>OX243792.1:0-9120000 GCA_945859555.1 Megachile ligniseca
CCTAACCTAACCTAACCTAACCTAACCTAACCTAACCTAACCTAACCTAACCTAACCTAACCTAACCTAACCTAACCTAACCTAACCTAACCTAACCTAACCTAACCTAACCTAACCTAACCTAACCTAACCTAACCTAACCTAACCTAACCTAACCTAACCTAACCTAACCTAACCTAACCTAACCTAACCTAACCTAACCTAACCTAACCTAACCTAACCTAACCTAACCTAACCTAACCTAACCTAACCTAACCTAACCTAACCTAACCTAACCTAACCTAACCTAACCTAACCTAACCTAACCTAACCTAACCTAACCTAACCTAACCTAACCTAACCTAACCTAACCTAACCTAACCTAACCTAACCTAACCTAACCTAACCTAACCTAACCTAACCTAACCTAACCTAACCTAACCTAACCTAACCTAACCTAACCTAACCTAACCTAACCTAACCTAACCTAACCTAACCTAACCTAACCTAACCTAACCTAACCTAACCTAACCTAACCTAACCTAACCTAACCTAACCTAACCTAACCTAACCTAACCTAACCTAACCTAACCTAACCTAACCTAACCTAACCTAACCTAACCTAACCTAACCTAACCTAACCTAACCTAACCTAACCTAACCTAACCTAACCTAACCTAACCTAACCTAACCTAACCTAACCTAACCTAACCTAACCTAACCTAACCTAACCTAACCTAACCTAACCTAACCTAACCTAACCTAACCTAACCTAACCTAACCTAACCTAACCTAACCTAACCTAACCTAACCTAACCTAACCTAACCTAACCTAACCTAACCTAACCTAACCTAACCTAACCTAACCTAACCTAACCTAACCTAACCTAACCTAACCTAACCTAACCTAACCTAACCTAACCTAACCTAACCTAACCTAACCTAACCTAACCTAACCTAACCTAACCTAACCTAACCTAACCTAACCTAACCTAACCTAACCTAACCTAACCTAACCTAACCTAACCTAACCTAACCTAACCTAACCTAACCTAACCTAACCTAACCTAACCTAACCTAACCTAACCTAACCTAACCTAACCTAACCTAACCTAACCTAACCTAACCTAACCTAACCTAACCTAACCTAACCTAACCTAACCTAACCTAACCTAACCTAACCTAACCTAACCTAACCTAACCTAACCTAACCTAACCTAACCTAACCTAACCTAACCTAACCTAACCTAACCTAACCTAACCTAACCTAACCTAACCTAACCTAACCTAACCTAACCTAACCTAACCTAACCTAACCTAACCTAACCTAACCTAACCTAACCTAACCTAACCTAACCTAACCTAACCTAACCTAACCTAACCTAACCTAACCTAACCTAACCTAACCTAACCTAACCTAACCTAACCTAACCTAACCTAACCTAACCTAACCTAACCTAACCTAACCTAACCTAACCTAACCTAACCTAACCTAACCTAACCTAACCTAACCTAACCTAACCTAACCTAACCTAACCTAACCTAACCTAACCTAACCTAACCTAACCTAACCTAACCTAACCTAACCTAACCTAACCTAACCTAACCTAACCTAACCTAACCTAACCTAACCTAACCTAACCTAACCTAACCTAACCTAACCTAACCTAACCTAACCTAACCTAACCTAACCTAACCTAACCTAACCTAACCTAACCTAACCTAACCTAACCTAACCTAACCTAACCTAACCTAACCTAACCTAACCTAACCTAACCTAACCTAACCTAACCTAACCTAACCTAACCTAACCTAACCTAACCTAACCTAACCTAACCTAACCTAACCTAACCTAACCTAACCTAACCTAACCTAACCTAACCTAACCTAACCTAACCTAACCTAACCTAACCTAACCTAACCTAACCTAACCTAACCTAACCTAACCTAACCTAACCTAACCTAACCTAACCTAACCTAACCTAACCTAACCTAACCTAACCTAACCTAACCTAACCTAACCTAACCTAACCTAACCTAACCTAACCTAACCTAACCTAACCTAACCTAACCTAACCTAACCTAACCTAACCTAACCTAACCTAACCTAACCTAACCTAACCTAACCTAACCTAACCTAACCTAACCTAACCTAACCTAACCTAACCTAACCTAACCTAACCTAACCTAACCTAACCTAACCTAACCTAACCTAACCTAACCTAACCTAACCTAACCTAACCTAACCTAACCTAACCTAACCTAACCTAACCTAACCTAACCTAACCTAACCTAACCTAACCTAACCTAACCTAACCTAACCTAACCTAACCTAACCTAACCTAACCTAACCTAACCTAACCTAACCTAACCTAACCTAACCTAACCTAACCTAACCTAACCTAACCTAACCTAACCTAACCTAACCTAACCTAACCTAACCTAACCTAACCTAACCTAACCTAACCTAACCTAACCTAACCTAACCTAACCTAACCTAACCTAACCTAACCTAACCTAACCTAACCTAACCTAACCTAACCTAACCTAACCTAACCTAACCTAACCTAACCTAACCTAACCTAACCTAACCTAACCTAACCTAACCTAACCTAACCTAACCTAACCTAACCTAACCTAACCTAACCTAACCTAACCTAACCTAACCTAACCTAACCTAACCTAACCTAACCTAACCTAACCTAACCTAACCTAACCTAACCTAACCTAACCTAACCTAACCTAACCTAACCTAACCTAACCTAACCTAACCTAACCTAACCTAACCTAACCTAACCTAACCTAACCTAACCTAACCTAACCTAACCTAACCTAACCTAACCTAACCTAACCTAACCTAACCTAACCTAACCTAACCTAACCTAACCTAACCTAACCTAACCTAACCTAACCTAACCTAACCTAACCTAACCTAACCTAACCTAACCTAACCTAACCTAACCTAACCTAACCTAACCTAACCTAACCTAACCTAACCTAACCTAACCTAACCTAACCTAACCTAACCTAACCTAACCTAACCTAACCTAACCTAACCTAACCTAACCTAACCTAACCTAACCTAACCTAACCTAACCTAACCTAACCTAACCTAACCTAACCTAACCTAACCTAACCTAACCTAACCTAACCTAACCTAACCTAACCTAACCTAACCTAACCTAACCTAACCTAACCTAACCTAACCTAACCTAACCTAACCTAACCTAACCTAACCTAACCTAACCTAACCTAACCTAACCTAACCTAACCTAACCTAACCTAACCTAACCTAACCTAACCTAACCTAACCTAACCTAACCTAACCTAACCTAACCTAACCTAACCTAACCTAACCTAACCTAACCTAACCTAACCTAACCTAACCTAACCTAACCTAACCTAACCTAACCTAACCTAACCTAACCTAACCTAACCTAACCTAACCTAACCTAACCTAACCTAACCTAACCTAACCTAACCTAACCTAACCTAACCTAACCTAACCTAACCTAACCTAACCTAACCTAACCTAACCTAACCTAACCTAACCTAACCTAACCTAACCTAACCTAACCTAACCTAACCTAACCTAACCTAACCTAACCTAACCTAACCTAACCTAACCTAACCTAACCTAACCTAACCTAACCTAACCTAACCTAACCTAACCTAACCTAACCTAACCTAACCTAACCTAACCTAACCTAACCTAACCTAACCTAACCTAACCTAACCTAACCTAACCTAACCTAACCTAACCTAACCTAACCTAACCTAACCTAACCTAACCTAACCTAACCTAACCTAACCTAACCTAACCTAACCTAACCTAACCTAACCTAACCTAACCTAACCTAACCTAACCTAACCTAACCTAACCTAACCTAACCTAACCTAACCTAACCTAACCTAACCTAACCTAACCTAACCTAACCTAACCTAACCTAACCTAACCTAACCTAACCTAACCTAACCTAACCTAACCTAACCTAACCTAACCTAACCTAACCTAACCTAACCTAACCTAACCTAACCTAACCTAACCTAACCTAACCTAACCTAACCTAACCTAACCTAACCTAACCTAACCTAACCTAACCTAACCTAACCTAACCTAACCTAACCTAACCTAACCTAACCTAACCTAACCTAACCTAACCTAACCTAACCTAACCTAACCTAACCTAACCTAACCTAACCTAACCTAACCTAACCTAACCTAACCTAACCTAACCTAACCTAACCTAACCTAACCTAACCTAACCTAACCTAACCTAACCTAACCTAACCTAACCTAACCTAACCTAACCTAACCTAACCTAACCTAACCTAACCTAACCTAACCTAACCTAACCTAACCTAACCTAACCTAACCTAACCTAACCTAACCTAACCTAACCTAACCTAACCTAACCTAACCTAACCTAACCTAACCTAACCTAACCTAACCTAACCTAACCTAACCTAACCTAACCTAACCTAACCTAACCTAACCTAACCTAACCTAACCTAACCTAACCTAACCTAACCTAACCTAACCTAACCTAACCTAACCTAACCTAACCTAACCTAACCTAACCTAACCTAACCTAACCTAACCTAACCTAACCTAACCTAACCTAACCTAACCTAACCTAACCTAACCTAACCTAACCTAACCTAACCTAACCTAACCTAACCTAACCTAACCTAACCTAACCTAACCTAACCTAACCTAACCTAACCTAACCTAACCTAACCTAACCTAACCTAACCTAACCTAACCTAACCTAACCTAACCTAACCTAACCTAACCTAACCTAACCTAACCTAACCTAACCTAACCTAACCTAACCTAACCTAACCTAACCTAACCTAACCTAACCTAACCTAACCTAACCTAACCTAACCTAACCTAACCTAACCTAACCTAACCTAACCTAACCTAACCTAACCTAACCTAACCTAACCTAACCTAACCTAACCTAACCTAACCTAACCTAACCTAACCTAACCTAACCTAACCTAACCTAACCTAACCTAACCTAACCTAACCTAACCTAACCTAACCTAACCTAACCTAACCTAACCTAACCTAACCTAACCTAACCTAACCTAACCTAACCTAACCTAACCTAACCTAACCTAACCTAACCTAACCTAACCTAACCTAACCTAACCTAACCTAACCTAACCTAACCTAACCTAACCTAACCTAACCTAACCTAACCTAACCTAACCTAACCTAACCTAACCTAACCTAACCTAACCTAACCTAACCTAACCTAACCTAACCTAACCTAACCTAACCTAACCTAACCTAACCTAACCTAACCTAACCTAACCTAACCTAACCTAACCTAACCTAACCTAACCTAACCTAACCTAACCTAACCTAACCTAACCTAACCTAACCTAACCTAACCTAACCTAACCTAACCTAACCTAACCTAACCTAACCTAACCTAACCTAACCTAACCTAACCTAACCTAACCTAACCTAACCTAACCTAACCTAACCTAACCTAACCTAACCTAACCTAACCTAACCTAACCTAACCTAACCTAACCTAACCTAACCTAACCTAACCTAACCTAACCTAACCTAACCTAACCTAACCTAACCTAACCTAACCTAACCTAACCTAACCTAACCTAACCTAACCTAACCTAACCTAACCTAACCTAACCTAACCTAACCTAACCTAACCTAACCTAACCTAACCTAACCTAACCTAACCTAACCTAACCTAACCTAACCTAACCTAACGCAGGCGGCAGGAGTTGGTTAGGTGTATATTAAAAGGCTTAAGAGGGTCTAACCTTAGGAGGGATGGGTTAAGAGGGTCTAACCTTAGGAGGGAAAGCTTAATTGGACCTAACCTTAGGAGTAATAGCTTAATGTGACCTAACCTATGGAGGAATGTGCTAATGGGACCTAACCTTTGGAGGGTGATGGGACCTAACCTTTGAAGGCTGGTGAGACCTAACCGTTCTAATATGATGCGACCTAACCCTTGGGATGGGTCTAACACTTGTTTGTATAACCGAAGCTATTGCCTAACCTTAGGGTAGTGGGGTGATGGGGTCTGTATTTATATAACCTAAGCTATTGCCTAACCTTAGGGTAGTGGGGTGATGGGGTATGGATTAATATAACCGAAGCTATTACCTAACCTTAGGTGTACGGTATACCCCCACCCCTATAACCCCCTCCCCCATACCCCCTCCCCCTATGACCCGGTACCTACACCCCGATCCTAGGACGCGTGCGCGCGCGCGAGGGTGGTGGGGCTGGGTGGCGGGGCAGGGCTGCGTGGCGGGGCAGGGCTGGGTGGTGGGGCAGGGCTGGGTGGCGGGGCAGGGCTGGGTGGCGGGGCAGGGCTGGGTGGCGGGGCAGGGCTGGGTGGCGGGGCAGGGCTGGGTGGCGGGGCAGGGCTGGGTGGCGGGGCAGGGCTGGGTGGCGGGGCAGGGCTGGGTGGCGGGGCAGGGCTGGGTGGCGGGGCAGGGCTGGGTGGCGGGGCAGGGCTGGGTGGCGGGGCAGGGCTGGGTGGCGGGGCAGGGCTGGGTGGCGGGGCAGGGCTGGGTGGCGGGGCAGGGCTGGGTGGCGGGGCAGGGCTGGGTGGCGGGGCAGGGCTGGGTGGCGGGGCAGGGCTGGGTGGCGGGGCAGGGCTGGGTGGCGGGGCAGGGCTGGGTGGCGGGGCAGGGCTGGGTGGCGGGGCAGGGCTGGGTGGCGGGGCAGGGCTGGGTGGCGGGGCAGGGTGGTGGGGCTGGGTGGTGGGGCTGGGTGGGGGTGGAGCTACCGAGGTGGGGTGGTGCTAGCGAGGTGGGGGTGGCGGTAGGCGTGGCAAGCGTCGGTTGGAAGGGGGAAGCGAATGAGGGCGTGGCAAGCAGGGGGGAACAATAGCAGGTGCAGCGAGCAGGGGGGGGGGGAGCAACAGCTGGTGCGGCAAGCAGCGGGGCGCCGGGGGGGGGGGGGGGAAGCAATATCAGGTGGGGCAAGCGGGGGGGAGCAATAGCAGGTGGCGCAAGCAGGGGAAGCAATAGCAGGTGCGGCAAGCAGGGGGGGGAAGCAATAGCTGGTGGCGCAAGCAGGGGGAAGCAATAGCAGGTGCGGCAAGCAGGGGGAGGGGGAAGCAATAGCAGGTGCGGCAAGCAGGGGGAGGGGGAAGCAATAGCAGGTGCGGCAAGCAGGGGGAGGGGGAAGCAATAGCAGGTGCGGCAAGCAGGGGGGGGAAGCAATAGCTGGTGCGGCAAGCAGGGGGGGGAAGCAATAGCTGGTGCGGCATGCAGGGTTAGGGGGGAGCAATAGCAGGTGCGGCAGGCAGGGTTGGGGGGGGAGCAAAAGCAGGTTTCGCAAGCGCAGGTGGGTGAGGGATCTGAATGTGGGCGTGGCATTCATAGCTAGGCGGAGCAGTGAAAGCGGGGCGTGGCTACGGTGGCATTGCGAATTTCGCAACGGATGCGGATTGCGTGCTGCGAGCGGGTGCGGGCGGTGGAACGGACGCGAATGGCGGGGCGTATGCGGATCACGATGCGGCTGCGGGCGGTGGACCAGGTTGCGGATTGCGGATGCGGACGAACTGCAGAGCGGACGCGGACTAATTGCGGAGCGAGCGCGGACTAACTGCGGAGCGGACGTGGATGGGCGGCTGAGCGGACGCGGATGAAGTGCGGAGCGGACGCGGATGAAGTGCGGAGCGGACGCGGATGAAGTGCGGAGCGGACGCGGATGAAGTATGGAGCGGACGCGGATGGTCGGCTGAGCGGACGCGGATCAAGTGCGAAGCGTGCGCGGAGCCAGTTCTGGACGAGTACGAGTGGGATTTTTGAGAATTTCAACTTTTCTACTCACTTTTCGCTGACTTCCTGCTCTTACTGCTACTTTCTGCTGCTTCCCACGTGCAGTCGTCATCTTACATTTCCTTTTTTTCCACACGCAAGGACAGCATCGTCGATTCTGTCGATTCACTGTCACATTAAAACGCACACGTAATCGCACAGACGTCACTCACGCACGCACCGTATCCACCTAAGTAGAAAAGAAAATTAATCGGAGAAGATTATCGGAGACTATCGGAGAAGACTGTGTTAAACGATTATCCGAACAATTACCGTTTTTTTTTTTTTTTGAGAATTTTCCTCGCGGAACACGAGGCACGCATGAGGGTGCCGAACGGTCGCGCGACATTCAACTTATCGTTTAGTTTAAGTCCGGTCGACACCGTCGACAATAGGCTAATTCACATCGATGCGTGCAGCGCGACTATGAGGTTGGCGCTCCTGTTGTGACGCTTACCGTCGCGCGACCCATCATGGTTCCCGTTGCTTCGTGGCTAGTTGCGATTGGCAGTTCTGATTCGCTATAGTCGAGCGAGTTGTACCTCTCGCACCTCATGTTTATTGCACGTATATGTTCAGTGCATCCTCTACTCCGTCAGAGTGCGCTTTTGCGTATAGAAATTCTGAATACCAGTGGATCTCGAACTATATATGTACTTCACTCGCACAATGGGTCACACATTTCGCAACGGCATACTATCTTCAATAATATATGCTCAGAGGTTGCATGTGTTCATGGTCTTTATTCGTTTTTACCGGCATATTCTTGCATTAAGATAACCTATGTGTTGGTGGAAATTACGAAAAAGAATATGTACTTACTGAATCATTGTAGATATTGAATTGTACAGTTGTCCCATTTATTTCAAATCTTTTTTTTTGTAGAAAAGCATAATAGCGTAATGGATCGTACGAGTTTAGGAAGTTCATTGGGAAAAACTTTGACATCTCCAAGAAAACGAATGTCGATAGTTCAGTCTTTAAAGAAGAACGCTTCGTAAGTTTATTACGGTTATTTTTTAAATTATAATAATTGGTTATCTATTACGTATTGTAAAGACGGATGTTCAATGTTCTGTCTTTTTATTTTTTTTTTCCCTTGTTTCAGAACCGTTAGTGTATCTGGACGTTCAAATCAGTCTGTGCAAGTAATATGCAAGACTGCTAATCATGTGGTGGAAAGTTTTGGGTCTTCGTTACCTGTGCTTGTTACGGAAGCTTTAAGATTTGTGGATAAAAATACCACTGTTAGCGTTAATATTTCAGCAGATGGTTGGGCTTGGTTAGTCTGTGGACGTAGATTACTGGTATGGCAATGTAAACAACGGAGAACTTTGAAAACTCAATGTCGTGAATTGTTATTACCTCAAAGTGATTTGGCTCACAAAGCGGAATGCATAGTTGTGTGGCTGCAACCGGGTCAACAAGTTAGTATAATTTATGCCAAGAATTTTTAAATTGTTCATTATGATTATCATGTAGGCTATTCTCTTGTAGGTACCTAGTTGTATGGCTGTTTCTCCAGAGGGTATTGTGCGTTTTTGGGCTAGCGTTGCTCATGAAGGCTCTTCGGTCGAAACAAGCGCCGAATTGGCAGGTCAAGAAGTAAATTGCCTCACTTATGTACCTGGTCATGGTTGTATTTTAGCGACGACTACGTGTACGGTAGCATTGTTACAACCACAGTTTATCGGTGGTAAAAACGGTATTACGTGCCAAGTGCTTAGAACTAGTCAAGGATGGCTAGGAGGCATTGGACGCAGAATGACCTCTCTTATTTTTGGAGCTATACCTCAATCCCCGGTTACGGAAACGGTAAATTTTTTTGTTTATACTTAAGTTAAGAATAAATATGATACGATAGTAGAACGATACGAAATTTGTTTGTTTCAACCTTTTAGAAATTAGTAAAGGTTACTTGCACGACTTTCGGTGATAAAGGTTCCAGAGTGCTCATTTTAGCAGGTTCATCGTTACAGTATTGGTCTTTTCCTCATAATGAACAGGAAAAAATGGAATTTGATGAGGATATTGGACACATTATATCGCAAATATTTCAACGCGTATGTTATCTTGAACGAGATGAGTAATTTTTTTTGCTGTTATATTTACAAAGAGTATTATTGTAGGAATCGAACGAATATAATCCACAAAATATGGAAACCTGGTTGCTCGATATGCAGACGTGTGACGAGGGAATTGTGTTTTTAATGGCAGCGCATTGTACAACGGGATCGCCTTTAATTCATTTTGCTCTTGGTAGTATTATTATTTGATGTGGAGTTTTTTTTCTTCTTTTTTTCTTCTTTTATATGTTTCAGTATATACGATAATTTAATTTATGTTGATTCAATATAGGTTTGATACAATTATCTGGCACAACATTGGCACATACATTCAAATGGTTCATACCGATTAAAACTAATTTTTTCATTTTTATTCAAGATGATATGGAATCGATGTTAGTTTCATATCGTTTTATATTATGTGGATGGGAAGCCATTATATATAATCAGTGCGATGTGATTGTTGTAAATTGTAAGTTAACTTTTTATCGTTTTATGTAGGATTTTCTTAGCTTTGTCTTGATAATTTTTAGCAAAAATATTGTTTTAGATATGTCAGAGCACGAACAGGATAATATAGATTTAGTAAGAGGAGAAGAAGATAGTATTCTTGGTGGTGCATTGTTTTCAGGAACTCCAGTTTTATTCACTAAAAATTTTGGATTGGTTTCCATTGTTCCGACCGATTTTATATCTCAAGATTTGAATATGTTCGTTTTTCTTTGTAGTATTTTCAAATAATTTGTTGTAACAATTTTCTTACACTTGTTAACAATATGCTTTACGTTTCTTTTTTGTTCTTTTTTTTTTGTAGGAGTTATGCTGATAATATTAATATAGGTACAGATTATAATTATCGACTTAATTTAGCTGCACAAAATTTTACTAGTCTTATAAGCAACGAGGAAGTTCAAGATATGTATTATAGTTCCGATAGCGCAACACAATTACGTGCTGCATTTCTTCTTAGTCTTCGTCAAAATAAGGTAATTCGCTCGGGTCCATTGATCTACGAAGAAATACTTGGAATTTATCCAACACTGATCTTTTCATCGTAGGCACAGTGTGAAAAAATTTTATCTCAACTTTTTCCATTGCAAGAAGAACCGGTAATGGATATAGATGCCAGTCTTGATACTTTAGTTTTGAAAGTTGCCAAAGACTTAATAGACGATTATCCAGCAAATGATCCACGTTGGTCGAATCACAGAGATTTGTGTAATTACGTTGTTTCTAATTCGTGTTTGAATATAAAATAAATTTATATACATTTAGAAGATTATATATCGTTTACAGCGATAACGATAAATGCGGTTACTTCGATGCAGATACTTAATCAACTGGAAGGAAAACTCAAAGCATTGGATTTGTTTGTAGCATTTTTGAAAGAACATGATTTATGGAAAAGAGTAAGTTTTTTTTTTATTGTATAATATATTTTGTTATGGGGAAAGATATTAATACAGTGATGTAAGTGAAACTTTTATGCTTAGTTTTGCGCGGTTACGTACAGAGGAATAATTATGGCTACACCTCATGTTCTTGAAGAGTATGCAGAAAAAATAGTTGCAGCAATAACCATATATAATCTTCAGAATAGGTACAGTATATTGCATGTATTTATATGTAGATACGTGTGTAATACGTCAAAGTGCATTTAACTGTTATACAATAATTATTTATTCTTATTTAAAGATATTCTGATATCGTCGATGCTGTAATAGAACAAACATTAAGCCCGGATTCATATGTATCCGACGAATTAACATCGCGTGATATATTTTATCGTGAAGCGAGTACGGTACATCGTTTTCTTCCTACCTTGGTGAATAATGCAACGGAAGTAACTCAGTCTGAAAGGCCAATTCAACAAGTAGCACATTATGTTATGCAAGTGAATGCTATATTGTTAGTAAGTATACGTTAAACGGTTCTTATGAAATACTTATTGTATCGCAAAATTATTGATTCGTTAAATTTATATTAACGATAGAATATACTTCATGAAGTGATTAAATACCGCCAACATAATGCTAAACGATTTATACCTACAAGATGTTCCACTGGTATAACTGAGTATCTTCCGTGGACAGCAGCCGTTGGCAAGCACGGATTAAGAACTTGTCTTACTACGATGGTCGGTAAAATATCGTTATACTAATGCTTTTGATTACTTTTGTCTCTCTTTTTTTTATTACTATGCGAAGTTTTCGTAACATTTTCTGTTGCCGCAGTATAATTTAACCCTCAAACACGGTATCACGGGTACCAATGATTCCACGGTTAGAAATGAATTGTACGAGCAACTGGTTAGTTACATAGATTTAATATTAGATGGTCGAAAATCTCACATCGAAAGTGTTAGAGGAACAGAAAAGTTTGAAATACTTATAAAACAATACGAAACGGATCGAACGAATTTGATTCAACCTCTGAGTACGTATCTGTTGAATTCAGATAATAATCTTATCCGGTGGAGAATATATTTATATGTTACAATTTACAGTAAAGGAGGAGCAATACGATAGCGCTGCGATGCTAGCTGAGAAGTATTGCGATTTTGCATCGCTTGTACAAATTTGTGAATTAACTAACAATAAAAATCGTTTAGACGGATATATAGAAAAATTTGCTGTTCAAGATTTTGTTGGATTTTTGTTTTCATGGTGAGTTTCATCGTTTGGAGCTACATTGCTCCAAATTCGTGTTTACTTATCAGGATCGTTCAAACTGTGCAGGTACGTGAAAGATGGTCGACAAGGTCAATTAGTCGAAAAATGTAGACGCGGTGGTACTGTCGAATTAGCAGAAAAATTAGCGGAACACCCTACTTTGTCATGGGTGCAATCTGCATTAACGGATGATTTACGTTTTTCTGCTAATACACTTCATTCTTTAGCGATACAAGAAAATGAATTAGTCACTCGTAAAAAGGTAACAAAGTCGTTCGATTTGTTAATGCGAATATTGAGGCATTTTTGGATTATAAAATTTATATATTCTTCGCAGTCTATGCTTTCTTTGGCAAAATTGGCTCTGTTGGCTTCGGACGATCCTGAGGAAGAAGTAAGAGATTGCGTAAAAAGAATTAACAACGAATTAGCGCTTATAGCTCATCAAGAAGATTTACCAACGCAAGTGCTTACAACGTACGGTTATGACGTAGATAAACTACGAGTATTTACACCGACGGAATTAATTACGGTATTTATTTTTATTTGTAAAAAAAAAAAAAAAAAAAACAAGAAATACATCTCTTAAGATACCTCGTATATAAATGCGATATAATTGATAGTTATACACATCGGAGGATAATGTTGATGCAAATGAATACGACTTTAAAAAGGCTCTTGATTTATTGGAATACGTGGAACAAGAAGATGAAAAGATGTCTTTAAAATTACGAATTTGGGCTAGAGCAGCAAAACGGGATCAATGGGATATTGCAGGAAAGAATCCTGAACAGCAAGTGCAGGAAACAATTTTCTTTAAATTAATGGATCTTGCACATTTTATGGGTAATTAAAAATATACATGAAATATAATTCCTGCTGATGAAAATCGCTGTCATTTTTTTTTTTTTTCTTTTTACATCTGTTACAGGCGGTAAAGTGAACGAATTCCTTCCTCCGGTTGATATGCTTTTGACGGAACCTGAATTGGGAAATCTTGCAGCATCCAGCAACTTTCAATTTCTGATCAAATTCGTGTACGAGTACGCGTATAGCAAATACTATTCTGTCTAATCTCTAACCGATTGTAAGTAATAAAACTGTTTGTATTTTTATATGAGAAATAAATGTTTATACAGCAGAGGGTTCTTAACAATTTTTTTTTTTTTTTTTTTTTTAATGAAATTATTGAATTTTTTTAAATTGTTTTATTTATACGAAAAGATGAGACAAGTATAAATGCTAAAAGAAATCATAGACAACTTCGAATCACATAGTATATCGGAATATGTACAAAGTTTATATTAATATTTGAAGTATAAATAAAGCCAGAAAATTAAGTAAAACTAATTTATTTTTATTTGCAGAATTTTCATGCTGTAGAATTTCCTCTTTCATTCTTAAAATGAATCTTACTTGGTCCGGTGTTTTGCAATCTATTTCTAAAATTAATAATGATTAATGTTAAAAGGGACGTTACGTTAAATATTTCTACGCTTATTTTATATGTTTTTTATTGTGAGTTGCGTAACGAGAATGGGACCAAAATGAGCTTGGTACACTCGAGAGAATTAGGCCTCGCGTATCCTAAAAGATGTGGAACTCGAGATACCTTATATTAGACGTTTAGAGATTCTTCGAAAGCCCGATTTTTCAAATTCTCGAAATCCATTTACTTATTAGTAAAGTTCAAGCTCATCTCGAAGAGAAATTCTAGTTACACCGATGCTTTGTTGCGATTACTATTTATATACCTGCACATTTGTATAAAGAAGTTACGTTTCGTATTTGAAGATATATATTCGGACAAGATGAAGTTTTGACACATTCTAAGTGATTAGTTAAAGTAACTTCTTCGTAACCAGTTAATTCGATGCATTGAAATTTTTCTTCATCGTCGGATCGGAATTGTGTCCATGAACAAGCCTTTATGCTACCATAACCGAAAGTATGTATCTAAAAAAAGATTAATATTACGATAACGATGGATTCGAATGACAAAGTTTATGAAGATTATAATTATTTGATACAAACTGTAATTGATATTTTTCTCCTATCTTTTTTCCGGTTCGAATTTATTTTGTACATAATAGATTCTGAAGGACTTATATAATCTTCGAATTGCGAGGTAATGTTCGTTGAATTATATAAATCCAAAGACACGGATCTCAATATCTTCGGAACTAAAAAGATTGCACGATCGATGCTTCCATTTATGATTTGAAAAGATATTAAGTTATATATGTATACGTGTATAATAACGTACTTGTCGATATATATCGAATAACAGTGTCAATATTCGAATTATCTATTAAACGATCCTCGTCGGATAGAATGAACGACAGAAATAAATCGGTATTAGATCGTGATGTATAATATACGAAATTAACTTCTGTAAACATGAAATAGAGAGAATCGGATTAAATTGATAATTTTGTACAGTATATAAAAATAATTAATGACTATTACCTGGATGATTATACTTTATTTGACGTAAAATTGTCATTGCCGATAGTTTGTCGTTATTGGACATAGTACCTAAAGGAGTTAACAGTAGAACTACTTGACCAAGATTGCCGATAATGTTATGTTTTTGATTATTTTCCCATGTTTTATTTAAATAAGCAAATATTGTATTCAAAACTTTAACGTAGTTGAATTCGGTAGGCCCTAAAACAATTACAGCTTCAAATATCTGATAAAAATTGACGATGAACGTTGTGAAACTTACATGGAACATTTGTAAAGTTAGTTAACGTTTCGAACGCTGATGACGGACTGTTTGTAACGTTTAACAGCCATTCGCCCGAAGTACCGTGTATTATACCAATCTTTGATCCGTATGTTGATACGTCTAAATCTTGTATCAACACTCTAAGGAAATACGTTTAATTGAAAGTAAAAGTGTCTTATTATAATATGAATAACTAATGAAAAATTAAATTTTTGTATCCGGCAGCTTACGCTAAAAGATCTGTTGTATATTCCACTGGCCACGAGCCATCGAATACAACTAATGCTTCCACTCGGGAATGATTTATTTTTTGGCAAGGCAATTCCGGAAATAAATGAGTTTCTGCATAGGTATAAAATTTTTCGGTAGCACATTCGACCAGCTTTTGCAGAGTTTCGGGTGAAATATATGCAATACTTTTACGATAAGCTAACATCTGTGCTATCGCGTAGGTCTGTTGTAAATAACATTTGCAAATCAACATGATATAGAGTTTTAGACGATTCTTTACTCGATGCACATTTTAACAAACCTGTTCGTTTAAAATGGTTTTTGGCACAGAATATAAAAAGGCTCGTGATCGTTCGCAGGCTCTAATGTTTGTATTAAAAGCAATGCCTTCGTGTGAATAATACATTTCTAAAATTTGACTAAGTCGAAGACTATAAAAATCTTGAATCCAAGTCTGTAAATTATTTGCAATAATCATACCTAAAATGAGAGATATGGATATAAATGTTAAAAGTTAACTATGGAGTCCATGTTATTGTTATACCATCAATGCCCCCTATTAGTTCAGCTCGAGTTGCATCCAAATTTTTATGCGAATCTGTGAGATAGAAAATAGTTGGACATATTCTATTCTGCCAGGATCCTGTTGCGCCAAGGGTCATATTAAATCCTGCCAATGGGCCTTGATATACTACCATTTCTGCTAATTCACCTAATTCAACGATAATTGTCTATATATATTAACGTTACATAATACAAATATTATTGTATCTTATACCTGCGATTGTAGTTAACCATACATTGTCAACTTTCCTGGACGAAGCAATTAATGCTTCATACCACATAGATGGCTCGTGGCTCATTTCACTTCTTGGTAGAATAAAATCAACTTCTTCTTCGTTGTATTGTAAATTATATGCATTTGTGGAACTCGTTTCTAAAAAAAAAAAAAAAAAAAAACAATTATTAATATACAATATACCATTGTGTATATAACATTTTACGTTAATACCATACCTGAAACAGATGTTTCTAAATTGGTAATCAGCTGTTTCACGGCAACATTTTGATGTTGAAGAGACGCAGCTATTGCTCCTATAATTGCTCCAGGAGCAATAGTTCCATACGATGTCAGAATTACTCCTTGTTGTATTGGACACTTCCATGTATCAATAGATACACTCGTACCTATTTGTAATAATTGTAACAATTTTTAGTTTCTATCGTACTAAATAATATTTCATTTTTTTTTTTTTTTTTTTTCAGAAACTACCTGTTCTGTTTTGAATTTGAACAGGATAAGTACACGTATTATTTCTATCGATATTATATTTCAGAATTGTATTTGAAATGGATTGATGCAGTATACAACGTTCTGCGTGCGAAAGTACATGAACTGGTAAGATTTGTATATCGCTAGGAATGAGATCTTCTATCAATTTATGTTTAATTCGTTGTGTTCCAGTTCCACTAAATGGGAGAATACCGTCTGAAGGGTGCACATTATGTTGATATTCGATGCCATCGAACTTGAATCTATTGTTTACAGGAAAACAGTCATTGAAGGTAATAGCATAGAGTACCGATGAAATGTAAGTATATTTACATGACATTTAATTACCTATGTAATATCGCGGATGACATTATTCTCAAATTCATTGTTGCATACGAATGTCTTTCCAACTTTTGAATGATATCTGTTATTATACGTAAATTTAATGGAAGTTTAGGATTTAATGTACTTTTGGTTCTGTAGCACTCCTTGAGCGATTCTGGTATGGCCACTTGTGAACATATTAATTGAATTTCTGTGTAATAAAGAAATATTTCTAGTAACGTTACAAGTGAGAATTAAATATTTTATTGTAACTTTATAAGTACTTACCGAAACAAAGTATCGAAAATAAAACTATGTCAATCTTCATACTTATGTCATTGAAAATCTGTTAAACAAAATCTAATGCTTACACCTCATTTTCAGTATCTTCTCTATGATGATTCATGATTGTGTAAGGAAAAGAGGAAAAGATATGGCTCTATTTAAAACCTGATAAGATATTTCTTGATAACGATATTACAATTTTTTTGTAGGATTGTCTCGAAAGTTATAACTGAAATGGTTCTTAACTGATTGTTTTTTTTTTTTCTCTTTTAATAAAATTATACCAGAAGAACGTTAATTAATTTGTTAAACATAAAGAGAAGATTAATGATGGATACTACAGAAAAACATTAATTCCTTTGTACGATATAACAGTATTAATATTCAATAGATTTGATATACAGCGAAAATAATGATTTGGCATATTTAATGTATAATATTAACTATTTAGAAGTTTTTAACGTGTTTCATGGATTTTCTGTATACCTCTTTTGATATCTGTAAAAAAGTGGGGATATATTACTCATGATGTATCATATTATCTTATCTGTTCAGCGATGATAGGTTTCACTGTATCTCTGGATAGGTGTGGTATTACACCTTGCTAAGCCAACTTGTAAGAGTATCATTTATTCTTAAAAAGTGACTAAAATTCAATTCTGGTATGTATTTTTCGAGTTTTACATATAACTCTATTTCTTTACGATTGTTCATCTAAATCGAATATACAAGTGTACCGATCAATAAGATTAAATGCATGGTATATTGTCATGTAATTTTGTATTACTTTCATTTTATCTATATATTGAGAGACTGCAAGGATGTAAAATTAATAATATTTTTATCTTTAATAACTTTCAGTTTGTTTCGACAATGGCAAAACTTCTGTGCTTTTTTACTTTTATCATTTTAAGTAAGTATTTTGTTATGAAAACATGTATCCCCTTACAATTTTTCCACAGTTATATTCAAAACTTGATAATTAATTTTGTTCAGGTGTACATGCACAAGAGAATGCGCTTAGAAGTCTTTCGCCGTCTCTTCGGGAATGTTACGAAAACAAATATCTTTTAACGAAAAATAATAGATTACCGCATACTTTAAATACATTCATTTCGATACTTCGTAAAATTGAAAATACGGAGGGACTTAATATGGATTTAAGAAGTTTATCCGTTGCACTTTTACATCGGTAAATTATTTATATTTTAAAAGAATAATTGTCTGGCAAAATCTAAATTTGATGATTAATTAATATACAATTAATAGATTCCGACAAGATGGAATTGCACCAAATCCTCGTGTAAATATTCAAGATGGTATAACACCTTACGCACCGATTTCTCACCAATTTTTTCGACACGCTCAAACTCTACGTCTTATACCAGGGAACGCTATGTTATTTCCTAATAACAGTATCACAGATGTTGAAAGAGTACGTATAAAGTTAATTATCTTTGCCTATTGTATTTATACTTATAGTAATCTGGTATTCGATTATATTGTATTACAGTGTACGTTACATTTTATGTTATCGAGTACTATCGATATTTTTGAAAGAGGAGATGAAGCAGAAGTTTGTAGAATTGCAAATGCAAAAAGATCTGTAAGAAGTACGGCGATGGATAATAAAGCTGCGACTAAAAGTACTATCAACGATGTAGAAACGTTGTCATCCGAAGAAATGTAAGTTTTGAAACTGTAGATAATATAAAATAATAAATAGAGTAAACGAGGTAAATATTATAAATTATTTTTATGTAGAAAAACCATGACTCACCATAAAGATAAGGGTGTTCAGGTGACAGCTGATCCAAATTCATTGTATCCAGAATTGCCACCTAATCATCCAGATATTGCACGACTGACTGGGCTACCGCCACTTAGCAAATGCCCTGTAGAGAATGGAGTTGTGAAAACTCAGTAAGTAATCAATTTGCTGAAAAAAGTGTATGATTAAATCAAATTAATTATTTAACACTAATTCAAATTTTAGATGGGGTACGGTTTCTCTTGGTGTAGTACTTGCCGGAATAGCTGCAGCTACACAACCTCAAATAACTACTCTCAGAGATTTGCAACCAGATACATTACAAACAAACAATACAAACATATCAGGGTTGACTTTAGATAACAAATGGATTGCCACTTTAGCTGGTAATATAAATATCTTGAAATGTGTATATATATGCACATACACATACATATAATTAATTACTTCAAAATGTGTGAATATTTATTATAAACAGGAGATTTAGCGGAGGTAGCTTTGAGACAAGGTCCTACTCTAGATTCAATGGATAAATTGAGCATCGGAGCAACTGGCAACTGGAATTCTACTGCTTTGCCACGTTGGTATTTTTTGAGCTCCAATGAAAAGAATGAAATGACCACAGCAGAAATCAGAGGAGATTTGGATGGCTTAATCTTGGCTCGTGAAATTAGTAAATGGTATTCTAGAATACCTAGTTTGAGACTTTCTCAAATATTCGATATGTATTACAGCCCATTAGGCTTCTTTGATTCTTCCATTAGAGCATGCGACCGAAGAACATTATTTACATCTGTTGCACCGAACGAAACAATGGTTGCACAGGTAAAACATACTATGGTTGTTTCAAAATACATTTACTTCATTTCTAAAACAAGCAATTTCCTTATGTTGCATATTTGTTATTCTGTGTAGACGTACAGTGCTGCTTTATTGTTAGGTCCTTCCTTAGCACAAGCTACAATAGACGATCAAAAAATAGAGAAACTTTCGGTACAAGCAGTGAATGAGCTAGCAAGATACGTGCGTAAGTATTAACTTATAGTTTAAGTATTTCAATACTTGACTACGTATACACTGTTTAAATCAATGAAACGGAAGAATTATTTACTTTTTTGATTTTGGTTTTATAGCTTTGTCAATGAATAAAGATCCATCGTGTAAGGTAACGAACACGTTACTTGACCTGAATCAAATATCCGTTGATTTGACAATCATTCTGGATACAAATTGGAATTTTTCCGAGATAAAACCTATTCTTGCGTAAGTTTTAAAAAATTACAGATTCGCGAAAATGTATAGTGCTTATTGTTAATGTATATTTTTTTTTTTTTTTTTGCAGAACCTTATTAGAAAGCTTGGAAATCAATCAGTTTAATTCTAATTTCACTTTAATAAATGGACAGGACGGAACTCCCATGATTAATAGTACCTATAACATTTTAGATTTTCACGGTTATAATTCATCGCATTATCAAAACAGTACGTAATATAATAGCAGATAGTAAGTAATAAGTCGCTAGATAATTGATTACAGAGCACATTTTTTTTTAGTTACTCATGGTATTGATTTACCGAAATCACTGGATAGATTAAATTGGTACTTGAGAAATAAACTGGACGATGAACGCAAACATGATGGTGGTGCAAGGTCTAATGTTGTCTTAATTATTCCACATGTTTCGGCTATTTCCATAACCGATAAGGCATACTGTTTACAAACTATTTCACGAATGCGAGAACAGATTCCGGGTAATGATGTATACGATCTTATTATAAAATATCAACATACATATTTAACTAAATTCTGATGTTACAATAAATTGTACGGTTCGGTAAATGGTCGTGCAATTTATTACCAATGTAATTTTTTTTTTCCTTTTATTCTTTTATAGATACGGTATTACTTATCGCGACGTATGGCTCAAAAGATACCTGGTCTAACTTGGTGAAAAATTCTGCGACAGACTTATTTTCTATTAGCATTGGAGATACGCAAGAAGCCTTAGAACCAATAACAAGTATCGTTGAAAGAATAAAACAAGGTAAAAGACGTGAATACGATTAATTTGTAATATTAGACGATGTATGTAACGTTACAAAAATGTACTAATCATAATGTGTAACAGTTCCGAAGCGCTTGATCAATACACAATGTGGATCAAACTACAGTGCGGTTGGAACTTCAAATTCGTATAGTGATTATACAGTACCATATGGAATTAGTTTCTACAGATTACATCCCAATTATTTTTTTAGCAGTGATAACTCTGCAACGATAAAGGTAAATCTCGAAGAAATATAATTACATATAGTAAGATCTTTGAATTGTTTGAAATCGTGTTTCTAGATTCAAGGAAGTAATTCCGACAGTTTGATTGTATGTTCCTCGCGGGAGCCGTTACACGCGAATACAACAGAAACAACTAAAACGTGTGCATCGTTAAGTAATAATGTACATACTATTAAAGTATCTTGTGCCGATGCTGCTTTCGTTCATGCGTGTCCACCACTTTATATATCGATAACTTCCAACTCTTCGAGTAGTTCGTATCAATGCACAGGTAAGTATAATGTAAATGTAAATAAGAGTTGAATAATGAAAACTTGTAATAACGATACAAATTTTTTGTTTATGTTTTAGATCGCAAACTTTGCAGATATCCCAATTCAATAAAATACACAATATCTTACGAAAATTTAATATGTACTAGTGGTGCAACTAGTATCACAATCAATTCTTTTATTTTAATCATATTTTTAGTTTTTTATAGTATCCAAATTCATAGTTAAAAACTTTTATACATCGGATATGTCCATTTTCGTTCGATATTTAATTTTATACTAAAAACACGTTATTCATCGATCAAACTTCATGTAATACATAACAACATAAAGGATTGATTATCTACATGTATTATATTTTTATGACAAATTGAAACGACAATTTATACATACTTTTTGTAAATAATATATTAACATATATTATATGAAAAATATATTATGTCTCAAACAAAAGGTTTACAGAGAGTAACTGTATGATCTACTGCGCAAGCTACTTTTCTTACCTGAGCCCCTACATTTACCTGTAACATACATTGTTATTTATAATTACATCAGTTTCAATGATACATGCTTGATAGCAAATCTAATTACCTTTAATGGGAAATATTGGTCTTTTGTATGTCCTAATCCTAAAGACCCAAATTTGTTGCAACCCCACATGTACAAGTCACCTAGATTAGTTAATGCTGCAAGATGACTTGTACCACAAAATATTTTCATTACCTGTAAAGAATATATGCGGTATTTCTTATTTCCTCGTTAATTTTCAAGTTTTACTTACTTTCGCATCCTTCACGTATGCATTTCTACCAAACAGCACAGATGGAATTAAAGTTGGTTGCATAATTCTTTTAACTTCAGGCCCAAGACCAAGAATACCATATCCCCATACATAAACATCACCCGCACCTGTTATATATTTCGTTTATACTTGTTATTAAGTTAATAGTAAAATTATTACATAAACACTTACTATTTAAAACCATACAAAAACAACCACCGCTTGCAATGTCTTTAATGTGACCCAAGTGTTCTAAAGCGGTCAACTCGGTAGCTATATTCACTTGCTGATTTTCACCGTGTGTAAATAGTTGTCCATATTCTGAGTTACCCCAACCAAATACTTTTCCTTTATCTATAATCACAAATTCTGTGTGATTATATGATATAGAATTTATTGTGATACTGTATAATTAGAATATGCAGTTTATTATGATATTAATACATGAAGATTGCAGATACCGCTGAGTGCTAATACACAATCTGCGATGCAAGCAACTTTTATGATATGCTGTCCAGCTAAATCTCCTTTAACTAAACTTGGTCTATATTCATTTCGATAATGCGCTAATCCAGTTTGTCCATCTGCACCCCAACCAAAAGTGTACACCTCACCAGATTCTGTCAAGAGTATGCTATCGTATAGAAATAAGGGATGATATATGTATAATGTAATTTGTTATTTATTATATATTGCCAAATCTTGTACCTATGATCTTGCCCAGCTGTTACAGCCTTGATCTTTCTTCCTTTAATATCGGATATATGATGAACTACTTTACTTTTCTTGTAATTTTCATTTAATATTATAGGACGACCGCATTGTCCGTACGAATTGTTTCCTAATGTA
The DNA here is from genome assembly GCA_945859555.1 of Megachile ligniseca. Classification (NCBI taxonomy): domain Eukaryota; kingdom Metazoa; phylum Arthropoda; class Insecta; order Hymenoptera; family Megachilidae; genus Megachile; species Megachile ligniseca. The sequence goes on from OX243792.1 coordinate 23,355, forward strand.
AATAAACCTTCGCTCGTCAATATCAACAAATGTGCTCTTCCAGCTGCCATATCAGTAATTTTGGTCAAAGAATCTTTAAAGGGTAAATTGATAGGTCTTGGTTCAGTTATCAAGTCATCCAGGAACTTCTTATCGCTCTCGTCAAAGCCTGTCGATATAATACATATGAAATCTTTATATAATCTTTAGAATAGAAACTGTACAAACAAACTAATATTCCTCTTTTACCAAGCTGCGAGTCTGTATTTATTCCACTTCCATATAAAATATTCTTATCTTTAGATCTTACTGCAAAAGCAGTAAAACCGTAACCGCAACATATATTGGTTACATCGTGTTTCTCTGCGAAACTCAATCGTCTTGGTTTTGCGATATAAGAGATACCTTTTTCATATGACATTGATTTTAGTGTTCCAAGAGCACCGTGTTCTGCCATACCCCAAACATATACCCTGTGATCTCTTTCATTGCTTACTGGATACTGAAAGACTAAAAATATTGTCAGTATAGTACGCTTTTTGCATATATTTATTTTAAATCTTTTACCTGGTATATTTTTTGTTTGCTTCTTGTTTTCAGATTTATTTAATCGTACGACTTTATTTCGTTTTCGTACATTATTTTTCAAACATTCCTTTATGGTATTCAACATGGTTAATGTAGTATTGTATAATAGTTGATTTCTTTTAGAATACTCGTTGAATTTATTTTCAATGTTGAAAATTCAAGTTTCTAGCGTAACATCTACGTAATAATGAAATCATTAATTAGATTGATAAAACAGACTTAACTTTAATCAAAATTCGAATACGCATATATAAATACGTGATATGAAACTCGTCAGCAGCATTTCTTTCGTTGTTTTTAACTCTGTTTTTCCGTTGTTTTTGTACTTTGTTCAACGAGAGATTTATTCGTGTATTTATTCCTCTTATGACAAATTTTCATTCGTTTTCAGCTCTTTTGAGCATGTCAACTTTACTTTGGAAACAGTACCATCAGTATCACCTAGCAGTGAGCGGCGCTGTTAGTAAAATAACAAAATAATAAAATATTCTACGATTTCAACGGAATTATAACAATTCAAATAAAAGAGTTCGAAACGGAAATAAAAGAAAAAAATTATAAACTCTATTATAGTCTATGACTAATAATTACAAGTAGTAGAGAACTAATGGAATAGATTTGAAATCTCAGAAAACTAAAAAACATTTATCGAATTACCAATCGTGCAAAAAGAGTCGATGATTTCGTTATACATATCATGTAGAACTGTAGAACCAACGAGTTATGACGATAACACCGGTGTAACAGTACAAAAAATCGCCGATAGAGTGCGGAAATACCTCGGATAATTATCAGTACTATCACTCGCGATACAATAAACGAAGCGCGACAGCTGAGACTTAGAAAAAGAGGAAAAAGTTACTTTATATACGCGACCTTAAAAGGTATTTAGAGAATCTACATTTGTCATCGCTGCAGGCAGAAACTATGTACGTTCAAATCCAATGAATGAAGTTTCTAAGCCTTAGAATCGAATAAGACGTTCCTTGACATTGGGCGTGTGGCACCGCCTTTTTCGTTATTCATTCTCGTATATCTAGGTGTATTTCATTTCGTTTTACCCTTTTTTTTTTTACACAGAGTCAAGGATATCTGTAAAAATATTATTTGAATTTTCAATGGAAGACGAATAGTTCTATGTGATTTGTTTCGACGTTTCTTGTGTCATGCTCAACGGAGCATCGAATAAACATGATGGAAAAATTAAATGCCAGTCTGTATATCAAAATAGTTCATACAGCTATGTTTTTACCTGTATTTCTTTCGCTTGCAGAAAGATATGTTTAATATTTAACTTGAATGCCAGTACAAGTAGATATATGAATATACGATTCTGTGCCTGTGTTTAGATTTCTCTTACTAACAATAGAAGTTTCACATCCTGTCTCTGACAAGTATAATTTCCTTAATGATATTTATATCTGGTAACTTTCTAATCTGGTGGATATATTTCAATGTTTATATGGTATGTATCGTTGTACATTCTTTGTATGTTATTGTTTCAGAAAAATATAGCAAAATGTCCAAAAAACCAGGTACGACTCCGGCAATGCATAAGGTTATAATGGTTGGAAGTGGAGGTGTTGGGAAGTCTGCCCTTACATTACAATTTATGTATGATGAGGTTTGTAAATTATGGAGAGAATGTATATTGGGAATACGTATAGCAAATATAAACATATATTTCTTTTTATTTTGATTAGTTTGTTGAGGATTACGAGCCCACAAAAGCAGATTCTTATAGAAAAAAAGTTGTGTTGGATGGAGAAGAAGTACAAATTGATATTCTTGATACTGCGGGTCAAGAAGATTATGCTGCAATTAGAGATAATTATTTTCGAAGCGGAGAGGGATTTCTTTGCGTCTTTTCCATAACGGAAGACGACAGTTTTCAGGCTACTCAAGAATTTAGGTACGTGATTATTTATGTACTTAAAATAACTTGATGTTTAATTTTTCTTAATTTTCATGTTCAGAGAACAGATCCTCAGGGTAAAAAACGACGAAAACATTCCATTTCTATTGGTGGGAAATAAAAGTGATTTACAAGAAAAGAGAAAAGTCAGTTTAGCAGAAGCTCAAGCAAGGTCGCAACAATGGGGTGTACCATATGTAGAAACAAGTGCAAAAACTAAAGAGAACGTTGATAAGGTAAGTTTATATAGCTGATTTATGGTTGGTAATATCGAAATAGATGTGTTGCTGAAAGTTCGTGTTACCAATAATGTTCGGTTAATAATGGTAATATTCATACATTTATGGTTGTATATAAGAAATGCACATGCAGTATTTCAATTTTGTCATAGCCTTTAGATTACAGAAATTGCATGAGATATATATTTATTTAGCTTAATTTACAATTTCTTCTATGTCCTATAAGTTTCTCTGCTACATGTGCATTGTATAGCTTTTGCGCACACAATTCTTTGCAATGTATGTGTGTTTATATAAGCACATCATAAATATATATGTACTGCATATTTCTTTTTTTTTATTTATAAAGCACTTTTTCGAGCCTTGAGGCTTTGAGATGGCATCAATTGCACATTTTCAGGTATTTTTCGACTTGATGCGTGAAATAAGGTCGCGCAAGATCGAGGACAAGTCAGCAAGCAACGGTCGTGGAAAGGACCGTGCTAACAAGAAGAAAAAGAAGTGCATTTTTCTATAGGTTTGCAGTTTTTTAAACTGTTGTTAATTTTTTCATAATATAAAGTTGTGCAATGATTCGAAATATTATAAATTGTAATTTTTTCACTTATCTTCTTTAATTTAAATTTAAATAAGTATGTGTATGTGCAATTATCAGCAGGTAACAATTACGCCAGATGTAACAGCCTTCTACGAGAGTGTCTCTCACAGGCACGTAAAAAGAAAACGTTTTACATATATTTTGCTTGATTCTTGCTTATGCCTGAAATACTGCATATGCATGTATAACTGTAACATTCGATATTGCAAATTATAAAAACACAAGATAATTTTTTTGTTCAATGTTTGAGAAATCAGTTTGAACATTAATAACTGGGAATTTCCATATGAACTAGTACATATAGCTTGCTGCAATGCATGTATATTTTTCAATGTAACAGCTACAAATTAACTTGTTGCGTATACTTAAATGTTAATGTTGAAAAGAAATAGACAAACGTAAAATTTCTGCATTTATTCGGAAATAATAAATATACTTTGTTACATTTCAGGTATTTTTCGATTTAATGAGTGCGATAGCTGCACGGAAAGCACAGGAAAATCAGGGCGATGGAAACGAACGTAAGAAGAAAAGAAATTGTTGCATTTTGCTCTAACGATTATTAAACAACACGTATAACTTTCATAATGGAATATTCAACTTCTAATTGCAAAACCTGAGTAAGGAAAGTGTATTTATATACATATACATAGTGTTATATATACACACACATGTTACATACATATAGTAAAGTTTTCTGACACTTTACAGTGAATTGACATTAAACGTATTTGAAATATTTATATTGAAAACATACATTTTACACATTGTTTGTAATGACTGTTACGTTAGAAGTTATAAAATTCATGTTCCTTCTCGATAACATTGCCGATTGATTAATTTATAATGCACGAGTGCATATGTGTAATCATAATTCATATGTATTAGTAATAATTTGCATCATAATTTTTAATATAGGAAGAGTCGAAGCTTTCAACAAAGCACAAAATCACTTTATATATTAGCGTAGGTATTTTTTAATTATTCTTAGAGTGCTGAAACATGTACATAAATCAGATATTCAAATATTGTAAATGAAAAATGAGAGAGGATAAAGAATTTTTATATGTATATATACATATAAAATATGTACATGTATATATACATTATACACAGCCTTGTGATTATTTAATGACAGTGAGCAAAAGAGTTGCTAATATTTATTATAGAAATACTGTAATTGATTTTGTTTACAAATAAAAGTAACATATCTTTATTCGTGTAGTCTTGTATATTTCTTGGAAACCTTGAATGATTTCAGCACTCTTGTTTTAGAATCTGTTAATAATATTTGTTTAAACTATTTTTCTTAGAAGTCATAACACTGTAAAGTAACGAAGACGCGTGACAATTAATCTTTAATTTGCTTGTTATTTGTGGTATTCTATGAAATAAGTTTACGATCTAATACAGTTTGCCGCTTCGTTAATAAGCTGGCTTTGTATTCTGAACATGTAAGTACAATTAATTTAGTTGTATTTACATGTACTATTTTAATATGTGGTAAAAATTTTACCTGACTTCAAATATTTGCATCCGGGTCGAGTATTGTACCCTCTCACTCAATTCTTTTTTTATATAATTCTATAAAGACCAGTAAATGTATATATCTGTATGTTCGGTCCATTACACAAGATTATATATTTAGTCAAAGAAATCAAGAATCCCGTTATACGAGAAATATCGCATCTATAAATTAATAATAGAATTTGACTGACTGAACACATGGTTGATATACTTATCTTAAAAGACTTGAACCTCTGTGAGGTGCATTTATTTATGCAGAAATAAAATAAGAGAATCTTGATATTATATTTACAATTTTATAATTATATATGTATACATATATATGTATTATTAAGAATTCAAATTTTATGAAAGGATTATGATTTGAAATATATTTGTTAGTAACAACTACTTAGAAAATAAGTCGTATTCTTTGTGTATTTCAGTTTTTGATATTTTTGTACTATTGAAATTAATTGTGCCTTTTAAGTGTTCATTGTTAACAAAGGGAAGTTACTGATATAATACAATTCTTTCAAGGAGCTTCATCAGGCAATATAGATTTAAATATATTTCATTCTATCATTATACGTCATATAATATTTACATGTGTTGAAGCCTATTGCTCTGTCAGAAGTTAGATCATCCTGTACGAAATTTTTGCATCATCATCTGTTCATTCGATTAAATGCCTATAATTTTTAATAGAATATTTTGTACAACTTAGAATAGATATGATTTATGTTATATATTTTTAAACTATGAAAATGTATTATTAATTGATAAATTAGTTATGTATGGAACACTTATGAATTGTGTTGATACAATATTATTTATATATTATTTCACCCGCACAAAAATGTATAAGTGTAACAAAATTAATGCTTGCAATAAAATGAAGCAAAAGATGATCCTAAACATCCTACTCTTTAACATTCTCATTTCATGGTAAGATTCTTATACAAATTATATTTGGATTATAAATAATGAAGGATAAAATGGGCTGGATAATGGTATTATGTTGTAGTTTTTGAACACCCTCTATACGAAGCAAATAATATACACATGGTTGGACAAATGACAAAATCTCCGAATGTTCGACCGGTAATGTCAGCGTATTGTTTCTTGTTCTGCAGGTTAATAACATATTTAAAGTACAGTAATTTTTTTACCAATTGCCAGACATTTGTAAAATAAAACAGAAATTAGTGGGCAAGTGTTAGTTATAAATTGAAACTTTCAATAGCAAATGACGTTTGAGGTTATCGAAATTTTTTGTGTTAAAAGTAGCATTATAATGTAAAATTGTACAATATATTTTCGTTTATTATTCCAGATGAACAATTAAGATATTCTGTTTCATTTATGCTGACAATATTGTACGAATTCGTAAGAAATGAGTAGTATCAAACTTGATGTACAGTGGTCTCCGATTCATGCAAATAAATTCATTACATGGGGTACAGAAATTTGCTTGTATGAAGTTATACAAGCAAAAGATAATATTCGACAATTATGTGGGTATATCTTGCTTACAATAGTTGTTTAATTGAAGCAAGACATTTATTAATATAGTTATACATTTTTTCCATACAGATACAAAGATTTCTGATTACACTGTCGCTCATTTACTTGCTACAAATACAAATCATCATTATGTTAAATGTATTGACATATATCCACAGCCGGAACCAGATATTTTATTAGCTGTTGGACAAGCAAATGGAAAAGTTGTTTTAACTACTTTTGGTCCAACCATTTTTGATTCTCAGGGTCTTAGTGGAAAAGAATTAGGTAAATTATTTAAGGGACTTACATGACTTCGACTATATGAATATTATTTACATTCGTGAATTATTATAGTTCCGAAACATGCGAGGCAATGCAACACAGTTGCTTGGAATCCTATAGACACAAATTTGATTGTGTCTGGTTTGGATAAACATAGTAAAGATCATTCTATTTTATTATGGGATATTAATAAAGGTTTGCAATGTGCGGAAAGAGTCCATCATCATAATACAGTGCAAACAGATTCTGTAAGACCTATCGCTGAAGTTGGTGTTTCTGAAACTATACATTCAGTTGCTTGGTTCAAACATGAACAAAAATGTATGGTAGTTGGGGCTAACAATAAACAGTTAAAAATTATTGATTTCAGAGGTACTATTAAATTAAAGTATTATATATGTTCATTTGTTTCAATATATTATGTACATTAATAAATTAATTAATTTTTATTAGATTCTGCTAAAGTAGTAAATACAGCGGTAACTAAAGCAGTTTATAATGTATCAGTTAATCCGCATAATAACTACCATTTAGTATCAAGTGTTGATAATCAGGTAACAATTTGGGATACACGTTGCTTTGAAAAACCTGTTTTAACTTTGTTTCAAGGTAGACAAATTACAAAAGTTTTGTGGTGCCCAACTAGACAGAATCTTTTAGGAGCTTTACAAAAAGATTCAGGTTAGATATTATTTTAATTCGTTGTCATGTGATATTACATATGTATACATGCACATGTACAAATAAATAATAATTGATATTATTATTTTTATTCAAGTGACATTGCATTTATATGATATTCAACATTGTGGAATTGGAGGAGGAGAAGATACTGAACCTGGAGCATTAGAAAGAACGGTTGCTCCACCATGGCATAGTCCTGTAAGTTTTTCTTGGCACCCAACACATGTGAACAGATTGTTAGCAATATCTCAACAAGGTTTGACTACATTATACTGTGTTAACTTATGTAAATAAGTGGATAAAACAGCTTAAATTCTGTTTTCTATTTATTAAGGACTCACAGATTATACTGTTTGTGAAAGAATTACGGTAAACTGGTCAACACGATCTCATCTAGCTTGGAATCATGCATCTAAATCATTTAAATACATATGCAATGATGACAACATCTATAAAGCTTTGGATGATATTTCCATTTTAACTAAAACACGTGCGGCTTCAGAATACGGACTGCTTGTAAGTTGTAAAAATGTACAGTTTATTTTGTTTAAAGATTGTCACAGATGTGTTTATAGCCAGAGCTTGCCCAAAATGGTGAATTGGCTGAGAATGATACCCTAAAGAATTTGTGGCAATGGTTATATCTGAGTCGTTATTTAGTTGAAGATGGTACTATACAGAGTCCAGATAACAAACATCCAGGTGTCAGGTAAATGAAGGATTCTTTAAATAACTGTACATTTAGTAGTACATGAATTAATGTCTGATAATGTTACATAGAACAGTTTTAAAATTAGATAGCCAACAAGGATCTAACAACGGTTTCTTAAAATCAGAATTGATTCATCGTCCTTGGTCAGATATAGGATCTAATCATACTGCAAAAATTTACAGGTATGGAATATAAATAATTTTTCGAAACAACAGTTCCATTATTATCTTACATTGCAGATCTCCAGATAGAGATAAAGGATTGCTTTTATGTGGTTGGAGGTTTGATAGAGAGACCAATACTCTCTATGATAATTTATTTCTAGACAGGTTAGAAAGAGAAGGAGCATATCCGAGAGCAGCGGCAATAGCGGTATTCAATTTATGTTTACGACAAGCCATAGAAATTCTAAATCGCGGTGCTAGTAAAATGTCCATGTCTGCAAATTTAAATATCGTTGCTATGGCTTTGTCCGGATTTTCTGAAGATAGGAACAGTATGTGGAGAGAATCGTGTTTAAAATGTAGATCTCAACTTTCTGATCCCTATTTGAGAGCAACTTTTGCATTTTTAACAGCAGATGATTCGTATGAAAATGTTTTGGTAAGTACGTGTGGAGTATATTTAATTTAAATGTCATAGTATCTATATACTATTATATCAAGTTTGACGAAACGGGACATGCTGTATGTGTTTATTGTTTATACTTTGTGTACTTTTCAGAATGAAAATGGTATGGCAGTTGAGGACAGAGTGGCGTTTGCCCTCATGTTTTTATCGGACAACAAATTGAGCGATTACTTAAAAAAATTGACTCAGAAATTAACTGACGAAGGAAATCTAGCTGGTTTCCTTTTAACAGGTTTTATAAATAGATTAAATCATTTAATAAGTACATTTTCCATTCGTAATACATATCGTATATTTTAGGTGCCAGTTTAGAAGGTATACAGTTATTAAATCGATATTTAGAAATCACTGGTGATGTTCAAAGTTGTAGTCTAATAGCTATTCGAGCATTTACATCAAAGTTACTTCAAGAAAATCAAGTTCAAGTCTGGATTACTAGGTATTAGCATAAACAACGAACGTAGAGATTATTATTTAAACAGAATGAACTTCAGGAACTCAAATACAGTTACAGAAATCTCTTAAATGCTTGGAAAATGTGGACCCAAAGAGCACATTTCGATATCGCTATGCGATCTGCTACAAATGAGAAACCGCCGCAACAAATATATATTTCTTGTAATTTTTGCGGCAAAAGTATATCTGCGTTTATGCAGGGTCTTAGTAGAACAAGAGTTCCTTTTGGTAGATTAGGAAGCACCCCCAATAAATTAAAGGTAATATAGCAAATTAAAAGTATTGTAGTCCAATAATAGTGATATTTTTCTATCCTTTTTTTGTTTTCAGATGTCTTCATGCCCAAACTGTCGAAAACCATTACCACGATGTGCCATTTGTTTGATGCACATGGGTACTGTAAGTGGCTTACAAATGACAACATCCGGTGTTAGCAGAAACGAAGAATGTGATAACAAATTAACAGAATTCAATAATTGGTTCACATGGTGTCAAACGTGTAGACATGGTGGTCATGCTGATCATATTACGCATTGGTTTCGGTAAAGTTTCAATATTGTAAATGTTGAACTTTCTTATAGTATGTTCTTTAATGGAATATTTTGTCTTTTAAAAAACAGGCAACATTCTGAATGTCCAGTAACATCGTGTACATGTAGATGCTTTTCACTAGATGCATCATGCAAAATTGGAATGAGTATTGTATAAACAGAGATAATATGTTCCAAGAATTTTGAATAATGTTCACAGTGTGTATTTTAGGATTTCAGATTGTTTTTAGAGACAGTATAAATGGAAGAAACAGAGAAATATAAATGTTGCAGTACCGTTTAATTTTATTATAAAAAGAAAATGTATGAACATTAATAAATGTAATAATTGTAGTGTGTATAATAATTGTATTCTTATAAAAAAAGTTTACAACGAATGATGTAACAATTTATAATCCTGTATCGTCTTCTGACATCTTCCATTTTCTTGGTCCTAATACATTTAGTAGAGATAACGCTTCATTATAGTGATTAGAATCTGTAATATGTACTTCTTGTGTTTCAATGCATCTTAAAATGTATATAATAAAAAATTGAATTTGATATTTACCAAAATCTTCTGTCATACTGGATGGAAATAATATGTAACTACTACAGGCCATTGTAGACTTTGAATTTAATGTACCATGAACTTCTATATAACCTTCAACGTTACTATCAATCGGTTCTGGTAAAGTAACATTAACCGCTACACCATCGGTAGTCTTTAACTCTATATTTTTCCCATTTGAACTTTTCTAATACATAATACAAAAAACAGGGAAAATTAATGTCATGTATTTATATGAAACAAAACGTTAAATTAATATACAAACGGCTACAAATAACATAGTTAATGCTTACTTTTCCAACTGTTCCGAGTAGAATCACTAATTCTCCAACATTTTGTGCCAAACGATGACCATCAATACGATTTTTCATCATTTTCATTAGCATGTAATTTGGCAGACACGTTTGAGCGATAACATATAGTTAGGTATGTATAGTCATTGACTAAAATATCTGTAGTTACTGACTAAATATCAAAATCAATAGTTGCATTTATCGTAGGTTCCAACTTATCAACATCTTTAAAACGTTCTGAAATTAACTAACGCTGCATTCTGGAGCATATTGCCGGCTTTTAAGATGAAAAAAATCGATGTTTAGTACATAAATTTGAAAACGATAGATGTACTGAAAATTATAACACCAGCGCCATCTAACGGAAAGAGATTTCTGGTAGCAGGATCGCAAAAAAGCGAAGTAGGTGTACGGAACAGACTGTAACCCGCTCAGCGGTGTGCATGTGCAATAACGCTACCATTACTACAATTGAAGAATGATCAGTGATTCCTTAGCTATTTTTTCATGTCGCATTAATACAAATTTTTATCGAAATATAAGATTGAGATAGGAGCAATATGAAATACAGTAAATCACGAAGTAACAAGTAATTTCGATTAACAAATTACAATTTTTCTAAAATATGATAAATCATTGATAATTGATAAACAAGTACATGTTGTACATAACAGTAACGATTTTATTTATCACAATTATAAATTAAGTTACCATTTATCACAATTATAAATTAATTGTATGTTATTGCAACAGTAGGAAAATATATTCTAATAATTTATACAAAGCATTTTTTCTTGCTTGCTCTATGGTTTTACCTATGCCAAATTGAAATATAACAGGATGAGTATCTAATTTAAGTCCAATTAAAGAATCGCCATTAATTGTGTTAAAACTTACTTCTTCCATTGTAGCTTTCAATGCTTTATAAATAAGAACTTTCAAAGTGTTTGAGTCTATGGAAAAAGATGTATTGTATACCTTACTTAAGGAATTTTTATTTTCCGTGGAAATTTTGTAACATAAATCTCTTAATACTTCAACATAATCATCAATTCTTATATGAGGTTTAAACAGAACAGGTTTTTTTCTTATTTGACCATAAGTTGCTACTATCTTCTGTTCCATCAATTTGTCATACTTAGGCTGATCTAACGAGACTTTCATAAATTGTACATTCAGATTATCCATCGTATCTGATGTTTCAGTATTAAATTTGACATTTGAACATGGCTTGTTTTCTAAATTCTCTAAAACCTTTTTAGCTGCTTGGTGTTTAGCTGCTTGTTTTGTATTTGCACATCCTTCCTGACGCACAGAACCTACGGTACAACTTACTGTAAACATTGGTAAATGTGATGGTCCAGCCATGCCAACATTTTCGTAAACAGGAGCAGACAAATCGTGTCCTTGGCAATGCTCCTATTAACAAATATTGTTTTTCTGTTAATAAAACTGTACAGTTATGCAATACTATAACAGAAATAATATTTGAAAGCTTACATTCAAAAGGCCTATATAATTCTTAAATTCTTTTGTATCCGAATCGGATGAATTTACTGAACATACATCATTTGTTATCGCAGAAGTATTTAATTTAAAATCTGCTTTTAAGTTTGAGAATGATAATAATATTTTTTGTGGAATTTCATTCGACAACAGCAATAATGATAGCATCTCTTTAGCTGCATTTTGTTTGGCTTCTTTTTTACTGTCCCCTGTTCCTTCAGTACTATAATTCCGCCATGAAATTTTAGTAATAAATTGCTTTTGATGCGTTCCAATTACTGACAATATTTCTGTATAAACAGGTAAAGTACCAAGTTTCATACAAATATCTTGCAACATTGTTACTGCGGTTTTACTCATTTTGTTTAATTTATATGGAAGAATAATTATTAGAAGAATTATTTCGAAATCTTTGTAATCATTAATTATGTCTAAACGATATTCTAATAGATCCGAACTACTGACGCTGTAAAGGATGTTGAGATAAAATTAGTTTTTTCATACTTATACTCCATTGTAAATTTAATAAGAAATATGTTAAATATGCAACTACTTACTATTTACAAATTTTATTATGCTTCTCAATCTTTATTATATGTATATTAAAATAATTACTGACCAACTGAAAAGAGCCACGTAGACTATAGTGAATTTATGGAAACATATACTGACTCAGGTTTCACGTGATCTGTATGTAAAAAGAGAATTCCCCTTGCATCTCTACTGTCTGGTTTTATCATGCATATGTACACATATACAGGCCTGGAAACTTGAGTAAAAAAAAAGTATACAGCATTGTTATTAGTTTTATGCATAGACCTGGTTTATTCGAATTATCTGACTTGTCATTACAACCGTTTAGACTAATCCACAAAGTCCATATTTTAACATTGTGTCCTTGGCAAACAGATTGCATTCATATTTAACGCCATCTTCACGTAATTGGAGAAAACAATAAACTAAACTAAAGGAAACACCATGTGAAAAAGAACTGTTGGCAATCCTTGCCTTACCCTGATCAATATGAATGGTGAAAGATTTCTCTAAAACGCTTTTTAAATCAAAAGAAACTGTTTTTACGTGTACAAGATAATATTATTATCGACTAATACACATATATTAAATTTTTATGTCGTACGAAGTTTTTGATTATGTTAGTCTGTAAAATCTAGTGACCTTTTTCAAAATTTTATGTCCAGCAGAGTTCTATCTTCTAAACTTTTTCATTTTTCATGCATATCGTCGATGGTCGCAGTCGGCTTCTTCTATTCGTTTTTGGAGCTGCGTAATGTCGTGTCGAACGAATGATTCTGGAGCGGTTTGAAGCCTATTATTTTCATCATTTTATATCAGTACTTACCGAAAACGGAGTATTAGAATTACTAAGCATCCATCGACGAAGGTAAATGTTTTTAGAGGCATTAAACATGTAGAGAAATAATAATGATATTTTATCGACAAAATAGCAATGGCTGCAATGCGACGTTGATCATTTCTTCTCATTCTTGAAATGCGTCGTAAGATCGTATTAAACTTAATAATGTTTAAGTTAATTAGATACTTGATTTCATCGAGTATTGTTTTTTACAGTATAAGAATATATTATAATAATGTGAACATACGTTTTCTATTACTTGTCATTCAATAATCTCTTTATATAACATAACCTGCTGGAAACACTGATTACACATGTTCAATGAATGTACTTTCTTCTTTTTTGGTTGGTACCAGATTATAGAAAAATGGAACAAGATTCAAGACGTAAAGGACCAAGAAGTCCTAGCGCAGATTCAGAGGATTCGTCTCATAGGAGAAGATCTAGGAAATATGATCGATCTCCATCTCCAAGACGAAGTAGATACCGGCGATCACGTTCCCGGGATAGAAGATCACGTTCAAGTTCACGGGATAGAAGAAGAAAAGAATCCAGCCGTTCACAGCAGGAATGGAAACAGGCTACTTCTCAGTCTCAGACTTCTACTCCTAATCCAGCTAATCCTGGTGGCTATGTGCCACCAGTACACAATCAGTATCAGGTACAACTAGGAATAAATAAGATATAATTATTTAAATGTTACAAACAACGTTTTGAATGAATACACAATTAATTTCGTTGCTTGTTTTTTCTTTTTTCTAAATTAATAAGATATAAGTATTGTATCATGCGAGAAAAATTGAACTTTATTCAACAGGCACCACCACCTCCAAACACCAGTCAACCACCACCACCTTTGTCGGCTTACAACCAAGGATACAGCACCTATAACTACAATTATGGACAGAGCTATGACTATAGTTATCAGCCACCTACCGGTTATCGCAGTGTAAGTTTAATAAAAGAAATGATATTCGACAAATGATTGTATGTCGTATGAAAATGATAACCTTGGTTTACGGTAACTACGATTGTATCGTGATCAAGGCAATGCGATGAAATTTCATCATTTACGAGTACATTTTGGATTATCACCCGTTGACGCATTTAATCGTATTTAATGAGTCTGCGAGAATAATAGAGAAAACATCGTACAAACCTCCCGTATGTTTTTGATAGTACTTCATATTATTATTCATTTTCGGGGGATGAACTTTATGTTCTTTTGTATCGCGAAATGTTGTGAATATCCCCTCGTAAGTATAACGTTCGCGTTGTTTATTTTATTGGCATCGACATTGGAAACCAGTATTATTGACCAGATGATTCGTCTTCAAGAATCTTCCGTGTATTATCCAAAGTTCTGATTTGAGTATGGACAAATAAAGGTAAGGTTTAATAAAAGTAATGTTTGAGTATTTGACATCAAGTGCATGTTTATTTTGTTAGGATTACCCACCACCAAATTGGCAAGGGAACCAGGTATCTTATAATAATCAGCAACCACCACCACCTCCTACATTAACATCCCAACAAGAATCATCCAGACAAGTGGACAGTGGTTCTTCTGGATTGGTATCATCCTTGGCAAGACCAGAGGATGCCAGAAAAGAAGGTACATTTCTTAATTTATTTTGAGTAACATTTATATTCGGAATTTGCAATTTAAAAATTGACATATGAAATGCGAAAATTTCTACATCGAATCAGTTACACAGTCTTAAGATATCTTCAATTGAATGCCTAGCAGCAATCGCAGCTGAAGTAAAACAGCAAAAAGCGACACTGGCTAAACAACGCGAAGAATATGTTAAGAAGTCTGCTACGTTGCAACGCGAGCTGGAAATTTTACGTCAACAGTGCGATGAAATTGGTAAAGAGGGTGGACGGGAGAATAATCGTATTATAAAAGAAAATCAAAAGTTGCAGGTAAATAAACGCAATGTGATGAAAATACCTGTCGAGATAGTTTTATGTTTCATTATGTTTCAATTCTTCTTTTCTTTTTCTTTTTTTTCTTTCTATTTACAGATTGAAATACAAAACAAAATGAAGTCGATACACAATGTTATCGACATGCTTACCGGAATTATAGGAGATAAAGCTACGGTAGACGATCTTAAAAGCAAGTTTAAATTAGAAATTAACAAGCGTTCACGGAGTCCTAAGGAAGATTTTCCGAAAGGAAAGTCGGAGTCACCTGATAGATCATCGGCATCCGATTCCGACAAGGAGTCCAAAATCGAACGTGACGCGAAAGAGCGAAGGTCTCCTGAAGATTCTAAACCTATGTACAATTTTGTACATTATGATCCAGAAATGCATTGGTGTAAAGTCTGCGATATATTTCCTAAAACGGCAAAGGAATATTTGAATCATCTGCATAGCAATGAGCACAAAGAAGCTTGTTTAGTAAGTTGCCAATTATGATAGTAAAGCCGTAGTAAAAGAACTTCAGATTTGGTATAGGTACTTTCAATGATTAAACGTAGAAATTCCTAATTGAAGATCGTTTCCATAAATAATATTTACAATCATTAGAACAGGAAGCAGAAAACTGTAACTGATTATTGATTTACATTGTGAGAGAACAAACGGATTCGGTTAACACTATATTTCTAATTTGAACTATATTTATGTAAGGATGATATATTACGATAACGATCGACATGCAGGTACTTGGTACATAGCGTGATTGATGTGCCATAACAATGTCTCTTAAAAAGTACCACCGAGTATTCTTACAATTTGTAGAAAACACTGTCATTAACGCTTTATTCCCTACAATAGGAACGCAAGATAGTTGATATGCCATGGCATGAGCGGAACGGAGAAGGAACGGAAAAGGAAGTGCCCTTTTATCCTGGACTGCCAACGAAAAGAACACCTATCAAAGGTATGGTTTATTTCAGTGGATAATTACTAATAGAATACAATTCCGTAGCTTGTGCACAGACACTGTGGTGTCCGGTATGTATTGAAGAGATCTACGGCTATGGTTTGCTAAAAAATTTGTCTGCCATAACGTACGTAATGTTGACTCGTACAGTCAAATTACATACGGAACGAAAGTTATATTCCGAACATTCTTTTTCTCCAAATTTTTCGAAACAATTCGCATTCGATCGTATTATATTTCTTTTTTTTTTTTTTTTTTTTCATTTTTTTTTTGTCCCCCCCCTCCCCCTCTCCCCGTGAAATTGAACCATCGTACGGTTTTTTGATCGACGGGGCAATATTTCTGTTTTAATTTCTGAAACATGCTTGTTCACATCACATTATAAGCAGCAAATTTTGTAGCGGCTATGTAAACACCGTAAAGATGCACTGGATTTTAAATGGATTCTCGAGGAGCACGCTTTCGAGCGATTTCAGATATTATCTATTTCAGCTTCTATAATCGAAACTATTTAAAATTATTCTTCGCAAGTGTAGTATCGTTCGTCGATTCGTCGCACGTAGCTCTATTTACGGTCAAGAATGAACATACGAAGATTTTTATTAATGTGAAAAATGTATCTATATAAATCAACGTTATAATAATGATGGTGCGTGTATAAAATACAAATAATGTATATAGTTATACAAAATGTGTACAATGTGGCAATTCGCTCGTGTTACTTATTTTACTCAACGTATTTGTTATATTTACGAATACGTTCATGGCATATATTATAAATCGAGATATTCTTGTAAGACGTACTGTAAATGCCGTAACTTGTCTAAATATATTTGTACGCTTTGGTACATGTATATAATTATAATAGTTGAGATATCAATCGAAAGTAAAGTGCAAAAAAGAAGAAGAAGAAAAAAAAGAAGGGCACATGCGGCAATTGCAATACGTATGGAAAGAAATTTCATGTTACAGTTACTTTATGTAATTTATACTTTTTTACTTTACGTGTATCATCTCTGTGGTATATCTGTACAAATAAAGTTTCAGTTTTTCCGCCCTTTCCTTTCTTCTTCTAGCGATCGACGTGGGATCAGTGAAGAGTATTTAATGTTATCGGACATTTGTTGAGCATCTTTTAATATATTATTTTTGTTTTCAGTGACATGAATGTGTCGTGGCAGAATATAAGGTCATTCTTTATGAACTTAAATTGTTTATCATTTTCAAAGCTTAAGTAATGCTAACTGTTCAATTATTTGATTATAGGTTTGCAGTTCTTCAGTGCTGCGACGGCATGGTATTGTAAGCTTTGCGATTCCTGGATCGGTGATCTCCATTGTGCGAGCTTGCACTTGAAATCCAAACAACATTCAGAGAATTATTCTGTAAGTTTACCGCTGGAATTCTTTATTTGTTTTTCGAAACAACTTCAAACTTATCGTTTCGTTATTCTTTTGTAGCATTTCGTTGACCAAAATCCTCATTGGGAAACTGATTGGATGGCAGATCGCGAAAAAGCTTTCTCGGAGGAGAAGCACAAACAGATACAAATGGAACTACAAAAACACAAAGACGACGATCCACCGCCAAAGAAGAAGTCGAAGAAAAGCAAAAAGAAATCCAAGAAATCTAAGAAACGAAGAAATAGGAGCAGCGGCAGCGACAGTTCCAGCGAATCCGAAAATTCTGACACCGATTCTGATCAGGACATGTCCAAGAGCATTCGTGTCGCTATGCGCAATAAAATGAAAGCTTCGACTCAAGCGATCCTCAACGAGGAAATAGACTATCATCGAATAAAACTGAAAGGTCATTGGTCGAAAATGGCCCAGCATTTGAATCAACCTCCTACTCCGGAACCACAAGCGGTGGAAACCGACGACAGACAGTTGTTAAATTCAATTAGAGATAAATTAAAGGCAAAACAGGAGGAGGAAATGAAATCCATCACTAATCGAAGATTGAGTGAAGAAAAAACAATCGAGGAAGAAGAGGAAGAAGAACAGGAGCAAACTTCTTTCTCGAATAAGGTTAAAGCAGAGAGTTTGGAAGCTTGGGGACCAAAGGAACCACCGAAACCTTTTTGGATAAAGAAAGAGGAAGAAAAATCGCAACCAATTGCCAATAAACCGATCGAGCTTCCAAAGCCCGAGGAAATGCCTAAACCACACATGGGATTTTGGACGAAACAGCAAGTTAACATGACTGTTAAACCGCCGGAAAGTTGCAAATCGATGGAAAAGGAAGATGAAAGAGAACGCGAGAACGAGAGATACAAGGACGATCGCGATAGGAAGTACGAGAGACGAGAGGATAAATACGAACGCTACAATAGATACGAAAGGAGACGTGGTCGAGATAGAGATAGGGATCGGGACAGGGATAGGGATAGGGACAGAGACAGAGATAGGGACAGGGATAGGGATAGAGATAGGGATCGAGACCGAGATAGGGATTACTATGAGGATCGGAGGAAACGAGACAGTAACGATTCTCCGCGACGCGAAAGAAGTTGGCGCGATAGCCCGAAAAGAAGTTACGATAAGTACGGTAAAGATAGACGAGACGACAATTCGTCCAACGACGAGTCTAAATTCGAAAAGAAAACAAACGAATCCGCGTCGAAATCCAAGAAGGGTAGTATACCGAGTAAAAAGTCTGCGCCACAAGTATCTAAAGGCAAGTTACCTTTCATTGGTAGATTACCATTGTTTAAGAAGAAAGCGGAAGAACCGAAATTGCCTGAGAAGGATATTACCCCTCTTCCTTACCAGCAAAGTAAATTCGAGGATACGCCTAAAGTTCCCAATGAAATTATCAATCCACCAGGTGTGGTGCATATTACAAAACTTGCTACCCCGCTTAACCTTGGTAACAGTAGTACTAACAACGCCAACAATAACAGTAGCAATAATAGCAGCTCTACCAGCACTCTACCGGTTCAGAACAGTAAAACTCAGTCGATGAAGATATTAGTTGCTCCACCTCCACCTGTGTTAAATGAAACTAAACCGACGCAGCAAGTAGTTGACATGGAAATTGAAGATCAATCCGAGGAGACGGTGATAGAGGAACCGATAATAGAGCAGCAGAAACAAACGCAGGGTGTGTCTAAATTACCTCTGCCTCCTCACCCTCCACCGCCATTAAATAGACCACCACCATCTTTTTCGGCTCAACAATCGCAGCAACAGCAACAACCTCAACAACAGTCTGTTCAGAGTAGACCTCAGTTCCCTACGAATCGACCACCTCCGCCGTTTTTGTCTAATCCACCGCCGTTCGTTCAAAACCAACCACGGTTTCCACCTCATCAACCGGTACGTCCACCGGTACAGAGTCATCCGCCTTACATGACAAATCCACCACCACAGATGCCCACTGTTCCTCCTTTCGTTCAGAATCATCAGAATCCACCACCACCTCCGCTACCGACTGTGGAAGGTGCAACACCAGACATCGCTGAAATACCAGAGCCTACAGAGAAACGAACTGATCCTAGCATTCCTTTACCTGACGACCTGCAAGAAGCTCTGAATATTATTTTCCCCAAAGAAGAAACTGAGACCAAGCAGCAAAACAGTCAAGAAAGTAATATCATGTATTCATCTATGTATAGTATGTTAGGCTGCGTTGGTTATGGGCCAGAATACATGGATCAGCCACCGCCAGAGATCACGCAGGCGGAAAGTGAAGTGGATACTCAACCTGGACCAGACGATTTAAAGATGTTAGGCATTGACGAAGGAGATACTATACTGTGAAATTTTTTATAGAACACTTGTTGACTAAACTTCTCCCATTTGATAAGATTCAGTGTATATCTGATCGTTTCTTTATCTTTTCCTTCGAAATGATTATTGTTCATGAAAGTTGATCAATTGCAAATCGATGATTGCGTATCTCTCGATGTAAAATTCATATACTACACATGTTCGAAATGAACTTATGTAAATTAAGAACAATGATATAAGCTAGTATTTTAAATAGGAAATAGTAAATGTTTCTCTTTCGTTTGTTGATAACGAATCAATTGATACTAGAGCGTTCTTTCAATAAAAAGAAAACAAAAAAATCCGGTCGGAAATATATGATAAAATATTTACTATTTTTTATTGGATATACTGTTTTCACCTGAGTTCGTTCGAAAAGAATAGGAGGATATTTTTAAGATATGCGTGCAACAAGTTAACGTTGATAATATTATAAAATTACTTTCCTCTATACGTGCATTGTTGCATAGTTAAAATTTAAATTTTCACTAAAATACGAGATTTCGATAAATGATTTGTGTATAAAGGTATTATAATTTGAAACATTGGTACTTTAGACACGTAAGAAAAGCTTTACTTTTTATGACACATTTACTTTGAACGCCATATAAACAGGATGTTTTAACAAGTTTCTAATTGTAAATTTGATTTATTAATATTATTGCATCAATAAATGACGGAGTCGTGTAAAATGAGAGTTAACACTATCAAACAAAAAGATGAGAAAACAACAGGAAACACAACTTCATACATTGTTCAACTTTATTTTATTCGTTACTTTTTCAGTTTTTTCTTTATTTAGTTTCTCGTTGGAAAATTGTTTTTATAGAACCTTTTAAATACTATATCACACAACCTGACCTTTAAAGCGCATAATTGTTACATAATATATTATTAAAACGGGAAATTTTGTCCCCGTAATTACTAAATATTCACGAAAGAGAAGTTCTGGCATGGCACTGTCTATAACGTGGATTTTACCTTAGGCAGAAGTAACATGCTCAATATATTGTAATAGTATCCAGTATTGTCGTAGTATTCGCGTATCATCTAATTTAACAGTCATTTCGTCCTACGTTAAGACAAACCGAGTAGTAACAAACTAAAATTACTAAATTTATGTGTACAGAACGTCAAACGTGGTAGTAACACGTGCATGTGGAATGATCTTTTTATGGAATGAGTTATACATTTGAATGTCGAAAGCTTAAGCCAAAATCTAATTCGTCCTGTGAGTGCCAAAGCGGAATATTATGATAATTCATTGTCGTTCAATTGTGTCTTTAAATACAAAAATTAGATTTGTAATACCAGACCAGCGCTTGAAATATTATCGCCACCACCGGCAGTCTGAGCTGCTTCGGTGCAAACTAATACCGGTGCAACGCATACCTGAATAGGAATATTTTCGTTTCCTACTTTTAATATTTCGTCCCAACAAGAGACTGGTTTCTCGATATCTAGTGCTATTCGAGTACCATCGACGATAGACGTTGAAAAACTGTCATCCAAAATTAATGTCGCTTTTCTGATGTCAACCTGAAATATTATATATATATATATATATATATAATGTGTGCGTGTAAATCAGTATTACTTTTGCTGTGTAATGGGAATACAAATTTTTGTTTAGTTAGTTACTTACGTGGCTTGTTGCACATACATGCCTATGAGCTGTTAACGATGCTTTAGCTGCTGCAGCCATTGTATTTTTCCACATAGAATTTTTTGCAGTAAATATAGCTTGATATGCTAACGTATGTACATGAATTCTTGTCAACTGCCGAGAATGAGCAATGTTTTTGCTTCTCGTACGGATAAGTTTGAATAATGTTCGCATCTGGTCTAAAACTGTTGCGATACGGGGCGTTGAGTTTGCTACTAAAGATATGTTACCATAGTACATTGCATTATGTAAATTAGCTATTTCTTGCTCGTTCATGCCTAAACTATCAGCAAATGGTATAACTGTTTCACACAGTTCGAATAGCAACTTTTCTTCTGCGAATGAAGCCATTTCAAAATGAATCTTAGTGGATGAAGATCGATTCACCATTTGCTTTTTTACTTTAAGCAAAAGTTTTTCCTTTTCACCTGCAATTTCAGTAAATGTAATTCATATAGTAGTGAAGCTGATTTTCATTGAGATAGCTTAGTTAACAGTGAAATTTCAGTTACCATCTGGAAACGGATAATTATCCATCATTTGCAAACCACTGATAACAAGTAAGTGAGGGTCATACGTCGATAAAAGCTTATCAAATGCTTCGAAAGAACTGATCATTGGATTGTTGGCATCGTTATGAACTATATACCTGAAAATTATTTGAATACTTTGCTGCAATTACTCGACGTTTTGTTATAATATTTCTCAATGTTTTTTCATTTACCTATTAGCTCTGGCACTAGAATATGGACCCCAAACATCTCCATGTTTATATTCTATAACTAAATGAATGTCATCTCGTTTTGTTTCGCCTCCAACGATATTAATAACTTGTGGCATCATCTGATGTAAGGATCTAGTAAGCTTTGCAGCAAGCGTAACGTCACATCCTTCTTTTGCAAATCGTAATGCCATGATTGCTGCATTACCACCAATGGTAGAATATGAAGATGGAAATGATCTCGCTCTAGTGACAAGTATATCAAACAATGTTCGATTTGCCATGTATCTCCTTGAAACATAAAATCTGTTACTTATACTTCTTAAATGTCTTATTCATAAATATGTAGTATTTTTTTAATTTGATCGCAATGAAGATACTTACTCGGCAGCGGCGCCATGACGAAAATAATAAGCAAAACTTTTTAATAGCTCGATTTCCGTGTTAATTTCGTCGAAATGTTCGGGTCGTCCAATTTTTTCAGAATATGTCAACAACTGTTTAGCATTAACATAAACGTCAGTACAGACACCATAACCTATCGCGACTTTTGGCCTAGAAGTTATCACATGTTTATTTTCAAGTTTCTCCAGCCCGTGAATTAAAGCTTGTAAACGTTTTTGAAGAACGTTTTCTGTATTCCTATAATAAACAGCAATTAAAACTATCAATACAGTAAGCGCTGTACCAAATTTTAACCCCCTCTTGTACCCCATGTTGACTCTAACGAGAACAACGAAATGAGCGCTACACAGTCGCGACTCTACAAATTTAATCAATCCGTAGCACAAGGTCTTATCTGTTAAGTGCTAAATGAAAACATTAATTTTACCTTTGTATCGTGTTATTTTAACGTTACTTATATATATATATATGTATATATATATACAGGACACATATTATAGATCGCACTATTGTCATCTAGCTATTACAGTCAATTAATTGGTACATATTTTTAAATGATTGACATCAATTGTATTTATTTAAAAAACACGTTAAACGAATCATTTAGCATAATTTATGTATATAAAAGTATTTCTTCAAATACGCATATGCACATATAATTTAAGGATTTAATTTCAGTTAAAAATTTCTCTTCTATATTTGTACAATAACATAATTATACAATGTCATAATCTTATATTAGACCACTGTGAAATTTAAAATTAGCAAAACTAATTGTACTAGTTTAACATTAGTAATGTTAACCAATGAAAGTATAGAAAAAATCTACCTAAATTTGTTACTTCGTATTCTTTCGAAAGATCAAAGCTTTCAAGTAATATGAGATTCTGTTCTAGATATAAAAATATTGAAAATCTATACATATACATATACCGGTTATGAATGAGTATACAATTACAAATAATATAATATATACTTCGTGTCAACGCGAATTATTCATTCGAAGATTAAATTTCTAAAATTAATTTGATCTTAGAGTTGATATACAATTTCAATACGGTCAGTTTCATATTGAAACAATTTTAAATGTTCTGCGTTGCAAAAACTCTTATAGTATTTGTTCTTTGTTCTTCGTATGGAGGCGCATATGCTTTTTCAAGTTATCGAGTCTGTTACATCGTCGATCACAAAAGTCACATTGATAAGGCATTAAATTACTGTGTACTACGACGTGACCATTTAAATGACTAATTTGCTTAAATCGTTTTCCGCATATAGTACAAACGTACGGTCTTTCGTTCATGTGAGCCGATGCAATATGCGTCTGTAAATTTGTCTTTCTGACAAACGTAGCCTTACATACATCGCATTCGAATGGCCTTACGTTGGCATGAATAGCCAAATGAGACTTGAGCACATTTTTATGTTTAAAGTTTTTCTCGCATAAATGACACTGGAACGGTCTCTCGTCGTTGTGCACTTTCTTGTGAACGGACAAGTGTGCAAGCTGTTTAAACATTTTTGCACAAATTTCGCATTGGTACGTGCGACCGTCCTCGTGAGCTGCACTTATATGACGGCGCAGAGTATCTGCCAAAGTATACCGTTTCCCACAAATTTTACAGCGAAATGGACGCTCGTTCGTATGAGTCATAAGATGTCCGTTTAAATTTCTCTTTTCAAGGAACCGTGCACCGCATACGTCACACTGATACGGTTTTTCTCCGTTGTGCACGTACATGTGTTTCTTAAGGGAATTGGAAAGACTAAATCTCTTTTTGCATACCGTGCATTCGAACTTTCGTTCACCTGTATGCACCAACATATGAGATTTCACGTGTCCTGCTTGTTTGAATCTTTTCCCACAAACCACGCAGGCAAACTGACGTTCGTGAGAATGTGTAAGTATGTGTCGCTCTAATACGCTTTTAGTGGTGAACACCTTCTTACAATTATCACACTCGAATAACCGAAAAGTCTCCTTAGTTTTTGAAATGTAGGCTTCTTTGTGTGACTGAGAGTGAACTTTTAATGAACTCAACGTATCGAATTTTACTCCACAAATGGTGCAGAGAAAAGAACGATAATCCTTGTGCGTTAACGAATGTTGGCTAAGATGACCCAGTTGTTTAAAGCTTTTATTACAAACGTCACAGATGTACGGCCTTTCGTTTGTGTGAGATCGCATATGTCTTTTCAGTACACTAGGAAAATTGAATTTCTGTTTACAGAACGAACATTCCAGATTTGGATCCCCATTCATTTTTAATGGACGACTTTCTATAGGAACCTTTTTCCTTTCTTTAGCAAGATTCGAATTTTTTGTTACTTTTGAAGATTCGTCCGTTACGTTAGATTCTACATCGCTTAAATTTAATTCTGAAGAACAGTTTAATTCAACCGCCGGTTTTACATCTAATATTGAATCGTCTAGTAAATCCTTACTTCTTCTGGTTCTAATCAAACTTGGTAACTTATTTTCTGTATGAGATTGCCTTACATGCTTTTTGTACAAATTTATGACATGAAACTTTTTATTACAGAGTTTGCATTCAAACATCTTTCCTTTCGTATGTGTTCTCATATGATTCTTTAAATGACCAGGTTTCATATATTGTTTTTCGCAAATTGTACACTTTAGATCTTCAGGTTCTAGCTTTATCTTATCATCCATTATCGATTCCTCCTCAAACATTAAATCTTCAGTGTGTATATTTAAAGGTTCGCTCCTGACGTTAACAAAATTAAAACCAAGTGTGTCCCTCTGGGGTTCGTCGATATCATCGATATAGGGGTCGTCGTCGAATTCCCTTGACTAATAAATCAAAGAACGATTAAAGAATAGTACTTCATTTAAAAATTACTAATATTATACTTACACTATTTGCATCCATCATGCTTGAATCCTCAGTTAAATTTTCATTTCCGTCCTTTATTTCCTTAATGATCTCATCTTTCGTATCAAATGAAAAATCAACCCATTCTTCTTCTGCCCATATATCTTCTATTGGATCTATAGTATTAATTTGTTTCTGAAATTCTTCGTGTACATTTCGTCCAAATAAAATGTCGTAAGGAATTTTTCCATTTTCACAACGAAACGTCGAATTCTGGATAATTTGTACATGTTTCAAAGCTTCGTACCATGTCTTTGTTGGATTTTCTTCTATCCAACATTCAATTAAATTCTTAAAATCTCTGTTGTTTTCTTCGCTTTCAGAAATTTCTCCGTGAAGTATTATAAAATCCTTCCACAATAAACGTAATTCTTGTACAACTTGTTCTGCGAAATAGCGCCCATTTTTACTCTGTAACACTTGCGGTGCTCCAATAATAGTTAATATATCCAAGAGTTTCATAGCTACTTCGCTTGCTGTATTTCCATGTAAACCTTTTAGTACCACAAACCTAGATATTTGATCCTCATAAACAAAGAAATATTTGTAATTACAAGCGAATTGTACTGGCATGTCCATTACATCAATTTGTCCTCGATGATATAATCTTTTGTTCGTGATGTAATTCGAATACATTTTTTCAGTTTTATATATAAATTATATAAAATTTTATATAATTGTTTCGTACGAATCAAAACATATATCCTGTTTCTTCTTACCGCTTATCACAATTTCTGATTAAACGCTTCTTGCAAAGGTACAGAAATAAATATCTCTTGGTAAGAACTTACATTGTTACAGAACGATCTAATACTGATTTTCTTATACAGCAGATTAAGTGTATTTCTTGATACTTTTATAATTAGTGTTTCCATCGTTTAATGTTCTAATCCATTGGAATCTGCTGAAACAATGGAATTAATATATTATATAGCATAATATTGTTACAAAATAAGACAGATTACAGTCGTTGAACATTGTAAATATCCATAATATGCGCTTTCAAAATACAGATTGTATAGATACAAGAAAAGATACTTAAATATTTATTGAGCAAACTAACGTTTTCCTATTAACTGTACTAACTAAATGTAAAACTTTATTTTTTTAATACGTAATTGCAGACAATACTCGTTCGCATAACATTTTTATTTTCTTTTTTTTTTTTACAATTAAGCAGCGTCAAATTGCAATCTGAGTAATAGATTATAATGGTGATTTTAAATCACGATTAAATTTCTTCTCTGACTTGAAGACTTCTTAACGTTTCCAAATTATTTCATTCCGTATTTTTCTTCTGAACGCAGGTTTTCCTATTTTTTAATTCAACAATTGTTATTTATTAATGTTTACCATTCATTTGTGAACGTTTGTTTGCCATTTTCAGAGCGGTTTTCGTCGCTACACTAAAACTCAATTTGACAAGACTACTGTAAAGCAATGTTTATTTGACACGTGTTTTTTTGAAGCTAAAGGTTGCTTCTAATTAAACGATTTTGTACGGATATGATAATATTGACAAATTACAATATTTATGTGAAATTGTAATAATAATAAATAATTGAACGAAATGCTGTTATCATTGACAATAAATACCTTTAGGAACATTATACCCTTTTTTATCTGGTAAAACTAATTCTATTATTTATAAAAATTACATACATCGAACAAGGAAATGTGACATACGTTCATCTATCTGTAAATTATTTTTTCGAAGATTTTCTTTTGAAGTCGTGTCACTCGTGTAACTATACACAGTCGAATTAATAGGTTCAAGATGGCAAGTGAGGTGAACGAGCTGCTAACTCAAACGAGTGAAAATATTACCGAAAACAATGTCCCGATAACGGGAAGAGTACCCTCGACACCCGAGGGAATGGCTATTGCTTATGGAAGTTTGATAATTATGGCTATTTTACCTATTTTCTTTGGTAGTTATCGAGCTGTTAAACACCATAAGGAGCAGCAGGTTAGTCACGCGTTTGGCATATGTTTTGTACGTTTTTTTCTGAATAGATCTTGATTAATTTTGTGCGCGCGTTACGTGTGACGTTTAAATAATTTCCTTCAATACATTCATAATTTTTCATTACGGTTAAAGGACATACGTCAAATGAAAGTATCAAAACTGCTATGTTTATGCCTTCAGATAATATCAGATAATGAGTGTTTTCATAACTTTAATCAAGTAAATACTATTTATGATACAAATTATATTTATATATCTTACAGCAACAATATAAAGAAAGCGGAGAACAGCCAGATATAATGTCTCGCAAAGAAGCAGCAATATTTCCTTTTATTTCCAGTTTTACATTAGTCGGCCTTTACGTATTATATAAGGTAACATCGATTTCATTTTAAACTGCGTAAATTGCGGTTCTTATATTAAAATGTAAATATTGTTTTCAGGTATTCGCAAAGGAATATGTCAATCAAATTTTAGCTGCTTATTTTTTCTTTTTAGGAATCTTAGCTTTATGCCATCTTACTAGGTATGAGTATTAATCGATAATTATTTGTATAATATAATTATGATATCTAATAGTCATATGTAACAATAATATTCAATGATTGTAGTCCGTTAATTTCATCGTTGGTACCTGCTGCAATTCCAAAAACTCAGTATCACATACTTTTTACTAGAGGCGAAGGCGACAAGGCGAAACATATTATCAATTATAAATTTAATCTTCACGATATTGTCTGTTTGATATGTTGTTCGCTCATTGGAGCTTGGTATTTATTAAAGAAGGTATTGTCAAATGGTGCTTTGAACAGAAATTAATCGCCATAGAAATGATTAATAATATTGTTATCATTTTCAGCATTGGATTGCCAATAATTTATTTGGCATTGCGTTTGCAATTAATGGAGTTGAATTATTGCATTTAAATAATGTTATAACAGGATGCATTTTGCTTTGCGGACTACTCCTTTATGATGCATTTTGGGTATTTGGTACCGACGTGATGGTAACCGTGGCAAAATCGTTCGAGGTACCAATTAAATTAGTGTTCCCGCAAGATATATTAGAAAAAGGTCTTACAGCTAGCAACTTTGCTATGTTGGGTTTGGGAGATATTGTTCTGCCTGGAATATTTATTGCTCTTTTGTTACGATTTGACAATAGTTTGAGCAGAAAAACAAACGTGTACTTCTACGCAACGTTTTTCGCATACTTCATGGGACTGTTGGCAACAATGCTTATTATGCATTTGTTTGATCACGCACAACCGGCTTTACTGTACTTAGTACCTGCCTGTTTAGGAACTCCTTTACTTTTGGCATTAGTTAAAGGAGATATAAAGGCATTATTTTCGTATGTATTATTAAACATTTCGTTTGCGATATTCCGTGCAATGTTAGTGAACGATTTGTAAATTGTTAATTATTATTTTTCAGTTACGAAGATCATCCAGTTATTACAAAAGAAGCAGAACAGTCTGCGCAAACACAAATTGAAGGGAAAAAAGAAACATAATATTCATATTTAAAATGATTGATATAATAAAGTCTTCGGTATTGATAGTATGCTGTTCCCGTTTGAAATTTGTCGTATGTAGAAAATAGAATGGGTAATTTATTATGTCTTATGCTCAAAAACGTACAAATACGAAATACGAAGTATCAAAGACATTTGTACTATATATCTTAACATGCACATTGAGAGATATATAATCAGATATTTGATTTTGTTTTTATAATAATAGACTCGGATACGTATGAATTCATTTAAATGAACAATTTACTGTAGTTCATAATCAATTGCGCTTTATTTTTTATGAATATAGAAAGAAATTTAGACTCATTCGAGAACGCATGCGAGAACACTTTTATAATCCAATTAAGATATTCTTTTAAATCAAGTCTTCTTAAACAAATGTAAAATTACCATTCATACACATGTTACACCTAAACAAAAATTTTACTTTTATCAGGAGTGGTGTAAACGTGTTCTTATTTTTTTTTTTTATAATAGATCAACTATATTTTGAAATTTCAAAAACATTGCGATATGCTGAAACATTGTTAAAGTTTACTCTCAATTTCAATCTGAATCTCCCGATACAATCAAACATTTTCATTATCAATGTATCTAAATAGTAACAAGACATAATTAAAACACATATTTTTAAAATTGACTTTTACATTTCTACACGAAGTACACTTTTTTCTGTATTATAACTGGCAGTTCTACTTCATGTTCATAATATTTAATGTAAAATATCGTATGATATATTGTCCATACAAAGTATTAGAGGATACTTGGTATTATTCATTACGAAGTACAAGTTTGTATGTGCAAAGGCTGGAAAAGAATGGTGATAAATGTACATCTTTGGAATTATTTTACTTCGTTCTAGAATTTCCGATAATTTTCTCCAAAAGTGAATTTTGTGAAATGTGTATAGTTAAAACAATTTGTAAAAATCTTCAAAAAATATAATAAAACATTTTTTTTAAATTTTGATATCTTTCGTTTTAATAAACATTTAGATTTATTGAATGAAGAAATAACTTCTGAATAGTATTAGTTATTGAGCAGATTTTATTTTAATACATTTATCCTCTCAGTTATGAAAACAATATTACAAATGGAGCGAACAGAAATGGATACTTATGATTTATCGGCACCTTCCATTGCCAAAATTTTTGCTGTAATTGGTTCCAATTCTTTTATACCATCTTTGGATACCTTTTGTACCTTGAAATTGGGAAGATTAACTATTAACCGTTTATGTATTTCTCTAACACATTTCTTCATTAGTATGTATGCTTCCTCTTCTGTTGAATCTGTAATTATACACGACGCAGAATTAATGTACCAATATATTTTGGTATAAGGTTTATTTAAAATTATATTTATTACCGTATTTGTGATATCTGTCTAAAATAGAAAGAGAGAAAAATCCTCCGTAACCATGCGCTGCATAAGGCACTCTAACACACGACGCTAGATAGTCAATGAAGTACAGTTCTGGTCCATTATTATTATCATAGCCTGCCATTAACAAGTTAACAAAGTACGGCGTTCTACTTCTGAGGTAATCCGCTAAATTTCTTCTAGTAAAGGAGGCAGCAGCTTTCGGCGATAATTCATAACCATTTCTCATTTTATAAAGTTGTATATTCTTCCCAATGTATTCTGAGAATTGGATGGTATCACCAGATTCTCCAGAGACTGCCATAACAAGTTTATCGGACATTTTATGAATCTTTTGTTCATCTGAAATAATAGAACCAATAGATGAAAGACAATATGACTTGCATTCATTGCACAGAGAAGAAAAAATGTACATTTATGTTAACACGCTAACATATGTTGATTTAAAAGTATAAGGATTTGCATAAAATAGATATAACAATGGAAAAATAAGGATCTTTTTTATAAATCCTCGAAATTTAGTCAATAATTTCATACCGTTTTTCATAACCATAATAGATTGAACCGTAGTCATATCAGCTGCAACTAATACAAAATCTTTAAATTGTATACCAATTAAACATTCCATTTTGATCAAAGATTCTTTTTGGTAATGTCGAGTAGAAAAGAACACTCCGTATACCACTGAAAATTGCCTGTCACGAATTGTAAGGTTAAATTTACGGCGAGAGTGTAGCAGGGTTTATCACGAACCGTTTACATACTCTATGACGTATTCTTGTATATAGTCTAATACCGCGCTTTCCCTTCTGGATTTTAAAAATGTTATAAAATTGAAACATTAAAAATTTCTAAAGGACGATCGCTTACCGTGTACTTTAAACACTTAATTTAATACGTAAATTTCTTTAGGAGTAACTTTAATCAAATTCAGCTTAATCTATATGAAATATAATGTTTCGATGTTTCGCGAAGAAATTGATTTCCTTGTAAGGTATCGTAATGATGTGTTCAAGTAATTCTATATGTATATACATATATTATTGTAATGTTATTGTATTGTAATATTATTGTAGAATGAATAAAACATTGTAGATTAATTGGTCATGATGAAAACAAGCGAGAGGTGGAGACTGAGAGAACAGAAATGACTGGTTCGCGTTTGTTAGTGTGCCGTTGCATTTCTATGTCAGTGGTAAAGGTCTAATAGCGGACTCAATCTCTTATTCCTTTCAGCCTTATTATAGATGCCGGAATACCGATAATTTCCTATGGGTTCGTTCAGGAAGAACGGACGTTGAACAGAATAGTTTTAGAGAGGTAGCCTAGAAACTCGTTAAACGAACAAATTTCTTTGTACAGAAGCGGAGCACATACATTTGTTACGAGTTGCTGCTCCTTGAAACCTTAAACCCGTTAATAAGCGTTTACACATTCTCCGTTATTGGAAAGAACGAATTCTTTGTAGCGTCTTCCGCTTCCAGATACGTTCCATGAAATCTGCTTTACCGACATATACAATTTTTACGAAACAAATTGTAAAGAATTTGCATTTGCATTCAAATTAATCGATCCTTTTATAACTTCAGCATAATGAAAAGGCTAACATAGAATTAAAATCAGAACAGTTACGGTTTCGTTTACATTATACATTTGTGGATAAAGCAGTTCTCTTTAAAAATGACGGAAAAGATAATTGCGCTATAATAAAGTGAAATAGAGTTAGGAGAAATTTTCTGCGAGTGTTTTTGTGAATATGAATCGCAGGTCTTCGTTGCAATTCAGCTTGTTTCATTTCACTCTATTAGCAGAGGAAGACACAAGGAATAGACGTTCAAAGCAAGTTCATGGAAAAATCGGCACGCTCAGGCTCGTTGAAGGTCGTTCGTTAGTCCCGTTACGTTACTATCCATCTATGACGCGTGTGACGCGTTCAGCGATAGGGACGATTCAATAACATGGCAAGTCGAATCTGCAAATGCTAGTTATTTTCAGGACGAATACGAAATAAGTTAGGATCATAGAAAAAACGAAGAGTAAAATTGTTCTTTTTGAGCTTTTCATCGAGCGAACGAGTGAACGCAGGTTTAACTCTTCGACGTATGTAAAAAGAATGTAAAAGACATTTTTTACTGACCGAATTATTTGATTCTTTACCATTACAGAGTCGTTCGAAAACGTCAAGACAAAGAGAAATTCGAAAATGCATTAACAAGTACGTTCACCCGAGGTTTGATTTGCGTTTCATGAAGTACAGGTCGCTTCTATACACGGTGATTAGCGAGATCCTCCTAATAAGAAGACACTACACTAGCATTCCGCTATTGAAACAGTTATGATGAATCCCGATCGCTGAATCCAGGGTGCACGCAACACAAAATGGGCCTTGACGAAGAAAAGGAAAGCCTATAACGTTACGGACGAGCGAATAGGTTGATCTAGCGTTCGGCCGATGCATTTAACTTCGGTAGATTTTTTCAGGAATAACTATTATGAAGTTTACCTCATAAAAAGGTAATAAGGATAAATTTAAAACGATCACGTCGGTGAAACCATCGTTCCCTTAAACGCTAATAACAATATTTATTATTACGATGTGTTATACTATATGTACATATATGTACATATAAGAGTATTTTTGTTATGGCACTTAATGTACATATATTAAGCTTCTATATTATACAGCGACTCTGTAATCTTTCTATTACTTGAAAATTCATCGAATTGAATCGGGCGCGCACACTTCTCTTGGTTTAACATTTCTTTATGAAAGCATAACATTCTGTTTCTACTTATATGTATACACTTTCTGTTCAGAAAAGAGATTAACAAACGTTTTCTTCGATCTCATTCATGAATTTATTCTATTTTTTTCCTGATTTTTCCTTTGCGAAACATTCGCCTCGTAACTGGTTTGCTCTGGGTAGCACGACAGGAATCCGGGGTGACGAGAAATCCTAGTAAGAACGTATCCGTATGTGGGTGAAAAAATTACGTCAGCTACTGTTACAAACGATTATAGATCTGAATTACTACATCTATTTTTGATGTTAGTTTTTAAAAATCCACCCTGTGTATACTAATGGAAGCATGGAATTTCTTAAAATTCCATACTTCACGAAAGTTCGACATATGTATACATAAATTTTGAAAGATTCATCGAGCAAATTGTACAGAGAAGAGTATAAGAGAATTTGAAGGAAATAAAAGGCACACGAAACGTCGAAGAGCGTAAAATCTGGACGAAAAGTATTCGAAAAGTAGAGCTTGGTGATCGACGACGAAGAGTGAGGCGGAGGATTGGTCAGTTCCATTGAAAATAGTGCCAAAGGTGTGTGGTCATTGGCCGTGCGGCCTATCCCCACGTAAGCGCGCAGGCTATATAGAAGACCCCGCGAGGAATTTCATCTTCAGAACTGAGAGTCAGTGTCAAGGAAATCTACCTGCAAGTAACGAAGTGAGTAAAGCTTGTTTAGCATCGCATTAGATCAAGGACAGCTAACAAATTTGTGGATCGTTTCTCTTCTGATCGTTTCTGTCTTCGAAATATGTAAGTAGCGCGTAAGCGTAAACACGATTCTTGATACGATTTTTACCGGTTTTCAACGTGATAGAGTGTTTTGCTTTCGTACTTACATAGTTTAGACTCCGTACAGTAAAAATAGCTAGACGAGAAATTAATTCGGCCACTGTTTTCAATTATTTTAAGCTCAACGTATGAAGTCTCGTTGCTTGTTCTTTGCTTGACAGATTGAAGGAATCCGGCGTTCAAAATCCTTACGTAGAAAGTTTATAAATCGAATATTTGACGGTTTTTTTGTGTTGACACTAAGCCGAGAACCGAGCTCGGAACAGGTAAGGAATACCTTTCGCAGGTACAAGCTGTACAGTTAGAAATTGCGAGCGATTTTTCTGGTGCGGTAGATACCGTTTTCGAAAGGCGTGGTATACACTGTTCGTGTGAGGTACACTTCTTGTTTGTTTTCACGGTGTTGCACGCAATACATGTCCTATTCCTTTAACTGTATCTTACAGGTCGAACAATCAATCCGTTTCTCAACTCCGTTCTTTATCGATTCATTTCATTTTGAACGATTTCATTTCCTAATTTCATTACCTAAGAATATGCCTATCGTAATATACTATTAGGAAAATATGATTAATTTATACACATATTTAGAAATCAGAACGGTATGCGATGAAAAAAGTGCGGTTGAGAAAAGATTTAATTTTCAATAATACGGATGTCTTCGTTAAAAAATCTGCACGGTTTTAATACCCTCTAGAATCTAGAATATTCCGAGTGTTTCCAGAGAGAATTTCCTCTGTGAGAATTTCTTTTTCTTTTATTTTCTCGTTTTTCGTTAAACCAATCGGTGCAATGGAGGACGACGAGGGCGACAGTAGGTCGCGACCGCGTTTTCAAGTAACGGTACCTGCCGGGTTCAACAAACCGGTAGCTTGGATCAAGAAGTGGGCTACCTGGTGCTGCCAGGCTGACCTTAACCGCTCTGACACACTTTCCAGCCACGCTTCGCGTCATTCCTCAGCTTCGTTCAGGTTTATCCGTTCCGTGTTTGCGGGATCGCTTCATCTTTTCTTAATTCGAAGATCAAGGTCATCGATAGTAGAATAACTAAGTAAATTCGTAGAAAATCGCGCAAGTTCATCGATCTCTGAAGGATCTTCTGGTGAAAAAGCGTGAGCTTCCAATATTTAAATAATATTTTACCGTTTCCTCGGTTCACCGATGTATCCAATTATGTTCGCGTACATGAAACGCGTGTCACATTAGAAACGTGATTCACGAATTTTCTCTCGAGTAGGTCGTTCCCGACTGTTCCGACTGTTTTCTCTTTTGAATCATGCTACGATTACGGAAGGAGAGAGTCAACTTCGTTCCTCGTTTAACACGTTGATGACCGTGAGATCAGGAATTTAATATAATCGATTAATTAGAAAAAATCGATCTACTCGTTGTTATCTTCTTTCTCGATAAGGGACAGTTAATTGTTCGTTGCAGAATGCATTACAACCAGTACGTGTCGCTATGCTTGGTCGCGCTTGTCCTGGGACAAGCAGCAACGCTGCCACAGCATCCTCAGTATCCGCAACAGTATCAACAGCAGGTTAGAGACGAGAGGAAGTTTGCTGAGAAACCGAATGCCATGAAGAAGGTCGCCCTCGATGATCTGGACGATATCAGCACCAATCAGATTCAAGTGAGCACGCTGATAAACTTATTTATGCATGTTACGTATCTACTATCGGACAAACGGTATTCATCCAACCTTTTTAGGGTTGCTATAGCGCAATTACTAGTCCATTGTCTATTATCTTTTATAGGGATTCGAAGCCTCGATAACTAATATTCTGAGATCTTATTAAATCTCGGTGTAAGATCTTATTCGTTTCTAAATTTTATATCGAGCCACTCGTATCTTTCTCTCGTAAGAATCCTGCAATAATAAATCAAATGAAATACATGGATGTAATAGCAACATAATAATTTCAGTGATATTACTTTAAAGACTCGATAGGTTGAGACTTTAGACTTGTCTGATATTAATTTCATCGTGTATCATGCGTTCCATCGAACTGTTTCATCAGGAAGGTAGCAGTACCGGGTTTTCGTGGTCGAACATGTTGAGCATGCTGATGCAGATGTTACTAGGACAAACTGGCGGTGTAACTGGTCCGAGTAAAAACGAGATCGATGATGGTGCACCGGCTAGTCCATGGGCGAATTTACTATCGGTTGGCCTCAGGGTACTGACGGCCTTGCTAGGAGGTCCACAGCAACCCGTTGACGGTATCGACAAGGTTGACAATCAGAGCAGTCCCATGCAGGTATATATAGTAAATCCTTTTGATCGCGCATATTCTTCGTTGCCTTCAAGAAAGATGCATACAGAATGAAAATTGAGAAAACAAATTTCTCTCCGCGGTTTTCTAAGTGAACATCTTTTTTGAAATGCCCTGTACAACTATAGTCATTTCCGCTTGAACGCGAACAAAGAATCCGAAGCTGCGAGTAATCCGTGATTGGAGTACAACAAATCGGTCCTCCGATCTGGATGGTTTTAGAAAGCAACGGAGGACCATTGAAATTGGTTTCAAGCGACAAGAACAACGAGTTTCTGAGACTTTCATTGGGATTCGGGTCGCGTAACGAAAGCACAAGCCGAACTGACTGTATATTGTGAGAGCCGATGTGGGTCAAACGCATCGCAGAACCGAATTATTCCATGGTTAACAGCCGTGCAACAATCGCCTCGACGAGTTACATTCCTCTCTTCTTTTTTTTTTCTATGGAAATGTGCTTGTTTTCGTTCAAGTTTACCATGGGATAATTCGATTTGTTTCCGCTGTAGATTATTTAGATTAAATACGACACGCTGTACATTTCAATAGCTAAGTAGATTTAGTGGCACATCTATCGCAGTAGGTTGTACATCGCTAAGCATGTTGTTTATCTAAAAAATATTCACTTTGAAATATTACTTAACATTAAAACCTTACTTAAATAATAATAATAATAATAAAGAGAAATATATCTTACACCGATTACTTCTTAATCCAGATTTCCAAGCCTTTCAAAATCTCGGCAATTTCAAATCGTACTCGAAACAATTCCATCGCTGATAACGATCCTTTTGTTCTTCGTAAGAAAAAGGAACGATAAGAAACGTTGGTAAAACGTTTGTAAAATAATCGTCACTTGCGTTCGTTCCCCTACATTTCTACATGTACGTGGGTATATCGTTCTGAAAGAAAATCACAACGATGTACAACTTGCTTCCAGACACGTGCGACTGCTTACGGTGACGAAACTCATTGTCTCTTCGGCAATTAACTGCCGCGACGTTACTTTCGCACGGCGATTTGGCTCTCTTAACGATCTTCACGTTTTCTAAACAATTTAATTCTGTTCCGAGGCGAAGTTAATTAAACGCGACACTCTCCGCGATCGAAAGAGAGAATGTTTGCTGTCCGTTGTTGGTAACAAAATCGTACAAAGTCTGCATTGATTCGATGCAACGGATTTATCGTATTTTCATGACAATTCCCGAAGTAACGACTATTAATTGGTAACCGGAGTTGGCTCCTCGAGTGAAATTATTTGAAATCACGATACGCGATAAGCCTTTTGTATCGATTCGATATGTTAACATGACCTTCTGTACTTAATGTAACAATAATTATCGTGAATGTTCAGCGTATCCATCGTAAAGATTATCTATTGCTTTTGGGGCGACGTTAAGATACGATTCCTTGTACATAAACGATCATGAGAATGTCAACTTAGAGCACACGGCTGGTGTCGGTTGTTTAGGGCATTTTGACTGCGGTGCTGGGCGCGTTTCTAGGACAGGGCAGAGACCCCGATCAGGTTGCTGTCATGGCTAAAAACGCTTCCGAGGTTAGTAGAATGCTTCTCTTCTATCGATTATGCACTTTTCGATTGCCGTATAGAGAACCGTTTGATCTTGACGAGAATCATTACGTGTTGATAAGAAACGCGAGAGGATCAAAGAATCTTCGAAATTTGTTGTTCGATTCCAATGACCTCGATTTTATTCTTCGATAGTTCATTAGCATCGTGATCAACCTGTTGGACGCGTTGAAGACTTCGTTCTCTCATCGTTCGTTGACGGCCAGATCCATGGGAAGACGGGACACCGTTTCGGAGGCAGCCGTCGCGTCCATTTCCATGCTGAAGGTACAACCATGCTTTATCTAGAAACAACGCTTCACGTTCAAAACTGATCTTTAACAGCTTCAGCGAATTAATACGTTTGTATTTTAACGAACGAAATCTTTCATACAGGGTTACATGAGGTCGGTGAAATCCTTTAACAACGTTGGTCGTGCCGAAGACGAAGGTCAACGAGGTTGCGCCGAAAGAGCGCTCTGCGAGGCAAGTGCCGAGTGTGTTGCGGATGCTCAGGGTACATCGTCCATCTTTTGTCAGCTTGGATCGTAAGTATTCTCCCTCGAGAAATCTAGAAAAGCGATACGATTTTCAGATTTTAGTTCAATTTTCTCGAACGTTAATCTAAGAACGTGGATCTCTAACTTTAGATCTGTTTCTCTCACTTTCAGGTACGCGACCAGTTATTTGCTGCAGAGGCAGAGTGGAGTAGGTTTCGAAGCGCTGTATGAAGCGGGTCGACGCGGACGTACAGGAGAAGATTGCAGAACTCTGTTCGTCGACTGTAACGCCGTATGAAGAAACGGTTACGTCTCGATCTGTTCAAGTACGATTTAGACGCTCCGGGACACCATCGATTTCCATTTACATTCCTCGGCATTCTTCCTCTCGTCCCGAGGTTTAGATCGCACCTGAAACGGTGGACAAAGTAGCTTTAGACGCGACGTGGAATATGCGTAAGCAGCGTGCAGGGACCAAAACCAGAAACCTAACTCTCTCTCTCTCTCTCTCTCTCTCTCTCTCTCTCGTTGACGTACTCGTAACAATGTCGAAATGAAATTGGCTTATTGATCGATTATTTACAACCGACATGATAAGATTAAGTTTTGGACGACTTGGGTTTTTCACCGAGAGATAACAAAAAAGAAAATCATTCTGAACATCTCGAAAATTCACTACGCCAACGGGCCACACCTCGTGTAGAGCGACAAACGTCACTGTTAACGTCTCTATAATAACATATTATCTTTGACCAATTATATAATAACTTATTGTAGGAATTCTTGGTGTCTTCGGTAACTACAAAGCACTTCCGTGGACACCGAGAGAGTTCGTTAACGTAGATTCTACATTTCTAAGTGTACCTAGTGTGGATTCTACGTTCTTGACAGTTTTTCTGGGATAGACGTAGAGAGTGTTAGGTTGAGAAGAAACACGTGCACGCGGTGGGAAACACTTAACGTAGAAATAGACTGAACGAGAATCTAGGCCTAGGCGAACTGTGAACCGTTCGTTTGGGTCTCTCAACGAAAATCACGATATTTATTTCTATTTATTTGAATGTATTAAATCTAGTAGAGTTAGTGTGTAATCTCGAGGACTGGATCGGTTATGTTGCAGAAGATGTTTTTAGCAAAAATCATCTAGGAGCAGTGAAATTTTAATATATCCTTTTAAACAGCTTGAATATTTCTTGATACTTTTCTACACTAACGACAGATCCGTGCTCGAAAGATCCTTTATTATACGTACAAGCTAACGTCTCAGGATATTGTGTTTGTTCTGTCACCCGCTGAAAATTATCTCCTGTATATATGTATACGTATATGTACGTGAACACGCATATACATATATACACGGGTACACGCACACATGTATACCGACACACGCGGGTGAAGTGTTTCGCAATAGCCACCTTTTATTTAGCTCAGTTAGCGTATCAATTAGAAGTAAGTTGTATGTATGACGTATGGTACAATTATACTTAAATTGAAGCTAATAAACGGTCTTATTAATAAGTAATCTTCTTCTCATTTCGACATCCTTTATATTCCTGAAATGGTCGAAATATATCAGAAAATATTTTTACATATCCGTCTTTCTAATTAAACGATGAAATAAGTAATAAATTTAAAGTTGCTTCCTTCGTCTTAGTTTTTCAAGTTTTAAGTTACGGAGCACCGTCGATTACGATCAAATACAATGACGAGAACAATGTAGATTTAACACATGCGACCGGTAGAAAGACCTCACTAGGAACCATGACAATCTACGTACCGTGACAGGACCGACTATTTGTCCTCTGGGCGTAACAATCTGTTTCAGTAGCTCGCGAAGAGTATCCAAGATCGCGACAGAGCAACAAGCTCTTCCTTCTTCGAGGTGAAGCGAAAATATCCGAGTCATTTTCAAAAGCTACATCTTTTTATTATTCTATATTCTTCGTATATTGTTCTTCAGATGACCTTCAAGTCTTTGATGAATTTCGGAAATTACGCCAAAGGTCCTTATCATCCTGCCACGGACAGATATCACGGTAGTCCCGGAGGTTTCCACCATAGCGGATCTGGTGGCTATTACCATGGTTCGCGAGGGTAATTACTATCGTTTCGAAACTTTTCTGAGCATCGATTATCGTCGACAAACCTAAAATAAATATTCTTGTAGAAGCAACAAGGGTAAAGGCGGAAATGGAGCGGCGTTGAGCGCGTTGACCTTACTCGCCTTCCTGTTCCTTATAAACGTGATGCAGGTAATTATTAGCCGAGCTTTCTGATCTCGTCAACTGGGACGTGAATTCATTGTTCTGTTGGTGGTGGAAGGAGGTCGACGCAACTCCTGTTGCTTTGTCGTGTCTAAAAGAAAACGTTTGATCGTGTATAATTATTGTTCAGAATGGTTGGTAACACCAAACTAAATCGTACCTGTCGTTACAGCAATCCATGCAAGATACCAATCCAATGACAACACCTTCGACATCTACGGTAGTGTTGAGAAACGGTGACGATCAAACGGTGGTGGTAGATGCAAAAGAGGAGAAGGAGAACAAGAAGAGGGACGAGGTGAAGCACGACGGTATCTATGGGGTATCGACTAAATCCAAGATCCAAAGGCTTAACAGTCAATATATTAATTAAATGAAAGTAATTTGTACACAATGATTCGTACAAGATGAATGGTAATTCACATAGACAGGATGAAGAAATTAGTTGAAACTTTCTTTCGTACCGGTTAACGATCCATCCTGAAGGATCATCAATTTTATTAAGATAATATTCATTTGAATCATTCTGTAACAATTCCTTAAAACGGATGTGCTTCGAAATATCGTATATGTATAGCATACACTTTTATATTTTGTTTTATTTCTTCCTGTTTCCTTGTGTGTGTGATTTCCTTTCCTCACTCACTCACTCTCTCTCTCTCTCTCTCTCTCTCTCTCTCTATCTATCTATCTTTCTCTACACTTATATTTATATCTTGTTTGTAAGTTATATAGTAGCAGTATAATTCCTTCGAGAATAAACATACATATATATACAGCGAAAAAAATCGTGGATTTCTTTTTGTCATTCGTTTTAAACGCGAACGAAGATACGGATCGAACTTACGTTGATTTGACGCAGAACTCAGTCAAAAGATATAATATTATATATATATATATATATTTTTGTTTTGTTATATTTATAAGAATAGACTCTATAGGAATAATTTAATGCTATTTATGAGAAAATAACAGGCTTAGAGCCGTCCACGACGAAGCTTTCTTCTTTTTTACGGACTCCTTTTTTTCGCATACGTTTCTCTTCTACCACTTTTTATTTATTTTTTAATTTTTCTATTATTCTTTGTTTTCCCATCGACCTTTCCCCTCGTCGCTTTGAAACTTAGATTGAATTTCGACCGTGTGCTTGCTTGCTTGCAATTGTGTCCCGTGTATTTTTTGGAAATACACAATTTAATTAGGAAAGAAGGAAAACGATTCATATGCCGCTTATTTGATCAATATCCTGTTTAAATTGTAGTAACTGTAACAGAAAAGTGAAAATAATGTATATTCTACATTCGTGTGGACGATTCGTTGCCACGGACTTATCCACACAACATTAACGACGATCTTAGCCTTTTGCTCGTAATATCAAGCTTGTCTGTAATTTCTTACAACTTTTTGACGACGATAGAACATTATAGTGTCTGGAGGAACGCAGTTTGAAATGATTGAACCAGCCGTCAAAACACAAAACATTATTTTATTCTCTTTCTCTGATCGCTTCTTTCGTATCTCTTTTCTCGCTCTCGCACACACTCGCTGTTTCTCTTCGTTTCTTTCTCTCTCACACACACCTCTTCAAGATATGCACTCTCCGAATTCATTTTATTTATATACACAACGTTAGAAACATTGAAATATTCTTTTAGATTTCTCGTAGTTTGCCGAGTATCTTTAAAATAATGACGAACGTTCCTGCGACTGTGTGTACGTGTTATGAGTATTGCTAAAAGGAGGAGTGTGAATGGTTGGTTACCGGGGAATATCCCAACATAGTTCGAGGATGTTCCTTATTAACGACTTTTTCATATCATTTCGGGTCAAAGCTTTTCTTCTTCTTCTTCTTCTTCTTTACCGATATACAAAACGGTTTAATCCTTCGCACTCGAATGCATACGTATCACAGTTTTAAAGTTAAGAGTGTTTGATCTTTTCCTTTTTTTCTTTTCATCCGATCATAAATGAAATCGATATATCAATTAAGGATAACGATCAAATCTGAACTCGGCTTTAAATTGAAATCATTAAACAGGATCAGCAACGGAATCCTAATTTTCCTCCTATTATCCTTTTTTTCTAGTAACATTTTTCGGATATAGATTTCTAAAGAACGAACAATTTGATCTATCCAAACGGATCATCCGTACCAGAGGATTTTCTCTAAAGAGTCCAAGTTTCGTCTGTATGGAACAGACGGTCTCCAGAGTTTTCTCTGCATCCGATTTTACTAGACAATTTAAATAAATATCGAATACGATCAAGTTGTCGAAGTATATCCGGCAAAGATAGCGGAGACAAATAATCGATATCTAAGGACAAGACTCGCTGATCGAAGATCCTCTCGTGGATCTCTAATTTCTTAAACTTTACCTTCCATATGCCCTTTAGATTGTATTTTGTCAGAATTTCAAAAAGCGGAATAACTCAATTCCTGAACGTGTATACAAGTCTTTCTTTTCGTTTCTTGACCTTTTCGTTAGAACAGAAGAATCTAAAACGGCTCTACGGACCTGCAAAATGAACAAGGAAATTATGAGAAGGAATAGCAAAGAGACGGGTGCGATTAAACGGAGAGGTAAAATTTGTGTTTTCAACACAAATTACGATTCACCCGCGTGTATAGATGACTTTCCTTGGTCAAAAAGAAATACCTCTGTATCTAGAG
Source organism: Megachile ligniseca (assembly GCA_945859555.1). NCBI lineage: Eukaryota > Metazoa > Arthropoda > Insecta > Hymenoptera > Megachilidae > Megachile > Megachile ligniseca. The sequence continues at coordinate 66,847 of OX243792.1, forward strand.
CAAGGGTCTGCTGGTAAAATCGGAACCTACATTACGTATCGGTAAGTCCACGGTACAACCTGGTCTTCGAGTTCGAACCTAATTCAAACGTAACATAGACTTTAAGCGACGGACTGATTGGGAATTAACTTACGCTTTGTACCTACGTTTTACTCGAACCAACCTAGGCTTTTAAGCCAAAGTCTAATTCTAAAACTGGAATCCTGCCGATAAACGATAAACGATAAACGATAAACGATGAACGATGATCCTCCTTTTCTCGTTATTACGGAATTTTTCTGTCCGGTGGACTTATTCGTCGAAAAGAATAACTCTTAGAGCTTCTCTACAGTTCGTGTCATTGGAATAAGGAAAAAAAGTGAAACTTTGGAAGTTAAAATGAAGCTACTTCGATTAAAAGAGGAATATACCTTAAACCGAAGCACTCTAATGATCAGAGTGAGAGTGCAATCGATACGATTCTTGTCATTTGATTTTCAACTCCTTACGATACCAACATCCTTCGTTTTGTCGGCTTAGGTACACCTTAGGTCCGTGGATGGTGGCTCGTTTCTGAAGGTACGCTTCTAGAGAATCATTACATTTTCGAATGTAATGTCAATTCCATGGATATGAAACGCACCATGGTGGTGCACCGTTTTTTAAACGGTGATGATGTACACGCTTTCCTCACATATCACACACTTTCCTCGCATACCGATTGCTTACACGTGATACCGATAGAATGATGTATCAATGAAATGCACGAAGAAACTCCTCGCTTTTTGTACTGAACCGCGATATGAACCAGAGAAAACGATGCTCGAAAAAGTCATGATTCGCTAAAACGAATCCAATAATTACTTAACGATAATTTGCTTTTTAACATTCGATTAATTTCTCGCGCGTTAAACTCTTCTATATCAACGTAACATTTACAGATCTAAGGTTATCTACATGATATGAAGCGTCGAAAATGCGCTCTCCTTCTCTCGCGTTATCCTATCGCAACAAACTAACGCTTTCTTCGCGCAAGTTTCTTCCTCAAGTAGAACTTTCGTTCTTTTCGAAGTTCAAAATACTTTCGATACAATTCAAATTCAGCTAGCTAGTTATTTTTCAGTAATTTCTAATACGAACCTCGAGAAGCAATTTGAACAATTTCAAGTACAAGCCACCGTCCACAACCATCGTGTACTTTTCGATTACTTAATCGTAGGGAAGCATTTGGTCAATGTGTACACGATTTTGTCCGTTAAGAAAATACAGAAACGGATAACTGCTGAACCATTTGTTCACACAAGGGTTACAGAGATGAGAAGATGGACGATATTAGGAGCAAGAGAGATACTCTGTCTGTACTGTGATGCTATTGCTTTAAAGTTCGTATTCGAACAAGTATATATATATATTATATTATAATCGATCAGACCGGTGTTTATTTCGCTAGCCGACTTTTCGTCTCTGCACGGTACAATCGATGCACCGTACAAAGCGGAGTTCCAACCGTGATTCGAGCGCTTTAACGATGGAGTTTTCGTGGAAGATACGTTTAGCTCTACAACGTTCTAGGGACTTTCGCGCGGATCAGAAACCTTATTACGAGGTTATGTACAAGTATTCGACGCTGAACGATAGCAAAAATGTAGCGGAACTTCCGTGGCCCTTGCGTTTCCATGAAATCGACACGCGAAGCGGTTTCACGATTTCAAAGAACTTATGGGCAAAGACGAGAAAAATGTCCGAAACGGTCGACAGAGTTTCGACTATACAGAGTGTATCAAACAAGATGGTACATCGTCGAATGAAATTGAGTTTTGATTCGTTATAGACTCAAAAATGAAAAATAGTAAAGTGGCAGAGGGCTTCTCAACATTCTTTTCGTTGCCATCGAGGCTTTACTTTCAAGGTGCACATATTCTCTGAGACACCCTGTATATTTTGCACGTGTTTCCCGAATAGCGAACGACTCTGCGCTTATACAACTTGACGGTTTCGTTAAGGAGACATATTCCAATTCATAGGGATCATCGTTACTTTTAAAACCGTCTGTAACCGATCCCTCTAAATAGGAATAATCCACGAAGAAACTCTATTAATGCGAAGACATGATCGTAGATAGTACGTTCTTGGCGAAAAAGTTCGATAGAAATTCGAGAACACAGCTAGTCGCGATATGGAGAATCTAATAAAAGAAAAAAAAAAATAAGGCGAGGCGTGCCGTTGTTTAACTATTATTGGTGCAGGCTGTCTCGTCAGTCTCGTCCTGTGACACGATGCTGGACCTGTTCGATCTCACGTCCAGGTCTATACTAAACGGTTTCGAGGAGCCTGCGTACAATGGCTGGTTGCCTTCCTCGATGCTCAGGCTGCACTCCAGCGAGCTGTCACTGAAAGTACAGAAACAGACCTCTACTCATCACTAGCGTCTTCGACGATCGCCCTACGAGACCGGTTCTGCTTTGATCGACGATCGTACCCGGGCTTGTTTACCTGACGATGCTGGCACGGTCCATCGAGGTGGAACTCGGTACCGTGCAGTTATCGCCGTTGCACGGTCGTTCGCCGTTGCTGCTACAGGAAGAGGATGTTCTCGTTGTTGTTGTCGTTTCTTTCATCGATGCTCTTCGCGACTCCTCGTGGCACTCGCATCTGCAACGCCGGTATTACTTTCTAATAAGAGAATACGCGATCGCTACGTACGCGGAACGAGAATGGTTTACCTGCACTCTTCCGGTTGCACGTAACTGTACCCGCCCGATTTTCCTTCGTCATCGGGACGCGGGATCGTTTGAATTCTCTTCGGTGCTTTCCTCTTTTCAGGAATCTCCTCGAAATTGATCCAGTTGCTTGGTCTCGCGGACGCTCTCGGTGGCAGTGGTGGTGGACTCGGCGATTTCCCGGCGCTCTTTCGCCCCCCATCGGGCACTTTGCCGGCGAACTCCATGAACGTATTTGCCGCGTGCTTTCTCGGACTCTTCAGTTTGAAACTTTCCTCCCGGGGCAACGATATCTTCATCTTCTCCACGCGACGCTCGTCTAGCGACGTTTGCATCACGAACTCGTCGAGCAGAGTCGGATTTATGGGTGTCGTGGACCGAGGCCTCTCGATAGGTATTGTTCTGAATCACAGGCGCGAGATTGAAAACGATTGAATCGGTAAAGCTAAGAAAATGATTTTTTACAGAACCTTATTTAATTTACCTTACTTCCTGAAGTCGTTGTTTGACGGGTAGAATCGGCACAGCCACGCTCTTCTCCAAGGGCAAGGTGGTGGGTACGTAAGGGAGATCCTCCTCGAAGCTCTCCTCGTAAAATAAACCCTTTCTCTCGTCGGGCAATTCCTCGGCGAGTTTCTCAGCCTTGTTTCTGATGAACTCGATCTCGGAGTCCCTTTCCGATTCGGAGCTATTGTGATCCAAGTCGGAGATGACGCTGGACGCCTTTGCCAGTCCATCCGCGAGCTTGATCCCATCGTCAAGAAAATCGGATGATCTGCTTTCTGTGCTTTGGATCGGCTGCTCTTTCGGCTGCTCTTTCGGCTGCTCTTTCGGCTGTTTCTGTTTAACTTCGTCTATTCTTTCCGGCGGTTCTATCGTTTGCTTAACCTCTTTGCTTCTTCTCTTCGGTTTCGTAGCTTCTTTCTTACCGATCGAATCTTTCGAAGAACTACTGGAAACCCGATGTTCACCTTTGCTCTCCGTGGACGATTTCGCGAGGATTTCGCTCGTTTTAGTTTGACCGCTTAACTTGGAGTCCTTGGAGGAACTCCTCGAAATCTCCGAATCCTTGGACCCGCTTCGAGGCACTTGATTGTCCTCAGCGTACGTTCTCGGGGATGTCTCGATGAGAGCCTCGGTTCTGATTCTCGACGGCGGTGGATAATGTTCTATGGACACTTCCGTGACTATGCTTCCTGTACGAGGCTCAGATTCGTACTCGTCCAACAGTTTCGTCGGCGTTTCCAAAGGGATCGAGACGCTCTCCGAAGGCAGCGCCTCCTCGTAGTTTCTGTCGTCGGCGTGGAGGCTTATGAAGATCGAGTCGTCCTTACGGTTCTCCTTCTCGGCGTTGAACCGAAACTCTACATGACCGATGCTCTCCAAGGACGGATGTTCTCCGCCGGTGTCGAGATCGGTGCCGCAGGAGGCAGCGATAGCCTCGTCGTAGCTCTTCTTCCTCTCCCGTTTTTTGAACAAACTCAACGTCGACGAGAAGACTCCTTTGTTCTTCGATTCCTTTTTCAAGCTGGACCCTCTGTCCATGGACACTCTCTCCCTCGACTTTGATCTGCTGCGTAGACTCTCCGTGGTATCCTTTATCTTCGAGGTGAGACTACGGCGCGGTTTCGTGCTGGGTGACGGCGATTCTGGGCTCAAAACACTGCTGTCTGTGCGGGCCTTGAAAAGTCGAACATGCGGTGGTCAGAACATGCACTGTCTTTTTTTTCTCTTCTCGTTAAAGCTAGCGGATCTTCTACAAAGACAAAGCGAGGAATCCATGTGCTGGACTGGACGAAGCGAAGAAGCGTAGAAAGCTTAACCTACTTTTCTCTATTGTCTATTATCGGTAGGTTAGGATCAACTACTGTTTAAATGGAGGAAGTACCTTGAACAGGGAGGTGAAGCTGCTCTTCCTCGACACGGAAGAGGGACTGGGTGTTCGCGAACCCTCGAGATCTCGCACTTTCTGATGCCTAGGCAGTTTCGGACTGCCAGTTACGCTGCTCGTTGTGGGAGTCGTTTGCACGATTTCCTTAAAGTTCTGAGTCTTCTTTCTCTTGTCGTTGAAGTCCAACGTGGCTGGCTTCTGAACCTCCTGCGATTGATTCTTCGGCGTCTGCTGTTGGGATGTTATACTCTGCGCATCAGCTGGCTTCTTCACGATAGGTACCTATGGTCCACGTATATGATCAACTATTTATTCCTGTATCTTTGAAATCAGCCACCGTAGTCGAAGAACTCGAGCGAATCCTTACCTCAATGTTCACTTTCTCCAAAAATCTCTTGGTGATTTCCACTTCCCGCTTGAAGATTTCTTTCCTTTCCTCGCGGCCCCGTCTTCGAGGTTTGTCCAAAGGATCCGGTTTCAGATTTCCATCGACCATCGACACCTTTATGCTCTCCGGAATCAACGCTTTGGTAGTGTCAGCCTCCCGCTTCAACAAAATCTTCTCTAGGTCGTCTGTTTCTGGCTTCGATGGTTCGATCAAATTGTCCGCCAGCGTTGGCTTGCTCCCGCAGAACGACGTTTCCAACAGACATTTGTGCGGACTAGGTGACCTACGATACGACAGTGATTAATAGAAGAATTCTTCGGGGCAATCTTACGATTTAACTTGCTTGAATTTACCTGGAGGAGGTAGCAGAAACGACGGAGAGCTTGCCAGAAGCTCCGGAACCTTGGCTACCCACGGAAGAGAGTCTCGAGGTTCTTCCACTGATGTTCAATAAAATGATCTCCGAACAGTTGCTGTCCTTGCGTTCTCTGTCCAATTGCCTACTACTGTAATCCGACTGAGAGGCATCGTCCTTTCGTCTTTTGGCAAGTTTCTTCGATTCCCTTCTGAGATCCTGTTCATGAATGGGATCTTGCAGATCTAACTCCTCCGTTGAGGATCTCAAATCTTGAGCATCCTCTTTGTATCCTAGAGTCAGCTTGCACCCAGGTGGAGGCTCTCCGCCTAAAATGTCCATTTAAATATTCTCAATTGAATGTCTATACATATACATGTATGGTGTATATATGTATACAAGTATGTAGAAACAAAGATTCCAAATAGCTACTTAAACATTAGTTCTAATTGCATGTACTTTCAATACAGTTGGAGATATATTAGATAGAGCTAATGGTGTACTATTTAGTTTATCGAGGAATTCTACCACTTGCTTTTCAACGCTTCCATTCGATTACTTTCTACGATACGTAACGAATGTTGCTAATTTCTTCGAGCCAAGTCGATAGTAAGATATATTACTAGGCTAGTAAAGTGGTTGCTAATATACTAGTTGCTAACAGCGGGGCTAGTATTACGTTATCTAACGGCCACTTTGAGCGTTAACGAAGCGAATGAGAATTGTGTCGCGTTTGTGTGTCGCTTGACAAAAGCGAGCCTGTTTCTCGAATATAGGACAAACTTCCATTCGATTCTCTCGCAACTCGGGACGTGTATTAATTCGCGCAGTACGCGTATCTCGAGGGACCATTTAGAGCAACGGCGATCGATTAAAACTTGCTTTCCAAATGCAACATTAGAGCAACGGTGTTCGAATTCGCAAGAATAAACTAAAGAGTTTCGATAGTTGTAGAAAACGCTAATTGACCTAACTAGGATGCTGGATATTTAAATAAAGCTAATACTACAGTATAAATAATATGTCTGCTACGATCGTTTCGATCAATTTAATTTACCTTTAAGAGCGTGGACAGACCGATCGGATCCGGACAAGCTAACAACTCTCGACAAAAGGAACGAAAGATTCTGAACGAAAGATGCGACTCGCGAGCAAAAGTAACAAGCTGTCGCTGTTTGGTCAGGTTATCGCGACTGAAATTTCCACGCGAAAGGAGAAACTGGAAGGTCTGACGCATTGTCTAGCGGCTAGCGGGACGCAATTGAATTTCGTCGCGCGTCTCCGCCGCAGAAAATTCAATTTACCCGTGTAAACGATTCAACTTCCAATTTCTAAGACACGCGAAAACTTCTTTATGACGTGCCTCGCAGAAAATATCTACACATATATGTATTATATATATATACAAACAAGTACGTATACATACATGTGTATGTCGCGATTGTCCGTAGAATAGCTCTCGGTTACGACGGTCCAATGTTTGTCTTTTATCGAGGATTTTCTATGTATTTTCTATGTATTCGACAACGGTAATTTGTATTTTTAACTCGAGGGTGGAATAAGAGAACTTGGTAACAGTGAGTCACTTGCGATCTTATCGCTCCCCTGTATTGTTCCAGTACGACGACAAGAGTGTGCGATTCGTACGTAAGGGGTTAATATTAAAGGTGCTAGCTCGGATCCGAACGAGTTACGGTTTCTTTACCTATTCTTGGAACATTCGTTGGTTACGTCGAAAACGTGTTCAGCGCGCGCTTTAAAGTTTACATTAATAGTGGAAATTTTCGATAGCTTCAACAGGTGCATGTACCTGTACTGTAAGAAGCTTCGAAGAATTACCCTTTAAAAGCGATCGATTTCGAAAGACGCTTAGACCACTTGATGATAAAGAGTTGAGATCTCGTAATGTCGAAAGGATAGAAAGCGATCGATACGTTTCTGGGATGTTCTGAGGATACCTGCAAGGAGCTCCCTTTCCGGCGACGATTCTCTGGAGTTACTGTCCTCATGGTGGGAGGAACTGCTCGCCCTGCTGATGTCAATTCTCGGCGTACTGGGTGTTTTAAGCGAACTACCAGGCGTTGCTGGCGTAGTCACCTCAACGATGCCTGGCATTCGCGTAGCCGGTTCCCCCTGCATTCAAATTTGTAAGGCTGGTTTTGTCGTCGAGTCACAGTGTCACTGTGGGGTGTGGTGATGGTGGTTGGTGATGGTGGTGGACACAGGTGTCTGGCTCTGTTCCGTTCACGGGACAACGGAGCTTCGACTTTCGAACGGGGAACACGACGCAGGTGAAGCGCGGTCGACGAGATCCTCGACGACAACGACTACGACTCGAGCGGATCTCGCTCGGGACAGCCGATTTGGAGAGGAGTCAGGGAGGAGACAGGGAAGGACTCACGTTTTCCACCTCGTCGGACAGGTCTTCGAAGGATGCTATCGGCGCTGGTCCAAGCTTCCTCTGATGAACGCTCGGTACCCCTGACGCCATATTTATTCCGATAGTTTAGCCCTCGATGATGCTGCAAAATACCCATATCGTTTTAACTCTCGTCCCATTTTCGCCGTTCTAATAAAGCTACCTAGTTACGTTTAGTTCAAATGTTTCTATTTGATTTGAAACGAACGCAGTTGAACCTCGGTAACCCGAACCTTAAGGGGAGTTATAGAGGTTCGACTGTTAACGGTATCATTTTGAAAAGTATCCAGAATATAAAGTTAATTAACACGTAGAATAAAAATGCAATCGAACAGAACGGAGAAGAGCTGCCGAAAATAATTGGAAGGAACGCGAATAATTTTTTCGCCGTTGACGGTGGTTTCGTTAGCGCGAAGAAGCTAATTAAAGACCGCGTTGGAACATTTGAGCGAAGGATGAATCGATTAGCTCGCGCGGTAATGTGCACAGGATGTGCCGACATTGAGGGCCACTTGTCGTATATCACCGGTGCTCGAGCACCGCAGCTTCAATTTTCTATCAAATCATTTCGAAATATTCTTCTCGTGACGCTGTTATCTCGTTGAACGACGATAATGCGGTCACGTCGTTTCTACAAAATTATGGGAATTTTGTTGAAACGATCGGAACAACTTCCATAACAATTTAGAATGATACCGGTATAATCGCGTGTCGTAATGCAGTAGTAAATTACTGCTAGCATATAAGGATTGCAACGATAATACGTTAGTACAAGTAGTACAGTTGGTATCGTCTTGTAGACGGTAGTACGGTAAATTATTCCAAGTAACTTGAAAACGAAGTCATAATGCGCTGTAGGTTCTGCTTTTAATACCTAGCGGAATGATCGTTTTTAACTTTTAATTCGTTCCTTCGGTGACTTGGACGTTTTTAACGTGCTTTCAAATTTCACCACCGGCCTCGGAGTTTGCGAAATCGCGTTACGCGAATGGCTTGTAAAGAAGTTAAAAATATTCGAGGAAGTTGGCGAATGCGTTTAAGACGTCGAAAACGAATAGATCCTCCTCTCAGGTTGGTACGTAATTTCTTTCCGTTCTTCTCTTTCAAACGAAACGCGATCGCTGTTTTTCGGAGCGACGAGAAGAGAAGAAACTTCGTCTGGAGCTTATTTCAGGATATGTGTCTCTGCCACGTGTCATCGTTTCACGGTACGAAACTACAAATAAAATATATTACATCAAGTACAAATGTAATCGTGTCGACGTAATTAGTTATAATGTTCCGAGTAACTAAACTTATTAGATTTTCCACGAACCAATTAATTAACCTGGTAAACCAGGGGCTGATCAATAAAATCGATGTAGGTAAGAAAAGGAAGAAATTTGATGCTTCGGCCAATCTCTCTTCCTGAACCAAGAAACAAGAAACTGTAGAGGTGAGAAAGGTCATTGATACGTTGAGCCAATTAGCAATGAAGTCTCGTCGGGCTTAGACCGTTAAATGCACGCTGTTCAACCGTGATTTCTTCTTCGTTTTCTTGAAACAACCCCTCCGGATTACGTTGTAAGCATAACCAGATCGGCCACCTAACGAATGAAAATAAATAGGGCTTTGTAATCGTGAAGAGAAAGATCAAGCAGCAAAAGTGAAGGAGAAATGAGGAATATTTCGGTGGCCGGTAAATCGATCGTTTGGTTGTCTCGAGTGGAAGTGTCGACTAAACGAACGTCTTCGTGACTTTGCCGCGAAACGTGAGATCGCTTTAAAACAGCCAATCTCCAGTTTACGGGGTAAAAGGATTTTAGCTGATCGCTACACATTAATTAATTAATTAATCAATTAATGTTAGCTAATATAATAGGGTAGAGTTATCGATTAGAATTTTTCTTTCGGCAAAAAGGCAACCGAAATCTCTTGGAAATCGTCCGACTTGAGCCGGTGAAAGAGAAGATTTAGCAAACACGCGTCTAATCCCCACGACTTATAACACCTAAACGCCTTTCACGACCGAGGGACATCCTGTGAACCTCTCGAACGCAATTTCGTGCTCCGTTTCACTTACGGGAACCTGTACAGCGTACATCGACAACGACCGCGACTAAATCGTGTGAGGTAGACGTTCAAAAATGAAGAGCAGAGCCGGTGTTTGCCGAGGCTGTTTTTTCGACCGACGAGTTCAAAGAGATTACCTCATGGTCTGCGGCGCGCGTTTTCAGTTACATCTGTCTGGACACGTTAAAACGGTCTTTTGTGTCGCTTCTGCCTTCTTTGTTTTTATCTTCGAAATTCCATGTTATTTTTTAATCAAAATCTCGCCAACTGTTTACACCATCCCAATGGAATATGGATCTCTTCACCGTTTAAGCCTGAAAAATCCAACTTGTATTGTAGATATTTACATTACCGTACAGTTTCATTTTCGTAGAATAATCGATATTTCCGAAATATCCTGTATACGTCTTGAAAGGGTGAACGACTGAACGTTAAAGCCCGGAAACCAAGCACATTGGTTAACGCGTGGGAGTGGCTACAAAGGCATGGAATAGTGCCAATAACTGAAAAGTGTCTATTCCCGAAGGAAAATCGGGCTTCCGAGAGAAAGAGAGAGAGTGTCCTAAAATAAATAATTTATCGAAATGCAAACATTTTTCAGAAAGAACTTCTGGGCTGTGCAAGTTTTCGTGTCGACAAAAACAAAAACAAAAACAACAACAAACTAAAGTACAGCGACGAGCTAGAGAAGGTAGTACGATGGAGAAAATCGGAAAACAACCGAGGCTTCTCGAAGCTGTTACATAGCAACGACGCCGCTATAAATAGAGAAAGCCTTGTTAGCGGTTACACGATGTTCACGTATGCACCTACATGCGGATAGACACACCAGATACACATAATTTCCTTCTTTTTTTAAACGAGAAAGGTGCCGATAGTCGGCCACCGATAGCCGATAATCGTTCCGTCGGCCAAATGAATAATGAAACGGCACGAACCTCGCGGTTTCAACGATTTATCCGCCCCTTAGCTTCCTCACATTTGACCCCTCTACCGCTCCATGATCTTGTTTTCATTCTATTTTCAATCGATTGTCTCTACTTGCTGCACTGATTTTCTTTTCAACTAGTAGTATTTCAACTTTTTCGATGTAAAAGCAATAACTACGGATACACGGTATAGTTTAGGTTAAACGTTAGAATAGTTCGATGGAAAGTCGAGCAAATGTTCACGAGGCCGAATTGCGAAATTTCGAAAATATTCCAATTATATCGATGCATGTATCGAGCCAAGTAATATTAATACTAATATAGTAGTAATGTGTTGACAACAATGTCATTGCACGATAATTTAATTACTATATCAGCGTGAGTACTAGCCGCTAGTTGGATAATAGTAGTGGAAGTAAGTAAACAGACACCCCATGGGCAGTACTTGTTCCGTGAGGCACAGTACTCGTTGATTATTGCGTGCATACTTGGAGCAATTTACGGTTGACGAGCGGCAAGGCAAGCGCCTCGTTACTTATGATTCAACACGGTCATCTTTATACGCCGGGTAATTGATCGTTAATTGCAGAACGATATCAGAAGCGACAGGAGCGACAGGAGCGACAGGAGCGACAGAAGCACGGAATAAATATTCGAACAGCGAGCAGCTTAGATTTTCTTATTACAATTACGACGAATCGAAGGAAGAGTGGTCGATACGAATACACCTCGTTGCGTGCGGCTGCAGCTTAACATTATCCTAGCCAGCCGTTTCACCGTTTTATCACTTCATAGAGAAACCTTTTGCATGATCCTTGGTACCTTGTTTCACGGACAATGAAAGAGAACTTGTTATATCGCTCTAGATTAACATTTCCTGCGACTACTAACATAGTACCGCCAACTACATCGTTATTGGCTTACGCTACCACCAAATTACTATGTAGAGTAATATGTATGGAGTAATACAAACGTACTGTATATCCTTCCAGTGTTACAGTTATTTCGTAAACGGGGCTGTTTTCGATCATGTTGTTACATTTTATGTTTCATTGTATTAGAACGCGGAGCTGAAACGGTTGCGCAGCAAACCCGAGCTTTTCGTTTATTTATAAACGTCCTCCTGCGTTCGACGGCTTTCAAAATTCCGTTACCATCTGGATATTTTTCCGTGGACGCCAGCGAATCGATTTTATCACTGCACGCTTACAAAACGTCTCGATCCCATTGGCCTATCCTTAGCAAATCTTTCGTGCGTACAAAGATCACGTGGATCAGGATTCCTCCAACGAGTGAACTAAAAGAAAACTCGTAATAAAAGTTTCTGCCAATTGGCCGATATTTGAAGTAATAGAAATTTCGAAAAATAGGTCAAGAAATTCATTAGCAACCGATCGATAACCAACATTCGAGTAAGTACGAATCATGGATCGATCCACCGATACGATCAACTCCCCTGAACCGCGTCACGAATAGATCCCCAGTCCACGGATGATGGAGATTGCTTAAATGGATGAAATAGATCCTTCTCGACAAAGTATCAACTGCACCGCGGTAACGCATACTGGGATCCAACATACATATCGATGGTGTGTACGGTACGATAATATATTACTATTACTTCGGTACGTATATTAATAGTACAGCAGACATTAGTAAATCATATCGATTTATAATAGATATATGTAGTAGGTATAGTAGAGATATACATGTATATGTTTACACGATAAATACAGGTATACTAGTATAGCTGTACTGTACAATACTCGGAAAAAATATTTCCACTATACTTGGCTGTGAAATATAAATGTAGTACTAATGACAACATTACTATCGAAATTGTTTCGTCCGATGAAGCGAATGAAAGCGAATGAAAGCGAATGAAAGCGATGGCATTCGCCGAAACGAGAGGGCCGCTTTAAGTTTCTCCTTAACCCATTGACGCACTTCGACGCTCCACTACTCGATACCCCGTGAAACCCCCATCGACCATTCGGGTCTACAGCTTCACGCGCTTTCAGGACACGCGTCGAGCACGTTCGTTTCACGTCTTCGTGAACGGTGAACGGTGAACGACTTTAGGGGATGTGGAATAAGCGTACTTAGCCAAAAGGAGAGGGGACACGCTTCTGAAACGTGCGACAAAGACGAGACCGAACGACGATCGGCGCTTTCTTCTCGTACAACGCGTTCATTTACACGGGGATGTCATCGAAGATCACTGAAATTCCATTTATTTATTCCGCCAATAATAATTAACGACCAATATCTAGACGGAAACGTAAATCCTATGCAATGCACGACTCGAAGATGATAGATGATCCGAACGTCGAAGGTGACAAGGTGATCCCGTTAGATGAAAGCGGTTATGAAGATTAAAGAGGTGATAAAAGAGAAATACAAAAGAATACCAAAGAAATACGTTCACCGTTCGTTTAAGGAAAAGTCAATAATTCTTTCCTAATGATCGATTAGAATATACCTAATATTCTATTGGAGCTTGGAAATCACGAAAGCGTGTTAAAACAATCAACTTTATGTTTCTTATACCGTGTCAGAATTTTTAATCCTAGATTCATGGTCGAAGCAAACATGTCCTGTATATTGTATCTTCGTTCCTGTCGAGCCATATTTCTAACCAATTTCCTTATATCCTATACCTATTTGAGTAGCTATCTGCTTCTCGTTGGCTATCCTCATTCTTTCATCGTTTCAGCCGAAGAACCTTTCCAGTCGTGTTATTCGCGTTTAAACTCGAAGATGAAATATCCTCGTACGCTCGATGATCGAGTCTGTCGAACAGTAGATGCGCAGTGAAGACTTATGGGGTGTCAACCGAAGAAACAGATATGTGGAGCAGTTAACGTATAAGGAAAACGAGCACCCTGGTGTCTCACTTACCCCACTGTCGTGTCCTCCATGCCAACTATCGGGAAGCAATCGATCCTTGGTTCCCGCTACTCCATCCTCCCGGATCGTTCGTTTGATCGAGTCGTCTCTCCGGTTCTTCTTTTACTGATCTTCTTCTTTTTCCTTCTCCTTCTCTTCCTGTTCCTCTTCCTCGTGCGCGTTCTTTTGGCCTGGGCCAACGGCTACCGTCACTTCTCTGCCCACACCTTACATCTTGACGGTCCGTGCCAGCTGTGTTCCGCGGGAGACACGCTCTCTCGGCCCTCTGCAGCGACACACGACGATCCACGTCCTACTCATGCTCGCATACTCTCTCCAGCGCGCACTCGCTGCCCTTACCTACTACCCACTGTGTGCCAGGGGTGCTGCCTCTTGGTGCTGGGCCATCGACCACCTCCTATAACCGCCAGTTTTGAAATTTTATCACCGATTCTGCTCGCTCAGACTGTGCTAGCGACATAGAACCTGAAAAATTATTACACTTTTAACGTTCTTTTAGCGTTCTTTTAGCGTTCTTACGCGTTCTCTACAAATCGAACAAATAATACCGTATACTCGGAAGAAGTTACCTTAAATAACCGTAAATTACCTTTCGTCCTTAAATTTTCAAATCCTGTCCAAAACAAGTCATGACTGCACAGTCGAGTCTAACGTACGCGCTTCCTTTTAATTCTCGATAAACAACTACACGAATCTTGAGATTTACAAATTCCTTCCTACTACCTTAGTTTGCAAATCATTTCTTCTCCAACTTTGATCCTCGACATATATATAATTGATAGTGCTCGCCTAACAGAAATTCTGTGGAAATGAATTTTTTAATAATTATATGGAAGCATGAGTTCTCGAGACACAGGGCCTGTGAATCGACATAGTCTTCTCTGTAGATTTAGTGCATAGTAGGGGTGCACGCTCCCCCAGGGTAGGATTAGTCACGATCCTACTCGGTCGTAAAGTTTCAAAGGTAAAAGGAAAAAAGGTGGAACCTCGTAACGAGCTGTCACCTCGTGCCGCTCTATTATTCCGTATCGGGCAGTGCACCACGTAATAGAGCAGAATTTCGCGTCGACGTTAATTGTTTACTCGTCTGCGGGTGTGAACACGAGGGCATCTCGAATCGATCTTAATGAGAAACGGGGTTGATCTGAAATTGATATAAAAGAAAACTGCGATCGAAGCACGGCTCTACTTATTTTCGCAGATAAAGTTTTATCAACTCACAACATTGACTTTACTTAAAAATTCTCGCTACAATTCGAATAATAAGTTAAACATTCGCAGACTTTCAAACCTAATGAATCTGGATGAATTTCTGGCAATTCTAAAAACAGCTATACAGGCTGTTTTAGCTTATTAAAGCGTCCAGGTTTTTATTATCTAGCAAAAGTACACCACCATAAGCAGGGCTACCTATTATCCCCTGTTCCACTAGTATCAAACGATCAAAATATCTTTGACTAATAGATACGCGAATAAGAACGATCAACGAATGTGTTTCTTTACGTTTCATTCAAGTTAGAGTTAGTGTACGTCGCCGTCCAATCAGCACAACGTTTCCTTTGGGGTCATTCAGGCGCCAAGCGTCTCATCGATCAATGCTCCGCGCAAGGGTCAAAAGAGATACACCCTATGCAACCAATAACATGCAAGAGCCAAGTTCGTAAACATCTTCTCGAATAATATTTTTTTCTACCATTTTTCTGAAAAAAAATCAAATTCATTCTTTAAACTCGTCTAGTATCGCTTCTCGATAATTCAAAATTAATATATTATAGATAAAAAGATACCGTTTTCCCACCTAACAATTTCACACAAAAGTCTAGGGCAAAAACGATTCATGGTCCACCATCGATGTCATGTAGGAAACACTGGTCGTCTCATATAAAGATTTTATTTCGTTAGTACACGTACACATTTGCGCCAGCACAAAAAAGGATTATATCATATAAAACGAGAACAATGCAGGATTCCTTTTCCGAGACTAGACACATACAAATCGTAGAATCTCAGGGTTGACACGTTTTTAACCACTGGCCCAATTGAAACCATCGATCACCCTGAATTCCAATGTTTAAGAATGTTCGCGATGCGAGAACTCATCTCTGAAATTATACATCGATCGACTCTTCTCGTCAGCGATGAACTTTCTTTATCCTTCTTTCGATGAACATATTGTATCCTTCGCACTGGAGTATATTTACTCCATTTCGTATATTTTTAGATGGTTTCTTCTCGAAATTTTTAACACGCAGTTGTTCTTCTACCTCTCGGAGACACGCAAAGGTGTAATACATTTGACGAATATAAAAAACCTGCCAATTCACCGCGCCGTATCAGATATGTCAACGCCAGGGTTGACATTCACAAACTGGTCAACCGTGAAGAGTCGACGAAGGTGCTTTGAAGTACGCGTTTCCATGGTATTTACAGGGCAGTGTTAGAGGTATCCGAGTTACGCTATTAAAAGGCAGGCACTAAGTGACTCTTCAAGGTTCCATCCTTGCAAGCGACTAAACTGAAACGTACATCTTCGTGTCTTCCCTTTTAAATTCTTACACTGTCAAAAACTTCAATTTTATGTATCAGCGAACGCATACCGAATCATCTGCGTTTATTTTTCAGCTTAGAAATGCATCGTCTGATTATCAAATGTTCGTATCGTCGTTTGTACGAGTGCATAAACAGTAGACATCAGACTTCGTCAAATAAGTGATCGGGGTATCGCTGAAGCACTGCACTCCTCTTTCTGTATATTTTACAATCGAAAAAAAAAAAGAAAAAAAAGGAAAAAAAAAATGAAGACAAGAAGAAAAAGAAATCAATGTAATGAAAGACATGTTATAAGTTACGCACTAAAAATGTAGAATATGGCGATACATACTTAATGCAGTGTTATCGCGTACCGACAACTTCCAAAGTTAAGTACACACCGAAATCATAGTGTAACGTTCTTTCCATAATTCAGAAATAATTTCTTCGTTCCTCTACCATCTATTTGAACGCGCGTAATTTGCGTTTTGAATTAATTAAGCTGCTACGACATAAAGCAAGTGTTCACTTCTTCTCCAAAGAAAAGAAACACGTAGAAAAATTTCGTGTATTCGTCGTTAGTGGAAACAGAACAAAGTTGTATCGATTTTTCCGCGTTATCCTAAACACAGACGGCTGCAATCTATAAAAATAGTTCATTCTATTCGGCAGCTTCGACAACTTTCTTTCCACGTTGCATTGTCCTGCGATTACGTGATCGTGTCACGTTCAGAAATTGAGTCTCTTCTTAGCCAAAATTGTTGTCACTACTACGCAAAACGTTAATAAAGTTTGATTGAAACTGTATCGCTTTGTCCTTACAAAAAATTCTCATCTTTACTAAATATCAACGCATTTGCGACAGTAAGATCTACGTGATTTTTAATGTTTTATAATCGATCGAATCGACCATCGAGTCACTAAATTTTCTTTTCTGTACAGTGGTCAACATATGTTAACTTGCATCTTTCGAAGCAACGGACAATGCACACTAATTGAAAACAATTTTGTAAATCGAGTACTACTTAACTAAGTACTTTATACAATTTTTTTTTACTCTCCCCATCGATTCCACTGCAAACTACGCTAACAATTAATGCGAAGCTACGAAGAGTCTCTAAAGTTTGCAAACGTGTATTCATTGAAATTTCTCGTAAAAACATGACGAATAGAATATATGCGTTATCCTGCGAGTATTCAAAGTTTCATTCGTCTCCAACCTACCTAGTTCAAATTTCAATTTACACACGTTCATTCTGCATAAATATCCCAATTCGTCTCTCTTCGTACATTCATTCATCATTCACAACGTTTCTTCCACCGGTTCTTAGTGTGTATATGTTACGCTCCTTGACCCTGAAGAATCGATAAATACAATTTGTAGAACAATTATTCGGTGTATGTATATATGTGTGTGTGTCTGTGTCTCTCTCTGTGTGTGTGTGTATATATATATATAAAAATCCGTGGTCGATCTACGATCGAAGCAAACTCGTCTTGCGAACCGTAGATCCATTAATGGAGATCAGATCCCAACAACCGTCAGGTATGTTTCATGTCGTCCGACGATTCGCTAGTAAATCTTCTTCAGGAACGAATGGAAGACGTAGTCGAAGATGTTGAGACGAAACGATTTAACTTGCTGTCGATTATAATCTCGTCTCCGTTTCGAATATTGTATCGGTACAGCTGTTTATTCGGATACAGCATTTCTTCTGGGCCGTACTGCGCCTTCATAACCTATAAATATTACTAAATTAACACGAAGCTCGTTAAAAAGATGGAATTATAGAGGAGCGTAGCTTCGAGTATGTACAGTATCGAGTCACAATTTTACCTCTAAATTTTGCATAGCTCAATGAATTGAAAATTTGAAGGAACATCAAGGAACGTCAGGAAAAGAAGTGGAAATTCTACATGGTGATACCGTGTTTTTTACGGGGATTTTCGAGAAGCCACACATTCTGCAAAGCATAGAATAATTTTTGAATAGAATGACCTGAAACAGACCTGATCCACGTAGAAGAGTCTCATCCTATTGGCAGGAATTTTAACCATTGTCTCCAGTTTAGTTTTCAATTCGAAAACCGTTCTGTACACATCTACAGATCGTACCTATAAGCACCATCGACATTGTTAAATACCGAAGAAGTAAAGAACGATTACGGTTCGCCTTATCCGATACTAGTTTTGTCTCTTAAGTGCGTTAAATCCCTTTTTAATTAGCAATAAGTCAGTTTCAATTAGCAATAAGACCGTGCAATTTAACTAGAAAGTCAATTATCTTGTTAATTTACCTCGACTAGGTCACCGTAAGTGAATGTGACCTTGACCCTTTTCTCTGGCGTCAGGTCAACATGTACCAGAGGATCCAGCTTTCCATGAATAGCCACAAGCTCGGAATACCTGAAAATCAAGGAACAGGGTTAGCTCGGGATATATATTACCAGCGACATCTGTGATCGTGACGCTCTTAGAATAACTTTATGGATTCTAGTTCGATCGAAAATAGAAACGACACCGGCGAAGAGTAGGAAACAGGTGTAAATCGTGTGACACACTTACGGGTGTAATTAACATTTGAATGCAAACGGAATAGCGATCATAGAACAGGGATATCGAGTAAGGAATTGAGATACAAATAGAGAAGCAGGAAACAAAGAGGCACGATTAATCTGTCAAGAGTGTACGGAGTTAACTCCTCGTAGAAATATTGACCTCTTTAAGATACAAAACATGAAAATTTTCATGTACCCTTTGTTTCTTAGATCCCAGTTTCTTTTGTATTACTTTATTGTAGCGACCAATGCAACGAATAGAGTTATCAAATTATTCCCTTGATTCGGGAAACACGTCACCTTTCGGGTCTGTCAGCTTCCGGTTTATCCATGTAGTATCGAATGAAGGCCCTCTCGGCGTCCTCGCGCTCTTGCGACGATATCACTCCACCGCCGTTTAAAGTCTCCACATTTGGAAGCCTGGCGATCAACAATTGCCTCCTTTCGTGTTCCGTGTACTCTCGAGGACTCTATAACGAAAAAAGAAAACAAGATTTTTCTCGCTGTTCCGGTATGATATTAATCGAATGATTCTCACGAATGAGTTTTTAAGCATTTTCAAAAAATATATTCACCTCGAAAAGAGGACAGCCCTGAATCCTCAACGATTTCAGTGCCGGAAATCTGGCCAATCTTTCCACGTCGTCCCAGGTGGACAACAGGGTACCATTCACGTTTAGAAACCTGAGTTTCCTAAAGGGATCGTGGGAGGATTTTATAGTCGTCCCACTGGACTCCGATTCTGATTCGGACCTATCGTAGTTGACCTTCACCTCGGTGAATATCCTGTTCCCTTTCTCGTCCATCGTATTCTCTTCAACTTCCACGTTGTTCATGTTCTCGTTGTCCTGACTAAGATTCTTTGTCTCCTTTTTGGGACACGTCTCCTCGTTCGAATTCCTATTATCCACTAGGGCCAATGACCTTAAGGGGCACTCTGCGAGCACCAAGCTCTCCAGATTCGGGAAGATGTACCCTAGCTTGGAGATCTCGTTCCATATCTCGACAGGATTTCCGGTAAAATGGAGTTTCTTCAGCGAATCGTTCCCATTCTCCGGTTTCTGATAGTCCAGATCGACCGTCTTGTACTCGTTGAGGGAGAGATGTAGCTCCTCCAGGTTATGGAGCAACCGGATAAGTCCCTGAACCGTCGACCAGGAGACCCTGGTGCCGTTTAACACAAGGTTCTTCAAGAGGTCGTAACTACCGTGTTTGATATCTAGAACTTCCGCTAAACAATTGAAGCTCAAGTTGACGAATTTGATTTTGGGCATATGCTGCAGGATGCCGAACACTTCCGTCCATTGGGACAACTTGTTCTGTGCCAGATCCAGTTCCTCGACGTTCTTGCATTTGTTGCGAAGTTTTTCCGCGTCGTTTCCGGCTGATTCGATGTCGCAGTCCTGCAGCACCAGCAACGCTGGCACCGTGTGACGAGGTGATTTCTTCGGGATGAAGATGCTGACCGAGAGGGCGGCCTTCGGAGAACTCGATTCTGTCTCCTCGTCCGTGAGGGAGCAGTCAGTCGTTGAACTACCGTATTTCAGCTCCAGCGCTTCCAACAACGACGGCATGTTTACTGCATTCTGAAAATCACATTATATACTATTTAACATATTATACTTAATATATATTATATATTATATATTAGAACCTACGATATATGTACAACACTCTTTATGGTAGCTCTATAAGCAATATTTAGTGATTATATCCCAACTATTAAGATTATAGAGATTAAACAAGAAATTAAACGAAACATTGTAACTTTGAACGTGGTATAAACAGGTGGCAAACTATAATTTTCTTCTGGATCTTACAATAATGGTAACAATAGTGCTGATAGTAGCAGTATCTATAACTCGCAGCCTAAAAGACCATACCATCGAGAAAATGTTTGAAGCATCAACGGCTAACAAAGATTCGACAAGAAACAAAGAGGAGACATAACACAAGGTGGCTTTTGTCGCCGGCAAAGAGAACAACGAGAAGGAAGAAAGAGGCAACAGAAGCAAAGAAGAAACACGCGGATCGTGGATCCTCGAGGACAACGTCGAACATGCGGAATATCTGGTCTGACCATATCCGTTAAGGTCGCGGTATTGGTTTTTTTTTCTTTTTCCTTTTTTCTTTTGCGCCACGAAAAACCGGTACCGGTTCCCTCGACGTTGGAAAACCATACTACAGTCGAACGAGCTTCACCCACGCGATTCTCCCTTGTTCCTTTGTGTCTCGTTTCATTCGTTTTACCATGGACAAGGATCGTTTCCAAGTACTCTGTCTATGGTACTTCTTAAATCAATCTCACGCATAACGTACAATGTAGAAAGATGATTTGAACAATTTGCAACAGCATCTGATTCGTAGCACCTGCCGCGGTTGCTCGTTCAGTACGCTAAACAGCAACTTTGAATTTTTCAAATTTCTTAATTTCTACTGTACTAAATTCTCACATATCCAAATACCTAGAGTCCTGTATTAGTAGATCAACATTAGTTTTCAAGTGTCATAATCCTCAAATATCTAACATCTTAAAAGCCCGGATGCATAAATACCCGTTCTATGTGCTCGATAAAATCGTTTTACAAGTATAGTTAGCACATAAATCGATTCGAACGTTAGACTTTCACCGCGCGTTAAAGGTTAAAAATACAGTGTTTGGCGAAAGATGTAGAGGATACGATTAAAAGTTGAGTGTTCCATAATGATCCGAGTCCGTAGATTTGAATCTACAGTGACTTGGCGGACAGTTGATTTTGTGCAAGTTATTTGTATCAAAGAGGAGTTGACGGAATAGTAAACGCGACAAACGACAACGACAACGGCAACGGCAATAGGAATTAGGAATCAGACGAATGGAACGCAGCAGGCAGTTCCCGCTCGAAAAAATCGTACAAGTCGAAGGCGCAGCGGTGCAACGAACCAACGCGAGGACGATTACGGATTATCGTTCGAACAACGCGGACGAAGAGTGAATCGTTGCGTCAATTTGGCGGTGATCCGACGTGCCAGTCAGAAAAGAAAAACGCGTACACGATTCTTGGACGTCCGCCAACCACTGTCCTTTCCATTTAACGCGAAACCGTGGTTCGTTCTACGGCCAGCGCTAGCAATCTCTCGCTTTCTAACGGTAATTTTACAACGTTACAATCGCGGCTAGGTATAAAATACGCGGCGTACGTTGTACGAAGGAAAAATCGAGCAGAGTGTCGTTTCATTGGGGGGATGTAACCGTTTCATCTCCACTGGAATATCGCGATAAACGAGAGAAGAGGAACGAAGGAGAGTAGTCGAGCGATCGACGCTTGGCAGTGGACCCCGGCATAATAGTCGTTGCTGGCTTCCCCTACACGTAATCACGATATCGGTTCAACGGCCATGCGAAATTAACTTTCTCCGGGCACGGGTCTGCTGCCTACGAGAAGCCCGTTAGAAACAGCCCGTTGCGTGGCGTTGCTGTTACATACTAGAAGCCTAGCGACGTTACTCCAGTCGATTCAATCTGGTTTCGATCCTGGATGCTCAGTTAACCGGTTTGCTATCGACCATTTCATTAACCTCTTGCGGTTCACGCGTCTCTTCTAGCCACATACTCAATTATTCCGGTGCAAAATACCTGTGAAATTTACAAGTTTACCGATACAGGCTGTTTCTAGGAACGACTACCATAACATAAATTCATATACGGTTTCAATAATCTGACAAGAAGAAATATTACTCGATATTCGGTCCGATTCAAATTTGTCCGAGCATTTGTTTTTGGCCAAACAATCGGGTAATTAAACAGTTATGAAACCTTGAACGACGTAGCGATCGTGAGAAATCTTGAAGTGTTCGAACGATTCTAGGACCGAACCGTGGTGCTGAAGCATTTGGAACAGAAATTTTGAACGGCCATCCTGTTACAGCAGGTCGATGCGATTAGTCAATGTATTTTGGGTGACGAGAAATAGAAGGCCCTCGGGGATGATTCCTTTTCGATGGAAGAGAGGAAAGATGGGTCAGTCAGGTACAATACATTTGTCCGCTTGAAATCTGAAATAACATTTACTCGTTAGAAAAATATGTTTTTCGGTACGGCAGTAAGTATATGTAAAACGATTCTAATGAAATTATACAATGCATATGGTTGCGTCACGAGATCGCAACGTTTGTTAACTGTTCTAACATCGGACGGAGTAACAATGCTAAACACGCGAACACGCTACTTTCTCTTCGGCTGATGATTTTACGCGCCAACTATTCGTAAAACCGAGCGTACAAATTGAATCGACAATTCCAGATCAAACCGGTTAATCGCGGAAATAATAAACGAAGAGAAACAGAACGGCAGTTTCCATCGAAAACAACTTTGAACAATCGGCCGGTCGAAATATTCAAATTTTCAGTTTTCCACCGATATAGTCTCCACCGATACCAATTAAGAAAGTAAGTACAACAAGTGGTTCTAACTATTATGCATCGACTTCCGGTGTCGTAGCGTAGTTGAACGAAATCAAACATATTCGCGCGTTGTCCGTGCGTGCGCAACACAACGCATGTATCTAAATATACGCTATCACAGACGGCTGCGAAATGTCAAATAGAAGTTGTTGGCTACTAGGTCAATCGGAAAGCTGAGAAAAATAGCTTTTCGAACGTTATCGTTGATCGAGTCTTCTCGTACGAGGATTTACTCTCGCGATATCGCAACCTGTTTCCTTATCGACTTTACGAAATAATATTAATGACGACATAAACCAAACTATAAGAGAAAACGGTAGTTTATCAGATTTTCAATTGTTCGATTAGATCGTGATATTGCATTACCTCTGCGTTGGCCGAAGGACTTAGAAAGTTATTGCGAGATATGAAGCAGAAAACGGTCGGCGGCTCTCGACATTCATTTTCTGCTATAATTTTCCCGTAATTATTTTCATTCGAGCAGCGCTGGCGAGCAAAAACTGATCAATGATACTTTCTAAACCCTCTAATCTAATTGTAAGATGAAATAAAATAACGCAAATCCGTTTGTAAGTTCGAAGGTATAAGCGGAACGAAGATTTCCGCTTGGCACGAGATACTATCGGAATAATCAATGATCTATTCTTTCCCCGTTAACCAACATAGTTGACAGAAGGAAATATCGACGAAAGTCCGGCGGCTGCATGCTGCGCAAATGCTCTCCCGTCTCGGATTATTACTCGCTTGCCCAAGGTTGCCGTCCGTTCTGCTCGCGACCCGAGCATTATGCGACGCGTCTATGGATGTATCTGCCACGCACTCACAGAGATACATGTCTGCAGCGTGATACACTGTGCTGCTCTTACGATACGTGCGCAGATCTATCCAACGTACAACCACGTAATAATCGTGGGGGAATACGTGTCAACATTTCCCAACCTTTTTCTTTATTTAATCGATCAATTACGCGTAACACGTGTACGTGCTTTTTTTTTAACGACTAATCAATTGTTCACACCGAACACTACTGCGTCGTAACTATCCAACGAATCAAGGTTATTTGAAACTTCGAGATTACCGTTAAATTTCGCTTTTACTTTTAAACTAGCTTCAGAACAGTCGCTAGAGATTGTTGCGCGTCTACAGTAGACTCTCGTTAAGCTACAAATTGCATGACCAAGCAACAGAATTTCATTGCTCGATTCGATTTCAAATCGTTCAGCGTGAGATAAGTTCTAAAATACGAATGCGAGTATCTGGATGCGAGAACGCGTCTGCTCCAACGGCCGTTCTGGTTAACTTAACCCGACGAACTACATATAAAAACGTAGAGGACGCGAAATTGGGAAACGCTGCGCACGTAACGTACGCACTCTTTGTTCGTTTCTCGGCTTTTGAGAGCGTGTCTCGCATCGATACACGGCAATTACATCCACGTGTGTGGAAGCCGACAAGAGATACGTATACCACTGAACACCACCGTTCGCTACACAAAAGTACGTGGTCTTGTCGTTACCAGGCCTCTCCCTTCTGATCCGACGACGCTTCACCGACGATGGTTCTCTATCGCACCGCTAATATTACGCGTCGCATTCTACCTTGGTCACTCTCGTTAGCCTTAACGATGTCTTAACAATATTATAGGTGTATCGATAAGATATGGATAATCGATAGCAGCGCCGTTAGTTTCAATTCGCGGCATGTATTCTTATCATTTATTTATACGGGTATTTTTGGCATCGAAACACGCCAACTGTTAACTGTAAACGTTAGAGAAGCGTTATTCTCAACTTCGAATCACTTGTTGTTTATATAATCCGTGTCTTCCGCAAACGTCTTCCTTGTAAAATCGTTCACAGGCTGATAGAACGGCACTGAACAACGATTTTTTATCATCGACATTGATCTTGTTAGAGAAACTTTTTACTTTTCCTTCGCTGTAAGAAGAATTAATGAAACGTATTATGCATTCGAGTGACCTTGATAACGGCGGCGCAATATTAATCGGATTTATCTAATCAGTTTTACGATAAAAGGTAAAAGGTGTCTCAACTGTACTCTCATGACGTAGTTGATACTTACAGGAAAAAAAGAAATAAAAAGTAACATTCCAGGAAGATTAAAGGCTGAAACGGCATTCGAAACTGCATAAATTTTGCGCTTCTTTATGTTCGAACAGACGTGTTAAAAGTACTGTACTTTCAATTGTGTTGGCCTTGAAGTTAGTAGACAAGGATCGACGCAATTCTCACGATTCGTGACTCTTTGTTCCAGCTTCTTTTACGCTCTATTATCATCCAGTTCTAACGTTACGCACGATACTCTCTGAAAACTATTGCAGATCTTCAGACTAATATGTTGCGATTAATAATGTTTTGTAAATTCGATTATTAGTCGTTTAACCAGCATCTGATATATGTACATATACGCGTCTCTATCGAGAAATATCAATTCGTGTGCAACGTTCGAGGTACGCGTTTTTAACCTATACGCGATTAACGAACCGCCGTTTCTACTGTCGATAAATTAGACATCCCTTTAATCAGTATTATACAGAAAAGTTGAATAAATGTCGAGTTGCAAATATGAAATAAGTCTAACGATTCGCAGAAAAGACATCGCGATGAAAATATAACGCTACCAGCTGTCAAAGTCCGCTCTTTAGATGCGTAAATTCTGCGCGCACAGCTGATAGCGATTATGTAAGGCTCGAACGCATAACGCGTCGAAAAATACGTAGTACAACCGACGCAACGCGCTTCAACGCCAACAACGCCAATAAAAGTAGGAAAATTTTCAAGATAATTCGAAAAGGGAGTACGTCGTATTAGATTGCATCGTGACTCTGATGTATCCATAGACCAGGTTACTCGATAGACCACAAACATTTCGTCGGATAATTTAATATTCTCTTCTCTGATAGTTGTTCGGTGAAAAGTTTCCTGTCAAAGGCAAAGAAAAACGTTCGTTGTACGTTGTAGAGTCGGGTTGGATCGATTAAGCCACAAGTTCAGAAAGATTGAACGGGAACAGAATCAAGACGCGGTACAAGAATATCGCCAAGGAATCGGGTCAAGGATTGTCTTAGCGTCTGGAAAACGCGTATATTTAAAACTAGATGTTACGGGTACTCACTGTTTCATCCGTTTTATTTCGCGCTCGTTCTCGTTTCTCTGACAATTGTAGGGTGGTCGACGATCGCTACGATGTTACGAGAATTATCCTGGTTCCAGTTGCACTCGCGATTTTTACCTACGATCACGAAGAGAGATCGGTTTTTTATTGGTCGATGGAAGAGGTTAGATAAAAAGCGGTGTCGCGTACGGACACAGAAACGTGCCGTTCGCTGTCCACCAATGAACTGATTTCTGGCTCCTTTGTTTAGTAAACAGAAACAGCTGAGCCGCGCTGCTGGTTATGGTTATAGAGGTGGCGGGAGCTGGGACCACTCCACTCTTTCCCCACAACGCCGACTTTACGGCGCAAGCACGTTTCTTCATAAAATGATCACGTGGCCTTATGTATTCGGCCAATCAGAGAATCGCATTCGACAGTAACGTAGCATCGGACTGCGGTGCTGCCTTAAAATGATATGTACAACGAATGAACAATACCTGCACTGTATGAACGAATCGTTTCAACTATTCGAAATATTCACTTACAATTTTAATGAAATGAAATTTCTATGACCGTAACCACCCATGCAATTTTTTTAACTTGTTTTCTCGAACTTTCATTCACGGACACAAGTTTTTCCATGACACTTATTGCTTTGCTCAGATAATTCGAATGGGATACGATCGAAATTTCAGTGTCCACGAAAAAGAAAGCAATTATAATGATCATAGCAATGTATGATGCGTGTATTAGACTTACCGAAATGTCTCCATGAATAAATTGTCTGTAGTTACTATAAAATGGATTGGATCATAAACAATGGTGGGAAATGAGTTCTCTATACGAGAAATTGTAATCCTCCAATGAAGTATAACGTACATTACTGGAAAAAAAGAGAAACGTAACGATGAATCGAATATCGACAAAACTTTTGTTAAAAAGATCGATTCATTGTTAACCCAGTTTTATCCCTTAAACAATTTTATATTATTTATTAATACATAGAATTTATCAATAATACTTTTAGCTAACAGTGTTACACGGTGTTTTCCTCTAGTTTCTCGAAAGTTGTCATTTTCTCGTCTTTCATTTGCGAAATTATAATACATACATATACGTTGAAGAGAAACTCGCACCTCTCGATCGACTTCTCTTTCATTCTCTCTTTCTCTCTCTCTTGTCATTTTGTATACATTACATGGTGTACTATTCAATCACAATTACAGACCATACATACATATTTAATTATACATTACGACATTACATACACGTGTTACTGTATATATATATTTATATATTTATAAATTACAGATCAGAGTTTAGAGGTACTACACCTCCATATTTCAGGGAATGTTTCGATACTCTCGATCATCCGTTTGTTATCGAAATTCGAGACTCGATACCGTCAAAAATGCTCAACACGTTCGCGATGATCAAAATGAAACATTTCCTTCCGTGTCTCTCAACTATTCGGCTGGTTTTAAAAATTGTTGAGATCGAGATTCGTGTCCACATTAATCGTTACTGGAATTGTTTTAAATATTCGTTGACCGCGTATCTAAGCATTCGTAAAGGATCAGGATGGTGCTAAGTATGTACTATCGGTTTTATCGAATTATCGATACTGTATCTGTTTTCGTTCGTTTATATATATATATATATATATATATATATAATATATATCAGGTTATTGCGTGTTGTAAAGAGATCGAATTTGGCGAGCTAACAATCGAAAGAAACAATACAAATATATCAATAATTGATTTTAGATCGTTCAACTAAAATATATCGCTGCTGGGGCGAGGTGGTGGGGATTTTATATAAAATTTTACTGCGCACCTATCGATAAAAAGCTCGACGGACGAAATTATCGATTGATCTGTCATGGCGGGCGACAATCACGCGGGAAAAGCGAAGATGCATCATCGTTCGAAGGGTTTTTGTTCCTTCGTTACTCGTTCCATACAACGGACATTCTTTTTAGATTTTAGTAATTACCGAGCTTAGCACGACACGTAAACTGTATGTATCTTTACAGAATTTCTTCACCTGTACAGAATATTTGTTTCTTTTCTTTTTGCGTTCGTTTAATAATAATAATCTCAACAACGACACTACTAATATTTTTTTTACAATTAAACGTTACAGATTTCAGTTAACAGGATAATATCTAACGGCTACGCAGCTTGATAATAATTATATGCTTGTGAAGGAATAAATTGTCGCAAAGGCAGGGATGATATATCTATAGGAGCAACAAATGGAGGTCGTAAATATTAATATCTACTTTACCGACACTTCTAACTCTCCGGTAACATCGTATCGAAAGCGACTTCACGGCGTTCGAATTAAACACTTGAAAATTTCCGAGGTAAATTTCTTTCGTATCTGCACGATTCACTTTTCAATATTTACGTAATGGCCATTTATAAATCATAATCACGATGGTTCGGTGATAGGCGATTCTACAAGTTCGATTACGGAATGTGTACAGAACGAAAATTTGTTAAATTGGTTAAACGATTTTACTACAAGTTTTTATTGTTAGCTTTCTTGCTTTCTCGCACAGTAGCACGGTTTCGATCATACCCGAAGAAACATCGGTAGGTTTGTTGGTAACGCATATAACCTCTAATTTAAATACCTTTCCTAAGATATCTATACATGCATCGTGTGTTTAAATGAATCTTCCCTTTTTAGATACACAAACGCCGCCTTGGATATCGCGTGATAACACGATATTACACGTAATTGAGATCACGAGCTGGAAACGTCATATCCCGAGTGGAACTTTTCGCGGGTAAAGTTCTCCCGGGATTTGTTTAATGTACCAACGCAAACAGACCATCGTGCCGCGGATCGAAAAGTTTTGCGCTGTTTCAAAGAACGGAATACAATATTTACATATCATACAGTGTTCTGTGATACTTCTTCTACCGAGATTACATTCACCGGTGCAACTAAGTTGTATTGTCTGACACGATTCGATGGATCGTTTGACCAAGCACGTTCCCGAAAAACGCGCGCTCAAAGATTTCAACTAGTCGATCTATATTCGCATTGACACGGATCAGAGCAACAATCGGTAATCGACAGTATTAATCGATAGCCCTAATTTGAATAATCTATCATTTTCGGTTGGCATATTGGCCGACATTATTGAACGTCGTTGACTCGATCGATTTAGTTTCTAACTTAAATAGACTTAGCGTTAACTGTATGACCGGCGTGAACCTGAAACGTCATACGATCTTCTTACGAGCTAAGGACTAGAATAGACTCTTCTGTTCTCCTTCGCAGGAGGAAAAATGTGAAACAAAAAATGGAAAAAACCTGAACGGAAACTTACGTGTCTAAATTGTTTGTTCTTATAGAATCATCTTATCTTATCCTATAGATAAATACACACTCGTTTGACTTAATCTAAGCGCGGGAATTTCGAATTAGCTAACGTTGCCGCTATATTCTCGATAGATCGACGAAGAAAAACGGAAACTTACGTTTACGTCTTATGTATTATGTCGATTTGAAAAGCGCTCGAAGAAACTGATATCGCTGTGTCTTCCTTACGAACCCATCGGCATGCATTCTCGAAACAGGCAACCTTTGATTATCGTCTACTTACGCGTTTAATAACCGTCGATTAATCTGAATAAATTAACTGTTAAAAACGACTAGATAACATTAGATATAGATCATCTGCAAGCTTAAAACGATATAAGATATGCGGGTACGATCCTTCGAATTTATGACGAATCCGTTTAATTAACAACTGTTGTCCCCCGATCGTCGTGCTGTTGCGATATGCAGCGTGTCTAAAAAACCTCCGTACACTTTGTTAAAGTCTAGTTAGCGTCGTATAGAACTCTACAGAGAAAACGATAAATATCTACATTGTATATGTTTACTAAGAAGTATAAGGTATCGTAAATATTACAAGTTTTAACGAGGTGTACAGAATCTTTTTCGACCGACTGTATAATTATGCTGTGAAAAACGTTACGAAAGATTCGGATAGCTTAAAGCAACAAGCGATTATAAAATAATTGGGGATCATTGAAACGATATAGGAATCTGAAACGTCGTGAATCTGATACGTAAGAAGGGACCGTTTATTGTATATCCGTCTTTGAAACACGTTGCCCGCGGAGCAAAGCTTTTCGCTGCGAGTGCGTATAACTACTTATCAAGCTAGACTGAACGTAAAATCAGTATTGTCCTCCCTTATAAATTAATCGTTTCATACGTATATCTCTCGTTAATTGTTAACATGAACAACACACGGCGACGAACGTTTCGGGGGCGACTCTTATTCGTACGTATGTACATATGTATAGTTCTGCCAAGCAAGACTGAAAACTGAAGGCGAGGCTTGCCGACACGTAGGAGGGCTAGAAGCGTAAGGGGCGATGGAAATTGTTATCCATACGATGCAGCTAGAAACGTATTCGACATCGACGTTAAGGTCTGTTCATAGGTCTAAAATCGCATGCAACGTATCCTGAACAGAGGAAGATGAAGTGGTGGGAGAAAACTCCCCCCTCCTGGCAGAAGGCTTTCCTCCGTGCATGCGCGATTAGAATGTCACTCTCACTTGGCACAGCTATAAACGTGCAACGATCATACGCGTTGAAGCTACGGAAAATCGCGTTATTTCTTTGACATATGTACTTATCTAAATATCTGACATAGCATTCAACCGTTCTTCGTCCGCGAACGATCCATTTCGACGGTTTGTCACCCGCGAAACGCCACGTGCGTCGAGTCACAGGCATCGTTTTCTTTCTTTCCGTGTATACAGCTAAGTATTAGCAAGCAATCCTCTTTATCCTTTTACGAGACTCGTTATCTTAGTATTGTAACATCTTAACCCGTTACCTTACATACAGATTCCGGAAATTAATCGGAGTCATCCGAATCGGACTCGCCACCCGCGTCCGAGGCTTCACCCGGTGTCTCCGTGGTTGTTTCTGGTATCTTCCTCGTGTACGTCGCAGCTACGTATGCTGATGGTCCTTCGCCTTGCGTGTGTTCGATTTTCACTCTAATTAAAAGACGAAAACTTTGTTTACCGAATAATCGAGTCAGATGAAATCGAGTCGAAATTGTTGAAATTTCGTAAAGTGTCCTATAAAGCAGGATCAACGTACCTGTACTCGTGCCGGGATAGGTTTCTAACATACTTCTCCGGTGGAGCGTCGCTGTCGCTGTTTTGAAAACTCACGCTCCTCGCGGTGGTGTGAGACACTTGAGTTGCGGGCATCGTGAACTCTACGTAGCAATAGTCAGGGAGCTTCTCATGGATTAGGTCGTAGGATGCGAGAGACATGCGACAGATAAGTTGATGCGTCGTATATGCTCCTAGAATTGAAGGTTTCGATTAGGAAAGAAGAGAGAAGATAGTATGAGCAGTGGTACCGGCGTCAGGGAAACGAATAGAAGTACCTTGGCCTTCTTTCGGTAACCTGGGCATCCTCCATACGATACCACGATGTTGACTCTCGTATTTAGCCTGGCCCGAGGTAACCTCCATCAACTGTGGCTCTAATGTGTCTACCGCTCCAAGGAATCTTTCTATGCCCTTGATCTTTCCTGTTCTCCTGTGGGCTGACTTGACGGATCCGTATCTGAAGTGTTTCTCAACCCTGAAGAGATACATCCAGCAATTTGGAATGGGAAAACAGACCATTACGTCCTCGCAGGGCACCTGGCCTAATTTTCTCGACGCGAACCCAGGCACGAGGATGTCCGCCTTCAACTCTACCTGTCAACCCGAACAATAGGAGATTAAATTGCGAACGTGCGATTTGCCAACGAAATATTCACGCGCATATATCAAAATATCTATATGTAGATGTATTATTACTGGACGGCAGGGTGGAAAGCGATATTACCTTGTTACCTGTAACGCACAGTACGGCTTTAAGCTGAAGAGGAAGCTCTCTGTTTTTAGGTGGTCTCACGCGAAACCTCATGAGTTCGATATAACATGCATCGGGTGGCTTAAACCTTCGAACGGGGGGTTAGATGTTAGGTGTTAATTAAGGACAGTTTGTTAGCGCAGTTAAAGTTTGCTACGGAGACGCGTTAAAGGACATACTTAATGATTCTGGACTTTTCATACTCGTCCTGCTGCACACAAGCATGGAACTCTACGTTCTCGAGACGAATCCATTCTTCGGTCACGACTGGAATAATGTCGTGTCTACCCACCACTTCTTTACCCTGACGCCACATGTCGTTTATTCCCAGCTCAACGTCAGGCATGCCTGAAATCATTCGACGGAGTCGTGTAATTTCTGGCAACTCTGAATGCGAAGATTCTCTGAATACTTACCGGAAAGGAAGCCCAAAAAGAACAGTCGAACACGAGCTATCTGTTTCTCCACGTGACCTTCAGCGCTCTGTTCCACATAGAGTTCGTCCACCACCGTTATTTGTACCTCTTCCATCTTGTAATGCAACGCTCTGTCTCTATGAGCCTGTAGTCTGAATAAAGCCTCCTCGACTGCACTGGAAAACTGCTTCATGTCCTCGTAGCTGTCGGAGCCAAGCTTGAATAGCTGAGAAATCTGTGGAAGGTTCGGATGTCAACTAGGCGATAAGAGGAAATATAGTGTAATAACGTAGTGGATAGAATGTAAAGAGAAGTGAGCTACCTGTGGAGCATGTTCAACGGGAAGTCCCAACTTCTTCAAGTCGCTTCCAAACTCTTTTACCCCCTGATAATCACCTTGAATGGCATAAGCAGCGAACTGACTTAGTTTGTTGGTGAGTCTCTCCGCCTTGGTCACCTGACCCGGTCGAACACCGGGTCGTTCCTTGTAGAAAATGTACTGCAATTTCACCGTGAATAACTTGACAAAGTTGTTGAACTGTTGCGCTCCTATGTCGGACAGTGAATAAGAAGGGAGCAGAGGTAACTCCTGGAAAGGATCTTTGTCGTCCCTACTGTTGAACAACTGGAGCACCGGAGTGTCGCCTTGATAAACAAGCTTGACGAAGATCTTCTTCCAGAATCGTTGGCCGGTTATCTTCTTTTTGTTCGGTTGACGCAGATGCATGTCCCAGCCGTCGCCAGTGTACGTCACTCTCGGGAAGTCTTCCAAAGGCTGACTGACGTCTTCGTCGAACAGAGGCGTCGGTGGAGTTTCCTGGAGATAAATCGTCCCCTTAACGCGTAGCCCGCTAACGCGACCGTTAACCCGTAAAGAAGGTAAAATAGTACTTGAGAATCTGTTCTGGTCAGTTCCGCCGGCTGGGCCGTTTCCGTAGCGGGGATGGCATCTTGCGCGGAACCAAACTTATCGAAAGGATTAAATCGAGGCGATGTGTCCGTGTAAGCCGTGTTCTGAGGACTCTTGGGTGGCGGAGCCAACACGGGTACCACTCCGCCTTCGCCGTTCGCGGATGCTTGTTCGTCTTCTTTTGGCCTTTCGGAAAAAATAAGGATACGTATGTATGTAGGTATGTAACGTCCGACCTTACAACTTCGACATTAAACAACCGATGCTTACTTGATGAACACGCTGAAATCTGGACCCTCGTCCGATTCCGCAGATTCTGTTCTCTTCACCTTCGGTTCCGCCGGAGGAGCGGTCATGCTCAAGAAGGAGTCGAATCCATCAGTTTCTCCGAAACCGGTAACCGCCGTTTCTGAGCCAGCCGCGGAGGAGTCTCCCCAGACTGTGAACGGTACCAAGTTTATAACGATTCGCTTACAACTACGCTTAAAACTAATTTACCGTCGCTGGACGTGTCCATTGCAGTGGATCCACCTCCGAACGCGTCCAAGAACGGATCACCGGCGTTGCTTTCCGGTTCTGCAGCCTTGTCAAACTTGGACGCGAAGATGTCGAAGGCGTCGCTGGTGTTCTCGATAGCTTTCGTGGTGGCCGCGAAACTGTCCAATTGCTCCTCGGGTTTGTAAGCTTCGTTGATGGGGAACTCGGCGCCAGGAATCGGACTGGTCGCCGTTAGCCCGTCCATGTCCTTGGTAGATTCACCGAAATCACCGAGTAGATCCGCCGCCATGTTCGTAGTATCGAACAATGGTTGTTGCGCGGTAGTCGGTTGGATCGGGCCTGTGAACGCACCAGCAGGGGTCGTCTCTGCCAGCGAGAAGAACGCGGACTCCGTTGTCGTGGTCGCCATCGCCGTCGACGACGGCTGACTTTCCGCGACCGTGTCACCTTCTCCGGTGAAATCTAAGTCGAGAGCAGTCTTGGAGCCAGGTTCAGACCACAGCGCACCCGTCGTGGAAGCGACCGAAGGCCTTTTTTCGCTGGTTACGGACGCCGCATCCGGATAATCCGATTTAAACGCATCCTCCTGATCGGCGGACGTTACCTGTTCCGTCTTGCTAGCGAACGGATTTTCTTGCACCGCGGCACTGGCGACGGCGACCTCGGTATCTAAACTGCTAGTGTCCGTGGTAGTCATAGGAGTGGAGAAGATCGTGGTAGTGGTCGTGTCCGTGTTGGGAGCGTCGAAAAGATCCAGGATATTTTGATTCTTCGAAGGTTCTACCATTTTGCTATCGTCGGACATCAAGTCAGGAACGTTCGAGTCGACGTCCAGGAGGTCCGCGAAACTGTGCTCCGGTGTGGGCGATGGAGAGTGCATCAAGGTAGGACTGGGTGTTCTCGTAGCCTGCGGTAAGAGGTTAAATAAAACTAATTGTGCGAAATTTCAGAACCAATAAGTAAGATGACGGAACGGGAGGAGACAAAAAGTTGCGGAGACAAACGGTCATGGACTTGCCCTAATTAGTGTATGACCTATCTCCGATATAACCACGATATAATAATGTGTATACCAACCTGCAGTCTATCCAGAAGATGGTTCGAAGTAGCGTCCATCGCGCCTGTCACGGATAAGATCAGATCCTTGGTGTTCTTAGGAGGTGCCGGTGGTTGAGGCCTCGGCGGTGGCGGTCTGGATGGTGGTTTTCCATTTTTCGCTTGAGCAGCCGGTGCTGTTGTCGCAGCCGCAGGAGCTGCAGGTTGTCCGAACATTTCCTGCGACGGGGCTGCTGCCTCGAACAGATTCGTGCTGGACTCGCTGGTCGTCACGAAGATATTCGCTGCTTGGTCGGAGAATATGTTGATGTTCGAGGTATCGGTGGTGGTCGTTTCGAAGGCAGTAGTCGGCGCGGTGGTGTCCGCGGCAAAAGAGGCGAAAGGATTAGTCGAGTCGATCGTCGTCTGGTATGACTGGTCCCCGGCGAAATTCAAGAACGGATTCTCCCCGCCACCGGTTGGCTCCGTGTCCCCGAAATCCTGCAGAAACGGATTGGAGGTCTGTCCGGTCATGTCGTCGTTCGACTCGGCTCCGTAATCGTCCATCAGAAAGGGGTTTCCTCCTTTCGAATCCATGTTGGCAGCGGGCTAATTTACTAGCTTAAGCGTAAAACTGCTTTCGCGAACAAGCTACTTCTCCATCAACTCGGACTCCAATAGTTTAAGCTCGATCTTTCCCGGCTCGATGGTAGCGAAACTGGTATCGAACGGATCCACCTCCTCGCCCAGACTAAAGCTCTCGTTCTGTACAGGAGTCAACACCTTCGCTCCGTGATCTTGATCGTCGATAGACAGAAAGTCCTTCGATTCGTTTTTCTCCTCTGCTCTGGGGTCGAAGTCGTCGATTTCTGGAACGGTGGTCTTGACGATCCGCGCCAAAGCGATGGTTGCTGGTCGCACGGGAATCTCCTCGGGTATCTGCTGCAGTTCGCTCTCTAGGATCTTCAACTCTGCCTTGCCAGGAAGGATATTTGTAGCGATCGAGGTGTCGAACGGGTCCGCGTAAGAGATCACTTCTTCCTCGATAGGTTGCGACTCGATCCGAGGAGTCAGTGGCTTAGCGTCCACCTCGATCTCCGCGTCCAGCAAGCTTTCTTGTCTCTGTGACTGTTTCGATCGATCTTGATTCTCGAACTTTTGCTGGCTCGAGCCCTGTAGCTCGGCAATCTTCAGGTTACCGGGTCTGATGGAGCTGGCCGTGAAGTCGCTTTGCCTCCTCGTCGGTTCACTCTCGGCTCTGGGATCGAAATCGTGGTCGCTCAAACTGTGAGGCAATCTGGTCTCCTGTTTCAACAATTCCGACTCTATCAATTTCAACTCGGTCTTCCCGGGAGCTACTTTGGCCACGAAGCTCGTGTCAAACGGATCCACGTCGACTTCCTCTTCTTCGATCGGTAAAACTTCTTCGATGGACTTTTGCGAGTAATAGGGAGTGAGAGGTTTCGAGGGTAACGCTTTCTCTTCTTCGCTGGTGGCAAGGAGGTCGGGACGCTTAGACGGTGTCGGTAGTTCGAAGGCGACCGCCTTGGTCGGAGCTAACTCGAGGACTTCTGGTCTGGATGTTCTTCGTCCACGATTACCAGACTCTGCCGCGTTCTCCTCGCACTGTTCCTCGTTAAACTCGACTTTGAACGTTGGTTTAATCGGCGCGGGTGGAACAGATGGTCTCGATGGAACGTTCGATGGAGCTGCTTGGACCGGACCGACCGATTGCTCGTCTTTTCTGGGGTCAAAATCGTCGTCCTCCAAGGAAACGGTAACCTTCTGTTCGCCGAGCAGTTCTTTTTCCAGAAACTTCAGTTCCGTCTTTCCAGGTGGAATCTCTTTCACGGCCGAAGTGTCGAACGGATCGACGTAAGTGATGTCTTCCACCGGCGCGATGGGTTCGTCCGCGAGCTGGCTAAGATCGGTCGTCGATCCTCCTAAGAGATCTTTCTTCCCCTGCAAACCGGTAAGCTGTATTCCATTCTCTTCCTTCAGCAAACCGGTCTCGTAGTCCCTGTTCAGACCAGCGGGATCGGTTAAAGATATCGTCACCTCCGACACAGGTAACTCTTCCAAATTCTTCTCGATCAACTTCAACTCTGCCTTTCCAGGAAGGATATTATCGGCGAACGTGGTGTCGAAGGGATCCTCTTCGTCGACGAAGGTGGCTGTCTCGAAGCTAGCCTCGATTATCTCCGCCTGGAAGTCGACCGTCTCCGGCTCTTTGCTTCCAAACGGATCCTCGGCCTCCTCGAGATGTACCGGTACTTCGGGTTCCGCGGTTAGATCAAACTCTTCGTCCAAGTCGGGTATCTCCTCTAAGATGGTCTTCTCTTTCAGGACTTCGAACTCCGAGATGTCCAGAGGTCCGTTGGCTGGTTCGTTCTCCGCGACAGCGTTGTCCCCGAGGACGGCAGGACTGGCTGGTCTGGGTAGCACGGCCGGAAGCTTGGTCAGATCTACAGGGATATCCGGAAGGTCGCTGTCATCGTCCAGCAAGGTTTTCTCCACTTGGACAGGTTCCGGGACCGCGTTGCTGTCTTCCGGTTGCTCGGCTGCCTCGAAATCGTCCAACAACAGGTCCTGTTGAAGTCTGGGCCTTCTGCCTTTCGAGATTTTGCAGGAACTCACGTAGTCCACCCTTCCGGAGAGTACCTCGACCGCGTTGCCTAAACTAACTAACCTGTTCCCCTTCTTGTCGACGGTCTTCAGTACCTTGTCCGCGTTGGTGGTATCGAAAGGGTCGTCTCCAGCCTCTTGTTCGGTCGGACTGTCCGGAATGTAAGCTAATTGAACGTCAATGTTCTGGAGAACATCCACGTAAGTGGTGTCGAAGATGTCCTCTTCGCCAGAGTCCTCTTGTTCATCTTCGTCTTCGGAAACATCGACGAAACCGTCCTCGTTCACCAACGGTTTCTCATCCTTCTTCTTTCCTTTACCCTCGAAATCTGGTGGCTCTTCCTCGATGGGATTCCCCTCCTCGTCAAAACCGACCCACTTCTTCGAGGATGACTTGCCGGTCTCCTGTTGATCCTGCTCCTCCTTCTTCTCCTCCTCTAACGGTGGTTTCCGTTGGAAAAAAGAGGTCGATTTGATACGATCTAGATCACCTTGGGTCTTTTTCAGAATCGAATCGACACCGGCCGTTAACGCTTCGAATTTCTTCCACTCGTCGGAGGTGGCGCTGTTGGACTGCTCGCCAGACTGCTCGGCTTTCTGCTGGGCCTCCGCCCGCTCGCGTCTGTAACGCTCGAGCTCCTCCGGATCAAACTCTTCTTCCTGTGCCCCCTTCTTACCCTTCTTCTGCTTTTTCTTCTTCTTCAGGCCCTTGGCTAGCTTGTGCATCCTCTAAGAGCTAACGTGGTACGCGCGAGGCCCCTGTAACCAACCGTGTTCGAACTGTCAAGCTTTTCGGCATTTCCGATACTATTATAATCAATTCGGCTGAACTATTATATTATCCAGACCGAATTACCGACTAACGACGTTAAACCCAATTTCCGAATCAACGCGTCCGCAACGAATCGCGTCGATTGTGCCATGGCAAGTGCTTCCTTCTAGTTTAACGCTCTCGATATTCCATCTACGATCGATTAACCCTTAATGACCGAAGAAAATTAGTATTCCTTCTACAGACCTTTAAGGGTTAACGTTCTAACGATTCGTAAGTGGATCTTCTCGAACGTACATACACGTAAGCGAGTGGCGTGCGAATCGACATTAGCCGATCAACTCTACTTTTGCCGTATCCTCGTGTGAATACTTGTTGCACTCTACCGATCTTTATTTAGCGAGCCGTGCTAAATTTCTCTTGCCCTTGTTGAAACGTGTTCACGTCCTCGATGAGTTTCTGTGAACGTCGATGCCGAAGAGACTGGCGATTTGTTACCGCGAAAAGCGAATCGCTGGGGACGATCGAACGAAATAAAAAGGAGGAAAAGCAATATCCAAAGTTCGATTCGATTAGAAGGGTGTACCGGTTGTACGGGATTTTTCAAACTACCGACACGAATCTTCGCCTCGGACGTGCACGCGTCATGGGATCGTTGCCAGAATACAGACTAATCGATCGCAGTACCGTATCTGTGTAAATTTTACCCTTCCTTTACGCCTTTTCTGACGATCAATCGCGAACAATTGACCTTTTTAATGTCTTTTCGATCGATTCCGTTTAAAGAGGAGAAAGCATCCGAAGGATGATCGGAGAGGACAACTTTAAGGAACATTTTGCTTTTCAGTCGTTCACAACGTGTACATATTCATTTCCAGAGCTTCGAGGAATCTATTTATAGCTCCTCGATTCGATATTCGTTACAGTAGCATCTGTGACGGAGATAAGGAGCTTAAAGTTTTATGCGATAGTAGTATTTAGCGTTATTAATCCGACTCGAACGGGAAACGTAATTAGCTTGGTATATTTTCTTCCACTGACTCCTATTATTCTTTTTGTTTCAGGTTTTTCTTCCCGCAGAAACAATCATTTTTTACTTTCCCCGAAAAGAAAAGAAGCTGATCCGGCGATTGGTTGCAGCGTTCACCGGAGCGAAGCGAATCGATTTTCAAGGGACGTCTGATAGAATTAGAACACCGGTTGTAGGTGAAATTGTGACCAAGTCGACCGATTCCTGTGCCTGTTATCGATTATAGCCTTCCCTGTCGCACGTGCAGGTGTACCTACATAGTGACGGCGTATCGGTTTAGTAAAGGTATTATAGAGTTTGTTAGCACATCGACGCGACACGACCACCCTGCACTAATTTCGAGCACGTGCTTCTCCTTCCTGCTATCGTGTCTCCCAAGAATCGAATTATACGTTAATATTAAAGGAGAACGTAATTTTACAGATTTCTCGAAAATGAACTAGCGGAGTCGAAAATAGAACCATCTTGCGATGGAAAAATCCAGTGACGCGCAGAGAAGATGTCGATAGCTCAGCATGATAAGGTGTATTCTTATCTACGAGATCCAGATAATTAAATTTGCTCCCAGCGTCACCGGGCGAATAGGGATTATCGATCACGATGCTTCGTGTCATGGCACACAGAATGGACTTGTTACCAGTTAATTACTATTGCCTTCGTTAACCGGTATCTCTTTAGTTTCTTTAAACGAGAACATTTGCTATACTCCGAGTAAAACAGACGAATTATTTACAGGACAGAGTGTCTCGCCTTGGAAGAGGAGAAGAGGACAAGTGCTTTCATGGCACGTTATAATTGGAAAAATTCTAGCACAGGTTCTACCGGAACGAGGTCACGAAACTCAAAGAAAGGGGAAGAAATGGCGCGCATGCCGATTTATATTTAGAAGATCGAAACCCCATACCGAATTCAGAGCGTGTTTCAGAAAACTCTGGTACAAAGATGTGTTATGCGACGGAACGTTGTGCAGCCACAAGAGTTGGAAAATGTTGGAAAACGACTTGGAATTATTTCAGCGATCTGAAATAAGATATTAATTTCTATGACGGAATTGTCGATATACCTAAATGACATTCGTACACGGCGATAATGGTTAGAAGGAAGATCGATTCGAGATGAATACGAGCTCCAGAGAATTTCTGACGTAATTGAGAAACTTTTCAACGAAGAACGTACCTCGAATATCCTGTAACGCTTGTCGAGGAAAGGCGCACGCGTGAAATCAGCACGGACGTTGCATGTTCCTCGGTAATCTCCCTTATTTCTTGCATTTCACATCCAAAGAGTACATCTCGAGTTCCTACCACGGGACTATCTTCTGTACGCGAAAGTTCCGATTGCGAAATCGGGCAATTGTTCGGCGAACGCGTTAGCTGAGGGTTGCTACGAGTTTCTTCCGAAGGCAAACGTGCGTTTCTTTAAGCGAACTCGTCCAAGAGAAAGAAAGAAAATGAATAAGTGACGAAGGGCAAAGCGTATCGATCAAGCCTCGTTTTCAATTAGTTATCGTCTTAGCAATGATCGTCGCTGTTTCAGCTACGTTCACGAACTTACGAATCTATTATTTTGCAGAAATTTCAGCTACCGGCTCGATGTAGTTCGACGAACCAACGACTGAAAGGTGTTCTGTTTTCGACAAATGGCCACGAGGTCACCGGTCATCGGCGTTGTTTCAAAGTCGATTGGAATCGGATCGATCGAAAAATTGTTGGCAGTTAAAGCATGTGACGTCGAGTTTGAAACAGCCTATCGGCGAATCAGTGGAGAGACCGGAGGAAAAACTGTTTGTCGACGATAACGCGAACGGTATTTCGTTCATCCCCGAATCTTCTCGAGGAAACTCTAAAAGCGTCGCTCGAACGAAACCCTAGAAAGAAAGCTAGCTGGACATTCGAACAGTTGGTGGTGGAAATCGTTCGACGAAGCGAAAGCGAAAGAGAAGCTGCAAGAGTCCGTGTTAAGAATGAAGCTGAAGGTGTAGGGCATTGTAGCGAGTGTCGTCTATTTTCTAGAACGGATCAATCGACGGTAGAAGCGTAGATGTCGCGTACGACAGGCGAAAATCTATAAGTTTCGCCTAAACGTTAAAAAGCCTGGATTCGCGTTAATCTTTCACGATCAGAGTACTTACGATTCCAGCTTAGTCAGCCACATCGGTACGACGCACATTTTTCTCGATTCATCCCGCGAACGACAGACCGTCTCTGTTCTATTTGCCTGTCTGTCGGTCCTCCGATTGTCCAAAGTTATGTACACACACTTATTTTTCAGGGAATGGAACCACCACCGGAAGCAACGAGTCGCGAAAGAGATGAGATTGGTCTCGCGGAGAGGAAGAACAAGGTCGATGGAGGAAGCTCGTGGAACGCGGAACGCGAAACAGAGGACGAGTCGACTAACGAATTAACGAATCGAGTCCGAGTTGGTTACCGGGGGGTGCTTTTTCCCTTCGTCTCGAACGAAGAAGAAGAGGAAAGAGGCAGCGACAGCGGGCGTGGAGAGCCACGAAGGCCCTGGCCGAAAGCGAAGCCGACTCACCTCGTACTCGCTCTCTCTCCTGCGGGTCGAGCTATTTCCAGCATCGATCCGTTTCGCGAGAGAAACATGCGCGTACCGCGACGCCCACCGACGCCACCGACGCCCCAACCAACCTTCTGACCCCTTCTTTCAAAGAGTACTACCCTTCTTCGACGGATAAACCGTCCGCGACCACCGCGACACGTCGATCCGAACGGAACAAACCGCGCCGATCGATCCTCTCTTAGAACGCGATGAGAAATCGATCATTATTATTTCCTGCTAAGTACTAACAATTCAATTCTTACTAAGAATTGCTTAGGAAGAATCTGCGATAATAGAGACTTCTTGCAAA
Organism: Megachile ligniseca; assembly: GCA_945859555.1. Lineage (NCBI taxonomy): Eukaryota > Metazoa > Arthropoda > Insecta > Hymenoptera > Megachilidae > Megachile > Megachile ligniseca. The sequence goes on from OX243792.1 coordinate 109,216, forward strand.
CTTCCCATCGTTATTGTTATTGGAACTTGCAATTTTTTCACTCGGCGTACCCCTGTTACTAGAATTACGGATAATCACGTAGATCTTAATCGATCGTTATCGGCATCGATCAGCGATAAACATTTAATATAGTTGGGCAGAATTGTAAGAATTGTAACGGTAAACAACCAACAGCAATAAAAAGATTTAATGATTGAACGATTATAAAAGCTATTATTTCATCCCATTATCCATGCACGTGCATTATTACAGAGATTCGAATTCTTTCTATTTGCCAAGTATTTCAAATTCATATTTCGCACGCAGCGATACAAAATCGTACTGTTATCGCCATCTAGCAGTGAACGTCGGTATTACGGAAAAAAGAAAAATAGTTCCTCCTTAGTATTAGTAGTTTTTACGTATTTCTGAGGCTAGCAGAATATACCATGATCTCGATAGAATGAAGGCCATGCCATGGTAACTCGCAACAAGCGTTCAAAACGAAATTTTAAAGAAAATCTATTTTATGGAGAAAAAATATGCTTAGCCATCTAGCAATGAAAGGTGGGAACTAATGGAACTAAATTCCGACAATAAAATATTACATTTATCGAAGGTTCCATCTTATCGTAACGTTTAAAAAGTTCTGAAATTAACTAACGCGGCATTCTGGAGCATATTATTGGCTTCCAAGATGAAAAAATCAATATTCGATACATTAGGCAGAAAACGGGTCTACTGAAGAAAGTACCCCCAGCGCCATCTAGCGGACGGGTGCCAGAAACTACTCCTGGTATCAGGATCACAGAAAAGTAAAGGAGGTATGCGGAGTAAGAGGTATCCCGCGCAAACCTACGCGCATGCGCAGTAGCAGGTGTCCCGGCGCAGCGGCGCGCATGCGCAGTAGCGACGTCACCTTATATACAGGATAATTATATATTGAAAAAACGTTAATTACTCATTATCTGGGCATAATTTACGAACTTTTATGATTAAAGAATGACCAGTGAACCCTTAGCTACTTTCTCATATACCGCTTGCTCAGATTAATACTCGCAGTAATTAGTTATTAATGATTTTTGTACCGCAAGTCGGCGTGTTGTGCGGCATACATGAGCTAATTAAAATCATTAATTACACATTTCCTCTACATAATTTATGCACTTTTACGATTGAAGAATGATTATTGATTCCCTAGCTACTTTCTCATATCGTATTTGTTCAGATTTTCATTCTAAGTAATGAGTTGTTAATGAATTTTAAATCGCAAGTCGGCGTATGACTCGATGCACGAGAGCTAATTAAGAATAATTAATTACTCGTTCTGTGGATACATTTTATGCACTTTTATGATTGAATAATGATCAGTGATGTCTTAGCTATTTTCTTATACCATATTTGTTCGGATTATTCATGAATCTAGTGTGCTACAATTGCAGTTGCAGACAGTATTAATAACTAATTAATTACAATTAAAATCTGAACAAATACGACGTGAGAAAATAGGTATGCATTCAATGATCATTCTTCAATCATAAAAGTGCATAAAATTTATTCATAAAACGCGTAATTAATTATTGTAAATTAGCTGATATGACGCGCCGACTTGCGCTGGAAAATTCATTAATAACTAATTACTGTCAACAGTAATCTAAACAAATATGATATGAGAAAGTTGCTAAGAGATCACTCTTCATTCTTCGAGCATAAAAGTGCATAAATGATGTTCGGAAAACGAGTAATTAATGATTTTAATTAGCTCATGTATGCCGCACAACACGCCGACTTGCGGTACAAAAATCATTAATAACTAATTACTGCGAATAATAATCTGAACAAATATGGTATGAGAAAGTAGCTAAGGGTTCACTGGTCATTCTTTAATCATAAAAGTTCATAAATTATGCCGAGATAATGAGTAATTAACGTTTTTTCAATATATAATTATCCTGTATATAAGGTGACGCCGCTACTGCGCATGCGCACCGTTGCGCGGGACACCTGTTACTGCGCATGCGCGCTGGTTTGCGCGGGATACCTCTTACTCCGCATACCTCCTTTACTTTTCTGTGATCCTGATACCAGGAGTAGTTTCTGGCACCCGTCCGCTAGATGGCGCTGGTCAAAATTTTCCCCTGTCAGTCCGTTTATTCTTTATGCGTACAATAGAACACCGTAAAGCTACATCGTTTGCAATGCAATATTAATAACTAATTAATTCCAATAAAAATGTGAACAAATATGATATGTAAAAAGAGCTGAGAAATCACTGATTATTATTCAAACATAAAAATGCATAAATTATGTTTAGAAAACGTGTAATTAATTATTCTAAACGAGCTGATACATATGTACCGAGTGACGTCATACGTTGCAGTGGAATATCAATGAATAATTAATTAACACACTTAGTAATCTGAACAAATGTGGTATGAGAAAGTAGCTAATGAATCAGTGATTATTCTTCGATCATAAAAGTGCATAAAATGTATCCACAGAACGAGTAATTAATTATTCTTAATTAGCTGACGTGCGCCAAATGACACGCCGACTTGCGATTTAAAATTCATTAATAACTCATTACTTAGAATGAAAATCTGAACAAATACGATATGAGAAAGTAGCTAGGGAATCAATAATCATTCTTCAGTCGTAAAAGTGCATAAATTATGTAGAGGAAATGTGTAATTAATGATTTTAATTAGCTCATGTATGCCGCACAACACGCCGACTTGCGGTACAAAAATCATTAATAACTAATTACTGCGAGTATTAATCTGAGCAAGCGGTATATGAGAAAGTAGCTAAGGGTTCACTGGTCATTCTTTAATCATAAAAGTTCATAAATTATGCCCAGATAATGAGTAATTAACGTTTTTTCAATATATAATTATCCTGTATATAAGTTGACGTCGCTACTGCGCATGCGCGCCGCTGCGCCGGGACACCTGCTACTGCGCATGCGCGCAGGTTTGCGCGGGATACCTCTTACTCCGCATACCTCCTTTACTTTTCTGTGATCCTGATACCAGGAGTAGTTTTCGGACCCTAACCGCTAGACGGCACCGACCGAAATTTACATGTGTCAGTCCGTCTATCCCTTACACGTACAATAGAACACCACATGGCTGCATCGCTTGCAGTGAAAAATTAATAACTAATTAATGCTATTAAAAATCTGAGCAAACATGATATGAGAAAATTACTATGAAGTAATTGATCGTTCTCTAATCATGAAAGTGCATAAATTATGTTTAGAAACGTTCTAATTAATTATTCTAAATGAGCTCATGTATAACAAGTGACGCGACGCGTTGCAATGGAATATCAATTAATAATTAATTTATGTAAATAGTAATCTGAATAAGTGCGGTATGAGAAAGTAGCTAATGAATCAATGATCATTCTTCAAACATAAAAGTGCATAAATGAAACACACAAAGCGTGTAATTAATGATTCTAAATTAGCTCATGTATACCGAATGACGCCGACTTTCGGTGGAAAATTCGTTAATAACTAATTACTGTCGACAAGAAGCTTAACAAATGCGATACGAGAAAGTAGCTAAGAAGTCAGGGATCATTCTTCGATCATAAAAGTTCATAAATTATGCTTAGAAAATGAGTAATTAACGTTTTTTCTATACATATATTATTGTATATACAGAGTGACGCGATGCTACTGCGCATGCGCGCTGGTTTGCGCGGGATACCTCTTACTCCGCATACCTCCTTTACTTTTCTGCGATCCTGATACCAGGAGTAGCTCCTGGAACCCCGCCGCTAGATGGCGCTGGGGGTACTTTCTTCAGTAGACCCGTTTTCTGCCTAATGTATCGAATATTGATTTTTTCATCTTGGAAGCCAATAATATGCTCCAGAATGCCGCGTTAGTTAATTTCAGAACTTTTTACACGTTTCGATGAGACGGAACCTTCGATAAATGCAATATATTGTTGTCGGAATTTAGATCCATTAGTTCCCACCTTTCATTGCTAGATGGCTAAGCATGTTTTCATCTGTGGCGTGTATTTTAATTAGCAATTTCATTTACAAAGCTTTATCTTCTTGTTTATAATTTAACATCGGTATTTCTTTATTAGGCGTTGCTGTTATTTAAATTTAAATAATAAAGCATTTCACCTACCTTTCTCTGCTTCGGCACGCGCTTCAGGATTATCCTCGAAATCGAGTAGAACGATAACGATGATAATAATAATGATGATGAAGACGACGAAGGCGATGATAACGATGGCAATGAGAATAATAGTAGTAATAATAATAATAATAATAATAATAATAATAATAATAATAGTTAATAATAATAACGATAAACTTCTTATTCATCATCTCTTTTTTCTATACAAGTGCACAAATATTTACAGAATCAATATAATGACAGATACGAAGGTGCCGTTGAGCGTGTTTCCCATTCTGTTTCGCTCTCTTTCTCTCTCATCCATTCTCTATTTCGCCGGTTCTTTCTGAAACTTCAACTTTTCCCTGGACGGGAATCGTCTGGGAACATCCAGACGATATTTTGGCACATCGCAGGTTTTACATGTCTCTTGAACGCGCGATCCGTTACTTGGCACAATACTTCCGACCATCGTGCGTGATTTCCTACCCGAAGTCAAACGGACAGACTATAAAAACGATAGGGAATCGGTATCGCTTTTTCGCCTTTCTTTCTCCTCTATCCTATTCTTCTGGCACCGAAACGGACCCTTTCGCCGCGACATTAGTCGTGTAACGGGCTCTGTGCAGAACGTGCTACCCCGGCAATTAAACAGCAGCAAATTTTCAATCCTCTGTATCTCGTCAACGAGAGCCTTTAATTACAAAACGGTACAGGACTTTGTCGTTTCCGTCGCGTCGATCGAAAAGAATTTTCAGTCTCACCCCGTGTACGTGGTTCGCAGCGAAAGGGTTAAACTACCCCGGCAAATCATTTCCTCGCGCAACTAAACAGATCGATCATCGTACGATTATTACTTTCTTCCCCTGGAGCCACGATTTTTACATCCTTCGTTATTGCTAGTCGCCTAAAGAAGATGCAAATGGTTCGTGAATAATTACGTGACCGACGCAAACCGCGACATCAGACGAGAAAGAAAAACAGAACGAAAGTAACTTTTATGTTCCGAAGAAAGCAACATAATAAATACCGTAGAACTTCTTTTTCTTCTTCTCCTTCTTCCTCCGCTTCTTCTTCGTCTTCTTTGTTATTTCTTTTTTTTCTTGGTTTTTTTTTTCCTTTTAATCCAAAGTTTCTCAAACATCTGTTTACGCTGGTTCACACACGAGCCTAAGTCTATCGATCATTTAACGAGGGTCTACGGGGGTAGGGAGGTATGATTTCTTCATCTCTAAACAAACACGAGAGAGTGCCTAGGGCGAACGATGAAACGTTTACGAGTGTTCCGCCATCTTCGAGTTTACTAGTTCACACGAATTACAAGTACCAGGAGACGTTGATCGCGAACGATTCGCGAATTTCCGGGCTAGAGTACAGCGTGACGTTCCTTTACGTAAGACTTCTTTGAAACTACTGAATGTTACGCGACAAAAAAGCGGTCGCGAACGCGTTCTTTCCGCGCGCTCGCACGAAACAACGTTCTTTCGGTTCTCGCGCGTTAGAAAAATGCGACGATTTCCTGAAAGAACGAGGGGGCGATCTTTTTCAAGATTCACATCTTTGGGAAACGTTAGTATCTTACGTGGAACCGTAGCGATATATTTTCTTCGAGATTCCGGTATTGCCCGTTTAAATGGCCGATGCTTAAATGCTTATTCCAGCAGAAGCGTACTTTTTCAAATAAAATGGAACGATGGAAACCGATATTACGATAAGTTGGACCGCGAACAGTTAACCGTGAACATGTCGAAAATATGACGATCTATCCACCGATAGCGAAAGCTGTTATTTTCGTAGAAACACAAACGCCGTTTACGAACAGTTTGCTCTATGAGGAGGTATAAACGTAGCCGTTTAGAGAGGCAATACCGTATCTCTCGCGAACACAAATTGTGCAGAGTGAAATCCTCGAGAGACGTGCGTCGTGCATCGACAACCAAAGGATTTTCTTTGGGATTTATTCGACTCCAGAGACGAGGTTACGTATCTCGCGTATCCGTTTCCACGCGACGCAGAGCTCCGAGTCGAGGAACGAACGATCCGGGAGATGATCGACGACGATCCTCGAGCATCCAATGGCACCAAATACGACACGGAAGACTGCACCGAAGCAGCGGTACTTGGAGTACGGCAGCCTGGCGACTGTACGAAATGTAATATCGTGTATAACGCAGGCACCGGTAGAAGAACCTGTCCTTTCGACAATTTGTTCCAGTCAGACTTTCAAGTCGCCTCTCTCGAGTCGCGAATACTGGCCTTCGCTGCGAGTTCCAGCGAGAATCTGGTTCGATGGTTCGAAAGGCTTTCGCACCGAAAGGTTTTATTGTATCCAAGACGCGGGCACCCACTGGGGTTCCCTCTCCAACGAATTGATCTCCGTTAACAATTGATTGTAAGCTCGGTCCGTGTCGGTGTTTATGATGATCATGTCGAACAGGTGACCGTACTTGTCCTCCATTTCTCGCGCTTTCTCTATTATGTCCTTCAGTTCTTCCTCCTTGTAACTTTCATTGTTCTTGATCCTCTTTTGTCGAAGTTTCTCCAAGCTCGGTGGCGCGACGAACACTACGTAAGGCTTCAAGTCCGAGTTCCGCAGGATCTTCAGGCTCTGCGGATGGAGATTAAGAACACAGATTTTGCCGGAGTTGACGACGGATCGGATAGCCTCCACCGATGTGCCGTAATACGCCTTTTCGTATTCGCCGTGCTCGACGAACTTTCGACACAGAATGTCTGACTCGAATTGAGAACGGGAGATGAAGTGGTAGTCTTGGCCGTCCACTTCGGAATCCTTCCTGGGACGACTGGTATCTGACGGAAGGAGAAGAACGCGAATCATTACCGATTCTATATATACATATTATATTGTATATCTTACCGATACTTTTACTAGGGTTTCTGGAAGAACGAACGATCACTTACGAGGAATGGCTGCCGCGAAACGTTCGCTGTCCTGCATCAATCGTTGCCTCAACTCGTGTCGTCCGATATTCGGTGGCCCTATCAGCACGATTGGTCTCTTATGATTTGCCCTGGGATAGTAAAGCGCTACTTCCTCGTACGTTAGCACCTCCTCGCTGTCGTAATCTGTGGTGATGTAATAATAATTATTACCCGATTAATAATAATTTGACCGTCGGAATATTGTTATTGTTAGGAGTTTCGTTAGTCTATGGATATACCGTCGATGGCAGTTGTCGCGTAATGCGGATAGCCGTCGTCGTTGTAGTTTGCCCCGAATTTGTTTCGCTTTTTCTTCTTTGGATTCTTTCTGGCGCACAACAACGTACTGGACTTTTTCGAACCGCGTACCGTCGATTTGTCACCGGCGATGGTTTGTTTCATGGATTCTCGTCTGCGACAAAAGAGACATAATTTCACTTAAAAGACAAATCAATTGTTTACGTCGCGACTAATCAACGTACTGATGCTGAAAAGCTTTGCTAGGTATTAAGCCAGCCAGCGTCTGATCCTCTTCTCCCTCTCTGTACGCCTGCCACCAGTTGGGGTCCTCCTGAGAGATCACGTGCAACACGTCGCCCTTTTGAAAGCTGACACCCAACTCTCGACAAGGGATATAAGGATCTTCCTCTGGATCATAATCGAAATGAGCTCGTATATGCTGTATCTGAAAAGAAGAAGAGACGACTGTTAGAGACGACGTCGTACAGATAATTCTGTACGATTAGACAGATTGGCCGACTACCTGATTGCTGTCCTCTCTTCTGTTCGACAAATTGTTTCTGTGACTCGTGGGAGCCGGAAGCACGAGGAACGTCAGGCTACCCTGCATGCCAGCCAGAATGTCGCACACTTCGTTCACGCTTTTGCCGCGCATTTCCACGCCGTTCACTTCGAGAACCTCGTCCCCTTCGTGTAGTAGTCCAGACTTGTCCGCTGCGCCTCCACGAACCACGCGGCCTTTAACGACAGTTAAATAATCGGATTTTCGGTCGATACGGTTAAGGGACTGGTAACTATCTGGTATCGAGAGTGATATGTCAGGAAGGTTGCAGAGAGAGGAAAGTACCTATGATCACAGCATCTCCCTCGTTTCTAACCGTAGCACCCAAAGGTTCGTTAGTTTTCTCGATTCTGATGATCTTGATGTTGTCCACGCCTCGTGAGCCTCTCCAGCTGGAGTTCGGACTGGGAGGACCACTGGGCGACGACGAGGAAGGACTCTGCTTTCTCTGCAATCCGTCCACGCACGAGACGATGGAGTCGTGGGAGAGAAGGAGAGCTTCCATGTCGTAGCTCGTCAACATTCCGGTCAGCTCTTCCACGGCGGCGATCGTTTCCGCTCCGCCGACACTCGTTGCCGTCGACGACGATTGCCATTTCTCCAAAATGTCGACGACCTAAAAATCGTGTTATCGTAATTAACCGATAGACCGCGACCTAAATACCTCGATTCGTGCCTCAAAGGGACGTGATAGAACGTACGTCTCGAGCCAAGCTGGACGCGTCCTCGGCGTGATGTTTCAGAACCTTGTTGGATTTCAGTCGGTTCTTGAGAACATGGTGAGTTGCTAGAGCGGACGCGAACCGACTCTGCACCAAAAGCGTCCGCACCGCTTCCAATTCGGCCTCTACTCCTGGACCGGAGATGCCTAGGGCACCGGAAATGCTGCGTAACTGAAGCTGTAGCCTCTCCAACGTAGCGACGACCTCTCCGTACGCTGAGAAACACGAAACGCTGAGATTCTTCTCGCGTGGTCAGAAATCGAAGCTTATCTAATTGTAACGTTATCGAAATACGAGCGACGAGGAGGCAAACTTAAAACCTCCGTTACAACAGCTATACCGGCTGTTCGAAGCTCTCTCGTTCGATTCTATCGCGACGTTTCAAGGTTTCGGGAATAAAGTTTAGGAGGAATATTTGAAAAGATAGGGGCTTTCGAATATTCGAAATCGGAAGAGAAAATGGGACTCACTGAGGGGTCTGGGAGGCTCCTCGACTTCTTGCGTCGCGTTCGCAGTGACATGGCTCGAACGGGCAACGGTGGTCACCTCGTCTTGAGCGTAAGCAGGATTCTCTTGGCCAGAAAGACTCGTCGCGTGACTTTCCAATGCCTGCAACTTTCTAGATCCGCGAAGCGATCGATTGAGTATCTCTTGTCTCTCCTCTTCGTCCTTCCGTTTCCGCAACTGCTCCTATAATCGAATCATCGCCGATTTATCAATACCTCGGACACTATCGAAACACGTCCGACAACGTTACCTGGAAAGATTCGAACGTTCATTTATTTCGGACAAATGACCGAACATATGAAACGTGCGACGAGAGGTCTTGCCTTACCACTTTGCCTCTACATCCTCGTTCGGGGTAATTCGACAGTAATCGAATCGATTCGTTCGCAAAGAGGGAAAGCGACGATCGTGTGGTGTCGGTGGGTACAAACCAAAGGTTACGTACCTCGGTTATCGAAAGATAATTCCTCGCAAGCTGGACGAATTTACTGGACGAACGAATACGGTGCAACGAAGAGAGAACAAGGTGGTTCGTGGAACAAGAATTCCATGTCTAACATCGAGCAAGCATTCGGTACGGTTGAACAGAAATGGGAGAAAAGCCAGCGAGACATTTTCTAACATTTGCGAGTACTCTCGCGATGGATAGGGTGTTGCGAGATTAGGGAAACAGTGGGTCGGATCGACGCCCACCGAGCCCGATAAAGATTGACGTCGGTCGGGCAAAAATCGTTCGTGATTTATGTAACACGCTCTATTATCGCCAGAGAGCAGAAATACTTGGACGAAGCCCCGTTTTATTCTCGCGGTACACCGGTAAGGTTTCTCGAACGTCGGCTCCTCTGTTCGATGGATTACCTACGATTCCGTCTACCTGCTCGCAAAAACCGACTAAACGGTCGCAGCAACCTTCGAGAGAAGGTCCCTCTTTACGATAGCGAAACCTGAACAACGCCGAATATTCGAATCGCCGATGGCTACGTACACGAGTATATGACGCTATTCGAAAATGACTAGCTCGCTAGCTAGCTAGTTGGAGATAATTTCTCTCGGTTTTCTCGAACAAGCTGTGACGATATCGTGAAAATGAGCAGACGCGTCGCTCGTTATCGTCCACCGTTTCAATTTATTATCCGAGAGGCGGTCTGGCTTTCGATGGTTCGGAAAGAAGAAAAAACTGAGCCTTCCCTGCCAGAAGAGACCTGCCGACCGAGGTGTCGTGACATGGAATACTATTTGCCTGAATCAGCCTCTACACCTATCGAAAGTTCGTAACGTTAGACTGGAGCCGTGTAATCTTAGACCATTGGCACGGGGTTCTTTACATTCCAGACCACACTTGACTTAAAGGTGGTCGGGGATTTTTTCTACCCGAGGCAAACGGACTGTTTCTGGTATTTCTCCGTAACGACACTCGGCTTTTAACCGTTCCGAGTACTACTGCACTCGTCACGATCAACTCGACGAGTTGGAACGAACGCTCAAGGATGCACAAGTTTAGTAATCCAGACATATTTCTCGGCATTTGTTAGAAATTGGCAAACTGTCGAATTATTTGCTTTCGGTGGGAGATTTTTCAAGAGGAGAGGCGAGGCTCTTCGACGAGCATTGTTGTCTCCGGGATCCGTAATTTCCTGTTGGAACGTGCTGACTGTTAACGATCTGTCCTACACGCTTTTATGCCTTTATAATGTTACGCAACGGTAAATTATTCATGCGGAATACCACGCGTTTGATACTTTTTGCATTCCCACCGAAATGCCTCGGCCAACGATTCAATTATTCCTGCGGCTTCGCGAATCGTTTCGAGACCGAACCAATTGGACCTTCGATGAATTCCAACGACGAAAAACCATTCTCTTTCCGCTACCTTCGAAAATCAATTCATAGAAGATTCTTAATATCGTCCGATGCTGTCAGGCACGCGAAAAATTCCAAGAATTATCCCCAACTAATCAGCCAACTAACACGAGTTCTACATAACATTCGAGAAGAAAAGATATTTAACCTCTCCCTATTCTTTTCTCACTCATTGTCAGTCTTATTCGTTGATACTTTCTCTTTTACTTTTATGCAAAATATCGTGTTATTTTCTTGAGATCTTTGAAACGAACAATTGGAGGGATCGAGTATAAAAAGTAGGTTGTTTTTCGAGAAAGACGGAGCACACGGTACCTGGTATTTCCTGATGGAATGCAGTTGCTGCTGCGTGGGCTCGGCGTTCGCGTTATCGGTGGACTCCACATTGTTGTTCTGCGTGGCGGACAAACGTAGATTATCTTTCGGCGGTCTGGCAGGTGCCCGTTTTTGATCTCTCGGAGGGATGGCAGGTTTCACTCCGTTCAGACCGGCCTAAAAATCCGTTTCAAAGAAAACACGGCTCGCGTTAAAGGTCCCTTCGGCAAGTCCTTCGCCAAGCGATCTCAACTACCGGAAAGACTTCTTTTCTTCTTCCCTGTGTTCGTTCGTTCGTTTATCCTGTTCTTTTGCGTATTCTATTTTTAATCGAGTCATCGAGAACGACGACTCGAGCAAGACCGAGGGACACGCCGTTCGTATCGTTGGCTAGACACGGTAAGCGAACAACAGCCAGAGAATTGAAAAAGAGAAAACAGGGATAGACACGCGAGAATAGGAAAATGGAGAGCAAGCGCGTGCATTACGAAATACATTCTCCGGAAGATCGTGAGTAAACGTTAGAATTTCAGGTTTCTCTAACATGCACGTTGCCTGAACGGTCGATGCGCTCTTTACCGGTCTTCCGAAATTCCGAAAGTCCTCGAATCTCCTAGACTTTCCTAGATTTGTCGAATAGTGCCGAAGGTGGTTGTCGTACAAGTGTGCTCGTAAGCGTCGCGATAGAGCGGCAAGACGGTACGAGAAAAGCGCATCGACGAGAAAAAGCAGCAAAGATGAAAAATGAAAAGATCGAAAAGCAAGCTTTACCTGATGATCCTCGAGGCGTTGTTGCTCCTCGTACGAGGGGTACGTACAGGTAGGTATCTTGGCACGATCCTGCGACGGTTTCGTGGCTGGCCCGGTTGCTCGAACGCGATCGACGACGACTTTCCAACGATTCGAGCGGAAAACGAAGCGGCTGTCCGAGAAGCAATCGCGAAGTTCGTTCGGGCGAACGCGAACGCGACAACGGGACAATTCCGGTTCGCTTTTGGTCCGCCAATCGGTCGAATGATCGACGAATTTCGAACGTCTATACTCGAAAGAGAGGCGCGAGTTTGTCCGATTCTGCGTGTCGGGCGAGTCGTCGAACGAGCGATCATCGTACTCGCGCAAACAATTCCGACAATTCTGATTGCTCTCCTGAACGAAGGACAAGTTCGTCGAGGAGTTTCCGTTAGAGAACACGACTCTGGCGGGAGCGAGGTAAGCCCTAACGGTGGCGCGAGCAACCGGGTCCTCTTTCGAAAGCAGCGACTCGCGAGAGGACAAGAAGAACGACGAGGAAACATCGTCCGGCAAGAAGTTGCCATAGCGTCCAAGCCGATTATTATTAGAGCCCGAGAGCAGCAGCGAGCTGTTAGAGGAGCGATGGTGCGTGCTGGAAGCGTGTAGAAGCGTTTTGCCGTGCCGCGATTGCTGGTGCACGATTGAGAGGAAGCCGTCGACGAGTAAATTCTTGACTCTGGAGCTTACCTTCTTCGAGGAGGAGTCGCGTTTTCTGTCTAGCGTGCGCGCGACCACGTTCTCCGTGGCGCTAGCGTCGTCGCCGCTAGCTATAGCAGCGAAGCTACTAAGGTCGTTCGAGGGAATGCGAGGTGTTGGTGACGAGGCTACTAGGATCGTGGTGGTGGTGGTGGTGGTGGTGGTGGTGGTGGTAGTAGTGGTAGTAGTGGTGATAGTGGTGTTTCCGATGCACGGGCCACTCCCGTCATCCCCGCAGCCCGTTAACGCGGTTCCTTTCGCCGCACGCTCCCGTTTCGGCTCGAGGGTGTTGTGCTTGCTGTTGTTCGGGGTCTTGTTCGGCGGGGGATAAACGGGGTGACACTTGGTCACGGGCACGAAATCGGCCGGGCAATCGACGGCCACCTCGCGGTACGTTTTGCCCGCGACCATGAGGAAACTCCGATCGAGGTGTTCGAGATCGGTGGACGCGTCGCTTCTCAAAGTCGAATATCCGCTGGAGATCTGTTGGTGTCTCTTCTTCTTCGGGCGTTGCCTCGAGGACGAGGAGAGACTGCTGCCCGACTCGATGCCCAGTAAGTCCTCGCTGGAGCCTGCTCGTATCAGCTCCTCCGCGTCCACGCTCTTCTTCGCTTTCGGCTTCGAGCGTTCTGGCTCGGTCTGCCGGCGAGACTTCGAGCTCTTCGAGGACTTGCCCGAGGGAACGGTCTCCGCTCGCGGCCCGATCGGAGACGCTCGTTCCGGATCCCGAGGGATCCTCGAAACGGTACACTGTTCGTCGATCAGTCTCGTCAGGTCCGACACCTCGTCCGACCTCATCAGCAACCCCTGTAGATCTTGCAGGTCGGCTAGACCGTACGCGGGGTTGTCGAACGACGTGGTATCACGATTTCTAGCGAACAGAGGCGTTATCTTGATATCGGGGACCACGGGTCTGCACGGAGAGCCCAGATCTATCCTCCTCGCGTCGTAAGCGGGCGAATCTTTACCTCGGCTCTTGGCGTGTCTCAGCACGAGGCTAGTGTCGAGAGGTGCGGTGCTGTCGGATCGTCCGGAGGAGCTTCTAGGGCTGGCCGAGTCGTCGCTGCACGTTTTCAGCATCGTTGGATAATCCTCTTTGGCGAACGGGTAATCCTCCTCGACGTCCGCGTCGACGCTCGACTCTTTTTGACCGGTACTCTCCTCGTTCACTCCTTCGTCCTCCTCCTCCTCCTCCTCCTCTTCCTCCTCCTCCTCCACCTCCTCCTCTTCCTCGTCAAAGTCCTTGAAAGGATTCTTGAGGTCGGTCGAGCCCAAGGTGGACGGACTGTTTCGATACTTGTCCGGTTCGTTGGAGGATTCCTCGGTACGTTTCGGCTCGTCGTCGTCGTCGTCGTCGTCCTCGTCCTCGAGCTTCTCCGACGATTCGATCTTCAGCTCGATTTTCAGCGGCTGGGGCTGACCGTTTCTCGAGCAGCGTCTGGAGGTCGCGTCGTCGGTCACGTCCGTCGACGATTTAAGGGCGTCGGCGTTTTTAAGGTTCAGGGAGAGGTGATCGAGGTCGCTAGCGCTACGGGGACCACGAAGCTCGTTCCGATACTCGGAGGAGCAGTTGTTTACCTTGTTGGGATAGGCCTTCTGCAGAAGGGTGTCGGGCACATCGACTGGTAGCTCCCGGTGAGGCCCTATCCCGCCAGGGGCCCACATCTCATCGGGAACCAGCCCCTCCGCAGGTTTCTTCCCGTCCCGCGAGCTGCTGTTGTTGTTCTCCTGCAGCTGCTGCTGCTGTTGTTGCTGTTGTTGTTGTTGTTGTTGCTGCTGTTGCTGCTGCGAGTGTATGTCCGTCACGCCGTTACGCCTTCGGGACCTGCCAACGCGACAACATCGAGGTGAGCCTTTTAACGATTTTCGATGCAACGAGAGCGCCGCGCGTCTTATTCTTTTCTTCGCGACGTTTTACTCGAGGACTTTGGAGAACGTTGCCCGCCCTCTTGCTAGTCGAGGGGGTCGTTCCAATAGCCTGATATTTCGAGAACAAAGCGGCTTGGCAACGATGCTTCGGACCTCCACGATCTTTAGCCCAATTTTTTCGGTTAAAAACGCTTCATAATTCTTTCGGACCTCGTCTTTTCCGAATCGAGCATTTTCTCATTACCTGACATTTACTACAAGTTTTTCAACGTCAAACGAGATAAATGTCACGTATATAATAAAGCGCGCGAACCGAAGCGTCGAAAGGGTTAAGGTGGAGGTCCCGAGCTACGTCGATTATGAAAAAGGTGTAGCGAATATCAGAATTACTGGAATTTTACGACCAACTATTGCGCGGTGGGCCAAAAGTTACAAGTAGCCTCTATAGAATATACGCATTCGGATCGCTATTGATCGCGTACGTAGAGTATCGCGCGATAAATACCGTGACACGACAGAGGGTTCTCGGTTACGTGGAGAAAGTGTTTGACCTATCCTCGAGAAAAAAGAAATGGGAAAACCGCTGGTAGAATTATTTAATAGGTTTACGCGATTGGAAAGGAGTGCGACGCGGAGGTAAGAGTTAATGAAAAACTGATGCCCAGCCAGGTGTTGTGGGAACCGTTCGACACAAACATGGAACATGGAAATTCTATGGAAGAAAGGAATTAGCCGAGAGAAGATAACGAGCTTCCTGACATCGCGATCGAGGTCAGCTAAAATTGCAGCCACTTACCGCCGCGAAACAATCATTCAGGATTAAGATTCGCACCTTCTCGCGTTCCCTGCCGTATTCCTCGCCGTATTCCCCGCCGTATTCTCGGCCGCTTCAACTTCATCTCGTTACCGTCAACTGTTACGCGCAGCGTTCGAAATTCGCCACCGTAAACGCAATTTCACGAGTAATTATTCCACGATGGAACACGTTGTTATATTCTGATATTAAACAGCAATAGAGATGCAGAGGTATAAAAAGTAGACGAAACTAGGCGGAATTTCACACGCGGTAATCGCACGAATTCTAGCGACGAAAAGTTATTCCACGACGAAACGTCGTTCGAGGAGGGTTGCTTTTGCGGTAAAAAAAAAAAAAAACACAGAGGCAACGTTATAAAAAGATGGAAAGCTGTGGATGGTAGTGGCGAACCTGCGCGTGAAGAATCTCCGTGAAAGTGGAAATTTACGCGACACTGGATACAGGGGAGTTACAACAAACCCTGCTCTTTTCGATTTCTTTCCCCCTACATATTCGGATGAACACGACGACGAAAAAAAATAATCATTGCTAGCGATTTCTCGATTTCCATCGATATACAGGTCGGTGAATTTGCCGGTGAATTTGCCGGTGAATTTGCCGGTGAATTTGCCGGTGAAATAATGATTTAATCGAGTTAATCCCGAACCGAAGCCATTCGTAGCTCGATAAAGGCAACGCGTTAGAAATTTTATACCAACATCGAACGCTGGTTATTCGATCCCGAGATCTCGATTCTGTGACCACTGGCAATCGCGCTGGCGCAAGCGCATTGATCGTCGACGAATTAATTATTAGTATTAGCTTTTAAAATGCAAGCGATATCGGTTCCTATTTCGAAGCGAAAAGAAAATAGTTTTCCGAGTAAGGCATATATGTATACGTATAGAAAATGATGTAGTTAGAACCGGATCGAGTTCAGGTCGGTAAACGAGACGAGAGAATCGCTCGAAAAATTTCCAACGAACGAATGGTTGTTGTATCGCTTAGAGCAGACGCGGTGTTCGGCGTGGTTGCTCGACGAAGAAAGAGAAAGAAACGAATACGAGTTCGAAGAACGCTATGGTCGCTGATTGAATACGATTTTTCCCGTGGATCCAGTTACAAGGGCACAGACGGAAAGGGGACGTAGAACAAGAGACGTTGACGGTATTACGGTTTGTTCGTAAGCGCTGGCCACGTGAATTCACCGGCTCCAACGAGACAATACCGGTCGGGGGGGAGTTTTGCCCGTTCGAACAAAAGCGACGGAATTTACGGGGTGTCCGAGAAAACTTGCACGGGAGAACGGCCGAGATTCTTCCAAGTAAAAGGAATCGAAAAGTTCTTTATAGTTTTACGATATACGATATACATATGTACATTAATTCTTCGGTATAGATGACACTACTGGGGCTACTTTGAAAATGTATATTGGTCTATTTACTAAGCGAACGTGACCTACGATATACATACTTGTATGTATGCATAGGTTGAATGGATCGAAATTAAAACTAAAATTAAAACTAAAGTGCAAATTAAGATAGTCAACTACGCGTTGGCTACCGCGATGGAAAACTCGAGCAGCTCTCTAATTCTCCGTTTAAAGCAGGAAAACGATATCTAGGTTACACGCTTTTCAACAGGGATCACTGTTTAAGGAAACGACCATACGAGCCTCGATTCGACTTGGGGTACTTGTTGGAAAAACGCACTCTAAACCGAGCAACGAGAAACGAGATCCGTTCTTCTTCTGTCGGCTTCGGGGAAAGTGTCCTTTTTTCTCCTCTTTTTCGTATTTCAATTACGTTCACCAGTTTCATTAGCAACTTATCCGTAGTAACTGGCTGACCGAGCAATTTTTCCGAATCCTCCACTTTCTTGGCAAACTTTCTCTTTTTACCCGTTTCCTGTTTCTTTAACTTTTTATCTTCTCTTCAAGGTCTCGACGGTCAATGTCATCTTACGCGACTCGCAAACGGAATTTCGACTTTCGAACCCTATTATTCTTATTCCGCGTTTACTTTTTATCCAACTTTTTAATGAAATATTTTGCTTTCGTGAGAAAGTTGCATCTAAAGAACCTAACCAGTTTCAAACTGTCGTCCAATGTCTGCTTTTTTCTGCTTTTCTAGGCAAACGAGAAACAGAAGCCTAATAACGCTACCGTTGAAAAGTCGAAAAGCTACGTAGGTTTATTTTCAAAGAAATCGAGACGATGTTTCGGTTTCGAGGAATCGTACGGTCCGAAGAGGAGGATCTGCTTTTTGTCTACGGCCGTTCCACCAAGTACCCCGTGTGTCGCCTCGAAGAGGTTCAAAAGCTGAACAGACCTAATGGCATTGCGCCTCTTCAGCACCCGAACTCTCTTTGGCCGGCCTCTTCTTGCGAGGAATTCGCTAAAACCATTCCACGTGTTCCTTTCACGAGCTTGCTCCGAGATTTCACTCGTTTCAGGCCTAGAAACGTTGCATGTTGGAAAAACTAAACCACTTTGCGGGCAATAAAAACATATTCCAGGTATAACATATCCTCTAACGTATGCAGTCGGAATCGAATAAAATCGAACATTGCGTATCCTGTCAATTGGGTCATTTCGATAAGATCGTCGATAAAGAACGTTGCTATCGCGTACACTCGTAGCGCAAACTATCTTTTTCTTTTCGTCCGATATAATACGGGCACGGGAGTAGAGATCGCGTTTGATCTCGGAAGAAAAAACAAAGCGGTTGTCGTATCTTCTTCAGGAAGCATAGAGAAGATTTACTCTCTATTCGTAGAGAAAATCTGCTATTAAGCAGAGGTCAAATTTGAGGAAAAAGTCGAGTGTACCTGAAACGGGTCTTGGGAGTTTTACGAAGAAAAGATATGTATTTTCCTGCGCATAAGGGACGTATCTTTTAATCGATACGATCCGTATTATCGGCCAGTCTGATTCAGTTATTACGAAAGGCGAATGTGTCACGGGTGCTGATCAGTCATCGTTAAATTCCTCGTTCCGAACGGGCTTTCGGATACGCGCAAACTTTCGAATACTATCGACCGAACGAATTGCCACGGAGAAGAAATGTTTTTTCTTCTCTAAGAGGAGACAAGATTCGGAGTCTTTTCGAATAGTACAATAGTCGTGGAAGGAACGTTGACGGAAGAAAGATTCGTGTAGAATTTATTATCGAATAAGTAAATTTGTCCAAGAGAGAAGAACGGTAGTAGATCGTAGCGAAGAAGTTGGAAGGATGAACGAGTCGTCGAAGAAACCTACCAGTGCAGCGTTCTGAGGATTCTCATGGCGTGGCTTCTCAGCGATTCGTCCTTCGTTCAAACCTCATGGACGTTTCTCGCAGCTCGCGGTAATATTCTTCGCTCGACAAACGCGCGAGCCAAGAATCTCAATGCGCGTTCATCCGAAGGTCTTCTCCATTATTCTATCTCTGATCTTTTCCTCTCCCTTACATTAATCCGTGTATCATCCTGTCGCGGTCCTCTTGGTCCTGTCAGAATTCTTCATCCGTACGTTGTTCCCGCGCTCTTTTCGACATTCCCACGAACGCTCGGCGCACGACACGCACAGATTATTCCACTCGCGAAACGGTAGCACTCGAAGAACCGGGGTATATCACTGGACGATCGGGTTCGAAGGAGGAGAAGAAGGAGGAAGAAGGAGGAAGAAGGAGGAAGAAGAAGAAGAAGAAGAAGGTACAGTGTGGCACGAAGAGGCGCAGACTCGACGAAGGTGTATGCACCTTTCGAAGGCTGCATGCGCCACGAGGAAGGAGGTGGAGGAGGCAAAGCCGCGCTATATCGCGTGGAGAACGCTCGTACCGGTTTTGGCCCGACGCCGGACAGGTATTCCCAACTCCGTTAACCGCCTTAATTGCGATCGGCTCATATCATCCAGTCCTTTCCTAACCTCTTCGATTCACACTTTGTCCACTTTCCTCTTCGACCTAAACCCTAACTCTCCTCGACGCCGTCCATCGCTTTTACCGATCCGAACCAACGCTCTCCTGCTAATTTTCGATTTATCCTTCTAGCTCGATCTTCCTCGGCCGAAACTCGGAATCGTGGCACTCTGATCACTCGAGGGTCACCCGCGCGGCAGGGCGTTTCGTACTTTTTCGAGAAATCTGCACACCGTGGTAGGGCAACCGTGGAAGAACGCGCGAAGAACGCTGGCATCCCTCCAGCTTCGAACTGACGTGAGTTTGTTGGCTTCGCTTCGCTCCGAGGCAAGCCACTGGTGTTCTCACTCTCTCTCTCTCTCTCTCTCTCATTCTCTCTTATTCTCTCTCTCGTTCTTTTCCCCACCTGAACCTCGACAGACCCCTCCTTATTCCACACTGTTCTCCACCACTCTTCGGCTGCGCGTTCCTACCTTGCCCTCCCTCCAACCTGCTGTTGTCCGTTTTCGTGCCCCTCCATGTAATTTCTCTCTTTCCGATGCACCTTTTCTCTCCGTTCTCTTCGTCCTTCTTTCTTAACCGTGTGCCACGGGGCTCCTTCTCGTCCGTTTCTTCGAGTATACAACCAGCGAGCCTCTTCTCGACTCCGTCTTTGCCCCGTTCTTTGTTCGTGCCACGAAATTCCGGCTGCCTTTTGTTTCTGCACCAGACTACTACCGAGTCTTTTGCCACGGTGAACCGGAAAACGGAATTATCTCTCTCTATTTGCTCCGTTGCTCCGTCGATTTTCACGATCGAGAATCGAGAATCGAGAATCGAGAATCGAGCGATTTAAAGGGAATTTTTCGGACGTGCTCTTGTACGTACAGTCGGGGACAAATCTGCTTCCGTCGAGAAAACGCACGATTCGCTGATCTCGAATCTTGAGTTTCCATTATTCGGAGGCAAGTTATTCGTGTTACTCGAGAAATGCTCGTGAAATACTCGTGAAATACTCGTGAAAGGTAGATTCCTCGAATACTTTTCCTCACCGGGAGATAAGCGAAGACACGGAATGCCTTTCGTCCAGTTAGATAATTTTTGCTCTTCCGGGTACTCGAGAAGCTCGATTTTTCCTCGGGCTCTCGTAACCGTAGATTCTTTTTTAGGCGTTTCATTTTCCGCGTCGTCATCGCGTTTGCATCGAGTCGGGGAGATTCCGTTTCGACTCGCGATTCTCCGAGTCGTCGAGCATCCCTGTCGCGCTTATAGTTGGCTCCTGCGTTCCGAGCACCGCGTAACCGAGCATTCAAGTCTCTCGACCCTGTGTACCAGTGTGGTTCACGCAACAACGCCAGCCAACGAGTCGATTCTGCCTCGCCTTTCGACTCTCAGCTGATCTTACGATCCTTCTCGAACCTATCTCGCCCCTCCTCTAACCATCTATTTGCTACTTTTACGCGGTACAGTCAACGGCAAATCTCTCAAAGCTGGCAATCCAAGCGACGAGAATTTTCTTTCGGGAAAATTTAGGAAAACACCGGAGAGTTAAGAGACACTCGTTGGACGATCGAGTCTATCGTTTAACGACGCAACAACAATTTATCTGGCAAACTAATTCCTATGCAATTTCAATGACGCGTGTCGCGGCTCGTCGTTCGGTACCGTTTACGTAACCCGTTCATTATTTCGAGGGAACATGGCCGGTTTTCATCGGCGTTTTCCGCTCGTTACGTGAAATTCGCGTTCGAACGAACCTTCCTGACCGGACCTCGATAAATTTCCTCGCGTTACGAAACGATTGCGTAACACGAGCAGCGGAGAAAAATGCCGCTTCGATTCGGACGAACGTAAAGATAATTACTCGTTGGAAATTCGAAGGCTGCCTAGGGCTGCCTAGGGCTCGCTAGGGAAGAATAAGGGTTCTTCCCTAAAGGCGTCCAAGGGTGAGAGAAGTTCCTACACTATCTCTTCGTTGAATTATCATTTGCGCATCTAATAGACGCGAGACGATATCCCGAAGAAACTGGCGGAAACTAAATTGGCAAGCGAATCGGTTAAATGCGCACTGACCAACTTTCGTTATCACCGAATCACTCGAAACGCTGTCATTCGAAACGGTGTCATTCGAAACGGTGTAAGCGGGCAAATAATCTGTACTCGGTAATGTTACCTGCAACAAATGCCGTTCAGTCCTAGCCTGTTCGCGATGCAGTGCCAGCAGGCTCTGCAGGAATCGCGGGAGAACCAACTGGCCCAATCGACGTCGATCATTTTGCACTCGGATCACATGCTCGATCAGATTCGAGGGGTCGAACCAACCCCACGGACAGAAGTCGACGGGGTGAACGAACCGCACGCGTGAAAAATAACACGCACACCTTTTACACGGGATCGAAAATTGTTGACACGGCGCGGCGCGGCGCACAGTGTCGGTGCAGCATGAGAACTAGGTGCCTGGAATGTGGCCTTTATCAGCTCTCGCCACCTGATATCGAACGCTTATCTTTCTTCTGGTTACTTCTGTTAGAGCGACGTTACTATCTTTCTCGAGCGTGCGTCGCCTGTCGCCTGTCGCCTGTCGCCTCTTTGAAACCGTTTCTCTGCGCAGACTTTCGGACGCGCAATTACGAACAAGTGTGTCTTCGTTACGTTTCCTACCGTTTCTTGCCTTTTGTTCCTCGAACAATACCAAAATTCCTATTACGTAATCGAATATAACGCGATCGATGCGTTTCGAGTCCCTTTTTCCTGAAACGACGATAACAGCTCACCCGGCAACTGACTGGCACTCGCGCGCGTACACGTGTCCGATCGAATAGTCTGCCGAAGCAGGTAACGCGTGTGGTGCGCGTACGTGTGCACACCTGACAGAACAAACAGCTCGATCAATCGTGCACGCGATAGACGTGCAACCCCATCGATGACTCACTCGTCACGAATGAAAAAAGAGAAAAAGAGCTTCTTAACCGTCTCGTGGAAACGAGAACCTTTCTGGTACGGGCAAACGTCGAGTCGAGTCTTTTATACATTATACAATTTTCATAACTGATAACTACAAGATTTCTACCCGTTCAAGAACGGCGTAGAAAAGCCGAATATACGGTTTGGTTAGGGAACAAACTGTCGTTGTTTACCTAGCGACGTTCGGCTTCCGGTTGTCAGGTGCGCGTCCCTACGATTCGAACGACAGGAAACGCAGGTGTACGTTAGGTGGATCCACCCTACCTGGAGCTCCGACTAACCCAAACTCGAGTACGACCTAAAGCCTGTTTCACGCTTCGCCCCGAGCGAACCGTTTACTCTCGAGGCCCATTTTTTTTCCTCTCCCTACAACCGGAGCAAACTGCGCGCATCCGTCTGCGAACATCCGTTTAAAAAACGACGCGACGTCTAACGAGACGCACGATCGCGATGAAATATTAAAAAGCTCTCTTAATAGAGCTCTCTTACAGCGCGTCAGAGATCGAACCGAGCAGAGTTTTCATAGGTGGAAAAGAAAATTTAATAGAGCGAAGAAAGAGTCCGATCCGGAAATAAGAAATAAAGAATATGGAAAGAGGAAGAGCCAGGATAATCCGAGCGTGGAGTAGGCTTAAGTGCACGTTGTAGGAGAGACGGTCGGAAATTCGTGGAGGATTGCCGGAGGTTTTCGAGAGGGGACACAATAACATCAGGTAGGAGTTAAAGAGTAGGCAGGTAAAGCTAGCCGTCGGCTTTTCCCGCAATGATTTTCAGAAGGAAAGGCCACGATAGAACGAGCCTTGTCGCCGCACGCTTAGTAATCGGCTCGCAACTACCTCTGAATCATAGATAGCTAACTACCAAGAATCACAGGGACCTGACCACTCCCTCCCGCGTTCCTCGATCTTACAATTTCCCAATTTCCCGACTCGATTTCCTATACCGAGACTATACCGAGACGTATGGGTAAAATATCGATAAAAGATCCGTCGAGTCGACGCGAAAATCTTTCCGCAAAATAGATGAACGTGTACGAAGGGTCGGAGGCAAAGAACGTTTGATCGCGTATTAGAGTCGCGACGATTATTTAGTAATTCGAGGCCCAACGTGACCGGATTGCCGATAAAAATCGTCGGAAAGAGAAACGAACGACCGTCACGAGCGTCTATCCGCGGCGAGAATTCCTTTACGATCGTAGTCCCTGCACGTACTCGCATGCCTGCTCACCTCGGGGACGATCTATGGATCTACGAGCAACGGAAATCCTTCTCCGATTTTTCATTTATTCGCTTATCGAATTCGAATACTCCTAACCCGTTACGCAGAATCAGCCAGTTGTCTTTCTTCCCGAGAGCGATATTACTAAGTCCGATATTACTAATATTACGGAGGAAAAGATTCGAAAGCGCGATCAAGAAATTGTTCGAGCAGAAGAAACGACGGTCGAGTAATTTTGAAATCGCGGCTCCTTTCGTTAACCAGGGAAATTTCATATTTTCGAGGAAAGAGTCGAAAGGGTCGAAAGAATTGTTACTTGAAAAGGGTTGAAAAGGGAAGCGAAAAGGGGGAAAATTTTGAGCAGAAGACGAACCTTCGCGACCACGATTCACTCTAACGAACTTTCAATTAGCCTGGTCATTTCGGCCTTGACAATAGGTCAGTGGCTCTCATACGAACGTGAACGGCATCCGAGCGTAAGACGAACGATTACGTTCGTTGCAATTCACGCGAAACGAACGAGAAAGAAGAAAAAAGAAGGTCTCGAACGAGCTCGACCTATTTCTTTTCTTACGCGATTTCTTCCGATCCGAACAACGATCGACCGTACGTGCTCCACGCGGCAATAATTGCTTCTTAATATAACTATTTCCAATTCTTCCGATTATTTTAGAGTTAGGCAATTATTTGGCGAACTAATTGAAAGAATGTTGCGATAAAGAGTTAATATTAGACTATCGAGACTATCGAGAATAGAACCGCTTTCGACGGAAACATAATTACGTGTTTCTCTTTTTTAATCGATACGCGACTTCAACCTTGAGCCCGCGATAGTCTAAATAGCTGATTCTCGAGGGGTAAAAGGAGAGAAGAGAAAACATCGATAAAATGCTCCATTTCCCAGGTGCAGCGGCGTTGTTGCGGCTCATTATAGTCGAACATTGGAAAGTATTAGGCGGGGCCAGAGGGGGTATTTAAGTACCGTTTACCACGCGCTGGATATTCATCGACGAACGTTCCACGACATTCGATTAATCGGTTTGATTAACGACAGCCTCTCTGTCAACGTTCCATTATTCGATCCTGTCTCGCGATCCGTCCTTCTTCCCGTTCATCGCCGTTTTATTTACTCGTTCGATTCCTCTTTTTTCGAATACTGCGCTACGAACACTGCGCCATCCTGCGAATCGATTTTAACTTATCGATTTTTCAGAAACCGAACACGCCTGCCTTCTTCTTCGACCTAACCACTACGTATTAACTAATTGTTTCGTGTCTCTGCGAGTTACCTCTAATCGATAAATCCATTAGCCCTTATCTTCTCTTCGGTGGATCGTGTAATAGCCACGGTTCGAAAACAATGCGCAATTTCCACGGGACTCGTTTATAATTCGAACCTGAACAACTCGTACGTAGCCCGAGGCAGTGACGTCACGAGCCATTAGGAGAAGTACGCGCTTTCGTACTTGTCATTTTTCACCGATTAGATAGCTGGCCCAAGGGCGTACTTTGACCGGTCCCACCGTACTTCGGGCAGAAAACGAAAGAATTTCTCGAGAAAATTCTGCTAGGTTAAAACTGCTCGTCGGATGTGCACACGGGGTACATCGTATAAAACGAAATGTTTCGCACTCGGGCCTAACCGAATACGATCGAAAGTCTATTTTTCTTCTACCGAATATTTCCAGGTAAACGTTCGAAGCTAGGTACGATGCATATTATGATGCGCACGAGAAGCAGCCAGCACCGTGATACATGCAAGTGGCGGAGCTCGAGAGTGCGCGTCGAGTGCTCGTTCAGTGCGCTCTTGGCGGGCTCGAGGAAAGTGGTTTGAACCGTTAAAGCGGCGCTCTCTATATCCAGCAACTTTGAAACTCCGAATCGAGTGGTTTCGCGTGTTTCTTCCCTTCAAAGTTAATTACCATCCTCTTCTCGGCCGTTCCGACGAGGCGGGATTAGAAATCCGTTTCATCCAGTTTACTCTCGACGAGTTCCAGCTCTCGAAATTGCGGCAAAATCCTGCTAGTCCCTAGAGAGACACCTTTTACTCCCTCCTCTAATCACTTTGTCTCTCGCTCTCGTGAAATTTTACAAAGCTGTTAGAACGAGAAGCGTACGATTCGGTACGATTCGGTACGATTCGGTACGATTCGACGCGACTCAACGAAGAAGCTCGATCGTTCCTCTGTTCGCGAGTTCCTCTCTTTTTTCTCTCTCTCTCTCTCTCTCTCTCTCTCGTATTCCCGTATTACGCGTTGCGTTTCGTTTCGAAAGGGAGATACGTGGTCGGAACAGGAAACGCCATGGGAGAGTGAGCAATCGGTATTCCATAGGCTTGTGTCACGGTGAGCCTGCACGAAACGTTGGCGACCACGGGAACCGGACCTACCGTTGCAACTTCGCGTTAGAAAGATGCATCTCGCCATCTTTTCGAAGAATAATCTAACAAGACCAACTGTCGCGTTAAATCTAAAGAAGAAAAGATCTCTCGTTGGATCCTCCGTATATTCGGCACGTATTATATGTATTTGTCACGTGTTAGATGTCCCTAACGATGAATTTGTTCGACGAAGAAGACGAGTGACATTTGAAAGGCATAAAATGTCGTCAAGAATTTCTTACGAAATACAGCCGGAAATAGCCGGAAAAACGACACGATAAGAGCTGCTATTGCGACGCAATGTTTTCAACGCATAAGGTTAACCTTTTAACAGATACGTTTAAATCGCAGCGGACGAGCGTGTCCTCGAGCAGCGTCATCGAATGCAAATCCGCTCCAGGCGACGACGTGAAAAAATGTTACGAGACTACGGGGACGTGTGCGAGCGTGAACGCGGAGGATGTCGGCCCAATATCGGTTTCGTGAGCGCGAATCGATATGCGTGACTCGAAATCGGATAACCAGAGCACCAATTATTGCAGACTCGGTCACGGACCGCTTATCACCGACAAAGTCTTTTTGTGTTCTCCAACAGGTATCGATTCGAGAAATTTGTACGTCGATCACTTTCATAATACACCACGCTAACGTGTAAATAAAATATCAGAATATCAGAATAACAGAATATCAGAAAGGAGAAGAGGCGAACGTCCTTTCAAGTAAGGAATGTATCGAAGGGTATAATCGAGGAAACGACGAGGAAACGACGAGGAAACGACGGGAAAAGAAGCTATGAAAAACGAAGAAGAAAGAGAAAAGGAAAGAAATAATTGCGATCCAGCAGCCTAGTTCCGAGATGACCTCGTGTCGGCGTCGTTTATCCCGAAATTGAAAAAGCTCTCGTTTTCTAGCCATTCAAGCTGTGCTCTCTTGTAAAAGTCACTCCTGTGTCAATGGATGCATTCAGTCGCACCTGTACGTCCCTCTACCTCCTCTATGAATAACCAGACAGCAATCTTACTTCTCCCCTCCCCCGAGATTCTTTCCCCCAAGTAATTTCATCGAATTCGCGATTAACAACGATAACGGAGAATTATCGCTTTATGGAATGAACGGACGGTGCGCGCGTTAGAGGATACAACTTTCGAATACTTTCAAATTCTGCATAATTTCAGATATAATTACTCTCGAATTTCGCGCAATAAAAAGCGTAATAGAAAGCAAAGGAAGGAAAGCGGTGCGAGGAGAATCGAGCAACTCGTGGAGGCTGTTCGACCGCCTCTGCACCTTGGTCTCTTCTCGTCTTTACATGCTCGCCATTTGTCTCTGTCGAGTGTTCGAGCGTTCGAGCGTTCGAGCGTTCGAGCGTTCGAGCGTTCGAGCGTTCGAGCGACCGGTAGACGAACACTCGGAAAAGGTACGAAGAAGGGAGGAATCCGTATCCGAGACGACAGCGTTTCCCAATCTCGCGTGCTCGAATGCCGTCCGGACCAGTCTCTTCTTCTTCGGAGTCGTTCGAAATTCCTCCGCAACGTTTCCAAATTCCTACCTCTTTTAGCCATTTCGAGCAATTATCGCGAAATCTTTCGAGACATTCGTCGCGCGATTAAATATAGTCCGAGTTTTCGTGCTCGACGCGAAAAGAAGCTAACGGTATCGGGAGTCGTAGACGGCCCATTAAACCGAACGGAATAGGAGGAATCGGAGGAATCGGAGGAATCGGAGGAATCGAATAATGGCGAGGAACTTTTACGAAATCAGCTGATGCTCAGGGTGAAGAGGTTGGGAAACGCTGGTCGAGAGCGAGGCGGTGCATCGCGAGGACTGGAAAACGCATTGTTTAGGTTGCACCAACACCAACCTAACCAGGTGGGTGTGTCACGAGCGTGAAATACCGGCCAAGTGACTAGGTAGAGAGGCCGCTTTATCCAGCTCGACAACTCGAGCCACGTCGTCGGAGATTCCAGTAGGAAGTCTCGAAACTGAACCCTAGAGAGGCCACATTCCGAACGGTTCGATCCTCCGAATCGAGTGGCCTACTCGTACATCCATCTCGTGCACTTTCTACGAATTAATCGCGTTCGCGCTCCACGAGCCAGCAACTTTCGATTAAAACTTCCATCGGCTAGTTGACCAAAATTCCTCGCTAGTTGGCGAAAATTCCTTCCGTCGTTCGTGATCCTAATTCTGGGAGCCGTCTGCAACCGTGCACGGTGCACGCGGAGCTCGCGCGCAAACGATTCCCAATAGTTTTCGAAGAGAAGCTTTCAACGGACAACGGTAGGTCGAGTTCGTCTAAAACTCCTCGATAACGGAGATCCCTGGTAACGGGGAATCGTGTACCGCGTCTACCGCGTCTACCGCGTGCATCGCGACATCTGACAGTCACCTGCGGAGTTCGTTTTGCATCGGCAGGCTGCAGCTGCACTCCGCGGACAACTCGCAGAGAGGCGTTTCATTCTCCCTATGTACTTTCGCATATCGATACGTGTTAAATATATAATATTCGAATCGATTCGTCTACGCGTATATCGTTGCGGACTTGGATACATACCGTAAATGTAAAGTAGACAGAATCCTTTCGAATTTCGAACCGGAGTCAAGTATTACGCGTATAATATAATCGGCGCGAACATTCTTCGAGGCGCGTGACGCAACGCGCGCTTGCGACAGAGGAAAACGTTTCGTTACTCACCTGCAAATGGGCTTCTGATCGTCGCGCTCATCCGGTGTGTTGAGGAAATTGGCGTCGTTCACCGCCGAAGAGGTGGATCCCCGCGGCGACCTCGGGCCGCCCTCCGGTTCTCCGATCAGAACTTCTGTCTGGCCATTTTGGAAGGGACTGCTGGCGCGTCGTTCTCCGGTTCTTCCGCTTTGCACCGGTATCTGCGAACGCGAATCATCCTCGAATATACGAAAGAACGTTCTGTTCGCTCAAAGGACTTTTTACTAGGAACTTTGACAACGTAGCGTCGAATCGAATAAAGCAAAACGACACGGACCGCGAATCCGAAAGTTAATTGCTTTTGCTTTTGTTCGCGAACAGAGGTATCCTTTGCAATTAATTTATGCAGGAATGAATTCGAATTCCGGGAAACGTTTACTTCGCACTTGCTCGAGCACGCGCGGCGCGTTTACATAAGCATCGAGAGAAGGAGAAATCATTTATTGCCGGTGGAAGGTACGAAGACAGAGGCGAACTACCGCACCGGTCGGATTTCAAGGATATCGAATCGTCGATACGGCTCGACGTTGCATTCTTCGTCCCGGTAAAAACGGTCAAAACGGTCAAAAAGGTAAAAAGATATTTGCTAAACGCGTTTCCAAGAAAAATTCGACAGACCAAAAGGTTCGTCTCCTCGGGACAGCTCTGCTGTTTCTCCGACGCCTCTTTTCCTTCTTTGGTGTCCTTCGAATCCTTTCCTAAGCCCTTTGGTATCGTGCCGTTGCTCAGCTTCGTGCCGAACGAGTTCGAGGTTGGTTCTCTGAAACAACGTCCCGAAAGAAAATCTAATATCGTTTAGCAAACATTTCGTCGAATTATTTTCATTCGGACATGTAACGGTTCGTTCGTGCTCTTCTTATCGTTAATACAGCTAATGGAAACGATGCTAACGAGGACAATCGGTTAAAGAACGGCGAATCGTATAGATTCCATGGGGAATCTACATATTACAGCGAGTTATGACACGCGAATGCCACTCGTAACAAAAACAACACGGTATGCGCGGTTGCATCGCAATGGGATATCAATCACGCCGATCGCAATTTCTCGCATCCGGCCTGTAATTGTACTTCCCATCGGTTCTATCGCGAATTCACGCGTTTCTACCGGTGCCGATAAACTTCTATTCTAGAAAATCGAAGCCATTTAAAAACGCGAACCAGTGAAATTATCCACGGCAGCGTAATCGAGACGGTGAACATAACTTTGCAGAAAATATCAGAGACTATCAACTACGCCGAATACCGTTCGAACCGTTACAATATTTAATCTACTTTTCTATCTCCTCCCTCTGAATTATTCTAATTAACCCTGACCTTTAAGTGTTAAAGGTGATACGAGTCTCTATGATTCGTGAAAATTCGAGCAAGATATAATTTCGTCTTAAACTTGATCTTTTCGAGTTTAAGCTAGGCGATTCTGTGTACGAGCTCGCAGAGGACCCGTAGCACGTTTAACACCGACTGTATATAGAATTTCGAGCTTAGAGGATCGTGAATCGAAGAGGAAAGCGGCAACAACTAAATGGCACTTACTTGTCGGCAAGCGTCACGGTTATTTGGTTGCCCGTCACATTTTTGCCCGCGCTGTCCCCGCTCGTGGACGCGACCGCCTCGTTGATCTGCACATACACACGCGCGCAAAGAAAAATACACGCGATACCAAACAATCAGCTGAGTTTTACCTGTCGGTCACCACCCCCGCACCCCACCAGCCGGCTACCACGCGGAAACAAAGGCTTACCCGACGCGACTCTTCGATCGATGCTCTTTTTCCCTTCCTTCCTTCCTTTTCCTGCATCGACGCGTACGTACACGCACACGCACACGCGCGATCGTGCCAGGAAAAACGGACAAAGAGACAACAAAGAAATACGGAAAGAGAAAGAGAAAATACTGGCAACGTTTTTCGGACACAACCTGTGGAATATGTGTACGCGGGAACGGTGGCACGCGAGCTGCGATTAAGCTTCGTTCGCGATACGGTTGCGCTCGATCAACGGATTACGTTCAATTTCATTCGGCATGATGTTTCAGCATTGAAATTTCTCTGCGCGACGTTAGGAAACGAAAAAGTTACCTTCTTTGCAAAAATTGTAATAGCAAAAGTTCTCGGAAGATTAAGCTATTCGCCATTCGGTGACGCCATCGAGATAAAAAGATCGTAGGTCGAAGCGAGACGAATCGGTAACCGGTTAACTTGTACAACCGTGTAATTAACCAGTTGGTTCGAGCGCGATCCAACGCAATCGGAGGATCTTGAGAGAATCGTATCGTTTACTTTGCATTTCATATGTCATAAGCACGCTCCGTGACGAGCTTCTCCCCTGATCGATTGATTCGCGAATCGTTGTTCCGTTGAACGAGCGAGAGAGCGAGAGAGCGAGAGAGCGGATCGCTGTTTGGAAACGCGTTATGAATTCGCGGTTAGTCTTCCGATAGGAATGTTCGATGGATCACGGTCGGACGTCGCCGGAATAGAAACTCTATGTTCGTTCGTTCGAATACAATGGAACCGTGAGATCGCAGTTTATCTCGTTATCGAGCACCGTTTAGAGACAACGTCGTTCGACGCGAGTTGTTCGCGAATCGATTAACCTGTTGATCGAACGTAAACGAGACTCCGAGAATCTTACCTGCTGGTGTAAAATCGCTTGAATATCGCGCGGCTGAATCCTCCAGTGGGATGCCAGTCTCTGTAGCCTTTCCTTTGCTCGCCTGCGATCAAAGTACATATTTTTTCCTTTTAATTTAGTCATCGAGTGATCCTTTTCGAAATTTCGACGAGTACCCGACTAATTCTAACAATAAGTAGCTAATAAAAGAAACTATTACCTTTCGACGGCGATGACCCACGCCTCTCGCACCCGACCAGCGTTGAAACCGTCCAGCTCTACTGTCAACAATTTTACAAACGATTAATCGCTCTTCGTCGTTAATAATTGGAAATATTCGATAAGTCGAATTACTTATTATAACGTTGCGCGTTTCAAGGTCCCGAGTATCGGGTGTCGATTATAAAAACATAAAAGTGGAACATTTCGGTGGAAAATTGACGACCCCGCTATACCTGCACGCGCGACTATACCATTTGCGAGATCCTCGTCGTCGGGCTCCTCGTCGTCTATAAACTTGATGCTGGCCAAATCAAAGTATTTGCCGATATCGCGTTCGGATTCGCGTTCGTCCGCCGGGAACTCGATCGACTTGGAAGCATCGTCGACGAATCCGTCGTCGACGAACCTTCGTCCGTCGATTCCGGGCCGGGACAAACATCCGCAGAGGAGCATCCTACGGAAGAACCTCGACATCTTCGTGCCAGCTATCCTCTTTTTCGAGCGATTCTTCTACTTCCTTCTCTTCATGGTCCGCGAACAAAGGACGAGAAACACCGACGAGAGTATTTTCGCGACTACTCGATTAACAGCGAAGAAAGTTAAGTGGCTGAAGAGCGAGGAAAATCGGCGAGGAAAATCGGCGAGAAACGAAGAACGACGTCTCGCACACGTGTCGCCGGACCATAGAAAATAAACTGTTCGAGCAGGGACAGGAACGAGTAGCATCGGCGCTGCTAGCAACTACGGGGTTTATATTTGGAAACGTTCCACCGTTTTGGTATGGCTGGTGAAAATGAACAGAGACAGAGAGAGAGAGAGTTCAACGCACTTTTACGCCAATGCTAATTGTTCGAACGCGCTAGCGTCTTCGAAAGTTGCCTACCAACCTAGACTAGAGCTATCGAACCAAGTCGAATGTTTGGGAAATTTGCTCGATCGTTACTTTTTCGGTATCAACGTTCGAGTAACACCGACACTGTTAAACTCGTTCGTTTCGAAGGCGACGTCGAGTTTTAACCGGGAAACGTCCAGCAAGATCCTTTGATCGTGTCGTCTAAACGGCAATTTAATGGTTCGATCTTATCGAGAAGCGTCGATCGAATTTACTCCGCAGCGAGTAAAGGAAAGTGGTCATCTCGTTAATCGAATTTACTTTCACGCTCTAACGAGGAAGCGCTACCACCAGCCTCGAACAAAGTATTTCAGGAATTCGCCCATAGGTTAGGTGAGGTACCATTATTAATTCGTTTCAAATTGTTCGTTCGACTCGCGTCGTTGTGCGAGAGCTCGACTAAAAACGAATCATTATTGGAGCCCCTTTCCTCTATGTCGCGACATTCGACTTAACGTTTAAAACGTTTAAAACGTTTAAAACGTTTAAAAAGGAGAAAAGGGAGAAAAAACCAATGTCTTTCGCCAAGAAGGTTTAAAAATGGAACGATAAAGCGGCTGCCACTCGACATTGAATATCGCAGAATATCGAATCGAACCGATTCGAATAGAATCGCGATATCAAAGTTATGGAAATAACTCGAGATCGAACATCACCTTACGTACGTATCCGAGAGATTTAAAAAGCTAAAACCGAGAGATTTAATTGCTTCATTGATCGCGTATTTGTAGCGCGCAGTAAAAGCGAGTCTTCTAAAAATACCAAGGGAAATTCGTATCATAGGATGACCTGATAATCAAACGAGCCAAGCATAAATATATTTTCCACCGATCTATTTTCTCCTCTCTCGCCCTTCGCCGTGCATTTACGCCCGCGTTCAACTCCTACACACGCTCTCGCGACCCTCTTATACCTTCCTCGACCGGTACCTCTCCTCTCCTTTACACTCCTTACTTTTTTTCTTTTTTTTCCCCACTTCCTTCCTACGTTTCTTCTAACCGTTTCACTCGCCACGGCATCCAGTAATTGTCCCGTGCTCGTAACGCGTGCAACTCTTCCCTGTTCCTCGGAAGCAACGTTCGCTAACGAGTGGCCGAACCGCTGCAAACGATACCCTCGAATTCGCGATCGAGACTCGATTAACCGTTCGTCGACCATTTCCGGCTTCCTCCTTTCGATTCTTACTCGCCGCCGAAATAGTATTAACCTAGGTTAGGTTAACTCGTCTCTGATTGCGAACGATTCGCGATCTTCTTATTTTATTTCATTCTGATTTTGATCTCGTTCAACTACCACTCGACACGATATGTAACCAACGAAAATAAGCTACCTACATACATATAGGCGGAAGAGGCGCCTATATCGATCCCGTTATCGATTACGAGCACAACAGAGACATTCTCCCGTTCCCGATTCAATTTCGATTCGATACACTTTTACCGGCCCTCCCCCGCTATTAACGCGCGCGCTTTTTCACCCTCTCTTCGAGTTCCTCGACCATTAAAGGTTATTCGCTTTAGAAAGAGCCGGTTAATTACCAGTCAAACGAAAGAGCACGCTACCACTCGACACGCTCGTCGATTTCGTTACGCGACAACGAATAACAATGATCGAAAGAGAACCGTATTAATGTTTAAACAATTACCGATTTCGATCAACTCGAACGCGCTTCGTAACGAACCGACGAACCGACGAATCGCGAACGTATCGAGATACGTAATAGTTTCGTAAATCTTGAATAATCCCTGGCTTCGTGCGTAACGCGTTCGATAAATGACAGATCAGGTGTATGTATAACGGTGCACGACGACCATCGAATAATCGAATAAAATAAATCGATTATCGATTCGACGCAACTTTTCTCGTTTTATTGCTGCTTCGAGACACGAGACACGTAAAAGAGAAAGGGAGAGAGGGGGGAGAAACGAAAAAAGAACACACCTCGATTCCTTTTCCTCGCCGATGCGAACACGAAACTCCTTTCGATATAGCTCGAGTCTGTCGAACGATATTCAGTCGCTCACGAACCTTTGTCCCCGCGAAAACGACTCGAAAACGACTCTAATCCGACACCGATCGCCACGCTGCTCAGAAACTGCAATCGCGACGGATTCCTCGTCTCCGTTTGCGCGGACAGAAAGATTGCCGTTAACGTGTCACGTAACGATGACACATTGCCGACCGCCACTCGCCTCCTCTTCCACCGAACGAACACGGCGGCTCTACGAAAACGCATTTCTCTCGTTCGCGAAGATACGGGCCCGTATAACCAGCGGGGGAACAAACGCTGATTGCGCAACGGTCGAGCGGAGGACGAGCGAGACGTGGCCTTAAAAAGCAACACGGCACTGTATTTAACCAAAGATAAGAAATACAGAGGAAATAAAGAGGAAATAAAGAGGAAATAAAGAGGAAATAAAGAGAAAAGAAGAATAGAGAAGAAAAGAGAAGCAATCACCTTGCGTATCGACGACTCCTCGACCGCGATCGACGATTAACGGTACATGGCTAGAGATCGTCAAACGATTCGGGACTTGGATAATCTCGCATCCTCCGGATCCTACAAGATTCGTCGACGCACCCAGCTGCCATCTGGCTCGTCGTCCCGGTTCTTCCCGACCGGTAAGACGACCGCGTACTCGTTGACAGACACACGGAAACGGCCACACAACGCTCGAACACCGACCGAAACACACTTACACACACCCAAAACCCACTCGCGCCAAAGATATTTCCTGGTTAAACGCAACGTCCTGCGGAATTACACTGGCAACCACGCGGAAAAGACAAAAGGTTAGGAGGATGGTAAGAGCACGCGGAATGCCGCGGAACCGCTGGCACGTATGCACGGTTCCGTACTACCTGACAGCGGACACATTCGAAGGTTAGATTCGCTCGGTTCGAATGCGCTGTTCGCCTCTCGCCGAGTTCTCTTCGCTGTTTCCCATTTCCCCCTTCTATCGTGACTGGTACACACGAGCGACCACCTGAACGACGTTTACCTGGCGAACGCCGGAACCGCACGAGGAAACACGAAATCGGCCGATCGTTCGCGCGACCATACACGCTTTCAATTCTGAACAACCACTGTCCCACGGACGATCTTCGAAATTCCAAATTTCAACAGACATTTCATACGAATATCCCCGTATGACATGGTCGAAAATCGCCGCGGAACGTCCGACAGACCGACCCCTTCACGATCATCCCCTTCAAACGGTTAACTATCGAAAATGATATCGAAATTCGATAGCGATCGACTCGCGGCGTTCCCAATCTTCCGACCTAGTATGCGACCGACTGCCCTTACGATTCAAATTTAACCGCGTAATTACGATCGGAATATTCCTCACCGTTTCTTATTTATTTCTTATTTCTTATTTCTTAGTTCGTGAATTCGCACCGATTCTCGAACAATCGCAAACGCGCGCGTACCAATAAAACATTAAGAATACAACAGTCTGAAAAGATACTCACCCATCTTGTTTCCGCTTCTCCTTCGTACTCGCAGACATATCGTTCGCGATTCGATGCACTAAGACACAAAAAAACGATTAATCTCGATCATTTATCGACCCATATTCTTAACAATTCCGATAATTACTACCAATTACATATATTAAGAAATGTTTCAACTACCTGATATATGTATTGAATGACTTCGGATTGGCTGGCATTTTCCAACGTACTACCATTCACTTGTAAAATTTCATCGGCCACTTCCAACGTGTCCGCGTTGTCGGCCGGTGAACCTGTAGCACATTCGATACCGATTCCAATTATTTTTTTAATAAATATAATTTATCGACGCGTCAAACCGCAGAAACTTTGACCAGTAATCGTTTGCAATTTATAATTTATACATACAGTATGTAATTGTACATAACAGAGCGCGATCAACGTAAACGTTCAAGTAGAGAAAAGACGTTTGATCGGACAGTAGATAGAGGCTGCACGGAACAGACGATCCACGACGCAATGTCGTTCTCGAAAATTGACAGTCTAAATGAATAAATGAATAAATGAATAAATGAATAAATAAGTAAATGAATAAATGAAAAACTAATAGAAAGCTGAATAAAAGGTTCTCGCGTTTAAACGCGTACGTGCTTAATAACCGACCATTCCGACAGTCCTTAAGCGATATAGGCCAGTACTAATTAAAGAGAAAAAGAAGAGTTTCTCGCTTTGCAGAGACGAACGTGAGCGCGCGTTTCTCAAGGATGCAATCGATGCTCACCGTACAGTTTGATCTTGTCATTGTGGTTGATCAGTATGATGATGTATCCCCCTAAATCGACCATTTTCGCTGGCTTCTATGATAGACGCTGGTCTACTCGATTACAAGGAGAGAACGACACCTCGGCCGAATCTTGACGCGACGTGCACGATTAAACTTGACGACACGCGAAGACGCCCCATCATCACCGAAAAAACGATCGGCCGTTATTAACGTCGTTATCGCGTTCCATTCTTTTTGCTGCTGCTCCTCTTGCATCCTCGCGTTCCATGCTACTATCGACTTGCCGACCTATATTTCCGCTAGCAACACCTACGTTTTCCGTAAACGCGAACACATCCTCGAAGACTTCGAACACAGTTTTCGATCGGTTGATTCCTCGAGTCGCGCGGCAATTTCAAACTTCACTAACGATTACTAAGGCTGTTGCGTCAACGTACACCGATATAACGACATAGAACCACGAGAAGAGAGACTATCGACGAGATATTCTTTCAAAATATGAGCTTCAGGCTGCTGATCGTTCCTTTCGATAAAAACATTCAGCTTGTTTTATTTCCGA
Organism: Megachile ligniseca; assembly: GCA_945859555.1. Classification (NCBI taxonomy): domain Eukaryota; kingdom Metazoa; phylum Arthropoda; class Insecta; order Hymenoptera; family Megachilidae; genus Megachile; species Megachile ligniseca. The sequence goes on from OX243792.1 coordinate 146,333, forward strand.
TTCGGTTTACCAAAAACGATCTTGAAACGCTTCGCTTCGATTACAGCTAATCAACTGGAATGAGATTCGACGACTGCGAGAAGATCTTGTAAAGTATATCTCGATACACGCCTCTCTTTTTAGTCGTATGAACACGAGCGTGACTAGAGTCCGGAGGAAACCCTCACTGGGGCCCCGAGCGTGGGCCCCCCTACATCCTCAAGTAACAATGTCGCCTTCCACAAATGATCAGAGTTCAGAATCTCTCGAGTCCAAGCTTATCGATTACAGCTTCCACCGAATGCGACTCCTCGCTCGGTTCGCTCATCCTGATTGCTTGCATCCTTGAGCGCATGGGTCTTTGCAACTGGCATCCGTGCAACGAGTCTCGTTTCGACGAGACCAAATTCTTCTCGGCAGCTAGCCTCATCGCTTATCCTCGTTTCGATGATACGCACACGCTCCGAGGAGGAGCCTCGTAACACTAAACGAAACACGCTCTCTTCCAACGTCGAAACCCATATATGCAATTCTACCACCCCCTCTTTCTCTCTCTCGCTCCTCTCCGAATTATCTTCTTTCCCTCCCACCCTTACACACTCCCTTCCACCCACCCTCCAGGAAGGACACTTACGACATCCCGATCGCACGCAGGACCAAAGATGAATTTTCTCGCTCGAACGATTAACACACGTCTCTACTACTTTCGCGCTAAATCTTCCTGTCGAGTTTATCCGAATTATGTACACGCTTAACCTCTCCTCTTATTCCTTCTATGTGTCTCTTTCCTTTACCTTCGATCCTGCTATCGGATCTCGCGCAATCCACTACGAACAAATCCAGCCACCCTCTCTCTCTCTCTCTCTCTCTCTCTCTCTCACACACACACACACTCTCTCTCTCTCTCTGTTCCGATGCACGTTACAACACCTTTTTCTCTATTCTTCGATTACAATCGTTTTCACCGATAACGAAACACGTTTCGATCGCATCGATTATTCACCACCGTAACTCGACAACGACCAATTCCGTTCTTCGAAACTGATCCTCTTCGTTTCCCGCGATGTCGCACAAAGTTTTCAGAATGTATCGGCGAGGATGGGTGTGAACCTGTGCGTGTTAACCGACGGCGGCAGCAGCCCTGACATCGCTCGTAGTGCGCTGATCTTCATCCCTCGCCGCGAAGCGGCGGCAGTGGCGGCTACCGCGGCGCCGTCGTCGTCACTTTCGTGGCGGTAACCCCTCCATCTTCGAGTTGCCAATCCTTCGCCGCATCGTTCACGCTTTTGCCTGCTTTTCCAACTTGCATTGCCGACTCTTTCGCCGAATGCGTTTTATTTTTCCCTCGAATTTCTTTACCATTTACACGTATTTAGCTGTACCGGTGAATTTCGTTCGTGAAATCATGTTATGTCGACTCTGCGAAACTCTTCCGTTAACTTCTATCATTCGATACGTGCGTATGATACTTTTCTTTGATTCGTGCTCTTTTACGTTACGCGAACTACATAAAAGATATTTCTATGAAACGAATAAAAGCATGTATCTCTATTACGACCAACTACATATTATGTTTCGATGCTTAAAGAAGGCGAATCATGACAATTAAAATTGCTGCGTCGACGATGATGTTCGATGAATGCATACGTGCCTATAGAGGTCTGTACGTATGGATGTGTATACCTTTAATGTGGAAAAACGTGTCCGCGCACGTGCGTCGGAAAATCAGAGTTCTCCGGTTCTCCGAGTGAAAGACGGAGAAAGAAATGACACGACGCGTGATCAATATAGGGGATGCTAACTCCGTAATTGCCTGTATAATTCTCTGGGTTAACTTCTTTCTGCTTTTATCTTACGTAATTTATATCAACTTCGATTCGGATAATTTCGATTGATATACTATAAAAAGCATAATAAAACAATTTCTCTATTAATCGAATCTTTTACATCCTCGAGATTCCATCGAATCTACCTTCGATGCTCGCGTACTGCTGAAACTTGTACAAGTTATATCGTATTTGAATGATTTAATTATTCGCTCAATTAAGATCGTACCAATAACAACTTTTATAAATTGTTGTTCATCGATGTTTTAAACTCCTGAATATTGCAAACTAGATATCAGACTCTATTTAATTACCATCGCGGTTCGAGATGGCGCTATTATATCATTTCAGATCGTAACATGATAATGAAAGCTTCGTCGATGTCAGTTTTTAGACTTTGCTCTTGTATTTTAAATAATTATTTAGCGATAAATTCAAATTTCCGATTTCGTTAGAACATAACAAATACAAAACATATTACGTAGTTAACAAATTTAATATTCCGTCGACTGTGATAAATTGCTGAACATTGTATAAAGTGCGTGTCATACAGCACGATTGATTACAATTTTCTCGATAGTGCCTGACTCATTGTTTTTGACATCGGATCTGGAATGATAAATCCGTATTTATTGCGCACAAATCTAACGACATGTTTTTGTATACCGAGCGCATTTTCTTTTACCGTACTATTAATACAGTGAAATCTTGAAAAACGCGGATCTTTACGCTCGCATAAGTCAAAGTGATTAACGGATACCAAATATAATTTAGTGCCAGTAGTTTAATATAAAATGGTTGAGTTTATTGCTTTCGTTATTTTATCCTTAATCTCTGTCGCAATGTGCGACGTTGCTTACTATCAACCAGAAGCTGTACATCTTTCATATGGAGGTAACGTGTATTTTAATTTATACGTATGTAATCATTGTCAAAAGTATAGTATAAAACATTTTTTAAACAAACAATTTAATATATTCTTTTAGATAATATTCATGATATTGTTGTCACTTGGAGTACCAAAAACGATACGAAAGAATCTATAGTAAAGTATGGAATTGGAGGATTAATTCTTACTGCGACAGGAAATTCAACTCTCTTTATCGATGGTGGAAATGAAAAACAAAGGCAATATATCCATAGAGTTTGGTTGAAAGATTTAACGTCCAATAGCAAATACTGTAAGTATAAGTATTTGTGGTTTCTTGCTTTATATCGGAACTATTTGCTAAATCCATTATTTCAATTATTTCAACAGTTTATCACTGTGGTAGTAAATACGGATGGTCTAATGTATTCTATGTAAAAACTGCTCCTGAACTATGGGCGCAATGGTCTCCACAAATTGTTATATTTGGTGACATGGGTAATGAGAATGCTCAGAGTTTATCAAGATTGCAGGAAGAATCTCAACGTGGATTGTACGATGCCGCAATTCATGTTGGGGATTTTGCGTATGATATGAACACTGACAATGCACGTGTTGGCGATGAATTCATGAAACAAATAGAAGGCGTTGCTGCGTATTTACCTTATATGACGGTGCCTGGTAATCACGAAGAAAAATATAATTTTAGTAATTACAGGTTAAATGGGCTCCTAACTGCGAACAACATTCGTTGATTTATTTATAATTCTAACTGTATGAACGTCATTCTTTTAGATCTCGTTTTACAATGCCTGGAAATAGTGAAGGCTTATGGTACAGTTTTAATGTAGGACCTGTTCACTTCATAGCCATAGAAACAGAAGCTTACTATTTTATGAATTATGGTTTAAAGCAACTGGTGAAGCAATATCTGTGGCTAGAAAAGGATTTAATGAAAGCAAACGAGCCTAACAATAGGTAATTTATGCTCTTTTCTACTATGTTTCGATAAAAGTTGATAACAATTATATGTACAACAGGCTGCATCAACCATGGATAGTAGTATTTGGTCACAGACCGATGTACTGTAGCAATGCGAATGCAGATGATTGCACCAATCATGAGAGTCTTGTTAGAGTTGGATTGCCATTTCTAAACTGGTTCGGTCTTGAAGATCTCTTTTTCAAGTATAAAGTAGATTTATTATTATGGGCTCACGAACATAGTTATGAACGTATGTGGCCCATGTACAATTTTAAGGTAATGCAGAGAACATGCTTTTCTCTAATAGCTTCCTTTTAAATAAACTTAACGAATAATGACAAAAGTAACAAGGAATAATTACAGGTACATAATGGTAGTTACGAGGAACCATATAAAAATTACAAGGCACCTGTAAATATAGTAACTGGATCAGCCGGATGTAAAGAAGGAAGAGAGAAGTTTGTTCCGCATAAACCGGAATGGTCTGCGTACCGTAGTTCGGATTATGGATACACAAGAATGAAAGCGTACAATTGGACTCATCTTTATCTTGAACAGGTACTAAATACTTTGGAAGAAACGGGAATGTTCATTATTATTTACTTTACAATATTTTTGATACTAGGTATCCGATGACAAGGATGGTGCTGTTTTAGATCAAGTTTGGCTCGTGAAGGATGATATTTTACCAGCGTACAATTTAAATTATCTTACAAACAAAATATAGAGTACAATTTAGGAAATATTAATTGAAACTATAACGTATGCGATAGATATCTTCTATCGTTTCCTTTTCGATAATGCACCGTATTCTTTTATGGTAAATAACAAAAGGGATATCTATAAATTTCAAGCACTTTACATTTAGAAATTCCCCTTATTCCTTCTTGCATAGAAACGAATGAACTACACAAATTTACTAATTACAAATGAGATGGAAATTATTAATAATGCATGCGTACAATATAATCCTTTAATTGTTAAAATATAAATATATGTATATATAATTATCGTAGCATATAATATTAATAATATAATATTAGGGTAGCATTTCATATTTCCATCTGATTCTCACAGTAAATCATTATTTGTCAATGATACACGATGAACAATATGATCCACACTAAGGGAAAAGAAAATTTCCTAATTCAATAACGCTAGTATAACAAAGAAACGCATTCTTTTGATGCTAAAAATCGATTTTAAATTTACACGATAATTCACTTAAAGCTGTTAATGTTTCTATGCTTCTACTTTTAAAATGGATAAACCATTTGTCCATTGACTGGCTCCTTGCCAAGTATAATTTGCTATTTTGGTTTCTGCTATAACAGTTAACTAATGAATTTTAAAGAAATAACCAGGAACTGCCCTTCTATAAATTATCAACCGAGTTGAAAACGAAGCCAGGAAGTTTTAAATACCACTTTTTTTTTTTTGTTTTGTTAAACTTAGAACTGTAATTATAATTATCAAATACCGGCTTATTTTCGCAAAATAAAGATGCCACTCTGTATAATGTAACACCGTTGAGGGGATAAACTTAACATCCGTTTTTATCATTTTGTTTTCTTCGCTCTTCTTTTTTGAACAAAAATTCGATCCCCATTATATCGTCGTCAACCTACTCAGCAGGTATAAATAGTTCAATTGAATTTTATAGTACATAATTTTCTCACGTACGATTTTAATGAATACGCGCATACACGCATGTCTGCACGTGTACGAACAGATCTGCCATCGGAGATATGTGTTAAAATCTTTTGAAGATGCCCAAAAAAGCATCATAAACAGGCGAAAAAAAAAAAAAAAAAAAAATTAAAGATTCTCCCAAACTGTTGAGACAAATCGCTTCTTGCGATCGAGTGTCTTTGACTTTACCATGCATTTAGTCATGCTTTTTAATACGCAAATAAAGGAAACGCTTGGTACTGTCAGTGATTAATAGAAACAATGGAAGAAGTCGCTGCTGAGTGGCTTTCTTGATACGAAAATTGGGGAAAATGTTCTCGTTCTTCGGCTATTGAATTTAAACCACCTACACTGCCTAAGAAGCCCTTATCAGGCGGCGTAAGTTCAACACTTTCACCCGTAAATTCGCTATCAAAATATCTGGTATCCGTGTCAGAAGTAACTTGAGGTTTGAAAGGGGGAGGAATTTTTTTCTGTACAAGATCGTACCAATCGATCGACGAAAAGAATGCATGATCCATAATTTCTTTTGCATCATTAGGTCCGCCACCTAGTCTTTTACTTGGGTCTTTTATGAGTAATCCTGCGAACAAAAATAAAAGATATAGATTTATCGTTCATCTTAAAACGATAAAAATAAAAGTATTCTATCTACTTACCACCAAGCATATCTTTCGCTTCGTTACTGATCGTTCTAGGGAATCTTACTTCTTCCATTACGATAAGCGTGAAAAGTTTCTCGTGATCCTTATTATAAAAAGGTAATCGACCACAGATCATTTCGTACATAACGACACCAACACCCCACCAGTCTACAGCTCGTCCATAGTCATTATCCTCGAGCACTTCTGGCGCAAGGTATTCAGGAGTTCCACAAAATGTTTTCGTCGTCCTTCCTAAAATATCGTTACCGATATTTTTCAATATTTTCAAATTCACATACATTTCTACTTCACAATTTACACTTCCTACTTACCATACGTTATATCTTCTTTACATAACCCAAAATCAGCTATTTTAATGTGTCCATCCTTATCTAAGAGAAGATTTTCTAATTTGAGATCACGATAAATTATACCCTGCGAATGAAGGTAGCCTAAAGCTGAAATTATTTCAGCGCCATAAAATCGTGTACGATCTTCGCCGAACACACGAGAACGTCTTAAATGAAAGAATAATTCTCCGCCGTTTACGTACTCCATTACAAAACACAGCCTATCTGCCGTTTGAAAACTATACTTCAAAGACTGTAAATCAATGAACATTAAGCGTAAATTAGTAATGAAATTACTCAAGAAAGAAAAAGGGAGAATAACTTAAATACGTACAATTAGGAACGGATGATTAGTAGTACGCAATACTCTATTTTCGGTAAGCGTGTGTGCAACTTCGTCTTTACGAATTATGACTTCTTTCCTTAATATTTTTATAGCGTATAAGTGCCCCGTTGCTTTCTCCCTGCAAAGTATCACCTTTCCGAATGTACCCTTTCCCAGAACTTTTAAAAATTCAAAATTTTCAAGGGTCTGAAACAAAGGTCCATTCATATATTATACAGAGTCGATGATCTTGTTGCTGGAAATGGAGTAACGGGCAAGAATGCTGTACATACTACTTTTTTTTTTCCTGTACTTTTACTGCTAGAGGTTCCTTGAACACTAAATTTTGCAGACAATTCATCGATACTTCCACCGTCCGCGTCCGATGGTACTACTCCGACAGATCCGCACGAATCTGACCTACCACCTACTGAGGACTCCATATCAACATCCTCTGATGAAGATGAATGTTGCATTTGGGATTGTTGTGTTTGTTTTTCCATTTCCAGTCGTTGAGCTACGTAGCTGTTTAAAAAGGAAAAAAGGAAGAAAGACGCTACTTAGGAGACTTGTGCAGTTAAACATTGTGTAGTTAAGACATATACGATCAAAGAAACTCGAACCTAATAGCATCGACCCAATCTTTTTTCTCTTCTGCCGTTTCTACGTGAAACATTCTTTCTATTGCAGCTGCCCATTGTAAACCTCTTATAACAAAAGTATTAGGCTTAAGTCTATCCATATCCATAATCTGACATCCGCGAACTGTGAAATTATTTAACGGTTGTGCAGCAGCTGCCATTTGTTGATTCGGTTTCGCTTTAAAGCCAACCAGCGCGCCATCGTCCATTAAAACAAAGTACCTTGATCTCCAGTTTTTTATATGTTCTCCTGTACAGAAGAAGCAAAATTTCAATTATTAATTATCTTTACGTATATTTAAATGATCGTTGTCAATTGTGTTTAAATAAATTATCGATATCCAGCGGGAACGAAATGGAGAATGTAAGAATGGAAGATTTAATTTTTCAAAAAATAATTTCTAATATTTTTGCGAAGGACATCGTCGACGAATGTAATTTTGACATTTCGTTGAACGTGGTATACTCGTGATTTAAAACGGCATGCGAGAAAGTAAAAGAAAGTGTCTCGATTTCGGATCGAAACTCGGAATAAAATGGAAAGGTAAATACAAATATTATGAAAGTGCTCTGCAGTACCGCGTTTTTGCAGCCAGCCTTCTTTAACGACACGCTGACCGCCGCCACCGGACGCTGCGACGTTCATCGCTGCGTCCCCCATAACTTCTCTTTTAATGCGCACTTATACAAACAATTCAGATACTTCGTATTTCCGTCCGAGCTCAATATTCCACAAAAATTGGAGAAATACAACAGCAAGGATGGCACGAGTATACAAACTTGAGCAATCATAGATACACGTTTGGCAGGTAAACTCAACTATACTCCGTGATCGGCGAACGCACTAATGCGCACTAACTAGCATTGCCTCCTCGCATTCCGGAGATGGCGCATCAATCGATTACGAATAAAGAAGTATTCTCATGAACAATACTTGCCTAATTTCAATCGACATTCGATCACCGATGCAACTATTGCTATCCATGTCACCCATCTGTGTATTTTGTGTATTTCTCTATGATAAGCATGCGCAAAATCTTTTGTTTATTATGGTTTATTATACACATATAAATGCATATATATACATACATATACGCGAGCATATACATTTAAATAAAATATAAACATTATTTTTTCTAAATATGTTTAAATATTTGATTGTGCATGACGCTATACGATTGCGTCTGTAATTACGGGATAATTGGAGCTGATCAGTGCCTTTGAGTTTTTCATACATATGTACTTGATTGATTAGTTTCGATTAATTTTGTCTGAAATTGTTAACGAAACGTGTAGTTTTAACTGATTTAAATTGCAAGCGCGAATAATCATTATGTTTTATATAACTCTGTAGTCAAATAATTATTTTACACGATAGTATATTGTCTACATTTATGAACATCTGTAATGCAACTATAAACTATATATCGCAATTGTAAACATTCCGTATATAATTTTTTGTATCGTACGTTTAATAAAGTAAATTGGCGCATGTACCTATCCCGATTATAAATTTATTGCATACATTTTATTAAATTTATCTACCTCCCACTCCCTGGTGTCAATTGTCATTTCTGTCATTGGGTTACTGGTTCTTGTTTCAGAAAAATCGAATTTCGTTGAAAATCGGGTTCTTATTTTTTCAATAGATATCGTGTAATGTGAATTACATAAAAGGACTCGATAATTTGGAAAGATGATGTACTTGCGATGTGTTGAGGGCATGTTGAAAGTAAAAATATCAAGACATAAGATCCACTGACTAGTTAAGGTTAAAATTATGTATAATCGATATTTATTAGTACAAAGATAGTAGAATTTTGTATTAAAATATAATTACGATGGGTCCTCCTCCGGTGGTAACGGGTATATCTCCTAAAGAAGGACCTCCTGGAACTCGTGTAATAGTTCGCGGTGAATTTTTGGGTAACAAAGCGCAGGATCTTATAGGTTAATTTCACTTGTCAAAAGTATTAAAAGATATATCATGATGAATACATTTCATTATTTGCGCTCTATTTACACAATTTAGGATTAACAATATGTGGCTGCGACTGCCTTTTATCAGCAGAATGGAAATCCTCCAATAAAATTATCGCTAGGTCAGGTCCTTGTAAAGGTCGTGGAGATATTATAGTAACTACCCGTAGTGGAGGACAAGGAACATCGACGGTACAATTTCGTGGATATCATGAAACTATTGGTCCTATGAAAGAATCCGCTGTTTGGGTCGAAGAGGCTCCTATGCAAAGTTTTGTGTGGGGAAGAAGAACACTTTCTCCGACTAATTACCAACAAGAAGATCCTTTAGGTTTAAGCGTAGAAGGCAACGAGTATGTTTATTCTCTGTCTTTTCTATTGCTTCGATGTAAATACTCTCATGTATTTTTTTATAGTAAAAAGTTTCCCGAGGATGAATTAATAGAACTGTTTGGAGAAGGTAGCGGAGATCTTACCAATGATAAATTTCATCCTGGATGGTTTTTACTGCAACATCATCATGCGACAACTTTCGAAGACTTGAAAGCTGGCTTGGCATATCTTAAGAGAAAAGTTAATTCTCAGAAAGAAGGTCAACTATCATTTTTAAAGGTAATTAGCTAAATAATGAGAAATATTTAATTACTATAAACTTGTTTAACGTTTTGAATAACGCTTTAGGCTAATGTAGGATCGGTGGTCGAACAATTCGACACGATAATGCTGTTAAAAGAGCAATTTGAAAATGATATAAGAACATACGGCAATGATCCTACTGAAAAATTAGAAAAATGTATTCAGAAATCTATGTCAGAGGCTAATAAATTATTTGACGACGTACTAGCGAGAAGAGATAGAGCAGACGCGACCAGAAATGCTCTGGCTGTAATGCAACGATACAAGTTCCTTTTTTGTATGCCAGTTAACATAGAGAAGAATATAAAACGCGGCAATTATGATCTTGTAATTAATGATTATGCGAGAGTAAAAAATTTGTTTAAAAACACGGAGGTTGATGTTTTCAAACAAGTATTGCAAGAAATTGATAATAAAATTGATATGCTCAAAGTGCACCTAAGGAAGAAACTCGAAGAAATGCCTTTCAGTTTGGAAGAGCATAAAAAGATAATCAGAAACCTTGTTAATTTAGAAGCAGAGGGAGATCCAGCTTGGGATGCAATAGGTATTTGTCCATGATAGGCATTTAGGATATTGTTAACTTAAAGTGCTAATAATGTTATCATTTTTCAGTTTCACACTCAAATTACTTGAAGAAAAGTATTACTGTTTGCATGCAAGAACATTTGGAAACGGATAATTTAAACGGAGAGGAATTAAATAAAATGAAACCAACACAGAATAATAAACATTTAAAGTCAAACAAAAATGATGGAACCAATGCTCCACCACAAATATCGTGTGTGGAAGCAATTTGTGACATTATTGTTGAACAACTGCCAGATTTATGGAGATTAGGTCAAAGTTATTTTACAGGCCAATTACATGTTGCGGTGGATGCGGAGAAACAGACTCCTTTCAAGGTATGGTCGAAATAAATTCAATTATAAATTCAAAATATGCAATCTCTTTCATTTACGACAAGTGATTCTAATGTAGAATTTAGTGCTATCAAGCATGCAACACGCCATGGAAGCCATGAGAAGTACATGTAGCAATGATTTAGATGCCTTATGGCTTTTACATATCTTACGCAGGATTAGGCAAATGTACGCTTCGTTGATTCATTTGGATTTGCCAAACGAGGCATTGGATATTTTTGGAAAATTTATACTCGATTTAAGGTATAAAATACTGCTCAAGTATCGTTCGTTTTTGCCACAGGATAAATTAAAGTGTTTCTAAATTAGGTTACAGTGTTTTGGCGCTCTGTTTAAACAAACTGCGGAAAACATAGCAGGTTTACATAAGAAAGAAACTTGGCAAATGGAGTATTTGAACGAAGATGGTGGCGTTACGAAATTGGTGAGTTTGTAAATCGTCAACTTAGATACATAATTTTTTTCTTAACTACATTTTCAATTTCAAATAGCCATACCTGTTTGAAGAAATGATTATGGAAGTTTCGAAACGAGCACGCGAGAAAGTGATCGCTTGTGGTCCCCGAGAAGGCCCATTGTTCGCTAATCCTGCGCATCAACTTCTGTATTACAACTCTGTCAAAACGCTGTTTACATCATTCGCGCGATGTCTACAAAATTTGGCATTCAGTGGATGCGAAGAAGCTCTTGACGATGACGAGCCTTCTGTTTCGCAATTAGTTGGTTCCCCTTCCGGATATAAAAGCAAGGGCAACAAACATCGAGGCCCAGTAAGTTAGTTGTTCTAGCGCGTATATAAATGTATAAAGGAAGGCAATTTATTTTATATCGTATAGTTTGTATATATTAAGTATCGTTACGAAAATTAAATAAAACATAATTTGTAGCATCTTTTGAAGTCGGTGATGTATTTTAGCATTACTTCTGAATTTGTTATCAGACGTGGGAACAATGCCTGCTAATCTCGTTAAGTAATATTCGCTATACACTGAACATCATTCTACCGAGAATCGGAGACACATTGAAGGATCAGGATTACCCAAGCTTATCAAATGCAGTTGGATGGAACTCTGATTGGACGCAACTAGAAACATTGGATAGCGCTGTCTTAGATGCGTACCTGGAACGTCGTTGTGATCCATTAGTCGGTACAATTGAGCCGAGCATGTATCTAGGTGGCTTAGAGTGGGACTTTGAAAGTGAACCCACTCATGTAAGACCATACGCCCAAGAAATCCTGGCAAATTTAATCGCAGTTCATGCAGAAGTATTCACTGTTTTATCGAAAGCTACATAGCGGGTTTTAAAAATATAGCTTTTATTTTTATATTGCTTTTTTCCTTACAGGTACGTCGTGTTGCACCTGCTTTGTTACACCGAGTTTTATCACATATAGTAGAAACTGTAGCCGAAGAACTCGCGAGACTTATGTCGTGCGTGACTCAATTTAGACCGGCTGGAGTTGTACAAGCACGAACCGACATTATATTTTTAAGAAACGCTTTACAATTTTACAGTACAACGAGAGCAAAGTAATTATTCGGTTTTTTAGTAGCGCATACAGTCCAAAGAATAAATTGCAGAGATATTTTTCAATTTTACTTCCTGTTTTTTTCTTTTTTAGGAATTTCTTCGAGGAAGCTTTAGACGCAATACCACAACCTGTTAATAAAGAAGATCGCATGCGGGTCGACATGTTATTATCGAAAGTGGCAACGTCCATGCATTTACAACTGTCATGTCTTGCCAGTGATACAAAAAATAATACTCCTACATTAATTGCTGATCCTAATCGTGTTACCACTGTATAGTTGTAATAGTAACATAATCGTCTAAGTAAGTAAATCACTACATTTACTATCATTACGTTTTTATATTATATTCCAGTCCTTGCATTTATCATTATCATAATCCATCATCGTGAATAAACATTATCATGACTTATCGTCGTTATATAAATTCATTTTGTGCGAATCAAAATAAATGTTGTAGTTTTCTTATTCGTGTTTCTTTACCAGTCGTAATGTACCAATGTCTGCCTGTAGTAATACGGTATCGCCTAAAAATGCATTTATATTTTTTTTTTATGTATCCGTTTGATCGTTTTTTTTTTTCTTTCATTTAAAAAAACATACAAAATATTACCTGTTTGGAAAAATTGTGTAGCCATTTTAGCACCAATGATACATGGAAGTCCATATTCTCTGGCTATTACGGCCCCGTGGCTAATAAGCCCTCCTAGTTCAGTAACTATCCCGCTCAGCAATGAAAAATATGGACTCCAAGCAATGTCAGTGGAATGAGTAATTAAAATATCACCGTGTTGTATTGTTTTCGCCTCTGATACGTCTGTTATCACACATGCCCTGCCAATAATGGAACCACTGCACACCGGCGTTCCTTCGATCTTTACATTACCATCGCTTATTGGCACATCTAAACTTTTCTGCAATACAGGTATATTGTTTTATTAATTTCGGTTCATATATTTTTATAAAACAATGTAGGATAATATACCTCGATCGGCAACACCATGCCAATGTTAAATTCTGGATATATGTATTCCTTTAATTTAGGAAATACCCTTTTCCTACGATAAGCTCTAAAAATATTTGTTAAAATACGTTAGCGATTGAAAACATTTTAAGATAAAATGGAGAAATTTGAACGATTCTATTACTTCTGTACTAATGTTCCATTACGATGGCTTAGAATTTGTTCTATTTCTTCGTTCGTTAAGAAGAATATTAAATCCTCCGAGGGTAGATATTCTTCTAAAACCATTAACTTTCCTAGTCTTCTATAAGCTAGTCGCAGCGTATGTATGATATTTACAAAGATCGATTTAGTTGTTTCTCTACGCGCAACAGCTTTTCTACAGAAAGGTGTAATTTTTCTCAATAGCCATTTAGAAACCGCTGATTTTGGTGTTTTCAATAATTCCACTGTTTCATCCACACTGAGCGTTTTAGTCGAAGTTCTCGCTTCGGGGGTTATTATCATGGTCTAACAAAAATGATAATGAAGTCCAATGATATGTCGTTATTATACTCGTACACAAATACCTTATTCGAGATTACCTGAAGTGCGGCGATGAGATTCTCGGGTCTAAGAGCCCACGGTTCTGATATAAAGTCCATTTCTTGAATACACCTATGCCCATGCTCTTTAAGAAAATTGTCTAATTCTTCTGCAGCAGATGGACAATGAATTTTCAACCAGTCAATGCCGTTTGTAGGTTCTACTTTTCGAAATTCTTCGTCCTTTTTATTTTTCTTTATATGAGTTACGAATTTTTTAAGACTCATTAGTATCTTGGTACCAACAATGTCGTTACTAGAGCCGAATAAAAGAGCGATATCCGAAAAATGCTCTGGTACAATGTCCGTATAACCACTTGTAAGTAGTGCCATTGCCGTGATTTGAAAAGTGATACTGACCCTCGATGCATGCGAATGGTAATCTACTGCCTAAAAGTTTCATGCCATTTAATAGTACATCGAAGAATGTTATAATATAAACAACTTACTGGTTTGTAGACATCTTCCAATTGTTGAACGATTTCGTTGTACAAACTATACGCAGTATTGAAATCGTCTGCTTTCAAATTGAATTTTCTACACATATTCTTCGCCGTTCTTTCTATCGCCCTGTTTTGTATTGCTTCCTTTACCATTTTCAAAATTGAACGAATTTGAAAGCCCGGCTTTGCTACACCGTTCCTTTCGCACGCAATTTTATGAAGTTCTGGCGTTAACACGACTTGTCCCATAATAGCAATATCCATGACCTTATTCAGCAACTTTATTTCTTTAGCAGGCTTGTGGAGGAACGTCTGTAACAAGAGTGAATAATAATATTCAACGTACGCGTGTACTGTAACTTTCATGAAATTATTCAAAGTAACTTACGGGGTAGTAATTCATAGTGGCTCTCATTCCTAACACATTAAAGCAAGTTTGATTCTTAGTTAGAATTCCACCATTGAACGATTCATTGAATGTGCCGGGTAGAACAGATATTCCTAAGGGTGAAAGTGGATTTGGAAATACTTCGCCAACATTGGCAAATACGTTAAGATCGACATCGCTAGGTACACCTGAATCTAATTCGTGCATCAATTCAAATTCCGTCCACGCGTATAATGTGGTAATAGGTCGTGCTTGAAGCAAGTAAATTTGTTCATTGATCACTGCCCATTCTATGTCCCTACCACCGCCGAACAGAGTTTCTAAATTTATTCCTATAGCAGCTAATCGCAAAGCAATGCTGTCCGATAAGCAAATTGTTTTGCTTTCCTGATTATTCAATTTAACTGCAACTACTCCATCATCGCTTGCTAACATTTTTTCATTTTTATTCCCGACAGTCGAACTTTGTACGGTTAATTTATTGTCCCAACTTTTATGAACGGCTATCGTATCTGGTTCAACCGATGCCGATACAACTGTCTAAGTAAAACATGAAAAATTACTAATTGCAGTCTTTCACGAATATCGGTAAATCTTTTTTTCGACAGTACCTCTCCAAGCCCATAATTAGCCGTAATAATGATACTTGAGGGGTCGCCGGTAGTCGGATGTCTGGTGAACATTACCCCGGCTGTATCAGGATTGATCATTTTTTGGACGCAGACTCCCATCGATGTTTTTATAAACATTCCGTGCTGTTTCCTTACATACAAATTATTTCACATTAATTATAGGAATAATTATTAAATACTGACCACGGTTCGTTAAATTCGTAATACCTGTAGTTAACGCTTTGATATGAAAACAAGCTCGCCCAGCACATAGCTATACATTTGATAATGTTCTCTGTACCTCGAACACCCAAATACGTCGAATTTTGTCCAGCTGCCGAGGTTTCTTCGCTATCTTCGCCTACTGCACTGGATCTTATTGCATACCTAGGTGATTTATCATCGTCTTCTGACTCTAAATTTCCGATTGCTTTCAAAATTGCATTTTGTATCTTCTCGATCACAGGAGTTGACTGAATAATGTTCATTGCTCTGAAAGCATAGGATAGATAAAAAAAAAATTAATCGGTTACCAATAAAATATCGAACAATTTATAGTTTTACTGAATCAGATAATTTACTCGTTGCAACATCTTTGAAGATCACCATCCTTTTTACCGACGCTGACATCCTCGATGTCCCTAATTATTTTTTGTAGTTCTTTGTGTGTATGTAATTGCAATTCGAATGCAAAAATTGTCACGCAAAATCCTTTCGGCACAACGAACTGTCAAGATGATCATACTATTCAAATAGACTCGGAAATAGAATAGAACGTGTAATACTTACTTGTGCGTCCTCGATCGAGGTCAATACAGCAAGTGAAAATCCTTTTCCGCCAACAACATTTTCATTTCGACATTTTTCATCGTTAAAGTGTATAACGTAATCACTCTTTTGTACAGATGTACACGGTTGTTTCAAAAACTGTAACTGTTTAGGTACTTTCGTATGACATGGTCCGCTATAACGAGACCATAATTGTATCAATCCAATACCTATTTCAAACTTTTATCCGTTAGATACCGTACGCCGTGAAATATTGCATTAAAATGTTTCAGAAATCGTACCCGATTTTCCATTTACTTCCAACTTTACGGTAGCAATTTTATTTTGCCAGTTCCATGGTTGACCATGATAAAACGTTATTGGATCACTACCACTAACAACGATATTATACTCTGTGCCGCAGGCTGTAATTAAAAGCGCGATCTATTGTTCATATATTTTTAAACATGGATTATTTAGGTATATTGATTGGATTCGAACCTTCGAATCCCAGTTTGTGCGTAGAGCTGCTATTAAAATTATCTTGCGTAAAATCAGATAACCTGAAATCCATCGTATCTATCTGATACTCTTCGTCATTACTGTGTTTGAACTGACCAAAGTGTATTCTGCAAGTAACATTTTGAATTAATCAATTGAAGGTATTTCGATATATTAAATTACTAAAGTATCACGTATGCTATATGTGAATTTTACTGTGGAAAACTCTGTTCTGTACTGCCCACGCCAAGATAATATATATCCCCGAGTGGCATTACAACAAATAGCGTAGCCGATTCATGAAATTCGTCTTTTCCCCAACGATGTTGATGAAGTCCACGCAAATACATCTTGGATACAGATGCATCTTTATACGTTACTTGTCCCATCATAGACCCCGTTTGATCGAATCCTCTATTAGCGAATAATTTTCTAAGCATAAACATTTATAAACATTGTATTATTTTTATAAATGAAAATCAAATCGTAACAATGCTTTTATATTTACTGAATACATTTTATTTATCCATTCGAGGCTCCATGGTTCGCGGGCTAATGCATCAGCATGCAACTTAGAACTCCAATCTTCCGGCCATCTTAACGGATAGATATTTGCAATAAATCTAAACAAAGATTGTTCATTTAGTTTGAAATAAAATTACATAATTGTTACGATAAATATTGTTTCATATTTACAAGAAATTCAAGCGAACATGTTCGATGTTATCGTTGCTACATTCGCCGCCGTGAGCTAAATTTCGAAGCATGCCATTATAAACTATTCTCCAACGTTTTTGAAATTCTAAAAATTCAATCTTGAGACCACCTGCGGTCCAATCTTGATTTAAATCGTTTATTAACGTAGTGTCAGGATAATCTGTTGACAAAATGATAATATTATGCTCTTGTCTAATAGGTAACGTATTGGTTGTTAGCGAACGAAGAATTTTTTACTCGGCAAAACATATAGTTGACCATCGGATGTACTAAGCTGCAGTGATACTTCGGCCAATTGAAACTTTCTATGAGAGAACTTAATAAATAAACAATTGCCCTTCTGATCTGTACCATAAAAGAGTACACTATTGTTGCCCTAAATACAAAGAAAATAATGTATTGTAAAGAAAATAAATTTGATTTTGATTTTGGTCAAGCAAATAACACGTACAACTACTTCATCTTTGTTTTTGAAACATTTTTGGACATCTTTTTTATAAGTATGCAAATCCTTTCTTTGTCTTCTTCGTGACACGGTGACACAAAACTCTGCCCAGCAATGTTTTAGTAAGAGATAAAGATCTAAAAGAAATTTTTATTAATAGACACATAACTATTTTATTAAGAACATTTGATAGCAAAAACTTACCCGGTTTAGCGTCATTTGAGTCCAAACGTGATAACTTCCGTTTATTTATTGCTTTGATCCAAGAATATAGTTTTAAGATAATAAAAGCTAGAGATAAAATTTGAATGAGAAACAAAATGTTTGCCATTTTGAAGTTCTTCCCTTCGATCAGTAATTCCAATAACTAAATGTATGTGATATTTACTGGTGTAAAGTTTTAACGAATATGATAGCAACTGGAGTGGGCAGAAATAATGTAATAAAAATCTGTTATCACTTCTGACATTGTGATCAGTCACTTATCTAATAATTGCAGATAAAAAATGTAATTAAAGAATTCGTGATGATAGATTACAACAGTCATGATTGATACTCGCTAATACGCACTTTTGAATCAATTTTTTGTTCTTGTACTAAATTCATCTGTTTACGCGCTTTATCTTATTTTTTCACACAGTTTAAATCAGTTGCACTTCGATTCGAAGTGAACACATGCGAACGCTGACGGCTACAATACTAACAGAGCATTCATCATTTCGTGTACCACTTAAATAGTGTTACGCGACCTTGAAAATAATCTCGAGGAATAATTACATAACACGTATACTTAATTTGTTGCGGCACACGGGAAACATGAAATATCGAAATTTGCATTACTGTAATGTTACTGTAATGTAAGGAAATAAAATAAAAGGTAATTGCGAAGAGATTAAAACGAACCGGACCTACTAGTAAACTTTTATCTTATTTAAATGATTAGATAAATGAATTAGAGTGACTTCCGTTATCGCTCGATTACAACGATGATTATCTTAGAGTTAATACAAATATGACGGAATATGATGAAACATTTTAATCTGTTGAGATGATCGATATTCGAAAAACTATTCACTTTATCACTATACGAAATAATAGTAAATAATAGTTGCATTTGTGGAACTTTTTAAAGGAATGCAAATCCGTTTTAAAAGATCGGTCGTAAAACTGATTAAAACTGCGGTAACATTTATGCATTCGTATTATCGTTATATGTGCACCATTAATATAGTTGGAGAGGTTTAACATGCTGTCGTGTCTTAATCATAACAGAAATATAAATATCAATTAAATAAATCTTTATTTTAATCCAACTTTTTGCTCGCATTATCAAAATCAATGGTTCCTTCATCGATACAGTCAACATCTGGACGAGATTTGTCTACTGGATATAGCCTATAATTTGTAAAATTATAGAGAAGATAAACAAGGTATTTATCAAAAAAATGATGACTCACCATCTCTGATATAGATAAACGAGAAAAACTGCGTCATCTCTGAAGCAGGCTATTCTATGCGCAGTCGGCGTAGAGATTATAAATGCGAAAACGTCGTCGATAAACGTATTAAATGCTTTGTACATAAACGTTCTCCATGGTAAATGGGCCACAGATTTTAATTTATAATTTACAAAAAGCTGTGGAAGCATAAATAAAAATCCGAATGCATAGACACCATTCACTAAGGAATTTATGCTCCACGAGTACCAACTGAAATATTAAACATCATGCACGTGAGAATTCATACATTTCATGACCGAAGTTAAACATAATCCTCACCTTTTATGAGGTTGATAAATTAAGGAGTATACTGCACCACCGATAACAAGAGGATACAACAGATAACTTAAGTAATGCATACTTTCTGCATCAAATTGCCTTGTTTTAGCTTCAGCCACGTTACTTTTATCATTCTCTATGAACCTAAGGTTTAATACCTTTTTCAATTTCCATATCTGTTAAAACATATACAAGACGAATATCAGGATGAAATATATATGACTGTCGATTTATAAAATTATGAATATGCGGACTGTTACCTCAATAATAGATCCAATTCCAGTTGGAATAAGAACAAGTAAAGAGGAACCTTCATCTAACAAGTAAAGAAAAATAACAGTCTGGCTAAATCCTCTCCACACAACGGTCCATTTACTAAGGCCTATGAGATTATCTTTTTTCCTCCAATAACTGACATCATTTTTGAAGGCAAGAAAGTCAAACAGCACCTGTGGTAATGTAAAATGTAATAAAAGTACACAGGATCTTAAATTTCCCTTTGCTCCTTTTCTACATTAATTTACGTACATGAATGGCCGCGATAAAGAAAGTTCCTCCTAAGATGTATATATTAGTGTCTACAAAAATTCCTTTTACTTCGTCTATATCTTTATCAGAAAATCCAAGATTTTTAATACTTTGCATAGTAGTTTCTACTTGTAACATTAATCTTAACTTTCCTAGGGAAATTGGAGAATAATGCAAAGTAATATTAATCGTATCATTTTGAGGCATGATTCTCAGCAAATCACGATGTCTGTTTTGCAGGAAATCACATTTGACTATAGGTAGAAATGTTCTACCGTGTATAATTCTAAAAGAAAGTTTGTTATCTCTATAGTTGGTAACTGGTCAACTGTTAATAAAAAATATTACCAACGTACTTTAAATGATTTACAAGCTCCATCGGTAAATTAGTCACTGGAAGTTTTATATCGTCCGTCATTATTGTAAACGTCACATGGCTTCTAATGAAAGCGACAGGTTGCATAAGAAAATTTTTCTCTTTTCTCGTATCGGATTTCTTTTCACCCAGTAAACTAAAAGTTTCTACCTCGGGTACCATGTATTCTGTCATCTTGATACTCGTATAAGATACGTACGAATCCTAAAAAAAAATTTGTATTAATTTGTATTAATTTAAAGTTAAGCAATTTACGATATTTTTTATTATATACTTTTCGCGCATCCATAATGTTTTTCCCAAATGTTTTGGAACCGGGTGCAATAATAATGTGAAGAAATAGTGTTCCATTATTTCTTGTCGGACGTCGAATGTTCAGAGTTACAGGACTGACAGAAGAAAATAATATATATTTGCACGTACACTACACGCTATCTATACATTGTACAGAAATATTTATCTATATAAAATCTATACTTACAAATCAGCTGCCTGTGTATAATTGAAATTTTTATTACCATAAACGAAATCTGTCTGATAAACTGCAGGGTTCTTATCAACAGAACTGTAAACCTGTAGTTGCAATTGCGGCTTTTGATTTACATACGATGCTAAACATGGTTTGTTTTCTTCACAAACTGGTGCCACAAACAACAAAGACAAATCATAAATCGAATAAACAATATAAGCTAAAAATATTTGTGTCAGTATAAGAGTGAAGGATGGCCACTGCATCTTTATAAATTTTGATAAAAGTAACCTTAACGTTGTTTATATTCACTCATTTTCCTGTTAACGATCAGAAACGACGTGGCGTATTCGCTGCGTGGTGGATAAAAGCGTGAAGACTTGTGACATACAAGTTCATTGATCTCATAAATAGTAGACGATGACTGTATCATTTACAGTTCATTGACAGCAGAATATTTGTAAACATCAGGATTATGTTTGCTGTTTGAAAAACTTAAGACGATTATATATAAAATATAGATGAAACTATTAGTTCGAAGTGATAACGGTACAGGCAATCAAACGATGCGTATTCTTGATTCATCTTGAATCTTGAACGTGTAGTGTCGCTAGGACACGGATGCCATCTAACGATAAAAAAGTAAAGCTAAAGAAGCGTAAACTATAGACGAACATAATTCGTTGTAAGGTAGAGCAGTTTATATGAAAAAATTGAAACGTAATAAATAATAAAATTGTAACTTTTGTATACGGGGTCGAAATTTTGGGATACGGCAATTTTGGAATTCGAGGATTTTCACATTGTAGAATTTACAGATTGAAAAGTTGTTCGCACTTTCTATAACGGTCCAGTGCCGAATCGTGAATATAGAAGTTTCGATCGATAATATGCTCGTGGATTTATTCACAACCATTACTATAAAAGGAATCGGTGATAATTTTACATTTATTAAACGCTATAATCTATCACAATAAATTTTCTTCCTCTTCTGCGCGAGGCTCGTATAGAAATATATTTGAACAAACAAGTGCTAACTTCTACGGAAACATAAATCGTATTTGGAAGATGGCGAGAAATCACCACGGAGTTCGCACGTCTATACATAATAGATATACTTGTAATTATTGTTATAGTACACGTAGATGTACATATATACAAGCTATAAGTGCAGTGGAAAAGACGAATGAAATCTCCTCATGTCCTTTTGCTGGATATGTTATAAAGGCATAAAGCTAGAAACTACGGTATTGTATTTGGTCCAATCTTTTTTGTTAGCCCGATCATCCTGTTTCGAAAATATTTAAAGCTGATCGTGTATGCTAAGCGATATTAGTTCGATCTCTATTATTCTATTAGAACCGTGTTTAATCTCTTTTCAAAGTTCGAAGACCGTGAAACGTTCAAGCTCGACTTCCAATTAAAAGATAAACACAGGTATACGAATCGAAATTCACAGTGCACGTTAGTTCGGAAGTACTTGTCTGGCGATTCGTACGAATTCACTTTTATTAAATTACTTTTCGCACCCTCTAATATGTCTAGCTAAAAATGAATGGTTTTTAATTAATTTGTACTTACTGTTCTAAAAATGTAACATTAATTATCGCGTCGATAAAGTATATACGTTATTGCACTATCCGATTAGTGTAGTCCGAGAAAAAGCGATTAGTCGCTTTCCTTTCGGTTTTCCAAAACCGATGTTTTGCCAATCGTATTAGCGGTAGAAAAATATAGAGAACGATGCAAGTGACACGATGAAAATTTGATGGCGATACGCAGGATGCGGTATGTATACCGCATGGTAATGCGTAACACGTCGCAGACGAGACATTCGCGAAACGCGTACGACGCGAAACAGGGATATCTATGAAAATGATTTCGCGCGGCAAAGAACGTTGACACGTGGTCAGTTTTTCGAAGAAACCGCAAAATCGACGGAGATTACCTAAGAAGTCTGCGTAAACGTTTAAAAGATTTTTTGTTCGCTTATTTTTTGTACGCGGCTCGCTAGCGATTAGCGATTAGCGATTAGCGATTAGCGATAGCGCTTAACGCTTAACGCTTAACGGCTACGTTCGAAAATTCACTTTTCTTTTTCCACCGTTGAAAAGAATGTCCGGTAGACGGCGTGTAAGTACTACTGCTCCAACAACGATATTTGTTCGTGCGCTTCACCGTCGGCTATACTGAACGTTTCCATTCTCTTTCCGGATTGGATTATCCTCTTTTGTCATAGCTTCGTGTGCTTGACACTGTCAGTCCAGTAATTTTGTATTGTCATCGCTTCTAACGAGTTTAGGAACGAGTCATTGTCCAGGCTGTACATCTCCTCGGAATTATCCTGCGAAAGAACTAATCGTAAGATATCGAAGAAGAGTTGGAAAGTATTTGAATAATTTGAGTAATTTAGATCCAGATAAGTTCGAGTAAAGAAGATTAGTAAAGAAGAAAGGACATTTAAGAAGAAGTCCTATACTTACGCGAATAGTGGAATCATCGATATAACCGGAACTATCTGGATTGCTGCATTTATCGCTGTTGAGCGTCTGCGGTGGGTTCAGGTACCTGCGCCTATAACACGTACGTTAGAACGTACGTTAGAACGTAGGTCTCTTCCAACGAGCGTGGAGAACGCGTTGATTAATTACCTGTACATAATGAATCCGAGGCTACCCATCGTGCTGAGTAGAACTACGGTCGCTAAGCAGCTGCCGGTAATAGCGGCAATGTCCACGGTCGATCTCGGCGAACCACCGTCTTGCTTCGAGCCTTGGCTACTGCTGTCATTGTAATCGGTAAGTTGATCTTCCTGTACCTGATCCCTTTGAAAGTCCTTCGGGAAGGCGCTTCTCGCTCTGCTCAATCGAGTCGACTCGCTTACTCCGACTGTAAAGCGAGAGACGGTATTTAATAGGAATTATTAGGGTTTTTTAAAATCGACGAAAGGCGGGTACGTTGGATTGGGGCATTTAAGAAAAATCACCTTCTAAGATGGAGGCAGCGGTGGCGAATAGCTGTGGTTCGACGAGTTCCTCGTCGATTTCGACGTCGTCGGAGCGGTTGAACGTCCTGATAGCGGAATTTCCGACGGCCGACGATAGAGAGGAGGAGGAAGAAGAGGAGAGGAACGGCGACGATTTCGTTTTGTTCAGTACCAGCCTGATTCTCGACACCTCTTCCTGAAGAGGTAGCACCGTGAGATTCTCCACCTGGTCGTTACTGCCGTTCCGATTCCCATTTTCCTCGACTTTCTCTTCCTGCTCGTACTTGGATCTACCTCCTGTCTTGTTCGTCGTCAGGATCCACGTGATCTTGCTGTCTTTCTTCGTCGCAGGACTTCGAACTCTGTCCGTGGTCTCCGTCGCGCGTTCCGCCGTTAAAACTCTGATCGCGTCGAGATTCACCGCGTTGCTGGTGTTCCCGTGATACTCTTCGACGAGTTCGGTGCTGGTTTCGAGCAGGCTGGATCCTTCCATGCCGGCCGAAATCGTGCTGGACTGTCTGTCGAAGATCACGGCCGTGTTCGTGGGAGGATGAAGACCGATCGCCTTTGCCACGCGAAAGTTCTGTCTCGGTTCGGGAGTATCCGTGTCGACGGAGCTGATTTCCGGCGTCGATTCGGAGCTCAGGCGATCCTGCACCTGGTTACGTGGCTCCGAGGTGCTCGACGGCACTGGGTTCCCTAAGATCGCTGCAAGAAAACAGAATTATCGATACTGTATACTCGTATACCGTATATTATCGGATACTCTTATCTTTCGATTCGATATAGATTTCGAATCAACTGTAATCGTGTCACGTTGTTCGTAATGTACGGAGTGGTATAAATACGATGGTAAAAAGAAAAGAAAAGAAAAGAAAAGAAAAGAAAAGAAAAAAGGTACTTTATCCGACATGGAAATTAGGTGCGAGCCGTGCTTAAAAGGGTAAGTCAGGATTTTGCTGATATCGAAGTATCGGATGTTGGCGAAAAGAGCTACCCAACGGTTTAGTCGATATTTAAATGAGCTTCCTGTGCAGTGTACAGAGTGGTCCTCGTGGATTTCAATGAAATTTATCTCGTAATTAGTTGGCCGGTTGTCGGCGAATTTGTTCAAGTAGATTTCTGAAGGAAAGCTCAAAGATTTAGTCGAACCGTCGAAAAGGTTGATCTTCGTGGAACGATGTTCATCGGTAATTTCACGCGAATTCTATCTGGACCGTAACGAGCATGGCAAACAACGAGAACCGGTGAACGAAGGCGTGAAAGGCATGAAAAATCACGGGATGTCCTTGATTCTAGCTTCTATTTAGAACGCACCGAGAAATTGAGCGGTAACCCAGAACCAGTGCATCCACCAATGCAACGTCATCGCGTCATCTGCGTGTACCTGGAACAGAACGTGGACAGAACAACATTAGTCCGTTGGTTGCGTAATATCGAAACGTTTTGGAAATTTTCAAATTCCCTAAGCCGAAAGTGCTCCTCTCTGGACAATGGTCTTGATTTGATCCGTGGATACGCGTGATATCGACCTAGAGAGAGAGTGCGACTCGAAACGCGGTGCTTCAGAAGATTGATTTAGTGGTACCGCTAACCCGCGCTAAGTGCCTCTTTAATCGACAACTTTTCTCTAGGGAAATATTCGTTTTTCGATCGATTGTCGATTTCGAAGAATTTTCATCTTTCAAATCGACACTTAAAAGTATATTTAAAACGTTCCTTTTGCTTTTTCCTTATCCGTACGCGTTAGAAAGTACATTGGTAAGTTGTTCGGTACAGGCGCCGGTATGCGGTCAACCAGAAAATAACATATTTAGATGAGTAATCTGAACGGTTGCTCCACTCAAATTTCTGAGTGACTCATTGCGAGAAGAATTGAAAAAACACCGTCGTGACTCCGTTGAGAAACGTATTCGATCGAAAGATTTCGAGAATTCGGGCATTTCGAAGGTTGAGAACAATCTCGCGATGTTAAACCTAACAACAGGTTTCTCAATAGGAAACTTGCTTTCCCAGAAACGTGTGACTCGAAAAGAATGATTCAGAGGGTTAGCAGGCGGAAGGGGGTTTGTTCCGGTATCTTTATCTCGAAGAGCGTGCACACTAGTGGCGGGAAAATTGCGACATTGTTCGCGCACCCTGACGTCCCGGTGCATCCAGCCTACAATTTACAGTCGGTTACAGTCGGGAGAGCATGACCGGTCCGTGAATAACTGTACCGCTCTCTTTTTTCGTCCAGCTTCGTTCGTCGCTTCGAAAATGCTCGTAAGCGCGTGCAACTTGGATCCGAGTTTCTTGCTGCGAATTTTCTCGGCCTCGAATTCTCCGAAGGCCAAAGTTCACGAATCGATGCGCTCGTCTTTGCAGATACAACCGAGCAGCTAGGTATTTAAATGCGCGCAAATCACTCGAACGTACCGAAACGTCCATGGTTTAAGGCTTGTTGTCTCACCAGATGATCGAGATTCCAGTTCCTGAACCGAGGCGCAACGTCAACTGACGAGTCACACGGAGCCACGTACCGATGAATCACGGAAAGATAATCGCGAGTCCAATGAGGATCGGGCTTACGTTATCGATGGTTAAGAACACAGATAAAAAGAAGGTAAGAATACTTCCGCGAGAAACAATGAGCCACATGACTTTCAGACGAAAAACTCTCTCGTTAACATCGCAATCGGTAAACAGTAAACAGTAAACGGACGTTGCAACGTTGCTTCTTCGAATGACGCTAATTTAACTTGGAAATGGTTCCATTTACAATATTTAAAACCATAACGATAATACTACAGTCGTTCTTTCTGAAGGTCTTTGGTCGAAAAAAAGAAAGGGAAAAAACAAGAACGTAAAGTAGCTCCGAGCGATTCGGACGATTCCTGCAAGGAGGGAATAAGAACGTGTTTCCTAAACGGGAACAAACTCGAGATGGTATGCGAATAAAAGGTATTGCGCAATCGCGTCAGTGGAACTCGTTCCTTCCAGCTGTACTTGATTTACTTTCCATATTTATGCATCGGGAAGGTTAACCTTCGACCAAGCTTTACCAGAACAAGTTGAAATTCGACCTTCGATCCAGGCTCGCGAAGGTTGCCGCTCGCGGTGAAATCGAAAAAAGTTAACAAATTCGTCAACTACGTTGATCGACTCTAATTGTTCGTTCTGTTTCGTTCTGTTTCCTTCTGTTTCTATATTCTATCGAACTAAACTCGTCGGTTAACGAACCGTAGAATCGTTCGATTCGATTGTAAAGAAATGTTCGAAACGGCAAAAGAGCCGATGCGATACTGTCGCATCCGACAGCTTTTTAAGAAAGCTGTGCGAACAAAGTAAGGGTGTTATCGTAAGGGTCTTGTCGATGTAAAAATACTAGCTGGAAAGTTGTAAAGATGTTAGTACAGTGCGCTAGGCGATCGATTCCGTAGCTGAAAGTGTGTCGGTACCTATACATAGGTGCTATGACCCACATGTCTGCGAACGCGTTAACTTCTCACTTGTTGCGAACGGAAGTTGCAAGCGAAAACGCGGAAGACAAGTACGCTGTCTAGCGTCGCAACAGTGCCTGCTAACGAGTTCCTTCGCACCACGAGACGCGAGCTTCTATGCAAATCTACAGCACGCCAACTTCCGAGTAATTGATCGGACACGCGCGCCACGATGCAAACGCACGCTTCTTTCGTGCAAGGACAATTTTCATATTTTTAGATTTCCAAAATGTTTTCGAGTGTTCGGCGATAGATTCGAATAAAACGGATGGACAGAGGAAACGCTTAACACGGCGGCGTCTCGTTAGTAACGGCCAGACAATTCGTTGTTGCGGCAACCAATTATCACGGCTTTGCTCTCTCGTTTGCAGTTTCGAAACTCCTAAGGAGCCGAGTTTAATTTGTTTTTAATTGCGTGCCCATCGTAGCGAGCGTTCGCTACGTTGCACTACAGCTCGTACGTTATTCGAACAAGATCTCGGATTTTCCTTTAACATGGTACAAGGAAAAAGTTGTTCAGAATCACCGCAGCTACAACCCGCTTTCGGGGATTCTAACACTAGAATTGTGGTAGGTTCTAACGTTTACCGAGGATCGAGGATCTTTCGATATACATAACGTGTACAGTATATCGAGGAATTTGCAGCGAGATTCGTTGCGAAAACCGGTGTTAATACCCTCCTGCTAATTGACAGCGTTCACTCTGCTGCTCGAAACTAACCAACTAATTCTCGCTAATTCCTATCCGACGAAACGAACTTCGACTCGAATTTCCAAGGTTCACCAAGGTTTCCAAGGTGCGAGAAAATATCGTCGATGTTTGCTGCGGATTAACCTGCTCTAGACCGATTTGCAACGAACGAGTTTACGCGTTATCATCGTGTCCCTCTAGGATACGCAAATCTCGTTACAAACTCTGGGAAATTGGATTAATTCGGCTACACGGTCGTCGCTCTAATT
Source organism: Megachile ligniseca (assembly GCA_945859555.1). Taxonomy (NCBI): domain Eukaryota; kingdom Metazoa; phylum Arthropoda; class Insecta; order Hymenoptera; family Megachilidae; genus Megachile; species Megachile ligniseca. Next base: position 174,713 of record OX243792.1, read on the forward strand.
CGAGTAGTCGTAGACCGTAGTCGAAGACTTTCAACGAGCCAAATCGATGCGCTATCGCTCTGATTCGTTCCCGACTCAGAGAGAGTCGTGCGGTGCGGTTCAGTCGAGTCATCCGTCGCGTCGTTAGATCGGAGAAAATCGGATCCTCCATATGGCTCCATAAAATGACCAGACACCGATAGAGAGATTCGAACATTTCGGAATTAGGCTTTCTCGGGTGTTTCAGCTTTAGTATACGGACTTGGAAACATACGCGAAAAATCTCTAAATACCAAATGTTGGGAATAGACAAATTTTCGAGCTTCGATACATGTCCTCGTCGAAAGCGAGCCTACGTTGCACTCGAGTGTACGTTTCTGAAAGCGAAAGCTTCTAATGTAACTGGTAGTCACGCTTGCGTTGATGCAAAACCGGTGAGAAAACAGGGACTCGCTTTCCTCTCTGATTATTAAAAGTTCGCCATGCTCGATCAATCCTGACGTTTACCACTTAACTGCGCGATTAACCAACATAATACGTACAGGTAAGAATCGTTGATAAAGAAAACGCAGCAGTTCCCGATCATTTCTACGGCTCTGCGTGTTAATACGGTCTTTCGCCGTGTTTTTCATGATATTCGAGAGTGGAGCGATTTCGGAACTAGAAATTACGGATACGCATGACATATTGTAAAATTGAACATACAGATCGAAAGTCTGTGTCAGCGATAACATTCGCATCGGTCTGCTTCGATCTATTTTTAACCTTACGACCGCGTCTTCCGACCTTTAAAGCTTTCCAGTCTCGTACTTGGCATAAAAACGATACTGTTCGTATTTAAAAACGTTCTCGAATCCACCGATACAAATTTTATCGAATAAAATGCAACCGATACACCGACCAAATGCAATTTCACCTTGACGCGATTAGTACTTCCCCTACTGAAAAATAATTCGCTCGTCGGATCTATTTACGTCCGGTAATTAAAATTACCAACAAACAAACGTGTAACCGCGATTCTACGATGAACGAATAGTTGCGTAAGCGAAAATCTACGTCGATGTAGCCGAAACGACGATCAAGGTCAACTCGAGAACAGATTAATTGTTAGTTTCCGGTTTTCGCTCGCTAAGTCACCTTTTCGTCTACGGTGCTGCGCTTTTAAACGCTTTTCAACGCTTTTAAACGCTTTTAAACGCTTTTAAACGCTTTTAAACGACGCCGCACCTTATCAATTACAGAGGAAAAACGAACGCAGACGACACGCTAGTCTTAACGATTACGAAACTCGCTTAAACGAGTCACGATGTTACATAAATTTGCGTAGTTCTTTTTTTCGCTAGATCGTTAACGGCTGGTCGAAGGTGCAAGAAATTAACAGTGAACACCCGGCAGATGGCCCGTTTCCATTAGGTCCTAGGATTAATAGACAATTTTTCGAGGAGAACTGATTCGATAGAATCTCGTAGAAGCAGCTTCGCCAAGAAAATTCGATTAAAAATTGAAATTCAGGAGAGAGAGAGGGAGAGAGAGAGTGTCTCGCCCACGCTCGAACCGCGAGTAATCCAATCGAACCGAAGCGAGAACTTCCGAATGAAAACAGAGCTTAAAAATAAAATCCATAAAGCGAGAAATCGGAGAACGAAAAACTAAAATGGGAATTCGGTTGACTGGCGTGAAGTCAAGATTAGATTGCAACGAAGAAGAAGAGCAGAGAAAGGGAGAAGGTAAAATAGCCGCGCGGCCACGTGGCACAATCAGCGCCAATTACGATGATTAAGTAAGTGCCGCAATGGGACACGATAAGAGAGAAAAACGAAGAAAACGATAGATGATTTCGCGAGCCGCGTAATGCGTCTGCCCGCGTGGAAAGATAACCTAAAGAAGTTTCCTTTCACTCGCATCCACGTTCCGGATAAGAGTCTCGATTGCAACCGGAGGAACAATAGTTTTCGTCACAGTTCTACGCACGCTTTAACTGTGTTTCGCTGTACAGTGCACTAGTCGGCTGCAACGTAATAGGCTCCCTTTTTATGACAACACCTAAATACGTACGTTTCACGCTTCGAATTTCATTTTCCAAATTCTTTCATTCGCGACTATTAAAACTTACTCCAATTCCGAGATTTCTACGTCGATCGGTCCCCAAATGTTCGTGTTCTCGACAAATCACTAGAAATGAACGCGCGAGACGCCTCTACCTTTTCGATCTAGGAAAGCCAGATCAGTGCCGTTTACTCTACATCCTTCAGATTATCTCTCTAGAATGTTCTAATCAAAATAGTTTGCCTTTGCTTTTCTTACAACGTCGTTAAGTCTTACGTAACGCAATTACCAAAACAAAACTGTACATTGATAAGACACTGGTCGTTTATGTAAACGCCGACAGAAAAAAAATACCAGACTGATCGCCAGCGATACGGCAAACGGGAAATGAAAAACAAATAACGGTTATATCGAACCAGAACAAAAATTAGTGATTGTCGAGAGAACGGTCGTTTCAAAATGTTTCGCCTTACCGATCTCAACTGGTCGCGAATTCGATCACGATGGAATCCAAATCTATTTTGAAATCGATTAAAACAATGATATTTGTACTATAGTTTAGATACAACGGAACAAGTGTTACGATTTCATCGTTAGCAGTTGATCTTTGCGCGAATACATTTGAATTGGTCAGCCATCCGCCGCGCCGGTTTAGATCAATATGATGGCGACCGAACAGAAGCACGAGCACGGTTTCCTGGAGGATCACTACCAAAAACATCGCCAACGAGGAAGAAAGCGGTTATTGCACTTACGCGAACCACGATCGGTGCACGACTGTTCCTCAACACGGATATGCTTTCTTTTCCGGATCTAACGAGTTATGAAAAACGGCGCGGTACGAAGATGACCGTGTTTCTATGATGTACATAGAAGCGAGTGTCGAATTACCGCGAGTACCGTAAACGCGGGCCAAGAAAAGTGAACGTTGTAGAAAACGAATCGTCCCGCGTGCACGACAAAGAAAAAGAGAGAGAGAGAGAGAGAGAGAGAGAAAAATATCAATTCGTTCCGCTTGTTTAGACCTCGACATAGGAAGAGCGAATATAGGGACATCCTGTCGTGGAAATTCGCGTCCCCGGACGGAAGTTGGAGGGAGACCGCAAACGAGATACGCGGTGACCAACAGTCGTGCACACGTTATTTCGCGTGAATGTGATAACGTACATAATTCCAGCGACGCAAAAACGAAAGAAGCGAGATCTGCAATTTGTTCAACGAGCCGGAGCATTTACGCGCGAGTAATAATCTATTACCAATCGATAGGCGCGACAATTTTCTTTTAATCGAATCGAACTGCGATTAGTCGGTCCAATTAATTAGTTCGTAATTATTGCGCGTAAAGGATGCATCAGCGTAGCTGATCAATCGTTAACTTTTTCAGCTCCAAACTACATTTCATATTTCGCGCCGGCCGATTTACATTTCTCCATCCTAATACATCCGAGGCATTCTTTGGACGAGGACACGTATTTGACGATCTTTTTTTTCGTATCTTTAAATTCAAGTTTTCGAATTTCCGAATCATCCAGTTCATAAATTTTCAAATCTCTATGCTTATAAATTTCTAAATTCCCAAATTCTTATATCCCTTAATCACCAAATACTTATGGCTTCTAAGCGATGTACTTTCGACGCGTTTTATCGATTCTCGTTATCTGGATCGAGGAAAAACGGGCAAAGAAAATAGGCCGTGCAACGCCCACAAACGTTTCTTTCGATGAAATTTCGCTAGGAATAGACGCGGTTCGAGTAAAAGAACGAGAATACAAAATGCGTTCAAAAACGGAGAAAGTTTAACGCGTCGTCGAACAAAAGTCTTAATCCTTTCACTTCGCGTCAATTTGAACCCTATGCCTCGCGAATTTTTTCAATCCTCGATATTTGCAAATTTATAGTAAGCGACACGAGCAAGGCTTCATATACTCTACGAGGCAAAGAGTTCAATTTCATAATAGTTACCGACAAATTTCGTAAGATTAACAGCCGTCGCTGTGTTTATCTTCCGGGTGAACTTTCGAGGTAAAGAATGCAAAGAGACGACTAAAGAGCATCGGCATCGTGGCCTGTCGTGAACGGGTACTATTCCTGGAGATTCTTCCGTGGCTCGTTGTTCGTTTTTGCGAAAAACTTTGTTCCTGCTTGCGCTCCGTTTCAATGCGCGTTCGTTATCGAATTGTTTCTTCGGAAATGTGACTTTGAACGAAGACACTCGCGATAAAGTTTCAGTCATACCTATGAAACAAAGAAAACGATATCGTCGTTAGAAACGTTTCTTGATCGGCTTTTTATCAACGTCTAATCAAAATCTTGTAAATATACATTTCAAAAGGAAGTAAAAGAATATACGATAAATAAAAAAATTTGGCGGCATGCGTTGTCGCGACCCCTGCGCGCCAGCGCCAGGATTGAACCTGGTATCGTTTGATCCGTAGTCAGACGCATTATCCGTTGCTCCACAGGACCAATCTGCTGCGAATTTTTTACTCTCGGTACAAGTAACGATGTCATTTTTCCTCAAAAATTTGTAACTTCATTAATAAACCTTCCTCACCCTCATCCTGCCCCCTCCTCCTCCTCCTCCTCCTCCTCCTCATCATCATCCTTTAACGCGTAAACACGGATACCCTTTTTTTTTTTAACGGATATAATATATTTCCAATACACGTAAAAGTAACCTTTCCGTCGATCGACGCACGGAGTACTTGTAATATTAAACAAATCCCATGAATGGTATTCGCCTCTGACATTTCGAACGAACTATGTTAAGCATCGTTCGCGGAGATCGTTAACGCGTTAACGCGTTAACGTGCCAACGAAGACACCCATGTATAGTATGTACCCACGTGAGAAAATTGCACGACGTTTAACGTCATCGTGAATATCGACTTACCGTCGTCAATCGGACAAACGTTACACTCGGTATTTAAAAAAAATATCACACGCACGACATTCATATAACTAGTCTCTACGATCAGAGACTAGGAACGTAAGCGGTGCACGTTCGATGTGCACGACACAGAAGCAAGACTTTCGAAACAATACACACCTCGTGACACTTCCGCGGAACAATAATAATCAACAGCATTGAACGATCTCTCTTTCCAACGTTTCATTTGTTTAAATAGTTTATCTATACACACCCAGGCAAGAGATATTCCTCCGTTGTTTGTGTTAATACAGGTAGCAGACATTCGGTGTTAGATGGACAAGGATTCTGGTGCACGAGCGACCGAAAGGGCACTTGAATTCGGTCAGTAACGTCAGTGTCACCCCGTTACTGTCCATCGAAAACAGGAGGGTGCCGATCCCATCGAAGAAATCCGAAAAAATCTCGTATCGCTGTTTTCCACGAATAAATCATTATTCTTCACTCACCCTTCGTAGTTAGATAAGTCACGTGAATCACATACTCGCGCGCGTCCCGTTTAGAAACCTGAGAACACGAGCGAAACACGCCGAGGGCTGTCACGACCTATCGTTATGCTCGCCATTTTGGTTTACACTGACACTCAGGAATGAACAGCGAGGTGTTTTACCGTGAATACGCATGCGCGCGACAGGTGGCTGCCCGGGACGTTGAATACCGTCCGTAATGTATCTTCGATGTTTCAAGCGTATCAGCCTTGTACAGTTTCAATTAATATTCTCCATTAATTACCTGTAATGTGAAATGTTATTAGATATTTGTATCGTAATTCGATAAATGATTACACATCAAAATCTGTTGAATAGAAGAACGATATGCATTTACAAATTTTCACTTTGACAGTTAAAAATAATTACCTGGCTGCTCTACTTGATCGATAGCTGGTTCGTTTGATACCCAAGTTGGTTACCTCGATACTCCATCTATCGTTTTTACCTGTTAAAGAATCATGGGAAAAATACCTACCCCTCCATTTTTATGTACATTCGTCCAACTTGCTATGCTAATCCAGATTAGGCAAATTATGCACTACAATTATGTTCTAGCTTGTTTTTCGCAATATCAGACAAGAGAAAATCATTTACGGAATGACGGTAAAAAGCACGTTTTATATCTCGTGTGCGAAGAACGATTTCGTTTGATTCGGAATAAAGCGGATAACGCGATCTGTATACATCTGGATCGGCAATTTCAAATAACGACGCAGAGCGATAAATTTGAAACGACTCGTGTTCCTAAAGAACGTAATAGTTACAGGTAGTGATACATTTCTCAACTTATGATAATAAAAAGGCGTGATTTCTTAAGTTATCAGTAATTATGCTTCTCACCTCAGGATCTTCGATGCGTACATAATTGCAACATTCTGCGCATGCTCAAGCGCCATACGCATGAGCAGGAGCGCTAAACAGGAGAGATTCAAATTTAAAAATTAACCGGCAATCGCAGGTAAGTTACGGACATCGTTAATTTCATAAGCATATAAAAGACTGTATCTTCACCGATTTAATAATTTTAATAGAAATCAATTGACAGTGTTTCGATAAATCTGAACGAATTCAAGTATAAATTATATCCGCAGTAGATAATTTTCGTTATATATAGTTGCGCTTTTTACCGCGTTAGCGTTGTAATCTTGTTCCCTCTTAAATCGATAACGTAGCGTGTGTTAAATAATAGTTTCCAGATTTATTCGCTTCTACAAAAAACAATTTAAACTTGTTCAAAGAAAAGATACGAGAGAATATCGTTTAATTAGTGGTGTACAATTTAATTAATTGTGTACGATTGAAAAAAAAAAAAAATTGGCCCATGGGGGGATCGAACCCACGACCTTCGCGTTATTAGCACGACGCTCTAACCAACTGAGCTAATGGGCCTGACGAACCATTTACATTGTTCTTCTTTATAGGACTTTATGGATGCAATTGTAATAAAAATGAAATACTTTTACCTTTGGCAACATTCGCATAACTCGAAATCAATGGAGTTGAATCTAATCGTTCATTTATGTATATGACATATGTAGATGGAAACTTGTTCAAGGAGTTTGTCCATTCTACTCGAAACGTCTGGTTTATGAAACCAGTCTGGTTCATTATTACTTGACAAACCTCTCCTCGCAAAGGGAGGTTCATGAACTCTATATCGATTTCACTATTCCTAGACACAATGAAGAACGCTCGATATACTATCGTTTGCTACATACGTTAACTGATCTAACAATAACCTTCGCGTCGTGGATGAAACTCTTTGTCGAGTAAAAGAAGAAAAGCAAATCTTGAGACCTTGCGGTCAAGTCTGAATTTCATACTAGAGGAAAAGCTTAGAACTATGCGTTATGTACTTTATACTTTTTATACGAAACACAAACACATTCTTATTTGACAGTGTCTTTATTGAAGCTTGTCGAGCAGATTATATGTTGATTCGTTGGAAATTGTATACATTTTTACTTTTAATTGACCATTTCAACGAGCGAAATAATGAAGCAACAATACATATACACCGACTCAATTTGCATAACGACGTATTAAAGTACGAGTGTTTCTTTTTGTATTTAAACTGGTATTCTTCCTTTTCCTCGATCTCGGTGATTTTCCGTTAAAACGCATCGCGAATTAAGGTACAATAGAAGAAGAGAAATCGAAAAAGTAAATATTCACCGAAGGACCGAACTACGGTACCTTATTAATGTACGGTAACTTATCCCGTGGGAAATCGATGAATTGGTGCGTTGACCCACAGTCTATAGACTACTACTGATTCGACTTTCATATCGAAGAATTACACAGTTCACCGAGCGATCGAGAAAATCTCTTTGTTTTTTAAAACGGTCGTTTCATCGCGATATACGAATGACTCTATCTTTTATTTATACGTTTTAGTCACACAAGATTTCCCATGTTCTTGCTATCTGTGGTTTATCTCTTAATTCGAACGCATTCTTATCTGGAGCATGCGATATCGCTTAATTTACAGTGATTTTGCCTCGTTCTCGCTGCATCAGTTCGCAGCGAGATGGATCAACAAGCGACACGGTGCGTTTATTCGGCAGTTTTCTCTTAATCAAACGTATATACAAATGACAAGTCCTTCTGTCATTTTTTCGTGGCAGGCGCCTTCGTGAGGCGAAAAATTTCGATCCTTGTTCCAGATAAATTCGAAAGGTTTTTCTACTTTGTTAGACAAATACTCTGTACATTTCCACTTAAAACTTGTCTATTAATCACTTTCGCGTTAACGAGTGTAATTTCAGTCAACTGTTTACAATGTTGCATAAAAACCGAATCGGGGGGGGGGGAAATCTTTGTTCTTATACTGTAGTCAGAAGTAAAGCACCGGCGGTCAATGGTAGCCTGAAAGACCGATGCATCGCGGAACGAAAGTGATTGCGTAAACTACATATGAAAACCGGTATATCCGTGGATCGGTGCAACGAGAAAAGGAAGAAATGTTCACAGTTCGGTACCAGCAATTCTGTCTGCGTGACGGCGAAAGTGACGCACGTGTTTTTCGTTCAATACATATTTCAACTCTTTTCTTCTTCGGTCGGCTGATCGTCGCGTTGGAGGAATTTATCGGGCGGAGGTCATCGAGACGGGTAAAACGAAATCGGGAAACGCGTTATCGATGACCCGTTGCTTTCCTTAACATTCGTTCGACAACGGTGAACGAGAAAAGTCGACGAGTAGCTGCCGTACGAGGAAACAAGATCGTGATACAGTTTGTCTACTCCGTCCGAAAACGAAGTATCCGATTTGATACTGCAGTCGAAGGGGATGCACAGGTATTTTACCATTCTCCTATTCGGTAGAAAATGTTTCGAACAGAAAAGAAGCAAAAGTACGCGTTAAAAGATTGTTTGCCAGAAAAGAAATAGGAATGCGTTCCCGAGATACATATAGAAATCGATCGTACTTCCGGGTCGCCCTCGAACCTCGAGCAGCAAAACCATCAAACGATAAATATACTGTTTAATAATAATTTTTCAGCGAAATTATTATACGCTTCCGGAAGTGGATATCTAGCCATGTTACCACCTGCTATTCCGCCCGGCATTCGTGATCATTCTATAGCTGAACCCTCGTTCGATGACGATGCCAAGAATCTCCTCGATGCCAGTCAAAAAGGAACATTTATAGTCGGACGGTTTAGTCGTGATCTGAACACCGACGACTGCGGTTCGTCGCTTCGCGTCCTTTTCTTTATTTTCCAAAGGAAACCTTGCGCGTCTCTTCTTTTCCTGTAAAATTCTTCTTTTCGTTTGTTTCTTTTGGAGAACGGCCAGACATTTGGTACCGACAAGGAAACTCGTGTGTTCCTTTCTTTTGTTCATTCTACAATTCCCACTTGTACACGAAGGAATTTTGCTGTTCACCAGTGTAACACGTTTACCGCCGCGATAAAAATAACAATTTCGTCAAGTACATTGTAAAGGTATCAAAAATTTCCTTCTTTCAAGTTGTTTACGTTTGATAACCGCGATATTATTAAGATTCGTAGCGTCGATCGCCGATTATCACCGTGACAGTGAATTCGGGACTAACACTGTTGGTTCGGAGAATTGGCGCGCAAAAGTATTTATTCTATTCGTAAGTTTCACCGAATAGAGTTATATCAGTTCTTATCGATGATCTAGTACTTTGGTTAATCTCCATGTTGCTTCGTATAACTACTATCGTTTTAGATTGTATTTCAAACGTGTCATTCTGAGCGTATGAGCGTATGAGCGTAACGAAAAGCACAGGAATGAAAATATTGACAATTTTTCATATTTTTTTAAGACGCATCGTCAAGGTCGAAAGCGTTCTTACAAAATTCTTCCGCGTTTCGAGTCAAACGATACTTTTCTCTGATCAAACTATGTATACTTTAGAAGATTTGTCCGTGGCTAATCGAACGACGATTAACGCTATTAATTAACAGAGTTTAATAGAAAAATCTAATAGGAATAAAATTGAACGATGGACGATGTGACAATCGTGTTGCAGAGCAACCTTTCAAGAAATTATGGCGAAGGCGTACGGAGGTGTGTTGATCGTGGCGGATGTGCTCCTCCTTCTTCTGAAGATTCTCTGTTACATCGTCGAAGGCATATACAGATTGTTCGTGCCAGTAGAGGAGAAAAGCGTCGCTGGAGAAATTGTTCTGGTACCGCGAACGAAATAAAATACTTGTGTAACTTGTGTCGTTCGCAGTTAATTACTTTGTTATTACGTCTCGATACGACTGGCACTCGCGACAGCTGCATTTTTATTCGTAAACCTGTGACATTTGCATACGATAATCGTACTATCTCGTGTTGCACAGGTTACAGGCGCAGGCCACGGAATCGGCAGAGAAGTAGCGTTAAAATATGCCTCTCTGGGCGCTACGGTTGTCTGTTGGGACTTGAACCAACAAGGAAACGATGAAACCATTAATGAAATTAAGAAACTCGGCGCGTCTAAAGCTTACGGTTACAAGTACATATAGAACATCCGACAATCTGTCCAGATTACTCGATACATATTGGGGAACGAAACGACTAAAATAAATTTTACAGATGCGACGTATCGAACAGAGAAGAGGTGTTTCAGGTGGCCGAGAAAGTGAACAAGGAAGTCGGGAACGTGACGATTCTGATTAACAATGCTGGCATTATGCCCACCCGCAGTTTGCTGGATCACACACCTGAAGATATTAAACGGATATTTGATATCAATGTGATGGCACACTTTTGGGTAATTTATTTGAAAGAAAACCGGTAGTTTATCGTTAACGATAAACTTACTTACCGATTCATTTACTTACAGACCTTGCAAGCTTTCTTACCCAACATGATTCAAAGGAATTATGGCCATGTCGTTGCTCTCTCCTCGATTGCTGGAGTTTTTGGTCTACCTAATCTCGTTCCTTACTGCGCCTCGAAATTTGCGGTCAGAGGTAAATTCTATAATATGATAGATCACGTGGAATCTTATTCCATTTCCTATTCGTCTTCGTCATATTCCAGGATTGATGGAAGCCCTGCACGAAGAGCTCAGAATATCCAACAAGGACAAGCCTTCGAATATTAATTTCACCACGATTTATCCGTACATGGTGAACACGGGTCTCTGCAAGAAACCGAAGATCAGGTGAAATTGCTTAAAAAATACAAATAATAGAAAGAAAGTATAATAAGTTTAACAAACGATATCTACAATATTATTTGCATGCAGACTTGATTACTGGACTAAAGGTGAAAACATATTGCACGGAGAAGGGCCACGTAATAATTGAACGATCGATAGAATAGAACTGATAAAATGCTATTTCTTTCGTTAGATTTACAAGCTTCATGGCGATCATTTCACCGAAAGATGCAGCTGCTGAAATAGTTAAAGCACAGAGGCGAAACTACGTGGAACTCTCTATTCCCCCGTTCTGGGCCTATATAAATGCTTTTTACAGGTATCTAATGCTTTTAATTACACCCGCATCAACCCCATTTATCACCTTATCGTTCGATAACGTTTACTCTCGATACTTCAGATGTGCTCCAGAGATGTGCTTACGCAGTACAATAGACTTCCTAGACGCCGGTGTTGAAGCAGATAGTCAGCGAACACTTAATGTTCCTACGTAACTACCGTACAAGGAAGTGTTATATAACTGTATAAGCACTGTATAACGAAATGTTAAACAAGAATATATTCGCTTACAATTCCGAATGATGTTTCTAAACTATCTAGAAGAAATAATTTCGGATTTATCACGTGTCGCTTGTCCGTGGTATTTACTTTCTATTACCACTACTACTTTTTATAAATTCTATTTAAATTTTTATTTTTACTTTTTATCAATTTCTAGATAATTTTACGATATGTGAAAAAGAAAGAACGTTTAACACAATTATCTGGTTTTTATCATTGTTACCATATGTACACCCGTGTTGATATATCGTAAGAGAACAAATTCTATGTATTATGATTTAAATGTAATCGAGAAAATATCTCCTGATGTCTATGTAACGATTCGTATTACGTGTTTATCTTCTAACGTGATAATAAATAAATGTACAAATACTTCTATGTATTCTTCTTCTCGTCACGGTCGAATTTTATTCCATTCAATAACCATACAACAACATTTGCCTATTAAAAACAATTTCTAACGAACGATTAAAAGCAATGCTTTTAATATAACATTCTTCAAACTATTGCGAATTTCATTTTTTAAAACATCTTGGAAAATTCCTATAATAATATCCCTGATCATTGTCCGAATTTCTGAAATATTTATTAGCCTAATTTAATGTTATATTTTAGTTATCTCTTTAATCTATCTTTAAAAATTTCATTTAATTTATCGTAACCTTTCATACCGACTTTAGCACCGGCTACTTGACAACCGAATGTTACGGCTGTTTGCAATACATTTTGGCTAATAAATTCTGTGTGACTACATTCTAAACTTTCAATATTATAATTTTTTCTTATATTTTTTTGAAAACTACTATTTACTTCGTCTAATTCCGACGTTTTCGTTTTGATAAATTCTAATTTTGCATTATATAAGAAATGCAACACGGCCGCATTGAAAGTATCGCCAGCACCCAAAGTATCCACGACTTTTGCTGGTGGAAATGCAGGAGATTGTACTATAATGTTGTCCGGAGTTCTTGCCATGGCGCCTCGATCGGCCCAAGCGCAAATAAGAGTTGCCCTAGAAATACAACGCGTTAAATAATACGAACATTTTATATACGATAATTTAACAATTTCTTCCTAGTATAAATACATACCCAGATTTCGCATCTTCGCTTATGTTCTTCAATGTTTCGCTCATATTATCGTATCCTCTACTCTGAGCGAATTCTTTGGATATAAATGCTACGTCGACGTAAGGTAATAAATCTAGAAGTTCCTGTTTCGGATTTTCTAATTCCACGCTAACTGTGATCGGTGTCTGACTTATGTCTCCTTCTTTATTGTTAGAGTCTTGACTATAGTTTAACATATTATTGTAGTTTTCCACGCATTGCATCATGGATAAAACCTCGTTTAAATTTCTGCCCTCAAAGTGAATCCAGCTATAATCTTCTAAATGTAACTGTTCAAAATGTTTCAGCGTTAATTCTGGAAGATTTGGATTATGATGTAGAATTGTACGAGAACCAGAACTTAGACTCAAAATGACAGTAGATGTTGGACATCCGATATCTTCTATCATAGGACAATGAGAGAAATCGATATTGTGTTTCCTCATATCATTTTGCAAGAAACTTAAATGTTCTTCTGCGCTTAGAGTACCAAAAAATTCACAAGGGCTTCCTAGTTGAGAAAGTACGGTGCAAGTGTTTGACGCGTTGCCTCCTCTTTGCCATCTATATTCCAAAGATCTACGCATCAAATAACAAGATCAAGTTATATTAAGATCAAATGAAAGTCTGTAATTTTATAAATTATTTGTTAAATATTTTTTTCTTAAAACAGACATCTCATCGTTAATAGTTAATAAAATACACACATTTTTTACTCTCACGGTCAAAGATCATTCTATTAAAAGGTTCAGTTTGATGGAAGAAGTAATTTAATTTCTAATTTATCGATGTTTAATATAGTTTCGGTATAATGTCAACAATGTCAATATCAGCTGATCGATGTAAACAATAAAATACGAATCACTGTGACATCGCGCAATCGCGCGTACAGATCTCACCTATCATCAGTATCTTCCGCGGGATATTGCCTGCAGGTTTGTACGATATCCATACAGGTTAATCCGACACAGAGGATTTTTGGCTGGTCCGGCACCATTGTCGAACACGTACCGACAATTCTTTCATAAAAACTTGAAATCATATCACTTACTGACCAGAAAGCACAAGTCACATTACGTTTCACTTCAGCAGACGACAGAAGTTTGATCGAAGAATATATGTACAAAGAAATTTTATGATTCGATAATAAACTCTGTGTTTTCGTTTCGTTTATAAATTCTTCCCTTTATTATCTATTAGATTATAAGGCTTACATATGTATCAGTTCAATCTACTTGACCTTTAACGCTTCAAGCATATTTATCGATGACTTTTAATCCCCCTCGATAACTTTTCCGCCAAAAATGTTGATTATAAAATTTATACATCATAAAACAATTTAATATGGATCTGTATTACTTCGTTTGAACATTGTTATTTCCTAAGAATTGACAGCTTGTTACACATATATATATATATGTATATATATACATATACTGTATATATGTATATAGACAAAGGTTTTAGTAAAGGAATCGCATATACGTATCATGTAAATTTTCGTTCCGATGAGTCTTTTACAGAATGTTTAATGAATTAATTTAGCAAATTTTTTAAGGAGTTAATCGAATACAAGGTACAAACGTGTTTAAAATTAATGAAAAATACATACATTAGAAATCTTTAAATTCCCGCTTTCTATACATCAAACGAGTGCAGCGCTTACCGCGTAATAAAAAAATGCCAAGATGGCAACGCAAGCGATTCTGTTAAATGTTGAGGCATCTTTTTACGTTTGCTAATTAATATTTTTAAAAACGATATTTACGAAATTTTATCGTATGGAAGAATATAGATTTTTAGCTGGATTATTAGATAAATTACTTGGTATCTTAAATAGGTTAAATCTATGCGAAACAGAGGAGTGTATCATATAGCATATCGACGCCTCGACATATAATTGTCGGAAAATTTTCTTTTCAGTAATTATTCTTCACATTTAATTTTGAATAATTTACCATTAAATACGATGGATCCTCGAATACACAGGAGATCAGAACCAGAAAAGGGACCGGGTGATTTGGTCAGTGTCATAACCTTAAAAATAGTCCATGACCAATATTATTTGAACGTTTATAGTAATTTTTTAAAAATAACAACTTGCAAAAGTTTCTTTAACTTTCTAGTTATGAAAGCATTTATTGCTAGTTGCTGGAGAATACAAAAATGATTTTATTCTTCATTGTACCTCGCAGGTAGTCGAATGGTTGAACGAAGCCTCCTTAAGTTCAGGAGAAGATGTTAAAGTTACAAATTTATCTAAGGTCCAAGAAATATTAGTAAATAAAGAACCACAATTGCTTCCATTATATCTGGACGAAGCGTTGCAATTCTCTTTAGACAGGAATGCAGAAGTTAGGAAAACGGTCACAGGTTTTATAGAAGAAGCTGGGTAAAGATTGTTATTCGAATGTATTATGTAACATCTTGCAAGAATTCTTCTTGTTATACGCAGACAAATATTGTACATCTATTTACAGAGTAAAGCAGCCTGAAGTAATTCCGCGTGTTGTTCAGATACTTCTAAGATTAGTTTCCGATGAATCATCTGCCGTCGCTAAAAGAGCTCTTAGAGCTAGCGGTAGGATATTGAGAGCTGCATTAAAATGGATAGCTAGTGCTAGTGCCGTTACACCAGAAATGGAAGTGGCATGGAGTCAACTTAGTGCCCTTAAAATTCAGATTATTAATATGATTGATAGCGATAATGATGGGTAAGAAAGTTGTCTTATCTATTCTGTTTGCGTGCATTATATTCAAGTTAAAAAAAATTTGTTTGCTTTTCAGTATTAGAACGCAAGCTGTAAAATTTCTTGAGGGTGTTGTTTTGATACAAACGTACCCTGACCCAGATTCTCCAAAAAAACCAGATGATTTCTCTTTAGAGGATATTCCATTAACGTTAAAAATAGCTAGAAGAAGAAAATTAGAAGAAGAAGCTAACGATGTAATGGATTTATTAATTAAATTTCATGGATCTCCGCATGTCAGTAGCGTCAACTTAATGACGTGCATGGGGTCTCTGGCCCTAATTGCTAAAACAAGACCTCAATTTATGCCAGGTGTAATACAAGGTATGTAAAAAAAATTGAGAAACATGATATATTACTCTGAGAGTATATAACAAAACGATTTTAATTTGCAGCTTTACAAAGGTTGCAACATGATTTACCACCAACGTTATCCGATTCTCAGGTAACCAGTGTACAGAAACAACTAAAATTAACATTACTAGGATTAATGAAACATCCTGCTAGCATAGAATTTGCGTCTATGATAGCTAAACAGTTAACACAATTAGGTGCAAAAGAGCAGGAAATAATTAAGGCTTATCCGAAACCAGAAGATATTCGACGTATAAAAAAGCGTCAGCAAGTAAATATTTAATAATTAAATTCTGTTAATTGTATTAATGGAAATTTCATTATTAGTAATTTGTATAATTTTTAAGGAAGCCGCGGTTGCTTCTGCCGCAAAACGTGTTAAAATTGAAACTCCGTTAATACCGGATGAACCGGAAATTGTATCCAATACAGTATCCACTCCAAAACTACCGGAATTAATCGAGCTTTCGGAATCTTTTATTGCCGAAAGATTAAGCGTGGAAATTGCTACGGATTTAGTCATGGATAGCATGGTACCTATTTTTGTTAATAAAACTGATAAACATTAGTATCGCTCCTTGCTCTCTTTTATAAAGTATATTTTGTTGATAGGCTTGGGTCCCAGACACGATGACAACAATATTTCAAAGAGAATACCAACCTACTTCCACGACTGATATAAATATTCAACGCCAGACGATTGCTAAATTATTAGCGACGCAAATAAAACAAGCTAAAACAAAGAAGAAAAAAGAAGCTAAAGATGAAGATGCCGTAATGGAAGATTTGGTGAAAAATCCAACCATTAGCGTAGCTGAAGCAAAACGGGAACGAAAGCGTGAAAAAGACCGAGAAAAAGAAAAAGAAGCAAAAGCTTCTTTGGAGGCTCATGAGAAATCACTTGCGAAAACAAGAACCCGCTTAAAAGCTTTAAAATTGTCTGAAGTTACAAAACCGTTATCGAAGGAAGTGAAAGAAAAAATGTTATTAATGGCAGTCAATAGAATTCTACTTTCTGAAAAAACAGCTGTATTTGGCGGTGTAGCGGCTGTAAGGTGAACCATTGTTTCATTTTTCAATAGGATACGATGAATCAAGGTCAAAGATTAATCTTAATTAATATCGTTTTAGATCAAAGATTTTAACCACTTTGGCTGCAACATTTAATCCGTACATTAAGGAAGCAGTATTACGTTATATTACCGACGATATGAGAAATCGTTTGGATTTAGCTTTAGGTTGGTTATACGAAGAATACGCGTTACTACAGGGTTTCCAAAGACGAACTACATTGTGCACGAAACCTCAAGAAGCACCACACCAAGCTTATAATTTTCTGCTGTGTACTTTAGTGTCCGCGATAGACTTAGTCCAAGGCAAGGATCGTGATACATTACTATGCAGGTAATAAATTATTTCAGAAAGCTCTCGATAATGAAATAATATCGATAATACTAATTATTACACATGTGTCAAAAAAGATTATACTTGGAAGCTCCTTTAATTACCGAAGATGCTGTTGAGGCTTTAAAAATGGTTTCTTCCGATGAAACAAGAGGATTAGCACCGTTGCAGTTGTTGAAAGAAATGGTTGTTCGTAGACCGACGAAACAATTAGTTTTCTTAAACGTGTTACTATGTCATACCGGTCATGAAAACAATACGGTAAGTTTCAATAGTTCGATGCTTCAAGTATTTTAAATATTCTAACATTTCTTTTGGAACAGATAAGAGAAGCTGCAATAGACTTAGTTTGCCAGCTGTATAGTCGACCTGAATTAAGTAAACTTATAGAAGAGTATGCAGTTCTTTATTTAGGTTTCTTACGACTTCATACTCCACCCGAAATCGTTTTCGGGCAAGACAGAGGTAGACCGCAAGCGGAAACTCAATGGACTGAGTCTACTACAAGAGCTTGTCTTGGATTGTATCTTGCTTTATTGAGCGAGCATCAAGATTTAATTCATGAGTGGGTTCACGTTTCGATTAGTGTTTTTTTTTATAATATAAGTGTTACTTACTGATATCAGCGTTTTCAGGTTAGCGAGAGTTTATACGTCAATGAGCGCGGATGTGAAACGCATGGTACTTAGACTAGTAGAAGGACCTGTAAGATCTTTAGGAATGGGTAGTCCACAGTTATTAGCATTAGTCGAAAATTGTCCTAAAGGTGCCGAAGCATTAGTTACAAGAATTATTCATATTCTTACAGAAAAATGTATGTAAACTTAAAATTGTGTATTTTACAATCATATTTTAGTATTTAATATATGCAATACTGTTTTTTATATTTAGCCGCACCAAGCGCCGAATTAGTAGCAAGGGTACGAGAGCTTTATCAGACTAGGGTTTCGGATGTGCGGTTTTTAATACCTGTTTTGAACGGTTTGACGAAAAAAGAAGTCATTTCTGCTCTTCCGAAACTTATAAAATTAAATCCTATTGTTGTCAAAGAGGTATTCAACAGGCTATTAGGAACGCATAATAATGACAGTGGTGTACCTCATACATCTCCTATTACACCTGCAGAATTATTAATAGCTTTACATAATATAGATCCAAGTAAAGCGGAATTAAAAACAGTTATAAAAGGTGTGATATATTATTCTTTTCGTAGGTAATATTATGTATGGCTTTATACCTTCGATTTCTCTTTTAATAACATCAATTTTCAGCTACGTCTCTGTGCTTCGCGGAAAAACAAGTATATACGCAAGAGACTGTAGCTGTAGTAATGCAACATCTTATGGAAATGACACCACTTCCTACTCTGTTAATGCGAACAGTGATACAAAGTTTAGCATTGTATCCAAGGTTAAGTGGATTCGTTATGAATATACTACAACGGTTAATTCTCAAACAAGTTTGGAAACAGCCAAAAGTCTGGGAGGGTTTCGTCAAGTGCTGTGAACGTACACAACCACAGAGTTTTGCTGTTATTTTGCAGCTTCCACCAGCGCAATTAGCAGAAGCGCTGAAGATGGCCAGTAATCTAAGGGCACCCTTATTAGCACACGTCGAAGCTTTTGCTGAAAATCAGGTAATCTCGTTTACATATATTATACCAGAAATTATATTCCGTTTTTCTTTTTTTTTTTTAATAAAAATTTGATTTATGTAAAAAATATTGGGATATTTCAGAAAGCACACATTCCGCAATCCATAATGGATGTTATTCAGGGTAAATCACCTTGTGACATGCATGATGAATTTGATATTGTGAGTAAAAGTAGTTGTATATAAAAAACTTGATTTTTATACTATCATAAAAACAAAATAAATATATGAACTGATCCAAATAGATCCCCCTTAAATTTCTTGCAGGCACCACCCGGTGATTATCCGATCGAACAAAAACCAGATACAATGGAAACTGATGTTTCAGAACCAGCCCCCCCTGGTTTAGATTAGCATAAACTCATTCCAGTGTTGGGATCTGAATCATCACCTACCGATTGTCCCAACTTTAATGAATTCACATTGTAAATCATGAATTGTTTTCCCTACTCACTGATAATCTGAAACGTTGGATCCACGTATTTTCTGAACAACACGGAAAATGTACATATTTTTATTTAGAATTTACTAAAGATTTAATTAATTTTATGAACATGACAAGCTACTCTATACTTTAGATTTTGTAAATAGTTCGCTCATACTTAGATGTACATACACACGAACATACGTGCATACATAAAAGTGTTACTGTCATAGCAATGTATATTTTTAATCACATTATAGTGATTCTTATTATCGATGCATTTTCGTATTTATAAAATGCACGATTATTTTTTCTACTTTACAAAGAATTTAATACGATTAGTAACGAATAACGTATTTATTTATTAATATTCGGCATTCTCTCTACAAAACTGTCGACAAGGCATTACGATTCGTTATAAATGTACATATATACACATATATTGTATATATATTTCGAAATTTTTTAAGATTGAACCCAAAGTATAGTTTATTGTATATGAAAAAATATATTTCATCGCATTAAATCACCACAACATGTATAAGATTTATATTGCGTTCACACCAGTTCACGAACATTTCAATCTTTGTATATGACTTATAGATACCATACGCTTAACAGTAAGTATAAAAATTTTAGTTATTACTTTATATCTAAATGTTAATAATACCATATACTTTTCATATTAAGTTGCAAATTATTTATAAGATATTCATAGTTAATTCAATGTATATAGATATATGTACGTAACAAAGTGCATACATACAAGGTTTCGTATCAAATTCTTTAAACAAAAAGGTTTACAAAAAATTGATCTTTATTACAAATTATCTCAAAGATTAAGTCATACAAAAAAAAGCGAAAAATAAAACAATCATTTCTATATACCTCAATGTTCTTTTTCGCGCGAAAATCACGGACAATTTTCTCGCTCATTTTCCCGCAATATATATATATATATATATCAACGGTATAATCAAAATTAATGTCTCTATTTTAATAAGAAAGAAAAAAAATGTAACTATCATCCAAAATCAACACCCGTGTCTAGCAGATCGCGTAACATAAATGATGCTTTTTTTGGAAGTATCCTAAAAATACAAAATATTAATTATATGTAAACTAATTTTAAAAACTTAGTACGCCTATTAGTTATAATAATGCGAAAATTACCTAAGAATGTGTCCTAAATAGAGTAAATAACCAGGTACACTAAATTCGGCATAATTTCGTCGAACACCGTCTAAGATTTGTTTAGCAGCTTCTGCAGCTGGCATCGTGCCGAAATAACTCGGTATTCTGTACGAAACCAGAAACGAATTTTTACTGCAATTTATACAGTATGGTATAGCGTAGAATAATGTAATTCAGTTTGCTGTTTACCTGAAGCGAATATCTTTCGCCACTTCAGCGCCTACAATAAACGGATAAACGTGAACTAAAGTGATTATGATGTTACTATTAGAATGTCTTAGTTCAGTATGCAATGATTCAGCCAATCCTTGAACTGCAAACTGTGCAGTCGATAATGGAACTCTACTTCTTCCTGTAGCACCACCCGAGAGACCAGCTACAGATGACAGAAGTACTATGTGTCCTTTGCCAGCGCGGTCCATACATGGTAAAACTGTATCCAACAACTGAAACACAATAATTGAAGATTACAATATTTTAAGTACTATTTAAAATGTATATATATATATATATATATATATATAATGTGAAATATATTTACCCAGAAGTGACTAATAACTGTCAAATTAATTGTATGCCTTATTTCTGGTGGATCCTGAAGTAACGCTCTAGGACTTGGTATACTGCAGCAATGGAAAAGCATCGTAATTTCACCTAACTCTGATTGAATAATATTCACTGTATGAGCTACCTATTGTATTTCATTTGCGATCAAATCAATGTGATACCAATTAAACTGTGTAAATATCAATTTTACAAATGTTATGCTTACTTCGCTTTTATCCGTTATATTACAAATATATGCTTTAGCTACTCCTAAAGCTCTAGATGCTTGTTGTACAGTACCATAACAGTTTTCAACACTGATGTCTACACAAGCAACATTAACCCCTAATTGACATAAATGAAGTGCTAATTCTCTCCCTACTCCACGTCCTGCACCAACAACCTAAAGCAAAAGGGAAATACTTTGTAGTTCTAACAAATTATCAGCTGACAAGGCTTAACATTTTACTACCATTGCAGTTTCTTTACGAAGATTTTTCAAAGGTGGAGGCCTAAACATTCTATAAAATGCAACTAAAATGGCAAATGCAATGCCAATTAGTAATGTTACAAGATCCAATATTAAAATGAAAAGAGAGTACAGTTTTAATAGCATTTTTGGTGGCCTGAAGTTTCTTCTTAAGCTGTCCTGCAATAGAAATTTATGATTTATTTTTAATCTTTTAAGCTAATTAGAATTACTACGAAAAAAACACATATCTTATCAATTTAAAGGTACTCTAGTATCACTAATTTGATGTATTTAAATTACAAAACGTTCATTCAATATTAAGAATAAATGTTTACTAACACTTACCATTTTTTTGTTTTTTGTTTTTTTTTGTTTTTTTTTTTAATAAAGTAATCAAATATAATTATATGCGAGATCGTGTCATAGAACAATTTTAATTAATTATACGAAGCAAATTTATTCATTTGAGAGATATGTACTTGTAGACTTGTATCAAGTTACGTCGTGAACTTTTCTGATAACATATCCGACGTCATTACGAGGGGGAAGATACCCGAAATTTATACCAATCGATATTTTATAAATGCATAAAAGCATACGAATATGAGTTTTAAAATAAAACTAAAAAGAAACAGAGAATTACTGAATTTTGTGATACGTACCACGTGCCCGAAAACACTTTTGAAGAAGTTCAACCGGCGTTCGTACTGTATTGCCTCTTTATGCGCAAATCCTTTTCTGATAAAATTTGAATGAAATGATATTGAATTTTTATAGTCATCCAGGAAAGAGATAAATCGGATACATATTATGAAGAAAGTATAAAGTTTCAAACGTTTAACCTTCTAATTGTTTTTACGTAAACAATATACATACATTCATGACTGTATACGAGAAAATCGTCTTGTTGATAATTAAATTAATTTGAATATTTGACAGAGCGCTATGAAACATAATTGTCATTTTTGTGTTTGCTTAATACTCTTTTTATATAGAGGTTTGTTGTTTTTTAAAAAATTAGTGAAATATAAAGTCATAATAAAATCGATACCGACGGTAGATAAATCGAATTCGAATCCCTAATATATCGATTGAGTTGGAATGACGTAATCGTGAATAGATGTTCCGGTTGTAAAGATCGTGATTTAATAATAATTAATCAAAAATGTGGTACGAAGTACTTCCAACATTAGCTATATTAGGAGCTGTTTTTGCAGTGCCGCAAATAATTCCATATTATGTGGAAAAGATGGTTTTCGGCAATGTAAGTAATTTCTTCGACATAACCTCTGTAGGGAAGCGTTTGCATAATAAATGTCACTCGCATTTGCGAGAAAATGATTGCGTTGTTTTAACATCCGTTATTTTGAAATTGAATTGAACAATGATGTTTGTTTTCATTTACTGATTATGAATTTTCTAATAATTTTGACACGTTTTGTCGTTACAGCCAATAAGAAGGGATCATAGTCTACTATGGACTACTGTAATGACCGAAAGGGATGAGGCATTAACTGGTGATTACAGAAAACCACGGGTAACTGATTCTTGTTTATTATTGTACATATATATATATATATATATCATATTTAAAATTTTAGTTGTTAATAAGTAAATACATTTAATACGATTGATGTTTTTCAGGGTTTGGAAGAAATTCCTGATAAATAAAATGTACTTCTACCTACGTTTAGTAAAATCAATATGTAAATATATATAATATTTCAAATACATTGATAAGTAATACTTTTTAGTTTGATTTCTTCTAACGTTCCTTGCTTTGTAGCAAATAACCGTAGATCTTTGTCATTTACAGAATAGTACACTGAAAAACTATTGCAATGAGATTGTCTTTCGAGTATTATACAAGGGGACTCGTATATTTTCGTTTGTCAAATAATCGAGACAAAACGCGATATTGAAATGAAAAATGAATAACTGTAAAGTAATCGCGTTTCCGCGGATAAAGAAAGCTAAGACTAAGATTCTTATAAGTCGGTCGATAAGAACGGAACATCTACCAGTTCCACAGAAATTGTTGTTTTTTTTTTTTTTCACAAAAACATATTTTCTTTATTTATTTTCCCGCAATTTTCGAATATCTTACACGAGCCGTTTTAAAGGATATGATTCGGAAGTATGTATATTCGAAATATAAGATTGGCCCCTATGCGTAGATAGAGATAACGAGCAATATATAGCCAAGGGGTCAAACCTTTGAACCAGGAACATAAAAAGCGTTACAGGTATATACATGTATAGTATGGTTTTTTGTAGTAGTTTCGTGAAATTATCGCATATGCACATTAATCTAAATTACACTTATAAACCACGCGAATGTAAATTGCAACGTATTGTTTCTCGTGAGTTATTTTAGGTGTTGAGTGTTTGAAACATTCGTAGTAAGCGTGTATGTTGATATATCGATGGAGCAGTGGGTTTAAAACAAACCCGTAAACGTGTCGCATATTGTACATTGCGCGTGATCGAGAACGCTTTTAAGCGAAGGTCAAAGAATCGTTACAGATAGAGAATAACGCGGATATCGTTATAAATAATTGGTATTGCGCCGCGTCATCGATTACGAACGCGTCAGGATATCTGTTGAAAGATAGGAGTAGTACTTAGAGGCCAGGTACTTTAATCGAACGTATCTCGAAACGTTTTCTCCGGACGGTACAGCGAATCCGTTGTCTCGAAATTGGAATTTATCGATTCTACTATTCATCTCCGACACGTTTACCTGACGACTCTTCCGACCAATCGACGTCGATCTTCCGTCTTGAAAAATTACTCACCGACAGTACCACTTTCCGATGAATCGTGAGAACGTTAAGCAGCGGCAATTCCTCTTGTCCCGCACTGTACCGTCACCTAGAAGGTTAATTACCTGTCAGCTCTTATCCGTGTCGTAGGGTATGCCTTCAATTTCAGCTGCAATCACGGAGAAAACTGGCAGGAAAATCGGCCTTGCTCGAGATACCGCTCGACAACCTACGGTTGCATGCGTTAAAATCGGTCTTCGCTCTCGACGAGCAGCTTCGCAGTCCGCTGCGAGACGTCGTCGGAGCAACGTCGCGGGTCTTGCGTCGATCCTTTGGTTCACGGTTTTTCGTTAAATTTCTTGCTAATTTTCGTCGAAGAAATAACAACGTTCGACATGCTTCGAAATCAAGGCGAATAACAACGAAGAAAAACAAGCAACGATCAATCGTATTTATTTACGCAAGGATTCGTTAAAAAAAGTGTCGGGGGTCGGATCGCTATCGCCGCATCTTTCAGCCGTTCGATTCTCAAGGATCACGAGCAAACTCGTTCGGAACAATATTTTAGCGGCTAGAGAGGGGGCACGAGAGGAAACAGGATTTCGAACAGTCTTCTCTAGCAAGAAAAGAACGCGACGCATCGCATCGCATCGCATCGCATCGCAACAAGTCCTCCGATGTGCTGTAGTTTTCTACTTGCCCCTGTGTAATCTACCCTTCTCGTAACGGTTAATTGTTCCGTTCAGCATCGGGGGGGAGAAACAGAGGGAGAGAGCGAGAGAAAGCAGTCGAACATTATTTAGTGCAGTGTGTATCGAGGAAAGTTTCGGTTAACGTTCACGGTCAACCTGTTAGTCATGTGAGAACGGTAAAAAGTGCTCGGGCAGGAACTGTGGAAGAGCAGTTTCTCGGAAACGGACGCCGGAATGGTAATAACGACGCGGTAAAACTTGCTCCCCGTTGCGCGCAAGGATATACGAGGAGGATTGTCCTTTCGGCCGTTTGTACGCTGTGCGATGTTTATTTACCAGTTTTACGAACGGTGTGTTTTCACACGCGCGTGCAACGTGACTACGTTCGTGCAGGTTCGTTCGAAAAGACAGGGTGCTTAAAAACACGTTTTGAAAAAGTCCGTGAAAAGAAAATATCGAATCGAAGAGAGAAAAAGTTGATCGAAGAAAAATGACCATGCGACGCTCTCGGAACTTGAGTTGGGGATGGCACAGTGAGAAAATGGGTAAGCGAAACGTAGAAATCTTTGTCTCGTGTTTCTTTCGCTCGATTTACCGGCCATAAGACTCGTTCTCGTTTCGAGTACAAGAGCTCGTTCGCTGCGCACTCGAAACATAATAATCGAACCTCGTAAACATAGTACGTGTTCTAACCGTAAAAATGTCGACTTTTCTTTTTCGAGTACACCTATGTATCTCGTTACGTCTCACAGCGTCGTCGTCGTCGTCGTCGTCGTCGAAAGATCGACTACGTTCCACGCGATACATACTTTGTACGAAGGTTTCGACGCAAAAGAAAATGCGACTCGCGAAAAATCGATCGCATCTTCTCCCTTCGCTTGTTTTGCGACCAATTTGAACTGGCTAGTTACTGCATTGATAAATATGATTCTATTATTCGAATTTAATTAATCTTATTCGAAACGATGTTAAATGAAATATTCGAAACTTAAAGAAGATAATGACATAATTATCCGATGATGTAACGTTAAGTTAAGTTTACATTTGATCTCGATCGCTTCCATTGACGTTAACGATATATCGTTAAGGTAAATATCGTTAAATATCGATATTGTGTTAGATTTTCGAAGTCCAGCAACGCGTAATTATCAGTTTCACCGTTGGACGGTTTCTCGTTTGTTCGTTCGTTCGTTCGTTCATGTTCCTGTACGGTAGAAACTTACGGAATCGCGAGAAGATCGGTTACTCGGAGCAAATATTTGACAATAAGATCCATTTAAGAGGAGCGGGGCAGTAGGTGGATAGCTAGAGCGAAACTTTTGAAAGAGATTTTTTTCTTCGCGTCCGCAACGACATAGATCAAGGATTAAGATCGAGTTAAATTGCTTTTCTTTCGGTTGTACGGTCGGGTTATCGGCAAGAAAGCTAATCTACGTTCGTGAGCGTTGATAAATCGGCTCGCATGGCATGCTCTTGGTCACAGTTTTTCCCTTCTAATCTCTAAGAACCGTTGCTTCCCGACTTGTCCGTTGTTCGTGTAAACGGGCCACTACGGTTGTTACGTTGACAGGATCGAAACGTAACCAGCGGCGATAAAAATTTATCGTCCATGATAAAAAAGCATTTCTCTCGAGTTGTTCGTCGAAAACGCGGGACAACCTTTTAATGAAAATTATATTCGTCGGTGTAATTAAAAGCTTCCAGCCCTTTGAATTCGCGCATCCTCTTCCGAGCGTTAAATATTCAATTGGCGGTTCACCGTAAGCGGCGAGGCAAAGATTCGTTAGTGTTTATCCCTGATTCTAACCGTGCAGAAGTTTTTTTAAAAAATAAAATAACTGCATGCTCGCGTATTATGCGGCTAGCGATGCTGAGCTGGTTTTTTCTTCGTCGGTTCCACGAAAGCGTTTACGCAGAGACGCGCAGGGGAAAGGGCTAGCGGTTGATATATGTATATCGATTTCTAAGGAAAGCTCGAATGTTCCGACGATATTTGAACGATCCTTCGTTTCGAAGCTGCCGTAATAGACGATTTCGTGCACGGACGATTTGTACGAACATTTAAACAGGTATCATCGATATCCGGGGAATACCGGGAAAGTATGAAAACTTTACCGATAGAATAATAGTTATCGCGCGTTGCAGTGCCATCTGTCGAAAGCTCTCCGTAGAAGCAGGATCGGATGTGAAAAGTTGAAGGGTTGAACGTTCGTTTTTCTGTAATTCTTTCCGGCGATTGTCAAGACTTTTGGACGTTTCCTCGTGTTTCCATTGGTAATTTATGAAAATAACATATTCCGGTTGAGCATTCACGATTTCCCAGGTGCCGCTAATCCGTATTTAGGCGACGGAGGTGTCGAGGGGCCCGCGTTAAAACGTTCGAAACTCGTCGAGTCACGCGGCGTATGTCAAGACTGGCAAGAACTTGTGCATTCGGTGGCACCGTTCGAATCGCATGGCTGCTTAGGTTGCACGTTTCGAATCGTTTCGAAGCGTTTCGATGCGTTTCGAAGCGTTTCGAAGCGTTTTCAAGGGTTTCACGTCCCATCGTTACGCGCGGCACGCGTCACACGATTGTCCGCGTATTTAAACGCGTAATTAAAGCGCTGTCGCATTACGGACGAATGCAATAATCTTTGTGCATTTGTTGCTTTCCCATTCACCGGCAACGCGCGACCGAATAATTGCCTTTTGCTTTATTGTGCAACGCGATCGGCGGGCTCGCGTTTCGCGCGGCGATCAGCCTTTTCTCTTTGTTCGTTCGCGCGCTCCATTATATGTATACGGAGCTGTGTACTTTTCTTCCCGGAACACCGTTACTCCTGAGCTGGTTCTTTCGCAACGGCTGCCTCGCCGAGGGTTCTATTCTTCATCGCCGAACCTCTCAAGGATTTCTGTACACCTGGAACAGATGCGTGATCAATTTTACACACGCTAAAGGTACGAGACGCGCTACCGTTTCGCGCTGCAAATTTTTCACGAAATTTTCGCGCATGCGCACTAGTAGTGTTCGATCGTGGTGCATTACTAATTTCGTTGTTGGCAATATAACGAGAGTCATACATTTATGTAAATAAATAAGTGACGATTCTTTGTCAGTTTTTCCAAGTTAAAATTACTAAGTCGGCGTATTATTTTGGAAAGAACGAAGTAGAAAATTGAGCACGTTACTTTCACCGGTTATTTTTCCGGTTGAATCGACGCGACTCGTTGTTACGTTCTCCCGTTTACAGCTAATAGAGATATTTCTTATTTTCATAGGTTAAGTTTAAGTATTTTCATAGGTTTTCTGCTGGTGAGAGAAACGGAATTTCACGGAAATTCGATTGTTCTGCATCCGCTTCGAAGAAATTGTCTTTCGCGTCGATCCTCGTGTAACGTTCGGTACACATCGCGTTCGCGAAATAACGAGCAATCGTTAAGTTGGTTTCAGCGACGAGATAGCGGCCCGTGTTGTTCTATCCACTCGTCGATCGTTGTAGATATTATTTTTATAATTGCGTATACGTTGCTCGTTGATCGTTACGTTCGTACCGGGAGCCTGTTATCGACATGGACTACTTCAATTATTGTCGTAAAAATCCCTCTCTTTACGATCTCGTTACCGTTGTTCTTCTCGAGTATTTTTAACAGTTGTCCCCGAGTCGTGGCGTGGAGAGGTAAAATCAGTCAGGATCGTGGCAGGAAAGGATCAGTTATTATTTATAGGATGATTTAATAGGAAAATCCCGGACGATAAATGAATTAGCCTGTTTACCGTTAACACGTATCAGCAACGGTGATATTTGTTCGCGTATCGCTCTAAATATGAAATATCGTTTCGAGAGAGGGTGAGCGATTAACGTCGACCGATCTTTGACCCCGGCTGCAGCGAACTCGCGTTTCGACCGATCGGAATTAATTTTATTCAACGAATCGTGGCCGCGATCTAAATTAAAGATCAGAATGAATTCCGTGGAAAAAAACCGAGATGGTGGTTGGGAGATAGAGTAAAAGGTGGTAGGAACGAGTATATTTCGGTCTCGGTGGCCGAGTGCTGGCGTTTCCTCGGTCCATCCAGGATCAACGGTTCGGATAGGAAAAGAAAGAAAAAGCTTTCGCGTCGAAATCGATGTTCCGGTTAAAATTGCGCGGGGCATGTTAACGAGCATCAACGGAAGAGCAACGGAAGAGCAACGGAGCTACGGAAACCAGGGAAGAAGGACGAATAATTACGTAGTTTACTTAGACACGACGGTGTTAGCATTCTTCTCGAAATTAGCGGGAAATTTCATTCCGGAAGTTGGACACGCGCAACCAAGGTACAAATCAGAAGAAACGTTTCGACCGACTGAAAGTTATATAAATATTAATCTGACCAATTACCGTGAAATTCATTGAAGATGTTGGCATCATTTTTCGCGAGTCGTGTATACGCGTTCAGTTACATAAAAGGATTAAGTAAAAGAATTTCAGGAGGTTCGAGCGAAATGAAAGAAGATCGCGCGAGAGATGTTTTCGCGGTAATTTTCAAGATGGTATTCAAACGACGATCTTTTTCTCGTAAACGCGAATCCTTCTTTTTGACGTTCGCGCTTTAACGAACGTAGCATAGAAGCTGTTCACTGCTATCCGAAGACAGTTGTCTAAAAAGAAATTTAACGAGTAGTAAGATTTTTTCATAAAAATGATAAAGGGAAGCCCTATTTTGATTTCGAAGCGGGAAGCGGTGCCACGTTTCTAGTTGCCGAGTGGTACGAGTCCGTATGATTGGAAGCACGCATAATTCCGTTGCAACGCGATCGAGAGACGACCGGAGGAGATCGGAGGAGATCGAAGGAAAAGAACGAACGCGACTGTGAATACTTGATTGCACGTTTCAAGGCCGTCGCATCTATGGAATACGTTACGCACTCTCTACTAGGTTACTAGATGCAATCGGGAGTAACGCAGTTTTCGCTTACTCGGAAATTTCTCTATTTTCCCATATCCCCGCATCCCTGGACTCTCGTATCTTTCGTACAGTGTCGAATCCGTAATTAATCGATAATAATTAGCTATTTTCGTCCTTTCGTCGGAAAGTCGATGAAAATTTACGAGTATATTCTCTCTAGAGTCTAGAGTATCGATATATCGATCGATTCTGCGGCCACGAAAGAAGAACGCGACACCTGTTCATTCGGATCAGCTATACGAGCAGCTGTTTAATTACCAACGGATTGCTGGCCAAATCGAACGTTTACTATCGATTTACGGAGGAGGGCAGATCGTGACGAGAATCGTTTACGAACAGACGGAAGTATATCTTTAGCTTTAGAATCGGACGACGATTCAGCGTGAATGTATTATATTCGTGGAAATTTCAGCTTCTTCGGCAACTTGGAATTACTGAATTTTCGAGTCCGAATATTAACCTAACAGAAATATCTACAATATCTGAATTAGGCATTCGATGAAATTTTGCTCGACGTTAGCGACCACGAGTAGTGTCCCGCTGGCGCAAAGCTTGGAAGCTCCTTCGCTTTCGAGTTTCCTATAACGTAGCAACTTTTCTATGACCCCCGAAGCTTCTTCGCCTCTTTTTCCCTCTTTTCCCCTCTTTTTCCCCCTTTTTCCCTCGGGGGAACAAAACTAGAAGGTGAATTACCTTTCTTTCCACTTACTTTTTAGGCTCTCTAAGGCGACGGTGTTCCACATCGAGTCTTTATTCGCCGTTCGAAACTGTTCCCATTGTAACTACTTTGTCTACGATACGCTGTTAGTCGATCCTTTGCTCCGGTTAGAATAAACGTCAGATTTTTCGGGAAATCGTATCGAAGGAAATACGGTCTCGATGACCGTCAAGCGGAAGAAACGGAGGAAACGGAGGCTCGATTTCTTCCAGCTTGCCTAAATTTAGCCGATGAGTGTCCTTCAATTTAATCCGTTCTTCTTGACCCAAAAGCGTTTCCATCCTCGTGTAACGCCAGCCAATTATTAATGGCCCGTTGAAACATGAAATTCTCTCTTTAATCCGTACAGCTATTTCTTTCGCTTTTCGTCTTCCGACTAATTCACTAGCCGCGTAGTCGAATTTTCGAGATTTCTTGAAATCCCTAAAAATCCCTAAAAATCCCTAAAAATCCCTAAAAATCCCCGTTGATTCCCGTATCTTCGGTAGGCAAGCCATTCGAGCGTACATAGCGGTGAGACACCGGTGAATCTTAATCTTAGTTAAGGCTTCAACGGATTCGATTCGGTACATACCTAGATAAAAGCAGTTTAGCGGCAGATTATTTGTAGAGAGATAGAATGTAAAAAGAAGCATGAAAAATTTGTCGAACGGCAACGAGATGGTGCAATTTGAAATACAGATCGGATTGCGGCGCTTTGTTCGAGGCAACGCAACGCCGAGAGAAACAGAGTCGCGTTCTTTCCTCGTCTATTCGATCCGATTCATTCCACTCCGATATGCAATACATTATTAATATCGAATGTCAGCGGACGCATCGATATCGAGTGTCGCGCTACCGGTCTTCGAAGGTCTTCGAAGGTCTTCGAAGGTCTGGGAAGGTCTTTGCGTATTGTACGTTTATTAGTTATTGTACTGAAAAATTGTCAAGTCGCAATTATCGTCGAAAGAGTAGAAAGAGTAGAAAGAGTAGAAAGAGTCGAAAGAGTCGGAGCGAACAAGGATGAGCACGTGTATCGGGCGAAAGCGGTTAAAACCGTGGAAAGATAGGAAAAGAGAGAATTGTCGACTCTCTGAGCGATCGAGCGCGACGCGTCGAATAAATTTGGAAAAAGCGTAGAGACGCGAAAGGGTTGAGCTTTCGGAGGGTGGTTTCTCTCGCATCGTTCGATGCGTGCTACGAATAAGAGAGAACCGTGGGTTCATTTGTCCAAGTCGCGGCGCAATGGATACACGCGCGCACGACATACATACCGGGCCAACCAGCACAGAGAATATTTATGAAGCTTCGGCTGAAGATGAATGAGAAATCGTTCGCGAGAGCTTTGTACGATCCTCTTTGGGATGTCTGGCTTCATCGGGAACACGTCAAACGTTCTCCAGACACGTTGGTTTGTTTCGTCACGGCCTGTAATGATGTACCTCGCCTTCAGGGATATTGTCATCCGCCGACAAGGATATCCTGGTGAACAGGCCGAAGAAACATTTCGCCGCCGTAAACGCGTACAGGATTAGGAAACGTACGAGCAACAAGGTGTTGGTAATTGTCATCTCGGAGATGACGGGACACTACGGGAATTCCTTCGAGCAGTCGTTAGCGAGTAGACGCGATCGAGGAAGATCCTCTTCTGTCCGGAAACGAAGCTGCAGAGGGCCGCGTAACGTACTCCCTCGGTGTATCTTGCTAAAAATAACAACCGCTTGATCGTTTGGTTCGCGACGCGTGTCAGACCCGCGAGAGTATCCATTTTCTTCATTTCGCCGTTCGAACCGTCGACGCCGCGAACGTTCCCGCCTCTTTCATCGACACTTTGCGACAATTTCCAATTATGTATCTTCGTTCGACGCTGTTCCAAGTAAATTCTGCATACGCGTTATCACGAAAGGTAGACTTATCCTGAAATTTACGATCCACCTACTTTCCCAGACTTAGTTTTGTCGCGTAATTTCGCAACGCCGGTTTCTCTTTCCTTCGGGTAGGTTGTTAGAGAACCAACGAACGATATTTCAGGAGTGGGTCAAGTTTACCGTTTCTCTTCGTTTCTAGCGACCACTAGAATCGGAGAGGAACGAAAATTCTCGAAAGGCACGCTTCGAAACGGTGCTTTTAATTCCGTATCGATGATTCCGCGAGGGTTCTTCCATCGATCGATTCGGCTCGCGCGCGTGTCCGAAGCTGCTCTCGAAAGCGAACCACGTTCGATTCGATGCGCGTTATCGTTCTCGTTCTCGTTCTTCGGCATTATAGCGCTTCTTACGAATCCATTTTTTTCGAAAGAAAGAGAAAAAAACGAGGGAACGATGCTAGAGGAGAAGAAGAAAAGATGGTGGAGAGGAAAAACGGAAGTACGATCGACGAGGTAAAGCCGATGACACGAGGATGTCCGTTGATTGTTCGCTCTTTTTTCACGGCATTGTTCCGCGTCCAAAAGCGTTCCGTTATCGCGAACGATAACAGGCATCGTTACGGAGAAACGACTCGACGATGCGCGATATCTGTTCGATTTAATCGTCGCGTCGCTCGAACGGCTAGAGAAATCGACTTTGTTAATTGTCGCGCGACGCCTACGGAAACGCGTACGGTTTCGATGACGCGAACGATATTTCGACTCGACGATGAAATTTGCTTCGACGGCGAAGGGGACACCTCTCGATCAGGGAGGTATGGCATGCGAGTTAGAGGAAATAGCTGATCCGTAACGAGATCTCTACAAGTCGGAGTCGCTTTATTCCGTGACACTGACTTTCGTCTATCGATTACGTAACAATTATGTAGTCCTCGATTCCGAGCAAACCAGTTACCTGTTCCAGATACCAATCCTCGAATAGTAAACTCGCGACGCTTCGAATCCGAAATTCTATCCATCCTCGAGTTCACCGAGGATTGTTCCTTTTCTGTTCCAGCGGACCACTTTAAGACGTGTACACGTTTCCGGACGACGCGTCTTTATTTATGCGCGCTCGGCTAGGCTAGGATCTCTCGCTAGGCGCCTTTAACCCTTTAACTGTTTGACGGCCACGCGTCGAGTGCCGCGCGAGTCGTGTAATCCAGGCTCAGCGGGAGCAAACAGTTCCGACGGATGTTGGCGCGGACGAAGAACCGTTCGGGGTTCTAACCTAAACGATCCGTTTTACGTATTCCGTTTGCGGTGCGCAGAGTAACGCGACATAACGCAATTTTCCGAGATCCGCTCGAAACTTTCATCCACAGTGGCCTTTCGACTCTCGACTCTCGACTCTCGAGGATCCGTAGCTCGATGATTCTTATTAATTCTTCGCGTACCCTCTCGAGCCACTTTCCGCCCTCTTCTTTATAGTTCCACTCTCTCCGCAATTTCATTACGATTCCGTTCTTCTCTCCTTCCGTTTAATCGAACAATCCGCGAGTCCAAGAGTTTAAAACTTTGTAGAAGCTAAGTATTTTTGAGAATCGCGTTAGCGAATCGTAAGATCGTGTAAAGCGAAGAATGGCGAAGCATTAAAAAATACAGGATTAACGGCGTGAAACCTTTATTCGCGAACGAAAGGGTGCTATTCGTGGCGTGTATCGAATCCGCGCGCGGCTGTTTATAATTAGCGGCTTCCGAAAGGAGAAGAAGCGCGCTTCTCGTCCAGGAAACAACGACGCTTGGTTCTCGTCAGAGTGACGGGCCCACTCTATAAATCGACCGCTAAAATAATATTTGCCGTTTCCAACATTATTTTCGGCCAAGTTTCCGTTCCGCCGTCTGCGATCGACAGATCGAACTTCCAACGCGATCGTTTGTTGCGCGACCGTCCCGATTATCCTCGGCGATTCCTGCTGGAGTCGCTAGTTCGAGCTACAACTAGCTACAGATCCCCTCCCGGTAGGGAGGGAAGACCAGTTCGACTGGTCGACGCCGTAACGATCTAACCCGGACGATTCGAATCTACCGCGAAACGTCAGACAAATTCGAGACAACAGCTACCGAGCAAAGTTATCGCGTGCGTGTATGCAGCCGGTGGAGAAAAGGTGGAGAAAATGTCGAATATCCGATACTACGCAGCCAAAGGAGTATTACGCGCGGCACTAAATTTCAATGAATAATTCCGGCTTGAACCGAGTGATGCGGCGATGCGGCGGTGGTGCTCGGTTTCGGGCAGGAACAACGAGCAGCGGAGAACAGAGAATTTCTGAGCGGCATTCTCGGTACATCGCGTCTCTCTGGAACGGATTCTTGCGAATCTTTCACCGCTTCGGAATATCTATCGAGATGTTTCCGCTTTGGTTACTTTTAAAGGATTTATCGATTTATCGAAAGCAGGAGTTTGTTCGATCGGTCTTGAGCGCGGAACGATCGCGGAACGATCGCGGACCTGGTCTGCAGGGAAGAGCACGCGAACGACCGACGCGTGTTTATTGTACCAAGCTTTGATAAACTGCAGAGGCGGCTAAACGTGAGCCAACGAACTGTATCCGAAGCGAGTAAAGTATCCCTCGCTATATGTAGTAGAGTTACATTTACCGCGCGCGTACGCGAAATTCGAAACGGATTCTTTCTGCGATTATTCGAGTCGCTACTTTGCGGGCATTCGATTCGACGAAAACGCGGATCGGGACTCTTTCAGTCGTTGAGTCTTTACTCTCTCGTGGAAAATTCAATGTTTTTGCGGGAGCGGGATAAAACTGTACGTACACGAGGTACGAGGCGAAAATGTTAAACGGAGATCTGTCGGATGAACTCTAGAACCGAAATAGACGCTGTTATCGCGAAGGTGAACGCGTTACGCGCGGCAACAGGTCTGCGAAACGTAACGAAAGAAGAGATTCGGCCTTTCGCGGTATCGTTCGAGATTAACGAACGAGCGCGCGTCTTTCAAAGTTTCGAAAGACTATTATTATCGAGCGTATATTGCCCGTTGAATGTATCTCGAAACTTTTTCTCAACGTATTCTCATTCGGAAGAGAAGCGGCAGTTTCGAGGCTAGGTGAACTAGAAAAGTCGTGAAAATAGAAAGTTTCGCCTCGACGTGTTCTCGGATTTAATTAGCAGGTACTAGTTGCCGGGACTTGTATTGTCGTCGCTTCTATTACGCGTTCTACAAATAGTCGACTATTCGAACGGTGCGCGTTATCTCTACAGGCTTTTTCCCCAGTATCGCCGATAAATACACTGTACAGCGTCGCGTTTTCAAAAGTTTTCAAAAGTTTTCGAAAGGTAAATCGAAAACGAGCTCGCTCTCGACACTGTCCGTACAGCAAATTTATTTTCGAGTCTTCTATTCGGCTAATTTTTTACCTTTGAAAACGACTTTCTGTCGAGCTCGTAAATATTTCACCACGAAGAAGAAGAAGAAGAAGAAGAAGCGCTTTTCAATTTGTTTCCGTCGATTTCGCGACGAGTGATTAAACCGCGATCAAAAGGCAATAAACGGTCGCTTTTCGTGCTCGAATCTGTCTAATCGGTGTATCGTAAATCAGTGAACTCGAGTTTGATCCGTGTTTCTCGATTCGGCAACGATGCATAAACGTTCGTTTTACGAGCCGTTTCGAACTACAGGCTCGTTCAAGAAACATAACGTCGCGTTCAAACGATCTCGATCGTCAGCCGCTATCGGATGTTCGATCGCGACAAACTTGCCATTTTCGAGAATTAATCGGACCGGAGTAACGAGGGCTTGACCTCTCGGTTCCGTCATCATCAAAAATAATACCGGAATAAAATTGGGGAGACAAGCTCGGCTAATATTCACGGTTCGATTATCTAGAAAGGCTTTCAACGAACCGAAACGATCGCGATCGATGTTTTGCATATTTTTTTGTTCGCTCACGGAATTCTACCCATTTTCGACGTATAGTAGTTCATCGGAAAGATGACACGAAAAAGGCATCCTCGTCGACCATGATACATGTATGACCATAATATTTGTTTTTTTTTTTTCTTTCTTCTTTTTTCGTCTAGGAAAAATGTCGGCAGATTACGACGGATTACGCGTCTTCGCTCCAGATAACGTTCCGTTCTTCTATATAATAATACTTGACGGATAACGTTATCGCCTTCGCATGTTTGCCTTTAGTTTCGACACAATTCTAACCCGTTGATCGAGATAGCTCGGACATTTTACGCGAGTCATTCGTTACGATTATTGTTTGCTCTTAAATTCTACGCACGATAAGGATAGCTGACACTCAATTGCTGCGAAGAAAAGACCTTGTGTATATTTTTCTTTTCTCCACCCTTAGGAAATATTGTTTGTAATTGAGCGTTAAAAAGCGAGTCGAGAGGAAGAAATAAATTGCTGTCGGTAGGCAAGCGAAATCTCGGCAACTCTGCTTTTATTCGTGTGCGCGTGTCGCGTGTTCGCACCTTCTCGGTGTATTCGCTCTCCAACTCGTTCACCGACATCTTTCGCGCCATCTACCCGGGACGCATCGATGGGATAAACTCCACTTTATCGTTATTATTTCGAGACATCTACATACGCGTATTACTCGCTATATCGTTAAGAGAAAAAATGTAATCCAACACCCAGTAGTGTCTGCGAGACGAGCGTCGTTCGCTACCCTTAACGAGCGAAAGGGATTAACTCGGAGCCTGCGAGATTCGTATTTCTCCCGATAGTGTCCTGTTCCTGACGAGGACGCGGCCCTTGTTTCCGTTCGCTCCCCCATTCCCTTTATTTTCTCTCCGAACTACGGCTTCGTACGAACCGATCGTTAATACCATCCACGAGAACTACGACCGTTTGCTACGTATTGAAATTTTCGACGAAACACCGATTCTTAGCGGAGCTTTACCCCGTCTTTCTCTCGACCTTCGACGATCTTTTTCTATCGTTTCATTTCGTTTCATTTCGTTTCATTTCGTTTCATTTCGTTTCATTTCGTTTCATTTCGTTTCAGCTATTCGGCCACCCGTAAGTGGTCCAAGGTCGATAATCGATCTTCCGAACGATCGTCTCGTCGAAGAGCCGGAGGGTAGAACGACGCCTCGTTAGTTTCGTCTTTTTAGTTGTACATATTTCGAGACACATTGCCAAGCCTCTTAAACATTTTCAACGCGTTTCAACCTTTATATCGAATTGACGGCTTAGCTTAGCTTAGTCCGAGTTTTCGTTTCCAGAACGGGACACTCTCGATATTTCCGCTCTTCGAGTTCGTTTGGTCGTGTCCAGATGCATCGCCGATACTTCGATCGAGATCTTGTAGCCGACTGTCCGGAAGAAATTGTTGGGATTCGGGAAATTTGCCGAATCGGTCCGAGCGATTTCGAAAATTGGCAGCTCGCGCTTCGAAGAATCTCGCTGCACTGAAAAGTTAATCTTTCGAGTAAATTCCTTTAGCTCGAAATTCTCGTTCGCGATTATTTGCCACGTAACTGGAATATTTTTACCGTGCTCTTTCTCCTTTATTGCGTGTTCCCGGAACGAGTTGCTATTCTCGTCGTCGGTTGTTTGTCGCCCAAAAGACACCTGGAATGCTGGCTTTTTCTGCTTTTCCCCGCGGCCGGATCGATTTCCGTTAACAAACGGAAATTCGAACGGCAGTTACCGGCCTTTGGTTATTAGGTAAAACCTTTCGGGTGTGAGCCGTGTCCACACACCCGACAGGGAAAACAGAGGTATAATAGCTTACATTTTCTCGATAAATTTACACGGCTGATCGGCCTGATCGCGAAACTTGTTACGGCGAGAGTGCCGAAGAGACGCTCGTTAAGGAATGCCCGATAAAAAATTCAATTTATACGGAAAAAACTAGTGGGAAAGTTAGATGAAGAAAGTTCATAACTGGCCATTAACTCGTTTAGCTCGGCTGCAGAAGCTTCCTTTTCGAACCTTTCGCTTTCGTTGCATCGGCTAAAGCGGCTAAAAAATACATTTCTAAAACGCGATTAATTTCCGTAAAAGACTACTTTTATGTATAATAGTTTAAAGTTAACAAGAGAAAACAGCGACGCGCTCCGCTACTCGATCGTTCCGATAAGTATGTATCTCGTTCGAATGTTCAGCGTGTTCCCGCGTCGGAAATCCGTTCTTATTTAACGCTGTGGCTCGGTGCCATTCTCGCCAGCAAAGATTTCTACTTTTTACCGCTTCGTGCCGTTTCGTGCCATTTCGTAGGATAAAAACCACCAGAAGAATATATTTCGCGCTGCTCGTTTCTCCGCCCCGGTACGATAATAATAGAGAAACGAAACGAATCGCGAAGTCTGTACGACACGTACCGCCATTCTCTTGCCGTTAATATCCTTCCCATCGCATCGAGCCGGGGCCACCCGATGTTCTTCCGTTTCAACTCCGTCAAATGAAATTATCCGTTAGTCATCGTATCCTCCGTTCTCCTCTCCTCTGCTCGACTATCCGAAGATCGTAAACGAGGTCGCGAAACAAAGCTGCTTAGAAAACGCAACTAATGCCGTTGCCCCGGGCGTTAATCGCGTCTCTGTTCGTTGCGCGTCCGGTTAATTCGCACCCTCGAACGTTAAACACCCTCGAAGGTGTCGACCACCTTTCCTATGCACCACCCTTTTTAATACCTTCTTTTTCTTTTTCTCGGAATCTACTAGAATGTAGCTATTCGCGGTGGTAAAAATCCACCTCCTGACGTTGCTCCCGAGCGTTTCGAGGAATCGCGCCGGTTGGAACGTTGCCAACGTCTCTCGATCGGTTTCGACTTTCAGCGAGAAAATTTTCTTTTCAGATATGAACAAACTTCTCGTTAACGGGTTTCTGATGCTGGTGTTGCTCGTCGCTATCGGACGAGACGCTCGGGTGCTCGGATCTAGTCCGACATTGCTAATGGAGCAGGATCTCCCGCTGAAGACTTGCAGGTACAGCAGAGCGTACTCGATGTTTCAAGTCCGTTGCAGTAATCTGGGTCTCAACGACATCCCTTCCACCCTGAAGACCGATATTCAGGTGAGTTTACTCCTTCCTTGGTTCGATAATACGTTCGTAAGACGTTCGTAAGACGTTCGTAAGACGTTCGTTCTTTCCCGCAGATCTTAGACGCTTCGGTGAACAGAATTCGGAAGCTGAGCAACGAGAGCTTGGCCTCGTACAAGAACTTGGCGTACCTCTACTTGGGCGACAATTTCATCCAAGACATCCACGAGGGAGCGTTCGCTAACCTAGGATACTTGGAGGTGTTGGACTTGTCGAAGAACGGCTGTCGGGATCTGCCCAAGGCTCTCTTTCAGTTGCCGTACCTTCGGAAGGTGTATCTCTGCGACAACAAGCTGAGCGACGGAGTGTTCGCGCGCATGGACGTCAAGTCACCTCTGAGTTTTCTGCACTTGTCGAAAAACGACCTCTGCGAGATACCTCGGTTAGGCCCGGTACCGTCGCTGGTCCACCTGAACGTCTCCGACAACCGGATCGGTACCGTGTCCCCGGAGGATCTGGCTCCTTTCTGCTCCCTGAAGGTGCTCGATTTGTCGGACAATCCTATCAAGTTCGACGCGAACGAGTGCCAGTGCGGGGCGCTGAACGCGTGGCTGAACGCCAGAGGAATTCGCTCGGAACCGCGGTTCAACTGCACGCTCGAGGAGGAACGAGGATGCTCGAGCAGACAGGAGTTCAGCAACAGGACCTTCGAACTGTACGAACGATGCTCGGAGATACTGCGACTACAGATAGAGACGGAAAAGGCGAGGACCACGTGGATACTGGTCGCCTGTTGCATCGGCGCGTTCCTCTTCTCTTTGTTCCTCGGCCTGTTCTGCGTGCACAACAAGAACAAACGGAAGAAGAGAAAACTGAAGGAGGAGCAAAGGCTGAACGCTAACAACGCCAACACCGAGCTGCTGAATAGTAATCTGAATCAACCCGAGAACACTTGAATATTCCCCAGCTAAGAAAATGGGGTACGTTCTGTCTTCTATCGAGTCCGCGAAATAATTCCTACTATGTATTCTTTGCGATAAGAATCGCTGTGTATAATCTTTTTTTCACCGTAATAGAAACGTTGTTTGCAGGTGCGTGCCGTTGGCTGTTCCAGGCCGAGTAAATATCTGGAAAACTACGCAGGCTGGAAGGTTTGGGAAAACAGGGTGCATCCGGTAACAGGTGGCTGAGGCCGAGAAGGAATCGATTTCGCGTAATCGAGCATCGAGAATAGAGAATAAAATTTGTCGCAAAGGACGTCGCATTCGAGAAAATAGATATCGAGAACTACGTTTATGTACGAACCTCCTTCTCTTTCGCGCCACGAGACGTTTCGCTGCTATACCGTAAACCGTTTATAAATTAATCGTTGTCTAGAACGAAAATTGTACAAATTTTATCCTATTTTAGAAAAAAATATTTTTCTCCCTTTGGTTCGAGTTAAGCTCCGTTGCAGGATCGTGCGGAAGAGGTTCGTGGTTAAATGAAATCGAAAGAAAGCTCTAAAACGACGTGCTCGTTCGGGTGCGCGAGTAAATAGGAGAAGCGACGAGAGGAGGAGTTAAACGCACAAATATCCGTGTCGGACAAAAGAGATACTCGTATTACGATTATGGCAGAAATTAACGCGAGTTCGATCGAGAACCGATACGCGTAATCGTCGTCCTTCGTGTTTTCGACTAACGTCCGAGCAACATTGCCAGCTACACCTACGTTGTTAGCGGGTACAGTATTTCGATATTTGCGAAACACGTAAATCGACCAAAATCCATTCGATGCGTTTAATCTAATTTCGATCTTTTCGCGGTCCCTTTGTATTCTGCGCATTCCATCCGATTCGCTAACGGTTCTAGTTTATTTCGATCGATGTACTTAGTATCTATTACAACGGTATTTTCAAACGCAGAACTGTACGGAGTCGATAAATCTATTCAACTAGCGAAACCTCGTCGACATTTTACACCGAGTTACTTGATATTGGAATTGTACTTAACATCGTACCGGGTTAATAAGTCTCGCCGCGTCGCGAATGTTCGTGTAAATTTACAGTTACGGTTGTGCATGTTCGTTGATGGTTGTACGCGATCGTAATAACCCGTACGATCCTAATTAGATGGTGTAAATGTTTGGACGATTGCAGTTTCGAGCAACGACCGTTTGACTGTCCGTTGTAGCGGTTGGAATATTTGGCATATTTGGCGAAAACGCGCACACGATACATATATAATACAATATTTTAGTTATATCGATATAATATCAGTCGTAACGTCATTTATAAACACCGTGTTACGAAATATAAACGTCTTTGCATTTTTCACGATCGAATCCACGCTGAAACAGAGAGAATAGTGCTCGTTACGCATTTTTTTAATGAAAAAACTTTAGATGAAAACGGACAGTCGTACGGTTTAATTATCTGCGACTAAAAGGAATATGTAAACAATGGTCCGAACAAATATCTTTTTTTTACCTTAAAAAAACTCTATATTGTAAATGTATATATATATATATACTTTTATATATATATATATATATATATATATATTAATATATTGATATATCAATAGTACTGTATTTATTTATATTTAACAAGAGAGAGAGAGAGAGAGAGAGAGAGAGAGAGAGAGAGAGAATGTATGTTGCTACTCCGCTGTGTTTGCGAGGCATTTTCCATGCGACAACGTTGCGCCGTTTGTTTTTCTTCGTTTTTAACTAGGAATACGTATTTGCCTTAACCAGGATTGCGAATCGAACGTGATCGAACGTGCTCTCTTGCAAAAGGTGCCAAATGTTAGTTCGTTGGTAAAAAACAAAAGTCAAATTGAGAAACGTGTTTGAAAATTGATACTAGTTCCTAGTAATTGTACAATTCCCCTTCGGTTTCCGCGTTTCTGACGTTGGGAAACGTTGGCCGTATCATTTCAACGAGTGAGAAGCATATCTCTTTTTTTTTTTTTTTTTTTTTTTTTTTTTTACTTCATTCTCAATGAAGATATCGTATACTTAAGTAAGATTAAAATCGATTCAATGTCTGTCAGTTAACGAAAGTTCGTACTATACGAGCATGTGGTGTACTTAAACTGTACTCTTAATACTTTTCTATTTTCTTTAACTACCAATACGTGGTAAGATGTAACTCTGTAAGCTGTACAAAAATGTTACCAACAATTTGATGAATTCCACCAAATAAATCTTAAATCTAGTCGATTTTCGTTTTATTTGAAGATTTGAACCCTTGAAAACCTTAATGTCCAATTATTAACAATCGAGAAACCTACATTTTCAAACTTGCCGGGCACACTTTTAGCGTTAACTATGTAAATCGTCGCTTTTTCGCGATTTAGTTTTCCATTCGAAGCAATGTAAAGATTACGTTTATAAAAAAAAATATATAAAATACATTAATTATTCCGAAGTAATGTAAAAAATGGATAGGGGAAAAAAAAGTACTAGTGGCGCCATCTCTCCGGCGAGCAGGGTGAACTACACACA
Organism: Megachile ligniseca; assembly: GCA_945859555.1. Classification (NCBI taxonomy): domain Eukaryota; kingdom Metazoa; phylum Arthropoda; class Insecta; order Hymenoptera; family Megachilidae; genus Megachile; species Megachile ligniseca. The sequence goes on from OX243792.1 coordinate 217,699, forward strand.
TCTGAAACAACCCCTTCGTTAGTTCCGTCTTTCGCCGCTAGATGGCGCCACATGTACTGTCAAATAATGACTGCAAGAACCGATGGAGCTATATCTTAGGTAGAATTAATATATTTGCGGATAATGCTGATCGTATGATGCTTTTAATAGGTCCTGGAGCTATTTTATGCTAACCTCATACGCAATCCGTACCAAATTTTATCCTCAAAACCGCAAAAACCCGATATTACATGAATTCATACGAGAACGGTACAGGTGGCGCCATCTAGCGGCGAGCGGCGGAACTAACGAAAACTCCAAACGCGATTTTCTCGAAAACTAGGAACTTTTTCGAAATTCCAAGATATACAAATTGTTTCTTATCGCCTACGGAATCCAACGAATACCCCCATGACCCGCTAGGACCATTAGGAGAGAAATTAGAAAAATATAGCATTTCATGGACCAAAAATTTGTCGTCCATCTAGCGGCGAAAGTTGGAACTACAAAAATAGAAAATCTCGATTTTCTCGAAAACTAGGAACTTTTTCGAAATTCCAAGATATACGAATTTTTCCTTATCGCCTACGGAATCGAATGAATACCCCCATGACCCGCTAGGACAATCAGGAAAAAAGTTAGAAAAATATAGCATTTCATGGACCAAAAATTTGTCGTCCATCTAGCGGTGAAAGTTGGAACTACAAAAATAGAAAATCTCGATTTTCTCGAAAACTAGACACTTTTCCAAAATTCTGAGATATACAAATTTTTCCTTGTCGCCTAGGGAATCGAACGAATACCCATATGACCCGCTAATACCATTAGGAAAGAAGTTAGAAAAAAGGTCATTTTATGGACAAAAGTACAGCGCCATCTAGCGGCGAAACAGGTGAACTAATCGAAAAAAACGTATGTCCGATCACGCATATAAGGGAAATATAAATATTGATTTTTTGGGCTTAATCGGTAACAAAATGCAACAAATGTTAATTAAAATTGGCTTAAAAAGGTCTCAGGAATCATAATATGTCCACAATGTCGTGAAATATGACATTATATATTTCCCTTATATGCGTGATCGGACATACGTTTTTTTCGATTAGTTCACCTGTTTCGCCGCTAGATGGCGCTGTACTTTTGTCCATAAAATGACCTTTTTTCTAACTTCTTTCCTAATGGTATTAGCGGGTCATGGGGGTATTCGTTGGATTCCGTAGGTGATAAGAAACAATTTGTATATCTTGGAATTTCGAAAAAGTGTCTAGTTTTCGAGAAAATCGAGATTTTCTATTTTTGTAGTTCCAACTTTCACCGCTAGATGGACGACAAATTTTTGGTCCATGAAATGCTATATTTTTCTAACTTTTTTCCTGATTGTCCTAGCGCGTCATGGGGGTATTCATTCGATTCCGTAGGCGATAAGGAAAAATTCGTATATCTTGGAATTTCGAAAAAGTTCCTAGTTTTCGAGAAAATCGAGATTTTCTATTTTTGTAGTTCCAACTTTCGCCGCTAGATGGACGCCAATTTTTTGGTCCATGAAATGCTATATTTTTCTAATTTCTCTCCTAATGGTCCTAGCGGGTTATGGGGGTATTCGTTGGATTCCGTAGGCGATAAGAAACAATTTGTATATCTTGGAATTTCGAAAATGTGTCTAGTTTTCGAGAAAATCGAGATTTTCTATTTTTGTAGTTCCAACTTTCGCCGCTAGATGGACGCCAATTTTTTGGTCCATGAAATGCTATATTTTTCTAATTTCTCTCCTAATGGTCCTAGCGGGTTATGGGGGTATTCGTTGGATTCCGTAGGCGATAAGAAACAATTTGTATATCTTGGAATTTCGGAAAACTTTCTGGTTTTCGAGAAAATCGTAATTTTCTATTTTGTTAGTTCCAACTTTCACCGCTAGATGGACGGCGCTTTTTTGGTCCATAAAATGCACCTTCCCTTTATTTCTGAATATAAAGCTTCCAGATTACTATAAAGACCATTTTATAACGTTATTGTATCTGTAGAACAATTTACGATCGTCGTTGAGTCGTAAAAATGCTTTATTTTCCGAGAAAACGCAATTTTTTAGTTTCTATAACTCCATGTTTAACAGCTAGCTGTAAGATTTTTGAAAAGCGCGGGAAAACATAAATTTTCGAATGTATGTAAGAATGCAGCTCTCAAAATACATACTTTTAACGATTTAAATTATTTGACAGTACACTACTGTCTTTTATGTATAATTTACCTCTTATTTTGCTTCCGGAAGCTAGACTTGCAGTGGAGTGTTCAGGGTAAATAATAATGGTACAACGATTAACTTGATATCTTCTAAATTTATTTTCTTTTTTTCTCTTTTCGTCCTTTGTTGCTTTTTTTGTTTTTCAGTATACAGATTTATACGGTATTACGACTAACTCTGAAAAAGTCCTCCCTCCTTTGTGTGACCGGATGATCGTGATCGTTTACAAGATTTCATATGATCCCGCTTCGCTTTTGCACGTTTCGGATAATATCAACCAATCATTCGTCCACATCTCCTATCCGGTTTCTCGTTATATCGCCGTAATCGCTTTTTTTTCGCACGATACGCGTACTCGTATCGCATCGCACCGATGCGACAGTTAGTTTTTTACATTTACATATATACTTGCATGTATATATCTATATATAATATATATATATATATATTTAAACGCTTCTATAACATGTCAAAGATCGTTACCAGTATAATACACTATCGATTATGTTTACATCGCAGAGACTTGTCAATTTATGGGATATTTCTCTGTCGCGTATATATATACAAGGATGTTAAAAAGAAAATTTTATTTAAAAAAAAAAAAAAGAAAACTTATCGATACCGCGTTACGCAAACGCGTTAAATCAAGATTTTTTGGAATCCAAAATTGTTGAATCACCGGCCAACCGTGTCTTCAGCGGCCACAGATTCGAGCAATTATAAACTACGTCTTAACTGAAAACCGATCGTTTTCGACTCTGCTTCGAACACCGTTCGTGCTCGTCAACGACGTACAGCGTTTGGAAGCTAGCGCGTACGCGACCTCTCGTGTAAACGATCGTAACGAAAAAGAAATAACGCGATACGGAACGAGCGAACGAACGCGAATCGATAGACGTTCGATCACGCTTCAACGTCGTTGCTTCGCCTTTACTCGTATTCGTACTCGAACTTTCGTGGTTTACTTATGAAAAAGTTTGTAAAATTATATAAAAATAAGTTGCGTGTCACCGGTATGCGGCTGTCCCTACCGCGGTTCCTTTTCACTAACTTTGTATATCGGTCTCTCGTTTGTACGTGATCGATTTTGCTCGGTGATTCGTTACCGGTGATCGCTGACGTTTAAACGGAGACTCTTCCGATGCGGAAACCTCACGGGAGCGTATTCGCGTCGAACCTGGACCGACTCGCGATCGCGATACGTTCCGATATTTACGCTTTCATCTATCGTTAAACGGGTCCTAACTAAACGCGTCTCAAGGAATACAATATCGCTTCTACGCTCGTCGATTCGTTATATCGCTCTCGTCGATCGCGTACGCGCATGGACATCGCGCGACGGGAAACGTACGACAGCGAGATCGATTCCATCGAACTACAGCCCGATTTTATCGGCTACTTTGGCGATTCTAATACTCTTTCGCGATCACGGCGACGACGTTCGACGCTGCGGCAAAAATTTCTCCTGCTAAAGACCATATTGGTTCACGCGAACGCGTGCCGTGACGCAGGGGCAGTCTTTCAACGATATACGTGTATATCGAGGTTCGGCAAACGCGCGCTTCTGTCGTCCGTTAATTATTTCTTCTATTATTATTATTATCGTTATTATCATTATCGTTATTATTTGTTTTTTGATTCTACGTAAAATCTCTTCGTCGGTCTATGTACACGTATGATTTCGCTGGAACGCGCGAGTCAGCCCAAAACGTTAGGCAATAGATTCGATTCGGTTAGAAGATCGGTAGGAGATCGTCGCGACCTCTTTATTTCACGGTGGAAAAGTTTTGCTGTGAATTTTGATTCGAAGACACCCATGTGGTGAACACGTCTCTGCAATGGCTAACCACGCATTCGTTACTACAGTACTCGTCCTCCCATTCGCTGTTCGCTACCGCGGGATTAGGGCATCCGTGACGTATACAAGCGTTAGACGTTTGCCTCTGTCCAACCATAGTTGGTTGAGACGCGGCGTTTACCGGTGGAGGACTCGACATCGAATCGCCCTTAGGACTCGCGTGCATCATCTGTTGTTGTTGTTGTTGCTGTTGCTGCTGTTGTTGTTGTTGTTGCTGCTGCTGCTGCTGCTGCTGCTGCTGCTGTTGATGATGCGACTGCTGCTGCATCTGCACCTGCTGCACTTGCTGCTGCGACATCTGTGGAAATAAGAACGACTTGTCGACTATTGTCACAACCGCAACGACTGGAACACGAAAAAGACGCGTCTCTAATGAAACACGCGCGAACTTGTCGCTGACCTGCATATACTGTTGCTGCGAGACTTGCTGCTGCATATGTTGAGACTGTTGCTGCTGCTGCTGTTGTTGCTGCGACTGCTGCTGAGACATATGCGCCTGCGCCATCTGGTTGGACATCATGGTCTAAGGAAGGAAGGAAACGGTTGGTTCGTTGATCGGTACGACAAGAGGAAGAGTTTGAAACGCAACAAATGTTAACGGGCACGAAAGCTACCTGCTGCGGTTGCTGTTGCTGTGGATTTCCCGACATCGTCAAATGATGAGGAGATTTTTTCATTTGCATCTGTTGCGGTTGTTGTTGCTGATGATGTTGATGTTGCTGCTGATGTTGATGCGAATGCGAATGAGAATGCGGATGCTGATGCGAATGTGAATGCGGATGCTGTTGCTGAGGCGACGGCGGTTGAGGCTGAGGACTGTATACCTGATACGAGACGTTTCCAGTCGCTCCGTTTCCGGCGTAACCACCGTATGCGGCATACTGCATCTGTTGCTGCTGCTGCGGCGACGGTTGCTGCTGCGATTGTTGCTGTTGATCGTTCTCAGCCGCTCCTTTGCTAACCAACGACGCCCTGTACGCCGCGAGGGCCTGCAAGTACTCCTTCTTCGCGGCCTCCGTCTTCTGCTTGTAAACCTGCGGACGACGACTCGTATAACGCGTGCTCCGGTCAATTATGTATTAAGTACAAGATATACAAGTATTCACATTTTTATGCTCCGTGTCCAAAGCGTCCCACATCGAAGCCACGATCTTGGACACCTCGCCGAAACTAGCGTTCGGATTCTGTCCCTTTATCGCGGCTTGCGTGTCTCTGAAGAACAAAGCGTACGCCGAGACGGGCCTGAAAAAGTTTAATAAAACTTATTATATTTATATCATAATATATTGTTGCTTTTGGGGACATTTCTTTGTTCAAATAAAGAGTGGTTAATTTATATTTTAGTATTCACTTATATATTTTCAATTTAAAAGTGTATTTAACGTCGGTAGAATAACGTCGGTTAGAAGGGGATTAGTAGTGGTGCTTACTTTTGTGGCTCGTTCGGATCTCTCTTCTTCTTTTTCTTCTGTGCTTTCGACTTCCTTTGATTTTTTGCTCCGCCGTCGGTCGGTTCCGGTGAAGGTCGTTTGTTTCCGGTAATCTACAAAAAGAACGTGTTCTCAACGCACGTTTTTCGCGTGACACCGATTACGACGGGATATATCCGACGGGTCTCACCATTCCGGGATGAGGTGTGCTGTCGTCGCTATCCTCGGAAGTAGTAGTATTGTTGTTCGGTTCGGGTACGTTGCTCGATTGTATCGCGGTCGTGCCCCCGCCCGTAGGACTCCTATACTGCACCTGTTGCTGCAACTGCTGCTGCTGCTGTTGTTGCTGTTGCTGCTGCTGCTGCTGCTGCTGTTGCTGTTGCTGTGTGTGCATGTATTGCATGTGCTGCTGCATTTGTGCTTGTTGCTGTTGTTGAAGCATCATCATCTGTTGACTGCCATGCTGTTGTCGCGGAGAGTTCATATTCGCGTAAGAATTCTGTGAGTTACCGTAGGTCGAACTATAACGAAACGGAGAAAAATCGGATCAGTCGGGACTAGGTCGAGGACCGTGGTTAGAGTCCCGCGGGAGCATCGATTGCTTTCGGTTCCCGTTCACGTACGTGGACACGTTTCTCCGACGCATGTTGGGATTATTATCCTGGGGTTCGCAGCCCCGAGCCAGGCCTAACCTACCCCGTTTTCTTGGTTCGTCCTCGTCGACGACCTCACAGTGACACGAAAAAGCGTGAATAAATTATGTTCTCGACGATAATTTACATGGGAAATCGTGGTTGTGTAACGGAGCGTTAGTTCACCATAAAGAAATGGCTCGCAGCGTGATGGGATCACGTGATCACTTCCGAATTTTGCCGAGTGCGATCGGAAGACGACGATCGCGTCAATCGGTAGTTATTTCCTTAGTTCTCTTTCGCAACAGATTCTGAATTTATTTCAATCGGTTTGATTATTTCGCAAAGACATTTAGTGCGACCATACCCCTACGGATCAATGCAAATAGTTTTCTTTAGCCTTATCAAAAAATCGAATAAAATGGAAATTAATCAACGTTTACATAGAGCCATGGAAACTCTTTTCTTATGGAATTTGTTAGTTTTGGAACACCTGTGTGACGTACAAAATGGAAGGGACTGTTGCTCGTAATAGCGGTTATTATAGTGACTATATACCTACAAAATTCGTAACAATTCTGTACCATATTTAGTTTAAAAGGAAAATAATGATACGTTCGAGCAGGCCGACATGAGTAATGACAGAGTGTGAAATAATTTATTCACAGTTTTTTGCGAGATGGATCAGTGTGGGTCTGTTCGAAACGAGTACGTCGCACCGTTCCGTGACGGAATCGTTGCAGGGACTCACCTGACGCCGATGGGTTGTATCGGGTGATCTTGTTGCAGGTAGAGCGATTGTTGATATCCACCTGGATCGAGATTCAGCCCGTCCGGAGACCGTTGAACACCGGCCGGTTGCATCATCTACGAAAAACGGTTGAAAAGGAATCCGAACGAGGAGAGGTGAAAGGACGAGCACCGCGTTCGTTCGTGTTCTCTCGAGAAGCTTTTTCGTCGTAAACGAAACTTACTTGAGTCTGGTAGCCTCCGTGCATTGACTCGTGCTGCTGTTGTTGTTGCTGTTGTTGCTGCTGCTGTTGTTGTTGTTGTTGCTGCTGCTGTTGCTGTTGACGTTGTTGTTGTTGCTGCTGTGGGTGGTGATGCGAGTGAGAATGAATCGCTGGGATATCAAAATCCTCGTCGCCGAAACTGGGCGTGTGAAACGTCTGCGAAGAAAAGTCGATTGCCAGGTTGATCGGCGATCGAATACTCGCGATAACGATCGGCAATGAAAACTCTTTTACGACAATCCCGGTTCTTCTGATCTCACTCTACGGTTCCTCCGGGAACCGGCTGCGGGCAATATACGCTGACGTATCGATATGTATCAACAGTACTAATATCGATACATTCAATTTCATTAGCTATAAATTCCCGGATTCTTCCAATCTTCTCCGAAATTGAAATATTCGACAATTTGACCGTTTTGCAATTTTCAGATCCTTAAATTCTTTACTTCCGAAATATTTCAAATCCTCAAATATTTAATTCTTCAATTTTCAGATCCTAAAGTTAATGTCTTCCTAAATTCCCTAATGTCCAAAGTTCCAAATCCCTAAGTGTTCCGATTTCCTAATTCCCAAAGTCCGAAATTTCCAAGTTCGTAAATCCCCAGATTCCAAAGTCCCTAAATCTTTCAAATTTTGATCTTTCTATACTGACTGTTAAGCAACCTCGCAAACCCATAAACCTACTTCACGGTAGTCAACTTATAGGTTATAGCGACATCAACGAAACTTAGTACGCGTATCTCCCTCGTTCGAAAAATGTGCGCGCTACAATACTGGAAAATTATTATTTCCGTGTCCCCCTACGATCCTGGAAAGTTTGCTGGCATTTAGTGTTTCCAAGGTCGTGTCCCATCAGACGCATCGGAATCCGATACCGCGAGTGTAAATACCGGGCCCGGCGAGATATCGATATTTAACGTAAAAAATAACGATACTATCGGGCTGCAAGGGAACCGGCGTCGCATCGTTCGAAATCCTTTTAGCGATTTATTCCGTTTGGTAGCGCGAGCCGGGTCTGCGAGGGCGAAAGAAAATACATTCGGCGCGCGTGGTGCGGCGCGGCGGGCCGGCCCACGGGGAATAAAAGTTTTTAAATTGGATTTAATAGCGTCAGAAATTTTCCTTTGAAGGAACGTACTTGTGCCTATTGATCGAGTACACCTCTACCTCGCTCCACTCCACTACCCCTTCGTCATCCACCCTTTCCCTCTCCAGGCCCATCGCGCGCGCGTTACCCCTTACCTCGCGACGTTTCCCTTGCCACGTCTCTTTTCATCCCCCTATCACCGCGCCCCGTCCCCTAACCCGTAACGTCCAGCCGCCAACCACGCGTACGCGTACCCGTACCTCGTACCCCGTACCCCATACCCGTTCTATTTTAGCTACTCCTACGCCCCCTACTCCCGTCCCTCCTACTCCATCCCCCAGTGCCCTCGCAGCAGCTCCTCCGCCTCTTCCTCATCCTTTTGCCGCCCTTTCCATCTCCGAATCGACTACGCGTCTATCCATCTTCTTCCCCCGCTGCTTTCAAACTTTTTCGCTCTCTACCGCCCCTCCGGCGCCTTTCTTCTCCCCCACTGGCCCTGTACCCACACCGCCCTGCCTATCCGGCCATGCCAAGATACGAGTATCTCCGCAACCCCGATGATTCGCGAAACGGTTACGGGCCCTTCGAATAAAGTATTTTGCTGTGGGGAACGAAATTCGGCGCTATCCGCGAGATGGCACCTCTTGCATGTAAAATAAATGTTGAGTAGCTGTCTCGAAAGATCTACGAGCAACTTCGAACGAAACCGAAGAACGTCGATGTACATCATGGTCGACGGTTCGCATGTGCGTACAATGAAAACGCAAAATAGGTGTCGGGTTTTTGGGCATTCGCGAGAGATCGCGGGTCGCCGTAAAAACTTCATTAAAGCGGACACGAACGAACGATGCCAGAAGGAGAAGAGGAGAGTAGCGGTTTTCGGGGACAGGTTTCGACGGGAACGAGTGTCGCGAAAAGATACAGGACGCGCGACGGGTTATCCCCGTCGGTGAAGCACGGAAACGCGAATTAATCCGTGAAGAACGTTCGGACTCACCTGATCAGCCATTGCGTAACCGTTGTGATGATAGGACGCCGGATGATGATGTTGATGGTGATGAGGTTGTGGCACGTTCAACGAAAAATCGAGGTTCTCGTTTCTCTGGAACAAAGCAGCGAGAGGTTCGCGTTAACGAGGACCGCACGACACGGAAGGAAATTCGTGGTTAACTTTTTCAAGCGTGTACATATTTATTTTCGATTTTAAAACGTGTAATCGAACTTACTTTTGGGACGCAATTTATGTCCGTGCCCTTTTACCGGAAATTAAATTAGAGCACTACTGTTTGTCGTATGAACAGTTTCACGTGTTCCTCCAATTTCGGAAAAGATCGGATCTGAAAGTATCGACTGTTGGAGCTGCGATTATCGATATCATTCATATTTGCCGAGGTATCGATATTAAGATAATACGTATTTGAACTTTCGATATGACCTAATCTTAAATTACGTAATTAGATGTTGGATTAAGTCAGATTAGGTTAGAGTTCTATTATTATAAAGTTAGATTGAGTTAAAGTTATAGTAACTTGGGTTAGAATTAATTAGCTTGGGGTTAGGTCATATTAGAGTTATACTAGCTTCAGATTTATTTCCTTGAGGTTAGGTTAAATTAAGCTTTCTTACAGTAAAATTAAGTCGGGTTCAAGTTATATTAGCTCGAGGTTAGATTGAATTAGAGTTAATTAAAGTAAGATTAGATTAGGGTCCGGTATGATTAGAATTATATTATGCCGCAATTAAGCTTACTCATCATTTCATCGTTTAACTCCACTCGATCTCATTTAAATTCCAAATGTAATCTAATCTAATTTAAGAGAGGAATAATTAGGTTTTAACGATAAAATTACATATTACATTCTACATCGAGCACTTACTCTCAACGATATCTATTATCGATCCATCGAATTACTGATTACATACCGATATTATCGATGTATCTAATTATCGACAACACTTCGACATTATCGAGATAATTATCGATTTATTTAATCGCCGATAACGTTTCGATATCATCGATAACGGTAATCGTAGTCCGCGGGACATGGCTAGTCGCAAAGAAGCTTCGGCCCGATTGTCGAGCCGCCATTTTCGTCGATACCGATTCTTCGTTCGACTCGCGAGCTATTCGCGAAGTTCACCCGCGGATTCGCGAGCTGCGCCTCGCGACAGGATGCGCCCCGCGACCGCGACCCCTGTCCTTCGGTCAACGACCCCCCGGCAGCCAGCAAACGCGCGCCTTCGCCGATTCGATTCTACTTCGTTTCGTCCCATCGTGTTGCTTACCGATCTAAAACTACCTTTTCGATACTGCTACCCATCTTCTGCCAGTAAATTCATATTTCTACGCCTTGTCGACGATTCATACCGGTACGTTAAAGCTGAAGTATATATATGTATAATGACATATAATTCACTGGCTAAACTATTACATACATGCACGTCATAAAATACAAGCTTATCGTTACACTGACAAATGGAGATTGGTTCTGTAAACACTTTAAACGAGGATGAAAATATGTCGAATGAATCATACACGATAATCATACAAAAGAGGTAAACAGCGAATAGCGACAGTTGCATGACTATCTTCTAATTTCGTACGTCACCGGTACGTCACCGGACGCGTGAAGATGCGACACCTTGAGGTGTCGCCAGAATCGGTCAATTTCGACTTCCGCGAGCTTTTCGAGAATTCGCATGCATTTCCGTCGAGAACGCCACTTGGAACGTTATATTACATTCGACGACGTTGCCTTACCACTTTGATTCTCCCACCCCCGTTTACGTTGCCGTTACTACTACTATTACTACTACTACCACCGCTACCACCACCACCGCCGCCACCACCACCGCCGCCACCACCACCTGCCCTTAACGAAGCACGTTGTTCGCGTTCCTCCACGGTCATCGACCCCCGTACGTTTGCTTCCAATTTATCGGATTCGTAAGATCCTCGAATTCTCGATATTCGTACACTTACTTCCATGTTCGATAAGTCGAAGATCGACCGGAAACGATCGAGATGTCCGACGGGCCGCCCGATAAACTTTCGAAGAATCGAACCAGGGAAGAGCGTAACGAACGAGGGGCGGCAAAGAAAAGAAGAAAAGGTGCACGACGTTACTTTTTCCAGCAGAAGACGCGACAGCAGGCAAGCAGGCGAACGGGCAGGTAAGCGGGCAGGGGCACGCGGGTGGAAGGGAGAACGGGTAGACGAGCAGGCAGGCAAGCGAGCAGGTAGGTAGTTGGATAGATGGGTAAACGGGCAACCAGGCAAACGAGCAGGTAGGTAGGTAGGTAGGTAGGTAGGTAGGTTGGTAGGTAGGTAGGTAGACGAGTCTGAACAGATCGAGTAAGAAAAGCGAAATCGACTAGAAACGAGGCATAGACGTAATCGGGAAGACGATGCATTCGATTATCTTGAACGATAAATTCTGACGCGTTGCCTGTCGCGGATCCACTTCCGTATTTTCTGATATCCGAAAAAATCAATTAGTCACGATAGGCAACCCTACGTAAAGATAAAACTGAAATTCTACCTTGCATGTAAAAACAACGAATATAATATTTGTCAAAAGATGGCAACTGGTAGGGTTAATTCCATTACTGTAGTTTATAAAATACTTCATTACTCCCTATTATAAAATAATAATAAATAAATGAAATTTCGCATTAAAACTTTTGTAAATTTATTAATATCATGGTATCGAGTTTCTAAAATGAACGTCTATGCGGGAGTCCTCAACGGGGCCTACTACATTTTCTGAACCATTACACAATTGCCTCTTCATTTGTGTTTATCCAAGCTACATTCTTTCCGTGTCCTATTATCTACATCTTCTGAACCGCTCCATGTTCGAGCAGATAAATCGATCTTAACTCGGTAATCGAGTTTAACAGACGCGATCCTGTTCGATTGTTCGTAACATTGTCGTAACGATCAGTCGAAATCTCGAAATGTTAAGGCGAAACATGGCGAAGAGAAAAACGACGGGTAAAGCAAGGGGGATAAGCAGCCGGGACAAGGGAACAGGGATTTATGGCAGGAACGGAGCACGAATAAAGCGAAAGCTAGAGATCCGATAGATACGCGCGAACGAGTCTCTTACTCGATGTAACCGATGTTAAACCTGTTCTTCGTCGCGACCCCCTCGCCCCTCGACCCTAACCTCCGTCTTTCTCCACACCTGGTCGGCCCGCTCCTACACCGTCATCCCATTCGACGATCGTTCGAATTGCTCCTTCTGACCCTTAAAAATTTCTTGAAAAAATTTGCGTTTCAACGGACGTGAAATAGAAATTAAAACTCGGTTGTTTCGCTCGGTCCGCCGATCACGCAGACCAGTTGAAACATGATCAAATTTGAAAATTTATTACAGAGAAAGTTAGGGCGAAAAAGAAATGGTTACTTAAAACACGAGGTCTCGACGATTCGAAATTCGATATGTATTCGAAATTAATTGCGTTCGAGAATCGGCGTCGTTGGTAAATTGAACGGGACGGTCGAGAGATGGCGCCACCGACGCGTCCCGAACGCGCTACGAAAGAAAATACGATCCCGTCCCGAGTGAATCGTAACCTTGCACCTCGCGTATTCGAGCGTCGAACGAGCCCATGAAAACTGAAAGAAACGCGCGATCAATCAAAGGCTGTCGAAAAATCGACGACTTACCGTCGGGACGAGAAACCAGCGGCTCGCAAATTCCAGGTTATCGAGTGCACGTGCGACGCGCGAAGCACCGCATATACCGCACCACGTTCGATCGTTTACGACGGCGATCTCGCGTTTCCCCGAAACCGCTTTAAAAAACGATGATCTTCCGACGAAACGGTGACCGTTACACTCGCGATCGTTCGCGCGCGTCAGTCTACGTACACGCTTCAGATACACCGCGCGCTAGACGCAACGCGAGGCGACACAACACGGCACGACACCACGCGACACGACACGACACGGATAAACGTAGACGCGACTAGCGGCTTCGTTCGATTAAAACAGCTAGCAACACCAACTTCTTGAACGGCGCGCAACGTATTCGAGCCGTGGCGTAACTCGTGACAGCGTGGCAAAAACGACGCGCGCTCCTCGCGGCGGCCGGCGCGGGAATGATTAAAGGAGGTTCATTTCGTGGCACGCACCGGTGGTGGGGGGTGAATATCGCGACAGGGGAGTGGACGCGCGCGCTCCCTGTCGTATTACCTGCGATACAAAAGGATACCGTGCAACGCGCCGCGACGGGACGCGACCGATCGAAAAAAAATACTCTGTAACCCTTCGGGGACGATAAACGCATACATGTGTACGCGCATGACAAATTCATGTAGGTATACGTGTCTTCATAATTTCATCGGCAGAAATTCTATGCATAATTGAAAAGAACATCATTCAAAACGACAAATTTTCTACTTTGATGTTCAGATGGGGGAGCAATCTCGACGGCATTGTTCCAACATCGAACGATAGCATCGGAGAGAATTCGTTTACCGCGTGTTTGGAAAACGTCTTTTTACTCGTCGTTTTTTAACGTTCCTCGATCCGGGACGTTCGAGGATTGGCTCTGGCGGGCCTCGTGTAGATATTAATTGCGTTTAGCAAGATCGAACGATAGCGTTAAACGTAATCGTTTTAGACCGTATTTCCCGTACGACGTAGGATATTATTTCGGAATCGCGTCGAATCACGCGAATAGCGTTCACGTTTCGTGTCCCAGATAACGAGCCGCGAACGCGACGCCGCGCCGCGCCGCGCCGCGCGTCGGAGAAGAAAGGGGACGTAGGGCGATAACGGCGCGGAGAGGGGCTACACGGGGCATCCGCGGCTCGGGAAGGGAGAATATCGAGGAGCGGGACGGGGAGGGAAAAAATAGGCGCGCGAACGGGGCAGCGGGGGAACGGGAGGGGAACGGTGCACGATCGAAAGGGGTCGGTGGCGCAACGAACGCGAACGAACGGAGCAAAGAGGACTCGCGACGCGTGACGCGTGATGCGCGACTAGATTTGCTCTTAGCGATAATCTTATCGATAAATATCGATAGTATCACTAAATAGAATAAATACATAATCCATTCATACCTTGAAATTAAATCATTCTTGAAATTTTAATGAGAATAAATAAGAAATATTGTCTTAAAGGAATAGAAAATTTATTAATAAATTTATAAATTCTTAAATTTATTCCGAAGGAACAGAAAGATCTGAATAATTACATTAGATGAAGTTTGAAGTTTGAAGTTAAAATAAATAAAGAATATTAATAAGAAAAAAATATCGAGTGTATCGATAGTCGGCAACGGTACCACCATGACGCGGGACAAATCCGCGAAGCAATTTCGCTGTGCGAAGCATCTCGAGATGGATACGCGAAATAACGTTCCCCGAGATTTTTCGATTCGGAGGAAACCGAGATCGGTATTAGGCGTATCTTACCGATACTCGGCTGCACGAATATTCCAAGAAAGTAGGACACGACGGTGGCAGCGGAGAGACTCGACGAAGCGGGGGTTACGTTGTACAAAGAGTCGTTACGTTCCCGTGAAAGGTGGCTTTAATTTCAGTGGCATTCCAATCGTGTTAACGCATATTCCCGCGAGTTCGCTCATTCGTGGCAAGTGACGATCCATTGGAAATGTTCGCCCTGACGGGACAATGCGATTACACGATTCAACCGCGTGTCCGATCACAATGGCGATCCACCAAACTAACCTCTTTTCGATACGAGGATCGAGACAACGATCGATATGTTTACGCTAAGGCCTATCTCGGTAAAATTCGGTATTATTTTTGCTCGAATTTTGTCGAGAACAAGGGAGATGTTCGCTAGCAGCACTAAATTTCAAAGGACGGGAACGAGACGTGTATTCCGGAAGCACGAGGTACCCGTTTCCTTCCGAGAATCGTAATCGTAAGCGATCGAGTGATACGAGGACAAAAACGAGGAGGTGGTGCGAAGAAGCCGCGTTGCTCAACGCCGTACCGCGTCGAGCGGCGTCGAGCGGCGTCGAGCGGCGTCGAGCCGACTCGATCGATATTCTCTCGCGGGACCGTCGAGCGCCGCACAGTTTCTGTGGTTCGAAGAACGAGAGCTTCGAGTCTGTTCGTCCCGCGACGACCGGTCAATTATTTTAACATCCTAATATTTTTTTCTACAGTATTGACAGCAATAAAAAAAAAATGTATATAAGAAAACTAACCTCAACTTCCATTGTTGCATGCAGACACTTCGTACCAATCTTTGTAATTAATCATCAAAGACATTCTTTATTAAATATAATAAATGTAATTGTTATTTAAGTGACATAACCTCAAAGAGTATTCCACAGGATTAACCGTATTTTTCAACGTCTACGTTGATGTTACAAATCTCTTTGAACGTATAATCGCCCGAGGCTTATCGCGAAACAACCATTTTCTCTTCTCACCGTTCAACGAATTCCTCGGTTCCGTTTTTTTTCTGTTCCGCGTATTTGCGCTTTCGCGTTTTACTATCCCCACCGCGATGCATCGCGAATAATCGCGCGATTCGCGAAAGAGTTTCGTCCCTGTCCCGCGCACGGTCGATTCCTATTATCGTCTACGGTCTCTCAAACTTAAACCGGTTTTACTTATTACACGTTCAACGTTTATCTCGCGTACATCCTTTATTACCAGCCACGGTGAGCGAATGTTTCTTCGTCCCTGCACTCTTCTCGTTCTTCCTTCCTTTCATTTTCCATTCGATCAGACATTTCGTTCGATGTTCCGCGCGAGAGTTTCGTTTTCGAAATCGTTTCGCTTCACCGAACGGGTTCCGGTTAAACCGTCGATCGGACGGAACGGAAGAAGAAAAGCGGAAGAAGCTCGTGGAAGAAAAGGAAGATTCCACGACAGCGCGACCTTTTGACCGTAAGAAATTCTTCGGATAAACGAGCTTTCGGTCGTAACGCCGACCAAGAAGGGAGCAACAAGTGCGAATCTTGTCTACCCCGTGGATCGGACCGTTCTTAGCTTTCCTCTCTGCTTTTCTACGCCTTCTCTCACTCTCTCACCCTCGCTCTCTTTACACACCCCACTCTATCTTAACCCTCTTCTACTCGTCTATTTCCCCTTTCAGCACGCGTGCACCTACGCTCTTGAACTAGAGGCCTGACTGTCGAACATCGATAATATCGGAATGTTATCGATGATGTCGTATCTTCGGAGACGACAGCAGCAGGGGTCATTGTAGTAGTCAATTTTCAGATCCTTTAATTTGCGAACCTGTTAGTTCGATTGTCGGTCGCAGGGCGAACCTAACCTAAGTAGGCTCGCTGTCAAAACCGTTGAGGCGTAACCGTTTGGTTTCTCGTCTAAACATCAAGCCTAATCGAGCTATGATTCCTTGTAACGCGACCGAATACTAGCTCGCAACGAAATGCACGATAGGATACATTGCTACGGAATGAATAATGGACCGCTGGCGAAGTACGTCGAGACATAAATATTGTATCCGGACCGCTATATATTACGGGTATCGAAATCGTTATCTACGTATAGATCGTTCTCCGTTCCGTTGGTTTCTATCCGATCGAGATCGTTGCCATGGAAATGCGCGTACGCGATTCGGTACGACCGATCCGATCAAGCGTTTTACATAGACCGTGAGGAAAATTGCCCTTTTCGGAAACGTTACTTCTTTTCCGCGCGTTCCTTCGTTTAACCGCGCTCGGAAAAGACGCTGCGCACGGAATATGCGCAGTGACCCTAAAGGCGAGCTTTGACATGAACGACAGCTTTACATGTAGCGTTTGATGCAAAACGGTAAAGATGCAAGAACGAAGAAGAAAGAGGAAGACAGAGCTAAAAGTGAAAGCGAATATTTTTAAAATCGCTGTCATTTGTACTCGGTGCAATACTTAAGGTGTGAAGAAACGTAGTTTGCAATTGAACGTTGTACCGCTGCATGAAATAGTTAATTAAAATTTTACCGAGCTTCAGCCTGGGCAACGGGGCAACAGGGCATCGGCTGAAGGGAATAGCGATCGGGCCGAACCGTGGTAGGGGACGTTACAGGCGCAGAGGGGTTTAGGAACAAGGATTCCCCTTCGAAGGGAGACGAAAGGACGAAGGCAACGGTACGAGAGAAAACGGTCGAAACGGTCGAAGCGGTCGGAAAGAGAACGATGGTGACGGCGAAGAAAAGGAAGCGGGTGGTGGCAGAGACAGAGGCGAACCAGCGAATGGACGAGGGGATGAGAGGACGATGAAACGAATAGACGGGACGGGACGGGACGGTACGGGACGGGACGGGCCGGGACGAACCGGGACGGGACGGGACGGAACGGGACGAGGCGAGACGAGACGAGACGAGACGAGGGGTGGTGGGAGGTCGACGGGCGGGGGTGGCGCGACCGGGAAGGGAGAAACGGGCGGTGGGGGCGGGTGGATGGAACGGGGCGAACAGAGGAGGCTGGGAGAAGGAGGAGGGTAAAGTTACTTTCCCGGAGAAATAAAAGTTAATGGAGTTCTCCACCTCCTCGTCCCTCTACTTCCATCGTCTTTTTCTTCTCTTCCATCTCCTCGCCACCGTACAACTTTCACGAAAGTTATTATATCTTAATTTACTATTGAACGTTATCTGAAATTTCTCCGACGTTTCCGTTTTAATGCGCTCCGTAGCGCAAACGAAAAATATATCGCCTCGACGAAATATTTCGAGAGAAACACGATACACGGATACTAATAATTTAACGCTTTCAAAAGAAAATGCTGCTGTTATCGATATTACCGATAATGTGATATATCGTTAACATATCATTGAATACATAATTACGAAAACAACGAGTAATTAACGAGTAATTAACGAGTAATTTTATCTGATTATCCTTGTTCAAAATTAGGTTATATTTGAAATGCAAGATTTAAACAATAAAATTACGTACAGGTGAAGTTTGAAGATAAAGAAAAATGGGAATAAAATTACGCATCGTTAGATGTCAATATATCGATAGCGTATCGACAATCGATAGCGGCAGGCACTAAACGATCGAGTAACCCCGTTTATCGAGAATAATGTTCGGTAACGTGGCCCGTGTCAACGACCTTGCGCAGTCACGACGTGGCCTCGATATCTTGTCCACGATAGAAACGAAAGGACTGGTCTCTCTTTTACCGAGCTATACTTTCAGCGTTCTAGCCGGTTCCCCGTGTACGCGACCGCGTTGATATCTTTTTCCCTTTCTCTCTCGTTCTCTCTCCCTCCTTCCATCTCTCTCTCTCGCTGGCTTCGGGGCCGTATGTTTTCCACCTATTGCCGTTTCCATTCTTATTCGCGATTCCCGCTTTCGCTCTCTTTCTTATCCCGCCGTTCCGTTCCTCCAGTCTCCCTTTCCCCCGCTTTGATTTACGACCATAAGTTGTAATATTTGCGCCACTATTGTATGGTAATACGGACGGCAAAAAATATGTTAATGGTTGCCATAAAGAAGATATACAACCACATACGTATCCCATTTCGAAGCATATACTCCGCGGACGTAAAACTACGCTCCCCTACCACCCGAGTCATCCTTTCGTTTTCCGCTGAACGCGATCTATTCTCTCTTTGTAGAAGAAAATTGGGAGAGGATCAACGTATCCGGTCTAACCGAAATTATTTACCTTATTACCTTATGCCATTTCGGTGAAATAGACAAGATCTTGCTGAAAATAATTCCATGGAAAATTCTAGTATTCCTAGATCATATTCGCTATCAAGGCTCGAGCAGCGAATAGTCGAGGCACCGCGCGACCGCGTGCTTCTCCACGAACCAAAGACCTCGAGACCCGTTCTTCGTAGGCGCTTCTCTTCTCCGTAACTCGAACAATTCCAATAGTCGTTAATCCGTCGGAAACTTTTGGAAAACTTGCCGTTATTGCGGGTACAGGGGCGGTCCCGTGCAAGTAGGATCAGCGAGGGAAGAGCGGAGCTGCAAAGAGAGAAAATGAAAGCATACGAGACGAGACGGGATACGAAGGAGAGGAGAAAGATGGGCGAGCGAAGAAGAAGCGTATTTGACGAAAGGTGGAGGAAAGCAGGTGGGGAGGCAGACTATGAGACGATGCTACTCGAGTCGCGATAGAGAGAGAGAGAGAGAGAGAGAGAGAGAGAGAGAGGGGAACGGGAACCGGTGCGCAGAGGTAAGTTAAATAAACTTGTTTAGTTTCGCGGAAACTTTTGCCGGGCCATTGTATTCGACTGCCTCGCTGCCGAGTTTGCTACGAAACTTTCGAATACGAACAAACTCGCTTCTCCGCTTCTCCGTTTCTCCGTTACGCTTTATTCGCTCGCTTTGCCGACTCGCTACCTACGGTTACCCGCTACTCTTTCACCCCGATCTCGTCGTTCGCCAGAAGAAGTCCATCGAAAGGCATGCGGGTTTTATTGCTTGTATAATTGCAGGATCCACCTTTCTCGAACACGACCGTCATCTCATCAGTTGTCGACACTGTTGCGTCATGCGATTATAGCTGCATCTAATAACGTAGTCACGTGACTGTTGTAGGCAGGAAACTACTTGGAGTAGTCTTACTGAGAGGACGTGTTTCGAAAAGTGACCGCGAGCAATGGCGCTGCCATGCAAAAGTGAAAAAGATCGCCTCGAAAATCGGACTTATAGCCAGAAATTATTTTCACGTAACCTTTATTATGATTTCTATTATCATACACGATGGTATTTGCTAAGAGTATCTTTTATTATTTATGTATGATATTCAGAGAGGATGAAATGTGACTTTCATATCGTAGCGCCGCCATTATGGTGGCCAAATAGAGAAACTTTCGTGCTACAGGAAGGAGACGACTCCTTCCACCAAAGTTTTCAGACTTATATCTCCATCACGGTTGTATATAGGACACATCTTATGAATTTAATGCATAATTTAACTGTAATCGACGTACGTAGTTAATCGACGCCAACGATATAGGGCCAACGCAGCAGTTTGAATTTCGCGCGCTGCGCACTAATTGCTTGATTAAATTAGTTTTCAATGATTGACTGTGGGGAAACTACACAACGTATCGGGAAATGTTATTAAACTTTTCTGCATAGATTTTCTATTGTTCTGCATATGTATTGTTCTTTAATTAAGCAACGTTTCGAATGCGATCGTGTCTGCGCATGCCCGACAGACGGGGGCACAGGAGACCACTGTGGAACGTGCGTTTTATTTCGTTCTTTCGTTTATTGGTACCCTCGTGTGCTTTATAACTTTATGACCGATATTATCCGGATTATTCTGAATTTCTTTCAACGAGCGCATATTCATGTTATCAATTCTTTATGCTTTTACACTTATAGCAACTATAACTCGCGGAAGTCGAGGACGTCCGAATCGGCAGGATCGATCAGATCGGTATTCGCAGAGTGGGACACGTGGTCACACAATAATTCGCGACATTTTCGAGCGTTTTTTCGCGACGTTCGCATCCGAGCGTGGACCACGCGTCAAATCCGATCGGAAATAAAATCGGCCAAAGTGCCCCGTCGTTGGTGTGGCAGTAGACCGAACAGCTTATTGATTTAACGAGAGAGAAAGAGAGGGTGACAAGGGGGAAGAGGCGAAGAGAGAGAGAGAGAGATAGAGAGAGATAGAAAGGCGGAAGAGAAACAAGAGGAAAGCAAGCACAGCGAAACTCGAGGTGGATAGGGGGTCGCGAACGGGCGAACGGGCGAACGGGCGAACGGGCGAACGGGCGAACGAGCGAACGGGGAGGTAGCTCGGAGAAACGCACGGGTGGTTAGGGTGAGACCGAGGGGAGAGCGTAGGTAGATGGAGATGGGTACCGCGGAGTAGGCAAGGCAAAGAAGGGGAGGAACAGGGGGGATTCGCGAGTTGGATGGCTCGCGAGGTCGGGAACGCGAATCGAAAAGAGTAGGGTGAAGTAAGGTAGAGCAAGATAGGCTCGGGACCGAGGGACAAGGGTACACGGGAATACGAGAACTGATCGTAAGAAACCGGAACGGATACCTACGTATCCGCACGGTCGAGCTCAACTTTGGGTAACATATCTTGGCAATTTTTTAATTTCCAAATTGTTCAACCTCAATTGGCAGATATTCTCAAATCCATAGATTTCAAATGTCCTAGGTTAAGTATCTGTATCTCCATGTCCACGGCTCCAAGTTCCTACGTTTCCAAGGATCTCTATGTTCCTGTTCAAATCTCTACATCTCCAAATTTCTCTCCACGATTCCTAGAATATCCATGGGTTCCCAAATGCCTAGGACCCTAAATACCTATGTGCCCAACTTCCTGCGTTCGTAAATTCTTAAGGTTCAGTTGTCAAGGATTCCAAACACATGTCCCCAAATTCCGTTCTCAAACTCGTATGTCCCTAAATCTTAAAGAACTCGAAATACCCATGTCCCCAAGTTGCTATTAAAAAATGTCTAACTTGGCGAATGTCTATACCCCCAAGATCTTAGAATACTGTATCTCTAGGTCCCCCAATTCCCAGGACCCCAAATACACGTGTCTCCACATTCCTACGTCCTCAAACTCCTATGTCAAAAGACCTCTTAGGAAGAAAGCAGATAGTTGTAAAGAATGCACATGGTCCCCAAAGAGTAAGAGGACTCTCGTTCTGCAGCTCTCTTCGCCCATAAGTTGAGGGAACAGTTGCAAGGTTCGTAGCCGATCAGAGCCATGTGCATTCTTTCCAGCTGTGGGCAGTATCGCGGCGTTTCGAGCGATACTCGCTCGCGGTCATCGACCGATCAACAAGTGGCTCATGATTTTGTCAGTGGCTTCGCTACCGACTGGTCAGCTGGCCGACCTATCCAACCTGTCCCGGCTCTTCCCGTTCTCCTACCTGGACGTTTCGTCCAACGAACACCCGACGCGGCCTACCGCTAAAATGCTCGCGTTTGCTCCCGGCACTCCGTTTCATCTCGTATTCTTCCTTTTCCGCTCTCCACCGATCGGGCTTAATCTCCCGGGATATTGCCGGTATCAAACGTGAACGTCGTTTTTTATTCTCGCACGCGAAAAAGATGAGCGAAATTGTACTCGTGCGGTGGTTCACGAGGTGAACCTTGAAATGCTAATGCGAATCGAGCTGTTGGTTGCGTTTGGGTATCTACATTGTTCGGTATTGGTGGATTATGTACTTGTGAAGGCATATGGTACTTTGTGGAGATAACACTGGTGCAGTATCATCGAGTTTATTGTGCAAGGCAGATTATTTCATATCAGGATTTATAGATATATTTATATTAAGAAATATTTGATAATGTAGTCGCATCGGTAACTGTGCAGAATACCTTTCCGAATTTTCCATAATTACTCTAATCTAACCTAACCTAACCTAACCTAACGTAACAGACCCAACTTCTCCGACTGATAATCATTATCGGAGTC
Source organism: Megachile ligniseca (assembly GCA_945859555.1). Classification (NCBI taxonomy): domain Eukaryota; kingdom Metazoa; phylum Arthropoda; class Insecta; order Hymenoptera; family Megachilidae; genus Megachile; species Megachile ligniseca. The sequence continues at coordinate 240,295 of OX243792.1, forward strand.
ATAAGACATTTTCACGAAAAAGCTGAAAAAAAAAAATATGAAAATCGAGAAAAGCAGCCATTCTGCAGAATTACCCTTTCATCTGGTGAAAATGAAAAGCACCGAAATAAAAATGAATGGATCTCGCGTACCGGTCGATATACCGTTAAAGAAACGGTGTAATAAGGTCGGGAGGGATGATCGGGTTTAAAACGTAAAGAGAAGACGAAACGCGAATCATAGAAACGTCGAGTGACGAACGGAAGGAGGTAAACATTTTGTTTTCATTAAACGACGAGCTCTTATCCAAACGCGTCGTGATAAGCGAATTCAATTACCGACGTTCGTTAGAACGAATTTACTTAGCGCGCTCGCAAACACGGATCGCGATTGCCGCATCGACGCGATGGATACGTGTATAGTTCGTCCAAAGATTATAAACGCACCATAGTTCGCTAGTAGAACTATGGTGGACTAAAAAAATCGGACTTTGAATCAATATGAAATTACTTGGTCGATATAGAATGACATGGTCAGTAGAGAATTATTTGGTCCATACAGAATGATTCGGTGAATACAGGAAGCGTATGCTTTTGCTCTATACATATTGGATTCTTAGCTTTATGCATACTGCATACGTAGAATATTCTTCGCTTTATATTCTCGGCAACACCGGTCAGATATAAAAAAAGCTCTTGAAATTCTATCAACTCCCAGTGCCTGGGAGTACTGTAAAAGGCACTGTAAGTGCCTTTTAATTTGGCTTTCGTGGTCACAGCTCAGGACCTTAACTTAGGATGGAGCACGAAAGAAAAAGGAATCGCGGTCGAAAGGACTGACCTTGTAAGAGAACTGGTCGAACATTCTGCACGCGTCGACGTCGTTGCCAAGAATCGTGTAACCGGCATCCATGCTGTCCCGACGTTTCTTCTCGCTGCCTGGAACGAGGCGTCCGTCAGTGAAAATCGATCGTCGGATATTTGTATCGTTTCGTACCGAACAAACTGATCGCGATCGCGCCAACTATGCCGTCGCTCATCGTCCCGCGGCTTTTGCCGTCGTGGTCGGCTCTCTGCTCTCGCCACCCTGTCCACCCCTTCCGTTTCCCCTGTTCCTGGGAAAAGCTTACACCACCCTTTCCGTCTCCCTTTCAACGCACGATTCTTCCCGTGAACCGATCGCGAATCGATCGGCCGATCGATCGGCCGCGTCTGCGTGCCGGGATTCTCGCGCGCGCACGCTCTCCACTTCCAGATCAATCTTAATCGAATTAATCCCGGCAACAACCGTGCACCTCTTGCTTGTCTTTAGATAGGATCCTGCCGGACTCCCGAAGGATCGCGTTATCCAGTAGCCGGCCACGAAGCCGGACCACGTGGACGAACCGCGTCCACGAGCGTCGCGTCGCCTCTCTCTCCTGATCTCCGATCTATTTCCTTCTAACCACCTAACACCGACCGCGACCACCGACTGTGTACCGGTAGCAACGCCGACGAAAACGTCCACGCCGAGAGCGAAAGCAACGAGGACGAGCATGACGTCGGTGGTGGGTGCCGCCGTCGCCGTCAACGTTGGACGTACCGTCGATGGTGGTGGTAGATGTAACGTTCGTGGAGTGGGGGCGCAGGTGAACAGAGGTAGTGGCGACGAGGGTGGTGGTGGGAACGATTCGAGCCCCTCCGCCGCCACCCACCCCGTTCGCGCATCTTCTTTTCCCCTTTCCGTTTATCTATTCATCTGCCTACGATTCGTTATCGCGATCAAGAAAAATAATCGGCGAGTCGTTCCGATCGGTAGAGACCGGAATTCGCTATCGAGTACTCGAGTAGCTGCAGCCACCGCTACCACGCGGTAGCCGATTTTCGTGAATGGAGCCGCACGAAAGAAACGAACGGGAACGTGTTCGTTTTCTCTTCTCGTAATGAAGCGACGAATCCTCGAAAGGATCGGTCAAGGTCGAAAGCTAGAAATTATGGGTTCGAACGGTCACGTGCGATCCACGTGGGTTTCATTCATGAAAGTCGGCCGTGGGTCTCGGAGGTGGCGTGAACCGTGGCAACGACGCGACGGTACCGGTAAGTACCGTCGATGGGTAGTGGTAGGTAATGGCAAGTGGCGACGGATAACGGTAGCGATTACGGCCACGCAGTTTGCGGTCGGTGGTAGTAAAAGGGGATATCGGCCAGAAGGAATCTGATCTTTGGCACGTACCGCGATGTCCCGTTGTCCCTTCCTCACGACACCATCGATTGCGGGAAAAACATTATGTTTCCGCTGTCCTCCACTTATACCGAATTAGAACCACGTGAAATTTATTTTATGCCTATAATTATTATACGAGAAAATTTTAATACGAGAAGATTAAGCGCTAGGCTCGATATCGTGTCCCAAATTCCTGTATGTCTAAATTCTGAACCTGTCCCAAAAATTTCAGATACCGAATCCTAAATTCCTATATCCCGAAATTCTGAAAAGTGAAAAGTTCAGATGCTGAAAATGAGCAGGGTAGCTCCAGGGTTTCCCTGTGTAAGATTGTGGACCGCACGTTTGTCGGAGATTGGCGGGCTTTCCTCGAAAGGGTCCGCGGGTTTCCGTTTCTTTTCTCGGCCGAATCGACGTGTATACTCGTCGTCCGCTAAAGCGCATCGTACATACGTTTAGATTTCCGAGTCTCGTTGGGCGCGCGCATATCCCACGGGAATCAATATCCGCGTGTTCCTCTACTTCCTCTCCCTTCTTTCCCTTCTTCACCGTTCTCGTCCTCGTACCTCTTGCCTCGCAACTCGCGCCTCCGCGTCTCCGCGATTCCGCGCCACCGCCGCTCGACGACTTATCAACTTGCTCGCTCGCTGCACCCCCTGCCCCGCGCTGTTTTCTGCCCACCGTTTCTCTTTACGAGGCCCTACGCCCCCCCCCCCCTTCCTTCCTTTTTATTCCCTCCCCCGTTTCTCTCGCGTCCTCCGGTTCCTTCCTTTCGACCGCACCTTCTTCTATGCCGCGTCGCACCGTTCGCCATCCATCTCCGATAAACGTGATTTAGAGAAGCGGCTGGCGAGTGTACGAATGTCCACCCTCTCTCTCGACCCCCTCGGGTCTTCGTGTTCCGCGCTGCGTACAACCCCTGTCCCTCGAACCCAGACCTACCCTTCGCGAACATCTCGCGCATCGTCCCTCCATCGCCGACTTTTATCCCTTCCTCGTCCGCGATATTCGCCCCCCGCCAGCAGCCCTCGGCACCCCCTCACCCCCGGGTAAACCCCGCCACCCACACGTACACTCGCTATTTCTGGCAGCTACCTTTCAGCCGGCACGCGGCTACAAAACATTCAATTTCGACGTACTGTTAAAACGAAATGGATTTTTCAACGCGAGCCTAGTCATCGATGCTCGCCCTTCCGGCTGGCCCTTCGCGGAATGCCGCCGCGAGATTCGCAGGTTCATCGGCACGGTTACGCAACCTCCGAGAAAAACGTGCATCGGTTTCACCCTTCGACTCGGTTTTACTCTCCTGCGACGAGACTCGTTCACGCTTTCTGCGGACACTTGTTTGTCAGGCGAACGTGTGCTCTCTTCGTACAGTCGAGAGGTAAAGAAGCCTTCGTAAGAGAGACATGATCGGTAACAGAGACGGGGTCTAGCATCGTAGGAATATTAGGGAGTTACACATTGGGGACTGTTTAAGAAGTAAGCAATTTTTACACGGACGTAGATATGAAGAGGATTTCTGACGTATGAATTTACAGAGGAAAAAATTGGAACATTTAGGGAAACAACGAGAAGTTGGAACGTCCCCGAGCGATGTAGCAAGCTCGTCGCGACGCCGGCACTCGCCAACGAGCTTCATCCGAGCGTTCGATCAAACGAACTGTACGGTTAAATCGAGCGTTCTTTAATCTCGTAAAAGAGATTTTACATTGTTATCGTGAGCAATATCGATGCTCTACGATTTACAAAGCATTTTCTCGCTCGACCGGTCGGACGCAAAGAGATTGGCGCATTAACGCGCGGTTTCGCTGTTCGGAAAGACGATGAACGATTGAAAATCTCGACGGTGAAAAAACGCAATCGTAACGAACCGCATACGCAACAGTTACGAGATTTTATGGAGTAAGCGTTAAGACTAATTGTAAGGGGTAGGCTACGCTATGCCAAACTGGTGCTAGTAACCTTACAGGTAGTCGAATTTTTGCAGGTAGTATTACTTTGCCCAGGTCCGTCGTTGGAAGAAGGCAAGAGAGAAGAAAAAAATCATTTCCTTTCCAAAATACCCAAATCCCTACAGCCCCTAATCTCTAGACCTCCAACTAATCTCTAATATCTAGAATCCCTAGACCCCGAAATCCCTACATGCTCAAATCGAAGAGATACTCCCTGAACCACCGTTTCCCCCGATTTACTCCGAAATTTACTCCCCCGATATCTCGCGTGCAGAACGGTGTCTCGAGAAGCTGCGAACGTGCAACACCGAAGCAACTGCTTCGAAAACGAGGAGAGAAATCGTCCGGAGAACAAAGGGGAAAAAAAAAACCGAACGAACGGGCCCTGCTCACCAGCTGACGGTCTCGTGCCGCAACCCGAAACTCTTTTCAAAGATTCGATCGCCAGTGTTTATGCGTCGTACGGTACCAGAGCGGCAGTGTATAGTTGACCGGTTCCTGCTACCTGCGGCCACTCCGCTCGTCTAGCCACCCAGGCCACTCGATCTTTATCGATTCCGCTCGAACGGATCGACCACGCGATCCTCTCGATGTCCGACGACCATCGGACGGAGTCCACGACCGATCGATTTTTCATCGGTCTTAAAAATCGACGGAATCACGCGCGAAAACGAGCGTCGTCGTTCGTTCTTCCTTTTGCGCAATTCTCTCCGTCTGCTCGCTCGTCTTCGTCGCATTCCCGTTAGTATTGATCCGTCGAGTTTTCGAAAGTAAAATAGGTTATGCCGTTGAATCGCGCGGAACTACGGCTTCGAACGACGACGCTGGATAAAATGCACGCGGAACGGGACGAAGATGATCGAACGCGCGCGAGACAGAGCAAGAGGAAACCTCGGACGCGAGGAAAATTCGGAGAAAGCGCGAAAAGTAACGGGGAGATCGAAAAGAATGGGGTGAAAGAATGTAGAGAGATAGGGAACGGGGAGAAAAAGAACGGGCAGAAAGGAAACTGGGAGGTATGCTACGGGGAGAAAGAGTATAGGGAGATAGGGTATTCAAAATTATAGATTTCTATAGATAAGTTTCCCCCTCTAATTTCCAGTCGTTCGATTTAATACATTCATTTGAAATAAGCACTTTCTAACTGATTCACTTGTGTAATATTACACGTGTATAAACATAATGAAACAGTAGTGGAAATTATTAGTACAGAAATTACATCACCAAATAATTTGCAACGAAATAATACAATATTCGATAGTGTACAAAATTGTATCGCAATCCTTTTCAACTTCCTTAGAAATATAAGGTTGGTAATATGTACTATGAGATCAAAACGATTTCTGGTAATCTATCCCTGTCCGAGGTGACTCTACAGACGTGCATAAAAACACGCACATCTGCGTCGTCAGCACCCACGGCTCGTTTCACGGGAGATAGATGCCCGATCTCAGTTAACACGAAATACTGAATTATTCTTTTACTGTATTATTGAAATATGTATTGTTCTTTCTTGAATAATGTTCTTTCTTCTATAAAGTATCTTATAGCTTTATTTAATCACGGGAATTTTCATTGTTCGATGTTGTGTTAGGTTAGGTTAGAGCCCCCAAAAGCTTTATAGTAGCATTATGTCTTACGCTTTCTCAATGTTCTTTTCGCGCGCGAATAAATGGTAAGTTATCGTTGGACGTTATTTCAAATAATCTTACGTCCAAAATTTCGAATAAAACGAGGACATTTATGATTCGGGAATGATTCATTTCACATTTGTGCATCAATAATGGACTACCGGAGCATCGATTTTTATCTCGAATAATCCAGAACTTCGATAATTCGAAAATAACCGTTGAAATTAAATTTTCATTCAAATCTTGTTCCATATAAAACTGTCTGAATTAAGAATTATTCGATGCTTCGTAAAATTTGCTTTCACTCATAATACATTTTCGTTCGAAGAAAAAGTTATTCTTCGTTTTTAAATATTTTCATTTTTCTCGAAACTTCTTGTGACTCTGATGTTGCCGCATCGAACGAAATTGATAAATCGATGGATATTCGTACGATCGATAACGTTCGAGCACGCGACAATTATTTACATCGACACCGATCAATTCCAGAAAGAAAAGATTACTTGCCCAATTCCTACACGCACGTTACAGATTACTTGTCTCATTTCCATATTCACGCATGTTAGTCTATTTTGCTTCTACATCCATCGACCAAAGGTCACCTACGTGAATACCCTTGTTTAATCATAAATTCTAAGAAACTTCTCCCACCGTTAGAAAAACTAACTGCCGGGGAAAATAAAAGTAATTCTTTTTCTAACCTTAAAAAAAAGCATCTTCGAGGAGGTTAAAGTGTCCCTGTGTATCTTCGAATAATTCGGTCCCCTCCCGCGACGAGCGTTCTCTGTCGCACGGTGTTCTACGTCTTCTCGCTTTCGTTCCTTCGATCGTCCTCATCCTATTTTAGCACCCTTTTCGGGACTAGCTACCCGAGGGAATCAATAACCGACGAGGAAGCGGCTGTAGATTCGGGAACCGGAGAAGAGAGAAGGGGAGACGCGAGGAACCAAAGAGTACCGAGGGGCGTCGTGTCGGGTAGAAGAGCTCCGTGCCGTTCCGGGAGGGTGTTGGAGGGTGCTGGAGGGTGCAACAGGGACCACGAACTTTAGGGTGGAGGTGGCACACGAGAGAGTCGAAGCTTAGCTCCGCCTCCGGCACGCGACCAGCACGCGACCACTGCCATCGACCACGCTCCGTCGGTCTAGGCCGCCGCCATCGTCGCCGCCGCCACAGCCACAGCCACAGCCACACTCACCACCGTCACCGTTCTCCTCGTCTTCGCCAACTTTACCTGCGATTTACCCACGACCAACCTGTCATTCGCCTCGTTCTCCATTCGATCTTTCACACCTCTTTCTTTTACTGCAACCCTAAAGATGCGTTTACACTAGGCAACTGGGACTTACTATCTTAGGTTTGCCTGAGGGCCTCTTCTAATGTAAACCTGTCTTAATGCTCTCCCCCCTCTACCGCCAGCCTAATTCCCGTTCGAAAGATTTCCGTTTACTTTAACCTCTAACTCGACTACTTTCGACTGTATACCCAGTTCTCTTTCATTTTGGAAAGCGGAGTAGGAAGCTTGATAATTTTTTAATTGCTACATTTTTCAACTCTCACTCGAATCTCTTTTCTTAACTTTCCCCACTGGAATCCAGATTTACAGTGTACAGACTTACAGGTTATACTTTTTTTAATAGACATGTATAGACCAGTCAATATATTCGACAGTAGATCGAAATGACGAGTTATTATTTATTTACCTTTGTACTTTCTTTTCTATTTGAAAGTGGTCATCGAATGTCCATAAATTTATTATAAAACATTGAACCTTCACCCCCTTGTAACATGTCTTTTTATCATTGTATGGGCATTGAAATCGAACAAAACTGAAATAACCCGAATGAGAATATAGAGAGAACTGAGCTGTTCTATATATGAATAGATTCGATTCAATTTGAATAACATAATGTGCAAGAAATATATGGGGTTTTATGGTTTTGTGCGTAGCTAGCAAAATGATGACCGATCCACGAAATGCGGCCCGCCAAACGCGGAACCATGGGCGTTGCTTTGCTAGTAGCGATTCGTCCCCCTCCTCACTACACGTTCTCTTTTTCTCTCGCTCTCTCTCTTCCCCCCCTCGCACTCTCTCGCTCTCTGTACCTGCTTCTCGTTCTCCGTCTCGCTCTCTACGTATATACGCATATACTCGGTCAATGTACCGCCCCGTTAACCACCCACCACCGGCCAACTACCACCCACTCTCATTTTAAACTTTCAAAAGAAAAAAAGCTAGAAATACTTTAACTCGAAATGAAATTTCAAAGGGATGGAGAGGGAAGATGGTTCTTTTCCTCGATTTCACTCTCTTTCCTACAGCCCTCGCTTCTTTCATCCAAGTGAAAAACGTGACCCCACCCACTTGATAAAGAATTTCTAAGCTCATTTCGATGAGATCTAAAGATTTCAAACGTTTCGCAAGAAAAGTTCGACGATTCTATAGCTGATTACACAAGGGCAAATAGCGAAAAAGTTTCAAACGAAAACAAATATTTTAAAACAATTTCCAGTAATATTCTTTTATTCGTGCTTAATTTATTCATGTTTCTTCTTGTTGAGAAAAAACTCGGACCGATTGCGTGTTCACCGATCAACCTATGATTACGAAATCCGCTTCGAATTAACGTCGCCTCGATTTCAATTTCGCCAACGTTGCAACACGATTCTCATGTTGTTACTTTGCTTCGATTCCCATCTTTTTACCTACAAAAGTAGATTACACTCATGTATATAGAAGAACGAGACGTGAGTACGCGTATGTGCGTGAAACAACGATGGAGAGGGCACTAGAGGTTGAGTCGGTGGTAGGGATGGCAAGAGGGAGGAACAACGAGGAGTGGGAAGACGGGAGCGAACGAGTGAGCCAACAAGCTGGCGAGACTAGGATAAAGAGACGAAATTTTTCTTCCTTACCAGTTTGATTGAGTTTCTATCGTGTAATGAGGTAAAGAGAGAGAGCCGAAGAAACTCGCGACATCTTCGTTCGTCCAATCGATAAGAGGAAAATGTATTTGCACGGGGACGGAAATATTCTCGTTCAACCGTGCAAGATTATCGTAAGTTTCTCTTTCGTTGCCATTCAAACGTTTTCCAACCAGCAATATTCGCGATTCCGCTCTCGACACGATCCAATTTTTTATCTCCGTCGCAGCATTGATTTCGTCGCATCGTAAATTATATAATTCGACGTTGTATCTAACAGACCAATCGAATTATTTTCAAACAGACAAACATCTTGGGACTCGCGATACAATGTATTTTCTGTACTTGATATTTATGTTTCACGTACTATCTTCTTACCTGTCACAAAGTTCTTGGAAAAATCGATTCATTCCGTCCGATTTTGAACAAATCGCGCGCAATTTACTGTTCGAAGATCGTTGCAATTTGTCTTCGGTCACTCGAGCAAGATGTACCATGATAATCGATTCCTCACTGCCATCCAAATATATCCACGCTTCTTCGGGCTTTTTATAATAATCTCTGTAAGGAAAGAAAGAGAAAAGAAGAGACAAAAATTCGATGACGTCCCCAAAATGATAATACTAGTAATCGATACTTTTTTCCACTTGAAGAGGCATTACACGAATTTCTTCAACGCATTCTCATAAAGCGAACGACGATCGGACTCCTTCAGTAGCTTCTCATACTTTGCGAGACAATCAACGTGAGGTGTACTGTCGTAAGAAACCAATACATTACTTGGAAGACGGTCACAAAACATTTTCCTCGCTGTTTCGGTATCTTTCTTGCTCTCGCTTTCTATAGTTATGCGCACTTTGTAATGCCTGAGACAATATTTAAAAATCTTAATCTAACTACTGTGATCCGATGCGATAACTGTGCCATATGTATTCAATGTATACATGTCGATTTTACTACCTATTAACTTCTGGATACGAGCCAAACGAGACGTTCGGGCATTCTCGCGCAACTTCTGTCAGAATATCCGCGAATGATTCCTCTTTTGCATTTATGTAAATTTCACTCATCCAAAATTTATTGTGTCCAACAAATAAGTCCTGCGGAAACAATATTATTTCTCTTAAAGAAGTTGTAAATTTATGGCTCCTATAAAGCATACCTTGCATACAGAATGAAAAGATGGTTTAAAAAATGTTGGTGACCCAGGAAAAATATAAACATTGTCCATGATTATACATGGATAAGAAAGTAACTCTCCTGTAGCTTTGTTTCTTCCAAATTTCAGTATCGATTTAGTTGGTATCTATAAATGATGGATAAATTACTTTCAATAATCATAATATTATCAATCAACTGTCACTTACATATGCCATTTTACTACGTGTCAAAGGCAAATTTCCATCATTTAAATATTTTTGTACAATCTGCATTAACATCGGATGATAGTGCAAAGTGTCATTAAAGGCTAATGCCAAGGCTGTAAAGATATCAACATAGAACAAATTTGTATACTTTTCTGTACTCTTTGTTATGGTTACCTTCGTATGTAACATCATCGTGAGTTGGTCCTATACCACCGGATGTAAAAACATAATCAAATTTCGTTATAAAACTTTGCATCTCTATTGCTATATCTTTGACACTGTCTGGTACAACGGAAATCTAGGGAAAAATAACATGTTTCAATAAAAATTAATAACAAAGATTGCAAAATAAATAGTGCGGGCGAATACAAACTTACCTTCTGAACCTTGACTCCACATTCGTACAGTAACTCGCATGCATAGAAAGAATTCGTGTCTTTCACTTGTCCTTTTAAAATCTCGTCTCCGATAACTAAACGTGAGAAAGAATTGGAATTGAATGATAAGCGAAAGACTTGTTTGGAAACAAACAAGAATCGTAAATGTAAAGTATTGGTAAACACGTGTTACCGATAATTCCTGCGGTTTGACGTTTTATACTGCTTTTTAAACGGGTCAACGTCGCATTTTTCATTATTCCTCCATTACATTTTGATAAAATTCTTGTAAAACGTTGATGTAAACTTATCATGATGTTTTAACCTCACTAAAAACTTGACTTACTATACAATATAATTCTATTGCGCAGTGTTGCCATAGATTAGTATGGACGGTATGTATAGGTGTTGCGTGAGAAAGTGCATTTCTTCTGCGCAACTCGTAGAAGTCTGTTCATCAGCTGCGCAGTGCCTAACTACCGGCTGCTTTTACTTCATGCTTATATAGACAGTGAACAAAAATCTAATCAATAGCAAAAAGAAGCGATGAGGTAAGAATGTACTAAATCAAAAATCACTGGATATACACATTTGTAATCATATGTATATATTGTGATATGCATGCGCAAAGTGAAGACGCATGCGCAAAGTGAACAGAATTTGAACGTTTGTCTTCCGGAAACTACACGCTCTTGCACTTGCAAAACTGAGTACTGATATGTAAAATTATTAATAAACTTAACAGACTTCTGCGTAGGTAGTTTTAAATACCGGCAAAATCTATTCATTGAAATCCATATCTAAATTATATATTATTTATACGGAGGAGTTATATCTTCCAACTCTTCGTTCTAAGATGGCTAGTACGAAATTACGACACGCGGCTTTGAGTTCTCCGAAACAACTTTATAAGTTTTTAATACGAGAATGTGAAAGGCTACCAAAGGATGCCCAGCAGTTTTATAAACATTCAATTAAACAGGTACTAATTGTAAACCGGTATTCACCAATAATAAAACAAAAAAAGTACTCACTCAACAATAACTCGTGCAATTATAGATCTAGTATGTGCATAACCTTTTTTGATAATTAATTTTATGAAACCTGTACGTAAATACATTGTTTGTATGTTTAACGAAAATAATTGAAATCTTCCATACATAGAGTTTCAAACAACATGTGATTGAACCAGATAAGGAACGTGTTCAACAAATGATGGAAAAGGCAGTTCATGATGCAGAATGGGTTATAAATAAGGTATTTTATATTAAAAGTTTTGACAATATATATATATATATATATATATATATATATATATATATAGGTATATATATTAATAGTATCTTAACATATTTTTCAGTACGTTAAAGTGGAAGAACAGAAAAAGCCTGAAAAATAGCAAATTTAGTAAGGTACTTATGTTTGTACTATATAGACAAGTTATGTAATTTATTAATGTTTTTAGCAAAAAAAAAAAGCTTTAAACAATTTCGTTTAAACAATGGATTGTATGACTATAATAAGCCAAGAATCTGGAGGCAATGCTTCACAGTTTCATAAAGCTGTGAATATTTGGTCACATAATCCTCAAGTTATCAACCGTCACATTCTTGCATCCAGTGAAATATTGAATATTGAAATTAATTGCGATATCTTTGAAATTTTTAACCGTATTAATACCTTGGATATTTCACTTTTAACAAAGGAACATCAGAGTGACAGTATTAATGCTGCAAAGTTGTTAGACATATTGCATATCTCTGCCCAAACATCTGATATAGAATCCAATAAGAATGTTTGGTTGTATGTAACCAAACAATTACCACGCATGCCACATATATTTTCCGCCGGTATCGAGTTTCTGTTGCTAGAAAAGCAAGAAAATTATACCATAAATATTCATAAACCTCTTCTTACGGATAAACGACCCGTTGGTCCTAAAATAGCATATACAATACAGCAAAAAATGGACAAGTGTACATTCATCGGTGTATATAAATTAGACAACACTATCCAAGAACAATCAAGTATAGAGTGGTTGGAAAAGAAGCTCTTTCCATGTATATTAAAATGGATGAAAAACGAATCGAAGAACGTATCGACGCCATTGTCTTCATTAAGTTTCGTATCGGTTGAAAAATATGCCAAATTGTATTGCCAGTTGAAAGAAAAGTACGGCATGAAATTGATAAAGAATTGGCCCGAAAATACGGATCCGTTAAAATTCGTTTATGAAGATATCGCTATAGCTGCCTATCTGCTTTTGGTTTGGGAGAAGGAGCGAATAGAAAAAGGAACAAATGATTTACAATCGTTTCTTGATCTAGGATGCGGTAATGGTTTACTCGTGTACATTTTATTCAGCGAGGGTCACCGCGGATTAGGAATCGATTTGCGACGAAGAAAAATTTGGGACTTTTACCCACCTGAAACACCGTTACAGGTATGTACCTGTACACGTATGTACATGATACAGATTATTATGTACAGATTAATTTTGTTGCGTAGGTGTCTACAGTGATTCCTTCGTCCGCGACCGTATACACAGGATTTGACTGGATTATTGGAAACCATTCGGATGAATTGACACCGTGGATCCCAGTAATAGCCGCTCGTAGTTCTACTGATTGCCGTTTCTTCTTGTTACCCTGTTGTCCGTACGAGCTGAACGGTAGTAAGTATCAGAGATGCTGCGCTTCGAAAAGTCAGTACTCAGAATATATCGAGTACGTAAAAAATCTGAGCAACGAATGTGGCTTCAAAACATATCTTGACAAGTTAAGAATCCCATCTACGAAACGCATCTGCCTGATCGGTTGGGAAAGAGTGCACGAAGAAAGAAACATGACAGAAGATCGCATCCAACGATTGTTGAGCGCGAAGACAACGCTGATACGAGAGGAGAAAAAGAAAACGAACGACATCAGTGAATGGACGTGTGACTTCAAACCGAGGGACACGGTAGAAAAAGTAAGAAACTGTACGCAGTTGGATAAAATGTTGATCAAGAATATCGTTGATACGGTTGCGAATCAGTTACTTAACGAAGGCCGTACTATTTCGCTTGAGAAGCAGTCAAGAACGTGGAATGCAGGTCGATGTCTAGGATTAGGCGAAATCGCCGAATCGATACCGAGGGAAACAATGTTACGTTTGCGAAAAGAATGCGGAGGTCTTCAAACTTTGCTTAGAAATCATAGCCATATTTTTTGCGTCGCTAAAGGAAAAGTTCAATTTAAAGTACCTGGGACGAAACAACAGGTCAGTAAACGACCGACGAGAAAGAATTTTATGACTTCACGCACGAAAACTAAACCCTGTTGGTTCCACGAAAATCACCCGAATGGTTGTCCGGCGATTGACACAGAATGTAACTATAAACACTGATGATACGTGTTAGAAATTTATTTTTACTTTCGTACGATGGATAAATGTATTTCATACATCATACATAGAACACGATTATTTTGATAATGCCAATTGATTCAATGTTAAGACATTGAAACGTCCAAGACACATATATGTGTACACGTATGCGATATGTCCAATTTATGTTATTATTGAAACTTGATGCATTAAAAATACAAAAGAGTTGTAAATTTCAGTTGTTTCGCTCGATAGGGAAGAAATATCTGAATGTCTTCGGTAAATATTAAACACGTATCATTTATTGTCTCTATCGTTTCATCGAAATTTCATGTAGCTGACCGCAATAAATTGAAGTAACGAAAGAAATCGATACAAGATGAAATTGTCCGCCAATTCAATCATACACAGTATGCTATTTAAGGAATTCAACGAACGGTACGTCGTCCAAATTCAAACTCTTCGTTTCGACCACGCTGTCTTGAAGAGATTTAGGTAGAAAATACTGGCGACCACGCTTCAACTTCTTAACGTTGATCGTATCCAATTGGTGCACCCGTTTCACGTGTGTTCGGAGATTGCCTTTCTGCGTGAAAGAGTACTCGCAGTACGGGCATGCGTACGGCCGATCTCCTGTATGATGTTTCTGATGCATTTGCAGAGTAGATTTTTGGGCGAACGATTTCGTGCAGAGATCGCATTTGTACGGTCTCTCGCCCGTATGAATTCTTTTATGCCTTTCAACCTGATACGGCTTCGTAAACGTCTTCCCGCAAACATCACACTCTTTCCTCGACGAGTTGCCTTTGTTAGCTGTTTTACTTCCTGTCGGCAGGGATTTATCGAGCGGAACTTTTGGTAACGGTTGTTCCACCTGTATCGACGATAACTGTGCCTTCAATACTTGTCCCGTACGAACCCCATCCTTGGTGTGATCATCGTTAATACCGGATGAAATGCAGAGTGTTGGCACGCACATCGAGTCAGCAGCCACAGTTGAACGATTGTACGATGCATTGTTAATCGTTGCCGATTGCGACAACAACGACTCGTCGGTTTGGATAGTCACGAGTCCGTTGGTTAGCAGAAAATGTAAATTAGTAACTAACTGATTACCTTCGTTCGTGGTCATCACTGAATTATTACTCGATACGATACCAGGATCAACGTCGGTCTCAAAGTTGATCTGATCGGTCAAACAGGCAGCGGTCGCCTCGACGCTAATTGTTTCCAACTGAGGATAATCTTTTACCCGAGAGAGTTGCTGTTGCTGATCCGATTCGAAACTCGTCTTTCCTATGGTTCTACCTAGCTTTTCTAAATCAGCCGCTATTTCCGCTATGGCCGCAACTTTCATGTGCTTCTGTTTCCTTTTTGGACGCTCTTTGTGCTCACGCACGTGTTTCAGTAAATGTACCTTCCTGTGACCCGACGTCCTAAATCTCGAGTCGCAAACGGGACACCTGAACGGCTTCGAACCTTAAAAAAATATACATGTATAACAAATATTATCCTGATAATAAATTTGTATATCATGTCACTTACCTGTATGTAACCGCATGTGGACTTTTAGACTACCCTTGGTCGCGAACATGCTGTTACAAACATGGCACCGAAACGTTTTCTTGCCTGTGTGAACTTTTGTGTGCGAATCCAGAGTACATTTCACGGCGAAACTTTTGCTGCAGAAATCGCACTTATACGGTCGTTCGCCCGTATGTGTACGCACGTGCCTTATAAGATCGCTTGGTTTGCGAAAAGTTTTCGGACAAAATTTACACTTGTTCGTATACTCCTTCCGTTCCCTTCTCTCTCCTGAGACATTCTAAAATATTACAGATTACAGATTACAGTTACGATAACATTTTTCAGCTTTCTCTTTTTCTATCCTCATTGCAATAACGGACCGTGTAACTTGCTTCTATTTGATCCATCGCTTCTTTTTCCGCTACGGTGTCCAATAAGACTCTTTCGGAGACTGCAGAGTCGGTATCTATCGCGATGTCATTCAATGACGAACCGTTATCCGCGACTGGCTGTAAATCTGAGTTTTCCGTGTTTGGGGGCCTCGTAGATATAGCGTTCCAAATAGAGATTTCATGAATTTCGTTATGGGATTGTAACTCTGTTCTGTTGTCAAAGTATTTCTCGCAGGAGGAACACTTCCATGATCTGAAAAATAAATTTATGAACAGGTAAACATATTAAATTGGGACCGTATGTAAAGCAATCGCTAACTCATTTACTCACTGTTTAGTAACATGTATCTTCGAATGTCTGTTGAGGCCACCGTTTGTGCAAAATTTTGAAGAGCATTCCGTACACTGATATTCCTTAGTTTCACGATGTGTCTTCAAATGTTCCTTGGATCAAACAAAACGAGGAAATGTGTTACGAAGTTCTATCACGTTATACGAGTTGACAAGATGCAAAGAAAACAGGGAACACCTTTAATCCGATCGCCGTAAATCCTCGTTGATTGCACATATGACATTGCAAAGAAGATTCTCGCTGCATTTTGTCATTGACAATTTCTGCAAAACCGGATGACGTCGTGTGCTGTACTTTCGTTTGATTCTTTATCTCCTCTTCTACTGTTCCCCGGAAATCTTCTCTACACACAAAATTCTATTCGATTCCCCCGTTACAGTATGTCTGGTTAAATAGAAAACACTTACACCAAGAGCAATGGACTTTGCTGCTTTCGAATGGCTTCTTCAGTTGCTTCCAATTCGTTCGTTACTTCTTTTCTTGGCAGATTCTTTTCTTGCGAAATAACCATCACCCTTTGCAAACTGGACTTTCCTGATTGATCCCGGCCGACTTCGGAAACAGGAAGGCGATCTTCTTTTACGGTCCTGGGTAGTATATTCGTCATACTCGTTGAATCGTTCGTATCCAATCCAATATCGATTTCAGTGTCCGACTAGAAAAACAACAATCAAGTTTTCTTTCACAATATTTGTCGTTAACACGATATGTGCTCTTACTTGTAACGCGATATGATCAATCTCGAACGAATCCAACTGCGAAGAGAATACACGTTCTTCGGATGGTTCTACACCGTCGACAACAACGTTGTTACCACCGTCGTTGTTGTTGTTGTTACTAGTGTTGTTACTAGTGTCATTAGCACTGTTCTCATACATAACATTCAACACGGTTTGTCGGTGTTGTACCTTCGTGTTATCAAAATCATTCGTGCTCACGTCGTTCGAATGTCTAGAATTATTTCCTAGAGTAATATTCATTCCAATGTTAAAAAACTGTTGATTCAACGTCTCCTCTATTTCTCGTATGCTCTCCTGTAAACGTGTACACAAATTAGATTAATCGAACAATCTATACTATTATTTAGTACTAATAACAATATGTGTACCGGTGTGAGTGCTTGATCACCAGGATAAACTGGCAAAGTAACAGAACCAGTTTCGTCGGCATGTAACATCTGTGAGTTTTCAAGGTTCGCCATTACTGTCTCCGACACATTATCTAAAACAAAGAAGAACTCAGTAAAGGGTACACAAAACTATAAATAAGTAGAAACAAGATAGTTATGTGTAACATAATTTGAACCATACGATTAATAAAAGTTGAAGGTTCACAGTTTCCGGATAGAAGTGGTCTCGTTTTGTCCTGTTCGGTAAAAGTTTGTGAAAAATCAGAACCGAGCTGCGACTGAAACGATATCTCAACCGTGCCAAGGCGAGAAAAGGTAAGATTGTCTGTAAACGTGGGAGCGGACGTTGTAACGATAGCAGGGGCATTAGCGACAATGTTTGTACTAGTAGCGTTAGGAACAAAAGTTGAACTCGATTCGAGAATGGTCGTTTCTTTAGAACCTTCTTTCAAAATCGACTGGTCCGATGATTGTTCTTGCATTTGGATTTTCTGTTGCTCCAACTGCTACTCGAAAAGAAAGAAAACGATTCAACGCTTATTTACAATAATTGTTATACCCCTCAATCTTCAGTAGAATAAATATCATACCCGTTGTGCTAATTCGTGTTTATGTATCTTCATATGTTTCCGGCAATTAACGTATGTTTTAAAAGTCTTGTGGCAATACGGACACATGAACGGTCTTTTGTTACTGTGAGTAACCAAATGCCTTTTCATGCTACTTTGCGTAGAGAACTTCGCGTCGCATGTGGGACAACCGTACGGTCTCCAATCCTCGTGCGTGTGTAGATGTGACTTTAACACACTGTTTGACGTGAACCTCCTAAAACGTAAAATATTGTAAGTATGGAAATATTTAAAATAGATAGCTAAAGAAATATTTATGAAACTTTACCTGTCGCACTTTGTGCATTCATAAGGACGTTCACCCGTGTGTCGACGATGATGTTGCTTCAAGTGACTGATCTTTCTGAACGCTGCCTGGCAAACCCAACATTTATGCGGTCTAGCTGGATCGGTACTCGCGTCGTAACGTTTTTCTTTCGAAGCTATTTGTGCCACGCAAATTTTATTCCCCGCATCACTGATCACCAAGGGTTCTTGTAACACCACTTGGCCTACCAAACTCTCCGCTTCGGGCGATAACTTCGGTCTACTCTTAGCTTGAACTTTCGTACGATTGACGGTGTTCTTGTCGTCGTCAGCCATTGTTTTATTGCAATCGTTCTTAGATTTTGCATGTAATCTAAAAAAATATTTACCTTCGGACCCATGATTCGACAATGTACAGGAAAAATGTGACGAAGGCTCACCTAGTATGGCCAATCAAACTTCCATGACACGCGAATGATTTGTCGCAAGAATCGCAAGCGTATCTTTTCGTGCCAGAATGAGTGCGTTCGTGTGCTATCATGGTGGATTTCAGAGCGAACGAACGATAACAATGGGTACACTGAACACATAAAAATATGAAAATGTCATATAAGACAATACAGAAGAGACGTTTTACCTGTAAACTTCCGTTTGTTTATTACGCATACCTTGAAAGGTTTCTCTTGTGTGTGTACGCGTAAATGTCGTATCAAATCCGACGACTTCTTGAACTCCTTGTGGCAAAAGGTACACGCATACCATCTTATGTTCCCCACGCATCGTTGTTTGATGGTCAAATATTTTCTACGGGAAAGAACAAAAATATGAAATATGAGTCATGTTCAGCGAATGTGATTTTCCTCGGAAACGTGAAACAGATTACCTGGTGCCACCGTCGGCCGCTCGATCCAGTAACGTCACGAAATTAGTACGCGCCCCAAGTTTTTTCGTTTCCGCTGTACCTTCGACAAATAAGCTTCGTAAACGGGATAGTATTAATTAAAAATAGGTTTGTCAGGATTCGTCGCAGTTTTTGGCAGCATCGCATACCTTCGTTCACAGTTTTATTTTTACTAGGGAGACCACTATTCTTCAGCGCTTCTTGCAGTATATCTTTCTTTATCGTGCCCACCGATAATAAGTTCGATTTATCGTTCGATTTCTCAGCTTCGTCCGTGGTCGCTTCTAAAGATGCCAACTGCGTTATAACGCTGTCCACAGTTGCCCGTATGTCGGATTCTACGGTGTCAGCAGAGCGAGTATCAGTAGTAGCAACTCCTTCCTAAAAATTGTACACAGCTTATTCCGATCGCTTCGTCGCATTTTGCAGCGAGGATTATCATCGATCTACTATTCAAAAAGTACACATGATTTACCTCGTCTATGTCGGCATGCATGCGTTTCATATGGCCGTTTAAACTGCCAAGCTTTTTGAATATGCACGAACAGTAGTTACATCCATATATTGGCTCTCCCTCCGGTACATTATGAACTCTTGTTATGTGAGCGTTTAAATTACCTGTGAAACAGATTGCTTATAGAAACGTGTACAGTACAGTAAACACGATCGTAAAGCACCTTTTTGACTGAATTTGGCATTGCAAAGCTCGCAAGCATGGGGTCGAATACCGTTGTGCTGCCACATATGAATCTGGAGCGAACTTTTTTGCGTGAACGCACGACTGCACACAGTACACTGTAATAACAAATGTAAATCAAATCGAACGTCCATAGAATAATGATTGTAGGAGATTAACGTGAGTTTACCTTGAACGGTTTTTCGCCGGTGTGTACTCTGATATGGCGCATTAACTGACTGGGTTTTTGGAAAGACTTTAAACATATCGTACATTTGTATACTGTTTTATGTTTCGTCCCTCTTTTTGTCTGCTTTACCACTTTCGTCTGCAACTGAAAACCAAAAAAATTACAACTCAGGACAACAAATTTTAAAATGCACAGTCTTACACACCCTATAATGTTCACGAATATGAAGCCTGTACAAAGCCGGTTGACCAAACTGTTTATTGCATAGTTTACACTTTCGTGCTTCTTCTGTCGCCCATTTTTCTCCGTGAAGCTTCAAATGCGCATCCAACTGAGCCTGCCAGTTATAAGTAACAAATGCATCATTATTTTCTGCTTCAGAACTGCTTCTTTATTTATTTGTTATTAAATTTGAATCCTACTTTAGTTGAAAATGCATCTTCACATTCAGTACAAAACAAATTTTCCTCTTTTTCGTGCAGCAACATATGAGACTTCAAACTGGCCATCCTTGTAAACTTCTTTCCACATTCTGGACATTTTGGTTCACCCGTATTATGAGTCGCCATGTGAAGAGTGAAATTAGTCTACCACAACAATATCAAACATTATTGAATCACATTGCATCTTAATACCTGGCTTTGGACTATCATTGAATTACCGGAACATTAAAGGATGCAGAGCACTTTGGGCATCGATGTGGTTTCTCTTCTGCATGATTGTCCATATGTTTCCGATACAACGTCCGTTTAACAAATTCTTGATGGCAAATGTCGCATTTTAAACTTCCTGTCCCCTAAAGTTAAAAAATTGATATGCATTCTTTTTCCTTTCTACTGTACACTTAAAGACTGTGGAAAACTATATGGTTGTAATTGTACATTCAATAATCTAAAAGTGTAAACATACAGTTACCTGTAAAGAACCAGCTGAGTTCTTCTTAGGTCTTCCAGGGCTGTTCCTTTTTAAGTCTGCGCTTACTGATTTTTGTACAGCAGTTTCATCACATTTACTAACTAACAAATCATTTTGTGGAGGACACTGGTACTCCTGGGTAGTGGGTGATCTGCACTTTAACTCTGTGCATATTTGCGATTTGAACCGTTCAGTAGTAATTGCATCAGGTTCAATATCTTCCATAGGCTGTTGCAATTCTGATCCATCAACGATATCTTCTATGTTCAGTTGAAAAATAGGCTAAGACAAACATAGGATCTAAGAATAAACATTCTCTAAGAAAAGACAAAATGTAGGGTAACTCTAGACTTACAGAATGCAATATTAGATTTTCATTAAAATTTTTTACATCGATCAACGACGCAGGTGATCCGTTTTGACCAATAAGCGTAACAGGAGTCGCAACGATTTCCATCATACCATCTTTGTGTTCTATAAATGTAAATAATAGAAATTTATTTGCAAACATACTTCGTGTAAAGTCGTTGACGAGATCTCACCTGTCACTGCCAAAAGCGTTCTGCCATCCTCGGTAGTGACAAGATTTATCGGTATAGCCTCAACGCGAGGAGTTTCCGTAATTATATCGTGTCGCGTCAACATCTTCCAATACCGAGATATGCAATTAACGAGGAAAATAATTCTTCATGTACAATGGTATTGTACGCAAAACAACGATAACAACGATACTTCGATACACTAACTACGTTTACGAATACTCTTCATCGACTTGAATTCTCTAAGAAACTTTCGGGATAATTCAAGTATTTGAAATTGTTTGGATAGATGCATAATTTTAATTCTTTTGCTGCTTCTCTCTAAAAAAAGATAAAAAAAACTTAACCTATCGTATCTGGGAACAAGAGGTTAATTTCACTGAAAGGCGTCATCACATCATAGAAGAGTAAGAGAATAGATGCATCATCTTATAGGATTTTATTTTCGATATACTGAATTACCGATATTGGAAAATTAAGAAAAGTGTATTACGTGGACCTTAATATGCACAGGCATCTAGCGGTACAAGGGGGTATCAGACTGAGTAAAATTTTGAATCAAATTATTGAATTTGAGGGGAAAGTTTGGTTACTCTTGCTCTCCGATGTAATTTGACGCATATTAAAGTTAATTAAGCCAATAAAAGCAATATTAATTGAATTTTTACGGAAATGGAACAAGTGGCGCCATCTCTCCGGCGAACAGGGTGAACTACACACTTTTGAAACTGTAGTTTCATTAGTTCCCACACGCTGCTGCTAGATGGCGCTACGTGTACCGTTTTCGGATCTTTTTTATTTAAATACAGCACATTTATTGTCAAATAATACTTGGTTACATCGTATACATTTACTTGATCAGGTACAACGGGAAGATCGGAAAAAGAAATAACCATATGGCAAAATAAATTGAATTCGTATCGAAATCGAATCGTGAAGGCTATGTTCATTTTATGACATTTATGTCTGTTCATTCGAATCAATCAACGCATCAGTAGACAATGTATCGCTCAGAAGAGAGGTGATACGAGATACATTGGATGGTTCTAAATCATTGTCCGATAGACAATACTCGTACAATTTTGACATTGATCTATCCATCGACGTAGAAGCCTGCGTCGGTGAAATTCGATTTATCGATGACAGCGATAAATCAGATTCACTTCTCATTGACTGTTCGCTGCGATCCATAGTTCCAAACGTGATTTTACTTGATACAGATGGTCGTTTTTCGAGCTCGTTTAAACGAAGACAATTGTCGTTTATTGCCGAATAAAAGGATGACGTATTTGTCGAAAAAGAACGATCGAGTGGCACACATTTTCCACGTAGTATATCAATCGAACTGTTGCTACAGTCACGGTTTCCGATCTCGAACGGAACTGCGTTCATCGAAACAGCGGCATGAGAAGTGCTGGACGACGAAGGAGAAACCGTTTTAAAATCAGCGTTTGTTCGACTCGCTGTATCTTGCGTACATCGTTTCCTTAGATCAAAGTTTTGTTTAGAATAAGCTGTCTCGGATATGGGCTTTCTCGAAAGGTCGTTTTCCGCCTTTCTGCGCACGTTGTCTTCTGCGTCAACTCCCGTATCATTTTTCTCGTTTTCTGAAGTTTGCTCAGCGCGAGGTATCTTTTGATTGAAACGTTTGACGAGCATTGCAATTCGTTCTCGATCGAACTTGTTCGTTTCCAGAAGTTCGTACAGCTGCGCCACGAGGTTGTAACATGTTTTCTCCCAGGAATTTGACTCGGTTGTAACTCGATCCGCCGTCTGTACAAGAGATCATTCAAATTTTGGCGAAACTACGGAAACTCGTCATGCTCCGATATTGACCAAATTTTGAAAGAAAATTTGTTGCCATTCTTATATCATTCCCTATATCATCGACGAGATACAGTATCGTGTCCGAACTGTTCTGATCACATAATCCGCATCTTCGGACCCATCGAATATATTGCAAACAGCATAAAATCAATATTAATAAATATACAATGAATGTATAGCATAATCGATATTAATTGAATTGAACAGAAAACGATACACGTGGCGCCATCTAGCGGCAGTGCGTGGGAACTAACGAAACTACAGTTTCAAAAGTGCGTAGTTCACCCTGTTCGCCGGAGAGATGGCGCCACTTGTTCCATTTTCGTAAAAATCTTGATCCTTTTGAAAAAAAAAAATATCTTCTTTGCAAAATTTGGCAAGAATTGCAACATGACGGTATTTCGAAGTTTCCCCCAAATATTAATGCAGTTTCACATATAACATAAATTCGCATAGAGGGAACCAATACCATTTTCTCGGAAGCGTATTTGCGTGCTTTCTCCGTGATAGGCTTCGGTAAACCGGTTAACTCAGCCAAAACGATACCATAATCGTCGCTAGGCGTCACCCCAAGTTTTAATCGATGGGTATAAGTTAATCTGCATTCGATTTCCTCGTTTGCATCTTCCACCTTTGTCGTTTCAAAGTGGTAACTGAAAAAAGTAACAGAAGATAGGAGTTTCGTCGAGATTAAATGCGATAGAGTATACCTTGTCGCGTTACGGTATAAATCGGGCAATTTTGTCAGGTAGGAAAAGTGAGTGGCGGCAAAGACAAACGCGGTGGTGTTCAAAAGTTGTTCGCATATAGCCCATGCGATCGATGTGCCTTCTTCAATTGCGGTGCCTTTGCACAACTCGTCCAAAACGACCAACGACGTTGGAGTAACGGATCGTAAAATGTATTGGGCTTCTTTCATCTAAGGATCAAGAACTCATGAACGGAACACGATATTATGCGCGGGAAAGAACTAACCTCGAGGGTGAACGTAGAAGCGTTACATTCGATGTCGTCGCGAACAGATATTTTACAAAAGACAAAGTTCGTTATGCGAAACGTTGCGTTCTTCGCTGGTACAAAACATCCAATCTGCGCCATTATGTGGAGCAGAACGATCTGTTTAAGATAGGTCGATTTGCCGCTCATGTTTGGTCCGGAGATTATAGAGAAGTTGTAAGGTACCGAGGCGGTCTAAATGAAAAACGAGGATGAGGTAACTTAATCGTGGAGAAAAAGGAGAAAAGAAGAAGACGTTTACGATGTCGTTGGGTGTAGGAGCATCGACACCGAAAACTTCCATCACCGGGTGTCTGGACTCGACCAGTTCCAATTTTGGTCCGAACGTTGGTCTCGCATACATTTGAAGTGTACTGACTTGAGCAAGAGAAGTAATAAGATCCAACTCTGCAACGTCTGCGCTTAGTTGGAACAAACAACCGATGTGTCCTCGAATACTTTGCAGCAAGTCACAGAGAAGCCTGAATTCGTGCGTCAATTTTCAATTCAAACAAATTTAGCGTGTTTGAACTGAAAACGTATAGGTTGTGGATACCTACACGTTGCTCATCAGATGCAATTCTTCGCACGCGATTTTACATTGTTGGCTCAAGGTCGCGAGCACGGTTGTGGTCATCGTACACGTTCGCTTATTCTTCCGTACCTAAAACCGTGATTCTATTATTTGATCGATACTTGGAAAACAGTTTACGAATACTCATAGATAGTCGTACCTCGATGAATTCGGCGGGTGGTTCAAAAGTGTCTGGATTTATGTTTTTAGGGAGTATCACTTGCACATGATAACCCAACGACGCATTGCAATTTAAAGACAAGATTAATTGATATTTCGCCGACAGATTTTCCACCATAGCTACCGGGAACAAAGAAGTGAAAATGAGAATAGAAGCAGAAGAGTAACGGAAAATCAAAAAATGCAAAAGGAATGTTTGGGACTTTTCATATCGTCGATTAATTCGCAGTATGTTTGCCGTGCGATGTCCAACAAGTCATTGATTCCTGCTTTGATGGCGAAACAACGTTGCATGTTCGACGACGTATAACCAGTAACGGATCTTGCATCTGGATGTATCGTCTCAAGAATCCTCTCCTTTATTAATTGAAACTCCGGGTTGTCCAGTTTCTGGAAGTCATTGTACAATATACGGAGAAAAGGTTTACCGCAATAAATGAACAATAAATTTGAAACCTTCCGAATTGCACAAAGTAGGTCGCTCTGAACAGCCGATAGTACACTCGCAAGTTCCGGCACGACGTCCAACAAATTTTTTAGCAACAGAACATAATTCAAATTCTGCTCGGCACATTGCACGCTATTGTCTTGTAAAAGAGGCGTCGTCGCAAGGGCCAGCAGCCTATCCGCACCGTAGAGCCGCCTTACGATGGACTGTGATGTATCAAGTTACGACTTTAGCTTCTCAAATTACACGTTTGTAGAAAGAGGGAAGGATGCAGAAACGATACAAAGTGGCTTAAGTGATTTATCCACGCATAAACAGATTTTGCACCTGAACGAGTGCCCTTAGTGAACTATCAGGCGCTATTTCGGCGACGGCTGCTTGTCTCCCCAGAATGATGCGTTCTTCGCAAGAAGGTTGAAGAATATTAGTTCGCAATAGTTTCCTGCCCATCGGTGTTGAACATCGATCCAAAACACCGAGTAGGCTGACGTTCCGTTGTCCACATTGAGATTCAACCAACTCCAAACTTCGCGCGCTCTCTAAATCTACAATATGCAAAATACGCATTTACTATTCCAGTTTTAGTTAGGACCGAAATGGGTTTACCTATCGTGGTGGAGTTTGGTGATCCCTGGAACTCTATCTTCATCGATTTCGGCACGTAAACCACTCGTCGTGTATATTCAACGTATTTCAACAGAGCCGCAGTCGCGGCTAACGCATAGTATCTGGGAAAAAATTGGCGAACTTAAATATTGGATCTGCGCATCTTGTAACCAAAGACAAATTTAAATATCTTGTTATCTATTGTTAGAGTGCCTAAATTAATGTGCCTAATCCCCTACTTACTTCTGTTTAACATACAATTCCACCGACGAGTATTCTGCGATGCAAAGAGACTTGACTCGTTCTAATCCAACCGCATCGTTAAAATGGACGCGAGATATAGGTATTACCTCCAGCTCGGGAAATTTCTCCATTACCGACCTATAAAGAATTCCTTTACCCACGGCACGTTCGCACATGGTGTCCGGCATCAAGATCTGCGTAACATCACCGGTTTAATCGAATGTAGGTACAGGTTTATTTCGGATAAGGCTTACTTCTATCGGGTCGAACAGGTACAATTTCCTCAAGGCATTCGTATACGTTTGAGAGTCGCTGATTTGACAAAGAATCAAATGTGGACATCGAACGTTCAACGCCGCTATTCCCACTTCAAATCTTGCCTCACCACGGCCAGTAGTTATTGCTGTTCGATCATTTTCACCCAGAAATTAATCATTGAGTATGATAGAGACAATACCGACCGTAATTTTGTGAACGGCATCTACTTACCGAGAACGATACCGCTACCGGAATCGAGCGTGCTGGAACCTGCACCTGTATTCGTTTTCGTCCCAGATCTACGAATACATATAATATAAGCGTAGAATGTATCCATTAATCTTAAGATAATCGAAATTGTTCACCTGGAATTATAATTGCGAGATGTCGTAGTGGTCAAAAGAGTGGAGGATAAGACGTTTCGGTTTTGATAATTTGAACTTTTTGAACAGTTCGGACTCGCCGGTTTCCAATTCGTCTGTTGTTTTCTCCCGAAATTAAAATCTAAGTCTGTATGGATGAAATAAAGATGGGATAGTATACCATACAAATTTGTGTCAAATAATTGTTACGTACAATGTCTCGATAAAATAGGCGGCAAGTCCAATTCTCTTTGTAATCTCGTTTCGTTTCGTTCCTTAGCTGGTCGAAAAAGATCATTTTGCATCACGTTCATGACTTCGATCAAGTAAAATTATTTCGGCGGGAAGAAATGATTCAAGCGCAAAAGTAACGTGTTCGAGAATCAAACTCGAGAAAATTGTAAGCGCGGGAGTGGATCTGATAGTGCCATCTTTGTTATTCCGTCAAAAACTATTCGATTATTTTACGCGGGAAATTTGAAAGTTGAAATGACGTGGCTGATAAATGAAAAAGAGGATGAAAATGGTTGGACGGTGGGAGTTGAAAATAATTGTCTGACAGTGGCATTCTTTTAAATTATCAATATATAAGATTTATTTACAAACTGTACCGTAATCTCCGTACAATAAGTAATACAGAAAGATAAAGAATTCCTTGATAGCGGAATTTCAATACATTTAATAAATAACAATATATGTATCACGATCGTTATGAATTTAAAATAAATACTGTTTACCGTCGGCCTATAATTGCATTCCCTTACGCGTATTAGCTTATTTACAAATGTAAGAAAATCGATTGTCAGGCTGACGACGAAACGCCCTGCCCTGTACGATTCGACGGTTACCTCGATCGTCGATCAGCAATGCGCCAACGCGTTTAACCGCGCGATTATTCAACTATAAAGCGAATATCGGTGACATCAAGCGTATCAAGTGTAAACAATCGATATAATCAAAAGAAAAAAGAAAAAAGAAAAGGAACGAGCATCGTTCGCAACAAGTGAAGCAGCAACGCGGTTGCACGAATTCTTGCGTTGCTATTCTACCAAAAATGTGCCCTTAACGTATACAAACGATTACGCGTCAAACGTTAAACGCTAAACGTTGAACATAGTCGACGAAAACGACCGACGACAATCGTGCAGCCAATACGTCGAGAAAGCTACATGGTCGTCGCTCGTTGGTTATTAAAAAGTAAAAAGTAAAAGGTAAAAGGTAAAAAGTACTTTGCGCGTTAAACGCGCGTTCAAGGCTAACGACGTTTCGACTCGGAGTCGTTAGACGATTAGACAACTTATGAATTAGTTATATACAAAAAATTGCACACGAGTACGAATCGAGCATAGGATACGTAATGCAAATAATTGACGATCGAGTAAATCGCTGCGATAAAAAATGCTTCGTTGGAAGGAAGGAGACGTTCGTAGAGCGTCGACGACGTTCGGAACGATATCCTCTCGGTTACTTTCGTTATATCGCTGTTCTCGTTGAACACAGACCCACGTTAAACGTGACTCTCGAGCGGTACTTTGTATACTTTGGAAGGCAGAGTGGTGTCCGGTAAGGATTGCGGACGAGCGTTGGTCACGTTGAAGACGACGTTGCTCGGTCCACGAAAGCTCACCTCGATGAGAAAGCTGGCATCGGTGAGTCCGATACGAGCGGTACTCAGATCAGGCGAGCTCGTTCTCAATTGACTTTTCTTCGGCCTGTACTCGTTTTTGACTACCCTCTCGGTTTCCACTTGCAACTTGTTGTCCAGCCAATGCACCTTGTCGAAATCCTTGGTACCGCCTACCGTGTGTCTGCGTTTGATCGACCGTTCAGGCATACCATTTTTTCGCTTCAATTTCGTCGCGCTGTCCTTCCTGACGGACTGTCGTCTCTTGCTAATATTACACTCGGTCTTTTCAGTCTTCGTCAACGATTCTGACCGCTTTAGTTTACTGTTCGGAGAATCGGATCTTTCCGAGTGTTTGTTCAAACTTTCGGATCGCTTCAGTTTACCGTTGCTCGGCGAGCACAGCCTCTCGACGGAATGTTTGTTCAAACTCTCGGACCTCTTCAACTTCGAACAAGCGTTTTCCGACCTCTTGTTCAAAGATTCCGATCTTTTGAGTCGCGATCGAACCTCGAAGTTCGTCAGACTTTCAAACTTCTCGAGCTTGTTCGAATAATTCGATTCGTGTCGAAAATCTCTGGCAACGTCGTTGCTTTTGTCGGTCCGCGTCGACGCAGCTGCTTCCTTTTCCATCTTGCAGCATTCTTGAGTCTCGTTCGACGTCGACGTCGACGTGGATGTTGAGTCTGGCTCGGTCGTTTCTTTGTTCGATTCAATTTTTCTCAACACCACAGCGCTACGATCGTTGTCCGGCACATCGTCGTCCGATCGGTCGACGTTTCTGTTATTCTCCGGTGCCACTGACGAGTCCGTATCCTTTTCCGGAGCGTCCTACACATACAAATAAAGCAATGTATTTTACCGTAGAAAATTATAGAAGCAAGGGAAAACAAAGGAAAGAGGTATAATTTCATCTCACAAGATTTTCTTTCTGCGTACGTTTTCTGTAGTCTATGTGGTCTTATGACGATCATGACGTATATACTCAGTGGATAAAAAGTTTCATGACTTCCGCTTGCTGATTGCAGCATGTTCCACTCGTGAGGAATCGATAAAGGAGATGTAGAGTCCATAAAGAGAACGAAAGGGGCAAGATACTTGCATTTTTTGGACGAGCCAGTTGATATTTGTCAACGGATGATCTATGAAGGCTCGGATCTCGATAAGTTTCGATCGAACAGGACTGAGCTGTTTTCCGTTCGCTCGTGTCTTCAACCGACTCCGGCACGCTTCGCGGATTTCGCTCCCTCGTCACCGAGTTATCCTCGTCGCTGAAAGACACGCTTTCCGGAGCAGAGCCACGATCTTGATTCGACGAATTCAGCAAGGATCTCCATTTACGATCAAACGTGGTCGTCAAGCTGGTCAAAAGATCGCTACCTGTAATTCAAACGAAAGCTGTTAATCGAGTCAAGAGTTGGTGCATCGGTCAGAGTAAAATTGAAAGCGAACGATTCAACCAGAGGCATACAAAGCATCGTAACGCGTGGTGGTCGATCATTTTCGTTGAAAAAAACAAGGTCGCTTGGCAGCAAAAACACAAATTCTCGTTAATCGACTCTCGTTCGCGTACAAAGGCCACGACACACAGAGCATCCTACATTAACTTGTCGCTCACAATTAACTATCGTCTGATCTTTCTCTTCCTCTCGTTACTCGACATTCGCAGTGTTTACAGAACGCGTTTTCTGCGCATGAATACAATGTGAATGCATATATGTCTATTTCATACATCTCATACATCTACCTATCTCATATACCTCATATATCTATCTGACATAATGTAAATACGTATTTACAATGATGTAAGTACAAAGACAAAAAGGATACATTAATCATCCATACGCAATTTTAATTGAATCAGAAAAATGTCTGTAAAGTGGATGATGAAAGCACACCTTTTTTATACATATAATTGACTTAATTCTGTGTTTGTATGCACCAGAAATCGCGTTTTGTCTTACACTGCCGCATCTCGGTCTATAAACGAGTGACAGAAGAATACAGAAGAGGTACACGAGAAGGAAAGGGAATATCCTGAATGTAACGATCACGGAGAGGAGTAGAAACCTTGAGGCGACAAAGAAAGGTTACTTCTTCCTAAGAAGAGGGATGATAAGCGTACGAAGAGATCCAATCTCCATAAGATACGGCGCAAGCGAGAAAATATCGCGTTAACGTGCGTTAGCGTGAGAAACGCAAATGGAAACACAGTGAGAAGCCATTCGTGCGAGCCAGTCTCCAGAGCGGTTTCCCGACTCGGTATCGCGGTCAGCAGGCCAAGCGATTTACCTCGAAGGAATTTGTTTAAAGTCTTGGAAGAGAATCCGGCCCCTGAGACCGACGGCCCTCGCGGAGCTCGCCCGACGGGCTCGTCGGGCAGTCGGAAGAGCTCGGAGGGCTCCGAGGCCGCGACGGGCGTCGAAGAAGCTCGCGCGACGTCGGCTGCGTCCGATACCGGCCCTGGCACTTGTATTCGCCCTGGCATCGACATTGCCACGGACATTGGCATTGCCATTGGCATTGACATTGGCATTGGCATTGGTATTGGCATCGGCATTGATATTGGCATTGACATTGATATTGGCATCGGCATTGGCGATGGACCCGTTGGTGTCTTCGAGGGAGGGCCAGTGGGACTTGCGGTACCGTGTAGGTGTGATGATATATACCACCAGAAACTGGGATTTGCCGTTTGCCTAAGTGTTCAACGCATCGTCATAATCGACGCCCCATCGAGATAGACAAAAAGAGAAAGCGAACGCGTAACAAACTACGACTGAGAACGAATCAGCGAAAATCGGATACGAGCCTGTCTCCTGCCTCCTTTCTTCCTTCTCTACCTCTCACTATCGTTAAAACGTCGACTGCCATGCTGGTTACCGGTCACTGGAGCTACAAATTCAGTTTTATTAATTATCTAGAACAACAAACGGGAAAAACTTTTCAGTGCTGTTAATATTCATCCAATTATGCACACTAATTAAGAGTAATTTCTAGTATAGGTTGACCACTTACGTCAATTTACACCGTGGCAGTCGCACGTGTTAACCTTGTTATTTATCTACTGTCTCTGCGCAAACATTGGACGGCTTTTCTTTGCTCATACGGAACAAATATAGCGTCAGTGAAATAAATATGCAGATATAAAAAGGTATAATTTGATTAGTTATTTTAACATCATAATTTTATAATTATATGGGTAGATCAAGGTATACCTTTTGCATACATATTTACTTCATTGTTTGTTACGCATCAGAACGCGACCTATTTACACTGATCAGACCTAAACTACACAATTGCCTTGTACATTTGAGATGTACACACTAGACATTCAGTCTTGCTTTTTTATGCCGCACAACTGTTGGCAATTAATGTATCATACAAATATAGGTATACAAATGAATCATGTAGCCTTAGGTCATAATCGTGGCTGTAATTCATAAGTTTCATATGAGATTTCGAAGAACGAGGCACGTATGACAGCTTCGACAAGACGAAACCGAAAGCGATCAAGCGCGCATGCGGTCAAGCTGGCTGCGTAATCTATGTATCGGATCAAATTATACCGCATATAATATACGTTTTCACGCCACAGACTCGAGATTGTAGACCAAAGGCCGGCAAACTTTGAAATCAGATAAATCTTTCAAGTGTCTGCATCTCTTTTACATTAGAACTCCTGAAGTAACTATATAATAATAGTAACTATATAACATCTTCATGCTATGTAACATTTTTATAATATAAGGATTTATATAGTAACTATATAATATCCTTTACAAGTTTGCCGATTTCTGTTCTTGATCGTGGAGCACATGCAAGCCATACGCGCAGCTTTCCAACTCGAGAATTATTCCGAGTAGTCGAACGATATCGCATCAAAGAAAAGACATCCGTAAAAGCCATATATAAGCTGCGGAAAGTTGTTGCTTCGCATAGTTTTTCGCGCGTCGAATCCTCCTTATCCTACTAAAATGCACGAAGCAAATACGGGAAATAAATTCGTAACGATGTGCTTGATCTAGATCGAATGCAGTGTGCTGAACGTTCTATATCGTAAGTTCGTATCGACCTATTTTTTAGTATTATCGCCCGATAATACAGCGTATCGAAAAAGCAAACGAAACAAAAGAAACAACATAAAGAAACCGTGTACGTTAATCGAACTATAAACTGAGCGGAATATTCATACGCATCTATCCGACATCGGTTTAAGAAAAATCGTTCCGAAAACAACAAAGAACGAAGAGTACCTAGAAAGCTTTTTGTTAATGGTCAGAATCTTCTGAGTCCACTGTAGAAAACAAGATCCGGCTACGCTCGCCGATCGTCAGAAGCGACGTTATAAAGAGAGAAATATAAACGATATAAATATATACATGTACATGTACGTAAATAAACGCAGAATAAGATCGCGTATGCTTCCTACTGATCTTGTTTCGCTAACTCGAAAATTCAAACTAATTTTCTCCCCTCTCAATTTTCTCTTCTTTAAAATATACGATATGCGAGAAACGTGGAGGCGTTGATACTAACCATCGTCCGAAACATCGCTGGAAACTGGTTTCCGACGTTGATTATTCGGCGAGAGCGACGATCGGGAAGCGTCATGCGTTTCGTGCAGAGAATCCAGGCTGCCATAGCGAACAGGTGACAGTGTCGTTGGTTGTTCCGTTACTGGCTGTAAATGTTGCGATCAATGAAAATCAAGGAAGAGAAGAGTCATGTGGTTACAAATGATTTGTCTTCCTCTTTTCTTACCTCCGTGTCGGTTTTCATTTTCTTAACAAAATTATTCGCTACCGCCTCCGACGATATCGTCGTGGCAGGTTCGTCCGTGAATCGTGACATTCTTCTGGCGGTGGTGCAAGGTTGTTGTTGTACGGCTATGGAGAGAGGTGGAATTCGAGGAGATGATAAAGATGTTACGTCGAGGAAAGACTGATCGGTAGGTCTATCGTTGACTGCGGAAAGACGGTGATAAGTTGGGGTGACGGTAGTGTCGACTATGCTATCGAGTAAATCATCGTTCTCCATTTCGCGTTTCGCCAATTGCCACTCCATCTCGATCCTTCGACGTTCCTCTTCCCTTTTCTCGGCTTCCCGCCTCTGTCGATTCTGATCCCTCTGCAGCATCGCTTTCGTTTCTTGCTCGAATCTTCGGATACGTTCTTGGGTAGTCGCGCTTAATCCCGCGTACGTTCTTATGGCGACCTCGTCGTTACTCTGTTTGGTGTCGTTCGATGCGCTCGAGAGCGTCGAACTCGCGTCGAAGAAGCTCAGGCCAGTCTCGCTAGAGAGTCGCGACGACGACTCGGAAGCCGACGAGACGGCCGAGCGACGAGCAGGCTGAATCGACGATTCGATCGACTCGACCGAGGGATTTAAGTATTTCCTTGATCTGTCGGAGCTAACGTCATCGTTGCCGTTTGCCGCATTCTCCGTCTTTATTTTCACATTACCATCACCATTCCCCTCATCACCGTCGTTTCTATCGCTTCCCGCGACACCGCCTCCACCACCTCCACCATTATCACCACCAACATTTATATTACCACCGTTGTCCACAAGACTGATTGTAGCTGTGTCCATGGTGGAAGGCCGATCGACGGAGCGATTTGATTGATTATTATTCTCGTGCATCAACACCATCTCGCTCACCGAACACTGTCGTTCGTTCAGTGCCATACTTTGTCGATTCGGCAAGCTTTCCGCTTCCTGTTTCGTCCTCGACTATACGAAACAAACACAAGGCTAATACCTTAACGAAACAATCCTAACTGAACTATTCAGTTTATACTCTGTGCAGACAAATATTGTACGAACCTTTTCGATTTCATGATTTTCGTTATCAGTCTCGTCTTGAACCTTTCTCCTCCTCTGTATCTTACGATTTGCTGCAGATATAATGGATGACACGATATCCTTAGCAGACGCCATTTCTCGTACTCCTGTGACATCGAGATTCAAATGAAAAACGTGAACAAAATCAATCGAATCTTCAGCGTAATTCGAGTAATCGTAAGATTGGGTCGTACCTTCTACCTTCTGAATATTGTTCAGTAATAGATTATGATTATTGCTCGAGGTTGCATCGATTTCGCTGGTATCAGCCGGAAGGCTAAGATTAACGCTCAACCTGCTTAAATCGTCCAAGTCGTCGTCCGAGAAAAACCAGTCAACCTACGACACAACAAAACAATATCTTAATTCGATTCTTTTCTTTTCTTTTCTTTTCCTTTTCTTTTAGCGCGATCGTCATGGATGTCATCGAAATAATACATACGTTATTCAACAAACTCTCAACTATTCGACACTGGTGCGACATATCGGTGACCATGGTGACCATATTATCCCTCGAACCACTCGCTCGAACCAACGTTGGACCGAACACGATAGCCAAATTCTTCGCCTCCATCTTATTAATCTCGCTGTGCTCGACAATCTTCTTCAAATGGAACATCAAATATTTGAGT
Organism: Megachile ligniseca; assembly: GCA_945859555.1. Taxonomy (NCBI): domain Eukaryota; kingdom Metazoa; phylum Arthropoda; class Insecta; order Hymenoptera; family Megachilidae; genus Megachile; species Megachile ligniseca. Next base: position 275,187 of record OX243792.1, read on the forward strand.
GTCTCGAAGTGATGTTCTGGTAAGTCCCTCAGTAGCTTTCTTATCGTTGTCATTCTCCTTTGCGGATCCTCAACTTTATCGGCGTCGATAAACATGGGATACAATTCTGCTGTGAGCAACGAGTCGGGAAGTTGACGGAAAAAAGACTTCAGAAGAGACGATATCACGTTCACATCGCTCCATCTTGGATCCTAATAAACGCGTCCATTAAAAAAAGAAGAATGAGCCGGTGAAAAAAGATAGGTACCTGGAGATTGATATTTTCGAATCCTTTGTTCACGGTATCCGTTAAATGCGATATCGCAGCCGTGTTACCAGGCACTCTGTATATACCGACAACTTCAAGACCCCTCGCTTCGACGATGCTCGTGCACATCTCGACGATCAACGGTACGTACTCCGAGAATGATGACTGCGTGCGAAAAATGATAATAGAGGAGGAACATGGAGAAAGAGCCTAAGATATGGTATAATTACCGGTGGACACTGTTCAAGCGGTACTCTGAAAGTAGCACCCTCAGGCGGTAATTGCGTGGTCGGTGAAGAAGGTGGCCCCGACTGACCGTGCATTCTTCGAAGTTGCTTCGCGACTCTGCCTTTCCACGTTTTCGTCTTTGGTGAAATTAAACTTTCGATTGTTTGACTTGGTTTGCGGGTTTTGTTGATCGGCGACTGACCAGTCGGCGATCTGTTCCTGAACGAAGTCAATTTTTTGATACTTTTGTGCCCTGGCAGAGGACTCAACCTCTGTCCACCGCCAACACCACCTACACCAACGCCACCGTTGCTCGGTACCGTTATCGAATTGGTGTTCGCGATTGTCTGACACGTCGAAGAGTTACTAGTAGAGCAAGGTGTCTGCGGGACGGCTTGTTGCTTCAAGGTACTGTTGTGCGCAACTTCCTGAAATACGAAACGCGTATGAAGACTTTTTCTAAAGAGCAGCCGATACCGATATTGCGGTTTCGATGCACGCTTTCAAACTCACCGATGGTTTTTCAGCGGCCGCGTGCTCGTGCAATGCTCGTAACCAAAGCGCCATCGAAGCCGCGTCTTCCGTTTGCAGCAGAACCTCCGCGTTCGGATTCGCTAGTCGCAGCACGTGCTTACGTTTCGTGTAATTCTCAGCGATGTCCACGAGGGAACATCTGACGTCCACGCTTTGGGCTACGTTTTCACCGTCGTTGGCTAACGAAGGACTCTAAAGCATGGTATGAAACGTTAGCAAATATTCAGTATATTTCTGTAGTTGCTAAACTAACTTTACTGGAAAGGTAACAGAGACATCCTTGTACCTGATTTTGACGATCCTTATAAAAGAAGAGTATCGGTCCACGAAGAACGCCCCACACTTGCTTCCACGAACGGTCGGAAGATCGCTAAAACGGAACGTACGATATAAATATTTAGAAATAGTATAGAGCTTAAAGTTATAGAATCGATTGTTATCTTTGTCCCTGGACTTTACCTTGCCGTCGAGTACAGTGAACTTCACGTGCAAAGGTCCTTCTCGTTCCACTTGTCCAACTTGCCCGACATCTTTCACGATGTTGGTAGTCTCTTGATCGGTGCATGTATTACTGTCGAATGAACAAAAGGTTTAGTAAGAAACGAGTACTTTTGTAAGACACATGGCGAAAACACGGGGTAGCGGTACAGATGACGTGGATACCGCAATCAATATGTTTCAAGTAGGGAAGACTTGCCGTTGACTGTACGTATAAAACCAGATATCTGGCAGGTGAAAACGCGCAAAATATCGTGTAATCGGTATCGCGATTCTGCGAGGTTGATTAGTCGATAAAAGCGAAGCGGTTAAGTCGAGATCAGTTTGGTATCGTTGTTAAGACTGGACGACGTTAAACGCGTTAACGAAGAGACACAGCAGCAGCAGAAACGACTACGGCAACGACGAGAACGCTTGCGGAAAATAGATTATAGCGTTTTCGTGCTTCTCTCAACGTGTACTATCCTCACCGGTGAACGTTTCTGCTTAAGCTCGCAGACTGAGTCACTTCCTCGAAGATGCGTCGTAACGATGCGATATCGTTTGGAAACAGCGGTAGCCGCCATCTCTTATGAACACTGAAAATACGGATGGAGGCAAAACATAATGTATACTCGCGATAGACAACTGTACACACAGGCAACAACTCTGTATTCCGTTGAAACGCGGACAGAAGAAAACACGCAGAAGAAAATACGCGGAGAAGGCGAGATACGCGCGTAGACCTAGGCGGTAAGCGTAATCGTTTCGATCATTCTCGTCGACCGAAGATTTTCGGCTTACCTTCTGGAACCGTGAATAGGCTCCGAGTCGCTTAACTCCAGATCGCTGTCAACGTGCATTCGCTCGCTCCATGTGGCCTTCAAGTACGACACCCTCCTCGTGGCACGATCTTCATCCGCTAAAACAAGAAGGAAAGCACCGTGAATAGGCGTGGATTCGCTTTGGTCGTTTGACCGGAATGCAAAGCTAATTGACCGTCTGCTTATTTACCTATCTGAGCGTTCTTCTGCCGTCTGAACACCACTCCGTTACCTTGCATCGCATTATCCGGCAGTGCACCTTCAAAGAAAAAGAAGAAAGGTTGTGAGAAAAGTGTATGGGTCGTCGTGGGCGTTCGGAGCTTCTGCACTTTTTATTAATTGAACTTTGAGGCGGGGAAGTTTAGAATTTTAGAAACTTGCGGATTTGTGAATATGGGGATTTGAAGAGGTGGAAACCTGAGATTTGTAGATATGGAAATGTGGGGATATAAAGTCTGATCATTCGGAATTTAAGAGTTTAGGAAATTTATAAATCAGAGAATGAAAAATGGATCGTGTCCACAATTCTGCTTGAAAAATCATGTTTAAAAATTATGTGAGCTACTAACCACGATCTGTTTCTATAATTTGCGCGTAAGTATCCTGCTTCCTAGAGGACTTCTCTGAACTGTTGTCAGCAGTAAAGGTCGCATTAGTCACATCATAGCGACCATCATTGTCCTTGGTACTTCGTCTTCTCTCGATGTCATCCGGTCGCTGGGACCATCTATGCCTAGTTGTTTGAGAATTACCAGACCCGCTCATCGAATCCCACGACTCCACGCTGCTGCTACGAATCCTCGTTTGTGCGTTTTCGTCTTCGTCCATGCTCCTCAAATTCGGCGTCTCTGCGCAAGTACAAAGAACATTTTAGCTTATTTCAGTCAAGTAGAAATGAGATTCGCCATCGACCAGCCAAGTTAGTTTCAGCAGTTTATGAAAAGAAACAGAGACAGACAAACAGACACACTGTAAAAAGTAGAGAGTAATAGATAAGAAAAAGTATACGAGAAAAAAATGAAGGCAGTCAGCGAGAGTGAAAGTGATCGTGCCTCGACGGTATTAAAGCTGCACAATGATTAAACGCTGTGACGTTAAAAAAACAACACATCGACGAACGCAACGTTTAATTTGGTTGACTCCCATATTTTTCTACCTTCGATCGCACGATAGTTGGCCGGCGGTTCACAATGGATGCGAGTGCTGCCTACAGGAATTACTCTGTTCCCCTTTAATCCGCTACCTAGATATTCAGATATGTCAAATTAAGGACAAATTACTCCTGCAAGTTATTCCCGTCTAAAACTTTTGATCGAGTAACGAGAAAGAGTGAAATATATTGAATGTGTGTATATGTAAACATAAGGAAGAAAGAAACAAGGAAAAACGAAGAAAAGAGAACAGAGAGAAACGTACCAGTGTCCAAGGACTTAGTCTCCCTGGACGGGATCGGTACTCTTCTCGGTTCTTGAGCTTCCGCTTTCGACTCGAACTCTCTTTTCCGAACAGCGACATTCGGCACGCTACGTTTGTTCGACAATCTGAACAGCTCGCTCTTGCAAAAGTTGGTGCGATCACCGGTCGGTTCGTCGTCGTCGCTCATCAAACGGCCCGACTCGAACTGTTTGGCGCGTCTCGATACAATCTGCAGTCCTTGAGGAAGTGGCGAGAACTTGTCGTTCACCTTTTTCTCGGGTCCGGGAGAAGAAGGAAGAGAAGAGGCACCATTGTTCGCGTCCGTCGACCGTCGATCGGCCGAGAACAGAACTCCGGTACTCGCGATATTCTCTTGTATCTTCGATAAAGTTCCGACGAAGTTGTTAGATTTACCGGCACTTCTGTGCATTTGTTGCTGCTGCTGCTGCTGCTGCTGCTGTTGTTGCCTGTCCGGTAGCTCCTTCCAGTCGGATGTGTCACGATGGTCATCGTAGGCGGACGGAACGTATAGTCGATCGCTCAACATTTGCTCGCGGGCACGGTCTAACGAGCGAGTTGCACCGTTGAAAGATTCGTCGAGACGGTTGTTTCGAGGTTCTATCAAATATTCGATATCCTCGGTCGAGTTAGCCGCGAACCTTTGCCTGCTTCGCTCGGAGGGCTGACTTTTATCCGAGGACACTTTCCCGGGAACGTTTCTGCTCTGAGCGGATCTTGAACTCGAAGAATGTCGTTGATCCTGCTTGAGCTCGTTCGGTGGCCAGATCTGCTTCTGAAGTTTCTGCGGCTTCGCATAAAATTCCCGCTGAATCGCAGTTCCCGAGTTGTCGTTCCGAGGCTCGGACTTCTGTTCGGGTAAACGCCAACCGATCGGGTGACTCGGTTTTAGCAGAAACTCTTCCTTCTGTTCGAAGCTTTTACGAAGCCTCGTCATGATGACGTCGATGCCTGAATTTCCGACGGTCGGGTCATTGCCGGACTCGTTTCTGTTCCCACTGACGCTCTCGTTTCTGCTAATGCCTGTCTCGTTGCCGAGCAACGCGCAAGCGGAATCATAAGCGGATGGATCGTTGGTGGCGACCGGTGACGAGTCCCTACGAGAATCGATGCTGAACCTCGAATCATGATCACAGGACCTAAGAGCGTCTGTACTAGCGTAACTCGCAGAATCGAAATTGTTTAACGTAGAACTACCGGTACTTCCTTCGCTAGCGCGACGCAAAGTTACCCTCCTCGTGGCTGAACGGTAAATAGGCACCTGTGGTTCCGCTCGAGACATAGGGAATCCCGTCAAGCTCGAATATTGTTGCGGTTGAGATTGATAATACTGATGGTGATGATGAAGACGATGATGAGGATAATGATGCGAACGATGATGTTCTTCCGTGTTGGAACGGACTGGTTCTTCGACTCGAACGCGCTCGTATATCGGATCCTTGATTCTATCGTAAATCTGATCGCTGTTCGCTCTTGAATAAAGAGACTCGCAACGCGTTCGGTCGCAGCAATCGTATTTGTCGGATTTCAAAGTGTCCGACAGCATCGATTTGTCGCAGGACTGCATGTCGGACGAGTTCGAGCTATCTTTCGTGGACTGTTGAAAAGAATTTCGTAACGGTAGCTTCTGGTGAACTGACTCGTACCGAGCAGCGATTTCCTGCAAAGGTTTACGATACGTCACGCCTTTATATTGCGGCTGCGTTTGCAACTGAGACTGAGACTGCGATCGTGACTGCGTTCGATCGTCGTTCGAACACATTCTTTGCGTTTCTTTGGAGAACTCGTTCGATCGACAGAAAATCTGTTGATCTCGAGTGGACAGGCAATCGTCGATCGGTTGATCCGATTCCAGTTGACTCAGAGGCATCGAGTTGGTCGGCGAGCAAACCCAAGATTGCCTCGCTCTCGGCGACGACCCAGGAATCATGCTTATCGACCTGCGCTGTTTGTGGCTACTTCTTTCCGGCGATCGCAGCCGTGGCCGTTGATTCGTTTCAGGATTGTGAGCCGTCTCGCCAAAATATCTTTGCAGGATATCATCCTCTTTGGAAACGACCAAGAGACGAAGCCAAGGACCGGCCTGTTGAATACGCTGAACAACCTTCGCGTACTGCTCGTCGCGGGTTGCCTTCCCGTCGACGGACACCACCCGATCTCCCGTGCGTAATCCCGCTTCAGCGGCTGGCGAATTTGCTCGTACCTGTTTCACGAATATCGTGTCCATCGGCTCATCGATTCTCGTTCGCTCGTTATCCGGTAGCATCTGCTGAAACAGATCATGCATTTAAAGTCTATAGTCGTGAACGATTCGCTATTAAATCGGAGAACTTACGCAACAGGACTCTGGCGGATAAACGATGAAATGACGAAGCGTGAAACCAAAACCATTCTCGCCACGACGCAGCAATAAAGTTCGAGGACCGCGAGGCGGAGAATCGTCCCGACGAACGTTTCGAGATCCAGTCGTCGTTCCAACGACTCCTCCTCCTCCTCCTGGTACAGTAGAAACCGTGGTCGGTGCAGTTGGTGCAGGTGGCGGAGGCGAACCGCGTTCTGTCTGCAAGAAAAATCATTCGTCGGTAATCGAGAAACTACGGGCTTACGATCTGGATGACGCAAATTGAGAACGATAAAAAACCCGCATATAATTATCCTATATTATGCTCGTTTAAATTTAAATATTGGCAGAACTTTTAAGAAGCCTACTTAAAAATATAAAGTCTTGTAGTATACTAAAAACTTTTGCCCTTTTTTTTTTTTTTTTAAATATTCATACTATAAAATTCCTCGTTTACATCATCGAATCTTTAAATAAATTGCATCAAAATAATTATCCACTTGGCTCTTTCTATCGTTCTTACTCTTTCGCATTTTATCTCTTTTCTTCGTTTTCGTTTTCGTTTCCGTTTCCGTCTGAAACGGAGAAAAGTCGACGTATAAATGTAGTACAGTGAAAGAATATGTAAATGGTAATTCTAAATAGGAAAGCGTACGAAACGGGTAATTGAAAAGAACTTGGAAACGAGATCGTCGATATCGTCGGTGGTTTCGGTTTCGGTTTCAGTTTCTTCTCTTCCAACTCGTTTCGCCTCGAAAGCGCGTTTTCCCAGTTTCGTTCACCAAAATAAACCGAATCGAAGTTTGGCACGACGACCGTTTGCTTTTACGTACCGTGTGCGCCTGTCCGATCAACCCTTGGGAATTATTTCGGTCCTCAGCCATTGTGCCGTCTCCTGAAAACAACCAATAATTTAATATACGTACACCGGTTGAAATTTTCGAAGGATGCATCTTAAGTCCGAGCGCAGGTAGCACGTTTTTTCAAAGCAAGGTGTGACCATCGATTAAAGATATCTTATCGATAGCTTTTATTGATGTTTAACGATGTATCAACAATATTAAGACATCGTTCACACGAACAGAGAGAGGTTACTGAACTGGACTTTTAAAAAAATGCAACATGTACCAAAAGTACCGTTGCAATTATAAAAATTACCATTGCAAAATTATATGTTATAACGTACACATATACACATTACGCTTCTTGAAATAATTCATATTTTGTTAATTTTATAATTTATGTTCCACATATTATGTTCCATTTTGTATGCGATCAAAATTTACCCATATGCTGTCACTTGTGTCGAAACTGACCAGTTATCACCACCGATCGCGTAGCTTCGTTTCACGATTATTTCAATCTATTTACAAGAAATTACGATGCCGTATCAAGTTCCCTCCTTTCTCGGTTACTCGCGAACCTACACCACGTTATATCGACGCGTTAACGCGCGATACGCACGCACGTGTATGCTACATCGGAAGCGAGAACCACCATTCTACTTTCTCTGTAATGCGACATACTTTCTTGCTATCATTTTTTTTACCGATCAAAACGATATTCGAATCTTTTATTTCTTTCGTTCTCAGTGTCTCTATATCTGTGGCGTTCTGCCAACAAAAAATTCAGAAAAAATTTCGCGCACATTAGATTACACCGTGCCAAATATATTATTGGAATAATACGATTGTTCGTTAATTTGAATCGCGATATAATAAACGAGTCATAAAGTGTGACTATCGATTCTCGATACTGATCGAATTCAACTTAAATCTTTAGAGAATTTTATATTTATTACTACTTCCATCGACTTAACGATATTATCGATAACGATATCGATAGTCACACCTCCCAGTTGTGGCTGGCGTAATAACGAAAACCACACCACCGCTCGATATTCGTTACAAACAAATGTTCCAACATACGAACATTGTCAATATTTTCCGCTCGCTTCGTCTTCGTTTTTGTCTTCGTCTTCGTCCTCGTTTCCCTCATAATCTTTCACCCTATCCATGCACGTAAAAAGCAAAGCAAAGGAAATAAACAGTCAAGCAAATACGTTACAGTTTTCACGATTGTACGGCTGAACGATCGTACGCGCTTGTAATTCTACGCATAATAGACTCTTTTCAAATGCGTATCTAAATATACGCGGCGCAGGTCTAGTATTCGTATCGCGGTTACCAAAATATCAGTTACTCTTAACCTTTTTCGTTTTCTCCGTTACACCTCCGTAAGCCTCGCGATTTCCAACGATCTCATTTTTTAAAGTGAAATTTCTATGGGCGCGATTCGGCATCAGAGCATTATGGCCGACTGTCATCCGAGCGTCACGAAAAGTACAAGCGAATATTGGAATTTGTAAATTTCTATCCATAATGAATAGAGAAATTTCACCGTTAACACGTGCCTTAACCACGCACACGATTTTTCCTTTTCATATTATCCATGAGGAAAAATTAATTTCACCAATTGATTCGTACTGCGTCGAAAACACTTGATAGATTCGTGGTAGCGATAAATATTGTTTAACTTAACGATAACAGAAATACGATAATGATATGATTAAAAGAAAAAGATAAAATTTCATCAGGGGCATGGCAGGGGCGGGGGGCGCAGACTATGGTACACCCCTGCGTATTCCGGCTGCGCGCCGTCTAATTGCTCAGTTTTAATCTTAACCCTTCATTGCACAATTTTCTAAATTTTGTAAAATACTTCAACAGCGAACACGTGTTTTCTATTTCACGAATTTATGTAGAATTACTGGAAATTTGAAATCCAAATTATGGAATTTCATGTTTGACAAGTCACAAGCATGATACATTATTTTATGTAGCACATTTACAACATCATATAATGATGGGTTAATAATTTGCTAAATAATCTGCACTAAAATTGTTGTTTCATTCCGTGAAATATTCATTAAGAGTTACAGAACATCCTGTATAATTTCCATCTGTTTGGACAATGTGCAAAACAAAAACTTAAGTCCCTATTGTAAATACAGTCATCATATCTGAGATAATGATAATGAACAAATCAAAACAAGAATGTATAAGTCAAGATTGTACATGGTACATATAATATTTTAGGAACGTAGCTGTATGAAATCAGTTCATTAAGTCTTGGAAGTCTCATATGTCTCAAAAGGCTTGGAAGGTTTCAAAATCTTGAATCTCTCAATAGGGAAACAGTTGCAGCCTAAGTCGTTCATAAGGTTAGCCTTGTGGCTCATTATAGACAGAGAAGCAACATTTTCTAGTTGTATGTAACGTGTCTATCAATACGTCCATGGTACAAGCTTTATCTATTGGACTAACAACAATCTTCCAACTTGATAAGCTATTCCTTTTTTATGATGAAAAAAGTAATCCTTAAAAAAGATTATATCAATTAAATAACATAATTCAAGATATGATATTGTACATTTCCCATATTAGTCATATATTCAACCAAATCATATATGTTTTTTTTTCAAATCAAATTTTTTAAAAACCGAGACCGATGAAGAAGTTAGTAGAATAGTGCATGAAACTTTATGAGGAATATTTACTGATTATCAAAGCACCAATTGATTATTGAACGAAGACAAGTCTCGCGGCAGCGATGACAGAAACGGTAACACGAGTAGAGGAAGCCTTCTTGACCGCCACGAGTTCACGAGACTCAACTATGAAAACACATGAAAAGATCCAAGATTTGCAAAACTTCCAAGACTTTTGAGACTTCCAAGAAACTTGAGACTTTTGAGACCGGAAACTTTCAAGATTACCCGAGGCTTCTCGAGACTTTTGGGATAATTGAGCGGGCTTGAATTGGTTGAAAGCTTGCAAAACATTCGAATTGGCATCACTAGGTACACACCTCTGATAGGAAGCGTCGCGCATCGGGTGCTTGCAGCGCCTCCGTCGTCGCCGTTGGTTGTGTTACAACGATAAGTTGGTTCGTTTCACGAATCTACACTCGCACGGTTGATTTTTCTCGCACCGTGAAAAAGATCAGTCGCTCACCAACGGCTTCGAGCGAGCGAATCGAGAGAAACAGCAGTCAATGCATATTTGGCAAAACACCGTTCGCAACGGATGTCGTTTCGCTGGCCGACGAGAGCCTCTTTCGAAGGCACCATCCTCTTCGATATTCCATTTTCCGAGCTATCCTTTTTACCAATGCGTGTCTCGACGAACGCATGACTTTGCGAACTGCAGACAATTCGTGCACACGACACGATGCGCGCATTGAATTTCTTCGTGCACCGACCACCACGTTCGGGAACGGACAGCGGTCGTCCGTCTTCCGCAAGCACAACTTGTGTCAATCGAATCGACGCTTCGATTCGGCTGAGCGATAGGTTAACTCGAACACGTTCGACCGAGTCATCTTAATCGATCGCGCGCTTTACCAATTTCGTTCGATAACACACGGTGTTCAATCACTCTAACTCGAAGATCTTCCTAGGGAACTGATACTTCACGTTCACGGTACAACGTGATACGGATATGATACGATACGGCACGATACGATACGACACGACACGATACGGTATAGTAATATGGCTACCTAACAGAATGGAACATAGGTATCGACGGTCCTTCACTTTCTAAGGGTAATCGGTGAAAGTCGAACAACAGTATTCTTCCCCGTGGATCGCGACGCTTTTCCGCGTTATCGAACGTTTTAATTTTCACCGATTGGAAAAGTGTCACGAAACGCCACTTTCGTGCCCGCCATTATTCCGAACGGTCTTCCTCTTTGCTCATATCCCTCCCTTCTTTCCTAGTCGTTCCTTTTCTTTCTAGCTAGGTCGATCCTCGTTGCCCCACTCCATTCGTTTACGCTCACTCTCTCCTTTTCAGCCTCGCGTCGGTGACTCCCCTAATCACGCTGTCAGTTTCCTTATTCGAATATATCTATCACGACATCTATTGATAAATTGCGTAAGATCAGCTCCAAGTGATCTCGGACGATGATAAAACTTTTTACGATATCGAAACGTTTCTCATCGAACATGGTAGATGTCATTGCAAACAAACATGGCGCCACAACTTTCAAAGTTTAAAAAACCAATGTTTATTTTCTCGCAAAGAAAATCATCTTACAAAGAAATAACGATGGAAAAACATTCTATATGGTCATCGCGTGGAGAAATAATTTGAGAGCTTCGAGAAGTGATGCGTAGGCGAAAGAGAGGAACAAAAAACAATTGGTACCACTTTTCTTGATACGTAAAGTAAACAATATTCTGTATTCTAAATAGGTAAGAATGTATATCGATACAAATTCTTATTTCCATCTGCAACGATTCCAGAGACACACGTAAGCGAGCAAGTGGAAGATAAAATAAATCACAACCATTAACACTATGTCCATCCAGAAGTTGGTCTCGTCGAAGTCGTAACGCTGCAAAACTTCCAAGCCTTCGGTGATACACGGCAGTCCCGGATCAATTGTTTCACAAGCTGTAAATATTAATCAAGCACTTACACTTATTCCTGCACGCAGTTTTGTTACACTTACATATATTGTGTACATCGTTCCACTGGAGAATGGTAAGTGCTTCGCTAGAATGCAACAACCACGAAATATATTTCACCCATTGAATGTACATCGGCAACGATCTGTAACGAATCGAGGCGTTAGTAACTTTATTATGCGTTTTAGGATCAGCGAATAAGTTTACGAGTACCCGAGTTTGACGAAGGGTCCCATGGTGATCATGAGAACGTAATCAAACGGTACCAAGTATGCCATAGCTAGTGGTACGTTTTCAAACACCGTCGAGAAGAAGCACCCTGAAAAAAGTTATCATCTACACCCTGTTCTCCGATTTCACAAGCTTACCTCCGCATCTGTGTAACTCTGCTTTCCAATTTAGTAACTGCAAATTAAAGAGAAGGTTTACCACATGCGGTCGATACGTTTATCGTGAACAGAAGTACAAGCAACGACAATCCAAATGCCTCGACTGTTTCTCGTAATCCAGCTAACCAATAAATTATCGTTGCGAACAACAATGGCTCCACTATTAATCCAGGTATCTGAAAAGCAAGTGGACATCCTTTTTACATCAATCCACTTATTTTTATTTACAACCTGATATCAAGGAGATTTTATCAGAAATATTAATTGAGAAAACTTGCCAGGGAAAGCATACGGGCCACATAATAGAGATGCACCGGATACATGCCAGCCCGGTATTCTCTTCGAAGAAGTGGCAGTTCTTGCGGTATCAAGGCTAATGTGGCGTACATCGGAAAAAATGCGTTCTCGGATACCAAGATGAAGATCACTCCTTGGGTTGCTTGAATCCCAAGTTGGTCGAAATTCACCGTGCCCACGAAGCAAAGTCCAGCGATCGTTGCGACGCTCTGAACAGATTGAGTTGATCAGTTGAACAATTGAGTTAAATTTAATATAGAATGTAAGTTTCCATTGCGTATATTTTATTCTAAAAATGATAAGTTCTACCTTCGCTTACCACTTTTTGAACTATTCTGAATAACTGCACAGATGGATCTCGTAAGACCTGCAGGAAATCTCGATACACCAACCAGTAAAGCCGCGAACAATAACGTGATCCTTTTCTTCTGCAGAAATATCGAAACATCGATGAAATGAATGGACCAACTGGAATTTAGTGGGATACTTACGCAACAGCATTTGCATCGAAAGTTACCCTCTTCGTGGCCTAAAATGAAGAAACACAATTGAACTGAAGACGAAGAGGAGGAATAAGAAGAAATAACCCTTACGTCGAGGGAATGCAGCTGAATGTCCCTTTGAAAGATATCATCGATTTCGTTGGAAGCCCCGCTAGTTAAGAACACGTTGCACAATTTCCGCGTCGTTGCCTGACCATCTTCAGGCTTGGAACCAGAGGACACCACCGCGATCAGGAAATCGGCGGGATTATAATTTCGTGGACACTCGTAACCTTGACTGAAGGTCAAATTAATGGGAGAGACTGTAATTATCAGCCTCGTAAACGTACCTCGCGAAAAATTCGATCGCTCCTTCGATCTGTCCAGCGAACACGACTCGTCCATCACCGATCAAGATTATTCGGTTGAAAGATCCAAATATGGCAGAGCTCGGCTGATGTATGGTGCACAGTACCGTTCTTCCTTTGGCCGCAAAACACTTCAGCTGTGTAATCAGACAATTCGCAGAATGGGAATCCAACCCTGTCGTTGGTTCGTCCAAGAACAGTATCTTTGGATCCGTCAATAGCTGAAAACGTTCGTAAAGTCCGTAAATTGATATAAACGAACGAAAGTAAGAAATGAAACGAAACTATACTTCCGTGGCAAAGGCCAGCCTCTTCCGTTCACCACCGGACAGCAATTTGTCGTCGATGCCGTTTCCGATTCGCACGTCGCGTCTGCCGGTTAAACCAACGTCATTCACCAAGCCATCAATGGTCGCTCGAATATCGCGTATTCTCGTACTTCCGTCCAGCTTCATTCGAGCCTGATAAATAAAAATTGTGAACACGGAGTAAAACTGTATGAAAAGAAAGAGAACTAAGTCTACCATGAACCATAGATGTTCGATTACGGTCATCGTTTCTACGAACATATCTTCCTGATGCATGTAACCGCTGTTCTGCATCATGTAAGAAGAATCGATAGGGATCCCGTTCGCTCTTATGTCACCGCGGACGAAGAACTCGGCTGTGAAAGGCAGCGTGAAAAGAATTAAGAATATACGATAAGATTAGGAATGTATGTGAGGTTTATACTTACGTCCGGTACGAAAAGCCAACGCCGCCATCAACGAACTTTTACCAGCCCCGCTAGATTGGGAAAAGGATGTTATAGCATATTCCTAAGGAGTACCCGGAGAGAGAGCGAACAACTTCTAAGCCCTCGTCTCAAGTATAGAAAGTCTAAGTCATTGAAGACACAAGTCTGAATATTTTAAAATTCCTAATTATACGAGTCCATAGAAATGAATAGACATATTTTTGGTAAATGCAGATTTGCACTGTTCATCGTTTGAAGATTGTCGGTCTCGATCTTACCTCGAACCGATTATCGCCGTTAGGTCTCCAGCCTTCGCCACACCTCGCACTGAAATCAGGCAAAATTACCAGACATTGATTCAACTTTATGATCAGAATTTTTGAAGGATCCCGCACCATTATCGATCAACTGCTTGCTCACGCTCTTCCGTCCACGATCCAACGCGAAAACCGACACATCCCTCCAAGAAAGCGTTACATTTCCCGAATCGATCGATTTTTCCCTCGCAACATTCATTTCCATACTAATCGCATTATCGTTTGCTGAAGTGTACATTTTGTATATAATTGTTAAGGTTTACAGTCCTTGTCTTTGACGATCGATCTATCGGTTTACCTATCTGTACAAATATCTTATTTTCGAATAATTATTCGGATATTTGAAAATTATTGAAAGATACAATGTCACCAAACGTGTCAAGTCCTTTCGCGAACGCGATTGTTACTGAATACTATTCGCGATAGCTCTCGCCACTCACCCTGCCATACAACTCACCGCCATGGCTGCATATCTCCTGTTTCCCCTTGTTCCTTTCAGGTTACTGAACCTTGGCTGACACATTTCTCTGTTTAATGTAACTAGCGTTCAATGCTTATTCTCATTTCAAGATCAGTTGATGATCCAGAAATTTGGAAACCTGAGAAATTGAAAAATTTCGGAGTTCAGGATCCTGGGAATTTAAGAATCTTGGAATTTAGGGTTTGTAAATTTCGAAATTTGGGATTCTGAGTGTATGGATCTTGAAATCTAGGGCTTGCAATTTAGAAATTTGGAAGTGCCGAGATCTGCAAATTTGGGCTCACAGAAATTTCGAAATTTCTCAGTTTATAGATCTTGCAATTTAGGAGTTGAAAATTGGAATTTGAGAATTTAAGGTTTAAAGATTAAAAAATTATTCACGTTTGTATTTGCTAAAAAAACTGCAACTACCAGCTTTAAACCATCACTCGAGAAACAAAAGACACAGCAACACGCGTAGGTGTGGGTCGAAGCCACTGGATTAGACATCATTACCGTAATCGAAGACGGAAACCCTATATATGCTTCGAACAAGGATTTACGTCATACAAATTTCTCGTTGACCGCTGCACCGCATCGTCGATACGTTTTCTTCCTCATAATTCTCCCGCATACATTTGCCAAGGAGAAACAGCCAAACGCTGTATCCACAAGTTGCAAGTGATACTTATATTTTACCACCGACTTTTCATAATCCATACTCTATATCGCACCTTTTATTGGCTTCATTTAACAACATTTAGCAACTTCGATGAAAAAAACGTATCTCTCAGTGTTTATTTTCTTCCTTTTCAATATGCGAGTGTAACGCTGTCGCACGGTATAAATGACAACCGGTTTGTCAATGATATCGAATAGTCTATAGTCTATAGGAGCTCCTGTACATCGTATGTCGTCTGCAAATGCACCGAGACAGGAAATACTGAGAGTTAGATTCAACCTCGGTTATCCTCTTGTTCCCTTTCCTTTACGGTACTCTGCGGTGCATGCGATGCATGCGGTGCATGCGGCTAGAAACAAGCGAAGGAAAGATATACACTTTTTTCTACCGATTAATCTTGAGTCAGAAATAATGTACAGTTCAAGAATAATCAATATGTCCCTGACATATTATGTGTACTTATTACGTCCCTGGCAGAAATTTTGGAACATTCTAGCAGTAGACAAATAACGGCTGAATAAGTTTGTTTCAAACTCTTTTTTGTGAAATTATGGAAATGTATATGGAAATGTATACATTAATAGCATTAATAGCATTAATAATATATACCATTATGCCAGGAAAATGATGAATACTATTCACCATATGGATATATACATATATTTAATAATATGTAGTGGAATAGTGATTACACCGATTGAAAACGAGTAATCGGGATTTATATGCAGGAGATTCTCGTAGGTATGTACTAATGGAAGGCTAGAATCGATTGCATAAATCACCGTTTAATCGAATTATCGTACACATAGAAATTACGAGGTTAAGTATATTCGCCGATACGTGGATTCCGATAAAGCTTGAACTGTAAGGTAAATATACGAGAAAGATACGATATTCGTTGATCGGTGAACGGTGATCGGCAATCGGTGGAAAGGGCTGGTTGTGCGCGATCTTCGATAATGTTAATTCCGCCGAGACGTCGTTTTCGTTGCGGAGGCTCTTTCATCGCTGTTTCGAGTTACGCTGAGTTCTCCAGAGCAGAGCGAGAAACGCCAGGAAACGAAAGGCGACGATTAAGGAGAAAAGGCAAACGATGTCTGCGTAGAAATGTTCCTAAAATCGAAAACATGGAAAATTATCATGGAAGATTGTTAGATGTTCAAAGAAATAAAGCGAAAGGTTCTGAAGAGAACGAACCTCCTTAAAATTGAACATTTGCAAGACCATCCGTCCAGTTTTCGGGCAAGTGGCGTTGCTTCTTGTACAGGCAATGAACTCCACTTCTGACCACTGATTGATGAGAAGAGCTTCGTTGCCGTAGCGAAACCAAGACAAATAGGAAAACCATTCGAAATAGAACGGAACAGATCTGTGACACACACGCGTGCATATTGCGTATAAAAGGTGCAAATACACCCGGATACCTTTTGCCTCGAACGTTTACCCTTACGCTGTGTTCAAAAAGAAGCCGCCGAACAATAGAAACGGTATTATCACAGGAGGTCCAACGGACAGCGCCATCGACAAGTTGTTGCTGACGCAGGATATCAGGTAGCCTGCAAGTAAATTGTTGGCAAGTTAAATATTTCTTTGTTTGAAATAAGGCTGGGATTTTATATTCGAGAACTCTGGTTTTCCCTGGGAAAAATTTGGAAGTTTGGAAATTTGTTGTCTAGGATATGGGTGTTTGGGAATGTAGGAATTTAGGGACTGGACCATTTGGAAGTTTAGGAATTTGAGGATTAGAAAATTTAGAGTCTATACATATGATTCTCTACATCTGTAAATTTTTCATTTTCTCCATCTCCAAGTTTTCTAGATTCCAACTTTCCGAATCCCTAAATTCTTACATTTCTAAATACCTAAATAGTGAAACTTCTAAGTCCCCAAATTCTTAGATCACCAAATCCTAGATCTCCATATCCATAAGTTACAACATCCCAAATTGTCAAATTCTGTTCTGTTCCCTTTTTATCAGATTTTTCCTAAGGAAACCAGATCTACTATTAATTGATAAGTATCCGGCTCACCGAAAGAGGTGGAAACGTTCGCAACAAGAGCAACAATACCAGCGGCAACGAAAAAGTGATCGATACCAGGATACAATCCGATCATCGGATAAGCGACTACGGTGAACAGCAACGGTACAGCTACGAAGATCGGTGCTTCCGCCAGCGTTTTACACAAGAAGTAGATGTCGGTGCGATACATACCGTTTCGATGTTCGCGTAAAAATATCGGCAGTTCTGCGCAGAAGACCTGAAAACGAAAAAATAGGATCAGAATCTACACGCGATGCTATCTCCTGTCGCGTTTCAGCAGTACAATCTTTTACATTGATAACGGCGAAAACGTTCTGGAAGGTCATGTTCGTCAAAAAAATGAACAGAGCACCGTTGATGTTCATAACCCCGTCCTGATCGAGCTGCTGGTTGAAATAAACGATTCCGATCAGCAGCGAGACCATCTAGAACACACGGTTATTTACAATTTCTCCTCGGAGAAGATAACGATTCAGAACACCTACGACTGTCTGTAGCAAGCGAACTTTAACCAAGATCGGTTCCTTGATCACCGACAGCCAAGATCGCCAGAGAACTGCTCGGAACTGTTCGCACCAGCTGGCTTTGTACGGCGATCGACTCTGGGACTTGGAGTTTCGCAGTGAATCTTCAAACTGGCCGTCCACTGCTTCTGCTTCGAGAGCGATCTTCATACCCTGATCGCTTCTTCGGAACGTGTCGCACACGGTGTTTATCGCGTGGCGACACGACGCTTCTTCGCCTGGGACCACCGCTAACATCTGAACGAAGTAGTCTGCCGGGTTGTAGTTGCTGGGGCAAGCGGCGCCGAGTCTGAAAACGATTGATCAATGAATACACGAGGAACTTTGCATATTATATGTATACATATTATTACTACTACATGTAGTATACTAGATCTTACGATTCGAAAAATGTACAAGCTTGCGACGACGTGCCCATAAACGCTACTCTTCCTTCGGCCATCAACAGGATTTTATCGAACAGGGCGAACAACTCTGATGAGGGTTGATGCAACGTTGCGACGATCGTCTTGCCACGTGCTGCAAGTTCACGTATTTAATTACGTTCTACTATTTTGCATACCTGCAAATGATAGAGTCAACAGCGAGTCTGACTTGCCAGGGGATAATGACTGAGAATTTGAGGATTTAGGGATTTGGAGAGTTTAAGGATTTATGAAATTAGCAGACATGTTTAAAATCGTTGAAATTTAGGAGTTGAGGAATTTGAAGTTTAGAACTTTGGGGACATAGAAATTTATAGATTTAAAAACTGCAGAAACTAAGTACCCGCTAGTGCCTTCAATACGGTGACCACCTGATGCGCCATGAAGGAATCGAGACCGGAAGTGGGTTCGTCGCAGAACATCAATGGCGGATCGGTTAAAACCTCCGAAGCGAACGACAACCTCTTCATCTCTCCTCCAGAGAGACCTTTGATGCGTCCCGGTTGGCCGATCACTGTATTCCTACACTTGGTCAACGCCAGCTAACAAAAATAAAAAGAAGGTATGATGTATACAGACACTATTACAATCAAAACTTTTAAGAGTAGTTTAAGATTTGAAACAATCATTGTAAACAAATGTGTACAATTCACCCTGGTTCAGAATTTGAACAGGCAGTAACCAACCTCGTTGATCACTCGATTCACTCGTTCGATTCGTTGTTCCATAGGAATATGTCGGTCCATTCGAACCATGGCCTGGAACAGGAGATGTTCCTTGACGGTTAGAGTGCCAACGAATAGGTCGTCCTGTTGGACGTATGCGGTCCTTGAGGTCAGTATCGTGGAGGAGACTCTTTTCCCGTTCGCGGCCATCACTCCGGACACAGTTACTCCACGGCCTGATCGAAACGTTAGAGCGTTTAATAACGTTGTTTTACCAGCACCTGACGATCCCATGATCACCAGTAATTCTCCGGGATAGGCTACTCCGCATACTGGAACAAAAATATATTAATAAGTAACATTCTATTAAGTTATTTATTAAAACAGGGGGGTAGACAAGACAATGCAATATACAATATGTTACGTATAAGGACCTATCCAAGTAACAATTGATGTGTACAAACTTGAAGAGATAATGGTACTTTGTATATTGTTTTGTGTAACCCCTGTAGCACACTAATGCAATTGAGCATGTCAAAGCTGACCTTGTCAAGTTACGGCTTACCGTCTTTCAACAGATGTCTTTGTTCGACCGGTCTCTTCCCCTTGAATAAAGCATTCCACGTTCTTTCGTTCTTTCTAACAACGTATACGTTCAAATCGCTCCAGGTATACGTAATCGATTCGTTTTCCGTATTTCCAATACAACGGCTCGACGATGCGTGTGCCGTCGTCACTAACGGCGTTACAGTTTCGCCCAACATGGGCTTCAAATTGAACCACGTTTTCGAACTCGTTCCTTCCTGTGATCATGCGGCAAACGTTTCAGCAAATTGTTTATAAAAATTCTCGGTATCTCTCGTTAAGAAACGGTGCGACGTCATTTGGAAAATTCAATACTGACAGATTTATACATTCAGATTTGATCATTTGACAATTTGCAAATTTGAAGTCTTGAAAATTGGAAATTTCAAACTTTGCTTTACATGTTTATACATATATCTAAGCCTACGTTGCATTTGAAGGCGTAACCGAGCACGCTTTGCGTAATTTCTTTTCCACATCGCAGAATCATAGTACACCTTTATCGCGTAATTGCAATAAATTTCACAAGCATCGTTGAAAAGCCAGAAAAGCCAGTGAAAGATTAATTTTCAATTTTTAGGAGATCGTTTATTATCGCTTACCGATGAGATCGCGTTGTACGAGACCGTTCGTTCATTATTCCTGCAGGTGACGGGCACTTTGGAAATTAAGGGTTCGGTTTCTTCCGTAGCAGTCATTCTTCTACTTGAAAATGTTCGACAATCGTTACATAAAGTTTTCGATCGGCGTTCGAAAATCGACAACTTGAGATACCTTCCCTTTTCGCGTCACTTTTACATGTCGTACTCTTTTATAAGATAACAAAGTTTTGATTCTTACGACTGAAGAAAAATCGGTGTATTATTTAAAATGGAAGAACCGCGGTTGAAAATAACGCGAAAGGTACGCGCGACGATTCGACGAGTGCACCTTCTCGATTGAGGAGGTGTCGCAGCTTACGGGAGCTAGCCGCAAACCAAGTACACAACATTCTCGGATTGCTTGTGTCTCTCGTCTCTCCTCTCCCGCCGTCCGTCACTCGTTCCTCCGCATCGCGTCAACTTATGTAATGCGACTCCGCTGATCCGCGAGCTTACCGTCAACCGACGGCCAATAACGGAGTAAGAAAATGCACGTTACGACCTTGTTCGTGTTAGCAATTACGATAGCAATTAATTCTCTTTCTCATCCCTTCTTCGATTTGAAATTACCATACTCGACGGCCACGATTTTTCTTCAGTTTCAAAAATACCTCTCTGTTCTCCCTGACGAACCCAACGCCGTGGTAGCGATACAAAATGAACACGCTACTACGACGTTTCTCTTATTCTACGGGGCTAATGAAAACAAGAAGATGAAGAATAACTTCGTTTATTGTTATCGATACAATGGTACTCGACGGGGTTCTGACATTTGAACGATTCTCTCATCCGAACCATCGAACAAGCATCCAGCCTTGAATGGAAAAATTACACGGACTGCTCGAATGGCACAGCCACGATATTGCGGCGATAACTTGATACGATTATTTGTAAGCGGCATGTCACGAAGCGTTCCTTTCGAACGAGCCTTCCCGTTTATTCATTTTTGGAAAATTCCCCGTGCGCGATATCGGCCAATGATATGTACTGTATACGTATTCCGCTTTCGTCCGTCTGATCAAAGGGACAGAGAGGATTTGGGAAGATGCGGTTTCTGTACGAACAAACGGATCGAATTATGCGACCCGTGCGATGTCGGGTCGGACGGGCTGGCGGGCAGATGCGTGCGTGTGCGCTCGTACACGCAAAGGGAGGTTGGAAAGAAAAATAAAGATGGAAAAAATATGTGTACCCGTGTATGTACGCGCTGGCTGCTACCGTGTGCGCCAACGAGAAAGGCAACTGGCGGTGAACAACGATAAATCACCTTCGCAGATCACTCTTTCTCTTCTCTGTCTCTCCTTCTATTATCGCCAAGCATCCTATTATCAACGGTACAACGAGGCGCTTATTCGCCGATACCGTATCGACGACCTCGATTCTCTGATCTTCTTCCGCTCGTTTTCCTCCGGTTCTCCGTTCCTCTATTTCCTCCGTTGCGCCCTCTACTTCTGCTCTTCAGCGTATTCTCTATGCGAGCATACTCGTTCACGTCGTTTTATTGTTCTTCGACATATTATGAGACGCCCAGTTTAACGAAGTTTTCCACGAATTACACAGAGCCTCGTCAAATTTGCTTCTAAAATGCTTTTGTGCCTCGCTTTCGGACATCTCGAGCACCTAAAAGAATTAATTCATCAATTGATACCTACACCTTTACCTTTCTACCTTTTATCGCGTTAGAAGTATTATACCAAGGTGTCCCTTAAATAGTTGAGATCCTTTTCCGAGGATAATTCCGGCAGACCCGTTGATATCATCATAGCGAACAAAGACAATATTAAACCTCCATGCTGCCGTAAAACAAGAAAGGCTTGCTCGCAATGGCTCTGAAATCGTTGAAATTCAACTGCTTGCCCTTTTTTCGTTTGACCCTTGTTTATTACATGCACAAAGTCATTGGTCAACACGAAAGGCACACGTTCGCGTCTGAATCCAAATTTCTCCTTAAAATGTCCGAGTATGTGACCGAAGTCAACGTGAAACAGTTGACCAGTTTTCTTCACCATTATATTGTCCGAATGCCTATCCGCAATCCCGAGCACGTACGTAGCCACGCAATAACCCGCGCAACTTAGAGTAAATTCCTCGATAGCTCTATTCAACGCTGCCTCGGTATGATTATGATCTTTCAGCCAAGCGAGCAAAGAGCCTCGTCTATGAAGATTAACCAGTAGAAAGGAAATGATGAAAACAGAGAGAAAAACTTTTCGTTGTATTATAACAGCTGCAATTTTTCCCTTTCTTTTCATTATTATTATTATTACTTTCTTTCCCCTAAATCTGTTGTTTTCTTTAAACGTACCTAAAGGCGGCTGTCGCCGAGAACGTGCCTTTCTCTTTCTGTATATTCGCAATCGTTTCCGCGTTCAGAACCACTTCGATCATACCGACTCTGTTCTCCGTCGATATACAACCGTAAGGATTCATCCGCAGGTCCAGACCTTCTCTCTTCCACAGTTTATCCATGATCCGTAACATTTGCAACGTGAGCATGTCCTGTCGCAAGTCATCCCCGTGTTTGAGTATCAAGTAAACATCGTCACCGAATGGATCGGAATTTTCGAAAACGAGCCACAGTGGCCGCATTTTGCTGTCCATTACTCGACACTTTTCGATTCTGTAAACAATGGTAACATAAATGAATAATAATCCTAACCACGGTAATGTAACAATCATTAATTTAGAGTATCCTAAACTTACTTGATACGTTTCCATCGAAAACTAGGATCCAAGGGATTCAAAACATTCGAGAGCGCCTCTTGGCAATGAGGCTCTTGAATAAACTCTTGAAACCCTTGCAAAGCGGCTTTGCGATCTTTCCGTTGTTTGATCTGTTCAGAAGCGCATTTCAATTTACCTAGGCACTCCATTTGCTTAAACAACGATCGCATGTGCTGCTGACTTCCCCTACAGTACGCTTCTAATATTAAGCCGAAGCGAACGGATACGGCGCCCACTTGCATCTCAGATCTAATGAAATACCAACTATTGTACGAACATCGTAAAGACGAAAAGCATGATAAAATATGGTGTTGTTACGATACTCGTTGCCACTCGATATACTGAAAAAGCTACCAGGCGAAAGTTAAGAAACAAAGTAACAATAATATCTGCATCTCGAAGGTGTGTCCTCCGAGTTGTACGAACCTAAGATGCCAAAATAGAAAATGACCGATTCTTCGATTGTTGAGCGCACGCCTAAGCAGAAACTCTGTCAGATCACAGGACAAGTAATTCTCGTGTTTTAACGCTTGCACCAATTGCAATAAATATAAGCTCAAATCTTCGTCGGTGACGTCCATTAAACAACGCACGGCAAAACTTCGAACATTCTGATCGGCGTAAGCATAGTCCAATAATTCAAGAGCCTTTTCGACCGGTAACTTCGGCCACTGTTGTACCAATGCCGTAGCTTCGGCTACTTCCCTGTACGTGTTCGAAATTAAAAAGTAAATTTCAATTAGATCCCCCGATAATTGATGATATTATCCAATATATTAACATTCTTCACCTATGATCGTTCCACTCCACACAGTGCAGTAACTTGGCCAACAGCGTTGGAATCTCGTGGAGACAGTGATGTCTCAACGTCCACATTATTTTTCGCTCCTGCTCGTGAAGCTCGTGCAACGGGTCTCGGTCTGCCAGCAGTCGAAGTTGTTCCAATTGCTGAAGCTTACCAACATCCGATTCTTGATCAGGTTCTTCCTGAATTGAACGTTCCGAGGACGATTCTCGTAATTTCCTCGCGTACTCGACCATCTTCTCCGGGGTTGGATAAAGAACGGATTTCTCCTTTCCATAACTAACCAAAGTATCAAAGAAGAAGAGCACCAGCGGAAGAAAACGCAAGACCGAAAAAAGAAAGAGGAAACAAAAACAGAGAAAAAATAATAAGATTTCAAATGACCGAGCAAGCTGTTTTCGGGACTACTTACTTTGGAAACGTTAACATCAGAGCTGCCGCTCTGTCGATGTGAGGATTCGACACTACAGTTCCAAGAGGATGAAGAAGATCGTCGTTCTGCATATCCTCGGCATACGTCCATGTATAAAGAGTCATTGCTCCCGTCTTCAATTGAGACTTAAAATCATATATTGTTGTGTTAGCCCAGCACAATGGATTTATAAAAAACTCTTGCTTGGTGTCCCTAACTAATCTACGACTCTTCAGTCCTTTCGCGGTTTTGCTAATTTCATACAGAACAAAACACAGCCTTGCCATCCGCGGTATGTCTCGCACTTTAATGTCGAACCTCAGGGTCTCTTCCCATTCACAACTACCATCGGCGTTCACCACCGTCTCTTTAGTTTTCTGACTTTCGCACAACGATTTGCCGCCGTGAAAAAGTCCAGCTTGGAGACCGATCTACAAAAACCAAATAAATAATTAATCAGGAGGAGCTTCTATTTTAAACATAGAACTTTCTATTTTAAATGTACTTATTAAACTTATTATACCTCTACGGTACGATGAGCAGCGTCGCAATTCAATCTTGATATTTCATTCACGGTAAATACAAACGGTTCTTCGATCTTCCAAGCTGATACGTGTTTACCTTTCTTCCGGAGCGTCAACGTGGAAAAAGAAGGCCTTGTACGTTGCAACGCATCCGCTTCTGCATTTTCTACCATGTTCTCCTGATCAACGGAGACACTATCTCTGCTTAAAGTGACTAACGTAGGAATTATATCTTTCGCTAGACAATCTTGAATATAACTAAACTGTATTAAAGGATAATCTCCTATTAAATATTCCTCTTGTCCGCAAACCTTCAAAGTAAAATCGTTTGGATGTCCCCTAGACATCAGAGTGTTGGCTCGTTTGTTTAAAATTGTTACCAATAACTGATATGGGGTCGTGGTGTGTGATGTTTGAAACGTGAAGGCCGTCTGAAATTATAATAATCGAATTTTAGTTCGTTTTTCAAAAAACATTGTGTGCTTTTTGCCACGCATAATTTTTATTTGCCAAAAATTTAAACTTCTTTAATTCCCCGCGTTAAATTGTACCCATGGAGGTTTTATTTCAAAAATACTTCGTGTTTCCCGCCATGCACATTCCCTCTTTCTCTTTCCCCCTCTAACGGTCACATTCTACTCTCTTTGTTGAGAAAATGGCACAGAGGACGAAAAGAGAGGAAGTAAAAAGGAAAGGATAAAATAGAATGGAGGGGGAATCATCCAACAAAGATGTCTACGGCTTATATGTACAACACAGTTCGCTGAGTAACGGTCAAAATTAGATCGATTTCTAAAGATCGTTGTTTTCATACTTTGATTCTTCGAAAAACAAAGTCCTGGAATATGTCGACAAGTACGTTAACCGACGAAGAAAACGAAGAATATGTCACAGAAAATCCGGAAGGAATTAACAATCGTTCCTCGGCCTTATTAAAAACTGAAAATGAAAAATACCGACAAGAAATACATAACTTAAAACGAAAACTCGAACTGAACGAGACAATGCTGCGAGAGGTTCAAGAAGCGAACGAAATGCTTGAACGCACTCTTGATCAACGTGTCGTAGAAAAAGATAAAATTATTTCCACGATAGAAGAAAAGTAAATTACTTTGTTTACGTTGCTAACCTTTCCTTACGCCTCTTTGAACATTTCTTTTCCTTTCTAGACATCGCGCGACTGTGCACGATTATGAACGCACAATTTCCGATCTTGAAGCAACAATAACGAAACAGACGACTGATATAGAAGAACTGAAACAACACTTGAATCAGCGCTTAGAAATTGAACCCCTAACGACTACAACTGATCAGATTTTAAATGCATCATTCGAAGCTGCTAATGCTTCCTTAAACGATCAAATCAATGAACTTTTATCGGTCATTCAAGAAGAAAGGAAACAGTATAAATGCGCTGAAGACGCGATCGAAAAATTGCAAACTCGGTGCGACGAACTTGAAAGTTATTCTAATGTAAAAAACAGATTAACGCTATTGTTTAAAGTAAAATTATGCTTATATGAAAGATACAATGTCAACTGTCTTTTTTTATCAACAGAATATGAAAGAACGATTAGATGAGACAACTAGAGCGTTAGACGATGCACGTGCGGAACTTGCTTTGAGGCGTACGGAAACAGCAGCCTTAGAAGCGGTTCCTACGCGCGACGCGTGTAAAGGCAAGTACATATAAAATTGGGGATTACACTCGATTATTTAGGTTCAATTATTATAAAGAATTGTCAACGTTTAATATTCTAGGTAATTCACTGTTTGCCGAGGTGGACGATCGTCGACGAAATGTAACAGACAAAATGAATGTTTTACGTGAGAAATATACAGAAATAAAACGTGTATGTAAATCTCAAGCTACAGAGATAAAACTGCTAAGAGCAGAACGTGCTGCGGCCTACAGAAAGTGGGAAAACGATGCGGATCAGGTATCGGCTGTAAACGATGAATTGATTCAAAAATACAAGAACCGAATATCGGACCTTGAAAGCAAATTAAAATTGGAAATCAAGAAGAACGACGATACGAAAAAACAGAACAGTGGCGACGTAGTATCCCTCCAGTAAGACTAGTTTAGATTATAACAATTTTCCCGTATCTTTTTTCCTATTCGTTACCCTTATCTTGCGATCGCAGATACTTTCAGACTCTGATGTACACTAAAAACAAAGAAATGGATCAGTTGAGAGTAAAAATTGAAGATCTTTCTACAAAGATGTTGGTACAAGAAGAAACAAAAATGAACACTATCAAACAGTTGCAGTATTGGCGGCATAAGGCGACTACTTTAGAGGTGATTATTGACGTTCGCGATATTTTTATGGACATAAAAGTAATCTCGCTCGAGTAATCGTTCTATTCATTTCACAGGCTCAAGTTGCTGCCCTACAAGCTGAAGCAAAGTCAGAAGTCACAAATGATGCAGATTGTACAATTTCAAATGAATAAAATCTCCCGCGTACAACCACAGCGACGAATAACAAATCTGAATTCGTCACAAAACGTCTAACATAAAACTATCCGATCGTTCGTATAAACTATTTATTATTAGTAAGCAAACACCTGTTTGGTAGTTATTAAACGATAAACAGATAACGAAAGATCTAGTTCCAATAATTCTGTGGAATACGAAGTTGTTTCTGTTGTTTATCGAATATTAAATATCATATTTTTGTAAAATCTATGAGTATTGTTACAAGCATTTTATAAATACTGTTATAATAATAAAAGTATTTGCCTTCTTACCTTGGTGTTTTCAAATTTAGTGACAAGGACGATATTCCCATCTTTTAATCGACATTCAATATTTTTTGGTACATTGGCAGCTGGAGCTAATCGTGTAGGAAACTGATAACGTACTTTTTCCATCCAAGACTTTTTTTGCCTTGCCATTGCAACTTCATCTCCTAATACACGCATTTTCCACCTAAAGTCGTTCACTTCAGAATTTTTTAATGCCGCAAATTCGTGTAAACCTTTCCCAATGAGAAGACCAATTTGGGAATCTAAGTTTCTATCACTTTTAACACCTTCACGTTCTATAACTTTAAGCACGGAACAAAATGGTTTTATATCGCACAGACGTCTAGTTTCATCTCGTAGCTCTTCTGCTTCGGCGTTAGAATTAATGCATGAAAATACATAGGACGGAGCATCCTTTAACGTGCCATGAAGAGGATACTTGCTGGCTTCGTCCCACAAATCCTGCATGAAGATATATCACATTATTGATCGTTCAGATCCATTCTGACACCAACGAAACAACATTAATCTATCATATTTTATTGGACATTACTCACCTCTTTTATTTCAGCCAAAGTAATATTTCGATTAGTTTCAAATGGTATAACGACCCCATTTGGCATCAAACAGGTCAGTTCAACGACTTCTGTGGGTGACTTTGCCCAAAAATTGTAAGTGTATGCGCTTGGTATGTGTACCATGATGTCAGATGTTTCGGATAGTACGTGAAGAAATTCAATGAAATACGAAGAAAAATAGCTCGGATATAGTTAATTTGAGAAAGAAAAGCGAAATGTACCGTTTAAGTCGCATCGCGACCAGAGATATCTTTCTTCCTTCGAGCAAAGTGTCCCCATCCGAATGGGACAAAAAGTCGCATCATAAAGAAAACGGTCACACGGTAAACGTTTCTATTTTATGAACTTTTTTCCCCTCATTTTTATATTCGTACCTACACATATGTATATATATATTTATATATACATATATATGTAAATGTATATATATACAGAGATACAATTTCAAATTTTATTCGAGTCTTGATTTTATTCGCTTTCAAATTCGGGCGAACTAGTAAACTTGCATGGTTACTCGAGTATCGGCATTATCGATTGAAGTAAAAAAATTATACATCCTCGTCTACTGTTTACTTCAAAGCAAAGCAAAACTTTGTTTCACTCGAATCACGAATGAAAACTGCTTGCCTCTGTTTGCGATTACAGGCAGTAGTCGGCCATTATTTCTACAAATGCATTCTACCTATACTCTATCTGTATATACGCATACAGATATACATGATGCGCGTATAAACTGACAAATTAGTCTGTTTTTCTATTGGATGACATACCGATCGAATTGTTTGATACAATTGTTGACTGTTTCTCATCATTCAAAGTGTGTAACCAAAGTATATTCAATTTAACAAGTAGCATCTATCTGCAACTATACAATAATAATTTAAACATTTATTAGATCGTAATTCCATTATAGAATATAAAAATATACTGTACCTCATGAGAGAAAATCTAACTAAACGATTTGCGCAGCGTGACAGCTAGGGAAATTTCCAACCACGTGAGTGATGTCTCTCTATAGTCTGTTTTTACCTTCATGGTCATAGATATGGTAGGTAAAAATAAATGAACATCGGGAACTGCTGATGACATCGTAAACATGAGCGGTTTCAAGAATATTATATCCAATTTCTGTAATATATTCATTAAATATATGAATATAGAACAAGAAATACATCTTTTAATGAGTGAAACATGCTGCAATCAAACAGGATTAGAAATCATGAAACTATCTGTGCTCTACGTATATATTTTTGACATTGTGTTCGTCACAATGCGCATGTGCATTGTCATGGACTGCATAATGTATAGAACTGAAAGTGTGAATATGTGCAGAAAGAACTAATATGGTTGGACACAGCATGATATTTTTTTAATTTTAAATAAAAAGAAAATATCCCTATATATCGCAGTTTCTGGCGTTGATGTTGAATTATCGAGTTGTTTCGAGCATTGAAATCTCTCAAAAATATCCTAGTATACGAGCCAATCAAACTTGGTTATACGATTTATATATAGTATTTTTTTCCATCTATATTTTGTCCAGCCTGTTAGATATTTCTTCAATACCTCGAAATTACAAGAAATGCACAAGAACGTTCTCTAATATATCGATCGATTCTCGAGATTGCGAAATTTCGACGTTTATTACGTGTGTGCGATGCATTCTTATCAGTAATTGCGTATAATTATTGATTGTTTAAACGTAACGAATTATGCGAACTGGTAATTGTCCTACTTTCTATCATTTTGCTTGTTCAATTTTCAGGTGTTTATAATCAGTGTTTATTCGATAACCTCTTTGTTGATCAGTTTTTTGTATTGAGATATCCTTTAACGGGTGAAGTTTACATGACATTGATTTAAGAGGAAAATAACGAAAAATGTTGATGTGTTCGTAACGATTTTGGTGGACGTATCGTTTACATGCATGGTAAATGACATCGCGTGTCTTTTTATGTCTGTCCTATTAACGGTAACTCCAACTTAACGATTTAGGTATACAACTTAAATTTTTGTATAAGTTTTATGCGTCTACCAATGTATACGATTATTTATGTCTAAAAGAACAAGATGCAGTCAAATTTCAAATATTTAATTCTATTATTTTTACTTATTTATAGGTGGTGGTAGTGCTACAAAGAAGTAGAAAACACCAGGTTGCAAGATGTTTGGACAATCAGGGAATACGTCATTCAGTAAGGAAATTAAATAGTATTTGGTATTCATTGTAGATTATATTTAATGCAACTATATATTATTTTAGCTGGTTTCAACACAGCAACGCAGTCCAGTCCATTTGGACAATCTGCGTTTGGTAAACCAATTACTACAACAAGCTTTGGCACTGGCACAGCACCAGTCTTTGGCAGCAATAATGCCTCTCTGTTTAGCTCAAAACCTGCGGGCTCTACCACTGGTGGCTTGTTTGGTAATACTACAACACCACCTGTATTTACTCAACCATCTTTTGGAGGTATAAATCTTGTGTGATAAATTGCTACTTTCTGAAAAAGCTTGCCTCTTGAGTTTTGAGCTACTTATTCAGCAGGAATAATACATTTTTTTTTCTGTTTGTTGTTCACAGGGTTTGGTACAACTAACACAAACACCAATTTATTTGGTAGCCAGCAGACTGCAAGCACAAATCTTTTTGGTACAAATACTGCAACTTCTGCATTTGGACAATCAAATAAACCAGGATTCAATTTTGGCGGAAACTCTGGAACAAATTTATTTGGACAGCCCCAACAGTCAACTCAACAAACTACACCTTTTGGACAAACTAACACTGCTGGAAACACAAATTTATTTGGAACAATACCTGGTAAATATACCCTTCCATGATGTTCATGCATATAATACAATGATGTTCAGATATATGATCGTCGCCCGGGACTGCGCGTGGCCATATATCCGGAGAGGTGGGATTTCAATAATTGTTTGGTGTTATTTAATTTGGGTTCACTCCGTTGTGCGTGGTTATTGATAAGAGTGGAGCATGAGTGAGACAGAATATTAAATAGATCAAGATCTGATGAAGATCGGAGATGGTATCGTGACCTGTCTCGAATCGTCAGTTCCAGAAATTTGGGATGACTTGTGGTCATATATCCGGATATCACTGTAATAGAATAGATGAAGAAGCTACAACATTAATATGTTTTCACAATAACATAGGTTTTGGTAGTACAAATACCACCACCACTGCTATGACTGGTACTGTAGTTAAATTCACTCCTGTCATTACTACTGACTCCATGTCGAAAAATGGTATATCTCACACAATATCGGCGAGACATTGCTGTATCGCATCGATGAAAGAATACGAATCAAAGAGTTACGAGGAGTTACGTTTCGAAGACTATTCCGTTGGACGAAAAGGTATTAATACGAGATAACCAAAATTTCTGTCGTTGCAAAATGAATTGATTATAGATGTTATCAATTTATAGCTTTTGTTGGTACATTTATTTGTTTCGTATACATGTATATATATCGTTTGTATGTTTTCTTCGCTGGTCAGGGCCCAGTACAGGAATTTTTGGTACTTCCGTGCAACCTTCACCTTTTAGTACTGCAGGGGCAGGTACTAGTACAGCAACGACGGGTAAACTATTCAATATAATTTATCTTTGTATATTCATTAAACGCCGTATCTTAAAATAACATTCAATGTAGATGATTAAAAGAAATTTGGAATGATACTGTTGATAACTATTACTTCCTTTTCTTTCAATTTTATTTACAATGCTTTTCCTTGTTTTGTTTAGGTTTTGGTGGAATGAGCAGTGGCTTTGGAACAACTACTCAATCTGGATCGAGTGGTCTTTTCGGGAAACCTATGACAAATTTTGGAACACCTGCTACTACAACTACAAATAACTTTGCTTTCAGTTCTACTCCAAACACAAATTTATTTGGCAGTAACACTCAGAACAAACCGTTCGGTAGTAAGTATTGATGTTTTTAAGTGCAATGCTATCGGTAGACTCGATAACGATCAAGTTGCAAAACATAGTAGGTTAGTCGTTTTTACAAAATACAATTAGTTTCATCTACAGCAGCAGCGCCAACACCACTTTTTGCAACCAGCAATTCAAACCAAACTGCCGGTGCTGGTTTTGGTGGCATTAATACGGCACAGAACACCAGTTTTGGATCCACTTTTGGCTCAGCTCAACCAAACCAGGTAACACGAATAGCAAGAAGAAATATTTATACGTATATGCCATTACACATGGGATCCGTCGTAATTCATCTACTTATGTTTATAGAGTATTGGCTTGTTTAATCAAAACAAATCGGCTTTCAACGTACCATCTACATCGTCTAGCACAGGATTCACCGCCTTCGGTCCAGCACCCGCTAGTAATACGGGTACAACTTTGTTCGGTACTAAACCCGCTGGAACAACAGGATTTGGAACAACGCCTTCTTTCGGTTCGACTACGACATCCACTTTCGGGAATACGACAGGTTTCACTGGTGGTCAAAATCCTGGTTCCTCGTTATTTAACACACCTTTTAAACCTACAGGACAAACACCTGGATTCAATTTTGGTACTACTACTGCACCTACCACTGGACTTGGTAAATTATTTATATAATATTATATTTAAATAAATAAATATTATAATTCATAGTTTCAATATAAACTGTATAAATTATTTCTTAGGTACAAATACAGGATTGACATTAGGAGGTGGTAATACCTTGTTTGGACAACAAAAGCCAGGTTTATTCGGTAATACTGGAAACAATTCAACTTTTAATTCATCGACATCTTTTGGATCTTCAACTTTCGGAACTGGCTTAAACGTTGGAACTGGCATTGGAATGGGTTTAGTCGGCACCGGGTAAAGTATCATATTTTTCGATTTCTTTTTACGTCTCTGTCTTACTTTATATTTGAAGCACTTATTTAATTCGTATTTATCTGATACTTTTTTTAATAATTAATTAAAATCTTATAATCTTTTTCCCCTGACCTACTACCTTTCCCTGCCTCTCTTTCCTTTTCTGTCACAGAACCGCAAATAATCAAATAAAAAGTTCTGGAACTGTACCTGTGCATCAACAAATTTTAGCTTTAGTATCTGCACCATTCGGTGATTCGCCGTTACTAAAGAACCTTCTACCGGTAAGAAATTATTAACTTCACCGTTTTTCGAAGAGTGAACTGTTTCACGTTAAAAAAATATATTTTGTATTTTAGGCATCTGGCAAAACGGAAGAGTTATTAAAACCCGCGAATACACCTTCTAAAATAATAAATGGCGCGCAATACAAAGTTACGGCAGATAATAAATCTCCAAAAATCAAAGCTAAAGTGGTTACACCTGCACAATTATCAAAGGTAAGTCAAATAAAACGAATAAAATCATGAAATTGAAAGTACCGTTTGATACACGTATGATTTCTTGTAGAGATCATTGTTCGAAGGCCTCGAAGAGGAGGATCCGCTCTCTGAAGCGTTCCAGCCCCGTCCAAACGCGAAGCGTTTAGTGTTACGTCCAAAATCGATGTCAGACTCGATAGTTTTGTCGCCAACGGAAAACTTACCAACAACTGGGAAAAATGTACAGGCTTCTGGTAGAGCCGAAGAAAAGGATACTTTGTCGAATTCGTACATGCAGAACACAACTATCGAAAGCATAGATAAAGAAAATCATAATCAGGATAATAACCGACAGTTAGCAAACGATCGAAGGTCGTCTACATCTTGGTTGAAAACGAGTGTTTCGCGTAATTCGATGACAAAAAATTCAAACGATAATATATACGACGGTGAACGTTCACCGTTCTCCGGTCCGAACGTTTCATCCGAAGGAGTGATAAATAATACCATTAACGAATTGCGACCTTATGCTAATGCTAACCAAAACGATCTCTCGTGTGCTGAAATCAACACTTCGGCTGACACGTCCCTGAAAAATACAAGTGTTAACGACAAAAATTGCACGGACAATATATCTCAGAATACCGATTCGAGTCACGAATTGGATGATAGTTCTTTCTCAATCAATCAAACATCCAACTGGAAAATGAACGCAGCGAACGTAATACTGAAACGCGCTGGCTACTATACCATTCCACCGCTTGATAAATTGGACGATTACGTTCGTGGAGAAACGTGCATTGTACCAGATTTCACGGTTGGTCGCACCGGTTATGGAAACGTGTATTTCCCAGATTCGTTTGATATATACGGTCTTAATTTAGACGAAATCGTACATTTTCGACACAAAGAAGTTATAATTTATCCGGACGACGAGAAAAAACCACCAGTCGGCCAGGGATTGAATCGAAAGGCACAAGTCACTCTGGACCGAGTTTGGCCACACGATAAATCGCTGCACAAACCAATTACCGATCCTCATCGATTGAGCGCGATGGATTACGAAGAAAAGTTACGAAGAGTATCCGCGAAACACGACACTAGATTCCTCGAGTATCGACCCGAAACTGGCTCATGGGTTTTTAAGGTTTGAAATATTAAGTATTTAACTATTCCTTCAGTTTTTTCTTTCGTTTTTATTCTAATTGTACATATCCTTTCTGCAGGTGGATCATTTTTCAAAATATGGTTTAAGTGATTCGGACGAAGATGATAGTAACGGCCCTCAGATAAATGATCCAAAAAGATTGAAACTATCTAATGTGGCTGCACAAAAAACTGCAAATAAGTTAGAACAATCAAAAGTCCCGGTAAAAGTGTTATATTGTTTTGTACGATTCTCAACGTAGATTGTGATTACAACTCTCCTTTTTTATGTAGAATCAAAACAAGGACGCTGCTGCGGTTAGTAAGAAATTTCTTTATAATCGAAGATCCAGAACAGGTAAGTCAAATGTACAATTCTGAAATACTTTCATGGCTGTAACGAGGAGATAGAGAAGAAAAATAACTTGTTTAGGACATTTTAATGGCGAAGAACAATTACCGGTTAGTCCGACCGGAGATAATGCACGTATTTTGGGCACTGACAGTCATAAACTACAATTGATGAAGGCTAGTTTCTTTGATGGTAGCGACGAAGAAACCGATCAAGTTTACGATCAAGGTAAAAAATTACCGTATCTATTTATTTCCTACTTTAATAATAATGTTTATTGAAATTAATTAGGATGCTTTTATTTTAGAACCACATCGTGCCTTGTTTCCTCCTGGTTACAAAGGTACTATGAGAAGTTTCAACGACAGTGTGCAAAAAGTAGACGAAACTGAAAAATACGAATTGACTTATAGTCCAACACCACGATTAAATTTGACAGTTCATCGCACACAGTCTATGATTTACGACGATGAACCGATAATTTCGAAGACAGGTCGGTTGTTCTAAAATTGCGAAACATTACTAATTTATTATACGTACGTTTGCAAATTATATTAAGTGTAACGATATTTGTATTGTAGGTAGCAAGTTGAAGCGGTCGATGGACGTTACACCCGCGAAAACATCAATGATCTATAGAAAAAGTTTTCCCGATCCACTGATAACTCCGATAACCACAATTTTGAAATTACGTTCAGAAGTGATCCCATTTTCCAAGTCTATTATACATATGCTTGAAGCTCGATGTATTGCTGGAACTGGTAAAATATCCATCCATTATTATTTTACTCGTCGCAAAAAATTTGTACTTATCAGACTCATGCAAACGATACATAAACATACGTTCGTTTAAAGAGATACAGTTTGGAAGAAAGTTTAAACCAAGTTGGGGACGTGGCTTAACGTTGCTCACACTAAGTACGCAAGAGCAGGCAGTCAAAGTGTTGTTACACAGTCCGTTCGACCAAATTGGATCTTACGTTGGCGGTCGTTCTTTAGAAGATACATCGTCTGCTGCGATAGTTCAACGCATACAAATTTTAGGTGGTACTGGAACAGATGAAAAGCATATCGAAAGATTCAAGGTAATTAGTGTTTCAAGTACGATGATCAAAAATACTTCGGTAAACGAGATTTTAACATTTGCACTTTTTGTTCTTGATTCACGTAATTCAAGAAAAGTATAGAAGGCCATCTGAAACTACAGTTAGCTCAACGTCTGATAAATCAAGAAGCAGACTGTCCCATGTTCGTCGTGGACACAAACGTTAACAAAGCGAGTATCGCTTTACATGAACATTGTAGCTTAGCGGAAGAGTTCGCTGATCGATATTCCACAGATTACTTCGCCGCATACGTTGTTAACGTTTGGAAGCTTTGTGTAGCTCTTTGGGGTACTCTACCCGAGATAAGTGCAGGTATG
Organism: Megachile ligniseca; assembly: GCA_945859555.1. Lineage (NCBI taxonomy): Eukaryota > Metazoa > Arthropoda > Insecta > Hymenoptera > Megachilidae > Megachile > Megachile ligniseca. The sequence continues at coordinate 311,417 of OX243792.1, forward strand.
CTTTACCTATAAATATTTAAATCTTCGGCGTCCTCGTTATTATTCCCTCTTCTCCATTTGTTTTAGAAAACACAGTAGATCACGCTGTTGTGGTAGCACGTCGAGAAGCTATCGGGGAATGGTTAAAAAATTTTATACGGAGGTCATTGGAACAACAGGAAGATACGAACATTACTAACGACGAAAGGATTTTGCTTTTGTTATCCTGTGTGTACATCGTAACGAAAACACTGTCCTTTTGCACATTTTCTGTAACGATTCTTCGCTTTTGCTAATTTATTTTTGTTCTTTTTTTCTATTTTCGTTTACGACATCGAAGCTTTCGAATTGGAGGAAGCATGTGAGGCCGCGCGAAAAGTAGGTGATCACTGTTTAGCTCTATTAATGGCTCAACTGCGCAGTGGAATGCCCGTAAAAGCCTTAATAAAGCACCAAATTGCTTTATGGCAAGATGCCGATGTTGATGAAAATATATCTGTGGAACGATTGAAACTTTACGCACTGGTAGCTGGCGAACCAATCGTGTCCAGTAAACATGGTCATATTAACGTTTGCGAGGGTCTCGATTGGAAGAGGGCATTAGCTGTTCATCTATGGTAACGACCATTTTTGTATGAAATTTTAAGTGTATTTCCTAACATACATATTCTTTACGCTAACGTATTGCGGTATGTTCCAATGCAGGTATTTTTCGTCTCCGGTAGCTTCGATAAGAGACACTCTAGAGCAGTATGAGAGTGCATTCGACCCAATCAAGAACGAATACCCTTATGCAGCAGCACCTAAACCCGAATACAAAGGTGACGATTACGAGATCGAAACAACTAATAACAAACCGATATACGATCTTTGTTTCCATCTGTTGAAATTATTTTGCACCGGTAATCATGCATTGGGAGAGCTTTTGAATCCAGCTACACATACAGCTGATCCACTAGATTATAGGCTCAGGTAAACATTAGTATTTATAATATGTACACACATGTAGGTACGTGTACACTCCTCGAGGGAAATGTATTATAACCTTTGGGCTCAAACTTTAGAGTTGCATCGGGTCCTAGGAGTTTTTTATTCCGTTATGTATCAGTAGATAACATTGCATTAAAGGAGCTTGTTCAATTACAGTTGGTTGATGCAGCAGGTGCTATTAGCTTTAGGTTACTCACATCTGTCGGAACACATAGCGACTTTGACGCATATCAATTTCGCGACACAATTGGAGGCATTTGGTCTCTGGCATTGGGCCATATTCGTGATGTTACACATAAAAGATGCCGGTAAAAGGAAAACTGCAGTAATGAGTTTATTGCAGCGTCATATCGAAATAGATGATATCGATGATTATGTGGAACAAGAAAAGTTTTTAAAAGAAGAGCTGGGTATACCTTCAATATGGATTCACCGAGCCAAAGCTATAAAGAGTTGCTCGGCCAAGAGGTTAGCTTATTAATGATATTTACATAAATATAAATTGTCGCCTCTCGTTATTGGTTGATTTCAATTGTCCTTCTCTATTAGATACGGAAAAGCGGCATTTTACTTTATCAAAGCAGAACAATGGGATACAGCTCATGAAGTCATCATCGAACACCTGGCAGCGGACGCTATAATAAATGGTATGCTTTTGGAAATGCATCTAAAGGAAATTTTCTACAATCCAAGTTGTAGCATTGAATTAATCAAAATTTCCTTTATTTTTATAGAAAATTACGAATATTTGTGTCATTTGTTACGTCCGTTGATACCTTTGAAACATAGCAGCACTATAAGCAAGTGGACTTGTCAAGGAGAACTACTTTGGGAATACATGGAAATAACGATGGACATTGAATCTTTGTTACGAGGTGTTGATCCTCGCGGAATTAATTGTAAATTAGAATCAGTGAAACAGCGATTGAAACAACTTTCTTACAATATTAATCACTTCCCATGCCCAACGGCTAAACACAGGTAGATCTGTTAATTTTAGCTTAATCTTCTAGCTGTCTGTTATATTATATAACATGCATCATTCAGGATCATTACTTTCAACCAAAACTGTGACTTCCATTTCAGACTTTGTCAAGCGGAAATAGCAAAAAGGACATTACATTTGGCTAGAAGTTTGTTGCAATCGAACGGATGTAAATCTACGTCGATTCTTCAACTGGTGTCTCATTTGCCATTGCCAGAAGATTATGCACAGCAGGAGCTTCGTCCTATCGTTAATCTACGCGTATATGAAAATATATAATGTTAAGCGTAGGATTTTCGATGAAAATTTATGCCTGTCCTCAAACAGGCATTCTTTCTTTTTTAGCTAGCGTAAATACTGTGAACTTTTACTCGCGATAATCTTTGTATCAACGGTAATAGAAACAAGACATTAATGGTGATTATAACGATCGTGTTTAGTAGTATTAGCAATTATCATGTTTAATGACCAAACAGCGAATGCTTATGTATTTATAACATATCTAAGTGTGTAAGGTAAACATAAATCGTATAATCTATAAAAACCACGAGTGGAAGATTACATGATTTGTGTACACTTTGCAAACTTCGATGTCTCATAAATGCGTGATCATTCGCTGTTCATTAATGACAGTAACAACAACATGGTATCTAACCATAAGTAAACTTTGTAAGTAAGAATGTTTATTTTGTTATCTGAAATATTCTATATGGATTTTTTAAAAATAAATAAGTAAATAAATAAATGAGAAATGGAAAAGTAACGAAGAAAAATAAATGATAACTATGACCCCAGAGAAGTGGAATTTTTACAACTTCATCATTATTCAATTAGATTATTTTTTTATTATTTATATATACAATGTATGCCTAAAGCTCCATACAATGCAGCTGTCCGTATTTGTTGTATGAAAAGTCCTGTTTATCATTTTGTTAGATATATTTTTATATTCATGGCGATTAAATTATGTATTACATGTAAATAATAAACTTGTTGGCAGGACGGCATAGACTTTCTCGACCTCTAAAATTACACGAGTTCGTTCGTAAATGCGACTCTTTCAACAAATGATGAAAATGTGTGAGACACATCCCTTTAGCTGTGTTAAAAAAAGGCGAGCTCTATAACCAATCAGACCCGCATTCTTCTACGAGCCAACAAGTCGTTCGTACTTACATAGTACATAGTATAAAATTTAGTGTGGAGCAAAAAGAAATCGTAAATGCTTCGTTTGGAAAACCGAATAGTTCGGAGGCAGCTGAAAAGCTAGAAAACGAGAGAAGTTGTTAAAGTTTGCGGCAATAATTCTAAGAAGAAGAAAGAGGCTAGTAAATTGAGTTTGCAGGAAACCATAGATACACGTTAAATCAATGATGCCGAGCTTGCGCCCGGTTACAACTACTCGTATATATACGCGATGGCGCGAGGTCGTATCTCGTTCTCGCTAAGTCTGAACTTGTTCGTTGATCGTGCGCTTCTATTCTCTCCGACGTGGAACAGGAGTTTCTCTCCTTGACGCCGTTCTACCCGTCTTTGTTGCTTGCCGTATCTTGCAACCTTCACCTCCCACCACCTATTTTCGCGTTCGCGCCGCGAATCCAAAGCGTCCTTCTAGTTTTATTCCGTAACGAATACTATCTTCGCTGACATTGATGCTACTTTAACTATTACATCGATACTGCGAGTACTACAAACAGTGGCGTTTAAATAAATTCATTATCACTTGCCATCGCTTTTTTTTACTGATCATACTATAATATGCGGGGTATAGCACATACAAGGTATAGATAATATTTAGAAACTTAAGAATTTGGTATTGGAATGTTTAAAGATTTAGGAATTTGATGATTTGAAATTCAAGAATTTGGAAATTTGGTAATTTGAAACTGGCAAAATTCGAGGTTTTAAAAATGTAAAAATTGCAAATTTAAATTGTGTCGTAAGAGCGCATGTGCGTTGCTATTGGTTACAAACTATGAGCGGACCAATCAAGGGTTGACGTGCGCAGAACGACTGAAAATGCGTCGCACAATGAGCATGGTCTCTCGTTGAACAGGGTACACCATCGTCAACCTTAGCGTCGAGGTGCCGTCACCACCGTCATCCCTACCCCCAGCAAGCACCCCCGGTACTATCGGCATCACCAACACCACTATATATTCTGGTTACTACTACTCGGTGTTCGTCAACTGCCTACCTTTCCATTTCTCCGTCGGTTTAAGCGGGGTGGTAGCGAGTACACATGCTCACACCCTCTGGAATATCGTAACTCTTGAAACATCCGAGTCCAGCGTAGACGTAGTAAGAGTAATGCGCGCGCGCCAACCAACCAAGCAGCCACCTTCGTTTCGAGCATAAAGCGATTCGTACACCATCTTTGCTCGATTTTCATGAGAGAAAGTGTGATCAGAACGGACACGTGCACCTTCGTTTATCTACGAGGAAAAAGATAACGTGATACTTTGCTGCAAATTCATTTCTTTCGTATAAGATATTGCGTCAGACGTCTACCGTGTTTAAATACTTGCTATTATTCTACCATATTTTCTTTCATTTCCTCCGCATTCACCCCTTTGCTCTTACTCTCTCCGTCTCTACTCTATCTTCGTCTCTATCCTGCTTTCTCATCTCTCTCTCTTTCCCCACCCCTTTTCACTACCAGTACTCCCTTATCCCACCCCCGTCCTTCATTCTTTTGGGTTCTGTGCGCGTTACGGTGTGAACATACTTGAGAGATCGCGCGACAAGGCGGTAATCGGTGGTGCAATCGTGAATCGTGCACAAACGAATCGCGTCCAAAGAGCATCGAACGATGTCTACTTCGTTCGCAAATGGGAAAATATGCGTCCACGTTGAGAGAATACGATAATAAAGAGGAACGGTGATTTATCCGGCGGGTAAAGTGACGTAGGATCGTTTTTCTCTACTTTTTCTACCTTTCTTACCTAGGCCTTAGCCGTTCAGCCGTACGAGCGATCGGTCGAGCGGGTGGTTCATGTACGTACATTCAAGATATCTGTTTCTGAGACGATTCGATCGTTAGAGAAGCTGAAAAACGTCTACGAAGAAAAACTGCGCGTTGAAAGTGAATCGTTACGTCTCGTTGAATTCAGTTTCGTCTCCTTGACATCTTCTCGCGAAATACCGTACCGTTGCTTCGTTACATTCGTGACCGTGACCATGGTTATTTTCGTAACAATTTCGACGCGCTAAAATAACGTTGAGTTTGGAAATACCGTAGTAAAGAAAAACGGAAAAGGATTACGAAAGTACGTGAACAACGTACGAAACGAGAGCAGAAGAAGAAGAAGGGGAAGAACGGTACGTGTGAATTTCTTCGTACTAGCGTATATGAAAGCGTAACTAATTCGTGTTATGTACGTACACGTAAATGCATATATAGGTATGCGTATTATGTGTATGCAAGGATAAACAAGATTTCATCGAAACGGTAAATTCACGCACGTAACGCTGACTCGCGTGCTCCGGTCGATCGATCGCTACTACGAGGGAGCGGTAAGACTAATTCTTTTCGTGAAGTAACGTTGGATTAACGCGTACGTTTCTCTTAAAAGATTGGTTGGTTAGCGTTCGCTTCATCGTTTGCACGCATCTCGATTGGTCATCAAAAGCGTCGAGACAATGTTTCTGTCCGTTGGAAAGCTCGTCCACTACGGAGTGTTGTTACTACTATGGATCCGATCGAGTTATCAACAGGAAGAGGATATACCTCACAACGAGTAAGTACAAAGTGCAAGGCTACTTTATCGCAATGTGTCATCTCGCGTTACGATGCATGCATAAAGCGACGTAATAGTCGTGTTAAAAGAGAAACGAACTGGAACCAGGGCATTCGTTGGAAGGGCGTGGATATTTTGTCAAAAGTTCGAATAAAACTTACAAATCGTACAAACGACAAGTCGGAAGTTACAATTAAACGAGCAAATTGAATACGTTCATTCATCATCGCGATCGGGATTAGTCACGATTTTCATGAACGCGCAAATAGTGACGATTATATGAAAAATTTGATCATTTATTTCAAATTTTAACAATGAGTAGTATTCTTACTTTTCACCAATGAACAAACGAATGGGAGGGGCAAAATTATGAACGAAATATTACGTATATGTATTTGACAAAAAAAAAAATGCAAGGGATTATAAAGGCCGCGAGCCGTTTTATCGTTCAGGTGTTTGTATCGTAAGCGCCTAAAGGTAGAACAAAAAATACCGATGCTTTCGGAAATTTGAAGCAAAACTACGATACGAGGGATGAACGCAGGCGCATACCAAGTTACGCATACACAGTCGATTAACGAAAATCACAATCGACACGTATGCGTACACGTAACCGATGCAGTGTGAGTGCGTGAATGCGTGCGTGAGTGCGTGCGCACGTGAGAATGCATATACGTACATACACGCGTTGTATCAATGGTGTGTCGTATGCTCATCGCGTAAACTAAACGCAACGTGCAAAATAGTTGACGTTGATTTGTGGAATATCGAGCAATGTTGATCACAAATTGGCTCAGATTGATCGTGTTACGCGAGATCACCCATCACCCATACAAATGGATGGTAACGAGTTTCTAATTATACAAGTATTACATATTTCGAAATAAACATCGACGGATCGGAACGAAAGCAAAAACAGTGATGCAGGTAAATCATGTGTCCGACAAAGAACAGGCACTGATAAACACGGTGCGTGCGATTTTTTAAATCTGCTAATTTGAACATGTAGGAGTACTTTAATTATTTTAAAATTAATAAATCTAGTGATTTGAAGATTCGAACGTTTATAACCTTAGAAATTTTTTAAATTTTCATTTTCCAGGGTAAAAAACTGGGCGTTAAAGTTTGGCGTAGATCTATGGGAGTTTGGCAAACAAGTCACAAAAATGAACGAAATACAAAGGGTAAGATAATCGTTTTCTAATAAGAATAATACAATAACAAAAATACTTTTTTTGATCAAAATTTCGGGGTTCTCAAAAATGTAGTATTTTTTGACAGTGTAAATAAATTATTACATATAGTCGATACTTATAGTTTGCATTTTATTCGATAGAAATATCACGACATGGGGGCTGAATTTGGAAGAAAGGATGGTCTTGTCTTAGTTCGAGAAATGGCAGCGGAAGTGAAAAATATGCTGGATTTTAAAATGAACGCCGTTATGGTAAGAAAAGCGGTCGTATTCTGCACGTACATACTTCCAATTCGATCAGTTCACAATACACGATCATCGAACAATTTTAGAGGTTAGTGGAAAGCGCCGAACAAGCGGCAGTATCGGCACCTAGGGATGGAAACGTGTCACCAAAGTATTACGCTTCTCAACGATTCGACGCCACCTTTACTGGAGATGGAAGAACGTGGACCGGTCAAGAATCTTTCCTATCTTCTAACCGTCATTTCGATCACTTAGCCGTGAACGCTACTCTATCAACGGTTTTATTACCTGCCGGGGTGAAAGATGTCGGTAAGCAAAGATTTAAACTTGAGGAAGTCTAAATAATTCATTTAACATGGATTACTATGATACAATTCGTTTTTCCAATTCTACCACAGCATAATAGTATTTTCATGTATATGTTTTTAGATGCAGAAGTAGCAGCCGCTATCCAGTGGAGCGAATATCTGGATCTATTATTCGTTAATAATTATGAAAGCGATCCTTCGTTATCCTGGCAGTACTATGGAGCAACATCAGGATTCCTACGTCGTTTCCCTGGTACACATTACATTTCATTGTCACGAATTTACAATATTCTGAACGATCGGTAAATCTAAATGCAATTTTTCAGCTGTTTCTTGGCCACCGATCAATCACCGAACTAGCGGTGCATCAAAAAATGTGAATCGAGTTGTCCGAGACGTGTACGATTTTCGAATTTCTCAATGGTTTGTTGGAGCCGCGAACAGTCCAAAAGATTTGGCTATATTAATTGATGTGGACTGTTACGCTTCCGAAAGAAACAAACGTCTGACCGTGACCACCGTTAAAACCATACTTGACACCTTGGGCCCCGATGATTATGTTAACGTCTATCGATACGGGGATACTGCTGAGGAGATCGTGCAATGCTTCAAGGATAGTTTGGTGCAAGCGTCGCCGGAAAATCTGCACGAGTTGAAAATGGCGGCTAGTTCGATGAAACACGAAGAAACGCCGACAAATATATCAGCAGCCCTTGCGACCGCCTTCGAAATTCTTCACAGATACAATAGAACGGGCCAAGGGAGTCAATGCAATCAAGCGATCATGCTAATCACCGTTGATAACGCAGGCTTGCCTACAGAGGTCATAAAACGATACAACTGGCCCCATATGCCTGTCCGCATCTTCACGTATCTCATCGGTGGCGACAAGAGTGAGGAACTGCGAAGTACAGCTTGCGCCAACAAAGGTATATTCCTTGAAATCTTCTGTGGATTAATCAACGCTAATTAAGCACCACTCGTTCAACAAAGGACTTCACATTTCTTTTGTTTCGTCGCTTTTTAGGATTTTACGCGAGAATCACTGATCTGGAAGATATCAAGAGTAAAGTTTTTGAGTATGTTAAAGTACTTGCGCGACCTATGGTACTTTATCAACACGACCACCCTATACATTGGAGCCCGGTGTACGTTGGTGGAAAGGTATATCAATAATTAAGGAATTTTTCAGTCATGTTTGACAATTATATGTTATATAGATACAAGGTACTTATGTCATAGTGTGACATAGGTATAATTTTTAAACACTTGTAAATATAAAAGTTTAGTAATTTAGAAATTTGTGGATGTAGAGAATTAGAAGATTGTTCTTGATTGTGTTTTAGAGTGGCAGATACGGCAAAGAAAACGTTGGACAGTTAATGACCTCGGTTACAGCTCCCATTTTAGATCGTCGAAATCATACGGTAAGCGAATTTTATTTTTCATAGTTTTCATTTTTGTCTTGATAAAAGTTTTCATTGCAATCGCTTATTTACAGGTGAAAACGGCTAACTTGTTGGGTATCGTGGGTACGGATGTACCAATCGAAGAAATTCAAAAACTGGTCCCTCCTTATAAGGTATACATTAAACTATTATCAGGTTAACATTAACCATAGCGATACATCGCTTTCTATTTACTCGAATTTCAATGTGTCAAATGATTTTACAATGTCAATTCGATTGGTTCGTAGTTGGGTGTGAACGGATACTCCTTTATCGTCGACAATAACGGTCGTGTCTTGTATCATCCGGATCTACGACCACTGGTAAGTAATTATCGAAAAACTCGTTCGAGCAAGGAAAACAGAAAACTACTGAGAATTTACTGACTCCATCATTTATATTTTCAATGCAGCCGGGAAACTTGGACGTAAGTAGATCCTGAACGAACTCGTTAATAATTATTCTTGTAAAAATAACGGGAATCTTGTATAATAAAAAATATGTTGGTTTTATTGTAGTACGAAGAAACGTTAAAGCCTACATACATTAGCGTGGACTTGTCAGAAGTCGAATTGGCAGAATATGATGGACCGTTGCACCCACTGAACAATTCTCTTCTTCTGGATGTAAGTGTCTCGAATTTGTTTCGTTACTTTGAACCTCTTCTATTGTTACTTTGTTTTTCAGCTAAGACACGACATGATCGATCAGAAAGAGGGAGAGACCGACTTTGCGATTAAAATTCATTACGATGACATGGTGAGTGAAAGAAAATTGAAAACGCTCAGTGTTTCATACTCCGTTCACCCATTCTCCCGCGCCTCTTCCTTTTCGATGCTTTTGCGGGTTCAAATCGTGCTCCATTTTGTCAAAAATTTGCTCGGACAAAATGTATACGTTTACCGACGATCAAGCGACGTACGTTTATTCTCCATGCGAATGTTCGCTTATTCGTTGTAACTTGATAAAAGGGGAGCAGAGCGTAAAATACTACTGATAATTACTACTTGTTAATTTTATCATGGAAAGTAGTGAATCACTATATTTTTCACGTCCCAACGAATTCTAATCACGCATTATCATACGTTATTCGCCATGTTATTTAACGTAGATGCTTTTATTTCTGTTGATGCGCACACACACACATACACACAGAGACGAGTTACCATAAGACGGCACAATTACTTTTATAAGCCGATAGAAGGAACACCGTTTTCATTGGGATTAGCATTGCCCGAGGGTTACGGCATGTTTGAACTGTTGGCCGAACAAGAAATCAAACATGCTATAATAAATGGTAAGTTCACTGCTAATACTAATAGTGTTAATGATACTTTTGCTACTACTATGACAAAGACAAAGGGGGGATGGGCTGGTGAAAGAAATACTAATAAATATTTTATGAACGTTTTGCAGTAACCGAATATTTTAAGGGAAATAATTGGAAGGTGCATCCAGATTGGGTATACTGTGAATATAGTTCGGCTTCTGAAAAATGGTTCTCCTCCCCCGAAGAACGCGTTCTCCATTTTTTGGCACGAACGCGAAGACCGGGGTGGAAATGGATGTCCTTGAGACCAAGGAGTCCGAGCTCGCATCATAAACAAGCGAGCAAGCCTGACAAAGATGCGTATTACTGTAAGTACATATTATATTAGGTGTAATAATAGTATGCGTTTACAAATAGCGAATGACTATTGTTTATAACAAGTTTGAAATATAATTGACTTCGTTATTCACTTGACAGGCGACAAAAGGTTAGTGCAGTCCCTTGTGTTAGATGCCTTGGTCACCGACGGCTTCGATAAAAGAGGTGCAGTGCATAAAGAAGATAATCAAAGGTAAGCAGCTCGTAAGTGGAATTAACGGATGCATGTCCTCCATATTCGGGCACTTATATATTATATATATTATATATATAAAAAAATGAATATATATATATATACGTATATATTATGTATAGTGTGGAAATATTGACAATGCACCGCAATGCACTGCAATGCACAAAAGAGCACGCGGTATTTTTACGCACCGATTATCTTAACGGATAGAGTAATGCGTACCGTTGCCTCTGTTTTTATTTTGCCGTTGTCTCGCATAGCCGTGTCGCCAACGAAATCGCGAATGAACAGATATCAAGGCCGTGTTTCTGCCGCCAAAGAAACAGAATGAGATCAAGAAGACATTAACGGCGCAGAAAGGAAGAGTAATAAGTCATGAACAGATGAAGATGACAAAGGGGAAAAAATAGACGAGGAAACAAGACAAATACTAAATCAATAAACCACCTTTAACGGAGGATTATTTTACATGGTTGGACATCAGTAAATGTGGTGCTACTCTGTTTGCATTTGCATTGGATTCGTTTAATTCAAAGTACAACGAATATTAAACATAGGTATGAATATTAAAAAAAAAGAATAACCATGGAACAAGAGGAAGAAGAAAAAAAATCAAGAGGCGAAGAGAAACATTGATTTAACAAAAGTTATCCGAAAGCGATTCGCAAAGCTAGTCAAATGTAGGTTTCTTCGCAGTATATAGAAGCAAATTAATCTAAGTACACGCGTATATTTATTGTTGACCGTGTTTTATGATTTTATATGTGACACGTACTATGCACAACGGTTAATCTCTTTCATTTACAATGCTACCTTTTATCGCATATTTTCATTACATTTTATATTGTGTGTCTCCACCGCTAGCCCTATTGCCATACTGATGGCTCTACTGCACAGGTAATCCATTATGCACAATTATTTGTATAAGCGCACTCGTCGATAATGCACGGTGACATATGTACATATGTATTGTTTTTCTAAACGTTCTTGTTACCATATCCGTTTTACGACCCAATCCGAACAAACTTCCGATTGTCCGATATTCCTTTTTGTCGTTACTTCCGCGTAAAACTGTGCTTGCGGTGGAATATGTTTTCCGACGAACTAGCGTATAGACTTTTCGTCGAATCATTAATTCGTCAGAAGACAAATCCACTATAACCACAGTCTCTCTAGATTTATAACAGTCAACATTACGTTTCGCGACCTATTCGCATCTTGAAAAGTTCTTCAAATCGCGATTGTTTATAAATAATACTTTACGCGGTTAATGAGTTTAATGTATTACCGTACACGGTAAAGTACCTACGGTGTACCCTATACTCGGTGAAGATAAAAGGATCTAGCGTTTGTTTATACGTTTTCACCTCGTTTCATATATTGCCGACGTTTCCCCTCATCTAATTGATTCTGTATTTGCAGTCAAGGAAAGGGCAGATTCGGCGTAACACGGAGTTTCATCGCAACTAGAAGCGGCCTCTTTCGTTGGCATGAGCATCAACAGAGCGAAGAAACCATGGATAACCCGTAAATTTCAAATATTTTTAGCTATAAAAAAAGTATAAAAATAAACTCCCAAAAAGCTATCAAATCCACTTGGATTGAAATTTTGCAAATAGCTTCATTTTGCATAGAAACTATATTTGTGTGACAGATCATGGTGAGCGAGATACAATTCCGTTACCATTTTGATGTCTTTCTCTACTTTACCGATACGTCGTTCATTCAATATTACTGCACAATTTAGATAGTGTTATCTATTTGCATTACTAAAGTATATAGTTTAAAAAAAGAAGCTTAATAATAATTCGCCCTTTTTCTGTAATAGACCATTTGCCGAGAAGTACGCCAGAGCCATGGATTCATCCTGGTACAAACGCGCGGTGGATCAACACTCAATCGAACCAGAGAGTTTCGTTTTCAGCGTACCGTTCGACGCCGGTAATTATACATATTCATGTATGGATACACTCAGGAGGTATACGTTGTAGTTGACACGGAGTTGCATGTACCTTGTATATCAACCATTGTACTGTTACTATTATTGTCCCCCCGGTCTTATTTTCGCATTTATATGACATTATGTTTGCATCGTCACCAGCCGATAGTCCTAATCCTTTGGTCACCGCCACTCACGCGGTTTTCATCGGGAAAGGACACAAGGCACCGGCAGCGGTCGTAGGTCTACAGTTTCAGCATTCTTCCCTGGTTTCCCACTTCGTTAATATTACCTCTACGGTAACGTATGATCATCGTGCATCGTTTGTGCTCCTTTTTCTTCTATTCTCTTCTTCTCTTCTTTCCTCTTTTTCTATATCGTCGCTTACAATTAGAATAGACTACTCTGTCCATCGATTGGAACGAGCTTCAAATTGGTGTTTACAGTGCAGTGGCACGAATTGCAAGAAAAACTGTGCTTCCGAAGAATTGGACTGTTATATCTTAGACAATAATGGATTCATTATAATCAGCGAACGCCATGAGCATACCGGAAAGTTTTTCGGGGAAATCGATGGTACTATCATGGATTCTCTCGTTCAGGATAGAATATACAGGTACAAATTACACGATACAAGTTGCGCATAACGGTAAGGAAAGGTTACTGTAATTCGTGCACGTTTCAGAAAAGTAACCGTGACCGACTATCAGGGCAGGTGTAGTCCCCAGGAGTCTCATCAATCCAAAGCATCAAGAATCTCGGATTCTGTAGCAACCTCTATTGCCATATTTGGAAATTTTCTGTGGAACATGGCTTTCACTTTTAATTTTCAACATTTCTGGCAAGATGCATTCGCGTTTGCTGACGAATCTGTTCTGCCATTGGATGGTAACAAATTTTACCCTACGTTACTGTCAAGGGATTAGATCACCCTTGCGTTAAAAATACATCTTTTAAGAGGGTGGTTTAACCCCTTAACGTTCCGTGTTACACGGTAATAGTTGATGTAATTTCAGACGATTCGATTTTTACCGATACCATTGGAGGAGAGGCACACGAGTTCGAATCGTTCGTTGCTGGAGACTCCACCGATGATCCAACATTCGGGGAAAACGACCAGTTTCCGAAAGTTCCTGCAATCGCTACCGCAACTCCTGTCTCGCCTGGCACAACCAGAGCTACTTCTACTTATTATCCGCAAATGCAAACGAAGCTAAGAACGTGCGAAAAGAAAACGGACCTTTATATTTTACAGCCTGAAAGGCTCAACACCAGTGGACAAAGCAATCCGTTGAAGGGAAAATTAACCAATTGTCATATCACCGGTTGCGAGAGGTACGTACAAGCATCAAAACCCAAAAATCCCTTCTTCCTTAATTGCCATATTTTCTGCAGAGAAGTCAGACTTACTCTTGACTGTACGTCTTGAACAATCATTCATTTCAACAATACCACGATGAATTTACAAACGTTTCATTTCCAGACCGTTCAGCGTACAAAAGATCCGTCATACGAATTTAATTTTACTGGTGGTAGACACATTGTGCCCATGCGGAAGTAAACAACTGAGTATCGACCCCATAGAAGCTCTCACAGAGCCCGGAGCTTGCACCGCGAGAAGAGAACGTTTGTATCGTCGAAGGCCACCGAAATGTATTAATTACCATCCAGAAGAAATGGAGATAAAGTTTTGCGGTGACGCGAGTCGCCCTACATACTTAGTCTTCACGTTATTTATCGCGATTTTTATCAATATTTTTGCAAGACCGCTCGCGTGACTTTGTTCAAACTAATTACATACAGACACTAACACACACACACACGCACACACACACACACCCATTAACTTTTTGAAATGAATTTAGCGTTGTCGTTTCTATGAAACAGTTATATAAAAATGGTATACTAGTTGATCGGTTTAATACTTGTATTTGACGGATACGTGCATATGAGTGAGCGAACGAGTGCATGCGTGTGCGCGCGTGCGGCTGTTCGTGCAAGAACGAAAAGAAATATAAATAATATGGTTAAGGTATATGTGTACGTATACGTGTACAAACAACATTTATTTAACGCGTGTGCGCGTGTATACACATATACTTTATGCACGTGCAATGTTGATGCGCCTGCACGCGTCTTCTATGTGCACACGTGCGCATGCACGCGATAATGTACATATACAAATACACGATATTAATGTTAATCGAGGATCTACGATTCCATATATACTATTGTAAATTTCTGTTGTGGGAAACTTGTGAATATTTCCTGATCGTACTACGTCGAATCTAATTCTCCTAACGCCTAACACGAATCGATCAAATCGTTCGTAATTCGCGATACGCTTAAACAGACTAGGAACGACGATAACACGAGCGAACGGGCAGTAATATTGTACTTTAAAGTCTGACTTACTATAGAGCAAGAAAGCTCAACCGTCTCTTTCCTTCTTTCTTTCTTTCTTTCTGTCGTCGTCGCTGTTGTTGTTGTTGTTGTTCTTGTTCTTGTTCTTGTTGTCGTCGTCGCCGTTGTTGTTCAACGATCATCAAATCGCAGAAAATACTACATTTATGAATCTACTTTGATATCGCTGTTTCCCTCTTTTCTAACGGTCGCCATTTACCACCTCCAAATAATTGATACGTACAATTTTGTACGGGTACCTAATGGCGTCTAACGTTTCGAGCTTACCTTTTAGTAGCAAACAATCTTATAATTATACACAGAAGAATAAGTTGTGTCAAGCACTCTCTATGTACGAAATAGGCAGTCATTTGTTTATGAAGCAACGTGGAAAACATGTCCGTGACAGATCGTGAAAACGTTATGTCGTCGTTTTTGTGAAAGACTAAGGATGCTCCGTTGCTTTCGTTAAACTATTACAATCGTATTTGTTACGTTACCTTGACGAATTTTCTATGTATATGAAATGCCTAACAACCAAAAGACACAGAATGGTTATAATGGAAACAACGAACAACGCAAAGAGGAATGAAAACATTATGACAATATCTTATTATCCAAAGTTTGTTTACTATAAACGCTTCATTAATAGAATTAACAGTCTGACATATCTGTCGAAACGTTACATTCGCGATATAAAATGAATCGACGATTCGGTGATGTAACGTACGCGGACGCATAGATACCTCCATGTGTACACCGAAGAGCAAATGTGACTTCTCTTGAAGAGAATTCACAAATTTAAAAGTTTGATATTTTAGAAATTTTCAAATTTACATTTTAATCTTCTAATATTGAAAGCAAGTTAATCAAAGGAAGCCTAATTTTGTGCGGATAGGAAAAGAAACTTGAGAAAGAATTGAATGGACGCACACACGTACTACGTGTAGGTATCTTTAAAATGTGTTAGTGCGTCGTCATAACGTTACATATTTGTTAAATGGAACAGTTACGCGGACATAAAAGACGACGAATCAAAAGGAAGGAACTAAACCGAAAGTTTTAATATTTCATTATTATGCATATCGAAATTTCTTTATATAGTATTTAGAATAACTTATACACATCGTTTACGTACATATCTGCGACTAAAGATGTATCGCTATGAACGTCGCGACAAGAGCGTGGATTACGCTACGAAACTGCTATATCGAAACAAAATTCAACTTTATGACAAGTAAACTTTACAAGAATCGTGTTTTAGGTAAGAAATCGTTTTTTGAACGGCACTTTTAGGTGCTACCATGTCTTCCATTATTTGTATATTGATAATACAGTCGACTATAAATATAAATATATAAATATGAATATAAATATAAATATAAATATAAATATGAATATAAATATAAATATGAACATAAATATAAATAAAATACAAATATAAATTTAACACGCAACAGTATGCGCACACGCGTATGCCTAAGCATACCCGTATAGATATATACGTACTAACATGCTGTAAAATACGTATTTGTCTATACGACGAATAGAATATTAAACACTTAAAATTATGTAACTGAAATACGGCATAATAATATTATATAATAAAAGTTGACTGCAAGAAGAATCAAATCGTTGTCTGTTTCCTCATACTAAAAAAACTACAGATTTATAAATTTTCAATGTTAGAATTGTGCCGAGCAGCTGCTGATAAGAACTAGTCATCGCTTTATCTTGTCCCTTATCTATGTTTCTCTTTATATTCGCAAAACTGTCTCATACCAGAGATGCAGAGATGATGAGTTGTTGTTATAAATAAATTTGGAATGAACATGAGAAATTATTAGGAAGTATTTAAAATGTAAATTTATAAAACATTCATCGTAATTAAATCTTCCGAATTTTTTATTAGGTTCACATTAATCATATAAAAATTGTATAAATATTGCCAAAATATAGAGATTTTATTGTTTCTTATAACTATAAACTTTCAGTAGTTATGATCTAATTAAAGACATTATAAATAATATAATACTTAAAATGACAAGGAATGTTCAAACATTTACGTAAACATTGTTGAATTCCGCTTCTCTTTGTACGAAATTATTTGTAATTATACGTAACATCGATTTTAACATTTACAATTTCATTTTTTTTTTATAAATAATGTCTTTAGTTGTTTACTAGTAAAAAATTTATATCAAAGCATTAAAAACTTTTTACTCTAAATTTTACCATTAAATCACAGAAAAGTAAAAAATCATATCATATGTTCATGATAATTTCATTACCGTCATCAAGCATACGAATATACCGTAATCTCATTATTTTACAAAAATAACAATTATATTATTCCACTACATAAGGACCCTCAAATGATTGCCCTTTTACGTGACTCAAGTTTTCTCCTGCGTACGATAGCAAAGGAGATACTTCTACGTCGTTTATCACATCTAATGCTCCAGCATTTAATAACCATTTTTTATGAAGCTTAAGTACATCATTTCGTACAGTGCTTGGACAATCTTGTCCAGCAGAATCTGCGTTTTTAAGAGGGCTAAACTCTTCTTCGCGAATTCCTTCCCAAACTGTTAGTTGTTTCGCAAATTTGAACACATCAAATACAAATTTTTCAATTTTAATGCCATTTGGAGTTGTAGGTGTGTGTCTGTTTCCATCATCATCGATATACGGAATTTTTTTCTTAGCAACATGCAGGTCCATTTCTTGCTCATGAATATCAGCAATAGTACGTAAAAAGTCTACAGTGAAGTAATGATTACAAATATTTGCAGCATTGTATACTAATTGTCCATCATTATAACGTAATTCAGCTGTCTCTTTTGAAATTTCACTGTATTCAACAACTTGATAGATACCATCAACCTGCAAGAACAATAATATACACGAGATAACTATAAGAGATCACTATACTGTAAATAATCCCATCTGGAAACATACTTTACACACAACTCCAACCGATTCATTTGGTGAAGACTTTTCTATAACTTTAACTCCACAATCTGTAGATGAGGATAAACAGTATCCCAAAAATACTGGATCTGCTACTTTTATCAAAATATTATCAACGGAATGAACATGAACACTCCGAATTCCACGTTGTATCATATCATCCAATATTCCTTCTTCCTTTAGAGCCCTATATAATCCTCCATTTCCATCTGGTGCTTTGGAAATTTTATGTTTTTCATCCAAAATGATTTTTCCATCAAACGTAAAGCACGGCAACATGCCCTGTTTGAAAGCTTTTACATTTTCCTCTTTTAAACCAAAATAATTATGTTTACGTAAAAAACTAACAGTTGTATCATGAGTGGCTTCACTGGTTAAAATGTACCTAACAAAAAAATAAGTATTATTTCAATTCAAATATAAATAACAAACAATATACATACCAACTTATCTCTCCTGTTTTCCCGCATTCTTTTTCTGCTACATTTTGTAAACGAAGTATTCTTTCTGCTTGCAGTTGGAACAAAGTTTTTCCTGACGGTAAACCAACATTGTACATGCCTTTAGGATAAGATACTCCTAATCGAGTACCTTGACCACCAGCCATAAGTAATACTCCTACTCGACCATTAGCTACTTCTTGCAGACCTAGTTTCTCGTATGCTTCAAGTTGTTTCTTATTAGTAGTTTTGACTGAGCCGATACTCTCTTTAGGTATGGGAGATACTTTATCATCTAAGGTATTTTTAAGCATGCAAGAGGAAGCATACGTTGCCTTTTGCAAGTAAGATGTCACTTCCACAAGGTTCAACTTGGATAGGTCCTGGTAAAGTTCATTTCTCTCTTTTTCCGACAACTGATCCCAGAATTTTAATAAGTGTTCTTGACCATACTCGGCTAGTTTCGTACGAAGAGATTCCATTGTAACGTGCTCGGTTACGCCCAGTTAAAGAAACCTAACCCAACTCAGGTAGAGTGAAGTGCACCTTCACTTTCACGATTCCACGTAGCACGTTTGACTTGATTTCTCTTATCGGCCCCTCTCGCCCTTCCAGCCTCACGTAGTTCTCCTTTTCTTTTCTAGCATATTTTGTTTGGTCAGATGTACACCGACCGTGAAAAATCATGTTTATTCTTTTAGCTCCTATCAAATACCGAGATTGTAACCTTTTCTTAAAGCACAATGTTATATTAGCGATTCGCGTATCCGTGTTATCAATAAGACACAACTAAGGAAATTAAGAATACTTGAATATTTTACGGAAACTATAAAAATCATTCCTCACCGTTCATGTAGGATGCAGAGGAAAAGTGAAAGGTTGCAAGGTGAAGACACAACCATGCATTCCATCCATCTACGATAAAACTGAAATATTCAGGAACCTAACACAATGTCAATGTTAACACTTATCCTTGAAAACTATTTATACATTCGTCTATGTCCTATTTTGGAAATATTGAAACTTAATATTCAACAGAAGAAAAAAGAATGTTTCAAATTTATATACTTGTTGTTTCTTCTAGAGGTTTAAGCATCAATTTCTTATTGTTAATATAAACTCTTTCGTAAAGTAGAAAATGTTCAAGATTAAAGACGCAATATCAAAGATAGCTAAAAGAATTATAAAAATTTGATATGTATTTATCGAAAAAAAATTTAAACTTTTTGTTGATTAGTGGATTAGTTGATTATTCGGTCACGCATGCGTGTAAAGATAAAAAACTTAACTATAAGCTATAAGAGGCGTAAACTAACTCCACATTTTAAAACTTTCCTCCTCTTTCTTATGATAATGTAAAAGCAGACTTATGAAAAATAATATACATAATTTCCGATAAATTAATTCTGGAAATTAACGAGAGATCAAAAAGCTGTATGCTTGACATATTTCGAATAAGGATATAGTTTAAAAATATCACGTTATCAATGCGCTCTGAGATTATTTCGCGCGAGCGATACCGATAAAAGTTTGAAATTAGGCTAAATTATAACTAAATTTCCTTACAAACAGTAATATCTTACGGAGTGTCAAAAATTTTAAATATACTGCCAATAACGAATTAGTAATGATTCGAAACATGCGGTGGCGCTTCAAATTCTCTGTCAGAATTGAACACATACAAAAGTGATCTCAATATTTCGTTCAAGTTACATGCGTGTTTGCTTGTGACTTACGAAGAGACATCATGCTGTACCTACCTAAATAACGTTTCTGGTAATGCTGTAGCGATATTACCGCTGTAATAATAAGTTATGTGTAGTGATGTGATATGTCTACGCGTTCATGATAAAGTATTCGCTTTTTGTAAATGTATTTCGGTGAGTTACATTTGTGCTTGCTTCAAGTACACAATCCTTTGATATTGCTGACTTGAAGGATTTTTTTCAAAAATTCCTCATTGATTGTCATGCAAGTTACACGACCGATTAATCTGTTTGTCGTGACAACTGTTGAGTACATTCATTCAGATTTTATTTTACAATTAATGTTACGATGAATTCAATTGTAACGTGAATACATCACGAATTTATTTATAATACCATGATTTCATCAATATCTGTTTATTTAAATTTCACTTGCAATTTTGATAGGTTATAAGAAATGTCCTTGAATTTCCTAATTTCGGTAATATTTCATTCACGTAACGTGGTAAATTGTTACTCATAGTTTAGGGTAACAAATTTCATATAGAGGTTAGAAATTCATAAAATGTTCTTCTTGCATTGTTTTAAATATTATACAAAAACCTGTGACAATACAAGAGTTCTTAAATAACGAGGGACCACATTTTCAAGAGATTTAAATGTATTTAAATGAGAATTTTATAATTTTTCATAGAAATTTCATAGACCGACAGTGCATTCCTTTTAAAGAGTAAAATTTATGAAATGTAGGTGCCAGGTGCCTAGAAAGCAGCTGGCAAGATGGGCAAATTGTTGTCAAAAATCTTTGGCAACAAGGAGATGCGAATTCTTATGCTAGGATTGGATGCTGCTGGTAAAACTAGTATCCTTCTTATATATTTCTGTCCATATATGTGACTTATTACCTAGAAAGGAATTTTATGTTTAATTAGTAAGATTTCCTTAATTACATATCAGCAATACTATATAAACTTAAATTAGGGCAATCTGTAACTACTATACCAACTGTAGGATTCAATGTAGAAACAGTTACCTATAAAAATGTTAAGTTCAATGTTTGGGTAAGTGTTGCTACAAATTTTATTTGTGCCAAGTATTTAAAACTTTTAAAGTGCTAACAAATTCGCTATACCTTAGGATGTTGGTGGGCAAGATAAAATACGTCCACTGTGGCGTCATTATTATACTGGGACGCAAGGTCTTATTTTTGTAGTAGATTGCGCAGATAGAGATCGAATTGATGAAGCCCGTCAAGAACTTCATCGGATTATAAATGATAGAGAAATGCGAGATGCTATTATTTTAATTTTTGCGAATAAACAAGATCTTCCAGATGGTGAATATTGATATGTTACTTAACTGTTTGATTATTATATTTTATTAAGTAATTGCCATATATAATTTGTACTGTTATATCGTTTGTTCATTGTCATAGCAATGAAACCGCACGAGATACAAGAAAAGCTGGGTTTAACTAGGATACGAGACAGGAATTGGTATGTTCAACCATCATGTGCCACAACTGGAGATGGGCTTTACGAAGGCCTTACTTGGTTGACCAGTAATCATAAATTATGAGCAAATATTTATTTTTCATCGATTAACCACATACCAAGAATGTACGTTTGCTTTGTATTTTTACTTTTATTTATCATGTAGAGGCTCTATAATGCAACTGATAATGATCTGTGATCGATAAGAGAATGATCATTTTAAGTATATAACAGCAAATGTAAAACAACCATTAATATCGGATGGTGCATTCCAGTACTAGGAATATAATACAAATAGAAATTTATCAAAATACCAAATGGTATAAACTTTGTTATTAACTGTTTATTAAAGTTCGTGAAAATAGTTAATACAATATTATTAATTATATTATCACGTTCAGCATTTCATTATAATTTATGTGTACATATATATACATACGTACGCGTATCGCGGTATGGGATTATTATGAAAATTATGATGAACTACTTGTGGTATTAAGGGATGCATTAAAAAAAAGAACGATCTTTGCAGTTTGAAGCTTATCATTTATATTATAATTCATTTGATTCTTCACTGGTTGTTGTCAGTGCTATATAATATGTATTACATAATATTCATACATATAATCCCATTGATATATGTGAGTAAACATTCAAAGCACTTACATTAGTGGCTTTATATAGCACCAAAATATTATTCATCTATAAATTTGTCTTAAAAAATTTTTTCTTTAAATATATTAATAGTTTCATTCGTTCTTTTTTAACAGTTGTCTTCCAATTAAATCATTTTTTTTTTTTTGACATACATCAACCAACTCGATCTCGAAAAGCTTTTGATAGTTCTGTATGAATATCTTTATCTTTAATTTCGATTGTAATGCATTTAACGTATGAACGTACACTTATAAATACAAATGGGGTTGTTTTGTACGCACAAATGGTAAGCCATGAGGGTTTAATGATACAAGCTCAAAAAGAAAAGAAGAAACAAAAAAAAACGTGAAAACAGGAACAATGTTACTTATTAACGTAACTGCATTGAATCTGCCAATGTTTTTTACACGTTAAGCGATTGAATAACGCAAAACTAGGATTAGGTCACAAGGAAAAGAGTCAGACAGTGTTTTATTCGCATTTTATATAATTTTGTTCATTTTTTTAAATATATATATAAAATAATATGTAGAATAAGAGTGAAAAACATATTTATCATATTCGCAATTGATTAAAGAGGAAAATTACATCGTCTGAAAATTTCTTGATTTCTACAAGTTTTGTACCTTCAATGTACTAAAGCAGAGTAATGTTAATATGTTACTCTTTCACTCTATTTCTATGTTAACGTTTTATTTGCATTCCACAATTACATTAAGGTATTAGAATTTTAACAAATTGTACTACTTTACATGAAAGAACAATGATAATTATACAAACATAAGTTCGTCAGATTCTTTTTCTCGGCATCCGTACCATTAATGTTAAGTATCGTATTCGATGAAACATAATGTGCAAAATAATTAACTGATATTTAAAAGCCATAAACAGGCTTTGGAACGAGATTAATGTATTTTTATTTTAATGTGTTTTCTAGTATTAAACAGTGCTCTATGGCAACATGTATTTATACGATACTATTAATTTTGTACTCATTAACATATTATAATATTGGAACATGTTTGTTTCCTTCGTATGGAAAACAAAAGAAATGCAAAATATTATAATATAAATAATTTTATTGGAGAATAGTTATTGTTTAGAAAAACGTATTTTAACATTAGTAATCAAGTCAATTTTGGCAATAAACTTAATTTAAATTCAAAAACTGAAGTTGTATAATATAAGATTCATTAAATAGTAATAATAAAATAAAATTATAACTAGTGAAATTCTAGTTTTCATAGGTGTTGTTCAATTCAAATAACTGAATTTTATTTATAATCATCGTAGTAAGTCATTGTAATATGTAAGAAACATTGTATAACCATAGAGTACACTTTTCTTTGATAAATATCCAAAGCCTGAAGTAAAATGAATCCTACAAACAAATGATAAATAATTTGAAGCAGATATTTTTAGTAATTTTGTCAGTAAACAAAGGTGAATTTCATCTAATAGCAATATATATTTATTCATTCTCTGCTCACTATGAAATAATAAATGCATTTATAGCATAAGAATCCAATTTTGCTTAAAAACTCACATCTCAACATAATATTAGTAAATAACGTTTTCAGCTAAATTTATTGTCAGAATAAGCATTTAGTATCATTCGGTTCTTCATAGACGTATATCCTTTATATTTTCCAATAATTTGTTTTAACAGGGGCCATTCAGAATGCAGGGCTCGATATAAAACGCTTTGGAGTAAAGAAGAAAATCGGTTACTTCGATAAATTATCAGCGTTTCTTAACATCTACTCCATGAACCGTTGTTCATTTTATACAATTAACGAAAAAAAAATTCAAGAATCGTGTTTCATATGTCTTTTACAGAAAATAATGCGTAAACTTAGGAAGTGCGATTGTCCTTTTATTAGTAACAAAGTTTACCAAACAATACGGTCCACAAATTTCAGAATTAAGAAACGCTGACTTACACTACTAACCAGAGAGTTCTCGATGCACCTACATAACTGAATTTTTATATTTATGTTAATCGGTAAACAAGTCAGAAACATATTTTAGTTACATTCTGGTACTGTCTACGAAAGAATCTTCCATCTTTTTTTATTTTACAAAAATCGTTTGAAATATATTACAATACATATCGTACAATACACGTGTTCAGTAATGTTTATTTCAAATAAGTTTTCTAGTAATTATTAAAGAAATAATGTTACTGAAAACCCGCAGAACGTTAAAATATTTTCATGATTAACAAATCAAGCGGTGCAATAGAATTTTTTGGTTTCTAGTAGAAGTAAAATATACAATACAAATATACAGTATGTATAATGCTATGGTAAATACTTCTAGATAAATAACGGTAATTTTTACAAAATTGGAAACCGATAAACCCAGAAAAAATATATGTACTTGTATATTATTATTATTATTTGTATAATAAAGACACCTTTAAATTATAACAGTATTGTCTCAAAATATAAGATTCCATGTATCTCGGTAAATATTTAACTTCGGAAGAGAGCACTGTATAATTAAAAGATACTAAATCATAACAGTATATATGTATTTAAAAAAATTATTTACATTACTTGTTGTATAATAATTACGTTAAAAACCAAATATAAAATATCTTCTATCAACAGATTAAGTAACATTAATGTTTAAGATTAAAATATGTTAATATCTTTTATTCAGAATCTTGGTTAATACTGCTAGAGATTCTAATAAATTTTAAACATCCAATGATAACGAAGGGTGAAAAATTTTCAACTATTAATAACAATATATTATATGAATTTACTTAAAAGATTTTGTGTGAGATTCGTATAACTGTTCAATAATACTTACTTAAATATATATGTATCATTGCAAGATTAGAATTAAAGATCTCGAATTTTATCACGTGTATTTTCAATTTTATGAAACTATGTTCTAATATTTGCAAAACACCATTACTGATATAGTCGAAACGCATACCGATTGAACAAAACAATATGTTATAGAAACTGAAGAATTATTAAATCAGTTTGCTTAGTTCAGAGATGCAAGGAAACCTTTCTAAATATTTACACGAAAAAAATACATTTCCTTTCAGTCATTTAAAAAAAAAAATGGTATGTTATGTAATCTCTATCTCAACATAGTCTTGAGATGTACTGTAATGTATAGCTTTATGCTATCTAGATGGTCGTTGTTCTTCTATAAGCGCTATTAAACGTTGCCGAGTTTTTTTATTATTTTGACATGCTGAAGAGATCAAACCAATCAAGTGTTTAATGGAATATTCCTGTAAGACAAATATTTCAAGCGATAAATTTTATCAGAAAAATGTTTAATTTAGTGATATAAAAATAATTGTATCTGTATATGAAATTTCAATTACCTTATGTTCTTTTATCCATTTCTCCAAACGATTTTCTGGGAGATAATAAGCTTTAATGTACGATTCCACGTATTCTCTATGCGGCATTGGTCTTAGACCAGTTATCATCTCGAATTTTGATTTCAACTGTGTGAAATCAAGTTGCATCAATGCTCTACCTCCATTTGTACATTTTTTAGCATTAGAGAATCTGTGATAAAAAGTTCAGAAAAATAAATGTTATTATACAGAAAAAACTAGCTCGTTCAAAGAATTACATACCCTTCTACTAAAGTATGAGTGATTAAATGTGCAATATTTTCCCAAACAGCATTATATACTTCATCTGCTAAAGGAAGACAACTTCCAATGTTGCTCAATCTTTCATTTAAAACACATATATCCTACGTACGACATAAATTTTCGATGTAAGAATAAAGGAAAACTTATCATTTACATAAAAAAATAACAAGTACCTGAAGTAACGAATCAATATATCCACTATGTTGTGACATAACATCCGTCACCTCCCAGTTAACTTTATTCATTAAATTTAGGATATTTGCTACATCAAATGCTTGTGACGCGACCGCCATGTATACTGGTTTCCTTAAATCTACCGTTGATGCTATTGTTTGCATATAAAATTGATGAAGGAAACCGCGTTGTGGACTAGCACCGATTAAATGTTCTAGATACGGTTTCAGGCTCTCGTATTGTTGTCCTAAAAATATTAGAGATTCTACTGCCACGATACGTTCCATCAAACCGTGCAGTTCTTCTGGTTTGCGTAAATTCACGATAGAAGAAAGTTGTGGTTGTCGCACTTTATCTGAATTTAATTGAATATTATCTTCTGTATCATTTTCACAAATAATCAAATTCTCTTTAATTCTTGCCAATGATAATTTTAATTTTGGGCTATATAAAGAGTCACTATTTATTTGCTATGAAAATAAAGAATTATTTATCATTAATAAATTTATCTTATAATTGAATAAATTAACAGCAGAAACTTACAAGGTCCGAGGTGAAGAACAAATGTACAGTATAAAAACATAATTCATAAAATTGTATCATACTTTGTATGACAGTGACTGCAATTGAACGTAAAAGTCTAGACATTTGTAAATACTTTCCACAAATACGCAATATGCTTAGCGTGGTATTTGTAACCATAGGTCCCGATTGTTTCAGTTTACATTTCTTTTTATTTGTTTTAATATGATCAGAATCATCCACATATTCACGTTTTAACTCGTCGGGAATGTCGTCATCAGATTCATCAGAAAAATAGGCTGGTGGATTATCCTAAATAGTATCTTTCAGTTGATAATAGCGTTCAGATCAACGATAACAATTTTATTATAAAATATCACCATACCTCGCTGTTTAACAATATATCTTCATCCATCGTATCGTCTAAACCTATGGCAAACGGAGACGTACCTCCTTCCAAATATTTTTTGATCCATTCTATTCCCATAGTACTATCATTTTCACTAACATTAGAGTTGTCCACGTTGTTCCAAACTTTACAACTATTAAGCGATGGTTTTAGACTTTTAAATTCCTGTAATTGCGTTGCTACAAAGTTAGGTTTAACAGGGCATAGCTCCCATCCATCGTTCTCTAAAAATATTCTAAGTTCATCTAATCTTGATGCATGATAGTGGGAAAAATATGATAAGGATTGTTTTCTTATAGATTCTTGTAAGTTTTCCGACTTAAAGCCACATAACTCTTCTCCAATTTCTATTAATCTGTAAATATTTTGTGTCAAAAATATACATATCTATCTATATATATAAATTTGTAAAATATTTACCTGTTAACTATGTCTAAAACTTGTACAAATTGTTCAAATTTAATGTAAGTTAAATCAACATTCATTAAAAATATTGATATTTTTATTTCAACGTCATGCCATACTCGAATCATACTATTTTCTAATTTATGCTTTACATATTGTTGATTAAAAGTTTCTTCTACATCTTTAACATCAGACTTAAATTTATTTTCTTGAGTATTGTGCCAATTTACTATTAAATAGTAAGAACTTAATATTGTCCACAATGATTTACATAATTCTGTTAGACAAGCAATGCAACTTTCACGAGGAACCGATTGACAAAGTTGTTTGTATTGCCTTTTTGTATCACCACCTGCATATGAATGAACAACTGCAAAAGCAGTATTGTGAATTGCAGCAGTGAAATGCATATGCAGTTGATCCATTGCAGACTGGGTTTTCCCTAACAGAGTATAAGCTTCTTGTATTGATGTGTATATTGTCACATCAAATTGTGTACACATCCTTGAAAGCGTAACATCTAGAGCTTCTTCTGCTTGTTCTAAAATGTCTTGCAGTTTTCCATTCAAAGCAGCAATACAGTGAAAGTGTTTATAAGTTTGGGCAGCACTCTGGCATTCTAAAAGCAATGAGATTGCTCTGGGATAATTTTTTTCATTTAGTAGCTCCTGTAATCGATCTCCTGTACGTTGCTGAAAATTATTACAGAAACTTACTTTTCCATTTCCATTCAACAGATGACTCAAATTAATTGAACAGAACTTACCAATGTTTTTATTGTATTTAAATTATTTAATAATTCTTCTACAACTTGTCTTTTTTGATAGTTTGCTAATATTCCTAAACTAGCTGTTGTAAACTGTCTTTCAGCCAATTTCAGATCTGCTCTTCCCATTCTACATATTTCTAATACATCTTGTAACTGTTCTTGTATTAACAAGATTTTTTCAAACTCTTTCTTACAAGCTGTTTGCTTTTGTAAAATAAGTTGTAAGACTTTATTTGACACAACCTGATGTTGCTGTTTCAATTTTTCGTAACATTTCTCGATTTCCTTAGACTGCAATACTTTTGGTAGCTTTTCTAATTCATATCTACAAGCATCAAAATTGTGATCTGTATTAAAATAAATTTTTTCTATGGATTCCAATATATCTTGGTCAGGGATAGGCTCATTTCCTGTCGATTGATCAGTTTCTGATTGTACATTGTCTAGTTTCTGAGATTCTGATGGATTCAGTAGATCCGGATGTAAGCCCATAAGTGGAATCTTGGTTGCATTCTACACAATAATGAAAAATATAAGTTTCTTGACAATTATCTCTAATGCTAGATGAATTAGTATCAACATAACCTAATGAATAAGGAGAAATGAAAAGACAAAAGCAACTGCACTTACAACTTTATAGTATCAATAAACAACGTCTAACATATTAATTATAACATGAAGTTGATTACCTGTTTGTTAATGAGGCCAAAAAATTTAGACTTTAAATCTTCCATACTGTGACTTTTTCTAAAATTGCGTTTGATACATTTTTATCTATTTATTTGATCTTTTATAGCTTCCATCCATGCAATAAGCATAATAAATAACATTCGCATTTCGTCATAATTATTTTATTAACCCCATTTCGTAGATATATACAATCTATTATTTAAATCTTATTGTACTTGAAATAGATACGTAAATACATTCAGGTTATATACGATATGAAGTTATCGCGGGAGTCATGGTTTCCAATTAACAGTACGCATTACTGCTTTTAAATTGCCATGAACAGTTGTATGAAAATAAAAATTAGCAAATTATTGACATTTTACAAAAGCACATGTTAAGTTTTAAGTAAAGTGGATTATTTTGGAACGCTATAATTATTATTAAACCGCAACATGTTACACGTATTAGAAAATAAATATTAATAACGATCCTTTAGTTGTAGAATAAGCATTTGAAGAAATATAAAATATTTAATGGAAAAAATATTGGGGACATATTTTATTTTAATATGAGTAAGAACTATATATATACCTATATATATATATAATTTTGTGAAATAATACAAATTAATATACTTTCATATAAATTGAATGTTCACTATTAGTAAAGATATGACATTTCAGAAAGTGTTTTTTTCTTCAATGCATTTAAATGTTATGCTATTTGTGCATATGACACGTAGAAAACTGATTCAATAATATACAAAATGAGCTTCTAAGAATCACAAAAAGTTAACAAGGATACGAGATCGCGTGTTAATTAAATTAAATAGAAATTCTTCGATATTTGGTAAATTCATTACCCTGTTCCATAATGACTACGCACGCGATTCTACCCGCGTAAACGCAACATTAGGGTGCGTTTCCACTGAGCCGAATCAGTGTGAAAGAGCACGAGAGGAACATTTGCTGACATTCGGTCGTACAGCGAATGCAGGGCCGGCTTAATTCTTACTGTCAATATAAGAGTCAATATACAAGTTTCCAAATTTCTTTAATTTCCAAATTCTCAAATTCCCAAACTACAATATTTGGCGTGTACCCGTTTGATTTCTAGTTCGTAGCACCCGAACACTATCGACGAACATACTAATGGTTTGTTCGAGCTCGTTTGCGTTCATATGATTCAGTCAAGTCGCACCTTTATAACGATAAACAAATGTTACCTACAGATACAAGGGGGTTGAAATCGATGCAACATAGCAGGGAGGGTTGCGTAGGTGTTCCAGGGTAGTACATTTGATCTCGCTTGTTCTCATTGGTCAGATCCAGCGAATCCTATTAACTGATTGGTTTAGAGATCCTGCGTTGCCCCCACCCTTTTCGGAAGAGGTGTCCGAAAGAGTAGGGATTATAATACGTACTTTGCATCGCATGTATGATACGAGGGCACACAGGTGTGTTCACAGTGCTTGTGCACCCCGTGTCACGCGCCAGCCACTTGGTGTTGAAAAGAGATAGAGGGTGGCTGTGAAACGAGAAAACGTCAGGGCAGGAAAAGTGAAGGGAGACAATTGTATTCATATTGTTCTTGGAGGAATCAGCGTGTCAACGACTGTTATTTCGATTTTAGCGTTTATCTTCAAACAAGTTTGAGCTTCACGAGCTTTTAACGACGTACAGTAGAGGGTAATTCCGTATTGTTTCCCTGTTAGCCAACGAACAATACGCATAGTGTGCGGAACCCGTTCATCGATATCAATTTTCTGGCTACTGGCTAAGAATGGTTCAGAGATTTTGCACTAGTGTGGCTGCACTTAGCCTCGCCCTGAGTGCTTGCGTTGTTTTTCCGCGTGCCGTCATGGCGATCGACTTGAGTCGATTTTATAACGACTTCAAGTCGAAACGGACAGGTAAGTTGTCATTGTCTGCTACAAACTTGTACGGTAATTGAGTCTGAACATAACCATCATTCTCGTTTATCGCACACCTTTTAACGTTACATTCTAGTCTAAACAAGAATCATTCGTCTATAGACTGAATAGTAATCGATTAAGCTATATCGCGTAAACTATAACTATTCAAATAGCGTTGATGACAGTCATTTGCAACGATACCAGATGTCATTGCTTTTCTTCATCTATATTTATGCATGTTAACCCTTAACCGGTGAAGTGCAACTTTGGGTGCACATATGTTGAGTTGAAGTCAAGTAAACTCCCATAAATGTAAACTTTTTTTCCACAATTTTTAGGACAAATTTGCACGAGTACTCGAAATATATCGATCTCGAGTAGTCGATTATTTTGAATCAAATCGGAACAAATTGGT
This sequence comes from Megachile ligniseca, assembly GCA_945859555.1. Classification (NCBI taxonomy): domain Eukaryota; kingdom Metazoa; phylum Arthropoda; class Insecta; order Hymenoptera; family Megachilidae; genus Megachile; species Megachile ligniseca. The sequence continues at coordinate 342,678 of OX243792.1, forward strand.
CAAATTTGTTTTTTACGATATCGAGATTTCAATTTATAAATTAAATTTCTGGGTACTTTCATCCTCGATTTCAAGTTTTTCCAATTCGATTCGATAGCTCGGGTACTCGATATGTTCGATTACCCGCGTATACTTAAATGTTAGTTACAGAAGTAAGCTACATATATATATAAAATTTTATTTCGTAAAAGATTTACCGTTCTAGTACAGTAAATGGTATCTGTATATGCATAGATGTACGAAACAATGTCAGAATAGTTCAGTTGAGGGTAGAGCACCGTTAACACGAGGTTCTATGATATGCGGTGTACATACATTTTAGTCTTGATGCGATCTATTGTGCAGATGGTAACGTCGTTTAAGTGGTAATTTGAATCCACGTAGTGTACTCAACGTATCACGATTCATCTTCGTGATAGGCTGTCTGTGGTTTATTCAATGCAATAGATGGAACGTAGTTCGTTTCGTTATGGAACGTGGCATAATCACTAGCAGTAATAAACGTTACTTTACGGGGGGGTAAATCTTCGAGCAATAAACAGCATTGAGCTTCTTGTGGCAACGAACAGAGAACTCGAATTACCGTGTTTTCTAATCGAGGATTTGACGTAGAATCGAACGAAAAATCGATACGTCAATTCGACGATAGTAGTCGTACTGTCATTTTCCTTTTCGATATGCATATCGATAATTGATAATTTTTACGTTGTCACTTAGCAGGGATGCACGCATGCACGCTCGTACATACACGTACTAAATGCGCACATATGATTTCTTCGACATGACGGTTACCCGTACATTCTTACTTGATACCAACTACAAAAACAATCCTACCAATTAATATTTAATATGCGTTTGAATGTTACAGAAAATGCATGTCACCCGTATGAGCCGTTTAAGTGTCCAGGAGACGGAATATGTATTTCAATCCAATATTTGTGCGATGGTGCCCCGGATTGTCAAGACGGTTACGACGAGGACTTACGACTATGCACAGCTGGTAAGTTTATCTTTCCATTTCCATACATTTACACCCTTTCTTTTATCAAAAAGTATGGACGAATAGCGCGGAGACAATGAAAATAGGTACAAGGTTATGAGAAAGTTTCCACACGGAATGTGGCAGTTAAGCTTAGAATATGTAGAAAGTCTGATTTATACTCGACCTGTACTACTGCTTTCCTGTCTATTGCGTGACTATGATTACTAGATTGAGAATGACGCACCTTGTGCGTCCTATGATATCTGTTGTAAGACGCACCTGGTGCGTCTTGCAAAGAAATTTTCAATGGCTTAGTACACAAACATTATATATCAACTTTTAGTGTTTTCAATTAAAACAAGTTTAAAGATACAATGGCAATTTATATTGTATCGAGTCAAATTTTGTATTGTATTTATTATCTTATGTATATAATATAAATATAACTTGAAGTATTTATATATAAAGGATTTGTAATAAATAAAAATACTATTTTTAATTGTATAAAGCTAATTTAGCTGTACTTTTACTCTTGCATAAATGCTTAAAACTTAACTGGTACTACCTGTTGCACATTTTAGCAAAAAGACCACCGGTAGAAGAAACAGCTAGTTTCTTGCAGTCATTATTAGCGAGCCATGGTCCCAATTACTTGGAAAAATTGTTTGGAACTAAGGCAAGAGATGCACTGCAATCTTTGGGTGGAGTGAACAAGGTAGCCATTGCTCTTTCTGGTAAGTAACTTGTTGATTCATGCGAATGAAGATACATGTTATGAACTGTGCTAATGCATAGATTGCAAGTTAATAATTATAAATTATGTTAATAATGTTTAGTAATCTTGATATCTGGTCAGTATACTATTGAGTATATCATTGAGTACATCATTGTGCAAAAAACTCAATTTTGGAAGAAAAACTGCTTATGTTAAGATATAACAAATTGTAGACTATTAAAATTTGTATCTGATAGAAGAACAAATCTATGTTTTCAGAATCTCAGACAATCGAAGATTTCGGTGCAGCGTTACATTTAGTACGAGCGGACTTGGAACACTTGCGTTCCGTGTTCATGGCTGTGGAAAACGGTGACTTGGGTATGCTGAAGTCCATCGGTATCAAAGACTCCGAACTAGGAGACGTGAAGTTCTTTCTGGAGAAACTTGTGAAAACCGGCTTTCTCGACTGAACGTGCCACTCCCTTGGAACGACATTGCGGAGGCACTATCACGTTGGCTGTATCGTATTACAATCGCATTATTCTATCGCTTGAAAGCCCGATTGTTCTTTGACGAGTCGCTCTCGCGACGCGATCACCGTCTACTCGTTTTCCTTTCTTTTTACTCTCCTTACCTTCCCATCGTTTTCTTTCAATGGCTTCTCATCGTTCCTGCTTTTGAAAAGAATACGCTACGAGCACCGAGATAAGTCGAGATATATACCTTATACATTATCGAGAGGCACGGGAGTACCGAACGTTTAAACTTTCATTAAATGTCAAGGGTCGATGCTTGTATATCTGTGCACACCTTTAATGACCCAACGTTGCTTTCTTGCGCTGCAATGAACGCGCTCGCTTTAACGGACGACGTGTTGTTACGCTTCCAGGAAAGAAGAAAGTAATAAAAGTTGAAAGAATGTCGTGACAATGGAAGTCACGCATTGAGCATCGCGGCAACACGAAGCTTAGTAATTATGCGAGTCAATTAATTATATTTTAACGTATTCGTCGTCACACTGGCATGCGATCGATACGCAAGTTAATGTCGTCGTATATGTGGCTAGTATGGCGTAACCGTTACGCGACACGCAACCACCTTTTGAGAGACAAAAAATGATACGAGAATTATGCTTTAATTCATCCAAGAAGTTATTAACTTATTTATCGCTTGATTCTTTTGTTTGATTTCATTCACTGTATTTCCACGATTAAGTATAAGCTTTTATGCATTCTTCTCTATTGTTATCGAAATTATGTATGCGAAGTAACAACACGTACTCGTGCACGCGCAAAACCTTTCTGCCTTGCAACCGAAATTTCGGGAATTGCACGTGATTTTTGTTGTAAACTATCGTGTGCAATTATATAATAATATGTATACAATATATGTATGTATGTGTACATATATACAGGGTGCGTGCAGGAATTACGTAAATTCGTGTTGCATCCTGTATGTGAGTCGTCTATTGCGTTCTTACGTACACGTAAGCCGTCGATTACTGCTGGTACAGTACCATGAAAAGGTCTTTCTACGGATTTCAGTTTCCCGTCGTATCGAAATCGAGCAATTTATACGAACATTTCGGAATGGTATTTCACCAGCTTGATGTTTAGAACGAACCTTACTGGATATAGTTTGCCTTTGAACGCGCCATTGAACACTGTTGAACACCGATTATTCAATTAAGTGAAGGACAATCAAGATAAATCAGCCATATTTCTCTTCTATTACATGGGAAACGCTGCTTTTGTACCGCTTCGAGTAAAAGGATGTTTGATCGCATGTCTGGAACAATCAACAATCGAGATATTAGAATCTTCGATGATAGTTATATTTTTAATAAAATACTTAGTTCTCGCCGATACGCACCAAACGGAAATACGTAGACAAATCCTGCTGGAATCAATAAATTTCATTCGATAGAATAATATACGTCAAACCTCTTGCGGTTCGTTTTGTACATTACAGATGTTTATTTTGTAACCAAATGTATATGACAGATATGTAACAGAAACTATCTCCGAAGAAACCTTAGAGGATCAATTATATTGTCAATATTTCAGGGTTAACAATTTCAACATTATGAAATTTAGAAATTTGAGTATTTGAAAATTTGGTAATCAATGATCAATGTTTGTTGTGTAGGCAATAGATGTTGAGAATCCTGAAATATAGCCAATTGTATTGATTGTTTGAGGTCTCCATTAGAATTTTCAAACGCTACAGATATACATATCGCAGGCAACGACACTTAACCAGTCTTGCGTCTAGAAAGCACACTTGGACCGCAAAGGGTTAACCGTATATTTTGTAACATATGCTTTGATACGTTATTTTAATCGTCAATAAAGCGAGAAGATCGATACAAACCTTCACTGGCAGGAAGAACTTTGAATCGAGTTAATCAGGTATCCAGTTGGTTTTGCAGTGACGTACAAATTTTGTTCATATTTCATGTTGTAAATTTGTTACAACAATTTTCTCATTTCTCCTTGTAGAACCGATTGATCTTTAGTCAGATATGAGTGCACGAATCGTTTATGTAAAAAGAAACCGTACTCGTACACGTATATCTGTATATGTATATGAAACGAATAATATATATGTATATATACATATATATATATGTATATCTATTTTAAAAAAATGAGAAAGCGAAGCAGGTACAAATCGAGCATCTTATCGCGTTCCTTCAGGGTATAACGCGCACTTTACTTAAAAGATGTGAAAGATGCAAGTAACACAGTGTTATATATACATATATATATATATATATATATATATACATACATATATGTATAATGTATTAATATTTTCATTACGGTAACGCAACATAACATATCAATATGAATACATATCAGTAAAGTAATCTGGAGATAAATGTCGAATTCTCTTAGGGTGTTGGTTCTCCGTTTCCTTTTTTTTTTCTTTCTATTCGAGGAAATGCCAGAATGAATAGTACGAGTTTAAAGAGGTAAAAGTACGAAATCGGGGAACCAATTACACCTACTGAGAAAGACTTTCGTTTGACGACGAAACTCATCTCTACCTATATTTTAAGCGTAATATCTTCTAGTCAACCAATGACATATCTTCTAACTAATATAAATAATTAAGTATATATTACATATCAACAAAAGAGTCACTTTTATCAAATAGTAGATATAATATTTTGGTATATAAAAGAGAATAATGGAGAAGAAAGAGAGAGATACAGAGATATGTAACGTTCCCTCCAGATGTCAATTACGGTCCAAAGTAGGGCCTGGACCGAGGACAGAATCCTGAGGGAAGTTGTGTAAACTTTAAGAAGAAACTTTCGTAGGACCAAGACGTTCTGAATCTCCGCTCATGAACGCCTTGACTCTTTACCTACCCCTCCCCTTCAATTTCGACGTGTTATATTTAAGATAGGACCGTTCATCTTCAATGGTAATTGGAAATAATGAACCCAAACATGTACAACGCGCAGTGCGTATATTTCCATCGCTATAGAACGGTGTTGTATACAGGAAAGACCTCTTATGTGGTTTAACGCGTGTAATATGTCTCACAAGTCATACGTGAGCACTAGAGAAACTATAAACGATCTCTGAAAACTTGTTGCAACACTGAGCGAGGAATTCGAAAATGCTTGTACACGCCACGTATTCTCTTACCTATCGTTTACAATCAGTCGTTATATTATCAGCTTGTATGCGATTTAAACCAAAGACAATCCATGTAATAATCTCACTCTGAATTATCTATGTATGTTTTACAATGCACAGATGTCTGCTGCTACGTAATGGTATTGTGTAAAAGATTCAGTAGGTACGTCATGAAAATTACAATTACCAACATTGATGTCAATAGTTTTCATTGCATGAGCAATTTAATTTATTAAAATGCATTTGACGTATTGTGAATCATTCAAATGTAACAAAACATATCTGCATGATCCGTCCATAGTTGTCCGCTCGAAAAAAAATTCCTTGTAAACAGATTCAGATCAATTTCGATGAACATGTAATTTGTATATTTTAATTGATTCGAGTGATATGTTTTTCTTGTTCTTTTTTTTGCAATACACACTGTAGCGTGAACGAGCATTATTGGATGTTTCTAACGATCGATAAATTGTACAGCGCATATGTATACGTAATCAACATTGACCATCTTAGTTATCAAGATTTAAATAATGTGATAATGTAATAAAATCACACGCCGTCGTGTCTATGTTACTTTCGACTTCTATATTGTTCTACTGCCAAAGCATTCTTATTATACGGCAACTGCGACGTACCATACACTTGTAAGTGATCTTGCTTCTTAAAGTTTTTGTACTTCTATTAATTAAAATACAATGTTCTTGGAAATAAGTTCAGCGCGCGATGATCATTAAATAAAGTGAACGTTTCTTCAGTTTTATTTTACGCAATTGACATTGTACCTGACCACGTATATTGCTTGTGATTATTGTGATTATTAAAGTTTTTTTTCTGCTTTCATAGTTTCTTTTTTTATTCAACTGAAATAAATCATAGTATCTTTCAAAATAGAATGAATCTTTTAAATTATTATCTTATAGACAAGTTTACAAACAATTCCATCATCTTACACATGAATTTATGAAATTTAACAATGGAGTAAAAATAATTCTGACTAAATTTACTGCAGAAAATGTTTTATTGCATAAATGTTAAGTTGAAGTATAAAAACTAAACAACAAATATGGAAAAGAAGTGTGTTGTTAACCATGTATTTCGACGTAATTCTTGATGCATTAATACGTTCCGCACCAATTATGTTCTATAAAATATATCGAAATGGGTTTCTAAAACAGCGTTTTCTAATCATTTCATTTCTGACCTATTATCGCATCCGTTGTATATCTGTTATTTTGGTACGGAATGTATTAAATCTTATATACTGTATGTTATCAAATTTATATGATGTACAGAAAAATAAGTATATTCTTTTTTTATCTACGTCTCAGTTGGTTCAATTAACTCATATTTGTTGGTAATCCCTCCAAGACTCTTCAATTCGTTGACTAAATCTCGTACATCTATTTTACGGGAAATTACCAATGTTCGTTGATCTTTAGGACCATAACTATGTGATTTTAAGCCCAACTGTCTTGCAATCCTAAATATATTTAAAAATACATTTAATAAACAATGTTTTCAATGCAAAAAATTATACGAACTTCGTCATTAAACTTACGTGTGAATTGCAGCTCTTTCTTCATTTGTAAAAGCTGAGAATACTAAGTCATTTCTCATGTCACCTGCCAGGTAATCTCTCATGATGTTTCTGGATTTGTATTTTACATGATTTATCGACGAAGAATTTGACTTCAATCCTAATCCTTGTCTGCTGATCTGTTGCTTAATACTATCCAATCAATATTAATATTTTATAATGCTCTATGTAATACATAACAGAAACTGTACTTACGTAACAGGCTCTACAATTCCTTGCTGTGATTTACCAAGACCTCCACCAGTCCAACCCATTAATTTCATTAATTTCCTTCCAATATTGTCATCGGAAATTGAATCTTCCGTTGATGCTCCTTTCACCATAGTTGTTGTAGTTACATTAGACTCTTTATCTATATTCTGCTTAATCTAAAATATTATTAAAACAATAGTTCAAATAAAATTCAACATACATCAAAAATCTATAACACACCTTAATTGTATAATAATATTTCTTTAACTTTTGTAATCCAATAAGAGCTGCTCCTTTCTTTGCCATTTTCCTATTTATACCAGAAGCCTCTGCCAACAACTTTGAATTGATAAAAATAGCACACTGACTACAAAGACAAGAAGTTAATTTTATTTGTATGTACAAAGAAATATAGATATTAAAAGCACATACCATGCGTTACTAATTCTATCAAATTTCCATTCTAAAACATCTCCTGATGCATTAATTGCACAAGCAATTATGTTTTGTGGTACATCTCCTGGCCTTTCTACCAATACAATATTGCCAAATGGAGCTTCTTTTAATTTTATTTTTTTAACTTGATTAGATCTTAATTCACTAGACGAGCTTGTACTTTGTGCTTTTGTATCGAATTTATTGGTAGATGTTGGGGCATTTAGTCCTAGAAAACATAAGTAAATAATGATATACTAAACAATTTTATGTTATTTCACTTTAAATTATTACCAAAATTGATAGAACTCACAGTTCTTTGATATACCTTTAACCTTAGAACTAGCAGCATCAGAAGCTTTTACAAATGTTCTTTGCAATTTATTTTTCTGCTTTTCTCTATAATCTCCAACAATATCTTGAGCTAATTCTGCTATTAATTGCATTGTCTCTTTTGGATATCTAAGGGAAATATAGTGTCCTCAATCATGATCAACAGAGTAAAATCAATTTCATATAAATGGTATATAAAATTGAATAGCATATAAATTATACCTGCAGCCAAGTAACTCGACATTAGTAAATACTTGAGCTAAACAAACAAGTTGATCTTCTGGAAATTTGTCTTTATGCGCTAAAAGAAATTTACGTCTAAGTTCCCAATGTTCATCAGACTCGTGTTCTGCTTTATGTTGTTCTACGTCCCATTCTTCCTCCGTAGTCATTTTCATCACAATATAACAGGTTTTATATGACTATGCACGAATCTACATACATATATAATAATAAGTATTCGTCAAATGGTGCTGTTCACTAAATGTTAAACATAACCTTCCGTGAAAAATCGGAAAGAGAATTGAATAATACTAACTCTTATTACTGTTTCATAAGATTGTTTAAATCAATTCTTCTTAAATAAATACTTTCTTTTATTGTACAATATATACAAAATTTATATTATAAAACAAATGTTGCTAAAAATTTGAACATAATCATTTATTTTCACTGTTATTCCTACAATAGAATATCGCATAGTGTCGCTAGTGGCATGTATATACACACGTGGTATCGGCAACACAGTTATATCCTTAGTTAATGGTGGAATTATGGTGTATTTAAATATACTGTGTATATGAAGACAGCAATACTTATTACAGTGTATAATAATCTGGCGAAAATTGTTGAAATGTATCATATTAAACTCGTATCAGTTTCTGTTTCAGAATTTACAATGACATAGATTTCATTTACACCGACAGTACAATTTGTCTAACCTACTAAGTTGAAAAGAATTTACAAATTTTGATAAATCTACATATTTTCTAACAAAGTTGTCTGCCAATATATAATAGAAACTTAAAAAGTGAAGAATTTGTCACAATGACTTACTTTCTAACACGATCGTTTTCATCTAAATGTAAATGTATATTTATTTTTCAGACTATAACTTATATATCATAAACTTGAAGTAATTTATATTTTGTTCTAGTGTGGAAAGATTGGAGTATTGTAAGGCCATTAATGATGCATTTTCCTAGACATACATTATCAACGAAAGTTATGCCTCAAGAAACACTTACAAATGGTAATAACATATTATAATTTGTTATGCTGTATGAAACATATGTATGCTTAATATTTATATACTCAATATTTTAATTTCAGACAATATGAAAGAAATAAATCCTTTGAATCATCCAGATTTCTTTCATGTTCATGATATGTTCACTGTTAAAGATTTATTTGATGCGAGAGTACATTTTGGTCATAAGGAAGGTTCCTTAAATGACCATATGAAACCTTTTATATTTGGATCAAGGCTAGGGCATTTAATAATTGATTTGGATCAAACTGCTGAACTTTTACGAGAGGCATTAAATTTTGTAGCTCACATAGCATACAGAGATGGAATTATTTTGTTCATAGCAAAAAATCCTCAAATTTCTTATATAGTAGAAAAAACTGCAAAAGAATGTAATGAATATGCGCACACTAGAAAATGGAAACCTGGAACATTCACAAATTCTGTGTATGAATTTAAAACAAACAATAGATTACCAGATTTGTGCATATTTCTCACTACTATGGAATCTGTAGTTCACCAGCATACAGCAGTGGCACATGCAGCCAAAATGGCTATACCTACAGTTGGCATTGTTGATACAAATTGCAATCCAAATCTTATAACTTATCCTGTTCCTGGAAATGATGATACACCTTGTACTATAGAATTTTATTGTAAATTATTCAAAGAAGCAATAATGAGAGGGAAGAAGTATAGAAGAAATTGAAATAAATGAAAAAGAAACGTAATTTCATATTGTAGTATGCTGTCTTTGTTGAATTTATTTAATACCTTTGTTTTTATAGATACCATAAACATGCGATTGAAGTGATTTTTAATCGATTTTAAAGTAGAAACTTTTATATAGTATGAATGAATGGTAAAAAAGTAAATATGTAATGTAAATATAATATACTCATTGTTCTTGTTTAATAGTTGCTTTATCATCCCGTAGACGTTGCAGAAATTGTGGTCCCAAAAATCTAAATGTCCTAAAATGTAATGTTATCATGAAGCATATATAATAAAACATTATGATTAATAAAAACGTAAAATATTATACCAAGCTCCTATATTTGGATAATACAGTCTCAGGTATATTAACTGAAGCACACGTGCCCTAGTAATCCATACTTCAGGTAGTTTATTTGCTATTGCAATTCCCATTAATATAGCACAGCGTTCAGGGCTAAGCTTATTCTTTGAGTTTTTACTTATTTCTTCACCATATGTCTATAAAAAGAATATATCGTGATATTTTAAACTTCTTATGACAAGATTAGTTTAAACTTACTTTTCCAATTTGTTCTGTATATGCTTGTGATAAAAAGTTAGTTTCAACGGGTCCTGGACATGCTATTGTGACGTGAACATTTTTACCTAGTTTTTCAATCATAAAGGCGTTAAAATAACCCTATGGACAATAAAAGAAAATATTAATAATTGGTGTGATTATATAATTGTAATAGCAGTAAGTCAATGTAACTAACATGTAATGCATGTTTAGTTCCACAGTAAGTAGCAGAAAATGGTACTGATGCAATGCCAGCAACACTTGAAGTAATTACAAAGTGACCTGCACCTCTGTTAAGAAAGTACTTCGCTACTAATCGGTTTAAAGCTACGTGTGAAAACACATTTAAATCAAACATCTCTTTGTCAACATTTATGTCAATTTTTTCCCATTCTGCTCGTTGTGAACACCCAGCATTACTTACTAATATGTCCAACTGAAATTAATTTATAATATACTAAAGGTTTTACATATTAATTTTTAATTAAAAAAAGGTTCAAAGCATAATTACTTTTTCGAATTTAGCAATAATACGATTAAATGCAGATTCATGACTGTTTATGTCTCTAACATTCATTACAAGTACTTCGATATCTGAGCTTTGCAAATTAGCATTCTCTAAAAGTAAATAAAAAAAATAATTAAGACAAATATAGTTAAAAAATAAAGCAAATCAGCAAATATATTTATGAAGTTAGTTTCAAAAATGTATATCATTTTCATTTACTTTGAATACAATTAGCTTTTACTCTTTCTAATTCTGTTTCTCTTCTCGCTGACAAAATCAACTTGCAACCAGCTTCTGCTAATACATACGCAAGATATTCCCCGATTCCACTTGATGCTCCAGTTATCCATACCACTTTTCCTTGTAAAGAACCTATGAAATGCAATGGAATACACAGTGATTTCGAATGAAAAACATTGTATATGTTTACAAATTACTCACTTATAGGCTTGCCAAATTTTTCATACAAAGCAAGATTTAAATCACAATCTAAAAACCAGGGAACTATCATGTATATAAGAAAATAAATTACAACTATAAGGCCAATAATACTCAAAAGATCCATTTTGTTATGGCGTATAGTTTAATCTGCAATTAAAAGATAACATGATAATATTCTGTTTTTTATATATTTAATAACACTATCACTTTACTGTATCATAATAATAAGGTGTTTATAATAACTATTTACCAAGCCGATGTTTTATATATACGTTTATCGTGTTTGATAAATATGTATTTAAAAACAGTAACTATTTATCTATATTGTTACCATAACTTGAAAGTATATTTTGATCAGGGGCTTACAATGTAAGAAAAATTCTTTGTTTGCACAAAACGTTTCACAAAAATTACATAACAAAGCATTAATAAAATTGTATCGGTGATAAGATAAAATAAGAGATGTTTGAATGTTCGGTATAGATACGAAATGGACAACACTGTACATACGGAGGTTCCTAGATCTAATAAAGAATCAACGTATTGTTAAATTAAATCAATAAACCAAAATTAATGTCAGTTAATTTCAACTAATATTTTGTCATTTAAAAGTATACATTGTTAGAATATATTACAATCAGTCGTCATTAGTGTTCTTCTCGAATCTTTTTTCGCGATTCGACGGGATATCATTTGTTTTCTTCAGCTCATGTTCTTCTTACAAAGTACATGTAATCCTGTAACATTTAGATAAACATTTGATTAGATTATGCATTATATTTAGATTTTTAATAAAAAAATAACAAAAGGTTCAGAAGCGAGAATCAGGCTAAAGGGGAGGTACAAAAACATCCTGTTGTTCAGTCGGTAATGCAGATGTTTCATAAAATGTATATTGGTACATCTCGTTCTTCTTTGCTTTTACATTGCAGTTTAACCATGGAATGGTAACGCATGCTTAAAATAAATGATGGAATAGTAAATTTAAATGATTACCATTAGAAATGCTGCGGCTAGAAGCAAACTTTTCAATTTTACATTCGTGTCTGCAGGGAATATAATTAATAGAGTATAATCGTGAAGAGTGCTGTTCCATTGATGCATCAGAGATGCAATTTGATGAGTACCGTCAATAGAGATTACCTGGTAACACGACATAAGGATCGATGGATCGATTAAAGGATATACAGATATTTGTTAAAATACACAGAATCGATCGAGGCAAAGAATTGATCGTACTTGGAATTGTGCTTCTTTGTACATGCAGCAGCCGCAAATGTTTGGTCCGTATATGTTGCAAAGTTCTTTTCTTGTCTCATCGTAAACCGTGAAACTTGGACCGAGTATACTGAAATTTTCTTCTACAGTACCGATCAGATTCGCGCTGACTACTGTGACCTTCTGCGAATAAAAAGTCATTAAACTTTAACTAAAGCTGTTGACATCGGAAATTAAGAGACTAATTGACATAGTATACGTGTCCATGGAAGCTTTACTTACTCGTAGCCTGTTCAGCATGCAGTTCCATCGAGAATTTATATTTATGACGAATGATAATTCACCACATTGGTCCAAAACGTTGAACTTACAGTTATCACGGATCCATTTTGAACAACTCGATTGAGTTTCAGGTTTCGCTGCCATTGCTAGGAACAGTGTTTCAGCCTTTGGTACTTTGACTCTGTACTGCAATCCTTTATCTGCTCTACCAAGTACTGAAGCAAACAAATAAATTTTAATTGGCAAAGTATTCATCATTTTATTAATTATAATTATAATTAAACCTTGTATTTAAATTAAACCTTGCTTGTACTTTTAGTTATATTTTAGCCTATGCTGCACCTGCGTTTACGCGCGGCGATACAATGCGTGACGATATAACGCCTAGCTATAAAACGCGTGGTGATATAATACATGATACAATATAAAAAGTACACCTATCATTATACAAGGTACATTCAATTATTTGCTAGATTATATAAGTCAAATTCAATGCTTATTATCGTCGTTATTGTTGCATTTAAGGGAGTTACGAACATGTGCTCAAGTCGACGATTTGTTGTATTTCCAATTGTTCCACATTTCCGAGGAAGTGGCTTCCTGAGAGTGCATTTATCTGCGTCCTCGTAGTCGATACCCAGTCTAGAGTGTTCACAGGGATTGGTCTCCTTGGATGTTGAACTTCTCCTACAGAAAGGTGTTTCTTTTATTATTTATGCATAGTAATATTATGCAAGAACAGATATCGCAACATATTAAGTTGTATATTCGCGATATTGTTATAGATCAGATAACTTCTCAGCAATCTGATCTTATTACTTACCCGGTTGTGCCGTGATAACAGTGGGATGCGAAAAAACGGGAGGCAACGACTGTGATTCATTCCGCTGCATCTCTATGCCTTCATTGCCTGCACTGTTGCTTTCTATAATTAATTATCTAATAATCACATTTATTACCATGATTTTACATTGCTTTTTCGTCGTAGGAAACGCGACCTAACTTAGCAATACAATGGCTCCCGGAAGACACAAGTTCAGGATGGCGGTCATTTAACGAACGCGCTCGTAGCTGTACTATGTCTTAAGTCTGAGCCGCGACTCGCTCAACCGGTGATATAACGAGAGCTTACTGTATCACGCAAATTGATGTCATTCAAAGAATTAATGGTACACTTTACTAACACCGTTGGTAAAGGAAGTTGGAGTGAAGTGAGGCAAACCGGATAAACAGAACTTAGGCTGAAAATTCTGTACCTGAATAATTATCGGTCGGTGTTCCAAATGTGACACGATTGAGGGCACTAATGTTCATTTCTCTGCGCTTTTCGGCGAATTGCCATTAATATTTCACATTGTATCAGCGATTCAATCGTATTACGATTCTTTTTGCGACCGAGACAATACGGCCAGTTTACCCAATTAATTAATTCCTATGTCTCGACAAATTTACGCGGATCGATCAGCGAGCAGGGTCACCTCGCACACAAACGTTAAGATATTGTTTTAAGCTCTCACCGTCGCCCGTGTTTTCGGGGGATTTAAGAAGTCGACCAACAGGTGGAATTCGGTATATTGTTCTCGCGTGATCGACGAGCGGATTCTCCGCTTTTACTCTTATCGCCTGATAATGACCGATCGCTTATCGGTGATAATGTGAACGATAAGACGCGTTGCATCTGCTATTGCGACTAGACGTTTTGGAAATAAAAATGTACCTCAGACTACCAAGGCTTTGTCTTCTGAAACTGGTAAAAGCACACTAGTACTCGACACGATACTGATTGAAAAGTATGTATACTATATGAAAAGTATGCGTAATCGGGCACTGAAAGTCAAAATAAATACTGATTAGAATCTGTTTATTTATAGAATGATTCGACCAGCTATGATCTTCGATGACAGTAGAAAATTTGATGACAGTACAGAAGCATAGATGAAAAAGATTGTATCTTTTTAAAATAATCTTTATTATTACAATTGTTATAATTTCTGATGTATAATAACTATTAAATGTGATATAATTTCAGAAGACGGTATCGGAAGTAATATTGTTCCTCAGGTGCTCAGGTCAACTGAAGTTATAGATATATAGGTATGAATTCTGAAGAACGTTCATTGGTCACATTATGGGTGGTCGCATTCCTTCTAATGGAAGCGACACGTCGCGTCGTCCGATAAATACAGAAGGCGAAGCCATAAAAACTGCCCGCGAATCCGTGAGAATATTCTTCAAGAAAGTTCGACCAACATCTCTCTCAAAACTAAATTGTCCCAGATATTCGACTCAACCCTTGATTACGAAGTTTTCCGAATATTGATCGTAGAATTATCTTTTCATTATGACGTATTACTAATTTTAGAATTTCCTCCTAGAAAACGGAGATCTATCGAGTTCTATTTCAAGAATGGACACGATCCACGGAAGGGAAGATTCTCAAAGGATTTATTTATTATCCTGTGATACCGAAGAAATGGCACACTTCGATCTACGTCTTCCTCGAGAAAAGACGAATTTCCTGCTTCAATTCGTGCTTGTGACACGTTGATGGACAGCGGAAGAAAATGTAGAAATATGTAGGACTAAATGTAAAATGTAGGACAATCAACATTTATTAATCTTTACTAATTTTTTTAAATTTTTACTCAATGTTATCTTCGCTATTAAGTAACATCTTGATTTGTAGATTGGGTCAGTGTATTAAAAAAATCAACAGCTATGCTTTGTAAGTTCAGAAGAAAAAATTAAGGATCCTTCATATGATGACTTTTGAAATTTATCTCAAGTTATACAAAATGGCCACTGGTAATTTATAGTTTATTAAGTTCTTTCAACACTACGTGTAGCTTATTTTATTTGTTCTATTAAAATATTTGTAATGAACCATTTTCTTTCCAGGAACCTGTAAATAATTCTTGCAACACTTTGTAGCATGAAAATTGCTGTAGATCTGAAGAAAATGGAGGTTGAAGAAAATGCAAATTTGAAGATTTATAAATATGATTTAGGAATTTGAGAACATCAGTACTTGAAACGGATTTAGAAGTACCCAAACTTGAGTTACGTATTTGGAAATAATTAGTAGAATTCTTCCTCTTGTTTTTCTCCAAAGGCTTGCCCCTTCATTATCGGTTCACTCCATCCAAACATTGAACGGTCCAGTGTCCTACATCGAGGAAATTAACACATTGTCCATGGACAGGAAAAGTTGCAAGTAATTATAAGTAATTTAATTAGAATAGAACCGGTTGATTTTTGGCATTGTCCTATAAAGCGTTTATCTTTTTTCCCTCAAGTATTCGTGTATTGTCCGTCTGTTTTCACAGGCAACACCCCACGCCTTTACTTGTTGCTGCTGCTTCTGTCGTTGCGTTTCACGGCAAAATCCATGCGCGTTTCTATCGATTACCATGGCCCCTATATAAAAAGGTCTCGTCATCGGTAGCTATGGTACACACACAGACCGACAAAATTCCATGAAACTGCGGAGAATCAACGACGGAGAATCTGTGATACACGGAAGAAGCGGAAAAACACACTGCTGATTAGTGACACGTTGAATGAATCATTAAAAACGAGTAAGTAAACAATTTTGTTTTCCGGTAGCAGAGTTATTGACATGAATTCGTTCTTTTAATTTAATCATCTTTAACTGTATTCTAGATTATTTTGCGTGGTTGGTTGATTAATGATCCGTGAAGATTTTTAAGTATGAAAGGGATGTAGAAAGTTTGGATAATTTGGAAATTGCAGAATTCGAGATTTGGGGATTGAAAATTCAGGATTATGAAAATTGAGGGAGTGAGGTGTTTGAGAATTGAAACATTTGGAAATTCAGAAATTTAGGGGTTTGAAGTATTGGGAATTTTGGAATATTTAAAATTTGGAAATTTAAGTATCTATAGAAAATTGTGTACTTTGGGATTTGTTAGATTGAGGATTTTGCAATTTCAAGATTTAGTAACATAAAACAATAAGAAGAAAAAGTAACATAGAAGTTTGAGAATTTAGATTTTCAAAAATCCTGACGTCACCATAGATGACTAATTTTGCTTCACCATCTGTTAGTATCCTGCACCTGCGACTAGTACATATCGGTATACATATATATGTATATACAATATAAATAACTTTATATGTACATAATTCTTACACAGTACACGACACAGAAAAACGCTAAATTGAATTCACTTTTTTTAAGCAGAATTTCAGTTACAACTACACTTTGATCTTGATTATTATGCGGTTGTAGTTATTAAAATTCTGCCTAAAGAAAATTAATTTAATTTAGCTCTTCGCATTCTGTGTGAAAGTTAAATATACGATTTCGCTACCGTGCCGCCGGAGTAGCGGTACTGAACGGAGCACTGCGACGGAAAACAACATATAACAATAAAAATATATTTAAAAATTAAAAATTACACTTTACAATAACAAACAATAAACACTTTTCAATAAGAAATTAAAATCACGCTGACGTCGTCTATAGGCGACACTCGTACGCACAGGTCGTCACGCGGATGTCGTCTATAGGCGACGCTCATAGCGAAAGGGTTAAAGGTGAACAATCGCACCGTATCTTGAGTGAAACGCGTTCTACCGATAACAGTTATTGTTCCACCAGTCTGCAAATTGGTTGCGATGTAGAAAACCCGATAACGATTATCGATGATGGTTACTGAAATAATACTAACGAAATACTATTAGGATATAGAGACTAAAATATAATAATATACTAAACTATGTTTGTTTAAAGAAAATTTGACACTTTATGTACACTCACGAGCACTGTAAGCTTCACATGCCCATTTCTGATTGATTATGCTTTTAGAATTTGGTCATTTTTTTAAGTTTATCGTGCTTTGAGAGTTTAATAATTTTTTTAGTTTACTACGATCTGAGAACTTGATAATTTGTCAATTTGAAAATGTCAAGTCTGCATATTTGATAGAAACAGCACTTATTGAAAGAAAGTTGCGTCGGAGTGTACGAATGAAGCGACGAAAGCGATGGTTTTCCAGCAACGTGGATATACTGTAATTTGGATAGTACTCAAACAGATAAGATCTGCGTTTTCCTCTATTCCACTTCGTTCAGGGCAGCGTGCTCGTTGGCGAAATAGAGGTCAGTGTTAATAGGATTCCACAGAGAAGCGGTAAAGCTGATTGTATGCGCGGAATGCGTTAGGTCTATTGATCTGCAGCAGAAAAAACGAATAAAAATGCTTGCATCGAAATGGACATGCGATCAATTGATGTACCGTTTAAATCTCGTATGCAGGAAGGAATTCCATTACTATAATGAAAGAACAAGAATTCCATTAGAACAATGAAAGAATAAGAATTCCATTACAATAATAAAACAATAAAAATTGTATTACACTAAAATCGTATTATACCCTTGCACTATGATTTGTCGGGTGCGTCAGATCTAATCACTACAATATTAAAACAGACAAAAAGAGTTGAAATGTTATGTCAATCTGATATTAAAACAATCGTTGACTATGCAAATTATTGTACTTGAACTCCAAATTGAAGCGTATTCGAAATTCGAGTGAAATTGATTAAAAAATTGATCACAGTGCACTGCACTTAGAGAGACTGAGTACCAAACAATTGATTGTACGAGAACAATCCCTCGTTACATCACTAGATCTTGTTACTACGTCTTTCGGAAAACGAAGGACTCTTCGTTGGTCTTTGAACGGAATCGATCGCAAACTGGAAGCTGATTGTACTAGTAGTAATACGATTTCTTTTCTGTTATGATGAACCAACACTCAACCTCCCTTTTACTTGCGCTTGTTGACGTAGTTAGGTAACAACCAGGCCACTCCTAAAATATCAGCTGAAACTCCCCTCGTAATGCGGCGGAATGAAGTAATGAGAGCTGCAAATTTGTTCGTTTGAACAAATATTAATACAATTTGTTAAGTTCTCATAAATTGGCAAGTTGGAAATTTGAAAACTTCACAAATTTGACCAAATTTCAAAATCCCTAAACCACAAATCTCTGAACATAGATTTCCTGCCAATTGTAACTAACATCTTCCTTTATTTCAAAGGTAAAATGCAGCTGCAAGAATGGCAGTTGTTACTTCTCTTAACCGGGACAGTAACCGCGTTGGTCCCCGTTTCCCGTCAGTCCATGGAGGAGTCCCTGGACAGCGCACTGGACGCCATTACCAGAAAACAAAGATCCTTGGACAATAATCCTCAAGAATACTACAACGAGCTTCGCTCCTTCAAATACCATGGCGGCGACGGGGACAGAAAATTCAACAGAGAACGTCCTGATGATGAGAACAGGGAGCTCGAGGAAGAGGACGAGGAAATAGAATTCTTACCCAGCGGTAAAATCAATTCCCACATTTATTTGTTTCATTTCAGTATTTATTTTCATTGTACCATTTGATTGTAGACGCTGGACAGCTTGAAATGGTGGGAAACGACCTTCCGGATATAAACGACAAGGTCCTGGAGAGAGCACTGATGGATTATTTGGACAAAGCTCTGATGGACTATATGGAGAACAATCCTCAAGTAATGCATTTTGATGCACTACTATTCCTCTAATGGCTGCACATTTATCCCTAGATAAATAATTTTGCAAGGATATACAGTCTCAAGGATGTATAGTCTCATACATACATATTTCTCTACTATATTCTCTGCAAAGAGATAAATAGAATTTTGAAACTCTATTCATTTGGATAGATATTAACCATAAATTCTATTCTATTCATTGTAAATGTAAAAAATATTGTCTGCATCCTTTTGTATTTTTGGAGATATCTGTGCGTTACTAAACTTGTGGTATATATTTGCTAGTTGCAAGCTCCAGATTTGAATGATTAATATGTCTAGGAGGCACCCGTTACGTCGTCGTTCCGAGAGCGTGAGCGAACAAACCGCAAAAGGGGTCCCGAGAGATTGAACAACAGACCAAACGAATATTATCAGGAGCTGGCAAAGGTGATCATGAAAAAGATGCTTGACGTGTGCCACAAGTTCAAAGGCGACCGAGTCAATAAACCTGAAGAGTTAGTACATTCTTCCATAATAGCACAGTTAAAGTAATCTACAGCGAAAATAGGATCTGTAGAATTAAGAGTACCGTTCATTTATTCTTTTCTTATTACTTTTTGTAAACGTAAGTGCTAATAGAAATGTTGTATAATAGAGTCCCTGATCAAATGTCTTGGGGTGAATTGATGAATAAAGAAGCCTTGTACCGGGGACAAGAGAGAGAGACTGAAGAGAACGAGTTCGCCGATTTAGATCAAGATTCAAACTTGTTGTACACCTCCTTAGCTGAACGGAGAAATGTGAACGGCAGGTATCCCATAGGACGCGATCTGGGAACCTATAGGAGCATGGCTAAGCGCTATCCCATTGCCAAGAGGAGTCCAAAACCCATACCAACCAAGAAACAAGTTACGGATCCTAAGGTAGTTTATTTTACGATAGTAAATGATAGTAGTTCCAAAATTCTACATCTGTACATCTGTACATCAAATTGTTAATGAGATAATATAATACGTGTGTATTTAAGGTGGCGCAAGATCTGGGTGCACTATTCGGTACTCAATCTACTGTCAACCAGAATCACACCCATAATCATGACCACGATCAGGACCATGATCACGAGCATAACCACAATCACGATCACGATCATGATGATCAGTCCAAACACGAGAGTTCCTCGGAGTCTCCGAAGGTGAGTCCTCCACCAAAGGGTCAGAAAGAGAACGCGACCAAACTGAGCAAGTCGAAGACCATCGAGGTGAGAAAGAAGAGCGTTGATTGGTCTCAATATTTTGGAATGGACCGGAGAAGGAAGAAGGCCAACTTTGTGGCCGGTCAAGGAACGCAGAATCAAGATGACGACTGGATGTTGCAGCGTTATTACGAGGTAAAATGTTCAACATGTGTCCTATGTTCCACTCTAATTTATATCTAATTTTGCAAATGATAACAAGAGACATTTTATTTAGAACATGGTCGAGAACCTAAAAGCAAATGACCGAGCTTATCAGGACAAGCGAAAGGACAAGCAGGAACAGATGAACAGACAGGAGAATATTAGGGATATGATCATTGACGAAGCTCTGAGATACGCAGACTCAGTAGAGGGCACAGGTTTACAGAAGGTGTGACTTTACATTCGACGCATGATTAATGTAACAATTATTAATGTTACAATTATACACGTGCAGGCCCGTGTAGCCGCTGAATACGCATTCATTAAAATGCGAGCTCTGAACGAACTGAGGAACAACGTAGCGAACGGAATGGAAACGCAGAAGATCAATCGTTTACAGAATCAAACGTCCAGTTTTCGAGAGAATACTAGGGCCGGTGATAAACGTTCGGGCAACGGCTTAACCGAGAACGAAGCTTTCGAGGAAAATAGAATCTGCCCGGAACTGGAAGCGATTGAGATGCGATGCAAAACCGCGGATAGTTTGGCTGGGGACGAGTCGCAGATGCTTTATCTTCCATGCGTGATGCTTCAAATCTGCTTGGCATGCGTACGGGTCTTTGAAGTTTTATAATTTAGTCGTATCTAGTACAACTCTGAACTTTATAAATTAACTCTACTAAAACCGATCTAGTACAAGTTTAAGCTTTATAAATTAATTTTAGGTTCAGAATGATTTGGAAGTTGAGTGTGTATCCAACTACGCTGTAGAGGTGACAAATATCTGTGAGGCACAGGAAATACGAGAAGGACAAAAAGCAGGAGAGGCGTGTGTCAGCACAGCGTTGATATTGATGCAGCTGCAACCACCGGCAGCAGTCTCCATGCAATGCCACGTTAATGGCAACGAGTCCTGTTTGCGACGCTATCACTATCGTTACTCTCATCGTTATCTCCGCTATCCTTACGGGAAAGAGTATACCAATGACGCGATGTCCACGTCACGTTGAGAAAATCCTCTGTCGTGAAAAGCTGTGTGGCTCTCTATGAAATGTGACCTCGAATCGAGCTTTACTTTCCGTAATTAACATTTAGTATCTCGCTTAGTTTGTGTGCGACCAAACGGCTACATAAAGGGGTAGATCGGTCTAAATTTTGGCTTGAAAGAACGAAGTTAACTATTATTTTTGTTTAAGGTAGATTAAGAGACGCGGGAAAGGGTTGAACGACCAAAGTCGATTCGAGAACACGTGAGAATATTGATGAATATGGTTGACAAATGATCTCAGATTTTTGCGTGTAATAGAGTACAGAGTGGCTCGATTTTCATCGAGAGACCGAAAGGATTGTTCTATTTGCGAGGTGTTTTTTATGCTTTTTTTTTTTGTTCTTTGGTTTTAAATAAATACGACGAAAGATGAATGACAATAATTATC
Source organism: Megachile ligniseca (assembly GCA_945859555.1). Classification (NCBI taxonomy): domain Eukaryota; kingdom Metazoa; phylum Arthropoda; class Insecta; order Hymenoptera; family Megachilidae; genus Megachile; species Megachile ligniseca. The sequence goes on from OX243792.1 coordinate 364,924, forward strand.
GACTAATGTTTTGTTATTAACTTTTAAGAATGAACCATTGAATTTCTTTTCTTAAAGAATACAGAGCTGAATAAAATTGAATAAAATCAGTGGTAATGATTTGCCTGTCGATAAAATAAATCGAAGTCATATTTTGAACTATGTAATCGGTACAAATATTACATGCAACTCGAGTAGATACCTCGCAAACAAAATGGACTGTATAATAAAAAATCATTTTAAAAGAGACGTTACACACCGAAGAGTATAATACGATTATCATCTTACGAATATTTTCGTAATGTATGAGTGGTTACAAACTTTCGTCACATTCTAATTAGTTAAAATATGATAGCTTCTGAACACTGTTAATTAAGTTTTTACTTTAAGCGCAAGTTAAATTAAAGATTTAATTTTAAATTAGCGTCATTCATATAACATTTTCAATTCTCAAATAGAAAGCATTTAATTACCAATTATAATTTAATCGTTTTATTAATGGTGGGTAATTAGGAACTTCGAAGCTGTGCTTCTATAATACATATATGTATACTTCCATTACATTGTGTTGCTATTAATTAAGAATTTACTTATTTCTTCCATTTTTGCGTCATTAAACTATAAATGTTGAAGTATGCTTCAAAGTTTGTCAACATCGAAGGATATATAATGAAATTTACAAGAGGGACAATGAGTCTATTACAGCATAAATTTACATGTGATTGGATAACAGAAAAGTGTATTGTATATTTGTCTATCTTTACGTTATTGAAACTGTGAGTACATTCTATGTGTCAGTCCTATATTCGAATGTAATAAATATATTTCAACATAATCGTCTTTTATATTATTCAGTATTTATCTCAATATGAACCATATATTTCAAACTCCTTAGATCGATGTCTTATTGTCCGAGTCCATATTCGCGTTCATTTGTTTAAATGATTCAAAAATTTCGAGACATTCTGGAGTATATAATTTTAAGAATTCCAGTTGCAATTGAGCGCATTCAACTGAAATGATATAAAATATTTGGTAGTTAAAACTTCAACCTTGAAAATAAGCAAATAAATTTGTATGAATATACCTCTCCATTTGAAAACCATTTCCAATTTCTTTCTTAATTCTAAATTCAATTGATTTATTTCTAGGATTATATCTTTATCGTGATCTGACATGATTATTTGCCAATAATTGTGCAATGCGACGTAAAAAAGTATGTATACTCTGTTACTGCGTAGTTACATTTTAGGAATCTATGCTGCAAACTTGGTAATATAAATAAGGCGCCCAAAAGCGCAATCAGACAAATTGCGTGGTGTCAAATTCAAATTTCATGGCGCCAAACACAAATTAAGTGTGTGTAATCAGAATTAACCTATATTTATATTAAGTCATAATAAAAATACAATTATACAAGTAATTCAATGATATTTATTTCAAAATATATACATTTCCTTTCTGAAAATTGCTATAATTGTTCAAAACAATGACATTTAATTGCATTCTGAATAAATGTGGGAGCGTTGCGTACAAAAGGTGCGCAGGAACTGTAAAGGCGAGTTTTGTCGATTAAGATAGATTTACACGTAACGATTGTTACACCACAAAAAATCTTTGAAAATGAATAAATTACCAATCACCAACTAACAAAGAAAGATAAAGATACAACAAAAATAGACAACTAAAATTTACAATTTCCTCCGTTACAGCGACTATGCATAATGTATGCTGCATGTAGTTCTTTACTGAAATTTTATTTACATGTAGCGATATCGTGTCACTTTAAGAACACTTCCGTTTCCAACGGGGAACGTGATTGGCCGGTTTAGGAACATGTTTTGATGCTTACGCGCGAAACCTTGCAAATCTACAATTACATAATCTATGATTAATAAAAGTGGCGATGGCGTTTTATGGTCTGTATTCCTTTGTGAACAAAAAGTGGAGTTTCTGTGGTATTTTCTATGGGAGACCGGTTTATTAATGTAAGTTTCAAGACTAGTAATAAAAGAGCGCAAAGAAGCGAAAATATAAAATACAAAGGGAAGAAAGGAGAACGTAAAAGTGCCGAGTGTAAGGAATACATGAGATCCCGCTTTCGTCGGCCGGCGAACATATTTATCTTCGACAGCAAATGTAATATTTTAACAAAAAAATAGGAATAATCCTATCAGAAAAACACATCTGACTGTATGTAATCATCTGTGGTACGTTTGAATTTTTGTAAATCAAGATTTTAAATCAATTCTCGTTATCACATGACGTTCCCGCCGTAACCTTCCATACTCGTTGGTAAACACCGTATTGATATACAGGGTGTTCTTCAATTTCGTTTCAAATTTTCTCTATAAAGTACGCCATAAAACAATATTTCGTAAAAAATAATTTTGTTTTTATTTCTTTTTATTTTAGCATGTTATTAAAAAAAATATAAGAATGTCAGAAATGGAGAAAAAAGAAATTTGTACAATGGAAGATCATGATACATATTCTGAAAGTTTAGAAAAGAGTAATGTCTTGGAAAGTAGTGGATTGAGTGCCTATGGCGAGAGCCAAGATTTTCATCTAGTAGATATTGGCGATGAAGAATCGTCTGATAAATCAGAAAATGAGGTGGAAAACACACAGGATACAAAAACTGTTTCTGTTGATAATGTAGAAACAGCTTCAAATGTAACGGAAACATTGACTGATGCTCAACGTGATGTACAGGAAGATAAATTTGCAAAGACAGATCGTATAGAAAGTACAGAACTGCCGAAAGAGAGAGAAGAAAGTAGAAAAGATGATAAGAATGTTGTTGAAAATAAAAATAAACAATCTGATGGAGAAGATGACGTAATACAATGTACACCACCTGATTCCTATTCACCTTCTAAAAAACAAGTTTCTAGTAGCACAACAACAGGCTTGAAACGTAAAGCAGAATCATTTGATGAACTACCCAATAAAGTGCTGAGAACAGAATCTAAGGAAGATGTGACAATTTCTGGAAAAAAAGTATTTGAAGAAGAAGAAAGTTGCCATTCTTTTAAATCCGAGGATTCTCAGCAGGAATTTCCCAAAGATTATTCTGAGTCCAATGTTGTAATCGCAGAAACTCAAGATGCAGAAGATGAAGATATTGAAACTGTAGCAGAAAAACCTGTAATAAATAAAGATGATACTAAAAATGAAAAACATTCTGAATTAGAAGTAAAAGATTATGAAATTGATAAAAATGAAAATTTTAATGATACATCAAAATTGAACGAAGCTATTGTAAACAAAGAACACAATGAAGAAGTTCCTGATATAACAAATACTGTGCAACTTAACGACAACAGATCATCGCAGACTGAAGTGAAAGAAAAAGATTCTACATCTCCTTTAAAGGTAGTAACACTAGAGAAAATGAAATCCGATTCAAATAATGCTAATGCAGATGGTATAAATTTAGTTGATACTTCCGTAAAAGATTCTAAAGTAATGCATAGTGACAAAACAAAAGATAAAGAAAACGGTATTGAGTCTGCACAATATACTAATTTGGAACAAAAAAGCAGTGAAGTTGTAGACACATCAGATCCAAAAGAAATAACAAATGAATCTCATTCTAATTTAAATTCTGCAAGTGTATGTAAGCCAAGAAACAGCATAGAACTCATATATGATCGAACTGCAGTTAATGAAATTAAATCAAAACCCAAAGAGATCGTAGAAATTGATGAGGAAGGAGAAAAAATTGTATTAGACTCATCACAAGAAGATTCTGATTTAAAGATAGACAACAAAAATGTTTTAGATAATACAAAGTCCGACACAATATATAAAAGCTGTCATGACAGTAAAAGCAGTAGTGAATTTAGTTTCAAAACAATAGAAAGTACCAAAGAGTCACCCCTTGAATCTACTAAATCTAATAATAAATTAGTAAATGGAAGTAGCGAGTCTAAAAGATGTGATACTGACAGTACAGCTAGTTTACAATCTGATACATTTAGTGATGTACCAGTTATCTTTGATAAAATAGACACCCCCGTTTCGGTACCTGTACATAATCTGAATAAGCAGAGCAAACCAGTTTCTACACCTAAGGAAAGTGATCATGCTGATTTATTAAGTGTAAGTGATAATGAACCTGATGTTTTTATAGTAGATGATAAAAGTAAATCCAATTTAACTCACAGCAGCTCTATCACAAAAGCTGTCCAAATGGAAAAAGAAATTGGTATATATGTTAAAATGAAATGCTTACTACATGTTGATGAAGGTACAAAGGAGTTTTTAAATAAAGAAATCACGGGTGTACAATGCGAAACTATTGCTGCAGAACCTACGTTAACACGGCAGAAAACTAACGATACCTCTGCTTCACTAGCAGATATTTCTGGGAATGACAATAAAGATACATCTCCAGGATCAGTAAATAGCAACCCACAGTTATATCAATTAAATCCTTCTAGACTTTCGTTTGCATCTACGATCAGTTCTTTAAGTTCTGCATCTAGTGCTGCTTCATTAGCAGCTAAACTTGCGATAAGGGATAGTACACATTTCTCGTTGCCAAGAGGACCTGCAAAACATGCAAAAAAGCAAACACACGATATGCATTTATTGAATGATAAGCAAGCATTAGATGAAGCATATGAACGACTTAGTAAAGAATGGCAAAATAGTCATCTTCTCACAACGACTATTTTAAATTTTGTTAATACAGAACTTAGTGGAATTGATACATGTAACGTTAGTAATGAAAGAATAGATGATCAGTTGCAAAAACTTAGATCCTCTACGCCAGAAGTTCCACAGGAAGTAGCACAAATACAAACTCCCAAAAACAGTAAAAAGAGTAAATCGGTAAAAAGGGCGAGAAGTAAAAGTGTAAAATCTGATGGTCAATCAGAAGGATTAAATAAAGCTTCTTCAAATCTTCTAAAATCTACAGAAAGCAATAATACCCCGAACAGGAAAAAGAATAAAACAGAACATATAGATAATACTTTAACTGCACCAGATGAACCAGCAAAATCTCTATCACAAGTAATCACAGACGAGTTAATCGGTAAAAATGTTTTCGCTAAATGGTCTGACAATAATTATTATCCTGGTATTGTTACCGATAAAGTAAAAATAAAGTATAAAGTAAACTTCCTTGATGGAAAAAGTAAAGTACTTATAGAAGATTTTGTTATACCGATACCATCAGTTTTAAAAGAAGGTTTGTCCGTTTATGCTACTACTACAAATGACGATTATGGATCATGTGGTATAATCGTAGAAACTCAAACTGTAAATAACGAAGTATATTACACTGTGGAGACGGACGAGGGAGAAAAATTACGAGTTCAGGTTAAGGACATTTTCTTGTCTACTGATCAAGCTCAAGTGCTAAAAGAAGAAATGGGTTCTGAAAATAAAAGTCTTCCGGTAACACCAAAACATTTAGGTCAAATAACACTAGATAATATGATTGATGGTAAAAGACGTTCTAAACGTATTGCCACTCCTGTGTATTTAACTCCCAAAACTAAATTGATTCAAACACCCACGAATAAAATCGAGGCAGAACCATCTGTTTCTGGTATATCTTCGATAATGAAAAAAGAAAAGAAAGCATCTTCCGAAAGTGATCTTGTTTCTAGCGATTCAAATGTTTCTCTGAAGGATGAAATGTTTTCCATTGGTGTACAACCTGAGATAATTGGAACTCCATACGAGCAAACTGTAAAAGGACCACAAAACCGAATTAAAAGTAAATCAAGAAGTAAAAAGAAAGTAGATGATGAAGAAACAATTGCAATATTTGGTCCAATTCCACCAACAGATTCGAATCTGTTCAAAGGCATGTCTTTCATCCTTACTTGTGCACCGGTAGAAAGCATTGACCGGTTTCAAGTTGATAACAAAGATTATGGTTCAGATCCGGGAACAGAAAATGAAGAAGAATGGTCAAAGAAACCTTTTATAAGGGATAGATTGAATGCACAAATAGTAGCAGGTGGTGGTAAAGTTTATACAGATTTCAATGAAATACCACAGGAAGAATATAAAAACACAAAATTAATAACAAATGTGCCAAACACAACTGCAAAAACTTTGTTGTGCCTCTCAGTTGGTATACCAGCGTATAATCATAATTGGATTATAAGATGTTGTCAAGAAGTAAGTATCAAATATAAATGTAATCATAAACAGGTTTATAATTTATAACCATATAATTATTTTTATAGGGAAAAATTGTAAATCCATCTGAAGATGAATTACCCACAGGGTGGAGTTTGGAGAAGAATTCATATGTAGAAATGTTTGAAAGACATAGTAGCAAACCATTGAATCAAATCATTGTAATAATTCCAGTTACAGAGTCTAATAAACAGTTTGTTACATTTTGGCGTCAAATTTGTGAAAATGCAGGTGCTGTTGTATTATTAGCAGATAAACCAGGTATGAAACATTTTGATGATAAATTCTGTATAATTAAAAGTATAAAATTAAAAATCATTATTTAAAAACATATGATCATTTTCAGATACAATGGAAGGTTTTGTAGATGGAACAGTAATTCTTACAAACAATTCGTGTCCATCTTGGGCAACAGAAAAAGCTACTGAATTACAAATTCCATTGCTTTCTGCAACATGGATCGTTCAGTGTTTGATAGAAGGAAAATTATGTCAATACGATTCACAACCACGTTATAAATATAATTATATAAAACATTAAGTGCACATAACAATCGAGAAGCTACTTTAGTTTCAGAGAAAGGTGAGAAGCAACTTTTGTATGGAGAGTTTTATTTCTGTTGTTATCAGACGTTTTGAGATATATTTTCTTTTAACATTTATTAATCACAAAGTACTGATACTTCAGAATATTATTGTAATATTCTATAATCGTACAAACTTGTTGTTTTCAGCGTCTGATAAAAACTTAGTTACAGCGATTATATTACTTTTGACAATGCCTATGTAAAGTTAATGATGATCGAAAAATATTGAAACATATTTTATATAACAATATTGTGTACTGCACGAATATTTGGTATAAAGATTTCTCTTTTTGTGACCACCCACTATATTTGAACTTACATATGCTTACTACGTACGATAGTGCTTATCATAAAAACATAATGTTAAAATTTTGTAAAATTTTGTATAAATGAAACTTCTAAATCAGAAATCATTTTTATAGATAAATGAAAAAAGGGAACTGTAATTTTAGAAAATAAGTTTTAATCGTAACGTACACAATTCGATGTTTACCACTTATTCCATTCATATTTTTATTGATAGGTTTAGTATGAACGAAATAGTAGCATCAAATTTCGTCCGGTTCTTTTGAATATTGTTTCGGTAAAATGTGAAACGAACGTTAACGATATAATATGATTAAGAATTTATAATAACTCGTATTTACATTAACGATGTAAATAACTCGATGCATTACTTCTTTCCATGTTAAGATATTTACCATAATCAAATAACGCATTTAGTTGTACGAAAATTATATTTTAGTGAGTATACTTCTACTTAAGATTTTGTTAATAACTATTGTCTGTTGGTAAAAGTAATTGACGTGAAAAATTTGTATATCCCAAATTCTGTATCATTATGAAACAGACAATTCTTATAAAAACTTTTTTTAATTTAGATGTTACCTTAAGTTGAGCTTGTTGGCTTTAATTGGAACATTTTGTTCTCGTTATTCTAATTACTGACGTACATATAGTAAATATTAAAGTACTGTAAATCAAAGTTAACAATGGGTAGTATATCCTGTAAATATTTTTTTACTTGAAATTACAATAATGGATCATAAAAACTATTTACATTACATTTTTATATTCTAGATATATATATATATATATATATATATCTCATTACTAACATAAATTTATAAAATCTTTTATCGCTTATGCACATAGTTGATATATATGTTCAGTAAAAAACAACAAATATCAAGCGAGTTGCCTATAAATACTTCAAATTAAGGTAGCATTAATAATTTTTAACGAAGAAAGATACTAAAAATGTATCTTAAGCGTGTTTACAACTTTTTCAGTAATTAATTTACAGAATGATTTTCTGTTAGACCAAATATCAATAAAATGATAAAAATGTATGTGAAAAGTGCACATGTGCGAATGTGTGTATATAAGTAAATATATACATATATGATAAATTTTATTATGTAAGATGTAGTTATCATGTAAAATGTTTGGGGATAAAATACAGTGACATATTTTGGCAAAACTTTGTTCATTGTGGTTTAAAAACTAGTAGCATACAAGGATTATATTAGTATTTGGAATAATGTACAACATTCTTTGAGTGTATGTACAAAACATTTAATAAAACAATATGTATATATGCTCTTTTATTTTAAGGATTGTACCAATCAAGAAACAATAGAGAAAAAGACATAACTAGAAGGAAAAACAGAATCCACACTCTGAGTCCTGCATTCCTTTGAATTGCTTGCCTAATTTGTTCATTAGCTTCCTTGACATGTTCCGTTGATCCCACAACTGTTGTCATTAGACGGTCTAAATCCTTGTCTTGATCTAGTACTTTCTCTGTAAATATCTCTTGAAGTTCAGCTATATGTACAACCTTGGTTTCAATTTGTTTAACTTCTTCTGTAATTGTATTAAGTTCATTGTACAACTGTTCATTTTCTGCTTCAAATAGTTGTATATCTTCGGGTGATATTTCTTCTTCATACATCAATGAATTAACATCTCCATTTATTTCTTGTATTTTCATAGGACTAGAATTATTGGAACTTATCTTATTGTCTTTATCTTCTGTTATTTCGGTTATATTTGATTCAGGTATTTTCACATCAACTTCCAGTTGCCTTACAGAGTTTGTATTCAATTCTAATTTTGCAATTTTCCTTATTTCCATTGCTCTCTTTACACGCATTGCTTTCTGTTCAGAATAAATTTTACAAACATTTTTCAAATAATCTTCAATTAACAACAACATGATTTCTCTATGTTCCAAATTTTGTGGTGAAACTTCGCAGCCAGCAATTTCTCTTCGCAATTCTTTAATTAATTGAGAACATGTGCTCATTATTTTTTGTGCACCCACATCAATTTGATCACGGTCAACATCCGTCATACTTGGTACATTTGGCAAATAATTTGAAAAATTCAAATAAGCTTTGCGATTTTCTAGCAAAAACTCACGTAACTTTGATATCTGTGCAACTACACCTTGGGCTTTTATAAAAAATGCACTTTTACTTTTTAGTTTCTTCAGATTTCGTACATTGTTAATAGTTCCAAGATCTTTGTTGCGAAGACTAACTGTCTTCACACTGGCTTTAAATAATGAACTGACATCCATCGTTAACTATTCTGCAATCAGCTTCCTTATGGAATATGTTGATAAAATAAGATATCCTATTTGAGCTTATTAATACCTTATGGTTCTCCAATCATAAAACATCACATTCTGTGATTAAATCAATATGTATTTTTATTATAGACCAGATAATGTAGTACTTGATCAAATCAAAATAAAAGAAGTAGTCATTCTAACCAAATGTTTCAACTTTATTTTTACATTTGTTGCGTGATGTGGAATAACACAATAAATAACCTAAAAACATAAGATGATTTTAAAATATGCGAAATACATCACTTTATTAATCAAAGGAATCCACCATTCATAAAACAGGAGCTATGACTACAACAATATCTTTTACAATTGTAATAGAACCATACGATGAGTCAAGAGAAATCTGTCTTATGTCACTTATGAAATAACGATTCATATTATTTACAGAAATAGCGGAAATATTTTTATAATAAAATTTAATCCTTTACATATGTATATATAGATACATACTTATAGGTGTGAAATTGTTAATGTATTATAATTATTCCAATTAAATATATATAAATATACGGTAAACTTATAGAATGTGAAATACTTTGAAGAATTTTCTCTTCAAAATATAAAATTACGTTTATACTTAAAAGATGTTTTCTAAAACAAATTAAAACATAAATTATTGAATCTTGAAAAATAAAGATAAATAGTATTTGTTAATCCAGATAGTCGGTACTGCAGAGTAACATTTTTGAAAACCGGAACACGTAACCAAATGGAACACTGCTATCGAAATGACAAGATGGCACGTCAGCAGCAAGCAGACGTCGACGAACTTTTTGACGTGAAAAATCACTTTTATATTGGCAATTATCAGCAATGTATCAACGAAGCGCAAAAAATCAAGGTTTGTCTCTATAAAATACATTTTTTACTAACGTTACTTTTATTCTCATTGGTTATAAAAATTAATTTTTCCGCATGATCGAAACAAACTGTTTGTCTAAGTTTTCATTGTTAATACCACTTTAATTTTTATTTATGTATGTCAGAATTAACTTTGATTCTTCATTTACTAATATCAGAACAAATTTACGATGATATAGGGACATGTAAATCATATAGACGTAAACAGAAGTTACCTGTTCATAGCTCTGGTTAACTTCTAGTACTTATATTAAAATGTTTGAACGAAAGGAATGATAAAGAACAAAGTTCAATTATAGTTCAAAATGCAAATTATAAACCTATCACATAAACATGTGATGTTTTCCTAATACAGTCTAGTTATGAAATTGTATAATGTTAATGATTCTTTCTTATCCAATATATCAACTTTTTCTTTATACCTTTTTAGTTGAATTTAGATGTGTAAAATGAGACATTAACATCAACTTTTTATATTATCATAGTCAACTTCGCCAGAGGTGGCAATGGAGCGAGACGTATTTCTTTACCGTGCTTATATAGCACAAAGGAAATTTCGTGTGGTACTAGATGAGATTAACAACTCATCACCAATGGATTTGCAACCGCTTAAAATGTTGGCAGATTATTTTGCAAATCCCAGCCGCAGAGAAGCAATAGTTATGGAGTTACAAGAAGCAACAAACCGTGCTAATTATGATAATCATAACTTTTTGATCGTTGCTGCAACCATCTACTATCATGAGAAGAACTTAGAAGCAGCTCTTAGGATACTTCGCAATGTCGATCATTTAGAATGTCTAGCTTTAACATTGCAAATTTATTTAAAGATGGATCGATTAGATCTGGCAAAGAAAGAATTGAAAACAATGCAAGAGAAAGATGACGATGCAACATTAACTCAGTTAGCACAAGCATGGCTTAACATAAGCAGTGGCGGTGATAAGTTGCAAGATGCTTACTATATATTCCAGGTATACATACAATAATTTTTTCTATATTATGCAAAATGTATAAAATGAATTGGAAAGTTAAATTGTTAAGATGATATTATTTTAGGAAATGATAGATAAACATTCCAGTACAAGTATGTTGTTGAATGGACAAGCTACTTGTTTCATCGGACAAGCAAAGTATGAAGAAGCTGAAACAGCCTTACAGGAATCTCTAGACAAAGACAGTAATAATCCTGATACTTTAATCAACATGATCGTTCTTTCACAACATATGGGAAAACCACCTGAAGTCGCTAATCGTTATCTAAGTCAATTGAAAGATTCCCATTTGGAGCATCCATTTGTCAAAGAATACTTACAAAAAGAGATAGAGTTTCAAAGGCTCAGAAAGCAATATTCTTCGTCCGCCTAAATGTATTGAATCATAGCATTTTATGGATTAAATTAAACATGAGTATTAAGAGTAATCTAACGATACTAATTCTAGATACCGAGTGCTATAAGATTAGAATGTTTTTGCAGGGTATAGCGCACTTCTATATCGATCCATATTCTTTATTATTCTTCATGGAAGAATATTTCTTTTCATACAGTTTTGTTTAGTGATTTTATACAAAGTTAAAACATTTCACTTTTACATAAAATTTCTACAATATTTATGATTGGCGAATAAAACGATAGACAAGTAAAAGTATTTACAATTTTTACACGTATAATTAAGGTATACGACGATATGATATTCGACGGAAAAATTACTTATTTACATTATCTACAATCTTAATAAAATATCTAGAATAATTTCAAAAGAAGTAACAGTGGCTGCCATTTTATAATACGATTACAAATAACTATGAAAAAAATAAAAAATAAAAAAATTTCGTTTTGCATGCATTTTAACATACATGACATGAATGTATGTATTATTTAATAAAGTTTCATCTCATGTATCACTGAACAAGGAAATTTTTATACATTAATAGATATACAGTGTCAAATAATTAATTCTCTTTCTTTATTAATTCTTTTTAACGAGATGTCATACTCAATTCATACTTCACTATTTTACTTCGTTGATCATGTACATGATGTAGAAAAATATACAATTAGTAGAAAGAGTTGTAAACCAAACATGATCAAATTTAAGAATTTGCATATTCGGAAATTTGGGAATATAGGAAATCAGTCGGACCTAGCATGCGTAAAAGGAATGCAAACTTATCATACGATGAGTATGATCTCTCGTTGAATAAAGTTTATTAGTATTTAGTTATGAGACGGTAGGCAATTTTTTTCATGACTCCTCTGGTAAGTCTTAATTCTTCTCGCGTCTCGCCATCTAACGTTGTATTTTGTAAATGTCTAGTGTCAAGCCGAGAAACGTCTATCACATTGAGGAATTCGAAAATTTAAATAAGTTTAGTTAGTTGGAATGCGTTAAAAGTGACAAGATCGCGCAAATCCCAAGGACGTGATTATCGTAAAAATAATATTACTTATCAAAAATCGCGAACAGTTCGCTAAATTCCGGCGGGAGATACAATTACGTCGATACAATTTTAAACGTTATCCATTTCCAGTAATAATTTGAAAGTGATCGGGAAAGAAATTTCAGATTTTTTCATTGGAAAAATATTATGTTGAATGCGGATCTTCACAACATGGCGATAAGAAATGGGTATATAATCGCTTATTGCTAAAATGACGGTGAATTTAGTATTACTCTCTTCCACTGTCATGCTCTTTTTTTTTTATTATTCTGTCGTTTTTGTTGGTTACAAATTTGTGTATTTTTCAAGTTCTTTATAGCCGTTGTTTTGGATATTATACGACAGGTAGTTCATTTTTATACATGACACATTTTGAATTTAACTGATCGATGTTCTGCTCATATTTATAACCATGATTGTATTATACGATCTACGTGTTGAAAATAATTCCTTAAGTATATATAACGATACTATAACGATATCGTTTAACGTAACCTAACATATACAAAACTATTTGATATACAGTATTATTGTTCAATATATTATATTTTCTGTATCATAAATTTATTTGTTTGTTTGTGTTAGAATTTAAAGTCTTATATGTTTCCAGGAATACATATTGCAAATCATAAACTTGTATAGTGCCAAGAATTTGGAAAACATAAACTATTATTATTGAAACGCAACGATCATTGGGCAGAAGTATTATTTACCATTGGGATTACATGATAGTAATATATAATTGCAGAAACAAGTTTACAGTTTAAATGGAATGCTTTGATGTTATTGAGAAATGAGATACATTAAAAAACAAGATACATGGTTCATATTTAGTTCTAATGAAATTATTAATTTATATGTTATTTATTTAGTAATTAATCAGTATCAGTATCATTAGAACTATATTGATTAAGTATATTCGATGAATTATATTCTTCTCTATCAGTTACAAATAATAAATATACATTATATTTTTACTGAGACAATATAATAAGTAAGGGGAAACATTTCAAAATATGTTAATGCTAGATAGAGAATTATCTGTGAATCAATTTTATTTTGGAATTTAAATTTGGTATATATTGTTGTAAATATTATTCGGTATATTCAATGAATTATATATTATAATAATTATACTGCTAAAAATTATAAAGTTTCTTGTAGAATTAAGTAACGTATTTTGTAGTATTTTATACATTATTTTTGACTATGTATCACACTATGTATCCACCACAAATAATGGTGCAGATAATGGGAGGCCAACAGGCAAATGGACAGTGTCCTCCAGTTCAAACACACACGATGCACACTCATGGTGCAAGTGCATTTCTTCAATCTGAATATTTAAAGTATCACTCAGATACCTGTGCACAAAATAGACACCAAATGATACAGGTATATTATTGTGTCTGTAAGTTATTTAAGTATTACTAATTGTTTTGAATACAAGTAGTATTTTTGCAGACAGGATCTTGTCCAGTGGAATTACTGCAATTGATGGGTGTTGAAATACCTTCTCTAAGGCGTATAGATTATATACAATCAAATAACGGAATGTCTCCTGGACAGTGGCAAAGACGGGTGAATACATCAAATAATACACCTATTATACCCTCTCCACATCTTACTTTTAGGCCAAATAATAATGGTTTAGTAAAAAAATCAAGTTGGTATAACAAAATCAGCAAAAGAAATTCGTTTAGAGAATCGTTTGTAAAGAATGAAAAGTATGGCAGTGATAGTGGTTTCAGTTCTCGATCTCCAACACCAAATAAGTATCACATTGATAGTAGTCAAACAGAAAGCTCAGATGAGCGAGATTCTGTAATTTCTTCAGTTGAACAAAGTATGAAGTAAGTATGGAATTTAAATGTAATTTTACAATATTTAATAGTAGAATATTATTTTGTTGTAGAAAGTCGCATAAAATACATTCAAGTAATATTACAAACAATAGAATAATGCAATATGGTATATTTTCAAATACTTCCACAAATCAATATTACCAACATCAAAAACCTGTTAATTATTATCCTGCTGCAATGTCAACATCTAGAATTCAAGTGCAAACTTATCAGAATAAAAGAAGATATCATTCAGGTACATTTATATTAACTATAGCAAAACAGTCTATTAATTTACTTTATTCAGAAATAAATTATACTTTTAGGAAGAAATAGCCCACCTCCACAAAGATTGCAAAGAAATAGAAAATATATGGGGTTATTGACACCAAATTATAATACATTTCCTAGATATGGAATTGCACCAGATCGATTCCTTGCTAGATCACATTTAGTTGAAGTAACTCATGTACCAGATGAGTTGATTAATGGTTCAATTTGGGATAATTTATCAAAAGATGTTTGGTCAAAATTTATGGTAAATCAACAAACTGAAACCATATACAGAAATAAAATGATGCTCTGGAGATATCTTTATGTTTACATCAAGGTACGATTTAAGATATAATAATTGTATGAGCAAATAAAATTGTCACTATTAATACGTGTATAACATTTTTAGACTGCATTTCCAAAATATGGATTGTTTTTGGTTGGATCTACAATGAATGGTTTTGGATCAGATAACAGTGACGTTGACATGTGTCTTTTAGTGAGGCATACAGAAATGGATCAAAGAAACGAAGCTATTGGACATTTAGAACAAATATTAAAATGTCTTAGAAGATGTGGTATGTTAAGATGGATACTAAATTTATGTCAATGTAAATGTATAACTTCATAAAAGATATTGTTATTGTAACAGAATTTATAGAGCAACTGGAACTCATACAAGCAAAAGTACCAATCCTAAAGTTCCATGATTCTATACAAAATTTAGAAGTCGACTTAAATTGTAACAATGCTGTTGGTATTCGAAATACTCATTTGTTGTATTGCTACTCTCGAAGTAAGGCTATTATAATTAATAAAGCAGATCTTTAAAGTATTGTAATAAATAGAAGTATCTCTTTAAATAATCTTCTAGTTGACTGGAGAGTGAGACCGTTGGTACTGGTAGTTAAACTTTGGGCTCAATCTCAGGATATTAATGATGCCAAGAACATGACAATATCTAGTTATTCTTTAGTTCTGATGGTTATCCATTTTTTGCAGTGTATGTATTTATATCTTTGTGCGCATACCTATGTACGTATATCACAATTCGATGATTTTCTAAGTCGATATATCTATCTGTTACCTATTTATTTTAGGTGGTGTTAATCCACCAGTTCTACCGTGTTTACATTCTCTCTACGAAGGTAAATTTTCACCGCATACGGACATTCATTGTATAGATATCCAAGAAGAATTAGACATTCCTGCCTCTGTACTTCGTCCTAAAAATCGACAATCATTAGGGGAGCTCTTCGTTGAATTTTTTCGATATTACGTGATGTTTGAGTGAGTAAAGAAAAGTAGTATATTAATATTTATGGCAGTGAATCTCGTTATACTAAATGTATAAAAATTCATTAGTTTCAATCAATACGCAATATCGATACGTTTGGCAAGCAAAATACCGATAGAGGAATGTCGAAGAGCACGGTCTTATAAAAATGATCCCCATCAGTGGAAGTATTTATGCATCGAAGGTGAGTATGGTACTTCAAGTAACAAAGAGAGTTGTGTATTTTAATTTATACTTATCAAATATTTATATATGAACAGAACCGTTTGATCTAACCAACACTGCTAGATCAGTTTACGATCCAGACGTCTTTGCGAGAATCAAGCAGGTATTTGATTGTACATACCAAAACTTGAAAGAATATCACGACTTATCCAGGATATTTGTCAAGATGAATTCAACATCATCGTACATCGTGACGTAATCACGTTCACGTTGGCTATTATAGAAATACTTATTATCTAGTATAATTTTATACTTGAAAGCGGTTTATTTTTGCAATTGGCCTCGCTTTATATAATTCGAGGCAATTCGACTGATACCACCTATGTATGAGATAGAAAGTACAACGAGGTAACATTCTACGCTTACCTTGAGCTAACATGCTCGTGTATTGTGATAATAGCCGGCGCTTCTATGCAATGGCTCACCTGTTGCGTTTATAAGATCGAGTTTTCATCTCGTCTTGTTTCGTTTCTGTTTTATTACTCTTTCTTTTGAATATGTCGAGCCACTTATTACATGAATTTACACATATACAATCAAAAATATTCTTAGCTTTTCTTTAAGTACCTATTGTTATACGAATACAATAGTATTTGTGATTAAAAAAAGAGAAACAATGAAAAAAAAAAGACATTAAATCCAAATTGAAAGTTTATAGTAATAAGTTCACGAAAATACGATGCTGGTTTTTGTATAAATGCGAATGTCTTCACGAATTTCCTCAGTTTCATTTTGTTACGTATTATTTCGAAATTGTTAAATAACAAAAATATGGTGCCTTATTATCGTTTAATTGTTACAAAGTGACACATTAGATACGATAAGTCGACGAAATTTCAGTTTGTGACAATTAATTACAATATAGATTAATATTGGCTCAATGTACATTTAAAAAGCTAAACGTCTACAATTCAAGAATTATATGGCACCGAATTTTCTTCTAAATCTGAGATATTAAAAACTATGATGAATAAATCTGCGTTAAAAAAAAAAATGGAAAAAAGATATCTCATCGAGATAACGAAAAAAGAAAAAAATTAAAAAGAAAAAGGAAAAAATTGTTCTGAGAATTAAAAAAGTATGAAAATCTTTAAAAAATATTAATATTATCGAATAGTAACAACAAAAGTTCATTGAAATTAATTTATCGAATGAATCAAATACTATCAACATATTATAATGATTAAGTTTTGATTCCTTGTATCATGTGCCAAAATATGAAATTATTTTTGTCTTTCATGCGCGAAAAAATTTTGTAAGACAAACAGTCTACTTGGAACTGCATTTTAAACAAAAATTAAGATATGTATACTCTTTACGCTTAAAAATTTTAAAAGTAGACCAAGCAGTGCAATTGGTGTAGTTAAATTTACAGTGGTATCTGTTAAGGTGGTCATCTGGTTGGCTAAAGTTCCTACTTTCGTTAAACATCATGATTCCATTTTCTAATCTTAATTTGACTAGTCCTTTCATTGCCAAAAAAACATAAAATGTAACAAGTAAAATATTTAAAGTAACATATATAGAAAACAGAGGGCTGTGTTAACAGTATAAAAATTGTTAGGTATTAATATTCAACCCTCAGGACTGTGTAATCAAAAGAATAACATTAGTCGAATGAATATAAAATTGATGTTTCGTTAAAAATTATTTCCATAAATATATCTTTTGTATGTATAAATAACCTAATGAAAAACAGGCCTAATGTATTTTTCTAATTAATTATTTACTTATTTTTGTAATGAATTTAAAAGAATTAAATGTTGAAAATCTTCCTTTGCTTAAGGTATAGAAATCCATCATCTTCCTACTTTTTTTGTTAACGTATGTTACACAAAATTTCAAGATAACAATATTTAAACTTTTGTAACTTTCATTTTGTAGTTAAATAAACAATATTTATATACATAATCTTCGATATATAGATATAACATCGAAATTGAAGAAAAAGAAGTTGGATATTTGATCGTACAGGTTAGAAATTAAGTTGAATAATTTTTCAAATTAAATTTATTCGTTCCGTAAGATTTCACAATGAATTTCCATAATATATTCTGCAGTTAGCGGTGCGCTGTTGGTCGGAAAGAAGAAAAGAAAACAATTTTGAGTCTCGTAATGCTTTTTTTTTTTCTTTTTCATTTCGAATTTTTTACACTGACTCAGTAGATTAATTCATCTTCGTGAGAAGTCAATATCGAACGAAAAATACAAAAAAATCGCAAGGGGTGTACGAGGGTAGAAAAAGAACAAAAAGAAAGTGCAACCATACAAATAAGAAGTTATGTATAACGATATTTCGGACAATATAATCAGGTGCAACAAAGGCTTCTTTTCCATAAGGAGAAATTTTCCAACACTTGCTTCCTATTTTGGAAGTTCAATTAATTAAATCTAAAAATTTCTAAAAGCTCAAACTTTCGAATTCTATGGTTTCCGAAATCTCCAAACTTAGTTTTTAAAATTTTGAAATTTTCCACAAAGAAGCCTATGCTGCATCCCGAATGTACATTAGAATATTTAAAAGTACTTTTAACGCTAAATTAATTACCCGTACCATTACAGACAGCGATGTTTAAAATCCAAATAATTTCTGCAGATTTCTATTTTTTTTTGGATTCATTCGTATTTCGTTTACAATTCCTACTAAAAAAAAAGGTATAAATACAAATATCGAATGAAACTTGTTTCTATTCGCGCGACTTCGTCGACCCCTGCGATGAACAAAATATGTACATATATATACCAGTCTAACCAGAAAAAAAAAAAACAAATTAATTAACATGATCGGAATTGATAGGATTCGTTATCAGTTAGCATCGTGTCAACATCACGTCAAGCCTATGAGAAAGGATTCATCGCTTTTGAGCGTCAACCTGATACTGGCGGCAAATTCGATCGATGATATTTTCGATTAACTCATTGTTTCGTTGGTTAACAATTTGATAGTCATTATTCTAATCAGGGTTTCGAAATGTTCAATCATTCCTCTAACATTATTAATCGAATTTGCAATTAAAGATTGAAGTTAAATTTTTCATTCAAACTCGTCAAACTATGAACAGAAAATTAACTTTAATTAGGAGCTTTTTCAATTAACGATTAATTTCCAATAGCTAATCAAAACTTCTTAATTAAAAAATTGAATTATTAATTCACTTGTGTCTAATAAAAAAGTAAAGTTTATTGAATTCCGTATAATTACAAATTAATTTTAATCCTCATTTGGAATATTATAATATGTACTCTTACAAATATGTTATTAATAAGTTTGTCTGATTAGAAGTTTCCATTAACAATTGAAAGTTGATCATTGATTAAGAAAGCGCCTTCAATTAAAATAAAAATTTAATATTTAATTTGATAAGTTTGAATTAAAAACTGAACTTTAGATTAAAAACTGAATTATTTGAAACCCTGATTCTAACTGTCCTTGTCGCCTCTTTTGCGTGTAGGAATCAAATCAGGTACGTGCCACCGAAGACCATTCTCCAGGATCCTATGAAATCTCTATAGGCATGTATTCGTCTTTTCCCTTTTCTTTTTTCGACGTCGCTGATCTCACACCTTTAAGGGAAATTGGAAAGACACGTAACGCGTATCATAGCCAATTCGATGCGTGTTTGACCTTCTCTTCTTGTATCTTCTTACACGATCCTCCAAATGTTACGAGTATCCACGGATATTGCTTGTAAATTGTCGTTACCATCAGAAATTCATCCAGTTGTGACAAACACTCGAGTCGTGATGCGTTACATGTCCCGTATCTTCCTTATTTTATTATTACTTTTTTTTGTGTTTTTGATATTTTGACATTTTTTTGTGTAATTCTAGCGTCACTCGATCCCCGCGATAAAACGGTCCGTTCACGGTAAGCGCGTGTCACGGTGAGTTGGTTAGGTAGCGATTTGTGTGTCGTCTCCGTAGTCCTATCCCTTTTTAGTTGGCTTTTATCGCACACTATTATGCCCAGTGGTACATGAACCATTTCCTTTTCCGTCTAGTACATTTTAGCGTTGACGGTAATGGCGACGAACTTCCTTTTGGAGTAGCTTTGTTTTTATCATTTTTTGTTGTTTTAAAACCCTCTTTAACGCCGACGACTGCGTGCATATACCGTACTCGATCGCCGAGCCGTTTTACCGTTTTGCGCAGTTAGTGATTTGTGGTTGTTGGTCGAAGAAGAATTGGTCGAACGAGCCTTCAGTCGCTCCCGCGACGCTGCATAGCAATTGCGTTGCTCAACCGTACGATCTCGGCTCAGTATGGCTGGGAGAACTGTCCCCCGGCTTGTGACTGTCCAGATTGATAAAAACCACTTCGATCACCTTGATAAGTTGAATCTTGTGACAATAGGCCGTCCATTTGCGATTGGAATTCTCCGACGGCAAATGAATCCTGTGAAAGTTCTGCTTGACTTAATCCAGGTTGAGAAAGACTGAAGCCCGGTTGTGACATTCCTTGTGTAGTGCCCTGTGTCAATGGTAAACCTGGTTGGCTATATGGCTGTGTGTTCTGTTCCGTTTGACTCAATTTTCCCATTCGTGGTCCTTGCTTGTTCTTCGACAAAGCGGTTCCACGACGATTGCGTGAATTCTGTCTGGCCTGTAGCGCCTGTTGGTGTTGGTTGTAGAAACGCGGTGGCACATGTGCCATGTTCATAAACATCCCTACTGGAACTGGTACATTGTTCATTGCTGCTTGAGCTCTTTCTGGACTGATGTAGCTAATCGTATCGTGAGTCCTGCTAAATATGTCCAGGGGAACGTTCCTCTGGTAGTAGGGATTATGATTTTGCGTTCCGTTTACTTGGGTGCCGGAACGGTCATACACGGATCCTGGGATTAGAGCTTCTCTCGCGTCGTACATGGACGTAGACATGAAGTGCGAGCCTGGATTAGCTGCATTTACCAATTTCTTTGGCTTAGCAAACTGAATCATGGACTCCTTAAGATTGTTCAAAGGTCCTTCCACGAGAACCTTTTGTTCTTTGTAGAAACTCAACAAGTGGTTCCAAAGTGGTTGCTTCGACAGCACTTTTGGATTTCCGACGATTATGATTCCGTATTTTGCACGGGTTAAGGCAACGTTTAATCTTCTGGGGTCGTTCAGGAATCCAATACCTTGATGCTCGTTCGACCGGACACAAGACATGATTATTATGTCCTTTTCTCTGCCTTGGAACGCGTCGACGCTGGCAACCTCGATCTCTTGATACAACTTCGAATGTAACGAGCCTTGGTACTGCATGTATTGAACCAAATAGGCTCTCTGTCCTTCGTACGGAGTTATCACTCCGATTTGTTCAGGTTTTACTCCGCAACGTAAGAATCGCGTTGCTATTTTTTCAACATTCGACGCTTCGGTACGGTTCAAGTACGATGTACCGCTTCCAGCGATCTCTTCTTGTCCTTGAGTAACGTAGAAAAACATGGGTTTATCGGGTGCTGGCCAAGGGAAATCAATCTTCAGTAGCTTTCTTTCATCCGCACAAACTCCATTTTGCAAGGAGCCTTCGTAGAAGAAGTTCGATGGGAAACGTGACAAATCTGGGTGCATACGATACTGTACTTCCAACCGGAATGGTCTGATTCCAAGTACAACCAATCTCTCGAAAAGAGATTGCGATAAACCTGCTCTGGCTGCCTTCTTACACATAACAACGGGTCCTAATTGACAGTGATCGCCGACCAAAATTAACTGTTTCGCTCCAAGCACGACTGGTACCATGCATTCAGGCTCTGTGGCTTGCATACTTTCGTCGATAAGAATAGAATGGAATTTAAGTCTGTGCAACCTTGGATCACCAGCTCCGACGCAAGTACAACAAATTACATCGGCTGCTTCTAACAGTTCTTTCTCTGCTGCTTTCTTCAACAGTCTGTAACGTTTTTCATCGACGCTAGACAACTCTCCGGTCTCGTCTTTCAGCTGCTGCAACTTTTGCAATTCCGTGTTCGTTTCCATGTTTTTAATTTGATTGTGAAGAGCGAGGAAGCTAACCGGCGAATCAATCGCTTCTCTCGATTTTGCGCAAAGTCGTACAACTTTCAGATTGGATTTGTGTATCTTCTCTGTGAGCTGATCCACGGCCGTGTTCGAAGGAGCGCATACCAACACAGGACCACCGTTTTGTTTTACCAGTTGGTAAACTATAGTGGCACTGGTCACGGTTTTACCCGTGCCAGGTGGTCCTTGAATCAAAGACAAAGGCCTTTGTACGGCATGTTTTACGGCGTATACTTGAGAACGATTCAAGTCCGGTAAATTAGGAGCACTGAAATGCTTAGGAAGGTGACATCGAAATAGGACTTCTTCCACTTCATGACCTAACAATCTATGATATATGTAACCGGATACGGAGGTATCGTCCACAGCAAATTTTCGCAATGCTAATTGCATGCTACGATCGGAAAAGATTATGCAATTTATTATTTTATATATTAACTAGTATTACTACATCATTATACTAATTTTATACAAATATAAAGTTTCTATGTGTTACTTACCGGTCAAAGCTTGTACTTTTCCAAATAAAATCAACGACAAAGTTACTGACACATTCTGTCGGGGCGCCGGAATTATTTTTCAACTCAATTCCGACTTCCTCTCCGTAATTGTCAGGAATCTTTATCACGTGTCCAATTCCTGACCAAGGTTTGTGAAGCTCACCCAAATAGCGAAGTCTCAGTTCATCTCCGTGCATCAATTTCATGTCACCGTCTGTTTTTGCTAACATAAAATAGGCAATCGTCTTTTTGTTCAATCCTACGTCCCAACGAACTTCGATATTTTCTTGAGTTTGAGATTCCTTTAAACGTTTGTCATAATCTGCTTCTAACTTAACGAGAGGGCCAAATATGTTCTGATATTGGTATCCATCTTCGTACCGCAAAAGTACTTGTTGCGGTTCTTCGTCTACTCCAGGTTTTTCAAGGTCTTGGAAGGTCGCATCGACATTATCTCGCCACAGCTCTTCCAACTTATTAATTTGTTGCGCGGATATCTGTCGAGCTCGCAACTGTTCTTGTTCAGATGGGATTTTTACTAGCCACGCCAAAAAGCTACGATCCTCGATCAATGGTTTCCATTGTTCTTGATCCCTGAAAATTTTATTAATAATGTTAAAAGTTTGTTATATTTCAAATTGCTTTTAAATAGTGATATTTACCAATTCATGTCCTTCAGGGAACTTTGAGCCGCACATGGTTGACGGCACAACAATACAACAACAGAATCTGCTTTTGCAGGAATGAAACCAAGAACAAAAACATTTCGGACAGCGCATGAATAACATTCCAAAACAGTTTCCCCCAAAGGACCATCTCTGTAACATCAATAAATGATTTGTATAAAACTCAATATTTGTTTTATTTACCAATCTTATTAACCATTCTGATCTATCATTTGGGTCCTCTTCAGGAATATAATGATTCTTTATATATACACATGCATAAGGAACATAGTGTCATTCGCAATATATCACAGATAAATTATAAAGGTGTAAATATAAAACTGTAAAGGAACAATGAGTTGACATATTTATAAATGAATAATGGTATATAACATGCTAGAAGAATTACAGATAAATAAATTATAACATGATATTTATACTGATAGTCTAAGCTTCATTACAATATCAGATTAAATACCTGTGTAAAGTAACTTCCTTGTGTTTAGCTCGTACAAGGTGGTTGATAATGTGCGAACCAGACGTGTTTCCACGTCCATTACAAAACCATTTGCGACAGATATTGCACATAACAACACAAGACGCTTCATGAATTCCACAATATTTGCATGCATGTTCTGGCAGATCACGATTATAGTATGCCTCCTCTTCCTCTTCCTCGAATTGTAATTCAGCAAGGCTTTGCGCTGCTCCAGTAATTTTCAAGTCCAATGATGAATTGCCACTTGTACCATTAACCTAAATGAAGTTCATTGATAAAAGAAACTTTATCGGTAGAAGTACATGATCATGCATATTTTATTTTTATACTTAAAACCATACACAAGATTATGATGTTTCTTAATATTCATTATATCAACCAATAAACACTTGTGGGTTTGTTAAAACTTTGATTATAAATCGATTACAACTTGGTTTATTCACCTTGCACAACAACGTGAAACAATGTTCTTCACACAAAATTCACCTAACCTCATATGAATGATCAACTAATGACCACGTTCGTGATAGAAGATTTAAACAAATTGAATTTCCGATCGTCAGACATAGAAAAATCATAAGTACGAGACAGTAATACCGTACAAACAATACCAGAGTCGAAAAAAACAAGGGTCACAAAACGACAGCAAGGCGTGGACATAAGCACGATGTGCATGGAAATTCGGAGAGCTAGTGTAAATTAGGAGGTTAGGTGGTATCCGCGTGACTAGAGAAAATCTTATACAACGAATAAACAGAGATAAAGAATGAAAATAGGTTAAAGGTCGATCTTTCCGAACATATGACGAGCCAAAAACCAACCTGTACGGGCTGGCTAGGTTGACTTTGAGCAGTATCATGTTGCGAAGCCTGAGTTTGACTCGGGGAAGGTAATGTAAAATCCGTGAAGTCAAATTCACTTCCTTGAGTGTCTGCACCGATCAGATCCGCTTCCTCGGTGTCGAGAAACGTGAGGGTTTGACTGCTAGGTCCGTATGCATCGACGCTCATCGTGTATAATATTCGATGTCCGTTTCGTACCCTGTAAGAGACTACCTCCCGCTCGTAAAATGCAGCGAACACCAGTCGTTGGTGGAAACGTTTCGCCACAAATGCTCCAAAGATTTACCGTTAATAAACGACAGACAAACGAATCACCGAGTAAAGTGAACTTAAACACTTGGACGAAAGAGGCCAGAAATTCCTACGCCATACTTCGTCTCGCGCAAGTCTCGCGCCCACCAACACCGACACGAGTACACAACTAACTTTTCTTCTTGCGCGAGTCGCGTGTTACGTCATCAGCTGATTTCCAAGTGCGCTGAAAAATCGGGAATAAAGATCGGGAATTCCGATGGTTTTTCACGGAAAATGCGATAGGCCTTCTCACGATTGCATTTTTCGTGCCGATTCCCCTTGAAATCTTTATCGGTCAAACATCTGATAAGCGACGGATTATGTCGCATTCCGACAGGTGACAGCACAATTATTACGAACTATACGCTGTCCCACGAGAGAATACGGTAACTAGATGGCGATTTAGGGAGTTTCTATTTAGTGCGAGGCCTTTCTAGAGTCTGCTACTACTTTCGTGCTTATATACACGATGAAGAAAGATCATGAAGTTATGTCAAGGAAGAGATAAACTAATGGCGGGAAATGGTGACAAGGAGTAAATTTCAATCTCCGAGGACCGTAGCATTCCCTAGAGAAAATGCAGGACTAAAGGAAAGATAATTCATCATTTGTCTGTTTGTAGTTGCTAAATTTTTAAATTCAGGAATATAGAAATTTGAAAATTTTGAATGATTATATACTTTTGATACTATCGTCATTTATGCGCATGCGCATGGTCATAGATTACAAAATGTTTGTACTCGAAAAGAGATGAGCTAGATGTCGCTTTTGTATTCTCTACGAATTATCCAATAACAAGGCTTCTTACATCCGATTTAAATTAATATCTTGTATGATTTTTCCCGTCTCGCAGATACATCATAGTTAATGACATAAATTTATGCGCATTTTATATTCAAACGTCGTTATTCAACGGATCAAATTGTTTAACTGTAGGTACATAATTTTGATAGACTGTATTGAATGGATTAAAATTATGATAGAAAGATATGGGTTTCAGGTTTGTTTATTATCGAATTTTTCTATTTACGTACATACATGAATGTTACGATGATTAAAAATTTATAGCTATAATAGAGATAATAAATAAAAGTTTAATATATACAAAAGACTTCGAGTTGCTTCGAGTTGCTTCGAGTTTCATCGATATCCATATTTTCTAGTAGCAATTATTTTCGTACATTACTTTAATATTTTTATCAAATTTATAATGTATCTTATAAAGTAATA
The DNA here is from genome assembly GCA_945859555.1 of Megachile ligniseca. Taxonomy (NCBI): domain Eukaryota; kingdom Metazoa; phylum Arthropoda; class Insecta; order Hymenoptera; family Megachilidae; genus Megachile; species Megachile ligniseca. The sequence goes on from OX243792.1 coordinate 391,277, forward strand.
GTGTTTTAATCACTACGTAATATACATAAGGAGTACTCAATTCGCTTCCGGAAGTTGAACCACTTTCGTTGCTCCGGAAGTCGATGACAATGAACTATACAAAAAGCACTTTAGACGGTTATACACAATTTTCCAGGTTAAATTTTCAATTCACCTGGATTATGCCCTTGATAAAAATGTGGCACGAATGAAAAATACTTTGAATGCAACATATAAAAAAGGTATTTATGAGATCAGTCTTGGCTGTGTATCGACTACAGTGTCAATCAGTTCATTTTATCGATCGATTGTAATCGAATGAAGAAGACATTGATGGAATCTTGTTACCTTATCAAGTAAGGATCACGATTCAATCTTTTAGTTTCGCTGATTGATAATCGCGATTAAAATGGCAGTACCTTCCGTTTCTGTCAAAAGTTGCTTTCAAATTTACCCGCTAGATGGCAAGGTTACGATCGATGATCGAATCGATTCTCTCGAACAGCGTTCAAAAAGTCAACGGTTCGTTTCAATACGAAATCTACGCTAAGGTAAAAATTCGTGTTCAAATTTATAAAATTTCGATCGAGAAAATTTCTATGCTCGAAAACATTATCACTTCTACAATACAAATACTAATTCCATCGAAAAATAGTACAAAACATTATTAAAGTCTTTGGAACGTTGAAACTCTCGTGGAAGCTCCATTATTTCATTCTTTCTCACTACACTAATAAGATGATAATGGTATCTTTGAGAAAATATCTCGCACAACTATACTTTTCAGAGACAATGTTTCCAAAATACCTCTTAACACAATGTAAGTCAATAAATGAAATGAAAATAATTTTTATAACGTTCAGTTATATCAGGTAAGTTAGTCGAGATATTTTGTCTGAAATACCATGTCGGGTTCAGTTGTTACGCAATCTAAAATGGCACGTACGTTTTTCTTCTAACGAGTCTCTTTCATTTTTAACAACGTCTACTCTTATAGGTGATCAGCCAGTGTTGGACGAATATTTCTGAGACTCGTCAGACTCACCGGACTCATCGACGGTCAAGAATCGGTAAGTTCATTTCTTAGCTGCACCCAGCAGTTTCAATCGCGAAACAAACTAAACGTGTTCGTTACATTTACAGTCAGTACTGCGGATTGGGCGAATTCCTCGCGAAATTGCTCTGCTGATTTTGTTGCAAGGGGCCAGCAGGGCTGGGTCTGGATTGGTCACGGTATTGTGGAGGACCCGGTGGTCCACTAGGTGGTCCAGTCGATCCAGGAGGTCCAGGTACTTTTGCGTAGTTCCCTCGTGTAGATCCTTGATAGCTACCATACGCGGAATCGTCGCTGCGCCTAGAGATGTGACCGTACATGCTTTCTGGTCTTCTAGAGTTGGCCGTGTTATCCGAGGTGGCCGATAGCTGCCCGTTCTGGTGTTGCTGTTGCTGTTGCTGCTGTTGTTGCTGGTGGGTCTGCCCGCTGGTCTGAACATTCGAAGGAGATTGCTGAGGGTTTTGGCTACTTGGAGGAGGAGCTGGAGCCCTGCCATATATGCTGGACCCCGTGGAAACCCCATAGATACCATTCTCCCGGGTGCTGAGGCTCGTTGAGATTCCTCTGATGCCATAGATGCTCTGTGTACACTGTTGTAGCTGATTCTGCATGTTCTGGTTGGTACTGTTATGATTCTGGGACGTCTGAGTTGGCCCACCGTTCTGTACACTCTGTTGTTGGCTTTCTCTTCCAGAATTAGAGCCTGTCTGCCCTATCCTGATGGGGTACAAGCTCTGAGCTGGTGCTAGAGGACCCGGCTTGGGGATCATGAGACCATCCCGAGTGCCAGACGTCGATTTAGCGTATACACTTTGGGAACGGTTCAAGTTTGCCCGGGTCAAAGGAGGAGATTTGCAGTAGAGCGACTTGGTACCACCGTAGATAGACTCCACGCGTTCCAGGGCGGTTGGAGGAGCACTGTAGATGGACGCGGATGCTCCGGCTACAGGGCGATAGGTCGCATATGCGCTTGGGAACTTTGGGCCTGATGGTTTGTCCAGGTCGTCATACGTATCCTCGTCCGATCTCATCGACGAGTTGTCGCCATCGTCCATCTCCCGAAGGTCCCTGGATCGCTTGGGATTTAGGACGTACTCGTAGAGCAGAGCTGCCACCGCGCTACCTGACAACGGTCCAACCCAGTACACCCAGTGGTTGTCCCATCGGTTGCTCACGAAAGCTGGACCAAGAGCTCTTGCTGGATTTAGGAATGGACTCTGAAAGTATAATTATAAACGATATAACATTTGACTCGTTGAAACGATGAATCTTATTCTTGTTTTAAATTACAGATATTGTAAAAATCTGAGATGAAGAATATGTAAGTTAATCTAGCCCTTATTTATTTATTCGAGCTCGGAGCGGAGGTGACATAAGATACTTCGAGTTCTCTGTCCAGAGTACAAACGATCCGGCGCTGAACACGGTACTCTCGGATTTTTCGCTTTGGGGTGTATTGTACAGGCGGAGCAGGTGGGTTTGAGATCAAATTCTCTCTTTTTTTCGTGCGTCCTTCTCTCTTTCATTTATCCCCCCTCTACAATTCTCACGCTCCTTCCGCGGCGAACTGCAGGTGCTCTTTAAACACGTGGACATTCGATTTGAAAAAGATGGAGAAATTCGGATAGACCGGTTAGAAAGAGGAAAAACGAGAATTCCTTTTTATCCAGCAACTTGTAATTGTGTTCCACTTTGATGCACAGGAAGTTAGTATACTCGTACACATGTACGAGTGTTCATTCATTCATTAATGATTAATTTATAGAAAGGAGCACTTACGGAAACTAGAGTGGCTGACGTGTAAGCAGCGGCTAGTACGCCGGCTGGTTTCGATGAGATTGACGACGGCAACGTTTTAGAGGATTCTGAAGTGAAATGTGCCAGGACTATGAGCACCGAGAGAGCTAATTCAACGAGCAGTCTCTCGATAGCTCCGCCGAGACGACCTGGTGAAGTCAAGGTTTGCGTGTTCGAAGGTGTAGTCACCCTGTAACAAAGAATTATTATTTTAATTATTTAAAATAGATCAAGGCTTTCTTGTTGCTTTTTACAGAGAAAAAACGATGAACGATGTAGGACAGCATGCGTTCGTGACAGTAATTGTTTGAAAAAAAGGATGAGCCACTAACGTGAAAAATATTATCGATTTCCCCGGAACGATTGAGGCTCGCATATGGCATTCGGTGTGACAGCGATACCGCAATATAATATACGATGATTTTCCTATTGAAAGTAACTATAGCCCCGACACCGAGCGTAAAAGCCCTCTGCGGCAAATAGGTCCCAACGGTGTAATGTTTATATTAGTCGGTGCATCGAGCCCCTACTCCACTTTTATCGCTCCTCGCACACTATTTCGTCTGCATAAAAAACCTCGTTAATTTTCTCAGTTTGTACAATGACACGGGGTCACAGAGACACGACCTCAACCCTTTCCCTAAGGTCCAGAAGTGACCATAGTGACCCATCAATTATGGTGGACAAACTTGTTCCATGTCCACATACGAGTATAGACATATCCCGAGGTATGATCTAAGTACCTATTACTATCACGGATAATCGCAGCTAATCTCTCAAATGTCTGTTTTAGTTCGAAATCCTCGTCACCCTAAAAATCTATCGTCACGTGCATCAGCGAAAGTTCTCCCTCGGTCCATGCAAATGAAAGCTCCCTCTCCATGTGAAGAGTACTCCTGGATCGTGTCACGAGAAGGCGAATTGATGAAATCAGAAATGCAGATCATGACCACACAATTGAGATTAACCGTGTGGTCCGTGGAACACGGTTCCCTGAAATCGAGGGGAAAACGGCGCTCTATTATGAGACGTCTAAGCGGATTTTTCGTAAACGGTTTGTAGCGTTATATAGTTATATAGAAATAAGAAACTATTGAAGACTGTCGCTTGAAAGAAAAATGAGGTTGTACCCAAGTATAAAAAATTCTCAAATTTCTACCCTAACTCATATTCGTATAACGTTCTCCTCTATCTTCCAGGTCCCACGACCGGCCGGTCGTTTTCTCACGTTTCCACCCCGGTCATTCGCGCGAAACTCATCTCGTCATCGAACGTTTAATCTCGCATGCACTTGACTCGAGAGCGACTGCAACCTGTGCTCCACATTCGGTAGGGGACCCACGGAATACACCCCAGAGACCGACACCGCGCTTTAAATAAATTTCAATTCGATAAAGAAGGGGTACGTATCAGTTTCACCAGGCTATGGTCGTGTTTAACGAGCTATTGATACCTTCTACCACTTGCTCCAGCAGTCTCCCTTTCGAGAACGGGACACAGGAACTGGACTCGTCACAAAGCGTTCCCCTTTCCACTCTCCCGTGCTCCAACGAGGAAAACCGCCACATGTGATACGCGTTAAAGTGCCACGAAGCCGAGCTGAGGTCTACGCCCGATTCTATTCTAAAGTCTTGCCCTATGGGAAAGTTCAGATGCGCTGGACAAGCGGTTCGACAAGAAAATTAAGTTTTACGGTCAACGATGCGGGGATAACGCCCCGATTGTGGGAAGTTTCACGATGAATAAGCTGACCATGTATTTGTAACTAGAAGTTTTATACAGGGTAAATACAATAGGGTCGCTAATAGTGATGCACCGTGTAGAGCATAATTTGACCGGAGATTTGAATATTTGTATATTAAGGAATTATAGAATTTGCTAACTTAGAAATTAATTTGGTAATTTAAGATATAGGTGTTGGAAATTTGAAAGATGATCAAAGTGTGACCTTGGAAATGTAGAAAGTAACTTTGCTACATTCTTTGTCCCCCTATTTCTAAACCCACCTAGTTACGCCAATGCTTCAAATAGCTATATTTCATACTTAGCATCGACTTCTTGGAAACGTGCATTCTACTTTTCCGTTCCTTTTTCAAAATTCGTCAAGAGTACGGTTTCAAGCTTTTTCTCGAACGAGCGGTTTCCTGCGCAACTATAGAAATCCAGACGCAACAAAGCACAGGAATTCTTTGAAAGAAGAGAGAGAAAGCAAAGCGGGTCTGATCAGAATTCTGTCCATTCCGGTGAATGAAAAAAGTCTTTAAAAAGGGGGCCAGGAAGTGCGTATGTCTACGAGGATCCGCTTTTGCATTATTCTTAGTCTTGAATCGAGGTTCACTTAATCCTTCAACTCTTTACAGAGGACTCTTCTTTTTAACAGAAGTTTGTATTGCAATCATCGTTGAAAAATAACTGTTTGCAGTTATAGGCTCCTCTGTGTAAAATTGTCAATTTCAAAATATTATTATTCTAATATACTAATATTCAATAATGTGCCAATTGGAACACAATGAATACACATGTAGGAAGCCGGGACTGGTTTAGAAAAACTGCCAACCACTGCTCTGATTACTTTTAATTTTTGGCTACTCGTTCGCGCCGCTCTCTACATTCTAACATTCATCCTCACTCGCCTATCCTCTCTCGCATACTCTGTCTCTCTCGCACTCATTCTTTCTCTCTCTCGGTCCTCATCCTTACCAATCATACAAACGTTTCCAAACATTCTATCTATCACGCTTCCCGATTCGCGGTCTTCAACCACACACTCATACGCACCTCAGTCACGCATCACATTCGCGACCGGCGCGCAATTTCAGTGCCACACACACATATATTTTACAGGGAACAACGTTCCGTTAAGAATAAAAACAGCACAAGATGTCGACAATAGGCAGAATTTCATATGTGACCGATTATGGTAACGCTCGTTCATGCAAGGATTCGTAGCATCGATTCTAGGGCAAAGGAATCCTGTTGATTCGTCAAGGTAGAACCTCGGCAGCTGGTCAAAGAGCGTTGCGGATCCTATAGATCCTATATAAATCGTACGGGTCTGCCTTTCTACGAGGAAACACGTGCCAGCCACATGTTGCACAAAAGGAATCCTCAGTGGTCCTTTCGAGTATCGTAGCGTAAGTCGCAGTCACAAAGGAGCTTTAGAAGCCCATAAATGATTCTTTTCCCGTCGCGGAGATCGAAGGGCAGCAGATGTTTTGTCGCCCTCTTCGAAGACGTTCCAGGATGATACGTGCAAGAAAAAAACTGAGAAAAATTTATGATTTCACCTTTGATGCTTTCTTCAAAGCTGTTGGAGCTTGCAAGTGTATCGTTGTAATCGCTCTCTTTGCACTTAGTTATATGTAAGCCAATACAATATGTACAATGTACAATATTCTATTGCCACGCATTATTATTATTACATGATTTATGTTGCAGGTCAAATAAAGTCAACAGGACTCTTTGAAATGTCCATAACATCTGAATGTTTGCATCTCACAATTTGCAAAATTAGTACTTGAGAAATTAAAGATTTGGAAATACTTGAGAATATTTGAAAAGTAAGATGTGCTTACTACAGGCATTAAAAAAACAAACTGAATATAAACAGTTTCACTTTCTTGCTGCTAGGAAGTTAATTTCGTGCAGGGCCAATAGTCTGGCTGCGGTTGCATCTAATCGCATAGGCTACGATAAAGGAATGGGAAGATTCTTGAACACGTGGTTGCGACCATCTGTTGGCATCCTGCTCCGTTTAACCCAACCTAAGCTTGTTCCTTAACTCGTGCAAGTTTTTTGCTTCAATATTTTCTTTTGTTATTAAGGATCATACGTCAAGGTACTCGCAATACTGTTCTTTATTTTTTAAATAATGCGAGAGTAAATAAAAAGATGTATTTATTACAGGTTCATGTGGACTGCAGAATATAAATAAACGCAAAGCATTTTCCCAAGCGAGTACAAATATTTAGTTAAGACAGGGGTTTTAGGAGAAACGTGCAAAGACCATATGTTCACTTTTTTTCTCTTCGGCCTCTTAAGATTTATTTTTACTAAGAGGTGCTTCTTTCGTGACAGACTTGACACCATGGACACACATTTTCGATAAATATAGAATTTGGGAAAATAAGATTTCAGAATTTTTAAGAAATAGAAACAACAATTTTTCTAACAAATAAAAAATAACAATTTTTAAGAAATTTAATTTCTTTTAATTAAGAAATTGAAAACATAGATAGTCTAAAAAATGTGGAAGTTTGGATATTTGAGTTGACCATGTAGAAATTTGCGAAATTCAAAACTGTTGAAGTGTACTATCCTAGTCTGAGGGAAGCCTATAGTCGAGTGTACTAAGATACCGTAAAAGTTGGAATCACGAGTATACAACGTTTAAGCGGTCCTCTTTGTGTTCCCGGTAAAAGGTGTTCCGAGCAGGTAAAGCATTCCTACTGAAACAACTCTACCTGACCCACCTGGCTTTCACGCTGCATTTTCGGCCGGACAACAGTTTCTCTCCATATACATCGATATATAAAGGGAACTAGCTACCTAAAATGTATAATATCTAGATATGGACTGAAAAATATATCCTGCAGAAAGTTTAACCTAAGCTATAGTTTATCTCAGACTTCTATCAAAAATGAACTCTAATTAAATAACGGTGGAACACAATTGGTAATTAAATTGTTCTTACTTAACAAATTGTTAGTTGATTTTTCATATTTCGTTTTTGTTTACAGATGCCCTCAATTTCAACTCGGAATCTCAATATCCACGATTCTCGACTTTTGAACACAGCTTCGAAGATGTCTCGAAGCTCTCCTAAAACCGTACTTATCCGACTGGTCGGTGAATTACGTTCAAAGAAAATCCGAAGGAACGCGTCATACAAGCCTCGACACCATTGAAAAACGATGCTTGAAAGCGACAGCTTAAAAACCCAATATCGAGGGTTCTCGGGAGGCTTAGATATTGCGTATCAACTAGAAATCTTTCTCTGTGGAACGCTCTTTCTTCGAATCGTATATTCCTCTAGCAATGTCCTCTGCTAATTTTTTTACATTGTTTCAAAATCATGATTACTTTATATACTTCAAAGCAGAAGAAACTATATAATTTAATTTACAAGATAGTTGTAGAGTAACAATTCTTTAACATTATATTTTATAAATTAAAGTTTATAAATTAAAGTCATAAATTGTATAAATCAAAATTATGAATTGAATGTTGCAAACATGTTAGGAACAGATTTTGAAAAGCACAGAAGATAGCAAGATACTTATTTATAAATAAAGCTGTATGAACAATTTCAACTATGTAATCAGAAACAAAATGGCGACCGTAGAGATAGGATCAAAGTATTTCAATCTTGTGGCAAAAAGTGAAATGATCTCAGACTAAGATTGATCTATGGATTTCAGAATGGAGGACCAAGCTACGGATGACCATAGGACAGGAAACGTGTGGCGAGACTGTTTCTTCGCTGGAATATCCGGTTAGCCACGCGTACTGCGTGTGTCTTGCTTGACGTCACACCACACACCTGCTTCCTTACAGCTGTTCCCTCGGTTCGTGGTGGCAAACTCCCTCAAATAGCTTTGTACTCATCCCCTCGTTAATATTCTTTAAAGAATCCCAGATTGAAGGAAATTCTGATAGTTCCATGGTTATTCCAAGCATTTCTTTCAGAATTTCGCTCTTGCAAATATCGGCTGAGGTATTACTTTACAATAGGGTGCAGTTGGCTCCCTATATCCTCAGCTTATAATTACAATTATCAGTAAATGATAAAAATTTTCATTCGATAAATTTAAGAAGCTTGAATGCAATGACACAGCAGTAAAACGTTCCGAAAGATAATGGAAAAATCTTGTAACGGGTTCTTTATGGATAGTTACACTCGCGGTTTTCGATTCGTCCATAATCTCTTCGGCAGTGCATCAGTTTTACGATTTATCGTCTCTCTCTTTCGCTGACTCTTTTTTATTTATATTCCAGGGAACAGAAGGAAGTATCGCATTGGGAACACACGGCCACCCCTCGACGAAAGCAAGGATACGTGTTTTACAAACACCACCGCTGACCCACCTCGCAACAGATGCAAGAGTATACGCGCTCTCTCTCTCTCTCTATGTCCGTCTTTTTTTGCTCCTCTTTTTTCTACTTTTGGGGCACACACGCTGTCGTCCCCAGAGACGTTCAAGGGATGACGAACTCAGCCGGTTAACTAGAGTATTGTTCGATTATTATTTCGGTACATATCGCGCACTTGTTATCTCTTTATGCGGTCATATGGTGGTAACAAGGGTGCTTTCTCTATGACGGATCGAGAAACCTTGCTTCGAGAAACCTACGCTTTGTTTGTATTATACAAAGTTAGTAGATATCATAAGTTATTAACACCAAGTTATAAAAGTGTTAGGTTAACCCTTTGCACTTCTTAACTTCTTTTACCGACTTAATTTACAAAACAGATCAAGAAAGTTCTCAATTTTGCTTAAATTTCAAACAGAATCTTTCATCTTAAATTTTCATCTAATTTTGTTAATAATTTAAGTTCATTTCATTTGTTCTTATTTTGTACTAAAAAAAGAAGTTCCTACAAGATGTTTGTGAGAGTTTAAAAACCTTAACATAGATTTGAAACATATTTATGGGTAACTGTACTGGAGGGGTGTTTCTGCATCTCCGGGGTGGGGAGCATGAAGCTTTATGAGGGTATTTGACGCGTTCCAGGGGTGTTCGAGATCTCTGGAACAAAGACTAGGGTTCACGAACCTCGGTAACCTGTGTGGAACCTGCGACACCCCTTACAGGTTGCATAATTCAATATCTTATCCCAAACCAAACCATATTATTTAAAAGTAATCTGTATTTGTAAATTTGAGTTTGCTAATTTTAGGAATTCTTATTCAGAGATTTTCAATTTTAATTAAGGCCGGCGAAGAACGGTACCATGTATAGTAATTGCGAATTCGCATTTCAGGTCCGAGGTTAATTCGCAGCTCGCAAGCGACGAGTTAGAGGAAGCGGGAGATCTGCTTGTCGAGGAGAAAGGGAGGACAATGATCCTCGGAAACGAAGCAAGGAACATCTGCTCCAGTCCGGATCACAGCGTGTCCTCCTTCAATGAGGCGATCGGCGTCGTGAAACTTGTCCCACCTCGGCGTGCATAGGTATTCATTATCTTCGTCTCTGGGTACACACTGCACACGCTTGATCCTTTTTCAGCGCGACCTTTTTTGGTCCACGAAACATCTGCGGCAGCTGCGAGGCGGTGGCCTGCCTCAGGACTCGGGACCAAGCAGGTGCTCACCTTCGAAGAAGCTTCTCCCTAGCCCTACCAATTACGCGTGCCTCTTTCTGCCTCTCCCACTCTTCCTTCTTTTCTCTCGTGTAATCTTCCATGCGTCTTCTTCCTCTCTTTTCTTCGTCTTTGATCAAACCTTTCTCTTCTCTTGAGTTTTCAAAGCCGTTTAGGATAAACTGTAAGACTTTAGGATAACGTGAAATTCGACTTGTGACGTATAAGTTGTATTGAGATTGTTTTGTTAGAATTATCCGGTATACCGTCTTTCATAATAGTGATTTATTTTTCATCATGATGCACAAAATTCATGATCACATCCTATTAAGATTGTTCTGCTAGAATTATCCAACATTTTATTTTTCATGAAAATGGTATTGGTAGTATATCCGTATCAATTATCCTATTAAGAGATTTTGCATAAATGATACTCTTCATTTTTTTTCCTTCTTGCAGATCTTAACCATCGGCGAAATCGAGGCACGTGCACAGCATAGCCGTGGGCCAAAGATTCCAGCAGCCACAACGGTGATCGTCCCGGAAATTCGCTGCTCCCCGAATTACAGGGCAGCGAGCTTTTTAAATTAATAATATAGACGCGAACACGGATGAAAATATAATAACGAGGCGCGTACGTAGTGCTCCTCGTAGCCAGCAGTTATATACAACGTGCACAGCGAAGATAAAAGCGTAAGATTCCTCGAAATAAGGCCGAGTTTCGAGCAATAACTCGGAATCGAAGCTGCACATTTTACGTTTCGCTTGAGACTGGATTGCTCGTAAAACTTTGGATGGATTCTCTTAAAAATCCTGCGACCGCATAACATGTAGACGCGAAGGTATACTTTATTTCGTTTACGTTACGATACACGAGGTACACCTCTCATTCATTTATATATTGATGTTTCTAGCATTGCTCTACTGCTTTACAGTCGCATTATGAAGCCAAATTGTATGAGTAGCTAATGTGTAGATTTATAATGATGCAATGCTGAATAACAAATTATTAACCTGACCTAACCTAACGCTGAATAACACGGTAAATTATTAACCTAACCTAACATAACGCCGAATAACACGGTAAATATACTAGTTAATTCTGTACCGTTAGCTCCACAATTTATTCTACCTTCATTTCGTCAATTGTTTCAGGAAACCGAATGCACAACACTGACAGTTATTTCAAGAAGCTTTATGGGTGAAGAAAGTTTTATGGGACCTACACAACCTTTCATATCAACGTAGCAGCTGCTCTCTTGGGGCTATATCTTCAAACGTTTTCCGTGTACAAAGGGATTTTGTGTGAGTTTCTTTTGAATCATAACCAGGTATATTCTGCGCTTGAGGTCGAAAATTTTAGCGGTGTAAAAAGTAATTATTTTTTAGGAAAATCACTTACCCGTACAGCATCGCTGCGCCGGCTATTCCGCCTCCGCATTGTGCAGCTATGTAAAGTGCAGCTCGAAGGAAAGAGATCCGTCGACACAAAGCGAAAGACACAGAGACAGCTGGATTCACGTGGCCACCTGCGACAGAAATATTTGATCGTTTTATCACATAAAGCTACAACGCTTTTTAATCGCGTTCTAGATGCACAGTTGCTCTTTGTTCTTTTGGTGATATCTTTCTTTTCAAAACTGACAACTACATAGATGGGTGGTTGGACAAGTTTTAAATATAGGAAAATGTAGTGGGAAGGAGTCACTAAATCTGTCACTCAAAACCTAACTAATGGTGGGATTTCTTTCCTCTATATCTACATTGTCCCCATAGGAGAAAACTATCCTAACCTAAGCTGTATACAAGGATATAGTTAACTTTGTTTCTGTAATTTTTCAAGAACTTTCAAAAACATGAAAAAACTTATGTATCTCTTTTCAGGTAAAAAACCCAAGAATTTTGATCGAGGACGTATTTAAAATACCCCGGTGAAATTGACGATTTCAAGAAGATTAAAGCACTGTCTGGACGTTGGAGTTGAAGTACATTCTTGGTACAGTTTGTAGTTGAGCAAACACCGAGGCAGGCGCGTGCTCTACTCATTTATTAAACGCGTTCTCGAGGATAGCAGAATAAATGCGATCGTGTTTCTGCTTAGACGGCAACGAGATATTAAGAGGAACATGAATTCAAGCGTGTGAGTGAAATACATGGCCACATTGTACGCACGTCCACGAATATACCCAATGTACGTTCTGACACGGTGTACGCATGTATTTCCATCGGCCTCTATAATCGGTTAACGAGTCAATCGAGAGAAACCATGAGGGTTGATGCGATGATATCCATGACAAAAAACTATGCTTTTGAAAATAATTTGAAGACAATGCTATTAATACTAGAACCACCGTTGAATGCACATTTACTTACACAATAATTACATGAACGCAATAATTTACCTTTACAAGAATTCAATATAAGAATAACTTAACAAATGTCTGTAATTTAGAACATAATAAGAGCCTGTAGCAAATAACTTTACGTTCTGTGGTTCTAGTGTTTATGGTTTTAAGCTCACAAGTATGTTATTGTTTCTAAAAGAACATTAATTATATAAAAAACATTTCATAGTTTACCAAATCTTTCTCAAATGTTTTATAAAAACCTCATAGTTTCCTGATAAGACAACACGTGTAAACTGATCCGTCGGAATTTATTGATCTGTAAGAGAGATCCTTACCGCTAACGTGTCCGAAGATCAAACATATCGCAGCGATGGCAAAGCCAGATGCGACGGCGATGGCCAAAACAGAAAGACCGCTGCCGGAAACCGCGGAAGACGCAGCCGCACCGGACACAACAAGGCTGAAGAGAAAAGTGGCGAAACACTCGACGGCTACGGCTCTCCAAAGCTCTAAGCTGCGTGCCTCGATCGACATCGGTGCTTTCCTCTCCACGAGTTCCGCATTATTCTCCTTCAAAGCTGACATCCGCGTGAGCAGCGTCACGATATGAGCGTCTATCTCTCGCGACAATGTTTCCGTGGTCATATTTGCAATTCAGTACGAAACGCGATAAACAGAAAAGTAAACAATAATTCTTCTTTTAAACTCGCAGCTGCTTAGAGCATTCTTTTTAACTTTGTCACTGTTTTAGAATGCACCTCTTGAAACGTGAACCGTCGTCACTTGCCGCCCAACTTTTTAAGTATCGCGAGGCGTCGAAAGCTCAGCAGGATTCGAGTGGTTCGCGGGAAGATGATCAAGTACCGACACGAGGTTCGACCAAAACCGACGAGGTACTAGACGATGTTGCCGGAATGGCAACGCGTTCTCGAGTGACAAGCCGATCCTTCGATGGAACAAGTGGGCCCCAGACTGTGCGAGCTCCTCCACCACCGCAACGCCCCCACCATTCGACCACCGTTCGCTGTATCTGTGCTTTTATACTGAACGACCACTGTGCCGGGGATGTACACTCGGCTGCAATGTAGCCTTCCTTTAAAAATTCTCAAATTTTCTTTATTTCCAAATTTTCAAATTCTCAAATTCTCAAATTTTGAAATCTAATTTTCTAGATATCCAAATTTCTGTGCTTCCAATATTTCAAATTATCAAATTAAACATTTGTAAACTTTCAAATTTCAAATCTGTAGATCTACAAGTTCTCATACCTACTGCACATTCAAGTGCAACGTCGCTAGACTTAAGTTAGATCTAAAGTTAGTAAGTGATAGAATTGCTAGCACTGATAGAAAAAATCTACTTACCCTCCCTATCCTTCTGTAAAGAGGTGTAGAATTTTATATCAATATAGGTATCCAACAGCGTTAGTATACTTTACCAACCTAACCCAAGTCTAACTCTATCACTAACTCTTTCATCTCTATCATAGGTCTCAGAAGAAAATCATAATACCTTGGAACACAGCAATACCTTTGAGAAGGTGGTTAGAAAATACTTGATGTTTGCAAAATTCAGATATAACAAATTATAGCAGAGGAATCATCCTAATCAATTATAGAACCTAATCAATTATGGAATAACAATTAAAATTATCAATATTACTACCAATATCAGTACCAATATCAATAGCAAGTAAGTGATACACAGAACAGCAACAATGTGCTTTACAGCGAAATAATTACATTTGTTATGGTATGTCTTATTCCCACGAGTTCAGAGACTATTTTAATGCTGAAGTTCCCACAAAAAAGGGATGTACGCACGACGGGACACGAACAACGGGTATAATAGCATTCATTTAAATCAACTTTGCACGAATGCTAAACAAGGATAGACGCTGAACGCTTCGAGCAAATTTTCATTTATGACGGTATCAATAATTATTCTTTTGGTATGTACAACTTAAATAAAATAGTTGATGGCAATGTGTGCTTAGATATTTTGAAACTATAAAACATTTACCAAAAAGTATTTCTGGTTCCTCAACCTGTTATTACCTTTTAGATTACCTTCACTTTCCTTGTGAGACATCCAACCCTATCCTGTCAACCGTGTCGATACAAGAGGATAATACCGAACCAAAATGCACGTAATTAAATTCGCCTACAAATTCTTTACTGGGACTGTACACGCATGTAAGTAAAGTCGAGCGGGGAACAGTAATAAATCCAGCAATTGCTGTAAATTAGAGAACTCGCCAATGATGTAGAGAATGGAGGGATGCTTGATAAAAAAGACTTTTACTTCGTTATCAGACGGGATGCGCTGAAACAGTTCCTTGGAAAACGCGTTATTAAATAGGAACAATTTGGGTTAATACAGTAAACGTTAATAATTTCGGCGATCACATATTTTCCAATTTATATTTTTACTCAAAATACATACTCATTGTTTATAAAAAATTAATAAGTCTCAATTTCACAAAGTCTCGTTTGAAATTGGTGTACTAATACTTTCTACCCTCACTGTTTCTTCGAAAGTATTTGAAATTCATGAAAAATGCACTTTTTAAAAACTGCAGGCAAAGTCACGAGGGTCATCGTGACACTGATCGTTACACAGTGTTAATTATGAAATCATATTCATAAGTGAGAACCAAGTACGTTTGTAACGAGTACTGTGATCGTTAGATCAGTATCTAATCTATTTCAGGTAAAATCATTTCAAGATAAGAGGAGATACCACTACAACTCATCCATTCACCCATTGGCATATTTTCACGATTATAAGAATTTATCATATTCCTCGATTGTACCTACAAGTATTTATTAGCGCGTGGGCGACCGATCGCAGCACGTATTTGCACGCAAGAGTAACATTACCATTCAGTATTCTTCGGACGTTGGTCCGAGCAACATTTGTGTTATAATTCTAAAAAACAATTCACTTCCATTAGTGTTGTACATCATATAACGAATTCGACGTGAATTGATAAGAGTTTCATTGTTGATTAATCGTTATTAAAACTCATAGGTAAATACGTAGTGAACGTGTTATACTTTCTCTCATAATGTTTCGACAGGTCGATGCGCTGTCATGTAAGGTTTACAGCCGCTCAAGATTAATTACGGTTACAATTGAGATAATTGTGCAAGAATAATATTGAAAGTGATTTAAAATATTACGATCGTAAAATATTTTGTTCAGCAGTTTTAAGAACATAAACGATCGTTTTCGAACGTGAGGGATTGTAGGGTGTTGGCCCACGCGTGTAGCAGTTGTGATTTCGTAAGTACACGTGTACACCATCATATAAATATGCATATGTATATGTGTGTATTTACTACTCGATGCTTAGCATTTTATTATAAAACGTGTATTTCAGATTTACGGAGGTTACATCTTGAGCACGTTCTCAATGCGAGATTTTACTTTCGGAGCGCCTTTCGCTTTTCCCTTCTTCACCGACAATTTCCTGAAAGTTTTTTGCTTTACTACGAGTTGAGCGAGTGTCACGCGTGTGTATACATACTAACCACACCTGGTTGATTCACGGTGAAACACCAATCCACACGCGGGCAAGATGGTCGCGTGTGGTCTGTACGCGTCGATTGGGCGCGTCTGTTTTTACTTCTGGCTTTTTATGGATGCGGCATGGTGTCAAGAACAAATAGCCTCGGGTAGTCGTTACTACAGTCGCGATGGTGTGTACGTACCGTCAAACGGGCCTAATCATCGAACTGACACTTATCTTTATAAAGATAGAAGGTATGGGTATCGTCCCAGTTACCTAGATCCTGTTTATAGAGGACCCACTAGAGTACCAGGAGACAGATACCATTATGAGGTAAGATTAAATGCACAGTAATGTTCTTCTATATCTGTGTCATGACAGATCACATAGTTTCTTTCAAATATAAGGATACAACTTCGAGGCTACCTCTGCCAGGAGTATTGGGTGGTTGGCGCGAAGATCTTCAAGGAAGAGAAAGAACCGATTCCAAAACCTTAGACAGAGATGTGACAGTTACCACAACTTATGGACAAGTACAAGGATTTAAAGTTTATTTATACGATGATCCACGTGCAAGGCATAGACCTTGGAGTTTACCAGTTGAGAGAATTACGAAAGATGTTAATGTATTTTTGGGCATTCCTTATGCTACTCCTCCTACTAAGGAAGGTCGCTTTAAGCCACCTAGACCTCATAAAGGTTGGCAGTTATTGCAAGCTGTCGATTGGGGTCCAGCTTGTCCTCAACCTAGCGCCTACACTGGTGCTACTAAAGGAATTAGAGATGTAGACGAGGACTGTTTATATTTAAATATTTTCACTCCGTCTATTGATGCTGGTTTGGCTCAACCATATCCAGTAATGTTTTATATTCATGGTGGAGAGTTTATACATGGGGCCAGCAACTTATTTCCAGCTCACATGTTGGCTGCATTCTATAATGTAGTGGTTGTGTCGATCAATTACAGACTGGGAGCACTGGGATTTCTAAGTACAGGAGATGAGAATAGCCCAGGAAATTATGGAATTTTGGATCAAGCTATGGCATTACGATGGGTATATGATAATATTAGAGCCTTTAATGGTAATCCTGATGCAATAACACTCTTTGGTCCTGGTGCTGGTGCAGCAAGTGCTGGATTGTTAATGGTTGCACCTAGAACCAGAGAAATGGTGTCAAAAGTAATAGCCCAGTCAGGTTCTGCATTAGCAGATTGGGCAGTTATAATCGATAAATATAGAGCACAGAATACATCTAGAGTGTACGCAGAAATGTTAGGCTGTAGTATAGAAAGTAGTTGGAAATTGGTACAGTGTTTAAAAGATGGTAGATCTTTTCTTGAGTTGGGTAATTCTGATTTAAAACCTCACATTGGAACATTTCCATGGGCTCCTGTACTGGATGTTAATTTTACTATTCCACGTGATAATTGGTATGAAGATTGGAGAGCATCAGATTGGCATTTTTTCACTGGGACACCAGAAGAAAGCATAAAAAATCGTTGGTTTAAACATAATTTGGCATATATGACA
Organism: Megachile ligniseca; assembly: GCA_945859555.1. Taxonomy (NCBI): domain Eukaryota; kingdom Metazoa; phylum Arthropoda; class Insecta; order Hymenoptera; family Megachilidae; genus Megachile; species Megachile ligniseca. The sequence goes on from OX243792.1 coordinate 408,804, forward strand.
GGTGTTACCACACAGGAAGCAGCATATATGATATGTATGTCTCATAAAAGTCGTTTTCTCAGTATCATATATTAAACATTTGTTTCTATTTCAGATAATAATGCTACATTGGCAAAAAATCAGTATATAATAGATCCAGAATTATTTGATAAAAAAGTTTGGGAATTCATTCTTCAATACAATTACACTCTTAATCCCCAAGGCGTTTATGAAGCTATAAAATATATGTACACATATTGGCCAGACCCAAATAATGTTACATACATTCGTGATCAATTCATTAATGTAAGTTTTAGGTATCATATATGCATTTTCATATTTATTGGTCGCATATTTATATAATGTTTTATTTCTAGTTACTATCTGATTTTCATTACGTGGCTCCTTTTGATAAAATTGCAAAATTGTTAGTGGGGAAACGTGTACCTACTTATTTGTATGTATTAAATACAACTGTGGAGGCATTAAAATTACCAGAGTGGCGTAGAGTACCACACAATACTGAACTTCTTTGGTTAACAGGAGCACCTTTTATGGATATTGGTAAGTAGAAATAATTCAAGGTTCTCATCAAATATAATGCAGCATTGCTCTTTTAGAATTTTTCCCGGAAAAATGGAAATTGCAAAGAGACATGTGGACGGACAACGATCGAAACATGAGCCACTTCTTTATGCAAGCATATGCAAATTTTGCAACATACGGGTATGTTTAAGAGTATTTGTATTTGCTTATTATTTTTCTTTATGTTACATGATACTTATTCTTTAGAAATCCTACACCGTCACAAATTTTGGGATTGCACTTTGAGGTCGCTAAGCCGGGACAATTACGGTACCTGAATATTAATACTACTTATAATAGTTCAATTTTATTAAACTACCGACAAACCGAAAGTGCCTTTTGGTCCATTTACTTGCCAACTGTTATTGGTCGATTGGTACCTACATATCCTCCAGTTACAGAGGTAAGAGCAATACACACATATTCTTGTTATGTATCCATAAACATTGAATTTGTGTATCTAATTATTTTAACATTTACTACAGTATTGGTGGGAACCAAAGCAGCCTCTTCAAATTGCATTTTGGTCAGTTTCCACAGCATGTTTACTGCTGATCGTACTCGCTGTAGTGTGTTGTATGCTTTGGCGCAATGCCAAAAGGTAAGAAAAGGTAAACAGAACCAAACCCATATACTACATAAGTCATTCAACTGGGTAGCATTGGCTACACTATATCTGTAGTGCATGCGGTTTATGGTTCTGGTTTTATTAACTATGTATAAATTATTTCTGAGGTTATGGGATAAATAAACATATCTAAACATTTCATTAACTCTGCCTTTGCTTGTAATTCATGCAGCAAAACAATGGCTGCCAGAACGTACGCAGGTAATTCGAGCGTTGTTCATTGCACAGCTTTCAGTTTTGCACAAGTGTTCAATTTAAAATGAATAAAATGGTTGATTTTAACTTCTTTATTAAGCCATCACTTTCAACTGCAGTATTCTTTGCTTACTGTGTTCTTTGCGTTATTATTTCCAGACAATCTGATCACTACTATAGCGGAGACATCCTGATGGTACGAGACGATGAGCCATCGGAGGGAATCGAGAATATGACTCGTTCGTCGAAGGAAAATGTTTATGAATACCGTGACATGCCACCAGCCAGGTCCAGAGTACCACGACAGAACGAAACTAAACTTCAAGAACGACTAGCACACAATCGAAAATTCAGTTCGACTCCGTCCCTTAGAAGTAATTCTAACGTCTCGCTGAAAGATATGCGTTCAGAAGGATTTGTTACCAGTTCACCAAACGGACAACCCAGGTTGAGCAAAGCCGTGAGCCAATCGTCAATACCTAAAAGCAAAACTCATTTAGTTCAAGGTGTTCCACAAACAGCTGTATGACATCTTTTATGGTGCATCTTTATTTTTATTATGGTTTTCTTATTTATTTCGCTGAATAAGAACCTCTTAAGAATTTTGTACGAATCAAAAAGTTAGTCAATATTGAACAACATACGTTCGCGTATGTCCGAAATGTTTTTTGACGTGAATAATATTTTGTAAAGATATTTAGATGTCGCAAAACATTTCGTACATGCAAAACTACAAATATTTATAAATGACTGAATTTAAATAATGTTCTAAGGATCGGCTAAAAGTTTCACATCCGTCCACGATATAATCGTTGTTGTATGAATGTAGAAATTTATATTTTGTATGCAGTATTGTACATATAAGCACTTATTTTATACTTTTTTTATATTAGCTTTAATATTACGAGTAAAATTTAACACGTTAATATACGTGTCAATATACGCCACAATAGTAATATATTGTACGACAGCTATATGCTTGAACAGAGCAAGTCGTTTTTGTATGTTTTTTTACCATAAAAATAAGAGCATTAGATTAATGGTGTATTTATATTACACTTCTACATTTATAATATTGTTACAAGACACGCATAGTTGTAGCTGAATCGATCTCAATATTACCGTTGTCACGATTTCCATAGTACATACATAGCTTTGTAGTATGTACTATTTCATGGTACCTAATTACAAAGATATTGTTACATTGCATAACAAATTTTATGTATTGTTTAGTACATAAGATGTTTATAATGTACTAAAAGAGATAATTAGTATTTACAATTTATGGTATATGTACACATTACAGTATCAAACACTGTCAAAATAAGATTTTGTAATTAAAGTATACTAGACAAGCAAATTTGACTCGTTCAAACTTTCTCGTTGCTCTTCCATGGCTTTTCATCCTTTCATATACACAGTGAAAAAAAATATTTGAACAAAGAAGAAAAGTAATGATATATGAGAGTATACTAAATAAAAGACCACTGGATGTGCATGATTACAAACATGCCAAATCCATCAGAGTTAATATGCACAGAATGAACAAAAACTCGTCGTTTGACATTAATTCGATAAACATTATGAAATTTTACGATGAATATTTTATATACAACCGTGTAAACAATAATAATCATAAATGTTTCTTTAATTATTAATTAAATATAAAGAAACATGGGGCCAAAGCGTGCAGAAGTAAGAGAAGAGCATTTATATCTTTTCTTCACTTTCTTTATCTTAATGTAGGTTAATAATTTTATGAACTATCTACAGAAACAGGTGTCCAAGCAAAAGGAAAGAGTTGATCGCAGGGAGCAAACTAAGAACAAATTTGATATTCTTCGGTTAGAAGTTAAATATCCAGGAACAGCGATATTGCTTCTACAATGCCAAGAAAAGCCTGTCCTCTTAGCTGCAGCTGCAGCCCTGGCAAAATATGGTAGTAAATCTAAAGGAAACTTGGAAGTTCTATTCGACCTTGATATTGTGAATAGTGTGATTGCACTGATCACTCATGAGGATTTATTCACTAGAAGGTGAACAGATTTCCTTCAATGCTTACAATATCCTTTCCTTTCAATTTCTAAAATATCTTACAATCAATAGGTTTGCTGCAAAGTTATTAGCTGAGATGGTTGCTATTCCCAATGTCCTTAATTTTTTGTTGGATTCAAGCTATTACATTCCACATTTTACAAAGGTCTTGATCAATGATCAGGATTTGTTCATGCAAGAATTCTCATCCCTAATATTAGCAGAAATATCAAAGGATCCTTTTGGCGCAGCTCAAATGTTGGATCAGTGTACAGATATGGATTTTCTATTTGAAAGAATCCAATCACCGGATCCAGATGTAAAAAAGAACAGTATAGAAATCATACACAATTTATTACAAGATCCTACAGGAGCGCCAATGATCATTGAAACAAAGGTTTGTCAGAATGATACATTGACCCTTAACTTACATTTCATTTGTAAATGTTGTTATACCATTTTCAGAACTTCAACCTGTCAACAGTGTATGATCTCTATAGTTCACCGTATCCTGAAATTCAGAAGCTAGCCATTGATGTAGTAGCTGATCTGGTCAGCAGAAACCAGGACGACCACATGCAAGACCTTTTTCGACGATCAAACGGTCTCCAGGCTTTGCTAAAGTTTTTAGACGTAAGGTCCAACCTCGTGTGTTCCTGTAACACTTAATAGTATATCTTCATTCATCCAGAATATCGAATGGGAAGATCTTCATTCAAAGGCATTCTTGATTCTTCGCTTAGCCTGTGACAATGTCGCAACCGCAGAAATGTTCGACGACATTGGAGGTATTAAGCAGATGATGAACTACTTGGAGGGAACCGCTAATTCGAATCTTTTCATGGAAGCTCTCGACGTGGCTGTTCGTCTGTCACATTCCCGTAGGGGTAGACATGTAACGTGCTATTTGATGAGATTGAAGTAACTATTACTTTAAGACGTTTGACTTATTCTTTTATTTGAAAGGCATTATACACGTATGGAATCATCGATTACTTATTGCGTACATTAGTAGGCCATGTGCAGCCTGATATATACGAAATTAGTTGCCATGGTATTGGAATGATGACTCTCTATGATAAAGCTGCTAAAGTTTTAACGGCGAGCGGTTGTGTAACCAACATCCTAGGTATTCTAGTTATTATTTTCTTCCAAACATGACCTATGCTAATTCGCGCAATCCTTTCAGATGTAGTAAAGAATGAGAACTTGAAATGGAGTACCAGGCAAGCAGCATTATTCGCTTTGAATCAGCTGTTGACGTGCGACGTTAAGAATTGCGAAAATTTCTTGAACATTCAAGGCCAGGTGGTGTTCTTTGCTCAAGTAGCTCAAAATGTCAATTATAATCAAAAGCTTTCACGATCCTTAGAATTATTTTTTGCGGCTGATGAAACAACCGGTAGGGAAGGTACCTATTGAAGTGCTAGTAGGAATCGTCGAATGCTTCATAATAATTGGAAGGAAACAAAACCTACGGCCTGCCGTTGTCAACGTAGACGTCACCGATGTGATGTGTACATCTTTTGAAGTAAATTTCCCTTCTTAACAGCCAGTAACTTTCTGTTATTATCAGTATTATCTCGTACTTAATCTCTATTCTTCACTACCGCATCTATTTATAACTATCAGTTTTATAAATGACGAAATAATTGATCTAGTTGACCTGTCCATCGATGGACGACTTCAAGATCGCATGCTGCAACGCTCTCGCTATTCTTTGTATGGACAAAGCTGGAAGAGTCGCGTTTCTGAAGGCTAACGGACATAAACGCTTATATAACCTATTGTCCGACGTCAGGTCGATCCCAATAAGGAACGCTGCTGCTCAACTGATTCAATTACTATGCGGAGATCCAGTTTTGGCCAATGCTTTCGTATCCGCTAGATATTTAAATTAGTAAGTCGTACGCTGTAATTACTGGTACAGTAACAGCCAGTCTGTACCGAATAAGACCTGACTCCCGATGATGATGAATATTTCTCAGTATGCTAAACAATCGTCTAATCGCGAAGTTCGTTCCTTCATGGGACACCTGCATCGAAGCCCTGTTTAATTCGCATCTGCCGATCAAGTTTGCTTTCACTGGACGACTTTCCTTGCATGATGTCACTAAAGATGGTTTTTACGTTCTTCGAAGAAACGTTTGCAAGTATGCTCCTTTCACAGAATCATAGTATTCTGTTATTCATGCATACAGGCTATGATTTTTTGTTTTCACAGATTTCCAATATTGGATGATATTTTCCGGCATAAGTTCTGTCCAATGGAACCTATTTACGTAGTGAATTGCATTCGACCTCGTAAATCAAGTATCCAGGAGAAAATAGAAAGTCTATTAAGTGTGCAAGGTGAACCATCTTCCCTCATTTCTCTTCTTGTCTGATCGCAGCAGACACTTCCTGTTTAGGTGTCAGCAGCACTAGCTTTCCTAACGTTAGTCTGGGAGACATTTACGTACCGACCGAAGTCACAGACCTGATGTTGGATATGAAATTTGGTCGTCTTCAGTGCGATCCTTGTCTTTACGATTATTTAGAGCTGTTCAAGTGCAAACTTATCGCTGCGGAATCAAAAGATGTGTAAGAATTGACATGAAATTTTAATGTTAAACATTATTATGTATTATATAGAAAGTAATTGAAACATGTATTCTTTATTGTTCAGAGCATTGAAAGCTGAACAAGGATTGGTGAATATCAGCTACATCGCTTCTCGTGCCAAAATGTTAGGCAAATTCGTGGCTCAACAAATGGCAGGACCAGATCCATTGATCACATGCGTGGATCATCAGTTGGAGATTCATTTGAAACAGATCAAACATTGCATTGAAACGAGCGTGATACCATTAGGAATGCTACGAGTTGGTTCTTTCCTGGAGAGAGCTTTGCTTTTCAAAGTGATAGCTGATAGGATACATTTACCAGCTGCTTTGGTACGAGGAGAGTATAGCACAGCTTGGGTTGAAATAGCTGTACCTGAGGTACAATTATAATTTATCGTATCTTTATAATTATTTGTAGCTGAACTTTTTATTAACTGAAGAATAGAAAAGAATGGCTTACAAATTTTGTGACTATAAAAATTATTTCAGGTCAAACACCCGATAGAAAAAGTTATTCTACAAAATCATGCGGAGGACACGTCCTGTCCAGATATCGTCACTTTACACGATTCTGTACTGCAAGTCGCAATTGAACAGGAAGATTCAAACGAGTCACTAACCACTGATCAGTATCAAACAATTTACCCGACGAAGTTGTTGAAACCGAATTTTATCGTAGACTTGATGTATAATCCTGGAGACCTGATGCCGATAGGCAGTCGTAGAGCAAATGTGTATTGCCAAAAACAATTAGTTTGTGACACGCTGTGTGAAGATGTATGAGGTCGCTGTTTAATCGCAGTTTTATTTTGTTCAGTTACATATCTGTTACAAAATCTAGCTACGGTTTAACTCTAATTCTCATTCTCGCTTTCTTTGGACTCTGTAGAAAATCGTAAACAGCTTACGAAATTCCTTAATAATAAAAGGTAAGAAATTATTTACAATGACGGCATGCATTTACGGATGGAAACGGATACGTTGTTCCCATCGAGAGCAACATGTAACAGCTTTAACATATTATCACTCATATTTGGAAACTTGTTTCTACAAAAACTTAGTTAAACGCGAAGGTCGCGTTCAGTTATAAATGATTTTGATAGATGTTACTTAACAGAGACAAGTGATACCACGATAAGGATAGACTAGAATTATTATAATTACTAGAACTATTTTAGCGTCAACTAATCGTGGTAGCGTTAATGTGTTACTATTACATCAAGTAGCTCAATAAATTACTTCCTAATTAGAGCAGCGTAAAGAGCGTCGCTCTTTAAGAGGTCCGTTTATCATAAAAATATGATTACAGTTAATGTAAACTATGATCAAATGATAGAAATTTCATAGTGATTGTTAAACTGATCTTTTCAAGTTGTGAAATTCCCCGAGTTTCACTAATCCGAAGAAACTCTTCTCTGCATTGAAGAGGGCGAATTTCGGCGAACCGATCTCTTTTAGGACCACGATGTCATCCCTGTTGAGCATCGTTACCTGGGCCGAGAAGCAGGATTGACTGTTCATGTGTGTTCTGCCCGAATTGTCGATCTGAAAATGTCAGTTGTATCAATTTCTTTATCAGATGAGTCAGGACTCATCCTAATCTAGAAAGTGTAACGGCGTAACTAAGATTTTTATCTGAGATAACGTAAATCCTCTGGTTTTAAGAGTGTTAACTACTACGTCTATTGTTATACGCACCACACACTGTAAGATGGGCTCATCATTCACCACCAAATGAAATCCAACCTCATCATGCTCATCTTTATAATGAATTTGTGCATACGCTAAATACAAGCCAGATTTGTATACTACAACGCTGCCATTCTTCAACAACCTGAAATGTTCATTCATCCCAAGATCCTGTACCCAATCGTTGGGTTTCCAGGATGTGAACACCTTTCCTGCATGTCGAATTCTTCCATTTCCGGTATGTTCGTCCTTTGCCGTGAAACCGTGCTTGTCGCCTCCGTAATGAACAGCGAAAATCTGCCGCGGCTCATGCAAACTCTTGCGAAGACGACGCGAAGATCTTTTTGGCTGGTTCGTGGAGCTTCGAACGGTAGAGTTGTTTCTGATCCTTAATGCAAACGCGTCCTGTGAACGAGTATAATATTTCTTCGGAGGATGATGTCTTTTCGATGATTCGGTGGTCCTGGAAAAGACAACAGTGGAAAATGCTCTTGAAATATGACTCTGTACTTGCGTCAGTTATAATTATAGCGAACGAAGACACAGAGAAGATACAGAACTAGGATTGAATCGAGGGAAAATAAAAATGAATCATTGATAATAAGCATATCGTGTGCCCGTGAACTCTTCGAATATCTGATTCAAATGGTAAACGATGGATATCTGCGCACGCATTCTATTTATACATTCTAAGGCTTTGTATGAGCACGCGCATTCGTGGAGCACATTGTTGAGTCAACGATAATCTTTTAATAATCTTTAAATCAAAATTTAATATTCATGTATGTACTTCTTTTCATTCATGTACTTTTACGAACATTGCAGGTTTACAAATACCAATTACAAATACAGTGCATTGGCTCGATCACGGTAGTTTGTAAACATGCACGAATCAAGGATGTATTTAATTAACTGATCTACAAGATGCTTGTCAACTTAAGTCTTTTAACAAGTTACTGTTTTCTTAAGAAACAATTTTTAATTTACTTTACCCTAAGAGGTTAATAAACGTTACTGAAGATTATCTACTTACAGGACCTGATCTTTGCCGCTTCCTGTTTTATTTCTCGATTTTTCATGGAAATTCAAAGTACGATTTCGACTAATAGTTAACTCCCTCGAAGCATCCTGTTCCTCGGTCGATCTTTTGCGTTTTAGGCTTGCCCTCCAATCGTCCAACAAATTTTTTACCCTGTCTACATCTCGTTTTTCTTTTGTACTATTCTTCTGATCCTCCGATTTCTTTTCCAGGGCTTTCATTCGATCCTCCTGATGACGATCACGATCCATCTTCCTGTGACTCTCCCGAGAATTCTTCTTTGAATCCTGCTTAATCTCGAACTTCAGCAACTTCATCACCGCTTTATTGACGCTGGCTTCTGGAGGAGAAGGCACAGGTGCAATCGTGGACGAGGAATCTGGAAAGTCAGATGGTCTCGCGCCAAACGTTGGAGCTGTGTGATAATCCATAGAATAATCGTGGGTCGAAAGGTCCTCATCGTAATTCGCATCGTACTCAGCGTTGCCGATTTCCGCTTCTACATACTCGTCGGATTCCTCGGCATTTAACTATACATACAGAATCATTGAAAAATGTTTTGAATGAAACTGATATGCTGCAGTCTTGTCGCGTTACGTCATGTGCGTTGAATGCTCAAACATTAACGTAGCAGTATAGGTATAGATTATAAGAGGCATCTTAATATGTAGAATAGTAAAAGTATTAGTAAATGTAGAATAGAGAGATAGTGCAATAGTAAATGTAGAATTGTAAAATAGTAAAATAGTAAAATAGTAAAATAGGATTGTAGTAATACAGTAAAGTAATGTTATAATAAAATAGTAAAGTAGTAAAGAAGTATTGCAGTAATGTAATGAAGTAGTGTAATAAGACAGTAAACTAGTATAAATTAATAAAAAGATAAATTATGTAATAAGAAAAGTATGCCTACAGAAAGACTGCATATTTAATCCTGAGCATCAAGATACTGAATCCAAATAATTAATAAGATCAGAGGTCAACCACCGATGGCTCATCTCGTAACACTGCCCGATAGCGTTTACTATACACGCGTGGGCGTATCTACACGTGTTTCGTTATCGAATACAAACATCAAAGAACACGTAATCAGCTGTTCGTTCGCCACGTCTTGCAAGAGGAATGCACGTAAACATATTACTATTAATTGTGCGAATACACACATTAAACAAACGCGAAAAATATATTTTTTTAAGGGAGAAGATAACAGTGAACTCTGACCTGTTCCTCGAAGGCTTTCACCTTGTCTAAGAGATCCTTCTCCAGAAAACGATTCTTCAGGTTCTCCACGCTCCTCTTCAACTCCTCAATTTCGCGCGCGTTCACCATGGACCAATGAAACTTCCAACTTTCGAGACCCAGACAAAGAAGAGCGATCGACAGAGCCGCGATGCTCAAGATCGTGTTCCTGGTAGGTCGAAAACGGTACTTGTTGAAGCCCTGTTCCAATTCCGATTGCGAAATGCTCAGGTTCTCCCTGGAGAAGCTCAGGAACGAGCGGGCCTCTTCTTTCCCATGGACGTCGTTCAACTTCCCCTTCATCATCTTCGTGTTCTCCTCAGGCAACATTGAAGTCATCTTCGGGTTTCTCTCAATGAATCAACGAAAGGAGGAAACGAATGCATGTGTCAACCACGTGCTTGCATCTTATTTTTTCTGCTGTGATATAATCGTTAGACGAGGTCAGCTAGACATTGAAAACGCGGATCCACAACTTTGTCGCGAGATAAACACTCTGGATTTCACGCCACTAATATCTTCCACTACTCAGATAACTCTTCGATTATTCTTTTCTTTTTTTTGCTTATCTTCAACGATTACTTCTCTGTTCAATGTAATAATTAATGGTTCCTTCTATGCAGGGTGCTGGAGATTCACAATGGCCTGCGTTAAATGTCCCGTATCCCGATACTGGCCCTCTTTAAAACCTGTCAGGTGGGTTTCTTCCCCTCCAAGGTAGGACCACAGCGAGAGATTCGAATCTTTCGTCCCTCGCCTCTCCCATCGATCTTCTCCTTTTTCTTTTCTACAGATCTATTATAACAATCTCTTCCAGATAACTTTGCTCTTCGCAACTCGTAAAATCCCTTTTTTATTTCTCTATTCAATGATTTCAGTAAAGATCGAGTACCGCAAATGTAAAATGTCTTTCCAGATCAGAATCGAAGTCTCGGATGAAAGAGAAACGTTTCATTCCTTTCTCGAGTCGAAGCGCAGAAAGAAAAAGCGACCAACGTGTCTGGTTGCCACGAACGTACTGACTAGAAGGAGCGGAACGCGTTTATCGTTACAGCACGCTCGCTGGATCTCAGTGGCGTAGATCAGTGATTAGGAACTACATCTTACATGTACAGGCTCATCCGAGCAATCCCTACAAATTCGCTGAATATTATATACATTATGTTACGTAGCTGATATATTTGAGCGCAAAGCTGGCTCTTTCTGGAGAAAGTTTAGAGTCTCGACTGTAATTCAGATAATTAGTCATTTAGGAATTTATAGATTTACAGAAGTTTATCAATTTCCAAATTTAGAAACTTTTCAATTTCAAAGTTATCCTCACATATCTTCTAAAATTTAAAACAAAAGATAGGACATTTCTGCCCTGTATTTGTACTAAGCCAGCGGAAGTCTACCTTGCACTCTAGTATTGTATTATTCATACTTTCTACTCCGCTGAATTACATTGAAACAACAACCATTGTAAACAGCTTATACTTCATCACACAGTACACTGTTTCAATCTCAGTTAACTTCGCTATCAATTCTAAATTAGCAGTATGCTGACTGCATTTTTCTGACATCGCAAAGTATTGAATCATAAACGATAGAAGAAATTTTTGTTGTGTCAATAACGGATTCTCGCATAGCGCGCTAATAAAAGTGGCGCAGGAACCGCGATACAGCACGTATGTTATTCATTCAGGGGACAAACAATCGCTCGATATGTACTTCCTGCGCAAGATTGTTTTCTTCGAAGACGAAGTTTCGTGGACAATTTCCAGGAGAAATTCCAGCGGCCCGTTCTCACGACATCGTTTCGCAGGAGATGTTGACCCGTTCCAGGAGCAGTCGCGTATCAAATTCGTTGTCGTCCATCGACGGAATACGAAATCGGAGCTGCCTGTCACTGTTTCGAGTGACACAACGCTCATTAACATCAACCACGATAAAATTCCACGTCGATGGATCCTTTCCTGGAACATTTGTACTTCGATGAGAACTATGGTTAACCGTGGGCGTCGGACGTTCCCGTTTCGCGACTTAAATTAACACGTGCTGAAATGAGAAATTAAAAACTATTACAATTAGAGTTTCGACGAATTGTTGTTAAATACATGTGGACATGCTTACATTGTACACTGAATATGCAGGTTTTCTCTGGTAAGAACTTGTGTAAAGGTAGCCTCTTCCTTTCCATTTTGAAAGAGATTGAAAACTTTAGTATGGAACCATTAAAAATTTTCTATTTTAAATTATCAAATTTAGAGATCTTACAATTTGAAAATTTCTAACACAATTTGCACATAATCAAATTATCAAAGTACCAAATTTCTAATTTTGTAAGTTTCTAAGTTTCTAAGTTTAAGAGTTTTTAAGTTGAAGATTAGTTTCTGTAGGTAATCGAGAACGCAAGAAATTCCACAGTTGTGATAATAATTAGTCGCCGCACGGTGATAGGATGAGCGCGTGCATGGGGCTGACTAATTGAGAGTATCGCGTGTTGACCGTGTAGGACGACGAAAAATTTCAGATCTGGATCAATTTACTACTGATGAGCCAAAACGGCGCTGCCAATTATTTCATTCAGCCTTTCTTCTCGTTTCGTGGACTGCCTACTCGCTGTTTCCACGACTTTCTTGTACCCGAGCGTCATCTGAAGAACAAATTCGACCAGACTCAAATAACTAATTCACGATTACATGAATAAGAAGATAATACAAGGCAAAGAAAATAATACTTACAATTTCAACATCCGGCAACGTATACTTACAATATTATATATGCAAGATTATAAACGATAACAGCATCAATTGTGACACGATCGTAAGTGGCTGCATTTTAAATCCTCCCCAACAGGATGATAGCGATGGGAGGCGTCTCACAAGTATGTAATTTGCTGTGGCATCGATCGACGCCACTGCATCAATTCGCAGCTAAATATAGTAGCAAAATGTAACGCAAGAAAGGGAAGAAGAAATTTCGGGACTGTATCCACGCAGCATCGTGCGAAGCCAGCTCGACAACACGTGCTTTCAATGCCTCTTTTTTCCTCGCACATGCTAATTTTACAACTTTAATTCCGACCATCAACAAGTTTACATTATAGCTATATCCAATTCTTTCTTTGAGCGACGGATCTTACATTTCTCTTAATTACAAACTCAACTGTTAACCGGTGTTTAAAATAAAATTCAATTTTTAATTGAAACTTGTTAAAAGTTAATTTTAATTAAAGTCTTATCTTACAGTCTTCTTTTGTTTTTAATTATCAACTTCAACAGCACTTCCACTTTTTTAAGTTATCCGTAAATGGCGTATAACATCCTTGTAACTTCGTAAAACGTATGTGCATATTTCCCTGAATCGTATAAATAGTCCGTAAGGTGTAATTGCGATTCAACGTGCCATAAAAGCAAAGGCGTCGGCGACGGAAGCTGTCCGTTTAAGGGCTGTCCTTTGCGGGAAAAGCGACATTCTTGAAAGTGGACTTTAACGATCAAAAATAAAAACTTGACGCTATTATGCGAAATAAGGAACTGCTTGTTCGCATTATCGGTGCTTGTTCGTATCGTGAGCGCATCGTTACACACCACAGGGACGGATTAAGACTTCTAAAACTTTGAGACTTTGAATTCTGAAAAAATGATGTTAAGGTTAACAATATCCCGTACAATAAAATCACTAATATATATCCAGAAGCGGAGTTACGAAATCGTTACGAAGGTCCTAATTCAGGAACCCCAAACGGTACATAAAAGATTCAGGTCGCTTATACCTAAAGTTAGGATTTGCCGGCCTTGAAAACGAGTTTGGAATTTGTAGCGGCTTCAGGACGTCCTATTTCGCGGTCGTTTTCTTCTAAGATTTTCTGTAAACCCTCAAATTAGTCGTTGCCAGTAAAGTGCAACATTTTATCTTATCATGATAAAATTAAATTGCATGCAGTGTTGTAAATAACGCGACTTATCGATAGAGGAAGATAACATCCTGCGAAGGTTCGCATCTTCATTGATATTGTAAAAATCAAGTTATGATTCTTATCAGACAAATGTGGACTCGATACCTGAAACGTTAAATTCATGATTCATGATCTAAGATAACCTCTAAGTTGATTAAAATGATATAAAACTCGGATTCCGTTGTTAGATACTCGTTCATCCTGTGCTACCGCAACCAGGAACAAAGAAGTAAACGGGAGGGAAAGGCGACCATAGTTTCTTGCTGACCAAATGTTGGCAGCGCTCGAACGAACAGCCGCCAAACCGGTCGAGTAGAGTCGTCGAGACGCTCGGAGACGCTGGGCTGCGAGCTGCCTAGATAAACAAAAGATGGTACGAGACAGCGTCGTGTACGGCCAGGTCTTAGGAGGGTGAGCCTCGACGCCAACGTTGAACGAGTTAACAGCGATCGATTCGTCGATCGATCCATTCTCACCTGTTGCTCGTAGTCGCCTCTAGTGCACAATCAGGAGAAATGTCTCTCAGGTAAGTGAACTGACTTGTTCATAATTCTTTGTGCTTATGCGAATTATACCGTTCCCTTACAAACGCTTGGAAATCAGCGCGACAAATATCTGCTATCGTAATATTTTCTCTCAAAGTCGCTGTTCGTCGTTCTGCAATGTAACAAACAAATAGTACCCCGTTTCGTGCCATGTTTATTGAATTTCAGAACGTGATTGGAACTCAATACAGTTTTCAATTAGTGAGACTCCTTTATTCACCTTTCTTGCATCTATGAGCGTGTAGCATGCTAGGCTTCCGTAGGAAAAATGGCGACATAGGGTTACAGCCCCACCACTCTCTGTTTTGCTGTTAGATTTTTAAATACAAATGTTGATTCTGTCATTTTCTTCGGCTAGAAAATTTTTGAGAAATTTAGAAATTTGGGGATTTGGAAGTTTAAAGATTTTGAAATTTGCATACTTGATCCCTCAGAATCGAAGGCAAACAGTGGGGTGCTCCTGGCCCCACGTTCGTTCGTATCCAATGGAAGCCTTCCTTACACCCGAGTGTACGTGACATGGGTAGGAGTCAGCAAAATCAGTATGACGAATCGAAGACTTTATGCATACTTCCCTGTTTCTAAAAAGGTTCAGTCAGTCGCAACGTTCAGACGAAAAAACTTGTACCGATTGTATTACATGTGTTGGCCTCCTTTCGTTCAATTTCGATACACGTGGCACGCGCGATAAAAAAACAGATGTATCAGCTGTTAAAGCGATTATCGATAAATGAAAAGTCAGTGAGAAACGTGACTGGTGACTGTTTATACAATGAACAAAGTGAAATATCTATGAACAATTGTGCGTAAATGTCGTGTGTTTCAGGGTACTTATCGATGTAATGCAATTTTTAAACTAGTCGATACTACGCGTGCCTGTGATCGATCCTACGCGCAATCGCACAAACGATAGTTACGAAAATCAAAATGGAACATGTTCAAAATGACATCGATCTACAGGTTGACAATCCCACGAAGAATACGAATTTAATCGAATGGAACGTTGACATGAAAGTAACAGTTTCGAACGTTAAAAAATCGAAAATGTTTCAGCGATCGCGTAGAATCGTTCTGTTCCTCGTGGCGATCATTTTCGCGATTATGTTATCTCATCTTAGGAAGGAAGTACGCGGTTTACAAGTCCAGGTAAATTTTAATTTGCACCAATTTGCGATCAGGGCTGAATTAAACTTTTTCAAGAATAGGTTCAAAGATTTTTAAGTTCTGATCTTTTAAGTGTTCGATATCTCTAAGTACCTTAATTCGACCCTGATCTCGATGACAAGTAACCGAATATAAACCGTTACAGTGACAATATTTTTCAGATGCAATGCATAAACGTTAATCTACTGTTATTAATGTCGAAGTATGACAAATTAAATAGAAGCTTAAATCGAGCCTGGATTCAGAGGTCTGAGGGGTTTCTTGAGAGCAAAAACATGCACGACGTAAAAAGACTACTTGAGGGAGCATCGTCGACGTTAAAAGCTACCAAAGTGTTCGACGATATTTACAAATCCAACCGAAACTCGTACACGTATAATTCTGTTGTTTCGTATCTAAACTCTAGAAGTCTGCAAAACAAGTACAGGAATGACAATGTTAATACTGTCAACGAAAGTAACGATTCCACGATACCCAAATCGTTGATGCAATTAAACGATAACGGGAACGTTGTCCAAATTAACGACGGTACTAATTTACGAATCGAGAGAGCGATACTAACGTTTGAAAACCAAAATTTGACAGAGAAAGATGCGCAGTCGAATCAGAAGGGAATCGATGAAAATAACGATAATGATTATAATGACGATGACGTAGATATATGGAGAGAACCCCGTTCCGGGCGTTGGAGAAGAGACGAGGGAAGAGGTAAAAAACGGGGAAAGAACAAAAGGAGGCCCAAACGCAGTCGCAGGCGATTGGGTATCTAGTATTATTTAGTTAGCATGTATTTTCCACCAAAAAATTCATCTTACTAGGTCGTTAAGTATGGAACTCAACAAATGCAAAAATTTTGACATTTATTATCTCTTATTTGGCACCAAATTGGAATAGGTTCTCTTGATAGGGAGATAGAAGTCGATGTTAATTATTTATCAGCTTTAGAACCATTACCACCATTTATAAAAAATGAAAGGATTTACGTTCAATTTGTCAAGTTTCATACTTAATGACCTCATAAGAAAAACTGTTCACTGTGATCTTGACATTTAATTTTTTTTTTATTTTAACACAGTATATTAAAACTCTAAAAATATACTAATTGAGATTGTACAGTTGTGCTAATTTAATTACATTATGGTTCAACTACATAGTAATTCAATTATGTTGTAATTTACTGAACAAATTCAAACTTTTTAATTAACTAAATTACAAATTGCACTGTGATCTGACTAAATAAGAGATACGAATTACGATGTAATTCTGCACAACTCTGATCATATACTTAATAATAACTAACCTAATAATACTATAACAAACAGAACTTGCAAAAGAGTCTGTTTATGTCATTCAGGGCCTCTGGTAGCAACATTTGTTGGAGCAATACCTGAACAACATGTTACCGATACGGGTACGTGAATAATACTGTTAATATGTAATATTATAAAAAATCCTATTCATAATGTATTTTTCTTTCTGTTTAGTTTACATTGGCCCCTGGGTTAAAAGTACTAAAAACAATACCCTGTATAGTTTAAATAAATTTCATTTGGTAGAAGATAAAAAGTCTATAGAAGTTACAGTGACTGGTTTATACATGATTTCTGCACAGGTAATAAAATATGTGCACGCCAGAATCACAGCTTAATCGTTTGCTGAATTTCAAATACATTAAAATTCACTAGAATAAGTAACTATATACATTCTACAACTATATTTCAGATATTTTATTTTGGCGAACCAACAAACTATTCCTATTGGATACTGTTAAGTTCGGAGGGAAAATCTACGACACGGAAGCTCGTAAAATGTTCGACAGCTTCTTCCATGTCAGCTACTGAAGTTTCATGTTACACGAGTGTAATAACTCCTTTACAAAGAGGTGATAGAGTTCACATACAGCAACAAGAAAAAAATAGGTAAAAAAAATTGCTTTCCTTTTAACATCGATCCATGTATTCTGTATAAAATAGTTCAATATTTTTAGATTGATTAATATGAGAGAAGGACACAGTTATATCCAACTGGTACTTTTATCTAACAATACTAATCATAAAAGACGTGCGCGATAAAGCGATCCGCTACAAATATAGCTGTGCCATGTACGAGGAGAAATAATTCCTCAAATGTGATCCTATGCTATAACTTTAACAAAAGCAATAAGGTGATTCCTCTACGTTAGTCAAATAGCAATTAAAACATACATGTTTATAACTTAAGCTTCACTCAAGTCATAATTAATTTCAAAGAATCAAAGAATATTACTTTTGTTTAAAAAAATATATGAACATATAAATGTTAAATTCTTTTTTGTAATTTTAGTTTTTTTGTTAATTTTGTCTACAATGTAAGTCATATGTACAGTCGAATTATAAAGTATAGAATAAAAACTGTGCAACTGTGTAGGTATTTAAATAAGTTAGTGTAACGCATTTAAAATATTGTACTTTAAAAAAAAAATTGTTAGAAGAAAGTGTACTAACGTTATATTTCTGTACATAATATTTTAGTTTAAGAACAGACTAATGAAAGATGTGATGTTACTTTTAAGATAAATACAATTTTTCAAATGATAATTAAATAAAAAGTATCATTTTATTGTTAAAATGTCACAAAACTCACTTAAAACGACTTTAGAAACACGTCTTTAATTCGTTTTGACTCAAACAACATATATAAATAAATAATTTATAAGAACTACAAAAATATATGTATTTTAAAATTTGATAAATTATTTTATACCATTTATACATAAATTGTATATTTTATTTGCAAAAATATATTTTTTCTTATCACAAATATATCACAATCAGTTAGTTATAAGTCTTATGAATTCAGTCTTTTCATGTGTGTATTAAGTACGATGCTTGTACCTCTCTAATACTCTCCATTGGAATATAAAAAACACTCGGTTCTTCTTGGAGGAACAACGTCGATGCCAGTCATGTGGCAGATGTTGCTCAGCTCATTCAATGGTAGTACGACCATGTGTGACGGCATAGTCGTTATCAACCTAGAGAAAGTAATGATAACAAATTAGAAAAATATACAAGATATAAGTAAGCAATAACAAAACTTATATATACCTATCGTTAAACGCATTGATACTCAATACATAAACCGTATTAAGTTTTGTTATTAATTAATTTATAAAAAACATTATATTCTTAGTTTTTTTTTCATAAATATATGGTACATTCCTTCCCTGCTTTTCATCATGTTTTGTATTTACGATCACGATAAGTTATTATTTGTTTTTCTTATGGAATATTGTTTTTGATCAAATTTCTATTCGTATTTCTTACTGTTATCTCATTAATATTGTTATGACATACAATACTGCAGGTATCGCATGTATAAAGCGGTTCAAAATTTGTGAAAAGATATTCAGTGAACACACACCGTATGTCCTGTACCTGTATGTTATTCATAGCTTTTTCTATTCTCAAGGATATTTAATTATGAAAATTATATCACTACTTAAATCCCTATGATACT
Source organism: Megachile ligniseca (assembly GCA_945859555.1). NCBI lineage: Eukaryota > Metazoa > Arthropoda > Insecta > Hymenoptera > Megachilidae > Megachile > Megachile ligniseca. The sequence continues at coordinate 427,948 of OX243792.1, forward strand.
ATGAAAAATGATGCATGTTATTAGGTAATGAAACCACCCTACACGTTTTTTTGTTATCATTCCACTTTACACTCGATAGATGCAGATCTATTTAATATTATCCTTGCTAACATTTGTGTTTTCAATTAATTGGTAGTTTTTTTTTTTTTTTGTATAAAAAACGGATAGATTTGTATTTACTCACCTGAATTTTGGTTGAGGTTTACTCGAGCATTTGTCTTTTACTATATATATGAGCGTAATACATGTTAGCATAGATTTAATTCGTTATTCTTGTTGCTTGCTTTTCCATGACTCTTTAATACTGTTCGTATATTTCGTTTCGTTAAAGATTCTTTTTGTTTCTCTGTACATATATACATGATACGTACTAAGTTTGTTTTGTACATAGTAACTTGGAAAACAATAAATTGTCTGATGTGTACTATTTACATCAAACAAAATTTTTAATATAATAGTTTGAATGAAAAAAATGGGTGCACCATAAAAAAGATGAAATATTATTTTTTACAGATCAATTGTTCAGAAAAATTAAAGAAAGATACTAATCAATGAAAATACTATGATATTTTAACAGAAGAAACAATATTTTCTAAATTTCATTTAGGTGTATTGATACCTGTGCCATTGGACAATAATAACTTTATCATACAGTCGTCATTTATTCATATAACATTGTATGTTATCCTTGCTGGTAATGGAGGGAAGGTATTCTCTCTTTCATTCATTGTGTTCCCTAAGTATCTCAGGTTGTTGTTACGCCTGTGAAATAAACTTAGTTTGCGTCAAATTTTTTATATATCTAAAACTGTCCACCAATGTTCGGTAAGAATATTTTAGAACAACAATAATACTAATTTCATTTTGAATGTAAAGTATTGTCTGAATAAATTATATGCACACGTACAACAAATAAAAATACTGTTTGGTCGTATTTCATTGAGAAAAGTAGAAAAAAATTTGTGCATTAAAAGATCAATTACCAGTTTTAACAAAACTTTTCATACCTACGTTACTTGTATAAATAGATCATACATTTTTACTAGAAGGGTCATTTTTGTGCGTGTTCAAATTTCTACGGCAGTTGCTGGTTTCTTTTTTCATTTATACATTTTTGTATGCTCAATTCGTATTTCATTGTTGAAGGTAAGGAAGTAATAAATGTAAAAAATATTACTTTTTTTTTTTTTTTTCATATTTCTTTGTTTCATGATTTGTTTTCATTTCACTCGTTACTCTATCACTTACAATAATTATCTGATTCGCTATCACTATGTTGATGACATACGAAAATGACTTTAATACGGTGTAGATAATCTCGTAGTTAATATAGTGTCGACAGAACATAAAATCACATTACCTACCCCTATGTAATGATTCTGTACTCTAATGTGCACAATCATTGGGATGAAATTTTTGTACCTACTCATGCGTGTTAATTCCTGAGCAATTACATTGTTTCTCAGTGTACTATAAATATTCCTTTGTATCGCTGATATCGTTTTGATTGTCTCTGCTAGTGTGACACTTTAAAGTGTATTACGTTTAAAATCACTTTTGAAGTAAATTCTTCGACTTGACAAACGACTAAACTTGGTCACTTCTAAGCAGAGTATTTCGCATTGTTTAGATTTTATATTATACGTATGAAATTAAATGTCACAGGAGTAAAACTGATGCATTATAAAATCGTTATTTTGTAGAAATATTGTCACAAAATTGAAATCACACTATTAACGCATAAAAAGGGCAGTATATTCTGATACAATTCAGGATCCTTCGACCCATAGAAAGAATACACCATAAAATACAATTACCTTTTTTTATGTTTTTTATACAGAATGTGAAACACCAACTTTTCTCTACATCTATAATAATTTGTTTTTAATGATATTAAGCTGCATTTTCACAGCTATTAGCTATTTTATGACTTTTCAAATAATGTAAATATCATTGTCCTTAGCATTACAATTAAGACAATATGATTTAATATTATTTCACAGTTCGCAGATTAGCTCAAAATGACTGTACACCAACTAAGCTTAATCTAAAACGAAGTTGTTAGCTAAACATGACAAATTAGACACTATACAGCTAGTCAAGTATAAAACGCTCATGTCATTTATACTTTTATCGTAATTAAACAATCGTTTGCGCTTTTCGCGCAAATTAATGAAAAGCTTTTTCCCATGCGCGCGACAAAGATAGGAAATCATCAAACTTTCGTCAAAATGCATCATTTCATTTCCTGTAATTTCTTTTTCTTTTTTGTTTTAAGAATTGACCAATGTGATAAGTAATTACAAAACACTTAGTGTTTAAGACAAAAAAAGCTTTTGTCCAACTTTTTCACGCGCTAGGAATGATTCTATAAATTTGAAAAATTGTACATCTAGTATATAAAATTAAATAGTTGATTATGTCATTTAATAACGTCGTTGAGACTGGGCGTTTTGGTAACCAGCACTGCCACCTGCAAACAACCATAGCTTCTCCATTCAATCACTTTTCAAATACAGTTTTCTTTGTTTCTGTATTTAATACTAGGTCAATATAGACATTAATTGTCATATAAAAATTGAATACTATACTTTTTTTAAGGCGCAACATTTTCCTGTTATTACCACATATAATACTTAAATTTTGCGTAACTTTAAAATTTGTTTAAACGTTATAGAGATAAATCCTTCAATTATTTTTCAGTTATTGTATAACTAATATAAAGTTACGTTTTATTGTTAAATAATCTATATCCTTTCATGATAATAAATATAATACTTAATAACCATAGTAATATTTGTCTTATTAAAGTTCTAACGAAAAATATGATCTGTTTTATATTCGTTTTCATTTCTAAGAATATACGGTTCAAATAAACCTGCTCTATTTTATTTCTTGCAGTCAATAGTAAACGTGTTCTTCCTTGTTTGTTATAAGTTAAAGATTTTCAGTTTCTCGAACATGTTTGTTTGTTTAAACTATGAAATATGATCGTTTTCTTGGTAGTACGTTTAAAATTGAACCTGAATATTTTTGTTTACGATAAGAAACCGACTTTCAAAAGTTAAATAAATCTTTTGGATTGTAAGTTGTACTTACCATAATCCTGTTTTCCATATACACCATCTTGAGTCGAATAATCTGTAAATATAATAAACAGAAATTATACACTGTCCCTGAAAATACTTAAGGTAACGTAAATGTGACTCAGACGAGAAAAATCTGCAATTCAACAGATTTTTAATTTTAGCTACATATTTACCCACATACAAATAAACTTTGTAAAATGTTAATCTTTCCTGTTCTGATTTCTCATCAGTACATATCATGGTAGAGTATCTACGGTAAATAATAGCAGGAGGCAGTGCTATATGCTGGTATCCAGATGAAAATAACTATAACAACCACATGTTTGTATTTTGCCAATTTTTGTTGTCGTAGGAGTAGTTAAAAAACGCAACTCTTTCAAATTTCGCAAATAAAAACAAAAAATGTAAGAAAAAAGGGGAATAAACTTTTTTTTATTTGCGTATACTTGTCTTTGAAAAAATCCAGTTCTTTGATAATGAAGCATTTCTCGTCTGAATCGATGTACATTCGAGCATTTCGTGTATAATCAGTTTAAAAAAATAAGGACAGTGTGGTATTTATTATTCACCTCCCTTACTTTCTCCCTTATTTTTCTGTTTTCAAATGAAACCGGAGAGAAGATAAGGATGTAATGTAAAATGTGGTGTCGAACGAAAGAACTAACCATAAAGTTGCGTCGAGTAACAACCCCTGTTGGTCATAGAAGTAGCATTAGAAGATTGGTCATCATAGGGATTAGCAGGGGCATAACCTATACCCCCGCCCCTTGCTGCCACTGCCTCCTGCTGGTAATTGGCTGTGCATGCAGTATATCAGATTAATTAAATCATAATCTTTTAAAGTATTTTCGCCCTTGTTTATTTTATTCGTGAGATGTAAACTTTTTGATTTGTTCTTTTCTTAAACTTTTAATTGAAGTTCTAACTTCATAGCAAAGGCAAAAAACTTATATGATAATGAACTAACCTGATGGTGGTGCTTTGCCATAACTGTAGGGATCTCCAGTACTGAAAGCTCCTGTGGCTGGAACAGCAGGTGCTCCACCATACCTACTATCAGCAGTTGCTGATGGTGGATAACCCTGCACAAAAATACGAACTCTTTGAGCAAGTTCCAAGTATTTTTACTTAAAACATATTATATATATTAGCTTACAGCTGTTTGACCATAATCTGGAGGCTGCTGGTAACTCTCATAACCTTGATAAGATGATTGAGTATAATTCTGTGATCCGTAACCTCCACCATATCCCACTGGTTGCTGTTGTTGTGGTTGCTGCTGTCCTCCACCATAAGTACTGCTGGCACCTCCTCCATATCCTTGACTATATCCCAATGTTCAAAATTTGGTATTCCATAGTTTTAACTTTATCTATATAAAGTGGAAAAATATAAATTACCTTGGTGGTTGAGTTGCATAGCCATTTGCAGGTTGTGAAGATGGTTGATCGAATCTTGGTCTTTTGGAAGGTCCGCTTGATCCTGGTGGTCCACCTCCTCGTTTCGTTGGACCACCGCCGCGTCCGCCTCCTCTACTTCCACGATCACCAAAACCTCTTCCTCCTAGACCACCTCTACCAGATCCGCCCCTGATGAATTATAAACAAATGTAAATTAAAATAAATAGTACAACAATATATTATGAATGACAGTAGATATACTGCATACCTAGATCCTCCTCGACTACCCCTATCCATACCGCCCCGGCCACGGAAACTACTACTACCTCCACGATTATCTCCTCTGCCAAAATCTCCTCTGCCAAATTCGCCCCTTCCTCGGCCACGAAAACCACTGCTACCACCTCCTCTGCTTCCACTGCGTGGTGGACCTCCCATTCCTGGTGGGGGGCCACCACCGCCAGGTCCACTGGACATACCTGGTTCTGGAGGACCTCTAAAACACCAACAAATTATGTTATTGAAGCAGAAACTCTCTCTACATAATTAGTAAACAAAATATAAGTACCCTGGGGGAAAATGACCACCACGACCACCTCTGCCAGGAGGACCACCTCTACCTCTCATTCCAGGTGGTCCACCTCTCATACCACCTCCAAGTCCACTACCACGACCACCACGCATCATACCGCCTCCTCCGCCACCTCCACCTCCACCTCTCGGAGGTCCACCTCTAAAAATAATACAAAATTATTCAATATTAATCATTCAAGAAATTTTTATTACCCGTCTTCTCTTGACTTGTAGCCATTTCAAAAGTATGGCTTGTTTTAATTATGACAAACACCCTATATATTAACTAACTAAACTGATTTGAAATAAAAGTTATTACCTTCCCCTATCTCCAAAACCGCGTCCTCTCATTGGACCACCTGGACCTCCGCGACCACGAAAGCCACCTCTGCCAGTTGGCGCACCCTCCATTTATTAGTATATCTAAAACTGTCGATAAAATTTTTAATTTAACAATGTGTACTCCATTATGCCACAGACTAAGATATAGACGCTATTGAAATTCTTCGAAGGTGCCTATACGGTTTCCTTATTTAATTTTGGTTCTAAGATAAATTGTGAATTTTACACTTATGAAATGAAAAAGAATAAATAAATTATCACTAAAATACTATTAAAATGTGCTCACATTCCACTTATTGCTAAATAATCCGTTCATTAACACGAAACGCGCCAGTCTTCTATAAGCTAACAATGAAAATGGACGCCGGTTGCCGGAAACAGAAGCATCGACCACACCAGTAAAATTACTATATTGACAGTACCGGATATCCTGTATATTAAGAACGATACTCATGTGACGAACTGAATGATTCTGATATTAATCTTTAAATATTATTTCATTTAATTCGATTAAACATATAAAAACTATTTCTCTCGTTTTTATTTATTATTTTAATTTTTTATTAGACAAAATGGACGAGTTTTTGCTCGTTTTACACATATGAAGTTCTATGTGCTCTATAATCTATGGTGATGTACATGCGCTTTTACGTTAAGCAGAACGTCAAAATGTATACCCAGCGGATAAAAAGTTCTATAATTTCTAATTTTCATTGGTTGCGATATATTCCATTCGTTTGGCGAAATATTTTCTGTCCTATGTTTATATAATTTATGAATATATTTAAGAAACTAGATATAATATTTCATTTATCTTGTATATTTCATACATTATCATCATTTTACATTGTTCGTTTATTTCTTTCAATATTACCACTAGGTATATTACCACTAGGTTCTACCTATGACCTATACTTTCTACTTATCAGTCATATACATGGTAAACAAAAATATGTGAATACAGAAAAGAATTGATGATATAAAAAACACATAAAATAAAAATCACTAGTTATGCGCGCTTTACATCGCGAACATTGTAAACGCGCATTCACGTTTCCTTGGTTACGAAAGATCGAATGAAAACTTGTACGATGAGTGTGGTCTTGCGGAATGAATTACATAAGATAATATAAGTATTCTAGATGTACATATTTGACATATATTTCTATAAATGTGTATAAGAAATGTTTTAAACAGTAGTTACATATATATTCTACATTACAAAAGATAAAGAAAACAGAAGCAATATCAACATGATTTTCATGAAAACATGACTGCATGTTATTTCGCTACTAGGGGATAATTGCACATATTGTTGGTCATTTGCGCAGGTAAACGCGGGATTGGTCAACAAACTAGGATTTAAATATTGAAATCCGTTGCCTTTCTTGCACGAGCAAAAGCAGCAATTTCTAGTTCACAAGAAAGTTAAGAATGTAACTGAAGATGTCGAAAGATGAAAAAGAGTGCGTTATTCCCGACGTGATATACGATACAAACTCCGGAAAAAGTTATATTAAGGGTAGATTTTTTGGGAAAGTAAGTAGCCTTTTTATGTACTTGATTTTTATTTATTTAAAGTACTCCCTTGTAAGCTGAATGTTTTTTTCTGTATTTTAGTTTTTTTTATTTAAGTAGTCTTGCTACTACATGGCAACAGATGTTGCTTTATCCTCAAAGTTATGAAAATAATGTATAAAACATGCATTAAGAAATAAGCTTTTCAGTTCATTTTAATACATATTAATATCAATATAATTATGTATTTAAAATGTTAATATTTGAAAGAACATTCTCAAGCTTATTAAAACATATGCTATTTGATGCATGAACAATATATATATAAAAAAGTTTCTATTTCATATTTGTCTATTTTCTATATGTGTTACAGTAATTAATAAGTTTAGCTATATAACTTTACAGGGTGGTTTCGCAAAATGTTACGAAATACGAGAATCAAAATCACATCGCACGTTCGCTGGAAAGATTGTACCAAAATCACAGATTACAAAAAGCAATCACAGAGAGAAAATGACACAAGAGATTTCTATTCACCAAACTTTAAATCACAAAAATGTTGTTGGCTTTTATGGATTTTTTGATGACCCGCATAATATATATATAATTTTGGAATTATGCCGTAAAAGGGTAAACGATTTATAGGATTTATCAATTAAATTTTTTTGGATTCATGTAGTTTGTTAAACCAGGTATTATATTTTTCAGTCAATGATGGAATTACATAAACGTAGAAAAGCATTAACAGAATGTGAAACCAGGTATTATATGAAACAAATTTTAGAAGGTGTAAATTACTTGCATCAAAATAGAATTATTCATAGAGATTTAAAGTTAGGCAACTTATTTTTGAATGACGATTTACAAGTTAAGATTGGTGACTTTGGGTTGGCTACCAGATTAGAACATGAAGGAGAACGAAAAAAGTAATTATAACATTTAGTGTAACTTATATCCAAATATTGTAAAGTTAATTTTATCTTCTGTTAATAGAACACTTTGTGGTACACCTAATTATATAGCACCAGAAATTTTAACTAAAGCTGGTCATTCTTATGAAGTTGACATATGGAGTATTGGATGCATTATGTATACCTTGCTAGTCGGTAAACCTCCATTTGAAACCTCTAGTTTAAGAGAAACCTATGCTAGAATTAAACAGGTCCAGTACAAAATTCCCTCTCATATAAATACAATTGCAATAAACATGATATCTAATATGTTGCAAGGGAATCCGTCTAAACGTCCATCCATATCAAAATTAATGACAGATCCGTTTCTTACTTGTGGCAAGTATCATTGAACCAGTTAAAAATTTCAATGTCAGATCAGAACATAAAATTGATAATTTTGTTCTACTGTGCTGCAGGTTTTATGCCAGTTAGTTTACCTCTATCGTGTTTGACAATGGCACCTCGGTTAGATATGTTAGAAATGCACAATCAACGTAAACCATTGTCCGAAATGAACACTAATGTAGGAGGAGAGGGACAAGACTTTATATTCCGAGTACCCGTTAGTCCAGCTCGTAAGACAAAGCCTGCAGATACAATGAATGAAGTTCAAAAACTGAATCATGACATTAAAAAGATGCAGCAGACGTTAAGAGAGCAGCTGGCTGCTGTGTTAAAGTCTAAACCAAGTAGAGAAACAACTTCGTCAGCAGGTACAATCATCATCAAATATTATTCTTGCACTTTGGATGAAAGTTATTGTTCATAACGATGACAATTATTTCCTGATGCAGAATATTCAAGATCTTGTCAGATTTTTATGGAAACCTTAAGCATGAATATATTTCCTTAATTTTCTGTTCATGTTTAGCTCTTGTCAAACACCCGTACGTGAATTATTACAGCACGCGGAGCCATGAATTTCTCGGGAAAAAAACCACAACACATGACGTAGTTAACGAGTCGTTTAATTTTAAAGATAACGACTAATTTCAACTTCGAACCCCGTCCCGAGCCCGCGTATGTAAAAGGTCGCGCATGTGTTGTCTTTTTTTTTTCCGAGAAATTCGCGGCTCCACATGCTGTTTGATCCGTAGACGTGTGATTGGCACGAGCCAAACATGGAGAAAACACATGCCTTACTGAATCGTTTAAGCAAGTAGCATTCTATGAAGTTCTATGAATGCTCATTTATTTCGTATAAATACAATCTATTTAAATTTTACAGATGAAATGACAGATCCAGCCGCACAACCTGTAGTATGGATAAGTAAATGGGTTGACTATTCAGATAAATACGGCTTCGGTTATCAACTTTCTGATGACGGAGTGGGTGTGATGTATAACGATGGTACTCGACTAATTATGTTAGCTAATTGTTTCAATATTCATTATATAAATCGCGAGGGAAATGAATTGTACTATACGGCCAGAGAATACCCGCCTGAATTAGAAAAGAAAATGAAATTGTTGAACTTCTTTTTAAAATACATGAAAGAAAATTTAATGAAAGCTGGAAGTTCAGTTAACGTGAAACCCTGTGATGCGATATCTAGGATACCCTATATGTATCAGTGGTTCAGAACACAAAGTGCCGTAGTTATGCAATTAACAAATGGAACAGTACAAGTAAGTTAAATGTTCAAATCGTTACGTTTTAAATTTAAGTATCAGCATTGAAATTTTCTTTATTTCCTTTTCAGATAAATTTCCTAGATCACACAAAAATTATTATATGTCCATTAATGGCGGCTGTTACCTACATAGATACAGAAAAGAACTTCAGAACTTACAGATTTCAAACCATACAAGAGAATGGATGTTGTGAAGGTTTGACAAAGAATTTGACATATGCTTACGAGAAACTTGGATTAATGTTATCGAATTCTCGGACTCATTGATTAGGACTAAAAGTTAGTTGGTTAGGAAGGAAGTGATTCTGATACAGTATATTTTAGAAGTATTATACTTTTTTTTTTTTTTTAAGTAAAAATAGCGCCTTTATATTTGGCGAGTAACAGACACAAGTAGTTATTTTATTTTTATTTTATTTTGTAGAAATATATCGAATTTTGCTAGATGTTTTTATTATAACAACTAAACAAAACATCTATAAATCATGCAAATAATATAAATAATGATAAAGAGATCTTTCGTATTGACGCAAGATCTCTTATGTTTTTTACCATTTCAGACAAAGTCATGATTGTAGTTTTTTGTTTAATGACTCGTACTTTGACATTTTTATAAGGAAAACAAATATGAAATTGAATATAAATATTTTGCCATGACATACGTTATTCTTTATGAACACCAGAAACGATTACGAAAATTAAGTGCTCATAAAAATTGTCATCACAGTTTGATGGAGTAGTGCAATTGTACATTCGTTTATTTATCAATGCGCGAGAAGAATCAGCGACCTAATTGTCAATATTGAGTCAGGAGTAAAAATATTTTTTACTTTGATTTTGAATTCATGCTCGATCAAGTTGAATTTGTTTGAAACACGTGTAAACTGAACAAATTTTTGTATGGTATTCAGGTGAATGTAAAGTGAAGATTTAAATAAAATAAGTATATTGAGATGAGACAATATTTAAAAAATTTAAATTCATATTTTTGAAATTATTTCTAACAGATTATTAAAAATATATTCATATAAATACAAATGTACATATATAAAATGCCTTGTGGGACTATACACAATACATACTATTGTATTGTGGATGTCATTTAACTATTAAGACAATTGTAATAATAGTATTATTTTTATAAGTAGTCTATGACACTGTTTTGAAGGTGAAATAAATTGTTTTCCTACTTAAACTGTTTACTGTACTATTTTATTACTATTAATACGCTACGTCTAATTGATTGTAACTAATTCCAATTGTTCAAATGCAAATGCATATAGGTTAAGTGAAAAAATTGGGTCGGGTTAGGTATGATTCTTGGCTTTTGGAATTTTTGACACGAGTATATCAAAAAATCCTACACCACACATACTATACAAAGGAGGCCAATCTTTCATTTTAGGGGTGCAAACAGGCCCAACTAGGACTCCAAATCAATGACTTCAACCTGATGCAATCCAATTCGACTCGATTCTAGGCAATACAATTCAACTCGACATGAATCAATTCGATACAATTTAACTCAACGCGATTCAATCCGATACAAATCGACTTGACACGATTCGGTTCAATACATATCGAACAGTTTGAAACGCACCCTAATAGAATTATTACGTCATCGCATGAAGAGGCAAGCGGAGGAAAGGCAAAAACTGTTCAGTAGCGGCGTGGGCTTTGCGCCAAACGTACGTAGTTTGGGTAATGGTGATGCGTGCTCAAATCGTAACAAAGTAGTGTGCATAGACTGTGATGTTCTGTTTTAGCACTAAAAACAAACGCTACTAAACAAAGTGAGTATAGATCTATCCGCATTTACCGAATGCCTCCAAGAACGAATGTTCCGATAGAAATTCCCTCCTAAGTTATAACGCGAAACACTAATGTATACGACGGGTCAGCATGTTAACGTCAAGGCCAAAATACACGCTACCCGGTACACCAAGAAGACGCGCTTAACCCTTGAGCTCAAAATACTCTTTAGACCACTTCGTAAATTTTGATGCGTTCAAAAAGCACATCCTTCCGAACAGATTAAGTGTACGCGCTACACTAGCAATGTTGAAAGAAGCTGATTAATTTGATTGAATATTAAGAGACGCACAGGTAAATTGAAAATAGAACCCACGTGTTTTCCACGAAATTGTCAAGTACGTTACAAAAACAAACTGTTGGTCTGACTTTCTGTTTCATCTACGCGAACGTAGATAAAGTGACGCGAGTTATTCTGGTATTTATTAAACGGAATGAGAAGGAATGCTGGTATCGCGCAAAACGTTATACATTAAGTGTCGTCCACAATTAACCCGTTCTCACCTTCTGTCTTCGATAACAATTTCATGTAGCATCGTTTAATGTATCCGTTCCATTAGTCGGATTACGTTACACAACTAGAAGATTCGATTCATCGTTATTACATGGCATCCAGGGTTAATAATCGAACATTACTTTACAATAATTATTTTCGAACGTTTACGAAAGTGATTTATTTATCCAGAAACTCGTGGATTCATAGAAGAAAGAAATGATCTTAATTCGTTCGTGCGATTCCATTATAGCTTTGTGTGTATTAATCGTTCAGCTCGTTTCGACGTCTCGTTGCATAACGCGTTTCAATCGGAACTGTAAAAAGTCGAATAACTTCGAGTAAAGTTTTGAAATTCGAATACTTCCGCGAATTCGAGGTACTGAAATATACAAATTTGATTTACAGCTCTAGTTTTTGTTGTATTTAACGAACTTTGATATCTCAATTAAACTAATCTCGATTAGTTCGTGCGTCTATTTTTACTTTGATACTTCCGTTTTTAACTCGGAAAAAGAAATTCTTAAAAATGACGAGACGATTGCGAAAACGTGTTTGTAGTGTATATTATAAAGTCGTAATTTAATCCCTGTTTTCTCGTGGTAACTCCTATCTGCTTCGTGAGCATAATAAATTTGCTAATATCTTAAGAACAGTAGAAAATGACAGTTCGTTTACCTTTTTTGTTTATTGCTTTACGATATTGCGCGCGCACGCGTTCTACAGAGCTAAGATTTCATCGTGTGCTACACTATCGTTACCGACTGAATTTTAATGTCTTTCTTTACCCTTCGAAATTACCATTCTTTTGTTAAATTAACATACCATGCAGTGCGGCAAAATTCTAATTCATACCTTTGACCAGAACCGCCCAAATGTCAAAAAAGTAGGGCACTTGCCTTGGGGCACTCATTTAAATTTCTAAATTACATGCATATAAATATGCAAGTGTACAACTTCACAAATATTCATATTTGCTTTCGAGCGCTTCGTATATGGCCAGTTATCATAATCTGGAGATTAAGCTGCAAATTATGATCGGTTCCGACGTTGACAAGTAAACGTTCAAAAAGATTTATAGAACTGATAAGATCGATAATAAAAGTCATGGTGGAACCTTGAATTATCGTAGTATAATTATCCATGGTAAAATAACTTAGATGTTCGAACGTATACATATCGATAATTTTTATATCAATTAATAGATATAACAATAAAAATAAACGAAATTGTACTTTCAGTCGTAAATCGTTTTTATTTACTTAAGTAAACAATTTTCTTACTGACGCATTACATAAGGTTATATAAGTAGCATAATGTTGTACACGTGAATCAGAAATCACGATATTTATTTCATAAAGTTATTAGTTGCCAAAGAATTTTTGAGACTTTTTTCTTTCCTTATGTGTCGAATGATTTACAGTCAACCAGATACGGTGGTAATGCTGAATCACGAATGACACCAAAGATTACTGGCACTATTTCATCTTCGTCGCGCGCAAGACTCTATTGGCACGCAGTAAATTAAACATGGAAGACAATGGGCTTGAAAGAAATGCAAACATTGTAGTGATACTTTAATAACTTGTTTGAATACCTCTTTCTTACAAACTTATTTCTTATCTTTTATTCTGATGAAATAATACTTTGTCACTACAAGACAACACGCTTTCAAAAATTCCCGCCAAAAAATTTTCCAGTCGAAATATTTTAATTACGCGTTACTAATAGCTTTGACAATTTACGACGGTATATATTATTAACGAGTGTCTTTAATATATCGCTATCGTAATTGTTATTCACAGAATATTAATGGCGTGCTACGAACTTTCCACTAGGTTGGTATCAACACATTGTACACCCTGAACTTTTTATCTCCTCGATTGAGCGACATTGTGTTTGAACAGCTATAAACGTTGCGCGATTTATAAGAGACGTGCTAATACTTACAACAAGTTACTCAACTCGTTCAAATTTGGCATCATGCTTCAACACGATCACCGAATTTTGATTCCGCGTACAGAATTAATTTCTAAATTGCGATTAAATGCTGTCGCATAGAAACGCTTCGTAGATATCTACTTACCGAAGTCACAAGTATTGGGCATCATTGTTAATATTTAATTCATAGAGCAGCGATCAGATGCTCTGAATACCGGTAATAGTCGGTGTAAAAACATCACGACCTTCCAGTCGTTGTTTGAGCAATGACGAAGCAAGAGTAGAGATAAAGAGAAGAGATCATATACCGTGCGCGAATACGATACATACGATGTCTTTTTGTTTTAAATACAGGTGCTCGACCGGTACACCACTTACTTTCATCCATGGTACGATCGCGTGTAAGAGGAATAGTGTTCCGGGATTACAAGTTCGGATGAACAGTTTCTTCGAAAACAGATCTATCAACTCACCCGGATAACCTGAATCTGTGATTCTCCTGCATCATCGGTGTAAACTTTCAAGTGGTTGCTCAATTACACGTCAATTAATCCACTCTTAAGGGGACTCTTAGAACAGATAAGCTACTTTAAAGATAACCACATTGTATATAGTGAGAATCGTTACCTACTTTTTTCTATTTCCTGCTCGAGTACGAGTGAGAGTTCTGCAAGAGGAAAATTTGACTAAACGGTTTCTCAGTTCGTGCATGAAGTATCATTCAAGATAGTTAATGTACTGCTCCACAGAAGATGGACTCCAGCAACGTGAAATCGAAACCGAATCCACGGGAGAAGGCGAATTTACTGTCGGTGTTATTTTGGTGGTAAGTTGACCGCTTAGTTTCTCTTTACCATTTGGGTGAGAACAACTTTTCCTTCTATCCGGCGCATTCGCATTGAGCGATCCAAGGTCGACTCTTCCGTGATCAGGCTTAACTTTAAGAAAGTGACAGATCGTTCTGCATCTGTAATCAGAATTTGTGTACCGAATTACAATTTCAAATTGGCTGAATAAATAAAACTTCAACAAAATTATGCAACGAATATTAGCAAGATAAATTGCTATGTTATTACAGGTGCAAAATAAATGATAAATTAACCTTTTATTTTAATAACGTTACAATGTAATTCCGAGTTACATAAAAATGAGGATACCTTTTGAAATTGCAGTCTAATGTTACGAAATTTTATTCTCTCATTAAAGATAATTGTTTGTTGTAAGTCGCGTCACACACAAGAGATGAGTTGGCGCTTAGGTAATTATTTCTGTTTTATTTCTATCCTTATCGCGAGTCATTACGATGTTACGTTTTGTGTTTACCGAATGTTTTTTTTTAATTTATCATAATTTCTTATCTCCTTATTTGACGACAAAAAGAAATAAATGAGCCAAGAAGTGCTAATTGTTTAATCGTTGCGAATAACCGCACGTAACTGGTTTTGGAACCATGTACATACATAATTAGTTTATGGTTGGAACGATGTGTACCGTTAAATCTGATCATACGTTTCCGCACTCATGCGCCTAAGTAAATTACACGTCATATTCGATGTTACACAGGTGGACGATAGATCTATTCAAGACAGGATACAAGAAGGTTTTACAAATCGACGATTTGTATAATCCTCTGAAGACCGATAGATCCAACCTTCTCGGTGACAGACTAGAAAAGTTAGTATCTAAATAATATTTTATTGTTGACCATTCCAAATAGTAGGAATAGTTTAATATATGTAAACTTTTCAGACGATGGAATAATGAATTGGAAAATTCGAAAAGATATAAACGAAGACCCAGTCTACTCAGAGCTATTTTTCGCGCTTTTTTATGGGAATATGTAGCACTTGGCCTAATGCAAATACTTAACGAATTCGTTATAAGGTATTTATCGCAAGATGTCAGTTATTCGTCGCTTTTTAATCTGATGATTTGCTTTCGAGATATAAACGATTGAAGATCGTCAAGTGGCCCTTAAATTTTAAATATTCAATTGATTATAGATTAGCTTATAAGTATTTACGGTTACGTACATGTTTACAGACATGCGTAACACGTGCACGCGCAGATAGTAAGCACTATCGGTCAACAAGAGATTATTTACATTGGCACTGTAAGAAGGGCCAAAAGTGAATGGCCTCTCTCGTGTCGTGCGCGCGTCTAAATAGTGCGCAACTTGTATGCGCACAACACCACTGCGCACGCGTATGTGCATACGCGCGAAAGCTGAATCTTTTCGAAAGATTCTTACAATAAAACTGTAAGAGTGTTGTGTAACATAAAATCACGATTTAAACACTAAACAAATATTAGACTTTAATTAGTTTATATCTCGAAAACGAAGCTTAAAACCGCAAAATGATATCAATTTTTGGCATACTGTAAAAATTGAGTCACGTTAAAAAAAAACATTATATCGTTTTTTATTGAAGGCTAGGAACCCCTATGCTACTTGGCGGCTTGTTACGGTACTTCAGGAAGACCACGGACGAGACTTACGAGACTGCGCTTTTGTACGCAGGTGGTATTTGTATAGCAACTGCAATAAATGTCATCACGTTGAATCAAGCAGTTTTTGGCGCGTTCCATGTTGGTGCCAGGATCAGAGTCGCCACTTGTTCTGTCGTTTATCGGAAGGTAATGCAGCCTAACATTTTAATCTGCTGAACTTGAAAAGTTTACCAAGTTATTCTTTATTTTATCCTGCAGGCGTTGCGACTAAGCAAAACAGCTTTAGGCGAGACGGCACCAGGGAAGGTGGTCAATTTGGTGGCTAACGACGTGAACAGATTCGATCTTGTTTCCATTTTTATTCATCATATGTGGTCTGCACCGCTCTCTGCGCTGATCATAGCATATTTTCTATACACTGAAGCAGGATACGCCGGTCTGATCGGTATTGCCGCAGTATTTGTTGTCGTGCCAATTCAATGTGAGTTTCCTGATAATTGCATTACAATATGCAGCAAGTGGAATAATGAAATAGTAGAATAGTTAGTAAAATGATAGATAGTCCTGTTAAAGGAATATCTAGGTAGGCAGCACACTGTTTTCTAATTGTAATTCTTAATCTTGGTTGCTAATAACATGATCTTTGCGTTTCAGCGTATACGGGAAAACTATCATCCAAGTTCAGATTACAGACTGCTATGAAAACTGACGAAAGGGTTCGTTTGATGGACGAGATCATATCGGGCGTACAAGTGATAAAAATGTACGCGTGGGAGAAATCGTTTTGTGCCTTGATAGAGACTGCTCGCAAGTTAGAATTGCGAGTGGTTAAGAAGAGTTCCTACATAAGAGGCATTTATATGACATTCAACTTGTTCACCACTAGAATGGCTCTTTACTGTACGCTCATTAGTATGCTGCTATTTGGAAACGAACTATCGGCTGATAAGGTGTTCGTATTCTCCTCGTATTTTAACATATTGGCACATACCATGACTGGAATGTTTGTACGCGGTTTCGCGGAAATAGCCGAGTGTTTGGTAGCTGTACGGAGATTACAACACTTCCTGATGTACGAAGAGTTTCAAGAAAATAACGCTTTGAACAAATTTGCCGCTAGCGTTAACGGTAGCATCAACAACGATTCTAAACAAGCTTCCAACAAAACTTCCAAGCCTGATATACCGTACATAGACGAAGAAACGAGCACGTACGAGAATTTAGACGATTCCGCGGAAAAGAGAAAGCACAATGGTCTGGTAGTCGTAGCTAGTGATTTATTACAGAAGACAGCTAATCTCATGGAAGAGAAAAAACGTTCTTCCGCTATTATGATAAACGAAGAGCCGTACGCAGTGAAGATGACCAACTTTACAGCCAAGTGGGAACCGGGACAATCAGAAAACACGCTCGAAAATATAAATCTGGAGATTGAAAAAGGAAAAATATACGCTGTAATTGGTATGGTTGGGGCTGGAAAGAGCTCATTTTTATCTGCGATTCTTGGCGAAATAGACATGATAGGAGGTCACGTGAAAGTGAATGGAACATTGAGTTATGCAGGACAGGAAGCATGGGTTTTTGGATCCACCGTTAGACAGAATATACTCTTTGGTCAACCCTATGATCGTCATCGATATCAGAAGGTCGTAAAAGCGTGTTCTCTGCTTCGGGACTTTAAACAATTTCCACAGAGCGATCAAACGGTAGTAGGAGAAAGAGGTAGTTCTTTGTCCGGAGGGCAGAAAGCTAGAATCAATTTAGCCAGATCACTTTATAGACAAGCGGACATTTATTTGTTGGATGATCCTTTGAGCGCTGTAAGTGAATCTAGAATAAAAATTGAACTTTCATTCCAATTTATAGCTTGGCGTTCATTTATATTCCAGGTCGACACGCATGTCAGCAAGCATTTGTTCGAAGAATGTATGCAACGATATTTAGCTGGGAAAACTAGAATCCTGGCTACTCATCAACTACAATACGTGAAAAATGTAGATGCTATTATCTTAATCGAACAGGGAAAGGCCACCGTTTTTTCACACTATCAAGACTTACTGACTCAACGACCAGAATATGCTGAATTGTTAGCATCCGAGAACGAAACACACGATGATTCTTCTTTGGAAAAGAGCGTCATGCGAAGACAATTTTCATCGTCGAGTACTAGAGTACGTTGTAATCTTTATCATGCATGATTTAGATTTATATCTAGATATAGATATAGACACATAAGTATATAGATAGGTAAATCGATGAATAGATATCATATGTGTATTTTGTTTTAATCAGAGTCGCACGCCAGATGCTAGTAGTGGGGGAACAGACGACGAAGATGAAGATGAAGATGCAGAAAAGTTGAACGACGGCTTAGAAGGAACTTCTCGTGGAACAGTCAAGGGACCAATATTTATAAAGTACTTCCAAACTGGTGCTAATTTATGTTTAGCAGTAACACTTCTATTGTTTTTTATATGTACACAGTTCATCGCTAGTCTCAACGATTATTTTGTTCCTATATTGTAAGTGATCAAACCTCTACGACCGTTATTTTTATATATTCCGTACTGAACAGAATTTCACATATTTTGCAGAGTAAGCAAGGAAGAGACACGGAATTATTTACTTCAAGAGATTGCCTTAAATGCTACCAATGAAACGTCGACGGATAATTTAGATATTTCTTCCATGTATAATTACATGTACATATACACGGCTATAGTTGTTGGCCTATTTTGTATAGGCATTACCAGGTCACTGTCCTTTTACGAAGTGTGCATGGTATGCAGTCAAAAACTGCACGACATGGCCTTCAGCGCGCTCATTAGAACAGGCATGAGGTTCTTCGATACAAATCCTAGCGGTCGTATCCTCAATAGGTTCTCCAAAGATATGGGAACCATCGATGAATTGTTACCAAAAGCCGTGCTGGACGCTGGCCAAATATGTATGATGATGTTCGGATCGTTAGCGGTATCGTGCACTGTTAATCCACTTTTCTTAATTCCTATTGTGTTCTTGGGTACTGTGTTCTATTGGATACGAAAAGTGTACTTAAAAACGAGTAAAAACATTAAGCGCTTGGAGGGAATGTGTAAGTATTTATATAGCGATATATTCGGTGTACGTTCTTTGGAAAACTAAACCTTGTATTCTTGTAGCTCGCTCTCCCGTCTTCACTCACTTGAACGCTACTCTGAATGGGTTAACCACTATCAGAGCTTACTGTGCGCAGGACATATTGAAGAAGGAATTTGATAAACTACAGGATGTACATACTTCTACCGTTTATATGTATGTAGTGTCGAGTAGCGGTTTTGGTTTCTCTTTGGACATCTTTTGCTTTGTCTTCACGTCTCTGGTTACATTCAGTTTCCTTCTGTTGGAACAATGTAAGTACTTGATAGATACTTCTTCTCTTTCCACCGATTAACAGTATCAAGATACAATTTTCTTTGCAGCATTTTCTGGCGGTGAAGTAGGTTTGGCCATCACTCAAGTAATGGCCATGACTGGAATGATTCAGTGGGGAATGCGACAGAACGCCGAAGCTGCGAATCAAATGATGGCCGTGGAACGTGTACTCGAATACACGAACATCACGCCTGAACCGAATTTACGTGACAGAGGCAAATTTGCGAAGAAAGGTGAAAAGCAAGTAGCGCTTCCAGCCAATGCTCCCAAAAATTGGCCCAAGGATGGAATGATCAGATTCAGAAACGTTTATATGCGGTACGCCGAGGAGGAGCTTCCAGTATTGAAAGGATTAAATCTTGTCATTAATCCTGGTGAAAAAGTTCGTCATTAATTTATAACTTACATGACACAGGAATTATGAGACACGATAATAAATTTAAAACGTGTTACAGATAGGCATCGTTGGAAGAACTGGTGCTGGAAAGTCGTCCTTAATCTCGGCGTTGTTTAGACTGGCAAAGATTGAAGGAGTGATAGAAATTGATGATATAGATACCGGGTCTATTTGTCTCGAAGACTTACGACGCAACATATCCATCATTCCTCAAGATCCAGTTTTATTCTCGGGTACTTTGAGACGCAACTTAGATCCTTTCAATGAATTCTCTGATGCAGCTTTATGGGAGGTGCTTGAAGAGGTTTGTTAAATGGTTTATGTTTGGTTAGATGACAGTGTATCACTGATGAGCAATGAAGTTCAAGTCTCACATTTCTTCCCGTATCTATCTTCTTTGCAGGTGGAGTTAAAAGATGCTGTTGTCATTAGTGGTAATGGTTTAGAGAGTCGTGTATTGGATAGAGGTAGCAACTACAGCGTTGGCCAAAGACAATTAGTCTGTCTGGCAAGAGCTATCTTAAGAAATAATAAAATACTCATGCTGGACGAGGCAACAGCTAATGTGGATCCGCAAACGGATGGTCTAATTCAGAATACGATCAGAAGGAAGTTCACCAAGTGCACTGTACTTACTATTGCCCACCGATTAAACACCATCATGGACAGCGACAAGGTTTTAGTTATGGATAAAGGCCGCATGGCGGTAAGTAAGATAGTTTGTCTAATACAATGATTCTTAATGGGCTAAATTAACTTTCTGTTATCTTTTCCAGGAATACGATCATCCGCATATGTTACTGCAAAATAATTACAGTCAGTTTACCTCGTTAGTAAAAGAAACCGATCGCGCTATGTTCGACCAGTTAGTTAGAATAGCAAAGCAGTCTTATATTGCTAAATACGGGGAACGATGATCGTCGTGCAGGATGTTTGAAGTTAACGAGACTTCTTAATAGCTTGTATAATCTAACGAGCACAATTTTGTACTGATTCCAATTTTACGAAGTATTATTGTAAGTTCCAAATGCAAATGATATTCGAAGAATCTTATTTTTGTACGTTTATACGCGTCAACTATCATGGGTGAGCGTGTATTTCAGTACTTTAAATGTAAACATACAGTGAAATGAATTTCTACCGTGTTTAATCACTGCTGCGCAGTGTATCATATCTTTCAACCGAGTACTTATATTTTTCTATGCCAGATGTTTATATTTACAATGAAAAAATGTTAGATGTATGTACAGCTTTTAAATTTCAAATCCAGTTGGAACATTTATACACTTACAAGATGCCAAATAATTATGTATAATAAGAAACAGTAGGATAAGGTTTAAGTAAAGAGACATAACATAGGCCAAAATTTTGCCACAGTGATAATGAATTTTATTGCGATTTTGTGAGCAAACGTGTTGATTTGTACCAACGTTTATAATGCTTTACAGGATTTATATTATATGTATATTACAGATGTATTATGTAACGGTAAATGTACTATAGTTTGGATAACTATATACGAGTATTTTATAATACACGTCGAAAGTCAATTAGTTTTTTATGGTGTGCTCGATAAACCTATGTAGTATAGTGTTCCCCTTGATATAGCGATGTTGTAATACTCTTCAGAAATCAAAGTATATGAAATCTGAAACGCCACTGGAATGAAGTCTCGCCATACAAATAAGATTTAATTTACGACCTCGCTATATCGTATCAGGAACTATACTTATGTTAAGGATAACGTTGCGAAGCAAACATATAACGTTAATTATAATTTAGCATCTTCGGAGATTGTAACATTATATTTTTGTTTTTTATTTACGACGTCGGTATGTACTTACAAGTTTTGCAATCAGAACAATCGTTATCACTTGAGAGGAACAAATATTTTTTAAAAACATATATTTGTATAAACATTAATACCACTTTATGAAGATCTCCGTAGGTGTTACGATATATAAAGTTAAATATAACTGCCAAAGTAGGTACATTATATTTTAAATATGCTCTTAGAAGTACATTTAATTTGGCACTGAACAAAAACCGAATGCATTAGATAATTGTAAATAAAGTTCTACTTTTATATACACTAGTGATACAATAACATATTAAATACATTCCGCACTTTATACCAGCGAAGGAAATAAGAACTAGTGTTCGTACTTTATATCTTTAAATGAATTAAAATTGAAACAGTGTGATATACATATATGGTACTCACCAGTTTAAACACCATGATGAGGGACCTCACTTTGTAACACGAAAATGTATCTTTTTACATAATATAAGAGGCACTTCATTAAACGATATTTTACTAATCATATGCATGTATACAAAAATTAACTAATTCATTTTGACACAACAACAGTGTTAAACATACGAATGCGAACGCAACGCACGTGATCCTCCCCCTTCGAGGGTTGCGGTCAAACTGAATATTTTGAACGCAGCACATGCGCGCTCAACGAACGGATCATTGATTGGTTGGACCTACATCAATAGAATAATACCATTGACACAGTGGCAAATTTGAACTATCATAACACTAAACGATTTGTTATTGTTGGAAAATGAAAATGCCTTTTTTTACATATCGCCTTTAATAAATATGTACAAGTCGTTTTGTAAGGACAGGGAAACACTCCTCGGCCCCGCGTCCCTCCTGGCCGCCCGTTGAACGGGTGACTCATTCGCGCACATTAACAACCGCTACTAACGAGCGATACTTATGCATAAGCATAATATAATTATTATAAAATAATTATTATTATGCCAAATTATTGGTGGACGCGGAACCGATAGAACAAGTCTGTGTGACCGGCAAAAAAATGGGCCGCAGTCGGCCACGAACAAGGGCTCCGAGAAGTGTTTAGTTCCTTTCGAGAATTACAGCGAGACAGTTAAAAGCGAATATAAGTATATCTTCAAGTTTTGTAACATCACCGACGGCTGCTGCATGATATTGCAGCAAACCAGCATTTCCTAAATAAAGTAACATTACAAAATTACTCGAACAGTTACACATATATAAATTTAAATAATTTTTATATTTTTCATATATTTGCAAAATGATTTTTGCATAGAAATAATTAAAGAAATGGCTTTATAATCTTTCAAGGTGAATTTTATTTCTAATATTCAGTACTTATCAGTCAGCATAAAAGTTGGAACGAATACTGATAATATGTTAGTAGGACCGAGACTTTTAACAGATTAGCATTTCGTAAAATAAGTAAAAGAATGGAACAGAAAGTAGTGTGCACTGAGCAAAATCCAAAAGAATACGCAAATATAATAAGTAAAATTTGTTTCTGGTATGCTTTCATCTCTTCGTTATTTTAAGAGAAAAGAATCTTTCTTCTATTTCGATGATATCATAGGTGGTCGAAAGAATTATTTCGGAAAGGGATTCACAGAGAGTTGACATTAGCAGACCTGTATCGTCCAGTGAAACAGGATGAATCTGAAAACCTTGGTAATCGACTGGAAGAGTAAGTACTTCGCAAGATTTCACAGTTCATTATCCTCAAGTTAAACTGTCTTATCTTTTAATCATTTGAAAATAGAAAACATCTATAATTGTACAGTTATATTTAGCTCAGGTTCAATTTTCACATTTATATAAGTGTAAAGAGAAGAGACTCATCCATGTGTTTATAGATGCTGGAAACAAGAGTTATTGAATTTAAAGGAAACGAAGAACAAAGAGGTACAAAATAACAAGGAATCAAATTCGAACGTACCTCGTTTGGAGAAAGCTCTGCTCCGTGCTTTTGGGCTGGAATATTTGTACATCGGTTTGTTATCGTTAATTTACTACGGATTCTTAGCTATATTGCAGCCAATTCTTCAATCTTGTATTATGAATTACTTCGACGACAATAAAGAGCTGAAAACGATTACAAAAACAGACAGTTTAATTTATGCAAGTTGCTTGATTCTTAATATATTACTAGGCGTGCTAGTTCGGCATCATGCTGAATTGTTGTCAGAAGAAATAGGCATGAAGATACGGGTTGCATGCTGTTCATTGATTTACAGGAAAGTATGTATTGCATCGTTGATTTAATCAATGTTAAACATAATATGAAGTTAAAACTAACGAATATCGCTAAAGAAATCGCCAAGTATTATGTAATATTTTTACATAAACATCCAATAATTAACATTTTGCAAATATGTCCTTAGAATTTAACCGATAACATATTCAGTGAATGCGTATCTTTTGATTTAGAAATGGAAATTTTATAACAATATCTTCGTATACATAAGATCTGTTAATGAATTCTGTGATAACTATATATGTATTTTTATACGACGTTTAAAATATTCTTACTTATATTACAGGCATTAAAACTCAGTAAAGTAGCTTTGACTCAAACCTCCTCAGGTCAAGTTGTGAATCTTCTTACCAACGACGTTAGTCGTTTCGATGAACTCTTTTTCTTTCTGAATTTCCTCTGGATCACACCGCTCCAAGTATATAAAAATACATAAGTCTTTCAATTAGTGTTGATTGTTAAATTATCACCATATTTAATTGCGCAGATCATTATCGTGGCTCTAATGATATGGCAACAGATTGGAATCTTGACTCTCGTCGCTATGGGCACCTTAACGATAATATGTCTTCCGATTTATTTTGTCACTCTCAGCTTTATTGGAAAGCTGCGAAGAATTATCGCTAAGAAGACAGATAAAAGAATTCAATTTATGAATGAACTAATAGCTGGTATACAGGTAAACAGATAATTAGCTTCGAATAATCTATAATCGTTCAACGATCTTGATATCTTGGTCAGGTAGTCAAGATGTATGCCTGGGAAGAACCATTTGCGAAGATTGTGGCGAGTATAAGAGCAGCTGAGATTAAGAAAATAAAACTCGCTTCATACATCCGAGCTATGTGTTATGCTTCCGCGGTATTCACCCAACGTATTGTTCTTTTTGTGACTCTTATATGGTATAGCTTGTTGGGAAACCAGTTAACGACGGACTTGTCATTCACTTTGTCCAACTACTTTAGCATTATTCAATTGACAACTGGCATCTTCTTTCCATATGCACTTATATTTGTCAGAGAAACCATGGTATCTATTAGACGATTAGAGGTTTGTTTATCACGAAGACTATACTATAATAAAATAGAATATTAATAGAATAAAATATTTTAAATCATCATGCCTTTTCTTCGTTTAGCAATTTTTACTGCTGGACGAACAATCGAACGATGAAGGTTCATCCTTCAATACTCAACAGAACAGATTTCTATCTAAGGCAGAAAAAGTAGAGAAGAAATTAGAAATTATTAGAATGACAAATGTGAGCCAGAACAACCTGGCAACTTCAAAGAAAACCGAGCACACACCTGTCTCCATAGTTCTGGAACATGTTTCAGCCAACTGGATCCCTAAACAATTGCCACCGACTTTATGCAACATCTCAATGGAGATTGAGAGTGGGCAATTGTGTGCATTGGTAGGTCCAGTAGGTTCAGGTAAATCGTCTCTTCTTAATCTGCTTTTGAAAGAACTTCCTCTGGGAGCTGGTAGATTAAAATTTCTCTACAAAGCATTGGAGAATGATTTGAACAATGAAGAACACGTCTGCGATACTTCAAATTTGAAGATTTCTTATGTTAGTCAAGAAATATGGCTGTTTGCTGGAACTATCAGAGAAAATATTCTATTCGGTCAACCTTATAACAAGGAGAGATACATTGCTGTAAGTTTTACCATATTGTATCTGTAATTAACAATAGATGGTTAGATGAAAGACTATTTTCCAATTATTACTTAAAAAAAATAAGAGAGCATGAGATAGTGCTGTAACATACTTGATGTAGAGAGATAATACTGTATTTAAAATAATTGAATTATCTCCAGGTAACGAAGGCATGTGCTCTGACAAGGGACTTCCAACAATTCCCTCATGGTGACATGAGCAACGTTGGCGAAGGAGGTTGCTCTTTGTCCGGTGGACAAAAGGCACGAGTGAACCTGGCACGTGCCGTGTACAAAGCAGCTGATCTTTACTTGTTAGATGATCCTTTGAGTGCGGTGGATGCACGTGTAGCGAAACATCTTTTCCGTGAATGCATTAAGAAGTTCCTTTTCGGTAAAACGAGAATTCTGGTTACTCATCAATTGCAATTTGTTAAACAAGCTGACAGTATCGTCGTGTTAGATCGAGTATGTACAGACACAGAGTAAATATATCAGGATATCGTTCTAGTGTTATCTTTTTAAGGGCTGCGTGCACATGCAAGGGAAATACGACCAATTATGCAAGTCAAATAAAGGCTTTAATGAAATGATGAATCGCATCACGACAGAAGCCAGAAAAAAAACCGAAAATCTGGATACGTTAAAAGAAACATGCTTTGAAAAAAGACCTAGCAAAGTGAACCATAGGGTTTCAGTGACGTCGAATAACAGTAGCGTGGTAATTAAACATGTATTAAAATTATTCCTTGCTTTGCTAAAATACCTAAAACCTTTTCTCCCTTAAGTATAAATTACTATTTGCTGTACCGGTACATATCATCTTAGTACTTTTTTTCCAGATTTCCTACGACTATGACAAGCATCAATTTGCAGTGGAAGAAGAAGATGAAACAATGGCAGTCGGTCGTGTTTCCAATAAAGTATACAAGGAATACTTTCGCCAGGGTGGTTCATATTTTATCTTGCTCATCACGATCTTCATTATCACCATATCCCAAGTCTCCACCAGTGGCAATGATTACTGGATCTCTTACTGGATAAATCTGGAAGCTGCCAAGAAATTGGTAACAAATGGTTCAATAAACTATCAATACAATTATCTGTTTAATGATACGTTTCTATCTGGTATATTCACCTTGGACAACAATGGGTTGTTACCTAATGTTGATGCTATCTATGTGTACACATTTTGCATTATTTTCTGTACCGTAACCGTATGCGCAAGAAGTATGTTCTTCATGAAAATCTGCATCACCGCCAGCAAGAATCTGCACAATCTGATGTTTTCGAATATCATGAGAACAACAATGTCGTTCTTCCATCATAATACGTCTGGTAAATTATAAATTAAACATCTAGTTACTATACATTAAACACAAATATATTGCAACAAGTAGGATTATATACTTGTACCTATACAGGTAGAATCTTGAACAGATTTTCAAAGGACGTGGGTAGCATGGACGAGATACTACCGAAGATGATGCTAGACACTTTGGAGATATTTGTCTTGGTATCTGGTGTCTTCGTGGTGATACTTATAGTCAATGTCTGGATGATCATTCCGTTGGCCATACTACTCATCCTGTTCTACTATGTAAGATTGCTGTACATGAAAATCGCACAGAATGTCAAGCGTATCGAATCCGTAGGTAAGTATTCAATTAAGGAATGTGTATTTACATGGTACACATCTGTAACATGTATTATATTAAAATTTTAGCAAAAAGCCCCGTGCTATCGCACGTAATCACTACATTAAATGGTCTGACGACGATCAGAACAAGTGGACCAAAGATCATAGGCCTACTACGAAAGCAATTCGACGATTTACAAGATGTACACACAAGTGCCTGGTACATATCGTTGGTTGTTTCTACGGCGTTCGGTGCCATCCTCGATATAGCCGCATGTGTCTTCATCGCATGTATCTGCTTTTCCTTTATCCTTCTAGACAAAGGTGTGTATGAAGAAGCGTACTCAAGTTTCTCTTAGCCTAAAATATTTAACACTTTAGGTGATACTCTTGGAGGTAACGTTGGTCTAGCGTTGTCGCAGTCAGTGTTTTTGATTAGCGTGTTGCAACATGGTGTGAAGCAAAGCGGTAATATGGCCTTGCAGATTACCTCGGTGGAAAGAGTCTTACAGTACACCAATCTACCGGAAGAAGGTTCTTGGACCAGCGATGATCGTCCACCAGCTGATTGGCCCAAGTACGGAGAAGTAACTTTGAGGAGTGTCAGCATGAAGTACGAGGAAGACAAGCCTCCCGTTTTGAAGGTGACAAAATAACATCATGCTGAGACAGGTCTTTCTGCATAAACATACTTCACATAGTTTCTCAAATTTGTCTCATTTCTCCAGAATCTAAACGTGACCATAGAACCCGGCTGGAAAGTAGGCGTCGTGGGCAGAACAGGTGCTGGGAAAACTTCTTTAATATCGGCGCTGTTCCGTTTGTTCGACGAAGGTTTGGAAGGACAGATCATAATTGACAAAAGAGACATTAAGACGCTGGGACTGCACGAACTGCGTTCGCGGATTTCTATCATACCTCAGCAGCCTTTCTTGTTTTCTCAAAGCTTGCGTTATAATTTGGATCCCTTTAATATGTATGACGACGTGAAGCTGTGGGAGAGCCTCCGGCATGTTGAGCTGAATGATTACCTTCTGGATCAGGAGGTGATGCAGGGCGGAAGCAATTTGAGCACTGGGCAGAAACAATTGATTTGCTTAGCAAGGGCAATTCTAAAGAACAATCGAATACTCGTGTTGGACGAAGCCACCGCCAATATTGACTCTTAGTAATTTCCATCGCTTTTATAATAATTTCCATTCCATACTGGTAAACATGTAATCATTTCAACTTCTGTTACAGCACGGACGCTCTAATTCAAAAAACCATACGAATAAAATTCGTAAATTGCACAGTGATTACAATTGCTCATCGTTTACACACGATCATCGACTGCGACAGAATCTTGGTGATGGATGATGGTTATATAGCGGTATGGATTATTTTTCAATTGATCTTATTCAAAGTATCAGCTACACCTATTAAAATAAAATAATAATCAGTATTAAAATAAAATAATACTCTGTTTATCTATAAAAAGAAATTCATTCATAACTTGACTTACTTTCCTGAGTGTCTTCTAATATGTCCTCTAATATATTTTGATTAGATCATTCTGGTAACAACAATGTTTGTGATCACAGGAATTTGGACATGCTTATGAGCTGCTTCGCGACAAACCTGAAGGAGTCTTCTCGCAGATGGTAAACAACACAAATGCAGCAATGGCACAAACTCTTAGGACAGAAGCAGAAAAATCTTATTTAAAATACGCAGAACGTAGCTCCAACGAAACGGAGTTGTCCAACGTTATCGCGAGCAGCAAACTTTAAAAGAATTTGGAGGTTTAAAAGAAAGATCTTACGTTTGTTGTATTTATTTAAAATCGAAGATATAATTACAAATGTTTCTCCAAAGGAAATTAAAAGTTGTCGATTTTCCTCGAAGATTTCCTTGTGAAATCTGTTTAAAATGTGTGAATATTTTCGAATTACAATTGTTTAATTAAACAGACAATTCGCATTTTGTAATTACTTTATATTCCCCTCGTGTAACCATGCATTTTAATAAATTAATGAACGATAAAAGGAAACATGTTCGTGGAAGATATATGATAATTCGTAAAATTATCAATTTTGTCTACGATTTGCTTTGGCAACTATCTCTACGTTTGAAATGTATCGAAATAATCGATGAAGTTCCTTGTTAATTTCTAAACAAGATTACAAGTGACATCGTGTCACACTTATATCGTAAAAGGCAATCAATTCTGCACTCTATCTTAAATCTCCATAGCGCAGATCAATGTTCGTGTTCCTACAAACCTTAAACGGATATACATTTCAAGTTATAAGTCTTAAATATCTGTACACAGGGTGTCCACGTTAATTTTTGCAGTCCTATCATTTCTTTGTATATGGAAGATATATACAAGTTATTTATGTGAAAGTTACATGATACGAGAAAACATTTTTATTACTACAAATAGTCAGATACAACATATGCTTTATAAACTGAATATACATATGTATGAAAAGTTAAAAATGATCAAATTTTCAAATCCTCAAGTCCCAAATCTCTAAACTATGAAATTTCCAAATCCCTAAATTCCCAAATTTCTGAGGTTCTATGTCATCTGAGGAACCTTGGGTGTTAATCAATGTACCTTGCACCTTTTATACAAACAATTGTCTTGTACCTTCAATATGTAACGAATTAATGAGACTATTATAAGTTGGTACAGACACCCTGTGTATCCTATGAATAAAGGGAATTTCAAAAAAGATGTACACCTTGAAAAGCGCAGTTTCCACTTTTCATGGTGTACAACTCTCCGGTATACATATATGTATAATATTTCAATTCTTCTCTTCCTTGAGTAAATTTGTTACTAAAGTAGACTCTAATAGATGTATACTTTGCTCTTCAGAAAACGTACCTCCTTCTTAAAACTCTGAATCGTGTATTCGGATTAGAATGGTTTAGAATATATCTTCCTCTGTGAAGATTTTAATATTTGTTCACTATTTATATTTGAGCTACAATGGTCTGCATGAAAAATATCCTCAACTTGATGTTCAAAGTAATACACCCTAGAAGAAACGAGAATTTGCCACGTTATTTACAATAGAATGAACAAACAAGGATCACAGATAGATCAATGAAATATATGTAATAGACATTTCCTATGTGTTTTAATTCGTTTAACAAGTTCCCAATGGGTTTTCATACTCAAATATCAGAATTTAAAATATACTGAACGTATCATGGTATGTACACTGGATTTGTGTGCAGTACAGATTATGTACATGGAAATGTATCCAAATTATCTCACAATTTCAGATCTTTTACAGCTGAACGACTTTCCGAAATCTTAACACTTCTTTAATCCTCTTTGCTTTTCAATATCCAGTCACACTCGTGGCACAACTTTTCAGTTCAAGCGTTCCAGGCCAAACTAAAATACACAGTAGTTTAAACATTAATCTTTCAATAGCACTTACAGTATAGTTTTTCTTTTTTTTTTTTTTTGGTTTATTCTTTACACAATTACTATATCTTGCGATTTACTTTCAGTCCTTATAGTGGTGTTTATATAAAGAGAATTCCCCAGATGTCTCCTCAGATTGTAATGAGCTTTTACATGTTGATAGATCATACTACGTCTACGATCTATCGTAAATCTGAGAGGGATACATGGGAATTTCTCCTCGTTAAATATATCTTGTTACGCAAGATTCGTGTACTGATATATTTGTAATAGTTTAATTAAAAACTAGATTTGATTTCTTCCCTTTGAATATGATCGTTTAAATATGTATCATCTACTTATAAATAATCTAATAGGCAAACGTATTCGTCTTAGTTCTTTTTTTTCCTTTTCTTTTTTTTGAACATTACAATACCTTGTTCGTTTAACAGTAGTTATACTTCAATAACAACACTTTAACATTATCAATGTGCTTTTATAATCATAAATTACGTTCTGTATCGTCCAACACTTTGTGTCACAACTAGTTTCTTAACTCTACGCTTTGTTAGTGCAACTAGTACGCTATTATAGTACTAAATATTGTATAACAGCGATTTTTTTATGAATAAGTTCAGTTTTTTTTTCTTTTCATTTTTAGAATATTTGGAGAAGTATCCTCTCTAGTTTTTCCCTACTTTTATACCTTAGTTCCTTCGATTTATCATTTATTGATTTAATTTCATTCTCACGACTATATTAAATGAAAAACAAATGAATTCTTTAAAGTAAATGTAATAGAAAAATAATATAACATAAAAATGTAATGTACTGTAAACAATGTTTGTAATGCTTCATCAAAATTAAAAGAAGAAATAAGAGAATCGTATACTTAATGTACTTATAATATTCTATCAAGAAATGATTGAACTCAGAGATTGTCAAAGAAAAATGAGAACACTGTTATATAATATTGTACCATAAAAAAGAATTGTAGGAAACGATCAATTTTGGAATTTGCTATGCATTGTAAAATTTATACAAAAAATGTGTTATGCTGCTGTCAGATCACTTAGACAATATTTAGAAAAGGGGTGAACTTCAATGTTCCAAAAATCATTAAGTTCTTTAATTACTTTACCACAGTTTAACCAAGGAAAATTTAAATTTCTTATAAAATATATCATTGCAAGTCCTGTAAAAATTTTACATTGGTTGCAAGATCCAAAACTGATTGTTTTCTATCTCTACCCTTTTAGCTAATTCCTGTTTTTATTTCCTTCATTTTTCTTATAATTTCTTGTGCGCTGGAACTTTACCTACAATTGTTCCCTTATAAGTACAGTACTTTTTGTAGCTTCTATATTTAGAAAAAAAATATATAACATAGATTATCAACATCAACGTTAAAACTCCTTTTCCTTCCAACAAATTCGATGAACATTTTTAAGTTAAACGACTCTTCTTATTTTTACACTTTTGTATGTTTCAATGAAATTCGTTTAAAATACATTATAATTAAATGTTTGAGCAAAAGTCATAAAAATATCTTTTAAAAATTGACATAAGAAATATCAATACTAAATACATTAAGAACTTAATCTTTGGCATCATTGATAAAATGGTAACTATGATTATGTAATCGGTGCTAATGTTTTATTTTTAAGTTTTATTAATAAATTAAAATCTTAGTTTATTTTAAAATATGAAAAAGTTATTCTTGTGCATTCAGAATATTTTTTTTTTCTATTATATATTTGTTCTGTTTTTTTTTTCTTTTTTTCCTGTTGCTGCTAAAAATGTTATACTTGCTAATTGAACTTAAAATATCCTTTGGCAGTTACAATATCTTTTGAGCAACCTGTGTGGTATCTTTTAAATTATAGATTTATTTCTGTATATTATATTACTTGCATTTACAATCTCTTTGGTTTACGAAACGTCACGTCAGTGTGATTACAATGTAACTGAATCACATTACGAGTTTGAAAATGGCTAGCTGTTCACGAAGCAGTTCCTCTAGCAGTGAACATTACCATTCACTGTTCGTTACTTTACATCCATGTCTAATGAAATAAAATACAGATAGTGTTATCAATTTAATCGCTTCAACTACAAATCTTAAACAGTTCAAAGAAATAGAGTATGGCTATATTTTGTGTCCCTTTCTATTGTATTATTAACTAGTATGTATCCTGACTAGCTATATGTATAATTATTGTAATATTAAGGATGGACAGGGATACGTACAAAAAATAAATATAAGAAAATAACAAGTTGAATAAAATATAAAATTAAATAATACCATAGAATAGATCACTAAGTTAACAAAGAAAAACAAAATACTTAAACAAAAACTATGATACCTGGGGATAATGCTAAGTTAGTGGACGGTAAAGCACAGAGAATATTGCTAAACAGTTGTCTCCCGGTCTACGTGGATATATTCCACGAAGCCGGGTTGCTGTTGTCAGGATGCTACTCCAAGTAATGTTTCTTCTGTTGGTGCTCGTCTTGGTCTATTGCTTTTCTTTGTACCCTTGTAATGAAGTCTCTTTGTATGTGCTTTAGACCTGCAAAAAATTATACTGTAAAATTATTCATTCTTCCCTATATCTCCCTTATAATAATTAGGAATACAGAGATCTAGGAATATGGACGACCACGCGTTTTTAAAGAAGTATTCGAGTAAATACCTATAATCGCACCTGCTGATAAGCACCGCAAAAAAGCACGCGAAAGCGGTAATAATTCCAGCAACACCTGCTAGGACAAGCCACATTTCTGAAGGAAGTAGTCCTAATAATTTTGCACCGTTGCCACAGTTTGCTTCGTCGTGTCCGGATGGGCAGTGAGGTCTTCCATCGCACCAGAGACTCGCAGCAATGCAAGCGCTCAATTCAGGACATTTATGAGGGCAATCCCCATGAGCCGAGGTTTCATTTTCTGTGCCCCTTTCAGGCAAGCGTAATTGTCTGCGTAAAGCGGCTCTGCTTTTCGAAATTTCGAGCCAGGAGGCTGCCGCTTGACCAGACTCTCTCGCGACGAAATCTAAGAGAAGCGCAGGTGGTCTTGGTGGTCCTGGCCATTTAGCTTCATCAGTTCCTCCCAACCATTCTTCCGAAAAAACGTGAACCGTAAATTCTCTGGCGCCTGGTTCCGCAGGACACACCACCTTTAGAAGTTTTGGTGGCCAACCGGAGTAAAGGAGAATTCTGTTTGTAGTCGGACACTTTGCTTGTTCGTTCATTTCTGATACTGGAGGAGGTTCAAGAGGAAGAAACCAACCCCAAGTTAAAACGAATAAAGATCTATTCTCGCGAGCTTCCACCAACCATGGAAGTCCTTCACAGTAAATGTCTGGTCTCGATAACGGAGGAGCCACGAATCGCAATTCACCACCTTCAAAAGAAATTGTTAATGTATCCATAACATTTTTGAACGTGTTAAAGAAACAAGTTTGATGATATTACCTTCGCCGCGTACTCGTTGTTTACGGGGACATTCAGGCGCACGAACTAGTTCGAAACTGGCATAAAAAAAGAGTGTTTCGAAATCTTCGTGTGGAGCTTGTTGATCGACTAAGAAAGTAATTTCTAAAGCTCTACTCGAAGAGATGTGCGTCAAAGGAAGATGCGACGTATTATCACACAAACAAGCTCTTGGAAGTTTCACGTCTCGCCAAGGCGCTTCGTATAAAACTAGACGAGCTTCCCTGGAACCCACTTCCTGAACACAGCGTGGTCGACCGGTATGAGGATCTGGTTCGCTCGTACAAACGGTTGACTCGCCCAGACTGACATTGTGTAACGTTAATCGTACACGTTCGTCTGCACCAGCTTCGATTCGATATCTGCAATCCAATTTCGCGGATCCACCCCTTCCGAACAGACGAACATCGCGCGGTGACGTTACTTCACCACTTCGAACTTTGCGCCAAACCCTGCTGCAAACTCCATCTCCCCAAGGTTCACCAACTTGTACAGTTGAAATGAATTCATACTGTGCCTGGAATAACATTTCATAATAATTTGGTGTAAAATTTACAATTTACAATATTATAACTTACATTAAAGTTAACAGTGTGAAGAGCAGTGCCCAACAAAGCTTCCATGTGCAATGTCAGTGATGGGGCTACAGTAATGTAGCTTTCTTCGGCTGTACATGGCCTTGTACTTCTGGTAATATTCCTTAGAGCTGCATGTGCACATAACTTGGGTGTATCGTCACACAATGTAGCCATTGGAAGTCCAGTAGTTGGAGTACCATCCCAGAAAATTAATTTCACTGCACAGGGTACATCTGATTGGGAGCTAGCATTGTTTTCAATACTATCTGTCAAGTCCCTTTGAGAATAAGAAGAAAAATAGATCCATACTCTATCTCCGGCAGAACCTTTAATATTCCAGGTACAACTAGAATTTGGTGGCAGTGCATGTTGTGGTGCTCTTAATACACCACTTCTTTTACTAGTACCATTTACAAAAAAATGGCAACCATGGGGACCTTTGGCGTAATCCAGTCCATCTGAGTCAACATAAGCAACTTGAATTTCAAGTTCAATTCGTAAAGCGGAAGCACCAAGAGGTATAGCTATTGGGGAACTTCGAAACTCTACTTGCATCGTTGGACCTCTGGCAGTGATTCTTGGTAAAGGTCCCCCACAATATATCAATAAAATTGGATCTTCTGGTCGAACACCATCGCGAAAGATAAGACGATCCTTCTCTGGAGGACAATCCTGCCATACACTTAAAGTATTGTTAGCAGTTGTTATACCAGCTGGTCCAGATGGGGTAGATTTCACATAAATCATGGCATGCTTACATGTGGGCACTTCTTTCTGCCTTATGGTGATTAAACAACTGGCATTTCTAGGATACTCTCCAGGATAATTTGGACTTTGTAATCTGCACTGCTTCAAGTGACATTCATAAAAATTTCTTGAACAATAAGTCCCAGGTACTGGAGAGCCCCTTTCAATGGGAAGTTCAGGTTTTCCTAATCTAGCAACAGCTTCATTGCGTGCTACGAATTTATATCGTAGATAAAATCTGAATGGTACAGTTGGGGGAGCATGGAATAATCGTATAGAAGCTGTTACAGTACTGGTCTCGCTATAATAGGAAGCTTTCCCTTCACCAACTCCACACCAAGAGCCACCAGTGAAATGTCTACCTAATTCAGCTAACTGCAATGATCCTTCTGGACAGCTTGCTGCAAAGTTATCAGTGTTTGTATCTACCCTGCCTATGCTGAATGCATCCCATAACAATTGCACCAATTCTCCATATCCTTGACCAGCAGCAGTGAACGTTAAATGACAAAGGAATGGTAGACGTTCTTCGGCAGGTCTCGGAAGATCCAATTTGTACGTACGTCCTTCGCGGCCGTGATAAGTACGGTTACAGGGGGTACACATAACTGGTTCATCGCTATAATCTCCACAATCATTTCGTCCGTTGCAGTATGCATCAATCGGCACACAATGTCCGTCTCGACAAGTTAACTCGGCCAGACCGCAATCGCCAGCTGCCACGCGGTCTGTCCACTTCAATAGAAATATCAATAGAACTAGAGTAATTATACGGAAATGTTTAAGACCACCGCCGGCATCAGCTATCTCCTGCAAAATAGAAGGGCTTTGTTCAGTATCTTCGTTATGCGATCAACGTTCTAAAGCGGTCATCCCATCAAGTACAGCATCGCATGACATATCAACGCATCCGACGTAAGTACAAACAATAAAAACGATGGCAATGGCATTTTTATGGCGGTGCATCGCGGTAATGTGGTCATTATTTATCCATCATGCGGTACCGTACTTGGTCAGATATTTGTTCGCGGTTGCTGTCGATGCCGATAATTCGAATTATTTTTTCGACATTAACTTTTCTATATAAATACGAATTGTTCCTTAACTACGCATAAATAAAAAATAATTTTCTACGAATTTTTACATAAATGCACGTGTACATAAATAACGTACACGTAATGTAACTCTGACGTGCAACTGAATTTTGAAACCGATCGTCGTTCGAATTTATTGACGCATGATGTAATTTTGTAAAAAGGGGGAAAGAGCTATTCATCGAAGTAGGTGAATAGGTTAAATTAAACACTTGACCGCAAACAATTGACAAAGACCGAAAGTGTACCAACAAACAATACGTTTCAATTCTCCTGATGATACTTGATTACCCCTTTTATCGTGTATATACGATAAACATACTTCACGTGTAAAGCTTTGTCACTTCGGCAAATTTATTTTTATGATCTATACTTTTGACAGCAATTATAAAGCCCTTATCAAATAAAATAAATAATACATTCGGTTCTTCATTACTTGAGATTTTACCGATAAACATACGGCCACTGGAAAATTCACTTGAGGCAATCGCGCTAAGTATCGTATTTCAAGATAAAATGAAATCTGTGATCTCTATTCAAATGTCGTGTTACTTCATACGTCTTTGCGTGGAATATTCTGGTTCAATTATATCTTGATTTTATTACATAAAAGATCACTTGAGAGTTTTATAAAAGATCGGTCAAGTAATCTTTGAAATCTACCGGCTTCAAACGAATAATTCTAATTATCAGGAAAATTATTACCGATACCTCTTAAAGTGTACAACAAACGCACATAATTACAACTTTAAGAAATACGTAATGTATATCGAAACTCTTTTCTAAAATATAGGATATAAGAATGATTTACCATAATCATCTGTCAGTGAGTTGAACATCACAATAGTAAGCTCGACAACGTAGTTTTGAGTCGATAATAGCAAAAAATCAGTTCGCACTTAAAGAATTATGTGTCTAAAAAATGATACAGTCATATCGGAACTGCAACTAGTGACAATAATAATAAATATATTAAAGATTCACACCGCTATACATAATCACCCCCGACAACTCGTTCAATTAACAATTTCACAAAAAATGAAAGTATCGTTTGCAAGGAGATTCCTGCGGAATACACACGTTTCCCGGATCGATTCGCGTCGCGTCACAACAAAAAAAGAAATTCAAGTCACCGATCGTAGAAATATTAAAAGTACAGCAAGACCAAACGCAACTCTACACCGTGAAGAAGTTGATGCGCAACTGCATACTAAAGAGGAAAGCCCGGAGGGCAGGTTTGCTGCAGGGCATACCGGGGTAAGGGTGATGGAACGAAACGGGGCTGAGCTCAGGGCCTGGCGCCTCAATGCATCGATCGGTATTTGGTCCTTTTCTCCCCGTTTCAACGCCCTAAAGCACGCCACTGCAGTGACGTAACTACAAATCGTGATACCTGAATACAAGATTTACGATCAGTCCTAATTATGTCCAACCCTTTGTATTTCTACAAATGATTAGATTAAAAAATGTTTGCATTTTCCAGAATTTATATTTTTAGTTTAAACCAATAAGAGCTCGTATTTATGAATTATCGCAACTATAATAATTAACATTTTTTTATCTATGACTCAATGTATCGAATTATTATTTGGACGATGACCAATGCGCGGTTATAATAATAGACAGTAGTTGCATGGGTAAATTGATATAATACGAGATACTGTTTCTTACTTTTCTCAATTAGTTTTAATAAATGTAGACATCATTATCGTAATAATACTTTATTTTTTTTTTTTTAACAATATGATGAAATTTTATACATCGTATCCTACTTATTAGTTTGAAGGCTAAACGAGGGTAATAATGTTACGTTATACCCTCGATACGCTTCGGCACGCGGATTAACTTCGCGCCGAAGCTTTCAGCGAAAAATGCGAACACTGATCGCTATAGACAATGAATTGTAGGTCGAAAGGGATGAATACGAAAGGCAAGAAGGACGGAATAAATTCGTAGAATTAAAAAAAAACGCATTGAAAATTATGCGCGTATTTAATACTCAATCTTATTTGTTCTTGAATACTTTTCAGTACGATTTCATGACTTGTTTCTTTTACAAACACATGTATTACATGAAGAATATCTATAGTAAGAGAATGCGAAGAATTTTTACATTCATTTTCGATATTAATTTGTAAATACAAATGCAAAAATTATCCAACAAATTCTTTCAATGTATGGTACTTAAACGTTAGATTAAAATTAATCTGAACGAGAATAATAATTAATTTATAATTTGTATGTATTACATGTAATTCGCGTGAAAATGTATGTTAACCAATGATGATTATGAATTTCTAGCTTAAGAATTGTTTATACACCATGTTCAATATATTATGCGCAAGCTGTATTTAGAATGCTAAAATAGGTCGACAAGGCGTTTTCTATTTTTTCTGCACTACATGTCACGATAAACTGTAACAAGAACAAACTGAAAAAAAGTGGTGGTATATCAATATGAACACAAGCTAATAGAAAAAAAAAACATGACTTAACGTAAGTGTCCAGTTGCAAAAAGTCTAGGAATATTTTTAGAATATAAATTATTCGTGATAAAAACGTTTATTTTATAATGTTATATCACTTTGCAGTTTCGTCAAAACTTATGAAATACATTATAAAAATCAGAACCATAAAGCTAAATGTGTAACAGAAAAATGTACACCTCCAAGATATTTTAAACCGTTCATTAAAAAGCTTTTGTTTGTGCTGCATACTGAAAGCAACATGTACAAATGACTCGATTAATCTGTATTTATTCATCAATATAGAAACAAAAAAAAACCATGTATTCATTATAACGGAATGCAGGAATTTGTTAATTGTAATGTTCAGTGACGCGATAATAAATAAATCGTAAAAAAATTTAAAAGGCGTATCGCGTACGGATATCCTCGAGTTTCTTTGACACTTCGGAAGGTGTTCGTTCAAGATCACCCGCGATACTTTTTTGTTTTGCCGGTTCAATTGAATTGAACTGTTCACAGAGATCACCATCTATAACATTCTTTACAGGATAATAATACGACCTAAAGGACAAGTGATCTCTTCCGCAAAGTGGTGGATGTTCCGACCGCATGTGCATTTCTAAATGTTGGAAAAAATCGTGATCTTCGTGACTTGTGAAAGGTACCAAAACGCCAACTGTTCCACTTAATGTTGTATAAACTAAACTTTCAGAACCACCCGGAATTAGGGTTGCTTTCTGTAAAGACATAACTGTTTCACCAACGTGAAAACAAGCAACTGTATCTGCTTTTTGACTGGCACCGTTGAGTAAACCCCGGTCCCACAATGCTTTATTTCCGGTTGGATCTTCATCCACGTCATCATTAATTCCACTTGCTAAACGTATCTGTTAAAAAATGATAATATTTCATGTTATTATATAATTTGTCACAATTGATATATGCTTCAGTGGTATCAATACGAGTTAATACTTACAACAGCAATGTTACCAAATTTATCAGCGGTAGCAACTGTATCGTAATCAAGTACACATGTAGTTGTAATCCATCTTGGATGTGTATCATCGGCAAAAACTATCAGCTGATTTTCTTGACGTTTGTATCTAACAGCGTACACCGATTCCTGAACATCACTTACATAAATTCGTTGTCCAATTGCATTTATAGACACAATAGCGTTAGGAATGTGTTTATTTTCACACTTGCGCAATAATTTTTTCTTGCCCATATCGTATAAACGCAACATTCTACCAACACCAACTAATACTCTTCCCTGATATGGACATATGGCCAAAGGTACCTCGTCTAAAGTAGTTTTATGTACCAATTCAAGACTAGTGCATTCAGTATTTACTCTAGAAAAAAGAAACTATTTTAATATTTAGCTCTCTTTAAATAAAAAGTATTTTGTATTAACAAATAAATATCAGTACTGCAGGATATTTCATCGCATTATATTTCAGTGATTGTGTATTTTTGTCATCATTTGATTTCTTTTATAAATCTTTTATAATGTACTTTGATCTGCATGCTTACTTGTAGGTATAGAGAAATCCGCCGCTGCTTAGTCTAGGATTTAATTGAAATTCTTTCGCAATACCAACAATGAGAAACAATTGATCACCTTGGTTGACAAACTTTACAAGACTTAAGCTGTAATATAGATGTATAAAAATTAACATTTCTTCTTATTTATTGCACGTATACTACATATGCTTTCTGTGTTCTTACCATAAAGCGGCTAAATTTTGTTCAAGCCGGTGAACTTCGAAGGTCTGTCCTGTTGTTGGAGCTATTATTCTTATTAGCGACGCCCATAATCCTGGTCCAGCTCTTGGTGCTCCAAATACGGCTTCATTAGGTTCTTCAGATAAAAAGGCCTCAGCTAATTCTCTTGCTACCACAGCTTCTTCTGCGCCCGCAGCTTCTTGCATTTCTTCTGCCATTTGTAGCCTTCTTTGCTGTTTCGTTTCTTCTGTGTATGCGTTATGTTCTGTTTCAATGATTATCAAGTGTGCAGAATCCGAATGAATTGCAAACTTCCTTGGTGTGTATTCCAGAGGGAAGCTGATTTGATTAAAAACTGCACCTAACTTTTCAAGGGCAAGAATTCTCAGGGTATTTGTAGAGATGGCAACAATTCCTTCAGGGCACTGTTCAGAACTGAACCCTGATGCAAATTCCAAACTTTCATACGACAACGGTGTTAAATGGAAACGATTTTGGTAATAATAACTTAACCATGATCTACTACTCATTGCAAGCACTGCCTGATTTCCTTGCATTTTTATCCTGAATAACTTAACCGGACGAGAACCTAAATATCGCGTACGTGTATCAGCCAAATCACCAGAAATTGGATCTAATACTGTTCTTAACAAAACACCGTTTTGTAACCCTAATAACATATAAGAAACACATGTTTAATAACTTACACCAGAAAATGAAAACATATATATGGTTATGGAATACATTTTCAACTAACCTATATTTAAATAAAGACTGGATTGTTGAGAGGATAACTCCTCAGAATTATGCGCATCTTTTGCACCCATTTCAACGATACATAAACTTTCTGCAGCTGCTGGCAAAGCTTGCATGCTTCTAGGTGCTAAGCAATCGGAAGGATCTAACGAAATAATCCTCACAGTGTTATCTTGAAGACCAACAGCCAGGAACCATGATCTTTGTTCTCCAATGGCTACATTACCAAGAGCCATACACATCACTTCTGATGGCATTTTCTTCCGTTCTGTGTATTCATTTAATTGCCCCGTCTAGGAAGTATAATTGAAATTATTAAACTTAATAAGAAATTATTTAAGATGTCCACTTTTCATCTAGTTGAATTAATAAATATTCAATTACGGAAGATGAAGAAAGTGATATACTTTTCGCATCATTTACGTTTCTGAGAATATAGACTCACAGAAAGAACAATTGATGCGACGTATAATTATATAAAACATAAGGAAACGTACAGGATCCATTTCGAAGTACACTAATTCTCCTCCAGTAAGAGCAATTACAACCTGACGTTGATTCACTGCACATTTAACTATAGTCTTCTTTCCAGGCGCTTTCCATTCGTTCACACGTTTATCAGCACGAATATGTCGTATTCCATCAGGATATACCTAATACCCCCCCAAAAAAAAGAAAGTAAAATAATCTAATATTAATAATAAAGAATTTGTCGAGTTCAGTTTACCAGAAAATGTTCAGATATGATCTAAACACTCAACGATGCAAGAACTCATTATAATTTAGCACTGTTCAAAGCGACCAATTCGTGGTGGGGCCAGGAGTTGGAGATACCATAGTGCATATAAATATAACTATACAAATTAAATAACTTTACCTGTACCAGCGCATCTTCACCCAACGCTGAACAGCTTAACGTTGGCGTTGTACCAAGAAACCCAGAATCAGTCACTTCTTCTACAGTTTCTCCAATACTAAGTACAAGAGTAGCATTGACGAAGGACACTATGATGTAAGCATCATACTCCTCTGTAATCAAAATTATAAAGCTCACTCTGAATATCTTAGCAAAGTAAAGATCAACAAGTGGATAAAACAATAGATCATCTTCTTAGAAGTCGAGCACGCTCTTTGATCCTACACACAAAGAGGAGATGGTTTTTGGAGCAAATCAATTCTTATTCCCTGGCAATTTTGACAGTCCTTACCTTTCTATCAGTGTGTGTTCTGTAGTTCAACCAATAGCATGCTGGTAGCCTGAAAGAGAGAACTGGTGTT
Source organism: Megachile ligniseca (assembly GCA_945859555.1). Taxonomy (NCBI): domain Eukaryota; kingdom Metazoa; phylum Arthropoda; class Insecta; order Hymenoptera; family Megachilidae; genus Megachile; species Megachile ligniseca. Next base: position 470,879 of record OX243792.1, read on the forward strand.
TGATAAGAGTGTATCAAGCCACCAGATTCGTTAATATCATTTACAAAATCAACGTCTTTTTTGCATCGATTTTATTCAAAAAATTGTAGAGTTAAATGGAATAAGTGAAAGATCTTCCTCTTATATGCTACGTAATTAAGAATATAAATGTGATAGCCAAAACTGTGAACAGAGTCATATCATACACATATATTTATGAAGTATTTGTCACATTGAACTCTTATTCCAAGTATCTCCGCCATTTTTAAACATTCTTTAAAATTATTTTCCATTACTTACTATAATCAAAACCGAATATTAAGAACTACTATAAAGGGCAATTTGTGTACTACATTAAATCACAACTAGTGAGTGTACAAAGACTGTATTGCAATTAGCAAGGAAATGAATAATCAATGCAGAAGAACCAAGTAATTCTGCATTGTTAATTAAGCACGTTATAGTAAAAACATGCAAACAATTACTGTGTAATATGTTTTTAAACTAACCATCAACTCTCCTTTTAACAGTCCATACAGCGTTTGGATTACCAGGCAATTCACTGACAGCCATTTCAGACACCTCTAAACCATGGCGCAAAACTCGCAAAGTAGAGCGTGGTCCTCTACCACATGTTATATACAATTGTGGAGTATCTTCGTTCGCCAAATCCGCTACCTACACGTAGTAACATATTCCATAAGTAAGTTCAGATAATTTTATTGATATTTTTTTATTTGTTATTCTTAGGTTCAACTTCAGTTTGCAAAGACAAATAGAAGGCGACTAAGAATATTTTCTTTTGCACCTTCCACAGAAAAAAAGACTAATGAAATGTCAGTTTTTTACTTTGAAGGTGCACTATTATAGTATGCACTAGTTACTTTAAAATTAGATTATTTTAGATTAGATAATTACCTGACACGCCATTATTGGGGATAAACTATCCATTTCATCGACCAATACCAAATTCCTAAGTGGTCTTGGTGCAAAAAAGAATGTGTCACCCTCTTCAAGAGGCATAGCAGAGCTGAACTCTGGTTCATCATCATCATCTCCTAAATGAGCAATTTGGTAGAGATAACTGAAAAGAAAATATAGAATATAATATGTTGTAAATTGATTTTCATCTAAAATCAAGAATATATAAATGGATTTACTCACTGGTTCCCAAATTCTGATGCTACAAATAAGAAACCTGTTTTTAAAACGCACATACTAGCTGCAACAGGTACAGTATCAAAATATTTTAATTTAATTTCAGTCACCATGTCTTCATCGGTTTCCAGCGTGATCTTAAAAATATCTCCTTGTTCAGTTTGAGCCAAGAAGAAAAACATGCTTTTGGTTTTATGTGTGGCAGAACATACGAATATCATGCCCCTTTCAGGATCATCTAAATCGTTACGTCGCCTAGGAATGGGACAACGAATATCGTGCTGATCTCCTAAATTTTTATATGTCAAATAATTTTCTGAACAGATAAGAACACCACTTGGCCCATCATTGCCTCCAGGAACAGATACAAGGAAATTTGCATGTTCTTCTAAAGGTTCACTATATTTTCTTACAACATGATTTAGACCAAGATCAAGTTCATACAAGGTTAAAGTTTGTTGGGTTTTTACTGCTGCATCACCTGTAGGATCACTGTCTGCTTCCTACAAAATTCAAAGCAATTATTAGTATTAAAAATACATATAGTACAATATAATACATACATGTTATATATCACCTCATAATCAATTTCTAAACAGGCAAACATAGGATTTTCAAAACCAACATCCACCCCTACTGTATGGTAAACCAGTGTATTACTTTTATGAGCTTCTAAAGGTGAAGAAATTGTAAGACGAGCCTCAGGATCCCTATTTAAAATATACACTAGTTTTTGTTTTTCAATTGCACCTAAAACAAATACATTTTGGCAATGTTTAGAAACAGCTATTATATCTTGATTAAAAACATTTTTTGGATAAAACACATAACCATCATCACTAATAATTATAATCAATGTTATTCAGTTGAAACACGGATAGTAGTTAATAATCACATGGTATGAAAAATGTGTAAATTATTTGTACAGGAAAATTAATTAATAATACCTATCATTACAGCTCTTCCCTTAGGATCTATGGCTAAATATTGTCCAGGTACAATACGTCTACACCCACTTTTTCCAAAAGTTTCTTGATGGACTTTCTCAAAAATATTTTTGGCAGGAATGTATTCCAAAATGACAATACGTCCAGAGTCAGATCCAACAACTATATAATCTTTTGTACCACCAGTCAGTCTAAAGGCCATTAAAGACCTTATAATCCCAAATACTTCTACGGTCAATAAGGTATGAACTTTACCAGTATTTGGATCTGGTCTCAAAAGTTCTAGAGACTTGCCACGTGACACTAATATTTCTTGCATTTTACTACCAGAGAAATTCCCATGTACTGCATGGGTTATTCCCGTAGCACGTTGAAGTGTTAAATTATATAGATACATGGTTCCAATATTTTTTTTGATCGGTTAATAAATAGAATAGAATCTATTAATATGTATTAGTAGAAAGAATAATATCCATCCTGTAATAAATATAATAGGTATAGATTAATTTATCAAATATGTAAGTACATTATTAGAAAACAATATTTTAGGAAAAAAACCACTATATTTAATGACGAGATAAAGATAAAACCCGCAGCAGAAACAAAAATATTCGTTATTTTTATTGATAATGAATATATTTTAATTACTTTTAATATTACAAAATTCTGGTAAAAGTTATTTGCTGCACGTGTAACGCCTAAAAGTGAAAACTTAAGTCTCTGAATTTTTAGTGCAAAAAATCAAAATTTCATATTAAAATAAATATAAATTGTAAAAAATAACATTACTACCAAAAACTTAGGAATATAGTAAATATTATTTCACCTTATAGGTAAACGTATTTCTGGTTCTAACGACGATGCTTACGGATTTTTCAACTACTCACGATACATCAACCATTTGCAATGAACAAATGTATTTTCCGTATATCCTCTCAGGCGGTTCATTCTCACCATGGCATATTATACTGTAGATTGGAATCAAACATGTTTCATGGGTAAATAACTAACAGCGCTATCTACAATTGTAATTCTAAAACGAAAGTCTTAGTTAATTATAAATGAAGCTTTATACTCCTCTATAGTATAGTTATACTTTCGTAATCATCTACACAGCGAGAAAAAATAAATGAATAGTGAGAATACTCATATATGCAATATTGTATTTGGTAAAATAAAATGTATTTCTTAGCAATATCTATGTTGCAATAAATATAATGTAGAAATTACAAATATAGGTAAGGTATAATTTCTTTCTTTCAAGTTAATATATGTATATGATACAACTAATCTTTGCAATATATTGTAGTAACTAGAATAACTTCCAAAATGAAGCCTGTTCCAACAATAACACTTCAATTTGTAAGAACATATAGGAGAAGATTAGGATTAGAATCTGCTGGTATCCGAAGCAAAGTAAAACTACTAACAGAAGACAAAGATTCTAAAATTAGACCTGAAGATTTGATTGACAGTGATCCAGAAATATATGAACTTGATTTTATGAAGGCTGATGAATCTAATGTAATGCACGACAGGTACGTGTATTAAGTTACAAATTAATGTGCACATGCAGTATATATATAAACTTATAAACATATGCTTCCATTTTTCAGAAAAGTAGAAATATCTGCAAAGTTTTTGCCGCATCATATTGTTAAAAGCAAATATTTTAAAGAGTCAGAGCCAAGTTTTCTTACATATGCTGAAAAGGATCAAATAAAACAGTTACACAATAGTAATTCAGAAGAATGGACTCCAGAAAAATTGAGCCAAAGTTTTCCAGCTTTACCACACACTATAAAAAAAGTTCTAAAGTCACATTGGGTACCAAAATCAGCAGATGCGATAATCAGGTATGATAATAAAGTTATTGAAAACTGGAAAAATTTCAAATCTGACAAATTGGTAGTAAGTCCTGCTTTGAAAGAACATTTGATGAAATTCAGAAAGAGGAAGATAACCTTACTTGACAGAGAATCGCTTGAAAAGTTTATTCCTTCTCCTACAGTACTTCCAAAACCAAAAAGTAATTTTTTTTCTAATATGATAGAACAAAGCACAAGCAGGAAACAACATAACCACAATAAACAATCAGTTTCTTCGGAAAAGACTGAAAGAAACCTAATCACAGATGGAAAGAGAACTGTGGAAACATATATGGAAAAAGGCAATAATTACAATCAACTAGTACCCAGCGAAAGAGTACACAATAAAGAAAGTGATAAGATAATGTTCACTGATTTTATAAAAAAGAAATTGAATAATTTAGATGAAACATCTCCAGAAGAAAAGGAAGTACTGTTAAGTACCTATAGAAAACACATAGAAACCATAAATTTAGAAGATGTAAGTAAGAATATATCAAATAATGATACAAAATATAATACTAATGAAAATGACATTGTTAAAAAAGATTTGTCCAAAAACAATGCTTTAACAGTCCAAAGTAAAAATCAATCTGAAATAGAAGTTGAAGAAGATTTGTCCAAAAACAATACTTTAACAGTGCAAAGTAAGAATCAGTCTGAAATAGAAGTTATAGAAGATTTGTCCAAAAACAATACATTAACAGTTCAAAGTAACAGGCAATCAGAAATAGCAACAGAAAGCCGCGTTGTATACAAAGGTTTAGAAACTTATGTTAAAGAAAGAATCTCATTAATGGATACGAACTTCAATTATATACATCGTGTAAAAATTCCTAAAAATGCATTTAAGAAAGGTATGACATACAGAATAAATGATTGCTACTATGATGATGATGGAGAATTTTTATATAGAACACCTGGATTAAAAACTTAAATAATCTTCGTTTAGTATAATACATATACATGTATTGTTGCCATAGCTTTATTTTTAAACACTGAAAAAAAGTTGTACATATATATTAATCTTTAAAATTAGGTACATCTAATTATTTAATGTTAAAAATATGCTGTACTTATTGCATGATTTTGTACAAATATATGGACATATGTAGTTATGTTGTTTTTATTTTCAATAAACATTAGAAATTTAGGAATCATTACATTTTCAAATTCCCAAACTTCTACTTGACCACGAAAATAAAAATAGATTATAGAAGAGCAACACATTTATGAAATAGAGTAGTAGATTTCACAAGCATTTGTAGTCTTATGTCCCAATTTTTGTCGCTAGATGTCCTCCTTCTTCGCAACATATTTTATTAAAATTTTTTATGTTGCAGCTAAATCGGTTGTAAAATGGTAAATAATTATAATTATTAACTAAATCATCATCTTTTGCCTTAATGGGAACATAAGTTACACGTATTTGTTCTTCCTGGGCTACTTAAATTTATATTTATAAATGTTTATGTACTGAACCGGTCACATTTTTGTATTGAACCGAGGTTATGTTTTCTCGCATAACTTTACCTTTATGTTTTTCATTTAGTTGCATCAGAAAATTTTGATCTTTTAAGGGTGACATCAAATTTTATTCCTTTGAAATTTTACATAAAAATATTAACGCATTAATTAGTTACTATATACAGAAGGATGTATTCACGTAACGTGGTAATAATTGTACATTATTTGTTATAAAGATTTATACTATTCCTTGAGTATTTATATCAACAGAGAAAATTGTAACTTACATTAACAAATGTATTATGATACATTATTAATATAGATTGATGATGCAATTCTTAACCAAAATAATTTCGAAATGCAATCATTTTTTAGTAATGTAATATAAAAAGAAATTGTATGAAATTCCAACCTTATTATTTTTTATAGTTTCAGAATTTTGCAGTGTGTAGAACAAGCCTTATCGGCATCTCAAGATACGCAAGATCTAAAAAGAAATTTTCTAAGGATCACACAATTATACGGTCTTACAATGCCTTCATTCCATCACAGTTACCTCATATTAAAAATATACAAGGTTTATCAGTGAGTTTCTTTTTACAATCTGCTGAATAGCAATAACAGATCTGATTAATTGTAGTTTGTTTGTTTAGATTAAATTATACTCTAATCCAGCAAGGAGACCTAGTTTTTTTACTCAGTTTCTTGAGAACATCAAGCAGGAAATGCAAAAGAGCAAAGAGATGAAAGAATCTTTAAAAAAATTCAGAGAAGAAGCGGAAAAACTTGAACAATCAGAAGCATTACGTTCTGCGAGACAAAAGTTTCAAGCAGTTGAATCTGAAGCCACCAAAAGTTCTGAAGTTCTTAAAGAAAAATTAGATTCTCTGAAGGGAAAAGTAAGAATGAAGAAAATGTTTTTATTTAATTCCTAAGATTTGTATACTTATTTTACAAATTGTATCATGTAGGTACAAGGAGTTATCGAAGAAGCAAGTAAGTCAGAATTAGGTAAAAAGGCTGGGCAATTAAGTGAAGAAATATCAAAATCTGCAAGAGAAGCAGCAGAAACAATTTCTGAGAAAAGTCAGGCATTGGGTAAAACAAGTGCATTTCAAACAATATCACAAACTGCAGAAGCTGTACGCGAAGAACTAGATCATCAAGGAATGCATGGTAAGTTGATGATAATTTTGTAGCGATGGTAAATTAATAACTATTTGTACGAATACGTGATAATTGATTTTATAAAACTTGTAGGAAGGGTATATGTTCCACCTAAAAAATTGAGAAAAAGAAAGGAGGTGATGGAAACTGTAGATATAAAACAGGTCCAACCAAATGAGGAAGCCACGGGTGTTGAATTACATAAGGACTCTAAATTTTATCAGTCATGGCAAAATTTTAAGGTATCTTACAATGATTCCATTATATTAAATGTTTATTAAGTTATTCATGCTGGATAATTTTTTTCCTAGGATAAAAATCCATATCTAAATAAAGTTTTGGATTGGAAAATAAAATATGAAGAATCAGATAATCCCCTAATTCGTGCTTCCAGAATGTTAACAGAAAAAGTAACAGATATAATGGGTGGACTGTTTCAAAAAACTGATCTCTCAAAAACATTAACAGAGATATGTAAATTAGATCCTACTTTTGATAAGGCACAGTTTTTGAAATTCTGTGAAACAGATATTATTCCTAACATTCTTGAAGCTATGATAAGAGGAAATCTTGAGATTTTAAAAGACTGGTGCCATGAAGCTCCTTATAATGTATTAGCACAACCATTAATGCAAGTAGAAAAATTGGGATATCGTTTAGACAATAAAATTTTAGGTATTTTTTAATTTTCTATAAAATTTGGTTGTTTTTATTTTGTTATTGCATTTAACACAATATATTCTGTTTTCAGATATCAACAATGTAGATTTAATAATGGGGAAAGTGATGGAACAGGGCCCAGTTTTAATAATCAGTTTTCAGTGTCAACAAATTATGTGTGTGAGGGATGCTACAAATAAAATTGTGGAGGGAGATCCAGACAAAGTAATGCGCGTTACTTACATTTGGGTATTGTGTCGTGATCCTACAGAACTTAATCCTAAAGCAGCTTGGCGCTTGCTTGATCTTAGTGCCACCAGTACACAGCAATTTGTGTAGTGTATAGTTTAGGTATGAATTTAGTTAAAGCCGCGAAAAATTAATGTGATTGCGTGACTGGATAATAAGTGAAAACTGTCATGTTTCCTTAACACTTTCAATTTAATTGAAAAAACTATCCTCGTTAGGATTTACAACTTGTACATTAGTCCATCAGTGATGGGTATTAACTTCTGTGACTTGAATTGGACAACGATGCTTGATATACATGTACGGTTTGAGCTACAGAAGTTTTGTAAAATCTGCAGAATGTCGTAATCTATATATAAAAGTAGTAAATAAAAGTAAGACACATTATCGATGCTCATTAAAACAGAAAAATTTATCATTGTCATACTTTTTTCGTGTATTTGACTACTAAGTCAGTCATTTGTTATTTATGTTGCAAAATGTACATTATAACGTACAATTTATCATTTTTACGGTTGTATTAATGTTTATACATGAGAGAAATTGATAGAACATAAATATTAATTGTTGTTCAACTATGTTCATAGTTGTATATATACATATGCGATGTAATATGCAGAAAGAAACGAAAATTATAATAAAATTAGTTCTGTATATATTTAAATACTGATATTAAAACGTGAAATAATAGAGCCTAAGAATTGCTATGTCAGATGCCAAATATATATATTTAGCACAAGTATTTTAATTACTAAAGTATGATGTACAAATTTTATGATCGAACGAAGGTTGTACATATTTAAACGTTCATGTTTATAATAGTACATGCATAGCTTATGAATAAAATGATTATTTTTGAAAAGATGTGATACATGAATTATAGTCACTTGTTTTCAAAAGGTACAATAAATTTTTACAAACAATTCTAAGTTTTTCAAATGTTCTATTATTCTATAAATGTCTAATTATTATAATACTTAATGAAGTATTGAAATTTTTGATTGAAATTTACATTTCAATTCGATGAAATTTTCGCTCCTTTTCTCCGAAGACAATACTGGTGGTGACTCCATCCAGCAGCGAACGGTGGTATTAGAAAAATATCAAACAGAATTCCATGCTTTTTTGCGTTGCATATGTAAAATTCGGTGGATTTCAAAGCTTGACGATTTTCCGAAGTTTCCCCTAAATTTTAGTTACATAAAATTGAAATAAAAGTTAAATAAAATTTCATTTTAATGATTCGTAGCTCTTAGCTCGATATCGTTATCTAATGATTTTGAATAAATCTTTAGAGAACAATATCGATTACCAGGTCACACCACGTGGAGGTGGCTACGACAGTGACCCACCCTAACTCCAAATCCCGACCACCCTCCAATTGCAACTACCTCATTCATCGGAAGGATAAATGAGTTCTGACTCTACTTAGCCCGTAAGCTCGCGAAAATATACAAGTTCCTTACTATAACATAGCAAAGAGCTTGTATCGCACGCACGCACAAGTTTCTTAAAACTAACTTATAGCACACACCATACAATTAACGCTCGCATTCTAAGATTGCACCCGTGTTATCTAAAACGGTATAAAAAGCAAAGGGAGAAGGATAGAAAGTTAGAAGAACTTTCTACTAGAAAGAAAGAAAGTTAGAAGAACTTTCTACTAGAAGGAAAGAAAGTTAGAAGAACTTTCGCAAAAAGGTGGACCAGCATTCTCTATCAAGTGAACCTCGCCTTCATGGGTCAAATGGTAGTCAATAGTGACTTACGTGAACCACGAGACCGAATTGAACCGAAAAAACTGATAAGAACGAGTGACACATCCGCGAAGGGTCTCCCATTTCTCCCCGCTCTCGTTTGAAGAGAGGCTGACCGCAGAGAGGAGACCCTCGCCGTGAGGCGGCAAATCGAGAAGGTGCTTCAATCAAAATGCCTCGCAAGATGTGTCCCAGGCGCTACACCAGCCTTTGCAGCTCAACCCTGCCGCGTGTTCACAGCGCTACCAACCCCAAATGATCCACTCGAGTTCGGACCAATCGACAGAGAAATACCGACTAATACTACACTCTAACGCGCAAAAAATTCACGTATCGTGAAAATGGGTGCAAGTTAGAATTGTAAGCGCTCAACTCACTTATAAACTTAATACTAATTTCGTGGGATCCCACATACACACTCTGTTTTAAAATTGCACTCGCATTATGTAAAATGAGACGCTAAACGGGAGAGAAAGAAAGGAAGAGAGGAACTAATACTATGATCTAACGCGGAAAAAGTTCGCTACTTAAAATAAGTGCAATTTTAAACAGTACTCGCATACGCACACGCTTAACATACTTATTCTAAACGCCGCACGCGTACCTCTTATTCTAAACTTGCACTCGAATGATCTATAACGAGGTAAAAAAGCAAGGGGGAAGGAAAGAAAGTTAGAAGAACTTTCTACTAGAAGGAAAGAAAGTTAGAAGAACTTTCTGCTAAAAACTGGGTTAGCATTTTCCGCCAAGTAGTCCTCGCCCTCATGGGTCAAAGGGTAGTCAATAGTGACTTACGTGAACCACGAGACCGAATTGAACCGAAAAAACTGATAAGAACGAGTGACACATCCGCGAAGGGTCTCCCATTTCTCCCCGCTCTCGTTTGAAGAGAGGCTGACCGCAGAGAGGAGACCCTCGCCGTGAGGCGGCAAATCGAGAAGGTGCTTCAATCAAAATGCCTCGCAAGATGTGTCCCAGGCGCTACACCAGCCTTTGCAGCTCAACCCTGCCGCGTGTTCACAGCGCTACCAACCCCCAATGATCCACTTGGGTCTGGACCAATTAACAAAAAATAGCTGAGTATACTACAATCTAACGCGAGAAAAATTCACGAATTGTGAAGATGAGTGCAAGATAGAATAAGAGGCACTTACAAGGTCCCACCCGCCCTCCCACGAGATTACAATTAACTTAAAATTAACGCACGCATCCCTCGATGACATTGCGATGATTCCCTCGATGATCCCTCGATGATATTGCGATGATTCCCTCGATGATCCCTCGATGATCCCTCGATGATTGATGTCTTCAAGTTTCGTATATACGCATTTCACACATGCACTCATCCATACTACAGTGTATTACAATATTTTGTACGCAACTTAAAATTAATTTAAAATTAGCGGATCCATCGGTGAAAGACAGTCCTGGATGATTATCTATGCTGTAACAATCAGAAACAATATGCCAAAGGAGAAAACAGATGCAAAATTAATAAATGTTCATGTAAAAGTCGAATGTTTAAGATTTTCGGAATAAAATGAAATAAAATTCGAGTCGACTCGATGAAAACATGCAAATGAAATAACAATATATTTGTAGAATGTTCAATTACTTACTTGAAATAAAAAGCTGAAACATACTAATGAAACTAAGACAAGTTGCACAATTTAATAACTTACTTAAAATAAAAAGCTGAAACAGACAAATGTAATTAAGACAAATATCAATCATTTGATTACTTACTTAAAATAAAATCTGAAACAGACAAATGTAATTAAGACAAATATCAATCATTTCATTACTTACTTGAAATAAAAAGCTGAAACATACAAATGCAATTAAGACAAATATTAATCATTTGATTACTTACTTGAAATAAAAAGCTGAAACATACAAATGTAATTAAGACAAGTATGCACAATTTAATAACTTACTGAAAATAAAATCTGAAACAGACAAATGTAATTAAGACAAATATCAATCATTTGATTACTTACTTGAAATAAAAAGCTGAAACATACAAATGTAATTAAGACAAGTATGCACAATTTAATAACTTACTTAAAATAAAATCTGAAACAGACAAATGTAATTAAGACAAATATCAATCATTTCATTACTTACTTGAAATAAAAAGCTGAAACATACAAATGCAATTAAGACAAATATTAATCATTTGATTACTTACTTGAAATAAAAAGCTGAAACATACAAATGTAATTAAGACAAGTATGCACAATTTAATAACTTACTTAAAATAAAATCTGAAACAGACAAATGTAATTAAGACAAATATCAATCATTTCATTACTTACTTGAAATAAAAAGCTGAAACATACAAATGCAATTAAGACAAATATTAATCATTTGATTACTTACTTGAAATAAAAAGCTGAAACATACAAATGTAATTAAGACAAGTATGCACAATTTAATAACTTACTTAAAATAAAATCTGAAACAGACAAATGTAATTAAGACAAATATCAATCATTTGATTACTTACTTAAAATAAAAAGCTGAAACAGACAAATGTAATTAAGACAAATGTGAATCATTAAAATACTTACTTAAAATAAAAAGCTGAAACAGACAAATGTAATTAAGGCAAATATGAATCATTGAAATAGTTACTTAAAATAAAAAAGCTGAAACAGACAAATGTAATTAAGACAAATATCAATCATTTGATTACTTACTTGAAATAAAAAGCTGAAACAGACAAATGTAATTAAGACAAATAAGAATTAATTACTTACTTGAAATAAAAAGCTGAAACAGACAAATGTAATTAAGACAAATAAGAATTAATTACTTACTTGAAATAAAAAGCTGAAACAGACAAATGTAATTAAGACAAATAAGAATTAATTACTTACTTGAAATAAAAAGCTGAAACAGACAAATGTAATTAAGGCAAATATGAATCATTGAAATAGTTACTTAAAATAAAAAAGCTGAAACAGACAAATGTAATTAAGACAAATATCAATCATTTGATTACTTACTTGAAATAAAAAGCTGAAACAGACAAATGTAATTAAGACAAATAAGAATTAATTACTTACTTGAAATAAAAAGCTGAAACAGACAAATGTAATTAAGACAAATAAGAATTAATTACTTACTTGAAATAAAAAGCTGAAACATACAAATGCAATTAAGAGAGAAAATTGAAGTACATGAAATGAAATCTTTCTGCATTCGAAAGAAAACTCTTGAAAAATCGAAATCGAGTTTGAAAACCGCAAAACACGAAATAAAATTACGAGGTGATTCAGAGCCCTCAAAACTCGGAACAAAATCACGATAAGGTATGAAAGCTGAGACCCAAAATAAAAATGCCGGAGTGTTTAAAAACCTGAAAACCGAATTAAAGTGACAAGGAGATGTAAAAGCCCCGAAACTGGAAATAGAATTCACGCATGAAATGAAAGTACAACGCGTATTAAAAACCAATGACATAATAAAATAATACGGAAGAAGAAATAAAAGAGCGAAGAGGGCTGAAAATTTCCAAGTTAGAAATAAAATAATTTGGAGTTTGAAAAAGACTATGATCCCACGATGAGATGAATATATGTATCCTGTATCCTGTACTCACATTTCATTCACGCACTCACTCATACTAGAATACAATATTGTATTCTAAAAACCCTACATGTGCCTTTTATTCTAAGATTGCACTCGTATAATGTAAAACTTTGTAAAGAAAACAAGGAGGTAGGGAAGAAAAATGGAAGAACTTTCTGTTAAGTTTTGTGCAATTGACAAAAAAATGATAAGCTACTGTTACAGTCTAATATGTAAGAAGTTGAATAATTGTCGCAAAGATGAGTGCAAGTTAGAATAAAAGGCACAATTTGCGCAAGTTTTTCGCCACGATACGTGACGAAAAACTTGCGCCCGAGCCCACCCTTCCTCCCACAAGCTCGGAATTTACGCGAAACTAATGCACTAAACATAACTTACCAAAAATCAAAAGCTGAAACAAACAAAAATTTATTAACATACGAAATTGTGGGAGAAGAAGTGAAATTTTGGTTGTCAAAATTTTCAGGGTTGAAAATTACGAATTTACGATCAATGAACAATACATATGTATAACAATTTAAAATCAATTCCTGAAACAGAAAAATATAATTAACATAGAAAATTGTAATGAAAATAAAATCGCGAAGGGGTATCAAAATTTCGAATCTCGAAATGTAATCGCGAAGGGGTATAAAATTTTCGAATCTCGAAATTTAATCGCGAAGGGGTATACAAATTTCGAATCTCGAAATCTAATCGCGAAGTTATATAAAAATCTCGAATCCCGAAATCTAATCGCGAAGGGAAATAAAAATCTCGAATTTCAAAATTATAATCGCGAAGGGATAAAAATCTCGAATCTCAAAATTTAATCGCGAAGGGATATAAATTTCTCAAATGTGAAAATTTAATCGCGAAGGGGCTTTGAGCGTTTTGCTCAAAATTCGAGCAAAGTATCGCTCGACGATACTTTTCGTACCGTTCAAAAACACACATAAAATACAAAAAAATAATAGCGAGCATAGTGACAAAATGACTCTCCATCCTAAGATGGACAGCCATTAATAGTTCCCCTCTTCTTTGGCTAATTTTGCCGGGGCGCTTCGGCATATAGCCTCTTCTTTCTTCGGCACAGCCTCACAAAAATCACTCGCGAAATTTTACGGTAACTCGGACATTCTTTACTTTCATATCAATCACATAAACTTTCAATTTCGCTATCTATCTCCACAAACAGATAGCACTTTTATAAAAATAAAAATGAACTATCCATTTGCTTCGATCTACAACGAAATCAAAATTTTGTATAATCACAAAAATTCTACTTTGTTAAGAAAGAAAAAGAATTTCTCAAAAAGGTATACGACCAGCGATTCTCAGAATGCGCTGTCCGTAAAAGAATGTCCGAGCAGAATATTTAAAGCACTGCACTTCACTTCACTGCACTGTATACTTCATTTTTGCAATCGGGTCTAGAACCACGACTGCGACTTACAAACTAAAAGGCCTGGCCTTACGAACAATCGAGTTCAAGAGAATATTAAATAGAATTAATTCAAATTTAGATTTTCTCTTCTCGATTTTTCGTATTTAACCCCCCAGATGCAAGCATCTCACGTGTGTTTTACCGAAGGACAGAGAAACATGAAAGCTTGCTCTGGCCCTACCTACTTAAAACTAACTCAATCACACCAGAAGTAAGCTACCTGCCTGCCTATCGCTATATTTAAAAAATTGCAAAGTCCATTCTCACAAAAACACACTCCACGATTCTCACACATGCCACCCGGGTGCAAAAAAGCCTACTCCTAGGGAGTACGTCCCGGGACGTCTCCGACACCCGAGTTCAATACAACATTCACACTCTAAGTTCATACCTTTTTGCTGAAATCGATCGACAATCGACAGTGAACATTAATTGAACATATTTCATTTTCAATGTAATATGTGCATGTTATAAATTTGTAATTCAATCTAACTCAACTTTTATAAATTTGTAATTCAATCTAAATCATTTTCAATATATCTTGCAATAACTTTTTGAAAAATTTGTATGTTTTTATAATAAATTAAAATGGTTTGTAATCGACACAAGGTCCACGACCTAACCACACACACACACGTGTAACTTGTGTCGATAATTCACTGTCAATTTGTCGATCGCCAAAACATCTTAAAACTAAACCGTGCTCACCTGCCCTAACTCATGCGAGTAGCATCTAAGCACGCGTATGAGTTTAGAGCATAAAAATGAACACGGCCAACAGTATTTTCACCTACCAGTTTTCTTCATGTGTGCTGAAAATCCTGAGCTAAAAAACTTGATTAAGAACATGCTAATAAAGTGTCTTCCGAAAAAAATTTACTCTAAAGTTTCAAAAATGAAAATGGAAGAACACTTTGCAAAAATCTACGTATATCGTTTGTTTCATTCTCAACAGATTTCTAATATCAAAGTAAATTTACTAAATAACTGCAAGTATTCATGATAATTAACTTTGATATCGAAATCTGTGTCTCGCGAAACTTTCTTGTACATATGTGTATTTAAAAGAGTTCACGGTACGCGTACAAAAAGATTAAACTACTATGAAATCGGAGGGTCATCCGACTTTTATGTAATTTTAAATTCGTTAAATCGGTTCGTAAGAGAATTAAAACGCGATGTACAAGAAAACCCTGACCTGATCTAATAAATAAAATATACAGTTTGTACGAATTTTGCACGATCGTACAGTCGTGGTCACTATGCTCGCTCAAATAATAAAAATACAACCAGTTCCCGTGCCGTTTCGGACCATTCGTCCTACGACATGATGGGAACCGGAGGAACCGTAAAGCATGCGACTCACCGATCGCTGACTTGCATCACTGCGATCGCTTTACCGGTAGTGCATCTCAGAATTGGTTGCTGCTTGGCTTTCGTTCTGGATTTGGCGGATTGTCCGTTGGATTGGGTGGCCTTCTGTAATCATAAAAGGATCACAACAATTTAGTAACTGTTTATTAATTTGCATTTCGAGTAACAAACATGCAAAACTAAGTACTACATTACGAGAACTGGTAATAAATTTGCAAACGTGTATCAAAACGTATAGTATGTAAACTCGATCAAATATTTGAAAAAGTATGTTAAAGCACTTGGATAATTATTGTATGGAACATGTTAAAACGTTTGCAAATTTACACCAAAACACGTAGATTACACCGTAAAACACACAAAAACACTAGTACAAGTATGCTAGCACACTTAAATAACCACTACATAAAACACACTAAAGCACCAGTAACAATTTGTTAAAATATTTAAATAACCACTCCATATAATACACTAAAGCACCAGTAACAATTTGTTAAAATATTTAAATAACCACTCCATATAATACACTAAAGCACCAGTAACAATTTGTTAAAATATTTAAATAACCACTCCATATAATACACTAAAGCACCAGTAACAGTTTGTCAAAACATTTAAATAACCACTCCATTAAATACACTAAAGCACCAGTAACAGTTTGTAAAAAAATTTAAATGACCACTCCATAAAACACACTAAAACACCAGTAATAATTTGTTAAAATATTTAAATAACCACTCCATAAAACACACTAAAGCACCAGTAACAGTATGTTAAAACACTTCAATAACCACTCCATTAAATACACTAAAGCACCAGTAAGTTTGTAAAAATATTTAAATAACCACTCCATAAAACACACTAAATCACTAGTAAAAATATGGCAAAACACTTAAATAACCGCACCATAAAACACACTAATATATCCGTATACACATGCACAATCACTTGGGGGAAGGCACTGGTAAACACTTTGACACATGAAGAACCACACCATAAATCGTGTTAATACACCCCCGTATTTAATTAAAAATATTTGTTAAAACACACTAAACACTTGCACTAGCACATTAGATAACACATAGATGAGCACAAAGTCAATTAATTGTATCCTTGACTCGTACCGGTAAGTGTTGACAGGAGACGTCCGACCTCTATGGCACTCACAATAAGACTGATCCCACCTGACCTTTTTCAAGTGCGACGATAGGCAAATTACAATAGCCAATGAGGGTAATGCACCAATCCCGTGCGACGATAGGCAATTTGCCATGGCCAATCAGGGTAATGCACTAGTCCCGTGCAACTGCCCCGTCTGAAGGTTGTGTTAATGTTAATTTTATTATAATTATTGAATTTTTTTATTATTTATTCGACGAATGATTGTTATATCCGTTGAAATTTGTTGTATTTACATATTTTAAACGTGGATATGATACAAAATATCTGTTTATTGTCGTATTGCGACTCATTTTTTCATAATTTATAACCTTTTATTTATTTATCAGTTAAATTATTGTTAATTATTATTATTATTAACTGATTATTATTATAAATAATTATTGTTAGTTCAATTTTTGTTATATTTAGTGACAATTATACATTGTAAATTTGTTTTTTAATAATTTTAATTTTTTAAATAAATGTTTATTGAATTATTATCTTATCTATTGAAATTTATATTTCTTTATCTAGCTTTTACGTGTTTTTTTATTATTATATTAAGATACTTAAAATTTAATCGATATTGTCTCAATCGATATCGCAATTCTGGTATTCCCTTTTACCTAGAGTTGGTATTTTAGTACAGAGTCGATAATTGTTGCTCAATCGTTGATAAGTACGACTTTCTTACTAATTAGTTATAACTTTTGCCCATTATTTCTCACAAAGTGAACTTGAAAGTGAGTATTTATTTGATAAAATGATATTACTTGCCAATGTTTATGTATTAGTCATAACAAGTATCGTTGTTCGGTTGATATTGCAGATGGATGGACCCCTCTTTCTTGATCGCCATTTTTTGGAGGGAAACCATATGTACATTAGCATTTATGCCGAAATATATACCGAGTGGCCAGAAAGTTTCATGATTTCGAAATCCTGTGAATTTTAATATTCATGCTGAAGAAGCAATGGGGTTATTCACGTAGCCTGATTATTATTATTCTACAGCATGTTTATTTTTCTTCATCGTGTATAAGATCATGAAGATAACAACAAGTTGTAGATGGACATCACTCTGATAATTTCAAGTTGCACAGTGCAATTCGTGAAAATTTTCACAAAGTGATAAAAGAATTATCAAATATTACGGAGAAATTCTATTTTAAATATAATTCAACTAATGTAAATACAAAATGACTGAACATATATTGTACTTTTTTATTGGATCGTTTTATTTCATATTTTGATATGTAACCAATCATCGTAGTTTCTGATATGTATTTACATACGACGTAAGACCACTACTACTGATATTCATTAGAAGCCGGGGTTATTTGAAGAATTATGTCAATGTGTTTCTTTAATTTCATTAAAAGTAATTTACATTTTAGTTAAATGTATTCATAAATTGTAAAAATATAAGATTCCGAATGCATCCCTAATCCCCGCGTTCGTCGGGGAGTCTTTTTACAGGTTTGAAACGATTCACAATTTTATGTGTTTACAAACTGTTGCCATGAAATATTTGGCGGTATTTTTCTGAGATAAATGAAATGATTTTTTCATTCGTAAAAGTAATGTAACATTTTTTTAGGGGTAACTATATAAAAAAGGCATCAAAATGATGCATAGGAGAGGAGGCAAACGAATACGCATGGATGATCCAGTTCCTCCAGAATATGAGGCACCAATGACTCCAATGACTCCTATAAATGATAATTCAGCTGAAGCTAATGAACCTTATTCCAATTATGCACCGTACAGTCAAGCACCGCAGACACCTATACATAATCCAACGTATGTACAGTTTCAAAAATTTGACTATTAACAGATTCGTTACTGCCGTCTGAGGGAACAATGGTTCTCCACAGTTGAAATTTATATTTTTTATAATTTTCTGCAATATTACACATGTATCAAGATACATAATATCAAAAAATACTATCTAGTGTCATAAATAGTGCACTGTGGATAGCTCTTACGGCATCTGAGTTTGACACTTGGTAGCAAATATGTTAATTTATTCACTATATCATGACAGTTTTAGATATGGATATAGTCATATTTCAACAAATTGATATATATTTATTTTTATTTAGCCCTGAACATTATTCATCTGAGAGTTATAGCTCTCCTGGTACATCACAACAGCAATATCAAGAACAAACGGGGGGCTTTGAAACTCAAACTCAGTTCGAACAACCTATGACACCAGCAACTCCAACTAATATGAGGATTACAAGAAACACACGTGCCAGATTACGTGGTATGACTGAAAATAATATTAATTTTATTAGTAATTTTTTTGATAATTATCTTTGTGTGAAGGTGGTCCAATACAACAACCAAAATACAAAGAAATAGATACGGATTACATTCCTACTACCACTGGCAGAGGAAGGGGAGGAGGAGGACGTGGTCGTGGAAAACGAACACATCATTCGCATAGTTTGGAAGATGAAGCAAGTCTTTACTATGTCATCAGAAACAATCGATCTTCTTTAACGGTATGTTACATGCTTATTTCTACAAACTATTTAATTATTTATTCAATTACATATTAATATTACTACTATATATTTACAGGCTATTGTTGATGATTGGATAGAAAAATATAAAAGTAATAGGGAAAATGCACTTCTCATGTTAATGCAGTTTTTTATCAATGCAAGTGGCTGCAAAGGACGTATTACATCTGAAATGCAAGCAACAATGGAGCATGTAGCGATAATACGTAAAATGACTGAAGAATTTGATGAGGTATAGTAATGATTATCTTTGCAAATAAAGTTTCCTTGCTTAATTAATTGTAACTTGTAATACAGGAAAGTGGGGAGTATCCTTTAATAATGACTGGGCAACAGTGGAAAAAATTTAGAGCAAATTTCTGTGAGTTTGTACAAATATTGGTTCGGCAGTGTCAGTATTCAATAATTTATGATCAGTTTTTAATGGACAATGTAATTTCATTGTTAACTGGTCTTTCTGATTCGCAAGTACGAGCTTTCAGACATACAGCTACTCTTGCAGGTAAGTTACTTTGGTATAATTAAGAATGATATTTTGTACAATTAAAAATGTAATATTATGAATAACATTATTTCTAGCTATGAAACTTATGACGGCATTAGTAGATGTTGCTTTAACTGTATCAATAAATTTGGATAATACACAGCGACAATACGAAGCCGAAAGACAAAAAGCAAGAGAAAAGCGAGCTGCCGATAGATTAGAATCGTTAATGGCAAAACGAAAAGAACTTGAGGAAAACATGGATGAAATCAAAAATATGCTAACATATATGTTTAAATCTGTGTTCGTACATCGTTACAGAGATACATTGCCAGAAATACGTGCAATTTGTATGGCAGAAATTGGTGTTTGGATGAAAAAATTTCATCAAAATTTTTTAGATGACTCTTATTTAAAATATATAGGTTAATATAACATTAATACATGAACTTTTATGCTATACGGTATTTACATATATTTGCTGTAATTTTATAGGTTGGACATTACATGACAAGGTTGGTGAAGTTCGATTAAAGTGCCTTCAAGCTTTGCAACCGTTATATGCTTCGGAAGAATTAAAGACTAAACTTGAACTCTTTACAAGTAAATTCAAAGATAGAATTGTTGCAATGACATTAGATAAAGAATACGATGTAGCAGTACAAGCTGTTAAACTTGTTATCTCGATTTTAAAGCATCACAGAGAAATCCTTACCGATAAAGATTGTGAACATGTTTACGAACTTGTTTATTCATCTCATCGTGCTGTTGCACAGGCAGCGGGTGAATTTTTAAACGAACGTCTATTTCGTCCGGACGATGAAGCAGTGGCAGGTGTGAAAACTAAACGCGGAAAGAAACGTCTGCCAAACACTCCATTGATTCGAGATCTTGTTTTATTCTTTATCGAATCGGAGCTGCATGAACATGGAGCCTATTTGGTAGATTCTTTAATTGAAACGAACCAAATGATGAAGGATTGGGAATGCATGACAGATCTATTGTTAGAGGAGGCTGGACCTGAAGAAGAAGCTTTAGATAATCAAAAAGAAACGTCTTTAATAGAATTAATGGTCTGTTGCATAAAACAAGCCGCTACAGGTAAATCATTTTTTCATATCCGCTTTTATAAAACTGCATTGCAAATGTAAACCACCGATTGTAATTTTGAAATTAGGAGAAGCTCCAGTAGGTAGAGGACCAACCAGAAAGATATTGTCCGCAAAAGAAATGAAACAGGTTCATGACGACAAACAGCGGTTAACAGAACATTTTATACAAACATTACCTCTTTTACTTGATAAATATAGAGCAGATCCGGAAAAACTTGCAAATTTACTTGCAATTCCTCAATACTTCGATTTGGATATTTATACCAAATCTCGACAAGAGCAAAACTTAGATTCGTTGTTGAATAAAATTCATACGATTGTGAAAAAAATGCATGATACGGAGGTATTAGATACAGCCGCAAAAACATTAGAACACATGTGTATAGAGGGACATGCCATTTTTACCAGGTTAAGTTTTACGACATAAACAATTTCTTAAAAGAAAAGGGATATTTAATGTTTAATATGTTTTAATGTAGGTGTGACGTGGCACGTTCAACATTAATTGATTCTATTGTAAATAAATATAAGGAAGCTATTGATGAGTATAGAAATTTAATAGAAGGTGATGAAGAACCTGACGAAGACGAAATTTTTAATGTCGTACAATCTCTCAAAAAAGTTTCAATTTTTTATTCCTGTCACAATATGAATCCATGGGGAATATGGGATTCTTTGTACAAGGATATTGAAGATGCTAAAGATCCAGCTAGGTATGAATATTATATGATTTCAATATACATTTCACGAAAAGAATGAAGTTACAAGAAATTATACCTTATTCCAGGTGTTTACCGTATGAAGCAGTTAAGTATTGTATAAGTGCATGCTTTTTTGCAATTTTATGGGGACAGAATCATCTTATGGACGCTGCTGATTCTGGAAATCGAGGAGAAGATGAATGTCGACAATTGAAAGAGCGGTTGCACTCTTTTATGGGATCTATGCGTCATTTTGTTAGCGGTGATGTGAATGGCACAGTAAGTATCATTGTTCTGTTATTTCTTTTTCTAAGGTTCTTTCTATGTTAATACATGTTATCTGTTAATACTGTTGTAGCCTTCTCCTCCAATCTTACGGGAAGAAGCTTATAATACAATTTGTGATTTGTTGGTAGTATTTTGCAATCAGCTAACAACACATTCTAATCCGTTAATGCATCAATTAGTGTATGAACCTGATCAAGCAATGCAAAATATGCTGAATCGATTCATCCAAGAATATGTATTTTTTGAAGAAGAAGATGGTATGTTATCGATAATATGTATTTCTTTTGTAAACAAAATATTCATTTGTACTAATATACTCTGTATTTATAGATGAACACGATGAACATTCAAAAATTGAAGAGTTGCATAAAAGAAGAAATTTTCTAGCTGGTTATTGTAAGTTAATTGTATATAATATGATACCTACAAAAGCGGCAGCAGATGTGTTCAAACATTATGTAAAATATTATAATGATTATGGTGATATTATTAAAACTACGCTAGGAAAAGCTAGAGATATCAATAAAACAAATTGTGCTTTAACAATGCAACATAGTTTGAACATTTTATATAATGAAATAGTAGCAGAAAAAGGCCGAGTTAACAGAAATAGTGAAGAGTTTACTGCCATTAAGGTTTGTTTCCATTTATTGATCTATTTTATAAATAAAATTTAGCTCCATATCATTAACTTTAAATTATTCTTAAATTATCCTCTTTAGGAACTTGCGAAACGATTCGCTTTATCATTTGGATTAGACGCTGTAAAAAATCGCGAAGCAATAACTGCTTTACATCGAGCTGGTGTTCTTTTTGCAATCACACCGCCAGATGGTATCGAGCAAGATCCTACTGGACCACCACCGAATTTATCTTTTCTTGAAATCTTATCCGAATTTACGAATAAACTTCTTAAACAAGATAAACGAGTTGTGTGAGTATACCTTTGATTTTCGTACTACATTAATATAGTTTGTATCTTATTATAAAGGTCTTTATATTTGTATTACAGATTAAATTTCCTCGATAGAAGATTACAAGCTGGAATGCCGTCCTCCCGCGGTGAGGATTGGCAGCCATTGCTTTTATATAGAAACAGTCTGTTACATGGCGAAACAGATCAAGTACCAGTAACGAGTAAACGAGCGTACACGAGACGCAAAAAAGATCATTTAGCCGGTAGGTTAATGAATGCATCATAATTACAAATAAAATTTTGTTTATATATATTTGTGTTAATACATCTTTTTATTTTATCTTAATTTGTCATTTGAACTTTTTGTAGAAGAAGAAGAAGCAGATGAGCCTGACGAAGGTTCTGATCATGAGTTTCCTGGGTGAGTTAGGTGTCCACACAAAACTAATAGAGTAACATATTCTTTATATCTTATTAGTTAGAATAATTATAAAAGTAGAATATTTGCATATTTGCAAGTAATGGCTATATATGTTTCTATAAAAATTTGTAACAAAATTAATCTATAATCTTAATATATATATAACACGCTTTGTTTGCTTTCAAAACATTATTATTTACGCTATGAATGATCAGCACTTTATATAGTTATAGATTCGCAAATGTAGCTACTTAATTTACACGCTTATGTAGTTGTTTTAATGCAGTAATGGGCATCAGTGGACAGTAGCCTGTAATGGAAAGATGTTAGACAGCTCTAGGCTTCCCCTAGACTCTTTCAAGGTTCTCCATCTTTGCTGAGCACTTGATCTGCCCATCACTGCTTTAATGCACATGTAATGTGCATTTTTTTAATTATTTTTAGTATTGGATTGTCATATGAATGAATGCTAAATCCGTATTATTCAATTATTTAATTACTAATAAACAATGTGTTTTTATTTGCTACATCTTTTTACAACTGCTTCAAAGTATGCTTTATTATTATTTAAAGATTGTAAAACAGTCTTAATAATTTATTGAAAATATTCATTATATGATTTAAAAACAAAATATTATAAATGTACTAATATTTTAATTTAAAGCTTATATGTATATAAATTTAAAAAAATTTATTTAATTCTTCAAAATACAGCGGTTTCGTTAGTTTTCTTATCTTGTACTTTATCGTTTGATACTGCATGCTTGTGCTTAATTTTATTAATAAATATATCCGTTATTATTGGCGATTTTACATAAATTCATAAATTTCTTGTGTTTGCATGGGTAGTAATCTTTTATGAATCGCTTGTTGCAGGCTACCTGATCGTTATTCAAGCTAAGAGTTAGAATTTTTAGCAAACTATATAATATATTCTATTCTAATAAGGGGCAAAAATTGTATAAGGAATTGATGAGGTCTATTTTTCTTGGTGCCTGTTTTCAATGTAATGTAAGGAATTATTGAGAATGCATATACATATACATATATACATATATACACGTATATGTATATATACGTATGTCATATTGTCAAAGTATCAAATTAAATATTAAACGTATGTCCAAATACGTAAATGTTGTACATGGAATTGATGAAATCTATTATTTATACCGCCTACTTTTTAAATAACTCACCTATAAGCTAGTATAAAAAAAAGTAATATAAAAATATATATAATGATATTATGAAAATGATAATATTTTTGGAACACCTGACAAAAAAAAAGTACATAGAGAACGATGTGTGTTCTATTGAACCTAAGAATTTAAAACCAAGTAAGTTTAAAATATGTTGTATTCTGTTTATATATTGATAATATACAAATTGGTGATAGATATAATGAACATGTTATATTAATTCAAACAAGACCCTTTACTCCTGTAAGTTCCTAGATCCTGCTTATCAAAATTGAAAATCCACAGTAAATAAGTGACACTATTATTTTACGCAGCTTATTTTCACTCGTTAAAATTTGCAGGAAATGTAACAAACTTAACTCGTTCTTTCTTGTTTTCAACTTTCAACGTCGGATTTTTTTAGTCCCCTCGTTTTTTTAACACGCCGTTCTCTATATAATCGCCACAATATTACAGAAATGTTTTTAGGTGTTTGGTTTGTTAATACCTGGATTTCTTCGGACATAATGACCAAGTGCATTGAATACGTATGTACATGAAGTGGAATTTTGTAATATATGCATATGTTCGTCTTACATGAAAAATACGTGTGAACAAATGAAGTTATTTAATATTAATTTTTGTCCCTTCTTTACTTATGAGAACTAGCTCCGATACATTTCCATCAATGAGAACTTTTTATTTCAGCAAACACAAGAAGAAACGAGGCGCAAGAAAACATCAGTGAGTAATATATACTCTATTCTCTTTTAGATATTTCTTTAAAAAAATATATTAAAGATGTATGTATTTATTTGAAGATATAATTTTGCAAAATATTTTGAAGACGGCGAATGAAGTTATTTCATTTAAGTAATTTGTATTGAATAGGATTTTGATGCTTTGTAGTACCATTAGCTTGAATCTGTATTTCAGATTAGCCGTTAATAAAGTATCAATAAATCGTGGATCTAGGGCATCCGGATTTTATGAAACCAACGATACTACACAAATGCAGGCATCTCCAACGGCAATTATCGAAGATGCGTCAACCAGTCCTTCTCAAGACATAGATAATAAACTTAAAACATTACAAATCCAATCGAGGTCGTAAGTAGTTAATGATTTCATTATATCATTTTTATCCACTCTGAAGTACTTAAAACAATTTGAATTAATTTTTCAGACGACGAAGTCAGGATCATATGGAAACAAGAGAACTAAGAAGAACTTCCAGAAATTCGGGCCGCTACATAGAAGGACAGTACATGGTAAGTTGTAGTAAATTTATCAGTTCAAATGTTCAAGCGTTCATTTTGGAAATATTAAAACACATTTATCGTAGGAGTCCGATTCTGAGTAATGAAGTACAATAGAACAATAGTACATCCCAGATGGAGATACTCTAAAGGGAAGTGATTTGTGATATGTTTATAAGACATATTAGATCAAATAAGCTTTGGAATTTAATTAATCAGTTACATGTACAATACGAAGTAGTTAAACAACTCGTTCATTGTCAAATTTCATGTTCATTTTTAACAAGATTATTATAAAGTTTCTTTAGATTCATTTTTATAAAATATTATTTTTGTTATTCAGAGTCATATATATTTTCATTTTACTGTATTGTAATGTACATGCAAAAAGATATATTTCTTAATGTCAGGATTTTTATATCGATAAAATTTTTAAATATTATTGTTACTATAAAACTATTTAATTACTACTTAAATAAATAATTATAATGCATAAAAAATGTTTGTCTTATATCTGCTTATTTAAAATAATATTCTATTTGCAGATTGCATATTGATATCTTGTACTGTACAATTATAACTTTGCATAAAACTTGAATAGGTACTTATTTTTTACAATCACGATTTTCATCATTATTACACTTGCGGTAGTTTTTGCCTATCGTTTGTACCACGGTATTTACGAAAAATACTGCTCCTTCTACGATCTTTTGGTGTAGCCATAGTATTCTGTAAAAAGCAATATTTATATAATTAATCCAGTTCTTATCATTTTACTCATCGACAGAAATAAAGAAACGCTATGTGCATAAATTATCTTCAAATAATATAAATAGCTTACTTCGTCTTGGCGTTTTGAAATGAACAAACTTCTTAATGTGCGTGGTGTCGTTGTTGCCCTTTCTTTATTCCTTTCTTTTAATATCCTTGAATTCGGACTTTTTAACTCATTACCCTTAAATTTTTAAATAAATAAATACATATTATATATCTGTATTATGTATTAAATAATTACATTATTATTACTTACCTGTAATGATAATCTTCCACCATTTTTACTGGGTGTTGGAGGACCAGGTTTTTTATATGACGTCTACAAGGAATAAAAAAAATACACAGAGTTAATCTAGTAGTAAAATTTGAATAAATTTGTCCAACCACTTACTTGAGTTCTGTCCTTCTTTTTTACTTTTTGTTCAGGAAGCAAGCTTTGGCTTAAACTATCATTGAACATCTCATCTACTGAACCTGTCTATAATTAAATTAAAAATAAGAAGAACATATATTTTTACATAAATATAATAATTATGTACAAAGTAAAAATGTAGAATATAATCAGGGCAGTAATCACCATGAATATTCATATGAAATACTTATAACAAAAAAATACGTACTTTAATTTCTTCTTCTGAAAACGGTAGAGGATGAAATTGCATTTCAGCAGGATAAGAAGATTTTAGATGTGGTTTGCAAAGAGCATTTCTTTTTTTCAAAATAGATAATCGATCAATATTCGACGAAGTGTTTCCATCTTTCATATCAGCTAATAAATTGATATATATATATATATATATATATATTTAAAAAGAATGTGAAAACATTTTTATTTCGCTTACTAACTTTTTAATTTACCTAAATAAACATTATCAAAAACTTCTTCTTCGTCTTCTGCATTAAATGCATTACCCAATGTTTGTATACTCCTAATACTACACCTTCTCTCATATGTTGTTTTCTCTTGTATTACTGCAATTTTATGTAAAATTTCTTCTTTATTCTCTCCTATTAAATCTCTTCTTTCGAACCTAGAAATAAGTTTTACACAATGTCTGCAACATATCTAAAGGAATAAATCAACTTGTAATTACTACCATAATAAAAACGATCTTACTTAGAACTTTTATGCTCCATTAAAGAAAGTACTTTCTCATCTAAGTTTTGATATTTAGCTTTTAATGCATTTAGTTCCCTTTGTAATTCTTCCTTTTCCTTTTGTAATTCTTCCTTTTCTTTTTGTAATGCTTCCTTTTCCTTTTGTTCACTTAAGAGTTTTTCTCCAATATCCCACATTTGTGTGCTCATATTAGCAACGTGTGCTTTATATTTACTTAATTCATCCGCTTGTTTGCGACATTGTAATTCCATTTTTCTTTGAAGTGACTCCAACCTTTCTTGTATGCACTGTTCTTGCTCTCTATTCAACTTTGCTATTTGCTCATTATATGCTGTTTTCTGCAATATGTTACAGAAATAAGCGAATCATAATGATTGCAAAAATAAAAGATATTAGTATGCCTACCATGTTCTGTTTAATTTCATCTAATTTAAGTTTATATTTATCATAGATCTCTTTCAATTGATTATCGACGTCTTCTTTCTTTGGCCGGTTCATTAATTCGTTTCTTTCTTCTTCTAACTTTAAGTTTTCTTTCTTCAGTTCCATTAATTCTTTCTTCAAATCATCCGTTTCCTTTGACGATGATATTTTCAAGCCGTTTATCTTAATCTTGAATTCCTCAATTTCAATTTCTAATTTTGCATTCTGTGTTTGTACACAGTCTAACTTATGTTCTACATTGCGTTTATCTTCCGCTAATTGATTAATCTCTAGGCGCAGCTTCTTCTCGGTTTCAGATTGAAATTTTGTGTCATCAGATTCAAACTCAATTGCAAAGGAAGTAACAAAATTTGAAAAATTATGTATTTCCTCTTGAAATTCACTAACATCTCTTTGTAATTGTGTATTTTTGTGTAAGGCTGCCTCGGTTATAGCTTTTTCATTGCAAAATATATCTGAAGAGGTATCGAATATCTTTTTATTTCTAATTGGATCTAAATAAATATCTTTTAACTGGTGTTCAAGCCACATAAATTTGTTACATAAAATAGTATGTAATGATTGTACATTTTGATAATGATTATTATACAATTTAAATAACGTATTTTCAAGATGTGCCTTTTTATCTTGTATGCATTTCAGTTCATTGCACACAGATTTGTCCATTACAAAAATGCTATAAAATTTTGTTAACAATTTATCCCATCTTTGTTTCAATTCATTTAAAGATGTATCCAAACCATTTCTTGATTTTGTAACTTCTTCTAAAGAATTTTGTAATATATCCTTATGTTCAATAATATTATCTAAATGTTTTAAATACTCTTCATGTCTTGTAGCATAACTGTTTATAATTTCTTTTTGAGTTTGCAAAGTTTTGTCTAAATTTGTATTTATATTGGACAAACATAAAATTAGTTTGCGTGAAACGGCTACTTCGTTAATGGAACTCTTTATAATTTCTAAAATATTCTCAGTTCCATCATCACTATCTGTACATGATTCTTCATACATACTATCAGCATAAAGATTTTCACTTTTTGGATCATTTTCTACTATTACCGATTTTAAATCACTTATTGAATCCCTTAACCGCTCACAAACTTGAGCAATTTGTAATTTCTTTGTATCTTGTGTTTGACGGTATTCTTCACTTATATTAAGTTTATTCTTTTCCCTCTTTAATGTATCTTGTAATTCTTCTATTGTTTTCGTTTGTTTATATGATTGTATTTGTAGCTTGGAATTTGTACTTTGTAAATTCTGACATAATAACTTTTCATTTTCAAGTTGTTTGCGAAGTGCACTATTTGATTCATTAAATTCTTTCTGAAGTTGTTCTATTATTAAACATTTTTCTTTCAAAGCTTTTTCTTGTGTTGTTAAAACTGCATCTTGATTACTTCTTACCTCTTGCAAGTTTGAAATTACTTCTTTCATCTTCTTTTCAGAAATAGTTGTGTCTGTTGTTAACTTCTCTAATTTGTTCTGTTCATGCTCCAGCATTTCTTGCTTCGATTTCATTTCCATATTCAATTGATCTAAACAATGTTGTTTTTCAAGCAGTTTTGTTTCCAAATCTCTTATCAAATCTTTCAACTTAGATTCTTCTTGCATTTTTAAACGAAGTACCTGTTCTTGTTCTAATTTTAAAGAAGTAATATCAGCCATTAAATTTTCCATTTTCTCGTCCTTACATTTTAATTCTTCCGAAATATTAGATACTTGCTGTTGAGATAATCTAAGTTCACCATTTATTTTATTTAAATTTAATAACATTTCTTCATTTTCAGATTGTAGATTTTTTTGTTGTACTTCAAGCATTTCCTTTATTTCCTCAAGCTTTTCTAAGTTTTGTGTAGACTTTGTTAATTTGTCTTTAGTATCAGTTAATTCAAATTTTAAACTATTTAATAGTTGTTCATTCTCTGTTAAATCATTTTCTAAAGTGATATTTAAATTTTGACTATCTTTTAATTGTTTTTTATTATTAGTGAGTTCAAGTTCAAGTTCATTTCTAAGACGCTGCTCTTTAGTATAATTAGAATATAGTGTTTTGTAAGCATTCAAAATATTATTACCAGTTTCTTTATGTTGCTTTTGACACTCAATTAATTGATTTGATGTATGTTTCTTTATTGTATGAAATTCTGTTACAAGATTTTGAAAGTCACTTTTCAAAGTTTGCATACAATTTTGAGAAAATTTTAATAATGAAACTTTCTTATTCATTTCTTCTTTACAAGTATACAAATCTTTTTCTAAACTTTGCTTCTGAACTTCGATTTTTTTTAAATGTACAATTTCTTCAAAATGTTGTTTTACAACATTAGTAAGTTTATCGATTTCTTTTACATTCTGATTAATTGTTTCTTTTAGACTTGATATCTCTGTTATATTTTGTTCGTCTTTTTCCTTTAATTCAACTATCTGTGATTGCAAATCATGTGTTTTTAATTTAGTTTCCTCTAATAAATTATTAAGCGAACGAAGTTCCGTTTGATTTGAGATATATTCTTTATTAAAATTATGTAATGATGTTTGAAGACATTCTATAAGTTGAGTAGTTGTTTTATTGTCTAAATTATTAACTTCATTACAATCAATTTGTGGAATATCAAGTATAATTTTCCTCAAATTTTTATTATACAATTCAGCAGAAGTTTTATATAAATTATTTTGATCTGTTAAATCTTGAATGTACATGAGATTTTCATCTATTTGTGATTTAACTTCTGCAAGTTCGGCATTTAATTTCGTATTATGTACATTTTTATCATCTAAAGATTCTGTTAAAGTTTTAATTTCTCCTCTTAAACTATTTATTTCGATATTTAAATTATTTTTAGACTTCTCAATTTGTAATAGAGATTCCTTTTGAGAAGTACACACATTTTGTAAATTTTTATTTTCATCACTTAAAGATTTCTTTTCTTTTTGCAAGGATTCTACTTCTTCTTTTAATTTATTTACAGTAATATTTGATTGAGTTTTTGTATCTTGTAATAGTTGCGTTTTTTCCTCCAACAATTTTGTTGTATTTTTATAATCTTGGGTCACAAATTCTAATTCTTTATTTAAGGCATCAAGTTGCGTTTTCAATGAAGCAGATTCTTCTTTTGCTTCTTGTAACTGAATATCGATTACAGAACTTAAAACTTCACTACTATTCAAGGATGATGAAGGTGATATTAGTGGTGCAATTCCATCAATTATTTCAAAACTATGATCGTGCGTGGTTGTTTTACTAAGTTCTTTCAGATGCATACGTAATTCTTCGTTAGTCATTCTTAAGTTTGTCAGTTCTCTATCTTTAAGATCCCCCAGCATTTGTGCATTTTCCAAACATTGTTCACAGTTCTCTAATCTTTCTTTAAAATACGTACATTTCTTTTCCACGCATGACAATTTTTTTGTTAAGGTATCATTAGACTCTTCAAGTTTATCGACTTCACACTGCTTCTGCATCAATTGATCTTCTAAATAATCTATTTCCTTCTTATAATATCGTTCATGATCTACAGTATTTTTATTTTTTTTACAAGATTGTGGAGTGTTTTGTTTAGTTTTGTCTTCCTGTAAAACTTTTATTTCTGCAGCTTTTTCCTGTAACTTTTTCTGAAGACTTAGTACTTTATTTTGTTGAATTTTTAGATCTTCCTGTAAATCAGACTTTTCAAATCTTTCAACTTCTAATTGACTCTTCAGTTTCCTTAGTTCATAATTTCTTTCATTCAATAGTTTATGGATATGTGCAGATCGTGCAGCAGGAGAATTAAAGAAATCTTTAAGAGCTCTTGTCTTTGGTGTTATAGGTGTTTCTGATACATTATCCTCTAACTCGTTGATTATTTCTTTCAGTGTTTCTCTATTTATACCTTTACCATAAGGAATAATCATCTCAAGAAATGCTTTGATCTTCAGTTGAGTTTCATGTTGAAGTTTCATGCACATTGGTTGATAAAAAATTGGTTCTTGAGATACGTGTAATAAAAATAAGGATGCAATGTATACATGTTCTTTGTCTCCCAAATCATTATAATCAATTTTAAATTCAGGATATTCATCTGCATAAAATAGAAAAAACATTATGCCACATATTTATACAAAGCACGTATATGATAAGCAAAGAAGTTATACTAAGTATCTCAGATTTAAATGATCAAATTTTGCCAATAAAAATTATTATACTTAAAATACCCTGTATATATATTTACATACCTTGTAAAAATTGTATAGTAATGGCTTTTGTATCTAAAATGTCTTTAGCACCTTTCCATTTACTGTGAAATAAAAACAATTCATATAACTTAACATACTTTCAAAACATTAATAAATAAAGAGTTAAATATGTTGTTACTTACAATAAACTTATTAACTTTTGATAAAATTTTCCATCGTCTAATTCTTTTAGATTATTAACTTGCGTTTCCAGTACATCTAAACAATTTAGCTGTAAATATTAAATTTATTTCTTGTATTACATTTCAGTACATATTACAGTTAAAATATTATATAATACACAAAAACTTGGAAGTCTTTTATGACTACAATAGAAATTGTCATACACCATAAATGACAAATATATTTAATATTATAATGTAAATAAAAATTTGTGTCTGTTCGTTGTAACTAAATAATCACGTTAAATAACATGCATTAATTTTACACATATACGATATTATTATTTACCCATTCCAATATAATTTCAGTCCATAATCTCATGATTTAAAAACACAATTACTTTATTATTCTTGGGAGAACGATAATACATAGAATTTATACAAAGCTTTTCCGTTATATACTTCCAACGTTCTATAGAGGAGACGTTCAATTTCAAACAATTACTGCTCCCTTCACGTAACAGGAAATCCTTGATCATAAACATAATATAAACTTCCCTATGTTCTGCTTTAAATCACTAGGTGTTGCTGTGATTCAGTGAAAAAATAGGGTTACGAACGAGTGGTTTTCGTCCATTCAGCGCACGTAGTTACAATTTTCTAATCTCGAATATGTATATCTAGCACTTCATTATTTTGTATACTTCCCAGATTGTAAGTTTTTCTCAGTAGTCGTATATATTGTACACAATGTATATGACTGATAAAATGAAAAAGTAGTCGCAATAAAAAAGTACAAGTAGCAGGGTGTCTTCCTAGTTCAGTCAAGCAGCGGGAATGTACGCGAAGTTGCTTTGTCAGATCACTGTCACATAAAATGTTTTAACACTTTGTAGTCATAAGGTAGGTACAGATTATATTGCAATATTCTGCTGTACTAGTGTAGCGATTATTTGTAAATATCATGCACTGAATTAATTTGTTTGTACAAATGAGATATTTCATTATTTGTATACTATTTTGTATGAGTTTAGGATAATTGTAGATTTACAAAATACACAAGTACAGAATATAAATTTTATTTTTAAGGTTTGTGTCATACTTTTTTTCTAATACACATTTATGCACATGTACAGGAGTTTAAATTTTTTGTTTTAGTGATATGAGTAATTTAGTATTTGGAGTTGGCATAGGACTGTTTCTTATTTTGATTCTTTGGGCCATAGCTCTACTGATATTTGTTATATCATTAAGAGTTGAAAAGAAAATTGGTATTATCGCTATATTAATTGTTGGCATATGTACATTAATTTTAATCGCTTTGCCAAAAACATCGGAAAAAGCTAATACCACAGGAAAGAAGGTACACAAATTGTTCCATTACAAAAATTTGATATATATCTAAATATAACAGCTGCATAATGTCTATTTTAATCTTTTTTTATAGATATATGATCACTTGTTTGTCTGGCGTATTATATTACTTGTATTGTTGTCTATATCTTCTGTCATTGGTTTATTAGGATATTTTAAATTTACATTGACAGAACCAATAAGACCTGTTCGAATATCTAATTGGGTTTTTTAAAGATTTATAGTAAGTATTTTCTATTATAATTTTATATATATGTGAAGGTAAATCAAACAATGTAGCAAACATATTAATTTTTATTTATTTACATTGTCTTACAGAAGCCATTAATAAAACATGAAGACTTCTTACTAATTAAATGCTGCAACTGAAAAAAACTGTATAATTCTGCTCAACACTATTTTATGTTTTTATGATATAGATAGTATTCATAATATAAAATGTTGCGCAATACTACTAAACTTCCATCAGCTCTGGTCAGGCACATTTCTTCATCTTATCAAAAGAATAAACAATTTGAAATAACTAGTAATAGTGAATTTGTTAGCAAAGTAATGAATAGTTCTGTACCGGTTATTGTAAATTTTCATGCTGATTGGTGTGATCCTTGTAAAATATTGACACCAAAATTAATAGAACTTATAGGACCAATGGATAAACTAGATCTTGCAATTGTGAATCTAGAATTAAATCCAGAATTAGTAGATATTTTTGAAGTAAAAGCTGTGCCAGCTATTACAGTAATTTCAAGTGGATTAGTTGTTGATAAATTTGTAGGCATGATTAGTATAGATATTATAGAAAATTTAATACAGAAACTTACTACGACTTCCGCAAATTCTGAAAATGATAAAAGATCAAATGAAACATGAATATTTTACATATTGTAAAAAAAAAAATTGTTAGAGCAATTAATTAAAAATACTTTTATTGTATTATGCTATACAATTCTTATTCTCTTAACTTTAATGAGTAAATAACAATATTGAAACAAATATTTTATTAAAAGTTAAACTTTTAAAATGCAACATATATTAAATCGTGAAAATAAATTCAAGTTATAATAGATGTATTTTCTATTATAAGTTACATTTAAGATTTAACATTTTGTGTTCCTGATTAATATTGGGATGAAACAAGATTGTAATTTCAGAAAAGATAACATATTTATTATTTATCATTTTTTTTTTTAATAATAACTTGTTAGTTATTTTACAAACTCTTAATAATGTATTATATGTAATAGTAATATTATAACATGATTATAAAATGATTTTTTAAACTGATTGTATGTTACATAGTACAATATGTTATAATAATTAGTATTAACGGCCTTTTTTATTTCACGAAATCGTCACACTAGCTGTATTTATTAAACTAATCCTAATGTTAAAACTGAAGTATATTTCAAGGAACTTACTTTCTTTGCATAATTGCTATCACTACTTAAATATTTCTTAGTAGAATACAGTTAATAAGATTAATTTATTTCATTTCAATAAAATTCATTCGAAGCACATTATGCAACAAAGTTAACAATGGCTTATTATTAAACAATGAACGTAAATCTAAGATGATAAAACGTGACTGATGTAGGAATTATGAACAAATTGTTAATTTAATCTAGCTTCTACTTCAGGTTTATTTCAACTTATGAAACAATTTTGTACAATTTACGAATTTGTTGCTGATTACGGATAGTAGGCCTAAAACTTAATAAAAGTGATTTAATCCATGTATTCCCTGGTAAAAGAGGTTTTTTATCCCTTGGCAGCAAGCGATACATAAATGTATACCAACAATTAAAAGACTAGCTATAATCTTTTTTATCAGTCAAGTGCTTTCGAGAGACACCATGATAAGGCAATGCTGTGATTCCTTGATTACTTGCAAAACCTTTTATTTTTATGTGAAATATATTGTAACTCTTCTTGAAATTAAATTTTAACAAAAAGTATTTTATGTTTTTGCAAGCAACCTTGTTTTCTTAATAATAACCAGTATACATGTTTCAAATTTTAATAACATATGCAATTAAATAAGTAAATTGAGAATTAATTCATGTAAATATATACAAAATTAGGAAAAGATGTTCAATAAGTCTTTTAAAAGAAAAAATGATAATAAATTTATTTTTATTCTTCGGATAAATGTGGGTGTATTTACACGAAGTAATGTTCAATGTAATATTAATTTTTTTTTAGTGAAAATTATAACGAAATACATACTACATGTAAACACACCAACACGATTATCCTGATTTTCATACAATAAACGCATACAAACAAAATTTAAGATATATATATATATAACATTGCTATTAGTGCACCGATATGTTCTGTAGAGGCGATTTTATGGCCCCACAAAATTACATGTTCAGTAAATACATTTGGACGCTTTAATGTTGCAGAAATGTTGCGCATATTTACAACTTATCTATATCAAGTAGTTTAAAAAAAATGTAACAAAATGTAGAAAAACACGAATGATATTATATACAAATTTTCACTAATGTTACTTGTTGTTATTGGGCATGTTCAATAACAGTAACACAAATATCTTTCTTTTTTAACAAACAATGCAATTCACGAACATTTATAACAACCGCTATTCTTATACGTTATTATATTTCTGAGAATTATATGTTTTATACAATTATAAATTATAAAAAACATATAATAATTGAAATATGAACAATGCAAATCAGTAGAATCTGAACATACCCAATCATGAACTTTATATTGATAAAAATAATTTAGCTGATTAACAACAAGTAACACCTAGGTTCTGTTATTACTAAATCATCTAATAGTTATATGATACATAATATGATACAACATGATACAATTTACTTTGTGATTAGTCTTCACAGTAAATATGTATGGATAATCCTTTTATTATAATAGATAAAATATTAACTAATTTTTTATGTAAGGTTTTAAAATTCATGTTTGTTCCAAACATTTCAAGGAAATTGCATCTATTAAATATTATTGTAATGGAAGGAAAATGAGAAAAAAACGAGAAACTAGGGAAAAAATCCAGTAAATGAAAATCTTAGAAAAATTGTATAACGTAGAGTATTTTGTGGCTGTATATATACATGTGTGTATGTTAGAATTAGGAAACTAGTCTTTAAAATTCGTCGATTTTCATTATGTACAATTTTAAGAATAATCATTTACGATAGAACTTTATCATTTTGTAACTGGAATGAATTTTTTAAATTTTTAACGCATTTCTATTAATTCTATTTCGTAGTGCGTGATTCAAAAAAAGACTGTATGAAAATCGTTATGTGTATTACTATAAAGGATTCAAAAATACTTCATCACACTTCTGCCCCCAAATTTCGTACACCTTGCTCTGCTATCGGAACATATTTATCGTCAATTTTGACAAGTAAGATTACTTTATCTACGTGAGACCGCCGATTAGGATCACGATGATTAGGGGACCAACAATGAACAACGCATCCTTCCATACCTCTTTCAGGTACCCAATGTTGCCATCCAGATCTACCGCCTTGTTGCCTCATCCTTTCGTCTGGCCAAATTACATCTATGCGACGACCCAAATTAATAGCATCGTACACTTGATTAGGATCTATGATCTAAATAATAAATAAAAGCAAATTATTTTTAATAATAAACTTTTGAATACATGCCAATTACGGTCTGTTCTATTTTCTACTTACCCGTACTCTTTGTAAGACTTCCTCTTTCTCTAATTTACTGGTGAAACTTGTTTCGCTTTTAGTTTCAGTTTTAATATCGCTGTTACTAAGAAGACCCGCTAAACTAGCAAGTGTTGAGCTTGTAGGTTTACCAACCGAAGCTAGCGATCCTCTGTTTCCACCTAGAGATCCTGTATTTGTTCTTCCCAAAGAACCACGTCCAGTTGATCCACCAATTTGACATCCAGAATCTATGGACTGTGAGCCGGATGTGTGGTGACCTGATTGACTGTAGCCTGTCGTTAACAATTTTATTATATATATTGTAAAGCAATTATATATTGATTGATATACCGTAATGACTGTATGTACCTAAATGAATATTGTATGTAGTCATTGCATATACTCCATCGTTACCAAAACCTCCATCATCTTGAGATCCTGTGCCTCCGGAAGAACAACCTTGACCACATCTTCTTCTAACTCTGTAAATAAGATTTTTAATGATAACAGACTTTTTAATATTGGGCAGATTTTGTTATACAGTTATTACTTGCAGTTGTGTAATACCTTTGCCATAATTTAAAAATATTAGTCTTGATTATTCCAAGACTCAAAGGTCCTCCAATTATTGAACATAACTGTTCATTAGTTTCTGCGTAACTAGTTGTCAGCGGCGAAACGTAAATTGGGTAACCAATTGGTTGATCGCAAGAACTGTTTATTATATTTCTAAGAGCTTGTTTTGCATTTTGTATAGAGCCTCGTTCGGGATTTCTATTCCTCAAATATATTAATTCTTGTTGCTGTCCAGCCCATAAACCACGGACACATTCGCGATTCATTTTAATTACTCGGAAACTTAAAAAACGTTTATTAAGCATTATTACTTTATATTCGTCGATGCCATCATCAAGTGCATGTCTATAAATCAAGAAGGCATGAATTAAAATGATAATGTTGTGACAA
Organism: Megachile ligniseca; assembly: GCA_945859555.1. Taxonomy (NCBI): domain Eukaryota; kingdom Metazoa; phylum Arthropoda; class Insecta; order Hymenoptera; family Megachilidae; genus Megachile; species Megachile ligniseca. The sequence goes on from OX243792.1 coordinate 509,280, forward strand.
TATTTGCAAAAATATTATAATATAAAAATACCTAAGAGCTAGAAGGCTAGGGGCGCCGTTCAGAACTGCATTTCTCCAAAGCGGATCTGCTTCATGACTAATAACAAGATTTTTGTCGTGACTATCTATGGCTTCATAAAGAGCAGAAAGCTCAACGTACAGTTCTGGACTCATAAAATGATCCTGATGTAACTTTAATGCCATTCTTACTCCTTTTGCTACAACACTTCGTAACAGATCGACATCAAGTAACACCCATTCGTCTCGAACCGATGTTATTCGAAAATCTCCTAGATAAAATAAGTAAATTTTTCACATATTATTATTATCTTGAACTAAAAGGAATTAATTATTGAATTGTTTAATTGAAATTGTACCTTTAAATAGAGCATGCAATCCATAGAGAAAAAATTCCACGTTTGAAACAGTATTGTTAGATACTGCTCCTAAAACACGTCTCCCCAAAAGACTCAATGCAAGACATAAGGACACTAGCCGTGAATTTCTTGATTTATCTAATGTCTGAAACAAATAAGAACAAATAACTGAATATGACTATCAGTGTAATTAATAAATGTATATATGTAGTAAATATTTGAATCAATACCTTATCATGCTTAGTAACACAATACTGTATCCAATCTAAATAAACGTTGCAAAAACTGCTTCTTGTAATTCCGCTGGCACGAAAGTCGAAGTCCTCGTGAATACTCATATTAAATACAGGATCCAAATCAACGAAATTTTTTTTAAGAGTTACACTGAGTGCGTCCGCAATTTCAGAATTCTCTAGCCAATACTTTAATTTTGGTGATTTGACGGTATAGAAAACAATACTTTTTACGTAGTAAGTAACTAGTACTTTACGAAATTCAAACACTTGAAGCATAGAAACCGCTGAATTGTCAGAGATTGAGTATCCTTCTAGAACATATTTGGAGCTGGCAACCTCCCAAGCTAGCCAGCGCTGTCTAAAAGCTGCATTCACGCTCAACACATTTGAAAAATGTCCCATTTCACAGCAACAACAATTGTTGTTATCTTCAATTCCTTCAGATATTGCTTCCACCTAAAATGAAAAATAGTAAGGTTTAAACTGGGTAGTAGTTTGTGAAATATTGGTACAGTCTTGCTATATGGCTCCTGTTTAGATATAATCAAGCATAGCAGAAAAAGAACTATCAGGGCCATGTGGCAAGATGTGTACTTATAATAATGGTACATACTTCTCTTTGCTGGCAGTACGTTCCTCGAAATTCAAGGCCTCTCAATTGGAAAGTTACTAATCCATTGCCTAATTGTACGATATGTACCAAACAATTCAAGTAATCGGATGCTAGTAAAAAACAGTCGCCTTGTTCAACGTTCCCCCAGCGCCCAAGAGCAAGGTCTCCACAAAGGCTGTGTTGCAGCGATCTCGTTAATTGTTCGTAAAATATTGAATTCAAATTATTATCATCCGCACCCAAATTTCGATCCAAATGCGAAGACATTCGTGTATTCGAATGATCCACTCTTCTTGTCTTGTAATCTCGTTCCCAAAATTTTACCGGACGTACGTACGACGATATAAAAATTGCACTGCCCAAAAGTGGATTTAGAGGAGTGCTCAGAATCGCAGAGATACCCGCTTGCAAGAACAGCATAGCAGAATGTGGAACGGAAAAAGGTTGAGCGAATGCATGAAATGCACTGCCCCACGTAATTTGCCAGGGTGCAATATATGTGACTACAAATCGAATTTTCAAAAGTAATTCATAAATTTTAGCAAATGCTATTCCTGTTACAAAATAGTCTACCAAAAATGTTTCACTGAGATTTCGAAAATCTAGCTTGAAAAACAGAACAGCAAAAATTAGAACCAGGTAACGTGTTGATGGATCAGAATACGCAGATCTTAAGGATTTCAATCCACAGACAACTATGATCAATGCGCCTACACTTTCTCCAAATTTGGATACAACTTTTGATGAACACTCTGTAAGCGCTCCCAGAAACACTATTGGATACAAAACATTCCTTTCCAGGAAACACAGACAAACATAAGCTTTTTCAAACCACATAATTTTCACTGGTTCTCGAACTTCAAATTGAGGATATTCATGACTACGCAATACTGGTCTTGATAAACACAACCATGGTAATTGTTTCCTCAGTTGTGGTACAATGTAATGTAACAGAAATCCTAGACAACTTGCGATGCCCCATAAAACAGGGTTTAATTCTGGCTGTAATGCTGTGAATACGGTTGAACAATGAATTCCGAAAGACAAAGTACCTATCACTGTGCACACTATTAAGTCATTTTTTAATCTTGCATTTACTGTTGCTCTCAACTTTTCAGGCAATGGATCTACTAATTCTGTATCAGACATTTGTTCGCCAACTTCAATCTTTACATGTTTCTTTCTTCTGTATGCTCTGAATTTTGCTTCTTTGTATGGTGCAGATAAATTGTCTCTACGGGATGTATTCTCGATAATCTTAGCTTCTTTTTCTTCCATATAAACTTCTGGTGGCCATAAATTTGCTTTAACAATATCCCACATTACGGAGGGATCCGAGGAAGATCTGCTCAAGTGATAAGACACAGCGACTAACAAGCCCGCAAAAATGGAGAATAAAATATGTTGTGAAGACTTCGGTTCTGTGAGTGCTCCATACGCAAACCCGTACAAAATAATAACTGTGACAATACTGCGACAGAGACAGTATATGGAAGAAAGTAGACTGGTGGTAGCATTACCTCCGAATAAATGAATGTCTATATGTTCACAGAGGTACATTAAAAAAGTATTGATCTGAGGGAGCAAACCCAAAGAAAATACAAGTGGAAAGCACAAAAGAAAAATTAATAAAATATTGCGAATCTGCAATATAACATCATAATCTGCGATTCGTAAACCGTATATCCGAAACTCAGATGTTTTAAAGTTTCTCAAAGATTCGTTGAAAATTAATATGAATCCTGAACATAATATATAATACACGGGGCGGGAGAAGACTATTATGCGATTAAATCCGTGCGTCGGAGAAGCAGCGTCAGGCTGAACAGACTTTAATAATGAATACTGACATCCGGCAGTTACAAAGCAGAACATGAAAGCAAATATATCTTGGTAAAATCCTTGTTGAAGTAATAAGAGACCTAATCCAGCGACGGCGATTGCTAGGAACGTCGAAATGATAGTCTCAAAAATGGTCAAATTTCGATCTAACAAAGCTAATAAAAATAAACGATCGAATCGCACTTTGATGTGCGGTAATTTCCCAATTTTCCATTTATAATAATGTCTTGCTTGTTTGGGTTTAGAATCAGAACCATCTAAACCACCGATAAATCGGTTCCAAGATAAATTTGTATTCATATCGGCTTCTTGATGCGTTGGCATCGTTAAAACAGGCACTCGACGATTAGAGTCAACTGGGTAAAGGTTCAAATTGAAATATCCTAATAAATTTCGTAATCTTCGATTTCTATCAGTCATTGATTCGATACGTGACATTATATCTTGATGAAATTGATCACGTTCTAAGGTTTCAAGTTCACACTGATTCGAATTCCCAGCATTTTGATGAAATTGATCTCGTTCCGAGGTTTCTCCCGTCGAGTGATTAGTACTCCCAGTATTCGAGGAAACTAAATTTGATGAAAATGAATTTTGTGCCTTCGTTTGATTGCTTTTTGGGCTTGACAAAACAGGCGGTGTATCTATGTGTATACTTAAATCAAGAGAATTTAATGATGGACTACTAGAACTGATGCTCAAAGTGTCCGTTAATTCCCAATTTCTATCGTAACGTAAATTTTGAGTAAGTTGTTGACGCAGCAAAGTGTTCAACAATTTATCATTATTGCTAGAAGGAACTTGCGCAGCTGCAGCAACGTCAGATGTTTTCTCGTCGAAGGTATAGGCTAACCAGCGTTCGCTTTCATCGTGAAAATAAGGTACGGTTGCTTCTATGGTGTCGTTATGGTTGGCGACCAAATGACATTCTTCGTTTGATATCAATCCAAGTAAAGCGGTGAACGGAACAACGTTGTCGTCCCGATTTCTATCTCGTGGTACGCGATACGGTCTAATTGAGCACTTCAAAGGACCTCGCCTTCTTCGTGAGTTTCGATTTTCTGAACTACAGCCTAATCTTAAATCGGACACTGTACTAGATTGACCAGGTAAGTCTCGACCAGAAGTCAATAACGTAGCTAACAAAGAAGATGCAAGGCTAAGTGTACTTAACTCGTTGTTCGAACCACTAGTTTGCTCAAATCTTCCGTCTCTTCTTCTATTTTTGTCTCTTCTGACTTCTAACGTTCGTTTAAGTCTTGGCCGGGTTTGTTCAACAGTTGTAATATTATCATCTATAGCTTCTACTGCAGGTTTTGGACGGCTTTGTTTAGGTATCGCACCTTGATGTCGTTTGTTATCTGTTTCTAATTGCGGGAGTAACTTTCGTTTCACCTCGTTTTCCATGCTCAGTATCGTACTAGACGAACCAGAATCTGGTTCCTTATCATGCAATCCTATAGAATGAGAATTTATAAACTATATTGTTGTTGTTAACCCTTTTTGTTCTTTTAAGAGTATGATAAAATACTTTTCATATGAATTTCACTTTTCATTCTTAACGGATGTTAATGAGTATCTATTGATGTATTTCTTCGTATAAAGTACAATTCAATAGTGTTAGTAATGTGAATGACGTTTAATAAGTTAAACTTGCCTTTATTCGTTCGTGACTCTATTGTACAATCATTGCCTTCGAATAATCGATCAATTCCAAGAACACTTCCAACATTTAACGGATCATCTATATTTTTCAATTTATCTTGTTTGTCTTTGGACCTCTCTCCATCTGAAAATTCGCGACTGCTCTGACTTGCATTACTGTATCTTCTTTTGACACCAGGCTTTGATTCTTCGATCAGGGCATCACGAGAATTTGCAGAATCATTATCTATACCAGCATCCCCATTAAATCTAAGTTTGAATATAATTACATAAATTAATGAATTAGTAATTTCATAATCATTTCTATTACTTTTAAATTACCTTGAAAATCTATCTTCAAATCGGCTAGTACTAAGACTTCTGTCTCGATTTGAGGTAGTATTAGTTTCACAACTCTTTCGAGTAAGTAATGGACTACAAGAATCGCGAAGACTAAATCCTCCTGTACTTTCATTAGCAAACTGTTCATCACTTTGTTCTGCTATAGGATGTACTATCTCCGATCCGTAACTAAGATATGGTAATAACTGGAGTTGATTTTTTTTCAATGTATTCTGAGGTAATACCTTTGAAACAAATGTACCTTCTTAATATAATGTTATATATAATCTAATAGATATACGGATTTAATCATACCTTTTTAGTATTAATTGTTTCAAGACTCTGTGGGTGAAGAGGTAAATTATTGTCATCTGTAGAGTTCATATTTTTGTTAGTAGCACCAATTATTTCAAGACTTTGTGGATGAATAAGTTGTTGATGTGGTTTCTTTGTAATAACCTTTAGAAAAATATTATAGAAACGCAGTTTCATTATATTTCTTGTTAAATACATATATTACTTCATTTTTACCTCTAATGATTGTGGATGTGATGAAATTTTATTTTTGTCCATGTCTTCCTTTTTTGATATAATTTCTAAACTCTGCGGATGATCGTTTATTAAATGAGTTTCCATTGGAATTGAATTAGAATTAAGACGTCGAACACTTTGATTGGACTTCCAATAAGGATAATCGTCTGCATGGTCTTCCAGTTCTAATGAACTTGTTTGTTTTATTTGACTTTCAGAACCTGTTTTACCAAGACTACCCTGTTTAGAGTGACGATTTCGTGAATCTTTCGATGCATGTCTGCACAATTTCTTGGAACCTTGTCGATCTTGCTCGGTAATAACAACGCACTTAAGTCGTTTTAACCTTCTTTCTGCACGTTTCCAAAATTACCCAAAATAAATATTAGTATCATAAAAACAATGGCGTAAAATTTTAATGTAAAAGTTAAAAAAGTAATACCATATCTTTTACTTCGAAAACGTGGTTCATAGTACTGAGTAGCAGCTATTTCTGCTTCATGTACATTTATACTAGGTACCATTGGTTTAGTTAATTGTGCTTCTTCTGAACTTTCTGAACTATTTTTTCTATGAATTTCTACCTTCAAATCTATAGTTGAACTAGGTTTATCTCGATTGTACTCAGATGTTATACTATCTGCATCTGCATTTTGCACATTTGATTCGATAAAAGAGTTGCGTGATGAGCATTCAACAGGTGGTGTATCTGTTTTTCCTATTTCAAAAAATCTTACAAATTATTTCTTCATAACTTGAATATAACTTAAAGTTAAATATACTTTATATTTATATGCATGATAAATTTGAAATATAATAGACACTCTACTATACCGCTTAAAACTTGAAGTTCTATTCCATGATCTACTTGATTTTGTGATTGTTCCCTGCATTTATTATGCAATATATGTCTTTTTTCACTTTCTGATCTTTGCTGGCTAATGGTTTGACCACATTCTTCTAAACATTCAGTCGTATCATACACACAATGCAATGCATGATTGACACATTTTATTGTACCAAATAGTGCTCCGATCGAAGAACAATATGCCACCCACACATATAACGTTGGTGGAAAATACTATAAAATAAAAGACTAATGTATAATATTCATTCATTATGAATATAATTATATAAACTATACATTTATGTATATAGATTAAAAATAACAGAATATCATTGTTAATATATTATATCAACGACTTCCTTGCACATGAAAACATAGTGTAGATCTATAGGTCAATTTTGTTTTTTTAAATGGACTACTCAATCTTTTTGCTGGAACAGCAAATTCTGAGTTTAAATGTACATTTATCATGAAAATTATGCTCAAAACATTTAACTTTATATCCTGTTACTCTCAGCATTAAGATGTAAACAAATACTTAATAATAAAAGTCATAGAATATAGCATTATTGGATTTTTAACATCTCTCTGTTTCATTAAATTCCTCATTTAATGAATGTAAGATGAGTAATATAATATTTCTAACAAATGTTATGAATTCCTGTTGCATACTTCGATACATCATAAACACATAAGAATCAACTATCTAGTTATAATGAAAGTAACAGGACGAACAAAATAAAATATCTCATGAACGATAAGTTTGAAAACAAATATACCTTAATACTTTTATATTCAGAATTAGCTGTTTTAGAAAAAACTGGATGTTCCATTTAAAAGAATAAAACTGACCTCTAGATCTCCTCTATGCCTCCACCTGTAAAGAAACTATAAATACTATATTATTTCCTGACACTGTATAACTTTTATATGTAATAGTTTTGTTTATTGTTTGAAATAATTATGAAGTTCTAGTTGAACTAAGTCAGTGAGTCACTTCATATAACGTTATTTATACAAGATAAGTAAGATACAAGTGGATAAAATGTATACGAAAGTTTACTTACAAGATATATAGTAAATGGTAAGCAGAGCAGGAAGAGCCAAATGTAAAGGTGAAAAGTATTTGAAAAAATATCGAGATGCGGATCGTAAAACCAGCCTCCTGTCAGGCTCGCCCAGACGCCTTGTCTCAAAATTTCCAGCGTTTGAGAACCCATACCAGTTGTAAAAGTGCTCCCTCACCATCTTCCCATCACTTGCTGCTTTACAGCTTTATGCGTAGCCAATCTTTTTCATTCGAAAAATCGCGTGGCAAACAATAAGGCGATACATTTTATCTCGGCCTTATTAATCAATGAATTTGGCGCACACGACTTACTGACTTCGCAGCCATCTTCACATCTCAGATGATTTTGGACACGAACCATACGATTCCCCATAAGATTCGAACATTTGTGATTCATCTTTGACACAAAGGGTATCCATAAAAATCATTGAAAAAGAAAACGATGTAATGAAGAAACCGTTCCATAATTCAGAAATGTTTATACAAATGTTTATTCAAATACCAAATGAATTTTGGTTATAAAAATAAATACTCTGTTCTACGAATGAATTTAGTTTAGTTAATTTATTTACTTCACAGTACACGAGATGGTGCTTGAGGCTACATCCGTCTTATTTTATTCGACAAACTTTACCATCTCTAAGCAGCAAATTTTTAACGAGAAGTGTGAGGTCTTTCTATAGATTGTTCTGTCTTTATGGCCATATACATGGTGGGAAAAAATAAATGAAGTGTTAAATTAGGTAGGACAACGTAGAGAAAATTGGCCATCGCTCGAACTTTCAAATTTATAAATTTGAAAGTTTGTACTTATTCAAAGAAAGCCTAGCCGAATAACGAAATAAGAGAAATATTGTATCCAATTGTATAATATATTTTTGGTAGTTTTGAGTGAGCAAAACTTACTGCAATCAACAAGAATTGCAAATTACGAAAGGTTCTGTACGCTGAGTATATATTCTTGGTATCATAGTGGTCGTAAGAGCGCATGCACTTTTCCATGGATTACAGGGTGTATAGAACCAAACAGAGCATAAAATTTAATGGCGTTATTGTAAATGCACCTTATGCAGTTGCAACGACATAAAGCAACCTTTCAAACGTTCTCTCTATGAATCGTGATCCAATATATCACGTCAACGGTGGGGCCGTCAAACGAAACATGGCGACCATTAGGTTATTGCTATGAGTACTGGCTGATTTTCTATCGTTAAATGTGGAATCATCGTGCGTTGTGCGGGCTGACGCGAAGCGTCGTGTCCTCGGGGAGGCAAACACGTCGCTTTCAACTCCACACAACCCGAGTACACTGCTCCTAATGCCGATTCAATGAAAAGAATCGGTTTCGTCAACAGTGGCTTGTGGGTATACACACCCCGACGCGAGACTCCAAAGTGGTTTTATGGCATATCGAGCTTTTTTCTACTCTTCTGAAATTTCATCCGCAATGCTCCTGGCAGGAGTGTGATTCGCGTAGAAAAATCAGAAATTCTTCGCCGCGTTGTTGTCGGACTCGCGAATCAAAATGCCGGTCATGATTAAAGTGTTTTTATGCATGGGGTGTTAGTGGTGGAGATCACCTCCTCTCACCCCACATTTTTCTTGTAAAATCTGTGTGTATATTTAAATTATTACCGAAAAATGAAAGAACTGTTTCACGTTTGTGAATTGTTCACGATTTTTAGAGATATGTAGAAAACAAATGTGAAATGTGTAAAGATGTGTGTAGTGTTGGGAAAATAATACAAGGTGGATATAGACTTCTTATACATGTTTATTCAGTTTTCTTCGAAGAGAACTAATAATACATCAGAAGTGTTTTGTATTATTTCTGGTTTGACTGGTAAATATTGCACAAGGATTGTAAGACAAAAAGCTGTAATTTCCAGAAAGGGAAAGATTACGAAGAGTGTAAGGCCATATGCCGCCAGCCGGGCTATCGGCGAGGGGCTTGTCTACCTTGATGGACCACGGACAACCAGATGCTCGTCATCGGAGCGAGCGGTTTCTACTTCATCCAGAGAATGGCTCCTCTAATTCTCATAGCGCTAACACAGCCAATTCGTCTCCAAGATATCAACATAATAGTAGAACAAATAATCATTCCACGAGGTATAACACTTATTTATAACAAAAAGTGATTCTGTTGCTAGGAGACACAAACAAGGACCAGCAAATATACCGCTCAACCACTTTTCATCGTATTGTAGGAGATCGATATTATCCTGTGTCAATGGTGGCTTAGTAGCAGAGACAACTGTATTGTGTGTTCGAGTGGTTGAGTGATATGTTTTATAGCACTTATTTTGTGTTTCCTAGCAGAAGAATCGTCTTGTTTATCTTTATAAACCTGCCAGATTTCATGAATTTGAACAGTGTCAAAGTGTGGTTGATTAAACTTTTGTATTTTAGTTACGCATATTTGTATGGACGCTCATCCAGCAACAATATGTCTGATAGTAGTGTTTCTGATACGCATAGTGGTGGTACTGCAAGAACTGTTTCTCAACAGACTAGTCCATCTCATGGTACACATTCCTCTTCCCAATCAAGACAAGATAATAGTTCAACCATTTTTACGGCATTATTTGATTATGTTGCCCAAGGCGAGGATGAATTATCTTTACAAAGAGGTGAAACGGTTGAGGTAAATTTTGTCATATATATTTATGAAACTTATGATTTTGTAGTAGGATGTCAAAGTACAAATATTGCATTTAATACATTAGGTTCTATCTAAGGATTCAAAAATCTCAGGTGATGAAGGGTGGTGGACTGGAAAAATCCATGGGAAAGTTGGTATTTTTCCAGCCAATTTTGTTGCAGAAGCAGATAGCATTGATCGAGTTTCATCGGTGATTGATAAAGTTCAACCGGTTGAAATTGATTTTGAAGAATTACAATTAGAAGAAGTAATAGGAGTTGGTGGATTTGGGAAAGTTTATAGGTACTTAATTTTATTGCATCTCTTAAGTATAACATATTTATAATGATCTATTTAGTAATATCTATGGTTGTGTATAATATTTTAGAGGATTCTGGCAAAAACATGAAGTAGCTGTTAAAGCAGCTCGCCAGGATCCAGATGAAGAACCAAGCGTAACATTAGAAAATGTTCGACAAGAAGCAAAATTATTTTGGTTACTAAAACATGAGAATATTGTGCAATTAGAGGGAGTTTGTTTAAAAATGCCAAATATGTGTCTTGTAATGGAATACGCACGAGGTGGTAGTTTGAACAGGGTTCTTAGCGGTAGAAAAATCAGGCCTGATGTACTTGTTGATTGGGCAATACAAATTGCTCGTGGCATGGACTACCTTCACAATAAAGCTCCTATAAGTCTTATTCACAGGGACCTAAAAAGTTCTAATGGTAAGTTGTTAACATGACAAATATTTGTGTATTAAATGTTTTATTTATATATTTATACGTTGTAGTATATACATATTTTTATCTGTAATAGTGTTATTGAGTGAACCTATAGAAAATGATGATCTACAATATAAAACTTTAAAAATAACTGACTTTGGATTGGCAAGGGAAGTTTATAAGACAACTCGAATGTCAGCAGCAGGCACATATGCTTGGATGGCACCAGAGGTTATTAAAAAGAGTACTTTCAGTAAAGCCAGTGATGTTTGGAGGTCAGTTTTATGTACCTCCTATGTCACTCCGATCGTTAATAAATTTTTTTTTCTATTACATTATTTTCTTCTTCTCTAATCCTTTTTTATATGTGTAGTTATGGAGTGCTTTTATGGGAACTTTTAACTGGTGAAACTCCTTACAAAGGAATAGATGCTTTAGCAGTGGCATATGGCGTTGCCGTTAATAAACTTACATTGCCTATTCCATCGACTTGTCCTCAACCTTGGAGGTTTTTAATGGAAGGTATGTTATTGCATAACAATATTAATATTCAAAAACACGAATCATTTTGAAAATAAAACAAAATACTTGTTTAGCATGTTGGGCTTCCGATAGCCATTCAAGACCAGGATTTGTCGAAATTCTAGTAGCATTGGATGAAGTACGTAGTGCATTTGCAGCAACACCGCATGAATCGTTTCATACGATGCAAGAAGATTGGAGACTTGAAATCGAACAAGTTCTTCATGGATTGCGCATGAAGGAAAAGGTATATAATTTATATTTTAAAGAAATGAATTTGTACAAAGATAACATACCGTAAACATTGTGTGTATAACTTATACCATTATAAATAATATTTATAATCATTCTTTCAAATGCTATACAAAGGCATGCAGATCGTTAGAAGAGGTAAGATAATGTGTAGCTATCATTGAAAGTACCAACTGTTTTTATTTCTAACAGCAAATGTATATGTTATCCGCTTGTTTCTTTTAATTTCTGAAACAAACCTTGTGATAAACAATAATTTAATTCGTTAAATTTTGTATATTTTTGTCCATTAGGAATTGCGCTGTAGAGAAGAAGAATTAACAAAAGCACAAGTACAACAACGACAACACGAAGAAAATTTGAGACAGCGAGAACAAGAATTAGCTGCCCGAGAAATAGACTTATTAGAGCGTGAACTTACAGTAATGATAATTCAGCAACAAAATACTCCTACGCCAAACAAGAGGCGTGGAAAATTCAAAAAGTCGAGATTAAAATTGAATAAGAAAGAACCGGGAAGTAATATAAGTGCTCCATCCGGTGAGTATTTTATAATTTATTTCAATAGGAAGTGAATCGAGTAATTGATATAAATAACAATGTACATTTTCATTTTCATAGATTTTCGCCATACAATAACAGTTCAACATACAGCGTTGGATCGAGGAAAAGTGCGAAATCCATCGAGACCTAATAGTCCACCAGGCTCGCCTAGCATTCCAAGATTACGTGCGATTGCATGTAAGTAATTTGTTCAAAATATTCGTTAGTAGTTCACAATTATAATTACATGTTGTTCAGTATGAATGATTTTGTCCTGAGATATTTTTCAGTATTTACGAGAAATTTGGATCACAATGTTTGCGCTTTGTAGACACGTTGTTTTAATTTAATCTTGATATTTATTGGCATGGTGTGAATAATTAAATATATTTTTGTTTTTTAAAGATCATATATACATGTATATAATTTACGTTGTGTTCTCTTTCTTTTTGTAAGAAAAATTCAGAATTTAAATATTAATATCACTCCATAGTAAAGTCATTTAATAAATTTTCTTATCTGTTTAATACTGTAAATTTCTGTCGAGAGAAACTTCCGTTATGAAAGTTACTGCTCAGAATATTATTACGAACCACATGAAACACCTTTATTATTTCAAAGCGTGTATTAAACTTAAAAGCGTCTAGGGTAGGAGGGAAAAACTAGTATCGTAGTGAGTAGCGTTTTGTTTTTTGTCTTCCTCCTTTAGTACCAGCAGATGGAGTGAAGGGTAAGACTTGGGGACCGTCAACACTCCACCAACGCGAGCGTGGGGCTATTATCACACAGCCACCAAATCCTGCATCACCAGGTGGCAAGCGGTGGTCTCGTTCTGCTCCAGATCTTGAAAAGACACCTCTGCGTACCGCCCTGTTGGCACATCGCTCCCCGCTTCTTCAAGAAATAGGTAACCCCTCCTCCAGAAAGTTGTACTCCTCAGCAAATAATTTGATAGACAATCATCCAGGATATAGTTATAACAACATTCCAGAAAATTCTAACAACATTCTGAAAAGTGAAAGCTGTCCACCTTGCAATATAGGTGAAGATTCGGTTATCGTGGACAACGATATTTACGAGTCCGTGGTTTTGCATAATAAACAGGCGAACAATCATAAAACTCATTTCTCTAGTGAGCACTTAGTCATGGATAGTTACTCAAAATCAAATGCTAGGAACACTTTAAAAACCTCATCCGCTAGAAGTCAGAAACACATAGTAGGTGATTGGGAACACTCATATTCTTCAAATTTTGTACAGAGCGTAGCGTGTAGTTTGGTTGGTACTGCGAAACGCGTGAAGAAGAAAAAACGCGAAAGAAGTAAGTCGAAAGAATCAAAACGTAGAGATAGTTCGGAATCACGATTAGCTGCTTTCGCTGACTTTTTTCGTTCTCCCTCTGGATCAAGAAAGAGCTCTTTAAATTCTCCACATAGCGCAGAACGGAAGAATTCTGTTACCATTAAGATCAGTGATACAGACGGCTTAGAGTCAAGTCCTGAGAATTCTGTAGGTAAAAAGTCCCAGCATAAATCAAGAATGTCTAAGAGTCCTTTAAGAATGTTAAACAAAATGAGGGCTTGGGGAAGTCGGGATGCTCTTGACGATAAAACCACCGTCGTTAAAGTAGAATATAATGTTTTAGATAATACGATATCTATGCCACAATTTAGTCAACGTGATTCTGATCAGAATAGTGCAATGCCCAAATTCTTGACCGCAAATTCGCGCGAAGGGATAGATTTCGAGAGCCTCGAGTCAGAACTTTGTAATTTCGATTCGGAACATTCGAACGACAGTTCTGTTTCAAAAAATTCCTTAAGTTTGTTTCCGGAGAACAAGTGTAAAAAATCTCCTACGTCTTTCGATTGTGTTAGCGGTGTATCAGAGGCCCGTTTAAAACAACGCATTCCACAATTAGATCGAAGTTTCGATTCAGATTCCTCCTTAAATCAAAAATCAAAGAGCAACGAATATTTGCGCAGTTGCGAAGAAGATAGTGACAATATCAATTCCATCATGCACACGCCTGGATATAGCCAGGATTGCGAGCGTTATAATTCACAAATTAATTATGGACAAAAGAAAAATTTAATTGAATCACTGAGAGATACTCCTTCGCACCATAGTTCAGAAGATGTGAATAGTATTATTTACGCCTCACCTAAAATTTTGAAGAAAAGTGATGACAAGTGATGTATTTTGCAAGGACAAAGATGTGCATATAAAACGTATAATTTGCAAACGCATTTTACGAATACACCTTCTTTCTGTTTTATATGTTTTAGTAACAATCTTATATTTTTTTTACCGCAGGCGTTTCTGAGGAAAGCATCTATCCCACTCGTAAGTCTCTTTATATTGTTGCGCAACTGTTTCACACCTTGTAAGAGACCTATTTATTTCTTTTTCCATATCACAGCGAGTCTCAGTAAATGATATTTTAAACTTTTTTCCATTGTAATAAAAGTAAAGATCTCAAATGGGCAGTGCCTTTTCGTGTTTATATTTAAATATTATATTTTATTTTGTTTGTTCTTTCTTTTTCTTCTTTTGATTTTTTGACAAATTGTATCCGGATAGATTGTGCTTAAAATTATTTCCATACGAGTGCATGAATACACTATTTAGTTGGATTTCAACATGTATTGATGTTCCGAGAAAGAAGTATTTCCAAGATAAAAGTATATATTTTAATGACACATGTACAGTTGCAAACATTTAAAGAAAAACTATGTTCCCATCTTTTTATATTAATAGTGTTGTGTTTAAGATAATTTTATTCGGTTGAATTGTTTGGAATGGTATATATTATTGCTATATACCATCTTGGAGGATTTTAAATTTTATCAAAAAATAGATGAATTGTCGATTAAACCGGTTTTCAACAAACAAACAAAATTCATTTCCACGTATATTGGTGATTCTGTTGATTAATTTTAATATGATACAAATGTCTATCAAATTACATAGTGAATATATTATTTTAGAATATTTTAATACAGGGTAATCTGCTACCCTGCAATAATCTAAAAGCTATTTATAATTTAATTTAAATTTATAAGAACTTCGTATTTTGAACTCTGTAATTTAATGATTACATGAAATGTAAATGCAATCTTTCTGGTGTTGGTTCTTTTCTGATGTTATCTAAAATATATAACATTCTAACAAAGCAGAGCTAACAGCCCTTTACTATGTGAAAAGAAAATCATGTGCTTCTGCCATTACAAACCAAAAGTTTTGGATTATAGTTATTTTTTTTATTTAAGAGCGTTTCTGGAAAACTGTACCTTTTGTATAAATTGTAATTTCGAAATTTGAAAAATCAAAATTACAAAATTATTATAGAGAGTAGTACGTTTTAAGTGTGAAAGTAGAGTTGTATTTTTTTCTTTATTGCCTTAAACACGTTTAAATTAATTTCATATTTTGTTAATTATTTTCTGTTCAATTTAATAGCGATTTCATTTTTTGTATCATGGTAGACTTTCGACCTTTTTTAGATTCAGAAATTTCGCGCACGTCACATACAACACATGGAGCGACACGCACACTTGTATTTAGAAATAGAAATTTTTTCAATAAAACCTTTTCAGTTGGACACGTTGAATTTTGTTTTTTCGTTTTCTGAATTTTTACGCTCGGTTTATGGTAATATTTAATCAACTTAAAAAGTCTATGTTCGTTTATACGTATATTTATGTTTCAAATATGCATTTTGAATATTTTTGAAGGAAATGTATTCATTTTTGTACGTTTGTTTTAATCAATTGACTAACTAAAAATGCAATAAACAATAAATAATAGTTTGTTTTTCATACTTATTAATGTTTTTACATTGTTTTTTGTTGTTTGCCAATGATCGAGCGTAAAAGAATCCTTTTGCATGCTTCCAGTAGGATCCTAACTATCAAGATTGGGTTTGGTCCTTTTCTTGCCCTAAAATTCCAATGTCATTTAAAGAAGTACTCCATTAATTGTTTTATATTCCTATTTTGTATATAATTTGTTAAGAACTATTGATGTAAAACAATTTTTTTTTTTTTTTAATGTTATCGTACACTTATTTTCAATATAAATTTTGTACTTATATTGAATTAAAATTAAGAGAAAAAGAAAAAATTTTAAAGTTAATTATGACAAATGGCTATTGTTTTAAATATAGTTTATTCCCTTCTTTTTATACCCTGTCTAATTTTCAAAGTTCCATTATTTTTCAATAAATTTAGTTACTTTCAAAATATGGGCTTTATGCTTATGATTGTGTTTTAGAATATAATATGAAAGCTTTCTAAGAATCACTAGTAATAAAAATAGTTAAAATAAGAATGTGGCATGTAGTGTTTTAATATGATGCATGTGACACATTGCGCTTATATACACAAATTAGTTATAAGTAATATAACAAGTAAGCATGTCGTAACTGTACTAAACTGTTTATTTTAAAGTTATTGTAAACTTGTAATACAAGGCTTTTAAAGATTATGTACAAAGGTAAGAGATAAAAAATAATAGTAATTATCATGATATTTTGATTTACTTAGTACTGCAAAAAGGAAAATAAAAATTAAGATTGTACTCTATCATTTTAAATTTGTTTTTTTTTACATATACAGTAATATCAACATTATTATTGTAGAAATTTGTTTTTGTAGATTATCCGGCTTTACCACCTGATCTATCAACTGACTGGGTAACGTCGGATTACCCTGTGAAACCTGGATTAACTGGACCTTACATCATGCCAATGCCTGTTCCAATGCCAACTCTTTATAATGGAGAAACGAAGAAACCAAAGTTAAGCATAATAGAGCTGGTTTTATACAATATCGCGGCTATGTTAGCTGGAGTAGCTACTGGATATGATGTAAGAATGTCAAACATATCTCCAATTCATCCAAGACTGTATCCGCGGCTCGGTGAATGTGAAGATGAACCTCCTCGATGGTGGTTTCAAGCAGACACTGGATCAAATCGTAATTCTGGTCATCTTGGACCTGATTATGAATTTAGTTCAAGTAGTGGGTATCCTCATAACACGTATCATGGACCAGCAAGACATTATAGGTATAAAATTATAATATTGCATTTGTAGTTACATTGTGATCTCTTTAAAACATGATAATTACCTGTATCATAGGCCATTTTTGAGTAACATGGGTGGTATAGCACCTGGTCTTCCACCCAGTGTTATGCCAGACAAACCCCTAAGATTTACGGACTCACCTCAACATTATGCAAGCAGTACAAGCTCTAATGCACCAACCCCAAGCCCTAGGAGGAAGAGTAGTAGTACTAGTAACGAAGATGTGTACACGCACGATACAGGAAGGGTTGATAGAATGGAAAGAGTACCAACGATATACATGGGCAACGTTGCACCTTTTCCAGACTATGGACCTCCTGTGTACACCGTTGTTCCGCCAGAATATTATAGACCACCAGAACCAACGTATTTTGT
This sequence comes from Megachile ligniseca, assembly GCA_945859555.1. Lineage (NCBI taxonomy): Eukaryota > Metazoa > Arthropoda > Insecta > Hymenoptera > Megachilidae > Megachile > Megachile ligniseca. Next base: position 526,932 of record OX243792.1, read on the forward strand.
ACCTACAGATTATCAGTAAGTAATTTAGAATGCAATATTAAAATTGAACTATGTTAGCCACAATAAATATCTGCTACTTTTATTTTTCAGTGATAGAATGCTTGAATGTTCTGAATTTCCACATGCTTATGATAATCCGAGCAGTATGAATAGTCCAGCTCGGCCAGTGTCAAGGCTTCCTTCATATACTCACCATCGTACTTCATCAAATGTTTCAAACGCAAGCACGTCGAGTCAAAGTAATATAAATCCAACGTTTCGTTTGGAAGACGAGGATGATTATTCTTTGTATTCACCTGGACATTATTATCAACGATCTTCAGCTATTATTTCCAATGTAGGAACATATAGTCCAAGTATGCTTAACCACGATTATGGTTCACAATTGTTGACTCGTCAGAATTCACATGATTCAAATTCAAATTCGGGAGAAAGACCGAGTAATTTGGAAGTGGTAAATCGATTACGATCAAGCTTAAAACGTTCTAATTATTCGTATAATTCTCCAAATAAAAGTGTGAGCAAAAACAATTCAGGTTCGGGTACTCCAACAAATCCTACTCCACCAGACTCTCTGACGTCTGAGGACTCTAGTTACGTATCGGCTAAAGATAGTCAGATTTCTATAAGTAGGGTTCGATTTTCTCCGGTAACTTTTGATAGAGATGGAGTTTCACGTGAACATAGAGAAACGTTACTCGATATACCTGTACATGGTCAAAATCAAGATGCTACTGTTCCGTTACAAGTTAATCGGCGATTGAACAGAAGTAGAAAACCAAGTATTTCTGAATTAGAGAGAGAATTTTTGTCATAGCATTGGCTTATTTAAAATCCTGAATATAATGTAAAAGTAACGCTCTAAAAAGTTTGGTCAATCCTGAAAGTAACATTCAATTACAACAGTACGAGTTGAAAGAGTACATAATGCAGCAGAAGTTTATTGAATCATTATAACTAGAAAATACAGCGATGCACGTTGTCGAAGCACTGCCTCCTGCAAAAGATTTTATCGTGTATTAATGCAGGTCATTGAGTACAGTAAGAGTTTAACATTCCATATATATATATAATACTGAGATATCCTTATAAAAGACTCTTATATTCGATTAGACTGTTTTTAATTTGGTAAAGAACTGGTATGTACGTTTTGTAGAAATACTATGAATGCCAGAACTACATCGTATATCTACCATTATCAAACGTTATTTAAATTCTACTTTATGTATTACAAATATTTTATTCGTACATTCCGCACATTATGCATCTGCTGTTAGCATTGAGCGTGTAAAAATGCTAGATATTTCTATTGTTCTCGAGAGCGACTAAAACATTTGAGAAAAAGAAGAAATATTTTAATTCAAATGTCTCAAAGAAATCGTATATAATATAATATATACGTACTTGTTATATTATGCAGTTGAAAATGATATTAATTTCGTTTTTTTTTTTTTTAAATATTAAGAATTAAATTTCATGCATTGACTTGTTTTTATCTAATACTATTTTAGAGAAATGAAACTTTATTATTCCTTTGATTATATTATTATGTGCTCATATTTATTAGAGATATTAAATGTTAACAGCAAATTCACATTCCATCAAAATTTTTAGTGACTGATAACATAATTAAATGTTAAAAGTAAATATTTTGTAATGTAATAAAGTGAAACATATGATCAGGAAAACATTGATGATAATTCGAGAGAACTGTTTATCATTTTCTTTAACATTACTTTGTGACAGTATATGTATGTATATCTGTAAACAAATTTTATACTATAAGCAGTAGATAAGACTTGTTTTTTTTTTATATCACAATGTTTTCCTACGTACTTTTTTGCATCAACATAAACGATATTTATGATTTATGAGATCTATAATGAATTGCATTTTTTTGCGATTAATTTATCAGATTTCATGTAATATTTTATTATACTTTCATTTTTATACAAATACCATGGCACTAGATACACGTGTGAAAAATTTGTACAGTAGAAATTTTAATGCATTTGTGAGCTACCAGCGTGATAGACTATATGCCATGTATGATTAAAAGTAAACACTTCTTTTATATGTAAAAACAGTATGTATTCAAGTGATTGGCGTACCTGTAGAAAAGTATCTAACATATTATAGTCTACTATAAAAACTGTGTAGCTATTTAAGGTGTGATATACTTACAAAATTATTTTAAAACGAAGACACTCCATATACATAATCATCATTGTACATACAAGTATCAAACAGTTATTGTTTGTTTAATAATGTAAGAATAGTCCATACATTCCTTTATATTGGTCACGTTATGTAAAGTATACTTAAAATATTTCTCAGATTTTTAAATGCACGAATGACCCAGAAATTATTTTTTACTTATTTAAGATGCTAATGTATAATCAGAATATGAGGCTTTAACAAATATATTTTTTCTTTTTTCAGTTGATTAGAAAGAAGGAAAAAAATGAATTCTTGTAAACCTTCTATTCTGAGTTATATTTCATATTTTCACAAATATGAAAAGAAAATGAATTAAACTTAATTTCTTATTTGTGGATATAGATAACTTATTGGTTCAATAACGACTAACAAATGATTTAAACTAAACTTATGTAAACTAATCAAAACAGGAAACTTATTTACTTGTTGCGTATATTCTACGCCGTTGTACGAAATCAAAATATCTCATTTGTTTCTTTTACATCATGTAGAACGAAAAAGCAATAGCTTCATTTTTTATAATGATTTCCTAAACGATAATCAGTATTGTAGGATATGTCTCAATGTACATAAAATACAGTAGAGTTACAAAAAGGAAAATGGATAAGCTTTGAAAAAGTATTTTTTGGTAATTTCTAATATTTATTTCATATGTAAAATATAATGTTTTTAACGTGCAGGTCATTAATTTTGGTCACCAATAGTTTCTTTTATATGTAAGATAATATTCGAAATACTTTACTCAGATATTTCCAAAGAACAATTAATTGAATATACTATGGACAAAGTTAAGTGTTTTTCTCAAAATACTCTAATAAATTGGCGCTGACATGTATAAAAATTAATTACATGTAATGTTGAACATCTTATTTAATTCATACTAGTTCAAAGTTCAATTTGTGAAATCTTGCATATAATTAAGGATAATTAATCAGTTGACTGAAATATTTATGATGTTATTAGAAACATAGAATAAATATTTCATGGATATGCCTTTCTATGTTGTACAAAGATATTCTGCGGTGCTAGTATCATGTACTTAATATGTTAAGAGCAACAAAAAAATTGAAAATGCTTCCAAGGTAATTGAGAAATATTTAATGAAGTCTTAGAATGCTAATTAATATCAATAATTGTTGATAGTAACAATAACTTATACAAAACATAATATTAGGCAGCTATCAACTATTAATTATGTAATGGCGTATGATCGCCAACAGTGCTAGTCTAAGCTATATTTATTTTTTATATATTATAACTTCTTTAGCTAAAAGTAAGAAGATAAAACTCAGTTTTGTATTTCATTAAAGACCATTTATAGACTATATGTTTATCTACTAGAAAAAATGTTCGTGGAAACAGTGTTCAGAACAACTATGTAAAAAGTAATTTTGCACATATACTAACAACATTAAATCCTCTCTCTAATTCATATGTAACATGACTTAAATTAATTATCCTTTAACAAATTTAGATTATTCTTTTTGTTAAGCAAGTTAATGTGACCAAATATCGTTGTTCTGAATGTGTTTCTTTCAATATAAATTTAAATTGTAAATATCTTCTTATTCAGATTATATTAAAATTGCATGCAGCTTATAAATTAGTAATTTGTACAATGACACTTATGACCAAGATGATAATTATTAAGTGTGCTTTTATTGTACACAAAGTATTTACTGTGTTATCTCCTCTATTCTTTATATGTTTATTTGTTGTAAAATATACTAAACAATTTTATTATTTCTAATCACATTTAAACACAATTGATATTGAGGAGTTATCACAGTTCTTTTGATTCGTGGAATTAATTCTTTGTCAGTATTTCTTTGTAATATATGAAGTTAGAGGATGTAGAATGTACTGCAACCCGTAAATCCATAATTACTGGCAATTTATTTAAATTTTAAATTACTCCATAGTGATAAGAATACTACTAATAAGCTAAGTGCAATGTGTTCCACATGTATTTAAGTAAAAAGTGACTGCTTTGGTGTGCGCCTTGAAAATAATGAAATGCAAGACCCAAAGCTTAAAAAAAGGAATCTTTTATGTAATATAATTCTAACAACAATTATATGAAGTTGTAGAAACTTCAAAGTTTTCTGTGGTAAATATAGTTTGCCAAATGAAGATATTAGGTACTGCATGACCATTAACATGTATAAACAAGAGACAGGATGGTATAAAATGAGAAGAAGAATAACAATTATTCATTTTGTTATACAAAATTGTAAAACGTTATTTCATTGAAAAAAAATGCAATAACAAATGTCTTCAATTTTTTACTTAACAGATTTAAATATAACAGTGAAAACCCAAAAATTGAATGGAAACTGTATCAATGTGGTGTCTGATTTACACGAAAAGTTCATGTATTTTTCCAAGCATTGTACATTACTCTATAAATATTAATTATATAAATTATAAATAGTAACCGGAGTATATATTATATTAATTACTACAATTACTGTAACATTGAAGCATCACAAATTGTAGGTGATGCCTTATTATTATTAATAAATCATTTCAAATAACATCAAAAAATAAAATTAATTTCTTTTCTTACTTAACACGATAAAAATATCTCATGTTTTTTAATTTATGGCCATTGTATATTTAAAAATAGAACGATTTTCTATTGTTTACATGAAAAAATTATATATTTTACACTTCTTCATTTTCAAACAGTAAAAATTATTGTGTCAATAAAAAATACCTAAATTTTATTGTATTGATTAATGCCATAAGTATGGATAGCTGTAATTGTAAAAATGTAACTATTACAGAAGGAATATTTGGAGAAATATGGGATGGTAAACTACTCAATCATTTTGTTAATACACAATAATAATTAATCATAAATTACAATAATTAGATGATAAAGAAGAGCCAATATTCCTTGATTCTGTACCAAAAACAGTTAAGTCATATACTATGCTAAATGCTAATCGCATGGAAGTTATTCTTATTACTTGGGGTGCTACAATTGTATCTTTAAAATGTCCAGATAAATATGGTCACTCTGCTGATGTTGTTCTTGGTTTTGATGACCTGAAGGGTACAGTATAACTTCATGCATATATCATTTATAAATTAAGTAAGTTTTTGTACAAGTATATTTAAATTTTATAGGATACATAAATCCAATAACAAATCCTTTTATTGGATGTATATTAGGAAGATGTGCAAATCGTATCAAAGATGGACATATTACTATCAGAGGCAAAGATTATGAATTAACAAAAAACGATTTTAATGGGAGGCACCATTTGCATGGAGGAGTAAATTCATTAGTAGCATTATCCACACATATTTAAATAATAAACCATTTCCATGTTATTGTTAGACAAATGGATTTGGTCGTAAAGTATGGGATTCATACATTGCTGGATGCTCAGTTGTTATGAGTTATTTAAGTCCAGATGGAGAAGAAGGTTATCCAGGTGCAGTGTTAACTACACTAAGATTTAAATTAACATCAGATAATAAATTGAGCATAAGTATGAGAGCAACAACTTCTAAACCAACAATAGTAAACTTATCGCATGGTTCCATGTTTAATTTAGCTGGACATGTAAGTAATGATACGTTTAAAAGTATATTCTTAAATAAGTATGCGAAATTTAACAGAATGCTGGAGAAAACGAACTAAAAAAACATAAAGTGTTATTGAACTGTGATCGTTGGACATTTGCGGATTATACAGATCCAGTTCCTACAGGTGCTATACGTGGTGTAGCTGGGACTGTTATGGATTTCCGAATACCAAGAATTTTAAAAGATTATATGGAAAAGGTACTAGATCATTATATATTACTATATTCTTAATAATACTTAACACATAAAAATATTTATTTAACAGGTACCACCTGGAGAAGGCTATGATCACAATTTTTGTGTTACAAGAAATGAACAATCTGGTAGTTTATTTGTTGCTAAAGTTTGGCATGTAAAAACTGGACGGTATATACATATAAATTACATTGTACACATTATATTTAATACGTTTTTTTTAAATGTATTGCTTATAGCGTTTTAGAAATTTATTCGGATCAACGTGGAGTACAGTTTTATACTGGAGGACATCTACCACCTCACATTATTACAGAACTTGCTGAGAGTTATGATTTATTAAAAGATGTAAATATATACTAAATAATGTGCCTCTGTCATTTAGATAAGTTATATCTAAATTTATGAATATATCCATTTTATTATAGAGTAGTGAAAATGCTGAGGAGTATATTAACAGTTATCAAAGTGATGAAGATGATGAGGAAGAAACAAAAGTTAACAGACGATATAAAACAGTAATACCTACACCTAAAAAATTGGAATTTCTTTCGGGAAAACAGGGAAGTCGGTATAAAAAATTTTGTGCTTTTAGCATGCAACCACAGAACTACCCCAATGCAATTCATTATGTAGGTATAAATCTTAAGTACATAATTAAAAGAATGTTTTATTCAATTAACGTATAAACTTAATTTTTTCTAGTCACATTTCCCATGTTCTATATTGTACCCTGGTCAAATTTATTGCCATGACCTAACATATAAATTTGAAGTATGTCTTGCAAATTATATGTAATATATTCACAACTTTATATTTGTATTTACGTGTTAAATTCTAAAAAACTATAATGTTATCTATTGTTATGTAATGTATAAAAATATTTGTAATAAAATAGTGTCTTCATATAGTTAATACAATAATAGCTATTTGTTATTTGTGTACTTCTTTCTTTTTTTTACTAAAAAATTTAGCCATAGCTCCAATCATGCTACCAAAATTATTATGAATTATTAATGCACGTTGAATCCATTGCGGTAACGCTTTCGTTTTATTAGAATAACGTTTATCTAATAGCATTACTGTTGAATAATCATTAATATGTCGAATTGCTCGTCCAATACACTGATTGACTGCCTTCATACATGAATTTTCGTATAAATTTTGACCAGCATCTGATTTCTATTAAACAAAAAATATGTAATTCAATTTATATTGTACTGAGCAGCTGAATTTGTTATAATAATAAACAAGATATATACATACAACATTTTCATTTAAGTATTTCATTTTTTCTTGTAGTTCCGGTGATTTAATGTTTGGGTAAGGCATTCCTACCACAATGATACACCTTCCCAAATTATCAGAAAAATTTAATCCTTCACTTAATTTTCCACCTACTACACTAAACAATAATGAACCATTTTGTGGACTTCGTGGTTTTTCTATATGAGCTGCATATTGTACCAAAATTTCATTTACCTGGAATTTGTAATTTATTAAAAATTCACGATTTCTATAAAAATGTTATGTTGAACTTATAAGTAAATGAATAAAATACCTGAGAAGTTGATTTAGGTTCCCGAAAAACATGTTTCTTAACAGAAATTTTTGTTATAATACCAGATTTTTCTAAGTGTTTATATACTAATTCCTCAAAATTATAAGAGGGTAAAAATACTACAATACCAGCTGGTACAATATTACATACATTTAATAATGCTCTCCCTAATTCATCCAACTGAAATATATCATTGATGTTAGAGATTCCTAATGTTTTGTTGTAATTTTTTACTTCTTTTTGCATTATTTAATAAAATTATTCATATTGTATTTTTATAACGTAATATATACCAATTTTATATTTTGTCGATTTTGATAATTAAATTCAAATTCAACACCAGTTGGACCACGAGTTACAATTGAGCATATTATATTTTCTTTAGGTACTACATGATCACATGAAAATGTAACAATTCTGTCAGGTGCAGCACCTGCTGCTATAAATAGTTGTTCTGTAAATTCATTCATTGGTGCCATTGTTCCACCCGCTAATATTACAGCTCTAGAGTCTTGAACTATTGATAATTATAAGTTAATTATTGAATAACTAAAACATTAATAGTGGTACCTGTATATTTAAATTTATGAGTTTACCAATATCATGAAAGTGTGCTGCTGGATTCAATAAAAGAAATTTTATAATACTTTGTCCAAGAGTTGCACCAGGGATAACAAATATGCGTCCGTCACTGCATCTATTTTGTAAAGATTCTAAAAAGCTTATTACTAATAACAGAGGATTATTTGATTGCTCTTCATCTACTACAGCTGTAACTGTATTTGGGGTACATTCTGAACTTTTGGTTTTAATCGAATGTAAGAACTGTTTAATACCAGATGTTTTTTCATCGGGTTTACAAATTTTTATTTTATTATCATACTGTTCCACAAAGCTCTGCAATTTATGACTCAATCGAGAATTTTTAATAAATTTTAACAACTCAAATATATTTATTGTGTCAATTTCTGTTTTTATTTCAAATTCTTCAATTTTATAGGACTTTGAAATTGTTTCTGCACTTACACTATCGTCAGGAGTTGATTTTGTAGTAGCACCAAAAATAGTTAAAAGTTTTTTTAAACAAAAACTTAATTGATTTAAGTATAAAAAATTTTTTGCAGAAAATAAAGTTTGAAATCTAAAATTTATATCTTCATTACTTTTAGAATCATATGATATATGATCAAGTTATTTGAATATTCATTACCTTTTCAGATATTGTGAAAGTTGACTATGACAGTGCAATAAATTTCTGCCAGTGATCATAACACTGTGCATTCTTTCAATAGCTTCAAGTAAATTATGTGCTTCGTCAATTATTAGTATATTTCCTTTTAAATTAATTCCTGAACTAATTCTAGTATTTTTATGAAGTACAGAATTATATGGTACTAATATTAATTGCCCAGATGGAACAGCTTTTCTTGCTGCATAATATGCACAAGTCTTATAGTTCTCCCCTTTTTGTACAATCTCTTCAATATCTTGAATCTCTATTAATGTTTCTCCTATCAGTAAATCTTGATTTCCTGGCATAAAAGGGCAACTAGTTGCTACCTTCTTTCTTTTAACATCTTTTTCATCTTTTATGGTTGCTTTCTTTTTTTGTAATTGTAAACAATGTTCATTAATCAAACTTTGATGCTTTAGTCTTCTTACATTTTTATTAATACAATAATTTTGCCTGAAATTTTGTACATGAATTAGTTTATCAGAATATATCAATTTTATTTAAAGGAACAAATCATGAACTACCTAGATGCCAATGGAACAACAGATACATTTTTTGAATAAGGACTCTTTTTAAGTTCTCTTATAAATTGTGATAATTGTGAATGCGTTCTAGAACAGAAAAAAATTTTAGTGTTTTCAAAGGTTTCTTCTTCGTTGTCTTCATCTTCTGAATTTTCTGAATGCTGCATTATATCTTCTAACAGTAGTTCCTCTTCTATATTAGTGTCTTTATTATCTTCATCAACTGGTGCACTATTTTCTGTTTGAATTTCACTTTTTGTTTGATTTGGTTTACTTGGACCAAATATTTTCTTTTTCTTATCCACATTTTTAACTGCTTCTTTTAGAATATTCTTTTTACGTTCATATTGTAGAATACTATTTAACTTTGTTTGAAGAATTTGTTTCTCACTATTTAACTGTATTTGTTCAGTTTGCACAGAAAACCAATTGTTGGATAAGTTTGTACAATTTTTTATTTTTTCTTCAAACTCAGAAATCGCTGTTGTCAACTGGTTCTTTTGAAACTCTTCATGATCTAAAAGCCATTTTAGAGCACCACAAATAATTGACATGGATTTACCGGTACCTGTTGGACTTTCAAAGATTCCCAACTTAGCATTATCCAAACAATTATACAATTCTTTCATAAATTGGACTTGTATAGAATAAGGAGGAAAAGGAAAGGGGAATTCTTCAGTAGTTTGCATACTGAGTATTAATTATTTACAATTATATTAAAAATTACTTATTTGACAATATTAGACATATCACAATTGTTGTTGTTTGGATTACTTAAATGTCAATGACACTTTTAAATTCAAACGAACACAATCGAACAAGGCATGTGAAGTTAGTAAATATTGAATAAAGTTCCGGATAGTGTCAAACTTCTCGTGTATACAAAAGTACTGATTCAATGAGAGATTATCCTCACCATTCAATGAAATTAGATTTATTCTGCGCATGTAAGTTCCGATTGGTTTTAGTACAGTTCGTAACCAAGAGCAACTCGCATGCGTGTTTATATCTTTTATGGTGCCTATATATATACCCAGGGATCCTTCATTTTTTAATTCATTTATACCAAGTCTGACCATAGTCATGTACAGATGAGGGATATAGAAACTTGAGAATTTGAAAATTTAGGAATTTTCAAGTCTGGAAATTTTTTGATGGTCGAATATTGCTATTGTCATGGTTACTATACATCACTTAATTTTATTCATATATGTTTGTCCACCATATATATAATTGATGAAGCCAAAAAAGTAGAGTAGAGGGAAACTATTTGATAGTGGGGAACATATTGAAGTTAGCCGCGTTGCGTGAACTATTTATGTTCTCCTGTTGAATGAATAATATTGATACATGCTCAAAATAATGGACTTGATAAAACGACTAAAGGTATGTAACATGTGAAAGTATTAGATGTAACAAAAAATAGGTAACTCAGTAAAAAGAATAATATATTATATTAAATTGTAGGTTATGACATAACGTGAAATGAACACACACCGATAACAAGTATACCGAAAAGAATCACGTGCACCGTGAAAGGAAAGTTATTAAACATGATTATCCGGAAAAAAATTTGGCCTCGTACTATAAGTGATTTCTTTTCTATGGTTTTTATATTAACAATCGTGCCTCTGTTATATTGGTTCGAATTATGGGTAGTATTACCAGCAATATATGAATACCCAACACTTTTATACATTTTACATTTCTCTTTTGGGAATTTTATCATGTTAAATGTAGTTGGAAATTTCACATATACAGTTTTCTGTGATACCAGCACTAGGAGAGATATTATGCCAATAAGTGCTGCAAATACTAAAGATGGTTGGAGATTATGCGCCTCGTGTGAAACACTTGCACCTCCACGTTCTTGGCATTGCTCAATTTGTGATGTTTGCATTTTAAAGAGGGACCATCATTGTATTTTTACCGGGTGTTGTGTTGGTCATTATAATCACCGATACTTTATAATGTTTCTTTTGTATTTATTTATAGCAACAATGTATAGTTTTTATTACAATAACTTGTTTATTTGGAATAGGATACATTTTGAATTTCCTATGTCAGTTATAAAAATTGTTTTTCCTTTAGCAATATTTGTTTTTGGATTTGATGGCTCTATTGATCAATTTTACTTACTTTTGTACATTGTATCTACAGTAGGAATGTTATTCACGGGAGTTTTATGCATTTATCATATTTGTTTAATATTAAATGGGAATGTAGCTAATGAAAGTAATAAAAACATACATATATATGATTTAGGTTGGAAACAAAACATAAAAGAAGTATTAGGTGAACGATGGTATCTAGCATTGATACTTCCTTATGTAAAATCTCAGTTGCCACATAATGGTGTAGTATGGGATACGTTAAGTTCATGGCAATATACCAATTTTAAAAGTAAATAATTACCAATTGTATATTTCTCTATAAAATAAATATATATATACAATATACACAAATGCATTACAGAAATAAAACAAAATTTGATTAAAGTTCATTGAAATATATATATTGTTTATTAAACTTATTATCATCTGTTGTATGAATTTCATTAATTTTTGTATTTGTTTCACTGTCCCTTATTATTTACAAAGATACAAATTTAAATACATACATATTAACCAGGTCATATTTATTATCCATTGTTAAACAAGTTATATAAACATGAAGAATTATTACAAAAGATATGTTTTAGCATGTCATTGAAAGGATTTAATCCTAATATGTACAAAGAAAGCTTAATTTAATTAAAAACAAGTGTGAAATTTTCACATACATATAGAGACTTCATCACTGTGAATATTTAGTTTCAATAAATATTATACATAATGCATTGTACATTGATAAGACTAGTTTAAAATCATTATTAACACAGGATATTTTACAATAGTATTAAATATCTGTAATGTATATTTTCTATTTTAATGCAATAATCTTAATTTACAATATTTGTATTGAGCTTTGAAACTTTCTATCTATAAGCAAATATTAAATTATGAAAAAAATTATAGTAAAAGAATGAATAAATTTTACATACTAAACTTAAATAATTATCACCATGTATTATTTATTCTAATAGTTAAAGTATATAATGTTTATATCAAAGCAAAATAAATATGTGCTATTATATTCTACGTGAAACAACTACAGTAAGCATGGTTTAAAAAAACAGTTAAAACTATGTATCAATGCTATGTTCATATATAAAAAAAAGAGATATATTAAAAAAAAAAAAAAAGACAAAGTATGTACAATACATTAACGAGCACAGTTACGTTTTCATGATTTTCTTGTTCATATGTGTTAGATGTATGTTTTACAAATTTTTATGAGTTCCAATTAATACAAATAAAAGTTACACTTTGCCAAGTAAACTGATGTAAGTTCTTTTTCTGTATGTTCTTTTTACTGCAAATTTTATGCAAACTAATATAAGTATGACAGCAGATGCAATATATAAAACAACACAAATACTTATATCAAAAATTGTGAAATCCCATCCAATCTTCTTGTTGCTTGTATATTTACTAAGCACTAGTCTTTCTTGTCTTATCTTCATTTTATTACCAATAATTTTATTCTGTTCAACTGAACCATGATAATTTATTCCCTTGTAACTATATTTTGTCATGAGATATTTCAGAACATTTTCTTCATTCCAAGAAGTACCATTTTCAAATCTGCAATTTGGACAATGTTCAATTATCGGGTACTGAACTTTTTTATGTTTCGGATCTTCCGTAGCATCGCCTGCTAATCTTGTATTTACTTCATTATGTGCTGACCATAACCATAAAATACTCTCATTGTCATTAGAAACATCAAAGATTTTATTTTTGGAAGCCATCTGTACAAAATGTTGTGAGCAATCAGCACATCCAAAGAAATATTTTATATAACCATACATTGCTTCTAATATCTTTCTTGGTTCATGTTCAGTACCCTTTCTTACAATAGCATAATTAACTGTTAACATATGAAACATTGTCCAAAGACCACATGGATATCCACGATATCCTTCTGTACTCCCTTTGCATCCAACCCATTGTGAAGGACCAGAATATATCGGTGACATTTCTTCTTCTATAGATTTTATTATCTGACTAAATTCTTCTCCTGATATATTGTCTCTTTTTTTAATAACATCATAAACTGTTTCTAGAAAGATGTTATTACTATGTCTTAGAGGAAAATATTCAGCTAATACATTTAAATACTTTTTTAATGCATCCATTTTTTCGTCTTTTATTGTTTTATGTAATGGAATTTCATGGCTAATTGAATATCTTATAGTATTTTCTAAATCTAGTTGATACAGATAGTCATTAGTAATCTCTGCACTCTGCGATTTTGTTGTTACTTGTAAGTGTTTTGAATTATTAGTATTTGAAATATGATTTTCAAATTCCATTGAATGACTCTTTGTAGAGCTTATTTCGTCTATATTTTCACCTTTAGAAGCCACAAATTCTTTGATAGTAGCATAAACACCATCTCTTGTGGCTACTTTAATTTTAAGAAATTTCTGTGTCTCATTACGACTGAAAACTATCAGACTTGGAAAATTGGTAATCTTATTTGTTTCACACAATAATTCATTATCAGACAATACCCTTCTTATTTGTATTGTTGTAATTTTATGCATATCTAATATTACTTCTGCACCCAAATGTGAATCTGTCTTTTCAAACAATAGAAAGTAATATTTCACAGTATTTGGCACCCATTTCCAAATATTTGCTATTTCGTAATTTCTACAATATAAGATAAATAATTAATCCCATTTGTAAGGAACAAAATAGATATTAAAAAAATATGTAAGTCATATACCTATATGGTGTAATGTTAGGCCATGAAGTTCCTCGTCCTTCTTGTTGTTCTTTTACCAACAAATCAGTTAAATTATGTCTAAACTCGTCAACACTATCAAATTTTGCCATTGTCAATCCTAATGAAGATGGATTTGCATTTACAGAAAAGTATTTGATCAGAGGATAATACATAACTTCATATTCACGACAAATTTGATTATTCTCATCAGCTGCACAATCTATTGCAGCAATTACTACAATATCTCTCCATCCTTAAAAAAAAGTGATTAAAGTAAATTTTTTGCATGATCAGTGCAATATGAATTTTAACACATTTCTCTTAACAAGTTTTGAATTGAACATATAAAATATGTGTTAATTATCAAAGCCAACCTTATGACATTCTTATAATTTTTTTACATTAAGATAAGTATACAAATATAGGTAAAAGCAATAACCTATTGAAGATAAACATAAATACGTATGTAAGTGATAACACCAATTTATTCAAGATAAGTATATATATAAACGCAAATATGTGATAATGGTAGCTTTCTTTATGTACTTATTATAGCATTTTCTAATGATAAGAAAGTTTTACTTTACTTACCATAAATATCATTAGCAACATCTTTCCATAAAGGTGCAAATCGGACACAATAACCGCACCAACTATTATAAAATTCAACTAACCAACCTTTTGTATCTCCATAGACAGAAGATTTAAGATTAGTAACGTTTAAAATAACTACATTATCACTGGCATTGTATAATCCTTGGGTCGATATTTGATTTTCATAGGATGTTTTTGATACCGCAGCATTGCAACTCACAATAATTGTACCAATTAACCATAATCTCAATAACAAGTAAACACCAAAACGTTCCATATTTCCTTCTCTTGAACGCAACTCTGCTCAAGTAGATACAAAACTTCACATTTTTATGAAGGCGCTTTCAACACGACATCTATGTGTAGGGTCGATTTTCATGAAAAATTTGAAAGGTATACTTTTAATTTATTAACCAACATACTTCAAAAATTAAATGAAATGTGCTCTAAATTCTTAAGTCTTTTACTGTAATGTACAATGTTAATATACTTCAAAAACTGAAACAAGTTAAAAATTTTATATGAATACGTATAACGTTAATCAAAATCAATTTTATTACCAAAAGAATTTTCAGGTAATTAAAATTATAACAAAATTTAAATATATATCTATATTTACATAAAATTAAACGGAACATTATGATAGTTCTTAAAAATTTATTAATAATGAAAAAGGTTTTGTAATGATAAATTTCAAATATATAGTCATTTATATCAAAAACACTGTTTATTAGTAGTTTCAATATGAATGACCGCTGCTTATACCTATACAAAATGAAAACAATAGGATGACACCCTTAAGGATATATAAGGAGGTTATGGGATGGTGGAGGGAATAGGGATAAAGGTATATATGTTTATTTTATTTTATAAACACCTAATTACGGATATGCCATTTAACCAAATCAACTGATAAAGAATATGATCGGTATAAACCTTGGAGCACCTTACGCTCTTCCCTACTCATAAAAGATTTCGATGCTTCTTGAACATTTTCGGAAACGTTCGACCAGTTTCACCCCCAACCACTGGCTTGTCCAGGTCGGGGGCCTGACGATCAACGATTTCGTACTGTCTTGAGGCTTGCTTTTTACAGAGTGCTTGCAGTTCTTCTAGGCTTGAGACTTCTCAGCCGGTAATGAATGTGATTCGGATCATATTCTTTGTCACAAGCGCGAAAAACCTTTGGATCTTCGAAATTCGAGCAAGACAAACATCTTCAGATATCTTGTCTTCAACTTTTCAAAACTTTCATTTTTTCAGAGTGAAACTTCAAACTTCCCTCTATCATCCAATACCTCTTGATTCAAAACCTTATAAACAAACAAACAGGTTAGAGAACTTACTTCTATTTTTAATTTTATTTTTGTTTTGTTTCGTTCTTTCTGTGTGTAATGTGTTTCTTTTTTTCATATAAACATTTAGAAATACCATAGTCTCCAGATTCATATCACATTTTTCCAGTGATATTTACTGTCCAAACGGCTGGAATACAACTTCTTTTCAGCAAATAATCAAATTGTCAAAGAAAGATGCAAATTAAATTATATTCCAACCTTCACATATCAACGTCATACTGTTACAATACAATAAACCTTATCTTCATAAAAATTTGTTAGGAAGCAATAAAAACATTATGAAAATAAGGTTTCTTATGTCCATTCTAACCTTACTGTTTCATGCAAAGAATATGCTACACCCTTCGCATATTAAATGATCTCATTAATTGATATTGTACAATATCGTAATTTAAATGCCATATATTAATTGCATATGATGCAGAATTAGGTAAGGTAAGAATAGTAGTAAGAATGTAGCGTTTGCATTTTTTGACCCGGTACAATATTGTTAGAAGAAATTTGAGGTCAAAGGGTCAAGTCACACAAATGGTCTCCCAAACACCTGGCCTCTCGCATCACACTCGTGTCACTTAATATCGACCTGAAATTCATTAAGCAACAAAAACTATGATTGTTTGACCCATGTTACGGGTTACACTTAGTTACTACCGTACGATTTATTGGATGCATTCCTTGATGCTCCTGCCTTCCATTCTTGCTAATTTAACTACTTATTTGTACTTAAACATTTTGCTTCAACTAAATATAAGCGGTCTACGAAAATATGAATCCAAATTAAGAACTTTTGGTATAAATGATTATACTTATAAATTTTAGTACCACTTATAGCTTCAATTACAAAAGCTACTAACTTGGTATATCATCTGTATATTGTACACAAGTGATACAATACTTAATGACTTCCCATTTAATTCTTTTACGTGAATTTAATCAATATATATTTGTTACTGATGACCTTATTATGAATTATAACATTGTATTAGTATATTTTCATATATCAAGTTATTTTAATGTTCCTGTATTTTTTAAATTGTAGATAGAATTAAAATAAGTTTAATGCATATAACATGATACATATTTTATACATATATGATGTATTCATGTGTCGTAATATTATGTGCTTTTAACTTTGCAAAAACAAAACATAAACAGAAAAACTAAAAGAAAAGGTTTTAGCGAATTATACAATATCAAATCAATGAGTTTTTTTATTTCTACATTCTGCGTGTATGCATTTAGGTTGATCGTATGTTATGTGACAGAAGTATTATTTCAAAGGAGACACATATCCATGTAGACTGCTTATATTAGGTTTTGTAAAAGAACTAAAAGCAAACTTACGCGGAGAATAGGAACGCGATCTGGATCTGTCATAGCGCGAACGTCGACGACTGTAGTATGGACTGGGCGATCGTCGGTAACTTCCTCTGTAACTACTTCTTTTTAAAAATAAAATAATTACAATTCTACTACTTTCTAAAACTAAATAGTTGTATTGTATAAAACATGCATGACCAAGTATTCCTAGTCATGTCTGATATGTACAAAATATTGAGACTGATTAACTTACTCTCTACGTCTAGGACCATCCCATCCTCTATCGTGCAAATGTGTCGGTTTTCCCATGTAAATTCCGGGCGTAGGTGTATGAGCTCGCTGTGTGATTGAGAAGGCCACCCTTATTCTTCGGCCATCTATTTCCATTCCTGTACATTGTTCCCTTGCAACTTTAGCATCTTCAGCTGATTCAAAATATACAAAGCAGAATCCTCTGGAACGTCCAGTCTGGAACACAAAATTTTACATTACTTTTCATAAAATAGGCAAGTTTATTATACTGTTATCTGTCTTTATAAAATGAAATACACATGTAACCAGAGGCCTTTAACGTTTCACGTAACCTTAATGCATGAATGTTCTAAATCTCTGGCACCTTATTATTCCCTCTTTTTACAATAATACTTAAAGGGTTACATTATGATTGAGATTAGTATCTTCATTTCAGTAACATCATCGAAATAATGTGACAAATATTTTAATTTATGTTATACAAATGTTTAATTACCTTTGCATCAAATACAACTTGTACACGTTCAACGGGTCCGTGTTTGGAAAAGATGTGATATATTTGCTGTTCAGTAGTGAAAATAGAAAGTCCAAATACACCTAAGCATCGAGAGGGATTAGGATTGTCCCTGTTACCAACATGACGTCGTCTAGAAGACATTGGACTGCGAGAGTGTGAACGATAAATATTCCTATCACGTTCGCGGGAATAACGGGAGCGAGAGTATGAACGAGATCTGCTGCGAGAGTATCGTCCACCCCTGTAAGGAGTACGACTACGACTGCGACTACTACCACGATGACCTGCACTAGCGTACTTGCTACTGCGATATGATTTCCTCCCTCTGGATACAGAACGACTTCTTGATCTTGAATATTCTTTTACTGGCCGATGAGATTCTTTACGCTCACGTGATTTGCGTGACCTTGAATGTGAACGTGAATCTCTTAATCCTCCATCTGCTGTTCGTGGCCTCCGAGGACTTGCACTGCGACTACCGCTTCTCTGAAAAAACAAATCTTATGTTAAAATGTACATAATTTATGGTATCATAATACAATGCTGAATGGGCAGTCAACATATACTGAACATTTACAAATTGACTATATGCAAAATTAAAACTGGTTAATCCTTTCACACTTAATGGATTTTATATGTCTTATAAATGTTTAAAAAAATTCTGGTATTAAAAATTTTTGAGAAACATATAAAACTGTGTCCAATTCGAACCATTTATATCAAGATGTATAAAACCCTATGTGAAAGGATTAATATGTATGGAATATAATAAATTGTTTTCAAATACACTTTAGTTAAGCCTAAAAAGCTTAACCTTCTAGTCTACAGTTAAGACATTGTATTTACAGTAACAAATATATCTCGAAAAGCTGAAAGTGTAATAATACTTTTCAAATTAATTATACGAATTATCCAATGTCAAAATGTAAAATACCTATTATTAAAATTATGATAAAAATGTAAAATACAGATGAACGTTTATGGATCGATAATGGCTGTAGTTCGCCGCATATCCTTGCGGTTGCAATCTATCTAAAATTATACATAAAATTCACATTTCAGTAAGTAGGATATAGAAATTACCTCGATGTCACTCATTACGAAAGTTCTAATATAAACAAATTTAACGAAATGTTTTAAAAATCAATGAAACGTTTCAAATAATACGATGCAGCGTCAGTGTGTAGTAATGGCGTACAATCCTTCGACCGTTTCAGCGGGTAACAACCGGAAATGATGATTCTAGGTATACAAATGCGAAATGCGCCAACATCCGGTGTTGCCAAGACACGGTGGTTTCTATTGAAAATGGCGATTCATTTAATGAAATGGCGCCAATTTGAACATAAAAGAATGTTTTTTGACACTTTGAACATTTTATATAACTAAGCAAGTAAAACATATTACAAATTTAACTTATTAATTTTATATATATTTTATTTTTATTTAGGATTATATTGCTCAGACTAACTGCATAGTTTCAATGAAATGTATTAAACAACTGAACCATGTGTTCTATTCTGTTTTGAAAAAGGTTTCCAGAAATTCCGAATGCTTAAATTTTTTAATTTTCAAATTTCTAAGGGTCTAAACTTAAAAATTTACCACTGAAAACTATTGAACAGTGGTACCTTGTTCTTTTACGCTACTATTTTTTTAGGGAAGCTTACCGTGCTCATCATTGTACGTTTTAAGTATCCAATATGAGACATGTTATTGAAATCAATGAACAGATGTTATTTATGATTCAGGTTTCAATAAAGAATTTATATTTGATTTGAATTATAATGAAGAAAGCTCGTTTCCATAAAACCGCCAGTAATGCACCTGCGCAGAGAGGTGCGCGTGCTTCCGTGTCTAGAAAAACTTCACATCGCATACTGCGGCAGAACCAGAAACGAGGAAGATTCTCCGGTAGTCAGCAAACCATTTTTCTGTCGTCAAACGGATCAAGCTTTTTGTGAGACTTGGATCGGTCACAAAAAGCGGGATTCGCTTTTCGCATAGGAATTGGCCTGTTCAGGAGCCAGTTTATTTATATAAAACGTTTGAAAATTGTGAGTAAAGGTAGTAAGATTTTTTGATATCTGGTAGCGGACGATAGTGTAACCGGTTGGTTTATGTACCCTTTAGGTATCATCGTTTTAAATAGAACACTGACAGCGATAAAAATCGTGATCGACTTTATTTTCGTTGGAATCACCATCAGACTTAACCTTTATATTTTATTGTTGTATTTTCTGTGCTTCACGTACTAGAATTAATCAATGAATTTTATTACAATCATGGCCGCCAGCCGGTTTTCCTACCCGTTTTATACTGCATAGAACTTGAATTAATCAACAATTAGAATTGCCTAGATGTTGTTGAAACTTTATTGTTATTAACAACTCATTGTGGTTTTATATGTAATCTTAATTTTGTATCATTTTGTGTTTTTTCAATCACAAGATTTTTGTAAATGATAAATTGGTGGAATTAAAGATAAGATTTGACAGATCATTAAAAATCTTACTTATTTATCAACAACATGTTTGTAAATTATAGCTGTTCTAGCAGAAATTATTGGTTTTAGTATTAGATAAACTTGTTGGCAACTGATTTGTTTCAATCAGCTAAATGATCAGATTTTAATGTTTACAATATTGCAACATCTGTAAGTTTTATTTACATAACTGCTTTTCAGCGGTTTTAAAAGTTTACCATCTTGATTTTCAATTTAAATGCTTTTCAAGTTAAATGTTTACTTAATAGTGAGCTTAATATCTTTAAATGTAATTAATATAATATTTATAAAAGAACATATAAATTAAATATATGTAAGTATTTGTTAATTGATTATTTGAAATCTATATTATAGTGTAATTTTTTGTTTGTTTATAGATCGCAAAAATGGAAGAAATGCATCAGCCACAACAGGTTGGGCCTAATATGATGGCCAATGTAGGTGGTGGGGTTCCTAATCACTCGAATAATGTTAACCGGCGTAGTAGACTTCGATTATCGTTACACAGTTTAATGGTGGAAAAACTTCCAATAAGTGAGGCTGCTCAATTGGAGATGAAGTCACTGACCAACAAAACACCAGTTTCTATTCTTCAGGAATTGCTTTCTCGTAGGGGTACAACACCAAAGTATGAACTAATACAAGTAGAAGGTGCTATCCATGAGCCTATTTTTCGTTATCGTGTCACTGTTGCTGATATTGTTGGTTTGTATCTAATTTTGATGATAAGTATTATTAAGATCTACAATTATTTAAAGTTA
Source organism: Megachile ligniseca (assembly GCA_945859555.1). Taxonomy (NCBI): domain Eukaryota; kingdom Metazoa; phylum Arthropoda; class Insecta; order Hymenoptera; family Megachilidae; genus Megachile; species Megachile ligniseca. The sequence goes on from OX243792.1 coordinate 548,410, forward strand.
AAATTTAACCCTTTGACTGTGGTATGCTTTATGAAGGAACCATTCTCAAATTAGAAGTTTCTATTGTGAAAGGTGGCAAGACATTGAGACAGTTCTTGACATTTGTTCAATTGGTTTTCCATGACACGAGGGCAACAAGTAAGGTAATAAATATGTTTAAAAAAAACTAGACTTGGTGTACATGTATACCTTTTGTATGTAATTAATGGATTTGTGAGGATGTATATGCATCTTTCACAGTCAAAGAGTTAAATATATATTTTTAATAGGAATTATTCATCATATTTATTTAATTTCTGTTAGATATAAAAAGTAATATTTGACCATATAATGCAAACAGTAAATGATAAGTATTTGACAATTGAAGCAGATCCAATTGTTTCAGCAATGGGGACCGGAAAGTCAAAAAAGGAAGCAAAACATGCTGCTGCAAGAGCTGTACTGGATAAATTGTGTAGATTAAATAGTGATGCTCCAGATTCTCCACTTCAAAACAATATACCAGAGTAATTATTTGATAACAACATTTATTCTTGTTATATTGCATTATTTATTTGTTTGAAAAAATTAGTACAATTTTTAATTTTATACAGTTCTGAGAATCTGCAAGAATTATCAGGATATGGGGAAGAAACATTAATCACAAACCCAATTGGAGCATTACAAGAAATGTGTATGTCACGTCATTGGCCCCCACCAAAATATACAATGGAAAACGAGGAAGGTCTTCCACATGAGAGACAGTTTACCATTGTTTGTTCTATTTTAAAATATCGAGAGGTTGGCCAGGGAAAAAGTAAAAAAGTAGCAAAGAGGCATGCAGCTCATAAAATGTGGCAAGCTTTACACGATATGAATACAGAAAGTTCCAACGTGGATGAAGATGAGGTAAGAATATTTCCTATTGTTATATGTAATTTGTTAAAGGTAATGTATTATATGTTAAGATTTTTAATGGGATGGTTTATATATTTCTAAATTCTATACACTAACTTCTCAATTTGCATAGTTCCTTTTACTAATGATTATTAATCATATCATGTATTTGTCAAGTACATATTTTGAGTATGATAGTAAGCTTAAAAGGAGATGTAAAATATTTTTAATAATGGAGAAAAGATTGATTGCTTTGAAATGCAACAATAACAAGAAGTAAAATTTAAATTTGTACTTACTACTATAAAATTTTTTACCACATATGTTTGTATATGTTTTTTGTGATTGTTAATCTTTGTAATTTCCTATCACAAAAAAAAAAATATCTGACATGGAATGTATTTTGAGCATAAATCATGGGACAGGTGTAATGAGATAATATCAACATGTCTTTACATAGGTTGTTACTGTGTCTTTGTTTGTGAATAGTTCTTGTTGTGTATGTGTGTGTATGTTTAGTGAAGTGGAAGTGATTTGGCACTGTAGGCAGTATTATGAAATATATGCTACCTTTCTGATCACCTTGAATCTATAACGGATAATTTTTAAAACAAGACATGTGTGTAATATGTATGTGTACTTATACTAAAAATCATTTACACAGCAATATATTTTCAACGATAAACACGCTTGGATCATTTCCACTTCATATTACTTTTAATATAAGTGCAGTCATTGGTGAATTATCTCCAATGATGAGCATGTAATTAAATTTTTATTAATTGTCCGTTATAGGTTTTGCAAAGAAATGCAAATGTGAATGCCCGTTATGCTGAACTGAAAGGTAGCAAAATTTCAACTTTAACAACTATTCATAGCCTTAAAGTCTCACAATTTCATAAAAGTCTGAAATCATCAACTGGTGTTAAGCTTTTTGAATTACAGGTTTGTAGCTTAATTAATTATGAAAATATTCTTTGTGTTTAAGATGTTTTAATGAATGTAGAATTATCATATTAAATTCATTAATGTTTAAATATTTTCTTTAATAAACATTTTTGTTATAGAACACTTGTTTGAATGATGGAGATGTAAATTTGGTACAGTTTTTGCAAGAAATTGCTTCGGAGCAGCAATTTGAAGTAACTTATGTTGATATCGAAGAAAAATCTATAAGTGGTAAGTTGTTAATTATTTTTATATTATATTAATATTTTTTAAGAACGTACATTTGATTCAAAAACAAGAATAAAAAAGACAGACATTATTTTGTCAAACACTTTTCTCTGTAAGTACAAGATCCACAGATACATCACTTTCAGATATGGGAATATCTTCACATAACTGCTCATTAAATGCCACTGCTATTAAGTGTGGTCTTTTTTCTTGTTTCTTTATACACTTTTCCAAAAATCTGTCGTAATAACCCATTCCATGTCCCAAACGTTTCCCTATAATATTATATGATCATAAATATTTTCTATTTTAAGCAATTTGTTTAAATTATAATTGTCTTACCAGTAACAGTAAATGCAACACCTGGTAAAAGTATTAAATCCAATCCACCTGTAACATGAATCATTTTCCCAAGCATTATTTTTTATGTTTTTTTTTTATGTTATGTATAAATATTTTGAAAATAGTAGTGGAATAAAATGAAACATGCTTATGTAAATTAATAGTTGGAAACCTTACCAGTTTCTAAAGCATTTTCCCTGATTTCATTAACGTTCGGTTGTTTAATATACCATTTAGTTAATGGTAATTTTTCATAATCTTCCATTGAAAATAGTTTAACCATTTCCATTTGTCGTCCTTTATATCTGGGAACAAATACTTCCTTGTTCATTTTAAACATATGTTTTAGTATTGGTATCGTATTAATTTCATTTTCTGTGCTTAAGTACACAGAAACTCTTTTGCTTTCTTGAAATTGTTTCAGAGAACATAACTGTAAATAAGTAAAACTTATCAGAATTTATAAAATCTATAATCTATATATGACATAACCTCTTCTATCCTAGCTATGAATAAACTACTTGTTTCTTTTATGTACTTACTTTTTCAAATACTTTCCTTGATTGTCTTTGTTTCTCATCAGCATTTAATTGTGCAATGATGACTTTCATTTGTTTACGTAAAGCAAGTTTGGCAGATCTAATACCACACATGACTCCTGTGTCTTTATAACTCCTTAAGAAAAAAGTAAACCCTCTCTCAAATTATGTTTATATAAGCTATGTAGCACCAATGTGTTTATTCTAACTGACATATGACCTATGACATTAATTATCATAAGCTACATTATGTATAATGTATTTCAGTGACCAGTGTACATTTGATACAAATTAGCGAATATTTGTTATGTTATTTTTTGTAATAAATTTTTACACTTTTGTTATTTTAATTCCCTTTTTTCTATTTTATATATTGTCATTTTATATAAAATTTTAAGAAAATTACAATAGAATTTTATATATTATTAATAGAAATTAATTTTTTAATAGTTGCGAGATATTAGCACAAATGTAAAGAACGATTTTGTTGGAAATAAAATCTGGATTAGATAGGTGACTATTTTTGAATTGTTACAGGTAAATGCCAGTGCCTTGTGCAACTGTCTACATTGCCAGTAGCAGTTTGCTATGGTTGTGGTGTTACTAGTAAAGATGCTCAAGCTAGTGCTGCTCAGAACGCTTTGGAATATCTGAAAATCATGACCAAGAAGTGAGCCAGCGCTTCGCTCCTGCCAGCCGTCACTATCAACTGTAAATCCCATAACAATTTGCTGTCCAAAAATCAGAACAACAATACAGATCCCAAGATATTATCAGTAAACAATCAAGTATTGGATAAGGGTAAAAATAGTCAAAAGCTTGATCATGTGGGGAACAAAAGCAGATTATCCAAGCCATCAGTCAGAGCAGTAGATACTACAATAACCAATAAAGATGCCACATTAAACACAATGACTACATCAACAAGTGTTGCAGTTTCTACAAATAGAATAAATTCATCCATAAAGAAGAATAACGGAAATAATGAGAATTTGAAAGCTAACGAACAACTTTCTAAGAGTACATCCATTGTAACCACAAATCAATCTAGTTCTACCTTCAGTAGTGTACGAGGTGTTTCTGCAGTCTGTGTTGGTGGTAATGTCCCTCATGAGAGCGCATCCAAATCCAAAGATTATTCTACCAAAAAGTATTCCAGCGAAATCGATTCTAAAATGAAGAATTATCAGATACAACCTGATTACAAAGAATCATCCGTGAACAGTCAAGACTACAAGGCGAGGAATAGCACACCCATGAACAATTTGTCGTCGAGATTTGTAAATCAATCGTCTGTTCAAGCACTACATAGAGAGAATCACGGGACTTCTTCCAGTACTCACCATTCTCGACCGGCGTCACGGAACGATAATACCGCTTTTGCTGTAGCCAGAAAGGCATTGGAGCAACAGAATCCTGCGTCGAAAATGGCACCGATTAATTTCCCACCATTGCGTGCCCCGCAGAGTATCGTAAACGTTCGCCATCCGTTCGTGACGGAAGCAAGAACCAAACATAACGAAATAGGTGGTCCAAACTCGAAAACGAAACTGAACGTAGCAAATTCATTGCAGAGCGGCGTGAAAGATTTGGATCATAGCCGTCAAACCTTTCACAGTTACGGTACATCTCAGATAGCTGGAATTCCAAACGTTCAAAGTTTAAGCAACGTCACGGCAAACATGTCACCTTATCCCAGGCCAGAAAGCTTTCCTCAACCGACCGTTGCGAGTGTGCTATTCCCAGACACGTCTCAGTTTCCTCAGTCTCCCCCGTTCAGCACGACGCAAATTGGACAGCTGAATCAGTATCAGACTTACGATCCTGGAAGTTTTGCGACTACACCGGTGAACGTGAACCCAGTAATTCCTCAGTTTTCTGCGGAGAGTTCGATTCCGTATCCGCAGTACGATAATCCTCCTCAATTCGTGCAGCCAAATCATTATCCGACAGCGGATATAGCGAACAGTCAGTATCAGTATCAGGCAGCGAGCGTTGGACAATTACAGGACTCGCCGATGTTTATTCAAAGTCTGCAGAGTCCGATTGCTGTGACTGATCAGTATGCTACTCCGAATTATGCTAGGACTGTTAGGACAGAATTGATACCACGATTGAGGAGGCCACCACGATTTAACAAGTAAAAATGATTTTTTTAATCCTTTCAGCATATGTACATGTACATATTCTTAAACGAATGTTCGCTGCCGCGAAAGAGTAAACGGAAAGGCACGAACAACAAAGCACTGTACTTACCGTACGAGGATGTTGGCTCACGTGCAAATTTGCCAATTTACTTGATTACACTGTCGATAAATTACGTGGAGAGGATGTGGTAAAAGTTATTTCAATTTCTGATCCATTTTGAAATAAATTTTAACCAGTCTGCAAAAATCGATGTAACTATTGAAGTGACAACTGGTATCTTGGCAAAGTTGCACGTGGACACACGGTGATTGTGTTATAGTAAGAAAGAAAAAGAAATAAGAAAAAAAATGTTTTCCCTGAAATTGTTTTATACGTTAGTAACGTGTATAAAAGTATTAATGCTCAGAAGATAAAGGACGGAAAAAAAAATCATTTTCACTTGTTTCTATAATTCTATGTGACATGGCAGGGCACAGTGAGTTGAGCTCGATTATAATTTTATCACGTAACTTATCTGATATCGTGGAGAAGCCGAGAGTAGAAAAGAAAGAGGTGACTGCATCCAGTTTGTTAAATTGTACATAAAATTATGACTGTTAATAAGAATAGTCTCATTTCTATAAATACGTAGTATCATGAGAAACGGTTCTGTACAAATTTGTTTTCTTCGAAATTGATCCAGTGAAAGCAAATTTGTAGTAGCGAGTGGAGCAGAGCCCACAGTCATATATTGCACGTAATACGAAGTAAAAAAAAGAATGATGAAAGCGGAAGCAACTGGATTATTATTATGATTATAATATGATAAGTCCTAGTTTTAACGAATGGTATTCTACAAGCTATACTTTGCATAGAATTAGTGGAGGTTTTCCAATATTTGCATATTACTTAGCTTACCGCTATGTTTTTAATGTGCTTCACTATCTATATATGAGATGGCGGTGTAACGATGTTCATTGCAATGCGATAATGGAAAACGATAGAATACGAATATGGAATCATTCTACGATATCGAGCTATTTTATTGGGATTTTTTCTCAGTCACAATGATTTCTCAGCTTAGACTTATAGTCTTTAATTAGTACGATGATCCCATTGCAGATAATAATAAAATTATTTTGCAATTTTAATTATTTTTCAGTAGAACAGTAAAGATGTATTGTATTTGTCAATAAAAATCCTCCAAAATAGGTCGAATTAAAGTAGAATGATCTGTTAACGCGTATTATTTTCAAACGATAAAAGGGAACAACAAGATTTTCATTCCCTATTCGCTTAATTTGAACATCGTGTCTCCACCGAAGCGTATGCACAGTGCAAACGTAGCTTTCGGCGATCCGAGTATAATATGTATATGAAAGCGATCGCGATTAACTAACGATATAATCTTTCAGTGGTGTATGTTTTTTCCTTTAATATGGTAGCTCATAAACTCATAAGCATCATATACTAATACGCGTAAGGATTAATCGTTAAGAATTTTCTTCATTAAGGTACACATCTCGTACGATGATACTATATACTCGTGTGTATTGAATTTTTCAATTGCCTAAGTGCATCGACGTCACCGGAACAGACATTTATATTGAATATAGAAGAAATACGAGTAACATCGCGTATGGACGTGTAGCATTGATAAGAACACGTGGACAGAAGATGGAAGCATAAGAAAGGAAGAATGATAGATACGTTTCGTAGCAATGCACTTCAACCGTGGATTTATCCTGTTTACGGATCACATGGATTATGGAGAAAAATATCCCTGGTGGGATGACGAGCATACCGATACGAGATCGATTTACACCGAATAGTTACACCGCGTTCGTCGTAACATCGATCGAACACTGCAAATTTTTCTCCTGCTAAACCTTAGAAGTTTGTGTGCATACGCAATTTCGTCCAGTAACAGTTTTTTATGTTTATTTTTAAAAAATCTTGCCGACAATAACTTGTCAGGGTATTTATATTTATTTTCTTTGGATTCGTAACTCTTTCATCCTTGTTCGAAAGCGAGTCGAAAGTGAACGTAAAATGCAAATAAAGAGTGAAATTTCCACCGCAAAAATTTCACGTATGAAATAGTGTATGCATACTGTATCGTTGACTCGAATAGCAACAAACAAATGTTAACGGAGAGTAGTAACTGCGACCAACGTTTAATATATTGATAGTACAAAAATGTTCATTTTTCTGTAAAAGTAGAGCGTCGCAGAGGGCACGCGTGGAATGAATGAGAACGAGAGTGTATGTGGTACGAGAAATTAACGAAACACTCGACTCGAGAGATATAGCGTGGTTGTAAATTAAAAAGAGTCGTGGATTCGCGTTACGTACAGTTAATATAACCAATATTAATATTAATATTGATGTCAACTGAGCGTGACGCGAATATGCGTCGTTCGAATCTGACGATTTTACGATCACGATGTATCTTTCGCGTTCTATCGGATGGCGTCTCGGGAGTCGCGACACGATATTTCCCTGGTTGGAGCATATTTCATACACACTTTTGGAAAATAGGCATTATTTACATGCAAAGTATAGAATGTGTATGCGTGTAGACGAAAGTTCATTACTAGGTTGATACCGCAGACGATTATTTGTTTAAGGATACAATCATGAGAAACGAAAGAGACGAAATAAAAGTGATAGGATTCGCGTATCAATTCGTTTCGAGCGAATACGAACGACGATAATGATCATGATAATAATGAAGATGATAGAGTGAAATGGGTGATGATATTTTTGTTGTTATTATTTATTATTCCTTAAAGAGTTCATGGAATTAGGAAACTCGTTTTACCTTTTTGTTTCGATGTTCGATTTCGTTTATCATTTTTCTGACTGTAGAGCGCTGCTTCGCGTGGTGAGAATTTGACTAATGTATTCTTCGTCTGTAAGCAGTTTATTTTTTTTTATTTTTAGTGCCAATAGATAATTAACAGATTGATCGAAATATCAGACGGCGTTTCGTCGCTGAAACAGGACGAAATTCGTTTGAACTTTCTGAGGGAACATATCCACGTAGGATCTGAAATTAGAAGAGGTCTGCTGAATATTTCACCGGAGAATCGGCCTTTTTTCTTAACAAAACAGTTTCTTTTTTTATTTATTTTTTTTTTCATTAGAAATATTAGAATATACGAGAACACGGTCTTTCGAATGTTAAAATTATTTCAAAATGAAAACTTTTTTTTTTCTTCGTCGATATAAGACCGTGACTCGTGACTCGTGATTTATTTAATTTCTATTCGATTCTATACCTAGTCATAGAAGATTCTTCGAATTTTACGATCGCGTATGCGCCCTTAGAATAAAGTATTCTGAACTGCTAATTGTAAACGAAACTCGTCGATCCTCCTTGATTTAAGGGGGGTCCTCGAGACCCAAGATCGAGTCGATCCATCGATCGAAATCGTTAATCGATGTGATTAACTTTCCGGAATTAATTACTTCGATTAACTATATTAAAAAAGATTCCTTTAAAAAAACCAATCGATTTATCGTACCCCGATGAGAATGTACGGGTAGATAACGTCGATAGAAGAAAAAATAGCGAGCGATCGGTTCATCAGACAGCCAGGTGAAGCGTGATGAAAGAAATATTGTAATAGAGAGAGAAAAATAGACTTCCCAATCCTTTTCGACAGCGGGGAAGCGCTTCTTCGTGGACCAAGCTACGTAGGAACGAGAAAAAGAAAGCGAATTTTCGATTCGATTCCCGAGAAATTAATCTGTATATTATTTCTTCTCATTTGTACACGTTTCTTTTTTCTCGTTCGTATTCACCACGGAAGTAGTCTTCTTAGTCTTGTAAAAGAAGAAATCGATTTGCAGCTCGGCTCGGAGTAGTCGAGACGGATAAGCAAGGGACGAAAAAAATAAAGTAAATAAAACACGATGTAGCATTTTTCAATGGAGAATAGCCGAATCTCGCGTGCTAAACGAAAATTTAAGATAAAAACAATTGTACATCACGATCCATCTAATTATGATTTTATTGTTCGAGCGCAGCTGCGTTTTGTATTGGAGAGAAATAAATTCCTGTAGATAGAATGTTTCGATTCATGGTCGGATGCATGACCGATGCATGCGTCGCGAAATTTTACTCCTTTCCTTCTACGTTTGTACACCCGCGTTCAAACGCGGTGTACAAAAGAGAGAAAGAACAAATCGTTTTTTTATTTTAGACGAGAGCCTTAATTAACGTTTGCCCGCGATAAAAACTATTAGAAGTCGACGCGTATAGTTAATTCCCTTGTCTGCCGATGGAACACCAAATTCCGACGATACGAGGAAATGTAGATATTCGTTTGTTCCTTGTCATAAGAAAAGTAAAAGGAGAAAGAAAACGGTTTTATAAGATGTATAATATAAATGGTCCAGAATGGTCTGGAATTTGTAATTTTTATACGTGAAGGGGGACACGTTACCGATCATTTCGTTCTCTTTTCTTTTATACCCGATCATTTTTTATCCCTTTCTGATCAACTCTCTCCCCCCTTTTCGTTGTAATGTAAATTAAATTATTCTGCGTTTGTAAAGTAACACTGTCGGTTTTGTGGAATCGACTAGGTGTACTGGCACACGACACGGACATGGCATACAGATAACGACTTAAAAAAAAAAAAACAGTATAAGAAGGCCCGTTTCTGTAAACGGCAGTCATTAAATATCTATAATCAAGGTTGTTTTATGTATGATTGTGCGTGTAACATTGTTAATAAACTAACGATGCTTATGAAAGTTCTTTCACGTTTTACACCTGGACTTCCTTCTTTTTGTTAACATTAATATTGTAACAGTTTGTTATACGTACCCTATGCGGACAGAAAGTCAGTGCTGTAGAAGAGAAGTTGCAACACCCTTCGATTAATTGTTAATTTCGCCCTCTCTCCTTGCGAAGAAAGTTACATCAACTTTCTGTATAGTCGAAGGAAAATATTAGAGTTTGCGGTAACTATTAGTAACACGCTTCACGTGTTCACGTGAATTTGAAGGTAATGACAATGACTCGACAATAAATTTATGCAGTTAAATTGCTACCCTTTGTGCGTTCGTACGAGTGGTACTACTTAAAAAGTTTCTTGCGACTCGATAGCACGATAGTTCTACTGCAGTTGAGATTATGCAGAAAGAAACGTAAATTGCTGATCTATTATTATCCGTAATATGTCTGCAAAGCACACTATTTTGTGTAAAATGGTTTTAGGAAAGCGAATAAAAAAAATTCTATAACTGCACTAAATTGTATATTCTGAGAAAGAAAAAATTAACTTTTATATATGCTAGGTTTAGTGAGAAAGTAAATATAAATAATACAGTAATAAATGTAAGAAGTATAAGAAACGTTCTCTTTTCCATTTTGAAAAGCCCGCCATGAATAGTTACTGCTGTCACCACCTAGCGGTAAACCAGAGAACTAGGTGTCCAAAAGCAGAAACTGTAATAACGAACGTGTGCTCTTTTGATTTTATTATTTTTAACGCGATGAATGTGTTTTCAATTTTATCCGCGTAATATATAAATATTACGAGATTCAATCAATCGGAAAGTTAAATATTATGAAAACAGATAACAAAAAGTTACACTCGTCGATCGATATCTCACGATCCATGAATTATAAACTTTTTAATTTTCGAATCCAGTGCATCGAGCTTACAGTGATATTATTTTAGTTGTACTGTCATCATCGAATGACATATTTGTCACACAAACTGTTTATTTGATCAAAAAAGTTTTATAGTGAAACGTGGTGTCAATGGCATTGTTCTAAACTGTACACTGATATCAAATTACACAGTACAGTAGTAAGGTTAGTATCCTCTTATTATGGTACAAATTAAGTAAATTACTAAATGACTGGTCTTATATCTTTTATTTTTCGAAACGATAATAATATTCTATCATCATAAATGATGATAATATTCTCTTTTGATTATGATAAATAGTAATTAATGTGTTTGTTCGTACAAAATTTATTAGTAAAATATTTGTTCATTTGCATATAAAATAGAAATATAACAAAATGTTTTAATAAGTACATGTGCTGTTAATAACAAATAAACAGACTTTATAAATATTTGAAAGTTAGTTTTCGCGGCAGTTAATTTGAAATAAAATTGTTTGCGCGCGCAGACACAGCCGGGTAGCCATTGCGCCGGTTAAAGATGCGCGCGCATCTAGAGTCACGTTTCTCGAACGTGAAGCGTCAGTTACCGCCGCGCGGCCGCGTGATTCACAGTTTTCGAAGTTCTTCTTTCAAACAAGATTGTCGAGTTTATTGTGTGTTTGTTATCTGTTCAATTTAGTACTGAATTAAGTATAAATATCGTGTAACCGAACAATACTTTCTTCTAATAATATCGTACTTTAAGTTGCTTCGGTACTAACAATGAGTAAGTCGCGAAAATAGTTACCGGTTCAATGACGCTTTGTCTTTAGATTAGAAATCGGTTGTGTGTATCGAAATAATTTATCATCGGGAGTGAACTCGTGTTTTATCAAGTTAATTCGACAATGAAGACAACACCGATGGCCAACAATTGAATGTTAATACGGACAACCAAGACACTGGCAAGGACATCAATTTTGACAGCGACGCCATTAAGGTAGGAATTATTATTTTACGAATATTTTGTTCTTATGGTTACATCGTACAAAATGACGCGTTTCTGAGTTATGGGACGAGTTAAGCGCGACCTAGAAAGCAAAACAATAAAAGTATAACGATTACCAATGACAAACGGTATTCATAAATTTTGTTCAAATTGTTTTGTTTCTTTGAAACGTAATTTGACGCTTCGACGAGATGTGCGTCGTAGGTGGGCAAGGGGGAAAATCAAGTAATGGCGGTCATTCGAGCAATAACTGTAATAAAATAAAGTACGGACTCAAATATTTATTGTAAGTTGACTATTAGAAACTTAGTTATCGAATTATTACGCGAATAGCAGATCTGTAGCCTCGATTTGATAAAACGTTTAATCGTTTGTATTTATCGATCTTTTTAAATGGGTAATATTAAGAGCAATAATTGTATACCTCTGACATTTTGTTTTGTAATAGTAGTAGCCACCATTGCTCCATTTTTTCCTATTCATGGAGTCAATACAATACGTTCGATTTAAACAGACTCTTTTACGATTCTTAACGAAAGAATTCGCTTTTGTCGAATAAACTCGAACGTTGTTTAGTAACCAGTACACATCCTTCCGCATTTTGGAGGAAACTATGCTGGGTTGGAACTCTCGTAAAACGGAAATACATACACCACGTAAATAGGTTACAGCTTGTGGAGCAAACAGGGAGACCTAAATGGATTAATTAATTTGCGTTAAATCTGATAGGAAAATTGAACGGAGCTTGATAAAATACTGTGCTTATGTACGTGCGAGCAACAGTTGTCTTCAGAATTTAATTCCGTCGTATAGTGTACGTTACAATAGGTTCAAACAGATTAAACAGTTAAATATACGATTTAGACGTAGATGTAGCGTGTTCAAGCTGAAAAATTATTTAACGCAGCGATAATTCTCAAATGTAATTGTATTACTCTTTTAGAAAATTTTACAAAAGAAAGGACGGAGACGTGTCTCTAGGACATTACCAAGTTGTTCTACACTTTAATTCAGTTAGGGATTACTAAATATTTTCTTACCGAAACTTTCAAACTTGCTCATTGCTTCGAGTTTCCCCTTTCTAAGAGAAAATAAATTTCATCCGACTAAACTTTAATCGAGACGCTACATCGTTACCCGTGAGATTTTGTACCGTTTGATTGTTTCCTCGTCGGCAGGTGTTTCGAACTTCCTTATCCATGCAGATTTCAGTCTGTTAAGCTAGGAACACTTTTGGGCTTACAAAAGTTCCGACCGCCGCGCAATTGAGCGGTATTCGAACAGCATAAGGAAAATTTTAACATATTTTTCATTTCCTTCCAAGTTATCTTATTAAGACCCTTTATAAACGGAACGGAATAAGGACAAGGGGATTTTTAGGGATATAGACATTTATAAATGTGGGTTACAGGATCTAGATGAAGGAATTTATACGTTCATTCTGCATTTGCAATTCAGAACCGCGTTGTACTTCAATTGAATGAGAAATCTGAATTGCCAATTAGGACGTAATCGAATATGCTGTGAGCGTAATTATGTAATTAATCGAATTACGTAGAATCTATAATTCCTTGAATAATTCAGTAATTACGCTTCGTGTGCGCAACGACGTCGCACTTGAGAATTCGTGAATCGATTAAAGAAATATTTTGCGCTCGTGCGTTGCCTCCTTGTTGTCTCATCATCGAAATCTATTTTTTCAAACGTCTTGGTATCACCAAGGTTGGTATCTTTCACGCCACGGGTTCATTGAATTCCAAATGGGTTATTCAGATCATAGACAAGAGTTAATTCTTTATCGCGCATAGATCGGAACTTCGTTGCATGCGCTTTCTTATCACCGTCAAAGCTCCGCGTTTCTTTTCTCTCGTTCTTCTCGTGTCTCGGCCCTTTAAAAAAAGAAACGTGAAATCATCGGTTACCGTCGGCCAAGATTTCCTGGATAACGCTCGCGTGGATATCTCCGTAGATTAATTGTCTTAAACGGGGAAGAAAATTGTAGCGAAAATTATGGAGGGAAACGATCGGTGACGGGCGATTCTTTCCAAGTGGAATGTGACGGCAATGATCAGCCGTGTTCGGCTCGAGCAAATTGCCTTATTAACAACGCCCGTTATAATTTTCAACATTTCCTGCGGATTATTCACGATCACGCTATTTCTCCCTGAAATTTATTACGTAATGGTTCTTCTAAATACTTTCTTTCTCGAACGATACACCTTTTATGCGTCGCTTTGAAATCTCGCCGTGAAAGACAGAAACGATCGTGTCTACCGTGTTACAATTCGAGTAATTTTGTCGCGCACATGAATAATTACTTTTCCAATTATCGGCGTAATATTCAATGTGTACGGAATATCTTTGACATTTCCGTGTTACAGATAATTGATGTTCAGCGATACAATTGTTTAATTATTTACATTTACACTTTACTCTTAATAATATTGAAAGTTCTTCCTGGTATTTTTTTAATTTGTAATTTCAAGGGTTGAATCGTGCACGTATGATTGCGTAAAGTGTAATTTTTAATCAGAGATCTGTCGACGGTTCGCCACTAATTGCTTCTTGGTTAGGCTTCAATTAAATCTCGATTGGCTATCGACTAGCGATTGGTCGAACGTCGGTTGACCACTGGGCGAATCTTTGTTCCTGGTCAGACCGAAATTACATTCAAGTCGACTCTCAGTTCGTTTCGAAGTTACCGCAGTCCGATGACAAATCTGATTAGCCTCAATTATCCTAATTAACATTCGTGCGACTTGCTTCGCTAATCAACGCTTCGAACCCCTGATTAAATTGCAGGAATTACATTTCTTGTAGAATTCTTAGGTTAAGGGTGTGCATTAACTCTGATCCCAATCAAATGTAATCAATAAATTTTGTCAGCTACGAATTTCATTAACGTCGACAATGTACAAGAATTTCGTATCTACGTCAGAATTCAACGAAGCGTTAATTACGAAACTTGCTATTCGTTTATCTTTGACCTGAATGCGACAGCGCATAGTATATTTGCAACCGAACGGAACAAAGGGTTAACAACGAAATTACTTATTATTCCTCGCGTAAGATCTGACATCGTCACGGTTTCAAACAGCATCGTAAATTTCGTTAAAGTGCGTCGCGAAGGGCCTCGAGAAGAACGCGAGTTCATTTATAAGGGGAAAGGCTGCAACAACAATCGCGAAACCGACGTTAGTAAAGAACCGATCGGTTTACGACGCGACGAATGTAAGGTTCAGTTAGTGGAAGGGACTCGCTGCACCGCGATAAATCCTGTAAACCGCTACACCGGCTTCTAGAATCGCGACACACGATCTCGAAGATCGTATTAATCCTCGTTCACCGCGAACGTATCATAATTCCCGTTAAATTGACTCAACACGGAAATTCAATATTTATTTACCGCGCACGTGTATTTCTATACGTAGGAGATTAAACTGTCGATCCTCGAAGGGAAAGACTCGCGTGTCCGAGGTGGTGCAAAATTCAAATAACTGTTTAAATTTCGAAATTTGTTACATCGAGAAGATGGTTGGAAGTAATAAAATTTGAATAGCGGGTCGATCGAGCGCAATTAAGCGCGGTAACGATTGGTCCTGTCTAGGAAGTTGCTCGAGGTTATTCGTATCGAGACACACGGGGACGAGGATGGAAAGTTCGAAATTGGGTCGATTGATGTAAACCCTGTTTACTCTGACCGTGGAAGTAAGTACACGTGGCTGGAACGAAGACGAATAGATTCGACGAAGGTCAGCCAATAATGGTTTGAACGTGGCCATTAACCGTGTAGCGTACCCGATGCTTTCTCCGCGTCGTGCAACGCGGATCTCTCTAACGGCACGCTAAAACGACGTATCAATTAGCCGCGAACGATAGCTACACTTTTATCGATGAAACACACGCTCCGCCGTTGCTAAGATAGAACTTGCACGTTGCGCGTACAGGCCACTTTTCAGATTTATAAATTCCTAGATCCTTAAATTTCTCATTTCGAAAATCCCTGTTACCCAAATCCGAATGTCGAAAACTCCCTATGTCGCAGAAAGTGTAACTCGAGTCGAAATATTGAAGTCCCTAGAGTGTACCGAGTATAATTTCGCGCTGGTTAAATTTCCCCCGCGGGAAGAAAGATTTACGATCGACTGTACGGGCATACGTAGCTGGTCGAGAGTCGAAATAAATAATTCGACACCGGAGCAGAATACATTTGCAAGCATGGGGAGAAAAGTGCAGGAAGCTGGTTAGAGAGGTTTATTTTTATTTGTTAGCGAGCGAGCGGCGCAGCGATGACCAGGCAACACTTCCCGAAAGCAAATAAAGGAATCGAATATGGTCTGTTGACGCGTTATCGCCGGCGCAGAAGGACGCTTCTTGCACTGTCAACAACTCCTCTCGGGAAACGCGAAACCGAGCCAAAGGGTTTTCCACTTTTCCTCCTTGTTCGATAGTACGCGACCGCACCTTGCAACAATCCTATCGAAACCAGGCTATCGATTAGCCGGCCGTGTATCGTATCGTCAAGAAAATTGCACCTTCTCTGTCGAAATTCCGGTTAATAATCGATTTTTCGTCCGGGTATCGGCTCTCGTGGAGAAATTTAGAACGTGTCTCGTATTTAGATTGCGAGATAGCGATTACTAGCCGATTTTTCAATGAAAATCGATTGTTTCTAATATTATTTTTAAAATTTCTGTTGTAAATTGAAATCTCCGTGCAGCAAAGAGATGTAGAAAAATTGGAATGAATGGGATCGCTCGTAAAGGTATTATTACACTTTGAACGTATGCATCGCGAAGATAATTAAATGCGCACGTATTCCCGGAATTTAACAAATTTCGTTTTTGCGAGTGACTAAGCTTTTCGCGAGCAGATTTTATTTTTTCCCTGTTTATACCGAATTCGTTATTACACGTTTCATACGAAAGGAGATGAAAAAAGCTGGTTAGAGATTCATTAAAACGGCGAGGGATACATTAATCTTTGTTTCGTTTGATACATTAATCTCTGTTGGTCGACGATTAGTCGTACAGAATAAATGTGTCGTCCCGAAGGGTGGCTCCTTCGAATCAATCGTATTTCTTTTCCCTACGGATTTCTATTTCCGCGTGGAAGCCGGGCTTTCACGATCATTGAAATCTGCTCGCGAAGGGAAAATCTTGGGGTACTCGATTGATTTCGGTTTAGGCATTCTTTACAGTCGCACTTATAATTCGATCATTCGTTTATTGCAATTTTCCAAAGTTATCTATCTTCCAAGTTGTTGAAATTTTTCAATTTGCAAACTTCTCAATTTCTTAAATTTTAAAAGTTCTAAATTCCCAAATTTCTAAATCCCTGTATACATATTTCTCGCTGTTAGCCCAAGGAAGTTTCTGCTGCATCCAAGTATAGATACACTTGGGTTCTAAAATCGGCTAAAGGAAACAAACTGGAAAGGCGCAGCCGTCTTTATTCGTACAATGCTCCTTTCACGAAAAATCGACAAGAGCAAGTCTATTGACTGGCTAATGAATCGCGATTGTTTGTTTTCAGCGATCCTCAACGACATCTTTCTTATTTGCTTATCGTTGCTCTAAGTTGTTTTCATCCTCCGCGAAAATATCTGTTCTGCAAGGACCGTTTTCCTAGAACGTTTCGACAAACCGGAATTATTTCGTAACGTTTTAAAATAACCGTAAATTCTATTCGCAAAATAAATTTTATCGAAGCTTCTCCATTAACGCAATAATCTGAACGATTTTATCGACGCATCTAGATTGAAAATCCTCGAGTGAATCTGGCCATTATTAAAATACGAAATCGATCGCACGCACTCTGCGCTTTTTACCTCGCGTTAAAAGTTATTACGAAATAGTAAATTGCACGATGTAACGGCGATTGGAAAAAGTTATCTATATGTATAATAATTCGTGCGGTATAGACCGGAATAACGTTCGAGGATAAACGAACGAGGATTAAATGCGATTATTTCGTATCGAAATATTGCAGAATATTCGACATGTTGAAGAGGTATAAAAGCCAGTGTTTAGTTTGAATCAGTGGTGCAAATTAGATTCTTAACAGAACGTAAATGGGATAGAAATCTATTTCGCAGTGGAGTTGCAAAATATGAATTTATGGCGGTCTTCAATACTCTGCTATGCTTTTTCCGTGTCGAAAGATCGCGCACATTATACAACGAGCACCTGCAAAGCATACTTCATAAAATATTGCACGTGTTCCACGTACCTATGCAAATATTACGTTCTTCCATCATGCCGAAAATACTTGTCAATTTTAACGATTTTTAGTAGCAGTCCGTTCACACGGTAGAGAAATTTAAGTATTAAAATTTTTAACTTTCCAATCTATAAATAAAGAAAGTAAGCATCGTTATATCGGTGTAAAATAACACCGGTGGTGTTGCCAAAAAAATATTGTATACAACTACTCGGAAACAAGTTGGAACGACGGGTAGTATCATTTATTTTACGACAGAATAGTGGCCGGACGTTCCATAAAAGATGCGGCTGACCAATCGTTGGTTCGTATCACTGAATCTACAATCTGCTTTGAAGTCGTGCCAGAATTCTCCCTCCGCGTGTTTGATCTCGTGTTAAAGGTGTTCAATCAATTCTTCCTTGCAGCAGCCAACTCCTTGTAACAACTATTAAAATCGACGCGTACTTTATTTATTTGTATTACATAATTAGATAGACAACTCTTTTAATGTACGATAAAAATCATTTCGATTGATAATTGTTTTATCGAAAGCGGAAGGATAATGGGGTACTAAATCGAAGCAGTTAATTATTCGATTGATATCAATTACCTATCGAATATAGGAAGCCTTATCCAACATTTTCGCGCTCGGCTCGCGAAAATAAAATTAAACGCGGAATTTCGATACTCCATTTGCGAAATTATCGCTGATGCTGCTATTAAATTCGTCGCGATATTTTAATCGTTATCGGCGTTCAAAAAAGCGACGCTTTAAAACGATTTGGCAATTAGCTAAAAATAGAATTTCTGTAATTATCCAAGACAAATAACGTTATAGATCCAGAAGTCTGAGAGCCTAGGGATATAGGCTGTTTTTACCAACTAGTATTATTAGATATTGGAGGGTGTAATCGAATAAGTAATTACGAAATTTTCTGGTGGAAAGCGTATGCTATCGCGGATTGAATAAATTTATAGAATGCTCTCGAAGTATTCGCGTAATTGAAATAATTTCGACTCTATTAAACGCAGCGTCCCAGCAAACCGAGTTGCCGTGCCAGCAACGGAGGAGAAATAAACGCGGCGAAAGTTGTGAATTTATGTTTGCGCAAACGAGTACGAAAAGAATCGAGTTAATTGCGCGCGTGACTCGACAATAATTCGGTAACAAAGTCGAGAACAGGCAAACAACGTGTTCCGAGGAATTGCGACTTTCACGTGCACGAAATTCTTTCGCTACTTGCGTACGTGGTCAGATTGCGAACGTCGAATAAAAAAAAAAAAAAAAAACGAACGAAAAACGGCGAAATAAAATAACGTTCGGTCGACGTTGGTTATTTATTAAAAACAATGGACAGAACATGTACTCTATTCTGCGTTGCTATACCACCACGCGCAATTATACTTTTTCGCTTTTAATTGTATTCGATGCATTATATGTAGACATATTCTGTGACAGCGCGGTGGTGAAAAATTACAAGAGGTAGAATGCGTTCGTGTCGCTTGTCGCCATAAATGATTCGTTTTTCTGGAAAAATCGTCGGAACAGAGGTAAATGCTTTACCGTTGGAATTCGAACAATTTTTTTAACGACCACGAGCAATTTCCACGCTTTATTCCTTGCATTCGATATCAAATTTGTCGACGTATTTAATACAGATCATAATTTCGTAAAAACGTAAACCCGAACGAATCGTGCGATATAATTGAATAAATTTCACTTCTCCTATATTACATCTACCGAACGAATGAAATATCCATTAACCGCGCTTTCTCGGGAAATTTCTAGTTTATCAATTACGAAAGACGCGTCGGATGATCAAAGGGATAGCGAATTAAACGCGCTGTTGCCCTGCCCGTTCGGTAAAATGCATCTCGAACTTGTTCATGCCACGATAAATCCGCGAAATACATCGTTGACGTTGCTGCACCGCAGCTGAAATAATAAAACGACGGGGGTATGTTTTATCCGGCTGGCAGGTAAACATTGATTTTCAAATCGATGTATCTTCGGATTGACGTGTTCGATCCATCAACCGGTTTTATTAGCTGGTTTCGATGTTATTCCGTTCAACGTGATCGACGGAAGCATCTTTTTCTCAACCTCTGTTACCGACAGTCCCGTTTTGTCGGAGCTCAATTGCACTTTTCTACGCAAATAATTAAACGTCCACCTGCTAAAGTTCAACTTTCGTGATGGATGCGAAAGTTGGAACTATTCGAAAGTTGAGACGCAGCAACAAACGATTGATTAATGGCGACGAGGAATTTTTCATTTCTTCAGCTACGGTTATAAATTAACCGATAAAACAAACTTCTCTGATCGAATGCTTGACTAGATTCAGCGAGATTAATTATCAATTTAATATCATATCGTGGACAATCCGAAAATTCATCGCACGGGATTACTATCTCGTTAATGTTTTACTACTAGGTATATTCGATTTTAGTCCAAGTACCAAGGTGAAGAAGTTTGCCGCGTTTACCTGAAGCGACGAGCAGCAGGTGTTTAACTGGAACAACCGCGTCCCATAGAATCTATCGCGTCGAGTGATCGAGTCTTACCGCCATAAAGTGGAGAAGCTTAACTTCTTTTCGCCGGAAAATCGATAGGGCGGATATCGGCCGCGTGAACGAGATAATTTCCATACGGTGACGACGTTAATCCCGTTACAATAGTTTACCAAACGTATAGAGAAAGCGGGAAGTTTCGCAATAATGTTCGCCAAGTTCTTTGCCGCGAATGTAACGAGTTTCTCGTTTAAGTAGCAACAAACGGCGCTAGAATTGTGCTAATTAAATGCACCCGTTAACGGGTAATTAACGGTAGTTGCCAAACAGAAGACGGTTAACGAACGCGAATCGGGTTAATTTCGAGATCCGTCGAAGAATTTAATTAATGGCACCGTAAGCATTGCTCGCGCGTTAAACAAATAATCGCCTTACAGCTTCGTACGGCAGTTTCGCGTTGCATGCATTACCAACTTTGCTGCTGTAACGAATCTACCATATTCCAAGTAGAATTACGTATACAGTGTATTCGGGAGGGGCCGTTTATTCCCGCCAAAACATCGAATGAAAAATGATTTTCCACTCCACCGGAATCTAAAGGCGAACCACCGTCGTAATCAAGACGACAGAGTAAAAGATTAATTTAAATCCCCTGAGTTTTTCTTCCAAGGGGATCATGATAGCATAATATGAATTTAAATTTCCCTGATCGGATGGCTACAGTCTGGAACAAAATTTCCCTGGGGTAAACTTGCCGACCCAATAGTAACTAGTTTTTCATTCCGCGATATTTACCGATTTTCCAGCATTCGAATATTTTTACACAGTTTACACACTTGGAGTGCTAGTAATAGACGTAATTAAGTGGCGCTGTTCCTGACATCGATATTAGATACGTTCGATTCCGAATGTAAATTAATTTATGTCGATGAAACTGTTTACATTATCAAACTATCGTCCTCCCATCCTATATTGCATCCTTGGTAAATGTTTGCCCACTGACCATGATCGTCCTTTTGGAATTCTCTTTATTGCACGATATAACATTCTTCGGTTCGTCGAAGCGAAAGTTTGTAAAATACCGTTCATCATCATTTTCATTCCGATATTATCAAGAGGACAATTGACGTCGGTATTATTAAACGTTCAATATTCTTTAATATCTCGTGCATTCTTGGCAATTTTCGTGTTCAAAAATACCGTATAGCACCCACAAGTAGACTTCGTCACAGAAAAGCAATGTTTAATAAAGTCGAATGGACGGTGTTCGAGGCAGAAGCTAATTTAAAGAAGCGCGACTGTACGCCATTATTTATCGAGAGCTGAAATTTGTTCGTCGGTGCGATGAAAAATGTTGCTCCGCACATTCGCGATGTCGCAAAGTATCGGAAGATCGTTAAGCTAACCTAAGCCCTTGTTAGGATCGGCATAAAAAAATGTCACGATATCAGCCGGTGAATATCCGAAGGTGAATATGTGCGGGCACATAAGTGCTGAGTAATAAACGGATCGATTCGACTAGCTGGGAGAGAAATGCAAAAGCGGGCATGCAGCGTGTCGCGAGAGGAATTTTATAGGAATAACTCGCTTTTACAAGTCACAGACTCCTTCGTTGGAGATTTAATAAACGGTGTTTCATTTCGGAAGGCTCCATCGGTAAATTTCATACAGCACGATGTTTCACGAAATTTAGGGCTTCCCTCAGAAATTTCAACGCGGGATAAAAATTGCGATACCAGGAAAGACTTCGCTTGCAATTTTAAACTTTTAGTAACAGAATTATTACCGCTATAAAAAGTTTAATCGAAGTTCTATCGAAAGTAAAATTGTTAATCTCGTTTGTACTCGTATTTAATTTCGTACCTAAATTTTTGTTAATATTAAAAGGTTTATTACTACTGCAGAATAAAAGATTAAAAGAAAATTAACCTGTGGTTTTGTGAATTGTAATTATTAATTTAACGCTAAAAAAGTATTTCAATCGAGTTTCGTACAAAGTACAAAATGTGGAACAACGTGGAAAAACAATGTAAGAGGGTTTAAATACCGTTGCTTTTGTATTTTTCTCGGTTCTGGACCCGACGAGGTTTAATCAGAGGCTAAAAAAGAATGCCATTGTAGCTTACAGTCGGAAGCGTGCTAAATCCGAATATTTTGTTATGAATGGGGCACTTGCTAAACCGAGTCGAGTGTTTTTTGTTCGCGAGAACAGCTCAAGTGCAGCTGATGCATTTCACCCCTCGACGCTTCTAATAATGTATGACCGTTTGTTTATGCGATTGTTTGCGCCTAATCTCACCTTCCTTCACACCAGTTACTTTGATATATGCTCTATCGAGGTGTTCCAAGTTGACGAATTTATTAATTTACGGATTCTGTTGTTTTCTAATTCTGAAATCGAAAAAATTGGCCAATTTTTCGGAAGAAAGAAAAATGTGTCGGTGCAATTAAAAGAGCAAACACGCGTTCCCGTAGAGTCTGATCGGAATAGAGGAGAGAAATCACGTCCGAGCGAAACGATGTTCGATTTCGAGCGAACGGGAAAAAGAAAACAGCTTCGCTGGAAACATTACGGTTTAGCAATGCGGTGCTTTTGGCTCACGGCCAGTTGCCGACGAATCAACTGGCCACAATTTCCCGACACCGATCCGCCATTCATCACCGCTGCACAAGCTACCTGCCTCGTCGGCCAGATAAATATTTCTTTTTCCGAATTCGAATACCGTGTTGCTGCGACTGAAACGTGTCGCTACAACGATTTTCCATCGGGCTGTCACCGACTCTCGATGCTTTTTGACGGTTTCGATAGCTGCACTATTGCTGACACCCTGCGAGCGAAATTGATCATTGTTACACGGTTAATGGAACATTTTCACCGACAGATTTCATTTTTTACTCCTTCTTCTCGATCGGCTATTGCGAGTAACAACTTTCAGATTCAAGGATTTGTACATTTGCCAAGTTAAAAAAGTACGATTTATATATTTTGAAATGTAGAAAAGGACGAGCTTCGAAATCTCGATGTTTTGAATTTGTATGCGTAATTGAAATTTAGAAGTTCGTGGATAGAAAAATATCAGATTTCACGAATTTTTGCATCGATTAATCATAATTTCTGAAATGGTCGAGTTCCATTATTCATTGCCCTTCACTGCGAGATACGACGCGCCGGTTTAAACTCCTGAAGGAATAATGCATGAATTTAGTATTGATCCATTGCTCTTGATAATCAGCTGTTTTCTACACCAAATATTAATGAATCGTATTATTATTTTTTTAAATTAATACAAAACACCTGTTACTTTCCGATACTTTTTATTTTGAATGAACACCTTCTGTTAAAAATTCTGTTAAAATAATTAAATTCAGCGGTCGACTCTAATAATTTCAGTTCACTGAACCGATGTTAAACGATAAATGTGTTCTTTAAAATACTTAAAAATTTGAGTAAACGTAAAAGGATGCAAAGTAAAGGAGCGGAAGGAGGAAGCATCATCATTAAATAAATTTTATTCTCGAGTCAGAATTTTCTCGCGACGTCGAAATCAATGAAGCACGAAACGTAATGTACTTCGAGAGCAACAATGCGATGTAATTTCCAGTGAACACTTGGTAGTTTGATTAAATTTCGACGCAACTGCTTCACTTTGATAACTTCATCGACTAACATACGTGTACGCGTATTAACGTTAATGCCACGGATAACAGTGCCAATAAACGCGAGGCAAGAAACGACGAACACTGTTCTGGTTTGTCTTTACGCTTCGGAACGTACATGTTGCTTAATTAAGCTCTTCTCGTTACTGCTCTTTTGGCTCGTTTACGCGATCCGTCACTTTTTGCTTTCTTCTCGTTCGAGAAGTTTGTAAGCTGTCTATAAGGATTTGGTCATTTTCGAAACTTTCGAGTTTTATCTTTCCATAATGTTCAGTACATATAATCCTATAACAATTACATGTACGTTAAACAATATAATATACCCTAGAGTATTATAACTGATGGTTAAATACAACCATGAAGAAGATTATTAGTTAGAACGGTTCAGCAATAAATTTCCCTTAGTTACTAAGGAAAATTTAAATCGTGTTCTCGTTCAAAGTCCAGGAGATTAGTTCTTAATTAATCCCTCCGGTATTACATATGTATTTGAATTATCTCACTTACAGTTTATATTAGAAAATATTATTTATATTCTCACTGTGCATTTTTCTTCTTTCAGACTCGAGTAATAGTCGCTGGAGCTTCCGGTTAATATGGACGTACAAACAGAGGTGAGTGTTCTTTTCATTAAAAATGTTATCTATCGAATCCCAGATATTAGAAAGGAGTTTCAAACGGGCAACGTATTAATTTCATAATAGGAAGTTAGGTAGAGTCATTTTCGAAACTCTGTATCCAGGTTAATATGTACGAAATAGTATTCATGGAATTCTAGTTTGAACCTTACTTCGTTCAAAGTAACTATAGTTCGTAATTAAACTTATTATTTAACTTGGGTGTTGCAATGTATAACGTACATATTAGCGGAGATTAAAACGCGATGATTTAGTAAGATAATTAATAAATATACTGTTTCCTCGAATATCTAAAGCTTGCACGAAACGGTGCGGAAAGCATATTAAATGAACGGGAGATCCGGCTTTGAATAATCGGTACAGAATTTTTAATAACAGCTTACAGAGAATTCGAGATACTGATTGTAAGCTCTGAATAGAGCGCACCGATCAAAGATTGTGCATCGATAACGTAAAAATAACGAACAGGGATGAAAAGCCGAATGCGTCGATGAAAACTGATTACGTGAAATCGATACGATGAAACGATAATGGAACGACACGAGATCGAGCAGAGTTTTTCCTGTCGAATTATCGAATTACGCGGGGATTCGATTCGATGGTAAATGTCCGACAGTTAGCATGTATTATTCCGATTGCAAGCCCGCGTAAAGATGTCGAAGCAAACGAGTTAACGAGCAAACTCGTTCTCATTTATGAGCCTTAGCTGCGAGTTTAAGTGTGCCGAATGAACATAAACTCCGCGTTATATCGCTCGTGTCGTTTACATTTTTCATGAATTCGTTCTCCTATCACTCTTGTCGAGACCTGTTACTACGAACACGCATTAAATCAAGGTAAGGTACGTTTTTATCCTCTTCCTCTATTGCAACAAATACATTTTCTACTTAATCAGGACATCGACGAAGTATCGTCAGCTTTGTTCTCCGAATATTGTCAGGAACGTTGATATGGTGGAGATTCCTCGTTAACGGAGAGTCTCTGATAGCAGGTGATACATGTCCGTAATTGCAGCGTAGCGCAGGGAAAACGCGAATTTCACCGCCGAGGAAATTAACAACATTCGTGACACGCGTTCCTTCTGACATTTCGTGTTAAACAATCGACGCTTCTGTAATATCGTTTACGAACCGAACTTGTACACTTTTCACTTACTCGCATCATTCGTACGCCCGCGGTATCGCGTCGATCGATAACCGGGATAATTATACGACACTTGTCTGATTAATACAGTTAATACGGACTAGCACGGTTCAATGCCTAATTATCAACACGTTCTTGTCAGGGAAATCGGGTGTGATTAACGGCGCACGAACTTTGGCAAACTATTATATTTCCGATATTACATTTCTTAGTAATAATAATTTCGAATAGGAATGAAAATGTGTTTGTGATATTCATCGACAACAGTGGAGCGGTGACGTTAGCAAGCATCGAAGATGCGAAAGCTATCTGGTCTGTTGAAACAGCAACTGACAATTTTACATAACAACGACAGGGAATTTATGACCGTCTTGAATTGCTTTATACATTATTCATAGGTGGCAACAGTATCTGAAAAGGAGAAATATATCCGGTAGAATGTTTCTCTATTAAAATGAATAGAATAAATGTAAGCGTGGAATTTAAATCGGTTATCCGTTGCGGTACTGCCCTTTCTCGCATGCAGTTCGCATGCATATTTTGTCGGAACAGCGATGTTACAGCTTAGATAAAAAATAACACTGTCGATTGTATTGTAGACAATACTACAGATAAGTTAATAAGTTATTAGTTACAAAGACCATCGCTTCATTTTCGAAGCGAATAAGCTCATTAATAATCACGTGTCATTGCATTCCGAATACTTAACTAGCATACATTAAAATAATTCTTGTCATTGATCGATCGATTGATTATGTGTCCATTTCCATAAACCGAAAGATACCGAAGAAGTTATTTCTCTTATCTTTTCCGAGCATCGTGTTCCTCTTTGTTATGACTTGATTAGCGGTAGTTGTTGCGAATATTTTCCGAACTTATCGTAATATTCTCGACGTTCCTCGCGTCGGGTTAACGAGCAACTTGCAAGAATGAACGAAACGCAATAAAAGTTTCGAACGTTCTTTTAATAATCTCTCTCGTGGATTTGTTACGAGCGTTACAAGGGCGTCTAAAGAAAGATTCTGTAACGAATATCGCAGAAAATTCTATGAAAGTTCGTCGGACGTGTTTTGCCGGCAATTATCTGCCAATCATTTCGCTTGTTGGCAACTTCTAATTTAGGAACTTGGGGAATTTAGTCATTCGAACTCGAAGAATTCGGTTTATATAGATCTAGGGATCTAGGAATTCGGGACGTGGGAAGTTGGGACATAGAAATTTGTAAATTTAGGAAAATTGAAGAATCGGAAATATGTCCAGCGCGCGTTTCACGCCGAATCGCTCGAAGTATTTGAAATGATCGCAAGTTCTCGAAGAAGTCGAAAATAGCGAGAGTCGCTTACGCAACAGAAGCCGCCGATAAATCGAGATCTCGATCGAGACACGCACGGCAAACGATCAGTCACTTGCGTCTGACCGAGAAATTCTCTCTCCACTCGAACAAACAAGAACGTAATCCGTTCAGG
The DNA here is from genome assembly GCA_945859555.1 of Megachile ligniseca. NCBI lineage: Eukaryota > Metazoa > Arthropoda > Insecta > Hymenoptera > Megachilidae > Megachile > Megachile ligniseca. The sequence goes on from OX243792.1 coordinate 575,730, forward strand.
ATCGAACGGGGGTAAAAAAAAAAGAGGAAGGACGCTCGACGAAAGGTATTCCCTCGAAATCGATTTATCTGCGAGTGTGTCGGATGCATAGAAACGCGATTACCGAACAAACTGGCTGATCCGGAGGCACGGAACTCGTCGGCGCAAGAAATCGTTTCACGGATGACAATTTGGGGAGATCGAATACGGTTCGAGACCTTGGAATCGATACAGAAAGGAGCAAAGTGGGTTATCGGTCAGAAAATAAAAACTCTTTTAATTGAATGTTTTGTAGTCGGGAAACAACGGAGGATACGATATAATATCGAAGGGACATTGGATACATCGAAAGCGATACTTTTTCTCCTCTAATAGCTTCGGTCGATTAAGGAATCGGCGACAATTTAATACAAAACAAATGTGCGAACAAATTTCTGAATTCTTTAACTTGCTGAACACGAACTCTGTAAAAGCGTTTATCCTCGCGGTTCAATTTAAGAAACAGCAAGATCGAGCGGAATCAGCATCGATAACATCAGCCGGTATAAGCGAAGCTAACTGGGATACTTAGCATTTTGCCAATCGCAAATATCGATTTTCGCGGGAAGGGAAAGAAGTTTGCAGCATAGATAGTACGCGAACGGCGAGAGTAGACCATAAAACGGTTAATCTATGATCGCGATACGGTCACGATGCGGTGTCTGATAAAATACAAGCCCATTTCTGTATCTAATAAAATGTAATGCAGGAAAAAGAAGCTAAACAACGTAACCCGTGGTAACAGAAAAGAGCAGGGCTGGCAACGTGACGAAAAAGGAGGGTGCACAGATAACGAGTAGACGATAAAAGGAAAATAAGAGACGTTCGGTGCAGGATCGAAAGGAACTTGGTTGAATCGCGTCCAAGTTTCTGGCGGGAAGGTTTCGCAGGATCGTTTATTAGGGCAAAGTTCAAGGATTTACCGCTGTCAGATTCTCGCAGAGATGTACCTGAAGAAGGAAACGGCGGGAACTGGAGGAAAGTGGAGGAAAGTGGAGGAAAGTGGAGGAAAGTGGAGGCAAGTGGAGGGTTTACGACGGAGACACGTACCTACGGGTCTCGCGTACCCTTTCTGCCAGCGAACTCGCCCTTTTACGATCTTCCCACAAATACTGCAAACAGAAGGATGCATTCCCGCTAGTTTTATTGCGCACACTTTGTTTATGGGCACATTTTATAACGCGAATAACGATTTATTCAATTTTCAGTGGTATTGCCAGAGAAACGTTCATTTTTCACGAGGAATAACCGAGACTTGGGGATTTTGTTTAAGGATTTTAAATGTGGAGATCGTGAAATTGATAGAAATTGGAAATTGGAGAAATGAAATGTTATATAATTAAAGAGATTGAATACTTGAGAGGCAGTAGAATATTGTGCTTTAAATTATCATTATCTGAAGTACCATTACCGTATTCGCGAATTCGTCGAAATTTCCACGTGCAGCCAATTAATTTCTCATTTATCTCGTGTAATTACGTATCGTCGAATTAATTCCCATCTCTTATCCCTTTGTGCAAGCGCGGGAAAAGGGGAAACAAAGGTTTCGTAAAAAGAAGCCGAAAACAGAAGAGCGACGTTTCGATGAATATTTTATCGCGTTAATTCCCTTCGATTCTTTGAAGGCAAAAGGAAGCATCGCCGCGCGTCGAAATCGAGTTTATTCAAACGCGAAGGAAGCTACGAGCGTCGATTAATCATCGCCCGTTCGACATACTTCGCTCTGCTTTGCACCGTTTCAAATCCTAATTCTCCCGGTGATTTCGAATCGTTAATGAACGTCATGGCGGTGACACATCGACATGACCACTTCGCACTTCGTCTACGGAATATCTATAAATACATTTGACAAATTGCCACGACTACCTTTTCCATGTTGCGATCGTTCGAGAACGTCGATTATATTGGATATAATATATTGGATTTGAGCTTATGCAATTTTCTTCTTTAATTATTTTAACTATTAGTTATTAAATATTTATTTAATAATCATTCAATTTTTAAAAGAATAATTCTTGAAGAGATGAAGGGAAGGTGTTATGAACCCAGTTTCTTCGAAGTAAACTACTAAGTAAATCTCGCAAAGTTCTCTCAATATTTATCGAACGTAACAATTTTCGCATCTGATTGTAACATCTCGCGAAGAGAAGTTTAATATGAAGCGAAGTTTGAAATTCATTGGTAATAGTTTGCATTAACTTCTCGCAGATCGCGCAGTGCGGTAAAAGTTTATCGATCATTTAGATAGCGCTAGAGAGTTTTCTACTCGCGAGCAGAAGTGTTGTTAAAGAAAATTAGGCTGCTAGATTGCGAATGCTAGAGAATGTTAGAGCGATTGTGCGGTGACAATGAGAGTTCCGAGCAGGGATAAGTGTTCCCGAGGGATGAAAGTGCACCGGGAGAAACGGATTTCGCCGCAGAATGGAGAATAAAGCTCGAGCTTTGGACTCTAAAGCTACAGTTTTAGAGATTGCATATGAAGCGAGTGCTGTTTGCTCCTTTCTAATACCACTTGAAATTACACTCTTTTACACAATGACATTTCTCCTTAGTAATTAATTAATCAGTTACCGGGGATAATGGCTTTAAATGGCTTTAAATGGCTAATCATGTATTATCGTTTCTCGCAAATATTTACGTTAAAAAGTTGAAAGTGGATTATGAAAGAGTCAGAATATGGATGTTAATAATATTGTGAAAAAGTTCCAACACGAGTTTCCCTTCGAATGCGTGCTCGCGTTGAAAAAAACTGCACGATAATATACCCAGGTGTAATTCACGGTGCACCTTCTTTTATTCCAGCAGCACGCATATTTTCCAAGATACGTGCAGCGACTTTGTGGCCTTAGGGTAAGAGCTTTGTAGTTTAAACATTGCAGGGACGCCTCTTTTAATTAAAATGGAAAGTCAAGGCTCCCACGGAACTCTCACGGAACCGGGATAGAAACAAAAAGGACTCCCCGTGAAATTAGAGTAACCGGAAACGTGCGGCTTCGTTTCTAACATTCATCTTGCTAATTTAGGAGCTTAAATATTTCACGATTAACGCGACGATTAACTGTAGGGTATTGTGAGATATCGTCATGCAACGTGAGGCGATTTCAACAACTGAGTTTGGACTTCTAAGAAATTGAGAATTGAAAACTTGTGAATTGAAATTCAGTGTTTATCGATAATACGATATTGACCGTCTGCGTTCTCCATAACGTTATAATCGAATCATTCGTCTCTGCTTCTTCGTTCATTAAGACAATTGGATGGAGCGTGTAATTCTAGAGGAAAATGTATCGCAATACCTACTGGAAACAATATTGTCTTGCATACATACGTTCGTTGCAATCTATTTCTCGTAGCTACAATTTGTCTTTGAAGGAAGCGACACAGGTGAAGCGCATGAAACATGGGTGTAGAGTGTTCCTGCCGTTTTCCACGCTGCAACCAATCGATTTCGTCTAGGTCAAACTGCACCCTCCTCAAATAACCCGGAAAATTGCAACAGGTTATATGTGACATCTGTTGCTTCCAATTTCGATTAGATACTTTCGCCACTTTCGACTTTATTCGTCTCGCCATTTTTTATTCCTATTTTCCAGTTTGGAGAATTTTCTGTTCTGATTCAAACTGAAGAATCTTAAGAAATTGCTAGACGATATACAGTAATCTAAAGGATTAAAAAAAACCGTGGTCGAAGCCGTCCAATTGTTTTCCCCTCAATTAAAGTTCTCGTTAAAAAAAAAGCCACGAGTAGAAGTTTTATGTAGCGTTGAAGCGTGGAGTTACTTTTTTCGCAGATCCATCAGCGGTTACGAAGGGAATCATTTCGAAGCGTGAAACCGGCTCTCTAGACCCGTAGCTCGTTATTATTTTTCCCTGAAATTGAATTTTTTGCAAGCTTGCTTCCTTCACTTTGCCGGCTCGTTTATTCCGCGGCTACGAATATCGTTTTATCGAGCTTGCAACAGGAAAAGGGACGTTTCTCAAAAGAATGGGAACCATTTGTACGGCTAAGTGAAATATGGCTATATTTCCTGACGATTCTTCTTCGAATAACGTAGCGAACAAAATTAGTATCTGTTTATGCAGCGAGACTGGAAACAATTTTACTCTACCTACTTTAATTGCCATTGTGTTGAATTTTTATTTTAACTAAACATACACAGTTTCTATTTTATTTACCGGTACAATGTTTGTGTCTATCGGTCAAATGTCATTTTTCGAACAGATTATTTCTCTTTGAACGTTACGTTTGAAAAAAGAAAACAATTAAAACGTCGCGTTCCGAGATCGATATTCGGAAGAACAGTGTGTCGTCCGCTTCTGCAGTACCGAGTAGAAATCAGATGAAACTGGCGTGCAGATAGTGCCACGTCGGATTCGACGTTTACACATAAGCGACACGCGTGTAAATGTCGCTGGCGTGACACGTGAATGCCTAGTATCGATAACACGGCTCTGTTTGATGTATCGTGTCAGACAGTATGCAAAACCGTAAAGCCAGTTTCGTTCTCGGAAAACTCTCTAACCTTTTCTGCGATCATTCTGTTAACCTTGTTCGAGATCGTTATCGCAACGAAACTCGTCTTTCTTCTGATTTTAACATTATTTCCTCTAATCCCGATTACACGTGTTTTACGTCGTTCGTTTAATTCCTGGTTTGTCGTTGCCGACTGCTAATTAATAGGTAATTGATCGGTGTTTGATTACTGGTATCGTACAGATGGTAATTAATGATCGGTAACTGGTAATTAATTATTCCTTTCGGGAGTGTCATTTGCAATTACTAGGTCGAAATTGATAAGTTGTTAGTGGCGATTAGTGATTTGTGATTTGTGATTTGTGATTGACAATTGGTTATTGATAGTTGATTGGTGATTGATAGTTGAGTGGTGCATGCTGATGTATCATTGGTGACAGTTGATTGATCGTTCAGTATATCGTACGAGTTTAATGTACTTTGTCTATAAACTGTGACAATTCATCGCGTAGTACATGGTTGTACTGGTAAGTTGAAACGATTTCACACAACGAAACATTCGTATCTCGCTGATAATGGGAAGAGAAGATTTATTCCCGCGGAATGCGTTGAATCGATTGTACGTTGACGAATCGATGCGGAACCGTACGTTACGAGCGAAGTTAGTCTGGATCGAAGTTGAAAGTTTGCGTTTCACGCGGCGAATTTCCATCGCGATAACAGGATCGTGCGGAGTTAGAAATTTCGTAGATTATATTCGTCACGAGATCCGCGATTCCACTTATCCGACGATTTGCAGGCGTATAATCGCGCGGACAATTTGTACGTGTCGGCGATTTCAATCTATCCGTGTTGTGCGCTACGCGTTTGTCTGCCGCGATTCTTGCCCGAGAGTGGAAAATATTCACCATCGACCTTCTATCGAACAGACACGCGTGTTTCCTGACGCGACGGTCGTCAACCTGTTAACCGGGTCATTCTATCTCTTTCAGGTATCACAAAAATGCATCTCAACGACGGTGGCACTTTACGACCATCTTGTTTACGACCATCTTGTTTACAGTAGCATCTGTTACAAACCTTCCATTCGACTTTATTATTGCTGTCCAAAAATCCAAATCTCTAAATAAATTATATTATGCGAATGGAAATAAACGGAAATAAATGCGAAGGTTTTGAATTTTCGTGTCGACCCAGTAACAGACCTTTGGTTCTCTGTTCGATTTCTCGGCACGATACATCGACATGGCTGATATAATAGCATAATTGGAACGCATGTGGCGTACAAATGCGAAAATAAAACCAATAACGTTTTCAAGGTAACGTAAGAGGCTCTCGCAGGCTTCTACCTAATTCGTGATCCGAAGCGGTTTTCAAATTGATCACTTTCAAACTGTTTTTTATTTAGACAACTGTTAAATAACTTGATAAATTATCATTATTGTATTTCTGTAAATTATACTTGTACATTGAGTTACTGAAATTTAAACGAAAACGATAAGTAGTTAATATAAAATAATAATTAGCAATATGTATTTACGACTTAATTCGCGGATACACCAATAGAAGTTGATTAATCAATTTATCACCGTTTGATCGTATCGATTCGTTCGTCGGCGAATATTCCGCAATCACTGTCGACACAGTGCTGACTCTAATTACAATCCGAACACGATGTAATTACTTAATACATCACACCGGTTAATTTACTTCGATTCCGAATCCGAAATCGGCTATCATATATTTATCCCAAGTTCCCACAGGGAAATTCAATGATTCGGTGTTCTCGAAACTTTCTACTCTGTCAGCTACGCTAATTAAACTATTCACCAGTTCAGAGATTACGCAGATTGCTTTCGACGCGGTCTTAATAGGAAACTAACTTTCGATATTTATCCGAATATTTATAATATTTAACATTTAGAAAATAATAGTATTTTCTACTTCGAGAGCTGGTTTGCTACCTTGAGCGAATGTTGTCGAAAAAAGAGAAAGGTTACAAACAGTATTAGCCGAACGGAAGATGACCAGCAAGTTGTCAAGTTTGTCGAGCAAACTTCCTTCGAAAAATAAATCAGATCGTATCGATCGTTCGGATGTACGGAGGCAAAGGGTAGACCAAAACTTGCCACTCAATTTTCGTCGTACGAGCGGAAGTTCTCCACCGCTGTGTAACGTATCGCGAACCGATCTCCATTTTGCCACGTAAATCAGACGCAAAGGCGAACTTTCAAGTTGATAACTACTTTAGCCATCGCGCAACCCTGATAAGAAGAACGCTCGAAAATTTACAAATATCGCAAATTCGAGATACGGGGGTTGAACATTTTCGGAAATGGGGTAGGTAGAGTAGGACTTATGGAAAATTAAGAATTTGGGAATTTAAGGGCTTTGGGATTGAGAAATTTCGAAATTCAGTATGTAAGAAATTACAAAACTTGTAATTTTGTACCCTTGATAATTTAAGAACTTTGAAACTTTTAGATCTCTAGATACAATAACACGTTGAACATAAATCTAGAATCTACCTCGATGCATCTCGAGTGTCTCTAATTTTCCCCCAAGAATATGACTAAATAAAACGTAAAGAAAGTAGAGTCAACGCACTGATTGCGTAAGATACGAGTGGTTATCAGACCAAAGGTCCATTAAGGGGTTTTCGATCAATAGTTGCTGACATCGGCTATAAATAGACTTCCACTTGGCAAACTGTGTTTCGGGTCAAAGTTTGCTCGTTTTCAACCACTTACATCGATAAAGTGGCATTATGTAAATACGAGATCCGCGAAACTTCTCCCGAGCCACTTACAGAAACAAATAAACGAACGAGTACGGAAACCAAGATACTCGTACTTTAATTACCTGCTCGAGCTAATGTTTTCGCCGAGTGCATCGAGATATCGAAACTTTTGTCCGATCGTTAAATTCTGTTTGCAACTGCGACGCTGGATTACGAATTTTCTCGCGGTTTTCGAAGGGGATCGGGAACTCGTTAGAAATTCGAAACTCCCGTTCAGACAGCTAGGAAAAGTGACAGTATCGATTTTCAGTTAGGACGACACTTTCGATTGCTAATTCATTTTCTTTTATCTCTTTTTTAGTTTCGCTTCTTCACGTGTCTTGCGCGACCTCTTTAAAGCTACTCGCCCGGATTCAAACGGTAATTCATTTATTTATATTATTAGTCTTTTTATTTACGCACATTTGACGTATTATATTCGTATACCTTTTTAAATTATTACTGTTTGTTATTTCGAAATGAGCTCGACGATATTCTTCTTCGATTTAGCAATTTATTTGATGTTTATAGTACACGCGTTTACTATTCGTTTTCTGATCTATTTACGGCAACCGGCTCGCGCGCCGTAAATTATCGAAGAATTCCGAATCCTTCCTATTCGCTCGGACGCGCAGTTTCTAACGATTTCTTTCAAAATTATCTTTCGTTTCCGCGCATCAAAACTACGAAAGGGCGAACGAGAGAAAATATAGAATTTCTATCGGTTTGAACGCGTAACATTTTGTACATCTTATTCGACATGCAACGGTTGATCGACAGTGAGAAATATCGTAGGAATATAAAGTGGTTGTCGCGTTTGCTACAGCGATTGACAGATGGAAGCTTCTATTCGCAACTTGCTAATGGATATAATTCAGTCGCGTCTCGATTTCGCGAAAGGTTGAAGAGCACACCGGAGACAAAGTGCAAGGTTTCGAATGCGCGACTGCTATTAATCAAACAGACACGACACTTTAGATAACCAGCGGGCAAGATCGTGTATTCTTTTTGCGGTAATTTTCTTCGCTTTTTATCGCGTATCGATCGAGGAACTTGAACAATGACCGTTGTTAATCTTGATCAACAAGCGTAACTTCCTTCCTTGCCGCGTCATTGTTTTTTAATTGCGTCTACGGAGTGACTGTTTAATAATAATCGGACGATTTAATGAGGTAAGCAAGACGCATTCATTGGCACGTTTCGTCTCGTTAACGAATTCAACTTTCGATAATAATTATTCTCGTTTCGATTGTTGCAGATGCCTGGAAATACGACGGCAGGCAGCACCCTATTGAACGACGAACTTCGCCGCATTTTGCTGGAAAGGGAGCAAGAATGCTTGCAGTTACAGGCCATGAATTCAACTCCACCACCAGGTAAACTTTACAATACATTCTTTCATGCAGCCAACCACGAATCAGGCTCCCATAGAAAATATGGGATTTCAGAAATTGGTATTCATAAGCGATTAATTAACATAGCGTATCAATATTAAATATTCGAAGAAATCTTCGAAATCTTTGCAACTTTCATTTTAACAAAACGCCTTTCGTCTTATAACAATTCGTATCAGAACGTTACGACTTCATAAAACAGAAGTTGGGAGAAGGAAAATGTAAAAGTTGAAAAAGTAATGGAGTTCGTTCCTTTGGGTGTTCTATCAAAGGACTGTGAAAACAATGAGGATTTCTTTTATTAAGAAAGTTTATTGAAAGTCGCCGCTGTAAAAAAAATAACCACGTGGAAAATATTCTGTTCAATTCCAGATAACGTGTTCCGCATAATTATGCTACTACTTTTTATGATTATTCTTGTCCTAAAAAATATACATTTGTTCGAAAAAAACCTGACATCATTCGCGAGTTAATACAATAGAAACAAGGACACATATTGAACTAAATTTTCTTGAAAAGTTCTTCGACTATGGTATTTAACCTATAGGGAACAATCCATTTACACTTTACACTTTATTTGTTCTTCTTCGAATTCGAAGACTTTTTACTTTTGTGATCGCAAGATGAGCCTAGTAACTTTCTTTTCAATTTTCGTACCAGAAGAACGAACACGTAAAGTATTAACACTACACAGGCAAGCATGAAACCATAAACGTCGAGAAGGTGCACTTGCCACCATGAAAGACTAATTGCAGGTGATTGCAAAATGTTTCCGTGTCGTGCGACGTACTCGATCCAATATATTGCCGTGTCCACGGCGCTCATGGGCCTGTCTCTGAATAGCTCCGATACTTTCTTTATACTTGCCCTGGAAATAACATTTCTTATTGTAGATGTAAAAATGGCAATCTAACAAGAGTCTATTCTACAGTACATAATTTCCACGATATATGAAATAGTAAATCGTTCTTTTAAACTTTAGAGCGATACAAAACTATTACAGTAACGGTACAGTGATAATATCTTCAAAATGTAAAATATCCAATAAAAACTTTATAGAAAAATTTTAAGAGAAAAGGAATAGAGGAAAATAAATGGAGAAGAAAAGGAGGTAGAAGGTGAAAAAGAGACAGACACAGGGAATTTGGAAAACTGAAAGTTACCGGAAGTCGATTCTACTTGGAAGTTTGCGAATTTCTCATGATCCGAGTACGCGTTCGAAAGTTTTCGATTTCATGAACTCTACCAACTTTGATAGGACTTAGTGTCTCGTGAAGTTTCATCCGTGTCGTTGGGGCTGCCAAGGAAAATTATATATCGAACGAATTAACACTATGACGAATAATTACGTCTTTACGTATTTGCAAATGAAATATATCCCTAAACCTAATGCATTATGTGTATTAATTGTGATACATGTATATTTACTCACCGATACGTCTCGTTATACAAAATCGTATTGATCGCATCGCCCAGCGTTTTCTCGGTCACTTTTTCGAACGAGCGAAGATTCACTGCGAATAGTTTCTTAGCTGCGGAATCTAGATTACCGTGTTGATCGCCATAAAGTGGAATCCCTACCAAAGGTACTCCAAAATGGACGGATTCTTGCAGTCCCATCAAACCACCGTGTGTGATGAATGCTCTCGTGTTCTTGTGCTCTGTAATACAAAGAAAAATCGGTATTCTACATTCGAAATCTCCCATTTCTCTCAGGGTAACTAAACAGGTTCGAAATAAATAAGAAGATAAAAGCATTATAATTAAGATCACGAAAGAGTGATTATTAGAAAAGTTGTTTAATAACGTACTGAGTACAGCTACTTGAGGGAACCAGGGCTTAGTCATCACGTTCTTTGGCAATCCTGGGAGCAGCTCCTCCTTTTTTCCGACCTTCATTAGCACACGAACTGGCGCAATCTTTTCGAAGACTTTGTAGACGCTTCTCAGAAGCGACTCGGGGAACGTTTCGATTCTCACCATCGACCCGAACGTGAACAATATGCAACCGTGCGTGCTTTCGTCCAACCATTTTTCTAGATCCTGTCGAATAGCCGTTCTTTTCAAACGGTCTTAGCCAACTATATGTATACGCGTTGTCATTTAACGTCGAGAAGAATCTTAAGCAAAATCCCTAGACAATCGAGGAGCATTCGTTCTCGAAATCTGAGAGGTTTCACGATAAATAGGTCCCTGGTGGAAAAACGAGAAGACAGCGATTCTCTTCGAATCTTGACCAAATGGTTCTTATTTTTGCCAGTCAACTTCGCGATATCGTTACGTAGATATACTTACCGCTGGTAGTGGTTTCCCGTCGTCTTTAACGTGCAGTCCACCGACTTCGACGATCCCCGGCGTGAACGGTCTGATTCCTAACAAACTGTGATGCGAGTTAACCAGAAGAAGATCCACGTCGTGGTAGAGCTCCGTGATCGAGGCATTTATGCCAAAATATTTCTGCACGTACTGCTGCTGCGGATCGATGTAGCGGTCTAGTTGAACGGCAACCATGTTCGTTAGAAAGGTATTCATCAGCCTCTGCCAGAAGTTCATCTTTTGGTCGTAAGAAGAGAGCAGAGACGGCACGAAAGAAGGATTAAACGGGTTTCCCAACTTCTCGCTGAACCATTCGTCGCTACCGGCGGTTACCACGCCGACCAAGGGAACGTTTAGGTGACGACCGAAAGCGAGATAACACGGCGCCATGAACATCTGAAAATCGATGTCGAGAAATTACTTGTAATATGTATATTACCTTTATTAGTTACCGCTTTCAATACGTTCCCCGATCTCGAATATCTATATCCAGTCAACAGAAAATCCCCTAAGGATAATGTCGCAAAAGGGGAGAAAATTTGTGAAATAAAGAAAGAAGTGTGAAGCATCCGATAACTACATTTTTCCCATTTACTGCAATTCCGTTGATTCTATCGTTTACGCGTTCAAATGCAATTGCGGTCAAGGTCGTATTAATCGACGGTCTAGTCTTATTACGATTAAGCTCCGTTTCACTTTTATCAGTTATTTTATTGAATTCTTCGATAATCTGAGATATATCGACAAGCAGAGTCGATATATTTCTTTAAAAAGTTGAAATCTTGTCGATTCTTTTAATCACTGCTAAGATTGTCATAATTAATCTAATGTAAGTACCACGTGCGTCCGTGTTTTCATGTTTTTGTCAAGTAAGTAGAACATTCGATTGTATCATTCGTATCTGTACATCTAAACACTTGAAGATGTCACGACACGTTTGCGAATTCGATCAAAATGTATTAATTTAATAATTATTTCATAATTAAATTTAGTAATTTCGGTACTTGATCAGTGTGATCATCCATCGTATTAAAAAGCGAACATCGGTAAAAGGTGAAAAGCATTAAATTATATAATCGGATAGGTATACCTGCTTGAAAGTGATTCAATATTTATTTAAGGCAGGTTTTAGCGACGCGGAATTTATCTATCATGACTAAAAAATCTGAACGTATAAAAATTTGCACTGTCAGTTTCAATATTGTCGTATTGAATTATCATCGCCAAAGCAAACATAGAAAACGTCATAAGCTGTTATGTTAAGATTACGATTTTGCTTCGTAATCCTTGCGCACTATGTAACATCACAATTACGTTGATTATATGTTACAGTTCAATTTCAATTTTAATTACATTTCTATACACGTGAACGATAGATTAGTGTAGAGATTTTTACCATAACTGGCATTTCTCTTGTTTACGACTTCGTCACCAGTGTTCAATTATTAATCGTTCAATTAGCAAATTAAATGGACACGAGGTAAATAATTAGTGGCTAGAGAAAATAATATAAGAAAAGAAAACAAACCTCGAGAATGACAATATCGTAGGGTGGATCCTTGGGTGGGTTCTCGATCAGTCGCTTCAGTTTCGGATATTCCATCAATTTACAGATTTGATCGCCGGTCATCTGAGTCAACAGTTCGAAGTTTTGGTTGTTAAATTCGGTAACATGGCTCAGCTCCAACTTGTTCACCGTCGATTCTAAAGTTCCCTCCAAAGATATTTCTGTATATTTCGCCGGTGGTTCTTTCACGGTGAAATGCGTGACAACATCCACGGTGTGGCCTCGCTCGGCCAAACTAGTTAGCAATCGTTCCCCCATTATCCAATGGCTTCTCCCGTTTAATGGAAACAGGCCAAGAATTCGCAAACCTTCCGTCGACTGACCAAATGTCAGCACCGCCGAAAGAACCGTTAAAAGCAGCCTCATTTTCACTCCCAATATTTTATCTCCTTTTTATACGATTGACATTGATCGAACACGCGATCGATTAACTTCTTCCTCGTGAAACCTTTTACCTTCGGTTACCTGCAATTTCCTTTACTGTAAGGTGAATTATCTCATTAGTCAATTTTCCTACTCGTATGGTTTTTAAATTAGTCAAGTCTCGAATGCAACAGTCGATAGTTAACAATACGATATCGAATATCTCGAACAGAAATGTTTTCTGTGCTTAAAATACACGTGTTTTGTAAACACGCTGATAACATCTATAAGTGTACTTGTTAGTTTAGAAGTGCGTGTTTCATCTGGTTAACTTTCAAGTATCTTAAACATTTCAAATAGTAGATACAATATTTATAACCTCAACGTTTCAAGATTTTAGATGAACATATTTTTGGCGAAATAACGGTAATTACCTTCGATTCATAAAGTTCGTCACAGATCGTCGTGTAACTGCACTGGACGTATACTGACTGATTCGCTAGAACCGGTTGCCGATATAATGACATACATATGTATATTCCGGCGCGTGATTAGATTAGATTAAATTCGCGGTGACATTTTTCTCCCAATGTTAAAATATCTTTCAACTTGTCAATATTTTGTGTCACAGATTACTATTTGCATGTATCGTTTTAATGATATCGTCGCATCCGAAAATTCATCTATTCGAAATAACCATCACTCGATCGTTTCTGTATTCCCTAAATGTAACTACGTATACATATAATATCGTTATATAAAGCGCGTCACTCACAGATCACCGTCAATGCTACGTCCGTGAAAGACGGACGAGGACTGGTTGATGAATCTGCCTCGCAGGTTCAGTCTGCTATGCAGTCCAAGGCGGTTAGGTTATTCGTGCTGTAGTGTGGGTTCGAATTGACCGGTGATGCAATACTTTTTTTGTAACGGTTATTTCCTTGAAAGATTCATCCGCAGGTGGACTCGATACATCACATTTCACACACGATTTCGAATACTTTCGCGTAAACATATTCTCATATAATTCAAGGTGCAACAGGTATAATAACATTCATCTTTTGATGCTTTCAATCTTTCTGTTCGGAGACGATGAAATGTTCTGATTGTTCATTTATACGCAATGTAAAATCTGAACACAATTTCAAACTTACGCATAGAAATCGCTAGATAGAAAATTGTAGAAATTCTTGTAAATTCTGTATCGACATACTATGCCAATATTACGTTTGACCAAATAAAATCGATTCGTCGTTTTGATGGACAGTGTAGCGACAATAAATCCGACCCCGACAAAATCAAATTTAACTCGGAATTCCGTCGATATCGAAAATTGACAGGACTCGAACGTTCGGATCGAGCTTAACAGGAAATTCTTCGTCCCCGCCTTATATTTCATATCTTTTTTGTTTCCCGACGCTATGTCGCGTTTCGATTCTCGACATCGATGTTCGCGTCGGGGCGGCAAGGAATTCCCGGTCGGAGCAATTTGTCCGGATTTCATCTCGTTGAGAAGTCTTTTTCTCGGATTCGTAGCCACGTTTTCCTGCCCCAGATTCCGCGCTACGGTTCCGAATGCTGATTGATGGATCGACGTCGACGCGATCTTATGATCGCTCGGTCGCTTCCGAACGATTTGCACTCTCGATTCCCGATTTCATTCGACGAGAACATCAATTTCAAACGAGATCCACCTTTCTAGCGGATAATTCGAACGTGTTGCGGTTACGCAATCTTTCCGATGTCCTTTCAGCGGTTTCCGTTTTGCTGCACTGATATATTTTTCCTATGCACGCTTCCGTTTATAACAATATACGCCGCACTTCATTCGCTCTAGGAATATAGGGGTACGTTCACATAACATTCGTAAAAATATACCAGACTCTAGGAAATATATTGTGAACGTAAGGGGATACTAGAAACCTAGGGACATTGCAGATCTAGCGATATTTTGTATATAACGATTATTATATATTTCAGTTTTTTATTAAAGAGAGAAATATTTCTCCTGGTCATGAAGGAATATCATTGTACATTAATCGCGCGTGTTGTGGAATGAAATGTAACAGCGATCGATTATCGAATGACTGTAACAGGTGTGCACGCGTTAAACTGCAAAAAGCATAACGATTTCGAATCGGTGTAACGGATATTACAGCTTATTGCGATTATCGAATGACAATTCGATTATCGAACGCGAATTAATACCATATACAATAACGAATTATGGAATTATAACCATATTATATTATAATCTAAAATCGTCGTGATTTTCGTTTGCACTGTACAAATAACATTTTGTGCACGATCGACCGTAGTACGTGGTTTGAACATTTCGATCGAACGACGTCGATAAAATACATTTTTCTAAAATATTACGTTTAAACGTCAAATGCACGATTGGAAAATTTTCCAATAATTTGAAATAATGCGACATTTCACCGTTTGTTTTATTCGATATTTTCACTATTTGCCGATCCTTCGGATCCTCGCAAATTAATCGCATTCAGTTATTTAGGAAATCTTTTTCTTGTACGCCGCACTGTCGTTCGCGTTGATCAACTGAAATATGAATCGCACTATGACCGACAACACGTATAACGAAATTAACAGAACGACTAACAGGAAGGCGTAAACGTCTAACAGTTCTCTTTGCCACCATGGTAGATCGACTGCGGGCGATCTTAGCGCATCGGCACCGTGTTTCACGATGTATTCGACCCAATAAACCGCTGTTTCCGAGGCATTCAGTGGTCTGTCCAGAAACTTGGCCGATAGTTTCTTCGCTGCGTTCCTGCGAAATCGATTACACTTATAAAAGAATGAAAAATATAATTTTTTCGATCTAAGCAATTATCGAGACGAGATTAAATCGTTACAGTAAAGAAGGGTTCGGAAGTAATTTTAAACCGATCGACAATGTACCTGTATTTCGGATCGTTTAGGACAGCGTTCAGAGCGTCATCCATTTTCTCCTCTGTTAGAGTGTCCAGATTTAATCCTATCGTGATGTTCTTCACTGTGCCGACGTCGATGTTGATAAATTGATCGGCAAACAATGGTATACCAATCATGGGGACACCGTAGTGAATAGCTTCTTGGGTTCCCATCAACCCACCGTGAGTGATGAACGCCTTTATATTGGGGTGCTCTAATAACAATAGTTTTATCGTCAAATTAATATCGCAATTAGAGTCGCGCTTGTTTACGGCCATTTCGATCTTTTATTAATAATTAATAATTATTAAGGAAAAATAACTTACTGAGAACCTTAACTTGCGGAATCCAAGACAAAGTATGGACGTTCTTCGGCAGACCAGGAGGAAGTTCCTCCGATTTCGCTATTTTGATTAGAACACGTACGGGTGCTATTTTTCCCAGCGAACTGTAGAATATTTTAAGGTACTTGTCCGGAAAGGATTCGATTTTCACCATCGAACCGAACGAGAAGTAAATAAATCCGTCCTTGCTCTCGTTCATCCACTTTTCCAGACTCTGAAAACAGTTTAAGAAATCACTTTAATATTCCTAAAGTAGACATCAAATTTCTCCGTTCGCGTCCCGTAAACTTTCGCGATAATTAATACAAAGGGTTATTCGCGACTGCTTAAAGACAAGATAATTACCGGAGGTAACTCGACGCCTTCCTCCTGCACGTGAAGTCCTCCAACTTCGATCAATGCCGGTGTCGATGGTTTAATACCGTTCCAGGACGAGTGAGAATTCACTAGAATCATCGACATCTTTTTCTCCAGCTCCCTGATATCCGGTAAATCCGGACTCACGTATTTTCTTATGATATCGGTTTGTGGACTCGAAGCTTGATGAAACACGTATACGTTGTACTTATGGTGCAAGAAGTTGTACATTCTTTGGAAGAAGTTCATGTTCTCCATGTAGCCGAGTAAATTGTTCGGCGCAAAAGCGAGGTTTTCCGGATTGGCGATATATTCGTAGGCCCATGGGTAAAGCGCCGATGAACTCACTCCTATTATTGGAACATTTAGCACGTGACCCACGGCTGCGAAACAGTGTGCTCCAAATATCTGCAAATATTAATTAATAATTTGAAAGTTCTTTCGAACCAATATGATTTAACTACTATCAACGGCTACTAAATGAAACAATAGTTAGCCGTCATAATGGCGTGTACTGGCGGTTTGATCGTTTCGCGTTATCCCTACATTATGCAACTGTTAGCCGGGCCTAATGCAACAGGAAAAGGAAGATTAGTGCTCGTAGCTATGCAATAGAAGGCAAAGTGCCTTTTCACGCTGCTGGACTTTTAATCGCGCCGTCCTCTCGATTGCAGTTCCAATTTCTCCGATAGTTTTATCGAGCAGTGACGATGCACAAAGCGTTATCGTTGCTCTCGCTAGTCGCGTGCGGTTATCTCTCCAGCTTCTCCAGAAAAACAATTAGTGACAATCACTGGGATTGCGTGACTGCGAACGTTCGTGTTCGAAAAATTCAAACTTATGCAATGCCGAATGCTTTGTAACATCTTATCGGACATTTCATAATTTATTCTTTTCTATTTGGCGCGGATATCGCATCGTTTCCGTTGCATTTGTTCTATTAAATTACCGTTTATAATTGGACGGTGTATCGATGCAGTCCGAGACTCGGTCTCGATAACGTTTCAAAATATCGTAAGAGGATGGAGAGTAATAAACCGTTGAGTCGGGAATCGAACGTATTGACCATATTGCCGAGCAATAAAATAGCTCCAAGGAGTTGTGGGCGAAAGTTATTGCCCGCGAGACCAAATCGAAACGAGAAAAGTTATTGATTCCAAACAAAAATCATTCTTCCAATGTACGAACAGCGAAGATAAACGAGAATATATAAAGACATCGTGGACAAGAAAATGTTGCTATTCCAACGTGATTTGATACGTTCGTTTGAAATTTGTCAGACTTTAAGCGCGTAAATAAAGGAATTTAAACCGCGCGTTTTTCCGTAAACGGTAGCGAGATTAATTACGTAAGCAGTATCAATTTTAGCCCGTTTTAAATTGAAGACGGAAGGTGGAGTGAACGAAAGGCAAAGGCGGAGGATAAACCAAAGAAATACCGTCTCGATTTGTTCTCGAGCCTCGCGCACGGAACACTGCACCGGCTTTTCCATTTCCCGCTGATATTTTTCTCCGAGACTTTCTCTTCGTCCCAGTAAACAGACTTCGCACGAGTTCTAGAAAAGTGTCCCTACGGAGACAGTCATTAGGAACATTAGTCGCGTCGTTTTACGAGCGCGACGTCTAACTGTTAACGCTATTAAACTCTTCGTTGATCCATGAACTACCTTAAACGTTATTCCATTCGGATGGATTAACTGTCGTTGATAAGAACCGATCGGCTAGACGCAACATTAAAATTCCATTAAGAAACGTTCGCATGATCGGTCCATAGAACATTGCAGACGTTATTGTAATTTTGTGATAATCAGACCTTGCGATATAGGGATTTTCTGTCGCAGAGAATTTCGGATATAATGATTTGAGGACATGGGGATTTTGGTATATAGAGATTTTATAATTTTTTTTCTACTTATTTCAACGACTAAACGACAGTAAGTACCCTATATCCGAGGAGACATTTATAAATATGTATCTTTCTAGAAAGAGGTGCTCTCGTTCGAGCACCTTTTTTGCCGGTAACAAAGATACCTCGGGAAACTCGAGACGACGTCGTTGCTATAAAACTGAATGTATACCTCCATAATGAGTACGTCGTAGGTCGGATTTTTGCGCGCATTCTTCAGGAACTGTTGCATCTGTTCGTTACCTAGATACCCGCACACTTCGTCACTCAGCATAGACCCAACGGCGTACGCCGGCGACGAATTGATCATATCGTTCACCTCTTCGAAGGTTAGATTGTTCATGAACTGCCGCGAGACAGGCACCGTCAACACATCCCGGTAATTCGGGTACGGCTTCTTCAACGGGAACGGACTCACCACGTCCACCTGGTGGCCCTTTTTGGCTAACGCTTTCATCAGCGGCTCGAACATTACGAAATGACTCTTCCCATTGAACGGGAACAGACACAGTATCCTGTATCCATGACAGATGGACAGTATCGTGCAAAAGAGAACGATCGAACACAGCCTCATTGTTCACTCTTTTAAAAGACCGACAGATGTTTAGTTTTTCCAACTAATTGAAATACGTTTTGAAAGTATAAGAGTTATTCTCTTCGAACGAAGTACTAAAACTGATAGATTATCACCCCCGGTACTTAGCACGTGAACTCGCTTCGAATGCAACAATTTTATGCTCGAACGTCACGTCGGGTGTTTAGCGACACTTTACTAGTTGATAGTCGGAAAATTCCCTTCGTTAATTGATTCGTTCTCTCTGACCCGTCGAGACGAACGCACCGTGGATAATTGAACGCGTTTTTCGATCGCAACGATTAACTTCCGAAATTTCGTCAACGACACGAGACGGTACGAGCTTCGTCGATCAACTGACGTCCGCGGTCTATTTGTCGGATCATTCTAGATAGATTTGACCTTCCGATAAATATCAATATGTCGAAACACGTAGAAGCAACTCTCTCGAGAAAGACGATAAAAGAAATGTCGCGAGATAAGCCGGGAAGGAAATTATCTCGATTCCGATTTTTCTCGCTTTAATCTCGCGAGAAGAACTGTCGACCGAATACGTCTCGAGAAGGGAAGAACGAGCGAATTGTTTCGCTCTAACTCGAGTGAAATGTAATTTTATAAATATCTTACGGATGTTACGCGGTGGGAACCGTGAAGGTCGAGGAAGTATAATCGCACGAAATTTGAACTTGCGCCACGTTAACGAACAGTGACCCGTTACGATGCTCGATGTCGGGAGACAGTGTTGCGTATATATTTATATAAATGTGATAGGCTAGGATGATGGTGCAAATTATTTGTGATGAATTCGCGGAAATTCTGGAGATATTAGTTTGTGTAATAGGGCAGATTGAGATGTTTTTATGGCATGTAACTTTTACGTTCGGAAGTGATTAATAGAGTTTTCCATTTCCTAAATTCTTATTTGCAAGAAAGAAACAACTACTCTACCTCGAAAATCGCCACGTCATAAGGTGGATTCTGATAAGGCAGATTCTTCAAGAACCTCTGAACTCCTTCCGTGTTTAAACGTTCGCAAAGAGGATTTCCTAGTTGCGTAGCTGTAGTATAACCGGCATTTAGACCCGTGAACGAGTCCAACATCCAGAAGCTCACGTTATTCACTATCTGCTCGGTCACAGGTAACGTAACTACGTCCGTGTAATTGGAATGCGGTGTCTTCAAGGGAAACGTACCGATCACGTCTACCTGGTGGCCCTTTCTGGCCAAAGATTTCATCAAATGTTCGAACATTATGAAATGACTTCGGCCGTGATACGGGAACAGACCCAGTATCCTGTACCCGTCGCAAAACGACACTATTGTCCAAAATAAAATCGATAGCTTCATCGTTTCGATTCTTTCTTACAAGCTCTTTTTAATACCGTGTAAGTTTATTAATTAAAACACGTGATTTTTGAACGTTGAGAACGAGTAAGAAGGTTCCACTGAAATTGCTACGAAGTCCGTCGATGAACATCGGTCCGTGGAGTATTACATACTGTTGGATACATTCGACGCTTTACCCCTTCATGGGTCACGTGCGGAAACATGAAATGTGCTCGATAAGAGACTGTGAATAGTTTCATAATCGATACGTGTCATGGAACTTTTCTCTAATTCGGGTTATTAATCTTCTTGAAGATTAGATTTAAAATCTGTTTGTTCGCCGTGACGAAGATCCACATCCATGTGTGCTCGTATGTGTCCACATGTAACGCTTCGCATGTTTAACGATCATATACATGTGTGCACATATAATGCTTCACATGCTTAACGATCAGGTTTATCTTATACACTTAATAAACTGCAAAGCGAAAGAAATTTTTTGGTCAGCTACGAGTTGCTATCAAATTACTTAATATGAATATATCGATCGAATGCAAATATCTGTCGGAGAGATAAATATTTTTTTTTACGAATGTTGGCATCTGTGAAATAAATGCGAATATTTGTTAGTTCGACAAAAATATCTGTCAGCTGAAAATAAATATCTTTTTAGGTAAATACGATCTATGCAATGTATACGAATATCTATCAAACGTAAATATCAGCCAGATAAATTATCTGTCATTAGTCTAAACGTATAGAGATATTGTATATGAATGTAAACATACCACGACAAATAGTATCGATATTCGAAGATAAAAGATACAGTACCTCCATAATGACCACGTCGTAACGATTTTCCTCCGACTTGGTAAAAAGTCGCTGTATCTCCGGATTCCCTAGGTGCTCGCAGGGTAGATTCCCTAGCATGGTGCCGACGATGTATCCAACTGGTCCAGTGCTAAACACATTCAAACCGTCGAACGAGAGATTGTTCATCAGCTGTTCCGGTGCCTGTATCTTGACGATATCCGTATAGTTGGCGTACGGTCTCTTCAGAGGGAACGTACTAATCACATCCACCTGATGACCCTTTCTGGCCAAAGCTTTCATCAGCTCCTCGAACATCACGAAATGACTCTTCCCGTGGAACGGGAATGCCCCTAGAATCTTGTACCCATGGCACATCGCGAGTGTCCATAGAAGTACGATACACACCTTCATCTCTCTCGCTTTATTGCACTTTCTGACTACTTTGCACTTGGCAATATAACAAGATTGTACGAAGAAATCCCAAGAGAACGTGAACCGTTTGAATTTTTCTCGTCGATCGAATTAATAGTGATCGTCTGAACGGAAAATGGTCGTTGTTGTTGAAAGATGGAGGGGATCACCGACGGAGGGAGATTACTTGCAGATTTTTTATGAACGCCTTGTTCCTCGTTCAGCCGTTTAAATTCCGTGAAAAGGGATTTTGCGAATGTTAGACCTGAAATTATTTTCCCCCTCTGTCGACGATGGAAGTTTGTTCGATTTCGACGAACCATGTAATATGCAGTATTTATTGCAAAATAACGTTGTAATATCAACGAATTGTATTGTTCGTCAGGTTCTGTTTCAAAGCGGGATAATGCTGTAATGGAAACTGCTGAAACGCGTGCAGCGTTTTGTTGATGGTAATAACGCACCAACGCGATTAACTATTTCGATACGCGTAGTGATCGGTTTGTTTGCGAAGAAAATACATGAACCGGGGCTACCTTTGATACGGTGTTTTCAAATTAATTTTAGGTTCAACTATGGCAGATGTTTAAATACGTCGAAGTTTGATCGATATTTTCTGTGATTCTGGAGAAATCATTTTCTGTTAATATATGGCTGGATTCAGAAATATTGAACTTGAGAATTCGGGTATACATATAGGAGCTTCGAATTCGTCAAGAATATAAATAGTTACGCGTATATAGTACTATTGATAAAAATGATGTGATCGTACTTTACTTTGCTTCCTATCTCCGAAATAATCACCTCCGCCGGGCACTGTTTGACGAGATTCTCAAAGTTCAAACAGCTATTAACTTTCAATTTCCCTGTTTGCATTGGTGACGTTTCAATTTTCTTATCTATTTCATCGATCGGTGAGTCATGTAAGCGAAGAAAGGTACAGAGTTTCTTTTCACCGTAAACAGTAAAGCAAGTTTACAAGGTAACGAAACGCTTCCTCGTTTATCTTCTACGATAACAATTAGTGCGGCAATTAAAGATCTCAATTACGATAATGGCTTTTTAAACACACGATCGTTTTACACGCGAACGGCGAATAATTCGTCTATTATCTCTACTTCTATATTTATTTCGTGTACGGTAGTTCACTCTCGCTACATCGCCTGGGGTTGAAGGTGAATTCAGAAATAAATTCTTTCAGAAATAAATCTTTACATTAGCATCTGTTACGAACCTTCCATTCGATCGATCGAATTTATTTTTCAGTCGAACGATACTTGTAAGGTGTTACAGCTTTCGATAAATGTGACATTAAATAAACGAGCAGTGAGCAGGCAATTAGGAGGCGAAAACATCGATCGATTTCAATTTCCAGCCGAGTGAATCGAACTCTGTTTGATTATAAGAAATCTGGGACACTCGTGTTCACGTATTCAATTTAACTAATTGCCGTCGATTTTGGAGTAAACTCGAACATCTTTCTCTCTTTTTCTTTTCTCTAAACATCTATAACTTCTCAAGATTAAATTTAGTCATTTATAAACATACAAATTTTTCATTTATTTTTCATATTTTAAAGTTTCAAATCTACAAATGTACGCTTCTCAAATTGAATATCTTAATTAATAAATTTGCAGAACTTGAACATTTCTTAATCCACATAGAAGTATCAAATTCATAAATTGTATTGTGGAAGATTATTAGCTGAAAGGCTGACGCAGTTGTAGTAAATCAAATTAATATCCCTTTAGATAATCCTTATCTCGTACATTACTATTGCTCGCTATTTTCATCGTTTAATGGCCGATCTTTTAATTACCTTCCTTCGTATTCCATTAAACTGCTAACGCTTCAAATTCATTTCACTTCAACTTCTCCAAATATTATTCGTTACTTCCCTTCGATTACTATAATTTAATTATAACCACTAATTATAATAATGAAGTTTAATAACTTATCGTAACTGCAATTTATTTCCTAACCAAAAGGAAGTTATATTAAATTTCGAACTTCGTTACAAAATCGTTCCACAGTTTGCATTCACCGATAGAATGAAATTGCGTTGAAAATTGAATCGTGCGATTAAACAATCGTTTAATGCACAATTGTCACTTACTCGTCGATCAGGCGAAATTGGATTTCGAATTAAACTATAATTTGCAGTTCGACTAACGATTACGATTAAATTCTTAATTAAATATCAATCTTTTTTTGGAGATAATTCAAATTTACTTTGTAAAAAAATATCGAAGGTACTCAACTATGAAAAGCTGCTTATCGAGGCTGCTTATTACTAAAATAAATGCATTGAAAGTGGTAAAGCACTTGTCAGTGTTAATTTGTCTTCTAATTGCGACGAGCAGTTAAACTGTCCGTTTAATTAAAAAACAGCAGCATTGCCGGAGAAAAAATTCAAGCGGATTAACATCGGACTAATATTCTGTCGTTTATCTTTCTCGAAATCTTGGCTCGTTTTCAAATGAATTCCAATTAATCTTGTTTCCTGCTTTCTCAGCCGCAATAAATCCCGTTCGTCTCGAGTGCAGGTGATTTAATTTTAATCTAATCCAACGACGTTCCGACGATAAAAAGAATATCGTCGAAATCTGTAATGAAATAATCTCGATCGTCTTTCGTCCGTAAATTTTCTGCCTTTTTGCGATAATTAACTGCTACAAATATCGCGGTATTAACCGAATTAAATCTCCGCGCGCGTTGTGTATCTGATCGCGAAATTACTTTCGAATTTAATCCCGGAGATCGCGTTAGAGGGATGAAAAAGTGTAATCGGGGATCATGCCCGCGAATACCGACTTCCGGTTGGTCAATATCCGATATCCTCTAGATTTCACCGACTTAACCTAATAACCGCTAAAACACTGATGGAAATTTTGTAGATTTTTTAATTTATGCCAAGTTACGTGAGCAGTTTTTTTTTGCAAGTCCCCGAAATTTTAACTTGTCGAGGACAAAATCATTATTATTTAAATTTCTATTTCACAATCTATCACGCATAATAATGAAATGCGATAAAGATAATTATTTGTACAAGTTATACTTATTAGCCCTCTTCATTTCCTGCTTTATATCTTATATCTATGAATAATGCAACGTGCTTAAATATTCTGTTTTCTTTGTCCACGATAACTGTACAATCTAATTAATAATAATATGGATTTTTTTATTTGTTCCAGAACCATATTGTCGCATCACTTTCGACGGCTGGTCCTGTTGGCCAAACACACCAGCTGGAACAACAGCCTATGCTCCATGTCCAAATTTCATCACCGGTTTCGACGCCTCCTGTGAGTCTTCTCATTTCCATACATTAATTCCGAAATAATAAATGATCCACCGAGAATAAATTAAAAAAAAAAATTTCGAACTTAAAAGTATCAGAATAATTAACAAAGTTGTTACAATCCTAAAATCGACGCATCTAATTTTAACAGGCAAGGTTCAAAGAAGTTCGTTACAGGACATTATGCACAACATTTTATTGATCAAGTTACTCATCACGCGTGCAAAACAGGTGAAACCTGATCGAACAGTATACGCGTCTTACATTACAACGGTATTAAATAATATTTCCAAGCGTGTAGAACGCTGCGTATAGTACAAAAATACATTTGATAAGAAAATAAATGAATATCGTTTATTGGACAGAGCATCGTGTCTGTCGTGTTTGTACGACGTCCTTAACAATTACGTACAAAACTCCCGTCGAATCCATCTTATTCGACCCCGAAAATTTCATTCTTCAAAAACTCGATTCCTTTTCCACGGACAAAGTTCCTTCGACACAAAGCATCAAATTCCTCGCTGCATCATGCAGACGATCAAAAGGTTCAGGCTGGCATCGTCGTGTGTCCTGAAGACGATACCCGTCTAACACGCTGTGTTGAGAACGTCGGCGATGGCGCCTTTAACCGCTGGATGTTCAAAGCTACTGAACTTTTGCACCAGCTTCTCGTATCTGTCCGCGTTGTTGCCTCTGTTCATCGGCTTGAACACGTTCACAGCCATCAACATCGCCTCCGTGGTCCCCGTTTCCACCAAACCTTCCACCACGCCCAGCATCAGCTCGTTCTGCTCGTAGCCCTTGATCCTGTACCTCATGGCCAGTTCTCGCAGAACGTTAGCCATGAACGGTACGAACGCGACGGAGAAGACGTTGACTAGTTCGGGTAACACCTGACCGATCCTGCTGCCGAATTTCTTGGGCTCGTTCAGGATCACGTACTCCTTCAGGTACGCCAGGTTCAGGAACGACGTGGGGTTCATCAGCGGCGTCACCACGGAAGAGAATGTCTTGAAGAATTCTTCGACCAGCTGCAGACTCTTCTCGTCGGACATGCAAACGTTGTACGTGAATTTCGACACGAAGTGATTGACGCCGTAGTTGACCGGGTAGAACGACGACATCGTCGGGGAAGGCACGTTCCAGCCGTTCTTCACCGCCTCTACGAACACCCTGGCGAACAGGGTGAACCGCTTCTCGAAGCCCTCTGACGGATACAGGTATTTGTCGATCACGAACGTCGAGGCGGACACGGCGATCTCCGCTTCGACGTGGAAGAGGAACCTGCGGAGCAGTTGCTCGACGAAGGCGTCGGGCAGGAGTCTGGACTCGGCCGTGTCGATGAAGGACAACAGATTCGCCGTGTTCGAAGAGGTCTCCTTCTTCGAGACGCCCGCCTGCGCGAACCTGTCGATCGTGTCCAGGATCAACTTCACCAGTTCGACCACCATCTGGTCGGGAACTTGTCTGATCAGCTGCATCAGCTCCATTACGACCGACTTCTCGCTCACCGTCAAGGTAGCGACCAAGCGACTGAACATCTTCCAGGTGTCCTCGTCGAGGTCGTTCACGAACAAGTCTTTGGCCTTGGCGAAGATCACCTCGCGGATGGAATAGTGATTTTCGGACTCCCACCTCGTTTGGAGGAACTGCAGGAGCATATCCCGAGGGGCGATCATGTGCATCAGCCTTATGCCGTGTTTCTTCACGGACACTCTCTGGCTGCTCATCGTCTCGGCGAACGAGAGCGCGTCTACTAGCGGAGTACGTCTGCAGGTGTTGGTCAGGATGATCAAGGCTACGTTCAGGAACTCTCCCTCGAGTAATCTGGCTACCAAGTGCAGCGGTAGCGGGGGATTGACGATCTTGGAGGCTCTGGCTATGCTGACCACCTGCAGGTAGTCCATCTTGGCGTTCTCTCCGTGTACTTCGATCGTTTTGACGGCGGGGATCAGAGGTTCGACGAGCTTCGCGAACGTGTCGCCAGAAAGGAGGATGGCGAAGATGCCCAGGCTATCGAACGACGTGTTTTCGTTCATGTTCCGAAAACTCTGCTCGACGAATCTGACGGGGATGTCCTTGTACCAAAGAGTGGTCCTGACGAAGCTTCTCACCCCTCTACTGTGCAAATTCCTCTGAGCGGCGTCCACGTACTCCCTCCATCGCGCCAGGATACACTCCGGGTTCTTCTTCAGCAGCTTCAGAGCCTCTCCCGAACGGACGTCGGCGATCTTCTCCGCCTCGTCCGGCCAGAAACGCAGGAAGAGGTCCTTCTCGTTATCCTCGAACATACGTTTGAAGTTGTTCATGAGGTAGACGTCGTGCATCTTTTTTTCCGACATGACCTCGTTGATCTTCTGCAGTAGCCACGGATAGTTCTTGATGGACATGCGTTTCACCCAGCTGTTCTTGTTCACGTGACGACCGTTGAAGACGTACATCGAGTTGGACAGGTCGAACAGGGCGCCGACCTTGTCCTTGTGCCAGGGTGCCTTCTCGGAGTCGTACTTCTGCGAGAGCACCGCCAGACAGGCTTCCAAACACATCCTCTCGTATTCGGGATACTTTATAAGAATGTTCCAATCGTTCGAATACCCGGCACACTTCGATTCGATCAGTATCTCGATCATCTGCTCCACGGGCTGTTTGTTGATGATCTTGAAGTGGATGACGGACTCGATTATCTTCTCGCAGACACTGTTTCCTGACAACTCGTTCTTCGTACGCAAACGCAGTATCATCTCTATCAGGACCGCCATGTGGTTCTCTTTAAGCTCAGGAGCCTCGTACAGTTCCACCAAACACTCGAACACCCTCAGGATCAGCCACTGTTGTTCGTTCCTGTGTCTGTCGTTGATGTACGTCAGAACGTTCAGCAACGATTGATCGTCGTTGTTCACTTTGCAGCAAAAGATCATCTGGCGCAGTATGGCCGCTCTGTCCTCCATCTTAGACGTCCCCGCAATCTGCTTCTTGAAGTTGGGTAGTGCTTCGTCCGTGGATAGGTAACTCTTCCAACATTTCGTGTAACCCATCAGAGAGGCGTTCCACGAGTCGTCGTCTACCTCGGCTAATTTGATTCTGGCTTGCTTCACTCGCTCCTCGAGAGGCAGCATCCTCAGCAACGTGGGTGTCACGTTTCTCGATGTGTTCAGCAAGTCTTGTTGGTACACTTGTCGGTAGGTTTGCAGGAAGAAATCCACTTTCTTCTCCTGCGGGTAGAAGCTCAGGTAGTTCAACATCGCGTTGGTGTTGAATTGATCGATGTTCTCCGGGAACAATTTCGCGAAGATGCTCTCCATACGATTCGCGCTGATCAGCTTCAGGGGCAGTATAGAAATATACAATTTGGGATTCCGCTGCACATGCTCTTTGCCGTTCTTGAGGAAGGTCTCGGCGCACTTGTTGCTCAGAGTCGGTGTGCGAATGTTGTACGTCTCGTAGAGTTCGACGAACGAGTTCAATCTCTTCTTGATCAGAGACGGCAGGAAGTCGGTGAACTCGAACACGTTCACGGGATGAAGATCCCTCTGATTCGGGCTATCGTTGACCTTGGTCAGCTTCAAGTATCGCACCATGAAGTCCGGATTCCTGCGGAAGATGTCCTTCACCTGTTTTCGGCCCAGCACGATCCTCTTTTCCACGATGGTGTTGTACATGAAGCTCTCGCTGCACGCGAGCAACAACGGCATCGCTTGCTGTAGACCGTAAGTCTTGTTCACCGCGACGAAGAAACATTCGGCCAGATCGGTGTCCTTCGACCTCAGACGATTAGCTAGGGATTTTATGATACGCGTTCTGATTTTCAGCGACACGTACGGAAATAGGTTCTCGAAAAAGTACTGTACACTGGTGATCGTTTTGTTGGTGCCATCGAAGAACCGGCGGGACTCGAACGCTTTGTTCGCGACTAACGCGTCTCTCGATTTTAGAGCCTCCGCTATGGCCTGGTAACTTTGCTGATTCGTGCTGTCCTTTTTGTTCAGTATCAAAGCCGCCTGCACCTGTACCAAAGGTACCAGCGATTTAGGGATGTTCTGTGCCTCGACAACCTCCTCGAGGCTGTTGCATTCGAGTAATCGCTCCTTTGTCGTCCGCGCTATCCATCGAAATTTCTGATTCATCGTGTCGCCAGGTATCGCCTGAATGGCGTTCAGGTAAGGCGTCTGAACAGCCATTTTTATTCGACAACGTTCACCTACACGCTGTGGAAAAACGCTTCAATTATTGTCAGGAAATATAAAAATATCAGGTCATTTTTTTTTATTAAAACTATGACCATAAATACGCGTGTCGTATAAAAATGTGTCATGTTGAAAATGCCACATTGTTACACTCTCCATATATTGTTGAGTAATTTCATCTCGTGCAAAACACTATCGTTCCCCCGCCATCTTAACACACGAATAACCGTAAAGATTACAGAAAAATATTTTCGTATGCATTATTAATTTCAAGAATTACGTTTATAACGCCATCTGTGGTAACGTAACGAACCTAACACAAAACGTCATTCTGCATAGAAGTAGATGAGCGATAACATTTACAATCAGTAATCTCCTCGCTGCAGAAGTTATCTTCAACAACGTGCAACGAGTGTTTTTTTAAAGTTTCGGTATTATGTAGGATACTCGACGAAGATTGATCGATATCCAATAACGAGTGCAAGTTACTTTTTAACATGAAACGAAGTGTAGGCTGATTAAAGTTGAATGAGGGAATCTTTAATCCACCATGCAGGAGTGTTGCGATCAAGTATTTTTGTTTCGTAATTTGTATTGTGTACAATGTCGAACCGTTTAATTTTCCGCCTGTTCAGAATGAACGAATGTTCGGATGATTACGTCATACAAACATATGTAGATGCTTGTATGGTAAGTCATACGAAGCGTCCCGATCAATCTTCCGTTTTATTTTTTTTCATTATTGGCTTATAGATTATTTTGTTTGTTGTGCTGCACTGGTCAGGTAATCTGCATATATTTCAAGCAGTTATTCGAGACGCCCAACACGCGATAAACCTTCGAAACGCTGATAAACTTTAGATAACGAATGTATTTTCGTTATTTTGTAAGTGCAATTTCTAGCAAACTCTAACTTAAAATTACATTGAAACGTAACGATAATTTCGAATGTGCATCGAGGAAAAAGTTGAAAAGGACGCCCCGGTAACAACATAATAACAATAAACATAGTAACAATATAAAAACAGAATACAATCAACAATTATTATAAAAAAAAAAAAAAAGTGTATACATTATCCGAAACTAATCGCCCTTGAAGGGTATATAAACTATCGTCGAAGTCGCACGCGTTCATGCTTGTTTGCGTGCAGCTCGTAAAATATAAAAATAGAAAACGATGTTTTTGATAAAAATGTAATGATACATTGCAATCCTGCATTCGCAAACTTTTGAAAAACATTAATTCCAAGAATAACTTTCATCGAAAATTTGTAAATATAAGCAACGTTTATCTTATCGGTGCAAT
Organism: Megachile ligniseca; assembly: GCA_945859555.1. NCBI lineage: Eukaryota > Metazoa > Arthropoda > Insecta > Hymenoptera > Megachilidae > Megachile > Megachile ligniseca. The sequence goes on from OX243792.1 coordinate 606,099, forward strand.
TTTCTTAATCTATTCTATTTTAAAAACTGCAGTTAGGCTTTGCGGTTACGTTTCACGCGAATGGTTATTTTTATCTTGAATCGCTAGTTAAGCTCAAACAATCGAACAGTTTTATACAAATTGCCGATTACGCATCCAATGGTATTCGGTTATCGTAAGTTCGATAAAAGTCGTTTAAAAAAATATTGGTACACCGTTTCCTTCAAATATTTGAACTATTCAATCGTTGAAAAGAAGATAATTATTGAATAAAGAAAACGAATCTGGCCCACGCAATGAACACATTGTTTTAAATACAGAACTGACGTCATTTTCAATATTAAACCGTTTCAGATTGTACAAAAAATATAGAAATATTTCGTTCTATTTAAAGAATGTAGGATTTGTAACGTAATCATAACACAACAATTTGGGTGTTCTTCTCTCGAAAAATTGATTTCCAGGAAAAACAAAAGGTACTATGACTCACCCTATACATACATAATATGTCGTGAAATCATCGTCAAGTATGGAAAGATAGAATAATTCGTAAATAAAGGCAAGAAAACGTGCATATTATTATTCGCATAACTGATAACCGAACAACAAGATGTCTGTATACCTTTATCTTACCTCAGTAACGGTTGTTGACGAAAAAAGGCGAACAAAACAGAAGCCGGCTAAAACTTTTGACGACGATATATTGATTTTTCCAGACACTCGGGATTTCACTTGGTTACCAGGCCGTTCGATGATTCACGACGAATTTTAATCGTTCATAGTCTTCAAAATTAAAAACGATAAACTACGGAGCCTCGCTAGCAAAGCGAAGTCAGCTCAATGTTAAATGATGTGAAACGTCACTCGCATGTTTATGCGGCGAGTTTAAGTTAGGCTAGGTCTTCGGTTCGTGTCGGTTTACAGAGAAAGATGCACGAACATTAAGGCTGATTTTGAATTATTTCAACACGTTCCTCGACTATTCCAACGATACTTCTTGATCAATTTTAACGCGATATTTTGTTGAAAGCTCTTACGAATTTGTTGATGATACTGCGTTCAGTGAAGAATGTACAGACTTATTATACAAATATCTGCGCATGCGCTACCGTGGGTGTGCGCAGGCGCACGCGGTAGTTCGGTTTACTGGCACCGTTTCAACGTGACGTGTTTCGGTTCGTTCATTCGTTTTCCCGCAGTCGACGGGTATGCGTCGATGTTTTACATGAATTTTGAGCTAATGAAGTCATGGCTATTTATACAACGAGAAAACATGACGCGATACATAATAAAATACCCGAATACTTAGTCGACCTTTTTTTGCGATGATTACATCGATTATAAAAGATGTATCTAATAATTTTCTAACATTAATAAAATAATAAACGAGTATAAAGATTTGGGAGTAAAAACTTTATTGAAACTCATTTTTGAAGACTGTTAGTAAAAACTTTTAAGAAAAATTGCAATGTGTCGAGATAGGCCTGCTACCTCACTTATTTGTGACGGCTTGTGTTTAACGATTAAAAATGCAATTATAATTTGTTCTTCATGCTCTTCCAGTTGCATCTCTGATCATCCTTGCTAGTAGTTTCCATTTTCAGGGTGTCGCTGATGTTCAGATAATCGTATTCGTTTCCGTTCTCGATTGGTTTCCATGTAGTTGTGATGAGATCCGTGATTTTTGGTGTTGGATTCCTTAAACAGAATATTTACGTACGGTATAGTTATACCGCAAACTTTCTCGACAATTATCGCCATTATACGTACCCTGTTTTCGCGAAATCGGTCCACATTTGGGTGAGGTACTCCATTATTTTGTATCCCTCGCTTCCGGGTGGCGGTGGCGGTATATTCATTTTTTTCGCCAGATAAGCGTAAAATAGATACGTCAACTCGTCTGCGTGTGTCGCACCTACAGAAAACTCGTTAAATCCGAAATTTTTGTGGAATTTCGATTTAGAACTATTTGCATATTCACAGACATATTCGTACCTTTCAGTGTACTGTTGAAGACAACTTTCGCCAGCGACTGCGGGGAGTCGTAGGTGAATTTATAGAAGTACGTGGGTCGAAGGTTCTTCTCTTGCTGAATTCTCAAGACGTCGAATATACCCCGAACGAAGAACGCGTCGCTTAACAAGTCTGCGTGTTGCTGAAGCGTTTTTTCTGAAATCGGCTCGTTGCCGAAGTATATACGTTTCACGTCATTCACCGTGAGTCCCTCCGTTTTCATGGTATCCAGCATTTCCGGATGAAGGATCGTCTCGAAGTTCTTGTCCATTTTTGCGTAGGTCTCTTTGGTCGCGTTCGCGGTGACCATCACTGCAAATATTACAGTTATTTAATAATCTGCTTTCGACGCTTTCTTTCGCTTAAGATCTAATAATGATCTTACGGCTGATAAGCGCGGCGCCTTCGTTTTCGGTGAAACCTATCATGTAAGGTACTTTGACTCCTTGTTGCATCAGTTCGCTTGGAAGTTCTGGTAAGAACGGTGTCGGAGATTTTTTGTCGACACCTGGTGCGAACAAGCCGAACGCGGTGTAACGGATCTGTAAATTAAAATCAGTTCGAAGGATGAAATTTCAGTTTCAGTATCGAAACAGAAGAACAATACGAATTCGGCATTAGTTACGTTCTGACTATACTTTACGTATTTTACCTCGGGCGTTAGAAGTTTGTGCTCGGCGTTGATGAGTTCCTTCGGGTCCACTTGCCTGAAGAACTCGAGTACGGTCGCGGGATCTGTGGAATGTTCGCCTAGTTGCGCAGCCACCTGGAACGCGTATTTCCTCGGATCTTTCTTTATGTAGGCCCAAGGGTTCACCGCCACGCCGCTCTGCGATATTGCTTTGTGAAATAGCCCTGCGAAAGGGAAGGATGTACACGAGCTTCGACTACGAATCAATGGGGTTGAAATAACCGGGGTAACATTCTGCGCGTAAAAACAAACGGGATAACGGGTGTCCTGTACGATGCGTGCGAATGGTTGAGAAACGAGCGGACCGATAACGCGCGTAATATCGCGGATAAAAAGATTATTGCCAGGATATGGGTGCGAAAACATTGAAGCATAACGGATACCCGTTCCGTGCACCGTTAGTGTACGTGAATTGTACCGGAACCTCCGCATTATTTCAAGCGTACCAGAATTATATGATCGTTGACAAGTTTCGAATTAGAAAGTTCTAACGTATACCTTGCGATAACGGAGATATGGTTAAATAATGTATGGAAGCTCCACCGGCGCTCTCGCCGAATATCGTTACGTTGTCCGGATCTCCGCCGAAGCTTGATATATTCTCTTTAATCCATTTCAGAGCCATTACTTGATCCTTCAGACCCTGATTACCGGGCGCAATTTCGTCCTCCAAATTCAGGAAACCTGAAACACGAATCGAGACATTGTGTCTCCCTTATTTCCCAAGATCACCGTACGTACGTCGACTTTGAACGTTCACGTTTTACCGACTGCTCTCTGCTCTGAATAATAATGAGACGAATTTGAATGAAGAATGATTTTCGGATAACACGGGCTCACCGGGAGGACCTCGAATTTTTCTACGGGATTATGTGTGCCATTTGGCAAACGGCGGAGCCACTTAGTTGCACGGGGACGACGTTCGTGGCCGGATGTTTTAGAATCGCGAGCTTTTTCGATATAAAAACGTATTACGTTACTTGGAAACACTTAGCGATACGAATACGATTGAATTTATAATCCTGGACTGCCTCTGATATCTCCAAATAGATTTTCATACATTTTCCATCTTTTTACGTAAAATATGACACACGATTTTTCTCGGGATCTCGAGGTCTCTGTATCTAGGGATATTACAGCTATTGTAATGTAACGATACCGAAATCGGAAATTTAGTGAAATTTTCGAAATGCAAGTGTAAAGGTGTAATATGTGCGTGTAAACAGTCCTGTAATTCGAATGTTAACTACGAATAATAGACAAGCATTATCGGGAATGCTATTTTGCCGAAGGATCGAGCGATGTATCACAATAGATACGTATGAAATGATGGGGAAACAAGTATTATGGATCAATAACCGATACGTACCCAATATACCGACTCTGTAATTAATCGTGACGAGTACAATGTCCTTTCGAACGAGATAATCAGGACCGTAAAATCTGTCGTTGCCAGATCCGTTCATGAAAGCGCCGCCGTGAATCCACACCATGACCGCACGTTTTGGCGAATCGTTAATCGGTCTGTACACGTTCAGGTACAGACAGTCTTCGGTTCCTATTGATTCGCGAGTAAGTAAGTCGATTTGAACGCAATCGTCGCCAAATTTCGACGCGTCTCTCACTCCTGTCCATGGTTCGGCAGATTCCGGATCCTGGACATCAAAATCGAACAGTAGAAACCGACTGTTTTTTCTAATTGTGCTAGATAATATGTTAATTTCGTTGATTTAAACATTAAATAATATCAATCAGCAATCATCGATAAAACATCAATCGATCGTGTACTTATTTTATTTGTCGTGAGCTTTCAAGAAATAGTATTGTTTTACGATTCTTCGTCACGAAAGTATTTATTATCGATAGGTGAAGCGTTATCTGTACATTTCTGTTTTCGATTATCAACGAGGAAGTAAACATGAGAGGGGTATTTAACAAGATTACAATCGTAAAAGTGTACAGGTAGATAATGAAAAGGTAATGCTAAAAAACAACTATTATTCCATTTAGCATATACGATCATTTCTTTTTTATGACTTATCTTCTCGATTCTTATAAAACGAAGTAAAACACGTTACATAATTCATTGATTTTACCTTGACGTTCATCGGTTGGATCGAACAATTTGATTTTAACTCTTGTATACATATTTTAAACGCGTTAAAAAATCTGCATCTGATTTATATTTCTTGTCTCGATGCCTCTCCTCTATACCTCCCTATAATTTATTCGACGGCATCTGATGGATTTAACAAGCAGCTGATTAAGGAGTCGAGGACAATCACGACTCGATGAGTTACCAATCATTTTGCATGATATTGCACGTTTATTCAAACAGACATTGTATCAGATTTACGTAAAGGGAACGTTCTGTCATGCAACTCGATCAATCTGCTCGAAATTAAACGATGCCCGATAAAATTTCAATAAATATAATTCCTAATTATTAAATTACGAAGCGAATTGGTATATTTCGCGATTTTCCGCCGAAATATTGTTCATCAATTACTCGAAATCAAAGTACAAAGCGTTGTACAATTGTAAAAGCAGCGGTACTGCATCGAACGGATGTTATTCGTTTAAAACGACAACGAAGTTAATTAACCGTGCAGCAAGATTCTCTTTGAACGGCGGAGCTTAATCGCAACATGGTGAATTTAGTCAGTCAGTGATACGACGTGAATTTGCGTCATGATTATTCCTCGATACCATTTCTGCACGATCACTTTATAGCTTTATCAGTTCGATAACTATTATCGAATGCCTCCATCTTGATGTTATTTTGTTTTCGAGAAACGGAGATACTTGAAGTTTTGTAGAACCGTCCAACCGAGTTGTTGAGAAGATAATACTTTTTGCATGTTTCCGGATCGTTAGCTTGCGAAGCAGTCGCAACTTTTCAACACATGGTACAATGTATGTTGCAACACTGCATGCTCGTAATTTTAGTAATTTTAGACGAAGCATTTGGACGATCTGTTTGGAATTAGAGTATTTGTCGATGTAGGAATTTGTGGATTTGGGAATTTGGGAATTTGGAAATTTGAGAGTTTTGAAACATTAGAATTTGAAAGATATCTATTGTTAAATTTAAAACCCCGAAGAATGAACTATTTTTGCATCTATAAATTTGTAGATCCTTCTCCAATTTTCAACTACAAATATTTCATCTTCTCCAGAATTGAAATTAGCAAGAATTCCCAATCTCGTCAACCACTATAAAAGACCAATTTTCCTTAACAACCAACTTAACTTCCATAACGTACAAATACATATTATCAAATAAAGTTTAATCAACGTTAAACCAATTCGCACTGTATCGTTCGTTCACCGAAGGGTACCGATTGTGTCGTTCATCTAAACCTGTTTCAAAGTCGAATCAATTCGATAGAATGTAAAGAAATTCACCTTGAATCTGAGTGGACCGATCGGTGGTTTCGCGTATGGTATCCCACGAAATGCGAGGAATTGATTTCCATAGCCATTTTCCGCGACCACGCCACGTAGCTCTCCCTGTTTCACACGCACCACAGTATTCGCGTTTGCCATAGTAACTCGATACGGAGATGAAAATATCAACTGTACCGATCAACGGTTGCCTGCAATGTGTTGAAAATACATTCTTTTATAGCCTTAGGCAGATGAACATCGAGGTAGGGATGGATAACGAGACAGGCCACTCGTGCGTTGAGAACCGTCGCAACCGGGTCTACCCGTGTGTCGAGTTGTGGCGGCAAAACGTTGAACCCAGCCTCTCTTTCAAACCCGCTTTCAAATTGATAGCTAATTTTATAAATAGAATACTTTCAGATTAACTTTATCTGTTACACAATTTAGCTATTAATTTTTACTGCTATTTATTTTTATTATTAAATTAGGGGAGATAAGGTCACGAGCCACTTGATTCGCGCGTTGAGAACCGTCGCCAACCGGGCGTCTACTCGTGGCGGGAAAACCGTGAACCGAGCGACTCATTCAAACTCGCTTACGGATTAATAGTTAATATTATTAACAGAATAGCTCGAAATTAATTTTGAGTTAATATCAGTTATTAATTAATAACTGTATTAGTTTTAAATACTAAGTCTCTTGCCGTGCTCCGACGAGTGTCACGTGACGTATACGACTTCGAGCGCGATCTTACTCGAATTTCGAACGCGTTTGAAACGTGTAACTGCTTCATTTAACGAATGATAATGAAAATGAACTGCTCGCAATATTTCCTTTGACTCTCTTTCCAGTGTTCAGTTACATTAGCCATGTGAATTAAAATTCAACGTGATGGTACGCGCTGAAAATATAAATCCTGAAAAAAACCGTGAAACCTTGCATCAGAGAAATGCAAATTTGATACCCGTACGAGTTGGTGACATATAAAATAACATGTTAAAGTTTTAGATTGGTTAACCGGACGTTTAGTATCTGGTCGTAAAAATATTGAAAAGTTAAATAAACTCTCGCAGTTACTAAAGTTGAAGAACTTTGAACTTTTCTATCGCAAAAACCGTAGAATCACTGTTAAATAATTTATGAAGGTGAATAATTTTGGAAGCGAAATTAATTGAAGTGTTCTGACTTTGACAAAAATATTCCGTAAATTTGTACAGGGAGAGACATCAAGTTTATAAGAAGTTTTCGAACGGTAGTTATTTAGATTATCAAAATTGATTCAGTTTACAGTTTACAACGTGTCCTTTATCTAGAATCTTTCGGAACAATTTGCATGTAACTACTGCATCTTCAGAATTTATGCATAGTTTACCATTAATGCATAAAAGATACTTGGCAAAATTCCGATACACATACCAGTAGCTCGATAGCATTCCACCCCTCGAGCAACAAAATATTTACCATATTCATATAAACATTAATATTATATAATATCCTGGTCTCGACTGAATTTGAGAAGTGGCAAATACGGGCGAGTACCTTTGTGCGACGAAAGTAAAACTTTTCCGAAGGTATCAGTTTCGGTGGTATGGTAAAAGGTAGATCGAACTACCGCGCTTTGAACACGCTCCACATTTCATTGTCTACTCTGTTCAATGAACAACGAATTCTACCGAATGTATGTAATTACCAAAGGAATTACACCGTAGTGGGTTGAGTATCCGCAAACCGTTCGAGGTCGATTGTCGATTGCAAGACCTATAGGGATTCCATTCTCTTTCCCGTTCAGATCGATCTCCGTAGTTACCTACGTCGTAAAAAACGTAACACGTTCAGGAGGAGCTGCTACTCAATTTCTTCGATGCACTTTCGTCGTCGTTTACTGCGATCGCTTCTGAACGTCTTCGGGACGAAGCGCGGTCGAGAAATCGAATAAACTTTTAGCTTAACATTCTGATGAACAATGAAGCATCAATTTCATTCGGCCGAATTAGGTCGAGTACTTTTATTGGACATTTCACTCGGTAAACTGGCCGATTCAATTGGAATTCAGATATTCGACTGGATGGCCGATTCTGAACGCTCTTACTATTTTCACCGTTTTATTAACTTCGGAAATTTTTTCATTTTCCGTACGTCGGAAATTTTCCTATTTGCGTACAGGACGCACATGATGTGTCATGAAATAAAAAATGTATAAATTCGCAAAGTAAAGATTTCTAATCGCAAGAGTCAGAAATTTGAAATGTTTCTCCCGTGTCTGGGATCAAATATATGTTCCATTTCCTCCCTTTCCGATTCAATCATCCGAATAAGATGAATGCTGATTCATAAACACGTACGGCTTTATGTGCGGTGAAATGAAGGGGATCATATAACACTCCATCAGGAAATAAAAGTGATTTATCGCTGAGGATAAATGAAGTGTACAAGGTGTGCCATTGCATTAATGATCTGACAAAACCCACTTATCGTTTGTTCATCGATCAATCATCATTAACTGATCCGAAGAGAAACTTATGATGAATATGACGGAATACATTGCACGTAAACACTGTTATCGAACATTTATGATTATCGCGAGAATATTGCTATTACCTTATATCAGAATTATTCGATATTGATATTTTAGTCGATACAAATGATACAAATTGTGGAATTGGTAGTGTGTGACGAATTGAATTGACCAATTGGAGGCATATCTCTAAACACCTAGGTCACGCTCCAACTAGTGGGTTGATACACTTTATCTCGCGTTTTTCTGAAATAGCGTTCAGAATGACGGGTAGAATCACGCGCTAGGTAGTTGCAGCGTTAAACAGCCAGTTCGAAGTATAAGCCATTGGAATTACAGCTGTGTCATGTGTACGGACGGCAGATATTTCGCATTAACGCTAATGGGAGTCGAAATTACAGAAGCGTTTACTCGACACGTTCTCGTCACAGACAGTTAACTGCAACGTTGCTGATGTTAACGTCGTTCCCCTTCAAAATGAAATATTATTCTTGCTCCGTCTTCGCTCACAACTTTCTCCGATGGAAGGCACAACCTACTGTCATCTCGTTGCTTCCGTTTGTTCTTCCACTTCGAGAGCTTACAATCACACTGCCCTTACAAATTCACTCTCACAACATGTCGAGTTGCCTGCGCTTCCCATGTAAAACGGGAATATTGGAAATTACTTTGATCTTTCTTAGTTTGCGCTTTTACATGAATATTGGAACTTTGGGACTCTGCTGATTCTCGTGATCGAAGTCTTTTTATTAGGTTTCCAAGTTTTTGGAATTTCCAAAAATTCCTAAATCCCCAATTCCAAACTTTCCATCTCTGCTGCTTAAGATGGTGGGGTAAAGAATGATGTAACATTTAATGAACGTCGAGTCACCTTGAACTCTCCATTAATGACAGAAGAATGAATGAGAGATTATTTTTTACTTTACTACGAGCTCCATTATCTTTTGTAATCGGAGAAAATGTGATCCACCAAGAAACTTTGTATAAATGTAAATTTTCTTTAGCTTCGGTCATGTAGGTCTGACTCAAATGCTAAGTAGCACCTGTCTTAGAATAAATATCGACGGAATAACAGATGAAAGTATAATAACAGATAAGAACGTGCACTGCATCGAAGCGACACTTTGCTTTGATCGCTAATACATTCTTCGTAGGATTAAAAATTCGATTAAGAGCAAGTAAATTTTATAGAACGTACAAGCTTATTTTGAACTAATATCAATATTCGTTTAAATCTGAAAGCGCGAACTTTCTGTTCGGCTTTTATTAAACATTTCTCAGCTTCGTCCGGTATTCTATCTTATAAAAGTTGAAAGCGTACGAAAGTATATAGCGAATTAAAGATAGTAATACCTCGAGGACGAGTACCAAGAGGTGGTTTTAATTCGGTAGGATAAAGGTGGAGTTTCCACGGGTTTCCGCGGCGATAAATCGTAATCTGATTCGCCGCTTTTCTTAAACACCTTCCAGTGTTGCTTGGTCGATGTTTAGCGAGGAGGAAAGCGATAAAATCCGCGACATACAAGAGCGTTCTCGAGGCGGACAAAGGGTGTAAAATACGAGCTCTTAGGACGCATAAAGGCTGTTACAAAAGAGGAACCTTCGAATTGCGGCCTGGAAAGTTTATTATCGCCGAGATTCGAAGATTTATCGGGCCGTATGCACGCGAAACCGCGTTGCAATTTTTCTGCTTATCGTTCGAATCAATTTTAACCCCTTCAGAACGGCTACCACTCTGACGAAGAAACTACTTCCGGAGAGAGACGGAAACTACTTTCCGAATACGAGCTTTAAAGTACCGAAATGCTTGAAATGTAGAAAATTTGAGAAACAAGAAATTTGCAAATTAATTAGTTTTTATATAATATTGACATAATTGACACAAAATGCAATTGTCCGAGAGACTCTTGATTAATTATCGCAATAGGAACATGTACTAACGAATTTCGTAAATTTCTGTTGCAGTTATGGCACACAAATACTGCGAATCGAACGGTAGCTGGTTTCGGCATCCGGAATCGGGTCAAGTTTGGAGCAATTACACGACCTGTGTAAATTTAAAGGATCTCAGCGTGAGTAAATAAACCGAGTACCTCGATACTTTGATATTTTACACCGTGGTCGTTTTGCATTTCAAGCGAATCATTCGGACGACTATAATTTCCTTCCTAACCGAAAGATAACTTTGCACCTGCTTTCGTTAGACACGATAAATATTATCGCAACGGTAGTAAACAGAATTGCAGCGTTATTCGAAATATGTCGAAATAAACGGTCCCGAATAAACGGAGGGGAAAAATAGAAACACGGACGCGTTTCACGCGAAAAGAATGACACTTTGATAAAGTCGTAGCTGTCGCGGGTGTTAAGATCGTGAACGAGGTCCTGTCGTTTCTTCGCCGACGTTGAATTACAGTAAAAGGATGAAGGATCATTCTCGTGATAGTAATGTGATTTGAATGGACGAGTGAGATCCGGGATCAAGCAGGATGACAGTGTAGAGGTTGAAAGGAATACGTGACGGGTTAACGGAAGTATATGTACGTACCTGTATAGAAACGTGATAACAAAAAAGATGATGGAAATGCAACGAATGCAAGCTGGGGATGAGATCAGGTGTCGCTGCGAAATTAAACTTGCGATGCACTCTTCTGACAATTTAGAACTTTACAATTCTGCAATTTTAGGTTACGCAATTTTAGAATTGAAATTGGGGATTTAGCTAGCATAAAAATAAAAAAGAAACTTATTATTCGGAATGTGAACAATTACGAAAGGGAAATGGAAACAGTTTCCACCCTTATTCTGAAAAACCATTATTATGCAAGTACGTGCATCGCATCGAAGTGTAGCGTTAATGAAATATTATTGTGGTACTTGCTCGCGACTATTAATATTAAGAAATTTCATTTTGTGCCAGCAATTTTATTCGCTTCGAATACATCCAATTACAATTTATATATTGTTCGCATCATTCTTTCTGTCCCGCACGATATATCGGAGGTCTGCATTCCGGAAGTAATAAATACAGATTAAACAAACTATCGTTCTCTGCCACGATTTATCCGTTTCGCGCTTTGTCCCAAAAAATATCGCTTTCCTAGGAATTTTAATATCACCCGGTGCAATTTATGTGTGTACCATCGCTAACGTACAACATCCAACATTTTATTTCCACCTACAATTTTCTCTGAGACTCTGAGACTTTGATACTTTAAAATTTAAAAAGTACAGAATTTCCAAATAGCATTTCTAGAGAGACGACAGAAATCCTTAGAAACGAATAAGGGGTTTTACGATGCGAAAATAGTAGCACTTGCGGTAATTCGACCTAATTTTCTGCTTGATTTCCTGGTAACGCGACTGAACAATATGCGTGCACTCGAACCGAATTCCTGAATTGCATCAAGGACCCTTTATCTCAACGATTACTCGTTGAAACGCTGTTTCGAAAATTCCAGATACACGATCCTGCTCGTAATTTAATGCATTTTATTCGCTCGCTGTGTTAAACATTTTCTTATAAACCTGCTATTGTGTACATATTTTATATTCTATCTGTACACTGTATTAATATTTCACCATATTATCCGTGTCTTCTGTTTTCAATTCTTTGTCACGTTATCTCTGATTTTTCTACTTTTCACCACAAGCACGTTTCTATTAAAGGAATTAATTTTGATTCCAGTGGCAGCAGGGAATAAATGGAATATATGAAGCGGGATACGCGATATCGTTGGTTGCATTGGTGCTCTCGTTAGGTATTCTGACGTACTTCCGGTAAGTCGATGACAGAAGCAACTTCGTTTCTTTCTTTCCGTTGGAAAAATAAAGCTCGTTCGAGAGAGCCGTAAAATCGATCTCGGTACAATTCGGGATTCAGTTCCCAGAATTTATACGCCAAGTAAACAGACGAAAAGTTTACCTCTTGCATAACTTAAAGCGCATCTTTCACCCAGCATAACATGTTATTTAAAGTTTCACTCCATTTAAGTTCTTTGCTCTTCGATCATTTTTCTGTTGTACGTCAGTTGGCGATGTAATTAATTTACAGGGAAATTATAAATAAGAAATATATAAATTACGGTATAGAATATTACATCGTTACGAAATTATTAATATTAATACGCTGAAAATGTTGCACGACTCTTACATTTTTAATATCATGTACGCGTTTGCAATTCGCGCATTTCGAAAATTGCACATTTCGCGCCATCTAGCAATGCGCGGTCAAGTTTCGCTTTTCCATAAAATAAACAACTTTTATGCTTACAAAATTAAATTCCCTCCGTATTTCTAATAATTCGAAAACATTCTGTAATAGAAAAGCAAGAAAGTTTCAAATTTTGTGCAAAAGAAAGCGATATTCGATTTTATCGTTGTCTTTATCGATTGCAAGATGGCGCCCGTAGGTCTATTCCCGCGGCGCGGAATTTTGAATCGCTTACCAAATTCATTTGCTACTTTAACATACTGTTTTTATTGTATAAATATTACAGGAATAGTGATACTAAATTAGGTATTTTAATTAAGAATTCAAAAAAGTTTGATTAAAAATTTTTACAAGTAATTTTAACTTTAAAAAATAGGTCGATCGATCTGTTCTGCTTACGTAGGGAATCTTAGTTAATCGTTCGTGATCAAAACTAGTTTCAACTGATTATCACAGGGCTTAAATTGGATCTAAGAGGTATGTTAAAACGGAAGTTCACGTTCTCAAGATTTACGTGTTAAGACGGTTATTTATATCTAAAGAACTTTCAGAATTGTGAACATTACCTTTATCTATCTCTTTAATGACTAGTAATTAGACTAATTTATTATCCTCTCGCTTAATTACAATTCATTCAACCTTGTTACAATCTTTTGTACTTTCTTACGATGTTACAGATCAGCAATATTATTGTATAACTTGTTTAAAAAATTGAGCTCGTAAAAATAAATAAAAGAGGGTTATTCGAGTATCATATTAGACGTGAAATGTTGACTTACACTATATTTTTATCGTCCTTTTTTCCACAGTTCGCTAAGATGCGCAAGGACCACTCTTCATATGAACCTTTTCGCCTCGTTCGCCGTAAACAACGCTCTTTGGCTTGTTTGGTATAGGTGCATCGTTGCGAATACGGATTTACTGTTAAACAATGGGGTACGTATGAAAGTCTGCATTCGTGTTTACACTTTATTCACCACTTGACCCAGTAACTCCCATATATGAAATATCTTTCGAGCAAAACCTTCGTTACTGTTACCGGAAATTAAAATTTATTAATCGAGTAAGAGTCTAATTACAGTTGAAACGATTTTTGCTCGAATGAGGCATTTTTGACCCAGAACGTTTGTGTCAGAAAACTTTGTTCGTTTTCCAGATAACCTGTCGTCTTTTGCACATAGTCCTGCACTATTTCCTGCTCACTAATTACTCCTGGATGTTGTGCGAGGGATTTTACCTACATACACTACTGGTTAGCGCATTTACCAGCGAGCACAGATTAGTGAAATGGTTGATGGGTCTCGGCTGGCCGGCACCGGCTATCATTGTTACCATTTATACTTGTCTGAGGGCTACCAGTGACGATCCTACCGATACCGAACAGTAAGTTAGAGAATATTGAGATTTTCTGAAAATAAGGAAGAATTGGGGCATGCGGTATCATAGTAGTGGCACGTGGTCAGGGATGGAAATGAAGCCAATCGAATTAGAGTCATTTGCCCCGAAATCTGTAATGAACAAAGAGATTCGACCGTGTCGGATTAATGAACTGGGCTATATGCCCGCCCACGTTCAGATCCTCTCAATGTCTAGCCGATATTCATAATGGAAGTTGAAGTTTCGGAGTTGAGGTAGCGATGAATATTGATGTTCTTTGCGGTAGTTGAGACTTTCGGGGTCTTTGTGTAATTTGAAAAATTACTTAAAAATACTTTATTTTACTTTGTATATTCATTTTTATCATAAATTGTTATGTTCTATATTTCTGTAAAAAAAATGGTGGAGCAAAATTGCCAAGGGTCGTTTTAAATGACAGAAATTCTGAAGTTTTGTAGCATTTAACACGAAGACGGTAATTACAGGTGTTGGATCAACGAAGGTAATTACATGAGCGTGCTAGTTTACCCCGTGTGCGTTTCCACCCTGTTGAATCTGTTGTTTCTCTTCAACATCGTCCGTGTTTTATTGATGAAGCTCCGAGCTGGTCCCACGATTGGTACACAGCCTTCGAGGTCCATGCGTCAAGCTTTTCGGTAATTAATATCGCTACATTAATTAACAAGTATTTCTAGTACATAATACTCTAACGTACTTAAACTAAACTATACATTGATTCATTCAAATTCACTATAGTTTTATTCACTTGTAGAATCTCCATAGTGATTAGTATTGCTATTAATATACTAGTATTATTGTAGAAGTATATGTAGAGTAACCGATGTAAATCTAACAGTTGTTCTAACAAAAATTCTCTAACAGGGTAGTAGAAATCGGTACCGGTACATTTCAACTTAACGCTTTATCTTTCTCGCTAGAGCAACGCTACTCCTTGTACCTCTATTGGGTCTGCACTATCTCGTCATCCCTTTTAGACCACCAAAAGACCACCCGTGGGAACAATTTTACGAAGTTCTTTCCGCTATAACGGCCTCCTTTCAGGTAAACCATCGTGTTTTTTTTTCTGAACCGTGTAAAATTTTCACCTGTAATCATATATGATTGATGTGCTCTAAAATGGTAAATGGTTACTGTAACAATATATTGCATGGCTTACTAAATTTTATTATCAAATATTAAATTAAGAACAAAGGAAAATTCTTCTGAAATTGAACAGTGAGATTTCAGTGATAAATTTATTAACTTAGAATAATTGTTTTAAAACTTAGAATTAGTGCAACTGAATCTGCCATTATGTTTCTGTTCACAGGGTCTTTGCGTGGCCATCTTGTTCTGTTTCTGTAATGGTGAGGTAAGTTCGTATTTCTTATTAATTTAATACTTGACGAGTAGATTCATTTATTAACGAAGGTTGTTTTTCTGCAGGTGATAGCACAGTTCAAGAGAAAATGGGAAGGAACGGCGCTTTTGCGAAATCGAGCCAATTCTTGCACAGCGACGACGGTCTCGGTACGAATTCACAGGATATAATTTCAGATTTTCGAAGTGGAAAGTTCTGGGACTTAAAGACTTAATTTGGGAATTTGAAAGTTTAGATATTTGGGGATTTGGACAATTGGTAGTGCAAGGTCTAACTTATAATATAAGTACCGAGTGATTTACATTCTTACATTAAATTTTATTAAATTATAGGTTTACTATGTTCTTGGTATGTTATACGCTATACTTTTGCTTCAACAGCTTATCCATAACACATTATTGCTCTAGACATAATCTTACTATATTCCTAGCTTCACATATTGTTTTATTGTAGCTAACCCTTCTATAGTATACAATCATATCGTTACTGTGCATCTAACCATGTGTTTACATTTCCGTAATACAATTTCTAACATGGACTTTTAATAGACAGCACATTCCCTAAATCCCCAAATATCTACCTCACATGTGTAAAATCGCCTAGAGTACCAAATTCCTAAAATCCCAGTATCTAGAAGTCCCAACACTCACAAATGTTCAGATTCTCAAAAGTGAAGTACCTGCTTAAATATAAGTTAATCTCACCTCTGCAATACCCACCGCTATATTAGTCTACCTAACAATGTACATATTACCACGTACCGCTTTACCAAATATATCCACGCTAATTATATGTAGAATCGCATAACCGCACGGCAGGTCAATGGCGCGATGCGGACCGCCATTTGAAGGTACATAGTCGTAGAGTGTTACAAAGTCTTACTAACACGTGGTCCACGATCCCTAACTGTACAGCACCACCTGCTCAACCGTGTGTTAACGAACGACTAACGAGTTGTCCGTGTCGTGCCAATGGCAACGTGCCCGAGTCAAGTCCATTGTGGGACCTTGACTGTTTCAGTTTATCCGCTCGACCGCAGGTCCGATGGCGGGAGAGGAGAAGGTATGACTGTCGTCAATCGTCGCCGGAAGTGCTAGACGAGAAACACGTGGACGTGCAATTGGTCGATCCTTGTCCCGTGGTCAATAATCTCAACAATCGTGCCAGATTACTGATCCAGTCGAACGAGGCCGAGAACTGCGAGCAGACGCGATGTTGATAAGTCTAACTGGAAGAAGATCATCGGAAGAGGATGATGCAAGGATTACGGAAAGGGAAGATCAAGCTGGTAGAAACTGGAAGAGATAAGCGAGAGATCGTCATGAGGGGAGAGGATCAAAGGGCTTTCTTTTTGACAGAATTAATGACAGGTGGTTAAAGATCATACTGATCCTCTGTCCGCCACGAGCTGCGTTGTTGAAGATGAACGATCGTTTTTTAATGAGCTACGTGGTGGAAAGTGTGATATAGAGTATGCGAAAGTAATGGCTGTTGGTATTGTGGTAGTTTGTGAAAAGTTTCATGACAAAATTATCACGGTATAATGATTAACTATCTTCTCTGATTACATACAAAGTTCCAGATGTATAAAATAAAAGCTATAGTTGGACTGAATGCTAAATACAATTTGTGGCAAGAAATATGCCATTACTTTTGCATACACTTAAATTCTGTAGTATTCATCCTAGTTGATGCAAAGCTAGTAGTTCAAAAAGTAACAATTTGTTAATTTTATCAATTTGTTTAACAGTGATTACCTGGTCTAAATAAATTTTGTAATTTTGTTAAATGTTTGAATATATGTAGTATTGCAAATAGTTGAGAGGATTTTAGGCAATGAAAATTTTGTTTGTACATTATATATAATGTAATATATTATTAAATTAAGTGTATTATATGCGTGTGTTGATTATGTTAAGTTTGTATATTAATAATGAAATGTTGCGGAATTAAGAAATTTATAAAAGAGTAATATAATATTTTATTTCAGTGAATAAAATTGAAGCTGAAAAATTGTATATAAATAAATCTTTGAACTCGCGAATGTAAGAATTTTCAAATATTTTTTAAGCAGAAATTCGAACGAAAAGAAACGAAAAACAAACTGTTATTACTAGTATATCCTTGCGTGTGTACATTTCATTGTTAAAGTCTATATGATCGTTGTTTCAGCTCGTAGAGTTAGGATTTGCCGGGAGTGTAGTTTGAAACCTCGCGAAAGAAATCTGTTGTACAAACAGATTGTTTCCTACTTCGTACAACCAAGCTGTATTACAAACATTCATCTTGCTGCTGTTTCTCAAAAACAAAAATTTCGTAGATAATTCATTCTGAACATCGATAGGTACATAACGAAAAATTATATATGAAATTTATGAAATTATATTATGAAATGTATGCAACAGTTGACGAAGCTATGGATTATTCTAATCTTTTACACGAACAAAATTTTATTGTACCGTTTTACAAAATAAACTCAAATTAGTAAAAATAATATTTTTCTCCGTCCATAGGATGACTTATTTTTAGATGGGTTTCATTAAATTCTGTATTTATTACATCTTTACATTATTTTTACTAAAAATATTTTAATATTAATAAATACATAATTCTGTACGGACGGTTAGAAACGGAATTAATATAAATTAATATATTTCTTTGTTAACATAATATACATTATCTAGTTACAATAATAAAACGTAACATATAAATAATTACAAACCACTTAAGTCTTTCAGACAGTGTCTATACCAAAAGAATGATAATTCCAGTTTGGTCAGTTTCTCGACTTTATAGTGCAATTCGTTTTACTTTAATTACCACATCATATTATAAAACGAGTACTTAAATTACGTATACAATTTGTTATAAAAACACGTTCGGAGATAAAAATATATCTATTTAATTAAATATTTCAATAAATATATATATTAAGTATATACCCTATGTCACTAAAGTAATTGCATTTTATTTGATATATATTTATTCAAATATTTAATCAAATATCGGTATATTTAATTATATGTATCTTTTTAAGGCCAAATTAATTTTGCTATTCCTGGTAATATCAGAGCAGTAATAACACTTGATAGAAGATTGACACTGTGGTTATCCAGAATTTGTCTGCCACATACATGTTTCACACCCTTTCCTGGATGTTCTACTATCATCCCTTTTTCATTCACTCCTACAACAGCAGAGCGAATAATGATCTGTTGCAAACAGGTAAGTATATTTTTAATAACACTAAATGAACTTACCAGAATATTGTAAGGTGGCTCCTAAGAGAGAATCTATTATGCTACCAACGAAACCTCCGATTCCCCCAACAATAATAATAGGCCATTGTGGTGCTGCTAACTGAAGCACAGCCGTATCTACAGTGAGTAGTATGGTTAAATAATCAAACAAACCTACAGTCATACCACCAAGTGCAGAAGCAGCAAGACCTACCCATGAAACACCACCATTTGTTCCTATAAACATATATATATTAATCTACACTATCTAATTGCATGATTTCAAAAATAATGAATTCTATAACTCAATTAATTCTGACTTAATAGACCTTTGTGTAGATCAGTCCTTCCCAAGTTTTGGAAATCCAATTCCAGAACATATGGTGCACTTTCCTTCAGCTACAAAGGAGTAGCACAAGGAGGAGCACATCATATCTTTTGGGACTGAATTTTCTTCATTTGAGAAGGTCCAATATAGATTACTACTATCTCTGTGATCAGAATAGTTACATACAGCTACTGTGCTTAATCCTTTGTATTATAACATTTGTACCTTTTGGAACTCGTTTGAATGAAGTGATCAGAAAAGGATCTTTATTACCAACGACTGAGCCTATTTCTGATGCCCAAGTATCTCCATTGCAACATGCAAAGGCTCCTAAATAGCAATTATAACTTTTGAAGGAAATGCTCTAAAATTATTCTGTAAATTTTTAAATCATTTTGTATGAAGTAATTCGAAAATCTTGTTGACGAATGTACCTAAAATTCCTATTGACAACCAGGAGCTTCTGTAGTGTTTATCAAAATGAATTGGTTGTTCTACACAACCAACATCCAGTAAGTACAAAAGTGCCAGTTGTGTTGCCATACCACCGTTGCAAAAAACTTGAATCCAATTTCTCTGACCTCCATCTTTAAAGTCTGCTTCAAACTTTCTTTTCTGATGGGCACGAAACTTTGTTGCTTTAGAGGAGGTGACAAAAAATGCGAAGAGACCAGCCAGATGGACAAAACTGGTAAGTGTTAGGATAAAACCCATAAACAGTCCTGTAATATAATATACAATACCTATTATTAAATGCACATGAAGACAAATACCTATGCAGAACAATTGTTGTACCTCCTTTCTTTTTATATAATGTGATTTGTATGTAAGCAAATTTTGAATCGATTAAGAAATAAAGTACTAATACTAAGTACTAGATACTTAATTTTCAATTAATAAATGTACAAAATATTTTCTTTTGCTTGTAATTTGTATTTCAGTCTCGTGGTATCCATCATTTTCTTATGTTGACAAATTGAAGAAGAATTGTATTACCAAGAACAGCTCCGCTGACATCGACGCTTTTCCTTTTCAGACCCCAGAACGCCATAAAAATTGGGATTACAACCGCTGTTAACCATCTCCATGGTGATACCACCAGATGTTCTAAAATATAGGTTATGTTTATCAAAACAATTGAAGGAGAGCAACAATACGCAAACGAAAGAAAGAATTAACAATCGCTGTTTAACGTACCTTCAAAATGATTTTCAGGATTCAAATAAAATGTAGAATAGAGTACATTTATGAACCAAAACAGCATAGAAATTGGAATTGCGCAGGCACTAAGGAGTGCCGGCATCAACACATGCGATTGCTGGTTTTCCTTTCTTGTAAATGAAATCATGTTTCAAATCGTGATGAAACTATTAATTTAACAAAGTCCGCGATAACAAAATGTCGAAGTTGTTACCAAGTTTAAAAAACTTTTCTTAACGAGTACAAACGTGATTTGTACGGATACATTTACATTCTCGTTTCTACGAAGCCAACACCAGCTGTTGGAGGATATAAGTTTTGTATATCAATAACAGATGGTAGAAAAATAAAAATACATACATATTCATACTTATGTACAGATAAGATTCATCGCAAACATTTACAGTAACGTTACAAGCTTTCTGCGCTCAATTGCAACATCACTAGGCAAAATAGAGATGTGTATTCTAGTACATATCGCACTTCCCTGGGGGAAATGGTAGCCAAAAGGGAAAGCTTCCTAAAGCAAACAATAAATGACATCCGTGCATTAGCAAACATTTTCAAACTCAATGATTAAAAACTTTTTTTAAATGTGCTTTCTCTCAAAAGCAAGCTTTAGTGTGCTGAAAGATATAAAAGCCCACAGTTTACTCTAAAGCAATTAATTTAAAAAATTGAGACCGGTTTATGATCTAAAACGTATACGTATTTTAAAATTTGTATTTGGGCGCACGTTGACTCGAAGTAATCTCCTAATGCACTTTAGCGGCCAGCGGCACAAGCAACGAAATACAAACTTGCGATTTTCTCGGAAATTAGCGGTTTTGCCGCTTTTCTGAGGCGTGTATTGTGTTCTGCTACCTAAATAGAACGAGAAAAACGTAATTACAAAGCGCTGAGTGTCATAGGAAAGAAAATAAAAATTAATGCATTTCATGGACCTAAAAAAGTCTAGCCATCTAGCGGTGAAAGGTGGAACTACAAAAATAGAAAATTGCGATTTTCTCAAAAACTATAGATTTTTCCGCATTTCTGAAAAGTACAAATTGTTCTACGTCCTGAAAGCAATAAAACAAGCATAATTACAATGCGCTAAGACCATTAATAAAGAAGTTAAAAATTATTGCATTTTATGGACCTAAAAAAGTCTAGCCATCTAGCGGTGAAAGGTGGAACTACAAAAATAGAAAATTGCGATTTTCTCAAAAACTATAGATTTTTCCGCATTTCTGAAAAGTACAAATTGTTCTACGTCCTGAAAGCAATAAAACAAGCATAATTACAATGCGCTAAGACCATTAATAAAGAAGTTAAAAATTATTGCATTTTATGGACCTAAAAAAGTCTAGCCATCTAGCGGTGAAAGGTGGGAACTAATGGAACTAAATTTCGATAATATAGTTTTTCATTTATCGACGTTTCTAATTTACTAACATCATTAAAATGGTTAAAAATTATTTAATCCTGCATTTCTGAGCATATTATGGTCATTTCTGTTAAAAAAGTCGATATTTAATACATAAGTATGAAATCGATGGGTCAACTGGGAAAAGTACTACTAGCGCCATCTAGCGGCGGGGTACCAGGAGCAAAAATTAGTATCAGGAGCGCAGAAAAGTAAAAGAGGTATGCGGAGTAAGAGGTCTCCCGCGCAAACCAGCGCGCATGCGCAGTAGCAGGTGTCCCGGCGCAGCGTCGCGCATGCGCAGTAGCGGCGTCACCTTATATACGGGATAATTATATATTGGAAAAACGTTAATTACTCATTATCTGGGCATAATTTATGAACTTTTATGATTAAAGAATGACCAGTGGACCCTTAGCTACTTTCTCATACCCCACCTGTACGGATTATCATTCGCAGTAATTAGTTATTAATGATTTTTGTACCGCAAGTCGGCGTGTCATGGCGTACACATGAGCTAATTAAAATCATTAATTACACGTTTTCTAGGAATAATTTATGTACTTTTATGATTAAAGAATGTTCAGTGATCCCCTAGCTACTTTCTCATGTCATATTTGTTCACATTATTATTCGCAGTAATTAGTTATTAGTGATTTTTGTCCTGCAAGTCGGCGCGTCATATGAGCTAATTTACAATAATTAATTACGCGTTTTATGAATAAATTTTATGCACTTTTATGATTGAAGAATGATCATTGAGTGCATACCTATTTTCTCACGTCGTACTTGTTCAGATTTTAATTGTAATTAATTAGTTATTAATACTGTCTGCAACTGCAATTGTAGCACTCTAGATTCATGAATAATCCGAACAAATATGGTATAAGAAAATAGCTAAGGCATCACTGATCATTATTCAATCATAAAAGTGCATAAAATGTAACCACAGAACGAGTAATTAATTATTCTTAATTAGCTTGCGTGCGCCAAATAACACGCCGACTTGCGATTGAAAATTTATTAATAACTCATTACTTACGTTGCAAATCTCAACAAATATGATATGAGAAAGTTGCTAAGAGGTCAGTCTTTATTCTTTAATCATAAAAGTACATAAATTATTCCTAGAAAACGTGTAATTAATGATTTTAATTAGCTCATGTGTACGCCATGACACGCCGACTTGCGGTACAAAAATCATTAATAACTAATTACTGCGAATGATAATCCGTACAGGTGGGGTATGAGAAAGTAGCTAAGGGTCCACTGGTCATTCTTTAATCATAAAAGTTCATAAATTATGCCCAGATAATGAGTAATTAACGTTTTTCCAATATATAATTATCCCGTATATAAGGTGACGCCGCTACTGCGCATGCGCGACGCTGCGCCGGGACACCTGCTACTGCGCATGCGCGCTGGTTTGCGCGGGAGACCTCTTACTCCGCATACCTCTTTTACTTTTCTGCGCTCCTGATACTAATTTTTGCTCCTGGTACCCCGCCGCTAGATGGCGCTAGTGGCGCCTTCCCTTAAAAAGCGCGCGAATATTTGAATTTTATATACGTAGATGAATTGATTTTCCAAACTACTTCGATGATATTATTTTAATAAAACAATCTATAGAAAATTGAAGTTATGCTTCCCGTTAGTCCTTTAAATTCCGTGGGTCGTAATAAGTATAACAATTATGTACAGAATAAAAATTAATTTATTAAATTCAGTTTACAATCAGTCTCTGACAAAAATATATTTTTGCTACAGTAAAAATTACAAAATGTTGTTTAGTTACTGTCAAATATATAATTCTCAAAACCTATTGCAATTTATTGATATTTATATAGTATATTGAAAAACTTATCAAACATATTAATACAGCTAAAATCCAGTATTTCATATAATTGCTACTAGTTTCTTCCTGCAATTGTTTCCTATCAAATTTATCTTTTCCTTTACGTCGAGATTTGAATTTTCGTTCGAATTTTTTTATTTCTTCTTGATTACGCATTTCCTCTGCTTGTCGTTTTTGTTCCAACAACGCAGCTTCAGCTTGACGCTTCTCGTTCTTCAACTTGATACAAATATCGTCGCAGTTTATAGAAATTTCTTGTTTCTGCACCACCGAGCATATATAATCTTTTTTAATACGTTTGCACGGACAAAATAACTTAACTTTCTTGTTACATTCATTTTCATTTGTACATGGGCCAGAATGGCAATTGTTCATGCATCTATGTCCACAAGCATACTGTAACAGAAAACGATTAATTAAACAAATAAGTTATTTCAATTTATAATTGTGCAAGTAATAATCTGAACAGAAATTTCATTACATTTTTTGGGCATTGGTTTCCACATTTCAGTAATTCATTACGCTGTTCGCTTGTAGCTGACGTTAACTCTGAGCATCTTCTATAAAGAGTTCCTATGCCACAATGACATGACATTTTGACTAGTTGCTTACAAGGACTGCAAGGTGCTGGATGACATGGTTTTGGACACAAATGAGTGCAACCTTGTGGTCGTGGAAATAAGCATGGCTTTTCACATTCCATGCATGGAATACTGTTCTTAACATCTTCGGATGGTATTCTATGACAAACTAATTCGCATCTATGATTAGTACACGGTAATAATCTACCGCAAAGTCTTCCACAGGAAGTAGGTTTAGCTGCATGGCATGGCCAAGGACGTGTTTCATGCCCTCCTAGACAAGTGACTGGAACGGACACTTCACATGGAGGACATGGCAATGTTTTAAGTTGCATAGTTTCCTTCTGTATCTCCCATGGTCCTATGGGTTGTGTTTTACCATCGTTTTTCTTTACTTTTACCCAGACTTTTGTGTGGCAAACAGCAACGCAATAGTGACCGCATCGTTTATAAACTAAAGCACACATCTTTTTACAGGGTGGACATGGACCTTGATGACATTTGTGCGTTTCTCTTTTAGGATGGTGACAAATTGGTGGTACTTTGCATGGCTTATTACAAGGTGGTGGTTTGATCTTTTTCATTGTACCACATGGTACTGTTATTTTTTTGTAACCACATCTGCATTGAATAATATTCGTTCTTTCGCATGGATAGCAAGGACCGCTATGACATGGAGCAGCACATTTGTGCTTACGGCAGTTCAAAGTATTGTCGCAAACCTTTTCACATATATTGTATATATTCTTGATAAGGCAGTCGCAACATTTTTTATTACATAAATGCCTCCCACACAGACGCATTTGCGTGCATTTCTTATTGCAATGAAATTCTTTACCGCATGCAATTTCTTTTTGATAACTACCGCACCGACACGATTTTGTTACTACCTCTAAACATTGACCGCATCGATCCGTGTGGCATCTCATATTACAATAATGTGAACCACAATCTAGCAATTTACCACATGTGTCTCCACACGTTGGTAACTGTTCTTGTTTGCAAGATACCACATATCGCTTCTTTCCACAAGGACATGTTCTATTTTTCTCTAAAGGGCAGTTCCCACAATCACCAGGTAAATGACATGTACTTTGGCAGATATGAACGTTACAAGAAAGTGGTTTGCGGCAAGGTATGTCACAAATCCAGGAACCCTCAAAGCACTGCCTAATTGCTTTATTACTTTTACAATGACACTCTACCAATAGTTCTTCTTTACAAGGAGGACATTCGCCTGTATGACATACTTCCGTACAAGTATGTGAACATAGTTTATACTTCTTATTGCATACAGTACCACAG
Organism: Megachile ligniseca; assembly: GCA_945859555.1. NCBI lineage: Eukaryota > Metazoa > Arthropoda > Insecta > Hymenoptera > Megachilidae > Megachile > Megachile ligniseca. The sequence goes on from OX243792.1 coordinate 631,574, forward strand.
CTCCATTCCTTTGAATTACATCGCCGTGGCTGAGGCATTTGTTTGCCACAGTAACATCTTATTGACACCATTTTTGCACAAGGAGGACATGGTCCTGGATGGCAAAGTAAAACACATTTGTGACCACATTCTGGTTGCAGAGATTTTCCACAAGTGTCTCCACAAGAATGCGGAATATTCCATGGATAATACGAAGGATCTACAACCTTTTTACAGAAACATTTATAATTATAAGTAACTTCTTTTTCCTCGTATTCCTTACGACACTTTGGACTGAAACACAGATAGAAATATGACAAAACTGCATTATAATCTATATAAAGTACAATATATTTTGTTTAAGATATTGCCTACCATGCCCATACTGGTGCAATTCCTTTTTCATGCTTAACATTTAAACTATCCCGGATCCAATGTAAAATACATGATAAATGTAGAAAAGCATAACACTTATCACAATTCCAAATCTAAAATGTTTACATTAATTATTTTAAAAACAATCTTCAAAGATATTTTCAACATATGATTAAAAATTTTTAAATATGTACTTACCGCATCTGCCTTCTTTACAGTTGAAATACAAATTAAACAGACTGCACTGCCAGATTGAAAAATATTAACTAAATATGATAAAATCTTTTCAGAATCTTCTTCTTTCCCTTGATAAGCAGATAATACTTTTTCAACCACATTCTGCATATCCTCTTCATTTCTATCATCTTCATCTTCGCTGGATGATTCTAAATAGGCATTAGCTTCTAAATGCTTATTAATTGCTATTTTATTTTCTACTTGAGCACGCCTGAATTTTTGCATATTTGCTTATTTATAATTGCGTTTAATGCTAATGATTCTTCTGTAATAAAAATATGCTAATGATTCTCCTGTAATAAAAATATGCTTATGATAAAACGTGCTGTGTGATATGAAACATATAAACGTAAATATAACATACTGTTATAATTTATTTACCTATCTATATATTTACATATAAATATATATCAAAGGAAAAGATATTTCATTCTCATGTAACGTAAAATCCAAAGGAAAAAAGAGAAGTGATTCGTTTAAAATACATCGCATTCGAATCATTCTAAAGATCAGCCATGTTTCTTCTACGCACTTCTTTTTTTGATTAAAGTAGATAGTGAAATTTACAGGTTATTCGATTATAGGTTATGTATTTGATAATAAAGTACGCAAGGATGAAAGTGGACGAATCATTAATGATTAAACCACTTGATAATTTAACCCTGATAACAGAATTTTTTTTTAGATTTTTAACAATTTGGAATAGATTTACAAATGAGTGCCTCCCGATGTCTTTTTAACCAAGTCAACGTTTTCATCAAGTGTATGGTTGTTTTTATATAAATTATAATATCAAATAATATCTGAAATTATGAATATGAGTCATTTGAAATTGATAAACATTGTTGGTTTTCTTACAGGTTGTAGTAATTAAGAATCCAATGAAATTGAAAAATAATGAAGAATGAATGAATGTCAATTTAAAAATGCTAACCTTTGATGATGATTGTCATGTAAATTTAATCAAAAACGAATATGTCAAATGTACAGTGGCAGAAAAATTTATATGAAAATTATGGTTTGCCAGATAATTATACAGATAGTTCATTTTTGGAACAATTACGTAAAAATGTAAAACCGAACAATATAACACTAATTGAGGCAATAACTTTTGGTGCCAGTATATGTATTCAATTAAATATTGTGATACTTTTTGTTATTATATTTATCTGGTTAAACAAAGAGTGGACTAGTCCAGATGTTATATTTATTTTGGGTGTCATTTGTACAGTGTTTGGTTATTTTATTTATTCTTTAAAAGAACCAAACATTTTTTATAAGTTAACAGAAGATCTAAGAACTGCATTAATTTTTCTTACTTTTGGCTATATTTTGTCACCAGTTTTAAAAACCTTAACTGAAACTATTAGTACAGATACAATATATGCCATGACAATATTAATGTTCTTTGTACATTTAATATTTAGCAAATATGATTCTTTACAAATTTCTTTATCCGATTCTTTATCTATTACATCTTCAATTTTTGGTTCCTTAATGTTAGCATCTAGATTAGTATCTCCATTTCATGCTTTTTCACTTCTTACAGTTGCAGTACAATGTTTTGTTTTGTTACCATTTTTGATATATAAATTGAATAGTAAAATATTTATTTCAACTGCATTGACATTTAGTACTTTATATTTTCTCTTATTTCTTTCACAAACTCTATCATTCGTGTTCATTATAACTACAGTATTTTTACATTTTATTTGTCCATGTTGGTATATACAATGCCAAAGATACAAAGATAATATTTATGGACCATGGGATGAGGCTGTTATCAGTTCTTAACTATTTAATTTATTTGCAACAAACATTACAGTTAAGCAACAGAATGTAATCATGATGGTATATATTTACAATATGTATTGTGCTAACAAATGTTAAAAAATGATATACATAGACAATTTTCTTTTAACGATTGAAGAACATTAATTTATTGATAATGAAAAGTACATTGAATCTAATGAATTATGTTGTACATATACAGAAATGAATTATTAAAAATTATATTTATCAATTGACGATTTTTATCAATCCAAATCTTGTTTCATAATAAATACTGTCTATATGTGTTTGGCAGTCGATTGAAAATATACACAAGTACGTAAAAAAATATGTTCTTACATATTTGAATTAATATGAGTCTTCCGTTATTGTACAATTATAAGTAGGCTTTTAATTCGTCTCACAAGAGCTTCAATAAAATTGTGATCCACTGTTGCATATTCACTATCTATGTTCAATAACTGTGTAATAAAACTATATGTAAATGTAGAAACAAAACCTTGCTTTAATTCCATTAATGTTTCTGACGATACTTTCCATGCTACCATATCTTCACCAATACCTCCCGAGGATACTAAAAAATAAACAAACAAATTGTACACTCAAGTCAGTTACATAAAAAGTCATCATTGAAATCTTATAATATTAATGCATGCAATCGTACCTTGCATCCGGCTATGCCGTGATACTACTTGTATCATATAGAAATCCAAGTGACTCCAAAGAATATATAAAGCATGTTCTATTATTAAAGAACAGTATTTTATGCTTTGACGCTTTTCCTTTATCCAACGATTTAATCGCTGTTCAACTATTACTCGTTGCTTTTGCGTATCAAGCTTTGCTTCTTCTTCTGACATGTACTCTTTTAATTCTGTCGTACGCATTTCTCGTACAATAGCTGATTTTTTTATGAGAGTATCAATGTGAGACACTTCAGTGTATAACAAATTTGTAACAGATACAAGCTGATCAACGATCGTTCCTAAGTGTACTCCACTCGATGAATTTTTCATTCTGTCTTCCCTTCCTCCTGATTTTTGACTCAAATGAGGCTCAAACAACACGTTCCTTATTCTTTGATCCATTCTGCTGTGTTGCATCTGATTGCGTGTATACAACATGATATTCGCTACTATTTGAACACAGAAAATATGTTGTTGATTAGCATCAGTTTCTTCGTGACTCAGGCGAACAGGAGGTGGCTGTAACTGGAATTTGCACAATAAAGATAACATTAATTTCTGTAATCGATAAAGATGGGCATGAAGTTCTCTTATTCCAGTAGAATCTTCAAATTTACGGTCGTCGAATTCCGTCTTCGCTAATTCTTCATCCACCAATTTATACATATCAATGTTTGCAGATCTGGATATCACTCCTGTAAGGCAGGCAATCTCTTTCAAGAAAAGAGCGTTTGCTTTTGGCAAAGCATGTCTTAAGACCGTTTCAATGGTGTCTCTGTGGCTCTGCAGAAAGCCACAGACTTGTATGGCACATGATTGATTCTCTGTTCCCAGTGTGGTCAGCAAAGCATCGCAAAGGTATAAAGCGGGCAAGAATATTTGCTGGTAACGTTGGCCAAGAGATGGTATGAAGGAATAATCACCTCCTTCAAATCCTATGTGAACATCAGGGTGATTGTCAAAAACAACCATACTTGACATACATGACAAGATCTTATTTTCTAGAAGACTCTCAGCACCGAATCTCGTAGATGCCATTCTACAAAATGTTGCCATTTTTGCTTCATACAAGTACAGTGGTCTTAATGACGGAGGCTCTGGTCGTAACATACCCCTCAACATATTATCAGATTCTAACAAACTGTCTATCATGTATTTTAAATATCCTCTACTGGTCAAATAGATTATCCAAGCATTGTCATAGTCCAATTCCAATATTTTGTCTAAACAAGATAATGCTAACATCTTGCAGATGTCATGGCCACCTGAACAATTGTGACATAAAATGTCCATCAACTGATTTCCAAAACTGTTTATTACTTGTATCGTAGCATAGCGATGCGAACGTTCTTGAACAGGCATTATTCTGTTAACAGTACTATCTAATTGACTGACATACATCAGATCCAAAATATTTGTAGTTTCCGATTTTTCTAAGCCAATCACGCAAAGGAAATTCAATAATGCAGCGTACAAATGAGTAATTACTTTCTGCGATGACGCACCAGCATTCAAAATCCACTGCAATATATGGCTTAAAATAATCTTCATTGTTGTCGTGTTCGAAGGTGACGATGGAAATGACTTGCTGTCCGTCTGTGAGATAAAACTGTTCCTTAAATGTACCAACAACATCAGGACTGTTCCAGACACCAAAGTCTTGATTTCGCTCAAAGCTTCGCAGGATGTCATTTTTTGTAACAGATCATGTGTCAAGTTTAATAATAAATGTTTCCGTGGCGTGGCCAGTTGCTGATTCGTCGCAACGCAAAAGAGTATCTCTGTTGTTTGACACCAGCCTTCCACGAATTTTACTGTAGCATAAGACAATAATTTGGTTTGATTCCTACTTAAAGCATGCCTTAGAATGCTTTGTACTTCCTGTTGCATTAAATTACGCTGGGTTGCAGTTGCACTGCTCTGAGTAACTGCTAATTCTTCTGTGATAAGAGAATGTAATTTTCTGATATCTATCAGCCGAGGACCTCCTATTAATGTGACTGGAACACTACAGCGTCCTAACACCATTTCAACCTGTGACGGATCAAAGAAATCTAAAGACAGCGGCGATTCCTGTTGTAATTGAAATTCAATGTAGTGTAAGAGGTCCATTAGAAGCTTCTGTGAAGGAACAATTTGACCTTTTTCTTGGTCAACAGTCCCAACTAATCTTTGAACCAGTGAATTCTGTAAACTTCCACCAGCAACACGCAATTCGATCGCAGCTATCTTCAACAGCCACGACATGCAACCGAGCTCCGTTGCTTTATTCTGGCCTTCAAATGGTAATTTTGAGAGATGTCGTTGTACGAAATCTTGATTGACGCTTGTTCGCAAGTATCTCAATACTGTAACGGATGCTTTGTCGTTGGCAGCTAATGTGTGAAGGAAACAGTAACAAGCTTCTGTTATTTTATCACGGCCACGCTCAAGAGATTGTTCCAGAATTCCTATTATAGAGTGTATACATGTTCGAGGAAAGCCCAGAATACCAGGTTGTTGGAGTATGGTTTTCTTAATGTCTTTGGTAATGTCAAATCCTAACAAATAATGAGAAAGATTTGGCGTAGGTCGTGTAATACTGTGCATCATCAGAAGGAGAATTCTCTCTTTGCAGCTGCCTGTGTATTGTTTTTCGGTTGACTCGCTATCCTCGTCGACAACAATGTCTGCGTCTAAACATTCCACGAAGCCGTGCCTGATATGAGTAGCTAAAGTTGGAGTAGCTGTGAACGTGGAAAGTAATTCAGAATCAGCTCCTGGTTCATTGGTTACTTCATGTATTACACCCACAGCATAGAACGCATGCTGTGGAAGCCAAGAACTATAGGAAACATATTTGGCAACATTTATCATGTAATCAGGCTTCTTTGATTGTGGATGAACTTCTAAAAGTAGTCTTGATAATCCAGTTAAAATTTTATGTATCGATTTTGCTGAAGTTAGCTGCGACATGTAACTATGCTGAGTTTTTAATCCTCTTTCCAGGATCTCCAAACAGTATAAGGTACAATTTTCAAGATTCTTTTTACCAGCAAATGGTTCGTAGGTATCGAAGTTACAGCATCCTTTATCAAGTACATATAGTATAACATGCAATAACTCCGACTTGGAATGTAATTGAGTCATTATACGGTATCCAGGAGCAGGATTGACCGATGTTGTTTCTCCACTTTGAAGTTCTACTTTGCATCCCGTAAAATCTTCTACTACAGGTTCATACTGTTTGATAAGTTTTGAAAATATTTTTAAACAGGCTTCTGCAACTTCCCATTTCTCTGCTGGATTTTTGTACGAACGCGTATGGAATTTCAAGAAAACTGTGTTGATGATAAAATGTAGATACGGATCGAAACCAGGATTGCGCTGACCCATTCCTAGTAATCGCGGTATAGGAAAATCAGTGAGAACATCTAATAGTTCTAGCATTGCCCGTGTTAGTGGATATTCATCTTTCTTTGATTCAATCTCTTCCAGCTCTGTTTGAACGCCGCGTGGTTGGTAGCTGCTTATGGTTGGGATAGTTGAAAGTATCTGTGCAACTTCTAAACTTTGCCATACCGTAGATGAACTTTCGGGTGATCTTGCTAAAGCGGCAAGAGTTCGTATAAGAACAGCTTTCAAAGGTATTGGTATTCCACAACTGACTAAACCAATCAAAGACGGTAATACTTTCCATCCTGGATGATCGCATATTGCTATCCTCGACATTTCATCATTTTTTGCAATCACTTGAACAACCAAGAGTACCGCCTCAAGACCTTTAATTTCTTCATTAGCGATACCTTTCGGATGACTTCTCTGACGATACACGGTATCTTGACTAGGTGGCAGTTCTTTTCTGAGATTAATGTAATAGCGACTTAGAGAATTGAAAAAGTGATCCCAAGAAATTGTTGTTGATCCAGAAGTTCCTACAAATTTCATATACGATTATTTTTATCTTAATTGGTTTCATTTTAAATAAATTAACAAATGTTTTAAAAGATCAGACAAATATTTACCATTTGGTTTAAGAAAGTTAAACGCTTGTCGCGCTGCTTGTGGCGAAGATGCAAGAGATGCTATCATTTTAAGATATGGAACAAACAGTCCTGCTGGCAATATTTCTCCAGCAAGCCGAACAAATTTAAATAAAGCAACTTGCCTGGAGGGCAAACGATTGATATACACTGGTGCAGATACGTGCGTAGAGTCAGAATGATAACACCAATAATCCATAACCAAATCCAGTTTTAGAGGGTCTTCTTTATATAATTCAGCCACGGTCCACATTAAATATTCAAAGTGATTATCTAGATTCAAAGGTGGTTCAATACCCTCCTGTTGATATGCTTGAATTAAACGCATAAATTCATCTGCTCTACTTCGTAAATCTTTCACTTTCAAAGGCATTAGCAATATAAAATCAGAAATTAGAGAGTGAAAATAACGAAGATAAAATTCTTCGTAGTAGATGCTTTTATTCTTAAATAATACTTCGGTCATAAAATGGAAGCATTTGTTTGATAAAGCTGCTTCCAATAAATTTTCATCTTCTGTAGTAATATTTAACCGCTGTACACTAGTTACAGTCTTAATTGTTGCCAGAGCAACTGCAAAGGCAAATTGTATTACCCCACACAATCCAGGATTTTCCCAACTCACATTAGCTGATAACTTTTTATAAAATTCTTCGTATGCTCTGCAATTTTTTATTAATGGCATAGAATCTATAAGTTCTGGAAAAAAAATAAAGAATTGCATGACAAGCTACAAGATGAAAATTATTTTTAGGAGTAATAATAAATGTTATCACACCTTCACCGTTCTCACGACTATGTATTGAACTAAAGTTAATTGCATTTAATACACTCATTATAAGTGCAAGAGTGACTTTATCTGGACCTCCTTCATTTGCATCAAATACTATTTGTCTCGTTTGTAGGAAAGAGATCAAGTGAAATAAGATTTCGTTTGGTAATGAAGATTGAGCAGACCACAGATATAATATATCGGCCAAATCCTGTCTGGAATCATTGTAAAGTTTCATCACCATATAACAATGTTTTGGTCCTCCTAGTGCACGATTTTTTTCTAACAATTCTTGTTCCTATTAAAAATGAAGTATAATTCAGTTACTACAGATTTATGATACAAATTTTTATACAGGTTATTAATCCAAAAATACCTTCAAGGGATCCATGCTTTCCAATAATGACAAGATTCTACGTAATAAACCAGCTTCTTCTAATTTATTTGTATATTTAGTAATATGTTTTAAGAGAGCAATCGGAGCATTAATTTCCCAGCTATAGCCCAATCTAGCTTGTACAAGCATCCTTAAAGTTGATGTGAGTGCTTTTTTTCCATCATAATATAGGAGAATAGCTGTTAATCCTCGAGGTAAACCAGGATGATGAGACATTTGTAATTGAGCAGTACATAAAAGATCCAACGCCATGAATTCGTTAAGCTGATACATATCTGATATAATTAGTGTTTCATCGACTAGTTCTTTTGATAACAATTGATGTCCTAAACCAGGAAGCGTAATTCCCTCAATTGCTCCCTTTTTTATTTCTTCTCTGTTATATACATTTGGAGGCTGCAATTAAATTCATCTTAAATCACATAACATAAAAATATGTAATGTTTTTACTGTTACTATTAACAGTGATCAATTGCCACCATACTACCACTTACAGGATTGTTTAATAAGGCAAGAAAATTTTGTTTATGGTTTTTTAAAGCTTCTGTAAATTCATGATACTGAAGATCATGTGTAGTTGGAGGAGAGGTAATATATCGTTCCACAAGACTTTGTAGTTCCTTGTACGGAGTCCACATGTCCTCCGTCGTTGCTTTTTCTATAATGTACAAAAGAAAACAAATACAGCTTTTTAGAAACGTATCTTCATGCATTACGGATTGCAGGTTATACATGTCATTTAATACTGAAAATATAAATATGATCGAGTAAATCGAAAATTACCTTCAGACATATTTTCACTATAAATAGAACGTTATAAAAGTGTGAATCTCGTGGGACAAAATATAGTACTTAAATATAACGGAATCAAACAAATCTCGTGCAACATAATCCAAATACCGGTCCTCTGGCGGGAATCGCAAACTTATCGATAATTGTTAATCATTGAATACCACCGCAGGACACACAGGTAGATAGTTGCACATGATGCAACATTTCACATGCATTTTATTTTAAAGAATTGTTCTAGAGGGCGCAAGAATCTTACACACGACAAAGTTCATTTTCAATTTAAAATATAATATTATTATATTACTTAATAACAAATGATACTTAATTGCTTTTAAAGTAAATACTTTCCTTTCATTTCTTTAATTACTACATTTATCTAAACATTTGCTGATTTGTTTAATTTTGGCAAACATCGTATGAGTAGGATAACTAGTTGATAATTTTAATCTATGCTTTTTTTCGTTCGAGTCGCGATGTTCTGAGTTAGTAATTTAAATGACATTGTTATTTTATTACTTTCCTTGTATTGTAAAATTCACAAATTCGTAAGTTCACATTACAGAATACGTAATATTTATAAAACTACGAAAATGTACGATGCGGAACAGTAAAATATACGATTCAAAATATACATATGTCGCCGGCCGGTAATTTTGTGTACGTGGTCAGTTTCTGGATAGACGGCATCATTTAAATTCTCGTAATTTGTTTCTTCAGTATGTTAATGCTATGCTTCATTAAAGTAGTATGTTCATCTCTATATTAATAAGGGTTTGACACTGAATATCGAACACTTTTACTTTTTACATCTTTAAGAAATCATAACCTAACGTCGAATGACACACGCCATGTGTTTTTTATTATAGGTTCTGTTATTACCGTTTTATAAATATACATCAGAAATCCTTTTTGTACATGTTTTTAAAATATTTCATTGGTTTTTGCATGTGAGACAATTACGAAATAAAAATTGTTAGTTATATTAAGGCAAATAATATAAATTTTCCATTTTGTGCAGATGAATTAAACGAACGTGGTGCTTGATTGCTTGAAAAGGTACCTCATAGTCTTAAGATGGCTATGTTGATGAAAACAAGAGGTTTGCGTATGTCTGCACAAAAGCAGGAAACACTTTTAAAATTAACTGTGTTATCCCTTGCAGCAATACTATGTAAGATTTGTAAATAAGCATCAGTAATATTCTTGTAATGTTTTGTGCATTAATAATGCATGTTAAAAATTCTTTTTCAGCATTTGCTACAAGATTATTTTCAGTTCTAAGGTTTGAAAGCGTTATCCATGAATTTGATCCATACTTTAACTATCGCACAACAAAGTACTTAGCTGAAAATGGGTTCTTCAGTTTCCATAATTGGTTTGATGACCGTGTTTGGTATCCTTTAGGTAGAATAATTGGAGGTATGTTTCTTTTGTATTAACATATATGTATTCTGTGTAATGCAGATACAAATATAAGTTTAATATTAATTTTTTTTCACAGGAACAATATATCCTGGCTTAATGATAACATCAGCAGCATTATACCGTCTTTCATGGTTATTGAATATTACTTTAGATATACGTACTATTTGTGTCTTCCTTGCTCCATTATTTTCTAGTTTAACAACAATCATTACTTACTTGCTTACCAAAGAACTGAAGGTAAAAATTTCTACAAGACACTTGTATTATAATATAGGACATTCAATGTTCTTTTTACTTAATTTGTAGGATTCTGCATCAGGGTTGTTTGCTGCAGCTATGATAGCAATTGTTCCTGGTTATATATCACGATCTGTGGCAGGATCTTATGATAATGAAGGCATAGCTATTTTTTGTATGTTATTTACATATTATATGTGGATCAAAGCAGTTAAAACAGGAGCAATTTGTTGGTCAACATGTGCTGCCCTTGCATATTTTTATATGGTGTCTTCTTGGGGTGGTTATGTGTTTCTGATTAATTTAATCCCTTTACACGTTTTGACTTTAATGGTAACTGGTAGATTTTCTCATAGAATCTACACTGCATACAGTATTTTATACTGTTTAGGAACAATTTTATCCATGCAAATATCATTTGTTGGTTTTCAACCTGTTCAAAGTTCTGAACATATGCTTGTAAGTATGAGCTATAGTTGCATGCGTTCTAATGAAAGAAGCGTGTTAGATAAGTCCGAATTCTGTTTTTTACAGGCATTAGGAGTTTTTGGGCTATGCCAGATTCATGCTCTAGTTGATTACTTGCGCAGTAAAGTATCACAAGATGACTTTGAAGTATTATTCCGTGGACTTGTTATTTCTGCAGTTACAATTTCATTTGTATTGGGTGTTGTTTTAACTATTACTGGTATATATGATAATTAATAGTTTATCATAAATTGAAAAAGAGTTAACTGTTAAATTAATTGATGTTGTTTAAGGGAAAATATCACCATGGACTGGACGTTTTTACTCTTTATTGGATCCATCTTATGCAAAAAATCATATACCAATAATTGCTTCCGTTTCGGAGCATCAACCAACATCATGGAGCTCGTTTTATTTCGATCTCCAGATTTTAGTATTTTTATTCCCATTAGGTTTATACTTTTGTTTCTCAAAGTTAACAGATTCTAATATTTTCCTTATTTTATACGGAGTTACGAGTTTGTACTTTGCTGTAAGTATAATTGTACTTGAAATTTATGTTACAAGACCTGAAGTCAGTATTTAAATATTTATTGAACTGTGCAGGGTGTAATGGTTCGTTTAATGTTGGTTCTTGCTCCTGTGATGTGCATTCTGGGTGGAATTGGAGCCTCCTCTTTATTTGTTACTTATATGAAACAATTGGAAAGAGGAAAAGTTAGTGATAAAAAATCTAAAAAGTTTGAAAATAATTACATACTTAGAAGCGAGGTAATAATATCAAACACCATACTCTCTAAAATGATACAATGAAATAAGAAGTATACAATTAAATATGTGCTATATCAAATATATGTTCATTTTCAGATTGCTACGTTTTTCATAACTTTAATGTGCATTCTGTTCTTTTCATATACCATTCACTGTACATGGGTTACAGCAGAAGCCTATAGTTCACCTAGTATTGTACTATCAGCACGTTCTCCGGATGGTGGTCGTATGATTTTCGATGATTTTAGAGAAGCATATTACTGGTTACGCATGAATACACCAGAAGTAATTATAATATTTTGACTACTTGAATAAGCACACAAATCTTTATTTATTGTTATTCGAAACTATATTTTTTAAATACAGAACGCTAAGGTGATGTCTTGGTGGGATTATGGGTATCAAATAACTGCAATGGCCAATCGTACGATCTTAGTAGACAATAATACATGGAATAATACTCACATATCAAGAGTTGGTCAAGCAATGGCAAGTTCTGAAGAGAAAGCTTATGAAATAATGAGAGAATTAGATGTTAATTACGTTCTTGTTATTTTTGGAGGACTTACGGGCTATTCATCCGATGGTATAATAAAAATTACATGTTCCGCATAGAGTAATTAAAAGCTTAACTCTAAATTATATCAAATTTCAACTTTAGATATTAATAAGTTCCTATGGATGGTACGTATTGGTGGAAGCACTGAGAAAGGGAAATCTATAACAGAATGGGATTATTATAATTCAGCAGGAGAGTTTAGAGTTGATAAAGAGGGTTCTCCAGTTCTGCTCAATTGCCTTATGTACAAAATGTGTTACTATAGATTTGGTCAAGTTTATACCGAAGGAGGTAAGTCTCTTATCTATTTATCGTGATATAAATATAGCATATGATATTTTATTTATAATTTATTTTTTAAACAGGGAAACCTTCTGGGTATGACCGGGTCAGAAATATGGAAATCGGTAATAAAGATTTTGAGTTAGATACATTGGAAGAAGCCTATACCACGGAACATTGGCTTGTACGTATTTACAAAGTGAAAGATTTGAAAAATAGAGGAATCTAAAAACTGTGAATTAGTAACAAAGGATAATTCAACTTTTGTAAATTTTTTCATAATTCCACTCACTTATAAGTTTTATAATTATATATAAAATAACAACGTGGCACTAAATACAGAATTACATATTTCCATGAATAACAGCGTAATCGAAACTTTTATAAAAGACATATAAAAATCCTCGCCATAAATGTTAATTTAGTAAATGTATTTATCGATTTATAAGATATTTTAGTTTTGGAAGTAATATTTGTATCGAATGAAAGAGGTGAACATCATATTTATTTTAATAGTGTCCATTAAAACATATTCCAATACTTGTATGATAAATTATATTTACAGTACAATTTTGTTACGTTAAATATTCTTGAATATGCATTTATCTTAATCATTGATTTCATCTCTGGGTTTAAAATTAGATTTTGCAGTTATTTGTTTGCATACGCGGTTTTCTTCATACACAAATGTCGATAGAAGGAAGTTTAATTAAAAGTTCGGGATTCATTTATGATTAATCAATAATCTCTTAGATTTAAAGAACAAGTTTGTATTAAAAATGACCAATTTTTTTGTAATTAAAATTATATATCATAAACTTAAAAGCTGTGACATGTTTCAATAGTATTGTATAATATAAAAAAAAAATATCAATTGATTTCGGATCATTCGTGGTGCATGCATATACATATATACGTGTATTAGAAATATGTACCAATTTATGGCGCATATATTTCAAAGTGCATGTCTGTATCATGTGTTGCTTAAAATTATAACTTGCAGCTTTAGTTTTGTAAACGTGTACAGTCATGTATGGTTACTGGTGAGAGTGAAAAATAAATGTGAACAGACAGAATTTGTTTTTATACATATATTTTATTTCAGATTTTTATTTATTTTGCAGACTGTAAAATCTTTAAAACTTAAATATTAAGAAATATTTGAATAATAAGTCTTTTTACTTCAGAAATATCAAGTTAATTATGAATTGCATTGTTTATACACTTGCCATAATAATAATCTTATTTTTTTTATTAGTGTTAAGTTTAAAAACAGGAATGGAAATGTTCAATTAAATAATAAATTTATTAATTGGTGCATAGCAAAGTTTTCTTTGTAAATATACTTGATTATCTTCTAATAGACCATAAAGGATCTAACTGACTTAGAGGGTCGACTGCTGTTCCTTCTTTAGACTTTTCTTGAATCGATGTTGAAGTTGAATGAGCTGCACCAGTATTAGTAGAACCTTTTTGTCGAGCTAGGGTTGTAAACAATGTTACTATGTTTTTCTTTGTCACAAATAATTGCGTTGATTCTTGCAATATACATACCTTGTTCAGCATCCGAACGCTGGGCATTAAGACCAAGACTCTGAAGAAAATCGTCGGAGGGATGCATTTTTCTCAATGTTTTATCCTTATTTCCTTTGAATCCTTCAAAGTTTTCAAACGTCGAACGAGTGGATGATAATATACCACCTATAATTTGAAACACACTCTATTTTATAATTAATTTAAATTATATCGACAATAACAAAAAAGAAAACAATCTTTACGTTTCATCAAAATATCTTGAGCATGATATAACACTAGTTGATACGCAAATAATAACGACTCCTTATCTATATCTTGTGTACGACACTTTATGAGTCCTTTGAATACGAGTGGTACATCGACTATTCCACAACCAGCACGTATATGACATACTGTTGCCGCTGCTACAAGGAATAAACTACTTAATGTACCACCGTTAAAACAGTGTACCACTATTGGTTTCGAACAACGTCTCAATGCTTGTTCCGTCATCACGTCTGTTGCAAATGTAAGTAATGGTCCAGGACTACTCGGGAAGCCACTAAAGAGGTAAAACATTGCATAAATAATGTTTCACAAGTTCAATTTCCAAAACCTAATAGGATACTAATGATATTTCATTTTGAAGACATACCTGGTGGGAGGCCATGTAAGAAATTGCATATGTATGACAGTCTTTTCTAATTTTTTCTTAGTATTATGTATAGAAATGACCCTTTGAACATAATAAATGTGATTTACTTTTTTCTTTAACGAAATCGTAAAACTACCAACATTTAGAATATCTTCTTTGTTTATAGGCCAATATCTTTCCTTGCTTATCTATAAAGAAAAACGAAAAAGACATTAGTTTCAGTTTTAGTATCTGTATGATTATGTACTGTACATTTACCATTGAATCTGATAGCATACAAGCGATTATCTCGCTTTCTTGTTCCCAAATCATTGTCCAAAACAGTTCCAATGTCTCTTCATTTGGGACTTCGGTAATAATAAATGGCATTGGTATCCACTGTGTAATTTCCGTAATATTGGAAGCATTGATGTACTTTGAAACATCTGATAATTGTACTCTAGTTGTATCATAAGCAATAGCATTGCTCCTTATATTTATTGAGCCACGCTCAAATGCTAATATCGTTGATTGCTTTTCACTTTCTTTTTCCTAAAATTAAAATATATTCTTTAATATTATTATAAACAGGACATTTTATATCCATGGAAGTATGAAAAACTGTACCTGAAATTCTTGAATTTCTTTCCATTTTATATCCAAGATACTTGCTCCGCTTAGCGTTTTGACAAGTAAACTATCGACGAATTTTTCGTATTTTTCAACTTCACTAACAAACTTCTGTAACGCTGTTGGGTCTCCTAAAGGGTCCTTTTTCGGTTGCACATCATTGTACCATGTATCCCACACAATTTGTAAATTTTCATTCTCTGTTTTATCTTCAGTTACAACAGGTTGTGTATTAGTTCGTTCATTTTCGTTTTTCTTTTCTTTATCATTTTCATTCACCACATCTTTTATTACTGTTTCTTCCTGTCCTTGAACTTTATTAAGAGGACGTACTTCTGGTACTAAGGGCGCATGGTTTATAGTAACATCAAGATCAGAAAGTAAATCCACGTTGGACTTTTCTGTTGATTTTGTAGCAGATTTGGTAGGATTTCCGCTTGTCGTTGTATTTGTTCCATTATTAACAGCTTGCATGTACGTTTGATTATAATTACTATAATTCTCAGTTTTATTTGTAGATACTTGATTTTGCATTTGAAGACCATACGGTGTGGAATAATAAATGTCATTTGAACCTTGAGGATATGCCTGTTCTGAATATTGAGAAGATGGAGTCTGACTAACCATAGAATTATTGCTAGCGTTTGTGTATCTTGCGTTACTTTCTTGCTGTTGATAAACGTTGTTGAAGCTTGTTTGTGATGTCGAGTCTGATGGTTGATGTGGTCCTTGAAGAGGTTGTGAACCCTGAATATTGTTAGGATTGTATTCGTAACATTGAGTGGTAGAGTTGTATGCATAACCCATATGATTTTTATAAGGTTCTGTCATTACAGTAGTTATTTGCGTTCCTTGCATGTAATTATATCCTTGATTATAGGTATGAGGATAATCGACATATCCAGAATAATGTGATTGTTGCGGATATTGGTATGCCTGCGGGTAATTTTGGATGTTCGTGTTTGACTTTGTATGACTCTGAATTATGTCGGCATTAGTGGAACAATTTGTATATGTATACGTATTACAAGCTTCCGTAGGTAACATGGATTGTGAATATGAAACTCCATTTCCATGCTGTAAATTATTATAAGTACTAGAATAATTTAAAGCAGTATCATTAATAGGTACTTGTGATCCATATTGATACGTTCTGTCCGTATAAATTTGTTTATTTTGTTCTGTAACATTCTGTTGTGGATATTGCGCAATATTGGGATTGTGTAAATTTGAAGAATATGAAGTAGGTATGTTGTTCATTGGAACAGTTAAAGAAGTTGTAGAATGAACGGACTGTGGAACGTTCGCATTCATATACTGCGTTGGTATGTAATGAGCTGAAACAGCAATATTAGTAGTATCAGACGTATTTTGAGTTGCCGTCATTTGCTGAGAATGTTGTTCAGGCAAGTTATAATACATTCCAGTACCGTAATTCTGAGAACATGCTATTTCATTTTGATTTACTTGTGGAAGAGTATAATTTTGTATTTGAGAATTATCCACTGGTAGTACGTGTTGGCTTCTGACAGTTTGAACAGATTCTTGTGGAAGGTTTTGTTGAGGCTCTGGCGTGTACTGTTGTGCCGGTTGGTTTATACTAGGATAATGATGCGGTTGTATGTCTGCTGTTTTGTTAACTAAACTCGAAGGCATAGGTGTCTGTGCCACTGTTGACACTTGAGAAAGCATTTCATTCTGAACAATATTACCAGTCTTATCCACATTAGAATATTGCTGTGCAACATTGTATTCATTATAATTGACTGAAGGTTGATACATATCATATTGTAATGTACTACCGGGAAAGTTATATTGTGGCTGAGTATTAGAATATGTATGTTGACCATCTATAGTTGCAGGAAACTGTCCATTGGGTACAAAAGAATTTACTGGATACTGCACTGTAGTATTTGCCATATCTGTAGTTGTACTCGTTGCAATTATTTGTGGATAAGTACTTGCAGCATCTGAATTATTAAGTTGCATATAATTTTGATTTAAACCACTGTTTATAGCGGGATTTTCATTGTATGCAGAAGGTTCGTGAGAATACGGTAAGTTTGTCTTATAATCTGTGTAAGTTACAGGATAATACTGCTGCACTTTTGCAGCTGATGCTACATCTAATGCAGACATTCCACTCGAATGAACTGTACTCTTATCCACTACATCATTCATGTATGATTTTACTGTTGCATCTACTTGACCTTGTTTTTGACCTTTGTATATATTGTAATATTGATTTGAAGCAATCTCTGTTCTATTATTCAGATAATCCTTCAATTTAAGTCCGCTGCCAGATCGATTACGACTCTGATCATAAGTAGCAGATATCACTGTATCGGTCTTTTCTTGAGAATTTTTATTACTATCCTGAGCAAGTATATGTTCACGTTCTTCTTCCTGTACTTTACACGTGCTTTTTACTCTCTGAAGTAACTTTGAAACGTTTATTTCTAATTTTCTATAAAATTCGAGTCCTTTACTAGATTTCGCCAACAAATCTTCATAAGCGTCGTAAGAACCGATCAAAGAAGAAATGATATGTTCTCGACGTTTTAATATTTCTTCTACTCCTTTTCGTACATTAGCAGTTTGTGCATATGCATCTGTTAAGGCTGCTAAAATATTATCCTGTGCAGCTAAATTTTGGTCTATTAATGTTACCTACAAAAATAAAGTTTTTAAAATAAATAACCCTATAATGGATTAAAACTGAAAGAGAAAAAGTAAGATAGATTCGAGATACACATATGTACTAACTAGAGTTTGATGTTTACTAAGCTGATCTGCAAATAACCGGTCCAGGGGTCCAGAATCTGACGTGGCTGTAACCAGCAATCGTGTCAAATCATCCTGTGCGACTGAATCCCGTAATTTTGTATGTAATTCATTTCTTTGTCTACGCATTTCATCCACTTTATTTAAAATACGTTTTAATTCTTTAGTATGCATTCGTTCTAATTCAATTGCGGTATGCGATTTTTCAGTGTTTTGTTCTGCCGAAAAGATTAATATAAAACAACTATATTATATATATATATATATATACCTTTCTTACATAAACTTAAGTGAGTAAACATATAAAATACCTGAAAGGTATGCACTCGGTGAAGGTATATGGTTAATAAGGTCAGCAAGTGGCTGAGAAAGTATTTTTAAATTTTTCACATGCATTGTTATCGCTTTATGAAGGGCATGATTGCTTTCTGAAGCTTTATTATGAGCTTCTTCATATTTCTTAGCTTCTCTAGTTAAATCAGTAGCTACTATCGATGGCGGTCTTTTCCCAACTGCATCCTGATACTGTTTTTCCCTATAAAAATGAAAAGTGTTAGTAAATAATTATAAGATTGAATATCTTTTTATGATTTGATAATAACTTCAATTCTTCGTCGAGAAGAAGTTTGTTGATTTCTTTCAGTATTTTCTCAACGTCTTGACTGGTATTCGATAATTTTTCCATTATATCAACTAATTCTTGAATAACGTGTTGTTTGGCATTTAAAGTTGCACATCTTTCAATTAATTCATCGGGAAGAGGCAAACGTTCCCATTCTGTAGTTTGAACATCAGGATCCCATAAACTCAGATGCTCTAATTTTAGAGATGTCAAATATGTATTGAGTTGCTGATCTTTCTCCTCGATTTTACCACCAACGGAGCGTAGTATTTTTGCTTTCTCTTCAGAGTACAAAGAACTTGCTTCGTGAACCTTCATTGGTACTAATCTGCATCAAACGTAATAATACCAAATTATAAAATAAAATGCGAAATCTTCATTAATCTAACAATATCTACCTAGCAAATATATCAGGGCCTGAAACTTCAGGATCATTAATACTGAATGAAATTCCTTTAACTAATGAAGCTCCCTTTACTGTAGGTAATGTTTCCTTTTCAGGTACTTCCTCGTGGTATATAAATTCATTTTCATTTTTGGCTGCTTTACGTTTCCCTTCTATTACATCATTCGTGAATGTAAGTGCTTCTTCTTCAGCCGAACCAGTTGCACCCATTGAACCTTTTGCACTTGTATAAATTAACTGTGCTTCGTTCAGAGATGCTAACGCAACATTGTAAAAGGCTACCCTTTCTCCCATCTTTCTTTGTTCCTCAGCTGCCAGCCCTTGATATAAATGTGTAACAGCTTGGTGATAAGCCTTTTTAAATTTTACATAACGTTTCCAACTCTGGAAAAATAAATCATTTATTCAGTAGTATTGTGCAATTTAATTAGGAAAAAAAATTCTGAAATGTACCTTATAAATTTTTGTACCAACTGTATCTGAAATGGTTCCATCTTCACTTCCACCTTGTTCAAGCGTAGATAATGCCAGAGTAAAATAATCCACTATCTGTCTTGCGACTTTTGCTGCATGATACATATATCTTGTAGAATGATACACAAGAGCAGACAATTAAAGCCAAAAAAAGTTTAATATATCTATGCAGTTTCTATTTGTTTCATACTTACCTACAATGGTAGGTTTCCGATTATCAAGCATACTCTTTTCTAATATACATTCTTGAGCTTGAGCTAAGCAAAGCTGATGCATAAATGTCATTAATTCTGGTGCTAAATCTACACCAGATGGCTGTGGATAACTATTTTTCAAATGTTCAAATGCCCATGCTGCACACTGAAAATGAGCACAAGCCATTTTCATGCCATCGGCTGATGTCCTTTCTGTACGTGCTCCCAGCTGAGTATGCATTGCACCAATATTATACAAGATTGAAATTATTTCAAAACGGATATTTGCCAGTGAACAAACCATGTTTGCATACGTGTCCCTCCTATTTAAATTCATAAACATTTAAACTAATAACCTTCTCTAAATTTCAATATCTAAGAATTCTTTTACCATGTGAATGTAACTGCTGCTGCACCATCTTTTCCCATAGGAAATCTACTTTGAAGAAAATGTAACTGACAATAATATTTTTTTAATAACAAACAGCCAGCCATATCTATGGGAGGTCGTATAGCCATTGCACGTAAATTTTCTAATTGATGTATTTCATTTGTATATGATTCTGCGTCTTCATTGTAAAATTCACGTATATACTGTAACATAAAGTATAATAAAATTTATTCTAATTTCAATTAATTTGGATGATTGCTATGAGGGAATAAATGATTATATAATTAAAATATATGAAAGAAAATTTTAAGTGTTTTAATACCATGAATGATAAAAGTAAATAATGAAAATTAATAACAGTGTTATAATTTAGAGTGTCAATTGTTCATACCTGTTTCAACTTTGATCCAAATGTAGTAGGTTCAGGACTAACTTTTAATTGAAAGGATATCATAGGTAATCGCGGTACTGCTTCCATTGTAAATTGTTTATTAAATTATTATCTGTTTAAAATCTTTGAAAACTGACAGCTGATTATCTGTCAAACTCGTAGAAAACGATTTGTTCATTGAGCATACTTTTCGTTACCACCAGCTATCACGTATTTGTGACGATCTGTCTTTGGGCAAATATCCATGTTTGGAGGTAGTTGCGTTACTTAATTTTTCTTTAAAAAACTTCATATTTCATCAAAAATAATATACTGTAATCTCTCATATTGTCAGATATTAACAAGAATTTAAAAAACAATTGAACATCGATTACAAATACATATCTTGGAATATCGTTTTTTGTAAATTGTAAACAGATCAAACAAGTATATTATAATATGTATAGTGTATTTCATAAAAGAACTATAATGCCGAACAACGAGTTTTCATCTCTTCTGCGCACAATTATGAGTGCCATGCAAGTGTACTAATAACACTGAGCGTGTAATGTATATCTAGTGATCTTTTATTTTAGTATACTTTCGCACGTTGTTACTTCTTAGGACTATTCATAAACTTTTGTTCACTATGTACATGATCATAAAGTGAAAAGCAAGCCGTAGATCTATACCATACCGAACTTGAAAAATCCTCTGAACTTAGCCGAGATGCGCGAATTATTATGCTTCTTTCATGAAATGAACAGTAGGCATGTCGCCGAATAAGTTACATCGGAATTTACCAACGGTTTGTGGTTACTCGTGAAAACAGGTACCGAAGATTGAAGGTGCAATAAATTGTTTATTTCTTCGTAAATAAGGCATCGAGAAATGTATGAGAATGAATTAGACGAGCATTAATAAAAATCCTACTATCGTTCTCTTACATTATTTAGTTATCGGTACGAAGCATCACATGTGAAGCATAACTTATTTTCGTAAACGTTGTGAATGTGGAATGTTTGCTTTTCATTTTTCGTTTATTCCTAATTATGTACAGAAAAATATCGATTAAAAGTGAATAGATTTATGTATAATATGTCAGAAACTAGACTTGACATGGATATTGATAATCAGAGCGAAGACGGAGAAATAAAAAAAAGCCCATCGAAGGATATGGAAGATTTTAGGTATAGAAAACGTGATATTTTTTTCCGATTAATCTTATTTTCGAACTAAATTGGTTATGATTAGCTTTTCATCGTGTAATTTGAATATATTTATGCTTTTCAGCTAATAACGATGTTTTTAACCGTAAAATATATTCATTAAAAATTAATTTTAATATATCACTTTTGTGTTTCTGTATGTTAGTCATTTTGAGAAAAGTATACTTAAAGCTTTTCAGAGGAGGATGGTGGAGATACAGCGGATTCTTTGGATATAAAACCACCACAGGCTGTTGTTCGGCATTATAAATCTAATTCTTCAAGGAGACGAGATAAACATGGTGAGAGAAGAGATCGTAGGGAAGAGAAAGAACGAAAGTCTCGGCATCATGAACGAGGAGAAGATAGACACCGAGATAAACATAGACATCGTAGACATGGTATAGATATTCTAGAAAGATCAGATCGCTCAGACAGTTCTAAAAGGGATAGGGAACGATTAGAAAGACTAGAAAGAATGGAAGGTCATAGAGAAAGAGAATCTAGACATGATAGGAAAGAGAGAAGTACAGGAGACCGTGTTTTGGAGGATTTGAGAGAAAGGTATGAGAATTCAATATTTCAAACAGTTTTTACATTCTGACTTTTTTTTTACTCATTAGTGCATTTGATTTACAGATTATTGGATAAAAGACGAGAAAGAAGAGAAGATTCACGAGATATACGAGATTACAAAGTAGAAGCTCGTCGAGAAATTCGCATAGAAGATACACGGGAGTTACGCGACACGCGCGAACGTAGAGAAATACGGTTAGAAGATATGCGAGAACGTCGTGAAATTCGTACCATCGCAGATGATGTGAGGGAACGTCGCGAAATTCGTATAGAAGATCATAGACACTTGAGAGTGATAGAAGAACAGTACTCTGAAACAGAGCTCATGGAACGGCCCGAAAGAAGCGAGAAACGACACAAGAGATCTCACAAACACGATCGACTTCGCGATAGAGATAGAGAAAAGGCGGAACGCGAGAAAGAACACAGAGAAAAGCAGTTACGCGAAGCAATGGAAATTGCCACGGAAGAACCTGATGATATGGAAATCAATGAAATACCGATGCAACCAAAGGATCCAAAGGAAATGACCGAACAGGAACTTAGGAAAGAAAGACTGTTAGAAGCTGATAGGGAAATGGCTAGGAGGAAAGAAGTCTCTAGATTAGAATTGCAAGCACGACGAATGAAAAGAGGAGAAAAACGACCTTTAAGTCCTGATAATAATCAGGATCCATCCATCGTGGAATTATCCGATGAAAGTCCAAGTCCTGTTCATTCCGATGAAGTTCGCTCCAAATCTATCGAGTAAGATTCTATTGTTTTTCAAGAGATAAAATGTTCCTAAAATAAAGCAACTAACTGTTGGTTTACAGGTCCAGACACTCATCCGATGGTCAAAGGAGTATACGTGAACGATCTTCGGATAGACATTCTTCCGATTCGTCAGAGTCTAGTAGCGAGGATGATGATGAGTCGAACGATTCAAACAAAGGTTCTAATGCTGATTCCAATGATGGTTCCGATTACAATAATCCAAGTCCTTTATCAGTGGATCGGTTAGCTAAGTCGGATCACTCTGACGGAGAATCGCCTGGACACGTTGATTCGAACGGCGCCTCGAAAGTTGTAGAGGAAGAAGAAAAGAAGGAAGAAGAGCCTGAACTACCACCATATTTACCAGCAATTCAAGGTAAATGAGCAAACTTTTTATTATCCTGAATTTTTATATTGCACAATGCAAAATCTTTTTTGTATTACAGGTTGCAGAAGCGTAGAAGAGTTTCAGTGTTTAAATCGTATCGCAGAAGGTACCTATGGTGTTGTTTATAGAGCACGAGACAAACGTACAGATGAAATTGTTGCTCTTAAACGACTGAAAATGGAAAAAGAAAAAGAGGGATTTCCAATTACCAGTCTTAGAGAGATAAATACTTTGCTACAGGCACAACATCCAAATATCGTTACTGTACGAGAAATAGTCGTCGGTAGTAATATGGATAAGATATTTATCGTAATGGATTATGTGGAGCACGATTTGAAGTCATTGATGGAAACAATGAAACAAAAGAAGCAGGTTTTTATACCAGGTAAATGTTACAAATATGACCAGCGAAATAGGGCATGAAGTGTTAACGTGAATATCTCTTACAGGAGAGGTTAAATGTCTTATGCAACAATTATTGCGAGCAGTCGCCCATTTACACGACAATTGGATATTGCATCGAGATTTGAAAACATCGAATTTGTTGTTAAGTCACCGTGGTGTTCTGAAGGTTGGTGATTTTGGTTTAGCTCGAGAATATGGTTCTCCTCTAAGACAATATACTCCAATTGTTGTAACACTTTGGTACAGAGCTCCTGAATTACTACTTAGCGAAAAAGAATATAGTACTCCAGTTGATATGTGGTCAGTTGGGTAAGAAAAACAATATTTTTTCCATATTAGCATTATCATTAGTATTATTATTAACGAAATAATATCTTTTCAGATGTATCTTCGCAGAGTTATTAAGAATGGAAGCGCTGTTTCCGGGTAAATCTGAAATTGATCAATTGAACAGGATATTCAAGGAATTAGGTACGCCGAATGATCGTATATGGCCAGGATACAGCAAACTGCCAATGGTACAAAAGATTCCATTTGCTCATTATCCTGTAAACAATTTGAGACAACGTTTTAGCTTGTCTCTTTCAGATCTGGGTATTGAATTATTAAACAAGTATGTTTTTTTCTTTGATTAAATTAAATTATTTAAAAATTAATATTATTTGTATATCGTTATGTTCGAATAAATGTTTTCAGGTTTCTTACCTACGATCCTCAACAACGAATATCTTCAGAAGACGCTTTGAAACATGGTTACTTTACGGAAGCACCTTTACCGATCGACCCACAAATGTTCCCTACATGGCCGGCCAAGTCGGAGCTTGGTTTAAGGACAGCAAATGCTTCTCCAAAACCACCGAGTGGTGGAAAAGAATATAAACAATTAGGGGACGGTGACGATGCTGATTTAAGCAATTCTGGTTTTCACATGGGTCTTATGGAAGGTGGAAGGCAACCACCTGTAGGTGGCGGTTTTCATTTAAAATTTTAGATACATACGACAATTTCTATGAATTGAAATTAGAGCAGTTGCTTTTCTACGAAAACTACTTTGTATATAATTCTTTAAATAATAGATGTTTCACATTTTGATTACGCTAAATGAACATTGAATATAAGTAACTAAAGGACATCAACAATTTCGTACCAAAAAAAAACAATTGTACAATGATTTGCAAGCATTTAAGTTTGCTTTCTATTACATTTTATTATTCTTTCAGACGTTGCTTCATACAACAATATTTCTAGAAGTATATTATTTTATTTTGGTTGAATATTTTTTGAAACAGCTACGAATAGGTGGTTGGTTGATAAAAGGTCAACAACGGCAGCATACTCTTTTACATTTATTTATTACTAATAAGCTTTTATTAGGCTCAATAAATTTGTTGAATGTACATGATAAATAAAACGTAGCTGAATTACTACTGAATTTTATGAAATATAATACTGTCTTGAAACGATTATCCAGAAGTTTTTATTTTCCACTGATGTTCACGTTTTTCGGTAGGCCCAGCAGCGCGTTTATCAGCTCAGAATTGCGTTTAGGATGACAGAGCCATTGTGGTAAAAGCAAGAGTCTAGCAAGTTGTAAGTCGTTATTCTGTAAACACGTTAACAACATTTTACTTATTATTGATACCAGTACAAACGTTGCATCTTAACGATTATTAATTATTTATATCATCTCTTTACCAGTCCTCTAATACATGGACGGCTCAGTTCCAAAAGATTTCTGTTAGCCTCTTCGGGTACTCCCCATACTCCAGACGATATTGCCAGCACCATAATTAGGATGACCACGTACTTTATCGATGCCATGGCTTGTTCTTAAATGCGGGGCTAGAAACTTTTCAAATAGTTAGGTAATTTATTAATTAAGTGATACAAATTTAAAAGTAATGTTCTAAATAGATTCTTTAGAGTCACCTGTATCCTTATGGAACAACTAGCACAATGTTTCTACTCGAGATGGTAGACAGAAGTGCTTTGAAATACTGAAAGCAGCATACTTTTATACTGGTTAATCACGATGGTTAAAATCTGTTTGCGACAGACGAATCCTGAAAGCGACAGCTATCTCCTCAAGGAAATATTGAAGAAATTTTCCTTCCGTTTTCTCTCATTATTACGTAAATGTTTATTCTGTCGATGACAGAGTTTTAAGACTGCCTAATCGAACTGTCCCATTTATTTTCTTTCGCTATTAATGTATAATGAAATTACAGTAGAAGAACAATAATGAAGTAGAAGTAGCAAAGTGGAAGAACAATAATGAACAGTAGAAGTAGCAGAGTGGAAGAACAATAAAAAATATTATCAGGTACTTTTTGCTATAGTATTTTTTGCATCCTATAAAAAGAAGA
The DNA here is from genome assembly GCA_945859555.1 of Megachile ligniseca. Taxonomy (NCBI): domain Eukaryota; kingdom Metazoa; phylum Arthropoda; class Insecta; order Hymenoptera; family Megachilidae; genus Megachile; species Megachile ligniseca. The sequence continues at coordinate 658,086 of OX243792.1, forward strand.
GTAAGATTTAAAGATATGTAACATTGCTTCAGCAACCCTTAGCGCAAGCGGAAGACATAAAAATCAAGCTCAAAGATTGGCGAACGAAATTAACATCGACTAACAGGAATAATCTTTAAATGATTAAGGGGATTGTATTTATTCATGAGACACCTACGCGAAGATCGACAAAGATAAACGGAGTGAAGATAGGGCAGAATAGAAGAAAGAGCGGAAGAGAGAAAAAGAAAAAAGGCAAATGGGAAAGAAAGAGGAATGGAAGGAAGGAGCTTAGAGTCCATGCACGATAATCGAAATCTTGGTGTCCCGGGATGGGCGTGGGTCACTAACCAGCAACCAGAAAGCGGTTTCAGACTGGTGTAGTGGCCTTGATTCGTTCTTAAGACCCTTCGAAGGCATGTGTCGCGACGATCGTGTTATGTTTTAACTTTGCCGACACCCAAGTGTTTTCTCCTTCCTCTTAATTGTTCACCTTCGCATTGATTATACACGATCATTAGAGTCGATAATATCTTGTCTAGTTAGAAGCAGAATCTAAATCATTCTGATCTAACAACTCCCGCGTAAAAAGATTTAAAAGATCATCTTTGAATATTCTAAAAGAAAGGGGAAAAATTTGTTATATTTTAGTATATAATGCTCGGAATATGTTTGTAATAAATATGTAATTAAATATACTTTACATTTTATTTCACGTTATTTGTGTATTATAGTATTATTAGTTTTCATGATTTCAAACGGTAACAAATTACCGCGCAATTGAATTCTAGCTTTTCGATTATTGATCGGAAACGATAATCGTAATCGTATCGATCGAGCAAGTCTAGGAAATGGCGGGGGATGAAGCCACTTGCGTGAAATTATTGTGCCTTACGAAATATCCATCTTTGTCCTCCAAACGCTTTTTAGCGAAATGTCGTAATTAAAATCAGCATGGTTTCTTCATTGAGAGTACCATAATGGTTTCTGCAAACTTTCCCAAGAATATTCCTATCAATTTCCAAAGTGGTGAATAAATCACGTGATCATGGAATAGTCAGATATCGAAACAGTACGGAGAACATCTCTTACCGAATTATCTATCGCTCTTCTCTTAATAGCTTTTTCGTGTATACATTTGTGGCAAAATAATGAGTGATCGTCTAAGGTTTTTTAAGCGAAGATGCACTAATGGGTCGACTAGTGACAATGTGTTATGGTATCGGGTCAAGGATCGAGGTATAGTCGAACGACAAAAACTGTCGGTATTTCTCTGGAAGAACAGCTCATTTCGATTTCTCTTCTCTTCGCGGATCAAAGCGCAAGTTTCACGTTGGACGAGATGAGAATTATAAAAGGAACGGTATATCTCATCCTTCATCGAATATGGTCTGTCATAACCGTGTCTGGTCTGTGATTTAATTATACATTCCTTTAGGTATTAAAACGCTTTAACAGGTTCTACGTACGAAAAACTCATACAACCTGTATCTGAAAGGCTTTACTTCCCGATGCCAATGAACTTCCAAACGCTAATGTTCATAATCCGTACCGTCAACGATCAACGAATTCGATCAATTGGGATCGATATTCAAGGGAAAACAATTAATTTTCAAATATCAAATTTGAATACTCGTCCTGTCTAACTCCATGTCATCTTTCATCCTTGTTCCGCCAATCACTGAAGGTAACGGCTCTTTTCCTTCTATCGATTTATGCGTTAATCGAACAATAACACTTCGATCTTTCCCATCAACCCTCTCGATTACTTTGGAACGAATGGTTCCCGCTCGCGCATGCGCAGTAATTATTTTTCGTTCGAAAATCGAACGTTAGTAATTAAACAGGAGATTCAAGTCCTTTTCTTGTTTTTAGAAAGAAAACGAAGGAACTAGTCGATAAAACGAACATTCGCAAGTTCAAGGTGAATCTTGATATTCCCTAAAATACCTTGTTTTGAGGATTCCACAGGTTCTTGGATACCTGGCACTACGATCGACTCTCGAATTCTGCAATGGGACGAGTCTCCAACTTTCATCGTCCTTTCCAACTTTTTTCTTTCTTCGGCTATAACTTCAGTAAGGGTAAGGGGTTTGAGGACCATATCGCGCCCGTTTGACAACCTCCATTTCTTTACGATCACGCGAATTCGTTTCACAGTTTCACACTACTTTGTTGTTTTCTGTTTTAGGATTGATCTAGAGGACAGTGAATGTTTGATGTATCTTGGTGACGATGGGCACTTAAATTTTTAAGGCCTTCAAAAGTTCTTGACCATTAAGTTTCAAGAACATCATTTTATCTCATTTCTGAAATCGTTTTTTTTTTATAGAAAAATATGAATTTTGTCCTGTGTTCGTCCAAGGTAATCGTGGCTAGTTTACTCGAAATATCGCATATGTGACGTGAACGCAAAACATCCTCGACCCGCAACGAATTTCAAAAATTGATGTCGAATATTCCTCTCTTAAAATTTCACTTTCCTTCCCATATATATTTTGCTACTGAAGATATCAGAGTATAAATAGTTAGTATTTTACAAGTATTGCGCACTACATATCAGCTACATTGTTATATATTAAAAATTAATTCTTAATAATTCCTCATTAATGTATATTACAATGACTGTATTTTACTAGATTGTTATTTTCAGGTATTCTTAGACAGTCCTTCCAATTGTCAGCCTCATGTTTCCTGCATCATTAAAATCAAGGTACCAAATGGAGGATACAACATGCATAAAGAAAAACGATATATTATCCTAGACTGGTGGTCATAGCATACGTTGAATAGTTCCTGGCGAACATGATACGACTTCTCTTATCCTTCAGACGATAATACACTTTTAAACCAAAACGATAACTGAATATGATTTTTATAACGCTACGTTATCATGATTAGTTTAGGTGTAGCCATTGGCGTAACTAGTATTTTTGCCCGGACAGGACGAGCCTTAAGTTGTCCCGGGTTATGTTACCGTGTGTCAGATCATGTCACGCTAAATCACCGCACGTTGAGTCGTCATATATTACATTAGCACGTGTAGTACTAGCATGTCTTGCGTCACCACGCGTTAGATCGCCACACGTAATATTTCCACATACAAGGGGAACCAGGTTCCTACCTGGTTACGCTAATGAACGTGGCTAAAGAACTCGCGTACAGAAAATGCGTAAACCTAAGCACATCCACGGTACATTCCTAATTTATTTCAGATATGCATAATCTCTGCGAGCATCGTTTCAATTACGGATAAATCATCATCTTCATTTCCACGTGCACAACAACTCTCCGACTCTAGTATCAAATAAACAACTATCTAAGCAAATTTATGCGCGACGAAGCGAGCGAAGGGACATCGTGGAGGGTTAAATAGGTGGCAGAACATGGACATTTGGCGAGAAAAAGAAAGAAAAGATGTCGGGGAGATTAGAAGGCGAGACATGACGACGAGGTGCATCCACGATGCAGGATCACGCGCGTTGTTTGAAGGGTATTCGAGGATCGCGTCGCAAATTTTCAAAACGCTTCAAAGGCAAGTATTGTTAAAAGCTTTAAAAAGATAAATAATTTGATAGTTTGAAGATTTGCAATGTTCAATGAACGAATGTTTCTGTTCTAAAACAGATGTCCGAATAATTTTAGAATTATTAATTCTACACATACGTAATATACGATTACAAGACCATCACATGGTATCTCGCGTCCGAGAATTGGTGTATGTACACGGTCGCGTTCCCGTGGTCAAGGACGTTGGCGACAGGGTCTGTAGGGTGCGGGTCGAGGGGTCCCCAGCGATGGAGTAGGTATATATGGGCGTCCTCGCGCGATCAGAATACCAGATTCATGCAAGTTAGCCCTCCCCGCGAAGCGGGTGGTGCGCTTTTAAAAATTCATCGCGAACCACTTGCCAGAGGAGCGTACGGAGGGGCCGGTCGCGGCTTCTCAATCATCGGTCAGTGCAGTAGAATCAGGTGCCATTGACGCTTCGATCCGAGCAGCTTTGTACGGTACACGAAGAACGATCCTCTTCTTCTTTAAGCCAAGGTTCGTTCAAACATATCATTCACAACTTTCTTTTGCTTCGTTCATTCATACAGAATCTCTTTCTTTTTTGAAGGTTCAGTCATCTAGCGTTAATGGGATCTATTACGTTCCATGATTAGTTAGAGTAGGATGAGATATGAAGAGTGGAAAGATTATACAGGTTCTATAGGTTCTAGATTCATTCTAGACATCCAGTATGATCGACGTTGTAATTACTTTGTGTCTACGTTCAAGTTGCAATGGTATTCATATTTTTATATTATAGTTAAGTAGATTAGGATGAGTTATGAAAGGTGGAAGGATTATATGTTAAAATTGCAGTGGTATTTATATTAATTGTATAAAGTTAATGGAGTGATTGTCTGAAGAGTCAAGTTTGGAGGATGTTCCATGAAAAGTACGAGAATTAGTACAAGTCTCAAAATTGCTTATTAATTTAGTTCATAATGCTGTGCTGGTCATCAGTGACCCAATATCGATCCACATATTAATTCACGCACATATTCACTGTCTGTCAAGCGAATCCTTAAACAACGTTAAAACTGATGTACTCAGACAATTTGATTAGTAAGAGAAATTCTCTGTCGGGTCAATTAGTACATTTTTCCGCGAGAAACACATATTATGGAACTGGTTCGAGCACTTATAGTCGTCGGAACGTTCTCTTTGAAGATAAGGTAGAAATATACATGGTCAGGATTATTAACAATCATTAAACAATTGCATTCTCGTTAAGATGATGCGATTGCGGTTTTACGATTTGTTTTATAGTGCGATATACAGTAAGACAAACTTGTAAAAGTATCGGCTATAGAAGATGACAGTATAGTCGTTGAACAGGTTTTGTTAACTGGAATATCAGGTGTTTGACAATTAAATTTTTCTCCTTAGAATTAATCCATGTTATCCTGTGTCTCATTAGGTATGCCATGCCGATGTTTCCCAAGAGTTCCATAAAGTAAGAATTGAAACAATTGGAGATTCCACGGTGATTGAATTGCAAGTGAGGTACTCGAATGCCCATGGTTGTCCTCCACCTTACGGTCACTTCCACCTACGAGTGTCGCATTTTGAATGATTAAACATGATCGCGAAGATCGAAGCAACAACCGCGTTGTCTTTGTCCTCGGGTGAATCAGCGCATGATTCGTCCGCATAAATATCAATTTCGCGGTTCGTATCTGCTGCGACTCAGACGACTCAAGTAAAAGTACAGGCGAATGCCAAGGTTACGTTTAGGCTAATTCCACGAGCCTCTTGTTTATACAAATACAAAAGAAAAGAGAACGGAAAACACGTTTAAAAAGTCTCTTTTTTCTTCTGTTGCATTTGTCTGGAAATGTTGTTTGCTCGATGAGAAATCAAAGCTTGATAAGAGGCTAAAGTTCATTGTCAAGGTCCTTGTTTACAACTGTCGTACTTCGGTTCTCCATTGATAAGTTACTATTATAATCAAATTCTTGTTGACCAGCAATTATCGCGAACTGGTAGCCGTTGTAACGCGAAGCCCACCTCATTTCGTATTCTTCTTTTTCGGTGTCGGTGTACGGAACGCGTGTTCAGACTGCAGGACAGGTTTTAGTGGGAAGTATGCTCACATTCTCTTCTCTTATTTTATAAAAGAATTGTATGCATTTCGCTGCTGATTTAAGTGACGAAGTGCAACGACATAAATATACCTCAGGCTCCAATTTATTGCCACTCTCAGTACCTTAAATTAATGGTTGCATTCTGAATGCAAGAAGAGTAGAAAAAAAACTAAACAATAGAAACATTGTTCTCTGAAGGTTGCATATGATTAGTATACAATAGATAAAGAATAATTGATCTTGATCTTGATGTAGTTCTTGAAGGCTTGACTTTCGTTGCTGAAGGAAACTTGAATTGAAGACATTAAGTAATAGAGGCATTTAGATTGACTTAAGTACTCCAGTTAGATACCATCTTGTGTTACTGCTATTTCTTATACATATTACTTTTTTGCAGAGATGTTTTCTTGGCTCATCCTACTCCTGGTTGGCCAGTCGGTCGCAGTACCCTTTTATCGAGTGTCCATTCAAGAATATTTATTACCACCACCTCCGTGGAACCCGAATGAAAAAGAAACGGACGTAGAGTTCATCAACACTAATGGTTTCCGAAGAAACGCCGTGGAGAATCCGGTGGTAACCGAGAATACGTTGGACGATACGATCACTCATGCAGAATATGGATCCGAAAGATTCCCATTGCGTGATGCGGTCGAAGCACCGCCAGCAAATAATATGGACTTCCATGCAGCCAGTCTACCTCTACAAGATAACAGAGAGTCAGTGTCCTCGAGAAACTTTATACAGCTATTCCATAAGCGTTCACTCGTTTATCGGTATCGAATTTCATTCATGAGAAACCAATGCCTACTACTTGGTATTCATGGTTAATCCTTCACCTTGCAACTGCGATATGCACATAGTCAGTTACCGAAGACAAGACCACAAATTTCATTTGCGTGACAAAACCACAAATTTGTTAACCTTCTGTAGGCAATCTAGATTGTCTAGATAAAAATATAATTTATAATTTATTTTTATTCAGAAGGCTTTCAAGTATTTCATCTGATGAATTGTCAACAATTTCATTGAGAAGTGTATCACATCTCAGTACCTTTGAAAGTTTGAGATAATAAAAGATTACGAGAGATCTAGTTTACCTACAGAACACATTTTGATTGACTCATGATAATCACTGATTTATGCAGGTTCAGTAGTCGGGTGCCTTTGAGGGACGCTGTGGAACACCGAGAGGCACCGTTCTTCAGCAACATTGATTACGAATCTATTTGGATCGAGCCCTTGGCTCCACCAACCCTTACACGAACACATCAGATCGTTGATCCAAAAGTGGTGTGCCATCTGGATTCCGGCGCGGTTCACAGAGTGGAACCGTTCTCTCTGTTTCCTCAATCTCTTCCGGATCATAAGTGCAGTCACTTAGTATACGCTGCAGCCACTTTGGGTAATTATTTTAATAATTCTGTTGGGTAATAGAATTATTTTTCTGAATGTAACACGATACTCATGTGAATTTTGTTCACAATTTAGATCCAGAGACGTTGGCCATCATTTCTAAGGATCCTGAATACGACGAGATTAAAGGTAACAAGAAATCTTGACGAACTCCTTCAGCTCGACAGTTCATATATCATGGTTCATGAATAATTCGCGCGCTTTCGTTTTGGCGGGAAACGAACCAATTCAAATACAAAGAACACAAACGCGATCTTTTATGTCACAAGACGATAATTTATTTGTACGAACACCCTGTATATGACACTGTTAACAAACGCGTTCAATCAATCGAAGTACCGTTAATTTATTCGAACAATTCCAACAGGTGGATATAAAGCGGTAACGGGACATCGATTGAGGAACCCGGCTTTACAAGTGCTTGTCTCGATCGCGACGCCAAACAGAGGAAAATTGTTTGCTGAGGTGACGAAAAACCACTGTACCCTTCGTTGCGAGAGACTGGCTAAGTCCATCGTGACTTTTCTTCAAGAGCACGACTTCGACGGCGTTGAAATCGATTGGGAAAATTCGGCGGAGCATTCGAACGACCTGAAGCTTCTCCTGAAGACGCTCAGAAAATCCTTGGAGGAGCACGAGTACACCTTAGCGGTTGCGCAAAGACCCGAGGATCCGGTGGATCGGGAGATCACCTCCGTCGCTGATTTGGTCCTGCTAAGAGCATGGAGAGAAAGTCCAGCGTTCAGAAGGAAAAAACTAGCCCTTCATCCGGCTCCCTTGAAGTATATCGTGCGTGCAACCAACAGATGGATCCAACGAGTTCCACAGGAACACAGGTCCAAGATCATTCTTGGTATACCGGTGTTTGGACAAGGGTACACCCTTAAATTTGGCAACTTCACCGATGCTGGTGCACCCATCGTTGGGCCGGGCATCGAGGGAGTTTATAACAAGCAGCAGAATGGGCGGATGGCTTATTATGAAGTAATTTTTATGATGTTTATTACTTGAAAGGCTGATATATGGAGAATGAGTTTGTCAAACTTTCTGTATGATTTAAGATCTGTGAGAAACTGGAGGACGGGTCGTGGATCTCGGGGAGAGACGAAGAGGGACCGTACATAAAACGGGGCGATCAATGGGTGGGCTACGAGGACCCGCTGTCGGTGAAAATAAAGGTTGCTTATGTCAGATCGACGGGACTGGGTGGTGTTTCTTTATGGTCCATCGATTTGGATGATTTTCAGGTATAATTTATTCGCTCTGGTATAACTTATAGTCTGAACTCCTAATGTGTATTTCAAGTTCGCTTAACCATGTATTTAACTCTCAGGGTATCTGCGGTAATCCTTGGCCAATGTTGAACGCCGCAATCGAATCAACAGGATTCTATGACAAGAGACGAGTAAAAGATTGCACCAACGAAGGCCTCTTCATCGATCCAGATAACTGTTCTGGATTTTACTCCTGTTACAATGGTAAGTTCAAAGCTAAGAAACTTTTAACAGATGTATTACTATATTTATACATTTCAACAGGTGTACAATATCAGGGACAGTGTGGACAAGGAAAATTCTTCGACCCGGCCAATGGACGTTGCGTCAAAACAACTCCAGACACGTGCAAAACGAGACAAGTAGATCGTATTCAGGAAGGTGGTTCGACCGATAGACAAGAGACTCAGGAACAGCAACATTTCGAAGTCTCCCCGGAAAAGGGGCCTCGCGTAGTCTGTTACGTAACCTCGTGGTCCCTCTATCGCAAAGGGGATGGAATGTTTGTTCCTGAGAGGCTGGACACGCGATTGTGCACCGATGTGATCTATGCTTTCGCTGGATTGAATCCAGATACGTTGCTTATACAACCATTTGACCCCTGGGCTGACATAGAAAACAGTACTTATATTTAATCGTCAGCTTAAATGCATCCTGTGCGCCAGAATTACCTGGAAAGTTAAATCTTCTATTTTTTCAGACTTGTACGAGCGAGTAACGATGATGAAAGGGCCAAGAGTGCTGCTAGCGATTGGAGGTTGGACGGACAGTACCGGTGACAAATATTCACGTCTGATAAGCAACGGGGCAGCCCGTCGTAAGTTCGTCGCTGCAACGATAAACTTTCTGAGAAAGCACAATTTCGATGGGTTGTCCTTTGAGTGGAACTACCCGAGATGTTGGCAGAGCGATTGCAGGAAAGGTCCTGACACCGACAAGCCCAACTTTACCAAGTTGATACGAGAACTGAAGAAGGAGTTCGACCAGCAAGAACCAAAACTCACGTTGGCCGTCGCGTTATCGGGGTACAAGGAGGTGATCGATAGAGGCTATGAAGTGCGCGAGATTTCCAAAATAGTGGACTTCATGTCCGTGATGACGTACGATTATCACGGCGCTTGGGAGTCGAAAACGGGACACTTGTCCCCGTTGTTTGGAAACGCTTTTGATGTTAATCCATACTACAACGTCGTAAGTTTCGAACTTACTATTGCTATAATAATATAGCAAAACGAAGGTTCATTTTGCACCCTTTCTTTCAGAATTCTACCGTCGAATACCTTGTCAGTCTTGGCGCAGATAAATCAAAACTTTTAATAGGTATACCTTTGTACGGACAAGCTTACCGACTGTCCAGCGAAGATCTGAATGATCTGGGTGACCCTGCAACTGGACCTGGGGCTGCTGGAGAATTCACCAGACAACCTGGCATGCTGGCTTACTATGAAATCTGTGACAGAGTCAAGAACAAGGGTTGGAAGATTGGATTAGGTAAGGGTTAGACGATTAATTGATAGTGCTTTTTTCTAGAAACAAACTTTCTTACAAACATTCTTTCTTCAGGGCCGAGTGCTCACTACAGAGATCAGTGGGTGGGCTATGACGACAGAGAGAGCATCTTCGCGAAAGGACGATACATTCTCCAAAATGGTTTCGGTGGAGCCTCCTTGTGGACAGTAGATTTGGACGACTTCTTAAATCGCTGCTGCTTAGAATCGTTTCCCCTGTTGAAAAGCATTAATCGTGCTTTAGGTTCGTTCATAAGGTCGCTCTAATTTTATGTAGTAGTGTAGTAATTATTATAGACATCTTTTTCCGTAGGACGTTTGAAAGGAAAAGCTTCTGAAGGTTGTCAACGACCACCTGAACCGGTCACCCCTCAACCTCCAACGTTAACACCTCACAGTGATGCTGTGGACGAAACTCCTCGACCGACCACAGCGATGGGGAAACCAACTACGTGGCCAACGTGGAGCGGGAAACCAAGCACCACCACTCAGCCAACGACCAGAACCACCTGGCCAACTTGGACTTGGACTCCGAAACCCACTATTGCGGACACGACTAGTAAACCAGAGAGCAGCAGCCCCTCTTGGACCTCGACATCCACTAAGTATAGTACTTCCATAACTAGCATTTACCATCATTGTACGTTTTTCAATAATATGAATAATATTTTGTAGAGTACCAAGCAAAGAACCACCCGTAGAAAGCACAGAATCCACAGAAGAGTCATTGGATTCGGATTCATCGAAACCAGAAAGTCCCTGCAACGTTGGAGATTACGTACCAGATCCTATCAGCTGTAGCAATTACTTCAGATGCGTGCGGGGAGAATTACAGCGCGAGCGGTGCGCGCCAGGATTGCACTGGGATGCAAGACGGGGCATCTGCGACTGGCCAGCTGCAGCGAAATGTCAAATACAAACAAGTATAGCAATAAAGAAATCATTGACTATGGTTCATGATATATCATGATATTTAATCTGGTATCTTGTCCAGGTTCCACAACACGTAGGCCATCGTGGAGCACCTCGAGGAGTACCACAACTTTAAAACCAACAACGACGTCAGTCTGGTTCCCTACGACTACCACGAGGCGTCCGATTCAGAAGCCGGTTATTACAGAAAAGCCAATTCAGAAGCCGGGGAAGAATTGCCAACACGGTCAATACTACGCTTATCCAAATTCCTGTACAAGTTTCTTGGTTTGTGTGAACGGAAACCTGGTTTCGCAACAATGCGGTCCAGGATTGAATTGGAACAAGGAAAAGAATATGTGCGATTGGGCATTCAAAACTCCTTGCACCGAAAAACCTATAAAAAGCGCCTCGCTGGTCGCTGCCGGCTCTAAATCCACTGTAAAGCAGCTTGAATTAATTCTCGAAAAAACGTTCTCCTTGATTTAGAGATTGACGATCATTGTGTTTTCAGCCGTGCATTCCTGGAAGTTACTCGGGCGTCCCAGGAGACTGTCAGAGCTACCAGGCATGTTTATGGGGTCGTCATGAAGTGTTCCAATGTGCTCCCGGCTTGCACTTCAATCAACAAACTCGAATTTGTGATTGGCCTGCACGTGCTAATTGTCAGGAGAGTTCTACCTCGACTGAGAACCAGGATTCATTCACGACTACTCAAAAACCTGCTACCAGCCCTACGGAGTCACATACTGAAGAACGTTGGGAACCAACTACCCCTCAGTCTACTTTTACTACACCGTCGGCTATGATAGACCCTGACAAAGTTTCTCCTCTAACTGGATATTATAAAGTAATCTACTGATCTTGTATTCAACATCTTTCTTGAAACACTTCTTAAATTTCTGGGATTGTTGTCTGCCATATAGGTAGTTTGTTACTTCACAAATTGGGCCTGGTACCGAAGAGGTGTTGGCAGGTACCTTCCTGAAAACATAGACCACACTTTGTGCACTCATATCGTGTACGGTTTTGCTGTCTTGGACTATTCGGATCTCATCATCAAGGCCCATGACTCATGGGCTGATTACGACAATCGTACGTAGCTTATTAAAATAATATAGACATTTGATATCTATATTGATCAGTTCATTTTGAACAGATTTCTACGAACGGGTCGTCGCGTACAAGAAGCGGGGCCTGAAGGTATCCCTCGCGCTAGGAGGCTGGAACGACTCTGCTGGAGACAAGTACAGTCGCTTAGTGAATAATCCAGCAGCCAGAAAGAAGTTCATTTCCCACGTCATTCAGTTCTTGGAGAAATACGACTTTGATGGACTTGATTTGGACTGGGAGTATCCTGTCTGCTGGCAAGTACGTGCATGTTCGTTCGTTTAGTCTTGGGTAACTGCAAGGATACATGGTGTCGTTATTGTAGGTCGACTGCAAAAAAGGTCCAGCTTCAGACAAACAGGGCTTCGCGGATCTACTGAAAGAACTGAGCAATGAGATGAAGCCTAAGGGACTGTTACTCAGCTCTGCAGTATCACCGAGCAAGCAGGTGATCGACAAAGGCTACGACGTTCCAGCTTTGGCTAAGTACTTGGACTGGATCGCAGTAATGACCTACGACTTCCATGGCCAATGGGATAAGAAAACTGGCCACGTGGCGCCGCTCTATTATCATCCGGACGATGACTATTCTTACTTCAACGCAAACTATTCCATCAACTACTGGATATCGAAGGGTGCTCCTCGCAGAAACATCGTGATGGGTACATAATTGCTTAAGAAAAGATTCTACACCTGTCTCGATGATTACTTATTGATTCCCTCTATAGGAATGCCACTGTACGGTCAATCGTTCTCCATCAACGACCCCAGTGCTGGAACTGGACTGAACACCCCTGCCAGCGCAGGACACGCTGGTGAATTCACCAGAGCTGCTGGCTTCCTCGCGTACTACGAGATCTGCGACAGAATTCGGAACCGTGGCTGGACCGTCGTTCAAGACCCAGAACATAGGATGGGTCCGTACGCTTACAAAGGCAACCAGTGGGTCAGCTTCGACGATGTTGAATCGATTCAAAAAAAATCTCAGTACATCAAGGATATGGATCTGGGTGGTGGAATGGTCTGGGCTTTGGACCTCGATGATTTCCGTGGACGATGCGACGAAGGGCCACATCCTTTGATGCACACCATTCAGAAGATGCTGGCAGAAACTCCGAACAAAATTGACGAACGTAAGATCTCGACTATCATACCTTGTCTGCACCATTTTCTTGTTTTAACTACACTATTTACGTGCAGCCAAATATCCGCCAACTGTGGAACAAAATGTAGACGAAAATACAGTAACACCAGTATCAGCACCCACAGTAGCACCTAGTACCGTCACAACGACTATACATTCCTCAACGTCTAAGGATCACCTGCAGAGTGACAGTGGATATAAAATGATCTGTTACTTCACGAACTGGGCCTGGTACCGACAAGATGGAGGAAAGTTCCTGCCTGAAGATATAGATACCGACTTGTGTACCCACGTTCTCTACGGTTTCGCCGTACTCGATGGATCGCAGATGATCATCAAATCACACGACCCATGGGCCGACATTGATAACAGTAAATAAATACTATGAATCACTTGTATGTCTCTTCCTTCGTCTTATGTATCATTCTGTCTCGTTTTCAGAGTTCTATGAAAGGGTAGCAGCTTTGAAATCGAAAGGAGTGAAGGTGTTGATGGCCATAGGAGGCTGGAACGATTCCGCAGGCGGCAAATACAGTCGCCTGGTGAATTCGCCGTCTGCAAGACGTAGATTCATTGAAAACGTGATAAAATTTATAGAAAAATATGAGTTTGAGGGATTGGACTTGGACTGGGAATACCCGGTGTGCTGGCAGGTAAGAAACATTCATTTTGCATGGGTATTTCTGTCTTGAAGAAAGGTAGATAATTCAGAAATTTTTAGGTGGACTGCAATAAAGGCCCAGCTTCAGACAAGGAAGCTTTCGCTAGCTTTGTGAAGGAATTGAGTGAAGAATTTCGACCGAGAGGTTTATTATTGTCCAGTGCGGTTTCCCCTAGCAAACGAGTCATCGATGCTGGCTACGACGTGCCCGTCTTGGCGAAATACTTCGATTGGATATCCGTCATGGCGTACGATTATCACGGTCAGTGGGACAAGAAAACTGGTCACGTTGCTCCTCTGTATCCTTTGCCTAACGATTGGGAGCCGACCTTTAACGCGGTAGGTATATGAAATAATTTCTGAAACCATCCGAGGTTTCTTGTGGTGCAATTTTTATTATTTAAATCATCTTACAGAACTTCTCGATCAACTATTGGATAGAAAAGGGCGCTCCCCCCAACAAACTTGTGATGGGAGTACCTATGTACGGGCAATCTTTCACTTTGGCAGACAGAAACGAAAGAGGATTGAATGTACCTACTTATGGGGGAGGTGAAGCTGGAGAAGCAACGAGAGCCAGGGGTTTCTTGTCGTACTACGAAGTGAGTATATTATCTCTCTCGTAGTTGCAATATTCTATGCTGCAATGATTACAGATATGCGAGAGAACCTTGAAGAAAGGTTGGACCGTTGTCGAGGACAAGAAGAGACGTATCGGACCCTATGCTTACAAAGGTGATCAATGGGTTAGCTTTGACGACGCAAAGCAAGTGCAGCTTAAAGCAGAATTGATAAAGGACCTTGGCCTGGCTGGTGGTATGGTCTGGGCTTTGGATCTGGACGATTTTAAGAATAGATGCGGCTGTGAACCGAGTCCACTTTTGAGAACTTTGAATAGAGTTCTAAGAAATTATCCGGATGGACCTCTGTGTCCAGTTACAAATGGTAAATGTTTCATGAGTTAAAGACTGTTGAATTGTAGTGCAGTTAAAAGAATATGTCAGCATTTTTCAAATAGAATTTACAATAATCGACGACGATGACCTCGCCACAACGACAACCACTCAAAAACCAAGTTGGGAAACTACAACTTCTCCGAGACCAACGTATTTGCCACCACCACCCTCGACGGAAGCCTCCAGCACAGACACTGACGACACAATCGAAATAGACGCAGAGTCACCGCCGGCAGGATCTGTACCCGACGACTGCGGTGGTCGTCTGTTCATTCCGCACAAACAGGACTGCTCCAAGTACTTCCTGTGCAATTTCGGCAAGCTAACCGAACACTCGTGTCCACGAGGTCTGTATTGGAACGAGAATCGCTGCGACTGGCCGGAGAACACCAGATGCAGGGACACCCAACGACAGGTTAGTTTATCATAATTCGCGAAGAGAGAAATCGTTGCTAAAGGTATTGTTTGAATGCACAGTCGAACGAGTTGTTGCCTCTGATCTCTTCTACGGAAACTAACGAGAAGAAGGTGATCTGTTACCTGATGGACTGGGCAGCAAAACGAGCAGGAGCAGGAAAGTTCTTGCCGGAGGATATAGAACCCAATTTATGCACACACATTATTTACGGTCTCGCCAAATTGGACGAACAATTAACTATAGAAGATACACGAAATAACAGACAAAAGAAGTTTCTTAACCAGATAGCAAGTCTAAGGAGCAAAACCGGACTGAAGGTGCTGCTCGGTTTGGGTGGCTGGGATGAATCCGGGGACAAGTACAGCAAATTGGCACATAGTTCTTTTGAACGACAGAAATTTGCACGTCATGTTGCTGAGTACGTTACAAACCATGGATTCGACGGGCTGGATCTTGTTTGGGAATATCCAGTATGCTGGCAGGTAAGTGAAACGAAGCGCAAAGATGTTCGTGATCATTTTTATACTGTATTTCAATTTTTTAGATGGACTGCAACCGAGGACCGCCCAGCGATCGAGAAGCCTTCGCAGCTTTGTTAAAGGACCTGAATGCAACCTTCAAATCCAAGGGCTTAATACTTTCAGCAGCAGTTTCGGCCAGTAAAGATGTGATCGATGTGGCTTACAGCATTCCAGCCTTGGTACAATACCTCGACTGGATAGGAGTGATGAGTTACGATTACCACGGTTACTGGGATAGCAAAACTGGTCATATCGCCCCTCTCTATGATCTATCCGACTTGAACGTAAACTTCTCGATGACGTACTGGATCGAGAAAGGCGTTCCTCCGAGCAAACTGTTAATGGGTGTACCAACTTATGGACAAAGCTTCACATTATCGAGGGAAACCACGTCGAACACAACGGGTTGCAACGTGGAAAGTTCTGCACCTGGTTATCCAGGAGAATTCACCAAGTCTGCAGGAATACTTGCATACTACGAGGTATCTGTTCGAAGATAGTTAATTGGCTGGAGGTATTCAATTTCGGTGGAATAAAGTTTGGACGTGGTTTGGGATATACAAGTTTAGGATACCACCCAAATATTTAGAGGAAGTGGTCTAAATATGAGCTTGTTGAAGTATAGAATCATGTTAGGAATTTTACTCTGATGGAAATAATATGAACCTAATTCAGGGAATTGAGGAAAGCAGATAGTGATAGACCATTTCTTCTACAGCTTCTTCTTATAATATAAAAACTCTAACGCCAAAGTTGAATTATAAATCTAATTCCTATTTGCAGATATGCGACAACGTAAAGTATAGAGACTGGTCAGCGATCAAAGACCCAAATAATGTAGTTGGACCATACGCCATGAAGGGTGATCAATGGGTCAGTTACGATGATGTATCTATTGTTATGAAGAAGGTACTTATGAACGACGTTACAATATTGCGCAACAATATTAACATTGTTGAATAAGCGAACAGTAATTAACCAGACTCGACATGTTTTCTTTTGTAGGCTGAAGTTATCAGAGAGCTGAATCTTGGGGGCGCGATGATCTGGTCTTTGGATCTGGACGACTTCAAGGGCCAGTGCGCATGTGATAGGTATCCTTTGGTCACGGCGCTGAGTCAAGGAGTAAGAGGAGAACTGGATCATAGGATGGACTGCACTTGAAGCAAACGTGCTTCGAGGAAGATACGCGAATGGTTTACGGACAATAATCCTTTGACGTGCGATCCACTATCATCGATGTCGATATATCTCGGGTCGCTTGAGAAAAAGTATCATCTAACATAACCACTATCGTTGCAGTTCCATTGTGTCACAAAAATTGCATATTTATGAAAGGGAGATCATTTACTGACGTAGCTTTGATGATTACAGAACCGTATTACGATGTTTAACGACAGAAAAATGCGAGTAATGCGATTAGACGCGATTTCATTCGAATACGATTGCGAAATTTTCAAGTTCCTTCTCTTACGAATAAGCAAAGTTACTGCTATTCAATGTACAGTTAGATGCAATGTAGACATTCTTCAGATAAGACGTAACGGAAGACATTCCTACTTGTGGTCTTGAGATTTTGAGGAATCGAATATATAAACTTAAAACTTTCAAATTTCGAAATTTGAAATTTCTCAAATTTGAGAATTTCAGGTTTACCTTTTTAATCTCCTGAAATAGAAGACAAGTGGGAGACTTCGTTTTCTGAATTATCTGAAAGGACGCCTACATTGCAGGCAATTATATGTACATATGTACATATGCATATCATATGGCACTGCAAACGACACAGTAAAAGATAAATATTGTACAATACTTCGATGTAGCAGTTAATTATGTAAGTCGAATGTAACGTTTCAAGTTCATCTTTAAGAAAAAAGAATTCGTAGTGATAAATAACGAATTGCAGACGCAAAACATATGCGAGAAGAAAAATTTTTACGTCTGGATGATAACTATCGCAAAAACTCTTCCAGGCGACGAACCGGTAATGATACACATGAATTGAAAAAAATTGTTAACGCGTCCTCGAGGAAGACGATACTTTTAATCGATCTCGTTAGTGCACGATATACGGGCAATAACTTACTTAATTATACACGCAATTTTCATGAAACATATGTATTTTGCGAGTATATGATTTTAAATACAAATCCATTATGCATTTCACTTATTTATCCCTTAACAAATTATGTTTGTGTGAACGATATACACTTCAGTTTAAACTAAATTTTTGCACAGTATACATTATACTAATTTCATACGTAAACACAAAGTTTCTTCGCGCAAATTTCCCGTAAGAGTGTTACTCAAGGTTAGAATTAATTATACGCGTAAAGAAATGCGTAATGGTAGTTGATAGGAGAGGGTAAAAATGGTGGGGAGTTTCTGAGTTCAGAAATCATTTAGAATATTTGAATTAGTCCCCCGCAAATAGCGTGACGAACTTACTTCGTTGATTGTGTCCCGTGTGTCTCGGATCGCCTAAAAGGAATCATTTGTAAAAGAAATTAGTAAGTGTTAAATTTTCTTTGTAATCGAAAAATTATCGTTTCGTACGTACCGTAGTCGCAATTGAATGTCATAAAAGAATCTGCAAATAAAGGTTCTTTGTTTTCACGTTGCCACAGCGTTAAAAACTTCAACGATAACGGTTATTTCGAAACAAAAGTGAAACGTCAAAATAAATTACGACAACGTAGACTTTGTTGAAATTTGCAAAAGTGTCGTGTGATTCTCGAATTACGTTTCAAGACTGCTACACAATTAACGATCGTGTATATCTTCAGAAAGTTTGAGATACTACTGAATGAAAAAGAAAAAATTACATTATGTATCATTACAAATCCAATAGTTGATACAACTGAAAAAAAAGACGATGGTTGGAACGAATCATTGGCAGTCACTGATCATTGGAAATATTTAAACTCTCGAGAATTTCAGTTAGAGATCGATCGATAAATTTCGATAGCTGGAATTATGTTATCGATATGATAGGCGACTAAGCCGTGTTTAAACTGTACTCGGTGAACTCAATCGTAAAAAATAAACAGTTTATAATGATATTCGATTGTGAACGTCTGTTTATGATTTTCAAATAATTTTTGTATTTTAAGAATTACTTTCCTTTATGTAGATCACGTTTCACGCATTGTCATTGAAACCTTGGAGACATGATTGATGAAGGTATGTACAAAACAATCGATGCGATATTTATAATCGGTCATAAATCGAAATTAATCTCTTGAATTTATCGATAGTCAAGCAATATGGTTAATATTGTTGCTGTCAACAACATACAATGATTGCACGTTTAAATACTTGATCCAGGTCAAGCTTATCAGCAAAACTGTTCCTAAACATTTGTACACATAATTGACCTTAAATTGTGTTATCACACACGAGACAATGACTCGCTAAAATATTCCAGAAAGGTAGTCAGATTTTCGATAAATCAGATTTTTAGGTGTCATTAATTATTTTCGAAAAGAAGAAAAATGGTAAAAGATGTATTTATAATATTTATTTGAAATTAATCGGTATGATCACGCTTTTGCACTTGATTTGCTGACATTGATTCTTTTCTTTCTGCAGAGATAATGCGTGCACGTGCGCTACTATTTTCAAATAACTTCACTGTTTACACAATTGCAACTCCGGACTAACGATATAGAATGAGATAAGTGAAATCTTCATCCCGGAAACACCTTTCTACTTCCGGAAGAATGATATCATTCATATATATACAACTAATTATATTTGCTAAAAAATTTAATAGAATACTAGATATAAAAGGCGCATGCAGCACTTTAGAAATGACTCTTGGAAGAGAGAACATGTCGTTCAAGCGTTAACTCGTCATTTATTACTAACAGAATTATATTCTTTCATTTTAAAGCAATCTATTATCTTCTACGAAAACATCAATCATGCATTATATTTGATGTTTTAATAATGTTTAAGTGGTGCATGTTTAGTAAAGAGAGTCAAAGTCCTTACGCATTATAAATTACGTTTTATTGACTGTGTGAAAAAGCTTGTTCGAAACACACAAAATTACTGCAGTAAGGAATAAAAATACACCCGTTCGTAATTACGTTGCAAAGTTTATAAACTTTGCCAACCTGTTATTTCGTACAATAATATTAAACCGAAGCCAACGCTGTCGTGTTGCAGTCGGCGACTAGAGTGTTTCGTGTCATTTACCGTTCAGACATCGTGTCAGTGACACGTGCTGTACAAAGCATGGCGTTGGGTAATATTTATTTAAATATTGTGTCTTTATTATGTTCCTTGCTAGTGTAGTACTGAAATGTTATGTTATTATTATGTATTTTTTTCATAGAAGCGTTTTTCATTCAATCAAGTACATTAACCTAAATCGACGTTTCAAGATGTATCTAGAAAGGTCGTATACTTTTATGTGTTGATAACGTCATATATATAGCACGAAGGTAATGTGTTCGAATAATCATTAGATGTTTATATATGATTATTAATTGCAATTGCAGATAGTCATGCTGCCGTACTTGTGAACGATGAACGCCCGCATCAATCAACCTCGGATAATCGTGACGCAAGATCGGTAATTATATTTTATTTGACAAAAAATTAGAAGCATGCACAGCTTATTAAATTCACTTTTATTATAAACATTAATGTGAAAAGACTCACAGGTTGTTCAGGGGTAAGAATATCCTTGTCATTGCTGCTTTACCCTTCATATTTTAATAATTTAATGTTATATTCATAAAAAAATTATAATGCTCTTATGTATAAAACAATAATTTTTAAGTGCCTCAAACATCTCACAATTTATAATTATAACATTTGTGTGTTACATGATATAACAATATCTTTATGTACTGTTCCCATTTGAAATTCTATTACTGGTGATAAATTCTATTACTGGTTTGCATGTGATACAAACATCTGTATTATTTATGAGTTGCAATAGAAGTACATACATATATTAGTTATTACTGTTTTATCAAAGTGCATAAATTCTGTAACATGTATTTATGTAGCTAAACTGACTGGAAGGTTCATTCATAATGAGGGGTCAAGTTACTTTTCATTATCATATATCTTGAACTTGTGCTTTTTCCATACGTACTGATTGCATATAGTGTATATGATAAAAGTGTACACAAATGTAATTTCAATGATATACAGAAAGTGATGGTATAAGCAACAGTAATTATTAGATTTATTTCTTTTCTTTTTTTTTTGTTTAGTATCCATTGCAAATATAATAGTTTAATATTATAAGAAGTTTTAATAATGGATGTTGGTTATCTAAATAGTTTCCAGGTATACCAGTGATGTGTGGTTTTATTGAGTTTTATTCCATCATTCCATCCAGGCTTTTCCGTTTTATCACTGATTGATCTGTCAGGGTGCAACACACTATTGCTTAAGATGCTTAGTTATTTGAGTGGTATGGTTTTCTAGTTTACACATCTTCTTTGTTTTTTTTTGACAGAGGGGTTTGTGAAAAGCTTATGACAAAAGATATACATAAATCTACGAGTATACACTTTGTATTATATTACTTGCAGTATTGACCATTAAATTGTTATAAGATTTGTCACATTGTACCTCTTTACATCTCACAGTACATACTAAAATATTTTAATGTTGTAGGTGCAGTTGAGTTTCATTCGCTTCATAAAATTTTATGTTTTGTATGAACAGATTTACTGTTACTTTTATTTTGTACACATTGTTTAACATTTTTTCTAAATTTGTTATTATATGTCATTTTTATATATTATAATTATCATCATTTAATATGATTTAATTGCAGAAATTGAACTCATAAGAACTGTTTTTCTATTAAATTTCATATTTCATTTGAATGTAGTCACTTTTGCATTCATAGTTATGCCTGTAAAAAATTATAAATAGTAACATTTTTTCAAACTTGTTTCTTTCAGACACCGGGTGGATGGACTATTCCCTTAGCCCTAGCAGGTGTTACTTGTTGTTTAGGATCAGCTGTACCAACAGGATTTAATATAGGAGTATTAAACAATGCAGCCAATGTTAGTATTTGTATAGTTTAGAGAATTGTAATACTTTATTCAATATGATTTAATTTAAATATATATATATATATATATATATGTTAATTGCAGTTGATAGAAGCATTTTGTAATGCAAGTATTAAAGAAAGATATGATGTGGATGTTACCCAAAATAACCTAAAAGTAATTTGGTCTACTGTTGTTTCAATTTTTCTAATCGGTGGTGCAGTTGGATCATTTCTTGGCAGTTGGATAGCAGACAGATATGGAAGAAAGAGAGCACTATGTATTGGAAATATATTTGGCATTGCAGGAGCTGGAATGTTTTTCTTAATACGAAAATTGAACTCAATTGAACTGCTGTTAGTAGGCCGATTAGTTGTTGGTAAGTTTCAGAGTCCTGTGTATGAAAACAGTTTGTATGAAATACATTATATCAAAAATGATTATTTTTCAGGCTTTTCTGGAGGTTTTGCAACATGTGTAGTACCAATGTATATGGCAGAAATTGCACCCCTTAGATTAAGAGGTGCTGTTGGGGTTTTATGTCAATTAGGAATTACATGTGGAGTGTTTTTAGGTCAAATTGCAGGACTCCATTCGGTACTAGGAACTGAAAATTCTTGGCATTACATGTTGGGAGCTTTTGTTCCATTATGTGTATATGCTTTAGTTCTTACAAGTATTGTTCTGCCAGAGAGTCCTAAATATTTATTTATAATTAAAGAACAAAAACAAAAGGCTTTAGATGGTTAGTAAATATTGATACATCTATGTATAATTGGATCATAATTATAGTAATAAGAATTATTCCAATATTTTAGAACTCAGCAGGATACGTAATATGGATATAATGGTTCTGCAAGTAGAAATTTCTAACCTCCAGCAAGAAATAGAATCAAAAACATCATCTGAACCTTGGACAATGAGACGTATGATCAAAGATCCAAATTTGAAGCTTCCTGTATTCTTAGTTTGTTTAATACAGTTTGGACAACAAATGAGTGGCATAAATGTTGTGTTTTATTATTCTAATGCCATCTTTCTTAATGCTGGACTTGGTATTGCTGGAGCACAATATGCTACTCTTGGTACTGGAGTAGCTAATATTGCCATGGCATTGGTTTCTGTACCAGTGATGTCATCTTTAAATAGGAGGGTTGTTTTACTCACCAGTATTTATTTATGTTTTGTATGCCTGATAGTTTTATGTCTTTCAATGTTGTTAAATGTAAGTTCATTTTTTATCATATATAACTAATTTCATTAAACTTACTGATAATGGTTGATAGTATACAATACTTGTAATGCAATTATTTATACTTTTACAGCATGTATCATCATGTATGCCAGTTATTTGTGTAGTAGCTGTAATGGCTTATGTGATATTTTATGGTATTGGTCTTGGTCCTATCCCATACTTCATCGGATCTGAATTATTTGATGTTGGCCCCGGTCCAGTAGCAATGGCACTGGGTAGTATTTTTAATTGGGGTGGAAATTTCATGGTGGGCATGATGTTTCCGACATTGGAGAGTATTATAGGCCCATACACTTTTCTAATATTCGCTGGGGCTCTTTTAATTCTTGCACAATTTGTTAGGTACGTAACATGGAATAACTTCTTAATATGATTATTTTCAATATGTTATTTAATAATAGTCATGGTCTAATGTCTCATTAATATACTTAGGATATTCTTACCTGAAACCAGAGGAAGAAATACGACGGATGTAGCGGCATCGATTAATCAAGGCTTCAGTTCTAGACCAAATTCAATACCACATTCTATGGCAAATTCCATTCTTGCCGGTTAGATTAAGAGAGTGATATATTGCATATTTGTTGACTTAACAATTTTTTAATGATTAGGTAGGTTTACAATTTTTTAAATTATAAATTTTATACAAATATACAATTTGTTAAAATTATTTAGCAAAACTTGGGTCTAACTTATACTATAATTAAGGAACTTTGTATAGTTCCATTCGTTGTTCAAAGTGATTTAACTTATTTAAAAATTAGGACATAAACTAACATTTTAAGGTATCGTGCAATGTTGGTATCATTGCATTTTTTTATCAGGTTTTGTACGGCGTAAATTGTTAAGTATTTGGACCATGCTGGAATATTTTCGGATCTCAGAAGGACTAATTTTAAGGAAAACATAAATATATTGATTAGAAAACTTCTATCATAAATTAAATCGGCAAGCAATTTTATATTATTAAATTCGTCACGATTGAATTACAAAGCACATCACTGCCCGTGTAAGAAATTAGTTTATTATTTCTTGCTATATCGTACTTATACTATAATTTTAAAATTACAAAATTTTGTTACTATTATACAATATGTATACAACGAAATTTAACATTAACGTTCATAAATTTTATATTAATGTGAATTTCGAAATGTGTTGTATAATTGATCTAATTTTTCATAAAAGACTAAACAGAGCACGGTGTGCGGTGCTATTCTCATCCATGTTGGAAAAATTCCTTTGTATAAACCAGTCAGTCCTTCTGTCCGTGATATTTTAATGAGTGCGTCCAGAAGTCCATTGTATAACGACCCTTTTCCGCCTGCATCCGTCCCTGTGTTTTTATTATACAATTATTATTAACTGAGATGAATTAAAAGCATTCAACTGATTAAACTTACGTTGATTGTACAGTCTGGTTGCTAAAACATCAAACGGTTGCATGGTAAGAGCTACACAACTTCCACCGATTAAGGAAGCTAAAAATGTTAAAAGTAGTGGCTGATCTGTAAAGATCTAAAACAGAAAGGAAACATCAGAAACGCTTTAAATTATGTGGTACTCTTCTCAATATTTGCTCAAATACTCGCTTCTAATGAACGTAGCCAATCCGCAGTTAATCCGAAGGTAGTCAACTGTGTCGCAGATCCAACAAAAACGCGTGGTATGTTGGCATACCAACCACGGTATAAAGCAAAAATTCCACCTTCTTTCCACAAAGATTTAAACGCATACCAGGTACCAGAATAATTATGCTGGTGTCCAACAGCTATGGACTGTGCTGATTGTGCTTGTAATTGCGTTTTTATCTGATACAATGATAAAGTAATGCGATAAAATATTTAACTATGTGTCTTGATATATCAACATATCAATTATTACTGAACTATACAAACTATTAACATCGTTTATACAAATTTACTTCTATATAATCTTATA
This sequence comes from Megachile ligniseca, assembly GCA_945859555.1. Lineage (NCBI taxonomy): Eukaryota > Metazoa > Arthropoda > Insecta > Hymenoptera > Megachilidae > Megachile > Megachile ligniseca. The sequence continues at coordinate 682,849 of OX243792.1, forward strand.
GTTAATTAAGTATTCTCGACAAGGGCACAGTACTATATAAGCTAATAACTAACAACTATGAAGTAAATATTAATAAATAGGATTTACCATGTAGAAAGGACTACCAAGTACAGCGCCTATACATCCAGCTGTTCCAGTTACTATCGCAGTCTTTAAAACGTCGGTGTTCCCTTTATCGTTAGTAATAAGATCATACTTTTTCGCTGTATTATAGATACCTAACCGTATTCCATTGAGCACCACTTGAAAATACAGGGCGGGTACAATGCCAGCTTGTAAAGCAAGTATACCCTCATGTTTTGCTATCAGATAGGCCGCATGCACTGTATTCTTGTATATTTTTTTGTACGTGTTTCGTGCTTCTAACTCTCCTTGTAACTGTAGACGCACTTTAACTACATCAACTGGATTTGTGAAGAATCCAGCTCCTACTGCCGCTAATCCTCCAATTGCAAACTCAATACCTGGACTATTAAAAGAAAAACATAATAAATATTACAATAATCGAATTCTTTTATTTTAAATACTCTTTTGTTATACCAAATAATTCTCAATTTCAAATTAACCGCGAAAATTCAAACAATGATTCGGAAATTACAACCGGATCCAACTTCAACTTTGCTTCCAGTAGATTTTAATTAATTTATGAAAACTGTAAATGAATTTTTTGTAAATATAATTACGCTAAAATGTTATATAAGGTATCATTAGTATGAAATATACATAAATAAGTATATGCATCAGATCACAAAAATAGGTACTTATATCTATTTCGTCATTAACTATTTAAACAGTGGTAGTGAATCATTAGTAAATAAAATACATTAATCCAGTTATAACAACATCGATATACGTGTCAATGTATAGACAACACATTTTCGCGTAGTTAAAAAACAATTCTAGTTACAAGTTTAGAAACGGTATTCTAAGAATTAAACAAAATAAAACGGTTGGCACTAAACATGTCTTACCAAAGTTAAAAGTTAGGTGTTACATCTATTTAAACTAAACAAAGTATAAAACACTAAATAAAAATCGATCAATGCGAGTAAATACTTGAAGCATCACTGACCATCTGACCGTATTCATAATTATAGTATAAAACAATAGAAATCGAACATTATAAAAGTGAAATGTATAACACTATAAAAGCGAAAGTGAAATGTTATGCACTGGAAATTTTTCGCGAATAAATTATTAATGATATGCAAGTAATTACTGGCCGGCCGGCCATCATTACGGAGTTTATTGCATAACTATCATGATCATGCGTATACGTATAGTCAAGTTATTAAAATTGTAATGAACCGAAACTATGAGCAGTTAGACACGTGTAATGAACAACGAAAACTCTCACGGTTTGTATGTGCGTGTGTTCGGCGCTGCAGTCATTTTCCATATGAAACAATTAAAATCAGCAAAAACGATTTTAAATTAAATCACTCTTGTCAATTTTACCGCACAATACCGATACCTTAACAGTTATTAACATTACTGAACGTATTATTTCCAAGTTTCATCGATTATTATCACTCCTACTATTTCTATGAGAAAGCTATTTAACTAAAAGTAGCTGTCATTTCAAGGTCGTGATAAGGAAATTTGTTCACGACCACGTGATAGAACTGATTTATTGAAATAATTAAAAGATATTTAACCATTCGTTCAATGAGATTCCTACGTTTGAGAAAATGTTATTGCGCATGTGCTATTGCTAATAGTATCATAGTAGAATTTTATAAAACTTTTCCGGACATCGTTTATACGTACTACGTTTGTTTAACAAGACTAAAATACGTGGTACACAGAATTAATTAATTCTTTTATATATAAATTTCTGACGGTGTAATTTGTCAATTGTTTTGGATAAAGTATTGTAAAGTATGATGTAATTTTTAAGGCTTATTAAAGTTTGTCGACTTTGAAATTCGCAGATTGTTGTGTGATCTAGAGAGGCAACTTCGATATCTTGATTAACGTGGAATTTTTTTAAAAGAGGCACAATGTTCATTAAACACTATCGTTCGGATGTGTGTGAAATAAAAGTAAGTATCTCACTAAAAATATAATTTTTATAATTTTTCGATATATAGTTCTAGCCAAATATTGCCTCAGCATTGTCATTAGTGCTGTCACAATTTCATTTTTATGTTAAATATATTATACACACATTTATTTTAAACATTTTTATTACGAATTTATAATCTTATTAAAGATATATACAACTTAATTATACAAACAAAATTTTACAATTTTTAGAAAAATATCTTACAATGTCTTTAATTAATGATTTAGTATTCTAGTTATGTGACAGACAAACTTCCACCAGCTTTAGAAATCTTGGCAATTTCTTCCTTGAATTTAGCAATTGTTTCTTTTGCTAATGTCACTTTTTCTTTAAGATCAATCACCTCCAGCCTTATTTTGTTTCGTGCTTCCATTATTGCTTTCATTGTGGATTCCTTTTTTGCTTCAACTATAGAAATATAAAAGAATTTTTATATTTTAAAATAATTAGATAGAAGAGTTATTGCTTACAGTCTGTATTATGACGCCATACACCCAGAGTTATAGGCCTACTAGAATTTAATAAATGTTGCATCAGTGCTGTTGGATCTTGGAAAACTATTTCTTCGTAAAATTCAGACACCAAGCTTTTCTTTCCTAATTGTATTTCAGGAGTTGTTTGAAAAAGTTTTAATATATGGTATATAGTTACCTATTTAAAACATTAATAATGTAATATGAATGTATATAACTCTGACTTCTTAAATTACTAAGAATATACTTACAGGTCGTTCATTAGGATCATGGAAATATATTTTAATAACAATTTCAAATTCTCCCCAACCAGTTTCAGTAAGTTCATAAGGTGGTTTTGTCATAATACGATTAGGATTATTATAACTTTCGTGTAATTTGAAATGGACTTTTTTTACATATGTTGACATATCTTCATTGTGATATGGCTTAACATAAACTGTCCACTGATGAGTATGGCCATCCTCTTCCCTTTTTTTACCAAAATATCGAGCTACATTACCATATACTATTGGTTTTACTATTGTAACTCCCTATAATCAAATTCAATAATATTTCAATTATTAACTTTTATTGTCTGTAATGTAAAACATTTATTTTTCAGTAATATATGCACTGAATATTTGTGTGTTGTTTATGTGTATGTATCTTCATTTATATTTGTAGGTTATGAACATACGAATATTTTATTTCTTTTAAATTACCTTTACTCTACCACCAGAATCCGGTCCAAATTCATTAGTTGTTGCCATCATTGTGATTACATGATTATTTTGTTGTACACAATTTTAAAACAAAAGTGAAAGAACGCCGAACTTTCATACAATGTTATTGTTAGTGCTCTACTGTACTGCCATCTATTTCAGTATTAAACCTTCAGTTTGCGCGTTTTGTTCAATTTCATAATTATGATTTTTACGTATTTATTATTCTTCAATCGCATTTACATGCAAGGATAACATTGAAATTAAGATATGAAAACAAGTTGTTTATCAAGTAAATTTATTTTTTCTGTCATGAAGGACATTAAAAAAATATGTACACTTCTCTTGAAATAAATTATGCTTCAAAAAGTTGTCGATCTTTTGCACTGATATTTGAAAATATTCTGGAACTTATTTCCTCATACAGGCTACTACATTATAGTATAAGACAATAAATTCTGGAAATATGATTCTTGCTTAGGACAATTGCCCTATGTAATATGTTAATGATTCTTAATTATTTCCTGATCAATATACACAGCTCGGTAAGTTGACAATTGCCGGAACATTGATAAAATACGTCTGTATAACACATAAAACGTCATTATATAACCACTATGTACTTATGAGATATCTGTGGCGATTAATTACGATCTTTTTAACAGCAGCAAAATATTTTGCAAATTCACCGATCGAATATAAACGTTGAAGCAATTACTTCTATTCTTTTTTTCTCGCTAATTCGAGTACGATCATCACGATGGATTCACTTTAGTTACCTTCGAAATTAATGTACGTAAGTGGTTACATGCTGTCTCGAGTTTCCACCAGGTACTTCCCCGTGAATTTCATTACATAAAATATCCTAGTGTTCTTTCAAAGGTGAACTCGACGATGTAAAAGTCAGAAATATACGCGTTCACAGTTATGTTAACATTTTTCCGTGTGTAATTACAGTGCAGTCTCGCTACATGCCTCCATTTCATGTGGCTTATTGAGCAAGTTCCTTTTATACGGACATTTACGCACGCTAGAAATAGACCTGCATCATTTTATTGCACAGAAAAATTTAATAATTTCAAATTTATGGACTTCCAAATTTTCAAATATTTCATGGAAAGAATTCCGTTTGTGTGACTCCTTCTATAACTTTTTACACTCTTACAGTCCCGTTTAGTGAGACTCCACTGTATTAGAAAAAAACCTTTCGGTCGAGTAACTTGTACAAGGTACAGCTTTGGATGCTGTTAGGTATATTTCGTTTAAATTGTTTAAAATAGGAAGTAAACAGATGCACGTTGCATTGAATGTGCAAAGGCAGCCAGCTGCCAAAAGAATGCGTCTTCAGCACCTCGTAACAATCGTAACAATTAGCTCTGTCGTGCTATAAACGTTGTTGTTATCACGTGCGAAGTAAATTTCCTTTCCTTTTGAATCGTTCCTCTAGATATCCTGGGATCTGAAAAGAGTTTCATAAAAGGACCGTTACATTGTCTTCATAATGGTCCAGCTAGATTAAGCGACAGGTTCTATATTACTACGTCTACGCACAGACAGAACAGATAAACAAAATGACTTGCTAATATAGTTTATAAAGCAGATTTTAATAAGGAATATTTTATGGTCACGTCGTACCGCTTGACAAACAATATATAATGTTCAGTTTACGTCACGGATACACAAATTTTTGTTCTCTACGTTTTACAACACTTATTTACTACTAATAATTTACATCCATACGAATAAACATTTGCCATCCAGGATACGATTTATTTAAGAGTAAAATGTAATTGTAAATAATTGTATTTACAATTGTTAAGAGTTTCCCCTCTGACGATGGTGTCCTCTAATTGTCGTAATTAACAAACTATCAACATCTATCATTACGCATATTTATACAAAATCATTACTACCTTATTATCGAATAATAAGTACATGCATGGTACGACGTCTTAAATGGTACCCGTATCATGTAATAAAGAAATGCATGCTGCGCTATGTTTTTAAATTCGCAAAGCTTGAAAATTAGAGGAAGAGCAGACAACTTTAGAATACGTTAGTTCAAGATTAGATACGAGAAAATGGTCCTAATCCACTAATGGTCAGGTACTCTGGGAACATTAAAACATAAGAGAACATAAGGAATTGAGGTATTTTATTTAATGAATGGTGGAGAATAGGAATATCTCGATTATATCATTTTTTTTTTCTGTTTCTAATCAGCAAAACTGTTTATGCGCATAGGATATTTACAGCGTGAAATGAGACAACTATACAATTCTAAATCATTGCTACCTTTGGTTTCGGTCGATATGTATCCACTGCATCAATAGGTAATCGAATGTGCTCCACTTTACAACCATAAGCAACCGGCGTTAATTTGATTATAGTATGTAACGGCACTTGCAAATATGGCAATTCATCTGTAACAATACAAAAAATATAATGAATATCGTATATATGTTTTCACCAATTTGTAATAATGAAGAAAGGAAAAAAACAGCGTAAAATATTCTCTGCAAGGAAGAGTTTACAGTTTACTAAGGCTTCTTTCTTAAAACATCAAATGGATTGTGTAAAACCAACGCTAATCAAGTTAAGTAAACTGCGCGCAATTTGCGGTAATAAAATTATGTAAACAAGTATATGTGGGTATCTTGAACTTCCATTGCGTGTACAACTGCGTCATCCACATCTTGATCTCTATTTTTCTACTTCATTTCAAAACGTAATGTTACGCAACTTCGTCAGTTTGATATTCCTAATTCGCATTTACATGTATGTTCGATGCGATGTAAATGAATTTGAATACGTTATTTTTTATTCACGGTACGATAAATATACAAGGATCTTTTTCAGATTTTTATGTAACAATATACATAATAATACAATGAAAAACGCTCTAATCAAAGAAATACTTACCCGCACTTTTATCGAGGAAATAAGCAAGTAGACATCGCAAAACCGCTTGGTGAGTAACTACCAGAACATTACCCTGACGTTCTAGCTCCATGATCACCGGTTCCAGCCGTGCAACTAAATCCTCGTAACTCTCTCCTCTTGGATAACGATATGAGAATTTATTTTGATCTCTAGCAGCAAAGTCTGTTGGATACTTCTCCGAGATTTCTTCATAAGTCATTTCTTCACAGATACCCTATGCATAAATATCATTCAATCATTTGATGCGAGCAATCCGTTATAATACAATACCTGATATCAATATTCTAGTTTCTACAATCTGTAATATATCGTTACATAAGTTCTATTTATTGAATTTTCTTGAAGATAAAATAAAGATTTTATCGTTTTTAATCCGCCTATTGACGTAACTTCAATTTCTACGCGGGGTAAGACAAATCTAGCTTTACTGATACCATCAACACCAAGTATGACTAAGTTGTTTTTAAAAGAACTTAGAATTTTAAAGAGAATTGCATTACACAAGAAGAGCCAATACTATTCGATATTTAACATGCATAATGGTATTTCTTATTAGTATATTAGTTACCGCATCAATCTCATTTAGTGCTTTCCACCTTTCTTGGGGTACATTCACGTCGCTTGCCGTCTGTATGGTCCTCTTCAGCCAGCTGGTCCACACTCTCAAACCCTGTAATAAGAATTTTATTTGTTTCTTTCCAATAGAATATATCTATACTTTCCATACAATTCTTACCTGTATATCCTGATTAGTGATAAAGCTAGCTAACGCTTTGGCATATTCCCAGCCTCTTTCGCTCAATTCCGAGTCTCCGCCTATCTTACCTTCGAGGTTCATCACGCTTTCGCCGTGCCTAGTTAAATAGATTGTACGTGGCACTATGTGGATGTTCATAAGATAATAAACTATCCTACTTTGTATATGACCCTCATGCTTGTGAACCAGCACTTTCTCCCCTGTGTTGTAGATTTTCATAAAGGAGAGATCGCTTTCTTGATTTTCATCCAGTGGCTGATACTTCTCTTGATAGTGTTCAATTCTTAACATGAAATCAGCCAGTACTGCTTCCTTGTTCATATTTGCGTAATCTGGACTACTCACTTTCACCTGTGCAAACAGAAATTACATTTCATTAGTGGACTATTTCTCCTAATAAAGCTACTAATAAACTCAGTACAAAGTGTTAAGATCAGTCCATAAATTAAGTGGAGTGACTACAAAGTTGCTTTCTCTGAATCATATACTATTTGAACCAAAAGTAACAAAATCTTATGAAAAAAGGAATGTCTCTACATTTTTTGTGTTCTCCTGCGACTCAGATATATGAACTAATCTAAAATTACGTCGGTACTACAGTAATTATTACGATTTTGCAGGTGCATTTAGAAGAATTTCCATACTTCCATGATATTCTGTTCAACGATTTCCGGGTCGTTACAGACGGACTCGACGAAGAAGAGCTTGAAACCCATTTTCTCGACAACGATGTTTCTTATTAGCTGACGCCTTTCTATGGTGGAATTAGTCGCGTCGAAAACGGCTACCTCGCCGTCCCCGCTCTCCAGCCATTGACAGACATCATTGAGAGCATCCATCGCACACTGGGTACGTATCGCCATTGCTTTTATATTGTCAGGACGGAAAAACTCATGGCATTGATACGCGGTGGTCGCATGCCGCCTATACTCTCCCAAGTTGAAAACTTTTGTGTTAATGCCAATCCAGTTCAAATATCTGCATAATTTCTTGGATATGTAAGTCTTGCCACGTGCCGGCAGTCCAACCATTGCGATCACATGTGGCTTATTTACGAAATTAGCTCGTTCGCCTGAAATTAAGTCACACAAACAAAAAGACGGTTTAATAAAGTTTCCACTACGCGTTTCGAATAACACTTTTTTCTTAAATTCTGATCCTTTCATTCTTAAACTGGTATCAACTGACGGGCCTAATCAACGAAGGAACAATTTCTAATGTTGCAAAAATAAAATACGTTATCGAAAACACGATACTCACTTTGATATTTAAAATCCATGTTAATTTGAAATTTTGATCTAATCGATTATATCGACGTCCGATATGTATCGTTCGATTTCCGCACAACACCATGATTAACCGATCCACACCAATGTGAGCCTCGTATCTCGGCGTATCGCGTGCACGCAGCGTGTTTTTTATTTATCTTTATATTATATACGCATATAGATATACTTTTTTTTATATTTATCTTTATTGGATTTTTTTGCTATATTGATAGTCACTTCCTTTGCGTGTACATTTGCTTACAGCACGAAAGAACTTCACCGAGATATTGCATATTGAATTTCTTACTTTCGAACAAATACATACATTAAATTTAAATTTACGTTTGTGTTGCAACGCAATTTATTAGACATGCTTGAGATTTATGCGAGATCAGAATAAATTAGCTATTCAAAGAAATTTACGATTGTTCATAGATGCTATTGCCAATGTTTGCTAATTTAGACCTTGCGATTAATCGAATTCGATTCTCGCGTAAATAAATTCAGTGAGAATCGAATCGAATGTTACATCGAATGCGCGCGTAGATCTTTATCAGATAAAACATCATTAATCGCAGCAGGCATTCAAATGTTTTTTTAACGCAAACACTTCGTTATCTACTATTATTTTATAAATAATCATGCAAAATGTCAGTCATACAAACAATCGACAACGCTTTTAACTGCAGTCTAATCGTTCGAGATTAATTTTATCGCTTGGTTGGTGGTAATAATCGAGCAAAGACCAAGGTACAACTACTGTAAAAACGTTAATGCGAACCGGAAAAATAAATTCTTGATTTCTTATGCAAGTTAGCATTTTAATTCATACCCTTTATAATGTATGTAATATATAAAGATTTGTTTCTGTACGATGTACAGCGTATGAACAATACTATTAATACTAAAGATTAATTGTATATGATCAAGGTCAACAATAAAGTTAATTTTTATGGTGTCAGATACAATTTTGTTTCTATTTCAATTACTTTCGTATTACTATAAAAATCAATCATTTAATATAATCCTTTAATACATGTTCTCTCAATCATGCCATTTTCGAGAACAGGTTACGGGCAATCTAAAGATGTTTCACTTTTACAGGTTATGTTTCTAAACCGTAACTGCAAGATGCAATAGCGCGCGTAACGGAAAAGTACATTTTTGTAAATAAAAATAAACATGTATCAACGATTCTGTATTGTTAGTAATATTCCTTCGTGTACAGAATCTCGGGGAAGTGTGAAAAAAAAACAGAAGAATATTGATGGTATAGGAATCAAATATTTAAACTTAAATTTTATTCTTTTCAAATATATTGCATAAATATTTATGAAGACAGTAGTGTTTATGGTTATGAATGTCTTACCTCGAATGGGAAAAGGTTTGGTTTGAATGGTGTCCGAGCTTGGTGGTGTGTAATGCATTTCGATTTTCGGATCAGTCATTCTACGACACTACGTAAATGTACTCTGTTTTTGTAGTCAAACAGTTATTTCACTAAACTTCGCTTACGAAGTAAATGAACACAAATTCTTAAGTCTCACTAGCCTCGCACGCACCACGTATCTGTCAGTCATTGAACACGCATGGGAATTCGTTGCGGTAATCTCACTGTCACTACGGTCCTATCCTACAATTCATATTTACGATATATCATTGTGTTAATTTGGCATTATCGTAAAATCCCCGAGAGAGCCAAGAAAAATATAATACTCGTCGATAAGCTCCACAGAAGTAAGATAAAAGAAGACAGAAAAAAACTGAAGCGGAGACGGAAGAGTAACGCGCACCTACCGTTCCGCCGGAAAAATCCGAACTTTAGTACGCGCCACGCTACGTATAGGCCTCGAATCTTAAAACGATTATTATTGCGTACGGATTGTGGTGCGGGGAAATCTTTTCGGCAGTAACTCTCATTGTGTGGCTCCGTTTTGTCCTTCAAAAGAAGCTTCGAAAGATTGTCGACTTCTGTAAAAATTGTCGGAATCTCATTCTCTTGACCCAATGCGTTTCCCTCCGATAGAGGTTATCCTTTCGAAAAACAACATTCGTATTTGACTAACAAAAATAGATCACTAGTTCGAACCAGATTTTTAACGAACACCACTGTTTATATGAAATACATTCAACCAGTCCGTAGCCTCGAGAATGATCACGCGACTTCTCTTGACGTCACTTTATTCTTTTTTAACCAATTCCTTATGCTTTCATGTACAAAAGTGCAAAGAAACATTAACGAAGATGTTCTTTACTTTGGTATGTTTGTTATAAGTTAAATTTTGATTCATATACTTATCAGTGTAGAGGTATTCTGAAAAAATTGAAAAGACGAATGAAACCCCGCTAATTTTGTCGTTTGTTTTAACAGCCAATAAGATATGTCCGTAAATAAAAAGTGACGAATAGGGTTGCGCGATTCTGAGAGGTTAACAAGTTATTTATGCATTTTCAAAAGTACTTAAAATAAGTTTCAGAGAAAACATACCCTTCTTGAAAAGGTATTAAATGTTCAATATATTTATATAACATCTATTATATCTATTAAAGATATAATAAGATATGGCATGCCGTTCTCGAGGGGTCATCAATTTTGGGTTCCTGAAGGATCCAGGATGCAGGAAGAAACCAGGAAGGACTATAGCAAAAATATGTTTTTGTTACAGAATAATTTTAAGCTGAATTTAATAAACTAAATTTTACTCTGTATATAATTGTTATATACTTAATGGTTCACTTAATTTTGTATAGGTAATTCTTATAAAATAATACTTTCAAAGTTTTGGACGATCAATCCTTCTATGTGTTTAAAATTCATATTTACGCGGGCTTTCTGAAAAAAATCCCGCCAACGACATCCGGTGGCAACGGGCAGAACTAGCAGTAAGTGGCGGACCTTTCGCAAGTCCGCCGTCAGATGACGCCGCACGTACCTGTTTTTTTTCGCAATTTGATTAATAATGATTTTCTTCAAATTAATGGATAATAATATCCCATGAATGCTATACCATGCTATACCTCCGTGTTACAGAGAAGCGTAAATATCGTCAATTGTCGAGAAAACTGCAATTTTCTATTTCGTTAGTTACATCATTAGCTGTTAGATAACGGTAGCAGTACAATTTCCAGACGGCGCGCGAAAATTTAACTTTAAAAATACAAATAAGAATTAGTCTTCCAAAGTACTTACAATTTTTTACATCAATTACTTTACGATAAACCATTGTCTTTTACATCTTGTTTGTATACTAAATCGTCGAGGTAATTCCTTTATGAATGTCAATTTTAATGTAGAATGCAGTTATGAAGAAACGTTTTTCTTTTATCCTGATGTAGTCCCTACAATTGTCCTTTAGATACGTAAAATACGCAATAAGACAGCTTGCGGGAATTTTATTATTTATCGTGTTCGAAAATGGCCTTTGTAAACTAGACATAATGCGTACCAATGCACGGATGTTATTGCCGGCATTAGGGACTTATTCCCCCTGGCTGCCATTTTTCCAGAGAAGTCAGATTTGCAATTGAATGTACGTATTGCACTTGATTATAAAGTGTAATCGAACCAATCAGAGCTGACGTGTGTAAGATGAACAAACACTTGTAATCTGATGAAATATAATTTGTTGTGAAATAAATAATATAAAAAAATAGTAATAGGGTGCAGTGTATAACTAAACATATTTTCCTTGTTTAACATTAATAAAAAAATGCGATGGATGTAGTGTCATATATGCGTAGTGTAAATAATTGTAAATTTTAAGTTTTGTTCAATAATAACGAGTACCTGATCGCTGTAAACATATAACAACGTAACGTGTAACATCATGCCTACTTTAAGAAAAAAATCTAGCCGAAAAATAAATGGGGAAAATGGCAATGACAATTTGATTGGAGGTTAATCATTATGTTACATTATTATTATGTTATAGTTACATTTCTACAAATTTCCATGTTATTTGTAATTAAATGAGTTTGTATTAACTATTTTATTGTTCCATGAAAGATGTAACCATTGACGATTTTGCAAATACATCACGGACTCACGCCAGATTTAAAAAGGCTGTGACAAATGTTTCCTCTGAAGGTTATTTTTTCAATACATTTCAATCAACTTTTTATTGTGCCATTTCTGTTTTGAAAAAGAAATGTAATACATGTTTCTGTATAAGTAAATCGATAATCGTTTAATGTCATATTCTTGTCTGTCTTTTACAGTGAAGCAAGAAGTAACCAGACAAAAAGAAGATATATACTTTTTGAAAGAAATGGATGAAAATGATCAAAACTTACCCGATACAAATAAATCAAAGAAAAACGGTAAATCTATTTACATAAAAAGAAATTGTCTTTTCTGTTTGAGTTATACTAATTTAATTCAACCGATATAATAAGGTATATCCAATGTGTAGGTGTCTTAGTAAGTCAGAGGAGAAATAGAGAAACAAGTTCTTCCAGGAAGAATATAATAGAAGATGAAGGTAAACATAAATATTGACTGAAATGTATTCCTAGATTTATATGAAAAACAAACAACTATTTCAACCATTTAATAGGCATAGATTATCCATTGGATATATGGTTCATTATATCTGAATATATTAGTCCAGAGGCTGTTGGAAAATTTGCTCGAATATGCAGAAGCTCTTACCATGTAACAACCACTGGCAAATTTTGGTTTCATTTATATAAATCGTAAGTTTACCTTGGAGTGAATGCTAATAATTTTCTCATAGTAAACATTAGTAATACAAAAGTAAATTAAATATGATTGTAGGTATTATAAATTTATTCCTGGTTTGCCAGAACGTCTGCAACCACATTGTATGGTTCGCACACATGGACTACGCGCGTGTGTTATTAGAACATTACATTATACTTATTTTGCCTTAAAAAGAGAAGTTGATGATATATCTTACTTAAGACAAGATGAACCTCACTCTCTTGTGAAACGACGATGTTGTGTTATGTGGCACAAGGTAAGTATTACAAAAGTATTTATAATGTTATTTTCAATAATCACTGAAATCTGCTTCTAGGAAGGAAAAATGCGATGGTATTTTTACTTTAAATTAAAGGAAATTCCGAAATCAACCAGCTCGGTAAAACAAAAACCCCAAATGAATGTCAAAAAAACAGATTTTCTTGAAATGTTGGAAGATGTAGCTGTAAATCCAGAAGATGGCTGTAAAGTACTTAGGGTATTTATTGCATTATTATATAACTAGGTGTGATACGTTCTCATAAAACGTTATATTTATTTTACCATATAATTTATAGGTAACTTGCTTAAAGTATAGTATGTTGCCACCTGTAATTGGTTTGATTCTGCAGTCTGTATCAATGACTTTAATGCCAGGTTTTAAAGATCATCGATTGCAGCTCGGATTTGGAACATCAGATATTCCTAGTACACTGACAAATCAAGTTATTTTAAATGATGTTGTTAATTGTCAAATTTTAGATTGGTGGCATCCACTTTATCCCCATCAAGATGCTATCACTACAATTGAATTACCACAGAGTGATTGGTGGGAGTAGAACTTGTTAGGAGATTCCATGTTTTACAAACAAGCAGTTAAAATATAAGTACGACTTTTGTAATATAAATATTTATGTAAATAATACATTAAATGTCTGTTATGTAAATCATTTGGAAATTATTCTGAGAAATTTCATATCTTCTAAAATTTAAAAATAAACAGAAAATTTGCTGCCCATTCAACATTGAAGCATACGATAATGTTTTATTACAAATGTAGTTTAGAAAATATATATGTACCTTACATGTTTGAGTTTGTTGTAAACCATTTAAGAACAAAGAAAAAAACATGACATTATCTTTTGATCGCTGCTTCAACAGCATGTAGTAATTCATCTACATGAAACACGTTTGAAGTTGAAATTTCCATTTCTGTAATCTGAAATATAATATATATTTAGATTTTAAGATGAACGAACTTTATACGCTAAAGAGTCAATAGTTTTACAATAAATTCTACCATATTAGCGTAAGCTTGTACGTCGACTTGCAATTGAATGCGTATTTTTTCATCGTCGCTGATTCCTTGGACTTCAGAAGAAAAGGAACCAGTGGATTTGTCACGAATTTTTTTTAATCTCCTCAAGCTTTCTTCAGTTTTTTGTACCGAAGTTAACACATCTGTTACAGAAGCTAAATAACTGTAATCATAAAACATCATACATTTAAAAAAACCACAATATTTAATGTTATCGTGTACTATTTCTTCTTACTGTTTAGTTAATGATGAAAGCGCTAATTCCAACCAATAATTAACATCATCTAATATCACATTTTTATAATCCGCATGGAAATTTATAAGAAATATAAGACTATTTTTGACATAAGCACATGGTTTCGTTGGTATATCCCTTTTAGTACGTCTAAATAATCTTGGTATATCGCTGACTTGTTTTAGATGTACTATACCTTGTTTCAAAAGTTCATTTACAATTTCTTCTGTGATTTGTGGCAAAATAGTTCTTAAATTATTTATCGTTTCGTTAAGCGAGTCTGTAGAGCAAAATATAATAACAGTTCAATTATAAGTTATAAAGTATTAATATTTTATATCACAACCTTCTAATAATTTCAATACTCTTGGAGTTCTCTGTTTAAGTTTTGATTGGGTGATGTCTAAACAAGACGGAAGTATAGCTATAAATTTTTGTACATCTTTGTACAAACAAATGAGAAAGTTCAATCTCGTGGAATGTTCTGCTTTGTTTAAATTATTTGTTTCACTTTCTATTGTCCACACCTTTATACAAAACGAAATAATTAAAATTAACTAGTTTATTGTGTTTCGTAATCTAGAAAAGTATTATATTTTGTACTTCTTTAAGTGCTTCTTGAATCCATGTTTGATATCTGGCACATATCTGAAGACTGAATTTCCAAAATCTATATGTGAAATAATAGAAAATTATTACTATCTTTTATTTTTTTCAAATCTAGTATTTAATATTACCTATGGAATAGCTGATACAAATATATGTCATTAGACCAAATTTTTTGTAGATTGTCCCATGTAATGGAAGTTGCATGAAGGGAAAAATCATTTTGTGCAAGGGTTTCTAATGTTCCCTTCACACATGATGGTGATATTGGTTCTGTTAATACCACTTCAATTGCACTGGTTATTTCTTGAAATCGTATTTGAAAATAGACTGGCAAATTCCACTTTTTTAAGAAGTATTTATATTGTGGATTTGCTTTTAATGCTGTTAAAGATTCAACTGTAACACACTCGGCTTCCAATTTTTCTAAAAACTCCAAAGTTGCTATGTATCTCTGAAATTGTATGTCACAATATGATATATTGCTATAAAGGTAAAAGTATTATTCATTTTATTTGCTAACCGAATGAAATAATATTGGATCTCCAGGAGCAAAAATACATTTAATGTATTGCTCAATCTTTTCTTCCACATCAACCCAAAAACTGTTTACCAAAAAATTGAAACCTTTCACAGAAAATCTGAAATATAAGTAACAAACTGTAGTGCTACATATGATTGAAATTTATCAGAAGTAGTATACATACCTATCAGGATATAGTGTAATATCTAAAAGTTGCTTGAGTTCTACATTCAAAATATTCAACAACATATTATAAATATTTTGTAGGCCAAGTAAATTGGTTTGTAAATTTTCTATACTAATTGCATTATGAACCAATGGACTGACAACTTCATTTCTTATTAAATTTTCTGCATTACTAATTTTATCAAGCATAATGTAAATTCTTAAACAGCGAATTAAAAAGGAAGAATTTTTTTCTTGCACACATGCTAAGAAAAACTCATTGAGATACGTCATGTACAATTGTTCAAGTTGTTCACATTCCTATAACAATATAAGTTTTCTATGACTAATACAAATATGAAACAGGTAAATTTATTTTCAACTATTTGTCAAATACATGTATACCTTTTGTTTGTCGTTGATAGTATCCAATTTGCATCTAGACAGGTAAAACTGTAATTGACTGAATTCTGCTGCAGCTTGTTCCAAAATGTCTATTTTAACAGAACTTTCAAGAAATGCATTCAAACATAAGATTTTGGATAATTTACTTGAAGAGTTGTAAATATGCTGCAAACTAAATATACTTTTCTTGTATTCTCTAATTTTTTTACTGTCATTCATGTTATTTGAGATTACAGTGATTTCATCATCTAAAGTCTGTCGTATTTGCTATTATGGAAAAGATTAAATTTTAGTAAAATAATATGTTGTGGAACTTCAAATTTTTTTGTCATACTTTACCATTATTTCTTCCTTCAATTGACCTAATGGTGTTTGCAAATTATTAATAGCTTTATCCAAACCAATGAGATTACTTGATAAATTCACAAAATCTGTATAATCTCTATTAATTAAATCGATCATAGCAGACCTTAATAATTTCAAATATATTCCCAAATCATCTCGCATTGTCTCCAATTTTGAATTTTTTCTATGTTCTTGTAGAAAAGTATCAACATTGAAATTGGGCTAAAATTGATAAGGAATTAAGGTAAAAAATCTGATACAATGTAGTAATTTGTTAACTTGAAATATACAAAAATGATCACCTGAATGAAATCAAGATCTGTAAAACACAGATCTTTTGGGACTTTTGGTAAATTAATTTCTTTCGACATGGTGTCTTTTGTTTATTGATAAGTCTTCTTACAAAAAAATTTTCTCTCTTCAGTGAATTTGTTTATAAATTTATAAATATCATACATTCATAATTTTTAGTTTACAAAGTGCAACAGCTAAAAAAAATCATTAATAACTTATTCTGATATCGTAAACACAATAATAAGTATCAGCTGGCAAATATGAAAAATAGAGTATGTACTTAAAAAAAACAAGTGATAGTATTTGATGACGTAAAAATAATACTGTATAACGATGAATTTTTATCGCAATTATTTATGTAGACAAATGTGTGTTTTATATTACAATTATAGAATATATTTCAAGAAACTAGAAAGCTAAAGCATAGTACTTTTTGACCTAACTCAATCTATGAACATGACGTATGTATGTACTTGCACATGTACATGAACACATACATAAGTACTCGAAGTTCGGAGAAAATATTATCGTTTCGCGCAGCTCGAATGGGTTCAGAATTTCTGAACTGTATCAGAAAACTCCCCTACTACTTGTACTGCCTTTTCATCGCTGTATCTTTCATACGTTCGATGGACAGAAATGTTCAAATAGAAAAAGGTGACGATATACAAAATAAATAAAAGGTAAAACGGCGCAATAAATAGATAAAAGATAGATAGTATGCACAAACGGCGTCGCAGTCATCCTAAGAACGCATGTTCGTTACCGTTGGTTACGAAGAGCGGTAAACCAATCAGAGTTAAGATGCGCAGAATGAACGAAAACTCGTCGTTCGACGCTCTCATGAATTTCACTATATGCGTGTCTACCACGCATGCACGCACGCACGCGTACAGCCAAACGAATGGATGGTTTGCAATTCACATTTGTGACCAATAATAAATATCTACTTATACTTTCATTAATGAGAAAGTTGTGTTATAAATTATAAAAGAAAATACAACAAACAGAAATTTCTACAACTTTGTTTTCTAAAGATTTTTATCGAAAATACTAGGGTATTTTTAAAGGCGAGATAGCCGTGAAGCCATCGAGGACTTGACAAGTTTTGCTACTTTTAGTGAAATTTATTTTCAAAATGGCAGCTACGAAAAGATTGCAAAAGGTAAATCAAAGCTTTTGACAGTCGAATAAAAATTATCTAATCGATTCAATTCGTGATAGAGACTATAAAACATGGTTTATAATTGCAGCGCGTTTACCATATAGAATGTAGGTGATTTAACAGAAGTACATAGTTCCTTGCAGTATCTTCTTCAACGATGCTGTACTTTTTTATTATAATATAGAACATTAATATTTCTATCGTTATTTATATAAAATATTTGTATTAAGATTCTAATCCCTTTCGAACTACTAAAAAATACTTCGTCATTAAATCTTAAAACATTCGATTTGGTAATTAGTTTTCTGCTAACTATTTGGGTAATTATCATTTTCTTCTTTCAGGAACTTGGTGATTTAAGAGCTTCGGCAATGAAAAATTTTACAAATATTCAAGTAGACGAGTCAAATATTCTTACTTGGCAAGGCCTTATATTGCCGGTATGTTGCAGTGTATCGTTCAGTTTTACCGATGTAATTTAATCTAACCTAACCTAATCTAATCACATTTGTAAAGATATCTACAGTTAATTGTATACAATGAAGCATAATATTTTGCTTGTGGAAGTATTAAATGATCCTATGTTTTATTTTTAAAGTTATGTGGTAACATAACAATGCCAATTTTAAGTGCATACAGTATGTGTTTTATGATAATGTTAAGTAGAAAATTTTCGTGTATATGGATTTTAATACATTTTAGGATAATCCGCCATATAATAAGGGAGCGTTTCGCATTGAAATAAATTTTCCTGCAGAATATCCTTTTAAACCTCCAAAGATAAACTTCAAGACTAAAATATATCATCCAAATGTTGATGAAAAAGGACAGGTATGCTTGCCAATTATTAGTGCTGAAAATTGGAAACCAGCTACAAAAACGGATCAAGGTAAATTTCTCTTAAGTTTATTATTATAAGCTATAAAGGATAAAGAATAAATTTTAATTTATTTCCACAGTCGTACAAGCTTTAATAGCGTTAGTGAATGATCCAGAACCGGAGCATCCATTAAGGGCAGACCTTGCTGAAGAATTTTTGAAGGATAGAAAAAAATTTTTAAAAAATGCTGAAGAGTTCACAAAGAAGCATGCAGAAAAAAGGAGGGAGTCATCATCGTCTAACGAATAACCATGGGTGACCAATTTTTTTCACCGAGATGCCTGCCACCGGTCAGATAATTTAATTGAAGCCAGCATAGACTTAACTGTTACATGAAAAACAAGTTGAGATACATGTGTACAGTATTGGTTAATTACCGACAATGATATAAATATGTGCAAATTGTAATGTTTATAAAGCGGATGAACAGATTTTTCAGAACAAAGTAAAATATAATAAACTAATTGTATGATATTGTATACAATTTGTATTTTGAAGTCGCTATGTGATTACGATCCATACAATTCAAAAAGGTGTCGTCTATTCTTTTTGTGTTACAGCAAAACAGTTATAATTGTAAGTAAGCGTAACTTTTTAAAGTAACGCATTTACTTCCAGCGTTGCGGATACATTATCGTAATGTTAATTTTTTAAAGTTCTAGATAAATTTTTATGCGTATCATTTAAGCCCATAAACGAATATAAATGTACATAAGTTTATGTAATTACTAAAAAACAATACTAATATCTTTTTTGTTTAGTGTTATTTTGAACATTTAATTCAATTTTTATATACGTATATAAAATACAAACTATTTGTATTCAAATTATAATACATTATGTATGTAGCTGTTCTTCTTAGATGTAATATTAAAGCATTTAATAGAAATTAGATTTAGAAGAAATCAAGTTTATATCTTTATTAATTTGTTACTTTATACAATATGGTATGCATAGAAAAAACAATGCGAAAATTCTCAACTATGAATGGTGCGACACTTGAACAAGTTTTGAGCTTACCTTGGTATACCATTACAGACAAATAGATATTTGAATACGGGAAAGTCGAGTGTATTCAATTTTGCGAGAACCAACGTGAAATGGGATAAAAAGGATAGGATGGAGTCAATGTGACACCTTGTATTTAAAACGTATTGAAACGAAGGGCTACTTTTACAGGGTTTTATTTTTATTCAGTTTGCGTAAGAAAGGGTAAAACCGTTTGTTTAAATATTAAATCTCTATATTAATAAATAAAGATATAAATGAAAATAAAAATATGATGCATTTCACATTTTTTTCCATCTTTCAACACACGAGCCCATAATAATAGTTTTTAATCATAACTTTCATTCTTTTATTACGTTCTTCGTCTTTATATAAGCTCATCCGCGCACTTTTTTTACTTTTTTAATTTCATCAATAAATTCCGCATCTGTTATAGACTCGTAGGTTCCACTTTTGGCATACTACAATAAATATTCTGCGATTTAACGAAGAATTGGATTAATTTGTATGTAACAATATAATTGATGAGTCAGGTGGAAGAGGTGAAACTTGCAAAAAATATACTAAATTTTTTCCGCAATTTTATTTATTTCATTGTCAATTAAATTTTAATTAATTGTTGTTATAAAGTTATTATTTATTCTTATTCGAAGATAAGAGTCCGGATGAAGGAATCCAATTTGAACAAGGACATGGAAAATATTTAAAATAAAATAATCGAATATTGAAAATGGGGCAAATATATTCTTAGATATACACTCACGCTACTTATATACACATATAATAGATAACCACGAGTATAAATAAAATCGCTGTATAACATCGATATTTTTATGAAATTTATGGTGTATTTGTCTAAACTGTATATGATTGTAGTTAATCGCAGTTTTGCAAGTGTAAAAAAATGCCTTAATCGTATCGCGCCCAATGAGTGAATCAATTTTAACTATTATTACTTGCTCTTCAATTTACTATTAATAAATGTGTCTGACTAAACATTAAATTTAAATTACAATTTCCTATTATAGTCAATGTGTTCACACAATTCGACCATATGTGACATAAATTAAAAGAAGAACGTGCTAATGATATTATAGAACATATTCTTATAAACCTTCATTTTATACTTGAAAGTATAAATTTTAAATAGTTCGATCACCTTTACATTAACCTTTTCCACCGAACTAGTCAATTATTAAACGTATCTAGGTATATATTCTCTTTGAATTTTGAGGCAATCAACATCAATTAATCTCAATTTACTTTATAAGATTGCTGAATCTTCCTGTTAATTTTTTCCGTCAAATTTCGTCTGTTGACAAGTAGAAATTTTTTCAACGATAATTTATACTATGAACATGGTAAATGATATAAGATAGAAATTTATTTATAAAAAAAAAAGGAAAAAAAAAAACAATCATGAGGAATCGAGGGGAATGTAAAGTTATCAATCTGTTCCAGTAATATGGCAGTTGATGCAGAATGCCTCATATACGATAATTTTAACCGTATTTATAAAATAACAATTCTTACTCGATGATAACTCATGGTACAACACACAACTTAGCAGAATATAATGAAACATTGAAATACAATTAACGAAATACGCATTATTACAAATTACTTACATGTTTGTACAGATCCAATATTTGAATTCGAACATTAAGCAACATACGTGTACACCTTTCTGTAATCAAATAAATATAATCAATATTGACATTAAAATAATACCATAATCGTACTAAAAATGGAATAAATAACTGTAACGTGTACCTATCTTCTGGCGTGCGTGCCAAATACTCTCGCTCGATTAAACCTTCGATACGTTTTTTAATTATTACGGGTGAAGGTAAAAATCTGCCTCTTAATTGTTCTGTTACTTCCGTTACAAGTATATTGTGCTATAAAAGTTAAAAATATAAATAATGAGATTAAAACACGTAAACGTTCGAACGATTATATACAAAGAAACACGTATTTGTATATTACGTACAGGCATACGCTTCCTATCTTTCATAATACGAACAATAGCTGCTTCTATCTCGTGTTTTCTGTCTTCGTCGACTTTATTACGCGTTTCTCTCCTCTCCGGTTCCGATTCACCTTTTGCTGCCACCGTTTGAATCTTTACTCTTTGTAAAATTATATAAAATTTATAAAAAAAAATGTATTAAAATAAAAAACTTATTTAAAAAAAAAAAGAAAAGAAATATGTTTTTATGATTTCATTTTAGCGCAGAAACAGTACCTGTGTAATTTACTACTAAAGCTGTCATTGACGCAAAAACAGTGTGACGGTTCTATTTCTTTTGTACGAGGATGTTTCAATAATACTCTTTGCGTAGCTTTGCCCATTGCGAGAGATTGCAATGCTCTAACCAAGTCTCTCTCTGGAATATCGGTTTCACCTTGAATTTCCTACGCAACGTTTCATACATTGTATAGATAATCTTAAAACATTGAAATTTCATTATAAAAGTACCGACGATAAACTGGTAGTTAAAACTGACCTCATACGTCAATTTGTCTCTTTTGTTGAACAACATCAAAACGCACATTTGATAAGTTGATACTTGTATTATATGTTTCCTTGTGTTTCCGCAACCGCTACTACGTTGACTTAAAATACTACCATTAGTACTTCCACTTCCGTTACCAATGGAACTTGAAGACGATGGTGTATCCAACCCGCCGCAGCTGTTTTCTTCCCTTCGTGGTCCATAAAATACGGCATTTAAATCCGCCGACCCTAAAAAGTTGATATTGAATTGTAAACTACTAAATTATTCAGAAACAAATGTATATTAAGCAAACAAAAGTAAAATAATTTATCATTGAAACTAATTTATTATTAACCTAATTGTGGTTGTAACGTTAACTGTCGTCCGCTATGTTTAGCAAGATAAAAACGTCGGAAGGCATCGAAAGCATCTCGTGGTGCTACTGGTATACTACACTTTGGAGTTGCAGATTGTGTTGGCCAAAAACCAGTTGTCAAAACTCTTACGCTTATGTCCACTCCATGCAGATTTGTCTGTGATACAAAAGAATTAGAGAATCAATTATCTACAATTACTTAACTGTATCAACTATTTACTTACAATAGATGTAAGGACATGATCCTTAAATTTATCCATGATGGTGTTGCTGACTGTTATGTCTTTAAACATTCCTTCTAATTTTGATGTGAATTGACACCCGCATTCAGTCTAAAATAATGTAATTAATAAACAATCCACAATCAAGTTAAACACAAATATTATAATATAAATTTTACCTTAAGTTTGGATATCATGTTTTTTTCGCTATCGTCGGACACAGATTTATTCAAGAGAAGACGTTTAGCTAAATGTTGTTTATAATATCGTTCGAATACGTCTTTTTCTTGAAGAAATCGGAACAAAACCATGGTTTTGTCCAAAATACCTTCAATTTCTTGCTCTGTCATCTGTAATAAGTAAACAAAATACTAATGTTTTTAAAGTTAAGTAGTAATTAATAAATGTAAGTGAAAATTTTAAGAAAGATTGTTTCGATATACATTAATCCTTTGTAGAGTACAATAGATTTAGTAAAATTTCGCGTTATTACCTACCATATGTACTTATCTATAGGAATACAGTTAACAGAACTAACCCCTTTAACACCCTTTTTCAGCTTGTCATCAATGAAGAGCGATAAGTATTCTGGACTCTTAGTATTTAAATTTAAAAAATATTCAAAGTCAGATGCGATCATTTGTTTATAATTTTTATCGTTATTAAATGAATAATGAAGAAAATGGTCGAAACGGTCTTTCAAATCCAATAAATTTTGAATGAAAAGAACGGCATTTGTCGTTGATTCGTGTTCTTCTTGAACCATGGCACGTCCTTGTTCCTTGAGAAACTGAGAAACGCAGTTACATACTGTACGCAAACCGTCCGAAACCCTTGAAAATAATTTATACATGCAAGCGAGATCTTCAGTTTTCTGATTTTTGAGCATATGTACTACACCACTATTTTCCATCTGAAATCAAAAAGTAGTAGTACTATATTATAAATCAAGATCTTTAGAATAAATTGAAAGTATTGTAGAAATTTAAGATTTCGAAAATACATAAATATAATACAATGTACCTCGACAATTGTTCTCATATGAATTTTAATTAATTCTTCTTCTACAACTTCCACTATTCGTGGTTCAGTAGATTCATCTAAATAATGTTTTGCTCTTTCAGATTCCTCACAAATTCTAGCTTCAACTTTTTTTATATATACCGATGCACTATTTTCTGCCAAAAATTTTTGAGATTCCATCTAAACACATAACAAATAAGATAAATAATTTTGTGAAGATTTTATTAAAAATATGTATAGCATGCTTCCTTACTCTATAAAATTCAGCACTCTGTTGTAAAAAAGGCCTTTCAAAATCTTCTTCATACACTTGACGACTGTTAATGCCAAGTAACATTAACATTTGACAAGCATTTTTTATCGCTATGCGATCTACAACTTCTCCCCTTCTTTCTCTTGCTACCATACCTAATAATGTTTCTCGTAAATGATCTCTAACACATCCATATCTAACCACCTAAAAGTAAACCAGTTACCATTTTTACTTACTATTAATCTGAAATCTATCACCATTCTCATTTCACTGATACTTACTTGATCTCTAAATATGATAAGTCCCAAATTGTAAACATTGTCTACATCATTCTGTTGAACATACACTCTATCCATGTACATCAAAATATCTCTGATCATTACCATTGATGTTTGATGATCATTCCAAGCCTGATTCAAAGTTTGAAGAAAATTGTTGTGAAGAGATCGTAGTACATCTTCTCGTACTTTATTTTCCAAGTGGTGTGTTACTACTTCCTTTAAACCTGTATATAAACGTTCTCCATACTTATGAAGGACCATAGTATAAGCATTCCGATAAAGTTCTTCAAAACTAAGACCCGAATTATTTTTCTTCTGAATTTCCTGAATAGCATTTTTCAATAGTGCCCAAATACTTTCTACATACTTTTCATCCATAGTAGTCTAAAAAAGTGAGAAATATCATCTTAATCATTACTGATGTATATTATTATAAAAGAGCGAAATTAAGTTTAAATCATAAAATACTTAAACAATCAAATATCTAACTTGGGAACAAGATAATTGGAATTCAAACAAGAATATTGGAACCATTTAAAAACTGACCTTATTGAAAAAAAGGGAAGGAAAGTATATTAGACTCAAAATAATCCATAATAGATACAGTATTAAAAGATACATTATGTATACATATACATATACATATACATATAATTGTATGTTAATCTTATGAAATTTGTTTGTATTTAAATTATTTCAAACTTTTTACTTATCTACCATTTTCATGAAACAAGAATCAAAAAGATATTAATAAAAAATGTTAAATACACAATGTATACTGCTTCAATGACAAATATAACCAATAAAATTTAAATACCATTTTAACAAATTACATACAGAGTAAAACATGATCACAAACAGATACACAAATGTTTGATGTGATGGGTGTTAAAAGTTTTTTAACAAATTTTTAATATCATCTTATTTAACACAAAATTTAAATAGAAACATCTTATAATTACAAATTTTCTATACAAAAATCACAGATTTAAATCTTTATTGACAAAATAATCCAAAAGTCATCAATAAACATAGTAACGTTACAATATTTATATTTCATTACTTGTCTTTTATGCCTCTATAGTAACTGTGCCAATGAAATATCTGCTGATATATTCATCCTTATGACAGAACATATGATACCATTGTGTATAATTTTCAAAATATCAAAAACAAATGGAGCCTGAGCATCGATATGAAATTAATCATAGTGCTACACAATAATGTGTACTAAAACATTAAATTTAGATTCATGATAAAGAATGAAATAACAAAAGCACATTTACTTCCACATTTAACTAACACTTTTTATGAATTGACATACAATTTAAAAGAATAGGTTATCGATATATACGTGTGTATAAGAAGATTCAAATAGAACATACATTAACAAGTTTGTAAGACAAATAAAAAGGAACGAAGAAAATGAAATAAGAAATAAATAGATTTTAAGAAATAAAACGAACGAAAGTGAAAGAAGCTGTACTCACCGGAAAAGCACGTATGCGCATTTTGCTTTCTTTCTTAATCATATTACTGCTCTTCATCATGTCGAATTCTAGTTAGACGAAGAATCTTTTAGAAATACTTTCTGGCTAATCCTAGGATAACGTTACACCGTGTATACATTGACACCAGTTAAACGTAGAGAGCATTCACTCGCGTAAAGGAAGTATTAGCCGATGATCGGCTCCCGCTCAAAAATACAATCACTCATCCACGTTTACGATATACAAGAGTACCAAAAATTGTATTGTTATCGTCAACATTTAATAAAAGAAAGAAAAATACGCGATATTGGAAGAGGGGGAAAAAATGAGAGACTTGGTAAGAGACAGAGCGAAAGGGGGCGACAGGGAGGGGGGAGGAAGGATGAACAGTGCTCTTTTTTGGGGGATAATGTGCTTAAGGGTTGAAAAGTAAAGGGGAGATGAACGTGAGAGAAAAACAGGAAAAAAGGATGAATAGAGATGAAACGAAACAAAAAATATCACGCTTCTGTCACGAAACAACGAATCTGTCAGATCTCAAAAATACACCTTGATATCGTTAGTTTTTTGAATAGGTCAACGTGATTGTTGATACGTTTCTAGCGTTTTTCGAGGCATAGTGAATTTAGATTGTGATAACTCGAGTTTCCATCCTACGGTTCGATGTTGGATACACAATATATCACTGAAAACGATACGCTACATGGACACGAATCACGAACATTGGTAAGAGCGTATACTTCGTTTAACGGGAGACCATATTCATCGTTCGACGAATGTTCCTTCGTTCTGCGCATATAACTTTTGATTGGTTCGCGTATGCTTCGTAACCAACAGCAACGCACGTGCGCCATTATGACGTTCTTGACGCCAAATACACATACTTGGTGATCCAAATCCTCAAATTTCTGAATTTTTAAATTCTCAGATTTATGAATCCCCGAGATACCAGATTTCCAAATTTACAATATTTCAAGATTCTATATAAATCCTAAATTTCTAAACTTAAATAAGATTATACTCGCTGTATACCACCTCTCACTATTTCTATATTTTGTTCGCTACGTATATGTGACCAATAAATAGAAATGTATGATTTAGTGGACAACACGAAACACCAGGGAACCTACTGAACTTAGCTATGTTGTACGATTCAGTATTGTTTCCTGTAGAACAGTAAATCCACAAAGAATTCTGTAACTATATCGATTGCGCACCTCTTATTTGCAAATGTGATGCTCCTCTATAGCCTATTTCTGTTTTCGTGATCATATACACAGCGGAGAAAAATAAACGAACAACGATAACCAATAACAATGTGAGAAATATAGAAAATAGAAAATATTATATCCAATTTTTTACACATATTCATCAAGTATATGAATATAAAACAAAACGTATTTCGCCTAATGAATAGAATATACTGTAATTCTCAAGAAGTAACACGCATAGAATTTTGTGTCCAACGTGTATATACTTTCTGCGTCACAATCGTCATGAAAACGCATGCGCATTGCCATAGATTATAGAATATGTAGAACTGAAAGTGAGGACATGCGCGGAAGATGCAAATTCTCGTTATCTAGTTACTAAAATCAGATATGCAAAGTTCACGTTACATGAAAACAGTCATTAAATGATGTTTCTTTGTGCTTATGAGTCTATCTTCTTTATTCGTAATCATCGACGTAAGAATGTAGAATCATGTTAATCTCGAGCAAGGAATCGATGAAATTAATAAAAGTTTTGATACATAAAAGATATACTCGACTGCGTTATATTAATCCTTAACAATTAATGAAATATTCTATTTATGTCAAATAGTTTTAACATAAATTGTAATTATATTACATATTTATATAAGTACAAAAAGTGTCTAATGAAGTTCACACGCTTTATTTCTGTTGACCTTGTATTTATTAAAATTTACGCTACTTATGAAATGCAAATTCGAAGGACGTGTCAAGTTGCTATTCACTAATAGATTTTTACTTTTTTTAAAGACTGTATGTACGAATAACGAATAGTTTCTATGAAACTATTCTTATATTACAAGTATAAGATGAGTACTTTGTAGAATTATACTAACACAAATATATCATTGAGTTATCATCTGTAAATATTGTTTTCTGCAGACAGTACAAATTCCATAGATAACTGAACAATTTTTAACAGATACGTGGCATCAACACAATAATTTATTACCATTTAGCATTAATGTTCATTATTAACGGCACCATCTACCGTTTAAATCTCCTCCGAATACGCTCCTGTTGTTTTCTTGATTAATATTTTGTAAGATATACAAGATTTTGTAATAAAAATATATTTTGTAATTGTGAAATTATGTACATATAATATACATGTTGAGATAAACCATAGATGTTAAAATCAATTTTAATAAACAAAGAAAAATAAACGTCATTGAATTTTGGGATTAAAACAATTTGATTAAAAAATTGTTCGTGAAATAATAGAGAAAAATATCAGAAATCCAAAAGTGAACAACATTCGATAAAGCTGCCATGTTTTCGCCCCACCGTCTCATCAGAAGGAATCTGCAATTTATAAGTGCAGTATGTACTGAAACAGTCAGTAGTAACGTTGTCACGTCACCGATACTTTCGTTTAAAATAAGCCAATCGATAGAACCACTTGTCAGAACATTTAGCATTTCCACTACAACAATGGCTAAAATAAAGGTAAATTAATTATGTCACTGGTATCTACTAATTGGTAATATTCATATTTTTTTTATGTACCTACATATGAAAATTTTAATTGATTTTAGTATTGTTAAGTTATTAACATATTTGTAAGTCATCTAGGAAAGTATTATGCGAGAGATAGAAAAAACAATGACAATTATAATTTTTAGTAATTATATTGATTTATATTATATTGGTTTTACATTTTTTATTTAATTTATTCTAGGCTGGTCCCGTTGTTGATATTTTGGGCGATGAAATGACACGTGTTATATGGGATGCCATCAAGCAGAAACTTATTTTACCTCATTTAGACATTGAATTACATACTTATGATTTGGGCATTGAAAATCGAGATGCAACCAGTGATAAAGTAACTGTAGAATGTGCAGAGGCTATCAAGAAATATAGTGTAGGAATAAAATGTGCTACTATTACACCTGATGAAATACGAGTAAAAGAATTTAATTTGAAACAAATGTGGAAAAGCCCTAATGGTACTATTAGAAATATTTTAGGTGGTACAGTTTTTCGTGAAGCAATTATTTGTAAGAATATACCACGTCTAGTGAGTGGTTGGAACAAACCTATCATTATTGGTAGACATGCCCATGCAGATCAATATAAAGCTACAGACTTTTTAGTACCTGGCCCAGGTAAACTAGAAATTACATTTACTGGAGATAACGGAGAAAAAATTCAGCATACAGTTAACACCTTTAAAAGTGCAGGTATTGCTCTAGCTCAATACAATACAGATGAGAGTATTTGTGCCTTTGCTCATAGTTCTATGCAGTATGCACTTTCAAGAAATTATCCTCTATATCTTTCTACAAAGAATACAATTCTTAAAAAATACGATGGTAGATTCAAAGATATTTTCCAAGAAGTGTATGAAAATGAATACAAGGAAAAATTTGAAGCTAAGAAAGTTTGGTACGAACACCGCTTAATAGACGATATGGTAGCGTTTGCAATGAAGTCGGATGGTGGTTTTGTATGGTCTTGTAAAAATTACGACGGAGATGTTCAGTCCGATTCCGTGGCACAAGGATACGGATCCCTAGGTTTAATGACTTCGGTTCTAATTTGTCCAGATGGACGAACCGTAGAAACAGAAGCCGCACACGGTACAGTAACAAGACACTATCGTATGTATCAGCAAGGAAAGGAAACTTCAACAAATCCGATCGCTTCGATATTCGCATGGACGCAAGGATTGCTTCATCGTGCAAAATTAGATACTAATCAGGACCTTGAACAGTTTGCGAAAACCTTAGAATCAGTATGCATCAATACTATCGAATCAGGTCATATGACAAAAGACCTTGCAATTTGCATCAAAGGCATGGCAAATGTTACAAGATCTGATTATTTAGAAACATTTGAATTCCTCGATAAATTGGCAGAAAACCTTCAGAAACAACTTAAAAAGTGACTACATTACAGTTGTTCTGATGTGATGCAATCAAAGTATTAAATGTATGCCACAAGAACAATATTACTGGTTATGGGAAGTAAAACTGCATTTAATTTATACGAATAAATAAAAAGGCATAAATCAGAATATTTGTAGAGAAATACTCGAATATAACACAAAATATTGTAATTAAAATTGTAAAAACGTGTTTAAAGTTTTCCTTTTAATATTACATTTTTAAAGATTTGTTAAATAAAAGTGAAATTGTGTAAATTACTGGTTTATCATTCAATTCCTTACTCCTGTTATTTTGAATAATAAAAAGAATAATATTATTTAATCAAGTCGTTTGATTTATTAATCGAAAAAATATTGTAACAAAAAAACTATATAAGATATTGTATCTTACCGGTCTACCGCAAAGACCAAAATTTTCATTTAATTATATCTGCATATTTGAATGTTTTATCTCATTTATATCGAATACTTGTATAAAAAAGTAGGTCAACGTGGTATCTTCCAAAAAACGAAATAAGCATATTTTTTTATCAAACAGACAGTACAATTTTCTTGTTAGGCTACAAGAAATTGTAAAAAATTTATGGAATATTATATTAATATTTAATATTATTTAGGCATTATGCCAATAATCATACCTATTTATACACATCTAGTTACCTCCTTGAGATAAGATTACTGGGATATTGTAAATATTACATTTAGAAATTAAACATTTTTTACTTCAATCAGAGGCAATCCTTAAATTGTTACCATATTGACGTCACAATAAGTGGTAAATGTTACATAATCTGTAAATGCTTTCTTTTCTAGGTCAATTATTTCTATATGATCTTACATAATATCATGACTATGTAATTTTTTCTACTAACATTTTCGATGCCCTGAATGTTACTAGAAATGTACGCTAAACGTACGGTATTTATACATCGCATACAACATGGCTCGCATATTTTTCATATCATACACTTTGCATTTGTACATTTACTTTTAACTTAGGAAGACTCTTTACTCGTACGAGAAGATACTTGACCCGCTATCTAAAAGTAATAATTAATCTTCTGTGATAACATAAAATAAGTATAAATAGGACGATTAAAAACCGGTATCTCGTATATTCTATGAGTAGCTTGTATAAAAGTAAGTTAATTTCTCCTCTGAATAAGTGAATCGTCATGATCTTAATCACGATTCTATTGATCATGATGTGTTGTTCTACGTTTGAAAAACTACATAAATTATGTACGCAATGTAGTTCATTTGAGGGCTGCAGGAGAAAAGGAAGCAATGATGTGCGAGAACTGCGTGGATACCAGAATCAGAATTGGCATTGCAGATGGCGCCTAACCTGCGCCACTTTCCATCACCGTCGTTCGGTCTCACAATCAGTCTATCAAAGAGGAGGGAGAGACTGTTTGCGCTTTCATCGTCTCCGCACGGTTGTTGTCCTTCGGTCCGGCAGTTACTGCTGGTGCCGATAAAGGAAATAAATCATGCTATCGGGATGAAAAGAATAAATTCGTGAAAGAAAGAAAAAAGGGAAAAATAACTAAGAGATGCAAAGAACGTACCTGATGGTTTAAAGTATTAAAAATCATAAAATACTGCAATGTTAAATTGTTGGTTGGTTGTACAGACTCGCAGAGATGAGACAAGTTTATGGATTTATTGATATACAATCAGAAACTCGGGTGCAATGTTAATATAAGCTTCTTTTTGATAACGACTAGTATAAAGCGAGGAGTATCCCACCATTTGCCTTCGATTTTCTGCGGTTTGAATATATGAACTTAAAATTTACAAATCCCCGAACTCTCAAATTTTTAAATCCCCAAATTCTCGAATTTCTAAAATTCTAAATTTGAAGGCGGAAATTAATAAATTTGTGGATTTGTAAATTTTTAAGTTTACATATTTAATCCCCTAAAATTGAAGAGATTTAGCCAAAGGAAATATACTTTATGTTCACCTCAACTTACGTCAGCTATTCTGGAACCATTAGAATATAAGCGCAGGATACGACTGTATTCATTTATAAGTTCTTTAATAGAATAGTAAATGATTCCGGTTAACTTAACTGCTCGATGTTTGTACTGAATCAATAAATTGAAATTAATTTTCCTCCCTATTGTCCTTTGGTTTCACCATGCATATACGTATTGGCTCTTAACTTTTACAGGATGTCACTTGACTATGAACCGGAAGTTGGTTGAAAAAGAGGATATTGAACATGCTCGTTAAAAAACGGAATTTCCGTTATTTCTGTTGTATTAGAATTGTTAAAATTATTTGGGTAAATATAATTTTTCTATTATTGATAAAAATAAGTATTTTATTATGTATTTACACATACACATATATATTCATCTGTCATAATTGACCTGCATATCAAAAACATCGGAAGTTGGAAAGACAATCTACCGAAGGTAATATGCTACGAATTAATTGTTGTAAGCAGACAAAGAAACTGAGATGTTCCTTCCTATATTATTGAAATAATTAAGTAAAGAACTGTTTAATTCTGCGGAGGAATTTGATCTTTAATTGATCGCTCTGAACAAGAATAAAAATTAAAGTTACAAGGTATTTCGTATGATCGATGTACTTGAGCATGGTAAGACAAAGTTATAAGATTTATTGTTATCTTTACAATATCGCGAATATCTATATAAAACAATAAATGGAATGTAATTGAATCGCATTGCTTTATTTCTGCTATTAATTTCAGTGAACATTCTCGTAGAAGTAAGGCTTTTTTGTGGAAAATACTTTGACACCTTCCTCGTCAGCAGTTTTGCTAGCAAAGAAAAAATGGCGCCCACAGCCTCTAGATCGCGCGACCACCGAGTATGCTCTACTTGTGTACTTCCGTAACGTGCACCAATCTCCGATCATACTTACTTTGATAAATCAACTAATGAGTATATTAAGAGAAATTCTTTGTGAAAATCATGCTCAGAACGGGAATGTATTATTATTCAGTAATTTAAATCGTTGTAATTTACGTGAAAAATGAATGTACGAGGTAAAGTGGCTTGACGTTAATGTCATTTAGAAGGAGAGGACGGTGCAAACCGATGAAGAAGTGAACGTCGTTCTCCTTTCTTTCTCTTTTCTTTTTTGTTTTTTACCCTGATACGCGGACGAGGAGGAGCTCGAGGGGAAATAAAAAGGTATCTCGATGCACAATACGAATACCAAAGAACGTACGTGGGACAAAATAAATCTTGTCCAAGATGTCAGGAAGGCTACCTCGATTGCGTGCACTTCGTCCGCGGCCTCAACAATCGAAAACTGAACTGCACAAGGAAAGTAACCTTAAAGAGGCTAGACAGGAAGTCGCGATGAGGGAACATGAGTTACGGGACAATAGCGAAGAAATTTCATACGACGTTAAAGACAATAACTCTATGAGGAACAATTTGAAACGTGAACACGAGGCATTCGATTGTTCAGGAACTTCTCAAAATTACGAATGCAAAACTTGTAAACCTCCAAAGTCTCTCTCCAGTCTTAAAGTGTATCTCGATCATTTGAAAAAAGAACATAAACAAAAGGTACAGTATCTTAAATTCATTTAAATGAATTTAGATAAAGAAATTAATTAAAATCTCTTTTTTATCAAAGACTTTATCGGATTTTTATAAATGGCTCATTTATTATAAATTGTGAATGATTTTTAAAGAAGACACAAAAATAGAATTATTATTATTAAAAAAAAAAAGTACAATTTCGTTTAGCAACATTATGGTCTTACACATACGTACGTTAAGAAAGGTATATAATAAATTTATAGGGAAAATTTATACGTGATAGTGGAAATCGATGTTCCATGTGTTCGTACGTTTCAATAAATTCAAGGGATCTTGAAACTCACCAGAGAGTTCATCATTTGAAAAGAAGATTCTTTAGATGCGCCAAATGTTCTTATGTAACCCACGTACGTGCTCGTTACACGAAGCATGTAAAATACCATTCTATGCCGATGATTAAATGTGATGCTTGTGATTTTCGTACGCCATACAAGGTCAATAGAATTATAAAAAGAAGAAAATGATAAATTAAATTCATATTTATTAAGTGAAATAATAATAATTGTAACAACATATGTTTACAGTGGAATTTGGACAGGCACACCAGGAATCACGGAGGAGGAGGAGCTTTCCAATGCCGTGCTTGCAATTTTACGGCTGATATTAGGCAGAGTTTAACAGTACACGAAACAAATCATCATGAACCTCCTGTGAGTCAAACAAACCGCAAATCTAATGCACCTTATGAGCGTAAACCAAGAAATAGTCCTAAGCGTTACAATCAGGTATAAACACAATAAGTAAATAACGTTGAATAAATGTTGTTTCATATATAAATATATGTTTAAAAATCCATATGATTTTCATTAGGTGGGTGCAAGTGATTTTCGGGATTCGTTACGAATATCTGGAAGTACAACTGTATCAATTAGTCCTGGAGATTCATATGTTTCCGATCAATCTCTAGAAGATAAAAGAAACGCGATGGCCAGTGCCGAATGTATAGCGTTAAAATGCGAAGAAAAAGGGTGTCAATTTATTACAGCATGGGATTCTGAAATGCAACGACATTTGGCAGAATGTCATGCTCCAGTTACACCAAATAAATCTAAAAAGCCACTGCCAATGTTAATTCCTTTAAGTCCTGCTAAATCTAGTAGCTGCAGTACCAGTGGATCTTCAACGACATTATTAAAAGTTCCGCGAGTGAGGGTAAGACCGGAACTTGCACAAATCGCAAGAGATACGGAACTAGCAAAATTATACGGAAATAAAGAAGTTAGTTATTTTTCCTTGTCTACTGAGTATTTACAAACACATTTTACGAATTCGTAGATTGTACAATTGTTTAATTACCTGAATGAATCGTTCACAGGTCAGAAATTTAAAGAAGGATGCAAATAATGCGGCAGATTTATTTGAAAAAAAAAATGCGTCCTTCTTTGATAAGCTAAAGGAAAAGCTTACAACGTCGGCGTCAATTAATAATGGAGTACCAGAGGTAGCTGTAAGTACTACGAACGATTTGAAATGCTGGTGTACTTTTAAAGCTAGTAGCATGGAAGAGCTGGCTTGTCACAAACAAACACACCACACCGCTCTCAGTGTATCTGTGGGTACAACGCGTTGTCCCAAGTGCAGAAGACGTTGCAAAAGTTCGACTGATCTACAAGTGCATATGCAGTGTTGTCACTCGACAAGCAACAATACGTCCATTCACAATAGCTTAGAAAAATTATCAAATTGTTCAGAACTCCGTGTGACCTCGTATCGCGGTGAATATGCATTACCTGCGCAAACGGATTGGGACATTAATCTCAGCGGACTGAATTCTTCTGGATCATCGGTATGGTGTTTCACAGAAATAATACATCTACTTAACACGTGCATATGACCAATATGAACGTACGCACACGAACGATTAAATTGTAACGATTGCAATACGAGAGTCAACAGATCTGACTATCTTTTTTTGTTTGTTTTTTTGCTGTATTCACCCAACTTGTAATTGTTCAATACTTCTGATTGCTAGCATCCCGTACGGCCATTAGAATAATGTGTTTAAAGTACGTTTCGATTTAACTTGAAACCACAAATTTTTCATTCGAGTATGCAACACTATTTTATAACAAATTATTATTATGTTGAGATATATGTATATATATATATACAATATATATACATATAATATATATGTACACACACATATGTATTTATTTTTTATCTATTTATATTTTCCTTTATTATTAAGAATGTGCTTTAAATGTTACTTATGGCAGTCGAGACCGTAGACCGTTGTGTTCCAAAATATGTTAACGCTTTATTTTGATAAAGGTAGACAAATCTTTTATCAGGTTGAAGGCTCCTCGACGCATCCATGTGGCCGACGGGTATTTAAATGCCCGCACTGTCCATTTTGGGCATCCACCGCAAGTCGTTTTCATGTTCATATTGTCGGTCATTTAAATCGGAAGCCATTCGAGTGTTCCCTATGCGCGTATCGCTCTAACTGGCGATGGGACATCACAAAACATATTAAACTTAAAGCAGCTAAAGATCCAGTTCATATGACTGCCACGGTACTTATGACGGATGAAACAGGTCGACGGAATTATTCCAAATATAACAAATACCTTGCACAGGTGAAAGCACTAATTTCACTTACATTAAACGATTCTTTTATATTAGTAACAGTGCTCGTCGATATTATTAGGCGCACTGACTTTTTTATACTTTTTAGTCAATCTTTTTTTTGAGACAAGTACAAGTGATGATCCTTCTACTTAATTAAGAAAAATGGATAAATAAACTGGTAAAAACCGAAGGAAGGAAAATACTTTCAAACAATTTCAAACGTTATTTCTTGTATCAGAGCGCTTGGACACTTGATTGGTGTTATGATGTTCGTTCGATTGAAATTACAAGCATATTCTTAGTAATTATAACTGACACGATGATGATATTTCAAACGTTCTATACCTTGAAGATGATTTTTATTTTATGGGAAATTATTTTGTACTATGAAAGAAATTTTCAGTGTGCCGAGTAGTTGTTTTTACGTTGAACATAAATTTGATTTTTTTTGTTGCGTATACATATATGTACATGATGCATAAATTATTATGTTAATTATAAATTCTCGATTTCCTTTTCTTTTCTTAGGTCGAGCAACAGTCGTGGGACGATCAAACCATGGAAGAACGTAATACAGAAGACACACAATCTGACGAGCCACCGACTAAGTTGTTAATAATGAACACCAATGAATATCTGCAAACATCAGAACTTACGTCTACTCCCGTTTCAATTATGTCTGCAAGCGATGCAAGTCATAACGTTAACGCTATTAATGCCGCACTAAGACCACCTCCACCTCTTAAAGCTGCTGCTAGAAATCGTGGGCAATCGTTGCTTAAAAATAATTTGATTTCTACAAATGCACAAAGTGGAGCAGGCACATCTACCTCTACTACGGTCACGGAAGAGAATAAACGCACCATGTGGAAGTGTAAGCGTTGTAATTTCCGACATTCCAATAGAGAAACCGTATCGTTGCACGTTAAGTCCCACAATGAATCAGAACAACGTTACGAAGAAGAAAAGGTACATATTATTGTATCGTTTAACTTATTTTAGGAATAACAGGTTTATTTCACTGATTATTATGCTCGTTCATAGAATGCATTTAATTGCGGAGATTGTCCATACTCTGCATCCGACGCCGCTAGTTTATCGATGCACAGAGTTCATCATCGTCCAAATTTGGAAGCAATTTTCAAATGTTATTTATGTCCATATTATGTTAGCACAAAAGCGTATGTATACCATCGATTCTACGTTTACGATATCTTTCGACAAATACTTATTTATCGTACTATTGTAGAGAGCTTTTGGATCATGTTAGACTTCACGGAGAAGAACTTGCTGTCGTACATCAGCAAAACATGGATTATAATTTTTCACCTACTAAATCTAAAACACAAGCTTTAGGTATCGATAATAGTAAGTGACAGAAATTTTTGTTCACTCTAAATAGAATTTCTAAGAACTTATTTGAAAACCTAGTTATATGTATATTTCGAATGTTGCTAGAAGTCTAGAAATTCATTAAGTTGTCGTTTCAGATACAAATCGCACAAAAGCGGAAAAGTGTGTCGAACAGGTTATACATATAACAACGCAAAACAACGTGACCTGTGTCAGCGGTGCCTCAAAAAGTTCCAGTGCACCGCCACCGTTACTACTGGACACTCGAGCGTTGCCCGAAGCTCCATTAGTGTGGGTGTCTCGACCGGATGGTACGCTTACAAAGATGTTAAAATGTCGCCACTGCCCGTTCGTGTGTTCGCGACGTGCCGAAGTCCGGGATCATGAAACCATGCATCTCGATTCTCCAAGCAGTGGTCCCGTGATCGCTTGTACGGATTGTAGTTTCACTTGTACTCGAAGAGAAGTGATGGTTGCCCACATAGACATGCATTCCGGTTCTCTAGGTACCGTTCATTGTTTAGTAGACGATTCTAGGCCAGATTCGCAGCAATTAATCGATTTGACCGCACTTCTCGGATTTACGCATTCCCCTGTATTGGGTTCAGAGCCTGATCTACGAGACTCGAGACTCGTGCATTGCTGCAGTAAATGCCCAGCACGATTTCTCTGTGAGAAAGAACTGAGGATTCATTTGCGATATCATTCCACGGAATTGGCTTATTCCTGCCAATGGTGTTCTTACGCTGCTCGACAGCCGGCTCACCTGTTAGCTCATCAGAAAGCGCACTCCACCGAGTATCAAGAACGTACTAAATATTTGTTGTCTTTGTACGGTCATTCGCAACGATACCCACCTCCTACTACAGCTTGCGTCGAAACAAATGGCCAGGGTGCAAATAATTCGACGCCTACCGTCGCGTGGATCGTTGTTGAAATTACCGAAAGTTCAAGTAACAGTTTCAATGATAGCACGAACAACACGAATCAACGAACCGGAAATCAAGTGTTCACCTGTGCCAAATGTCCGGCCCGTTATTTCAAGATGGATGCTTTGGAATATCATATGACATTGCACGGCTCGAACAACAGATTCAAGTGTACCGAATGCGATTACTCGTCGAAAACTGCTCAGAATCTGGTAAAACATCAGGTGGTTCATCGTCGTCAAAATGAAACGGGTGAAACGACTTCGAATTTATCGACGTCATTGCCGCCGCAGCCGCCTCCGCCTCCGCCTGATCCCCAATTCGGAATCTTTATGCGTGGCAATCCAAATTTCGTATATCCTGGTTATCTAAGGAATGGCCGTTTGAAAGAGAAACGATACAAATGTCATAAATGTCCCTCGGCCTTCGAAAAACGTGAACAATACAGAGTACATTTAACGTTACACGGAGCGAAACAGAGATATCGTTGCGACACTTGCGACTACTCCGTTAAATATTATGCTAATTATATACAACATCTGAAGAAACATCAAGCGAACGCTGAAGCGCAAGCCTCGCGTAGACAATTCGAAGATGATACGATTACCATCGATAGCGATACGATTTCTGACAACAGAGAAACTGTATCCCGTTCAGGAAAGACTCTAAAATCGTCGAGTAATTCGTCCGCATCGGTGTCCACGAATGGCATATCGATATTGAATTATGGCGGAGTTCAAGCATCGAATCAAGACAAACAGTCCTTAATGTTGTTGCAGAAGAAAGGTATACTCGTGTCTTCCAACGACGAAGTCGAAACGTTACGCTGCCAGAGCTGCCCATTTTCTACCTGTGACAAAGACGCGATGGATGCTCATAAGCGTCGTCACGGTATCGAAAGAATGACTCCATCCTGTCCCCATTGCGATTACATCCCTCGAAAAGACGAGAACGTCGGAGAGCACATAAGACTACATTTCACAAGACTTTATAAACCGGAATCCTATCTTATAATAGAACTTCTAACTTTAACCATGAAAAAGATAGCTTCGAACGGAAAGGAAGAGAAGCAGAAGGCTGCCGAGTTACTTTTTAAAGAGTATGCGGACGGAAGATTTTTTCCATTCGCTGACACCAATTCTTTTGGTAGTCCCTCGACCGTCAACAGCCACAAGGAGAAAGTTATAGTAGATCCAAATACTGGAGAAACGAAACATCGTTTTGCCGTTTAAATTAAATTGAACATTCAGGAATAACGGTGTAATGTACATTTTTCTGTATATAATATTAATTATACATATAGCACGTATTAGATGTCTATAAGCGTTCTCTAGGTTGTTCAATTTATCAAATTATAACGGAATCATTGAAGGATTATTACGTTCAAGTAATAGGTTGTAGAAACAAGTCTGCATGAAAATAAACATAAATTTCGTTCTTAGAAACTCGTGTGCTACGAAGCTAAGAAAATTGTGTGCATGTGTGCGTGGTTTACACGCGCGTAAGTGAAACTTTTTTTGTATTTATTACGAATAGAAAATTGGGGATTCAGGGATCGAATCTTCAGGAATCGGCCGGCGATGAATCGTGCCCATAGAAGTTTCGCTTCAAAAGTCGCTACTGTTATAACGCCAACGTAATCGTGATCATTGTTTGTAGCTCGACATTCTTTTTGAGCTTCATAATCGAACGCGACGTAATCGTGTAAACGATTATTAATATGCCATATTTTATTCGTTTGTTAAGTATTCCTCCAGACAAGTTAACGTTATTGTATATAAAATTTAAAACGATCAATCTTGTATAATACGATAATAAACAAGTGCTATATAAATTAACGTTTATTTTATAAGTATACCCATTAAATTATTTTTCCACGACGTTAGAGTATTCCTTTTTTCCTATATTCTTTATAATTTGTATGGTACATGTGGGGGTGGAATTCTTTAAGTTTATGTACAAATAATTTTTTTAAACCAAATTATAAGTCCCGTCTATTATAATTTTATCTCAGGTTTTATCTAAAGATTATTTGATGAAAGAAGACAACAAAGGACGCCTGCTATGTTGAATTTTGTGTAGGCGTAGACGATACGTTATCCCTACTGGCACGGGATTCCGAAGCAAGAGAAACGAGAGAAAAGGGGATCAATAAAATCCTGTAGTTTCGCGCATGACGGAATTTATTTTACAAATTTCTGAAGGTTATGAGAAGAATCCATGCTAGAAAACCGTGTTGCACCGAATGCGGTAAGTAAACAACGTTACAGACCCAGTTATACTTGGACACGATGTTTGAAGGTGCCATAGCGGCGTTCTTGAACCGGCTTCTGGGAAAGTACGTCGAAGATTTAGATACCGAACAGTTCAACGTAGGTATATTTTCCGGCGACACTTGCCTCACCGATCTTAAATTGAAACCTGAAGCTCTGGTAAGTTAACTTTTCTTCTAATCCAAATTCTTTATGTAAATGTACATTTTTTATATTGATTAAAATGCTTGATATCTTCTGGTTTGCAGTATCAGCTCGGTTTACCAATTAAAATAGAAGTAGGACTTATAGGGAAGATCATTTTAAAAATACCATGGGCAGGACTATTTTCTCAACCAATTGTACTTTGTCTGGAGGTAAGGATCATTGGCATACTCCGCTTACTGGTCTATTGGACCTTTAAGGATTTATTTCTGAAACATGCAATACTTGTTTTTAAGTCAGTTATTAATTATTTTATCAAATATTTTTATGTAATTTTATCTTTCAGTAATATCACATATTATTTTACATTTGTGCTGTCAACAGTATTTGTACATATAATTTGAATTTATACTTTTAAGGATATATATATAGTAGCTGTACCTGCTACATATGGCCCATATGATGCAGAAATACAAAAAAAATTGACAAGAGCTGAGAAAAAGAAAATATTAGAAGATTTAAAGGAAGATATGACATATACGTCAGAATTATTTGACAATTTGTTGACATCAGTGACAAAGAATTTTCAAATCACTATAAATAATGTACATATTAGATATGAAGAAAAGCTAAATGAATCTCTGTGTGCTTGCGGTATTTGTATTCAAAGTGTGTCTGTAATGACTACGAATAGGTAATTGGTTTTATTTACTCCTTTCTTAATCTTCAATATTTTGATAATGTTCATTTTTAGCAAATGGAAACCTGGTATATGTACGAGTAATTCGAGCACAATTTATCAACTAGTACGAGCAGAATCTTTGAGCATATACATGGATAATGATACAGAATCTGCTCTTATGAACAATGGATACTGTTGGGATATGTCTGCTATTTTTGCATGGAAAAGTATTATGCACAAAGCCTTGCAAACGCTTGGTATGAGAAATAAAGAGTTTCAATTTCGTAAGTTAATAATTTTATATTTACATTTAATATTTTTAAACATTTAGAAGTCAAAAATTAATAATAATCATTCCACAGTTTTAAAACCTTTTACTGCAAAAATAAAAGTAATTATATATAAAGGAAATGAAGCTCAAACATCTCGTATGTTAGTTGATATTGTTCTTCATGATATAGCAATGCAAATATCCGAAGCGCAATACGTTACTTTCTGTCACCTGTATGATTCGTTATTGCGTACAATTATAAAAAAGTATGTATGTTTATTGTTGTAAATTAAATGTCGGTGTCCTCACATTGCGATATTATTTCAGACAATATATTAAATATCGCCCGAATGAAATTATAAAGAAGAATCCATCAGCTTGGTGGAGATACGCTTACAATTCGGTTTTGGAATATAACATAAGACCTTATACTTGGAAAAGGATTGTTGAACATAGAAAAAACTACAGAAGATACAAAGAAACATGTCTACAGAGTTTACTTCGACCAAATGACACAGAATTGAAGCTAGACTTACAAAAATATGAAGATTGTTTATCAATTTTTAATATAGTTATAGCTAGAGAACATGCTAGACAGGAATTGAAAAATAGGATCATTAAGGAGAAACGACAAAGTCTGGATAGCAATGTTTTAAGACAAAAATATGCAAAAAGTAAATCTTCAACTCAAGAGGATGTACAGAATACGGATGTAAAAAATAATGACACTCATGGGCAAGAAATGAATCTTGATGATACTAGTAACAGTTCAGAAAAACAAATAAAAATAGAAAGGCTACTACAACCAATTGGTATAACTTCAAATAGTTATAAATAATAAATGGGTGAATATTTATGGAATGATAAGAATAAACTTTTATATTCTATTTTAGATTATAAATTGAATTTTACGTTAGCAAATTCTTGTTTAAGTCTTTTAAACAATGACAGAGAAATTCTTGTTGTAACTGTAACTCAATTCTTAACAAGTATCGAAATACGACCTGCACTGTCTGCCTTTAAAATATCCACTCGGGCTGAGAGTTTTGTAATTGAAGGTGTTTCTCTGGAAGGTGATTTAGTGCCCTTTATTACTGTCGACAATGTTTTAACAGGTATGAAAGTAATTATTTCAGGATATTGAAATTGTTCGGTGTTCCATTCTAATTCGTTTTTGTAGGAAATGTATCCACAAATTTTTTGGCAATAGATTTTGAAAAGAATGGAGAAAACATTGATCCAACTTTTGATATATCTATAACTTTGGAAACTATCGAAGTGACTTATTATCATGTAATAACAATCATCTTAAAATATCTATAGATGTTTTTATGTAAATAAGTAGTAATAATTTTATTGCATTTCAGCATGCTATGATAGAAATTATTCAATTTTTCAAACTCAATGATATCAATGCTCAAACAGCAATTCTATGGGCATCTAAATTCTATAATTGCATGAAAAAAAATTTCTTTATTTTGGTGGATAATATGGTATCTCAAACACTTAGGATCAGTTTTAAAATAGATATCAAAGGACCATATATTGTATTTCCAGAACATGGATCAATGCAAAAGTATGTATAACATGAAATATTTATAAATTTTCAAATTTGATTAAATTTAAGTATAAGGGGAAAAATATTTTAGAGATGGACACATACTTTTGATTGATTTTGGTAATGTAAATCTGTCCAATGAACTTCAGAATATAACTAATTTACAACTTGAAGATGCCACACTCATGGAGTTGGAGGAATTACTTTATGATAGGATTCATATCGTATTTTTTGGAGCACAGATATTATTTTGTCACTCAGGTTTGACCTTTTTATTTTATAACGAGGTCGAAAGCTAAATCTATTTACTTGAAACGTTTTTCATTATATAACAGGGGATGATTGGAGATCAGTTAGGAAGAAAAAAGATTCTGAATATCATTTCATACCAAAGATACAGGCAAATACAACTATTTCGTATAGCATAAAACCTGAGTATCACCAATTACCAAGGTACATTCCAATCGTGTAAGATATCAAACTAGACTTAACATTATAATCGTTTTATTTACATATTTTACAGGACCAAAGTGAACGTTTCCATTTCGGGTATTAAATTCAATTTATCAGAAAATAAGATACAATTGATTGTTCATTTTTTAAACTTATTATTATTGATGTATCAAAAGAATATAAAAAAATGTGAGGGAGAGCTGAAACCACATCTACCGAAGAAAATATGTAATGAACTTTTCGCGTCAATAAAACAGCTTAAAAGTGTGCGAAGCTCTATATGTCTATCGTCGATTGAAAAATCCGAAGCCACATTTACTCATGTTACTAAAGAATTCTGGACGAATAACGTACAAAAACTTGATAGG
The DNA here is from genome assembly GCA_945859555.1 of Megachile ligniseca. Taxonomy (NCBI): domain Eukaryota; kingdom Metazoa; phylum Arthropoda; class Insecta; order Hymenoptera; family Megachilidae; genus Megachile; species Megachile ligniseca. Next base: position 727,197 of record OX243792.1, read on the forward strand.
TAACGAAGTAAGATTAAATATTGATATGTAAATTGTTTTTTAATATTTTAACAAGGTAAACAAATATTTAATCTGAAACAAGCAAGAATAACGTTTGAAAGTAACTTATTTTATATGCCAACAGCATCGTATCTTCCGAAGTTAGTGAAGAAGATTTGGAATTATTGTCAAAAACTATCAGTTTATCTGGATTTGATGACAGCGTTTCTCCATGTAATCATATCAATCTATTGTTGAGATTTGCTATTGGAGAGGTGCTATATACATACTCATATTTTTCCTTTAATGTCATTTAACTTTCACAAAAAAAATATATTGTTTTAATGCTTTTGTATATATAGTTATCGATTCACTTGGGAAGTATGAATTGTGGAAGAGAAGAACCTTACTTAAATTTGAGATTGCATGCGTTGTACATGGAAACTGCAATAATGCAATATGGATCTGCTGTTCAGTTTGGTATAGGATCTATTTTGTTGGTAGATAAAACCAATGCAGGAGTAACTGGATCATATTTAGAATTATTATCTACTGAAGAACCTTATGAAGTTCTTGTAATATCATTCCGTAAGGTACTTTGTAAAAGAATTAGTATTTCTGCTTCTACATTTCATTATTTTAAACATACATATATTTTCCTAGGTCAGATCAAACTGTCCTGATTTCAAGTCTCATTTCAAGAGCATCGAACGATCTCTTGTCATTAACATACTTAATGTTAATATAAATCTTCATAGACCTGCATTACTAAAAATAAGGGAATACTGGTATAGCTTGTTCGGGTAAGTATTGTGTAATTTGTTACTTGGTAAGAAATATATATAGAAAATAACGGACGATGTGTTTTTAGTATTATTGAAAACAATGATATTATCAATGTTTTAAAAAATGTATGTCAGAGTATTGTACAATGGAGAGTGAAAGAAAATGATCCACCTATCCCTCCAGGTATAACAAAATTACATTTTGTTACATTTTGTCATCTTTATATTTTAAGTTTTCATCTTTATATTTATCTTCTAGGTGCAATTAAATTAAATTATTCTGCAAGACTTCATTCACTCGTCATTAGATTTTGCGACAGAGATTTAGATTTAATGGAAATACAGATTCAGGGACTAGAAAACGACTGCATTTACAATGCTAATGAAAGAATGGTCTTGCGTGCTCATCTTACACACTTATCAGTTGAAGACTTGAACGAAGACACACTTTATTCAAAAGTAAATTTTTCACCTCATGAGCTATAACATAGAATGCTAACTAGATATGTAACTAAATGTATTTCTTTACTAGCTTTTGATAACAGAGGAGGATAAGGTTCTCGATTTAAAATACGTAAGACATATGCCGAGACTGTATACATGTTCTGATATTGATACCAATCGAGATGACGTAATGTCGGACGGAACATTTAAGTTTTCTATAGGGAGGATCAGTTGTGTACTTATTTATAAGATATTACATGATTTAAAGGTAAACATTTAGCTTATATAGAGTACCAATATTATACACATTATTAGTACCATAAAATATTCAAATACTTTTACAGTATTTTTTAACTCCATTTACTTCAACATATTGCTTGCGCTTTAAAAATTATTTAACCGATAAACTTCTAAGTGGTATCAAGGAATTTAAGAGAACCGCAACGAAGCTACACATCTTCATTGATATTCAAGGCCCAGTATTTCTTTTACCACAGCGGAAAGATGTCCCGACTCTCCTAGTATTGAATACAGGTTGACTATCTAAGAATTATTTACAACAAATAATTAGCGACTAAAATTTTTAATAAGTAATGTTATTTTGATATTTTCAGGTGTATTATCCGTGGAAAATTTTTTCAAAAAAGTTGAAAATACCAAAATGCTTGGTAACGAAACAAATCAGTTAATAATCGATAACATTTTAATAAAACTGAACAATGTAACTGTATCCAGAGCAATTATGACACTTAATCAAGACTTGGAAATTCAAGTACAGTTTAATGTCCTTAACGATTGCTAATGTTCATCGTTATAAACATTTATATAAATCAATTTTTGTTGATAGGAACCTATCATCGAGCCCGTTCATATTCATTTTGATATTAAAAGGAAAGCAGAATATCGTAGTGCAATGGAATTTCAGACATATGGTTTATTTAATTTACAAGGTTCCATGGATTTTGTGAACATTAATCTAAGTCAAAGAGATCTAAAGTCTTGTATATTGGTGTGGAAAGATAACATTTCAAAAATTATACTATTCAAAAATGCCTACAATAGTCAAGTACAGTCTGCGATAGAAGAACAGCTGAAGAAAGCTGATGAGAATGACGTGAAAAAATTAGAAGATTTTCTTACGCATAATGAAAATACAGTCTGCGAAGTTAATATGAAACTAACTTTAGAGGGATTGCAATTAAATTTATTTTTAGATTCCGAAGAGGTATAACTAATTTAATTCCATTGTGACATTCTGGTTCAAGTTATACAAGATTTTAACGAGTGTTTTTCATCATCGATGTGTTTTAGGTATTGAGTTCGCCAGTTCGTGACTTGAATCACGGTTTATGCAGATTAACATTTGGAGAAATAATCAACACCTATGCATTTTATAGCGACAAAAGTCTGAAGATGAAATTCTCCCTTCAGAGTTGTGTCCTGCAAGATACACGAAAAGAGTCACAAATTATAAGAAAGTTCGTATTGCTAAATGAAATTTATTACTTGTGTTTCCCAGGTAATTCTTGGTAACTAATATTCTTTATTCTGATCGAAGGATAATTCAATCACCAGCAAGATTAATCGGAGTGCAACCTGAATCTTATATATTTATCTCCATGTCACCAATCGTTGACATAACGTACACATGTGGCCCAGTAGGAGAAAAATGTTTCGATGCGCTTATCCAAGAAGTTAGAGTAAACCTGTCTGTTCCATTCGTAATGCATCTTACTCGCTACATCATGGAGTCGTTTCCAGCGGTTCAGATCGAGAAAGGAATTGTCAATCACGGATATGAAAATAACAATTCAACAACAGTAAGTACTTAATAGCATTTATTTAGAAATAAAAGTATTCAATCCGTTGCTAAAGTACATTTGGGTGTACCGAGTATTTATACACGGTTGAAATTCTTTTTCAATGTGTGTTTATTTTAAATCAAGAGCAGGGATAATATCACTGCAGAAAGAAATAAATTAAAATACGCACAATATTTTAAAGAAGAACCAGGTATTTATATATAACGTTTACTTGCTGTTACTCGCTTCGTTCTTACTCAAAGTACAATGCTTTGTTTATAATTATCAAAGTAAAATAATCTTAATAATGAATAGTCAAAATACTCTGTTTTCTTTTCTGACATATAGATGCTTCAATATCCGTGAGGATACATAAACCAGAGATCTTATTTTTTGGAGATTTAAAGGCAAACAACGCACATGTAATTCTGTTGCAAGCTGAAATATCGATTGAAAGTAGCAGACACAGCTGTTCGTCGTCGATTGTCTGTACACTTTCTGATGTACGTGCTAAATCAAGGAGACAAGGAAATTATTCTCATTACACACCTTACTGGTTATTGTGTCCTTGCGACATTGAGATTTGTCGGAAAGAAGAGCCACCAGAATTTAATGTCGACTACACCGTCACCGTGAACAAAATTAATGTTCATCTTTCCGCAGAAATAATACACACATTTATTGATGTAAGTACTGGTAACACTTGATTGAAACATTTTTCACTCGGACAAATTCATAACACTACTGTTTACAGATATTGAGCGAAACAACAAATTTAATGAATAGCATAAATTTAAAATTGGAAGACAAATCTTTCTATCACGACTCTAACATGCATGCGAATCTGTGGACACCGGTCAAGATTTCAAATGTGCCATATAAGAAATTAATGGATGGTAAGTGATCTAATATTGATGGATAATTCTTATGAATCATGGTGTTTCTACTAACTTATAATTTACAGATGATTCGCATTTAAATTATGAATGCAACGACAGAGTAGTAACACTTAATTTAAAACCACTAGTAATTTGCTTGTTACTGGAAATCGAATATTTAACAGAGAGGCTACCCGTTATACAAATGCATAGCACAATTACAGCCTCGATAAATGATTGGTTCAATGATTTTAATTTTGAGTCTACTGTAAAGCTTCATGCATTCTGTTATAATGTAGATTACAAAAGTTGGGAGCCCTTAATTGATCTTTGCTCGGAAGACGACGCAACCTGTAGACCATGGGAATTAATGATAAAAGTATGTGTTGCTTTATCTTAATTAAAAGCTGCAGTAATCTTAATATCGCTATTTTTATACTTTAAAATGATATTATAGATGCGTCACGGTGAAGCTTTTATGATAAATTCAAACTGGAGTGACTCGTACCAGCATATCAGGCAAGATACATTGAAAGGTAAAAAACGAAATACAAAAAGTATCGATCAAGATGTTACGGACATGGTGTTTATAACTCCGGATCATTTAACGGTACCAAAAACAAACGGTATGTCAATCATCAAAATAAACGATAGCTCAAGAAGCATGTAACCGAGAATAATAATTGTTTTAGAGACAGAATTGTATTCGACATACGAAGAAGATTCTGACACGGACGACGACCATGATCAGAAGAAAATAGTAAAAACTTCTAATTACTTGTTCAACAGCAATAGCAGTGGAGAGGAAGATAGCGATAGTGACGATTCTAGTACAAACGAGGATGAAGGATTAGAATTAACTCCCGAATGCAACGTAGATTCCTGTAAGGATTTACTATAATGCATTTCATAATTAAATTAAGTTCATAACAATAAATATTTGATCTCAGTTGGACCCGTTGGCCGTGAATCGATAAAATCAAACGATGTGGCAGTCTACGTTAATATATGTGCAGAAGATAAACTGAATATTGTGATCACTTCGAATTTAATCGCTGTAATGGATATTATTATAAATGCGTTTCAACAAGCTGCTAGTGGAATACCGATAATACCTACTCCTGTGAAGAAGTTGAACCTTCAAAACTATATTGGTTATGAAAGTCGAATAGAACTTGTTGTTTCTGTAGAAGTTAGTATATTTATAATGTAACACACATTGTTTATCTTCTAATTACCTGTTTATTACAGGAAGATAATAAAACTGTAAATTGTGTTATCGCCAGTCAAGAGTATCATGATATTAACTCGCCAGCAAGTGTTCCAAGTAGCCCGGAAGCGGAAACTCATTCTGGTCTTGCTAGCCCCCACGAAAATGAAATGGATTTTACTGATCCAGATGTAACGTTAAAAAATTATTCGGTGCCAATGGAGGAAATACTTCATGATGATTCTCCTATTAATATATATAAGACAATCACTGGGGAGGTACTACATGTAGTTTTTAAAGGTATGTTTTAAGCGTGAATAAGGTACAAGAAATATATTTTCAACCGGTTCATAAATATTCTTAGGGTTCGATGATGTATTAGTGTACTGCCCCAAAAGACAAGGTTGTAATCTGATTCCACTTCGACCTATCAGACACGAGGTTCGTTATCATTTGGTTATAGAAGCTACAATAAACAATTGTTTGCATCGTACAATTACCGTACGATCACCTCTTCAGGTAAAACATTGAATTTTTTCGATTCTAAACGATCTCTTTTGTTGAATTTTATTGGAATATTGATTTCAGTTTCGAAACGAAACCTCTTACGCGTTAGGACTTTACTACAAAAAATCGTTACTAGATAAATTGGGGCTTACATGTATCGGTGAACCTACGAATCCTTTCGACGACAACATTAGGATGACAATAATTGAACCTGACTCTACTTACAGCGTTCCTTTATACATAGCTTATCATTTTCCTATATATATATTGCCTGCCTATTTAGAGTAAGTAAAATGAATATATGCGGTACAATTTAATTTCACGTTACAAACATAAATTTGTTCTAGAAAATATCAGGTGAGCGAAGAAGGTATTTATTGGAAAGAGCTTAGCACAATGATGAATGTTGTTAAAGATATTTGTTGTAAAACGAAAGCGGACGAGAGTAGTTCGGTATTTTGCGTTAAAGTCGCTTGCAACGAAGTCTCATTAACCACAAGACCAAGTTGCCAAGTACCGAGTTATTTGATAAGCATTCATTCCCCTCTTATTTTCAACAATCAGCTACCGTTTGTCGTGGACGTTCATATACCTGCTATTAATTATGAAGTGAAAATTGAACCTGGAGAACGAATAAACATGCATTCGTTGAATTGTAACACAGATATTCAATTTGTTTTCAAGGTACGTAGTACATCTACACTTGTATACCATGCCAAATTAAAATAATTGTGATTTTACAGATCCAAAATTATTTGGGTATACATTGGACTGGTATGGTTAAACTGAACACGAATTTAGAAAGGAAATTTGTTTTAATGAATGCCGATAGCGAGGTAGATTCGGCAAAGTCCTTCTTACTATGCATAGAATTGTGTAAAGTTAAAAGTTGGAACGTCGTTATTCAGTCTCAGTACTGGATGATAAACAAGTCTGGATTACCTTTATTTATTCAGGTAATTATTCTATTTCCAAATGTGTGTGTGTGTATACTTGTGTATTATTAATTGAATAATGTCTAATATTTCAAGGAATGTTACTCCCACATAATTAATGAGATACCAGAAGAAGAGTTAATGATATTTTCTCAGAAAAATAATAAAAAGAGTATGGTTAGATTAAGAGCTCATCAATCTGAATGGTCACAGCCATTCGGTTTAGAAGGAATTACCTCTATGTCCTTAATCGTGTGCAAGGACACCGAACGCGGAAGGAAATACAGAATTTTAACAGAAATCGAAAGTTCTCGTCTCTCCCCTAATTTTACGAAGATAATAACATTTCTTCCTTACTTTTATATTATTAACAAGACAAAAAGGACTTTGAGATTTATGGAAGAGAACGATCAGGCAGATTTGTGGAACGATCTTTTACCCGGACAAAGTATACCGTTCTGGCCAGTTACAGAATCAATGAAGATGAAAATAAAATGGAGAAACAGTCAATTGGTGTCTCAGCATTTCAACATTACACATGTAGGAAAAACTGTTCTGAGAATGGATAATGGCGTAAGTAATCAATAATCATTAATCGTAAAGAAATATTTGGCAATATATCACAAGAAAATGAACTTTTTCAGTCAGCGATTACCGTGCAAATCAAGGGCGGAATTAATTCACCGTATTACGTCACGTTTCAAAAATACGTAACTGGTGATATACCCATAAGAATAGACAATTTCTGCGATAATTTATTTTTGAAAATTAGTCAATGTAATTTAGGTCAAGTAGCTTTAATAAATCCATTTCAAAGTCTCCTTTACACGTGGGATGATCCAACAAAGACCAGGGAACTCGTTTGGAATGTATATAACAATAAAAAGCCGGGATATAACGCAAAATTTAAAAAGGTATAAGCTTATCGTTATTAAACTGAATGTATGGAACTATTGTATTAAACTGAAATGTATATTTTGATTAACGTTTGTTAAGGATGGATATGGACAAGAACTTGTACCACTCGTGATCGTGGAAAAGTGTAGCAGTGGATCATTTTCTGCGAACGCGGTTAAACCACAAAATAACAAATCAATGTGGTCGGAGACAAAACCAGACAGTGTCAGTAGTGAATATAATAATTGTGACGATGATGATAAATCATCTACAGATAAAACAATTGTTTACTGGGTTAGTTACATGGAAATCAATCAACGAGTATTACTGTTTACTCAACATGAAACAGTCTTTTTGAAAGCAAAAAGTATCATCGATCCTGAACCTAGTAAAAAGGAAATATTTTTATCCTTCGCTGGTATTGGTGTCAGTATTGTAAGTAGATGGAAAGAGATGTAAACAAAGGGATGTGACATTTTTTTTATGGATTTAATATTATTACAGGTAACAAGATGTAACGAAATTCCAAAAGAATTAGTGTATGCAAACATAGCAGATTCTGCAGCTCACTGGGAGCTTTATTTTGACAGAAAATGGAAGAGTTTATCGTTGGAATTGAGTGCATGGATAGAAAGCAAATATATAGATTCTTGTAAAAAGGCACAGTTAGAGAATTTTATCGATGTAAGTATATTCTAAAATTTAAATGGAAATATGGGAAACAAATAGATGAAACAATTTTTTTTAGGTTGATCTTGTTAAAATGCATATGACTAAACCATTCTTTGGAAAATTACGAAGGACCTATTCTCCAGGAATTTGGTTGCACTACAGGAAATCAATGTCGTTAACTCATTTGCAGGGTTATATTCATAAAATACAGGTACAAGTATATAATTCTATTCATTTGATGCTCTGCGACAACATAATAAAGTAACAACTATTTTAGGTGGATGATCAAAGTCGTAATCCAACCTTTCCAGTGATCTTGTATCCTAACTTCCAGAAAAGTGTTATCAAGTATGCAGGAAATCATAAATTGAAGCACTGTATAGAATTTGCGTGCTTGAAACAGAGAAAGCTGAATTACGATGTTTACAAGTACGTTGCTCAAAGATTTGTATTTGTATAAATGTTTGATGTATGTTTCTACATTGCAATAATCGCATATATTTTACAGGGGTGTTTGTGTTATAATTAGAGAATTTAATCTGAATCTACAGGAAAGCTTGCTGCTTTCTTTAATCGATTTGATTCCAAAGAAACCAGAAACTAAATATTCTATCGCTGTAAAACTGAGAAAGGATGTTTCAAGTATTCGTATTTTACCTTTTAGCAAAACTAACGTACGTACATTTTATTCCTTATCATTTGTACATATATATTCGTGTGTCATACTTAACAGCGATAAACAAATTTCAGGGTACAATTGTTAAAAGAAGAAATATGATAGAGCACATGTATATTTCACCGATCATGGTACGTTTAACGTTGTTAGCCGATACGGAGAGACCTAATATTTATAACATTGGCGATATAGCGGATTATAAGAATGTTGTCAGATTTATTTTTGAATATTCTGAAAAGGGAGGATTCGAGAAACACACTGAACTTAGGTATTGAAATATTTGATCCATGCGTATTCGTAACTGGTTGATACATATTGACTTTATATTTTTCACACATAGACTTCCTTGCTATCAAAAGAATTTTATCGTGGTGGAAAACGAAGAACTTTTACTAGATTTATTACGATCTTACGTGACTCAAACTATGCAGCAATTTCATGTTTTAATTCGTTCGACTACCGTCTTAGGGAATCAATGTGGTTATAACTTTAAGTCACCAGGAGATAATTTTTATGATTCTAATATGGTAAGTTTTATTACTCTGATATGACCTTTTATGTTCTACAGCATCGTATGTTTTTTCAGTTGATTTTGTGCGGGGATGAAATAGCAGAAAAGCTGAGCCAAGAAATAATGTGTCAGTTGGGATACAGTACACCGGATATTACACAAACTTCTATCTTTAATTTCGATATTGAACCACGCGTAATGCAATCTAAAGTACGCTAAAAAGTTTCAAACGCATCTTTATAAGTCAACAACTAATAACAACAAAATTCTTATTTCAGACAAAAGAGTCATGTTCCCAAAATAAGGATGTACCTCCTTTAAGTCTTACGTTACGTACTTCGTTTTCTACGGAACTCGAGTTAGAAACATTCAGCATAGTAACTGCATGTAGAAGTAGTAAGTGTAAAGATTGTTCTTCGTTTCTTTTTGGAAGCAAAGATTCTTAATCTTATGGTGGAATTTTCAGGTATCCATCAAGAAGAATTAAAGTACTTCTTCAAAACTCTGGGAAAGAAAACGTCAATATTTTTTCATACTGAAAGTTCCTCTACAAAAGCTTATTCAAAAGTAATAGCGGATATTATAAAAAGGTATGTATTAAAGTTATACCACGATTAATTTCAGTGTATATACATTTAAATATATTATTTCAGGGCACAAGAAATAGGTCATAAGTTTATATCTCGGGTACGCTTATCGCGCTACGTGAATCCATACAAGGTAATGTATTATGAAAACATTAAAGAATGCTTGCAAAAATATAACTTCTAAATATTTCTTTTTCATCAGGGAGTCGAAGTATTTTCAATGCATAAAGCTAGAGGAATGCATCTCTTAAGTATGATAAGCAAGAATCCTGGTATCGAAACAGAAACATACTGGGCACATACTGCTCTTTCTAACGATGGCAAACACATAGCTCTAGTTTCGTTGCAGTAAGTGCATACAAGTTACATATTTCACTTATTTCTTCGAAAAGAAGAAAAATGTTGGTTAAACCGATATTTACTTTAGGCGATTATATTTCATCGAGAAGGGATGTACATGGGGATCTTGGAACGTAAAGTGGACCTTAAATACGCATCAGTTACTGTCACCTCCAACGGTGCTTAACAATAAGCTTATTTTACATGTGAACAAGGTAATATCCAACTATTACATATTTTTAAAAAAATTGAAAAATAATGGATGAATCTTACCCGTAGAACGAAGATACTTTGTCACCCATTATGGATTGGTACTTGGAAAGCGACGCAGTAGATATTCTGGAGTGGCTGTGCCAGAAAATAAATATAGCCATGATCTTGAACATGGAGAACAGTATATGTTCAAAGCAAGTTGTATAACTGGAATCCAAACTATAAAAAAGAGTTATTGTATATTTAAATTACTCAGGCACAATAAATTCTCTGACAAACGCAACATTTTGTTTACGTTAGAAATCTATATATAAAAACAATATTATTTCCTACAAGTATAGTTCTTTCATCTTGGACTATAAGTCCATAGATAAATGATATATGTATATGTAGTTTAGAAACTTTCTATAGCTCTTTCAGCTTCAGTTTGTTCAGATCACTATATATAGTTTCAAAGAGATAGATATCTGCATACAATAGCCATTTGGATAAAGTACGTCTAGTTTATTTCATAATTTATTTACAAAAAGTCTTAGTAAATTACACTTACAGGCATCTCCACTCGAACTAAAGTAAATAATTTAAGAACTACACGTATTTAGATATCTATAGAGTAGGATATTTTGGGGTCAGGGAGAAGCAGGGATCAGGGAAAGTGTTCTGTTTTAACTTATTTACCTCATGTTTTTTTTCCCATTTGCCTTCATCTTCTTCATCTAATTATTTCTTAAATAAAGTCAAATCTGATTAGTTTCTTTACATATGCTACTTTTACGAGAATGGAAACACTGTTCTTGAAATTCACTTCTAAATGAAAAAGGAAGTATCCGCATGGAAGGTGTGCGATGACAAAGTAGATATAAATATCTTCATTTCATCAAACATTATAAATTAGAGTGGTTTTCCTCCGTTTTCTGTTCACTCTATTACATTAGATAAATGTATATGTAAGAACTGTCGAAATATGTGCAAAAGCTGACAATAGGGGGAATAGTACTTAGTTTTGTTTTTACAATAACATATACACTTTTCAAAATCATAAAGTTCCATAATCAATAAATATATCCCATTGGAATTGCTTAATGGCACGATCGAGAGCTTTTCTTACATTTGCAAAAACATACCATAAACTCTGTCTTTCCCTCTATCTATTTTCTTTCTTCTCCCTTTGTTCGTAGCATTTAAATTCCTTCGAAATCATCATTATCGATAACATTATTTTTCTCGATTAAATAATTCTTGTTACGCGTTTCAATTTGATCACAATGGCTTTTAGTTACATTTACAAATACATTTATCCCGAGAACAAACATTATATCGCTACCATTTTAAAAATCTCCTCTGTCTAGAAAATTGAAACAAAAAGTAATAATAATTAGACATAGAAAAAAAAAATAAAACTTAGTCCATCAAAGCTCATGAAATACATATGCTTGATAGTTTCATTCGAACGCAATCGCACTGGTCGATACGCGCGTTTTACTTGATCATCGATTACTTTGCTCTCGATCTCGTAAGCTCTTATACATACATACATATATATATATATTTATATATGCGTGTATGCACGTATATATATACACTATTTTCTTTATTTGACAGACACTATTCCCCAGCCCATTTTCTACCAAAACCCCCATCCTTCGTGCACGCAACCGAGGCATTCGTTCGTTCTTACTTCCACTATACAACACGGGTAAATTTTGACACACAAGGACAGAACGTGCATACATCAAATGCAAGCAGTTTTTTAAATTCTATTCTGTCCTGTTCTCGTTTGTCCAACGTATGCACATCTTGAAACGAATCTGTAAATTTGTAATTCCATTTGTATTTTAAACTTTCTATTTGCTCGTTCCCGTTTAATAGGGATGCGCGGATAATCGAACGTGGGTACCTGAACTGAGATACGATGCCGAATTGAGATACCAATCGAGTAACTCGATTGCATTCTGATCAGGTCGGGAAAAAATCGGACCTGGTCAAATCGAGTCGAACCTTGAGAATTAATTTTAGAAATTTAGAAATTTCAAATTTGGAAATCGACCGATTATCGCGAGAATGCACTCGACCCCAGTTGATTTTTGCCGACTTGACCGAAAATAATCGAACTAACCGAGGGAGTCCGTATGTTTCGGATGTTCATCCGAATCTACCGCGCTTTATTTTGGTTCGATCCAAACCAAGCCCAAAACGTCGTGTACCGTCACATCCCTATATCGTTTAGCATTCGTACACGCGCCATTAGTATTCTGTTTTTAACGTAACCCTTTCGGCAAAAAGATCACGCTCTGTATTTCGATCATTTCCTTCGGTAATTTGTTCCTCCGTGTCATTCTAACTTTCATGCTCACCACGTTTGCTCGTCGTTTCTCTCACGCACGCATACGAATGTGCACACTGCACACATACATACACACCCACGCACTCATTCACCCCTCAACTAGCAATGTCTTTCTTCAGTTCTAGTTCTGCCTGTGCTTCTAAAGTCGAGACTTTCGGTGGCCTATTTTTCTTTTACTTTTTGCAAGGGAGACCACCGTCGGCGTTTGCATCGTATCGTATCTTTTTTTTTCTTTTGTTATTTTTACGATGCAACGCGGTTCGAATAAGATTCAATGGAAGTGTGTGTTATCTACAAAATATCTTAATTACTCGCTAATTACAGCACAAAACATGCAAATATAAAAATTTGCATTATATTATCGTTAATATTTATATATATAATCGTCACCCTATATTATCATTCCACATCGCACCATTTTAGGTTCGTCAAACAGATTTTTTAGTTTTGTTTCAATCGTCATTTCATTTCATTTTTTTGTTTTAATATATTATTATGCTGCTAATCATTTGTTTTTTTCTTTCTCTCTCTCTGTCATCGTTTCAACATCTTTGTTTTCTCCCTCTCTTCTCCCTCTACCCTCTCCGTCACTATCACTACCCCTCTATTCTCTCTCCTCAACGTTATATCTCTTTTCTTCAGCAGTCCTTTTCTTCATTAACTATGAAATATCTTACACTATCGATATTATTCCAATTCACGAAGTAGGAAAGGTATACTCGACAGGTACGGCGGTCGTGTCGCAGCATACCTTAACTCGCTAACACCGATAATTAACTTTCTTATACTTCTCCGGTTTACTCGATATAAAACTACAACCACACTGCGATGGCGTTATATATCGACACTTTGTTCCTTCTCCGCACTCTAATCCCGCGTTTTTTCTTCTTCTCTTGCTGTGTTCTCGTTGCTCTCTAATATATCATCTCTTTCTGTTTCCTTTCTCTCTCCCTCTCGCTCGCTCGTTCGCTCTCTATCTCTCTTTTTCTCTCTCTCTCTTTCTCGCGCGCGCGCTCATCCGCACTCGTTCTACTTTTCTACATATCGGTCTCTCTTGTATTCTCTACCGAATAGCAGCTCGTATTAGCTGTCTGTCTCGTTTAAAAAAGAAAAAAGATCATTTTGCACAAGGGGGCTAAACAAACAAACACCCGCGGATCAAAAAGGAAATACCGTCTTAACAAAGTTACGTGCCCCTGGAACACTGGAACAATACACGAGCAACGATCGCAGCCACCTGCTGATCCAATATTTGACTCATCACCAAGGCGAGTAATCGTGATTCGTGCTGTAACAGCAGAGTTCTGTTATCAGGATGCCTGGCGAGGTTAAGCAGCGTGCCGGCGGCGCGTCGCAGCATATCCAAGCTGGTGCCCATCGATTCAGGATTATCGCGCAAGGCGGCCAATCCGTGCTGATTCGCTACACCCAACGCGCTCGATTCCGCTTGCTCGATGAATGCCACCAACAGAGCCACGCACGGTGTTTGCAGAGCGATCGTACGGGCTACGCCACTGTCCGCCGCGGACAAAAAGTGCAATAGATTCACGCCAAATTCGCGTAGCACTTGCTCCTCGCTTCGACAAAGTAACCTGGTGAGTACGGAGCAAAGTCTCTGTAGTCTCGAGTAGGGAGGCGTTGCAACGACCAAGTCCACGTTGCATTCCGTGACGCAAAGCTTGCATAAAGCCTCCAGCGCTAATCTTTGCGGCGACAAAGAAGAATTAGGTCCAACCGTTGGGAAAGGATCTTGACCATGCGCGGCTGGGCATACCGCCCAATGTAATAAACCGTCCAAAACCGGTCGGGATATTTCTTCCGGATGTTGACTTAGATCCATGTGTCCAGCTATATTCGCTGCCATCACAAGCACATTTTCTCTTATGTGATGCAAGAAATCCCACCACCATTCACTTTCGCCTTGCAAGCTACTGCAAGAATCGGCAAAATCTGCGTCCTCCTCTCGGTCGTAATTGCGTGTTTTTTGTGTCCTGACTGGATGCTCGTGGTGTAGCAACAACAGTTTCCCAAGAAGACTTAAAAATGTTATGTTCTTTGCGAACTCGGCTTCATTGCCTGGGATAAACGTGAGATTCCTTAAAATAGTAGACAAACAAACGCAACGTCGAGCCAGATTATCTTGCGTCTCTGTAACGAGGTACAAACTTGCCTCGTCCCTTGAGTAACTTTCGTCCTCGTAATCGCTTACCCGTCTTCTTTTCAACGTTCCTGCCGGATCTCTTATGTTTAATCTTGGTCCCTCCTTATTATCGTCATTCGTTACTGGCTCTTGCTCCTCGTTCTCCACTTTAATTTCGACCTTTTCTAACTCGATGTTAGTCCCTGACTCGCTGAGCCCATTTTGTGTTGGAACAACTTCTTCTTCAGATTTTTGTACATCCGCGAAGTGCTCGCCCACGTTATTGTTTACTTTCGCTTCTATCTCGCACTCTTTCTTGAATCCATCGTTTTTCTTCTCGAACAGTTCCCTCGTAAGATCGTTCATCTCTACCGGTTCTTTTTTAATCCTTGATAAAACATCGCTTAAGGTCTTCGTCTTTTTCTTTTTGTCTAACTGTTTTTTCTCGTTGTTGGTTTCTTTTGGTTTTTCATCTGTTTGTTCGGCAGTTTTATGCGGAAACTCGGATGCTTCTAGGGTACCAGGCTCTGCTTTGGTTTCATCCTTTGAATCCGTGCATTCTACTTCCTTCTGAAGTAAAGGTGGTTTTTCGTCTCTGAGAAGACGGGCGAACGGTACTGATCCTATTTCGGACTGAAAACAAGTTACGATGTACTTTGTGGTGGCGCTATCGACCTGCCAAGGTTCAGTTTCTGGTTCGTAGTCTTGATGATCCCAACTCCTCCGTGTATCTAGCACGAACAAGTCGTCGTCTCTTGGAACGATTTTTACCGGACGACCACGTCTCGATAAAAACGTATAATTTGCCGATGAAAGTAATTTGGTTCGATCTTCAGGATCAACGGGACGAGTTACGGCGCCAAGATCAACTTCGGGACCATCCGCCGCTTGATTCCAATTCCGATCATCCTCGTTCACCGATGATTCGAACATATCGGACAAAGAACGTGAAAAATGTTCCAGCAAAACATCCAACAGCCCGGGCAAGTGCGCCAACCCAAAATAACTTACCTGCAGAATCGTTTATTACCTTTAATAACTTAGGTTGATTAATCTTTATAAATTAAGAAGATTATCAAAGAACCCGAAACTCACAGAAGATTCATCGAATAATAAAATGTTTAGTACGTCAAGTGCCCAGCAGCTTTCAGCCAATAAACCTGATCGTAACGCCATCATGATGCGCCAAGCTTCCACAGGTGCAACGTCGGTGCGTGTAAGTTTCCGCCGTTTGTAAAGAAGCGGAGTTACCGCTTCCACGCTGTCAGGAGGGAATGTCATTTCTCTTTTCGAAGTAGGTTGTTGGCTAATCATAGGATTTATTCCAAGTTGATTCTGTAAATAAACATTTCGATGTAACTTTCTGTAAATAAACATTCTAAGTAAACTTATAAGATAGTACAAAGAATGCACTACCTGGTGATTCCCAGGTGCAGGATAAAGAGGAGATGGTTGATTCGCATAACGATGATCCCACGGCGGAGGAGCATGCGCTATAGCGTTCAATGTTGGTTGAGGCGTTGCTCTAGGTGGTTGTTGACTACCCCACTGTTGACTACTAGCAAGTGCCGATGAAGATGTAGAGGAAGCAGACGGCGGCGTTGGTTGCTGTGCCTGTTGCTGTTGCTGCGGTGTTTGAGATTGTGGCTGCTGAGTTGGATATTGAACCCTATTATTTCCACTATTACTATTGTATTGATTAGTTGTATTTGGCCATCCTGTAACGAATTAAATATTTGATACTTCTATTAAGTATCCAAAGAAAAGAGGTACTTGAATCGGTGGATTTAGATAGCATCGATAACAGCATTAATTTACCTGGATACGCTGGTCGTTGTTGATTATATTGAGGATACTGTTGATCTTTGGCAAAATCAGGATGACGTCTAGGTGGGTTTGGACCTGGAGGTGGTGGTGGCATGTTTTTATTTCCACTCGTACCACCTGAATATATCTGTGTTCCTCCAGGAGCTCCGTATCCACCCTTTAACATCGATTGAGATATTTAGTTCAACGATATAATGAAAAAAACCTTCGATAAAAAGTAAATACGATACGTCACCTGTTCCTGTCGATAATAGTCTTGGGGGCAAGAATAGGACGAAGCAGCAGAAGGTTGCGAAGGTGAAGAAGGCTGGCTAGTCGCTGCTTGTTGAGGTACAGTAGCTGGATGTGCTTGTGGCGTAGATGGATAGCTGTTACTTCTTGCATTAGGTGGAGTTCCTGCTGGATAATTTGCGGGTTGCTGACTACTGCTATATCTATTATATAAATCCTGTCCACTAGCATTGTTTGGTGGCATATTTCCGCCGGGGTATCCTCTATAAAATCCTTCAAATTAATCTCTATACTTTTTTAAATAAATTACTTAGTGTACGTTTTTTTTTATTTCTAACCTATCAACATCCGGTCCGTAAGGTGAATAATGTGATCTCGGCGAATAAGGTTGATTAAATTCTCCTTGTTGAGACAATGTGTTTCCTTGGGGTCGAATATACTGATCCTGAGGGTAATTTTGGTAGGAACCTGTATTCTGGTAACTGCCTTGTTGCATGCCTTAAATATAAACAGGTTTTTTGTTCCGAAAAAGGGAGTAGACAATTGCAAATGTAATATTTTTATAATTAGTGATCAATAATTGGCGAGATAAATAAATGTTATTACAAATCATGAAAGGAAATAACGAAGAGAGAAATACCTGGGGCTCGTAATTGACCAGGGTAGGGCGTCGCGTTCGACTTGCGAGAAAAGTGTCCAAAAACGTCGTCGAACAGATTCGATATGTTTACTGCATTATTCTGCCCGCCCTGGTTCAAACCACCTGCCAGAATATATTCTCTCAACCTCACTTCCTTTTACATTGTTATTTACCAATTGATATTTCAATATATATATATATATATTCTGTTAACACTATATTATATAGTATTCACTAAAAAAGTCTTAACTGCTATAATCAAAATTAGAAATAAGAATATTTACCTTGATGAGGCGAAGGAGCGCTACTCTGGCTAGGTGGCCTGGGTGGAGGAGGTGTATAGTCTGATGAAGGTCCTCCAGGTGTACCACCCGTATAACCGCTCTGATAACTTCCATAACCATCCATGGAAGCATTACTCGATCCAGCAGCAGGGAAGGAATCTTGTGAATTGGAAGACCCTAAAAGTACAAAACAAAATATGTTTAATATTTCTATATGAAAACAGCGATAAAATAAGTAATTAGAAAATTTACCTGGTGAGGGTACGGAGGCAGTTCCTTTGGATGCTTTCTTTTTGGAACCAGCTTCAACTTGATTTATGATAGGCTGAGGATCCACACCACCACGGTCAAAATGACATTCGTATGCCAACAAATGCTTTGTATAATGTTTCCTTAATGTATACGCTGCACTACTGCTTGCACCGATGCCCAACAAACCAGCTATGTCTTTCCACGTTTTATTCTTTGTTACCTATAGGAAATTAACGTCAGTTCTTTCCATTAGTTTTTGATTTAACTTTTCAGTGTAAAATCCAAACAGACAAAAATCTGCACTTCGAAAACGCAAAAGAAAAAATACGTGAAAAATATACTATAGCGGCTAATCTAACAGAAATCATATACCGACTTGACAAGATAGTCACTTCTTTTCCTTTTATATACAGACTCTCTTCGATTCCTGATCATGCAAAAGTGTTAAAAATGAAACGAATAAACAACAGTACAATCGAAACGAATTACCGTTATTACATCGATATTAAAAGTTTATCTTCGTTGATTATTAGAATAATTCCATATAGCACCAAGGTTTGTAGATCAGGGAGTATTCCGTACGCGTTGAATGACAACTTTAAGAAAAGACGTGTTAAGCTTCCTTTTTTCCTCATATTTTATATAATATACAAGAAAAAGAAAACACTGATAGCAAAAAATATATGACCATGCACAATTCAGCGCACACAGAAACAAAGCGTGTTTTATGATTATACAAAAAAAAAATGAAAAACTTCAAGAATTGTTGATACTTCAAAATGCCGAAAAAACTTGGACAACTTGATTGAACTATTGACATATTTCTATGTATATACACATAACGTGTGTGTATATACATATATACGTACATGTACACAATATCAACAGAAAAGAAAAAAATAAATATATATGTAAACACATAGAATCAGTAAAAAAAACTACGTAAAGACACCGAGGGCTAGATGGAACTACACTGCACCTTGCATACCTCCATGAAGCCCCCCCTCTCTTTCACGTAGAGGTATAGCCGAAATAGGTCGAGGGGGTTCTTGGAGATGGTAGGACAGCTTGTAATAGGTGTTCTTCGTTCTTCCATAAAGTTAACTAATTTATCCAGCCATGTCCTTCGTTCCATTGAATCATCCATTTCATACAGCTTAGCTAAGCTATCTGGTTTCTGAAATTGGTATTACAAGATTTGTTAATTTTCTTCAAAATAAATAAGTATAATGCTTCTTATCTGTTGTCATATTATTTTTAAGGATATTTATGTTATATAATCTCTCGTTGCTTATTATCGTAAATTAAAAAAGAACTACTTATAGGTGTCTTTTAATGAAATAAGTGTGACACTATTTCAAATTGTAGACATGCAAAATTACTATGTTTAAATAGTCTTTCTCAAACATTAATTAAATGTCCGACACATGCACAACATGCTGTTATATGAAGTAAAATAATGTCAATGTCAATGTCAATGATTAGAAAAAAATAATCTAAATTAAGGTTGAAGCTTTTAGCTGAACAATATTGAATGTAACTGTGTAAGTATACTTATAGTAAATAAACAGTAACCTTAGATCTGTATGGGTCTTGAGGCACATGGCTGTTAAATACCTGTAAAATATATTAAATATTGAAAAGTTGTATAGATTATGCTATAAAATAATTAATATGAATTGTATATTACGTTTACAATATTTAAAGCAGAAACATCAAATATGTATGTGGAGATATAAATATACATACGAAATAATAAACGAATATGTCAGATTCCTAAAAATTGTGAGTGAAAAAAAATACATACAGGACTAGCAGGAGTACGCGGCCAACCAGGACTATTCATATCGGGATATTCTTCGTGTATCGAATTAATACTCGCAGCTCCAGGTGATGGAACTGTGCTCTGTGGAGTAGTTGGATGACTATGATATCCTCCCATCATTTCTTTCCGGGCCTTTGGTGTAAATGCTGGATCTTCTCCAGAAGCTGCACAAAAACAATATAATGTATTTCTCACAAAATCATAACAATATTGTATACTAACCTGCTGATGCATTTGATAACGTAGACTGCTGAGAACCTTCGTCTAAAGATGTACCATCAGGACCAGTTGTTATTACCGATGTAACAGTACCACTCGAAGTAGATGTAACATTTATCGCTGATGTACCTACGCAAACAACATTTTTATTACATTAATTTTCAAGAAATATTATTACTTTCATTGCAAAAACTACATAACGACACCAATATTATACACTAAAAAATAGAAATACCTGAAGCAGTAGTAGTTATTCCACTGTCATTCGAAGTTTCAGTAAGATCTGCAGAACTGTGACTGGTTGGTGTTGGTACCGAAGTGGGATGCGAATTAGGAGTAGTACTTGGTGGAGGCATAGGACTTCCTTCGTGATTAAGAGGTGGTGTAGCCGAAGGAGTGTGCAAATGTGGCACAGTCGAGCTTGTTGGTGGTGGTTGACTGCTGACATGATTTGGCGATGGTGGCGGAGGGCCCATAGAACTTGCCGGTGGGCCCATATTACCGATTACAGTCACTCCAGGAGTACCTGGTGGTACCATACCAGCTGTACTACTACCTCCATAAACTTGAGGTGGTCCGGGGCTAGGTGGCATTCCGGGTGGTACACTGTTAAATCCCATTTTATGCTAGAGGAAAAATACAGATTAAGTTTACATGAATTAATAAATACGAAGTTATTTAATTGTTTTATAATCACTTTTAAAGCTTACCGTGTATGGGGGATATTGCACCAAATTATTAGGTCTATTAGGAGCCTGATATTGATTGTTAGGCGGTGGTTGCGAATTGGCTGGCGACGGATATCCTTGTGGAAATTGTACATGTGGGCGTGGAGGAGGATAGGTCGTTTGCGCGTGATAACCCCCAGGCTGACCGGCAGCCGTTCCACCAGCTGCATATCCCATTCCACCACCCATTGGGTTTATTCCACCAAGACTTGCTGAACCAGGCCCTGGTTGAACAACCCCAGGACCAGTATTATTCATTTTGTAACTGTGCATATGTGGTGAAGGACCCAATGGCTGCTGGTATGCTCCTGAAAGTATAAGCAATTTCCATTCTTAATGTTTTTTCTAACAGAAAAATCTTGTTTCTTAATTAATTAATATTTTAAATCTACCTTGAGTTGTCATAGGAGAGTGACTCATTCGTGCTGGTCCACTACCATCTGATTGGCTACTTGACGGACGTGGAGGCATCTGAACGTTTTGTTGACCTGTACAAGAACATAAACAGTCGATATTATATGGCTACAATTATTATAAATTCCATTACAGAATCATCTACGATATAGAACAATCATAATTAATACATTTGTTACATCATTTTTAAATATAACTAAGTCATGAAATAAAATAAGGTCATAAAATACACAAACCGACAGCAGGGGACATCGAGCGAGAACCTGTAGATCCGGTAGGAGAAGGGGTTGGTCTCATCCCCTGTGAATTTGGTGTTCCTGGGCAAGCAGGTCCATTCGAACTATCGTTGCTGTTTTGTCCTGACAATTCCTGAAATATATTATAAAAATATTTGTTAAAATTAGGACACAATTTACATGAAGATTTTTACTTAAATACCTTTATAATAAAAACAAAGATACATCAAGAATTGAATCGTTTAATACTTCATTTTTTGCATCGCTTTTCAATAGATTTACCCAAGTACATATTGCTAGCACAAGTATCAAAGTAAAACGTCTTTACCAACACCAGAAAAATTCATGATTAAAAATAATCACTCGAAGAAAACACTTTTCGAAATGCAACGCTCATGAGCAATTCAAACGTAATGCTGAATTCCTTGTCATATTTTAATCGCAGGAAAATCGGGATATACGCTACACGCGGCATTCCCTACTAGTCGTACGATGCAACATAACACGTCATACACACGCACATGTTTCAACGATATTCTTTTGCATGTGCATTCGTGCGTATTTATGTGTATATATATATACATATATATATGCACATATATAAAATGTACACGCGTACACATACACGCGCGCGCAACACTTCGCACAGGTCGTCACAATGATACATTAAGAGAGCGCGCGGTTACACTAAAAAAAAGAGGGGAGAAAGAGAAAGAGCGAGAGAGCAAGAGAGAGACACATATGGATAGGCAAAAGATAAACGAATAAACGTATAGACAAGAGAAAGAAAGGGACGGAGAGAGAAAGATTGAGAAAGAGAAAGAAAAAGGTTCATCGTTACACCTACCAAACAGTGGACAGTTGATCCGTACAGAAGACGATTAAAGACTTCCTCGGATGTATCACAGAACGTATAGTATATACTGTGTCGAACACAAGAACTCGCGGCATGACGCGAGATTCAGAGAGGCGTTACCCCGCACACTACGACAAAACCCACCATAGATACATATATTCCTCGTACGATTTTCACATGTTTACGGGAATCTCGTGTAACGACGATACACCATATTTGATCATGTGTAATTAACAGAATAGGTGGTTTGGTACACCCACATGAAAACGAGCATAATCCTGTCTATCGCTATAGAACTGCTGGTTCACCGTGTGCTTCGTTCAACCATCGCATGTTGTGTCAATAACTCTAAGTGTTTCGTACCGAAGGAACAATCCTTTGATACAATTCGAAATTGCTACCTTCGATCGTCAAGATTGCGAATTTAATAGGTTAGAATCGTAGCGTTGATCGTCTACGTACGTGTACGTGGCCAAGAGTAACTAAAA
Source organism: Megachile ligniseca (assembly GCA_945859555.1). Classification (NCBI taxonomy): domain Eukaryota; kingdom Metazoa; phylum Arthropoda; class Insecta; order Hymenoptera; family Megachilidae; genus Megachile; species Megachile ligniseca. The sequence goes on from OX243792.1 coordinate 750,116, forward strand.
ACGTGATTCTTTTTATCGAGTGTTCCGTGACTTCGGTTTACAGATTTCGCGTCTAGCTGCTCGTTGGAGGGCGTTCTTTCGTGGCGCGGCAAGCGTTCGGTAACCGTCGGCTATTTCCGTCGCTCTTCGGCGAAGAGTACTCGTGTGCTCCAAAAACCCCGAGAGAGAATATGAGAAAGAATACTTTAAAGTTAAACTATGAGGGTAAACGATTTTTTTCTCCGTTTAATAACATCGATCAAAGAAAAATATAATGTAGATTAAATTTAATTTGTGAATATTTATTTGTATTAACAGTTTTTCATTTAAATCGCGTTCAAATAAAATTTCATTGTAAAATATTTAGTGGTCACTAAACACTTGTAACATTTGTTACTCTATTAACACTTTTTTTCACTCATACATAAAAATGTATACAAGTATGGTAAGCTTGTCTATGGAAAATTACAATCTAGGAGAAAAAGTCTGATCATTCTGGTTCATGGTCGGCAAACTTTCAACTTTGAAACTCGAAGGTTTGCTGACTTAGGAATATGAGGATTTGAAAATTTACAATATTCATATTTGATCTCTCAAAATCAAACGTCAATGGTAAAAACCACCTTGATCAAATTAAATGTCATAAATTAGTACAAAAAGATGTAAAATAAAATAGTGTAAGTAAATATTTATTTGTTAATTTATACGAAAATTCGTTTCTTCGCTTATAACATAAAACTCTAACTTTTATACTTGAAGTAAGGAAATGATCAACGTGCGTTTAAAAAGTGTAACATTACGTATCAACAAAATGTTCAATTCATAAATAAATCTCATTTATTGTCAATAAACGATAAATAAAATAAACTATTCGATAAACGTTTAAAATATTCGCCGCTTTCCAGCAGCGTCAGGGGAATACGAGAAGCTCGATAGCATGTCGCAGAGTGACAGTTGCATGATCTAACGAACCGAATATAGCTGAACGATGTAAAATGTCGGTAGTGGGGAGAACTACCTCGGATACTGAGTTTCCTCCCCTCCAAAACCAATTTGAGCGAATCGCACATTCGCTCTTTGCTTACTTCTGTACTCAGGTAACCTATGTTACACATGGATCTTTCGCTAACCCGCCCATCTATATTGGAAGAAGCGAGAGGGATTGAATATACCGACGAAGAGAAGTATGTTACATATACACGTATGAATGCATGTATTTGAAACCGATAGAGTGAGGGAGTGAGAGAATAGGCGAATGAGCAAGACAGAGTAGGAGAAACTGAGAGAAGGGAGGAGAAGGGGTAGTCGCTAATATCTGGGGCTCCAGCGGCCGCGCAACTCGCGCCCTAATCGAACTCTACAAGTCACTTATTCTCCATCCCCACTACCCACATCCTGCCCCTCCTACAGTAGGCAACCCATACTTGAGAGGTCTCCCTTTCGCTCACTCATGCTTGCTCTTTTCACGAGAGAAGTATCGAAGTACCTACTACGTCCACTGTATCCAAGATCAAATGGCACTTTATGCACTACGAAATTACAACTGCTTTGTGGCGTCGATTAATGTTGCGTATAAAACCTAACCTTCTATATCCGTTTGTAAATTTTCAACAAATCAAATTGAACTGATTGTAACGCGAACTGATAGTAACATATGTACACACGTGCTTTATAATTACAACCAAAATAAATCTACATCAATATAAAACTGATTTTAAAAAGTACTTTCACATATTATTTTATGCAATACATATTTACAAGTCAAACATCTACAAAGAAAAGCGTTAATTTAGGCCCTATAATTGATATAATCCCAGTAGTACTGATAAATGTGAAGGTATACCATTGACATGTATCAAATATAAAATTTTAATACTTACCCCTGAATCGATTCCTTGAGTATTTGGTGTTGTTGACCGTTGCTGCAGATTGTGGAAACTCTGTAAATAAAATAAACAACAATAAAATACATAACTTGTAAATATAAAAAGTATTTTGTTTTTGTTATTACAAATTTAACCTTTTAAAAATATTGTATACAATATAATAATTACAAAATTTTTCATCTGTTGTACAGAAAATAGAAAATTACAGAATGATACAAATGTACATACACACTTACAAATTAGTAAATAAACAGTAAAAAACACAAAAATTTCATTCTATAACTCTATCTCACATTCTATATACAATTAGTTACTCTCCTGTAAATTTAAAACTTTCAATCTTCTGATTTGAAATTTAATATCTATTTTTAAAAAATGAACTTATTACATAAAAACAAAAAGATTTGTAATATTTATTATTATTCTAAAGTGTCATAAATAAATTTCATAGAACTGTTTCATTTGCATGCAAAAGCTTAAATTTGTTAATATAATAACAAACATTTCTGTGAAATTTTGTTAAGCATTATTAATGATAAAAGTACATCCTTGGTATTATGTATAATTCATAATGTGAATAATACTTCTGTATTTGTTTGTCATGTCTTCTTAATATATCATTTAAGACAACAAACAAAGCATTGAGAATAAAAATTAAAAGATTCTATGTACTTATAAAAGACTGCAATTTACTTGAGATTGGCCAGTCGATTGTGGCTGTGGTGATGCCGAAGGTGGTGGTGCTGGAGATTGAGAAAGAGCACGCTGTGGTGATTGACTGGAAGGATTAGCTTGATTAGACGGAGGTGGTGGTGGATTCGGAGGTCCACCTTGGTTCCAACCCCTCTGTTCTGTATATAAACTAGAAGGGTGGCTGGTTTGTGTAGTGTATGAATTTAGCTGAAAGATATAAGAAATTAATTAATATTGTTTGTAATAATGTCACTTTTAATTTCTTAAATATATATATATATATATATATGTGTGTGTGTATATACTTGATGATGACTATATGGTGCATGAGGTCTTGTTGGAGAAGAATAACGTTGCGTATATTGTTGATATGGCATAGGAGTTGGAGAACTTGGTCCTCCAGGCCCTGCATGTAATCTTGGTGAACCCTGTTTGTAACGTAACATACAGTCAATTACAAAAATAGTTACAAAACATTGAAGGTTACATTTAGTAAAGAATAAAAATATACAGGCTAAACTACAAACAAACACAAATTGTAAACTTTAATAAAACAATACTTTTAAATAATTATATTAAAAATTTATTTTTTTAAAGCTCACTGTCACATCGACAAAAGATTATTCTAATTACCGTCTGTGGAGGTCGCTGGCCAGGTTGTGGATAAACTGGAGGGACAACCGGAGGTCGTTGAATGGGCCAAGGTTGTTGATAAGGTTCTGGTCCCATTCCAGGATAGTTCCCATGGAACCGATGTACAGGTGTCGATGCTTGAAGTAACTGGTTTAATGTAGGCGTTGGTCCAGTAGCTTGCGATATACTTTGTCCTGATAAAAACCTTGGCTGCCCCGGAAAACTACTTGGTGTAGCCCCTACATATGCCAGCCGTGACTCAATCTTGGAAGCTGCATAATGTTCTTCCATTTCTGCCCGATGAACTCTTTCGCTTTCATGTATCAAGTGTTTACTATGATAATCCAACTGTTTTCCTGGAAAGTCTCCATGCTTTCCCACATACTCTGGTACTTGCTTGCCTGGATAATCGGTCAACGACTTGGAGGGAAATTCGTTTGATTTGTTGGTATACTCCTCCGAATAATCACGTATAACATTCGACGTGAACGGATGTCCGGGATGGTTTGGATGCCCGGGTGCATCGAGGGGCTCTTGTTTGCCGACAGATTCTTGAGGAGCTTGACCAGCCTCTCTGGGTGATTTGACTTCACCGGTAGTGTGTCCACCAATGTCCTCGCGGTATTGACTCATCTCGAAACCCGTGTCCCCGCCGCGATTCACATATTTAAGCAGCTGGGCCGCGCCCCGGGGCACTTTATCACCCGGCTCTGGATCCAGCTGCTGCTTCGTATTAACACTCGCACTATTCCCACCGACTTGCGGACGTTTCTGTGCGCATTTCACGGACTCGTTCAGCTTCACATCGTTTTGTTGGCTCTCGGCTTGCGTCGCAGCCATGTTCTCTCCTCACGGAGCCATCGTCGTCTCATAAACTAGCCAATCGCGGGACCTCGTGTGTCTCGCGTACTATGTACTCGAAATTGGAATTCTTTTTAATTGAATCTCTTCTACTGAACTTAACTCTTCCCACCACATCCTCAGTTAAACTATCCAGGACTAAGCACCGTACCAACAATTTTTACTTCCTACCGTTTTCAAAGTAGAAGGAACCAAAAAAAACTCGTACACGAACGTCAAAAGCAGCGTCGCATCTATTATGCCATCTTGCGGCTACATTACTAACAAATAGGGTTCAGCCCCGATTTTCAATCGGCGACAATTCTAGTGTTGGGATGATTGTATTTCTAAATAAATGTTTTGCAACATATACATGAACCTAGAAATATAGGGACAAAGCATATTCTTCAGTGGGGAAAACCATTATAAAACAAAGCGACCAAGGTAAAATGATTTAATTGGCTACCGCTTGGTACAGTTTCAAAGTGAAAATGCATATGTTACAATTCTTGAATTTGAACATTTGAATAAGTTTAAATCTTTAAAATTGAAAATTTGCAAATCTGTAAATTCAAAATTTCTAACACTTTAAATTTCTAAAATATTGTATACCTGTAGAAACATGAATCACTTGTTTTGTGTTACTTTAAATAGATGATTTCTTAATTCTAAGAGTTTTCATAATTGGCGGTGCACAACATGCGCAGAAAAACATACAATTAAACTTTATTCGTTCTTATCGTCGACAATCCCATAGATCTATGGTCAAGTCAAGCTTAAATTTGATCCTTATATTCCTAGATCCATGAGTATATGTGTCATTTGCTTGCGTATATAACGTCTAAATTATGCATATAAACATGTTCCACAAAATATGATTGTTTAATATGAATTTATTTGCTACAATTTATATGTGTATATGTTCTAATACAAATTATTTGAATAAACCAATTTGTATAATTAAACGTTTCATTTATACCTAAATAAATTTGAAAGAAAGAGTTGCAAAGTTCATAAAAACGATAATATTAAAGAAATCTATAATCGTTTATATTTTCCTTTTCACTATTTACTTTATCTGTAAAGAAGAAAAATGAAAAGCAAAATATTATTGAAAAAAGTAAACATTACCATTAATTATAAACAACTTCTTACAAAAACTATGTATGTATTTTTATAACATATAATATTAATTGTGAAAAAATTCTTGCATGATATTCACGTAATCGTAAGAGACACGCTTTACTTTTTTTGTCATTTTAACTAATATCATTAATTACTACCTAAAATGTGTTATATGTTGTACATGCAAACAATAAATGAGTGATAGTATGGCGCTTATTATGACTTACTGTCGTCGATAGGTGACAATGTTTTAACATTAATCATAATAAACTTGATGCGGTTGTGAAAGATTTTGATAAGAATAATATTGTAAATATAAAGTATGTAAAACTTGAGGTTGTGCTATTGAATCAGTTTAATAATTATGCGTGTGTTCTTATCGCGTACATGTGTCGTTATGTACACGTCTACGTGATATCTGAATCCTACGTGGCAATATTCATTAGTAATAATTGTTTTACCTTGATTCCATTGTGTTGATATACGGACGCTACGTATGCAATTGTACATATTTATTAAATCATTAAATAACAAATTGAATTCAACAAATAAATCGTACGTAAATGTGTATTCAACTTTGAAGTGTCATATTTTTAACACAAACTTATTATATGTGAGTGTCATCATACATTTAGAAACTTATTTGTAAAGATATATTTTACATGGAATATCAAGTACCATAAATTAAGTTCTATATAAATAGTAATATTAGTAATGTTTCAAATAATCTATTTAATAATATTATATTTTCATCTATTAATTTTGTAAATATTTTTCAGAAGAAAATTTCAGTTTTAATCTATGTTAAAACACATTTGAATTGAATTGTTAGTGGGTAATGCAAAGGAAAAAAAAGAAACTGGGAACAATGAGAGCTGTAATTCTTGTTGGTGGATATGGTACTAGATTAAGACCGCTTACATTAAGTCGACCTAAGCCATTGGTTGAATTTGCTAATAAGCCGATGCTGTTACATCAGATAGAAGCTTTGGTATGACATATTGTTTCTGTAGCAAATTTGATAAAAGTTATTTATTATAATTTTTAATTTCAGGTAGAGACTAATGTAAAAGAAGTAATATTAGCTGTATCTTATCGTGCAGAAGAGATGGAAAGAGATTTGGGTGAAGAAGCTAAAAAGTTAGGAGTACGTTTAATTTTTTCACATGAGCCAGAACCTCTTGGTACTGCGGGACCACTTGCGCTTGTACATGATCTTTTGTGTTCAGGGGATGAACCATTCTTTGTATTAAATTCTGATATCATTTGTGATTTTCCATTCAGGCAGTTATTAGAATTTCATAAAAGTCATGGTAAAGAAGGTACCATAATTGTTACTAAAGTAGAAGAACCATCAAAATATGGTGTAGTCGTGTATAATGATGATGGAAAGATAGAAAGTTTTGTAGAAAAGCCACAAGAATTTATCTCTAATAAAATTAATGCAGGTATTCCCTTCTTAATACAAAATTACAAAATCTATAGTTTTTCAAATGTTGTGTTTCCTCATACCAATTATGAATTTTGTAGGTATGTATATTTTTAACCCAAGTATCTTAAAAAGAATACATCTGAAGCCTACAAGTATAGAAAAAGAGGTCTTCCCACATATGGCACGGGATGGAGAATTATTTGCAATGGAATTAACAGGATTTTGGATGGATGTAGGACAACCGAAAGATTTTCTCAAAGGTACAGGTTTATTTCTTTAATGTAATTTTCATTTAATGTGTAACAAATAACTAACATCGTCCAAATACAATTCTTTATGTTTTAATAGGAATGAGTATGTACTTAACATCTTTAAGACAGAAATCCCCTGAAAAGTTATACTCTGGTCCAGGCATTGTAGGAAATGTTTTGATAGATGAAACAGCAAAAATTGGAAAAGATTGTAGAATTGGACCTAATGTTACAATTGGTCCTGGTGTGGTGTTATCTGATGGATGTTGCATCAAACGGAGCACTATTCTTAAAGCGGCTGTAATAAAAGAGCATGCATGGCTAGATGGGTAAATTTCAAAGCAATACATCTAGAATTATTATAAGTTAACATATAATAATTACTGTATACATTTATATAATACAACATAATGCATGATTATTGTAGGTGCATCGTAGGTTGGAGAAGTGTTGTAGGACGTTGGGTACGCATGGAGGGTATAACGGTACTCGGTGAAGATGTAATTGTTAAAGACGAATTATACATCAACGGAGGTCAAGTTTTACCTCACAAAAATATTTCCAGTTCAGTGCCAGAGCCGCAAATAATCATGTGACTAAAGACAATATTTCTTAATGTACTCGTTGAACATAATCGACGATCAAATTGGGAAACTTCCTACAAACAAAAAAGTTTCTATCAGCTTTATTAGATACATGTAAATTAATGTTGAATATACATTTATTTATATCATTTTTATATTTACAATTTAAATCAGCTTTATCGGTAGTCCTCGTACTACTATAGCAGCTGCAGTCATATATTGAGAACAGACATCTTTGGACTTTGCTACTGCCCTCAACATCTCAGGTTCTACAGGCACATTCTGAGTGCTTCTTTGCGTATTTTTTAAAAATTCTGGCCATAAAGAATTGAAAGAAACATTAATTACTAATAAAAGTAATCGAAAGATAAAGAAAATACAAATACTTTTGTGACTCTTTATACTAACTTAAAGTACCCGCACACCACATATTGATATCTACATCGGCCCATGGTCTATTCAACGGTGATGGAATCCAGTTACTAATAAAATTTGTAGTCATTTTATCGATGTCTGCATCAGTAACTTCCCACAACATACCAAGCACGCATGGACTAAAAACAAAGTATAAAATATTTAATATGAACTCGTTTGTAATTTATAAAAGCTTACATTTTACCTGCTAGCTATCAAGTATTGATTCGAAATACCATATGGAGGATAACGTCCTCCTACTGTAAGTAATTTTACGCTACTACAGCCGAATAATAAAACAATTGATTTTACTCTAAGCCTTTCAATTTGCTCTCCTGATAAATATTGTATTCCATTACCGTGACCATTATACCTAGAGAAATAATATATATTTGACAATAAAGAAATAATTTAATGATAACGTAAATAATCTTACATTAATATGTCATGATTAATCAATGCATCTTCAAAAACATCTTCTTGAGGTTCTACATTGTACGAGCTTTTCCAATGAGGTAGCCAATACTCAATGAACAATCTCATACGTTTTTCCATTTTAGTTAAATTACCTGATGGATTAACTATACATGTACCCATATCACTTTTGGCTCTAATTATTTTGCAACCATTTTTCATTGTACTTTCATGTTCTTTAAATAAGGCATAAGCAATGTGCAGTGATGGAAAGCGAGTAACAGGATGACATTTTAATATTTCCATAGATTCAAAAGGTATATAATCCATATGCTAAAAGATATAAAGAGACATAGTATAATCATAACTATATAACATTTGCATTTACTACAAGCAAGATTACAAACTTCATCAATGACCAAAACTAATGTTTTCCTAACTGCATCCTTCAATTCTTCTATACAGGATAATTTTCCATAGATAGATAATATAATATTGTTTGCAAGTCTGTCATTACTAGAAAGCAGATACTTCACTGCACGGGCTATTTCTTCTCTTGTTAGAAAACATGCTGCTAGCGCAATTTTTTTTAACAACCATATAGACCTTTTCGATATGTTTTTGCTGTCGTACATATTGAAAAAATAGGTTGGTTAAAAATATAAAAGAATTGTCAATTTAATATTATACTCACGACGATCTACTGCCAGATATTAGTTTATCTATCATTTGTAAAATATCCATCACTACATCATGTTTGTTTATTGGATCTGCCATAAATAAAACTCTCCATTCTCGTAGCCATGCATATTCTAATGTTTGTATAGCAGTCTTAAACATGTATATATATGTATAACATGTATGTAAAAAATATGATATTTAATAGAAATCACACTCATTAATGTTACAAGTACCTTCATGTTTGTGTTCTGCCGTTCTCTCATTTTCCAATATAATTCATTATTTGCATAAGTAGCTTCAAGTTCTGACCTATTATTGGAAAGTAATTTTTGAATTTCATAACAGATATCATATGAAGAATCTAATTTAGGTTTTGGTAATGTTATACACATGGGTTCTATTTCTTTAGTCCCTGTTGGTAATATGGTAAGATGTATCTCTTGCATTACATTTGATGTTTTGTTACATTCAAAGATGCTTGGAGATTTGTACTGGCCAGTAATTTGAATCATATACCACTCTATACATAAACAAAAATTCACACCAGTTTAACATTTTTTATAATATTTAAATTATATTTTTAGCAGTTTACCCTCAGGAAGATTATGGAGCATTGTTCCAAAAGTATCAATGACATTTGTATTATTTATGTTAAATTCAACGTAAGATGATTTTAGTCCATACATCTGTGGCGTATTTAAAACTGACTTGCGCATCTCTGTTTTCACATATCTGTGCAATATTTGTTGGCGAAGTATCACTGCATGCGACTCAATTAGGTGACATATAGCCTTGAGTTCATTGTCCGTCTGCAAATTGTAAATATGAATTAATTATTTATTAAATTTTCTATTATGTTACATCCATACATAGAGTAATAGCAATAGAACAATAATACCTTTAAATAACAAACAGCTAACATTTTATGTAAATTTGCATATTCAACGCTTCCTATGTTGCATTCTATATTTGTAAGTAATTTTTCAATATCTTTCCTCACATCTTCTATAGAATTAGTCTCAAACACATCTGATACTTCTTCCGAGCTTTTGTCATATAAATTATGTTCGTGCAGAATTTGAAAAATATCATTAATCTTATCACACATGATTAACTGTTTGCATGATTACCATTTCACTATTTTACATTTCTATATAAATATATATTTATTTCTACGATATTATACACGCACATGGTAACTGTCTTCTGTAACGATTCAAATTTAAATCAACCTATCGCACAGTAATCTGCGATACGCATGATACCAACATAAAATACGAGCGTGCAATATATATAGACATATAAATATTTGTATAAAATAATTATTTTTATACGTAAATATGAATAAAAAAAATTATTCTTATAAATTAACATTTTATATATTGCATTATGCACCTACATACATAATAAAGTCATTTATATAACCGCAAATTGTCTTGCAGTGATTGGAAGAAATGCCAGAATGAATTTCAAAATTTGTTACAGTCATGCATTTCTTATACATTTGTATTTATTGGCTACGATCTATCGTACAACCACTGTACAACTTGGTTCATTACTGTAATTGAATTGAGTAGAGAAAGTACATGTTTGACGTAGCAATTTTTCAGTATTTCATCAGTGAACTTATATTTATAAAATTAACTATTCCAAAGGAATAAAGAAAAGTTATCGAAATGGTTGACATAAAAACCCAAGAAATCAGTGAGGAAAATGATGTTCCACAAAAAAGTGCGAAACAGTTACAGAAAGAAGCGAAGAAGTTAGCAAAACTCGAAAAGTTTAAACAAAAGCAAGAGAAAAAAGAGACCGAAAAAGTTCCAAAAGTGAAGGAAAAGAATGAAGTACGCACGATATTGTAATAGTTAAAATTTGTCATAGTCTTCTATTTCTTATTGTCCATATGGTTTTTGATTCATGGTTGTAAGAGGAGTTATGCTTACTGTAACATCTTATATTGTTTTTTGTTTTTCCAGAAAATTGAAAAGAAAAAGGAGTGTAAAGAATCTGCTGTGTACACAATAAATACACCTGCAGGAGAGAAAAAAGATGTTATGTGTGCCATGCCTGATACATATAGTCCAAAGTATGTTGAAGCTGCATGGTATGCGTGGTGGAAGAAACAAGGTTTCTTTAAACCTGAATACAGTGTATGTTGCTAAAAGAATTAATTTAAATGCATATTGAAATATATTTGTGAAATTTTAGGATATTATACTTCACTTCCTTTATTATTAATTATAGAACAAAAATGTATTAGAGCCAAATCCTAAAGGAAAATTTATCATGGTGATACCTCCTCCAAATGTAACTGGTTATCTTCACCTTGGTCATGCTTTAACCAATGCTGTAGAAGATGCTATTACAAGATGGTAAAATAAGATTTTAATTTTATTATGCACTACATGGAAATGTATAATTAATAATATTAAGGTCATCTGTCTGACCTTGAAATTATAATTTAAAAGGAATCGTATGAAAGGCTGTACAACTTTATGGAATCCGGGTTGTGACCATGCAGGTATTGCTACTCAAGTTGTTGTTGAAAAAAAACTTTGGATGGAAGAAAAGAAAACACGCCATGATATAGGGAGAGAAAATTTTATAGAAAAAGTTTGGAAGTGGAAAGAGGAGTACGTTTTAATGATCTGTAAAATTACAATCTAGTATGATATATTTTTTAATGTAATAATTTAATTCTAGGAAAGGAGACAGAATTTACTTACAGTTGCAAAAATTAGGTGCTTCGTGCGATTGGGATCGTGCTTGCTTCACTATGGATCCAAAGTTATGTAAAGCTGTTACAGAGGCATTTATAAGGTTACATGATGAGGGTATAATTTATAGAAGTAATCGCCTAGTTAATTGGTCTTGTACATTGAAAAGTGCTATTTCTGACATTGAAGTAAGGATTTTTAAAGAATTTTCGATTGCACATTTCTTAAACACAGTATTCCATTTATAATGTTTTTCAGGTTGATAAAGTTGAATTAACTAGTCGTACGTTATTTTCAATTCCCGGATATCAAGAAAAAGTAGAATTTGGAGTTTTAGTATTATTCAATTATGAAACTGTAGATTCTAAAGAGAAAATAACAGTAGCTACTACTCGTATTGAAACCATGTTAGGAGATACAGCTGTTGCTGTTCATCCTCAAGATAGTAGATACAACCAGTATATTGGAAAATATGTACAACATCCGTTTTGTGATAGGAAGTTACCTATCATAGCCGACGAATTTGTTGAAATGGAATTTGGGACAGGTAAAGAAATATAGTAATATGATATGGTATCATCTTCTATCACAGCAATATCGTTTTAATAACATTTTTACAGGTGCCGTAAAAATAACACCAGCTCATGATGCTAATGATTACGAGGTGGGAAAAAGACATAACTTACCGTTTATCACGATTTTTGACGACAACGGGAATATTATTGGAGATTACGGACAATTTACGGTATTTATTCTTTTCATTAAAATAGTACAATTTCTTATTATAGTTTAAACAATTTGAGATGTTTTCATATATAGGGAATGAAGCGGTTCCACGCTAGAACAGCCATAATAAACGAATTAAAAGCAAGAAATTTGTTAGTTGAAATTAAAGATAATCCTATGGTGGTACCAATATGTAGTAGATCTAAAGATGTTATTGAACCATTAATGAAACCCCAATGGTAATATAATATATTATGGTGGCAACATTTATATGATGGCATGTAATATAAAATAAATTGTAAATATCTCTTTTACGTATAGGTATATAAAATGTAACGAAATGGCCGAGAAAGCAATGCATGCAGTGAAAACTGGTGAGTTGAAGATTATTCCGGATCAATATAAAAAAATTTGGTATCATTGGATGGAAAACATAAGAGATTGGTGTATTTCCCGTCAGTTGTGGTGGGGTCATCGTATTCCTGCTTATTCTATTAAAACAGTGAATACATTGACAAATATGAAGGTACTTTTTCAACATGTCACGATGAAAATTGATACACTTTAAACGTACAAATTCACTTTATTTAGTCAGACGATGATTATTGGGTAAGTGCACATTCACTAAACGAAGCAAAAGAAAAAGCTGCTAAAAAGTTAAATACAACTGTAGATAATATTATCGCCGAACAAGATGTTGATGTATTAGATACATGGTTTTCTTCTGGCTTATTCCCGTTATCAGTATTTGGATGGCCAGACGAGGTATAGAGATTATCCTGAATCAATTCTTTAAGCGTTATTTAGTTTACATCGTGAAATTTGTTTAATATTAGAATAAAATTATAATTTTCAGACAGATGAATTCAAAGCATTTTATCCTGGCACGTTGTTAGAAACTGGACACGATATATTATTTTTTTGGGTAGCAAGGATGGTATTCCTGGGTCAAAAGTTGACAGGAAAATTACCATTCAAGTACGTATTTATATTTTTATTGGTATGATTAAACTTATGTATCGAAATTTATACATAAAAGAATTTCCATAGAGAAGTATATTTACATGCTATGGTACGAGATGCACATGGAAGAAAGATGAGCAAGTCCTTAGGAAATGTCATAGATCCTATGGATGTAATTAACGGAATATCGTTGGAGGTAGGTTTCAGTGTTTATCGGTGTTATAATTTTATAATAATATTTATACTAAAATTGAAATTCTTGACAGAATCTTCATAAGCAACTAATGAATTCCAATTTGGATCCAAAAGAGCTTGAACGTGCTAAAGAGGGACAAAAACGTGATTATCCACAGGGAATACCCGAGTGTGGAACTGATGCTCTAAGATTTGCTCTTTGCGCTTATACAATGCAAGGTCGTGACATTAATCTTGACATCAATCGTGTACAAGGATACCGCTTCTTTTGTAACAAAATATGGAATGCAGCAAAGTTTTGTTTCACATATTTGAATTCCAATTTAAATTCTAACGAAGACATTCAATCGGTAAAACTTACTCGAAATATTTCGAAGAGATTTCAACGCTCTTATGAACCTGTACTTTCTCATTTTTTACAGCAGAATCATTACGATAACAATATAGTAGGAGACAAAGAATGGTATCATAAGACATTAAAAGAAAGATGCGTACAGGAAGCATTAAATAATTATTTAGAAGATTATTCCTACCTCGACGGATATAGTCCATCACAAATTGATGTGAAGGTTTATCGAGCCCTGATGACATTGGATATTGATTTCATGAAATATCCCCATTTGCAACGGTGGTATAAACATATAGCATCGTTCAGTCAGCAAGAACTATCTGTATTTCGCGTAGAAGAAGGCAAAATATTACCCCACTGTGGTTGCGAGGTACATAATCACAGTAACAGAAAAAAGCAGGTATAACTATATTTTAGTAAAAATTAAAAATGGATCGAGTTATATCTAGATCCAGAGAATGTATGCAATTATTCATTTTTATTAGTCGTCAAATGAAACCAATGTCGATTTATGGATGCTCTCCCGTGTAAGTTATGCTGTGAGTACTTGCGACAAAGCAATGGCGCAATACGATTTCCAGACAGCCACCACTGCTTGTTACAACCTTTGGTTATACGATTTATGCGACATTTATTTGGTTCGTATACAATTATAAGGCAGTTGGACAATCTTTACGCGGTTTATTGACTAATAATATTCATTATTTTAGGAGTATTTAAAACCAATATTTCACAGTAACGATAACGAAAGAAAGTCTGCAGCAAGGAAAACTTTGTTTAGAACGCTAGATATAGGATTAAGATTGTTAAGCCCGTTCATGCCGTTTATAACAGAAGAACTTTATCAACGTTTACCACACGCGGAACAGCTATATTCAAGTATTTGTGTTAGTCCATATCCAGAAATTTCCGAGGTAATAATTGTTATTCTGATCCATAAAGAAAAATGTATACGTATAAGTATTTTTTCAATGATTTTTCAATGATTGTAATCATTATTTAGTGTCCTTGGAGAAACGAAGAAATAGAGAAGGATATTGATTTTGCTAACAAAGTAATAAAAAACATTCGGTCAACTCGTGCAACTTACAATTTACCAAATAAAGTAAAGACTGAAGCTTTCCTTGTATGCAGCAATGACAGTTCAAAAGAAAAACTTATGGAATATCAATTACTGATAGAAACTCTTGCTTACTCTACGCTTAGCAGTCAAAAACCACCAACAGGATGCGCTATTATTACTGTGACGGATAAAGTACAAGTACATTTACTGCTGAAGGTATGATATTTCTACATTTAAATTATTCAGTTGTTAATTTATAATAATTTAATTACAATATTTATGAATGTTCAAGGGTTTGATTGATCCAAAGAAGGAGTTAGAAAAACTTTGTAAGAAGGAAGAACAGTTATTAGATATCATAAACAAAACCAAACAATCCATGGAAGTTCCTGATTATAATATTAAGGTACCTTTAGATGTACAAAATAGTAACAAAGAAAAATTGATAAACAGTGAAGGAGAATTGCAACGAATTACCGACGCAATAGCGGCTCTACGAGCAATGTAATATTTAATTAAAATATTTAAAAATGTTATTACTGCATTATTTTCGTATTTAAATTATTTTTTCCGCCAAAAATTCTTGGTAGTTTTCATAATTTAAAATAATATTATGCGGTAAAATAATAAATTTGGTATTTAATATTTATACAGTGATGACAATGATGATTAATTTAGATTTGTAAAATTGTAAAATTAACATTTTGCACTCGACTGTCCTTTTTAAAGGGACATTTTAAATGATAAAATAAAATCGAGTGCAGAGTTAAAAATGTATAGCATTTTTGGTCATTACCAACATAGCATTACAAAATATCGCGTTACATCTATGATATATTTGACATTAAAAATTCTAAAAAATTAGGTATAGAATATAAATAATCGTAACATTTTAACAGAAAGTATTTTCTACATTCATTTATTATAAAGCATTATTAATAAATGCAACAATTGCTAAAATTAATGTATTTAATATCTAACAAAGGTGAACTAATAATTTTAATAGTCGTACTTAATTTGTTCCGATCGATTACATTTAATCTATCGTTACATACAATTTATTTATGAAAATAGTATACGAAAATGATTACAGTAGAATAATAACGGATAGCTGTAGATGTCATACGATCAGTATTATGCATTGTGTTACTATCATTTTGCATGATATTTATTATAGCGTTAATATATGTAAAGAATTTACTTAAATCATACGATACGTATGTTTGTAACTGTTAGCTACACACACACATCCCCTTTTGAAATAAAAGTATCGATGGAAACAAACCTTGTACGAAATTTGTATAATTAGATCTATTAAAATGACAAACATTGCACAGAAAAAAGGATTTGGAAGTATTGTAAATCTTATTAATCATTTTTCGATATAAAAAGTGTATAACGATATAATATTATGGTTGTGCTAGAAAGCCAAATTATTGTATCTCTCTTATGTCATTAATATTAACTATTATCATCGTTTTGTAAAACTCCTGTTGACTATTATTTCCTGTGTATATCGAACGTATATCATTTCGATACTTATTACATACATGATTAACAAAAAAAAAAAAGGGAGAAACAGTATTAACAGTATTGTATATACAATTATGATATGTGAACAGTAATTCGTTACTCATTCGAATTTTGTCCAATTATTTTGTGATTTAATGGCAGGTGTATTCAGCGTTAAACTGAATGTGTTATCTATATTAATACTGTTTTCGGATGTATTGCATACGTTAGATTTTTTCGTAGGTGAATCGTCGTTGCTTATACTAAATTTGTTGAAATCTAAACCGTAGGCTTGTAACAAATCCAAATCACCGATATTATCGGAGGACTTTTGTTGCTTGTCGTTACTTTTGTGCAATGGTTGAAAGTAAGGGTATAGTGGATTACTCAACCCCTCACCCATTTCAGGAATATGTAACGACTGAGTCATTTGCTTGGAACTCGTGAATTCCGACGAATTAGAAAGCAAAGGATCGAAGTCTTCGCTGCTCGCGGTCGAATCTAATTTAATTAAATCTGGCACTTCGGGAGACTCCTGCAGCACACAAACAAGTAACACGTTATCTCAACGTTGTAATAAACAACATTTATAAGAAAAAAATGAGACAAAAACAATTGAATAAGACAGTTTTGACTTTGACGGAACAGAAACAATTAACATTCACAAAATAGAAAAGGAGAAATGAATATCATAGGTTTAATGACTGTATGTAATGATCGTTGGCAAGCGAATACAAGTTGATAAATAAATAATGAATGATGACGTTTACCTTCGAATGTGCAGGGTAAGATGTACTATTGTATACATGGGATGGAACGTGACAATTAACAGACAACGATGCATTTGTAGCTTGAAAGATGGGTGGTTGCAAATAGGAAGGTATAAACACTTTACTCGTATCGAAAGGATCGTTCTCTTTCGAATGGAAATCTGAATTGAGATTTTGTTGACATTTGCTAAAAGAATGACTCGTTACATCCAGATTTGTAAAAACATCGTCGTTGTATATCTCGATATCTTTTGAACAACTTTCAAAACCGTTTTTACATCGCTTTATATCTACATTTTGTGGATACAAAGATGTATTATGTTTTGTTAATTCATTCGTACGGATTTCGTGCAAAGAATTACTCGAATGTGGATGTTCTTCTTTACCCGTTTTATTTACTCTCGAAGTGAAAGAATCAAATGGAAGCCTATTACTTATACTAGTCCGAGTATTAACATCATCAGTTAACGTATCATTTGTATTTAATGTAAAATTTGATTGATCTACCAAATTGATTAAGGCGGAATGTGGAGTAGAGGATACTGTTTGCGAGGAGAAATTAACAATCGGGTTCGTGGCAACTGGATTAGGTGGAGGACCGTGCCGCATGTGTCCATTCCATGCAGGTCTCAAGCTGTCTAAGCTGCGCACTGGTTTCAACTGAAAGTGATGCATGAAACATTCTTACATTTATCTAATAAAAGTACTTGATAAACTCTATCAAATAAATGAATAATAGTTGCGTATATGTAATACATTCTTGCATTAGTTCATGCACGTTTAAAGGATATTTCAAAAGTGCATTTCTAAATAATAAGATAAAATTATATAACATTGCGTGTAACATAATATATCGAAACAAAGAACAATCTTTCGGTATGCGCATAATACTTCATTTTTAATTGATCGTAGTTTAATAAACAAGATACTCTTCAAAATCTTTGGCTAAATTTAATCCGCGTATTCTGATGTTTGTATCGGCGATAGAACGTGAAATCGATGTTAATTGCATACACGTGTACACTTTGATAAGCAACATTTTACAACATATTAAAATTGCACATAGAAACATTTTCACGGCAATAAATGGTGCACTTTTTGACAAAGTATACTTTATGTACACTCTATTGATATTGTTTAGTATTAAGGATTTCGTGTGAACCTTACGAATATAATTTGTATAATTTTCTATGGGTACGATAAATTAAAACCGAACGTACACTTACTGTTCTATCGATAGGAGGTGTGTTTGGAAATATCACGTGACGAAGTTCTTGCATAAGATCGATATTTACCCTTTCCGGTGGAGAGTCAGATTCTTCCGGGGAGCTAGGACTTAACGGAGAATATTGTTGTCTACTGCAACTTAAAAGGTACATGATAATTGTGTCGTTTATGCTGTAATATAAAACAGAGAAATATGAAGATACCTTGAATCTGTAAAATTACTATTTCGTATTCGAAGATCTTTTCTATAACTAGTAGTAGCTGTAAAACCATTTGGTGATTTTGATGGGGACGTAAAGTCGATAGGCCTTCTATCTATCGTGGGTGAACTAGGCGCAGATCTGGGTTGATGAAATCTCATACTTGGTTCATTCCTATTCGATCGACCTGAAAGTAAAGAAACTGTTAAAACACTATAATCGATAGGTGCGTTCGAATTAGAGTAAAATTAATAAAATCTACTCTACCTTTCCATTTTAATCCTTTGTACGCTGTTTTCATATCTTTACCTTTGTCTTTTACCTACGAATACAATGTTTATAATATCAATTTGAATTCTTCATTAAATACATAGTTAAAATGTACATTAGATTTGTTATCATGTTCGTTTTGCTAATTTTCGATTTTTGTTGTTAAATGATAATTAATATTGTATATAATGTATATATAACTATTTGATAAGTATGTCTAAAACTTACTGATTTAACTGCATATTTTACAGCGGGATTGGCCTGGAATCGAAGGCAATCAAAAATACAAAATGACAATTTGTCTTTACTACGCATCTTAATTTGAAAACCGATTGTTCGAATACTCTTAATCGAAAAATTCAAATAACACAACGCACCTTGTCCTTCACACTGCGAAAAAATGCAGAACTTTCTTTACGCATGGTATACGTCCATTCCCGGTATTGTTGCATAAATTTATTACTAGATTTAGTGGAGTAGCTGCAAGCTTCCAACTCGTATTCATCCGTGAAACCATCTCCTGAATTAAGCATATTCAGTCTTTCTTCTATAAACTAAAATAATCATTATTATAAACTTAATCGGTTTTAAAATACATCTTCTATATTACTCGATGTATTTTTTCATACTTGTTGAAATATTTGTAATTCCAACATTTTTCGTAAAAAAGGTTGCATCGAAGAAGGTCTGCTTTCCACAAATGCATTTTGGTTAAATGTGATACTTTGTCCATCCTCCAACGTTAATGCATCCTTGTAGCCAGCTGTTAATTGTACCAATGCTCGTAAAAATGCTCTTGACACTCCGTCACCGAGTAGCGCGGGTCTATTACGTAATGCCTTCATCAAGTTTGTCACCTGAGACAAAGAAACTCTTTATTTTATTATTTAAGACGTATTTCGATTCTTAAGCATAACTTTATTGTTCCGAGGATAATATTATATTTTTATACGAACCACATCTTGAGGTAACGATTCCAGGTCTTGAAATGGAGATTCTATAGTATTATTATCAGCATCCAAGATAACTACTTCTCCTAAATCGCTTTTACGTACTCTCTAAAGACAGTAAACAACAATCAGAATATAAATACTAATTACTGATTTATAGTTAATATGTGTCAACTAAATACCTGAAGCGTCGGTGCAGGTACTCCGATTAAAAATGGCATCGGGGCTAATAAATAATCTATTAAAGATAATGGTAGTACTGGTATATATATATGTTGCCAAATCATTGGATAAATTAAAGCGTTGCATGCTTGAACGCACGCGCTCAATCTTGAAAGACGTTTCGAAGTGAAAATAATTCGCCGTTCGTATAACATAGAAGCAAATACTATCATCATATTGTGTGCATCGACAGCACTGTAATACTCCATTAAATTTCTCTAAAATAATACAATTTTTTATACATGGTTTGTTGACGCGTGGATTGATTTGTTATGAACGTCGAAACAAGTTTACGAATACTTACATTTTCGGGTATACTCGGTAATTGATACTGTTTTGGACTTTGACACACAAAATTCTGAAAATTATGTAAATATGTAACTTATGTAATATCTGGTATGAGATGTAAGTCTATAAAATTCATTACCACTTTAGAATTTGGTATAGGAATCGATATAGAAGTATCATGTGTGGGAACTGGACTTCTATAAACTGTTTCCAGAAATTTCCAAACATCTTCTCCAGTGCCAGTACTCATTAAAGTTGCAATATGATTTAAAAGCCTATTCAAAATATAATACAGCTTATTATTATTGTTTTTTAAATATCATGCCAAGTGATATACTGACTTGTAAAATATTTCATGCCATGGTAACGCGCTTAAAATTACTAAGGCTGTATCTGTCTTAGGATCATGTCGACAAAATCCAAATGTCCATTTTGAATCTATACTAGTGAGTACAAATGAAAAATGTTGCACCAACAGACTGTAATAAATAGATAAATGTATTAGACTTAAATTCTATTTGATTTTATCTTATCCTAATCTTCAATCTAATCTTTTAAGTTTAGTAAACATTTAAAGGCTTACTTTTCAATTTCGCAGGGGTATGCAAATTTTGGAACAGATTTAAGTATTTCCTCATCTGAAAAGGAAATAGGATACTTTTGGAGTATCCAAGGTGGTTTTTCTCCTAATGGTGCAGCTATCTCGCAGAAACACTCAAAAAGATGTTGCACATTGTCCCTAGAAATATTAATATCTTTTTAATAATATGATAAAATATTTTCATAATATAAAAAACATATATTGAAAATATATTCAATTTTGTGACTCCAAGTATTTTATGCATTGGTTTAATTGCTTTTATTTTATACAGTATACATTACACAATACATGTGCACAATGCAACCATACGTTTGTTATACATATTTATGATTCGTATGTATGAAAATGCAATAATAATTTTTAAACATTTAATGGATGTGCTTTTACTTAATTTATCATATATTATAAAATGAATTTTAATTAAGAATAATACTTAAACACTAGCCTTTAAGTGACTTTCACCTGCTTTATGTAGCATACAAAAAGAATGCTTTTATAGTACAGAAAAAAGAATTAACAAGTGAAATAAAATATCAGAAATATCATTGATACGATATTCATTGGTGAATATAAAAAATGAATAATATACACACCTCAATCTGGAACCCATGATAACAGTGGAAAAAAAAATAAGTACTTGATACTCTCTTGACGTCTATACGTCATTGTACGTACTACATGACAGTAATACATTCCATTCACGTGAATTTTAGTCGCATTGCGTACCCCATTATTACGCCCCACATTAATCTCACAAACAACTTTCTTTTCCCTATTTGCTGTACCAGTGCGTCCTAGTGTACTACCGAGTCATGTATCAACTACATCAACTAATCTCTGGATACTGCGAACATCTTATGTCGAAATCACACCTACCACACTGATGTGTATGTACAATTTTCAAGCACACGAGGGCGCCATACGAGTTATTCATCCAAACGGCATAGACAATGAGAGATCTACCATATCTTTGTATGTCAATATTACATACATGGACCTCTGAAGGTGGTTCAAGTTCAGAGGAAGAAACATAAGAAACAAAAAATAGGCATTCCTGTGGTCCCCACCATCTGTTATAGTACCATCATTATGTTTTATTCGCAGGAATTGATGAATAATAAAATTTCTCCAAGTAAATATTTTCAAACGCAGATTGATTCTTTTTGTAACAAGAAGTGAATTGTAAAGTAACGAAGTTAAAAAGTTGGAAGTATTGCGAAGTTCTCACTGTCACATGCGCGCGCCCTCTGATGTATAGAGTACTTTCTAAAGTGCTAAAGAACACTAAGTTATTTTCTAAGTTCCAAATAACGTGTAACATACTAGGTATTACTTAGTCCTTTTTCATTGTAGGCAATTGCTTGTATGCAAGTACATTACAGGTAGTATTAAAAAGTGTAAAACATGGCGCTTAACCTCACTGTAAAAGTTCATCCCGTAGTTTTATTTCAAGTTGTTGATGCCTATGAACGTCGAAAAGCCGAATCTCATCGCGTTATCGGAACGTTATTAGGTAATTTGTAACTGCATATTTTTATGAAAAGTGAAATATCAATTTGGCCACGATGTTCTGTTAAATGTCGTGACAGTACTTCATTTCTTCAAAACAATATTTATTATAAATTGACATGTATAGGTACTGTGGAAAAGGGAATGGTTGAAGTTACAAATTGTTTTTGTGTGCCACACAAAGAATCTGAAAGTCAGGTTGAAGCTGATTTAACGTATGGAATTGATTTGTATGAACTAAATCACAGAGTCAATGCGCAAGAGAATATTGTTGGATGGTGGGCAACAGGAAACGAGGTAATTGCTATAAAAAATTATTTGTGCATTACACACAATAAACAATCATCTTTTACAGGTTACCACGCATTCTTCTGTTATTCATGAGTACTATGTTCGTGAATGCAATAATCCGGTGCATTTGACTGTTGATACAACATTAGCAAATACTACCAGGATGGCAATTAAAGCTTACGTATGTGTTCCACTAGGAGTACCTAATGGAAAACAGGGTTCTATGTTTACTCCAGTTAAAGTACAGGTATATAGAGTATATTATTTTATACTATCTATTCTATAAAATGTATTGATTGGTGTGGATTCTTTTATTTTTAGATTACATGCTATGAGCCAGAAATTGTTGGTCTACAGCTTTGTACTAAAACTCAGTTACCAACTCATGCTCAAATAACTGGTGGAAAAACAGGTGGAGGTATTGAACCAATGATGGATCTTTCCCAAATAGCAGAAGCAAGTGTTAAACTTTCTTCCATGTTAGAACAAGTGCTTGCGTATGTTGATGATGTATTAAGTGGGAAACAACCACCAGATAATCAGGTATCTTTTTGATTTTATATGCATATTCGTTGTGAATATTTGATATAAATATTGTGAAAACAATATTATTTCAGGTGGGACGTGCTCTACTAGATATGGTACATTCAGTACCTAAAATGTCAAGTGACCAATTTGATGAAATGTTTAATAGCAATGTAAAAGATTTATTAATGGTTGTTGCACTTTCTCAATTGATAAAGACACAACTCCAACTTAATGAGAAACTTACACTGCTTACAACTTTATAAATCTTTTAATATTAATTAAAAAATTGTTTATACAATTTTTATGAATAAAAACACATTGAATTTTCAGTCATTATTTATTTTTTATGATTTATGTAACACATGTCTCGGTTACATCAATATTAAATGTAAGAAATAAAAAATAAATAATATAGTACATATTTTATATACACTTATAAATACTGTGATCAGTATATAGTACCTGTTACAAAAATTATTAGTTTACAAACGAAGCAATATCTTAAATTTCGCAAATTAATGAATCTTCTTTCTGATTATCTACTAAACTAGCCCAGTCAGGGACTCTATTAGATTTTAAATAATTTTCTTTAGTTAGACATCTTAGTGGTAAATCTATAGTTCCAAATATAGCACCTCCTAGCCATGCCGTGTAGTTTGGTTTACTTGGTGCAGTATGAAATTTAAACGTTTTAATTTTTAATTTCTCTGAATATAAATTACTTTTTATAAGAACTAAAAGTTCAGATTTAAGACGACTCATAAAGCCTTTTGCCATTGTTGTACCGCCAATTAATAGTATATTTTCTGCCAAAACTCGTCTAGTATCTATTGGACACTGTAACAATAATTAAAGTTATTAAAAGATCAATAAATGTAAAAGACCAATAAAATTTTTGTTTGAATTATACCTGTAAGAGAGCATCTAAAATCATTGTAGGTATGCTAAGATTATCATTGTCTCTTTCCCATAATACTTCAAAAGCTTTTTCTCTAATTTCACCAGGTATATTAATAATTTTAATTCCAGGATATTTAACTGCAGGAGGAGGATTAGGAGCTTCTGCTGTTCCTAATTTATTAGATCTTTCTAAAGTAGTAACAAAGCATGTTCTTACTTTTATATCTTCAGCAAGTTTTTCTGATATGTCTACATCGGGAGATACTTCTTTCAAAGATTTTATTAAATTCCTATTTAAAAAAAAATATATAAAAATCACAATAAAATTATTACATAATTAATTTGATGCTAAGTATTGAACTTACTCGTGTACAATTTGACTACCTAATGGAAGAGCTTGCCATGCTTTTAAAATTGATACACCTTCAAAAATTGGAATCAATGTAGCTTCTTTATATCCCACATCTAAAACTAAAGCTGTATTGACACCCAAGGTACTGATAGTTGCTAAATGAATCGGTAATAACATTAAAGACCCAATTTCAAAATGTCGAAACAATACTTTAGCTAAAGTATCTCTAAATTGTGTTGTAGATAGCGGTGATTCCATAACAACAATTCTAGCATCCTTTGGACATATCACAACGTGTCTAAGATAAAAGAGAAAGTTGACATATGACATATATAAGGTAAACATTACATGCCCTATAATTACCTGAAAAATAAGGCATGAAGAAAATCAACAAGCAATTGATATAAATCTTCCGTATCTTTGTAATCATAAATTTTTCGGAGCTCTTTAGTCTCTGAACATTTAACTTCTGTCCTTATTATACCCCGTGGTGTAACTTCGCCCGCGTAACCAAATCTAATGTCAAATCACATGTCAATTTATTAAGTATACAAAATTTTGTTTATAAACTTAAACCTACTTTGTATATGCGGAGCCAATATCAAATATGACCATTTGTTTATCTGATAAAAAACGGAGACCTTCGTAACCACGAAGCATTTTGACAGATTTCTTCTTAACAACAATACTATAACCTAAAAGGATATTAAAATAACTTTATTATTTCAACCGAATGGCTACTAATGTTTACTAATTATAAACGTTTGAAAGGATCATGAACGTTTAAACTGACAATTATTACAATTACTGTTAACAATTTTGTGTATCAGTAAAATAACTGTGTTTGACTGCTCTTTGACATTATAAGAATGAACATATTTGCATAATTGTAAACTACCCTTAAATCTTAGAAGGCACGTCCGACTTTATCGCGCATGCGTGACAGTAAGGCCGATTGCAGTGATGTATCTGCAATGTAGCTAAAGTAGTAAAGCATGAAGGATCAATTTAATACTTATTAATTATGACAAACTTTATTTGTCTATAAAATACAGAAAAATGTACATATCTTTTTAAACAATCATTTCAAGTTCTCTTGCATAATCAATTGCCAATGTTGCCAAATCTGCACTGGGAATTGGTTCTTCGGTTTTCTTTTCACTAGTTGTATTGAAGTAAAAATAACCATCTTTTGCTAAGGTCCAATTTTTCTTTGTTGCAAACGCTTTCATATCTTTTTCCGAATTCAAATTTAACATTCGTGAAGCATCCTGAATAGAAATTTTATCATATGCACTTTCCATACAGGCTCCAATTTCATCGCGTACAGTATTTAGTAAGATATCTATGAAGAAATTATACGATGCTGCTGGTACATTGCCCTTTGC
Source organism: Megachile ligniseca (assembly GCA_945859555.1). NCBI lineage: Eukaryota > Metazoa > Arthropoda > Insecta > Hymenoptera > Megachilidae > Megachile > Megachile ligniseca. Next base: position 776,069 of record OX243792.1, read on the forward strand.
TAGAAAGATTTTGTTATATGAACCTTCCATTAAATATTGTTCTAAACTTAAAGGGTGTCTAATATAAACATTAGACTGTATTTGATCCGAAGGTAATAATTCCAATTCTGTATGAAATTCGGCAACTCGATTCTGAGACAATAAAAATAGAAGATTTAAACCGAGGAGATGATATTTGTATACGGATTCCATTAATCCTGACTTATAATCAAAATAGTAACACTTTAATTGTGCCATGTAACGTTCAAAAGAAGGTATATCTTCTGTTACTATACTCCATTGTGCACCAATTTCTAAAATGTCACCTGCAAGAGTGCAAAATTTTATATACCACAATTAGATTCTAATAAATTCATACTATTCATATTAATACTTACGAGCAATAAGCAATTCATTTTGACTTGCTGTGCTGTTAGATGTTGGAAGAAACATTAAATGCGTAAGGCCAATCTATAAAAATTGTTTCATGATGACAAGTCATTTCCACAAGCCACAAAAATAAACAGGGTTATATTGCTATGTTTCAGGGTATCGAATAAATCTTTAACCGAAGAACAAACAATATTCTTATTTTATATGTTACCTTTAGTTGATTCAGTAGTTCACCGCATTTTTTTAAATTACAGGGAGTTGCTGTCCACTCTTGTTTTAAATTTTTGTATAAAGAAACAACATCCTTCAATGCTGCCATTTTCGAATTTAAGTTGCAGTCATATAATGTGTATTATATAGATGTACAACATTGAATATAGAGATAATAAATAAAAATTCAGTGCATTCATTAATTTTGAATATATTTCATTTTGTAAGAACATAAACGTTACTTTGTATTCAATTTTTAAAATATAAATATAAGATATATGTATGTATATATACATACACAGTTATATTAGTCGACCAATCAGAATATCGTATTTTACTGATAGTTAGTTATTCCGTAGACTTTTTAGTTGCAAAATTAAGTTTAATCATAGAAATTTATCTGCTATATCAAATGGAATCGTAAAATTTGATACCATTTCAGTTTCAGAACTATATTATGTAAATATAAATCATAAGGATAAACAAATATTTCGTAAGGACGTATCTATTGCGATACAAAGACTTTATGCATTCGAGAGAAACGATCTTTACCGGCCTTCAACTTCCTCTTCCCGTAACTGGATATAATGGCGTCCGGAGTAAGTCTCTGTTGTACAATTCAAACCTTTAAACATCGACAGTATGATATACTGACAAAAATACGAAGTTCGTCAAAAATGTAATTGAATCTGGAAATCAACTAATGGAGCCCCAATTTATTTCAGACTCTCTACACGTACCCGGAAAATTTCAGAGCCTACAAGGTGCTGATTGCAGCTCAATATTCCGGTGCTCAAATCAAGATTGCCGATGATTTTATTTTTGGCGAGACGAATAAAAGTGAAGCTTTCTTAAAGAAGTTTCCACTCGGCAAGGTAAGCGAGACGTTTTAATTGTTCTTTTTTTTTAATACCTTACTTATTTAATGACAAACCAGCTGTTGTGATTTTTACAAGTGTATTAAGAAATAAATGTTCAGTGTAAGATCACGAAAGAAATTATTATAGTGTTTTTCATAAGTTGTTGAATGTCTATGTAATCTTATTTGCTTGTTATCGGTCTAATAACAGACATGTCATTTTTTATAATAGGTTCCAGCATTTGAAACTGGCGATGGAAAATGTATTACGGAAAGCAATGCAATTGCTTATTATGGTAAAATATATTTTTGTGTTGCATTTATGTAATTAAATCGATTGGATCTTAATGTATATTTATTTTTTAGTGGCAAATGATCAGCTGAGAGGTAAAACTGATCTTGAACGTGCAGAAATTATTCAATGGTTTGGATTTGCAGATTCAGAAATTCTTCCAGCTAGTTGTGCATGGGTATTTCCACTGCTTGGAATTATGCCATACAATAAACAGGTATAGTTCAAATGTATAGTATGTCAGTTATTATTGTTATTCCTCCTTCAAAGGCAAAAGTAGCAAGTATTGTAACTATTTTTGTAACTCTAGGAGGTAAATGAATATTGGCATTTTATTAGTATGATAATGTATGACTTTTCATACATGTCAAATAAGATGCATACAATTATATATTTTATGACATAGTTCTTGAATTTGAATTTATAACATTCAAATGATTCAATACATTTTCTTTTAATCAAAATGTAATTTTATAAATGAACATTTCAGAATGTAGAACATGCTAAGGATGATGTAAAAAAGGCCCTGACTGCCCTTAATTCTCATTTACTTACACGTACTTATCTGGTTGGAGAACGACTGACATTAGCAGACATTAGTGTAGCCATGACATTACTTCATTTGTATCAATATATCCTTGAACCAAATTTACGTAAACCATATCAGAATGTAAATCGATGGTTCCAAACTGTTATTTATCAGCCTGAGTCAATGGCTGTAATTGGAGCCTTCAAATTGGCTGAAAAAACTCTTGAATATGACCCAAAGAAGTTTGCAGAAACTCAGGGAAAAGTTAGTATTACTCTTGATTTTTAAAAAAATGTTTATGTTTTACATCATAGCTATAATTGCAATGTTTTGCAGTCTTCAAAGAAAGAGAAGAAAGAAAAAGAGTCCAAAAAAGAATCAAAAGAATCAAAGGAAACAAAAGAATCCAAGAAGGAGGCTGTTGAAGAGTTAGACCCAGCAGATGCTGCTTTAGCTGCTGAACCTAAAACTACAAACCCTTTTGATACATTACCCAAGGGTAGTTTTGATCTCGATGATTTTAAGAGATTTTATTCGAACGAAGATGAATCGAAGTCGATACCTTATTTTTGGCAAAAGTTTGATCCAGAACATTACAGTATTTGGCTCGGTGAATACAAGTATAACAATGAATTAACTAAGGTAAAATATAGAAATGATCGATTGAAGATGTAACAAATATATGTACACATTAGTATATCCTATTTTTATTTCAGGTTTTCATGTCTTGCAATTTAATAAGTGGAATGTATCAACGATTAGATAAGATGCGAAAGGGTGCATTTGCTAGTGCTTGTCTGTTTGGTACAGACAATGACAGCAGCATCAGTGGTATTTGGGTTTGGCGCGGACAAGAACTTGCTTTCACAGTTAGTCATTTGTCATGAATATTTAATGTTTCTATAATTTTATAATATGCATCTAAAAAATAATAATCGTTACTTTTTCTTTTTTAGTTATCTCCGGACTGGCAAGTAGATTATGAATCGTATAGTTGGACCAAATTAGATCCCGCTAATGAAGAAACAAAACAATTGGTTCAACAATATTTCAGCTGGACTGGCACCGATAAAGAGGGACGTAAATTTAATCAAGGAAAAATTTTCAAGTAAAACTTTGCCATATGCTTATTATTAAACAGAACACTTTGTTCGCATGAAATAAACGTGAAAAAAACTGATAAAACATCATCGAACTTTACATGCAAACCTTTAGAATCCTGTATTAAATAGGATGATTTTCAAAAACATGTTCCTTTCTGTAGATCTCTATTGTGTAACTTAATATCTTTAAGTTTGCTATGTCATATTTGAAATACCTTATTGAAATAACTTTTAATACATTTTTTGTACGATGATACGAATCAAATGTGATATTTGGATTTCGTGTAACATCGAATAAATACTATAGTCTGAAATAAGATTTTAATTTTTAGCAATATAAACGACATATTTTTTTGATCAATGGATTCTTTAGAAATTTCTATTCTACATAACTGCATTAAATTATTTAACTTATGAATTGTTTTAATATATGTCAAATATATATAAATTCAGATAATTTAATAGTATTAAGAAATTATCGTTTAACGAAAAACCATATATTACAGTTAATAACTTATTAATCATCAAGAGAGAAATATGGGAGTATGAACACATTGTAACATCTTCATTTAAATCAGTTGCTATGGTTTGTTTGCTATGTTAGTTTGTGTGAAATTTAATTTTAAATATAATGCATATTTTTACAAAAATCAAGTTGTTGATCCTTTTACTGTTGAAGTAAAATTTATATTTTGAAAGTTCCATATTACTATTTACACTATACTTAAAAATTAAATATTAAATATTGAATATTTGAAAATAAAAATTATTGCTTGTATTATTTATTTTTACCTTTTAACAAATAATCACAATAACAAAATTTATGTCACATATTTACAACAAATGTTTATAATGATAAATGCAAAGATATTTAAAATCCTTTTGCATCTAACCACTTTTTAACAAGTGTTACAAAATCGCCCCTAAGTCGAATTTCACCCGTAAGTTCGTTCACACGTACACCAATCGGTTTGTTCACGTTTTCTGATACGTATTTTACCAATTCAGATTTTAATTTCCAAATATCTCCATGAATTCTACGAACAAAGGTTAGTCTTCGTGTCCCTCTATATGTAATATCGAGATAAACAGGATGCATAAAATTTTTTGTTCGGCTCACATAGTAGGGGTAATCTCCTGGTTTTGCTGTTAAACAATTACAGTTACATTCTGAATACATATGTATATCTATTAACCTTTTGCACTCAAATCTCCTTTTGAATGCTAAAACAAAATCTTCGAGTGCAAAGGGTTAAAATTAATTATTAATTATGAATTTAAATACAGTTTATAATCATTAAGGAGTACAAATCATAAGATGATACTTTAAAGATATCTAATGTAACTCACAAACAGGTGGTTTCCATCCAGATGGAAATTCCTTATTTTCCAAAGGGGGCACAGGTATGGATTTAGGTCTAAGCACAGCTTCTACGTATTTCCATTCTTGTGGATCCCGTGATACTTCAAAATCTGTGTATATGGAAGGATCTTGCAACGTAGGAGATGTTCTGTAGCTTCCCCATCTCTTAGGCACCTAATATAAATAAGAAACATACAAACATTTTTAAAATAACTTTTACATAACAATGAAGTTTCAATGAACTTCATCATGAATTATAATTTCATTAGATACATATTTCTAGGTTATTGCAGTACAATTTAACAACTATCAGTTTTAATGTACACTGTTTATTTTATTCTCAGAAAATAACCTTCGTACGAAATTATAATGAAAGTAAAATAAATTTTTGTTATTTATCATTAGAATAATATGGCGCACACTTCGTATTACACTGTACTTTAAATTATTATACCAAGTATCAAAATTGTAAAATTTTAATTCACTTCATCGTTTTTCTATGTTCGTGATCATTTGAATATTTGTTTTAAGGTTACAACATTTTAATTGACACGTAAATTCCTGTTGAAAAGACAAACAGATTTGTCGAAATTACAATGAAATAAAAATCAAGAACCAATGACACAAACATCTGACACAGTTATATACGCATGTTAACATGGCCCTTCGTTACTTCATCTTCGAATAATCGCGACAACATGAAAGAAAACGTACGATTTATCGATAGATCGTAAAGAAAAGAAAGAAATACAGCGTATTAAGAGATAATACCTGATCTATATTTGGTAAATTATTATTTAGCAATTTAAATTGACCAGAATCTCGAAGAATAATCGTGAAAGGTTTAGAGCGTGCGAAAAGCCGAAGGGCAGCCATTTTGACTTCAGTAAATAAGGGTCGGTGGCCGCCATTGGTGCGCACGGGTGCGTCTTCCTTTTCGTTCTCGTGCCAGATCGAGTTTTTCCTCGCGGCGAGCTTGTATTTCTAGCATTTTTTGTTTTTGCAAGAAACTTCGTCACGATTGCTTATGATCCTAATAGACAAACGTGTCAGCAAGTAATCGTAATATCGTAAAATCCAACAAATAACGCGGGGTTAGTTATCATAAATAGTGCATAGATTTCGAAGTGCCGCGTTGCTCCGATTTTCGCTGGATAATAATCGCGTTTCGGCTGGACTCTGATCAAGGATTTTTGTTTTGTGAGTAAATACGAGTTTCTGTGAAAGTGAGTGGACCGCAAATACCAGCTAGGATAAAGCGGTTAAGGGTTGAATTCGTCGAAATAGCGCGATGAATTAGCGCAAACGGACTATGGACCTGGGAGAGGTCGCGTGTTCTACCGTCAGGTGGCGGTAGTCTCAAAAACAGTGGGACATCGTACAGGCACCCTGCAACGGGACTGTGTTTTTCACAGAATTGTTTTCCGCGTTTTCCCGCAAAAACTACGCTCTTTGACGGTGATTTTTCGCCTCAGAGGTGAGTACAATCGATGAATCGAATATTCGATAAAGAAATAGTAACGATGAAATTCTACCAACCACGTATTAAGCCTTGGAAATCTCGAATTGAGTCCGACCTTTTGTTTATTCGTGGCGATTTTTTCGCGATAATTTGTTGCGTGATTTTTGATAGTTCTCGCTAGCTCAACCCCTTGCTTTCCTTCTTGGAAGTTAACGCGTGACACGGTCTTTCTTTTCGGATTAAATTCATCACGATCGAGGATACGATCGTCGAGATATCGCTGTAAATATTTCGAAGCGATTCCTGCCCGACAGAGAAGAGGCGCTCCGTGTATCCGTGTAAATGCAAAGTTTGTCACGTAATTTTTCTGACCGCCAGGGCCGCATCTATCAACCCCACTCTCTGGCTGGCCACTCATCTACTCACACCTAAAGACGAATTATGTAGTTTTTCCACTTGGTGTACAGTCAGTTTGTTCCTGTCTTGCTTGATAGAGGAAAGGTACTTGCTCTTAAATTACAGTTTCAACGCAATGTCTTATCGTTCTATTAAAAAATTAGCTTATCGTTGTTCTATCACATACTTTTTAGATTTTTGCCTTGTGCTTTTTTTCACGATTTTCGTGATAGTACGGATATTATCGTTTTTTCGGAAAATACCTGCATTGAGGGTATAATTTCGAAAATCATCCACCCTTCAATTATTATGAAACTTTGTGAAGTCAATCTAAGTGCCCTTAAATGAACATATGTAAAGGGTTTTCTGACGCGATTGAAAATTAATCGCAAAAACGCTGGATTTATGGGATGAGCGAAGCTAGTCTTCTCGATGCAACAGGAATCATTATTTTTTGACAGTGTGCGAAGAGTAAAATTTCTGTTGGACACAAGATAACTCGCAAGATTTAAAATACATGAAAAAACTTTTTAGATGCGTTCATTTAACTGTGTTTTGTATGATTTTACCAGATTTCATGAAAATTGGAGGGTGGATCTTAGAATTATGTTTGAAATTTATATTCTATATCAATTTGAATATTAGAGACATCTAATAGAGAAAATGTACTTTTGAATACTAAGATGATTATAATTACTGTTCAGTCAATAATCAACTTGCAATTTCATACCACGAATGAAATTGCAGGAGCCCAATGTGGGTGGAAGTGAGATGGCATCCAGGGAAAAGAAACCCTTAGCGCCTTACAAAGCAAAACAGAAGGTAAATAATGATTGTGGCTTGTCGCCGACTGAAATTAAGAATAAAAAAGGCAAGTCTTTGTCTAATCTGAAACAACAACAAATTGCAAGAAATATTTTGGAAGCTGTGGCAACTGGAAGTCAACTTCCTTCAAAATTGGAAGGGAGTTTACCGCATAAAAAGGTTCTCAGGAATCTTAAACGTAAACAAAAATTAAGAGTGGCAAAGGCAAATCTTATTAAATCTAAAGCTGCGAGGAAAGTAACGAATAGAAATTTGTGCAGAATAGCTTCTGACATCAAGAAGGGCGTGAAGACAAAAAGGGTTAAACTGTCAGAAATAAGCAGCGTTAAGGCATTGGATATTAATTCAAAAGGTTTGGAAAATCACTTGGACACAGAAAGCGAACATATAGGAACAGAAGCCACTAATAGAAGTGCCAAGAACAATCTCAGGACCAAAAAGACCAAGTTTGTACCAAAAACTAGCAGTGAGGTGGAAAACGAGGATATTCAGGATACAGATTCAGTTGCCGGATCGAGTACTAAAAGCAGTCCGAAACTTAATAGAAAAGGAAAAAACTCAGAGAGTCCAGATTCCTTATCGAAGAGTGTTAAAGCGACAAAGGTTTCTGGATTAAAAAAAAACAATATCAAAGAAAGAGGCAGTTGTACAAAAACTATAGAAGGAGATATCAAGTATACGAAGGGTAGGAAAAGTAACGGTAAAGACATAGATTATACTAACACAAGGACATCTTTACTAGATACAAAATTTTCAAAATCAATTTTGGATAGTAAAAGTTCTATAGATCTTACTATAGCAGAAGTTATAGCTTCGATGCTGAGCGATTCAGAGATAGATACTCAACAGGAGAAAGTTGAAAGCAAACGAAGGAGCAAGAAAATGCTGGTCGAAGAGAATATAATTACAGATATTGAGATTAAAAAGGAACCAGACAGCGAAGACACTAAAACTACATCCGATGGAGAGAATGTAGAAACCGAATCCTTTCAAGGTGCAATTCAATCTAGGAAAAGATTGAATACTTCGGTTAGTCAAAGAAGTTTAAGAAATGGAAAGTTACGACAGTCAGACTCTGGTGTTTCTACTGACTTGGAACTTAAAAAGCGAAAAAGATTAAATTCTGATGACCATGTTGGTTTGGAAGTATCGGCAGACAGTATTACAAATGGTAATGTAGATACAGAATCTTGCTTCTCCGAGCCTGGTGGTAATGATTCGGTTATTGTAATAGCCAAAGATGAACCCTCTTCGAAGCAAGAAACACAAAAGAATTTTGAAGAAAATTCACAAACCGGATCAGAAACTGAGAACAATAATAACAGTGACCGACTGGAAAGAGCCAACGAAGTGGGACCTATTTTGCGCTCAAAAACAAAAGCCAAAAGAACAGAAATCGACATAAAAAGTGACAATATAAAAGTTGAATACACAAGAATAGTACCTAAAGTTACAGATATACAAGAAGAGTTAAAGAAAGCCAGTAATTCGGATCAAGTTAGAAAGGATAACATTTTAGCCAAGTTTTCCGACAAATCTAAGAGTAGAAGAAGTAGTTTAAACATAGACATGAAGAAGACGGTGAACTCGTTTTACGGTACAGAGAAATCAGACGGCAATCCAAAATCCCAGATCGATCAAATGATAGAGAACATAAAACTCACGATCGCGAAGTCGATCGAGAGGAAAATCTTCGGCCCGGAGACAAGTCACAGATTGAACAAAAATTTTGAAGTACCAAAAATCGAGGAAGTAATCGCACCGTTAAGCGCGGAGTCCCAAAAATTAGGTTTAGAGGAGAACACGGACGAGGACAAGTCCACCGTGTCCAAGAACGAGATCAAGTCGGACAGCTCCGAGAATTCCGTACCGAAAGTGGCCGATACTGCCAAAGAAATCGAGAAACTAGTCATGGGTGATATTAAAACAGCGGAAACACAGTCTCAGAACGTGCAAGAGGAACCGGATGGCGACGCGAGTCAGCTCGAGGTTCACGTGACGGAAAACGAAGGTAAAATGAACGGGCAAGAGGAAATAATCGAGGAGTCCGTGAAGTGTACAGAACAGGAGGAAATGAAGGATGACAAAAAACCGGTGACCAGAAGATCGCCGAGAATAACCGATAAGGAAAACAACGAATTTGTCAAGAAGAACAAGACGAAAGAGAATTGTGAATCTCATTTGGAAGATAAATCTTGTAAAGAAATTTCGAATAACGAAGAGAGCGAACCGAAGGAGAGAACGGATATCGCTGCAGACATTGAGACTGACGTTGAGAACGATGTGGATATTGATAGGATGATCGAACCGCAGGAGGAGAAGACCAAGACCGACACGAGTGAAATTTGTACGAACGTTGCATCTGAGGACGAGGAGACCTTGGAGAGCATCGCTAAAGAAGTGGAGAAACTAGTAACAAAAGGTCAGTTTGAGAGTCAGTTGGAAACGGATAACGTGGAGGACGAGCAAGGAAACGCTGAAATTTCTTGTTTGGAGTCTTCGAGTCCAAACGAGTGTACCGATAAACAGGAAATTACGACGGATGATACTAACGCGTCGAAAGATAAGGATGTTAAAGAGGAGGACGTTTCGGAAGAGAAGGACGTTTCGGTCAAGGACGTTAGCTCGAATCCTGATTCGGTTCCCAAAGAGAGTACGAGTCCCGTTTTCGAGGACATCAGTCGGTCAGACGACGGTGAGACAGGTGGAGACAAATGCAAGCAGATTACCGTTGGTAGCAATATCGATAACGATGCTCATGACGAAGAAACGAAACCTTGGTCCAGCAACAGTTCGGAGCACGGTGAGACTGTGGCTAAGGAGGAGAGTGAGAAGGAGGTGGAGCAAAAGATAGAAGACAAGAAGAGAGTATTAAGAGCCCGTGACAAGAGTAAGAAATTGGAGAAAGGTCAACTGTCGTGCAGCAGAGAATGCATCGATAAAGAGGAAGAGGGGAAGACGCAACATTCCTGTAACGAGGAGAGCGAAACGGTGGAGGTGAAGATGGAGCCTGAACCGAGCACGGAGGATCTTCGGAACAGCACCGAGGATGTGAACGAGTTGGACCGTCAAGCACGTACCAGACGCAGCCGAGAGTTCAGGAAACGCAGGGAGGACCAGCTGGTGTCGTCGAAGAACAAGCGGCCGAAGCGGGACATTCGAAAGTCGGACCAACAGAAGGAGGAGACCCTGCTGGACAACGAGGTGGCGAAGATCAACGAGAACAATCAGTCCTTCCTGAGCAAGTACGAGAACGGCCCAGACTGTGCTGGTAAGTTCCGAGGATTCTCAGAGGGCGTTGGTGCCAGTCTGGAGCAGCGCGAGGACAAGGACGGCGTGCGAAGCAAATCGGAAAATGATCTGACCATCAGCAAGGAGGGTAGCAAAGCTAGCTGTGAGAATAGGCTCTCTCGAAATTTGTCGGAGAACAGAATGATCAAGCAGCCGGAGAATATACACGTGCTGGAGAACGATTGCAAGTCGAAGACGCTGGAGATCTTGCAGAAGGACTCGGACGAGACGTCTACCTCGGGTGAGTCTTCGAGCAGCATCAATCTGACGCCGAAGATCCTGGAGACGCCAGAAGACAAAGCGAAGAAGGAGTCCATTTTAAGACTGCTCGGTTTGGAGTCCTTGGAGAAGGCCGCCGAGAGACTGAATCATCAGAAGCTGAAGAAGGAACAGTACACCGGAACCCTGAAGACTGTCATTCAAGTTCAGAAGGAGAAGGAGAAGGATAAGAGGCGATCAAGGTCGCCGTTGAAAATGGTATTGAAACAAGGTCGCGGCGACGGGGAGGGTGACTCGCCTGAGAACTTCTACACTATACAGAAGAAGGTGAGGCTTGTTTAGTTGTATCAGTTTCTTCGTTATTCTCATGGTCATTTGCTTATACACGTTTTTGTTTTTCAGTTTGGACCCAGTTGGGGAGATAGCAGCTCTGGTGCGAACCGAAAGTTCTCTACTAACCACAGACACTCTTGCGGTAATCCTGGTTGCGGGAATAACTACATTCTTAATCGTTCCCCGTCCTGCTTGATTAAAACTCACGTCCCAGTGTCCTGTACGATCATTAGATACCGGTGTAAACGAGGATCGCTTGACTTCGATTTAACAAACTAATCGCGACACAGATATTTTCGTGATTTCAAGCGATTCTGATTCATCGATTACCAGTCGTGCTTGTAATCCGTACCCTCTGTTTCATTTTCTCCCCTTTTTTTATTTTTCTTTTTGTGACAAGCATGCTACCGCTACTGCTTCGAGTACCAAGTACAATTACTTCTTAACATTCGAGTTACTTTTTGTCGAAAAAAAGAGAACGAGACGTTAGAACGTTACACCCGCGTGTTTCCGCGCATTTTAACGCTTTTAATCTTTGATATAGACGAAGACAATGAAGACACCGCGCCAAAGGATCGTCAGTCCCTTGTTATTCCAGAAAAGTCCTCGTCCTTTTCTATCCACCCGGGACGCCTTTGCGCGGACGTGTGTTGCTACTGCTTTGGAAAATTCGGTTCCTTGGACACACCGATGCATCTGGCTCAAATGAAATCGGACGAGAGACGCAAGAAGATCTTGAACATCGAACGACACCTCACCAAGGATTCTTGCTTGTGCGACGCCTGCTATCGTCACGTAGATAGAAAGGTGCATACTTTACATTTGTGCTATCGTGAACATGGTTCAAGGCTTTCCAATGTCAGTCCTTACTCTCATACTTCGAGTTGCATTATGTTTCAAAATCTCAAGGACTGACGACGCTTTACCACCTTTAACTTCACTCGTTCAACGCAAAGATTCTCTACTTCTGGTTTTATGCTTTTCAGGCAAATACAAGTCCAACGAATATGCAGACCAAATCGCAGAAACACCATCGGCAATTGATGGTGTCCAAATGTTCGGCCCGAGAATGCAGGGACGCTGCACGACATCACGTGAAACGTCGATGGTTGCTCAAGATAAAAGCCGGTCTTCAAAAACAGGTGAATTGTCTGGACGGACACGGAAGCGTGTATTAAGTTGAATAGCGTTCTAACGAGTACGTTCGTTGTAGGTGGACATCGATTGGGAGTCGAGTCAGCACACGTCCATGTCGTTCTGCGTCGGCCATTATTCGAAGATCGAACGATTCCTAACTTGTGCGCTATGCAAACGTCGCCTGGCAAGAAATCACACTCATCAATTGGCGAACGCGGAAACCGACGAATTGAATCAGCTGCTCGGACAACAGGGGATCCCCGTGCTGCTGGCGGCTGGTACTTTCGTCTGCAAGTTGTGCAAATACTTCACGCAGTTGCAGTTGAAGTACAAGGATGTGGAGAACATGAACACGAATCATAGATCGTTCTTCAAGAGCTATCGTAAAAGGTAAGATCAATTGAAGTTGGTGACTACTTGAACGCCAACCGGTTCAACCCAACATGTTCGACTACCTATCTTTATCAATTGTTAACAAGATTCCCTTTCGTGGCAAAGACATCCAGATGCATTTCTTCTGATTTTCTGCGTTTAGAATTCTGCACTACCACGACATTGAGGTCCTGGAGAACGAGGAGGACGATTGTCCGCAAAATCAGTCGAAAGACAAGGACAAACGGAAGAAGGCCAAGTGTCCGGCTCCGGTGAAGAGCGGAATCTCCAAGTCTCCCGATGGCACGTCCAACTCAGTCCCGGAGAAATCTACTCCAGAACCAACGAACAAGAACGAGGGAACCAATTCGGAGACGGACAACGAAAATCGTACGGCGAAAACGGCGAGCTCGAACGACGAGACTGCCACCACGGACATACAGTTTCTCGGCATCGAGAGTACGGTGGAGAAACTGAAGAAGCGCAAGTTGCTCGACACGCACTCGTACACCTCCAACGCGCCATGCAACATATCTTGCGACAGCCCGAATGAGGTGGTGGAGATCCTCGCAATGGACAAAGAAGTTACTTTGACGAGATTGCCAAAGAGACAAAGAACGAACAACGACATTAGTCCCGTGGTGCAGAGACTGGGCGCCAATCCCTCCATCAGTGTACGCACCCTGTTCCCCGGCGAGGAGGAGATGAATCTTCACGCCAACATCGAGTTCACGAATGTTCGGGAGATCACGCCCCAAGGCTGGGAGAAGTGCGCCACCATGATACAGTACGACAGGGACACGAAGCTTCTGTGGCAAGAGTTGCAAAGACCGTACGGAAACCAGAGTTCTTTCCTCAGACACCTGATACTTTTAGAGAAATATTATAGATCCGGTGATCTGGTACTAGCTCCAAACGCCTCCAGGAACGCGATAAACTACTCGACCTCCGTGCAAAATCGACTGATCTCTTACGAAGGTCCGGAAAAGATGGACGAGCCGATCATGGAGCCGATCGCCACGGAGTACCACAACTCTCGACGTCTGAGCGGTGGCTACGTGCTCGAGAGGGACAGACTCACCGTGCCGAGTCCGAACACCAACGCCAATACCAACACCGCCACGACGAAAGCCCCGTCGACCAGCACGCAATCCGCGAAAGGGACTTCGTCGCACGTCGTGAAATTAAATTCAGGCGTGTCGATCATCAAGAAACCACCTCCAAACTTGCAACGATTAAATCTGCCGTCTACCAGTTCCACCGCGAACGGCAGCGGGAAACGAAAAGACGGACAAAAGCAACCGGTCTCGGCTGGTGGCAAGGTGTTTCAATTGAGCGAGCCGGACTTCAAGCGGTTACAAAACCTGAAGAAGCAGAAACAGATGCTGGCGGAGAAACACGCTATGAGCGGTGGTTCTACTGGTTCGACTTCGTCGCCTAGCATCAAGTCTAACGCGCAATACCAGAAAACGCAGATCGCGGCACAGACGCAGTTTCAGAAGCACCTGAAGATGCAACAGGAGATGTTGAATCGTCAAAGTCGAGGAGACTTCGAGCCGTTGATCTGCGACATTCGCTCGTTGGCGAACGAGAACAGCCCGACGCAAAACTTACTGCACAATCTGAACCTGCCAAAGTCGATACAGGTGACCACGAAGATGTCCAACCATATTCCGATATTGCCAAAAATTCCGAAATCATTGACGGTGATACCTCAGACCGTCACCAAACCTGCCGAGAAATGAAAGACGAACAGAGAAGAACAGTGTAAGTAAAGTAGATATTAATTCTTTAGACGAGCTAACTAGAACATATACGAGGAGACGGTTGATCGGTGAAAAAGAGAGCGAGGAATGTGTGGCTGATAGCGAAGCGCAAGAAACGAATGAACGATCGAGTTTCGGGATTCAGCTATAACGCTTAGCCTCTGCGAAGCTCGTGACGCTTTCTGCCAAGAAACGATGAATACCTGCCTTATGTAGACAAGCATGTTCGAACGGTTCAAACCGATTTTACATACTACCGCTCATGCGCGTAATTTTCAACGTTCGCGAATGGACGAATAGAACAGGAAAGGAGAAACGCTGAATACAATCGGTTACTAACGATATACGCTACACTACCAAAGCACGAGCGTGAACACGAAGAAAGAAGATAACGTTGGGAGAAAATCTGTTTCCGAGGAAAAGTGCCTAAAGTGTGATGCAAATGAAGTCGTTAGTTTTTAATGACAAAAATATATATATACACGTTGAACGGACATGAAACTAGAAAAAACATAATTAACTATGTACATACACACACACGCACATATACGGGCTGTTCTAGCTAAAGCAATCTATCAATTTTTTCGTGTTAAAGGAAATTTAAGTCTTTGAGCATTTTGTAATCCTTCGGTTTTAAGATTTTTAATCATTTATATCTCAGAAACGAAGTTGTGGAAAATGCTGAGGAATTTTTTATTTCTTTTAACATAAAAGATTGGAGCACGCTTTAACTGGGATGTCCTGTGTGTGTATATATACCTGTGTGTGCGTGTGCGTGTATGCCGTGTGAGTGCGTGTATACGTGTGTGTGTGTGTATATATATGTATGCATGTATACGTACACGGAAATTAGAACAAAACGGATGATTGTTCGTCGCACAGGTGAAGGGGATGGAAACAAGGATGTATAGTTGACGCGACGAGGAGCACCGTTTTATTTCTTTATTCGACTAGAAAAGACATTCGACGGAGGAGTTTCTCTTCGTTCCACGAGAAAATAAAGCGAGAGTCTCGCTTGTGGATCACACATTTCATCGCTAGACATATCTAAGCTAATCCGCGTTCTTCGAGGGATCCAAAGGATTTGATCGCGCAAGTTGGCGCCTCAAACAGCCGATTGGTAGTTCGTTCCTTTTCACGTTTCCCGAAGAAAACGCGATTCTCGTATACATCTCTCCGTTAAAAAAAGAACGGTGCTGGAATCGTGAGAAGTTAGATAAATGGCGAAAGAGTCGTGGACCTAGGAATATGTGACAGAGAAAATTTGAGGAGGCTTCAAATTGAATAAATTTGAAAATCTCACGAGTTAAAAATTTGAAGTCTGTAAAGTTTCTTATATAACACGTTTGTAAAAAGATTCGATGTTTAAAGAGAGGAGAGACATCAAGGTTGAAATATGTAATTTCCTTGTTCAGACGATTCGATACAACTATACAGGTCGTTAGAAAGAATCTAGGGAAATATCGTGATAAAATATTTGTACGAGTTTGAACGAGGAAGTCGCAGTCAGTTTTCCGGTACAAAAAGATTTTTAGTTAAGGGCACCCTTGCTCTGTAATCGAAGCCTACACTCCATCTCTATATTCGTAGGTCCAGCGATTTCCTTCGACCGCCTTTGAACAAGACCGGGACGATATTATCCTGGGTGTCTGCCATGACTCTAAATCGAATAAAAGCGCGTCCACATAGCCAGGAGCCACGATTCAGGAATAAATCTGTATTGGCTTCGGTCACGATGGATTAAACGAGAGAACGGCACCGTGCACGCATCACGTGGCGCCGCTATAGATTTCGTTACGATTTCTTCTTACTAGTAATGTTTTTTATCTACCTAGGGACGTGTAGAGGAGGAGAGACGAGAGATGGACGCAGGGAATGGTCTTCTGATACCGTTAACGGTACACAGAGACCGATTGTACATTAGAAATTCTATATTTTGGCCTGCTCGTTAGGGAGGAGCATAACGACGACGTATAATTAATTCTGTGGGCGATTGTTCATCGAGAAAATTGTGTTATCGTGTGAATTGGTAAATACATTCTTACGAGTAGATTGTAGGCTTACATGCCTCGAGCTTATTTATTACGTTACTATAATCATTATACTACACTGTACATAACTGATAATTATTTCTAGTTGGTAACCAATTATTATTATTACTACTACTACTGCTACTACTACTATTATTTTATTATTATTATTATTATTATTATTATTTTATTATTTTATTATATCATCATTGAATAATAATTCAATTTCTAGATATGCCACGACGAATTTAGTAGGATTCCACTATCAGTCGAATAACACGATTCGCTAGTTCAAGAGAGGTTTGAGATTTCGAGCTTCTTTCTGGAGTGAATGTACAAGCGAGTAAGATATTCAAGCATGAAGAGATATACACGCATGTTTGTATGTGTGTGCGCACACATACATATATGTGTATATATGTAGGAAGATCTTTTCTACTTCTTCGTGCGTTTGCATGGTCGCCACGTGAAAATGAGCCAGGATGAAGGAACGGACAGAATTTAGGAGAGAAAGGAATTCCTCGTTCTCTTTCGGATACGCAACCATTCGATTAATGCGTCATCGCGAGAGTAATTGCCTTAGTAGAACATTATTGATTGTAAATAGTTGATTAAAAGTGAGAGAAAGAGAGGGAGAGGCAAATGTAAATTAGATTTTGCGAAACGTTCTCGCGTGATGGAAAAAAAGAGCATAACTGTAAACGTAAAGGAAGAGAGACTCAGTTGTTATCCGTTGAATCCCTCTGAAAATGATTGCAAATTTAAACGGAGGGTTTGCTCTTGAACCGATTACGATACCTTTTATTGACAGTCTCGGGAATTATCGGCTTTCTGTAACGTTTATCGTTGTTCATTTTTCTTTCTACATGTGCGCATCGATTGTTCGCCTATGCACTAGTTACACGTTCACAAAAAATCATTAGCACTAAATAATGTCGGTTAAAGAATCGGTTCCAGAGCAAAACGTTTTGTTAATAAACAAGATACTTAATGTGGGCTGTGGTGAAGTAGAATCATGATCTGAATAATTCGGAATGTCTATTTCGATACAATCTTTCCTTCTGTTTTCTAAAGAGTTTATAAAAAAATTGCTATTTTACAAGTATCTGTGTATAGCTAAACTTCCCTAGGGGAATAGTAATATAGGGAAAAGAGCTCAGTTAAATTGATCAAACGAAAGTATTTCGTTATTTGTATATTCATTGTTTCTGAAAAATCAGAAGTAACGGGAGACTTCCCCTTATCTGGCCCTCAGCCAAAGCCTATGCAGTGTATAAATTCTTCAACGGTTCAGAACATCTCTCTCCAGTATCTTCTAGCATGGGATCTGAAATGAAAAGATACCGAAATGTTAGAATTTAGTTTTGAAGCAAGATTTGTACATTGAAATCTACAATTTTAGACAATCAAATTGTTTGCGAATGATTTAGCGAAGAATCTGAATGTAATAAACGGTCGCATAACGCGGCTCGAACGAAGAAATCCAAGAGCCTGCGTTGTGTGTAATCTTATCTGAAAAAACGTTCACGTGGCGACATGTAAATGAGAACACACACATACACATACACACACATTTACATACACGGATGGTGCACGGTAACCGTGTGTATATTGTGAGTTGCGCGTACGCGTGATAGGAAAGAGTATCTGCGTGAGTATTGTATGTATATTAAAAAAATATATATAATACTAAACCTTATAAAAAAAAAATATATATATATATAGTGGATAAAATTATGATACAAAACAGTACTTGACGGTACGTTATACATATTAAAATGCTCTATTTTATTAAGGATATTTTTGATATATCTATATATATATATATAAATATAAATATAAATATATGTATATCAAACTAAAGAAAATGCGAATCACCGATCGACAAATATCGATGGTATATGTAATTATTGTTATCGACAGATGATAGCGTCTGAATTTACGAGATGGTATTTACTGAGCTGTGTGCAGCGCGTGTCGAATGTATTTCTAAATAGTAAATCGATGATTGACAACAAGGTTGTTGATGAATTTCTTCTGTTTCTCAGCTTTCTGCGTGCCTGTATGTGTTACATGTGTGTGTTGTGTGTAAACGAACGAGAGAGTGCGAGAAAATTGTTTACGAATGATATAAAGCGGTGATTTCAATGTCTCGTAAATATCGAGAATCACTGTTCCTTATTTATTTTCGTATATGTGTATATATACACACATATATATTATATATTAGCTTGCTGCGACGACGATTGAAGTCTCAACCCTTTCGCTTCATTTTTTCTTTCTTTCCTCGACTCGAAAACAAGGAACACGAAAATATAGTTTTATAATCGTTATTGTAGAATAATTGTTAAAGCCGTTCTTTGTTACATAATTCGTGGACAGAGTATCAGAGAGATCGATATCTCGAAGAATCGAGTAATGGTTCCTTCGTTTGAGCGCGTAAACTGTCATTTTCCTTCTTTCTATTCTTCTCTGCTGTGCCTGCGGAACTTTTAGTTTTAATTTCTTTTATTTCTATTCGCACTTCTTTTAATGGCAATGTTTAATCGATGTATATCCGTTTATTGTATAACCTGTATATCGATTACGGTTCTGTGTTAAAACTTGCATAATTTTGTTTTCTCATTAGATTCACGCGAATATTATTTATCGTCGTTGTTGCTACATCATCTTGCGTCGGTCAAAGTTGAATGCACCTTCTGGAAAAACGTATTAGCATAAACAATGAAAAGCAGTTCGGTCATTGCTCAAACAATTATATAATTGTTAACGTGTGAATGTTTCTTTGAATTTATACACCATCATTGCGTCAGCAATTTGTTAAATTGTATAAAGTAATTTATTTATCGAAATAACGTGAAAATCGACTTTTAGGTACGCGGTGTTGTTTTAGGAACGACATTCGAGTTAGATAGTAACGTACATACTTTCTTAAACTATCGAATCGAGTTACGAATCGATCGAACGTGAAAACGATTCTTCGATCGATATATGTATGATAACGCAACAACTAGTTTGTCAACGCTAACTGCATACTTCTCAGCAAATAAATTTGCCTCTGTGAGTGTGTGCGTGTACGTGGATGTGTGTGCGCGTGCGCGTATGAAGATACACGGCGGAAGTGTTGAAATACTAAAACGGGGGGAGGGAAACAAAAGAAAAGGAAGTAGAGAAAGCGCGCGCGAAAAGATGAGTGTGAGTGAACTGAGTTTAAGTTTTAAGAATTCTATTTTTGTGATTAAAAGAAAAGTGTAATTATTGTAGGCAGAAATGGGGAAGATGGATGCAGGAATCGTGGAATGATTTTTGGTAGAGGGAACGCGTTCGAACCAAACTTTCCATTTTTTCATCTTTTTCTCAAACTTTTCTGAAAACAAATTTTTCACAATTTATACATTCCGATGCAACGTAAGCTTCCTTCGGTTTAGGACAATAGAGAGAACCTTCCTTTTCCTGGGGAAGCTTATGCTCGTTAGTGCAGTATGTTTCGTTCTACTGACAGGTCTATATTAATGCGCGTGCGCGTAAACATCGAAGAAACAATCGAGAGCATACTTATCGACCAACGAACGAACACTTTGTTCATAGATGCGTTTGTATCGATAGATTTCTGTTTTTTTTTTTTTATTATGCTTTTTAACTATTATATTTTCTTCGTTATCGATCGGAATGCTATATGATAATAAATTATAGATTATTCATAAACGATATGTTTACCGACGTTTACTAGAATTTTTGTCGAGGTATCTGTGCCATCCACATTGGAACATTGTTATGAATCGATAGCGTTCCTATTGCTTCGGTAACTTTCGAGGAAAAACAAAGATCATTTAACGTTCCCTGCAGCTAAGAAATATTTTTTTTTGGCGAACGACAAACAAGGACAGGTTGAAAAGCGACAGAAGCTAAAGTGCGCCGGACGATCAATCGCTTTACTTAGAAAAGATATTTTATTAGACGATACGTGAATCGTGGTCATTAATATTAGTAATGAAAAGGGGGAAAAGCAATAAAAAAAAAAGTAAAATGAAGAAGGAAAATCATGCACGGTAACATTACGGCAGTCTTTCTCGATGCCACGAAATTTCAATGTATTTTTTGCTAAGGAGCGAACACATCGTGTTATCGTTATCGTATTTAACTTCATGGAACTTCACGCGACACCACGGTCGTATACACGGAACAGGTCGATACTCGTACTCGAAGTTTACGATGTATACAAATCGATTTGTTCCTTGTGACACTTCATCTCTCGAATTCGAACAAATGTGTGTTAAGTCCACCAAAATTAACATCTCTGACGAAAGAAAGAAAAGTGACATAGTGTATGTATCTAATAAGAAAAAGGGGAAATTGCGAATCGGTTGGAAAGTTCTCGCGATTGCAAATCCAACAATTAACCTCGTCGATAGTTCGAGAATATTTGAAAAATATATCGATCGATCGACGAATCGGATAAGTGTTCACATTTTTTTACACGATTTTGTATCTGCGTCAATTAATCGCAACGTTTTGAATCCTAGCTCCGTGATCGCGTTCCAAACGTATTCGAACAATCGCGATTTAAACGCACAAATATCACGAGCCATAAACGCTAGAAAATTTTGCACTTTTTAATACGCCAACGAAAGAAGTACACGTCTGTCGATTTGCAATTCGTTGATAACACGATCATGATTCGTTCGCGTGAAAACGTGGCACGATACTGCGTCGTAGAGAAAAAAAGCATACAAATACTAATCGGGTAGTAATCGTTTATTATTATTTTTTTTTTAATTCTAACTTATCGTTTCTAATTGAAAATACGAATTACCCTCATTTTCGAGGGAGAAGCGAATGAACATCGATTTATATCGATCCGACTCGAGCGAACGTTTGGTGGATTCGTTATTATTATCGAACATAACTGTTTTAATAATAATAATAATAATAATAATAATTATTGACACGATAACGACTCCCATATCGAATCATCTCCTTTTCTCGTCGAGAATCGAATGTTGTGGAGCCGATATCGATATAGTATGAAAGCAATTACATACGCGTGCGCGCGCATGCGTGCGTGCGCAAAATAAACGGATGACAATGAGACGCCTTCGGCGTACGCACTGACCAACGTCTTTTTGAAAATTCGACACACACCGTTGCAACCATTTATGTTATTTAAACGAATATTAACACACGTTAATACTGTCATGATAACCTTTGTTTATTTGGTTCTAATATAATAATTATTATTGTTAGTTCGCCATCCTTTGTATATATATTCGCAACACTTAATAAAAAAGTACCAAAAAAATGTTCTCGAAAATTCTTTCGTTCGATGGGTAATAATGGAAGTGGGGAAAAGATTATGGTAGATAAATTGTTCTGCGATTTATATTTTTTTCGGTATATTTGCAATTTGTTCGTATAATTGGTAACTGATCTCGGATAACTAGTACTAAAAACCTAAACAACGTACGAAACTTTATACATAACTAGTTACTTGAAGGGTGCTAACGTAGCTATTTACAGTGCGAATCGCGATTGAACCACGAATCGAGAATCGATCCTATTTAGTAATCGCGAGATAACCTGGAAAGATTTCCCTCTGGCGGTTCAATCGATCGAAAGGAAGATTGGATTTCTCTTTACATCGTTTCCACGCTTTCGTCATTGTTTCTATTCCAGGTAATCGATTTTCGAATGTACAAACGTGTTCGATCCTTGATCGCGTAATATGGAAATTTCTGCTCGTTGCTCCAGATGGCGCCTCGACATCGAACGTGCTGCTGTCGATTATCGATATCGACCACGACTCTGATTTAAAGATCGTAATAAGAAATTATAGAAGTGTCAGAGGTTCACTGAACTGTTATCTCGGTGGAAACGATGCAAGATCTGTCGATTCTACGAAACATACAAAACTGGTCGATTTAAGTCGAATGCAAACAGATCAGCTGCATACTTGACACACATCGATCATCCGATTTCTTATTAGCATTTGTTCGAACGGACCGTTGACAAATTAGGGCAGTGCTGTCGATACATAACCGCCAAGGATCCCCGGATACGCAACGTAAGTCATCTTGGATACGTAATAAACGATTGCTTGTACAATGTAGGGATATTCACCATTAGCTAAGTTGCAGCTTAGAGGTTCGCCGTTCGTTCTCGAGCACTTGTAACTACACGATCTCGAGATCGATCAGTGAATTGTCTCGCTGGTGAAAATATATGAAGACGTAAAAGGAACTGAAAGGACAAACTGCACCGTTGGTGAACTCTATGCTACTGACAGTGCTACGCACGAGAGGAGGACATTTGTAACCCTTACAATGTAAGGTAACATTCCACCCTTATGTAGAGGCGTTGTTATCGATAATCGATATATTACCGATATCTCACAGATGTTAAATAACATGGAGTAGAATGTAACGTGTCGAACATCAGTTGGTACGTAATTCTATCAAATCTATTTGTGTTCAGAAATGAACCTAATTTCAGAAAAGAACAATTCAATTTGGATATGTCACCCGTTATATTCTACACCTCGTCTATTCTTAGAGATATCTTAACGATCTTATCGTTATTTATAGATAACAGCAACTCTATCGTACTGGACTTGGAAAGCTAGAAAGGAACCTTAGAATTTACTCAGGATAGCAAGGATCTTAAAGAGGTAGCTGGTGTCTAGTGAAGATTCAGGATCTAACCAAGATTCTGAGGGAACATAAGATGTGTCTAGGAAGTGGGGATCCTAGGAAGAACGTAGTAAGGAGGACCTAGAGACTTATAGGTGAGAAGAAATGACGCGAAGTCTAGGGAGCTATTTCGTGGACAGCACTGATTATATCGTACGGTGCCGTGAACGCTAGGCTTCTCTCGAATCGATGCTCGATGAAAGCCGTCTATAGTACGGTCTGTAATTCGAATTAAGTTGAATACTCAATATGAACCGTCCAGTTGGCATAATGGATAAAAAATTAATTTCCGCTCGCTATTAACGCCGTTTTCTTTCGGTCATCGCATGAAATCGAGGGTAGCCTAGCACGAATGCGAGTGTATACAGCTCATCGAATTGAACTTATTCGCGTTAAGAAACAATACGTTATATTTACAGGATCGTGTATACAAATCGTACAAGTCGCGTGTCGTCGCGTAACAAAAATTCGAAACTGTCGAACAAATGAGTCGCCGGCGAACGCGATTCGTGCTTAAAAATAAAAAAAAAAGTTAACGCAAGAAGGAAAAATTCCTCGCGAGAAACAAACGTCCAATGATCCGCTCACGAAGAGAACAAAGAACGAGGAAGTCGAATCGAGCCGTGACCATTAACGAGCCGATCGCGATTACAACGTTGCTGTTCATCGATTATTTCGCTGTTTAATCGTCCTGATGGCAGGGCACTATGCTCCGGAGAACGAAAACTTCGACAGAGGAATCTTTTTCGAAAATCTAGTCGTTCGTAAACGAAGGAAATATCTTAAATAGAAATTGAAGGCCCATTGTGGCATTATCGCGGTAGTAAATTCATCCGATTTTGTTCGTTCTTTCCGTATCACCGAACCTCAACCGTACCTCATTTTTACATCGATTCACAGCTACTCTAAAGGCATTTATACACGTACGCGCGCGTCTCATTCGGTGTGTTCGTTCTTTTCTTCTCGTTTCTCAGCGTTTACTTTCTCCGTGAATTTTTCGCTATAAATTGATCTATGGTATACCGTTAATGTGCTCGTACGAACGTACTCGAATATATACAAATTACGTAAGGTAATGCGTGTTCCAGGGACATTTTGGTACGTATACCGGCATGGTAGGCTTCCATATGCAAATCGATGCAGGAGAACGTCCTCGCTTTTGCTCGATTATCAAATTTACATGCTGGAACGAAATCGTCGAAACTTCGAACAAGATTTAAAAATTTTCAAATTTACACAATTGATGTTCGACGAAACGTAGTGCCCTCTCCTGCACCAACTATTCATAGTAAGCCTACGTTGCAGCCGAACGTAGAACGTGATTCGATACCAACGTTGGTAACAGTCTGTACGTACAACGAAAATGTTTTGTAATGTCCTTGGATCATGTCCCATAACCGAAAACACGATTCGGGTTTATAGTCTCGTTCTCGAACAGTTTTTCTTTTCCTGCACGTTTCGTTCGTCTGGTCGACCGCACCGATCATGCGAGTCGCAAGAATAGAAAAGCACGATCGACTATTCCATTAGTGATTGCAGGCTAGGCCACACAGCTGTATCCTCGAACTGCGCGTTTGTTCGAAGTTGCAGCTGATCGAAAAGGGGCCCTCCTTCGTTCGATCCTGTTCGGTAGGAAAGGCATCCTCCGCGTCCGCTGGTGTACCGACCGAGTTTGACCCGATCAATACTTAAGTGATCGCGCGATTGTGGTGCACCGATCGAGCCGGGAATCATGGCTGCCGCAAGACGGCGGCAGCAGCAGTAGCAGTATTGTTCACCTTCCAGTCCAGGTTCATCCTCGCCGTGGTTCCTCGTGTGTGCCGCGAAGCCGTCTACCCGCATCGTCGTCGTTGTCGTGGTCGTGATTCTCCGTCGAGCCAGACACAACGAGAGGAGTTTGCTCGAGGCACGAGGCTCCCTTCTAGGTCTCCAAACCGGGCACTAAACTGTGGAAGGTTTGGATATCGTGGAATGCTCTGCCGCAACTTTGATTATTGTTTCTTTCGAATTTCGCCAGGTCGAAGTGCTCGTCCAACGACTGCAGTTCTACCAGACGTTCCTCGAGGCTCTTCGCGGAGTCGGCGAACCTCGCGAAGTCGCAGATCCTGTCGGGGTCGACCACGTCCGAAGTCTCCATCATGCCCACGTCGCTCGATCTCGACACGCTGTTCAACTGGCTATTCGTGTCGCCACCAGCACCACCGCCACCTCCGCTACCGGGGAATATCACGGAATTGCAACAACTGTTCGCAGACGTTCCGGTACTGGTGTTCGTCGTGTTCGCGCTACTCGTGGACACGATGCTAGACCCTGACCGCGCCTCCACCGAGCCCAGCCGGTCCTCCGGATACACCAGATGATGATGGTGGTGCGGCGATTCCGGCTGTTGAACCTCGTCGATGTGAGAGAGCAGTCGCGGGGTAGGTGGCAGGATGTAGAAGTCGCTGAACACGTCGTCCTGAAGGTCGAGGTCGTCGTGCCTTTGTCGCTTCGCGCCGCCGAGTCCTTCGTTCCTCGCATCCTCGTTCAATCTGTACAAACAAACACGATTAGGATAATCAGCGATAGTCAACGTTGCGCACTGCGCTTGGAAAGTTTAGCGCCGACGCGCCTGCGCTATAGGAACACGTGATTCGACGATCCTGAAAATATTGCGCAACCACGCGGCGATTCGCCATTACTTGCGTAATCCGCGTTGTTATGTAAAATCAATTTCTATCGACCGCTAGTAACGCGTTCGTTCTGCCGTCCTTACTATTGTTAGGAACTGCTCCAACCTAATCTAGCTTAATAATTTGGACATTCGAATCGATTTAACCTTGTCTAAACTTCGAATCTAATGTAATTTCGTGCAAGTAGCATCGTCTCGGGGCACTTGTTGCGTGCCAATCATAAATATCACCGTAAACCGACTACGAATTGGGGCTACTGATCCCTAGTATTTGTCAGACACTTGTCGGTTTATCCGTTAACTTACTGTTTGAGAAACGTCGATAACGAAGGGTATCTGACAGAGCAACCGGGTACTCGGTTATCGTAAGGTGCTCTGCCGCGGATCGGTGTTACGATCTTTAAGAGCTGTACATTCAGAAGCTAAGACCCTTACCGCTTTCTCGAGGACGTCTCGTCGTCCGTGACGCCGACGATAAGGTTGCTAGAAACGTTGTTCTCTTTGGTGGAATCGTTCAGATAGGTGACCACCGGAAGACCGTAATTCCTCGTCTTTTCGTCCCGGTTCTCCCGCTGCAGTCGCCTGACAGCGTTGTTTATGAGAACCGATCTGCACAGACTGGCCTCCGGATCCTCGATCCTTCTCAATTTGCCGGCCGAGATCTTCAACAGACGGCGGCGTTCTTCTCTCGCGCGATACTTGGCGGATATCATTGTGGGTCGGCTCCTACGGATTACAAGATCTTCCTCTAATCTCATTTTAGCGTCTGAAACAAGCAAGAAAGATTCCTTGTTAGCCCCACAAGTTGCTCGTTTATCGAGTACTCGGGGAACTATAGTTCCCAAGTAAAAGTATCGATTAGTCAATTATTTTCATCGTGTTAACGTTGCTGCTACGTCGGTAATGTATACGTTACGAAAAAACGAAACGCGTAACGGTATTACCGAAGGACGGTAAAAGAGACGGTTATACAGGACAGCGTAGCGGTACGCGAGTACGCATTTACGTGTTTATGTGGCTCGTGTAGCACTGCGCCAATAATGGGCCGAACGTATTCTTTTCCGCTATTGTCGCGACTGACCCGAATACTTTACTTCCGTTCGACGCGAGCACCACTGAAGAACTTGTTTGAGAATAACGATTTTGAAGGATAACCTATAAATTCAAAATGCAAAATCGGCAAAAATTAATTTACGTCTTCCGTTATACATGGAGGTTAGGTGACATGTATTTCATGATCGTATAATTCTTTGACAGCATCCGATATCGTCTGACTAATTAACGAGAAAGCGATATTAATATAGCGATGCGTAATCCTATCGTTCGTAATCGGAGCATAATCGTTGACGTCAGATAGCTACAACGAATGGATTTCTCATCGATGACGCTTGTAATGCGCTGCGGTCGAGTGCACGTTTTCGTGTTTTCCCATTTTCCATATGGAAAATTACGAAATGTAACTGCTGCAAAAGAACGTTCGTAGCGCACTTTTCGTGAGCCGCGGTGCTTCGCGGAATTAGAACAAATTACTCGGTACGCGACGTCCGGATCTATTCGAGCAACGGCGCGGCGATTCAATTCCTTCGAAAATTTTCTTTACAGCCTGATAAACCGAACAATTGCAATATGTAACCGAAGAGTAGGGATACAGGAGGCGACAAGGAAACTACTTTTTAGAAAGAGATACCAATTTAAATGTCCAAGACAAATGAATCGGTAGTAGGGGTACGATTCCGAAATGCGCATGCGTACAATGCGCAAGTATGGCAGTCGACAAATTTATTTGTAGCAAATATTTTTCCATTTATCTGCGTAATATACAGAAAATTCACGACAAATAGATTTGTAATTATTGGTTGACACAAAATTAGATTCACTTGATTTAAATTTCCCTCTCGTTTGCACAACCAATTTAAAGGGACAGCATTTTCTAAACAAAGGTGCCGACAAAGAGTGTTGCTTCTTGCATCCCTACTCTTTGACGCAAGTATATTGTTTGTAACTAGGATTATCACCGAAGTAAGTTGACAATCGAAACGTTCGAACGTTTCAAGTTTCCTCAAAACAATTAAATTAAAAATAGTAACAGTTTAGAAGTAACCATCGATTAAAAGTTGTATACTTCCTGTTCCCGTAAGATTGAAAAATACGTGTAGTTAAAACGTGACTAATCCAATATAGTTTAGGAACGAAGGGAAAATTATCTTTTCCGCTGAATTTTCCTCTCATTGGAAAAGACGGAATACTTCTTCCACGAAATGAGTCATTTGCATTTCTAAAACGTAAATCATTAACATTTAGCGGAAAGATGAATCTCTACTAAAATTATTTCCACGAATGACCGGCTGAGTCATGCGCGTACGAAAATAATTCCGAAAATAAATTGTTCCATTAGTCGACAGATGGCACCCCCGATATTTTTACGTGCCAACAAGATGGCCACCGCGCAACATTAATCACGTTCAAAGAACAGACGGACACTTGTTGCTAAACCGATTTATCCATTTTGTATCACGGTGTCGAGCGATCAAAAGCTCGTTCCAATTTGAACGTACTATTTTCTTTATCTTGTCATGAACCGATCAACTTAATACGTAAGTACACGATATCGACTTTAAATGTTGCACAAAAAACTAATTGGAAAATTATTTAATTTCAATCGAGGAAAATAAAGAAGAACCATCGCGTACAGAAAGACGATTTTACGCTCCAAGTGCGCCTAAGCTAACTTTCTCCGGAGGGAAAAAAACCGCCATGGATACACGTTACCTAACCTGTAAAGTCTGCTTTGGAGTCGCTGACTCGTGCGCGTCCTCTCCCTTCTCCTTTCCGCAACTTTACTTACATCCACACACGAGATACAGATACACACACAGGCGCACACGTACACACGGCGTTTCCCATTCCCCCATTCTCTCCTACACGCGTCCATATCGTATACATGTATGTATACCTTCTCTGTTCACGCTCCCGTCTCTTCTTTATCCGGTACAGTTATCTGAAACAACGTAACTGTCGATACGATCGACTTGTACGATACAAACGGATCGAGTTGAAGAAAAAATATACTTCGTTTTATGGAAATAGTGGCTAATCTTTAAAGATTAATCTTTGATTAACTAATCTAGAAACTGAACAACGCCGCAAAATTCTATATACTGAGCTAACGATCGAAATAATTTTCGAGTATTTGATCGGGTTAGAATTTGCTTTAAAAATCACATCGCGACCAACGTTTCGTCAACTATAACGCAGTGTTTGGCAATTAAACGAAGCTTTTGACCTCGGTCGAAATTAGATCGATTTAAACGCGTCATCGCGAAACCGAGATATACTTAACCTTTTCAAACTCGCCGTTTTCGAACTCGATAAATAGCGATAAAAATCGATAGATATTAAGATATCGTTTAGGCAATTGAATGAAACGCATATTTTATCCTTCGAATCTAATTAATATTTTAATTCGTTTGGGTTGGGTTAAGTTGACAGGTCAGTCGCGAAAAGTTGTCGATATATCGTTAAATATCGATAGGATATCGATTTCGCAGAATGTATTGTTAATCTACAATCGATGACGTCACTAGCTATTTCGAACGCTTCGACAAGAAGAAAAAAAGAAAAATGTCCCTTACCGACAAGGAGTATACGTGATTAAGAATAAGTTACGGAGAGTTCCATATTGAATCGTTCAAAGTAGAAAGCGTTCGGTATATGGAGACGACCAGGTCAGAGCAGCGCTGTCAATCCATTCCTCGCAAAGGCCTTGGATGGAATGCGAGAGCAAAAAGAAATCAGCGAGCATTTTACGCGCTTATAAATAAATACGGATACTAAACCGGGTTACGTTAGGGTTAGGTTACTATTTTATCGCGTACCTCAAGCTTATCTCTGATTTCGATAACTTCGTTTGTACTCGTTAATATCACGCACGTATTCTTCGTTGTCGTTCGAAATTACGCGTTTTCTCGCAACGTAAAAATCAGCGGCTATCGCTACAGCGATTTATTTTAATCGATTTGCTACATTGACCGTGTTTCGTTCGATTCTTTTTCCGCGCCTACAGATATTCGATGTATACGGCGCAGTTGCGCGGCGCACTCTTTCAAATGCTGATAAACGTATTTATAATCGGAACAAAAGTTTCGGTCACGTATCGCGTTTTACTCTTCTGACGCATCAGACTACCTCGTCCGTTTCAACGACCATGAAATCGTCGAATTACCGAATTTCGTGAAATAATATTTCTGGCCGTCGAAAATAAAGAGCACGCTGTTCTAGCTTTCGTGGAACGTCAAAAGGGAAAGCGATACACGGTTTAACAACATTGTAAGTAAGCGGTTAGAACTCACTTTCGAACTATGCAAAACTGTAACGTCGGACGTACGCTCACCACACCACTTTCCACGTTTATTCGTGTGACACGACCGAACGATCTTAGTAAACCAACCGAGCGCAACCAGCGGTACGCGATAACTGTTTGGACAAACGAACCGTTAACAAAAGAAACTGTGTATTGTTCGATCGCACGAAATGGCACTGCGGAAAATTCGTGATTCGCGTGATACACAAGTAGCCTCTGGTGTCTGGAAGTGATCTGTGCGTCAAACGTAATCGCGCCATACGTACGACGACAGCTCGACGACAACAAAAGTGTTATCGGGCGTCGCGTGACGTCACGATTGGCCGTCGTGTGGTGTGTACTACGTACGGTTCGCGCATGCGCGCAGATCATCCCCACTCCTCGACGCGGCGAGTCACACGCGCGCATACACATGCGCATGCGTATCTTCACGGACACTGTTCGTTCTGCTTGTGACGCGCGTGCATTTAGCGACGAGCTTGGCTCGAGTTCGAAGGAGATGCCTGTATCACTTTCTCTTTTTACACAAAGGAACGTTCACCGAAACAGAGAGGAAAAAGTCAGCGATTTACGGCTCTTTTTTTTTCTTACGATTATTTGAAACTAGAAACGGGAAATTAGGTTTACGTAAGAGTCCCTAGGTACATTCGGTTTCGGATATCCGAGGACGACACACACCTATGCATCTAGTAAGGATTCCTCGGAGCTCGTTAATTGCACCGACTCAAGTACTTTTACCCGACTCGAATAATGAAACGCGTTTCTTTTTTATCCACCACGTTCTCTTTCAATTTCCATCCGAATCGACGCGTTTCTTTTTTAAATTGTTCATCGGTTATCCGCTTTATCTCGCGGCACCAATTCACGCAGATAACGCGGAAAGGAGATAACGACCGAAGGATTTTGCACCGATCACTTTCGTTTTACATATTACGAAGATGAATAATATTTCAATGATATTTAATATACTCAAGTTTTTAAATTTCTCTAATTTTAAAATTCTCGGTTTTCCGTGAAATTCTTTCGAGTTTCCACGTATTAAGTCGTTGAAATTGTACGGAGCAATCGCTAAATAGACCGCGACCATTCGAACGACTTTCTCCTGTAGCCGCAATGAACGAAGACATCGGAAAAAAATTGGCCGCATTTAGAACGCGGCTTTGTCTACGAGCAAAACGTTTCACCCCGAAATACGCAGATGTTTAGAGACGTTTAAATGAGAAAACTATAAAACGTTCGAATTTATCAATTTCATATGTTCGATAAATTTTATGTACATCAATCTTGAATAAAAAATAATTCCCGTTAGGAATCTCCATTTAAAAATATTAATCTTTCTCTACGTAATCGTTATGTTCAAAATCCAACCTATCAATCAAACATCGTCATGCAACATAACAATATTTGATTAGTGGAGAAATGCAATACGCGTCAACATTTCCGCCTATGTCTTAAAATAGACCGGAAAAGAATCGTTTATTTTCGTTCGGCTGGAATCCGTTGTCGTTTTTGGGTACCGCGAGCATATTTTCAAGATGTCTGGAAAATCGTTTAAATAGACCGCCTTAAATTCACACGCGTAATTTTATCCGTGAAAGTAAGTCCTTTTAAGGCAGGTCAATCGAGTCGCTATAAGAAGCGTCGCTTTCTCGTGCCTCCAATTCTAGCAATCTTTCTTGTTATACAAATTTCAAGAGTAGACGTTAACAGAGAAACGCAGCACCGATAATTTGTGAATTAAAATGATACTCGTCATATGTAAGCAAGGAATGCGCGGGAAAAGTGTCAACCTTCGCTTTCTCCGAATTACGGATTTCACTAGTGCACCAACTAAAAATCTAAGCAAGAGACGGTATTAGAATTAACATCACAAGATCAAAGAAAAAATGTATCAGTTTTTTATTGTGTATCGACGTAAGCTCGTCGCGCAACATTCGATACTCCGCAAGAGGTTATGTCGTACAACGTAGGCTTCCGTTGGACAAGCGTGACTCGAAAGTTCGACTCCCAAATTCCGGTTGCGAAATCCGAAACTTTCAGAATTTCAAAAACCGTCGGTTATAGACCTTTTCTCTCTTGATCTTCATTTTTCTACACAACAATAGCCGTCAATGATTCGTGTATCAACAGGTTTTCAAAAGCTATTGCATAATGTAAAAAGAGGCACTACGGCAGCTATTACGCGTACGTATCTGTTGCGACATCGCAAAGAAGGTCGTTCCGCGAGCATAGATTCTCACGGAAGGCTAACTTCGATTGTACGTGCCTACGTGACCGCGTGTCTAGGTATGTACATATCGTCGGTTTTTTGTCGATACCCTATAGTCGATGATCGTCGATAGAATCGATCTTGCTCGATCTTCGTATTTCTTGTCCGACGAACCACTTGTCCCGTAACTTTAGTGAATCTTGTTCGGAACAGCACGTCGAGTCGTACGCGACACGATATACATTCCGACGGCCTCGAATTTCACGTAGTAGAGAACATTAACGACCGTAAGCTTACTTTGTTGCCCGCAGCCTGCCGCCGCGCACCATAAAGCTACATCGATACACGGCAATCACGCTAAGAGCAGATGTTATCCCCACCAAGGATCACCCTTCCACTTTTCTAGTCTCGAGCCAGAGATCGGTCGTGAAAGTGGAGGGGTTGAATCGGCTCGTGTCGCCGATACTCGGCTCCGCCGCTCCGCTGTGTATATCCACCACGAATTACGAATCAGGGTCGTCTAACGACGCGTTGCCATCGTACGCGATTCTTACCTAGTAACCCGTAACTGTTCTTTTACTTCGACTTCTGATAATCGATCTCGTTTATATCTCATCAAAAAACTTACTGGAATTAGTTACGAAAACGCGAGGCTTATTCGTAAAATAAAGATACACGGTAAATGATTCGCATAGGCAGACATAATTGCGTCTATAGACTATCCCGTCTATGGATTAATGAATTAATAAAAAATATAGCAGCGTCTAATGGGAGGTCTAAAGGGAAACTACGGCCCTGACACGTGTCTCGTGCCACGTACGACAGTGTGCGCACGTAGGTACCAAGCGACGAGTGTTCTCGACGTGTGTGCGTATTCCGTCGCGACTGGAGGGGAAATTGTGGTCGACAGTGGGGAGAATGGTGAGTATCGATAGAGTATAGAGAGCATAAAGTATAGTGGATGAAGAGGACAACCGTAGTGTCGATGTAGGCAGAAGTGTGACGTCACGCGTTCCACCAGCTGGTTCAAAGACGCGCTACTACTCTCCTTGTTGCCATGCCCATGTTTTTGCCATGCCGCGATCACGATGACCAGCACCTCCAGGTTAACCTCAAAAATCTTCGCCGAAAAATACTATCAGTATCGCAAAGGAGATATAATAAAACACTCGAGCTGATTTAATCGTATTTTCGTTTAATTAACGCGTCTGCAATGTATACGGCGAAATAGCGTGGAATATTTAACATCGAATCGTCGCGAACAATTCCGGAGTACCGGTAGACGCGTACTAACTGAAAGTTCGATAAAACGAAACACGGATCTCTATCGAGTCTCGGTATGCTCCCTATTTCTGGCCAAGTGTCCTCGCGAACGCGTTGAAGCTTATTCTTATCCGTGATTATTTGAATCCGCCATCGTTTCGCGTCATCCTTAATAATTTTCTCGTTATCGTTCATAAAACGTAGTTTGTAAGACGTAAAAAAGGTACGCTTCGAAGCGTTACCAAGCAGCCATACGTGTACACGTTGTTGCAATCCAGGGGAATGGTAAACAGCTGGCAGATATTCGATCTCGGCCAAGCTTTTTTTTCGTCCACGCGAATAACACCGAGGATATTTATTTGTTTTCTATCGTTCGTACATCGCATTCGAGCGAATAAAAGAACAAAGTTGACCGGTCTCGGAGCAACGTGGTTAATGGATGGAAAACAAGCGTGAAAAGGATGACCCGTTTTCGAATATAGTATCAAACGTTTCGAGAAGACACGCCATTAATGACGTTAACGCGCACAGGATTTCCCCGAAGGCGTGTATCGTATTATAGACGTGACGTAATACAGACATTAGTAATTATCGTGGCATAATATGCTAGTTGAGAGTCGTACGCAGGCGTACGCGGCCACTCGACGGCGTGTGTGTCCACGCGTGGACGGAAAAGAAGCGCGTGCCTAAGGGAATTCGTAAAACCGAGCACGATGAGCATTTGTGTGTACCGAATGTACACTTGGAAGCTACTCTGGATTTCTGCCATTGCTAGTGACGCTTTGCATTCTGTGGATGTCACATGGTTCACTGATCTCCCGACTTGGATCCTCGATACCTTTTACGTGTTACGTATTTCTGTTGCTTATTCTCTTCGGACTAGAGCTGTATCGATATTATCGATACTGCGCTTTATAGTTATGCAATGAAAAGATAATAGTAGAGAATCAACTCGATGAGGAACAGTATCGCAAAAACTGATTTTCAAAGTGGTTAATTTATATATAAAGGCAACGGTCTATCGAGCGTCCATGGTTCGCGGAAGGTCAGTGACAGAAAAACGAGATCACAGTTTCTGGGAGGTAAAAGCCCCAGTGGCCAGTCCCCAGTCATCGTCCTCCCGAAATTTTGACCGGCGCGGAGTGGCGTCGTGCACGCAGCGCCGCGTGCCGGCCATTTGCTCGACTACAAGCAGCTCGAAACTCATTCCACGAATCCACGAATCCACCGAGTGAACCAGAGTGAACGAACGAACGGATGCGCGCGCGTACGCACGGTTCCTCTATTACGCGTTTCCACCGTAAAGGTACGTTACATGCGTCGGTTGTTAACCCCTTTCCGAACACAGTATAATCAAAGCCATTCGTTACCTTCCAAACGAACAAGCTTACATTTCTTTTCACCTATACATACGCGGATTCTAACCTTTCTACAATTTTAACTTGGTAAAAAATGTTAACGATTGAACAATTTTGTCGTGCGTCACATCTCTTGATTTCGTTCTATTGTAGTTCTTTTGTATCGTAGTTTAAGGTACAGTCTGAACTTTTTAGTAGAAAAATGCGCTCGAAAAGAATGGCATGCGCCACGCGTCGAACCGGTCGAAACGCACTTTAATAATAACGCGTTCACCATTCGCTATTTTCGTCGACGGATTCACCATAGAATGAGATCAGTGCGTTAAATTTACAACGGGTCCCTCTCTTTTACGCGCTGGAATGTTATCCCTCCCTGCCCTGTCTATCTCCATCTCTATCAGTCGCGTTGCTTTCGCCGTTAAATAGACTCGTTCTAAATCGTTGTGACCGTCCCGTGGAAACTGACCTGCCTGGAACGTGTATCCCTCTATAGTTCCCGTTTTTATTTCATAAGTTTCGTCGAGACTTTTCAATTCGACAAATGTCTCCCGAGATATTATCTGTTTGATTTTATTCTGTTTTGTTTAGATCCTGGAGGACCCAAATTTTAATGACAAACTTGTTAAAAAAGATGACACTTATTGCGTACTAAGTGACGATGCAATTAATCGATATCGATTTTGAATTTGGCGCCACCCGTGTTCGAAGACGTAACTGTTCACCGAATCGCCAACTTGGAATTGCAAGTCTACTTTAATCCGTCGTACCGTGTTGTCAGTGTTAGAGAAATTATTCCTGTATATATAATTATAGTTAAATATAATTATAGTTAATATATAAGTGATATAATTATAGTTAATATATAAGTGATATAATTATAGTTAATATATAAGTGATATAAATTGATTTGAATGATAAATTAAAAATACGCGGGAAACGTAAATTTTTCTTTCGTTTTAGGTTAAGAATAGAATGACCGAAAAAGAATCGACTTTCGAACGTCATAAAGTAAATAGTGTTACGAGTAATCGAGCTGTCCGGCAACAAACGTGAAAAAATAAGAAAAGAAAACGAAAATGAAGCTTTCTTTCCGTGCACGTAAGTTTTATAGCGAGGCGTACGTGCGTGTCGTTCCATTATACGCGCGTTAGTGTACGTCGCACGAGTTGCAAGTAAATAAGTGGATGGATTGTGTCGCGATGCACCGTGTTTGGATAACAAAGGAAGAAATGCTATGAGTGCGTCGTAATTTCCAGTAGAATCGAGAGAAGTTTTATAAGCCTTTAAGGTACAACTTTTATTCGAACATAATATTCCTTGAAATCGAACAGTTATTTCCTTCCTTTTCTTTTTACCCGAAGAAAGCATACACGTTCACTAAACTTACCGATATATGATACATTTATTTTGAAATTAAAAATGAAGTTGAAAAATAAATAAACAAATGGTTAATATTAATTCTTTATTTCCATCAAAATCAACATAGATTTCTAGAAAACCACCTCATCAAATTTTGTAATTTGAAATAAGATGTTATAAAACCGCATTGGTAGTTTTAGTGTTAAAAGTATGCACGGAGTGCTCTATCCTATCGACCATGGTCGTTGAATTTTTGAAGAAACTATACGCGAAGAGATTTTACGATTCATAACCTCGCTGTCACGGTTAAATACGTCATCGTTCGCAATGGCGACGTAAATGTTTTTTCTCCGCGATTACTTTATTTACGGCCGTGAATCATGGGTACTGGTTGATCAGCGTCGCACTTTGCTTCAGGGAAAATATTTGTTTCCACACAATTCGGACAATAGCGATTAGAAACACATCGAGAAAACAATCGAGCGGAAAATGAGTCGTGATCAAGTAAAAACCGTTTTACCGTCCGTTGTACCTGACCTCTTTGAATAAAATCGTCAAGCAATGGATTAGTTGGCACGGTTCCATCATCGGATGGTTTCTCGAGACTCGATGCTGCGAACATTTCCTTCCGAAGCTTGTACGAACAAAGTGTACGCTCATTTAAAAGTAACTACTTGTTTTACGACGTACTCGATTTAACGTCACTCGGGGTAACTGTACCGACAGATAAATAATCTGTATTTTGCTACGCGAATTCGTTGTATTCACGTTTACTCATTTACCGGTCGAGAAGAAATGACGCCTACTACTCTAATCAAACCTTCGTGAGTTCGAAGGTAACGATTAATATCGCGTTGATCGGTAAATATTTTTTGGCTTGCCACCAATCGATAAAAAGAACCAAATGTACCATTCAAGGTCGGCAATTCGAGATCTTCTTATCTTCTCGATAACGGAATAGAAAATGCACGAATGATCCAACGTTCTTTTGCCAGTCACGGAAGTATACATTTCGCGTCGCGACAATTATGGTTAATAGGGTTAGTTTTCACGCGACCATGGGAAGCTCCGATGCTCGCACGGGTTACCCCCACTCCTCCGCCTCAGCGATGGAGTAGGGAGGGCAGAGAAGAGAAAGATCGACCGAGGTAAAAAAGAAAGTGACCTTTCTCGATTACTATTCAAATAATCGTAACTGTGCGGACTCGGGCAACGGATCAATATGTACGTAGAAATCAGGAGTATCGATTCAAAATTTATTCCGTTTATTATCGACAAACGAAGAACAAATTCGGGTGTACAAACGAGCGCGAAAGTGTAGAATTTTTATAACAGGTGATCGATCTTCACAGATGTCGCTGTTTGACAAAAACGTTACGAAAGTAAGCTTATCGACAAACCGATAAGACGTCTACTTGTCCGTGACTTTGCTGACAGCGGTTATCGATAAATTATCGATATCCGATCGATAATGTTCTAGTTGATCGTGATACTGATTCCGGTCCGAGAACTTTAACTTTAAATCGTGACGTTTTGACCGTTGATTTTTTTAATATCAAAGTATCGCAATGACGATTAGACGAGCCTTGAAAGGGGAGGGGAATGAACGTCACTTCGAGCGGCCCACTTTCATTACTTTCACGTTGGTCGTCGTCGACGACGTTCTTCTTAGGACGCGCGTTCGCTACTCGAGCTTCGTAACTCGACCACGGGAAAGGGTCTATATGGCGGACGTGCATACTTGCTGCTCATACGCGCATACACATGCGCACAACTAACTACACTACGGCACACCATACAGACTCGACTCGACTCGACTCGAGCATGTACGCCCGTTCGCGACATGCAAGAGTAGCATCGAACAATTTCTAACGGGTTTTCGTTCCTCCACACCACATATCTCGACAAACACGCCACGGTGTAGTTTCTGCGTTTCGATCAGTTTGTTTCGCGTTCGTTCTCGTTGCTTACCCACAACCATATACTAGCGTACACACGGTTCAAACATACTTCCTTTCGATTAACGCAAGCTTGTTTTCAATTTTGCAGGATTATTCTACATTTAAAGATGACGAAGAGAAGCACACCCCCACCCAACGTCGAACTATTCGTTTATTAAACGCAGGATTGTTAGTCTTTCTCGAAGCGTTATTAAGTTCTTTCGATAATGTCATAACCCTCGGTGACATAACCGACAAAGGGGCACTATAGACGTTGCGTACGTCGGTGTACGAGTCTCGAGCCGAAATCGATAACTATTTGTCGCGGGGAGTAGAACATATCAGTGTGCAAACAAAAGAAACTCGACTTGTTGAAAAACAATCGTGACACTCGTTAATCGTACGCAAAAATAAACGTAAAGCGACGTCGTCGATCGTTATCGAGCGTTCTCGTCGAACGCGAATTAAACTTGCTCGCGTGCGACGATCAAAAGACGCGATCTATCTATAATTTATATTACTGTTCTCGCGCGATGCGATCTTTGAAAATGTAAATCGTGCTCGAATAAAAACCGTATACGTATCTGTACTGGGGTAAGACGGTATCGCGACTGGATTAAAGGGTTATCGCTCGAACGAGTTATCAGGCGAGAGGTTATGTAGCATTCCGTCGAAACGAGTTTTTTCGTACCGTTAATTAGGAGACTCGGCTCCATTGTTCTCGACTTCTTCTTTTGCAACCGCTTACAAGAGATACCGAAGTGGATGCCCTTTCGTAAGTCACTTTGTAATTCAACGCAGATCTGGTATGCGCGATAATACCTTTGTTTAGAGTCCACATCGTCGCGTCGGGCTGACGCACACGCGCATGCGTACTCGCGCGCTAACAAAGAGAAACGGCGATTGCGATGGTCCTACTAAAGTGGCCCGGTTATACGCTCTTCAGGACGTAAATAGTTACGAACCCTTTACCGTACATTCGCTTTAACGCGATGTCTCGCGCATTCGGAATCTTTCGTATGTCGTTTACTTCACGCGAGTGGACAAGTAAACAACTCTCGAGCGATTTGCCGAATCGATCATCGACCAATGCAACTCGTGCGCCATCTACCAAATTTAAATACGATTCGTGGCATAAGTGATTTATTCGAATTTCGATCTACGTTCAAAGCAGACTAACATAATTATTACCGATATACAGTTAATAGAAGTATGATACGAAAAATAATTAGCTGTTCGAGAAATTACTAGATTAAAGTGTTTCGGGTAAATTAAATTAACCTTCGCATATTTAAAAAGTCCATTTACGTACGTTGACGTGTAGAAGAAATACGGATTAGCCACAGTAGAGGCAAGTATTAATATTGACTTGATCTATTAAAACGGATGTCTGCTTGGTTACGTAAATTGTCTTAATTCGAGAAAAAAGAAAACAAAGTAATGTATAGTACATTCTCGCTCCCGCTCTGCCTTACAATACCCAGTACAGATGACGTCATCGGTAAATATCGACAATATCTCGATATCGATACTATTCGATAAGTATCGAAGAGACGCTAATTCGTCAACGACCGACGCCATCATTGTTTCGTAGAATGTTCCGGAGTGTAACTACGTGCGGTATTACGCGCAAAAAATCGATCGATTACGTCTAAATTGTCCTTGAACGTAAGTGAAGACAGTGTGCACCGATCGTAAGAATATAGCACGGAGTGTAAAGGAACGTTAAAGGCTTCGTACAATCGAACTACGCAACGGTCAGTGGTTAACGTGAAATGGACAGTTTATGTAACGCGAAATAGATTCGGAGACAGCCGGTGGTATCGGTGGCCCTTGTTACCGGTCGAGTAGTCGGGGTTAACGCGGTTCCTGCGATAATAACTCGATAGGTTGGCTCGAATGTGCTACTCCGTTCGTCGTTGGTAAATCTGTGCGCATATATTACGTACCAAAGAAGAGGAAGGACAGAGAAAACCGCAACGGCGCGACAAGAATCGTATCGAAACTACCGTCTGAAATCCCATTAACTCTCCGCTCGTTCCAGCAGTTGTACGAAAAAGATCAGTCAAGGTATGTACATATTCTGATCCATTGGATTTTACGCTTTAAATAAAATTGTCAATTCCATTGCTATGAGTATTTACGTAAATAAGTAGATGATAATCTTTCAACGGAGAGAAAACTGTTATTTTTCTGCCGCGAGTTAAAATCTTTGCTAAAAAACGAAACAAGACGCCAAGTGGCCAAGATCATACGTTACTACTATCGAGTGCAGAAAATCGATAGAGGCTAAGCAATCCACTTAACAGCGTTCTCTAAACAGCCGTTGAACACGATAAATCGAAGACTGGACTATTTAGATACGCCATAACGACATATCAAGGCGTCGGTACAACGCATTACGAAAACAGATTAAAGTTTAATCTTCGGACAATTTGTTGCGAACGGTTTCGCTGCAAGGAGAAATCGAATCGAATCTATGTT
Source organism: Megachile ligniseca (assembly GCA_945859555.1). Classification (NCBI taxonomy): domain Eukaryota; kingdom Metazoa; phylum Arthropoda; class Insecta; order Hymenoptera; family Megachilidae; genus Megachile; species Megachile ligniseca. The sequence goes on from OX243792.1 coordinate 816,958, forward strand.
TTAAATAACGTAACGGAACGTTACAAAAGTCTTACGAAGAAATATTTGCGTTGCAACAATTCGTTTTAATCGTTCGCGATAAACCGAAAGAATTATCGTGCAATCGTAACCTTAGGCCCGCATCGTTTCGACGATATCGTAACAATGCGTACCGTCCGTGGTCCGAGCCACTCGAAGAAGCAGACTCACGGTTCATCAATCCTCGAGAGTAACGACCAGACAAAAAATTCTCAATCGAACGTATTTTCCCGGATTACGTTATCCCGTCGATGATAGATGCCGCGTCATACGCGTAGCGCGTAATATCGCTACTCCTGTCGCAAGATTGTCACGCGCGACGCGGTACTCGAACAAGGGGGAAAAGAACCGAGAACGAGGGTAGGGGGAGTCGCGAGATACGAATAGGCGACACGCGTGCACGGCGGTTGCTCGACTTGACATCATTCTCGACATTGACGTCATAGAAAATCTCTTTACCTGGAGACGAAATCAACTTCTCGTCGCTGTCCACGCGTCGTGTAGCGTCGATGGAAGCACCGGGAGGAATATAGACGGCGAGAGAAGCTCGGTACCAGAAAGGGGCGAAAAGAGACACGGAGAGAAGAGCCTTCTCGGAGGGGACAATGTTCGCGAGGCTCGCTTCCACCGACTGGCAGAGGACGTGGCTTCTTTGTTCTTCCTTCCTGCTCTCGCAGCCACTGCTCTTGGGCTTACCACGCACTCGGCTGACTAACGGAACGAAGTTAATCGGAGCACGTTAGACTCGGCGTCCCTTCGTCACAGGTTTCCACCGTGCACTGTCGGTCCGCGGATAACGATACACCGTTTTCTCTCCGACTGGTTATCTCGTGAATTCGCGGTGCGTATGTCGCGATAAACGTTCGACAAAGAATACACGCACACGTATACACTGGTAGAAGACAACACCGTGTTAGCTCTCGTGTGGTGCAACTACTGAGACTCCGTTCGTACTCTTGCAAGGCCGGAGCACGACTGAGCGGCGAGCGGCCGAGCGCGTACGCGAGCCGACACCGGCCGAGCGTGTGGCCCACGATGCGGAGATACCCGACCGAACCTCGTACCGCTACGACACGAGTTCCGAGTCCGAGTTCGACTCCTCTCTTCGTTCCCTCTGATCCTCCTCCATCTCCTCCTCCCACCTCTTCTGCCCTCTGCCACCGAGCTGTCAGCCTATCAACCAGCGCTGCACCGTAGCCCTCCGATTCCTCGTTTCCTCTCCGTTACCGGGTCCCTCTCTTTGTACTTATCTCTTGCTTAAACCCGTACGACGTAAGTACGCGTCCTTCGGTTCGTATACGTATACCGCGACTTTTCTTCCAACAGCATCGACGTCGCCGAAAAATCCAGTCGCTGCGCGAACAATAGAGCGGTCTGTTTTTCTCACGGAATAGTCCGGGCCGCTTTTGATCCGCGCTGAACAGGTGCGAGTTTCGGGCGAGGTAAAGAGGGTCGAATAAAATCGGCCGAATATTAAGTGGCGAGATTTATTTTACCGCGTGTTTATTACTATCGAAAAACTCTGCCAAGAAATTCTGTTATAGACATATGTCGATCATATCGATGTCATTGCATGTAGCCTGTAATTTTATCGTTTCACTTCAATTTCTTACCTTACATCCTGGAAATTTATAGTTTATCCTGGTTTGAAACGAAGCGAGATTTCGACCAGTGTGAATCAGGTTAGAAGTTCAACGCAAATAGTATCGATATTATCGTTAAGCAATAAGATATCGATAGTTATCGATAATCGATAGCAGCAGCTGTATTACCACTACACGGTGGACAAATACCGAATGAACTGTGCAACCGGTAGGAGGTAGTTTGCGTTTGATTTAATGGTAGATAGGAAGGGTACATTATACCCGATGGCATACGCAGAATTTAGTAGATGTACGCGCGTGCAAGTACCGTAATCCGATATGATAATGAGCCGTGAGCTTTTGCGCGAACATCCGCGGTGAAATACCGTGGCTAGCTTTACTGGAGAAGAAAAAAACGAAAAAAAGTAGTGTCGGTTAAACGTGTCCTTCTGCTTGAACTCTTTGTTTAGTGACGTCAGGCGACATTACGTTTTCTTCCGAGAGCTTTTACGCGCGCATTTCTACAATTACCTCGATGCGTTACGTTCGTCGCTCGGACTTAATTCCAAGGCCTGTTTTCACTCAACGATTTCTAAACTCGGTGAGTTTAACCTTATCTGTTCCTTTGTGATTCTTCGTTATAGTATGTCCAAATTGTAAAAATTTCGAATCGGTATCGAGACAGTTTACGAGTATACTAAAAATTGACGAGAGTGTTATCTGAACCGAGCTCGTTCGATACGTCGCGTGGTGTCGTGTCGTGTCGTGCCTCGGGAACGAGAGTGAGTAAGACGATTGGCCTTTACGGGATTACAAGGTTTTGCCGTTTAAACTAAACTCGTCCGAACACGTTGGTGCTTGATGCACTAAGAATCTCAATGATGCGATAAAAATAATTGTACGGTCAAACGGAAAATATTCAGTATGTAAATATATTTGTTTGTGGATCGATGTTTGGATGACTGGTTAGTTTGTTTATCGACGGACTTTGGTGCCGCTTAATCGCGGCTGCATTTTAATCCGACGAATTCAGCGGTAAGTTAAAGATGATCGTGAAGCAAGCCGACAGGAAGCTAACAGGAAGGGGAAAACGAGAAGGGGTTGAAGGCTCGTGGTGAAGCGGGATCGTGTGTATTTTCGCTAGGTCTTAAGGGGGCCCTTGCGAGGAGAAACGTACATCCTTTTTTAAGATACTTGTACTAAAAAAATTGCATCGAGGTTCGTCATCGTGAACTGTCGAAATTACTGCTATAATCAAAGTTCCCGATAAAAAATTCCGTGACAATTAATCGTTCGATTACCCGCATCAATTTTCATTACGGTAATGAATACGTAATTAGCTCGAGAAAAAAATATCAGTTTAAAAACAATCGAGTGAACAAACTTATCGATCGTTAATTATGTAACACCGACGCGACGAAGACGCTTCATAGGCGACCTCATAATTTACGATTCGGATTACAGTTTTCTGTTTCTGGTCCCCTACGTAAATTGCACGCGTTAATGCGCAATATGGACGCGCTGGAAACAATTACGCGACACCGAATCACTGCTAATCGATATCCCGTTTAAAATTCCCGCGCTGCATCGTTCAGCTAGCCTACAAATAGTTAACCTTTCTTGAAAACAATCCGTGAAAAGGAATGACCCACTCTCCCTCCACAGGCTCTCGTGAAAATATTGAAATAGCAGTACAGAAAGAATTGATTTATTCGAAAATTCGAGGGACACTTATTTCGGGGTTACGTTATTTCGAGAATACGAACGTTAAGGGACTCTAGAACGGAACATTGCGGGAAGTTTCGTTGCACGAGCCCTTTGTCCCGAGTTATGCCGTAACGTAACGTTTTAGTCAGTTCGAACGAAAGTTATCCTTCGGTGGAACGAGGAAGGGTCGATCGCGGTAGGGCGGGGGCAGTCGGATGGACGGGCGGGAGGAGGTGCAAGAAGGAGAAACGATGCGCAGTACGGTGCAAAATAGACGCACAGAGTTCGTACTTGTTGGTACCTAGCGGTAGTTTGCCTCGAAACCAGGTACCGATATCGACTTTGTTCGCTTTTCTTTCGTCTAGCTTTGTTTCGTTGCTTTTATTACTCGGGATTGTTTGGTATCGATCGTCGAACGAAAATTGTATTGTCTACTCGATCACGTGTCACCTGCAACGATCGAGCAGGATCGATCAGATCGCGATAAGTAGAATAAGTAATAATTCGATCGACAGCGAATTAACGCGAAAAGAACGTATCGGTTCGATCCGTTATAGCGAACGGTCAACGACGTTCTGACTCGTGCGCATCCGCGTTGCGCAGCACGTGACCAAGCACCGAGATAAGGAGAGCGTCGAGAGGGGAAAGCCTTTTCCCTCGAGTTTCGTGCTCGAGTAATGACAGGCGTGGGTGCGGGCACGATCCTATGAATCGGATTGAAAATTAACGTGCCATTTTTAAGTCTTTTATGGAAACAAAATTATTATCGATGAAAGTCCCGATTTCGACTATCCAAAACTTTTTAATTACGTCACTCGTATGGGTCAACGAACTCGGGAAACCACTCGATCGAACGAGTACCAATTTACGAAAAGCTCGGAAAGAAGCGGTTTGAACCTTCGGTTCGATTTTTTCTTATTTCGAATAACCGGTCAATTGGAAATAGAGAAATTCGAGACAAGTCCGGGCTACCATATCGCGGTTATTCGATTTCGTGGCAACAAGATACCTTCTCGACGAGAAGAAAACGAGTACCGCTACGAGTTCCCAGTTGTTTTCCCCTTGACACGCTCCTTTCCCCTGGCTCACCCCTCCGCCTAACATTTCTCGTCTCGGATACCTCCCATTAGTTCGCCGTTTCTATCCTTGCTGTATTCCGTCGTTACTCCTTCTATTCCACCGTCCTTGGCGAGTACCAGGATTTTTCTCAGTTAGGTCGAGGAAAATCAAAGTTTCAGCAGGGAAATATCGATGCTCAGTGTTCTCGATGTTTCCCTGTATAATTATATATATATTCTGTAAAGGCTGAAAGCCTGTATTCAGCCTTTACTCTACAGTATGGTGTCACACTCGACTACAGTAAATTGTAGGTTTAGAGATATTTGAAAAATGGCTGCAGCCAAGAAGCGTGTGTAGTATCGAGGTGAACAACAGCGAGATAACGAGTAAAAATAAATAGGCTGAAAATCGTAGGTCGTAGAAAAGCGGAAGTCTCGAGGATGGCGAGGACAAACAGGCTAATCGCGAGCCGATGTGGGAAGAGGCCAGAAATAGGGACTTGGTATACTCAGGAAGTTTGGTGGCTCGTGTCTGTTCAATTACGAGACAGGGATACGCTCCCCCAAGCTTCTACAGTCCTGACTCACGGTTTCCTCTCCTTTTCGACCCTGGTCTAACGCGTACCCGGACCACTACAAATTTTCAGAATTTTTCACGTTTTGTACGAACGATATAATTTAGCTACCACTACTGCTGTAACATTAACACATGTTATTAAACACATGGTAAATTGCTATGCGTATATCGTTAACTTAGGTCCACGAAATTTAATGAATGGCCAGGGACAGTCCTCGAAAGAAAGCGTAAACGCCATTCACCGAATCACATCGCGCAACAGCTGTCTATTCGGCGAAAAACTATGCGTTCCCAACATCGAGAGCATCGACTAAAATCGTTTAAACAGGGATTATCCGGTACACGAACCAGAACAAAAGCCTCCGTCCTTGTTTCGGGGGAAAAGAAAGAGCGACGACCATTCCTCTCATGCTCTCTTCTCTGCTTCTCTCCCTGTTCGTCTCCAGCTCCCATTCGAGACGCTCGATATTTTAATTCCTATCGACCGTCTCTATCGCCTTCGAATACAGTTTGCAAGATGACTCGACCCGAGTCGTAAAAGGCAAAGAGTTTTCCTCTAGGTATTTCGGGGCCTTCTGCAGAACACTATTGCGTTGATTCTCCAACGAAATAATGGGCGGTATCCTCTCGAGTTGTGCCACTTACGCAGAAAACAATAGCTGCGTATCTGTGTTGCTAGTGCGAACGAGAATTAAAACGATCGCGTCATTCGTGTATGGCGTACTCGAGTACTGGGAATAAAACGCGTGATACAGGTATAATGTATGTTACAAGAAATTCGTACAGGGTAATCAGAATGTTGATACTCTTTTGGAAGTATCTTTTTGGTGAATGCTCAGGTAGTGTGGGATGTGTGCTGTGGTGGAATTTATGGCGCGACAGAGCAACATCGCCATCAGATGGCGCATGACGAGACCTTTCTCGCTGGTGCTCAACAAGCTTTCCTTCGCATAGTCTCTAACGCACATCGCGCATACAAGAGATCACCAGTAGACTTTACGTTTAATAAGTCACCGTATGTTTAATAAAGAATGGAAGGTGTTTGAGATAGATGCTAATGTAAAGATGGCCGTAAAGCGCGTTTAAGGACGATAGCATAAGTTATTTCCTGAGCAGGATGTGCAGCGAGAATTTCGAAACGCGATGAAAATCGATCGTGCCGCCTCCTCGGTTAAACCGGCCGTCGACGGATTGCCGGTGTACGATGACGCGACGAGAACGCAACTGCGTGCCGTTCGTTCTCGAGAGAGAAGAAAAACACGGACAAATAGAGGCAAAGAGCGGCGGCAGGGAAGAAGGGAATCTATAAGCGGGCGAATAGAGCGAGGCGGGCGCAAAGCGCGAAAGGGAGAAGCAGCGCGAATCGATGAATACGAGAGAACGAAGAACGTCCGGCGAAAGAGCGAGCGGGAACAAAGAGTAAATGTAATCTAACGAGAGAGAGAGAAACAAAGTACGAGAGAAGCTCATCGTCGCTCGAGCGTGGAACAAGGGACGAGCAGAAAGGAGACGGCGAATTATCGAACGGTTAGGAGAGACCGAGACGGAGGATGCGAACGCGAGAAAAGGGTGGACTAAAGAGTAACGAACACGGAAGAATAACGAATAAAACTCGATGAGCGGGATAAAAGCGTGAGCGTTAAAAAAGAATAAGTACAGTGGACGAAGAAAGAGCAAATAAGGAGAGAGAAAGAGAGAGCCACGTGACAATCGTACAAGAAAGAACGGTAAACGAACCAGAACAAAATGCTCTCTCTTTCTTTGCTAAGAACGGAGAAAAGGGAAAAAGGAGACGGAGAAGTTGGAGGGAAGCGGATCAACGCGAACCATGGACTCGTCTTTCCTCTCTTCGTTACTCGCGTGTCTACCCTCTCCGTTCGACTCTGCCTACTCGCTGCATACGTGCATATATCGCTCGCTGTACGTGGATCCACTCCGCGTTCTTCCCTGCATTCTGGATACTCGAAAACGCCGTCCCGTCAACGGTACTCCGCGCTCGTCGCGATCGTTCGATTCCACCGAATTACCATCCTACGTTATTCAATATTTCGATTATACTTCGATACGATACTGGTTTGGCTAGATGAAATGCTAGGAAAGGAGTCTTCCAAACTACCGAAATATGTGACTGCTTCTATTGTTCCCTCATGAGTTGACGCGATACTATCTTACAAGTAGTGGACTTCTAACCAGTTCAATTAGACTTTCGATAAAAATTCTTCCCATGTTTCCAATAACTTCGATGCTGCCTCGAATATTTGCCGACCTCTCCTGTCACAGTCTACAGATAAATTCCCAAGGAAAACCCCATTTAAATTTCGATTCGTATGAAATTAGCGGATCGTTAAAGAGGTCGGTTCGAAAGAGGAAAAGGAAAGTCCGGTGACCAGTTCGAAATAAAACAAACTAGCAAACAGGCAGGTTGGCTTTCGAGAGTGCACTGCTCTCGAAAGTCCGGGGCCTTCTATCGGCGGGCAAGGGAGGTTAGTAACCGTGGCAGAAAATAGGGGTTGGCACATAGAGAGCAACGGGAGGTTCCATCGAGAATCGTCAAAGCAACCCCTACGATCAGTGATCGGGCTCGAGGGTACACCTTGGTTTACCAAATAATAATTTCCCACGCGTTATTAACTCTGCAACAAGTCAACATTTTGACTTCAAGTTGAAACGTATGCAAAATTCGAGTCAAGTTGATCACAGCTGAAGGAGTGCGTCACGAGTGCGTCACGAGTAAGACTCCTGAAGATAGCGCAACGGGTTAAATCGATGAATTGGTAAGAATTTAGAGTAGAGGTTTTTGGACAAAGCGATTGTTAGAGTAGGATGGTACATCTCGCATCGGAGCTATCCATGCTGATCGATCTTCCGGCATGGCGCGACTAACCGTGAAAAGCTGTCGGCGCCAGCAGCACCGTCGCCGTCGCCGTCGTCCCCGGCGTCCCCGACGTCCTCGTCTTCATCCTCCTCGTCAACGTTGCCGTTACTCGCTTCTCCCGAGCCCTTTCGTATCGTCCGATAACGAGCATGTTTTACGCACCCGAATAATCCGATTACCGGCCTGCAAAAAGGCGCCTTCGAAATCTGGGATAAAAGGCGGTCCTTAACCTCCCGGCCGATGCCGTTTTCACTAATTTTTAACGAACTATGTCGCTTTCGTTTAATCAGATCTCTCGATTTCGATCACCAAATGTTTTTGCTTCTATTTTTTTTTTCGGTCGCTTTTATTTCCATTTGCCTGCGATATTCGATTACCAGATTCCGCGTTCTCGCTGACCAATTTTCAACGTCGAGCTATCGGAAAGTCGCGCCGCCAATCGATTCTCTTCCGCGGAATCTTCGATGGAATCGTTTTGAACCGACACGAGCAATCGGTGGGCAATTTGCGTTTCGAAGTCGAGAGCCAAGGATCCGTTTCGAGATTGAAATCTATCTGGAAAGTGAAATTGTTCGCGTTCTGTTCTGTCAAGTAATATGTTCGCTCCAATTTTTTAATCTCAATTTACTCGTTTTAACTCCTCGACCCACGATTTTTTTGGCAAACCTAACTAATTATTACTGCAATATTAAGATGAATAAAGAATGTTGCAATGCTAAGTACCTGAAATCTTTCGAATTCGATTTAGGTTTGTCACGTTTGGAGCGTAAGTGCGTCACGAGCCAAGGGGTTAATTTCGATCGATTCGCAATGTTCTCGGACGACACGGATTTAATATCGTTCAAAGGTGGTTTTCGTGGCGCGTGTTTGAACTATCAGGGAGATATAAAAGGTTGAAGGGAATAGCAGGTGGGCGCGAAAAGAACCCACGACCGATATCTTCGGAACGCCTGTTTATCGATTTGCTACGAGAGTACTCTATACAATCCCTGTTACTGGCACAACTCGCGTTTCTACACAAGCGGCATCAGATTTCGAGGGATCGAATCGCGATGGCTCCCGAAAATGAGAACAACTTCGTGACAAACGTTACGCTTTAAACGAGACAAACTTGAATAGTCTTTGCACGAATTTTCAGTTTCAAATTTCTTCACACTGGTGTGCTGCTCGTATGTGTGATATGTGCAGCAACGTGGGTTAAATTAATTGTTTACAGAAAAAGCAAACGAAAGGAACTTTTCCGAGCTTCTTAATATCGAGACAATGATATACACTATTGTATTAGAAGATGAAGTTGAAACACGACGAAGAAAGCTTTTATTACTCCGAATTAAAAACACTGCTATAGCTAACGCGAATAATGCAAACACGAGTTAACTCGTGATCGGTGAACGTTTTGGCACGGGAACAGTAGTTAACTCGTGACCGGTCAACAATGTATTAATAATCGGTATTATAGCGTCATACATCAGCATCTACAATGGCAGTGAACGCGTATAATTAACGTTACCATTCGCGATACAGATAATTCCGTCTTCGGAGCACGAATTTGAATAGATCGTGTTCGTGGATAGTAATCTCTTGTAAGAAAAATTCGATTCGACCGGTTTCGTAGGTATAAAATTGAAACGCAAGCGCTCGCGAAACAAGCACTACGCTCTGATAATTCCGCGTTTTCCGATAGGTTAGGTCAGGGACTGGTGCAAAGACAACCTTTCGAATCGCGACAGGTATCTTGTTTGTTCAAATTCGCTGAGAAAACGGAGAAAAAATATAATTGAAATACGTCTAACATTGAAACGAAGACGGAAGTTTTTGGAGGCAAAACGATCAAGTTTTTTCGTGAAAGAAATTCATGGGCACTCGGAACACGATATAAACATCTCGGGCCTCTAATGAAAACGGTCGAACACGAGTAGAAAACCGTCCTTCGTGTCGCCTCGCTGCCTTTTCTCTTTTATTTTTCCCTCTCCTCTTTTTCCCTTCGACCCTCGGCCTTTTTCCTCTTTCGCCTTCTTTCCGTCGACTTTACAGATCTCGCGTACAGATGTCAACCCACCAGTTGGCGCGTGAAAAGGATGCCTATTCGTATCTTCTAGTTACGTTTCACTCATGACGTATCCATGACGCACTCATTCAGCTGTGATCAATTTTACGCTCCTTCCAAACAATTCAACTTCCGCCCCTTTTAACTAGTGTCCTTATCCCATGTCATTTTAACGCGGAACAGGTAAAAGAAACTAAAACGACCTTGTCGATAAGTTGGCACATCGGTCGGATTAGAAATCAAGATGTCCGATTTGCAACGGACGGCCAGATACAGTTTCCTTCCACGGAAAGAAGTGAAAGTTAGCTTTTAACGGGCCGTTACAAAAGCGTAATTGTACGGTTAGCCAATCGAGCGATCATTGTTTTGAACGAAACGATAGATCCCATCCGAGTATCGTTATAGCGGTGATGGTTGCGCAATCGGTTTACCGGTAAGCATCGGGCTTCTATCTTACGTACGAAGGGGCACTTGTCCTTTACAATTATCATTTCAAGATTATCATTTTGCATTTGCAAATTTTTAGATTTGGGCCAGATTTGACATATGCTTGGACTATATCTAGGTCATGTATGTACTGTATTTGGACTATATTAACAGAATATTTGCACTACACTTGGACTATACTTAGGCTATATTTAACCCATACTTGGACTATATTTATACTCTATCTGGGTAATGTAACATACTATTTATGCTACATCTTAGTCGAACAGATTGTACGTTCCCATACGTTTTCCTTAACACTAGAACTATACATACTAATTTGTCTAAGTTTTACTAAGCTCTTAGAGTTTCTTTACTCTTGTAGAATATTTCAGCTATAAGATGAGAGCCATACTTTTTCCTAGATGTATTTCCTACTATGAATCCGTTCAGAAATTCGTATAGTAAGACAAGAGAGTGTCTAATAAATAAATGACTTTAACTACAACGAAAGTGACTCTAACGTATTTACCGTTCAACAGGACAGTGAATATCGGAGCAACGAAAACGTTAGCACAGCGGCAAATGGCAAAAGCATCGATTCGGATAACGCGGAGTCTTGCCATAGTTGGCTTCGAATTCCCTAAGTAGGCAGGTATGCGCGTGACTAACAGTGTCTCGGCTGTGGCGGCGGCTGCAGTGGCGGCGGCAACGGTTGGCTCACTCCTCTCTTCGTCCTTCTCTCCCTTCTTCTCTTACGATTAGCTGTCCAACCTATCCGAACGAGGATTACTCATCCGAGCACATTGTTTTCATTGTCCGCGAGTTACGATGCCGTCGATAAGATCCCAGCCAGAAGGGTCTGGACATTTTACTTTTAAACTAATTCAGGAATTTTCAGATTTCGATCCTTGAGACGCATTTTGGAATAGTGGGAAGAGTTGGAAATTTTCGGTGTCGATGGCCGAAAGTTCGAAAATCGTCTCCGTTTCGAAAAACAAAAGCGTTTCCGAGTGGCAGTACGTTGCTATTTAAACAGCTGCTGCGTGGAATCTCGCGTTTGACCTATAATTAAATGCGCTATTTTTCGCCGCGAGCCAATTTCGCTCCCGATGGCTTCTCGTTCGTTCTCGTTCGTTCGTCGATAAACTTCTTCGTTGTCTCCTCCCTTTCGGTTATTAACGTTGGAATAAAGAACGCGTATAATTCCTGTCAACGGAAGGTTAACAAATTCCTCGTTGCTTTACGAAAGACGGACGTTGCGGAAGATAACGCCTGGGCAGATTCTGTAAACACCGTTATCGCGACGATCGCGAGTCGCTGTAATGACGGAAAAGAAGGATGCACGAAGATTGCGTATACTTCTCGTGATAGAGTGAGCATAGTAAGTGAGCAGAAGGGAAAACCACTCGTAAACTCGATGGCCCATGGGGATTTGCGAGCGACCTGAGGACGAGTACATTAGGGACCGTCTACGCTACGCCGATAACTGGTGCTACTAGCTTTGCCAATAGGTTGCCTGTGTAAGATGGGAAAGAACTTTTTTTCTAAAATCCCCAAAGCTCTAAATTTCCACACCTCGAACTTCTGAAATTCTCAGAAATCCTTAAAAGAAAATAATTTCTTTCCTTTCTCGCCTTCTTTTCCAACGATATAATACGCTCCCTTAGTCTTAGAGCCTACCCCTTCGCCCTGTCGCGTCACTTATTTATTATACTAGAAACGTTGTGCTACGCCGGTTTAAAAATACGCGTCCGTTCGAAATTTCTCGAGAACTATTACCGACCGTACGAAGTTAGAGTATCGATACGTCGAATACAGCGTGCAGGCATTTTCGAAGGTGACCAAAGCCGGCTAAAAATAGCGGAACGTTGCCACTGAAAATAAAGACTAGAGCAAGTAGCACTCGTTCGACAAACGATCACTGACGCTTTGGACTCCTCCGATAGAGTCGCACTTTCGTACCCACGTGCTGTTCCTTTACTAATGGGAAACGTCAACGTTTCTAACCTTACGGCTCGTATTAACGAGCCGCGTTTTACACGGTAGCTTAGTGACGACTGCGTTCGAGCGCAGTGTAGGCTTCTTTCAGTTGATACGAGCATGAGGGAACCATCCGTTTCTTATTGCGAGTTTAACCCCTTGCACTATTTTCATCGGTCTTGTTCGTGACGCACGCATGATGCACTCGTGACGCATCCACGACGCACTCATGACGTACATATGACGCACCGAACAAATCATAGTGCAAGGAGTTAACGCCACAGCCAGTCAACGTGAAAAATGAACCGTATCGAAAACGTAGATTTGTAGCGTGGAAGAAATGAACTCGACGTAAAATGATCAGCAATGTTCAGCCGCAGTCGATGTCGTCGCCGAGGACCGTTGCGACGCCTCGTTGATAGGAGCATTCAACTCGTGATAAGATAACGTTCGTGATTAATCGCTTCGGTCCAGTTTGCGGAGTTGCTTTCGAGTCGCGAGCTACGAACAGGTCGGTAATAAACTACACCGCGACGTGCCGACAACGCGTCCGATCCGATCATCTCGAGAAAACGTTTTTTAAAACAGCCGGTTTCGCTCCTCCTCCAGTTTATGCCTCCACGCTCGGCAGATTTAACCGTGGAAATCGATCGAAACCCGTCAAGTATAACCTTCTTGGTCGACGATCGAACTGAAGCTCCGCTACGTTTCCTTCGAACGTCTGGTATTCTCACCCTTCGTCTTCGATTTTAAAAAAGTACTTCAAAGTCTTCTTTAAAAAGTGAGAGACAAGGATGTGCACACAAATTTGTAAATCTGTATATTGCCTGAGTATCCAACGTGTACTGTCCAACTCGTAGATCGAAGTTAGCTCGATTCTTCGACGAAATATGTAGTACACGCTACCTTTCCACTTTCCACTTTCCATTTTCCGAGCGAGCACGTGCGTGAACGCTCGTGTGCGTGGTCGGCCTGGAAAACGCACGCGCGACGCCACTGGACGAGGTCGATCTCGCGTCTATACGATCAAGGATTCGAGTTATGAGACTTTACGCGCCCTTTTCTCTCGCTATTTTATGTTGTATCGCTGAACACAAGTCTGCGATCGATGCTACCGCTTTTCTAGGTCAGCCTCTCTTGGACAACCTTAGGTTACAATCTTTCTTGAGTTTTCTCCCTAGACACCGACCCTCCCAAGATTTTCATCTCTTCGTACTTCTTAATACTTATAATTCCATATATTTTCTTTCGTACATATGTACATGGTACGATTATTATACATATATGTAAGAACAGGAACATATAAAATAAGGTAATGTACGGTTTCAATCAGAATAGATCAATAGATTAGTGTTTAAAAGATTCCAGCCCGTTTCTAGAAGTTTGCTGACCCCTAGAGGTACGCACGGAGAAAAAATGAACGCCGTACGCGAAAGCAGCACGATGGAAAACAGGATCCAGATAGGAGCAGAGGGTTAAGAGCATTGTCCACCTGTCCACCTTCCGTCTCGTTCCCCCAGTGGAGCCGAGCGTAGCCGATCCGAGCCGAGCGTCGGGCACCTGCGTGACGTCACACGAGGAAACAGCTGGTCGTTCCTTTCTTACCTGCTGCTCTCCCCTCTCGCAACCTTTCTCTTCTCCCTTCCTATCCTTTATCCTTCTTCTTTCTTACTCTTGCACAATTTGCTGTTAATCCTCGTCTCGCTTTTGTCTGTCGTCGTCGCTCTTTCGTGTTTCGCTCTCGTTCGCCCGTGCTCCCTGTTCTTCGAGGATCGCTCGCTTACTTTTAATCTGCTTGCGATGCGTCTCTTTTGCTCCGACTTCCGTTACTCTCCTCGTCTCGTCTGCTCTTTTCGCGGTGACTCGCCGTTATCGATGATATCGAAATCACGATAATTCGATACGATAAGGTATTCTCAGGATTTTTTCTAACGTTAAGAAAAGAACTTTCTGGTCGTAACAACCGGTTAGACGCACGTATCTCGTTTATTCCGAGCATACTTTCTACAGAAAGTGGTCGCTCAATCTCTCTAGCCGCGAAAGAAAATCTGTCCCTTTCGAAATTCTACAGACCAGACGATTTTTCTTGCGATGCATCTATTTCGAATGTTTACGGCCCGTGCTTCTCGGAAGCGGTTAAGGTGATATACCTGGTAGTACAAAGAAGACCCAGAAGTCCGATACTATGTTTACCGTGTATTTGTCTTGTTCTGCCGCTTATTGTACATTGTTGACCGGCAATTTTACGCTGCAGCTACCTGTCACCGGCTATTATTTCGTTAATAAGTGTAAAAACAACCTACATAGACTTCGGTATACTTTATACTGACTTCATAATCAAAACCATATCTACTGCATAATATTTCATTTTTTAGTACAACCAAGTACATGGTTGAAATTTTTGTAATAGGACCGTTACGAAAATCCAAATATCGGAACTAGTAATTTTTTATAAAGCGAACGCAACGAAAACTATATTCTATATCACTCTAAGCTTTAAAAATTGACCTGGCTACCGTAAGAGTTAACTCGTGATCGATCTACAATGTTTGGGTATAAAAACACGAGTTAACTCGTGGCCGGTCAACGATGTGTTAATAGACACCGAAACATCCCCCGCGCACGCGCACACGCATGCGCACGCGTCCCATTGGCCGCATTCGACGTTCGGAAACGTGACGAATAGGATTTTGGAACAAGCTCCTATGATTCTCGATAAAATCCATCTATAGTTACGCGTTTAAAGCTCGCTTTCGTGTCAAGAGTTTCGTGCAACGATATCGTCGTTTCGACTAAAAGAAAATTCTCTCTAGAAGATTTAAACGCGCTCGTAAACGCAAGAATTAACGAAGAGTAATTCGTGACTGTTTGAGAAATGTTTTTTACCCTCTTTGTTCGTCGAAAACTTATTAGGTACTTTAACCTTCGCAGGCTTCTATCACCCCATAACTTCAGACCCTTTAAAATGTCGTACGCTTCTGGCCTTGAGACATGCCAAAAGACTAATCGATAGTCTGGACGAATGGAGGTCGTTAATTCCACGCTGTTTATCGGTAAACGAGACAAATTTCGTCTCGCTGCCAGAAACTTCGAATTATGCTTCCTCGAAGAGCCACCATGCGGAAAGAACTGCAACGACATCCGTGCTCTATGCGTTTCCGAGAACTTACTTCAAATCGTTTTCTCCGATGAACGAGGTTAAACCGTCTTCCAACGCGAATCTCTCTACGTTTTTACCGTGTCGATTATTTCGAAACGTACTTCTCGATCGTTTTCTTTTCCAATATTTATGCGGTAGGTTTCATACGTCAAAATGATTCAAATATTTATTACAGAAATTTAGAAAGCTAGTGTTAAGAATTTCAAGCAGATAGAATTAACCTTGACGAGTGGCAAACGTTATCAAAGAAAAATTTGCGAGAATTTACAAATCCCGACGATCCTTTCGTCCAGTGACTTTCAAACTCCCAGGCCGACCGTTACGCTTCTGCAAAGAGCTGAGCCAAGCAGGATATCGATGAACTCTAGAGAAGAGCACGAACGATAAGGCGTATCGTTCGCGGTGCAAAGATCGCCAAGTGTCATCGTACCCTGTCCGACGAAAACGATGCGAAACAAAAATCGCGAGCGGTTCGAAAGTTTAACTCGAAAATGTGCCACGCGTTACTCGCGGCGTCCGTCTTCGTTCGACTCTCCCCGTGACGGCCGTATTGGTCGATGCTCCTGTCCTTCTGCAGGGTTGCTGCACTGGATGAACGGAGAGAGATAAACGTCGGCAAAGAGAGAAAACAGTGAGCAGGGAGTAGTAGCGGGGAGACAGAGAGTCGTAGCTTCGTTTTCGTTCCGCTCGCGCGGAACTCGTTCTTCCTTTTTGCCCGCGATGCCTCCTTTTCCAATACCCGCGTTCTCTCTCTCTCTGCCCCACCTGCCCCGAGCCCTCTCCCCGCGCACCACGAGCGACTCTGCACACAAGGTGTCTCGAAAACCTCTCCACTGGCTTTCCGATCTTTTTACGCCTATACGAATCTCCCGTAATAAGGGTTGACACGTATAGTAAATATCCTAACCTACGCCAGCCTTTATTTAATTTGTTAAATAAACCGACCGAATAAAATTTAACCCATCTAAACTATTTTGGTTCTTACAAATATAAACTGGGAATCTCTAGAATTCTGTATATCTAAAATCCTTCTAGAATACTCCTGTACATACTGAAGTATATCTATAATATATGAAATGCCGTCGTCGTCGAATAAATCGCATTTCGCTTTCTTCGCAGCGAGATAAAATCTCGGCTGGTCGAAACTCTGAACTGTAACCCAATTTCGAATTCCGTGTGACAGTCAGGAATAAACGTGGGAAGGGTATTCAAAGGGGTTCGGAAGCAATTGCAACGCTATCTTTGGAGTTCCCCTACCCGACGTCTCGCGCACTCGAGCAGATGGCACGTTACACGCGCGTCCATGTAACTACACGTACACGGGTATCGTTTGTATCGAAAGCTAGTCGCGATCGAGGGACGCCTCGCTTCTCTCGAGATCGATCAGTGCTAAGTATTACGCGTTCAAACTACGCTTCGTTCTTTCTCCTGTGGCGCTGCTGGGCTCCCCTTCGTCCATCCTTATCACTTATTACTTATACATACAAAATATAAACTGTGAAAATACATGTTTGTTTAATTTTATTAAAAAAATGTCCGGATACAAAGAAAGACAGAATAGTATAGGAAATTAGTCTTTCCGCTAAAGTCGAAAGACAGCATGCTTTAGTCGTAGTTATTCTTAGCCAAAGGCAGCGATGCACCGAAAAGCATTAGGTACTTGTAGCTAGGCTACAAGTAATCGGCAACGCGTTGGTACGCGTGAGCAAGCTAAGAAGGGGTTTCCCCTCCGCTGCCTGAAGGAGGAGTAGGAGTTTCGAGATTCGCGTGCCAGACCGACATACGTAAAGCGGTGGCTATGACGCGGTCAGGTGGGCCTCGTGTCGCGAAATACACCCGAGACACGATACACTTGTAATCTACATCTGCCAAGATAGGCCGGGTTAATTGAATGAAATCGTAAAGCGTCTAAGAGAGGCGAATTTCGAACGAGACCGAGCCGAATGGACTCGTCCCCATTTGCCTATGAATGTCGGCCGTGAATAACCGTGCCAGCAAAGCCGGAGAAATTGCCAGGAAACGTTTCTTTTACCCCTCTATGAATTCTATTAATACGCTTCGTGTCATGGCTTAAACCGATCGATTCGATTTACGTATTTGTCGGATGTAAGAGTCTGTACGAATGTACGCTTTACACAGTCGTATAAAAGCTAATTACCTGCGATTGTACCTGGGCTAGAATCCGTCGATTAAGTTGCTTCGCAAAATATCGAGTTCGGCCAAGGAGGCCACGCGATTAAACGGGACGATAATTTCCCTCGGAAACTGGTCCTCGGTAACGGGTCATAAATCAACGCGAGAAGGGAACGCGAAGCGCCCTCTTCGATCTCGCAACGCCGAGGCGCCTAGTTGTTTTTCGTCGGGGAGAAGTTGCCTGCCAAGTCATTCGCCAGCCATTCGCCGAGCGTCTCTATCGAGCATCCTGACAAGAAACCTCGGATACGAAGTAGCTCTCGGTTAACGATTAAGGATAATAATCTATGGAAAGTGTAGGGAGAGCCTAGAGAGAACTTGAGGAGGAATACGAGGGACTAAGCTAAGCTACTCTAGCTCTTCGGATAACCAGCGTGGGGAACACCCTGCTTTTTTCTCCCGTACTACTTTACTAACATATAAAATATTGTTTCTGCAGCGTCGATACGTTTCGTTAAACTCTCCCGTTATTTTAAGGGAAGGTTATTGCACCGTTTGAACCGGGACTAGAAATCGAAGCGAGCGGCAAGAAGCGAACAAGCTCGGGGAAAACGAAGATCGAGACTCATCGATATTCGGTGGAAACGCGGACGGTAAATCGAGTTTTAATTACCGATTAACCTTCG
The DNA here is from genome assembly GCA_945859555.1 of Megachile ligniseca. Lineage (NCBI taxonomy): Eukaryota > Metazoa > Arthropoda > Insecta > Hymenoptera > Megachilidae > Megachile > Megachile ligniseca. The sequence goes on from OX243792.1 coordinate 835,211, forward strand.
TCGAGAGCAAGCCAACGGAAGCCTGTTTTATTGTCTATCAACAACGTAAGTGGGTCGTGCTAGTTCTCTTGCTCTCCCCCCTAGGGAATTTTCCTGTTACTCTTATTTCAACCACGATTCTTTCGTTTCTTTTCTCCTTCGCGTTCCTGATTATCGAACCAGTTTTAATATCACCAGTTTAATTTATTATAATTTTGATTTTTTAAAGCGTATAAAACATCACCAGATGTTCGACGCACTTGTAAGTCCTACATAACGTTGCGTCGGATTTACGTAAGGCTGAATGCGGACGATTCTTAAAACACGATCGACGCACGCGCTCGCACTCCTTCGCCGGGAAACACACGAGTTAACGTTGCCCCATCGAAACTACGGCTACGAGACTTTCACTCTCGACAAAAATGTCCCCACCGTGCGGTTCTTCGAAACGCACGCGCTGCCTATTATACTTCCCACTGATCATCCTAACCTACGAATTTTATTACCGTTACGCGCGCGTCGAACTCTACGGACGCATGCGCGCCTAATTTCAAATTGATACGAACCTTTTTATTTTCATTGTCATAACGACAATGATCTAAAACGTTTCTGTTAGCGAGATTATAAATTATATACATATTACGAAATATCAGGAGAATGCGACTGTGGTAAGAATACGATACGGTACTGAAGAAAGTCGTTTCTTCGAGGCGTGCGAAGGAAGCCTGTGGCGCAGTAGATCGGTCCGTATCGCGCCACTATGACCCAGAAACCCACTTTCTTACACCGAATTAAAAGCGACATCGTTGAGCGTACCAACGCGACGTTACGACGCTTTAGATACGAACAACGGATTGTGACGAAATAAGTTTCAAATCGTAAATGCCCTTATCACGCGATATCGCGTGGCGGTACTCGAGAAAATCCCAGAAGCATTCGTTCGAAATAGACGCAGAAAATCGAGTAAAACTTAAAGATAATAGGAACAGTCAACGTCAATAAGATTGAGAGTTCACGGTGGTCGATTGGAACGATCGAAACTCGAACACAGGAACCGTGTGAGAAAAGAAACGATGTTAAATGTTAAGTTCGCTATAAGAGCGGAAATATCTGATGATCGTAAAAGCATTCGTTTCCGAGCTCGATGCGCGCGCATCCCTGCGCGTCGATCTTCGATTGTCGATCGCGCCGCCATCTTGCAATCAGTTGTCTACCGCGCGTACGATAACCTTGTTTCCACGACAGACGCGAACGACGCGAAAACGAGTAATAAAAGTAGTGATTGTTCGCGAAAAAAGTGATCGTTAATGCAAGAAGTTCCGTTTTCGAGAGAAACAAGAAGTATCTGGTGAACGAGGACAACGGAGACGACCTTGACTTGTTTCGGTTGTTGTTCTGAAGACGCGTGGGTGAGGTAAGAAGGGTAGAGATAGAGGTGGTGAAGGGTGGCGGTGACACGAGCGTATCGGTGTCTCCATTGAAACCGCTTTCAATGCCGGATTTAAATAATCTTCGCTCGGGAAAATCCTCTTTGCACACCGGTTCTATTCTGCTTCCTTCTCTCGCGTAATAGCTCTCGGGATCTTTTTAACAGCTTCTCGGCCGATAACCGGTGCGACTGGTCATTGTCTGGCTTTCTGTTCTTCCCAAAATAAGACAGCAGTGCGCGAGTCGAAAAGCCTATTCGTGTAAACCGAGGTAGAATAATGTCATGATAAGACAATGTTCGATCTTTAATTTCGATCATCGAGATACGTCGAAAAAATCAATTATACGATATCGTGAAACTATTTTTGTTCGTATCGTAAAATGACAGGAACAATGAGATTCAACGTACGCCACAATTAAAAATGATTGGCGCTTCTTGCAAAGTCGACTTTTGTTAGCGTAGCATCGTAGATTTATAGCAATAGTTAAAACTACGAGCGGTTATACAATTTGCTGTTCCATCGATCAACGAAGTTGGCTAAAAAACGTCAGCTCGCGAGACGGTTTATTCGACCGATCCAATTTCGTGACTGGCTATCTTACGTTAATTGTCGGTGAGGCGCGAACGTGACGGAACGACGGTCCATCTAATTAGAAGAATGGCGGGAGTGAGGGGAATACGGTCTCGGTGAAAGGCGTGTAACTAAGGCTAAAAGTCCGTACAGTGCAAGCGTGCGATGCTAAATAAGTCCTGAGAGAAGGACTCCCCCCCCGCCGTTACTCAACCTGCAGCTCTTTTCGCGATACGTTGTTGCATAGGAATGCCTGACTCATTATTATACCACGGACAAAATTGATCGTGTCGTATCGGAATACTTGTTATCCGCATACACTTCTTTACAGACACAATTCATTTAACTCTATGCACTCCAAAGCATTTTTATCCCTAGATTTACTAAACTAGTAATTAGTAATTTTGCTTTACTAAAATTAATTTGTATCTTGATGAAGGTTAACATTTTGACGAGTTCCTCAATAATTTTCATGATTGAAAAAAATCTAAGATCCACTTTGACAGAGTGAATCCAAGTGATAATCGTCAGTTTACGGAGATACGTGAAGCGGATAAGAAGTAATTAGAATCGATAGAGTTTCGAAGGTAGCCGTGACACGGTTTCAGCTTGCCCGTGAATCGAAGCGAGACCGGGCCCCTGACCCGATCCTACGCACCTGTGCCCTAAGAACGGAACGTGGACGCGATCGCGATCGTCGCCGAAGTTTGACGACGACGCACGATGCCGCAATCGATATAGCGGAGGGGGCGCGACGCTCTCCGCCAGTTTACGGCTACGGCTATGCTTTACCTACAGTCGTCTACGCTCTGCAATCTACGATCTATAGTTTACGTTTACGGTATCTGTCGTACTACGGTTCGAAAATTAAAGATCGTTACCGCTCGCGCAAAAAGATCCGGACTCGTATCTTTTCGTTCTTTACTTCTCCGCAGTATCGGTAACCAGTCGCTAATGATACTCTTTCATGTTGCAATCTCGCGTTCTATATGCTCGACGCGGGGGATTATTTAAACAATTTTAATGTCGACAGTGTTTTCAAATAAAATGGACGGGGCACTCGTCTGATCAGACAAACAAAACAATGGATGTATTTTTTTCTTTTTAACGAATCACAGATAGTTTTACGTCCATATTTAGGAAAATTCTGGAAAAGCGGTAAAAACGATTTGTAAAATAAATTAGGAACATTTTGCTTAAAAAAGATGGTCGCGTCGCGACGATCAAAAGCAACGAAAGGGGAGAAAAAGGCAGGCAAAACACAGGCTCGCGTTAGGGGAACGAAAGAATTTTACAGGCGTTACGAACGAGACTAACACACCGGTTCGTTTCCGACGTCGGGCATTGTGCTCGTCGTTCGTTACGGCTGGCAATTATCTCGGACCAAGCTTTTAAAACATTTTTGATCCACGGAAGTCTTGACATGAACGACAGAGAGTATCGTTGCAAAAGCGATTCTTTCGAGATAGAAATCGTTCTGTATTACCCGGAGCCAACTGGTCGAATGAAACTAAAAGAGAAATTCAAAAACTGTATCTCGATATCGTTACGATTTGGCTCGTAAAATCCTAGTAACGACAAGACGCGAGATCAGGTTGGGGATAATTTCGATGAGGAAAACTGTGACGTAACGAGACACGATAAATCGAAGGAAATACGTGAGGCGCTTAGTCATTCCTATGTGACAACGGGTATTCCCGTGAACCTGTATCTCCTATGCAAATTAACGAATATTGTTTCGAGCTTACCGATGGCAACCCACGAGTTGGCGCGTGAAAAGATATACGCACGATTGCATCGTACAATGAAACTAAACGTCCATAAGCCAGTAGAAATTCTACGACTCGATATCAGTGATCGTTACCATTAATAACGAATATGTAATAAATTACGGGACGAGGTCGCGTTAACAAGCCGACTTATCGTCGCGTAGTAATCGATACGCACACTGGCCCGTCTCGATACCACGCGGTACGTAAACATTCGAATCGTAGAGGGGATTTTGCGTCGGACTAATAATTCGTCGAGGAGATAATCGGGGACAGTTATCTTATTCGCGAGTAAAAATGGATCGTCGAAGAAAAAGAAAACGTGATCAAACGCAAAGTACGCGTAAAAATGATCGAACGTCATTCGTGACCGTCGAGGATCCGACCTTGAGTCATCGAAAGCAGGAATTCCCTCTGTCGTTTAACTCCCCACCGTGTCGCTAACCTGGCACTATCCCTTCTCTTTCCTCGTACCGAGTGGTCAAATTCAAAAATAATCTTTTGTTTCCATGGTGTGTCCCTTAAACCTCAGCCTCCTACGAGTTTTAGTTGTCCACTACTCTTTAGTTTACCAGAGAATTCGGTTATCGGAAACTTATTCGGATACCTAGAAGCTTTAGAATCCGAGGAATGCGTCGGATACCTAAGTTAGACTGTAGAATCTAGGGAATTAGGTGACCCGATCGAAACGTAGGCTTAGCTTCGTTAAAGATTGTAAGAAAAATAGTTGACAAGATGTCCGTTTAAGATGTCTATACGTCCAAGACTTACAAGTTGTCCTCGACAAGGGTCGTGCAATCGCAGAACGCGTGGTTTTCAATGTTTTCCCGAAAGGAAAGAGTGATTCGCGGCGATGGTTAACGTTATCGTTGTTTGGATGGACACGTTAACGCGCGGCACCGCGTTGGATGGGCCGCGTTTATTATGCCGGTGTTATGCGCGCGTACACGCCGTCAGAGGCGGAGTTGCAAATCAATAACCCATGTTATAAGGCATTTGGCCACGCCGAGATATCGATTATGTAGCTCGCTGTACCTACGTACATACGGTTCCGCCAGAAATGTCCGAAGACGAGTCCTGGATGGAAATTAGAATCGCGAGATCCAGTTATGACGTTGTCATTCGGACAACCGTGGTACAGTTACTCGAATAAAACCGTTACGATTAGGCCTCGCACTCCGGTGCATTCGGGTTATCGATTTCGGATCGAGTACAAACCTTTGGAGTAGTCTACCTCCGCGAAGCGTAAGATTCGTTAGATCCGATGTTAGATCGTGTCTAGGTTAACATATTGGATATGGGTGAAAAATAAAAGTACTCTTGTAGGAAAGTAATCTTTTGTACTATGAACTTTATTCAAGGTTCGAAAAGACGTTTTGACTCTTTCGGTACTCTATGCGAAGCGAAGCTCGGATCCCAAAAAAAGGAGATACGATGTCCACTTTAACACCTTGCACTATTTTCACGAGTCTGACTCGTGACGCACTACTTCAGCCGTGATCAATTTTTGAGATTAGCTAGATCTCTTAGACGAGACATTAGGTCGAAGTCTCGAGTGATACGCCATCTGAATTCTGGTCGATGGTTTTTTGGAGAGGAGTGGTAAAAGAAGGGAGCATGGACTCGTAGAATCTCGCAGACAGGATATAAGGAATTTTCTAACCTGGTGAATATTCAACGCGAATCACGCGCTACGGGAGTATCGAGCTTGCACCTGGACCAGTTTTCTGCCGCAGTGCTGCTGTGTCGAAGCTGCTCTCACCCTTCCTTCTCTCGCTACCCCTCCATCCCCCCCACTTTTACGTCTCTTTCTCTCTGTGTGTACTTGCTTCGCCTCCACCTCCCGGCCCTCTCTTCCTACACGTTTGCATTTTTTTCATCAAAACGTTTCGGTCGACGAACGAAACAGAGGGAGAAAGAGAGAGTATAGGTTCACCGTTGGATGCATTTTAAAATCTTGGCACACGATGAAAATTCAACGGCACAAATGGTATAAACACAGTTTCCAGTGGCGGGAAGGATCGGGCCCTTTTGTTTCTAACATTGCTGTATCGTTTGCGCAAATGGAGATTTCGTGTGGTAACAATCGATAAGTAGATATTGTACCGTGGAAACCGTATCAAGTACTTAAGAATACGTTTACAAACGTATCGAAAATAGGGACAGAGTTAAACCCTTGCCGATCAAAATCGATCGTGGACAGTAGATTCTTGAGTAGCTTCGATATCGATTGTTAATAGTTCTTGCTCTACTACGAATCGAGTATTTGAATAACCTGATTTTAGTTTATTGTATTTGAACTGTAATGTGTAAAGGGTTAAAATCATGCAGTTAGGACATCCGGTGCATTGTAACTCGAATAGGTTTTCTGGAAAGACGTCGATACGAAGGGAAAAGAAGCGTTGGTAGAAGATAAGTATCGTGGATCGAGGCGTGAACGAACTCCCGTGGAGGTCCTTGAGACGAACCAGCATCCACGATCGAGAACGCACCCGTAAATGTTTTCGTGTCCCTGACTCGACAATTCGGCCAATGCCTCCGCGAATCGATGACCCCGTCGAAAAATCCTCCTCTCCTTTATTCGCTCCACATCTCTCTTCCTCCAACGCTCCCTTCACATTAATTACTCCGTCGTTTCTTCCATAATCGCGCTATGAAAATTAAATTTCCACGTTCCGTGAATCGGTGATTTGAAAATTTATGGTGCAAGATATTTGTTTAAATTCCAAATTGAAGAGTATTCAAAATTCGAGTAAAATTTATCGCAGCTGAAGGAGTCACGAATGCGTCGTGAGTGCGTCACGACTGCACCCTAGTACTACGTCAGTGTAAAAAGATGAAAATAAACGGCCTTCCGATTCGAGTCCGCCTTCGATTTCCTAATTCGAGGCCATAGACCGAAACTTGCGACACGGAGAAGGAATCGAGCGGTCATCACCGGTTAACAATGTGAAAGTAAAAAAATACGAGGACAAATCTTCTCCTTATCGACGAAGGATAAACGCGAAGGCGTCGAGGTTGTTCGCGGGAAAGAGACCGCATAGTCGAGGACGGATCCCTCGGATACGACCAGAGAATCTTTAGCCGTGGACTGCTAGAACTGTAGTGTAGCGTAGGGGACCGTTAGATATTCATGAAAACGCAGTCCCCTCGCGCAGAAGCGGCTCGGTGAAAAGTCGGGAAGACAGGTTGCTTCTGAACGCTTACTCCATTGTTTTCTTTCCTTTCGATAAGCTTCAATTTCTCAGCGTTCCACTCTTTAATCGACTTTTTCACGATCACTTATTCTAATTACGAAGGTCCTTTTTTTCAAACAAAAGAATGTTTTGTTTCGGAGACTCTATAGAACATTATAAAGAACCGTGGAAAATTCTAGAGACTTCAAGATTTTCTGGAATATAGATTTTCACGCGCCAACTCGTGGGTTGCGTACGTTGACTAAAAGCTCGCGCAAATTAATCCTAATACCAGAATTAATACTAGGATTATCATTGACAATTACGGTAATAGAAAGTGAAATTCCTAGGGTAACACGTAGATCAACTCATCCCAGGAAATTTCGCGAAACGATTTACGGAAACCTCTAGAAAAATATACCGTACGCATTCCGGACCACGGCCAGGTGAAGTTGGCATCGTCGAACACGATATTGCTCCCGCAAACATTTTATGTGCCGTGAACGAAACAGGTGCGAGTTGTACGTTTTCCGTGGCACGCCGCGTCACACCGCCCCGTTCAGTCTGCTTTCAAAATATTCAGTTACATATTCGAAACAATTTCGGTCAAATGACTCCTTTCCTCGATTCGCGACGATATAACGCCTCGTTTACGAACACTTTTTTTTTTTATTAAAATACAGTAATAAATAACGCAACATTATTTACACGATTAAATTTTATTAGTTTCTTCCCGATACGCCATTAATTTCTGGAGACCAATCTGGGGACCAATCGAAGATCTACCTCGATCGAAAAATTTTCTTCTTCCTTTTCTTCGACGGTAATCGAATAAATACGCCGCGTACGTCGAGTCACATGCAACAAATTATTACAATATAGGCTCAGGTATGAGATGAAACGATATCTTGACACGCAGCAGTTCGGTTATAATCAGTGGCGTCGAGGTTTCGATAATTACTTGTCGTTCGATATTAAGAAATCGAGACGTTCGACGTCGCGCTCGGAAGACAGCGAGAAAGTGTAAGACTGGTACGCGAAGCAGCTGTTCGATAAAAAAACGTTAGAACGGCCAAATGTCGGCCTTCCACCTCTCTCAGCCGCCATAAAATATATATTATATAAAATACACAGGGTGATATTATATATTATAAAATACCGGAAACGAGAGCTTCGAAAAGTTAGTATGCTTATAAACGAGTAAAATCTTTGTTCCGAGTGTACGGACCGCGAATAAAGGTTATCGGCTTCGAACGTCCCTTTAACAGAGTCCACTCGGGCGGTAAGCGGGACGCGTTTCACACGCATAATCGTAAAAATGCGTTAAAGCTAGCGTGGAAGGCGAGCAACGGTGACGTTTATGGTTTATAGGTTACAACTGTATTACGAGGCTTTATTGTCGCCTCCGAGTTTCGTTACGATTCGATAAGATACCCTCGGCAAAATAAAATACGTTAAACGTTTACTTTCTCGTTATCTTCGTCTGGAGGCTATTTTCTTTGCGAGCGAAATCGGCTATCGAGCACGTAAACACGATACGTCCGGTCTTGGCGATTTATGCGTTGGATCTATACGCGTCAAAACGAAAGCAAAGTTTCGAACGTCCTTTGTGTCGTAATACGACGTTAATACGCGAACGAAAGAGCACCTATTCCTGGTTTAAGTTTCGGCAGGTGCGTAGATAACGACGCCACTGTCTCGCGATCGTCGAAAACGACAGAGAGAAAAAATGAAGGTCGTGCGCTCACCCTCGAGCAGGTGCCAGTCCTCGTCCAGCGAGGCCAGGGCTTGTGCCTGATTCGCCTGTTGTTCGAAGTCGAGCATCTTGGACCTCTGCTCCAGCTTGCTCTCCGTCACCGGCCTCGTTCCCAGATTGTTGCTAGCGCGTTCGTTTGCACGTTCAAATATCTGGTCACTTCACCTCGCGCGCGTAATTGCCCGCGAAACGACTCGAAAATCTCGGCCGACGATCGAAAACTGCGATCAGACTTTCCCCTCGAACAAACGCTCGCTCGAGGATTATCTCGAACGTCCTTTCGTCGCGAGAGTAGCGAGCGCGACGAAAAGGCGGGAGAGTGGGGATGGAGAGCAAGAGAGAGGGAATAAAAGAACGAGAGAGGAGGAACGGGGCAGAGTTTCTTGATCGCGAGCGTGTCGAACTCTTTTCCGTTTCAAACTCGACTCTCCGTGTTTACATCGGTAATCCCTGATTGGTCCGGTTGACGCTGCACCGGCGTCGCGACGGTTCCGTCGCCACGGAGCGACACGAACGCGTACGAACACCGGGATTCGCTTCGATTAATTCCAAGAACGCGTGGTTCGACGTATTCGTCGTTTCAGCTCCGTGAACGGTTGCGGATGATCGGAGAGCAGACCCGCTCACGTGCGTGCGTGGCGGTACTCGAACCGCGACTGATTTCCCCTATCGCTCCGCGCTTCGCTACCACCCACTACCGACTGCGCTCGCCCCCCACTCCCGCCAAGCTTGCTCGAGCAACGGTAGAACGTCTGTCCCTCCCCCTTCGACCCACCTCACCCCCTCGTCAGTCACCCCTTCGCCCCACTCGTCGCCGCGTTCGCCTTCGTCTTTGCCGCGCCGCACCGTGCCAACTATTCGCACCCCTTTCTCTCTAACGATACTTTCTCCCTCTTTCTTTCTCTCTGCTCTCTCTTCCTTTCTTCGTCCGTTTTCTCGTCGAGTATACAGGGTGCGGTAAAAATCGTGATATAATCGAGAGGGAAAGGTAATTTTGGGAAACGAGTCGAATAATCGAATGCTTGCCGTGGGGACGGAGACGGTGCGTTCGCCGAGTCCGAAGAGCAAAACGGTTCGAGCTCTAGCGGACATCGTTAAGATAAATAGGACTGACCGAAGTAGAACGTAACGCGTCGTTTCATCACTCGAATCGGTACGTCTCGATTAGCGGGCGCGCGATCATCCTCGAAACGAGTCGATCATTAAAAAAGTGCATATTTCATATATATACTAAAAATATAACTATGTTGCAATACTGCGACAGTATGTATTTAAGGGTTACGTTGGACGAAGACAACATAAGTATTTCTAAATTCCTATGTATACTCTGTCCACGATAAGTATGTTTAAATGCTCGATCAATGGGATTCGATAATCGAATTTGAAATCTGCTTATTTTCCGTTAAACCGTCGCGCAGTATTATACGCGACTTATCTTTCTCCATGACGCTTTGTAGTCCGCGAGCGTTAATACAGAGTCCGCGGGGCACTCGCGAATCCTCTTTCGCTCTCTGTTTCGGTTGCTCTCTTCCAACTCGTTTCGTATCCCACTCCATTCCCCAGACTCGATGCGCTCCGTTCTCGCGCCGCGTTTCTCTTTCCCTGTCCTTCGAGAACAGTTCGTACTCTTGCTAATGGTTCAGCCGGGTTACGATATCAGTTTCGGACCTCGAAAGATTCAGAGAGCTATATAATTCGAATAATTATTTTGGAGAAATAATAGAACTGTATCATCGCTATTCGATTAAATCGTTTACGAAACGTTTGTAGTTTATCGATGCGTATCGTCGTAAAACGCGTGTTCGCGTTTACATGGTTCGTGACTTTTATTAACCATGGCGGTTAAGGGTTAAGGTCACGCGCGAAGCCATGGCTCCCGGAACGCGTGTCGCGTGCTCTCCGGCATACGGCCCTGATGATTCGCTCGCGCCACCAAGCGGAGCGAAGCGCCCCTCTTCGTTTGTTCTCGTCCCCCTTATTTCTCTCGCGAAACCCACCGCCCGCCGCTCGACGAGCCACTCGATTTACTTCCCCCTTTCGCGCCGTTATCCTCTCTATCCTCCTCTCTCTCTTTCGCCGCCGAACGAGTCGCGTGGCACTCTCTCCCCCCTCGCGCTACACTCTCTCTTTCTCTTTCCTCTATCCCCTTCCGTTTATTCTTTTCCTCGCGGTATTTCATTACGCTCCTTCCTCTTTCCGAACCGTCTACGTTTCGCATTGTTTTCTCCGCGATTTTCGACTCCCCTTTCGCGTACATCTTTACAACAAATCCTATCGTTTTCGACTTATTAACATTAAACCTACCAGCGTATAATTCCCACTTACTACTTTAAAATTAAAAATTCTTTGTCACAGGCTTTTTTTAGTCCTTAGAGTATTTTTGACAGTCTTTTGCAGGATTTCTTATCGACAGGGGGCACGACGTACGCGCGTTACGCGATAAGTTTTCTTGTTTCCGTCGCGTGCCTCCATCCGTTACGTACGCGTCCGAACGGCTGACCGACCGGTCTTCTGTTTCCTTCTCGTTCGACCTCGAAAGGAATCGCGGCGTAAAGCGTAAGATTTCTCCTTCCTCGTCGCGCGTGCCACGCTCGTGTTTCTTCGTTCGCGAATCGTTTTCTCCTACTGTTGCGAACGTCCTTTTCGTTTGCTTCGGATGCTCGCCAGTGCCGATAACCTCTCCCCGAATACCTCTAACGACGTACAGTTGCATTTCTTTGTTTACGGCCATCTCGACAAGTCGATTTCGTAAATTCGAACTCGAATTTCGAAAGATGTTTGACAGATGCTAATGTAAACATGGCCGTAAACAAGTGCGACTATGCTATTAGTGCTCTCGACATGTTTCGTGTCGAAAACGTATAGTAAATATATTTGTGTGTTAATCGAATCCGAGTATAATACTAAACATTGTGCGCTAAAAAACGTTGTAGCAGTTTATTTATAACTGTTGCTTCTGTCCCCCTACCACGACGCGGGAAACCGTTTTACGGGACTCGCAAGTAAGCGAAAAGTTTCGTCGGCGTTGCCAGCTTGCGTTTCCAGCTATCCGATGAAACGACGCGTTACAGTTTTTCGTACAGCTCGTACAACGGTTGTTTCCAGTTTCTCCGTGAATAGGAAACCGTGTATCGTTGTCTTTGTTGCGCCAACGAAAATGCGTTAACTGGCGAGCGTCATGCATTTAATTTTCGCGATATAGAAATCTTTCGTTTTGGTAGCTTTCGAAGCTTCCAAAAAACTAGTTCGATGCCTCTGAATTTTTATTTTTTTTTTCAGCTTAGTTTGGAGTGCGTGGACAATTCTCTGGAATGTCTGTCAACTTTATATGCAAGGACGTTACGGAAAATGGTCAACCCTCAAGGTCCTGTACAAAGATGAAACTTTAAAGAAAGTTGCAGATGTAAAGCAAGTAGGTTAAATAAAATTTTCTGTCTCTCAAGTAAATTCATTTTCATTAAAAGACTTAATATATTTGAAATAAAAATAATTATATTATATGGTCGAGTAACGAAAGAGAATATATAATCGACACCTGTTGTTCCCTCATTTTAACAAGTCTTTTTAAATTGTAATATTCGCAGAATGAAAAAGCGTTGGAATTTGGACAGCGAGGATTGGTGGAATTCTGCCGCAATTGGGATATTTTTTAATGTTTTAACCTGTTGCTATTTTCGTGCCTTCCCGACCTATCGCAACGACTTCGACATAAAGCCGGTGAGCGGCGTCGAACGTGAAAATGTCGCGTGGGCGTATCTCCGGGCGTCGGGGCGCCGGGCGTCGCTACTGGGTACACCGGCCACGGAGTTTCCATGGCGATCACTCACCAGCTGACCATGATTTCAACCTGACGTCATAGCTTTCGAAAGGACAACCACGCGCCGCCGACGTGTTATCGGTTAACGAGTTTACCTCCTCCCATGTCTAACCATTTTTCACCGTTACGTCAGAGCAAGAAAATCATCGCGTCAAAATAACGAGTGCGTGGGTGCGGCTACCTGACGCGGATTTAACTGATACGGAATCATCAAATTTTAACACTAAATCGGCGTATAGTTTCGAATTAAAGATGAAGGTACAAATAGTTAAGGTAAATGGACGTAGTGAACTTAAATTCACAAATGCCTGAATCTTCTAATTTATATTGTAAATAGATATTACATAAAGTATCATTTATCTAACAAAAATTATTTTCTTTCAGGAGGATATATCAGTGACCACTTATGCGATATAACAAGTATTCCATTGTATGGCAATGTGTCGCAGTTCCTTTTATTTAAAAATCGTACGAATCTGGACGCCCGGACAGGAGACCATTTTTAATGATAATCTATGAAATATCGCTGTCAAGATTCTTTGCGTTACGTATACGGACCTCCAAAGTAGGCCACGAACGTAGATCGAATTTGAAGCGACTGCGGTGAAATGGGGTTACACAGCTGTATCATTTATGAATCCGTTGAAATGCTAGACTGAATGCCGTTTCCGAAAACGAGCAAAATATATGCATACAGTACGAAAAACTATAAATCCTTGTTCGACGTGATTTTCGTACCCTAAAATTAACTTCTTGCACTATGACTTGTCTGGTGCGACTGAACTAATCTACAATATTAAAACAAAGAAAGTTGTAATGATATGTCAATTTAGTATTATGCAATAGATAACTATGCAAATTATTGAACTTCATATTGAAATGTATTAAAAGTTCAAGTAAAATTGATCACAGCTGAATTACGAGTGCGTTATGAGTACGCCATAGGTGCGTCGCGAGTGAGACACGTGTAAATAGTGCAAGGAGTTAAATATCACCTATTCAAAAATCTTGAGAAGCAATGCTATAATCAATGCAATTGCGTTTTTTATTTAACCACTATTTCTAATCTTATATAATTACTGAAATTTGCATGTACACGCTTATATAATCGTTGCACGACGTAATTACGTCAACTAACCTGAGGTTAAATTATGTCGCAGTATTTTTTGAAAGATTACACGAGAATAATTTCGCTTTTACATTGTGTTCCCGAAATTCGATCTAAAATTAGATACCGGAGAAAGTTACTCTTGGAAATTGGATGTCGTCACGTTGCTAAGAATTTAATTTGCTTAAATCGTTGTAAGTTACAGCACTTTTAAGTCGAGCAAACACTATGAGCTTCTGTATAAAACTATATTTGTAATCAGACCGTGATAACTATGTAAGTTGTATCGTTAAAGATAACACTGTTTCATAAAATCATTCGAGGAGCTAAAAATATTGGACATGCTTTGGTAAACTTGCGTTTTAAAGCTTTATTCGTCGCAGCTTTGGAAAGCAGAACCTCCAGCGGAACCTTCGAGTCACATGATGAAGTATTGAATCAAGTATCTCAGTCTTTTGTAATAAAATAAAGCATTTTTACAGTAAGTATATATTGCAGACTGATCTACAGTCGCGCAGGAGTTTGAGGAATGGCTGTACGGTAAGTATAAAGCTTTATACTGGAAAATTAAAGTTAAATCTAAATGATTATAGGAAGCTTAGTCATCTAACGATGGACAGGGAATATTGAGCACTTTATATTTTGAATAAATTTATGTATTTAGTCATTTTGTTGGGTTGATAACGTGAGTAAAGCATAGTAAGGTCGAATAAGACAACTTTCTGGAGAGTATTGTCAGCGTAGCAATGCAAAAAAAGGAATATTAATTGAAATAGGTCGAACAGGATGGAACTGGAGCCATCTAGCAGTAAGATGTGTTTCTAATAAAATATAGAATTGCGATTTTCTCGAAAACTAGCGGTTTTTATGCTCTTTTGGGCTTTGTAGAATGTTTACTGTACACAATAGAACATAATTAATGCCACTGTAATGTGCTAAAACCGCTAATAAAGAAAATGAAAATTATTTCATTTCATGGACCTAAAAAAGTCTAGCCATCTAGCGGTGAAAAGTGGAACTAACGAAACAGAAAATATCGATTTTCTCAAAAACTATACATTTTTTCGCATTTCTGAGAAGTACAAATTGTTCTACGTCCTGAAAGCAATAAAACAAGTATAATTACAATGCGCTAAGACCATTAATAAAGAAGTTAAAAATTATTGCATTTTATGGACCTAAAAAAGTCCAGCCATCTAGCGGTGAAAGGTGGAACTACAAAAATAGAAAATTGCGATTTTCTCAAAAACTATACATTTTTTCGCATTTCTGAGAAGTACAAATTGTTCTAGGCCCTGAAAGCAATAAAACAAGTATAATTACAATGCGCTAAGACCATTAATAAAGAAGTTAAAAATTATTGCATTTTATGGACCTAAAAAAGTCCAGCCATCTAGCGGTGAAAGGTGGAACTACAAAAATAGAAAATTGCGATTTTCTCAAAAACTATACATTTTTCCGCAATTCTGACAAGTACAAATTGTTCTAGGCCCTGAAAGCAATAAAACAAGTATAATTACAATGCGCTAAGACCATTAATAAAGAAGTTAAAAATTATTGCATTTTATGGACCTAAAAAAGTCCAGCCATCTAGCGGTGAAAGGTGGAACTACAAAAATAGAAAATTGCGATTTTCTCAAAAACTATACATTTTTCCGCAATTCTGACAAGTACAAATTGTTCTACGTCCTTAACACTATTAATGAGTGCAATTATAAAGCGCTAAGTCCATTATTAAAGAAGTTGAAAATTATTGCATTTTATGGACCTAAAAAAGTCTAGCCATCTAGCGGTGAAAGGTGGGAACTAATGGAACTAAATTTCGATAATAAAATTTTGCATTTATCGACGTTTCTAATTTACCAACATCATTAAAACGCTTAAAAATTAATTATTCCAGCATTTCTAAGCGTATTATGGCCATTTCTGTTAAAAAAGTCGATATTTAATACATAAGTATGAAATAGATGGGTCAAATGGGAAAAGTACTACTAGCGCCATCTAGCGGCGGGGTACCAGGAGCAAAAATTAGTATCAGGAGCGCAGAAAAGTAGAAGAGGTATGCGGAGTAAGAGGTCTCCCGCGCAAACCAGCGCGCATGCGCAGTAGCAGGTGTCCCGGCGCAGCGGCGCGCATGCGCAGTAGCGGCGTCACCTTATATACGGGATAATTATATATTGAAAAAACGTTAATTACTCATTATCTGGGCATAATTTATGAACTTTTATGATTAAAGAATGACCAGTGAACCCTTAGCTATTTTCTCATACCATATTTGTTCAGATTTGTATTGACAGTAATTAGTTATTAATGATTTTTGTACCGCAAGTCGGCGTGTCATGGCGTATACATGAGCTAATTAAAATCATTAATTACACGTTTTTTAGGAATAAATTATGTACTTTTATGATTAAAGAATGTTTAGTGATCCCCTAGCTACTTTCTCATACCATATTTGTTCACATTATTATTCGCAGTAATTAGTTATTAGTGATTTTTGTACTGCAAGTCGGCACGTCATACGAGCTAATTTAGAATAATTAATTACACGTTTTCTAATTACTTTTTATGCACTTTTATGATTGAATAATGATCAGTGATTCCTTAGCTACTTTCTTAAACCAAATATGTTCGGATTATTTATGAATACAGTGTATTACTATTGCAGTTGCAGTGGAGTATTAATAACTAATTAATTACAATAAAAATCTGAACAAATGTGATATGAGAAATTAGTTATGCAATCACTGATCATTCTTCAGTCATAAAAGTGCATAAAAAGTAATTAGAAAACGTGTAATTAATTATTCTAAATTAGCTCGTATGACGTGCCGACTTGCAGTACAAAAATCACTAATAACTAATTACTGCGAATAATAATGTGAACAAATATGGTATGAGAAAGTAGCTAGGGGATCACTGAACATTCTTTAATCATAAAAGTACATAAATTATTCCTAGAATACGTGTAATTAATAATTTTAATTAGCTCATGTGTACGCCATGACACGCCGACTTGCGGTACAAAAATCATTAATAACTAATTAGTGCGAATGATAACCCGTACAGGTGGGGTATGAGAAAGTAGCTAAGGGTCCACTGGTCATTCTTTAATCATAAAAGTTCATAAATTATGCCCAGATAATGAGTAATTAACGTTTTTCCAATATATAATTATCCCGTATATAAGGTGACGCTGCTACTGCGCATGCGCGACGCTGCGCCGGGACACCTGCTACTGCGCATGCGCGCTGGTTTGCGCGGGAGACCTCTTACTCCGCATACCTCTTTTACTTTTCTGCGCTCCTGTTACTAATTTTTGCTCCTGGTACCCCGCCGCTAGATGGCGCTAGTAGTACTTTTCCCAGTTGACCCATCGATTTCATACCAGTGAATGATTGCGTCAATTGGAGCAATTCTTTGATACATCGGACATAAGGTAGGCACATTTCCGATCAACTTACTTTATTATCGAGCAAATTATTACATTTTTTCGATCAATAACAATTTTGTATTTTATTACGTTATAGGACTGAAGCGATATCTACTTCGTTCAACGCTTCAACTACCCCCGCAATGCAACAAAGCGAATCCGAGAAGAATAAAACAACAGAAACCACTCACGATACACTATACAATATTATATTAATATTATGCGTTACTATTTTATTATACATTAAAGAACGACCATATTTGTATAATATGAATATAAGAACAGACTATTATATTAACAATTGTATGTATGTATGTATGCAAGTATGCAAGTATGCAAGTATGCAAGTATGCAAGTATGTTATTAATAGCTCTATGTACTTTCAATGTATTTACAACTTGTATGCAATATAAAATTTGAATAAACGATAAGTAAAAAGAATAAACCGTATATTTATTTAAAAAACCTTTTCCAAGCGTTCAGAAACATTACACAAAACTATCGAAATCCAAAAGTAAAAAAACAGTACGTAGAATAGCCGAAAACAATAAACCTGCGAAGAAATTAGATTAAATCGCGAAATTAATTCCGGAGTATTCATGATAATGACGTCATCAAAATTCCAAGAAATGGCGTTTGTGCCACCTCCTCGCACATTATGTTCTCCTGATACCAAAACTCAAAATCGGCCCCTCGGATTTCAAAAATCGCTCTCGACAATTCCTAGAAATGACGTCATCAGAATTCCAAGAAGTGGCATTTGTGCCACCTCCTCGCATGTTATGTTCTCCTGATACCAAACCAAAATCCGGATTTTTGAATGGAAAATCTGGATTTTTGAAATTTTGTATTAGGAGAACATAAGTTGTGAGGAGGTGGCACGAATACCTCTTCGGAGCTCATGTTCTCCTGATACAAAATTTCAAAATCCAGATTTTCAAATCGAAAAATGTTCGTGCCACCTCCTCGCAACTTATGTTCTCCTGATACCAAAACTCAAAATCGGCCACTTGGATTTCAAAAATCGCTCCCGACAATTCTTGGAAATGACGTCATCAGAATTCCAAGAAGTGGCATTTGTGCCACCTCCTCGCATGTTATGTTCTCCTGATACCAAACTCCAAAATCCGGATTTTTTTAATGGAAAATCTGGATTTTTGAAATTTTGTATTAGGAGAACATAAGTTGTGAGGAGGTGGCACGAATACCTCTTCGGAGCTCATGTTCTCCTGATACAAAATTTCAAAATCCAGATTTTCAAATCGAAAAATGTTCGTGCCACCTCCTCGCAACTTATGTTCTCCTGATACCAAAACTCAAAATCGGCCACTGGGATTTCAAAAATCGCTCTCGACAATTCCTAGAAATGACGTCATCAGAATTCTAAGAAGTGGTATTTGTGCCACCTCCTCGCATGTTATGTTCTCCCGATACCAAACTCCAAAATCCGGATTTTTAAATGGAAAATCTGGATTTTTGAAATTTTGTATCAGGAGAACATAAGTTGTGAGGAGGTGGCACGAATACCTCTTCGCAGCTCATGTTCTCCTGATACCAAATTTCAAAATCCAGATTTTCGAATCGAAAAATTTTAGTGCCACCTCCTCACATGTTATGTTCTCCTGATACCAAATTTCAAAATCCAGATTTTTGAACCGAAAAATTGTCGTGCCACCTCCTCGAATGTTATGTTCTCCTGATACAAATGTTGAACTGCAGCTTTCCGATTTCGCAAAAATTCTCGGAATTTTTAAACATGAATTTCGAGGAATGGTGTCTGCCTTAGTTGGACCATGAAGGATAGGTTTTGGTAAGGATTTTAAATAAATAGAAATTGCAAATTAATTTTTTCTCTTTATTTCTCAATCAATTTCTATACATGTTTACAATCGTATAACATATTCTAAATCTAATATTACATAATATTACGACATACACTATTTGAATACATATGTATATTTTACAGTAATTTGTAATATACATATACAGTTGTTATGCATTGTACCAGTACAGCCTCAGTATCGACTTTTTTAACAGAAATGGCCATAATACGCTTAGGAATGCAGGATTAATTTATTTTTAAGCGTTTTAATGATGTTGGTAAATTAGAAACGTTGATAAATGCAAAATTTTATTTTCGAAATTTAGTTCCATTAGTTCCCAGCTTTCACCGCTAGATGGCGCCACTATGTCAATTCCGATATCATGTCGAATAAAATTGATTTTTTTCGGTTTTGTGGACGTGTAAATGCATCAAATTTGTTCAGAAAGTCACTTTAATTACCTATTGAATGTTTTAGGACCGTCAGTTTGTTCGTAAACACTAGAAATATTAAAATTATGTTTATACTATCATCTATACCTACTGTCGCTAGATCTCAAACGTTTTCTAAATCCGCGAAATAATGATCGTATAAGAGTCATGATGCTATTATTTCTATCCTATTATAATCATAGAATTTTATTTCGTGATTATTGAGCCGAAAATTTCTGTTAATAAGCCTATAAAATATATTTTTTTTTATTTAATTCCAATACTATCGCCAGATGCCGCTAATGCATTATTTAACAATGACGTCGAATCCAAAATGGCGTAGTCCATTGGTGATCGATGCGTTTACCGGTTAACCTAATTCATTGTTTTCTTTTAAACATTTAAATCATATCCAGGAGTTTTTAAACATCATTGGCACTAAAATGTTTGCTTTCAGAATTTGCAATCGTATTAGGTACATGTCGACAACTGTCGATAAGATTGCTAACCTTGTAAAGGTAAGCAGTCTTGCGAAATGTTTTGCAATGTAACTCGATTATCTTAATTATTGCTCAACTTTAATTGATAAACGTTATATATGTTATACCTGATGATTTAATTAATTACACTTATCCGAAACGAAGGGTGTAATGGGTTAATATCATTCAAAGAAAATTCGTATTGATTTTATTTCTTGTTAATTACTTTATGACGTGTTAATTGTATTATACAGAAGAACAAAGTAGTCGTCTTCATGAAGGGTGTTCCGGATAGTCCCAAGTGTGGCTTCAGCAATGCTGTTGTACAAATACTAAGGATGCACGATGTGAATTACGATGCCCATGATGTTCTTGAAGATGAGCAGTTGAGGCAAGGTTACTATCGTTTCAAATAAAAGTCTTTACAGTATTACACTCTGTAACAAAGCATTATTATGCAGTCACATAAGTTGTGCAATTGTAACTTTTATTAACATGTACATGCAGGCATTAAGGACTTTTCCAATTGGCCTACCATACCGCAAGTGTTCATCAATGGAGAGTTTGTGGGAGGGTGCGACATACTGTTGGAAATGCACAAAAATGGAGAGCTCGTAGAGGAGTTAAAGAAAATTGGTATAACAAGTGCCCTCATTGAAAAAGAAGAGTCCAAAGAAAAGAAACCTACGAACTAAGCTTGTTTTTAAGCTTTGTAACATGTAAATAAAGTAATTGTTTTTATGTTTATTTTTGTGTTCATGTGGAGTTGTTTAAAATAAATGATGGCAGGAATCATGAAGCGTATATTTAATAACCATACATATGTTCATGTAGAATTTAGGGTTACTTTATCCCTTTCAAGATGTGTACAATAGTATGTACAATATAGTACAATATAACAACTTCAAGATGCAATATAGAGATGATTTAAATTTTTTAGCGAAGATGTCCTACCACTCCCTGCCTTTTTAATTTTGTTTCCTACAAATTTTGTTCAGTAAGGAATTGAAAAATGTAGAAATTTTTAAATTGTTTAATTTGAAGAGTTCATTTATATGTGGTTTTCAGAAAATCGAAAACGTTGAAATCCTCCACTGAGTGGAGGACTAAAGGAAGCCACGTTGTAGCCAAATGTACTACCGTTTCCCTTTAGCGTTCATTGAAAAGAAGGAAACGGCGGAAGGGGGAGGAAAAAGTAGATCAAGGTCACGTGACGCGGGTCACGATCCAAGAGGTTCCGTTTTGCGTGCGCGTGCACGCACAACCACCACCAGATCGTACCTCCTGCTTTTCCGCATTGCGTTCGCCAACTTGGACTCGATTAACTTCGTTGCAGTCCCATAAAAATTTTGCTCGAAGCTGCTCGGTTGCTTTTTCTGTGGATCAAGAACAAGGAACTTTGACCGACGTTTCATCTTTACAAACTTTAAACAAAATTTCTGATATAACATATTTATTATTATATTATACATGTCATTAATTTATTATTATGTCATATTTTATGTGGAGAAATATTTTTACTCCGAAAGAGAAGGAAAGATATGAAGATTAAATTATGACAATGGCTTCAAGTCAATATCCCGAAGAAAATATGTTTAGCAGCAGGTTAAAAGACAAGTCAGAACCAGGAGAAATATTTACGGGAGCAGTTGGCAGACACGTGCATTCTGATTCTGTGACACTAATTGCGAGTCGCTCGCGTCTGGCTGGCTCTCGAGGCCCAAATTAATTAATGGCATACCAAATGACGAGCGGAATCTCGACTCTACAGCAACCTGGAAAAGGAAAAAAAAAGAAGATATTAAGTAACACGGTGTACGATCGTGCCGGGAATATCAATGCTTCCTTCGTTGTCATCAAGAAGCACGTCGGCGTGCTCGTTAACGACCTACCGTCCTGTATCGTTTTCATCCCTTTTTCCGCTACTCTTCCCTCTCCATTTCGCCGTTATGCTCTTCATATCTGTAAAACGGATTTACCTTTTCAAATTATCGCGTTTAAATCCGAGAATTTTTCGTTGCTGAACATCTTATTAAACCGGAGTCAGGTATTTTCCGAACTTTGTCTCCACAAGGGGAGCATAATAGAGAAAATCGTGGGTTGTTTGGACGAAAGGTCGCAGCAGAACCAGCGAGAAACTCGTCTCATCGATCCCTCTGTCGGCGAGAACGCGAACTATTAATCGAATTTCAAAGCAGTTTAACTTTTAATCTATTCCGTTAATTTCATTCGATCGAGCTACGATTCAGTGTCTCATTACAATACGGTTAAAAGAAAGTCGAAGTCTCGTCGAGCTTAAAGATACAAAACGATAACGTGGAGGGTGCAGGTACAGCTTCAATTATCTTATAGCCAGGGGTGTAATTGAATTCGGGCTGGTTCAGAAAGGCCCTTGTGACGCGCATTAGCCAGGACCAAACGAAATTACACATTCGCTTAACGATTTCTCGACGAACTGTAAATGCACGGCTCCCTCTTTCCCTCCGCGTTTACGGAATTACGCGAAGCTCGAACTTGTAAATCTCTCAAGTTTCTCTTTCGAAACTTTTCATTTCGGATCACGAGTGTTTGACTTTTCGTAGGGATTTCATCGAATTGGGACCAGCAGAATTTCGCATTTACAAGCGTGTCATATATGGAAAATTGTCTTGGGTCAAAATTATTAATACGTTGATGACGATACATAGTAATTTACTATCGAAATAAATTGTATGATGAAGGGCCGCTACGAAAGACCAGTTTACAGTTAATTGTGAAGAGTGGACTTCGCAAAATGTTGATAAGGGTTGGAATGTATGGAAACAGTTTGAAAAATAAGTCGGATAACAGGTGACGTTGAATGACAAACAGGTAACGATAGGGTGATAAGTGGAAAATGGGGTGGTCGGCAAGGTGGCGCCCTCCCTTCGACAACTTCGATCGAACCAACCCTCCTTCTCTCCTCCTTTATTCAGGAACGTCTCGATCGCCTCGACCACCCCTTGATCTTGAACCCTTATCCTCGATCTCGATGTCTAGATCCAAGATTACAACCCTTACGCCTCGCACGTTACAATGTAAACTAGTCATATTTTCACTGCAATTTTTACTTCGATTCTAATTCTCATCTGCGTGATCAAGTACTGCTGTACCTAACAATTTCTTCCTTTTTCTTCATCTTAATATTGTAGGAATTAGCGAATGAACTGTTCAGAAAATTGTAGGATAAATAGTGAAAATGCCCCGTCAACTTTTATTATTGTGTAATATATTTTATTACTCGTAATTCGAAGGGTGGAATCTCAAGTTTCTCTTTCGTGGACTTGTTCCTCGCGATGTTCAGTAACCGAAACTTGACGAATAAGAAATAAAGATTCCCGTTTGGGAAGTTTTCTTTGCCACGCTTAACGAATCGACATAACATCGTCTAATCCTCTTTCCGAAGGTTTCGCGAGTAGCTTGTCAGCCGCAATTTCGAAGTATGTATATCGTCGGTGAAGTAATTAAAGGGTGGTTCGTTAAAGCGATGAAAACACGTTTCACGGATAATGAGACGCCCCTGGCACTTTGTCGCTCCTCGGCGTTATGTCTGGAGGAATACGTTCGCGGAATTTGGTCCGTTGTCGAAACGTAGTCTTTGTTCATCGAAGAATTAATAATTTTATTTATGAATTTTTCACTATTCGTATAGTAAGAAATAAAAAATGATAAAGAAGATCGTTTTCGCAGTTCTGTCGATTTACCATAATGAAAATGGTAGTCATTAATAATGGAGATTAATGGAAAGATTATAAACAATAATGGTAATAATGGTTTTCATCGGAAGCTCAATGAAGGTTGAACAGAAGAATACCGTGGTAAGCCGTCTATTTCTTGTAGGTAGACGCATTACTAATGTACACCTTCTCGCCCCTGAAATTATGGGTTCCAAGGGTTCACCATCGTATGAACTATAGATCGTACTAAGCATTCTTACCGACTCGTCGAGATTGATATTAACTTACCCTGTAATATCGTGTCACTTGTGACAAACGCTACAGTTAGATCGTGACAAATACTGGTTAGTTCAAACATGGACTATTTTTCCCGCAATTTCAATTCTAAGTGCAGCACATCGCTAAATACAAAATCTAAAATTAATCGCTACATGCAGAATGTACATTTCAACCTTCATTCGTAATTATTATTCGTATAATAAATGTTCACATTTCCATTATATTAAAATGTTCACTTTCGTAATTACACAATGTTAACATAGTAGTGATAATTAGTTAACTGTGAACACGGCTGCCTAGAAAATTGTAGGTTAAGGTTAAGAAGTAGGCGCGAAGATCGGTACCTAGAGGCCTCTATACGTACGCGGAGACAAAGACGCTATTTTGGACGCGGAACCTCTAGTTAGCTTGTATGGACACTTCACGAATGCTATATAAGGTGTCTATAATTTCATCGGGTACAGGATAACATTCGTGGTGGATCCTGTGTAGTTCGATAATTCGTCCCGTAAGTGTCGTTAGGTCCATCTTATACGCACCCTTCTGACAGGGGACGCGTCGAGAGTCTTCAACCCCGTATTCTTAGCGATCGTAATCCTGAGGACATTGTATCAAAGGTGTACATTGTGAAAAACAACGTGTAATCCCATGAACATTGTATCGAAGGTATACGTCAATCGCTCATCACACTTGCCATGCATACATCGTATCAACATATTCAGTAATAATTTTGACCTAAGACAATTTTCCATACATGACATAATATAGCCATAAAAGTGAAAGGTTCGTACATGGACCTAAGATGGCCAGGTCGCACGTGTATCATCGAATTAGTCGAAAGCTTATTTCAAGCGATCTGTATCGAGAGTCTCTCGAGTCAATATAAAACTACTAATATTTACAGTTGTCCTGCGAGGGTTAAATAAGAGGGAAAATCGTGGAAAACCGGTACGGGTGACGAAGAGAGATATCCGAATTGACGGAGTCACGCAACGTCGGTCGGATTGCGGAGTAGGGAAGAGGGTTGCGTGGAGGGAGTTCGAGGAGTGAAGCAAAAGAGGGTAGGGTGTTACGGGGGTAGTCAGCGCCGCCACAGAGGGTGAGTCTCAGTCGCCACTCGGTCAGCCAGCCGTACGGTCGGCTTTCGGTTTCCGTCTGCTTGATAAAGGGGCGCGCGCGCGCTCTCCCTCTGCCTCGTCGAGGCTAGGACAAGGTGCATTTTCCATCTGGAAAAAGATCCTGCGTCCATTATCCTGGGACGTCTCCGAAGGTGTCTGGGACGCGTTTTCCGAACGCGTACCGCAACCGGTCAGCGCGTGTGCACCCGACCACGATCGATCCTCGGGGCGATACGATCCAGAAACGCGATGGACGGAACCACCCTGCCACGGGACGGATAACGACGTCGAGCAACGCACGTACCGCCAGGACGTAACTCGGTACGATCCCAAGTTTTTCCGATCCGCCGCCGATCCGATTGAGCGCGTGGTGCGCCCTTCCCTCTCGCGCACTGTCCTTCCATTCACTTCTTCCCGATTCACCCGTGTCACCCGTGTCACCCGTGTCACCGGTCCTCCAGATCACGCGAGTTTGGGAGTGGACCGCTCCGAACGTGTGGACTTAAGTGGTGTATTCACGCCAGTCTCACGGCGCAAGGTCAGGGGAAACGGACATTTTTCGTTCTTCGTTCGACCGATCCTCCAGTGTGTTAAGTGGAACGCGTGGATCAATCCGATACTAACCTTTGGGAGCTCGGACACCGTGGTGGATAGGTCAAGGCATGCGTCACGATACTGTTAACCGATCTCTGCGATCCTCCCTTAGAAGATACTCTCTTTACTCTCTTCTCTTCGTGAAAGGACGAGTTCCTGGCTGAATCGTTCCTTCAAGGATCGAAAACGGGTCTATCGGAAGAGAAAATATTTGGGTCGCGGAGAGGTCAAGGAGGACCGTGAAATTTCGCGTCAAGTTGCGGAGATTCGTCGGTTTCCTTTGTCCGCAGGGAAAGGTTGTGTTGGTCGCCGGTTGAAGGGCTTGTCCGCGGGATTTTCTGAAAGAAACGAGAAATAGGTTAGATTTATTAGGGTTTCACAGTTAAGATAATCGAGGAAGGCTTACGCGAGGATCGAGGCCAATACGATTTACGACCGGTGCGAAAACAAAGAGTATATACCGAATTCTTTACGCGAATTCGCTGTCCAAAAGCATTTCAAAGCTCAAA
Source organism: Megachile ligniseca (assembly GCA_945859555.1). Classification (NCBI taxonomy): domain Eukaryota; kingdom Metazoa; phylum Arthropoda; class Insecta; order Hymenoptera; family Megachilidae; genus Megachile; species Megachile ligniseca. The sequence goes on from OX243792.1 coordinate 861,177, forward strand.
CTATACTTTGTCCGCGTAGTCTGCTACTCTAATTCGAAAGGTTTGATTCGCTTCCTTTCTGGAATCTAATATTACGCAAACGTCGAAAATGACGCGTTAGCATATCCCAGAAAATTGCGCGCGTAAACTTGGAACTTGTTCGGTTTCGAGGTTATATGGTTCGTGCAGCCTAGCGTTTGTAGACTTTGCAGGATCATGCGAAAGTATTATAAGATAATTTCCGCCTCTCAAGATATTAGCCCCTTAACCTACAATTTTTTAGTTGCGTCACGGCTCACTAATTACCATATGAACACTACGTATGGAGACGGATAAAGAAAATGGAGAAGTTAGCTTTAGTATTCGAGGATTCTTTGTTATGAAGGTTATAATTAGAATTGTACTCAAATTGGAATGAAAATATGAGTCTGTAGCGTGTATAAATTGTAGTGCGTCACAAGTGTGTCTCCATATTATAGGACCAGGGGTTGATGTTTCAAAACATAACCTAAAATTTTAGAATCTTAATTAATTCCAAAGATCTATCTACAAGACATTAATTCTGAAGCATTTAGAACCTGTCTAAAAACATCTTTTTACCGAACTCTAAGTTTAACCCTCAACCCTTGCTGTAGTTTGACGAGTCTCGTGACGCACTCACACCTCGAATGTGACAAACCTTACTGAAATTTTCAATACTTGAATTTTAGGTACAACCATAATTTGCATAATCAAGGATCACTGAATATAAAATACATTTTAATATTATAGCTATGAATAGTTTTGACGCATCTGATAAATAAATTGTACAAGGGGTTAAATGCATCATTTTTGTGAAAATAAGGAAAAAATGGGACGAGATTTGATACGAGATAATGATACAGTTCAGAGGAGGTTACTTTACATGAATATTAACATATATAACTATGTTGCAGTTTTGCAACTTCATGTCACTATTCAGTAAAGTATATTTTGAAAGAGTTGTTGCAGCAGGGAAAAGCTTTAAAATGTATGTTGCTGTACTTCAACATTATGTTAGTTATGATAGTTATGTTATTTATAATGTTATTTATTATTGTGTAAGGGTAAAAGGCTAAAAGAAGAAATCCAACCCTTCAAATATCGTACCTTAACAGACTTCCCAACTTCTGTATCTTAAGCAAGTTCATGTTAGTCTTCTCCAGGAGTTACGACTCTAACCCTGGATCTTAGGTTTAGAAACCTAGGGAAGTTAAGTTTCGGAACCTAGAAGCGTTTCTATCGAGTCTAACGAAATGGAACAAAGGGGGCGATCTCGAGCAACGTTTAGGATGATTATGGCCGTCGTCGGTGACGCGAGTTTTGGATGTCTGCCAGGTTTAGCTAGTCCGTTTGCAAACCAGACACGGTATAGCCCTTTTCGATACAGTTCCTCTTTTATGTAGGACTTTCACGAATTTATCATCTTGGACTCTGAGCAGGTGATCTCTTCATGATCGTATGGTTGTTACTTACAAACACGTTAATTGTGGAAATGTAAGTCTGGATGTAAGTTGGATGCTGGATGTGACTGTAGGGTGTTTACGAGGTTAAAATTTTGAAGTCGCGAAGTATATTGAAATTAACAAAGATTAAAAGTTGCAAATAACACATAGGAAACAACAACACATGGAATAATACATGTATGTGTTAGAACATTTATTCATTTTCTTTTTTCAATTTTCTTTATTCATCTTCTGTTATCAATTTTCTTTCTTCATTTTCCGTTATCAATTTAGTTCATTCATAATTACACTGGCCCATTCTTTGCAAGAGCCTGTATCTTCCTCCCATCATCCCCAGGCTATTATGATTCCCTTGATTTCACCCCTTCTTCGTTCTCTCTTATTCGACGTAACGCCTTCTCTACACGGTTATCCGCTCATCAATCTCTGTTGCCCTTTGTCTTCGTCCATCGTAGGTGCAAGGTGAAACCGAAAAGGTAGTCCACCTTCGAAGAACGTTGAAGGTTCGTCGATCGATACGTTCCGCCTTCGAAGCGAACGAGCGAAACGTTGCCGAACGCATTCTCCGGCAAACTTACGGTTCTCACCGTGAACAGACCTCGTAAACAACTATTCCTCCAAGTTAACGTCGTGGAACGGATTTATATCCCCAGCTATACGCATGGTGCACAATTTACTAGAATTTGAATTCGACATGATCCTTCTGTCGTTGAAAGTTACATAGGTATCCCTAGATTTTAGGTATCTCTAGATGTCGCATACGTATCTAGGAGATCATATGATCAATGTATGAATTGTATAGGTATCCCTAGATTTTGCCTAGGTATCATTGCATGTCGCATAGGCTTCACATATGCATCTCTAGATATCACATAGGTATCTCCGGATGTGACATAGGTACCTAAGTTGCGATCGGTGCAGGTACCTTACATCCCTAGATTTCACGTATCCCTTTTGACATAGGTTTCTCTAGATGTCGTATCTAATTGACCTTATAACCCTAGATATCACATAGGTAACTAATCCTACTATCCACGTATGAACCTCGTACCCCTAGATATCATAAAAGTATGTAACTAATCGTACAATGAACGTATGAACCTTATAGTAATCGGAAGATTTCGCATATCGCCAGATTCGACGTCGGCTATCTCACATATCTGATTTAACAAAGCTTTCAGTTGACGAGGTAATAACATCGATTTAGCAGGACACGTCCATAGGTTTGAAAAGTCGTAAAAGCTTTCGAAGGCGATGAAATCTAGTGTGTGGTAGTGCCTGGTAGTCTGCGTTTCGGTGCTCGAATGCATAGTCTCGGTGTCGATCGATCATCCGAAGAACGGTGGGAAAAAAAGGATGGCAACCGTGCCAAAAACTCCTCCCACGAAAAATGATGGGCTACCTTAAGATACGACTTGCTTTCTGGTGAGTAGACCGCTCGAAATCCGGGTGACCTCTTTCCACCGACACGGTCTTTGCCCTCTTTCCTTCCTCCCTCGTGAGCTCGCACCCTCTCCTCTCTCTGTCCCTCTTCTTTTATCCGTGGGACAAGTTGATCTTCCGGAAGTCTTGCCTCCAGTTTGCCCTCGTGTCCACCGAACGCCGGAAACAACGATCGGAAAATGGAAAATCGTTTACTTCTTACTAGGACCGCTTCGATACTATTTATTTCATTTTGGATACTACTGTTTGGGTACAAGAATTTTTTTATTTTGGATATAGCTGTTTGTACACAACTGTTCTTTTATTTTAGATACAATTTTTCCCTTTTTTTAAAGTTTCTTTATCGATAAGCTTGCGAGATCTCGAGATCGGGAGAGCAGGGGATAAACTTTGACGAACTTTGGGACTTTGTGGCTTTGTCTCTGGTTGTCCCGCTGTCGACATCGATAGTCGATACTTAACACTAGGCTTACGTGTCGCAACCTTTACCTTAAATTACAGTTGCTCTTTCTCAAATGTATATTAACTTTTGTTCGAAAAATAATTAATTCTTAATCTAATGTTCAACCTAGTATTAAACACTTCGACCCTATTTCATTCAACTTTTGACGGCATCTTGACTTTCATTGACGTCCATTTTTCGGTCCACGTTATTGAAACTCTGGAGGATAATTGTGTCACAGGCTCCGTTTGTACTGTCACTTTCATCGCTTACAATTTCTTCTATTGGGACTTCGAATCTTTTATAAAATACTTTGATAGTTTAACCCTGTGCACTCGAAAGGCATTCGGAAATATTTTTTATCCGAATATAGCGTTAGCGAAGATGGCAATTAATTACGCACGTCTGACGCAAAGCTGTTAAAAAATTAATCGTTTTCGTTCGTATCGACACACGGTTAAATGCAGAATTTCTATCGATTCTAAGTTGGAGAACGAATTACCACGATCCAATGAATCCCGACCGCAAATCCAGATAAGAGCAATCGTTTGCTCGATCGACGAGAAACCACGCGACTACAAAGAAAGGTCCCTAACGATCGGCAAAATACGAGTAAACCAAAACGAGACAGATATCTGTACTCCACTTAAACAAAGTGCTAATTAAGCGGAGTTTCATTTTTCGTAAGCATCGCTCGATTTGCTGAACGAAAATTCGTAAACGTTTCACGAATTCTGATTTAACACTGGGTTACATTTAAATTTATGGATCTAGCATTTATATTATTCTAACTAGACCTAAGACAATTTTTCATGTATGACACACTTATAAAAGGAAAATTGTCGTGGTCCTAATTCGATGGCCAGGTTGAGGGATCTCTTTTTCCCTAATTACTATCTTCGAGTTAGTTCGAAAGTGCAGCATCTATTATTTGACGGAGTAAAAATCGACGAATCCCTACGGTTACGAATACGTAAGAGTTCCCCAGGGTTGTGTTCGCGAAGAAACGTTAAAAAGATCGAAGTCACCGAAGGACTCTTTGTATCCCGAAAAGTAGCACGAGTTTTCGAGTAAAATTATCCCGACGTTCATTTATTGATATCGCAGAAAGACAGTTTTTAAAGTCAGCGAAAAATGCAGTTTTATCTTGAACGAGATCCTATTCTTATTCGTTTAAAGGCGGCACGCGAGCGATAATATTAGAAATAACGAAACGAAATCGGGCTAGGTCCGATTCGCAGGAATTCTAATAGTTAATAGTTCGAAGGTCGGTCGAAAGTGGAGAAGTAGTTCGCTCGATCGATGCCAAGTGTTTTCGCGGTGGAAGGTAAAGTACGAATCATGAAACACATGGTTTGTCGTTTGTTCGAAATCATCGAACCTATTCTAATCTTTCGAATACCCGATACGACGAGGTATTTCTAATTCCAAGACCTTTCTTATCGGTCACGATCGATTTTGCACGCGTTACCGCTTTCGCATCTAATGAGAAGTCTATAGACTGATAGGTAGATTGCACCCTAATATACCTTTGCACAACCATGATTTCTTTCAGACATGACTTTTAACACTAAAGCTACCAAAGCGGTCAAACGCTCAGGTTCCGAACTATAAGTTACACCTCGTGTTTGCACTTACAGTAGCTTGAAATGATTAAGTACTTAACCCCGTGCACGGTAGGTGCGTTACGAGTGCGTCATGGATGCGTCACGAGTGCATCACAAAGTCTTGGGTGTCTATGGGATTAAAAGATTCATGAAAATGCATCGAAAACAACGTGAAACTAGGAAGACTAAAAGTGTATCGAAAGAATGAGATACGATATTAAACGGGTACATAACAGAGAGGAAAGGTAATCTTCCTGTCGAATGGACCGAACGGAATTCAGCTCGAATTCCCTCTCCCGAAACAGGGATTGAAGGATTTCCCTTCCAGAATTCGCTAAGCTCTTCGCGTATATCGAATGGTTTGAAAAATATTGAAAGAAGCTCCTAGGAAGATTTTTCGCAGGATTAAACTCCGAGGAGAATAAGATTCGAAGCGAAAGAACAATTTACAATTTCTTCGTGTCTCATAAAATTCAGGTTATGTTTGTACATTTTATGCTGTTCGATTATTGGCGCGGTAGCATTATCGATAAATATCGAAGAAACGCAGTGTCGTAAAGCGAACGAGGCACTTACCCCGATTTCCACGTACGGGGCTGCAATTTTCAAACTTTCATAAACTATTAAATTCTCAAATCCTCAAATTCATAAATGATGACTTAAAACTTCTAAACTTGTAATTTGAAAATTTATTAAGCGAAAATGGAGGAGTCCTCTTAGGGTGCCTGAGAACATGTACCATGATAACTTTTAAAACTAATGCTTGTAATTGAAAATGTATCAAGGGAAAATGAAGAAATCCTCTTATCGTGCCTGAGAACTACCATGGTAACTTTTAAGACTAAACGCGTGTAATTTGAAAATGAGTTCTCCGAACGTCTACCATGTCGGTATAGAATTGGCAAATTATCGATACGTATAATCGAACGGACTGTAACGAACGTTTCAAATATCGCACGGAAGAAGACGATCTCGAGTAATTAGCGTTAACAATGACTGCAGGAGGACGCTCCATTGCGGATTCGATAACTCGAAGGTATCGCGGTAATTTTCATCAATTCGGCCGATTTAATTTTAGCCTGGAATTTCCAGGCTCGCGATGCTCGGTATTCCAGGAGGCGGGGGATCGGATCGATTCGAGTGCTCGCACTCGAACGACTCTTTAATCTCGAGAATAACCGAGAAACAAACGTTACGTCATCGTGCGCGTCGATGAAATTCGCGACGCCATTGCTGTTCGTTTCGAATTCGCACTCTTCCGTAATTCGATTCAGAAATCGCGAATATGATCCGTTCGAAAGACAGTTCCTTTTTTCGAAGATCAATTTTTAAATCGATCGAAAAATTCTTCGATTGTCTTCTTTATAATTATTATTAATATTTATTTATCGCTAACTATTATTGTACATAAGAAAAGTGATGTTTAAAACATCGCGCACAGATTTTAGAACAGGGGTTAAGAGACGCGTTTCATAAAGTGGCGACTGCGGCGGAAAATCAAAGCGCTCAGAAAAGGAAACAATTTTCATTGGACTCCTTTTGTGATTTTAGCCACCCATTTTTTATGACAGAAATTATTCGGATGCCTTTCATGTTTGTACTTTTAATTCTTTTTAGTCTGAAAGCTACTACACACGAACCTAGTGTTCCATATTTAGTCGGGGGTTTAGCACCATAAATAACTATACAGAATCGTAGAATATCGTGGCAAACGAATAAAAGAAATATTGTCTGTTTCAGCAAGCGTCGCTCGAGGTATCCGCAAGAAGCAGGGGGATCGTAGATCTAATCGCATCGCGGGAAAGCGTGTCAACGTTGAAGGCCCATCTGGTTCGTCCTGCGATCGGTTCGCGTCCGCATCGGCAAGGTCGCCAGAATCCGTTTCGGGGACGAGGATGTGATCGAGGCTTACTCTACGGTCGCGTTCCCCTGTCTAAGGGATGTCCTCCTCCGCGGGCACCAGCTGCACCGACGCCGAGGAGGACGCCGAGGATGTGGAGAACGACGTGGCAGGTAGCGCGCAGTCGTCTAATTACTTGCCGTCGGGTCTCAACGATAGCGCGCGCGATCACCTGGAAGGACTGCGGTTAGATGGGTCATCGATCGCGCGTCCACCAGCCGAGGACACTTCCGCGAGCCCATCGTCTAGGTGGTCGGTGCCTCGATAAATCCGGATCCAGCCGTTCGAGTCGTTCCTCCAGAACCATTGACCCGCCTCGAACCGGGTCGTCGAACGCGTTGGCAGGAGTCGCGAGCTGGAGACCTGCGTTCAGGTGACGACAGAGACGGAGGGACAACTCCGGAGTAACGAGAAGCAACAGCGGCGCGAGGATCCGGTGATCGGGACGTGTCCGGGACAATCGGGTGATCGTGTGAACCGAGGGTACAGGTATTCCGTGCTCCTTTGGAACGATTCCAGCGTCAAACAGGTGATTCTCGATACACAATGGTGAACCCGCCGTTCATGCCGTTCGGTTAGCGGAGTGTCGCGTGTGCAATACGAGGCCTACTCGGACTGACATGTCGCCGGAACCAGAGATAGTAGCCAGAGGTTGGCCGAGGTCCTGATAGCCGCAGCGACCAGGATCCGGGATCATCCAACGGAGAAAGGATGCCAGGGGGGCGCAGGGGCCTGGTCGCCCCGCAAAACACATTCCTCGAAAACATCATACGTCGTAGCAGCAGTCAACGTGAGTCCTACTATGTACCTTCATTGGTTTCGTTTTCCGATCAATCGATCATTCGAATATAATGCCGAGTCCCTGTGGATTCAACTCGGGGAGAGAGAGGGATTGATTCCGAGAGCTTTTGTGGGAATTCATGGCATTTTAGTGCGTGCTCTTTCGCTGCCTCTCTCCTGCAACTAGGTCAAACTAATAACTTTATGTAACCGCAGAGATAAAAGTTGCACTCGTAACGAGATTATTACCGATGACCGTGATAGATTCTACTACGATCACGGCCACTACTGACCAACCATCATCTCCCTTTTTCATTTCTCCTAGATCTCTCTTAGCAACCCCTCTACAGAGAGTTTAGGACACTAGATGCTATCCCAGAAGTGTAATATACTTTTGTGGGATTTCTCACGTGGCGAAAAAGTGCGAATCAAATGTATGAAGATCATTCGATTGAAACGAGGGTGAGCGACGATGACATTCGCGAAAGACACTACGACGCGAACGTAAGAGGTTAACCCGAGTAATGTCCCGTCCGACTTTCCGGGTGAACTTTTTTCGCGCGATTTACCTTTCAACGTTTCGGATCTAAAGTTGGCTCTTTCGGAGTTTTCGACGTATCCGGAGCCTCGCGAAACTCTGGAAGCTGTCGGAAACTGGAGTACACCGCGAACTCTCCTTGGAAGGATCCGTTACAACGAATCCGCGATAGCTGGTTTTTCGAGCGGGACCGAATCGATTATTCGAGGCTGAAGGAGCGTGGCATTAGTTCCTGGCTCGATAAACGTTTAACGGGTCGAAAAACGAGCAAATATTCTCGTCGCAGTGTATTAACCCGTTACATTTTTGATGAACCGCCGCAATAGCGTGACACGATTTACCTCGCGAATCTGTATCGCGATTCACGGAGTCGGTTCCAGCGCAGCGCTTTCAATGGCGGCACACACGATGATTAACAAACAGACGCTTCGAACGCGAGAACAAAAGCTTTCGAATCGATTAACTGGAATGTAGGAAAGCTTTGGGAACCTTGGATTAATCTGAGTCTGGAAACTTTCGACGTTTAAGGACGTTCGAACGCGTTTTAACCCCTTGCGCCATTTTCACGAGTCTCGTGACGCACTCCAACTGTTATCAATTTCACTCAAATTTTGAAGTCAGAGGGTTAATGTTTGTTCAGGACAGTCGAATAATTTCAGACGTTATAACACCTTACCGAGGCTAAAATCGATAGCGATGCGATTCGATAACGATGCACATTTTGCGATCTTTTTATGTTTTCAGTTTTCAGTGAAAGGGAACGAAGAGATCGCAGCGTAGTCGAACAGAAGTCATTCGTGTGCATCGGGTCCAAAAATGTCGATATTGACTTTATTTCGGTATAAACTCGGTTCGTACTGGTTGCTAACAGCGATACCGGATCGTGAATCACGCCGACGCGTGAATTCTGGCGATAAACGATAAATGGCTGAAGTTTCAAATAATTAGTGAAGCGGTATGTTAATGAATTGTAGTGTTGTTAAAGGCACGCTGGAAGAACACGGCGTTAACGGTGCTACTTTCGCTCTCTTGTTCACACTCGTGTTGCGGTGCTCGTGCACAGGTTGTTACGTCCTCAATTCAAAGGTGCCGCGAATGAATTAACTAGCGGGAGAGCCGCAATCACGTACCACGTATGTTTTTCGTCGTCGGCGAAAACGGCTGGCCAAAAAAGCTGGGAAAAAAAACCGGAAAGAAAAGACGAAAAACGACAAGGAAATTGCCGGCGACACACTTAGGGAGTGTCCGCGTTTTAAGTAACTGGCTAACCGGCCATTAACCCGTTTACAACGCTTGTAAAACGTAGGAAGCTTTCGGAAACGTTTTCTCCTCGAGAATTACCTGTTTAATAACGCGCCACCAGCGAATACTTTATTACCGAACGCCAGAATACGCTTCGAAGAATCAGCCATTTTCTATCAACCTTAACCTACAACTTTCAAGGCACTTGCGTCATTCACAGCTAATTGCTACAATGTGAAGGATAAAGAAAAAACGCTAAGCACTACGATCCTTTGATTGTAATTAAAATTGAACTTAAAATTCAATTACGGCGAAAATACGGTTCTGGTTTAGCGTATGAGTGCGTCACGAGTGTGACACGATATTGTAGGGCAAGGGGTTAACATCGCCAGACTACGCAGTCTCGTGGAACATTAAAGCGAATTGATATGTCACGAGCAGAGTACGATACTTTTCTGTTATGAAATTCTAGTGGACTTTATACGTTTCGAAATTGGCCCATTTGATACGCAACGACGTGGCACCGATTTTCTTCAAGATGTTAGTTTCCCGTCGAATGAAAATCAGGGAGCGAGTCGATGTCGATTAATTGGCCGGATATTTCATCGAAGCGCGATCCGGTTCGATCGTTGAAAGGAAATTTCCTGTCTCCCTGAACGACGTTAATGTTCGACGAGAGCTTAAACTGCATTCTTATCTTTGTCGAGATGAAAGAAAAGCCACTCTTTCTTGTTTCGTCAACTTTTTACCGTTGCCTAATCGAGCACTCGAACTAATCGTTCGATATTTTAATTCTCGCCGGAAGAAACTAAATTCTGCTTTTAATCGAAACTTTCTATACGTGTTTCGCGGTGAACGCAAACACGCGAGTTTCGAAACTCGGCTGCCTCGTTAAACGGCAGAGAAAAAGTTGTTTTCCAATTTTAAATACGAGGAGAGTTAATTTTTACATGGGCTCACCGCCATTCGGTGACCTTTCGCCGATAAACGACAGCGCGGTCTGTTCGCGAACGCTGCAGAAAATTTCGCTTTAAAGTGGACTCGCGTTATATCGCCGGATGCTATCGCCATCAAATACTCGGACAACGCATTCGATCTATCGAGTTTTAGTCTCTATGCAAATCGACTTGATTTCGGGTGAACGTAAACGTATCGTATCAAAAGTTATATCGCCACTTACCGATATAACGAGAGTTCAGTAAACTTTTTCGAACGGTTTGTTTAGTTGAAATTCGATCCGTATATCGAAACGTTTCATCAGCGGTCCCTTCAATAATGGAAATAAATGCGGCGTTAATTACGTTCGCCGTTAATTACCGGACACGAGTCGTCGCGAGCGAAGGCGGCACGGATATCAGTTTGTCAATTAGTCCGTGCAAACATTTGCATCACGGTTTTCTCGTAACGTTGCACGCCTACTTGTTTGAAAAAGCGGAACAGCCGTGAAAGCGTTGAAATTTGTACAGAAAACGTTTTAGATAACGTAAAAGATTACGCATGATAAAAGATCAACGGTTAATATCGAGACAATCGCGCAAGCAGCGGAAGTGTTTCGAAAATAGAACAGGATATCGAGCGTCTGTTGAAACAGCGCTATCGTTGCATCGTTCTGCCGATATTTCCCTATCTCGCTCTCCTATTTAGAATATTCATCGTGCATTCTAGCAGTCTTGCCAAAAATCCGGATGAAACTTAGAAGAGATTCCATCGAAAACACTATTCGGGTCTTTCTCGATTTATTCTCTACTTTCGTTTCGATTTCGATGTCTCCGAGAATCGATGCTTTCGCAGTCTCGCGATACGTGTCGATATAAAAATTCGGCAAAAAATACGGAGGAGAGAAATTTGCATTTTCGAGCCGAGCGGAGAAACTGAATTCGCTCTCGGATTTAAAGGGCACCGTTCTGGTGACGTTTGTCTGTCAGAGGATGTCGATTTTCGATAAAAAAAACCAACGGTATTCTGTTTTCCCGTCAAATGTTTGCCACGCCTTCGACGCCGATAAAAATACAGCTTTTCACCCACGTTCAATTTTCCTCGCAAATTCTACCAGGTGTAATTCCTAATTCTGTTTTTGAGAGGACAATTTAAATTTGAGGAAAATGCTTTACTCAAAGTGTCGCTAGCTATACATTTTTAATGTAGAAGAAGCTGAAACGTGACGCACCTTATTATTAATACTCTTCAATTTAAAGTTTACATCGATCATAACTTGCGTAGTCATCGCAGAATATAAAATCCTCGCATTTCAATTCTCTTAGCCGGCATATCGTGAGCAGAAACAGGAAGCTGGGAATTGTTGGCAACGGAAATTCGAAGAACTTGGAAGATTTCGGAAAGGATGAAAGATGATCGGTCGTTTTCGGCCGGTCTCGGGTCAACTCGCTGGGTCATTGGGTCAAACGTTAGGTTACATGGGGTACGGCATACGGTACGCGTTCACAATGCAAACTTGAAGCGTTAGCTGTACGGGCCGGCTCGTTATTCGATGCACGACTATTTTTAGAAACAAGCCGGCCCGAGTGAGAGAAGCGACCGAGTGGCCGGGTCGAGCTCGAATAAAAGATGAATAACTCGTGCTGCACGAGACACGGTGCCCCGTAACCGTAACAGCCACCCCACCCGCTAGTCTCGCGATACCGATATCGATTTTAAAACGAGTCCTGTCAATTCGACCCGCAGCGAACGCTAGACAGCTTCGAGGGTTGTTAACCTTTCGACGTCGCCTGTCGATGCCAGAAACCGAATTCGAATGTCCTTTCGACCTGATCCACCCTCGATCGATTAGCCTTAAGCTCTTTCGAGGGCTTACTTTCTCGGAATTTTCGAACGGGATCAACTGCACAGAAATTTCGAATATCTTCTACTCTCGCGCAGAAGTCTTATTTATTTATCGATATTGTTTTCGAGGGATACTCGAGTTTCCAATTAACAGATCTCCCTACAGAATTCCTCCTGTGTCTTGGATTCCCTTCAGATAGACGCGTCGCGAAATGACGTTGCATAATAGATCAATTAGCAAATGATCCTCGATTCGTGTAACCATCGGGTCTACGAATCCCTGGAGGACGTAACCTTGTTCTGCAACGGAACAGAGAGTAAAGGAATTATTTCTTTAACCCGATCTTGTATAACGAAAGACGGTGACAATAATCGCCAGTAATCAACGGCAGGTGAGAAGAAGTAGAAGCGAAGAGAGTCGAAGAACGAATGGTTAGAAGGGGAGAAAATGCAACAAGATAGGGTGTGAGAGGTTAGGGAGACAATAGGTCGTCGATGTCGAGTTGTGTTGGTAAGGTGGTCGCGATCATCCCTCCGACTTGACATAAATTTCCTCGAAAGCCGACGGGGCGCTATTTTTAGTCGAAAAGGGGTACGATTGACACGAAGGTGGAGGAGAAAAGGGAACAGAGATCACGGAAGAACGGAAGCAGTGGTCTGTGCCAGCCGCTCACCCGTAAACACGAAAACCCGGAACATCGGAGAAACTTTTTGTAACCGCACTCGCCTTCCCAGAATGTTTCACTTTCGATCGTGATCGTATTTAATGGATGATTTTATCCTTGCTGAACTTTTTATCACGGATACTTTTTATACTACGCAATCGGAAGTTTGTCCTGTAGTTCTCTTTCGAACGATCACGTTAACCTTCTTATAATGCTGCGACGCACCAATGACACACTCGTGACGCACATTACAGTTCACATTGGAGTTTAATACCAATTGTAATTTGCATAATGGAAATCATAGGTTAAGAGGTATTTCTACATTCCTACGTGTTAATATGGCAGTGTTCGCGATATTAATAAAAAGGAAACGACGTAATCTGGTATTCCTGGGAAAATTTCGTAAGAATCTCGTAATTGCCGTCCGAGGGTAAATCCAGTGAACGTGTTACCCGCGGCGAAAAGAAATTAAGGCATGTTTCCACGCGGGCCTGTGACGCAGGGTTGACGGTTGAAGGTATCTCCACGTCGGTTATCAGTGGACGATTGTTCAAAGGTCCCAAGACCGCGTCAAGATCTCTCGTGACGAGCACGAAAGAAACGCCGATAATTTCCTCATCCCCCAACGTCTCTTCGTCCCCGATTTCCTTCGACTGTCGGGACTCACCCCCGAGCGACTTTTTATTATTCCACTTGCAAGTATTTTCTATTTTTAGACGGTCCATTTCCAGAACGTCCCACTTCTCGATGTTCCCTTTTCCCCCTCCCGCGAATATATTCTATTTACACATGTTCATCGTAGTCGAGTTTTCCTTTCCTTCCCCCTTTTTTCGGCAACCTTAATTCCCGCTCCCATTGTGTACGACGATATAATTTCCCCGGTTTCGTTATTGTTCGCTGTGCATTCGCATCGGCACATCCGGCAGGAAGTTGTTCGCCGGGTTTTGTCGATCAAGGAACGCCGATATCCGACGATGAAATTCAATTTTAAAGAAACGGGGGAATCGAGCCCCTTGCGAGGGAGCTTTCGTTTTCCTTTGCCATATCGTGCTCCGCTTTATTTGATATAAGTGACGTACGAATTCGTGATGAGTGCTTCCTACCTGGGGGATCCACTGTCGGTGTTCGATGTGGGGTATAAAAGTAATTAGAATCTCTTCGCTAACATTAGTTAGTTAATAGGAAATAATTGAAAAAAAATTGATAAGACATAAAACAGTTTTCGAGTGCAAAGGGATCCGTGCAGTAACAAACGAGAAAGGGTGAGTGACTCGTCGAGTCGAAAAGACGCTCCTCCGCTTTGTTGGCGATTAATCTGATTGTACGGTAAATAAGATGAAAGAAAAGCGAGAGGTTAATTAGCGGGCCGGATTGAAAGGCTCTACCGAAACGGCAACGTTATTCCGTGGGCTCGTATAATTTCTAAACAACGATACACGCGATACCGCAATCTTTTTCTCTTTTACTCTCGCTTCTTCTCCTGCGAATTCCTTTTTTTTACCGCGTTCTCCTTGAACTTTTCCTCGGTCGAATGGTATTTTATACCCGCTAAGAACCAGGTACCGTTAACATCCGAACGATGTTTGTAATACAGGAATATTTGTCATAGTATGGACAGATCGAATTGCCCTGTTCATCGTGGTCGGTGCTGAAAATCGGCCCACCTGATCCTTAATAATACTGTTGGACAATCAACGCGACCATACAAATCACAATCATTACAGACCCCATACACACTAAGGATTTCTAATCCTTAGGGACAGTTTACACTATGCCAGTAAGCCATGCTAGTAGCACAGGTAGTCGAATTTTTCTGGTTCTTACCAGATCTGTTGGAAAAGGAAAATTCTCTTCTTTCTTGCCTTCCACCAGGCACTGCGTCGTCATTTGACCCTCTACAACTGTGGAGTTGTGGACCCTCTACAAAGTGAGAAACGCATTGGACTAACTACTGGCCCGTGCTACTAAGACGACTGGTATAGTAAACAGTCCGTAAGGACTCTTGGTCATCGTGGACCTCGCACCTGACTGTCCCTTCCTATCTCCAGAATATGAAGACTATTCCTCAAATAAAGTGTTATCAATTCTACCAGAGCCCAAGTTAATGATATTCAAATCGATCGGTATATTCGAAATTTATTTTCCAAAAGATCGATCGCGACACTGACACGCTTTCCGAAAAGCGAAACTGTACCGATTACTGACACGATTCGAGATCGCGTGCCGTCGGTTCCGTTGGAAATCTGCCCCAAGGCTGATCAGGAATTCCGGTGACAAGCAGTCGGCTCGTACCAGCCAAACGTACGCAGTCACATTTTTCTCCGCTTTATTTATTCGATTGCGTGGGGCACGGCCGACATAAAAAGGCAATAACAAATGTGGGCCGAAAGCTTCAACTTTTACTACCCTCCACGTACACGCAGTGCCATTGATTCCTTACTTCCTCCGCTATTTCTTAGTTACTTTCTTTTATTACACTTCTGATTTCATGCTAACAACTTTTAGAGTTCGTAAATTTTCGGATCTCGTGTAGAACGTTTGTACGAATATGTCGGTCATTTCTGATTTAACACCGGTTTCTATTACCAAAGGCACACTAGGTTTACTTGTATTTAAATTTCAACTAAATGCAAAATGAATTTTGACAAAATATTTGAACCGCAAAGAACACGTTGGTTTTAGGTCGCGGTACAAGCAGAGTATCAAGTTTGGTATCGATGTCAATTGATCGAAAAGTTCGAGCATTATTCCGGCGTAATCCTCACGAAGAATCCTCACGAGTGAATCATCGTGACAGGTTAAACTGCGTTCTCATCGATGCCCAACGATCGATACACCCTTTCAAACTATCGAAGCTGACGCGTCGAAAAATCTCTGTAAACGACGAGAAAATTGTACGCTGCGAAAATTGGATGATAGATTGAAATCTGGAAGAATCTGTTGACTCGAATCGTTATGGTAAAGAATTTAGCTTTATTAAAAATATCGGGAATCTAAGAGGCGATATCCGAAGGAGAGGAAGAAAATAATAATCGAAAACACAGGATTGATCGGAGGGAATTTAATAGACTTTACTCGTTCGCGGCCAGGCATTGTGCCGTTCACCGATCATTGAAAATTGCCGATATTCAACGCGACGAATACGGAATACGGGAACGAGCCCCGGTGAATGACAACGAGATAACCGAATCAACAGGACGCTATCTCCGTTATTAGGAAGGCCGACGATTTCCTCGAATAATGGCTGCACTACGTGCCCGTACATACTCGATGTGTGTGCTCGAGAACGCGAATAACCAACATTATCAACGAAAAGACTGTTTCGCTAAAAAAAAACCGCTGAAATTGCACCGTCGTTCGATCGTCTGTTTTCGCACATTTTTTCCGACGTTATCTCTCGCGTTTTTAATTAAAAGAAAAAGCGAAAAATAATTAAGTACCGTGAAATATTATGCCGATTGAAATTATGGCGAATTTTTCGCCGTTGCAACTTTCGTCCCGAAGTATGTTTCTTTCGGTCACGAAATCGTTTCTAATATTCTCCACTTCGGTTCGAGATTATCAACGGTTAATCGACGTTAAGGATTTGATAAATCCCGTGGGTCATCGATAATGATGATTGGTCGAGCCTCGTGGTTGTATGAAACTTCGAGATCGGCCAGATTGTCACGAAAGTGGACGAATACGCAATAATGTCGGGCGCGGTTCGGCCGAGTGACACGCGATATGATTGAAAGCAAAAAAGTATACAGGTTCTTTCGAAAAACACACCGTCGAAACTTTAGATCGTACACGATTAAGCGAATCTGGAAGCCCTTTATCGCCGATCGAGATACGAGCACGTAATGATCGACCTTTCCAAAGTTTCCGATTCGATTAGACGGAACGCTTCCTCTTCTCGAACGTATGGTTGTCACGCGTTATATTGCCACGTGTGTCATTTCTATGCGTTAAATTACTACACGCTGGATTGTCGCGCCTTGCAAGACCAAGGTCCCCACGATTGTTTGCCGCGAAAGGACGAGATTGAACCTTAATACCAAAGGGAGCAGTTTGTATATTTAAAAAATAAATTTCCGCGAAAAGAGGCACGTGTACGAAGTTTCGTAAGCACAGCAACGTTCAGCTCGATCGTGCAAACGTCTCGTGTGTCCGTCGAGATTATCCGCGAAACGATCGAGATAGAGCGACTGGTTCGAACTTCTTACACGCTCCGTGGAAGGTCGAGTTGACAATTAACCGTGATAATCCACGAGTCGTAATTTACGAGCGGTAAAGCGAAATCTTCTGGTTCGGCTGGAAATCGTAGTATCGCGTGGGCCGCGGGTAATTGGGTTTAGCGGCAAGGATGCTTTTCATTTTTTTTCTTCTTTTCTAACGAAGGGAGAAGCTCGAAAAGGAAGAAACTTGAAATTGACCACGGTCATAGGTGCAGAGGTGCGAGTGGAGTGGTCAAGGCGCACCTGCAGGTGCGTGCATATGCACCTTGACCC
Organism: Megachile ligniseca; assembly: GCA_945859555.1. Lineage (NCBI taxonomy): Eukaryota > Metazoa > Arthropoda > Insecta > Hymenoptera > Megachilidae > Megachile > Megachile ligniseca. The sequence goes on from OX243792.1 coordinate 878,531, forward strand.
AGCGATCCGGCTTCTGTCGCGTGCGAATCAAGATTAAGTAGTCAGCCAGGCTGACCTTACTCTCGGTAAACACGATCGCCAGGTGCGTAACGTGCTATGCTTTCTCCTTCTTGGACATGTTCTCTTTTTTAACACTTCTCCTAACTCTACGGGAATCACGTACATGCAACTATTTATCAAATTATTCATAATTATTTATTGAAAATGCATTTGTAAAATGTTCATCCTTGATATGTGGTACCTGCAGAATATCTTGCAAACATCAGTTTTGCGGCGGTCAACAACGTGTTTTAATTCCCGGTGGTCCAGTTATTATTAGTAACACGGTTAGAGGAAAGTGAAATTTCATATTGTGGGAAGACGGTGAAACAAGCGAGCGCACGTGTATACGTACAATTTCACATACGATGTCCGATGTTTAATGGACTTTTCTACTTAAGAGGCCAGCAAAGTGCTCCGAACCGTCCCGAACATCTTTCCCCTTTCGCGTGAAAGCTCTGATTTACCCTTGGACGCTCGTACTTCTTGATTCCGTGGAATGAAACGGGTAAACAAGCAAAAACACGGAGGAAGAAAGACAGAATAACGGAAGACATTGAAAACAGAATTTAATTCGTTCAGCGGGTCACCGATAATCGCTGCACACTGTGCTCCGATAAAATGCATACGCTCGATTGTTATATTACTGTTATGAGAATGTTAGCAAAGGAGAAGGGAAAGAAAACCGGACTCGAGAGCGATTTAGTTATACTGCCTGCACAGTCAGACTAATCTTTAACTCCTTCACTAGATGCCCGGCTGAACATTAATGGACTATTCTACTAGCACACCACGCCCAAGATGCACAGCGACTTTTTCCTCGCGACGTCTTTATTTTCTCGGTCAAAAGGACAGATCGAAAAGGTCTGCAAAGTAGCGAGAGAGATGCACGAAAAATAGAAATTTTCTACGCAGGCAGCTTCCTTAGACGAATTTTTTAATCCCGTTTGGAATTGAACGGAATACGAAACGTGGAGCTTTCCGTGGCGGAAAGTGGTTCAAGTACAGGCATGCAACCATGCTTCTCCACCGAAATAACGATCACACCTCCTCTGCTGCACTGTTTACCCGAGAGACCAACTATCGATTACGCCGCGCGATAAATATAACGGCGACTGAAGTCGTCTTTCTTCGACGTGTAGTCAATGCTCGTTGTCAAGATGAAACGAAGATGAAACTTTTTCAGCTACAAGAACTGCATCGAACGCAGGCGTAAGCTAATTGAAATAGTTGGGTGGTGTGAGGTTTCACCGAGTGAGAGAATGAGAATATCTTAGATATCTTTGTTTTAACTTCTCACGGTAAAAGGTAAGACAATGTCTTCAGATACAAACTCGTCCTAAAGACACCGTTATGGTCGTTTAGGGACCTTGGGAACTTCCCTTAGAAAGAAGAAAGCCTCTGACGAAAGCAACCTTCGACTGTTCGTCGATTTCTAATTTTCTAACAATCTTTCAGTGGATCGAAGTTTAACTGGCTCGTAAATCGAGCTATTAGACGAGTAGAACGTAAGCCGATGTCCAATGTTATCGCGACTTATTGCTCATTTGCCGGAAGGAAATATTTGCCCGTGGACGATAAAGCTGCTCGTGTAACGAGCGGGGCAAGTATTAATAGGCGCACAGAAATTAGAATAAATGCCGTAATAACCGGTTGTTCGTAAAACACAACCCCGTTACCTTATTTTCTTCCCCTGTGTTCCTCCGCGTTTATCGAGCAACCATCGCGAAACAAAACGTTTCCAAGCTGCACGTTCGCCTCTTAGAATTCGCTCAATTAGCAATCTGCTGCTTACCACTTGTTCGTTATTCAACCTCTACCTATTATCGATTTCCGTAGGCTCTTTAAAATCATTCGCCTCGTTTCTTCGGTTAACCGAAACCGGGGTCAGGCATTTTGGCTCGTTGGCTAACGGATGGCGGAACGAGAAAGATAGGTCTATTCTACTGGCTATTTACTGCGAGTATACTGTCGAATTCACGAAACATCTCGTTTCATCTCCATCTGTGACTTCTTTGTATTTTTCTGAACTTATATGGACTTTACGCTTCGATAAACGCGATCAAAGATCGATGTCCAAAACACAGATACTTATACTGACAATGTTTGGTTTATGCTTGAAAGACGTACCAAAGATGTTACTATTCCAACGACGTCTTTCTACTGTTGTGGAAACTCGTGGACGCCTACATAGCTCACAATGAAGACATCTTCCTAAAAATATATTGTACATAGTGTTACACATGTGATACAAATATAAAACAAGTAGTGGTAGCCAGACAAATAATAACTTGGAAAATTCCAGGAAATATTCAGTCAGAAAATTTTAGTACTTACCAGCAAAAATACCTTCGAGTCCACTAAGGGCGATTCGTGAACGCGTCGGTTGTGTAGAGTATATTTACTATCGCGAGACGAGGTAAGAAGGTGATCGAGCTTGAGAGAGGATGAAGGTGGTCGGGGTAGTAGACGGTTACGAGCAAGAGGCACTTTGATCGAGTGTGCCTACTCGAATGGCGGCTGTTCGTCTCGAAGAGCCCCTGAGCTGTGCATCCTCGGAACGCGCGGCCAACGCCTATGCAACAGGAACTCGAAAACAGTCGGAGGATCTTCGAGGGGCTTGGCACACTCTGTAAAGCATTAAACGAATCAGATTCGATCGAAACGAGAGAAACAGTTTCTTTTATCTCCGTTATTTGGGAATCTCCAATTAGTTTGTTTGACTGAACGCGTTTCTATAACAATTCCGTTTCTAAATTTCACTTACCGTTCGCCATTCCGATCGTCTCGTGTTTTCGAAGCATGGGACCTTTTAACGCGTTTATCGAGACAGCTACGGCAAATCCGATTCAGCAGAACGGAGTGCCTCTTGAATATGGATGAGATTAACGGGCTGATGTAAGAGAACATTTGAAGCCCCTGGCGATAAACAGGCCTCCACTTCCGCCCGTGTTCCGTCAAGATCAACTTTTAAGTGTTCTTCTCGATCGCGTTTATAACCGCACGTTTTTCCGACTCCTCATGTTATTTTTACTAACGAAAACACTTCCGAAGACGATCGAAAGAAATCACGAGTCCAATAAAATACGATATTCGAATAATAAAACGGTATTCGAACAATTTATGAAACTAAATTTGCAAATTCGACGGAGGGTTAAGTAAACGAAAAAGAAAGTGTACCTGTAAGGTCGACAGATGTCCTGCAGATCGATGAACGCTTCGGTAATCGTAATCGAATCAATCGATGTATTCTCCCGGTCGTTAACGACGTTACGTAGATTTCCTAACCGAGGTAGCTCTCTCGGGTGACGGTTCACGAACCAGAGGCAGAATACGTCGATTTCGACTGGATAGTCAAAAGGATCAGCGGAGGTGTGCACGTAAAGCCGTAGTACGTGGCCTTGACCCGTTTCGAACGAGTGACCGAGGTCAGGAACATGGAAACACTGGCAAATGGCGAAGCTCGTTCGCGTGGCGTGCATAGAAAGCAAGTTAACTCGCGCGTGCACGCGTGATTATCGTCATCGTTCTGGGAGAAATGGCAAACGTTCGGGAAAATGAAGGAACGAAGGCTACGAGTTCTCTCTTAAAAACGCGACTCGACTTGACAGGCTCGAGTAGATTCGACTTGAGACGTCTCGGACCCGTTCGGCTTGATTCGGCACAATTCGGTCCGACTCGGCTCAACTCAAGTAATGGAGATTATGATCACGAAAACGAAAAACGTCAAAATTCGATCGAATTCAATATTATTCTTAATAATTTTAAAGGAGCGAAGATAGACGGAGAAATAGATAAGCACGAAATATCTTTTGATGCTGCGTTTCTCACCAGCAACGAACCACGGCTTCTAAAACAGCGTTTTATTATTAAACACGAGACGTGCAGACGCTGTGTCGCGAGTTGCGGGGAATAAAAGAAAGAGGGAACTCGGAGATACAGCTTGGTCCGTCGCGAATAAAGCAACCTCGGTGTTTTGGCAAACAAATGGAGCAACACGGTAACGTGTCGTGACTTCAATAATAAAGACACAGCTGAATACCGAGGGAAAAGGATTGTTCCATCTTTCTGGTTAGGGAAAATAACGGAGAATCTCGAGACAGCCACCGTTGCGTCCGAATTTCCCGCCAAATTCTTTTCATCAACTCCCGGTACGAGGCAGAGTATCTCGATTAAAATTGCGCTATAAAATTAATTACTTAACAGTTCCGTTGCTTTTTATCACATGTTCCGTATGTTTTTCTGTTCACAGCTGACAGCAGTTTTCTCCTGGCGAACGCTCAGATCGTCGACTTCCCTATTGTCTATTGCAACGAAAGCTTTTGCAAAATCTCTGGCTATAATCGTGCCGAGGTAACGAAACATTCTCGTGAGCTTTTTAAATTGCATTAAAAAGAATGAAGATAGGACCGTGCATGTTACGAGGTACCTTCGAAATTTGTTTTAACCGTAATCCATGATTTTTCGTTGCTACCCCGAGGCCCGGTAATTTCATTCGCGAAAATCACACCGTTGATCCGATTATCCAAGAGTGTCCACGAAGATATAATCGGTTTAATGTAATTGTACGTTACACGAGGGTGGCGCACCTGGCCGACCAATTTTAATCTAGTTTCCGGTGTCGGTCGCACGCGCCACCGTTAATACGCCCCGTAAAAAACGCCACGGATCCTCCTGCTATACGCCGATTCCGAGTAATTCGTCGCTTTCCTATTATTTCTTCCATTATTCCAGCGGGGATTGTGATAATATCGCGATATCAATTGTACCGAACAGGTTATGCAAAAGTCCTGCCGCTGCGGATTCATGTACGGGGAGTTGACGGACAAAGAGACGATCGCCAGGATCGAGGAATGCCTCGAGGGCCAGATTCACGATCAATTCGAGATCCTGCTGTACAAGAAGAACAGTAAGTACCACCAACGATAATCGACGCATGGGACAAAGCTTAATTAATGTGCGGTGTTCTTCGTGGCTTCTTTCATCGTCAGAATCAACGATTTTTATTCATCGTTCACGACAAGGATCAACCACGTTCAAATATCCTGAACTCTGTCCAAAATATATTAACTCTTCATTATTAATTATATATATTATTATATATTATTACTACATATACTATTAATTTCAGATATAATATGTAAGAACATTATGAAGACAAAAAAGAAAGGAAGAGAAGTTTGAGGTTACTTGCCAGTTAAACTGCAGTTTGCTTCTAAATTGCGCGAATGAACGCGTTAAGAAAGGAATACCGTCCGTGTGAAAAGATGGAAATTGTTCAGGCTGTTTTGAAAGGTGTCAGGTTGACGAATGTCGTGAACGCAAAACAGGAAATCGTCTATTCTCGACGAAATTACCTCTGACAGAACGCCTCGAGGCACGAGACGATGTATCGTTGTGCATGCTCGGCGCTGAACCGACCACCGAAACCGAAATGTCTGTCTTCGTTTCTACTATCGATTCTCGGCTTCGAGTTTCGTGTTACAGATTTTGTTTTTTTTTTCTATTTTTTTTTTTAATGCCACGCGTTGGTGTTACGCCTGATACTCACCTCAGTCTCGCTTCGTGTATCAACGTAACGAGCGTCAGGAATACGTTTGATCTACGCTCGTCTCATTCTCGTACTTATTTTTCTCTCACGATGCTTCAGGAGTTTCATACCCCCTGTTTTTTTATCGACTTTTTTTTCTTGGTTTAAAGTTGCGAATACAGAGAGTTCAAAAGAGGTAGCTGTTATAGAAATTGAAACATTTCTGTGGCAAAAGGAATAGTACCTGTATTTTTCAATGTGAAACTGTATTGTTTTGGATAGTTGGATAATTTGAAAATTTTCAATTGTATTTAAATAAATTTGTTTTCCTTTGGCTGCAAGAAATGTTTGATCTTTGTTGCATCTTTTTTGAAGCGACCTGTATTTCATCATCGAAGCGTCGATTCACAATCATTTACGATAAAACAACTCGAACAGCTAATCGGTCAACGATTATTAAACGAACAGATTGTTAGAAGGTAATCCGTGAGAGATTTCCAACGAAACACCCGAGTCCTCTATTTAGACCGTGCAGACTTAGCCGGACAATCGAGCCCAATAATATGTGTGATCGTTCTGTTTAAAGGTGCCCCACGAGGTATGTCTAGCACAGGTTCGCAAAAGAGTGCTCGAAAGACCCACCAGTAAGTCACCCTCGAATCTAACTATACAAAACACCGTATAATTTACTATTATTATATACGTATACATACATACATGTACAGGGTGTTTCCAGACGAGGCTATCAGATTCTGTTTCGTGTGATCCGTGAATAAGAACGGGATAAAAAATACTTTTTTATGACTTTGATGAAATGTTAACAAAATTGAAATAGTCTTATAATGTAAGAAAAACACGACTATCGTTTATCCGAGTAAATCTATTTTTGTTAACACATCTATTGTTGTTAATCTGACTTATTCTGTGGAAGATACATGTGTTTGTCGTGTTCTTATTAGATGGATACATCGACAGAGTTGTACGCAGTTGAATTTGGAAAGACTGTGTATATATTATACATATGTTAAGAAATATATAAATATACGTAAATGTACAAATTGAAGGTACTGTATACGATTATTATACACTCCCATATTTAGCTTGAACAAGAGACGACACACTTACAAGGATCGTCGAACGATCCCTGGACCAAGGGGCGGCCATAATGAGAGGACACTGTTCGACCTCCCACCTACTCTTGATTTCAGTTAATTTTTCCCGAATCAATTCCTAATTAAGTACTCTAGATACACACGTATATACGCTGTCTTGCAGATGTACTATTTTCCGCTCGGCGAACAACGCGTGGTTCTTGACGTCCATTTTGTTTTTTACGGACGAATTTCAAAAGCTCGCGACTTTCGTACTCGAATAGAGTTTTAATCTCAGAGAATCTTGAAACTTTTACTGGGACTTCAAGAATTTTTGAATTTTATTTTTGAAGTTATAAGTGTTTTAATTATAAAGCTAGTTTGGAGGTCGATTATGGAAAGCAACGTTGCTTCAGTCGTTCGAATAAAACATTTTATCGATCCAACCGTGTTCGCCGAGCACGTATGCAAGCACAATGTATCTTATTCGTATGTTTCGTCCTTATCGAAGTTGATATCGAGAATACGAATATTAACGATGAGAGCAGGCGTTGGCCGAGTAATCACCAGTGTCTTTGTCACTTTGAAAACACTCGTAAACATCATACCATTTGTACATGTCCGTAGGTCACTTACAGCTTGTAAAAAAAGAACGATACAAGGAAGTATTTAATAGGAGCCCGATTCAAACGAATATCCCATACAGTACCGTTGTAAATAACACGAAATTAGCATTTTCGAAATAGCATCTCCGGCACTGGGTCCTTTACTCTTTTGTCTGAACGCGACATACACATTTTTTGCAACTCTTTCAATCTTTATCACCGATACGACCATAATTTTGATTTCTCCGCAATAATGCTTCAATTTTTCGCTAAGTCTTGCTCTGCGACAACGAATCTCAGCGAAAGGAAGTTCTCTTTATACTTTGCACTCGATACACGCGATCTGCATGGTGGCATGAGTTCACCCATGGTGAAACTTCCTATGGAATCTTGTATCGCTTTGCTTACTTGACTGACTATCGATGCGTTTATGTATCGCCATCACTGTATACCATATTTTGTGGGCTACTCGTTTGCCTGATAACGATTGCTTTAGTGTTTCTGTAGCACGATAGATAAGGTTAGTGTACCTTGCAGGAAGGACTTTTAAGGAACCTTAGCTCTGTTAGAACAACTTGATGATCAGATCCCACTAGAAAGTTCAACAAAGAAACTCACAGTTCATTTTCAAAGACAGTGAGATATAAAGTTATGATCCTTCCTGCATGGATAGGTAGATAATCCACTGTATGGTAACCTGAACGGCTAATAAAAGTCGATGACCACGTAACAATTAGCTGATCATAGGTTCGCGTTGATCTTTCCCGACGAATGATAGAATGTCTGATTCGACTGATGCACAGAAACACCGCTATGGCTGCTTCTGCAAATAGCGCCAATAAAAAACGAACGGGACCTGGTGGTCCTGTTCCTGTTGACCTTCCGGGACATCACTGCCCTGAAGCAGCCAATCGACACGGACGACAGCAAAGGTGGCCTCTCGAAGTTCGCCAAACTAGCCAGATCGGTCACCAGGTCCAGATCCGTTCTTGTCTCACAGTTCAGCTCACATCTGCCCGCCCTCAAGGATTCCGCGTTACCAACCACCACCAAACAATCGCACTTAGCTCATGTAAGTTACATCTCCCTTTCAATCTTTAGGATGTTAGATAACTGGATCATGTTTTTAGATGATGTCGTTAAGCGGCGACGTGATGCCGCAGTACAGACAGGAGGCGCCAAAAACTCCGCCACACATTTTGTTACATTACTGCGCGTTCAAGGCAATCTGGGATTGGATCATTTTGTGTTTGACCTTTTACACGGCCATCATGGTGCCCTACAACGTCGCCTTCAAAAACAAAACCAGCGAGGATGTGTCCCTGTTGGTCGTCGACAGCATCGTCGACGTCATATTCTTCATCGACATTGTCCTCAATTTTCATACGACGTTCGTTGGTCCGGGTGGCGAGGTGGTGTCTGACCCAAAGGTATTCCTCTCGATTTCAAAATGAAGTTTTACTAAGCATCTAAACCTCGAGTAACCGTTTTCTTGTTACAGGTGATCAGAATGAACTACCTGAAATCATGGTTCATCATCGACCTCCTAAGTTGCCTTCCATACGACGTGTTCAACGCGTTCGACCACGACGAGGACGGCATAGGTAGTTTGTTCTCGGCCTTGAAGGTGGTGCGTCTGCTTCGTCTGGGTCGGGTAGTTCGCAAACTAGACCGGTATCTGGAGTATGGAGCCGCGATGCTCATTCTTCTGCTCTGTTTCTACATGTTGGTTGCTCACTGGCTGGCCTGTGTCTGGTACGTCACTTTAAGGTGATTTTACCCTGCCCACACACTGAAAGGTAACACTGCGGCAGGACTGACGGCTTCCTCGACGTCATTCGATCCTTACGATTCACTACGCGTGAAACGTACACACGAACACGCACGCACACACGAACACGAATGCACGTACACACAGGTAGTACACGCGATGCCGCTTTTGATCAGCTTTGCGATTTCGTTCCGATCGAAGACGAAACGATTCGGTTTCCGAAAATCGTCTCTCGATCGTAACGAGTGTGCAGCTTCATAGAATGACGAGGACATACGGTCGAGAATCAAGAGGGAAAGATAAAGTCGTCTCGCCGTTAAAGCGAGAACGTTGCATTTAAACCGCTGTCTAGTTCTTTTAGAAGCCGCTTCTTAATTATTTTCGCTGCTTGCTCGCGAAGCGGCATGAATGAAGTAGCGCTCGAGATCAACCGCTGTCTTTAAGGATGAAAGTCTCGACGATGCTAACGTTCCGCCCTTTTCCTCGGCAAAGAATGTGCCCCTTTTGTCGAACGGACGACGACCGAATAACGCGAGCTCCTTTGATCGTTATTACGTTAAGTTGGCAAACTTTGCAGAGGTATATCGCTCGCGAGTATTTGATCGTGATCTTTCTCGAACAGAAAGAACCCGATCTCGATGACCTTTGTAAGGATAGAAGCATCGGACAAAGAGAACGCTTAGCGATTAGCGAACGAGAAAGCATGAGCTTATTCTCACGCGTCCGATAGTACCCTCATCCTTCATTCTGTAACCTAGCGGCCGTCCACGAAATTCCACCCAGATAAGAAGTGTCGTTGCTTGAAGGTACTCGATAGGAAGGTCGGACGCCGACAACGGGGTTCAATATTCATGGCTGTGGAAGCTGGCGAACGTCACCCAGTCACCGTACAGCTACTTGTGGACTAATACCAGTACTGCACCAGAGTTGGTCGCAGGACCGTCCAGGAGGACTATGTACGTCACCGCGTTGTACTTCACGATGACCTGCATGACCTCCGTTGGCTTCGGGAACGTCGCCGCGGAAACCGACAACGAGAAAATCTTCACCATCTGCATGATGATCATCGCTGGTAAGATCCTTAACTCATCTACTGCTAGATTCAAGAACCTAAAGACCGTGGGCAAAGCCTAAGGAAGAATTTTGTGAGGACCTAGGAGAGCCTATATTGCTGAGGCAATCAGCGTTAATCACAGGTATACCTTTATGTTTACAGCTCTACTGTACGCCACGATCTTCGGTCACGTCACCACAATAATTCAGCAAATGACATCCGCCACCGCGAAATATCACGACATGCTGAACAACGTGAGAGAATTCATGAAGTTGCACGAGGTGCCGAAAGCCCTGAGCGAGCGAGTGATGGACTACGTGGTGAGCACCTGGGCGATGACCAAGGGCCTAGACACCGACAAGGTACTCAATTACTGCCCGAAAGACATGAAAGCGGACATTTGTGTTCACTTAAACAGGAAAGTCTTCAACGAACATCCAGCGTTCAGGTAAACCTCTTTAAGGTTCAAGCTAGGCAAGCAGATAAACGGCACACCAGTAAAGCGACAGAGTAACTTTGCTGAACTAACGTCAAACTGCTTGCCCAGTACTCTTGACCTTTTTAATCGACAGCTATCTTTAACGTGATTCCTTCCTCAGGTTGGCCTCCGACGGTTGCCTGCGGGCACTGGCGATGCACTTTACAATGTCGCACAGTGCGCCCGGCGATTTGCTTTATCATACAGGAGAGTCGATCGACTCGTTGTGCTTCATCGTGACCGGAAGTCTCGAGGTGATACAAGACGACGAGGTTGTGGCTATCCTTGGCAAGGGAGACGTGTTCGGAGACAGCTTCTGGACGAATCCGTCCGTGGGACAAAGCGCGGCCAACGTGCGAGCTCTGACCTACTGCGACCTTCACACTATCAAGAGGGATCGACTGTTGGAAGTGTTGGATTTTTATCAAGCTTTCGCAAACTCTTTCGCCAGGAACCTCGTTTTAACCTACAACCTGAGTCACCGGGTAAGGATACCTTTGCTTTGTACTTTGATGGTGATGCATGAACCTGTTTTAAATGTACCGAGCAATCTCGACGCAAAGAGTAAAGAGAATGTGGTCAAGGTTTCAATTCTTTATTGAACTCTTAACGTACCGAATAACAATTCAGTGCAGTTCCTTTGGTTTCGTTTCATCGAGCAAAGCCAACGAGTTCGCGCGAATTCCTATACGAATGCACGCACACATACACACATACGCACACGCAGTCTTATATAACAATGGCAACGATCCGTGTTGTACGTCTCGATAGTCTGATTAGATTAAGAATTCTGATTAAAAATGATTGATCACTCACCAGGCACTAGATAATAGGCATTCGAAAGACACAACAACTCGCACGATATTACATTTCTTTTAATATCGCGACATGGTGTTTTTTTCAAGTAGCGGCAGACTAGTAGAGTCGATACGAACGATGTGACAGGCCGTTTACAAAGGATACGAAACTTTCTTTTCGAATTAACGGTCTGAACGGACGAAAAGAAACGTGAGAAGCTTATAAAACGCGATTTAGTGTTCGGTGACGATCGTTCGCACCGTTCATAACAGATTTATTGGCCCTAACGAGACGAGCTACGAAATTATAGATAGAAATGTGAAACAACATTATTATTTATATCTCATCGCATTACAGACACTGTTTTACAATGACTCTTGTCCTAGAAAGCTGTTGTTATACTCGAAATAGCCTGACATACTCGTGATCTCGCGATTACTCTTTTACTTCCTTCAAGTCTTCTGAGTACATCTTGCGCCCAGACATTTGTAATAACATTTTCGAAGTGGGATCTTGATCCAGAACCGATTTCGGGTCGCGCGTGTCTTCCTCTGCCTCTGGGATTGGACCCACACCCCATACCTCGCAGTGTTTGATCTTGAAGTTCTCCTTGCCACTGAGCTGCACATAGTTCTGGAAGGTTGTACACGATAAGCTGGACTTTCCTGTCCCGTACTCGCAGTCCAACCATAAACCGGGATAATTTAGTTGTCCTCCCATCAGCATACCGTTAGGCATAGTTTGTTGGTGAAGATTTAAGTACTGATAATGATTGTTGTAACTGGTAGATGAGAATGTTAATATTTCTGGTTCTAATTTGAACAAAAAACAAGTTTGATTTCCTATGAAATTTGGCCCTAATGCCCAACTGTCTGAAGCAAAGCCACCAAATACATGATCATCCGTATCTTGAAGTATCATGATCGTAGATCCTTGCATGGTAATTCTTCCTAGCATGGTAGAGAACGATTCTCCGTGAACTTGGCTGGAAAACAGAAATCTCCATTCGTTACGTACTTCGTGAGGCAAGCTCAGATTCAAGAACAGAACATCCCCCAATCCAAGAATACTGGGGAAATGAGGTATATTTTCTAAACCTCTGCAGATCGGTAGAAGATTCAAATCGTTTATTCGAGCACCACTGTTCTTGTCCCCTTTCTTCTGGGATACCAAGAAAAGGCACTGGAAGACGTGCGATTGGATCATCTTGAATGTACCAGCCATAGAGAACCAATTTTCGATTTGATCTGCGGTTAAAGTATCCCCGTGTTTGACTAGATCTTCGCACAAACTTCTAGAGCGCATTCCTATTCTCCTGGTATTCACTGTACAACCGATGCTGCTCCAAGTTAAATAATGTGCATTCCCAGAATTCTTCTGCAGTCTCAAATAAGAATTAATAGTTGCTTGAACATACTGAAGGAACATGGATGTGGGTATTTCGTGCTTTTGCTCCTCTTCGGAGAAACCGTTAAAAATTAAACTGGTTCTCTCCTCTGGACTACCACGAACAGCAAACACGTACAGTCGTCCGAAATTCTCTCCATTAATGGCAGATACCCTTTTCCCTGGCTCATGACAGAGGAATCTTACCACAAATTGCAATAATATATCGTCTATGTGGGTTGACCAGTGTTTAAATATGTCTTCGCGTTTTATGGAACCTGAACTCCGTGACATGGACTTAAATAAATTCTCCACCAATGTCAGCTCGTCCGCGGATAATATATTCGCGGAAGAAGCAGAGCGGCTCGAACCGTGACCCATCTGAAAGAACACGATTAATTCGTAGAACGAAAGTGACGTCAAAGTAAATAGGCGTTCTTCGACGGAAAAAAATGATTCAAACCTTTCGAACGCGAGGTGCACTGTACACGACAATCCATATACCTTGTGTGTCTCGCGAATAACTTCGATTCGAAACGAATCAGAACACTAAAAGTACGCGCTAAGCCGCGCACTTTTCTTTAAAACCTTTCACGACTCATCCGAGACGAAGTTCCGGGACGGAACTCGTCGGGGACCGGTCCACGACCTTCTCCGAACCGACACGATAAATAAAATATTTTGAGGTTAGTCGAAGAACGGCTGGTCCGCTAACGCTGCGCCTATCGACTGCTTGTTGCGCGCATGCGTAAATGCATATGTAACTACGAAAATCCCCTCCACCCTCGCTTTTCGATCACGAGAAGGAAGCAACGGATGTAAGCGTCATTTTTTTAGCGCTGTCAAAAAATTGTATCGTTCGAATTATCTGCGATCTATCGAACACGATATGATTAATCGGAAAACTGACCGAAGTATCATTACTCGCGTCAATATCACTTTTCTTGTCAGGAGTAAGGAAAAGAGGTTTCATCGCTGTACTCGCTGGAGATTTAAAGAGGTTGTTAAAATGTACATTTTCTCGTTTAGCGTCGTTTCAACCCATGGGTTATAAACATCTAACAATCAACCGAATAATGCTCACCTATATACTATAGGGTGGAAAAAACCGATAGAGGGTTTGATGCGCTGTGGGACATTAATAATAGCGAAGAAGATACTTAAGGGCATAAATAATTGTTCCGGACCCCGTAAATAAAACGTAATTGTCCGTTTGCCATTACGTTGTCGTTGTAGATCATCGATAGGTCGTGCCCGCTAGGGCACGATACATAGGTAATTAATTTTTCGATCTCTCGATTTAATTTGAAATTTTCACGGATCGGTTTCGCATTCACTGTTTCAATGTTCGATTATGCACGCTCCGTCGGTGTCCGTGAACTATTGTAAGTGCTCGAGCACTTGAACTATCGTAAGTGCTCGCTGTTATAGAAAACTGCGATGGATCTGAGACTTTAACCGTAGCAAATTTATATACGAATATAATGGAAATGACTTGTATCGAATTTGAAATATTTTTTACAGCTGATATTTCGAAAAGTGGCTGATGTTCGCCGAGAGAAAGAGTTGGCTGAGAGAAGGAAAAACGAGCCTCAATTGGATCAGGCACAGGATCATCTGGTGCGAAAAATCTTCTCGAGGTAGGACAGATTTGTTGGCCGTTACCCTCGAATGGATGTTGTCTAATCCATTCTATTTTTCAACAAATATTTCTGTTGGTACGCCTTCGTTGTTGTACGATTAAAAATATTCAAATAGGAGATTACTCATACGTGATGAATTATTGCGAAAAAAAAGATGAAGCTTATCGAGCAATCGATCATGCCGCAATCTTTTCCATAGAAGCGTACTGATGGAAATCTTAAATTTATCGCTAATTCGAATTCTTTTAGGTACATAATTATATATTCGTTCGTAGAGAATTTTTATATCGTATTAATATTGATATTTCTATTTTAACGATGCAAATTGGGATTTGAATCGGGGTTCAAACGAAGGTTTAATCGATCCTGGAAATGATAGTAAATTTCATAAATTTACGAACGAATATACAACTGCATAAACGATTAACCGATCGCCCAGCTTCTCCAGTGTTGGAAGACCAAACAAACATCTGGTCTGTGTCTTTACAGATCCACAAGCTGACGATACACATAACCTTACTTTTTTCTAACGAGAAATCGCAGTGAGAAGAAAATTTGAGAGAGAGAGAGAGAGAGAGAGAGAGAAAGAAAGCGAGAGAGAGAGAGAGAAAATGAGGAAAGGCTGAAAGATGGAACATCTCGAAAGTGAAACGGGTGCAAATTTTATTTTCTATACGCTCGCATATTCTTCTCGAACGAAACGAACAAGAATAACGATCAATTAATTTCGCAGATGCCGCCAATTTAGCGAGAGGAGTACGCGTGCAACGAGTACGTTTCAAATGTTAATTGCGAAGCAACGGTTAACGTTTGAATCGTAGAATTACGTGTTAATTATTAGTAAAATAAGGAAGAGCATGAGAAAGAGTGTGCGAGAGAAAGTGAGAGAAAGAAGAGAGAAAGAGAGAGAAAGAGAAAGCAAGAAGTGTGTGACGTCAGCGAGGCGATCACGTGGCACAAATAGCGTACAATTCCTTTCGTATCTCTGGTAAATTGTTGTTGATTGTTGATTGTTGATCGTTGCTTGGCTGGCCTGTTGTCCGTAAAGGTTCAAGACCGACGGGGATGCCCAGATTGGCGCGACTAGGGCCGCGAACGGACGATCCCAACAGGATTCCGACGAGGAGCTCACCGTGAACGTCCTGCCGCCCTGGCCCAGTTTTAGGCAATTTCATTTCTTACGTATTTATTTATCTTCTTCATTCTTTTTTATTGTCATCTCTGCTACTTCTTACGTACACACTTTATTATGATTAATTATATTAACTACATTTATTGATTCGATTATGATTCTTCCCATTATGATTATTACTCATACGTTATTTATTATTGCACAGTCGTACCTTGCACTTACGTTATAATTACTTTCAGAATATCCACGAGAAATGTAATCTTTTGTATGTACACTGGAGTATTCGCAACGTGGGTTTTTTTCACCATCTTCCATCATAGAGTTTAAGGAGCTTCCCACCGCTTAGCTTCCATTTTAGGACAACTTAATTTACGTAAACTTAAAAATCACCGTATCTTTAGCTGTATAAATTTCAAAATTCTAAGCGTGAAATGACGCAAGTTGATAGGACGTAAGTCGGGGTACGACTGTATATCGTTATATTATTATTATTATTAACTCTCAAAAGCTGTGATTTCGTTTTTTCTTCTTCGCAGGGCGTTTCGATGTTACGCGATGCAAACCAAGTATGTTCTGCAAGTGGGGGATAAGAAGGGAATATTATATGAAGACAGGATAGAATATAATATATAATAATTAATTAAAATTAAGTTGTTGATCTTCGGTAAAGAAGGGTCAGTTTCATAGTTAACTACTTGCTTGTAGAACATAATAAACAAAGGTTTGGTCGTTTAACTTTGAGACACCCTGTATATTTACATTCGTGTACAGGCTGTATCAAAAAAGATGCATAAATTTTTCATGACATAAAGTTGATACTAGAAAATAGTAAAGTTGAAAAGGATATTGAGAAATAGGTAGAGTTATTCCGCGATAGAAAATGTACAGTGTCCACGGTGTACATTTCTGTGGCGTTTGAAACACCCTGTACGTATGTAAGTATACACACGAATATTATACATCATAATTGTATACGTGTATATAATACTGGACGCGTCGATTTCTGTACATGCGTAGCTGCGAATTTAGCCGAACCATTTCAAACCACGAGAGAGATCCGATATCGAGAGAGTTTTCTTTGTATTTTTTTTTTGCCGATCCCGAGCGAAAATACGAAGCAATGGAACGTGTGCGAATCGTGATTCGATGCGAACCACGCGTATTCGTAAATCGAAAGTAGACGCGAACGTTTTTCTACTTCTTCTTCTTCTTCTTCTTCTACTTCTTCTTCTTCTTCTTCCTGTTCTTCTTCCTCTTCTTGTTATTCTCGTCTCGTGTTTGAAACTCGCTCCAACGAGAGCAACGATAAAGTGCATCTCGAGAGATTGCGACGTTCGAAGGGTATTACACGGATGTGCAATCGCTGTACACACGCTTGAAAGAGAAACTGAATACGTATTCTCACTTTAGCACGTCTTTGAAACAGCCCCAGGCAAATCGAGCCTCGAATTTTCAATACAATCTTTGCTCTTACTACGAAAGTAAATGTTACGTTTTATAAACGGTTTCTAAATTGCTAACACTGTCGCGTACAATGAAGGCATCTCCTAGTAAAGCCTAGTTCACATTGGTAGAGCAAACGGTAGAATGCGCAAGGCTAGTAGGAATCCATTCACCATACCTGTGTAAACCGAGCAAGTATCATGGATCTAACATTATAGGGACAGAAAAGAAAGCCAAAAGATGATGTCCATTTTGAAACTACACAAATTTATCGGTTCTTTCCTTATAATCCTTAGATCCATGTACTAGATTTAAGGCTTGCTTTACACCGATATAGCGAATGGTAGTAGTAGCACTAGTACACTAGAGTGGTGGGAGAAAGTAATGGTAAGTTTGGGTTATATCGGTAGAGTATACTAGCTAGTACATTGAAGGAGAAATTAGAGAGCGTGGAAATAGAAAGATCCTTCCACAAATGTACTAGCGCTAGCATATTCTACCGCTAGCTTTTCCTTCGTCGCATATTTTCTTCCAGTAAATCTGTGTACTGGTCCATCGCTCCTATACATGTATGTACCAGCTAATTACTCTACCGATGTAACCTAGGCTTAGATGCACCCCACCACTCGGCTGACTCACCGATGTTCAAATTAAGGATTATGAAAACGAAAGATACACGAACACGTGAGTTATCGAGCTCAATTTGCCTGGAAGTCGCATCTTCAGGTGCGTACACGTTGAAACCTCGGTGCCATTACAAACTTTGCCATTTTTGACGATCACTGCAGTTCTGACGAATGCTAGAGTGCTGTAAGATATACGGCTTTAGAGGGTTATGCGCATCTTTCTCCCACCATATGTATATGTATATACGTATACATATACATGTATACATATTTTTAGCGAAACCAGGATTGTACAGAGCGGACTCGAGGACTCTTTGTCTCTCTCACTGATTTGTATTTTTTTTTGCCTCGAAAATGTTCAAATGTCTTCCAAAGCGAAAGATCAGAGTCCTCGCCGTGCCTCGAGCATCCGATCCTTTTACAATTTTATGCAACGCCGAATGCATGTGACGTACACACTCTAGGATTCAAATTTCTCTCTGTCACCTGTACTTACGTATACAGAATGTCTCAAAATCCTCGCGTACCGTGGAAACTGCGAATTCTGCGTTCGAGAACGAGCTTGGAAAATCCTTCACCGTTTCGCAATCGGAATTTTATCGAGTCACAAGTCTAAAGTTGCTTGTACCCCGATAACCGAGACCGATTGCGAAATGACAAAAGATTTCTCGATAAGTTCTCACGAAGAATCCGTCGTCTTCACGGTGTACAATCTTTTTGAAACACCCTGTATTCTTTATACGTATATACATTCTTACGTGTATATATGTATATATATATATAAATATTATATAACGACGCTAGCTGCTTGAAAAACAGCCAGACTGCCAAGGAACAGCGATATCGATTTCGTAGAAGCCTCGATCGTGTGGCATGTTACGTGCATGATAGATACTAATAGAATGTTCTTTTCCTCATCGATTTGCATTAGAAATTGAAAAACGAACGAGGCGTTTCAGTATAATTATCCTTTTTTTTTAGCTATCGAACGTGGCATTCTCAAAGTTGATCAAGCAGCTGTTACCATTTACGACTGTATCATCGAACGTTGCGTCGATGGACCTCGACTTGCTAAGATATTCATTGTTTGCTCGACACTCGTTTGTACGCTGAACACAGTATTATAATTACGTTGTTATTTTCCCTAGATGTACCATGTTCACCAGGGTTAAAGAGTTAAGCAGAGTCGAACGAATAAAGTGGAGTCGAGGTTCATCGGCACAGGCCAGGTTTTCCCGTATGTTTTGTGGGCATTTTTATCACCACTAAGAATACTTTTTTTCGAATCCTGTAGGCACACCAAAGTAGGTTGCTCGTGAACACCGCTGGAGCTGTCTCCCTTTTTCTAAGCCTCAGTAGAACGAACTTGACTCATTTGCTACCAAGAACCACAGAAAAAGAAACAATTCACCTCATCCTTACAAAAAAGAAACCTCCATGTAAAAAAAGAAAAGACACTGTAATGACACAGAACGAATGCTCGCTGATCAGAGAAAAGGGAAAACGAAATGTTTCACAGAGCCAAAAAGTGAAACTTTCGGCAAGCAACTCCCACAACCCACGACTTGTATACACCATGTATTTTATTATTATCCCCTTACTTACTTGATCAGCCGCCTAGTGAAACCGACCTTTAACCCCGTAATGTAAATAGTCCCGAGGCAATCTTTTTGGATACTAAAGACGAGCGTTCTCGCTCTCGACATGTTTTTTTCTATTCAGGTTCCGCAGGGAGAGGCACACCGCCGACGTGGAGAAAGGGGACGGCAAAGACGGGAAGGACGGCAAAGAGGGAGAATCGTCGCACACTAGAAAACTCTCCGCAGCGGAGGAGACCACTGCCGTGAAAACGCGACCTGGAAAATGGGGACGACTGCTAGGTAAAATCAACTGCTATCTTTCAGGCTTCGCAGCCCAAACGGTTGCAACGTTCAACAACACTAACACGGTCTTTTCTTTAGGGAGCTCGAGTCTGGACTCCGGAAGCGAAGTAGGGACCGGTGTGGACACCTTCAAACGTTCGCTCAGCGCCAGGGACGCTCGTCCCGGTTCGAGCGCCGGTGGTAACAAGGTGTTCCCTAAATTCGGCAAGTTGAGCGGCACCATCGAGGAGACTGCGGACTCAGAAAGTGGTAAAGACGGTGGTCAGCAGCAGCAACAGCAACAGCAACAACCGCAACAGACAGTGGTAGACTCGAAACAGCTGCAGCTTCGTCGTCTGGAGAGCTACGACGACGGTCTGATCACCACGCAGCCCAGCCACGACCGCGAGATCCTCGCCGCGGTGCTGGAGGTGAAGGTCGATCTGAAGCTGGAGGTGCAACGGGTGAATCAGAGATTGGCCAAGATCGAGGACATGATGCAGACGCTGATGAGTCGGCTGCCGGTGTGCAACCCGCAGCAGCAGAAGAGTTCGAACAGCGGAGGGGGTGGCCCCACGAATCAGTCCGGTCAGGGTTCGTCCGGTTCTCAGCAGGGTTCTCAGGCCACGCAGACGCCGGAGCAAAAGGTGTCGCTTGCGACCACGTCCACTTCGACCACGTGCACGGAAAGCTATAGGGAGCAGGGCACGACCACCGAGCGAGCCTCCAAGTCTCAGGAACACCATCATCATCACCATCATCATCATCAGTCGCAGCAACAGTCGGACAGGCTGAAGGAGTCGGATTACAAGAGCTCACCCAGGGACGTGAGCAAGGAGCTTCTAGAGAGGCTCGCGCAAGCTTCCACCTCGAGAGGGGACGACTCGACTCCGCTTGGACCCCTGATTCTCAGGAAACGCAGGAGCAAGTCGCGGAACAAAGGCGCAGCGCCGCTGGCGCCCCTTGCCACCCAGCCTATCAGCCCGTCCGAAGCGACAGAAACCACGCAGATGCTCGAGTGCACCGACGACAGGGAACAGAGCACCGCCACAACGGACAGGAGCGACAGGCCCGACAGGAAGAGGCCTCCGCCCAGGACCAGGGAGTACTTGTGAAAGTTCTTACGGCTCTGGACGGTCTCTGAATTCCTGACTCCGCGTCGAACAGCGAGAGAGATTGTAGAATGTCCTGGCGGAGGAATTGAGTCCTGGCTACTCGGAACGGGAACGAACCGAGTCGTCGAGTTGTTCGCGAAGGGAATTGCCTTAAAGAGTTGTTGGTTATTCGGAAGTAGTCTGAGTGAAGATCGTGAAACGATGGAGCGAAGAATGGTTTGGAACCAGTTTGGATGAATCGGTTGTTCGAGGCGCTCGAGCAGACTGTTTCGGCGAACATTGTTTTTCAACGAAGTGATAAAGTCGACGAACGATTAACAAATAAACCGTAATATCCGTTAAGTTCACCGCGTACGTTTAAGTACACGCTGCATTTTCGCTACTCGCTTCGCGTACGGTCTTCAACGAGCCTCGTCGAAGGTCGTCGGAACCTAAGCTAATTGAAAAGTACTAGTAGCGTATCGTCGAATGTAAGCGAACAACAAAGAAGATTACGATGAAAATGAAAGGGGAGAGGGTGATCTCCCGCTACTAAACTTGGCATATTTTTGCATGGCCAA
Organism: Megachile ligniseca; assembly: GCA_945859555.1. Lineage (NCBI taxonomy): Eukaryota > Metazoa > Arthropoda > Insecta > Hymenoptera > Megachilidae > Megachile > Megachile ligniseca. The sequence continues at coordinate 899,664 of OX243792.1, forward strand.
ATCACGCGATAAAACCAAGTATATCGAATTAACTGCTTGCGACGGCTTCTTCGAGACATCGAACGTTAAACGAGAACAAAGAAACTAATCAGAATACTCGTGTTCTACCTAAAGCTACACACACACACACAAACACACACACAAACACACACACACAAACACACACGTGTATGCATACACGTACAGATACACTGTAATTGTAGATTTACACGCATCTTTAGGGGATCTCAGTTAGATCGCGATAGATTTATAAGCAGTAAACCAAAGTGAACGGTACAACGGTTCTCAGAGGCAATCTTCCGAGATCCCCGTGTCGAGTTTGAACGCGATCCGAAGCGCGATCGGGCCGAATCGTTTTCTTGAATCAGTGCTGTCGAAGGCCTTAACTTCCAGAACCAATTGCCTAATATGTAATACGCGTTTCGGCGAAGTGGCGACCTTTCTACCGATCTGGGAACGTGTCGATAGGTTCCTGCTCTGTCGTTTCAACGAAAATGAAGGTGCCACGTAAGGGATTACGGGACATTCGGTACGGTAGAAACTCTGCTATTACCCGTCCACACCAACCGTTTTCGCTATTTCTGTGACATAGTAGGCTTCAGAACGACAGACGGGTATCTTCGATTTTGGGAGATGAAACATGTGCATAAACTCGAACAAAAGACCATGAAATTCTCGAAAGCCCAGACGCGACGTTCTCTTTCTATTCTTATATCTGTACGCATGCGCGACAAGTAACGGCGGCTTAATTTCTCGTGGCCGCTTCTCTCGTCGACAGCACTGATTTATGAATGGGTCCGTGGTGAGGAGACATCGGTTAGAATCGCGTTAGGGATTTTTATCGGCGGAAAGGAGACACTGGCAGGAGACTGAAGCGGATAATGAAACCCTCCCATGGACAGCACCCTAACTCGCGACCCGAAGATTCTCTACTTTGTTACGTTGAAAACATGACCTAATCCCGCGTATGGTGGCATTCACGGAAGCCAAACAGCAATATTAGGTGTATATATCTCTTGTAACTACGGTCACGTGTATATATGTACTCGTAAATGAGAGGCGCGCGTGTTCGTGGCAGCGCATTTGCGAGGCTGCATTCCGTTAACGAGTTAAAGTATCAGGATTATTGGTACCAACCCTAATTTCATTGACCTAGACGCTATCGACGTACCCTTGAGTCACTTTCTCTAATAATTCTCTTACATTTCAACAATCAGAGTATCTTTACTTATACTTGTGTTCATCTACTTATACTCACTTGCTTACGGTCGTCTTGTTTGAGAGAGATGCTAATGTAAACAAAATGGCCGTTGACAAGTGACTCTGTTAGATCTTACATATTATCACAGGAGATATTAATAGAAAGCTCAAGCCTACGAGAATATGTTAATCGCAAAGTAAACTTAAGTGAGGTTCTTACAAATGAAACTAAAAAGAAAAGTTATCTCTAGCAAGATAAGGGATAAAATCGATAAGGTGTCCTAATGAGTATGTTGTAAAAGATGGACAAGTTATGAAGAGAAGTGAACGGCGTCGTCGACAACGAAGGTTAATGAAATTAGGGTTGTAATCCGCATATTTAGGAACGGTCTTTTCTTTTCGTCTCTTTCCGGGCTTCCAACGCAGCTTCTCTACGATTTCTAAAAAGCGAGTTAAAAAGGCGAAGGCCGGTGTTCCATTCGCAGGCATCCGTTGCGAAACAACGGTACATTTTGTTGCGTTGCTGTCGCCCGTTAACCACCGGACTAACAAACAACATATACACAATTTTGAAGGACAATCAAAGATGGAAAGTATCGATCTCGCATAATAGGTCGACGCGATTAATCGATTAAGGCTATAGATAATATTTCGTTAGCTTAAACTTTAATCCGAAGCGTAGTACCCTGGCGTGAAGCGACGCGAACGAATAATTTTGCACGGTGCGAATGGGATTTGGAAATATTGCGGACTAGCGTTTAGTCATTTTTATAAATACCGAAACGGGGAAGAACCAGATGTCGAAAGAACGAAAAGGAGAGACGAATGCACGTCGCGATCGCGCCGACAGGAACATCGATGCGTGTAAATATTATAAATATTATACAAAAGAGCGAAGAGAGTGTGTGTAAAGCGAGTGTATGCCTGAGTACGAGCGAATATAGTTCTAATCTGACGTTAAATCGAGGAAGATATATATAAAAGAAGAAAAAGTAATTATCGAGCAGTTACGAGGACTTTGTTAATTAGGTTTTTAGCGACGGATACGATATAGTTGGCTCTATCGTAGTTTCTATACTTTTAACGAGAAACGAAAGTGTTGACGCGCAGTTCAAAACGTTTCTAGTCCTCTCGATCAAGGTATGGACCGTCGTTCGAAGTATCGAAACCTGAGAGCTCTTTACGTCGTCCCTGTTTCATTCAAAATTAATTTAACCGTACAGACAATTATAATCACCATATTTTTCATATACACTAAAAACAATGTAACGCCTAAAAGAAAACTAGGAAGCATACGTTAATGCATGTGGGTTAATCTTTTCAAAATATTAAAGACTGACAAGCTTCTTATGGTCTAATTATTATTGGTATAACGATATTGGTTAAGTTAAATCTTGAGCAAAATTCGATGAAACACAGTAAGAAATCTTGCAACATTTCCAGAAGAAATGAATCGATCAGGGACGACGTTTCGAATGCGAATAAATCCACGTGACCGACGATGCAACGACAAAACCCTTCTCGCGGAAACGGAGAAAGAAATTGTAGTACATCGGCGAATGAAACTGTCGAGGAACGTTTGAAAAACAGACAAAGATATAAACATGTGATATTACGATTTTATATGTGAAGCTGATATTGCTATACACATACGAGGAGAAACCGAAATGTGTATATGTATCAGCTACATCGCAATAAATTGATTATATCGCGCTGTTATTCTAAAATTATAAGCGCGTCGCGACACGAGTCGTCGTTTTTTTACTGTATAATCGAACTTTTATCGACTATTCGTTTGTTGCAATTTATTTTCATAGCGTTAACGACGTACAGTCGCACTTACGGTCATCCGTGGAAGTCTACTGATGTGTGCTGTAATCGTAAAGAATTCATTTTTGCAACCATGAGGCTTGATGATCGCAAAAATGAAGTCTTTACGAGTACAACACCCAGTAGAGTTCACCACAGTAAGGTATTTTTGGACAGCAATACCACATGTTTAATGAAGTCGAATTTCGGAAGATGAGACAGAAGTTGATGGCCGTAAACAAGCAAGTGCGACTCCACGCCGTTAATCTTTATTTTTCTCAAAGTTTGTTAAGCTTGTTTCGAATCATCGTACATGTGACGTTAATAGCGTTGAACCTAAGTAATTCAGTTGAAATAGTACACGAATATTTTGTTCGGGAAAAAACGAAGACAGAGACGACGACAGTGATCGCCACGACGATCGAAGAAGCCGTGATCGTATCGAATTTTTTTGTGAAAATGATCGAGGAGAGAGTCTATAATAGCTATCCGACGAAATAACAAAATAAAGAAAAAAATATATATATATATAATTATTATTATTATTATGATTATTATGATTAGAAGAGGGAGGGGGGACAAATTTTTGCTATAACTAACACTTCGTCCATTTTTCTATATGGGCAATTCGTTGCACTGTAATCGATCCTCGGCCTTGTAAATTCTGTCCTTGTCACTTCCGGTAGCGCTCTTCGATTGTCGAGCGTCACGGAATACCGGTCGATCAACATACTGTTCGATGCTCGGGATATTCAAATGAATTTCAAAATACTTTCTCTCGTCGATAATTAACTTACAAGCCACGCTCGAAAAGTTTGCTCAGAATTTGTAAAAGTTGCAGCTTATATTATCTAAAATTACAATACAAAATGAATAAGAAATAAAATTACAATACGATACAAAAGAAAATTAGATGATTCGATTGAAAAGAATTACATCCGCGTGTAAACAGAAAATATAAATTTCAAGTGACACTAGATTTACATGCTTCATCCCTTATTTATTACTGTATTTTATTTCTAATATAAAAGTAACTGCAAGTCTCTGGTGTTCAAACCTAATGTCCAAAACTATCTGATTTAGAAAAAATATAAAATAGAGTCATACATCAAACAGTATTTACAGCATCGATCGACGTTAAACACGATGAAAATACTCGGTTTCACGGATGATAGATGAGCACCTGCGCTGATCGGTTCAAGACGATTTCGAAAAAGCATCTCGAACGTTGAAATTTCTAAATTCGCTATCGATTCGATTTATCCGAAGATCATCCGTGAGAAAAGTACAATTGAGTATCGCTAAGTTAGATTTCCGTGGCGCTCGCGGCTCGACGAGCCAATTCTCGTCAAATCTCGAATCTCGACAGCTAAAAAAAAAGATACGACGAACACGAATGATCCTCGCCACGTTCTTGTTCTTGTTGTCATTTTCATTTTGAGCGATCGTCGACGACCGTGGAGGGCTCGAAACCTCAGCCTCGATCAAAGTTCCCATCTCGATCGCTTACTATCGTACCCGAAATCTCTTCTCGTAGATTAAACCGTTCTGTAAATACTTCCCGAACATTTGGACGAAGGATATCTCGCGAAACGATGGTTTGGAGCTGACCATTAGTAACAGTAACGAGTGTCTCAAAGAGATGTTTCAGGATTTTACGGTGATTCACTTTTTCGATACTTTGGACTTGAGTGAACAAGAAAGCGAGGATATTACTGCCTTTAAAGAATGCGCTGGGCAAGCGACGACCGATTACAGCGAGTTTTAAAACGAGATTTGATGGCTTTTTCACGCGTTCGATGCTGAGGTATCGCGAGATTATCTTGCTGGTCTCAAAAATTTCTATCAACAGCGTTGTGCACCTCGTCAACGATCGCTCAGAAATACGAGGAAAACCGTATCATCGAAAGATCAAATTGTAGCATCGAACGAAGCCTGGCTAGAATACTCAAAAGGAAGCTGCTTTCGAACTTATAATAAAAAAAGTTTAAAATTTAACAAGCTGACCTCTGTACATCGATCCCTACGCATAATTCCTTTCTCTACCTTCACTCCGCGATACAGTAATAGAAAGAAAATGCGAAGTGAATTAGCAAGATTTTTCATTTATACAAAACAGATACAAGTCATGATACAAAATGTAACAGCGGATTTTAACATCAATCCTTCGCAATTTAAGGATCTTTCCGCCATAAACTTTCGAATAAATAAACAAATGAACGATGAATTATAACGTGGATCGTGGTCTGAGCACAGGTTCATTGTTATAGATAGCTTCTTGCACAAATATTCTATGTCCACTTGTGAAATCCAAATTTTTAACAACCAGTTCTCGACTCTCTTTATACTATATGCAAATCATATTTTATAATTCCACCCCTATTTAAATGCCGTTACGTATTTATAATACGATGAGAGCACATATAAAATATAAGATTTTATATCCATCTTTCTTAAAAACGTGGACATACAATATGACTGTGCGTTGAAACATCCATATTTGTACGATTTGTCTTCCATTGGGCGTACGACGCTCCTGACCATAGATAAGACCACATTTTGGCGGGAAACGTATTTACACTGGTTTCTCCATCACATGGATATAGAATCCGGGATGTTTGACTTCTTCGAGGGTCTTAAAGTCAGCGTAAATTGTGTGCTTGGCTCTGTAGTGGAAAGCCTCGTCCAACATATCCCTGAAGACGTTTAATCGGTGCGGATAATAAGAGAGCCTGAATTCACTGACGTTGGCTTGATTTTGATCGTCGTCGTTTTCTTCCAGGGAGATCATGTAATCCAAGGTAACAATAGCTGGCTTTCCCGAGACGAACAGCACGGAAGCCTTAATATTTGTCATGTGTTGGCTCTGTAATGAATTTGTAATCGTTAAAATCGTTTTTCAGAAGGGACAGTAGGTCTATGTCTGACTAACAAACGTCAGAAGATACGGATAGTTCGTGACAAAATAATTATCCAGACGAATATTGACAACGATAAATATACTTGCGTTATAATAAATGCATTTTGGAGGTATATTGCCAGTCTCAATAATGTAATCATAATTTCTATGATCGATTAACAACAAACCACCCGGTTTCACGCAACGCTCAAAATTCAACAGCGCCTGTCTGTAAACAGTAAACGAATTAGAAATGTCCGATGATAAATGATAAAATCTGCATTTATGCATACCTTTGCTCCCTCTGATCGCCAAAACTATCCGGCATGTGAGCAAAACTGTTGCCCAAACAGATCACTGCATCGAAACCGTCCTGTATTTCGTGACTAATGTCCTTTGGTAAAGTTAACCAGTTAGCCTCTTCAATTACTGCAGAAAGAAAAAAATTATGACGAAACTTCGTATCATTCTCTATATCATCGACAAGATACAGTATAGTGCATGGATTGTTCTGAACATATAATCCGCATCTTCGGACTCACGGAATACATTGTAAACAGTATAAAATCAAAATTAATAAATATATAACAAATATATAGCATATTAATCGATAAAATCAATATTAATTGAATTTAAAAAAAAAATGGAACAAGTGGCGCCATCTCTCCGGCGAACAGGGTGAACTACACGTTTTTGAAACTGCAGTTTCATTAGTTCCTGCACGTTGCCGCTAGACGGCGCCACTTGTTCCATTTTCGTAAAAAAAATTTAAATAACATCGATGTTATTGGCTTAATTTAATATAATATGCGTCAAGTGACATCGGAGTTTGTACATGTGTATAACCATGCAGATAAAAAAAAGCAGTTCTGAACGGTTGACCTTTGACAAGGTAGTTTTCTACATTACCACGTGTCACCGGACGATAAGATAATCAGCAGCGCGTTTGTTTAAAAAAGTGAAAAAGAAATAGTGAAAGATGAGCATTTATCGAAGCAGGGATTTCATAATGATTTTATTGCCCACGTACGTGCCACATTTCTTGCTTCAGAATACGGTTATTGTGTTACGGGAAGATTGAGCTGCCATCAATCGCTATCTTACGAAAACAAAACCGATGCAAAACACGTTTCGAGGTGGAAAGAAGATAAAAAGTATTCATACCGACGATACTCGTTTTACGATATTTGCCATATATCTCCGAGACTCAATAACATCTTGACAATATAATTAAACAGGTATAAAGTGTATTTACTGTTTCTTTGTACTCTACTCAGAAGATAATCTATTTGTATTTTCTGTCGATTATAGTTGACTCGTTTGGTCGAACACTCATCGTGCGATCATTAAGGATCATTAAGCAAAATAAGATGTTTATGAATCGAGAAGACAAATATACAGTCACATAAAGAACGCTTGTGTCAGCATTCGCAGGATATCGAATTCAAATAATATTTACCCCAGTTATCAAAGGCAGGTTCCTTGCGACGATCCCATCTAGATTTCAACGCATACTTCAGCATCTTGTCCGAAGCGTCCACGCTAACAACCTCGAAACCTTCTTCGAGAAGCATCACCGAATCGACGCCTGTACCGCATGCGACGTCCAGAATTCTACGGCAACCTTTCTCCCGTAATAAGCCTACCAAGAAGTCTCGATAATTTTGTGTCCTTTGTTTTTTGTCGCCTATAAACACCTCCCAGACTTTGGCGGCTCTTCCGTCTGCGTACTGATCACGAACACCTTCTGCCGCGGTACCGAGTGATCGTGTACGAAATACAGAGTCCATCATTTCTCTTTCTTGCTCCAACGTAGCTGAAATTAATTATTACGTGGAAATTAGTGCACTCGACTATAAGGTGGAATTTCTTTTGTTAAAGGGAAACCTAAGGGAGAAGCCTAACACCGCTTGATTTTTCAAGAATCCTACAGAAAGGTGAGACCCTGAACTCTGAAAGAACCTGGAGAAATTCTACAGGAATTCAAGAATTCGATCAGTTGTTACATAAAATTGCCAAATGTTTGGTATTTTTTTCCCATAAAGAACTATGTCTGATTAATTAAATGTATACATGTGTATGTTTATCCTCTTATCTGTTATTTAAATAATCAACGTACGTTTGTGATTAGATTATAGAAAATCTGTTACGAAACTTTTAAGAAGAGTTGCCGAAGAAAACAAATGGGTTAACGATACTTCGAACATGGTATTCAAATGTTTCGTCAGTTACACAAATTTTCGTCACTGTATTGCAACATAATGTACTCAAGTGTACCTGTTTGTAATAAAGATAAATGAAAAGAATGATTGTTGCATATACGTCATTTTATAAAGACCAGATTTCGGATGATTATATTATCAACAAACTCATTTCAAATTTCCGAACAATAAATTTATAAATTTCAAAATTCCAGATTCACAAATTTATGATTAATATAATTTATCAATAAATATATTCAATATATATTAATGTCTTGATGTTTAATTATTAAAAAAAAATCACGTTACCTGATTTAACTTGTTATCCCGTGAAAATATGATAGATTTTATATAAAATTTTCACATATAAAGTATTATAGATTAGTCCGAATAAAAGTCATTAAAACATTCAAGTTGGAATCATAAAACGATAAAGCTATAAAAGCGATAAAACACAAAACTTAGGGACAATGAAAGAACGACGCTGCCGCGTGCAGTGACAACTTGAAACTGAGATAGTTGCGGATCATTCACCCATATATAAGATCCCTGAATCCCTGAATGATGTAATCTTTCATAGGCTTTCTAGGCACAGTTTAAATCGATTGATAAACAGTGATGACAAGGCAAAAACGAAGAAAAAATATAATGATATCTAGTAGAAAAGAATGACTGTTTTCTAGATGCAATTTTTCCTGCTACTACGTGACATCATTATCATTACACCGAGCTTTCTGTTTATTCTTTATCTGTAAAGTACCGCGAAACAAAGTATGTTTAAAAATAAAGTCACCGGATATACAGATATCGACAAGATATACCGCATACTTTGCAGTTCTTATGAGGAAAATGATTAATATGATGCAATTGTAGTGAAAAATTGTATAATTATTTTATCAGAATAAATTACATAATGCACATACTTATTCCTAAATTAAACACATACTAGGAATTCCTATAAATCATGTCCGTACAGAACACCGTTAACGTATGGTCACGATGAATTTCTATGCGTTTGGCGCTTCGAAGCATATTTTAAAATACGATGCATTCGTAAGTTACTGAGAATAACAGATTCTCTAATAAATACTGATTATATTATTTAATACTTTGATACGTATTTCCCCTAACGAAGATAAACAAATGTACAACGTAGCATAATACTTCTTGTGAAATTAGTCTAGAGAAAACGATCTACCGAATCGACTATTCTCAGTATAAAAGAGCGAAGGGTTTAAGTACTGAAAACTAAAACGCAGTTTTCTTAAAAACATCTATTAATTTCCATATTAATATAACGTATTTCAAAATAGCGAATACTTTAATTCCAATAAAAATTAGGCTCAAATACAAACGAAAATAATGATCAAATATTTATAGATCACCAAGTCATACAGCATTCTAATCATAGAATATCATTAATAAGTAAATGGCAGATACTATAAAATGGCAGTTTCTTAATTCTTGTAAGATATCATTTCCATCGTTACTTCCAATTTTGAAACTCTCGAGAATCGCGTGACTACCTACATTGAATTAATGTGATTTTCTAGTCGGATAAAAACGAGTACCATTTTACTGCCTACAACATTAAAATACGTACAAATACTTGCAACAATTCTGCTAAATTCATTATCTTTATTTCTTAGCAATATACATCTTTAAATTGCTTTTATGCTTAAGTGAAAACTTAAGAATCATATTATTAGACAAAGAATGCTGAATATCTTTGGAAAAAATGGAGATTTGATTCGATAAGCGAGCCATCGATAATGTTATAATAATTTGGGACAGTGCACAAAAATTCATTCATTAACCGTGCAACAGTTCGCTTTAAACGCTAACAAAGTTTCATTTATTTCCTGTTTTAAGACTATGTAATGATCCGTTGAACATTGAAGTATATCACTTTGTCATTTATAGTAATTTCTTTTCTCCTCCATTCCAGCTCCATAATCGTACAAAAAATCGCACTCTCATATATTTTTTAAATCCTCTGGCAACTCATTCTTGGGATGTTTGTTTTCAAAATGTTGCTTATAAGTCTTTGGATCTGGCATTTGGGCCTATTAGTGCAAAACATTCGTTATTAAATGTATATTAAATATACTTATCAAATAAACATCACACAATTTTGCAAATTCTTGAATAGAAAAGTTCATTAGAAAAGGGGTACATACCATGATACTGTATATTTAGAAAGAAACTAATTTCTTTTTGCCAAATTGTTACAGAATGAACATAAACACGGTATGTGCTCTATTTTCATTGAACCTCCCGATTACATAAAAATTGCAAGCAATTTATAAATATTAGAGGAAAGATCTTTCACAAAACAGTCCACTGACCTTACAAACTACGCATACATGTACTAAAGCTTTCTGTGCAGCTTTTTTTTGATCGTTAGCACTGTGTCCTTGTTGTTTTTTTACTTTTGCAGCTTTTTCTGCTGCTTTAGCTTGAGACTGAATCTTTTGTTGTCCACGGGCCATTCTGAAATAGGGGTTACGTAAATCATTTGAATCTTTGATCTTATTTTTATGAATATAATAATTGTGTGGAAATAAAAACGGAAATAATTAAGTCTCTATAGAGTCAAATTAGCACCTTCTAAAGCTTCAACCACTTAAATATTATTGGAGTTGTATATAATATATATACATATGTATATAAAATAAAAAATAAAATTTATATGCGATGTTCCTTGTGAAAGAATGCTGACATCTTCATTCAACTGCACGATTTTCGGTTCTTTATTTTTTATTAGCCTATTATTAAGGACGAACTTTCTCTTCTTCGAGATTACTCCGACATATACCCAACCTACAAAATAGGTGAGCAAGGTGGCAAATATTACCCGATATTATTACTCTATTTCGCATTATCGCAGACAAAATATAGAAATACGAAATAGAATTGTCGTAGTTTCACAAAAAAAATCACGATACAAAATGTACAATGTATGAAAAACGAACTTTCAGAAAACGTATTTTGTGAAAAATGGATCGCTCACCTGTCCGAGAATGAATGTATTTAAAAGCGACTTTTTCTTGCCACCTTGATGATCCGGGGCTCAGTACTTCGTAACGAAGAAAACTAATTCTCTCCTTTTACTTTGACGTATGATAAAAAATTATTGAGGAAAAATATGCAGCACTGAAAAGTAGTGCTCGTGGCACGTCTATTAGTGCATGCGATCTTCAAGCATCCACACGTGAAGTATTGCCTTTTAAACGGTAGTAGTATTTCAAATAGAACGAAATTGAAACAGCTATTTAATCGGCAGTTTTCACAATGTGATTTTCCTTGATTAATTTTGCTTTTATTCGCTTAATAGATACCGTGAAATTAAAATTGTTTTTAATCGATATCTAAATATTAAGGCTTGTAAGTTCAGTGACCGTATTTTTATAGATACACAAGAAATATATATACATGTGTAAATATTGGAATACTTTCTTCCAATGAGAAAGACTTCTTTCTGGTAGCTCCCTCACTCAATTGGTTAGAGTTTTGTACAATAATTAATAAATTTACGAAGTACTATTTAATTAGAAGAAATTTAGCTGGTGCAACTTGTTACAATATTATTACACATTCATATCATTTCAGTAACAATATCTTGGAATTGTTCGTTCAACGAAAGAACATACTTGTCAATCAACCAGTTTTCGTTTGTATGCGCATGTCCGCTCTGATTGGTGTACTTGGCACCAAGAACAACGCGCATGAATTTGCGATTTCATAAAGCGTATATACCTAGTGACCTTTTATTTTGTCATTTGGTCTTTTATACCCCCAATGTCATCAGTTCTCTTTATTCATATATTTTTGTCTACCATATATATATATACAAAAAGCGCATTTTTTGGTAACATTCCAAGTAAAATGAGTCTACTGAAGTTGACCGCGTTATGCGAATCGATATGATCTCTCGATGAACAGAATATAAATCGCTCATTTTGGCGGTTCATATCAATTTAAAATTGCTATTAAAATTAAGTAACTATCGAAAAAATCATTTCAACTTATTTTATTTATTGCTAATTATTTTTAACTTATAATTTAGAAATACAATGATTTAAGTCACAAACATTAAATATGGATTCGTATCCAATTTTCTTTATTTACAAACAGCCTATCTATATTATGTATTTAATTATACGTAATACAATATAGGAAGAGCTACAACCTGTTTACTGCAATTCTACAACATTTTTAACTTTTATATAAAAAGAAAATTACACATGCTTTAAACGCTTAATTTTATAGAATTTCTTATTGAAGTACCACATTATGTATTGTCTATTTCACTACCATCCTAGAACTTGTAAAATGCATACAATTTTTTAATAATATGTAGGATGTTTTATAAAATTGTTTTCGGTTCCTATATATTATTTTTGCAGCATAGCATTGTTCTTATGGGGTTATAACCGTTCATTTTACTGTAAAAAAGTCTATTATGTGGTGCTATAAATCCTCTTGAAACATAACACACTATCATTACTAATTCATTACATACATAACAAAGTAAGTTTAAATCTTAATTTAAAATAAACGCTTATGAAGGAAACTTACAGCTTCGGAATCTGAAGCAAATAATAAATTCGTGTAGTTACATAAGTGACAACCATATGATATACATATATGTATACTGGTTAATGCAGGAAAAAGATATTAATTCAATATTAATTAGTACGTAATTATTCATTGGTTAAATAAATTACAATTGCTGAATTAATACATATACACATAAATATACATAAAGAATATATTAAATGAAAGAGTACATGGTCCAGATGCTATTTCTTATGTATGTATAGTTCCTGTAAAGCTTTTATTTAACAAATTTTTTACAATTCCGTAATTCTTTGGGGAAAAATAACATAGCATCAATTTACGTTTCTTTTCATATATTTAAACGGTGCAAGTATTGTTACTTCCTATGCATGCATTTTGTTGTAACTACCCCTACTTAACAATGGAATATATATTATTTGTTAAGTGTATTTAAACAATACAACCTTCTTTTCCTAAATATAAAATGCTATGATAAAGGTGAAACATAAAATGAAATAAATTAAAACCGTATATTTAACTCCTTTTCATCACTTATATTCTCTATCTTTGAATCTATTTCTAAATACAAATATACATTAATAAAATTAATATCCAACAATACAAGAACATAAACCAGTGTACATTAATAAAACAAGAAACAAAATTATTTACAAAATATATTTGCATTTAAATGCATGTAATCAACAGTACGAAATATATTCATTACTCTCTTCATTAAATATAAATAGAAAACTAACAATATAACATATGTACATAGAACGTAAGATTAAGCATATGTTGAAACTTCTAAAACTCAAAGTTTAAAACAAAAGAAGAGATATTTCCGAAGACAATATACACTTCGTTCGATATTCTGATACTCTGGCAGTGTATAGATAACTCACAGTTTAACTGCTTGTTACAATTCCAGACAAAACATACATTCAAAATAACATTAAACCATGTTCTAATTGAATGTAAATAAAAGCTACGATTCATCGTTTTCTTGTCACAAAATCTGATAGTTGTTTATATTTCGGATCAGTAATTAATAATAAATATCATAAAACACTTAAAACTATTATCCATCATAAACTGCACCACATCTATTGAAATCACTGAACTCATAAAAATGTACAGTATTATTTAATTAATTTATGGCGATCGCATGCATTAAAATGAAATTGCAGAAGCCATAGCTTTTTAGCAAGCTGTTTATATATTTGCAAATATGAATATTAACGAAGTTTTAATACTATTTATTTCTATACTCATTTTTATGCCCTGTACATTGGCATTTAAATGAACTAGCAATGTTCACGGAGTAATTTTACATACTTCTGATGATAATATTCTATGAATTCGTGATAACTCAAAAGATGGATATATAATAGTTGCTAAGAGAGTAAGGAAATGTTATGAAAATATATTTAGGTATAAAAACGAAACTACTTTACAACTTCCAATGAAAGCAAGGTATGATTTAAAAATGAATACATATAGAGTTGGATTAATAATATCATTGAGAGAAAATAGCACAAAGAAGGAACAACCGATCAGCGCAAATCTGGATTATCGTTAACTTGTTTTTTGATACGTAATAATACTGTCGTGTACCACTGATCCAATCGTGAAATTGAATCATATTCCTTTACTGCTTCTGTAAAACCTTCGAGGTGTTGTTCCTCGAGGTGTTCTATTAATGTCTGAAATAAAAATTAGAATGTCTAACATATAGAAAACCGATACCGAATCTCCTTTCAGTCTACTGCAAAATTTTTGAACAGATGTTTAAATATCGGAAAAATTGAACACCCCATACCTTTATTAATTTATACTCCCTAGAATCTTGGAACGCAGGATACTGCTCTTGATAACGTTCGATCGCGTGTTGCGCGTTCAACACGTCAACACATAAATGACAAAGTGCCGCTCGGAAGAAGTACTCCTTTGCGCTGTACTTTAACAAAGAACTTTCCAAGGATGCAGAAGCAACCTGTAAAATAAGAAACAAAACTTTATAATCTCTTCTTCTTTGATAATAATGTTATATACAAATATCATAATATATCTTGCCTGTTCATAAATTTGAATAGCCTTATCATAATTCTCAAGTTGCGCTGCATATTGCGCAACTTTTAAAAGACACTTATTGGCAGAGGAATTGCTTTCTTCTCCACGAAAATAATCAGCTGCTTGTTCATAATGGCAAACTGCTCTTTCAAGATCTACAGCCTCACTTTCATACATTTCAGCTATGCTCTGATGATGTTTAGCTGCCATTGTAAACCTACCCATATCCGTATAGATTTCAATTGCCTTTAATAGGCAGCTAATGGCTTCTACAAATAAACCAAAATGATTGATTATCTCAATTTATGTTCTTTCATGGTAAGCAGATAATAGCTAATGACCACTTTCAATTACTATACCATTTATATCAGATTTCTTAAAACAGTTAGCAGCATCCACATAATTGTTAGCTGCATCATGGCGGCTGCCTGCTTTTGCATGCAACTCTGCTGCTTCGTAAAATGCACTTCCTGCTGAGCTCCAATTCTTTGCCATTTTGAACATATTTGCTGCACGTTGGTAACATTCTACGGCTTCTTCGACTTTTGATGACCCACTGTAGTACATGATTAAATGTATAACAATAAAGTATAATAATAAATTTAAACTTTGCTATTGATACAAAAATGAAACTAAAAGCCATCACATATGGCAATATTTGTTGTTTATTTACTTTATGCATCCTAACAGAAAAGCATGAGTCATCCAGAACCAAGCAACAATGAATCTTGAAAATGCAAAAAACAGATGTAACAAGTAGGAGAATGGAGAAAGTGTATGACTTGAACCCACTGGTCTGTCAAAAATGTGTGCTCTCGCACATTTCCTCCGTTGCATCTTAATTTAGTTTTAACACGATATATCACGAGTAGATATCAACTGTTATAGATACAGATATGCACGTAAGAATTACTACAGTTATTACTTCGCTAAACGACAAGAAAATACGATAAGAGAACAAAAGATATCGTTACGACGAATAAAAACATAGAGTAATGTAGTTCGTGAAACGCAGTAAATAATACGATGCAAGATTGCAGATTTGGCGTTGGACGAGTTCAAGTAAATCAATGTGGTAAACCTACCCAAATAACGAGCCGAAGAAGCCCTTCGAAGATGTTAATTTCTTCTCGGCTTCTGCTATCAATTGCATCGCCTTCTGTTCGTTGTCAGCCATGATTTCGTAGGATTACAACGCGTAATAATTTTTTTAAAAAATGCTTGGACTCATTAACTTCGCAGAAAAGCTCACCTCCCACGAACCGACGTCACTAAAGTCAATGTAAGTGAATCAAGTGTCATCGGCAACAGGATTACCAACCTCTGAACGCATGCGATTTAAGCTTAGTTCATAACAATGCACCAAATTTATCATTCAGATTGGTTATTTTTTATACATAATTCTTTAGATAAGTTTTACGAAGTTTAAAAACCTCGATTTACTTTATTCTCGCTAATCACTTTTACACAAAATGATCCAACAATGTAAGAAATTCAATTTTATTTACACTTTCTATGTTTTCTTGATTTTGAATTCAACTGCGATTTCGCGCTGTTAAAAACGGCGCCAAAATTGGGTCACTATCTAGGAAGGAGAGGAGTGTTAGAAGTACAAAACGTATCGAACTGATTAAAATAATTAAAATAATTGCAGGTACTATATAATTAACGATGGCTAATGTACATAAGCAGGCATTAAATTCGTTGCAACCTGGTATGCAAAACGCCCTTGTAATTGGCATAATTGTAAATAGTTTTAATATGAAAACAATCGACGCTTCACGAACAAGATGTAAGAATCTGATTTCGCGATAGTTTTCGCATGATTTACAAATAGATATATTTAAATATACATTTCAGTTAATAACGGTGAGCGAGGTGTGTGGACATTCACATTACGCGATTCCGGAAAAGATTCCATAAACGTGACTGTATGGGGCAGCGTACAGTTCGTCAAAAAACTATCTTCCTACTTTCATATCGGCAGCGTTGGTTTGTATCGAGTTCCAAACAAATGATATACGACTATAATTTTAAATTTGAATTTAAATAGCTGAGTTATGTAATCACGCATTATATTACGGGTCACATTATCACACATTACAATTTAATTTGTATTTGAATCAACGGTTATATTCAAATTGTAATTTTAATTTCAATTTTAACTTACAGTGGAAGTAATTAATCCAAAAGTGACGGAACGTCGTCTGGAGGATAAGAATGAACTTTTTGTACCATGGGTTTCTAGCCCTTGTAACTTGACGGTGAACGAGGGCAACGCGTTAGTGCAAATTCATGATGCACCAACATGCGCAAAATATGAACCTTTACTGATGCTCCCGATTAAAAACCCAACTGAGCTACGAAGTCTGAAAAGCATTTTTGATAACCTGGACGCGTTGCGCGATCAATACGTCGACATCATGGTCGTCGTTACATTTGTAGGTTTTATGTTATAGTAACGTTGAAAATTTTGTATACCATTGAAAGAAAAATAGCGTATAGAGATTGTCATAGACAACAGTGTAATGGAGACTTGATAGATGTTTCTGTTTCATAGATCAGTGACATTCGCAACGTAATAACACGAGATGGAAGAAGTATAAAATTCCGTAGCTTTGAAGCAGCGGATTCATCCACGGATGACATCGTGTCTCTGATATTGTGGGAAAACGAATGGATCGAACGAGCTGCCCTCTGGCAGCCCAAACGAACCGTCCTACTCCTCACGGAAGCTCGTATCACTTATGACAATTTCAGAAAGAAACTTGTATTATCTATAGGTCATAATTTATGAATTCAAATTCGATGCAATTTGGATTAGAAATTTTCAACTGAAAAACTGGGTTCATGTATTTGTAGCTAGGAAAACTATGATCACCGAGAATCCTAACATGCCGGAAACCACAACTGTACGGAATGCGGTACAGTACTACGATCATGACGTAATGTCCGGGAACTTCGCGACCCCGAATCGTAAGAATTTTTGAAAACTTAAAATAATATTGAAGCAAAAATTTGATTACACTTTTTCTATTAGCGGATAGTATTACAACGGTAATGACTATACAGGATATCTCAGACAAATTGAACAAAAAACCGAAACAAGGAGAGAGAATTCAGTTTGCTACGATTTTAAAAGCATACGTCATGGATATAAATGTTGAAAGCATGAGTCCTGGAATAATATCCACGAGATGGTCCGTTAATTTTCTCTTCATGTTAATATGAAAGAAATGCATAATCATATTTTAAATAAATACAAGCTTATTGTTTCTTGTAGCGCGTTGTGTAAAAAAATTGTAATGGATGACCGAGATTCTTGTATGAATCTCGAATGTCCTTCGGGTAACGGGACCCGCGTACCTTTAAATGTAATGATCCTCAATTTGAAAGTGAATCTGAAAGATGATACAGGATACCTGATTGGCTGTCGATTGTCTGGGGAAGTAGCCGAACGAGTCCTTGGTTGCACAGCTGCTGAGTTTCAGGTTCTTGTTTATAATGCATTATTCTCCAATTAAAATAACGACGTTAAAAAATGTCCCAAATTTAAAAAATTCGAAATTCCAAGTCATTGAAAAATTCTTTCAGGCAATGATACCTCCGCAACGTGCAGATTTAAAATGGAAATATGTATTAGAAAAATGTGACATCCGTTTGCATATACTTGGTCCAACACCGGCTTTTCCGAGAGCTGTATATAATATTCTATCGATTTCCCGAATGGTAGAGGAAGACGAGGATACGCAACTACTCGACGAATGTTTTAATGCGACTGATTATTAAATACTAAGAACTATAGAGTACGATAACGTTGTGTGATCTAATGTTTTTACATAATTTTATTTTTAATGAGACATCACATTATAATCCGACGTTGATATCAAGCAATCAAACAATTTGAAACAGTGAGCAATTATGCTTTCCTTTGTTCCGATTTCAATTCTTACGTTATCATTGGTCAGTTTGAATGCAGACAATCGATAAATATTTTGCGGAGAACTTTCCGACATATCAACCAGTGCAGTCGTTAAATTTGTTATTTGTAGATTGGAGATTATAGTTTATGTATAGATTTTTGTATTTGTCGTATAATTTATGTAATAGTTTAAAATAAAATGGAAATAGAAGCATCAACCGAAGAAAACGTTGTTCAGGTTATTAGGGAAGGTTTGAGAGAACTTGTTTCCACGGAAAGAAAAGAGTCGCGATTGAAAGTTTTAAATAAAAATCGTGTAGCTTTGGGAAATGCTATTCCGGATTCAGCTTTCACGCCAGAATTTGTTATTAAAAATGCAGAGGCGCTTAAGAAGAAAGCATTGCCAATTGAAAAATACAAGCAACTTCAGAATGCTCTTATTCAGGTTATGATTTTATAGAATTTTACTTTCTTTTATAGAATATGTATTAACTGGAACATTGTTTTTAATTGTAAATAGAACGAAGAAAATGTCAATTCATTTCTAAAAGTGCATAATGTAACATTTGCTCTGGTACGTGACTTTTCTGGGAATAATCCAATTATACAATTATGTGCAATCAGTTGCGCTTGCAACATAGCACTTGGAAATACTAAGGCTTGTACTTTATTGGCTAAAAGTATTGGATCATATCTTACCACAGAATTAGATAGTTTAAATTATCCTTTAGTGGTAAGTTATTAATGATAAAAGATAAAATATATAGATATAAAGGTATTAACTGGTTAACATTTTTATTGCCATCAGGAAGCCTGCATATGGACAATGGGAAATTTAATTGCTGGAAGTAATAAAGCTTTTGAAATATTTCATGCACAAGGTTGTTTAAAGCAGATAATATCACTGATGCAAAATTGTGATAATACTATTTTATCTGCTGTAGCATACTGTGCTATGCATTATGTGCATGTTGGTTTTCAACACATTCGGTAACTACTGTTTCTTTATATAATTGTTTTTGAAACAAAGATTTCAAATAACATGATTATTTGAATGAACCTTTTAGAAAAGATGAACTAATTGAACTTGCAAGAGTTACCACAGGAAGAGGCCTTTCTTTTGAAACTCCATATATAATATGGTTGTTAGCTTTATTATCTTCACATGAACCTTGCAATGCATATATATGTAACATTGTATCTCCTGCAGTAGATTATCTACATCAAAATATTAAAAATAATTATGTCACTGTAACAGAGGTATGTAACTTGTAATTGGTGATATTAAATTACTAAATTAATGATATTAAAGTACTGGTTTGTTTCAGATCACAGCATGCATAAGATTGTTGGCCAACACTGTATGTGAAACATCTGGAAAGATGGCAAAACTTTTGTTAGAGAATGCCAAATATACCCAGTTTGATCTAGAAACATTGTTAAATGGATTACTTTCATGCCACTATGTGCATGTCAGAAAAGAGACACTGTGGTTAATAGGTAATTATAAATATTTTATTAATAAATTAAAATGTTCATCATTCTTTATATTAATCGAATAAAAATAAATAACTTTTTAGGAAATCTTTATAATCACAATGTTACTGATGTTAAAAACACTACTCAAAAGATTATACCGTGCCTACCAACCCTGAAACAAACAATTTTATGTATGACACAGCAAACTGTATTAATAAATGCAGATTAAAGCAGTTGACTGGAATTGTCATGTAAGCTTCATAATGTATTACTGTATTTACATATGTATAATAGTAACAAAAACTATAAATAATAAATATCCTTTTCCAATTTCTTACTTTAAGAAAGTTGTACAACATTTGCAGTATAAAAATATTAAAATTATTGCTATACAATGTATATCATCCAATTGAATCATTCTAATAACTCTTTTTAACAGGAATAAATCGTCGTCCTAGTCCTATGGAAGTATCTTGAACTAAGGCATCATCTTCTATACACGGTATTTTCATTACATTGAAGTATATGTGACCCATGAAGTGTGCAGCTGGATTCGTTGCAGCTTTTAAACAATAATACAGCGCCTCGTCGCACACACAGTGCGATCTGGGAAGGTAAGCACAAAGTTAAATAATTTTCATACGAAAATGTATAAAAGACAAAATTAGTAACTTTCTCATACTTGGTATATATGGAATAGTTGGTGAGATTGTATCGCGTTTGTTGAGCTCGGACTTTAACGGGACAAAGATCATGGCTCCGGCAGCACCTACGCAAAGGAAAAGAATAAACGATATTACATTGCTCTTCGATTAAATACAACTTTCGTCATAATCGGAGCTGTCGCAACACATTTTCTGACCTATCAATTTGAGCCTCTTGACCTAAATCATGATAGTTTTCAGCAATGTCTCCAGCACCACACCATTTTGTACCTGCAACGACAGCACATGTCATATCAAGATTACTTGAAATTAATATCAGTAAGTAATAAACACAAGATATTACCTGGTAGGATGCCTGAAAGAAGAGACAAAACACTCCCCATTCCATTAATACTTTTGCTCATTGTATTTATCATCGAACCGGACATTTCGTTGTCCTTAATTTCATCTAACAGTTCACATTGTTGCATGAGTTTTGTCATCTCTTGAAAGGATACCTTTTGAGGAACTGTTGTTAACGATAGATTTCTTAAAACTTCAGTGGCTTCTTCTTGTTCGCTGTAAGATGAAACGCAATTGTTTACTTCATCCAGAAACATCATCTTATCAAACTGATAATTTGCGACATTGTAAATGGTAACAATATTATCCTCCTTTGGAATACAATAACTCACTATACTTCAATCAAGTTACAATTGTGCAATTCATTGTTAATTCCAAGGTCGACCACCGCAACAGTTTGATCATAGTAATAGACAGCCCTTATTTCATCTTTGTTCTGTAAATCGTTCCATGTCGTGACACCATTCAATCCTTTGAACGTTTGCTTGAAGAAAGTCGGCTGCTGCACACTAACAGAACTGATCGCTACGATTAAGAAGAATATCCAACCGAAAGAGTACATTTCAATGCTTTACATCATACTATATCGATGAAAACGTTACATTGCACACCGCCGCGTGATCATATGATCTACACATTCTTATGGATTTTGATGAGAAAAATGGATGATCAACGCGGCGAATCAGTGAAGAAGATGAAGAACCGCAGCAGAAGATACACACAGCGGCTTCGTCACAAATAAGATCAATCCTCGTTCTCTTGAGCTCTGCGAAAGAAAAATAATTCTTATTGATTTGAGCAATCGCTATTATTTTTGAACGCGAGCAAATGATTTTCTAATTCTGTTCAGCAGTGTACATTTGACAAATTTTATAATGTTATTCGTAAACTTATCAATTTGTGAACTATAATTAGTATATAATACAGTAAATGTAAATATGATACTACTGTTACTTGGCTTTTAATCTACCGCAAAAGAAACTGAGATTGTGTAGAGATTATCGAAGTTATAAAAACTGTACGAAGATATAAGGATGAACGTAATGTAAAAATATTTATGTTGTTCATAAGCTTGCATGTTTACATACTATCAAATACACTTCTTGTTATCTTCGTGCGTTACGTAAATAATACAAAAGCATTGACGGGACCAATTATATACATTGTTTAACAAAGAATATAATAACGACTTATACTGAAAAGTGTGCCATCCAGCATTCTTTTAAATGAACGAGACTTTTTAGCTCTATGTATTTCATCAAGGCCTAGATCCTTGCTTCTTCAATCAATATCAATTCACGGGTTCATCTTGTACATCATATGTCCACAATATTCAACGAAAACGGTGGACTATTCGTACCTGACCGGCCTCTTCTGCTCTCGTCATTCTTGATGATTCGATCGCATGTTCCTTGCTGCACACCTGGCGAGACGGGAACACACTGAAATTTCGCGAGAACCTCCACAAAGAATATAGTCGGAACGTTGAGACAATACAAATATATCCCTGCGAATTACACGGCTTGCATATTTATAATGCACAGTGCCGCTGTCAGAAAGTTCAACATTGGCGGGCAGAACGATCGAATCAGGATATATAGCACGGCAAGTTTGAGAAGATACCTGAAGGAGTGGTATGTATGTGGTGGGATAAGTGGCGGGAACCGTGTCTCCCCTCCTATCATCACTGTGCCCATTGACGTAACTAGAATTTTTATCTAATGGGTGGGTCCGGTTCCTTTACTGATAACGTTAACGTTTCATACCTAAATCAGGCGACTTTTGTACTTTTAGAAATACGAGAATTTGGAAATTTGAAAAGTTGTAACTTTGAAACTTCCTACATTTCTAATATGTAATAAAGTATCCTATGCCCTATGTGTTTGTTGCTATGGAGAGGTCCATTCTGTATTTTTGGAGGCCGGGCCCACTCTGGTCCCTACCTAACTACGCCAATGGCCATGATAAAAGTATGCTCATCGATCGACACGCGTTACATGTCCATACACTCGTAGCTTCCCCACCGTTTCTTATTTTATCGCGAAGTTACATGGTGTTACCTGACAAACGGAGGGAGAGCCCACATTCGAGAAGACTAGGACAAAGAAAGTGGGACAAAGAGTAGAGAATTATGTGACTAGTACATGGTCAGTATACACGGAACGTTTCAGATATCTCAGAGAAATTAGAATCCGCGAGGTTGGGTACTTCGTTACACGCATTTTACTTAGAATTTCGAAACACCTGTTGACTCTCGCGATCAGAGAATAACCCGTGAAAACTACTATTTTTACAAATGATTTATTTTATCCTGAATTTTCTGTGTTTTATAAATGCGTTCACAGTTCTTTTAATTTGTCAATTTAATTTGAACAGTTTTCACTGCGGTATTTAATACGTAAATGGGAAAGTTTCTGTCGAATACCTAAGAAGTACCGAGGAACGAAGAATTTACGAGCCTTTAAATTGATGATAATTGAATTGCACGCGAATACAATAATTTCTCGTTAAAATTAGCTCGATTTTAAGGGCTGTTGTTCGTGCGACGAGGCGGTTGTCTTCGAGGCTCCATTCACCGGGTACTGGTTCCCAATCCGAGTGGTGCTCAGCGTGATACTAATTGGCGTAGCGTTCGAAAGTTGTTGGCGAACTGGGCATTGTCGATAGCCTACAATTGAAAATGCAAGGAATAATATTAAACGTTCGTTAATAAAACCAAGATAGTTACATATATTGCTAATGAAGTGGGTAACCTCTTCACTGACCAACGTATCTCGTATAAATTATGCCTTTTTTGCGCTGACCTCATTAACAAATAATAAAAACGTAACTTCCCCGAAAGAAAAAAGTAGAATATTTGATTAGTTTTTTCACTATCCAAGCTACAAAAAACATTCTATTCTTATTCTGTGTTATTCGTGTTCTTATAATTCTCTCCACGTTTACATGTCTTATTTCTTTACGAAATATATGTACTCATAATGCCCCTCTGACCGCGTGGCCGACGATATGATAATTTCTGATATTTCATTAGTGATTTTGGATAGCCACCCAAAAGAAACTGTACAGAATGTTTCAAAGATGTACACCGCAAAAATTGAATCCCTTTCTTCCCTCAAAATATGGATTGCTTGCACGTAACACAAGAGATGTAGAATGTAGTCTATATGCTCGACGGTGTACATCAAAGGATACACGAGATTTTATTAATGTCTCCATAAATAAGGACTAAAGCAGAATCTATAGGAGCTCATTACATAGTACGTGGGTATAAACAAGTGTACCGGCATGGTGGGGTCCAGAACAGTGGCAACAAATGGGATTGTTTCGTGGCCTGGGGCAAAATTCGACGCTATGCGGTTCACCGCATCGAACGCAACGTGGTAAGTGTCTGCAATTGGCAGCCATATGCCAAAAACCTTGGCACCGGTAACATTGCAGAACGCTGTCTCCCGTTTGGAAATTTGACGCTTCGAAAAGATTGTTGACGATTCCTAGACCAGTCTGCAACGGTCCACCGACATTTCCAGTCCCACCACGCCACCAGCGTTCCGGAACCGCGGTAAATCGAGCTGCGCCGAAAAAGTCCAAGCCTTGACGTAACAATAGCTCGTAATGTCCTGCGTCAAGTACCTGAAACGAATACGAAATGAGTCAAGATTGAACTTCTCACGAGAATAATATAATAGGAAGCTGGAATCTGAACATAATCGCTTTCGATGTGAAATGTACAGAGATTCGAGTTTTCGAGGTCGTTTATCAGATCGTCGGGTTATCAAAAGTTAAATCACATTCGAAAAACGTTGTGCGTGTTTGTCGTTCGTTTAAGCAGTTTTTTAAACTGGTTAAATCGTCACACGACATTACAGTTGATCGAACACGATAACAGCATCGTGTATAGTAAGAATAAAAATTCGATTCTCACTCTTCCTCCTTTTTTTCATTGATTGTACACGAACTTCGTTCTACGTTCATATTTTCATTATCATCGTTTCGGTTACAATAATTAGCTAATGCATAATACTACCCAACTCATTTTAAATTGAAGTAGATAAGAAAATTGTCTCGATTATTCCAGAAGACTACAACAGTCAGCTTTGTCGGAATTCTTAAAAACCTACAAAGTTATGACGTTAATGATCCTGAATCGCTTAACCTGTGACAATTAATACACGTATTAATACACGTTAGTCACAACAGAAATTAGTTTACAGAGCCGTACAGTAAATTAAATGATATTCGAGTAATTACCTCGACACGTATATACTGTCGCCAGCGTTCGACGCTACCCGTTGCTATTCCTTGTTTCGCCAGCGCAGAATTTATGTCTTGTAAAGGTATGGCCCAGGGTACATCGCGTAAAAGAACCGCTTGTCTGTAACGAGAGTCCTTCGCCGAGAATCGAGCTACCTGATTCAACGAGGACAATGTCAATAATTGTCAGCAATTTCTTTCTGGAATATATAAATTAAGAAAGCTATTTTCCGTACATAACATCGGATAAATAGGAAGCGTTCGTGTCGTTAACATTCTCTAAGAGACGCAAGATTTTAATGAGGCGTTGTGCAAGCTCGGTTATCTCACTTTCTTACATAAGGGAAAGCGAAGAGGAAAGCGAATGGTTGCATTACGATTCAACTATACATGGTATATAATATTCGGCCGGTCGAACATTTGTATGTATCATGGGCACAGATAGGGAAATCGTATGTTTCCAGACTAATTGTTCAGATTACTGCAAGAATTTCAAGGTTGCACATGTCATTTCTCATTTTTTTTCACTGTTTTGTAAGCATGAAACGGTATTTTTATCTGTATTTTTTTTTACGTAACTCTCCATGATGGAGAATAACTTAACTCATTTACATCGTTTATGAAAGGAATTTAAAAAATATATTTATAAGTAAAATTATTACATGAAAGCTCGAACAAATACTTGTTTAATCTGTTATTCTATTTATAATATAAATAAATCAATGCAAATAAGTTAATTAACAATTGGAAATAAACAACTGCAAGAATATCGTAGTATGAAATTGAAGGATTGAATGTAATCTGATAGAGGAAACCAGGATACTTGTATGGGTCCTTGAAAAACTCGCGCCAAATCACCGCGCTGTAGAAGTTTCTCGGCATCGGTTTCTCGCTTGAACGCTGCAATCAGACCGCAAGGAGTTTCAGACACGTGCCATCCCGCCGAAGGATCAGACGCGCGAATTACTTCTTCGAGATTGGAATGTAGTAATTCACCACCTACGATTATTTATTTGTCATTACATGTGTGTTAAAATATTTAGAATCAAGTGATTCGTCTTGTTTTTACAAGAATTGCATACACGTAAAAGAACAAACTTTTTTAGCCAAACGCAAAAAATTTCATTATGATAAATATCACGTGATCGTGTACATTAACAAACCTGACATATTCTGGGAAATGTTAAAGAAAAATTCGTCGTAGACTAAAGATCATCTGTCGAATGAATAAAATCAAGTTTGAAGTTTACAATCTTTTAAATGCCGGAATGTTGGAATTTAGAAATTTTCAA
Source organism: Megachile ligniseca (assembly GCA_945859555.1). Lineage (NCBI taxonomy): Eukaryota > Metazoa > Arthropoda > Insecta > Hymenoptera > Megachilidae > Megachile > Megachile ligniseca. The sequence continues at coordinate 926,363 of OX243792.1, forward strand.
GTTTATATATTTATTCTTCGAAGAATCGAAGACAAGCAGTAGAATGCTCTTCCATTTTATTTGTTCTTAATCAAGGTCTACGTTGCACTCGAGTATACGAAGCTATTTATAAAGAGAGTTTGGTAAATAAAGAAGTAAGCAATTTGCCACCTTGCGTTCTTTGCACTTGGCCTTGAGGACTGACAGCACGCGAGATGTAGAGGGAACACGTGAACTCTTCCTGACCGGAAACACGTGCGCGACCATCGCATACGTCATCCGATGATATACTCGGTTCCATAATCGCTCCTTCCATCGACTTTACAGACTTTTTATCATCTTGAAGAGGTTCCTCCTCCATCTTGTGCACTTTGTGCACCATCAAACGGTTCCCTAAAACGATAGAAATAAAAACTATATTGTCATATCATCATTGATCAACGTTCCCACCATTCGGATCTTCCTACGATATCGACTAGATATTCAAACATCGCGATCTACACAATCGCCAGTCGATGTAAAGTAACAAGCCAGTTATCGATAAATCGAAATAACTACAAATGTAATTCAGTTGTTCGATGGAATGTAAGGTTATAGTTAATTTTTTGACACGCGAATACAATTTAGAACCCAAAGTTCCAGAAATTTATGTTGATGCATCATTCAATACAGGACGGTCAATTTGTAATACGATCGAAAGCAAATTTTTTTTATTCAGCCTTTCACGATCAACCGATCTGATATGCGAACCGATTTCCTTTCACTTGCGCACACGGATTACCATTTTTTTAGCCACTTTGTTTTCTATCAAGAAGTACGACCACTTGAAATCACCTTAAACGTGTTTCCTGCAAGTTGTATTTTCGAAAAGAAAAGCTTGAACCGAAAAAGACATGGTCTAACGCTGGCGCCATTAATCAGCCTCGATCATGATCGCAACAAAATATCGATTCTCTTTTTTCTGGAACGATTCACCTACTGTCACAAATTTTCGGCGGCAGAGCTCTGACGGCAAATCTTCGGTAATCATTTCTACAAACTTCCAAAGTCTCATCTCTGAAAGTAAAAATTGATTTTACGATTCATAGTTTGAATCAGATACATATGTATGGCAGTACTAAAATCTTTTAAATGTTTCTGACCTCTTAATGGTCTTAATCTGATTTTGTATTTATTTATCGATAATAAATCATACCAACATTTTAATCCCATCTATGTTACATCGCTCGATGTTGTAATATCATAAAATACTAAATATAATTTGCATATCCACTCGTTTCCAGTTCACTCTTTGAGTTGATTACGAGTGTTGCGAGAATTTCATTTCTGCTTAGCAAGACTCGTGAAATCATTCTAGCAACAAGTGTAAAAAAACGATACATACATGCGGTTGATATCTGGTGTGCTAGACATTTACTTTTACCATCGTTCTAGTAAGAGGGGATTGTCGCTGGTGGTTGGATGGCGGAGCATCGCGGCAGCATATGCGCACCAAGACGTGACAGCAATTATTGCCGCTGTGTGCGCGTTCGTGATTATCGATCAGGAAAATGGCCGAAGGACGCAATTCACCGGTGTTTTCCCCGAAAACACTTTATCAAGTGTGTGTATCTGTCATAGCGAAGAAGTATTCAAAATTTCGCAAGCACCTCACTGATTTACCGAACGATTTAGTGTTCGATATTTATTATCAGGTAAATGTCAAAACGTCTCTCCTATGAAACCGTCACAATAATGGACGCATATACATATATATGTATATTTATATATATGCACACGTATATTTTTCTTCTTTTTTAACAGCTTTACAGTAACTTTTCCTTTGTCAAGATTTTTCTTCGAGAATAACATTTCGATTTATTCGAGAGATCAATCTTTAATCGCGATACTGCTGAAACAATATATCGTTTTCGATCGATCTAAATCATAACATACTCATGACAACTATATCGCTGTATACGTTCCTTAAAAATGTACATATTTTTGGCGATATGCACGATGACAAGATTTTGTTGAATTAACTTTAATTAATTAAGTACAACAATAAATAAATTAGAACTGTTTAACACATTGTCAGAGCAAAACTATTACGTGTCATATGTTTAACCTGTACCTTTGATTCCTTTCGTATTCTTCATATATTTGTAACTCACCATGATGATTTAAAAAATAACGAGATAATTCATTAAATATAAATCACATTTTGTTCACATATGTCTCATTGCAATGTGAAATTTATTTCTACCTATGAATTATTAATTTACTTTTATACGTCATGTCGTACGTCATGCTGTTTTCGAATTATATGAAATTGTACCGCGATAGGAACACGCAAACTGATTATTTCTCTTATTTTTTTTTGTTAACAACATACCTTAAAAGAATGATGACATGTTTTCGAAAAAATACTTTGTCGGATAAAATAATTTGTTAGATTTTTTGTATTTACAGTTATATAAAGAAAAGGATTACTATCTTGTGGCAGATGCATTCAAAAATGTACAAATTTTCTCTAAAATGCTAATGGTCATTGACCGTCGTGTGCACTTATTACAATGTTTTCAGGTAATAATTTGTACATATTGTACAAAAATAAATATAACATATTATACTTTTTTGTATTGAAGTTTTAATCATTTTTATACGTATTTAAATTTTAAGAGCATTATAGAACATGGGATACCTTTTGAACAAGGATGGCGTCTCAGTTATAACAAATGTCGTCGTCATGCTTGTCAAAATCCAGTTGACGAACAAAATTTAATAAATCTAGGTTTAAGAATCGGTGAATTTATTAGTGATGCAGGCTGGTACATAAAAAGTGAATATGTGTTGTTAGCTTGCAAAGAATTATGTATCGCAAATAATTCTATGCCTGAAGATTGGTGTAGAACCTTAGGATACTACCGTGGGTAAGTAGTATTGTGTAATACAAAGTTTACATAATTTAATAGAAATGAATTTACAATATTGTGAACTTGCAATCATTATTTCTTATTTGTGTAGCTTACTGCATGTACAAGCAGCATATTGCGAATTTCTGCGAGCAGAAAAGACATATAAACTTGCCGTAGAATTGATAGAAAAATTAAAGGCAAAAGGATATCATTACAATTGTGCTGCCTTATATACAGAGTTCAGTGTATTTTTTTATATGAAAGGCAAATATGATGAAGCTTACAGGTAAAAATTATTTTTATTTTTATCATTTTTATCATTATAAACATTATGAATTATATTTTCATAATCTTCCAGATGGAGTATAGCAGCATTGAAAGAACTAGAACCTATGCTGCCTCCGCGTATTACTATCGATGTCCTAAGACAAGCGGCAAAATCATGCGTATTGAAACGCGAATTTCAAAAAGCTGGTCTGTTGATCAGAGAAGCTGTATATCGCGCTAAAGAAGTATTTGGTGTAAATCATCCAGTGTATAGTAACGTTCTTATAGATTATGGATATTACTGGTTAAATTTTGATAACATAATAAATAGTGTAACTATTTATAAAGTTAGTACATCGAATTGAACATATATAACTACGTCGGTTCATATTTTATATTGTTTATATTGTAACAATACTTTCAGGAAGCATTAGACATTAGAACAGAAATATTTGGCAAAATGAATTTACATGTTGCATTAGCGCACGAAGATTTAGCTTATGCTCTTTATGTGTACGAATATAGATCTGGTAAATTCCCAGAGGCAGGGTAAGTAATTTTACAAATTGTTATTCTTTAAGATTTTAAAAAGTCATATACTTTTATTTCGCTTTAAATGAACAGTGTTCACATTGAGAAAGCAATAGACATAATGAACAACCTTTTACATGGAGATCATTTGTTATTAGCAAGCGCAAAAAGAATAAATGCATTAATTCTTGAAGAAATAGCATTAGATAACGAATCGACGCCATTATTGAAACAAAGTTTGCTATTTAAAGCTGAATGCCTTCATTTGTCTGCTCTTCAATCGGCAGAAGAAGCATTTGGCGAACAAAATGTACAAACTGCAAAGCATTATGGAAACTTGGGACGTGTGTATCAAAGTATGAGGAAGTTTAAGGTACTTGTTGGATACTGAGTATATTAATTAACCGTATTACCACTGTATTTTTAATCATCGATTTTAGGAAGCTGAACAAATGCATCTTAAAGCTATTCGTATCAAGGAACAATTGTTAGGACCAGATGACCACGAGGTTGGTTTAAGTGTTGGGCACTTAGCCTCGTTATACAATTATCACATGAATCGGTATAGAGATGCCGAAAAACTTTATCATCGTAGCATCAAAATCAGTAAGTATACGGATTCCTCTGATTCCATGAAATCTCTTTCATTTAATCTCTTACTATAATTAGGTTTGAAATTGTTCGGAAAAAGCTACAGTGGCCTAGAGTATGATTATGATGGTCTTTTAAATGTTTATACGAAATTAAATGAGCACGATAAAGTTTCGGAATATACAAATATATTAACCAATTGGAAGGAGTTGAGAATTGAAAATGTTCAATCCAAAGATCCGATTGATCCAAAGAGACGCCCACAACCAATCGAAGATGTGATTAATACATTCTTTTCTATGTAAAGTTATTAAGATAAGTCTAATTACAATTTTAATTTTATTTAAGTAACTCGGGCCAAAGTATAAATAAAATCACGAGTTACGTTATACGACTAGGATTTTACAAATCATAATATATTTTTGCGGTAATATCATTAAGATTGTTCGAATATAGTCACGTGAAATTCTTTATGTTTGTATTTTGTACCTCATCGTTTTCTATGCATTAATTTTACAATTAATTTTAATTGAAAATCAAGAATATTTACATTTGAAAGTTTATACCGTTGTAATCAATTGCCAATCACATTTAGAATACTTTTATTACACAAACAAATTTACGATGACCGTAAGATTTATGTGTAAGTTGTCAATCGAGTTATAAAATCATGAAACATAATATCTATAGAGTATTTGAAAGTATGCTATGACCACTGTAGCGTTGTGATACACCTTTAGATCAATGAAAGAAGGTTGTAAAATTGACCATAACCTTGAAATCGAAGAACAAATCATGAGTCGGAATTCAACCGTTTTCTTATTTTTCCACACGAAGTCACTTCCTTTTGGTTGAATCCCGATTACCACCGCGCACTTTTTATCTTCGCGAAGAGTACTATGCAATATGACGATACAAATATTTGATCTTGAATATCAAGGTCAATGTCAATGTCATCAAACTGTACAGCAACCTTCAACCACAGATGTCCATCGATTCATGAATATAAAATAACGTTATACTGGCCATGACATATGATTTTCGGATACTTGATACATTGTAAATTTCAGAGATATACTCAAACATCGATTTGTCGAATTATTGTTTTGTATAAATTTTAATTGTACTATTTATTCACAAATCTTGTGAAATCAAATATGTGATATGCGATGTAATGTTACTTTGTATCAAATATTTTGTTCCTATATGAAGATTGTAATAAATAACAAGATTAGAAAAAAGATGTTGATTTTCAGAATATTAAATTAGACAATTATATCTTATGATAGGAATATGTAAAAATTTGTGCTTTAAAAATAAATTTGAAAACCATAAATCCCCTTCCCCTTTTTTTTTAGCATCTGGAAAATGACATAAAAATAGTATATCAATTGTATGTAAGACTGGTTTTAATGATGCAAATAACAAGATAATAGATAAATATTCATAAATTTTTGAATAACTGGCATACATTTAAAAGCTTTAATTTTTTAAATTACAATAAACATTAAGTAGTACATAATTTGTATTTACATGATATTTATTTTATCACTCCAGTTGTCAGGTAATAGGAATCTTTATCTAGCCCCCTCTTGAACTAACAGCATTTCTACATTTTCCTAGAAGGAATAGAGTATAATTACTTAATTAACATTACTATATTATTAAATTTATACTATAATATCAGAGAATTCGATAATAATTAAATTACCAAAATTGATATTGCACATGTTGTTGAATTGGTTTTTAGAATATTTATTAATCAGGTGTGTGTGGTGGTTCTTGACTAAAATATGGTGCAGTATCTTGCACCAACAATGTATGGCAAACATCACAGACTCTGGATGGTCTTTGTTTCGGTCCACTTTTCACAACATGTGAAAGACAAGATTGACAAAATATATGGCCACAGTGACGGCAATGCACCTAAGAATAAATGTAAAAATACCTCAATTGCGATCAACGAAATGTTTAATATTTATATTTATTGTTACATTAACATTACCTTCTTTTTTGTTACCGTGAACGCAGTATGACAACTAGGACATTCTTCGACATCTTCTTCGTGTTGCCATCTAACTTCACTACCAGCTTGCCTAATTCTTTCTAATTGTACCTATTATCGACAGATCATAGATAAAGCAATGTAATCATGTTATAACAGCTATGGTCATATACTATCACCGTTTATTATACCTGTAACGATTGTGATAACCTAACAAAATCTTTCTGAACCGCTTCGCTAGTATCTAGTTCTTGTTGGAGACTAGTAACTCTTTGTCGTAATTCGGCTATTTTTAATTCAGCTTCTTTATTATCCTTCATAACAACGTCCAGTTGTGTTTCTAAACATACAAGCTTTTCTTCTCTCTCAACAAGCGACCGATGATCTCTCGCATACTTATCTAATTGCGTTCTAAAAGATATCGCGAGATTAAAATTGTAAAGCCTGCGCTTACTGGAGAAGCGAAGAAGTAGAAGTTCAAAAGATACTACCTTAGCCCACTGATTTCGTTTTTTAACACAAGTATTTCCTGCTCCTTCACTCTACTTTCCTGTTCCATCTGTTCTTGAAGTAACGTTACTTCGTAACGTAATGTCTCCTCCTTTTCTTGTGCAACCTCCTGCGCAACTTTAGCGGTGATCAAGTCTTCTCGCATTTTTAGAAGACTGACATGTAACTCTTCGACGTTATTCGGCATATTAATACTTTCGCTTTGTAATTGTTGAGAATGCTTACTATGTTTACCAACGAGATTTTCATTTTCCTTTTGAAGCCTACAAAAATACAACTAGATTTACAATAAAATTTTGACAAGAGCGCTACGGTAAAAAAAAATAATTTCTACGTTTAAAATTGGAAATAGCAACGGAACAAAAATGCTTAAATATTATTACAAATATTCTCACGCGATAAGATGCCTTTGCACTCCTTCCCGGTCTCGCGTTAACTTGATAAGTTCATCCTTCACGTTCTTCTGAACTTGTTCGAAAATATTTTTCCATTCCGTCAAAGTCTGCTGTAACGTTTGCGAGGTAACCGTGAGTTCCGCTACTTTGATTTTATGCTCTTCTTTCTTCTCGTTCCATTTCTCTTCCATTTCTTTACGGAATTCCACTTCTTTAGATAAATCTTCTTTCTGCGCTTGTAACATGCGTTCAGAATCTAACAGCTGCTTTTCTAAATCTTTAGCAGTCGCTTGCATCTTAACTAATTGTGCCTCGTAATTTATACACATATCACATGTCGTTTCAGAGGAATCTGATTCCTGTTGCCTTTTTTGCGATTGTACCTCTTTACATTTCTGTAATTCATCATCTGTTGCCCTTAGTTTCTCTTTCAAGGCTTTAATTTCCTCCTCAAGCGGCACTACCAGTGAACGTAATACTTCTGCATCTTCCTGTGCCTATAAAGCAATAGTTTCTAATATTTTGCACACCTAGGTGAAATCGGTAAAAAAAAGTAATAAAATAAACACCTCATTATGATCTTTTAAATGATTTGTGAACGCTTTCTGAAATGTAGTGCCACTCTATAAAATTCATTGCAGAAAAGTTCAAAAACCACAGTTTTAAGCTTACGTACATATCTTTTTACCTTCCTCATTGATTCCTCAAGATTGTCAGGGCCTAAAGATAAAGCATCTGCACCTAGTTGCGAAACTACTTTTCGTGCTATTGTTTTTGTTACTGTAGATAACGATATCTGTGGGCCATCTATAGGTGGATCACGAGGTAATTGTGATTTTAATAATGCATTTTCTTCTTGTAACTTAGAAAGAGTCATTTTTAACTTAGACACCTCTGCATCTAATAGTTTTCGTGAACAAGAAGATTCCTCCACTGTTTCATGAATAACCCTCTGCAGTGATGCTATTTCCTCCTGAGCTTTTCTTTTCTCTATAAGTATATCATTTTGAATTTTTAAATCTGCTACAACCAGTTGACTCTTAGCTTCATCTAATTCGTTTCTTAGTTTCGCATTTTCTTCTAATAAACACGTGTTATCTTCTAACCGTCTCTTTAACTCTTCTGCAAACAAACTTTGTCAATATCCCAATATAATGATTATATCTTTTAAACTTTTGTCCCTTATTTAAATTACGTTTACTATGATTGGTTCACTTTACCTTCTTTCTGGAGGAACAATTCCTTCATTTTAGCTCTCTGAACGTTAAATTCTTCTCGCATCTTAACATTTTCTGATTCCAATCTATTTATCTTTTCTTGTAGATCCTCTAAATTGTAACAAATAGTTTATTACAAATATTTGCAAAGACAGAATAAAAATAATTTCAAAAAATAGTTTTACATTTTTTTAAATTAACAAAGGATAAATGTCATTAATACAAAATGAAGGAAACATTTGTGAAAGTACTATCGCATTGAACGTACCACTTCCATTCATGTCGATCGTATTAACCTGCGTGTGGTTCTCCATTGTTCACTGATTTAATGTAGTTAAACGAAATTTTGTTAGGGTGGGTCACTGTCTTTCGTGTAAGATAGGAAAACGTATTTTGAAGTTCTCCTCGGTTGAATCTTTCGATGACATTATGGTACATGTGCCTATAATGCTTATCTTTCAGATTTCACTGACATTCATTCTCTCAACACGAGTTTAGAATCGCGATCACGCGTAACCACCGATAACGAAGTCCTGTTCGCCAAAACATAAAATGAACCTCAACAATTTAGCGGTCTACCAGCGGTGTATTATCACCACTTCCTCATCAATCGGTATCGATATTTTAAACAGCACATATTCGATAATCGAGCCATCGCAATCGATTATTTTAGTATCTCGTTTATGCCATATTTAAAGTTACGCGGCACGGTGTATTGAGACGAATCTTTTTCAAATAATGTACAATTTAATAGAAATCATTATTCTTTTTTCAATAGAAATCAATTCAATTAGTTTGTAAATGCCAAAGCATAATAATAGTATTAATTAACATAAAATTGCTTCTGTTATATCATATAAGTCTGCGTTGTATTCTTCGTTATGTAATAAAATATAATCGAATAATGAATTATTTAATAAGCGTGCTCCTGCACAATGTTTTTAGAATTGTTGTTTACATTTATGTAAATTTCCTTTGTAAATATTTTCTTTATCAAAGTTGGTCGGAAATTGTTTGTAATATGTACGTAAGTATTGTATATATATATGTATAGTGCATAAGCCTCGTAAAAACTATGAACTGTTGGTCGATCGTGAAGTCTTTTAAAATGTGGAACTGTCAAGTTCAAAAGAATACTTAAGACCTGCCTTGCGTTGACCCTGATTTGTTCCCCCCACCATCTTTTCTTCGCTTCAACAGTGCAATCAAATCACTTATTTTCTGTAACATTGATAATTCATTGTATCAAGTGCCATAAGTCCTGCTGTCAAAATGAAAGTGAAAATGAGAGTAAAATAATGATTGACATCTATCGCTATATACATCTAGTTCTTTAGAAAAGCATTGTTTGTTATTTTGAAGCCACTTGCAAGTGACCGATAATTTATACGTTAAAAAAAATTGAAACATGTTTAGTAAATAAAAAGGAGAACAGGTAGCGTTAGCCTTGAAACATTTTCGATTGCAACTCGAATGATTTTAAAAGAGTTGCCTGTTGCAATCGACGAATCAGCTGCGTTGCATGAGTTGTCTGTGTTAGACGTGTTATCGATAAACAATTCATTTTCGGGATTATACAAAATTCTTTGACCGTTTTTAATATTCTCGGAATTGTGCCGTTATGACACTCTATCCTATCAATCGGAATCGTTAATTCTTAGAAAGGTAAGGCCGCCATATCAGCTTCTGTCAATTTGCGCAGTTAACCGGCTGTATAAAACTGCATCGAATGTATATCATCACTTTGTTTTCTATGAGTCATCGTGAAATAACATATTATTTATTAGCATAGCGATATATTGTTGTTGTTACAACAGTGAATGTATAGATTGCTTTTTTATTCATATTTACATGTTGTTGATGTTGCTCTTGTATATAAATGTATCAAATGATTCAATTGTTTTAATGGTAATTCAGTTTGTCAGTAATAAGGTTTGGATATAACATTTTTGACAAAACTTTCCATATATTTTAATCGAATTGATAATGAGATATAGGCACTAAATATTATTTGGGATATTTCAGAAGTCACGTTGCTAAATTGAACTGCATGATGAGTGCATTATGGAGAGAGCAAATACTGGAAGCGACTGGACCAGCTATTATGGAAAGTCTGGATAGTATGTGTATTTGCAACAAAAATGATGTTCTTGCAAATGAAGGTCCCAAAAATGGAATACGTATGAAATGTCAGTGCAGCAAACCAAGGAGTTTCTTATTAATAGATGAACAAGAATATCTTAGAGTTTCCAGTGCAGAACAATTTGTAGAAATGTTAAATTGCAATCAGAAAGATCTTAAAGTGAAGGTGATATCGATTTTTGGAAATACTGGTGATGGCAAGAGTCATACATTGAACCAAACATTTTTTAAAGGACAAGAAGTGTTTAAAACTTCAAACGATCAAAGCTCTTGTACATTAGGTGTTTGGATCGCATTTGATCCGAATCTTAAAGTGATTTGTTTAGATACAGAAGGTTTATTAGGTAATAATTTATATATCTGGATAAAATGCAGTTAAAAGTTTGAACGTAATACATTTTATGTTTGTTCAGGTGTTACTACTCATGAAAACGAACGAACAAGACTGTTACTTAAAGTACTTGCTGTGTCAGATATTGTCGTATATAGAACACAGTCTGAAAGACTAAACAGGGATTTATTTATGTTTCTGGGTAGTGCTTCGAGAGCTTACAGTGAACATTTTCAAGTTGCATTACAAGCAATAGGACAAAGAGAAGGAGTTCCTAACTCTTTAAATGCGCTGGGACCAAGCATTATAGTATTACACGAAACTAGATACACCAGACCTTTGACCAATAGTACATATTGCTACATTCTCAGATTAACAGTAATTTCAAAATAAGAGTCTATTCACAAATTCAGCTATTTGTTCCTTAACAAATATATTATTTTTCTCTATCGCAGATGGCATAGAAAGTGCAGAGGACATTCTTAAAACACGATTTGCTCAAATGAAACTTGAAACGGACGCATTTAGTTCAATAAAATATGTTGGGTTACATACCAAAAATTCCATGACTGACTATGAACCCTTGCAAAATGCTATTAAGAAAGAATTAAATAATACTTCTGTTCGATCAGCTAGAAAACCACATTTAGTTTATAATACATTAAGAGTATTAAATGATCAGTTCTCCGGGAAGATGGAAAATTTTTCCGGCATTTTATTTCCTGATCAATATTTCACTTGTCCTGTTAAATGTCTCAGCTGTGGATGCAGATGCAGTAATAGCATGGGGCATCTTCGAGAGGACAAGCCTCATAGTAGCAATACCAGGTTCATTTTATGATTCGTTATCGTTTACGATTTAATAGATGGATATCAAGAAATGGTTTTAATAATGTACATTTTATTAGGTGTCGATACCAGCATCAGTATGAAAATTTAGTTTATATATGTAAAAAGTGTTATAGTAATGGAAATGAAGTACAAGTTATAAAACGAATTCAAACACAGAATGATAATAGTTGGTATGGATTAGTTAAGTATGCATGGTCAGGAGATGTGATAGAGTGTCCGCATTGTGGAGAAATATATAGAAGTCGTCAGTATTGGTATGGTAATAAAAATCCAGAGGAGTTTGCCGTTCGAACCGAAATTACACATGTGTGGAATGTGGTACGTTAGTAAGGTACATCAGGAACTTGTTTAAATATAACCACGGTTTCTAAAAATATAAAATATTTTTTCTAGATGAACAATTCTATAACATCTCAAAACACAGCGCAAAGGGTAATCGATGGCGTGTCGTATATTACCGAAGCTGTAACTAACGTTTCGTTACAACCAACAAAGGTGTTATCCGCATGGGTAGCAGACCAGGTTGCACCCTCTTACTGGCGACCCAATAATGAAATCAGACACTGTCACAAATGTAAAACATTATTTGGACCAACGGACACGAAACATCATTGTCGAGCATGCGGTGAAGGTTTTTGTTCGCAGTGTTCATCCAAAACGAAGTGTGTTCCATATAGAAATTGGCACACACCGGTACGAGTCTGTGATATCTGTTATAATAAAGATACAAACTCCAATGTTGAAATCATCGAATCTTCGGAAGACGTGAGCGCCAGAAAAGTATCGGAACAAGTAGTATCTACTCTAAGCGCAGTTGGAAGTGTTTTGAACTATTCAAAATGTAAGGCGATATGTATACGAAATGTAATCATTATTAAAGTATTTACAATATATCAATTTAACATTTATATTTTATTTAGCATTCATAAAAGATTCTGTTCGACCCTCTTATTGGATTCCGGATTCAGAAGTCGTCAGTTGTTGCATATGCTACCAGAATTTTTCTGTAACGCTTCCTCTACATCATTGCCGAGATTGTGGACGTGGAGTATGTCAAGATTGTTCGCAACATCGTAAGCCTGTACCACATAGGGGTTGGGATAAACCAGTTCGCGTATGTGATTCTTGTATAAAAATTGACTAAAAGATGGATAAAACGTTAATAGGATATGAATTTGTTGAAAACATTGTATCTGCACAATATACAATGATAAATGAGACACTTTTAAAATTAAATATTTTTTTTTCGAACTTTTTACGAACCTCCAGCAGTTCTATTCAATGTGACTATTAAAATTTTGTTGTTGTTTAACGAACTAAAAGGATAACTAAAATGAACGTTTTTAAATACATCGTTGTAAAGAACTTTTCCCATCAATTGTGCCATGTGTGTACCTACCTTTTCTACAAAATGGGTTAAGGAAAAATAACAGTAATTATTGTTAGAGAAAAATAATGGCGTGGATTGTGTATATCATAAAAGAAATAATAACTGCAATTACAACATTGCAATAGAAAGTATTGGGTGCAGTATATTCTAGCAGTATGTATGAAATTATAATATAATTCGAAATATTAATATTTTAATGAATGATGCGAGTTGAATTGTTATTAGTATTGTGATTTATTGGATTGTAATTGTTGTTAAATTCCAAAGGAAGCATTTGTCGACTTTTTTAGTAAAATTCTCAGTATCTGTTACAGTTTTATATCAAAGGAGACAAGAAATCATTAATTTCCATTGAATTTTGTAACTCATACTGGTTTAAGATGACAAAATAAATTGTGAAATCTTAAATAAAATAACTATGTATATTTATTAGTAATCCCCCTTCAATTATAGTATTAATAATAGGTATGAACGATAATGTTAACTAGAGATGCTACTAATCGAGTATCCGAGTACACGGAATACCCGTTATAACTCGAATTTTAGTTTCAGAGCTGGATGAGCACGAGTACAAATTGAGCACAATTGAGCTGGTACCTGAATATTTGAATTTGCATGCAATGAAAGCGTCGACGGTTTCGTTGGAATCATAATTTCCCGGGGAAGCAATTAAACGCGATAGATCGATGTTCAAGACTCGATACAAGATGTTTCGGTAACCACGTGATGACGTCAAAATATGGCGTCTCAATCAGCTGGGTGTTGTGTAGAGTGTGCTTGAAATGCCCGTCTTTAGAAAACCTACGACGACTGCCGTCTGTCTACTCGAATACGTGAGTTGTTCAAGAACTTTGTACAACTTTTCTTTTCGCGTTCATTCGTCAATGATAAAGTTTAAGTATCTATTGATATGCGAATGCCAGGTAAAAAACCAGAAAGACGCAAAACGCTGTTTCATTTCTTAAACATTCCAACTTAATTTTCGTGAAAGAATATCAAGAAAGTCATGGAAATTTTAATAACGTGATATAAACTGATTATTAATTCATGATATAGCGCATAAAAGTCTTCATTTCCTTGGAATTGAACGTCGCAAAAGATGACGCGAATGTAAAAATATATAAAATATGTTTGATAGAGGAACCTTCGCAGTGTGCCCGAATTTTAATTTCATGATATAAATGTCGATTATTATATTATTCCTTTAAATAATTTTAAAAATATATGCTCGTCGAATGTAATGTTGATACCGTGTGCAAGCGATGCCGTGGCCATTTTCATGTGTGCTCCAGTTTCGTAATCATTATCAACTCCATATTTGAATTCAACAAGTAACGCAGTGGCATGTTTCATTTATTCAAGAATTTTTGTGTCGTTTTACGAGCCATCGACTCACTGATAATGTGTTCTGTTTCGTTTTTCCTTTTTGAACATTCAACCGCGAGAAAATCATTACGAGAAATGAACGTAATTTCTCAAAATATGTACGTCCGCGAAAAATCTGTTTATCTCGTTCCACGTAGGTCAGATTTTACGTGAATACTTTTATCGTGATCTAACAAATGCAAAATGCAATGGGAATTTTTAAAAGCACTCCTCAAAGTGATCTTGGTAAGAAACGCTGTTAATAAGGGCAACAAACGTGTTGAAAAACTGGTGCGCTACGTAGACGCCATTTTTTTTAAATGATTTAAAAGTATATATTATTACAATGAAAAATTCAATAAAATGGAACACGTGTATAATAACTGCAACGCTATCGATCGACGTGAAAGATAACGTGAAAACTAATAGGGAATCAATTGAACTCGTTAAAATTTATTTTTGATTACAATGTGTTCTTAGTAGCACGGCCATTTTGTTGCTTATTAGTGGATAAACAAATGACGATTTTGGTACTTTGGGTTCGAGGCTAAAGGCACGTCACATGCGCGAAAATTCAATTTCATTGTCTAAGTATTTCTTTTGTAATTATAGTATTCCTTTATGAATACCAATGCGAATTGTACTGCACGAAAGTAAAACATAACCACGTTGCTAGGATTACAGAGAAGCTGTTGCTTGGCGACAGTACTTCTGCTATGTTGCCGATCAAGTCGTCGACGCTTATCGGTCCCTCTTCGTTTCGTCGATTGAACATCCTTTCTTTCGAATAAAGATATTTTTAAGAAATCTTTTAACATTTTTATTTCAAAATGAACTGAAAAGTTTATAGAAAATAGATTTAAAAAAAAAAATTCATAAACACGTGACTAAAAAAATAAAATTGTAGGTGCTTATTTTTTTTCTTCGTTTTTACCTTTTTTCATTCATGTGTTTCTGAACACTGTGGATTCCGATTAAAAAGTATATTTTCTACTTTCCAGTGCATTTTAAAATTAAGTCAGTTCATGATCTAGTTTTTAATTCATTGGAATTTTATACCTTTTAATATTTGAAAATGAATATGGTATTTGATTTTTAATCGATTAGAAACTTTACATACTTGCATAGATATAGCTGTAAATGATCAAGTATTAAATGTAAGTTTAGTTCCTAATTACTGAAAAATATGATATTTACAGGTTGACACGTTTGTTTCTTTTTCAATAACTTGATTCCATTTAACCCTGATTTGTTTTAAATTTAATTCTTGGTTTTAAATAACTATAAAAAACAATGTAAAATTAAATTAAAGTCATGGTAAATTTCATAGTTAATCATACTTTTTCAGTGACGAAAAAACTATTTGACGCAATATGCCACCAGATAGACCAGATGCATCGGGCACGGAAACTGAAATAGAACTGAGTGGTACTCAGGTTTTCAATTTTGAAGAAACATCGATCACGATGAAAGAAGAAGAAAACTCAAATGGTTTGGTTGAAACAAATTCAACCGATGAACTTTCTATGTCTGAAAAATCCATTGAAAAAAATAGTCAGTCAGACGATGATTTGACTTCTTTAAGTTGGCTTCATCAACAGAATTTATTGAAGGGTTTGGACATTTCAAATCCTTCTAAAGATATCAAAACCAAAAACGTTTTGAACAATAACGTTTGCGACGATATGGCAGATTTTTCTGAAAACACAAATTCTGTTTCAAGTTTGGATGATAGTTACTGCCCAGGTAAATAATACCAATTCTTCATTTCTGTTTCAATTGGATAAACACAATGGCATTATGTATTTTTTTTTTTTTTTATTGTCACAGCAGATAATAATGGCAGGATGAATAACACGACGTCGCATGGTAATAGTCAAAGCTACCAACATTCAAATAAAAATGGTCAAAAATCAATCTTTCAGGAGTCGGTAAAAACTCATTATAATACTTCACAAAATAACCAAACAAAGATTTCTTTGAACAACAATAATCTGCCAGTTTCAAATCGCAACAAACATCCTACTCATATACCATATGATCCTCATTTACATAGAAACAGTAAACCACCATATTCATTCTCTTGTTTAATTTTCATGGCTATTGAAGATAGCCCTGTAAAAGCTCTACCAGTCAAGGAAGTGTATGCGTGGATTTTGGAACACTTTCCATATTTTAGGAATGCTCCAACTGGGTGGAAAAATTCTGTTAGACATAATTTAAGCCTAAATAAGTGTTTCCGTAAAGTAGAGAAAGCACCGGTAAGTATTATGTAATAATACGCGTCGTTCTATCAGAAATTATTTGTTTATTATTTGTTAATTATTTGTTTATTTTCAGAATTTAGGCAAAGGTTCATTATGGATGGTGGATGCTCAGTATCGTCCAAATCTGATACAAGCATTATCTCGTGCTCCTTTTCCTCCTCCTACTGCTCAAACGTTATCTTCGTCGGAAAAACCTCAAAAAAAGAACACAAGTACACGCCTTCCAGATCCTATTCTCTTTCCATATCTCTCCAAAAGACTGGCATCAAGTAACATTACCGATAATACGGACACTGAGGTAGATAGTGATGTAGATGCAGCAGCTGCTGCAATGCTTTCTTTCAAGCATGGACCTATTATTTTAAATCACAATAAAGGTTGAGTATTTAATAATGTAAATAATATCACTTTCTCAGATATATTTGTTATAAGAAAGTAAAACGACTGTGTACGTATATGTGACATTTGACGATATATCTGCAGATCGTAAACGAAAGGTACCAGAATCAGAAGTATTGGTTCCTGTAATCACTAGGAGTTCCAGTGAAGATCATACTTATAGTTGTATTACTTCGGTAAGACAAGAGAGGTAAGAATATCGGTAAATGTATAATATTAAAATATATATTTTAGTTATAGAAGTAAAAGTTTACATTTTTTGTGTTTATTTCTTAAGCAAATATACGAGGAAAGAAACGAATCCCGATGTCGATGAACAACGGAAATTAGTAGAAGGTGTAGATGCGCTTCTGAATTTAGCAGGTGTTACTACACCAAGTAATCCCAGTAGGACACATCCCGGTCAAGGTATTAACCTAACATCAAAGTCTGAAAGTACGTCAAAGTTAAAGAAACGCTCGGCTCCAAATGATTACCCGAATCTACCAGAGAAAAGGCGTAAACATTGGCCAAAATGGAGCGATGGCAAGCGGTATTTAAAACAAACTATATAAGAACATTTTGATTGTGTGTACATACAGCATTGCAAACTTCCAATTTTGTTCTCAAATTGAACAGAAATCTGTTCTAAAATTGTGTCTTTAACTTGAGTTTTGAGATAACGGACTTAACTATATCATCGATATAGATCTATTATTTCGAAGACGACTAATGTTAATAAAGATTTGCATCGAAGTTATTGCCATTTCTAAGGCATCTATCGCGTACGAAAAAATGAATTATGTATCAGGTGCATTTCTATTGAAAAGAAACGGAGGGAAGCGAGAGAAGCAAAAAATTGGCGGACGCTCAGGGTTTAGAACTCGCTATATGCCAAAATGAATTCAGTAGCATTAAGCAACAAGCAATAATAGGGAGATAATATTAAAAGGTAATTTTCTCAGCATGTTATTTGAAACATGATACAACTAAACAGTTTATAAAATGTCAATGAAGGAAACTATCGTGTACTAAAACTAAAATAACGATAAACTTTTTAGACCTGTTGTGACAATTATACATATTAATTCATAGAGAGTTTAATTAATAATAATAGAGTTCTATATTAGGTTTTTTGTAGATATGTATAGAAATATGATTGATATCTATTCGATAGAGAAATTGATAATATATTTAAAAAAGATTATATATATATATTATATATATATAGACACACACGCGCGCGCGCGCACGCGTACACATACATATTGTTCATGTTACATTCGTGCTCATTTGTTTACATTCGAAATACATCTGGTCATGTACGCAGCTGTATGTGCAAAACGTGTACCGTGGAAAGCTATCAATAACAAAAATTCGACGTTGAAATACAACAAAACATGGATTCAAAACAAGGAAAATAATTATCATTTCATGCCTTTTTCTACTCTCTTCGTGGCTTTTGAAATGATTTTGAACAATGCTGTACATATGTAGATCCTATAATGTATGCATAGACCAGTTTCAAAATTTTGTTCTAAGGTATATATGTATATACACATGTACGTATGTATGTATCTCAGTAACAAGTTGATAATATTGGAATGTAATATGTATAAGACAAGAGGTCACCCTATTTTTATAAAAAATAAGAAAAAAAACAAAAAAATAAGTATCTGTAATATTAAGAAGCTTGTGAATACCTGATAACTAATTATATATATGTATGTATATATATGTGTGTTTATATATACATACATATATATACATATATATATAGTACGTGCACGTTGCGCGTGCATATGTGCGTGTGGTAAAATAATGCAAATATCGATGAAAAACTGGTCTTGTGTACATTAATATGTAGTTCTAAATAGAGAGACCGTATATTTTTACAGGGCACTGCCCGCGTGATAAAAGCTCTTCCTAATAATTGCTAAAAATACAGTTCATTAGCTTAAATCATTTTACTAATTGTATTTTGCGTGACACTACAAACACAGCATGGTAGCGCAGCCTGAACAATCCATGTGTTTAAAATCACATGTCTTCTGATGTAAACTTCTGGTTGAACAAACAAAAAGAAACTATAATCTTTCATTTACTTCAATAGACAAAGTATACATGAAAGTATGCACTCGAAGAATTGCTTGGTTACCAATTTAAAATGTCAAAATTTTAAATCGGAGATATTTCTAGTCTTAGGACTCTATATATACACATACATATTGTATATATATATATATATGTAAACATAAAAACCTATAAGTTATTAGGTTGATAAATTATATTTAAGCGTCACACAGTTGCAAAATAATGATAAATTATTACCTGTAATATAGGTTTACTGCTGGCTCAGATATATTCAAACATAAAACTATTGCTTTTAAAGGAAAAAATACAAAGGTGCAATTTAGTTTAATTTATTCATTTTATATTGTTTATATTGTGTAACGTTTAATTCCTAGTTACGTTTAAAAAAATATTAATTTGCCTTATAGTAAATTAATTAAGCAAAGAACTGCGATATTTTGTCAATGAGGTAATGTAATTTCAGTTAGTAAGAATATTACACTTATCAAATTACAGTAATAATGTGTAATTTTTAGATGTTACTAATGTAAAAATAATAATTAATTTAGCATCACGAAAAGGTAAATTTAAAGGACAAATGTTAACACAAGGCGCGCTGCCAGAACGTTTTATGTGATTGTAGCTAGTCAAGCTACAATGATAAAAGTCAAGATGAAAGGTGCGAGGAAGAATGCCATGTTATATATGATCAAGGAATTTCAAATTTTTAGAGATATATATACACACATACATACCTACGTACACGCGTAAATTTTATGTAAATGTTAAACTAATCCATTTACTGCACGTATTTATATGCTTTAGAAGCGTATTCTCAAGATTGAGAACTTTTTGTCAAAATTTGTATACACACAAAGACCAGCTTTTTATAGGTTTTTATGTTCTTCTATTTGTCTGTGATATTATTACAAAACGGAACATGTCTTGTTATTGTTGTTGTTATATTTTGGTGAAACGAAAGTTTTTACATCTTTATGAGTTTTATTGGTTGGGGAAAAGGGTGTTATCCATGTTTTTTCTGATATTGTTGATTGGCATTCTTGCTGACACCTCAATATTTTGATCTACGTATATATTGGAAGTAATATCACAGTTTTTACTATTCGTTGAAACTTTAAGTCTAGCTTTTATTTGCTATGACTGAAGATCTGTTCTTCCACGTAGTTTATTCTAATCTAATTAACTAGGGGGTGGGATGCCATTTACAGTAAATAGTGATGTAGCTAATCGATCCGTCACAAATTCTAGTAATCGATTAGTGATGCAACGTAAAGCAATACACCAGTAAATCCTGATATTGGGCAAAATACTCTTAGTCAGCCGGTCTATGGAATATATTTGTATTTAAATGAAGTAATGTAATATTTGTATAGAGATGCTAAGTGTAAAAATTTATGAAACAGTAATTGTATAAAACGACTTATTTATTGAGTATTTTTGTATATCATTGTAGCTTGTACATGGTAGAAATATTTTCTTTTTTTAATGATCTTTTAATACATTAAAATTATTATTTATCATTATACTGAATGATTGTTTATTATTCTTAAATATGACCGGTTGACTTAAGTAAAACATCATCGATAATTAAGACACCAAAATGCAAGTGTACGAAGTAAATCATATATTTCATTGTATCACAACTAGCCACGGACAATCAAAATGTAACATGGTGTTTATTTGCTTCCATTACATGACATCGTGCCAAACGCAGAAATCATTTATTTTGAGGAACAGATGTTTATTTATATGTATATCTACAAATTGTATATTGTGCGAATTTTGTTAGCGTAATATATTATTATTATTATTACTATTATTATTATTATTATTATTATTAATATAATTATTACTCATTTTAAACACAGTCCATTGTAAAATGTTTGTTAAGTTTTTGACCTTGCTTATATAATTGAGTAGAATATTTAATATTTTAGATTGTAACAAAACCGAACTTTATTAATGAACAGAATGTGAAAAATTAAATGTAAGCAGAGTTGATTATTTAAATTTGCAACCTTATCGAATATGCATATAACATTATACATACTGTAATCATGAATGAAGTTATTGAATGCAGAAATGTAAAATACAAAGATCAATTGTTGTTAATCCATGTTAATTTGAATATAATATATTAATATATATTTCTATATTTAAACTCTCTTAAATTATTTGCATCTATCATACTGCATGTACATGAATTAACATTTATTTATTTAAATACTGGACATACCTCTTACTTGAGGTATAACTATTAATGCTTCGTTGTTAATAAAAAAAATGTATGCTTTCATTCTGTATTCGTATTTGGCGCGTTTTAACATTTTAAATGTGGCGCTTGTGCGCAGAAACATTTCGCGCAAGTTTCTGGTATTTATAAAGAAAAATTACTGCACTATGAACAAAGTAAAATGACGTTTTCGTGTTGCAGCATAAAAATAGTAATGTTCTAAGACATTTATCAATTTCAAAACGTGAAATCTGTGATTAGTCATTGCTTTTACTTTCATACTACAAAGGGAACTGATCGCGTGACACTGTAGCACAGTACCAACCTGCGCGCAAGTACCTAGATCAAGACACACGTCGTTACTATACTTTATCGCGGTTCAAAACCTGTCGGTCTGCATTCCAGTGTGCTGGTGCTGGTGGACGCCAAGCGTTGTGTTCTGGTAGGAAGTTGAACCCGTTGAAACGATTGCTGAAAAAAATGAAGCGATTCATCGGTATAAATTATTAACGAACACATCGTGTTCCTCTGCGAGGAAGATCGTGAACAGTTGCTGGAAAATCCAAAGGATCTGAAACGAATAGATCGTACGGTTGGATCGAAGGGAAAAGGGTGAGTGTACCGAACATGATGATATTTGTTTTCTTCCTCCCTGTTGTCGAACCCCATAGTGTTTTATAGGTTCATGTTTCTCGACATTTTTCACATAAATTCGATGTCACGATAGAAATCGGAATCGGTATCAAACGAATAGTGTATCACTGAAAATTTCATTTATTGGTATCGCTGTAGAATGTAAAGGATCACCTGCCGAAAGGGGTGAGCCATCAGCATTTTCGACAATTCATACACAACAGTCGTTGAATTATTGTCAAATGTACACGTACAACAGACAAAGTTAATTATTAACAATTTTTTGACATTACAACAAATACTATCTCGGATAATACCGCGCTACTTAATGCGCCTGCGTTCTGATACGCATATACGTAATGTTCGTTTCAGTTAAAGTGTTCAAGTTTAATACAAATTTTAGTTAAATAATTTTCGATATATATATCGATCTATCATCCAATTTTTAATCCCTCAACGATAGCACGTTCGCAACTAACTTTAAGAGCGGCACAGTAACGATGGCATCATTGAAAAAGCATCGATGAAGATCTCGAACGATCAATATATATTGTCAGTATTTCAGGGTTCTCAATATGTACATTGATTGTGAATTTGACAACTATAGGAATTTGATAATTTATGAATTTGGAAAATTGGGGTGAATAATTGTTGACAATCTTTAAATATTGACAATGCATATACTGATCTTTTGAGCTTTTCATAAGATGTTTATATAATTATTCACATGTGTTCGTATCGGTTTACTGGAACAGGTAAACCGGTATTGACGAAATTATGGGTTAAAAATAAAATATTAATGACGGGATAAGTGGCTAGTATGGGAAGTAGATTAAAATAGCGTATGACACGTATACAGCTAAATATTCTTCGCTCGTCTTGCTAAGCGATCGGTGTGCATACTGAAGATAAAAATTAAGTTAGTCGCGTGTCTTGTCGAAAACGTAACGACAGCTATGCGAGAAGAATAAATGGTCGCGTGATTAATCAATGATCTGAAAGGAAGGATCCACTCGTCCAATGTGTCCGATCGGCGAAACTTGATCTTCCTGGTTCCTGTTTGTTACGCACGAATAAAACGTTTTGGCTCGTGTAAAATATTTAACATCAATTTCGATCAAAATGTTTAAACCGGAACACCAATTAACAATGTCAAAGTGCAACATTAATTTATTCGAATTTGTAGTTGCGTATTATTTGAATTTCGCCGTAAGCCGAGTGTTCGATTCATATCTTCCTGTATTTTGGTCAACGACAACCTCGCAAATTCGTGAAAGTGCAATTCGTTTCTCGCTCAATCGATCCTTAGATCGATTATGAAAACCAATGTAAAAAAAACATTTCAGAATTGGACTAACACTCGACGACAGGTCGTAGAATCAAGTCTAATTCTTGTTTAGCTGTTTGGATGGTATACGTGTGCGTAACCCGGATGGTATTGGTTGGTCCGTAAGGTTAGGTGCGTGGAGCATCGTTTGCGCGGGGTAAAGGGGCTTGACAACCACTGCTTTGGAATTCGAGTTCTTTATTTTTATGAGAGGCAACGTCGGAAACCAGCCTCTTTGGGACCCTTCTCACCTGTTACATACCACCAGCATTTATGCTACCATTTAACCAGAAGTTAAGAGTCCTCCCGTGCATAAAACATGTTAAACTACATCGCCAATTGGGCAAACATGCGCGTGCTTTTCTTCCTCTCTGCGATTTCGACCCCGATGAAAAATGCTATGCTCGACAATCGATTTCGATTTACGATCGAATTCGTGGCTCCGTTAACGGATCTGTAGCTTCTCGATTTTTCGATTCGATCGCATGTAAATCAAATATCTATTTCCCGGTTTTAATAAAATATCGCGAAGGATAGTAAACACTTTGTTAATTAATTAAACAGGAAAAGGAATCGGACCGTTAGCTTTATACGCGTTTAAACGTAGGCGAACGGCGCACGATGTACCCCATCATTGGATCTGCCTACAATTACAGCTCGTGTTAGCTAACAAATAATTTCCATCTATCTTGAACGTGTCAGCATGGTCTCCTAATCGTCGCGAGCGACGGTCAGCCGCCCGCACGTGGGTGGAAAGCGGTGTGCGCAATGAACGACGGTTTTCGTCGCCGTATATGGTCATTTTCACGCTGTCATTGTGGCACTTCTGATTGTTCGGTTTTTCACCTACGAATCGATACGAGTATATACGATTTCGTATTCGATACTTTCGTTACGATTTCAAATAGCGTTGACACTTTCAGTTGCGATTAGTTGCGATAGTTGCGATATGTATTCGATATCGATAACCGTTAGTCATTTCGAACGTTCCAAAAAGTTTTTGAATGTTCTGACTATGCGTTATGTCACAACGATTTGTCTTTTTTTAGGCTTTTTTAAAAAGCAATTGTTAACGCTATTTCTTATAACGCTCTAAGTAGGAAAGAAAAAGCTTTATAGTTTAAAATAAAAACACGAAGCGAGTGATTTTAAGCCGTTGTGTAGTTGCAGTGTTAGTAAAACTATTAGTGTGACAGAAGTATTTGAAATGAAGTTCGTTCACCGTTGCGTATGTTGCCTCTCTTTCCCTCCGGTTGGAATGTGTAACGCAACGCATTTGGAAGAGGGACGTTTTCATGGCGAAATGACGGGTCCCGATCAAAACTAGAATAAATGCGTGCTATTTTCACATGAACTCGCTACGTTCTAAAGTTAAACGTAGTTGGCCGGCATTAATTTTAGTGGGCTCTCGCCGCCTGGCGTTTCTGGTACTCGCGAGTTTTCGTCCCATCCCCGAGAACGAGGTCGGAAAAACGACCACCGAGAACAGAAATATGTGGCTAACATAACTATCTTCCCTCTTCCTTGATTGCAGAATGTGTCAAGATGCGACCTGTGCCCTCCCTATGTGCCGTCGTCACGGCTCTGCTTCATGTTTTAGCTGGCTGTGCACACGGTAAGTTCATTTTTATAATCCTTTTATTTTTAATAAAAATGCAAGACAAATTTTCAGAATGATTTTTAAAATTGTTCAGTTCGTTAAATTTTGTTTGATTGTTTTAGGACAAAGGCAAGAGTTGGGTATGTCGTTCACCAGACACCCTCAACCCTTAGAAGCACCGATCGGCGATGACGTGAATTTTGAGTGCAATCTAAATCTTGCCGCAGATCGATTTTCGTGGCGTCATAGACCTTTGGGGTCGGACAAATGGCAACCTGTTCAACATACACCCGCCAACGGTGGTAAAACTTCCAGACACGTGGTGAACTTCGATAACGAATCGAAAGCCGGGGATTATCGTTGTATAGCGTATTATGGTAAATTTCCTCATACTGTACTCTTCTAAAATTCCTCCGAATAACTACCGCTGTAATTCAACAGTTAATTCGATACTTGTGGTTCCATGTAGGTTCGAGTGGCTTAGCTTCTAATCCAGCGCGATTAACGCTTGCAACGCTGCAGAAGTTTTCTGACAAGAATGATATTGTTATAAAGGTTGCAGCAGGAAATACCGTGCCTATCACGTGCCCTGTGCCTTACTCAGCTCCAGACGCCATAGTTCAGTTTTATAAAGATAATACAGCAATAAATAATCTTATGCAAAGAGACGATGTAATTGGTAGTAAAACTATGGTTATCGAGAACGCTAAAGTGTCGGACAGTGGATCGTACCACTGCACCGCTACAAATTACATAAGCTCGCAAACATACAGTAGCAACCATAAAACTACTTTGAACGTGCATTCAAATACCAGTTTCCAAGCTCCATATTTTATAAAACAACCGCAAACGGAATACAAAGTTTTGAAAGGTAAAAATGTAACTCTGGAATGCTTTGGTGCTGGGTATCCAGTGCCGTATGTAGCTTGGAGTAGACTGGGTAGTCCATTGCCACCAAATTCTACCAAAACTTCGATGGGTTTAACGATAGTGAGTGTCCAACCGACGGACAGAGGAGAATATGACTGTATATGGAGTAAGAACGGTGTACATATCAAGTCTGTGATCATATTAAAGGTAATGGAAGCACCAGAAGTAATTAAGCCACCAAAGGCATCTACATTTTCCGAAGGCGGAGAATTGGAGCTGTCTTGTTCGGTCACTGGGGAGCCACAACCGAAAATTGAATGGTTGATCAACGGAGAATCTTTGGCACCCAGTGAGAATGTGGAAATCAAAGGTTCTACGTTGCTCATTTCTGACGTCGAAAAGAAACACGCTGGCATTGTTCAATGCGTTGCAAGCAACGAGTACGGCTCTCATTCTGGTTGCAATCTGTTGAGAGTGAATCCTAAGCAACACATCGGAACGGCTGAACCAAGACCAGACTATGGAATTCCTAATTCAAGACATAAACATACTAGAGGTGGAGGTAGAAGAAGGAATAAGGAAGGGAAGCGAAAAGGCACTGGTAATTTATTGCATTTTGCGTGTATGATCATTATAACTAATCTAAGTATATATTGCAGTATGTCTGTGAGTTAATCTTAACTTCTAAGTTATACTTTACATTTTTAGCAGTGTTAGTACCGCCAAACCAGCCAAATGTCACGAGACTCTCGGACATGTCCGTAATGGTTATATGGTCTGTGCCTGAAAATACAGGCTTGCCAATTCAATTTTTCAAAGTTCAGTACCGGGAACTTGGACAAAAAATGAACGGCAAGCAAGGAAAATGGATGACCGCAAATTCTGAAATACCGAAGCACGTACGTTCGTTCGAGGTCACGGATTTGCAGCCTAACCATACTTATCGATTCAGGATCGCTGCAGTTTATTCGAATAACGATAACAAATTGAGTCCGAATTCCGTGCGTTTCCATTTGAACAAAAATGGAGAATTCGAAAGTAATAAAATGCCAATACCTTTATTGACAACCACGGAGGCATTAGGACCGCAGGAGGTATTACTTATTTGGCAGAATCCGGATAAATCTGCCGACATCGATGGTTTCTACGTGTACCATCGAGCTTCTACTTCGGCTGGAGACTATATGAAAACTGCAGTGGCAGGGAAGGATTCCTATAACATAACTATTTCTCATTTACAACCTGACACAACGTACGAGTTCAAGGTGCAAAGCTTTTCGGTGGACGCTGCCTCTGAGTTCTCGCAAATTCTTCGACAGAAAACAAAAAAGGTTGTGAACGAAAATAATGATCGTAACGACGACAATCGTAATAATCACGGTAGTAATTTGACGCTGGACAGTCGGGTGAGACCAGCGGAGGATAAAAACGTGAATATGTACGCGATTGTTGGCGGGGTTCTTGGTGGTTCGACGCTATTGTGTGGCTTAGCTGTGGTAGCAATAGTCTATAAAAGGACTAAACACAAACAGAGTCGTGAATCTTCGCAAAGCGAAGGTAAGCTGAATTGAAAATAATTAGCTACTTGAAAGTAATAACATTTAAAGCTCTCTTTTTCTTTTTTATGTAGGGAAACCGATAACAAACGGAAGAGTAATGAACGGCGGAGTCACCGACTCCAAAATAAATATAACTTCGAATCCACTTGCTGGTCTCGATACGTCCGAAGATATAATACAGCCTAAGGTCGGTATTTGTAAGTAGCAATAACGATACTTCGTTCTGTCAGAGGAAAAGAATGACTGAGGGCTGTGAATTAAACGAAAACTTTACGTTAGTGCTATCTCGTACCAACGTCTAAGTTTCAATTCGCTCTGCGGTCATTCGATTCCTCTCTTCAAGCGAAACAAAATACACTATGCGAACGTAAATACAATCTTAGGTGACCTTGTAACTTAAGATTTCCAAATCTTTTAATTTCTGTATTTAAAAATTGCCAAGTCCTCAAATTTCTATATTTGAAAATTTGAAAATTTACGAACTAAAAGCCAACTAATGGTGGGACCTTTTCCCCCTATATCACCATTTTCTCTGGAGAAGCCTACCAAGTTCGCTATTGTATGTGGCCCATGCTGTATGCCTTTTCATACTTGTGATTGCGATTATTTCTACCGTTGTCTGTCAGTTCGCGTGCGTGTGTGCGTGCGTATTTTTGTCTGATTGTAATCCTGTGCGGAGTTTTGGTTCTTAAATCAAAGGTATTCGAATTTCGTAACATCACGGGAAAGTTTCATAGAAATTCTTTGTCATATTTAGGGAGGTGTATTTGTTCAATCACTATGATTATCTACCACGATCAATTTCATGTTTCGGTGATAGGAGGGACTCCGCCTGGATTACAATAATACACCTTTGAAGTTGGCACGTTCACCTCTGTCGTGCTTTGACCCGTTCTATTTTAAATCTACCGCCGCACACACGTGCGTGCGCACGCACATACACGCAGACACACATTTTTTCCCCTACGCACTTTCGCACGCAATATCTGTATTTACATTCGACTAACGTGTTTCTGCTTTCAGACTATTCGATATTAAGGAGACTAGTCTTTCCTAGCTTTAGCATTGGCCGCGTGCTGCTCTTTAATTCTACTCGCTCTCTGCACTCTCTTTGGAGCCGCTTTTCTTTAGTTTTATTTTCCGAAACACACACGTACGTTACTTACACGCTGTTTGAGATCTGAAAGAAGCGAAACGAACACGCATGTTTCTAAACAGAGCGGGGAGCAACAATCGCCGATGGAAATGGCCTCGTTTCTAAACGGGCAAAACAACAACAGCAACAACCATAACAACAGTGACACAGCTGGAACTACTGACGTGAACACGTCATATACTGAGCCTCCACTGCTACAGGGATCACTGCCTATTGAACAACCTCTGTGAACAACATTGTACGAATGTCACGAAACACGGTATCGCGCCTGACTCTGGACACGTCAGAATCTTGTATCAAACTTATAAGATTTAGTTTGGTCCTTGTATTGAAACGAAACGACGAGAACTTGTGGAACGAAATTAGTACAAATCTGTACGAGGGCACGTCGTTTTTATCGGGATACTTAGTGAGAATTTCTTAACGTATAGATTTTAACTACCTTTAGGTTTAGAACGAACAAACTGTTGCAAGACATTTCTTACAGGGTGTTGTGTAATAGGTATGCTCAAATATTTCAGTGAAACGTTAGACGTGTATTCGTCTAGTGATTTTGTATCCTATGCATTCAATTTTTGTGCGATAAATGTCAATCTTAAAAGCTCAACGTAGAATTAGAAAATGAATTGTTCGATTATGAAATGGGTACATTTCAATCTATTATGTACCTGCTTGATATTTCTCTCTCTTTCTTTTTTCGTATCTCTTTATACCCGTTTCATGGTCGACGATTAGTGAGCTTGGATGTAATTAGAGTCGCGTGAATGAAAACCCTTTAGTTGTACAAGCTTATCGTTGAATGGTTTTTCCTTTGTGACGTTATTTTTTATCGCGTGCGCGCGCAGTTCTATATTAATTTTATTCCAGGCAGCTTTTTATGCGTTATATTGTTTCCTAATTTAAATTAATTGACGTCCATTATTTCATACTGTACATATACGAAATATTAGTAGCTATGCGTCAAATTAAGACACGAATGAAATTGTGCCCAATGAAAAAAGACAGCTGTGCTGCGTGTCTTACAAATTAGACGTACAACTTTTAAAGTTACTGATTATGTAGAACATTTCGGAATTATCATATCATGTTTTATTTAATACACTATCATTGATCAAACAGATACGCATTATAAAATAAATCGCATACGCATTGCTACATAGAATGATATCATATGTCGCTAACAGTATTTGTTATGTATTATAACAAAGTTAACTCGTAATAACAGTATTTCCCTAGCTTCAAATTAGATGCGACCATTTTCGTTCTTTTAGTGATAAATGTTGTATTCTTGACGGTAATCAAGCTTTACAATGAATCAAGTTCAGAAAACGTATCTTTCAATATTTATTGGTCGGAATTTCGACATCGGATGAAAAATATGCAAAAGTTTGTAAATAAGTATTTGTAACATTTTTCGACGTTACGTCATTTTATATACATATACATATTTTTAATATAAACTTAGTTATTTAAATTTTTTGTACGTCTTGAAAGTAATTGGAATGATCTACGAAGGTGGAAGAGCAATTTGCAAGCGATAAGGAATGAATTTTGTATATAATAGAATGTTTCAAATTTTATGGAAGAGCATATGTGCCTTACATCTTGCCTATTACAAAATAATGTTAAGAATAATTATTTATATACCTATATAACTATGACGACATTTTATGTACTTAATTTTTTTTTTAATAAACATATAAAAGTTTACATGAATCATTTTTAATATTACCAAAAGAAAGAAATGAAAATTTAACTAATTCGACATGGCCATTTGAAATGGCTAATGTGCCCTTGTGAATTTTCCTAATGCACAGAATTCAAATATAAATAAGCAGCGGAAGTGATAACTGGTACTTCCGTTCTGAAACTTCCGGAAACTAACTGGCGCCATCTCTCCGGCGAACAGGGTGAACTACACACTTTTGAAACAGTACTTTAATTAGTTCGCATCTTCTACCGCTAGATGGCAGCACATAAGACAAAAACCCTTAGGATAATTAGGATTAGCCTAAGAATGATTAAAAATTGATAACAGTTTGGTGGTCAAAAAAATTCGAAGTTAATAGGTCTTGCACTCCAATGTAATTCGATTCATATTATTGTCAATTAAAATAATAAAATCGACTATATTAACTGAATTGAACCGAAAACGATACACGTGGCGCCGTCTAGCGGCAGTGTTTGGGAACTAATGAAACTACAGTTTCAAAAACGTGTAGTTCACCCTGTTCGCCGGAGAGATGGCGCCACTTGTTCCATTTTTGTGAAAATTCAATTTTTATCGATTTTACTGGCTTAATTTACTATAATATGCATCATATTACATCGGAGTGCAAGTCTATTTACCTTCGGAATGCATATTATAGTAAATTAAGCCAGTAAAATCGATAAAAATTGAATTTTCACAAAAATGGAACAAGTGGCGCCATCTCTCCGGCAAACAGGGTGAACTACACACTTTTGAAACTGTAGCTTCATTAGTTCCCACACCATGCCGCTAGTTGGCGCCACGTGTGTCTTTTCACCCAGAAGTTATTGTCTCTTACAATTATTTTAGCAGTTCGGCATTGGACCGCTATGTGTCACCAAACACATGACCCGAAGCGTTATCGGGTCAGCAAAGTCGATAACTGCAAAATTTGTATTGCAACTAAGTACCATTAGTTTTCGCTTTCAATCGCTAGATGGCTAATGATTTTGAGATCCTAGAGACC
Source organism: Megachile ligniseca (assembly GCA_945859555.1). Classification (NCBI taxonomy): domain Eukaryota; kingdom Metazoa; phylum Arthropoda; class Insecta; order Hymenoptera; family Megachilidae; genus Megachile; species Megachile ligniseca. The sequence continues at coordinate 957,669 of OX243792.1, forward strand.
TTACTAGTCGCCATTTTCCCTAGGGAAGTCTATTGCACTTGGATGTATACAACAAGTACTTGTTATCATTAGCGTAATATTATCATGAATTCAATTAGTATAGAGACTACAATGTCCGTTCAGGAAGCCATGAAATGTTTCACAGATATTATGCGCTCGTTAAATGCAGTTGATAAACAAATATTTTTATCATTTATAGCCGATAATTGGAAACCTGAAGAAGCAAAAATGCAATCCCTTCCGCAAAGCAGTACAAGTATATAATGTTTCTGTGGTTAACAAATAATTTATGAGTACATCATAGAATTAACATTTTTTATAGATAAGCAAAACAGTTGCAGCATGGAAGATGATCAGTTAAAAAGTTTAAAAACCATTGCTCTTGATATTAAAAACAGAGTACCATTTGATGGTATACTTCCAACAGAATGCATCATAACACCAACAACTGGAGAGGTTTGCTATTTAATGTTACAAAGGATAAAGCCAAATATATAATTGTTTAAGGTAATCTTTATAGAAAGGAATTTCATCTGTTCCATAACTTTTAGAATTCAGATTGCAACAATGCATCCACAAAGCACATTGATGCGTTTCTTTATGACAGTAAGGAAGTTGACGAGCTTATAGACCAAGGAGTAGTAGATAATTTCTACTGTGCTAATTGTGGATCAAATAATGTGAAAGAATACAGTAAGAAATTATGAATACACTCATTGTTTTTAATTTTACAATCATATGACACAAAGAAACTTTCATTTCAGCTTTCACATCGCATTCATTATCAGTGTGTGACATGTTACACATATTTCACACTGTTCTACCATCTTTAAAGAATAAAACTGTACTTGACATAGGATCCAGATTAGGAGCAGTTTTGTATGGGGTAATTTTATCTTTATCAAACAAAGTGTTGGTTGTATTGTATGGCATATAATATCGTTTGTAAATGTACTTTCAGACATACATATTGACATCTGCTAAAAAGATTATTGGTGTTGAAATGAACAAAGAATTTTGCACATTACAGCATGATGTAATAGATAAATACAAAATGAATGATCGCATTGAAATTGTAAATAACAGAATCGAGAAATGTCCAGAAATTGTGCAGCAAAGTAATATAATTATTATGAATAATCCTTTTGAATTTTATGTATCAGAGTCTGTGCATATAGAAATCTGGAAATTTCTGAGGGAAAATATTCAAAAAGGAACAATTCTTGTTACCAGACCATCTATTGAAACAACTTTTAAGACTTTAAAAACTGGAATATCAATCAACAAATGGTTGAAACCATACAGACCACAAAAATTCACAGGAGAACCACAAGTGTTTGGATCATTGATCTTATACCCTGATGAACATTCTGATATCCACTTCTATGAAGTATTATGAAAAAAGTCTAATGTTTAATTTGAACAATTCAACGGAAATTATTTGATAATATACGATTATTTAATAATGACATGAACAGTATTTTACTGTATCATTTTAACAGTGGTCGTGTTTATTAAAACCAAAATAAACTTCATAATATCGTAACGGTTTTCACGGTCGGAAGGAAAAAACAAATTATACGGTAATGGTAGCACATGAAAATAGATATGCAAGTAATAACTTTACAGTTTACAGGCGGAGTCGTAATTACACAGTTGCGTCAATTGTAGGTGGGAAAGGTTCCCTTCTAGGAGAACCGATTTCAATGCAATCGAATCCCCTCCTTTTACACAGGAACTCGAGTATAGGTGGTTACCGCGGAGTGGTCAAGTTCAAAACTCGAGTTCAGTCGGCCATCAGCTACGATTGACGTACAATCATTGCATACATTGCTTTTCTCAATTACCACCGATTCAAAATTAAACACCGGTACACAGCGCTCAACAATGAAGGTTGAAGGCGTTCGGCTGAACTACTTTAATTTCAATTGTAAAAATCGAATTTTGTCGCGACGTAAACGTGTTACATATTAATTACTAATATTATCGTTTCCTCTACAAATCTCGAGTCTTTTACAATGTAAAATTCATTGCAACCGTTTTCATGTTATTGAACGAGAATAAAATGCAAAATACAGCATTGAAATGGACAGGTAAGGTAAATAACGTGAAACGAAAAATTTTAAATAAGACCCCTACTTTTTTAACTCCACTTTTATGCATGTTAACCACATGTATTCTGCATGAATTTCTTGTACCAATTCAACCATCAAATTGCTAAAATTCTATTCTTCATTTAACAATGTTTAAAAGGTGATGTTTTTCATTAAATTCTCTTAGCCAATGTTTTTCAACTATTGTCCGCCTAAAATTCATTGTGTGTACACACATTATTACCTATCTAGGACATGAACAAGTCATTAGCCTTGAGCCGACATTGACCCGATTTCGTCACAAGTATGAGTTTGGGTTAGTCTTGACTATCCTTCGCTCGTGTCATCTTCAAATTTCTAAATAAAGTAGCTATAGAACTCCATCTACGTCCCTCGAACCTTCTCCTCGTTCCGATCGAATAGTTGGATTCGAGAGTAAAGTGAAAGGAATCTCATTCTTTTGCCAGACTGAAATATATCGAGACACGTTTAGAATCGTATCCTTTTGCAAAATATGTACAATGTTTCTTTTTAACGTAGTGTTGAACTAGATTAAGATACGAATAAATTTTCAAAATTGTTCTTTATTACTCATGGTGTTCCTCTAGACCAATTTTTGAAGTATGGTTCTAGACAAATTGTGATGGGTCGTGAGCTGATTTTAGAACTTTCAGTATTTCAAAAATGCGAGACCTTGTAAAACAATGCACTGCGAGCGAGTACAAAAAGTTTCTATCTTCGACAATGGATCTCTCCATAAAAGTTTGGGAAACCCTATTCTGTTGTCGCATTACATATCATTTCCTCTTGAGTAAAGCTAACAGAAATCCTGGACTGTAATCTTATCTGCCTCTCGGTTTTATACCAAGAGTAATCAGGAAGTACTCCTGGCTGATAGAAACTGATGCGTGGGCGATACATAAAAAAGAGAAGGAAAAATTATAATTCAGTCTATTTGCGTTGCATGGTTATTTTGTACAATGAAACAGTCGAACGGTCGCAGTAGCAGCACAGATAGGCTCAAGTGGCCAAGGGGCACTTGAACTGACGAGATAATGGACCGATTGTCGAGAAAGAGAAAGAATTAACGATACCGAACAGTACAGCACACATTATAACGCGGTTGCTGCAACCGTGATCATTCAATCGCACTTTCTTGTTTCTTTGCCTCCAATGACGCACTTGTGACGTCAATAGAAGGAGCAAGAAGCAACCCTGGCATACCTTCCGCTGCATCTCTCCCTACGCATTTCTTCGACCCGGATATTCGGTCCTTGACTCGTCGTTTTCAGCGACGTTTCGTTTCACGAAATATTATTTCTGACAAGGAACAAACAAGAAATGCGATAGTTTCCCTACAAACATTTTAAAATTATTATTTACATCGACTCGTTGCTATCGTTTCTATGTCATCATTATTTTTATTCTTTTTATTACCCATTGTTTGCTTTAAAGTGTTTTAATAATTAACCATCTCATACGAGAAATGACAACGTGTCGAGTCTAATGGCACAATTCCAAGATTAGATAAGAACTTGTAACGGCGGTGTTAGTCATAGAGTTCTTAGTATTGTTTGAATCTATGAGTACCCATACTCGAGTACTCGGATATCCGTTCAAACAAGATGTGAGTATTCCAATACTTATTCAATTCAGAATCGAATACTTGACGAGTTTTATTCTTCGAAGTCGGTTTTGAAAAACACCAGCTCTTGCGGCAACTACTTGTCTGCTATGCTGTTATTTCATTAATTACTTTTAAAAGAATCGAAATAGTCGCAACACTTTTAAAAGTATCTCATTGAAATTTTCTGTTTGCATCGTTTCAGTTAGATGATCCTGTCGAACGATATCACAACAAATTATCGAAATGAACGCAGTCGGAAATCTATTCAAGAAGAAGGTTCATCTTTATGCGTCAAACGGTGATGAAGATCGAGTTACTGATAAGTATAACGACGTACATAAAGAAGATGTTTTGGTCCTGATTATTCAAACCGGGTCAGATTATCGGATTACGTTTCCTATCTAGCTGTTATATGGTCTATGGAATCGAACATGGCGGCCTCTATGCACCGCTCAACCATAGATTATACTCAATTCGCGCAACTCGGCTAACTTCAGTAGATTTCCCGTCAATTGACGGTAAACTGTACGCTCTTTGCTTTGCCGGTCATATGCAGAGAACAGCATATACAAATAGCAAAAAGAAGCATAGACCAAATATGAGCAAACTTATTGATTTTGGAAACTCTAAAATTAGGAAATTTGGGTTTTACAAATGCTATACTTTGAAAATTTGAATGACAGAGTATAAAGATTCCGCGTTAAAAAACGCGTGAGAGCTCATGCGCGTTGCTGTTGGTTACGAAGCGTGCCCCAACCAATCAGATTTGACATGCGCAGAATGAACAAAGAATCGTCAAGCGATGAACATGATCTGTCGATGAACGGAGTACATCATCGTCGACGCCGTGGTTGCGATTGGTTCAGAGTCGATGCGCGATGCGTTTCGCGTATTTCAAATCGAAAGTCGAGAAACCGTGTATTGAGAGGACGATGCGCGTCCTCTCGAAAACGAAACGGTCGACGTGACATCGAGCGTCCCTTGATTTCGAAAGTGAGTCAATTAAAAGCGTTATCGCGACGACAGTCAAACAAAGAATCGGTCGTCGAGAAATCGGGGCAGCAGAATCGTGGCTCGTTGTCCTCGAGCACACGAATTTCGCGAAAACGGCGCGTCGGCATCGTGGAAAATCAGTATATCGCCGAGAGCGACGGCGGTTCATCGGTATGCGAGCTGGTACGAGGTTTCGAACGGTTGTTCGGTGAGAGAAACGCCGGTAACGGGGTCACGATGAAATCAAAGAAGCAACAGAACGCGGAGGAAGATATCGTGGATCCGATCGAGGAGAATGAGACTTACGACGAGTTCGATACGGTCAGGATGCCGGTGGTAAGGTCTCTAAGCAAAAGCCCGCAAAGCGACGAGGGTATCGAGACAGATCCCGAACGTAGAAGAGGCTCCATGGCGCGTTGTTGGAGTCTCGATTCGGCTGCAGCCAGCGACGAGGACACATCGCTGACCACGCACCAACAGAAACGACACAAACTACGGGTCACTAGATGTTGTAGCTCCGATAGTGCTGTGTTGAGCGACGAGGATCAAATAAAAGGTGAGGGGGATGTAATCGTGCCACCAGTTGCTCTTTCTGTGGTCAGAGAGAGAGGGGAGAGTCTATTGAAAACACGATTCCTGACCACGCGTGCTGTGTCAATGACATCATCATTCCTTTTCCTTTTTTTTTCTCGAGCGCTGTTCCGTTGACCCGCTGCATTTTTCCTTCTAATGGCGGTACAATTAAAATTCTTTAAATGTATAAGCGATTAGTCAGATGTCTTTAATAATTAAAAATGACATTTTTCATTAATATTTGACTTGACTTGACTTGATAGGAAAGATGTAAGTATTCTGCAGATGTTTATACATTTATGATATTTCAAAATTGTCCAAGTTTTATGACTTTAACATTCAATAAAATGAGAGGTATATTGTATAAAAATTAAATGAAACAATTGCTGATATTATTTAATGATTATTTTGCAGGCTGGGACAGCACCAATATGGTAGAGGGAAGCGAGTCTGAACAAAACGAAGGAAGACCCAGATATTGGAGAACTCCAAGTGTTGTAGTCAGCGATTATTCTGATTATTCTTATTTGGATGAAAAGCTGGAAAGGAATGACTTAGATCTTGAAAAGTACGATGGGACCAGTGGAACTCCTAGTCAAGCTAGCAGTTGTTCTTGCTTGGATTGTGATGAAATACGGGAGTCTCTGGACCATCAATACTTACAAGTCTGCCGCAGTAGAAGACATTCAGATTCTTGTTGTTTGTGCCTTGATTCCATGAATGCTGTCACCATAAGGTGTTAATTTTGTTACTCTACCACATACATACATTTATATCATTGTTAATACTAGTCATGTAACACTAAATTCTCCTTTTTAGAAATTATAATGAGGCAGGAAATAGAAGGAACTCCTGTTTGGATAATCCTGATTCTTACTACTCCAAGCTGAACTCTCAATTTGCACAGTATACACCAGACAATGCTTCAGAGTTGCAGGAGAAGACAAAGGTCTTTCTGAACATTCCACCAACAAGAAAGCTCTCTGACTGTTCCACCACATCTAGCCTCAGTGGGGATGAATCCGAATGTCTTGAATTGCAGCAAGTAAAGCCTTCCAAGGTAAGTCTAAACAATGTAAACAAATTTTTCTCTTTAGATTAAAACACATATAAATATTTTACTATTGATTATACTCTTTTAAGTCATAAGAGTTGTATACTGTATTTAAAGGATGAATGAGTTTATTGGAAATACAATAGCAATTTATTCTTGTGCTGTCACGATCGTGTTGTTACAAGGAGTTGTATTTATTAAACGCTAATAATTCTGAGTACTTTTAAGACGCGAGAAAATTGCACAGGGAAAGGAAGAAAAACGATAAATAGTATTTACGTAAAACCATCGAGGCGTTTTTCACCACTATTCTGACGTACTTCCATTCCAGGTGTATAAATATTTCAATGTTAAAGCGAAGAAGAAGCTTACGTTTAACGCGGTACCATCATCGCGTTCTGTTGTTCAGCCGAACAGCCGCGTAATTTATCTTACGCAACGTTTACACGTTATAAGTTCTTCTGCCCCAGTTCGTGAACAAATGAACCGTTCATTCGTCAAGTAATGAAACTCTTCTTGGAATCTAGATAAGTTCAACGAAGCCTTGGGAACGTACCCACGTATACACAGGAACATTCTTATCTTCCTTTTGAAAAATATTTCATTCTTCTATTTTTAACACCCATTGTTTCTTTTTTCTGTATAGTTTTCTCGTGCAGAAGTTTCTGATTCAGTTTAAAGAAGTTAACAATAAAACGAGGAGTATGGTTTTCCAAGAATTCTCTCGTAGATAAACATGTTTCCGAAGAACAAAAATTTATAAGCTGTTCAGCGTTTACAAATTTGTTTTTCCCATTGAACGGGAGCCTCGCGTGCAGGAGAAAAACGTGTCAGGCGAATGAACATTCTTTCAAGATGGTCTTGGAACTTGTTATACACACCTCGCCTATTGTACGCACGAATGTGCATGCTTGCCTTTATCTACATATACTCACATAACACAGATCAGCGTGTTTACAAACTCGTGAGCGTGTACGTTCGCTTTGTACATTCTTTGCGTGGGTTTAACCAGTGTCCACGCTCTAGCGTACTCGAGCGTGCTACCGTATTAACTCTGTGACGTTCTCTAGCTTCATGGAATTTACGACCGCTCTAATAATGTGTTTCCTTTTGTATCTAAACAGAGCCAGCAATTTTCCGAACCGGAATTAGTAATTGCTACAAAGAAATCGATTACTCGAATTTTTTATTTTAATCAAGATAGCATAGAAGAAGATTATTTATGAGATCGAGATAATGCCAACTTCCTAGATTTACCGGAGGATTTCTCTTATCGGTTAATTAAAAAGATCTCCGTTTTGAGAAAACATCGGCATTGACGTAGTTTGATTATCATCCGAACAAAAACTTGGCTAATAAACATCGCCGTAAATCCTGCTGTTTTCTCCACTTCGAGCAAGAGGAATTCAAGAATTAAGACAGAAAAAGAAGTTTATTTTTTCACTTTTTATGGAATCGTATCACGTGGAACTATACATCATTCGCACCGTTATTACCGTCTGAAAAGCTACACTGAATTTGTACTTTCAAATATCATTCTATTTTTTACCATACCTTGCTGCCAAAAGTGCAGCCTGTAATCCAAGTCAGTGTTCCAGTGATTGGCATTATGGTAACAGATCAGCTGTTGACATTCACTTTTTTTATTTCTTATAAGTTCTTATTAAGTTCAACTGTATTCTTCTATATAGGGTGTCTCAGAATTAGTGAACTGACCAAGATTCAATGGATTAAGGATTTATAACTTAATATTTATATTGAAGACAGAAGACTTCTAGGACCTTAAAGTACAGTTAATTTTATTTGGTAATGTTGTACATTGATCAAACACATTGTTATCACATTTCTAACATCCTTACCTTTTCCTAGGAACTGAAAAGGAGTTCGGAACCAATCCTGATCCTCACCATTAACCACAAATATTCACAGCTTCTGGAGGTTCATAGAATTATCTCTTACTGTCCTGCTTCAACTTTCAACGTTTGATTTATACTTGTATGAAGAGTCTGTGTTAGTAATTCTGAAGACACCCTGTATAGAGAGAGAGAGGAAGGCACATTATCATTGGCAGCGCGTAGCATGCGATTTCATCCACGAGATTCAAAGCTGGCCAACTCTTTCGACCATTCTGTCCACTCTCTAATGGGTCAAGAAAATCGCGGAGTCGCGCTACGAATCGCAAACTGGAAGGTTCGTTTGTTCCAGTCTCTCCGCCGTTTCTACCAACAGTGGAAGATATTAAGTCCACTTTGAACCATTTTTTCTTAGCTCTAATTGTCATCGTGATCGTTTTAGTGAAAGTGGAGAATCGATTTGTTGCTGCGACGTGCACGTGAAGCGTGTGATTAAAATAAACTGGAACATTAATGGTGTTGTGTCGTGGAATCGAGGAGGTAATTTTGGAATACTTTGGATGGAACGAGGATCATTTTCTGCTTGGCGGATTCTTACAGATCTTTCAAACTTTTTCCATACTTAAAGGATTTAATCCTTAGGATATTTTCATTTGATAAAGCCCAACTTTATGAATTGTAGACCTTGCTAGTATTTAGGCACTAGGATTAATTATTAGCTAACTAAATTTTAAGCTAAAACGTAGGTAATACTAATTGAATTAAAATTACAATTACACGTTGAATGTCTTAAATTTGTGCAATTCTTTGATCACACTGCATAAGGGAGGCTTTCTGAGATACGAGCGATGTAAACACGTTTGCTAGACTTCCGGTGTGCTTTGTTTACGCCACAGATATTACAGATCGTTACAAGATATCGAAATATCATAGATAAAGATGTATGAAGGACTTTTTAAACTGTATCTTTTATCAACGCTGTTTGTAATCGCTTTTGTTCGCGACTGGTCGCCATCGGCCAAGTATCGTTCTCTAAGACGTTAAATCCTATTTCGTCGCTCGGAAATTAATCAAGATACAGTCACGCGGTGATAAAATATGCTGCAGTATTCGTATCGAAAAACAACAGAAAATTTTGCAATCGGTTATTATGCGTTTCACCGTAGTCTCAATGAATTCGAGTTCTCGTCGCTTGGAACGAGGAAGAAGACATCGTGGAAGAGTGAAACGTGAAAGATGTTTGTTTGATACCATGAAAATCGAATGTGACGAGTCGGAGCTTAGGCTAGAGGATTTACTCGATAGAAATGTCGATCGTGACTATTACAAGGTATTTCTTGCAACAATTTCGAGAAACGTTTATACAACCTTAAACAATTCATATACATATATTGTCAATATATATTGATTTAGAAATATAGGATTAATTATATGATTCTAAAATATTGATAATATATGTATCGTCTCCGTTAAATGTACAGAAAAATTAGTGAACACATTTGAACAACTTTAGCAAACGTGTTTGATATTGTCTACGAAAACATTGACGGTAATGATTATTAGGCCTCAAAATTGTTGTTTCGAATTTGGAGATTAAAAAGTTCGAGACACTGCAAAATAGAGGTAGCTAATACGTGTCCGCGAATCCCGGGAAAGATAAGGAGGCGATAATAGGTATTTGCTCTAACATTGTTTTATTTGTTTACCGTTCTGAAAGACAAGATTACGCTGTGCAGATGTTTAATCTATAAATTGTATATTTTTTAACCTGGAAGATAATTTGTTTTAAATTAATAACACAGCTATATTACAACAAAGAAAATTAAAATGTTATGAGTATTTTATATTCAGCTTGGCTACACAAATTATAATTGTACCTAAACTTCAAGTTGGAGTATTCAAAATTTGAGTAAGGTTTAAGAGTAAGCATATACTAGAGAAAATAGAGGTCCCAGGGAGATGTTAGAGATTCGATCTTGCAAATGGTATCGAAAAAGTTAAGTAGGAAAACATTGAACTGAAGAAAAACAGTGCCAGTTGACAGAAGACTGTGTCAAACGCGTTATGAATAAAAGATCGACTGAAAATAGTATCCACAACTCCCCGATTGAAAATTCTGCTCGGCGGCACCGCGTTTCGCTTTCGAAACGAGCTGACCCGAAAAAAGGTGGATACCTTAGGCCATACCGCTGACATTTCCGCGAGGGAAAGTAAGCGAACCTTTACTTTGTAATACCGCTTGTACGATTCAATTTGATCTTTCCATTACATGCTCTGTTGTACGTACAGATGTTGGAGACCTTTATCGAAACGTTATATTTCCTGAGAAAGACAGCAGCTCTCGAGGGAGTTCGAGTGGAATGCAACAGTTTCCTTTACATAACGGAATCGATTACAAAACTGACGTAAGAATCTTAGATCCTGGCTCGTGTTTCTGAGTTTACAACGAGCTTCTTCATTCAACTTGTTCAACAAGTTGGAACATCGGATTCGATAAGCAACGATATCATCTTTTGAAAGAAGAGACGCTTTGATGAAGATTCGATAGGATGGAGATTAAATTTTTAAGCACTTGCAAGATTACTAGTAATACTTTATAAGTTTTCTATCGATGTACAGAATCATCCTTGTAAGCTACGAATACGTCTCTGAATCAGAATGTGTCATAGACACTTATGGGTTCGTTACAGTTCCAGGAAATCGAGTGCTCATCGTGATTTGATGAACAGTATCGAAAAATAGAGATACGCTATTTATGGCGACCCGAATTGTAAATATGTTACGTCAATCGAATGCTTCATTATGCGAGAGAACCGTACACCTTTTGTTTCCTGTCTGACGATCTGCATGAAGAGAAGAGAACAAAGACAGACGTTGAAGCTGAATGAATCAGACTGTGTGCAACGTTTTGAGTTTGCATACTCAAGGAACGTAATCTTCGAAGAAACAACGCGTTACAAAGAAGAGAATTTCATTAATCTCTGCGCTTTGGCCTTATTATTGATTTCGATAGTTTTCATTTATCTGTTAATAGGATTAAGCTTTTATTCTGAAAGATACGAAAATAGCGTACAGTTTGCGAAGCCGAGCCGCGGCAGATGGCAGTCAGGATTATCACCTGTTACCGTGCAGGCATTTTAGTCGGTTATGCAGAGCACGTGTATATGCCATATATGTAATACACGATAGACAATCGAGTAATACGCGGACTGGTAACAGGAAGTTGTCAATTCGGGTCACCGGAGGAAAACCGTGCAACCGCGCGTCGTGTATCATCGATCGTCCTCTTCGATATTTTATCTCTTCTTCGCGACCGAATTACTATTGCAATTGTACTATGTTTCTACACAAAATTCTTGATTTATCGAATATATATTTACGCTTCTATCTTAAAAATTGTCGAAGTTTTTAAGAATCGAATATCCCATGCTACAGTTTCATCGAAGTAATCTTTCTTCTAGGAAGATAAAACAAAATACAAATTTACAAGTTGTCGGGAGCCTCTAATTCACGCTGGTTACATAAAAGCAGTGATCATGTTTGTTATCGTAAGATCGTTCTTTTCCTCGACTGTTCAAATTGTCTGAGCGTTGAGTAACATAGGGACACGTAACTCTACAGAAATTGATCCTCGTTCTGAGTGAAGTTCAACCGCGTCAAGGCTAACAATCGTCCGTACGTGGGTGTAGTTATATGTTACCGACAATCCAATCTAGGTGACTCTGTGAAACGATCTAGCATTTAATATTTATCATACGACTCTACTGTTCTGAATCCTTCCGCGATATTAACGGTGTAGTGTCGCACTTGTTTACTCAAACTTGATGACAAGACTCTACATTAAGCATGACCTAAGATAATACAGAATTTTCCTCAAGAAAATTCAGGGATGATCTTTAGAGAAGTCCTTGAACATCCTTGCAGATACCATTCGGTTGTCAAAATCCTTCCAAAGTAGGAGGTTCCAAGAAAACGGTCCTTGGAAAACTATTGCGTTGATTCGCTGATTAGCCGCCTATAAAGGTCGCCATAGATCCCCACACGAGCTTTCAGATTTTAAATGCATGGTCGTACAACAAATCGATTCAGAAACGTTTTGCGTCCGATTTCGCTGGACAGTTGAATTCAGTTATATGACAAGACAGTGAGATCTGCAAACATAAGTGAGTGTGCTTAAGCACATAAGATGCGATAGTGTTTTAGTGCGTTCTTATTGTTCCTTGTATATTGTAGTGTCTTCTGAGATGTAGAACTCTTCTGTATAAAGGGATGTGACTTGTACAGTGTTTTGAAATCTCAAATCACAGATATCTTCAGTATAATCCTAACTGCTCTTCGAGGGACTTCCAAATTCCTTTCTCTGGAAAAGAAGAAATAAAATTACTTAGAAATAGAAGGACTATTGTTAAATCGGAGAAAGAAGATGGAGGCAGAAGACAAAGCCAGTAATTCTAAATACACGAGTAACAGAAGCATGTCTCCAACGAATCCAGCGTCGCCTACGTTGGCGACGCCGCCGACGCTGAATCTGATGGAGCAGATACTCTTAGCAAAAATAGAGAAGCAAAATCTGCACGAGGTCACGGAGGTGGATCATGGAGGAAAGGCGAGGAAGAATTTTCTTCTTAGAAGAACCGACTCCATGGACAGTCAGACAAGCGCTAGTACCTATAACTCTTTGCTATCCAGCGACTCAGCGTCCAGCAGCAATTTTTATTGCAAATGCGACGACTGCTTGCTGGGGATCGCTGATAATTATCAACCGAGTCCCACACCTGTTGGTAGAAAAAAGGTAAAATTAGATTTTTAACATTCAGATATTTTAACATTTAATGTACAGCTCTAGATATTTTAACATTTAAGCTCTATTTTGTATTCAGGTCTCCTTCTTTAGTTATGGAGATTTGTTACACTTCTAAAAGTTTTACAGGCTAGATTGATTATTAAGATTTATTGAAAATATTGTTTTTGGTCGAGAGAAAAAAATGTTTCGAAACCGAATCAAGGTATTGCGTTTCACTCTCATTCTGTATGCCTCGGGACAATTCGATATAATTAATGCGGGGAACTCGACAACCGGATGATCGATTAGAAAATTATGATTGGCTAATCAATTCGAAGACCCAGTTCTCTGCAAACGATTGTTCAAATCTTTTTTCATTTTTTAAATTATATTCATGTAACAAACGACATAATTTATGTGACAAATTAAGCCATGATATAAATTATATGACTTATTAACAAACAAATAATGAATAAAATAAAACGTTTTAAATATATGTATAACGTCTACTTTCAATTGTCGACTACAATTTATACGTTTAATTGTTAATTAAACATTACGACACCTCGGCTCTAGATTCAAGAAAGCTCGAGCAATGTCGGGTAATTAGTGCAAACTGCGAAGTTTGTGCAATCGTAAGTAGTAGCACCAGTATGGATCGATTAGCGATCGTACCCCTTTTCGCTTACGATTTCTTCTTGCCTAATCCAGCTCGCGGTCCAATTAGACGTTGATCTAAGTTCTAGTTTTCTTCAAAGCGGAATGCTGTGTTCTACCTATTTGGGAATCGTGATTTTGACCAATTAACTATTGAACGGCTAATTAGTAACGGTATTTAAGTATAAAAATATTGGTGCCTGTGGTTTGGATTTTGATAAAATATCTTGGATGATATGACATTAGATATCTAGGAGGATATTTCATAAAATGTTTAGTACAATATCTTGGATCATAATTCATAAAATTTAATAAAACCTCTTGGACTATCAAGTGAATTATTTAATAAAATATCTTGGATAATATTTCATAAAATATTCTACAAAATATCCAATAAACGATCATGGAAGATATTTAACAAAATCTCTTGGACTATCAAGTTATTTTTAGAAGTTTAAAGTACCAAGAGATACTGAACGTCCGTGTGCAAAATTTAGTAGACTGATGCTGTCACTAAATTGTCCATGTGTGTCCATTTTTAAAGAACCGAATTGCTTTTCTCGATGGTTTGAACCTTGAAGTATATTATCGAATATTTCTCCGGCGTAGCACATTCGGGTCAAGGGTTTTTCGTCCGGGTTTCTCTCCTTTTTTTATTCGATGCTTCGATCTGCAAAATATAACGAAATATTACTACATATGTACTGAGATTCAATGTGATTATAATAAATAATTTTGAATTTAAACATACACAGTACAAACTATGGTAAATCATTTATATTACAGTTAGATAAATGATTTAGTTAGATGAATGATTATGTAGCAAAATATAGAAGAATGTAGTTGTGTAACCTGAGAGTGGATGTACTTTAACATCAAGATGGAAAATAGCATGGAATAACGTTATTTCCGGTCGCGTTTAAGGCCCGTCGAGCCGTAGATCGCCCCAACGTTTCATCCACTCCTGATAATTCCGCTAATGACGCTAGCAAGCGCTAGTTAATTAGTCGATGACGCATTTCGATCGCTTGACTCCGGTTCGCACGAGCTCACTGAATGGTTTCGTCGCGAAACTCGTCTACCTTCGAAACTATTTAATTCATCATCGAAATACAGTTTTCTTCCAACGGAATTCCGCTTGTTTTCTCGGTGATCATTGCCCGTTCCAGCGTTCAATCTGTGGAAAAGATCGTAGTTACAAAATTGTGAAAATTAACGAACGGAACGTAACGCGAATGAAAATTAACGAGGTTTTTCGCATACAACTTTTGCTCGATTAGTGAAACGTGATCGTAAAAAAAGTTGTACGAGTTACAAAGATCTACAGGAATAAATTGTCGAACGATGATGCTGTAGAAATTCAGAAAATTATCTTGAATTAATCGGGTTTATCTGTACGATGCGTGACAGTGAGTGATCCGTAGTGAGTATTCTTATTTCTTGGATGATAAGCGACTCTCGTGGCTTTCGACACCGGACAAATTTTTCTCTCAATTCATTTTCGTTATAGAAACAAAAACGGTTCAAAACTTAAAAGCTTTCTATTCGTGTAATTAATTCGTTCACAAGTACTTAGCTCATGCGTTCAAACGGATCGAAAGTCCATTATTTTACGATTCCTACATACATAATTATTAACACTAGGTTTACAGATGCTTTTGTTAGAATGTTAATTTTTGTTGAGAAAAAGGATTGTATAAGTTTCAACCCTTTTCATCTAATTCTGTATTTAATTTGTAATCTAAACTGTACATCGTAAACCTAGTGTTAAAGATCGGTTCGACTTGCAGGGTACTCCAAAAGCTTGAGAGAACTGCATACCTGCATTCGCGTAAATATGCGTAAATACGCCCACGTACGCATAATAAGGCGTTGAATTCTTTGATTCGACACGTATGAGTGAACAGGTCACCCTGGAAGTCGACGACCTAATTTTTAATCGCGTTGTCTCTCTACATATCTCTGCATATCGTCATATCCCTAAATTCACAGTGGTATAACAATTCTTCGTTTCATCGCAAACAATTTATACTTTTCTGAAAGATATAAATAGTACAAATATATCCTCATAAATTATACATATGGATAATCTCATGAAAGTCCTAATTTACATTGCAACTTTTGCTCGGTTATAAAGTTACTAGAATTACTAAAGTCACATGGATCATTTTGTGGAGCTTCTTAAATCAAAACCCGATTGATCCATAAGTACGTGCTTCCTAGAGAATAATTATCGGTACATAGAGGAAGTTCTCTTAGATCTGCGAACGGATGCGATAAGGTTCATTTGCGAACAATTCTTTCATTAGCTGATCCAAAAGAATGTTTCACGATACACCACAAGTCTATAATTTCAGTTAGAAGAGGGTTCGTGCGTTTGTAAACTTCAAGAATTTGATTTTATCTTGGAAACGAGAATTAACGAAGTGTTCTGTTCTTTTAAGATTATTTATTTTTTACCATCTCATTATTCGACTGTTTTGCTATATTATTCCTCGATAGTCTGTTATGCTAGTCTATTATTCCTCGATACAATTGCTGTTTACACTTTGTAACTACACTGTACCACTCTTCTGCAACTGACTAATTACCTTAGGAAAACACAGAGAGTACAATTGGTTTAAAAACAACTAGACAACACAAATAATTAGAAACGTGAAAGAATATTCCAGATTCTGAGCTTCTTTCGCGGTCTTGGTTGAATAGAAACGTATCGCGAAAACGTCATGTTTGCCTCAGGGATATTATGTAATGTCATGATCAAGGAACGCAACCTAAGCGCCGCCACGATTCTTCGGAAATCGCGTTACAAGGCAATAAACAGCGAGCAATCGAGGTGATCAAACGTTAGAACGCGTTGAGGATCAGTTCAGAAAATAACAGTAACTTTCTACAAAACTCAGAATACAAATATTCCAAGTATTTGTGGGGTGTCTTCCCTTGTTTAATGTGATCTTAATTAACAAATATCTCTAATTAATAAAGATATAAGTCAGGAAAGTCCTCGATTAGTAACTATTGTGTGTTCGATAAACGATTATCATTTTCACTTGATTGCAAAGCCGACAAAATTTGCGTAACGCGATTTCGATCGAGTCGACTCGCGTCGAATAAAAAGTGGCACACGCGGTTGGTTCGCTTTCCACGCTCCTCGAAGAAGAGACCCGATGTGGGTGGACACGTCCAGTCTGTTCAGGTGTCTCGATTCGGTCGTAGCTCGCAATTTATATAATTATAAGGTCCCGAACGATAATGTTTCACCTACGGTCTCTTGCGTCGTTCCTTTTGTCGGTTAATTAGTTCCGAAGAGCTGCGGTGTATACAGGAAGGATAGAGGCTCGGAAGAGAAAGTGTCTCGATGAGATTGGTGATTATCGATGGTAGCGTTGTTTCGGTGAAATCGTGGGATCTTCGCATGATCTGCAAAGAAAATTTTCACGGTTATAGTCTTTGTGGCTGTATATGAAAATTGATATCTCAAAAGTCTTTCAAGGGTTACAATTTTTATCATATGGTTTAGAGAGCTATGCAATAGAGATAGGCAGAGAGATGAAATATGACTTTTGTGGTTTTAAATTAAAATGCAGTTCCAAGAATACTCTTCAGAGATCATAATCTTGATGGTATCTTATAGAAATGCTAGGAGAAGCTTTTATCCAGAGATCTATCTTGGAAGCACTTGATCTATCTTCGAAGTATCGAGAGGCTCCAAATTGCTCGAAGATCTTGATTCCCCCTGGAACATTCCAAGAGTAATATTCTTGAAAAAGAAGCATAAGGATCAAAAGATGCAGCAAACTTACGACAGGATAACGATACCAAAGATAGTGGTGTGCTCTAAATCGAGCCTGGACGAGCGAGTGGACGCCGACGATTGCGAGAGAAGGTTGATCCAGAGGAGAATGATGAGATCACGAAACAGAAGACACTCGAGACGATTCTCCACGTCGATCGTCGATCGTCGTTCGCCGTCCTCGTCTCGTAGTCCATCTCCGTCGTTCAACAGGTCTCGATCGCACATCGAAACATCCAACACAGATGATCCCGAAAGTGGTCAGGTCGACGAGACTCGCATCGTTGAAATAACGAACTGTTTGTCGGATAACGACGAGAGATCGACGATCGAAAGCACGAACGATCTTAAGTCGAGCAAAGACGTGAACTGCAAAAGCAAGCATTCCAGATATTGTAGATGTACCAAAGAGAATAACGGAGAGGAGACTTGTACGGGATACCAACAGTATCTGGAATTGCTCCAGGTGCCGTCGATTAATCTGGAATGGGGAGAGTGTAGCGGTGATGACCTCAGTTCCGAGTGGGAATCTGACCATACGGATAGGTCTAACGAGCGTACAATCCCCAAGGTAACCGTGAAAAATGGTAACTAACAGAAACGTCGATTATCT
Source organism: Megachile ligniseca (assembly GCA_945859555.1). Taxonomy (NCBI): domain Eukaryota; kingdom Metazoa; phylum Arthropoda; class Insecta; order Hymenoptera; family Megachilidae; genus Megachile; species Megachile ligniseca. The sequence goes on from OX243792.1 coordinate 975,708, forward strand.
GAAATAAAAAAAGGAACATCTTTAGAATCATTCTTTCGTCCACTGGGGTCTGAGAGACCCCACTAACTCTGACTACTTAATATTTAGAATCGATACGTATATTCGTTCTTCTCAATATTCATTCCAACATCGTGTTAATCAAAGTGCATCTCCATTTTGTTGCAGTCGTCTGGCTGGAGGAAGCTCAGGAATATCGTCCATTGGACACCGTTCTTCCAGACCTACAAGAAACAGCGGTACCCCTGGGTGAGTGTCTAATGGGTAAGAAAATCGAAGGAGTAAGATCAAACCAGACTGACAGAGGATTCGTTTCAGGTGCAACTAGCTGGACATCAAGGGAACTTCAGAGCAGGACCAACACCAGGGACGATACTGAAGAAGCTGTGTCCTCAGGAGGAAGCTTGTTTTCGTCTGCTGATGAATGACGTTTTGAGGCCTTACGTGCCGGAATTCAAAGGTGTTTTGGATCTGAAAGAAGCAGAGGAGGGTAATGTCGAGGAGACTGATGCAGAGACGGTTCAAAAGGATGGTACTGGGGACAATATGAACAAGAGGACAGTGGTATCATCTTACTTGCAACTGCAGGATCTTCTTGGTGATTTTGAACATCCCTGTGTAATGGACTGTAAAGTTGGCGTCCGAACTTATCTGGAGTCTGAGCTTGCCAAAGCCAAGGAAAGACCCAAGGTGAGGCAAATAGAAAGTCAAATGAACTAGAGTTTATTGGGATTTGAACTAACGAGTGGCGGTCAAAGTTTTGAATGAGTTCTGTGGCGCCATCTGTTAGCAGCTTTGAGTACAAATATGCGGATGCTGTAAACTGTGTTCCAAGAGATACTTAGGTTCCAGGGAAGCTAACAAGAACCCAGGTAAAAGTTTGAAGCCTGGCAAGAATCTAGAAACATCTTCCCATTCTTGATAACCAGAATACAGCACCTGCAAACTACTACCAATATCACTCCTTACCAGTTTAATTTAGATTTAATTTTATGACATAGTTAAGGAAAGACATGTATGAGAAAATGGTACAAGTGGACCCCACTGCACCGAGCGCTGAGGAACGTCGCGTGCAAGGAGTCACGAAACCAAGATACATGGTGTGGCGTGAAACGATATCCAGCACCGCCACTCTAGGCTTTCGCGTGGAAGGTATTAAGCTTGCACATGGAGGCTCGTCGAAGGACTTCAAAACGACCAGGACTCGAGAACAGGTTCGTTTTCCTTTCCGCATAAATATCCGTAGACTTCAACCACGTTCAGCATCTAATTATTTGATAATTTGTTAGGTCACAGAAGCGTTGAGGCGCTTCGTGGAAGGCTATCCGCACGCGGTACCCAAGTATATACAACGTCTGAAGGCGATCAGAGCGACGTTGAAGGCGTCACCGTTCTTTGCTTCCCACGAGGTGGTCGGTTCCAGCTTGCTGTTCGTTCACGATGCAAAAAACGCCGGTATCTGGATGATAGATTTCGCGAAAACGTTACCCCTGCCACAGCACTTGCCACGAATTCATCATGACGCTGAATGGCAAGTGGGGAACCATGAAGATGGATACTTGATTGGCGTGAACAATTTAATAGACATATTCCAGGACATATGGAACTCCGAAGAAACATAATTGTACCGCATCTCTCTTCAGGACACACGCATCGAAGCTACAAACGAACAGGATATGGAATTAATGGCATGCAAGCTTATTATTAGTAGAGGCTTCCAGTTGTATGTCGCATCCAACTAAATAAGGATCCAGTGTTTTAACGAGGATCAACTTCATTGAAAAATCAAGACACACCGATGCTTTTGACGCCATCGGTGTCTCATACGTTACCTCGCGCATCAGTATTAATGTGTCACTATACTCTTTGATGAAGCCGACTACACCGGCTAAATATTTATTCATTTAGGGCTACATCTAGAAGCCTCTTCTACCGATAAGTACAAAAGCTAAGCCATGGGATACAAGCTTGTTATTTGCACGCGTAAGTTTGCGCGTCATGTTTGCTCCTCCATGTTCTTTTCTACGACACGATACGAAGTGAAAATTGTACATAGACTCGTCAACTGCTAGGATGTCTTTTCAACGATATCCTCTCTCACGAGAAACGGACCAAAGACGCGGTGGCTATCTGCTGCCTAGGTATTCATAGTAAACTCGTTACAACGTAGACCGCAAAGAGAATCTGTAAAAATAATTTAAATGTTTTACCGTTACATAATAAGATTTATTTATACGTGTTACATTGCAACGCTGCAAGAATCTTCTTCATATAAGAGAGAACGAAAGACAAAAAAAGAGAACGGTGTTTTGTATTTAAAATCGTACCATGCATTTGTAAATAATCCGACACTTAATACAAAAGAAGGTCACGATCACATTGTTCTTATTCTTCAGTGTCCCACGTCATTCTTTTCCGACGAGTTTTCACTACGCGAAAGCTATACACGAGTACACGGCTTAACCTACGTGTACGAGTTTAATTGATTTTTATTAAATCCCGATCTTTTTTTTTACATAAAAATTCTGTATTTCTAATTTCGCGAAATGCCAAAATTTATAACGTTTAAATTAAAACAAAGAAGTGACGTCAATTCTGTCAAGGCGTGCTGTAAGAGTTACTCCTCGATGGTTGTTGAGCTTGAATGGTTTGTTGTTGATTCCCCGCCGACTGCGTCGAAGTTATGGTAGTCGGAGCGATGACTCGCGCATAAACTGCTGCCCCTGTGGTTTTTAATCCAGCCGGGGTTGGTATCACTTTCAAACCGTGTAATGTTTTGATATTGAGCAACTGACTCGGTAAAATAATTGGCTGTTGTTGCGTTTGTTGCTGTTGCTGCGATGACTGTTGTTTCCCAAGTACCACGCTCCCACTGCTACTAACTCCAACGCCCACGTTTTTGTTCCCGCTCGCTAGAACTATCTGCTTTCCAGATAACTGCGCGGTTACCATTCGAACGGTTTGAGCCTGTTGTGGTTGCGACTGCTGCTGCTGTTGCTGTGTACTGGTAATGATCTTCGCTTGTCCCGATGAAGTTTGCGCTTGCGACACAACCTGCAATTTATTTCCAGGTCAAAAACGAATTATTCGATCGCTACAGTATCACAAAGATAATATTGTTTTATACCTGATATTGAGTTTGTATAACTTTCCCCTGTCTGTTCAGTTGATTAGCATGAGCTGTTGTCGTAGCCAACTTTAATCCTTTCTGAGCAAGAAGACTCTCTACGGATATCAGTTGACCACCGCCAGAACTGGTTAAAACTTTTGCTAGAATCTTTTGCTGCTGCTGTTGTTGATGTGGTGATTGTTGTATCTGTACTGCAATCGGTTTGCCTCCGATCTGCGCGATTATGCGTTGCATCCCCGAAGTCTGTATCGATTGCTGCTGACTTCCTACAACACGCTGCTGGATTTGCGGTTGTTGTTGTTGCTGCTGTTGCTGTTGTTGCTGCTGCTGCTGTTAAAACAAAAACGATACATTTCAGATCACGTACAAAAATTTTAACCCAACAGTTCGTATTATGATTTACGTACTTTCAGTTGCTGCTGTATTTGTTGTGATTGATTACTGGACGGTGAAGACTGCTTAATAAATATCGTCTGTCCTTGCAGACCATGGCCAGTGAGAAGTGACTTGATCTGACCAGGACTAACTAATTTTATTTGCGAGGCTAACAGAGTTTTTCCAGGTAGAACATGCTGTTGTTGGGACTGCTGTTGCTTTATGTTAGCTGACTGTAAAATACTTTTTCCTGCTTGATTCGTGACAATCGTTTGTTGTTGTTGTTGTTGTTGTTGTTGTTGTGACTGTTGCGATTGCTGTTGTTGTTGTTGTTGGTTTTGCGTTTTATTAGGTGGTAGTATTGTTGTCAAACTTGTGGTCACGTTAGAGTTGGTAACACTACTGGCTGCGACCGACTGTGTAGAATGCAGCACCGAATGCCCAGATAATCGAATAGTCTGCAAACCTGCAGACGTCGACACCTGGATTTGATGATGAGGGAAGTGCTGCTGGTTCGATTGCAGTAAACTCTGGGCACTCGTTTTCACGACAGCGACTGGTTTACCACTGATGTTTGTTGCTTTTTTCGCTGGGGTTGTTGTTGTGACCTGTGGTTTCATTTCGTTAGCCGTTCCATCCTTTTCTACGGTAACAGTGCTGATAGCAGTACAAGACGTTGGCAAAGACGTCACAGGAACAGTAGTTCCTGTTACAGTGATGCCTGATGTAGGCGTCGAATTTATCGTACTCATTACGTTCGAAACAATAGACTGTTCGGTCGAAACAGAATGATCGTTCATAGCTTTCTCTTCGTTCTTTTTCTGCTCTTTCCTGAACCAAAAACATACTTCCTCAATCAAATTTCTTTCTTTTTTTAAAGAAATTTGTTACTTACCTTGATATAACTGGTTGGGTTGTGGCTGTAGTTTTTCTTTCTTTTTTAGGCGTACTTTCTTTACTGCTGTTTGGAGACTGCTCTTTATTAATGTTGGAAGGCTTTATAACCGGCGGCAGAGCTTTATTTCGGGACATGCTAGCAACGTTCTTTTTATTTTTTGCAACACCTTGTAACTGTTGGTGATACATTTCTAAAGAAAAAGATACGGAGTAATCTACCGAAAGATATCAGAAGCAATAATATATGCATTTTAATAAATACAAACCAAATTCAGACTCCGAACGCGCTCGATGAAGATACAACCATTCTTTTCGTCGTGGGTAATACCTCACACAAGGATCAGTTTCGTAATGCAATCTATCCAGAGCACCAGACACAACCGAATGCAAGTATCCTTCCTTATCGTCGCTGTCCGTTTGTTCTCTTATATACTGCGAATCTTTCAGTAGCTGACAAATATCGGCTCGAGTTCCCTCGCCATTTGGAAGCCTTGCGGTAGCATCTCTGACTAGGGCTAAGATTGTCACGAAATTTGGTCTGTCCGCTACCAGCAACGAATGTCCACGAGCTTTCGTCAACCCAGAAGCTATCGCAACGATTCTTTGGATTATTTTTAATGTTCTACTACAAAAATTTTCAACGAAGAATTTATCAACGTACCAACGTTGTGTTGATAAATACCCTTCACAGGGCCAACAACGGATGCGTAGCCGTGCATTCTATAAGTAAACGCTTTATGAGGTGCAGCGTAACGCATACGTTCTTGTCTTCTGAATTCCTCGCGTTCATCCGGTGTGGAGGGTCGTACTTTCCATTCGGTTGGCCATAGAGCACGCGGTGGCTCCCATTCTGCAACTGTATTGATAGATCCACCATCCACGCTGATCGATTCTATGGCAGGGCTATTATCTCTGCCACTTGAGTTTGTATTTCCATTGCCAGTACTATTGTTAACATTGCTAATGTTAGACTGAATTATTTGAGATTGCTGTTTCACAGCTACTATGGAGCAAGAGATAGCCACTGGTGGACATAATGAATCTCTGGAACGTAACAATCCTTCGGTAATATATATTATCTTTATCGCTTTACGAGAATCAACGTTATTACATACTTGTACAGGAGAAATTTCGCGCACAAATCCGAAAGTCGAGAATCTGAATCTCGGCCAGCTCCGATCCACGCATAAAGACCGTTTCCTTTATTTTCTAAGTAGGGAACAAGTTCTAGTTCACGTTCTTGTCTATCCCCCAGCTCCTGACTGTACGTAAGTTCACCGGCAAGAAATCCCAGAGCTAATGGAACCAATGCAGGCCACGAAGAAGCCAGGGAATACCTGAATCAATTTTTTGTTTAGTAATCGTGCAAACAAGTGCTCGATTCATTATATTTACCAATCGTTTAACGGTGAAATAGGATTCCCTTGCCACTGCATCACGGCATCTCTCATTTCTCCTGTACTCATTCTATATTCACCTTTTGAGGTAAACGCGTCTCTTAACAGGGAGAAAAAGCATGCGTGTGTTTCTTGCATTAATTCCGCTCCGCTATTAATATCGATATGATCATCGTTCGATGGGACGGTTAATTCTTTATGTTGTATCGATATTACTCCTTCATCCTCACATCTAAAATAAGATTATATATATAAAACATAAAATCAATTATGATATTTAAGCGAACAAAAGAGAGAACGTACTTCACGTCATCCAATATATCAATTCCATCATCTAATTGTATTGGTATTTGCATCATGTCGATGCTATCTAAATCCACTTCCTTTTTATCATTCTCCTCCTCTTCTTCTGTCTCAGGAGGAACATCTTCATTGATCCCGGAACCAAGTTCAATTTTAATATCCTCGTATTCTATATCCTCTATTTCTTTTTTAATTTCTGGCGTGGTCATTACAGACGATTTACTGCCTTTTGGTGTGGTAGGACTTCTACAAGAAAAACTGGAAGAAATTTAGTATGGCCCCTTTCTTTAGAAAACATTCCACACCATAAAAAGTGCACTTACAATTTTTTCTTGGGCATTGAATGAACTTCGTACCCATCCATCGGTTCGGATTTGATTGGCGTTAACATTCTATGATCCATGTCCAACATACTGGAATGTCTGTTTTCATCGGTTGTGTGAGAATAATCACTGTTATCGCTTTCGTGTTTCACCGAATTCATTAATCTCGGTGCAGGAGGGTACAAAGGCGATTGCTCTAATTTTATTCGTTTCTTTGCTGGCGTAATACGAACGGCTGGACCAATGGATAATTTATGCTTCTGGCCGATTTGTGCTCTTTGAGTAAGATCGGCCAAAGCAATACCTTGTGTATTCAATTCCGGATGTATCTAAAACGATAGGATAGATAATATTATGGATAACAGAAATATATCATTTCACGATGATTGTTTTACTCACATCTCGTCGCGCTCTTCTCTTTTTATGTTCCAACAACATTTCACGATACATCTCCTCCGTTTGTTCGCGAATGAAAGATCTGTGTGTAGGATACTCTGCTCGTTGCAATGTGGAAAAGACAGGTCGAATCGTCTCATCTTCATGATTCATTTGCAAACCTCTAATGGAAAGGCCTTGAGGACCCATTAAAGAACGCCTCTTCTTCTTCTGCTTAGCCCCAGATAGTTGATAATGTGGATAGTTCTCTTCATTCTCGGACGTCGTATCAGCAGCTAACTTCGTGCTTGCTCCGAGCTCTGTCCTCAGTGCATTCAGTTCCTCCAAATAGCGCAGTTGCGTTTTCTCTTCAACTGTCGGTTCATTGCTTGTTAGTATTGTCCCTCGGAAGTTACTACATACTTCTCTGCCAAACGGCTGGAGCGTGGGGGAAGTATAAACAGCCAGAAAACTTTTTACAATTGTTCACGCCAATAGCTTAACTTACCCATAGCAGGTTTTGGTTTTCTCCATTGAACTTTCGACATCGTCCTCTGCGTTGGTTGACAGAAACCTTGCTTGTACGCGTTTGTCAACAAGCTCTCTCTAGATTTCAATAATTGGCTGGCGAGTTCGTACGATCGTTTCCGTTCTTCGAATAACAATCTTCTTTGCTGTGCTTTACGTACCAAACTGCACATCCTCCTAATGTCTGGTCGATAATGACCAGCTGATAAATGATCATGGAATGCAGTTAAAGGTGCTACACCAAATCTAAAACACATACAAAATTTATGTAACTAAAATGACTTTTAATTCTTAAGAAGTTAATAAATATTCATTGTTTTAATCAACCTGTAATTTTCACGTTCGAACAACATATGCAATGTCTTCTCTATTTCTGCCTCAACATCACAATCTTTTGGGAAACTTGGTAACAAACTACACAAAGCTTCCCTCTGACTCTCTGTAAGACATTCGTTCCAAATATAAGGATAGTCCAGAAATTCCTTAAATATTGCAGCATGTTCACAAAGATCTTGTGGCAACTTCACCTTGGTATTTGCAGCGATACATGTTTCCCATTTCTAACAGGAAATTCTTTTTGTAACACGAGTATGATCACATATATCATCAAAATATATGACTAAAAATTATACCAAAGTATCTGGACTTTCTGCTTGAATTGAATATTCTGTATTTTCATTATCTTCTTCGTCATCCTCCCCAGAACTATGACTTTCACTGCCACTGGTAGCATGTTCTTCTCCGCTGTCATCACCGCTATCGGTGGATGTACTACTTCCACTAATGCTACTACTGCTACTATTGCTTCGAGAGCCATGAGATGATGCATCATCTTCATCCTCTTCTGCTGCACTGTCTCCACCAGCTGAACATTCATCCACCTTTAAAAATGTTATATACATAGGATAATTCAGGCAAAATACTAAGTACGTTTAACTCATATAAAAATAGTGTAGGACATAAAAAAGTATGCAATGAAATGAAGCAATTAAGGTTGAATAAATAGGTTCCCTGTAATGTTACAGAAAGCATTTAATTAACTAATTTTCCAATTGATTAATTATCCAATTACGACGATTGAAATAGTTAATGTACCAAGAAGGAGAGAGGATGCTATTCTTTTCAGGAAGAAACATGACACAGGGTATACATGAAGTATTTCCAGCACATACAGTGCTATCGATCATGCAACATTAATTTCGAAATAATTAATTGTAACCAACCTCCATTCCGCTTGGTTTCTGCGCTTGCTCTCTTCTTGTTCCGTAAATTCTACTGTTCTTACGAAAATAGCGAATCTTCACCGCTAACAATAATTCACGAAATAGAAACGAAGAACCGAGAATAAATCACTCAACGTTTTTCGATACGAGAAACGTTTGGCGTATTAGGCAAATATTAAGTAACTTCGCTATTCACCGTTTGACCTGTCACAGCGACTGCACTCCTACTCTTCCGACAAATTTTAGTCATGGCGTGGAATACAGCGAACAGAACCACGGTGTTTGTATATTGAAAGGTCCCGAGTGCGCACCTTCTTTGCCGGTTTATAACTGCGACTGTTCAATGGCGGAGATATTCGAGTTTGATTCGAACGCGATTAGGATAAATGAATAATGTCATTTGTGTTATTCAATAAACAGAAAATAACGCGTGCTTTCTATTCGTGTAATTAAACATTTATTATGTTTCTTTTTCATAAAGTATAAAATTAACGTTTTGGAATATTTACAAAATGTTCCTAATAATATTCCTTTGTCACTTCTGATTGTTGGTATCACTGAAAGAACGTACATTAAGATAGGGATATCTAGAAACATAAGGACATAGCATATTCTTGAAAGGGAATTCATTGCCTGACGAGAAGAGATAAATCGATGCCTAATTTCGATTGGTTACTGTTTGATATAAATTGAAAATTTGAAAGTCTATACATTTACAACTTCTCGTAATTTAATTTTCGTACACGGGAAAGCAATCAAATTTAGATATCAATCAATTTTATAATAGAATATACTAAATGAAACTAGATAAATATTCATGTTCGTTCTTTATTTCAAAATATCTGTTTTAACAAACTACATGTAGAAGTATAAATGACCGTAAATATTAATAAACTAAGAAGTCACCTGTATAAAATGTTAGAGGTATTTGTTACTTTTGTTTTGAGCAATATATGTACAGTGAAGAAACTGTACTGGAAGAAATAATTACTAATTTATACAGGCATTTCTACTAATACTTAGGAACAGCAGTTTGTACTATGATGACTTAACATTATATGAAATTAGAAAACTTACGTTTAACTTTAAATTTGAATTTCTAGTTTGTAACATATGTAATATATTTTTAACATTTATTTCAAAACGTAATATTTCAAAAATTCTAGTTATATGATATTTATATATATCATGAATCGTCTTCATCACTATTAGTGGTATAAAGACATAGATTCTGTAAACTGTAAGTTTTAAGGTGAAACGTTCGAACTTGCACTTTGTGCTATTCCATTGCAAGTTGTTTCTGCGGTTACAGGCATTACAGGTGCATATTGCATGTAATGCGGTTGTCCAGCAACTGCATACCAATGTTCTTGCACATTTTGCGGCGGTATAGTGTAAGGAGCCGGTTGAGGACACACGTACGACGGACACATCCCAGAATAAGCTTGCGTATAATCCATACTAGGGCACAGATGCGGTGAATATGGTTGTATACCATTGCTATCCGGTATTTCAGAATGTGGTAAGCAAGGGATTGGAAAAAATCCTGTATTCGGAGGGTAATAAGAATTCACGAATCCCTCTGCCTCGTTACCATAATATGGTAACCCAGTATATATGCCATGCTGCATATAAGGTACTTGATAAGAGTTTATCGTATTTGTAGGCGTATGCATCTGTTGAGGCATTAAATGAGAATGTTGAATATTTGCATCATCTCCTTTCATCTCCTTCTCTAACTTTGGAGATTTAGAATTAGTTGTTTCATTGGATGAATATTGTTTGTTTGATGATGTAAAATGTTGAGTAGAACGATGTCGAGCTGTAAAATGACCATATTAATAACACTTTTATAAAGAACAATTTATCATTTTTCATTTCAGGTAATATTATTAACACATACTATCTTTTTTAAATCGTGGGCCCACACTGCTTCTACTCATACGAGGTGTATCTCTATTAATAGGCTCTTGGTCCTGTATCTTATCACGAGTCGGATATAAGTCATTCCCATGGTCACCTTTTAAATCTTCAGTCTTTAGAATTTGTGTGTCGCTAGTATCATTTTTAGTTTCATTTTCGTTACACGCCAATTGAGAGGTGCCCGTTTCTTTTTGATCGTTATTATTTTCTTTTCTTTGAGTCAATGTACAGTTTTTCATCACGTTATTTGTAATATTCACAACTTCCACATCATTTTGAGGTATTCCTTTTCAATAAGTACATTAGATATTAATAAAGAATAAGTATAATAAATATGAAAAAATAATTAATTTAAAATTTTACCTACCTTGATACCATTGTCCAAAGTCAGGCGATTGTCCATTTGTTAAATAGCTCCAATTAGTGTTACCACGAAAATACTGCAAAATAATTTAGAATATAGAAATGACTGATTAACGTGTTACTTTAAAACGGAACAACGAAACCCACCTCTAATCCTAAATTATAAAAAAATCTTAAAGTGAATGGATCTATAACGGAAAAAATGATTCTGTGATTATAAATGTTAAATAATGTGATTTAATAAACGACAGGTTCGTATACCTGATAATGGTAAATCACTACCATTTATATCAACGCTTTTTTGAACAGAACAATTAATAGAACGTAGCATATTGTCCATTTGAGTCGCAGAATCTCCTGAATATTAAACAATACATAAAAAAATAAAATTTGTTAAGTACATAGACCGACGATTTGTTTTTAGTTACATACCGGGATATGTCGAATAATATGCTTCCTTTTGCACTCTTTGTTTAGAGTATGAATTAAAACCTGTACTATTATTATTTGTACCATCAGATTTTAAATTCTTTATCATATTATTTTCAGTACTTTTATTTGTAAACGAGATCCTTTCTTTGCGTTCTTTATTATTTTCTTGCCTAACAGAAAGATCCACTGCAGAAGACTGAGTGTTATCAAGAATATTTCTTGCAGGTACTGAATTCTATAAGAAGAGCGATTTTATTATGATATCGTATTTTTTCTTTTAGGATTATATCTTTTTAACTTACATTAACTGAGTAGTTGGAACACTTTTCCATCGTATAATTTTCATACCCACGTTGATCTATCTTTCTGTATTACCAATAAATAAATTTGTCTTTTGCAAATTCAAATACATCTTTAAGTTAATTAAAATAGTAACGCAAATAAAATATACTTACAAATTTCCTTCTTTCCACTGAAAATTATTTTTGTTAATATCGTTATCATTATTCCCAATTTTATCAACATTATTTGATAGAATATTCATATTAGTAGATTCTTTAATTTTTCGTGGAGTTGTGCCACATGTTTTTTTCCATTTCTGATCTATTAAAATATGCAACAAACGTCAAAAAATAAAAGTACATAAAACTATTTATGATATAACATACATATTCAATTACTAACTCGAATCTAAAAGCACGTTCCTTTTACACGTTGATAGCCAATTGTTCTGTTTATTCTTTTTTAAAGGCAGTGGCTTAAGAGCAGAATAGGGTACAACTTTTTTTTCTCCTAATTCTTCGATAAAAACTAGTACTGGTCCCTGATTTTTACTCATTTCTTGAATGTGTCCATAAAAAAAGATAGGATCCTGTTTACCCTTTGTCTGCATTGTTTTTATATCATTATTATCAGATTCCTTTTCAAGAGAAGATACATAAACATTGTTATTATTAGCTTCGTCAACATCTTCCCCATTAAAGTCCATTTGTACTAAACATTTGCCACCAACTTGAAGTTCATGGCTATTGTGTCTAATCCAGCCTGCATTTTTAACTTCTGAAACAATTAAATTTTCAGTATTTTTTATACAATTATATTATTTGTAATATAAACTGAATTTTTGTTACCTCTTCTGATTTCATGCCAGATATCAAAATCAGTATTACGATAAATATTGGGATCAAGAGCTTTAGCAATTCTATATGGAAAAGGTGGTACATTTTTTGATACAGCTTGTGTATCATCAACTTCATCAGTTCCATTTTCAATTTTTGTATAGATTTCTGTAGCCAACTGACTAAACATATACAAGTTAAATTTAAACTATATTCTAGACTAAATATTAATGGTATACATACTAATATACTCACTCCCGCATCTCTAAATTGCCTTTAAGGAAAAACTTGTCGTGCCTAAATGTACCACTTCGATCATGTAACATTTTATGAACAGTATCTTCTATATCAGTCATTTCAAAGACATTTTTATACAATACTTGATAAACAATAGCTGAAAATCAAGTCATTCGAAATGTTTTATTCATAGTTTTAGTACTTTAAAAGAAGCATATAAGATAAATAACAAAGAGGTAAATCCTACATTGGCAATAAGCAGCAGTTGCAACAAAATCTCTGGAATATATACTTTCATATTGTTTTGGTGGGGTATGACACAGGTATATTGTATCTTTGAAACCATTGTTAGTAATATTGTGACTGATCTGCTTTTGACCATTAAATATAATAAATTCTCTTTCGTAAAGTAATGACATGGCTTGAATTTCATTAACACCACCCCATTCGGTGAAGCAAGCCATTTGCTCGATATAATTGTCAAATGGAATCGTTATGTTCTATAAATAATTATATAATTTAAAATCTTATGTTTATATAATTAAATTAAACATATTTAATATACCTCTATAAATAAGTGTTTCATTTTCCTCATAAATTCTACGCATTCTTTTCTGACTCTTATATGATAATGTTGCGTCGTATAAACTTGTTCACTAACTGCTCTAAACAGACAAGTTGGATCTTTAGGAGCATGTTTTCTGAAATATCCTTCAGTTTGTAGCCATTCATCCACAGGTTCTTGTGATCGTTTGGATGGTTTTCTAGGTGATATTTCCATTTTTTATGACTAAAGAAAATAACAAAGGACTTAATTAAGCAATTTAACATAAATGTGGACCAAAATTAAAAAGTACTATAAAAAGATACTATTTTCCCGGTTAAAAAATTCAAACTACATATATCCTTAGTAAACGTAACTAGTTAAATGTTTCGAATTCTTCATGTAAAATTTCTATAGTTTCATGATACGTTTAACAGCAAGGTCAACGCATTTGAAAACATGAAAGCCGAAAGACTATTTTGATCTATTGTTAATTGTATAGTGCTAGAATATGTATTATTTAGAAAAAAAATATACTGCTACCTGTTTTTGGACACATACGAAATATTTGTTCGATCAACAGGTGACAATTGGCACAAAACTTGTAAGATATAATCCGATTTGACTGTTACTTTGCATTTAAGATTATACCATGATTATTATGGTATCAGCAACAGGTCCTTCCCCGTTGGGTTGCTAATAGAATCGATTTCCACAATACTATTGGACGGAAACAACTTATCGACCAATCATGAACCGTTATTCGGTACTTTCAGGAATTGTTTTTCGTGAGAAAAGGACCTCACTACTACTTACAGGGAAACAGTTTCAAATGGCAGAGGCCCCTTTGTTTGTTTTCGCGCCTTTGTTTGAATGACACCCGTGTCTTATTACAGCGATGGGTACGAGCGTGCACTATATGTGCATCGATGAGATATGCACAGGAAATGATATCAAATCAAATTTATAAATTTTCAAAATCCTAAATTCTTAAATCTTTAAACCTACAAATTTTCAAAATTATAGATTTTCAAATTCAGAAATGCATGAATCTTCAAAATCATTATTAAATTGAGTAATTCAAAAACTAAAAATTTCAATTTTGTCATTGTTGTAACAAATGAATGATGTAATCAGTACATGAGGCGAATCATATGAATAGGTCATATTAAAATTTATATGATAAAAATTCCTATTTGTAAGGAAAGCTTTCTTTGCGTTCCTAATGTAATTGGTGTATGGACATTATAAGACTTTTCGTACAAATTACTTTTTTTATTCGTCATAATAATTTTCATCGGAATGACAATGCGATGTGTACGAAATGTTAAAAAAGTACAATAGCCCGTTATATAAAATATGATTTTTACACAAATATAAGATCAACCGCTGCACCATTGCGACATCTGTAACGCATGCAATGCTACCCAATAATTTTGTTGCTATCGAAAATAACGTTTGCTCACGTGCAGCTTTCTTAGTATAAAAAGTACATCCTTTGGCGAGTTAATGTTAGACGGATGTTGATACAGACCCAAAATCATTTAATGTTGGTAACAATAGGAATCAAATAGATCGTTTGTAAAGTTTGATCGTATTATTTTAATTAAATTTGGGCCCGAACCCTCATCGCCGTTTTCATCGTTAATAGTTTTCATATAAAAAACGACTTGTGCGTCTCGCCGAAAGGGACGCTCATGGCGGTAGGATAAGTATAATCATAAGATTACATTAACACAGTGTGTCGCATTCTTCTTTTTTCCTGTGGACAATGTATGAGTAATTGTTATAAAATGTCACGATATAGAAAATGGAAGAAATGACGAGTCGCTGCTTCCTTTCTTTTTTGTGTTTCCGGTTTTGAAGCTTTCTTTAAGCAGCTATTTTTTCGGCGTCAATTGCTGCAACAAAAAACATTATTTTATTTATATTTTCAATAGAAAACAAAGTTAATTTTTCTTTTATTATTCACTCACCTTCTTTGGTAGGCAAGGGATTTTTCTCAAGCGTTTCGGCGTGTTTCAGCTTTGCAGGATCGAAATTTTCAATTCCAGAGATTAATTGCTGCTTTCCTTTCTCTTGTTGAATCGCTACATGGAAAAGATTTAATTTCTATTACAGCATCCATACTTTCCATCCATTTAATTATCTTCCCACAAAATTATGGGGGAAAAAAGTGATTTAAAAAGAAAGAAATATGATACTTTACCGTCCTTATCAGGTAACGGATTCTTTTCTTGAGTTTCGGTGTGTTTCAAACTGGTCGGGTCGAATGTCTCGATGCCCGACATCAACGTTTGTTGAGTCTTCTCCGCGGCTACATCTATAAAAAAGTAAATCAAGGTTAAAGAAAGAAAAACAAAACACGTACAAAGGTGACACGCGAAATATTGTTTCCAACATGATAAAAAGATATCACCATAATGACGAACCATAAAACCGTTTTAGGAACAGTGTACATAAATCACTCAAGTGAAATGTATTTCTTAAGCGGACAGATCACACTGTTTTTTTTTAAACTTGTTGCCCTTAACAAAGAATGTTCAAGCTGTATTGTTATTGTGCGATATTTCTAAAACGTTTATCGCTGAGCATACATAACGTCGTGTTATTATCGTCGACGGTGTAAAGTACGTAATTGATCAACGACAGCACATGCAAAACAATCCCTCAGGCTGAAAGCAAATGTGTATAAAAAATTGGGATGAATCGATACAAACACCAAATACTTTTGATTACAATATCGAATACTTTCACTAATATTACAAATCACAAATAAAAGTATCTTGTTAATATCGGTTTATCCCTAATAAGAAGCTTGTCTGATATCACGTGTAAGACTGGCGCGCACATTTGCGGGAGGAGGTTCCAAACTTGACCACATAACGCCATATATACTACGACATAAATAGAGCCAAATCAAGACGTACTATACTGTGTATAATACTATAATATTTTTGCTATATCAAGTTGCCAGGAACGTTCTGAACCCGCCTTGCGCCAGCCTTGATCACGTGGGTTTTGATCGCGTCACCTCGAAGCACCAAAAAGCCGCATAATAACCTCCTGTCACCCACCGAAGAGAGAGAATCTGTGAATGTTCCTACAAATTGATAAATTTCTATATAGAATACCTTTGGCATTGGGTAATATGATCTTCTCTTTCGTGTCGGCATGTTTCAACTGATCGGGTTTAAAAGACTCCACATCGTGGATTAATTCGGAATGTTGTCGTTCTTGTCGCACGTCTACATTGCAATATTATCATTACATGCATTACAATCGATCGTTCAAACGAATTTCTTAACATTAAAATTCTGCTACAACATTTGTTACTTTAGAGGAATAAAGAAAACATTCAACAAGGTAACACACAATTTAAACCAAGAAAAATAATAGAATTTGTGATGTACCTTCAGCGGAAGGTAAAACATTTTTTTCGGCCGTCGCAGCTTTCTTCATGCAGCCATGATTGAAACCTTCTAATTCGCTTTTCAAGTCTAAGGCTACTTTTGGCAGGTCTTTCAACGACGGACTCGACATGGCTTTGTGTTGTACTCCTCAATCTAAAACAGAAAAACTAATTATCATTACAAACAAGAATATATTGTATAGTTCTATATAACATATTATACTATTTGTAATAACAATTTGTGTAAATACTTGTTAATAATCAATCGAACAAAATACTATTACATTTTGTGATACATTATGCTGTTTGTAATAAAACTTTCATACTTTGCAACTTGTAATTTGTTTTCTTAGTTGCCAATATCCAAAAATCGAGATCTTGAAGCGAAAGAATTTCCAATTAAGAAAGTGACCAACAACTTGAACCACGGTTTAAAAATGAGCTATACAGCGAGTTTGTGCATAAATACGATATGTTTTTGTTCAAGGCGGTCGAGTTTAACGAAGTATCGATTATACGACAAAGCACAATTATATTTCAAAATGTTTGTAATCGATTAATCGCAATCTCAATTTGCGCAACATATCTATAGATCAGAAATCGCAACTCGATTAGAAACAAATTGAAGTTTCTGCAATTCGATTCGATGAATTTCGAGAATCCACAAAATGCAATTTCACTACGGTGCATTTATGGCGCGATTCTTGCGTTGACTTCAACTCGTTTTCTTTGTTCTCGCTTGAACAATAACCACTGAACGTCACGTATATATTGAAAAGAAGAAAGTGTACGAATCATCACTGTCAACGAAGAGCGTAGATTTATTGTTATCGTATTACCAAGAACGAGGCAAAACTGTAAATGCGATATGGTTATTTCGCATACCTACTTATGTACATGTATACCTACTGACATGTATCGATATCGAACGCTTCTCGCGATGTTTCAAACTAATATCGACAGAAATGTCGAAACGTATCGAAGAACAATACGATTGTTCGTTGTACATGTTTCCAATTTTCAGTTTGAAAAGAATAAATGTGCGCTTAGGACTTATCGCTGTACAAATATAAAAATGAAAAATCCGTAGGAAAAGATGGTAACTAATTTTCTTTGATTGAAAACAAGATGAGAGATGAAGAAACAAGTTGTAAGTGCCATAAATTCCGCGCGAATAACGGCATCGTTTCTGGCGAATGCAAAGGTAAGCAAGCGTTGCTCGTCTACTACTTCCGGTCGTCTCGGTTTTTCTTACAGACGAAAATAACGGATTTGCCATAATTATGTCGGAAAGCTGAATTTTAACATACACGCTTGTTACTCTGATTACAATCGCTGAATATAGTTACTTGTTTCAATTCGTAACATTCATAAGTTTTGTATTGCAGGTAGTACGTATGAACAGGCAAGAGTAGACATGTTTCGAGTGTGGAATTCTACACACAATCAAATCTCAAACGTGAAATTTCACGCACAGGCAAATCCCAAGCGTGGAATTCTGTGCATTGCAAAAATCTGAAATATGGAATTCCACATATAATCAAATTCTAAGGGTGGAGTACTCCACACATTCTACGCAGCTCGAGAGGGCCTTGTTACGAAGCGGAAGCAACAAAAGCTTGCTACTTCCGGTCTGCGTTTCCTTCCATTTCCTTTCTGGTCACATATCCTTCATCTCTAATTTACTTACAACAAACTTCGATATTTTTATGAAACGGTGTAAGTATTAATAAACTGTACACGGATTACAGATTATTCGAAATGTTATTTTATGCACGTAAATATATGCAATATGTAAAAATTGCGACGTAAAACTGAAGATGTTTAATGTAAGTTAAAATAAAATTCATAATCTCGGCACGTTCTTGCGGGACCTCTAAAGTATAAAATATATAGTATACTCGTACATCGAACTCGTTACTCATATTGCTCTTATGCTTTATAGTTGTTACAGCAGTGATTCACAATCGACGACATTCAGAATGTAGGATATTTTAACTAACCTGAAATGTCCATCTATTAAATTTATTAAAAAACATCTACCAAATACCTACCTACTACTAGAAGATCTGTGCAACTACCGATGAATGAATTTCTAGAAGTTTACTATGAAAGAACGTGAAATTGGAAAAAAGTTTGTGCACCACTGAACCCGGAATGACTCATGCCTGTCGAGGCGCTTCCTTCCATTTCTTTCTCTTATTCCTTTATTTTGTTCCTTATTTAACATCGATTGTATCTATCATTTTTAACTCATGGATAATCATTTTTAGGCGAGAATTAATACGAAGAAGCGATTATATACCATGTAATCCACCGAATGGTTAAATATTGCAATCTGTGTTATCGGCACTTGAAAAAACTCTGACATAATGCTTGAATTCGTCATCACTTTATCAAAACGTAAACGATTTGCTGGAAAGTAAATTTTTTTCCTCAACATTTTATAGTAGACAAAACTCACTGATTTCTGAACACATGATACACTTAAAAAAGGAAGTTACAAAAGTGAATAACATTTGAATACAATTCGGTATAAAATTATACTAAAATTTCAGTAACTAAAATTCTTTTTTCAGGAATGTATCGTTATGAAAATATGTAGTTATTTTTCGGAATGCGTATTACAGCAGGATAAAAACAAATAAAATCAAAACAGATTGGAAGAGTAGAATCAACGGATAAGCGTGCATCAGAGGTTTCAGGAGAGCGTTTCGAGGGATACGTTCCAACGGTGGGTCAGCATCGACAAGGCTGTGTATAGGTCCTTATATGGTAGCCGGTCGTATGGCTGTATATAGAGAGAGCTCGAAAGAGGCTGAATACGCAACCGTGGAACACGTTCGCGTCCTTTACGTATCCACTCGTTGAATATTTCTTCTTTCCCTGTCTTTTGTACTCGTGTAGGAGTGTTGCATCGAGTGCACGCGTACACAGCGATACAACGTTGCGCGTAACGGTCAGAAAATGAAGACCAGAAACAGCGCGATTAGTCTTACAATTGATACACGCAATTCGAACGTAACGATACATTTTGATTACTCGTTTTGTAGAGATAACCGCTTCAAAGCGTACCCATTGAAGCTTTAATTTTAGGTGGAATATAGAAAATTCTTAAAAGGAAGTGCAGAAGCGCACGGTTGCCCACATAGAGGTTAAGGTCAATGCACTCGATTTTGAGCTCTCCAATTATTACACAACTACGAACCTATTAATTTGAAATATATACACGTAACATTTGTATTTATGCATACATATAGCAATATGTAATCAACATGCAAACACGGAGACTGTTACACCGTTAAGTCGGTCGATTTCACGAAAGCCATGAAAGCACGTTCGAAAATGTATCTCATTGGATTGTCGCAACACGAAAGGAGAACTGAAAATGTTCGGTACGCCGCCAGTGTCCGGAGAAACCACGATAAATTCTACTTGATCTCGCGAGGAGAAAAGAGGTCTGCAAGTTAATAAGGAAACTAGGTTGCTCGCACCGACGCGCTAGCCGGTTTGCAGTACGCGTCGGTGTATGCCACGCTTCGATGCTTGTACTCATCGCAAAAGATCGTAACATCACACAAGGTTTGTGTTCTCAACTAAATGATTGCCTCGAAACTTTCTACAAAATGTTCTTTCCATAACTTGTCGTGTAGCATAACTTCCATATAATTTTCAGTCGGGAAACGTACTATCATCCGAAAACAACGACCTTCAAGTAATCTGTTAAACGCACGTGTCTGAAACTGATCAACTGTAAGTGCATTCTGTGGGTCGATAACATTGAGCCATCGTTGAAGGGTTTCATCGGGCATTGTCGTGGGTTCCTGGGCAAAGAGAGATCTTACGGCTGGCGACTAACGAGTTTGCGCGGGATGCCAATTAACTTGGCTAATCGTGTTTAATTGAAGACCGCACTGAAGTACATAACAATTTGGTTTTGTGCGGCTTTGTATCGACTGATCGATTGCATAGTACGACACCTACATGCAGTAATCATGTAAAAGCGAGCACAACATACTTACACTGACAAGAATAGCAGGCTTCCTTAGGGAAACCTAGCAGAAAGGGGTTCCACCACTCAATCTTCGGTTGGTTGATTTTCAAATTATAAATTTGTTAATTTAGGGCTTAAGAAATTTAGATATTTGAAGCTTTGGATTTGGAAATTTGAAATCTTGAACAATTATAAATTTGCAAATTTTAAGTTTGTATATTTGATGTAAAATGTAAGGTACGTAGTGAGATGCTTCTCCCCATACATTCAGTCTTCATTCAAAGAGAGCTTACGTTGCGCCTAAGTGTACGTGTATAGCTAGAAAATGTGTTGCTATGATTTCGCGTTGCACTCGTGGCTGAAGAAAACGCGATACAAATCCTCTCTTTGTCTCTCTTTCGTGCGACCGTGACGGCTAACGAACCCTGGACAAGCGCGTATCGTATCGAGCGGTGGCGCGTACAATTCAGGGGCGTATTACGTGTTACTAAGCGGCTCTTCGATCTGCGAACTTCAGAATCGGTTTTTATCAATGGATACAATTTTGAATTGATAATACCGACATTAATTTTAATAGATTCTTTACAATTAGAATATTTTTTAATCTAATTTCCCAGATTATAACAGAAAATGATGATGTAGAAAGATTAAAAAATTATATTTAAAAAAGAATGAATATTCAAACATAAAAATTCCACAGTATGTGGTACATAATTTTCAAGTATTATAGCGAGTGATGGAACGTTTTCTCTCTCAGATTATTTTCCCCAAGAAAGTCAACCATGCTCTCGGCTGTACACGAAATTATGCCGTGATCTCGCCTGGTAACACGAGCGTAAAGGATCCTCTTCAGCGGTCAAGATTTCGTGAACAAGTACTACGGTATACACCGCGAATGAATAGAGTTCTGAAGGGAACACCCTTTGACCCAATCTCGTAGATTGCAGATTGCTTTCGTTATTACGCTTCAAATTGACGAGCAACGGTTCTGATCGTTGTGTTCGACAAGGCTGATGGGTAAATATCTGATCGTTCATAAATAAAATACAAGTAAAAATTACAAACAATTTTTTAAATATACTAATTTTTTTCTTGGTGTTTTTCAGCTTCTTCATAACGCATTTCGTACAGATATCTAACTTAAGGTCCTTGACTGCTCCGACCTTGAAGATGCTCGAAATCTCAGAGATACTTCTCTTCCGTAATGTGAATGAAATACATGCGAGAAGGTCTATGATGCGTGTGCATGTGTAGGTTCGTGTAAACGGGGTTGCATCGGGGGAGCGGTCGACGGGTGGCAGACGGTTTCATCGATTGGCAATGCGGGGGTCGAAGAGTGGGGTTCGTGAACCCCTCCCTCCCTGCTATCTATATCTACTTTATAACGTATCGACGACCTCGGCTTTCATGGTCATGGGTAAAAAGGTAATTTTTAATATTTCGCGTAGGATTCATCTTAATCTATGTTCACCTTCTATTAACATACATATATGCATCTGTTAAGTATCGAGACAAACACGAACGTTATATGTCTAACGTAGGTGTTTTTAATTTATTTACAATAAATATGTTGATTTATCGATACATATAATATTGTCTATCTACGTTCGACGTAATGGGTTATGAGAACGATAAGTTATCGTGCCTTTGTCGTTCTAAAAATAAATTGACATTTTTTCTGCAAGAAGTGCAGTAAATGAAAATTGTGTTTGTGGATCGAATAGAATTTGTAAAGTGTTTTACTTATTCGAAAGGCCTTCTTGCTTGCCTTGAAACGACCTAACTTGTCCAGGACATGATAAGATGCAAATACTGGATTCTCCCTTTTGAAGATACGACGCGTTAAACTGTATACATTTAATTATAGCAGAACGCAATTCTCATTACATTGCAGAGGTAAATATAGGTTTCATTGAAATGTTCGGGATTCAACTATTTTTAATTTGTTGATAAATTAAATCGAAGTTCATTACTAGGTTTATTTGAAGAAATGGTTCGTATTTCTGACTCGAAGGGACACGAAGAGAGCTTGCCAGTCGGTAACGAGGAATATATTTGTGCGCCTGATGCGCAACGGAAATGCATTTGTCAAAACCACGCCCTTGTCGAATCCTACCGTCCTACACTGGCGAGCACCGTAAAGCTTCTCTAGGGAAAATGGCGAGATGGGGGAAAAAGACCACACCGGCCGTTGATTTTTTATTGGTAAATTTTCAGTTACTTCCAAAATTAGGAATGTTCGAATTCACAAGCTTCAAAATATTCAGAGCAATAAACTTTTAAATTTACAATTTCAGAAAACTGAGAAATTTGGAAAATTCGGAAATTTGAGGATTTGGAAGTTTTCCAATTTATACACTTGATCTTTTAAAATAAAAGACAAGTCATAGTGGATCTTCTCCCTACTTGTTTTTAAATGAAACCTATGCTGTATCCGAGTATATCTGGAAACCGGATGATAGTTTTAGGGTAGCTACTCCGATTCTTCATACAACATGGCTCGTTCACTTTCGAACTAACTCCCGTTTCAAGGTTTACCGATTATACAAAAATTTAATTCTGTTTATTCTACAAAGCACAAAAGATAGTACCCACAGCATCAAAATTTCATTACACATTATATGAATATTATTTTAAATTTATATGAAATTATAAAAAATTAAATATTTCAGATTTCCACCAAAGAAACTGGAAGATAATAAAATCAATCGATTGATTCAAAATTTAAATATATATAAATATATAAATGCACAGGACTTGCATGGAGATTTGACCACACCCCTACATTTTTGATCATTGAATAATAAACACGATCGATATCGTTAAAAACGTATTGGTACGCGTTTATCGGTCCGCTTGTTGAAGACAAACAGGATGAGCAACGTATCAACGATGACCGCCTTCGGATAGCTTTCATAATGTTAAAAACATGTATATATGCGCGATTGTGCTACCGCCTTTCTTCGATGTATGAAGAAAGCCGGTCCCGGCGAATGTACCGGTACAATGACACCGATACGATTCTTTCACTTAAAGTAAATTTATCAGCGGAGGACAATTTAAACGGCGAGATAGAATGTATCGCGCAAAGAGCACTGACCTGTCAGTTGTCACTACAAGAGGTAGCAGGCACCGTCCAGCCGAACGTTCAAGGGCAGGAAGGAGACAGCACACTGACTGACCGGATAGAAATTCCGCGGCACGTAACACCAGGTAACACCGGCGGAGCCACTCTTCCACTCTTCCTTCAGCAGATCCTACGCTCTGACTGTCTACTCCCACCACGAATTCCGACCCCGAACATTAGCCAATCGTGAAGCATCGTTGCTCTCCTTCCCCTACTATTGGATTCCTCCTACTATCCTTTGAAACTTCCTCCAATCGTCGCCTTGACCGTCATTGGAGAGGGTGGCTGACTCACCCTTCGTGACGAACATGATTTCACATTCGATGCACGAAAAAAAGACCCATGTTTTCCAGCATAAACTCGCTTTCAATTGTTTTATTTTGCCATTAGGCTACGTTTTTGTAGATATATGATACATTGCACAGATTCCAAACTGAATTTGCAGCTGCAATTCCGGAGGAAGTTTCAAAGGATTGCTGTTGCTATTTTTGACGGAATAGGGAGAGAGCAGATCTGAAGAAGTTTAGGGGTTGACGAGCTCGAATGACTCATCGTGCAGTTATCCCAGCTGCGCGTCATATGGTAGTCCCGTTGGGTGTTACCAGTACTTGAAAATAGCATGGCTGGTCAAAAAAAAGATCGATTTATTGAGAGAAAATGGGAAGAAATAATGCTATACGTTCTGCATTCTTTTTTTTCAACGAATTGCATGTAACGTGACTCGTAATTTTTATCGTGCGTAGCATCTATGTACATAAAAATGGCTGATACATACAATTGTGAAGTATAATCTCTTAAACATAACTTATTGAATTATTGGCAGAGTAATAAGTAAATCTCCTGTTATCGATCATACTAGATTTAATTAGTTGTAGGGTGAGCCACTTCCATAGCGACTATACACCGATGTCCAGATACATGCTACAAAATAAAATGTGTTCTAACACGTTTAAAAGTTTATTTACTCTAATGTTTAATGAAACTTAAATTAGAAAAACTATAAATACATATATATATATACAACTCATCCAATCTTAATATCCTATCTTATCCTAAATATTATATTGGTATAGGTAGATCTTTTGCAACTAGTACTAAAATCTGATCTGTGCTCAAGCACCAGTTTGCTATATTCTTCGATACTTTACACCAATTTTCACCGTGATGAGGTTCGGCGGCAATACATCGTTTCTTTACGTCTTCCTGTTGCTCCTCGGTTCCATTTAACAATTCAAATTTATAAAAATAAGCCCATGCATCTCCTAAATCTGGATCTATCTTAACAGTTCTATTGAACCAATCTCTGCATTTTGTGATTTTATGTTCACACCAGAAAAGCCTGTAAAATATTTTGATATTTTTTTATTAAACGAACATTATTAAGCAGCCAGAGAAATGTTACATCTAATAGTTATATACTCACTTGGACACTGCCAGAAGCACATGTGGGTCGTGCTCACATTTTTTTAAAGCATCCACGCTTTTAGTCTTTCTTTGTGGCCGTGGTTCCATGAAAATTGCTTCAGCCCAAAGTAAACCAGACGTAGGACATTCTTGCAATGCTTTTGCCATTAGCGTATTAGCCATGTCTCTAACGCCTCCACTTTTTAATTCGTTCCTGATAGCTTCTAACCAAAGTTCCGCATTTTTTGGATTTTTCAACCGTGCTTTCTCTAACACGGATCGAGCTTTAGTAACTTGTCCCTTTCTGTGTTCTAATTGTGCTAACAGTCGCCACAGAGGAATTGAACTCGGGCATTTCTTTATCTGTAAATCAAGTAAGAAATGTATGAACAACAATTTTATCTCCAATTGATTGTCAATTTAATAAGAAAAAGCTTACAGCCTGAGTATATGTGTCTAGAGCTTTATCCAAATTGCCTTGTTGCTCTTCAATTTGACCCTTCATTAACCATAATTTAGGAAAGTCGTCAAATGCTTCTAAGGCTTCCTTGAGAAGTTTCAAAGCTGCATCAAGGTTGTTCAAGGCCCATTCTAATTTTGCACTTTTCATCATTACTCTAGGTGTTGGTGCGGATGCCCTGGCCTTAGCAAGTAACCGTCTGGCTCTTTCGTATTCGGAATTTTCGGACTCCAATTTCACAGCTGCTAACCATATTTCCTCCGAATTTGGATTTGCTTGAAACGCCAGAGACAAGATACCTCTAGCTGCTGGAACATCACCCTGTAAAATCGACATTGTTGTACACCATAAAGGTAAGATACTTGTATAAAATTGGATTTTCTATAAATCTTACATACCGCCAACCATTTAGACTTTGCACCCATAAGCCAAAGTACTTCACTTTTGGGACAATGAGCAACTGCTCTTTGAAGCAAGGATTCCAAAGATTCTCGGGTTCCATAAGTTTTCTCGAAATAAGCTGCACGCAGCCAAATCGACTTTTTACTGGGAAATGCTGACAACGCATAGGCGTAAACAGCTCGAGCACATTCCAATGCCCCTTGTTGAGCACACTGAAACAATAACGAAGAAAATAATTATTTATGTTACGGCGGATATAATATACATTAATGACATTACAGTTTCTGCATCTTCCATCCAAGTGTGTTTCCTGTCCTCCTCTTCTACTCCAAAACCAATAATTGCCTTGACAATAACTTGACAAGTGTGGACCGCACCAGCCTTTTCAGCCTCCATAGCTTCTTTGAACCAATGTTCTCTGTTAATCTCAACTCCGTTTGCGCTTAAAGAAGATATCGCACGATCAATGATCTTCTCAACCATGTGTTTATTTCCATTCGCTTCTTCCAATTTCGCAGCAGTGGTCCAGATTTGTCTGTCAGTCGGTATATTTTCTCTTGCTTTGTTAAGGACCTTTCTTGCGTTGTCGTAAGTTTCCAACCGGGCAAGAGCAAGCCATAGGTCTACGCTGGTTGGACAACACTCGACTGCTCGACTGAGTAAAATGCGTGCGTCTTCCGGTTCTTCTAATTCAACTGCCGCTTTCCATAGCCTGACCGAATTTGGTATATGTTCCAACGCTTTACGATATACTCTTCTTTTTGCTTTTGTTTCTGTTTCCAAATCTGCTGCCTTTATCCAGATTCTAACAGACGTCGGTATGTGCCTCACCGATTGAGCAATCACCGCCTTAGCTGTATCCGGAGGTTGAAGTCTAGCTGCTTCTAACCATAAGTCCTCCGACGTAGGATTTACCTCGCATCCTTTCATTATTAAATTTCGAGCAGCTTGCACTTTTCCTGTAACTTCTTCTAAACGAGCGGATGCGATCCATGCTGGTGGATGATTCGGATTTGTTTCTCTTACGGATTTCAACAATAATCTTGCCTTTTTGATGTCGCTAAGAAAAAGATAAGGAGAACATAAATATTTAATAGAATGTTCATTAACACATTCGATATTTTGTACAACTTACTTGATATCGCCGCCATAAGTTGGAATCATACTTTGTAAATCTGTTAGATAACCCTTAGGATCAACAACAGTTTGTCCTTCCACAGAATCAGAAACTTGATTCAATTTAACATTCATTAAAGTATTTCTAGCTTGTCCAATTTTCCTTAAATCTAAGTCTCCTGTAGGAGTTAACATTCCAGGTGTTGCTACACCAGGCATCATGGATGCCAAACCACTAGATGGATCGATACTAGTTGATGTTTCACCCCCCAAGTTTCTTGCAAGAACAGAATCTGGTAAAGGAGTAAATTTTTCAGCTCTAGGATTTCTCTGTTTCCGGTTTCTGGCATCACCCACTTCTGGAACATTTTTCCATTCTTCTTCTGTTACATTTACTAATTCCCGTTTTAAGTCAGAAAATTGCTGTTGAATTTTCGGACGTTCTTGTCGATATTTTTCCAATTCTTCCCTAAGTCTCTTCTCTCTATATTCTTTACGTTTTTCATCCATTCGTTTATCAATAGCTTCATATATGGCATCGGCTTCTTCATCATCTTTATCGTATGGGTCCTGTGAAATATCAATGATTTAATACAGAATGCATTCACTGATTATTCTGTAGTATTTATGTTAAACATTTACTTTACTAAATAAGGATCCTCCATATCCAGAAAATTCATCGTAATTAGAATCATTTAGATCCTCTTCATCTTCTTCTTCTTCCTCTTTCTTTTTTGTTCTTTTTGTTGGTGGTGCATGTCTGTCATCTCTACAAGCAAAATATAAGAAACCAATATGATACCAAATGATAGT
Organism: Megachile ligniseca; assembly: GCA_945859555.1. Classification (NCBI taxonomy): domain Eukaryota; kingdom Metazoa; phylum Arthropoda; class Insecta; order Hymenoptera; family Megachilidae; genus Megachile; species Megachile ligniseca. The sequence goes on from OX243792.1 coordinate 1,003,601, forward strand.
GAAATGGTATATTTTTATTAAAACCCATTTTTGGCTAAAATACTTACGAGACATCGTTAGCATCTCGAGCTGGACCGATATCAGATCTGGTCGTAAATCCAGTTGCACTAAAAACAAGAGACAAATAATGTTTTGATGTGTTGTTTCAGTGAAGAGGGTTAGAATCATAAAATAACATTGTATGTTATATATTACCCTCTTCCAACACCAGCAACATATCCTAAAGGTGCTGGTACTCCTAAGAAATGCTTCTTATTTCGGGTTGATAATGAAACTGACGGAACTGCCATCGTTATTTACGTTTAGTTTATTAACGTAAATAAGTACACAAGACACTTTCCATCTAACCTAACTTTAGAAAAGCCGTGATGGACAACAGCGCATGCTATGTCCGTTCAATTCTACAAACTTTGTAATCTATGACAACATGTATGCGCTTTCATTATACCACTTTGTTGTGGAATGAATTTAACGCGATTGTACTAGACTTCTTATTAATATGCTCATAATTATTGCTTATTAAATATATTTGCAATTGTATATATATTATCGAAAAGAAGAGTTTTTTATACATTCATTATCATACAAAGATAATTATTTAATTATAGCGCCATGTTTGGTTAGCACCATCTGTTAGCATGTAGCCCAAGCTTTAGTTCTACATTTTGCCATGAGACGCATGCGCATCTGTTCGATGTTCAAAAATTTGCGCATTTGTAAGGTTTGTTGTACTAGTTGTTCGATGTAAATTTAATTTCATTGAAATGGAATCATAAATTAAGTGCGCAACTTTAAAGTTCCTACATATTATAGCTATGTCCATTGGTGTTCGTCCAGCTCGATTTTCCCGGCATAAATCAGCTCCTTTCTCAATAAGATAACTACTCGATTTTAAGGAAAATTATTAGAATTCAACTTAATGACGCGAAACTTTAGTTAATGTCTATTTACTGACGCAGCTAGTTGCAAATTTCCTGTCATAGCTACTATGTGCAAAGGGGTACGTAAACCATAGGAATCCGTTGTATTTACATCTGCACCATTTCGGAACAGAAGCTCCAATATTTTTATATCCGATGCGTTTTTCATAATTAAAACAGCTTCAAGAAGTAGCCCTAATGTATTCTGATGAGGTTCTGAGTGGACTGTTGCTCTAGAAGAATGTATTTTTATGATCTTTGAAAATTGCAACATTATACTCGTTTACCCATATGCTAGCAATAATTTAATCATCGGAAGGAAGGGTCTTCGAATAACGCTAGTGTAAAGTGGACTTTCATGAAAGACATCATAGACGTTCACGGTAGCACCGTTTGTTAATAATATAGTGGCAGTTTGAACGTCTTTTTTCAGAGCGGCATAGTGTAACGGGTATCTTCTTAGGTTATCCGTACAATTAACAGCGGCGCCATTTTGCAGTAATGTTAGAACCACATTCGAATGTCCTAATAAAGCAGCTTTGTTAAGAGGCGTTACTCCTATAGATATGAAATCAATCAGAAATGTTGAAAATAATGTTGACTTTTCTTTTGTTTAATATGATGCAGCAATATTGTATTTGGTACTAATATATGCATGTTACTTAAAGATAACCAACCGTGCATTGTCTTTGCCTCAATATCGATGGATGGCTGATCGCAGAGCAATTGCACGAGTTTCGTATCATCGTGCTCGGTAGCGATATGTAGCGGCGTTAAAAAATCGGACCTTCTGCAATTAACGTCAGCGCCCTAAATAAAGTATATAAGGTTAATAATATAATTATCATTTTTAAATTAACACAATTCTAACTTCTAAATCTTTTTATTGCAGATGGAAATCAAAACACGAAATATTTTCGTGCCTTAGACAGCGCTTCTCTCGCAATAGATAAATGCCGAACGGTACAAGCTTGCAACAATTTCCAATTAATATTATTATCCAACGATTTTGGCCAGACGACAGGATCGATAATAACGACGCGACGAGTTGATCTTCTGGCCATGTTTAAATAAAATAATTAATAGAAATAATTAATGAAAGAAAATGTGGGTTATAGAACAGAATGTCTTTTGTTTCTGTCTATGGGTGATCAAATATCTTTAACTTTTATATTATAGTATAGTTTTGATTGTACTGTTTATTTCAACAAAAAGCAGAAATACATAAATAACGTTGCGGAAGTAAATGTTCACAAGTTGAATACAGTTATTTATTATTTCTCGTTTAGTATCATTACAATATTATATATCGTTCGATCAGAGGCACCGTTAGTTCGAAAAAATACTTTCGATGCCGAGTATACATAACTTCTTGTTTCTAAACGCACATGTACCATTGAACGTTTACATGATATAGTACGATTATGCACATAATCTCATTCGAATGTTACTGAATGATTATTGTTCCACGTGTTTCTTCTCGAAAATATCTGAACCTTTCGTCAAACCTTTTAATATCAAGAAGGAAGATAATAGAATATTTTTGTAGCATCGATAACAAGAAGTTCGAATTAATCAACGATGTTGTTGATTCCGCGTTCGTTTAAGATTTAAATGCCACTGATATATAAATCTCTATTCATTAGTAAAATCGAACATGCATCAAAAATAGCTTAGATATTTTTGTTCTGTGTGCAGATCGAGAGAAAGTGGGGGGAAACTTTAGGAATGTGTCCTCGATATTGCACAGCGATTGTAATTGACTAGAATCTTTTATCATCGCTTCTGGATGTTTGAAATTATAAGTTTAAGAAAAACGAGTAAAAAATAGTAATAAAAAAATAGAGTTTCGGAATTGTGGGAAGCTTTGGAACATTATAGAATGCAGTAGCATGTAGAAGATATAAAGATGTGACGTGTGTTGAGTATAAGGTCTAAGTATAGTGTTTGACATAGTGTGCAATGTGTAGAGTGTAGCGCCAACACTTAAAAGCTTAGGTATCTGGCCCAATCCAGACAAAAATGTTAATTTTATTCTTTTTGTTTTAGATGAAGTTGTTAAAGAGGAGTTCTAAAAAAATATACGAGTGCCTTATTATCAATGAAACTCAAACCGAATTGATTGATGTTCCTTTAATTGTACACAATAATCAATATTTCTCATCATCTATAACGCTAATTACAATGTTAATGAGTAATAAATACTGAATCATTCCGTCGCAACGATACTTAATCTACGTAAATACTAATTACACGCTAAACGATCGTCAAAAATATAGAGCATCAAGTGACAAAAAAGATTTTTATCGCCGATCGTTCACGGATCGATCGGTCAGTCGTACGCTGGTTTTAATCTCTCTCTCTCTATTTCTCTCTCGCTTTTTATATCTATCTTTCTCTATTTTGTTGCTGTTGTATCTACCGTGAAAAATAATCATTGTGTACGCGTTCAAGCATACAGATAGACGAACAAGGAACAAAAAGGAAAAGTTATTCAGTCTCCTCGGAACATTTTGCTCTATGGAAGGCCGTGTTTGGTTCAATCGAGAAGAACATTACATGTTATTTGGTGTAAGTTTGTAGTTTTACATTTACAAGTTTTCTTTCCTCGCTCCTTTTTTTCCTTGAATCATTTCTTTTTTATTTTCAGCGACAATGGTCATTGGCGTAACTATGTAGAGTCGGAGTGGTTCCAGAAGTATATTCGCCGCTCGTGATTTATTTCAATAGAAATAACTATTCGAGCTAAAGTACGATATGCAATCAATTATATACTAAACATAATATTCTCATGACGTGAGATTATAGACAAAAACAATGTTAAAATTAAGCGATACAATTGACATTTTTCGCAATGGGACCTCCCCTAGACTAAAACTTCAGTTATGCCAATGACAATGGTAAGACGATGGATTATCTGTAAAAGATACTTCACACTTTATATTCACGATAGGAATTAAAATTTCACGAGCTAGATTAATCCTCGTTTCATAAATTTCGTTAAACTTTTTACTTTCATTCAAATCAACAATAGACTATGTATAATTGTCAAGCTATAGAGCATTAATTAATCCTCGAGAATGATCCAGTCGCAAAATTTTAATTCTAAACTGATGCAAGAACCATCACCGATGATTTTTCCCGCAGACATCAGCGTATAGTATAAGTCTGTACACGGCTAAAAAATTAATTGACAATTATGTTTAAAGTAAGGGTAGGAGGATATCGATGTGTTAGTACGTCGAATATAAAGTGTGAATTCAGTAGAAGATATGTTGTAGCTATATCGTCCATTAGCTTTGGATTCAAACTGGTATTTTCAGTATTCAATATATACACCGTGTGATCTTCGATTCCACATACAGTGAACCAAAACAATATTAATACAGAGCAACAGAATTAAACTGTATGTAATGATGCAACTATTTCAGCTTAAGGCACAATACTGCAACTTCAACATACACTTAACAAATTTTGTAACTTTTAATAACTGTAAAGTAAAATTTCATTTTTCAAAGTAAGCCTTACATATTGAAATTATATAGACACTTGAAATTTTAGAGATTATATGAAATTTTGATAAAACAAGAATTTATGCTTATTTTGCTTGCCACCCCTGGCTGAAATAATTGTAATATTATATACAAGTATTTTTATTTAACTTTGATATATACACGAATAATCATTTTCTAAGAGAACAGTATTTTTGGTTCACTTTGTATGCGTGTACAATATCTCTCTCTATCCCTCTTGCAAACTAAGTCAAAGAGGATGAACTACATACACGTATGAACTTTATACATACATGTCCATATATGCAACATCCGTAAAAGCGAAACGAATGGTAAATAATTATAAAATGACATTTCAGCCTCGTTATTTTTTTTTTGTTCCTATTCTATCGTTCACTATCGTCTCGAATAAATCTTGTCCTCCTTTTATTGTAGGTCGTCCATGTAATCCCATCACCGATTCTAGTCGTCTAATCGGATGGAGTATGTCTATCTTCGAGCCTAATCCATGGAAAAAACTATTCTTCGTCCGTTTTGTAATATCAGTCAGAAAAGCATGAGGATAGTTTGATTCGAATATACTACGATTGTTTTAACGATTTCAGTCGTCGCACGATTGATCGGGGCTCTTCCTGCCCGTGCTGCAAGCAAGGAGAGCTTGAATCTGTGTTTTAACCCGTTAACTACCGTAAGATTAATACAATTGACGTTGTACCAGCGAGTACAGTAAACTTTCGTTATATCACCTCCCCCCACACTAGGTCCCCCTGTATGACTCATTCATGGGAACTGTTACATTGTCATGTTAATCACATTAAGATCTAAAACTTAGAAGGGATATTTTGGAAATATAGCTTGCAAAAATTTTGGACAAGTTTAGAATCTAGTCTAGCGAGACTTGAAAACTCTACGGAGAAAAGGGTGGCGATATAATGAGAGTTTATTGTCCTAAATTGAAACATTGATATTCGATTATGTTAGTTAACGCGTTAAAGCAATACAAGAGCACGCTGAAACATTCTTGAATTACCATGATTAGGGTATAATTTTCTACTATCTTGGATAGATGAAAAGAAATTAAGATTACTATGTGATACAGCGCAATTAACGTCGGCCAAAGATTTAATGTGGCTATTGTCTGTTCAGCAGGCTCTTGTAAGTCGTGAATAGTCTTTCTGAGCACCGTGTTTCTTAAAGTAAAGTCTCTCTTGTCTCGCCGTTTGAGAACGTATTACTGTTTCATAACGAATACAGAATAGCTAAAAGAAGGGGGCGTCAGAGAGAGAGACGTTCGTCAGAAAATCTGGAAATTATTTTATCTTGCGTATACGTGAGTCCGAAAACGTCAGTTCGTTACCCTCTTTCTCGTGATAAATTAGATCCCTCGTTTTCCTTAATCACGTTCACGATATTGTTACGTTTTTATCGAGTAACAGTTTAATATACTAAACGGTGCTGGTAAGGATATCCTCGTGATTGAGAGCTTATTTGGTACTGAGCAGAATTAGAATAAGGATCATATGCCTGTAACAAAAATTAATTATAAAAACTTTCTTGAAATTTATACTTAATACTTTTCAGGGTTGCAGAAGTACCTGAGAGCGTTTTCTGGAGACCATAAACCTCTTCTCGGGGAGGTTGTAGTAACTTTGTTGAGGATACACAAGGCCGTACTGGGGGCTGCCGTATTGAGAAGTACCGTCGTATTGTTGACCATATTGGTTCTCGTATTGTTCATAATAACTGGATGGATGAGTGCGAATAATTCCTATGTCTGATGGGGACAGAGAGTCTAGGCTGTAGTGACGAGGAGGATATGCCGGGGAATCCATCCATGGAATAACTGTATAAGTTAAAATAAAATTAATATTTAATGACCCATCTTTTGCAAATCTCTGGTTTAAGCCGACTGCAAAGATATATTGCATGTACCATTTCGAGGATCTTCTTCGTCAAGAAGATTGTCTTCATCTTCCACGTTCTCGTACTCATCGTTCATGTACTTGTGCCAGTTTCTAAATGTTAAAAAATTTACTTCAGTTTCAGGTATTCATGTTTGCAATTATGATCCACTATGCAGAACAGTTATTACCGTTTTCGACGCTCGTTCTCCCAAAGGGACAAGAGAGTTAACACGTCTTCCGGATCGATATCCAATTCCCTTTTGAATCGGGGTTCCTGATAAATTGGGACGCTGAAAGTTTCAAGTTGAGTAACTTCAATCCCGTGTCAAAGGATTCTTTTGTACTTAACATTCAAGCTTGCATTTATGTTTCAAATCGATCTGTTTCATTGCAGTTTTGATTCACGGTTTGATCGTGCGTGCAATGCATTGAAGAGTTTGAATGAAAAATCCAGCGAACAAAAGGATAGTTTTTGAAGCACCAATGACCAGCAAGAAACCGTACGCGTTTGCGCTGAACGGAGCGATAGAATGTTATCGTAGGTCGGGTCCGCCGAGCATGCTTGGTACCACGCTCTGTTGCGGATGATCGATATGACGGCACCGGCTAACGCCAACAGCTGATTGGCTGGTCATATGCCAAAACGATACGGACTCGTCAGGTGGTTTCATTCAGATTTTCCGCTTACTTCACCAGTATATACATTCACAAATGATGAAGAAAAAAAGAGAGGGAACAAAATTGAAAGTCTATAGAATCGGTTCTAAACTCTATAAGATATCGTGAATGATTTAACAGCTAACTTGTCGACTTTTAACTCAAGAAATTTACACTGTGATCAGTTATAATGATAATTTTAGAACGAGATATGGAAGTTAGCCGACAGAGAATAAATAGTTCAAGGCTAACTCTATTATAGTTTCCTAATTTATGTATCTATATGATTGCCAGTACCTTCTCTAACAGTCCAGAGAAGGTCCTAGGGAGAGTACTTAGAAAGAGATAAGGACCTCAAGGGCTTAAGAAAAAGTTGTTTAAAAGTTATCTATGAAACGATAAAGACCGAACGAGAGCCTAGGGAGAGCTTATGGATTAGGGAAAGCTGGGGGAAGTTTAGAGGTAGCTTGTATAAAGTTTAGCAGAATTTTTATATCTTTAAGGAAGCTTAAGTTGCAACTAAGTGCAATTGAACTTTCCGTTCCTATTATTCATTGAACGGCTGTCGATCGAATATAAAATTCATCCTCGAGTACACATCTCACGAAAGTGTCATAGCTAACTAGAGAGTCAGCTGATTGGTAGGCGATATATCAAGTAATAGTCAGACCTGACCTACTTTTGCTCGCTTCCATTCAGCTTTTCGTGGATACACCCCTTGGAAAGCTACACTCTTGCGTCACGAGTATCGAACGTCTCGATGACTGCACCAAATTGTACCTGTGCCCGCGTCTACCCACGCATCCAGGAACACATACACGCCCACGCGAACAGAGAGGATGCTCTATCGAATAATTGTCCACCGCGTGAATGTTTTGTTGAATCCCGAAAATTCATCCCGTTCACGATTATTAGATTTTTAGCCACCCACAACGATTTTATGCTTCGTTATTTCGTTCAGCGATTCAAGATATTTTTAAAAGCTTTTTAACTGTACGACTTTTATTCCCTATTCTTTTAAGTTATTACGGCTGTGACCCGTTCACGTTAATTAACCATATGAATGAAAGATCATTAACAATAGAGCCTCCTCTCGAGTTTTGAAGGCCTGATAAAATATAACAAGCACGTTCAGTACGGAGATAAAGCGAAGGCGTAAAAAACATTTCCAAGTCTATGAAATACATTTTTATACGTTCCTAATTATCCCTGTATCTTCTAATTCCGTGTACTTTCAGGTTCGAGCGATTTTACGACCCCTCAAAGATCATCCTTCGTAGAATATGCTTTACGACACACTTGAGATGTTAATGTTAACTACCTAGCATCAAAGTTTTTGCATTAAGGAGATTCTAAAGAAGAGAAGCTGCAAGATCATTGGATAAGAGTATTTTATTATCAGCAAGGAAAAACTTTGTTTCTCGTTAGACATTAATTTCGAAAGAACATTAGGATTGTCTACGAGTTTTTATCATTCTTTTTCTACGATTATCTTGGCGAGCCTCCTTTACTCCAATGTAAAGGAGAAAAACGTGCACGAGTGACCTGTGACATTTATTTACGGGTCAAGCAATTGCACATCGACGCCGCGGCTACGTTTTTCCGCGTAAAAATAAAAGTTTGACGTAAGGAACTCTACCGGCTGACTTTAAAATAATTGATCATGCTCTGACGTATCGGTGAACGTCATCGTCGACGTCATTTAATTAATGAATAACTGCTTCGTGTGTACGTTATAAATGTCGTCGATAGCCTTCGCTGTAAAGATATCAAGTTTCAACCTATAGTTGAATCTTGCATCGCTATAATTGAAACACTGGATTGCCCATTGCCATCCATTGTATGCATTATGTCTCACTAGGAATATACAGATCTAGGGATATGGGGAGATATGCAGAATATGTATAGTACATATGTACAGTTAGATGAAAGGTATAGATCGTTTAATTTATACTACATGTAAAAGTATGAAGTAAAACAGATCAGAATTGTATCACAGATGAAAGAGAACGAAAAGAACAATTTGGAAAGCGTTCCCAGCACGAGTGGACTTAAGAAGAGCAGGTTCAACATACTCCGCTGATCAACTTCGATAACGACGTCGTATTGAACCGACTTGGTCGTCAAGCCGACCGTCGTTTCTGCCGAGGGCAACGCCCTCGCCAACCCTCTCATCCCCATTCAGAAGAAATGTCGAAGAAAAAGAGGGTTGTCCCGAGCAAGAGGGCGGGAAAGGCGTGCTTGCAAGGGTGGGAATAACAGCCGGGTTACCAAGTCGATTCACCCTGCTTGTTCTACAGGTGCATTATTGCGACCCGAACAATTACTATGAAACGCACTCGAAAAGAACAGCATGAAAGTAAGAGAACAGTAATGCAACACTTGATTCTGCGTCAAACTACATGGTAACCTTTTTCAGATTTTACGAGGGTGCATGCAATCAGAGACTCACCTTCTCTTTACTTGCGCCTGCGATGCGGACTGCTGAGTGGATGTTGAGGATTGGAATGACGAGGTAGACGGTTTCATGGTGGTTGATCCGATGATTCCAGACTTCTCGGACCTCTTTCGACGGTCTTCGTTCAAGTAGTAGCGGGAATACGCGGGAACATCCCACACTTGGGCCATCTCGTCGCCTAGTTCGTTAACGAGAACCTTGCTGTAACTGAAGCAGAAAATCTTTATTAAGTTTATTGTTAAAGCGATCGCGTGTAGTAGCGCAGTTAAGAGCACTCGTGCGCTTAGCAGCTTCTGGATTTTGTAGAAATGAAGTTTGACATGCAATGTATTTGAATACAGTGTACTGGGATATGAAGTATTGGAATGTGGAGAGATGGAATTACAAGATATAAGAACACAGGTTGAGATACAGTAGAGAATAGTGGACCATAGCAAACTGAGATACAGAGCACTAGATATAAAAATATTTTGATTTGTCCACGATAAAAATTATCCATATTTGTTGCATAGAATTTAGTTTTCGTGTCCCTGTAGTAACAGTATTCGAACGTCCAGATGTCTATTTACTTATAGGTAACTTTTATTACCAGCACTTACAAGGTGAATATTCATAAGATACGTCAAAGATGTTATGAAATACTTACTCGTAATTCTTTTCGTAAGGAGGAAAGGAATCACGATCGTAGATGGCATTGTTAGGAGTATTAGAACGGGACTTCTCCTCTTCCGCTAAAGCTGCTTTCAGTCCACCTAATCCTGCCGAAGCAAGAGTTCCTGTAACACGAAGAAACGGTGTAACTAACGAATGACAGAAGAAGTCCATTTAGCGAGACTACGTACTTTTCTCTGCACTGGAAGAATACGAGGTGGCCGCTTTGCTTTCTGCTTGACGATTCTGTTGATTACCAAACATCAACATCTCCTGTGTTCGTTTAGCTGAAACAGATGCATTGTGAATAAGTAAACCAAAGTTTGAAACATCAGAGGAAATAACAAGCCTTACGTTTTGGTCTCATTGTTTGCTCAGTCTTTTTTCCTTCTTCCGCCAGATTCGTCGGCAAGGATTGGGCTACCATAATGAGACAGCACAGAGTCAATAACCACACCCAGGCATACATCGTCTAGAAAAAATCATATTTTACATGATTAGATCTTATGTACTTCGATCTGTCTAATAAGGAACAGGTAGGCTTTGTTCAGATACTTTTAGAAGAGTAAAAATTAAAATAATCTTTGTAGGGTGAGGTGGATACGAAGAATAAATCACGAAGAAGTAATGGGTTGAAGAGTTCACCGTTTGTGCAGCGTGCGCATAAGGCGTAGATCTACGAAGACTAAAAACTTTCAAATTTGGAAATGAAAGAATTTCAAAATAAGTGTAAAAGTTTCAAACTTTCGAAAAATTGATTAGACATCGGTACTGCACGTCATTCGCGCATCCATGCACTGCGCTCTCGCGAACGCAATTGCACATCATTTCTATAAAGTATGCTCTTCGTATACAGGTTAAAGTCTACGTAGCATAGGCAAATGAAGATAGCAGGTCGCTACAAAAGAAGCTTAAATGTCACATAATGCGAAATGTCAAGAATCTATTTCCATTGCGTGTAAAAGATTAACGGCGATATCGTGCAGGAAGTTCCTTGCAACTTATTTTTTTCTTTTATGATTCAAGTCTTACACGAAATTAATGGAATATGATTTAACTCGTACATTCTTTCAGATTCCGAGATGAAGTTTATTGTGGCAAGTTTCACAGAAGCGAAACGTGAAATAGTGACATTAACAGATGGTGATAATTTAACTATAAGTACCCCGCAGCGTACTCGCAATTAGTTTATGTACAGATCAGTGGAGTAGTGGGTATATCAGGTTGGAAACTTATAATAGATCGTTCTGTTTGAAATGTCAAAGTTTGAAGAAACGCTAAAGGCAGTATAAAAGGAACCTGTACACATTGTTTTAAAAGTTTGCAAGTTTAAAGATTTAAACATTTGAAAATTTATAGATTAAACAACGTCTAAATTTAAAAATTAGAATATTTCTAAATTTGGATATCTGAAAGTTTAAGCCTCCCCTAAACATGCTGAAGTAAGTCTGCGTTAACGGCAGTACTGTTAGCGATAATAAGTTTGGCGAGCTTTGATAAAATCGATCGAAACTTCGTGATTGGACGCGAGCGATAGCGTGTAACAATTAAAGCTGAGCAGGAAATGAAATTGAACCGGATATAGTAGATCCAGAAATCGCACACTTGTTGCGTCTAGAAATACTATAGCTCATTTATCGCGTTTGTGTACGCGTCTATGCAACTCACAATTAAAAATACATTTCATTGACTGTACTTTCATTGATGACTCGAAATGTTCGTAATACTTTTACGCTGGTAAAACACTTTAGAAAAATTTAAAGTTTACAGATGGATTGATCTTCAATCCGTACAACCTACAATTTTCTACTTATTCTATATGTTGAAGTGTCGATAATCCTATCATTGTCACGAAGTCTTCCGATCAAGTAATCTTTTAGAGTACATATTTTTACTCTTCTAATAACTCCAATTTTTGTAGGTATCAGCAGCGGGCCAATTAAATTGACAAAAGGATTTGAATGGAAACGATTGTGTCAAGAGGGATCAAATAGAGTTTCGGTCACCTTAGTGTCGAGTGTTCTCTGGAGTTCAAGATTTCTTTCCTCGGATGTTTCTCGTGGCGATGGTTCTCTGTCGAGGACGTAGAGAACTGGCGAGTTCGGCTGGTCGAGGTAGAATGAATGTTGGAGCTCGACAGGACGACTAGAAAACCAGTGGAGGGTACGGTCGATCAACCAACCCCACCTTGGTGAACGAGCATCCCCTACCCTTTCGAACAACCCCTACTCGCTACGAGGTGATATGACGTCCACACGCGCACATTTCTGCAGACACTCCACACAGAACTTGTATACGCCGCTATTGTGGTACGAAATACGTCTACCCACGCGATGACCCGACCAAATCTTCGGTTCTATTCTTAAAATCTTCTCTCGCGTAGCATATCGGGTCCTTTCTTATTGTTTAGAAGGTTTCGCTGTAAATGGGCAGAAATTGTGAAGCTTATCGCTTCTTTAATTCCACGCATTTCAAATGCTAGCTCTAGTAAATAACTTTTAGAATTGTACAAGTATAAGAGTCTTAGTCTGCTTTTATTTTAATTCCTCCAGACTCAATTTTTTTGGTAATTAACACCTGAAAATTGCGAACCGAAACTATAGTATGCCAATGTCATTTTTTATAGATGTGTTAATGTGGATGGCATAGCGCTCCAGGTATTAATGGCACGTTTAACGAACAGAGAAAGCGTTCTTTCGAGCGTATCAATCGAATTGTGCCGTTCTTGGAACTACCTCCCGTTTAACGAATACCTTATAAAGTCGTATAGAATTCTCTTAACTGAAACGTTAATTACTCGTATTGTTTTAACGTCGATAGCTGTTCGTGGTAATTTACGAAACGATATTTTCGTATTACCGTATTTTCCTTATCGTCTGGAAGTTCCAGGGCTGAATAAGGAGAAAATTGTAGCAGCGTTTTCCGTATTCAGTCCCCGGTCGCTCTTCTTCAACCCCCGCAACAGGCAAAAACGCCCACACCACCGCCACCGACATCACCCTCCCCATCGTACAACGCCCACGATTACCCAACGCCCACGCATATATTTTCTGTTGTGCATGAGAAACAGCGGGCGAGGATCGAAACGGTAGGGAGAGAAAGAGGGAGAGATCAAGCGACGTGCGAAATTTCTTCTTTTCCTTCTGCGTTATCACGCTGACGTCTTACGACAAAATATTTATCATCGCCTGAGATCCTTGAAATATTTATGACCTCGCCCCCGCACGCTCCGAACGATCTCCCACCCTTCTTTGCTCTTCTGTGGGACTCAAACCTTTTTTCTATACGATCACGGTTCAAAAAATTAATTTCTCAGGTAAAAGTCTTTGATAACTAATTTTTAATTTAATTAAAAGGATATATTGTACGCGTGTCTCCTTTCAGGAACACAACAGGGTCGAGAGAGACATATAGATATAGCGGATCCTCTGGGGAACTACGAAGTTTTTGTAAGCTATCGTCCTTTAACGAACTGTTTACCTGAGAATACGATGCATCTTGACGTACTATGTATCTTCGTAATTGATCTATTTCCGAAGAATCGGTCGCACGCTTGCGCAAATTCGAGGAGCTGCGGAAAAAGAGCGCGGGCTTGCCCTAAATCGTTTCTCAGAAAAACGTACACCGAGATGAGAACGTATCTCGAGGGAGTTTCAATAATTAAGTAAGAAAAGCATATTCTTTATCTGTTATAAATTATTGCATTAATCGAACAAACTTGTAGGAATCAGTACGATGGCAAACGCTTTCACAATATGCATATATGCATGAATTTAAAGCATCGGGAAAAGAGAAACGGTGTTGCCTTGCTCAAGTACTGGAAAAAATTAACACCATAGAATAATGCTTCTTCAGCGAATTTGGAAACTGATCAATGCTTTGCTTGGACAGGAGGGTGATTTTTGTGAATTTACTGAAAGCTTGATTATTCCACGGAGGATACAGGAGGACCCTGTCGCCGCTATAATTACGGCGTTGGTTCTATGAAGTAATATAATTCGACGTGCTCGACCTGAAGCGCGAAGGTTGATTCCCATTGACGTCACCCGTTGATTCTGGGAACGACGAATCCCCGTGCTTCCAACACTTAGTGGGGGGATGTACGTGAGTCGTGAAGAAAATCACCCGTGGGAGGAAAACATGGATGTACCTAGGGACCTTATACACCCGAGTCTAACGTAGGATTCTCTCACAATTAGGAGAGTTATATCAAGTGCTTTCGATCTTGGAAGAAGGCAACGAAAATTTAGAAAAAACCTAAGAAGGGTTTGGAAAGAGTTCAAAGGAAATTTAGGGTCACCTTGAGACAATAAAACAATATTTAAAAACTTCTTATAAAAATTCCAATGAGAATTTAGGAAGATTCCAGGCAAAATCTCGAGGGAGATCCAAAGATAGCTTAAGGAGAACCTAAAAGGTAGTTAAAAAGATCCTAAAAAGAACGTGAGGAGTAAGGGTGTAAAAGTTTATAGTAATTCAGTTGGTGGTAATAATGCATGGTGTATGATTTGCAGTAGTATAAATCGGTACTAGAAGAGGCATTTCAAGTTGTTGATACTACACTGAGGAGTGGAAACTGTAACCAACCGGGAGAAGGGGGTATCCCGAAGGAATAGATCGATGTTTCACGCTGTGTAGTAAGGAACGCCTGTTGCTGTAAAGGAGGAGTAACTTCATTCATGAAAATGGCAAAATATGAAACGATGTATCGTCTCAAGGTTTAATAATCATATGTTAGGAAAATTATAGCATCAATATAGATTCAATCTTCACGAATGATAATTTAGATGCTATAGATTAAACCAAAAAATAATTTATTTCTAATTAACTATTATTTTATAGTAATTCCCTGTCTTCTATAACATAGTTATGATATAGTCTTTAAAATAATATAACGTTAAAATTCTAGCCTTCTTAAGCACTGTGTCAATAGTTGTTAATTTCGATAAATTCTAATCATAAATTTATGAAAATCGTTATAATTTTCAACCAATTACGTATATCATACGTATACAATTATTGTGATAACAGTCTACTTTCATATTTTCAGTATTTATTATTGTTAATAACGTAAAAAGAATTAATTTTTCCTTTTAATATGACTTTATCTTATAATTTGTTTTGTCGTATTAGTGAAAGCCTTGCACAAGATGTATACATACTTTCAAAATATTTTTAGCCTCGTCATTTAAAATTGAAACAAGATGGCAGTACAATGTCATTTCCTGTTTAGTGCGTTAAATTTGTAAATATGGATTGATATCGTTGGAGTTTTTAATGTAGAAAGTTATCAAACAACAAACACAGTTCAGGCGATTACATGTCAATTTTTTTATGATTACATCAACGTTATTCAGATAATAGTAAGAAAACTGGTTAAAGAAGAACAAAAAATGGCGAAACAGTCGTACAGTATTGTTGAATATTATGCTGAACAAGAAAGATATAGCTGCGGTTATTGCAAAAGTCCGAATACAAATTTTAGTCATGGCAAGTAATAATTAGAAGTTGAACTCATGTATAATTTCGTATTTTTATTAATAGGTTATGTATCTCACTTGACAGTTGCTTGTACATATGCTTTATAGTGTCATTATGTCAACTATATCATGTATGAATTTCATTTAAGCGATATTTTTTTGTTTCCACAATTTAATATGTTTTAGGCATGGGAACCCATATACTGACTGTGCAAGATTATCAGAGTTTAATAGACAGAGGTTGGAGAAGATGCGGTTCTTATTGTTACAAACCGACAATGGATCAAACATGTTGTCCAATGTATACTATTAAGTAAGAAACTATAATAAATTGCTATGATAACATGATCTTATTATGAGTATATAAAGTTTTATATCGCTTGCTATAGATGCGAGGCATTACAGTTCAAAATTTCTAAATCGCAAAAGAAAGTTTTGAAAAGAATGGCTAAGTTTTTAAGAAATGAATTGCAGAAGGATGATAGTATGGATATTGGTGAAGAGGACCACTGTGATAATATAGGTACATATAATTCGAATTTCAACATGTATCCTCAAAATGTGTTGCTAACATCAATCTATTATAGATATTGCAGAAATTCCTAATCAGAGCAGACATTTTTTAAAGGCCCAAGAAAATGCTTCTGACATGAATGTAAAATTTATAAATGACGAAGTGAACATGAGATTACAGCCTAATGTATCAAACCAAGAAAAGAAAGCTAATGATTTGGAAATGCAACAAAAAAGTTCAGAAAATATACCTGTGGCATCAAGTCATAATAATGAATCAGACAGTACATCTCAAAATTTACAGTCTGCAAAGAATGCTGCTAGACCACCATGTATGAAAGCAAAAATGTTACGTAAACAACGCAAACAGAATAAATTATTAGCACAAGGAAAATCTCCAGACGAAGTAGAAGCTATCTTTAATGCGAATAAACAGGATAATCATGCTAAGAGTTTAGAGAAGTTGTTTGATGAAGTGTGTAATGGAACCAATAGGCTGGAGGTAGGGTTTGTAGCAATTGTTTGAAGTATTTTGGTAAACATTGCACGTAATAAGTTGGTCCCTTTTTCTCCAATTTATCTGATGCTAAAAAATAAAACATAGCAAAATTAAGCTATAACATGAAAATTTAACTACTTTATGTTTTTTGTTTACTTAATTTAATTAAATCTACAAATTTTACTAGCTGAAACTAGTTAGAGTTTCACCAATGAGCTCTGGATACATAGAAACATCAAAACAGTCTTATGAAGTATATAAAAAATATCAAACAATGATACATGGAGTTCTACCAGAAAAGGTTACAGAGAAGCAGTATAAGAGATTTCTTGTGAAATCACCTTTACAGGTAATTTTACAGTTTATATATACTTATTCATTGTCAGAATGCATTAAACACATTTTTACTGCTTCTATGTAGTGTCTGATATCATACAAAATTAATATTACATTGAATAGTTCTAAAATTATGTAAAAAGTTAAAATATTATTATGATACATGATTGGAGCAATGTGGACCTTCTATTATATGTTATGTTCATTATCGTATTATTCGCTATATGTAGACTATTCCAACAAGTAATTTCTTATCAATTATTCTTGTTTAATTCATCAGATAAAATTAGTGAGAACAATATCCGATGAATTTATTAACACTCTTGAAGTAAGTGCAAACGTTTATAAAAAGTACCAGATGATTATCCACGGAGATCCGCCAGAAGAGTTGGATACCGAATCGTTCCTTAATTTTATTGTAAAAAGTCCTTTGCAGGTACACTTTGCATTCAGCATGGTCTTTTCGTGAAACCTACTTTATATGTATATGTAAATAATATCTAAACGTTTGAAAAATTATGTATGATGTTACTTTTCATTGAAAAATTTAATTGTTTGATATAAAGATGATATACAATTAAGGATTTTATAATTTTAAAGCCTTGGACACCTGAAGATGGACCCCCCAGCGGATATGGTTCCTTTCACGAACAATACTGGTTAGATAATGAATTAATTGCCGTTGGAGTAATAGACATTTTACCTTCCTGTGTCTCGAGCGTTTATTTTTTCTATGATCCAGCATATTCTTACCTCTCTCTCGGAACTTTTAGGTCAGTTCCTAAACATATGAGTTGACATTTCATTTTTCTATAAAATCTGTATTTAATAAACTTACATCTATCTGTAGTTCCCTTCGAGAGGTTTACTTAACGAGAGAGCTGAATAAAGTAGCGCCAGCTTTAAAATACTACTACATGGGATTCTATATACACACATGTCCTAAGATGCGATATAAAGCACGAATGAAGCCGTCGAAATTATTATGTCCTGAAACTTATGCATGGTTCGATATAGAACCTTGTTTATTGAAATTAGATAAACAAAAATATAGTAGATTGAACGATGACATTGATGCAATTGACGAAGACGGCATAATCGATATCCATAAGGTACTTATTAAATCTTCAGTTCTATAATTTTACCATAACAAATCTTTATCTTTTATCTATTCCCTTCAGCCAATATTTTATTTTCAGGTATCCGTTCTGTATCGTCAAGTTGCCATGCCGTATAAAATATATAAAAGACAATGTCAACACTCAGTGACACCAGAAGAGGAAACTGAAATTAAAGAATACGCTAGTTTGGTTGGGATGAAGTGTGCACAGAGATTGTTACTTTATCGCTGTTAGGCATTAGGTCTGTGAAAGATTTCAATTTGTATATTCTTCTTCTTTTTTTTAAATAGAGAATCATCGCTTATTTTATGAAAAGACAAGGCACTGAGAAGTATTGTTATAAAATAACATTGATTAACTAGTACGTAAATTTAAAATTAGCAACTTCAAATAAAGTATTTGTGATGATAAAATGTGTAGCGAATTAATAAAATTCTTTCCAATTATCAAGGAATTCTACTTTGCGCTATGCATACGTTGTAATATTTTTGCTAAACGCATCCTTAAAAATTTTTTTCCTTTTTCCGTTTCATATACATATGTTTTACTTATAAATTATGGAGATCAGTAAACGGAGATCATGTCAAATTAAACAGATTTATTTAACACCGAAACATTTGCATATCACATACATTGTTCATAACATTTAAAGTTGTACAAAATATAGAAAAACTCTATTTAATATACAAAAGTCATCATTTCAGATTGTAGAAATAACATCTTGCATAATAATATCATAAATTAAGACGTCAGCAAATTTATAAAATATTTACAATATCATTCATCATCACAATACTTCGTTACACTCGTCGACGTCTCACAGTAGATTATAACAAAAGAATACAGTTCTCTAAGAAGTTAAAATTGAACGCGTTAACTCACAATTTCATCATCCTAATGATACCGTTTATTTTCATTTCACCAACCATAGCATGTCGATATAACTAAAAACACGTTTCGATAACAGTTAATTTCTTCCACCTTCACGGCCTCGTTCATTAGCGGGTCGTATTTCATTCCAACTTTGGATGTTCCCGCTACCACCAATCATAAAAACGGCCATACAACTGATACAAATAGCAGCACCGATCCAGAACAACGTTTGCCATCTGTCGATAGTATTCTAAAAGCACGTAACAAATCTTGTACATGATTAACGAAGAACAACTTCCTGAAAGAAAGGATTCATTAAAATGCGACAAGCATAAAAAGCGTATACACATAAAGCAACAAACAATAATGTAACCACATAGGTTGCAATTAATAACTATGATACACGTACCCGCACACCTGTTGTAGTTAAGATGGTCACTAAGAAGCATTGGATAAAAAGTGAGTGCATATGAATGCTGCGTATGTGAGTGGACGATGCGACTTGTAGGTACGTCTCGTACTATAAGCTGGATGATATAGAGACGAGTAGGTACCCACAAATCGTCATCACCACAAGAGACTGTCTGGATGAATGCGAGTAGAATAAGCGTAGCGAAGCCTTCTCCTATTCCGCTTAAATGCAATCTTTTTTGCGCGTTTGATCCCCGGATATTGACACTGTAATTAGTACTTCATGCATCTGGATGACGAGAATTACAAGGCAGCTAGAACCGTATATTTTCGCATCGACTCGTATCTCCTCTCTACCCAACGCGCAAAAGTTATCGAGAAAGCAACATTTTCTCCTATACTTTCGTTTTTTTTTTCAGACCCGAATTAAAGTATAATGAAAGGATAGAGAAGCGAAGCAAAAAGCCCTGTGCGACAAAGTGAAATCCTAGGCGCTATTAGGTCGGTGAAATTTAAATGATTCATTTAGGATGCATCGCACACACAATTCCCCAGTACTGCCCGTACTATGAGTTATGCAACAGAGTACAAGGCTGGACTGAGGTCTCGAATATGCCAAGAGCACCTTTAAGCGTAACGAAACTTTAACAGGATATTCACTACCAATATCGTATTGAATGAACAAAGAAGACTATATATAGAATGTCATGCAAGTAATTTGACAAATGTTTATGATAAGCTGATATGAAAGAAAGCTGTTATAGCACAAGGTTACACGGTGAATAACACGAACGAAACAAAAGAAAAACTCACTCCATGTTTTCCTGCTATTTCTTCAACCATCGGTGAAATAATCATACCAGATGTTCCAGCAATTGTATTTATGATACCGTATAGAAAGCCAGCAAAGTTCGGCGACAAATCCTGGTTGTTGGACAAATTGGAAATACTCGCTGCCCCGTTGAAACCTAATGCCAGCACCAAGAACACATTTGCGAGGACGAATCTGCATCCAACGTAGCCGACCAATATTAGAAAAACTCCGGGTATAAAATGAGCTGAAGGACCGTAAGAAAGCGTTAGAAATAATTAAACGAAGTAAAAATTAATCTTCAAATACTTACAAAATACAGTGGCGCCTTTACGAAGAACGGTTACTGAAACCAGTTGCTTCTTCTTGATAGTATCACCAGCCCAGCTGAACAAAAATCCACAGAACATTCTGTTGGCCCAAGGCATTCCAGCGGCTATGCCTCCTTTTGCCAATTGGAACCCTAGAGCCTTCGTCAGGTATAACATCATGGCGTTTTGATAGAAGAACAGAAGGAACATATTGCCAAAGTGACAGAACATCAAACTGATGACTGGTATCGATGTTAAGATCTCCTTGAGGGGTGTCTCTGCGAACGAAGGTTTCTCAGGCCTTACTGTACCAGCTTGCGCTCTTAAACATTCGTGAAAATGTTCCTTTTAAAATAAGGAAAAAATGGTGTAACTAGTTCAGCTAGTTCACCACAAGCAAGAGTTGCATACTTTTTCAAGCATCTCAACCAAATTATCTCAAAGTACTTACTGCAGGATGTAATCCTTCTCTTCATCCGAAATACCAGGATGCTCCATTGGTGAGTCGTACGCGAGCACAGCCCAAAATAAGATCCATATGACCATCAGCAAGGCTGGAATGTACCATCCGCACTCCCAGTTTATCGACGAAGCAATACCAGCGACCATGGGATAGGTGAAGACAGTGCCAAAAGTACCACCGAGAAGGGACCAAACGAAACGGGCCCTCTCGTCTGGTGGGGACCACTTAGCAACCAAACTGTGACACGCTGGGAATGTCACTCCGCCAGTAACACCGATAATCATCCTGCTGAACATCAGAACTCCCCAATGCACTTGGGCCAGGATAGGACTTATTAGCGAGACTGCAGCAGCTACTATAGAAGTCCAGAGTATTGCTTTCTTCGGTCCCCATCGTAGAGACATAAAACCACCCAACAAGTTCCCAGGAACGTTTCCATAGCTGTAGGCTGCTATCAGTTGGCCGCGGACCGAGGGACTCCAATCAAAAGGTTCACCGGTGAATAATCCCATAGAGCCAACAGACCTAGGTAAACGTATATTGGCCTCAAAGTCTTGAGCTTCTTCTAGTTTCTCTGATAAAATGTAATCTTCCAGATAAGCTCCTGGATCCAGCCAGGAGATCGCGCGTCGTACTCGGGATGCTTCTTGGCAAGCACCCCCTGTGAAGTTACCAGGTAGAGCTTTGATCATAGGTACCGCAAGAATGGGCATTTGCAAACGGCACATGTAGTTCGTCCAACAGGCCGTGAACATCATCACGCAAACCACCACCCTCGTCGGAATCCATTCTGCAAAGAATTAAAAATAATCAGTTTACATTCATTTAAAATTCATGATATATCCACGAATTGAAGATTTGAATATTTGGATTTTCTGTAGGTATTTCTATAGATCATTTGACATTTCTGAGATAACTGCATTTTATCCTTTGTTTCTGCTCGGAAATCTTCGAATAAAAAATTTCAAGATATTTCGCTTCAGAGATTATTTGAATAATGCACGATTCTGTTTATGACTTACTTAAGTATCTCCATATCGCGGAATCTGGGCTGCTAAACAACCCGATAGTGCTATCCCGAACTGTTCGAAGCATAAGTATTAAGGATTCAAAAATATGAACGAACCTCGACCGGATTGTGTTAAATAAATTATCAAAAAATATTGTGACAGGTTACCATGCCAACTATGATTGCTTAATGTTTGCCGATTGCTTACTATAGCAGCTGATCGTCTTAATGCAATTGATCTCTGTTTAAGTTAACCGATTGACAAATATTAACCGATTCTATAAATATTCAATTACGGAAATTTATTTTATTTATTTAATGCTCGAAATTTAAAAATCATGCAACAAAGATATTGCACGGATAAAATGTCATATTTCTAGAAATAGATTTCCATGCGCGACCTAACTCTCTTGCACAATTTTTAACTTTCTTCCAACGTTCGTTACTCCTAACGAGCACGGGCATAGTTTGTCTTTCAAAGAAAGTTCTCGACTACTTTCCAAGCATTTCACACAGTATTTACAAACTATTTTTGTCCTGTCTGTGATTATTTACAAATATCGTTGTTACCTTGATTGCCGAGCAAACTTGCGCTACGTACAGTTTAGCGATAAAACCGTTTACTAACAGACAAACCGATCTATAAATTGAATTTAGAAGGGAACTGGTAATATAGCATTTGAAAAAATATGTGCAACTAAATGATGCAATAGGCAACATTCCAATGTGTTTCTATCAAGAAAGTTATTTGAATTTGAATTTGGTTCAGTAGGATAGTAACGCGTTGACATCAGGACATTAACGATTCTTTGGAAAGAAAATTAGCCAAGTGTGATCAGCATGTAACAAGGTTAAATAACGGCTGTCAGTCGAAAACTATGCCGGCAAGATTTTAAACTATGCGATAGACAAATTTCAACAGTTACTTAAACTTTACAGACTTCATCTGAAAATTTATTCGAACCTTTGTATTAAAAAAAAGAGAACAAGTAACAATGTTATATTTCACAACAGTTATTGTTCGTTTATGAATATAGAATCGGTAGAAAAAAAAGAAAGTGTAAATACATTAATTCAATGTTTCACTCACGTGGAAAAAACTTCTTATAATAACGTTTGTACATCTTTCAGCGAGAAATTCGTGGACCACGCACCAAATCTGAACGCGTTCCTTCAGGACATTTTCCGGGAAAACTGAACGATCGACGAATCGGTGAACGCGACACAAAACCAAATCTGTTCAAGGAGTGACTAATGACATCCGTTGGGCAGCTTGGCTATTTAAGTAGTCGGCAGGTGAGAGTAAGTGGGGAAACCAGGTACATCCCTTCCTCGGGATAAGAAGAAAGGACACCGAAAGTTTAGGGATCGGACGGGCCACCCCTGCTGCCTTTACCCAATGATTTTGCCACGGAATATTTGAATTCTACAGCCATTCTTGAAACCATGGAAACTAGATGAAAAAGACGTCTTGCTACCATGAATAACGTTTCAGAAAAATTATTCGGTTTTGCTTCTGATTTTAATTAATTTCACTTCTAATGTTGTATTCCAAGATCTAAATTTGAATGTACAATTACAGTATATCTCCGTATTATGTTATCACGTATCGTATAAAGACATGTTGTTCATCGGTGCGTTATCCATAGAGTTGTATCGCTAAAATTTATATCCACGCGTTAGAATATTACACTGTCTATGTAGAATCACGTAGCAAGACAAATTATATCATGATTAAGCGTTTACTTCACAAATGCGTACAAGTCGAGCGATCCGCAAACACGAAAAACTATACGCGAATCATTCACCATGATCATGTCTGTTCTGCCGTAATTTGACATCGCAGAATCGCGACTTCCTTAATTTTCAACAATTTGCCGCGTCGTTACGTAAATCCGTAGTGTCTACGGGTTTGCGCGACGAATTTGTGGTCGCGAAATTTCCTCATGAAATTTTTGTAACGTTCCTGAAGCGCATCTTCCTCGATGAAGAATTCGGGGAATTACTCGATTGTTTTTCACGTGTGAGCGAGTTGCGTGTAATTAATCAGATAATGTTTTTTAACGTCTTCGTTCGTTTGACTCGAATTTCATTGAAGTATATCGTTTAACCACGATTCGAATTGACAGCATTAATGCGATCGCTGTTATGCAAAGCTTTCATTATCATTGATGTACAGAGGTAAACTTTCGTTTGAGTATGCAGACACCCGATAACGCGTTTCCTCGCGTGACAATGGTAATGTTAATTGTAACAGGAAGTTATAAGAGCTTCATGATATATCCTGCAAAGCACAGTGAATAGGAATTGATGTAAACGATGTTAATTTTACTTCAATCGGGATAAATGCGTTCACGTGGAAGATACAAGTATTAGTCACTGAACAATTATTATTGTTTTAGGTAACAGAAATGACCATTTGTATTTTCGATGGAAAAACATTGAGGATATCGAAGAGAATGGGCAGAGGGATTGTTATGAGAGATGTTTATTTGGATAGTGTAAAGTCTAAACAGAATATGTTATACAATATTCCATTATACTATGTTGCATAATAGAGTACGATATACATATTATAATATCGTCAACTGTAAATACAAGTATTCTTTATTAATTTTCATTTTATGTTTACAGATTCAACAAAATAAACGAGTGCGATATTCGAGACGAAGCATTATGTAATTGCACGTGGAAGGTTTTGATGGCACGCTTGGACGAACAGCATGTAACTAATATCGAAGAAAAATTGTAATTTAAAACAATTTTTCGAGAAATATTTATAAAAGCTTCGTTCCAATGTTGTACACTTATTAAAACGCGCTGTTAAATGCCTCAGGTATAACAACTTTCTCTAAATTGCACGGATAATTCAATCCAGTGAAAAATAATTATGTACTTTTAACCGTTAGGTCGTCTTATCCGTTTGGGCTATTCCGGGCCCTTCTACAATAAACATCGCGTACATTTCTTGACAAAATCCTTAGGCTGCAATATAAGTTGGTGTCCTACGTTGAACCGTATTTTCAATGTGTCCAACTACCTGAACGTACTTTCAACTTCGGCTAAGGTCACTGTTGAGGCAAATGACCAATTTACAGGTAAGATACTTGTCGCTTTTCGAATATAACAACATGTAACTTACTCTAGAACATTCGCCGTTTAACGATTTTAGTTGAGCTTATCTTTACACTTAGTAGTTACGAGATAAACGTCGTATTCCTCATTTCAAAGTTTTGAAACGCTTACAAAATTTTGTAATTGTAATTGCAAAATATTGTAATTGCATAGTTACAGCTATACATTCAAGAAACGTAATGGACAACCGATAATTCAATTGTGACACGAAATAGGATAAAACGAATTTGGTCATTTCAACGGATTTTATTGTTCTAGAGTTACAATGTAAGTGATCAAAGAGCGTAACCTGACAATTAACTTCATTAATAATAAAACGTTCGCATCGTCTAACGTATCAAATATAACAGACGGTTACATAATTAGTTCACGTTTAATTTGATGTCTGAAATTGCATATAAGTAGTTAATTATTCCAGCGTTTAATGATTTCACGGGTTGTTGCGGGATTGAGACGCCTGTGAAACGCGAACACGGTTCGACACGTGTGGCTGCAGGCGCGGGAGCTAATTTTGGAAAGAAGACAGTTGGAAAATGAAGGATAAAGACAAGTTTTCAAATCGGCAGGATAATAGCTTCACACTGCGTTAACATCCTTACCTTAGTCTGTAAGGTAAGTCATAATTCAAAGCTCCGTTATCCTTTTTTGCAACAAGACATTTTGCAGGTATACGGTTTTACTGAAAGAGCTGCAGGGCTAAAAGTGACCTGGCTAAACTTCATGGCACCTTCGGGCGTAAGGTAAAAGTGTACTTTTTGCATTTACTATATTCACACCAGATTATTCTGTTTTTTAACGAAATATCTTCCTACAAAAAAATTATTAGACGACCTTGAATGTCGACTTTAAATTATTCACATTTCATCTGAAGCATCTTTTGGCCCTTTTAAATACCTTACTATATTGCATAATTATTAATAACATTTAGACAGATTTTTTAAATAAGTACTACAGATCTTCGTTTAAAGAGCGTTTGTTATTGGAATACTATAGAAAAGCTGTTCTTGCAGGTATTTGAATTTCCATGGAGTGATAAGAAATTGCAGATGGAACGAACATTGACCGAATTTCCACAAAGCAGAAAAAAATAAATTGTCGAAGCCCGAATGAAATCGCATTACTTTTGTCACTGGATCCAAAGTTCAACGACGTTGCGCTTAAAGAACATATATATATACCAAGAAAACGCTGTTAACCGGAGTAATTCCTTAGAGCTGTCAGGAGCAGCAACATTTCGACTAGATCGTGAACAAAATCGATTTAAAGATGAAGAGCGGAAATCAAATAACTGCTGAGGCTCTAAAAGCTCAGGTACAACACTTGTTACTGTTTTCTTTTTTTGTATTTTTTTTTTTTTTTTTTATGATACCGTGATATCATTTAGAGGTTATGTAAGGTACAAATTTACTTATATTTTTTTATCATTTAATCATTTGTCATTCATAGAATGTAATTTTTTTATTTTCTTCGTTACTTATTTACTATATTTTTGCATGTACATTTCTTAGTTCCTTGATACTTGTAATTAGTAGTCAACGGAAATGCATTAACAATGTTTATTTGTTTAAACGAATTGTTTCTTTTTACAGATTTATTTTGGTCAGCATTAATGTAAATTAAATGTAATATAAAGTATTAGAGAACGTTATGTGGATTTTAAAAAATTCCATAAATTTTTTTATATCGCTACAGAGTGATAACACGACTATCGCCGCAAAAAAGATAACTGCCTATAAGCTAAGTAAAATGAAATCAGTTGACAAGAGTAGCGTACATAAACAACAACAACAAGAATAAAATATTCATTATACTAAAAAACTAAAATACCAAACTAAAAAGATTCATAACACTTCTTAGGTACTTTCTGAAAGAAAAATTCTAAAAAACAATACTTACTTTTCGTTACTCGCGATAGAAGCGGAATTCGTTCCTCTTCGCAGCGGTACATCCTGCTTCCGTTTTAATAAACGTTTTCGTCGATTCAGTACAAATCACTTTTTCAATTTATGTAATTATCATCAAAATACAAATGAGTTTTTTTTTTAAACACAAGAAATATATTCGTATTTTCACTGCAACGTTATTAGTTTCTCAATCACGAGTGCATGCACTAATAGTGCACTCATTCAAGAAACTTGCAACGTTTGAGTCCAATCCTTCTCGAGTCCGATGCTTCTTGAATCCAAACGATTATTAATCGTGATAAGACATTTATTTATTGTTATTAAGCAGCAAAAGAAAAAAATTTCGTACCAATTATTACTGCAATAAACATTGTACTTCCAGTTTTTTTCCATTTAACTGACAATGAATTTATCACTTTTAGGGGCTACATGAATCATAATAGTGCGATAATACTTTTAAATATATTCGCGTATTATGATTACATACATTACAATAACGCTAAAATTTAAGATTAATAAGAATATTAATTTTGTTCATTTTTGTATTACAGGGTATCGAATATGTTTTTGGAATTGTAGGACATCCTGTGATCGAATTGTCCTTGACCATGCAAGCAGTAGGCATTCAATATCTAGGATTCAGAAATGAACAGGCCGCATGCTACGCCGCTCAAGCTTATGGCTACCTAACGAGTAAGTGAGGAAGAATTTAAATTGTAGTTACAAACGTGTGAACGGATTGTGATGATATATCATATTTTGATGACTTCAAATTAATTATGTTTTTCTCCTCTAATTAGGAAAACCAGCAGTAGTTTTATGCGTCTCCGGGCCGGGTCTACTACACGTTATAGGTGGTATGGCGAACGCCCAAGTGAATTGCTGGTAAGCAATGTAGAATTCTTTTGTTGTACCATACAATATTACTATCATAAAATGTAAAAGTAAGACATGTGTAACATATATATGTAAATGTATGTGTGAGAACTTGTTGATGCAACACATAAGAATATTATTGTTAGTGATTGCAGTTAATGCACTCACAGGATGTGCACATATTTCGCATCACAAGAAAACGATTATCTTATGATCTATTGCGTAACTTAGTTCGTATTCATTGTGCCATATTATTAAAAAGAATACACAGCATATAAGTTAGATAATGATTATATAAACGTATCATATATCAATCGCATCAGAAGGTGAAGAAACACTGGACAAAACATAGCAAAAATAATAAAACGATAACTCAGCGATTTGTTATCAAAATAAAAATTAAGGAATCAAATTATTCGACGCCAAATATTATGATTTATGCAATATAAATTTTTACATAGGCCAGTCATAGTAATTGGTGGATCCTGCTCTCAGGATCATGAGGGTATTGGAGGTTTTCAAGAATGGCCACAGGTAGAAGCCGCTAAACCCTATTGTAAATATGCCGCCAGGCCACCATCTGCAATGTTAATACCGCTTCACGTAGAAAAGGCTGTTCGACTGTCCACTTACGGTCGACCTGGTAGGTGGTACTTTACAACCATGATGAAAGTACAATGTATCATATAATTCTATGTTATAAATATTTGCAGGCGCTGCTTATTTGGATTTTCCAGCCACCATATTAAATCAATCAGTCGACGAAGAGAAAATACTCAGAGTCGCAGTTTGCCCGCCACCTCCATTAATATTTCCCGATCGTCAATTAGTCGAACAAGCAGCTAATTTGCTTATGCGAGCAAGAAAACCATTGTTAATTATTGGAAAAGGTAGTTGATCATAATCTAAATCTAAGGGTCCTATACCAAATCAAAATTCTAGTTATGCCAATGATGATACTGTTGAAGAGATTTTGTAGTTTGAAAACATTCATCATGAAGTTATGTTACAGGAGCTGCTTACTGTAGAGCAGAAAATGAAGTTCGCAGTCTCGTGTATTCAACCAATATACCATTCCTTCCAATGCCAATGGGAAAAGGCGTTGTTTCAGATACCGATGAACGATGTGTTTCTAGTGCAAGAACTTTTGCATTACAGCAAAGCGACGTTATATTATTATTAGGTGCCAGACTTAATTGGATGTTACACTTTGGTCAAGCACCTCGTTTCCAAGATGGCGTTAAAGTGATCCAGGTATTGTGTATTTTATTAAGATAAGTCTTTACTGATAAGTAATCACTGATTTGTATTTTAGATCGATTTGTGTCCAGAAGAATTGCATAATTCTGTCCCTTCTGCAGTGGCGATTCAGTCAGATATTTCAACAGCTGTAGATTGTCTTGTTGGCATTTTGAAACAACGTAAATGGTCGATTGAAAAAAGCAATCCATGGTGGAAAGACCTTGTTGCTAAATCAAGCAAAAATAAGGCACTTGTTCATGTGAGAATCCTATTTAATTATTACAAATAAATCTTGAAAAAATAATTTAGTCTTCGTAAATTTCTTCTTTTTCAGAGAATGTCGATGGATGTTTCGGTACCTTTAAATTACTATGCTGTTTTTAAACAGATACAAGAAACGATTCCTCCTAGTTAGTTATTTTATACATATTGTTAAATGATTCAATCAAATTTGATATTGTTGCCAAGGAAATAATGCTGTTTCTGGAAACATTAATAGACACTATTTGTTTACAGATTCTATCATTTGTTCAGAAGGAGCTAATACAATGGATATTGGTAAAACGATTTTGTTGAACAATGAACCCCGCCATAGATTAGATGCTGCTACTTTTGGTACCATGGGCGTGGGTCTAGGTTTTGGCATAGCAGCTGCTCTTTATTGTAAAAATTATGTTCCTACGAAAAGAGTATTTTGCGTTGAAGGCGATAGCGCCTTTGGATTTTCAGGCATGGAAATTGAAACAATGTTCAGGTAATTGAAACTAAGTTAATATAGTTATAATAAGTTAATATCATAATCATTAGTAATGTTTCTCAGATACAAACTGCCTGTTATTATTATAATTGTAAATAACAACGGCATTGCTGGTGGCTTAGACAGTGAAACATTTAGACAAATACAGTCTTCAGGAGAACCAACACAAGTGTAAGTTGTGAATACGTTGGAAGTATATTTATAAAAATCAATGACTTTATGAACATTAATTTTCAGAACACCATCAACTATCCTATCATGTGATACCCATTACGAAAAAATGATAGAAATGTTTGGGAGAAAAGGATATTTCTGCACAACTGTGCAGGATATTCAGCATGCGATTAAAGCATGCCTTAAGGTAAACTTAATATCAGCTAATAATTGTAAGAATTATTATAATAGTAAAATGATTTCTGTTACAGATAAATGATGCTCCAAGTTTAATAAATGTTATGATCAATCCTCAAGCTAATCGCAAAGAACAGAAATTTAGTTGGTTAACAGAATCAAAGCTTTAATGTATTGTACAAGCAAAAAATTAATGTTTGTATGTAATATAGGTGAAAGTGATATAGATGTAAAAAAATATTTTTATAAAATTATATTATTTTCCATAAATAAATATAAAAGTACAAAACAGTAAGAAAAATTATATGTTATTTAAACATTTTAATATCTTCTCTTGGAAAATGGATGCAGATAAAACATTTCTTAAATCAGACGTTGTTTCATCAGTTACCTGATTATTGTTTAGGATACTTTCAAGATTTATGTTCATGTTTTGAGCTGCTGTGATCAATGTTTCATTTGCATTAGTAACAGCTGTGTGAAATTGTCCATTTTTTCCAATAAGACCATTAATTGTATCCAATTCATTCTTTCTGAGTAATAAAACAAAAGGGTATTTCATTTAGTTCATGCTGTATTTTGTAATGATTCAATAAATTATATTTATAATTGTATCTTACATTTTGCGCGCTGTTTCATTAATAGAAATCAATGTTTTCTTAATTTCAATTTTAACATTTGAATTACTAGTTTCATTTAATCTTGAACTCATTTGGATATGTTGAATTATTTAACGCAACAGGTGTACGATATAAATTCTAAACAATTAACCAAGTAGCAAATGACAATATGTGATGCAGCATAATCATTTGCTACGATTCTTAAGGGTGCGTGTAGAATAAGCGAATGAATGCCCGTTCTTCACCACCATTCCCTACCTTGATAAAATTCAGTAAAATTTAAATGAAAACGATCGTTCTTCTGCCGTTTAACAATTCCGTACTAAATTAAGTAATTAACGTGAACGAATATTTTAATGATAGAAACGCTCGTTCATTTAATCGACGCGTTCAATTCGATACTCAATTCAACGCGATTCTTGGTTTAAATTCCACGAACATTTGCCCAGATTCAAATGAATCTAAAAATTTATTTGACAATTGTTTTTACTAAATGAATACGAGCAAATGCTTTTGCTTTTGCTCTACTTTGTATTCATTTAGTCTAAACATATCCTGTTCATCAAGAGTATAGAAAGATTGAGTACTATTTTTTCATTGGTTATTGTTGAGTCTTAAACTTGCACGAATAGATCTCCCATATTTATTTAATTCTAAACTTTGATCAATGAAAATATATACATATTTTATATAATTATTCGTTGTTCATTTTTCAAATAACTTGGATATTAATCAATCGGTTCAAATATTATTAGTTTCTAGCAAAAATAACGGTTCTACCAATCGCAATAGGGAAATACTGTTGACTATCGTTTCGCCAATGCATGCAGCTGACGTCATTTAAAATCGTACCGCATGAAATAGAACCTTGAAATTGTAAATTATTGTAAGAAGTCATGACATCGAAAACATTAAGTATAGAACAGAGTAACGAGGCAAAACGTGTCGTGATGATAATGAATCGAGGTCCATAAACCAGAGACTGCGAACGCTTGAGGTTAATCATTCTTGATATCACGCTCCAAATGCTTATGCAGCTTGATCGTAATTTTGTTCGAGTGCCAGGATTTTGTATCAGCTGATGAACTCAGAATTATTTTATAGAATCGAGTGACAAAACGATCATCGAAGATTTATCTAGTCTTTTACTGACAGAAAACGTTGATATGGCAGATTTCGCGTTAAATGAATTTAGCAATGAACAGACTGAAAAAATCCTTCAGTTTCAGGTGAATCATTGTTATAACTTAATATTGCATTTCATGTTGTGTATTGAAATCATAATATCATTGTAATCATTTTAGGATTTAACGGGTATCGAAGACCTATCAATCTGTAGAGATGTTTTGCAAAGGCATAACTGGAATTTAGAAGTAGCCGTACAGGTAGACTTTCTTTCCTTTACATTATGTACACAGTTTACTATTACACACATATTTGTTTTGGAAATATCTTTAACGTATGTAGATTGAGTGTGCAACCAACGTATCAATAATGTATTAGGAATATCTTAAAAATCCTTGAAGACCAATATATATTATTTTCATTGTTTATGTAATGTCCACAAAATGTATATTCATGGTTGTCATATTGTATATCTGAACGTTCCACTGCTTATTTCATTATTCATAAAAATTAAACTACATGTCTTGTATTTGATAAGAAATTTTACATTTTTTCATTTAGGAACAATTAAATCTGTACGAAGGAAGACCATCAATGTTTGCACAGGATTCGAGGTCAAGGCCACCACAAGTTGTTGATGACAGCAATTCTAGAATATATTTTCATTATTCTGGTAGTTCTAGCGGCAGTGGTAGTTACCTGTGGTATATCTTTTCGTTATGTTATGAAAGAGTGATCCGCATCCTACAATTACTTCTTTCCATATTTAGGAG
The DNA here is from genome assembly GCA_945859555.1 of Megachile ligniseca. Lineage (NCBI taxonomy): Eukaryota > Metazoa > Arthropoda > Insecta > Hymenoptera > Megachilidae > Megachile > Megachile ligniseca. The sequence continues at coordinate 1,036,313 of OX243792.1, forward strand.
AAATGTTAGACCTGGTAAAGTTTTATTGTTCTTCAAATCAGTTGTATGAAACAATTCTACTATATGTGTTAATACATTAATTATGTTTAAAGTATCAGCTGATCCGGTGGAAGATGTAATTAATTTCATTCGATCCTATGAAGAACATTATGGTAATAGTCATCCTGTTTTCTATCAAGGTTCTTATAGTCAAGCTCTTTCAGATGCAAAACAAGAATTAAGATTTTTATTGGTATACTTGCATAAAGATGAAGCTCAGAATATCGATCAGTGGTGCAGGTAATTTTGCAAAGTTTCCATATGTGCAATACCATCCTTACATGAATAAATAAATGCAGACGTATCTGTATTCACAGGAATACATTAGGTAATCTAGAAGTTGTTCGGTACATAAATGTACATACATTGTTTTGGGCATGTAATGTACAATCAGGCGAAGGTTACAAAGTAGCAGAAGCTCTTAAATCTGGTTCTTATCCTTTCCTGGCTATTATCGTTCTAAAAGACAACAGAATGACAATTGTTGGCCGGTATATAAACCTATGTATTTTGTTTCATATAATTCTAACAATGAAGTGAATTCGTATAATAAAAAATTATATTTATTTATGCTATAGGATGGAAGGCACACCGTCTCCTTCTGATTTGATATCTCGTTTGCAAACAATAATAGAGCACAATGAAATTAATTTAATACAAGCCCGCCAAGAAAGGTAAGAGAACGCCAGGGTTTCTAAATAAAAATTTCGTGTTAATTGTTGTTATATGTTTTATTATAGAGCGGAACGTAGTGCCGCACAATCTTTACGCCAACAACAAGATGAAGCCTATGAAGAATCATTACGTGCAGATCAAGAGAAAGATCGTAGAAGAGAAGAAGAACGAAAAGCGCGAGAAGAACAAGAAGCTAGAGAAAAGGAACAATTAAATGCACAAGAACTGGAAATTCAACGTATTCGTCGTGAAAAAGAACTTACTGTAAACAAAGTACCTCTTGAACCAGAGCCTACACATTCTAATGCATGTCATCTTCAAATTAAACTTGGAGAGAGAACGATGAAAAGGCGTTTCTTAATGTCTGACACAGTAGAAGTATGTTCATTATATATGATGTTTATTCGATTTTAGTTATATAATAATTTCGTTTCTTCTTTTTTTAGGATGTTTATAATTGGATATTTAGTCAACCAGATTCTCCAGTGAGTTTTGAAATAACAACAAGTTTTCCGAAAAGAATTTTATATCCAAGTAGAGAAGTCTTAACATTATCAGCTGCTGGATTAACTCATAGAGAAGTTCTTCATGTTAATGATTTAGATGATTAACCTCTAATGACATTTCAATGCTGCATTCTTTATGTTTAAGTATCATTCCATGGAAAAATGATACTGCCGTAAGAGACATTTATCAAAAGATAATAAATATATATATATATATACATAAATATATATATATTTGATACATTCGAGTATTTTATGTGAAGCGTAGCTCGATGACGAGAGTGCAGTTGTGCAACGGGTCTATGAAATACATTGGAGAAAAAGAAATCGGAAACCGTCTAATTATACTGCACGAAAAAGATCGTTTCAGCTACAAGTATATTTATCGTGTGTCACGAAATACAACACGTTCACTGAAATATACATTGAATAATATAAAAGGGCAGATTTCATTGTAGAAACTGAAAAGAAACTTATATAATACGTCATCAGAAAAGCTGTACACCAAACATTTATTACACTTGTCTTAATACATTTTAGCTTAAAAAGATCTTTTAATAAGCTGACTAAAAGATGTAAGTACTTTACAAAGCTGAAGAAGCAAAAAATGTTATATGTTATAATTAAAGCACAGATTTATAGTATTTGCACTTCATAATTTTCTGAAAGTCAAAATCACTTTATTGTAATGTTTAAAATCTGTACTTTAAATGTAACTAATGAAACAATTTCTGACAAGTGTGTGTTTCTTTCGCATTTTGCCGTCCTTACAATTCTGGTCAGTCTTATTAAAAAAGATATTAGATACAATGAAAGAGCGAACTCATAACAGATCATTTGGTTAAATTAAATTATACTCGATGGAAATTTTTGTATGAGGAAAGAGAGAAAGGAGTTAAGCGATAATAGTTCATCTTAGAATATCAGATTCTTTTTGTATATGATAATTTTATGAGTGTGAACACGACGGTGACTATTCTTTTCTTTTTTCATTAATAGATGTCTTTCAGTCTTCTAGAATCGAGGACTAGACTAAACATAATCTTACATATTTTAAAGTTTAACTTCTTAAAATTAAGTGCTTATTATTGTAAGTTCAAGTAAAGATTGTGTTGCTTTATATATGGGTTGTAAGGAAAACGTTTAATTTATACGTTATTATTGGTTTATAAATGTTGGGCTACTGGAAATCAAGTATTTATCATTTTTCAAGCGTTTGTTTAAAACGTTCGTAAATTAATATGTACTTCTTTTGATGTTACGTTTTTTCTGTACAAAAAAGAAAACCGAGCAAACGGAAAAACGTCACCTACGAATTTGTATTGCTCTTTTATAGAATAATATAAATTATTGAAGAGCAATCCTAGCATTTATACATATTATACATATACACACATGTATACATACATATATACATATGCATATATAAATCGTTTGATAAAGCGAATACAACAATCTATGCAATGCATCAGATTTGTTAATCATTAAATGTAAACTTTTGTATACACGTTTTGTGATCTAGTTTTGATACTTGTTTATTTTCCTTTGGATACTCTTCTGTACATACATAAAAATGATCAAACATTTAATGCCAGCTTATATCTGATGTTGGGTATTGCTGTCTCTTTTTTTACCATTCAATATTTAAATAAACGTGTTTCAAAATAAAACTGTATGAGTTATCAATGTTTTATTATACTATGAGTAGTATTTTTAGTGTGATTAATATTAAATTATGTAATTGAAATCTTTAATAAAAAAATTGTACATTTTTCTTGTACACCAATATCAAGCATCAGATACAAACGTATTTGCTGAATAAAATGTAACTGAATGGTTATTTAAAACAAATAATACAAATAAGTTGCAAATAGTTTTACATACTGCAATAAAAGTATATTTCGTACAATATAAAAGAAAATATAGAAACTAAGACTGTACAAAATAATATACAATTGTTGTACAAGATAGAAACTAATTTTAAAAGTATTCAGGTCTGAAGCATAACATTCATTATAGTGTATAAACGATTGTTATTTTTCAATACCATTGGAAACATTGAATTCTTTAATCTTCTTATCAAGTGAATAATAATAGAAACTGATACAAAGAAATTATGTAATTTGCTTAACAATGGTTTTTATAAAATTCAAGAAACAAAATAATGCAACACCATATCTTCTAGTATGCCTAGTCATATGAAAAGAGATGAAAAAAGAGAAGAAAAAGTAAGAATGGTATATTATGACATATTCTATTTCAAAAGAATTAATTCACTTGTGAATATTGTATACAATCAATAAATGTTATAGATCTTTAGATGAATTTCAACTGAATGTTTTGATAAGCAGAATGTCCTATAATTTGATAGTGAGCAAGTAAATTGATTTAATAATTATTGAAGTTTGTTCACTATTCTTTGAGCAATGAAATAGAAATTCATTTTATAGAAAACTGTACATAATAATTTTCAATTTATCAGGTTTACCCTAATGTACAAATAGCTTTTGTTTGAACTATTACAATAAATCCTAGGAGGCTGAGTTGACTGTCCTTTGTCAGGAGCTGTTGTCAATTGACAAAATGATTCATTAAAGCATCATACAGCTTACAATTAAAAATGTTTATTTATTTGGTGGCTCTAGTAGCTACAATATTCTTTATTTTTGGACTGTTACACCTCAGGTGTTTGTAAGTGTCACTTTATTACAATCAGTAAAAGAAGAATTAATTTCCTAATAAAATATGTGTCTTGTTTAGAAATGGTTGGCTACAATCATCAATTTGCTATGCCTCGAATCTTTATAATGGATTAACTCACAGATCTATGATCGAAGCAACATTACAGGATGAGAGTCTGGAGAGTGATTTAACCGCAGCAAGGTCTGAGAGACCTTTTGTTGTAATTAATGAATGGAGAGAACATGAGAATATATCTGACACATTGAACAACACAGAAAGATTACCAGATCCAATATTAGAAGAACCTGGAATTAAATTAAGGAATTTGAATCCACTGTACAACTTTCAGAATATTTCTCCAACTGAAATGAATAAAGATGGTATGATAAAAAATATGTTACTTAGTGAATACTGATTACATTCTGTGAAGAGAAAGAGATATTAGAACATAAGTGATATTAACAGTTCAACTTTTTTTAAATATTATAATTAATCTTTTACAGTTACAAGAACATTAGAACTAGGAGTAGTAGGCACAACAATGGTCAATGGTATCGGTTCATCTAGACACGAGGGAAATGAGAACATGTTTGAATCTGTGAAAAATTCCAATGAAAAACTTACTACCAATCAATTAAATACCCAATTAATACATCATTTGATCATGAAAGAAACTATGAAAGGAAATGAAATAAAACAGAAGTTGATGGATAGTTTAAAAGAGAAGCTAACTGATTCACCTATTGAAGTGTAAGATAATTACATTAAAATAATAATAAATATATAAAATTTTTAATAAATAATTAAAACGAAAATATGTCTTATTTTGCTTCCAGAAAGGACCGTCCATCAGCATCAAAAATAGAGTATAAAGATAATCTTAATAAATCTACATCCAATGATATACCTTAGAATTGAAATGTAATATGAATGAAAAATAAAATTATGATACAAAAATATTCAAAATTATCTTTTGTTCCTTTTTATCGTTCAATAAATAAACAAATCCTGGTTAAACCGTGTTCTGATATCTCCTATTTACAGCGAAAACCACTGTATGCATATTACTGACGATCAGATTTTCCTTAGTAACAGGAAAACAAAATGATAATGAAGGTAGTTCCTTTCAAAGAAAGACATATATTTTGCTATCTTAAGTGTTGAGATATATTTATCGGTTCTTCATCTAAACATATAGACGAACACTGATGTAAGTTACGTCCCCTCTTCTACTCCGTAAGCACTTGTCTACTTAGTTTCTGTATCTACCCGTAATTAAAATATCTACGGAGTGGGGGCAAACACCTAAGACAGAAAATATCTACCTCTCTCTTCAACCTTCTCACACGTTTTTCTAACACTCGGCTTATGGCCAGAGTCTCTCCAGTCTTTTCAGTGTTCTTCAGTAGTATAAGCTCTATAAGCAAAACCATAGACGTAGCAAAACACACCGTGTTACTATTAGAGCTGCCAACTTGTGAGATACTCGGGTACTCGAGTAATCGTGAGATACCTAGTTACTTGTGAAATGCCCGGGTAGATAAAAATTATCTGGCTACATGGGGTAACCGTGAAATACTTGAATACTTGTAGAATCGAAATCAAAATTTTCGACCATCTTATAGATTCAGGTATTTCACGGGTACCCGGATCAATAGCCTCAGTCACAACACGACGGTTACCCCTACTACAAGAGTTTCGGGATCTGTATGTATGTATGACCATAAAAGCACGCAGTCACTAACACTCGATAATTCCCTGTTTCTCTAAAAGAGGGCTCGCCACTACAGCCCCCACCGTAGGGAACTATCGAGCGTCTAGGTTAGTTAGTTTCGAAGCATTGGAGAGAAAAGATCATCGAGCAGGCGAAAATGGATTTATATCAGCCTTGTATAATCAGTGCAAATCAACCAAGTACGAACAATGTAAATCAACCGAGCACAAGCAATGTAAATCAGCAGAACACAAGCAGTACGATGCAATTAAGTACGAGCAATGCCATTCAAACGAACCGGAAATCGTATTCTTCGTTAACGCTTCAGCAGAAATTAGAGGTATTGAAATTAAAAGATGCTGGTGCATCAACGAATTACTTAGCGATACGATACAAAGTCGACGAGAGTACGATCCGGAAATGGATACGTGAAAGGGAAAAGCTAGAAAAGTATAGTAGTTTATCTGCTGAATCTAAACGGGTGCGTCTATCCCCCGTAGAGAAGGTGAATGAAGCGTTAACAATATGGTTCCACCGAGAAAAAAAATTAAACAAAACAGTCAGTGTTACGGATGTCAAAGGTATAGTCTTAATGTTTAAAGTAAAGCGGAAATGAATTAATTCAAAGTAAAATGACAAAATATAAAATTATAATTAATTTTACATAATTTATATGTAAAATTTAGCTTCGAATTTTTTTAAAAAACAATCTTATTTTGGAATTTATTCAAAATAGGGTACAGCTCACCGATTTTGATGACCTTAAAAAATGTTGTCAAGATCAACGTTCTGAATATGATTTTTTTTCCTATACATATAACCGCCACTTGGCCTTAGAGTTCGAGTACGCAAAAGTACTTTTAACACCATGCATTTGGTATGTAACAAAGTAATGGCAGTTTAAGTTAGATTGGAGTTTAATTTCGATTTGATAATAAATAAAAAAGTAATTTTAATCACTTTGTATAGACTCTAATAGCCAGCGATTGCATAGGTATTATTTAGTACAGAGGTCTGTACTTATGAGACGAGATTTTGCTTGTCCGCGTATGGTAACTCCCATTGGTTAAAAGAACCCTTTGTAACGAAAAGTGACGCGCAAGCGTCTTGTAACATTCGTCACGTCGAATGTATATACCCGGTGATCTCATTTTTCCATATTTTAAATTCCTAAACTCCTAAGTTTTCAATTCTTGATTTCTCGAAGTTCCGAGAAATTATTCAGTATCCTATTTTAAATAATTACCATTTATTTTCGTAAATAATGATCTTTTTATACTTATATAAAATTATTTTTCTAGCAAAAGCACACGAATTTTTCAAAAGATTCGGAGGCATGGAATCATTTAAGGCCAGCGATGGTTGGTTCCGTACGTGGAAAAAGAGAAGTGCGGTGCAAGCAATATCCGCTTCCGATGACCAGTTAGGCACTTTTATGGATACTGAACTGGTTACAGATTTCAAGAGCACTTTATTAAAATTAATGGAAGAAGAAAATTTAACACCGTGCCAGATATTTAACGCGTCTGAGACTGATCTATATTACAAAATGATGCCAAACGAGATATTAGTTCATACAACCGAGCATTCAATGCCAGGCTATAAAAAAATTAAAGACCGATTGACGGTAATGGCATGCGCCAATGCCACAGGAACAAAGAAAATACCGTTATTGATAGTCGGGCGGTTCGAGAAGCCACGATCGATCAAAAATTTAGCACCACATCTTTTACCAGTAAAATATGCTAGCCATCCAAATGCTATGTTAAGCGCGAAAATTTTTGAGACCTGGTTTAAGGACGATTTTGTTCCATACGTTCTTGCATTTTTAAGATCTAGAGGTTTACCCGAAAAAGCCATTTTATTACTCGATAATATCAAGTTACATTTGTCAGCTAATGTTTTAACTATTGGAGGAATAAGAGCAGTATTTTTACCGACAAATATCACGAAATTGATCCAGCCTATGGACCAGGGTGTTATCGAGGAAATAAAGAACAGATACAGGTCAAAACTATTAACGTTCATAATGAACGTTCAAGGTATCGGGCAAAGTTATAACGAAGCAATGAAAGGGTTCAATGTAAAGCATGCCATTAACTTCGTTAGCGATGCTTGGGAAGAAGTAACGTCAAAAACAATTTGTACTTGTTGGAAAGATTTGTTAAATCTTCCTGTCGATCCAATCGACCAATCAGAGATAATTACACCTGAGTACATTCATGAAACGTCTAAAAATATTCCACAGTTCGAGAATATAACTTTGGAAGAAGTTAACAAATGGATTAAAGTTGATACAGATAACATAACCGATGAAGATATCGTACAAGCCGTACAATGCACCGACAATGTAAAAATTGGTATGCGCAATAATATAAATTTAAGAATCTGTTATAAAAGATTTAAATTAGATGTAATTGCTGAATTTCAAATAAGTTCACAATTATCAATTACAAACAGATTCTGTTTATACATAATATTGCTGATAAATACATTCGATTATTTTATTCATAACAGAACCGGAAACCAATGACTTTCCGGACGCTGAAGTCGACCCATCCAAGGCACTGGAGGCTGCAGATTGTTTGTTACTATTTTTTGAAAAAACAGAAATATCAGTTTCTGATATAAAAGTTCTGAGAAGACTGAGACAACGGATTGAAAAACTGAAAGAAAACAGTTAATTTGTTGTAAAAGAAATAATATTAAGAATAAGTTAAAAAAATGGATCAAAGATATCATTTTTATCAAATAATTTTGATATATATTAATATTTTATCTTATTCTTTTTAATTTTAAGTTACATTATTCATTTACCATGCTCGATTTATACGTAGATTATTATCATTAGCTGTGTAGGAATCTTATTTTGTGCAATATTTTTTTTCTACAGAGAAATATATATATATTTTTTATATAAAATAAGTAAATGAATTGGATTCTCAATTATTTGACATGATCCAATTTTATTCGTACTATTGACTGAGCATTTTGAAGGGATATGATCTTTCTTGTTAAGTCATATTCATAATTAATTAAGTACAATTTGTACAGCAATAAAAGGAAATATGTACTCGCCACAACTTTGTAAAAAAATTGTAAATAAAATAGTTATTTTAATTCATCTCTTCAAATATCCTTATTTATGTATTCATAAATTATAAGTTTAATACAATTTTGTTAAACACTTCAATATAAATGTTTTCTAATTGAAATTCTGTTTCAAATTATTTACAAAACTATTGTCGAAAACGTAATTTTTTATGGCTGTTTTCTTAAAAATATAAAACATTTCGAGGGTATTGATCACATTTGATGTTCAAATTTTATATTTATATGCGCGTTTTTTGAAAACGGCACCATTGGTGACACATAGCGGTCCAATGCTGAACTGCTAAAATAATTGTAAGAGACAATAACTTTTGGGTGAAAAGATACACGTGACGCCAACTAGCGGGAGTGTATGGGAACTAACGAAGCTACAGTTTCAAAAGTGTGTAGTTCACCCTGTTTGCCGGAGAGATGGCGCCACTTGTTCCATTTTTGTGAAAATTCAATTTTTATCGATTTTACTGGCTTAATTTACTATAATATGCATTCCGAAGGTAATTAGACTTGCACTCCGATGTAATATGATGCATATTATAGTAAATTAAGCCAGTAAAATCGATAAAAATTGAATTTTCACAAAAATGGAACAAGTGGCGCCATCTCTCCGGCAAACAGGGTGAACTACACACTTTTGAAACTGTAGCTTCGTTAGTTCCCATACACTGCCGCTAGTTGGCGCCACGTGTGCCGTTTTGGGTTCAATTCAATGAAAATAGTTGATTCAATTAACTTAATTGACTATAATATGAATCAAACTACATTAGAGTGCAAGACCAATTAACTTCGAATTGTTTTGACTTTACGGAACCATTATCACTGGCTTTTCTTCGGAAGACCATCATACTCTAAATCGCTTTAACCGCTAGATGGGACTAGCAGTGCCGCTATCAGAGAACGCGCGAATAAATATAATTTCTGAAAATGATATGATACAGATGATACTTTCAAAGTATTTTAAAGAACATACTCGCTATTAAAGTGATGTTGTCGGTGATGTCGATATTTTAGATCGTATTGCATGAATAATGGTGTAAAGTGCTGCACTTTGTACTTCATCTCTGCTAATATTAAATATGTATGATTATATACACAAGCATAATTTAGTTAAAGTACTATAAGCGGATCGTTTTGCACAAAATCGTGCAACGGTGCATCATGCATTTGTAACATATGCAGAAATAAAAATATACATGAATTCTACGAATGCTTGCCTACTTAATAACAATGTATTATATATAGATATATGTACGTATAATAACATTGTAGCTAGCATCATGATTTGCATAATTGCGTCATATGAAATTAATTGATATTATTCTAACTTTAATGGGTTTTTTATTATTTGTTAATTCATTACCATACGCTTCCTATTTCAGTGATCATATACTTACATGGTGGACAAAATATTGGAAAATTTGGTTATGTAGAAACTGGGAAGATCGGAAACCCGTAAAATTGTATCATTGGGTATATGCATTCAACATCAGAAAAGTCATACGTTATGTAGTGCTGTTGGTTAAAATGATGAAAATTGATCGTATGATTAGTAAGGTTTCTCATTGAACAAAATATAGCGTAGTATACAAATCGTTTCAATAATTGGAATAATAATGTATAAAGAAATTATTAAATAATGTTTGTCAATATCTGACTTGTCCACAATGCTAAGTTTAATCCATATTTTGTTTATTAATTTCAATATAAACTGAAGTGCGTCTCTTCCTACTCAAGACAATTTATTTCCTGTCTTATTTCTGGAAGGTTCGTGGATTCTTTCAGAGTTTGCGCAGTTCGATCGTATTGCGTAACGTGCATATATGAGAGATTAGAGGTAAAGATTTCGTCGTAGTGTCACAAGAATCTCTTGAGAGAACGTACGTTTACAAGGTATACACGAAATTTACTGTGCAAAATCATAAAACATGCCTCGACGATCTGCAGCTCCAAGATCGTAAGTATTTTTTTCTTTAATTCGTACATATAATTTGCGGTACACTGCTAACAATTGTCAAATCATACAACGTTGATTTAACGAAACCACGCAGTATTTTGATGCATTTGCAAACGTGTTTAATGTTCATATTTTTATGTTTTTGTTAGAGCTAGGTCAGCTCCAGCTAGGCCACTTCCAGCTAGGGCAGCAGCTCCAATTTCTCATCCACCAGCACCTGCTCCTGCAGCAACACCAATGATGGCCCAACCTCAACAGCCATCCCTCATGGGACAAATGGCTGCTACTGCAGGAGGTGTAGCTATTGGTTCTGCTGTTGGTCACACCATTGGACATGCTGTGACTGGACTCTTCAGTGGAGGTTCTGAAACAGCCGCTGCACCTGCTGCAGCTCCTGCAGCACAACCTGCTCCAGCTGCTGCACCTGCTGGTGGTGCTTGCGCATGGGAGGTTAAACAGTTCTTAGAGTGTGCTCAGAACCAGTCAGATCTTTCACTATGCGAAGGTTTTAATGAAGCTCTTCGTCAATGCAAAGCTTCTAATCGTATGTATTAAATTGTTAAGTTAAATTTGTTGAATTGAATGGTGCAAAATAATATTTAAATTTGTTTTTAATTTCAGATTTAATTTAAATAAATATTTTTAACAAAAGGGGAATGTAGCATTTGAATGATAGCAAAACTTAGGAGAAAAATATGGAAATTATTCAATAGTCTACATGAACAATTCTAATATCTGTTAAAACAAAATTCTGCTAAGTATTACCTGCATCTATTACTGATATGTGTATGAAATTGGAATAAATTAATTTCTGTGTATATGTATTGTTGTTTATTGTACTTCATTCCTGGTCTTCCTATATATATGTGTGTGTGTACATATATGATACGAAATCGCCTCATGTCACTAATAAACTGACTGAAAGAAACAGATTATATAACAACAGTAACAAAACTAAGAATTATCATATACAATCACTAAACAATTTTCCGTGTTTAAATTAAGATCTTATTAATGATGTAAAATTAAGAATAATATAATTACTATATTGTAGTTTAAACAATTTTTAGTAGTTATACGAAATATAGTGATTTTAAAACTATATCTATAAAAGCATTATGAAATAGTGATATGTATTATTGTGTAATGTATTTTGAATTACTTCTGATAAGAATGTAGAATGTAAACCACTAATATTTCAGCTACTAAGATTACTCATTCCTTTAATAATATATAATACCAAATCGAGATGTGCGCACATACACGTAAACGCACGTATTTGTAAATTTAACACGAAAACTGTTATTTTAGTCAGAATTATAGGAAAAATCAATGTTTGATCGTCATATTATTGTTAGTATGGTTATGAGCAATAACTTGATTTGCTAAAGATTAATTACTGAATGACTTCTATTAAACCAAACTCTTATGACTGAAGTACAGCTACAAAGTTCTGTATTTTTGTGATACAATAGTGTTTCAAATGTGCTGCAAGAAATAAAAATTTGGATATGTGCAAAGCAACATAATATGTGAATAAAATATCAAAATAAGAATAAGCAACATGGCAACTCACCAATGAATTAGTACATTAAATAGTAGAATGATAAACAAAAAAATCTTTCTTTAATTATAAACCAGTCAAGGATAAGGAATTAATGATTTAAGAACATAGTTTATTAACTTAACGCGTTTTCCAAAGACGGTTTTATACTTCACCAAAAGAGGCAGTTAAATGTGCAAGAAAAGAAATATGGTAGACTATCTTTTCTCCGTATTTAATACACGCATCACCACAAAACCAGCAACAGTAGCAACTGCAATTCCAAGACCTGCCTTCCACCAGACAATGGAGTCCCCTTGCATTAGTCCAAATTGATTTATATGTCTGTAACGTTAAGAATTATTTTTCATAGCGATCGAAAATAAATTACACCAATTCACCAATAATGAGAAAACTCTTGTGTACATACATATCGTATTATAATGTAATTAAATGATAACATAACACACCACCCTATGATAGAGTATTGCTAGTTTTTTTACATTAAAATATTACAAAAACATAACATACGTAATATAAAATACAAACTGTATCTCCGAAATGTACATGGAATATAAAAAATCACGATAAGAATTCAAAAATCACTCGTACTTCATGCTCATGCAAATACAAAAAAAAAAACAATATTTATAACATTTCATATTGTAAGTCGTGAGCACGCCGTGAAATGAGCAGAAACTTATAATACGAACAAAAACCTTGTAAAAGAACTCCACCATTGAGTAGGTGAGGGTTTCACAAGCAACATTTGGACCATACGCCTCAAAGGACTGAAAATATTTAAGACCATGTTATGATAGCCTTAATCATGCGGCATCTTCTGAGCAAATCGCCTAGCACATTTGACGACTACATATCTGGACGTGTATACGTGCAGTGATATATGAATAAAACAGAACAAAAAATGTGATTCACGATTTGCTCAAGCTTACAATGCTTACGTTGTTGCAAAAATTCAGACCAACCTGTCTCTGTAAAATAATACCCATGCTCCTTGAAAGCGGCTAAACATGAAATCTTTTTGTTAGTATCTAATAATAATTCAGTTGGAAAAATATCTTTCTTAAAAGCTATAAAGATGATCAAAAATAACATTTGACAATAACAAACAAAATGCAACATAACTTTGAGACTAATACTTTGTTGTAATAATTTGAATTTAACGTGACTGTTTCATAAAATGTCTTTGGGTCGTAATAGTTGTATAACTTATATCTACTTGTAAGGAATAATCTAAAGAATTGAACTTACGGGAAAGCTGCCATCGTCGCTAATTTAACGAAGATTTCCCGACGTACTGTACGAGAGATGCTGTAAGGTTGTGGCGGCATCAGTTTGTACTTATTGCAGAAACTTACTGGTTGCAGTAAGTATTCTTGTTTCACTTCAGAAAGATCACTTTTATTTGCTATTATGAGAACGGGGATCTTACTGTCCGCAAAATATTTCTGAAAAAAGAATAAGATTAATTTATTACATATACCTTAGACACACTTGGCTTAAAAATATAATAAAACGCTTACAATATAAATTCGTGCGATGTATTCAAATGACTTAGGATTACTAGCATCGTAAACGAGAGCTGCCGCATCACATTGAATTTGTGCTGGAGTTAAAGCATCTTGAACATTAAGTATGTTTATATCCCGCAAAATTATTGTCTTTTCTTGACCATACACGTGTACCGTGTTTACGGTTACGTGAGAACTTGACGGTACCACTTCATCAGTTAACTTCTGCAACCGTATCACATAGTTATTTTGATATCATTACACTTACATATAGGCAGAGCCGGTGAAATTTACGGACGAAGAGAGCGATAGCCCATTGAGCTACTTCGCGAGAATGCTTCACTTAAAAAATTAAGAAATGCATACCAGAAAATAGTTCCAACCCGATATCTAGTATCAATATACACTATTTGTATACATGTACCTCGAGTTTAGGGTCAACAAATGTTCTACATAAAGTTGTTTTTCCACTGCTTTTCGGACCAATCACGTGACAACTATAAACGTTCCTACTCGATTGTTTCTTTGCCAAATCCAACTTTTTCTCACGAGTAACTACAATTGCGTTTGTTTGACATTCGTTATTATACATGTTATATCCTAAATATGCCAAATATTCTAGAGTTTTCCGCACATTAGTAAGAGCTAACAATGCCCATTGACACATGTATCCTTGAAACGTCATCCACCCCTATCAACCAAAACAATAATAAAAGTAATTAAATGGAAAAATGAAGCATTGGTAAGGGGTAAAAGTATACCTTTTCATTAGTTGGTACAGTATATTTATATTCTTCTCCCCAGGGTGCAGTTAGACATCGTGAAAACAATGATTCCATTTCAGATGGCGAAAGAGCACCGTCTCGATCTCGGTCATGTTGCATGAATAACAACGTTAAAAATTCTTGACCTTTGTGTGATAATTCAGTCGTACAACCAACAGGAACCTTAAGACTATATAATATAAAAAGATTATGCAAAATATATTTGAAAAAACTCAATTTTTAATATCTTTTATTGTTTTTATACTAACGGTGGATTTATGTATTCTTTAGACATTTGTAACTCATTATCATAACCAAATTTTCTTAACACAGCCCAAGTTGTTTCATTTCTTCCTCGTTGTATAAATAAACATTGTAAATACATAAAACCTGCAAACAATAAAGACATTTTTCTATACCAGTCTTTATATGTCACTTAATGCAAAGTACCTTTCATAGTAACACATCCATTACAAATGCCATCTTGGATATTTTTTGACAAGACAGCTTTTACATCTTCCAAAACCTGTGGTTGTAACGGAGTGTTGAAGCACCATTGTTGAAATGCATTTAATTCCATGTCATTTAACAGACCATCGTTATCCAAATCACAAATCTATATCAAATAATACAATGTATATGTGCAAGTAGAATGTACAAATTTTAAACAATGTATACTTACTTTAAAAATTCTTCGGAGTGCAATTTTACATTCTTCTGTAAGCTAAACATTGTATTATATTAGTAAACTATTCAGATATCTTTATAATGAAATATACCTTTACTGAATCTCACCTCTTGAGTATCATAATTGTATAATGGAGTAGTAGGATGTAAAACAGCTTTTTGTGCATAATAAAATGTTTCCGAAACATTTTGTAATGTTTTGGCAGAACACTAAAATCAATACAACATAAAATGAAAACTGCTTTAATTCCTATTAAAATAATTCTAATTTTTTTTTACCTCAATACAGCTTTCAATTTCAGTAAATTCTTTCATTATAGGGTATACAGCCTAAAAATTAAAAGAAATTAATACATCACATAAGTAGATCAAGTAATATAACTTTTGCAATTGCACTAAACCTCGATGGTAGAATAATCAACCAGGTCGATCTTGTTCCCTACAAGGACCACCGGACAACGATTGTTGGATGAACATCGTCTAATCAACGGTAACCAGTAACTAGCTGCTCTATCTAACGTATCTTCATCAACCACAGAATATACTACACAAATTACATGTGCCTTTTGAATCTCATCGCTCAACTGATCTTCAGTTTGCTCCGCAGCTAAAAATTATATATCACATATGAGATGATCATTGAATGTTTTTTATAATTTATAAGAATATTGTGCAAAGATCATTCTCATGTACCTGAATAATCAACAATGTGCGTGGGTACTTGTTCAGGAGTGACATCAGCCGGTATTGTGATTTCCTCTGCTTTGCAGGGTACATCCTCCGCGTACTCCTCGCTCACTAATGACAATATCAGAGAAGTCTTACCGACTCCACGATCACCGATTAACAAAATTCTGACGTTGCGCCTGGGCGCTACTGGACGTTGCACCATACTGAATAAAATGCTTATCACGCCTAATAGCGGCATTTACCGCTTAATTTTTTAAGAACATTTTCGTCCTTTCTAAACGAAACCGTTCCTACTTTGCCCTAACCTATACCTGCACCTTACCACGACACCAGCAACTAAACGTCACTTCGTCGTAGTTCTCGATCTCCTATGTCGACATTTTATCAGCGATCGTCATCTATGATTGGAAGTTACAGATCTCCCTAAATCTTCGTATATGGAAAAAATGTGTTGCTTCACCCGCTGCGATTGAACTTGTGCTTCGAGGGTGGGCTTTTCAAGGTTACGTTCAGTACTTTAAATGACAGTATATACATATATAAAACGTATACACGTGCGCGTGTAATTGACAAAAAGCAGCTCAAAAGAAGAGAGAGATAATTTCGATCGTAAGGATATCGAATGAAAAGGTCGTCCAATTTCGAATCAAGTGCTTGGACGAATGGAAAGCAATCTAAATAAAAGATAATTCTATTTGTAGAATGTATTTCATGGATCCGTAGCGGCCACATTTAAATCACGCGTTGCGCTAGATATGCTTGAAACTTGAAAAAATCGATAGTACTCAAATATTTCGGTGTTTCAGAGTAATTTTTGAGTTAAAGTATGGATGAATTTAAGTATTGTCGAATCATTGTTATTATGGTAAAAATTTGTTATCAAATATTGTAATTACAATTATTTATATTTATAGGTTTGTAAGGATAATTTTTATAGCTATTATAGAACGGTTTGGAACAATTCAAACTAAGGAGAAGAAGTTACTTAAAACAGGTATAACATGGCAGTTCAAAATGGCATCTTTTATGTTTGAAAAGTTTTGTTCTGAAATTTGTTCAAATATTACAGGGTTACAGGCGTACTATTGCATCAACACGAGAAATTAAAAAATAGCAATGATAAAGGGTAAAATAAGAAAAAAGTTGCAATTGATTGTGCTGCTATTATCTGAAACCAAAGTATATTTTTGCTTTTTTATGTTATCGTACTTTCACGCGATTTGTTTTTTTCTTGTTTTCGTATGCAATTATTCGTAAAAAGCAACGAGTCATCGTATACACAAAAAAGAGAATGGCAAAAACTTATTTATCACTAAAGAAATTTATTAAACGATATTATCATGCCCAGACATAATAGAATATTTTCTTAAAATTCGTTATCACGTAGATATATGAATTGCATATTCTAATAAACGCAGATAATAAAAAACTTTAAATGCAGAAAGAAAAGAAAGACAATTAAATCTTCTTTATCTCCCTGCGTGTTTATTACATTCGAAGAATTGCTTATTAATAAAGGTCTTGATTGTCCTTTCTGTCTACCCCCCGGGGATATAAAAATACGGTCGGAACATTTAAGAGGTAAACAAACTGATAACCCTTGCGCATATAGTCACCTGAGAGTTCAAGACTCATTATCTTATATTATCCCGCGCGCAAAGATACCGATGACCCTCAATATTTTGTGCTCTCTTTGCAACTGCAAAAAATGTTAAAAATGTTTTGATAATTTAACTTAATTGCGAAATAATATTCAATATATGTTTTTAATAAAAATAACACGTCAAAATATAGTAAATCACTATGTTTGCATTGTTATTATAAATAAATATATTATTATACATAAATAGTTATTACATATAACTAAATAAATTTATTTGTAAATCTATCTAGTATTTTTGAAAGAATGTATTACATATGTAGAAGTAAAATTAAAATTACTTTTTCTGTGATAATGAATATGCTGGGAATAGGCTGTTATTTCTTCTGAAATTTTTCATTTTAGAAATAGTGATTCCAGAGTTTTTGATGCATGTCTTTTTTCAGGTTCTACTTTAGTAGAAAATACAAATTTGCAATGACTTCCAAAGAGGATGGACAGTTTGGAATATGAAACTTTGAAGAATGGAAATGGCAGAATTTTTAAATCTTAGGAATTCAAGAGGAACATTGTAATGGATTGTGAAAAATGACCGTTTGAAAATGATTCCCAATCCATAGAAGCTTGAAGAACCCTGGTCAGAGTAAAGAAGATTGAAATTTAATTAAAGTATAAGAAATGAAGAGCAAGATTGACCAAGTGCACCAACCTGATACAACAACCTGATATAAAATCTATTGACGATGATACGTATCATCGTTTAACCTTCGATCGAATGCGTCGAGCATATTCGAAATAGCAAAGGATATCGCGGGGAGGCCGCGAAATCTTGAGGGAGGTGGGTCGACAGGTCGCCGATAAACGCTTTCTTCGATAGGATTTGGGTATAAAAGCTTGGCGAAACGTTCAGTAAGTATCACATTGTATTATTTCATCATATACAATGAGGTTCTTATTTGTCCTGTTAGGTCTTGTGGCTTTTGCCTCCTGCAACAGCGGTAGCGTCAAACAACGCGCTGGTAAGTTAACACTTTTACTATTGAAATCTTATAACTCTAAAGCATTTGGTAATAATACCATATACTTTCTATTTCTCTTGAAAACTGCAACTGCATTTGGTGTTTGAATTTTGACAATCGAATTACTTTTTTCTCCATTTACTCTTAATAACTTGCTCAGTTAATATTTAATGACACTAAATTGAATATTAATAATTGATATTAATAATTGTTTATTCATTGTAGCTGACCAGGATCTCCTCAGAAAACAACAAGATTGCATCCAACTCCTGCAAAAGATCACACAAGAAATCCCGAACCCACAGCTTCAGAACCTTGGTACTACCTATGAAATCGAAAGCAATGCACACCAATACAACAACCCCATCATTGTGAAATACTACAGTGGTGCTGTAAAAGCTGGTCTTGTACAACCCAAGGGTACAGTGTACAGCAACTCCATCAGCCAGCTGCGCAAAGAAGTCGGCCTTCTTTCCAGAATCTTATTAGGCGCCAAGGATTACCAAACTTTCCTGAAGACCGCTGCATGGGCTCGCGTTCATGTCAACGAAGGACAATTCGTTAAGGTATAAAACCACACGATCAGAAGTGTATCCATACATTGGGAAATATTCAGCATCACAATTTTCGTGCAATGGTATATTTAACTTATTCATTAAATCCTCTTCTGTAGGCCTTTGCTGCTGCTGTCCTGACTCGCCAAGACACACAGGGTGTGATCCTCCCCCCAGCCTACGAAATCCTGCCCCAATTCCACTTGGACGCTAGGATTATCCAAGAAGCTCAACAAATTGGCATTCAACAAGCTATTCAACAAAACATCCAACACAACATTTTGATCCCCGTCAACTACTCCGCTACCTTGTCTCACGACGAACAACAGCTCTCCTACTTCACTCAAGATGTTGGTCTTGCTTCTTACTACAGCTACGTCAACCTTGCTTCTTACATCTTGGAAAACGTAAGTAATCGATAATTAGAAAATCCTTTTATACAGTATTGGACAAAAGTTAAATGTGTTCGATATTTGTTTTAGCAGGACCAAGAACAACAGCAACAACAACAACAGCCCTTGACTCAGCAACAATACCAACAACAAATCGTAGGAAAATACTTGCAACAAGTTGGACAGAACCAACAAAACACCATCGGCCATGGAGCTCAATTCTTGTACCTCCACCAACAACTGTTGGCACATTACGAACTTAACCGTCTTTCCAACGGTCTTGGCCCCATCCAGGAAATCGACTACGAAAATGTGCAAGCTCTTTACCAACCACACCTCCGCAACCTCAACGGACTTGAATTCCCAAGCCGCCCACAGAACCTCCAACTGCAGCCACAACAGAACAAGCTCATCCAAGCTGTTACAACCCTCGAACAAAGACTGATGGAAGCTATCGACTCTGGACATGTCATCACCCCACAAGGAAGCTTCCTTTCTCTCTACCAACCACAAGGCATGAACATCCTTGGTGACCTCATCGAAGGTTGCGGCAGAAGCATCAACCCAAGATACTACGGAAGTCTTCAAGCTGTAGCTCGCAAACTCCTTGGCAATGCCCCTGAAGTTGAAAACGTATGGGACTACACACCATCTGCTCTTGAGCTTGGACAAACCGCCGTTCACGACCCAGCCTTCTACCAACTCTTCAAGAGAGTGATGAACCTCTACAAACAATACCAACAATCTCTGCCAGCCTACCAAGCCAACGACCTGATCCTCCCTGGTGTCACCATCCAGAACGTTGATGTCAGCGACCTTGTCACCCTCTTCACTGACTTCTACATCGACCTCGACTCCGTCAGTGGTCAATCTGAACAAAGCCAACAACAACAACAAGAACAAGTTACCGCACATGTTAAGGCTCATCTCAAGAGGTTGGACCATCACCCCTTCCAATACCAGATTGCTGTACACAGCGAACAAAACGTTCCCAACGCCGTTGTCCGTGTCTACCTTGGACCGAAACACAACTACAAGGGTCAACCCATTGGCATCTCCCAATACAGGCATCTCTTCGTTGAACTCGACCAATTCATCCACAACCGTATGTTCCAATATTTATTTCTTTTAATGTGCGAATGATCGTCTTATAACATTCTTATGACACTCTTCGTTTTCAGTTCACCCTGGCCAGAACGTCATCATCAGGAACTCCCAACAAGCTCCAGCACAGAGCCCCGACTACCCATCCGTTTCCCAGATCCAACAAGGTGTCAATGGTGCTATCCGCTCCCAAGAACCATACTACATCACCGAGGTTGGTGAATTACTATGATCGCAGTTTAGTCGGGATAAAATGGTAAGGGCATATGTACTAATAACAAAATTTATTTTACAGCCACACCAGATCTTCAGCTTCCCTGCTAGGTTGGCCCTCCCCAAGGGACAACAACAAGGTTTCCCTCTGCAATTTGTCGTCGTGATCACCAGCTCTAACCCACTCAATGTCCCATACGGACCAGTGATCCCAGAACAAGCTTTGACATTCCAAGAACAACAATTCCAGATCGTCCAGCCAGAACAATACGAACAACTGAAACAACAAAACCTCGCTCAAGTCAGCGGTGGAATCCAACAGAACGTGGAAGTCCTTCCCGAAAACTTAGTCAACGCTCAGCAACAAATCCAAGGTAGTCTATCGACGACGATGAAACATTTAATAGTTCATTACAAGATCATTAATCATATACATTGCTTTGTCTTTACAGCCGTAAGGAACCACTATGCCAACGTCTACACCAAATACCACGGACAATACCCACAAAACCAAATCCAAAACCCAGTCGGCCAAGGCGAAGACATGACCTGGATCCAAAATGGTGCCGGAGTAGGTAGCGCAGCTGCATCCGCACAAGGATTAGGATTACGCGGACAATCGATCTCTGGACAAACCCAACAAATGCAGAGCCAGATCCAACAACAAATCCAAGCCCAAGCCCAAGCCAGAGCTCACGCTCAAGCCCAAGGTCAAGCAGGACAAGCAGGACAACAATACCAACCAGCTCAAATGATCTACGGACAACAACACGGAATCAAATGGGGATCCCACGCCGCCCAAGGTGTACAAGGTTTACAAGGAGTACAACAGGGAGCTCAAGGTCTCCAAGGTGTACAAGGTGTTCAACAAGGAGTACAAGGTGTTCAACAAGGAGTACAAGGTCTCCAAGGCGTCCCAACTGGCGTAGCTGGTGTACAAGGTCTCCAAGGTGTCCAAGGAATCCAAGGTACCGTACAAGGTGTTGCCGCTGGTCTCCAAGGAGTACAACAAGGATTAGGACAAGGTGCACAGGCTGTTAAGATCGCATACGGTATGGAAGGAGCTCAAGGAATCGGTGGAGTACAATCCTGGGGACCCCAAGTACAAGGTGGAATCGCAGGAACTGGCATCGTCGCTAGTGGACAACAACACGCTGGTGGATTCCAAGGAGTCTACGCTCAACCACAAACTGTTCAAGACCAGACCGTCAGCGAATACTTCCAGAACAAACCCATCTCTGAAATCATTGGTGGTGCCATCTCCCTTGACGGCAAACCCCTTGGTTTCCCATTGGACAGACCTCTGACTGCTGGTGCCCTCAGCGTCCCCAACATCTTTGTCAAGGACGTTCTCGTCTACCACGCAGGACAACCCACCAACGACATCACCCAATAAATTCAGTTCCTATTGGTGGAGCCGTATACTATGATTTAATACGACGAACTTAGTGCGCGAAATATTGTAACATTAATCTATCAAAAAAAATTGATTTATCAATGTATCAATTATAATGAATAAATTGCTTTAAAGAGCAAATGTTTATTATAAAATATGGTTTCCTCAATCTATACACCTTGCATGCGTTTCACTAGAATCTAGAATCGTAGGATTAAGGACGGGTTCACAGTTTTTAAACGAGCATTTTATTAAACAAATATTAAGACACTAGAATCAACGAGAATATTAAATTATCATTTTAATTGTAGGCTGAACAGCGATCACTCTCCGGTCATCATCTCCATGAATTCTAAAATAAAAAATTACAGAAATCATTTTTGGCTGGTCAAGTTAAATCAGCAGTGTAGAAGTCAAGCGAGTTAAAATATTACACACCATCGAAGTCGACCGTGCCAGATCCATCGGTATCAATTTCAGCAATTATACCGTCGAGATCAGCACTAGTAAGTTTGTCATCGAGTGCGGCAAGAATCTCCTTCAAGGTAGCCGTCGTGATATATCCGTTCCCTTCGCGATCATATAAACGGAAAGCCTCTTTCAATTCTTCTTGCATCGCTTCAGCGTCTTCTTCTTCTAAGAATCGACCAGCGATCCTACAGAATCCATCGAAGTTTACTTTGCCTGTTCCTTCTGGATCATTTTCCTCGATCAAAGCATTTAGATCAGCGTCATCGAACAACTGGCCCATAGTGTTCAATATCGTTGATATCTTCAGAGTGTCGATAAAACCACTCTTCGTGGTGTCGAACATTTGAAATGCTTTTCGCATCACGGCCATTTTTTGGTCGTCTTCCTCCTATAAATTTTAAGACAAATGCGATCATCAGATTCAATTGCACGTCATTCAATTTAATTTAATTCAATTTAACGCGAAATGGACAAAGTAAGGAGGTTTACAGTTGCTGAATAACGGTTATTAACAATAAGACCACTTAATTTTACAATTTAATATCCGATTATTATCTTGCATTTTTTATTTTTTAAAATCCGAATATCCAAAATTTGTAGTCTAATCAGTGACCACCGGTTATCTTCCGTAATTCCCGATTTGCGTTATCTCTCCCTTTTAACCATATGTTCGATTTCTTTTTTTCCGTTCACTGATACGAATTTATTTCACTAATCGCACGATTTCGATGGAACACGAACACGGAGATGTGCAAATAAAAATGTACATCGGAACCGTGACCGCGACACTTACCATGCTGACGGATATCTTGCACGGCGGACTACGGACACCTGAAGTGCCGAGGCTTTTCCACCCCGGTATAAAGACATCGTCCACGTCTGGTAAAGCAGCTAGAAAACCAGTGGGCGCAAAAATAGAGCGACGCGACGAAAAATGAAATATGTTATAAGTAGGTCTTCCGCGAAATAGAAGGCCGATGTTAAATCACGCTAGACTGCATTGATCGTCTTTGCTGGCTAACTTGCACTTTTGTCTCTTCGTTTTTATTTCTCTTATCGGAACACTTGTATAGTCGCCATAATTCAGATAAAGTTTATTGCGCTACGTGAAATCATGTACCATGAGCAACACGTACATGTACTTATACACGCATACGTGATGTGGTCCTACTTTTGAAAACGTTCGAAATGATAACCCTAAATGAAAGAGAAAAATTGAAATATCAAATAAAGTAAGTTGTTAGTGGATGATCTAATTAATACAGCAACCAAGTTGTATACAAGATTGTAGAAACAGTTCATTCATAAAACGTTAACATAGAGGAAAATTGGAAAAAGAAGAACTATCTGTTATTTATCTTGCCAAAGGATGCATTAGATTGTTCTCAATGGTAATGATTGTGTTAACAGGATCGTATCCAAAACGGCTTGAAACAGTGATTACTCAGATCTGACTGACTGTCTTATAAATCTGTCTATCTTTAGGTAAATGATTATAATTCTTGGGCGATGGAACAACGTCGAGTAATATCCATGTGCAATTTTCAGACCGGGTTGCTGTTCTTAGATCCTACACCCACGCGTTGCAAACTATTACAACATCAACATATATACCTGGCTTAGTATACCAGTGAAAATATAACGGGTCCTCGGACTCTTTCCGAACGAGTCATCAATGAATCGTGCGATTTGCCAAACGCGAATGGCACGCATATTCTTGCTTTTAAATATCTTTTATTTTTACTTCTAATAACCGTTTTCGGTTGAATTCAGTACTGTGCATAACCTTTAGCAACGGCAGTTCCATTATCTAAAAAAATTCCAATAAGTGCCTTCTTTCAAATTATTGAATTTTTAAATCAATACAGAATTTAAATTTTACCAAATTTTCCTACGGTTTCCAACTTGAAATAAAAGCTTATTAACCAATAATAAACAAATACATCTCTTTCTACGTCGACACATCCTTCATCCAAACAATGCCCACACTAGCTCTATAAATAATGTGAGGTGATTAATTAACCGTGGCAGGTTGATGTACCGACATCTTCATTTCGAATGTCAGAAGAATACAAGGAACATTTGTATTCGTCCTATTTTCATTCGATTGATTTTGATTTCTAGAGACCAACAAATTTGTCTCGTTAAAAATACTTTGTGTGGCAATGCGTCATAGTCGTTATCATCATCGTGGTCCTCGTCATCGTGGGTGATGTTCATCTTGTCAATGCTCGGTAGGCAGTGACAACGGCTTTTCAAGCGTGCAAAAGCAATTATGTGACGGTGCCAAGTTCTGAAAATCAGCGTTCCCTTGGCAAGAGATCATGCTCATAAGCCGACTCGTTAGAGAGGTATGCGGATGCCGTCCCTCCTACTGGATCCATCGTCTCGAAAAATGAATTCCTTCTCCTTGGTAATATCACCTCTTCCATTTTTACTCTTCCTAACAGATTAATATATACCGGCAATTATTTTAAACACCATCATTTTACTTTAAGTTCTATAGCAATGAGTCATTACTTTCAACATACTATAGGTTATTACATTCACTACATGTTTACGAAAAATTAAAAAAAAATTTGTTACAACTGTATGTTTCTTCCAACTATGTAACTACGTAATTTTATAATATTCCGCCTTTGGCGTCACCTGAGAATTTTTAGAGACATGAAAATATTTCCATTTCAGACTTTCTATGAAAAAACGAAAACGTACGTGAAGTAATAACGTAGTTTACATAATAAAGCTCAGTGGTATGTGGCATCGTTCTGCTTTGATCCTGAAAGGCACTACGTGGGTGGTAAAAGCATCGTTACTAATAGAACGTGTCTCGATTCAAAAACCATGAAATTAGCTGTAACTGTAACAGATACGAACGCAATATCTATATGCAAATCGAAGAATGTTCGATATATGGTAATAACTTTATCCTTCCACGTGAATCGTATTGATAGGATTATTTCCCTTAATTTGCAATTCATCTCGTTGGCCTCCTGCCAGACTTCCTAATATAGTGACAACGTTCGTCCGTAACAGTGTTTTGCTCGTTATTTTCTGTGCAGTTTATAGATAACAATGACAAACTGCAATGTACGATGTCTTGCTCGTTTACGATTGAGCTTTTCATAATTACAAATTATGATTAATGAATTATCGATATCAAACGTTCATTTAAAACGACAACAAATTTTACATTATTTTCACAATCATTGAGCGACGCGGTTAATTTCAGCACAACTATATCTCCCTTATCGACCAATATTATCCTACTATGTATGTAAATACATGGTAGTTCTTCAACTGACCACTATTCATGAACCAAGGACGCTCAAATCCGTAGCGCTGTCATCTAATTCTAGTTTAAACCGATAATATCAAGTGTAATATCAGGTTTATGAAGTTACGATTTGTAATTTATGAAACACTTGTTAATTTTAACAGCTGATAATAAATATTCAATTTATTTCTTTAAATATGTAAAAATATGATAATAATACAATGATTTACATTTCATTCAAAGTTAAAACTGCAAAGATCTCAATAAAACATAAAGAATACTGGGTCAAATCAGTACTTGGTATATCATAATAATAACAAAATTCATCAATAAAAAAACGCTCGAATACATAGGAGGCAACTAAGCTGATAACATTGTAATTACTATTTCTTAAACCTATCAATGCAATCATTAACAACTGTAATGTGTAAATAATATTCATTAACAATTGGTGTTTTCTCATTTGACTCTCTCTTCTCTTTGGTTGTAGGTAAAAAAATACTGGCAAAATGCCTAAAGACAATACTGTAAGCCAAATTTTTTGACTAATACCGTATCCATGTAGGAAACTAGCCGTAAATAATGCCAAAGGTACAACATCGACGATCTTGGAGTACCAGTCATAAGAGATCCTTAAGTACTTTGTAATATCAATCGCTGATGTGATAAATGGAGCTCCTGGAAGTAATATCGCTTAAAAATAATGTGCTTATTATTATATGTTAATATTATTGGTGCTACTATATTCACTATATGTTACAGCGTGAACTAATTGTTTTCAAATAGTGAAGCCAAAAGTATTTTTTAAGATGAAATTTATAAAAATATTATAGAACTTTCACATTATTAGATATGTATTTGCATTTATTGAACAAAAACTTGTAGTAAAACAAAAAGAATTAAAAGATGACAGTATTTGATTTCAGTTTTTAAATATGACATGAAAATAGACCAACATAGTTTTAAGATTAACTGAAAAATAGTTGGAACTTGCGAGAAATAATATGAGTAACAGGTTTTTAAACTACTATACTTTCTAATTTTAATAGGAATAAATGCTGAAGCTTATATTAAAAGGTCTGCAAAAACAAGTGTTAGTAATAAAATGATGTTTTAATAAAATGAATAAAAGTTCAATGAATAAAACAAATGTATTAGAATAGTTGTTTAATAACTATTATATGAAACTGTTACATGTGGAAAGGAACGGTATAATATTATTTTAGCATTTGTAACTAACATACAGACACCAAAAGTTCAAGCAACATCATATTTTCAAAATTATTAAAATCTAAAAACTTGTATTCGAAACTACAGTGTACACATAAATTTCTACATGGAAGCAAGTGATATAGGAAGTTGGTAACATGCATAATGGACATTGCTGTATGCAAAGCATAAATAATCAATACCTAATATAACATTTAAGTAACAATTTACATAAAAACAAAAATACTACTTTACTACTACTAAATAATATGTCTGTTAAACTGTTCATTTTATTAAATGTGTTATTTGAATTGCTGCTCTAAATGGCAATATTATTTCTCACCTGTTCCAACCAAATTGAAATATCATAAATGAAGGATTAAATACATCCTGTTCCTTTGATGTCCTATATTCAAAAGTCAAATACAATACCCTTATGTAGTTTCATACCAACTAATCCTTTGCGTGACCCCCAATAACTTATAAGATGAACATTTAGGGGGCCCTGTACAGATAATGTTATTTTAAAAATATACTAAACAAATGGCAAGATGCAAAATATACAAATATCAGAAAATTATTTCTTACCAAATCTGAGCACTCCCAGTAACGAGTGAAAAAGTTGGATTTGAAAGGCACGAACTGACCAAGTAATTGCTTTACCATAATGATTATTAAGAGTTCTCATACAACTGATTGTTACGATTAATTTCGCTAAATGCGCTAAAACACTGCTTGGACAAAACATGGTCAATTGTTGCTTAAAGATACCCTATTTCTTGAAATAATTACAGAGGCGTAAAAAATTCAACCGAAATTTCCATAAAGTTACAATTAAAAATGTTAATACTAAATAATGATCTTGTTCATCGGTACATGATATTGTTACAGATTCTTTGGTACACTAGAAAGGTTATGAATAAGCCAATCAGCTACTATTTTGTAGAGAGCGACTCATGCTAGCACATGCTGGTATGTATCTATCTGAGTTAGATCAACATCGTTAGAACATAAATGGTGATATAGATAGCGATACGAATGTGCATTTGATAGCAAATCCAGCTTTCCTAGGGAAAATGGTGGTCAAAAGGAAGCGATGCATATCATTTGCCATATAACCAGAGTATTGACATACATTATGCCAATTTCATAGGATTCGATAAATAATCAAATTTTCTCAAGTAAAACCCTACTCTTAAAGACAAGCCGACACATTTCGTGACAGAATATGAACAATATATTATTGTAAAACATTTAATTTAAGAAGTTAAAAGCATTTTGGGAGCCTCATTTTAAATTTTACATTTTCGCGCAAATTGTCTCAAAACGATATCGCTAGCTCCATCTATCGGTCAAGCACGAAACTACCGAATAAAAAAATTGCGTTTTTTAAAACAATAAAGCATTTTTGGGTTTTGCTAATGGTTAAAAATTGTTCTACAGGAACGATACAGTCGGGGTGAATACTTTACAATGCGTTTAGAGCTCTGTATTTGTAAATTTAAGAAACTGCCATTTTATGGATCTTCAAATGCTTAGCCATCTAGCGGTAGGAAGTGGGAACTAATTGAACTAAACTTCGAATTATATTTTATACATTTATTGATTGTTCCGACCTGTAAACACTTTCAAAATGTTCTAAGATTCTTTAATATTGCTTTCTGATACATATTATAGTCTAAGTCGAAAGAAATTATTATTTAACAAACTAGTTTAAGGACAGTACAACTGGTGTCACCTGTCACTGAACTGTGGTACTAGTACAACAAAAAATTGTATATTTTTTCAAAATTAGCAATTTGACGCAATTTTGGAATAAATTATATAAATAAATAAAAGTATGACATCTTTCTAAAGATATTCGTGAAAAATGTCCTGTCAAAAATGTTCGTGTGAAATATGTCACAAACGAAAAAGGAAACAATTAATTGATTAAAAGAAGTCAGAAGGATGAATCGGTGAGACCAGTTTTGGCAGCAGGACAGAAAGTTCTTTAGGTAACCGCAAATAGCAAGTATTTTCTGCGAAAAAAAAGATTGGTATGATGGAGGTCAATGTTTCGTTCAAAGCGCCAAAGTGACTAATACATCACCGATGCGCATTCAAGTTTCTACTAAAAGTTTTGCAGCAGTACTGCAGTATTTTTACCCTTGACAACTCGTCGTGTAATCGTGGTAAATGTTCGTGCGCACTCGACGTGAAATCGTTACACCACCCTAAACTCTGCACGAACTTCATGGCATTGGAAATTTTGATTTTGTTTGTCTGCAGTGGTTCTCAAAACAAACACCGTATTAGTTATATACATATTGTACTTAAATGTTTCCATCTCTTCATGATTCTTCAGTACACACCGTGTCTTACCCTAGTACTTTTTTGTCTTTTAACTTTATTTCAGATTACAACGAGCCCTTAATATAAAAGTAACTTGTAATGAAACTTAGTACTGAGGTGTTATTTAGGAAAGGAATAATAACACATTTCAGTCGAATAACGGATAATAGTTGGCTATTTACGAATTCAAATAGCAGCTCACTTAAGAAATCTAACAAGTGCTGCCATCTACGGCGAAAGAAAGATTTAATTTATCTGGCAAAAACGTTAAAAAAGGTACGGAAGTTTATATATTTGTAAACATGTGTCGCAAGACAAATTTCAAAAGTACCAAGAAATTATAAATATTTATGAAATAATAACTGGAAAATGATTAAAGTTCCATTCATGTACAGGTGTCACAGTCTAGATTAACGTTATTGTTTGCAGTGCATCGTACGAATTCAATTAAGATTAACATTCGTTACAGTAGCGGGTACTGTTGGCATAACTTTTGAGTGTGATTTTATTATCACACTTTGGCAAACAGAAAAGCAGCACAATGAAAACTTATCAGCCGTTTTCAAGCGGAGCAACAATAAAACGTTTACTCACATTTAACACCTCATTAAAGAATTAGCAAGCCTGAAATAGGTACTTGTGTGCCGTGTATGTTTACAAGCCTAGATAAGTCTACTTAGGTAAGTATACCGTGGTTATGTGGTTGCGACATCTAAAAATAGAATTTCGCGACATTTTTATATAGAGAACCGAAAACGCTATTTTAAAATCCAACAGAGTGGCCAGTAAACTGTAATGTAATATTAAATAGATCCTTGAAAATAGCCTTGTCTTTTTTACACAATACTTCGATCAAGCTTCGATTCAAGACGTTAAATAAATATTATTGTCTTCTTGTTTGAAGACTTGAATACTGATTATATACTTTTTCTATCTTGCTTATTGGTATTCTACAATGGATCGTAATTAAATCAACTTGTACTCAGACTTTATTTCAACGCGTAGATGTTTTAGTCCTGCGACTTGACATTGTCTCACCCCCTGACGTACGCTGACGCATTCTCTCCCGAAATCACTCCATCCTTTTTCTCACTAATTCGCTCTCGCTCTAAACACATCTTTTATTGCTGCGATCGCTTTTCCCAAACATTCCTGAAACTCGACCATCCTGCGTGACATTCGAACCATTTACCAAAACAATCTTTCGAAAGCAGCATTCAGATCAGTTCTCGCAGTCATATTCAATTACCCTTTTCAGTTTGCCTAACGCTGGGACGTGGCGGCAGATTATCGCCGTCACAATATCATGACTGGAATTGCAACGCTGTTGCAATTATTATGTTACGTGACGGGAAAAACACAGGCTGCAATTTTTTCCTACTTATCAATGTCAAATGATTTGTATCTGTTTGAATTTTTACTTTCTGGATATTTGTGGTATTGTACAAAGGTACAAATATACTATTTTTATGGAAGCATACTACAAATACTTATGGCAGGTAATTATAATTATGGTAGAATATCACTACTATTTTTAAATGATTACCCTAGTTCATACGATACTAACATTTCAACTGAAACAACGTTTTGAATTTACAGGCACTTCTGTACATATCCGTAAACTCTCGTTTCTAATTCGGAGCAACGGAAATTGCCAGTTTCTTCGGAAGGTAATTATCACGCGAACAATGGGATATACGGTGTTTCAATTTCGAAATTCGTTTTAACAGAATCGAATGATAATTCATCCGTGAGACAAGCTCTATTCCGTGTTGAAGAGACGACACACCGCGGAGTGCTCTCTTGTTAACGATTTACTCGATGCTGGTGGATACAATGCGCGTGTAACGAAGTAAAAGAAAGAAAGAGCGAAAAGGAAAAGAAAAGCGAAAAACCGTAATCTTGAAAGCGGGTCGGATCTCGAGACTTCACCGACCTAGACATCACATTGTATGTGTCATTCGTGATATTAAAAACCTGGGTCACGTTCCTATCGATCATTGATGTGCACTGTTGCTAATCGAAAAACATCCTGCAAATTTCATCGATGCGTTGTCTACATTTATGTAAAATGAGCTAATAGTATTTCCGTTTGAATCATAGGATAAAATTTAAAGAACTTCATCTTTTCTATTCAACTTATTTTGTTACAGAACATCTCGATCATGCATGTGCTGGAGTGTTATTGGAACTTATATACATACCTATACCAAGAAAAATCCTTCGTGTTCCTGCATCGAGTTTCTTGAAATTTTTATTCTTCAACGCTGCAAAAGGTGTTCCAATCTCGGCTCGCATTCAACGTAAAATACCGTAATAGCGGGGATGAACTTTGTAACTTATACTGCACAAAAGATTCTAGTAACTCCTTCTTCCCTGCGAAAGAACTCGTCAACCTTTAATGAAACAATCGCGGAGAAATTTAATGAATTCCGCTTTCAGGTTTTAAAGTGAATCGTTCGCTTCGTCGGATAATATTTAGTTCAATGTGCTCGCTATTGTCGGAGAAACAAGGTGAAACTTTTCACGAACTGCTCGATGATTCGTCCGATTGACGTATTGTTTGTATTCGTCTCCCATGTGCTGCCGGATCCGGAAACCTTGCTTGGAATAGGAGAAAATATGTATACATATATCAGTCTCCCTCGACAACGTTCAACTTTCTTCTATCGACGAATGTTCAAGATTCTGAAAAAAGCGTTTTTAAAATGAAAGTTATTCGTGCACTTCAAGAATATATGAAATGAATTCAGTTAAAATTTCTCTTCGATCAAACTATCAAATATCAGACACTTCAAATACTCATATATTTAGACAGTGTTTGTTATGTACCTGCAATGCTACTCTGGGTTTAAGTGCTAAAACGCTTGGACGTTTAAGTACCGAAGCACGCCACTACAGGGTATTCAGGTACCTACAAATTTCTAAACATGCCGGTGAGTATCATAAATATTGGAACAGGCATTGTTAAAATTACCTAGCAAACACCTTGGAAGTATTCTGTCAAAAATTAATTCAGATTTGTATTATTCGCAGGTACCAACATTTGCGTGCAAGTTGAGCCTCCTTTAAGATACGTGTAATGCATGATTTAAAGTAATTTGCAAGTTCGTTTACCAACCAAAATTCAATAAATAGTGAAACGTCCTCGACATTTTCTTCAGGAGAGTCTACCATATTCATTGTACATTTTTATACCTACTTAACGACTCTGATAACGGGAGATCACATGTGTGGTCTCTAAGATCATTCGAAGAAGAATTCTGCATAATCCTCAACGACTGCTAGTTCGTAAATTACGAACGTTTTCTTTAAATATCGTTCCCTGGCCTTGGTTAGATCGAGGACGCTGCAAGTTTTGCGGGAATTACGTAAATAATTTGCCAGAATGAATGAACGTGACTTGCATGATATTTTTAAATAATTCCTTGTGACCTTATTCGCAGAGGGGAGGGGAGAGACGGCAAGTACACTTAAGTGTTCATATCGTAAATTACAAAAATGTTCAACGAGATACTCGTTAAGGAATTGATTTTTTACCGGCCACGATACAGTTTCATCGTTTGCACTATACCGATAAGATCACAGGTGAATTACAAACATGTATAGTACCGACGCACCATTACCGCCAAGCAAACGGGGGCATTTGCCCCGGGCTACGCGTTTAGGGATGTTTCAAGTCTCAACTATCGCATGTTCCTACCCAGAAATGTTTAAACTCTCGAAATCTCTCTGAATATACAATACAGTAGATTGTTAATCGTACAACGTATTAAGTGTATGCAACATTGATTTATTGTAAACATATCTGATAAAATCGTCGCGTCAAATAACACTTCTTTCTGTTCTAAAAACAAAACTTCATGAATACAGAGTGTCAAAGTAAGAGCAGATGCACTGATTGCAAGCATGTATACGTTAAGTTGATAAAGATTGACACAAATTGGTTTTTTTTTCGACACTGAAACAAGATATGCGTAACGCGATACCTGAACTAATTCTATCGCGTGATGCACCTACATACATATAATAACAATGCCTTGCAAATACTAATAGCTCTGTCATGCATTTTCTCCGGTAAACCAGCGATCAATGGGATATCGCGTTCAAATCAATCCGCCTTCTATTGCATTTTGTTTCGCGTATCCAGGACAGCCATAAAGAAAATAAATAAAATTCATAACATCGTTTGATCAACGTCCAACGCAAAGTGCATTATGATCGATTAATCCATGCTGTGAACAATGATCTCAAAAATATTCTGTTGAAGAAGAATGGAGACGGGATGTCCAGATTCCTCGCAACAATCTGTTCCTTTCACTCGACCTTTTTAAAGCGAACATCTAGCATTGGTTTCCTATAAAACAAAAATTACTTGGCATTGATGTAAACTAGAGTGAGCTTATCCAACCCCCAACTGGTCATCTTCACATACTGGGATGTAGAACACAGAACTTGTGTACCTCGTATTAGAAATTCCAGTAGATTAAAATTCCTGAAAGTCCAGTTGGTCACGCGAAGTGTACAATCTTGACGCTATTAGCACGGTTCAAACACCCAGCTCACCCTAAACAGTAATTCTAGTTTCACCGATGAACAGAAATTTTCGGATATATCAGAAAAAGTGCACTTACAGTTATACATATACATATGTACGGCTAAGAGAACGGTGATAAGTATAGGGCGTGCAATTGTGGGTAAAGAGCAAAAAGATGGAAGTCTTAACACGGGGCGGTATCGTTTACATGCCACGAGAATACGATCCGATCTTGATGTTGAAGAGAAAACACAAGATGTAATGGTTTCCATTCAGGTACTTTAATAAACATGTACAGTTGAACGTATTTCTGTTGAACGTATTATTATTATTATTATTATTAATAATATTATTATTTATTATTATTATTAATATTATTATTATTTGATGATGTATATATCACCTTTTGAACACGGGCGGACTCTAGTGTCATTTCACGATATGACCGGGACAACATAGTGAAATGATAAACGACCTTGAACCCGCCTAGTACGCATCGAATTAAATTATTATAAACTATAATTGGCAATGTTTCGCGTGACATAAGAAGTTATGAACAAGTAACCGATCGTGTTCGTTTAATCCCATTCCACCACAATTATGACGGTTAAACAAAAAATCGTGCGTGTCCCGTTCTAAAGATTTAGAACGAGATCACAAAAGAAACTCGTACTTGCGTTTTAATGTGCGAATAATTGCGAAACAAGATGAATTGTTCAAAAGTTACGTCGAATTTTGGCGGACGTCCGTGCCGGTAAAATAGTACTCTACTGTAGTTTCATTGTTTGTTTCATTAGGCATGCGCGAATTTCTTGCACGTAATTTCAACACAATTTGACAGCGATAGGACAGACGCAGCTATAAAATTGTGCTGCTGAAGACACTTTCGATAAGTTAGAAAAAACGATACGAGACATATAGATTGTCCATTTTGTTATAGCATATAATCACGTGTATATAAAACCGGAGGTGCTTGAACAGTCATCGAAAAGCAATCCGAAGCGATTAATTCGTTATAAATAATTCGCTAATGCCTAAGTCATTCGTGCACACGGACACGGGTCACACGAACGTCCGTTTACGTTTCACACCTAACAAGTAATGTACACACATCCAGCTGACGATCATGCACGCATTCTCTCACGCTCGTACGCATACGCACGCAACTTCCTTGTATGTCACCTTTCAGGCTCCACCAACAGACGGTAGATACACGTATTGCTATAAAATATTACAGACTCGATAGAGCGTACAACATTCGATCGTTTCAATGCTTTATTTGGCAGTAAAGAAATTAAGGAATTAATCTCGCGGAATTACACGCCTCTAATAGCAACGCAATGCTGTATCTATCTACTTAGACTCGTTATTTTACAGTGTCACATTGGCGTAATTAGGCGAAGACCAGAGTGCGATTGACTTTCCCCCAAAACACGTAGACAGTGCGTGTATCTTGTATAAGAAATTTAGAAATTCAAAATGTTACAAAGTTTATGTTATCAAACATCCAAATCTTCGTACATCAAAATTTCCGAAAGTCATTGGATATGATTGGTGCGGAACGTTTGTGCTATTGTAACAGTAGCTGCCAGATCTGGCCCAGTCCAGATAAAAATCCTAATTACGCCAATAGTGTTACATAAGAAGTTGATTTGGAAACCAAGGGAGGGCCGACTGGACGCTGAAACTCTGTCGCGTTTGGACATAAAGAAAAAGGAACATTTACGAATCAATTTTGCACGATTTCTTCGGTAGGATGAGATCGACGAGTGTGCATATCCGCAAACATAAATTACAACGATCGTTGATTCGGTAGAGCATGGA
Organism: Megachile ligniseca; assembly: GCA_945859555.1. Lineage (NCBI taxonomy): Eukaryota > Metazoa > Arthropoda > Insecta > Hymenoptera > Megachilidae > Megachile > Megachile ligniseca. The sequence goes on from OX243792.1 coordinate 1,072,137, forward strand.
ACCTACAATTGAGTAACAAGTGTACTTTTTGCTTATCATAAGAGGAAAATGCTTACAATCGTTTCTTCTTGCTTTCTAACGGCGTACAACTGTCCACACTTGAGCTTTTTTTCATGTTCTATACATTTCGAGTCAATTGGCATTACAAAGTGTGCACGACCCCACATTCGTGCACCTATACACGTATATAAAGGATATTTATAAACTTCTGCCATTTCAAAACTGAAAAAAAATAAAAGTTTTGTTACATTCTTTTCGTATCGGCTGTGCTTTAATAGTTAATTCAAACAGCAGACGTTTATGGATATTCGGTATATTTCCTTCGAAGCTTTAAGGTCACGATTAACCTTTTGTTCTCTTCATTTAACACGTTCGCTACGAATATAGTGGTTCTGTTTATCTAATCGTTTGGAAGATGTGCGTCCGATTCATTTGTAAATAGAAATCCGCAATAATATGTGAGTACGCGTGTATTGTTCCTACGATAATAACCGCTATATCTGAAACTATCTTAAGCGATAAATAACACTGCAACTCGAAGCAGAGTGAATTACCATTAAAAGTGAAAAATTACGGTAAGACTAATGTACGAGCCAATGACGACTCGTATATCGCAGCGAAAGTGTTAATCAACGTAAAGGTGAAACGTCTCGCTGTAGTTTCGTATAAAACCGCCCTTTTGTGACGTACACACCATTCTCTCGCAATTGCATTCTATCCATTATCGCGTCATCACGATATACGTGCAATGTACCATTTTACCGCTTCGTCGTAATCCATCTAAGAAAAAGAACTTATATGAATTTATATCACTCTCGAAAGAAAGAAAAAGAACATTGAAAGAAGTCGAAACAAATTACCTCGTTTCGTTACAATCCTCAAATGTATCACAGTATTAAAAGGAACTGAAAATAGCTCTTAGTTCTGGAATAATGAACACTTGTGTCGTGATTACGTCAAAGATAATCTAAAATCGTCTAAAGATCTCATAATACCTTACCGGAGTAATCCGATAGAAAGGCGTGCTTCACAAATACTCGTCGTTTTATCATCGATCTATCGAATCTCTACGGTAGGCCTATTACGGGTCTATTACAAATCTGTGAAAGCCCCGTATACAAATGAAATCAACAGCCAGTAAACAAGATTCAAAACAAGAATGCAAGAATGCGGATCGCCATTCGAAGAATCGATGAATCATCGACTGGTGGTTCGACAAATACCGAATCCATATTCATGAGAACTCTTTCCTTTTTTATTTTCTCTCTTCAACTTGTTCTGAAGCGGCGGTAAACTCGCCGACTTTTACATGGTTCTGCACTAGTTAGCGCGCACGCATGCGTGAGCGCATGCGCAGATATAAAATAATGCATTCTGATGATAAAAAAGTCGTACGCACATTCTCCTGACATGTGTCAACCGGCGAAATTCGAGGGAGAATATCTGCTTGTAAACTGCATTAACGCACGCTGTGCAATGATGTCTACGATTACACGACGCTTAGAGGAGTCTTTCGACGTAAACGTTTAACGAGAATGGACGCCCACACGCGTAATAACACGATTTAAAATCCTCTTAACCTAGCTTACTGGCGATGACGGTAATAGGATCGAGTCGAGAAAAGTCGCTGAACGATTCGTATGCGAGTGCGCATGTGCAGACAAATCAAACACCTCGATTTACAAAATTGAGGAATCGATTAAAAGTTGTGTTTGATTCGATCATTTAGAGGTAATCGTTTCGTTCTTGCTTTTCGATTACTCGGATACGAATCGTTCATACGTTTTCCGTTCTTGTTAACTTAGTTAATGTTTGTGTTCGCCTTAATGCCTTCATTACCCGTAAACGATTGCTTTCGCTGTAGCTCGTCAACCTAAACAACGTGCATCGAAATGAAACCGGAAGTAAAATGGATTCGGTACGCTCGTCGATTTCACGCAGTCAGAACGTTGTAATCGAATTCTTCAGTGCGTGTTCAGTAGACTACCTGTGAATTCTAACGACATAAACGTAAAGACAATGCGAGAAAAAGGAAAAAGCATCGACGAAGGAAACGCGTCAAGTATTCAAATTCCAACCGACTCGGATGTGCTCAATTGCCAAACAGGGTTTAAATTGTTCGCAGTCAATAACTGCGTGGGCGTCGCGGACGAATCGTTTCCCTTGATCCTTCAAATCCCGCCAGACTACGTCGCCCGATTTCGTGGGAGATTTAAATTGTTTACGGGACGACAGGAGTAACTTAGAACGTGAATAAAATGACTAGTAAACTATAACGAGTCCGTATCTAAGTATGTACCGGGTGGCGCAAAAAGAAACGGCTATATACATACATGTTACCGTAAAAGCATGAAATTCTATACATTTACTTGGTCATAAATTTACTTTTACTTTTAGCGAAGATGTATACCTCTATCGATGAAACTTTCAATTTCATTGCTCACGTACACGTTTACAGTAACATATACATACATCAAATGAAGTATATGGACTTATAAAAAAGTATCGGTAAGTCTTTGATGTTTCACGCTTACATGTCTATTTACAGAATATTGTTCAATTATATAATTACGAATAAAAATCGATATTATTAATCACGTTCATGTCGATTACCAATAATATCCGAGAAATTAATATTATATATATATATCATCTATTAAATAATATATGATACACACATGTACATGTATAAATGAAAATAAAAATTATCTTAATGTTTTAAGGTTTCGAAACGGACTTCTCTCCTTGTGGTTGTTACGTTTATTGCCAGCAGCATCATTATCAAGTGTTCCTTTGCACCACCGGGTATAGAATAAAACGGATTTAGAGCTTTCGTAAATGTACATCCATTGGACGCTGCTACGTGTAGCGATGACATATATTACATAAGGCGCGGAAATTCTATCTAAGCGGATCACAGCTGCTTCCGCTTGGCCACGTTTTGAATCTCCCTTAAGAATACCCTCTACCCTACCCCTCCCCCCATACACACCTTCGCACACTTACAAACTACTGGTCGATTTTTTTCGAGATTTTTCGCGAAATGCGAGGAGCACAGACAAAGCAAGCAGGCCCTGAGGTTATCAAAGTGTCTTATTGAATCGACAATAATCGATTTTTTATCTATAAAGTATCGTTCCATACTTTTTTTTAGAAGGATCACAAGAAATCGTGATATGACAATCGAACACGTTCGATTCATAAGACAGTTCGATCTAAATAAACGCAGTTAGTCGATTAATTGAAACACTGTAGTTATTCAAGTTTTTGTAGAAATAAATTTTTGTTCGATTGCTGCTTAAATTCTGTCACAGCAATTTTCTTGAATCTAAAGAGTTTAAAAATATTTAGTTCAAAGTAGCTAAGTATCGATACAAATTTTTTTTCAACAGCCGATTAAAAAATAGTATTATATAATTTGGAGAGAGTTAGAAAAGCATTGTAGATAGCCATGTTACGTTTTTAGTTAGAACTTATGCAGCAGTTCGAGAGATTGAGGAAAATGTAATCAGCATATTACTAATGGTTTTAAAAAAGTTTGTTCGAAGAAAATGTGATTCTCTGATCCGAGTTCAAAAAAATTTCCGCACCGATTCAACGATATTATCGGCTGATAACGGTTGTCTGATAAAATAGAAATAATCTTGTACTGCAATGCAGATCGAACTCCGGAAGTTCTAGACCCTCCCTTATTATGCACGAATAATACTAATTTTATGTACGCGTCGCGATTGCATAGCTAATTACGTGAAAACCCCAGTAATAAATATTAAAAAAGAACGAATATTAATCCCCTCTTTTTCGTAATGCCGTAAAGTTTCGTGCGCATGCGCATGCGCGCGCACTATACAGGTTAGGTGCTAACACCTAACAGCAGATCAAGCATTAGGCTAATTTTTAATTTGACAAGTATTTCAAATTGTGCATTATGTATACTTTGGATTTTCATGCAAATGAAACAGGTGATTCGAGTTAGATTAGAAGTACATTGCTCCTATTGCTATGAATTTCAAATTATACTTCGATTAGTTGCTTATGCGCGCATTCTTTTCGTAGCATATCATCTCCGCGATGCTCGTTATTGTTTTACACTTAAATTCTAATTCTAAAATTTTGTGACTTGATTCCATTAAACCACGCGATCATCGCCTACATTTATTGCATAATAGACGATTGCACTGTAATGAAATATTCTCGTTCTTTCGGTACCGATAAAAGTTACGCAATAATCGTTTCGATTTGATATTTCACGCAGAATTTCGAGTATCGATTACGCGCTCGAAAAATGCTGGAGCAACGCAGACAGTAAACACGGAGAAAGATAACTATTCATCGTGGATCCTTCGTTGTTGCTGTCTTAATTTTTTATTATGACCATGAAGAGTTTCGATCACAACGAAGATAAACGAAGACATACGAACAGAAATGGAATTGCGTTATCAATGAAGAGCACTAGTTCAAGTTTGTTGATTATCGTGCTTGAAGAATTAGTTTCGTCAATACTACATCAAAGCCGCAGTGAGTCATGTAATGCGAACGAATCATAGAGGTGAAATTGTCATTGAAACTTTACGATTATTTCAGCTTGCAATCCCATTTAAACCGTACGGGACGTTGTCCCCTAATAATAGATTTAAAAAGCTGCTACTATAGCAATTGATATGAACAAACTAGCCAAAAAGTATTGATAGACCACGATATTACAAATGTGCCAATATATTTGGCTATATTCGTACAATTCGCCCAAGGAAGATAAAAAAGTGCACGTGGCTTTTCGGCAACTCTCGATGAAGATCGTCCAACATCGTAACAGAAAAACGCAAAGCAATCGTCGCATGGTATTCCTGAGAATATCGAATTGATACGTAAACCGCCTCGTTTCTATGAATTATGCATGCAAATAAAATGAATCGTTCAACAGACAATGGAAGAAAAATTCCCTTCGTATATTATTTTGACTTTTAAAACTTCAATGTCAAATACTTGTTAAATTAGCGAATACGATACGCCGACGTATAAAAACTTATTCAAATTCGCAGAACCATTCGGTAAGTTTATAACCTACCATAAATATCAGCTTTCATTTTTATACACTTTTATCGATTTATCTCTATACGATCTCATCTCTAAGTATTGACGATGATATTGATCTTTGTACAGAACACACACGATACGTCACGCATAGGACACATAGCGTAAGACGCACACGGTGCGTTGTCAGTCTTGAACGTTATAGCAAAGAGAAACAATGTTCATTCAGGTGTTCTTACGTTCTATACGTTCTGTACGTCAAACGACGATGCTTATTAGTCGAGCGAACAAGGTAAGCTCGAGGACGCTGTTCAATTATGTAATGATAGTAAACGAGACTCGGGGTTTGATTCGTTCTTACGTGTACGGATTGATCGTATATAGCGCGGACGTTTGCGTGAGCACGTAATCGCACGCGGGCGGACAGATATGACCGATACGCGTGTAGGTATGAACGCCCCTCTTTTTCCGAACTCATGGAATCTTTTGTTTTAGACCAGGATTTTCCAAACACATAGGCCGAGATTACTTTCGAAAACAGACATTTTACTGGACTTGATGGTAATGGTCTTTCCAAAATCCCATCTTCAAAAATTGTCGAAGTCTCAATGTCCTCGTGTCCAATTAATGAAACGGAACAATCAAAGAAATCTCATCAGTTTGGTAACCGATATTAACACGATGACTAAATTTATATTATCTTTCTTCCGTTTCAGATATTCTGATAAAGAACGAACAATCAGGACTGAGTCACTTTATCACGCATAACCTTTTGTACGATTTATTTGTCAGATGCATCAGTCATAACCAAACTATTTACAGGTATAACATTGAAACGAATAAAGAAAGTTGAAACTATTTTATACTCAGCGGTCCTTGACTATGGATATTATAATTGAACTTAAACTGAAAAATGAAGCGTATTCAAAATGAGAGTGAAATGTACGACATTTGGACTATCGATGCGTCACGCATGACTCGTCAAAATACAGTAAGAGGTTTATTATGCTCGATTGAAAATGCGTCACGTCTTAATCGGATAATTGCACACTTTCTGAGAAAAACGGAAGAAGTTCATCGAATGTTTTACGTAACTTTGCTTACACTTACACGTGTACACGTGAAGTTCAGTATAACACGAGCATTGTTGCGCGCACACGCCCATCAATCGAATTTCCGATATCGCTTTATTACCTCTAGATTTGGTTTACATGGAACACGCGCAGCGTTCTCATCCACGGAAATTCGATTAGGTATAAAAAAATCATTGACGCTAGTAAGAAAATTATTTTATAAACTTAAGGATTAGAAAATCCGTGTAAAACGAAACGAAGAAATACCGTACGAGATTTGAGCCTGCGACCTTTGCCATTACAACCAAGCCTTCTATTGGTTTTGTCACGGAAATACCTATTAATGGAATTTTATTTTTCCCCGTTTCTTCATCCTGATCTCTTATTCTTCCAGAGAAAACATTTTGAAATTCCACAACAAAGCTTTCAGTAATCTTCTTGTTCTTCAATTTGTGCAATCTTAGGATTACTCAGAAAAATTTCTGGTTATTTTCACTAAGCCACCATGGTACGCTACAATTGAAAAGACATCGATAGAATTCAATAAGCAATTTTCATTGAACAATGAGGAAGATATAGTTTCTTGTATTTGTTTGCTCGGCTCGATAGATGTTTATATGTAGAGAGTGAACGCGATAAAAAACAGCTTATGCAAGCGAACAAAGTAAAAGCGTGTATCGCAACTGTAGTAATCGAGTTCAAAACGATAACCGCAAGGAAATCAATAAAATATTTGATAAATGATTTGTCGTTAAATCGTGAATCACTGCAGAGAAATCTTTAACACGAATTTTTTTCCCCCGATGACGGTTGTACAAATACGGTTTCTCTTTCGTTTAAATTCGCAACTTTTTACCCGAGTGAAATGCACCGGAGGTATCTAGTAAATTTTAATCGCATCTAGGAACATAGCGTGACAACTTCAAAGAGCGTCCTTTGAGCGCTGCGAAGCAATCTTCCCGAGATTTCTCGATATTGTCCTGGTTAAACGTTTTGCTTCCTCTCATTGAAACGTTCTAATCTTTCGGCTTTATTTTTAGAACCTCTAAGAACTGCACTTTACTAGATAATCTTTCTGCTCTACTTTTGAACCGTTTTTTATTTTCTTTCTTCCTAATTATCGTTCGTTTATATTTTTAACAGAATTGAAATTTTCAATACTAAAGGATTATGACGATAATCGAAAACAAATTTCGCGGGCTCTCCACCTGAGAATCTCGATCGTCGCAAACGAATCGATATATCGATCGTACCGACCCGAATCGCCAATGAAAATCAAGGGAATTTGCAAGCGGCATAAATAATGGCGGCATGACAGCACTTCCTTCGATAAATCAAAGTGAAACGGCTAGGTAGGCAATATTTTGAGTTTTATCGCAAACTGTAAGTCGTAAAATAAAAAAACGGACAGCATTTACGGTCTAATCCACGAGGAATAAATGTGACTATTGCGATTGCTCCATCAATCGACGCGTTCTCTTTATATAAAAATGAATTGCACTCGATGTGGATATTGAGCAAAATTCGCGTGGGCTAAGTTGAAATTGTAATATATTTAAATAGAAAAAAATTCTACAAAAAATATACATTCGAAGAATTTCGACGAAAGTATTCTTAACATTAGAAAATACATATATACATATTTATAATAATACTTTGATGACCAACGTCACATATTCATGATTTATTACTCTTATCAAATACTAATTATAACAAATTTTGTCAGGCAAAGATATAATCCAGAATTTCAGAAGCCAACAAACAGGAATTGTGAAAGCAGAATCATCGATGGATGTTTACTCTCTGTGGGGTAATAATTAATATTAATTAAATGTGACATTAGGTAAATAAAAGAAGTAAAAATAATATTTATATGTACAGAAACAGGAATTTAAAATTGCAAGAGAAATCAAGAGGAAATCCACGAAATGCTGTGGGCCATCAAAGTGTTAAAAAATCGTAATGGAACTTTTTCAATTGGAATGCAAGCCCTAAAATCTAACTGCGTATTCGAACTTCATGATTTTCAATGATAAAATGGATTTTACAGTGAATAGTAGTAAAAAAAAACCTTGAAAATGCGGCAAAAAGTTTAAAAAACTGCTCGATGCCATTGTTGCTTTAATTAAACGCGTGCTTTATTCGTTGAAATCCGACACGCGATAGTGGGTTAAGCAGTTATTGGCCGCATACTGGTAAACGACAGTATATAAGTATCACAATTAATTGACCATTTGACTGATGAAAGTGTCAGGGTTCAAAAGCTTTAGATTCACTTTTGTCGTTAAGCGTCTCTCGTTGTACAAAACATTTGCTGAATCTGCAACTTCTCACCGAGCTTGATAACATTTCCCGCGATCCTAGATATCGTTCTATCTGTATCAACGGAAATTCGGAAGAACGATCTCTTGCTCTCCATATTTACAATCTTAAATATTCAATGACAATAAATCACCTTCCTTTAGTCTATTAATCATCATAGAGCTTCGTGAACACGCTAAACGACTTGTCTTTTAAGTAACTTATTCGTCAGGATAAACTAACGAAGGAAATTAGAAATTCGCCTTGCTAAGCGTTGTTTGATCAAAACTTTCAACTCTTCGTTCGTGCAAAAAACAATCAGTAAAATTGTTATTAAAATTGAAATTTATGTTCTTTAACTTCAAAAATATGGAAAGACGAACAATATTAACATTAATTTATATATTAACTTTTATCATTTTCAATATTTATATAATATGTCACGATTACTTAACATTTTGACAAATAATTAAAAATAGAATACGTATCATTAAGAGCTGATATAGTTGTTATTTTCTTTCCAGGTTCGTTTCCCAATGTTATGCAGTAAAAAGAGAAACGCAGAGAGATTATGATGGCGGGTAAACCTTGGAATAATCATTTCACCGCATGTTTTCTAATCATGATTCATGAAACAAAACAAAAATGGCATATTTTTTCACACTGATTACGATGAGATAATTGGTCCTAATATCCTCTAACGAACGAAGAACAAAGAGTTGATAGTTTCGCTGAGAAGCACGCAATCGCGATCGTTGTAACGCACGTGACACGCTAGGAATGTAGAAAAGCAAGGAACCATTTGTTTCTATACTATCAAGACTTGCAAAACCTTTGTATCAAACTGTGAAATTGTTTAAGTACACTCGGATGCAATGTAGGCTTCATTTGACTAAGAACGAAATTAGAAAGTTAAATGTTAACTAGAAATTTTCAAAACATTAAGTAATAAGATCTCCAAATTTTTAAAGTCCTAAACATGAAAATCAACCAAAAATCCAAAAACTAGTGGGGACGTTTTCCCTAAGCCTACAATGCTCGCCGGTGTTCGTGCAATGAAATTTCCTAACTTTTTCTGACTTTTAAAAATGAAACAAAAATAGTTGGCGACAATATATTGATAAATATTATCCTGATAAGCACAGTTTTTTATGATGAAAAAAAGATAATAGTGAAATAGTATATCTAGAAGGAGAAAACAATGATTAAGTACTTGTATAAAATTACAGTTAAAATTGTTCAAAATTATCGTAGCGTCGACTTTTTTGGATTTGATAATTTCTTGTAATAATACTGATACGAAAGATATAATAATATAAAGAAACGTTTGTACGTGATATACATATACCTGGTGTGACTCGTCAAGATATAAGATCTTACTTAATACAAATTTGAATACCGTTAAATAATCTTAGATCCTGAGAACGATATGTATGAATCGTTACTTGCTAACAGTTCATTTGTTCGATATAAATATTGCAAAATTTAATATCGTTATTTTCATACCGGATGTATTTTAAACAACGCCTGCTGCCATTTATCATAGAGTAACTAGCCGTATTAACGAACGGACGTATGCACTTCTCGATTCCCCTTTCTCTAATTTAAAAATTATGCGGTGCCAACGAGGAATTGTATTACCGCTATTAAAATGACTGATTTCAATGTTAACGTTTCGCGATTGTATACCGATTGAAATTTACCTAGAACTTTGTAAAACATCACTCATGTTAACAAATTTTAGCAATAGACGAAGCGAGAAACTGAAATATTAAACGTAACATTGAATGTATAGATATCACATATGAAAATAAGCGTGTATTTCTAGAACGATTAGCGCTACGCCGACAAGACGTTGATGTTGATTCTGGCACTATTATATCTTGATTTCTCGCAGAAATCGTTCTATTAGAATATATCACTAATTTCACGCGTATGTTACGATTAATGACTCAAAGTTTAACCTCGTTTCGGGCGAGAATTTTGACAAAAAAATTAAAAACAACTTGAATGTTATTCGTTATTTTGTAACATAATCTATACAAAAACGAAGCATTTTTATAACATTGCACAAATAGTGAGTGTATCGTAACGAAATGACGGAGATGATATGCTAAACAATTAAAAATTATTTTCACGCGCACGTGCGTAGGTACGTGTCGTACGGTCGTCATATTCACGTATATGCGTGCTTGTGTAGGTGCGCGCGCACGCGGGCATCCCCCTATTTGTTACAAGGTTTGCGTGTACAGCATGTTTTTTTACTCATCTAACGTAATACATCTATAATAAGTACTATATGCGTAATAGCATAGTATGTCGAATATATTACAATACACCCACGTCGTTGTACGTTGTAGATGTCGATCTTAAACTATCAATTAAAGGAAAGAAATAGGAAAAAGGAAACTAAAAAAAGATAACGAATATATTAGGTTGGTAACCAAGTTCGCGGATATCATGAATTGTTAATTAAAATTTAACACAAATTGCTAATCACTGTAAGCACTAAATCAGTTATCATTGATGTAACTAGGTAGGATCGAGGATGTGCCGCACTCCCATGTAACGTGGGGGGTGTAAGGCGAAATCTCATGCTAAAGATTTAGAAGTTTTTAAAGTAACAAATTTTCAAATTTCCAATTTCTAATTTTTCAACCAGTCAAATTTCCCCAAAATCCCAGATATACAAATACAAAAATTCTTGAATTTGCAAAAATCGTTTGTTGATGTCCGGTGTAGGGCGTTAACGCTATTGGTACAATCAGAAGATCCGGTCCACCTCTACACAAAAATCTTCGTTACACCAATGTTAATAATCTTTAGTGATCTCTGCCATGGAATTCGAGCAGTTTTGGAGGACAATAAATGAAAAGATTGCAAATATAGTTGCCAACCTAATACAACAATTTTGTTCACGGGCTATTTAATACTTGACTTTCGCCTTAACCTCTTCCGCGACACCACCCCACCTGAGCTTGTAAACGCGCGATCGCCACTGTATCAGAGGATCTAGAACCGCCTGAAGGAAAAGATAGGGCCTGGTAATCTCACTGAGTAACCACCCGCAAACGAATTCTAATTTGTTGAACGGCAACGGACCGTTCTGCACGACGCACAACAGCGTCCAGTCCAACATGAACCACAACAGTATATGCACCAAGTAGAAAACCAGAGAATCCCACTCAAAGAGTACGCTAGCCGCCCAGGAAGCACAGGCACCTAACACTAAGCACTCGCTCAACGGCTCGAGAATAATCATGGTAGGTAACATAGCCACTCGCAGCTTCGCCCACCTTCGTAGCCTCGCTTGGAAAGAATGCAGCTCGCAGTGACCGCTGTTTTGCAAAGCCGGCTGCGAGGATACGGTGATGCGCCAACCCCGGTCGGTCAATGACTTCGCGTAGAAAAAATCTTCGGCGAGATATACACCGAACTTCTTCAATCCGCCGACCTCGTCGAGAGGCGCTTTTCTCAGCAACGCGGACATACCCGTGTGACAGTTTATCCTGAGTAAATCGGCGGCAAGGTACATACGCGACTGCACCGTGCCAAAGAAGATTTTCTCGTAAGCGGCCGCAAAACCTTCACGATCACAGGTGAATGGCATCTGGTGCACCAACGCGACCTTGTCGGTCATATAATTAACCATGTCTAACAGAGTGTCCTCCTTCATCTTGATACCACTGTCACTGATCAACACTAACTCGTGTTTCGCCGCCTCGTACGCCGGCTGCATATTGTTGATTTTCGGATTCACGCCCACGTTGCAACCACCGATGAAAAGTTTTGCGTCTACCTCCGGATACTTCTCGATCAATTTACGCACCAACATCAACACTGGGTCCGAATCGTCCTCTACGCAGAATAATAGCTCGTAACGAGGGTATTGCATGGTGAAGAATGTCTCCAAGTTACTGAATAGATTCGGATCAACGCCCATCAGCGGTTTTATGATCGACACGCCGGGCAACGGCGTCTCGTAGGTCGGTAATTGAGTAACTTTACGGTGCAGCTTCCACCGTCCAACTATCAGAGCCAGTGCGTGAACGATCCACATAACCGACCAAAATATCATGAAGAATATCGCGAACCCGTATAGGGTATATACCATGGAGTTCATCTTCGAACGAAGATACTCGTTTCTCGGAGGTGTAACCTCCGGGGTTTCTGCTCACCTCTCGCCCGTCCCGTGGCTTTCTCACCTTCCGATTACTTGATCCTTTCGCCACTATCGACAGAAACGGTCATCTCGAAGCCCGCCATCCTTCTGCGCGCAGACGACGTTCGCGGCATCCTCGACGCGGTTCCTGTCGCACCGCGATCACGAATACCATGGAATCGGGCGGGCCATCGGTGCAATCTTATCGGTGACGTCCACGGCGTAACACCGTTTTCACGACGATCACAGCGACGGCGACGACGACCAAGACGTGCCCACCGCTTCCAATACATTCATGCGCTAGCTTCCCCCGCGGTTAGGATGGTCGCGTAGCCGTCCACGGCTACCAGCACTCGAAACGCCGCGCCGGCACGCTGCGTCGAACAACCTTCCTTCTTTTTTACGCCTTTTGCCGAGAACGAGGGTCGTCTATTGCCTATTCACGATCACCACGGACACCGAAGCACCCTCTTTGTTACGACGAACCAACCGATCCACCCCAATTTTCCCTGATGCATCCAACTTTGCTCTTTCCGTGGCTCGATGCACCGAATCTCGTACTTGCTCCAATGATCTCACCCTTTTTGCCTGGATACAGTTTGTCCTGCTATAGCAGTCCCTCCCAAATGACACTTTCAGTGTTTGCTTTTAGTTCGACACCAAGATTCAGCGATCTTCCCAGTGCAACGTGTGTACGCGTCAAAGCAGGACATTCGGTTCGCGTTCACGAACAACGACAGCTTCCTTTCATAACGATGCGCCTACGCGGCCTTGTACCGTTCCGATTCGCCCGTTACCACTGCACTGCCACCGTGTACCGATGCGTGTCATATCGATAACCAAACTTCTGTCAACTGACGCGAACCGATACAAAATGATGTTCGTGAGAACCGAACTGATAGAAACAATCGTGACAGACTGAAATGGAACGACGCACCGCCAAGTGTCGACGGTACAACTGTGGCTGCATGTGACAGCCGGTAGCTCGCACGGCTAATTTGCAACTAAGTTCACAGCGAACGCGTCAGCGGCCAAGGCAGCCAATCAAAGATCAGCGCGCGTAATCTTGAAAAATCTCGAATAAATTCGCGTAATTCTACCGGTTTAATATTCTAGTCAATAAATATCCAGAAATCTAATTTTGTGTGAATGGCGAGGAAATAAAGTGATGCCCAGTTTTGGTTGATTGTCGTTTTATACAACTCCAAATTGAAAATTTGGAATTCCGACATTTGAAAGTTTGTAATTTTGTAAATATATGCAAAATATATGGAGAAAATCAAGCAATCAAATTTGGGTATCGACTATCAGGATCTGCTCATCTACTAGCCACCTTTATTATTATCATCGATAGAAGAAAAAACTAAGACATCAATAAAGAAAATGTGCAGAAATAAGGTATTTTTGCATTAATATTATACCACATACCATTAATAAAAGTAAAATCCAAAGATTGAAGGTTGTGAATTTCATAATTTTATTGTAGTCTATCATTTAGGCTATCTTTGAATGAATATGTAGGCTATCTTTGAATAAATATGATATTGGAATAAATGCGCGAAGTGTCTTTATCGCATTACGCGAGCAAACTGTCCGTACATCAGGTTTATGTTTGCATAAGTTGTATCACTGCTACGAGAATTGAGCATAAAGCTAATACGGTTTATGAAAAATGACAAGATACTAAATTTTAAACGTTTTAAGTTATTTTTAATGGACTGAAAATAATGCAATTAAAAATGTATAATTTTATGCATATGAAAATCACTTCCTAAATAAATATAAAATTAATAACGGGTGTTAAATATTTTTACATGTATATCTACAATTAAAAATTTTCATGCTCTAAACTTTTTAAACAGAGGATGCTTATTTGCTTTTCTATACTCGGAATAAACTGCATCGTCTGCACCGGACATAGATGTCATGTTTCCAGCTTTACGCATAATCTGAAATAATATTAACATTGTTTAACGCAATCAGTGACACACTTTTAAACAATAATAACGCGATAGAGCTTACCGGTCTTGGACCTTCACCAGGTATTCTTTCTTCATCTGCATCCATGTCACTGGCAGACAAAACCTGCTGCAATAAATGACCCTGTTCTTCCCTAGACGTATACATTAAGTCTGGCTCCTATTTTAAAAATAACAGAATTGTATAAAATTTAAAAAATTTTGAAAGCATTCATCAAATTATATATAAGTGCATACTTCATCCATTCCTGCTAACTTTGTGATAACTTTATAAGCGTATCCTTGATTTACAAGGAAACGTTGACGCTTTCTTGAATAATTCATTTCCATCGTGTCTTGAGATACTAATGTATAGAAGAATGCATTATACTCTTCCGCAATAGCGCCTACAAGAATTCGATTTTATAATATTTAGCACGTTTAATTAGTTTCATCAAATCTGTAGCAATAAATACCTTTCTTGGCTCTTAAAATTCGACCCAATCGTTGTGCTTCTTGTCGTCGTGAGCCACCATGAGAAGATATTTGAATCAATACATTAGCTTCAGGTAAATCAAAAGAGGTATCTGCTACTTTACTCACGAATATCGTATTTACTTTGGTATTAAATTTAAAGTTTTGTAAAATTTGTATTCGTTCACTCTGAAATAAATTGTTACTATGTAGAATATATGTGTGTACTTCAAAGATTGCTGTGATCAAGTTACATATTTATACTTACTTGACTAGTTGGACCATAAATATACGGTTTATTCATTTTAATAGCATAATGCTTCAAAGCAAAAACATTGTCCGAGAAAACAATAGTCTTATCACCTCGCCTTTCATGGTATCGTATCAAATATTGACAACAACGAAATTTATTAGGATTCATCACATAAAGTAACTGTGGATAAGAATGTCTTATGATTTCTAATCATTGCTATCTTATTACATTAAAAATGATACACTACTTACCAGCTTTTTACTCATTTTACAACCAAGATATTCTCTATAAAACTCTGGTGTCATAGGACACCAAACTTCAGCACACTGTACTCTTGCAATGAAACCTCTTTTTTGCAATTCTAACCAGTTGGCCTCATACAATTTAGGTCCGATTAGAAAATTAAGATCTGCAATCTTGTCATCTTCTCTCAACAATGTTGCAGTCAAACCCAATTTACAATGAGACTGAACAATAGTTAAAACTCTTCTGAACATTTTTGCTGGAATTGTGTGGACCTCTAAAAACATAATGTATTAAGTGATTTTATGAAATAAATGTAATATATGTTACAAATATATTACCATCTAAAACCATAATTCCCCATTCCTGATCTTGAAGCCATCGCATAGTTTGCTCAGCTTCCCAAGAACGCTTTTGCGTGTGTGTAATCATGGAATACGTAGTGATTAGAATTTCACAGCCCATGGGTTTATCTTTAGCTTCGCTTGTAAATCGACATATCATCGAATCGTCTGCGGTCGACCACATCTTAAATTGTTGTTTCCATTGTTCTACCGATACTCCAGAATTACACAATACCAATGCACGTTTTCTAACTGTACAGCAAGCTGTTACCCCCACTAAACTTTTACCGGCACCTAAAATGTGCTTTATGATAATGTTCATAAAATAATATTTCACTAAGAACAAAATTATTACTTACCACAAGGTAAAACTATAACACCCGATCTAGCGCGGCCATTACCAAACATTTTCCTCAAACTTTTTTCCTGATAAGGCCTCAATACAGCTGATGGTTTTAAATCAATACTAAAACAGAACATATATTTTTTATACATGTCTTATTACTTAACTTTCATATACTTATAATAATTGTACTTACTTTATGTCAGGATTTACACTATCATTACGAAAATCATACTCTGCTAACAATGGATGTTCTAGCTCTATACATCTCTTTTGTATAAGCTCAATTTTTTCCTAAAATAAGTTTGACAAATGTTTTTTGTTATTACATATATACATATTTTGCAAAAGTGTACAAGAAATACATACTTGATTTACTTCAAAACTGACTGTTTTCAATTCTTGTTCTTCTTCTTCTTCCTCATCCTCTTTATCCATTTTATCATAGAAAGTAGTTATATCCTCAGGAACAGTTGTTGTTTCTGTTGAAGTTTGATCATTGGATGATTCAGTTACTTTGGTGGTTCCAAGTGGTGCATTGGTTGTTGGTTTTGCTCCAAACTGTAGAGCTTTTGTTTTACTTTGAACATTTGTAATTATTTCTTCCTTTTCATTTTCCACAGTTTTTTTCAATCTACACTCTTGAATTTTTGGATCCTTCAGTAATTTTTGTAGTACTTCAGGATATGGAGATTCAACAAAATATTTATTATGCTTTAATACTAGTTTTACCTATATCCAAAATTAAAATAATTTAATGTGTTTGATTTAAAGTAATGTATATATTGTATTTTTGATCAACTTACCTTGCCATATGATAATGTACATAGTTTAATAAACTTTATAATCCCATCAGGAATACTAGTTTTACTAAGTCTTTTCAGATATTCTATTATATCATGTGTTTGAAGACCAACACTGACAGCAGCATATAATGAGTAGGCAGTTAATTTGTACTATAAAATAAATACCTTATGAGAAATGTTCTTATCAACATAATTTCAATGTTTATAACAATGATTTTACCTCATGAATATGTTCAGGACGGCATACAGGTTCTGAGATAGCAATTAAGAAATCATGAGCATGTTTATACACTGGTGAAAAGGATTCTAAGAAAATGTGTCCATTTGGTGCCTAAAATATGTTTAGTTTTTAAAATATAAAAGCAAAACTAAAACAACATTGATATCTTACCACCCAAAGTGGTCTTGAAGCACAATCAGGTTTTAGAACCATTTGTGAACGATAATCTTTTGCTCCAAATTCATCTTCTAATGCTGATTCGTCTTGTTTCTCAACATCATTTTTTGCTGCATCAGGAACTCCAGCTTCATTATCATCTAAAGAATCATCATCATTGAATTCTTCAAGATCTTCTTTACGTTTTTTCCATTTACCCCTATCTGCAATAGTAACTGACACTGTTCACTATGTTATGAAATAACCTCTTAATAAATTAGTAACATTGAGAATGATATAAAAAAAGATGTAAAAGTAAAAATTGACAAGTTTTTTGAAAATAAAAAATTGTTCGTACCATTATCTTTTTTAAAACGTTTAGGTGGACCCATTATCCAATGATAACTTAGTGGTTAAATTGTAAATAAATTTATCTAAGAATTCTAATACTATTATTCCTAATATTAAGGTTAATTTTTAAAGTTTCTATGCGTTATTTATATCCTAAAATGAAGCGGAATCCTTTCTTTTATATTATATTGCATACTGTTGCTATTGCATTTTAAACGTGATCACATACGGACTGGTACGAACACAATCATAACGATGCAACATATATATCGTTATTCGTCATTATATCTCACTACTTCAGTGACAGAGGGAAAAGCAATTAAAATATTTCTAATGCTTATATAATAACTATAAACGTCTTTCGTTCAATCATTTATTGTTCAGAAAATTTTATATACATATGAAATTATTGATAGAAATATAACAGTGCGTGTAATATCACAGATGAAGTATAGAATAGACCATTCATGCCATTGTTTTTGTCACACGGCGCACGAGACTAGAAACCATTACCATTTTCGTATCGCATCCTACTATATCAGTTAATGGAATATATAATGTACTTGCAATCAATTCTATTCAAATCGGGGTATCAAAAGTTGTAAAAATATTGCTCCAATTTGTAACAGAAGAATGTGTTTATTTATAACAAAATGAATAAAAAAATATAAGATCAAATTTTACAGATCGACGTCGTAGTATTTCGTTTATTAATCGTTTCTGTTCTTAGATGATATACTTTAATGTCAAGAAACTATATTACCGTTGGTAACAAAATTCGTTTCATTGACTAGACCTAATGAAATTAGGCAAACTAATGCAGCTCCTTGTTCTGCCCATTTTTTATTTTTTTCCCTGAAAGAAAAATTGGGAATAGTTGTAGTACATATTTTTATCATCTTACATTAAATAGTATTATTAAACTACCAAAAAGATGATCCAAATTTCCTTCCGTCGACAGTAACAATAGAACGGAAAAGTTTTCCTTTTTGTAGCGTATCGTAGCGTGGCATCTTTTTTCTTTGACTTTGTGTCCATTTATGTAATATAGTTTTTGGCAAATCAAGATCTGTCAAATAATTATTTCTTAAAAATGCACAATGCATTAAAACTACATCTTCCTCGTTTATTAATTTCCTCTTATTAGACAATTGTTCTTCATTCTGTTTATCATCCTCCCTCATGGGTGAAACTTGCGACCTTCCTTGTAAACCTTTTTCATTAAACTCTTTTTTTTTCAAATGACAATAGTCACTTAAATTCCATATAGCACTAAAATGAAACATTCATTATATTTGTGATAGCAAATAATCACACTGTTTAAGTAATACAATATATACCATATTTGCTCTAAAGTTTGAGAATTCAGGAACTTTCTGCCTAGTTCAGATTCTTGTTGCTCGCGAAGAATATTTTGTATGCAGTACTTGGTATTAGAAGGTGGATTATCGCAATCCACAGCATATTTTAAATATGATTTTATCACATCTTCTATGGGAAGTACACCATTTTTGCTAAATATTGAACAATTCCATTCAGCTGCACGTGCAAGCATTACACTACTACATCCTGTTACTTCTTTAAATCTGAAAATATCTATAATTATCCTTCAACTGCATAAGTAACAATATATAAAAGATTAATTATAGTTGATAAAAAAAGATAACTGAGATATTACTTGAAAATGTCAGAATGCTTTTGTATTTCTTTTGAGCCTCCATTTGCTATAACTGGTATTGAAAGCTTCTTGGATATTTCTCTCAAAACTTCATTACGGTTTGCATGTTGTGGTCTTTCTTTAACAGTACGACCATGAACTGCTATTGCTGATATACCAGTCAATGCCAAAAGTTCACAAAGTTCCAAAGTTTTGTTTAAGTCTGGCAATACACGTATTTTACAAGTTACAGGAATGCTTAAATTATCTACCAATGTTTTTAGAATATTCACTGCAGTTTCTGGTTCTTCTAAAAGAGCAGCTCCCATTTTTCCTACCAATGAAAATAGTTTTGGGCAGCCCATATTTAAATCAATTCCAGCAACATCTTGTTCAATCATTTTAGCAACCTTTAATGCTCTTGCTGCATCACAAGTACCAATTTGTAAAACTACATGATCTCTTTCTTTAGGACATGTTCTAAAAGTTACAGTACCATCTGTTTTGTCTATATAATCAATCGTTCCTAGAACATCTGAAGATGACTTCATTAAATATAGTCTTTCATTGTTTACTATAATACCACAACATTCTTACCATTTACACGGCGAAATGATCGTAATAGTTTCCAGTCTATAAGTTCTTCTGTATATACTATATCAGCACCATAATCAAGTGCAAGTAGGCGCATAGGAAGTGTGCCAATGCGTACCATAGGAGCTAGTATGAGTTTATTCTCATAATTTAATTTCTTTCTTTCCAATGGTTTTGTTACTTTTTCCTCCATTGTATTTTTAATATGTTATAATATTCACTGTGATCTTTAAAAACATAACCCTTAACAAAATCAAAATGTTAAGATCAAAATGTTAATTAATAAATAAACAACTGTGATGATTAACTTTTTACTTTTATCAGTATATAATAAATAAAAAATACTTCTTTACATTTTTAAACATAACTAGTAAAGCTTATTTGTAGTAAGTTTACATTCCCGTAAGTTATTTATTTACATCTACATTGCCGTACATATCATTCTTATTTATGAAACTAAAGACACTAAATAAAAACACTATAAAGACACTAAATGTAATTTAATAAATAATGTATTTATTTATGGAATAGTGCAGGGTACTCTGATTATCACACTGGTGATACGGTGGGGGTGTTACTTTGAAGTCATTTGCTCTAGATGGCAGTTTCATTCACAGGTATCCATCGCATATAAGTTGTTAATCTAACAAAAATTTAAGTTTATGTTTCATGATTGCTGACCTCAGATGCTTTCAAATTTGAACGCTAAAATCAATCAACTGCCAGACAATACGTTAAGAGTAATATGGTACAATTCTCCCTATATTTCAATGACGTAGCGATTAATAAATCGCTTAGAATATTTTATACGTAGACGCCACTACTTTAAGCGATTTTTATTTGATATTATCAAGTAGTAGGTGAGCAAAGAATCGATAATGTTTACTCCATCAAAATTAACGGAGAAAGATTTTTTCGACGCGACTATATTAAATACGCCACAACCGCAAGCAACCTCGACTGTTCAAAGAAAAAACACGTGAGTTTTCTACTTTTATTAATTTTTTATTCACCTTTGTTCATTTGATATTATGCGGTTTAATTAATAATAAAATAGTCCTCAGTATAAAGTAAAATGTTTTCTTTTCAGATTAGACAGTCAATTTATTCATAAAGATGGTAATGAGGCTGTATATAAACAATTGATTACACATAAAAATGATAAAACACGAAAATCTGATGAATCTTCTCTTGGTATAATTAACAATATATCATCTTGTAAGTGTTTTGTTTTATTCCTATTCAGTGTATCCATATTATTTCATTATAACAATTGTAGTGTTAGCTGAAGTAAGTGAAATGGAGGATAAAGAAAAACAAAATGAAAGTAAAGTGGACATAGAACGTGAAATTGCTAGAAGATTATTGCAGAGATGTAGCGATTTGAAAACTGTGTCTAATATATATGGTAAGATCTTACTTTTATAGATATGTTTTTATAATAAAACTTGATGTATATTTCATGATCTTTGTAGATACAAACAAAGAAAACAATGCTAACATTCAAAACTTATCTCCTAATACTACATCTTCAACTCATCTTGACCAAGAACAATCCTCAAATTTTAATCAAACAAATTCTAGAGGTGAAAGTACTTTGCATGCATCTGCTAGTAAAACAAACAGCGTAAGTTTAATTTATTAAAAAAGTAATTTATCAGAATATTTTTATATATATTATGTATATTTTTAGGTTGTTTTTGAGCCAAATGAAATAAGTGCACGCTCATCTGGATTAAGTAGGAGTTCAGAAAAATGTCGATCATCCACATCAAGCAAGAATGTAAATGCAATAACATTTGATACAACTACTGCTGAATTAATGGCTCAATTTAACAATGAAGAATTCCGTCCAGCTTCTGAAATGGCTAGTCGGTTATTGGCTGATGAAGTATCTTGGCAACAAAATTACTCTTATGCACTTCCTACAACAACTTCTGCTGAAAAAGAATATTTAAATTTGTCTTGTTTCTCTGGTATCATTGGTGAACTAGATTTATCAGTAGAGTAAGTTTCTAAAGTGATTCATTTTTATTTCACCAGAATAATATAATAACAATTTCAGATCTTGTGCTGGACGCAAGGTATCTGTAGATGAATTTTTCAGAAGAAAATGTGGAAATTTTGGAGAATTATCGGATAATGCAATAGGACGACCAAGTTTGGGTTTATCTGTAACTAGTCCAAAAAAGAAAGGCCAGCTCATACCTTTAGTTGATTCTACCATGATGACGGAAGGTATTGTTATTTTATTTGAAACAAATTTTTTAGTATGGATGAGAAAGCTTTTCTTTTACAGAATCTTCAGTTGCTTCATATGTTGTTAAAGATAATCCTCAACAAAATATACCAAATATGACAAAAGATATAGAAGAACAAAGTATTATGAGTTTAACTAGTATTGCCCAAGCATTACAGGATATTGATAACGGTACGCCAAGACGATTAGTAGACCAACTTATAATGGCAAAAAAAAAGAAGAAACCTGTACATGTGCAAGAAGAGAATCTACAAAGAGATACTTACACGTTATTGCCTTCAAATCGGCAATCTATGCCTGCTACACCAAATAGAAATATTGAAAATTTTGAAAAAGATGTAAAGTCGGCGAATTTTTCCGCAAAATTATCTTTGGACAGTAAAATTGCAACCGAAATGTTAGATGTTAAACATTCAAATGCCAGGACATTATCGTTCAGTTCTAATTCAGGTGCAAAGACAAATTTCAATACCGTATGTCAAGAGCTTAAAAAGGAAATAAGCAGTGAAAGCTTACCATCTTCGTATAATAAAGGTATACCTTGACACTTGAAAATCATAAACTTTTTTATATTTGAATTAATTTAAGATGAAATCATTGATTCTAGATTTCAATTCTCTTCTGGAAGATCCTAAATTATCTCTTCCACATTACACTATAGAAAAAAGAGCATCACCTCGTACTTCAACAGTTAACGTGTTACTGAATCAAGAGAAAAAAGCCTTTGACTTTCAAAATGAAGAATTAGGAAAGAAAGAAACTGTAAAAGAAGAAAATATTTCGTATAAAGAAAAATCAGAAAATTCTGTACAAGACATTTCAACCTTGTCTGAAACGCAGTCCCATTTAAATAGTATGATTCAGTAATATATATGATGTGAATCACAATCTTAGATTTTAGTGTTATCATAATTATTAATTTTTGTAGATGTCGTCATCGGTAAAAACACAGAAGAACTGTGCAATTGTATTGTAGGTATGATTAGAGAAACTGATATTGAACTTATAAATAAAAGTGATAGATGGATCATTTGTTCATTAAGTGTGAATCAAGTTCAAGGAGACAAACATAATGTTCGGCTTACATTACCAAAGGATGTGATCCTTATAAAACCAAATTCGAAACAACATGCTAAGGTATAGATAAAATATAAATGTTGCCGTTACGTAAAATGTTCCTTATATGTATTGATTTTAGATTACAGTGACAATAGTGAAAATGAGCAAACCAATTATAGCCGTCTTAAATATAACAGTCTCAGATATGGTAACAAGGTACGAATGGATTATGAAACATATAATTTGTTTTAAACCCGAAGAATTTGATATAAGTATTTTAAATCCTCCCGACAAGAAGGACCTAGATTTTCAGTGTGTCGTTGAAAACAGTATTACAATTTTACCGATTACAATAAAAAATAAGAACAACGTTGACGTCCCCATCAAGTTTTCCTTATTACAGGTAATAATGCTGTCCGAATCATATTACATTGAATTAATTTTACTTGTTTTTTATATTTATAATTATTTTAGGATGAACCATCAGTATTCAGCTTAGAAACTCTTAACGAGTCGCAGAATGTAATGCTTAAACCACAAGAAGTATTCACTACAAATATTAAGTGCAAAGGTATCTTGAAACAAAATACGGAGACGAAACAACAGTCCTTGCAACGATATTGTGGAAATCTAATAATTCAAGCTGGAAACAACTCCGAAAATATTGTAACAATTGGCACGGTTCCACTTGTTGTGCAAGTAGGAACTTGCAAAATTCAAGTAATCGATACAGAATTGCCTTTGATTGTTCCGTGCAAACAAAGCAAACCACTGACTGTGATCAATCTTGGTACCACACCAGTATTAATATCTGCCTCGTTCGTGCAAGATAATGATTCAGTGAAAAGCTTAAAATACTTTTCGATGCAACCTGAAAATTTACTCGTACAACCCAATGAGACTGGATGTTTTTTTATTACCTATAAACAACAAAACTCGGACAATTCAAAAATGTAAATCCATACTTTGGATATTAATATAGTATCAACAATTCATCCATAGTAATTGTATAATATTCTTCTAGATACGCAAAAATTAAATTAACGGCTGCCAATAACGTTTATCACTATTCCGTAATCGGCGAGTCAAATTTATCTACTGAAGTAGAAAACGATCACATTCGTTGTGAAACGCCACAGTATTCATCATCTGCAAGTTCTCCATCGTCTCCACACAGTATAGTTTCGAATAAGTAAGTTGAATATATATTTTCTAAATGTATGTTTTATAAAAGATTATCTATTAATGTTTCGTGTAATATTAGATCTGGAAACTGCGGTCGAAATTCTCCTATTAGTACAGTATCAGGTTCAACCGTTGCTGGGGACAAAATTCCTATAAGAACTACTCACGCTGCTCTAGTATGGAGTAGTATAAAAACAGGAAAATCAGATATCAAGGAATTCACCATTCGTAATACAAGCAATAACAAAATTAGGATTCAAGCTGTTATATCAGACAGCGAGAAAAATTTCCGGGTAATATACATATATATATAAATTACTACAGAATACAATAATTAGAGGTCTCATTTATTTAATTTCAGTTTCTTCGAGAACGACAAGCTGTAGGCACCATCGTATTGATTTTACAAGGTTTGGAAAGTAGGACACTATCTGTTGTATTTGGTCCCCATCATTTAGGCGCAGCTACTGGAAAAATAATATTTAGGCACTACGAACCTAGGAAAGAGGATGAATCCCGTCCCTCGAAAGTGGTAAATAAATTTATTTAATTGCTTTTTTCATATCAACGAAAATTCTCTTTTTATGATGCATTATTTACAGTTATTTCTCTATGGCTACGGTGGTTATAGTAAAGTCGAGATTTCTGAAGCATTTAAAGATACAAGTGGAAAAATGTGGTTGTCCCTAGGTACTTTAAATTCAGGAGGTTCTTTAAAGGCAAAAATAAAATTACAAAATACTGGAGATTTGTATTCATATGCAAAAATAAAATTAACACCAAAAGGTTTATCTTTTTTTACAAGTAAAAATATTAATAACTAAAATTTTTTTCTAATTTATATTCATATAATTTCAGCCGTGTATCCAACTATGGTTTCAAGTTGGCAAGTAAATCCAAGCGAATTATTACTCAGTCCAAAGGAAACGCAGTGGGTGACTTTAGAATTTCACCCGCGAAAAGAAGATATAGCGTTACTGCAACGATCCGATGTATCCCATGTAGGCACAATATTAATTACACACGGGGACGAACCTACGCGTTGGCGAATTCGTAGGTAAGTAATTTTCAAATAAAACAATAGATAGTAAACATTAATTTAAATGAAATGTTTAGATTATACAACAAAATGAAAGAAACCGGTGAATTAAGTGGAACTGGGAACGAAGCATTTAGAAATATAATTCATCCCATATGTATAGCTTTTCGCGGAGAACAGTTGATCTCAGATGTAAGCGCCATTCGAGATTCAGTGGTAAGCAGCCAAATATCTATTTTGTAATTTTTTTTTAAGTAGGTACTATAACACGTAGCGGTATAACAGAATAGTGACATTGAGTAATTTGATTCCTATGTATATGTTACACAGCAAAATCTTGGAGACCTTTGCCGAGGGATTCGTCAACATGAGATACTATTAACAATGGAGGCATACGCTGATGAGACTCTATCAATTCTTCATGACAATGCCGACGAATCACAAATGTTTTATTCCCTTTGTAGTGATAATAGTCATATATATGAAGGAAGTGGAGAAAGTTTTCTCCCCTCTGAGTAAGTGTTAGTTAATGATTGGATTATTAAAATAAATTTGAATGAATATTTATATCGAGTATAAACCATTTTCAGAACATTTATAGGGAACAGCACACTTCAAAGTGATATGAATACTGATTTCATGGTGCATCCATCAGTTGTAATTTTAACTCCGCCATCAAAAACAGAAGCAACTGTGACAGTAAAAAGTTCTTGTATTGTAGCGCAACCATTCGAAACTTGTTTATCAAATACGGAATACTTAAG
This sequence comes from Megachile ligniseca, assembly GCA_945859555.1. Lineage (NCBI taxonomy): Eukaryota > Metazoa > Arthropoda > Insecta > Hymenoptera > Megachilidae > Megachile > Megachile ligniseca. Next base: position 1,098,410 of record OX243792.1, read on the forward strand.
TGTTGTCCCTGCTGAAGGAATGATACCCACAAGAAGAGATTTTCAATTAAAGATACAATGTAAACGAAAAATTGAACGCAACTTTGATGCAGTTCTTGAAATTTATACAGAGAATAACAAATTTGATGTACAGATAAAGGTTAATGTTAAACGATTGTAAATTGATGTTAATTTGTTAACAAATATTTATTATATAAAATATTCTGTAGTTTTGCATTTTTATATGGGCAATATTTTATTATTAATAAATTAGTTTTCAATAAACATGTTTTCTTTTGTTCCAGTAAAATATTATTCCTATTTATTTACATAGTTTGTCATAGTATTTATCTTGTGCATTATGTTGTGTTTTGATTGAAGAGTTTGAATTATCCTAACCATATTTTCTACATCATTTATTCCACAATGCAATCTTCCATGTAAAGGAAGTTTAAGAAATGCAAGCATATCCTTCAAAGAGCGTGGATAATATTGTGTTGCCTCACAGAAAATATTTTTTAAGTTTATCCAGTTTTGAAAATGATCGGGTACAGGTATATTTACTATTTTACATTGTTGTGGTAGCATGGACTTCATGTCCCAATCACCACAAGTTACATATACACAATTGTTTCCCTCTTTAAAATAATTATGTTCTTCTATCCACTTACAAAACTTGTCAAGTACTTCTGGAAAATGAGGCTGATTATCTACCATGTCCTGTATGATACCAGTAAGTTCTGTGCAAAATGGAGTAAGTTCTGGATGAAATTTTGGTTTAATGTATTCATGAAAAACATTTTCTATATTCCAGGTTCTCGTTGACACTGCTGCACAAGGAAATTCAATAATTTCTTGGGGTTCGACTTTTGTATACCGTTCGCATGTTGCTTCAAAGTCTACTACAAGCAAATAATTAAAATGTTGTGTAACATTTTCACTGCCTCTGTAAATGGATCGTGGGTACTTTTTAATGAGTCTGTGAGCCATGTCCAAACGAGTAAAGCAATAAAAAATATTCCAGAGTGTGGATAGATTTGAAATTACTTTCAAATGAGGTTAGGAAAAGATATCTTCTCAATTGTTTAGCAAGCACAGCACATTTAGTATCGTGTTTTTACAAAATTAGATTATAAATTTATGCATTTTGCACATATTATTTCTTTCAATATAAGAGCACTGATAGATATATAATATCTTACAAATACGACCAACACAGTAGAAATGAGCAACTGTCAACAAGCAACATGTGTGTATTATGCAGCTAACTTCAATAGATGTCCCATCATTCAGTGCTATCTTACCATTGTACTCTTTCCACTATATTTAGAATTTTTATTTTCCAAATAAATGTAAATATATTCCAATTTCTTGTTAGAAGTTGGTAACTTGACTAAGCTTTTTCAATCGGTTAAATATCGTGTCGCCCCTTTTTATTATGTTCTGATACATCAGTCCACGATCGCACAAAGCATTAGGTGCTTGTCCTTTACTGCAGCCAATAGCACTAATTGTAACAATTGTTCCAGCTACTTTATCAATCTTACAATGCAATTTACCGCTAACAATGAAACCTGCTATTTCTTGTTCTACGTATTCCTCCGTCACACCAAATTCTGCCGCTATTGTACTCAAGTTAATAGTCCGATATGCTTGCAGCAACTGAGAGTATGCCCTCAAACGCATCTCCCTCATGAAATAACGACAGTGGGGATGAAATAAAGGATTGGCTCTAAGTTCAGATTCTATCCAGGCAAGACTTCGAAAGAATTCTCCATAATGACAATCATAAAGGAAGTAATAAAATTCTCTGTATCTAGGAGATTCCGTAAGTAACGCCTGTTGCAGGAGTCCGTTGTTATTGAAATGAGATTCGAAATCTGATCGTGAGAAAGAAATAATTCCAGATAAAATAGTGTATTCAACAACATCTTTGAACGGTAATAATTCATAGGATTCAAACGTGGGAATGCAGTCCAACAAAAGCGACGCAGTTCGTGAAAAGTTCCGTGTTGCGACGCAGTAGACAGCTTCGTATACTTTTAGTTTATTGCGACCACACCAGTCGCTGCCACACGTATAGGATCCTTCCATGAAATTTGTTAGTTGTGCGATCATCTTTCCCATCAGAACAACGTCGTTCTTTATGTAGGCTATTCTGAACAAACCAAACGCAGCTTCGACTCGGGCACTGAACGAATTAGTTTCATCATTCAGAATTAGATTAGCAGTGTCCGTAGCACGTTCAAGATCACCGATTTGACAAAAAAACTCTAACTCTTTCCTCCAATTTTGTTTTTCAGAATCCTCAACACTTGAATTATCAGGTAACCGCAGTTCTTGCCAAGTAATCTCATTTGCTTTCTTCATCGTATCGAGCAATTTATCATCAATTTTCCAATCAAATTCTTTGCACGCGTTCTCATAATATTTGGTCATATTTCCTTGCGTTACTATATCCATAAATTTTTTTTTTAAATCTTCTTCATTTTGATGTTCCTTCAAAGTCATCTTAAACCAAATTTTAGCGAGGAACATATATTCCGGGGTTTTATGACATAATTCTGAATTGCTCATAGTGATTCTGATGATTCAGACACTTCCTGCCATATTCTGAGATAGATAAATAAATGTTGACTTTTTTCATTTGTAACATGCAAGTCTTTTGTTTAAATTGTGTTGGTTTTTATGATCATTTGAATTATTATTATTTCTTTAACGGCAAAGTCAAGCGAGAGACCATATTCGTCATGTGTTTTGCTGCGCTTTTGATGCCATTTGTAACGCTTCGTAAATAGGCGCCAAACTGTGATTTCTAACCCTACGTGTTGCTTTCAAATATTAAATTATGTCCGCAAAACCTATAATCAGTACAAATTTACCATGGTAAATAATGACATTTTTCTTATATACATACTAAAAGCGATTATATATACGTGTTAAATATCACTTTTATTTACAGGGTTGAAAAATATCGACCGAAAAAATTGGATGATTTAATATCTCACGAAGATATCATCAAAACTAGTCGGTAACTCTGTTTATTTAATAATCTCATAAAATATATCTATTTGTTAAATGTTTGTTAAAATGTTTGTTACAGTAAATAAATTTATCAATGAAGATCAACTTCCTCATCTTCTCTTTTATGGACCTCCTGGTACAGGAAAAACTAGTACCATACTTGCTTGTGCACGTAAATTGTACACAGCAGGACAGTTTAATTCAATGGTTTGTCTTCTATTTATATACTGTTTTTATTTTACAAAAGTTATGCATACAAATATTTGTGTGCATATAGGTATTAGAAATGAATGCTTCAGATGACAGAGGTATCGGTATAGTGAGAGGACAGATTCTTAGTTTCGCAAGTACAGGTACATTATATAAGTCTGGTTTTAAGTTGATTATCCTCGATGAAGCAGATGCTATGACTAATGATGCACAAAATGCTCTTAGGAGAAGTAAGTTTTTTTTAAGACCATTTTTCAGATACGAATATATCTTATTTAGGAATTGTATTTCAGTAATTGAAAAGTATACAGACAATGTACGCTTTTGCATCATATGTAATTACCTTAGTAAAATTATCCCTGCTCTCCAATCACGATGTACAAAATTCAGGTTTGGACCACTTTCTTCAGAACAAATTTTACCAAGGCTAGACACAATTATTAAAGAAGAGAAGTAAGTATATATTATTTATTGTGCACATTGATAACAATAATTTGCATATACATGTTGTAGTTTAAATGTGTCTGAAGATGGAAAAGAAGCATTAATAGCATTAAGTGGAGGAGATATGAGGAAAGTTTTAAATGTTCTTCAAAGTACATGGCTTGCTTTTGGCGCTGTCACAGAAGAAACTGTTTATACTTGTGTTGGTCATCCTCTTCCAATAGATATAAAGAACATTGTAAACTGGTTATTGAATGAATCATATGAATTATGTTATTGCAGTATCCTTTTTGTTTTATGTATATGCATCAGAGATTATTTTAGAAGTTGTAGAAGTTTCTTTAACGCACGTTTATACAGAAATTCAAGATATAAAACTGAAGAAAGGACTGGCATTGCAAGATATACTAACACAACTCCATTTATTTGTAAATAAAAGTATGTTTTACATTTATTATAACATTAGAGAAGATGCAAAACGTGTAATCATTTCCTTTTAGTTGAGTTTCCAGATTCAATACTTATCGATCTGATAATTAAGCTGGCAGAAATAGAGAAAAGGGTAGCTATTGGTTGCAGTGAACCAGTACAATTAAATGCTCTCGTTTCAGCGTTTCAAAATGCTCGTAATATCGAAACTTCTTAGGATATCATTCGGATTAGTTGAAGGTAACTTTAAATTAAAAAGTATTATATTTTGTTACGAATAACAAATTATTAATAAATAAATAATGGATATACTCATAAGTATATTTGTATACAATGCCCTTTCACGTTCCATTGCATTTTCTTTTTTCTTTCAATATTTATAATAAATTACGTTTTGTCGTGAGCTGTATCAACATAACGAATCTCAACGAATAAGTTGTTAAAGTCTAAGTCACAAATCAGTCGAGTCACCATGAATACAGGGGGGTCGTAAATCTTTATCTAGCCTTGTTCGTCTAATCTCGATCATACCGTTACGTGCGCGGAACAGTTATAGAAAATTCATCTACGAAATGATAAGTTTCTTTATGGTAGACGCTGAATGTACTCGAGTGTATTCAACACAATTACAGTGCGTCTGTGCTCGATCGTACAAGTGGAACAACGTCTGACAGTGGTCTGACAAATACCTCCCAATCAGCACGCGATCGTTCAAGCATCACGTCGACGAAAACATATCCAGATTCCAAACATGCAATGCTGCTATTTTCTGTGGCAGTGATGCTCACTGATTTTTATCAGTCACTATTACTACAGTAATTATTTAAATATAAATCATTCTAAACATATCTCAAACCATAGTACCTATTATTTTGTTAAATACTTCAAGTTCTGTTTGATGAGATTCTATTTATTTTTAGCCTCAAATAGGAAGAAATAAGGATAGTTAAAAAATGTATGGCAATACAGAAGAGAATTAACACGCTAATTAATAAATTAGGAAATTTGAGAATTTGGAAAATTTCTAGTATCACTCCATATTTAGGAGTCCCATGTCCACCTTGATGATGGGTCTATGAATGTGTATAGGAGGATACCTAAATTTTAAAATGAGTACCACTGAGATGCAAGACAGAAGACGTAGGTGGTTCTTACATTTCACCTCACGTGCAGTAAATTTTCTTCAGAGTAACAATTGAAATTATATTTCAGTTTATCCCTGAAACTGTAATCCCCGTCTGATTGTTCCGACATCCAAGCTTACGCGGAAGTAAAACAGTTTCTAGTACATACTATCGTCGTCATTAATGTCACAGTAATGAAATGTTTCATCGCGTTTTAATTGTCCTCCCCGCTGGAAATATTTTACAACTTTTGTCGAAGCGTGCCACTCCTCTCCTCGTTCAATTTCTCTGTGCTGTAATTTGAACGAGAACTTTCTCTGACTGTAGCCGATTATATAATTCGCGTAACAAGATTGTAATGAAATTAGACGAGCGAGCGATGTTAAATTTTTGATTTGCGAACGTACATAAAATAAAAATAATAGTAACTTTAAAGCGTTAGTAGATTCACATTACTGGCGTACTTTAATGCGTATCACATTAATGTTACAGTTGCAAATGGAAAGGCTAAAACTGCTTACATATATCATGTCTTTGAAGGTGAAGCAGAAACCGCTGAAATCGTCGTACAACCTATGTCCAATCCCTGCAAGTGAAATAACCTGACACTAGTCCGGCATACCATTAACTCCCTCCGCATTTTTCTCATTCTATCATCGCTGTCTCTCTCGCTTCACGACCAGGTACAGACCCCTCAAATTCATTATATCTAAACTTCATTTCCATCCATCTTTCTTAATTATTTTCTTTGCCAGCAGAATTTTTTCATTTACTTCAATTCAAATATGTTGTGTGCATAACCGAAGAAAAATAGAGAGAGAGAGATTTCTGTATGCATTGCCATTATGCTAATACTTATAGAATATTCTTGTGACTAATGTACAAGGTAAAATATGTGTCACATTGGCGTAATTAGAACTTTTATCTAAGATGTATAACGGAATGTAAATGTATAAAATATGAGGTAATATTTTGAAATACCTACAACAGGAAGTTTAAAGATATGACGAAATTCTTGCGCCCGCCATCAGATGGAGCACATGAAATCAAATTTCTCGCTAGTGCTAGCCTTTACACCTATTTTAACATGCAAGATTTTTCAGATCACTTTAATTGCCTTCATATTTAATGCATTGATCAGCTAGGTAGTTTTATTAATATATCTACCTTTTCATTCTCTTTTAAAATAGAAGAGCTACTCCGAAATTATTAATGCTAAGATAGCATATCGATTGATTACTATTATAATCTAAAGTAATTGTTCCACATATTATTTAGGTGACTAACATCAATGAGATGAGGACAAACGTTTGCTGAATTGTTGATTGAAATGATGCTGAATTGTTCGTTACATTCGAGTTGAAATCAAATCCAATTGACATTGACACGTACGAATTTCTCTCTTCTTCGGGTACTCAGGTGGGATTTCCTGATCAAACACATGCATACAGAAAAAAAAGGAAAAAATTTGAATCTCTGGTAATTTGTATTTCACAGGTTCGCAGTTTTTCTGTGCAAAGCATTCAACTATTTTAGCAGGATGGGTGCACTCGAACGAGCATGGATTTATTGTCCGCCAGGAAAAACAAGCAGACTATAAAGTGTAACGCGTCGACAGTGGTATATCGACGATTTTCGAAAATCTATCCGTAACCCGTTTCCTGTTATATCTGTCCATTGACATAACCAGATAGGGATCAGAGTACATTTGACCTACTTCTAAAATAAGGATTGACTATTCATGTAAATTCCTAAAATTCAATTATATTTTTCGCATTCTCAAAGTCCCAGTACTTAAGATTCGACGTTGATCGCTTTTACTGGTAAAGGTAAGGGACCTGATGCACTCCAGACAAAAATTTTAGTACGTCGATATATCTGCCTTGTATCATTTTATATATTTGAAAAGATCGACTTGTTTTACACGGAGTGCCGTTCCAGGCCTCTGAATTGATAATTAAATAATACTTCGTGCTCGACATCAAACGAAACTTTCGGCTTAATAAGAACTTCCTTGGGTGTAGCGCTAGCACGTCGATTCTCTGAGTTATTTCAGCTTGAAAACTTGGCGCAGACATGCCCTTAACTTTCCGCTTCGAAATAACTAATTCAATTAGTATATCGGCACTGCTAGACTCAGGGTTAACTACATCTTTGCCAGTGTATCTAATCTTCGTACTAACGTTAATTCTGCCATTGCTAATCTACTCTTGAGCCGTGCGCCAAGGGAACCACCTTGTTTATAACAAGCAAACTGAACGCTTTACATGAATTTTTTCTGTCGTTTGTTTCAGAAGGCGCGTGGAATGAGAATTCATGGTTTCTCTCATGAGAAATCGGAGGAGCGCTGTGTATACGTGTTAAATGATGTATCGTCGAGGCTGGAACCAAGTACTCGGAGTCAGTCAAAAATCTCCCTCACAAAACCGATGATATTTCTCCTCGTTCCTGCGTAACGTGCAATAAACGTTTGAATAGATGAATACGAATGTTCATCGCGGTGCAAACTTTTGATGGAGTATTTGTCTGAGCATCGATCTACACCGGCGAGTAAATCCTTTTCCATCCCTCTGTAAATGGTGTAACTAGAATTTTTATTGTGCGATGAACCGTGTTCTCCACTTCTACTAATAGTTGTAACAACCTACCTCACCAAATGGTTTTTAGAATGGAAGTTCGAAATTTGGAAATTTAGAAAATGACCAAGATATTGCAATTTATTTATTAAATTAAAAAGTAAATGCACATTCAACAATCTCGTAGTCTTCTAAGAATATAGGTAGTCCGTAGAAGTAATTTTGCGTGTACTCCATTTTTCAGCAACCAAATTACGAGGCTCACGCATGAAAGGGTTTTTAAAATCATTCATGGCACTTGAGGAAAGTTCTGCAACTCGGTACGCGCCAGAAGCATGATTGTAATGCTCATTAAAATTCAGGGTTGTGCTGAAAATAGTATCAAGATCGCGAGTCAGAGAAACCGTGGCAAGGACAGGATTCTCCAAGAGATGCGTGACAAGTTTCTTTCGGAATGAGCTTTACGTAGGCTTAGCCCTTTAACTATTAAAGGTGTACGTGCAACGTGCAAACTGCATCCATGTCTCGAAATCGAAATACGCCAGAGAGAGGAGTGATGGATGCTAGTCCCGAAAATTTCATCTGACGCTTTAATATGAAACATCATTCACAAACGTTTTCACGCACATTTTGTTCCGTTGCAAAGCGATCGATCGCGCCTCCCGCCAGTTAGAAAGAGATCTCCCGCGTCTTTTGCGAAGTTGATGCGTACTAAGGAACTTGTTCCACGGTAGTTTCAAGGAACTTCGATCTTCGGCTAATTATCAGGCTACCAGCTGCCTATTGTATCCTCTGCTTTGTATGTCAACGAGCCCTTCATTCTCGGGGTTCGATTGATTGGAAAACTGCTGGCTTCGTCCTTTCAAGCTGCTCCTTTTTTTTAGTCTCACCAGGGCTCGTGTTCGCAACTTGGCTCCAGAAGCTCCTTATAGAAAAGGAAAGAATAGTCGAACGACTTAAGATAAAATACCATACTTTACTCTAATCACAAAAGGCTAACGAAGCAAACAAATCTTGGGATGTATTTATAATTCAATCTCAAGCGATCAAGAGAGCAAGTACCACCGGTATACTACTGCTACAACCTACATTATACCAGGGTACTAGAATCTTATTCCAATGAGATAAAGTTTAAAGTGCAAAAAGTGTTAATGAAGCTACAATAACTTCCTGATGCCAACCACCTTTTTTTTTTAGAACTACGTGGACCAATAAAACAAGGATCAGATGCGATGTTCATTCAAGAAAGGCAGCAGGTATCAGAGTTCCATCTAGGTTTGTGGAGTGCGCACTGCACGCTGAAATAGGTGTACCATGGTGCGGCTCGATGCTGATCGCGGAGCTTGACCTGGAGAGGGGAGCACGAGGAAGTGGTGGAATCAGTGTTTGGAGGGGGTTGGCGTTGTCGTTAGTGCCGTAAGTCGTCGTTCAAGAGCCTAGGACCAATTTAAATGACTATCAGGTCTAACCGTATGGCATTCAACCGTTCTTACAAGTCCGAAGTCGAGTCCGATTATCTGATGATTCAGGTTATTCGTAATGGCAGGACAACTAATTCTTGGTTGATTTTGTAGACTAGACTTCCATTTGAAAGCACTGACGTGCAATTAGGAAACAGACTGCGAGGGGTTGCTTCGCCGACGCGCAGAGACATTTGGCTACACGAGGCGGATACTTTTAATGGAGGCCCCTAAAAACACTGTCGCGTTTCAAGTGGCAGCAGGCGTTGTTTGTCGCGAGAAATTTACTATCATTATGCACTCTTCGAGCGGAATAGTTTCGAGGCATTGTCGCGAGCGAAATGATACACGTGTTTCGCTCCGTGTTTATCTGTACGGAACTCATATGTTCAATTGCAAGGAATATTCTTCTGTAAGCTTGTGTTCCTTAGGCTATCATAGTTTCAGTATCTGTTTTATTCTTATCTTATTTGATCGAGTAGTCAATATGACCGTGATCTCTATATAGTTATGCTAATGGTTCTCCGTTCGATCTCTTCGGGTCTTTGTCCACGTATGATCCGACGTTTTTGGCCTGTAACATACGTAGTGACTCGCGAGGCTTTTTAGCCTTCATAAAGGAGTCTCGGGTGCCGTTCTCGCGCGTCTATTTCTAGAACGGCTTATTTATACGAGTAGCGTTTTGTTACAGCGCAGCAGCAATCACTTACCACCGAGTAAAGGTAGGACCAGCTTTGCGGCTTGTTGTCTAACTAATTCAAGAGAAGCGAACAGCCGCGGGTCGTAATCGATAATTCCCGCTCGAATCGTTTAACGACGCTTTATCAACGTCGTTTTGAGATCGGTAATTGTTATCCTGTCTCGCTCTCTCTGCGCCGACCAGAGCCGGACGATTATTCTTCTTAATTAATTAGCGACGCTGGAAGAAAGCCGCGTCCCTCCAACCCTTGTGACGGAAATTTATGCGAGACAAAGTAATACGTGCTCGTGGCACGGATATCGGTATTCGGTCTCTTTTAATTATCTCTTCGCGCCTCTCCGGAGACTCGGGAGCACGTCTAAAATTCTTGGCTGGAAACGGTCCATTTACGCGTGTATTTGATTGCAGGCCATTTGAAGAGCAGCATTCACGAAGGTAGCGAGAAACACAAGATGCGAAGGGGACAAGAGGTACGGAAAGTAGGACGAGCAACTTCTTCGAGGTGTCTCCTCTGTTTCCCTTCCGAGAACGTAATAGTCGATTTTCGCCTACTCGAAATAAAATGTTGCTAATAATTCAGCCAAACGATGGAACCGTCGCTGCTGCCGTTAATCGTCCACTTTCTGCACCCTAGTTCATTCCTCTTTTCTCCAATGTTTAGTCTGCATTCGGGGTGAATCTGAAAAATCTAACGACGTTAAAATACAAGGTACCCTTCATAAAAATCATTCGTGCATCGACGCGTCTCGAGGAATGCGTCCGACTCATGAATCACGTAATTTGCAGCTACATCCCCCGTGGTTCCGAGGTTCCTCGTCACGACACTGATCGAGGGGTTGAAGCTGGAGGGGATAGAGCAGCTGGGGTGGCTGGAGCTCGAATGCGAGCTCGTGGTACCTACACGCTGGGTCTGGGTTTGGCCGGGTCGCGGTGGCTCCTGCGCAGCGGTCCAAAGAGACGGAGGCAGAAGCGGAGACAGAGAGGCGGAAGCGAAGTTGCGACGAGGCGAGGCGAGGTGAGAAGAGCAGGCGAGGAGGCGAGGAAAAGCGAGGTAGCTGGCGAGTGAGCGAGCAAGCAAGCAAGCAAGCAAGCAGGTAGGCAGGCAAAGCCTTTAGGCAGGCAAGCAAGAGCAAGCACGACCACCGGGCTTGCGAGCCACCCCCCAGTCGCCACCCGCCACCCAAATCGTTTCCCCTACCCTATCCCCTTTCGTACACCCCTCTTCTCCGTGGTTCTTCGCACTCCTACTCGTTCTCCGGTGCTTTCAGCCGCCTTGTTCGTTCCTCTGGCTGGTTCGTTCATCTCGTCCAGTGCTCGCGACTACGAACCGACCTAACGGAGTGTCTGATCCCGGTGGCCGTCAGGACAGTTCCAGGATTCCAGTCGCACGCTACCAGTTTCCGTCGTCACGCATCCTCTCGCGATCGCCGCACCGAGGGACCTGTCTCTCGTCTCGTGTAGTCGCGTTCTCGCCTCCCTACCTCTGTGTTCTCTTCGTTGGCAAGCCAGAGACGGGGCCGGGGTGATCGTACGAACCAGCAGACGACAGAGAGGGGGCTCGTTCGTAACGCGGCACCCCGGGCTCCTCGGTTCCGTTGGCCAATCCGCGCCGTTCACGGGCAAAACAGATCCGCGTCTACGTGTACCGGGAATAGAACTTGGTGCCAAGTGACCGTAGCTTCCAGTGCGAGAGGCAAGATGACGATCGAGAGGCGCGACTATCAACTGGACAAGAAGACGTGCCCTTCGTGATTTCGCCGGATCTGATACCAAGCGTGCACGTTGCGTCGTCGGACGTCCACACGCGCGTCTCCATCGGTTGCCAAGCCGGCTCGGCTCTCCTCGCAGCGGACGAGACCTTCGTACCTAGGCCGGTCGTTCAACGTGGCCGATCCTTGGACATGTAAGTACATTAGCCCTCTTCTAACTTCCGAGCGTACAACCCTGCGGGTCCACAGAACTTCTCGCTCTGATCCAAAGTTTAGTCAAGTGTCTACACCTGCAGGACAAAGTCGCGACTTCTTTTCGGAGCTTCCAAGTATTCAGGATACGCTCCACCGACGATATTCTTGTTTTCTCGGTTCGATCGACTGGTCGTCCCAGGGGATCGGTTAAACGGAAAGCCAGGCGAAAATCGGTGAAAAGAGGTGGCGAGGGGTGTTGGAGCGATCGATCTGTTTGGCGGAAAGCGTGTGATACTGACAGAACTCGAACACGCGAGTAAACACTCGAAGCGTAGGAAAGCAACGGTGTCCGTCGAATAGCTTTGGAGATGGAATTTCGACGTAATCGCTCGTTTTTCCTTTGGGTTCAAATGACTTCGCTGGAAAGTTGTGCGCGTGTGGGTGGGCGAGAAAAAGGGAGACTGTAACAACCAGTTGGTGAACGTTCAAAGTACAGCGAAGATTGCGCAACTGCGAAGGATAAGGGTAGCCAGATAAAGAAAGAAAGAAAAGATATTGGGCAAGATCGTAGAGAACCGATAGAACCCTGTTGTATGTCCGCCATCGCGATTATCTTTGATCACCGGTTTTTCTGCGAACGCTTTGATGAGTGGTTTCTTTGAGAGGACTCGCGCTTCGATTAGACGCGTCGCGCGGACAGAAACCGTGCGAACCAGGGGATGGAGAGACAGGGAGAGACAGGGGGAGACGGGAAGGGAAGAATCCTTTGGGTGTTGAACCGCGTCAACTTGTGCACGCGTGAAATGTGTATTTTGCGACGGTGCAGCGCGTCGTGAAATGATATTTCAAATTGAAAATTCTACCTGCGAATCGCAGTCATTAACAGCGTTCACGCTCTGCTCATATACATTATTTTTAAACATTTAATTAACGGTGACGTGGAATGTAATTATACGATGTATTCCCATCGGTGCTGTAGTTCAGGATAAATATATGATACATTTTTGGAATTTAACATTACGATCAATTTCAGAGTTTCAATGTTTCAACACTGATTTTCATCTCTAAAGCGTAAGGTCAGGCGCCTTTATCCAGTTCTTTACCATTTTTATCTCCTCTGTCCATTTTTGTTAATATCACTTACAAGGTATTCTCTGATTTTTAGATGAATCTCAATCTGCGCTCCTTCCGAGTTCTTAACTTCTTCAAAGATCCTTGTCGCTGCAAGGTAATAAACAGTGGCAAATGTTCAGAGAGCGTCTTTTCCTGAAGGTATTAGTCTTTTCGTAACAAATCGCCTGACTCCATTGACGAAACACGTGTGTTTGTGGATCTGTACGAATAGAATTTCTGCAAACTGGACATGGATTTAAGGATACGCGAGCACGAGGACACGTTCACGGGTGACCGTAAAATTTGCAAGAGGGCCATTTTGCGCGACGTTTTATCTGGTCGACGCAGGAAACAGAGGCGCTGCTTTGTTACGGTTATCTGAAAATGGATTAGCCTAGCAAGGTACACGCGTGCGAGATTTTACGGGGCACATTTAACGCGTTCGCTGCTATGAGGGTCACTGGTGACCAGCATCGCAAATTTTATCCTACGAGGGTTGCTGGAAAGTTTAACTTTATGACCATTTATAAAACGGTGAATGCTGTAAGCGTATATATTTTAACACGGATTTGCAAGGAAGAGAAAACTTTAAGTAGCATCTGTAACACGTGTATACCTTTATATTCTTATTCTCTAAAATATCTAGATCTTCAAATCTTCTGCATTGTCTCTCTACGTTCTCAAATCGTTGCATCTCAATTTTAATATTGTATATGTTAATACCGTGAGGGCAAGGCGAATGTTTAAATAGATATTTGATAATTTTGTCGACGTGTTAATAGGCCATATTGTGGGCGTGACGAATTCGTTCTTTCATCGATCAGTCTGATTATTTTCCACGTTCCAAACTTATTAATATCTGATAACCGTGAAATTCTGTTTAAGCGTTTGTTAATATTTTTCAGCAAGATGTAGCGAATAGAAGAAGCGAAGGATTAGGATAGTAGTGCAGGGTGCGAGAGAGAAGTTTGGATAAAATATCTGTCTACGGATAGAGGAATTGCTGTTTTTTAGTAGCCGCTCGTTCGATTCATTGGTACAGGATCTACAAGGCTCGTAAACAGGGTCAAGATAGTATTTCATTCCCGCTTTCTATGGCTACTGTCGTTTTTAGCTACGTTTCCGATAACAATCCTACCGTGCCGCCAAGCTCCGGCAGGGATATATTCGAATCGATTCAATGCCAGCCGGGCTTTCGTGTCGCCCTGGGGCATTTACGAATCAAGGATCCGGAATTAAATTCGACAAATGCGAGCGATCATTAGGGAATATACGCTTAGAAACGTGTAACTTGACGCTGTTACAAACTAGGCTAATCTTATCCGAAGTCTCCTTCGCGTTAACAATCTTCGTTATTTGCTTCATCAATTCAATCTTAAATAATCACAACGTTTAATCTCATTCATATGTTTATTTCTTTCATCAATTACTCCAAGAACTTTTCTGTGGTTTTCAGACATTTTTATAAAGAGCTTGATTGTGCAATGTTTTCTATTTCCACATATTCAACCATCTTTTACCGAAGCTTTCAGAAAACTCCTGTGAATTTGCACAATGTAGAAACTTGTAATAACTTCTGATAAAATCCATACTGTTTAATATTTTAAATAATCGACAAAGCCACGTAACAGATACTCAATACGCAAAGTGGAATAAGACAAAAGTATTCAACAATAGGTGGAGCTGACACAACAAAGAATACACGTATTCTGCACATCATATGAGACTTTGAAATATCGTGTACTGTTTTATCAGTAAACACGTTACTGTTCAAATAGCTTTTTAATCCAACAATGTAGCAAAAGCGTTAATCCTATTCATTCCAGACACGTTTCGTCTGCTCGCTCAAGGATCAATGGATTTCCATCGAACATCGTTCCAATAATGTTCCAAGCGTTCGGTCAGAGTAAACACTCTTTTTCATTGGCGTAATTAAGATATTTGTCCGATGTTCACGATGTTCTTGGAAATATCTACGGTGCCTGGCCATCGAATACGTTCATAACGATACATAGCAATTACATTATACATAATGTTACAGTAGTTGTGTATCATGATAGCCTATAAATTATATGAAAATTTATAGTGGTCATTCGATGGCCAGGTCTACGCGCTAGCCAATTTAAGGTTCCTAGATTAATATTCTTTAATCTCGTGAGCGTCCAAACGGTATCCTTCGAAATCTCGCGGCAGTGCTCCATCTTGGAATTGCTTTACGTACAGTGAATTCGCAAGAGTCGCAGAACGAGGAGGAGAATCGACGGGGAAAACGATCGATTCGTCGGAGAGCCGTGGAACGATTGCCTCGTAGCTCGGAGTTCCTTGATTTTCCCATTTCCTTTGCGCCGTGTACGCAGCTCGTTGCACGGTTTATACCTGGCTTCGGTAATTGAGCGATTCGATGCTCGACGACCGATCGGTCAAACTTGTGCCATCGATGAGAAAGCTTCAAAGGCTTTCCCGGCGAATCTCTTATCTCGCCAAGTGGATGTCTTTACGGCTTCCCTTCTTATCCTAATCTTAGCCGAACCTATCGGGTCTCCGAGGACCTGCACGTTTCTTTCCCTCCCTTTCTTTTACTCCGCCTTGAGAAATGTCCATCAACGATTCCATTTTTATCGGCCACAAGATCGGAACACGTATGGGTATCGGGGATGCGCAAGCTGGTCCCAAAGGAGGAAATTCGAACGCTGCTTTTTGATTTTTGGCCTGCTCGCTTGCGAATCGCTGCTTTACCTGGAATATTCAAGCGGGTGAGTTTCGATATTTCTGCTCCAAATTCTGATAATGCAAAACCAGAGAGGATACCAATTTTACTTTTTCATTTTGATGTACGCTTTTTAAGGAACTTGGTAGTCTGGACTAGGTTAAAGAAGTTAGAGCTTGCAGAAACTGTAACAAGATTATAATGGATCATCTCTACCCTGAAAGTCTTAAGGTCATTCAAAATTGGAGCAACATATTACCGATGTAACGCAGGAGTCTGTAAATTGGTGATCCCTTGGAACCTGCAGCAGAAATTGTAACAGAAAGATTTTTACCCTCGAAGTCATTAAAAATTGAAGCAATATATTACCAATGTAACGCAGGAGCCTGTGAATTGGCGATCCCTTGGAACCTCGTTCACGTGTTCCTCGTTGCGAAGCATCGATCGACAGATCCAAGAATGTTCGCGGCAACTGGCTAGAGCGTTTACTGGCCTCCACGGAAAATATATCGTCGAAGCTCCGCTGGGGTCAGTTACAACCGCGGCTTTAATGCTCGCGGTAAACGTGCAACAAGGGGATACACGTGTACCACGTGTTCGCCCTGTAATTTTGAATCAGATTGAAACGTTATCGCATGGGAAAACTGTAATGAGAATTACAAGACAGCGAAATATTTCTTGTAACATGTTAAAAGTTATACTTAACATTGCCTACCCTCAATCGAAACTGGTGTATCTTGGTATCTTTGTCAACATAAGTATACTTCAAAGGAATAAATCATAGAATTAAATGAACGTGCATTACTGATGTACCCTCAATCGGAACTTGGTATCCTTGTCAACGTAATTATGAAAGAAATAAATGGTGGAAATGAAAGTCCGAAGAAGATTACGAGTAAAAAAGAACTTCCATCGAAACAAGAGTTATTGTGTAGGGTCGTTAGCTTAGCATGTTGTTCGGTGATGGATAAAATTGGCGACTGGATTAGATCCGACTTCATAAAATCCAACAATGGCGTAGATTTCGAAACAATGGACTCTCAACCGCTAGCATCGCGGTGGATCTTCGAATAATTCAAACGCAGCTTCGAATTAATTACAGGAAATGCTTCGTCGCTAGGGAAGGATGCTTTCGCCCGTATGGAAGCTCGTCCTCCTGGTAAAAAGTTTTAATTGAAAAGCACCGGCTCGATGTTTAGGACGAATCGATCGCGAACACCTGCAAAGCTGCTCGTGCATACCTGCCGCACTCGAAATAATTTCGTAATTAAGCACAGATTGCTCTGATTGTGTTGCTACTGTTCTGGTAAGACGCGGGTAGAAAGAGAACCGTGCAATCCGATTATTCTTACCCACTCCGTTCAGAGACTTCGGAAACAGATACAAATCGATGAGTCTTCGTGGTTCGTTTAACTCGAATGGGGAGGTCAGAGATGATTGCTTCCGAATACGAGTGTCATTAACCGACTGCGCCATGCGCCTGTGAAATTAAACATTGTTACGCGATGTGACTCTCGTTATATTGCATGCATTTTTACACCAGTGCACTGATGATCTCACCAAGTTTTTTAAAATTAATTCTTCAAAAATATTGCCGGCCCCTGGTTCGACGTGCAGCCATTAAAGTATTAATATCATCACGTTAATTCTACATATGGTGCGTACACGCGGTCAGAGAATACACGTGTCCGTTGTCAAATCCTGAAGTGTGACGGCGGAGTTAGAGGCTCCTGCTGGACACGTCTCGAAACTGTTCGGTACACAACGGATACTCGTAGCTATGCGACGCTCTATTATCGCATGTATAATCGGCCAATCGACCGGCCGAATTCCCACAACAACCCGACCGTTTCGGTTGGATACGCGATTTAGACGTTTCGACCGTTTCCGATGCTTCCCGAATTATTACCGTCACCGGATTCATCGTGACGGAACTGTTGTCCAGAACTTTTCGGATGAGAAGCTTGCTGTGTCCAGAACGAGTTGCGGAATAGTCCGTGAATTGCATCTGATCCAAATCTGACTTTGCACAATCTGATTCGTCAATTTGACACTTGAGAGCGATGTACACTTATGACCTTCTCGAGTCTCTTTGGGACTTTGGAGATCTAGATTGGATTCGGCCAATCCTGACATGGTCCTTGAGTGGACTCTTTTTATCCCATTAAACTAAGACTCTTTCCCTAGAAAAATAACGTTACATGAGAAAAAAATGTCAAAGAAAATTCAGCCAAATTCACGAAGTGCGTTACCTGTTATAAATCACAAGAAAGGATGTGAAAGAGGAATCCTCTCGATTACAGTTTCATATTGAATTTTTCATCGAGCGGTACGTGGACAGCCTCTTTCATCGTAATTAGATGTTCGAGCTGGCCAGTGAATAACGATACCGCGAACTGCACAAGCTGGCTTTGCTTCCTGGCTCCCTTTTCTCCACCCTTCGTCACGCTTTCCTCGCTCTTTCCGTTTTATTTCTTTTCTTACGATATGCCGAGACACAAAGTCCGCTCACGTTTCGCGAGGTTCGTGCGCGCGCACGGCCGCGAACGGAACAGGTAACTCTCGAAGGAACTCCGGCAAAGTATCCTGTATTAAATTACAGACGGCCAGGCGTAAATCTTCGCCAGGAGGGAGAGGGTATGTTCGTGCGAGATGGAAACTTTCTTATTTTTTTTCCGTTTGTCCCCTTCCCCTGTTTCTTCCTTTTCCATCAACTTTTTCAACCAGCTTTGTATAATGGACAGTGCGATACTGGATGTAGAAGACTATCAACTTATCAAGCTTATTAATTTACTTTTCTTACGCGTTCACGCGTATCGACTGAGTACTTTTTAATATTCTTCGTATATTTTAACGCTTATAATGAGTCAAAATTTATGGCTCAGGGGCTGAAAATCTGTTTCAAACGTAATTACATGTAATAACAAATGCGTCAAAAGTTAGAACGTAAACTAAGATTGTTCGGAACGTGTATAAAATTAGCGAATCAGAAGTTAGACAGGTTGCAAGACCTCCACAAAGTCCGGTCGTCGAACAATATTCCCGTGTTCCCGTTCGAAAAACGAGGAAGAAGGTTGGAAGTTACCGAACTATAGAGTACGTCGCGATCAAAGCTAAAGGTAGCTTTGTGGCGCGTTCGCCAGCCAGGATACGTGAACAGGAACAAAGGAGGTATCGCGACTACGGGAATTACGTACACACAGTGCGTCCGGATGGAAAAGAAAAGGCGACACGGTGGAATCCGAAGAGGATAAAATGGGAATTGTTGGAAACTTCACGGTTCGCCGCGGGCGTGTTCAGTACCGCCCTCTGTATCGACGGTGTATCCTCAAGTTCCTCTTCAATCGCCGAACGCGATTCGCACGGGAAACATCCCCCGTTATTATCCCGATTCGTTCCTGTTCGTCATCCTTTCCAGTTTACGCTCCAGATTCGTGCATCCTCCCGCAGCGTGTTTCTGCGGGGTCGTAAAGTGTGGAGATCGATGGAACGTGTTCAAATTATGGCTCGTTATTTCAACGAAATTTGAGCAGAATATCTGGTCAGTCGTGAAACCGCACGATGTGTCTAAGAACTTATCGAGGATAACGAGGAACAATAGCGTTGCAATTTTAAGATTCTACACGCTCGATTCCTTTTTTCCTTATCTTTCCCCTCATTTTCCTTTCCCTCTGCGAGGGACGCCGTATCGAGGGATTCCCTTTGAACCTTTAATAAAATTGAAGTCCCGGAAACGATCTTCTCCTCATTAATCTTTTTAGCGGTCCCACGACCTCGTCAAAGCGTTTATTTATTTCCACGGGGGAAAAAAGGAAGACGGAGATTAGAGTACGGGTGGATAGAGAGGGAAAAATGAAAATCCTCTTCGAAGGTGCTTTCAACGAAATTAGAATTTCAAAAATGTCAGGCTAAATTTCCCACCCTCTCACCGTGTGACCCAACTCGATTATTAATCTCTTTTTCTCCAGCTTTTGTCGGCCGACGCGTCTTCGACCCCTTTCTTTCCCCCAGTTTCTGTTTCTTTTTCCTTTTGTCTTCGGCCCAGCGCCGATGAAGCGATTCGTCCGCGACTCATCTTTATTCATCGTGTACCAGGCCCCGTACATATTGTACATTACTCGAGCGAACTATTAATTCTCGTTTGACACTCGGAGACCGATGGCGCAGACACGTCCGCGTACTTTTTACGGGATCTCCATGATCGATTACCGGCTTGCACGGAACATATGTATCCTCTCACGATGTTTTGCCTTTCCTCGATCCAGAGTAAACCGAGCGCGTACCGCAAGGATCACTCCACGTCCGTGCACGTGTGTACATTGCCGAGCACGGATGGCTTCCTCGGAAACAATGCCAGTGCAGGGACAAAACGACCCACTCCGCGCTGGAGTAGACGCCGAGGGCGCTGAGGTTCCCACACCAAAATGGCGATGTGAGAGCAGCTGCGAATATTGCGCATTTCGGAAACCTGCCACTCGAAATTTACAAATGTTTCGCTATCAAGCTATTTCATTCGCTGGAATCTTTGGCAAGGTCTTTCAATCCGAGCGAAATCGTTGAACGCAAATATAATTACGCGCTCGCAACTGGAACGCGTGTCGAGGGCATTACGGGGACACGGAATTATTACAATTATGCGATTCGGAAGCGAGAATGGAATTGGTATGTAAAAGTATGAGACCGTTGGCCGTATATCAGATCGTGATGCTCGCTAATCTGCTAATATAATTTCCTGCGCCGGAAATCGGCCAATTTAACTCCTCCGCCCATGTAATAAATAAGAAAGCTGCCAGACCTGTGGCTTTCCCTCTTATGCGAAATTATCTACCTTTTCGCATAATTGTCTTGCCACGATTATTGAACAGAAGACTCTGAAATTCGAACGGGTAAAAGATATAAAATATCCGTCTATATCCTTTGCAAGCGTCCCTCCAGGAAACTATTCGGTTTTTTTTCAAAAGTCGTGAAAATCCTGTGTTACAAGCGATACACCAAAGTTTTTAATTGCGCGAAACATGGCGGGATAACGGCGAGAAGTGTTCGAATTCTTTGGAGGAGGCTGCGGAAACGGGGTGGGATTTGAAGCGTTCAAATCCACAACCGCTTAACGCAAGGTACATATTTAGTTTCCGTACTTATGCCGGGGTTACGTGTAAAATTCCCAGCAACAAGAATTTCTAATTAAATAATTTCAAAGTTTCTGCAGCCTCGCGAATTACCGGGAAGAGGAGACAAATATATCTGCTCGCAGTTTCCCCACCGAGATGCACTATTACCATCTTGTTCCGCGTGTGCATCGAGTACAAACTTGATTAAGGCGAGTAATCTTCATGGTTTTTTTTTACTTCATTTAGACGTCCCGACAACTATTGTTCGACGAACTGTTGTTTCTAAATAGCGTTTTCCGATATGCAACAATGCGAACAAAAACAACGGGGATATTGGCTCTCTCGTACCAATCGATTGTGCAAAAAAAAACGCCATTTTGAGGTTGTGTATCGGTTGTTAACACGCACGGTCACAAACTATCGGCTTCCACGCGTGTCCATTCGATCGCTTTAATTCCCATTTTACGAACTCTGCACAATGGAGCCATCAATGGAGTACTCTGAAGAATTTGCGTTTAGGAAGAATCCAGAAATGGTGAAGAAAGGGTGAATTCTCAGAGTTGAGGGGGTAGTTTCGAAACAAGTTGTACAATATTTGGAACTGGTCCTTTCGACGCTTATACGTTACGCTTGGGAGCAAGAAAATTATTACAATTAGCGAAACGGGTCACACGTTACAATACGGGCGACGTACGGGGAAACAAAACGCGTGTAGAGTCAGGTAGCGCCGATTTCCCCAATTTAATGACGTTATACGTAGATTTAGTAACGGCCGGACACGTGACAGCTGCATTAAATTTTCGCATTAATTTGCTAGCTTGCTTTCCCGCACCAGCCTCTTCTCCCTCCCCTCTGGCAGCCCTCTTCGCGAATTAAACGTCCCGGAACCGATGGAGGAGGAGCTATCGCGATTTTTTTTCACCCTCCCCGCGTTTTCGCTCTTTTGTCTCGATGCGCTTTTTGTTCGTACGAACGATTATTCGCGTTACGCTTCGAATTTATCATTGCGATTTGGCCGGCCCTTTTGAAAAGGCCCTGAATAATACCGTACGAGAGCATTGACAAAAAAGGCCGGGTAATTCTGTCCCTTCTGCCCCGCACGAAAGCTTTTTACAATTTATGGCGAATTGGAAAAACGAACGGCGCACTTGTTTCTGACGTTTAAAACGGAAAGGACAAAGAAAGAACGAGACGGATAGCGACACTGTTGATTGAAAGTGACCCGCTTCGGAACGTTCGTTAATTTGTTAATTTGTCCGTAGAGGGTCAGCGGGAAAAAAAAACACCGACGGTTTTTTGTTTGCCTCGTTCTTTATTTATAATGAATCGACTCTGCGGTTCGTCGTTCGAATTCCGGGTCTGATTTTTTATTCATGTCGCTACCAGAGGCATAGATGCGAAACGATTCTCGCGGGAACGTTTTTTTTTCTTTCTTTTTTTCGATCCCGATCGATCATCGGCGGAACGACGAAAATTTCGCGTTTCAACGGCACGTTCAGAAAGTAATAGAACACAAGAAAAGAAACAGGGAGGAGTTCGAACGATAGAAATTACTCGCTATTTTTTAACAGAGATAGAAAGCAAACGAACAAAAAGAAATGATAAATCGACGTTCTAGTAGGAGTTTGCAGACGATGCTTTTGCCTTTATTTTGGGGGGATTGCTTCCGCTATGGAACGACAACGACTGATTCAGCAATAACTTATCGCAAAGACTGATATACACCCACTCCATTATCCGCGATACTCTCTTTTCTATCGTGTCGACATTTTCCGATATGCCTTCTCCCCACACCCCTTGTTAAACACTGGGTGCGTGCACGCCTTTCCCGCGGAACGTCGCCATGTTCGACTTTTCACGGAATATTTCCTCTCCGGTGAAAATATTTCGGTCGTTTGACGCTTTGAATATTCGCGAGCTTCGGTGATTACGCTTCTTTTTTCATGTGTACGTTCAATCAAGTCTGCGTTTGACGCTGCAAGACTTACTGTTCTATATTTACATTTAAGTGGATCGAAATTCCTCTTCAAACCTTAGTTTACTTTTTAAATCCTATTTCTCGTATATTACGTATCTTAATTTTATTTTTCTCTTCAAGCAAATTCTTTTCTTCGTATACTCTTGTTACAAGATGGCCATAATGTTCCAGTCTAAGAGGGGTTTTCTGCACCCCCGTGCATAATCCTGTAACACTTTAGTTATAGGGGAAGATAAGGGTCCGGAAGAAATCTGTTCCATCCTGTTACATCGTTTTAAAAAACGACAGTTTGCACTTATTTGCGTAATCTCATGATCGAGGTGAATCTTCCTTTTAATCAATTTAGCTATACAAGCATTCCAAGACTTAATATCGTCGATTTTGCGGACTATTTTCATCCTTTGGCCCGAGTTCATTTTTCAACGCTCGTCAGGGAGACATTTCAGATATCGAAATTCGCTTCGCCGGGAGATAGACGGATAATCGATAACACCATACACCGGTCGATCACTCGGTTCGTATTCCGAAACCGGGGGTGTGTTTAACGGTGATCGACCCCTTTCTATCATTAAGACGTCAGACTTTTTCCCCGCGTCGTAAAGTTTCCACGGAAGTGTAGTACGTCGCAATTGAAGAAAGGAATCGCCGATATCCTGTTGCCGCGTCTCACGGGGAGGAACTGGTTATGTTCATTTGACGAGTTACGCTGTTTGAGGTGGTAACTCGCACGGCGAACAGTTACTGGCGCATAGATAGAGAACAGTCGTTACCCTGCGGAAGTGTCTTCAGCTTAGGGATCTGGAATACACTGGCGTTGCATGGCGAAGCCTTGTCAGGATCGAAATTGGCGTCGGGACGATAATTTTCCTCTTGTTATGCACTGCGCCACGTTTCGGTGCGCGGTTGTCAAATTATTGTCGCTCGGTAAACTCATCCCTGGATAACGGAATAGTTGTGACAACGCTAAAGAGATACACACCGCGGGATCAAGTAATCTACCCTGACTTCGCTAAGAATTTCCATTTTACCAAAAGCAAATAAACAATGGATACGTTGCGTAAATGTACACTTTGCTGTTAAGCTTCTTTTGATTAAGCCCTCTATTTGTCTTCGATTGAGGGAAAGCCTCAGAGGCAAAGAAGCCTATGAGAAACCTAGAGAACCTAGGACTCAAAAAGTACCAGAGGGATTATAGGGAGAGCCTAAGGAGAGCTTACGAGAGCTCAAAGAGAAAGATTTGGAAGAGGAACTAATCTAGACACGTTTTATCGCAGCAAAGAACCTTGGATATTTCATCCTTTCTATTTCCTAACTAAAGGAAGTAGTATTTATAATCATTAAGAAACTATTTATAATAAGAACAAAAGTTGTGAAATGGTGACGTTAACGATGAGGATTAATTTTTTAGGTCATACTGATGTACTCGATTCCGTGAACTGTAATATCCTCTGAAAGAACTAGTTTTGCATATTAAAGGTTCTATACACATTTACCAGTTTACCTTTCGCGTCTTGTTTACGAACCTCGTTGGGATACATTATTCAAGCTGTCAACGAAAAGTAACCATTGATGAACGATCTTTATAAGATTTATCCTTTTGTGATTCATTCCACGGTAAAGTGCTCTATAATTAAACTATGCTATTCAATGGTTAAATACGTACAACGACCAACCCCTCTGTACATATATTCTGATGGATGGGGAGTTTTCCAGCCACATTTACTGTGCTCAAAGTGCTGTGCATTACATGTGCACGAGTGTTACATGGTCTGGCTGTGCATATTAGAGTTAGAGGCAATCGATTGGCTTTATAATTTCATGCTATTTACCCTCGATAACATTCTTTTTACGTAATAATGAAGCAATCGACGTTGTTAACGATTTTACTATGACCGAGCACGAAATAGTGTTTCATGTTAGTTCTTTAACCCCTAACGGAGTCGTTGCCCTAATTCATTCTAAACACGACCAAGTGGTTTTTGAAAATGTAGAAATTTCGAAATTTTTACATTTCTGATGTCCTACATTCTAACTACGTCAATCGAGTCAGATCAATGTAACCTGGACTCACGGAACGCAATCAACTTCGGCGCATAACTGTTTACGAGAAACAGTTTCGAGCAATGAAAAATAATATCTGGAGAAACGATTTAAGTTCGATGTTAGGTTTATACCGGAAAGATTAATTTTTCAGCAGTAATAACAATAAACAGCCGGTAAAATTGAAATTTCTTTGCAACAGGGAGCAACGTTGGTGCTAGTAGTGAAAACGATCATTGGCAAGGCCGGTCTGCATGTGCAGTCTGCCGCGGTAAAAGCCGGTGACCTAAATGTCGCCTTTATGCCAGGGGCGTATCTGTCATACGCGCAGGTGCACCCTATCCCACGACCGCCCCCAGGATATTAGCAGTACTCTCCTCTCGACAATTTCTTCCTCATTCTCTCGCTGCTATTCTTTACTTCCCTATTTCGTTTCTGCCCTTGCGTCTCCTTCATTTTCTGTTATCGAAACAGCAAAACAAAAAACAAACGTTTATCCAGTTGTTTATCTGCTTATCCAGTTGTCGATCCATGTCCATTTATCTATTCGTCCATTTATCTAGATTTTTTGTTTCCACATCGACGGCTTTCATTTTCTGCTCTACATTTCTCGCGGCACGCCCCTCACCCCACCCGCCGTTGCCTACAACCTGCGCCGTCTCTCGTTTCAGTTTCTATTTTTCTTTCTTTATCTCCACTCTATCCTTCTTTCCTTCTATTCTTCCTCATTCGCCAACTTCTCTTTGTATGAAATCCTCTTGAAAAATTTACGACGCGATAAATCATTGTTCGCTCGAAAAGAAAACGTGAAAGAATTAGATCGCTTAAAAATGATTCCGGCCGTCACCTGCCATCCGATCTCGTCCCCCCTCCATCTCGGGTGTTCGTGTCACCGGTGCACCATGGGTAAAGCGCCATTGGTTGAAAGGAATCGCTCAAGAGGAATTAATCATTTCGTTATTCTTCACCGCGATTGTCTCGTCCCTCCGTGTACCGTTATATTTCATATTTAACCGAAGATAATACCTGGATTCGGCAACTAAATGGCTATAGATTTTCGCAAACAGAAATTTGATGTTGCCTAGCCGGATCGAACAATTACCCTTTCCCGGATAACAACGGGCTTTTGTTCGCCTACAAGCTCTTCGTTAACTTCGACGGCCACGTACCTCTACACGTATCTACGTACGCGCGCTCTGCTGGATTCATAAAACAAGGGATTATTTCGTGTTTCTGAATTCTCCCTGTTCGCATTCATCGAGCAAGATACGTGTACAGTGCGCAACTGGGAAGTTGGCGCACGGGACGATACAAGGGCGACAAAGGTTTTTCGCTTGCTCCGTCTGTCCCCTTTCATGCTCTCGAAACCTTTAGATTTTTGACGACATACGTTGACACGGTAGCAGAGATGTTGCGTTCCAAATATAGTAGCCGCTCGATAATTCCTTGCGTTCCCTGCGAGAATAGAGAATTATTACAGTTTGTTTGTCATCTCTGATCTAGGCGACAAAATGAGATGCATTCGCGTGCATCTGGGGTATTCCTAACAGAGAATTAACGAGTGACAACTGTAATACCACGTTCACGCCTACTCCCTGCGACCCATCGTTAATGATTAATATTCTAATGCCTACGTACATAGTTTAGAGTTGCCCAGAAACGAATTGCGTAAATAATTAAACTTTCCAACCTCGCAACTTGCCTCCAGAGTCGTGCCTTAGTTCTCTTTTTATATTTTTACTTCCTGCCGGAATAAAAAGTACAGGTAGAAATACGTGTATACATGTAACTACGTATACTGCAGTTTAAGCGACTTGTAAAATAACGTTTAAATATTGCATAAATACAAATTTACGAAACACGTTCGTGCGTTCGAATTCTGTATTTTTCATTAAATTTTTACCTCGGCAGAATATCATATTCCTTTAACCGGTATGAGTTATGTTAAAAAATAAAAATCTTGATTCGTGATGATTTGTACATATGAAAGCATGTTTTTTTTATGGACTATTTCGAGATACAAGCTCGGGAAACTGTTGGAAAAAAACTGGTTAATACAATAATCCGAGTCTCTGAATTAGTAAAACGTGAAAATAAACGTGGATAAGTTACATGGGAAGAGAGCGTGCAGGGGATTGGGGAGTGCAAAAACGTAGCCGGTATAAACATGTAGAGAATTTTCAGTTGAAAGCGTCGGAAAGTTTAAAATATATAATGCTGTTAAACGATAAATCAACCGTCCGTGTTGGCCACGTATTGATCGAACGATGTTTCAACGCAACTTTTCGAAAGCAACTTATAAACGCCACTCGCAAGGTTGAGACCGTTTCAAAGCAATAACGCCAAGTGAAAAGTTAATCAACTGCTGCTTCCCTACTTCCTTTTAACTGTTTTCTCTCTTTCTCGCCTCTTATTCCTACCCTTCTAAAATCTCTTATCACTCCGTCCCTGTCTACGCTTTATTTCTCGTCTTTCTCGCTCGCACTTGCCTGCTGCATATTTCAGTCGGTCTTGAGACGCTCGAGGAGCACCGATGTTTCAAGATTTTTTCTTCGACATCTTCAAACATTCTTTAATCCGAACAATATTTAAAACGATTCCCCTTTCAGTTATTCTGCCGTTCTTTCTTCTCCTTTCCCTCTGCCATTTGTACTTTGCTGCATTTATAATTAGGATTTAGTTTATTGCTATTTGCATATTGATGGTTTACTCTGCAAATATTGTATGTTCACTTTTAGTATTGTCAAGAACAGGTTTAAAGATTCACTTTATTGTATATTTTATATTAAAACGTGAATATACGGCGTTTGAACAGTAAACCATCTATAGTTGTTCAGTTTCTTAGATGGCGTTCCAAGAGCCATAATCGTAACAATTACCTTCTAAAAGTTTCCCGCCATTTTTCGATACTCACAATTTTAAGAATTTGAGGTTAATATTATAATTGTTGACATCAGTGCGTGGTCCATAGTAGGGCATACCAGAATACAAACTGTCTAACCTACAAGAAATTATTGAAATAAGTAAAACTTGTCCGTTGAAAACCTTGTGCCTTCTGATAACTCTAGTAAAAAGATACCTTCGCAGTACAACACCGAACAGGATACAATGCTTGAATGGTTTAATGTTTTAACAATTTGAGTTAGGACGACAATAAATGTAAGAAATATGTACATAGAATTACCTTTATCCATGTTGCACTCTGTCTGCATTTATAATTATTCTGAAAATAAATGGAAATTCGAGATTATCGGGCAACGATCTTCGGTCGACGGCAGGTCACTGTTCTCGTTTTAATTATCCCCGGCACCAGTACCTCGAATAAGTATTATTGATCCATGATATTCAGGGATACGAACTGTAATATTCACGAGCAGTTGGATAAAGTTAAATGCACGTCTCTCTCCTCCTTTTCGAAATAAGAAAATACTAGAGACGGGTGCCTGACATTGGTCTTAAATTCCTCCGGTAAACAGATTCCAATGGTTACTCGAACTATTTTAATTTTTAAATGCAACTTTTCTGTATAACTAATTCTTTCAGAAAAACGACCACATTCGAATGAACTGGAAAGAATTTCTGAATTAAAACTTTGTTGTCCTCCAGTTTTCGTTTACTATTTTGGAACTATTGACTTCGGTCGGTAAAAGAAACACGTACCTTCCGGGCATGCAAGCATCCTGTTCAACCATGCAACACACAGTGAGTCCATTGGTTATGTCCTTGATTATAAGGGTTGGTCTAGAAATTTTTCATCTACCAACAGTCAAGCTTTGTCAACCTCTTTGTAGTCGAGATAATGTCTCGCGCGGAGAGGAACGACCCTTTCTTGGATTGGCTAATTTCTCTTTTTCTAAGAATACTTCGTCCACCGCTTGTTGCATACACACCGGTTTGTAGGTTATGGAGACGAGACAGAACATACACCGGTCCTATTCTACTCGAAGTAGAGAAACATTTCGGAATGAATGAGTCGGACAAAACACAAAGGGTAATTTATAGTAGGAAAATAAATTATACTGCAACAAATACAAATTTGACTGTTTTATATCATCATTTCTATATCATTTTAGGAATTAGAATACATATGGAATGAGGAACAGGATGCATGAGAAAAGGTTATTTGATTTCAAATATGAAATGGTTATAATACTTCTGCTCCATTTGCTCTCTTTATGCATTGCAATTAAGCTTCGGATTTTTATCGATTCGGGACCTTGACCGAATCGAATTTACCGGTAAATAATAGAAACGCATTTTATATGATGGTCACGAAACAGTGATACGTTTATGAAGCTACGACCGGGTTTTGTAGCGGTATGTTGTGATCGCGCATTGATTTTTCGGAGGGTCTATTTGAAGAATGACAGGGATGGCTGTAAATTCTGTTGGGGCCCCGGCCAACATCCTGTCAAACAATTTTAGCGAATAAATGCACGATAATACGCCCCGTAAATCGGCAACGTTGTGTTCGTAATTAATTTGTTTCGCAGTTCTATGCGTGACTTTTCATATAGAAACAGTATGATTAATATTTCTTTTCTGTTGCTCGAAATATACAGGGAGTATAAATTTTTACCTTTGTACCTTTAACTCTTGGCGTTTCTCAATTTGTCAAGCTTTGCCACTGATTTTCAGATAGGACGCTCCGAAAAAAATATAAAACAGACATATGTATGCACGTCATCCGCGCAAAACTTGGATGCCAGAAATTGTTCCATCCTGATTAAAATGTTCCTCGCCACTGGCCTTCTTTATCTCTTTTTTCCGCCGTAAATCATGGTACGCGGTTTGTAAGTAGAAGCATGAAAATTCGTGGAGTCGTTGCTCAACGCTTTACGCTTTGGCCACGAGGTGTATCTAACAGCAAGGTAAAAAGTCGACGATTAAAAATTTGAAGCATTGATTCTATTTTTGTGGATGCATCCTTTCCCATTATTATTTTTATTCTTGCAGTTATTTTTATTATTTGGCCTCGACAAGACCTGAGGTTGCACAGTATTTTATGAGTAATGCTGTATACAAACCTTTCTGGACGGCATCCTCTTTAGTAGCGGTGTTATCAAGATTTAACAGTTTATTCTTAAGGTTTAGTCACGATGAAACTTCGCTTGAAAATCAGAGTAATCTCTTAAACTTTCGCCAATGCTATACATGCAACAAATTTGTGAAGAAAGTTATATTTCAGAGGTAAAGTTAGAATGACTCGACAGCATCGTCACAATCAACACGACTCGGCCAATCAATCCTCCATTCCGGTATTCCTGGAGGTAAGCTGATGGTGGTGGTGGTACTTTGATTACCCTCTGCGAGAAGAAAAGGAACCTTGGCTAGTCGCCGCTGTCGATGACACCCACATTCATTCGGTTAACTATATCTAGCAGGTACCTCGGTCTTCGCAATGCGTCTCTACAAGAGTGGAGGCTGTGTCTTTGTGTCGTCGCAATCACGAGGAGAGACGAGCACCATTACACCGACATAGAGGACGAGGAGGACGGGGTAGGACGAGCGAGGGGACGAAAGGAGAGGAAAAGAAGTCGTAGATTAATCGGGGACGCCTAACAATCGCGCGGTATTCTTCCTTCACGTGCTGTTCCCTGGCTCCGACTCTCTTTTCCGCACGAAAGGATGAGGCCTCTGAATTCGACGAGGCTGTGGATACCGGCGAAACAGCAGGGAGAAGAGTGGAAAAGTGGAGAATAGAAAAAAAGAAGAGGGACAAAAAAAAGGAAGGGAAGAGGAAGAAGGAGAAAATATATAATGGAGGTTCCTGGCTCGAGCGTGGATTGAAGCAGCACCCACCACGCGAATACGTGTGTTCCCGCTGACGCTCTCGCAAAAAGCTAAACGTCAGGGCTTTGGCTGTACGTATAACACGGCTGGTTTGGTGATGTATGACGCGTGTACGGAACCGGGATACGGGACCGATGGAGCGAGATTACCGACGACAGATAAGATCCTGATGATGCCAGGTCGCGCCAGCCGCTCTTATCCAGCTTCTGATAGACAAGCCTGGGTAATACATGTGTTTGTTTTGTCGGTACGATCGCGATATGTTTACGTGGCTTGGTATAAATTGCAGGAAAACGAGGATTGAAAAAGAGGGTCGGAAACCCTGACTGGTCGGGGAATCAGCGTGATGAATGTACCATCACATAAATT
Organism: Megachile ligniseca; assembly: GCA_945859555.1. Taxonomy (NCBI): domain Eukaryota; kingdom Metazoa; phylum Arthropoda; class Insecta; order Hymenoptera; family Megachilidae; genus Megachile; species Megachile ligniseca. The sequence continues at coordinate 1,129,368 of OX243792.1, forward strand.
TCCGAATCGACTCGCGAACATGCTGAGCAGATACTTTTGTTTAGATTTCGATCACGGATTCTGCTTCTCCCGCTCGAAACGACGAAAGAGAAGATAACATTTAGCTTCTCGTTTCGAAGAAAGCTGGAAAGAATTTGGATGAGAAACATTTCCCAAAACCGTGAAATTGTTCTGGTTGCTCGTGAAGGAAAGGCCAGTTGCAATCCCAGGAATTTAAAAATTTCAACGAACCTACGGTAATTCTTCAATTTGAACGGTGTAACGTGATATCGAGAACCGGTATCGGATTATCGAGGACCTCGTCCAGACTGAAACTTCGACAACGAGATTAATAACGGAGAACAAATTCTGTAAGTTCCAATTTCTGACGGTCCCTTTAGGTGAAAATTGAATTTTCAGCGTTGATTTGTTCTTCGATTGTATTTAATTTTTTCTCGTTATCCTCCAACGACGTCATCTTACCTCTTGATTAAAAAAAAGAAGAAAAAATTGTACAGGTTGATTACACAGTATTCCCAACGATGACGTAACGCGTTGGGGTTAGAAAATAAGGCCGAAGGGTTCGAAAAGGCACATTCATCAGAACGTCATGGGCTATACATCGGTGTCGAATAAATTAATTTCTTGCAAGTCCAACGCCACTGTGGAACCGATGGAAAGAAAATTACCAGCTAGATAAAATCCTGATGATGTCAGGTCGCGCCAGCTACGGTTTACTTACTCAGCTCTTGCTACAGGAAGAGAGAATAGGATACCGGACTATGTTTGATCAACCGAGATTGCCTGTACTTGCACTGGCCAATCGATTAGTTCCGTACGATGAGAAATGAACCGTGGGTAAATAAGGAGATTTATACCACGCGTGATAATTAAATGTGACATTAAACGATTATATACTACTTCTAATATCCATATTTTCAGGTATGACGAAATCTTGGGTCTGAACAAGATTGTAGGAGTGACAAGAATTCTTTGTACACAGTGCTTGATTGTCAAGACTCTGTTGGCATGCAACACGTGGCGATACAACTTATAGTTGCGTTCACCGTCGCATAAGAGATCTCTGTTCCGAAGCATATTTTGTGGCAAACTGTGGTATCTTTAATTATAAAGACTCTGCCACAAAGTAACGAGATAACAAATGCTATAAGGAACAATAATTATCCTTTGTTCTGAACAAAGTGTATCACGCGAGAACATAGAAAGCATGAATCATTAAAGATATGGATGGACAGGAAACACATGTATTCGGTTGTCCAAAGAGCTAACGATATAATCGGTCGAACCAAAGAAGCATTGAAATTTTGATTCCCTTTGATATCGTTTTCCGTAACCAGGATGAAAATTTTATCTGGTTCTGCCTGGTGGTACTGGTGCCGCTGCTGCTGGCGTTTTATTTATTTAATGACCCAGGCCATAGGATGTAATTAAATACCTCGCTTTTGCAGCAGCAAAACGACCCGAGCTTTCGGGCAAATATTAATCAAGCGAGGGGATATTTCGTTTGCCAACCAACTAATGCACAATTGAAAACCGTCCGTCGAATATAATATCGCAAAATTGCGCGTTACCGTTTTATTTAGAGGCCCGGCTAAGTTCTCCACTGTCGGGTTTTCTACGGTCCAGAAAGTTTGATTTTTGGCAACCGGCTCCACCATCACGTACAACACTTATTTCCTTCCCTTTTCAGTACCTCCTGGCACTTTTCCCTGCCAACATCCAACTTCGTTCGATCGCATATGTGCAGGTTTCTATCCCACGAATAGGTAGACACATTGCATCTGTCTCGTAACACCCCGGGGGATGTATGGTCGAATAGCAGGGAACGAGGAATCTATAGAAATCGTTTCGTTGCGATAAAAAATCCATGTGGTTGTTCGGTTTGCAAAACCAACAGGGACACTTGATCTGCTGTTTGCCTATGTTCTCAGCATCCCTTCGGAATATTTGCCTTCGTATAAAATTATTGATTTTTTGAGAATTTGTTACAACAAATGTCAGGATCAAAGATGCTGATTACTCTTCGTCATTTTTCGAGAACCTACTTTTTGATCCACTACAAGTAATGCATCATGAAAATCCTCCACCTTCCGCGTAGCAATTTCCGCCTTATTTATTACCAGTAATTTTTAATATCGCGTTATTGCTGTTGCCCCACGCGGCCACCGGCAGGAACCTCGTTATGAAATCTCTCGTGTGGAAAGTGACTTATCCGCAAGCATTCCCCGCGTCGCCTCGTTCCCTCTTGTATCACTTATACCCTTGGTAATCGTCGCTTTTTTCTGGCACTTTTTCCTGTTCGATCAAAACTGCATTGAACGACCGAACAGCTATCCGATAACGAGTCGCGGACAAAGTGACGAACCCGAAGCTAGACGGATATCGTCGAGCATTGAATATTTCGGCCGAATCAAACGGATCCTGAGCCCATCGATCTCAATCCACTTGGCCATGGTTGGCATTCAAATAGGGATGCCATAGATAGACTTTTTGAGCCAGCTGATCAAAGGACGAAACTACTGAAAGCCATCCAGCGCCACCGGGACTCTTTGGACATCGAGGCCGATATCGAGGCGGTCTGGTGACGGCGATCGATTTTCGAGGCGTGCATACCAATCGAGATGAAAAGAGGAGGATCGCGAGAAGCTATAATTAAGCAACAGGTTGTAGCTTCTTCGTGGACGTTTACGAGAGATATTCTAGATGACCCGTTCCGTCGGGTTCTTATCTTTTCTGCTTCCCCAGCGGTCCATATTGATCCAGCGATCGATCGCTAGAAAGTTACGTGATCAATAAAGCGAAAAAAGTACAGTTTGCCAACCGAACGGAAGGTGGCTCGTACTTCGTGCCCAGAATGATTTCGCGTCCTTATTTCGGGAAAGATTAAAGGGCACCGATGGGAATTGTTAATGGAACCGAATCGAGCAAGACGGCAGTCGCCCGCTTTTTACCTCCATACCTTCCACCGCTTTTCTGGCCAAGAATTTCAATGTGCAGGCAAGCAGCATGGAAATTAACGAGCTTTTATCGGTACACACCGTTGCCAGGAATAACGACGTCGGTTTGCTGTACACAGGGTGTTCTCCCGGAAAATCTTAACACTTTTTCGATAAACTTCAGGGCTCTGAAAGCCCTGGACATATGTCATCCATTCAAACTTTTGAACATCAGCTGTATTTTAACTAATGCTTTTTCTTATGTAGATCAGCTACTGAGATCATCCATTCTTGTATATAAATTGGTGTTACTAGGATTCTTGTGTGGACCAGGTTAGCTTTAATAATGAAGGCTTAATATTTTGGAGGAATCCACACTGGTCCCCACCTAGTTACGTCGATGGATATAAATTCTTCCAGGTAGAAAATTTCATATCCTGCAGTTTCTTTTCTTCCGTGATTATTGACAACATATCAACGTTCCTTTCCAATACACCCTGTAGAAAGGCACCAAGTCCAATTACCGAAACCGCCGGTGCGATCGTGGGTTCAAGGAGATGGAGGCCAAAACACACGGCCAATTTATGTGAAGACCGTTGTACATCGGGGCTAAACGCGTTGGGACGACGTATACAACCGAACTGGAGCGAGAGGGTGTTCGGTTGTTACGCAAAATCATTCTTTCCTCCGGTCGTTCTCGTGAGCACCGGCACCATCTGTAAGAGAGGGAAGGGCAGAATCGTCGATCCACGATCCTCTGCCTATTCTTGGCCAACGATTCACCAGCCCCAATTTCGCATCGATGGAAACGACCAGGGAAAAAGAAGGAGGCCAGTGGGTGGGCTGATCCACCGCGAAGAGGTCCTCTCAATCTGCAGTCGATTTTCTCGTGCACCGACCCAATTTCGATGCCGGTGCGGGCAATTTAACCCACGACTGCTTCTTCCTTTCCGGTTGCTTGCTGGGACACCGGTTTTTCGCCGTGGAATACCGATCACAACTGATTCTCCGACTCCTTTACCTTCACATACTTTCACGGCTCGTGTACACTGTGGACATTCGGTATTTTCACTCTGGGTACGGTATTTCGTTAAGAACGATAGCAAGTTATCGTTGGCAGGAACTTATTGGCTGACGTTGAAAACTTCCAGTCATCCAACTTCCTAGAATGACTTTTCTTCGGCGTTTACAGCAGCCGGTATCAGAGCTTCTAGATATACCATCAAGGACAGAACAGAAACTTCAAGGAAGAGTTCACGTATCCGAATTCCAACTTACACTTATCCAATTAATTTTCAAACGCGTTAAAAGATAGTATAGTTAACAAAGGATCTCTCCGTTGGCAACTTCCATGGTCCATGGTTCAATAGTTCTGGGCTACCATTTTCTCATTTAACAGCCATCTTGTACTTCTGTTACCCAAGAGAAAGCGGTGTTTGCGAAAATTCATTGAGAATTAACCGGCATTGGTCTCAGCGGGATACGGCGTACAGTTTGGTCCACCGTGCTGGTTCCACGAGTACCATAAAATCATATTGCTTCTTTGTTCGGTATTGGTAGACTGCATTCCTGACTGGCATTTATAATTTACCAACGATTTAGAAAATTGCTGGATCTACTACAACGTTCACTGTGGCTCTCGTTTTGCCAACATCGAATTGACCGTACACGTAAGTTGCTCGCAGTTCCGGTGACATTTGTACGTAACAGCGTACACTCAGCGACGAGGCAAATTACCATATTCCCCTTTTGCTACGTGTTCCTCGGCTGGTTTGGCCCAGATTCTATTCTCCGATTTAATAAACAGAGCATTTAGAGGCACGCGTACCATACGCAATCCTCGCCTAAATCCGCTTATCTTTTACGAGAGCTCTCTGCGTTTCAGTCTGCTTCTTTTAGTCTCGACTTCATTCGCGTCCGTTCGTCATCGAAGTCGGCGAAGAAGCAGGAAAATTGTAAACGGACGAGATAAGCCGGAGGGTTGTTATTTGTTACGGAAACGAGGAAACGTATCCCTCTTGAAGAGATAAATATGAAGGGTTAAATAGAATTAACATGATCCGGGTCTATCTCAAGTTTCTTTAGCCTGCATTTCAGTTGAAAGCTGTCGGTACTTCGCATTTATAATATCCAAACTTGAACTATCTCCCAGAAAAGAACACGATGATTGCTTACTCTGTGATTTCTTTGTATTTTTCAGGGTGAGGGGGCATGTTGATGTGTCGGCGGTTGCTGCTGATCGCAGCCGCGATCACGGCCTCGATCGAGGCTGGCTCCGCTAGTTACCATCCTGGAATTTCCTCCGACTATTCCGGATATCCTGCCTTCCCGGTCTATCCAAGCCTGACGTCCGAGTCCTCGTCGATCGCGACCACGACAACAAGTCTGGAGAATGTGCCCACCTGCAGGTATTCCCAATATTAAGAGAAAGGGAAATTCGAAAAGATATCGCATGTTCTGTTTGCACTTCTTTTGCAGGCCATCCGAGTATCTGTGCGGCACCGGCAACTGCGTCGCGCAGGACAAATACTGCGATGGCGAAGACGACTGTGGTGACAAGTCCGATGAGCCAAGATATTGCACCCGTAAGTCCCGTTGTTAAGACGACGCAGTTATAGGGTTTTAATGAATCCACAAATTCCAATGTATTCGTAACAAGTTCGATCCTAGAGTAAGATGGAGATAGGGTAATACGTAGATGTGAAAGTATTAACTGTAGCGTTAGTATAACTTACTAGTCATCTCCTTACTAGACTTTGGAGTGATTCTCATTCACTCCGTTGTATGACTTTGCAGCGTGTAACAGAACCTTGTACGGCGACGTTGGCCGAACCTACAGGGTGGAAGTACGCCGGCCAAGGGAGGATCGACTGCCATTCTTGTGTCATCTGAACTTCACCGCCGCCGGTTCTGATCTAGGGGATCTAGTTCAGGTGCGAGACAAGAAAAAGAGAAAAATAAGTGCTGACCCGTCGAGCAGTAGATGGAGACTGTCGCGAGCCAGACGCTAGTGGCGGATAATAATTTGTTTGTCTGCTAGGATACACGTACACACATACATACGTGCACGTGTGATGTTTTAGCGAAATAGATTGTCTCTCGAAATTGTTTTTGTAAGTTTGTTTATTTCAGTGTTTGCCTTTTTTATATGTTTTCCTTCTCTCTTGTTTTATGCTTGTTTTTCTGTAAGCGCAATGTACGCTATCTAGTTTTGTCGACTTGAATCGTTGAAAATAATTCTGAAATAATGTTTAGTAGTTGCAATGTTTTAACATCTTCCAATTTACACTTTTGTACTTTAGTAACTATGTGTCTTGTATTGCTAATACTATCAATTCCATGTCGGTGAATGAAACAAGAACTATAACCGTTAAAATGCGTCAAATTGCAGTTAACATTCGATACGTTCACCGTGGGACGATTTCAGTCGTTCACATCTACAGGATGTCCGGATGGTTACATGACCATCCGTGAGGAGGGTCGTCCAGCGACTGGGGGGCAATGGTGTGGTAGCGCCTGGGGATATACCGTTTACTACAGCGAAACACCTTCCATCAATTTGACGCTGTATTTGCTGCTTCTGTCCGAGCAGGTGAACAATCTCTCTCTCCTTGGCAGAGTTAAATTAAACTATCCGAGTGTCTGAAATCTTTTCGTGTAAACGGTCACCTGTGTCTCCGGTGACAGTCAACGGGTTGATAAATTAAAGAAACTTCTAACTACGAAGATATGGTTAACATTTTACGTTCATTGTCGACAGGGTATTGGCTACAATTTCGATTTCAAATTATCGTACAAGTTCCTGAGACGTAGCGAGGCTCACCTCAGATACGGGAATAGCAGCATGTCTACCTGGCGGGGAGAACTGGTGAACGGCACTTACTGCGATCGCGTTCTGACCAAATGCGATGTTAGAGCTTGTCGACTGCAATCGCCGAATTATCCTGGTGTTTATCCTAGAAACGTCACCTGCTATTATCGCGTAGAGCAGAATCGAGCACCACCTGGACATCGAGCATTGCTGGCTGTGAGTCAACGGAACAGTCATAAAATACACATCAAATATCAGGACGTAAAGTACGATGGCAGTCAGAGGATACTGAGGTACAATTGCGGTGGATCTTGCTATGCATGCTACGCTTGATTCTCCTCTAATTAAACGGGATTAATTTATCCGGCAGAGTCTGGGATCAATGCAACGTGGTGCAAGATTACTTGACCGTGTACGACGGTGGCTCGACTTCCGACAAAGTATTGGTTAGACTTTGCGGAGGGGATGCCGTGCCAGATATCGTTAGTAGTCACAACACGATGCTCCTTGAGTTTCACACGTCCCCCTACGACAATCTTTTTCATCCGGTTCCTCTGTCGTTCCTACCGGGCTTCGAGCTCGAGGTTCAGGTATGAATTTCAGTATACAAATTACTTACACCGATCGGTGAAATAAAAAAAAAATTAATCTTTGTTAACAGGTGCTCTTCGTGGACGAGAAATCCAGAAGTTTCGTGAAGGAGAACAGCAATTGCGACTTTTATATATCCAGCGACGAAAGTTTATCAGGAGTCGTGGAGAATCCTAAGCATTCCTTGCCTCCAAATACGACCTGTCGCTACCACTTCCAAGGCAAGGCGAACGAAATCGTTTGGCTGTCCTTTATCAAGTACTATGCTGCCAGTGCTGACGCCGCCTCGAGTATCGATGTTACTTCTGACTGTAACGCGAAGCTTCTCATATGGGACGGCGATCACACGATAGATAAATTAGTTCCCGTGCGTAAGGTACGATCATAGGTTCATTCTTGAAGTCACTTGTCAGCAAGACCTTTCATCGATTTAATATTTGTTCACAGAATATCACATTGATGGGGCAGTTCTGCAAGGACGATACTCCCCGCCTATGCGACCACAGTTTACTGCGAAACGGAAGTCGTCACGCTAGGCCCTGTAGTCTCGCGGAGAGCTACGTGTCCAGCGGTAGAGATCTCACCCTGGAACATATTCTACGTCAAGGAAGTGCACTTTATCCGATAAGCTTTGTACTGCGATACGAGTTCGTGCACGAGTCGGCTTCATGTAACCACGTGTTCGGTCCCGCGTCGACAACATCCACGTCTTCCACGTCCTCTTTATCCTCCTCTTCCTCTCTCTCGTCCGCCAAGGTAGGCAAATTCGCGTCGCCGAAAAGTGTATTCTTCTATGGACGCGGTGGTGCGCAAAACGTTAGCTGTGTGTATCGTTTCGAGGCCGAGCCAGATCACAGAATAGAACTGTCTATAACGAGAGCCTCGTTCGGAGACAGAGGATGTTCCTCGTACATAGATCCGTTGGTTAATCGGTGGACCTGCGACCGACGGGTTATAGACTCTTTGAAGATAGGCACTGCGGAACTCGTCGTTGCCGAATATCCCTGGCAAGGAGTCGAACTGGTACTTCTGCTTTTGTAATATTCGATCATCACGTATTAATTTAACTTAATCTGATCCAAACGTTTGCGTGTTCTTCAGGTTCGCGACTGCCTATGTTCTAACGTAAGCGACAGAATCCTGCTGAGGACGTTAACTTCTAACGTGGTCGAAGTTCGGTTCACCGTAACGCTGATGAACGTCACTCAGGACTACAAGGATTTCTTCTTCGAAGGAGAGTACCGTTTCGTCGCGTTAGGAGCGGAAACGAGCGAGCAAGGCTGCTCGACGAAACTCGAGGAACGTCGATTACGCGGGACCAGTGGTGAAATTTCCCTTAGAAGTCCTCTTCCACGAGTAATTCCTGGTGTGGCCGCAGTAGAGGAGATCTTGACTAATACGGAAGACTTAACTGCGACCCAGTGCGTAAACGAGCCCTGGCTGATTGAGCCCGAAGATGCGAGGATCAACTATCTGTACTTAAGGACTACCGGGTACAGTATTACTTTGGACAACGTTGAGGATTGCACCACGTCGAACCGTATCGTTGTTTACTCGGCGGCCAACACGAGGGATCGCAGCGTAATTTGTCCCGAGGGTGGCGTTGACACCACTAGAACGGTGGACTTTTTCTCTGGTGGCTGGAACTACAGCGCTATCAACGTTTCAGTGGCAATGGCACAACATTCCAGAAGCTTCGTCGTGGAATTTCTTCAGAGGGAGCCTGGATTCTACGCTGTTACGTGGATGGCCATCTCCAAGAGATCTCCTAGTCCAAGCATTGGACAAAATGTTTTCACGATACTGCCCCACGAGGACTGTCTTTATAGGTAAAGTAGAGCAATGGATTTCTTTAGCTTTGTTCGACTAGGATGACAATGTAACAACGAATTTGTTTTCTAGATGTCCAGAAATTCAAGCGTGTATCAGCTCAGTTTTATGGTGCGACGGCATTCGTCACTGTCCCTCCGGCTTCGACGAAGAGGAAGCCAACTGTTCTTATCGGTTCGGCGTGACGTTGCTCTACGTGGCCGTAGGCGCTGGCGCTCTTGGTATATTTTTGATCCTTCTACTCGCTACTGGCTGCCTCAAGTACTGCCTCTACCGACACAAAGCTCGTAAGAAAAAAAAGAACGTCGCTCTGAACGTGAACCATCTCCACGTGAATCACACCCATCACAATAACGGTCTTACCGGAAGCCGGCTAAGCGAACGTTATAACCTCGCCACGCCGCAGGAGATGTATTTGGAGAATTACGGGAAGGATAGTATTTGTTGACAATACGCCATCGCCAATATCGAGACCACCGTGTGAATATACAGGATTTTTAACATACGCCTACCTCGCTGGCCTCTTTAATTTCCCCCGTGGAGAGAAAAAAAGGAAAACAGACGACGAACCGTCGCCTGAATGTTCCCCCACTTGGTGGTGCGCATACACATGAAAATATGTACGCAATAATCGTATTAAATTCCGTAGACCAATTTGAAGGCATTTAACGGACGAACGGGTACCGAGTTCTTTCGAATCCTCGACAACGATTTGCCCTTTGTCGAACCATCGTTTGAGTTGAAAAGAAAATTGCGACTATGATTTCGAGTGCCGTGAAGTTTCGGATTTTACTAAATTTTCGAGTCAAACGATGAATCGTACAAAAGGGAGACGAAATCGATGAAAGGCGTTCACGCTGTTCGAACACTCGTGTATATGGTTCTCATGATAAAATCGCGGTATCAAGTAGCTCTAGGAACACACGGTTTTTTTAGGTTTAAAAGCAACGCGTGAGAACTGGAAGCATACAGAGCGTGAAAGAACTATATAGGAACTAAGGGAAGAGAAAAAAATGCAAAATACGTACGAGTATATGCTTTTAAAAACGAAGTAGGAAAACTTGTAATTTGCAATGGGAGAGAATTTTTATTACGGTCGGTTGCCGAACGAGTGCCACAAACGTCCACGACGAGAAACGACGCAGAATAGAATTGGCGGGATGAAGAAAAGAAAATTACGGTCCTAGTACAAAGTCCTATAAACGATATTACATAAATCGCATGTGAACATCGGGGGAAAAACGAAACCAAACACGCTGTGATGTACTGGAAAAAAAGAGAAAGAAAACTCGGTCATATACATAATAAAGGGGAAAAAGGGAAACATTTTTAAAAAGTTGAAAAAGCAAAAAAACGAAAAAGAGAATTATTTCGACCGATATTGATCATTTTTTAAATCCGTTTTACGCTATAATTTTATAATTGTCGTGTTTAAACGATATTCATATGCAATTTATTCTAAGGATCACGACCAAAATCAACCAACGCATTATCACCGAATCCTTGTGGATCGTTTTTATTAAACTGATCGGTGTAATCTGCGTCGATCCGTCGATACCATCGTTTTTTGTAAGAAATACGCAGCCACCATTAATCCGTTAATGCGGAAGTATAGTTCATCCTGAGATATTAAAAGATCATGTTCGATACAATTCCTTTTCGGATCAATCAGTTTTAAATTTCATGAAGCCCAATGACGCCAGGCAAACCTATACTTCTGCATTAATTCGCGAAGAACTAACCTATCCAAATTTCATAAGTACATACATTAATGAAGATGATATAACACATAGTTAAATCACACATGTAACCTAGGTTTGATATCGATGCGCGAGGCTTGACTGGGAATGTAGAGATCGATGTATAGTTGATTATCGTTTAAACGAATGCGACGAAGAGAAGAAAATGTTGAGAGAGGGCGGAAATGACAACGCATACATTGTAACCCTATTACGAAAGTGTTAAATTACTAAAAAAAAGCCATCATTTCACGTACGCACACGCGGAGACACGTATGCTGAGAGAATATTACCACATACATACCACGTACACACACGTATGGTAAAAAAAAAAGCGCGTATATCTTACGTCTGTATGCTGTGATAGAAGTAAGCGTATCAACAATCGGAAATAAATTTCTCGCGTGAAACATGTGTTTATTATATACAATTCCTTTGACTTTCTGTTTCATTATTCCTCTTAACTAACTAAGACTGCATGAAAATACTTTTGTACTAGTACTCTATTGAACAGTCAAGTGGTTTTGAGAGAACTCTTGAAGAATGTCGAAAGAGAGTCTAAGAAAATCATAAAGGGAACATAGGGAAAGCCTAATTTAGAACCTCCCATCTCATGCAGGATGTGTGGTCAAATGAAGTTGGATGTTTTCCTCTTCAGTACTTCCTTTCAACGAAAGTAAGCCTAAGTTGTACGATCGTAGACGTCATATGAATGCAAGGCGTGCCTTTGCATTTTAAGGATCTGGACGTATTCGAACGCAACGACCTAGTATCATACAATCAACTGCAATGGAAAACGTTCCTTTTCAGAAAGCTCAAATTTCGTTATTCAAACCTTCCCTCGACCGACCTTCGAACTAACGAGCACATTCAGTTTATGCCCTCAGTCTTATTTACTTTATTTTAGTATTCAAGCTTTTTTTTTTAGAGATCTGCGTTTGAACAGCGATGTCGGTCAGTTATAAATATCTTTTGCTTGGTAAATAGGTTTTATGATCGGGTATAATTTAAGTACGTCAAATGATCAATGTGAAAAAGTGTATTAACAAACGTTATATTACAATAGCGAATCAATGCCATATCGTACCTTATCAGTAAAAGTCGATAATGGGAATTGACTAGGTCTGCTAGATCGATTCGAACATTCCAACGCCTAACAGTAAATTTCTTCGTGAAAAGTGTAACGTCATAACTGGAGTATTTTTGGTCGCAAAAGTTCGAAGGAGATAGGCTTCCGCATTTGTTTTTACATCCGGGTTATGCGACACGTTCACGTCTTCTAAGCTCATTTCTTCTGCGAGTTTTGTGAAATCCCATAACTTGATGGTAGAGTCTAACGAGCCTAAAGATGTATATTATTTAGTATGAAAGTTCTGCTTCAAAGAGTATAATCAAACAACAGTACTTACCAGATACTAATATATTTCCATCTCTGCTAAACGATAAACAATGAATAGTACCGGAATGACTCGACAAGGCGGCAACAAGGTGACCATGTGCCAAATCCCAAACTAAAACGCGGTGATCGGCCCCAGCCGACGCTAAAAAGCGACCCTCTGCGGAAAAAGCAAGAGAATAAATCGGAGCTTTGTGTCCTGTCATTAATCTGACTTGGCTGCCAGTTACGCAGTCCCATAATCTTACTGTCATATCGCTGGAACCGGTCGCTACGTAATTCGAATTTGGATGAAACTGTACTACCTATACAAAAATTTATAATTGTTCACTGTATGCACATAAACGAGCAATTAAAGTCAACTTACATCTACGTCCGAATAGTGACCAGCAAATATTCGAAGTGGTTGATGAGAATCAGTTGCCCATAATCTGGCAGTTTTATCATGAGAGGAGGTGGCAAAATAATAACCGTGAGGTGAAAATCTAACGCACCATACTGGGAACAAATGTCCCTTGTAGCATACCACACAAGTCCACGTGTGCAAAGACCACAGCCTTACTGTAATACATTGCATTGCAATATTCACTGATTCAGTATAGTTACAGAAATGTAATCAAACAAATGTCATACCTGTACTATCTTCTGAGGATGAAAGAAGTAGGTTTCTATCTGGACTGAATGACAAGCTGTACACAGGACCATTGTGTCCAAACAAAGGTCTAGATGTTTCTGCTGTACGATCATCCATCATTCTCACCAATACATCATCTGTAACATCATCGTACATATGAATATGGCTCGAACGGGAATAATGAAAATCTTGTGGTCGATGAATATTACCTGCTTCTCTATCAATGTCTTGCAACTGTTCCCCTGTTTTCATTAGCCTTAATTTTTGCGGAACTAAACTCCATACCTTTATACAAGAATCACTGAATCCAATAGCTAGTAAACTCGAATCTTCTGCTACTTCAGCCGCTGTCACACTATGTTTCATATTAGATGTAAGCATAATCTTAATTTGACAAAAACAATCTCGGTGCGAACTTACGTATGAACCGTGTTTAAGAGCGTATAAAAGCATATAGATGGTAAAGTGTCTGGGCCGAGTACAACGCGTTTCGATGCTTCTCTAAGCGCTTTTACTTTTTCCAACTTATCCGCATCTTTTCTGTACATAATTAAATACTGTTGCTTTTGCTATATATGTAATAAGCATATATTCAATGATACTATTTCCTTACAAGTTTGGTAGCGGCATTCTACCAACTGGAGGTGCATTTGGGTCTGATTTAGTTTTTTTAGAAAATAGGGGATCTTTCTTAGCTTTTTTCTTTTTTGGTTTATCCCCATCTGCACCACCTGTATCATCCTCCTCTTCCTCAGTTGGAGGCATACACTGAATATCTGGTTCTTTTAAAAGTCCATAATATACTTTGGCTTTATTATCTGAAATAAAAATTATATTCTATACAAATCTTCATTAACAGTGAATTTAAGAATTCTGTCTAATTCTGTAATAACCTTGTCTTGTTGCTTCTCCAACTACTGCACCAGATGTAGCATCAATTTGTTGTTTGTTCCTTGCTACACCCTCATACATATCAAAATATAAATGTTCTTGAATGATATTTAGTAATACACTATGTTTCTTTTCTTGCAAATGTCTTTTTAATATTGAAAGAGTATCTCTTGACATTCTAATTATAAACTGATTAGACCTATAATGTTTTAGAGAATTTATAGAATAAAATGTTGTAATTGTTTATACAAAAAACTTGGATAATACATACTTGAAAGTATCAGTTAACTCATTTCCAGCCATTTGTTCACGTTTTGTTACATTTGACAGTCTCTTCAAATCATTTTGGTAATACTCTTCTAGATTTCCACCAAATTTCTCTAATAATTGTTTAGCCTCTTCAGAATGATTATTATAAACCAATTCAAGGTACATATGTACCAGAACTGGATATAAAATTGTACCCAACTCATGCTGTTAATTAATCATGAATTGTACCTCATTATTTGTCAATTCTGTATACGTTCTCTCTAATATATGTACATGATAACTTACTTTGTATATATCCAAAGAACCTTCTACAAATTTTTTTAATTCACTATATGCTTTTTCATATAGAGCAGGATCTCCCTCGCTTTTATATGCAGAAAGTACACTGTTAACTTCAGAATCAGTCTGTTGGGCATCGTCTGCAGATATGTCAGTCAAATTTGCTTCCTTTTTGAACAATTCTTCTGTTCCCTATTAAAATAATGCATATGTAACTATCATAAGGTATTATAATACATATTATGTTAATAATATACATTACATATACAAATAATCAATTAATTTTTATGACAAATTGAATGTTTATATACAAGTTTTAGGTTAGGAAACATTTAACAGTTAAATAAGTTGCAATGTACCTTCAAATTATATTTTCTAAGCAGTTGCAAAACTGCGAGCATAGTACTTTTGTCGTTATCCATTTTCATTTAATTATTATGTCAATAATTCAAAATATTTGTTATCAAAGAAATTGTGCAAAACATAACACCACCTCTCACCATCCACACGCGCATTATGGCGCGTATATACTCTCGGTTGTATCTATTTGTATTTTGTATATCAGTAAAGCTATGGTGGCGTTGTTATCGCACCAGGAAAGTTTAAATAAATTATTGTTGCTTCGCTTGTTTCGGGGAGATGGAACATATAAACGAGCCATTGGTTAACAATAAAAGATATAGCTTTATTTTCACCATTTACAATACCCACTACGGTAATATTTCATTTTTATCCATAAAATATATGTATATAATACAATAATGTGTACATGTATAGTTTTTATATAAAGTAAAAAAGATATACAGAATATGTATATAAGAATATGTTTGATCATTTTTAACAATTCGTCAATTTATAATCTTTTAAGCTTTTGTATAGATATGATAAGCTTTCAAGTATTGTATTCGAGATTCAATGAATTGAGATTCAATGAATTGCGATTCAAAAAAGTTATAAATATTTGCACAAACAACTTGCAGGAACACTGTTTTTCTTGGCTAGAAGATTATTTTTTATAACACATTTGAAGTCATCAAGTGTGCAATAATAATCATATGAACATTAATACTTGACAGATTGTACATTTAAATGCGACGATGAAATTGACGCTTGAGTTAAAGATTTAAGAAACCAGAGCCAAAAGACATTTCTTATAATGACCGGAACAATCACCCTAGAACAAACGCAAGATTAGATTCAACTTTCATTTTCTCCACAAATATATTTATGGGTTATTATACTAACCGATATAAAGTCTTCTAATGATTCTCCATACTGATGTCTGAACACTTCTCTAATTTCTCCCATATCTATCTCAGAACGTGTGACGACCAGTCTAATTAAACGAGAATCATCTGTACCCATACCCTTCATACTTTTGTACAGTTGTTCGGCAAAGAACGCAGCTCTGTTCTTCACGCATTTTACTATCATCAAAATTAATTAACAATAATTAGTGCAAATTAAAGAGAAATTATGATAAATATTAAAAATATAATAATTACGTACCAATTGCAAGAAGACCTTTCTTGATATCGCCTGAGAACTCGTTCTCGATGGCATCTTCAATTGTGTGGCCAGTTATGTTTTCGTATTCGTGAAATATTTGCTTCAACTGTGGAACATTTCTTTGAACAAGAATTGCATTAAATATTGATTCATCAGTACCGAAACGAAGTTCACCTACAAGAAAATTAATATGTAAGTTTAGGAAGCCTTATTATATACATATATACGACATTACGTACCGGCTCTGAGAAGTTCTTTGGCATCTTCTACTGCGGCTGCAGGGTCTACATCGAATGACTCATCCCTGTTGGCACAACATAACGATACCATTAATCGTTTGAAATTGCCAGAAGTATCGTCTCTCAAGTCATCTTCCAACGATCTTCCGTACACTGAAAAAATTGAACATATTAATATAAAATGCATAATGTTATGTATAACATTGAAACTTACTTGCTTCGTAAGCTTGCTTAATTACACGAATCTCATGGTTGGACATGGTACACAGTACTTCAATAAGTACGCATTCGTCGGTTCCGATACCAGACATTGCATCATGCAGTTCTTTGGCATAGTATTGTGGCAATGGCATCATCATAGCAAGAACTAATTTTTCAAAGTTGCCCGATAATTCGGATTTCAAATCTTTTATTAAATCCTTTCCATATAAAGTTTTAAATTGAACAGCAATTTCTTGGCGCTGTAAGTTGCTGCGATTAGCGAGCACATTAATAATTGTTTTTTCATCTGTACCAAAACCTTTCATTGCTTTCCTTAAGGCTTCTGCATCTGCCCTGGGATCGAAATCACTGTACGGTACAACCGTAGGGGACAACTAGAACAAAAAGTAATATAAAATTAAGCATAAAATCATTTACAATAATGAAACAATGATAACTAAAAAATCACAAAATTTGATGTTAGTCTATGTGTACTTTCTTAATCTCACCTTTGGTGTAAATTGATCTTTTCGGGGAGTGTGGGCTGAGCTATATCGCTGAGAAGGCGATTTACCTCTATGTGGAGAATCAGATTGATTACCCTGCCCCCCGGGATATCTCCCGCTTTGGTAAGGATTTGAATTATTTGAATAAGCATTAGGTTCAGCTGGATATGGGGAAACTGCACTATGACATTCTCGTGCTTCTGGTGCAGCTTGAAGGTTTGGATACAAACTATAATTTTGCTGCTGTGGATACCCAGAAGGTTCACTAGGATATGGTTGTTGCATTTGTTGAGGTGGATAAGGAGAATTAGGTTGATGATAAGGAGTATTAGGTTGATGATAAGGAGTATTAGGTTGATGATAAGGAGAAGCGGGTTGACGGTTGGGTTCAGGTGTATATAAAGGAGAACCTCCTGGTGCTGGATAAGGACACTGCTGAGGTACAGGATGATTAGGTTGTGGGGGATAAGGACTGGAAGGATAAGAACTATAGGGCTGTGGCATTCCAAAAGACACGGGTGGAGCATTAGAGAAACCTAAGTTGCCACTTTGAGGATAAGGCGGAGCAGAAGCAGCACCAGGGGCAGAAGGTGTACCAGGTGGAGCTCCAAATGATGTTGGTGGTCGTACATGTCCCGGAAATTGAATCACCGGTGGTCCCTTAGATACCAAGCGCAAATTTGCAAATGTTTCATCACAAACACAGCAGAATACAATACATACAAGTGAATACTTTTACTTACTTGATAACCGTAACTCATGTTGCACGTTTCTCGTGAAAAAGTGGTTTAACACAAATAATCTGCAATAAAAAATGATTCCTTTAATTACCTATTACAAAAAACAACCGTGTTTTTAATTGTAAAATTCTTTCGCACACCTATATCTGAACAAACAGTCACAACAGGAAGTGAATAAGAGACGCCCAAATAATGATAACAGTAAACCGTATGCTTGTACACTTGTTACGAAATAATAGCAAACAAAACTGGTTGAACCAAGCCTTATATTAAGACTGTATACGTTATAAATGGTTTTAAAGAGCTCACCTACGTTTCCAAGAATTTTATACTATAGATATTTGTAACTTTGTTTGTATGACGTGTACCGCAACTGCGTTTGCTTCTGTGACGTACAGCGACTGCGTTTGAAGTTACCAGAAGTCAAATTCGTTATGTGGATTTAAAAGAAATGTACATTGCACATAACGGTATTATAGTGGGGGAAGAACTGAAATTGATCTACAGTTTCACTGACGTCACAACATACCGAGAAAAACCCTATGATGTTTCAGTGAATGTTGAAGAGGAAAAAGCAATTTGTGACGAATCTAAAAAAAAGAAACTGCTATGATTCATAATCTATGCACCATGCTTGTCTTTCAGAAAGTGTGCCAATGTCAGTTTATGCTTTTGTAGATAGAATAAATCATGTTACCCTTATAGTTATTGAATGCCCATTGTTCATTTAACTGTGCATGTGACTCAAATTGGTTCTACCACGTTCTGCAACGTGTGCATATACCCAGTGGTCCTTTATTTACTATGTAACACTTATGTAATAGTATAAATGAAGAGTACGTTAGACCACTCCATGCCATTATCACATTTGTCCCATGATGTAAAACACCAATTTTCCTGAAAACGAAATTTATTATGACTAGGATTTTCATTATAATTCATACATACATCATAAATTTAAATTTCCGAGTGCAGAATGTGGAAATAGCCATCCTAGCACTATCTAGCAGCTGATCATGGAACTACCGAAAAAGAAAATTGCGATTTTCTCAAAAACTATAGGTTTTTCCGCATTTCTGAGACGTGCAAATTGTTCTACGTCCTGAAAGCAATAAAACAAGTATAATTACAATGCGCTAAAACCATTAATAAAGAAATTAAAAATTATTGCATTTTATGGACCTAAAAAAGTCTAGCCATCTAGCGGTCGAAGGTGGGACCAAATGGAACTAAATTTCGATAATAAAATTGTGCATTTATCGACGTTTCTAATTTAAAAACATCATTAAAACGTTTAAAAATTAATTAATCCTGTATTTCTAAGCGTATTATGGCCATTTCTGTTAAAAAAGTCGATATTTAGGCTATACTAGTACAATGCATAACAACTGTATATGTATATTACAAATTACTGTAAAATATACATATACATATATTCAAATAGTGTATGTCGTAATATTATGTAATATTAGATTTTGAGTATGTTATACGATTGCAAACATGTATAGAAATTGATTGAGAAATAAAGAGAAAAAATTAATTTGCAATTTCTATTTATTTAAAATCCTTACCAACACCTCTCCTTCATGGTCCAACTAAGGCAGACACCATTCCTCGAAATTCATGTTTAAAAATTCCGAGAATTTTTGCGAAATCGGAAAGCTGCAGTTCAAGATTTGTATCAGGAGAACATAACATTCGAGGAGGTGGCACAAACGCCACTTCTTGGAATTCTGATGACGTCATTTCCAAGAATTACCGAGAGCGATTTTTGAAATCCAAGTTGCCGATTTTGAGTTTTGGTATCAGGAGAACATAAGTTGCGAGGAGGTGGCACGAACATTTTTCGGTTCGAAAATCTGGATTTTGAAATTTTGTATCAGGAGAACATGACCTGCGAAGAGGTATTCGTGCCACCTCTTCACAACTTATGTTCTCCTGATACAAAATTTCAAAAATCCAGATTTTCCATTCAAAAATCCGTATTTTGGAGTTTGGTATCAGGAGAACATAACATGCGAGGAGGTGGCACAAACACCACTTCTTGGAATTCTGATGACGTCATTTCCAAGAATTGTCGAGAGCGATTTTTGAAATCCCAGTGGCCGATTTTGAGTTTTGGTATCAGGAGAACATAATATGCGAGGAGGTGGCACGAACATTTTTCGGTTCGAAAATCTGGATTTTGATATTTTGTATCAGGAGAATATGACCTGCGAAGAGGTATTCGTGCCACCTCTTCACAACTTATGTTCTCCTGATACAAAATTTCAAAAATCCAGATTTTCCATTCAAAAATCCGGATTTTGGAGTTTGGTATCAGGAGAACATAACATGCGAGGAGGTGGCACAAACGCCACTTCTTGGAATTCTGATGACGTCATTTCTAGGAATTGTCGGGAGCGATTTTTGAAATCCAAGTTGCCGATTTTGAGTTTTGGTATCAGGAGAACATAAGTTGCGAGGAGGTGGCACGAACATTTTTCGATTTGAAAATCTGGATTTTGAAATTTTGTATCAGGAGAACATGAGCTCCGAAGAGGTATTCGTGCCACCTCCTCACAACTTATGTTCTCCTGATACAAAATTTCAAAAATCCAGATTTTCCATTCAAAAATCCGGATTTTGGAGTTTGGTATCAGGAGAACATAACATGCGAGGAGGTGGCACAAATGCCACTTCTTGGAATTCTGATGACGTCATTTCCAAGAATTGTCGAGAGCGATTTTTGAAATCCCAGTGGCCGATTTTGAGTTTTGGTATCAGGAGAACATAATGTGCGAGGAGGTGGCACGAACATTTTTCGATTTGAAAATCTGGATTTTGAAATTTTGTATCAGGAGAACATGAGCTCCGAAGAGGTATTCGTGCCACCTCCTCACAACTTATGTTCTCCTGATACAAAATTTCAAAAATCCAGATTTTCCATTCAAAAATCCGGATTTTGGAGTTTGGTATCAGGAGAACATAACATGCGAGGAGGTGGCACAAATGCCACTTCTTGGAATTCTGATGACGTCATTTCCAAGAATTGTCGAGAGCGATTTTTGAAATCCCAGTGGCCGATTTTGAGTTTTGGTATCAGGAGAACATAATGTGCGAGGAGGTGGCACGAACATTTTTCGATTTGAAAATCTGGATTTTGAAATTTTGTATCAGGAGAACATGAGCTCCGAAGAGGTATTCGTGCCACCTCCTCACAACTTATGTTCTCCTGATACAAAATTTCAAAAATCCAGATTTTCCATTCAAAAATCCGGATTTTGGAGTTTGGTATCAGGAGAACATAACATGCGAGGAGGTGGCACAAATGCCACTTCTTGGAATTCTGATGACGTCATTTCCAAGAATTGTCGAGAGCGATTTTTGAAATCCCAGTGGCCGATTTTGAGTTTTGGTATCAGGAGAACATAATATGCGAGGAGGTGGCACGAACATTTTTCGGTTCGAAAATCTGGATTTTGAAATTTTGTATCAGGAGAACATGACCTGCGAAGAGGTATTCGTGCCACCTCTTCACAACTTATGTTCTCCTGATACAAAATTTCAAAAATCCAGATTTTCCATTCAAAAATCCGTATTTTGGAGTTTGGTATCAGGAGAACATAACATGCGAGGAGGTGGCACAAACACCACTTCTTGGAATTCTGATGACGTCATTTCCAAGAATTGTCGAGAGCGATTTTTGAAATCCCAGTGGCCGATTTTGAGTTTTGGTATCAGGAGAACATAATATGCGAGGAGGTGGCACGAACATTTTTCGGTTCGAAAATCTGGATTTTGATATTTTGTATCAGGAGAACATGACCTGCGAAGAGGTATTCGTGCCACCTCTTCACAACTTATGTTCTCCTGATACAAAATTTCAAAAATCCAGATTTTCCATTCAAAAATCCGGATTTTGGAGTTTGGTATCAGGAGAACATAACATGCGAGGAGGTGGCACAAACGCCACTTCTTGGAATTCTGATGACGTCATTTCTAGGAATTGTCGGGAGCGATTTTTGAAATCCAAGTTGCCGATTTTGAGTTTTGGTATCAGGAGAACATAAGTTGCGAGGAGGTGGCACGAACATTTTTCGATTTGAAAATCTGGATTTTGAAATTTTGTATCAGGAGAACATGAGCTCCGAAGAGGTATTCGTGCCACCTCCTCACAACTTATGTTCTCCTGATACAAAATTTCAAAAATCCAGATTTTCCATTCAAAAATCCGGATTTTGGAGTTTGGTATCAGGAGAACATAACATGCGAGGAGGTGGCACAAATGCCACTTCTTGGAATTCTGATGACGTCATTTCCAAGAATTGTCGAGAGCGATTTTTGAAATCCCAGTGGCCGATTTTGAGTTTTGGTATCAGGAGAACATAATGTGCGAGGAGGTGGCACGAACATTTTTCGATTTGAAAATCTGGATTTTGAAATTTTGTATCAGGAGAACATGAGCTCCGAAGAGGTATTCGTGCCACCTCCTCACAACTTATGTTCTCCTGATACAAAATTTCAAAAATCCAGATTTTCCATTCAAAAATCCGGATTTTGGAGTTTGGTATCAGGAGAACATAACATGCGAGGAGGTGGCACAAATGCCACTTCTTGGAATTCTGATGACGTCATTTCCAAGAATTGTCGAGAGCGATTTTTGAAATCCCAGTGGCCGATTTTGAGTTTTGGTATCAGGAGAACATAATATGCGAGGAGGTGGCACGAACATTTTTCGGTTCGAAAATCTGGATTTTGAAATTTTGTATCAGGAGAATATGACCTGCGAAGAGGTATTCGTGCCACCTCTTCACAACTTATGTTCTCCTGATACAAAATTTCAAAAATCCAGATTTTCCATTCAAAAATCCGGATTTTGGAGTTTGGTATCAGGAGAACATAACATGCGAGGAGGTGGCACAAATGCCACTTCTTGGAATTCTGATGACGTCATTTCCAAGAATTGTCGAGAGCGATTTTTGAAATCCCAGTGGCCGATTTTGAGTTTTGGTATCAGGAGAACATAACATTAGAGGAGGTGGCACAAATGTTACTTCTTGGAATTCTGATGACGTCATTATCATGAATTTTCCGGAATTAATTTCACGATTTAATCGAATTTTTTCGCAGATTTACTGTTTTCGGCTATTCTACGTACTGTTTTTTTACTTTTGCATTTCGATAGTTTTTTGTAATATTTCTGAACGCTTGGGAAAGGTTTTTTAAATAAATATACGGTTTATTCTATTTATTTATCGTTTATTCAAATTTTATATTGCATACAAGTTGTAAATACATTGAAAGTACATAGAGCTATTAATAACATACTTGCATACTTGCATACTTGCATACTTGCATACATACATACATACATACATACAATTGTTAATATAATAGTCTGTTCTTATATTAATATTATACAAATATGGTCGTTCTTTAATGTATAATAAAATAGTAACGCATAATATTAATATAATATTGTATAGTGTATCGTGAGTGGTTTCTGTTGTTTTATTCTTCTCGGATTCGCTTTGTTACATTGCGGGGGTAGTTGAAGCGTTGAACGAAGTAGATACCGCTTCAGTCCTATAACATAATAAAATATAAAATTGTTATTCATCGAAAAAATGTAATAATTTGTATAACAAAGTAAGTTGATCTCAAATGTGCCTACCTTGTCTACCAAAGAAAAGTCGCAGCAACACCCAGGTGGTCCTCTCTCCTCGACAGTTCAGGAGAGACTGATGGAATTATGGAATACTCTCTCCCCACTTCTACGTCTCACTTCATCTTCCCGAATTTCAAATCAGATTCGATACTGTATTAACGTTCCAAATAATTGTTTGTCACCGTGTTCAGTTCTGAAATACAAAGATAAAATCATTTTGTATGATTCGGTAACAGAGTTGTAAAAATTGTATCATTATTTAAAATGAAATAAACATTTTGTATCATTTGAGTGTCACTCCCTACTTAACCGACGCAATTATTACCGGCAGGAATACTTGAGGCAGATTTAAAGGCGATTCTGATGCTATGATATCTGCTATTATCAATTCTTTTTAAAAAGTAACAATGTATGAGTCGCCAAAAATCCTTCTCGAAATCGTTATTTTTATTAAAAAGAAACCCATTCCCCAAATTTCAGCCAATTTGGAGCAGTTTTCGGAAGTTTAGTTGATATTTATAACATATGAAATCGATGGGTCAACTGGGAAAAGTACTACTAGCGCCATCTAGCGGCGGGGTACCAGGAGCAAAAATTAGTATCAGGAGCGCAGAAAAGTAGAAGAGGTATGCGGAGTAAGAGGTCTCCCGCGCAAACCAGCGCGCATGCGCAGTAGCAGGTGTCCCGGCGCAGCGGCGCGCATGCGCAGTAGCGGCGTCACCTTATATACGGGATAATTATATATTGAAAAAACGTTAATTACTCATTATCTGGACACAATTTATGAACTTTTATGATTAAAGAATGACCAGTGAACCCTTAGCTACTTTCTCATACCATATTTGTTCAGATTTGTATTGACAGTAATTAGTTATTAATGATTTTTGTACCGCAAGTCGGCGTGTCATGGCGTATACATGAGCTAATTAAAATCATTAATTACACGTTTTCTAGGAATAATTTATGTACTTTTATGATTAAAGAATGTTCAGTGATCCCCTAGCTACTTTCTCATACCATATTTGTTCACATTATTATTCGCAGTAATTAGTTATTAGTGATTTTTGTACTGCAAGTCGGCACGTCATACGAGCTAATTTAGAATAATTAATTACACGTTTTCTAATTACTTCTTATGCACTTTTATGATTGAATAATGATCAGTGATTCCTTAGCTACTTTCTTAAACCAAATATGTTCGGATTATTTATGAATACAGTGTATTACTATTGCAGTTGCAGTGGAGTATTAATAACTAATTAATTACAATAAAAATCTGAACAAATGTGACATGAGAAATTAGTTATGCAATCACTGATCATTCTTCAGTCATAAAAGTGCATAAAAAGTAATTAGAAAACGTGTAATTAATTATTCTAAATTAGCTCGTATGACGTGCCGACTTGCAGTACAAAAATCACTAATAACTAATTACTGCGAATAATAATGTGAACAAATATGGTATGAGAAAGTAGCTAGGGGATCACTGAACATTCTTTAATCATAAAAGTACATAAATTATTCCTAGAATACGTGTAATTAATGATTTTAATTAGCCCATGTATACGCCATGACACGCCGACTTGCGGTACAAAAATCATTAATAACTAATTACTGTCAATACAAATCTGAACAAATATGGTATGAGAAAGTAGCTAAGGGTTCACTGGTCATTCTTTAATCATAAAAGTTCATAAATTATGCCCAGATAATGAGTAATTAACGTTTTTTCAATATATAATTATCCCGTATATAAGGTGACGCCGCTACTGCGCATGCGCGCCGCTGCGCCGGGACACCTGCTACTGCGCATGCGCGCTGGTTTGCGCGGGAGACCTCTTACTCCGCATACCTCTTCTACTTTTCTGCGCTCCTGATACTAATTTTTGCTCCTGGTACCCCGCCGCTAGATGGCGCTAGTAGTACTTTTCCCATTTGACCCATCTATTTCATACTTATGTATTAAATATCGACTTTTTTAACAGAAATGGCCATAATACGCTTAGAAATGCTGGAATAATTATTTTTTAAGCGTTTTAATGATCTTGGTAAATTAGAAACGTCGATAAATGCAAAATTTTATTATCGAAATTTAGTTCCATTAGTTCCTACCTTTCACCGCTAGATGGCTAGACTTTTTTAGGTCCATAAAATGCAATAATTTTCAACTTCTTTAATAATGGACTTGGCGCTTTATAATTGCACTCATTAATAGTGTTAAGGACGTAGAACAATTTGTACTTGTCAGAATTGCGGAAAAATGTATAGTTTTTGAGAAAATCACAATTTTCTATTTTTGTAGTTCCACCTTTCACCGCTAGATGGCTGGACTTTTTTAGGTCCATAAAATGCAATAATTTTCAACTTCTTTAATAATGGACTTAGCGCATTGTAATTATACTTGTTTTATTGCTTTCAGGACGTAGAACAATTTGTACTTCTCAGAAATGCGAAAAAATGTTTAGTTTTTGAGAAAATCACAATTTTCTATTTTTGTAGTTCCACCTTTCACCGCTAGATGGCCGGACTTTTTTAGGTCCATAAAATGCAATAATTTTTAACTTCTTTATTAATGGTCTTAGCGCATTGTAATTATACTTGTTTTATTGCTTTCAGGACCTAGAACAATTTGTACTTCTCAGAAATGCGAAAAAATGTATAGTTTTTGAGATAATCGATATTTTCTGTTTCGTTAGTTCCACTTTTCACCGCTAGATGGCTAGACTTTTTTAGGTCCATGAAATGCAATATTTTTCATTTTCTTTTTTAACGCTTTTAGGGTAGTGTGACGGCATTTTGCCAGTTATAATAAGGTCCTAGAATAGCATAGTCGTTTCAGAAATGCGAGATAAGCTTTAATTTTTCAGGAAATCGCAATTTTCTAATTCGCTTCTTCCACTACTTACCTATGATACCTAAGCTTCTTTTTGTCCATGAAACGTTCTTCTAATATGCATATGAATAAATATAATATATGAACGAACTCTTAAGGAGTCGATAGGTAGATCAAAATAAACAAACCTGTCAATCAATCTTCAAAATAATTTATTAAAAATGTCGCATACTCGATACTCGAATCGGTAATCAATAATGGTATAATTAGTAACTATATGCATGTTGTGTGAGCATGTTTTTTGGAGGTTCTGTTCAAACGTTTGCGGCTGACGGTGATCCATCCTCTATTGATTTTGTTAATCGATACATAACAGTATCTCTCAGGTCGAACGTTATCAGTCAACGTGTTATCATTATTCTGGTACCTCAAGTTTTACATACATGATATTAATAATTATGTTTCTCCATTAAATAACGCGTAACTATGAGCCCAGCTTTACTGTCTGTGATATTATGCAGAAGATTTACTGTTGCGCTAATAATCTTTCGACAGATTTCACAACCGATCGTGACATTTGTTTTTTTTTTTCCTTCTGTTACATACGTCGGCCTGAGAGATACCACTATATTCGTTGCTACTCAACATTTCGCCTTCAAATATATATGCGGTGCACGGGCGCATGCGCATAAATGTTGTATACATGCGTTCGTATGTTATTGTCGGATCTGTTCATAATTTCGCTCACTCTAAACCGGATATTCTGTTTATACATTGTAATGCATCCTTTCACATTTCGGTCGACGATTTTCTCTGTTCGATAACAGCGTCGGGAATCGTGGAAATTTCGGTATAATATTGCATCTTTTTTAAAACCTTCGTGCCACGGAAAATTTGTCGTTTAACAAATCAGCAGTATCTATAATCTATGAGTATAGTTCGTGCGATTAGAATGCAAAGAGACAAAAACGGAAAATCTGTATCGCAGTGGAATCAACGCAGGAATTTTTGAATACAAAGTCTCTAAATTACCGACGGTCGGTACCGGATTCCTATCGTACGAATTTTTAAAAATACAGGAGCGCAAAACGATCGAGAAAGCTGTGCCATTATCTGCTGATATAATTTAACGTGAAATTTACGGAGGAGAAAGTAATTTTTAACGCTTATGTTATTTGAATCGCTCGGAACGATTATTGCGGATGCCGAAGCGTTTGAAACAATAAATGTTTTGCCATTGGCGTAACTAGATAAGAATTAGGGTGGAGCTATCCGTTCAAAGATGAAAAAGCAAGAAAATTAAAGGTACATTCCACGTACGCAAGTGGTAGGATCATATACCTCGTTACAAATATTTTCAACAGCCCAGATTTATAAATTTAAGAGTCTTAAAACTTTTTACAATCTCTATTTTTCAGATCCCTGCATTTCAAATCTCTCAGTCTACAAATTGTCATACAATCAAAAGCCTAAACATTCAAATTTAAAGCTGTAAGCTTTTCAAGAACCATGTGGTCATCTTATTATTAGGGTATACAGCCCAGCCCTAACTCTAGTTACGTCAATGGTATTCGGCAGTCTTCAAGAAGTGTTCAGAACTCAAAAGTTCTGTGTTGGATAACTCAGGCCAGTCCACCTTCACGATCCAAATTGTTAATCCCATCCAATTTCTATAGTAAGTAACAATTATTAACTACATGTCAATTTTTTTGATGTACAAATTTCCAGTACAGAATGAAGGAAACAGCTTCAGTTACAAGTCAGAATTATCGACATTTCCGCAATTTCGTACAGCTGTTTCTCATTGTGTACTACAAATTCGTGTTCTGAAACATTGACACGACTCGATATGATTATTCGCACTTTATCTACTATATTTTTTTCTTTTCCAGAGACGACGAGTAATATTGACGGATGAGCAACACGAGGATCATCGTGGACAGGCCTAAAACGCTGTACAAATCAGTTCGACGAGTTTACAACTCCCTGCTTACATCGTTTCTTTCCCTATATTTGTTCGTTTTCTTTTTACATGTAATAGTTTGTCGAGAAATGATTAAACTTAGTCTTGTGCGGTTTCTCGGTTTTCACGGTATTCGTTTAACACTTACGCTTACTCATGTACATAGAAACCGCGCGAATTTTGTCGATTCAACACGCCTGAATCGTTTCTTTATCGGGGGTTGGTGTGCTCTCTCGCAAGCTTCTGGAATCTTTTGATTTTCGAGTGATTACTTTTGTCTATTCTAGCGGTTACGAGGCAAAACTTTCGACAATTCATAGGGAGAACTTAAATACCCACGTTCCAGTAAGCTGCGAGAACGAGGCAGCGAATCGACGGCAACGTTTCGTCTTTGAATTCCAACGCGCTCATGGATATGGTTTACATTGTAATTAGTAACGTCTAATCGTCTACATAGTTTACCTGGTAGCTTAGATCGTGATCTAGAATTAGTTAAAACTCGTACGTGTGTGTATGTTACGTTTATGTACAACCGCGTCGTTCGCCGATTTCGCGACGATTTTGCTATCTATTTACACGTACACCCGTCGCGAGGGCCATCTGACCGCTTCTGTCTTGTTTCATAGTTACAACAATGTCAATTTTGTTGACGGTACAAAATGTTTCTAATAGGAGTCCACATCCTGACGCTACGGGAGGGCCAGTCCACGTTTTGGAAGCTCCAGGCCCGTACTGGTCCCTACCTAGTTACGTCTACGCCGATGAGTGTACAATATCGCAGAGATTACATTTCGCTAACAGTAATTAACAAAGGTAGACTCGTGAGACGCAGGTTCGCTATTTCGCAGACAAGAGGGTGTAAAAAATGATCAGATTCGCACGGTTACAGTAACAAAGCGGTACAAAAGAGAACAATGTTGTAACCAGATTAATGCAGCTACCATCGTGCAAACAAGAGAGGGCTCGTTCGTTTACCGTCCACGCGATTCGCTAGTCGATGGCCCTTACCCTGCGGGTGTCTCCAAACACGGGGCCACGTTTTCATGCACGGTGTCAATAAAGGTTCGCCGATAAATTGCAACTGGACCAGCGGTTGGTTCGTTTGCGTATCGATTGAAACGCTGGCCAGCGATAAACCTTTCCGTGCGTGTGTGCGTGAACCACCAGAGGAAAGTTATATTTTTTCGCGCGTAAGCTCATTCCCCGCTGTTCACCTTTTTCGTCGTTGCATCGTGTGTGTAGACCGAGAATCAAGATTTGTTAATGTCATCGCTCGTCGACCTATGGCCAATAAACGAGTTTGTTCTGGAGACCTTTGTGCGAGTTTTTTCCTCCCGATCATGGCTCCCATGTAGGGATTCGATAGTTCTGTTTCTTTGGCCGATATACAGAATACGGAGAAAGGAAGGTCTAGTAATTCGTGAGCCTGTTCGACGAAGCTTGCGAATCGATTGCTTCGCAAGTATTTTAAATGATTATCTCTCGTTGGCAGCCCTTGTTAATTAACCCTGTGACGTTAATTAACGCGTTCTGTAGACAATTTTAATGAGACGTAATGCTTGTTTAACTTCGGAACAAACGGAAGAAGAGAGAAGTTATCGAACATCACAGAACGGTTAATTAACGAATCAAAGTGTTTTCTCGTTCCTTGCCTAATTCTTTTCCTGGAACGTTATCACGATCACTCGAAATCGATGCGCGACTAAAACGTAACGGCGAAACGTAAATGGCAGTGAAGCGTGCATCTCGTGTGTTATCACGGAATCGCTGGAGCAACAGCAACGATAGAACGCGAGAAACTAAAGTCAGTCTTCGATTCTCTGTAAATGTATGTATTTGGTATTGATCGCGCCGGACCAACGGAATCACGCGAGCCAACTAAAGAACCAAGAGAGAAGAGAAACGGTGAACGAGATGACGGTATGTATTTTGGCACGGCCAATTCCAGCGGTCGTACGCGTTTTTTTGTCTTTGGTCCCCGCAACGCAAGAAACATGAATCGGGAATTAGTCGGAAAAAGGGGTTCGTTGCACGAGAAAGAGCGAGAGGAATCGTCGAGTAGAAAAAGAATCACCGATTCGTATCGAGCGAACGTGAATAAACCTTAATGTACGAAATAAGAGACACGTTTTAAAGATAACAAGTCTTCTCGTTAGGACGAAATCGTGTGTACGCCTATGGAAATCTCGACGAGAAGGTGAAAACCTTGCCTCGCGAAATTGTGCTTGTCGACTTTAATCGTAAAATTGTTCGATGAAATATGGCAGCTTTATTACTCGTTAGGTTGTTGCGAAAGAAATGGTTCGTTATACACGATTAGCTCGGGATACGTTCGAAACATTTTTAACTAGCGACGAAGGGGGGCTTAACAACTATCCACGGAGGGATCAAGAGTTTAGAAAGAGCCTAAGAACTTAGGGAAAGTTTAGACTGTCGGAACTTGAGAAAAACCTTAAAGAAACTACTGCAGAAGCTACAGAATCTAAATTACATAAAGTTCGAATGGAGTTTATAAAGTATACAACATAAATGTAATAAGTATGCAACAACCTAACATTTATCAGCGTCTGCTCCTGACGTATATTCGAAGATCAAACGATTCGAACACAATTTCACGCGTTTTCTTTGGATAAACCTGCCGCTTGGGCGGTCTACTCGAACCGTATAATTAATAAATCCATACATTAACGATTGTCTTTGATCAACGTATAACATGGAGGCTCGGTTTCGACGTTGCTGTTTGGCTTTCGTTCCCTGGACTCTTTTCTTCCGAATGATCGTTACGTACACGGTGGAAACAGCGAGAAAACGACGATGATATTTCCGGTTAGTTGACAGTATTTGTTCGCGCGCCGTTCTCGATATTTCTTCGGTTCTTCCGAAGTTCGCCTTTCGAGCTGTGTGCTTAGTGGCTAATAGTGAAGCGGTTTGGAACATGTCTCCGTTCGCACTCACGCTTAGAATTAAGAAAAGTTTTCGTACGATGAAACGATCGATTCCTCGAGATCATATATCGGAATTCGAATGGATAGTCGGTGAGTTTGAGCTTGAAACGCGATCGTGTCGAACGGAAACGCGTGCTAAAAACGCGTTATTATCCGATACAAATAGATAAATAATTCTGTACAAGTATGAACATGGTGTACAAGTCGTCAGGCGTCGACCCTAAACACCGAATCGAAACTTCGAATTCCGATTCGACGACCCTAGCCGGGTGTAACAATTATTAAACGGAGCACAGCTCCGAGGAAAACAGCATTTCGTATTATATCACATAATCATCTCAGGCTACCATAGATTCTACCTTTCGTTCCGTCGAAAACTTATACGCTAGTATAATTATCATTAAGTCGCCTAAAACGATATTCGCTTGAAACATTTGGTCAAGTATCTCTAGTATTTTCTTTTCTTTCAAGATAACAAACTTGTTCGGGGATTCGTCGATGTTCGATTCGTGTAGATTATGACCCTAATAGTATTCCAGTGTACGCGTTGGGTGGTACGCGTATCGTGTGTACGCGGATGGAAGGTGTAGATTATGGTGTACAACATGTACCGCGCGTTACAAGGGATGCAGGATATGCGTGTGGGAGAGGCTGCACATATCGTACGGTATGTACATGTTGTGCATATAGCGAAGGATAGAAGTGCCTGTTCTTCAACGAACACGAATGATAATGGTGTCTCGACATGTTCGACACTCGGGTCATAATCCGTACAAACGAACGTCGACGCAAGAAATCCCGGAACAGTTTGAACATCCTTGCTTGAAGCGATCGTAGTGGTTCCGTTATGACGAACACGCTCGACGATCGCTTTCTTTCATTCACCGAGGAAATTCGAAGGTTGATTCTCCAACGAAACGCCTCGACTCACCGGAATGACGCGATTGCGATCGATTATTTTTACAGATCTCGCGCGGTTCGCCACGAGGGAAGAGGAGAGAGCGGTGTTGAGAACTTAAAATCGTGTCTTCGCTGCCGCGTCGACTGGCTTCTCGATGGCCATTCGAACTACTAACAGCTTTTCGCTTGTTCCCCGCTCGACGTCTCGGATTCCGTTCTTCGTATAGTCGAAGAATTGCAGCAGGTTTGATTCGAACGCCAGCGGTGAAACTCGTCTGAATCGAGACGCAAAGTTGCCGCTACGTTATACTACCAGCGAAAGGGTATCACTAGGATTTTTTTTTTATTACTTATTGTCCTCTTTAAAGCAATTCGAGTCTTCGGCGACCCGTAATCGAGTCGAAACGTTCCTAAAACGCTCGTAGAAGAGCGGATCTATCGGGTAATTCGGAAGCGTCGACGGAGCAGCTCCAGGGAGAGCCGCAAAAGAGGGGTAAGCCGCGGAGGAGCACAGAGAGCCGGAAGAGCTAGGAGATCCGTGAAGGAGTCGCAAGAGAGTGCTAGGCGGGAAATTTATGGAGTGGGAATCGGAAGAAGCTACAAATCTGTGGAGACTTGAATTTTCGATCGGGCGAATAAATGTGGTCCGAGTCGTCGAGCGGGGTCGTCGGTTAGTTTACAATCTACGTCTCGAGCGAAGCATCGTTACGGAGGAACAGTTCTGCGCGTTACGTGGAAGCGAATGTCGTCGGGTGTGTCCCGTTCAGGAGGATATCAGGCAGATGAAGAATTCGCGACGACGAACGAGCGTGACCAAGGGCGATCGTCACACGGTGGTCACGCGATCGACCTCGACGTAACGCACAGAACTGTCGCTGTGTCAGCAGATCACTTCCTTGCCGTCTATGATGGCCGTTTCCGAGGAGATGCTCTTCAGTCTGTGCTGCGATATCGACCGATTGGCCCGTTGTCTGCAGATGCGCCAGATCACGAAGCAGATCACGGCCAGGATCGTGAGGATCGCGAGCAGACCGAGTCCCAGATGCAGGGGAGGTAGTTGCAGTAGCATGGAACAATGGGTCAAGGCTTCGTCGTAGCCCGACGGGCAGTGGGTGATGCCGTCGCACCAGAGGGACGCGTTTATGCAGGCGTCCAACTCTGGACATCGTTGATCGCAGTCCCGAGCCATTTGCAGGCCTGCCGACGAAGTCACCGATGGCCTGGAAAGTAAAGCACGGTTAATTTCGCTCTGGGATATGGTTAATCGGTTCGTCAAAGTTGCTATCCCGTAAAATTAAGGACAGACTTTTCGCAAAGGTTAAGGATAAGCTTTTCTTCGGTCTGTTACGAGCTAAGACTCTTTAATTCGAGATCACCGAACCGTAAAGGGGGAGATAAAACGCTCGCTGTTATTGGCCAACTACCGGATCATAAACAGACGATTCGAGGATGAACAGGAAGATAAGATAGAAGCGTTTGAAAGGGATTTCCGGAAAATTTATGGACGCTTCCCAGATTAGATTACCTTCTGGTGAGCTCTAGCCAGGTGACCGTGTACGTGTCGGGCTCCTTCACGAGGAATTCGACAACGATGGTTCTCACGGGGTCCTGGCTCGGCGCGAGGATCATAGCGTTGCTGCTGACGGCCCAGCCGTCGCTGAACACCTCCACCACGTGGTGCCTGGATTCTACCGGTGGTTTCGGACACACGGACACGTGGATCGCACCACCTGTGTGCACCACGATACGGTTTTTCGTCGCGCACTTGCTGCCGTTCGACATTATCGTGCCGTGCATCTTCACGTACAGGTACTGGTTGGGTCCCGGGTCGATCAACCACGGATGTTTCTCGCAATTTTTCTGAAACGGGAAATATTTCCAAGTTTAAGCACCGAGCATCAGTTATGAGTTATACGCAGGAGAAAGGTCTAACCTCATCCTCGTCGGTGATCGGTGCTTTGTATTTAATTTCTCCGGATGGTCCCCTGACTCTGCGTTTCTGCAGACAAGGAGTGGTTTTTACGAAGTCCCAGACTCCCTCGAAGAAGAGGTTATTGTAGTCGTCCAACGCGTCCATGGACAGCACCGTGAAATGCAACTCGACGATGTTCGACGTGGATTTAATGTTCATGGGCAGCGATCGGTTCGAACAAAGACAGTCCCGTTGAACCGGAGGAGCGTTCGGCCATGGAAGATCGAGCACCTGTGGATTCGCGAAAACTCCCGTCAATTAGAAATTAATTAGCAGATTATTACGATTGCCGTGCAAACAAAACGTGACGCCGCATTCGAGGCCATTCACGTCCCTAATTGCGCTTTAAATTCGCGAATAGGATGCGGTGAGCCTCGTAAATCCTGAAATCGAACGCGGCTCCAATCGATCCGGGAATTTTAGATTTATCTTGGTTCTCGTTTCGCTCGGAAATTCTGATAAAGTCCCGATGAAAACGCGGTCTCCTTAATTACACGGCGATCCTTAATGGAGAAACTATCGGCGGTTTCTTTCCATCGTGTACCAAAACTTTAGATTAAAATCATTATTAGCTCGTTTGAAACGGAGTTTTCGGATTATGCACGAATCGATCGTACCGAATCGATGCTATTAGTTACTCGTTTTTCAAGGATTTTAAACACTAGGAAGCGCGTTAAAAATTCGAACATTAATTTCAATGTTTACCACGTTATTTGTATTTGTTCGTCGCGTGTTTCGTTTGAGAAAAATCAAACACATAAATTGAGCTGGGAGTGTAACGAGCTCGTCGAGTATCCAGTTACAATTTTATTTATTTCATAGCTCGTTACTATCGATTTTTGATATTAAACACGTTGTCATGCCTTGTCAAGCACGTTTAAAACGTTCCGAGCATTTTACTTTGTTTTCATTTTATTTCGGCAATCCTTTTTATATTTGCTTTTTCAACTCGTTACATTTTCTCCCTGTAGGATTTATTGTAATTAAAGTATTCGATTTATACGGGGCTATGAATTTATTTCTACTTCCATAATATTCTCGGAAATTCTTTTTAATTATTCATCGAACGCTCTTACCCAGAGCTGATGAAATAATGAAATTGTCGGGCGCAGAAATAAAGTACAATTACAGTAAAGTGTTCACGTACCTTGACGGAGAAATTATCGGAACCAACGCACAATAATCGATTGAAGTCCGAATTGGAGACGCTGCGGCAAGTTCGGTTTCCGTTCAGCAATTTGTTGAATCTCAGCTTCACGATTTCGTCGTGTTCGCCCTCGAATCGGTACACGCAGCTGGAAAATCCGTTTTGCCCTACATTTTCGGCATTTAATCGAATCTGCATGCACGGTCGGCCACGCAAAGGAGCCGCTTTTCCGATCGATAACGTCACGAGAAGATTACGAGGCATCGATTACCCTCCTCGATTAAACGATGACGAGGTCAGATTTTCTCAAATATCCAATTACATAGTCAATGTATAATAGCAAATTGACAGAACATTTCAACTTCTTTGCTGTTTTAATATTACAGTGATTAGTTCTAACGCACCTGACAAATTATAATACAACGTTAAGTCGTGTTCGAACATTTTGAATTCGAGAATGCAAATGAACACGTGGACGACGCACGTCAGTAGCAAAAAACAATAACAGATTGTGCACCGTCCGCAGGAAAAATCGTATTCTCGACTTCGAATATGCCCGCGTTTATCACCGATAACGACGACCCAGCATTTCCACCCTTTATCCAGGAAACCTTCCGTCGCGTGTAATCGTTTTCCACGATCTACCGAGAGAAAGGGCTGTTCAGGCCTTCAGGCGTAAAGTCCGCTTTACAACCCCATAAAGCACCGCGTCCAGCTTAACTACCGCCTTAGGAAACTTTCCTCGATTCGCTGGATCGGTGGATAGTAACGAATCGATGAAATTCACTTCCTGCAGGGTGAAACGTATACCCGGGCGTCCACCGAGGAAATTTGTGAAAATGGACAGCTATCCCGAGTATTTATTATGACGATCGTATCGCAAAATTCTTTCATTATTTCTCGGTGATGGCGGAAAATTCAATTTTCGATAACGCGTGAATTCGGCCCATCAAGATGTCGCTGAGGTGTCGCATCGAGGGGAGATCGAACGGTCTAATGACGAAATAAACGCGGAGGAAGTGTCTCTCACCTCATATTTTTCGCACCTCCACGTCCATAAAGGAAAATGTCGCGAGGCGCCTGGAATCTGCGATCGGGGTAATGATCTCGATTACGGCTGTAGAAGATCCTCGAGCACGGTCCATTTCCGTAAGGATCACCGTCCTGATGAAGATCGACGAACTCGTACAGCGCTCGAAAATTTACTGGCCTGAAACACGAAGAACGATAGTAACTGATCCAACGCAGATTAATACAATTTGTGTACAGAGACACTTTAAATAGATTCCTTTCGATAAAGAGTAGAAAAAATTCCTGTCGATAATTGAAATATCCGTTTACCATAAATAAACCGTGTAATTATGCTCTTCAGAAGCGATGCACAATATTTCCGTAATCGAGGTTGTCGACGTCCAACGTTCAACGACGTCGCGATAGGCAAAGAGGGTTATTTACATTATATTATTTTTTTCTTGTCTCTCAAAAGCCCTGCACGTAGGTGCGTGTTCGAGCGTGATACTCTACACACGTAACGCGGAACACGTAGCACGGTCTACTTAATCCTTTCCACATGAATCGAACGCTCTTCCCGCCCTTTCATTAAACGCCGTTGAACAGATAATTTCTTGATTAAGAGTGGAATTAAAAATGGATCGCGATATCCTCGTTTTCGTTTCGTTCCAACTCTTCGACGCGCTCATAATTACGAATATAATATCTAAATTGTTGAAATATCGCGTTACCGAACTTCTGTCCTTTCGATTCTACCCGAAGCAATATCTGTCGCTTCATTATTAATCGTCACCGGAATCGATAAATTAGAAGTAAAGAGCAAACGGGGCTAGGAGAATGAAACTTTTGATTACACGATCAGAAAAGGAAGAAGCTCGAGGGTTAATTAAATAGGAATCGATTCGAAGTACCGGCGCGGAATTTTTTAATATTAACTTGTATATTAAAGGACCGTGGAACATAGAAAAATTAATTTGTCGCGACAAATGCCAGTAAAATATGTAACGCGTAATTATCCATTATTCACGCAAGACATTCGCGCAACCATCGTTTGCTTCCGTTTTCCAGTGACTTCCGTTTCCTTCGTACTGGAAAAATCGTTCCTTATAAATAAGCGATAGCAAGGGGGAGGAAGAACGAAAACGTGCGAGTGCGGCAGATATTGCTCTGCCTTCGTCGTAAAACTTCCACATTCCTCGCGTGTAACGTTTCGTATCGATTCCAGCAGGCCGGTGTCACCGGCAAATTTCGTCCGAATTTATATTCACAGCCAACCTGCAATAAAAAAGTAAAAAAAGCAGAAAAAAAGAGGGAAGAGCGACGGAGAAAGGGAGAACGAGCGAGCGAAATAAACGGTACAGCAGATTTTGCAAATTTAGCGGAGCCCAGCCGGAATATCAAACGCGATTTCTCGCCGAATCGTTCGTTCAATTTTAATTCTTTCGGTTTCCGTTCGATTTAATTCGCTACAATGATGGCCTGCAGCTTTTAGAAGGTGGTTGCTTTCAGCTTTAACTTTCGACCGGATTTTATTCGATTTTCATAAGTGGTACCGCTGGAAAAAGAGCCTCGAGAGGAGGCTACACAGGGGAAAAAGAGATTTTTAACCAGAAAAAAGAGAACTCGATGCAGCAGGGATGTTGTTCAGAGTGCAGATAAAAACGTGTATTTTTTTCTCGATGAAACGGGGGAAAAGCTCGTGAACTGTTCGAGCATCGCGTCGGAAGCGATTGGCTGATCGTAACCTTTGGTTTATACGTTCGACCCTTTTCTTTGCCTCTGATACATCTCTTTTTTTTTCGAATTTGTAAAGCCGAAACAAATATCACGAGCTTTTGTACGAATTGTAGCGTGGCTTCCTTTGAAATAATTTTACGTATCAAAATTTAGCTACACACATTCGAACTCTTAATGTTTAACAGATCGATTGAAATTGAAACGTCGTCGAAAACTTTGTTACAATAGCTTAAAAAATGTACAAAGAACCGATTAAAGGTGTTATTCTCGAAGAGGTATTTTGCAGCGACAAGGAAACAATCTTGAACGGAAGCTCATTTCCCACGAATATTCCCGTAAAATCTCTGTAACATCGCTGCTCGAGAGAAAACATAATACGCGGTGTCGATCGATAGCAGAGTGGACGCGCGTTTCATCGTGAAACAACGGGAATAAAACGGCACGCGGAGCGTGTTCGAGAGGGTCTGTAATTGAAACGGAAACCGCTTTTTTCCCTCTCTGGCCCTACCGTTCGCAATCGAGTTACACTCGCCTGAGAGCCGTCGACTCGACCATCCGCATCTCGATGGTCAGGCTGCTTCCGCTGGAAACGAAGCTCTCTCCCAGAGAACAGGGACGACCCGTGTTTTGCAGGATCGCGTGGTCGCATGACCTCGGCACTTTGTCCTTGCAGTAGCGAGCGAGGAGTGTCGTGTTGCCCGCTGGGCGAGCCGCGAGAGGATGAGAGGGCTCCGCCGACCTGTCCGCGTGCCGCTGGTGTTCTTTTTCGCTGTTGAACACATTTTTTCAAATTTAACATTTAACGCGACGAAGACAAAGATTAAAAAAAGGTATTTCTAAGTTATACAATTCGTGACCAAAGATTCGAAGTGCTTTCGGAGGGCAAGCAGGTCTGCGCAATTCAACGCTCGCAACATTTATAATTTACAGAGCAAGGGTATTTCTTGACCCAGGCTTGAACATACTTTTTCTTGGCAAGCATTCTCTATTTATGGACCCGAACAACGGATGACCCAAGGTTTTGAGGTCCTACCTTTTCTACAGTATATATAATCTATAGAATTCTGCGATCTAGGGCTTGGAAGTGATTCTCTCCGAGTGCTGTATCTTCAATCTATAAAACGTGCCAAGGCAGTTTATATCCCAAGACCTGGAAGTACATTTCTTGGGAGGTTGTGCTAAATTATGGTGCAGATGTGGATATTGATAGTGCTTTTTTAAGGAAACATCTTTATCACCAGCTATTTTATCCTGTATTTTTCTGAGCTTTACTCGAATTAGCTAATACAAACACGACCTCGTGGCCGGTCAACAAGGTGCTAATTTATTCGAGGGCTTTAGGAATTTAGCGACGAAACGCGAAGCTGTTTCTAAACGGCCCTTTGCAACGAAAGGGTTAAGTCTGCAATTTGTCCTACAATATCTAAACGCTCTTTGCAACTCCTACCCGAATCGCTTCTCGCATGAAAAAACTTCCAAACTCCAAACCACGGAAACCTCTAGTAGTAGATGCATCGTATAACAAGAAAGTAAACTCAGTCGCTAAAGCAATCACGAAGATCAAGCACCAGAGGCGTTGATCGCAGTCGGGAGAGAGTTTCGAGTGTCTAGCAATTAATCAGAGGTCGGTTCAACGAACCAGAGTAGGTCGTTGCACTCGGACAGCGGCATCATCTCGCCGTCCCAGATTATCAGGGTGGTCGAGCAGTCTTCGTCGCCGGTGGACAAGCTGGTGCCCACGTGAAACTTGAGGATGGACAACCAAACGCGAAACTGTGGCTGCACGGGTCTCGGTGCTGGCCTCCGCCACACCGTTCCTGGCCTCTGCTCCGGAAACTTTGGCAAAGGTCGGGGCGGTGTTGGACTTGGGAGCGTCGGTCCCGCTCCGCGAAGATGATACAAACAGGTGCTGTTCCTTGGCAAAGAGTGACGCGGTGATGTCAACACTCCTCCGCTGTTTCCCTGCAGCCAGAACTCACAGTGTTTGTTCTTCGCGTACGTAGGGGAGTCTGCGTCCACGAATTTCACCTGCAATTTAAATTTTATTATTTTCTATGTAAAAATTCGCGAGTACAATTTGAAACGAGAACTTGTGAGAAGAAGGAAATTAAATAGGAACACGTTAACGATAGAAGAGTATAAAATTCATTAGAAAGAGGTACGATCAACCGACGCGTTTCAGGCGAAAAATCGGTGTAGGCTATCCATTTGAATGCGACCCATGAACCGGCCATACTTTGCTCCGTCAGGTGTAAAGCATGCCCGGTGTTTCCGGCCCTCTTCTGAATGTTTGAAGAGAATTACCACGTACTTGCACTTCTAATTGAAAGCCGTGGAGAGAGTGCGGCGGTGTGGGGTGCAAAAACGTGCCGTAAGGAGACGTGGTGAACTCGACGAGGATCTCCGTGCCGCTGCTGGTCGCCTCCGGCACCGGTTCTCCTCCTCCGCAGAATTTCAGGATCACCGGGTCCCTGGTGGTGTAGCCGTCGTAAACGGTCACGTAATCCTGCGGAAGATGAAATTTACTTTCGAAATTCTGAAGGGAGCGAAGATAAACTGACCGGTCGACTTCTTTTAATCACAATATTCTTTTCAAGGTAAATCTTGTTAAAACGCGGTTGATTAATTATGGAAAATTGTTCCATCTGGAAACACCCGGTACATTCTCTACATTATC
Source organism: Megachile ligniseca (assembly GCA_945859555.1). Taxonomy (NCBI): domain Eukaryota; kingdom Metazoa; phylum Arthropoda; class Insecta; order Hymenoptera; family Megachilidae; genus Megachile; species Megachile ligniseca. The sequence goes on from OX243792.1 coordinate 1,169,775, forward strand.
TTCCTTATCTAACGTCCTCCCATAGTCTGCCAATAAATTATCCTTATCAACTTAGACCACGCGCAGCCTTCATCCCCTGTTCGAATTTAGGCAACTCGCCCTCCCAGATCGATAAATTCGCCGATGGCTAGACGAGAAGGATTCGGTGATTTAAGAAGACCCGAGATTATCGTGCGAACCACCGGCTGTTCGGTTTTATGGGTACTGTAGTCACGTGCAGCCATTTCCATACTCTCGACCTCATCTCACGAACTGTTTCTAGCTATTTAAAAAATTAACACACGGTATGGATTTCGGGTGTCGTATATTTTTCGCCACTGTTTTCAGTGTGGTGAAATATTGGAAGATACGTGCCTGAACGATGTCGCAGTCCTTCCACAGACGAAGTTTACGGGGCGATGATTCCGCCTGGGCGTCTGCTGTCCGTGCCCTAATGGCTACCAATTGACCCCGAGGTTGTTTCACCGAAATTAAGGCGTGTTTCCCTGGTGGTACATCGTGCTGCCTCACCTGTGTCACACGATTAAAGGGGAATGAACTTGTTACTCTTCTTACAAATCGTCTCTTCTCCTCTAATACATTTCTGGCTGGCTTTACTCTCCTACAGTTTGCACCTCCTAAATTTCGAGGTTACGCTATCGCTCGTAGATTTTCTCTGACCATCTTCTGCATTCGTCTGTTTGGAAATTATTTACACTCGAACACGCTGCTTCGCACCGCGAACCGGCGGTTTCACGAATAATTTCGTTTCGTTAGAAATTTCATGATTTGCACGTTCCACGCACGCGGCAAGTTTCGTGGCTCTGCTCCGTGCACGGAGGAACTAGTTGGGCAAACCACGGAATTTCGTGCGACCCATCGAAGTGTATTTAGCGAAAAGTCGAGTCGGTGGCCCGTCTAGACTGACCAAACCGAGAGAATAATGGCCCGCGCAACGGTGTAAATTTTCGTCGGAATGCCAACATTGTTGCTGTTCGGTTGAACCCCGGATTCGTTTCGAAGCGACTGCACATCGACCCCCGATCTGTTCAATTCGCTCGGGCTGCCGCGATTTCACGCTGAAATACGGCTTCTCGGATTACCGGCTGTGTTTTGCGTGTCGCTACGAACGCTTTAATGCCTCTGTTCCACACGCGTACGCTAACCTAAACAACTCCGTTAATATTCATTACCCGGACAACGGATTCGATTTGCCCGGATTAAAGCTTGCCCGATCCCTCTACAACGTTAATCGCTTTTAACAATTTTTTAGCTTCAGCAAATTTTCGTCACGTTGATAGTCGGAGAATCATCGAAATATACGCTTAACCCTTTAACAAATCTGTGACACAAAAATTATAGATCAAGGTGTTTAAAATTCGATATTCCCGAAAAGGTGGATCGCGAAAAAGTGAGCGAGAAAATGTGGCGGATTCCCTCGGGTTATCCTTGTTCGGTATTCCATGGTTTACGGCGAGGTTCTTCGAAACTTTCCAGCCGAAAATTCCCACGGGACTTACCGCGTAGTAGCAGGTGAGATTGCGCGGGTACAGGCCGGGAAAGTTCGGCGACTGTAGCCTGCAGTTCTTCCGGTCGCAGTCGCTGAATATGCGAGAGCAGTAGGTACCGGATATCAGGTCTCCAAGGTATTGCTCGGCGCTCGGTTTCGGGGTCGTTGATGGCTGTTCCACCATCTGCGCAGGAATAGCCACGGAGCTGTTCGCGTACTCGCTCGACGACGACGCTGACGTCGACGACGACGTCGGCTCCGTCGTCGATGGCGTTCCTGTTGTTTGCGTTATTCCTGAAACAATATTAACATTTTATTTCTATATGTATACTTCTACATGATAATCACGTCTTTGATCGGTCAAAACGAAGACAAACACATAATCGCAAGGAGAGTGTGCATCGAAAGTTAATCCGCTGATTTCTAGCTACTCGAGATATTTGGAAACACGAATCACGTACCGACGAAAGGATTCCCGTAGCGCACCACGGCGTCAGATTTTCTGATCATCTTATACGCCATCCTGAAGTCGAAATTGAATCCCGTCTGATCCTTGCTGAGCCTGAGCAGCTTCAGCGTGATGGAGACGGTTGGTGTCTCGCTGTAGTAAATTGCGGGTCCCCAGGACGTCCCGCACCAGAGGCCGCCAACGTCCGGTCGTTGGGCCTCCGAAATTTGCAGCGAACCGTCCGGACATCCCTCGACCGTGAACGACACGAATTTCCCCAGGGTGAAGCTGTCAAACGTCAACTGAAATCAGACCAGCCACTCGGTCAATTTCTCGTACCTAATTCCTCCCGAACATTTATATTTTTTTCGGAATCTGAATTTACGATAATACCTCAAAATTTCATGCAATTTTAGGACAAGTCCTAAAATTCGTACGTCTTAAACGAAATCTTTTCCTCGTTGATCGAAGCAAATCTCTGATTACGAATCGAGTTATATTAGTTCGGCAAAAACTGCTACGAGCTTTCCATGATTAAAATATCGGCTTTAAGGAGTAAAAAAAGTACAGATGTTTTAAACGTCCTCCGCGAGCTTTCCGTCTGATTCCATCGGGTCCGAAACGAAGAAGTTCCTTTGATAAAAACAGCAAACAGGTAAAAATAGCCGTTGGAACGGCCGAGGCCGGTAAATACCGTCCGTATAAATAATTTGGCATAGCGTGGAAGGAAAAGTTTCACCGCGAAACTTTTCCGGCCAACGATCTATTCGCGGATGGTTTTCCGGCTAACTCGTGCAATCCTAGCAATTTGCGTTATTAAAAATTCCGCCGTTAATTCTCGTTCGTCTGACTCGATCTTGTGTTTCTTTGCCGAAGAACTGTCAGTTTCACGAATATTTGGCCCGTCACGAAAACGTATTTTTATCTAAGCTTCTGTAACTCTCACGGATTATTTAGATTATCGAGGAATTTTCTGAAGCGTTCTCCGTTTCGAGGTCGGCTAATTTGATAGTTAACGTTGGGGAGCACAGCCACAGGAGACCAAACCGAGTGCCTTAAAATTATACGAGCTACAATCTACTGGAGGCAGTTTATCTCGGTAACGGTGCAGTTTATAAATAGGGTAATATATCAACGAATTTACCTGAACAATATCTCCGAAATCGCCGCCAGGTGCGCTGAAGGTGAGCTTGCAAATGTAAGGCACCTTATCCTCCTTTGGTCGATGAAGCTCCAGGTCGTAAGTTTTCCCCACGTCGCCGTAATACGTCTTGTTGCAAGCTGCGAGATACAAAGAAATCTGAAACGTCTAATCCTCGTACGAATTTCACGAGAGTTTTCTCCGTTAAACGCGACGATTAAAGAGGTAAACGGGCGGAAGAAAAGATTTGGCCGGAGGTAATGCGTGATCGAATTCGATCGGAGAATTATGGAGAACAATATGGAGAAAGGAATGCCAAGACAAAGAATCGACAGTTGACGATGAATTATCGATGCCCTTAGGTGGGTTGTTCCCGGCTGGTTTTATTGTTCGTCGCAAGAAAACTCGGCCCGATGGTGCTCGTTGAAGTTTAATGGAAAACCGGGAGGAAAAAAAACGAGCCTCGGACGAAAGTAGAGCGAACAGGAAAGAGGGTTTTCCGCGCGTTTCAACGTTTGGCATTGTGCTCGGTCCTGGGTATCGATCACGTGTTTATCGAGGGTAATCATCGCGTCGCGAATATCGAGCTAAAGCCTGTCACTAATTCACCGTAAATGCCCGTATCGTTTTTGAAACCTGTCCAATTGTGTACACGATAGTTCGATGATTCTCTCTGACCTCGTTCGATTGATCTTGCCGAAACTCATCTTCGATACCCGTATCGGTATCGTGATTCTAATTAGACGCTTTCGAATTGATATGTTTTACAGCGCGTGACGATCTAACATCGTTCATTCATAATTGACGGCAAAGTCGATATCGAATGAATCTTTATTGCATTTCAAAGGAAACCGAAACACACTGTTCGCCGATTAAGTTACTTTGGCTTCCTCTATCGCATGCTCCGTGCAGAATCACATTCTGCAGGACGGCTTGGTTACAATACTAGTTCATTGTGGGGCTTCAAGGGCTCATCACGGACGGTATATAGGATGGAAATCGAGGCTACGTGGGCCAACACACACGCACACACGGGGTGAATGGGTCGAGAACACAATGCACGCCATTTCCAGGTATCGAAGGGTCTCGTTCCTAATCAGAATCCCAGCTCGCTTGGCTAATAGACCACCTGAAATCTGGCCATCTTGTACCTCTCGCTACGTTACTACATATCGATGCCGTAATTCGATTTAATCGCTCGATTTTGCAGCCCCTATGTCCCACGGTATGTTGCCTCTGATCTGACGCTCTTTGAAAAACTGCCTTTGGGAATTTAACCCTTAAATATTGCAGTATTGCGACTTACATTTTACAGTTTTTCTCTGCAATAACAACTGTCTTTTGCTTTAGTCACGGCGATTCGATTAAGTCTAACGCGAAGTTAGGTGCAAGAAATTGTTGCCAGGGCAAAAAAGCTGCTTGACTCGCTTCTTGAATCTTCGACAAGGCATTACGTTCAATTAATATTCAATTTGATCCGTAAACAGGCTGATTTGCAAGCAATCGAGTGGATCAAGAATATTCATGACTTTAACTTTCTTTTTAATAGGAAATTTCAACTTTCTTTAATACCGTGGATCCTTGGATGCTGTGTCTCGAAAAACTTTTTCCTGAATGCGTGGAATCTAGTTCTTATTCCTAGATTTGCCTAAGCCCTCCTCCTGTTACCCGAGAAAACTACAAATGGCAACCTCCTCGTTATTTAATTGCCACGCGTATATTGAACTTTAAAGTTGAACTTCGTTGAACAGAAAAGCACACTCGAAGCGTTTGAAATTCGTGTCTCGAACGGTCACAAGGAATATGCCGCGTTAAATTCGCGGGAAACTCAATTTCTGTCAGCTGTCTGAAAATTCAGCGTAGACCGTAGCGTAGTTTGTTTGCCGCTATTCAATTGTAGAAGTTTGCACGCATTCTTGATACAATATTCGCGACGTATAATGACCGACGAAACTCCCGCTTTATCTTTCCCCGATATTATTCCTGGTTAAGCGCAAGCTCCGGTGTAAAATAATTAAAACCGTAGAATTGGAAGCGTTTCGTGTGCAAACATTTATCTCTCGCTGGAGAAATATCAAAAAGTTAAATTAAATAATAGAAAGACAGCGTTGGAGGTTCAAATCCCTACGGAATACTTTTTTATATAAATAAGCGTCTCTGATAAAACGAAAAGCGGAAACGAAATATTTTCAACGGGGAAATACGCGAGAGAAATGTTTGGCGACGGGAAATTTTCCATCGAAACGCGGACGAAAATTTGGCGAAAAGTTAGGAAACGTGGGAGCTTGAAAATATTTCGAGATTAGACGGAAACAATCGGCGTAATATAGTTAGCGATATAGTTAGGTTTAATGACGGGATTCAATATCGGAAACCGATATATACGCTTCTCGGAAGTATTACGAATTCAGCAGGTGCATCTGTTACGTCAAATTACGAAAGTTGCCGGCTGTGAGATCCTCTCTGCTCGACGTCTCACGGCTGACTAATGACTGACATCAACTACTTCGCTGCGTTTCACCACTACGGGATGCGTTTCGCCGTTATATCTCCTCATGGTCTGACGAATTATGGGTCTTTGTCACTGCTCGAACGGCAGTTGCCCATCTGCGGCTCGTTATTCCTAACCGCGCAAAAGTAGAGAAAAACCTTTTCGAATTAGTCGTGATTAATAATACCGGCATTCGTCTTTCGTCCTGTTTTTCTATCCCCGTTTTTTCCCTTTATTTCTGTGTCCCCGTTTATCCCGGCGTCATTTTTCTTTCGTACTTTTGCGAAAGCCACACTGCCCGCTCCATTTCGCCTAATTCCAGCGTCGTGTTTTTGACCCGGTTTCCAAAGTGCAACGGCGCCCTAATAAATCCCGGGACTGACCCGCGCTGCCCCGTCGACTCTGTGGCTTATATTTTATTACGCAATAAAATATGGACTCGGAGTGCTTTTCTTATTTATCGCGCGATTACGGTCTTCTCCACTGCGCCGTTTTAAATCGGTTTTCGGTCTTCGATTTTTCATGGCCACGTTCCAGCCGTTGTTTTATCCTCCCTGTAGCGTGATACGTTCCAGAAATTTCTATAACTCCTGACCTGTTTATCGAAATTACAGAAATTTCGAGTTGAAGCGACAGAATACGTCGCGGTTAATCTGTACACGTTTTATTCGCGTCTCCGGAAAATAAACTACCGGTCACACGAGCTAATATTTCCGGCAGTGACGGCGATAAATAACGAAAAAACGGGCTTCCTTTTTCTCGCGAAAAAATAAATGCCGGTTATCCAGCCGGAAGCTCGCAGTGTATTTCGCGATTGTAGGGTCGAGGCGAATAGACGGGACAAATAGAGGTAAAGAAGAAACGTGCTGCGACTGAATAAACCTCGTGTTGCCAGGATATAAGGCTTGTCAGCTATTTTCGCTGGAAAATAAACGGAACGATCCTTTGTTTAGCGAAAATCGGCGAAGTCAGCGAGCCGCGGAAAAACTCGAAACGTGGCTAATTTTTCGATCTGCTAACCGCTGCTTCCGGAAAGCTGTGCCCTCCAACAGGGCGGAGAGTTCTGCCGCGATAACCGAAGAACTTTTACCGAATCATAAATTTCCCGTAAGATATAACGATCAGGAATGAAAAGAAACTTTGAACTTCGAGGTAGAGACAAAGAGTCCGAAGAAAGCATACTTTGAGATCTGCAAGTAGCTTGTTATGCATGATTCCAGATCTTTATCGGCACCTCCGAGCTTGTTGAACCCATCAACGGTACATCCAATCTGTCGATTCCTTTCTCGTCGTCTTCGAATGCAGTTTCCCTAGATCTATTTGCAAGAGAGATGTACCCTATCGAGGAAGCCAATAGAGGATGCCGTGCGATCAGTGGCCTATCAAGCGAAGTGCTTTTGCGGCTTCTCGGTGAATAGAAAAAGAAAATCATTCCCGGGAACGTTTGATCGTCGAGAGCTTTGCCCTTGCGGAAACGTCTTGGATCGTTTGGCTTCGATTCTTGCGCAATTACGTAAAACACGGACGCTAATTAATCCTGTACTATTTAAGGCTGTCGAGATCGAGTTTCGAGAGGAACGGTATTTTCTAGTCATCCGAAGTCTGTTCGTCGGTGCACGGTCGAGCTTGGAGAGAAATTATATTTTGTAGTCATTATTTAAGGGAGTCTGTTCGTTGAGGTACAAAGTTGAATTTCGAGATAATATTTTGTAGTCATCGTAGACTTCGATCATTCGTAATCGACGAAATTCACAGTTTTCGGCGTTGGAGATTCTGTCGACAGAATATTCCGGTCGTTTATCGGCAGACTAGACAGCCAGCGGCAAAAGTAGAATTCAGAGATCATTTTTTCCCCCTGGTTTGAAACATCCAAGCCCCAGGCAACGAATGCACCAGCGAACGCACGAGATCGACGCGACGCAAAAAGAAAAAGAAGATGGAAATAAAGTAGAAAGATGGATAAACGAGACCAAGTGTGACTGGTGGATGGGGGACAAAACCCTGTGGGTCTGGGATGCTCATTTTGAAAAGGATACCGCGCTTTTATGTCGCAGTCGAATGCAGAAATTTCAATTGAAATCGCGACTCGCGCAATTTGTCAACTATTTTTTGTATCGAAGACTATATCCGAAAGGAGGAGATCTTTTGTCGTTTCGCGAAGCGTGAAAAGAATTTTCTATTTATTCCTATTGTACCGAAAATGAATTTCTAATTCGGTCCGTTAATCGCCCGCTGATTAACGTCGCGAAAAAGACGCGACAGGCCTTTCACGTTTCTTTGACGACTTTCGTTCGTCGATGAATTACTATTGAACGAGGACGTCAAAGAACGCTCGAGGCGTTTTTTACAGGAAACCCATTACCAGGTAATGGATTTCCGGGTAAAACTCGAACGAGTGTCAAAGTTACGACTTACAACCAACTGCTCAGTCCTCGATTGATTTATAATTCTCTGCCAACCGAAGAGAAAAACGCAAACGAACTGCTGGGAAATCGACGGAAAATTTTCGAACTTTACAATCGTTTCGTGCGAGCCTGCTCGTTTAGCTCTCGTTAAAGAAATCGAGATGTTACCTCGAATAAAAAGGAGTGCTTGAAAGAGAATGCTTTTCCTTTGAATATATTATGGTAATACGTAACGCGATATAATACCGAACAGATACGATGCTTACCGAACAAATACGATGCTCACCGAGCAAGAACGATGCTTATCGAACAACGGTATCTTTAGAGATACGTCGATACTTTTAATTCACTGTATTTTAATCGAAAGGACAAAGAAAATTGAAATGTGCCTTTCGTGTGATTACGAAAGAGCGAGACGGAGAGAGGGAAAACAATATTTATTACGTTCGGGGAAGAAGCGAGGGGTTGATAAAGGAAACGAGGGAGAAGATGGGTGCCTATGGGCGAGTTCTCATTGAAAGCGATACGTTCGCTTTCGCGGCTCGTCCTCGGCTTCGTCTGCGTCTGAAAGGCGTCGAGCACTCGTCGACGACGCCGGCGTCGCATTGCGCGTCGCAAATTGTGCGCAGTTGCGAGCGTCGAGCACGAAAATCTACCCCCTTAGTCACAAAGGAACGACTACCTTCTCTCACCACTTCCTTTCCCACCTTTCTCTCATGGTGTCCTCTCGTTTCGCGTCAACGACGAGTATCTACCGTGTAACGATCACAATTTTTCTGAAAATCACATTTTTTCCCCCGTCGACCGAATATTTTTTTCCCCTTTTTTTTCGGGACAACGATAGCTAACAGGATTCGCGTTCCACTTTGACTCGTTGCAAGTTAAATCCGTTGCGAGTCAGTTGTCACAGAGTAAACTGACTGGGATGGATTTAAATATATTTCCATAAAAATGCATTTTTTTTCACCCTTTTTTTGCTTCTGCTTTTTAACTCGTTACAGTTTGATACTTTTATTTTATCCGAAGCTAATTTTTGGACGTTAATTTTATTAAAATTCATAACCATTTTGTCACTATCGATTTTTGGCGCTGAATGCGATTAGAAAAATTTGTCGAAAGGATTACACGGAGTAGCTCGGTAAAGATCATCGGTTGGTTACCCCGGAGACAAGGGAGCCAACGAGAAAAGGATCCCCTAGAACGAGCTTACCATCCCCGTTGAATAAACGGCACACGGCCGTATGCAGCTGCATTTAAGCGAACGAGGCACCAATATGCCACGGCCTGGCTGTTTTATCCCGTAATGGCGCGAGGCAGCTTTTGTGCGCACGCAAGAACGAGCACCACCTTCAATTTCTGCCTCCTATATACCTTTCACTCGTTTCTCCGCCGTCTATGGCCTCGTTCGTTCCCCGACTTATAGATTCAGCTGGTTCTCCATTGCAAACGAGAAAACTTGCCGCGTCCGTTTTCGATGGAGAACCTGTCGTGAAAAGAGAAAAAAAAGAAGGGGAGAAGAAAGTGCCCGATCCGGCGACGAGTGGCTTCGTTTCAGCTAGCGCCTCGTAAACGGGGCATAAATTTATCCTGCTGGAATATCGATGTATCGATGCACGTGAACAAGATAACACCGACAACGATCATACCGTTTAATCGTCGAATAGCCAAGAACGAAAACGTTATTTCAGTAAGGTAGACAACGTAGGGAACGTAGTTTTACGGAAAATAACTTTATGATTTTAAGTGATTAAAATAATCCATACGCCTAACTAAACACGTAGGGAAAGAGGGTTGAAAGTAACGAGGGTGGTTTGCAGAGAAATTCTGAAACGACAGAAAGGAATGGGTTTGACCCGAATGGTGGCTGGCTGCTCGCCAGCTTCCTGTGTCCGCGCACTCGGCATCGAGGCCTTTATTTATATTTTTCCAGCGGTCACGATATCAATTTCCAACCCCGATTAATTAATCGCTTGCCAGCTGGTTGCGTCGCGCCCATTCGTTCTCCGTGAAAGAGGCTGGCAAAATGTTTACTCGAAATTTGTATCGTTGACGCTGGACGAGAATTCAATTTGCTCCTGCGCCGGAGTTTGTTGGCAGAGGAACGGTGTAAACAAAAGGCGATAAAAAAGTAAACGAATAACTCGCTGGATCTTTAACGCACACTTTATCGCCGTTAATCACAGCTTTTACTACTTTTAGTCGACGTTTAATCGATTCTTTGCTCGAATATTTTACACATTTCGTCGTTTTGGCGCCCTGGTGTAGCAAGTCAGTTCAAATTCTCGCGCGCAACTGTCGAAGAACGTGACAGCCAATCAGAACGTGTTCTACGAAGTCGACGCGCGTACGGCTTCAGTAAGAGTCTACATCCACCACGATTCTTTTCTTCGATTTTTCATTTAATAACTTTGCGAATAAAGAGTGCCTCAAAGCGAAAATGGAGAACGAAATTAGCTGGGATGACCCACAATTTATGAGTTTTCTAGAAAACTGTCTACGAGTCGAGACTGAGTCAATGAGGAACACGCTATCTGGTAAATTAATTCTTTTCTACTATCTTTTCTCGTGAAAGATTGTTAAGTTATACATTTACCTTTGCAAGATCTGAAAAAGGAAATAAAGGAATTCAAGACTAGAATTCAAAATCAGTTGCAAGCGAGGAGGGAATTGAAGAACAAAACGAAGAACGTTCAAGAAAATTATTCGACCTTGTCTGCAACTTTGAACAAGTAAAACAATTTTTAAATTTTATGATTGTGATATACATATGTACAATTCAAATCATACTTAACAGGCAAAGAAAGTACATTAACGAGACTTCCGAGAGAATCGAGTTGATGAAACTGAACCTGGACAGCGACTACAAAATCAAGAAGCTGGAGTGCGACCAGTTCGAAAAGATTTGCAACGAATACGAAAAAACTTGGCAGGAGTATTACGTAAACTATTCCCGTTACAACATAAAAAGTTCGATAAACCGTAAAGATCTGTTAATTGAATTGTTTTTCGATACTCCGCAGACGAAATACGAAGAGTTCCCGTTGGCCAAGAAAAGAAAAGAGGCGAAGATACGATCGGAGAAGCTTCGTATCGACAAAATGGTGATGGAGTACAAACTCAACGAGCTGGAGAAGACACGGAAGCTGAATCAGCAGGTCAAATGGTTAAGAATGCGCGTCAAAATAGTGGAGTTTGCGCGCGCTATTTCAAACGGATCGAAACTCGAAGAAACGTTGGGAGACTCGAACAAAAGCATCAAGGATTGCAAAGAGGAGCTGATCGTCGTAAACGCGGAGGTTTTTTTAAAGTTCATTCCTCTCGCACTCTGCGAGTATTCCTGTATTCTTTTCTTCGTAGCTGGAGGTCCAGACGAAGAAGCAGGAAGAGGAGAAACGTAATCGTGCGCTGAAGATGCTGGAGATGCCTCCGCCGACGATTAATTTCTCTCACATACGCTCGATTTATGGACGCCGACTAAGAACGGACTTCGCGGAGAACTGCGAAAAGAATTACGAAAATTCTCTAGGTCTGAACATTTCGCTTAACCGTTAACTCGAAGTAAATTTGATGTTACGTTTTAGACTCCATATCGGTGGACACTGTGATGCTGGAGGAAATGTGCACTGCGGAGGAAAGTTCCATGCAGTTGTCCAGACACGCGTATGATATGGATACGAACGTTGAGAACGAACCGATCGATGAGAGTCCGGATGATCAAGAGAAACGCGACGTAGAAATGGACGAAAACGAAGTAGCGATCGATGCCGAGGAAATGGAACAAGAACCTCTGGAGTCGAACGTTTCCGAAGATAGGCAAACAGTTCAACGAAGCGAAGATCCAGCAGATGGGCTGGAGGTTCCGCTGGCGAAGAGAATGAAGCTGATCCCGGACGAGGAGGCGTCACCAGCTAGCAAGCCGAAAACCGTTCGAGCAGAAAAGACGAGAAGTCAGCTGGTTGAGCCGACTTCTGGTCCACGGATCACCAGGATAGAGACTATCCGGTATAACGCGTCTCCGATGGGGAAAAAGGAGCAGGGCCTTAATCCGGCCAGTATGTTTCAAGTTATTAAGCCTGCCGTTACCGTACCATTATACTCTAAAGCCCTTAAACCCATTTGAACTCGTCGCCGAGACGAAAATTCGCACATCCTACGAACTTTGGCGATTCAAATTTTTCTGCAAACATTTTAGGTTTACGAGGGAGTCAGTTATCGCTCGTGTCGAAAACTCGCTACCAGTCCCCGGCGAGGAAGATCGATCAGGATAATCCGAATCCATCGAGTATGTTCACTCCTGGCCATTACGATTACTCCGACAGCAATTTCAGCTTCTGCGTGGACAATTCGGAGAATTTGAAAGGTATCGTTGACCCGCGTACTCGAAAGTTCTTCGATTACATTTGTCTCGTCGACAGATGATCAAATCTCGATGTACGGAGGATCGGTTCGCGAACTCTGCGAGTGTTCCAACATCTCGACGCCATTACAGGAGGCAGAAATGGCGGACGGAGAGAACGTCTCGACGAGCAAGAAGTCTACTTTTCCACGTAATTACAACGTGTCTTTTGACAACTTTTCGTTTATCAATTCATTTCGATGTTCTTGCAGAATTTGACTTCAGCAATATCATGAAAGGGAATTCCGGGCGAAAAACTCTCTTCTAAAGGATTCTCTTTAAAGAAGATCAACGGCCCATCAGCAATTACACGAAGATGTATCGCCGTGTAACCGAAAATAAAAATCGTACGAAAGGAAACCGGGGTGGAAGTTTCTTTCGCGGACGGCGATAAATCTCTTTTCTTGCGCTCGAAGAAGCTCGACTTCGTTCAGCGTTCGTATTCGTTCAACGTGCACAGGCTGAATAATATTCGAGCAGAATTACGCGAACCCGCTGTAATTTCCACTCTAGACCGTCGCTAAAAAGCGTCGGAGAAGTTAGGCTGCTTGCTTCCTCTCTAAGAAACCAGGCGGGGAAAAAAAGAAAAAAACGGACGGGGGAGAAAAAGAGAGGAGAGACTCGTTCATCAGCGGAGAAAGGGAGAAAGAAGGAGCACTCAAACTAGATCCTTTAAAGCTCCCTTTTGCGAACCGCTCTTTAAAAGACCATTGCCACCGACGTTTAATCCTCCCTCTGAATATTTGTCAATTATTTAAGGAACCGTGTAGTTAAACGCGCGTTGATCACTTCGTTAAAGATCACCGGGTTAGACTGTTTCTTTCGAATAAAATAAAAAAGATTCGTGATTCGGATCAAGTTATATACAGGATCGATTACGGAGTTAACAGAAGCTCGTTAACAGCGCATCGTAACGACAGGCGTTAGATAGAGCTTCCTGTTTACGAGTTCACCTTTATCGCTTTATCTCGCTCGAAATTGAAACTGGAACGAGCTGAGCGAAAGGGTTGAAACGACGAGGCGAACAGACGGGTGCGAGCTCGGTGCGTTTTACGTACATATAACCAAGAAACGAGTTTTATTGCCGGCTGTGTATAGCGACGAGGAGAGCTCGTTTCCTTAGGGAACCGTGAATTTCACTCGAGGGTCTAGTTCGCTTAATCCTCCCTGAGTCGCGAATATTAAGCCTGTGAGCAGCCCCGTTTGTAATCGCGCGACATTTTCTGCGGTCTACGGACCAGCTCCGGCGTGTTCCTCGGCTGTGCGGGATGTAGACAATACGAGGAGAGACCGAGTTTATCTTCGTTTTAAGTGCATTCGCTATATCGCACCGGTTCGCGGAGTTGGCTATTCGAATGCGTATACGGTGACACGTGCAATTGGACCGGGTTATAGCTTTCGATTTCAAGTATCTTGCCACTTGTGGTAATCAAACGAAAAGTTTAATTAACCTTTTGCTCTACGGTATCACTCGTGTCACACTACAGAACGCGATAAACCAGACTCGTATTTTCATTGAAATTGAATTTATGGGTTAATTGCAATTATCAAAGATCAAAGCCTAATATTTGAACCTTCTTTATTCGTCTTAACATTGCAACAAAGCTAGCTGACGCAACTAGAAAATTGTAGTTCGGTCGTAGTCGTTTCGTTAACCTTATCAGCTTGTCAATTGTAACGACCTACTTTGCATAGAACAGAATTTCACGGCTAACCGTTCGAATAGCATTTAATTCGATATACCATTAAATCTGGATACGTTATCGAACACGTAGAGAACGTCGCTTCCCTCGACAGTCGCTTTTAAGATAATAGTGAAATTTCCAAAGAGCTTATCGCGCAATCTCCTTTATTTCCTCCGTATTCCTGATCGATCGGAAAAAAGTTTTCTCGTAAGTTCAATCGCTTTCGCTGTTTAAAGTTCTTCAACGGCGACAACACCGATGAAACGGAGGGTCATTAATTTTTCCGACTGCTTTCCCGCGGAGCTTGCCTCGAACAAACAGGCAAATATTTTTCCTAACGCGACAGTCTTTTACGAGACGGAACTTCCGGGTACCCTTTCGTATTTACATCAAAATGGAAGTTAGCAGTGGAACGGCAACGTGCAATGTTGAATGCAGCGTGAACTCGCTATTATCTTACATTATTCCCGTAACAAATCGGACGGAATAAATCAACGGATCAGGCAAGAAATAAATCAGGAAAAATTAGAGGATCGAGCGTTTAGGATCAGACTACGTTTTTGCTCGCAGATTTCCTGGGCAAACTACCCTATTTTATCACCGTCTGTCGATAGCAGGCAGTCTGAGTAAGGGAAACCCTGTCTTTCGAACAATTCCGTCATGGGTCCTCGTAAAACGAAAGAATCGTACGCCGCGTTTTCCCAACGTATTCATTTCTTATCCTTCTTCTAGCTTTCCTTTGTCAAATTACTGTTTAACCTAGGATCAAAGGGTAAGTATAACACTAGACAAAATATCAAATATATTTTGTACAATAATTTTCGTAAATTCCTTTCTGTTTCAACCTGCATGAAAGGTGCCGACAAAGAGTGTCCTTACTCTTTGCTCGGAGCCTATACGAGACACGTTATGAAGTAGTAGAATGTTGTCCGATCGGTTAAATCGGTAGAGGCGCTCCGACCACTAATTGCAGAGCGTCGCTAAAACGGCGAATAAAAGCGAAAGAAATCGGGGGCAGGGTCTCTAACGAAGTAGAAACAGTTTCGAGACGACAATCACGAGTCACGAGACAGCCTTTCAAACGGCTCGAATCGTGGCCCGGCAGGAACAATGAGCAAGAGGATCGGTTACCGCATTCAAGTCGACAATGAGTGGAGAGAAACGGCGGCCTCGCCAAGCCGTATGGAAGAGGTCGAAAGAGGGCCATTCTTATCGTGAAAAGCGACGAATCTCCGACTAATTATTGTTTCGATTCGAAAAAGTCGAAGGTCGCGACACGAGAGTTTTTCGTATTTAACGAGAACGAAGTTGGATCATTGTCCAGATCGCATTCAGTGCGATCCAGTTGAAATTTCTCATAAATGATAATTGGAGTCGAGATATTTGTAAGAGGATCGTGGCGTCAACTTGGGGTCAATAGCGACCCCTATTGATCGAGTGATTTGCCTTCGATCGGAACCTACGAGAGTAAGAATCTAGGGAAGGACATAATTGGAAGATCTATATCGAAGCAGGGATTGTCGCGTGATAAACGGTGACATTCGATTCGATCTGCACAAGTCGCGTGTCTTGTGGTTCGACGTAAACGACGCCGGAAGCGAACAGACTCGATTCGAAATCGAGTTAGCTGCGAAGCTAGTTAATCCGAGTCGCCGCGTGGAAGCTGATGCCAAGGGGCGAGCTAAGTTTGATTGACGACGAAACTTTGGATAATTGATGCGCTCCTTGTCGGATAGAATCAACTTTATACTATGACGTTCGCTTGTCAGTCGAACTTGGCTTCAAGTATAGGAACAAAATTCGTTAAGGCTAGTAAATGGGAGAACTAGGGTAGACACAGGGTCGAATATAAATACTTGTAGGGGTAGTTGCAAGTATTAATGGAGGTTAACCCAGGGACCATTAGATGAAATTTGATATCGAAAGTAGTGACGTAAAAGGAGTTAAAGGTACTCACGAGAGCACTGACGAGGTTCGTCGCTGCCGTCGCCGCAGTCGTCGTCCACGTTGCACAGCTTGTTCAGGGCGATGCAGCGGCCGTTGCCGCATTGAAATTCGCTCTGTCGACAAGAAAGCACCGTCGTCGCCATGAGAACGCAGATGAAAACCGGCCAGTGCGTGTCTGAAACAGAGCAGCTTCGGTTAATGACCCGATAACGTTAAACTCCCCGTTATTTCGTCTCGCTTCCAACGATGTTTGCGCACGATGTATTCAAATCTTGGAAAAATATGGCATTGTTTATGCGAAGGGAAGCTCCAGGAAGCAAACAACGCATTCGTCTTCATAGTTTCGCGAGAAACATCGCGGAATTCCGATACGAGTTTCTTTTTTCCCGTCGAATCGATTTCCTTTGTTACGTTTGCTTGATTGATGGCCGAATGATTTATGTCTCGGAAAATTATAGAATTTGTTTATCTCGGACAAATCTTTATCGGAGGAGATTCATTTGTTCAAAAGTATATTGTATAGGTTATTAGTTAATTAAATTAATTTTGGGTTGAGAGGTTAAACGATAGGACGTTCAATTTTGTCTAGACAACAGTTTTTCGTAGGAAAGTTACGAGAGCGAACTAATATCGCTAACTTCTCGAATATAACATCGAACTCGATCGAAGTTGCATCGTTGTGGCGTTACACGGGCGCTGTTGTTCGCTCGAAGGAAAATTCACGGGAAACTTCGAGGCCTTGTTCGAAAGCTGCGGCTATTATGTACGGCATTCAGATTCAAATGGCATTCAAGTTACAAGCCTGCACGCGCTACAGGCCTCGATTACAGCGAAACTACACGAAGTCGATAGGATTACACGATCGATCGCACCGTTCCTACCTTTACGTGTTTTCAAAAAGACGGAAAATTTGAAAGGGCATGCTGGAATTGGAAAGACGCAGAATCGATAAGAAACGGATATCGAGGTACGTCCTCTCGATTTCCGGCATCGATTGAAAGCGTCGAATCCTTGGACGTCTGTAGAACGTTTCTCTTCTGCCGACACTGGTCACGTACGACCGATATCCGTCAAATTAATTCCATTAAAGAACGTAACGCAAAACGTGGTGTTTAGACAGCGAAATGTTTCTAGCAAAAGAACGATTTCTTCCCGAGGGCCATTGATGAAGCACTCGTTCGAGAAGGGTAGTAAAAACGGGGGTAAAAGGAGAGGGACGAAAATCGAGAATTTCAGAGGCCAATTATTCGGTCCACTCGAACAGCACGCGGAAAATTAAACGGTTCGAGGACACTAGAAATAAATACTTCGCCCCTTTCGCGTCACCTACTCTTCGTTCGAGGGTGCTGGAAAATTACGAGTACCGGAGAGACTTTGAAAAAAAAGAAGAGGGAAACATTTCTGCCTACGTGTAATATATAGTCTTCCCGATTCAACTTTCCAGACCCGAGCTATTTTCATGGAAATCGACGGTCCCGGCAAATATCTTTCTCGAATCACCCCATATTTCATCGACGTTCGAATTAATTCTCTTCTCGAATATAAGAAACGTAGAATTTCGTACCACCGTTTCGTCCATGGCGATATGGCTGTATCTTAAATGTATACAGTGACGAATTAATTCTCTCGAATATGAGAGAATGCTACATGGCGATATAACAGGGTTGTCTTAAATCGATGTTAACCTCTTAGAGGTTAAAACGTCCAAGTATAAGGCAAGGTTTTCTCGCTCGATTCTAGGTAAAAACCGAGCAAGTTTTTCGATCCCATTTTTCTCTCTTTTTTTCTATTTCACGATGGCTTCAGCCTCTGGCCGGCTTTTGTCGTCGTTTTCCACGATAAAGAACGCCGACCCGTGGGCTTTGGAAGAGATACAGGCCTGCTTTCGAGCCCTTTTTGTCCCGTGGCCCGTGACGAAAAGCGTCCTGACGCTTTTATCGCGAGCCACGTCTTCTCGCGGAACGAGAAACATCCCGAAAAATGCGACGCTGACACGAATTTTTTTCTCCCGCTTCAAGCAAATTACTTGATCGATTTTTCTCGGGGAACGTCATTGGTAAATGCACGAAGTTCGATTCGGTAAAATTTCACGGCTTCTCGTCGATGAAAATTGAATTTTATGCCACTTGTGCCCAGAGTTATTTCTCGAACGTTTCGATGTTTAATTAAATGTAGATTATCGAGATAATGGTTTAAAGTGGCAACGATTGCAAAAGATATTCTGAAGTTGAGCTTTAAAGCGAAATCACGGGGGACCGGAAATAAGAGCGACCTATTTCTTTGCACGGATATTGATCAAGCAACGGCCAAGTGTCTGAGAGTCGCAACGTTAAGTACTCTCGGCAAGAAATTCTTCGATCTATTCAAACTGTTCGGAGCCTGACATAGGCGTAAATAAAAGAAGCGTACATATTTGAAGCTCGCATTGACGCTATCGAATCGAAAAAGCAGAGAAGGAAATATTGCGGGGAAAAATATTGGAACGCTTCGAATTCTCCGACAGATCATCGACGTTTCGTTCGATGATCATTACTTTCTTACCTTGCGAATCTCGGCTGGGGAAACGGTTCTGTCGCGACAGATTCATCAGGCTGTCAGCGTGGCCTGTTATATTCCGCGGAACAATGCCGTAATTAAAATCTTCCGTCTCGTTCTGTCGCGCGACGTACGCGGAAAATTATACGTAGATTTCATAATGGATCCAGCCGGCAGGAAGTCGCGGAAGCGTTAAGGGCCATCAGATCGCATTATTACATTAATCGCAGTCGTTCCTGGATTAACGAACGCTCAGAAATTCTACTGCTCAGCTTTTCCCTGAATTATTTCTCCTCCGGTCGCCACTCGGATTTAATATCCGGATTTTTCAGACCTTTCAGCGGCAAGAACGCGTTTCAAAGACTCTCTCTCTCGATCGAACAAGATTGAAATTTTATCGTACACAAAGAATTTGTGTATGAATTTGCGCAGGGAAGTTAAAATTCGTCTCGTTAGCCGTAACGACCTCTATTCTGTATCGAAAATACAACGAATATCCTTGCCCGAGATGTTTTAACAACGGAACGGTCCCGCGTTTTAATGGCGGAAATAGAAGTCTAAAAATTTCGTATGCTCTCCGAGGTTTTTGTCTGCTTTTACGGTAAAGGTATCGCATAATGCCAATTACGGTACGTTAATTTCAGGTCGAAGTTTCGAAGAAAACTGTTTCGAACCCATTGCTACGCGGAGATACGAGCTGTAAATTGGTTGCAGCACCCTGGATATGAAACTCGTAAAAAATATATGCATAGCAACTTTCTTGCAAGTTTAAACTAAAAGCAGACACGTTGAAGAGACATTTTGTCCAAGTTCCACGTCGCTAAATCGAATCGCACTTCCCGAGACGACAGTTTGCGAAACAGTCTAACGGGTTGTTTGAAAATTCGACGTTTCTCGCACAATACGGAGGTGAATTCGCGATAAAGAAGAGTCGAAACGTTTCGCGAGTTGAAGCAGAAGACGTCGAATAGCCGCGAGTAATAAAGAGAAGATAAAAATAAAAGCCGGCCCCCAGGGGTAGTTCGATACAGACCCTTCTCGAAGACGCCGCGAAAGAGAATTCTTGTTACCGTCGCCTCCGGCTTCCTTTTCGAAACTTTCCACTTCCTTTGAAAACCGGTGTCGCTCGGAACGCGCACGAAAAACGCAGAAATTTTGTTCGATCGCCCGCGGGATCCCTCGCGGTTAGCATTCTACTCGGAGAAAGAAAAGCGATACGCGTGTTCTATGATTCGTTTATCGGAGTGGATTTTCCGACTTAAACTCGAGGAGATCGATAGAAAACGGAAAAGGGATTCGAAGATAAGGTGCTAGGTCAATTGTCTCGAATCGAGTTCCCTCGATATTGGATAGTTTAGATGGAAAATTCCGGATGGAAAATAAATAAATCCGCAGAGAAAGAACGGAGGGAAATATCGAAACGATTAGGTGGTAAGAAAACAATTCCAAGGGAGGAAAATCCCGGAGGAATCGGTGAAGAAGTGAAAAATAAATAAAAGTAAGAAAAAGGTGGGAAATATCGGACAAGTAAAAAGAGTATGCTTTAAGGCAAACGAAGTTAAACGAGTTTCCCCCGGTATCGAATTACTCGGGAAAAAGGAAGAGGACGTAATAAGGGGCGGTTCGACTGCGAAGAACGAAATCGAATTCGTGTATCTGTAAAGTGGAGACTTCGAGCATCAAAGCGGACAAATACGTTTGAAATTTCTAAAATATTGCGAATCGAATCGTTACGAAAATCTTCACGGTTCGTTAAAGGAATTGAAAGAAGGTACTCGGAGGTAACGAGCGAGGATAAGTGGTCCAAGATCGATCGCATTACAGTTTCTCGGTTCTTTCGCAGGAAATATAGAACTCGCGATTTCGGTAAATACAAACTCCTTTGTAGCGGAAGGTAGTTGCGGTGGCGCCAACCGCGAAGCTTCTCGAGGTCGAAACGAAAACGGATTTGCCTAATCCGATTCACGATACGACAGTTTCCGCGAGACCGCGTTACTCGACGCGACAAAAGGATCCCCACGATTTTGCGGCCGTCGCGTCGTTTAAACCTGCTGACCGGACGCTAAAACGAATGAATCGGTTTTTCCTGAAAATCCCAGTAATTCTGCACCTTCCAATATCTTCGACTATCGGAGAGTATACAGCCCTTCAAATTAGGACCACTATTTTTCACACCTATAGTTTGAAAGATAGACTACACTCTTCGTGGGTAATAGTATCGGTAGCTCGATTAATTTTCAATTAATTCTGCAACGAAATTCCATTCGAGGGAAAGAAGCGTTCAAATGCATTTAGCTCCCTTCGGGCATTCGGTCCGTTCGATACGAATATGGTTCCAAGTCCCGGCCGACCAATAAAATAATTCGAAGAGGCGACAGAATCGGTTGCGGTATCGGTGCCGTAATATCGGCAAACGCGTTACGATTAGCTTAACTGCCTGGTATATTCCGGCCGTGAATTTGAAGGCTGGTTATCGATCGCGTGTCGCGATACCATTAACCATCCGAACCACCATCGTTTCCATTATCGAGGCACATAACGTTGGGAAAATTACGCTTTTTCTACCGTCCTTTTCTCTCCTGTACAAAAAATATTTCCCGCATTCGATGGATAGTTATTTCGGTACTTATCACCGCTTCCGAGAATGGTGGTACACAGTCGAAATTCATCTGGATTGCATTTGCATTCCAGAGATTTAATTAACCCTTGTGCAACGCAAATTATTAGCATCTTTTTTTAAAGGGGTAATGATTCTTGTACTGATATTCAACTTTACGCATACGCGTAAAGTCCGATTATGAAAAATGTCCGTCGCGTTATCGTTTTATAACGACGTTGTATTCTACGGTGTTTACATCGTTAGGTCGTATCGGCGCGGTCTCTTTGAAGGAAATAGACTACTTGCCTCTCGAATTTCTCCGTCAAAATCCTATCCGGCTATCGGACGATCGCGTTACCACGCTTCTCTGCTTCGTTACCTTGGCGAATCGTGTTTCAATTTTATCGACGAGATAATACCCCTTTCCACGGACGGTGTTTTATAAAAACAGTAACAAAGTTACCCCGTTGTTAATCTTGCGAAATTACTCGCATTCAACCTTTGAAAACGTACATATAATTAATTGGACCCTTTGGTTAATTATTATAATGAAACGAGTTTCAATGCGCGAGCGTTTTTACGGATATAATTCAGAAACACGAGGAACGGACGGGTTGAATGCGACGCGATTAATTAATGTCGAATAGGAAATACTGGGAACGAATTCAATTCAATCGACATGTTGCTGGTTTCTGATTCGTGTACACAAACGTTAATTAACGTTGATCAGATGTTGAAATACGGTTTGTTATCGAGAGGGAGAAACATAGACCCTAGGGAGAACCTAGGGTGAATTCTGAATGGGGAGAAACCCCAAGGTGTTTCGAACGTAAATTCGGTAAACGAGGTAACTTATCTAATCGTATTTGATCTAAAACACAAACTAATCCTTGTAATTCCGAACACGGTATTCTAGCTGCAAAATCGCGGGAACTTTGCGAGATCGTTAATTAAATCTGCAACTTGAGTCGCGTCGATCTCGAATCTCTTCAAGTTTTTAATTAACTGCGCCAACTTCTGAGTCTCCATATTTAGGATAAACGTTGCAAGTTGTATCGAACATTTCTAATACACCGATTAACTTGGCTTATGGTCAGACTCCTGATGTCACGGTTCAAATAACATTTTAGTTTTTCCTCTTCGGAAGAACTTGTATGTAAAGGTGCTAGAAAGTTAGTATAATAAATACGTCGGCAGACCATCGAGAAATAAGAGAAAGCATAAAGCTATCTAGAAATACAACACGAGGATTAAGCGTTCACCGAGGCGCGTGCTTTCGAATCGGGGGATTTATATTTGCGGTCGGCCACGTTCCGGGACCTAACCTTTTCGTCCAGGCTTTATTCGAATGCCAATCCACCCCTTCAGACAGCCAATTAATTTAATTGGCAAACCGTAATTATTCTTCATGCCCGAAGGATTCACCGACCGTTCACCGATCGATCAATTTGCTTTGCAATTTTATTCCACTCGTTTGATCAATGTATCCTTTCGTTTCCGTTCATCCTATTCTTCTAATTTTATTGCGTATATTTCCCGCCCGACTAGATACACTCTCGACCCGCTTTGCTCGGCTGCACTCGTCTGACCAGGTATCCTCTTATTCTACTTTAATTGATCGAGCTTGCACGACTAAACACGCTTATTCTACTTCGACCACGTACGCCACTTGTCCGGCTAGATACGCTCTTGTTCTACTTTGTTCGACCACACTCTAATTGCCTGACTATGCATCCATTCTACTTTCAACGACACACTTCAGTCTCGGTACACATTCTACTTCGACGCGCTCACTAGCGTCATTGCCCAGACTTTCGATTATTTCAACCATTTTATTTCTTAACATTGGGCTGAACATTCGATTGCCTCAATGTGTTAAGTTGAAGTGTACTCGAGACGAAGAATTGTTTCATTTGTCATATATCGTATTTTATTTTTAATCTCGGACTTTTGGAGTCCATTGTCGAAGGATTTTCGAATCGAAAATTTCGAAAGGACTCGTAAAGGCGAAATAAGCGATCGAGAAGGGGTAGAACGGCAAAAGAGGGTGGGATACAGAGTTAGCGAGTGTGTTGATGGCAGTCGTTATGGATCGCCGGCGGTAACAAGCAATTTATTCCACGAGCCGGTGGCTCGAGCTATCGCGAATTGCTGTCTGCCCTCTCTATGGGACACTCCTGGCTATACATCGTATTATTGTCATAATACATCAGTGACCGAGGCTGTTTCCCCCCCGGTGGCTTCGAAACGTTGGCCCCGTTCCATCTGCGAAAATGGACGATTCCGGGAAAATACTTCAAGAACTTCTGTGCCATCTCGCGACTGTTTACTTTGGACTTTTTCGTTCCTTGTGACGCTCTGACGAAACAATGGATCCTGCGGAAAGTACGGGAAAGGAGGAAGCTATTTGTATGGGACGCCGGTGCCTAATTTCGGGGAGACCATAAATCTTTCGGCTCATTAATCATCCCTGGCTTTATTACGCTTTTGGCAAAACGACCGAGAAAAGACTTCCAGAGTTTCTTCGATTGATTCAAAGTTCGACATCTAAGGATATGGTGAAGAATCAGGGTCCAATAATAATAACAAGAATGATGGGTGGAATTTACATGTAGTCACGCTCGTTTGTCTCTCATATGTTCACACATATACTCATCTGCACGTGCATTGAATACGTCGAAGGAGAAACCGTGAATAAAAGGTTCTAAGTTTCGAACAGAGAAGCCAAGAAAGTGGGAATTTATCCCGGTATCAATTACGAGGCGAGCGAATCGGATATCGAAAGACGAATGCCGGCAGATGGGTCGTTCGTTTTCCATCGAGGAAGGAGAAATAAAAACGGAGAGAAGGAAGCGAGGAAGGATAGAGAGGAGACGGGTGCGATGCAACGAGCAAACAAAGACTCGAAAGCCGCAGGAAATTGCTTTCTGGCCTGGCTGGAGCCCAGGTGAAATCTAGGTGAAAGACCGCGCACACACGCTCGGCAACCAACCACCTGCAAACAGAAGCGCGGAAATTTTCGCCTGCGAAACTTATACTTTATCCGCGATAACTTCCTCCATCTCGAGTTTCCACGTTTCGAAATCACGCTAGCTTTCTCCCTGGTTCACGCTGCACTAATTCTTAATTATGACTCCATTAACTCTTAAACCCTCCTAAACCTAAGATCGAAATGGCGTAGGTCGCACTTGTTTGCGGCCAACGGCATTTACATGTTTTACAGAAGAAAGAGTAGCTTGATGAACAAGAGTTCAGAGCTAAGTAAACGGCTCGACAGGGTAGAACGTGTTTGATCGTACGAGTAAACGTTCGAGTAGAACAGGTATTTGAACGAGTGGGTGCTCGGTCAAGCCAAGTAGAACAGTAGGGTCTACCTCGATGCCTTCTAACTCCACAGGTTTAATTGCCTCAGGGTATTTTCTTTGTTCGCAGTGTAGAATTTTATGTGCATCGAAAATTATTGGAAATGTTCGAAATAATTCAATACACAGTGGATTAATTGTTGAAACGTTTCGGAAGAAACGTCACGGAAAAATTGGACCAGATCCAAAATTATAAATTATAACTACAGAAAAGTCCCTGCCTCGATTTTTGTCGAATACCGAACATTTTCAGCTAGCGGAATTTCAAATATGATAAATGATCGTTGTAATTCGATATCTCTGTGAATTTCGACGTAGCAGTTATTTGAGAGATGTTATCAAACATTGCGTTACAAAGCAATTTATAAAACGTCTGTTAAACGAGCGATGGTGAACGATCGATCGACGGAGAGGCACTTCACGCGCGACTTTGTTCTCCCCTAAAAACGGTATTATTGTACATTACTCTAGTAACGGCATATCAAAGAGTCGATTCTCTAACAACACTCGTCACACGATATTCCAATCATCGAAAGCGATGAAACGCGATCGTCTCGATGCACACGATACCCACTCGTCTGTATTCAAACTATCGGATTAACTATCCCGTTCCTCGACTTGCAAATATTGCCCGGGTAAAATGGGCCGAGGGAAAAAATCCGTGGAAAAAAGTCCGCAACTCGGGTTAATGAAAATGTTACCGGGAAGAGGCAAATAAAAATAAGTCGATAACTTTTGGGCTCGAATTTTACCATCTAGATTTTCTAGACGATTGTCAACTCGATCAGCCTCGAGGGGGATCGCGTGTCTGCGCTTAATCAGGAACTGGTTCTTCGTTAGAAATAATTTATCCCGAATGTGTCTCTTCTCGCTTATGTCGTTAACGAAACTCTCGTTCTCCCCTTTCAGCTACTTTTTTTCGTCGCTTCTTATTTCTCGTCGTGTTCAAAGAGCCCTTCAGTTAGTTCCGTGTCTGACGATGGCTCGTCATCTTGGCATTTTATTATCCTTGCAGCCTCGTTACTCGCGTAATTCTGCAAACGGCACTTCGGCTCCTTTTTCGAGGACATTCGATTTTGCGGACGCTGCTGGATTTATCGAGGAAGACGGGTATTTGGGAATTCTCATCGCTGTGTAGGATTTCGCATAAAAATTGTCAGGCATCAGCACTGCAACGCTCAGGGGTGTTTGAAATTTGTACGAGACCACAAGGATCATTTGTAACGACCCTTCATAATGATTCTACATTAGACAATCACAATGAAGTCTAAAGTCAAAGTCTGAAGAAAATGTAAAATAGTAACGATAGCTAAACGAGCTCGAAGGCAAAAGAGTTTTTGCACCGTGGCGCGTTCACAGCTTGTGTACACGTAATTTGGGAAGTTGGATTTTAGTTAGCCAGCAGAAGCCGTCTGCGGAATAGTAATTGCAAGAGTAACGCAGGTGACTGTAATTGATTCGCGCATTTGGAGAGAAGCATACCGGTGCATGGGCCGGAATTACGTGTACGGTTACGTGACCTTTAGCGACGGTGTGTCGCGACGTTGCGTTACGACGTTACACCGAAAGGCATTCCGTGTAACCCGATCCTTGCTATCTCTGAACTCGCGTAATACCATTCCGGACAAACGGAATACCCGGCGGCACCGCTTGAAAAGGATTACCTAAGCACAGACAAATTGTATTTAACGTCTCGCCGCGTGTAATCTTGCTCGAAGGGCATCCTTCGACCCCAACGCTTCGAATCGATCGTCCGGAAACGTTTCTTCCTTCTTTTCTTTCACGAACGTCACGTTTCGTCACGAAATCACCAGACGTTTCTACAGAAAATCACGAGAGAAATTTCTACACCAAATCTGTGTTTTGCGAAATTTCTGATCTACGTCTTCGCGGATCCATCAGGAGGGTGAATTAGGAGCCGGTCGAATTCGCCTAATCGAATTAATTCCCTCGGACGAGTACAACTCGGTTGCGAGTCCAGGACGACGGAAGTCCTCGATTGGTTCGTCGCGTTACAATCGCGTATTCACCTTAGGCGAACAAAGCAGACAGACAGCCTTCCGGTTGATTTAATTGGCTGCGAGAACAATGCCGACTGATAAGACAAGGCTCCGCTATTAACTATCCGATCTCCGATATTCGGGACAATTAGCGAATTTTGGGAAATCTGAAAGGATTAATTGTATCTGCGGTTCTACTGCGGTGATCGTAGTTGTCAAGTTTTCAACCCCTTTCTATTTTTATTCACAAATGTTGGGTGATTGGAAGCATTTGAACATCTCAATTTAAGATATTGAGTAACAAGTCCCAAAAAAGCTTTCTCCCTCTCAAAGCCTCCTAGCAATCAAATATCTACGGTTCACCGAGAGTACATAAAAACGAGTACTCCGTTACCTCTCGCGAAATAAACGTTCGAATTTCGTAGGAAAAATGTCTACAGACCAAGCTAGTTGACTGTGCGTCGATTTACTTCCCTTCTTTTACTTCGAATCTTTAATTCCGTCCGTTAATAACACGAGTGTCGTCTGTGATTCCAAGACCGTAGTCGTACTCGGAATTTCATTATCCGGCCGACTACTTTGTTACGCGCGATCGTGCGCGAAAATGAGTAGCAAAAAAGAGGAAGAAGCAGCAGAAGACAGATCCGGCGAGAAAAATAGAAGGTCGATTTAATCGAGATTCGAGAAAGACTCGGAGATTACGGCCGGCCCCCGAATGCTCGTTCATCGACGCCTGCCCCGATAAATTGCGGTTCCAATGATTTAGGGAAGCGTTTATTCGCTGAATATTTCTTCCTTCTGTTCGGGATTCGTTTTTAATCTTGTTAATCGAAGTCGCCGATATTATCGACCAATTCGAGAGCGTTAACTCTCGACGTCTGTAATTACTCGAGTCGTTAATTCGGTGAATTATTGGAATATGGGGCATTTATTTCGAATAAAATTGAATAGAAAATAAAATAGGACTTAGTATCTTGTGTGTTGTGTTAAAATGATAATTCCTTTTACTCGATATGGAAGTTGCGATTCGATATAAACACATGGAAGGGCAGATAGCCAAGGGGTGAAAATCTGCAAGGAAGGCGAGAGGTTGAGAAAGATGTTGAAGAGATAAAGGGAGAAGCCGCGACGGCGTCGGTGGCTGCTGACAGAACAATTTCATCGTAGGGACGCACCGGTGTCCCAAGGGCTGAAAAGACGGGACGAGCAATCGATACCCGATACTCGCGAGTTTTCACGTTTTCCACGCTTCCCGATCAATTAGGATTTTCGAACAAAGTCATGAACCACGAGGACAATGAAGATTAATTTTTCCAAACTATCCTCGATATTCGAAAATGTCGGGTAATTCTTCGGTTATTAAAATAAAAGGCAAGTATAAATAGGAAAATTGAAACTCGAGTTCGATCGGAAAGTTGGACATTTTTCACTGACTTTTCCAAGGTAATCGAAAGCGTTGCGGTAGAAGTTTGCTGACTCGAGCGAGACTTTCGAGCTCGGCGGACTTTGAACAATGGCAGTTTGTACCGTGGTGGATTTAATTGAATAGAAATTAGACCATCGATCAGTCTGGTGTAGAGGCGTCGTTGAACCGTTCCGTTCGTTTACCTGGAACACCGCCTGTTCCATCATTTTTTCATTTTCTCGCCAATAATTAATCGCACTCGATCACGGTATCGCTTTAACAATCGGCTTTTTAACGAACGCTAAGAAATCGAATCGATCGACGACCTTTTTTTACGGAATTCAATCAGAAATTAACTTTTGCTCGGTTAAAATGTTCGGAAGCGTAGAAAATTGAGTTCTCAACCGATGGAAATTAGAATTCTTCCCGGTTCTGACAAATTATAAATCTGATGAAAAATTTCATGAAATCGAACAGGTTATCTTGGTGTCTAATGATAATCGAATGCAATCGAACGTGCATCGCCGTGATTCGTAATTATAATTATAAAATAAACGATTGGACTCTTAACTGGCATCGATAATTAAGTATTTCCATTACCATTATTAATTGCATGAAATATCGCAGTCGACGCGAGAGAGTATAAAGCGTCAAATTTAATTCTGCATCCATGTAATTAATATTAGAAAATTGGTTTATCGTGCGAAACATTACCGATCAGTTCGCGACTCGTCAAATTTAAAACGCGAGATACTCGCGTTTCTGTCATTATCGATTCTATCGAATTCGCTTGTATCTTCGGCGGCAAATTGTTCCCCTTTGACGCCGCGAAACCCATTAATCTGAATTTCCTCAATTTATCCGTCGTTCAAAATATTCTCTCGATAATATATCAAGCTAACCTCCTTTCAAACTTTCGCTAATTTCAAAGCATTTTTATTTCCCGAAACTGATCAGAAGCTTGAAAAGAACTTGGAAAACTCTATTTCGTAGAAAAGACGAGATCCGCTTTCAACCAATAATGGAGAAAAACGCATCTCGTCGGAGAGATATATTCCTCCTAAGGATCTTTATTTGCTCGATCCTGCCCCAGCGTCGATATCATAGATCATGATCTTCGTGTTCGGTTTGATTTATTCACCGAATGAATACCGGACGAATGAAAAGGAAAACTGGACGCGATCTATTGAAAACTTGCTCCGTTCCAGCTCTTCTCTACTAGACTGATCAGTCCCTATGGTTAAAACCCGATAGATAAATATCTCCTAGAGAACGATAAACCAAATTTCGACTAGCTTCTACTGACAATTATACTTACTTGCAATTTATATCTTTACCAATTTATATCAGTTGAAGTAATAAGGTTTTTACCGAATATAACGGAGAGAAATAGCCTTTGTATAAATTCGAAACGGTGCCGAATTAGCGTAGCAGTGTTTGGTGTTGCCATGCCAGATACATTTCTCTCTCCAGGATAGCCGTGATTTATGCAACCGTACGCTCGATTGGCTGATTCTAGGTGCTGATTATTCGTGGAAATTGCTATTGCGGAAACTCGACTCCGTCGTTAGCCGACTTTCCGCTGCAGATCGCGCATGTTCGATCGTGGCTAGTGAATTTTTTCGTCGCAATTAAAATGGCCGGTGACCACGCGAACCGTGACTGGAATCTTCGGGTACTTGGTTGCATTTCTAGGTGCGACACTGCACTTTGAATCTTAATGGCTCGATTTGTATTCACAACGAGGGGATGAATTTTTCATCGACGCACGAAGGGTTGGGCCGTCGCGACGCCCTCGACGCTTCAAACCAAGATGACCGATCACGAGCTTCCACTTCAAGGTCGCTTCATTCAATCTTTTAAAGGATAACGAGATTTTTTTCATTACAAAGAATGTGAGCGTTTCGTGTGGGAAGGGAATTAATCGTTAGTTCTGCGAGGTTATTTCAGCAAGGTAAAATCCTGCACCGAATACGTTTTATCTACGAACTTCTTTGTTTAGAAATCTCCTAATTAAATTCGGCGTTGAATTAATCGCGTTGCGGTGAAAAATTCATTGAAATTCGGCAAGTTCAAAGGCTGAGGAAATCACAGGCCTCGCCTTTAATTTCTGCCAAGTGGAACAACCGTACGACTGACCGTACGCTGGATTTATGGCCATGAAACCCGTTTCAATATTCCCTGTTCTCGTTTCTCGTGCACCGACCTTTCTCTTTTTTTATTCTCGACAAACTTTTCCCAATAAATATTACGAAGCCACGAAAGTGGCCTACCTTACGTGTCCCGGCTCTGTTTCTCGCGCAAACTTTCCTCGTTAATTAAATCATTTATCGCAGTCGTGGAATTGATTTACAAGATGATTTAAGTTCTCGAGCGAAATGAAAAGTTCTACTTCCTTTGACTCTTTGCGAAATTATTATTGTGGGGTCGTAAGAGAGATGTACGAGAGGGAATTGGCGGTTCGGGGTCTGGTTTGATATTTTTTTCTATTTGGTAAAACGAGGGATAAAATTCATCGATTTGAAAGGGTTCAAAAATGAAGATTATCGATCGGGAAGTCATGGAGGAACAGTGGTATCAGCAGGTCTGACCACAAACATCCGAAACTACTTCGGCGGGCGAGCGTTCGGTCTGACCAAAACCATCCGATTCCACTGATTCTCTCGATCGCGAACGCTCAGAATGCGGTTCAAACATCCTCGAACATTCTGGGTCGTATCATCGATGGCAATTTCCTTGCAAGACCTCTTAACATCTTTCCTCCCGTTAGCGGACTCCCTTCAATTATCGTGTATCGACTTTTTCCCTTCGCCGAAAACGCGCGAGTAGCACGAAACAACGCGATCGAAGCGCGGAAGTATCGAGAAAGGGATAATTGAAATATCGAAAAAGTTACGACTCCTGTATAGGCGGTATTCCATTGTTGGATACCCGTCTGAATTCATAGCAACGATTCGACGCATCTCTTTCACCGATCCGTTCCGAACAAACTCAATATCCTCGTGGTTGAAAGTTACAGCTTCGAACTTCTATCGCGGTTACGTTCGATATACAGCTGATCCTAATCCGTCGTTCCAATTAGACGCGGAGATAGCTTCTTTTCCCCCTGGAAATCGTTCGCATTGTTCGCGTTAATTGCCCGCTAATAAGACGAACAAAAGGGCACGGTTCTAAGTTACGATTAATTTATGCGACAGTGGAAACCGCGAATCTGAAAAGGATACTTTTCAACGCTGAAATTTAATCGTCGTTCTATTAGCTGTAATACGAAACGCTGAACGTTTCAGTGTCAATTCAAGAAGATTTATTTTTTATATTTAACTCCTTGTACTTGAGTCGCAGACAAATAAAACAGAAAATATAAATATACAGTACTTGACATTCAAAATGGATTTTTTAAGCACGAACCGCTGGTATAACCCTCAGTGTAACCCCCAGTAGAAACTGGGCCATGATTCCGAGTTGTCGGTCCGCAATCAAGGCCACAGGATTCCTCTTTATAAATACAGGCTGCGCTCTAACGATCTCCCAGCGCCATGATCACTTTACTACGGCATTAAACGACGTCATAAACCGAGGCTTTTGGACAACCGCCGAGCATCTAATCCCTTATTTGCTCTCGGGTATTCTACAGGGAGAATTAGCCGGAATGCGTATCGCAGAAGACAAACGCGATAAAGGGATGCGGGAAACGCGCGATAACGGAGCTCGTGAAATCGACTCGAGAAAAAGTCGCGAGACAAGAGAAACGGGAGCAAACAATGTACGAAAGAAACAAGAAAGTACAGAAGAAACGAAGCGCGAAAGGAAGAAGTCGCGACGGAGAAAGAGGGTGAAATGCGCGAGAACACGCAGACGAAAGAGCAGAACCCTGGTCGCGTTCCGGGCTTGGATCAATACCACTACCACCAAATCGTCACGGGATTCACCAGGCGCACCATCAGGACTTTTTACTCGCGTTGACAACCAAGTTAACGCTGTCGCAGTTCTTTCTGGCCATCTTGTTTAGCACCTTCGAAAATTCCACTTTATTAAATATTTTTAACGGAGTCGAATGTTTGAGACAGATGCTAATGTAAACAAGATGGCCGTAAACAAACAAGATGATGTCTTCTTTCGATTAAATAACTCTTCGACAAACAGCAGAACTTGTCAAACTTCTATAAAAGATGTATTTTCGAAAACCTTCGCATCCTTATTCCAAGTTGCCAAATTTGAAACTTCGAAGTTGTGAAGTACCTTTCGAACTTCGAGAAGTTCAGTGAATCGTCGGGTCAAGTCCCGTTGAGTCGCGTTTTGAGAATCTCTGCCGGGTCGTGAAACACCCTCCTCGTTTCTTTTTCGGCGTTGTTTCCCCAGGTTTCCACGCGTCGAAGAAACCCTCCAGCTATCCGTTATGTCTCCAATTAAATTACATCGAGCTCCGACTCTGTGATATACACGCTTGGTTACTTTTCAACCCCCTTTGTCAACTGCCTTCCCGACTTCTCAAACTTTCCGTGTGTTTCTTTCCCACGTATTTTTCCAGCGATTCCTTTATTTCTTCTTGGTCTCGCGGCGAGTTATCGGGGAATTCGATTTTTCTACAGTTTTTTCAAAACATCCTTTTTATTTTCCTACGTCGAGAAACGAGGGCGAGTTTAATTGAAAAAATATTGGATCACGAGAGATAAATTTCGCATTTCCGAAACGAGATTCATTCGAATATAAATAACTATTACGATCGCATCGTAATATACGATTTCGCCGGGCAACAAGGCTTCGAAATCGCTCGTTAATTAAACCGAAAAGTGTCGTAACGGGTTTTGTACCGATTTCCGGGAAAATTGCATCGTGCCGGAACTCTCAATTAACGCTTCGCTTTCCCACGATTTCAGTTTGACCCACGATTTTATCGACCATTACATTTTCCGGGAAATACATTAAAGACGTAAGCTTGTTTTCCAAATATTTACCTTCGCTGATTAACCCATTCTACGATAACATGCACCGTATGTTACATATACATTCCTCTAATTTTCAACGCGCAAAAATCTCATTCGTCCATCGCAATCGCTCGGCAAGAGTAAAATTCATGCAGTCACGAATTTTGCGAGCTTGCCCCGCACTAATCTAAGAGTCCACGGGCAATAACGACGTCGACGATCGTTCGTAATAAGATGGCGTGGCTGGCCGCATTAAGCCATTACGAGCCAGATTTATTCCTACCTCCAGAACACCCTCGCTGCTTTATCTTAAACCCCCCCGCTGTAAATCATAGAGTCACAGTCGCAGATGTGAGATCGTTAGACGTCTAACGTTTATGGCTACAGGGTGGTTTTCGTCGAATGTTCATTTTATGCGGGTGGATGAATTTTGCGACGTACCGTGTTAACATAATCGTGCAACAGGATAGAATGTTCCCATAGGGTTCTATCACGAAATTCCTCAATTTTGCCATCGGTGCTTAGTCAATCAATATCTGCTTAATTAAATTCCTGCGATAAGTAAGCTTTGGCATAGTTTGGCCCTGCAAACCATTTAAATTGCGATTACACAGGATAAACTGCGTAGACACCTGCAATTAGTACAGTTTGCTTCAAAAGCTGTAATTGTTTGTGTAACCCTAATAAAGGGTCTTCTCGTTTCTTCCCGAAGCACGGTACCGAATAATTTTGCCCTGATCCTCATTTTAAGTACCTCACCTTTTATTTAGGACAAGCCTGGTACTCTTCCTACACCGAGGACCTCCAAGTTACCCGAAAGTTGCAGAAGAGAAAAATACCTTGAAATATTCTACGTTCGCGATTACTTTAAACAGCTCTCGAAGTACCGGGTGTTTCAAAGCGTCGAAACGTCACCGTCGTACATGGAAACGTTCGATTTACGCGAGTCGACGATGCAACAAACGAAACGAAACGAAACGACATCGTTGAACAAGCTTCTCGTGCCGATCGACACTTTTATTCCAGCGTTCCTTTGTAGGTTCGTTTGCCGGTCGGGTACAAAGCGTTTATCCACGCTGTATCGACTTTCAACTCCGGTGTGTGTCTCGTTCGCGTGAATATCGAACGAGAAATCAAAGGTGAACAACGGGCTTGCAAGCTCGTCCGGGTGTCTGGGTGTAACGAACGCATTCGACGCGAAAAACCGGCGAATTTCCGATGGCTTCGTTAACGAACGCGAACAGAAACCGTCTCATCCGTGTCTTCTACACTCGTCTTTTAGCCGTCTCTTACACAGGAAAACTAACTCGATACAATCGGATACGAGACGCGTTCCGTGATTGCGTTCAATTCGATCCTTACACTCTCCTTATATTGCCACCTTTACAACATTCTACGGAGTACCGAAAGAAAAATTATTAGATTTGTTTTTAATGCTTAATTTAATATTGAATGTTATAAAATTTACAATAAATACTTTCTTTCGGTTACCCTCTGCGTTACATCGAGTTGCACCTCGAATTGCAAAAACCTCTTCGTCTAATCAACGTTTAATTTCTCCGGACCTAATCGATAAAAAGGGAAAAGAAGAAGTCGATCAAAGGAAACGAATGCCAGGTAAATGAGTAGTTTTTTACTTCGTTGCCGAGGGACCGATTCAAGGTATTCCCGATCGAAGTTAATAGAGGAACGAAACGGATAAATAAACGAACAAATGGAAGGAGAAAAGGAATCCGTCTGGCGGTTGGCCACGGCTCAAAGGTTTGCCCTCGTATGCCGGGAGGGATGCAAAACGCTCGAACCCCTCGCGTTTCAATGCTACGCTCCTGGATAACGGACAGGGCCGAGACGTTATTCCCCAAAGCAGCTTGGAATCCCTTTGAGTCACGATGAGTCGCAGTTCCTGGCTCTAACTGCTAAAACGGCCAGCCTCGCTGAAAATCGACCTCTTTTTTCTCCACGGAACTTCTCAAACTGTTTGTTAAGCTCTAGGAACTTTTCCTATCCAGTCTCTATTTTTACCCTTACCAAGATACTGTTGAGACTTTAGAAATTTTATTTAACGGAGATACAACAATAGTTTAATTAACGGAACAGTCAGAGTGTACGCTTTTTGTACGTCTGTACTCTTCAAGCTCTCGCGTTATTCAAACACCGCGGTTGCTCTCGGAAGTTCGACAACTCGAGCACCGCTTGAAGACTTTGGACAGCTTCGAACCAAAGAGTAAGGAAGCGACACTAGACGAGGAAACCCTAGAGAGAGACCAATTCAAATGCCCAAACCAAATGAATGGTACGATTTCGAAGCGCGCAGGCGCAGTGTACAAGTATTGCAGTCGAAAAGTTTACCAGTAACTTATTTGTAATATTTTCTCTGTAACATGTCTGTTTTTCATTCTCTACAATTTTATATGAAATAAACGGCTATTGAACGTGTCCTATTGCACTGTTGCGCGATATCCCGGAATCCACGGTTCAACCACAAATCCAACCCCCGATCGAAACACGTATCGTGAAAAGCACCGAATCGGAGAAAGAAAACATCGACACGATTTAAGGAGTAAAAAGGCTAAACAACGTCCAGAGCCCGGAGGATTTCGTAAGCAAGGCCTGCGAACCCTCGACCAGGGGTGGGTTCCGGAGGACAGGCCATTTCATTGAAAGCTCCTGGGTAGAGAAAAGTCGATGAGACACGAGTTTCCAGCTTTCTGCGTTAAAACGTGTCGAGACCGGGTGAAACACGGAAGGGGTTACGAAAGGGCTGTAAGGGGAGGAAGATAAAAGGCAGCGGATCGAGGTAAAGAATCGACAAGAAAAGGAAGGGTCGATGAACGGGGAGAAGAAACAAGGAGGGGTGGAGGGAAAAGAAGACAACGGAATTGCAAAGGGGGCGCAGAAAGAATGGGAAAAGTTAAGGAACGGAACGATTCGTCCGAGAAAAAGGGAGTTTCGGTCTCTTTAAATCGTCCTCGCGAATTCGACCATTCATCCCTCCTCGTCGACCACCCTCGAGCCATCCTGTTTGTTCGACCACGACGAAAGCAATAAATACAAGAACTCGGCAACTCGCAGCCGGAGGATTCTAAGAACTTCCACCTTAATTCCACCCCCGCCGCTCTGACGCGTCGTTCTTCACCCCTTCCGTTTTTTATTCTTTCGCAGACACCTGCGTTCCTTTTACCTGCAAACGTTCAACTTGCGTAAGGAATATTACCAGACGTTTCATAACGCGTGAAAGTGGTCCAAGAAATATGAGGAAATTATCTGACAAAAAGAAAATTAGACACTAGAATAATTACGAAGCAGTTGAAAAAGGTTTTTCATTTGTCGTGCACTCGTTACAAAACAATCTCCATATAAATGTATACGGTGAATAAAGGATGTTTGAACAGGGATGTAGCGAAACATCTCTCGGGAACCAATATAAAACTGAAGGTACGTGAAGTGACAAATTTTCTGTTTGCATCTTTGATTCGTTTCGTAGCGTTTGAAATAATAAAATTGAATGCAACGTGAAATCGTAAAAAGTCTGTTATTAAATAGGAAGAATACAGAAGTGGAAAAGTCAAAATGGCGTGGTTAAAATGTCGAGTTAATTTCGAGCGTAAAACTCTTTTTAAAAAACAGTTTTGGTGGATGAGCCACCGTGTATATAGGCAGCGGTCCAAAACCAAGCTAACGACCAACCTAAAAGCGTTCAACCCCCGTGCAGTCGTTTACCGTCGAAAACTGGACGTTTCGCGGCGAAAAGCAACCCTCCTTTCCCTCGGCCCGGTTCACGATCCTCCGTGACCACGGCCATTAGTGAACTTGAAATTGAGCCGATTTACGCTGATGCGAGGGTTGCTGAAAACTGCTGAAAGACGAACGGAATACATGGACAAACTCGGCTCGGTTCGGGGGTGAAATCGAGTTTCTCGATTTCGGGAAACATTCCAACGAACTCGAGCCCCATGTACGTTCGTTAGCTTGTATACTTGAGAATCGACAGCTCTATTTGCCTTCACCCTCCTTTCAATTAACTTTCGTAATTATAGCAAGCTTTACCCAATTTGCGAATAGTGTAATTTTTAGTAGGTTGATTAATGACTATTCTACGATATTTTGTAGGGGTTGCTATGCTCTGCAGGCTATTCAGGGTAAGGGGAGGGGCAAACAGTCTCGTTACACGAAGCGTCATTAACAATGGAGGTTAGGTCAGGTTAATTTCAGCGCAGCAACGTCATTATCATAGTAAAACACGATAGAATCTAGAATTCGAAAACACGCTAAGTAAATTAAAATTTCTTCATTAAAACTGCCGCATTTGTCGCAATATGAGTTCTGAAGGTAAAACACCCTCGAGAAAGGACAAAGTGGGGAATATTTCTGTTATCGAAAAGGTAGCCAAGTGGGTTAAGAATTGACCGGAGAGAACGTTATAGAAAAGGAAGCAGAAGGGTGAGAAAAGAGGGGTTGGCTGAAAAACGGCAGCCACGACTGCGTCAGTCGAAAACGATCGAGTTCGGCCAGCCTCTGCGGCTGTGCCGAGCTATGACGCAATCCGAGTGTACGGTATAGTATAGGGGTGCACAATGGCCCGTATCTGGGTCGTGGTGTCAGTGCTACCCCTTGCTACGCCCGCCAGGGGGCTGCAGCCCTGATTCTGCAACCCCAGTGTGCCTGGAAAATCGCTGCGATATCCAGCAGCAGGCCGGTGAGCAACCCTTGCGCTGACCTATTCTTCCCGGACCGAGTCTTCGTTCTTTCTTATCGCTCCAACCCCTTGCCGACCAAGAATCAACCGTTTTTCAGACCTGGGACACCGTTCGAGCAGAGGTTGATTGGTAGCCGCGATGCTTGGGGATTAGCCGCTTTCTTTTTTCTTTTTCCAACTTTGTCGGGGCTATGACTTTTTCTCCGGGGGTGACTTCGGATCGATTCGGAGATTTGGGCTACCTGCTGGATTAAGATTCCCTGGATTTTGCTGCACTTCTCGTAGCAAAGTCTCGAGTAGGTAGGTTCGTTTAATAATTTCATCCCCTAGGTTGGATTATTTCGAGTAGCAGTTTTGAAGAGAAGTTCCGTCCATTTCGACAGATAACTGTTAATTCAACAGCCAATTCGCTGTTAGTTTATTTTGCAGTTGCGATTAAAAGGAGAGTATGATCCTTCTAAATACCAGTATCATCCCCTACAGATACGAAAGTTTCTTAATGAATATCTGAGTGTTCGAATTGTAGAGGAAATTTTCGAGATGAAAGTCAGGTTCACGTTAGCGCAGTCAAGGCTAAACTGAACCTTTAAGACGATCGATCCGAAACGCTTAAGGTCCCATCGGTCAAAGGAATTTCCCTCGACAGTTTCCACCTTCTGTTTTCCTTTCTCGATCAGCCGCTTTTGCCCACCTCTAATTGTTCCGATAAATTCAATAACCGACTAGTTTCCCGAGGGAGATCAAGATGGCTTTGAATACGTCCAAGTTAAAACCGGACTCGAGCAACTTAAAAACGCAACCCTTTAATCAACCCTGCCTTCGCGCTGCAGTTTGCTCTCAATTTCTTCTGCAAACTCTGCTATATCGCCGTAGAGTATCTCTAACTCGGGTAAACGACGCGAGGTCTAATTTTCAAGGCTAACACGGCGGTGGAAAATAAAAAACCTCGCCTCCAGCGAGATCCGAAGAGAAAGGAAAAAAGGAAGAGGAACGAGTAACGGGCAATTGTTTCGCAACTATCACAGCGGCGTGTAGAGAATAAAAGAAGAAAGATTAAAAAAATATAGGAGGAAAGGAGGTCATGAATGGGGCGAGAAAAAGGGCGTCGAACACGTATCCTGAAATTACGTTTCCAACGATTTTCGCGACCCAGATCGACCGACCACGCAGATTGCTTGCACGCAACTCCGTTCGTTGTTCCACATTTTCGCTGACACCGATTCCACACGAATTCGAAAGAAAACCGCTCCTCTTCCCGTGAAAACGTTACCGGGAACGGTAAACATTCGAGGCACGAGTCCCTCCGAACGACTGGACTTGTTTCAATCATTTTCTACCGAAACGTGAAATTAGAGCTTCTCGGGTTTAGTCGACACGTACAGAAAATGTTAGAGAAAAGTTTTTGTGGGGCACGAAAATGAATTAATTCCTATTTTGACGAGTTTGACTCGTGACGCATTCGTGATGCACTCACGATGCATTGTTTTAATATTGCAGTGCACGGGGTTGAAATAGATAGATAGTATGGTATACGTGAAAACTACGTGGTTATCGTGGAAAAATAGTGTTACAAGTATCTAAACTGCACGAAAGCTGTTTTACGAAGGTATTACTTGAAAACTACGTACAGGAAATAGTTGTTGGAGAAAATATCTAAACTGCGAAAGGCAACTTTATGAAGGTACTACGTGAAAACTACGTACGTAGGTACTGCGTTAAAGTAGTGTTAGAAACAGCAGGGAGAAGGAACTTATGCGAAGAATATAGATAAAAGACTTCGTTTAACCCTCGACTTCCATATCTATTCCGGTTCGTAACCTCGTCCCGCGATCGCAAAGTACCATATACGCGAATCCGCTGATTCGAACGATGCAAGAAAACGTTTCTTTGCCTCCCAGTTCGAGATAAACCCTCGCGACTGTTTCCCCGGAAAATCTCAATTTACTTTGAAGCGATATCCCCGATAAACTCGACCCAAATATTCCTTTTGCCTCCATAGTTCGACTATGTAGGTCGACCGATTAAAAGATAACACGCGATGGCTACTCGAACGAGATAAAGGACCGATAATGTTCTTAACGGAGGGCAGATTAACGTTCGCGAGATATATTTAATGAATTCGAATAAAGTGAACTTGAGATAAGATTGGAAATCGATGCCGACACGCGTGGCCATTTTCTAAGCTCCTCCGAAATTAAAGATCGTTTCGGACGAGTTAATTAACGATGGACAAAGACGATCGATGACCGTCGAAAGTAGGTTGAACATGCGAACGAACTTTCAAAGGACTCACCCTTCATGCCGAGTACTTGCACTCTCCTCCGGTCGAGAGGACACTTTCCTGGGCTTGCTTGCTTGCTTCCTCCGCGTTGCAAACGCTATCGATACTCGAGAAACAGCTTCGATGGTTTCGGATCACTCGGACGATCTACCTCGATCAGGAATACACGCAGGAACATACAACACTCCCTGCAACAAACGGTGACGAGTTAGAACTGAACTCAAAATTGCGACGTTGAGGAACAGAAAACATTGTTATCAAGATTTAATTTGGTTGCCGGTTTACTTCACCGTATCCGCTGAAAAAGTACATGCTTTTCCTACGATCAGATTTATTTCTACTAACAATCTGCCCATCGATCGGTGACCCCCTATCAAAAGAAATCCCAATTCCCGTTGATTTGTCTGGCGCTAGCAAGAGCGTTTCTTGCGCACAAAAGCTCCCGTCCCTTCGAGATGCCATTGTTGCCTGCCTAGAAGCTCTCTAATGATTCAGGATTACCGTCAGCCCACTCGTGAAATGCTTGTCTAACGACCAGACCCCGAGATCCCCTTCACCGAGTCCACGTGTCGTTCTTAACCCCTATCTCTACC
Organism: Megachile ligniseca; assembly: GCA_945859555.1. Taxonomy (NCBI): domain Eukaryota; kingdom Metazoa; phylum Arthropoda; class Insecta; order Hymenoptera; family Megachilidae; genus Megachile; species Megachile ligniseca. The sequence goes on from OX243792.1 coordinate 1,210,173, forward strand.
ATTCCATGTCCCACTACTTCAAACCTCGCCATTGTTTCCATAGCATTAATAACGACAACGATAATTAACAGGCATCGCGGATGAAGATCACGAGTATCACACCGTGCACTCCAATTGAATTATCAACAATTACAATCGAACCTTACGTTAACTTATGGACAGCTGGTGAAATTTCGTGGGTATAGGTTACCTAGCGTTCGCCTAGGGTTACATTTGCTCAGGTTCTAGTTAACGCGAGATTACTCAGGCCTATTGCCGCAGGTTCGAGTTAATCTAGGTCTGTATTTGTCCAAGTTGTTTGTCCAATCTAGGCATTTGAGGATTTGGTATTTGGGAATTTAGAGATTTGGGGACGTAAGGGATTTGGAGATTTTGGAAAGAAAATTGTTTCTTTTCTCTCTAGACGTCAACAGACCTAGTACAGGCAAAGAAACAAAAATTCGTGTACCTCGATGCTGGGTGACACTCAATTACAAAGGGGTCTGCAGGACCCTAAGAATAGCGACGATCTTAACGTACAAACAACTCGAAATACGAGTTAACGAATCCGGCGTTGGATTAATTCGAGCACGAACGCGGACACATTCAATTACCCTGTGTATCCGAGTAGAGTAGGCAAGGCAGAGGGTGGAACGGTGCGAAAAGAGCAAAGACCAGGAAAAGCGAGCCGACGTCCTCTGGAAATGTGCCGGCGTTATCGTTTCCGTCCTCATAACGTCCCGCGCTTGAGAGCTTATCGCGCTTTATCAGCAACGATCCGCTTGCAACGCGGAACTATCCTCTCGCTTTCGATCCTCTGCCTATCTCCTCCTTTTTTCCTCTTTTTTATCTTTGTTCGCGATTCTGTCGGTCGATTCTTGCCCGACTCGCCGAGCATTTCGAACCACGGTTATTCTTCTGTCTGCGGGGGCGGAGATCGGAACACGCGTTATTCGACTAAAAGTACCGGCTGAGACCCGCTGCCACGTGTCGAGCACTGTTACGGGGTCTCCCGGATTAACAGACGGGTTTGGAATCGAAAAATGAAACGCAAACTGAGAACGTTTGTGGACACGTTTGTCTGCAGCTGGTAGAGCGCACCAGTTTCATTTTGTTTCACCTGCATTTTCGGAAGGGTGCTTGAAAAATAGAGGCTTCGAAACTAAAGGGTAGATTTTTAGTTTTGTACTATTCTGTATCCTATCAAACGTTTGTTTAAACTTCAAAAATTCATCGAACAACACTATGTTTTGAAGGGGTAGTTTCAACCCTTGACAAATTTATTTCGAAGAATATTAAACGTTTGTTCAAAGTTAAAAAATTCAACGAATAGCAGTACATCTTGCAGGGGTAGTTTTAACCCCTAATAATTTATTTCGAAGAAGGTACAAACTTCGTCTCCATTTTTTTTCTTTAATTGACAGTCGATAAATATGAAACTCGAAGAGCTGCTCCCATAATGTCCAGGGTTCTAAGGGGTCTAAAAGATTCATGGAACCATCGAAAAGTTTTCGACAACTCCCAACAAATTCTTATTATTTCTACCTGACACTCGAACGACGTGCAGGCATTTTTTATCGTCGCCTTTATACCCCTGTCTAGTTTATTTCTCTAGAAACAATGGCTCAAGGGTAAAACAAGAGGGTGGAAGAAATATGGAAGAGAATTTCTTCGCGGAGAATTCTGTTATAAAACTTTTCGAATCATCTTTTTTACGTTTCCTCTATTTTTTCGCAGCTTTTTTACGCGTCCGAAAGTTTTCGCGTTAAGGTTTATAAATTGAATCGCACCAGCGGTCACAAGATCCACTAAAGATTTCGAAGGGATTACGGGAAAAAGAAATTAGCCCGAAATTAAGAAACGGAAAGTAACGCGAAAGGTAAGCCAATAGCAGTACGGCTTTCCCACCCCCTAACTCTATTATCCTCGTCCAGCCACGTGTGTCTAGGTTGCAAGAGTGCCATCGAGGCTAAGAAAGTCGAAGAAAGTGGAGGAAGAAAGAGACGAAGGTGAAAGCTCGCGGAAAGTCCTGTGGGGGACGTTTCCCTCTTTGTGGAATTAAGTTCTAGCACGTTAACTGCGAACGATCTCGTTAAAACGCTCGACGAGGACGAGCAGAACAGAAATACTCTCGCGAGCAAAATTGCCGCTTTTTGGCCGAGGGATTTGTAAATTCCCTTCGTTTACGCGAACACGTCTTTCAACGGTTTATTTCATTTTAGCCCTCCACCTAGACCTAAAGGGACCTATGTTTAAACATTAATCTGTAATTGAGATATTATCCAATAATCGACGTTATCGGGTGTACGCGAATGGAAGTTAAGGCGAGTTCCAATGTATTCGAATTCCCGTGCACGTCGTGCTTCGTTCCTGTGGTATCAGCGCATTTCCTGCGCGCAATCTATCCTGGAAAACCGACAATGTGAGCTGATACGAGCGTATCCAGTTTATCATCGGCGGAAATTAAACTAGTTTCGAGGGCGGTCAGAAACGATATTAGCTTCGACGCCGCGAATAATCACGTTGCAAAACTGGACCGCTTTTATCGAGTGCCGTGTCCCGATCGTCCCACGGGACGGTCTCGATTTTAAACGAACTTGCGAATAATCGGAATTGCGGGAATTTTTCCGGCGACTCTTTTGACTTCGCGAAGAAAAGTTTGAAGACAAAAAGAGGCGGACAGAGGAAGAAAAAAGACGTCTGCAGAAACACACGGGGAAATATGAACTCTATGGGCGTACTTCATCAACTCGGCCTCGGAAAATAGAGGTGTCGTTTCAAAGGAAACCGTGAAAAGACTGCGACTTTGAAAATTTGAAAAACGCATTGTGCTCCGTTTAATCTCTCGGGACAACTGGTCCATTTGGATATACGTTCTTCAACGGATTTTAACATAAACACGCGTACTGCTGTGCGAAAGCGTTAACTACATCTTCTGCACCATTGAAAGACAGAAGCTTCAACTGAACCTACTTCGCACACTTATTTCGAAATTAAAAGTTGCAAAAATGAGCAAACATACACATTAATTCAAACAGATTTTATGAATTAAAATAATTTGTAAAACGGTCAGTTGACCGCTTTAGTAATGCCCAGAAATAATTCAACGAGCCATTCGATGGACCAAGCCTTGATTCCAGAATCTCTCGTAAACCGGAAGCTTAGACCGAATCGATTGCATTTCTGTCTCGTGTTTCGATCGGCTGCGATCAATCATCGCTCGAGGATCGAGACTCGAGAAAGAAAACCCTGAGAGGAAAGTTGTTCTTAACAAAAGCTCGCTGACGTGGTCGACGTCGAGGCCAGACCACCCATCTTGACTCCTTCGATCCTCTTCTCCCGTTTTTCCTCCGCTTTTTTCGTATCGTACCCTTCTCGTTGTTCCGCGACAAATCTCGCCGCCTTTTTCCTAACTTCTGGACCCGAATGTAGCGAAAACGTTAGAGCCTCGATGTAGCCTAAATGTACGTTGTTCTTCTACGGTAATTTATCGCGATAAGTTTGGATATCGCTGTAACCAAAGTTACGGCGATAGGGAGTTTGAATCCGAGTCAAGATTGCTTTACACCTGAACTGCATTAAATCTGAACTTATCCGAAACTCGAAACAACGCTAGGCCCGAGTAATATCGCCGTGAGGGAAGGAGTTTGCACCCGGGCCAAACTTAATAAGAAGGGTCATAAATACACGAGCCAGGCGATAGTAAGTTACTCGAGGTGACGTACCCTCGCTCATTACCATTTGCACCCTAATTCTCGGTAAAGCGGACACAATTTCCCCGAGCATCTACCCTTATCGAATTAATGCCAGCGAAACGGTGTACAGTTTCATTAATTATCGGCCGTAATGTCCGCGACGTTTAGAAAGAACCTTCTCGTATCTGGCCGAGCAACCCGGAAGCCAAGCCGCCGCTAATGGTCTGTCACTTTCGTTCGTTTATTTTCAGCATTTTAAAACGTTACCCGTAGCTCCGGGCCATGGATCGAGGAACCGAGCCAAAACAGAATTATCCGTGTGTTAGACTTTGCCGCGGGCAAACTGCTATACTCGTTCCAGTTCCGCCTTCGGAATTCACTTTTAAGATCGATATTTCGGAGGATACCTTCTCACGGAGAAAATTCTTCCGAAAACCGTTATCATTCGATTATTTTGATAGCGTAAAACTGGAAAAACACCAACTCTTTACGAAGCATCTTATGTGTAACACGTTATATTACTATCGAGACAGACTCGTGATAGAATCGAATGATTAAATTGGTGATTTAAAAGGTGGAACGTAAAGCCAGTGTTAAGCTCGTTATCGCAAGTTTGATAGAGGTTGCAAACATCGGCTCGAGGGTCAGCTTCGATCGAGCGATCGGTTTTTGGTGGTGGGCATGTTTCTGCTCGTCGCTTATCTGTCATGCTTTCGGTTCAGTGATTTAGCACGAAGCACGTGGCTGGGTGAACCGGGTTAGGTACTGGTTCCATCGCAGCATCTCGTGGCGAGCCGTAATCCAACGTCGCGCAAAATGTACACGCGCAAGCGGGCCAAACGCGTAGGCTCGAACCGATATCGATATCGATCTCGCAGCTCGAGTGGCCTGCTACCGGCGACCAACGTTCGACAGGATATCGGCCCCGGCTATCCACCTCCGATCGCCACTGTTTACGCGAGCAATAAATACCCGAGGATCCTCGCTGTTTGGTCTTCTTCGTTAGCTGTCCTCTGTGATCCGGATTTTCTCCGTCCGGCCCAACGATTTATACTCGTCGAATATATTCTGTCGAATATGTTGGATGCGCTTTCAACGAAACGGAGGATTTTCTTTCCTCGTTGACTGCTTTCTTCGAGAAATTCGAGGATATCCAGGCTTACGCTCCCTTTTGTGAACCCTTCAATTTACTTGATCCGATACAGCGCCTCGACAAAAGCGAAGAAAGCGAGCAATTATTTCCGCGGGGTTCAATTACGGATCACGATCCTATCATCTTTCCGATAGTAATCACCTTTGTCCTTCGCTAAAAAGATCTCTAATACTCCTCCGGATTATTGCTTCGAGATAATAGTGTAATCGGAATAATTCGAGTTCACCGAATTCTTGTGGTTTCAAAATATTCAAGGCTTATTTCACCCTCTCTCTTGGGCCCGAAACTTCCCTTAGACAACCGCGTTTTCTAACGCTAATTCTAGGTTAATGTTTCAGAAAACTTCGAGGCTAATACGCGTTGCATCGTACAATGGCAACGTTAATTAAATCCCTGGAAAACAGAGCAGCGAGATACGTTTCAACGGGTAATGCGATTGTCATAAAACAATAGGAAAGTAACAAGAAATTCATCGTTAAAGTTGATTACCATCCGCAATAAGTCTTGTCTGTTAGTCAAAGCGTCGCGACGAGAGCACGGGATAAAGAAACAAAAGGACAGACAGGAAAACGGGGCAGCCAACGTTATTCCTACGTTTCTTTGCCGGGAACGCGATGTCATGGCTGCGACGTTACATAATTTCCAATTAGCCGGCTGAAAGCAGGCGCCGCGGTAAGTAAACGCGTCTCGCTTTACACAGCGAAACGTGTTTTCTTCGCGAATCAAATTAGACCGATTGTACGTGTGCCACCATTTACCAATCTTTCGATCCATCGTTAGTGCTCCTAGTTTTCTATAAAATTAGTTACGTATTTATTCCACGCCTTTTATTACAAATATTAATTATTTAATATCGAAAATTTAAAGGGAAACTTGAAAGTTTGCTCGCAAACGTTCCTTCGATCCTCCCGCGAGGAAACCCTCTTTTTATTTTTGTTTTATCTGCAAATCAAATTAAGCGAAGACCCCGCATAATGTTCGAGAAAGCCCTTCATTCTTTATCCGCCTTATTTCCTTTCCCTATCTCGGCTGTGAAACGCTGGCCAGGTGATATACGACCCCTGGGCTGATTCCAGCCGTAGGTGTAACGATTCGGAACGGTCGCATTGAACTTTATAATCAGGTCCCCCGGTTTATTAGTTCGCTCCCAGGCGTCTGCCGTTATTACCATTGGCTGATTCTCCTGCCAATCCCCCTATCGCATCAAATTCAGAGCTACAATCCTTGGGAGATAATCGAGTTCTCTTTCGCGTACAATGGGACTCGAATTTGAGTAAATGCGGCTGCAATTATCTGTGACTTCGATGTAGGATAACTATCTTATACCAAGTGTCACTCCTATCAGCCCAGAGTTTGCAAAGTCAATTGTCATGAATCTGTTACGTCAAGATGCAATTCTAACAAGGGGAGATCGACGGGAAACTTTTCTGAAACTTGCAGTATTTATCTCCCCCAGAGTAAATAAACAGAAGTACAAAGTAAATGAATCCTGCGAGGAAATGACGACAGTGATTGCAGACTACGGAGTTCACAAAACGACGCGCAAGGATGCGCTTGAACGCAGCGAGTTAGCCATTTTCTTTTTAAGTAGTTCATCTTATCCACTTTGATTGTTCTGATATGGGTGACATTTATCAAATGATATTTGCTCCCTCAGTGAAAAGCAGCGAAGACAGATAGCAGCGAAATCACACATGGCACCAAAATCGGATGGAAGTCCTAAAGCTGACTGAAGCATGTAACATCGCCTTCCGAAAGGAAGAATTGATAAATTGATGGTAGCGTGGTAAGTGCAACGGCGACAAACAGCTCCCAACTCACAAACAAAGTAAATCGTGTCGGCTCGGAGAAAAGACGAAACCAGAAGCGGAAAGTGACGGGTGGCTAGAAGCTGATCGGCCAAGTGTAACGCGGATCCATAAGTCATGAGGTGGAGGCGCGTTCAAACGCCCCTCGACACGCTGAACAAGCGTAGACCCTCGGGAAGAAGCCGCGAGCGGAGAAGTGTTTGCTTCCCTTCCTCTCTTTCTGTCTCTCCCTCTACCGACAACCACCGGATTATCTACTTCTACGCTTTCAATTACCACGATCGCTTGCCCCCTTTTTGCCCTCTGGATTCTTCGACTCGCTGCTTCATTGTCGCGGGGAAATTCGTTTAGTCCGACCGGGAATTTGCGGACACTTTTACAAATTAACTGCCGTTCTGCACGGACAGTTCTCCGCTTTCTGGCATACCCTTTCGAAGTTATTTACTAAATTCCTCATATTTCTATGATCAAGATTCTGCGCGTATTTTACGTATAACCGAGTACTGTTAATTATAATGTTAAGGCAGGTCACGGTATTGCAAGACAAGGGGTTCGCGACTAGCCCCAGACCATCTTCGGAAATTTCTCTCTGCGAGAATTTTCTAAATAAACGGCAAAGCCGATTCGAGCGTTAATATCGATGTCACGGTATAATTTCCGTTAATGGGAAGCGAGAAGTGACCGCGTGGACCAGGTCTGAAAATATTCCCGATTGATGGGCACTTTGCGCGAACAATAGGTTAAACCAGCGTTCCGGTGATTAACCGTACATACTGTGTCGCCGACGACGAGTTTGCCTCGAATTTATCGGATTCGAGGGGACGGGGAACAGTGAACAATGAAATCTATTTTGGGAAACTAATTCGATCGATTACCGTGCATGTTTGTTGATCTTCGATGGTAACTCTGGATAGCCGACAATGAATCCAGATTAAATAACGTTCCACGAATCACGGGGAAGTTAATACTCCTATTCACAGATGCTAATGTAAAAGATGGCCGTGAAGAAGTCCACTCCATTAAGTTGAACATAATAGCCTTATGCCTTTGAACCGAGTTAACGAATTAACCCAACCAGGTGAACCCGAGTGAAGTGAAGTTAAGTGTAACGTTAACCGATCGTAGCTTAAATCTGCCTAAAGCAGGAGGTACATAAATTATAATAAAGTTCGGACGAGGAAATGGGAATTCGAAGCAGTCTGAGCGCGTTCGAACGATCCGAAGCGTTTCGGGTCATCGATGACCTCGACTAGGTGTTGCATAACTTGGAGCACGCGATCTCGCCTCGTCAACTTTGTCACCGATCCTGACGATCGATCGATTATTTACCGGTTAACGTTCGTCTCGGTTCACCCGAGAACCGCGATGCATTGCTCGAAACGTTCCACGGTTTCCCGGCATGCTTCGGACCTGGAATTTTCATCGGGACATCGATCGATTCAGCCTTCGAAAATGGAACGCGCAAAAGCGCGTTCCTCTGTCATTTATTAGGTTGTTGCATAACAAATGGCCAATTTCGGAGCATCGAAAGTCTAACGCGATTTCATGACATAAAAGTGTCGCGGAACGACGCCTGTAGCTTATCAATTTAAAGCTCGAAGCACGACCAGAGTGATTACGTAAACGTTTCGTCGATATTCGTCAGGTAAAATTGCCAATTACAATAAACAACGAGCAATTTCACGGCGTGTAGTGTTGATCGCGTGGAACGTACGATCGGAGTTTAAAATTCTAACGAAAAACGAATCGAAGAAAACACGGCAGAGCTGCGAGGTGGATGTACTCGTCACGTACGAAGATAAACGTAACTGAAATTAAAAAGCACGATTTCGTCGGGAAAAGGAAAAAGGAAATGGTCCGATCGTGAGATGCATAAATTTCGACGTAATCTCTCATTTTCCGAGCGAACGCTCTTGATAATAATTGATTACATTACGTTTTTTACCTGCCGCTAATTATAAATATTTATTGTCGAATCAACAAAACCCGCTAAAATCGGTTATCGGATGTATCTGCAAGAGCGTGCAATTAATTCGAGGACGTTAATTAATTGATCCTATTTAGGGGAGAAGGATCGACGTTTTTGGAGGTAATTTCTCAAACGTCAACTTCGCTCTTTCCACCAGATAGCTGGTTATAATTTATCGGAATAGATTAGCGGACGTTCCTCTAGCTTGATACGTTTTAATTCGATTATGTTGACCATCTCACGCTGGAATTTTTTCACGGAGGTTCGATAAATCCCATGCAAATTACCGGGAAATTTCGTACTTCCAAGCAACGAAATCCAGCAGAGCCTAAATTCAGGATGCGCTAATTATTGCATAACTTCGACTGGGTCCTTTGTTAAACAACGAAAGCGTCATCCCGTCTCTGTCTCTTCCCGACCGTTCTCGAGACGAGTATTCGATGTTGAGTACTCGAGGAAGCGTGAACTTCATCTTCACACTTCTGAATCTCTCGACGAGCCTGTTTCTATAATTTTTCCCTTTCGTTTAGTCGCTTTTTCCGGAGAGCGGTTCTTTTTTTGTCCTGTTTGTTTTCATACGTAGTCGGTTTTCTTTTCACGTTGGCAAACTCGCGCACGACGGCGAAAAACGCCTCAAATATTTGGCGACACCACCCGCTCGTGTTTACCTCTCATTTATTCGCTTTTGGACCACCCTTCCGCTTCTCCGCGCTTTATTTAATAGTCCTACACATACTTTATTGTTCCGTCCCGTAATGTTTGCCCGCTTCGCGTTAACGACATCGATTCCGAAGGTTTTACGATTCTTCGGAGACGGAGATTTTCCTCGCGGAGATTCTCCCACCGTCATAAATATTAAATTAACGGGACCTTAGGTGTCTCGTGTACAGCTGCGCTTCCAGCCTGATTTCCTACCCGTTAAGCGACGAATAATTTTACACCGACTAATGAATTCGAAAACTTCAGAGTGCTGAAAATCGCATCAAGAACTTTCGGAAAATTCGCGGAAACTTTCGGTACAAGTTCCCGGAGAAAATCTCCGACCACTCCCGTTTTATTGGTACCTCGATACAATCTTCCCCCAACGAAATTGATAATTACATCTTCTTATTAGTGAAATTCAGTTCATCCTTTGACGAGGTGCGTCAGAGCTAATCGCGTTTGCAATAATTAAGCTTGAAATGTTAGACGTATTTTGAATTCAGCGATCTTTACAGGTGTCACTGGATGTCAAGAGGTTAAAGAACTGTTCGTTTCATGACCCTTTTGCGTGAGAAAATCGCAAAGCAATTACCGCTTGTTTAACAATTTTGAGAATAAGCCATATCCGAAAGATCTCACAAAGTGGCCTAACCCTCTGGTTTTTCGTGCCCGGCGTTTTCGTTGCTAATTGCTCGGTCTGCCATATTCATTCCCCATAGAAACCAGACGAAACTCGAGTCGTCGAGGCGAAGAAGAAGAGGCGGCAAAATTTTCCGGCTCGAACATCGCCACCCGGCGCAACGCTGAGATGGAATTTTAATTTCGTACAGTAAATATACAAAAAAAAGGAAGCTCGGGTTAAACAACCAGTGTTTCAAAGAGAGAACCCGTGGCAAATATTTGCACGACAGGCACGGTGGGAAAAACACATTCTGCTCCCTCTACAATTAACTTCCTATTAATTCAGGGTTCAACGATCGCGACGTTAATTAACGCTCGTTAACGAGTCACGCGTTTCCTTTAAATTCTTTTCACTCGTTTCGGGCCAATCGATTTGTTTCAATACATTTTCCCTCGTTTAATCGAAACGGAAAGAAACTGGGCTAAGGAGACGAACTCGTTATCGAGCACTAGCGAGAACAGAGTGCGTTACAACGACATCTGGCATCAAAAGCAACTATTCGACTATTCGAATGGTTTCAGATTAAAAATTCCATTGTCGCAATCGGTGTTGCTCTTTGACTGTCCAAGACCGCCACGGCGGAAGATTAATCCGACGATTAATCGCTCGTCCAGTCGGAAACGAGCGTCGAGATCACGGCTCTTGATAATGGATTATCACTAGCGAGCCCATAATGCATCGCTCGCTGTCGTGACCAGGATGAATCACCTGTTCGCATTTCTGACGAGATCGCGTTTCTTGGACGAACTGATTAACGCCACTGAAAAGACCCGGAGGCCAATTTTTATCGCCTTCGCGTTTAAACGAATTTAGATTCCCGATAACTCGGGCACTCTATTCGAATCTTTGCACTCGTGATGGGAATTCGGGAGTACTCTATTCGAGAATTTCGCGAGGTTCCGAACGTTCAAAATGACCCAAATACCGAAATTACGATGATAATTCCTAGGACTGACGCCAGATGGCGCAACAACGGACGCCATTCTGGAAACTTCTTGCTCGTTTTCCCGGAAAGGTCGAAGGTCAAAGGCTCCAGGGAATGGATTCGAAGACCGCAATTTTAATTCCGAACAGCGTATACGCTCGCCGACTAATTAGGTTATGCAAAACAGCGGTCCGCCACGGATTCGCATTTGGTCCCACGATTTTGTCGCGACGAAAAAACTTTCACGCCCAATTTGCATTTTCAATTCTCGTTACTGTCAGCGATGTTTGAATTAGGGACGAAAATCGATCGTTAAAAATCGGAGACGCGAAGTAAGGCGATGGAGACGTCCGGGTGTTTACGAAAACGTCAGCACGCTGGAAGAGTATAGAATTTCAAAGACTCACCCTTCATGCCGAGGACACCCTTCTTCGCTCGAGGACACTTTGAGGATCCTCTCCTTCGATCGCTTCTCACACGGAACTACACGATCACTGATTCCGAGTCGATCTCGCGCACAAACTATCGATCGAGGGATTCAGGAACATGGAACACTCTGCAACAAATATTTAGGAAAATCAGTAAAGTATTCGTGCAATAAACTTGTACAAGTTTACATGCCGATTCGCTACATTTGAAGGCGTTCGAAAAGGAGTAAACACTCGAGTGAAATTTCTGCCGACAAAACTAACAGCGGATAGAACAGTGTCGGAACGTAATGAAATTCCTGCAGGTGTCGCAGGAAGAAAGGAAATTCGATAAGACGACGTTGAGAGCCAGGTCTCCCTTTATCGTTGTTGTTCGAAGAAATTCCAGGGTTCGGTCTCAGGGGTGGGCCAATTTACGAGCAGGCTTTCCCGCCCGGGAAAACTCGAAAATGAGCCGTCGTAATCGCAGTAAATTTTCAGCAGACTATTCAAGAAAAAGGAGCAGGTTTCTACTTTTCTTTCTTCTCGGAGGTTACGAGGCCCTCGCGACCCTTTCGAGACTTTCTCCGTGATTTGTTACGACACGTTTGATTTTGAATAATCGATCATCCTTTCCAGCTGTTCCAGATGCTCATGATTTACCATCAAGTAAGATAACTTTTATCTTTGAAACTCGGGAAGTTATTCAAATGAATATTGTAGCAATGGACAGTGACCCATACGTACATTAATCGTACTGCAAGTTAATCCTTAAATGTATTTCTTGTAAGGAAAAAAATTGTGCAAGGGGTTAATTCGAATTTGCAAGTTGTAGTTCCCAGTCATTTTGTATTCGTCAATTCTGAATAATCGGTACACGATACGAAAGAAATCGATAAGGTTATGTCTCGAGGCGAGAGGGTTCATCGGGGTCTCTTTGAACGTCAATTAATTTTCCATCTGAATTCGCGCTCGTCCAGCGTGCAAGTAACCTCAGACAAGACTGAGGAACTGTAAAAATCACGGGAAACAGAGCGGAATCGTCGGCAGATTACCCAAACTTCTTAGATTTAAGGAGTAATCGAGAATTTCTGAAAGTCGAGACTCACCTGTGACGATCTCGGCGACAGATCCTCCTAGGCTTATCGAAAACACGTCACAAAAACACTCGGCACAACGTCATAGCTCGCGAATCACCACCCGGATTATTTAATCGTGTCGAGGGTGAACCGCGACGCCCCTCGAATCCTCACTGTTCATCTTTCGATCGTTCCACACTTTTTGCGCGGAATTCCGCGTCGAAACGTTCTTGCTACTCATCAAGACGTCCTCGACGATCGTCCATCTCATCTCCAACGAATTGCATTCATTCGACGGCGAAACTCTCAACGTTCCCTGCACACGCCGTCGATATTAAAATTTAGCAACGATCAATTTTGAAAAAATCTACAGAAAGCTGCAGATTACAGCAGAAATGATGGGTGAAATCGAAGGATAAAGAGGTTGCGAGGAAAAGCTAGTACGTCGTTTAATCCGTGCTCGATCCGGGATCTTAAACACGCGACCAGGTCAAGGACGCGAGTTGAACTTGCTTTTTCAGCAAAGCAGAGCCCGCAAGGAGAGAGTCGTTAGTATTTAGCTCGGGGTGAAGAAGACGAGAAAGACGAGCCGAGTTGTTTCACGATGGACTGGGGGGTTGTTTCAAAGAATTCTGAAGTGCTGGTCGAATGTTGCGGCTATTCGAGCCTCGAGGACTCCTCCGCCAAGGACGGAAACTTCTTTTCACCGAGTTGACCCTCTTTTCCCTTTTTTTCCTTCAAATAAATCGTATTTCGTCCCTGACTTCCACGGAATAATTACTCGAGTGTTTAATTAAATCACCCTCGGTTCTTTTCGCCGGTTTTATCATTAATAAAGTACAACTTCGCGTTTTCATCGTAAGACACGTTGGGGTAAAAGTCGAGATTGAATCGAACCTTTATCGTTAATAACATCGAGGTACATTAAGGTACTCGTTTTTATCAGAAGACACGTAAAATGGATCTATTTCATTATTGATAAAATACATCAAGGACCATAAGAAACATCAGGACGAGTCGAAAGAGTTGCGTAAAATGGACAATCTCGAAAAGTTTGCACTTTGGAGTTAAAGAAAAGCGAAGAAGGGTTTTCCGGTTTCCGAAGGGCATAAAGACAGCGAGACCACTTGTCGGTCGTTGATCAAGAGAGAATACTCGAGGAATTTCTCGAGGGTTGTCCTTTGAAGCGAGAATTCCTTCGAGATCGCCCTGCCGTTTGTCTTTGACAATAATCACCCACGATCCTCTGCTGCTCGACTGTTCCGTTTCACAGCTTACGATTCTCGACCGTCTTGACTTTTCGCGTCTATCGTAAACGTTTGTTCCTTTCGGAGTCGTCAAATTATACTGTTCCTCTTTTTCTCAAACAAATCGAACTATCCGGAGAAAAACGATCCGAAGTTCCAAGAAAAACGTATCGAAAAATTCCACGATTATTCGAAATGTTTCATCGTAATTTCTCGGATAGTGTTTTCTCGAGGAAAGAAACAAAAGAGAAGAAAAACAGACAATCTGAAAATGCACCGCGGTGTATTCTCTCGTTGATTGAAAGTAGTTTGTCAGCGGTTCCTCCATCAGAAAGATTGCTCGAATTTCCGTGGCGGATCCACCGAATCATTTTTAATACCGTGAAATCTTCGTCTCTCGTATTAGTCGAACCAGACCAGACAAAACAGACTACTTTTCTTATCGAGGAAACAACGCGTGTTCGATCGCTCGGGAAACCGTGTCGGACTTGTGACGAGGCTTTTCACTTTCTCAGTCTCGTGGTTTCATTTTTTAAATCGCGCTTTAATTCGATTAGAGTAACAAAGTCAAGGCTTCTGTTTCTTCTATACGTGACTTTGATTTTGTACTTTGGATTCTTTAGTTACGTTATCAGGAAAGAGAAGCTTGTAAAAATACCAACCCTGTAGGATTAGAAAAATGTCCCAGGGTGTGTCTTAAATCGTGAGCCAGATCACATTGTTCGAATTCGTAAATCCTCTTTCACCAATGGCACCTTAATCACCCATGAATCACCCACGTCGAATGAAAGCTCAGCGATCTATCGAATCGAACGGCGTCAGGTATGAAATTTATTCGCGGGAACCGGTACAAACATACGAGGACGTAGGCGTGTGATAGGAAATTAGAAGATTTAGAAGAGTATACCGTTGGATCGTAATCGAAGGCTAGTCGGATCGAAACGCTCGCGAATCGAGCAGCGTCGAATCGAGAAGCGTCTCGTTCACCTTATCCGGTAGTAAAATTTGAATTCGGGAGCGCGATCGGATCGCGTGACGAACCGAAGGGAAGAATGGCGCGAGTAACGAAAGCGTGTTCGGTGTAGCGCGCGCGCCTCGCAACTGTTCTCGGGTCGGTGTCGGTGGTTCTCGCGGGGCAAACAGTAGCGCTGGTTCGTTCGAGGGGTTGACCCAGTTCGAGTCAGGGCCGGAGAGTGCGCGCTACGGACGCCAGCACGTCGCGATGCCTACTGAACCGACACGACGCTCGCAGCTCGACGCTCGTCGCAAAAACGACGCTGCGCGTCGTCCTCGCTCCTCTGCCCTTATTCCTCCTTCCATCCCTTCCCCTGCGTTACGTTTCGGACACGCAATCGAAGGGTTGCTTTCCTGACCGACCCACGCTTCGATCGCGAGGCTGCTACGAAACGGAAAACCACCAGACGACCCCTCTTCCGAGCCGAACCCCTACTTCGAGTGCTTCTACCCCTCCATATTGATTAGTGCGCGAGACCAACACACCATCCGACGACAACCCCGCTACGCTACGCGCTGTCAACATCGCTGACAAACCGAAATTCCAACCCCACGGGGATACCGGACTCCAATTGATCAGTCTTCGCTGTCCTTGATTAACGATCGTTAGTTTCTTTTTTAAGGGGATGTTTCCTTACGCCTGTAATCTAAAAAACTCGGTTCAAGAGTTAGCTAATAAAATTGACGGAATCTACCTATAATAATAAAGTAGTTTACCTACTTTAGGACCAACGATTCAAGCTCCGAGTCAATAGATTTTTGCACCCTTCGCAAAATAAATTTCTACCAGTGTGGAATTACTCGGAATATGCGTAATCGTTTGCTAGAAACAATTACACCGGGTAATCCGTATGTATCGACGCAAAAAGCAGTCGAAACCGTGAAATTTTCATCGCGCAAACGAATCTACCTAATTATTTTCATCGGAAGAGCCGTGTTCATCGGATTTAGAGCCGCGTTTAAAACTCGGTCGGGAAAGTTGCTCGTTTCTCTGTTCGGGCCGGTTAGCCTGCACGAAAGTGTTCCGGTTCCGGCGCGAAATTAGATTACCTTTTAAAATAAAAAGCAACGTAGACGGTAATACTTCCCATTTCGCGTTTCAAACTGTTTACACGAACGGCGCTTACGATGCAGTTAGCCGAGTTAATTTTTCAAGTAATTTCTCGAATAGAACTTTTCCTTCTTTCGAGAGTACTCCCCTCGTAATTAATCATCCAGCCAACCTGATAAATTATTTTTAAAGTATAATACTTTAACACTTTAATGGTCTTTGCAGTCAAACATCGCCAGGGGCTGGCAATATTTTTCAAGAATTAATTCGAACGCAATTTTAATTTCCAACCTAACAAACGGAATAGAATGTGTCGAATCAATAAACGGAAATCGAATGTAAAAGTGTAGGTCGGGTCGATTTTCTCCGAGTAACGAAAACAAAAAAGGGAGTCCTCTAAATCACGACCAGCCGTTCTCCCATTAATTAGCGATATCGACAGGCCGTTAATAGACCGTCGGTATAATATGAAAATTACAGTTTGCACGGTCGCGGGACAAACAGCTGGATTCTGGTGGTGGTTGCGCGCACGCGAGCGCACCTGTGAAACCGCGAGACGCAGCTGTGAAACGAGCGCGTTTATTAATTGATTGAAGTCACTTGCTACGCCTGTATTCCACGCATTGTTTCGCGAAAAACGACCACGACCTTTGTGAACGATTAATAAGATTCAGGGGTCGAGTAGGACTTTGATTTTTAAAAAACGCTGTATGACGTTTTCTCATTCTGTATAGAGATAAATTTCGTAACGAATGTCAGACAGAAAGTAGAATACCAAGAAGAAAATTTGAATGATCCGTTCCCTTATTGCAAGAATTTAATTTACTTCGACCAAATGCCAATAATAGAACCGAAAATCCGGCGTAACAGAAATTTACGAGCGAGGTAGGTGTACCGATATTAAAAACCCGCGACTCTATTTCGCGTGAAAATCATTTCTCTTTGTTCGAACGCATTTCGACCCGACGCAATTCGCGGTTTCGCAAACTGTAATCGCAAACCTGGTAGATCGATGTTTTCCATTTGTACAGCTATCTCTTACTCGCGTTTTCCACCGATTAACCTTTCATACGTTCCAAACTTGCAAAAATTAATAGGACCTCTACTTTACACTCTTTCCCAGTTCCAATGAGAAATTTCATTCGTGACCCTTACAGAATCATCTAATTCCTATTCGGAATATCCAAAGTTCCGGTAGAGGAAGATCTAACGACATGAAGGATCGGAAAAACGAAGTTCGTCGACCCTCGTTCGTTAACGTCCGTTTGCAAGGTGGTAGGGGTTGCGCAGGGTAAGCGAGCGTCTCGTGAAAGAAAATCAAGTGCATTCCCTGAAGGGAATTACACGCTCGAGCTTTCGTCGTCGACCTTCTTCGAAATGCATGTCCCCGGTGCAATCGCGAGCCGGTGAAAGGAGCGAGCTTTCGCTTTCGTTTTCGAAGGGTTGCCGGAACTTAAAGTCACGGTGCCAGGCCCCTTTCTAACTACTGGGAAGCTACGCTTTTTTCCGGCGTCGCGACGCTGAATGGACCGACTAACTTTTTAGACCCTTCTTTCTGCTCTTTAACCCTGTTCGGAGCATTAAAGAGAACCGTCGGAAACTGGGTAACGAACCTCCAAGTTCGGTACCTTTCAAAATTCGCTAGCTTTTCGATGGTTTGTATCAAACATTCGATTTCGAATTTCAGGGTTAATCGAAGACAACTGCCTCAAACATTTTCGTTAGAAAATGCGTGTTTATGTTTGAGGAAGAAATTTTGTAGGAAACAGGGATAAGTGACGGTACGAGGACCACGAACGTCTGACCCGATTTATATTCGATGCTTGGATGAATTCGTCGCACGAAACAACGCCAGGCGAATTCATCCGTGAACCGGAGCTCCTTTGTTTCCCGGCCCAGACTCTCAGCCGTGAGACGCGTTCTTATCGATATTATTGGAAAATCTGTTCGTCGAGCATTATTGCCTTCCTGTCTGAGAGGTAAATGCTCGTCTTTTGGTTGCTCGCGAATCAAGGGAAAAAGAAGGATTTCGAGTCGGGATCAAGGTGTTCTTTTTTACCGAGATCAATGAACTACTCGGTCGAATTAATCGATTATCTTCGCTTATATCGCACTGACATATTTCACATGCAACTACATCTGCGATGGAGTAACTTGCATTACGATTTATACCTAACATTTCAATTCTTTATGAAGGATTATAGAGATATAGGGTTATACTACTTGCGTCGTGCATCAGTTAATTATCTGCAGCCGACGCGTTAATCTCGCATCAAGCGAACGCGAAACAACGAGGAGACAGGCCATGGTTGGCCAAACTCGTAGCTCGTTTAATCGGCATCCTTTCAAGGCGTAATTCACTCGCGAACGCCCCGAGTCGCAGCTTCCTCGAACCGAACTGCTTGGTGTCGCGTTAATTGCGTTAATTGCGTGGCCTGCCAACGATAACAAGATGCAAACGGGCCGGAAAAAGCAACGCGTTGTCGCGCTAAGTTCGTCGTTGGAAACGCTGGCCAATTATTGTGCCATTAAAATTCCCTGACATCTCGACACTGTCCTCTTTAATTTCGTCCTAGGACAAATTGCAGCTTTTCGCCCCTTTCGTTCACCCCATCGAGGGATAAATAGCGAAGGGCTGTTTCCCTTCTGAAATAATTTGTCTCCGGTATCGATGGATTTTTTCGATGTTTTACAAGCTTTTAATTCAAGTTTAAAGGAAAAGTAAGGTATAGCAGATGCCAAGGAGGCCCTCGAGAGCGCAAGATTTTTCGGGAGACTCGAGAAAATTGAGCTCCGAATTCCCTGAAATATTCAACGAATTATCTTGAAGCAGGAAACGCGAAGAAAAAGAGCACGATAACGAGGCTTACCAAGTACAATTAGCTGGAATATAGGCACACGATTGTCCCGTGTACGCCATGGAACACCCTCATGAACGCGTACCAATTCCAAAGGCACACAGGAACGCCAAATACCCGATTCCCGACACGTACGAGCGATTCGAGTTTCGTTAACGACTTAATGCATGTGCGAACGCTTAGCGGGGACGCGAACTTCCTTCGACAGACTATTCCGGACAAAAGCAGAAAACAGAGTAGTAACTGGTGCGTTTAGGGATTTTTCAGAATTTTCGAATTTGGAGGTGTGCAAATCTGGAAATTTGGGGATTTGGGAATTTAGCTAATCGGGGGTGTAGAGTTTTGAGGTTGGTCGAGAACTCTGCAAGGTGAAGGAACCGGCCAGTTCTTAGCGTCGCTCGTTTACGTCCGCCTGATCCTTATTGCGACAACCTTTCGCGTCTCTGTGGATTATTCGCAGAGAACTCGCGGACGTACGGCAGAAAATAGAATAACACCGGCCAGGTCCCGGAAATGAGATTTCGTGGTCCGCGTGCAATGTAATCTCGACGAGAGAGAGGAGAGAGAACCGGCAAAGAACGGCGAGAAAAAGGGTGCGGTAATGGGACGGTACGAAATAAAGCGGTAAAAGCATTAAAAGGATCGAATTTCTGCAAGAATGTAAATCGTGCTACTGCTTTCACGAATTTATACGAAATAAAAACAATGCACTTCAAGGTTATAGTACAAAACTAGAAATAATAATCAATTGAACGATGTGCCCAATTTCCCCCGGAATTCGAAAAACAGTCTCCAAAGGACTGTACAATAATTCTAAAGTTCGTATCCTAAATTTTGAAAGAGCTCTCTCGAAAATGAACCGAGTCGCGCTACAGCGACGCTAACTTCTGTTATCGCACACGAAGGTAAAGTTTCGCGAGCAAGAGACAAGAAAATGCTTTACATCGTATTACTCCAGTTCCTGGAAAGTGTAGCATCCAGGATGTTCCCCGGTCTACCGTCAAAGGTATTCTGGATATTTCATGCTCGGATATCGAGTGACTCGTGTACTTTTCAAATCGATAGGAAACCGTTTGCATCTTTCAGACTTGTCAAAGGGGAGAGCTTTTACGCCCTTTTAGTCGATTAAGCTACGTGTTTTTGGTCAGGGAATGATAAGCAGGTTTTAGTTTCATTGAGAAAAAAGCACATCGGTTGCAGCCTGTGACGTAAGAGGGTGGTAAGGGATGATGTAAGGGTAGGGCTGGCTCGTGCACGCTTGCACCCCTAGATCTTCTTCCTTTTGAATTTTAGAACAAAATTACTCGAAAATTTAGAAATATGAGGTTGGGGGTGGTCAGGGCTGGCTCGTGAACATATGCACCCCTTCATCGGGAATTTTAGAACAAAATAACTAAAAAATGTAGAAATCTGACAATTGGGGGATACATTTAGAAACGTGTAGATGGACATTTGAGCTTCAGAAATTTCGATAGACGTCGAACCCCGGAGTTTTGGAACGTTCGAAATTCGCGTTGAAAGTTCATAAATTTCCGCGACTGTGACGTTTCTCGTTGGAAACTGGAGACAGTTCCAAAGAAACGTTGCAACTCGATCGCAGGGTCCGTCACTGGGAAACTGAGAAGTAGAGATAAGAAGAGAGAGGAAGAGAAGGGTGGCAATCGTATGTAGGTCGTACTGTCAGTGCCACGACCCGATTTCACCCCCGACCATCCTCCCGCCCCTGAGACCCAGAATCATCCCCGAAACCGACGTCCTGCGTCACCTCGGTCTCCTCTGCAAATCCCTAAATACATTTCCAACCACCCACCTCCCCCTCTTGTCCACGTCATAATGCTGAATTATTCAACGACACACCCCTTTCTCTGATGAGCTCCTACTACCCTCAACCCTTCCATTTTTTCTCCCTCTTTGTCGCTGCGAATTAACTCGTATTATCTGGACACTGGTTGCAACTTGCCGGGGACGTTTTAAATTGTCCGGAACAAAAGATCGTCGACTCTCGGTTGAACAACCTTAGCTTGTTTTTACGAGGACTTGTTTAACGTTAAAACTTGCATTCGCGCCTTTACAAATGAACTTCCAAATATACAGGCTGTTACAAAAGAGAAGAGATCCCGCATTTTTAACCCCTTGACTTTGACAAGTTTCACTCCTGTTCAAACTTTATACTTTAACTTTGTTTCTAGATTTGTATCAGTTGTCTGACATTTGCCAAATCGTAACCGGGATAAAAGGATGGAATCAATTCGGTGTCAATTACTTTCTGATCCTCGGCAAACTGTTCGAAAGGACGTTTCCCGTCCGGTAAGCAGGATCCGGGCGCCGAAGAGGTTATCCCGTCGCAGGACGTCTGCGTGAAACGACGTCCTGAATATTCAACATCTCGAGAGGGTTTTCGCGAATTTGAATAGCCCTCGGTCCTTCACGGTTCCGCGATAATCGCGTATATGCGCCCGCACGAACGCGTCAGCTGTTATTTTCGCGACCAACTCCGTGCTTACCCTACAAAATTTTAAGCTCGTTTTAAAAGCATCCTATCGGCTCCTTTCTAACGCTTTCGAGCGCTTCGTCGAAATAAGACCAAGTCTTTGCTAGCTGGACGGTGCATCCTGTGGGTTTTTGGAGGTACCAGAAAAACGCGAGTTGTGAAAGCTTTTCATGGCTCCTTTGAAATAAGACCAAGTCTCTGGACCTAGCTAGATCTGGTAAATCCTGGAGTGGATTTTTGGAGGTTCCAGAAAAACGCGAGTTGTGAAAGCTTTTCATGGCTTCCTTGAAATAAGAACAAGTCTCCTAGATGTGGTAAATCCTAGGGTGAGTTTTTGACCTATGTCTTCGGGGAGACCAAGTTGGAACTACCCGTGATCCTGCTAAGTAAAATGTAAACATTGTAGCAATATTTCATAGAGAAAATATGGTTAAGTAGAGTAATTAGTTCTGATTGGATAAGCGAAGGCAATTAAGGAAGAGGAATTTGTTGATTCTTGGGTGTCGCGTGTCTCGTCGGTTCCATCAGAAATTGATGAGAACGCGAGGCACGTGCAGCGATACAGCCTTTGGGAAATCCGAGGCTGCCTCGCGCGCTGCCGTGTCGGTTTAATTAATTTATCGCGGCCAGCCGATGTCCCGTTGATTCCAGTTGACGTTCATTATAGATATCCCTGCTGGCATTACTCCTGTTCGCGCGCTACCTTTTGGGATCCATTTCCTCGTTTAAGCGAGCCGCAAACCGCGACCTCTGATTCTACGTTTAACCCTGCACCGTGTCTCTGACGTTCCAAAATTCAACTAATATCTATCCATTGAAAGAAAATGGACAACCAACCAACAGGGTTGTAAACACTATTAATGACACGTTGGACCCAGGTTTGAGAAAAGCACCTAACTTCAGATGACCACTCGAAACGTCAGATCACTATCCAATAGCACTACTATAAAATACTGTAATAACAGTACTTATTGTTAACCTCTGCTAGGACAGTAGGTCAACTACGAAACAATTTCTAGAACCTCCACGTAGGATGTAGTCGATGACGACTCTGGTATAATCAACAAACGATTCATCTCGACTGTATATTTTTCTGAAAGCACTAAAGAAGTTCTTTTTCGAAAGAAACACAGAATGGAAGAATAAGAGTAAGAGACGACCTCAAATTGGCCTGAAAAAGTGAGGCGAGGCTCGCTTCCCATTGTAAATTGAACTCACGCGCGAGCTGGAGCATCCGGGAACAACGAAAAGAATAAAAAAAAAGAGGAGAAAAGAAAGAAAAAGAGAAAATAAACGGTGAAACTCGTGTTTCTCCGCATCCACGTCGCGTAGCGTTCGCCTTTTGAGAATTCATAAATATTCTACGAGAGAGCAAGAGGCGGAGTGGTATCAACATTTCGATGGCCTAAAAATTCTTTGACGGTATCCCGCTCTATGTGACAGAGAAAGAGAAAAAGAGTTACAGAGTGCATCGCCACGATATAAACATCATTTATTGGAAAACTTTCGTTCGAACTCGACCTGTATCCTGTTCGCTCGCAATTTCACAATGTTGCAGCTACAACTGTGAATCTACATCCCTCTGGATTCCGAATAATTCTCGATATTTTAATAAGATTAGTGTTTCGAAATCGTGTTACGAGAATTATCGAGTAATATATTATTCCGAGAAAATGATCTACTGGATAGTACTTGCTTTCGAATTAAACTGCTAGAAATCGTTACAGAATATTATGAAATTTTAACGCGTTTGAAACTGATATGATTTTATGTTTCATGAAGCTCTCGAGCACATGTCGAATGAAGAAAGTTGAATAAGATGTCAAGAACCTCTAGAAGGCTCGATGAATGAACGGTGGATACGTTAATCATCATTATAATTAAAAACGAACTCAATGAACGTCGGCATTCGAATCACGTGCTCGTTGCCTACTTCCGGTGAGATATCGAACGAGTGCATACTCGAGAAAAATTCGAGCCGGGGGAATGGATATAACTCGGATCCTCGCGAGACGGACGAATAAATTTTAGCAAAGAACCTCGAGTAAATATGTACTCTAGACCCATGTATCTCTCGAATGTACTTTCTTCCGTAACGAATCGTGAGAAAGTAATAGCAGGAAGTTCGACTAAATTCTGCTCTTGAAAAAATTTCAAAACTGACTTCATCACTAAATTTAAATAAGTTTAGATTTCAATTAATAATAAAGCATGACTATATTTTTCATATCCAAACTCTTCTGCTCCAATAACAATACTCTTACAATTCAAAATTTCAGTAAAAATTTTACACAAATTCACACGTAATTATTGCACAAATAATAATCTGTACATTTATACTTGTAGACGTATCAATTTTTACAATAGAGAAAAGTAACCTTATCGACTAAGGACTTACCTTGCACTTCCTTCGTGACCGACGATCGCTGAATTCGTTTTCATTTTATTTAACATCGACTCCCACGAAAGTCGGACATCGGTATTGAAGTTATGTACGGGAAATGCGAAGTGAAACAGGATTGGGAAGAGAGCAGCTTTACCGACTTCTGTTTCTTCAGGATTGGGATAGATGGAGGTACTTGGACAGGAAATCCGGCTGGATCTCTCGATCTTCTGGAAAGAATTTATCGTCTTACTGATTTGGTAATTTGATGGATATTAAAAGAGATTCTTTTTATATAACTATAAAAACTATTACAGTTGGATAATTACTGATGTTTCATTGAAGGTAAAACAGAACTTTGAGAATGAAGGATTTCTTAGAAAAGATCATGGTGAAATTCAAGATCGTTGTATAGATATGTCCGTGTATTATATAAAACATCGTTATTGTAACGTACATAATCCCGCTTCTCTGACTTCTTTCGAGTTTCCTTTATCGCACGATTTCTCATAAACTATTCTCGTATTCTCATTCTTTCTATCTCTTGATATTGCACATTCGACCGCACGCGAAAAGGAAGACGAGGAAATCGAACGTCCGAAATTAATTTCGGTATAAATTTTTCCTAAAGAACTGCACACGAGTTCCACCCCTAAGTATTTTTATTTTACAAACTCGAACTTCTGCGCACATTCCGCATCCGATTTCCTCTCACAACGAATCGCACTCACACCTATTAAATATCACATTGTACGGGCATTTGCTTCATTACACGGGGACTAGCTTAAGGTAATTTCCTACAACGGCGACGTCGCCAAAATATTCTCGTTGCGATCAACCCTACCGAAATTGAATATCTCAGTCGATAACGTTGACCATCGAGCATTGCTTCTATGTACAATCCGAATACGTTAAACTTTCCACGCTCGAAACAAAAATCTCTCTTTTCTGTACATAAATACGATCTACGAGCGAGATAGCGATGGTGAATCACCTGTCCACCATCGGTATTTGGCTCCCAAACGTTGCGTAAACGTTTCCAAACTGGCTATCTACATCTATGTACAAATTTCACGACACAGTTCCAAGCTAAGGACCTTTCTGGACACGTTTACATTCGGTATCAACAGCGAATAAAAGAAATAACAAAGACAACAAAGTACAGGTCGAATCCTCGGAGTAAAGGTCCTCGAAGGTTCTCTTCATTTCGCTGCGCTCCGCTTCTTCATCCGGTTGATCATCATCTGTGAGGACAATTGGCCACATGGGGAAACAGATGGCAGTGGATCGACTTGAATCTGTAATTAGAAAGAATCCTTGCGTGGAGACATCGCTCTTAAACTTCTACGGAGTTTGCAAAGAGTCCACAAACGTCTACTGCAGATTCTCACACAATGAACAGCTTCAGAGCCACTTATTCAGGTGACGAGAAAAATGGAACGACGGAAACAACAAAAGGGTCCAGAAATTGCAGACTCGGTAATTATGAATAAAGTCAATTAACGGAGTGGCCGAGCATCGGCCGGTGTTCCCAGGTTCGCGTGTTTTCTGCCACACGGACAATTATACAGGCAATTGAAGCTTTCACGGAACGCAAAAGGGGAAGAAACGAGAGGAAGACGAGGCGCGGCAAGATTCAGTTACACGCAGCTCTACCGCTAATTACTCCTCTGTCTCTCTAGCCAGATCGTAAAAAAGATAGATTAGTCTCGCATCGCGGAAGTACACCTAGAGTTTCTAACCGAGAACTTTGAAGAAATTGGAGAACACTTCTGGGATGAATCGTGACTTTTTGGAGAACTAGAACTGGACAGTTGACAGTAAAGAGATCAAACTTTAGAAGGTTCATTTACCAAAGCTCCGACTTTAATTTTTGTTAGTTTCAATTTTTCGTTAGTTTTTACGTCACATTTTTAAAATCTTATAGCTTGTTTCGTTACCGTTTGGGATCGTCCTTCATGTCGAAGCCGTCGATCTTCAGAATGTTCCACTCGTCCCTAGGACCCTTCGAGTAGCTGAACGAAACCTGCGAGAGAAAAATAATTTGAAATAGATATCGATGCGGGTGTACGCGTGTTCGAAGACCATCGACGCCAGCAGCAACACGATATCGCTTATTTTCGCATGCCTAACGCGAAACACGAGACCGAGCTCTGGCAAATATTTGTTCTGATACCGAAGATACGATTACGCTTTTCTACGATCGTTTTCTACACGGTCAGCTCCTAAACCCGATAACTACTACGTCACCGGTATACATATTTACGCAGTTAATTTCTCTTCCGAGAATTCCCAAAAGATCATTTTTCGTTCCGAAGGAAAACGAAATCGCTTTCAATTACCGCGGTCGGATTTTGGAAAGCAGCGAAAGTTTGAAAAGGGATGGCACCTGGTGCGAGGATCGAAGGGGAGAACAATGGTCACCTGGTTCTCGCGTGAGTCAGTTTCCAGCGGTAATTTCCGAACAACGAACGCGACGATTAAATAATGGTCATTGTACGTTCGCCGATGGAAAGCGACCGCGGTGATTCATGGGAGATTATTCTATTACCCGCGATTAGACTTCACACTGCGACCCGTACCATCTTAATTCCCTCCCCTGGCAACATTTTTTTAAATCCCTACCGGATCAATTAATCACCGAGATTGAATGGGCCGGTAGCGTACCTTTTTCCGACTGGAAACGAGCGAGAAAAGGGCGTCTTTCGCTAGGGAAGTTGAATCGCGAGAGCGAAATTACGGAAACGCGGAATCGTCTAATTACTAAAGTTTGGAGATTCGCAACGAGAGAGTGAATTTCTCGCGATACGAGGAAAAACGAAATTACCTGTTCACCGAAGGTGTCCTTGTTGAGAAACTTCATCGGCTCCAAATGAGAGTGGAATTGCTCGATGACGGTGAGCTGCTTCTTCAGCAGGTACTCGATTATGTATCCCATCGTCACGTCGTCGGGCAACCTGATTCTGTCGCCTACCGTGATGAATTTCCCTCCTCTGAAATCAGCCAACGAAAAAGCGTGTAATAAAAAGAGATATTTCGAGAGGAGTTTGTACGAGAAATAGAATCTGATAAGGTGAAAACGTTGGCCCGGTGTTTAATTGTCGGATTGCGCGAAGCCACCTTAATTTACCGGCATTCCACGCATGTAGATTAGCCGTGAACGCGCACCTGCTGCTCGACTCGTCCACTGTCCTCTCCATCCTCCTCGTTCCGCTCCGCTCGCTTCCTCTGGCGAGCATAACTGGTTGGCCGCATTAAACCGAGTCCCGAGCCAGGGCATTTATTAAGGCCGTTCGTCGACGCGATATGCCCTACCAGCCCTAACGAATTTCCATCGATCGCTCGATTATTCGACCTATTAATCCGATCGATTCGACCACTCGCCACGCGTCGCCACGCTTCGACGGGCTTGAAATCATTTTCCATGCTCCGTCACTGCCTCGTTACCTCGACCGAATCACTAATTTCATTCGTCCGAAAAAACGATACATTTCGTAAAATTTCTATTAAGCCTTAAAGTAAATCTACAGAATTATGACTTGCGTGAAAACGGTCGTTTTTCAGATTTTCATCAGATCGAATATTTATAAAAAGATAAGAGTAAGATGCAAAAATAACCTCACTTGCATAACATAATGTCTTGAAAATGTTAGCACAGTGTAGAAAATAAATGAATACACCTTAAGGGTTAAAATGCACAGCGAGCACAATCGATATCGAAGTTTTAAGAAAGTTCGAAAGAGAAAATAAGTCTTTCCATAAGACCCTTATCCGTGGACACCGATGTATCCTCGTTTCGACATACCAAGCGACTCTGCCAGACAAATCTACGATGGGTCTTCGAGCGGCAACCCTTTGAGACATTTGTCCCCGTACTGTTCTCTCGCGTCTCGAACCAGGTGTCACTCCGTTCGATATACAAGCTTGCTCACCGAACTTGCGACTACCGGTCGCTCGCCGCTCTAATTGGCACGATTTATGTCCACGGTCTCTTCCCTTCTCGATTGACCCACGAACTCGCGAAATTGCCGATTTCACCCCCCTTCGAGTGACATCGATTCTTCCTACCGAATTCCAAATCGCCTCGGCATCTTTGCGCCCGTGTCGAGAAACGAACTTAGATCGAGAAATAATCGAACTTAAGACAGAGAAAGTTGAAATGTTATGTCAATTTGGTCAATCACAGCTGAAGTACGAGCGTGTCACGAGGACATTATGAATATGTGACGAGTGCGTGAAAATGATGCAAGGGGTTTAATAAACGTGTCGGCAGCTATGTTGTGACATGGAGCGCCGAAATCAATGGGAGAGCTTTGGAATTTATTATTCCAGAGCTTCGACGGGAAAAAAGAAAGATGTCCTCTCGGTTGGTTTACACGCGATCGAAAAATCGAACGGGACCCCTCGTAAGTAAACAGTCGGTCCTCCGGCACCGAATTTCTCACGGTCCACCGAAAATTTTTCACGATATTCCATGTCCAATTAGCAGGAATCTTCGCGTACGCAAAGCGTCGCGTCTAATTAACGTTTTCCGAGAGAGCCGCCTAGAAGAGGGCCCCGAACGGGCCCGGGAAAAAATGTTGGATGAAACGAGAGCAATAGAGAGAGAGAAAGAGGGAAAAAGGAGAGGAGCCACTCATTAGCGAATACCATTCGTTGAATTCTCGAATACGGCGTACCTGTTCGGCCGTCTCTCTCTTTCTCTCTCCCGGTTCTTTTTAATTGGCCAGATTAGTCCCGAAATCGCGTACCCTTTCGCTGCTCCCTCTCGCCTTCTGTCGCTCCTTTTTTTTCTCTCCCCTTCGCCTCCTCCTCTTCGTTGCACCTTCCTCGCCGTTCTTTCGGCACCGCCGACACGGAATATCGGCCTCGTTAAAATACCTACGGTCCCGAAGACGAAATCGAAATTTCAGGGGTTACAACGACGAGAGGATGAAAGGGATCGAAACGTGTCCTTCGAGCTTTCAGTCTTCGTCCGCCGCTAAATAAGCCAGAGGGACAGATTTCGCTGTGATACCGATCTCCTCTTTTATCCTTTTGATTCGCTGCACATTCCTCGCAAACCGCGGCCAACTTTTCTTTATACCAATTTCACGAATTTTTGTGCCACGAAAATTTATGAATCATTGCCCGTTTACTTCTTCGTCATTTTCTTGGGACGTGTACGAGAAGAGGTGAACGTGACGCTTGTCTCGAGCTATCGATGCCGCGATCGAGATGCTCGTATCTTGCACGTACCGTCTGATCGTTTCCGATCCGACGTTATCGATCGAACCACGCGAGCACCTCGTGCGTATACGTCTCGCGATCGTATCGGATTAATTAATTTCTAATCGACGAATATCCAGCGGCGAAGGCAAAATACCCGAGGACCCTTCCCCTTCGACGGTTAAATCTTCCCATGGTTCAGTCGCTGACAAGTTTTTCCTCGTCGCGATAATAAACGCGTAAGGAAACGTAAAAAATCCCCCCAGCAAAAACAGAACTTTCAGCGGCAGAACTAGGTCGATCGATCAACGATTTCCGTTCCCTTCGTCGATTACTAGAATCATCTGTAGGACCACTATTTAAAAACTATCAAGGTCTGTGGATTTACAGAAAGTAAATGGATTTGCAGAGTGTGTAAATAACAAGATTTACACATTAATTTACTTCAACCTCGCGTTATCCGAAATTCAAAATATCTCGCACATTGTATCTGTAAATTCAGAAGCGAGAATCGGGGCAACTTTCTTAAACGAATCTCGGAATATTTATCTTTATTACTCGCGGCGGCCAATTGAATCGAAATTGCTTATTAATTAACGATGTCCCCGTTTCCGGAGCCAAATAAGCGTCCCAGGAGGAGAAAGAGGAAAGAAAGGATCGAAAACTCTCTCGCAGCTCGAACAACTCTTTGATTCCATTATTGCTCACCTAATTGGATTCCTCTCCGCGATCACGGCACACATCTATAAACCCGCGGCTGGTGAAACCAATTTGGGCATTCCTACGTATATACGTGCCGGACCAACCGTCGCCGATCTATAGATCACCCGCCGACACTCGGATACCTTCGCATCCCCCAAATTTTCTAGCAGTATTGCAGCTCCTTAATTGGCCAACTTGTACTCTTAGATCCCTTTGAGTCGCAGAAATTCGATCGTGTCGCGATAGATCAAGGTTCCCGATTCTCTACGATGGTTCTACACGAAATTCCCTGATCGGTATTACCGCTTAAAATAGTCAAAGAATTGTTAGGACTTCTTATAGAGAC
This sequence comes from Megachile ligniseca, assembly GCA_945859555.1. Lineage (NCBI taxonomy): Eukaryota > Metazoa > Arthropoda > Insecta > Hymenoptera > Megachilidae > Megachile > Megachile ligniseca. The sequence continues at coordinate 1,239,872 of OX243792.1, forward strand.
TTCGAGGTTTAATTGGCTAAAATCGGGACTAACAGTTTAGTAAAATAATGCATCGCATAGAGATTGCACGGGAAGGGGATGTGTAACCGGTCGTGAAAACAGAGATATCAGTTTTTGCGGACGTTGAATCGAGTCTACGAGCATGCACGTGGGTGGCAATCAGCCTCCGTAGGCCCATTGTGACCGGCTCGTTGGTCGTTAATTAAGACCCATCTCCATCGAAACCACTCTTTCTCTCTCTCTGTCCGATGGACAACCGATCGAAAAATCACGAGATTCCTCCTCTATCGTGACATTTCAATCCCTTCTTTCAAGACGTTTACGTCTTTACTGCGATCGGTGTGCAGACTTTGTCGATTGCACTCTGATAAATTCAGGTCCAAAGATAGTGCAAGATTTGTCGAACATGAGACCAAGTTCAGGAGTTTCAGCGAACAATCACGGTCGTAACTAATTGAAGAGGTCATTTGCTAAATGATTAATGCGCAGAAATTCGGTTCGACATCTGGCTAATTACCGGAAGTAGGATGAAACTTCGCAACGGAATTACCGAAGTTAAATCTGTTTCGTGTGAAAGATACTCGATTTTAATTTTTCTTTTACTTCGAGACAAAAAGTAATTGCAAAGCAATTACGACTGCGGAGTAATGAACGGCCACAGGAGGAAACGTTTCCTGTTAACGAAGAGGATAACGCAGCGTTAATATCATCGACGTTTAAGAGGCATGCAGTGCACCGTTACGAATATGCTATCATAAGTAATGAACAGTTAGGAAAGCCTCGATCAACGGGACCAACTTTATCTCGAAACGTCTTCTAACCCTTTATGGTCTATAAATTTGCGATATCCTCGATATACTCGTAACAAGCGAGATTAAAAGGTGGAATAATTAATGGACCAAGCACTCGAACGTACAACTCTGAAATTGAAATTGTAACTCCGATTAAAAACTTAGCTCGAAAGGCTTCTTCCTTGGTCAATTCTTTTCGAAAGAAACCAAAACAAGGAAAATGGAGCATGGTCCTGTCGGTAAGAAAAGAGAGAGAAAGAGAAAGAGAGGGGAGCAGTGGCAACGTCCCTGAATGAGAAAGCGGTTCGATGCACTTGCTGCCGGATCCCCACCTTCCTTCCTATTCGTGGCCGATTCAGACGTGTTGCAACACGAAAGGAACGAGTGTACAGGATAATGCCAGGAGCGTGTATACCCTCGTGGACAAGAACGGGGAAACTCGAACGTCAGAGGAGGATGCGGTCTGATTCGAAAGCCCTCCCAGGTGCCGGGCTTTTTGCCAGCTTCATTCGTCTCGCCTCGTTCTCCCTTCTCTCTCCTGATTTCGGGGAATCGTGAAAATTTCAATCGCGACGAAAGAACAACGGAGATACGGACCAACGAGCAGCAAGATGACAGTCGACTAAAATTTCGGTTTCAAACGAGGTTTTTCACGCGTTGAAAAATCGAATTAATGGCAGAGATGCATCAAGAGGAGACACTCTTCTCTCACTTCGTAGAGGACCAATTTAAATTCCAAAGGCAAATGAATCGGGAGCTACGATTTCGAAATGCGCATGCGCAGAGTATACAACTATGGCGGTCGAAAAGGAATAGTATAAACCTGCACATTCGCTACTAATTTAAATATAGAGTAATCATTTTCAATGTTGTCAAATTGATATAACTTCGAAAGCCAATATCAATAATACAGAGAAAATTTACTACAAATACATTCCAATTCGAAGTTGAAATTAGAACTTGATTTAAATTTGCCAACAAAGTTGCATCCCTACTCTGTAATGTCGCGATATTATTTTTGTAGCAACCTGTATGGCGAGCCACCTGTTCTCGAACGCAGATAAAATCGCCCGCGAATAAAACTGATTTCTTGCACGCAGAGAACCGAAGACAAACAAGCGGCCACCGTTCGCGACGTAAATAATGATTGACGAGAGGGCGAAGGCCCTTCAAGGGACATAAACGCTGTTTCTGCCTGCTTGAATTGCTCCTCGAGACGAATTTATTGATAATAACGCGGATAGCTGCACGACGATCAACCATTTTGATTCGATTGCGCGTCGTTAATTCCTCGGTGGAACGTCTCGAAGCGTTTCAAGACATCTCGCTTGCCCGATCGCTAGTTCTGGCTCATTAACTTTCTTAGGCTATTCTGACGCTTGCTTTAAACCTATCGACGCTTCCTCTATTTATTTAATGCTTTACTTCTTTTCAGCTTTCCGTTTCACCGACTCGCAGATATGCTACCTGTTCAGCGTGTTTCTAATTCTCCGTAAGAAATTATCGGACATCTCAGCCAGGTGTTCGCGTGCAAGTAATGGCGTCGCGTTTACATATCCCCTTGCAATTATGAAAACGTTATTTCGTGTACAGGTCGTCCCAAAATAGTTTCCTTATCAATAAACATGTTGAACGACTGATTCGTAGATCAACTACTTGATAGAGTAAGTGTCCAATTGAACGGGAGGCAAAACAGAAAGAAAACTCACCCAGCCACAGGCGTCATTTTCAGCGCGAGTGCTCTGCTGATGCAAAATCCAGCGCCACCAGTCGCGAACCAGAACTTCACCTTTTGCTAAAACAGAAAAACAGACTGTCAGTGGAATCTGAAACACTCGAGCGTATAAAAAATCGTGATCGATCGATGGCAGGACGGTTGATCGATCGTCGTTGCCAGCCGATTATCGTGGATGACTTTACGAATCGAGGCCACGATCGATTACCCGTCGATTCACTATCCCTCCTTTTCGAACAAATTACGTACGCATCCGACGCGTCTGATGAGAATTGAATACGGTTCCTTTCAACCCTTTCCATCCCTTCGAAATATACAGGGACTTAAAACCACCTGAATAACTTGATTTTTCTATCGCCAATAACAGCCAGGTTATTTCAATGGCTATCAAGTGCCCCACCCTGTTTCACGAATCGGTTTAGAATGTACATTGTCGTCAAAAATAAGTCCCGGAGTAAGTGTCCACATATCGTAACCGTTACGGTATCGCAAGAAAATCATGTACGAAGTCGAAGCATCGAGCGTTAGCCAGTCGATTTCTGAGCGATCATCGTAGCTGCAGGCCATAGGTATCCGTGCTGGCGATACTATCTCCGTTCTAGAACTCGTGGTGCTCTCCTTAGGCTAGGCGTGGTACATGACGAACAACCGTGAACCTAAACTGTGCTGCACGTGCGTAGCTATCGATGAAACCGGTCCTTCTCGAAAAAAGCCCGAGACAATGCTTCGATTCGCTGTTCCTTGCGGCTCAACCAGCTGGAACGAGGTACATTTTGCTATTCATTTGCGGTTCTCGCGATTCTTTATCGGACTGTTCGTTTTTCGACTCTGTCCAGATATTCTGCATTCGAAATTTTATGCGATCAGAGATTATCGTGGGCCACGACTGACCCAGTCGTTCGAGGGATCGTTACGAGGTAAATCCTCGCTAACTCCTTCCGAGGGATGATAAGAGAAGGCAAAGTGCAGCCGGCGAGCGTTATAGCAATCAGCCAACCGAATTTATCTCTGGATCGCTGCCAATCGTCGCTACGTAATTGGATATAGGATCGCGTAATCGGTTTCCCGAAGCTCCGAGAGTACACATCAACCCTCGGCTTGGAAGCCAGGAATGTAATTAGTCAGAGGCACACCCGGCACAATCTTCCTCGACGATCTGCCGATCCGTCGGTTCTCCGTACCTCGGAACAGTCTTCGATCGGAATGAACCCGATAATAAAAATCATCTGTTCGACCAACAGGTGCCGTTTTCTTTCACGAGACTAGTATTTCAAGGAAATATTTGCGAGTTTATAAGATTTCAGAGTTTAACGAAAGTCGTACAGATAGAAGCGGAACTTGTGATAGAGGACTGGACGCATTAGATATACGGATCGATTGGGGTGGCCGATGGTATCGTGGATGTACAAGAAAGGGGCACTTTGATCTTCCTTTATTTCGAGTTCCATTTGAATAACACAAGGTTGCAGTCACGAGAAGCCGCGAGACTCGCGTGGAATTCTAGGGTCAGGAACTGCCCGACTGGACAGCCAAGGAAAAACGGCTACCACCGATCTTGCGCGTTCTTTCTCGATCATTCGAAACTTTCGACGCTTTCCTTACAATTGTCCTCTAGATCTTGAACCTTCGAAGATGAGGATCCTCTGGATCCCCCAAAGTTTGGACCGACTCTTGATCTATCAAATATTGGTCACTTGGACTCTATGGAACCAAATTTCGTGATGGAATTTGGAGAACCTCTAAAAATCCCCGAACTTTGTTCTACGTTGAACTAGAGTCCTAACACAGCCTCTGCTCCCGGCAAGATCTAGATACTATCCCGGGTGCCGTTACTCGCACCCAGGTTAACATTCCGCGCAATTAACCGAGCCGATCGAGCCGCATAGTTCGACAATCGACGGGGCTAAGTAGACGTTGACAAGCGGACCCGGAAGCTTCGAGGCGGGGCCTCGGTCCCGATAGCGCAGTTAGCTCGAAATGAAATAGGACCGTCATAGAAAGAGGACAGGTGAACGTATCGAGCGGTACATCGCGATGGAAGAAGCGTTCATGACCCATGACGGCCTCCATGGATGCGTTTGCTACGTTAAAAGTGCTGGAGTAAAGAGAAAACGAACACGACGTCCAAGTTCCTGCGCCGCGAACACTCCTTCGATATTATTATACCCTTTATACCGGTATGTTCTTTTTGAGCCGATGCATCCGGCAATCTAGTTCTCTCCTCGGCTTATTTTATTTGCTTGATCGATTTGCAACAGCACGTGCATGCAAATTGACACGGCTTGTCCGCAATTATCGTTCATTAATATTCGCCACGGACAACATGGTCGCGTTTGTTATCGGTTGCTGACATGCTATTTCCGTAGCGAGACTCGTGTTAATTGTTTCTTCCGAGTCTAAATGCTACGATCATAAATGCCACTTTTCACTACGATAACTCTTAGAGACAGTATTGAGACACCCGGAATTTTCTTAGAATGATTTATTTCAATATAAGTCAGTTTTGTATAAAAACCTCGTTGCGAAGAGTATATGCGAGAACTGGTTCAGTAAACAGACAACAAAAGAGGATTCCTCGAGCTTCCTCTTCCACAAAAGCGTATTAACCTCTTATCTGCAATTCAATCCGTCGACCGAGCAATCTTCCGATCTAATTAGCTTCCGTTCCATTGTGACCGCGGCCACAATTTTCCAGCGGGAACACGAGTAGGTCTCAGTTTCCACGTGGATCGGGCAAAGCGTAGGATGCGCACGGTTCGTCACGGGTCACGCGCGCAATCTCGACGCATTCAATGCGAACAATACGACTGCTAATTACGGTAGGTTCGTTAAAATCACCGGAGAATACCGACCTCTCGCATCCTATGAAACACGAAGTGGCGAATACACGTCACGCCGTGCAACTTACACGCCCGTCATCGACAGATAATCGTCGATTATGTATCTCCCGAGGAACCATAATCAAATTTTTCTACTTATACCGAAAATTCTTCACTCGCTTCGATATTATAGTAAATATATGTTTCCCAGAATTTGAAGATGGACGAATGTATCGAAAGGTGAAGCAAGTAACATGGTAATAGGAAGATTTTATTATCGTAGAGCGGTTGTGCCAGGTACCACTTAGGTTCTTTAAGTGCCGTCCAACGATTATACCGATCTACTTCGGCCGAGTTCTCACGTGCGATAAAATGCCTCCGCGAACTGTTTCAACGACTGGACATATACCCGTTTGTAACGAGCGTTTCCTGGCAAAGCCCTTTCTTATCCACCGGAATTCTAGCCGATTTCCCTGTGTTGCTTTTTTACCTCGCAAATCTGTTTTTCACCATAGAAATTCGCCGTGGGAGAATTTTTACCCACGACATAATTTCCATTTGCATTTTTTCTCGGAAATGCAGAAGTTTACCACGAAATTTATACGACATGATTTAATGGATTACTTAACGCTGAAAATTTGGAGTTGGGAATACCTGCTAAAAAATAGTGTTTGTTGGTGCGTGGGACGCACTCGTAAATAATGTTGATTTTCCGGCAGAATAAACAGAGCAAGATGTAATCAGAGTGCGATAGTTTCACGGCGGCGTGCACTCTGAAAAGGATTCCCACGTTCGTAACGCGTTCCGACTCTAGCTGTGATTTCCGGAAGATTTCGAGCCGTCTTCCATTTTAATTAATTGCGATCTTAACTGACCCTCTGCCTCGTTCTCTACTCGCAATTACGCTCTAACATTCAAAATTCGGAAAATCGAATTTTATCGCGTCGAACAAAAATTGTTCATATCTTTATATGGTCCATTACGGGCACAATTTCAAACTCGATTACCTCGATTCGATTAACAACAGTCCCCGGAGGACAATCTCCAATTTCCGCTTTTCGTCAACGATTCCCTCGATGTTCTACAAAACGCGTTGCGGACAGAGGCAATAGTAAATCGATCGGAGTGTCGCGTGACTCGAGAAAGGCATTCGAGAGACGAGCAAAGAACAGGCTAATTAATAGTTCCGGGAACGTTGGAGAGGAAGGATCGCAGGATTCGCGACAGGAGAGAAAAAGACAAGGATCCGAGAATGCGAGACATGTGGCGCGCATCCGCGTGCCTGCAGCCGAACGGCCATTTTCTGACGAATAGGTGTCCCGGTCGTAATCCTAAAACTCCAGCGTTAACGGAGTCGCACTTGTTTACGGCCATCTTCGCATTAGCAATCTGTCTCAAACTTCAAAAATGTTTCTTGTATATACGGTATCCGACATTTTCGTAAATTCAACCATGAGGCTCGATGATCGCAAAAATATTTCTCACATCAGAACGCAAACACGTGGTCCGAGGTCTCGAACGGGACACGCTAAGAATCGTCGAGATGCTTGGAGATGCCCCCATAGCCATGGGCGAGGTGCTTTGCTCGCCTTTTTGCCCGCAGCCATAGGAAAAGCAGAGGCGGTCGAGCAGAACCGACTTCCCCCAGGAAACGCTTCGCAATCTGACCTTTCTAATGCAAGATCAAGGCCGAACCGGCAATTATAATGAAATTTAGAAAGTACGAGACAGAATGAATAACGTTGTAACGGAACTCGTTAATCGGAACCATCAAACTCTACATTTTCCGAACGTCTGAAGAGACGAATTTTTAATTTGAAATTAAGTAGACATTACACGGTAGAAGAAAAGATGAAAACATTGGTTCTGGGGCGTGTAAAAATCTCTCCGATCGATTAATATGCATCCGATTACCGATTCGACGCGCTATTAGCAGTAAATCCCGTGGCGAGGGTTTTGATGAACGACCCGTGGCACTGCCTCTCTCGTTTAAATCCTCGAAAGAGTAGGCTCATGGAAATTTCGGACTAGTCGACACCCTACGGAGTTACGACACAACGGGTCGCCGTCAACGTCTACCTGTTAATTAGTTTCGGGATCGGCCACCGATCTCCGGTTATCTCCGTGTTTCGATTTTCGGCCCTGTCAGACCAACAACCCGATCCTTTCCACGGATTTATCGACCGGTTAATGAGCTTGCCAACTAAGAGTCTCAAATAGAGGATAACCGTGAAATGAAAACGTTTACCTTCTTCGTTTAACCAAACGATGAATACAAATTTATCGAAAGACGTAAGAATCTCGAGACAATCGTTCTAACCCTCTGCACTCCTTAATTTACCTACCAACGAAAAAAAGTGACTTCGAATATGACACGAATACTCTGGGAGCTCGTAAGAAGCATTCTGGCAGGAGAAAATGTATCCAAACGCGTAAATTCGTATCCTCGAAATAAGTGGAAAGGAAACAGGAAATCCTTGCCGTCAGTTGCGTCTAAAAAGAAGATCAAAAGAAGTGGCTTTCACGCGGCGAGGAAAAGAAGGAAAGAGAAGGGAAAAAAGGGGAGCCGTAGGTGGCCACAGCGGGAAAGCAGTAAACCTGCAGCTCTCCAGTGGCCGTATTAATCATTCCACGTTGGATGGGTCGGAAAGAGAGGCTGTAGAGGAGGACGAGAAACACGGGCGAAAGGTGGACTCTCTCGTGAAATACGAGACGTTTCATTAAAGCTATCCGTCGATTCTCGCAGCCGATAATTATCTGCTACCAACTGCTTTAATTGAGAGAATTCGGGCTTGTCCGAAAGGTAGAATTTAAATCTGACTACCGTCTCGAAAAAATTCCACTTCTGCCCGCTTTTAACTTTATTCGGTTTAAACCATATTCTCTTATAATCGGATCCAACCTCACAGGTTTGAGCTAATACTAATTTGTTCGGCGAATATCGTAGATCAGTATGTCTTTCCATCACCATTCTTTCCGCGCGACGGTAATTACGATTGCACCGGGATATTGCGCACCACGCCCCTGGTGAAAGGGTGATCCAGCGAAACGAGAAGAGAAGGTGGAGAAGAAAGACGAAGTAAAAGAGGAGAGGCGATGCAGAAGCCGGTGATTTCAGTTGGCCGGTAGGCCGATCCAGCCTCGGGATAACCTGCCGATGAACCGTAAACCAGGAACTTATTATGGAGCCGTGTAGCTCGCGCGAGCACACAGCCGCTTTATTATTGCGACTATCCAGCAGCATGCTGGCCAGCTCTCCGTTGCACGTGTTTCTAGGATAGCTGCAGCATTATCGGAGACCTAGGGATTCTCTGCACAGAGGTTGTTTACCTTTCCTAATTGCGAAACACTCTCGTCGGATAAATTTCGGTGCACAAAAATTTCGGTAGTATCGATAGCATCGATTACGGTTGAATTTTCTTTTTAATTAATGCATACAAGTAACTCCGAGTCACTGATTCTACAAAGCCTTAACTCCGTCTCCAGAGTCAATTGCCTCCAGATATTTATACCAAAGGGCCCATTGGGCGAATAATATTCCAATAATTACCCACACTGTAAAACAAACGAAACGGATGATTCGAATTTAATCTCGTGCCTCGATCCTCCATGAATCTCCACCCCCGTTTACCTTGAATGCTCATTCAATCGTCGTTCCGAAGCTCTTCAGCTCGAATAATAGTCGTGCAGAGTAGAGGGAGAGGAACGCGGAGGATAAAGGACAAGATACTAGAGAAAGAGAGAAAAAGGAAGTAAGAGGGCAAGAAAAGAGGAGAGTATTTCTCGGACAAATATAATATACGAGTACGCGAAGCCCCCGGGGAGTAACGTCCACCATACCGAGACCATAATCTCGGCTGGAAGATGGTACCACACCCATGGGGGGTCGGCGAATAGCTCGGTGAACATCGTGCAGAAACGAGTAGGTTGACCCTAACTATTCCTTTCGAATATTACATTTGTTTTGCAGAATTTTCCAATTTCAAATTTTCCAATACTTGGACAAGACTTCCTGGTAACTTATCGAGAACACTTGTGAAGATACCAACGTCTGAAAAACCCTGGACCTTGATCCACTTCCCTATGAGTTCGAGCAATTACGCAATTCTAATTCCAAGAAAATTATCCTCCGAGCCTTCAGTTTTAAAACTCCGATGTTAAAAACGAAAAACTCGCGGTATTTTTTTTTAAGAAAATTACAGGCTTCCCCGAATGCCTCGTGGTTTTAATAAAGTCGATACGATCCTGGCGAATCTAAGCGAACGGTAATCTTCGAGGCAATACTTAAGTGGGTTACCCGTGCACGTTATCGATAGGCAGGTTCTTTCGAACGCCGAAGGGTGGGTTCTGTGCAACGATACTGGTTCGACCGGCTTGCGAGGCTGAATGAAGAGGACCACGAGGACTGAAAAACATCGAGAATCGACCCTTCCACCGTTTATGCTTACCATGTCCGCCGAACAATGTCCATTCACTCGAGAGGCTGACCGCCTTGCCGAATATATTCGCCGGGAAATAAAAAACTCGAAATGCATCGATGCTGTTGCGCAAACTTACGCAATACTTTTTAAAATTGTATTTTATATTCACCGATCCATACGTACCTGAACTACAAGTTGAGCATTGAAAATTTCAGCATGATCACATTTGACCTCACCTCGCATCTAACCTTATTTCACATTTGACTTGGCAACGAGTGTGACTCTATATGAGCCAAGGGGTTATTCCGGAGTAACAAAGTTAATGGCTGACTGACAGGTTACTTAGGTGAAAGATAAAAGCAGGTTAGCAATCTTAATTGACGGTCTAATAAATTATGAGCATTTATCTGGAACAGCTGGACGAAAGTTGGAGAGGCGAATGATCGGGGAAAAATGGAGAAAGAGCAACGATTAGACGGGTTAACGAGCGACCGGAGCAGAAATCGGGGACGGAGATAAGTAGCCGGTTGACGAATGACCCTGATCGGTCGTTTATAAGAAACGTTTAATCTCCGCGAGCAGAATCGAGTCGTTTGGCTTTTATAAGATTTATCGTTCCATCTCGCGACTACCGGTTTCGATTTCGTTTACCTTCGAGAACTGTCAGGGTGAATATTACGACTTCCAACCCGTCGATTCCGACTCAGAAATCTTGTTCTCGTTGCTTCATCAAAGCACCCTTTTTTTCAAAGTTTTTCAGTTACCGACCTGAGTTACTTAATTACCCTTCTCATATTATTAATTATAATAGTATTATTAATTACCGATGTCTTGAAAAAGACTTTCGATCGTTGACGAAGGAGGCAACGATCTCGAGATGCAGCGACAGGCGGATCAAAGCCGCTATTAATTTGTCTAAGCGGATGATAAATGGTAGGGGAAATTTTTTTTCGGAATACGAGACAGAAGGAGGCCCGTCGGAAGAGCTCCGACAACGGTGATCCTTTTATTCATCCTTTCTTCTCTTTTTTTCGGTCAAGGGAAAAAGGATTAATAGGCTTATAGCATGACACTGTCGACCGATAAGATCGCAGGCCCGTTTTACCTGTCGGCTGCCGGACTCCGGCGATCATATCTCGCGGAATCCAAATCGCATCGTGTATCTCGTAAGCCCGCTCGTAAGACAGGCCTTTTATCGATTTTTGATCGCACCCCGACTTTCATGTACCCACCCTGTACTCTTTCGCACACGCCTTATCTCCCCTTCTCTTCAAATTCCGTTTTTCAATTTTCCGAACTTCTCGAAAGGTTAACGGATAATAGTTTTTAGTATAACAGTATTTAATTAACATCTATCAAATTATATTAAACAGAGGGGTGAGTGTGAGTGGCCTTTCGAGTGCATCATAAAGAATATTTATATATTTATAGTTATAGCAGAACGTGATCTCGGAGCTGAAGATTTTCGAGTAATTTCTCTGCGAGAAAGAGAGACATAATGGGGCGTGTAAGAAGCTCAGAAAATTGACTATTCGAGAGACACGAGGAGACGGTCGTGTCCCTCGCGAGGAAAATCACGATTTCACGGCTCGACTCGACGAGATACAACCGTAAAAACCTGTCGTGTCTGTTGCAGCCGGATAATAAGGATACACAGGGTGATCCGAGAAACAACGATCGATGATGTCCGCTAAATTTAAGGCAAAAGCGACGTTCTAAGGAAAAATAGTCCATGGCTACGATTTCAAACTCGCAAAATACGAGGTGGTTGCCTCCGAAGATGCATAAATTCGATAAAGCCCTGCCGGGTACAAGCAGTAAAATGCACGAATAAAATTCAACGTCGCCCTAGTTCTATATTTGTAAAAAAGATCGATATTCGACCTTCGCTCGTAAAACGGACCTCCCGCGACGCACGGGGGAACGAATTTCACGCCTCTAGCTACTGACCGGTAAAAAAAACGAAACGCTGCTCATTACTGTCTCCGTGGGTCGCCGTCCGAGTGTCGGAAAGGTCCCTCGCAAGAAAACGAGAAAGGAATCCGAAGCACCGAAAAATCGGAGTTCCTTGGGTCGATTCGAAATTCCCTGTTGCCTTCGAGCGATAATAAATCAGCGATTCCAGTTTATTCGAGTTCGTCGTTCGAGGAGATTGTCGATAACGATCGATCAAATTTCTCCTCGTAATCTGGGTTAGCCGATAAGACTCGTAAGGTGGTCCCCTTTTCGCGAGATCGGTAAAAAGTCTCGGGGAACGAGTTTGATTTGAAACGATTCGTTGAATCGGACTCACCGGTCGCTTGGAGGGTTCCGGTCCTTGCCTGATGATCTCCAAGGGTGCCGGTATCGAGGGCCTGCCCAGGTACCAATCCTCCCGAGGATTGTAGTTGTCCAGAAGCTTCAGCAGGCGTGGCACGTTCACGTAATTATCGTCGTCGAAGTGGCAGAACCACCTGAAACAGCGGGTTCGATTTAACTGTACCGTATAATGTGCATTTCGAGTCAAGTTCAAAAATGAATAAACGAACGATTGGACATAAAATCGTATAGGTATTAATTCATGACTGGTGAAAATAATGCAAGGGGTTAAAATGTGTACAGTTCGAAACTTGTGGAGATTTGCATCGTTTCCGCGAACTAAACGGCGAATATCTTCGTTCGATAATTACCCTCTATTACCTTGTCTACCCATTAGAATAACCATCGATAAAGGGGCAATGAATTCGGTACGCTGTGAAGGGAAAAAATCTGTATCTTATCGTGGGCAAAGTGGCTGACATCGAAACGCAATCGCGAGCAGTCGTTTTCCCGGATGGCAATGCCGTAGGGAGTCCCTGCTGACAGAGAGCGCATAAACGATTGTACATAGGCAAGATAGGCGAAATAAAATCTCTCTAACGAACGGTTCCGTCGTGCCATTAGCGCTACCGGGTGGCCGGGGTAGCTCGATACGTACCTGCCGGCATCGTTAATACACCTGAATTCCAGCTTAATGGCGTACTAGCCATTCGCTGCCTCTACGTGCCCGACCAGGAACGATGATGCGCCTTCGTGTACGCGAGACCAGATCGTATCTTCCGCGTGAACCGGAACGATACGCTCCTTGCGACAATACGGAACACTCGCTGAATAACGATTTGCATCGATAGCTTCGATTCTAGAGATGCGTTGCTGATTACGTTCCAAGAATTCAATTCACCTCTACATCGATTCACGTTTACAATCCCAGCGACCAGATTTCGGTATTACAAATTAGACAGAACATCTCACAGCAAGAACAATTTAACCCCTAATTGCTATGAACAGGTTTTGACTACAGTTGCAGGGCGTTTAACCCTCGAAATCATCACAAGCTTCATCCTAACCAAGATGGAAATTTTCTACGCGGTAAGTCCCCAGTTCCCTAACGAAATTTAATCGCGTATCTCGAACCGCTCATACATCGAAATTCCGACGCGTATCCGCCTCGTTCATTCCACTTTACGCGTGCCTCCCGGACTATGAATAAGCCTCAACCCCTGGATTCGGGCGGCCAGGTAAACGGGGAACAACCGAGAGCTCGGAAGCTCTCTTCCGTGGAAATTCGAAGCGCTACCGATTTGCATACGTATTAAGTCCAGGCGAGAACCGGGACGCATGAATCATTTATACCGACCGACTCGAAACTAATTTGAAATTTGCCAAGGGAACTTTCGCCGACTTCGGAACCACCGAGGGAAAAAATGTTTCATGGCCAACCGCGGATCTCGTTTGCGATATTTATCGACCGTTGCGTCGAATTAAAACGTTACACGGCGATGAGACCGTTCGCGTTAAATTTGAACACCTTGTACACGTAATCTGCATATATATTAGAAAGCCACGAGAATGGAGGGGGAAATAATGGTTTCCTTCTTTTAATTTGGGAGCTCGCTGTTTCGAGATTTATCCAGCGAGATGTTTTCTTTGCTATCGATAGTCGGGTGAATTAAGTAGCGGAATAAGTGCAGCGTGTAATAACGTTCCGTAGAAGAAAGGAGATCTAAGGATGTTTAATTAAAGCCGGTGAAAGAAAAAAGAAAACGCGAGTCAACCGGTTTGGCAGCATGCTGCGAGTTTCGACACTTCGGATCCTTTGATCCGCGGCAAGGCAACTCGTAAAAATCCGAAACGCCAGGCTTAATTAAATACCGCGTCTCGAAAGGAACGAGCCACCCCCTGCGAGCGACCGACTCGTCCGAGAATCGATTAAACTCGACTTTCTCGGACGATCGGAAACCATTAGCCCGACCAATTTGGCGATACGCTGATATTCGATGATGAATCGATCTCTAAATCCGAATCTATACCCCCATCCTCCATCTTCATTCTCGTTCATTAATAACAATTTCGAACGAGTTGCATTCGATATGGTAAATGATCGATCGAACCGAATTTGATTGCCCACTTGGATCGGGGAGTTGAATAGTTTCAGCTGCTAATGGAGGAGGATCGATAAAGCTGAGGATAACATTGCAGTGGAAAGATTTCGGTAAGAGGTTGCGAATACGTGTTTGCACGATATTTGTAAAATGTTCATGCTCGAACTGAACAACTGAACCGAAAATGCTTCATCCTTGAACTGAACAATTAAACCCAAGTTCAAACTCAACTTGTCACCCGTTGAAGTTTGCAAATCGGGTCTGGAAATTTAGTGTCCGAAATATTTGCTTGCGATGTGGAAACAAGTTTATCGAATGTAGCTAGAGAGTATACATATAATGCGTGCACGTGTTCCACGAGCAACGAGCCGGCAAATTGACATCGAAGCTGGTCAGGCTTAATGAGTCGTGGGTGTGCCAGGGCCGTTAATTACCGTGTAAAACGGGCGAGCTCGCGTGGCTGAAAACCGGACGCGCAAACTTGACCGAATTACGGTTTTTCGCTCGATAGCGACGGCGAATATTCGATTCTTTGTAAAAGCTGGGTCGACCGCGGAATTCGATCGTGCGTGAATAAACGATCCTCGCAAAAATTGTTGCGGGCAGCCGTACAACGCCGAAGAAATTCTTCAGAATTCTGAGATAAATTTGATAATTTCACCTTGAAAGAACGTCCCGTTTCAAACAATTATCTCGATGTGATTCTTTAATTAAATGAATTATCGAATAGAGTAGTTCCGTCGAATAAGGAACGTCTTCGAATCAACTTGTCGTGAAAGCGTAACACGAAAGAACGCGAGAACAAGTTTTACGGCAATCAATCGATTAACACTGTATGGATCGACAAGTTTTTTCCTCGTAGAACGATCTCGTTTCAACTTTCACGAAGCAATTGGCCGTTTAATACCCGAAAGTCTGCAGGCCTTCGTTTTTCGTACTCTTAACGATGTCGATTCAACGACGCTCGAGGTGCGAAAAGAAACCAGCTGCCAGCTGCAACCGCTGTTTCGTTTCTGCCAATTATTCCGGACAGTGTGCTGTCTGTCGTGACGAGAACGTGTGGTTCCATTTTACACTTCTATATCGACTCGGTGGAAACTTTTTCATTTCTGCGAATACTGCGCGACGTTATAACCCTCTGCGACTCTCGGCCATTTACAATTATTTCAAATTAACATTTTTTTACTAATTCTATAATTACTCTTGTATAAACACGACGACAGTGGAAATTATTAGTAGAGAAATCTCAAAAGAACTCATTTTTTTAACCCCTTGATTGTGTCGTGACGCACATTGCAAGTTCGATTCTGATTATAATCTGCATTCATGTTGCAGGAATTAGCTAGCTGTCCAGAAAATGAATAAGTTGCTGTTTGCAAACAGTAAATATTCTACGTAACAAATGTACCCTCATATCGAGTTATCATGTATCAAGATCTAGAGGACAACCGGAAGTTAGGGTGTAGGGTAAAATCCGATTGGGCCGAGCAACCCCCTGGTATTTGCGTACTTTCGCGATGACTCCCTCGACGGGAGTGTCCAGAAGGTGGATCCAAGATCGTGGGAACTCGTGGCAGTTAACCACGCGTGGCAGTGCCCTTAAAAAGCCGAAAGGCTCGCTCACACGTGCAGCGACACGCGACTCGGCAGCATGCGTCCGAGCGCAAACAGGGGTGGAGAACGAAAGGGGCTGACTGTTTTCTCCTCGCGATAGCTTTTGTGGGAATTGTTCTCGACCGGATTCCCATCGAAACGTTGACTTTCCTACCCCCGTGAAACGTGACCAAACGGGGGTTGCTTTTATCGAAACGACTACGAACTCGAGAAGGTTGAGGAAATTAGAAATTCTCCCTAGTAACGCTGAATGAGCTTCGAAACACGAGAGGAAATTCTCCCGATTGTCTCTGAAAAAGGTAGAAAGACGCGTCCAGATTGCCTGATCGTTTAATTCCAATGGCAACTCGATATCGAATAATCGTTATATCGATTCGTAACACGAGTATCGAAAAGGTCAGGGCTGACGTGTGCCGCACGTTCTCGATCCGGGCGTGGCGATCACGAATCGTGGATTAAATCGTGATCCGAGTCGGGATCACGACCCTTTCGTGTAAAAGCAATCGCCTTCGTGCGTCCACTAGCCGAGATTACGAGTCGATAGAAAATTAAAACGGGCCAGACACGTTGTTGCCGGACCAGCGATCGATCTCCTATCTATAATCAAGCGCACGAACGCGATCAACGCCACTTCGATTTCTACCTTGCGCAATCCGTCGTTTGTTTATCGCTGGAAGATTAATCAGCATACGAACTTTACTGGTAGCGAACGTTTTAAAACTCCGACGGGGATGATTTATGCGAGGTCGATTCGCTTTCTGGGTTAATCGTCGCGTTTCGATCTGCTCGAACGAAACGGAGATACGGACCTTGGTGTTTCGTCAATTCTAAGGGGGTTACGTAACTATTCGATCAAACTTTTCTACTCTACGATTTACGCATCTGGATATTAACACACCGAGTGCCACGTCAGTCACCAGCGATTGAATTTTAATCGTCTGAAATTTATTCAAAATTGACTTAATTTCTATGTAACCCAAAATTGTATCGTTAATGTATTTAAACATTTTTCGTACAATTTCAACGTGTTTCTATTGCGTAGCATTTACATCCTTGAATCTTGTACGTCAAGCTTTTTCCTACCGTAGGAATTCAAAGTAAGATCGAGAAAAAAATGTCGGTGTCAGGCTTCGCTGAATAAGGGGTTCTTCGAAGCGTGATTGCAACAACGATTGCCCGCACAAAGTTGCATTTTCTGGTGGGTATCGAACCCGAAAGCGAAGAAAAAGAACGGAGGGAAGATCGACGATCGGCAATTTTCTCTACGTGTAATTTCACCTGTTGCGCATCCACCGGTTCGATTTGTAAAGGTAACGAGCCGTCTCGAATAATCTGCCTCCATTATCGCCGGCTACTGGACGCTCTATTCTCCCTCGAACTTTCAAACTCGCTTTCAATTTCCCGCATTTTCAACTTCTTGCGCTGTAAAATTTCACCGCAAGTTTCTATCGCGAAACGACTTCTTCTCCACCGATCGCTTTCGAGATACGACCTTCACGAGTTTAGAAGAAATCCGCAGGAATCTCGGGCGACAATTAGTATGGGAGAAAGGGGAAAGAGGATAAACGATGCGCAACATCTTGCAGACGGTCGATTAGTCAGCGCGTACAGGTGCGGCTATGCGAGACCGGAAACGTCGCTTTATCGGCAAAATCGTGCCGGACGAGATCTCTGCTGTCGTCGATTTCCTTCTGCCAAGTCGACCATGACTTCCTCGTCCCCGTTAAAGCAAACTTTTCGTGCGTTGACATCGTGTCGGATCGCATTTAACTTACGGAACCCAAAATGGCGGACCTTGGAATTTAAAAATAATCCAAACATCCGTAAATTAGGTGTTAGATGATCTTCCCATTTCTTTATAGAAATGCAACTTGAAATTAGACCAAACAATTTGCGATACCTCCACATGTACTAATAATACGAAGAGATTGTACCCGTAAAATTCCGAAAATCAGCCCATGGAGGAAGTGTGTGCACACCTCGGGCGTTGTTTGTCAAATAAAACGATCACGATAAGCACCGAGCAGAGTTTTCGAAGGGAGAGTGATCGGCGCTTGGAAAGTATTGGTCGAAGCGTTACGCGATCAACACGTTACCGAGGGACATAACTAACCCGTGGACGCGGCACGATCGCGGCACGGTCCGTGCACGTGCAGCCCCGGGGCCTTACCGGGGGAAATTATTGATTATTAAACTGGGGCCCGACCGAGCAACTATCCCGAAACCCATAACCCAGGCTGTTGCACCTCGTGAATCGTTCGATACGATCCAATCGGTCCCGCGGAAAAAATATCCGATCTCCAAAAAGAAATACTCTTCGTATCGCTTCCGCTAAGGAACCTTCAGTATTTTTTTAACTATGCTTCGCGTGCGTTTAATGGGGTCGTGCACTTCTGAAAAGATTATTGATCCAGGTATGTTGATAAACTGGTCGCTATGTTATTAGCGCCGACAGTTTAATCGAGCATTATGTGGTCTCTGGAAACATACTTGTAAAAGGTACAACGTAAGGGAGAGGACCCATGAGGGGAAGACCACACTTGACTCTACATAAAGAATTTTAATAATATACCCCTAACATCTCAATACACCTCTAACCAGCCACCATCGAAGGGAGAGACATGGTCCCATGTCCCAGGTTCTGGTTATTCACAACCAGGACACACAACATCCCTCAACATCCTGATAAGATTAAATAATTAAAATTATATACGATTAAAAATGTAATGTTGGGTAAAAAAGTTCGTGGATGTCCCATGAAAAAGTTGTTCAGCGACGTTCATTTAGGAGGGACGCAATTGCGGCAGGGTATTACGAGTTAACCAAGCCACGGAATCCTATATGCGGCTCCCGGTGCATACGTAAATACACGACTGCGTGGATACACATGGCGAAGGGGCAGAAGCCCTCCGGTGGCCGCGGTTAATTCCTGGCAAGGTGCGCATAATTCTCTCGTCCGGCTGCTCGCACAATGCAACGCGGCTGCACGCTGTACGATCGCGGTTCGACGCCGGTTACCGGCGTCCAGTTTAATTTATACGCGCCGACGAGCACGCTGTTGCGAGCGTTCAGTGTCCGGCAAACGGCTACCGTCGGTGTCTAGGGTCAAGGACGGAAGCTGCGTCTATTAGCCCTTCGATGCCCGATACGGCCAATTTCTAACTATTCCTAGCCACGAAACGACTGACCCATCTTGAAATATTGCAATAGTTGCATGCACATAGGAACCCACGTGGAACTATTCGAGTCCCACCCTATAAAAATAAAAAATATACCTGTGCAAAGAGTTAAGCAACACCCGAAACAGTGTTCGAAGTGCCTCCGAAACGTCTATGAACGTGGACCAAGTAATTCTGCAACGTGGACGAAGAAATGACGCTACTTGAAAGTCGAAAAGAGTGAAGAGACGCAAAGTCGGAACTTTCGAGAGAAGCCATTCTCGAGAACGAGCAACGGAAGTTGGCTCCGCATTGTCCAGCTTCCGTTCAAGAGCATCTCTCGAGAGGATACGGCAGGGAGAAGGGCTAAGAAGATAAAAGGATACGAGATCGAAGGCTAGTTTCTTTTCGAGAAGGAGTGGAGGTGGGACGTCGAACTTTTAGACACCCGATACACACAATAAGGCCAGACTTACGCATCGACCGCAAGATTTTCTTTCCCCTCAACCTCGAGGATATTTTGTTACGCGGATACGATTGCGTCTCGATCGGGACGCGTTACATTCGCTCCAGTTTTCGTTTTATTTTTCTATCGACACGCCCTTCGCGAAATCGCGGGTTGATACTCGATCGTGATTCACTTGTAGCGACACGATGTTACGAAACGTAAAAATAAGCCGGAAAGGTTCAAATCTTGTGTGGCAGAATTTAAGAGATAGAAAGTTTGAACGAATTCGCCAAGCTCGAAGATATATCAGACGGTGTTTAAACGCAGGGCGTGGCGGCAAGATAAACGACTGGTAAATGGAAAGCGAGGCAAGAATGATCGGCCAATATCCGAGCTGTCCGTTCGGTCAGAAAACAACAGGCCCCGCGGAAGCAATCACGGTTTCGCTAGATTCGAATCGAACTTCGGACGCCCACGTTCTTCCCAAATTGAAAATAATTGCTCCGAGCCATCGATCGTAACGTAAACTTGAACGCGTTTTGCAAGGTTGCGCAAAAGTTGTTATACGGGAGTAAATTAGAACTGTCACGACGGTACATGAGATACCTGGAGCCCCAAACGTAAAGGATGTTTTCCAAAAAGGTACAAGCATTGTCTTTAACAAGGTTAAAGAAAGTCGACGACGAAATCGGATAAGAAATGCGAGGAGAAAGGAGGGGCAATTATCGGGGTAGTTGCGCGGGACACGTATACCTAAGCCAGACGAAACACGTTCGATGGAACTCTTTTGTTCCACTTTCGAGTGTATCAAGTTATATTGTGTACCGGCAAGCATCGTGCCGGATGTAGCAATGAGCGGCGCGGCGAGAGTCAACGAGCCATTTCCGGGGCCTCTCGCTGCAGAATATTACATTGATAACAGAAATTGCCTTCCAAGTGTTCGCGACAGAGACGTTGCTCCTTCAGACGTCGCACAAAGATACTGCCATCCGGCTACTCATTTCGCGCCAATTTCTAGCGTTACTCCAACTTTCTCCATTTTCAAATCGTCAAGATTCCCGAACCTTGACGCCTACTGGCATCGAGCCATCCGAGATAAAAAGTTTCTCGAATCGTTGATAAGGTGGACGTCGTCCGATTGGTTCGCTACGAGGACTCGTTTTTTAGCCTGTCGTATCTCGAGGGTCGGCGTATGGAACGCCAAACGTGTCCTCGCATGAATGATTCCATTGAGCTTCTCTGGCCGGGAGAACACGGAGGGACGGTAGGATGCTCGATGAATTCGCGAGATCCCATCGGCGGATTTCGTTTCCTTTCGTTTCTCGGTATTCGCGTACCTACATTAATTCGCTTATCTCGTTCCCCTCGTGAGTCGACTGCTCGAACACGCCTCGAAAGCATCGGTTTGTCTTCCGAGTGCTTAACGGATTGCATCGAACTTAAGGTTCGAGCTTTCTTACGAAAAACCGACGCTCAAGGCAGCCCTTGAAGGTCCCCATCAAAACCTGTACTGTAGGAAGGTTACCAAACCTCTTACCTCATCTGATGCATCTGACCAAATGACCACTTTACAAGTTTCGAATTGCAAGTTACACGATTTGTTGCGCTTCTGCAACTTTGTATGTAGTATACATTTTGAAACAGTTATAAAAATATAACTACGTTGCAATACCGCAATTTATGTATCTAAGGGTTAACTTCTGACAAGTAATCATTAGCCCCCGACCGCAAAGGGTCGACGCAAAAAAGCAACATGTAAATTACCAAGTTTTTATGAACAGTTCGCGTCCTCGAATTGCAGCGAGAATTGCGTACCGTGTCGCAACGCTGGCTTTGCGAAACGACTGCTCCATAAACAAATCGCTATCAACGTCGAATAGTTGCGCGCTGTTTTACAGACCGTGCAACGCTAATAGCTAGGAAAACTCGTTCGACCATGCGGATCGAGACGATTCATACGTTCCGACGAACTATTTTGCATTTTGCGATCGGCCGCGAAATTGTCGGGTTTCTTTCTTTATTTTTCAAAGTCCACGTTTTACGCTGAAAAGAAATTTTATCACATATGAGTTGTGAGTGCGTCACTCGTAAGGGGTCAAGTATCTCGTCCTCAATTAAGTCCACAAAGTTCGCTAGAGATTTAAAAAAAACTAAACACTCGAATCTTGAAGAGCCTCTTCCTCCAGAATGGGACGGTTCCGTCGGAATTCGTCAGGGCGGTTTCGCAGAGAATAAATCAAAGGGTCTCGGAAGAAGACGAAGAAGATCAAGGGGATGGAGAGAATCGAGTTCTCGCGTGAGCCAGATCTTTGTGAACGTGGAAAAAGGAGCAAGCAAAGCAACGGAAGAAAAAGAGGCCGAGGAACAAGGGTAAGAAGAGGCGGAGGCAAAAGAAGAAGAATAAGAAGGGAAAGAGGACGCATTGAAACGCGTCATTTGATCGCGAAGCTGGTATCAGGTGCAAACCAGTTTCGGTGCATACAAGAGAAGTGCACCATGGATCTGCGAATGAAGGGACTCCGAACAAGTGAATCCACCTGGACTTTAACCCTTTCTTAACCCTCGGGTCTTCTAAATCACGCTTCGAGATGTACCTCGGCATCCACGCGAAAAGTAATTCGGATTTCTAACTTTGAACGTTCTTTGTGGGACACCGTGTACAGCTATTTTAGCCATTAAAGTCGATCGCTGACGTATATACGCGGTCAGGGCGCGGCCGAGGCTGGACGCGGATAATTCCGCGTGCACGCTTTCCTAACTGACATACGTGCAATCAGACACGCCTCGAGCAAAGGCTCAGGATATCCTGCGCTGGCTGCTGCAATTACCGGCAAAAACTGGCAAAAAACTGGCTCCGCTCCTGGACACGAGCAAGTTTCCTTGCTACGTTCGCGTGACTCGGTGTTATACATGTAGGCAGGGGGCTGCTGGTAATGCCGCATAATAAGCGTTTAGGGACGCGGCGACCACCCCCTTTTTTTCTACCTTCGCATAGTCCTCTACCATCGTGCCTTCCGACGCTCTGCTAACGATCGTGTTATTAAAATATCGATCTCGACGCTGCTCGCATTACATCAAGGTTTTCAAACCCAATTCGTGTCCCAAAATGACGCTCGGTAATTTGAAGCTCGACAAAAATTACTGTACAACTTCTTCCTCGATTATATAGAGAGATTCTAAGCTACGTAATGTTCTAGATCACCAAGATCCACCATAGTTTTCGGATACACATGTTTGTATACTTTTATTTCACATAACACCAGAGTTCTCTTAGGGTTCCGAAGTTTCCCTACGGTTCTGTAGTTATTTTGGGACCCCTACAATTACCCGTAAGCTTACAAGTTCCGATACCGAAATTTTGACGCGTCCTCAACGACAAAGTTTAAAATGTTCCTAAAGGTTTAAGCGTACGTGTCACGAGCTGGCAGGTGTAGCACCGACGTGATACGAATTCGGTGATTCGAGAATCGTTCCCGGAATTCGACCAACCAGGAATATTATTTCTCCGGCGGAAAATAAAACGTGGAGGAGGATCGTTCACGTACGATCGAGCTGGCTACTCGCCAGACTTGTCTTTTGTTCTTTCGTGCACGCGACCAGCCTTTCGACTCGATATACGCGTCGCAGAAATGGTAATGGCCGATTGGAATGCGCCTGTTGTTCGTTCGCGACGTATCATGCGGACGTTGACGATGTTTTTTCCCATTTTTGAATACGAGCTCTGATCGAACTTAACGAGAATACTGTTTTGTGGATGAGAGTGCTTTTCTACGTACACATCATATTTAGGTACGAATTGATTTACGAGGTGTCGGAGCTCGTATGGAGGAGCTGGTAAATGATGTAGGGGAAATATTTATGTATCGGGAGATTTACTTTTCCACATGATAAAGTCCGGAGCAACTCATTTTGGTTAGTTCGGAATTGATTAGGACATCTGCCAAGCTACTCTCTAATGCTTCCGACAGTGCTTCCAAATTCTCCTATTTTCTAACTATATTTTCCTTCGAAAAATTCCCAGAACAGTTTTAGTGGAACGTGTAACATTGTTTTAAGCGGCAGCTCCACGATCGATCGTTTAATCGATTTGACCCGACGTCATCGCGTCCAATTGATTTAGATGACGCTACCACGTTAGGTCGTCAGCTTCGCGATTAGTCGAATCGATCGTTGCGTAACCGTGTCGAAAATTGACGTAGCTTATTCTCCCGAGATACATCTCAAATATTTACGTTTTGCTTCGATTATTTGGAGAATGTACGAGCTTATAATTGCTAAGTAACGTTATCGGCGATTACCGAGCAAACAGTTTCTTTGGTAAGGAACGATAAGCGTAACCAAAGCACGGATCAATGGAGAACGACAAACCGAGCGTAGTGTTTGAACGAGGCGATACAGGTATCGTAGTACATACAAACCGCGGTTAGTCTTGGCTCGAAACGCGATAAGACAAGCTGAAATGCCGCGCGCTCGTCAACCGGCTATCCTTTCACCAAGCCCCACCAATGGAATACGTTGTTGCGCCTATAAATCATCGGTATCGACGTTACCGATCACGAACTCTGCTAACAATGAAACGGCAGCTGATACGGTGGCCATCGTACGTGTTTTCGCGCCATCCTGCACGAAATTTGTCCTATCTCTAATCGTCGGAAGAATGATTAACTCGACGCTTCAAATAACCCGGAAAGCTTTGCAAGTTATCGATTTTTCAAGCTGTCGATTTTTCACCGCGTCTTCGAGAGGAAAAAACTTGACGCCTAAAGGCAGTTTCGCGCGAGGTGAACTCGTATGTTGGTCACGCGATCAATTATCGAGAACAAGATGAAAAACTTTATACACCGTGATCGATCGCCGACCGGTTGTCGATGACTCCATCGATCCACGATACCTCGAAACCTACTCGGCCTTCGACGAACGTCTTTCACTCTTGTTTTTAATCCCTCAATTTTCTGGACAGTGTCGCAGCTAGTTAATTACTCGTACATGAAGACAATCGATGAATGTGTTATATGTAACATATAGTATAGGACAAGATATTTTCATCGAAGTAATTCGTAATGAAAGACCATGTTAACCCTGAGCAAACCTAGTGAGAATCGTCGTTATCGGTAAAGAGAACCTTGAAAACCGTAACGAATAAATAGTGACGGGCTTGGCCGACGTCGACCGTCAAGCAGTCACCGTTCCGCGACGTAAATCGCGGGAAATATCGAGAGCAGGAATCGCGAGGAGAGCAAGCAACGAACCGATGTCTCGTAAATAGCGAGGAGAATCGGCCTCGAAACGTTTCACGGTGCGCAGCTGCGTGGATGCGAGGAATTCCATAAATTCGCGGCACGGTTATGCCCGCCGCCGTTCTTTATCGATAGCTCGGATCTAGCTAAACGGACAACGCGTAAAACGCTCGCATAATTGGACGATGCGAGGTGTAAAATCGCCGACGATAATTTAAGCCCGGATGATAAGTTGCGACCGCTTCTCTCTCCTGGCTGGAATCTCGTTGGATCGTAAAAATATTGAGACATCCAGGTTGCTAATTTAACCGTTTGGACGATTAATCAGAATTTTCTCTTTTACGATTTTTCTTTAAACTCAAATTCTGAACGCACGACTTTGACTCGTGACGCATTCGTTTAGTAAAAAACGACGAGTGAACTAACAGTTGTAAATTCGAATAAGAACATCGCGGAAATAAAAAAATTTGTCGAAGATCCCGTAACAGCCATTATCGGCCGTTTAATCGGCAAACGAAACGAACGAGCAGCATAATATTTCAAAAGCTCATAAAACTCGTGTAGCATGGCCAATAAAAATCGATGAAAGTAAAAAAAATATGGGCAACATGAAACGACAACGGCCCCACAAATCACCGCGTGGAATACATCCCGACAAATATCGAACGAGTACCAATAAGACCGGCTTTCCAGCAACCTGTCGGAAAGCGTATAAAAGTTTCCGTGCTCCGATAAATCATGCACGGACCGGGCATAAGAAAAAAAGGATGATTAAGAAGAAAAAGAAGCGGACGAAAAAAAGGGTTTCGAACAAGAGGAAGAGGATCGGCAAGAGGAAAGGGAAGGAGCCCGCATGTGACATTCGAGACACGCTCCTTTACCCTTTTTCTCCTCGTGGTGTTCTTTCTCGAATGGCTTTGCGTCGAAAGGAGGAACGAGAGAAAGGAAGAAGATTGAATCGTCTACCGGAGGACCAGCTGGTGCACACCTCTTTCCTTTGCTCGTTAATCCCTCCTTGCCTGTTCCTCCTCACGAACATTCAACCATCCACGCAACCGAGTCCTTATTGTACGAGATTGTCCTGGAAACCGGGACAAAAGGATTCTCCGACGCACGTGCACCAATCGGAGGAACCACGGATAGCAAGGCTAGTTGCAATTGACCCCTCATCGAAAATTTCGACTTTCCTAAAATTCAACCTTGTAATATATTGTCCCAAATAGGTAGGAGAGCCTCACGCAGGACGAGAATAAACACGAGTGCGGAAAGGATTGCAGGTAGTGATGGGTGCGAGCGTAAAAAGAGAAGTGTTGAGTCAAATCTTAATTTAAGCAAAGTAGGGAAGTACCTAGACCCTACCGAAACCCGATCGCGGGTAAAACGAAAGTGTTCATCGAGACTTCCGGTTTTAGTCGACCTTTTGCCATAACAATCCCCCGACGGATGTTGCATTTACGGCTGAGCGGCGTAAACCAGCTCACCGATGTAACCGCGATAAATGGAGAGGATCAAAGAGCAAGTACGATCCTTGCCGAGAGTGGAGAACAAGCTGTAATTGCAGTTGTTAATCCGACTACGGGAAGCCCGTTACCGCGTATCCGCCTCTTACTGCAACCCCCTATAAATATCAGCGCGTTCCATAACCGATGTACTTTATTTTCGATAGAGTACTACAAAAGTTTTAATGAAAAACTGAATCAAGTTAGAATCTGATCACGTATCGAATAAAGCAACACGGATTCTGGATAGCATACATTTTTTTATGAAAAGGTTCCTACAAGGAGACACGAATCCACAATATGGTGCATCTTCCTCCGTTTAACGAACGTCGAAATGTTTTACAAACATAATGGTATTCCGGAGTTAATAGGACGATTTGAGCGGTGATTTCGGTGAAAAATATTTGGTTAACCGTTGAAAGAGGGTACTGCCTGACGGCGGAAAGAATTCAAAACACTTTTTCCCTCGAGTACCTCGAGACACTCCAAGTATTTTGATAAATGTCTACGGAGAGTGTTTTCGGTAGCCAACCACTTAAACTTCTCATGGTAGACTTTCCAGACCTAGATTTCGAACGACTACGAAAATAGTAGGTATATTCTAATTCGGATATAAGTTTACGTTCGATATAAATCTTTATAAATAACGATCAGAACATTGTCATGATTTAAGCGCAAGATGCATCATTTATAAATTTGTGATTTCTTTATTTATCGAATGCATTACCTAAAAGTATGAACGCAAAATTCCAAATTGTGGAATAGAGTTAATTTCTCCGGTAGGAGAACGGACTCGATAGAAGTGTGTACACAGGCGGGAAACATAAACACGTTAAAATTCCATTTTCAGAACGGTCGGGAAAATAAATAAAAAAAGATGAAGTGGAATAATGAAAGAAAAGGCCGCCGAAACGCGGTAATTGGTTCGCGACGACGACGACCGCTGGCCCATTAGACGTGTTTTTTCTAGCCGACGTTTTACCAGAGATAATATTTTGACGCGAGCATCGTGCTTCCCTATGCAAACACGAATTTTCGACGTTCAGCGCCAATAACGTACCGTTTGCAAACAACCCCTCTGGGTCAAAAGCCACCCTTAACAATTTCGCTACACACGATACACGGCTACCGTGTCCCTCGAATTTCCGTCTCTCGTGTACTTTTCACGTAACCCAAATTATACTTTGTTATAAATTATAGTTTGTTATCAGAAAAAACATTAACGAAAGGTTTGCCATTTTCAACAGACGCTTTAAATGAAAATGGTACTTACTTCCGGCCACTGTCGAGGAACCTGTCGAACTCAACGGACATTTTGCAGCAAAGGGCCCGCCTGTTGTGAGAGGACGAACACTTGGTGTTGATCATATGGCCGTCTGCAAGCAAAGAAGAGGTGGTTTAACTATAAGGGTGGGCGTGCAATTAATTAAGAGGTTAATAATCATCCTCGTGGGTCGACGTTACAGAGGCTTAATTAATTCGGCTCGGTAGCTGCCGCTCCTTCAGCAGCCACCGCCAATGTGTTCCGAACAGAACCCACCGTGATCGTCCTGATATCGTGTACCTGTTTCGAGACTCCCACGATATTCACCCTGTGTCTCCGTTCAACAATGACAACATATCGGCGTATTCAACAAGTGGATACCCGGTTCGGAAATATTCTAGACGTTCGAATCAAGCACCTGAGTGCGTCTACGTTATGTAACTGGTGCTACGTGATCGAATTTTCGCTCTCGCTTTGTCTGTACCAAGTCTGTTATTGAAAGAAGAGAGCAAAAAGGGAAAGAAACCATTTTCTCTTTCCAGTGACCTGGTACAAAGCTAGATACACAAAAATCCGACTACCTGTGGCTACTAGCATTTACTGGCACAGTGTAGACGGTCCCCAAGGCAGATACCAAAGAAAGTCAAGATTACTCAAGAGTATGAAGTCTAGATTACCAAAGAGTATACAGTCAAAATTGCTAAAGAGTCAAAATTATCTAAGAGTATAAAGATTTCCAGAATTGGAAAAGTCGTGGCAGGTCTGGGTAAAAGGATGAAAAGGCGACAAACGAAGGGTAGATTATGCGAGGCAGGTAAGAACGATCGTGGCCGAGGTGCAAACCGGTGCAGAGCGCGTGTTGAGGTCAAATGTCGGACGGTGCCCGAGGGTTCGCGTGCTCATCCCTTCTCCTTCGTCCGTAGTCGGCATCCTGCCGACCCACCCACACCTTCTACATCACGGATAGCACATTCTACGTCACAACTATCCGCTGATTGCGACATTGGTCTCAAAACTAATGTACAATTCACTGTACACTTGGACGCACTTAGGGAACCTAAGACCCCAAAAAGAAAGTAAGGACCGAAGAAGAAGTCTAACTTAGAACCCTCTTTGTTTGTCGTGAAGACCTTGTATGACCACATACAGACATCTCGATAAAATTTCTGATAAATATCAGCAATACTTGAACGATCTGAGGTCTTCGTTACTAAGAGAATGTAAACTAGGCTTAAGGTTCGATTGAAACGTTACACGCGTCTCGCTAGTGACTGGCGTTTAGAAGCGTCTTTGGAGGCCTGTCCGTAGATCCTTCGGATACGTCGGATCGCTAACAGAACTCGGTATTTTCACGCGTGGTCAGGGATATCGAGGATAATCGACGCGATCGATCAGAGAACATAGAAAGAACACCCTCGGAAACCGGTCGCCCCATCTGCCGTTGCTGGAATCTCGTCCAGCCTGCTCGGAACATTTTCTTTTCCCTTTGATTCGAGCAAGAAGGATCATCCGGTTGCGTCAGTTGTCACGCGATTATCCAACTTTCTGATCGTTGATATCGACTGGTTAGACAGACTTTCTACGCAGATGTTTACAAATTCTTGATAAGTACATCTAGGTAAGTTATCTGTAATAATTTAACTGTAACACAGTTGCTCGTCGACGATAAGCAAAGATGCGATCGAGGATGTGAAACCGTCAGATGGTTGAGAGAAGAAAAATTTCGAAATAATCTCCGTTAGCGAAAGAAGCTGCTCGCTCCTACACGAACGCTTGTTTCGCTGGCAATTATCGCATAAACGAGGGCAGCCATTAAGCTCCGCCGTCATAATTATCCTTGCCTCGTATTACAACAGAAATAAACGCGTCTCTCTGTGACGCTAATTTCTTTTTTGTTCGTTCCCTTTTTAACGCGGTTATTTTCTTTCGAGCAGTGTAACGAATGTTCGACCTTCGAGCGTCCCTATCGACATCCACCACCGAACGAATGATAAATGATACTTTTTATCGCGGAATATTAACGACTCGGCATCTAAGATCCGTTTTCCGAGGATTTCTCGTGAATGCTCTCGCGAGGATCGTAATGAACGACATTTCCAGCCTCGGGGCTTAATTACTTCCTCAATTAACGAACTTTACGACAGACGTGGCGACCATCCCGGGTCTCCAGCGTTTCACCATCTCGTTACGTGGAAAAATCTGCAGATTCTAGCTTATTGTGCAAATGAACGCTTCTGTAATATAATGTGCCAAATACGAATACCGAATTCAGTTAACTCTTTAACCTATCATTTTTTCCACGGGAAGTTAATACTCTTCTAATATAATTTCAATTCTCCCGCATTATCATACTGATACGATAGACTTTCGCGCATGCGCTATAGACTTTACGAAAATAATAAACTCGTTTATAATTAATAAAACTGATAAATAGGGAACTCAGTGAATAATTAAATTAACTAAGTAAAATTTTACGTTCTAAATTAATAAAATAAAGTTACAGAAATAAAGATTACACACAGATGAAATCGATTATGAAAGAAATACGAAGCAAAATACTCACTGGTTTGGTTCTGGAAGTAGGGATCGTCGCGGTCGGTGAAGAACCACGTCTGAAAGAAAAACAGAAGCAAGATTAAAATCCGCTGTCACAGCCAGTTAGATATTTGTTGCCGAGTCGATGAAGCGGACCTAATGATCGAAGTGTTGCTCACGTACTGGCGTGTCATTGTTCAGCCGAGAACAACGCGCACCACGTACCGATCATAAATTTCGATTTCTTCCGTTCGATCGGACCGGATCGACTCCATCTACGTTCGACAAGATCGATAAGTACTGGCGAGCCTTTTTCAGACCACCGAGTTTCACCTTCGTTTCGATAAAATGAAGCTGTGTGCTTTTACCGATGTTTAATGATACGATACCTCTAGATACGAGACATGATTTTAAATACAAAATGGACAACTTTAAGATACAATATTAAATTATGATACTAAAGATACTGAAGAAATAGTGTTCAGATATGAATACAGTTTGTAAGCAATTTTTATCCTGCACATCTTGTACACGTATACAATATTTCCTCTACCTTTGAATGTAATTTTCTTTTTCAACCCCTACAATAATCCCTAATATCAGTTATTTCAGATGTGGGGAATCCTCCGAAACTGGAAGGCACCTTAGAACTAAGTCGTGTCGTTTCGTACTCTCGATCGTGCAGTGCACGTGTTAGTCGCCTATTTTTAGTTCCCAAGTTCCCTTCAGGAAGTGAACGGCTGCAAGAACGTCGGAAAGAGGGGAAACAGTAGCGCACCAGACGTCACGAGCATTGTCTCGAGGATTTTCACGCGGTGGATGCTCCTTCGAAGAAACGCGAGACGATTCCCAGACGCATTTACCAAATTATCTTACGAAAATTCAACGAATCAGGGACCGTACAACCCGTACCAGTAGTTGAATATTTACGTTTCTTTGCTTGTACCAAGTCTTTTCTCTTCAACGACTGGTACAGGCAAAGGAAGAAACAAAAATTCACCTATTAGCAACATAGTCCCTTACGAAATAAAGAATGAAGACAAACTCTGCCAAAATAGAAATGGAATCGAGACGGATGTCCGGTACAATTAAAACAACGAAGAAAAAGAAGGAAGGTAACACGTAAAAAAGAGAAAAAGCAAGTCCTCCGTCAGCGTTCGTGGAAGGAACACGAATATCCGGCAAGAGACGCTAGAAAGGAAAAGAGACGAGAGAAACGCGATGACGTCAGTGGCACCGGCGTCGCGTTACATCGACATAATTACGTTAATCCACGCACGTACCAAGTGGCTAAAAGGCACCATCTACGGGCTCCCTCTCGTTCGATGATCCTCCAAGCATTTTGGCCCTATTTCCACTTTTGTGAATGACAACTAGCTCTGTTAATACTCTGAATAGGATGAACCTACCGAAAATCTTGAAGTGATAAACAGAAAATACCGAGGAGTACTCATGAGAAGTACTTATCCTATGAAAAATACTCCAAGTACCAAAAAGAAAGAATAACGAGTATCAAAAATACAAAATACAAAAAATAAAGATCATTTCCAATGTTTCCAAACGGATATCCAATTAATTTCAAGATCAATTTCCTGATTGCACGAATACACTTTCAGTCGGTAAAATTACGCCCGAGTCGGCGAACAATATCGGATAAATAAACGTTGTAATTGAGCAATCATCCGTGAACGATTCAGAAGCGAATGCCTTTTCTAAATTGAAGGGTTGGAGCGAGTCACTGAAACTAATGACGAACTTCGATCGACGATCCTTTGCTGGAGAAATAGCTTTTTCTTGAAATCGATTTTTAAAATGATTGTCGAATCTACAATTTCTTATAAATAAATGAAGTTTAAGATAGTTGCTAATGTAAACGAACAAGATGGCCGCAAAAAAACAAAATGGCCGCAAAAATACAAGTGCGACGCTACGCCGTTAAAGGTTGATTAATTATTTAATGATGTAAGTCTTAAGTCTTTCTGGCTGAGTTGTTAATAAACCTGTGCAAAAGTAGTAAATTATCTAGATTCACCATTTAGCGAAGTGCTCGGGACCGTGAAAACGAACGAAAGTTTGCCGACATTGAAAGAAGCCGATTTGCATTTTGAACGAGCCTTCTACCGTGTAAAACAATTCAGAGCTCCAGGCAATGATCCGTTTCCCTACCTGACCCTGTTCCCTTCCCTCGCGGTAAATCATCTTTCGTAAATTGGATCGTGAATTCGAGGTACCGTGAAATGAAACAATTCGATGCTAATATTTCGAATGTCGCTGAAAATAAAAGATTGTACACGGAAGGTTCGAATTGAAAAATGAACGCCGACAGTCCAAAATAAATATCAGGAGCCAAATTTGGAAAATTTGTATACTAACTGTATACAAACTGTAACAGAGTTCATTGTGAAAACAGTAAAGAGCAAATTCGCAAAGGGATCCTTTGTGCTCGAATCAGGTTAATCGCCATTTGTTTCGCAAATTACACGCGATTAAAGCATCGAAATCGACGCGGCTGTATCACTGACCCACCGATTAAACGATCGCTTTAAAGGTTTCAAGGATCGAAAGAAGATTCTCGTGGGTGGATCGGATCGATTTAAGAGGTTACAGGGATCGGTGAACCGTGAGCTCCTTTGTAGAAAAACGAAAAAAATCTGTTTCCATTTTCAAATGAAATTTACCGGTAAATCGTACGTGCCAACGTTTACTTTGGCTTCAATTTATAAGCCTCCCCACTTTAACAGACCTTGAACCGACAAAAGAAGTATCGTGCCGCCTCGAGAAGATAAGTGCTCCGAAATTGCCTTTTGGGTCCAGAGTAATTCTTGCAAATGCGTGATTCCCGAGAATCTGCGGGTTCGTTTGACCCTGCAACTGGGCTATCCAGTTCCAGGAAGTGTCGCGCCGAACAGGGAGAGAAAGTACAATGCATGTAATTAGTCCTGGAGATAATATCGCGAAAGTTGTGCTACTACGTAGCTCGTTCTGAACCGAGGATACACCTTCGGGAATCAGCCTACAGAGAACTACGTTTTCTATAGCTACAACGAACGAGCAGACACGCACTGAATCGACTGATAAAATTCGTTTGTTCCGAGAACGAATCCTGTGTACAAACAATGCAATCGTGTACGGCGTTCGTCACAAGTGTGGACGCTAATAACGAACGAGAACGAAACGAACAGAAGAAACGGTAAAACGGAAATACAGAGAATCTCGTTCCCACGAGAACGTCAAGCTCGTATATGTTGTATCGAACAAATCGCACACAGAATTGTTCCTATCTGCTGTCAAGAGAATTCGAAGAATTGATTATTACTCTTGTGATATTTCCTCGAGTATTTAACGAACTAGGGTTTTTCTAGATAGTTCCTAAAATCCTTCAACGTCCTTCTAAGATTTCGTAAATTTACGAATTTCCTGAGGTTCTACATTTTTCCTACGTCTTTCCTACTATCTGTCAAAGCTTCTAGAATGTTCGATGGAATGTTCGATGGAACGTTCGATTTTTTCATAGTCCTACGTTCGGCTCAAAATTTCAATTGCTAATAATGACACGCTTCTAACACAAAAGTATACGCTTAATAGTTAATTAATTACCTGATCTCTGGCGAATTGAAACCACGTGCCGATGATCGCTGGCAGACGAGAATGATGATAATGTTTTGTAGTTTTTACGCTGATGAACACGTCGTCAAGATTGGTGGTGAACGGTGCCATAGTCGCCGTGGCGATCGCAGGTGTCACCGACGATTCTTCGCTGATTGTTCTTCTCGGTGCTGGCACTTCCACGATCACGTTTCGACTGTTCACTTCGACCGTCATTTCGTCGACCCACTGAAAATGACGCGACAGTTTATAAACATCGCACGCGGCAATTCGAACGACAACGATTCTCGGAAAAGGAGCGAGCACGTGCACGATATTGCGGAACGTTTATCCTCGTTCCTTCCATCGGAATGAAAACAAACTAGTCGCGATATTATAACCGATACGTCGTTCGATTAACATAACTGGCTGCCGGTTCGCGGTTCGTTACAATTAATTTGCGCGGGAACTTCCACTGACAAATAGTACGCGTAACCGTCAAACTCGATCGAGCGTCACCTACTACGCGAATCAATTGACGATACAAATTTGAAAGAACGATAGATCGATTCGATCGATACTCGAACGTCATACCGTACAAGTACGTAACCGTAAAATATGGAAGTATGCTATGATAAAAAATTTCTAAGACTCACCTGACGCGGTGCAACGGCCTGATAAAGGAGAATTGTGGCGTAAGCGGTGGCGAGAACAAGTGCCAACGCCTGAAGGCCTCGTCTAGTCGGCAGGCCACGGGGCATTTTAGCACTACCGGTGCTGGTGTATCCCGCGCCAATCACCGACAAACGAGACCGTCCTTCTTCTTCGTGGTTTTCGCGCTTTTCTCGCGCATCGACGATCAACGGCAACCACCCCACATCGTTCTCCTCCTTTTGCTTCGTAAAAAATACACCAGTCATAACATACGACGCTGATCACTGTTCCTTTTCGCTTCCAGTACCCTTTCGACTCATCGAAAAGAGACGCGACCGTTTGTTTTCGATATTTCTTTAAATCGAACGTTCTCGCGCTAAACAATCGCAACTGCGCATGTCAACGAATCGCGCGAACTGTCCTCGATTTGTAATGTATGATCACGAGTCAAATTTGTCCTTCGCGTGTACGTTGTCACTTTGTAAATTAATCGCGAACAAGACGCACTGAATTTTTGCGCGCGATATTTCGTACCAAGTTTCCAAACACACTGCCAATATCATTGTTTCGATTCTCCGCTCGATCAACGCTTCGATCGGTGCGACCACAATGTTTGGTTGAAGCGTAGTGTGCGAACGAATAAATTTGCGTTCCGAATTTCTCTTCGAATCTTCAACGATTTAAACGATCGTGTTCCGTATCGTTTAATTAGAAGAACCGCTACTTGCAATACAGGATGTCGAGGAACCTGCAGCCGCACGACACCAAATGTTTAATTTGACAGTCAAGTGGTTTTTGTACACGAGAACGCTTTCGTAAAACGAAGGTACACGAAGAACTGCGAGGCAACACACGCACGAGAGAACCCCCTGTTACCCGGCGCGCGACAAACCACCGACTGAACACATGGCCAGTCGCCCTGACTACGCTGTAAACATCGCCATAGTAGCCACTTCGCTGGCCGGCGGTGGTGGGGAGTGGAGCCGAGGAGTGACGAGTGGCGAGTGGCACGATGACGGGAACGGGAACTGAGAACCATCGAGTAGAAAGGGATAACGACTATTTAAATGGAGCATTGCCCCTTTCCTATATTGCCAACAATTAGCATTTCACCAAATTTATATTTCTATATTGAACGAATCAATTACAATCGGTATGTAACATATTATTTCATCGATATTATGTTTAATAAAATATGTCCATTATTTTGTAAATATCTTGGACGGTCAAAGTCTGATTGTTGAAGGTGAAACATTAATTTCCAATGTAATGTAAATATCTATGTTCATGACTTTTTATTTAATTGACTTATACGTTTACGTATTTATATTCGTTTTACAGAAATCGGAACAAGTATTGTAGGTTATGAAAATTACTTCAAGACATTTTTCGTATTTTTGTATTACAATATTTAATTATTAAGATCATTAATATTTACATTTGTACATGATCGAATGCACTTCACTGTATAAGAAAAATTAAAACGGACAATCGTAAGTACTTATCATGCGCGTAAATTCGAGCTATGCTTATATTTTATAAAGTCGGGGGAATCGTCCATTTCAATTTTAAACACAATTGTCTTTTCACTCTTCGACGATCGATCTTTCGTGTCATTGAATTTAAAAATTCATTCTTTGTTTTCTCTTTCTTTCTACTGATGAAACCAACATCCCTAATCTCGATAGAAAATATGTACCTTTCTATCTCGATGATTCGTTAAAAATCTCAAATAAATATGTTCGACATTATCATCGCGATAGCTGCCACTTTACACTTTGCAAGATCCAATTATGTGTGCGTTCATCGCACAACATTCATGTTGCCCTCCGTCGCAGAAGAACTATACTATTGTATAATTTAATAGCAGGGCCAAGACGTAATCCCAATAACGACACTAGGTCCTCTTGAGTTAACATTAAAAATGCCTCTCCATCAATATTCTGAAAGCAAAAGAATCAATTAGCAACAAAATTTATATAATTATATTTGTCGAACAATTTCGTCGACTTTATCGTAATATACGTACATGTTTCCTGAAAATATTTCCAATTTCTTTACAATTGGGCACACTCTGTATAAACTTAATAACTTCCTCGTTCGACCACCTTCGGGGATTCGTATTTTGCTTCGCTACTACCCTGTTTAAAGCGTTACTATGTTTTGCCCATATGTGTGGTGCATCCGGTAATGGATTGTATCCAGGATTATACACCGATTGGTACAATTCTGTACGCAGCTGTTTATCAGGCATATTTGCGGCATAAGGTATCGAAGTTAATGGCGAGTCGCTATAAGTATTTGATAGAGAGTATAAATTCTCTTCAGATATCTGTCGTCTATAGAAATATTATCAAAATCAATAACAAAGCTAACGTATTTTCTGAATAGAAATCACGAATAAACTGAACAGTTGACAAACCTTTTCTTTCTCTTTCTCAAAAGTTCATCGTCGTCCGTTTGTCCATCGCTATGATGATGTTTCGATCTACTTAACCTACGAATTACAAATCGTTAATTTTCATCTACATTGGAAAAGCGTACAAATACAATAAAAAATATTAATGCGACGTACTTTTCTAGATTTTCAGGCCTGTCATGTTTATCAAAGAAATCACCATCTTCTTGCTTAATATCTTTCTCAGTCTTCGTTAAGCGTTCATCAGAAAAGAATGATTTCTCGAGTTTTTCGAATTTCTCAGACTTTTCCATTTTTATTTTATCAGTCTTTTCTGTTTTTGGTTTATCTTGTACATCGTCCTCAAAATCACACGTTTCATGTTTTAAATTGAGCCTATCTGACAACTGCCTAACTTTATGAAGATTTTGAGGTGAATATGGACAACCAGACGCAGAATTGTGCGTAGCATACTTAGGTCCTTTTACGTGCCCTATTCCCCTGCAACCATAGGTTCCACATTCTGGCCTGTCATTCAAGTTATCCGGTGCTGTAACATCGAACAAATAGCTTTTAATATAAAAATATAAGTTACACGCAAACAAAAATATCAAACTCCGAAGCCAATTAATCTTACTTAATGGTGGTTCTAAGGGATGACCAGTTTTCAAACACCAGCCCATAGGATGTATATCCGGAGAATCGTCGTCGACCCAGTAAGCGTGATTTTCTGGCCACCCATCAAATCGTATTTTTAACCTGCGGCGTAAAAATATACTTAATATATCTGAACCAAACAAAAATCATACATACACAAAACATATACGCACATGTGATCTTTTACATCTTCAACCGTTGCTACCCTTATTAATTGAGGTACGCGTTTATCGACTGCTTCGAGTTTCATTCCACGCTTAAATCCACAAGGCGGCCGTTGTTTAAAAGCTCTAGCAGGGGCAACCATAGAATGAGTTTCTCTGAGATATGCATCCCATGTAAAAGATTTTGGGTCTTTATAATCTGAAACAACGAAATTATGTTTACAATATAAGTCATTTTTTAAAGAGTTCTAAATTGGAACTTATTCAATCAAGAATATTTTGCCATACTGTTTGGTGGTGTGAGACTGTGACCATTGTGATGACACCATCCTACAGGATGAATATACGGAGAACTTGCATCGGCCCAATAATCGTACACTTCGTCCCAAGAATCGAAATGTACTAATATGCGAGAATCCATTAGGCCTGCTATACTAGCTACACAAACCAACGAAGAATGTTTTCTATCTACCGCTTCCAATTTCATTCCTACACGGAAACCAGTTGGAAAGACCGACTGAAAGAACCAAATATATTTATTACCATCAAAATCATTAACATAATTAAATATAATACTCACACTTTTATTTGAAAATATATTTTTCGGTGCTGCGGTAGCCTTACAAATTTTAAGATACGCATTCCAATTAAAATTACTAGCTACGTAACCCTTCGGTGGGTCTAATCGATGTCCATTTTTCTCTGACCATCCAGCAGGAAAGATATCCATACTGTCTGCATTTACCCAGAAATCATAATTTTCTGCGTACCCATCAAAATGCAAACGTATTCTGTAACCTAGTAGTAGATATCGGTGTAGAATATGCCACGTATACAGTTACTCGAATGCCAAGCAGTAATGCTCTACTACTTACCTACTACTTCAACGACTGTAAGAACACAATAACGAGACGGATGTTCGGGATCTATTCCTTCTAATCTCATGCCAACTTTGAAATGATTTTTAGTATATGGAAAAGGATCCTTGAACAGTTTAACGGGCGCCGCTTTTGCTTTACAGTGCTCCAAATATTTAGACCATGAAAATCCAAGTTTTCCTGTCTGCCAAGGATACTACATACAGAGACACACTTATAAGCAGTATGTTTCAATGCATTCAGAAATATGATTCGGCTATACATACCTTAGATTCGGCGGAATCTCCTTGGCTCTCGTCGTCCATAGCTGTGATAGTATCTTTTGTATCTTCGTCTGTTTCTGATTTTATTTTATCTTGTACTTTTTCCTCCAACTTCTCATCCGTTTCCTTAGACTGTTGTTGTTCCTGCAATAACTTTTTACGTTTCCGTTTTGCACGTAAATCTCTGTAAAAATATGTACATATAAATATATTATCTAATGTTTAAGAATTCTTCAAGAAATTTACCGTACAACATACTTTAAATCTTTCTCTTTTCGTATTGCAGGTTGTTTCTTAGCCTCTATTATTTCTGTACACGATGGACTACACGATATTGGACTTTCAAATTCTGCTGCTAAACCATAGCACCCACAACCTTCACAATGATACATTGTGTCAGCCGAAATAGTTCTCGATTTCCTATCATCGGCTGAAAATAAAAATAATTTAGAAATATCTGGATAAAATGTCCTGAGAAAAATAGCTATTTGTTACTCACGTTTCTTCTCGGCATTAATATTATTCACAGTTGGGGGACTGGATTTTGAAGAATTTTGAGTCGAACAAACGTTTTCTTTGTCACCAATACTATCTTTACTTTGTTTATTAGTTTCATCCTCATCTACTACTTCCATAATACCGAATTCGTTCATACAAAACTATAACAGATGCCCGTTATTTCAAAGTACCAAATAATTTATAACTTTCTAATATTATCCTTACCATACCTTTAAAGTACTTCCAGGAAGTGTACCGACACCATCTTTCCAATCTAATACTTTTGTAGCATCGAAACTTGAATCATTTGTATGCGTTGTATTTAAATGATCCTTTAAATCTTCATGATTATTAATTTTAGAGTCTGTTTTATTGTCTGATATTGACTCAACACCACAATTTGTGCGTGTTTTAATAATTTCTATTTTTATATCATCATCCATATTTGTGTTAGGAAGTTTTATACTTTTATCTTCACTAGGAACTACTTTAATCAATGTAATATCATCATCATTTTGAACTTTTTTGTCCTTGTCTTGCTCTGATTCTGGACTACTTAGAGCATAACTTACATCAACCATACTCTCCTGTGGAGACTTTGAAAGATTTTGTTTTTTCAGTCTCTTTTCAGTGGATCCTCTTAATATATTACTTATGGTCTTTTTTCTTTTCTCAGGCATATTAATATCATCCTTTTTTGGAATAGGAGTAATGACAGCAGAATCTGGATTTTCTGTAATTTTTATACTGTCTGTGGAATTATTATTTCCTTTATTTGCATTTAATAAACTCATTTTTGCAATAGGATGCAAAGGTGGTGGATGTGTGGCTGAATTTGTTGTTTTGGACTCCCGTAACACTGTAATATAAAAGAGGAAGCTATAGTTTATTTGCATTTAAAAAGAATATAACAACAAACATATTTTCAATTATGTACCTGTAATAGTTCCTTTGTTATCGCTGTTAATTTGGCCATTATTAATTTTTAAATTAAACATGCTAGATTTAGTAGGTCCACTTTGTTGAGGAATACTGACTGGTAATAATAAATTTGCCATGTGTTTAGGAGGTTGACTTTGAGATCCTGCGGTACTGTTTGTTGATGTCTGAGCTAATTGAGATATAACTGGTGCAATTACCAATTTTGGTTTAGCTATTTGAGTTGTTGATAGAGCACCTATTAACATGCATTAACAAGTAAATTTAAAATGATCTCATTGACAAGTATTTTTTGCTACCTATGCATTTATCGATAAGAATATTACTTACCTGCTGGAATAACAACAGATTCACGTGACTTGTTGGGTTTGATGAGCGTTCCAAGATATGCAAACGTATGCTTGCCAGCTTGGGTATTACTTTGATTTCCCTGAGAAGTACTTAAGGGCACAATCTGAGCAGTAGACGTATTAGACTTTCTGAGCAGAATATGTTTTTGGCCTTGCGAAGTTGTTGTAGTACTAACAGTATTAATTGGCCGATGAATTACAATATGTTGTTTGCTTTGGGAAGTAGTAACCTGACTTGGCCCTTGTATAAATACTTTATTTTGCCCAGTGACAATCTAAAACAAAAACAAAACAATAAGTTCATTAATGACCCGAAAGTAATTTACATATTCCATACAAACTACTTTACAAGTTCTAACAATGTTTATCAACAGAAAAGAATTGTATAAGTTAATGCAGTTTAATGTAACTTCTTACCTTAAAAAACACTTAAAATATTTTGAATTAAATATGTTAAAAATATTGAATAATTAAAAGAGTTAATATTTAATGTAATCTGTTGTATTGTACTTGTACTTCACTGTAGCAAATGTGTTACTACAAATCTATATTTACTATAAAGTGGCTCATCATTCAATGCTACCACCTACATATGAAATGTAATAAGACTTCACATTTATACATATACATCTTATATTAATTTACACATGACACTTTTAAAATATACTTAATAATACATCATTTAAAGCTCTTAATTATTTTTGTTTTAATAGAATTATAGGTTACTATGACCTAAATACGTATAACTAAATGGTTTATTATGCCACATAGTATAATATATTAATCTACTTATATAATAGTTAAATGATAGATATTAATATTCATAAGAAAAACTTAATGTAAATTTTTTATTGTTACACTGAATATGATATAAGCATAAAATAGATTCCTTCAAAATATTGAAATATGAAGTTTATCAAGTTACCTGATTATTGACTGGATTAATAATAGCAGCAAGTTGTGTTGCATTCGACGAAACCATGGCTTGATTTGTTGTTGTCGGTGGTGCAGAACGTAATTTATTTTGTTGAATATATAATAAAGGCATGACGGATGTTGTTGGATCATCTGACTGTAGTGTCTCCGAGTTACTATTTTCATCTATATCATCTACTACTATTTCTTCTTCCATTCTATAGAAACAATATAACACAATGTATTTTACAGATATACAGAATAAATTTTTATTATGATTTTCTGAATAGAATCACTTGATGGGATTAAAATGATTGAAATTTTTATACATTTTTACTTGTTTAAACTATACTTCATTGTTATAAACAAACACGTGGTTAAAATGTTAAAATACAACAGTAAAGATATCATCAGATTTCATTTACATGTAGAAAGAGTAGATCTGTAAGATTATCATGAAAAGCTTATTTATTTAATGAAAATATTGAACATGAACTAACATCGAGAAATTCATACGATAAACTAAAAGAACAAATGTATCAGAAAAAATATATCGTAATTTTACAAACCTAACAGTATATAATGTCTTCTATCACGGAATAGAATTGTTGCCAGTTACATAATTCGTGAATAATCATAAACTTTGATAAGCTCTGCGGATGAGATTTAGCGAACTAAATATTAATATAATTTGCAAACTTTAATAACTAATGCCGTCGTATCGCAGATAGGCATAACTGGGCGTCAGGCAAATCTCTAACACAATTTGAAAGGCGCGCCGAACTATTATATCTGAGTAGAGTTATGTTATTATTTTTCACGCTTTCAACTCGATTGGTGTAGCAAGAATTTATTCCACGCATTCTATAGAACGCTAAAAATTGTTCAAACGAGCAGTTTCAACTGTTACAACGCGAACACGTTCGTTCAAATACTTTTACAAATCGTTCGTCGCGCATCACGAATCACTCGAAGAACACAACGCGCACGCACTTTTCGCTGGAATAAGAGGCTACATGAAACTATGAGAAACTGATCTTTTCCATGAAGATTATTAACGCGATGCAAATAATTAATACACTGGGACGTGAAAAATAAGCCAAATGCAAATTTTACACGTTTTTAAACGATTATTTTCACATATCTTTTAAGCGTTCGAGCCTTCGTTCTCTGTACGCTACAGCTACGTCCTTATAGGCTCCAACGGTAGTAGCGACGGCGCAACAGGCCGCTAGCTATTGGTTAATCGTTGTTACACCGAAGAATAAGTTCACCGTTTCGACCAATCGAAACGTTCTCGATATATTACTAACCGCATCTGAAGTACAGATTTTTCCTGACTACGAGTCATTTTGAAATCATTCAAGGATCGTCGTCGATCGATCGATAAGTATATTCGACGTATTAAAGTTGTTTCATGTAATCTGATGTTCCAACAAAATATTCGCGTTATAGTAATACCTCGATCAATCTCCCGCGCAAAATATCAACAAGAAAAGAACGTCCAACTTTCGTCCTGCTGATCAATGTGTGTTGAGTCAATATTTTTTAAAAAGACAAATCACGAATTTATCGATGTTTAAAGAAATGTTTTCAGTTAACTCTTAATAATTCAGATTCAGTCTTGCATTAATAATTTTTTAGAAATATAACGCGGAGAACGTTTCTGATTCACATTGATTTCAGCCACAGTTGCATATTAATTTTATTATTCCATTTTTTAAGCTTTGCGTTTAACCAATGGTAGCTGGTATTCCCGTGACGTAGTATTGTTATCGTAGTTCGATTGGTTAAACGAATAGTACGTGTCCGTAGTAAAAAGATTCTGTCTTTAAAACTGCAATTTTAACGAATTAAACAAAATTAATAAATTTGATATTTAACATTTTCCATTATATCATATATAGTAATGTTGTTTCTTATCATTTGTAGAAAATGCTAATTAAAGTATTCTTTCGGCATAACAAATAAATGCCCAGGTTTCGATTTCGATATACTTCTACATTAACCTCTAAAATATAAATGCGAACGTTTATAATGTCCGATATATTATCGCATCATATTAATACAATTGCAATTAATTCAGATTATTATCACAATGCATAAATTGCATATATTTCGTTTGAAAAGTATATGAATTACAAATAAACAGTTGTCACTGCATAATTTATTAAAAGTGTTACTAATTCATAAATTTAATGTAGATTAATGATAACGATAACAATACGATATGATTGCAGTTCACAAATTCTTTTAAATTTATGGAAACATTATAAATTGAATAATCCTGAAAGCAACTTTTCAATCGTTCATTGTTTTTATAACATGAAGATTACGAATACTTTCGTTATTTCGCAAATATTTGCAAATTACATTTTTATCTAATATTTAATCGGTACGATATCGAGGTTATTTAAAAGCTTTTAAATATAATAAAAAAAAAATTTTCTTTTTCAAAATTTAACCGTATAAATTAATCGTTATGAATATGTACACGTAATTATTATCAAAGCACCAAAGTCACGATTGTTTGAAGTATTTCTATATAAATGGAGGTAAATTAAAAACGAGATATAAACAAATATTATCATGGAAATTGAACTATCATCTATTAAAAAGTTTGCACATACATTCATTCATAAATACTTTAAAACTTTTTTCAAGTATACCAATGCGAGAAGTTATGGGAAGCTTTATAGGTATACTTACTAGGATAAGTGAATGTTGGTCTAACGAATTATGAGCGGTAATTTTAAGGATATATTCTATTGAACGACGGCCGTGAAAAAAAATTAGCCGATTAATAAGGATCTGAATATTTACTGATGTCGCTATTATATTTTACACGCAAACAGCACAATGTAAACATAAGAAATTATATGATAATAAACTCACGTTTTAAAGTTGTCAGTCGCCATCATATGCGAGGAGACGGTATCATTCTAAATGCGCATGCGCATCGACCTATGTTGCTTCTGCTGTAAAGACACATTCACATTTGTACATTTAGAATAGAATAAGATAAAAATGCTAAGTACTCTAAAAATGTATGTTTGGTAGCATGTAATAAAATTTTATAACATTTTTCCATCTTTTACTCACAAAACTAAATGCATTTTGTACATACAGCTCGTATAAATAAAATTTCATTTACATTTGATTTATGTTTGTAACTATATGTATAAAACTGGGAATGATTGTGATTATAATTTTTTTTATTTTTGTATGTTAAACGTCGCATGATTACAACATTATTTTCGTTTCATTTTGAAAGGTAATATTATAAATTTTCAATATAAATTGTGTATGCGTTGGTAATTTAATGTTTAATCTCACATATCAAGAATTAAATGTTACGCTCTTCGGTATCGATCGAAATAAAAAATAGAGATAGCATAACAAATTTAATGCAGGTGACGAACACATTGAAACTCGTATTTTGTGTTTAGCTCGTGTAGAGATAAAATCTTAATACTTTTAACAGTAAAATTTGATAATATTCATATGATATATGTTCGTTACATTTTATACTACTAATTTGTTGCTATCTTTGCAATTGTATCTTTAATGCGTATTATAAATATATAGAGATTATATAAACGATTACAAATGTAAAAGCAGTTTTTAAATCGTTTTATTCCGCATACATGATATACGTATTAGCAAAATTATATGTACTTATAAGTATATGCACGTATTTACTTTTATATTTGAGAGAC
This sequence comes from Megachile ligniseca, assembly GCA_945859555.1. Classification (NCBI taxonomy): domain Eukaryota; kingdom Metazoa; phylum Arthropoda; class Insecta; order Hymenoptera; family Megachilidae; genus Megachile; species Megachile ligniseca. Next base: position 1,284,813 of record OX243792.1, read on the forward strand.
ATATGTCAAAGCATATGTAACGCTTGCGCTCGATGTTGTACGCTTCGAAGAGGCCGATTAACACACATACACGTTTCGAAGAAACAGGTAAAAAGCCACAGAAAAGTCCATTGAAATTCAGATAAAATTTCTCAAATATAACATGCAAGGGAAGAGTGATAGCAAGTGATTCGATTTTTTCTCATAAAACCTGTTCATGTGCCGTTTAATTCGCCACAGAACAATTGCACTCATACAATGGCGTAGATACAGTTCGTGTTTTGTGCTATCAGCTGATGGACTTGATGGACCTTACTGTTATCAAAACAGAAGACGTTGTAACAGTAATTCCAGCTGTCGTCGCAAAATGTCATCTTGCAATGCATGATACTGTGCTCATCATAATAAACTAATTTGAGCTGAAAAGAAATTTTTTTTCGATTTAACATCGACTCCATTATTCATTGTCACTGAATATAGTGTTTTCATCTGGTAAGAGAAAGTTTTGACGAAATCGTTGCAAAAATTACGCGTATTTGTTTCACGTTTTTAATATTCGTGTATACTTTGTAAACTTGATTGATCTATTATGTATTACAAAATAGAGATGCTCATCTATCGTAATAATTAAATATATACTTTATTCAATTTGTATACGTGAGACGCATTTTGACGTAATCCTAACACGTTATATTTTGATGCGTAATATTAACGATTTATAATTGCATTAATAAGGTCCAATATAATACGACGGAATTATTCGATATTTAGTACATAGTGATTCTTAACAAATGAAAGATATCGTCATAAATTGTTAATTGCAACATTGTTGATATTTGTATAAACTTTGATATGGTAAGTTATTTTTAATGTCAAGCTCTTGAAAGTTATGATTGCTATATCTGTACAAACTTGTCATATTTTTGAGACAATCAGTAAACAAAGATTAATACACGAGTGAAAATAGGCAGGGTTTATATAATGATGTTAATAGATAAATAGAAATATTTGTTTTGCTTGTAATCATCGAAGTACAATAGATCTTTATTTGTTTAATATTTATAAAAAAGGTTATTAAATTATAATAATATCTGCAAATATATAAAACAAATATGTAATTAATGGCATATAAACTTTGTTACAGAAGAATTTGTAACTCTTCAAGATGGGGACAACTGTAAGTAGTGGACAAAATAATGATGAATTAGTCGATGATTTAATGAGATCTGGATGTATAAGAACAAAGAAGGTAGAGAAAGTATTTAGAGCAGTGGATAGAGCAGATTATGTTCTGCCATTACATAGGGAAGTTGCTTATAAAGATATTGCTTGGAAACATGGAAACATTCATTTATCAGCACCATGTATATATAGCAAGGTGATGGAAGCTCTTTCTTTGGAACCGGGATTGAGCTTTCTACACCTTGGATCAGGAACTGGTTATCTCAGTACAATGGTTGGACTCATATTGAGTAAGAACACTACTGATTTATTAGATCAATGTAGAATATTGGTGATATCTTTGTGCCTTCCCTAGACCAACATGGAACAAACCATGGCATTGAGTTACACGAAGATTGTTTAAAATATGCATACGAGCGTCTAGAAGAATTTAAACAGAAGTCATTAGCTTTGGATGAATTTGACTTTTGCGAGCCACTTTTTATACAAGGTGATACATAAAGAATTTATTTACATGTGACTTCTGTGTAAGCAGAAAAAAGTCCTGTAACTGTACATTCAACAGGGAATTGTCTGAATGTTGCACCTGGTAGACAATACGATAGAGTATATTGTGGTGCAGCATGTCCAGAAAGTCACGAAGGTTTTATTAAACAATTCGTGCGCGTCGGAGGGATTCTCGTAATGCCTTTTAAAGATCACCTGCTTCGTATACACAGAATAGACGAGGATAATTGGTTGCATTTCAAAATGTTGGCTGTATCATTTTCAACATTGATTGTGCCTATTGCTGCGGAACAAACTTTATTTCACTTACGTATGTATATTTGTGACTATTTCAAAATACAAGTAGCATTTCACAATACGTTTTTATAATATCAACAATTTATTAATGTTCTGTAGCCGAATGCTCTCCCTTGTCTTTACAAGAGTTATGTCGAGGTAAAATCAGACATCGACTACGTCAAAATGTTTGGAATGAACATGCAGATTTGGAATCTAAAAAGCTCATAGTACCGGAACGTCGAAAACTTAGCCTTCTACCAGGGCTAAGGCAGCAATATTTCAGAAGATTCATTATTCCTACTTTTGAGGAAGGAGGCGAACAAGTTAATAGGGAGGTAAGTTTCTTGTTTAGCGCGGACACTGAACATTCAGCCTCTCGGGTGAGACTCGTGAAGTTTAATGAAAATGACAATCAGAATTGGAAAAAGGACAGCAGCAACGACAGCACTGGTCAGTATAATCGACTCATAGATAATAACGAAAACAGAAACACGTCAATGAAAGATTCTCTTTTGAACGTAGAAGTATCAAACAATGCAGACGGTATTTCAAGTTCGACCGATGAACGATCAGAAGAAAATGAAATGCACAGTCAGCATCTGAACAATCTCAATGAAAATATCACAACCGCTACATATTTGAACAGAAACGACAGCGATAGCGACTCTCACAGCGAAGCAGATCAGCAATATATCAAAAGAATAGTAGTAGGAAAGCTAAATTTAAATAACGAGGATGGCAGTTCAAGTTCAAGTTCAAACACGAATCACTCAGACTTGGAAACGGTAGATCCATCTGAGGCCGCAGATGCGATGGATTCAGATCTATCTGATATCACGATCAATAGTAATTTTAATTCCCATTCGGTCACCAGTGATATGAACCCTAATGAAGTAGTTATCTTCGCCCATTACGTAAACAACAATGCCTTTTCTACTTATATGAGGGAAAAGATACATCAGTTACCATTGCCTTTTGCATTAAAGTTGTATATAGCTTACAATCGAGAACTGTAAGATAAGTTAATTACATAAACAAATTACGTTATTCTACTTTAATTAAATAAATAAATAAAAAAGTATATATATAACATTTTATCATACAATAAGTTACATAGAACAATTGTTGCGTTATTGCTTGCTTCTTCTATCCTGAAACCGTTAAGGATCCTTCAAGTAAACATGTATAAGTTTATATCATCTTTTGTTGTTTCGTTTATCGTTTAGATTCCTATCAAACTTAATATCATTTTACGCATCCAATCGTATCTTTTCCCAGAGTTCCATTAACAAAATGATTATCTACAAGATCCTGACACAATCCCAAAATGGCCATTATCGTAACTACGATTTTTATCCAGAGTGGGCTGGATTCCCTAACTTTACTAACAGTTAGAAATTTGGGAATCACGGGGTTGAAAAATTGGGTATTTGTGTATTATTTCCTGTACCCTGCATCGTTCTTGCTGTCAGAGGCGGGTCAAATCATATTTTGGGGTTGAGGACAGACCCACCCCAATTTCTATCTAGTTAGAAGATGACCTTTCAACTCCATGCGTGATCCGATCAGAAATGTAAACACGTAGTTCCAACAAGGGTTGCTAGTACCCTGCGGTACCTCCACTGCCCTTCTCTCGTCTCGATCAGGCATCTAGGAAACAGGAGGAGTGCACTGAGGGTGCGCGTAGAGAAATCAGTTGTGCAAAGGAGGCTAACGCCCAGCTGCCCGGCAGATCGCGGGTTTGTACGTACGCGATAACACTTCGACAATCTTCATCCAATTGTTAAGCGCCTTAGAGTATAAGATAAGATCGATTCTCGGATTTGTTCTTACCCCTGCGTGTTAATTTCTGTCGCGTTTAACACGTTACATTCCAGTAGGTCATAAATCGTATTTCTGAAAAGGGCACATCATCTGTGGGTTATAATTACCTTACACAATGAGACGACGAAAGCTCTTAGTCTTCAGCTAAATAATTGTAATATATAATACCGAAAAATTAATATAATTGTCTGTAATAAGAACAGTGAATGTCCACCAGAAAAAAATAGTATAAAACATTTCTGTGTGTTGTGTTTATAAAATAGGCGCCCAATTGAGCGTATTAACTCTCGTTCTCATCTTTGTATGCTGTGCTTTGTATACATATAGATGTATTAACACGCACGATATCATGACTTTATACACCTGTAGATATACGGGTCTCCATGCAGGAGTTGTTTCGTTCTCAGAATATTGTTTCCATGTGAAAATGAAGTGTAGTCCTATTTTGATGAAACATATGAAAGGACAAGTGCACTCTGCGCGCGGTGAAGAGGAGGGGTTGCATTGAATCTTCAAATTGGGACATAGAGGTTGATTCAAAACATAGCATCTGAATGTATACATCGCTTTATCTTAATGTACACATCATTATTATTTTCATTGATTGAATAGTTTATTATATTCTTAAGACATTATTATACATTCTTTTATTTTACAGTACATCCTGCTTAACCCTTGAATTAGTATACGACATATAAACAGGTAAACAACTTTAATGTATGACTAAATCAAGAAATTCTGTTCATACGTTAAGATTCGGAAAATTTTATGTTTAGAAAAATGAAACTTATCTACTACCTGTACTGTCTGAGCTTAATCGGAGGATCCATGACGAACGAGGTGTCGTGCGGAGATCGTCTTACAGCCCCAAGAGGAGTAATCCAAACCCCAAATTTCCCCAAGTCGTTCCCAGTTCCTATCAAATGTCGTTGGGTAATCGACGTGTCCGATATTCCAACTACCAACAGTTCCATCGTCGTTTACCTGACACAGGTCTACGTGTACAAAGGTCTCAGTTTCACCGAATATGCTTATTACGAATCGGAAACTATGAACTTTGGGGCCACGCTGATCAAGGAGATCACCGAAGGCAACGTGTTCGAATTCAGATGGTTCAGAACATTCAGACCGTTTCTGGTCGTGGAATTCGAGCTTGACCGGTTGGAGGGTAATCACGTACGCGTCCTAAACGATCTACTGGATGTGTACGGGTTCAATGTCACGTATCAGATGACCGAGGACGTGCCCAATCCAAATTCTTGTTCTGTTCAACGGTGCTCTTACACGGGCGACTGCCTCATGTCCATGGATTACACGTGAGTCTCGAGTCCCCGTTTTCATTCACGTAACTGGAATTTTTGTTCAAAGTAGATAAGGTCATCTTGTTCTACTAATAGTGTCACTAACTTGGTTAAATTAATATACTACTAACTTTATTAATTAGGAATTGTACTAAATTAGGAGTCGTTTTCTATCTCATTCTATATTTAGAAACGCAAATAAATTTGAACAGTAATTCGGTCCTCTGCAAAATTTCCACGCTGAAAGATAAATGGAATAAAAGAGCAAATTGTAGAGAGGTTTGTAGGGCATAGAGATACCGTATCAAGTTTTCTGAATCATTAATGAATTCCATGTTCCTCTCAGTTTGTCCCTCGCCTCTGAAAACCTTTCCACGTTTCGTGTTCAAATAACGAAATTTTCCATCGCTTTTCGCAGGAATTTTTGGTGCAACTGTTTCAACGGCTTCTCTGGAAGAGATTGTAACATAGGACCTCTCTGTTTCGAGGACGGTCAGAACCCTGTTTGTCAAAACGGAGGCACGTGCAGGTACATCATTAAAAAAAATTTAGTTTTGCATTATTTAGCAAAATTAGTGGTTCAATGAGTATAAAAGTCAAGATAGGTTTGGCTCCAATAGAAGTTTTGCCAATATTAAATACCAATAGCTGATACTTACAGAAACTTATAATCAACAACAGGGTTTTCTTTAACTGTAAAAAAGAGGTAGTCAACGGGGCATCGTTCATCAGGCTAATAAAGTTTGCAAGACTCTCGTCGTAGTTTCAATGAACTACCGTGTCCAATACTATTGGCAAACATTGTTCGCCAAAAGTCAAGCCAAACAGAATCGATCGATAATTCCTACAAATGTAGGTCGATCGTCCAATTATCCTCGCATCGTCGGACTTTTCAAATTGAAAAAACTTGGACGAGAGTCGATCGAAAAATCTACTTTGAATAAGAATTATGAATGTATGACCGGTTCATTAAACTGTTACAGGCAAATTGGAGCAAAAGCGATGAATTGCCATTGCCCCGGCGGCTACGTAGGACGTAACTGCGAGATTCGCCTTCTAGACACGATAGACGGTGGTAAGATTCATTTTCATGTGAACGCTAGTCCCGTTTGCGGAGAAAATACTTATGGATAACATTCCGATGAGTCACGTTCGCGGCGTGGTCGAATTCGAGCTGCCTAGAGCGTGAGTCATTCATGAAGATCAGTGAAGGTAAAACGATGACGAGGTCGATGCTTGTTCACAGAATGCGGAACAGAGAATTGCATAATACAATGCCCTTACAATGAAGATGAGCGAAGACCGTGCATGTGCAGAAATGGCACCAAGATCTATAATAGTAAGTATCATCTTTCCCCCTCCCATACGTATCTCAAACGTAAAATTCCAAATCTTCAAACTCCCAAAAGTTATTGACACTATTAATAAAACAAGTAGAGTATATCTGGCAAACAAAAATCCTAGCTACACCAATGATGGGGAGGTGTCTAGATTTCCCTAAAATGATTTTCATAATAAAAACTTTGAACAGTACTAATCGCAATCATGGAAACTGTTGCAGATCGTTCGAGGTACGAGTGCAGGATCAAATTATCTAACGTCACATCATTACGAACCGGACTGATAACGCAACACGGTAGCTTGGAGACGTACATCGGCAAACAGGTGAGTTGAACGCATCGATTCGCTGCTCGAAGATAGATGTTTTATTTCCTATATATATATATATATAGATAACAAATCTTGAACGTTTTACAATAGATAGGTGTATAACACTTGAAACGTGCGAATCACGCGAACAAACAGAGAATCTATATCAAGATCAGTATATTCGTTGGCGTACAGCTGTTTCGCAATATTTGGCGTCTTGCTGCCATAAATCGGACCATCAGGTTGTTTACGAGCAAGACACGCGCTATCGTATGACGAATATGTACATGTCTCACTAATAAGCATCTGTTCACGCGATGCAGTTCGTCGAATTTATTCGTTGCTTAGTGAACTCCCAGATGTAACATTTATCGTAACCGTGGTTTTCTTTCCGAACATTGTCTGGTAACGAATAACAGTTTAACAACGTCAATTGATTCCTTAAATCGTCGGTCAAACCGTGTCTTCCTGGGTCTCCTACGAAGATACGCGTGCCATTTTTCCTTGCTTTTTCTAGCCACGGAATTAAAACTCCGGTAATTTCTTCGTCGTACAGCATATCGCCAATGAAAATGAAATCCGTCGTGTCTGGTGAACGATGCAGTAGATTTTCTTGGGACACATTAAGCTCCACGTTGTTTAACTGAGCGTTTAATTTAATAGCTGCGCAAGCAACTGAAAACATACAAGATTAACGTTTTACGTAGACATTGATTTAATTTAATTATTTTTTTAATGTTGCCCAGTTTCTCTAGCTTTATTAATAGTACTGTGGCATTTGAAAAGAGGGATCAGCTCATCCTGATCCTTGTCTAGTTATGCCGATATCAGCCAGTATACAAATGTAGTAGAAAAATCAAAAAGCTAAAAATGAAAAGTCATCGAATAATTTTACATCGACTTTGACACCAGTACAATCGCCCCTTTTTACGTCCTCAATTATTCCACGGACTTTAATGCAAGATTAGGTACAATTCCATGAACGCATAAGCACACAACAAACAATATATTACATAATAACATAACGGATGTTCGTTTGTTTGCGTGTCGTTTTATATCTGAAAAGTATTTGTAGCTTCGATAATCAAATGTCCGCTGAAGATGATTTTATAATTTGATACGAGTTATCATGTTCGAAGAACGCTTAAGTATAATGACTCGATCGTGTCGCGCGAACAGCACAAAGGGTGACAGATAAGATAAAACAGCGTAACGCGCATCTCAAGAGGATTCCAATGGTTGTGTAACATTTATGTACCGTTCAAGAATGCGGTCTTGGAAACGATTTGATCCGGTGAAAGTGAAGAAGAAAGAAGCGTCACGACTATCGAGTTATGTTGGATTCGTGCCCTTTCATCGATGGTGCAACCTTCGTAATTGATGCACTACTTGGAAGTAGTTAGAAGAATTTAGGGAGACCCTAAAGTGGGCTTCGGGAAGTCTAAAGGAAGATAAGGAGGTGCCTGGAAAAACCCTAGAGACCTGTAAAGAATAAAGAGGAATAAAGGCAGGTCCCTACATTCCAGCGTTCGAAAAAGCAGATGCTGCACGCGATCGTACATGGGTCGATAACGTCTGAATCAAGTCTCGTAACCAGTTAGCACTACCAGTTTCAGAAACGTACGTATGCTACGACGTAATATTAGTGCGTCAGTGGGATTAAGTATCGTGCAGAGGGAACAGTTTACGAATGCAATGGACGTAGAGTCCAGAAACCGGCCACCTTTCACTGACGCACGAGCGGAATAGTCCCCTTTGGACCGACCTTCCTGTTAAACGGGGAAATCCACGTTGTCTGACCCACATTTTGGACTTTCTTCGAATTGCTCGTGGCACAATTATCGATTTCAAAGAGAATTACCTATATGTTCTCAAATATCTTTAACAATATTTGTGAATATTATTGATTATTCTGCGTCCTTTGCACGAGTTAATTTCTCGTCCTTCAATTAACAAATTATCTGATACCTCGGAATGGACAGAGACAATTCCACGAACTGTGCGCAACAATTACGGAGGTTCCTAATTATCGATTCGCATTCCTGGTGAACGAGACGCGAGAAGCGTATTAATGGAATTAAAAAAAAACATAGTAAATTCTGAAATAGCTCTTGGGAGACGCATTAATTCAATCTTCCGCTGTTTGAATGCATCGAAATCGCCTTATCAACGTTCACTACCTGAGGCACTCTCGCGAATTTGTCATCAGTTTGTTTAGAGTCTTGACTTCACGATGGATCATTGACCCAACGCAAAAAAAAAGAAAAGTAGTTGAACGTGTCCTTGAACCGGCCTTGAACCATTTTTATAAGAACAATTACTACTTCGATTTTCTCTGTAGCTTTCCCTATATATGTTCTTTGCATAACATCGCTAGAAATAGAGACATTTGAAAGAAGAAAGTTCTATTTCCACCCAAATTCGATACTTTGATACGTCATTACGTCGTGCAGCTTTCTAATGCGTCCTACGATTCTATGTATATCATAGTATTTATAGCGTAGCGCTATTCCGAGCATTATTCCACTACTGTTCTAAATTCGTATTGGCCATTCAAAAATCTGTCTAAATTTAAAGATCCGACATCTATCTTGGTAGAGTAATAAATGACGTCAACCGTATCTGTCCGGTTTTCTTCTTTTTTCTTTTTGCTGCATGCCGTGGTATTTCCACCCGCTCCGCCGGTTGGTTTTTATCACGTTCAAAGCACGTTGCACTCGGTTCTTCCCTGTATCATTTCCCTTCCTCGTGCAATGAGGAAATTCCTAGACTTTTTAAAGTTCTTTATTTATCCATACAAAATATCGATCTACGTTGCAATAATTAATTCTTAACAATTCCGTTATAACTTTCCTGACTCGATGCTTTGCACAATCTATGGAAATCTTGTTGCTTGCAACATAGATAGGGGAAACATAAAGATATAAATTTCCTGTAATTTATTTTATATCTTGGGTTTCCCCGAGGGAAGTCTAGTGAACTCAAGGTGAGCTTATAGGAAGCCTAGGATCCGCTCAGAAAGGGCTCACAGAAATCCTGACCTGAACTACAGAAATTCTGAGAAGAATCGTAAGAGAGTATAAGGACATGCTAAAGAAAGTATAAGAAAATCTTGGAAAATGCTTAAACAAATGTTTCAAGAAAACATTCCAACTCTGTTTATCTTTCTCAGACATCAGTACAGATATCGACCCACCTATCTGGTAATAACTTCCTTGAAGCTGTTATTAATAGACTGCTCACCAATATCTGCGTTTAAGCTTACTGCTTAATAAAATACAAACCTTTATCGATATCGTTGGCAACAACTTTCTTCGCACCTCGAAGTTTGGCGGCTATAGCGATAGCTCCGCATCCAGCCCCAAGATCTAAAACGGTCTTCGAGGACGAGAATAACATTTTCCCATTGTCGAGGACGAATCTGGCGAGTCCTTGTCCACCTGGCCAATAAATTGACCAGAAGGGATCCACGAAAACGTTCCTCTTCGCGTTATCCTCTTCAAAAATATTTTGAAACGGTTCGTAATAAAGAGCACAATTTGGCGTTAAAAGAGACAACTTGATTTCCGGCGTCATATGATTCCTCGTGATCTCAGTGTTGTTTAAAATTATCCGATTCACTTTACAGTCACGTGAGATGGCTGCTGAGATACAGCTGCTGGTGTTCAGGGAAACGGCTCTTTCACGAGACCCGCTTGAATGAAATATCCTTCTCGTGATCATCTGGTAGCCTAAAAAGAAGAAAGTTGTCGGTAAAAATGTCGATTCGAGGAAACAGTCTAAATATATGAGACGCATTCGCTTATTTTTGTATTGCAAAAACATTATCAGCATTGACGTAACTAAAATTTTTGTGTGCGATTGGCCAAAAATACTTTTACATATATGGGAAAGAGGTGCTACCATTTGTATTAACTATGAAATAGTAAGACCTGTTTTCCTTACGTTATCAATGTCTGTAGTAAAGACTAAACCTGTCCTAAGCCCCACCTGATAACGGCAATGGCTATAGAAAAACGAGGTACCTTCCTGGAACGATATCATGATTTGCAACCTTATCCACTGTAATCAGAAATACAGACTCCCTCTTCCCCGCGATAAGATTAAACTTGTCACAGCCACTCCAGTCTTTGTACATTGAAGAGGCCGATTTCGAGGCGCCAAATATTTTCAATTACAACAATCGCGATGGGAATTGCGCCACAAGTCCCGTCGTAAACGACTGGATGTATTACTTTCGCAAAGTTCTCACATACCTTAAGAACTACTTTCGTCATTCTTTGGAACTTTCTTTGTTAAATTTGTAATTTGTATAATTACATGGTTAACGATTTAAAAAAGAATCTTTAATGAATCCACAAGAAACAATAAAACTCTCACTTGATCGTATTGCTCGCTTATGAATCATCTTTGATATCAATGAGAAAAATGTTACCTCTTCGCGTCATGTTTTGATATCCTGATAAAGAAACAAAGCAAACGAAGTGGATATTTCTTCTAATCGACCATTCTCTGTTCTGCAACAAAATGAATATGGAGTTATTGAAACACAGTAGATAAGAACATGACGATTTCAAAGTAATAGTTCCAATTTTCTTGCCTAAGGGTTTCTGGGATTCCCAAGCGGCTACGCATGCGCAACTCGACTCCTCCATGGGTGGATGACCGACCAAGGCTGGATCGTAAATTTCCTGAAAAAATATTGCGTTAATCTATTGCCTTAACTTATTAATACTGAAAAGAGCAAAAATTGAAATGCTATTCAAATGATTTACTAGGAATAGCAGATTGGATTTGCTTCCAGCTTCGTTATGCTTTATCATCGATTATGTAACAAATTAACTTTCCAATTCATCGAAATTAAAACTGTTACGTGTGATCAGTTTAATTTTAGCATGTGCGTAGTCCTTGTGAGATATTATTGGTACGATAAAGGACATCAGAGAGGGAGAGGAAAATCCAAAGCAGATGCGAAATATCGACTTTTCATAATTCCCCTATCAAACCGTGATTCCCAGGTAGATTTCCATCTGGGTTATCAGCAAATCTGTTCGAGTTACAAGGCTGATGAAACTGAAGGGACGAGACGGTGTTATTTGCATCATGTACATACGATCTATATTTGCCACAGACACGTGTTATCGATCGAAATAGAAGAACAATGTGACGACCAAAACCCTATTCAATGAAACGGACAATAAACCTGTTATTCCAATATACTCTATCTAACGAAAAGATGCTGGAAATTTGATGTATGTACATCTGTTATAGCAACTTGTCATTCTAATCGAAGAGAAACGCCGACTCATTCAGCGTGAAAATTATCTCTACGTCTCTGTTTAAAGATTACACGATGACATTTCGAATGATCAAAATGTCTGGAAGGAAGTCCCTGACCCGGGCACTATTTTAGTTTCAACGTCCTCTAGGATATAATAACGCCTGCAGCTAAATCGTTGCTCCTTATGACGCAGCAACTTTCCCGTACAGGTTCATCGTTGGAATTTCTTTCCTTAATGTGCTCCAAAGGGTATTAGGAATTCTACGTTAAATTAAACTGCAAAGAAACCCAATATCGTAACACGAGGAAAAATAATACTACTACTTTTCCTTGTGCTACATTTCCATAGTTCGGGAAATTATTATAGTATGCTAATTACCGCAAAAAAGTACCTACATTTTAAAAACGCTTACCAAATTACAATGTATGTTATATGGAAGTTTACCGTAAAGCTTTTCGCGTTATTTCAATTCCAGGTAAAAAGCTTTCGCGACCGATTCGTCGATAAAAAGCTCCGTCGTGTGTACACACGCTCGGTATATGTAGTTTATCTGGAATACCCCGTCGATATATAGAACGTCGCGGTGGTGAGGGAAGTGGTCGTATAAAAGCGACACGCGCCTGCTGCGAGGTCATTCGTAACTCGAGCTTCGTCTGGTGTTGTGTCGGTACAACAGAACGTTCAAAACGATCATATTGCGTGACAATTACGTTATTTCATAAGATTCGTGTGCATCAGTCAGAAGCTGCTTGAAGAGTCAGTGAGTCGGATTAGCTGTCAACGGTGTCTTCTTGTGATAAACTGTTAAACAAAGCCGAGAAAATTCCAACATTTAGTGAAGTGTGCAAAAGAAGCACGCTAGAGATTAAGTCGGAGACTAAACAAGAACAAACACTTACGGATATGACACGTTGCCAAAGCTTGCAGTCTTATGCATCCGTCGCGATGACAGACAGGTAAGGATTCACTATTGATACTCGTTACAATCTATAAGATGACACGTGCCGTGGCTCGCTCTCGTGCATAGTTTACATTGTTGCGTGAAACATCGCAATCATCGTGCATTGGCGTAGCTAGAATTTTTCTCTCGGACGAACTAGATTCCTTAGATTCGCTAATAGAGTTAACATTTCATATCAGATAGTTGATGGAAATCTGAACATTTTAGAACTCGAGAATAAAAAATGGCTAGAATTTACGTTTTCGAAAATGAAAAAATTAAAAAGGGATTTGGAAATTTAAAGCCCTCGTGTTAAGTGAAGCAAGCCATGCATATAATAGGACGGAGAGAGGACTAGTTACGCCAATGGTCTTGTGTCAATCTTCTTGCTGAATCTTCAATCTCTTTTAAAAATTCTTCACAACTGATTTCGATTGATTTTTCAGTGGTTCATTATCCTGGTTGGAACAAAAGGAACAAAGATGTCCTAGGACCACAATAACTTGTGGAATGCTGCCAACATTAAGAGCACTGGCATCCAAGGAATGTGAAAACAGTCAAGGCACCACCTGCCTCGTGCCGTTTGATACCGAAATGGATTCAGCCAGCCACCTGCAAATGATCTTACTAGAGGCTTATTGTCGTGAAACGGGAATCAAAGTGTTACGAGTATCCAGAGAGCGGATACGAGATCACTTGTGTCCGGGAAGTGGCGATCCCTCCTGTGTATTAATTTCCAACGAAGATCCATATTTTCTCGATCCACCGGAATGAATTGGAACTACTTCTTCAGGAATGAATATTTTTTTGACTCGATGTAGTCATGCAACGTTGCTACGTTCCCTAAAACTGTGAAGGACCGTTGGTCGGTCGGTGAAGACGGAGGATGTGATCGATTTTCCGTTTGAGCGTCGTCACGTTGAAGTGATGGATCGTCGAAGAGCGCCGATGATAGACGGTTGTCGTCTGGAGGCAGCGGACTGACGTAGATATCTGCATAAATTTCATGTACAATGAATAAAAAGTTTCAAGCGTGAAGATCGTTTAAACATATAAACGAGACAAGAACGGAAAAAGAAATGAACAATTGCATCAGTCGTGCGGATACGCGTACTTATATGTACAGTTATGTTACGCGCGCACGTGTTGTAATTATGATGTAATCGTTGAACATCGAAGAAATACGAAATAATTATTTTGTACTAGAATATTGAGAGAGAAATTGTTTTTATGACACAATGATTATTTTGTAATAATATACGTACTTGTTATCGAAAATGGTGGTTTTCTTTATTTGTCCTAAAAAATTATTCCCTAACTTTTAACCTTACACCTCCGGTATTGATCCGTTGTAATTCTTTGCAGCTTGCAAAGTATTTAAGGAATTCTAACATCTCGTCTATGGAGGATTTACAAATCCTGAGCGTGACGTGAGTAGGTACATTAAACGATAAGTAATTTCAGTCACCTTTTTAATGAAACTCGTTACAAAAACAAGAAATTGCTTTGAATGAAAAGTTTACCAATGGTACTTAAATTAGATCTTATTACTTGCATATCGTTGCGTAGACCTACGTCGGAGATCACTTTCCACTTTTTCGGAAACTCGGAAGATGGTGATAAGATTCGAGAATCTCTTAATAAACTGGTACAACGTCGACGACTTAGTGAGATCTCCCTCGAATCAACTCACTTCACGTTTCAGCAAAAGCCAGCTCCTAAATTGCAGGTAGCTGTCCGTGAACTTTTATCAAACAATTTTTGCAAATATAAATTATAAACAAATTAATATACCTGCTTAGAGTCTCCGTCTCGATCAAGGAAACGAACACGAGGTTCATTTGGGGGATCAGTTCGTCTTATCTTGCACCGCGCAAGGTAGCTACGGAATGAATTTCACCTGGTACAAGGATAACATGCTGGTGAACATGCACAAAGCAACCAGGTGAATGAACAGCAAATCGTCAATGTTTATAAAATATAAAACTCATCTACTGTCAAAGACAGTTTGAAGTTTGAACGTTAGTTAAACTGACGCCATAGTTTGATGGTAAAGTAGGATTCATTTGGCGGTAACATTTAAATTTCAGTTTGAATCGGTAATATCACATGTGAGAGGAAAATGGTAGAGGCTACGTAGCTCTTGAATTATGGAACCAAAATTTAATATAAGTTCGATGGAATCGAACAATAAGTTTCAGACTGAACATTATAAATTGAAATGAAATATTTTATTGCATCTTATCAAGAAGCTCAATATTTACATTTCTTTTAGAGAAATCTGGTACAAACATCTTCCAAATGATGGTTCTGATTTCCATACATCACTATTAACCATTGAGAAGGCATCCATACTGGATGCAGGTCAATATACATGCCAGATAGTTGATTGGGGTGTACAACAATGTAAAAGCATTTATGTCGATGTGAGGGATGAGCCAAATGTAATGGTGATGCCGATGAGTGCTACTATAGATAAGGTAACTATTTGATTTCTTATAAATATTATATCTATCCACTGTTATGTATGAAACAACCATCTACACTTTGTTTTCTTCTAGGGAAGCAATATACAATTAACGTGCATGACTCCCAATATGCCCAATATTGACATAGGATTTGGTTGGACTAAGAACAGAGCCTTGCTTAAGCTGGAACTTGGGAGTGAAGTGTGGGAGGATCTTTACCCAGCAGGAAGTATATTGAAGATCACAAGTGCTCAGGTATATCATTTAATCACTAACAAAGCATTTACCAGTTTTTAACCAATGTCTGGTATTTACAGAAATCAGCGATATACACGTGTAACGTAGCCGACAAGTCAATGTCCGTCCGTGTAGAAGTTGTAAATCGAACACTGATTCCCATTTGCTTGAAAGGAATGTCTTGGGGATTATATTGGCCAGATACAGTCCCTGGTTCAGAAGCATTATTAGAATGTCCTCAGTATTTTATAGGGAAGAAAGTATCCAGGCTATGCTCTATGAAAGATGCGACCACACCTGAATGGCAGATACCTGATTTTTCTTCTTGCTTGTATGAACCACTCATCTTGTATTACAACAAGGTTTTCAGAATTTTACCTCCTTTTGTAATATATGTATCTAAACGTATCATGTAGTTGATTTGGATGTACAAAGATATACTGCTTATGTTTGTAGTTTAAGAGCCTGACTCTGGGTTACCAGAATACAACTGGTTCTGAAACAATTTTTGCTTTCTGGGAGATCTTACGAGCACGGAGTATGCCACTTTACCCAGGAGAAGGAGATCGCATTCTGAATATATTAGCCGAGATTGAACGTTATCAGCAAAACATCGACCCATCAGATTTGCATGCATCCACAGATGCTCTTGTACGAATCATCGGTCGAGTATTGAGCGACAAAAATTCAATCCTTAGCCAACAGGTAATGCCTTTTCTTAGTTTTCGATAAATTAGGAGAAAAGCAGTAATAAAATGTCTATTTGTAAATTCCAGAAAGTGTTACTCCTGCTGCAAATCATGCGAAGAAGCTTGACTTACTGGAGCAGAAACGACATTCATCCTTATAAACATCTGTCCCTTCCTTCACTCGTGGTAGATATCCAAGAATTACAACAACACAGTGGTGACAGCATTACACATTCACTTCAGATCTCTGCAGACGATTCTACGTAATTATTATGCACTTCATAAAGTTTAATCGATTGTGTTATTAATTTTTTTAATTGAATTACAGATATCCAAGTTGGTACGAAGATAAAACGACCATACGATTGTGGAAGAAGCGACTACGTGGTTTGAAGGCCAATGGCACACTCAGCGGAATCGTAATTGTTTACAAGAATGTATCCCACTTTCTTCCAAATACATACGTCAAAGAACTTGAGTTAGTAATTACATATAAGGATCAATGATTTTCTATTATATAATTTGTTTAGATCATTAATTCGATAATTTTTTCCCGTTCAAAGCGATGGCACAGACCTCGAATTTCGCATTAATTCCCGCATCATCACCGTGGCAGTACCTGCATTCAATTTTGATAAGCATAATAAGATATGGGTGGATCTACAAATAAAACACGTGCAAAATCAATCGAATTTTTGGAACGTGTCTTGTGGCCTCATGGATGACATGGGAATGTGGGATCTAAACAGCTGTATTGCTAATACATTACCAGGAGACTCCACGACTCATTGTCTGTGTCCTAATACTGGCACGTTCGCAGTTTTTCTAACAGCACGCGCAGTGAGGGTAAGTGTGTACGGTGAAAAATATTGTATCTAAAGTTTTAAAATAATGGAAACAATTTCAGGTAGTACTTGCAAAAAGAGAACAAACGACATTTATCGTGATATTTGGATGCGGTAGCTGTTTACTACAGTGTCTTTTGTCCTCTCTGATCCTTGGATACTTTTGGTGGAGGAATCGAAGTTGGTTAAATTTTCTGAAACTGCAATGTTGTGGCGCTTTGGTCGGAGCGATGACTGTATTTATCTACGCTGTACATAACAATTTACCCGAGGTATAGACATTAACAATATCGGTTATATATAATTTCCTAAAAAATATAAAGAAGATGTGATAATTGCTTCATGTGGACAGAGTTCATATGCAGTCGTGGCGATCGCTTTGGAAGCATTCCTTTTAATCGGCATGTCTGCGCCAATATCAGAAGCTTTGATTATCTTCGCGGGCCTGACTCAAGCTCGATCCAATCATCATTTTCAACCCACTGTCATTGCAGTAATTACTGGTTAGCTAAAATATTATATGTAACTGATCGAATATCAGTTAAATAAATATAAATGTTTACACGATTTTAATATGATTTAGGTGTACCTATCTTAGCAGTGCTAACTACTGAATTAACGCACAAGAGCACCGGCTGGAGACATGAATCGTGGTGGTTGATTTTTGGTAGCGGAGTTTACAATATATTCGTAACTTGTGCCACGATGATGTTTCTTATATTCGTATTATTATACCTGGGAATTCTGCACAAAGCTCACGCGCTCGTCGAGGAAAATGTAATGAAGAAAGAAGCGATAGAAACAAGGTATCATTCTACTAGTAGAACATCATATTGATCATTAATTATTAGTGGGATTTGAAATCATTCCTCAACTTCTTTTATGAATAATACGTTCCTGTCTTAGACTACGAATGCTTCATCGAGCCGCGATCGTCATTTGTGGCGTAATCGCAATGGAAGCTTCTTCCATCTTCTATATAAACTCCAATTCTATCATCTTCCATTATACATTCGCTTCTCTTTCTTCATTTTTAGTAAGTATACATACATTGATATAATTAAAATTGAAATACTCAATTCACGTTAATGTTCTAATGATGACTTCTGTGTATTTAGGGATTTATCATAGTAATAGTTTATATTGTGAATGGTGAGTTAGCGATCATCGACTTAATTCTACGGAAAATGACATGGAAACGAAATACTGAAGAAGAAATAACATCTGAGCCGATCAAAGGTATTTCATGACAGAAATTGTATTGATACTTGGAACGGTGTATATTAACGCATCATTTTCATTCTTATCAGTGTGTTCGAAGAGCGCAGAGGTTGAAAACGACACGGCACCGCCTCCATCATCGTTGAGCATCGGGGAATCGTATCTTGAAGCTCGCGGTATCGCAGCTGGCAGTATAGATATGCGCGAATTTATGAACGAATCCTCTTCATCATATTCAAAGCCTTCCGTCTCCGTTGCCGGCAGGTTCTTACCAGAAATACGCATTGATCATTCGGACGATATAAATCTAGAAAATTACAATACCAGTCCACGAAAGTATCAAGAGGCAATCACGACATTTGACAGCGTATTCACTGCACGTGGTTCACACTGTGTGAATGAACCACCTTATGGCAGTGGTGAGTGTTGTGGCTTCAGGGAATTCGGCAAATATCGCGAGTCACAGGGACAAATTTTTATTGCGCACAATCCGTCACCAGAGAGCGCTGCAAAAGTTTTGTGCAGCGCTGACGTCGAATCTCGTCTAAGTGGTATGCCAGACGTCACTTTGGCCGTGAAAAATGACATTGAGCTATTGTCTACAACGGAGTTGAAGAGCAGAGAACACGTGAACGTTATTCCCGACATAGCCAACACCACCGAACGTAAGCAACCAGATGGAGAAGAGAATACACCTGAAATAGTAATTACGAACTGTGAAGCCACTACGAGTGGTATGCTCGATCGTATTGCCCATGACCTTGACTATTTGCTGAATCGTACACACTCCACAGATGGAACCTAGGTATAAGTATAGTGTAAGTCTGAGCAGCTCGATGCCCTTTGGACAGTTATTTCATCGTTACCAGCGATCGTTTGCTGTAAAAATATTTAAGCAGTACTGCCCTTTATACGGTTCGATCTCCATTATTCGTATCTTCCATCGGTTTTTATAACACGAACAAACGTGTGTACGTTTAATCTGTATCGAACACACACGTGCATGTATGAGTATTGGCGTAACTAGAATTTTTGTTTGGAGTGAGACAGAGATCTCCTAACTTTACTAATAGTACCGACGCTCAATGCCAGGTCATGACCAAGTGGCTTGTGGAAAATTAGAAAATTGAAATTTTACGAATTAAAAATTGGGGATTGGGAATTGGTAATTAGGGAAGAGCAGTATGTATTTTGAAGTGGTCAAGCCCACCTTGCTCCCTATCTAGTTACAGCTATCTACATGTGCAGGTGTGAGGTCTAACTTAGAAATCGACTTTGCTAAACAACACTGGTTTAGAATGTTTGATAGTGCATGTAGGTGAGGTGATTCATCAGATAAATAGGAAATTTAGATTGGGTCAAGGATCTATCATGTAACAGTACATAGAATAAAATACAAAGCTAAATTGAAACACATTGAATAAAGTTTCTATAATTTTTCTAATATAGTGATACATGATATAATAGATTGAGTTTGATGCAAATTTAAAACGTATTTAAAATATATTTAGACATTTGAAGAGAACAGAAAATCATTGAAAAGATTGAATTTTGGTCAATATTGTCTTATATGTTTCATAAAATGTTACTTTGTTTACTGTTAAATGATAAAGGAATCAAGTACTATTCTCAGCAGAAAAGAAGTGCTCCGGGACGGCACAGAAGTAAAGAGGAGTACTTCATACACACACTACTCGATTCTCTATTCTTATACGAGCTTAATTAGTAGATGTGATCGCTTTGACTACTCGAGGCATGCCCCCTTCGTTCCGACCAATTGGACCCACATTCCTTGTAGGGCACTTCTTCTCTGCCAACAGTAGCAGGCAAGGAAATTTTGAGGTTTTAACGATGAATTTTATCGAATACACGTTCAAACGAGTAAACGAACAACGGCAATTTTTAAAAAATATTATTATTATCATCATCATCGTCGTCGTCGTCGTTGTCGTTTATAATGTTACTAAATGTTTTATCATGTAACAAAGACCTAGCATCATAACAGTATTACAGTAAACCTGCAGTGTGTGCAATACGAATCAAAAAATTATACAATTCATTTATTTATTTTACAAAAACGTATACATTTTTCTCATTAAATACTTCTAAGAAAGTTCAGTCATAAAGGGACTATTTGTAATTACGTTTTTCTTTACACTCCATCCATAAAAACTTTTACATCGAAGAGACATTTCATGTTTCTCCTTCTGCTATAACGTTACAGGAATAAATTTTTATAAAACGCATCGCTTTGGATTCATGTTCCCCTATTATTATGTAATCTTTAGTCAGCATCAATTGAAGTACAGATTGGGAAAGTGAAAGTCAAAAAATTGATCAGGAAGACAAGGAGCAACAGTTTCAATGAACGAAAACAAATTTCAGGCAGTGGAATTCCGAGTTATAGTATTTATTTATCACTGTCATCGTACAGCCCTTTCAATTAATATCCACGATTCAGTCGTCGCACTTTTTTGTTTGTTTTATAATTTCAATTATAAAGCTATACATTCAATTTAGTTCCATAATCTACTTACACACTTAAGATCGAAGTTTACGTTGGTTGGTAATAGTTTCCTTTTTTTTTTTCTTTACCACTAGTAATGGTTAGTCATTTGCTTAGTGAAATGCGTCACTGAAATTTTATTTTACCGAGGTATGAAATTGGAGCAGTATCTCTTGGCCAAGCACGTGTTATAAATGCAAAAAGACATAATAAAGTCGGTGTTAGTTTGTTAGCACTCGAATATACCTATATGACTAGTTTTCTGTGTCAACAGATTTTCTTAAAAATATAAATTATTTACAAGGATTTCAGCTAATTTTATCGAGATTTAATAATCTTGGTTTAATCACATCAATAATACCGAAGTATAGGTGGGCCGTGGCTGTTTAACGGAATACTACGAAACAAAATAAAAAAAAAAAGATTCTTTTTTCTATCCTTATAGTAACAAAAAAGGAACCTAGTCTCTTATTTTTATATTTCATTGTTCTAAACAAAGGAAATACGTCGATTCATATGACTCGGATCGAATCATAATAGATATTGAATATTTAAACGAGAACAAGTGCGAAATTTGTTAATGTCTCCTTTTGGTACGTTACATTTTTCTTATTGCTGTACGATTAAACTGTTCTGTACCTATTAATTAGATCGTTACCTTCCTCGTTTTAATTTTCTTTTAACCTTGTCCATTAATATGTACAAACTTAATTTCATTTTTTTATCGAACATTTCATCGTGTCGCGGCAAAAGATAAATTTGAACTTTGATTAATATTTAGTTCCAAGTAAATTCGTACGCGTTCTCGACGAATCGAAACGTTCACTAGTTAAAATGCCCTTTATTTCAGCCTAATAACAAGTGACTACGATTATTAGTAATAACTAGGCGCAGTTTTGGAACTCGATACATTCGCAATTACATTTTCTTAATAATTGTACAGTCAACTGAAATAGTAGAGCTCGTTCTCTTTAATTTCACATTAGATTTATTCAGCGTATACTCTAACCGTTCGAACTACCTTACTATTTAATAGAAAACTTAATACCGTTAAATTAAATTAAATTTCGTAAACAAAATATCGTATCCTCGATGAAACGAATATTTGATGATATCGAGTTAACGATTTTAGCCTAGTGGTTTAGCCACGGCACCTTTTCTGCTTTTTTTTTCTTTTCTTTTATTATTTCAATCCATTCTTTCTTCCTGTTTACTTAAATATAAAAATACATAGCCAGTCTATACATAGAGCGTGCAAAGTGGCACAGTGAACTGAGTTACCAGATATCCTGGATGGTTAACTACCGCTTTCAGCATTCGACGGTGGTTCCGTTTCATCATGACTTTTGCTGGCGTTACTCGATACGGGGAGACCTGAGGTTTTTGGCAGCGGGTTAGTTACACTATCACTATTGGATGTTGTCGCGTTATACATAGAATTATCAAAGTGTTGCAAGCATGGAAATTCTGGACCAGGCAGCAATAGAGTAGTTTGGGTGGGAAGATTAGTTAACGATACCATTCCAGGTGTCATCATTTGCTTATTAAAACAACTTCTTAACGCTTCTTCAATTAAATTTGCTATTTTATCACGATCGTTCTACAACAGATGATACTAGGTTGGAAATAATTGTTGCACACATATTATCGAATACCATAATTGTATAAATCAAATCAATTACCTCGTTAATGAATCCAAAATGTACAAGCTCTTGCGCGAGAAGCATCGAAGTATCTAATTGACTCACAGGACACGTCAATTGCCTATTCATTTTGTCGTCCATGCGTAATAATATTGTCATCTATAAAATACACCAACGTAAAAAACAACAATTTTTGACGGTGATGTTAGGTTACTCTCACACTGTGTTATATCACTCACAAGTAATTCACAACTTTCTTCTCTAGGTTTAACATTACACATCATATTAACTACTCTTCGAGACTCCACGTCCACCGGTTCGGGTGTGACCGATTTTACCGATTCGGTTACCTCGGGCGATATTGCCCTTGGTCGAACAGGTGGTGGTAGCTTTGCCATAAATGCTGTTAACGGATATATACCATATCTGCCGAGAAGGAAAATGATCGATATTGTTAAAGAACAAGAGATTCATACGATGATTTATGTGTACTCACTTTACATCTTCGACAAACTTTTCTAACTTTTCCGTAACGGGAATATCACTCAATCGAATTTGTTGCGGTGGTCGACCTTGGTATTTAATTTCGGCAACCACTGTATCAGGTCGGTATAGCCTTTGTAATACTTCGTCTGTTATCGTTTCTGAAATATTAGCTGGAAAAGTATAAAATCAAGTTAGTTCCAAGCAATTCTTACTACACCTTAACTATAACAGAAAATATGGGACATATATAACACGTGATACATTTTCTGACACATGATAGTATAAAGATAAGATAACAAGGATATTATTGCACTTACTGGCTGAATTAACCAAAGCATGAGCTGCGAGTAATTTTAAAGAATGTACTTCGAATAAAACTGGATGAAAAAGAAGTTCCCGCGCACTCGGTCTACTTAAAGGATCTACTTGAAGACATTTCCGGATAAAGTCTTTCTGCTGGAAATCGTCTAAAGATTCTATCGTTTTCTTAACGTTTTCCTCGGTCACGATCGTGCCAGTATCACCGTTACCCTGAATTTCTAATGCAGCCATTTCCAGAGCACACATACCAAATGAATAAATATCAATGGCGGGGGTTACAGAATCTACAAAACGCAAGTTAGATGTACCAAAATAAATTACGTAATTATGTACTGTAGTATTAGATGCAAATATAGTTCACTCACTTCCGTATTCAGGTGCTACAAAATGCATGTTTTTCATATTTGTTCTACAAGTTTTAACGTGATGATGAATCGCATCTGGTGCCACTGTAATTAGCAAACAGCACATATTACATTTACAAGTATGCCTCAAATATGTGTACACAAAAGTAATATGTTTATATGAAAGTATTTAACAAGCAACGCATTGAAAAACTTTCTTTATGAGGCAGCAGGAATTCTGTAAATCTTCTATGTGGTAGAAAATGGCAATTGTTCTTTCTGAATACCCGCCACCTCCCTTTTAATAAGTGAATCGATAAATCACTAGAAAAATTGTGTTGTAACTGAAAAATTATCCTACGAGTAACTTGAGCCCTTGTACAATCATTTCTATATATACACTTGTATGCATCAAAGTGTCTCTGGAAGAAGAAAATACCACTTAAAAAATTTCTTCAAACTTTGCAGAGACACTTTTATCAAGCAAGATGAATTTTATAAGTCGGAAACGGAATTCGACGAATTTATTTTATCGGTGAATAAAGACGCAAAAAAAATATTGAAGTATAATGAAAATTTGTGCGATATCGGGGTACAAACGCTTTAAAGAAAATAAATTCGAACATTTCGTATTAACCAATCTACTAATAAGTAAGATGCGCGCGCGCGCGCGTGTTTATGTGCGTGTTGTGTGTGTGAAATATCGTTTACCTCATTATGCCTAAATTACTTAGCTGGCAACAGTTGATGATTATCTGCCAAATGTATTTCCTTCAAATTCACCACCTTTTCACAATTTACACCAACCGAAGAACGTCGATATCAGTTGACTTATCCTCTTGGATGGATAAAAGTACGAATACACTTCTTCTCTCTTCAAAGACTTTGCTGTGTTTTTTCATTATCTAGATTAGCCTATCTGCTATAATTAAAAATGAGGACTCAAGTTACTCCTAATATATAAAAGTAGTTTATACACAATTTTTCTAACAGATTTACATTACTAATAGAAAAACAGAATACATATGTGTACAGAGAACGAGAGAAAATACGGTACGATATAAACACTGTAATCATGATTCAAATAAAATGGACTGCTAAAAATATATTACGTTTTTAGCAGAATTACCAGAGATATACAACAGAAAAAATATTTCATCTTTCATACGTGTATACCATTTAGTTTTAAGCCCTGACACACTATTAATCTTACAGTAAACTTCAACTGAACATGGAGTGAAACTGTCTTCACAATACATAATTGAATCACACCCTCCTCCACACGTTATTATATACTTTTTAATACTTGTATTCAAATAATATTTATACATCATTCACTTTAATAACTGGAGATTAATCGGATAACCGTGTAAAACTTATTTGTTACTGTCGATCGACTTATTGTACAAGCGTTGAAGAGGCAATCACAGTAATAGCAATATACGTACTTTGCTTGTACCCCATGTAAGAACAAAATAAATACCAGTTAGGTCACAGTTGTTATTAAAACATCACTGGTTGGTTGATTAATAATCCTATATTGTGATTTTTAGTTTTCTTCCATGAAAATTATGAGAAACAAAACTATTAGCTTCTCATAGTCCTGTGAATAAAAAAAGGGAAGTGCCTTGCAAACTCCTATTCCAATATATGCTAAATAATTTCATTTAGGGATAAATGCTCTCTTGAATACCTACGAGCAGCTATGTATTGGTATATGTTAGCAGAATGTTTCAATACATAAAATATAGGAACATAAAAATTGTATTTTCTTTGTCATAAAATATCCTATAAAAAGGAAAATATTTTTATATTTTATCATTAAAGTACTTACCTGAACCAATCTTTACAAGTCCATTATGTTGAATAAATATAGTGTCACAAGTGAGGTTTCCATGAATAATGGGAGGAGAACAGGAATGCAAATAGCTGAAATTTTAAAAGAAATTGATACATATGTATCATAATAAACAGACATACGATTTGTTACTAATGAAAAATTTATAATTTATGCACGAAATATACTACCTTAATGCAGAAAGTATTTGAGTACACCAACGTTTCCATGCTTGCAGGGGTAATTTTTTCACATTACGTTTTGTTCTTTTTAGGAACTGTTTTAAAGATCCAGAGGACATATATTCAGTTATAAATATAACCTAAGAAACAGAAATATATATTACAATAAGTAACATTTATAAAAAAAAAATCTTTAGTACAGTCCTGTTTAAATGTAAAATGTTGCACTTACTCGAGGCTTATCATTATGGGTATCTGTCCAATACCTATGAAATTTAACAATATTGGGATGTTCCAGTTGTGTAAGGTTTTCAAAGACAAGTTGTATTTTTTCCTCCTGTGCTTTGAAGTTTTTTCTTTCAGAGAATTGCACTTCGTTCCAAACAACTTCAACCCCTTCTTCTGTATCCATTGCCAAATAGGCACAGTCGATTCCTGGTACATCGCGTTGCTCCACCTAAGTAACAAATAATATTTTTTATAAAAATAGTCAATTCCATCAATGTAATTAGTCACACAATTTAAATTAACAACATAAAGTTCAAAAGTTAGTTTATTTACAATTATAGTTTATAAGTACGCCATACATAGTAACATTTATTTACAATATATAAGTTATATAAAACAAAATTGAGACCAACCTATAGATATATTTTAAGATTCAATATGAATGAAATGGCAGAATGTATTACCGCAATCATTCATTTTAAAGTTACTTAAAGCATAATTCAAACAATTTTGTGCCTATTTGCCATTAGATTAATATGACCTTGTAAAAAATTTGAGGAGGGGAATAAATCATGGTAGGGATTGTTATGATAGATGCTACTTATAATCTGCTACATTGAATTAAACAATTCAAAATTCATGTAATTACATTTTCTAATTAAACATTTACCACCAAATAAAAACAACATGCAAAAAATGAAAGAGATAGCCTATTTTTTTTTTAAATAGACATACCTCCATTTCAGTGACTTCGTTTTCACTGCCTCTGGCTGCTCCAAAGGTAGAGCCTTCGGCTAACGTAGACTTGGAACCTACATATACCTAACATAAAATAATAATTATTGAACAACAAGTGAACAAACATTTGCTTTATCTTTATATTAATACTATTTGTCTTACATGTTGTTTAGAATGTTATTATTGTAACTAGTCAATGGTCCAACTATGTTTATTTTTAGGACAAAATATGAAAAACATATCACTGTTGGTAAAAGCTTAATGCCAAAAAGTTATTAAAAGTTCATTTACAAATATGAAGTTAAAAACATATAATATTTACATAGATTTAAATAAATAGTTAAACTTTATCTCTGAATTGTTATGCTAAAGTAAATCTATTACTATTCTTATCGTCTTAAGACTAAGTCTATATTAAACTGCTTATAACTACTTCATAATTCTTTCTTTGAGTTCAAAAATTAACAAACGATTATACAATGATAAAACTTTCTAACTTCTGTTGTAAAAATATTCAATAGTATCAAAACTAACATTAAGTAAGTTCTGAGTCAGGTGCTTAAACATTGTTTACCTTTCACGCCAGACAACAAATATCCCAATAGTTTATTAAACTAAGATCAATGCAAACAAGAAGTATCACAGGAGAATATATTCATTGACGTATTTCCATTACTGTACGATAGTAGTCACAACAAAGAGAACGTATATGCCAAATGTTTAGAGCTGTACAACCAACATATAATTGAAACGTGTGGACAAGCCAGATATAAACAAATGCATTGGTGTATTGTGTATAAAAAAATACGCATACCTCTTCCCGGCGTTTGAGCCACCGCCCGCAGGGGCTCTCCTCCAGGATTTCACTCTCATCCTCAGAATCTTCACCACTTTCTCGCGGTGACTTGTGCTCTGGATCCGTGCTGGAGCGACTCCCGGGCATCACACACGCGATTAGTTGAAGGAGCAGCACCGAACAGAGCACAACGCAACCAAACTCATCGGTGGTAATTCAAAAGAATTCCTTAATATTGCATTTATTACACCATAAGTACTGTCAATGATACACACGTGAACTTTAGTATAAAGAATAGTTGAAACGAACGTTTAGTGCTCTGGCACGATAGCACTCACAGTGACACATGCAGCGACAACCCGTTGCAGGGGAACCCGAGCTGCGATATTTCTGATCTTACGCGGTCACGCGCACGGATCTACGCTTTTCGGTTTCCCTCAAGACTTGGCCGGTGTATCGAACATCGCGTGAGCAACTCACCAATTACACTGTCAAAATAAAATCTCTGTTATGAGCAAAATAGCTTCGATGTGTCACACACTCTAGTACTCATTTTCGCTCTGTCTTCGGTCACGTTCGCCCAGTATGGCGATTAGCGTGCACCGCACCCTTTTCGGACCATTAACAGCGACATCTGTCGGCTGTCGTCTTGATGTCGGGTAAATCCACCACTGAACGCGATTAGAGCAAAAGCAACGTTCGTGCTCGTTTAGTCTAAACGCACCCTAACATTTGTTGAACCACCGTTTAATAAATTCAATGATACATACGTTGTCTTATGTCGCTAGGTAGTTTGTGCTCATGTGACTATGTGATTGCCATGAGGCATCAATAATAAAAAATGTTGAGATGATTTAAAGTGCTATTCTGAATTTTATACGTTATGTTAAGTATTACTGATTAAATAAACATTATAGCTTTGATCAAAACTATTTTTATTCTATATACAGTGATATATTTCTTGTCTGCGCACCCTGTGTGATTATCGTTGATTGAATTATTTATTCTGTTTATTGTATTTAATTATAGTTAATATAATGACATCTATAAAAACATTACCTTCAGTAGAAGGTGCAAAATTAATCGTCCTTGATGAAGGTGCGGTAGAAATATATTAAAAAATTTCTATATATTGCTAAATTTTATAGCTGTTTTGTTATGTATATATATTTCAGGAGTGGATGCAATGTATGCAAGAAAATTAATTGCAGGATGGATAGAAATGTGGAAAGAAAAAGATTCTAGTTGTACGTTTGAGTTGTTATTATTTTCTGATCCAAAGTCTGTGTATCAAAATGAACCTGAACTTTTCACGTCGAATAATATAAACATTTCTGATTATTACACGGTAAATGTAAATGAAATCGATATAAATGTTCTGAACAAAAAAGATATTCATAGTCTTGAACATATTCTGAAAAATATAAACATGAAATCTATAATAATCATTGATTGTTTGACATCTTTAATTTTATTTGTTGGTTTATCAAAAGCTTTATGGTTCTTAGAAAAATTAAACAAACAAACATCACAATTAATTTGTATTTACAGAAGAGATTTTGTATATGATAAGGTACCATGCATTGAAACTTTAGGAACTACATATGTAAAGATAATAAAATCTTGTAAAGCACAAACAAATAATAATTTTAATTATATAACTGAATTTATACATCGTAAACTAGGTGGTGGAATTTTAAAACAACAAGAATTAGTTATTCAAAATAATATGACATATGAAATTCAATCAGAGAAAGTTAAAACACAGAGTAAAAAGTTAGATCCAATACATGAAAATCAAAAACAGAAAGTTGAATCTTCATTTAGAATAGAAATAAATGAAAATGAAATGAAACAAAGGGAAGAAACGGTATTACCGTACACCCTTAACACAAATATAATAAATACATCTAAAATTCATTATCAACCAGAAGATGTAGATGACTTTGATGAGGAAGATCCAGATGATGATTTATGTTTCTAAACAATTTGTAATTACATTTTTATATCTAAGAAATTTGTATTCCATCATTAAATATTAAATTTAAACACAACATTAACATGTTAAGCAACATTTATTTTATATTTGTTTTGCAATTTATAACAGATTATAGCTGATACATGGAATATACAGCATTTCAGCATTTCCATAAAGTCGTCTAATAAAAGTATGTACTTAAAAAATATTTAAAAAATATGAATTTCAGTAACATGCTATTTCGAAAACATAGCCATTGTATAAATGTTAAAAAAGTTTGTACAAAATATAGATATTTCGATGTACTATTTTCAAAAAAAAGGATACAATTAATACTGTGCATAATACTAAAATTTACAAATATAAAATTGGATATTAACACTCTATACAGCTGCATACTTCATAAAATTTGACTTTTACTGTTCTCTGAATTATATTTAAAATCTTTTATAATCTATAATTTAAGATTCCCAGTCAACAAATTGTGAATAATGAGTATATAATAGATAGAAATAAAGTGAAAAGTAATGATAAAAATTAAGCAGCAGTCAAGTGTTAATATTCATCTTTGGCATTTATAAAATTAAATACTATTGTATTACTTTGTTCTAAAGTATTTAATTATGTAATAAAGAATATGTCACTTATAATACACTCTAAAAGAAAAACACAGCCACAAGCACAAAGAAAACTTTTTATGGTATCATACAAAAAAAATATGGAAAGAAAATAAATAAGTTAATATTAAAAGATTTGTAATTTCATATCGAATGAAATTATGCAACAAACTGAAAGTGTTTTTGCTATGAAAATACTCTGTTTTGTAGAATTTACAAAAGAATAAGTTATGTGTTTTAAGCATTAAAAGTGTAAAGCATGTTTTCGTCGTGAAAGTGATGAGTACTATCAACGTGTTGCAAAACTCTGCTTTCTAATAAGCTTCGACCATATTGTACAGCTTCGTCTCTGTTTTGCGCAATACCAGCTTCGAGTAACCAATTAACTAAATCGGTTCCAGTAAAGACACCTCTGTATACCTTTAATAAGCGTCTGCGACATATAGCTATACGAGCTCGACATTCACTTAAGTGACAACGATTAAATTGATCCCGAATGGCTTTTATTTCAGGACTTAATGCATCTTCAGAAGGAAGCTGCAATTCTTTTTCTACAAACATAAAGAATTATTCTATATTACAGCCTAAAATTGTTAATACAAGAAAAATGAACATAGAAATGATATATTATTACCAGCGCGCCATTTACGACACATTTTTCGTAACCAGCATCCTAATTTTCCGAAGCCAGGATCTAATCCAAAAATGGCAAATGCAATTATTGATTGGCCAAAGTTTAAAGCAACATCCAAGAAGGCTAATTCCGCATAAACACCGGTCAATTCTTCCATTATTAATGTTCCAATTGATATAGACAAACCCTATAAAAAAATATCATATAACATTGATTTGCAACTTTACAATAACTTTGAATTCAAAAATACATTTATATGTACGAAAATCTTGTTCACTCACAATAAACATAGAACAAAGAAGTAAAATAAGGAATACAAGGTGTCTAAGAGATTGTGGATCCATCTGTTCATCACTATTGAATGAATGTGCATCACAATCATCATTTTCATTGTTGTTGTTTCTGCATACTCCACCTGAACAACCATCCGGATATTCGCAGCCAATACTGATATAATGCAATATTAATTAGGATATAACTTCAATGCATGTTAATTTTTAATTTTTTATAAATTACTTACATTGGTGTAGGTGAAGTTGAAGAAACAAGATCTTCAACATCTACTAAATGTCTTTCAGCACCATCATTATTAGAAGTTTCTCCATCTATTAAATTAGTATAAATTGCGGAAATATGTCTACGTTGATACCTCTGCTGTAAAACTAAACAGCCCAATGTTACTGCAAAAAAAAAATATGTCAATGTATTTGAACTTTCCCAGCTTCCGCATCGTATATCAAAACATACCAATAAAGCAAAATATCAGTATAAAAGTAGAAATTGCAGCTTGAATTCTACCAAGTTGAAAATTAGGATTTTTAAAATCAAGTTCAGAATCTTTTGGGGATATTGTACTACACATTATAATTACTATTATAAGTGGAACTCTGTAAATGTAAAAGTTATTAATAATTATTTTAGTATCTTACTTATAAGCAAAAACGATTTGACCATACCCCCATCCAATAGGATAAAACCATTTCTGTACATTTTGAACAAAATCCAAGGAACGAGAACTTAAATATAGTAATGTTGCGGCTATTGCCGCTGTCCACATGCGACTCGCATATACTCCTGTTGTAATCAAAATGAACTGTATATACCTAAAATATGATTATAATAATATAGGTATTTGTTAAATAAGGAAACTAAAAAGTAGCTCAAATTACCATAAAATTGATCCGTTATTACGCGATTCAAGTTTGGTCCAAATTATTACACCTATAGCTGTGGCTAACTGAAATCATATTCTTTATGTAACATTTGAACTGCATTTTATACAAATTTTATACTATATTAGTACAAACCTGTGCAACTATGATACATAATGTACACTGATGAGTAGCACATCTATATCTCTTTCGTCCTAATCCGATGAGACAACCAATCAACCATATACAAATTGTCGCTGAAGCGATACTCACATCGAAAGAAAATATATTTAACAAATGTGCATACTCTGCTGGCGTTTTCCCAGCAGAAACAGCATCAATTAATTTTGCCGAGACAAACATAAGTGGAGCAGATAAAAAGGTACAAGCAACCATTGCCGATGCAATTAAATCAATTTCAAGATTATATCGAAGAGTGAAGATGAATAGCGCTGGTGCTGTTGGAATAGTACCATACAGAAATCCATATGTACTTAAATCTTGAGTAGCTGTAGCATTTTCTCCAGCATTTAGAAGGATAATGGACTCCCTTATAATTAAAGGAAGAACCAATAATTTTACTGATATTAATATGCCGGGTATAACGAGAGCTGTACCCTTCAATTTATGCACTTTGCCTACCATCATTAATCCTAATAAAAAAAGTGCACTGGCCGAAAAAGCATTACCAAATACGTCAAGAACAGTGGCAAGTACTGATGGTACTACATGTTTAAAAATTAGATTTCCCAAAATACCAAGTATAGTCATAAGAAGCACTGGATTCAATGCAATTCCTTTTATAATAGAATAAATCATATTTTTATAACTTCTATGATTTTCGTCATAACGTTTACCAATCTCTAACAATACAAAACCAATTGGATTTAAAATTGCCAGAGATATGGGTGCCATTAGATATAAATATGCTGCATATTCAGGATGAGTTGCTCCATAAAGTGCATCAACTATAAAAATATACTATTAGTCTTATATTAATAATAGGTGTGTGTGTACACATACACACATGTAAAGGAAGAAAGAGAATACTTTTTATTATACGTACTCATTGGATATCCAATGGCAAAATCATTACTTTGCGTAGTAAATATTGCAAATAGTGCAGCACAACCAGGATTTGATGGTCTTTTAATGACTAGAGATACGCCAAGAACAATAAAAAATACACAACTTTTGGCTAATAACACAGCAAGAAGAAATCTCCAATTTACTAAACTAAAATCAAGTTTTGCCAGTGACATAAAAATTAAAGAAGGCAAAGCAAATGTTCCTACAAAAGTATTCAAACCATTTGCTTCATTTTTATTGATAATTTCAAATCTTCCTGCGATATATCTGAAAAAAATATATAATTGATGATTACTTTTTAAGTAAACATATAATAATTTAATATGTAAATTGATGTACAAAATTTACCCGCACAATATAATTGCAAAACATTGTATCAATGCAAGATACAAATTATCCATTGGTTCATTTTCCAATATTGAAAGGTCAGATCCTTCTTGTGATAGAGACATGATTGGCAAAATTTTTAAATCTCTGTAAGGATACAATATGTTTAAAGATAAGTGTAAATATTTGTATCGCAAATATAAGAAAATACAAAAAAAATTCAGTACTTTTTAATATATGTGCAATCGCATTATAATTATTTTCTACATAAATATTGTCATCTTTCTAATATAATGTTACAACCGTCCCAATTTGGACATGCATACGAAAGAATATTACACAGCAACAACTTCATGTCAACTTCATTTTTACTTAAATTGTATTGCCCTCTTCTTGCATCCTGAAATTTAAAAGAATTAATTACATATTTTATAGTCACAGTTTCCATATGTTCGTGTACCGAATAAATTAACTTCTGAAAATAAAAAATTATACGATTTTTATGTCATTACAAGATAATTATTTTGGAGGATAACGATGAACATCATGTACCATATATAAAAACATTCACTAGCCAAATATGTATTACACACTATGTCAAGTGCACCTTATACCTATTGTATCTTATTGTTATAACAAAAACGAAAAATACGAACGAAAATTTATCGAAAACCTCTTCACGATAATCATAAAACATGCTAATGCCATTTAGTACAACAATAATTTCTTATACAAATTCATACCGTTAAAACAATCACGAGGACACTTGTGTTTTACGTGTACGGACAATTTTCAATCTCATCCGTATGCACTACCATCGATATTCGGAGCTGGATCACATGATTGGTTCATCGCATCACGTGCAAATAATCAAACTTGTCCGGAGATATTTAACTTTAAATCATATTTATTAAAACATAAAAATTAAATTTGTAATTATAACGATACATAAAGTAAACTAAACCGCGCATATACATTTAGAACAATTCTAATTATTAAGAATTGTACGTTAACTGTTTATATTAGAATGCAGAATAAATCATTAACAGAAACAAAACAAAAAATATCATTCATATTACTTGTATATCGAAATGTTCTTAATTTATTTGTATCGATTAAGTGGTCTAGGTAATACGTAATAGCATGGGATTGTTAAAGATAGGTTATCATTTGCGAATAACTTATCAAAAAATTAGACGATAGACTTTGAACTTACGTAAAACATAAAGCATATACATGTTTTTCACACAATGAATACTAGTTAACTTCATTAACGTCAGATAATGAAGGATAAGTGGTTTTAACAAAAAGTGTATATATATATATATATATGTTTTTTAAGCATTTTTTATCTCAGTAAATATTATTGAATTAAGAAATCTGTTATTTTTTAAAATGCATATTCAATGTATATACATGTATTTTTATACGCATGTATATTTACGATAACGGTGCAAAGTACTTTTAGTAGTACGCAAATTATACTTTTGCGTCATTGACCCCTATGAATCATAACATTGTTATACCTTGCGCAATAGAACGGTTGCGATATAAAGAGCAATAGTCAACAAATACCTTTCAAATTGTTCGATAGAATCGCACAATATACATATGGATGTACGTGAAATCGATATCGAAGCGATCCAATTATATCCTACTTCAAATATCGAATTGATTTTGAACAAATCATATCGATAATTGTTATGTAAATATCACTTTTCTAAATAAGTATCTACGTCGTAATTTTATTTTATCCAAGCAGATATCGAATCACTTTATAATCACGTGGCTGATAGCATATTTGAACAAACTATATATCAATTCGCATCTATATATGTGTATGAATTTAAACATAAATATTTGTTTCAGCGAACTGTTCGACGTCACTGATTTATTAAAACGGAGATCATTTTACCGTGTAGCTGTTTTATCACGATAAGATATGTACCTCTAAATAAACGGAAGTTTCAACGGAATTTTATTTCCAGTTTTCATGGATTTCAGATAATTACATAATGAATAATGTTCAACTTTGTATGTATTCAGTCCTTTTTTTTCAGGAAGTCCATTGTAATTATATTAGTGTGTTCAGAGAACATAGTCATTATTTATCGTGACGTTATTCGAATCAGACGGAGCTGACGTAAGGCTTCGATACCCGAACAGCTGGGAAACGGCGTATTTTTTAGGAACATGACGCATGCAACTAATCACATTAAGTACAAAGCCTCCTATGACGAATTTACTTTCTTAGGTATTAAAATGTATTGGAAACAGAGACTCTACCGTAAAATTTAAATCGCACGTACAATAAAGTTTAAGAGTTACATGAAAACGCGTTTATAAGATACGTGAAACATCGCTGGATGTAACACGAGAAAGGATGTAACATTATAGTGTACTTAATGTAAAACGAGAAAAAGAAATCATTTTCCTTGTTTGTTTATAAAAATTCTACTGCCACGCAATTGCGTCTTTTAAACTTTATACATGAGTAGCGGTCACGTGGTAAACTATCAATGGTTCGGAGAAGGGAAGGGTAAAGAGCGATACGTTCCGAACGTATATAATTTTCCGCTCGCATACCACCACTTCAGTTCTGCTTGGACTTCGGACGTGTGAACTGTACCAAGCTTGGGAACAGAGAAAGTTTTTGTTTGTTGGTGCGCTCATTGTATGGGTAAGTTGTACATTTATCTTAATTTCTTTTTATGTGTCGTGCGCTGCTGTGCATATTTCCAAAAGAAACTGTTAATAGATTCCAATAATTTCCATATGTGTACTTCAAATATCTGCTGTGCCCTAGTTCAAGAGGGAAATGCCTTTCACTTCAAACATTGCATATTTTTGCATTGAGTCAATACGTCTAGTGACGCAACAAATGGTAAATACAGAATTATAATGATGTACGTAATATAATGCAAAAGAATTAAATGATATATACTCATGAAGTGTACGAGCCCAGTGTAAAGATAAATATTTTGGGTATCATTGATATTATTATTATATCGTGAAACAAGTTCAATTAAAATTTTTTTTATTTTATAATTGTTGCGATATATCGATTCAAGAAAAACATTTAAATAAATCGTTGTTTTATCCTTACGTAATTATTTACGAGATAACAACTGGTTTGTTTTGAAGGAAACTGAAAAATATTAAACAGTGAAGATTTAATATCTTCATTCCTAAATTAAAAGTCAACGTCGGTATTGGAATTATTGTTTTTAATAAATATGTGAAAAATAACAGTGGATTAGCGCGAATAGTAACATTATGCGATGAAGGTCGTACTAGACACGTGGCACGTTACATATCTATTTGGTCGTGTATTGATTCACTGTGCACATACTGTCGCCATGTTGGATACCAAGCCAACGATAAATCCGATCCTCTTTTCTACATTTATTTCGCAAATTTTGTCATATGGAAGTGAACTGATTCGTGTTCTTAAATAGCAGTGGACTTACAGTAAATATACTTAGCGATAGAAGTAATAGTTAATTGAATTAAAACTTTAGTTATATTAATTAAAGAAAATAAATTCACTTGTGAAGAAATTAGAGTATAAAATGTGCTATTTGTAATAGTTATCTCATACCTATTTAGAATATTATAATGTTTATTACACTTGTTACTAAAGAACCTTGTTTTATAGAGCGAGAGAAGAGTATAAAACACGGAGAGAGCCCTGTGGAGCCAATAAGCAGCTGCAGGGATGAGCATGGCTTTGTGCCAACGGTTGGCCGTTGGGGAAGCGAATGGCCGAGTTGACTCGAGACGGCAGAAATATGGTGCCAGCCACAGGGGCAGGCACGCGGGCCCTGGATTAGGGGTGTGCCGCTACCCCTGCCGGTATGGGCCCATTACGAAGCACCAGCCCTGACCGTATTCACGGTCGAAGAGTATGAGGAACTAGCAGGCAGCGTTGAATTGGAAACGCAGCACTTACTGCGTGAGCACCGCTATGACACTGTTGGCAATTTCCTTAAGTATGTGTTGTATATGCCGTTGTGTTTCAATAACCTAACAAAAGCATTTACTAATATTCTATTTCATAAATTACAGATTTTATAAGGATTATACTGCGAGTGGTGAAAATGTACTGGAGAGATTTTATCATAAATATCAACCACTCATAACACGTGAACATCATACTTGCGTAGGCTTGGGGTTTGAGTTACTACACCGGTTAAAGAATTTAAACAAACGATTTGCTGATATAGCAAGTGGCCTCTATTTAGTGTCCTGTGAGGAGGTCTGTTTGTTATTTGTTGCATTATTTTATTTCATACGATATTGAAAATGTTGTACTAATCGGTGATATCTTACAGACGATAGATAACGTTGCTAATTACGTCGGTGGACCACCCGCTGCAGACAGTGGAGAAAAGGAACATGTACTAGTGTGCCTGAAAATTAAAATTAGTGGGCGCCGAGGAGTTATGCTTCTCGATCCCGGATATCATGTAGCTCGAGTAATTACTGTGATGGAAGATAAATTGTATCCACATACAGGCTGGTTTATTCAGTCTGACGAACCGGATTGTAAAAAAGAGTACAATTACTTTCTATGTGCTAATGACCCCGATTATGTCGAATGGCATGAAAGGAAAACTCGATCTGGTACTTTGGAGAGAACACAAGTTGCTCTTATTTACGTGGCAAGGCCATATTTAACTGCCATCGATGTTACGGAACGTAGAAATTTGGTTTATAACTTCAGGAGTATTCTGGCCAGAGATACTAAAGGGCATGTTACAGCTGGTATATATTTTCCTGTTGTGCTAGACATGAATAATGCACAAACTTTTACAGTTTTTTACCAAACTAGCAACGGCAAGAAAAGAATCAAAATGGCATTCAACAAATTTTGCAGTTCACCAAAGGTACAGTATTTTTATTGGAACAAAATATAATTAAATAATAGACACGAATGTACTAAAAAATATATATATTTTTAGATTAATCCTGATGCTGAAGAAAAAGAAATTATTGCAGAATGTGCTCGGCAGTTAGACTTGTCACAAGACACAGTACGAGATTTACTTTCTGCTCTTGCCACGGTTATGAGCGATACCGCTTTCGTGGCACAACTCTTGACTATTAATTCAAGAATTAATACTTTAGCAGAAGACAATTAACAAACATCAATCCGCCCCGCGTGGTGCAAACGAAATATCTATCACTTTTTTTGCCAGTTTTCCTCTTACTTCTTTTTTCTTTTGTTGATTCTCGTGTTAATGCTTTGCTATATGTTATAAAAAATTACTTTTATTCTTGTTACGATATAGGGTATGATATTTTTTAATGAAATTGAATAAAAATATATTGTATTTTACGCACTATTGTGACGTGATTGAATGAAAATATTAACAAGGTATATCAACAATTTTTGGAGATCATTTTTTAAATATATATTGATAGTACTTTATCAATCAGGTTTATATTATCATTTAATAGAAATATTTAATTTTATATGATTTTTAGGTTACTATAAACTTGATAATATTTTCATTGGAATAACATTGAGTAACATTAAATTAGTTCTTTACTTATATAAAAACACATGAAAATAGTGGTATTAGGGATAATTTGCTTTGTTCTTTTGTTTTAACATAAAAATGGGTTTTCAATTAATACTAAATCTGTAACTTTTATTTAAATAAATCATAATGAAAAAACTTATTACATTAAACTGTATGTTTATTGATAAATACACTACTTT
Source organism: Megachile ligniseca (assembly GCA_945859555.1). NCBI lineage: Eukaryota > Metazoa > Arthropoda > Insecta > Hymenoptera > Megachilidae > Megachile > Megachile ligniseca. The sequence goes on from OX243792.1 coordinate 1,323,822, forward strand.
AAAATACGTTATTTTCGGATGTACTCTTAAATATATTTATAAATTCGTAACTACATTTTCACTTACTTTTTTAAACAAAATCTAGAAATTAAACATTTATGATTTATAGAACTAAAAGGTAATACTTTAACGATAATTTGTAACGATAAATTAATAATAATAATAATAGTGATAATAATAGTTTTGTGACAATGTAGTTATAGAGACATCCAAAAGAATTAGATACTCCATAATATTCTTACATTCATACTTTTTCAAATACTTTGATATATAACTTTGTAGACTCTACACATATTTTATTCATTCACAGAGATTCTAAGAAATAGTTCATATGTAAAATGGAAAATAACTGCAGTAAAACTTCGATAAGTTTATTCTATATATCCTAAATAAAAATAGCTTTTTTCTTAAAAGAGATTTACAAAATATATAACTAACACTTTTAAGTTTATCAGAGTAAATAAGATCAGTAGTTCCTACATTGTCAATATACTACAGAAGGTTGATCAAACGTTCCATATGAGATTAACTTCACCGAAGTTCTGCAGTAATGTTAGAACATAGTTCAAACCAATTTAATAGAAATTCTAAACATTACTATCTGACACAGTGTGACTCTTTTTGCAAACTTTGGTACTCGGTGTATGTTTACGTTTTCGGTTTCCTACTACACTTGTAGATGCTGCTGATGTAGATTTAACATTAGCAGATTCAATTTGATCGGCTGAATCTGAACTGTAAACATGAAAATATTAAAATATAATTCATTTTGATTACTGTGAGATCGTATTTGAAATGAATCATGAATATAATTAGTCCATGTGTAAAAACTGTTAAGTCATCACATTTTAGTTAACCCAAGAGCACATGTAAGAGCCAGCAAAATTTATAATGTTATAAGTGCAAATATGTGTGTTGCACTCAACAACATCTTTGAAGAAAAGTCTGTGATTATCTATATTTATGGGACAGTGCTCTGAAAACCTGTGGAGTAATTTTCACTCTGACGCGTCTACTCCAGGGTTAAAAGTCGTTAATAAATGTTTACTAAAAACTTTTTAATAATATTGGAAACATATCCAGAAAATTACAGTAAAATTTGTAGAATATTAAACATATATTTAAAATGTAAAGCAACGTACTTACGTTGCATAAGTGCCATTCACTGTGTACTATGCTTTTATTTTATTAATATTTGCGGCTGTACCTGCAATACACAATATATGGTATACTCTATACCAACGTTTTTGTTGTATTACAGATAATGTAAACGGAAAAAGTATAAAATAAAGACTGTGATTAAATAATATTTTACTGTATACAATGAAATAATACGCATATAAAACGGTGTAATACTGTAGCCATTATAAGTAATAGTAACAGTACAGTATTACGGTATTTAGTAAACCTTTTAACTTAAAATTAATAAATCAAAAAAGTTTATGCTTTTATTTAAAAAAAAAAAAAACTACAAGATAAATAAAAAAATACACCAATAATTGTCTTTAGATATTGCTAATGAAACTAATGAATAGATAAACAAACAGTTGCATGCAACAAATTAAAAGTTCACACTGCAATTATATCTAAATACCATAAATAACATACTACAATGTAATTGCACAATATGGTACAAAATGTTATTTTATGGATATAAGATTCCGTTTATAATATATACTTTTATTTATTTGTTATTAATTTCATAATATAAACACATGGACATGTTTTTAAAAAATGAGCTAAAATTGATGGTACAATGTAATAAGAAACTTACCTTAAGGTATGAGTTGGGCTGTACATTCTAGATGTAGATGGAGATTTTAAACTACATCTAAGAGGTGTCCGTCTCGAAGAATTAGAATATCGACTATGAAAGCATATAATAAGCAAATCAACAACACATATAAATAAAAATAAAACTCAGAGACGAAATAAAACAAAAAAGTTTCCGAGTTCCACCAACTCATTAATTGAAGTTGAAATTCAACTTATGTTTGTACATCGAATGAAAGAAACATCAAGTGCAATATTACGTGATTTAATGACATATTTGTTTTATTTATTTGTACTTATAATTTTGATGGTTTTACATTGCTATAAAGTACTATAATCTAGATTTAAAGTTGAAAAATATGTCACGATTTATTGTCCTTAAACTATCCTTATTGTACTGATGCATACATCAGTTAATAAATAATAATACATAAATTATATGATAGCAACATAATAGTTTTACTTCAATGTTGTGTGGTGAAAGTACTAGAAAATGAAAAATATAAATATCACAAAACTACTACAATGCAATGCATGTACACCTACAGGGCATGCAACATTGCAACTAAAAACAGAACAAATTAAAACTGAAGCCTACTTGTTTTTATTGTAATGCTTGATACAAAATTTTGATAGGGAATGCATAGACTGAGATAGAAGTGACATAGCATGACGTGATCCCATGTTGCCCTTCACTTTTTTTTACTGGTTCGTCTTCTGGATTTTTTATGCACACTGCATAAATTGAAGTTTATCAGTAATATTGCTATACTTTTGATAACATTGTACATGCATGTATAATCCTATCAATTAGATGCAACATATTTACTCTGTTTCTACATGTATGTTTACTAGGGTAGGGTAATTATTACATACCCTATTACATGCATGTAGTTGTAAAAAAAATATAGTAAAAAAATATTGAAATTTTATTAAATTAACTACTACCCATATCTTTAAGAATTATCCTACCTTCTGAAAATACTTTTTTTCGAGATTCTATTTGTTATGTATCTGATAAATTTATAAAACTAACCTTCCTGATGGATCAGGTAAAGCCAATTGCCTATGATCAGGGCGGTTTCTATGACCATGATGATTACCATAATGAGAATTGCCTATAGCACCGACTCCGCGACGCGTGCGCGTTTCCCATTCATTATTAAAACTCTCTGCTTCTTCTACAAAATAGAGTTTGTATGTTATTTCATTTCCTATGTACAAACAGTAACATCATATTATATTATATTAGTTACCTTCATCAAGATTAATGAATTCTTGACGTTCTTCTTGTTCACCACTGTGGACATTATGCTCTCTTTCCAAAATATGTGCTCTTTCTCCAATGTGATGACCAATAGCCATTTTTTTCAATCCAGTACGAGAATCAGAAACAGTTTTCTTTGTTTCTTTTACACCACCAGGTGCAGTTGTTGTAGACATAGTTTCTTGATAAACTTGTGGACGCCCATCAGGACCGCTAGCCATAGTCATTACAGATCTTGAAGTGTAAGAATGACAATTTCCACCTGATGCCATGTTATCCTGAAACATAGTTGTCATAATACAATTAATTGTTTTTAGTAGTATCATAAATGTTATAAATAAAATATAACAAATTTACATACAAACTCTCCAAACAAATTGCCCATATTAAATGATGGCATTGGTGGAAATACAAAAGGCATCATTTGAAGATCATTTTGACGATTTCTGCTTCTATGATTACCATCTGTAATGGCATTATGACCAGGATGACCCATCATGCCAAATGGATCATTAAACAAGGAGTACATCATGTCATTCATGTGTCTCATAGATTGCATGTGAGACCTACAACAGAATATGCATAAATATTGTTATCAGAAATGATTTATTTATAACAGAACCTCCATTGGTTGTTCATGTGTTTATGAAAGAACAACTTTAACAATTCATGCTGTCAGTTGATTACAAAAATATGAAAAATTAAAGGAAAGGGTAGTGTGCAGTAAACAAAAGTAGGGTACCATAGAAACAAAATTTGTGTCTGAAGTTAAATAATAATATGATTTCAGTGTTATATAGATGTATGAGCACCTTGTTACAGATTTAAGTTGTTATATTAATATTATATTATTCTAATGATATTTAGTGTAAAATAGAGAAAATTAATTCAATTCATATGTTTATAGTATTACTACTCAAAATTAAAAAGTTAAAAATAATTTTAACTCACCCAAAAATAGGATCATCATCAAGATCACCCATCAGTGATCCGAACAAGGACATTTTGGAAAACAGTTGATCAGATAGTATTTGTAAAAAAAGTTACGATCAATAATGCTAAGATTGAACAATATGAAACTTTAACTGGACGATACAAGATGAATTTTTGAGAGAAATTACATCTACGGATCCACAGAAATTTCTGGAACACAGAACTCTGAAGCGAACGTCCAACAATATCTAAGTCCCAACGTTTATTAATCGCTAAACGAAGAGCACCAGTGACGAATTAAGTGTCGTACATACGTATTTCATATACATGTACATTTTGGTGTTATGATGAGTTTACATGAATCTTATTATCTGATCAATTGTTTTATCATAAGTGATTCTTAAAAAGCTTAGTAATAATAATTACTTATAACAATAATACATTCTAATACATTTATACTTTATTCTATATGAAACTCGGCAGCCTAGGATTCCTGATACTACGCTTCTCAATACGATGCTTCTCTATAATACGTTTTTGCTTTCGTGGTCATATATATGATAGGGAAGAATAAAATAGCACGACGTGGCAAATGTATAAGATGAAAGATGCTTTATGATAAATAAACGAAATGAGCGAAAACTTATTGTGATCAATGAACATTAGAAATTATGGAATTTTTTGCCCATTATGTACACATGAGAGCAAATCTAGCGCTTTCCTAGGGGGAATGGTGGCCAAGGAGAAAAAAGTCCCCATTAGCACTGCAACACTCGACATACGTACTACATTCAGTATCACGATCGTCGCAAGAGCGCAAGAGCGCAAGTGCGTTACCATACATTACAGAGTATGTAGATCCGAACAGAATTAACATGCGCAGAAAGATCGAATTAGTAAGGTTATTCTTTCGTGAAATGAAACATATTCGTTAGAAAATACAAAAAGAACAGCAGATATACTTATAAAAAGATTGCAATGAATATGATACATGATTAAAGATACGTTATTTCCTTTATGACTAATAAAAATGAATTGGAAGCTTGTCAATTTTGTTAGGAAAGTGAATGTCGTCAATATTTTTGACTTGACAAAAAAGAGAAATATTTCAGATAGCGCCACATGCAAATTAATGAAAACACGTCATCGTTACAGTTAGCGTATACAAGAAGAGGAACTAAATTTTTCCTCAAATACACGTATCAAATGTCAACTATGTGAAAAATATTTTAATTTGAAAATCTCGAAGTTTTTCATTATGTTTAAGATATACTTAAAAACTATGACGCCCGTTAAAGAATTATGGAGACTGGTCTAACCCAACTTTCTCTCCTCTAGATTAACAGTAGGTATATAGGTAAATTTATTTCGATAATCCGATATATAAGTTAGAAAATAAATTGTATTTCAAAATCGTCCAATGAATAACATTAATAATGATATGTTATTATCTCCTATCATAGAAAAACTTATTATACAAAACTATAATCACACTACAAATCCCATTGTAGTTCTTGTAAAACATTTATTACTAATATTGAATCAAATGTATTTTTTAATAATGAATTTATATGTTTATAATGCTACTTACAGTGTTAATTGGAGAAACATATTATGAATTTGTTTCTGTATTATATAAGTAACATAATTTAATATACTATAATTTATATTATATCATTCATTCTATTATAATATAATTTATTACACTATAAATTATTATTTTATTGTAGTATAATTATAGTATAAATTGTGTATTATAATTTATATTTCATTTTATATACATATGATATATGTGCAGTACTGTTATTGTATATTAATCCATAATATTCTTATGAAATAATTTATAATTATACATGTATGATACTAAATTTTATAGTTTTTATAATAATGGAACAATATAATGATTATTATGTCTTATTTGTAGCACAATATAAAATATGATTTCCAATGGTATTGGGATTTCTACTAAGGAAATTGGAGGAAAATCAATGTCAAACAGTCCAAATTGTTCACCAACGTCGTCGACGTTAAATTCTCCACTAATGAAGTTATCTTCGTACTTCCTAGCTGTACGACCTTGGTCATTAAGTGCTTCATTAATGCCAACACTTCTTGGATCTGCATTAGCATATCGGTTAACAGGCTTAGCTAATTTTAGTTGGATATCTTTCATTCTCACTCTATATACAGTGTTTTGTGTACATGGAGCTGGTAATGTAGTAAACACTTATTTTGATTATATTAAAGGGGTGGACAGCCGAAAAAGCGATGACAGGATATTAGTAGATCAACTTTTATCAAAAGATGAGTTAGTGTCATTAGGTGCATTATTGTATACAGCAGGATGTTTAGGTTTTGTTTTGTTAACTACTATATCTCCTGCAAAGATGGAACACCTAGCACTTGTGTACTTTGGAGGCTTATCCTCTTCTTTTCTATATACTGGAGGGATAGGACTTAAATACATTGCATTAGGTGATGTTCTTATCTTGGTCATCTTTGGTCCAATTTCAGTTCTGTTTGCATTCATGGCTCAAACTGGTTACATTGAATTAGGTACAATATATTATGCTATACCTCTTGCACTAAATACAGAAGCTATTTTACATAGTAACAATACAAGAGATTTAGAGAGTGACAAAAAGGCAGGAATAGTAACATTAGCTATCTTAATAGGTCATACTGTATCCCATGTTTTGTATGCCTTTTTATTATTCACACCTTATGTCACTCTTGTGGTGCTTGCATTAAGGTATTCTGTTTGGTTTTTGTTACCAGTAATCACTTTACCAACCGCCTTTAAAATAGAAAAGCAATTCAGAAGCCCTCATATGATTCAGAGTGTGCCTAAACAAACTGCTAAACTTAACATGTTTTTGGGCATTTTATATGTTATTGCTTGTTTACTCGTAGATCCTCTTCCATACCTGTAACACGTATTATATACATACACAACTTGTAACATTATTTGGAAAAAACTTGACAGTTCAAATAATTATATAGGCAGCTGATAGCCTATGTAGTACACAATCTCATATAAATTTTGTTATTTTTGTTATTTTGTTTTACTATTATGGATCATCTATTATTAATTTATTTGGTTCTCTTTAAACATATTTTCTGTTTTCATAAGAAATGGTCTTATATTGTGGTGTCTGTACAAGCGTTACTATATATTATGAAATTTATTTTTTAGTTAACATATACTTTTAACATTTGTAATATGGTAAATATTTGGAAATGACTTTTCAGTAAAGGGATAATCTTTAATATGTACAAAATAATTACATCATTTAGAATTTAAATATGTATTTGTATTTCTCTAATATGTGTAATAAGCATAACATTTTCACATTTAAAATAGGTGTAAAAATATGAATTTTTAACATGTTATTATTTAAATATTTTCATGTATAATTTATCTCATTGTTTAGATTTTTAAGTAGCATTATTTATGTGAAACCATATGCATATCCTAAAGGTTTTGTAATTTTGGAAACATAACAAAACTTGTCATCAAAGTTTTTACATTTTATAAATTGATAAATTTTTCAAGATAAGACAATAAATCTTATACCGTATCAATAATAAACTAATAGAGTATTGTTTTGTTATTTGATATTAATATAAAAATTTGTAATGCAACAATTATTGCAAATTACCAATATAAGCTTATTTATGATCAATGTATTGTACCTTTTTTAAAAGTACAGGATGTAATTACGAACAAATATGCTGTACTTTTAAATGCATAACCAATAAATACTGATAAATCTATAATATATCATAAGTCTCATTCTATATGTAGTATGATCATTTGTAAAAATATTAAATTTAAATGAATGTTTTTTATTTTAAACTCAGATTCGTGTAAATAGTTTTAACGAAAATAAAATGTATCATTACTAAACGTGATTAGAAGAAAAAAATAAGTTTTTATAGGAATAATTTAATAAATCAGTTATTAAATCCATTTTAATCTTAAATTTGACTTCCTAATTGAATGGCCGGTATTTGTTGCGGAGAGCTGCCATCTGTTGGAGACAGTGATGAGATATGGGACGGTTTTTTTCGCGCATGCGCGGCGATTTTAGTCTCAGTAAAGTACAAGTTTCAATAAAATGGGGTACCTTAATCACCCCCCCATTATTTTTCAAAAATTTTTATAATTTGGTTGTGAAATATGAATGTATAGGTTGGATTTTTGAGGAGCATATGGAAAGGAAGGGTACTAAAATAACTGTAAGCAAAATATATAATATAAAAATAAAATATTTTATTTGGCAGAATCGATAAAAAAATACCAACATTTGCTGCTAGGATAAGGAAAACTGCAAAAACCTTATCAGTATTTATAAAACAAAAATTACATTCATAATATTCAACATAAATAACAAATAAAACTAAAAAACAATTTATAAAATAATTTATAAAATAATACAACAGTGTAAATAAATAATTTATAATGTAATATAATAATTTATAGAATAATTTAAAAATATTACAATTTATATTTGGCACAATGCTTCTCTTAGCATTATAAAATAATAAATAACAAAATAATAATAATAAAAGGAACCAAAAGAATATTGCACAAATAATATAAAATAAAATATATAGAAGTGCGCCATCTGGTGACGCCACTAGATAGATACGCTGCGCACGCTCCTGCATTTCTCGCGCATGCGCGAAAAAAACCGTCCCATATCCCATCACTGGTTGGAGAGTGTTAAAGCCTAGAAAATTTCTTTCAATTTTGATTAGTGTGCTCTCTTTGATGGCGGCATAAGTTTAGTTTTCAGTCATGACTTCTGTACTTGTTCCTGAAATCCCTGCACCCGGATTTTCCTTCGATTATTGTCAAAGGTAATGTGTAATTTGAAAGTTACATTATTAAAAAAGATTTGTTAAAAATATGGACAATTCTGATGAATATATACTAATACATAACCTATCATAGGTTAATATTGCTGTGTCATTTATAAGAAATCTTGTCTTGGTATGAATTTTATTTGAATGTATATGTTTTTTAGGAATAATCTGTTAGTAAAAAATGGGTTTCAAGCACCCAAAGCAGTTAAAACAGGAACAACAATTGCTGGAATTATTTACAAAGATGGAGTTCTTCTTGGTGCTGACACAAGAGCAACAGAAGATACCATAGTTGCTGATAAAAACTGCAGAAAAATTCATTATCTTGCTGAAAATATGTAGTAAGTATATTATAGAAATTCCTAATAACATTTTAGTTAAATTATGTTTCATAACATTAAACAGTAGAATATAATTTGACAATCATTTTGAAGTTGTTGTGGAGCAGGAACTGCGGCTGATACTGAAATGACAACTCAGATGATATTCAGTCAATTGGAGTTACATCGTTTAAATACTGGACGCATAGTACCAGTTTGTACCGCAAATGCAATGCTTAAACAATTATTGTTTCGTTATCAAGGCAATATTGGAGCAGCTTTAATATTAGGAGGCGTCGATTTTGATGGGCCGCATTTATATTCTATTTTCCCTCATGGCTCTTCAGATAAACACATGTATACTACCATGGGTTCGGGATCATTAGCTGCAATGGCTGTATTCGAAAGTAGATGGAAGCCTGACATGGAGGTAGAATATTTCTATATGCCATTAAATTGTAAAATAATTTATACTTTAATATTAATAATTAAGTTTTGTTATTTATTTAGGAAGAGGAAGCTAAAGAATTAGTTGCAGACGCTATTCGTGCTGGTGTATTTAATGATTTGGCTTCCGGTTCGAACGTAGATCTGTGCGTAATACGTAAAGGTTCTGTCGACTTTTTACGCCCTTACGATGTCGCTAATGTTAAGGGACATCGCAATATATCTTATCGATATAAACGCGGTACCACTGCTGTACTCAATAAAACAATCCATCCTATAATCATTGAAGGAGAAACAGTTCGCAGAGTCGAAACAGAACCGATGGACGTTTCCTCTTAATATATATTATTTACTTGGATTTATAAAACTTTACTCTTATATTTCTTTCAATGAATAAATTTAATTCCAAACAATAAAGTATAAAGATTATCTTGATGTTTTGATTACAATGACTATGGTACAAAAGCTTAAGACTATCCAACAGATGTTAAAAAAGTCCAGCTGATTGCTTGAGCCTCTGCCTTTTCCAAGCAGGAAGTTTAACAAATTCGTCAGGCTGCATTTTGAAAATTGCAATAAAATTATCAAAGGTGAGATGCATCTCTTTACGAACAACGTCAACACCGGATGGCAAATTTTCTGGGTCATTTTTCAGAACAGAAAGAGGATACTTGACATAATTATCAAATTCACTCGACGACTTCGACAACGTTTGTATTTTAGTTATGGACTCTTTGTCTTGTAAGAGCGTGCAAAACGTTTCAAACGATTTATACTCTCTTAATAAATTGTAGTTCCAATTATCAAAAAGTCCTACGAACGTTGAAGGTTCTATTCCTAAAAAAGAACGGATAAAATTGTTTTTTGTTATAACATTTTCATGAGCGTGTGACTTTTTTACTGTACCTTGTTTAATTACAGAAATTGTTGTATTTCGATCTCGGCCAGCCGGATGATTGTATAGAAATATCATTGCGTCATGTATACAGTCCTTCAATGACTTAGGAGCAGAAAATTTTCCAATCCAAATCCATATCACGTTGCCAGCATCCAGCAACCAAATTGCTTCTGGAAGAAGATTATTTTGCCCATATCCGAGAATTTCTTCACCAACGAACGTTTGGCTTTCTGTTAAACATCTGTATAGATGTTTCTCAAGCTCTTCTCCATCGTCAACCGTTTCCGTGACATATGTGCCTTTACCTTAAGAAAGTAAAATTGAACCGGAGATTGAAAACACGTTACAGAAATGAAAAATGATATTAAAGTTATTTCTTCGATAAACGTATGAAGAGAAGAATACGCAACCTCCGATCTCTGCCCAGAATTCGTGATCCTCGTTATTTTCGATCATTAGCAATGCATTTCTAGGTGCAAGTCGCCTAGATGCTTGCCTGGCATCGCCAGTACTTTTACCGCCGCACCACACTACGGGTGTACTACAAAATAGAATAAAAACTCCACTGGAATCGAGGCTGCTGGCTCTCAAAGGTCGTTCAACCGCTTTGGACGTGTAAGGAGTGGATCCGAAAACTCTGACGAGATACTTCTCCGGCGCTGTAACACGAATTTTTCAATTAGAAATTAAAAGCGATCTACGCAAAGAGCGTTACTTACGAGAATCACGATGTTGTCCGGCTAATATTTTTAATTTTCCATCGTAGATCTGCAGCAAATGAGGTGGTTCTCTACCCTGACATGCTTTCACTAACTGTCCAGAGGTGTCCTCTGCCAAACTACAAGCTGTTTCTAAACAAGCCTCTCGATCCACGTTAATCGAATGCACGCCTTCCCAACAGTACACCTAAAATATTATTTTCTCAATTATTTATCATGCGCACAATTTCGTGTTTGCATACGTGGACGAACGTACTATAGTTTTGCTTCTGCGACCTTGACCGTACTTGTAGCACATTACGTAACACGCTTCCGCGTAGTATATTCCTTTATCCTCTACCTGAACCATACCCTCCTTACGACTCACTCTCCAAAGCGTTCTTTCACCTGACCCATCGTCTACCAGTTGGCATTCAGCTGCCATTTTAGGTCTTTCGTTCATGTAATCAGGCTCGAAATTGATCGGTAAAGTAAGCGGTCTCGTTTTCGTAGTTTCCCATCCTCTGACCAGCGCCTTCATCTCTGTCGGCTCCTGCGTCTCGACCGCTCTTCCGACCGACACACCGTTACTATAATTCTTCTTTTTCACGAATCCGCGAGCATTGCGAATCGCTTCCAATTTCTCTCGAGCGTTCACGTTGCGTCCGACCCATGCCCAAACACCGGCCTCGCCACGATCAATCAGATACACGGACTCGGACGTGAGATCCGAACGAAGAATAGGTCCAGACTTCAACTCCGCGACCTTGTATTTGCCGGACTGTTCGCTGCATCTGTATAATTTCACCGGACTCGGTATACTGATTCTGTGAGGACGGTCAGGCTTGACCACTCTGGTAGATGGTTCTAAAATACTGTCGAACAACTGGCGGTCTCGTTGGGATAGCGTCTGTTCGTAACCATCGTCCACAATTACAATGCGTCCATTGTTATTTTCTTTCCTCGTCTCTAGGAAGCTGACTGCGTGTCGCTTGTGCAGTGGGTCCGATAACGATCCCAGCCAAAGGAACACGATGCCCCTGTTTCAATGTCATCATAATTATTGCAATACACTGGGAGGAAGCTCCTATTCTGCTTCTCCCAAGGATCTAGGTTCAAGAGAATAGGCGAGACAGATGGCGAGGAAATCTAAACGCTAGCCATGCAATGAGATTAACAAAAGTTTCGTAACTGGTACAGAGAAATGTTTACTCGAAATATAGAGTCGTTAAACGAGATCGTTAGTGCAGATCATTACAAGATATATAATTATTCGATGCAATTTCCGGTCTCTATACTCACTTGGACAGAACGTCGACGAGAATAACGTCTCGAGAGCTGAAGTGGTCCCAGTGAACCTTTTCGAGTTCCGTCAGAACGGGAACCGCAACACCAGTTACTCTGTGTAGCGTGCAAGGTGGCGTTTCAAAATGGAAATTTTCGATAACAAGACGTTGCCGAAAGTAAGCCAGGAATCTTGGACTCTCACGGCCCTGTGCCTCCCTGGACAGAATCGTTGCCGAGATTTGGGAATCTAATTCGGCCGCTCGGAGGGCGGCTGCTCCGGAAATGGTCGAATCGCAGGTGGATCCGATCCAGAAATGAATCACACGGACGATAGGGCTGGACTTTAACTCTTTCACCTATTCATCGTTGAAAGTAGTTTATGTTGCACCGGGTTCGAGGAACTGTTTATACAACACGTAAACAACGCGAGTGATAAAAGCAAGAAAGAAATTACCGGCATTCCAGGATAAGGGAGTGGACCGTCTTTCAGCGACACCGCGTAGATAATGTATGCCAACTCCGAGAGGAAATATCCCATATTACTTCCTGTGACGGCTGTAACTCGTAAACCCTGTTGCACGAACATTAAAAGACAATTTCGAGTTTCACACTTTCACCTTCGAGCGTATATTGACAACAGAAAGCATGATTTTTTTCTTACCTCGATTTTCCAAATGCGAAACGTGCTGCTGTTTCTCGGGACATTCTTGAACACTTCACCGTTAGAGTCATCGGAACGGTTACTTCTGTCGTCCTGCATCAAATTCGAGAAAAATGACATCGTGAAAACGTTTGAACGAGTTTAGCGCGATGTTACGGTTTCGCGATAAAAGTTCCCGGTTCCTCGATCCTGAAAGTAACATCGTTATCGGGATTCAGGACCGTTTGAACCGCGATATCGAAGCGGGAGAAATCAGTGAAATTTCGATAACTGGATAACATGCTTTCGACACACATTGTTTTTACTTTTGATTTCTAAATGAACAATCGATCTCACGCTTTCTTCTAGGATCTTAATTGCATTGTATTTTACACACCGGCTCTTCGATCTTTCCCAATGCCTCCGACATATCACTATCGATCGACTCTTTCTCGTTTAAAGATCGCACGGACACAGGCTCGATCGCGTTCGGAATCTCGGGTACGAGCGCGAATTTCGCAACGGAGAAACACGATCGCACCGTACGGTTGCCGGCAGAAAACTAGGGTATGAGAACTCGCGAGGTCCTCGGGAGGACTTAATCACAGGTGATCCGCAATCTGTCGCGCTTGTGTGCGTATCCACGTACACGCTTGTGCGTAATCGCAACTAAGCTATGCGAAAACACAATTTGCGAAACCTAATCCTTAGCTTTATGGCAGATTAATTAGCCAGTTATTTTCACGGTCAATGATGTTTCCGAGCAGGATATCCATGTACGATTAAGTGTTACAACGAAACGGATGTACGCGTTCCGTGCGTTATCTGTTTAATACTCATCCATCGACAGTGTTCGATGAAATAGAAAAGAAAAGGCACTTTCGATAAAACTTTGACTCTGTTGAAAATGCTAGCAACATGAATATACTATTGGTACATTAATTAGCATACTAAATGAATATACTGTAAAACAGTATGTGCTCGGGTCTTTTGTTAACGAGCGGTAGTTTTCGGAGAAACGGTATTTCAGTTCGTTGAAGACAGCAAGAAGAGCAGTTGTAACATTCTAAAGTTTCGTTAATCTAAACTTCGTTAGACCGTTTTCTTACAATGCATATCGTGTACCATTAGTACTATTGAACCAATTTCTTCGGTGCCTTTTACCTCGCGTGTTCGGAATTAATTGTTCCACGCTTTCTTAGACGCTTGTTGCGTTATCCTGTTTTAAGAATATTTCAGCGGTGATGTAACAGGCTATTTACACCAGGTCGTGGATCGCAGCAAAACCTGCTCGTCAATGTTGGCAAAGTGCAACGATCGTGCCATACGCACACGCGCGAGCCTATTGTCTTTGCAGATGTATCTCCGTGTCCATTGATGCCCACATTGTTTTCATATATGCAAAGTGCATGTACGTGCACGGGTTGTTCGTCTGCGACGATCATTTGCGACAGGAAGCGGTGACTACACCGATGCACGCCCACCTCCACGGTGATCTTGGAGTTTCGCGAGGAAGTGAAATGCTCGATATAACAAAGGATTCGCGGGCTTTTTTCACGCTGCCTACCTCGGATTGGGGTCATCGCTGATCACTTTCATGTACGAAAGTCGGTTTTAAAGGAACATTTTTGGTATCAGTGATACGCGGAACTAAATTGGAGAACGAAATGCTTGTCGCGATATGCAGTCTCGAAAACAAAGAATCACGTCATCCCGATTGCTCAACGTTTGTTACTTTCATTAAATGGAAAAAGAAACAAACAACGATCGATCGATTTAATCGTTATTAAATGTCGCGTTGGTATTTCTTGTACCTGTTGCACCAGTTACGCTGTTACGCTTTTCTGCGGACTCACCCGTCTAGAGAAATCCATCCTTCTCTCCCTGTTTATCCTTTGGGCGATTTAAACGAACGCATGTACGATTCCGTAGCGATATGCGCGAAGAAGCAAGGAGAAGGTGTACGGCACGAGGTAACACCGTGTAACTGTACGTGGATAGAACTGAAACGATGCGTTCTTAACTTAAAAAAGAAACCGTACCGGTGCGGATACGTCCGGAAGTGGGCCCGGAACTCCGGTCGGCCACCCGTGACCACCACCCAGTACTTTATGAATACGTTTTCATGCGGGTATCTCGTTAAAGTACACCTGTCCTTTCATCTCTCTGTACTTGCTATGCATTTTTTCTTCTTTTCGTTTTCTTTTTACTCGACCGAGTAACGGATAGACTATACCCATTAACGAGGATTTCTGCCATATAACGCGTGGAAATTCTGTAAACATACAATGCGTGACCTACTGCGTGAACTAGTATGGGTGGCAATATTATACAGATATTATTGTTAAGATTAGACTTGACTGTTCTTTTGTTCATTTTAATAATTTCTGACGAAGCAGGGGTGTTTTGGAATTCATTATAGCCTCTATATAGTTACGCCATTGTCCACGTCGCTTCAAGAAACAATAGCTCATAAACACGTTTATGATGTTTACTTATGATATAAACGTAAAGGGTATGAAACATGCTTTATGTTCCAGTTTTTGGAAGACGAGATTATGTGGATAAACTGTCGTTGCTCTTATAAGGGAGTGTAATAAGATTAACAGTACGCTTTGACTTTCTAAATGAAATTAGTATTGATAGTACTACTTCGTAACATCGAAATAAGAGTCTTTTTTATTTTTCCTTATATGTATACTTGTACGTGACTATTTAAAAAAATTATAATTACGCGCGCTTTCTCTGAAAACAATACCGCTAGCGTCATCTGGATGCATGTTCGAATACGCATATCGGAAAAATATAAAAAGATATTTCAGGACTCTGTGGGCATATTATGATCCCCGAGACATTCTAAAGTAAAATTCTATTAAGATTTGATGCATTTCATCGCCGATTAAGCCGAAAAAATCAATATTTATTAAATTTGGCTCAAAACGGTACAGGTGGCGCCATCTAGCGGCGAACGGCGGAACTACAAAACCACAAAATCTCGATTTTCTCGAAAACTAGACACTTTTTCGAAATTCCAAGATATACAAATTGTTTCTTATTGCCTACGGAATCCAACGAATACCCCTATGTCCCGCTAGCACCATTAGGAAAGAAATTAGAAAAATATAGCATTTCATGGACCAAAAATTTGTCGTCCATCTAGCGGCGAAAGTTGGAACTACAAAAACAGAAAATCTCGATTTTCTCGAAAACTAGGAACTTTTTCGAAATTCCAAAATATACAAATTGTTTCTTATCGCCTACGGAATCCAACGAATACCCCTATGACGCGCTAGGATCATTAGGAGAGAAATTAGAAAAATATAGCATTTCATGGACCAAAAATTTGTCGTCCATCTAGCGGTGAAAGTTGGAACTAACGAAATAGAAAATCTCGATTTTCTCGAAAACTAGACACTTTTCCGAAATTCTGAGATATACGAATTTTTCCTTGTCGCCTACGGAATCCAACGAATACCCCCGTGACCCGCTAGGACCATTAGGAAAGAAATTAGAAAAAAGGTCATTTTATGGACAAAAGTGCAGCGCCATCTAGCGGCGAAACAGGTGAACTAATCGAAAAAATCGTATGTCCGAACACGCATATAAGGGAAATATAAAATATTATATTTCCGGACTTTGTGGACATATTACGATTCCTGAGACATTTTTAAGCCAATTTTAATTAACATGTGATGCATTTTAGTGCCGATTAAGCTCAGAAAAACAATATTTATATTCCCCTTATATGCGTGTTCGGACATACGATTTTTTCGATTAGTTCACCTGTTTCGCCGCTAGATGGCGCTGCACTTTTGTCCATAAAATGACCTTTTTTCTAATTTCTTTCCTAATGGTCCTAGCGGGTCATGGGGGTATTCGTTGGATTCCGTAGGCGATAAGAAACAATTTGTATATTTTGGAATTTCGAAAAAGTTCCTAGTTTTCGAGAAAATCGAGATTTTCTGTTTTTGTAGTTCCAACTTTCGCCGCTAGATGGACGACAAATTTTTGGTCCATGAAATGCTATATTTTTCTAATTTCTTTCCTAATGGTGCTAGCGGGACATAGGGGTATTCGTTGGATTCCGTAGGCAATAAGAAACAATTTGTATATCTTGGAATTTCGAAAAAGTGTCTAGTTTTCGAGAAAATCGAGATTTTCTATTTTAGTAGTTCCAACTTTCACCGCTAGATGGACGCTGTTTTTTAGGTCCATGAAATGCTATATTTTTCTAATTTCTTTCCTGATGGTGCCAGCGGGTCATGATAGTATTCGTTCGATTCCGTAGGCGATAAGGAACAATTTGTATATCTCAGAATTTGGGAAAAATTCCTAGTTTTTGAGAAAATCGAATTTTTGTGTTTTTGTAGTTCCGCCGTTCGCCGCTAGATGGCGCCACCTGTACCGTTTTGAGCCAAATTCAATAAATATTGATTTTTTCGACTTAATCGGCGTTAAAATGCATCAAATCTTTATAGAAATTTACTTTAGAATGTCTCAGCGATCATAATATGCCCACAGAGTCCTGAAATATAACTGTTTATATTTTTGCAATATGCGTATTTGGACATGCATCCAGATGACGCTAGCGGTAATGTTTTTCACAGAGAGCGCGCGCAGTTATCATTTTTGAAAATATTCAGGAATGAGGCTTTGCGAATTAACTAACACATGCTTTCTATCTCTTATTCTTTACGGAAAAATAATTTATATTTTGTTAATTCCATCATCTATCCATAAATAGCGTGGAGAGTATAATTTTTATACTCCTTTGATTCTTATATAAATAAATTTAATCTTTGAATCAAATAAGGATAAGAGAAATATTTTATTGAACATAAGTACTTTAAACATAAACTATGCATATATTTAAAAACTGATAAATATCCAGCATAATATTAGAAATAATAATAAAGATTAACAAAATGATTATACAAATATTTGTTTTAAATAACTTACGATTATAGAAATGTCTTTTAATGCAACTGTAATGATAATAATTGCTGGTTCACCCTGTAGGAAGTCTTGAACAATTACGACAGTCGCTCGTTTATTACAACGTTGCTGAAGCGTTGTTTTGCAACCGAAATGGAATCTGTCAGTTAATTTTTACAAACACAATACATATTTTGATTTCCTTTTATATGGCGTAGCAGATGAAACTGATGGATTGGAGAAATGATGAGTCTGACCATTCCAGTGGTTTGTTTCTCGTATCTTACATACGTATCTTCGTGTTTTTTCAACATTTAATGGCACGTTTTCTCTTGTGGGTAGTCGAGAATTTTACATGGGACGAAAAGAATATCTTGTCGAAGACAATGAGCGATGTATGTCTGTCTGGGGTACTTGGATGCAATGTTTGTTCTCAAGGAGTACAGGTTTAGCAGTTGTTGACGTTGTCTTTTATCACCTGTACAATTATGTCATTTGCGCAACAGCGAATTTTAAACACAGGCAAACTTTGGCAACTGCAAGGAATCAAGAAGTTTTACGTCAGCTCTTGAACGCTTGGAGTTAGAGGCAGAAATTGAATACAGGAACGATTCAGCACCGATTCGACGAACCAGCGATGCACAAACTGAACCATCAGAGGACGTGAAACAAGAACTAATTGGCTTAAATGTTAAAGACGTATTGCCCTGTCGAAAATCTCTTCAAAATTCTAATATTCTAAACTTTCAAGTACGATCTACAGATTTTTATATATAATAGAAATCATTGTTGATCAATCTTGGATACTTTAGGGTGTTATGCATTCGCCAGAAGATATTGCGCCTTATTGGAAGAAAGACTCGCGAATGTGGCTGTGGAAATCAGTGAGACTCAGGCGAAAAAGAAACAAATCTGAGTCCTCAAATAATATGCGTACGATAGATAATGAAAACGAAGAAAAGCAATAATTAACATTTATACCATTGTTACCGATTGAAACTGATTTTAGCTTTTGATACGATTTATATGCACCATTGAATGACGAGTAAAGCTTATTCATAAGATACTTTAGTTTTCATATTATATTGTACTTATATTAATTCTCGAACTATACACAATAAAGAGATGCAGTCATTTTAGTATATTATATATATTGAAGTAATTAATAAGTAAAATGCTTGTATATTTTTTACCATGAAGGAGCAACAGTACATTTGTTTCACACATGTACAAAAGCGATGCATAGCAGATTTATTCTTTATGTTAACCACAAACTTCTACAGAATCCAATGGTTCTTTGTTTTCGAGTATTTCACCCATTTCAAATCGTGCAAAATCCAAAATTTCAGCTTGTTCATTCTGTAATAATTGTTGGACAGATAAAGTTGGATCGAGCAAAAATTCTTGATACAGCATAACATTTTCATTGTTTATATCATCATTAGGTCTATCAATTGTTGTATTCCCGATCTTGATTGGATTCATGCCTAATATAAAACATATATTGTTAGTAAATATTATTGTAGTAACTCAATGTATGCCAAACAAATCTGAATGTCGAATTTACCAATAACATGCTGGCAAAGTTGCATTCCTAAAACTTCATTCTTTTTATTAGACTTTAAGGCCACCAATGCCCCATATCGTCCAAAAGATGATGGTACAGGATTTAAGGGAGCAGGATGAGTACAACCGTATAAATGCACACCTGGTTGAACACTCATGCATATAGCACGTCGTATATTAATATTTTCTCCCACGTTTCCAATGGCCAAAGCAGAATGGTCACTCAAACTTTTACCATCGTTTGCAATTAAATCATTTATAGTGTCTGGATATAACATAGTTCTATTCACAAGCGAAGTCTGTTCTATCGATAGTCCTTCTTTCAACACAGTAGCAAGAACAGTCTCTGCTAGCTCATGAAATTTTTTATTTCTTGCAACAAAATCTGTCTCACAATTTATTTCCACAAGTGCTCCATGTTTTTCATTAGTAATCATTGCTATTAGTCCTTGGGAAGTTATTCTGGCTTGCAATTTATCTGCTTGTATCCAACCATGATTTTGTGCTTGTTCATTTAACCATTCCTCTGCCTATAATGTTAAAAAATAATTAGCAATCATTCGTGAACATTGTACATCAATGAGTTTCTTACTTTTTGAAGATCATTGTCATGGAGTTCTAATGCCTTTTTACAGTTGGTAAAAGTGTAGCCAGTTTTCTTGCGTAATTTGCTCAGTAATGTCTTTTTTGATGCGTAACACAGTAAATAATTTGTATGTATGCACCGAAACAGCTGACGTGAAATCATCTGGAACACACCATTTGTTACTTTGCATACAAAAGATCAGAGTTTTACATCCATTAAAACCTAACCTAAAAATGTTTAAATATTATATTTAAATATTATATTGACTTAAAAGTTAATTAAAGCAATGGTATTACAGTAGCGTAGTTTTAAAAGAAATTTTTCATTAAAAAATCGTGTGAATCTTGTGGAAATCGATAAATTTCGTTGCCTGGAAACTGCAGTCAATTGCAATCACGGATGTTAGTCTATTCGCAAGCTAATACTCCTACATGAACAGAAATAATATTTCGGAGACATTTTAATACAGTGCAAAATACTTCTTAATGTTAGAAAGACTTCTATATTCGAAGAATCATCGTTTATCAACATACTTACTGTAAACAGGATAGAAACGTCGAAATGTAAAATTCAACCATTACAGTACAGATCCGAAAGTGGCGCCTTCTGCGGCTACATAAGATTCGATTGCAAGGTAGTAGAAAACGAAGAAGTTTCTAAAGTTATTTTAGTTATGCAATTTGTCGTTCATAATAGTTTGACTTTCGTGGCTTAAGTTGCGTGAAAATATCGCTTTCGAACAGCATTACTTTGCATAAACCATATATTTTTCTTTTACGATGACCAGTTGAAAGAACGAATAATCTCAGGATGAAATGCGATTGCGTGGATGTGACGTCGTGTGAGGGTATTTCAGATCCGGTAATTCAAAAAAAGTGCGCCAAAGCTGTTTTTAAACTACCAAAAGTAACCGGCAACAAAGTCGAACCACTGTTCTGTTTGCCACCACATTTAATGCAATGTAAACGATGCAAGAGGAAGTATACAGAACAAGAGCAGCGTAGACTCCAAGAGACTTATACGGGGAAACGACTAAAGACAGAAAACTTTCGTAGGTTAGAGAGATGAACTGAAATACTTTTAGAGCGAAACGGAGCCATATTGTTCCTTTTGGCTACTACGCGATATTCGAGAATTAAGATACTTTTTGTTGCATTTACAGATTCACAGTCGGTCTGGTCGTAAAACCGAATTTATCAAAATCAGATATAGATTTAACTAACGATGAAGAGGTGAACCGATATTACAATTACATTTGCGACGGGGTCGATACTGTCCATACCGTACAGATTCAAGATAACGTGATAAAGAAGATATTGAAATTAGTACCGTACAGTTTGACTGACCGTTTCAATTACTGTACGGAAAGCCTATTGATCGAAATCAGAGACAATTTTACTAGGAACATTAAGAAAGCAATATTAGAACACGCCCTTCAAAATTCTCTTCAAGAAGATTTACATGAGGTCTGATGTTTCATAGATCGTGCAGGATCTCGTATAATATACTTTTTATTTCAACAGGATTTAACTGGAAACGAGATAGTCGAGATAAAACGTATTTTTCCTCAATTAACGGCTAAAGGTTGCAAAAACCGTGAATTTTTGCGAAACAATTTATACTTGATAAATCCATGCATGATGATGACTTTGGACGAATGGGTTCGCAAATTTTAGTAAGAGAAATTTATTCTTACGGTTCTTTTTACCTTCTGGGTGTTGCAAGAATCTTTTTTTCAGCACTTTTCGACTGATCAAATCTAACGAGATCGCGGAACACAACCACGGTTGGGATCTAATACAATTTAAGGAGACTGTTCTTCGTCAGATCAGAAGAGCAAAATATATCCTGACGAATTCTTGGTACAGCGGAATACAAGATATATTTCTTGCGAATAATAGGAATCATTTGGTTCCTAGTCCGGTGCAGCGTACACGATTTAAAAGATTCTTCGGATGTATAGCAAGAATAATGGAATCGCAGCTTTTGTTCACGTGTAAACGTACTTTGCAGGACTTCATGAATTTATTAATATACGGCAAAGTAATTTACCTATTGTAGATAACTCGAGAGAGTAGTGGAATAATTTTGCGATGTTTTTTAGCCGGCCAAATGCGAATTTAACGTGAGTATAGTTGTTCTTTCTGGACAGCTCACGTTTAATCCCTGCTTTGATGAATTCAAGCTGAGTCTTTGCAACCTTTTGGACAGTATATGCGAAGCTGTTCAAGATTTTGATCAATTACAAGTTCAACTGTACTTGGATTGGTCTGGTCCACAAGAACTTTTAAAAGTACCGCACATTAGATTGTTTTCAATTCTCATTCTTCTTTTATTACATCAACATCCTCTATTTAATATCTGTAACTTTCTAAATTTAGCCGAGAATAGAGCAACCCAGGGTAGAGAAGCTCAAACACGAAATTATCGATTTGATCGAGCGAGAGAAGTTGACTTCCATAGAGCTATTAAATAAATTACAAATGTAATTATCAATCATACAATATTCCAAATTTCATGCGATTCCATAATTTTCTCGAATGCATAGATACGAACGTTTCTACAACGGACAAGAGTATGGAACAATGGAGATGTTCGTAAATGACGAGAACAAAACGTTGGAGGACTATGACAACATGATCAAGTATTATCATGAATTTATGATGAATATACCAGTTGAAATCGAAAGAACAGCGTTCACTGGACTATTCCGACTGTCTCGAAAGATCTTCATCGAAACTATTGTTGAGAACGTAGGTTATATAAAGAATCTTCTTACAAAGAAGCTGGTGGACTATTACCAGGACATGGCAAAGAAGTGAGCCTTCTGCTTTAACTCGTTTTATAACCACGCGTTTTATGGCCATCTATCGTGTCGCCACCTACTGTAGAATTTGCTGTATATTAATTAGTAATTCTAATCATTCAGAGTTTCAGAAGAATACCAGGTCATATCTGATCGCGCGTTGAGTATACCTACCAATACAGCTAGCCTGATGGAGCTCAAGAACTTCATTCGAGTTGCCATAGAAGTTTCTTTGAAGAATCTAGAGAATCGTCTTTACGAAATAATCGAACACATTATCATGTTATCCAATTATCGTCTGCTTACGGATCACGAGATAAGAGTTAACAACGAGGCGTTTCAATGGTATCACCAGGTGCCTCAAATCTTGGCCGAAAATGAAACGATCATTGCGAACAAGACTATAGAATTTCAGGACGCGTTGAAGGGTATTTATACGAGGACACGTCAGCTCGGACATCGTATAATTGTTTCTTTTTCTCTCAACAGTCAGGTATCAAAGATTCCGGGAGGAATTGGAATCTTATTCCAAACAAGTGGACGAGATGCAATATTGGGGCGACATTGCGGAGATGATTAGGTACCAGAAGAGAGCTCAGCTACTGGAGGACAGGTTGATCGCTGCCATGGAAAAGATCGACAAGTTTAACGAAGAGGAAGTAGCGTTTGGTTGGGAAATTACACAGTATCCTCGTCGCAAGGAGATCGCTGATCAATTGAAACCCTTTAAGCAGTTGTTCGATGCGATTTGCGATTTCTTGAATAAGCACGATCAATGGATGAATACGATGATCGGCACTTTTAGCCCTGAACAGATCGATAATGACGTGGGATACGCGTACAGGTTGTTATAGAATATTATGTGAACTTGTGACGATCTCTTGATTACTAATCAATATGAAATTTTCCAAACAGAACGATCTACAGATTAGAGAAATATTTCCAAGAACCGGACCTGAAGAATCTGGCATCTACTGTACGGGAGAAGATCGAGGAATTCAGAGAACATATGCCTATTATTCATACTCTGGGTAATCCAGGATTAAAGGCCCGTCATTGGGAACAAATTTCGGCCATCATCGACATTCCAATAAAAGTCGACGAAGATTTAACGTTGGCCAAGATTCTGGATATGAATTTGAGCGCGTTTGTCAGCCAGTTCGAGAGTATTTCAGACAACGCCTCGAAGGAGAGCACCTTGGAGAGGGGCATAGACAAGATGCAGAAGGACTGGGCTGATTTATCTTTCACCGTAAACCCTTTCAAGGATACTGGCACCTACGTGATTGCGGGGGTCGATGATATTCAGTTGCTTCTCGACGATCACATCATTAAAGCCGTTACCATCAGGAACTCCCCGAATATAAAACCCTTCGAGGAAAGGATAATGTAAGCGAATTAACGAAAATTATGAACGGAGGCTTATAAGTTGTCCCCATGATTTTATGTTACGCTTATAAATCTCCGTTCCTCGTAACGATACTCGCTAGAATTAGACGAAATTAATTGAACGGTGGGAACAGGCTATGGGAGGATAAGCTGCACCTGCTGCAAGAAATTTTGGATCAATGGCTCCGCGTACAAGGGATCTGGATGTATCTGGAGCCGATCTTCTCGTCGCCGGATATCCAGCAACAAATGCCAGAGGAAGGTAGGAAGTTCTCGGCTGTGGACAAAACTTGGCGCGACATCATGAAGACTGTCCACGCTGATCCCCGTGTTCTCGCTGTCGTCGAAATCGATAAGATGTTAGAACGATTGAAGAAGAGTTTCGGTTTGCTCGAGGATATACAGAAGGGATTGAACGATTATCTCGAGAAGAAACGGCTCTTCTTCACGAGATTCTTTTTCTTGTCGAATGACGAGTTGCTGGAGATCTTATCAGAGACCAAGGATCCTACTCGGTAATCGATACTCTTAAGAATTTTCTAAATTTAGGGAAAGATACGTGCAAGTTTTTACAGGAGAAACTGAATATTACAAGCATGGTTCTGACACGTGGTACTTTTACAGTGTTCAACCTCACCTGAAGAAATGTTTCGAGGGAATCGACAGGTTAAAGTTCAACGAGGAGCTGGACGTGTTGGCGATGAGGTCGTCAGAGGACGAAGAGGTCAATTTAGTGGACACGATATCCACTGCCGCCGCTAGAGGACAAGTAGAGAAGTGGTTGATCGAACTGGAAACAAATATGCGCAAAAGCGTGCGACACGTTGTGGAACAGGCGATACTTGCGTACCCTACCAAAGCAAGGAAAGTTTGGGTACTGGAATGGCCAGGTCAAACGATCCTTTGCGTTGGGAAAACTTATTGGACCCTACGCATAGAAGAATCGATGTTATTCGGTGTAGACGGACTGAAAAAATATTTTGACGAATGTCAGAATGACCTGAACGAGATTATATTGTTGATCAGGGGCAAATTATCGAAACAGAATCGTATTACGTTAGGTGATTATCGAATTTTCAGATTTACGTGTTGTACACTAAGTTTTTACGTTTAAGAAACGTAACATAGTTAATTGATTGCAGAAGCCTTGGTTACGTTGGACGTTCACGGGAAAGATGTGCTCCATTCACTCTATAAAGAGGAAGTGATTAAGAATACGGATTTCAGATGGTTATGCCATCTGCGTTACTACTGGCTGGTCAGACATAGTTACTTTTGAAAATAAGAATTAAATTAGCAGCAAGCTTATTATATGTTTTCTAGGAGGAGAACATGATGGCGTACATGATAAATTCCCACCAAAAATACGGTTACGAGTACCTAGGAAATTCTTCGAGGTTAGTCATCACTCCTCTGACTGATCGATGCTATCGAACTCTGTTCGGTGCATTGAGCCTCCACCTCGGCGGTGCACCGGAAGGACCGGCCGGAACTGGAAAAACGGAAACGACGAAGGATCTCGCGAAAGCGGTAGCCAAACAATGCGTCGTTTTCAATTGTTCCGAAGGATTGGACTATTTGGCTTTGGGCAAATTCTTCAAAGGACTCGCATCCTGCGGCGCGTGGTCCTGTTTCGACGAGTTCAATCGAATCGATCTTGAAGTGTTGTCCGTGGTGGCACAACAGATACTGACTATTCAACGCGGCATCAACAGTGGCGCCGAGAAAATGGTGTTCGAAGGAACAGAGATCTTCCTTGACCCAACCTGCGCCATCTTTATCACCATGAATCCCGGTTACGCGGGTAGATCCGAGTTACCGGACAATCTGAAGGCGTTGTTCCGTCCCGTAGCTATGATGGTCCCAGATTACGCGTTGATCGCCGAGAATACACTTTATTCCTACGGTTTTTACAACGGCAGACCTCTGGCTGTGAAAATCGTCACCGCTTACAGACTCTGCTCGGAGCAGTTGAGCAGCCAGCATCATTACGATTACGGAATGAGGGCGGTCAAGTCCGTCCTGGTCGCGGCGGGCAATCTGAAGCTCAGATATCCCGACGAATCGGAGGATATACTGATGCTAAGGAGTATAATGGACGTGAATTTGCCCAAGTTCCTCGTTCATGATCTGCCACTTTTCGAGGGCATCGCCTCGGATCTGTTCCCTGGCGTGGTTCTTCCAACTCCAGATTATACCCACCTGAACGCGTGCGCGAATGACGCTTGTGCCAAGGCTAACATTCAATGCACGGACTTCTTTCTGGAGAAGATACAACAGATATACGAGATGATGATCGTTAGACACGGTTTCATGATCGTTGGCTTGCCGTTCGGCGGCAAAACATCCGCTTATAGGATGCTGGCCAGTTGTCTGGCCTTGTTGGAGGAACGAGGACTGATGGAGGAACGACGGGTCGAGATAACGGTTATCAATCCGAAAGCGATCACTATGGGCCAATTATACGGTCAGTTCGATCCCGCCTCGCACGAATGGAGCGACGGCGTGCTGGCTGTCAGCTACAGAGCTTTCGCTACGTCCACCAACCTGAATAGGAAGTGGCTGGTATTCGACGGGCCGGTCGACGCAATCTGGATCGAGAATATGAACACTGTGTTGGATGACAATAAAAAACTTTGTCTGACCTCCGGGGAAATTATACAGTTGGCACCCACGACGAATCTGATTTTCGAACCTATGGATTTGGAGGTAAGTTTCCGAGATTGGGATGATAGGTCGGTAAAAGATAGAAACTACAGAAGCTCATTAAATTTATTTATTTTTAGGTTGCATCGCCCGCTACTGTGTCTAGATGCGGAATGATTTACATGGAACCTGTGAGTTTGGGTTGGACACCGCTTTTGACGTCCTGGTTGAACACCTTACCATCCACCTTTACCGAACATATAAAAATTCATTTGAACGATATGTATTTGAGATTCTGTCCACCTCTTCTGCATTTACTTCGTCGATTCGACTTGAAGGTATGATAGAAATGTGTGACCTAACTGAAGTGCATTATTTAAACTTTTTCTTCCTTCAGGAACTGATCACGATGCCGGATGCCAATATGATCAGATCGCTTATGCATTTGTTCGACTGTTTCCTAGACGATTTTCACGACGAGAAGTATCTTCAAACATTATCGGATTTAGACATGAGAGCACAAATAGAGGTAAAACGTATTATTCTCGCTTCGTTGCTCGAACGAAATCGAAATTCTCGAACGACATCGTTGTTTCAGGGTTGCTTCTTCTTCTCCTGTATTTGGTCGTTGGGTGGCACATTAGCGGCCGACTCTCGTCCTTCGTTCAGCGATCTCTTCAGGGCGTTGACCGAGAGGGAATTTCCCGAAGAAGTGAGAGAACGTTTCGAGATATCCGAGGAAACTACGGACCCAGCGAAACCGTACGTGGTCAGTTTACCTATATCGGATCTGGTGTACGACTATAAATACGTGAAAGAAGGTAGGGGTAAATGGAGGCCCTGGAGAGAGGATTTGCAAGACCTTCCACCCATACCAAAAGACGTACCAGTGAATCAGATCATTGTACCAACGATCGAGACTGTCCGATACGTGCATCTCTTTAAACTGCTGATTTGTCATCAAAAGCCTGTTCTGTTGGTTGGCTCAACGGGTACAGGGAAGTCCGTGTACATGATGGACTTCCTGCTGAAGAAAAACGATCCGGATACCTACAAGCCACTGTTCGTAATATTCTCGGCTCAAACCAGTGCCAATCAGACCCAGGATATCATCATGAGCAAGCTGGATAGAAGGAAGAAAGGACTTTACGGAGCACCGCCAGGAAAATATTGGGTAATCTTCGTGGACGATCTTGCCATGCCTCAAAAGGAAGAATACGGCGCGCAGCCACCTATAGAGTTGCTAAGACAGTGGTTGGATCACTGGACGTGGTACGATTTAAGGGAAGTCGCGCCCATACAATTAGTGGACGTTCAGTTAGTTTGTGCGATGGGTCCTCCAGCCAGTGGATTGGACGTTACACCCAGATTTAAAAGGCACTTTGTCACTCTGGGCATTTCAGAGTTCTCCGACGACGTCCTTACCACGATCTTCTCTGCCCTGATGTCCTCGCACTTGTATAATTTAGAGTTTCCCGATTTGTTTCTACCTTGCGTCGACTATATTGTTCTAGGCACGCTGGACATTTATAAGGAGACAAGAAAGTTCCTTCTGCCAACTCCAGCGAAGTGCCATTACTTGTTCAACCTGCGAGATTTCTCGAGGGTGATTCAAGGAGTGCTGCTGTCCTTGCCTGAAACTGTTAACGAACCTGTACGTACTCGCAAGAAATCTTTCGTCGTTTGATTTCGGTTTTGGGAGGATCAAGAATTTGCAAGTGATTGTGAAATTATTTATTCAACTTAAATTGATTTGTACAAGATTTACTGATTTTGTAAGGTTGGCATGAAGCGATTATGGGTGCACGAAGTGTTACGAGTCTATGGGGATCGGTTAATAGACGACACCGATATCAAGTGGCTAGTCGAGCAGATACGAAGAACCGTGTCGCATTATATGGAAGAGGAATTGGATCACATGTTTCAAGACTTACTTTCCGATTCAGCTACGACTGTATGTTCTTTCTTTTCAACGTTTCGAAATTTCCATTATCCCTAAATTCTTGATCTCTACAGGTGACGGACTTTGAACTACGAAATCTAGTCTACTGCGATTTCCAAGATCCAATAGCGGATAAAAAGTTGTACGTGGAAGTGGCAAATTTAGATTTGCTGGCTGTTGTAGCTGAAGAGTATCTCGAGGAATACAATTCCATTTCCAGGACACCGATGAATTTAGTACTTTTCAGGTAGCAAAGTATTGGTATGCATATGTCAGGTACAAAGTTGTTACACGTTGCATCTACAGATTTGCCGTAGAGCACCTCTCGAAGATTTGTCGAGTATTGATGCAGCCCCGAAGTCACTCGTTGCTGATAGGTGTCGGTGGTTCCGGCAGACAATCACTGACCAGACTAGCATCTCACATAGCCGACTACGAGTTGTTCCAAGTAGAAATGTCTCAACTATACGGTTCGCACGAATGGCACGAAGACCTGAAGAATATCTTGAGGAAAAGCGCCGCTAGCGAGCTGCACACCGTCTTCCTGTTCTTGGACACACAGATCAAGGAGGAGGGATTTCTAGAAGACATCAGCAACCTGCTTAATTCCGGGGAGGTCCCAAACATATTTGCCCCTGACGAGATGTCCGACATCTGCGAGAAGATGCGAGTGATAGATCGGCAAAGAGACAGATCGTTGCAAACTGACGGAAGTCCTGTGGCTCTCTTCAACTTCTTCGTGCAGACGGTTCGCGAGCACTTGCACGTGGTCGTCACAATGTCCCCCATCGGTGATAATTTCCGCATCAGAATTCGAAAGTTTCCAGCCTTGGTGAATTGTTGCACGATAGATTGGTTGCATCCTTGGCCCGAAGACGCTCTACTCGCCGTGGCCACCAAATTTCTGGGCGAAATCGACCTGACGGAAAAAGAGGAAGCAGCGTGTATCGAGATGTGTCAGTTCTTCCACACGTCCACGCAAGAGTTATCGCACGAGTTCCTGAGGAAGACCAAGAGGCACAACTACGTTACGCCCACCTCGTACCTGGAACTCATCAACACTTTCAAGGACCTGCTGGCGAAGAAGAGGAAGGCGACGATCGAAGGGAAAAGGAGGTACGAGGCGGGTCTGGAAAGGTTGGACAGTACTCACAAGCAAGTGGAGAAAATGCAAGAAATGCTAGTCGCTCTGCAACCGAAACTCCTTATCGCCGCCAAGGATGTGGAGATGATGTTGCTCAACGTTCAAAAGGAAAGCGACGAGGTTGCAGCCATGGAGCAAATCATTAAGCTGGACGAGGAGGCTGCTATGGTAAGGTGTGGTCTGTCTGAAGATCACGGTCACTTGATTTTATTTAGGAACTCGTTGCCGGTACGATGATCCTCGACGTTTCTTCGCGGTTTCTAGGATCTTGAAGAACACTTGGCTCGTTCCACTCTGTGTCTCGTTAATGTTAATTAACTTTGAATATTATACAGGAGTTTGTTTCAAAATTTGACGACGCTGACTGGTAGAAAGTAGACGATAAATTCTTATCGTAATTCGGCTTATTGCAACAAAAATGATTCTTGGGGATTGACAAAAAGTCACTTTTTAATCGTTTCAGGCCGTGGCCAGCGAAGCGGAAGGTATGCGTGCAGAATGCGATGCCGACTTGCAAGAAGTAATGCCTATACTGAACGCGGCTAACGACGCCTTGAATACTTTGACCCCGCAAGATATTCAGATAGTAAGATCCATGAAGCGACCACCAGCCGGTGTTCGATTGGTCATGGAAGCAGTCTGCATACTAAAGGTTCGCTCTTCGAATTCAAATTTACAGGACGTTACGTTTATTGGTTGAACGTACAGGCAAATTATAAAACCAAAATCAACAATGTTGTCAGGATGTGAGACCTGAGAAGGTGCAGACACCAGAGGGAATCGTAGACGATTACTGGAAGGCTTCTCTTCGTATCTTGAGCGACATGAAATTCCTGGAGTCCTTGTTGCTGTTCGACAAGGATAACATTCCAGAAAGGATCATGACAAAGATTCGGACTACCATCTTGACTAACCCTAACTTTGATCCCGAGAGGATCAGACAGGTGTCCACAGCTTGCGAAGGTCTCTGCAGATGGGTGTTCGCGTTATCGGAGTACGACATAGTGGCCAAGATCGTGGCACCCAAGAAGCAAGCCCTGGCCGGAGCAGAGGCTGACTATGCGATGGCGATGGACCAGTTGAACACGAAAAGAAGACAGCTACAAGAGGTTAGAGACAGACTAGCGAAACTAGAAGAACTGTTGCAACAACGAACAGCCGACTATGAGGCGATGAACAACGAGGTAAAAGACTGCGAGGAGAAGTTAAGAAGAGCCAAAGAGCTAATTGGAGGTCTGGGTGGAGAGTACACCAGATGGTCCGAGACCGCGAAAATGCTGGGTGAACGTTATTACACCTTGACTGGAGACATTCTCATAGGTGCTGGGATCGTTGCCTATCTGGGAGTGTTCACGTCACAATATAGACAGCAACAGATCGAGAACTGGGTCCAGATTTGCACCGATCTGGACGTGTTCTGTACCGCGGACTACCAGCTGACCCAGGTCCTGGGTGATCCCGTGCTCATACGCTCTTGGAACATTTTCGGCTTGCCCACTGATCTCTTTTCCGTAGACAACGGAATAATCGTAACGAATTCTAGACGATGGCCGTTGATGATCGATCCTCAAGGACAGGCCAACAAGTGGGTGAAGAATATGGAGAAAAATAACAACATCCACGTGATCAGATTAGTACAGAGGGATTATATGAGGATCCTGGAGAACGCTGTACAGTTTGGACAGCCAGTTCTGTTGGAAAATGTTTTGGAAGAGCTCGATGCTGCTTTAGAGTCCCTTTTAATGAAGCAGACCTTCAGGGCTGGAGGTACCATATGTATCAAGATCGGAGATTCCATCATCGAGTACTCTGAAAACTTTCGGTAAATAATCTGGAACTTATCCTTAGTTGTTCTCCATTTCACATTTCTTTTTTCGCAGATTCTATATCACAACCAAACTACGCAATCCTCACTATCTACCGGAAGTGGCAGTGAAAGTAACGCTGTTAAACTTCATGATCACACCGATTGGTTTACAGGATCAATTATTAGGTATCGTAGTTGCGAAGGAGAGACCGGATCTGGAGTCTGAAAAGAATCAGCTGATCGTTCAAGGAGCTGCCAACAAGAAGTACGTCTCTATTTCTTTCGTTTCGTCGTCCTTCGACGTTCATAGACAATGAATGTTCCTTTAGAATGCTGAAGGAGATCGAGGATCAGATACTGGAAGTCCTGTCGACCTCCCAAGAGAACATTCTCGAAGATGAGACTGCGATCAGCGTATTGAGCTCCTCGAAGACGTTGTCGGACGAAATTCTAGCGAAGCAAACGGTTGCAGAAGTCACTGAAAAATCTATCGACGCTGCGCGATTAGAGTACACTCCTATCGCTGTTTATAGCACTGTTCTCTTCTTTACGATTGGTATTGCTATTTGCAAATCTTTAATAACGAAAGGCTACTATATATTAAGACGAATCGTATTCTGCGTAATTAGTAATTTTTTAAGTTATCGACGTGCATGATATTGTATGTTTTCTTTCGTAGCCATGTTAGCGAACATCGATCCGATGTATCAGTACTCCTTGGTCTGGTTCGTGAATCTCTTCAAACAGACGATCGATAATACGGATCCTGTGGAGGATATAGCGCAACGATTGGAGGACCTCACGAAACAATTCACGTACTCCCTTTACGTGAACATCTGTCGATCGTTGTTCGAGAAGGACAAGCTTTTATTCTCGGTGTTGCTTTCGGTGAACCTGCTGAACAAGCAGGGAGCGATCTCGATTCCTCAATGGATGTTCTTGTTGACCGGAGGCATTGGCCTTGAGAATCCTTTTCCGAATCCGACGAAGTGGCTACCCTCGAAATCTTGGGACGAATTATGTCGCTTAAACTCTGTTCCTGGCTTCGAGGTACGATTTCAAATTGCAAATAGAAACTTTTCAACATTATTCTCGAGCTTCTTCTCGCGTCTGAAACGAAGCTTTGCCGTGCTCGTTCTTCTGTTTAGGGATTCAAAGACGCGTTCACGAATAACATAAACGCCTGGAAGGTCGTCTTTGATCATATGGAGCCGCATACACTGCCTTTTCCCCAGCCTTACGACAATCTCACCCCTTTCGAGAGGATGCTCGTGCTAAGATGTGTTCGTCTTGACAAAATCGTGCCAGCCGCCCAACAATTTGTAGAAGGTGAAAAGAACTCGCAACATGTTTGTAGGAGGCGACAAAAGCTCGCGAAAAAGACAGGATATCGGAACGTGTTCTCTTTTTGAATCATGTTCTCTTTTTGAATCATGCATATAAAAAATTAAACTGATTTATTAAGTACGACGAGTTAAATGTTTTTGCACATGTTTACAGAACAATTGGGACGACAGTATGTCGAGGTACCGCCCTTCGATCTCGTGTCATCTTTCGCGGATTCGTATTCCTGTATTCCCCTTATATTCGTGCTGACGCCTGGCGCCGATCCCATGGCGATTCTACTGAAATTCGCCGACGATCAGGGTTTCGGTACCAACCGACTCTTCTCTCTGTCTTTGGGTCAAGGACAAGGAGTTATCGCTGCTCAACTTATCGACGAAGGCGTGAAAAATGGCACCTGGGTAGTTCTACAGAATTGTCATCTTGCCAAGAGCTTTATGCCACAGTTGGAAAGGGTAACCAAATGATTTACTCGATGGTTTATTAACGCGGCCAACTTGGAGGTCACCGATAGTTCACAGAAACATTTCGATATACTTTCAGATCTGCGAGAGTTTCACCCCGGAATCTGTGCATCCTGATTTTCGATTATGGTTGACGAGTTATCCCGTGGAACACTTTCCAGTCAGCGTACTTCAGAACGGCGTTAAAATGACGAACGAGCCACCGATGGGGTTGCGAGCGAACATAATCAAGTCGTTCTTGCAGGTAATCGGAGGAAAAAGGTAAGATAGAATCGTACGGCGAGATTGAAAATCGTAATCCTGTTACTGAAAGGATCCAATATGCGACGAAGAGTTCTTTGAGACATCTCATCAGCAGCAGAGGTTTAAGAAGCTGATCTTTGCCCTGTGTTTCTTCCACGCGATCGTCCAGGAACGAAGGAAATTCGGACCCATCGGATGGAACAATCAGTACGAATTCAACGAGACTGATTTGCGTATCAGTGCCTTACAGTTGAAGATCTTCTTGGATCAATACGACGATGTTCAATTCACTGCTTTGAAATATCTGACTGGTATCTGATTTTAATGCACTGCTTTTCGAACGGCGCAACTATACGTCATCGAATTATTTCAAACTCTTTGCATATTTAATAATTTGTCCTTCAGGCGAGTGCAATTATGGCGGTCGTGTAACGGACGAGTGGGACAGGAGAACTTTGATCACGATCCTCTCGAAATTTTATTGCCCGGGGGTGATCACGACAGAGGAATACCTCTTCGACCCGAGCGGTATATATTTTGTGCCTCAAGTTAGCGCACACAGCGAGTTTCTCGAGTATGTTAAATCTTTTCCGATGGCCACCGCGCCCAGCGTCTTCGGGATGAACGAGAACGCTGACATCATCAAGGATCAGCAAGGAACTACTTTAATGTTATCATCGATATTAGCTACTCAGGTGAGAAAACTTCACGACTGACTGAACGGAAAATTGATTTTATAAATAACAAAAATGTAATTGTATCGTCTTTGCATAGTGTATCGGGGAATTCAAAGTAAGTACTTAGGGTAGCAATATTTTTTACTGTTCGATGTTTCTGTTTATAATGGTTTGTCTCGTCAGGTAAAACGGAGTAAGAAAAAGGTAAAACAGTTTGTTTATATCATTAATATTAGACTCGCGATCTAACGGCTGATACGTTGCTATTCCGAACTACAAGACTCGGTCCGTGTTAAAAAAGTATCCTCATCTTTCTAGCCCAGGGAACTCTAGAATCTAGGTACCGGTAACACGGTCGAGTCGTTATCATTATCTTCGTTCATTAATTTCGAGACAATTTAGGTGTACGCGTACGCGTCGTGTTTCACAAACATAATGGGATTCCTTAAATGTATTCCGTGCGACGACTAACGAGGCCCTGTGTTGCTCCATCTCTTTCTTCCTCTCTCTATATCCTCCAATTAGGACACCGGAGAAACGGAAACAGACACAGGAAAATCACCCGATGAGACCGTCTACGGGGTGGCGTCTGATATTTTGTCAAGGTTACCGGCCGATTTCAATCTGCACGAAGCACTGGAGAAGTATCCGACGTTGTACAATCAAAGCATGAACACGGTGTTGGTACAAGAAATGGGAAGGTTCAACAAGCTTCTGGGAACGATCAGGAGTAGCCTGGTGAACGTTCAGAAAGCGATCAAAGGTATAACCGGCGGTTGAGAGCGCCGATCGATTTTTCACGGTTGGATGAACTTAATCTAAGGTTTGGTGATCATGAACCCGGACCTCGAGGAGGTGTACGTGTCGGTAATCACTGGAAAAATACCGAGGATGTGGATGAGGAACTCGTATCCGTCTTTGAAACCTTTAGGCAGCTACATACAGGACTTCTTGAAGAGGCTCGACTTTCTTCAGGTATTTTTCTCTTTGCAACGTTAAAAAGAATGTCTGTGTTCATAAACGATACATTTGATTGTACAGTTGTGGTACGACGAAGGACCGCCAACATCCTTCTGGATCTCCGGTTTCTATTTTACTCAGGCGTTTCTTACCGGTGCACGCCAGAATTTTGCGAGAAAATACTCGATACCCATTGATCTGCTTATCTACGATTTCGTTCCCATGAAGGAAACCGTTTTCAAGGAACCACCGGCCGATGGTGTGTACGTTTACGGTTTGTTCCTCGACGGAGCTCGTTTCAACAAAACGACGATGAAACTCGACGAGTCCTTGCCGAAGATTTTGTACGATACCGTTCCCTATGTGAGTATTCTTTCCGTTTTACGATTTCCCTCTGCTCTTGCAAACATTCTCGATAACAGACTTTATACGAACATTTGCAAGAAAAACATCTTTCGAGTTTCTTGAAAAATTGACTTCTTGAAACTTACATTCTAAGTTGTTTTAACCACTGTAAGAATGATTCGGTAGAAAGAAATCTATGTACCAAAGCAATGAAATCGTCTTCTTTCAACACAATTTGCGTTCGTTTCGCCAGATTTGGATGATACCAACGAAAAAGGACGACGTGGTAGACAAACACACTTACACCTGTCCCGTATACAAGACCACCGAGAGAAAAGGTGTTTTGTCGACGACCGGACACTCGACCAACTTCGTAATCGCCATATGGGTCCCGACGGACCATCCACCGGACCACTGGATTCTACGAGGCGTAGCCATGCTCTGCCAATTGTCCGATTAAACCGATTTCTTTCCAACAACGTTTCTTTTCTACTCAACTATTTTAGAAATACTGGTATTTTATATTTACCATCCTGTATTTTATTTCTCTGTATGCATCGTTTTTTGCATTAAAGTATCTTGCAGTAGGATTTATTGAATTTCCTACATTCTCAAAGTTTTCGTATAAAGTAAACGTGACAAATTTTTATGTTTTTTATCGTGTCACCGTGGTTCTTAAAAATCAGGGCAAAATTTGTTGGACAAACCTTTGGAACATCTAAGAATGGCACTACAACAGGTGGCGATACATCCAGGTCAACCAGGCTGATTCTCTGACAGGGTTCAATCGGGCGTCTAGCGTCTTTGTAAAAATCTTCAAACGATCCCTGGTCTAAAACAGCCAGGCGTACGAGAAAGAAGAGCTCGAGAGGACAGCCAGCCACCGATTTTCGATATCATCGACGGATCGAAATTCTTTTTGCGAACGCTTATCGTAAATATTGCAAGTTGTATCGGGTAAGCCAGATGCAGAAGATTTCGAAGGCAGCGTACGTAGGAGATAGGATGAGCGGCGAAGCGGAGGAGAGGCGAGATGGAAGCGGATGGAAAAACAGTAGGATGAGGAGTAAACGGGTACGAGAGGTGCGTTAGATGTACAGGGTGTTCCGTACTACTGGTACAGTTTATTAACGATGAAAAATTCTATAATAAGCTCGTAGTTAATTTCATGACGGAATTGAGAGACGCAAAGTTTCAGCGGGAAATATTCCCTTTGAAAGTTTTAAGAACTATGTGCAGAATAATAATTTTAGAGAGTGCATGTTTGAAGCGATAAAGAATCATCATAATGTGGATGCAGCTTGGGAACTTATCAACCATGGGAACTTATGGAGCAATCATGACGCATAATTATGGATAATTTTAATTATTGGACACGCATAGTGTTATTTGAATCGTCTGTGAGATGCATCTGGTGACAGTAGCACGGAACACCCTGTATCGAAAGAGAAGGAAGAGGTAGCAGGTCGGTTTTGAGGGGGTGGGTGGCTGGTACCCACCAGCCATGAAGCCACCCAGCTTCAGGGGTTGGTGGCGGCACCCTGTCTACCCGGACCGAGATCGCCGGAGGCTCGTTGCCTAGCGACCTCGTATTGATCTCTCCCCGTATCTCGGCTTTTCCCCTTTCCCACGTGATTCTCTCCTCCCACCCTGTTTCTGTCTACCCTTGCCATTGCTCGCGTTCGATCCTCTTCATCGCGTTCCTGTCTTCGTTCTTTCGCCTCTGCCTTCCTCCTATCGCTCTCTCGTTTTCTTTTCTCTCTTTTTTTTCCCTGTCCTCCCGTTCCCTTGGACTCCTTCTCCCTTTCTGCCACGGTTCCACCTTTTTCCACGGTTTCTTCTTCGTCTCCATTATATAGGTTCCTTCTGTTTGCGCGTTTCGAGTGCTTTCAGACCGAGAGCCGAGAGAAAAACGGTGTCGGCGCTGCTGAGGTGACGGGATTAGGATCGAATGATTTCTTCTTTTTTTTTCTTATGAAAATCTACGGATGGATCAGGGAAGCTATAGAAATTTTCCGCAAGTTTCTTTATTTTTCGTGATTCGATACCCAAAATCCTCGTCGTTTTCTAAGGGCGAAGGTATTTTCGATCCAAATTTAGAATCGACAGACTCGGCGATTCTTCTCGATTATTCATTCCGTGGCTATCGTCTGCTGGGTTTTCGCGTCGCGACCAATACCTTGAATTATAGCCGAGCGTACGGTTTATGATTACGCGGTTGAATTTTCCGACCGGAAACCTGCGAAACGGTCCGCGTAAGACGCATCACCGTGAAAGGACGATCGAGGAAAGATCCACTCGCAATTGGCAAACGCAGTTGCGTTAGAAGGGGGATTAGATTTCGAACGCGTTCGACGGGAACAGGATGATAAATATTCATTTATCTTGATAGCACGGACGATGGAACTCGAAAGGATGTAATTAAAGGTTTCCTCGATACACCCTATTAAGCGTTTTTATAGAAACCCAGTATCTGTGCAATCGTGTATTTTTATTACTGTCAAATGTTTTATATCTCCCGTAGCAGATAGATCATTCTGTGGTTATTATATTTGAAACAAAGGTTTCCGCGACGATTTAAGTCCGCTAGATAAATGTGGAAGGTATTGCCATTTCGGGCCACCCTCGAAATTCTCTCGCTCGATCTCCTGTGGCACGAGACGCGACAGAGAAATTCAGATGAAGGTCACTTTACCGATAGGAAGAGGCTCGTACAGGGGCGGCAGGGAGGGTAAAGAGGACACGCGGCGAAACAAGAGGCGTCAGATAGGGTGGTGGAGGGTGCCTTTCACCCTCCTCGTCCCTTTCACGATCGAGGAATAAATTTCATTCGGTCGACACGTTCCTCCGCAAACTCTGATGCTCGTTGATTGCAAATTAGGTGACTTTATGCAACTGTTTCCTTTTCGAACGATCGATTTATGCAGCAGCCTGCTTTTACCGAATGTTTTTCAATGAGGGCTACTCGATCATTTTAGAAGTCCTCGAGTTATCGAGTCTTTTTTCGTGGATAAATCATAAATTTAATCGTTTTCAAACGTAGAAGCAGTGAAATAATAGTTCTGATTTTTACTTTTTTAGTCTTTATTATACCTTATGAATTAATATGACACGAAAGAAGGAGGGTCTTTTATATGTTGAAGTTAGCCTATGATCTCATTTTTAAAACAATCAATTATCAAGTGTCGATTTTGTTTGATCCGTGGAACGCTTAGGAAATCAAAAAGGAGATACT
The DNA here is from genome assembly GCA_945859555.1 of Megachile ligniseca. Taxonomy (NCBI): domain Eukaryota; kingdom Metazoa; phylum Arthropoda; class Insecta; order Hymenoptera; family Megachilidae; genus Megachile; species Megachile ligniseca. The sequence goes on from OX243792.1 coordinate 1,363,046, forward strand.
ATTTAAAAGCGTAGGGATAACTGCGTAATCATGTTCTGGGAGAGAGGTTTCGATCGTTTTGACGCGTTAGCGAATCACTGATAAAACGTGATGAGTTTGTTACGTATATGCTCGTTTATTCAAACAACATTACATCATGCAATCGAACGTGTGTCGTCGCGTATTATAATTAAATGGTCATACACCCTGCTCGTAATAAACTGTTGGGTCATTCCATGAATAATGCCTTTCGTGCACGTTACTGTAATACATTTTACAACAATGATCGCGTCCTGTTGATCTTTTAAATTAATTCGAACAGGAGATTGCAAATTTACATTTTTAAAGTATTATTTATGAAATGACTTGATATAATTGGTCGGAGTCATACATCGTGACATTATTAGATCGTTGCACGTCAAATGACCGATTTGGAGATACGAAAAGTTTGAATGCAAGTTTAACGCAACAGTATTGCAAAATTTAGAAGCTCAAAATCGAAACGTTTTTGTTTAAAATCGGTCATTTGTATATGGCAACCTAAAGTAGAACTAACGCTACGACTAGAACCAACTTATAAAATCGAGAAATTCATACATCATAGACAGAAAATTCAATACGTCGCACAAAGGAAAAAATTTCGTCGTCAACTTACATCAAGTTCGGTTCAAAATACTATAGGCAGGGTTGAATCTATCGATAAGGATTATTCGCGGCAGTGCACGCCTTAAAATACCACGCAACATCGTAAACTTCGATCAACCCCTACGCAAAATTCTCTACGAGTCCAGCAAACGATCTACGTGTTCTACTGTAAATCAAAGAAAAAGAACCTCGTTGGTAATTCAACCCTCCGAACAGTCCCTAATTTGCGTGCTCAGACGTCCATTATCCGTAGAAGATTCTCCGTGACGGGCCGTGGAAAGCTGGAAAGAAAAAAAAGCGGATCCCAGAGGCCAGAGGAGGAGACACGGAAACGGGCGAAAAGGGACAGTGGTTGAGCATCGGTCCTGAATAATGGAGGTAGCCGCGTGGAGTGTTGGACGTTCTCTGGAAAAGAAAGAGCAGAGACGTTTCCGAGGACGGGGGTTGAAAACGAGGCGCGGATCGTGCGGGTAGAACGAGGGGGTAGAATCGTCCTCGTCGCGGTTGGTAGACGTGGAAATGCATCGGTGATGGTATTGGTAACGTGGCATCGTCGGTGAAGTCGAGGCGGTCCACGGGGGATGCTGCGAGAAGGGATGGGTTGCCAGGCAACGTACGTCCACCCTTAAACCTTCGTACACCCCCTCTCTCTACCCCTTGCTTGCCCGTTCGGATGAGGAGTACTCGGTCGATACAAGCAGCCGTTTTCGTCGCACGCTCGGGAATTCCCCAATTTCCATTTAGGGGGTGCCGACTTTAAGGGGCTACGCGAATCTATTTGCTAACTTTTTTATAGTTTCGGGAGAAAGTACTTCAACTTAACGAAGTTGTCATTGTTGGAGCAAACGATGAAAGGAAATTTTTTGCTTACGCAGATTTTCACCCCATAAGTTTTCATCTTGATCCATATCTTTAGAGTCTATTTGCGTAATAATTTGGTCAATTTGCAACGTCCTCGCGAAGTTTAATCTCCTCTGCTATAAATCTTGGCAATCAACGAATTAAGTAGATGGGAAGTATTTCTCTTTAATCTTCTCCCCTTTTAAATCTTGTACTGTTTTTAAATAAATCCTTGAAATAGGTCCTTTTGATGAAGGGTACGTTAATGCTTCGATCCCCTCCCTTTCTCGACCCTTCATACCATGCTGGGACACTTAAAACGATTGCTAACCCCGCTTCGATCGGTCGAATTATGTCCTCGAGAAAACGACCGGTCGGACGCTTCGGATGTTCTCCTTATTCTTGAAGGAATTCGGGGATGGAAAGACGAAGATGAGGATATTGAAATTGTCACCGAGGATCCAAGGAATGGAAAGAAGAGAACTGACTAAAATCGAGATAAATGGATAAATGAGAGACGCAGGTACATTACAATAGCGGATGTCTCTTTTTTATTACAAAGAAATATATACAAAAGTATTGAAAGGAGTCGTTCTGCACATGGTGATCGTCGGTTCAGACATCTACACGTTCTACGCACTACGATTCTAGCAGGACAGAGAAATAAATGCAAAATACAGGTGTTAAGGTACCGAATCTAACATTGCCAGCATACATCAGGGTTTACTCAAAACATTTTCAAACGTGTAATATTATGTTTGGAAAGTTACCTTTCTAATATCACACGATTGGATCTGAAGTATCTGAAGTTACAGTTATTCGACGGTCTTCGAGGGAGAGAACACAGAACTAAAATCGTAGACGAGGAACTGTAAATCTTTACTGACCTGTCTAACGACGCAAGGTTAACGCGTATTGCACGAGTCCGAAGATCTTCGATCGCGTCGAGAAGCATAAAACGTCGAATTTGGTCCGCTCTTGGCATTCACCGCGTGCCTTATGAATTTTGAAAAGTTGGCACATGGAAGCCCGCAGTGAACGCAAGGAGCACAGACTCACACGCATCTTCCTTCCTTCCACTTGTCGGTATCGATTGCACTTCTTCGGCTACGTAATCCATCGAGGCTATGCATCCCCGAAAGGTACACTGTCGTCCTCTACGTATCTTCGCAAAATTCAAAGAAAGTACAGATGAAATCGAATTATTCACTATACTGAACTATTATCGCGTCACGCATAATCCCAAAAAGAAGTTTTATTGCACTTTTATAAACTAATTGAGCTTCCAGTGTTGATCGGTGTTCACCTTTTAACGGAAAGTTAAAGAATAAAAGAGCACGATGTGAACCGAGCTTGATGAGCGTCGAAACTGTAGCACGGAACGATACCATTCGTCTTATGGACCCACGATTAGGGGATGGCCAAGGGGGTGTGGGTCGATGGGTAGGGGGATTGCGGGGGGAGTTCGTCAGTCCCACCATAACTTATTGCTTATTTCGCGGAGGGTGTACGACCCCGTGATATCCCAGGACCGGGGAGCAGCTGACGTTGGGGTTCCATTGTCTGTAGATATTCGCATAATCAAGAACGCCACCCCATTCCGTACTTTTTCCAACCGTGGAAAGTGACATATGGGATGCTCTGACTAATATCGACCTGATAGATGATCATCCGTGGATGATCTTTCACAATTTTTGTCGAAGATTTGAAACTAGCAGATGACGCGAAGAGTATCACCCACCGAGAACGAGACTGAAGCTTGTCGAAGTGGAATCACAATTTTCAGGAACTTATCTGTCTCAGGTCCAAGGTCATTCGCAAGAAATGTGTAAAAAATGAATGAAGGGTTGATAACCTAAGATTTAACTTGAAAGTTACGTGTCCAAGTTTCGAGGCAATAAACTGTGTCAATAAAATATATTAGAATCGAGTGAATTGACTGAACGAGAAAAATATTGAAGGATCGTTTCGACTATCCTCTCTCGCGGCAGAGTACGATGTCCCGAAACTTAGGGCAACTGAAACAGCCCCGAATCGAAGGAACGAAGACACAGGACACAATGGAGCAGGGCGAAACCGGAAATCCATAATTTTCGTCGTCGCAGAGGTGACTGACCGAGCGTATCTTTGGCCGAGTGTCCCAGAAAAGGACAGAGAAGGGGGGATAGAAGGGGAGGGGGTTGGAGAGCGAAACACGTCCGGAAAGGGTGTTGCTCGTTTTAAAGGGCGCGTGTGCCGACGCGAGAGCGTGCGCGCAAAGGGGGTCCAGCGCGTGCTCGTCGACGATCGCCCTAAAGGCCAATTCACATCCGTGCTTTACCGTGGCACAATGAGGCATTCCCTCGAAGGGCTGGGACCTCGTCTGCCAGAACTGTGGGTCAGGGTTACCCCGAAGGGGGACTTTTAATCCATCGATTTAAACCCTCCCCTCGACGCCGTCCGATCTCAGCCTATTAACCCTTGCAGGAGACACCCTTGGAGACGAGGAATTTAATACGTAGCTATTTAAATGAACACGCTCGCATCTGCGAGTGTCGAAGCGTCGATAATTTATCGAACCGTGTGAAAACGATTGGGGAACGGTAAGAAAATCGAGACTGTCGTGAATATTCAAGAGATGGAAACGAGTCCGTGCTGAAATAATGCGTGTAGAAAATTTTATATTCAGATGATGAAGCGAGAAAATTTAATTTGTAACTGTCCTTAGAAGCTTTTACGGTCTTTCATTTCACAGGTCTATTTTAGTCAAAGCGTCGTAGTAGGTATGATTGAATTGATTCGAGATTAAAAGAATCGAGAAAGAATATAGTTCGATAAGTTGAAGTCTAGTGCGAAGAAACAGGGGCGTGTAATCGGGCGTGGCGATATGCGACTAATTATACGACCAATAAAACCCCAAGGACACGACACTCATGGTTTCCGTAAAATTAAGATTTCTACAGAAGCTACAAAACCTCGTGCACCGTTCAAACAAAAACTCGAAGCGATATTTAATAAAAATCTTGATAAAACATTCGCGTGAAATTCCCCATTAAAGGATACACGAAGAGTTCACTGGCAAGGGTTAAAACCCTCGTCGCACCGTCAATTTCGAAGAACGAGTAACTACTGAAAAAATGCAACGTTACTGCGAACAAATTAGGATAAAAAATGTATATAATAGTAAAAGAAATTCAGTAACTGAAGAATGAAGTGAACGATCCTTACCACAGGATAACGGGGTCCACACAGGTAACCGTAACCGGAAACGTAACCGGTCGAATGCGCTACGAGACAGGATCACTGAATGGCTTTACTCTCGTCACAAGCCGGCTATCCTTGTGACGTAATCGAGCACGTGCACTCCGTTTGCGCCCTTCTCAGGTGGGGTTGGAAACGTCACGGATACCAATCCTCCCCTGAAAGGCACGCCCTCTTCATCGATCCTGGCGAACCCTCCTCCATTCATGAGAACCCTGGTACCAGGCCGACGAACCGCATGGTTCTACCTGGTATCTAGAACAAATGAACAGTTTTCATGAGCGAAACGAACCAACTGGAGGGGGGAAGATGAGGCAGCATTTGCGACAGGGGGGTGAAACATGCGACCCAGAGGCAGCTGTATCGTAGGTCAGCAACAGCTCTCCCGATTCTTTTTCCTTCACTCGTGAAAGATTTAAATGCCACAAAGGAAGTCAGATGATTCTTACTTTCACCGTAACGTACACATTTTTTGAGTTGTAATTTAATTTAGATTATGCTGAGACGCATTCTTGGAAGTATTTTCTTGAAAATTATGGCGATTTAAGCATCGTAAAACAATTCTCGTTATAATTGTAAGAAAATGGAGAGGTAAATATTGTGAAGAGTATAGGAACTTATAAAACTAATTTTCTGTGAACTAGAAGTTTGTACGTAACGAAACTTCTGCAGATAAAATCGATAGATTGGTCCAGAGACCTTCGCGAACAGACCTAGTATCCAACCCCAAAACGATTCGACTCTTCCGATCGTTTCAATGACCTAGTCTAAAAGAGTGGAAACTGAAAGAAAACTGATACAACCCAAAGGTTAAACGAATAATCGAATTTCTGTAGAGCAATCGAGCCACTGAGCCAGTCGGTTATAAATAGGAACCCTCGCCGGAGTTCGTCAGCTGATCACATATTGACAGTCCGATAAGTTGTCTTGACAGGCTCGTTCAATCCTCGAAACTGTTTTCCGCACAATTAGCTCGATCGTTCGATGGCTATCAGCGATACGGGAGTTGGCCAACGTTTATTGAAATAGCGGGTATAGAAGACATTCGAAGAATCCATAAAGGTACGGGTCTGACCGGCCGATAGATCGAGGAGGGGTCGCGAGAGTCGCGGAGGTCCAAGCAGGTGGTTGGTCGAAAGATTTTTCTCGGCAGACTTCCGGACAGGGCCGACAGCGACTGTAAGTGAAGTTTCGTGACAGAAAATGACGAAAATGGTAATTAGGCAGGTAACGGCGACGTGCCGGCAACGGCTTATTCATACTTCGTAGCCATGGCGATCCTGCACTACTGATAAAACAACAGTACACACCATAATGTACTTACGCGGAATAGGGGAACACCTTGTCTACCGGGTGTCAGAGAAACCGGACAACGTTTATGGAACTCGAAACATTCGTTTAAATCAATCGATAGGACGATGAACGTTCGCCTGAGCCTCCCTATGAAAGGATTTTTATCGAGAACGTTAGTACAATTCGAATAGGATGCTCCCCGAGGAATGTTTTCATCGAGATATAGGGGTGTGGTAACATATGGTGATTCGGTGCACCATGGATTCTTTTTTCCGAACGAAATTCAGGGCTGACCATATGCCACATCTCGATCGTTTCGAGGCAGTAAGATCGGTCGAACGATATAGGTTAGATAATCTAGAAAAGAATCTGATGCGAAAAGAATAATAACACACCGTCTGCGAAAGACTAATTACCACTAATCGATAATTTGCTTAAAAAGACCGAAAGATCGGAGCGTGTCGAGGATGACCCTGAAGTCCTGTGAACGTCACTCCCTGATCTATACATAACCTTGAACTACCCTCGAACACGGCAGAAAAAGAAAATTACGTATCTCCCACTGGCATCACGACCGAGGAACCAATCTCGCGTAAGCGTTTAATTAGTAGGATTAAAAGCGTCCTATCGACACGCGAGCAAAGAAAATTCAACGATAGCATCCCCGTCGAAGGCTGACCTTGAAATCGTCACGAAAGAATCCTGAAATATATTACCTGTCAATGAACTCTCCTCCCGGTAGATTGAACGTTCGCGGACGTCCTCCGGTTGCAGGGTCACCGTTCGCGGAGAACGATGCTATCCAAGGTCCATCGCAGAGATGCCGATCTTGAAAATCTCGCGGGTCCAGGACGGTCCCGGTAGGAATCGTCGAGCTTGTTGGCTGAGGTCGAGGCCGCGAAGGTGGTCGACTACGGTGGTTCGGCAGGAACGCGCCGACGATGAAGAAGAAGAAGCAGAAGCAGAAGCAGAAGCAGAAGCAGGAGAAGAAGGGGGCGCAGCAGGATGCGCCGTTTTGTGTCGGGACGGTGTTGTTGGTTTGATGGTCGCGGGACCACTGCGCCCTCTCCGTCTTCACCCACCTAGCCCTGCCCCTCGATATCAACCCTCGGTACCCCTGCTAGTGTCCCAGGGATCGACTGTTCTCCCTCCAACCAACTCGCGTCTCGTTTTAGCCCTCTCTGAATCCCCCACCAACGGTTGCCACCCTAGAACGAGGATGCCATGCCGGCTCCGGAGCCCCCTCCAGGAGCATTCTGGGCTCGTCACGAACGAACGAACGAACGAACGAACGAACGAACGAACAGGCTGCCGTGTCGTCACTGCCGAAAACCGGCAGCCAGGGTGTACGTTTCTCGTCGCTCCTTTTCCACCCCTGCCGCGCGGATTTTCCGCGACGAGACAGGCTCGAGCCGATGCTCGTGATCGCACTGATGGTGGTGTGCTGTCACGCCGTTTCTCTCCGTCGTTGTTCAACGTAACCCAGGCCTGCCTGCCGTTGCCCAGAACCACCGGTGGAGGTGGTCGTTGATGCTGGTGGTGGTTGGCCGATGGCGCGAGCGCGCTTTGATACTCGTCGCGCAAGCGTCACCCAGAAAATCGAGCCTCGTACCGGCGCGGCACCGTGCGATTTTCTTCCTCCTTCCCGCACCCTCTCTCCTCCTTTTTCTTCCTGAGCCCCATCCGCGGGATGTTCTTCTTCCTCGTTCCCGATGCGCTCCTCTCTGTCCCAGAGATGCACATCGTACGCTCGCGTTGGCCGTCTTCGTTCAAGGGCGTACAACCTTCTCTTGCACGAGCAACCTTCAGGGGTGGGTCGGATCGGGGCGACCAGGTTGCTGTCTCTTTCGCGACCCATCCTCGTTGTTCCATCCTTCCTTCCTTCCTTCCTTCCTTCCGTCCTTCCTTCCTTATCAATTCTTTTTCTCTCTTTGACCACCATTCAACCCTCCTCGTTTCTTCCGTGCCTCGCCATCAAAGTAGACGCGTAATGTGTTTCTGTTCCTTCGTTTCCGCGCCTCGCTCGTGCTTTGTCGACCGATTCTCCTTGTCGTTCTTCTTTCACCCGCGAGTCACCCAGAAACGAGACACTCTTTCTCCCTCTCTCTCCGTCGACGTGTTTTCCTTGCTTCCCTTCGGGGACTTCGGATTCTGCCCGCGTAAGGGGAACAAATTTCGGGTGCAAGGTCTCTCGACGACTCTTTGCTCGATTCTAGTATCGCTTCTCCTGGGACTCCTCTCGAGAATGACCTGTACGCTCGCGGACTTTATAGTGGCCTTTCCAATAACTTTTGCACTGTTTTTGATATTCATATTTCGTCGAAGATATTTTACTTTAGCGTCCACATAATTAGGAATTTCAAATATTCACAATAACCACTATGGTCTAAAACAGAATTCAACGAGAATGCTGTAACCGAGGTTCGCAGTCGTGGATCGTCAGAAATATAAGAATTGTTATTCCCAAAGCGTGCACCCCATTTGCTAGTTGTTATTTCAGCAACCATTCCGTAAATGGTACGTGTCGAGCAGGTAATACAACCTTGATTAAACTCGTTACAACATAAGACGGGAAGGATATAAGTACACGAAATATTCGTGTACATTGGAAAACTTAACGAACACGGAAAAAGAATCATTTCAGTATTCTTAATTACATTTACATTCTGCCAAGGATTATAAGAAAAGTGCCATTTTCAGGGATTACGAGATGACCAGCCTCAAAGTTTTTCCGAAAACTTTTTATCAGATTACTCCCTAGTGTAGCCGCAAGCTAAAAAAATTGACTTTGATCCACCCCTCTGTTCGCGGAAAGACTCGTTTACGTCGCGCCATTTCCGTTTCTTGCTTTCAGAGTTCTCGCAGCGGGCGTATTATTAGCGAGCTCGTCGAGGCCTTTCCTCGTTTCAGATTCAAGCGAAGCCCAGAGGAAAGCAGGAAACGAAGAGAAATTAAAAATTCATTTCCTAACCTGTTACGTGACCTTTTAACGGGAAGCGTCTTCCCGACGAGATTCTTCTCGAAATATAGACTGAAACAGTGAGCTGATTTCCGAAGAACCAGCATCTTTATCGTCCACTAAATTTTTAATGGCTGCACTGCCGTTCCACTTAATATCAATTAAGCTCACACGCTCGCGAGACACGCGCGATACACGGATAAAATGTTACGTTTTCACAGAAGTTAGATGTTACGACGATAATTGTAACTTATGTACATGGAGAATGATAGAACATTACAAATCGATTGTCACGATTTAACGTAAGAACCTTTCCGTCTTTTCTCGTTCCTCACGGATGGTATCGTCGATTACCAGGCCCTCGAACCAGCGTCGTTCTAATAATCATCTCCACCCTCCTCGACGGCTTCGCCATCTTTCGAGTTCGAAAGTTCTTTTCCTGCTGGAGATGAAGTTGCCGAGAAGGGAAAGAGTCTTACTTTAGAGAAGCCGGCTTCCTCTTTTCATGGGATCCTTTCAATCGCGTAAGCGTACGAGCTGTAAACTTTTGTTTCCATTTAATAGAGGTCTCGTGAACGCTCCGATGCCGCTTTCTTTTCCTACCTCTGCCGGAAGACTGGAACAACGCCACGGAAATTGGAAAATTGATCGGCAATTAGCGGAGGCGAGACTGCTCGCGAAACTCGTTGATTCGAATCGAATCGTATAATGAAACTAATGTTACGTCCTCTGCTGAGCTACACGAGTTTTTCCGATTAATTTCACGATTCGTAACGCGAATTCTCGTTATATTCCCATGGACAGAATTGCACAATTCTGGACAAATGGCCTATGTCATAAAATTGAAGTACAAGGTTTGGAAATACAACGCGTTAGAAACAGCTTTGTTTACAAAGAAGTCGATTCGAAGACGTACAATTTTATTCTGTTCGAATAAACATCAGGAAGATTGAAAGAAATTACATCGTTCATTTGGAACCTTTTTATCTGCAGAATGACGAAGGAGAATCGATCGAATGACAATTAATTAGTTTTAATAGGGCGATTTATATCGGCGCATCGAGCGAGGTGAATGGTTGTGCCGATATCGAAAGTGAACATTAATTGCTGCACGTTCTCGTTAACGCATTAATCATTACGATTGATCGTATAACATTACATACAGTGGTTTATGTTCTTTTCAGTCGGTGGTACTCGTTTTACAGAACCGTTTCAAATTATTCGTAAGTAGTATTAGACACTTGTTGGTCAGACTGTCTGACTACGCTCGAGCCGAATCTACTTCTCGCGTGACAACCTTTTCACACGGACAATATTGCGTTACAAACATATCTCGATGCGATTGATTAAAAGTCGTAGAAGATTCGTACTTTTTCGCATTCGATCGTCGCAACTCGATCGAGAAAACAAATTTTTCATATCAAAGATCTCGCGAAAAAATGGAGATTGGTCATGGAGCCGTGACCGTTGGCAGTGTTCCAACCTCCGCCTATCGTCAAAGGGAATATTTTTTATGTTTGAATTAAATTGCCCGGGGCAACGAGCATCGACGTTGGCAGAGGTGACGATTGCCGTTCTAAAAGGGAATTGGCCATCGTTTCGAAATTTCGACAGCTTTTATCCCGTCGCGTTTTGTTTTCTACTCCACGCTCCTATGTACACTCCTCATTTTTTTTCTTTCTGTTCTTTCGATTACATCGCTCTGGATTGGTCTCGCGTACTCGGAACGCTTGACAGGACCGTTCGAAATTGCCGCTTGACGAAACGGCCATTACGAGCTGATATCGGGTGCTCCGTGATTCATTATGGATTGCGTATTTCATGCATGCTCGAATAAAATTTCGCTCGATATGCATTGAATACGCTTTAAACGGATTCATGGTTCTGCTAAAAACCACTGACGGAAGGTTCCTTTATCATGATATTTTTAAATAATAATTGTTACACGCTACTGTGCGCAGTAGGAAAGTGTGAAGACGATTCGCAATATAGAAAGCCGGTCAGCAAAAACAAAAACACGTGCCAGAGTGTTCGGTGTGCGTACGCAATCTCTTAACCGGATCTTTTGGGCAGGTGAATGAAGCTGAAGGCTGTTGATAGTAGGTACACACCGTGGGTCGATAGAATTCGGGCCACGGCCTCCTTCGGCGAGCAGCGAGGCTAGTTTGACGCGTGGGGGCAAAGGGAATTCCCAGGAGCGACGAGGACAGGGAAGATCTACTCCCGGAGCCGAGTGAAAAGACGCGGTAAAAGCGACAAGGAAGCACACGTCGAGAGAAGGAAGAACGAGGGCTAGAAAAGGAGAAGAAAAACGGTCCCAGGGATGTAGAAATAAAGAGAGAGACGCGAAACAAACCTACGGGAGAGTACTACGTAGCGTCGAATGGAAAAGAGATCAGGGAGAAAAAGAAACAACGGAGAGGAGAAAAAAGGGGTGTACGCGGTAACGGTGGTGGTGGAAAACAGCGTAACGGAGGCTGGAAGAAGGTGGTGGAGGAAGAGGAAGAGGGTATTGGTATTTCAAGAGACGGACACGCGAACTAGAAGAGAAAGACGAACGAAGAACCAACAGGGTGCTCTCGAGCTGGAGCAACGAGGTACGACGGCAAAGGGGATGAAAGAGAGAGAGGCAGAGAGGGGTTGGTAGGCAGCACGAGCCAGTAAATAGGGGGATTGGTAGGGAAAGAGAGAGAGAGAGAGAAAGGGGCTAGCAAACGGAAGAAAGAGAACAGGGATGCTGGGGTCGCTAGGCAACCCCCATGAGCCGCTCAAGGTGCACCCTCGGTACACCGTTATTGCCTTTCCAATTTTGGTGATTCCCATGCACCTACCCCCCTCGCGGACAACCGATACCGACTGTCAAGGCTCCGCTTCGAATCGGTCATTTTCGAGGAAATCGATAAAATTGCGGGGAGAAAAACTCACCCCCTATCGGTCCCTTCGAGTCATCGTGACAACGAATACGGATACGCTTAACGAGCTCGAACAATCTCTTAACGCGAGATTTCGTGACGGACGGCGATTAAACGATTTCGGTCGGTACGCGCGGTGTGATTAAAATAAAATGGAAGCTGTCGATCGTAATATCGGCGTTATCGAGCGATCGCTTAGTACCAAAGTTGGTAAAAGAGATACAACGAGGGTTGCGCGCGGTCCGAGGGTGAAAATCCGTCGGGACAACTGGCGTCACACCGTCTAGCTCGATCGTGTACGGAACACCGAACTTCCTGATTGGTCACGGGACGAGATAAAATTTGGGATCAGCTGTAGGTTGCCGGAAGGCCAGCAACCCCCTCGACGGGGGAGCCGGGAAGAATCACCGTTGCGGTTTGTATGGCAAAGAAAAACACTCGAGAAAACGACGTTTCACGGTGTTTTCCTTTCCAACGAACGATCGACGATCTTCTCCTCCAGGGTAAACCGCTTCCGTTTCGATTTTACGTCGGAGCGCTCTTTTCAATTTCTTTTTACGGAAACCTGACGGAAAATTTTAATTCAGCCTCGCTACGAAATTCGATTTGAAAGTGGAAAGGAGATATTTTCACGTTTCATCGATATTTTGTGCATCAAACATAAGTATCGCGTTCAAAGATAAACGCGTCATCAGACTGTAAGTGAATGGCATCGAAGAAACGCGATGAAAGCTGTTTCCACAGATGTATCGCGAAGGCTCTGATGGAAGACGAATGAACGGCTTTTTATCTGACCTCGCGATAATAATCTCGAGGGTAGCGAGAGGGAACGATGTAAATACTATTTTCTCGCGGAGTAAAAAACTGCGAGAGAAGAAGGAAAAGGGGGCAGAAGGGATATTTATTGCGTGTATCCGTCGAATCTCGTGAGAGGGCGAGTCGTAAGGGGTGGAGAAAGAAACATAGAAACGGGAGAAAGGAGTTGATCCCTGGTCCATATAAATTGCGCGTTTAACCATGAATTCGATTAACGTGCTATAAGCGGCAAAGTAACGGCGAAGAAAGACGCGGCACGAGTTTTAATGAAATTAAAAAGACGAGAAAGTTTATCGTCAACGGAATTGACCTGTAGAAGCACCGTCACGTTTCATCCCTTGGCGCTGCATCTCGAAAAGCTTTATACATTAAATATACAAGCTTTATATGTAATTAAATTAAACAGTTTAAAAAATAAGCTGATAAGTAATAGTTCTTTCTGTGCAAAATATGTTTGTAAAAGTTTCAAAACGAAGTTATTCTAAAAGTAATGATTTTTGTTCGGGCGCTTCGTCAATTTTTTCCACGTTACACGTTATTCGGTAATTTGATTGGTCGTTGGAAAAAAATATCCTCCGCGTGTTCCTCTTTCATATAAACGCTGCAAAGCTCGGGCAGCCTCTTTTCCGCCGCGAGTAGGATTTAATTAAACGACCAGACTGGCCGGTTAACAAGGAACAAAGGTAACGACGTTAAAGAAACACGTACAAGTTGGGAACTGAAAGAAACGACACTCGACCCCAGTCGAAATACAAATTGTACTTTACAACTATAGTCAGCCTAACGATATTGTTGACAGACTGAATACCACTCTACAAAAATTAATAAAAACTTTTTATCCTAAACATATCTCTGGTTAAGGGATGGAGAGATCTTCACCGTTCGCCAGATATGGGGAAGCTGAAAGAAGCTAAATCCTCCCTTACCCTAATGAACAAAGACGAACACTGATTAGATCCCAGTAATAACTAAAAACAACGGTAGTTCGAATTTCGAGCGGAAGATTCGAAGTTGTCGATGATACGCGTGTACGCGGAAAAAGAGGAAACGACGGGGTCCACGGAGTCAGGAGAGGCGGTTGGAAGCCCTTTGCCCCTTTCGCGCCCATCCATCGATCGATAATGTGATCCGGCGAAGGGTGCACCGGACGAATCGCAGAAATATAAGAGGCAACCCTGTTCTCTGTTCCTCTCGTTCGTTGCTCCTCTTCGTGGCGCGTTCATCTTTGCGACTCCACCCTCACCTGGTCGCTGGAACGAAGGTAGACGCGAAAGGTGTACACCAGCCATCCAGCCAGCCAGCAAGGTTACTCACTTTCCCCATGCGTACTACACTGGCTGGCTGCGTGAGTATCCGCCTGCAACCGCTCGTCTACGTGCACGTCCACTCGCTTGCCCCGGGTGCGTGCACCCTCGTCTCTACGTACAATTACGCGGTCACAGGGTTGCTTGTGGTCGTAAGAGTGTAAAGAGAGGTTGCACACGAACGAAAAGGTACAGAGAAGATCGGGCCGGTGGTGTTGGTGACGGGTATCGGTGGTGGTGATGCCAGTGGTGGTGGTAGTGGTTAGCGACTATAGTGGTGGCGATATCCATAGAGGGGTTGCAGATCGATGGAGCAGTGACGTCACGGGGAGAGGGAAGCTGCGTCTCCATGGTGACCGCCAACGTATCCGGCAGCTCTCTGTGTACGGTTCGACCAGCGAGCTTGAAATTTTATTAAATTTCATTTGTGCTCTTCCTTCTCCTCCCTCTTTTCCTCGCGGTCCCTTCTCTCTTTGTTACCTTTCCTCCTCGACCATCTCTACGCGTCATCATTTTATTTTTGATTAGATGATGCTGGCTGACGGGGCAGGTCGACGTTAATCAAATTTCGGTGAAAGTTTTTTTCAATTCCGTGCCCTTCGACTTTCGAAAGGTTTTCCTTCTCTTGTCGAAGGTGCTTTCGAGGTTAATTTTTTCAAACTTTAAGCACGGAACGGAAGAATCCCGTTATTTATGATAACGTCCCTCGTTTCTGTATCCCTTTCTATCCTCTTAACGGGGTCACAGAAAAATTAAACCATCGAAAGAATTTTGTACAAGTGTCTTACGCTTTGGAGAAAAAAGTAATCGCGTCAGTTTCCTGATTCGTCGCAGGAGCATCCCGGCGTGTCAGACGATACAGGGGATTCCGATTAGCCTTTGATCCGGTGCTAGCTACCATTATTTCTCCCGATGACACGTTATCCGAGGCAAAGGCGAACCGGTAAGAAAAGGACGAACGAAGGTGCACGAGAAGAGAGCGTCAGTTAATCTTCCTCCTCTTCGTTAATCTTCGAGCCGAGAGAAGCTCTTTTTTGGCACCCGGAGCGAGTTCCCTTTCGCCCCTTATCCCATTGAATTTACGAGCGAAATGATGGAGAGGGTGTCTCCTTGTGTTTTCCACGGCAAACTTCTGCGAACAGGCTTGCAAGTTTATCCTTTTTCTAAACCTCGTATTAAAGAGATGCTCGTTTATTATAATCAAGCACCGAGCTTCTGGAGGTACTCGCATTTTAACCGGAATCGCTGCTGGATCTTCACGATGTTCATTTTATTCTACCAAATTACTCGTAACCCAAATCTAGGAGTGCGTAATATTGAATATCGAACTCGACTGTTGAATTCTATTTCTGTAGAAAACTGTAACGTTTTGGATCTGTTTTCAACGTTGAAGTTATTTGAAGTTCGATGCAAAATTGAAAGACTTTGAAAGCAAAGTTAACTAAAGCAACGTCGGACTAAAAAGAACCCTATTAGTTCGCCTCTGTTTTTTGTTTAATTAATGAACGTTAATCTTGCGGGATCAACGACCTCGACGAGCAAAGCTGCGAACGCGTAGGAGTAATTAGAACGACGACGAGAGGAAGAAGAGGGGAAAAAAGAAGGTGAGACGAGCACAGAATTGGCCATCGTGGTAGATCATCGTGGACGTCGAGCAGCTTAATTGATGATTCTCGTTTGAAACTGCTCCTGCGCTCATCGATGCCCAGGCCCGGTTTTCCCACGCAAACTTAGGCAAGATCGCAACCGCATGAAATCGAAACGCTAAGCTGCATCAACCATGGTAATACGAACTTGCATTAATTTACATGTTTAGCGATACAGCATCGCGTTTCGAGAGTACACTTCGCTCGTAGGCTTCCTTTGGATGAGGGTGAAGTCCTTCGCTACTTCGGTTTTGCTAAATTAAAGAGGTAAACATTAGAGTTAAATTCAACTCTAGAAGTACTTCGTCTTTTCTGTAAGGTCGCACGAAAATTGGCGATGACTCGATAAAATCGAGCATTGAACGTCTGCGAGTGATTTGCATGGCCGGTTAGCTGTCCTTCGTACGAAATCCCGAAATGATCGCGAGATTGAATTTGTTGATCCGCTAGTGGCCTCGACCCTCGTGCGTCACCGAGTCGAAGCAGTCGCTTGCAATTTATCCGAATCGACGTTTACACGAGAGACAACGCAGATTCATCGGCTGTTCCAACGAATTTGAATAATCCATAAACTACGAGTGTTTTTTGAAACGAGCTTAATTGTCGAACACGTTCCGCGCACATTTTCCTTTTTTTTCTCTCTCTCTGTGTCGGAGAATAATTAAATGCAACGACGAGGACGTTCGATCGATCGTCCGAATTCCAGATGACAACAACCGAATTTGGTTGCCTCTTCGGCGATTTTACACCGATGAAAACGCGACTGGCCGAATGTATATTCGTGGTCCGATCAACTTATTTTCGACGCGGTAAATTTACCCGCTGAGCTCCGCTTTTGTACGCAACGACGAGTTTATCTTCGTACGGAGATTCACGCTGTACGGGATTTATAGGTACTGTATCGCCATTTGAAACTTTTCGAAAATACTTTCAACGAGATCAGAATTTTTCAAAGATCAGTTTGTTTTAATCGAAACTTTCCGCTTGGAGTTTGACGCGAATATGTCGACGCTATTTATAAGGGGAGTGCACGACCCGTCGTGATCCAAACTTAGATTCAGTAACTCTGTCAATTTTTTCCGGAATATTTTAAATATTTTTAATAAAAAACGAAAAGAGCGAAAAAGCCTCTCGTATTTAACCGTGTATGGTCCGATACCGAACATGTTCCATCGGAAACGATAGCAATCGATTAATCCGTCGAGTACGAGAGGAATTATCCATTCTAGAGCTCTTTTTTCCCGCTCGCTAAATCCGTAATTAACCGCGTCTCGTCGTGCAGCGAGTTCGCGATTGTTTTCGAGGATGACCCACCGAAAACGGCGCGATAATTTTTGCGATCACTGCACCGAGATCCGGCCGCTGGACAAGAGTGAGAGAGAAAACGAACGAGAAGCTCCGAAAGAGGGAAGGGGACGTTCGGGTAACGGAAGGGAAAGAGAGGGTTGAAGCTGGTCGAACGAAGAGGCGCGAGACGATGAAACAAAGAAGAAAATAGCCGGAGGGTAGCGGTGGAACGAGGCAACGGATAGAGAACGAGATGGAAGAAGGGCATACAGGGGATAGGTTGCCAATGGGGGGGTGTAAGCGGGTGTCGAGGGGGTGTGTTTGGTCCGGGAACTCACGGTGATGCTGTATTGATCCGAGTGCACGAGCAGAGCTAAAGTAAGCCGAGGCTGGCAGAGCGTTGCCTTGGCAACCTCCTCCCTCATCCCTCAGGACTTTCCACCGGTCGGACCAACCTCTCGCACCGAAAACCACCCCCGAACGAAACGTTCCTGCCTCTCTTTCTCTATTCCTCCCTCTCTCTCTTTCTCTATCTCCGTCGTTCTTGGAACCCCTTTCGTCCCGTTATTCCTACCTCTGTCCTCACCAGGTCGATCTATAGGTGTTAAACGAACGCCCGGTTTCTCTTGGTGTCCTCGTACCCGTAGACGCGGATGAAGAACCGTATAGCGGTTCTACGTGGGCGTACGCGAATCATCCTTTTGAAGAGTCGCGCGCACGTAGAATCGTTCCTTCCGGGGTCTTCGACACCGTGCTTTTTTCTTTTCCCTTCGCGAGAAATAATCTTATCCAGGGGCTTCTTCGTTACTGATTAATGCGTGTAATGATCGATGCGTTTCGCGGCACTCGCTGCTAATTGTTTAACTGCCGTGAAAATGTGGAACGCAACATATTTTTACCGACAGCTAGACGAGTTTGAGATTAGGAAGCGACTAAAAAAAAAACACGTATTTTAACCTGCCTGTTATTATTAAACTGCGAAAGTAAAAGTTTGGAATTATAAAAGGTATCAAAGTTCGATCGTAAAAAGTTTGAAAATTGTGGGAGCAAAAGTGGCACTTTAGAACACTGTTAAAATTTCTCCAGCTTTAAATTTTATCCTATAAAAGTCTTTGCTTCCGAAACAATTCGGTATAAATGTCACGGTTCTCCCGGGTTAGCACTATTATCCGAGAATTCGATGTAGGGGTAGTTACTCGAAGTGTTTACTGTACGCAATCCGGCATAATGTTGCAGTCTCAGCCCCTACGGAGGTGGCCAAATCTTTGGCACAGAAACGAGGGCTGTAACGTGGATATAGCAGTCTGGAATTGTTTAAGAAGCTAGCGGGAGTCGCACCCCTCATCGAACCACCCTTCTCTCACGAGAGAGGTTTTTACCGTTCTTTGAATTCACCAAATTATACGATCTCGTGCTTTTCCACGATAATTCGACGTGGGTACACACAGAGCCAAGAAGCTTAAACTCCGTATTTGCACGCCGTATATTTTCCTGGAGAGGTATAAATTTTTGACGGACGATTGCACGCGATAAATTGCACGTGGCAGGTTTCCTAAATCGCGGTGAAATAAATACAGGTTCTTTCTGGGTCGAGCACCCTTCTCCGTTCGTAAACGACCCGAAAGAGTCTCTCGAATTTCGTTCGGGCCAAAAAAATGTGGCAGACGGTATTTATCTTATCTTACGTTTTCGGCAACGTTCTTCGATGAAAAGCAAATTATCGATTGATTCCATTCAAGCGACAATTAATAACTCGATTCTTGTTTAAACGGAGACAAGCAATTCGAGTTATCTCGAAACGTCCACTCAAACTTCCCGTAACGATCTTGCAATTATGTCGTTACAAGTCTAGCTTGTACAACTGTGCACACGGTTTTTAAAATATTCCCGAGATCGCACAAATCTCGTTCGTACAAAATATTTCCACGGACCTCTTTTGCATATGATTGTGAGCCAAGTATCGTGGACGTCCCGACAGCTTTGGAATTCTGGTTACATCCGCTCAACAAATTTCATTTTTCTGTGATACAGACAAGTATGGTAAGTAAACAGCGTTTCTGAAGCGCAATATTCTTTCCCGCATAAATCTGCTTTAATTTTCTGCATAAAACTGGAGGAAAGTTGTTCCGAGGAACCGCACGAAAAATTCGAACAAAGCTTCCTCCAGGAAACCGTTTTATTGTCCCAAGTTTCAAAGTTCAAAAGTTGTAAAATCCCAAAATTCGCGATTTAAATTTCGAGCGAAATTGGCGTGTCTTTCAGAGTTCCGTGGCTGCAGAGACTTTAATCTGGCAGTGAATGCCACGGGATATTAATTAAAACGAAAACGAGTAGGAAAAGGAAGAGGAACGAAAACATTTTCGGCAGGGTGAAAAATTTGCCCATTGTTTCGGGCAAAGGCGGCTCGAACGCCGCCGATACAGAGTTTTCGTCGATCGTGTTCGTTGCGAATGACAACCCTCCGCGTCGTGCACACGACAGATGCAACGAACAATATGGGCTCGACGTGTGCGTATAGACGGGTTTTGATTTCGGGCGTTATTATGCCCGCGGTCAGGTATATAACGCACCGCGTTACGACGTGTCAGTCGTCGATCCGCCGTTATTTCGTGCTCCATCGCGAATATACCCTGTTCGTAAAATTGATCCGCACCGTTACACGACCGGGTCTGCATCCACGGTCCACGTTGCATTTCCGTTCTTCGCCCCCTACCGTTTACCAAATTTTCTGCGCCTCTTTTGTTCCTGCTCTTCGATTCCCCGCCCCTTTTTTCCCATCGGCCTCCATGTTTCCGAATTTCACCCTCCACCCCCTCTCTTGCCAACGAATTCACGGTTACGTTACGTTTTGGAAATGTTTCATTGTTTCTGGAACAATGGGCTAAATGCAACGGGTGTTCCAAAAGAGCTAACTAATTTTCTAGCAATTTTACAGTTTTTAATATGACTTGTCATGAATAAGCGTACGATCGGAACGAAGGAAAAGGATACAAATTTTCTAATGTCAAATTTACCATCGTTTTTCAAATTTGCAATGTGTAGAAATTCTAAAAATTCCAAGTTCAATAATCTTGGAATATCAAAGATAGAAAGACGTATCTTTCGAAATCGAACTCTTCCCGATTTCCCTGGGCATCGACCTATCCAGATGGTAAGAAGCTGACCCCTGGTTTCCTGGAACTTTGACCGGCGTTCACCAGGGTTCGCCAGCCGTTGGTCCAGTCCAGCATCCCCCGATGCTGGCTCGTCCTGTCGGAAAAGTCTCGAACTACATTTGGGGTTGCGGTGCACCCTGTGCGCAGGGCGTCCGCAAACAACAGACGCGTGCGTTCTTATAAAAGTGTCTCGTTTGTGCGATAATTTCATCGAGTAATAACAGAGAATATCTTGAACGTCCTTCAGAAGATTGCTCAAACCTGACAACTACATAAACGGTTCGATCCTCAGAATTGTTCTTCGAGTATGACTATCAACGATCTTTGAATTGCAATTACAACGCCAAATATAAAAAGAGAAGAAAAAGAAGTTATAAAGTGATAATTTTGCCCCGAGGGAAGATGGCCTGTTACACGTTGGTGCGCAAAAAATTTTGCTGATCCTTGGATTGGGGAGATCCTGCGCCGTGCATGACCGGAAAGAAGTTCGTCGGTAAGTTTTGCGGTTACTATTGATTACATTACGCTTGCTCGATTATGCGTGAACAAACGATGTTTCCATGTTTATGAAGTCGAGCGGACGATTGGCGGAAGGTGTGGACGGAAGTGAGACTTTTAGAAGAGCTGGTTGAGAGATGAGATCCTACGACGGTGAGAGCAGCTCGACGGAAGACGACGACAGAAGAGAGGGTCTACCCGAGGCGCATCTGCAGCAAGGATCCTGGCAACGTTCCGCTTCGCACCCCACATGGGCCTGGGAGCATCGCTCTGTGTGTATATTGCATAATTAAATCACCGACATCAAATAATTTTAATCGAGTGGGGCTTCGAGAGTCGATGCTTACAATTAGAAAAATTAAAATAAATATCTCATATGTTGTATTTGACTTGGAATGTTTTGCTGCAGCATCCGCTACCACCGCAATCCACGGGACCACTCGAGTCCATGTACTCGGTCCCAGGAGCATCTCACGCCAGCGTTTCCGCTCCAACAGCTGGCTACTCGTCCGAGCACCCTCAGACTGCACCTGGAAGAAGAACTCCGTTGGGTGCCGTAGGTCTGGGTGGTTTTTACTTTCAGCAGCAACCGCAACCCCATGCTTCGTCCAGTGCTTTGTCCGATGAAAACAGACCTGACCCTGAAAGGTATTTGAAAATCATGTTGTAATAACTGAAAATGAATTATACATATTACATGTTCAAAGATGACAAACATTGAGAATGATGTTGAATGTTAACAGACCTGGAGCATCGAGGTTGAACTGTCCCTCGAAATCAAAAAGTACTCGTCAAGGAAAGAGCATGCGACTGAACATCAATGCCAGAGAGCGTAGAAGAATGCACGATTTAAACGACGCCCTCGACGAGCTCCGATCCGTCATTCCGTACGCTCATAGTCCGTCCGTGAGAAAACTGTCCAAGATTGCCACCCTGCTGTTGGCGAAGAACTACATTCTCATGCAAGGTAGCTCAATAAAATGGTTCCCATTCAATTACACGCTGCTGAATTATACGTTTTACGCAGGAAACGCTTTGGAAGAACTGAGAAGAGTGATAGCGGTTCTGCAGTCACCACACGCTCACACTACGGCCCTGCCACCTACACCTGTCTCCTACGATCTCCTGCACGGTTTCCCAGGAAAACTGTTCCAGGGCGTGCAGGACATGCCGGGACTTCCTTCGAACGACCCACAGAACGTCACGGCGGGTGGACCATCGACGGATGGTACGGTGGCTAGTGGAGAATCCAATTAAGGATTCGAGTTTCGAAGATTTACCCGTTCGCGAGGGTAATCGTCCTTCTGGGATGTGTAATATTACGTAGGTGGGTCCGACAGTGCTCGATTGCACTGGGTGACAACTGACGAAAATATGATTTCTTAAACTTTTATCTTCCACGTTAACGAAAAGTATTGTTTCAAAATTAGAAAACGTTTCACCTACGGATAAGTTTCGATTAATGCTAATATCCCAGTAAGAAAAACGATTTATGTCGAGTACGGTAAGCCACGAACGGGAGATTTGTTGATGAAAGTATTAGCGAAGTAAATATTATTCGAGAGCGTACGTCTTCTATGATAAACTGTTACGAGTTCGATAAACGATGAGTCAATATTACTAACTATGTACTTACTATTAACTACGGTTAAACGCTCCTAAGATGAAAGTTTATGAAAGTATTAATTAAGAAAGTAATTACTTCAACGATCTACGATTACCAACAGAGCAATAAGCGACAACACATTTCTGTCTCTGATGAACGGAATGATAATTTTTCATTTTTTTTCCACCCTGTTTCGGGCGCCAGAGACAGAAACGATGTAAAAGGGTGAGGAATACAATTTCCGAATCCCGTCCTGCAACGCGATAGTCAATATAGCATGTGATACATGTCGAGATATTATATATTATTATATTCTAGTCATACACGCGTACAGATCATAAATATTCATATACATATAGATATATATATATTTAATAATTCGAATTGAGCCATCGATTGTAATAACTTATTTATATACATAGTACGTTTATTAAGAGTTTATTACAATGTGCCAAGGATATAGTCCAGTGGTGCCCACGCGCAGTCGATATAGTCCTCAGCACGATATAGCGAGGTCGTAAATTAAACTCGTCGCTCGGATTTCATTTTGCTATCTGAAAGGCTTTACGACCTTGCTATGTTGGTAGAAGAGACTCTATTCATTGCTATCTGCATCATGCATGTTTGTGACGTGCATTTTTCGTGGGTACTTGATTATTGATATAGCCAACTCTTTTTTTTGACAATGTACATCTAACAAAGGACGAGGTTCATTTAATATGCGACTTAATGAAAACCTTGTCCTTTGACGGATCACGATTGAACGTTGCGAACATTTAATAACGAGCAATAACGACTATTATTCCTAATGACGTCGATCGTTAAACAAGAATAAAATGTGTGCAGATGGTACGACGACGATGGAAAGAGACAAACTCGTTTGTTGTAAAGCGTAGATATCACTGTTTAGTGCTCGAATAGAAATATATTCTAGATACAGTACCCTCTCGTTATATTGCCACCTCTGTACGAACTTGCAGAAACAATTCAACGCATTGTCAATCTTAAAAATATTTCGTTGCGATAGTTCCACGGCCATATAACGAGAAACAACTGTGATTACGGATTGAACGAAAGGATGCTCTGGAGAAAATATTTTATTATGCTCATTCAACATTTCAAAGCGAAATCTTACGATTCATTTTCATTTTGAAAATATTTTATTTAACAAAATAATTGTTCAATAAATGTAAGTAGAGTTACAATTAGCAGGACCTTGAACAAAAGTCGATATCACCGATCAGTTAAAAATACCACTTTGAAATTATTTATTTGTATAAAAGAGAACTGCAAAATACTATTTATTGAAATTTATCGCGGCACAATATCGTACCGACAAGGTCAAATGGGTTAGAGAGAAAGAGAATAAATAATAAGATAATGATATTCTTTCAGGGCATTTTTTCAATTCGTTACGAGTTATTAAGACGCCAAAGTTTTTTTTTTAGTACAATAACTCGCACTTTTACTATCAATACGTATTATCGCGCGGAACTCGTATATTTTTAAGCGAGACGCAAAAGTTTATCGAATGTATGGATTTTCGATGTAATTTTACGCGGAACGTCAGAAACGTATAATTTATTAAACACGTTGACTGCCGAACGTGTCTCAAATTTTGTATAATCTGATCAATTAATAAAAGGAACGAATAGACAAACTTTGAACAGCGTTAATATTATACTAACAATATACATTAGCGAAGCAGAAGCTAAAATTTGAAAATTAATTAATATTTTGACACGTGTTATAACGCGCAATAATTTCCACTACGGCAGTCAATACGTTAATAAAATATCGTTGAATACCTTCCACTATGCCGCCATAGTTCATGGAGCAATTGAAGAAAAGGAAGAAACAGAAAAATCAATTGATCGATCGATAGATACCAGTAAAATTAAGAACGCGACTGCACGAAACGATGAATCATAATTTTAATCGCGACCCGATGAGCTGGATTTGTTTATAATATCTGGAAGCCAATTATACATTGCGAAAAATAGATAATTGTTATCTGAATCACCCACGCAACCGACTAGTGGCGCCATCATGGCGGTCGCTTCACGAAATATCGCTTCAATCATATTTGAACAGTTTTTCATTATCGTATCTGATTTTAATCATAAACATGAACAATAATAAACAAAATTGGACGCGAACTAGGACACATTATCGCGAACATCGATTCAAATTCGATGCGTTGATCATAAAGCCGTTCAACGAATTTTACTCGATTTGAATGGTCCGACTAGTGGCGCCATCATGGCCGCCACTCGACAAAGTATTCACTCGATCGTCTTCCGTCCTTCTGGGAGGACCTTACACCGTATGTGCCTGATTCGACGGGGTTTATTGTGTGCGTGTCTCGTCGGTGGCTTCAAGATGGCTTGCAGGCTGCTGCGCGCCATGGTGTGATCCGTTTCGTTCACGGTGCTAACAGTGTTTCCGAAAACTGTTTCGTGAAAAATATTCGTTCGATGCTAGGACGACGACGTGACTCGACCGGCTGATAACTCGGGGTAACCTGGAAATGTGACGATCGCTGCGAAACCGGTAAGTCGTTGCGTACAATAATCTTTTATCATGCAGTTCGCGATTGTTCACGTTTTTTTTTCACGGAAACTCCGCGACGGATGTTATTTTGGTAACGAAACACTTCGTGGTTAGGAGAAAGAAACAGAATGGATAGAGCGTGACAGAGAGATCACTGTTAGACAGTTACGAACTTTCTTTTTCCATGGTACTCGATCGAGTTCGTACGCAGTGAACGCAACGAAGGCTTTAAAGCACAATTGTTTTTTACGAGACTCGTTGATAGGTTATGATGTCATAATAGTGGACAGTTCGCGCAATCTCTTTGTCTTTGTCTTCGCGTTCGTTAACCTTGTCGGTTACATCCGTAAGCAAAATAGAACGGTTAGTATCGTCGAAAGGGAAATTAAAGTGCAGCGGAATAACGTAGTATCGACACGGTGGCTTTTATTGCTTTTTTCGAATGCGATAGTCTTTCTCTTTCTTTCTTCTAACGTAGTAATATTTTCCGTTGCGAGTGGGAGAACTAACCTTACCTTATCGTTGGACGAAAGACGCACGAGACAGGGTCGCTATTGGTAGTCCTTTCTACATACCTGCCACGCAAAAGCTACCTGCATTCTCTAGCAGATCGAGCTTCGAGAATTTCGTCCATATTTGTGCTTCAACGACAGTTACGGACGATTGTACACTGGCGGACATGACATGCTTTTCTAGGGAAAATGGCGGCGCATAATGCGACTTCGTCACTCGCTGATTTTCGGTTAATAAATTTTCAATCTTACGAACGAGTATTCGCATTTAGCTGTTTAGAAATTTATGTATTTATATATTTATTTGAGTACTTAAAAGGTCAGAGTACTGTAAGTTCTTCATATGGTCATCTTGAAATTTCCCTAGATTGACCTTAGATTCTTCTTTGTGATTTTCGTAGTATTTTCGGAATTATCCTAAGCTACCCCTATGTTTGTCATAACTACCCTTAGCTTTTTACCAATATTCCTAGGTGGGGTGTACATAAGATTTCTTTAGAATGTCCCTATGTTTGAAATCTCTATCTCTCCACGTCACCCTCTAGTTTTCTCTTTAAATTTCCCATGAAATTTGTCTTACATTTACCCTTAATATGACGTTAGTTCTTTCAAGATAAGCACCATTTTTTTTAGGATAATATTTGAGAGAGGTGAAAGAATTTCTAGTGCACGAGAAGCAGCTGCACAGAAAAGAATGTAGGCTCGAACGCGGAACAGAAGTTCCATCCTTATCGGTTCTGTAGTGACCCGAAAACAGCGCGACAGAAATGACAGGTGACGCATTTCCGGTGAACTTATCTCAGGTACACTGTACGTCACACGATTGGCACGCGTGACGCGTGATCGACAATCAAAATCGTCCGTTAATGAAATTGAACAATTTTGCCGAGTATTCGCAATCTCGCGGTGAAAAATTTAATTAAACGTATAGCGGTCTGTATCGAGTATTTGATGAACCAAAATTGTCGTGTTGGGTCAAGGATTACCGATTGAATTATCGCGGTTTGCTTTTGTTTTCGAGCTGTGAACGATAAATCCTTAAGTTTATTCGTTGGAATGGAAAGCGAGAAGGAATGAAAACACAACGTGATTCGCTTATCAACCACAAAAATTGAAAATGATGAGTCGCTTCGTTATCGATATCGCAGCGATAGTCCTCGTTATTTGATCACAAGCTTGCCTTCATTTTCACAGCCTGTTTAGAATCTGCGATATTTGGCGCAGGTATCCGTGTTCTCGGTGATCGATAACACTAGCGATAAATTTCATGTAAATCAAAGTAATTATGGTAATTAACGTCCATGTAAATAGGCAGGGACCAGGGTGGGTCTCCCATCCAAAATAAGGAATGAACCCTCCACACGTTGCGTGAGGGACGTAGGGCTTTTCGTACTAAACTTTTTAATATTACTGAGAGAAACACTAAATTTTTCTCATGAACGAAGTAACTACGTATGTATGTTCTCTAATATACCAACAGAAGAATGTTTATGCACGATATCTCTGTAAGATAATGAGAGATATCTGCCCTCTGCAGTTGCATATCACGCATTTTTCCTTTGCCACCGCTCTTTTTATCCCATTTCGTAACGGGATTCGCGCAAATTCCGTACTTAACGGATACTCGTGTAACTGTATTCATTTAGACAAGAATTACGGTAAGTTGAACTTTTATTCTACTCCCACGAGTTTTAATTTCGATCTCTATTCGAAATTATAACATTCCAATTTTAAGTCGAAAGACTTAATTCCTCATTAAAGTTCCAAAGTTATAAGTTTTATAATGCCAGGGTACCAATTGGTTATGCCCATTTTGGGAACACCGATTGTAAACATAAAGTCACGTATCATATTTTGATGCAGTGTAAAAGTGCGATAAATTTCGATACGTAGAGTTTGAAATCCAGATTCGTAGGGAAATTGAATTTCTGGCGTTTGTAAACGGACAGCGACGATACCGGCAAAAAGTATGGGTACAATTGTAAGCGTACGGTAAAGCCGAGTTCGTCGCTTTTGTAACGTCGTTTCTCTCTTTTTCTCCACAGTTATGGATTTATTATTTTTCATTAACGAACAGCCAGAGAAGCCGGTGGGTGGGTTGGTCGAGAGCATCGAGTGAAAAATGGTGAAACGAGAGAGCAGGGAAAGAGACGAAAACAAAGCGGACGCAGCCGCCAGGGCAACAATGGCGCATCGACCCGCCAAAACTCGCGGTTGTGCGCAGAAACGCGTTCAATTCTCGATCGAGAAATCTTTCGAATAAACCTTAATATTCCTACTTCAACGAATATTTTCCACGATCGCATTTTCTGGAAAAATTCAGATAAATATGAATGAAGCGCGAATGATATTGCTGTTTGCGAATGTGGGCAAAAAAACAAAATGGCCGCCTATTCGCTTGATGCGCAGAAGCATGCGCAGTTACGATACGTGATATTTAAGCACGCAGTATCGCGTGAATTCACCGTCGAATGTTGAACAATTTTACCCGATCCAGTTTAATCGCTGGTAGCAAAGAAAGCGCTAAAATTACAGATTAGTCAGTGATATTATTAAGAGTGTCTAGTATCACTAGAATAAATTCCGTTAGATTAGATAAGTTTCCTTACATTTGGCAGATTGGCACGATCAATTTGTGCTTGCTACGAACACCTGGAGCAGAGGACATAAGAATAGGGGGTCCAAATTGCAGTACCCAATTGGCTGACAGGGTTCTTCCCGTATTTTTCCATTTCTGTTACAATTCGTGAATCAAGCGAGGTCCTTTCAGAAACCGTATCCTGCAGGACTTTTCGTTGCAGTTGGATCCCGTGAACAGGGTAAGACTGAGAGAAGCGTGGTTCACGATGGATGAAGATCAGGTGCCGTGGTTGCCAGGGTAACCGGCATTGATCCCTCCCCTCTTGTTCTATCGTCCTTTTCGTCTCTCCTCCACCATACATTATTTGTCTCTCTCTCTCGCAACCCCCTCGTTCAACACACAGATCCAAATGCATACACGGATTCGTGAACGGCAAGATAGAATTGCTCCTCCATTTTTGTTTCAACATTTTCCTTTTGATGAACCTTAGATACGATATGTACCTTTCAAATTTATAGACAGCTTTTTGGAAATTGAAGATTGCGATTTAGTAGAAATTCGAAACATACATGAAAGTTGAGATTCAAGTAAGGATGTGGAGAAAGGCGAAAGTAGGATGCGGTTTCCCGACAAAGAGTTGCCAGGCAACCAATATTGTTCCATTGTTGCGGTCACGTAAATATTTGAGATGAGCGAAACTCCTTCGTTTTCCGATTTTCTTTTCATTTTCCTGTTTGTTGGCTACGGATCCGGATTCGGGGTTAGAGGTCTAACCGAAATAAGTACATGTTTAGAACATGGAATACTTCTATGGCCGGTTTATGGTTGACTGTATTTTCACAAGTCCCAAATTTGGAGCCTGGTCTTAATCCTTGGATACAATAAATACACTCGGTGGTCCTCGTCCCATTTTGATGATGTGATAGATGGAGTTAGCGTCGAACGTAGCCAAAAGCTTGAGTAATACTCAGAGCTACCATTCTAGCATAAGAATAAGATTTTGGGAACGTAACGAAGAAACTTCCTATGTAGACGCCACATACGTACCGATGCCAGAACTACCCTGCAACAAGTACAATCGGATTCCAAACCTTCAACATGCTTACTGGTCCTCGCAACATTGTTGTACACTTAAATCTTCCATAATCGTCCTCGAACACTGCAACCGAAGACCCTTCAAGAAAACGGGATTACATTCAAGCAGAAGATTCAACCTACTCCGCAAACGTAGGCGAACTTTACCGAGTTCTACATCGAACGTTCTACATCCGAAATGCAGTGGATTCTCGTTATGCTACCAATGTTTTGGAAGTGGAGAGGCCTTTAGCGTTAAACTGCCACGTTATATCACCACGCGTTGTATTGCTACCCGGTTCTTTCTTAAAGGTTTAATCGATGGCAGTGTTCGAACGATGATTCTCGTAGAGACGAGCATGTAACGGACGAGAATAGCGTCGCGTCTGACGTCACGTTAACGTAGCAGTACGACACGCGTGGATGACAAGCGGTGAAAATACCGCTGCGGCTCGTCAGCTCGCGTTACACGCGTTACACACGCGATTCGCGTGTCGTCCATTAGCTCCGTCTCGTTTCAACGCAGTGACGTCATTTTTTTGAGGTACACGCTCTGTTTCGGGACAAAAAATTGACCCACAAAACTGGAATTCGAGACTTAGCGACACGTATCGCTTGCCACGGTTTCTAGTACGCTCGAAAACGTTACGATTATAACGATTCGAGAAATCGAATAGTCCATTAGGAACGATACCTTGGATTTATAGAACAACTGGAAACGTTAAACTAGTGTTCACAGCTTGCTAGTGGAGCACATCATTACGGGTTCACTCAGACCCATATCTTGACACAAGACAAGTGTTCCTTTAATCCAAGAAGTTGATAATGAACCTCAAGTCTAGAAGATCTCTTTGTATCTTTAAAAAGTAAGGAAAGAAACCATGAAATCGGATAATTGGAGTTGACTGGATTTAACGATCAAGAGGAAGCTAGAAGGATCAAGAGATCGTAGGACACGTGCACAAAGAACGTTCTAAAAATATGGAAACGACATTCATGAAAATCGAAGTGGTTTTTCGAAACGAGGCATCGATCGTCAATTAACAAACCTTGTCTACGTTTCCCGAAAGGTAAACGTAGTATTTATCTTTGGAATTAAGCGGCAAGGTGATCGAAGTTAACCAAATTGAGAGTGGAAACCCAAGAGACATCTCCTTGAAAAGTGCGTTTCGGAACTTCACGAACATCCGCAATATCGTCGGATTTACTGCAGATAGAGTTGGGAAAGTAATTCTGCGGCAATAAAACGCTACAAGTGAATCCGACTAACTTTTCCGTCGCCACGATAAAAAGCTGCTTAAACTTTGGCACCCCGTTGTCCATCAAACGACGAAACATCGATCGAGAAGTACGTGATTCCAAACAGACGTAGGTTCGAAGATCAAAGCAGGGACGAGTATGACCCAGTTCCGGCGAACGAGGTTACCATCGACACGAAGGAACCTCGCAATAGCTCGTCCTTCGCGACTGCTCCCAGACTTTCCTTTTTCCGAACCCTTTATCCTCGACGAAATATAAAAAAAAGATGCAATTATAATCGATGTCCAATTAGGTGGATGTGAACCGTTTTTGTCAGACGTGAAAGTATCGCGAGCGAGAGGAATGCAAGCAGAACGAACGCAGCTAGGCCTGTTACAAAATCATCCTGAGATTGCTGGCTGGCTGGCCGAGCATTGCGAGAATTTCACAACGGCCATTGTTAGAACGATGTCGAAACCGCGTCAATTTTAGAGGCAACAGAGACCAAATTGAAGACAGTTCAGACCGCGGTTTGGTGCATCGACCTTCAGTTAAGCGATTTCATCGAACCGCGATTCGATCACACCAAGTACTGTTGTTCTCTAAACTCTCTTGAGGGGTTAACTCGATGGAACCAGAAATTCCTTACGCATAGAGTCAACTTTATTGAGACCATGTCCCTCTTCGGTTAGGGGGTGATAATTGCATATACCCAATCGGGTGTTGCAAGGTTCCAGCCCACGGCGATATAACGAGGGTTTACTCCGCGGTTTATTTACCGTCGCTTGTTCCTTCGGTGCATGCGGGATGTAAACTAACGTCGCAGCGCTGACCTCGCGGTCAGGGGTGAATCTACCCGCGGTTGGTTACGGATTAGGGTAGGTTAGGGTCATGGACCACCGGATTAACGCGGACGGAGGGTTCCGGATTCTCCGATTCCGTGAAGGATCGCGAAGAGATTTATGAAACACGTCACTCCGTAGTTCAAGGTTGAAACGGTACTTACCGGATGACCGATCTACGAACTTGTTCGAACCAAAGTGTGGTTTGAACCTTGTGATATCCTCTGAATATGACAGCGTTCGATTTTCCGCCGTTCTTACGAAATACGGAATTTCAAAACATGTGGCCTGTCGCGCAGCCATGCCTTAACTTCGCGTCCCGAAAGTTTAACAACAAGCTAGAAACGATGCACGGAGTTTCAGTTAGCCGACTGTTGCAACTAATCGGACGTTAATTGAGTTTAAAGGTTTATTAAACTGTTCTCTCGTTTTCGAGTGTTCGGAACTCAATTTGCCGAACGACGCAATCTGGCCGTTCGTTTATTCAACGTAGGAACAGAAAAAGTCTGAGCTTAGAACATTAATTCATGTAAATATATCTAGTTTAAAAGGTATACTTTGACACGAGTATTACCAGCGTTTGACTTTTGAAAAATCACTTTTCCCTGGTAAAAAAAAAACGTTGGTACTAAATTGCATCGCAGTTAAACGTGAATGAAAGGTCCTATGCAGCTCTGCAACGTGCACACATGCACGTACGAGAAACCCGTAGTCTGGTCTATTGAACCGAGTACAATGAGCGACAGCTATGGACGCTACACACTGACCAGCTCAGTGTGAGCTTCGTATTTATGCTCGCGTTAACGCGTTCCATATAATCCGTAGAGTGGCTTTGCAGGAAAATATAGAGCCTAGAATTTCAGTTGTAATCGAGGGTAGTAGCTTAGGTTCTAACGCGTCGACAAACAAAACTTTCATCACGCATGAACCGAAATATGTCAACCTTTCCTGTTCCCTAAAGAATTGCTTCAAAATCACTTTTTTATTCCCTTGATAAATTGCGGACCACAACGTTCTCCATGGCGGAATGTATACGTCGATTGTGTATCGCGACACACGTAATAATACTCCGTACCCGTTATCTGCCCACACCTCTCTACCCTTTTCATCCTATCCCTCCTTCGGCGCATTCGATTTGCAGCAACGATATAGGTGCATTCTGTGACTGCAGCCATCGGTTGAATGCGAGTAGTACTAGGAATTGAATGAACGCGTCGGTAATCCTCGTACAGGATATCCAATCAGCGCACGAGGATATAGCTTGCACGTATCGATTTATAATAACATCCTTTCTGTCTTTCCTCCCGCTTTTTGCACCGATTTCGAACCTTGAACTTTCCCTTTGAGTTCAAACGCTTTGCACACATTCCGATTATTAGGTTCGAGAACTGATCGTTTCATACTTAACGTTTCCATCGTAAAAAATAAGCAATTTTTCGATCAGAATTTCGTGATTCCGTTGGCAATCGTTTCGGCGCAGCTGCGGCGGTTTGTTACGGTGTAGTGCCATGAGCGCGGAAAATACGATAGAGAAGAGAACGAAGGGAAAATGAGAGAGATGAGAGAGGAGAGTCCATGGTATGTATGCACGTGGACTGCTATAGTGCTACACTGCGGTGGGATCGATTCGGCTGGAGGTGGAACCCCACCCCCATCCCCATTTACAAGCCCCAATATACACCCCCGGAGCTCTCACCCTCGCGAAATATCCGTAGGTTAGTTCGCTTCTTCCTCGTCGTCTTATTTTCCTTTCTACCTCCATTCGATATAGTTCTCATTTCGACTCTTTTTAGTTCTTCGCGACTTTTACCCTAGAAACGGGTAAAAATTTCGAAATTTTGGACCATCGATTGGAAAATCCAGTATTTCTGGAAGATTTGCCAGATTTTTCAAAGTGTATGAACGGCGTGCTTCTTCGAGTTGTGGAGTAGTCAGGGTGGGTGGTACATTCCACAGCTTCCAGGGAGGCCAGCGCAGGAGGCTGTATTATATTCCGCTCCCTCGCTCTTATTATGCCAAAGCGACCTATACCACTGTGTTTCACGGTGTGTGCCGTCGCAGACTCGATCTCCTACACATCTTGCCATTATTTATACCGAAGAGTTTCAACGTGTGGGTGTTCCTACTTTTACACGTATATGTATATGCACAATTCATGAATTTACAAAATCCCGAATCTTCGAATTTGAAAATCGATTCGAAGTCGATGTTTTTCGCTAGGAAAGCTACTGTTTTTGCAGCGAAAGTTGCGTTTCAGTAGTACAACACGATAAATAGGTTGACGCGTTCCATTCTCCCGGTGAGTGCTCCCAAAAACTGATCCCACACAGCGAATTTACTCGATTAACGAATCATCGGTAGTAATATTTACCCTTATAAGTAACTATAATGTGCATGGATATCGGCCTCACTCGGTGTTTTCGTATCTTACTCAGCTCGTCGCCGGCCTTGTCTTTTTCTCTCTTTCTGGCTCCGCGTCGTCGTCGGTTCACTATATACCAGCTCGTGTACACGTATAGTAGTCAGCGTGATTGCTATAGTGGTTCTGCACCGTGTTATAGTGATGCGCCATAGTAACCTGCGCAGAGAGGAGTCGAGGACGCCGCGGTGCCAGCGGAGTCTGGGCAGAAACGGAGATGGAGCAACGGGAGACGAGGAGAACGAGCGTAGGCGTCGAACAGAGACAACCGAACGAAACTGAGCAAAGATCGAGCGAGACGCAGAGATACAGAAGCGGAGAATTTGTGTAAGCTTCGTGCGCTAGAGGAGAGGCCGAGAGGAGAGGAGAGACGAAGAAATACTACTGATGAGAATGGGGTAGAGGGAGAGAAAACGACCAGAGACCGGGACGAATTTTATTTGAAATTAAAATAAGAAACAGCTAGTTGAAATAATATTTGTGCCCATCGTTTCCGATACTTTCATTTAGAAATATAAAAAGCATCTTATCAGGTCAATGTTCTGCAATTTTATGTACGTACAGGCGAGTCCAAAAATAGATTTTATTATAAAGAGAAGTGTACTGACAGTTCTAAAGATAGACAAAATTTCCATCGATAGAAGCGTCAAGGTCACCTTCATTTTTTTTTGGATGGGATTGTATACTTTCGACAATGCTATTCGATGCATTTTGCGGTCCTCTATGAAAAAGTATTAAGGTACTATCGTGAAAAAATCGTTAGTTCAAGAGATATTTTAGGGAGAGCCTATGGGATCTCCCTGGCTCTCCCTAAAATATCTTTTGAACCGATCAATTTTCGACCCGAGGACCTTAGTACTTTTTTGTAGGGGATAATAAAATGCACCTATTGCCGTTATAAAAAGTATACAGTTCCGTTTAAAAAAATTAAGGTGACCTTGAAATGTTTGAAACGCATTCACTTCCGGGATCAGTGTATACATCATGAGATGCTGCATTCAATACCATTTAACTTTACCTTCTGAGGTTTTTGTCTATCTTCTACCGTTTTGAAGACATAGCTTATCCCCGTTGCGTGGAACACCCTGTATACCGGCATTTTTTATATGAGCGTTGGTCCTAATAAATGTAATGTACTGTAAAGTTTGGTACAAATTATAACTTTAATTATTGAAACAACGCGAGGTGTTATTCGAAATGATATTTCAAATCGTGTCATTTGAAAAGTGCCCAGCTCCGAAAGAGAGACCAGAAGGTGAAAGAGTACGGAGCAAAAAGAGGGTGTATTCGTGTAGGTCGTGCTCAAAGTTGTGCTCGCGTGTAGGTGAAAGAACGATGGAGACTGGAAGGGGTTGATGGTGGAGGAGGAAGAGGAAAAAATGGGGGAGAAAGAGAGAGAGAGAACGCTTTGGACCTTTCTCAGAAAGCAGAAAGCACGACGGAGCAATATCGCAGCGTCTGCCGGTGTTGTAAACTGCTTTGATCTCCTCTCCCTCTTGCTCTCGTGTTCGTTTAATATGCTCTCTCTCGCTCGTACTGTTTCTCTTTCCCCTCGCTTCTTCCACCCCTTTTCGAGAGTTTAGAAAAGCCGACGAAATCCGGGGCCAAGTTTCGGTTCTCTTTTTCATGAAAATTCCTATCAAGGCCCGATCAAACCTTTTTCGATGTCTTCGAAAATCCTGGTTCACACGAAAGGGTCAACGTTTCGCCCTGCGATTGCTATAATAGATCAATGTGTTAGATGTTCTCGCGAAGTTATCGTGCTTTACAATTTCGAAACTTTAGTCAAAACAAGTCTAAAGTATGGAATCTACTTTTGGAGCCTATACTTGATCGTGCACGCGTTTTTCTGAAACGCTTCGACGCGCAACTTCGAGCGCATCCACGAAGCTAACGGTACCCGATGAATTATTTAATCGTTAGACGTAAGCTGCAGCGAGGCAACGGGAACGAGAGTAACGTAAATTGGGTCTTCTTTGGCCGTGGAAAGCGGCGCGGCGTGGCGCACAATTGCCGCGTCGTTCTTCCTCTTGGTGGCACACGGTCGCACCTGTTCGCCGCGTGCACCGCGTGCAGGAGGGGATGGGAAATTTCGCGACGTGGTCGAAGAACGCGACCTTGATACGCGAAAACCAAAATGCACACGAGAAGAAATCGAACGATGGTTATATAACGAAAACTTGCTCGTCGCGACCACACGAAGTTCCAATGATCAATTCTCTCGTTCACCAAGCATCTCTGAAACTGGCACGAATTTATTTTTGAATTTTCGACGTTCGACCAGTCACCTGTTATATCGCCACGAGTTCTCCATGGAACGAATTCTCGAAACACCTTGAAAGTTCATTCGATCACACACGACTGTACGCGGGTTCTGATACGATCAATTTGGAGCCAAGAACGTTTGCAAGGAGAAAACGAGGATAAAGTCGCGAAGTTTTCCTGCTGAATTAATCGCGGAGCTATCGCTCGACGTTTTTTATATTCCCTCGCAGTTATGAATGTGCTATTACTTTTCTACGCGAAACGACGAGCAAGAAGAAGGGAAAAGGAGA
Organism: Megachile ligniseca; assembly: GCA_945859555.1. Taxonomy (NCBI): domain Eukaryota; kingdom Metazoa; phylum Arthropoda; class Insecta; order Hymenoptera; family Megachilidae; genus Megachile; species Megachile ligniseca. The sequence continues at coordinate 1,399,001 of OX243792.1, forward strand.
GGATTCAGGGTAGTCTGGTTGCCGTGTAGTCTTCTACTTTTGCAGCGTAGCGACAATTACGGCAGCCCGTGCAAACCCGCGCAAGCGCCACGCTCTCTCGTTCGTTGAACCGTTCGTGAGAGAGAGGCGCCTGTGTGCGTGTAACGAAGAGATGGAAAAATATAAATGCGAGAAACGAAGAAAGAGAAGCTAGAGAGAGCGAGAAAGTTGGAGAGACTCGTAGTAGACAATACCGCGTCAATTTTACAAGCAACCCCACCTATGCAAAACTTTCCACATTTTAAAATGCACCTTGCGTATCGAAAGCGAAGCTTGAAGGATATCTTTTCGAGCGGTACAAATTTCGCCTAACCTGCAGACTGCGATGAAAACAAGTCTCCGTGAAATTTATCCGAATAAATTTTATAATTTAGAGTACATCGCGTACATCCGGAGACTTTCAGTTTTCAGATGACATTGTTTCTGGACCGTCAACGCTTACGATGCTAATGTATCACGAAAGTCGAATGCAAGGGTAATGATAAGAGGTGATACAGTCACTTGGCTTATGTAACGACTGAAACCTGTTTGGTATACTTCGCGAATACATCGTCTGTATATACAGTGGTTTTCATGGTTTGCTTTCGTCTATAACATTTTGCGAGAATGGTACGTAAAAATATTTCTCCAAAATTTTGTTAACACGAGCGTGTACCGATCAACTTTTTATATCTCGTACGATGTAGGAGATATGCGCGAAAACGCGTTGAGACCCGACCGTGTAATATCGCGTTCGCGAAAAAGACTATCGAGGGTTGATTTTCCCTGGTTAACGGAAAGTGTAATACAGGTTTGTTTATAGGATCCTGCGGTTTTCTTTAGGTTTTTTTCCAAAACCGAAAGGGGTTGCCGAAGGAAGCTTACATTGCACCCAAGTTTTACACTCGAGCAATTTTACGACCTTTGAAAGATCGTCTTTCGTCTGGAATGTGTGGCGTTACACGGTTAGGTCTGGAAGTGTTAAAGGCCGATTGGGCACGAATAACACCGTTATGGATTACTCCATAAACCTACAAAGTTTTATTCAAGTTAGTAAGGTTTCGCTCTACTCCCTTGTGAGATCTTCCTACTTCCGGTTTATAAATAAACTACCGAAAACCGGAGATTGCTGAAAAGGCTTATGAATTCTTCAAATCTTGAGCAACTTTTTACGATGTATTAGCGTTCGAGACCTATCGATTCAATTGGCGAATATTCTATCGGACTAGTAATATAAGAAACACTTTTCTCGTTTACGAAGCTAACCGTCGATAATCTCTACGGTAATTATCGCGTTAAATAACTGAACGGTCTAATACTTTCGAGCGATAACGCGAGTTTGATTCTAATTTCGATTTCGTAACATTGGACTCTGAAAAGGCCGACTCCGAAACCGACCATTTTAATCGCCGTTTCCCGATTTATCCAGGGATCTGCCGATCTCGTAACAGTTTTCAATCGAAAAGAGAGAATATAGACACATTGTAGTCCGATTTAGGAAAGTTAATAATATCCGTGGTTAATTGTGTGGGTCCGCGTGGTGGCAGTAGGCGTAGCCTGTGTACGAGAGTGTGCAGAAAATAGAATTACTCTAGAAAGGCCAGGGAATTTCACCGATGGTAATCAATGAGAGTTACCATTTGGAAAGTCGCTTTCCCTCCACCGTCCATTCTCAAAGTCCGTTCTTGACTCGAGGCTGTCTAACGGCCGTTCGAAAAAAAGCACCGAATTCGGAAGACAGCTCGAAAATACGGTCGAAAGATCGATATCTCGAGAACCACGGTGTTTGGTGGTGCGGTTCGATCGGTTCGTTGAGAACCACTGCGTTTCGTAGCATCGTACACTGTATTACACATTCACGAACACTGACGCGAGGCTCGTGTGTGTGGCAAGTACGCGTGTACCCTTCACTAGCGTGGAGGAGAACCGAGGTGAGCCGAAGGTGACCGAACAGCGGCGGCGAGCGGAATCGTCATCGATGCGGCGTCGAGGCACCTCCGCTCACTCTGCTCCGAGCTGTCGAACGCGACGCACGCGGCTCCGCTTCGCTTCGCTTTTTTTTCTCCATCTCTGCGAGTATACGCTCTCCACTTAGAGAAGCATTTCCCTCGCTTTCTCGTCATCGAGTATCGTCGAACAAGAGAGAGAGAAAGAGAGAGAGCGAGAGGCAGGCATACGGGGTCTCGTCTCTCTGGGATATATTCCAGTCAGTCAGTTTGCTCGTGAACGTTCAGCTCTAGTCTTCAGCTTCGACCCGAAGCGACTTTTCTTTTCGTCTTGTCGCGTTCGTTTTGGATCTTGAGAGGTTACTCTTCTTCGCCCTTTTGTTCTTCAACGAGACGTATCTGTTAGGACGTTCCATGTTCGATCTCGTTTATCCGACTTCGATTGGATCGTTTCGGTGTCGGTCGAACAACCAGTCGATTCGTCTTCGAGTTCTGCGATTTCCATTTGCGTTGTAAAAGGGACGATTTTGCCCTGTTCGGGGCATCGTTACCCGCTGGATCCCTGCTCGTCGATCAAAATTGGATACCGTTTTCTTCGAAGGAAGAAAGGGACTGTTTGCTCGAGGCAGTCGGCCGGAGTTCGTCGAATGCCGCGTAGCTCGAGAGCGCGGTCGTCCTCTATGGAGGAGGCCGATCGCTCGATGGATCTCAGGGCCAGACGGGTTTGCGGGCAAAATGGAGGCAGTTGGAGTTGCGAAACGACTTAAATCGACGCGCATCGAGATATCTAGCCTCGTGTTCGGAGGTTCGAAGGGCTTAGCGACAGGCCAGAGTGGTGCGGAAGGTGGTGGAGGGGGCGGAAGATCGTGCGGCTCGAAGGTAAAAAGACGAACGGGGAGAAAGTATTTAAACGAAAAGAAAATAAAAGGAAAAGAATAGAAAAGAGGAACGGAAGTCGAGAGAAAAACCCTTTTACACCTGGCTAGTCGAGTCGAGTTGTTCTCCGGGGTATATAGGGGGTACAAGGTGCGCATGGTAACCGAAGGCAGACAGAAACCTCTCCCTCCCTCACCCTCCTTTCCTGCCAGCTTTGAATCAATAATCTCCGGCCAGGATTATATGCAGACCCCTTTTATATTCGGTGGTGTGATAAGAAAGATATCGGCAGATTAAGGACACGCTCGATCGCATATACGTCCGAGACGTTCTCGATTCAGAGACTCTGCCATTACGATCGACAACTTTTCGGACATGCCGATTCGTGTGTTCCTCGGATGCGTTGGCGTGTTCGACCGCGTACTTCTCTGTTTACCGGTGCGCGGTATCAGCGCGCGGATTATTGATCCCTCCATCTTCTTCTCCGTCCTTTCGTTTATGATGTATCGGGGAAAACGTGGTTACGCGGTGAGAATATAGATCACTTATCGAAAGGATGAATCGATTCTTTGTCAAACGATAGATCCTCTTGATCCCGAATCCACGCGATCAAGATCAAACTCGATTATCTCTAACGCGTGTTTCTTCTCCACCGCAGATCAGACGCTTCAGATGGAATCATCTTCGGCCGAGGATCGTCTTCTCGTAGCCAAAGAAGATTCCATGTCAGTGGAATCTGTCGCCAGTTCTGGACCGAGCACGTCCATCGTGCAGGGAGAGGAGTCGGCGGTACTCGAGGATGTCGGTATACCAGAGGAAGAGAAGCAGAATGCGTGTCACAGGTCCAAGGACAGCCAAGGGTCCGTGAATATAGAATCGCGCGAGACTTCGATCGATCACGAGGTCTCGAACAACCCTTCCGTGCCAGAGGATCAATCGAACCTCCTTAATATGGGATTGAAGATGGGAAAACAGAGCAACCAGAGTGAAGGTTCGACCGCGGTTGCTGCGACCACCGAATCCGCGGAAACGTCGACGGTCAATGTTCCCGACAAGCTGGAGGACAAGGCAGAAGTTTCGGAGTTCGTCACCTCGTCGCCGATATGCAGGAAGAGGCCAGCCAACGATTTCCTGCCGATCAACGCGGAGATTAAACGAATAGAGATGGAGGGTCCAGAAAACGAGGCGAACCAAGTGAGGAGCGACGTGAGGAGAATCTCGCCGGTCCTGGTGAGCCTTCGAGAACGCACCCTGGGCGAGATATCCCTGTCCTCGGACTCGTGTCTGTTCGACGAGGACGCGAACGGTCGCTGCGTCTCGAGGAACAGCAGCATCCTCGAGGATTTGTTGACCGGCGCCTACAAGCTGAACAACAGCTTGAACAGTAGCATGAATAGCACGCTGAACAACAGCCAGAACAGTAGTCTGACTCTCGGCAGCTGCGCTAAAACTGGTAGTGACAATCCTGCGTCGACGGTGGGAGGCTGTTCGGATTCGGAGCACAGGATCAACGGGGTAACGCCACAGGGTGGCGAACGTACGGAGGATCCGTTCATCGACGAGGACTCCTGTTATTCGCTGCCTCGCGACAGCCCTGGCAGGGACCTGAACTCGTGTCAGCAACCGAAACAGTGCGAGGAGCCGATCGAGCCGTGTTCCAACGACGCTTCCTCGCCCGCGCACGACGGCTGTCCTTACGTGCCGAGATCCCCCAAGATGCCGACCAAACTGATAGATTATTCGCTGTTTCCTTATTTAACCGTGTCGTTGGAACGCCTGGAATCTCCGACGCCGGAAAGGAAGGACAAGAAGCGGACGATCGTGAAGAAGAAACCGAAAAGTGCAACGTGCGACGACGTCGATGGCACGGAGGCGACTACTGATCCGAAGAATACGTCCAAGGAGTCGAGTTTGGTCCAGAGGTGTGTTCACGAGAAGAAGGAGCAACCGCAGCAGGAGCAACACCAAGTGGATTCTCCCTCGCTGGAACCGTTCTGCGAGAAATCGTGTTCGCCTAATGTAAATGATATGAAACACTGCAGAGTGATCATGGAAAGAGTAAGCTCGCCGAAACAGGTGAGGGCCGCGGTGCAGAAGCTTTGTCCGGACAAGGGAGAGCAAAGCCCGAAAGTGGTCGTTAAGCAGTTGGCCGAGGACGAGGAAATGGTGTTCACCTCTACCCTGTCCGACAGAGACAAGAGTCTTCTGCCGGTAAACACCTCGAATTCGTCCGAGACGACAGCCGACTCTTCCGACCAGACTTTGGAGCCTTCCACGGACGTTCCGGAAGCCGTTGACACGGAGACCGAGACCGAGACCGGGTCCGATAGTTCGGAAGTGACGTCCGTCAACGCACGACTTCGGGGATGCGACGATGACACCGTGTCCGACCAGATATCTTGCCCAGAAAGCGAATCCATGTGCTGCGTCGACATCAACCCGGAGATTATCACCAGGTTGGAACCGGAAAGACCGGAAGCGTTCACAGAGGACTCCGCGGAAAGTCTAGCTCTTGCCGCTGGTGCTCGGGACGAAGTTAGGTCGGACGGTAGCGATTCTGGCCTGGGAAGCGAAATACCTGGTGAATCTGGACCTGCACCGGCTCCAGAAAGCGATTCTGAAACTTCTTTCTTGGATAGGATACCCGATGATATTCTTTCCGATAAAGAAAAAGGTATTTCTCGTTTGTTTGCCCCTTAATGCTCTTGCGACTTCTCTCGTATTTGGTCGGCTTAGTAAAGGCACGTCATTTTGTTTCAGTGGTGAATCAGTTGGAGTCGATCGGAGTGGATGTACCTGAAACTCCGCAGACGCCGTTGACGAACTTCCCGAGTCCATCGAAGAGCAACTTAAAACGGAGATTGATCGACTGCATGGAAGGTGCACCGAGTCCGAAGAAAAGCAATACCGATGAGTCCATGAAAAAGAAGCGCAACATTCAGTTCGATGCTGTAACCGTGTATTACTTTCCCAGGGCACAGGGTTTTACTTGCGTGCCTTCTCAGGTAAGCCTCTCTACCCTCTAAGTACTATGATTTCCCTAAATCGCAGACTCCATAAAAAAATCTGAAAACAAAAGTTTACTTGAAAAGTGCCTAAACCCGTTACTACGATATCTATTTCCTTCTCCTCTCATTCTTGATATAATAGTACACCTGTAGAGTGCTATATGGAAAATCGATTTGATCGTTCTTCAGGGTGGCAGCACTCTTGGTATGAGCGCGACGCACACTCACGCCGAACGGTTCTCGTTATCGGAACACGCTGCCGAACAGAGGCGGCTTCATCGTGCTAGGCTTGCACAATTGCGCTCCGAGCGCGCTGCAAATTGCGTGTCCGAGGCGGCGTCCAGTTCCGAGGATCCTAGCGACGACACGGACGAAGAACAAAGCGATAACGAGGAGCTAGACATCGATAGTTATTATTTCCTGCAGCCGGTGCCAACGTGGCAAAGACGGGCGTTACTTCGTGCTGCAGGAGTTCGTCGAATAGACGCCATCGAAAAGGACGAATGTCGCGATATCAGAGCCAGCAGAGAACACTGTGGTTGTGGATGCAAAGGATACTGCGATCCAGAGAGTTGTCCTTGTAGCCGAGCCAATGTCAAGTGCCAGGTCAGTTGATCAACCAACGATGAGAGAAATTCGTGGTTACACGTAGACGATTGCGATATACATGTACGTTTGTTTGACAGGTTGATCGAGCAGGTTTCCCTTGCGGATGTACTCGAGACGGCTGCGCGAATAGTTCAGGCAGAATCGAGTTCAATCCCGTCAGAGTACGAACGCATTTCATTCACACGTTGATGCGGTTAGAGTTGGAGAAAAAGCATAGGGAAGAAGAGGAGGGTACGGATCACGATGCATCTGACAATCAGAACGGTAGAAGTCCGTTAAGAGAGATTAACTTGGGATCTGTGATGGAGAATAGGAACGCGGAATCGTGTTTGAACGGTGGTGGATTCACGACGTTACACTATGAGAGCCACGACGCGAGGGATGCCGGAACAAATTGTCAGCCAGAGATAACCGGCACCAGAGAAGATAGTCTGGATCTCTACGCTATCAGAGACGATTGTTATCCAAGCGAAGACACTGTCGATGGTACGCAGGGACCTCAAAGGAAACTTCATCCTGAATTTAGTCAAGCTTTTCAAACGTTCACGGGTCAAACCGGTGCCGGTGTTAATTTTCAACAGCCTACTTATCAGGATTACCAGCCTTACGCTAACCTTCCTTCCACGTCTAGGGTGCAATTTCAGCCACAATTCCAAACGGTGCCAGGAAATCCAGGGTTCTCGCATTACTCGCCTTACGGTCAAGACGCTGGATCGATTCAGGGGAACTGCCAAGTCCACTCGGGACAACATTCTTCCGCCTATGAGACCAGCTTCGCCCAAGACGAGACAACAGGATCGCAGTACACGAATCTGAACTCAGTGCAGCCAATGAACACTGTGGTTCAACAAATGGGTAAACTAGAACCATTCTCGGAACTCTTGTCTGCCAGATATTCGTACTACGGTGAAATGGAGCCGCAAGCGCACGGTACTTATCACGGGAACGGAACCAAGGTCGACGTCGAGAAGAATCATCAAGGTAACGAGCAACAATCGGAAAGTACGGAGGAGTGCGACGAAAACTTCGGGGAGATCATCAAGAAGTCGATGGTCGAGACTGTATCCGCTTAAGGTCGAACTGTCTGTAGATATGTCGAAGAACGTGTACGCGCGACTCTGTCAAAACAGTTTTTTTCACCCGTAGTGATTTATTACGAAACATAGTGTAATATCAACGGGTTTAAAAGCTTCGTTGAAAAACCTCGCGGTGAATGTAACGGGGAAAGAGGACTGTCTCGAGATAAAGAAATGAAGAAAAAGGAGGTGGCGCGGTACTTTGACCGCGTCCTTCCTTGCGTTAGATAAATCCGAGTAAATTGTTCGCGTGGTTTTCGAAAAGAACTTCGAAAAGAAAGTCTCCTCGAGAATCACGGTTAACCACGATGCGACTCTCGTGGATGTCGTTAAGAGAATTGTAACGACACGTGCGTCCGCCCGGGATGAAAGTTTCCGGACATCGTCCTTCGCGTTGGCGAGGACGATGTTCTCGAAACGACGCGAAGAGAATCCTGGGCCGCCGATTCGGTGGAGGATTTTCAGGGGCAGGTCTTCGTCGAAAATCTTCATGAACTTGCCAGCGACTAGGATTCGGTAACGGCCAGTTACGGAACAAATTCAACGAGGTTGTGACCAAAAAAACCAACAACATGGGATCAGCTTAGATTGCAGTTTATAATATTTAACTTTAATACTTTAAATCTAAGATCGCGGTTCACGCGTCTCTCTTTATAAAAAACAATGTTTCGAATCCGTGCGACAGCGGCGATGGCGGAAACACGTATTTCGTTGCAACAGCGAGACCGGAAGCGTTCGTTTCGCTGTTGCAAAAGGGAAGGATGGCATATTCAACACGCAAAACACGCATTTGTACACGGAACGTGAGCGATTGTGATACCTGAAGTGGTTTGTCAGGATCATCGTGTAGGTTAAGGAATAAATTATGGGACTTTTTTATGCCAGTTAGTAGGGGATCAAGTTCGAACGGTTTCGTTTTTTAACGGTCAATGGTAAACGAGGAAAGGGAACAGACCTTCCTCGCGTTGTACGAACACTCGTGTTTTTCAATGTTTGAGAGAAATATTGATTGATATACCAAGCGCACGCTGTCTACAGAACACACGAAGTTCAGTCCTTGTATATTTTTCTTTTCGTTCTTCATTTACGTGGCACCTTGAAATTGCAATCCTTTTTAATACCATGCACGTGGAATATAAATTTTTCGACCGTCAAGAATTCCTGTGCCCGAACGATCAACGGCTCAACTTTGTTCTTTAATCGCAATTTCAAGGTAAACCTTAACGTCGGCGAATGAGAAGAAAAAACATGCGCGAATGTTTATTTTCGATTTTTGAATTACCGAACGATAAATGAAGTCTGATAAAAAAAAGAAAAACAGAAGTTTGCCTTGTTCGGTGATTCTTTCGCACATCCATCGTTATTCACCTTGTAGATTTTCAGACACAGACCTCTTTAGCATCCCGGGACGTTGATCGCTAATACCCACGATTAATTGAAATATTACATTTAAGGATACAATGATAACGACGATAGTATTAAATTTATACATACTTACTGGACGTGTCAACTCTTGACCGCATTCTGACGTTCTTCTATATCCGTGTTTTTTACACTGTGTTCATCGTCGCTGAATTGGTGCCTGAATCGTTACGTTTGTTATCGATGTACAATGATAACGAAAATCTCATTTTCTCCCGGATAATAGAAGAAACGAAAGAGGTCACGGATTTAAAACGTCGACAAGTTGCGAAGGATGTGACACCTCCGTCTAACATAAATACATATATAAACTACACGTATGTAAGTAACTTTTAGAGTATTTGAGTAAAAAAAAAGGCATACATAGTTGATAGCGTTTTATTAAATGTTGTGAAAAAGTCTCTTGTCTGTCGTGTAACGTGTTGTCTCATTTTGTGTGTGCAACTTTTCACGTATTTTTTATTTCGTCCTTCACGATAAAACCGATCCTAAGATTTGTTGATTTTTTCACGTCGTTATACCTTTATCCATAGTACGATCCTGTCTCGTCATTTATCCTAATTATAATTGTGTAAAGTTTCGTAAATGTGCGTCACTTTGTGTTAACCGCATTGTACTTGTTCTTATCGAATATTGCGGAAATATGAAATTATGGGATATCAGTATATATCGTTTCTATTTGCATGAACGGAGCAGTAATTATTAGAAAAATAACAAATACGTTAGTTTATGTCGTCGATACAAGTAAACGTTAGGTAAAGTCGCGGTTTGAATTTGGCGCACTGTGGTCCAGATGCGCGCGCAGGTCAAACGGCAAGATGGCGTCGATAGCGGGAATCCTGTGCGCGTGCAGTGCCGTTTATTCGCAGTAATTTTCAAAGTTTTACGTCGCGTATGAAATCGTGTTTCGCGATAACGATCGGTCCTTGATAAGCTCGAAACGATAATGCAAATAACATAACGCGAAACGCGCTAATTGAAATGTAAATGTATCGTTTGTATCCGACGTTCGTACGACGCGTGTAGTGGTGGGGGAAGTGACGCGATGGAAGGGAAAGCATCGGCGAGTCGTCGAGTCGAGTGCCGCTGGAAGTTTGCGCCTGCCCGTGAGATCGTACGGAGTTTAGTTTGTTTGGTGCGGTAAAGTTTATTGTTTCGTCCTTCTTGACCGTTCGGCGAGTCGCGAAATAACGCGTCGTGTCGAAATTAGAGCGGCGTGTAAAGTGCAGGACGCGTGTTCGTGCATAATTGAAAAGTTTCGTGAGAACTTGTAAAATACGAGGCGGCGTGGTAGTGTCGTTGACGTTTCGTGTGTCAGTGTCCTCTCTCTCTGTTCCCGTCTCTGTTCCGCTTGCACCCTTTCTCGATCGCGTCCCTTCTCCTCTGGATCCTTCTACACATTAAAACATCGTACTACGGAACCGTGTCGCGTTGTTGCAATGCCAGATGACAGGTGCGAGGCGCTGCCACTGGAATCCGTTAACGAGTCCTTCGAATGTCCTGCGGATTTAGGATTAACCGCAGAATGACGAGCGCAAGGTTATTTTACCGGAAGGGCGGCGAAGAGGACCGAAGACGACGGCCACGACGACGTTCTCGAATTCCCTCGCGCTAGCGGTGGGCTATGAGCGCTGACAATGGGGACGACTCCTTGGTAATTATCATACCTTTCTCTTTTTTATTGCCCTCTCTCGTTTCGTTTCTCTGTCCGTTTCGTGTACGTTTCGTGTCCGTAACGCGGACAACGAGGCTCGCAGGTTGACAGGCTCTGTCGTGCGGAAATAATGGTGCGTGGATTCGAAAGCCCTTTCTCTATTGTAACTCAGACCGCACGAAGGAAGTGATATTCCCTATGGTCAGAATATTACTATGAAATAGCGTCGATCGCGTACAACGTAGGCTTCCTTTATTGTCTAGGATGTGGTCGAGATTTCCCTAGGCTTCTAGATCCCCCCTCGGTTTTCCCAATACCGAAGCGTACTTCTCGTACGCTTATTCTTAACCGAAAGAAGCCTACGTTGCACCGACTGTATATGTATTTCACTTTCGCGTCGACGGTGAAGCGAATCGATCGCGTAGCGAATTATGAAATCGTCAGGATCGAATAAACCGTGTTATAATTTTTATGTAACACGCGAAGGTACATACGCGTACATCGTACGTAACAGCGTAGAATCACGAAAATCGTGCAATGGCAGTAATGGCGCGATCGCGATTCACCTTGTACGCGTCGAACTCGACCTTTTGACAGTCGGTTAACCGACGTTGACTAATCGGACCCCGTATCATTCTAAGCACGAGTTGCGCTCGAATTCGAAGCTTTCGACGCACGAATTTAATCGAGCCTTGCGATCATAATTCATTTTCGTAGCCGACACTGATCGGCAATTTTCGCGCGTTACGAAAGACAGCTATAAATCATAAGTATTAAAAGACAATTCGTGGCTGGTTGTTAATTGCTAATAACTCGCAACGTGTCACGTGGTACAGAGACCACGTGACGACGCGGTCGCTGGACATTCATTCGCGTCGGGCAAAAGTAATTTTCTCGCATCTTGTTGACAAGGAAACATCAGGAATTCTTTTTCCTCCGTTCGCGAACCGGTTAGAGAACAGAAACAGAACGAGAGTGGAATACGATTTTCGTCGAAGGCTTGATACGCGTATAAAAAATTATGCGACGCCGCGTGACTACCTAACCCTTATTTCTAATTCTTGTATTTTATTCGAGAATCGTACGGATCTCGTTGACCTTTGTATTCGGACGCGTGAACGCAATCGTAATAGGACTGACTTGTAGGCCCGACGAGACACGTTCAATAACTCGAGAGTCAATGAAACTTGCGCACGCGAAGGTATGCTTACTATCGAGGGACGCCGTTCTGTTTATGTTGGCGAAGTTAGCATCCTTTTTTGCGTCAACCACTTTGTATCCGAATTAGAAATGTTATGTGACGCGTAAGGCACGCGGTATCGCGTGGACGAGTTTTCGTTGGAAAATCCAGGGTTTCGGAGTTCGAAAGTTGGCTAGTCCGTAGTCGGTTCGTTTGGAAAGTTCTCTTTTTTCCTCGATTGGAAACTCCTCGATCGCGAGCTGTCCGAGCTCCCGATTCCTCCACGATCTCGCGTGCTGTCGGTTCTATGAGAAAGGCAAGGTATAACGCTTATGAGAATGTAAAGTAATACGTGTCAAGTCTAACGAGGCGCGTCGCGGAATGCAGGAGGCGAGAAAGAAGCGCGGGCTCTTCGTGAACGTACAACGAACGCGTACTATTTCATACACGGTGTCTCGAAATTTCTCACCAATTTCTCGTTTCCTTACTCCTTGCAGGTCTACGAAGTCTATTGTTTTTTTTTTAATATTTTACAAACGTTATGTCGCTAAATCGATATGTTGGTAATTATAAGATCGTCGACATTTTCGAAGAGGGTAACGCCTAGAAAGATATATTCGAAGATTAGTTTGGTAGATAGGACACTCCTTAAACGCGTCTTCGGAACGGTGGAACACTGAACAAGGACTTTAGTAAGAAACTCGAACGATAAACGAGTCGATCCGGCACGTTCGATAGATATCCCTGCCAATGCCACGGGTACTGTTACTTCCAGTTATCCCAAGGCGAGAAAATCGGCGAATTGAGCCAATCGAATACGCGATCAAGCTCCGAAATAGTTTCTTCTCTCGCCACTTCAGTCTGGCTTCTTTCCTCTGCAATTAAATTCGAGATTAATTGTTATTTGTAAGGAGAAACTTGAAGTTTCTTGACAAAGGAAGTCTGTAAAGACTGACTCCATCAATAGGTCGACTCCACGCGATCCTTCGAATCAATTTTGAAAACGTGAGAGAAAAAAGGAAGGCTTGACCACGTGGTCCACGTTACTTTCACGTTTCCATCTGGTACGCATTGGGAAACGGAGGGAAGAGAGGCATGGAAAGCAGAGAAAGATGCCTTTGGTTTCGCACTGAATTCTGAATGGACATCCGCCTTTCTCACGATCGAACCGACGCCGTGAGAAGATTGATTCGTGCGAAGAGCGCGTTGTAACTGGAGCATCTACACGCGTGTTTTCCATGTACGTTCACTGGCTCTCCTCGAGTAATGTCAATATTGAAAGGAACGGTGCAAGTGTTTGAGCACCGATGATTCTACGAAAAACATCGACTCTCCGTTAAACGGGAAACTTATCTCGATTATAAAACAGCTGGATCTGTTAACCTTAACCTATGATTTCTTTCGACAATTGCGTCAGTTATTGCTGCAATGTTAACCCCTTAACCTACAATTTTATGGACAATTGCGTCACACTGCTAATTCTCATAACTGATGGAACTTCAAATGTTAGGTGCATTGCGATCCTTGATTATGCTTTCAGTTGTCTGAATTAGTAGACGGACACGTTCAGGGAGAGCCTAGAACCTCCGAGTAATTTCGGTTGGTTAACAATAAAGAACTAAAATGGAGACAAGTGTCTCTTTACCGGTATTGCGAAATTGTTATCGGCGTAAACGTTTGTACAAATGGGCAGCATTCGATTACGGTCATTAAGTCTCGATATTTCGCGGAACTTGGTAGGCCGTCTCACGGGTATTAACTGCAACTCAACCGCGACAAAGGAACGCTTCGTTACCCGTTGTTACCAGAAAATTGCGTTACCAGATGCAAATAGCTTTCTCTTTCGATTTGCGGATAAATTTCGCAATTCGATTATTTTATTACTCCAATATCTGGGAGGTTAGATTCTTCATTTGGGAGAATTAAGTCGAGGTTTTTCAAAATGTGAAGATTTGAGTTTTGACTTTTTCTTCGAGTCTCTGTCTATTACTTTTCGTGAAAACGTGGCTTGTGGGTCACGCGTGGGACACGTCTCCCGTGACTCATTACTCCCACGTGGGGTCTGGGCTTCAAGGTTTACCTCGTACTGCAATTCGACTTTTCGAAATCGACTGAAAACTGCGAGATAACGCGGTAATTGTTTTTTTCAATTACACGAACTGTTTCCTGTTTCGCTCCGGCGAACGGGGTCTATGGGCACTGACCATCGCTGCTGGTAAACACGTGTTTCTCGACGCTCGTCTGGTGTGAAAGTGGAGAAAAGCTTTCGCGACCGACGACACGACCGACCAGGATCTAAATTGCGATCGAGCTGGCTTATTTTCGCCACTTGTTCTCGTTTAGATTCGTATAGCTGCAAATTCCTGTGGAAAAACGGACGATAGTTTAATTCTCCTTAACTTAGTATCGATTCTAAAATGTTTCTGAGTATATCATGGCGACGAGAATTTTAGGAAACCGTTAATTGAGAAAAATATGGACAAGTTGAAAGAGGTTAATGAACAGAGCCTAGGGCTAACATTTTATCTGGTCGATTTGCGTATTCGTAGACGAATGTAAACGACCTTAGCAGGCTAGCAAAAGCTGTCTGCCGGTCCAAAAGGAGGCGAGGCTATGAATAACGAGGTTGTTGTTCAGATACGTTTCACCGTTAGCTATACTTTTATCTTCCTGGACGCGTTTTAATCTTCCTCGATTCCTAAACGCTTAACGGTTAAATGTTAAGAATTTTTAACGAACGATTATAGAAATGATCGATTGAAATTTGTATGAGAATGATTGTAAAAGAGGTGTCTGCAAATTGTAGTATAATTAGGAAAAGGAGAGGAGATTGAAATCGAAGGATATTTCGTGTCGGTGGAACGTTTCCAGCCGCGCGAGGGGTCGTTTCCCGCTGATCCGGGGGTTAGAGGCTCGCTATCGATTTTACGTCTCTCCCTCGTGCTCTCGTGTGCAGACACGAGTGGTCCGCTCGTCGGAGAGCACTAGCTGCACGCGCTAACAAGATTTACTGTTTTACGAATCGTACGAGCACGAGTGGAAACGGAACATCGTGAAATTCACCGAGTCACCTATGCGTAAGACGCGTAGAAATTGCCAAGAAACGCGAATTTTCACGTTTCAAACGACGTTATAGACGCCTCTCAAAGAATGAATCTACCCCCTATCATTACTACTTTTTAAAGTCCAATAATTTGCATCGTCGACGATTGCACAATATCAAATTGGCATAACATTTGAACTTTCCTTGTCTGTTTTAATACCACAGTTGTGACTAATTAGTTCTGACTGATGCACCTGGCCTTTCATAGGTGACGCACCCGATAAATCATAGGGCAAGGGGTTAAATGGCAGTTTGCATAAAGTGGGTAGGATGTTTGTTCTTTGTATAGATTAAGCGGATCGAATTAGAACGCAGTGACGTAGGAGGCTTGTACGAGTGCGTCACGAGTACGTCATCGTTGCATCTGGTACGTCACGATTCCGAGAGTCGTTCGTTGATAACGAGCGTAGTATAACTGGTCGCTGCAATTGTTTATCGATTCGCGTGGGTAGAGCCGTTCAATGGAGATTCGATATCTCCGGTGTTAGCTATCATCTAAACAAATAATATAAAATGCATCTCTCTCAGTTTCTTCGAGCATTTTTCTATAAAGAATGGTCTTCGTCGATGATAGAGGATTGAATAGCCTAGTCCTTGATTTTCTGCCGGTCGAAAACAGTTTCTCATCGAGGTCAATTTAGCGAAAGGCGTTCTTTTCGTCCAGACGAGGGTCGCCAAAAGAAAGTGGCTACTTGCGCAACTGGTTCGTGTAACAATGTAAAAATGTTAACGATTTCATGGTGTTGGATTTGGTACAGAGGTATATTCACCCTTGCTCATTGTCACCCCTCGAGACGCAAGGGTGAATTTGATGACTCAGAACGCTTTTACACGGGGAACGTAGTTATATACGGCACAGGGGAACGAAAGACGAGCAAACATCTTCGCGTTGGAGTAGCTGGTTTGCTCGAGGGTGCCTCTCGCAGGCTGAAACGTGTCTGCCGTAATTTCAACAGCATTTTAAATTACGTTTTTCATTTTACCCCGAACTGGCGAAACAGGGATTTAGACATTTCTTCCCTTTCACAACCTCGTGATACACTTTCTAATACCATGGATTTCGCAAATATTACAAACTGAACCGAATTCAGATGCGGTGTATACCAAGAGAGATATCCTTTGGAAAATTTGCATAGAGATAACGTGTCCTGATTACGTGTAATCACGAGTGACAGGGTCGGGTTTCCAGGATTCGGTTAGAAAGCGTGAACGAAACGATTCGAAGGGGACGTGAATTCTTGTATGCCCACTGTAATGCCCAGCGATGATTATGGCATTATCGGCACGCGATGCGCTTCGCTGAAAAATCTAGCATAAGACATGCCTCGAGTTAAGCGGTTTCGTGTATTCGTTCATAGTTTATTTCAAATTGCGAATTATTTCCTGTAGTAAATTTTCGAAATTTCCCAAATACTTTACCAACTCACAAATCTTTAATCGATGCATTCAAAAATACTATTATTCTCGTATTGAAGATTGTCGCAAGCATTCATTAATAGACTTGACGTATGATTTCACTTTCTGACGTATCGATTATAAATCGTGACTGGTATTTTCTACCTATCGATAACTGCTCCATTTCAAAGCTGTTAACTGTTTTTCACGAGATCCGTTAACGAGTTAGATAATACTGTAAAGTTCGATTGTGTTCGAGGGATAAAATATCGTTTCTGGAGAGATCGAATTTATCGATCGAGCGAGACCCGATGGTAATGTCATTCGTTGACTTTATCTGTGGTGTCACTGAAGTCAACCACGTAGCTAGAGAAACCTGGGACTTGTATTTTATCCATCGAATTTAACTTTGGAATTAAAACTGAATTTGCATTGAAATCTTTAGTATCAAAATTAAAGTTTGTTAAGATCAAGGGATCTCTCAAGATTGAATTCTTCGATAATACTGATCTTGAATACCTTACTTAAACAGTAAAATTAAATTTAGAAATGCATTTAGTTTCATTAAAAATCATTTAGTTTAGATAGAAAGAACAATGTAACACTGGCTATAAATTACTTGATGTTACAATGTTTGCAACTTTCATGCAAGTGCGATGCAACTTTTTCGCAAGTAAAATTTCTTTTGCCAAATGCACTGCAGTTTTCTGCAGATGCAATTGCATCTTGTAGAGAAAATTTGTCATGTGGATAATTGATGAGGCTAGGGAGATAAAGTACGTGCGTCTGTATCGAGGGTGCGTACGCGAGTGTGATAATGTTGACGACAAATGCCGACGTAAGCGCGTGGTCAGTTCGGTCGTATTCGGCCGGCTCGGGCGAACGCGTGTTCGTTTCGGAGTCAGTCGTTGTCGGGATGGCGAGGTGCACGGTTCGCGGACCGCGTTTACCTCGATCCACGGTGTCGCGTGTTTCTTCTCGTGTTCCTCGCCGACCACCTGTGCTCCCGTCTGCCGCCACACATTGTTCGTCCACGCGTGTGCCTGTGTGCGTGTACGCGTGCGTGCATCTCGCTTAAATTTCGACGAGAAAGGAGTAAGAGGGCAGGTGTTCTCCGTTTCTAAAGAATATTTTACCTGGTTCGATCGGGCATCGAATATTTTCGACTCTGGATCTGTGCGCGTTAAATTGTATCTTGCAAGGTAAGAGTTCGGGAAACGAGGTTTTAATCGAGCTACTCCTTGTACCAAAATTATTGGTACAACAAAATTTGAATAGTTAAAGGCTTAAGTTGCTCCGTTTGTCGCGTGAAGGTAGAAAATTTCCACTATTTATCGATTAATCGATATCTTGTGCGCGTTATCCGTCGATTATGAAGTAGATTTTCATCGATTACGAAGATTGCATCGTTCCACGAACAGCAACGATAAATACAAACATCTAAAGGTCACTGTAAACAGTAATATTTCGAGCAAATATTAGTCAGATAAAAATATGAATTCCACCCGTGGCTCGATGGAGAAGATGAATTCCCACGAGTATTGGCGCCTTGCAGATGACGTCTTTATCATCCGTGTGTAATATGCGACGGCTGATATATTATCGTCGCGTTATCGAAACCTTTATCCTGCGTTATCCACTTCAGATAGGCAAATTTTAATTAACAATTTGCTTACAATTCTGTATGAAACTTTCTAAACGAAATGAGAAATGCAGTCAATGCAGCTTGTCTACGTTTATATTTCCCACGCCGGTGATAAATAAAATTTTTATCGTTGCACGTGTACCTAACCTAATAAAGGCCGGTTCTAAGAACGCGTTCAAAGGCTAGCTCGCACATGCACCTTTCCACGTGCACTATATTCCGCGTATCGGAGTATGACTAAACGTTTGCTCGATACTATCCTTCGCACTTGGCCGACAATTGTCTCGTCAGAAATCGAACGTCGATTCCAGCAGAACGTAACACACAGAAATAGACAGTTACGAGGCCGAAACGTATGCAACGTGGAATTTGTAGACGCGATTGATCTGACGTTTCGCGCAAGCGTTGCGATCATCGGTCTGCAAATTTCGAATTCTTTGTCGAGAATGAATTTGTACATTTTACGGGCGTTAATTGGTTAAATTTAGTTTTAGCCGAGGTTGAAACATTTGCAAAGTTAAATTCGGAAATCGTATCGACTCCCAACGAAGAGTAGATCAACCTTGTTCGATGAATGCGCATGTGATACGAGGTCACGGTGTTAATACGTCGAATTCGTTGCGAGGCATAAGCGTTAACAGAATTGTTTGTACACAACTGGCGTGTGCGACAATAGCTTCGAGATTAATGTCATCGTCGGCAATTATTTCTCTCGGCGAAACCGTGCATCGCCATTAATTTTCAATCTTAGAGCCCTTGTCACTTATTCGAATTTTTAGTGAGCAAGACATTTACATAGTCGAATTAAAGGTAATAATAATTAGTTAGCTATGAAGTAACTGTTGAGAAAATGATAGGTTAAGGGGTTAATATTGTGAATACAGCACCTGATAAATAAATGACACGGTAAAGAGTTAGAGGTATCGAAGTATCCGTGCATTGTTCTGTCCACCTCTCGAATAAGAAAATAACGTAACAGCCGAGTCATTTTAGTCGCCAAATGATTCATGCCAGGCTGAAATGCGCTTAAAGTACATTTCCTGCTACGGACCGATCCACCGGCTCTCTTTATGGACAATATAACCGTATTGCATAATGTGTTCGCTCGAATTGTCTGCGTTTCTCGAGCTGTTGGTTTTGCGCCTATCATTCTCATACTTTCCAATATGTAAGTTTATGGGATTTAAGAACTGTAGGAATCTGGGGATTTTGGAAAGAAAATTGTCTTCGCCTATACCAAGTTACCAGTAACAGAAAATTCCTTCCTTTCTTTTTCTAACGACCCAGTACAGGCAAAGCTAGACAAGAATTCAACTATTCAACTAGCACCAGTTACTGGCCGACGATTACTGTTAGCGTTCTTGACTCATAAATATCGATATTGTCCAGGTTTGGTTCTTCAGCAGACATCTGTTATAAACTGTTCCGGTCGTGTTCATATTTCAAGATTTCTGACGATACAGTTAATCCTCGAATGTTTGCCTGTTATTCGTGCCTCCGTGTGTACAACATCGCGTAAATCTCGTTAATTCCTTCGGTCTCGTTCGTTTACGAAAGACACGCTACGCGAGCGTGCTCGCGTTAAGCGGAAGTTTCTTGTAGCGGCAAAAATGTCCGTAATTTGTTTTATTATACTTCGGGAAATTCTAGCGGTATTCTTTATCAGAAAATGGTAACGTGCAATGGAAGTTTTCATTGGTTAACAAAAGTTTTTTAATAGCATCGTCGCCCGAATTGAAAGATTAACGTTTAGTAAAGATTAGTATACATATCCTTATTATCATGTTTGATATTATGCTAACAATGCAAGGCGAATCGAAAAAGTAAGCAATCATTTCTAGTAAACGATATGCTGTCGTACCATCTTCATTGTTCGATACTGTGAAATCCTTAACTCGAAATAAAAAGCGGAGAAGCGTCCATGTTTTTGTCAAGGAAAAAGTTTGTAGCAAACGTTCTTTTAAGTTAAAACGATGACAATGAAAAGTTAAGGTCCCGTGTCAAGCGGCGACAGGGCGTTTGTTTTATCGAAACGAGGCGTCGACGGGCATCGACTCATTTATTGAGCGGACATTTAGAAAAATATTTGTGTCGAACATAGAAATTATATTAAATGTTATACGTTATTATTACACATTTCCTTTATTAATTCTAGTATGACGAGCCATTTTCGTCATAAAAAGCCTTCTTAAAAGACTCTTGTAATTTCCCAAAGTTTTATACAACGAAACGGTATTATAAAGAAAGTTGTAACAGTACTATAATCGAATGCAAAGATTGCACAGCTGGAAGTAAACGCGTTGCGAAGGTTGGAATAATAAATGTTCTTGCACGAAGATGAATCAGTTTGATCGTTTTCGCGATGATATTGTATTACCGCTGCGTAACGAATCGGCACGTGGGAAATCGTGAATACGTACAGAATGCCCGTCATGCATCGTGGATCGGTATGATAAATCGTGACAAGATCGTTTCGAATTTATTTTCTGTCTTCCATCTTTCCTGCGATGGTACGCGAAAAGTCACGGGGTTAGCAAGTGCTCGCGTTTCGACTAATGGTCGGAAATGCAATTCCTCCTACGCACCTCACACGACATCCTCTTTAACGAAAATTCCTTCGACCTTTATACTGTTCTATCTGAACATCGATTTTAACCTTTGATCTTTCGACTGTGAAAACGGTTATTAAATATCGTGTATTTAACCCTTTGAAAGGTGACATTCACAGTTTAATTTAATTTAAAATAAATATTTTTTAACGAAAGAGGCCCGGAGTGCGTGATATTTGCCTTAAAAAAATTTGAAGGTATCTTGCAAAAACACCTTCGAGTGCAAAGGGTTAAATATCGTACTAGAATATTGTACCAAAGCAAATAAAAGTACGAACTATTTAAAGTTTGCGGATCAAATTATCGTTACGAGCACGAAAACGGAGCAGCTTGAGAACACGAGACGCAGTTTCAGCAAACGCACGGGAAAGAGAGTATTTTATTTGACCTTCGTTCGAGATCGTAAGTTGGACTCTTAATGTCGATGCGGTTCCGATAACGGTGCACGTTTTCGTCGCGTCATCGATACCACGAATTCAAGTCGACGATAAGTCACTTTTCAACCGAATCATCCTGCGTTGAAAACCCGAACTGCATTTGTCTTTCGCTTTACAGATCTACCTTTTTGGCGCGAAAATGTAGAAATAATTTGGCGCTAAAATTTAGAGATAGGTGTGAAACTTTGGCGCTGAAATTTGAAGGTAGCGAACGTGTCGCGAAAATGTGGAGGTAGAGAATGAAAATCGGAGTAGCTCGATGAAAGGATGAGAGAAATGACGAAAAAAATTGCACAGGCCGAATCGAAGTAGCGGAAGAAGGGGAAGTTCCGCGGACATTGACACGTGGATGCTGTGGCCCGTGTTGGGGGATGATGGGCTGAGCCCAACGTCGCCCCCGGCGTCGGCCAGCGTCAAGGGGGTGAACAAGCTGGCGCCCTTGTTGCTCTGCGCCCCGTGCAAGCCGACCAGCCATAGGAAGAACCAGAATTCCACGCAGTGGTACGTGCAGCAGGTAAACAGACTGGCAACAGATTCATCAGACATGTTTTGTTTCGTTCTCTGGTCGAAATCTCTTCTTCTTTTTTAGTTTTCTTTTCCTCTCCTTTCTCTTCACGGTTATTTCGACGATTATTCCACGTTTCTTTTCTCTTTATTTTTGCCTGCTGGTTTTGTTTCGTTGGACGCGAGACGAGTCTTGATTTTCTCTGCCTTCTTCCGGTCGTTGCTAGCGCGACTTTTGTTCGGAGTACTCGTTTGTCGTTGGTTTGCATGAAACTGCGTATGCCGTAGGTTTAGATTTGTCACGTAGCTTTTTACTCTTCGAGGACGTTTCGCAAGTAGAGTAGATTTTTATTAACACGAATGCACCGTAAATTTAACCTTATCGGTCCCCTTTCACCGATTGTTTTTCTCGGCTGCTCATCATTTATGTTCGCATCGCAACTCTTGCAAATTTTACCGTGTCGAAGCCTACGTTCTAGTATACACGTGGAAGTTGTTTAATCGATTAATCAGGGTCACAGTGTCATCGGAACTGTATCGTTGTCGTTAATGACCGGAGGGCAGCGTGAGTAAAAACTGAAATATGGTTACATTGACCCAATTGAACGGCTGAATAAACGACGAGTTCGAAGCCCCTTCTCTAGAGATATCTCCTCGAAAGGGAAGTAATCGCAGGTTAATCGAAAGCGAATTATCGAGAGATTCGATGCATCGTCCATGGAGAGTTACTTTACATCTTTTTTATTTAAGATGATCACAGTGAATGCTGTTTGTGGTCACTCTATAAAGAATTATTAAGATTGAAGGTACTCAAGCTCGTTTAATCAGTTAACCCCCTAGCTTATAACATCGTGACGCACTCGTGACACACATTAGTTCAGAAACAAACCAAAATCATATCTGCACGATTGAATCTGGAATTTAACATCGATTAAATCATAAATGAGTCCAAAATGTACTTAATATTACCTCTGATGCATCTGCGGAAAAAATCATAAGTCAAGGATTTATTGTTTCAACATCGAGGACCTTCAAAAATTTGTTCTGTCTGCTCTTCCTGTAAATAATTCGTTTACCTGAATTTGCAGCGTCGGTCACGTATTATCAACGCGTTAAAATAAATGTTGCGAATTGTTCACTGTATGCAAATTATTGTACGCAGTCTTTTTGCGTCATTAGCATCGTTTGTGCCACCATTTTACGTCAATTCTTGTTGACCTTATCTCGAACGTGTTTTCTAGACATTTGTTGCAAATAACAGTACTTGCGAATAATTGGGGGCGTCCCGTAATTTATACATAATTTTAGTACTTTGTTCTTGTTACACATACGAGTCTTGACCGTGGTCACTTAACATTATAGTACTATATTAAAAATCCTAGTAAAATTGATCATAGCTGAAGTAGTGCGTCGCGAGTGCGTCACGAGACTGGTCAACACAGCGCAAGGAATTTGCAAATTTCCAGCGTCTGCAATAAATTCGATGGGACGTGTAAGTTATCACGAAAGTTCGAGTGGAAGTTGCACAATCAGAATTACGAGGCAATCGTATATTTTCGCGTAACTGATTGGGTTACGTTCGCGAAAGGAAACGAGAGCAGAAGGTGGCAAAAGGTGCTTTGACACCTTATTTATCGGCACGTGAGTCATCGCGGCTCCTTGGCAGCGGTTCGTTTAATTGCTTATCTGGAATCGTACTTACGAAGCCGTGTAATTATGCGTGGCCTGACCGGAAACTGCCGGTAGTTTCTGTTTAATAGAATTCCGTCGAGAGGCAAGGAAATTCCTTTGTTCGGTTATTCGCTAAACACGCGTTTCGACCCGTTCTTGCAAAACGTTGTCCCTGTAATCCTCTATCGAAACGTGAAATCTCTCGAGCAATCTCTCTTAATTGACTTTTCACGAAACCACTCAATGATGCTTGTACAGATTCAACTTTATTGAGCAACCTTTTGTTATAATAAAAATACTTCATATTAGTACTGTGCACACTGGTACCACATGTGTACATTCCACGTTTTATGAAAGTCAAACGAGTACACCAAAAAATGGGTTAAGGAAGATCTGACGAAGAGGATTTTTCGGTAGTTAACGCACGAATTCCAATTCGAATAAAGATTCGTAAAACGCTATTTGTCCTTGGAACACAACGAGGGAAGAATAGCCGAAGGCTCGATTCATTGGCCGTGACTTTCCCCGCGAGAGTTTTCGGCGTTAACACGTTTAGGGCATTGTGCCTTCTATTGAGACGTTTTAAGTACAGGGCTACGTGAGTGGCTTTTGTGGCTTGCACCAAACAAAGCAACCTTTATCAGCGCCGTTCTTTGAACTTCCGGTGTCGTACACGCGACTTTTTCTCACCGTCCTTTCTATCGCTCCTTTCAATTTTCTATCACGAAGCGATTCTTCGTTAATTTAACATTCTTCCTACGCTAGAGAGCTATTTCGAATGCAACGATTTTGGAAACGCAAATCCACGGGGTCGAATAATATTTGTCTAATCGTTTGACGTTCGTTGTACGTCACGAAAGCGTTTATACTGTTCGAAGTGGATCGGAAATCGAAGCGTTTTATGTATACGGACCGTTCAAAAATAAAGCGGTGAAAGTGAAAACCCGAGGTGGACTCATGTGATCGGTACGATTGGATTCTAATAGATTTTGCGACGTAAAAGGAGTTTGAATAGGAAGACACTTCTTGGAAAATGGATATCTTGTTAAAAAAGTGAAGACTTGCTTAGAAAATGAAGGTACACCTTGCTAACAAGATGAGGGTACACCTTGCTTAGCAAATGAAGATACACCTTGCTTAGCAAATGAAGATACACCTTCTTAGAAAATGAGGGTACACCTTGCTAACAAAATGAAGATACACCTTGCTTAGCAAATGAAGATACACCTTCTTAGAAAATGAAGATACACCTTGCTTAGCAAATGAAGATACACCTTCTTAGCAAATGAAGATACACCTTCTTAGCAAATGAAGCAAATTTGCAACTTCTGTTATTTTCAGTTAAAAGAAAGAAATTTCAATTGAGTGATGTGAATTCGGGCACCCGATCTGTCCATCTGTATCGCTAAGACTTAACGATTGTTATTAGAAAAACACGTTGGAAGCGTTAGAACGTTATCGAGTTAGTCATAGCGTTATCGTTGCTTACGCGTGGAATTATCGGAAAGTAAAAACAGGCTTTCGAAGTAATTCCACTGAAATCGGTATTGAAAGTATGCTCAAGATTTCTGAATTATATCAGCGCCGCAATTAACGGATCCGTTAATCGGGGCGTTAAAGGTTAAATGTAAAAAGAATATCGTGCTCCGAACGTTTCGCAGAATCTAATTCGAGAGATCGATAGCAGACAGTCGCGTTGCACCGGTTTTCTTTCGCTCGGAATATTCCGTGGGTTTCGCTATTCGTGACTTCGCATCGACGTGGGAGGAAGCACCGGTTGATAGTCCGATGTATTTCCACGTATATCGATCGTTAGAGCCTCGATAATCCGATGTTAAGCTTTTTATAGGTCGACGTGGAATAATATAAGGGATGGCTGTTTGTACACACGTCTCTTTACCTGTCGGCTACCGATTGACGATTTATTTTTGTCACCGTTTCCACGAAATCGTACTTGAGATCCCTTTCGGAACAATCGAATATACCTTGAAATACTTCGGGTTATCAACTGTTAGTCTGGGAATTTTCACAAGTCCGACTTTCGGACTGTTCTTTTCCGAGGGAGCTTAAGCGGCCACCGACCGAGTAGTTTACGCATCGTTTGGAAATCTTCGGGAAACGTGTGCTTTGACGGAAAGAGTTCGTGGAACAATGGAGCCCAAGTGTTCGAAGGAGTCGTCTCCAAGGACGAAGGGGTCTAAGGACCTTAAGTCACGCTCGGGTTCTCCCGTAGGCCTCTAATTGCACGGTTCGTTCCAGAGCGTAAGCCGCCTTTTTTCATAGAGCTAGAGTCTGCAACGGTAGTCGGAACGTGGCCAGATTTCTTTCGGATCGGCTGCTGCTTTTTGCCTCTCCTATTCATATTCGTGAAAGACTTTACGGTACAAATCTCTCAATCCCGCAACAAGATTTCTCTATTTAGGGAATATTATTTAAGTACTCAAATGGCCATCTTTTACTTAACCCCTTGCTGTGTCATTCATTTGTCAGGTGCGTCAGAACCAATGTACAATATTAAAACAGACAGGGCAAATTTAAGTGTTATATCACTCTCGTATTATATGCTATAAAAATAATCACAAAAATTGATCGTAAAATTGATCACAGCTGAAGGAGTGCGTCATGAATGCATCACGATTGCATTATGAATGCGTCATGAGTGCATCGTAAGTGTATCGGGAGTGCGTCATGAACGCATCATGACTGCGTCAAGAGTCAGACTCATAAAGATAATGCAAGGAGTTAATACAATCAACGATATAAAGTATCGAATCGTTTGTTAAAGTCAATTCCATACCTCGAATACAAAAAGATAAGTTTAAAAATTATAGACTGCTAAACTTCAGATTTCTCGTAACGAATTATGCATGAAAGCATGAATTTCTGTTTGTACCGTTTACGGTACTCTTCGGGTAATAAATCAATGAGAAACTGTCTTATTTCGTATGCACAAATGCTTCATCGATCGATGAATCTGTACTGTCTTTATACAGTATTTCTATCCGAACTGGTAAATGTTGTGTACCGGAATGGCAATGACACGGTTTGTTTTCGATCGCTATAGCGACACAATACGAGCAGAGGAAACGAGATGTTGTACGGGTTCTTGGTATATTCTTATCCTTGGATATTACAATTCTCTTGTTGCTCGTGCAGCCAAGTTATCTTAGCCAGGGGACCAGGATAACTTCGCCGATGTTTTAAGCGGTGCAAATAAAACGGTAAATGGGCATGGTGCACGTTCCAGAGAGGATACTATTTTTAGTAGTTCCTTTGAAACTGACATTTGTTCCCTTCAAAAGCATGCTTTATCCTGAACGCAATAATTAACGTTAGCCAGCTTGGTAGTTGCGTGTATGAACTTTGAAAAATTTACGGCAGATCCAGGTATTTTGATAGATCGAGTCATTAGACCTCTTAATTAACTCGCGAATGATTTGTCTCACGAGCGGATAATATTTAATAGCTCCGTTTCGTTTTCATTTCCGCTACTCGTTCGCAGGAGGAAAAACGTCGTACCGGTTTAATTACTTTTTTATGGTGGCTAATATGACTTATGACGCGAGAAGTTATTTTCGATCACATCGCGGATATTCGTATAATTTTAAAAGTGTCTTGTGCCTTGAAAGTGGTTAACAATGAATCGTGGAGAACCTATGGAAACTTTCGCATACGAAGATGTAAGAAGTTTTTGTTGAATCTGAAGAAACATCCGCAAGCATGACCCAGAGTGAAGATCGTAGCTGGACAGCGTCGTAGAAGTCGCAAAACGCGAAGATAAAACGTCTCATCCGGTTAATTGTCGACTGTGAGCCGTGAAACGAACGGGTCGAGGTCAATTCCCGGCTCGGAAGTCAATTATTTCAATAAATCTGCCGACTGCACGACGATGTCCATTGATTAGCCTCTCGTTCCGCTATTAGAGAGATGGTTGCGCGTGACAGGGGGTAGTCCGTGAAATTAGTCGCGTAAATCATCCCCTGGAGCGTCGCCTTTCGCCACTCTTCTGGTGCAGCCGTCACCGCCCACCGGATGTCTGCGTCTTTCGTCTTTCTAACGAAGCCGTTTGCTTTTACTTCGCAGCCCACGTGGCGTTTATGGGGCGAGGAACGGGGCGACGGCGTCATATACACGGTGTACCTGAAGAAGGTTCGTTATCACAGGCCAACCAGAAGTCTCTCCGCCTCGGTAAGTGTACTTGTTGCTTCACGATATTCCTTTTTACGAGACGATTTAGTATGAAATACATTTTTGACGATGTACTTTCTTTTATCCAGGACTCGGACGACGAGATCTCGCATCTAGAATGGGAAACGGTGAGAGTGCGTTTCCTGAAAGCTGGCACGGTGCAGAGGTTGGTGGAGAGTTTGGCGAACGACGACGGGGAACTCGAGTCGACATACATAAACGTCTTCTTGGCGACGTATCGTGCGTTCACGACGCCGCGAGAGGTTCTCGAGCTATTGTTAGCGAGGTACGACGCCCTCGACGAGGGATCCGGCGCCCTGACAGGTGAACAGCATCGAAAGACTCTGGTACAAGCTCTTCACGTCTGGCTGGACGCTTATCCCGGTGACTGGAAGTCGCCGCCGAATCATCCTCTGCTCAGTAGACTCTTGGACTTTACGCATCGACGGCTTCCTAGCTCGGAACTCGAGCTCAAGGCAAGGCATCGTTTGCACAGGTTCCAGCGTGAAGATCAAATAGGTAAATGGATAGATGGATCTTTCGTTGAAAAGGAAAATTAAATCCCTTCACAAA
The DNA here is from genome assembly GCA_945859555.1 of Megachile ligniseca. Lineage (NCBI taxonomy): Eukaryota > Metazoa > Arthropoda > Insecta > Hymenoptera > Megachilidae > Megachile > Megachile ligniseca. The sequence continues at coordinate 1,426,915 of OX243792.1, forward strand.
TGCAGATGCGATCACACGACATTGAATCTTCGCGAAAGAATATTTTGCCAAAGTACGAAATTTCATCAAGAGAAAATATTCGTATCTCTTACTCTATTTATATACTCGCAATCATATGATATAAAATGTTATTCGTAGTCGTTATTATACTACACGTCAAGCGGATGTTTGTAACGCGTCGTATCACAAATTCGTATTTCCCCAGATAAACCCCTAAGTCACGAGTCATCACAGTCTGATTCATGTACGCGTCATTGTATTCTCGAGTGCAAGTTCCGCTAAAAGCAAGGGATGAGCGTTTCGTTTGCTTTTGGTTTCGGGGAACCTAATGTAAACCTTTCTGTTCTTGCACGAGCAAGGTTAATAGCGGTTAGGGAAGACTCGTTTCGTTCCCCACGAAGATTCAGATCTAATCGTGAAACCGTTCCAGACTCGTGCATGGTCTACGACAATGGTCGACTGCCCCGAAGTTCCCCGGACCCCATCGTGGATCACTGGGCGAACTACAATTTCCCCGAAGTTCCACACCGCCATTTCGCCGAACAGTTAACCCGCATGGACGCGGAGGTGTTCAAGAAGCTCGTGGCTCATCAGTGTCTAGGTGCTGTTTGGTCCAGAAGGGATCGTTCGAGAAGTCACGACGCAGCTACCGTATTGGCAACTGTGAATCAGTTCAATGCCGTATCGTTGCGAGTGATATCCACGATACTGATGGAGCCGACGATGAAATCTCAGGAACGCGCGAGAATTCTCGAGACGTGGATCGACATTGCTCAAGAGTTGCGCGTGTTGAAGAATTTCAGTAGCCTGAAGGCTATCGTGTCCGGTCTTCAGAGTAATCCCGTATACAGGTTAGAAAAATGCTGGCAGTGCATGCCCAGAGAGAAACATGAACTGTTCAGAGAGTTGGAAAGGATCTTCTCGGAAGAGAACAACGCGTGGACGCAACGAGAGCTTCTGATAAAGGAAGGCACTGCCAAGTTCGCGGACACTGCCGGTAGGAGCGACAGACACCTTCAGAAGCTGTTTCAAAAGCAGAATACTCATGCTGGCGTAAGTGGACGTTTTTACGATTCTAACTTGTCGATGTTAGTTGTGGCTACATACGGTTATTTTTTTTTTTAGAACATCAGCTACGGAACGATACCGTACCTGGGGACCTTCCTGACGGATCTAACAATGATAGACACGGCGATACCCGACACGATAGCGGAAGGACTGATCAATTTCGACAAAAGGCGAAAAGAGTTCGAGGTCCTCGCCAGGATACGGCTGCTTCAGGGCGCCGCAAACGCGTACAACTTCAGCACGGACGCGTTGTTCGATCGGTGGTTCCACTCGGTGGTGGTGCTCGACGATCGCGAAGCGTACAAGCTGAGTTGTCAGATCGAGCCACCACCGCCTGGAAACACTCTGAGCAATCGAGGCAAGAAGAAGCAGGTCAGCATGATCTCCGTCTCGTTATTCCGCTCCCGTCCCCGATCACCCGTCTCACGCGAGAAGCTTCAGCCCAGACTTGTCTTACAGAGTCATCAGGGTCACCGTAAGAACGACTCGATCGCTTCTACCTCGAGCTCGAGCAGCTCCCAGTTCTATTGCGACCTAGATTCCCTGCCAAGCTCGCCGCACAACTCTCTCGACCGACGCACCTCGCCGTCCCAGATGTCCAGCTCTTCCTCCAGCTCGTCTTTACCATCTCTGGACGTGTCTCTGAGTTCCGGAGGAGGAAGCGGGGCGACGGGTAACCAGCACAATCGACTGGCACCTTCCGCAGCCGTCACCGCTAACGGGAATGGTCCAAATCTCGTCGGTCTGTCCAGTCCCAGCCATTCGCACAAGAGCTCTCCAGACTTCTACATAATCAAGGTCACCATGGAGAGCGACAACGTCGAGACGGACGGCGTGGTGCTGTACAAGTCCATCATGCTATCCAATAACGAGAGGACGCCGCAAGTTATACGAAACGCGATGCTGAAGCTGGGAATAGAGGGTAGCCCGGATCAGTACACGCTCGCTCAGGTTCTGCCGGATCGAGAGTTGGTCTTGCCAAACTCGGCTAACGTTTACTACGCCGTCAACACCGCGCACAATCTGAACTTTATTCTGAGACCCAGGCGAGAACCCAACGATACGATCAGCGAGAGCCCTAAGAGCAAGTCGAGTCACAAGCGGTAGTGATGAACTTTTCGAGGAATAGGATCGTTGTTTATAGGCTCTGTGTCGCGACGAGAGAAGACTAGAGATTCGAAGCGACACGTCCAAGTGTTCATGAAGAACTTCCTCGCATACCTGACAGAATCTCGGTACATTGCGATGGTGCGTTTTGTACGTTTTCTTTTATTACCCATGACATTACCAATTTCTTCTATCGCGAGGATGTATTTTTTGTTCTTTAGTGATAATTGCGAACGGCGCGTTAACAGCGATGCACACCAAAATTCGATTTACTTATTTCTTCTTTTTTTCCGTTACTTACTCGTCGCACACTCGCGTTAACACGGCGTTACCCGCCTACACGGTACTCGGATTTTGACATTAGTGTTGCTGTGTGGACTAATGAGTTAGCTTTAGGTACGTTTAACGTGAGTCGTAGGTCCGTTATCGCATATGTCAGACGAACAAATGAAGACGAGGCAACTAGGATTTCGTACGTGTAGTTATGTGTATTTATACTTGCGGATTTCACGAGATTACAAAGGAAGGAAGGAAATATCGCTGATCGCATACGGCAAGTGTCCGCGTGAGGATCATTGTGATTTTGTACATAACTTTAGTTTCGTAGTTGTGGTTCTGATCAGCCGCGATGACCAAGTGAATCCCGATTCAAATTGTCAATTACATTTCTTCTGCGTCGCAAACCAACAAACAAAAGGGAAACATTGAAAATTGTCGAAGCAATCGTTCGTCCATTCCGTGATTCGTTTTTCTAGCTGTGCATCCGCGAAAGTGATGCACGGAACAGAGAAATTCAAATTCTGTGATATATTGGAATCTCTCATTTCGGCTTTGAACTGGAATAGAAAAACCGAAATCGAGCATAATGCGCGTCAGAAGCGAATACTCGTTCCGATATCGAAGTTAGGCACGTTAGGGTGCGTTTAGGCTGAACAAGCGAGAATACTCGTTCTTTTTCAGCGCTGGCGAAATTCGATTCAGCGCGATATTGTACCGCTCTACACGATCCAAATCTTGCTCGTTCAGTGTAAACGTAACCCTAGAACACCCTGCGAACGTTGATATATTTTTACAATGGCCTGCATGCATTTGTACTAGGAAGGAAAGATTCGAAGCACAGAAACATTAATCGTAGGTTCCAAACTCGGTGAGGTAAGGTTTGATCCTCTTCGTCGATTCGGTTCCTCGACGCATCCGTTAGCTTAGGCAATTTTGTACTTACCTCTATCGACCCTAATCTCCCTGAAACGTCTCTACCTAGATGTATCTGTTCGTACACGCGTTAATTCTTTGCTGAAATACGCGCAAGTTATGTATACTGCGAGTCGATAAAAGTGAGAATAGATGGCCTACAATTTTAATCAGCATTTTTTGATCCTGACATCGATTCCTCTTGGCTGATCACTTCCATCTCTCATCTGTCAAATGCAATTTCTTCAGGTTATTAGTCCTCTCATTTTACCGTACACCAAATTAACATTTCGTCGAACTATCGCGCACTACTACCTTTCGTTTAACAATTTTTAATCGTAATGTTTATTTAACCCTCACAACCTGTAACCATTCACCGAATTGTAATCATTTTTCTGTTACCCATCAAAGGTCCCAGAAATCCCGCATGATCCCTGTTGTCATCGCCATTTATAATCATCGGTCAAGACTAACGTTTACGACCCCGGAGGATGATCAGATCGTTACCTTGCGAGGTAGGAACCGAGCCGTGCGGCCTCACTGATGACTTCCGGTGTGCCAGCGCATCCGGCACGCGAACCTGTTGATTCTCTCCAGCAAAGGTAGGTGCACGTCTCTTTCGTGTTAAACGAGGAAACCGTCGGGTTAAGACTAAGTTTCTAACAAACGATCCGCGATCATTCAGCTAGGGTTGATCCTCCCCCTTTCCTCGCGTCGCGATCGATACGATAAGGGTGAGTTTCCTCGAGGAAACCGCCAAGGTGGCCACGCGTGACCGATATCGTGCCTTGAAACTGGTCCAAGGTTATGCTTGCGTCAGAAACGGAGAACTCGAGGAATTTGAACGTGCATACCGATCGAGGCTTAATTGATTCCAATTTATATCGGTTTCTTGTCATGCGTTCACCGGTGACGTTATTTGACATTCTTTTTATAGCAATTTTTCACGATTTACGTTAGTACAATTTTTTATCGCGTTAACACGTTCGGTTTTAAGTACGTAATATTGAAAGTGGCTGATGTAATTTACGATCCGACTATATCGAGACCTGACTATATGCGTTCCAAAGCATTCTCTGTAAGGTTCTAAGCGGTACCGACAAGGCAATAATGTAGACGTCTATTGTTTCAAAGTTTTGTCATATTTGATTGTCGTGGTGTTGGTGGATGTGACCGTTTTGGTCAATAAGGTGCATGTGTCCTAGTCTATTGTGTTACAAGCACTCAGAGGCGTATTCCAAGTGCCAATTTTCCAGTTTCCTATAGTGCATTCTGATGCAACATTCTTGACTGAGGGTAAATGTAGAGAAATCTCCATAACCTTCGAAAACCCAGAAAGCTTAATCTTTCTACACATGGACCAGGTACACACGACCAAAGAATTTCTCCGTTGACCAAAAGGAAGCTTAATTCACGACCATGCGTTACAACGGATTTCACCCCTCGGGGCGTAGCAGCGCCCTCTAGAAGGTTCCTAGATTAGCTGGTAGACGGCGGTGTCGTCCAAGAGAGGTTCCACCCCCGGCACCTCTGAGACCACCCCCTAGCCCCCGATTGAACCGGTGAACCCGAGTCGAAGCAACCCCCAGCTAGCTCGGTGATCGAGAGGCAGTCGTGAGCTTGGTGTCGAGCTGGGGCGATGCTCGTCGCTCGCGTGTGCTTCGCGATCGCACCGAGTGCTCGCCATTCCGTGTCGTTACGCGCGTTGTTTGTCCCGCATCGACATCGTCGCGGTCGATCGTCCTCGTCTTGGTCGTCCTCGTTCCCGTCGCCGCTGTCACGGTTCTCGCTGTCGCAACGAGGCCCGACGGTGCAACGACCGTGCTACCATCGGACAGCCGCATGTGAGCATGTCCTTGGATCGACTGCGAGATGAATAACGTGAGTCCCGATTCCATCCTGGCCCTACCTGTTTGCCCCGGTGCTCAGGGCACCAGGTTCACCGAGCGCGCTCCTATCGATGGCGCGACATGGCCGAGCTTCCCGCGACTCAAATTTCGGTTTGCAATCACGCTTACGATATTCGCTCTCTACATCAGGTGCCACTTTTACCATTACGGATGTTCCAAACTCTTCGTAGATCCAAGTCCTCCGAATTAAACCTTGATTACCTTGCAGTACCTTTTGTACACGTTGGTTAGGTTAGTGTTTTGCAACGTTTCACGATAATTTCGGCTTTTTGATAATGTCACATTCCTAATGGAATTTTAATGTCTCGCGTCACTTGGGATCAGGTTTTGTCGAATTGTTTGTTAGGTGCTTTTCTCTCTTTCAAAGTGCTGATGGGTTTAGTTCGTTGTCTGATAGTTCTGGATCATGTACACGTTGCATCGATGACTCGAATAATCTTGACATCTGCTTGCTTGGATTTCTTATCACAGTTATCTCGTAGTCTCTTGAATCAGATACTTTGAGTTGCACACATTTAGTTGGTGTTTTCAAGGCGTTATTTGTACAAGTTGTCAAGTTTTATTTGTTTCTGTCTTTTATAAAATTGTTTAGTGGTTTCATGTACAGTTTGGTAAACATGGTTCTAACTGAACATCGAATACCATCGTTCACCATTTCCATCGTTTATTCATCATCAATTTCGCTAAAAGGAAGCACTCGAGGTATCTCAAAATTGCGTGGGATAAAAAATTTCATCAAATTCCGATCGATAACCTCTGTGGAAATATTTATAAACCGGATGCTGTTTTCGTCAGCGATGTACTCTATCGACGTACATAAATCTACAAGTGTTCGATAAAGAAAATGTAAAAGACGGTCTTTCGAGAAAAGTTTCGTCGAATCACGTGCGTTCGGAACAATTCAAGACGAAACCGCAGCGGAAGCTCATTAGCAGGCTTTTCGATACCATCGATTGTCGGAAATCGAATACACCTTTATCGAACGCTGATCCTTTTAGAATTTCTGACGGGGTGAAAACCCTCTAAGTTTCCGATATTAATCCTTAAACACGCAGTTCACTATTATAGATTTCTATTAAGAATTTCATAATTGTACCGTATGCTTTTACTCGATCCTCGAGTTTCGCTATTTCCCTGCTCTTTGTCCTCGTATAAACCACTTCCGCTTTGGTCACGAGTTACTCGGGCCGAAGTCAAGTGGCCAACATCCCCTTGTTTCATTTTTTCTTTTTTCGCGTTTTACGTGTTCATCGTGTACCGCGTTTTCCTCTTACTCCGTATCCTTGCCACCTTCTGCCTCGTTACCACTTCTTTTTTCTCTACGAAGTTCCTTTTTTATTTTTAACTTGCATCTACTGTTCGACCATTCGTTTCTCCTTTAGTTTTTCTTTTCAAACATCCGTTTTGTTATACTTCTGTGATATTTTCGGTATCTCGCAATCCCCGTATCCACGGCTGGCCCCGTTCCAAAATTATAATCCGGAATGTCATTAACGTTGCACCGAATATAAAATGGAAAGTTACAAGTTCGAATTGTACGATAATTCCACTTTTTCCCTAAGGAAAACTCGACCGCGTTAATTAAGGCCTTGGATGTTCTGGCGTTCGACAGATATGTCGATCGACGGGGCCGCGTTTTTGGTCGCGATTATCCGTTCACCACGCGAAATATCGGCTCTCCTGTCGATTCGGATTCGAGAATTCTGGGTTAGCAAAGATATCGCTCGAATATTTCGATTGGTCGATGGAAAAAAACGGCCCCGAGGCCGAGTTAATGGAACCATTCGGAGGATGAATTTCTCCTACGAGCTTGGAAAATTTTTAATGGAGTTTCGAAACTCTATCGCTTTAAAATAGCACACGTTACTCGCAACTTTTTATACAAAATTTTTTAATTTTGTACTTGTATCAGGGTGCAATTTTATATAACTTTTATTACAATTCTGCAACTATCGAGGGTTTCGGATTAAGACTAATCAGAAGTATCTAACGACATAGAAAAGTTAGATCTGCAAGTCCATTACAGTCACCTTGACCAGATAAGGGTTAAGAGCATTGAGAATAACGCGTAGAAAATTGCCGACGTTTACCATTTATTTTTCCATAGAAACACGGCAAAGTTGCTTCTCTGAAGCAGCGTACAATCGATAAACATGGCACGGTGAAAGTGTATAATGGGTGCGTTGTATGGATAATACATCAATTTCTGACACACGGGAAAAAAGGTGAAAGGTTCTTAGAATAGCCAGAACGTTTTTCAATTGTACTTGCTGCAATTGTTTTCGTGGAATGAATTTATTACGTCGATGGTTCATCAATCCGTAATACGTAAATCGTTCCTGGAATAGGAACGTTTTATTCAATCGAAATCGTAGGGTTGTTACGAATAAAATCGTAACGGGTGTAAAAAGTTTACGGAAAAAATGACGAAAGAGGTATTTTTAGAGGAAGACTATTATCGACATTAAACAGCGGGTGCACCGTATTCTCGTCCTTTCTGAACGGGTCAATTTCGAATTATTCATTCGGCGAACATGTAAATAGGACGATTCGTCCTGCCGGATTTACATTGCAAATTACCCTGGCAGCGGCTGGAAAACAGGATTTTCGGACTTTGTTTGGAACGGTCCGTCATGAATTCTCTTACAACTTCTCCGTGCGATTCGATTTCCGCGGACAAACGACCGATAAAAATTACTCGAAATTGCTTTGGACTGATCGCCTTCGCGATTACGTATTCATGATGGCCGGCGTCGAATAAAGCCGGTATCCTCGTTTTACGGGACCGTCAAATTGATACTTTGCGCTCGTAAATCGACTCGCATTAACAAGGATTTTTATAATCGCGCTCGAAGACCTTTTCAACCGACGGCTACTATTCCCTGTGTTGTTATGGGGTCAAACTTCCTCCACTTCGAGGCTTTTTAACGTAAAATTGAGTAATTAAAGTACTTTCGTGACTCGGAACGCCTTTCTGGCGAAATATTGAAAATAACCCGTGTAAATGAACACCTAACAAGAGAAAAAGAAAATACGAGATACGGTGAAACAATGGTAGCAAGTACAAAAGGCTAACTACTCGAACAAGTAGAAATTAAGAGGGTCTCGCTCGATTTGAAGCGTTATCGCTTACGAAATCTTTCTTCCAGGTAAATTGGGTTACAGTTGTGTTTGCATGCTCGTAACCGCGCTCTGCACAATATTTCAAGGCTTAATTGGTGTCACGGTAGCCAAGTAGACCTTTCTTCAATCCGTTCTTTTCTTCGTACACGTGTTTCGTTTTCGAAGCGAATGTCGATTTCCGGATGGATACGTTTCGCCTTTGAAATTTACGTCTCGAAATTATCTCGCTCTTTATTGAAAGTAGAGTTCGGAGCTTCCAATTATTTCTCGCTTTCTCTAATTTATTAGACGGCGTAGAATCCGGAGATTCGTAGCGAACGCTAATTGCCATCTCTGGAGAGTCAAAGATTCGCCATGATGTTTCCTTTTCTTAATTAAGGTACTGTTTACTTCGTTAAAATTCGTCCGAGATTTAATTTCCTCAAACCTTTTCCTCTACAAGGGGTGAGTTTTCCCTTCGAACCCTCCTGAACACGCGTTCGAACAATAGACACCCTTTCTTCATTTTCTCGCCTCTCATTACCAGGAACCGTAAGAATTCCATTGTCAAGATCTCGGAAAATATTCCCGGCCTTTTCGAGGATGCAGATTGAATATTTTTCTCTTTTCTTGGCTCGCCCCGGGCCAGCCCGCGGGCTAATAAGCGACTTTGGGACGTTGAATCGGCTCGTTTCCTTCGCTATGTAGAAGACTAGGTGCCTCTCCTTTCTCCTCTCGTAACACTTTCCAACCCTCGACCTCGTGGCCGAGGATCGATCCCTGTGACGTGGTGCGTGAGCACCCCTTCGTGGGAAAAACGGTGGGGGCTGAACACTTTAATAACTAATAGCACTTCCTACGATACAGCGTGTTTCAACGGAAATGCACGATAATTCGCGATACGGATGCAGTTTCTTGTGGACCCGGTACAGTTCCATTTGACTCGATTCGACACGGTTCGCTTTGACAGAACGCGTTTTGATTCGATTCACCGAGTTTCAATTCGTCGCGATTCACTAGCGCGTAATTGAATCGCGTGCAATTTAATCGCAGGCGGTTCAATTCCGCGCGATTCAATTTGCCGGGAGTTTGAGTTTGATTAGTTCGAAAACGCGATGAAACAGTTACGGTGGACGAATATATTGACCTTCTACCATGAAACGGCGAGTAATCAGGGACGTTAGAAACCGCGACGGTAACCCATTTGCATCCGTAAGAGTGCTTTCGCCGCGATTCGGCGTCTGCCAACGCGGAATCCGCTTCAACCCCTATGATTTCGCGGTGATTTATGACCGAGCCAAGCGGGTGCGACGTCCGTGAAATTGTTGGACGGCTCTCGAAACAGCTCTGGAATACACGGGAACCGCTGTCGGGCTTCTTTCTTTTTCGGGGATCATTTTTTCACTGCAGCTCTCGATAGCCTACCCAGGATTATTTTCTCTTTTCGGTTAAATTTATACTTGACCATCAAGTAATCCTTATAATCAACCCCTCGTTTGACCGCTTTGGTTGTTTCATCAACATTTTAACTTTCTTCATTCTCACGTTGTAGGAATAGCTCTATGTAACTGTGCAGAAGGTAATTTACGGATTCGTTTTGAACGTTCTTATTTCAAGTACCATATTCACCCTTATATTTTCCTCACGTTACTCATTTCTATTGCTAAGGTTTCCCATACAGAATTTCATTCGTTAACGTACTTGTTTCTTCCCTTTTTATTTGTCTATCGAGAAATACAGGGAACAAAAGCGTGCATTCGAAAGAGTGCCGAGAAAAAACACGCGACAATGTTCGAAGCGAGAGTAGCATGAAAAATAGGCGAACGGAACAATAGTTTGCTCGCTAACTGGACGTATCAGTGGGTATTCACGTGCGGGACACGGCGTGTACGAGCAGTTGACGATATTGCAGCCAGAAAACCATTACGAAGTAACGAATGACCGGGCACGTTTCTATGGAAGCAACGAACTTTCCGCGGAAGCGAACGCTTCTGCAAATCGTTTCTGTTTCGACTGCTCTCGCGAGTGCACTTTTATCGTGGGAGTTTCCTTGGATCGGCTGGAAATTAACCTAAATATTTTATTCACAATCTCTTAACCCACATCTCCTCGAGAGCTAGACGTTTGAACTAAATGTGTCAATCCACGTTTGTTCGCGGGCAACGAAAGGTCAGCAGAAGGCGTTCAGAAAAATAACGTCCAATATTTTTATTTCTTCCGTGTTACGTTACCTCTCGTGTGAATAAACTTCTCTCGATTAAGGGTTGTTTTTGCACTCGAAGCCGACCTTTGCTCGTTCCACCGGAAACTTATCACTTCGCTGCTCCTCGCTATCGCAAAGTTGACGTGTCGTGTGACGAATATCGGCGCAATCGAGCGAATATCTGCCTCGGTTCCTATCGGTATTCGAATTCCCTCCGACCCTTAACGAAATCGCGACGAATTTAAACGGCGAATCATTGATCCAGACGGTGAAAAAACTGCTATCTTCAACCTTAACCCAAATTCGCCCGGTAACTGCACGTGCATTTTGAAACGTCAGCGTTGCGTTCGAAAGCATCCTCGCAGAAGAGATCCATCTAAAGCGGCCAGCTTGAAAATCTGGAACGAGAGAGAAAATGCGGCGGTTTTAAAAGCTTATTTATAAAAAAAACAGTCGGATGATCGAGGAGAGGGCAACAAAAACTGAAAGAGAGCGTAAAATTAACCCTATCTGGCATCAGCGTTCGCGCAACAGGCTGTACCACGATCTCGTATAAAGATGCATCCGTACAAAATACGCGGAACAGAAGAAATTACCGGGTTTCTTTTTCAGAAAATGTTCCTTATAATTCACGATAATATCGGGCCATTTCCTTCGATACGTATCGCTGTTCAATTTACCGCGAATCGTTTCAGGAATGTTCTCCCGTCATTTATTCGTTCCTCGGCTTCGTCGAATAAAGTCAAAGAAATCTGAACTGCCTCGCGTCGTCGTTGACGTTAAGCAACATTTCTTAGTTTCGCGTCTTTCCAATCGATAGAATAAGTCACCAGGGACACACGGCGGTTAGGTAAACGTTAACTGGACGTTTCGAACACTGTCCCATTGATCCAGGTACACGCTAACACGCCCCTATAATACGCGGACCAGTCACGCTAACCGGCACCGGAAATTGGATTCGATCGTCGACTGAGCAGCGATTCGATAGCTTTTATTTTCTCCTTCGTTTCCGAAGCTTAAACCTACGAACGCTTTTTAATCGCGGCGCCGATTTTTATCTTCGACACGATTAATTTATTCGGCGTTTTAGTTGGCGCATTGCACGCGTCCACGTGCTCATTCTCGTAGCTGCAACACGTTGCGTGCAGTTTCCCGCATATGCAACGCTGGCCCACGCAATGCGGCTACATAATTCCGTAGTCACGTCAGCACGAATTGAGCGCGTGGACAGGTGAAAAAATCGTGTAAATTGAGGCGAAGTGAAAACCCGAGGAAAAAGGCCAAGGAAACGCGGAAAATTGTCGCAGAATTTGTTAAACGTTCTTTCTTTACCATTGTAACATTCTTTACGAGGGTGCCGGAGAAATTAGAAATAAATGCTCGTGACGCATTTCTGATGCACTAGACAAAAAGTCGGCTACCTCGATGTTACTAGCAACTGGTATAGATGGTTCCTAACGATGTAACAGCAAAGTAAGCGGTCAAACTCGATTTTGTCGAAATAAATCCGTAAACGGTGTTCAGAAAAGGAAGAGCGAGACGTCTCGTCCAATATTTACAAACGGCAGCTTTATTCTCGGAGCGGAGGCTTACGAGACACCTGAGCCACACGTTCTCCGCGTTACATAGGTTGTTGTCGGTGCAGCTGAGTGCACTGAGGTCAGGCATGCCCATTTCCGTGGGGTTGGTGAAATATTGCTACTGCAGTCGCCGCAGCGTGTGTGTTGCTTCGACGAAGGGCCGTTCTATTACCGATACCGTGGAAAACTCGCCTACCATAACACGGACAGGGGAGATGCTGTCGGTCGAAATGCTTTCCACGTTTTATGATGCTCTTTACTCGACTTTACTGCCCTCGACTAACCCTCCTCTTGTTTTCTCGCCGCCTTCTTCCCCGACACCTTCCTTGCGGTTCTTGTTTCTTTAACTTCTTAACCCCTCGTTCTCTCTTTTTCCACCTGCAATTCGACTCGGTTCAAGGCGATACCGCTTTAACGACGATCGTAAACTTTTCGCTTCGAAATTACCAATAAATTTTCATTTCCCGACGAATTAACGAGCTTATACTTTTAATCGAGCTGCCTACAAAAGTAGCTACGATTTACGACTTCGCAGTTAGTACATTCCCTAAATTCCAGAAATGATGTACGACGTTGATACGTAGCCTATAGGAATGTTCAGGAACCGGGAAGATAAGAATTCATTCATTAAGGCTCGTTAATAAACCCGAGATCGATTACGTATTTATCGCAGGACTGTGTGAACGAAGGAGAAGTATATTTAGAGAAGGGTAGTTGCGTTCGATAGAGTCACCATGCCGACAGGGGCTAATCGTTAATTGATGCGCGAAAAGTTACCGGTTTGATTCTCGTCGAAGGCAGTCGCTCGTTTCGTAATTGCGATTTCGTGGCGTGCCACGTAATCCTGTAAGATAATTTGCACCTAGAGCGCCCTTTCAAACGTTTTAATTTCTTCCAATGCTTCGCAACTGGGTCGAATAGGATTTATCTGTACTTATTTCAGATTATCGATCCGATATGTTCGATGATTTTTACACAAATCGGTCGTAAACTTCGAACCGAGACATATTACAAATTCGAGCAACAATTTGCACCATGATTCGAAGTATGCCAAGAATCTCGCGTTGATTTTCATAAAAAATTTTGCAACGTAGAGGAATCTGGTTGGTCTTACTCTCGCAATCGTTAAATTTCCATCGGCTCTGCAAACGCTCTCCCAAAGGATCGCTGCAACGAAAACCGACAATAATCGAATACCGAATCGTCGACCGCAACATTGCTCGACTTCCAGCCCGTAAGTTCACACCATCTGCACCTGTGTGCCCGCCACAGCCATCCCTTTTGGCCCGAATAGCCAGGAAACCGAGCAATTTCCCAAATACGCGTACGTTCGATTATTCGAGCGGAGAAGCAACGATCAAATCTGGCTCATCCAAGAGTCTGACCCAACCTTGACACTGAACGAGGGGTGGTTGGGGGTTGGTCGCGTTGGAGGTTGCCCCTGGAAGTTCCTAGGAAAGCAGAGAGAAGGAGCGGGTAAGGGTAGATAGCTAATAAAATGTGATTTTTAAGATAAGCGCCGACGCGTAAAAAAAATAGATACGTATTTCGTCATTGGCCTTTAACGCGTTAAAGGGAGAGAGAAAGTGTCGGATGGGGTAAAGTGTGTTAGAACGAGAAGGGAGAGAAGGGTGGAATGGAAGAGAAGGTCGAGGGTAGAAGAGAAAGAGATAAAGTTACAGTTGAGTGGGTGGTGGTGGAGAAGGGATGCTATGTGTCCCGTAGTGCGAGGGTGGGGCGATCAATACTGCAGGAACACCCCCTGAAGCCAGCTTCATTCAGCAGTTCTCTTTCCACCGATTCTCGTCACTCCGACCGCTCTAACGCCGTTACTATACTTCGCTATAGCGTCCCGCTAAGAACACAAGGGGTAACCACCACGATTGTTTCGAGATAATCGCGCTCTTTTCGATTTAATCGCGTTAAAAGGCTATTTGCCGAAACAACCCGGGGTTCCGACGCTATTCCTTGCTACACGTTTCGTATATCACCAAACTCTCAACTTCCCAAATTCACCGATCCCTAAACTTTACCGATCTTGTCCGAGCCAGAATATTGTACGGAACCAATGAAGTCCCAGCTCCGAACAGGTTCTTTAACGAGAGTCGAAGTTTTTCCGTAAGATCGAGAGGGTCAGCGGAGGGGCAACGGAAGATGTTCGTTTGAAGTCGAGGTCGCGGATCGATCGCGGTGTCGCGTATGAATTAAACAGCGTCGATCGATGCTCAACGAAGCACCGCGTCAGGTTTGCATAGTATGCATTTACCGCGAACCGGATGACTCCGAAATTTCTTCCGGCGGTAACAGGAGGCTTCCTAACGCTATTAGAACCCTACCGCTTGGTAATGCCGTGGTTGTTCTAGAAAATCGAATCGAATCGTAGTCGAACCGTCTTTGTCCCCTTCGGAGATTAATATTCCGAGCTGCCTGATTTCGCTGATCCAGATTATTTACCGTCTGACAAAGCGAAATTCCTCCGACGTTTCCTGCTTATTGTGGTTTGGCGTTGTTTCAGCATGAATTTCAGAGTGCAAGGTGTCAATTTCGTCGAGAACGCGGTAATACCCCTTTGTTAACGAGCAAAGCTTCAAATAGCTTCCTTCATTAAAATTCGGCTGGAGAGTTACGTTGCAGTTCTATTCTTAGTTTCAACTTTGTCTAGCCTCTTACGTAGAATGATAACTATAATACCATTATGTAAAGCGGGGCATTATGCGAAAAGGTTCGGTTTAGCCGAGACGTTTGAACGATACACAGAGGGTGAATATCAAAGTTCCCGGAGGACCACGGTTCCCGACTAATTTACGAGATTCTAGATCGACGTCTTCCTATCTCTGAATTTAGGTCGTGGCCCATTCTCTTTCACCGAACCGATTTAATTATTAGCCTTACTTCGCGCGGCGCGCGCTAATTGTATTTTCATAATCTCGAAAGTTGCCTCGTTTGACGAGGGACATCGACGACTTCCATCCTACACTCTTCAGAAAATATTCCGCGTTCTAAAAGAACATATCAGCATTTTATTTTTGTCGAATAAACCGTTGTTCGATCATCGCAAAGAAATCTTTAACAATTCAATCTGCAGGAGAATAATTCTCCTTCCCTCTTAAAAAGGATCCGTCGCTTAAAAAAAATATGAAGGTGTTCTCGAGTTTACGAAGATAAGTATTTCGATCGAGGGATCGATATTTATCCGGAATCTTGCCCGATGATCGAAAACGACCGTGAGGCTTATCGATCGGTGTAAACGGACAAGCGGAGCGAAATAATGAAATTCATCGCGAGGGAAACTCCCTTATCTCGACGACCGGCTGTCCCCGATAACATCTTCACGCGATGCCCGAGAACGAGGCGATTTTCCGTGCCGTGGCGATGTCATAATCCCGCCAGGAAACCGGCTATTATCGCCGGAAGAAATTTGAAAGTTGCCTGTTACCTTCGCGTCGTTTCACGCCTCGTGCAAACCCGCTCGTAGCTCAACGATTTTATACGCCTCCGTTCGCTTAGATAACACTCGCATTCGCGCAAATGTCTGCTACGTAACTACAAGATTGGAATATCTCGGTTTACGTTCGTCAAAATTTTCCAGTCGTGCAAAAGGGTCGAGTAGTTTTGTGTAGGTTACGGCGAAATAATACGTTGAACGTGTGTATCGTTAATTTTGCAGGTCTGACAAAACGGATCCCAGAGGCATGGCCAGCAGCACGGAGGATTACGGGTCGGAATTGCAGGAGTTGCAGTGGGGTGGCGGTAGCGGGTCGCACTTCCTGCGCAGCGGCTCACACTTCCTGAGAAGCGGCACCGGTGGTTGTTACGAAGCCGAGGATTTAGAACCGACCAGCAGGCATCATGGCGGTCAACACAGGGGTTATTACAGTCCTCCGGGCACGAGTTACACGATCGTCGAGAGACCACCGAGCGCCCCTCATCATCACTCGTCTCATACCACCCCTTACAGGCACCGGGGACACACCACCGGGGGTTCTGGTGCCATTTCACCGGAACAAGTGCTTAGGTATGCTTTTTTCAACTTTTCTTACCGGATGAAAGGCTCCTTAACTGGATACCTTCGAGCTACTCATTGCTATAAAACTACCCTTAACGAATACCTGTAAAACCTTTCAGTCGAAAAGTTTTCTAATTTCTCTGCTACCCCATTACACTAAAACAACCAAAGCGTTTAGCCTATGAAAATAGAAATGTTAGGTACATTTTAAATTTGGGGATCCTCTTCACCTAAGAGTATGAATTAATGAGTTGTATTTTCATTTGATGCAGGCTGTTCGGCAACGGAGTGTCTGAGCGTCGACAAGGGGACAGAAGGACGCCCGCGTCGTCTCCGGCCAGCGTCGCGGCGGTGAGAAGCACGCCATCGTCGACCTCGCAACAGCAACAACAACAGCAACAATCGCAACAACCGCAACCGAATCCTCCGAACCCTCCCACGTCCCCTAGTTCTCAGCCCCTCAGTCTGCAAGAGCTCACCGTAAGGACAATCACCATGACGAGAGATCCCCCGGACTCTCACCATGGCTTTGGGATCTGCGTGAAGGGTGGCAAGGACGCAGGTGAGATCCGAAGTACCTTCAGGCTTCCTCCGTCGCCGTACTTCGCGCCTCAAGATCGAGGTATCTTCAGAAAACTGTGACTTTCATTGCCGTTTGACCTTCACCTGGCGCTGTGCTTAAAGAACCTCGATCGCCATCGATCATTTCCGATCGATATAAGATCTAGAAGTTCTAGCTTTCTTTTTATACAGAATGTATATTGTATATTTCGATACAGTTGATATCGTGTAAATTGTTATGTACCGCGTAACTGGTAAAATTGAGATTGTAAATTGCCTATGAAATGAACCTGTCGTGGATAGAAATTGAGAGATTTGGGGATTTAAAGATTTGAGTAGTTTGGAAATAGAATCGATGGCGATCGACGTCTTTGCATGGCGACGTCCACCGAGAATTTTCTCTGGCCAGGTTCACACCCATCTTTCATTGGCAATAGTGTCACCGACGACACCCTGTGCTTCCTGTGCTTCAGCACAGCTGCCACGTATTTCTCATTTCCACTGCTATCCTCTCGAACTTTTCGATCGAAGGCGAATTTTAAGCAGCCAACCGAACGAATCGCTTTCACCTTGCCATTCAACTCAGCCTTCGACTCGTCCAGATTTCAACTAGTTCTAACTAGTTTATTTTGAGAGATCTTCGAGTAAGAAGTTTCGAATAATTTTGGGTCGATTTCGATTCGTTTCGTTGGCGATTTGTACCCGGATAGCAGGGAGAAATATTTCCGATCATTAAGCGCCACTTTCCATTCCAGCCACGGTCTTCGACGACGAATGAAAGAATTCTGATCGCGTTTCGCCTCGATTTTCTCCTTTCTTGTTCTTTTACCGCGCGAACAGCGAACTCGTTCCTTTCGCTGATCGTCAAACCGATGAAAGGAAAATAATTGAAAGCAAAATGATTTTTCTATTGGTTCCTTTCGACCGCGTCGGATTTCTCTGGAAAACATTGCAAAATATCTGTGAACTTGTTCTTTCTCTTTCAAAGAGTAAAACTTGACAACTTGTAAAACAAACGCGTTCCAATCGTGCGTCGTCTTTGTCATAAATTCGCAAAAACAGCCCGTCAAAAAGGTCCGCTACAATAAAACGTCCCAAAGACAAAAGTCAGTCTCCAGTCTTTGTAGGCTCCGAGCAAATTGCGTTTCAAGGTTCGCAATTAAATTCAGGATGACGTGGCCCGCAGGATCGCTATCGGTGATTAGCAAAAAGCGTGAAAGTGGTGGATCCGAGGGTAGACGCGAACTCGTGGCCTTGGTGTATTTACAATGGGGGCAGTTCGAGCGGGTAATTAGCAATGGCAGCTAATTGAGCCGCGATAGGATGGCGGAGGTTTAATGACGCGTCCCTAATTGCCGGTAACCGTGGCGGATTTTTTTTATCTCGCGGCAAAACGGATTAACCGGACGTGTAATTGGTGTAATCAGTTCGGAGAATCGTATCGGGGTGCACGCGACGACTGGAAAAAGACGAGTCGCCATCTAAACACAGGTTTCGAACACAATTTTTCGGGATCGAAATGGTTTCGGATAAAACTTGCAAAGAGAAAGAACAAGAATTAGAAAGTTTTCCAAAGAAGTTGGAAGATAAGTTAGAAATGGTCCCCGTTCAGGATCCGCGGATGCCGATCCCTCGAGGTCCGGTTTCACGGTTTCGAGTCTCGTAAACTTCACGCTTGATCACGGCGCAGCGCACACGCACCGTAAACGATCGCTTCACGCTTCGTCCTCGTCGAGATCTCGAGCGTGAAACCGAGTTTTATAGTTTGACAATCGTTATCGTGGATCCTGCGGGGAAGTCAACAGCAGGAAACGACGTCCAGGTATTTCATACTCGAACACGTTACCGCGTGATCTCACGATAGAACCGATTATTTATATCGGAGCAATCCGAAGGTAAAATATCTCCTATTAAAGGGTTGAATTGTTGGATCGAGACAAATAATCGCGAACTAAATTGCGTGAAATTGAACCGAACGTGTTGATTAAATATGTGTGTTTGGCAAACGTTAATTGAGCGTTGTCCATAATTTGCTCGAAATTTTCTTTTCTATCGACTGATATTCGTGTCCGAGCACGAAAGCAAAAAAAGTAGGACGCGCTCGAACGATCGATCGTTAACGTTTTCGAAGAAACATCCGACGAAACCTTGGCGTCGTTTCGAGCTGGACGAAATCGAAATAAGCCAACTGGCGGTGTCTTTCTTGTTTTCTGTTTCGCTGTACCAGAAGCGCAGTCAGGTAACTCATCAACCATACGAAAGGCATAAAGAATGTAAGGAAAAACAAAGAGAGCGAAAGAGAGAAGGAATGAAAGACAGGAGAGAGAGAACATTTGCATATACACAAAGAAGTCGTTGGAAGATTGAAAGAATGGCTCCGAAAATTTCGAACTATATCTTTTTCTTTATCAAAACGTTTTTTAACGATCGTCAAAGCTTTTTAAATAACCGACATGTTCTTTGTATAATTTTTCTCCCAAAAGTTAGGACAAGTTTCTCTATAAGAAGCAGCCTGAGTCCGTGTATCGAAATTTCGCAGCCGTTTCAATCTTCGGGTGATTTTCGACTATCCACACGTCCAACACCTCACATACACACACGTGCACACATTGAGTAACGATCGATGTCGCATGAGAGTGTTATGCGCAGATCGGCCGGGCTTGAGACTAGAGGGCAAGCGAGAGAAATGATTTCCTAAAATTTCCGTTTCCAAAATATTACTACCTTCGATGCTAATTTAAACAATTATGCAACCCCATTTCTATGTCGAACATTTAGCGTTGCACTCTGCCGATTACCCCATTCTTCCAGTTGGCGTCGCTAACGAGCTCGAGTCGAAATTTTCCCCGCTTTTGAAACAGATTTTCCAGATAATCGAGCCTCTGTCGTTTCTTTTTCTCCTCACAAAGGCCGGTAAATCGAGTCTCTGGTCGCTAAAAGTGGGAACAGGTGGCCGGACTGACCCCGGATCGGAATACAGTTTCGATTGTCCCCGTTTCGAAGGGAACAAGTGTCCCTTTGCTCCTTCTTTTTGCTATCGCTCGAGAGTTCTTTCGCTGGACCAGCTTTGCGATAAAGACAGATTAACCTGGAAACGTCCTTTCGAGTTACGACTGTACACTCGATTTTCGACGCCGTAAATTTTCGGAAATGTAAAAAATCTTGATTATGTAAATGTAGTTTGTCGGTAAAAGAAAGAAACTGTGCTTATCGGTTCATTTTACCGCGTCAAAGGAGCAAATTTGCAGCGCAAATTCTCGCGTGATTTCGTTTGAGTCGGAAACTTCTCTTTCCCGCAAAGATTCGCGAGGAATGTTCATAAAAGGACGATCCTTTCTCTCGTTGTTCCGACGATTTATCGTCAGAATTTTGCAATTATAGCAACCGAGGATGCCTCTAGGCTTAGCACGCCGGCATTTCGTTGCATGACAGTGTATGATGCATATGCGCATAGTTTATGAATTTATAGAAGAAACCGTACACACGCGTGCAACACACCTTCGCGTAGAAGAAATTTGCATTGCTAGGCGGTATAAATTTTCGCCGTGTCAAAGCTCGGATTTAAAAGAACAAAGCACATTCCTTAAACGGCGAAACTGGCAATATTAAAGGAAGACTTACTACTTTGATTTTTACGAATTGTTAAAAAATGAATCAACAGATAAATGCGGTGAAAGTAAACATTTGCACTCGAATTTATTGTTTGCAACAATTTAAAAATTTAGGTGTATTATTGAATTTCAAATTATTGTATTAAATCGAACAAAGGGTTTCGATAATCGAAAATATCTATTGCTGAAATTATTCGGAATGAGTTGTATTCGAAGTGGTTCGAGGTAATCGATTTCTTTGGAACCGTTGACTAAAGAACGATCTCACGGGCACGGAACGAGAAGAATAGGATTGAACCTCGTTAGCGCGAAGTAATTAAGCAACAATTCTAATTGTAAGCAACGGAACATACCAGATTATCTTCGTCGCTCCTTCCAATGCATTATGCATTACACAAATTAATTCTGACTAACGATTCAACGTTTTGTATCATTTCAATTGAGCAACGCGTGCTAATTGGTTCGTTAACCGTGCATTCGAAATCTGCCTTTCCGGGCTTGAATTTTCAAAATTTCGGAAGTTTGTACCGCGTTTGCGTACTTGGAAATTGAAGCCTGTATTGTAGCGTACGGAATGCTTAGACCACCCCTAGGGAATTTCCTAACGGTAATTGATCTGCTTTCTCGTCGATAGCCCAGTTAGGAGCTGGGATTAATCTGGCTAATAAAAGAGATAAGGGGAACAATGAGCTCGTTAAACTTGCCATGATTTTAGTGATATATTTTCAGAGAAGTTTCAGTTCGAAATAATTCGATTACCACTAAAAGTATTTTCGATTATCTACGACAAGTCGTAATTAACTGGATTACGAATATAAGTGCATTAGTATTTTCGATTAAAACTTTTTCAATGTGCACGGAAATCTACGACAAATCGTAACTCACGAAACAACGTTAAAACGGAGCAAAATGCTGGGCAAGAAATTAATTGTACACGGTGTGCATCTGATTAATGTTCTCACGAATTCTCGCCGCACGAGCTCGAATGCTCACCCGTCCAGTCATCAACATTATTGCATCACATTACCATTTTTCTGCGGAAATGCACTAAACGAGTGAAGGCAGAATTAACGTGCAACGAAAAAACGTAGTCTTTGCGAAACAAATTAAATACAAATTTCTTTATGAAAACTGATACAGCGAAAATTTAGAAACTACAAAAACTTTTTCACGAATTTTCCGCAGAAAAGTCCGTGCATGAACCTTGTCACAGTGAGAAACAGAGACACGCACCATATGATCGACACTGTTTTGCCTTCGCATATCTTCACATTTTTCTATTCGCCGCTCCCTTGTTTCATTTGACAAACACGACCCCGATGATTTCTACCCATGACGCCGTCGAACTTGCCAATTCGTGAACCTAGTGTTAAAAAGATGGATCGCCGAAGCAAAATTTTGAAGGTTACGATTAAAAGATGAACGCGGAAGATCGCGAATGTAATCAGATCCGAAGGTTAATGACGAAAGTTCGAAGAAAGCGTCCTGGGTGGAAGATTTTAGCCAGCACCGCTCGTGGACCAGTCGCCAGGCAGCTTCCGGCCTGATGGAAAGTCTGCGAATTGTTCTCAGGGGTGGGTGTCTACATTTCGAGGGTGGAGGAAGGTTCGGTGGCCGAGCGTGCTGGACTCAGGCCAGGAGACACCATCTTGGAGGTGAACGGCACACCCTTCCGGGCGGTGACCCACGAGGAGGCCCTCAAAGTGAGTTTCTATCTTTCTACACACTTTTCAATATCTTACTCGTTATCGATACTTTCCAACCCTCCTTATAACAAAATATACTTCAACCCCTTCTACGACTTGTCAGAACACTACAGTATTAAAACAGAGAAAGTTGAAATATTATGATATGCAATCTAACTATACAAATTGTACTTGAACTTCAAGTTGAATCTTATGAAAAATTCGAGTGCGTCACGCAATTATAAACTCGGTGTATAAATATGTAAATGTGCACGGGTAAGAAAAGTAGAAATTTTCAGAGTTAACTGGACAGTGACATAGATTGCTAATAAAATCCAAGTTCGTTTCGTCGCTTCACTGTGTATCTTCGATTTTGGAACGTTTCCCCAAACACGAGCTCCTGGCTACGTGCCTGATCGCAATTAAAAATCAACATCGAATCATCCGTGCCATTGGTGCGCGATCGATCGAGGTCATGCGCTGCCTTAACTTATCCTTTCGATCAGAAAGGAACTTACCTGTTTTATGCAGAAACTGAAATTGAATTTTCACTAACGTTTGGAAGTTGATCGATGGAGAAATCGGTGCTTAAAATTGGAGATCCGTAAATAGAGAATCTGTGAAGTGGCAAAAGCAATAACGCTGATTTCAGCTCGTTTAAAGTTCGTTTTGTCTTAGCCGATTTCGATTGACGCCTCGTTGTAGCGGGATCTTTGATCTTTCTTCTCAATTATTCCAAGTGTACTTCGTTTCGAACTTGTACTTCTTCCTTATCAGTTTTTGCCGTGATGTCGCTTTTGAATACAGAATCTCTTTTTCCAAACTAGAAGCAGAAATTTTCGCAGGATCCTCGTTTAATTTAACTTTGAAGCGACTTGAAAAAAGCGAGGCAGTGGTTCGCGAAGCTGGTTATAGTCAAACTTTTAATAGTATTATCGTCCTTTGTAAACGAACTTAACTCGAATACTTAATGTTTAATTTACGCGTGTCGTGGTTTCACCTTTTAAAAAATACAGAGAATACTGCGGTGAAATAAGAAAGTTGTCTTTCTTACAATAGAAATGAACCGAGCAAAATTATGAAAAAGTTCAAATTAAAAATCGATCCGGACAGATTAACTCGAAAGTGAACTAAACTAGATGAAATTAAAAGTGGATTAAACCGCGGACTAGACAGAATCGACTGAAATATTGAAGTGGAAGACTAATTGAATCGCGTAGAAAAATTGATCGAATCGACGACAGCAGCAATTTAAAGGGAGTGACAGTTTTGTAATGTCGAATGGCAGTATCAGTGTCGTCCAATAACCACGAGACCTAGAAATTTCACGGTGTCGTCGAGCAGAAATGTAAGAACATGGACTCTATCGACTGGCCCGATAGAAAAGAAGGGTCGCTCGAAGCACGCCACGACTAATCTCTGATGTAAACGCTTCTGATGAGTATCTCTGGATCCGGTATCTCGTCATACTCTCATAGTAGGTAGGGAGTTTCGAGACAAAAGCTCGTCGACAATGGGCCATCAAGGTTTCAGACTCGCTCGATGAAGAGGCACATAGCTACGCGAAAACTGCCTGCAAGTTTCGAACACATCGTTTTTTCTTTCTGTTAGCAAAACCTATTTCGACCAACCCTCTCTCTAATTAAAAATATCGACACTATCATTTTAGCGAGTATGCATCCAAGTTTCGAAACCCTTCATACCACTTTCAACTTCATTTATTTATACAATTTTGGAATAATTTCACTTCAGAGACAGGGACTTTTCGATAGACCTGACACCAGACTAATTTTGGGTCCTTGAACTTTTTCTTGAATCCATTTGCAATAGTTTAAAAAAATTCTTAGACTGAAGGTTTCTCTGTTTCCTTGCGAGTCACGGGGATATCTATTCGTTTTTTAATACCGTCCCTGTACAGTCGTGATTCACAAAGCACTCTTGATCTGATATTTCAATTAACGTACTAAATAAACAAGCGCGTAATCGAGCTGTCCGACTCGAAGCAACCGTGCCTCGGGAACGTTAAACTGCCAACATTTAACGGCACCGTAATTCTCAGAAAGGTCCATTACGTCACGAAATACGCTTCGGAAGTTTCTCGTCGGCCTAAATTTACCGTCGCGCCGTCCTGAATGAATTCAGTGGAAAAACGCCTCATAAATCCGGCCAAGTTTTCGCCTAGCGACGCGTCTCGACGTTTCTTGCCCGCGCGTGTACGAGCCATTACGAGATAACGAGCTACCGCCGCCGTTACACTTTACGACAAGCGTGCAATTTAATCCGGACCGTTCGTTCGAACGTTTATGTTCGATCGATATCGGACAAGACGCAGACTGGAGCCAGGACACGAAGCTTCGACGGAATTCTCCAAATATCAAATACTGCTCTCTGAACGCTGCTCCGCGTTATTTCCGGTTATGCTCCCGTAAATTGTCCCGGTCATTCGATTTGTTCTACACTGATGGACAATCGAAATAAAGATGGAGGAACACGAGGCTCAAAGGCTGTTGGATTTTCATGATCGCTTGCACTACGATTTCTTCACACTGCTATAATCTTAAAACGAATGAAGAACGTATTTCGATCTTCGGAAATTTAATTTAATTAACCCTACGAAGGGGTTAAAATTGGTTATGCTCGAAGTTGGACTATGGAGCACGAATATGAATTGGATTCGAATTAGAAGTCCTCCGAATTGGCCCATCGGACAAGCCTCGGATTGGATATGCTCGGAATATGCTTTGAACGTATTTGGACGCTGAAAGAATAATAAAAGCAAGTATGGAAATCAGAGGACCTTGAATCAATTTTGATTACGAGACATTGTTACCAACGAGCACACCGGAAGCTTAATTCGTGGACTGTCAAAGTGGGTCATCCATTTGACCTATCGCAAGAATATCCTGCAATTTTCAGACTCGGGTCAAGGCCTAAAGTCGTGTAATTATCAAATCCTTAATTGTACGATGGAACTTTCAACTTCGATTCTTTTCTGTCGTGGAACGTCTGTGTTTCGCGTGATTCGCGTCTGGCGCCAGGCGTCTCGGCGCCCTCAGCCCCGTCATTTATTTTCCCTACATAATGCACGAAGCTACGGATGCTGCTTCTCGGGTGGAATCGATCCGAAATAACCACCCTTTGAAAGGGGTGAAAGACACCGGAGATTGGCTTCCTATATTTTCTTAAATATGTGGTCACCGCACGTGATGTGAAACCCCATCTTAAATACAATTATGATTTATTCCATGCTTATTAACCTCCCTGTTCGATCAATTCCGCGAAAAGCAATCCGAAATCCATTTCGAATCGCGGTCGTTTATCTCGACTATCGAGAAATATTGCGTGCAATCACGAGAATGACCGGGCTGATAGTAAGACTCGGAACGACTTCCTGGTTCGTCGAAAACTCGAAGGTTCACGGGACGTCCTCGAGCCGGGTCGAAAGTACACAGGTACACGCGAGTGGAACGAAAATAGTGCGATACGCGAGTTAGGATCGACTCGATTTCGTACACTACCCTTCGACCTCATGAATTATTTATTTAATTGTCTCGAAGGATGGACGATAGCCACGAGATTATCAACTGACCTATAAACTTATACTTTCCTCGTCATTGTAATTCACTTGGCTGGAATTCCAGTTTCCTTTCTTCTATCTGTCTGACGAAAGTGAAATACCGTTATACGCAAATTTTTCCCTTTCGAAATCGATTTAGTGCTTTAAAGTTTACTTTTCATTTTACGTCACATTTTAGGTTACTTTAAGATACATGAGAATTTTTGTACAGTTTTGCTTCAATTTTATCAACCCCTTCACCTACGACTTTCGGCAGGTGCGTCAGTTAGAGTCAACTATTTATTATCACAATGTTAGGATAAATAAAGAAGGCGTTGTCAGGTGTATTTCGGATTCAGGTATCCTTGTACTATATATTTCCTCGGTACCTCGAAAATGTTTCAAGTTCAAATTGCAAACGAAGGATCACTTTGTCCTGCAAGGATTAATTGGTGTGGCTCATCGAAAGGATTCAGTCTGAAGGATAGAAGAAAATACCAAGAGTGTCGGCACGTAGTTCGCATAAACACGAGAAAATTGCATCTTCCCGGGGCCAGAAGCATGGAATCCTAAGGACGTGATCCGGGCCGGGTCAAGGATAGGCAGGATGTGACGTCACGGACTGCCAGGAGATCGATATCCTAGCTACCGAGTGGCGTCACCGCAGAACGCACTGTCTGCTCCCTGTTGACCTTACACGTGCCAATTTTCTTGGAACGTGTGTGAACAAGCAGGCAATCTTTGTCGATCGTCGAATCCTGCTGCTTAAACAGCTGTTGATCTTCCTTTATCTTTTTATAGGAACGAGTACTTCAAAAGTCACAAATGGATTTTGCACTCCATTTCTGCCAACTCATTTACAAAATAGATGAAGAAGAAAGTGTACCGAATTAATGAAAACATATTTTCAACCAGTTATTGAATCATTTATAAGATCCAAGGAAAATGTTAGCTAGCACTCGACATAGGAGTGCCAAGGGTTAAGCCTTCTCGTGACTTTTCACCCGATCTGAATAGGAATTCTTTTCGGCATTTTCCAATACGTTCGAGTGGCCTTTATTCGAGGTATCGCTTAACAGCGTTAATTTAAAGCCGAACTCTCCCATAATTTATGGGACATCGATAAAACGACGTCGTTTACCATAATTATACTTTTCTCTCTGGCGAGATACAACGGACCCACGTTGCCGCGTTATTCGAAAGAGGCCATTGTACTTTATCGAACGAACGAGACCGTGAAAGGGCTTTCGAGCGTTATTCAAAACCCGTCACGGTTCTGTTATGCAAAAGAACCAAAAGGACACGTGTCAGCAGGAAGAGATTCTGACAACTTCAGAATAGATCGTTTGTGCTTTGCCGTCAAAGAAATCCTTGCAACCTTAAACATCCAAACTCAGCGAGTTTTTTCTTCCGCATCACTAGAAAATCGAAACAGGAATCGTAGAATAAAATTTCATCTCGTACATGTTTCCTGCAGAACCCTAAGTGTGACGAAACGGTGAATCCTAGAGAAAAATTTCGTTTAATATCTTGTAGATGCTGAAGTCCTGCAGAACCCTAAGTATGACGGTACGCGGTCCAGCGTTGGATCCCCGTTGCAGAGGGGGCCATCCTGTGTGGTCCTCTTCCGGTCGTCAGCAATCCTGCAGTTGGATGGATCGTCAAGGTCGTCCAGCTTCGCCACCGCCATTGTATCCCCCACGGGACTCCAGATACGGTCCCAGGACGAGAAA
Source organism: Megachile ligniseca (assembly GCA_945859555.1). NCBI lineage: Eukaryota > Metazoa > Arthropoda > Insecta > Hymenoptera > Megachilidae > Megachile > Megachile ligniseca. The sequence goes on from OX243792.1 coordinate 1,454,228, forward strand.
GGTCGAACTCTGCATCGAACCTGGACAATCTCTAGGCTTGATGATCAGGGGTGGCCTCGAATACGGTCTCGGAATTTATGTGACAGGGGTTGACAAAGACAGCGTGGCCGATCGTGCTGGGCTTCTGGTGAGAATTCGATTAATATTAGCCAATGGAAAAGTTCGTAGGCTTTTCCGACAATTAGTAATTATTAAATTGCCAAATTACGGTGGGTAGAGCGAACGAAAACTGAAGCGATCGTGAGTGCTTACCTTTTGGATTCTTTGCGATCGTTACCGTCGACCCGATGAAGCATCACTTCGATCCACTTTCCTCGTCGAAGTGCTTGCGCCCGTTCTAACACGGCAGATTAATTAATTCTTCCTGACATTGGATTACGTAACGGGCTAATTGACGGCATTCGTTATTCATGAATGTTCTATTACATCGATTGCGCGTCAAACAATCTTTCCGATCAATTTGTCTTTCGTGATATCGTGAACTTTGACCCTTTGTGTCCCCTACTTTTAGACGCTAATCTATTATTCTCTATAGCCTTCAGCATTTTCTATTATCCACGTTCTAACAATTACCTTAACCCTTACAGGACCATATGCTTGCTAATAGTAAATAGTTTTAATATTTTTGACAATTTTTTTTCCTTCTATTTTTGAGGGGTACCTTTTGCGATTGTTTCGATATAAAATGGACACAGCTAGCTCAAAATATCTATGGTTTACAGGTAGGTGATCAGATCATCGAGGTGAACGGACAGAGCTTCGAGGAGGCGACCCATGACGAAGCAGTGCAGATCCTGAAGACCAACAAGAGGATGACTCTCCTGATTCGCGATGTCGGAAAGGTGCCACACTCTTGTACCACCAGCCAACCCATCGTTATGCCCACGTCTAGGTATCCCGAACATGATCCGTTGCTTCTGGAGAGTCCAGGAAATCATCGACCACCCAGCCCCACGTAAGCATTTGTATCACCAATGTTAACATGTAATACCGATTCAAATCTTGACACGAAGTAGATACTTTGTATCAGTCAGATAGATGATATTAAACGTGAAAGAATTTGATTAAACAATCGATACGCGTTTCGTGTTGAACTCTGTCTAGTATCGCCAGCGATTGGAGACATCGAGGTGGCGTGCACACGGTTTCCGCCGCAACGGCCGCCATGGTGGAGGAAAAAGCAAGGGTGGTACTCGCAAGAAGCGAGAGGGCAGCTCTTTCTCAGCTCCTGGCCGATTATAGAACGCGTCGAATGACGATCGAGGAACTGGTGGTTAGTTTAGGCGATCTGTTGAACACCCACGAGAAGCTGACTCTTCTGACGGAGCTCAGAGAACTCGTCGACAGCAAAGACAGGGCTGCGTTCGACGATCTGGTTTATAGACCTCGTGTTGCTATGGCAAGGGTACGAATCTAGTAGAGAATTATTTTTTTAACGAAACGATTAGATCTTGAACCATTGTTCCTATTTTCAGAGAAAAGGCGACCGAGCGCACTCGGATCTAATAGTAACGCCGTCGCTGCACGATCTTCCGGTAAGTGAAAGAACATCACATTCGACACGAACATTCTCTCTATAAATCACACGATATTCTCTCTCTGTATATTTGTCTCTATCTCTCGGGACATAGAAACTGTCTCTGTCTCTGTCTCTTTCTCACTCTTTGTTCTGCGTTGTCCACCGTCTTTCTGTTCTCTACACCCGTGTCGCCGTCGAGTCGAACAGATTTCGATCGGTATGTAACCTCACCGTATCCCGACTGGATGTTAAAACCTTAAATAGCTCGAAAAAGCGTTTTCCGATTTCGACGAAATCGGGGAAACTAGAGCGAACGGGACGCGAAAGGAGAGATGAGAACGTCGTGGTTGGAGAGGTGCGAAGGACGAACGAAGAGAGAAGCTAGACAAAGAAAAGAAGAGCGAGCTGGAGAACGTCCAAGGGAGTGGATCAAGTTACCAGCCGCGTCTACAGTCGATTTCGATGGAACGTCGATCCCGTTGATCAAATTCTTTTTTCTTCTCTTTTTGTTTTTCGCTTGAACGCTGTCGGCTATCGCGGTTAAAGCATGACTCTCTCTGCAATTAGTGATGGACTTTGTACAATTTAACTCTGTAGGGATCTAGAAATTTAGCATTAAGAATGTAGAATTTCATAGCCCATCACTGTTTGCAACTCTTTCTTCTTTCTTCTCTATTCTCATAGACTCTTCTGCTGTCTCTATTCTGCTACTTCTCTGCTTTTCTGCTTATGATTTAGTGCTCGCTTACGGCAACCATGTTGCCTCATGTCCGGTGGCTTCTTTGGCGATTTGCAACGAACGTTCGCTTAGAGCTTCAGCCAAGCGAATATTCGAAGAACAAAGGCTTTCGTTTCCTTTTGCTCGATAGATTTTCTAGTGCTTTAGTGCCTGTACTCTTTTCACGCTGACCACATCGGGGGAGACAGTACATGATATTTGGGAGCTTCTCGAAAGAGTTCGCCTGAGCTTTGCTGGATTTCTGTTTCGTTCTGTCTTGCCTCGATCGGGTGCTCGATCAATATTCGCTTTTACATTCGCAGATATAAATGATTTTAAAACAAAGCATCTACTTCTAAATACTCTTTGTCTACATTTAATATAAATCTGCTAAAGAAACCTGGGTAAATAATTGAAGGTGTTTGATCACGCACTCGATCGCAAGATGCTAAGAGTAGTTTTAATCGCATCTCGTGCGCCACGATTTCAGGGGTCCGAAAGTTTCCTGAATTGACTCAAGCTCTCTCGCACGATATATTTTATTTCGTTATTCCGCACACGAGATCGTCGAGCGAAAACAGATCCACGAAGATCCTGCCGGCCTTCAAAGCTCGGGCTAGCTCGCTAATGGCCGGTTTCGTAGCCAACGAGTTCAAACAAAACCCATCCTCGCCATTCCACATCCTTTCCTTTCTTTTCTCAGCGAATTACTCGCATTTTCCGTCGCGATTTCAGTCTTTCGTCAAGTAGTTCTATTGACCGCCTGTCAATTTCCCTTCCCGTACCGATTAATTAGCCAGCAGCGCTCGATACGCCGATTGTCAATCGATCATCGATCGCTGGCACACGTCTGTTGATTTACGACGACTTCCGGTAGCTGTCCTCCGTTTCGAGGATCACGGAACCGTGAAAGCGAACCATTCGCCGTTAATCAAACGTCGTTCCATCGATTTGTCGATCGATTAAATCAACCTCGGCTTAATCTCAAAGCATACAGGTTGGCTGATTAATTAATTCTATAAATAGGAATGTCGTTAACTTCTCTACTGTTCCGCAATTAAACGTTCAATCGTGAGTCCGTATTAAAAATTCTCTTACGGTTTAACCCCTTGCTATTTTAATGAGCGTGACACACTAGTACAACATAATATTTCAACTTTCTATCTTTTAATTACTGTAGCTGCGATTAGTTCTGACCCGACAAATAATCGTGCAAGGGGTTAAACTTCTGATTTATGACATAACTTCCAATTTCACGATATATTATACATCGAGGAGCAAAAGTTAGACGGGTTTGTTGCGGAGAGTCTCGTTGGCGATCGAAACCGGTGAGAAAGTAGCTAACGGAACGGCAAACGGCATGACAGGATCTGATGATTTCTCGCAGAGGGGTGTACCCGGTGGTTGTTGCCGTCCGGGACGACTGGTGGACGTCGAAGGAGATCCTCTAGGAGTGACAGGACCTCTCCTCCCTCGGGAAAACCAGGAATATAGATCGCCGAGCGAAGACAGCGGTCTCGGGGCCGACATGCCCAGGACCAGGTCGACAAACTTCCTCTAAACGAATTCTCTTAATTTTCCTAAAAACTTCTCGTTATAAATCCTTCCTTTTTGTCAATTTCAAGTTTTCTCGTCGAAACTTTTACGAATAATAAGTTTAAGAAAGATAATGATCGTTGAAGAAAATCGAAGCGAAACTTTGACACGGGACAAGTTACACTCGAAGTAACTCAATTTTCTCGAGTGCCAGAACTCGGAAAGCGATTTCTCGAATGTGGAACTTCGGTAGAACATTTTACCGTTCGAAGCATCTATGTTTGGTTATTTTAATTGTAGCAGACTAATAAGTGGCAAAACGCGTTTTAATTAGTCGAAGTGATTCGCTGGACGAATCCGTCCGAGCAGATGGCCAGAAAAAAAGACGAACACGTTATTTCCAAGCGAGCAAAGATAGCCGTAATGGCGTTTCTGTGTCGGATATACGAAGCTACATCGATATTTCATTTCCTAGCAGACCCGATCTGGCTTTAGCTGTCTTGCATTCAACCCACCCCTTCGTTACTAGCAGAAGGTAAAATTAAAATTCTCAGACTCGCTTTCCTTCGTGTAATGGGAATATCGCGATGGCCGAGCATTAACGTGGCTCGTTGCACTTTGAATAGAAAATCGCGTGAAAATTCTTTTACCGCAGTACGTACGAAATTCATGCGGTAAAACGCGAACCTATAGGAACCACGGATGGCCCTTGAAAATTCTAACACTAGGTCGTATCCTGGGTAACGGAATGAAACAAATGAGCTTCGAGAGCTGGCAGTACCGTAATAGCTTCGCGAACGTGATGTTCGAAAAAAGTGTCTGTGCACTCACCGTTCAATCTCTTTTCGAATCACTTCTAAAACATTTCTCGTCTTTCAAGACTTTTTCGACGAAATATCGATACGTTCACTGTGTTTCGAATTAATGGGTCTTTTACTCTCGCTATATTGCCATTAGCGGTAACAAGCTTCCTAATCACAATGAGCTGACTCGAAGTGGCAATATAACGAGAGTCGATATTTTAACGGTTATAATTTCGAATGGACATTTTTAGAGTATTTGGACAAATCACGCGATTTGTCTTTGTCACGCGATACCGATCGATCGATGCGACTATCAAAAGTTGTCGAAGGACGAACTGGCGAATGAAAATAGATTTGACACGCTGCGTCCGCAACGATGTATGCTCATTGATAAGTGACGTCGTTCCTCATTAAATAATCGATGGCAAACGTATAAATAACTGCACCGGTGCAGTCGCTCGCATGTGCACCATTCTTCTTTCAAACCTCACTGGGTGAGAAATAGATTTTATTCACCGCGTTCAGTAATTTTTTTCAAGTTCCATTCGAGTACCCGTCATAAATCGTATTACCTCGTTCACCGAAGCTACACGTTCGAGAATTAAATTCGATTTTCGTTCAAAAAGAAAGGAAAATAGCGTGCAAAGAACCTAGCCGAAACGGGAAGATAAGACATTCGACGGGAAGTAAAAGTAGGGCGATAGACGAGTGTGAAATCGGAAATTTTGGGCATTGCAGAGTGGGCTGCAGGAGGGCGCAACAGCACCAAGTGACGACCTCCGATCTCGCCCTCTCCAACGACGACGAGTGTGACAACCAGGTACAAAGAATTTCGATGATGGCGAAGTTCGCCAAACGAAGCGTTGTCCCTCGATAACTCGACTCGGATATAGCAAGGAACATTACGGAAAAAAGAGGAATTGATTTGTTTTGCAGGACTACGAGGACGAGCTGGAGAACGGCCGCGGACGTAGACACAGTTCGCCAGGTGGTTCGCGTGGCAATCCCAGAGACTACGGCCATCATCATCTTCATCCGGACAATTTGGTGAGTAGCGATAGTTTACCTTCGCCTCCACCTTGAGTACTCTTTTGTGACGACACTTCCTGTCTCTTCTTAAGAACCTTCTTCGCCGAACGAAATTAACCTGAGAGTCGAGAGTGCTTTCTTTCGAGAGACTAACAGCTTTGGGATGGGATTTTATATGGAGATTTATTCTTTTTACAATGGTTTTCAAAATTGCACGGTGTACAATTTTCTCTTTACCGAATTTTATTCCTTATACAAATTACAATTAACGCGTCGACTGCCGCTTAATATCACACTTATCGTAATATCGATAATGAAAGGTTTTTCAACCTTTCGAGTATACAAAATTCGTAGAACCAACGACATATGGCAGTCGTAATAAGAAACTAGTTATAAATAAAGACGCGAATATTTATCGATTTGAACTTGTTCGGGAACGATTGGAAGCTCGTTGGATGTAGAAGGGATCTTCTCACGGCTGCCATCTCGAACGAGCTCGATTTATGGACGTCGATCACGCCAGCTCGATCGACGTTCATCGTGCCGCGTATATCACTCGTACACGCGCGAGAGAGATCCTGGAAACCAGACTCGAAGGTGTTTCCACGGCTGAATTAATTATCGGGGTACCGATCGATCAACTGCAGATTGCTCGATCCTACAGCGAAATGTCTCTATTTTCTCGATCGCTTCTTTTTCGACGCTCATTTATCTCTCGTCCTTGAAGCATCGACCGTGAACTTATCCTTGAACTGCCTGGGAGGATAACAATTCTTCTTTCCCGTTAACGAATATTTCGCGACGTTTAACCCTTTTGCTGCGATCTTCCATCTTGACTTTCTCCTCCAAATTTCAATGCGAATTATCCGAAACTCGAGGAACAATCCCATCATTTTTTCTCCAAATTTCAAAGTTGTAGAATCGCAGCAAAAGGGTTAGACGTCGTTATCACGAGGATTTGCAGAAAGTCAACTCTATCGAGTGTTACAGTCCTTTTTCAATCGTCATCGTCAGCGAATCGCGGAATAGGGACACTATATTGTCCACAATGAATCCCAGAATGAAGATCCTCGATGCGTTTGTTCGGTTCGATGAGTTACGGTGGGCCTCTATCACCACTGGCCGACCGGTCAAAGTTTCTCTTGAAGGGCTTGTCGCAGCTCTTCCGTGGCTTTCGCCACGTCCTGGTTTTGTCTCGAGTGCACTTCCGGTCGCACGTGTTGTACCGTGGAATTGGATCGCCTCACGCAATTACCGCTGCCGAATTTCGGCCGTGGAATTCTCACTCGCTGCACGTCGCTCAACCAGGATTCCATTTCGATGTTTCTGAAACAAACGATTTTCTTCAGAATAGATCAAGGTGTGTGTCAAGGTTACCGAAGATAGTCACAGTTATCTTCGATCTAGAGCCTCGTCGAGACCCATAATTTTCAAGTGCTCCGTTTGAAGGAGGTAAAAAGTAAATGGGACGGTGGTCATTGCCGGTCGAGGGCAATGGGTCACGCAAGTACGTGACAGAGACGAGAAGAATGTCACTGGGACACCGGTCTGGGGACATTCTACCTGATGCGAATCTCAATTACCTAAGAGTTCGAAACTTTTACTTCGAAAAATTGTCCAAGTCGAATTTCCGAAATTTTCACTTTTCGAAGAAGAATAAAATTTCGAAAGTATTTTAATCCTGTCGAAAATTGTCCAAGTTCCTCGAAAGAAATTTCATTTAAAGTCGACGCAATTAACCGAGAATGAAAGAACGGGTCACGTCGGGAGTTCGAACTCGATCTCCTTCGGGATTTTACGATCCTGTTTACGTCCGGTCGGAGCAAGGAACTCGAATTACGCGGCGATAGCATCGCAAGCTGGCGTCGAAAGCTCTAGCTTCTGAATTTCTTGGCGGAAACGGCGCCTCTTACGACGACATCCTGCTGGAATCGTAAACGCGATTGCTCGCAGACATGGAATTAATATTACATTTATAACGTACGCATAATATTCTTCTTCTAAATAATTCTACTCTCCTTTAATAATTTCCAAAGAAATAAATTGTTGGAAACCTTCAATCTTCTTTACGATTAATTCTCTATTTGCTAATACATCTCTATTGTTCGCAAAAATCTATATTCAAACTGATCGAAAAACCGAACGCGTCCTACAGGAGACATAGTTGTTAACCTTCCCTTTTAACAGAAATCAAAGAAATTAAGCGCGCGATTTCCAGATAAAGATGGACATAAATTATTCCTAGCACGGTTTATGAGATACGAACGTTATTAGCAGGCATTAAAATGTTTTTACGAAAGACGTAAAACCGGAGTGGATATTAGCATACGTATCTGTTGGTCTCGTTCCAGACTCAGCGGATAGGATCGCTTACGCTATTTTCTTTTCTCGTATACGACCGCGTGTAAATAACTTTCTCGCAACTCGTTTGAATGATCTGTAGGTGAAAATTTTCGAATCGAATTTCTTTTCCGGCGACACGCTTCTCCGAATGAAAATTGGCGTTGCGCGAAGGCTTTAACTCGGTGTAATTCGGCTGGAAATTTCACGGTGGCAGCTGCGGTGAAAGGAACATTTTAGAGGGACTATAGGAAACGATCAAACCGGTTAAAAATATGGATTCCCACAGTCGGTGCTCGGATACCGTATAGAATAAACAGTTAGACGTCGAGGAGGCAACCTCGCTTCAAGCGACGTTTCCGACGCGTACGCAGTTTTTCGATAACTCTGCGATTCTTTTCGCGAAGACCGAAAAATTTTCGCAGAATACCGCGAACCAATGTTACCGCGATTTTTTGTTAGGAATACGTTGTCAGTCGGATACGAGGAGAAAAGGTGGCGCACGAGAAAGGAACATGAATCATCGCGTTTCGATAGAAGATCGCGAATGCACGCTTGGAAATTGTAAATCGTAATGAACACTTTCTACACAACGTGCTTTTTATATAGCCTGTCGTACACATTGTGTGCCGGTTGCACAATAGCGTCAATGCTGAAAGTAAAAGTTTCTCGATCACCTTGTGCTTTGAAACGTCCTGTACGTTGACAAAATTGGGATTCGAATTTGATTCGGTGTCGACTTCAGGGATTTTCTCTTTGTTATAGAGACTGTCTATTTCGCAACGGTTCGCGGCAGAACTTTTTGCTGCACAGCGTTTCTCCGACGTTTTTCGCGATCGCGTTACCTTGGAAATTGCGGCGATATTCCGCTGAAACCGCACGCGAATAAAAAATGGAACCACGGATCGATGTGGCAATGTTTGATCTACATTTCTCGGTGATATACGGTCAATCGGCACCGCGAAGAAAGGCGTTGATCGACGGTGGCTCGCAGATTTTCTCGGATAAATAAAAGTGAACGTTGCAAGAGTAAATGCATCGGTTTGCCAATCGAAAGACTCTTTCTCGACTCGTTCTTCCGGGGTGTCGAGGCGTCTGCGCAGCCCGGAAGTCGAACTTTTCGATCGCGTCTCGAGAACCGAGAAACGATACAGGGATTTTTAATTCGATTTTCCGCGAGCAATTCCAGCATTCGTTTTTCTTCAGAACTTTCGAGAGGTTGGAAAAGCTTGCCGGTGAAAATTATTAATTGGAACAGTACGATTTCGAAATAATTATCAAACGTATTAATTAGAATGTACAGCAGCTCATTTTACCTCGATTATTCGACGAGCAAACGTCTCGTTAGACCACGTATCCGACTAATTAAATTAGTACCGACAACAAAGCAACGTCTAACAAAAAGTTTTAATGAAAATCGCATTGCGCAATTGGAATTAATCATGCGATGAGATAGCGATCACGCGTGGAAAGTGATCGTACGATTGTTTTTATGGTTGAAAGAAACTCGCGTATCGGCGTGGATCGACTGATTTGAAAGAATATTAAGTAGCTGCCTATTAGTCACGCTAATTGGGATTCGAAGTTCCTTCGATGAACATCGAACCTTTCGATGACGAAATCGAACAGAAACAAATTGTCTATCTCCTTGATTAACCATCCGTAAACAACGACTGATTCTAATATAACGGTTGTATCGACACTTTCGGTACCCATTTGACACACTTTGTGGGACGAAAATTTCGGCCGGTGACTCACTGTGAAGCCTCGAATCTACGAATGCAAATTTAAGATTATTATGGTCACAGCTACGTCTCGAATTCGTTAATGGACTGTCGAATATTTGGGGATAAAAGTTCTGAATCGTTGCTTATCACTTGTCGAAAGCTAATTCAGAAGATAGCCTTTCAAATATCAAGTACTCGTAAGCTACTCATCTAATGTCCTGTAAACGATTGAAATATCTTATCTCTTGTAACCCAACTCCAGAAATATTAAAAAGCTACAATCTTGTAATTAACTACGCCTCGCGGTAAAAATAATCTGACCGATAAAATTGTAAATAACGATCTGATCTGATCTGATCGCGATTTCCTGGATAAATGACCGAAGATCCACTCACCTCGTAATCAGCGAACTAAACACTCGGTGTATCTCGAAGAGGATAATTTTGCGAATGAAGCGTCGAAAACGTTGGATCGCGATCGAAAGAGCAAAGGAAGCGGCACGCGTCTCGACGGTGTCGCCTCGACTGATTCAAGAACCGAGCTTGAAGTGACGGTACACCAGACCTGGCTGAGTTTACGTTTACCTGATCGTCCACGAGCAGGCGAGACAAAGACAGCCGTGTTCTCGAGTAGCTGCTGCGAGAGAGAGACTGTCACAGGTGTGGAGGGAACGAGTGGACAGGTAACAGGTGAGAGGGGCAGAAGGTGGAAGAATGGGTTTTACAACGTTGCCAGGTTGTCTGGCTATCCTCGAATGCGGATTACGAAGCGTCGATCCGCTCAGAACCGAGTTCCAGAATGATAACGAACAAAAGGGATGATCCGTCAAAGGTTTTCGAAAATGATTCTGGGACACTCTCGATCAAGATCTTACAGATCTTATCAGTATTGCACCCCGATGAGTAATGTCCTGTAGATTTCTAGGTTTCCTCAGATCTTAAGCTCTCCCTAGATCCTCTCTGGGTCCTAGGTTTACCTAGAGTATCTTCTGTACAGAGTGATAGTGTAGTCATCAATCCTTAGAAATAGAAACTCTGTCGAGGCTACAATGTAGTTATCGAATAATGAGGCGATTGTAAAACGTCGAAGAAAGATTCCCATCGAGAGAAACTGGCAGATTCGTTGTTGCTTCCTGGTTGGCAGCCAAAGCGGCTTTCCTCCGTGCGAATCCGTGAGTTGGCCGATTAGAATTGCCTGGAACAGACGAACCTGACGAACGGTACCTCTTTTTCAGCCGAGAGAGAGATCCTTCCTGGGAAGCTCGCTCGATGTTAATCGGATATTCCGTTAATTGGCCCGTTCACGGTTTTTCTGCCCATTAAGTGTGCCATTTATATGGAAATATTCGTCAGCGTTATACGGAATATTTCCTGCTCGATTTACAAAGATGTTTCGGTAGGACGAAGTTTGGAGGAAGCTCGATCAAAGCGGGGAGATAGTTAGCGTTAGCGAAACGCTCGCGACGAAGAAGAACATCTTCGGCTCGCGTTTATGACTTAAGTGGCGAAGAATTTATTACGTCGGCTGGTGATTGTCAGCATGTTCGCGGCGAGAAAAACTGGAAGCGAGCCGAAGCGTTCTTGGCCGACAAGAAAATTGGAACGGGCTCGTTTCTCGATCGATCTGCTCGCCAAGCCGGATCGGTTATCTCTTATCTACGAACCGGTTCGATCCGGGGATCATCCTTCCGATCTCGCGTTTACCTTTTGTACCTCTGCGACGCACAACGTGCGTCCTCTACTTCAATCGCTTTCTAATGACCATATGTGTCTCGTACGCATCATGTGCGTCTTGTACAGTCTATCAATGACGCACCACGTGTGTTTTGCTGTGTAATCGTATAGTCCATGACGCACCATTTGCGTCTTGTAGAATAATAGTGTAATCAGTGACACACCACGTACGTCTTTTGTAATCGTGCAATTAATGATTGATAGCGAAAATCAAATAAACTTATACGAGTAAGTGTATATCTGTAAAGTGTAATCTTGCAGCGATCGTATTCGGTTACGTAATGTTTACGCAATGGTAATTTTACATAATTATTTCTCTACCTCTGTGGCATACACGTTTACGATAAATATTTTGTAACGATGATTGCGATAAATATTTTAAGGTCTGCTTGACCTTTCGGAGACACTTGTTTAAAGGTGCAACGTGATCTATTACTTTAAATAATTAACATTTCCGTGTCCGAATAAATGGTAACTTTTGTTCGAATCGTCCATTGAACCAAAGTTACGTAAGAATTCGAAAGCAGTTCATGAGTGACACCTACTCGCAGAGATCTACCGTAATCAGCAAGTCGTTCGTGGAATCGATAGTCCTCAGGTGGGATATCGATCCTAATATCTTTATCGCCGATTAGCCTGAAAGTTTGCTATGCAAACAAAAAAAGTCGTAACGAAAGATTTAATCCTCGAAAATCGTTTCCAAGATCGAACATTATTTTATCGTGTTAACGCTTGTTGTATTAGTCGATATTCCCTTACACGACTGATAACGTATCGATATTTGTTCATTCGGAACGATTTCTTGTAGCGTGTTACCAGATTAGATAAAACGTCACTTTTGAAGAAGCGTTTGCTGCAAGTTCCCATAATTTTTATTTATTTGTACTCTTTAGATTTTCGAGTGGTAGATCTTATTGTCGAGCCATAAATCCGAGGAAAATTATACCGATATTTTCGTAGAAATGTCGTTTACGTTATGAGGAACCGTTCCACTCTGAAAAACGTGCACCTGGTTCTTTGGACACCCGGCTCGTAATTCAACAGTCGCGGTTACCCACTAACCTTAACCGAGCGTGCGAAACGGTGATAATGATGGCGGTCCGATAATAGGTCAACGTCGAAGAAAGTTTTCACCGGTGTCGTTCCGTTATGTATACATACAGGGTGTTTCCGATCCGGTGCTCCAACGTCCGCAAATCGCCGCGAAAGACATTCTTCAACGTTTCCAAATAAATCGAACATTACCGTACCAGTCACGAAAAAACCGACCCATCTCGCGATCTCGCAATCTGGGTCATTTACGTATTTGGTCAAATATTTGAACGAGTGCAATGACGTGGTGGTCATGAAAGCTTAAATTTTAGACTATGGTAGTTTAGATGACGTAGCGTATGGTCAGTTCCATTTGTTTACTATATGCAATTTTGGGTCACCCCTTAAAACGTAGAATTTATGATTTTGACAATATCCGATGCATGTTACTAGTTGAATCCTAAAATCCTTTTTAACTTGAGAGTAAGCTGAGAGTGACTCTCGGTACACTCGCGATTACCCTATCAAAGTATCGGATCTAAAAATTATCTCATCCCTCTTCCAACCGTACAACCCCTAAACCAAACATCCCTTATCGAAGGGTAAACGGAGATATCGAGGAAGCATAAAAAGCAGGACCCCAATTACTGTGCGAATGGGTCGAATGTAACCCCCTAATTTAACACGCTGGTAAACGGGGCTAACACGAGGTTTTTCGATGTTTTTCCCCGGCGTCGCGACGCAGGAAAGCGACGGTGGTTGCGATGGTAGCGACGCCGAGATGATCGGTAATGGGAGACGAGGAGGAGGAGGAACGGAAAGGGATCGCGATATGGAGGAGGATGAGGACGAAGGAAGGGAGGAAAGGAGCTCGGAGGGTGGAGGTGGTGGAGGTTTCGGTGGTTGGAGGTCTCACCTGCTCGGTGGGCTAACGCAACGTGTCAAATCCTGGTACTGGGGCGCCAGGCCCCTCGTAAGTTTTCTATCAAAACGAAACCACAACACACAGATATCTACCAAGCACAAGACTTTCTACTGTTTCTATTCTTTTCCCTTTTGTTCCTCCCGTTTTCATCTTTCTTTTCCGTTCGCTAGAGCTGTCGATTAATATTGTAGCGATCAGTGACAAAATAATTTCTGTCCGAATCAACAGCTCTAGTCCTTCGCTGTTTACGGCGATTTAAAATTACTTGTTTTTGTTTTGTTTTATGGATAAGTAAAAAAAAGTAGAGATTTACAAAATCGCGAGGAATCGGAAAAACATTAAAATCCGTAGCAAAAAGTGTTGCCTCGTTACAGAGAATCGATTGACAAGCGTTTCGAAGACGTCAAACAACGGAAGAAACTTTTGACAAACTTTGCGAAGCTTAAAAGTTTCCCACATTCGCCCTGAAAGATTGAACTTTTTCCGAGGAAATCGTTCGGAGTGAAACTTCAGAATGTTAAAAAATATTCTCGTGGCCGAAGAAAGCCAAGAAAATTTTCGAACGTTCGAGTCATCCCGTTTGGCATGTCCCAATTACAAACCTTTTATTTATCTTTTTAGTTGTCTCTCTTCTTTCTCTGTCTCACCAAGATCAATCTCCTGTTCTGCTCTTAGAGATTTAGCGAACTGTTAGTACGAAATAGCGTTAGGTGTGTACGTGTACTTTTTTTCCTTAGATGTCTTGCACATGCTACCTTCGAATTTTTCTCCTTAACTTATCATTATTATTATTTTTATTCAACGCACGACTATTGTAATGACACAGTGCCCGTGTAATCGTGTACGCGATACAGTCTACACGATCACGCGTGCACGCGTTCGAGCATCTATTTATCAGAGTGTATTTTACATAGATGTCTTGTTGGCATGCACGATCACTTTACTCACATCGAAAACCGATTAGATCGAAGGGGAACGGTAGATTCATTATTTAGATCGAATCACTAGAGATTAGAAAACGATCATAGAATCGAGAGACCCTCAATCTTAGCGACTTACCCCGAAGACAGGGGTTAGAGGAAGTTGCCTATTTTTCCTTTCTCTTTCTTTCGTATTTTCTGTTCAATAGATCGCTTCTTTCTTTTGGATTAGCAACGGGTGCCATCTTGGACGATGGATGGGCATCGGAAAAATATTCATAAACTTGGTTAATTGCTCACGGTGAGATATTCTGATGCCCGCCACCGACGTGGAATGACACGATAGAGTCAGGTAGACATAGGAGGAGTAGGAACTTTGCAGGAAGAAAGTCTTGATCGGTAATGGGACGCAATCGAGGACGGTAAATCAGCAGAGAAAGTGTAGACAGAAGTTTTCACCGCAGGAAATTCGATGGGAGGGGTAATGGAAAATCTCAGATGGTTTGATGAACTTTTAAAACGATCTTTGATTGGATCTGTTGTCGATAACGTGACACGTTCCAATTACGGTGACACTTTGGCCTTATTTGTTCGTACTGTTTTAATAGAAAATTCGGACATTGCCTGACCACGCGATTAGCTTCCGTTCTAGAAAATTTATTCGGAATTTTGTTCGATTAGGAAGAGAAATCCTTGGGCGAGGTACCCGAACTTTCACCGTGTTCGCGTTTACGAGTCGTTTTTCTGAATAGCTTACCCTCGGGTCCGATCGGACCCATGTTTCAAAGAATAGGCGTCACGATCATTGTCCATATCATACACAAGTGGTTGAAGTTTCACGTTCCGATATTCGTAATAACGCGACAGACACCACTACCACTACCACACCACCACCACCACCACCACTCTGTTCGAGCACCACCAACACCCAACTGCTACCAGCCTATCAGCAAGCATGACTTAATTTTTTACTATACTCTTGTGATACCTATATCGATATGTATTTATATCGTCACTTACGTCTCAACACGATGTCATGTACGATGTAGGTACCGGAAGGGATGTGCACCGTTGTGGAGAAGCGAAGCCCGGTAGGCAAGTTGGCCAGTGCCTAAGCTAACTGGACGGGAACCTGAGGATCCTGAGCAACCTTCTAATTTCGATCGAAAAATGTTCGAGTATACTCCCGAGTGGCATCGGTGATCGAACCTAGCTCAATTTAGAGAACCTAGTGAACTTATCCTGATGAACCCACGTATTTTCAACTAGACTAGCACATCATTTCAAACAGAGACATAATTTAATCTAAATCGGTAATGTGCTGTTTGTTGAAGAGATATTTGACGCGAACAACTTCATCGAGTTTCAGATCACCGATGCCATTCGAAGCCGAGTACTTTGTTCGTTGAGGAACGATGTAATCTAAGTAACCAACTTTACAGACTACCAGGACTCCCTTCGACTACAGCGTGCACACAAACTCGTCAGCATCAGCCTCCTTTAGCTCTTGTGTGCTGTCGTCGTGCGTGCTCGGGCTGACTTTGACTACGTGACAGCAATCGAGTATTCTGTACCCAACCTTCCATCCGGAAATTTTCAAATTTGATAGATTATAGTCAGAATTTAAGCCACCATGTATATAAGTGCGTTATGGGTGCGTCATGAACGTGACACAGTATTGTAGGGCAAGGTTTAACATTTGTCGAGACGGAGAATGTATGTCATCTCTTGTATTTCCGATCTGAAAGCAAGCGTAAACCCAGTTAATCGACTCGATTGCTGTCGCGAAGCCACAAGGTCGACCGGAAATCGGATGCTCGACTTTCGTCGATAAAACGTAGCTCTGCCCGTTTCAGGAACTCGCGCACAAGCTCTCGCGAAGCTTCGACATGCAGGAGGCGCAGCTGCTGGAGGAGGGTGGTTCCGGTGGCGGGCCCGCTGGAACCGCGGGTGCCGGGGGACCTCCGCGACGACACCACAGCGCCCAACGATTGGCGAGGAGCGAGATGTCCGAGAGAAGGGAAGAGGACGGGGCTCTGGTGGTCCCCGACCATCAAGGCAACCTGAGGATCACTGTCAAGAAGACCAAATCGATTTTGGGCATTGCCATAGAGGGTGGTGCCAACACCAAACATCCACTGCCCAGGATTATCAATATACACGTGAGTATTAGTAGCTTTATTTTGATGTTAAAACCTTTATATTACTTCGTGTTAGCGTGTTTACAAACCCGATAAGTTTCTCTTGTTATACTACCGTGAAACATGAAAGATGATAGATGTTATAGAAACGATTATACGTTCACAGGATAATGGAGCTGCTTACGAGGCCGGTGGCCTAGAGGTTGGTCAATTGATTCTAGAAGTTGATGGTCACAAAGTCGAAGGTAATGCGATAATTGTTGCAACTTCCATAGAAAATTAAAGTTTATGTAGGCTACCTTATCATTGCTGGAAACGCGATGAAAGTTATCGTTTAAAGTGATACTTGAGGAGAAATCTGTATACTCCGTCGCGTTTGCAATTATAAATTCATTTCAATGCTAAGTACTTTTCGCTTTCTTTGCACAAAGAGTGCGAAATGCTTTCAACCTGTCCCGGTTACTTGTTTCATTAACACAGTTTCTCGTTTTGCAGGACTGCACCATCAGGAGGTGGCGAGATTGATCGCGGAATCGTTCGCGAGACGCGATCGCAACGAGATCGAGTTCCTGGTGGTCGAAGCGAAGAAGAGCAACCTCGAGCCGAAACCTACGGCTCTAATCTTCCTGGAAGCGTAGCAGGAATCTCCCACCTCCGAGCCGGAGCCACCGTAGCCCAAAATGACCAGAGCTCGACCTTTAACGCGTTTGGAGTATCGTCGGCATTAACATCGCATCCGACTGCTCTCCATTCGGTCGAGCTCTTCGTCAGGTGCTGAACGAACCTGGCCTTGGTGGTGGGAACTATCAAGAAAATTCGAAAAAGAAACAGAAACATTGATAACGTGAAACGCTGCAACGAACAAGAAGTCCTCGTTGCCGAATTCGACATCAAACGCAAGAGAATGCAACGAGGGAAGTTTAAAAGAAATTGTTAACGAGAGACACTTCTAGTGTGACAGGAAGTTGTGCCAAACTAGGGATTGTTTCGTGTACTATTATGATACTCGGACTTCTTCGGAGAAGACAAACGTGGGTGCCATTTTGGGATCATCGGATGACACTTTGTTTTTGTTTTGTGGATACCCATGAACACGACTCCTCGAAGAGACACTCGAGCACGTCGTGGGCCACGCAGCCATCTTGCGAGACGCGAACACTCACTGTTGACTAATGCGTTATCGGCGATCCTGGCTACGTCGATCAGGACTTTCGTTGATCCACTTTTTTGACGGGTCGTTTAATGGCATCACCATGACGTAGGTAGTTCCGATGATTGGTCCACGGATGCAGCTCTTGCGCTTTCAGATTTTTGCGGAGGAGCTTGTTTTTCAGATTCTACGGTTTACTCGAACGTTTTTTCGCCAACGAATTGTACCTCGTCGCGGTAAAACATGAACTGCCACGTCATCCATTTAATTCGTAAGAAAGAAGGTTTAAATGATAATCGTACAACTAGACGAATAGTAAAGTGTCGTTAGAAAAAAGAAGTTGAATCCTTGTCGTAAACAAATGTCAATATCAAAATGTAACAAACGACAGAGTTGATCTTGTAATCAGCTACTGAGAAAAAAAGAAGAAAAAAGCATCTATTTTTCCACGCAGCTTCGTTCATCGAGAAACATCGATAAAAACAAACAGAATCGACGAAAGTCCTGAACGAGCCACAGCCCTGCGATTAACATAGACTTATTACGGGAATTGTTGAGGCTTAACAAAGTATATTATATACACACACATATATTATATAATATTATCGACTATCGTAGTGGAATTGCAAACTACCTACCTAATCGGACTCTTTCGAGCTTCTCTCGCCAGTACGCGAAAAATGGCGGGAGTTCGATAAATATGCGAATATTTTTGACGTAGCTATTGATCGAGTTTCAACCTCGAAGGATCACGATCGGTCGAAGAACAATTCGTTTATTTGAAATTACCGATAGAGCGATGATTAATTATTAATAACATCGGTGGCCGATCGAGACGAAGATAGCGGATTTGGAAATCTCAGTTTTGAGAATTCTGGCACTCGAACGATATTCTTTGTATATAGATTTCAACTCTATCGAATCTAACTTACTAAACCAAATGTAATCAAACTCGAGAATATTTCAATGGGTACGACCGAACTACGAGACAGTAACTTTCCACACGATTTACTGTAATCCAAATCTAATCAAATGCGTGGCTACTTGGAACGACCGAACCGACTAGACAGACTGCATACGAATAGACCTAAACTCAAAACGTACTCATTCGGTACGAATGATCTCGAATTAATTTCTATTTTGAAATCGGATTTTCTAATCATCGATGTGCCATGTTCTCAAACACGATGCAACTTGGACCCATTCAGAGCGTATTCTGATAAACGTGCCAAAGAAACTAAAGCAAACACAACAGAAAGACGAGGAAGTAACATAGCCTGCTAATGAATCATAGAAAATAAAAAAAACACGAGAAACGTGTTTCGTTGCCGATGCAAAACGATTGCACAAATTTTAAACTGTTAAAAACATAAATGAACCGAGTAAAGAATGAAAGAGAACAAAACAATAGATGCTTTCTACTTAAAAAGAAAAAAAACCGTACCTCGTGCTAGTGTCTCTTCCTGTGTTTTCAAAGCGACCTTTTCTAAAAACCATTCACGTTCGTTCGTCGTTCCAGAAACGGACTAGAAATACAAAAAACTAAAGGAAACTCCGAAAAACTGGGCCGCGAAAGCAGATGATATTTTTGTAAAACGATTACGCAGCAGCGATTTAAAGATCTCAGCCCACATATCCGACAATGCCTTTTGCAGCTTTAAACAGGAACGATCAAAATTCGAGGGGAAAGAGAAAATGTTTACAATTCCCGAACTAATTTCAATATGAATTGCATCGTGTGGGAATTTCGTTTTATTTTCAATCGATTCGACGTACAAAACTGATACTCTTTCTGGTCGAAGAATTATGCAAAACGGGAAAGCGGCAAAAACTGGTTCTACCGTTTTTTCAGTGGAAACCGTGACCGTAACGTTGCTTTCAATTTCCACGCATGCTGAATATACTGATTCAATTTCATGAACAAAGGTGTACAGAAAAGGGAGAAAATTAGACTATACGGTTCGAGTTCTAGAATAATACTCTCATATGAATAATAATTTATATGAGAAATTTGAAAATGGTTCGATGACCAAATTCGAAACGCGCAGTATCTTGTCATAATTGTCAGCGTTGAGTGTTCTATGTAAAAAGTAAATTTCTTCCACACGATGTACATTTTCCAAATCAAATTGTCGAACGCTTTAACTTCGGTGCCAATCGCTTAACAAGAAAACCAGCAATTAAAAATCTGTTTCCCCTCGAGCATGTATAATCATCGACTCCCTTGCAACAACAAGTGTCTGTCATCGTAAAAATCGATTTTGAATTCATCGAAAGCTAAACGCGTCGAGGCTCGATTGTAAGGAAACTTGTTTCAGTTCCATTTCCGAAAAAGCGAATACTTGTAAAACTGCGAATACAAATTGTAAGTCAAATTTGACAGAGACGTCAATGTCTCGCACACGAAATATTGAATCTAAAATCGATAAATTGATTGTCAATCGATCACAGCTGAAAGGGAAACCAACCAGTCGCGATAGATCGTAGATATAATTCGAACTAGAGAGAATAGAGGCGTGTATATTCGTGTGCACTTAGGCTTCCTTTAAGAACTAATCCAAAAAGCGTGATGACTTTTGTATAACAGGCACAAATGAAAACTAATTGTAGTCTTATAATTTGTCTTAAACGATATGGTACACGAATGAAATTGTAAGGGTGAATTTAGGAGAAAGAATCTCTGTTTATGGGAGAGCCAGGGAGATCCCAGTGTAAACAAGATAAATATAGAAAACGTTCTTTCTTCTTGATTTGCCTAAAGGAAGCCTAAAGTGTGCAAACGAGGACATTAGTTGGTGTCTGAAGTAGCTAGCGTAGCTAAACCGGACACTGTGTGTTTCAAAAGTCACAGCCGCTCGCGACAGAGACAGATTAATCTAGCAAAGTGATTTATTTTTTCAACGAGAGATAAGGAGAGAAAGAGCCAACGGACACGGACTATGTATAAAACCTGTTCAGCTTTCGCACGTTCACATTGCTTTTTCTCTCGATCGACCGTGGGTGTGACGTGCGTCGATATCGATCTTTGGCTGCGAATCTAAAAGGACAGTAGGAGGAAACGAGACTTCCTTTTCCCGAGAAATCAGTAGCGGCGTAAAAACTTGATCAAGATTACGAGTCTGTATATGGGATCGAATCGATTTTATTAACCGCTCTTTTCCTGCGAATTAGAGTTTACGTTTCTGAGTTGGTTTTCGAGCGGAATTTTTGCTACGATAAGGTTTCGGTCTCTGTAAACGCGTTTTGTTATAGCCTCGTAATCGAAGAATGAACGGAATAGAAAGATTCGCGAGACGAGGATCGTCGAAGCGTGACGTGAAATCAATTCGAAGAGAGCGCTAATCGAATTGTAAAGCAAGGCGTAACTGTACTCGTAACGTTTCAAAAGAACACTCTGTACATAAGCAACATGCCCGTTCATACGCATTTCATAGGTCGTCCTTTTTGCAGTCGATTTCGTACACCTTAGAGACACGAATACAATCACACGAAATGAAAATGGAATAAGGGTTTCGGAGAATAAAACGCGTCGCGTTAATTAACGCGTCGATTAATACGTTCAACGTCGTGGAACGGAGATCGCACCGATGAAATTGTTACACGAAAACATGTACACGAGTGAACGAAGCGGAACACGTATAGGGTGTGAAGGAAATTCACGGTTTTTATCGAGTCTCGTATTTAACATCCGTTTATGTTGAGAAGTACAGTGGGTCACATAAGCGTTTGTGTCCTCTCAATTACTATCTGACAATGAAATGTTATGAACCTTGCGCTGAACATGAATTTTGTTAATGCGAATTGGTTTAATATGTAAGTTCTAAAATTTCTTATCTCAAAGTTTGTTTAATTGGTCAACGCTAGAACTTTGATATTGTTAAATGTAGGAAGCTTTATAATCAGATTGTGAACATTTGTACATCTATGGTTTGTAAAGGTGTATCAGTGCTACACCTCATGTTAGTAAATCATTGTAAGATGTTTGTAAAATTTTCCAAAGGGAAACATTGCGTTAAAATATGTATTTGTGAAAATAACTGTAGTCTAATTGTTATGCGTTGTGTGTAAAATATTCGATTACGTTTTGTTTATCATACTGTTTATAATGAAATCTAAAAGCTTGTACAGCAAATGTTACGCATGATTGTTGAGAAGGTGCAGATGCGGTGACTTACTGTATGAATCGAAGGGGTATAAAGATCATTTGTTACCGGTTGATGTTGGAAAAAAAAGATCTATAACGAATAGTGGAAACAGTTCTACGAAAGCAACATGTCAAAATTAAATTACTTATTTTCTTTACACCCTGTATATACATACACATTAATACGCATAAATCATATGTATAAAGAAAACCCATCGTTTCTCGCGATCGTATTATTTAATTATTGTTAAATCGCAAACGCTTTGATTGTCCGTTCGAGTGTTGCTGTTCATTATTGTTATCGAGATCATTGTAATCACCAATGAAAACTGTAAAGCGTTAACTATTATCATCGCAGTTGTTATTCTATTTTCCCGTATCGGTTATCATAATTATAGATTATTACGAATCACGACTGTTATTATTATTCATCATCGTTTACAGCGACAACGGCGATTATTATTGTAATTGAATAAAACGTTCACCACGAGAATTGTGAGTATTTATTAAACATACAATTTAGTGTTCTGCTTATTTATTTTCAGGCTTATTTAAATTCCTGTGAATACTCGCATAAACGCTGAAAAAGAAGCCTACAACAACGGTAAGTTATTCAAGTTTCTAATTAACGAGCTATGAACATAAGTAGTATCATAAATCATAAGTTATAGTCATAACATAGCTCTAATAATCGCAGCATTTCAAATTTATAGCGCGCTTTCTAAAAAAAGTACATCTAGCGTTATCTAGCGATTAAAGACAAAATTAACGAAACAATGAAATACGATTATTTGCAAAATTAGACATTTCTCCGCATTGTTCACGCTTGCAAATTGTTCTGCAGCCTCAGTAATAATAGAAAAACAGCTTTTGATCAAGCTTTTAACGTTGGAAACGAAAATAAAAAAAAGTTGCATTTCATGGACCTAAAAAAGTCCAGCCACCTAGCGGTGAAAGGTGGAACTACAAAAATAGAAACTTGCGATTTTCTCAAAAACTATACATTTTTCCGCAATTCTGACAAGTACAAATTGTTCTACGTCCTTAACACTATTAATGAGTGCAATTATAAAGCGCTAAGTCCATTATTAAAGAAGTTGAAAATTATTGCATTTTATGGACCTAAAAAAGTCTAGCCATCTAGCGGTGAAAGGTGGAACTACAAAAATAGAAAATTGCGATTTTCTCAAAAACTATACATTTTTCCGCAATTCTGACAAGTACAAATTGTTCTACGTCCTTAACACTATTAATGAGTGCAATTATAAAGCGCTAAGTCCATTATTAAAGAAGTTGAAAATTATTGCATTTTATGGACCTAAAAAAGTCAAGCCATCTAGCGGTGAAAGGTAGGAACTAATGGAACTAAATTTCGATAATATAATTTTGTATTTATCGACGTTTCTAATTTACCAACATCATTAAAACGCTTAAAAATTAATTAATCCTGCATTTCTGAGCATATTATGGTCATTTCTGTTAAAAAAGTCGATATTTAATACATAAGTATGAAATCGATGGGTCAACTTGGAAAAGTACCACTAGCGCCATCTAGCGGCGGGGTACCAGGAGCAAAATTTAGTATCAGGAGCGCAGAAAAGTAGAAGAGGTATGCGGAGTAAGAGGTCTCCCGCGCAAACCAGCGCGCATGCGCAGTAGCAGGTGTCCCGGCGCAGCGACGCGCATGCGCAGTAGCGGCGTCACTACGTATATACGGTAATTTATATATTGAAAAAACGTTAATTACTCATTTTCTGGGCATAATTTATGAACTTTTATGATTAAAGAATGTTCAGTGATTCCTTAGCTTCTTTCTCATACCTCACCTGTTCGGATTATCATTCGCAGTAATTAGTTATTAATGATTTTTGCAACGCAAGTCGGCGTGTCAAGCCGTATGCTCGAGCTAATTAAAATCGTTAATTACATGTTTCCCAGGTATAATTTATGCACTTTTATGATTGAAGAATGAAGAGCGACCCCGTAGCAACTTTCTCATATCGTATTTGTACAGATTTTCATTGCAATTAATGAGTTATTAATGAATTTTCTACCGCAAGTCGGCGGTATCACTTGGTGCACGACAGCTAATTAAGAATAATTAATTACTCGCTTTGTGAACACATTTTATGCACTTTTATGATTGAATAATGATCAGTGATGCCTTAGCTATTTTCTTATATCATATTTGTTCGGATTATTCATAAATCTAGCGTGCTACTATTACAGTTGCAGGCAGTATTAATAACTAATTAATTACAATTAAAATCTGAACAAATACAACGTGAGAAAATAGGTATGCAATCAATGATCATTCTTCAATCATAAAAGTGCATAAAATTTATTCATAAAACGCGTAATTAATTATTGCAAATTAGCTCATATGACGCGCCGACTTGCGCTGGAAAATTCATTAATAACTAATTACTGTCAACACTAATCACAACAAATATGATATGAGAAAGTTGCTACGGGATCACTCTTCATTCTTCAACCATAAAAGTGCATAAATTATACCTAGAAAACGTGTAATTAACGATTTTAATTAGCTCGTGTATACGGCTTGACACGCCGACTTGCGCTACAAAAATCATTAATAACTAATTACTGCGAATGATAATCCGAACAGGTGGGGTATGAGAAAGTAGCTAAGGGTTCACTGGTCATTCTTTAATCATAAAAGTTCATAAATTATGCTCGGGAAATGAGTAATTAACGTTTTTTGCATATATAATTATCGTATGTATAAGGTGACGCGGCTACTGCGCATGCGCGCCGCTGCGCCAGGACACCTGTTACTGCGCATGCGCGCTGGTTTGCGCGGGAGACCTCTTACTCCGCATACCTCTTCTACTTTTCTGCTCTCCTGTTACTAATTTTTGCTCCTGGTACCCCGCCGCTAGATGGCGCTAGTGGTACTTTTCCAAGTTGACCCATCGATTTCATACTTATGTATTAAATATCGGCTAAACTTCCGAAAACTGCTCCAAATTGGCTGAAATTTGGGGAATGGGTTTCTTTTTAATAAAAATAACGATTCCGAGAAGGATTTTTGGCAACTCGAGAAAAAAATTTTTATCATTTGGGTGTCACTCCCTATTTTATCGGCGTAGTATTTGCAACTACTACCTCTTGATACATTAATACTTTGTAAAAAGAATTTATAATAGCAGATTTCATAGCATCAGTCGCCTTTAAATGTGCCTCAAGTATTCCTGCCGGTAATAATTGCGTCGGTAAAGTAGGGAGTGACACCCAAATGATACAAAATGTTTATTTCATTTTAAATAATGATACAATTTTTACAACTCTGTTACCGAATCATACAAAATGATTTTATCTTTGTATTTCAGAACTGAACACGGTGACAAGCAATTATTTGGAACGTTAATACAGTATCGAATCTGATTTGAAATTCGGGAAGATGAGGTGAGACGTAGAAGTGGGGAGAGAGTATTCCATAATTCCATCAGTCTCTCCTGAACCGTCGAGGAGAGAGGACCACCTGGGTGTTGCTGCGACTTTTCTTTGGTAGACAAGGTAGGCACATTTGAGATCAACTTACTTTGGTATACAAATTATTACATTTTTTCGATGAATAACAATTTTATATTTTATTATGTTATAGGACTGAAGCGGTATCTACTTCGTTCAACGCTTCAACTACCCCCGCAATGTAACAAAGCGAATCCGAGAAGAATAAAACAACAGAAACCACTCACGATACACTATACAATATTATATTAATATTATGCGTTACTATTTTATTATACATTAAAGAACGACCATATTTGTATAATATTAATATAAGAACAGACTATTATATTAACAATTGTATGTATGTATGTATGTATGTATGCAAGTATGCAAGTATGCAAGTATGTTATTAATAGCTCTATGTACTTTCAATGTATTTACAACTTGTATGCAATATAAAATTTGAATAAACGATAAATAAAAAGAATAAACCGTATATTTATTAAAAAAACCGTTCCCAAGCGTTCAAAAACATTACCAAAAAATATCGAAATGCAAAAGCAAAAAAACAGTACGAAAAAAGTACGTAGAATAGCTGAAAACAGTAAAACCGCAAAGAAGTTCGATTAAATCGCAAAATTAATTCCTGAGAATTCTTGGAAATGACGTCATCAAAATTCCAAGAAGTGGCATTTGTGCCACCTCCTCGCATATTATGTTCTCCTGATACCAAAACTCAAAATCGGCCACTCGGATTTCAAAAATCGCTCTCGATAATTCTGAGAAATGACGTCATCAGAATTCCAAGAAGTAACATTCGTGCCACCTCCTCGAATGTTATGTTCTCCTGATACCAAATTTCAAAATCCGGATTTTTGAATAGAAAATCTGGATTTTTGAAATTTTGTATCAGGAGAACATGAGCTGCGAAGAGGTATTCGTGCCACCTCCTCGTATGTTATGTTCTCCTGATACAAAATTTCAAAATCCATATTTTCAAATCTAAAAATATTCGTGCCACCTCCTCGCAACTCATGTTCTCCTGATACCAAAACTCAAAATCGGCAACTTGGATTTCAAAAATCGTTCTCGGCAATTCTTGGAAATGACGTCATCAGAATTCCAAGAAGTGGCGTTTGTGCCACCTCCTCGCATATTATGTTCTCCTGATACCAAACTCCAAAATCCGGATTTTTGAATGGAAAATCTGGATTTTTGAAATTTTGTATCAGGAGAACATAAGTTGCGAGGAGGTGGCACGAATACCTCTTCACATGTTATGTTCTCCTGATACCAAATTTCAAAATCCAGATTTTCGAACCGAAAAATGTTCGTGCCACCTCCTCGCATATTATATTCTCCTGATACCAAAACTCAAAATCGGCCACTCGGATTTCAAAAATCGCTCCCGACAATTCCTAGAAATGACGTCATCAGAATTCCAAGAAGTGGCATTTGTGCCACCTCCTCGCATGTTATGTTCTCCTGATACCAAACTCCAAAATCCGGATTTTTGAATGGAAAATCTGGATTTTTGAAATTTTGTATCAGGAGAACATAAGTTGCGAGGAGGTGGCACGAATACCTCTTCGGAGCTCATGTTCTCCTGATACAAAATTTCAAAATCCAGATTTTCAAATCGAAAAATGTTCGTGCCACCTCCTCGCAACTTATGTTCTCCTGATACCAAAACTCAAAATCGGCCACTTGGATTTCAAAAATCGCTCTCGACAATTCTTGGAAATGACGTCATCAGAATTCCAAGAAGTGGCATTTGTGCCACCTCCTCGAATGTTATGTTCTCCTGATTCAAATCTTGAACTGCAGCTTTCCGATTTCGCAAAAATTCTCGGAATTTTTAAACATGAATTTCGAGGAATGGTGTCTGCCTTAATTGGACCATGAAGGATAGGTTTTGGTAAGGATTTTAAATAAATAGAAATTGCAAATTAATTTTTTCTCTTTATTTCTCAATCAATTTCTATACATGTTTACAATCGTATAACATATTCTAAATCTAATATTACATAATATTACGACATACACTATTTGAATATATATGTATATTTTACAGTAATTTGTAATTTTCATATACAGTTGTTATGCATTGTACTAGTACAGACTAAGTATCGATTTTTTTAACAGAAATGGCCATAATACGCTTAGAAATACAAGATTAATTTATTTTTAAGCGTTTTAATGATGTTGGTAAATTATAAACGTCGATAAATGCAAAATTTTATTATCGAAATTTAGTTCCATTAGTTCCCACCTTTATCACCGCTAGATGACGCTAGCTGTACCTTTTATGAATAAAATGTGCGTAAAAATAAATTTTGAAAAGAAATTCAAAAATTTTGCTTTCAAAATAGTTTCAGCTGTCTATGTTAATTAATTTACATGCAATTACTATTCTTTATGTCCTTTGTATAAATTATATCACTATGATAAAGTTAGCAAACGACATGGAGTGTTGCAAAAGTAACTATTACGCGTTATTATGATTGTTCTCTGTTACTATCATTTCATTATGTGATTTTAATTACAGAAAAACATAGGGAGTGCCAAGAAAGGTGTATAGTAATTACAGGAAGCCTTAAATTTAATATTAAATTGAGGGAATCTGTAATGGCTACACATTTCAAGAATTTAATATTATTCATCAATCGATCGGTACATTCAAATCCAAATCACCGAACGTCGTCCCATCCTTAATCATCTGCATCCGAAATTCCCTAGCCTCTCTCTGCTCCCGATAATCCACCGGGTCCTTATCAATTCTTTTCAAATTCGGCAACATAGCCAGCACAATATGCCGATACGTAGACTCCTCCGCCTCCCCAGGATCTCCAACCGCAGGATTTTCCAAAATAACCAAAATCTCCAGCGCCGGTAAACAACTCAACTTCTCCAACTCCGAAAGCTTCATAAGTTCATTGTTCCTCAGGTTCAAATAATTGAGCTTCGCACACCGAGAATCGAACCCATCCAAATTCACCAGCTTGTTACTTCTCAGGTGCAGGATCTTCAGATTAATCAATATCTCCAAACCTTCTAACTTCTCTATCTGATTCTCTGCCAGGTACAAATGAGTTAATCCGGGGAAGAATATCCCGTTGGTGGTAGTTAATATGTTTCCTCGAAGTTCGAGAGTCTTTAGGTTTGTGAGGTCGTAGGGATTTAGCGTGACTTCTTCGATGTTGTTGTAATTTAGTTCCAAGCATTCTAGGAGTTGGTGAGAGATACCCGACGTGGTCGTCAGCTTGTTGTTCTTCAGTGTGAGGACCTGTCGCAAAATAAATACTGTATTAACTTAGAGATTCAAGGTTTTCGTTTAAGTCTTCTACCATTTCTCCTCGCTTCTAAATGATTTAAGGGTTAACAACAAAAGATGTTACAGACCTGAAGATAAGGCATAGGGTCCAGCTCAGCAGAGTCCACAAGATTCTTATCAGCCCGAATCATCAAAAGATACGTCATGCAAGTAAGAGCCCTCAAAGCCTCCGTAGTCAATCTATTCCCAGAAACATCCACGTAGAGCACGTATTTGAACTTGGGTATCACATTTATATCCGTCAGGCCTTTATTAGAAGCATCTAGTCCTAAATAAGCGTAACCAAGTCCCGAATCGCATTTTCCTAGCGTGTGAAGACAATCTCCAGCTTCGGCGAATGTCAAGGCCTTTGTAGTGTCGTCGAAAATGGAGGAAGATTTTGGGGTGGGATACTTTTCTTCACCCTCTTCTTCCTCGTACTCTTGCGCTTCTGCCATTGAACTTTATTGTCTGGTAGTTTTGGAAGCAATTTTGTATTACTTTTGGTAGCTTGATTAAGGAGATGAATTAGCTAAGTTAAGAGATTTTAAATTAGGGGTGAGAGATTAGGTAGGTTAAGAAACTTAAACTTAAACTTGAAGTTTGAAATGATAAACCTTATCCTTCATTTATTTGAAAAAGTACAAATGTACATAAAAGGTTTCCATATAAAGAGTTCCAAAGTGAAGAAATGATTTGAATCAGCGAGTTCTGATACATCGAGACTCGTTCCACTTCAATCTGTGGCTTTCCTCGGTCTCCCGTTTCCGGTGCATGATATCGCGCAGCTTTTTCAGGAGAATGAAATTGTCTCTCATGATTCGATCTTGTTTTTCTCTCTCCAACTGCATGCCCTTCGCGTTGAAGACCACGTGAGGTCTATCCTTAGGAGGATTCACGTCGATCGCACATGTGGCTTCTTTCACCTGATTAACGTTATAATTATTCTTTTAGCTTAAACATTCATTTCATTCATTTAGCTTAGATATTTATTTTATTCATTCAGCTTGAATAGTACATTAAGTCTGAAACAACCGACTTCACTCTTTAGCTTTCCTTTATTTTATCGATCACAGATTTACCTTCAAACGATGTCGTTCATAGTCTCTGTGCTTCCAGTCGAAACTTTTCTTCTGACACGACATTGTGGTTGCTGCAACTGTTTACACGCTATAGACATCGCCAAGTTTCTTTAGCAACGCTTCGACAGAGTTTTATCGATTTGGTTGCTATGTCGTGTTACTGTCAATTTATTTACTTTGTGTCTGTAACAAGAAATGGTAATTATAATCATTGCAATTTTAACAGAAGACTGTTCTAGCATTAACATAGAACCAGTTCGAATTTCTGGTAGTTTCCACCGATCGAAATGTGCAGGGTTCCACACATCGTGCACACGTTGCTGTCACACATGTGTGTTTGTTATCCCTACCACGTGTCGCAACCCCTTCGTTGACGTAACACGTGACAGGATTGGCGAGGTGTTGAACCAATCGACAGGCACAGAGGCGTGACCTAATACGACGCGGGCTTTTTTTTCGTTCCGTCGCGACGCTGAAATTAATTTCGTCGTGCTTGGCATTCATGGCGACGGAAGCAAATTCAATTTTAGTTCAATGAATTCTTTCGGCTAACAAATTTTCGGACGCTGAAATTTCTTTTATACAGTGGTTCACGATTATCTTTTCGTAAACGGTTTGGGAGACACTTTAGAGAATTATAGCAATTTACAGGTCAGATTTTATAGTGCAAGACGTATAGTAAAATTGTGGAGTTATAGATAAAAATGTATAACGTGGTTGAACAAAGTATTTCAGAGGATTGTACTCGAATGATTTGTAGCGAGAGGGTTTACAATCTCCCCGAAAGTTTAACTATTAGAACAGTCAAGTAAATAGAGTGCAATAAATTTTACTGCCGTCAAGTCATATTCCAAGAGTGTTTTTATTTACAAATTTCCAGAGACGGTCAATCTGCGAAATTACAGTCCGTTTGAGAATATTAAGAATGGTGTCATAAAGCACCCTTGACCAGTCGTAAAAATCGCTCGTAAAACTAAATCTGTGAAGACTATTACCTGCAACTTCTTTTCCTATCTTAAGCATTTCTGCATACAAATGTTTATTGCTAGTTGCAATTGAAATAAAAATCCTTCGAACGCGTGCTCTTAGTGTCAAATACCTACGTCTCTATACAGGATTTCTAAATTCACAAAGGATTTTAAATAAAGCTGTTTACAAATTTACAGATGAAAATGCTTCTACGTCTTAGTGTCAGAGTTACGTGTACATTATTAAATTTACAAAGGTTTTTAAGTTTGTAAAGCTTGTTCTTACTAAGCTCGTTCTTACAAGCTTCATTTTAATGATCACTGTGTATCATCTCATTGTTGTGTAAAATAAAAAGACTCATAGGGTAGCTTCATATTGTATTAAAAATAAAGAGCTTCATAGGGTAGCTTCATAATGCATTAGTAAAATAAAAAGATTCATTACTAACAAAATAAAAAATTTTTCAGGATTCTAAAATGGAACCTTGGCAGTCGGCGTAAAACAAGATGAAAGGAAGAGAAAAACGGATACAGGGTATCCATGGCCAGTAATCGGGCAAAAGGGTCGTCGATCTTAATCGCGGATCGACAATGATCCTCTCAAATGGATGAGCCGTTGGCACTCGACAGAAACGATGAAGATCTCTTTTTTCTCTCGAGGGGATACACGTTGTTACAGCTCTGCGACCCCATGACACGTATTTCCCGTATCTACGGGGGAGCCAATCCTGTATATCATATTATTCGGTGCTTCCTCGTATGTGCTTTTGCCTCGCCCATCCTTTTGATCCTTCATTCGCAAACGGTTTCACCGGAGGGCAGCTGACACGTAAAACACTCTTCTCTTTGTCCCACTTTAATATGTAATAAACTAGAACGAAGAAGACTCTTTCATTCTCTTCTCAAAATTCAGTAAAATTATTCGAGCCCTTTTACGTGTAGAAATTTTATAATTTAAAAAATTTGATTCTCCACAATAGTGGGTTTTCTTAAAAAAATTCCAACACACATCAGTTGTAAATTTCTATATAGTGTATAGTTTCTATATGCACGAAATTCGACAACCCTATAGTTTCCCTCCGTAGAGGGTGAAACTTGGAGCAAGGGTGACATAGGTGGTTCCCGCTCCCTTCCACGAACCCGTGGAACCCAGTGGGGGTTCCCAGGGCGTGTTAACGGGCGTGGCTTCAGTCAGGATGAGGAAAATCGTAGGTTTGGCGCCTGGAAGTCCTTAGTCTCCACTGAGACGCCACACGGCGCAGTCGAACGCGCGGAATTCGGTTCAGCTCCAGTGTCAATCTGTTACCGTTGGTATCGTGTGCCTATTGTGTTAATTCTGAGTCGGTAAACCAAGGACATTGCAAAATGATGCACACCATGAGCGAACACACGGGAGGAGCGGGAGGTTTGGGTGTCAACGTTCTACCCTTCGAAGGAATGGGGTTGTTCGAGCCACAGCGACCTAGGTACTTCCATAAGATGCCTCGGGTGGTTCCTGATCAGAAGGCGAAGTTTGAGACGGATGAACTCTTCAGGAGATTGAGCAGGGAGAGCGAGGTGAGTACCGATATTTCAACCCCTTGATATTAGGATATTAAGTCTCCTGATTAAACTTGTGATTAATTCCTGGGTGGTTCACCAGTAAACTTGCAAGCTTCTATCATATTTTACTGTTTTCTGGTCAGTGAGGATGTCATGTACATGTATATTATTACAATGTATGTAGCAGCAAGTTCATATGTGCAGCATATGTGAACATTGCAATATTTGAATGTACGTGAAATTCAAGGTATAATATCAAGTATTTGTCAACGTGAATGCATATCTATCTTTGTTGAGATTGCAATAGCAAATAATTTTGATACGGTAACTGCTGAAAAAATCGTGAGCTTATTTAGAATATAACACCATGAAAAGATTTTATAAAGGGATGTGACAGATCCAATTTTAATTTGCTTCTTTTAAAGGATGGTTCTTTTAAACAAATTCAACAAGAGATTGATAGAATGAAATTTTGTTTCATTTCGTGACTGTGATTCTTGTGTTCAATAATACACTTGACTCTTTCAAAGGAAGGTTGCAAGGGAATACAATGAAATAGAGTCCTTAAATGAGTACATTAAGTCCTGTTTGGACATCAAGTCTGTATACATAATAATCCATTGTATACTGTCAGACACATTCCAAAGTCAGAAGTTGACACTGTAACGATTCGTATATCATAATCGTTGTCTTTCAAACTTCCAAGACTAGTTTAACATTTGTCTCTTCTTTCTTGCACTTCTATCTCAGATCTCACTTTCTCAGAAATTAAATAGACTTAATGACGGAATCTGTCGAAAAGTGGTAGTGAAAAAATTGGCTGGTTTTGTTACAGGTCAGATATACTGGTTACCGAGACAGACCAGTCGAGGAACGTCAAGTACGCTTTCAAAATGGCTGTCGAGAGGGGTACACGGAGATCGCGTTCGCAGCGACTGGTACGAACCTCCAACTCGTTTTTGGTAACGCTTCCGGGAACTACGCCGATGACATCAACGACTGCGATTTTGAGAAGGAACGTGGCAAGGTGAGAATGCTTTTCAAATTACACAGAAATCCTTCACACTACTAGTTGTATTTCCTTAACACTTAAAGATTGTTAAATTCGAAGCATCGAGAAAGTTTCCAAATTGTGTGTCAATTTAGAATCACATGTGATAAATTTCAAACGTATTTGGTAACGCTAATTGAACACGGTGGGACAAATAGAAGGTCATTAAACGGGTCAGTCTGGACAGGACGTCTAGTTTTTCGTGTCCTTGGCATCGTATATCCCAGGACGTAGTCCCCACAGCAATTTAGTATCCGTTTCTGCCTCTCGAACAATGGTGTCACCGTGTCACGGTTCTCGCTGGAACGAGACGCATCCGGTCCCAAATTTTCTCGCCTCCGCAGGGGGTTGGGTCAACCGATCTTCTGACAATTCACTTAATTGTCAAAATTTCAAGTTCTTTGCGTAATTTCGCGTCGTTTGGTGAGGGAGTCCTTCGCAGGACTCGATGTCCTTGTACGCCGGCGCCGATAGAGGGGCGACGCCATCGCGATCGATAACAACGTCTCGAATCCGCCATTTTCTAGACACGCGTTCAACATTTGCATCCATTTTTTTTATTCGCGTTGAACCTCTCTGAGGCAAGAGCATGATCGGTATTTAGAAATCATTTAAAAGTGTTTACGGATAATAGGGGAGAGATGAAGAGATTTCTCTCCATTAGAAGCTGCAGAGCCAATTAGTGAGTTTCGAAATCCGTCTAACAAGTTGAGAGCCGGTGCCAGATGCCGGAGGGCCTCGCTAGTCACCCGGTATATAATGGCTCATAAATCTTTCTGTCTCTGGATCCTCCGAAGGGTGAGTCCTTTAGGTCCTCCGACGACTTCGAACTGCCCGAGTGAACTTTGTGTTGCTTCTTTTGTCGTAATATTACTTGAACTATTTCATATTGTAGGAAAATAGTTGAAGATTGTTAAACGATTTGTTCTAATCAAATAAAACTGAATAACTTCTGAATAGATTCTATGTATATCAACCCCCTATCGATATAGGGACAGTTCGTAACCGATTTTTGTGAATATCTTTGTTCGAAACGGACGGCAATATTTCAAGTAAGGCGACATCGCGGCATTTCTCCATTATATCGAGTGAATCACTGCAGCGTGCCCAACAGCGAATTCGCTATCAGGGAGTACTAACGATTCATTATTTTTCAACTCGCAAAAGAGTCGAGAGAAAGAGAGGAGACACGAGTGGTCCTGGTTGTTTACACGGCGACCCGCGGCCACCGTTTTGTTTTAATCGACAATGAACGATGGAAAGAGACGTAATAAAAAGGCGACGTGTGCATGGCTGCACGTGTCTCATGGTATTGTCCTCGTCGTCGTTCCCCGTAGAGAGGAAATAATTAAGGGAGAGATTCGCGAGCGCGATACTGCTCGATAAAGGACCTACCGGCGAAATGAAAAGGGTGCGCTAGGTACTCGCTTTCGATCTTATCGAGATTCATCTTCGACGCTTCGCTTGCTCTTTCTTGGCCGAAATCGACTTCGATGCTTACTCTTCTTTTAAACTTGTCGATATTAAGGTCTGTTAATCTTGCGATATTTTGACGAGTCTGACTCGTGACGCGTTGGTACTGTTATTTCACTCGAATTTTTAATACGCTTCAATTTAGAGTTTAATAATTTCCATAGTCAACGATTATAATACCAGATTGACGCTGTTACCTTTACAAATTTCCTTGCCCTTTATCATCAAATTGAGCTCTAACAAGATTAAAAGAATTTCGAACCGTTTGAAATTAACAAAGAGTCTAAGGGAGAAATGAGCTTCTCAAATCGTAAATTTGTCGGTCGAAACGCGTAGGTCAGCATGATTTACACCTTGGGGATGCTCGGTAGTCCTTTGAAGGTCTATTCTCGAATTCAATCGTAAAATTTCGCGAGAAAACGAGTGGTAGTTTCATGATTTGCATATTCGTTCGCCCCAAATAAACCCTGTAAAATATCATTTTTATTGCATCCCGCTTGGAAGAACTGGTAACTAGAAAAGACAAAAGTCCCGGCCGACTGACCGTATGTCCTCGCCATCAGGATCACCGTTGACGAATGTTCTGCCCATTGTGCCGGACTCGTATCGCAAAAAGGCAGCGCAGCAACGCCTACCGAAAAAACAAAAGAGCCGTCGAAATAGCCGGTCGTTTGTCCCGGTACATTTCACCCTTTCCCGATTTTTCACCCCTTTAGTTCCACCAGGAGCTCGACGTTACATCTTGCTTTTTTTTCGATCGTTTCAACCCTTCTCTTTTGCTCGCGACATGCAAATATATTAACGAAAGGGTTACGACTGAGACAAGCGCGTTACGATTTTAAATATCGTTGGCTATTATACACGATAATGGGTCACGCCCCTGGCGAACCAGAAAGAGAAAGGTGTGAAATTTTGATGGTTGCATCGACTCTCGTGAGAAACTTCGTACTGTTCTTGATTAATGATTTTTCCCTGAAAAATTTACACTGATCGAATGAGAGTAAATTTCTAGGTTGCACTGTTTTCACTATCACGATGTGTCGTTAATAATTAAGTCTACTAAAGTAATGAAACTTTCCTGTTCTGTAATATCGAATCATCATTAGTTCCGAAGAAATGAAACAATCGTATGCGCTAAATGGAAATTTTATGAGACTCGAGAATCGCGTGCATAGCATATTCAAGACGGTAAATTCGACGTACTTCCCCGTTACGTGTCGAGAAATGCTCCGCGAATCATTGAACAATTTGTACGCAACACGTATTACTGCCAGGGCCGGATTCAAATCTGTACAACTCCCAGATAATAATAAAGCATTGCTACTTCTATTAGATACTTCCATTTAACATTTTGCAAAAGGAATATTGGTCCAAAGTTTCTTTTTATTAAGTCAACTTCGAAGGAGTTTCATCAGATTTTATGAAACTCGAAGTTTGGTAATTTGAAAAGCGTAACTTAAAAAGATTTATAAAGGTACAGAATTCGGGGCTCTGTCGAGAAAGGCGACAAACGATTCGATTATCGAGTCGATCGTACGCTTCCCGTCGCTCAATTATGATTTCACAAAGAGCACCACGCTGCGAGGTTACATTGTTACGCGTCGACAACCAGCTGTAAGTTTCGATGAAAAAAATTGGGAACGTCATGGGACGATCCTCAAAGTCTGGAACTATTTCTTCGAATCGATAAATATACTTCGTACACCGCAGTACTCATTTTCTGTGTACGAGGAAAATTTTCTAGAAATAAAGAATTGACCGTTTTTCCACGGTCAGTAACAGTTAAAGCATACAACACGACCGGAAACGGAACCATTTGCCAGGATATAAAATAACCCTCTTGAACCGGGCCAAGATAATTGCTCGTTTCGACTTTTTCGAGACCCGACGGCTCGGCCCTTTCCGTTTTGCCTCGCGTAAATTGTTGCCCGGCCGTAAACGACCAGTTTTAGCTTCAATTCGACACAAAACTTTACTAAACTAATTCCAAAGTAAAAGTCTTTTAAAAGATATTTTGGAATTTCTGGAATCTCGATACGTTTATTTCACTTAATCACTGCTACCGGCTAAAATCGACTTCACAATTTCATCTCTGCACGTAGCTTGTACCTTCCAATCTGCGTAATCGTTCTCTGGAAATAAGAAACGTTTACGAGTGGGGCAAGGGAGAGAAAACATGATTGAAAGTTACCGGATCGCCGGACTTAATAGGCCCGTTGCATCGTACAAGCTTTGAGAAGAAAAAACTCGTACTCCATCCGCAATTTTTTATCGTAATATTAATTGCTTCGATCGATTTTGTTGCATTTACCACGCGTTATATCGCCCATGTCCCTGTAAATTTCGTACGAAGAAAAATTCTGCTTGCAGGTTCACCTGAGGTCTCGTTTAATAATGAACGGCGTGTGCGTTCTATGGCGAGGATGGATCGACCTGGAGAGACTGGACGGCGTAGGCTGTCTGGAATACGACGACAAACGAGCCGCCGAAGAGGATGCCCTTCTCCGGGAGCAACTGGAACGTTACAAGCAAGAGATTCGACTTTTCGACGATAAACAGCGAGCGTACAGAAGCGGAGCTGTTCAGCCGCCTCACTTGAACCATCGTCATCACCATCACCACCATCAACACGGTCATCACGGACACCACGTGACCGGAGCAGGTACCGGCACACCGGGATCCATTGAACCGCATCTGACCCATCGACAAGATTCCGAGATGGAAGTGAGACTGAGAGCATACTGAGGTCGCGAGATGCTAGCCAGCGAATCTCGAAACCTCTTCGACTTCGGACTGTTTCTTAATCATTTGCGCGAGCTGGCTGGAGAAACGTATCGCGAGAGAATCGTTAGGAGGAACCTGGACGACGTCGGCAGGAGCTTCAGGTCGTTCGGAGAGTAATTTCGTATCGGTAATACGGATATCGATTTCTTAGTTCTCTTATACGATCATTTAATCTTGTGAAATCGGTTGGTTCCCAACGACATCGCGATTCGTCACCAGATTCCTCTCATCGTTAACGAATCCCGAGTTTTATAATCCGATAATTACGTGTAAGGTATCCTCGATCGCGACTCAGAACATCTTTAGATCACAAGCGACGAATCCTTTCGGAGAATCGAGAAGGTCAATGAAGATACTTCGGGACGAGGAACATCGACATTCGTTTTTGACTCATTTTCCCGAAAACTGTCTGAACCATCGAAACCTGTATCTAGCATATCACTTCGTCTACTTTGAACATACATCCATAAGAGTCTACGTGTATTTGCATAAATCGGTACACTTACAGCGAGTATAACGAGTATTATGTACACAAGATCTCGATTTATGTAAATGAAATGTAAATGTCGCGTCCGAGTTTTGTGGAGAGAAACGTTATCGACGATGTCTAGTGACGTCAGGCAGCGAGAAGGATGATTCAGAATGCTTACGACTTACGGATTTCCTTCTGAGTCGTCGACCGAGTTTTCGTTTCGTTTACGGCTGACGATCTTTCTGTTGCATTGTACATATTTGTAAAGAGTTAGGTTAATTTGACGGCGTTCCGTGTGAAATCCGGGAAAACCCAGACTACGGAAATCGCGATCTATCGATCTTCGCCGCTCCGATTGTAAAAAGCTGTTTATCGATTAAATGTGATTTCCCACGAACGAGTCGTTTATTCCTGTATCTTCATCTCCTGTCACTTTTTTAAATTATTAAACATACATCTTCAGGCTTTTTTTCAATTGTTAAACGAACATCTTCAGGATTGTTTAAATTATTAAACGTACGTGTTCAGTCTTTTAAATTATTAAATTTCGAACATCGTACAATATAATGCAATAATTAAATAATTGCAATCGTAGAGTCTCACGATATTTAATGAATTCATTGCAATAATTAAGTAGTATACTTCGTTTTTGTACTATAAATCCCGATTTGTCGTCGCTGAAGAAATATTTTAAGTTCAGAGACAAGAGGGAACGCGTGATTCCACGATACTCAAAGTATCGAGAATAGCATGGTTGATTAATGTTCTGTGAAAAGGTGACGAAACAGTTTCTATTCGAAACGGCCGTGAACCTATTCTCGCATTGTCGCAGGAAAAACACGATCTCCCAAAGGGTTTTTCGGTACTCGAAAGAAACTGCAAACCGGTCCAGAGTAATCGAAAATCATAAAACAGGAATAAGAAATAAAAACGTCGAAGACCAATCACGATTTCTCCATCGAACGATCGAAGAAATCACGAGCGATTTCAGGCTCATGGTGTGCGCGTGCACACGTATAAACGCCTCACGTATTTACAAAGCAAAGGGGAGCTGCATTAGGGGGTTATTTTCTGGAATAATGCCGTGGGCGTTCGAGCGTAGAACTACAGTATCGCAGCAGTTGATCCTATCAAATGAGAATCGGCCCTGGTAAATCTGCTTTTATTGTTTCCATTTAAATATCTGGATATCGAATTCCTAAACTCGAAATTCAGCACTGATGAAATTAGATTTTATGTCGGGTAAAGTGTGAATTTGTTATAATTCGTATTTATTGACGCACAGATTTTCATAGTTTGAACAAAAAGGTAGAAGTTTCTTGGAGAAGAATAATTAGGAGGGCATTGGCTCGATGTAAGACGATAATGCGAACGTTGGAATTCTTATAAGAAGCCATATTCGTGGAGAAACGATACGGGGGAACAAGAACCCTTGCCATTTCCCACAGTTCCTCAAGATCTTTGCGAAAGTAACGGAAAGTTTTGCATCCGTCTTCGCCTTCAACAAAATCCGGAGAGCTCTTTCTTTGCAAACGAAAACGAGTTTAACTTTTGTACAATTTTCGTTGCGAACATACAATAATAAAATTACTTAAATTATTATATCTCATAAAATCTAAGATACCGTGTCAAAAGCATAGAATGTCCTCATTCGATGATATTTGAAGGTTTTACATAAAGTGGATCATCCTAAACGATGACGCACAATGGTGTCGATATAATTTATTAGCCTACGCGTGACTTTTGGCGCTATTATGCAAAGTCCTGACACGGTTTGCCGACGGAGGCACTCGAGAGTCGAAGAAAGGTGCCGGGGGCAGGAGTCATCAATTACGATTGGAAATAAATCGAAGGCAGATGCGACGAGTACCTAACAGGCCCTTCCCGCTGGCTCCTCGACCTCTCGCCCCTCGACCCCCTGTCGACAATACGTCTGTTTTCAACAAATACAAAACGATACACGAGCACGACCACCCCCTTGCGTTTCTTCCCTCCTGGAATTCCTGCTCGAATATGTTCCTGAAAATTTCGAGACCCCATTTCCGTAAAACTCGAGTTTTACCTGTATCGTAATCTTTTTTATACGAAATAGAAGATACTACTTTCGATATTGTATTTTATTCGATCGGAAACACGCGATTCTCGACAGCTTAATAAAGACCCCAACTTCGTTAAATTATAACGAGTAAGATATCGTTTATCGGTAAACCACAGGAAGTTAGGCGTGAGCCGCGTGATAAGCCTTGTAGACTATTTTAGAGAACGTGAGAATGTGACTAATTCTGTCAGAATTTACAAATTTTTTGATTAACTTCTAACACTTGATCATTTAAACTTGATCTTTGGAGTTAAGATCTAATTTCGTGCACGCTTCCAAATATGGGAACGAGTTGCGAGAAGCCCCGAGGCACGATCTTTTCACGCGTGTACTTATGTCGCGCGTGTTTTGACAGAAACGCATCTGCCCGTTTCTCTTTTTCAAGCGGAGATTCATCCGAGGACCCTCGAGAAGAGGTGGTCGCTGAAGCGGAACTCGATTGTCGAACAGAGCGTCTGGAGGATTTGTAATCTTCTAATGATACGTCGCAGGTTGAAGATTACCGTGGCGGTCGCTTTGAGAGCGAGTTCAATTTTTTTGGAACCCACGGGAAACGACTTCTCTCGATCCTTTGTCTTTGGGAACAATTTTTAGAAAAAACTTGCTTTCTCTGTTTTTTAACATTATTCTAACTGAAGATGTTTAGTTTTGAATTCAGATAAACCACATACTTTGTGGACCAGAATTCGTAATTTTACAACGCTGTGAAAGGGTTAACGCGTTTGAGATTCCAATATTGTCATCGATACGACTGCTCATTTCCTATCGCTAGACATATGCCCGCATGTTTCGACTCGAGCGAGTTTCAAACACGAGTGAGCTCTTTCCACGCGGTGGGTCCTCGTAAAAGACAGAAGGTAGCGTGTCGCAAACAGTCGTTTGACGAAATTACTGTCTAGCTTTGTGGAGTTCATCAAAACGCTTTGAAGAGTTTATTGATGTATTATACGGTTCATAATCCTGACCGTTAACTTTTCAAATCTCTAAATTAAAAGATTCGTCATCGCTATCTTCGACAGAGTCCTTACGTCATAATTTCAACCCCGACACTTTTCGAGCGTCAAACCTCGTTCACGTGGGCGCGTTCACATAGGTACTGGAAAAGAAGGGCTCTATGTCCCGTCGAGTTTTGTGTGCCAACAAGCTAAATGCGTTTCACGGATGGCCGCCTTCGATCAATGCAACCTCTACCGGCTCGATTCGGCGAGTGCGTGCACTCGTAAGAACTTGTTCGTTCGACCGGACATCGAGAATGGTAGTTTTACTTGCTAGTTTTCACTGGTGGCTTAGAGTGATAGATAGCAACATTTTATTTAACCTCTTACGACATGAATTATGTGTAAACAGCATTGTCACACATTTCTATAGTAGCGTTGCACCTACGAGGTTAATCTACAGATGTGTCATAGTTTCCCAAATTCCTTTCCCAAATCATTTTCCCCCAAAGAAATATTCGGCAACGTACAGTGATACTAGGCAGAGTAAATTATACAAAACATATCTCGTTCCCACAATTTATTTGATATTTTTTTTCAGGTCGCCACGGTGTATTAGAGTCTTGCATAGGCGCATAAGAAATTCGAGACGCCATGATTAATGGCTGGGAGGCCGAGGAAGAAAAGTATGATAAACTATGACTAATGTAGATTTCACATTCTTTCTTGTTTCAGGTACTTATATCATAATATGTACTTTCAAACACACTGCTGTTCGTGAAATTTTCTCTTTGGACATTTAACCCTTTACTCGAAGCTACTGTTGCTACTGTAAGCTACTGTATAATTGATTTAATTAAAAATATTTATTTTAAATTGTTGCATTAAACAGAATGGTGAATATTACCTTTCATTAAGTGCAACAAACTTGTACGTAGAAAAATAATACAAAGTAACATAACGTGAACGGAGCAAGAGGAAAGGAAATGGACTCATTAGGAAGCACCTGCACGATATCATAATTTATTAGAATAGCAGGGTAACGATTAGGTAATAAATAGCAGTAGAGGGTCATCCAGACCTTCTGTCTTCTTCTCTTCGTGTGCCACGATTCGGGGGAGTGAATTAATAAAAAGACCCCTGGCTGCTCCTCGCCGCACAGATGTGGCCCCTCCGCGAAGGGGGTGTTTCTTTTATTTTTATTGCCAAGGGTTAATAGAATAGTTTGCATTCTACGAATGTCAGATTACAAAGTGCTCTCCGTCTCTGTTCCTCCACATTCTTTTTTCAATGTACTCGAATTAATTTCTTTAATTATGTACGTCTTTTTGTGATCTTCTTCCTTTGTTAATTTTAGAAAACTTGTGTTCAGAGTAATAACAGGGATGTCCCTGTGCCACACAGGGTGGGATTTTTTACAGAGATCCATGGGGATGACAAGAGGGATGAATGTCTCCGCGTGAGATCGCAAATTCAAAAATCCCTTCGACCATTAATCTACCTTTCCTCGGTGTCATTCTACGAATAGTACCGAACGAAAGACAAGCTAACTTAAATCATGAAGATTTCGTACGTATGTAAAGCTCGTTTCAATTCGACTATCAACCCCATTAAAATGGAAGCTTTCGTAGGGAGTGTAACGGGGTTAATAGTTTTCCTTCGGTTTCGCGTCGAGTGGTCGCACGTGCGCTTTTATCTTGATTTATGGTTTTCGACCATTTCAACGCCCTTCTTCTTGTTTTGCATTTAACGGGGGCGTGATTTAAATATGCGAGCCGATTTAAACGCGAAACGTGTGATGGCCTTGTAATTGCTCGTCGCAGGCGAACGAAGACCCAGTATGTTACCCCCTCGATTAAAAAAAAGTGTTAATTCTACACTTATGGCAGAATTCAACTTAATAAAACATCATTTTAACATCGTAGCAGAGCTTATAGCAGAGTACAGAATTTAACTTCATAAAAGTGAAACGACGAAAAGGGGTTGATTGGTTATGGGGAATTGAAAATTTGATGATTTTCTTCGTCGATGAACTCGGAGAGCCGAGACGAATCGAAGAATGGAGAACCGCGCATTCTGCGCATTTTATTCGAAATTTTCCATGGTTAAAAGGGGTTCGAAGACGGATTTTGCTTCACCCCTTCGATTCTTCCGATCGACTGGGCAACCCTTCGATATCGAGCTAACCAGGTGACGTGTCGTTGCGGAAAATCGAGCAACCAGAGGACTTCCGGCCGATTTCACCACGAGTCCATGAAATTTCTGAAACTATGGTACTCCATGGATTCGAACTACTCCGATCGTTCAAAAAATATAGAATGTAAGTACATTGTGTCGTTAAAGACTTGAAAATGGTAAGATAGCATAAACAGGTTTAGAACACTAGACACGGTCGCATATTTACGAGCTTGTAGCAAACTGTGATTAGCATGTCACCTTAATTCAGCGTATCCGAGTCGCTCCTGGACATTTATTCAAATTTTACGCTGTTCCCCGATGCAGATGCACGAAGGGGAACCTCGCCAAGATCCGTGAAATCGCTCACCCTTTTCGGGACAAAGACCTCGTACGTTTAACCTCTAATTGGCTCGTCCTTTGAGATATTAATTATTTTTATCGGCTGACCTTTGAGAACACTGTTCAGACAAATCTTTGAGATTCAAGATTTATAAATTTGTATTCTCAAATTCTTAAGCTAGTATATTTGAAAATTTTCAAATCAGAAACCGAGAGCTGTTTGCCATGGTATTGTACGTTTAATTGAATACGTTGATGGGATAAAGGTCCCTTGCTACGAGATAGCGTTCAAATCTCAAGGATTCCAAGCGATCCAGCACCCTCGATACCGCGGGGCTTACTCTCGCATACTCAGGTGTCCGCTCCCATAGTCTTGATCCACTGCCCAGGGATGTTTAAGTGTTTGACGTTCGCATTACGATGAAATCCACTTCGAAGACTAGTGCTCACGAGATGAAAAACGAAGCTCTATGCAGCAAGAAACGATCAATGTAGATTCGTTTTAACAGAAATTCGGCGCAAACAATTATTGTAAAATGAATGATAAAGGTGTTCGATCGAAGTCGGATCGATGGAAATAAATATCGTGGCCCCCATGGCCGATGAAAAAGGTGACCCTCGTATGAAATCCACGCACGGCTTATCCCGGCTTATTCCGGCTTATCCCAATCATTTCTGCCCCGTTCCTCTCCTTCTGGTGCCAATTACGTCAAATCAGTGTCACGGGACAATGCGTACGTAGGACGCGTGCAGTAGTCGCAGGTACCAAGACGTTTAAGGATAAATGCGACAGGGGAGGTTTGATCCCTTTTTAATTTCCTGTTTCACCCCTGAGATCGCTAAAAATCGTTAACTCGACCTTTTAACATCCTTTTCGATATCTCCAAATAACTTTAGGTAATTTTAACAACGAAAAAATAATTCAGCATAGGATCAGTTGAAATTGATTCTTCTCACGATAGCGATCTTTCGGAGTTAAGTGTCGAACAGAGACTTTAAACGAGGTCCCCGTATCGAAATCGTATTCAAAGCGAGTCGAACGATTTGCATATCGCCGTGTCACGAACGACCCTTGTTCTATGGCACCCAAGAAACATCTGCATCATAAAGAACACGGTGCAAAGTGGATTACGGTAATGGATAGCTCCGATCGATCCTATTATCGCTTGCGATACCGTAATCGTCGATCTGCCCAGCCAGTGTGAAACGACATACGTTTTTCAGATATTTCGATCGACAGTCACATTAAACCTTGCGTATCGAGAGACATTTGCATTCGTGAAAAGGTTAGGTTCGAATTTTGAAAGTTCCACGTTTAACAAACGTCATTTGGACAAAAGCCGTATCACATGGGTCTGAGCTTGGGAAACGTAGATCAAATATGGGTTGAACAGAGAGCAGTAAACAACATCGGAAGACTCTTGAAGCAAGCTGCAAAGCGTGTTCGTTAAAATCACGAGCAGGAGGGTCAGTTGCGTATTTTGCACCGGGCACCATACGAATCTAA
The DNA here is from genome assembly GCA_945859555.1 of Megachile ligniseca. NCBI lineage: Eukaryota > Metazoa > Arthropoda > Insecta > Hymenoptera > Megachilidae > Megachile > Megachile ligniseca. The sequence continues at coordinate 1,499,164 of OX243792.1, forward strand.
TTGGCACTAATTTCCCGGACCTGTTCCGGCTACGGGAGAAACGCAAACAAGGAACACAGGGATACGATCAATCGCTCGCACAATATTGACCCTACATCGGTGTCGCGAATGAAAGAGAGAGAACGAAGGGAACATAATACCTCCGCCCCCGCCTGGCAAACGAACTGCCAAAGCGTTCCATTCATTCCGCTAGGGAACCACCATGAGTATTGACAGCCGGTCATTAGAAGACCGATGAAATACAGACCTGTCCATGGTGTACAGGATCTCTTCAAAGCGGCGGACTGACTGGTCAAAACTGCTGATTTCGTGAAAGGAAATCATTGACGTCAAAGTAGTAAAATCAAAGCAAGAATTGTAGAAAAGGGAAATTACTTTCGTAAAATTAACTTTGAAGAATTATGATATTCTAGGGATAGGATCTTTCTAGGCCCTAGGCTCTTTCTAGATCTGACTCTTCCTAGGTTAGGCTCTTCTGAAATTCTCCTTTGCTCCTGGGCTCCCAAGTTTTCCAAATCTCCAAATTCTTACAAGCTTCAGTTTGCAAATTGTAAAATTGCAATTTCTCAGCTTTGAAGCATTCTGTAGCGACCCACCCACGCCCAGTAGCTCATTCTGGTCCGATCGAGAACCCTCGTAACGCGATACGTGGAGCTACCTGAGCCCCGAATTCGTATATACGTTCAACGACTCTTTCTGTCCATGAACGCTTCAGGGTTCACGGAAAATGTCAGTCTGGCTTTTCGACTCTTGACTTTGACTGACATCCGTATTGGCCGGATCGAAAGGTTCGACGGGACAGTCGCGATTGGATGTTTTCGAGGGTTTATCGCGGTCCGCTCCCATCTGCTCTGCCCGAGGGGTGGATTGTTATAATACGGGAATTATAGGATCTGCTTGAGAATGAGACACCTTATTGTCCTCACCTGAGAACTATTACAATGCATGAATTATAATGTCTCTGATTTGACAGTCGTTGACAGCTATACAATTCGTTTTTCGATTATAAATCTGATGCACGTTAATATTTAAGTGACGTATGAATCTTCAGTCGAGAGTATTATAATGAAATTATATTTAGTCGCGTGCAGCAAGGCGAGAATGGTCATAGTCGAGCGGCTACAAGCTGATACTAAGCATGACGGTGCACCGGCACTCAATGAGCCGTTAGAGAAGCTAAGTGTCAGCAACGATCGCGTGTAACATTTATACTAGAAAAGTGAAACGCGTATGCAATAATCATACGATTTCTTGATCTTGAAACCCTAACGTGGACATCGAGTTGCATTATACTCGCTCACGTACCGGACGCGTTCTTCAGGGGCAGGATATGAATATTTCGGGGACACGTGTCGCCGGCTGGATCGGCGAGCATTCAGTTGCACCGGGGGTGGGCAGGGGGCGGTTTCCTCTGTGCACGACCTTAGCCCGGTGTCCTAAGCCCTCGGTAATTGCCAGCATCACGGGGGATCCACGCGACTCTACGAATCGTTGCGACTGCGTTTAATTACACGTCACGTACGTGAAAGCTCTCTGCACTGTGCAAATTTCGGTAGCATTTTCTCTTCCGATATGTCCTTTTGTGCAAGAGAAAACGCAATTCGTAAAGTTAACGGTGCAACGGATGAACGTTCGAGAGTCCTCCGATTGTCTTTGCGGTTCTCCGGCCGCGAATATCTCGACAGCGACCACAGAACTCTGACCACACGATCGTGATGTTTCGCTCTTTTTAGTCTCTCGAGACTGGCGAGACGCAAAACATTATACAACCGGATTCGTGCATTGCGAAATGTTGCTCTTCAATTTTCCTCGTATTAACTGTACAGTCGCATTTACGGCCATCTTGTCTTTTTACGGCCATCTTGTTTACATTAGCATTCCGTAATTTTAAATTGCTTGAATTTTTAGTTAAGAACAGAAGAGCGTTTGTATGATAATTTATTCAAAACAACTTTTTCCAATTGTGAAACGAGCAGAAAGGGAGGGAGCATAGGTTGACGTAAAAGAGCAACGTGAAAGGTTTTTTCCTCTTTTCCCGTTTTATAATCCGCGAACAAGAATACCGAAAGGGGTGGCTTTATTGTACGACATAATTTACTGTCTGCAAACAGACGGGGCGTCGATGTAAAACATGTGCAAACACGGGTCGGATTATACCGATGCAACGTCCTTCTCTCGTTTTCTCGGTGTCGTTTTCGATTGAATGCCCGTGGAATAGGGATTTATTTCGAGCCGTGTAAAATGACTCGAGTTTGAATTGAGTCGTATACCTACCTCGTGCTTGCTCGAGAAGAGAAAGGCTCGTTGAGGCGTTCCTTTTTGCTGAAAGAACCATGCTAGAATCTTGCCTCTTGAATTTCACTAATTCGACACGTTATTTGATGAAATTTATTTACAGTTATTTAGAGACTAACTTCAATTACCAGATTTTAAACTCTGACGATTTATCGAAAGATTGAAAGCATCGTTTTTTACTTTAAAGATCCTGGTACACAAATTGAGTTACCTGAAGACCTTTTGCCTGAGAGATTAATCAGAGATGAAAACCTTGGAAAAAATTCAGCAACGAGGTTCGATCGATACGTGTTCTCCGTGTCTCCTCTTCGTCTCCTCCCTGGTCTCCATGGTGATGTAGCAATGGCCGACGAGGACGTCGCGGCGCCTGCGTCCATGTTCATTATAATTGAATTTTCGGCTCGACCCACCGGCAAAAACAGGGACGCCTCCTCATCTTTTACTGTCTATGTACATCCAAGTAACGAAGGTCCAATCCTTCACTTTCTGGAGTCTTCGTCATGATCGAAGATAATAGTAACTGACGTTTCTATATTTGACATTTCGCACCCCTGGAAAGTAGAGGCGCGAGAGCGTTCACATTAATAAAAATTTCACTGGTCGATGCCCATGGACTATGGATTCCCGTGGAAGAGACGTTGCAGGTAACTCTTTCGATCTGGAAAGGGCACCCCTGATCTTTCTGGGCCGTCGCTCAGCAGGACGTTGCATTGCCTCCCCTTTTATTTTGATTTATTCGACGTTAACTCGCTCTGACACCCCTCTGCCTTTGAAGAATAGTTCAAAGAAATCATTGTTATAAAATGGAACTAGTAACTATTATGGTTATTAAAAATATTTAAGTTCGAAACGAGATACTGCAATATTCAGAAAATTTAATCTGAAAAAGATCTCAGCAAAAGCAAAAAAATGATGGTCGCAATTTTTGCCGATAAAGATGGAAATTCGTAATGCACCCCTGGTATGGGAAAGGGTAACACATGTCGATGCGACAGTTAAGATAGAAGGAACGATGGGGTTGGATTCGAGCGATTTTTACCCCAAAAGCGAGGTTTTGTGTCGCCGGGGTCATAAATCAAGAGGCGTGAAATCAATTACCACTTATCGAGCCCCGTGACACAGTCTGAACCTGTCGTTCGATAAAAAAGGAAATTCTGGAAAATTAAGTTGTGAAATGCTTTTGTCCCTGACATTATGCACGTGCTGCACCCCTTTCGATATACAAGAAATTTCGCAAAATATCGATTTTGCAATTGGAAATTGAGGGATGAACAGAAATAACAAACGATGGAAGATTGGGGATTTTGTCATTTTCAAAGCAGGCCGATCGTTTTCAAAATGAACAGAGCTGGAATCTTTCGATTTTTATCTTCTGCCATGCGCATCGGATGCTTTCTTCTTTTTCTCCTTGAACTGTTCGAGCTCGAACGGTTCTAGTAAAAAGAAAGGTAGAAGAGGAAGGAAACGAAGCGTAGCGTCTCGAGATGATGCTCCATCGATTTCTACTGATACCTTCCGTGGTAAAACACGAGTCTTCTCGCTGTACTCTTCGGCTTCCTAAAGGAACCTTTCGGATTTCTACCTTTCTTCATTTATCGTTTCTGATGACAGTAAGTGGTACTATGTCAAATTATACAAAATCATAATTGAAGGAAATATAGAATAAAGTAATTTAAAGTTCGACTCACGCAACGAAGGTTATAATGCGATGGAAATCTTTGAACGGTGTTAAATACCGAAAAGGGTGGATAAACGTATATTTGGAGCAAATAAATTACACGGTGGTATTCGCGTACAAGTCCATCATTACACGCTCTGGTGACCAAGGGCTGTTTGCCTTTCCCATGTAGGAATAATCCACGATTTCGGGGTCGACTTGTCGCGCGTATCGCGCCTTTCCATTATCCTGAAACGGGTAAATAAACGAGCCGTCAACCTCTGGAATCGGCTTAAATACATCTAGCTGACGTATTGACGTGAAAGGGGTGACTCCAGCCTTCCTCCAAAACACTTCCTCCGTTAGCCTTTTCCAAAATTAATAATCAAGCTCAACTAACAACATTTTGTCGAACGTCTACCAACTTGTCCTCAACGAAAGTATCAAAGGATGAGGATCTACAGAAATTGACGTCACGATTCGAGGATCAGTTGACATCACGTTAGGTGTAAACAGGACCCTCCCACGCAATGAGATCCCATAATTGCCGTCAGCAAACGGGAGCAGCAAAAGGTAGACACGCGAAATGCCGGTACACATATACCGTACGGATTAGTTTCGTTTTCTGGGCCGTTCACCTTTTGATCCCGTGAGTTTGGAAGGTGCTCCGAGCAGGAAGGACGGGAAAGGAAACCACGGAGAAGGCATTCAGCTCGGCTAATCCTCTGATTCCCCGGCTCCGATTCAGCCCATTCTGTTCTGCTTCTGGCCCTCTTCCTCTGTTGACCGGCATTCACTGCACTAAGGATCTCCTTTAAGGAATCTGTAACGCTATCCTGTTTGCCGACAGATCCTCTTCATCTACGACGTCCGATTTTATAGCCTGCAATTGATTCGTCATATCTTCCTGAAAGATCCATTGTACAGGCTGGGAAACATCGTGCAGAAAGTTTGATTTTAAGAATTTGAAAATTTGCTAAAGATGTCCGATACCGTGTCTCTACATATAGTGCACGTATTCGTGAATTTTTTAGGGACTTGGGCTCATACCCGCCATTTTGATGAGCTTCGATCGCGCAAAAAGAAGCAGGGAATTTACAAGGAGTATGAATGAACAGGAAAGAGATGTGAAAGAAGTTCTTGGAAAGGCGCTAACGTGACCCGGTCTCTTCGTGTCGCCTGAATGGGGCCCGATGCGTCAACGTTACGTTTCAATCTCGCCGAGGAAAAGAGAAACGGTCGAAAAGTGTCCAGCAGGTAGAGTCCTTTTAATACCATTTCGTGCCATTTACACCTCGAGTTCGGGTAGATCGAAGGGGGTTCCTCCCCGTTGGCTGTCGTTCATTGTCGAAGACTGCCTATACACGATGCCCATTGACGAAAAACGACTTCCCGTCACGCCATTGCTCGCCAGCTCGTCTTCCTTTCATTGCTCGCGCTGAGACGCTGCTCGTCTTGGCGAGTGGTAAATAAAGGTTTCTCGCTCGAAAAGCATCGACCGAACAGGTACAATTGCCCCACTAGATGCGTCGAATTCCGGTCAATTTCTCAAATCGACTTCGAATTCCCTGCCCCGGTATTTTCTAGAAGTCGAACTCCTCGTAAACGAAGAGGAGTTACGGAGGACCCCCGTAGCGTGATCGGTAACTGTTAGCTTTACAGAAATAAATACTTTCGACGAGCACTGAAAATGACCAATTTTTCAGGGACGTCAACGTGTCCAGTACGAATATGATCGATGGACATTCGTGATCCTTGATCCGTGTAATTCGCATGCGTAAGAGGATACGAAAGGTCCCATTGTCCAGCTGTCGGTTTCTTTAACGACAGCTCTGACGGATCTGTCGGTGGTTTGCGCATTTTTCGGAAACGTCTCTCTTTTTCTCGACGGAGGCCTAGTGGCACGATTCCACGTCGATGCAAATGTCGGTTCCGCTTCTGTCACGCGTTTCACAGGGAAGGACGCGACTTTTGTATCATTGAAAATGCCGGATCGCTTTTGCGCGGACGCTCGAAGGGGAACGTGATTCGCCACGAACCGGATCGTTTCCAGCGATTGCTTTCTTTTATTTTCTTCTCCAGGTGCTCTTTTCACTGTTTAGGTCCTTTATTTTACCAATTGTGTACTAATAGTTACGATATTGAATCCACTTTCTGTCCATAAATAATTTATAAGTAAAAAAATTTACTCGTGATTCTTGAATAATAACGAAAGGATTGAAGGTTTTGCTATCTACCGTGCTGCGATCGCGGAAAGGTTAGGTTAGGCGAGACACGAAACACAGTTTTAGTCGGAGAGCTCGTAAAATTCGTTTTCAAGTTCTAATGGAATATGATGTCAAGCTCGCCGCGGCGCTTGCGCTGTAAATCTCGATGAATTATCGTCGTTTAAACGACTGTGAAATTAGCGGTTTGAACCGTGGCTCGAGATTCTCTATGCTCCTCGTAACTGTCTTCTAGGTGCTAAATTTCGCGCGAGCCCTTCTCGCGGTTGAAAACTTCGAACACAAAAAATTTCGACAGCGAACGAATATCGCGTAGTATTTAACGTTTAACGCAGAGCGAAACAATGTTGAAGATTGTTGAAAGACCGTTAATTCGTCGTTTTGTCGCGTCGGGGCGAGCAGCATGATCCACGGGTGGTCCACAAGGAGGGCCCAGAAGTGGAAGGGTTACGGAGTGGCCCGACTCCGTGGAACTTGGCTCCGAATCGATGGGTCCCAGCGTGACGTCAAAATAACCAAATGTCAACAGTGTCGCGCGTCAACGGGGTTCTTGATCGAATTACACGGGCGGGGGTAAATTTACAAGGTGCTTCCCGGGGCGCTGCCTTTTCTGTCAATTAAGTCGCGCAGCTGCGACGTGCACGCGAGCACTGGAACGCGACAGTAAACTGTTTCGATTCGATATGACAAAAAAAAGAGAAAAGGTTGGAACTCTGTTCGGTATTCAACGGACGAATCTGGGCTGACCGCACCTACTGCACCGGTAATTTCCCATATCTCCCTAATTTCGTGAACTGGACACTGGTCAGGATTGCCCCTTGGTGGACGAAATTGCATGTTCCGTTAGTCAAGAGTTAGCTCGATTTTGTACGAAGTGTATCGAGAGACGTAAAACGTAACACGAGAACGGTTTGTCTTGTTTTAAAACGAAGATGCGAAGAATCGAGGAAAAAAAAGGGCGCACGTGGGTGGACAGCACCGGCTGCGCTTTACGAGCCCTTTCTTCCTGCGCGTCGACGGTTGTAGCCCCGAACAATATACAAAACGTTAATATCCTGCGACGAGGAGTTAATGGAGCTTCCCCGTTAACGTTAGGTAGGCCCAGATAATATATAGTCGATGTAACAAGGTTATAACCGGGTGCAACCCCTTTCGTGCCGTTTTGCGTGTCTACGAGTGTAGCGTTAAACGTGACGAGGACAAATTGTGGATACGTCCCTTTCATACCCTCCCTCGCTCATCTATACCCTTCTTCCTCGTCGGTGATCGATGATCCTACCAGGTGATGCCTCTCGTTAAAAACCCACCCTCCCATGAAAATCTCCTCTGTTTTCGTCCTCTTTTCTTAGTCGGGAATTCATCCCCTCCTTCGCAACTTCGAAAGGATTCCATGTTATTTCCCATTGAATCCTATTTCGCTTTTTGAACGATGACTGCCCGAGAATTTAATCGTTTGCCATTCGTTCCACGGGGGCGGGTTCATGAAAAGATCGTCGTCATCGTGCACTCTTTTTCTACGCTGCTCGAAAGCAGGATCGTAACGCTTTTCATCACGTTTCCGGAAATTTCGATCTGATAGAAAATTTCCATGACGTTAGCAAGTGATGTCAATAGCAAATATGTGGTTTATTCGACAAAATAGTGGAAATGGAAAATAAAAATAATTCTTGCAAAAGCAAGGAATGCTAATGGACGCCCACGATCGATGATGCTCAAAAGACAAAGTCGTGAACGTCGGCACTCGTCAAAGCGTCATTTTACGCGTCGAGTCTGTTCGCAAGGAAACGTCTAAGCCCGCCGGGCGGTCCAAACAGTTTTTCGTCGTAATAAAACCGCGCTTACGTCGATAATAAAAGGCGTCGTAAGCTCGACTCTGTTTGTTTCTCCTGCCAGACGTCTCTGATGTCTGCTGGTGCTCCCGGGCCAACGGATTAACGCTTCTTCCGCTTGTGGGAAACGACGCCCGATTTCCGCGACATCGGCGCTCGCTACCGAGAAAGAAATCCTCTATTTTCTAAAATTACTCGTCCAAAAACGAGCTCATAGACAGAACTCCATTCATTTGGATCTCGAGACGGTTACTTTCATTTCTTTCAAATATTCTTGCATTCAGCTGTGGGACTGAGATTTTGGAACTTTGAAATTTTACAAGATGTGGGAATATTGGAATTTCCAACTGATCCTCCCAAAGTATGAATGTACTAATTTACTGTTAGAGTACTGACAAAATGTGTACATGTCTAGGCAAAACAAAAGGTAGAGGTAAAAGGGGTCTTGACACCCTTCGTTTACAATAAAAAAAGGAGTTGTCAAGGCTCATAAAGTTAGCTGGCAATCTGGAGGGCCAGCTTAGTCGCAGGTCGACATAAGGGCAGGCGATAAGGTAGGTGCAATTAGGACGGGCAGCTTTATTTCCCTAATTCTCATTTTAATCAAGCCGATGCCGTATTCGTGCCGGCTCTGGCATTGTCTTCGCACTTTTGTGTCGCACTGAATAGAGCCCTTCCGGAACTCAGTAATCAGCCGTTACGCGCCTTTCAATTACACCCACGTTCAACCGTTTAAATGGCAATGGGACACCTTCTTTGGATACTTATTATTCCCCATTTTTCTTTGGGATATGATAAAACATTTAATGCAGGTTAATGATCGTGCAGGTTAGAAATCTGGGCAAATCAGGGTGAAGTGTTTGACGAGTGCATTTTTCAGGATTATGGTTAGAAAGATGAAACCGATCGATCACTTTCCACGCTGCCGGAAATAGAAAATTGTTTGTCGACCCTGTTTGCGCAAGCTGACCCTTCAGACCTCTTCACGGAGGTTGTCGAAGAGTTCTGAAGAGGTCCTCGAAGGATTGAACGACACAGATGTTTATTTTGACGCGACGAGCCACCTCAGAAGTCACGACTCGTGAGGGGCTACCATCGAAACGCCGAATAAATTTTTGACATTTTAGAATTTTTATCGCTCAATTTTGCAAATGAGCGTTCTCAGGTATTCTCGATGAAAAAGGAGGATAAGAAAGAATATTGAAGGAGTTTCCTTGAAGACTCGATTACACGGTTACTTTGTCTCCGTGAATGAAGAAACTGGTGAATGTGCATCGACGGGCAACAACAAGAAAACAACGACGAAAACCGCACAAAAGGAACTTCGTCTACGCCGCAACGGTTCACCTTGTTTCCTTTCTCTTTTGTCTTCGGTGAATTTCTACTTTTAATATAACCTTACCCGAACAAATCATAAGATTTACCTAGCATTCTAAAGAAATAAATTTTGTAACTTAACTTGTAAAACGGTCATTAACCTCTTTGGTAGGTTTGTTATATCTAGACATTAACCATAATACCGTAAACTGAAAATAACTAGATGATCTCGTGTTCCATAAATGAATGACTATGTCTAAATGCAATAGATACCTGGAAGCTTGCTATATTATTTGTCTGGTCACGCTAGCTTCTGTTCAGAAAGGCGAGGAAACGGAACAGTTTTCTCGCTGGTAAAACTGCAACGCTGATCAGCCGCATTCGGAGCAATGGTTGCATTGAAATAATGTTCCGTGACACCGCGAATGTCGCTCCAGCGATCCCAGCATCCGTACAAGGCGAAACCGTTATCGTCCTGCCACCGACGATATCCTGAACAGCAACGTGATCAATGTGACGAGACCTTGCGTGTGCCTCTTAGATATTGAATTACGGTATCGATATCGAATTATACGCCGTCTTGAATCGATACCGGTGGAATAAAAAACCCGACAGACCTCTCCCTCTTTCTTCTCTGCGAGATACAACCTGAAGAAGCAAAAGGAGTTTGCAATCGAGTAGAGTCAACTTTTAGGCGAACCTTTTTCTCTGGTTACATTCGAAACTTTGTACAGAATTAAGAATACAGATTCGCATCTGTAAAATGTAACTCACATATTGAACCCATAAGTCATCGAATTGAAAAGTGGTTGCTATTTCAATCAAAGAATCGCAAACTAAAGTTCGTAAAATGTAACGTATATTGAACCGACAAGATATGGAATCGAAGAGTTGTATAGAAGGCAATTTCTAACGTATGCGAGAGCCAAGAAAGCACGTGCTAGTCCCTCTACGTCTGCCAGCTGCAAATATCGTGCAAGAGGTCCAACGAAATCCACGGGTGCAATGGAGAACACGGGATCCATCTGGCGTGTGCGTGACCTCCTTGAATTATCCTGACTCCTGTGTCCTGTCTCCTCCTAAACTCCCCGAATAACGTTTCGTCCTTTTCACGCACTTCGAACCTGATTGACGTCCACTTAACTCAGAATTTGCTGGCTATTCGCCGGAAGCATTTTAATCGCTTTTGTTATTTAAATATGAGAATACAAAATTCTCGTCTCGTTTTAGAATTTCGGATTCCATCGAAATTCTACTTTCCCTCGGTTTCTCAAGGATCGAACAGTTAAAGGACCTAGATGCTATCGATTATACTTCGCGTTCTTTGTCCCCTCCGACAGCTTCCTCCGCGTTAAATTTCACGTACACCCTATAGATCCGTGCAGAAGGGAGGGTAGCTTCCGAGGGTAGTTTCCACCCCAACTGATGGCCAATCGTAGCTCGTGTACGCCCAGTGACGTCACCCTTACCACCCTACACTGTAATTAGCCAATCCCGACGTTGGGTGGCCAACCCCTCGAACGATTATATTTACGAGCCAATGATTTCTGCACACGCTATTCGACCGGTTCCTACCTGTATGCTCGAGTGTGTGTGTGTGTTTCTATCTAAAATTGCAAAAGACAGCAACGGTACAATGGTTCCCTTCATGCTTCCTTTTTCACGAGTTTTCATCCCCCCGTGCTACTCGTTTTTTGCGTCTCTTTCGAACGTTTTATTTTGTACAAGAGGGTGGCATTATTTATATGGTGATATTCAAGAGGAGGTTTACCGTGACAGTTGTCGAATTGAAAATTTTTATTTGAACACGCAATAGATGTCTTCTCGGGTTTCAATTACAAGTACGAGACTAATATTCTCTTATTGAAAATTGACTCAATATTAAAACTATTATTCACTCCTCGGAACTAAAATTTTTATACGGTTCGAGAAGTGGAGACCATGGACGACCTCGTTCACAAAGGATCCCCGAAGAAAAAAGTACTTGTACGAGCATCCTCGAAGATCCGAAGATAGCGATTACAGTGTAGTATAGCAGAAGATAAAAATGGCTTTGAAGAGATCGTTGACAGTAAAAAACACGAGTACAATATTAGCGATTCTCGGATGTGTGCGTTCGAGTATCGCTTTCTACAGTTTACGGATAATCCGCTTAGGCAGACCTGGCCTGTCATCGTCTTTGGTGGCATTGTTGGCGGCGTTTTGAGAGAAAACAGCATTTTCGACGCTCGAGGTGGCGACAAGAACAGGGCTTAACTTATCTCCGTCACAACAACAACGATCCGACATCTTCTTTTCGCGTGGGAGCATTCTCGATGCACCTGATACACCAGAGTCGCAGTTTGATGGCCCAGATATCTATATATCGCTGTATTATATAAACGTGATCAATATCAATGTAATCGGTACAGTCTCGTTATTTTGCAACGAAGCTGCAGTTGATAATAGTCCTTTGCCATGGAATTAGGACCATGTACGAACATTCTGAATATTTTTAGTCGCTTCAATGGTGAAGGACTGTAGGTGAAATTTTGAAAAGTAAACTAGAAAAATTGGTCGCAATCCGGAACAAAGTTCGATAAGTTACGTAGGATGATTTTTGTGATCAATGAAGGGGTTGTCGACGCCACCCCTCTCAGGGCTCGTATAATCCCATGAATACATAATCCAGATGCAAACAGCCGGCACGCGTGTCTCGTTTTAGAACGGCCGTGATATTTCACGGATTACGAATATTTGCGCTTGAGTTTCACGGTATCTCGATCGGTTTCTTGCATCGAATCACCTATCTTGTGTGTGGAGCGGAAAAAATGAATCGAAGAAGTTGATGGATGAGTTCCACGGCCGATTTAATCCGTATGAATAAAAAAGGCGTCTACCATGATGCATTTTCGACGAGGATACGGGGAGAAATGAATGCACAGTCTTCGAAATTTTGTAATAGAATTATTATTTCCTCAGTTTCTTTCGTGGCTGATTCCTTAAACTCTAGGATCGATTAGTTTAAACGAGAAACGACGCATGGGAACGAAATGAACATTTAAGGCAGTCGGACGAAGGAGAAGCTCGATAAATCACAGGAAAAATCCTGTGCACTCCTTGTAATATTAACCCTTCTGCACCGTTAATCGTTTAATTATTTCACTCGATGTCGTTTAGTCACAAATTTTTTAAGAAATAAACTTTTCAATTAACTGTCGGTGCACCAGGGCTAATTCTAAATTTCTAAAAATCTGATATTTCGGCAGGTTCGCAAAAGTCAATCACGCATCGTAAACTTACATTAAAAACAAACAAAATACTAATCTAAAATAATTCCAATTTCGATCTACTTGAATGACAGTGAATTTGTTAGTCTAAGATCTAAATATTATCGATTAATCAAGTGTACCAGTCGTTTTAATCATCGATAATATATTGCTACCGAGTGACATCGTCAGAAATATATCGTTGTCGTTAATGGGCGAATGAAATGTCAGTTCAGTCAGAAATCGAATAATAAAAATCGAAACACTCCGTTGAGACGCGACGATAAAAAGTAAACGAAAATATATATCTTATTCGTCCCTGGTTCGTTCTCTGCAGGCCTTTAATCCTTTGCACTGGTGCGATCGCAAATAGTACGAGAAATAGTACGATTAATATGTATAATTATATATATAGAAAATATTCTTATCCTTATTTACATTAACGTACAAAACTAGAACGTTCTAGCTGACGGTTATTAATAGGCGTATTATATCTTCGTTAATTGTGTATATATAACGTTCATCTCGATTAACAGTAATTATTATCGTTAGTCGATGAAAATTGTGTCTTCTCGTCACCGAACCCCTTCACGCAAGAATTCCTGCTTTTTGTCAATTGTTATATGGAAGATATTGTATAAACAATATTAATTACAATAAAATTGTCATTGCGGGTGCCGTCGCAATATGCTGCTTATCCGACGCTGAGGGGTTAAAAATAAAAGACGAGTTTAATTGCCTAAGAGTAAAAAACGAGGAAGAATTCTATGAGATAAACTGGCACGATCAATTAAAAAAACGAAAAGGAATTAGCATCCGACAATCTGTAAACGTGGATCTATCATTTGTTCCGTGTTTTCAACAGTAACAAGAGATCGTAACTCGATAATTAACAAAAAATAAATTAGTTTCGGGTGAAAAGGATTAACGTAGATCCACGATCGAAAGTCGCTAGCAGTTATATTAAACACGATATTATCTCTAATTACGGTCGTAAGCGCTACGATAGTGTGGTGTGTTACAATTAATTGAGCGCAGACAGCTCGTAATATTTGTTCGTTAAGAGTGCAAAGGCTTAAACAATGAAGGCGTAATGTATATGTACAGGTAAAGATCGAACGATCGCGGGAAACTGGATCGTTGTCTCGATTTTCAGTTGAACAAGGTTCAACACCTTAGCTGCAAATTATCACGATATCTTCTTCGACACCGTATACTGCACCGGTACAGTCAATTACAAGTCAATTGTAATTGTATAAATTATCTTTGCGAAAGAGTAAAGGAAACCATTCCTTCAATTTTGATACAAGATTAACCTTTTCATGATTCTAGCAATCTTGAAAAACAGTAGAAAATTTAACCTCTTTCGAAGTTTTATAAATTCACAATGATATGTAAAAAGAACATTTGAAAAGTCGCTGCGGCGTATAAAAATCTGTTCAAGTCGCAGCTAACGTGTCAGACGCATCCAAAAGTGGACGATTAAAGGAATATTGTACAGGATATTTCAAAATGAACGTACACGATAAAGAGGAGATTCTTTACGAAAAAAATATATCGAAAACTTCACAATTTTTCAATTGGACTCGATTCGTTTTTTTTGTGAAGAATCTGCAACTTTTCTGGTGTACTTTTTGAGACACTCCGTATGTTCACACTCACTCTCGCGGCTCTCTCGCACTTTCTCTCCCTTATAAAAATAAGTTGGACGGAACCGACGACGAGTCTCCTCGTGCTCTTATGTATTTTTTCGTTTGCCTGTATTTTTCTCTCGATTTTCTTTTCAATTCGTAAACGCGTTCACTACCAGCGCTATCATTTGACAAATCGACGACGACTCTTTTCGAAAATATAACTTCAGGCAATGCATATCGTCCGTTAGTCTTGTACCACGATGAAATATTTATCGACATTGAAATGAAAATTTATTAGAAAAAATAGGTAGCGAACCTAAGGAGCGTTCCATCGAGAATTCAGCGGGATCGAAGAACAAAATCGCGTGAAATTTTCATGTTTCTTCGTATTCTCTTCATTTCTTCGAACATAATCGTGTCAGGATTCTTGGAGCTACAAAAAATATTCTCTGATTTGGCTGTAAAGGTAATTTACTTGATCGGTATAAAAACAGACTTGATAAAATTCGTAAAATCTGCAGTATCGCCGTACATGTTCCTTTTACAAGGGTTATACATCCAGTTTAAAAATTTCCATTTAACTTTCAATCGACTGAGTGAATGTTAATAAAGAAGAGGGATTAGAATGAGGGTATTCAATTTCCAGTCGTCAATAATTCCGTCGTTAATTTTAAAAAAATACTGTTTCGAAAAATACTCGATATAGTCGAACGATTAAAAACAACCGCCGATTAAATGCATCCACTCGACTCCGCTTAATATAAACGCAAATTCGAAGAAAACACCGTGTTCGCCTACGGCAGCCTATCTTCTGATCCCGAAAAATTGTCACTGGAACACGATGTACCGAAAAAGGTTACAATAATATACAAAAAAGAGGTTTACAATTTTTCTAACAATTAGGCAATCTAGAACAATAATGGGCTACGACGAGTAGCCTATAGACTCTCGTTACATTGTCACGAGATATAGAAGCGACAAATGCTTAAAATTGACAAATGCGCGCACTCTGCCCATTAATGTTTTAGAATGAGCTATATGTTCTCATTACATGAAGAAGAAATTAATTTTGCAGTTGACTGCATGTGACTTAAGCAAAACTTCCAATGATCCAAGCATCAAAAAACCAGTCTTCTCTCGGCTCACGAAATGCTTCGCCTTCGTGCAATATCAAGGGCCTTGCAAAACATAGCTACGCGATTAGAATACCTCTTTTTTTTTTCAATTTTTCCTTTCTTTTTCGTTTTTATTAATGAACGGACGCAAATGGCTGTTGCAAAAATACAATTTGTTATTTTTCATCTTTTCGTAATAAGTCTAGCAAAAATGTATTACTATCTAATACTTCTTAATTAACACGCTTCGTCATCGCCGTGTTATGATTACGCGGGATTGGCAAGAAGGCCGTCGAAAAACATCGGTTTTATATCTTTTCCCGCGAACGCGAGAAACTGCATTTTTTTTTTCTTCAAAGAAAAATTTCGTCGTGAACTTTGTTAGAGTACGTTCACATCCGGCGTACGCTACCACTCAAACTTCTTGGTACTCGCAAGTAGACTTTAATGTTCATGCAAATTTTAATGTTCCTCTTGCTATGATTGTTTCTGTCGAAAAACGCTTCCATTTTAAATCTAATAATTTTGTTCCACAAATATTATCTCTAATGTGGTACACCCTTTATCACAAGCATTCGTAAATGAAAAATTAAATTTCCATCGTATGTTACATCCAAGACTTTTGAGCAACAGTGCACATCTATTTAAGTGTATATATAATATAGCGCAATATATTATATAATGTACGATACTTTACAATATTTACTGTGCCTGATCGTGTCTCGATCGACGAAACTTTTCTCTTTCAATTTGTCCGTTCCTTCAGGAACAAGGTAGCTACCCCTAACACTCTCGATCAGGTCTGACATCGAGTCCATGAACGAATGGAAATACCGTCGTTCAACCAGTTCGTTTAGGAGTACAAGCGCTTCAACAATGAAGGCGTTACGTATATGTATATATGTACAATTAAAACCACACGATGGCCGCCCTGGATTTAATCAACTAGTTGTTACACTCCTAAAATCTCTCTCCATGGCCGTTCATCAGGCAACTTTCGTTCCACGCTTTTTATGCCGACGATTGTAGAGCAGCGGACGAAACGAGACGAGGGAAGAAGGAAGGAGAAACCATCCTCGACGAGACGATCCACTATGGCGTCCAACAGGATGAAGCAGTTCGAAAGCACGTTGTTCCTTCATGGTCGACGACCATCCACTTCCGTCGTGCGTCTCGAATTTTTGTCAGGTAACGACCAGCCTGGTGGTCGAACTCTCCAAACGCTTCAGCCGTGGTCACTCGAGGCCTCGTATGAGTACGGCCAGCTCACGGAACGAGGCACCTAATTTTCCCGTGGTTGATTGCTTCTTCAATAAGATGCTCCTGATTGTGCACAGTTTCTCGTAGCAGGACAGACACTTGTGGTAGCTGTGGTAGAAAATTTTCAAAGTTAGAAATTTTTAAATGAATCCGGTCGATCCAGTATTTGAAGTTTAAGTGAATTTACCGTTCCTCTCGCGACACATCGACGCCGATCGTGTGAAGAGGCGCCTCCACATTGGACTTGATCACCGAGGCGAAATTTCGCAGGATGAGCCTCAACGCCGAGGAGCCCACCGTTATGTACCTAGAACAGTTACAAAGAAATATAAATTGTTAGAAACTGGAGGAACAATAGAAAACGGGCAATGAATCACGATCCGAAGAGCGGAGAATGGAGAAAGTACGAAACGAGAGGAGTCGAACACCCACCGGTACGTGTCACGGCTAGTTTGTTCCAAAACGTGTTATTAGCCCATTATGACGCCAATAAATAACGAAAGGCACGAAAGGCTTGGCCGTACCATTCGACACGCTCGCTTTCGACGAGCGATAAAGGGTTCGCGCGAGCTCCCGTTCGAATCGGCGAGACGAATCGAACGGGCCGCCTCGTAAATGTTCCACGGTAACGTTCGCTTGTAAACCATGAACAGTGTGAACATTCTGTAACGGACTAGAAATAGACAAATCGTCCCTGTTCGTTTTTAGCAACATAACACGCGGTTCTCTCAAAATCCTAAAAGTTGCGATCAACATGAAGTCGTGACTCTTTCGTCGCCAGAAACGATCGATAAATCTGGAAACGCTGACGAAAACCCTCCGTCGTGGCACGTGACATTCTATCCGATATTCATCGACGTCCTTTTTTTTCTCACGAGCCAGCCACCTTTGACCAGGACGAAAGGCCGTGACGAACGGACCGTGAAAACGGCGACTAGCTGTATGCAAACGGTGCTCTGCATTGCGCCGCCCGAGATGTGTATATTTAGCCGGCAATTTGCTGGATGGATTCACCCTTTCGCCGGTTGTCGAACCGTGACTCGAAAGTACCGTAATCGACCTCGATGATGAGTAACCGTGATTCGAGGTCATACTTTGAAGCTATCGTGCTTGTATCGAAAGAATTAAACGAAGCCTCGTTAATCAGTCGAACGTGATGTTCGAAGAAAGCTTGAGTTAAGCGATCTGTTCATTCGTTAAATTAGAGAAATGTTTTTTGCCTTTGATTGGTCTTCGTTAATTTCGCGATCAATCTTCACCGTTATACACTCGACTTTCTTTGAAAATTACGAGTCAGTTTCACGACCCATCAGAGCGTACGATGTTTCTTTTAGTTCCAACAGAAAAGGTACAAAGAGGGACACACGAACGGCAGCTGTCGAGCGAGCAACAATTAGCCGAATTCGATTTTGTGGAAAAGAAAGTGTGCGGATAACGAAATTTCTTCGTATTCGAGCTTCGTATTACAAACACACGTTTTCGTGCGTAATACTTTCACTATCACCGAAAGTAACATTATCTACAGGGTTACGAAATTTGTAATCGCGTCATTAAGAATTCGACGATTAAATTATATTCGATAATGAGATGTTTTTAATTTAAAGTAAATTCAACACCGTCTAATCCAAAGATTATAATTTACTCGAGCTCTTATTTTATTGATAATGGAAATCATAGTAATCTCAGTATTTTTTCTTTAGCTTCTAATAATAGTAATGACAGATGAGAAGAGAAGCGAATAGACGATGATTGTAGCAATAACTATACGCGTGACGAATGAAACGGCAATTTTCCAGACCGGTAACTCGACGTTCTAAACGTATACGTTATTATTAGATCGACTAACAGCGATATCGGCTACTCTTTCAATTAATACAGAACGAAAGTTGGGTTTAATGTGATCGGGCAACATTATAGACGATAATCGCGAGAAATTCCATAAAATAACACGTTTAAAACCTAACACTAATTTAATGGCAGCTTATGAAATACTTATTTATCGCGGTTGGTTGAAGTTACGAGACAAGGCACGATTCTGTCGACGTTAATGGGACTATACGATTTATAATGCGCATCGTGTGCGTCATTGGAGGAAGAATAGGGCAGGAAGAAATGCACACGTGAAAGGAAATGCTCGTTTCTTCGTCATGACAGCACAACAGCAACAGCTTGTAACTGAGCACCGGCTAATTGCACCGTGTCCAACATCAGACTCGCACCATTCAATTTTCCTCGTTATTCCATGAACCCGTGTTGTCTGAGAACGATTGTACTGTCACGTACTTGCAACTTGCCATTTTTTATATGCACGAACACGCTTTAGGAACGATGGAAAAAAATTGATGGAGATGTCGAGCTTACTTTAGGGCCATTAATCTATAATTTATCAAATGAAATGTGGAAACTTTTGTATTCGCCGAGAGAAGAAAAATAGAAATTGAAGCATGAGTAGAGCAAACCGGATTTTCCTGAATCGATAAAAAACGCGTCATAGTCGTATCCAGCTTCCTACGCATCATTAATATTCATGATCAGCTGTCAGACGAGAAAGAAGAGGATCTGTCCATGGAGAGCGTCAACATATGCGAACGCGTGGCACTTTGAACAAAACGAGCGTACGACGAGGAGTTCAGGCTCGAATTTGCATCTGCCACTGTCTTCCATTGTCTTGGCTAATTTCGCGAACCCCTCATTTCTTGCAATCCTCTTCGCCTCGTGTTTCCCCGTTCGTCAAATTAGCCATTCCCATACCGTGAGCCGCGTGAAGTGACGCGACCCCACTTCAAACGCCCTGTTTGCTTTTGCATTCGAGAACTCGCCCCTCCGTTTCAAAGGGGTGGCTCGATTTTCTCTGATTCACGGAGCGTGTAGTATTACACGTGAGGTAACATTACACGCGAACGCGTATCACGAGTGTATCGTATTTTGAAATCGAAAAACAAGACGGTACTTACATCTCGTATTTACTCTGAAGGAGGTCCCCGATTGGACCAAGCAACGCATTACATAGATCCAGGTTCCACATTGTTCTGTAAAAATGAAAGAATAGTGAGAATGTAAAAGTGGAATATGTTGCTCATTGTATTGTACAGCAATTTCACTCACGGTTTTAAGGTCAATATTCCCAACAGATCCACGACAACTGCAAGATCGTTCATCGCTACAGCTGATTCAACCGCGGCCTGAAAGTTTAACGTTCTCTTTAGGTCTCACGTTATTTTATCGATAATGCGATTAAAAAACTAGGCATTACCTTAAGATCTTTATTGTGCCAGAGAGAGTAGACAATTTGTAAGGAACGATGACGATTCGTGAGTATCGTCATCATTGGCTCGTGACCTCTCATCATGCTGTTGAGTACCTCAGCCTCCGACATTTCATTCAGAACTCCCATCGGAGGATATCCCAGGCCCGCCGAACTCGCAAAATGATTCTGTTAACAAAAACACGATTATGTTTATACATTAGATTTTTAATAATTTTTTAAATTATGATGACTCACCGGTAGAAAAGCTTCAACATCTAAACCGAAAGGTTTATCGGTATTTATAGGGATCAATTCTTCCTTCTCCGTGGTCTCGATATTTGGCCTCAGTTGAGGAGTACGAATTTCTACCTTAGGATTCGGGGGCACTTGAGCTTTGTTTGATTTCTTTGTGACAAAGGTGGTAGCTGTGGTAACGTTGCGCGACGCTGAGGTAGGTAAGTTTCTGCTTAGAGACGTAGACCTGGATTGCGCAGAATTTGGCCTGTTCAACGCAGGGTCAGAGGGACTATGCCTTATATTATTAATTCTGCGAAACAAGTTAAAATAAATATTTGACAGTTTTCGATGCTGTGCGATTCGAAAGGAAATTATATACTTACTGTACCGGATAATCGCTTTCGTAACCCTGTTCTCCATCTCTGCAACTACTTTGTCTTTTTAAGTAGTGCTTAGGAGAATCAGGGCTAGGTGCTCTATTCTTTATTTTCCCATCGTCCATTACTGGAAGAACAGCAGCCATTGGTGCCACACGCGGTGTCAGCGTAGAATTTGATCTTTGTGGACCCAAAGGTTGTGGAAGTGTTCCGATATCACTGGTTGGACCAGATTTTTTACCGGGGAAAGGTGTGATGCTTTGTCTAAGAGGAGGTATGGACGCTAGATTCTTCGACGTTCTAGCAAGACCGTTATTCGTTTGAAGATTCGCCTTTATCTGACTCGTCGAGGTGATGGCATTTCTCTGAACAGGTGGCGATGACTTTATTGGTTGAACACGTACTGGTACGGGTTTCGTTAACGATAACGTTGCTGCAGGTGGAGGCGGAGACGACGGCGATACTATAGGCGGAACTTCCTCTGAATCCATCATATTTATGTTTGACATTGAGGTAGAAAGATTTTGCAATATTTGTGGTTGTGTAGGATCTGAAAAATGAATGTATACGAGACAATGTATAAAGAACATAGACATTTATGTACGAATACTTGTAAATTGATGTGCATGCAATTCCGGTGTAGAAGGAAAAAGATGGAAAGAACTCACCTAATTCTTGAGGCTCCTGGAAAGCCTCAGGTTCTGGGGGTGGAGTGCGAGACACTGAAACATATCGTGCACAGCATGCTCATTCACAAACCATACAGCACAACATTCAACTTTTAGATGCATTTATATTTTTAGGCATGTGATTAGAGATAGGTAGTAAAGGGTTAGAACAAGCTGGGATACAAGTATGTTACGATACAAAGATCTTGCAATGAAGGGCAAGTAATAGAATACTATGATATTTACGCGCTCTATTTGGTTGAAAAACTTCATCGTATTCGGTGACACTGGGTATATCAGCAAAAGTTGCTTCATCCTCTGGGTCAGTTCCAGATTTGTCTGCTTCTTCAATAGTTCGCACATCTACTCTATATGAAAAATAGAACGATTATATACAAGAAAAGTATAGCATTAAATATAAAACTTATCGTGACACTTACGTATGTTTTTTTAATCCCGGTGGTCTTTCTCTAGAGAAGCTTTTCCTTAGTGAATTCCCGTGACTAAATGGGGAACCGGATGTTGAAACTCCTCCCAGCGGAGCAACTTTTTTCAAATCGCATACGTACAAAACAATATTTGCAGTGTGAAAACTTGCACCAATCTGGAAAGTTGATAGACATTAATATTAATTTATAATTCGATATCCCAGTTTTCACTAACAAATATAGCCTTACCAGCTGGTTCTGAGCTATAGCTATATCTTGTACTTTTCCCCAACCAGTTGGGACAGAATCTAATGTTCTACCTGGTTCCCAGCCATAAACTTTTAGCACATCATGGCAACCAGCAAAAAGACATTCTCCACCTTGACTGAAATAGAGACTCCTAATTGCAGAGGAGTGGCTTTGTTCTGTAGAAGATACGAGCTGAAATGATTCTAAATCCCAAAAATGAACTGTTCTGTCTGCACTACCACTAGCTAATAAGAATTCGTGAGGATGAAATTCTACTGTTGTTGCTGGTCCTCTGTGTTCTGAGAATTCCCTAAGTTGTCTGCCAGCTCTTAAATCCCATAACTAATTTGAAAGAAAAATAATTGTTAATTAGAACCATTGATTTAAACAATCCTAAAGTCATATGGTTGTAGTCATCACCTTAACCATTCCTTCCTCTCCTGCACTAGCAATCCATTGACCATCAGGACTAAATTTCAAACTGTTCACCATTCTATTATGTCCCTTATATGTAAATATACATCCTTTCCTCCTAATGTCCCAAAGCTTAATAGCAGTGTCCAAACTTCCTGATGCCAACAGTTCTCCATAAGGATGAAAATCCATGCATCGTATACCTGCTTTATGTCCTGTCAATGTACGAGCTAATTTGGCATGTTCCAAGTCCCAAATTTTTAATGCTCCTGTCTGTGAGCCAGCACATACTAAGTCTTCTGTCTGTCCAAATCTTACACATTCTATCGGTGTGGTATGACCGCTCAGACTCTAAAGAAATTACAATTTGAAAGAAATTACATTTGAAAAATAAATTACATGAAAACACTATTGTTTTAACAAGCAGAGAGGATGAAAATTTACCATAATACAATTCTGCTTTCCAACAGCCCATAGATTCACCTTCTTGTCATCACCACCAGTGACCAAAACGCGTCCAGACTTGTGGCCTAATGCTAGACAATTGACATTGGACGAGTGGGCAACAAAATCCTCTGCGCAAAAGGAAACAGCAGATTATAAATTGATCTGAACATAGTATTAACTTTCAGTGACATCATAGAGACAATGTGTTTGCTATTCAACGAAGGTTATGACCATAATAAAAAAATGCAAACGAACAATATATCCATTGAGTTGATTTGTAAACAGGAATTGTTTACTGATATCTAAGAAGAGAGCGCCAGAACGGAATCTACTAGATCCACACTGTGCACCGACGTATTTTTAAATAAATAAATTGTATGCAATAATAGTGAGAATCGCTTACGGAGTTTCCATGATCTCTTCGTGGACGAAGCCATATTCCGGGACCACAGGATTGCGTTGTGCACGACTTATTTGGCAACGACAACAATTTGAGATTTTAACTTGCGGATGCACAATTTTTTTTTGCGTGAATTCGTGGGTAACATTTTTACTTGGTGTTATTGCTTGATTAAAAAGACGATTGTTCAACGGGGCGGCAGCATGTTGCCGCGCTGTGGTCCTGAAGGCGATCCTTTCCTTGAAATTTCTGTCCGTTTTCAGAAACCGTTCGTACCACCTCTTCGTCGTATCTCATTTCTTGAATCTGCCTGTCCGTGGGTAGCGCGAACCAACGTGACGTTGAGAAATATCGAAGTTCTGTTTCTATCGAGATCACGTTCCAATCGATCGCGCCAGATGTCACCAGTTCCTCGGTCAATTGAATTTCGCTGTAGAGAGTATCAGATGCTGTTGCTTGTCAATATAAATAATATTCAAAAAATCGCTATCAGAAACTGCATCGTAACTTATTAATCGAGTCGCTGGTAAATGCTGTATTATTACGTGGGATTTACTTGTTACGTTACGAATGACATAATGACGTATTTGTAAACATTTAGGAAAGAGGTTACAATCTCCGTATTGTCTCTTCGTAAAATTAAAAATGTCTCCAATTTTGTGCGCACGTATACTTGCAAATGAAAGTAAAGCATTGTTTCCGAAAATATTCAATAGACATTATGTAAAGTATGTGCAAGGACAGTCGCCAGAACCTGGAATTAGAGAATATTTCTATTATATAAATCATGAAGGCATGGTATAATTTATTCTTTGGATTGGATTTGCTACTTTTAAAGATCATCAAATTATATTTTCTATGCTTTTTATACTATAGTTGTTCCTGGATGATAGTCGTCTGAAAAACTTTACCTCATGTTTCAAAGGTTTGCATAAATTATGAAACAATCTATTATATATACTACATCACATATCATGTATGCAATGTTATTGTAGATATACCCTTTTTGCTTCGCTTTTTCAAGAGCTTGAATATAAATGAGAGTAACAGATATACAGAGGATTTTCCTTATGTTTCTCGTTGTGGAAAGGAATTGAATTTTGTCAGATGCTATGATTCGCCAATGGTTTTTACAAAAATTATTCAAAAACCACATATTGTAACGGGTGAGAATATAGATTTGATAGTTTATGCTCATGCAGGAGAGTTGCTAAAGGTAGATTTGTATTGTTGTATTTGAATTGTATTGTATTTGTATTGTTTGATAGTGAACTGTTAATGAAAAAAAGGAATAATTATAGGTTGAGTTTCAACCACACAAATTACACATGGACATTCGTTCAGGAAGAGTATATCATCCTGCACCGAAGAGAGGAGGATACTTTGGCCTAGTAGCATCAAAGCTTGCAATTGAACTTAGCTCACAGTTCAATTTTGAAAATGGGGAACAACATGCTCCAACTCATTTTAATTGGAGAGGTAAAAGATATTCTCTTGATACAAATTGGTGGAAGTTTGACTCCAACATAAAAGTAAATAATCTTTGTTCTGAATCAGAAGAGAAAACAAAGTATGATATATGAACAACTTTCATAAAATGTATGTATATTTCAAACAATAACAAAAATTGTATACTTTTCGCTATATAATAGATTACATTAAGTTAGAGATGAAATATCAAAAATTCTAGCTGTAGAATCGTCAGATGTTGTCAAAGCTTTTTCTCCATTCCTAAAAATACACTTGTTACAATATTACAAATGGAACAATATTTATAATTATTTCTACTTACTCAGATATATATAAATCAAGAATATCTGCAGTATGACCTTTAAATGATCGTATACATTGACCATTTCGTCCATCGAAACACCTAAGAATACCGTCCAATCCTG
The DNA here is from genome assembly GCA_945859555.1 of Megachile ligniseca. Taxonomy (NCBI): domain Eukaryota; kingdom Metazoa; phylum Arthropoda; class Insecta; order Hymenoptera; family Megachilidae; genus Megachile; species Megachile ligniseca. The sequence goes on from OX243792.1 coordinate 1,524,106, forward strand.
TTGAAAACAAGATAGCGGTATTTCCTTTCCACAAGATTTTAGATACACCACTTTCTTGTTCTATCGTTTGACGGAGTATCTATATAGTTTTAGTAAAAATCATTGATATAAGGTTGCAAATAAAGTTGTATTCAAATAGAAAAGAGAAGGTAATAGTACCTGTTTTGAGATATCCCAAATAAAAATTTCTCCATTAACAGTTCCAGTTGCAGCAACTTGAAATGTAGAATCTTTACAGAAAGCTGCTGTTTCTACCCAATTGCTATCATTATTTCCTTCACTATTTCCAGCCACTTGATCAGTGTTTGTAGTGTTATTTTGTTCACGATTATTAAGACTTTGCAGAACAGAAATAATCTGTGATTTTAAAATTGCATTATTTTAATGTTGGTTGATACTAAAACTGTCATTTTTATTACCTTGCCCGTGTTTGATGAGCTTATTATTGTTTTACCATCCACAGCTGCAGAGAGTATTAGATTGTTGTCTGAATGACAATCAATCGTAGTTATAGTGGAAGTATGACCCATTACAGAGGAGACAGATGACAGCACAGAACCAGATTTTAAATCTATGACTCTAATAACTCCATCCTCATAACCTACTACAGCACGTTTACCTGAACCATAAATAAATCCAATTTCAATTAAGTTGCAACACTTAAGATTCAGAAAGACAATTCAAAGACGGTTACCATCTGGAAATATTGCACCAGTCTCTGCCCTACATCCAAATCCTTGAAAGACCTTGCAGTCTCCATCAGGTATTTTCCACATATACACTTCTCCATCTACAGACCCTCCTAATAAGACATTTGCAGCCACGTGCCATTTCATCCACTGTAATGATATACTTTACTGATATTCATAATCACATTAGACACATAGAAAATATATAATAAACCAACTGTTGCATCTCCCATATTGTAGTTCCAAACCCTAACTTTGTCAGACATTCTCCAAACTTGTATCATACCACTCATATCTCCGGTAGCCAAATACGATTCATCATGATTAAATTCTGAAAAAATAATACTATCTTTGTGATCCACACAGTCAAGAATAATTTCTCCAGTCGATGTATTCCACACATAAGCTTTATCTTCTTCTCCTCCTGTAGCAGCCAACTTTCCATTTTTAGTCAAAGAACCACAAAAGACAGAACCTAGAATTTTATATAACAAAATTATAATTTTGGGCTAATATCGGTATTAAATTAACAATTTGGACATTATTAACCTCGTTTATGACCATTAAACACCAAAATTGCATCTCCTTCCTCTGGAGAATCTTCTTCCATTGCATCTTCATCTTCAATTTCTCCTGTATCATATGCATCTATTACTTCTTCTACATCACCTATGTAAACCATATCTTCGTCTTCCATCTGATTATTCATGTCTGGTGAGGATGGCGGTGTATCCTTGTGCATGATTTACCTTAAGAACTTAATAAAGCGTGCAACAGGTCATGTTTTAAAGTGATTATGGATATATTTACGTAGGAGATACGTGAAGTAAATAAAACGTTGCTGATAATGATTTAGCGCTTTTTCCACGTGCAAGTTGTGTAACTCGTTAGATTTTTACCTTTATTAAAGCAGTAAGAATTGTGCTTGAAGTTAATCGTTTAAAAAACTGGAAATTCAAATGCCCGTCAACAACAATCGGATATCTCAAACATCAGCTGATTCGGAAATCACATGTTGTTAAAATGATAGGGAATTTTCATTTAGTTTTGTTGGTATATGCAATAATGGTCTTATACCACTAGTGACCTCTGTAGTAATAAAAAGAGTTGCTTACCATCTGGTGCAAAGTTAATTTTCTTCAATAAAAATTCAATTGAAAGGAATTGGATATGTAAACTTGAACAGTTTCAAGTGCTCAAATTTCGAAACCTACCATGCTGACCGATATACAAACAGTAACTAATCATCGATCTAAATGACTTTTGGCAATAATCAGTCAGATTTTTGCATGAAATTAATTTGTTTCACATTCAATCGTTCTTTTGATTCTCGCCAATTTTGCAATAAAACATTTGAAATACGGTTGTTATGCAATTAAGATCTAATCGTGTTCAAGTAACTGACAATTGTCTATGCGCGTAGAGTGTATATATAATTTGGACATGCAACTTGTGGTGTACGTCAATCGCACTTCTGGTTTCATCATCCGTCTCATCCGTTCTCCCACTCTCTCCTCGTACGATCGTTCTTCCTTGTCTCGTTGCCACGTTTTCTCCATTCCTTTCTTCATCGCCTTGTATCCATCTCTTTTTATGAATAGAGGTGTACGCCCGACAGCCGGCAGTCTCGGTCAAGCTTCCGTACGGTGTGTCTGTCATATTCGATTTCTTTTTTTTTTCAAAATTTCTTCATGTCTTTGGTGTACCATAATTTTCACAATTTCAATGAAACGTTCACAAAAGTTATATCGATCGATACAATCTACGGAGACCGGCAGATATACAAAAATCACGAGATACCATCGTCCAGCTTTTGATGACTCTTCGAGGAAACCATGGATCACGGATCAAACGAAATTTCGAAAGATTAACTTGACGGGAAACTAAATAACGATAAACACCGAGATACGACACGTCAACTGGAAGATGGCATAAAAGATGTTGAAGTACCGCCAAATAGAAGATATAAAGAGAATAGACACGTGGTCCAACGATGAATAGCAAAACAAAACTCGCAAATTTGTGGAACAAAAGTGGGAGGAAGAAAATTAGTATATTGTAGTGGGAAGACGAATTTCTTAGCAGTTGAGCTTTACAGTGTTGAACGGTTTAGAGGGAAAAGACCAGGGAAAAGAGGGAAAAGCCACGTGCCGTGCACTTGCCAAATCGATGATCATTCTACGCTGCAACGTTTGATAGATAAAGTAACACGAAAAAAAGACAAGTTTTCCTGTCTACGATAAAGCACCATTGACTGTGAAATTATTTATGTTAGAGGGTCAGTTTAAGTACATCCGCAAGAGGATGCACTCATTTAAATATCAAACGTCAAATATTTGGAGCATGTCTCTTTAGACATTAGTAAATATTTTCAAATGCGTGGGAAGGGTAGTGTACACACACCGTTTCTGCAAGATCGTTTTAATACAAAAAGAAAACATTTATCGAAGATAAAAAGTACGATACGAGTTTGGAATTCAATAAGATATGCTTAGATTTGAGGATAAAAGCTAGATCAAGTCGAATTAGAGGCCTGTATTCAGATTGTGAACCAAACAATTCGGTCACGTTTTTCGAACGTTTAAAATGGAAAGCAGAAACGAGAACACTGGTCTGTGGGTGTTCGGATACGGATCTCTGTGCTGGTATCCTGGTTTCGAATACAAAAGAAGCGTCGTAGGATACATCAAGGGATTCAGCAGAAAATTTTGGCAAGGGAACACGACCCATCGCGGTACCCTTGAAAACGTAAGTTGCGAACTGTTTATTACACCTCTCTGTATTTCACTTTTTATACGTTGTCACGTGACCTTCCGAAAAAATGTAAATAATACGTGCTAATGTTATGCTGGAAGTTGCAATGACGTAAATGAATCGATGACTTCAATTTATTATAACATCATGTTTTTGTTTCCTACACTTCTGAATATCAGTAAAATGACCACCGTACCTGCTACTAGTTGATACTAATTTTAATTTCCGTCGATTAGAGTCCATTGACCACGCTTATAGTTTCTCGTGCGACTTACTTCTATTTATATTCTTAAATTTTGCGTTCATGAATTCGCCACGTGAATACTTTTACGAGGGTTTGGCAAGCTACTATACTGCGTCATAAACATGAGATTCCACTTCGCATTTAGTGTTCACAATGTATCGAAGTTAGAGAAATGTTTTCATGAAATGTACCTAAAAAGTCTGGACATTTTATCGATAAAGATTATACCTCAACGATTTATGTAAGAGCAAAATAGCTTTTCTAAATAAAATTATATACGATAATAATGGTCACGGAAATGTGCGTACCGTCAATGAGCACTTACGGATGTTTCTATTAAGAGTAATGGAAATCAGATAGAGTTTCACCCATAGAGCGATCCAATTTCTCCAATTGATATAATGCAGTTTCAGAGATTGAATTTACTGTTTTCCATCAATTGTTCACCGCGCTAATTAAATTCTGTTATAAACTGATAAGAGTTTTGATATTGTTCTCACGAGTGCCATTAAACCGGAATTGATACGACGGTCAGTCCCATAAGAAATATGGCGGTCTCCACAGAAATGTTACAAAATAGTTAAATTAGGAAATAAAAGAATGTAGTATCGTGAGTTATACCAGTTATCTATTATTAATATTTAAGCACGGCGTTACGTTTTTATAAACCAGAATTTCTCCTGGTTTCCTGTTACAGTGAGCATTCGATTAATGCGAATCCAGTTACAACTTGTAGAAACCGATATCTTTCGAACACAATTTTGTGTCCTGTATTTGTGCTACTTATTTACGTCATACCAGTTGCTAAGCTTCTCATTGTTTCACGAGTTAATCATCGATCAATAATGATTTATTTTCTTTTTCTTGCAGCCTGGACGCGTGGCTACATTGGTCGAAGAAACGGAGGTAATTTCCCTGATTTTTAATCATTTCATATAACTTCCGATAAGTAAGGTCATATACTTTCGTCATTTAATTACCGATCATTGACACACATTTCTTGTTTCCCAATAAACCACAGCTGTGTTTTCTTTGTCAACAGGGTATTGTTTATGGCCGTGCGTTTGAAGTCCAGGACAGCGTAGCTCTGCCATATTTGGAAAATCGCGAATGCACTTTAGGAGGATATATGACAACGATTACAACGTTTTATGGCCGCGGGGGAAACAGAAAGTTTCCCGTGATCATTTATATAGCTACCAACAAAAATGAACACTGGCTTGGCGACGCGCCCCTACATAATATAGCGAAACAAATCTCTGAATGTTCTGGACCAAGCGGTCACAACGTTGAATACCTTTTACGGTTAGCATGATAGTCATATTACATTTAATCATTTTACTCGTGCAAGGGCTGGATTAAATATTGAGATGAATTGAACGAAGGGGACTACCGCAGTAGTTTTCCATTGCCAAGTTTATTATGGGCTATACTTTCTAAAATTATAAATTCTCAGACACAGAGTTGTAAAATTACGATTCCTAGTCTTATAGTCCCAATGTTCTCAAAATTTAAAAGCCCAAGGTTCTGTTCCGAAAAAGGAATATGTAAGGTGTTAATCCGGTTCTCCTTGTGCCTGTAAAATGTATATCTACCGATAATATTTTGACTCGTTTCATGTTCTGTGCAGATTAGCTGAGTTTATGCACCGTTATCTACCAGAAGCGCATGACGAACATCTGTTCACGCTGGAATTGTTAGTGCGTTCGAGGATAAAAGAGCAAAATATGTGTCTCACGACGTTAATGGGTGACCGAGACTTTAATATTGATCTCGAGGATGCTGAAATCGATGTCAGGGATGACGAGGATGACGATTTGGTCGTTAACGGTGCTGCCAACAATCTCAGGGAAAATTCTTTCCAATTTATCTCACAAGTACCTGAAAAAGCCTTGCGTTGTCTGAAAATGTAGCCCGTAATTAATAGTGTTTTTATATTAGATTATGTATAAATTGATTTTAACAGAAAAAGAGACGACGATCGTTTGTGATTCGTGGCGAGTACACGAGAAAAACTAATAATTATCGTAGGTGTTAATGTGCAAATGTTTGTACCGTCCGAGAATAGAGATGTGAATAACGGAAGCCTTTGTTCTCGTACATTTTGGCGGTGGTACGAATGTATTTTAAGGACTGTACAAGTGATATTTCGGCAGCTTTGTGTTAAGTATGTTTACGTTTGACTGTGGCACTACCAACTACGGCTAAATTCTTGTTAGCCAGAGTCGTGTCTTAATAATAATAATTTTGAGAAAGAATCTTCAGTGCTCGTTCCTATAATTTCGTCAATTATAAGTTAATGTAGAACAATTTTATACTTTCACGTGTGAGATGTGCTCTTTTATGAAAATAGACTGGTTGGAATGTATTAATTTGTATGCAGCATCATTAAAAGAACTGTTTTTAAAAATGGAGCGTTATTTGATTTTACTCCTAAACATCTAAATATTATATAGTATCGATAACATTAAATTATAATCAATACTCGATCTTTAATTTTTGGACACTTGGAACATAGAATCTAATAATAGATAAAAATATAAAAATAGAAATCTTTCATAAAGTAAGCGCAACATTGAAGACGATACAGGTGGCGCCATCTACCGGTGAATGACAGAACTATCGAAACAGAAAATGTTGATTTTCTCCAAAATTAATAATTTTCTCGTCTTTCTGAGCCGAGCAAAGTGTTCTACGACCTCAAAAGAACTGAAAAACTGACATCACTTTGGACTAAATGCGTTAATAAAGAAAATGAAAAATATTGCATTTTATGGACCTAAAAAAGTCTAGCCATCTAGCGGTGAAAGGTGGAACTACAAAAATAAAAAATTGCGATTTTCTCAAAAACTATACATTTTTCCGCAATTCTGACAAGTACAAAATGTTCTACGTCCTTAACACTATTAATGAGTGTAATTATAAAGCGCTAAGTCCATTATTAAAGAAGTTGAAAATTATTGCATTTTATGGACCTAAAAAAGTCTAGCCATCTAGCGGTGAAAGGTGGGAACTAATGGAACTAAATTTCGATAATTTAATTTTGCATTTATCGACGTTTCTAATTTACCAACATCATTAAAACGCTTAAAAATTAATTAATCCTGCATATCTGAGCATATCATGGTCATTTCTGTTAAAAAAGTCGATATTTAATACATAAGTATGAAATCGATGGGTCAGCTTGGAAAAGTACCACTAGCGCCATCTAGCGGCGGGGTACCCGGAGCAAAAATTAGTAACAGGAGCGCAGAAAAGTAGAAGAGGTATGCGGAGTAAGAGGTCTCCCGCGCAAACCAGCGCGCATGCGCAGTAACAGGTATCCTGGCGCAGCGGCGCGCATGCGCAGTAGCGGCGTCACCTTATATACAGGATAATTATACATTGAAAAAACGTTAATTACTCATTATCTGGGCATAATTTATGAACTTTTATGATTAAAGAATGACCAGTGAACCCTTAGCTACTTTCTCATATCCCACCTGTTCAGATTATCGTTCGCAGTAATTAGTTATTAATGATTTTTGTAGCGCAAGTCGGCGTGTCAAGCCGTATACACGAGCTAATTAAAATCGTTAATTACACGTTTTCTAGGAATAATTTATGCACTTTTATGATTGAAGAATGAAGTGTGATCCCGTAGCAACTTTCTCATATCATATTTGTTGAGATTAGTGTTGACAGTAATTAGTTATTAATGAATTTTCCAGCGCAAGTCGGCGCGTCATATGAGCTAATTTACAATAATTAATTACGCATTTTATGAATAAATTTTATGCACTTTTATGATTGAAGAATGATCATTGAGTGCATACCTATTTTCTCACGTCGTATTTGTTCAGATTTTAATTGTAATTAATTAGTTATTCATACTGCCTGCAACTGCAATAGTAGCACGCTAGATTTATGAATAATCCGAACAAATATGGTATAAGAAAATAGCTACGGCATCACTGATCATTATTCAATCATAAAAGTGCATAAAATGTCTTCACAAAGCGAGTAATTAATAATTCTTAATTAGCTGTCGTGCACCAAATGACACCGCCGACTTGCGGTAGAAAATTCATTAATAACTCATTAATTACAATGAAAATCTGGACAAATACGATATGAGAAAGTTGCTACGGGGTCACTCTTCATTCTTCAATCATAAAAGTGCATAAATTATACCTGGGAAACATGTAATTAACGATTTTAATTAGCTCGTGCATACGGCTTGACACGCCGACTTGCGTTACAAAAATCATTAATAACTAATTACTGGGAATGATAATCCGAACAGGTGAGGTATGAGAAAGAAGCTAAGGAATCACTGAACATTCTTTAATAATAAAAGTTCATAAATTATGCCCAGATAATGAGTAATTAACGTTTTTTCAATATATAAATTACCGTATATACAGAGTGACGCCGCTACTGCGCATGCGCGCTGGTTTGCGCGGGAGACCTCTTACTCCGCATACCTCTTCTACTTTTCTGCTCTCCTGTTACTAATTTTTGCTCCTGGTACCCCGCCGCTAGATGGCGCTAGTAGTACTTTTTCAAGTTGACCCATCGGTTTCATACTTATGTATTAAATATCGACTTTTTTAACAGAAATGACCATAATATGCTCAGAAATGCAGGATTAATTAATTTTTAAGCGTTTTAATGATTTTGTTAAATTAGAAACGTCGATAAATACAAAATTATATTATCGAAATTTAGTTCCATTAGTTCCTACCTTTCACCGCTAGATGGCTAGACTTTTTTAGGTCCATAAAATGCAATAATTTTCAACTTCTTTAATAATGGACTTAGCGCTTTATAATTACACTCATTAATAGTGTTAAGGACGTAGAACAATTTGTACTTGTCAGAATTGCGGAAAAATGTATAGTTTTTGAGAAAATCGCAATTTTCTATTTTTGTAGTTCCACCTTTCACCGCTAGGTGGCTAGACTTTTTTAGGTCCATGAAATGCAATTAAAAAAAATTTTCGCATACAAAGCTCCCAGCTCATTAAAATACAATTTTTCTATCATTTTTGCTCCTTTATAATAAATTTAAAGTGTCGAAGAAACTACAGAATGCCTAATTTTTCTAGAAAACAATTTTTTAAGTCGGCAGTCCCACTCTTGATCAAAAGATGGTGCAATGGGTACTGTTTTCAGGCCACACACGCTAAAATATCAATTTTAAAATATATTTAAAACTTCCAAATTACTTTGAACTCTCAAATTAATTATCTTAGGACAAACTACTGTTTCTCATATCTCTTTTACATATTAAATCATCTCTAAACCTCTACCATGAATACAAAATTCAACTTAGGACCTCTTTTCGTAAAGTGTGCAATAAAAAGAGTAGTAAAAGAGTACTTTTCAAAAACTTTATTAATCAAGCTTAAGATACAATTAACACGAGTTGATAATGTACAGTTCATTTTATTTACAAATGATATATAACCGATACAAGGTACACATCCAGTCGGTAACAATAAATTTATCTCTAAAGTTTTCTTCCTTCTCGATTACCGATAACGATGCTTAATAACTATACAATATTCGCACAAAATCCATAATTGTTCAAAGGAAATATACAAAATGATATACAATAAGATATGCAGATATCTAAAGATTAGCGGAATAGTATAAATATAAATTTGTCTGCGGATTAAGGAAGAACATTAGTCTACTCATGACACGGAACGCTGCTTGAACTCTCAATTACTATTATTTTATGTAATAACGCTGTTTCCAGATAATTTCCATGTAATCTGATAAATAATTCGCAACGCGTTTCAGCTCTAATTCAACCGGCGATTAAATCGGACGTATACGTAGTTGTATCCTACTTTCGAAACTTTTTAAAAACGATTATCACGAGCTACGAATTTTTTCGACTGTTAACGCGGTTCTTAGACTACCGTGTTTTACACCGTGCTTTGGGCAGAAAAGATGCAAATACCGTTGGTAATTAATTACAATTAGATAGCCGTGAAAGCGCAAACAAGAGCAAAACATCTGCACGCTGTTAGAACACGATTTTCATAATTTTCGGTAGAAATACAAGGAAAAGGAACATGGAATTCTTGGTTACGCCGTGACGGTGTGCTCGAAGATCTTCGTTATTATTTCAGCGAAACGAAGCGTGCACCACTGCACGCTCGAGTTGGCTCCCGTACGAGTTGTTAACTTCTTCGCAAGGATTTTGCCCAATTTATTATCCGGGGTATTCGTTGCTTTCCGTCTAATCGGTACTCGACCTTAAAAATACATTACACATTTTTTAGTCACACAGGTACTGGACATTTGTTAGAAATATAGAACGAGGTCTCTTTGATTAGAGGTCTCTTATATGTACAATTTGGGAGTTGGGAAATTAGGAATTTGGAAAATTGGCAAGTTCTCTGATTTCGGATCTTCCAAATACTAAAGGTCCCCTATTTCCAATCTTTAAGATACCATACTCCCCCAATTTCTAATCTTACAAATCTCAAACGTCCACAATTTTTAATTTTACAAATTCCATACTCCCCCAATTCGCAATCACCCCAATCCCAAAACTCTCCACTTCCCCCAAAATAAAAAAATGAAAACTCTCTGGTTAACAGTCGAGCATGCCTCGGTTTGTTAAAAGGAGATTCCCGTTGGCTAACAAGAGCCACTTAGAATTCAGCAGGTATAGATGCTGATATTTTTACGCGGTTCGTACGATTCCAGGTTTGGTAGGCGACAGAACAGGGAACACGGAGAGGAAGAGAATTGGTGAAGCTCCTTACGGAAACGTACGTACGTAAACGAACGTTCGTCACGCATCGCGGCGATAAAGTCAGCCAGGTATCTCAGGGATAACGTTACTCCTGACTACGTGTGTGTTGTCCTGTAATTCCATTAACGTGTAGATGCAATATACCACTATGACTAAAAGGTACAGAAAAAAATCTCCCTTAGACTCGTGAAATTTCAGGTGAAGAGTGCGTCATGGGTGCGTCACGATTGCACGTCGAGTGCGTCAAGAGTGCGTCACGAGTGAAAAGAGTACAAATGAGCAATTGTAAAAACCCCTCACACAAAATTAACCTGAATCAAGAATCAGTTTACACGTCGAAAGCAAGAAAAATACTAGTAACATAAACTTGGCAAAGAGAGGTAAAGTAAAACAAGAGGTTTACACGTTTATTCCATAAAAAAATGAAAAAATCAATGTATCTACGTGTACACAGTTAACCGGTTAAAGTAGAATCTTAACTCGATCAACACCCGTAGAATTTGTTTTAATCGTCAAAATTAATTAACATTGTCGAACGATAAACGAAACATCGAATCTTCTTGCAGGGATAAAAGGAGAATAATTATCCGAGAAGCGGCCACGATGAAAATATGTTTCCGTTCGCCAGCGGTTTCCACGAGTTCGTGCGGAAAAACTCGTCTACATATATCTCTCCTGGTCACGGTTATTAAACGCGTTTCTTCTTTCTCAGTTTATCGGAGGATATTCAAATTGATCCTCCTACTCATTGATCCGGCTGTAACATAATGCAACGCGTTTGTGAAAACTTCGAACGCGGACAAGGAAACCGAGATTAGAAAGCTGTTATTTTTAATACGGCGTTAAATCGAATATCGGCATTGTTTCCTTGATTCTTCATGGTCATTGGATTTCCACAGCAATGAAACCGTGCTGCAGGTTGCACGTTTTCCCGCGTTTTTCTGCCCACTGAAAAGAAACTAACAAAAAAGTAACGAGACCGTGGGCCGATTTAAAAGGCGTAAAGCACGACATGCTTTACTGCCGATATGGCGATTTCCGTCACGTTATTGTGTCAAGTACTCGCGGACAGAAAAGTAATCGTTAACGCCTAATTTCTTTCTCCGAACAATCTACGCGATATGCAAAATACTATTTATTTCTCGAAACATCGCCTTCGAACGTTAGATCATTCATTTCTCAAGGATTCTCGTCAAGTTCGAACCAATCACTGTTCGACTAATTTAGTAAATTAAGGATTGGAACAGTTTTTGTGGCTCATCTACAGGTTTCTCCAGGGTCGAGGATTAATCGAACAGGAGGAGCGACTGTCGAAAGAAAAATCTGGACGATAAGTGAAAGTTGCTCCGTACTGCAGTAAGGATAAACGTATAGTAGATTATAAGTAATTAAATTATATTCCCTCGGTTTCGTAATCCACGAAAAAGTGAAACTGAGAAATCAATTATTCATCGCATTGTCGAGCGAGCAATTCGTTTTTATCGACCGTGAGAGCGGTAGCCGGCAATAAAGCACCGGCCAGCCTCCTTTTGCGGACCGCTCGTTTTATCCAGTGAAATCCTTTCGCTTCTGACACGAGGTAAACGCGTCGGACCCTGCTTTAACCTCTTAATTGTAGAAATTCGCGCGTTAACAGATGTGCACGTTCCTTTCGTTACCGCTGGTACACGGTCTAGGTTGCGTGCACTTAATCGAACATTGCTCGCAGACTTTTCTTCGCGAAACTCAAATATTCCTATTCCAATTTTCTTGTACGATCATTCACATTCCTACCTCCTTCACTCTCACGAATTTTGTTAACGGAATAAATTAAATTTAAACAAAGATGTGAAATAACAGATGTTAGGTTAGGTTGTTTTATTTCAAGTTAATATATTAACTGTTTGGTTGGAGACGCTTAAATATAGTAACAGCATAGAAATCCATTAATTAATATTTAAAATGAAATTACAGTGTCATTTTCCCCATTTGTAGTTACAAATGTCTGCGAACGAAGAGGGTTCCGTGAAGTCTTGATATTTTAATCGAGAAGTTATTATCTAAGATTGCAAACAATTAAACCGGTTGTGCAGACACGCGGCAATTGTTCCGTCAGTGGTGAAAAGAGCTTCCCTGACGACGTTGCTCCCCGACATGAAATTTCTCCGGCAATGCGTAATTTTCGAATAATAGCCGGGCAGATGCGGATCAGGTACGGGGCGGTGCACGCCGCCGTATTTTGCCATTATTGCCTCGTCCTTTGTCTAGAAAAAGGAAAAACTTTCGCCGGAGACTTGTTTCCTGTCGCGTGTCATCTTCTTAAAGCGTTATTATCAGCACGCGTCAAAACACACGGTGAAATCGAAAGTCGAATCGTTTGTCTTAAACGACGCGTCGACAGGACATTTCTGAACCTACGAAATGCCGCGTAATTGGATGGAAAACCACCTTGACACGTTTCGGTACTGGAAATTAGATTATAGCCTCATTAGCATCATTAACGCTGGTGATCATTTAGCGTTATTGTGCTGCGCGGCCTTAATTAAGCGTATTCACGGATTTATTAGCTCTGTCGCTATGGAGAAAAGAAAGCGACGTGATCTTCCGTCACTTTCTTCCTCGCTAATTCTCACAGTTTCGGTAACTTATTTCCGTCTACACGAAAATATTACTTTGCTAATACTATCATCTATCGTATCCTAATATTTATCACGATTCACCAGTACTGATAGTGCGAATTGATGCAGTTATTTACCGAAATGTATCTGAAAGTCACGGGATAGCTTTTACTTTGGTCACGCGCCAACTCGTGGGTTGGCAACGGTAGAAGAAAGAGGAATTGAGTTAGTTCCGCCACTTTCCTCAGAATTTCATTTCTGTGTCGATAAATTCAATCCCCAAAATGCTATTAGGATCACCATATCCTGAGAGTAACAGAACTACAGGATGTTATAAAACCGTTTAAAAAGGAAGAGGAGAATGATAGGAAATTCAGAAAGATTGTCGTATCGTGCACTTGGTCGATCATTCAGGCAGTCGATTACACGGTGGTGCATCAATTAACTGCACTCGGTTGCACCGTAGCGGCGTAGATGCGCTCGGAGATGAGAGAAAGGTTTCTGTGTCGGGGCAAACGAAGCCTGTGGGCAACACGATTATATTCGTTGTGTACTATTGAAATATCTTAACGCTTTGCATGATGCACCTACGCTTCGAGTTTCATCCATGATACATCGCTCGATCTTCTCAAAATAAATTGTGCGATTTATCTTGTTTTAGCCTACGATGGGTTTAAGGATAACGATTCCATTGTGCATTTAATGCCGGTATACAATAAACGTTTATACAGGGTGGTCCATTCGAATAATTCGAGGAAGAGGTCGACGTCTTCTGAATCGAAGCTATCGATCGTCAAATAGATCACCGAGCTCTGCGGTTAATAACGAGGAACCTCGCGTTCACATAAATTTACGAGGTAGCAACCTACTTATCACCTGCTACGCTGGTGAAACGCTATCCTTTTAATATCGTTTTACACGCTGCACAATTATCGAAGGCGATAAACACATTGTACGGTGACGTGGCTCGGAACGTTGGAAATAGAATTTCATTTGGAACAACTGAGAGATCTTGGGACTTGACTAAATCTTTCAATTGTAACACTCTTTGTACTTGTAGGTATTTTTGCTGTTGGCAGATAGCTAAGACTTTTTGTTGTACATCATGTACACCCTAGTCTTAATTCAAAAATACCTATTTCAAATTGTGTTCACTCAGCTGGTTAACATAGTTGTGTTAACATAAATGAATCACTTCTCGAATGCAAAAGATGTCAGGTATCAATTTCAACTTAACCCTTTGCACACGTATGTCACACCGGAGGTGACAACACCCGGAAATTTTGTGAATAACGAGCAGATGAAATCGAGCGACCAAAAGACTACCACATCGAAAAAAGATGGCGAAGAAGTAGGAAGTAAACGATAGGCGATCATTGTGATAATTCTGAAATATATCAAGGGAACGTCGCGCGAAGCAATTTGCATGGTATAAAAGGTGCGGCCGTGCGTATACTCGCTTGTCGCGCAAATGAGGGAGCCTGGAAGATAGAAAGATGCGAGGTGTCAGCTGTAAAGTCCCTCTGGGAGACAGAAGCCTGTGTATCGGGAGGGGATAACCACGAGTAGAGTCATCCCGCTTGCGTCATCCACCTGCCGCATACGGTGTCCGTGTCCGGTACCGTTTTCGGTACAGTCACCAGCAAATCTGGCTTCACGGAAAAACACCCTTGTGGAGCTTCGAGGATTTTCCTGCACTCGTACGCTCATTGATGTTACCCGTCTTGGACTTTTCGAGATTCCGGTGGTTTGAGGGTGGTTGGGATTTGGGGATCAACGAGTCTGGGGATATGGTAATAGCAAGGGACTGATCACCTTGGGACCTCGGGGTGGACGAACGTGGAAATTTAGCAATTTGGGGATGATCGAATATGGAAATCTAGCAATTTGTGCGTCAAGAGTGCGTCAAATGCATCAAGAGTGCGTCATGAGTGCGTCACGACTGCATCTCTAGTGCGTTCGGGTGCGTCAGAGATGCATCAAGAGTGCGTCACGAGTCAGACTCGTGAAAATAGTGCAAGGGGATAAAATACGGTGATACGGCTCAGCAGAGTGGCAAAAAGTAAAAGGCACCCGTTGCGAATCACCGTAGCGAAAGGATTAAGGGATTTTTTCCAAGGAACGACACACTCGGCGATCGTTGCAAAATTGCCCGTTTCTGTGGATCTGATTATATAAACAAACGGAACCTCCATTACGTAAATGACTCGCCTTCGTACCGAGTGTGGGATCGACGACGACGGCGTCGCGACGTCGAGGCCAATGACGATGATGTGGCCCGAGGAAGGTGAGGCTTATCGCTATAATAGGATTAATTCGTAGGAGCGAATGAATGCCGGCGATGCGTCGGTGTCTTTCTTCTCGTTTTCAAGGTGGGCGAACGTGTGCAATTCCGCTTCATCGCCGGCGATTTTCTATGCCTCGACAGCCCCCCTCCGCAATTTCACTCGGCTAAAGCGGTTTGCAACCTTATGACACAATACTTTGTTTTACCACGTGTTCGAAGGAAAAAACTTTTAACGGAAGCTTCGGGTACACTTCGAGATCTGTAGGAGTTTTGAGACACGTGTTTAATCGACTCCTTAATTTGCAAAATAGATCGAGGGGTTCAAATTTATTGCAAAAATCTATCTGAATGATTTATAAGATCCAAGAGAAATGTGCTGTCGCACTTGGGAGTGTAAAGATTTCAGTTTTATTACCTGTCATCTGTTAAACCATTTTGGAGAACGTGAGAACGGTAGATTGAAAAATAATAGAATGCACCGAGAATTTGCCAAGGGACAAACACGAGTAGACTTGTCCTCGTAAATATCAGTCGCAACGTTGGCAAATCACGCTCGCCATAAAGAGAACGCATCCACTCGTCGAACGGTTTACAATCACCGTTGGCAATTGTAAAAAAATGCCTCCTAGCCGCGATTACGCCTCATGGGATCTCCTTCGGTGATCCGATCTTCTCGATCATTCAGGGACAATCGATACGTAGTTTTCTTAATCGCGTTACCGACGCCGTCGAATCCATTCCGCGCCGCTCGTTGCCGCGGTCGTCGATGCGTAAACGCGTGTCCTTCGACGTTAATAACGATAATGGTATCTGGCTGGTAAAAATGCCCGGGGAATTGTGCGGCACCGTTTTCTGGAATCCCCTTTCGCACGGCATCCGATTTATCTTTCAGTTATTTTTCTCCGGGCTAATTAATGAACCTACGAGAATGCGATCAGCAATACGCAATACTGGACAACTGTTTCTTCTTACGAGGATCAAGAACTTTCTACGATCAAGATTCAAGTTGTTTCGAAGATTAATACCCGGTCCCGAGGGGTTAATGTATCCTGACCGTCACAATGGCACATAAACGTCACATCAACCGGTCGGTAAAAGCCGGTAAACAGCCAGGGCCGCCGGGAACAAAGTAATCCGGAGGTAGTCCGCTCGAAACAGAAGAATTCACCTGACTGACTTCGTGACCCTAAAGCACAAGCAGAGAGAGCAGACCCGGATTTCCCATTAGGCTAATCATTAGGCCGCGGGCGCATCCAGCATACACGTACATAATCTTCCTGAATGCACCGATTATGGCAACATCACTTTTCTCGATTCAATTATGAAAAATCCGATATGCTGTCATAGATCTGACTCACTTCAAGGTTCACATGACCACTCACTTATAATTTTATTTCCTTGAAATCTGCAGTCAAGTACTTTACGTTTTCTGGAAACGCAGTGGATTCCAAGGATTCGATGTATCGAAGATTCTCAGGAGAAGCGTCTCGTGATACGAAAATGATGAAGAACAGTTGGATCAGGAGACTAATATAATAATTGGCAATGCGTGAGCTGGCCCGGAGCTATTTTTTTCTACCGGTCCATCGTCTGAATTTAAACGCCGGAAGCGGGAGCAACGTGCTGGAACCTTAATAGCTCGGAGTTGCCTCGAGGCTTCGAGTCTTCGACATCCTAGGTCAAGATTCTAATAAATCTCGACGGTGAACCGTTCCACGATCGATTGCCGAAATTCGCTAAACCGAGGGAACCTGGATCAATCATCACCCAATTTGATTATAAGCGATAGTAACAATATATCGTTATTAAATGAAATTTTGGTGATCCTCCGACTGTAGTTATCTACGGGTGAACATGTCGCCCTCTGTACCGTTAGAAGACTTGTAACGCGTATAACTATCGAACCGATGTCCCTGTAGGTATATTGCCGTAAAGTGTATAACCAGCAATGTCCGGAGTGGTTAACCTCAGAGCGGCTGAAAATCGAAGAAACGCTCGCATAGCTACACCGTAGCCATAAGGAATCTTGCATTTCCGCGTGTCTCTCGCCTCCTCTAGCGAGATAAAGAATGGCTTACGTGACTAGGTTAGGACAAGGATGACGTGGTCACGGGTTAGCCGAAGAGGTTAGGCTCCTCGACGACTTGGCTACCAGCCGATTGGTAAATCGCGACTCGGAGGAGCCAGCGGTGTTTCTTCCTTCGTGGCGTGTTTCGTCGAGGGAAAGAAACCGATGGAGGAACAGGAGGTGAACAACTTTCACGCGACGCAATGGCGAGCTTCTTCGTATCGGAATCCGCAGCTCCCCGAGGGAACGAGCAGTTTTAATTGCAAATTTCTGGTCCCCTTGCAAGTTCAACGGAACGGCCTCGGTCCTCTTCAAAAACCGACCGTTGAAAAATTACTAACTTCGATTACGATAACGGGTAATAAGCTTCCGAGGTAATGGTCAGCTACTAGAAGATGCATTTTATGACGCAAGGACAAAGGTATGCATAGAATTTTATGGCTGTTTAACGGCGAATTTTTCTAAGCGTTTTACGCCAGGGAACAACCATCAACATGCAAACGAACGTCCGAACCCAGGACTATTCCTGTTAATTTTTAACGAGAAAAATTGCTAAGACCCCGAGTAAACGATGCGGTTTCGGCTTGGTATGAATTTCACGCGACGAGTGTCTTCGTAGGTGAATAAAAATTTTTCCCATTTGACAGCGAACCGACAAGTTTATGGTCACGAGAGGCACAGCATCACTGTACACGGAAGGTACCCTCAATTATTACACCTTTGTACTATTTTGACACATGACGCACTCGTGACGCATTCATGACGCACTCCTGATGCAGTCGTGACGCACTCTAGACGCACTCCTTCAGCTGTGATCAACTTCACAGCTCCCAAAGATAGTTTTTGCATCGCTGTCAATAGGATGTAAGGTCGGCGATCGAATAAAAATTCGCGAGGAGAAATTCGCGTTCCGAAATAATCGGGCAAGCTGTTACGAAAAAACCATCGGTCCGTGTTATCATGCCGGCTCGTCCGTTACGTGGCACCTTCACGACGAACGAGAAACCGACTCGTAATTAGAAAGTACAAAGAGCCTCCGATCGCGGAGAATGCGGCGTAACGCAATGCAAGTGGAATTCCGTTTGATTTCCGCGGCTGACTCCCCGCGAAGCACGCGTCGAATCAACTTGTCCCCCTATCAAATTCTTTCCTGCCGATTATTTATCGCGCACTCCTCCTCTTTCCGCTCGGAGGTTCTGCAACCGGTCGACACTTTCTTCGTGTTCGTTTTTCAGACGTCGATCGCATCGCCAGAAGAATGGAGTAAAAGTTTCGTGGCAGCTGATGCGAATAGTTCTCGTTTATGTAAGAACGTTACCTTGAGAGAATTAAATTCGTGGTATTCTTCGTTTATTTTTTATACGATCTGCAGCTCATTAACGCTGAATACAAGCTATCTACGTATTTGAATTTGAAAATCAGCCGATCTTTAATAATTAGCGTTATTTGCATACGTTTTCACTGAACGCTCTAAAAGAAAGGCAAACCGAATTATCCGATTCATTTTGAAAATTCGCAAATAAAAGGCAATAAAGTCTCGGAGATGAAAGACTGGTGAATCAGTTTTAAATCGAATCAGGAGAATAAAAACGTCGATGACTTCTGGCTCGCTTGTGAAAATCACTGGTCGTTAAGAAGTCTGATATCACGCTCAAAGTAAGAACTATTAATACCGGCAAAGAGAGCCGCTGGAAATATTCAAGCGTTGCATTCGACGGGGGATAGGTTTACGGTGGATCTAAGTACACATGGTCGCACACTATATTGAAACGTGCATACATACCCACACGTGTGTGTACAGAGAGTGTTTGCACGGCGAGGAGATGAGAGAAGAGAGGAAAGGATGGAAGAAGATCCGTGCCACTCGGTCATTGGTGAACGTACCGTGCCGTACCGTGCTGTACCTTGCTGCATCCTATACCTTTGCCTCGTTGCTCGATTCTTTCTTATTATTTTCCTCCTGCTATATTGCACCTAATATTTTCATCTCCCTCCAAAGCCTGCAAACAACACGGAAGAAATTTTTTTTAATATTCTTTTAATATTCGATAGTCATAAGAGACAACAGTAGACAAGAAAACTAAACGGAGAAAAGTACCGATAGTGTAATAATTCTGTAATATTCCTCAGATATGAAATCACGAATTCCCTTACCTGGATCATAGAAAAAGATAAAGATGTCGGTGTGTCTATGATAGCGCGTTTAAGGATACAATAAAAAAGATGGAGATCGATTCAGTGGGCAAACGAAGCGTGTTAACGATAAGGATACTTGTTAATTATCTTAATTGCTGTTCAATTTATTGAAGCAACGCGCAGTTTGTTTGCTAATCATTCCAGTACAGTTTCTACTGTTTTAATGACTGTTTGATTGATTGCGAGGGAGAGACCTTGTATACGTCTCTATCTTTACAGCTCCTTGCTTTTACTACTACTTATTGTGGAACGGTTTCTTGGTAACGGTTAATTTTGCTTTGTCTTAAACGAAGCAAATATTGTAGGTCTAGAGAATTCGAAATACGTCATAAATGATCACGAAATTCGATATCGATGTTAGAAGGAAAGTGCAGTAATGGAGACAGTGTGGTATAAAATCCACAGTTAGAAGTCGAGCCCGCATTAGAGTACCGGTAAGGTCAAAGGATATCACCTGCATGCCCCGCGTACACGCACACTCCGCGAAAAATCCTGGCATCCGCTATACTTGACCTCTTACAGTAATCTCCGTGACAGTGTGTACGTGGCACGTAAAATCGGAATGCCAACGATCGAAATTACACGGCATTTTTACCACTCGATTACAATCTCAAAATTACACCCAGAAACTCTAAAGCCCGAATTCACCTTTCCAAACTTTACTTAACGAGAAAATCCCAAAGTTCCAAGGTCAATGTCACGAGGAAGAAAATCGGAAATTTGTGATGGAAGCAAATCGAAATTCTTGTAGATACCGGTAAGGTCAAAGGATATCAACCGCGTGCACACATCCTGCCGACGAAAAGAACGACACGGGTCCCGGAGAGTTGACCCTAGCCGGTATTATCCCTTTCTCTCTTTCTCCGTCTGTCTCTGTCCGAAGCGTACCTGTACGCTTAGAATCTAGGTAAAGCCGACCGCGGCGCCGGTAGACCGTTAAGGTTCGATCACTTAAACGTACGACACGAAAGGGGAGGGCATGCAGCTCTCCTGGAGAAGGTGTAGGAGGCCGGTGCTCTCTGCATACCTGCGTGCGAAGGTGTGTATACGAGTATAAGGCAACGGAGAGCTCCAAATGTCAGAAAGAATCGAGCGGAATAGAGCGAGTGAGCGGCGAACAGGATCGTCCGTACGAAAAAGGGATCGTTGCCGGAACTGGACACCCTCGAACAGGTAGCTGTTACTGCTCCCTGTTTGTCGTTTGTCATTTTATCCTTCCTCGATCACCTCGCAGATGTTCGAGACATGTCCGAAATTGCAGTACTTCTGAAGATTCTTTTCGGAAGATGATGCGACTTTTCTCGGATAGATCAGTGGTTACGAGGACGACCACCGTTGCTATTTACACGTTAAATGATCATGCATGATCATCTTGATCGTTTAACGTGTAAATAGGGTGCTCAAGAACATACCAATATTATATTTACCTATAAAGTACCGAAACAGTTAACCGCCATCATGAATATTGAAAGGAATATTCTCCCGAAGCTTATTAAGGCTATACATAAAACATTAGATCGACGCATATAACTGAAGCATTAAACCTGTAAAAAAAGATCTCCCGTCTAATACGGAACATCTAATCTACAGCGAATCAAAAGATACATAACTTCATTGTGATAATTGTATTTAACGCGTTGACTGGCTCGTAACTACAACAAATGAACACGACTCGGTAAGACACACTGAAACTCTAATTATTACAGATATGGCTAGTTAATTCACAAATTTAAGCTTTAAATTTACTTTACATTAAACTTGTTTCTTCTTTTCCCATTGTAAATTAGCGCGGCATCAACGTGCCCGGGGATTGTGATACCGGCGTAAAACGTATCCTCCGATGCTTTAATCGGGTGATTGGAAGATAACAGGGTACTTCTTACATGTAGCGATCAGTTATGTAATAATAAGAAATAGTACCGTAACTAGGATTGTCTGAGGTGGTCTAGCTCCGTTAGCACTTTATGTCAATGAACTTGGGTCGAGAGGTTTTTGGAAATTTTTATTTGCAGACACTACGTTCTTAGCCCACATTCAATGTTCTAGGTCAGGACTGTTTCATTAGTTCAACGAACTTGATAGGATGTTAAGGGGTTTTTGGAAATTTGGTTAGGTAGTCAACCTTGGTAACTGAAGAACGACTTTGATGAAGATCGAATGAAGAGGTGGTATGTCGGTGCAACGATATAGATTACTGGAAGCAATTGTTGTCTGGGATGGTCCGTTAGCACCGTTTTATGTCAATGAACTCGACGTTGAGTGACTTCTGTAAATTTAAATTTGGGAAGTAGTTTTATGTTCTAAGTCCATTATGAACCTAACGAAGAAGAAATCTGCTGAAGAAGAAACGAAGAGATGAAGGATGAGGTGGTATAATATCGGTGGCAACGATATGGATTATTGGAAGGAAACGATAGTCGATTAGCAAAAAGCGAGGCCAGCATCGACGAAGGGAATCGAGGCGAGAGGTATAAACGCAAAAGGAAAGGTGCACCGTTGCACTTGTACCTCGCGAGCCACCGTTGCTGCGGTTCTCCTGCCGGTGCATTCTAATCAAGCGACTATAATTAAGCTCGCGAAGCTCGTATTGGCGCCACGTGAGTATTCCTGGCGGGACGTGCCGGCGGACTAGTATTTATTACGCGGCGAAGAAGTTCACAGGGACGTGCGTTTCTCTAATTATCCTCTACGCGTAACAATATTACAAATTGCATTAATCAACCGACGATTCGTATCTCGTGCAATTGAAACGTTTAACCGGTGTTTTTAGCCTCCTAATTTACTTTGGGTTTCGAGGAGCATTCCGGGCAGGGGCAAAAAAATTCACCCGATAAATGGGAGCGTTTCGAGGTGGCTGGAATTATTCCGGTTATTAGGGTCGAGGCATCGAACGTTTAGAAATGGGAAAACGATTGTCGGAGTTCTTATATCGCCGGTGCATTAAGCTCTTATCTGGCAGGTCGAATTTCCGTTCGCTTGTAAAAAACGAGCCGTTAAAATCGACCAGACAAATTTATTGCTCCGGTAAATTCGGTAAATGCTATCAGCTCTGAACATATCTCGCTTTAAGTAGAGTCTTCATCATCTTGTTTACTTCCATTTCATAAACGAAAGATTTTGCTATCATATCGTGACTGAATTAAAAACAATTGGAGCAACACGGTTTGGTAGCGTGCTCGAAAGTTGCGGATGTCCGTCGAAAAGAAGTAATCGTTCGTTTCTGAAAAGAACGGACACAAGTACGTACGTATACCGGTTATCGACGATAATGGACCGGATCGATTCGTACGTACATCGCGTATAAAAGCGGCGCATAGTCGAATCGTGGGAATCGATCGGATTACATCCGCCCAATTAATTTTTTTTCCCGTGAGCCGCCTCTCCGCGCATCCCCCTTGCGAGAGCTGTCCTCTTTCCTCGCCGAATGCTCTTGTTTGACCCGGTGCACCGAGGTGCAACGTCGCAGTGCACCTGGAAGGAGTACCTGGAACCGACCGGAAGCGGTCGCTGATGTTTTTGGCGCGTACACCGAGATTTACCCGTCGGGTTCCTGAAACAGCAAAATTGCTTACAAAGAATCACCTCGACTCCCGTATCGGGAGTATTTTCGGGAGTGTATCGAAATAAAATGGAAGAACCATGACCGAGAGCTCTGCTGCGTGCGTTTCGAGATAACGTAACGGGCACGCGCCTCGAAAGAGGGCAATGTTCGTTGCTTCTACGAACAAGGGACAGGGAGGAAAAGATAAGCTCGATAAATGGGGAAAATGGACTTACACTTCAATTACTTTCCAAATCAAAGTTGACTTCCTAGTTTCTTAGTACTCTAACCTTAACCTAAAATTTTCTGTGCAGTTGCGACAAATAATTATTGACGAGGAAAATAAATTAAATGTTAGGTTGTGAAGATAATAATTGAACCCAACATGCAGTTGCGATGAACTGCATGTTTGTTGTAATTTTTGAAACCCTTCACTTTTCTTAAAGCCATCACTACTCGACAGTAGTTTGTTAATATAATGACCGCACAATTAAGAATACATTAAGCTAATCGATGAATAATATAATAGGTCAACCGAAACTAGGGGAAACGTAACGCTTCTTAATTTTCCATTATCCGTCTCTCGTAAACGCCGTGAGGCGTCTTCAATTAAGGAACGCGATCACGAGTCTGCGACGTGCGAAGAGGAGAAAAAAAAGTCCTCGTTGAGGATAGGTAAAGCCATGGTCGACTTACGATACACGGTTCGAGACCATGCATCGAGGAAGAAGCGGATCAGAAATAGAGCGGAGAGGGAGAAGGAAGAAGATCCTTAACGTCTCACGTGGCTGTAAACTCTGCACGCCGATACACCAAACCGGAGGGCAAGTGAAAGTCTCGCGAAAAACGACGTGTGTGTGAGTTTGCTAGCGTTCTGCATGCACTTCCACGCGTTTCCGTAAATGCGAGGAAACCGGGAAAAAGGTGGAAAATTTGTGACGGTGTCCTATGACGCCATTTTGAATTGCTATGATCCCTATGTTCGTTGCGCATCGCGTTAATTTTTGTATACAGCGTATTCGACGAATGAAAACAATTTCTCGTGTCGTCGCGTTCGATCATCGTCGACGGACGTGGGCGTCGTATATCCTGCAGTGAAACTGTCGACGTCGAATCGACGCGCGAATTTCAGAATCGTTGGAGCGCAACGGAATCGCGACGGGCCGTATTCAATCCTATCTCTCTGATCGATTGCGACAGATTTCGTCGGGCCGCCGATCCCCTTTCCGACCATTCAACACTTTCGCCCCGTTGGCTTTCCTAGATTCGAGATACTCCTGCGATGCGTTATACGCCGGTGAAAACTTCGTTCGCGTGTTGTTTCACGGCTCGACGTTTTATCGCGTTCCAAATCGGATCGATAACGTTCGCTACGAATTTCGAACGTTCGACGTAGCAACGATTCCTGAGGAAGAAACGTGGATCAACGTTTTCGTCGCGATCTTTAATGGATTTCATATACAAGATTGTATTAATCTTATTTTATTTTCTTGTGAATTCGCGTGGCACTCAACATGTACAGAGATCAAATAAAAAATAGCCGCGAGTATTTCTGCGTTCTCAATAAGAACCGCGCAAAGATGCGGAAAACGAAGGAAAGAAAAAAATGATGGTTGAAAAATGCGAATGCAAAAATGTTAATTAACTAGAGGGGAAAGGTGGAAAAGATAGGTAGAAGTATAGGAAGAATACCGCGGCAGTCGTAATGGGTTTGCAGCGAAGCTGCAGGTAATAACCGGCGCGTATATAACGACACGATGAGTCGTGGGTAGCTTGGCCACGATGTTCGACGACTTTCACGAGGTTCTTATATTCCTGTAAGCGTAGAATATCTTCTAATACCCGTTTGCGATAAACTACATTGTCCCGAATCGAATGAATTAAATTCGTTTGCGATAAAAATTACCAGAGATTCCCCCCTCCCCTTCTGGAATCAATATTTCACGAGAGATAATAATAGCTGGAAGGTGAAATCTAATAACGCGATCATAAATATTGATCGAGCATGAATATGCGCCGGTGATCGATAACCGTTAGAATTAATATTCCGAGTTACACAAATTGTGTGCAGTTCCGATAAGATATAGAGATGCTAATCGAAAATTCCACTCGTTATCACTTTCCCACAGATTACAGGCTTGTCTATTTATTCTGGCAAGATAGTAGTCGGTTCGACTGAATTGTAATGCAAGTAGCTGTCGAACAAGGTTGCATAAAATCGTTTGTCCCCTTATCAGAGCAATCTGATGTCGTTCCCAGAAGATGCGACTTCCTTCATCGAGGACCTTTCTCTTTCTCTTTTCCTCATCTTCCCACAGACGGCCACGTTCGTGGATACTTTGTCGCGATTCATCCGTGTCCTGCAAGCTTAAACGCCATCTTCTCCACGGAAATAGCGGAGGGCGGGCGTCCTTTAAGGATTCAACTCGCATTGCGTAACTCTTGGAACGTGGCTCAGTTTTTCTTGCAAGTCAATCTTTAAAATTTAAATTTGCTCTCGTCATATTGCCTTCCCACGTTCGCGAGATTTCGAGAAACAGCGTAGGCAATGTAACGAGAGTCTCGGGAGAAATGGGGGGGGGGGTGAGGGGATAAAAATGTAAACCACAGAGATTCGTTCATTTTGTTTTTAATCAATATCATGTTATTAATCGTTCGATGTCGTTCGCGTGACACCGTCGTATTGACAATTTCCTATGTACACGTCGACGATAATAAGAATAATAAAATAATGAATAATAATGATAATAAAAATAGTAATAATAATCGCAAAATCGTAATCATTGTACATATTTCCGCTACGAATATACACAGATCTGCGGCGCGTATATATACGCCTCTATATTTATTTATATATTTATAATGCATAACATTAAGTTATCTCTTCTTTTCTTTACAAGGAAAGTCGTTAGGAATCTTTACACATATATTATTTATTTCTTGGCAAACGTATCGATACATCTCACTAATAAAGAAACGGAGGACATTCGTTTCCGCAGCGGCGTCGAAAAAAAAAACGAGAGAAAAGAACGAGAAATAAAGCAATAAATAATTTATAGAAATGGAAGAGTCGAAGGAGAGGAGACAAAATGGATTTTCATGAAGATGCAGGAAGTCGAGGAGCAAGCGGGAATATTCGAAAGAGCGAACGAACGTTTAATTCGCGTCGACGAAAGACTACGATCGAAAAGAGATGTAAGTACAAAAAGATGACAACAGCTTTATTACACATTCTATTCCATATAATATAATCATTTCAATACGTACGTGATTCTCGTTTAATTACGACCAGCCAACGTTGGCGCCGGTGAATGAACGATCGATTAACCGCTGCTTAATCGATCTAGATCCACGTATGCCGACAGACGTCTTTCTTTCTTCTTATATATACGAAAATTTATCGTCCACGAGACTTCCCTCCCGAAATTAAAAAAAAGAAAAAAGAAAATGTGACCTGACTTAGTGTTGGTAGACTCGTAATTGTTTATTTAATTATCATTATTATTTATTAACAGGAACATCATTCGAATCTTTATTCGTTACATCGTCATCGTACGTTTCTACATTATTATCGTGATCATCACTATCAGCAATATATTATCACCACCGGCGTTAATTGATCATCGGACAAGTAGCGTCGTAGTGTGTTTATGTATGCGTGTAAGTGTGTGTGTGCGTGAGTGTGTGTGTGTGTATGTTTGTGTCGATCATTGTTACATCGTTAATAAACAGCAGCATCGTTCATCGTTACCGCTTGTTCGGCAGCATCATCCATATAAATAAATTAATTATCATCAACCGTGCGATAACAACACATAATCGTCATTTGTTCGCGCTTTCGTGCACGAAGTTGGCGAGAAAATATTTTTATACAAATTTTCAATACTGAATTTCGACATCTTGTCGCGAACTCTCGTTATACTGCCACTCTAAGCAGAAAATTCCTCGAATATATATGCAACGCCTAGAGTTACACAAGATCGGCGAAGAATGTCATTGGCCTTCGATGTTGCAGCGCTCTCTATAAACCTCCATAGTTTACGATGGTGGAGGAGCGCCTTGAAAGTCCGAACAGATGGCAATATAACGAGAGTCCACGGTGAACACGATCGTTGCAATTTTTCACTCGTTACTGGCCAGAAAATATTTCGAGGATTTTAACACTTTGACTACCGAATATTTTTGTAATTTTTTCTGGTGATTTAAAACAATTTTACAATTTTACGAAATAAAAATGGAAGAAATGTCAAAGTGTTAAAAAAATCTCGAGGGAAATAAAATTTCTCGCAAACTTCGGTCGCGAAAATCTGGAATAACCCGTCTCGTCGTCGAAACGCCGTTGACGACGACGCCGGTTTTTCATTTACATATACATATACACATACATATATATATGTGTATATATATTTTTCATATATATTCTTCTATCTATATATATATTTATATATTCATTTATTTACCTGTTTATACATATCGCGAGTAATGTTTCACTGTATGATGCGCCGTATCATCGAAGGCTCTCACACGGATACGAAAAGATTCGGAAAGTCGGACGAAGGAAAGCCCACGGGTCGTTTAAATATTCCCTGAAAGTTACTAAATCAGAAAATCCGTACAAAAAATCTATGGAACACCTTTCGTTTTCGTGTAGTCTAAATTTCGATGCAAATTTCGTGAGTGACCAGCAGGCTTTCGTTCGAGGAACTTTTTACAAAAAAAGAGGAAAAAACACGGTTGAGAATGTTCGCGTTATGGCGGGATTCGAGCGTGAATTTTGATTTCAGTGACATTCCACGAGCGGGTGGCACTGTGCGCGGCACGAGGGCTTTTTGGGGTACCATGACGACTACGGGATCGAGCGAACCGTGTACGCTCAAAGGGACGAAATTCGAGGAAACGTCGACTTTTCGTCCCTCTAGCTGTTTAGTAAGGATCCTTGGACGTTCAGGGCTAAAACGTGGATTTCGAAGTGTAAGCGCTCGACGGCCCGGCAAGTCGGGCTTGCCACGAGAAGCGGGAATCCCTGATTGCCGGGCAGAGAGTTTGTTCCGGTGCTTCCGGTGTTCGTTGTTCGTCAAATCGTCTCGGGACTCGATCCGAAAGTCGTTCTCCCCAAAAGGGCTCCTCGTTTTAGGTACGCGCGACGTCGTCCCCGAGGACGAAAACGAAAGAGCAAAAAAAAAGAAATAAAATAAAATAAACCGATATCTCGTTGTACGTCGAAAAAAAAGACAACGTTATCCGAAAGGCCGAAAAAGAATCTCACGAAGGGGCGACATCGTTTGAATCCTAATTCGTCGTAAACTTTCTCGCTCGTAACTATATACGCACGGTACATACAAACGCTCTCCTCTCTCGGCTCGTTGCTCGTGTACTCTCTCTCACAGTTAGCTCGCGCGAACAGACGGACACACATATACATAATATATATCTATATACACATATGAAACACAAGCACGCACGCAGACAGACAGACAGACACGCGTTACTCTCGATGCATGCACGCCGTGTATCGCTATCGCTCGCGAACACGCGCGCGCCTGTGTCTACACGCAGACACGCGCGCGCAAAAAAGTAAGTATCCTCTCGAACGCGTCTCTCTTAGCCACGGAGAGAGAACAGTTCAGTCACGCGATTCGAAATAGAGAAAAGAAACGAAAAAAAAATAGTAGAAAGAATTATCGGAACAATGATAATGGGATACGATAGAATAATATTAATAATTATTAGAATAATAATAATAATAGCGGATAGTAATAATAGTAAATAACAATAATAATAAATTAGTTCTGTACAAAGTTCTGCTTCGGACATGATATAATAATAATATTAATACCTAAGAACGGGTCGGACGACGATATCCGCCGTCGTCCGCCTCCACAGCATTTTCGTACATATATATTTTATACATATATATTTTTCCATTTGCTCCGAGCGTCGAGCTGTTCGCGAAAGTCTCGTCTGGTTAAATCGTGGGTCGTCGTTCGTCTTCTGGTTGTTCGCAGGACACAGAGGCGTGCGCGTTCCTCTTGTCCCGTCGACGTGGATCGTCCGCGCGATCGTCCGGCGGAACGCGCGCGTCAACTTCTTCCTCGGCAGCGTCGTGGCAAAGTCCGGTGGAACGTTCTCACGCGCGACGTCCTGCGCAACGGGAGGGAGAGAAACAAAGGAATCGCGAAGAGAACACACGCACGCACGCAGGCACGCATGCATGCACGCCCGTTCACCCGCTGGCCCATAACGGAGAGCCGAGAGGGTGGTGCGGCGGCGAATCGCGTAGAGGCGAATCGCGCGGCGTCGGTCAGCGACGAACGAAAGAGAAACATGAGTTCGCGCGCGAGTCGCGGGGGTTACACAGCTTTCGCGAGGAAGAAACGTATAACAACAGAGTCCAGAGTTGGTCGACTGGCTCTTCGGTGAGACGAAACTACACTTCCGTCGCGAGCGTGGCCGCCAGCGACGCGTCGTGCCTATAATGGTCGTCTATCACGTAAACCCCACAGCCGGTCTCGGTGGCGCCTCCACCGCTACCCGGTGGACCGCTGCCACCCTCCGAGATGGTCGTCGGCCTCTTCAGCAACGCTGCTTCCGCCGCGCAACAACTGTCCGTCGTCGCGTTACTCGCGAACACGGACGACCTCTTGGCACTCTCCATGACGCCGACGCCGACGCCTATACCGAGACCAAGACCCAGGCAGTCCTTCTCCTTCTGGAAGAGGTGCGACGCCCTGTGCGCTGCCGCCTCCGTGTTCAGTTGCTTCGTTGTCCGCGTTCGACCGTCCTGCAGCACCGGTTCTGGTTTGTAACCCGAGCAAGAGCTATCCAGCGTAACGTCCGTTTGAAACGAGGAGTCGAGGTCGTCCTGTCTGGCGGACGCGGCGTTGTTCACGCTCTTGTTCGCCGTCCATGTGTTCTTGATCATGTGAGCATCCCCGGTGCCCAGGGTGCACACGCTGCCGCCGCCTCCGCCGCTGATCATTCCGCTTCCTGCTCCGCCGAGAAGACCCACGGTGCCGATTCCGACACCACCGCCGCCGGTCGAGCCGACACCAGCGCCTCCGCCGACACCTCCCATCACACCGCCGCTCCTCTTGCTCATACTACTGTGCACGGCGTTTCGCTCGTTCTGCAGCCTGGCTTCCTCGTCGGCCTTAGCCTGTTCCCGCTTCTGTCGTCTCTTCATGCACATCACGGCGACGGCCGCGACCAACACGAACGCCGGTACCGCGGTCGAGAGGGTCGCTATCACGACCACGTGCTCGGTGGTCAATCCCGCGTCTCTGGGTTCCGCGGACGCCACGTGCTTCGACAAATTTCCCGACAAATAACTGGCACCCGAGGGCAACACGGCGGGGACCGCAGCCACGGTGTTGGAGGCAGAGGCGGCTGCTGCCGCGGCCGCTGCTGCTGCCGCCGCCGCCGCGGGTAAGATCGCTGTTCCGCTTCCTATCTCCTCCGCGCAAGTGTTGCCGTGCCAACCCTCCGGGCACTCGCAGAGAAATCCGTTCACTCTGTTCAGACAGGTCCCGCCGTTTCTGCACGGTGCACTCCGGCACTCGTCCACGTCCACGCTACAGTCCTTGCCGGTGAAGCCGGGTCGGCACGCGCATCGATAATCGTTCGTCCCGGAGATACACCGGCCACCGTTCGCGCACGGTTTCGCCAGACAGTAATCCACCTTGTCCTGGCAGAGCCTACCGACGTAACCGGGCACGCACTGACAACGAAACTGATTGACTAGATCCACGCAGGTGCCGCCGTTCAGACAGGGATCTCCTTGGCAGTCGTCGATGTTGGTCTCGCAGCGTTCCCCGGTGAATCCCGCGGGACAGGAGCACCGGAACCCGTTCACGATGTCCGTGCAGGTGGCGCCGTTCGCGCACGGATTCGGGGAACACTCGTCGAGCTGGGACTCGCAGTCGTTGCCCGTGTAACCGGGCGGACAACGGCATACGTAGCCGCGCAGAGAATCGTCCTCGCAGGTGGCTCCATGATGGCAGGGCGAATCTCGACAAGATCTCGAGGTGATCTCGCAGTGTCGACCGCGCCAACCGGGCGGACAGGTGCAGCGATAAGCGGCGCGATGATGTTGTCTGGAGGATGATGCGTCCACGGACGTTTTAGGGACACCGACGCCGGTGGACAGGCTAGAATTGCCGTAGGAAGATTCCATGTTGCAGGAACCACCGTTCAGACAGGGTTTCGAGTGACAGTCCAAAAGCGGCGTCTGGCAGTCAATGCCGGTGAAGCCTGGCGCGCACGAGCAGGTGTACAAACCCTGGCCGGTGTTAAAGCAGGTGCCGCCGTTCATGCAGGGCTTGTGATTCGTGCAGTAGTTCAGGTCCTGGTTGCAGAATAGCCCGCCCCAGCCTTCGTCGCACAGGCACTCCCAGGGTTTTTGGCAGCTACCGTGAAGGCAGCCTGGATATCTCACGCACTGGTCGCAGTACGCTCCCTTCCAACCGTTGTGGCATCTGGAACATCGAGAAAAGACGGTGCTCGTTAGCGATCCATGCTCCTCTTCGACGTTCGGGTGAAAGTACGATCGGGTGGTTTTTTCGAGCGTCGGAGAAACTATCGAGGAAGGAAGATGTCTCCCGGTCGCGATTCCTCCTCGATAAATCACCGCGCAGACGGATCTCTTCATCGACGGAATCCCTATTATCGAGGGTCGAAAGATCGAACCTCGGTGTCTCCGTCTCCCATTCCTCTTCCTCTCCCGCGAATTCCTTTCATACTCGCGATTTATTGCGCTGTCCGGGCTAGCTATAGGCTTCCACCGCGATTAGAATCCCCCGACCATTCGAAGACGAATGTCAAAGACCTCATTAAACGCGTATGAAAAATGACGGACGATAGACGCGCAATAAAGAGGCAAGACGAGGAGGAATCCCCGTTTCCAGGTAACCGAGCTTTATACCGGGTGACTCGTCGCGTTACTCGCGGGAGGAAAAAGGACGCTATCAGAGGACTCTGACCGTTAAATACCGATCGATCCGCGGAAAAGCAATTTCGAGAGAAGTCGAAAACGCGAGGTCGTTCGCGCCGTTTGCGGCCTCCGATCGAAAGGTTTTTCGCGAGGGTCGCCGAAAATTTATATCGACCGGCTCACTCGGAAAGAATTTCCGAGAAGGAACTCGAAAACGCGACTAAGAAGATGGGAACACGAGCGCGGCGTAGCGAAGGGAGGAAAAGAAGCGGCGAAACGAGCAGAAAAAGAAAGGCACATCGCGACAGAGGATACGCAAAGGTGGATAAAAGGCAGCGCACAGAGAGACGAAGGTAGAAAGGAGCTGGATCCAGGGAGGGAGGGAAACGAGGAGGATATGGTGGTCGGCCATTACGTCCAACGGGGGTTACACTCGTTCAAGGAAGGACAAAGAGGATCCACGAAGATAGAACGAGAACCGGGAATCGAAGGAAGACAGAAGGAAGCGAAGAAAAAGGTGTGTATATACATATGTACGATATTATACAGCCACGCACATACACGAGGAAAGAGGGAGAGAGAGCCTTATAGCCAGAGAGACCGGTCGAAAGGGAGAGAGGAA
The DNA here is from genome assembly GCA_945859555.1 of Megachile ligniseca. Lineage (NCBI taxonomy): Eukaryota > Metazoa > Arthropoda > Insecta > Hymenoptera > Megachilidae > Megachile > Megachile ligniseca. The sequence continues at coordinate 1,556,789 of OX243792.1, forward strand.
GGAGAAGGAGGGAAAGAGAACCGACGAGAGAAGGGAGGAAGAACCTTAGCCAAGAGAGACAGTAGAGGAGGTAGAATTCGAAGGAGAGTGGGGAGACGAGTCGTCGAGTAGTGTTCCCACGGTTCGAGCCTCGGCACAGCCGTTCAGTATGCGGGTCAAGGAAAGGTTACGATCCTCTGTGTGTGCGCGCGCCTTGCTCTGCCCACTAATACCCATCCGCCTCTCTCCGTCTCTATATATACGTTTGCTATATATCCGTAGAGGGAAAGAGAGGCCGTAGCCGTCGACGTCGCATGACTATACCATTAAATCCCATGTACACACCGGAGAGCGTAATCGAGAGAGCCCGTCGAGGGATAGAGACGACCCGGAGAGCCGCGGTTAGAACGGGACGGAACGATATGGAACGAGACGAGCCGAACTGTGCCGCGTGGATATTCCTAGTCGTTTGTATACGCGCCTAGGCAATCGGATGCTCCGAGTATCCGTGTGATTCTTCGAGCTGTCTTCGCGAAACTTCGATCGCTGAATCCCGAAACGAAATACCGCCAAATACCGGTACTCGATGCCGTTCGCGGAACGGGCAAGACCTGGGGAGCCTTCTCCCCGCGAGAGTACCGGTATTTGGTTGTATTCGAACATACGGCTGTATAACGAAATCGGAAGTATAAAATCGATCGAGGAGAGAGAGAGAGAGATGACGGTAAAATGATGCACGATGTGCATCTTCATCGGTATTCAGATACCGCAACCGAACACGGACTCCGAAATTTCAATGGGACACCGTAGCCGCGATTCTTTCACGTATCACGAACGGGGCCAACATCCCACGAGGCTCTCACGGCAATTGCTTTTAGCGATCATATCGACTATTTCCACGCATACAGGTACGCGGCCAGAAAGCGGATTACCCTTTTTGCCTACGTAATCGTGTCCCTCTTTTTTCCACGAAAATAAACACGGAGTTCGAGGCGGAATTTACGTGCATCCTGGACACAGAATCCGTGAACCTATTTCGCTCGAGACACGATCTCGATTTACTGGCGTGTCGATGTTCCTAGCGGGAAATCGGTGCAGCGTCTTCGCCGAGCGAATTTCGCCGAGTTCGATACAGAAGGCTGAACTACTCTCGAAACGGTCGCGATATAATTTATCCGGTCTCCAGGCTTGTTTGTTTGCGACGGTATGCTCATAAATTCCAGGTCGTCTGGGACATTTAAAACGCGAACCACCGTCTGCTTCTGGACGTCTGCCCGCGAGCCGACTATTTTTGAAAATTATCGCTTCTTTTTCCAGCAGATGGCGCGGGCGGGTATCGCGGAATCGTTCGGAGCCCGAGAACGCGAGGGGAATCTAGCTTGGACCGATGGCTGCGGCTAACGGGACAATTAACCCTGGTCGTGCAGTAATTAGATGATCGAGTTAACTCCAAACCTCCGGGTTAAGTCGCTCGGATTCGTGTCCCATGAAGACGAATCTCGCACAGTCTCGGAATTGCTCCGCAACAATTACCCCGTTCTCCTAATTCCATTACCGCGATTTCTGCTCGCGGACGATTTCTGCACGCGCCGATAGAAAGATCTTCGAACCGTCCTCGTATTTATAGCCTGTCGGGATTCTCAAATACAGAAATTCCCGGATCGATCTTTGGCCCAACGGTCTCTTCCTTTCTTTCTTCTAGTTCGAATTAGACGGTTCAACGACACGCGACGAAAAAGGTGCACCAGGAGGCGCAGAAGAAGTCGGGAGCAAGGGCAAGAACGTTTGGCACCTCCGAGTGCGCCTCGTTTACGACGGAAAGCAGTCGAACGCTTCGAATTCCTTTCCATACTTTTCCCTTCGACTCCTCGCTGCGATCGACGCGGGAAATCTGGCTGTAATATGCTAATCGCCATGTCGAAATTATCGCGGGGAAAATGAAATTTCATACAACCCGGAAATCGGAGGCTTTTAACGGAATAGTCGAGGCTCGACTATTGCAATAAATTGAACGTTCCCGTGGATGCTGTATCGTAACTTTCGAGATAATTTTCGAACGTCGAATATTTCCTCGAGTGCTAAAACGGCGCGGAGATCGTGACGATTTGACCGATAATCCTTATCGAATTTTCATGAAACTTGATCAATAAAGAAGTTGAATCGAACCGATTAACGGCGAAGTTTCGCGAACGATTCATCTATCGAGGCATCGTTGTTAATGCCGCGCGAGTATGATACACCGTCGTACAGGTATCGAGTCAGGAATGTAATATCAGCGAGGAAGAAGAAGAAGAAGAAGAAGAAGTTAGTTAAACGAAAAGAGAGAGACAGAATAAGAATATAAAGGTGTATTCGGTGTATGCGTATACTCACATGCATTCGTCGGGTCGATTGCAGTGTCCGTGCTGCTCGTCGCATCCGGGCAGGCAGCGGGCTGAAACGAGTAAGAAAAAAATCCGAAAGGTTAAGGCAACTCTCCGCAAGAGGTCGATCGCGTCCCTCACGACTGCACGACCGGGTAAGATACACACACACACACACGTGCAACCATGATGCATCCGATACATTCCACTCTTATAGGTTGTCGAGCACTGGAACTCGATAATTCACCTACTCATTGTTAATAGAACTCAAATTCGATTTTAGACCCGAGGTTCTAATCAACCCCTTGTAATTTGTCAGTCAGAACTATTCGTATCGACAATATAACAAATAAGGAAAGTTATGTCATTAAAAACTCTGTCTGTCCGCGGTAATATAATGAAAGTGTATGACCCTAACCGTACGATGCAGCACAGTCTCATTGCGGGCAGCCGATTTATAGACACGAAGATGAGATGGTTTCACACCTCGAACACACGGTCGCCTAATTAAAATTTATGTCATATGTACCACGAATCGTTCCTGTTTTCCCGGAATCCTGGATGGGAAAGGAGTCTGACCGCACGATTCCTTGCATAGCTGCACGTAGACTAGTCAACGATACGTGCGCTCGCGCGCGACTACGCTCTCGCGTCCCACAAGGTTGATAAAATTGTGTCACGTGTGAAGATCCCTATCTTATCGCCTCGAATGCACCTCTAACGCCCTACTAATTGGCCAATTCGGCTCCGCGATACACTCTGCAGCTCCTCCGCACGTATTTCTAACTACGCTTTCAAAACGTTTCCATGTAGGACACAAATGTAGTGGTAAACTGAAAAACATGTACCCACGAAGAAAATTCAAAACATATGCTTTGAAAATATCTAATTATTTATGGGATCAAAACAGCTTTGAATAAGAACACCAGGTACACGGCAACAAGCGGACACGGGATGAAGAAGGACGAAAGGGTCTCGAAAGGAACGCGGTCGACCCTGAAACTGGCGGGCCTTCCTGAATCGAGGGGTCGAAGGTGAAAAATTTGCTTTCGTATTAATTCGACGTCCAGGGAGTTTTGCGGGTAGTAATTTTTGGGACGACGCGATTTACTGTCGCGTGAAAACCCTAAGGAAGAGGGTGACCTTGGCATCGAGCGCAACGGCCCACGAAGAACGGATCTCGCCGGTTCTCGAGACTCGAGGCGTGCTAAGGAGAGAAGTATGGGGTATTTATAGAGTGGAGAACCAGAGGGACGACTCTGGGCTGTTCCAGCCTCGATCCCGCGGGACGAACGGCCGAATCGCCAAGATTCCCAGGCAAAAAAGGAACCAGAATTAAACCGGGATTACGTCTCAACGTTTTAACTACCTTGTCGTAATTCGAATAGTTTGCGTAAGCTGACGTTTTATTTCCTCAGATATTTCAACCCCTTCAATGCGACGCACACATGACGCACAGTTTGACGAACCAGTAATTGAATTTTTCCATTCTAAATAGAATCTGAAGACCATGCAAGAAGGTTCTTTCGAAACTCCGCCATTTATGTCGGTCACCGAGCGAGGTGAACTTTCCTCGCCAGCTGATCGAGGAAGAGAAACACGGAGCACAAAAGCCACAACCTGCACGCAATAAACCCTGGAGATACCTGAGCCAACGATCGTTTCGAGGACGCACCCGTTACAATGTCTACGTGCAAGCAGTAAAACGAGGGCAAAGTCGGTTCCCTTTAAATGTCCACGAGGGGCACACGGACGTTGTTCCCCCGACGAATTTCACGGCTCGTGCCCAACGTACCTATCGATTTTTCCTTTCCTGCCTGTAACCGTCTATGCCTGACCTTTCGCGGAACCGACATTCAGTCCTGAAACTTTGGATATACTGTCAGGAATATGGTCACCGTTTGTAGGAGTTATGTCACCGCTTTCTATCAAAATATATTGCGCAAAGATTGACGGGTAATGGTCTACACGGAAACAAGGTGTACCCTGTTTGCTCAGCTGACCCGTGTGGCCCGTAAAAAACGTCCGTTAATTGAAAACGTGTCAAGGAACCGTTTTGAGGAAAGACTTCGAAAAATCCGCGGACAACATAATTTGGACATCCTTTGAAACTACTTCCTATTTAACTTGGTCGCTGTGACCGAAGGGTTAATCACCCTGGAGCTACAAAAAGCAGTCTAGCTGCCAAGGTTCATCCTGCAGAAGGGTTAACAGAGAGCAGGGGTTAGAGGCTAGGGTGCCACAGCAGTCGGACATTTTTCGGGGGTGCCAGCACGTATTACAGGGGTTGCAGAGAGGCAGCTGCAACACGACGGTGAGCCGAGGCGAAAGAGGCCAGAGTGGGCCCCTGACAGCTGCACCAGAGGTCGGTGCTTTAACCAACAGCTGCTGCACCGGACTCCAGTTCACAGTCCGCTTCCATTTCAACCTCTCCCTTTCCTCTTCTCGTACCTTCTTCGATAACCGCGTCGCATTTTTCCATCTCCTTCGGCTTTATGGCACCCGGAGTGTACCTGCCGATTCGGCTTTTTCTTAGCGCAGGTAGATCTTCGAAGCATCCAAACGGCAGAAATTTATTGAATTAGATAGAGGAGTTGATCGGTAAACTCTTTACGACTCGATTAAATTTTTATACCAGCACTGAGAAGTTTATCTTATGATTTGTAGTTCACGACATGAAGTATACAATTTATTGAAAAATTCCTGACTGTCATTGAAATTGTAGTACTAGTTAATGTGGTAAGTAGTTAAGAAGACAAAGAAGAATGACTAATGTACGGAGCTTATTTTCAACGGTGTCCGACAATGAGTCAAAGCAGCAACAAATCGCAATAATGTTCCTTTCTATCGCGCAGTCGGGAAAAAGCTGAAAAATGGCAGAAACTGTGGCGTGGGCGTGCAGCGGCGGGCACGTGAGAAAAGATCGACGGGCGAGTTCCGCGAGGACGCGTGGTCGGTTCCTTCGCGAAACAGCGCACGAACGTTCACGATTCCACGAATACCCGGGAATGTCACGAAATGAAGAGTAAGTAGTCTATTAGTAATCGATGCGCGGAGAAACTTTGTCGAGTGTCGGCCGAGCACGAGTGCAACGACCGAGCGAACAAACCGAGGACCCTGACCAAACCGCGAACATCGGAGTCAGAACACGAAAAGGGACCTCGAGGGAAGGTCAACGCCTTCAAGATCATTTTGTCGGGACAATCCAGAGAATGTTTAGCCTTTAGGTTTCACCGGAATTAAACTTCGTTCGCTCAAATTTCATGAGATCGGAGTTTATCGACTGCGTGATCAGATTTCTAATACTTCGCGAAGTTTCACTCGCTTTGCGTGACGAAACCTCAGCTATGCGGTTCGATAACCGCACATTTAGTTAATTAACTCGATGCTTTTGATCTCTTGGAGTTATTCGAAATAGTTGAGCATCGCTGACTGCATCGCTCCAATCAGGATTTAAGCGACCCTAATCGCAGCCAAATTCGCGAGTGCCATTCCTGGAGCTGTCCGTAGAATGCCACAACCTGGCACGTTGGCAAAGAGAGCAAAAGATCTGGGATGCCAAGATCTTATCCGATCGAGCGTTCGAATTCGCTGCGAATCTCGATGAAGGAAAAGGGTAATGCTGGTCCTCGAAAATCCTAGTTACCCAATTCGACGAGAGGTACGCACCAAGTGCCACGTAACCTGCAACGACAACGACAGACAGCAACGAGCCGTGGCAACGAGCTCGATCTCGTCGTTCGGAGTCTCGACACACACACGTCCCAGACAGAAAGAGCCACACACGAAGACTCCGAGCACACGAACGAAAGCGTTCACGGTGCAAGCAGAAAGAGAGTGCACACGTACACGCGGATTAATCCTTCGCTCAGGTACGAGCGACAAGGAGGATGCTGGATGCAGACGAACGTTCCCCAGGAACAGAGAGAGGGAGAGAAAGAGCGCAGACGGGACCAGACGAGAGAGAGACTGACTCTCTCGCACACGAGTCAAGCGTGGGAAGCTGCTGCACGCTCGGACCCTGCTGCACCGACACTGCACCGGGCCTCTCCTTCGGACTCGCGTCGAGTTCGTCGAGTTTCGTGGCTACGGGAACACCGACGGCTCTAAACGTCCTGCAGCCAACGTTACATAACGCCGAGGATCACGGTCTTTTCTGGATACGTTCGATGGAGTCTAAACATGACTACCGTTGCATCGATTTCTATTTTCTCTTATCGTTTTATTCCCAAATGGAATTTTACGCTATGTACTACTTAATCATCTCAACCAGATTTTACGTGTATTCGATACATTTACGTTTTTCGTAGACTAGTTTTCGTAGATAATCTCTGACACAATCGTACAATGTTGCATCCAGAGAAAAAAGATCCTAAATTCGACAGCCTCTCTGGTTACCAGAGAACAGAGTATAAATTACGCGACGGTCGAGACGAGAGAGACGATCAAGGGATGGCAGAGCCAGAGAAGAGGGAGAGATAGGGAGATCGTCTCTGTAATTTCATACACGGAATTCCTACAAAAGGAGGGATGTCACGCGCGGTGCAGTCGCGATGGACGAGCGTGGGAGTGCACGCATTACATGTAGGCTTCCTTTGGACAAAGTGGAGTTGCATATTTTGAAATTTATCCTTTGCCAAATTTTCCACTTTGTCCAAGACAACCTTGATGATAATATAAACTTACGGGTATTGCAGTAGTCGCCCTTCCATCCAGATAGACAGACGCGCTGACCGGTCGGACTACAGCTGTAATGACCGAAGTTGTCGTCCCTCGGCCTGCACAAGTTCTCGCAGCCCTTTCCATAGTAGTGGGCCACGCAGGTTACTCGGTACTCGTATACCATCTTCGAGTGTGCACTCCTGTACTCGTCCTCGGTCCAATTCGGCCCCACGTCCAACCACTTCTGCGTGGTGAGCCTCGTGATCAGTACTTTCTCTGAAATCAAAATACTTGATCAATCCGCGGTTCTAACTTCAACGGTTCAAGCCTTCCAAGGACATCATCTTAGAACTCTATCGAGATCATTAACTGAAAAAACCTATGCCAGTAACAACGACTTGATACAGGTGAAACACAGAAATTGGATTGCATTGTTGTCCTACACTAAAATAAGGGCCCTAACCCGAGATCCAGTGTCAGTAGAAAAAAGGAGGTATGTTAGATCGACGATATAATCGAAGGATCGAGAGGTGCACGAAACGCGAAAGTAATTAAGCGCGTCCATCAGTAGGGCACCGAAGAGGTGGTGCACCGCTGCGCCCAATGATGCGATCGAAGTGCATCGGCCTCCGACGACTGCGATGGAGGAGGACAGAGCGAGGCAACGAAAGAGAGAAAGAGAGAGGGTAGACCGGACGTTCGTCCGCTATTGCTACTCCGCCGGCGGCACGCATCCGGCACAAAGAGAGTAAGCGTATACCACGATGTGGCTCTGGGAAAGAGGCGTTCTTTTCTTCTTCCTCTCCCTTCTTCTCATCCTACTATGCCTACCTGTTTTCGCGCCGGAGGAACACCAGCCAGGCTTCCTACTAAACGTATTATCGTAATGGGGCCCAGATTAGGAAAGGGATCAGGTGCCCAAAAGCCGTCTCGAGTACTTGGACCAGTTTACTCTGTTATGTATGTGTGCGAAATGGGCCATCGATGGTGCCGTATGGTTACGTAGTCAGTAGCGTAAGAGCTTTTATTTCCTTAATAGACGGTTTACGCGAAGGTTAGGCTCTAGTTAGAGCTCTTTCGAGAAACTGTTATGATCTCTAAGTAGAGTGCACGGACGTGTCGAATTTTGGTTAGGTTTCAGGGATGTTCGCATCGTTTCTTGGTGTGTTCTTTGAAATTTATCATCGAGTAACTTTTCAAGTGATACCGCTCATGAATTATAATCGAAATAGGAAGGTGTCCCAACGAAGACTTAACCCGTACCAGACATAATCCATACAAGTTGATAAATCACGCTTGGAAGATTAGAGAATATCAGTCTGGAAGTAAGATTTACGCCACTGCGAGTCGACGAAGAGTGGAAAAAAAGGAACACTCGAAAAAGAAGAACACGAAAGGACGAAACGTAGGATTCGCCGATGGCGTGCCTGACGATACTTAAACAGGATAGGACCTCTCCTCTTCCCAGAAGGGAAGTTACGTTTCGCTGTCGGCGAAACGGGAGTCGAGGGAGAGGCAGTTTACCGGGGCCTATCTTCCCAGGTGATGCTGCTTACGAGTTCTGAAAACGCCGATGTTCGCACGCCACGCTCTCTGGCAGATGCGAGTGTACACGCCTATCCTCGTCTGGAGAACCAGATCCTGGATCCATGAATTTTAACTCGAAACCTCGGAAAAACTGGTTGCTAATCTTACGCTTTTATCTAAACCATTTATAAACGATGGCAGCCATTTTATGACATTACCTTAACCTCCTACCGCACTAACTGCTACACTATTGAATCAAATAAATGAAGTTAAAGTGTTATGCCAATTTTCAATCCTATGCAAATAATAATTGGATTTAAGACGAGACAAAACATGACAAGTTAACTCGGTTAAATTTTGAAACTGAAATACTTGACGTGGTTAAATGAGTTTAAATTTTGAGGATGAAGTATATGTGTTCGGTTTTAGTGATAGCTAATTGCGTATGATTGCCCAGAGCGCTCGAATCCCGTACCTGCGTGTACGCACCTGTAAAACGCCCGGTGAACTCGAGGCCAGTCTGATTCAAGGTATTCATTAACAACGTTGGCGTCGGCGCGAATAGCCCAGACATTTTCTATTGTTCATTCAGAAACGAGCGGCCGTCGAAGTATAGCCCCGAGCTGGCAGGTAGCCAGATGCATTGCTTACACACCGTTTGCGCTGTTCCTATCCGTGGAAAAAACTCTCTTAACCCGGATCACGACTTGTCTCGGACGGTTAAACCCTTGAACGACACTTATTCCGTCGTGCCACACCGACCGGAAATAAAGCACAGACAGGGGGATGATTCGCTGCAATTCAAGTTGTTGCACAATTTCTTTTTACCGTGTTTTTTCAAACGTTAACTCTATCTAGTTGCAACAACTTTCGCTCTTGTAACATGCAATCGAATATAAACAAGGCTACTGCGGAACAGGTTTTTGAAACAGACGATGTTGGTCGCTAAGGGTGCAGGACAGTTTTTTGAAAGTAATAGTCGATGATGTTGACCACAAAGTAATTCAAGGAACAGCTAGGTAAAATTATCAGTTACCTCGAATCGTTCTTATCGCGAAATGCGACAAGCTTATCCCGAAGAGCAGGTGTGCTCTGAGAAACGCATCCGTCGAGCGTGAGAAGACTCTATCGATCGAATTAGAAGAAATTATTCGATGGAGCTTTGTAGACTCCAAAAGTAAAAAACCTTTACCCGCAGAAACTTTAAAAAACTCGAAGCAGTTGAAACAGCCTCGACTTCGCACAAGTCCTAAACAAGCTGAACCTTCGAACTCGGAAGAAGTCGAGCCGGAAGAAAATTTGGTGATAATTCTGCAGGTGCGGTTTAGGAGTGCACGGTAAACGTGTCAGGAAGAGAGAAAAAGAGAGAGGAAGAGAGAAAGAGGACGGTGTGGGCCTGAGAAAGGAAGCAGCATCCGAGCAGCGAACGGCAATAAAGGGCTCGTTTCAGCGGAGCGCAGCTCAGTGTTGAGGGGGGGCATTATATTGTGGCCGAACGGTGCGATACACACGGGTACTCGGCCAGAGAATGGGCACAATGTAAAGCGGTGTTTCGCCGATAAAGGCCGGAATATGTCCAAACACAACGACCGACAAAACGCGCGTATTAATGGGAGCTCTTTTCAGCGCGGATGCGCACAGGTACATCTGTGGGATACCGGTAGGAATTCCGTTCACGGCGAACTTGAAACAAAGGAAGCTCGATTCGCCACTACCCTCCCCTCGCTGTAATTAGTGCTTTTGGAACACTGTATTTCTTCTAACGTCAGAGATCGGGAGATTAAAAAGGTAACGTTATGTCGGGGACGTCTAATATGATTTTACAGCGGTTCTCAATTCATTGACCAATGTACAAGTATATGATGTATTTGAGTCAAGTTGCCATCTTGAAAGAATATCTCCTGTACCCGTTACACATCTACCGACCTTTAATCCTCGTGAAATTTGTAAGACGGTTAAAGCTTCACTCTCGAGACCGGAGCTTAATTTCTTTCCCGAGGTCCTGTGCGCGTCTGGCTAGCAATTAGAATGAACCGGAGACCGGAAGCTACACGCGGCCGTGCAGCGCTCTCATGCGTGTCGCTCCTACACACCGGTACACTCGGTTTATGGAGGAACATCGTTTCGTTATTTCGGCGATACCGAACGATCGTCCTTGTATCTTCACCGATCTGAAGACAGCTTTCCCCGGACACGGAAGTCATAAGTTATTTGCATGCGCGATTTCCTGGAACTGCCTTAACGAGAGAATGCCGCGCGTGGATGACGACAGCCTGATCGTTCCTAGCTGCATTTAATCACTTCCGCGAAAGAAACTGTTCTTTTACGCTTCGAGCGAATTTAATTCGCGTACAAAAACTGCTGGTTACGGACAGCTAGATACTTTGGGCTTAGAGGGCAGCACTGAAGGTGCATCCTGAGCTATCGATAATTGTCCTATTTTCGATTAATAAGCTTTAACTCTTTACAAAGGTGAGTAAAGACTACAAAGGGTTAACTAGCAAAAACCTATCAGAAACGGAGCGAACTCAAAGAATGAAGAATATCGAAAGGTGTCGGACATTTGTTGTACAAGCGACGGCAGCATTGTACGCATAGGATACACATCCATATCGTCTACGAAGGGTTTCGTGTTACACGCTGGTGGAAGCTAGGTGCTACGGTTACACAGGAAGGAAACACTAGCGCCTCCGCGTGCATCTCTTTCCCTCGTTCAGGTTCTCTGCTCGCTGTGACATGACCAAGAGGAGGCCGCTTTGTGCACGTGGACGCGGCGCGCGTTGCGGTAACGAGACGAACACCGATGAAAACGGGTCGAGAACGGGCGGAAAGAGGAACACGAGGACAGCTGAAACGATCGGTAGAATGCGGGCAACGTTGTCGAGCAACGAAAAACATGGAACACTCGGTTAGCAAGAACCTGACAAATTGGAAAATTTTCGACGTGTTCAAACAGGAAGCGTTTGCTCATTACAAAGAACAGATCTTGCTAGCCACGGCTCTGTTATCGATCACGAGTTACACCGTTTCATAATCTCGAAAAGCAGACTCTTCCCAAGAAAAAAGGCTCATAGAAAACTTAGCTCGTAGAAAACAGGAAGAGTTTAGTTGAGTTTAGTCTACCGAAGAAGCGAGACAGAAGTTGCTTCTGGTCTCTGGTGAGTGTCGTGCACCGGAAGTGGCTTCTCGACTGGTCCGGACCCGATGGCATCGATCCTACCCAGCTGGACCGCACATGCCCAAAAATCTTCCTTCTCGTATTTACAGCGAGAGAATGATTCTACTTCCTCTTGTACCCTCCTGTTTTTATTTAGAGAGAAGCGCGTGCGCTAGCACGTACCATCGGATATAGCTAATACACGCTCGCACGATGTCTTGGAAGGCTTAATAGAAAGAGCGTTTTAAAAGCGGGGAGGTTACTTACCGGCTAAGTGGTGTGTCGTGTTGTCTGCGTCGTGATAAGCTTCCACTATCAGCGAGAATGTGCCCTGGGAACAGAACACGGGGTTGGTGAACTTTATGCCTTCTTTTACCTTAAATTTAATCTTAACGCTATCATCCACATCTTTTAGATCTAGCATATAACCCATCATTTTACCGCTACTTGTTTGGACTCCGAAATTTAATCTTAATTCTATGAACAATCATCCACATCTTGATGTAGAATTCATCGTTACATTCGAATCTAGTTTCCGTTGTTGGCTCCTGACTTATAAAATGAGATCAGGTTGGAAGGAATAATCGATTTGATCGAAAGAGGAGTGACGGAAGGTCGAAAGTGTCTCGGGCGCGAAAAAGCGCGGCAGCTGTGCGCGGCGTCGCGTATCGCAATTAACAATAAATTAAACGTTCCACAGACGGAGAGTGGCAGCACCTGCCACGCATTAGAAGAAGGGTGCGTGCGCGCGTGTCTCGTCGAAGCGTGCCTAAACAGCCGGCGATGTGACGCGTGTTGCGGCTAGATAGAGGGCGACACCGAGGCAACCCTCTGCGAGTTAACCTCGCTGTTGGTTGGAATTCGCGCGTGAAACCATCGAAGGGTTCCTCTCTGACCCGACACGCAAGGGAGGTTCCTTCGCTTTTATAACCGACCGGATATAAATCATGCGTCGTTTTTCCCCTCCTTCTGATATGACGGCACGTGCTTGTCTTCGTGCCGGGGAACGAACCGATCCGAGGATGAGAGTTAATTGGACGCGAAAATAAATAATCGATCGACGAGACAGGTAAGAGAGAGAGACAGTTTTAAATGGAATGCTGTCATCGTTCCGGGGAACCTGTTATGTTTGCATTATCCATTATGGATAACGTATGCAGAACAGGGGACCAGCCACACGCGACCACAATCGACGTATATTGTGCAACAGAAATTACGGCCGTCTCGCGGCATCAAACGATCTATTAATTCTGACTCGACTGTTACGCTTCCGAATTAAGGAAATAAGATCGAGACACTGATAAAATGCTCTGCGTTAATCGTTATTAACCGCGTGAGACATTGTTCCGAGCATGTAATCGCTCGTACAATTTGATTACTCCACGGTCACCCGTTCGTGGGCGAACTCAGGTTCTAACCACCTAAGATTTCCTTTGCTCTTAAAACACAAAGCTCATGCAACCACGTCGCAGTTAGCCAAGGATCTGCATGCAAGTCGACCCTTTATTGCCATCGACATCGAAGGACAAATCGGCTTTGCACATATAGGTGAAAATCCGTGCGCGAAAGGCGGGTAGGCGTCGAATCGCACAACCATAAATCCAGCAACGATCCCTTATGGACAAACGGCCTACGCTGCGCGCGCGCGTCCGCGCATCGTGCACGCCGCTGGACGAGCGGCACATTATTGTGTAATAAGTACGTGCTGTACACGCGGTGGCCGGTACGTGTGCATGCAGCGATAATACGACGTTTAATTATTAACGTCACAAGCACTCCAGAGGCGTGCACATGTGGACGGTCGCGTGGTGTACCTGGCACACACGCGGACGCATCGAGAGAGAGAGAGGAGCGGCTGGTATTACACACGACCTCGTTAGTCGTTGCCGCACCGTGAATAATAAATGTTTATATCCGGCCTCTCTGTCATCGTCATCGTTGCTGTTCCTGTTCGCGTAAACGAGCCGACAACGTGCCAACAATTTCATTAGCGCTATTCCCGCCATTTTGGATCGACCTAAGAAAAATGTGCGCGGAGTTTACTGATCCGCGTACGGGACAGTATGACCCAGTTCGTAGTGGAAGATAGCTCGGAATCGCTGACTTACGACGACAGCGTATCGATACCGATCGAGAACGAGATCGCTAATGGCGTGATGGAGATTAAATAAGAAACCTATTAAGGATCTTGTGACTGTCTAATTTTATACCCGATTATGCGTTTCGCTATTTCGCTTAGGCAGCGTAATACCATTCCGCTTATTCTAGCATGCGATGGGATCTATCTCGACCTTCCATCGAATAAATGAATCATATCGTCACGGTTCCGATCCGTGAGAGAGGACCGAAGTAATGCAACGTACACGGAGTCTGGGAATGACAGATAGAGAGATTGGAGCTAGCGACTAGAAATACGTGAAGCACGAATGCGTTCGACTGGCCGAGTATGAAAAGTAGAATCTGAAAATTATTTACCGCGGTATTCTATGATTTCCCATGGCGAATAACAAGTTCGCAAATTGACCTTACGTTATCGTACCGTTGTTGAATGAACAAATGGAGAAAATTGCGTGGCGCGAAGAAAACGGTCGAAGGATGAAAAGGTAAAGGGAGAAAGGCAGTCCCTGCGATTTCACCGGTGCTCAATATATCCCACGGATTCGCAGGGCAATTTGTCTCGGCTGGAAAAGAGAGAGAGGAGCGTGTGTCGTCCAGGTATGTCACATGCGTGTACAGGTTAGAAAGTTCCAGCGAGATTCCGCGCGCGGTACCTGCGCCGAGATTCATTCTGTTCGGGGCGAGAAAAAAGAGCGACGTGCAATAAAACAAGAGAGAAAAACTGACCGGCTGGGAAGAAGAACGGTAAGGTGTAAAGCCGAAGGCAGAAAGAGAGGCTCGAACAGGGCACACGCATACCGCCCTTTTCTCTCGCGGCAAGGACGAAAGCGAAGGAGGACGAGGGCAGAAACGGAGAGAGGAAATAAATTGTCCGGGAGACAAATGCCACCGTGATCGGCCGCTAATTTATTACGGGGATCGGAATTAAGCCGACAAAAAGCTGAAAAAGCCCCGCGTAGGCATCTCCGTAGAACAATGTGTTGGGTGTGTTCGGTGGCCGGTTAGCAGTTCTGCCGCGAAAGACGAAACGCCGGGAGAGCGCCGTCGAGAGGGACGATCCTGGGTCCTGAATGAAGGGGAGAGAGAGAGAGAGACAGAGGGTGGACCGGTGTTTCCAACAAAACCACGCGCGCACATCGAGGAGGGAAAAAACGGTCCGTGAGGTAACGAGAGCGAGAAGGAAAGAGGAACCTGAATGATGAAAAGGAAAAGAACAGAGGCTCGTTCCCTGTCGAAGAGAAAGAGAAATAGAATGGACGGGAGAGAGAAAGAGAGAAAAGGAGAAGAAACCAGTTGGATAAAGAGAGAGGCTCGCGAGCTCGAGAGTCGGTTCCCACGGCTGCGCAGCATACCTCCACCTTCTCTCGCCTCTCTCTCTTCGCCCCGCTTCTCCTCTTTCTCTCTCACAATGTCGCTTCTCCTTTCCTTCTGTTCGCCGCTCTCTACCTCTCTCTCTAATATTGGCTCCGTGATTCGTTCTTTCCTCGCTTCTCTCTATCGAGACTATATCCAGCCGCTTCTTTCGCTGACGTCTCGTTCCTTTTCTGTTTCATTGGCCGATAGCCGCCTCTCGTCTAGGTCTCGTTCGTGTGCGCGTGTGTGCAGCCTCGTTGCAATCTCGCCGACGCGTCGTACGTGTATAGCCGCGTATTAATCATCACGGAAAACGATAAAGAAGGAACAAACAGGTAGCCGACACGTTGCATATAGATGTGACCGGTGCGATTCGGTATATCGAGGCTACCAAAGGGGAGAGCGCGTGATTCATCGTGGAAAAAGGAGCCGGAAGTCTGGAACGACTTTTCGCTGCATCCTGGGAAAATGCCTGGGCTCTCCCCTTCGGATGATCGCGCCAACCGGTTGGAATCGACCTGACTGTATATCCAGATGCCTATCGTTTACGATTTAATAAAACCGCGAAACGTCCGTCGATCTTAACCATTCGTCGAGGTGATAATTGTTGATGATAAAAAAACAAAGAAAAAATAAAAAATCTTCTAAGAGTAGCATCGCGGAAACCCGGTCGTGCCCTAGCGTTTCTATTTTTAACCATTCACGCTTTAACGTCTCGCGCGCTCGAGGAGCGTGGCATTTCCGCGTGGAGAAATTTTCGTGGCCTCCATTCTTCGTCGAAAGGAGGAAGAGGAAACCGAGGATAACGAGCGACGACACCGGCTCTCGCCCGCGGCGCAACTCGCCAAAAGTACATTGACACACCTGCGGACGCATTTTTATAAACACCTAGGACCTTATACTTCACAATTCTCTCCTACCTCTCCTCCCTACAATCCTCAATTTCTCCCTAGATTCCGAGATTCCCTCATTCTTTCCCAAGATCCCCCCGTTCAAAACGATTTCGAATTTTTGTATCGACTAACCCGACTCGAAGCCAGCTGAGCCGAACGGGCATGCATTTAATCGCGACTCGTTACACTGAATTATTACACCAACCGAATAATTTTATTCGTTCCTTTCCTCGTTTCGAGTAATGCGAACAAAAGTCACGCTTTCACAGTCCGTCTTTTAAAACGCACGTTCTTCTGTTAATGGTTATTTCACCGCCGATACTGCCGTTCCCCGAGTTTCTATTTACCGTCTTGCTATATCTCCATACCCTATTCGACCCGACCAGGTACCGAAACGCGGACAAGCTGTCGTCGTTCGACGAGATCCACGTGGATGGAAAACCGCGAAAGGGAAACGCGGTAAAAAGTGAAACGTAGAAACCGAGATATCCGTAGGAGTCTGTGCCAACGTCCCGAAAAATATGTATGAAAAGTACTAACTCGAAAGAAGGAACGAAAATGGTAGGACGCGTGAACGACGCGCGTTCCGAGGAACATGTTAATAAGCTTTGACAGCAGGTCTATCAGCTGATGTGTACCTGCTCGATGACCACGTGTCGCGCCTTCAGGGTGGGGCAGATACTCCCCGTTTATGTATCTCTCGTACTGCTGGTTAGAAACCGTTCGGCCCATATACAGACTCTCTCTTTCTTCTCGGCACTAGAGGCGCACACAACAGCCGGCCGCAAAAAAAGGACTTTATGCCCCCGGGGCATAAACTCATTTCAGCATTATTACGGGGAACAGCCTCATCTCGTTCAGGCTCTTTCAGCATCCTCTTAAAAACGAGTCACTGCCGTTCTGCAGGAAGGAAGCGAGAGGAAGAGGCGCAGCGCTTCGGGTGTGCCTCCGTCTCGGTTAGCAGCTATTTGTAGATAACTTCGAGCGAGTTTGTAATCATTAACCGGTGCAACGCTCTAATTAGTTATTCTGCTAATTAGATTTTGACGGTTAATTAGCCACGAGGCCGGGATTCCCACGAGTTCGGAACAATGCCACGAGGCGCCATCTGGGTTCGCTTTTCCGCCTTCTGGACGACGTTCGATCGAACCTCCGACTAATAGATCGTGCGTGGACGAATTTATGAGCTTCGGCGAGGAAGGACGCAAGCAGGAAAGGAGGTCGATCGCGGGTGGTTCTAAAGATACTACTGGTAGCCTGAAATCTGGCCGCGAGCTAGCCAGCTTTAACCCTTGTTAAATGATGCGATTAACGCGCGAAATGGCAACATTTCTCCAACAGAGTACCAAAGTAAAGGTATTCCGGGCATCATCCGAGCGTAGTAACGGTCGAGGTCCACGCGTCCCCGTCTAAGATGTAATTTATGCTAAACGTTTCGCGTCGTGGAAGCCGCGCATCGGCGTACACCGAGTCAGCCATTCATCCGACGCCCTTCTCCCGGCTCGTTCGTCTGGGACGCGAATCACGCAGCCTTTTCGGCCGTGGGACCACGATTCTCTGTCTCTTTCGGTCCCACCTTCGTTCCGTCGTTTCCCCACCTTCTCTGCCACCTTTATGCTCCTCTCTATCCTACTTGCCGTCTCCTTCTTGCCCGCTCGCTTACGCTGCCTTTCATTCGTCCTTCTCTGTGCTCGGCGTCCTCTCCGCTCGGTACCCACGGATCCTCGAGTATGTACGATATGCCCGCTGCTTTGTGGACCGGTACGCGCGAGCGCCAACACAGGAAGGATAAGGGAAAGAAAGGAATTTTTTAATCATTCTTTTTCAGACCGCGATTCATCTTTGTATGTCCGCTTCTGAGGCTCGTGTTACCGCTTCTGGAGAAATCGATAAGAATTCGTCCCGTGAATTTCTCGTCGACCTGTTGGACTCATCGACGAGCCATTCGGGTCTTCACACTCTCAAAAACCAGTTGCTTCTGATCTTGCAAAAGCCTACCAGAGGCGAAGTGCAATCTAAAGGAAAAGCTAGGGAACTTAGGTCCCCAAGTATCTCGATGGACTTCAAGGAGATTCCTTTGCATTATCGAGATTCGAGTGTAAAGACGAAATCCATGGAATTCCTTCGGAATACCGCAACGCACAGTAGCCGCACTGTCGCGAGTCGTGCTGTTTTAATAAGTCGAGCAGCTCGGTGAAGCAATTAAAGTCGGAAAAGACGGAGAACCGGAGAGCTCGATCTTGATACGACCAGACGAAGGTTACGATTACGTATCGAGTTCTTTCTCAGTCTGCTTAATTAACGACAGGCGTCCCTTTGGACCGGAGCCCGTTTGCGCAATCACGCAATATCTATTTTCCGTTTCCCGAAAGTTTCGGCTAACCCGAATAGCGCATGGACGTTGATGGTGAATAAACGTGATAACGTTTTTATTACCGCGACGTTGAATAATGGAAACGGAAGCTCATTCTCACGCATCGGCGCAACGAAAATAAATCCGGCACTCCAAATAGCGATTACACACCGTTACGACCGTCGCCTAATTCCTTTTCCCTCCCATGTCGCTAACATAGACAGACTACCGTGGCCGATCCTCAAAGGTTGTTTCTTCCACGCGCAGGATTCCGGCCAGCCTCTTTTCCGAGAACGCGACTTTTTTTTATTTCGCCGCCGTCGAGAGTTCCTGCCCCTCGAGCCGGCATGCAGAGAACCTTTTGCCGGCCCGATATAGCCTCGTAATATCGGCCGATACGGAGAAAAGAAACGAGACGGAAAGGGCAACTGTTCGAAATTTACGCGTGTAAACGGGAAATCGGGGAGAGAAATCGGCGAACGAGGTTAGAAACGCGACGAAAAGCGAGGGAAAAGAACGAAGAGGACGCGTTTTCGTTGGAGAGACGGAGGAACCAGCTGAGGTGGCGCGAGGGGGCGCCATATGGGTTAGTAAATTTAACTCTGCTCGCGAGAGAGCTTCTCAAAGACGAGGACGTGGGATGCGAACGGAGAGAGAAAGAACGACGGAGAGATTACGAGGGAAGTGTAGAAGCACAAAAGGCCTAGCCATCTGCCAGTGGTCCTGCAGTGCGTCTCATAGACAGAAGTACGCGAACAGCAACGAGAGAGAACTGACGTATACCAGGGATGCTGGACAAACATTGGCGTAGCGGTGTTGCTTCTTGTACCCGTTCTTATACGGACTCATCTTAATAAAACGTGTAATAAAATCCCATAATTCTACAGTCCCAGTGACAAAATCCATAAGGGATAATTTGTTACGGCGCCATTTTTTTCTGGAAATTAAATGCGCGCGCATATGATGCCAACTTGTGGAAATGATGCTGTCGACTAGAATTTGCAAATGCGTAATAAAAGAGAGAAGAATGGATTCCCGCCAATGCTACGAATTACAGAAGCAACAACAAGCGAACTCGCAACAGCAGGAGGGAGAGACAAGTGCCATCGTTTATCTTCGTTTCTCTCTGGCTTCTCGGACCATCTGCCATCGGATAGGCGGATCCTCGTTGCACTCTCGTGCATGCACGCGCCCAGCGTGCCACCGAACATGCTTGTTTTTAATGCGATCCACCTTTCTTTTCGATCGTGACACCGCGAGAAAGTACGAACACATTTCGCGTAAATTTCCCTTTCGACAATTTCCATTTACCGCGTCACTGATTACCGCGAGCTAATCGAACAATTTACTTTTCAATTTTCTCTTATCGGACGACGGAAGCAACTTTACGAACCCTTTAAAACGATGCGACAAGATAAAGAGGCTAATAGTTTGAGGGTGTTACCTGAAAATCGAGTCGGTTACGATTTAACCTAACGCCTACCGGCTAATTCACCCAGGAACATGGTAAGATACGAGCGGAAGATCGCAGATACACGGCACGATTTTTTACTGTCCGGTGAACTCGCGCATGCGCGGTGCTTCTCCCTAGCGGCGGGTTCAGTCAACGAGATCTTAATTTTCCGCAATGAACGCGTGCTCATTATTCGAGACAAGGATCGTCTCAGGTTCATTCAGAAGATCGTCGTACGACAAGGAAGCAACCGAGGGTTAACTGTATACGGGTAAACGGCAGCACGCGCTGATTTTCGACGTTCAAACGGGACGTAATTGTTCGTCCTCGTAGAAAATAAAATGTGACTTACGATCGTCGGTCGAGATTGCTCGGAAATGAAGTGGTTGTAACAAGCGCAGGAACGATTTATCTCATCGACGTTTCGCGAACGACACACCGATCGCATTCATAATGAATCGATTCTTTTTTTTGCACTTCTTTACGCGTCTTTTAATTCCACTTACGAGAGACAATTTCTCACATCCCACACGCGACGCACGCGATATGCTAATGGCCGACGTTGCAAAAAGGTGCGCGCGCACCTTCGACGCTAAATAACCGCGATTTTTCCGATTATCTGCGCGATCGCACTGCGCATGCGACACGGTGTTATTTTTTCTCATGCGTGCGCACTTGCACCATAAATCGTCGGATACTTAATGCACTGTTAAACTTGATTAATGTGTTTTGCTACGAGACTAACCTCTAATCGCTGATTAACATAAAAAAGAATATCTACGTCACGGAAGTGAATTGAAACGTCAATTTTCACGCTCTCCCGCTTCGCAAGTATGTAACAATTTATAAGAGAACATGACACTTACCGGCCAGGTGAACTCGAACGGAAATTTGATGGGGTTGGTGAAGCTAGGCATGGCGACGTTCGGGCTGAGGTTAACGACGTTCTCCCCCAGCACGGGTGTGACGACGTCGCCGTACGTGCACGGCGTCGTCGTGTCGATCTTCACTTGATACTGTTTCAGGCATACCCTGAACTTGGTCTTGCAAACGCCCGAGCACTCGCCCGTCTTGGAAGTGCTGCCTGAACAACACTTGCCCAGACTGTCTTTGCCGTACTCGTTCACGAATGACTTTAGCCTTAACTCGAACACCCCGGACGCGTTTACCTGAAAAGAATCGTGTTTAATTAACTAATTGAAGTATCTTATGGTTTTTTTCTAGGTTATGCGGACGTAAAACTATCGACCTCGACCAATCAGGCAGCTGTAATTTTGATGTTTGTTACAACTTTGAGTACCGAGGTCTTGGATTCTATTATATTTTTACGTTCACTGTTTTCGTCAAAATGAAGATGTGTACAGTAGCGGAGAGAATAAGCTTTGTTAAGGAAAATAGCGACGCAGAGAAAAGAGGTATTACCATTTACAATACGAATGTTGGTTTCTGGTTGATAAATTTTGAAATTCGGAAATTTCAGTATCTCCCTGGTTCCTTGAACCGTGAGTGCAAAGGGCACACGAAGGCACAAGAAGATCGACGTATTCTGGCAAAGACGAAAACACAATCGCGGCAAACCTCCACGTCGGGGGTCGTCTCGTGCCCAACGACCGAACACGCCGCCCGGGCAGCACGTGTGTAACCGCGTTTTTGCGCATGCGCATCTTGTAACTGCACATCTCCCAGGAGGAGCAGAGATATCCGCGCGAATGACCCGACAAAAACTGCTTTTTTCGACTTGCCAAGAGAAAGAGAGGTTAGAGGTGCAGATGGACATTTCGCCACGCGTGCTGTCGAGCACCAACGATCATGGAACACGAGGGGCGTTTTCGAGAGGAAAAAAGAAAGCACCGAAAACCAGTCGTAAATGTATTAAACGTTCGCTACCGCTTCCTCTCGACAATGTTACGAGGAATTAATCTCGTTGAATGCTTCTGCATTCTTCTCAATAGAGATCTAGAAATTTAGAGATACTGAACATAACATGGGCCCACAAATATTTTTCGACAAGAAGTGCATACGCTACAATGTTTTCGCTCAGCAGGTCTATATAGAGGTTTGTGATTCGCGTCTCGTTCTCGCGGTCAGAGGAATCGCGAAAGGGACCGTTTTTCTTCGACGACAATATCCAATGTAAACAGAGCCGATATGTCAATATTTCTCCGTTCCTAACCCTCGTCGTTCGGACCCGTAAGAGTTCTTGACCACTGTGGACAATGGCCTACGGATATGTACACAGACACACAGCACGCACACGGCTGTCGTTGCAAGTGTGTACACACACGGCGAGCAGACAAGCGAACCTTCCCACGAGACATTGTATAGCCAAGCAAAACTATACATATATCGTGTCTCGCGTGAACGAGAGGAGCGCACTAACCTTACTATCGAGCCAGCGGATCGTTTTACGATCTCACTGGGCCCTCCTCGTACATCCATTACACCCCCGTTTCGATCGTCGAATTTCCTACTACAAAGGACACTGACCTTCTTTTTTGACACGGTAAGAAAAGAGCTTGGTAAAAAAATTACATTCTGAACATTAGTAACCACGAAAACGTGAGAGCCACGGTATGGCAGGCTCTGGTGACATGCAAACCCGTTGGACGAGAAAAATGTACGAAGAATATTCTCACAATGACTCGTACAGTCGAGTCAGGCTTCCCTCGGTTAAATGGCAAGTGCAGGAGAAGTTTCTTGGAATCTTCCTAGGTTCCTAGGTTCTGGGATTTCTCTAGCTTTTAGGATCTACGTAAGATAGTAACGAAAGTCCCTCTCTCTCTTTACTCTTATCTAAAGGCTGCATTGCATTCGAGTGTACACAGTCGAGCAACACGGTCCTCGATGAGGAATTCTCATTTTTGGCGCGCTGGAGCGCTATTCTCGGAACGAGAATGGCCGCCGTCGACTATTTACGGATACAACCGGCGTTATTTCGTCACAAAACAATTTTACAAAGCCACCCTTCTGTGTGAGCGACACCAACTTCTTTTTTACGTGACGATAAATCTTTTATCAAAGAGTGTTATGACTTGAATATTTACAATAAACAAGCGTGAGTACCTTTCGATCTATCTACTCGACGCATTCTTTATCGTTATTGTATTCGATCGTAGTGGCATCTCATGAGACTCAACCAACCACTACAAGATTTTACGCTTTATTTTTTTTCATTGATATTAATTTTGTAAGAAATGTATATCTGTTCGAATAAATACTGTTGTAACAATATTATTGATGGAGAGTGTCGAGCTAACTGTGAATGAACCTGGGCCTAAGGGTGACCGTTGAAGGTCGAAAAGAAGTTACGAAGGGAGGTTATGTCGGTGTAACGAACGAACCGTCGAACGAAAGCAGACGGAGAAGAAGCTAGACACTTCTAAAAGAGTGGATCCAGATTTAGAGTTGTGTTGTGCGCGGCGAATACTGTTGCCACTGCTTTTCTCCTCTTTCGTCGGATGGTTCGAGTCTGGCCGATGAGACCAGAGAAGGACGGAAACGAAACAAGGATTCGACGAGTAACAGTAGGAGGGAGAAGGAAAGGGGAAAAAAACATCTCTCCCAGGAAGAATACACTCGGGACCCGTGGTGTCTAAGCGCGTGAAAAAAAGGAACGAAGCTTACTCGTGCACGCAACCACGAAACGATGTTACGTACAAAGGCCCTAGGGAAAATGGCGGTGCCCCACCTTTGATGAACTTGCAAATTTCCTAAATTCCAGTCTCGAAAATCGAGTGTAAATTTATCGATCGCCACGTAGGTGTAGATAAAACGATTTGAAGAAACCACGAGTTAAAATTGGTAAGCATTCTAGCGTGCATGCGTTCGATCGGACCTAGCACTTACGGATATAGCGTTCAACTGGATAAATATAAGCCACGATCGCACTTACGCAAGTACTTAATTAGACGCGTGTGAAAGAGAGAGACGGAGAGAGAGGAGATAAATATATAGAAGAGTTTCTCTATTCTGAACGCAACCCATCGATGGCGTGTCATCGTTTTTACCATAAATACCAACAGAGCTTACGGGGCCTACCGACCGGTTTGACAGACGGGAACACGTCGGTTTCTCAACCAAAACATCCCGCCATTCATCGAACCGACGAAGGTCGATTACGACGTGTGTCTCCAAGTTTGACAACACGTTTCTGTGTCTATGGAACCCGTTGACAAAATTACTCTTTCATCCGTACATCTCGAATACTACGTGTTTCTATCTTGAAAATTAATTTCAATCAGGTGCTACTACCAGTGATACGATGCGTATTCGATGCTTGCGATACCTCGTATCGAAAACGGTGGTTGAAATATGTAAACCATGTTAACCCTAAAATGGTCAATCGAGTCAACATGGTCAATCGAGTCCCAACATCTCGAACCGTGTATCGATTAAGCGATACGGTGGTCATGTGACGTAGGTTGACAGAAATGTTAAGGAAATAGACAAAAAATAAAAGATTACCGTTACGTGTTAAATGTGCACCGACAGATTGTAACTGTTCATATTGGTACATCTCGTCGATTGTTTTTAAGAAAAGATGGCGTCGATTCTTGCCGTTAAGTATCGGTTCCCATGAAATCGATCGAAGCGTTGATCGATATCGAGCGCGAGAGTCGATCTCGAGTATCGATGGAAGAAACGAGAAAAAACTGTGGAACGACTCTCGTAAATCAATACCGGATTATTTTTCTTCGACTCGAAATTCCAAGAGAATCTATCTCGCCGCGAATTCGTACGCAACCGGACGATTGCAGGCTGAACAGAAACTGGGAAAGAAACAATGCTGCTGACAAACGTGTGAGATCTTTCAGACGGGTCGTAATTTCGACGTCTGACGTTTAAAAAGACGTTTTGCAACGGCTGTACACGAGGCCCGACCAGACACTACTAAAAATAAACAGAAATAGTTCCACGAAACGAACGTCTTTCAAAAAGATTTTTCGCGATTTCGCGGCAGAAAGAGATTGTGTAACCGAATCTTCTTCGATTTTTTCCTCCTCGTTTTTTTAGTAGCTAGTTAGACTCTCGTTGTGTTTGCAGCTCGCATTAATTTTTTTAACTTGTAATACGACACGTGACGATCTCAAGAAGGGAAATGAACCGGCGATATAAGAATCTAGCGTCTATTGTTGAAACGTCGAACACAGGATAGAGAAAAAAAAAAACTATCGGACTTACCGCTCGGGGTGCTGGTAGAAGCACGACGGCGACCGTCCACACGAGCATCGTGGTCCACATGTTTGGTGGTTGTTCGGTTCGATGTTTACACGCCGCCGGTAGCGTCGTTCGGCGGAGGTGTGTGGACCGTGGTGGTGCGGTGTGCTCGTCGGCGTTACCTCCTCGCCGTGATTTCGCGAGGCTGCATAGCCACCATACGACCAACGAGGTACGAGTTACGCACCCCGTGTCCTGTCCTTCCTCTCGATCCGAGACACGCCGGCCGTGTTACGGTCGCTGTTAATCCTTCGTTGAAAGATCCGTCGACAACTTTGTCCGTTCTTTAGGTTCACGCAAGGTACGATGAAACAGAGAGAGAGAAAAAAAACAAGAACGAAGCTAACTGTCGCGGTCGAACGAGCCTCGGGTCACTCTCTTGGTCTGTCGCACTGTATAACACTGAAGGGAAAAAAACGAATGCTGGTACATGCATGTATCATGTATATCCGAATAGCGCAAAAGGTATTCACGATTGCCGCGACAAATATACAGATGAAAATCACGCGCGATCACTGAACACTGTGTGACACACTTTATTCCATTATCCGTGGGACGCTGAGAGTCGTAGAACAGCTTCTCGTCCAGGGTACGATCGGATCGGCGACGAGATAATGTTGTGTTGTGCGTAGGATCTATAAAAAATACACACAGGTTTGCGATCCTTCGACGTCTCTCTCTCTATCTCTCCCTTTCTATTTCTCTCTTTCTCTCTCGTTAGATCCGAATCTCTCCGCTGTGTACAGTGTATATATACACGCGTAGTACTCGACGATTTTCGTCCGCTGTTGGATCTTCTCACTTTACGCCCGCGTTGAGCGTTCGTTCGCGGCGCACGAGCCACTACGTCGACGAGGAGTACGACGATTTGTCACGAGCATAATTTTTCACGGGAAAAAAAATCACCTGTACGACACTCTCCTCCTCGCCAACCGTCGCAACAACGACGAGTCGCGCACTGACTGGCCGTCGACGAACCGTGAAGAATATTCCCTCGGCGACCGGCTAGAGCAGAAGCGGAGAGATATGGTGGTGGTAGCGGCGAAAGAGTAGGAGGAAGAAGAGAAGGGTAGTGGTGGAGAAGCGAAGGTGGAGGTGGAGCGAGGATACCCTTCGCCGTGTGCGACGAGTCAAAGAGACGAACGAGAGAGTCAATGTGCTGCTCGCGTTCGCGAGAGGGGAAGTTTTCGTAGGGCCAAACGGGGGAGGGGAAAGGAGGAGAAGTCACAGAGCAGAGAGAACCGGCACGAAAGGCACTACTCCGCAGCCGAGCCACTACTGGATCCAGAGATGCGCCCCCTTAGCCCGCGTACCGGTGCCCGTCGTGTTTTCCTCGTGAAAGTACTCGTCGAGCGATCGTGTGCGTACGGTGTGTGTACGCCAGAGAACAGTCTTCGTCTCGCTCTGCTGTCCCGTTCGATGCGCTCCTTTATCCTTCTCTTGCGCGTACGAAAAAGCTGCGTGTATATTTCGCCGGAACGTTTCCGCGCCACTAACAGCCAACACTAGCGCCACACTGCGGTAACTTCAGGAACCACTGTAACGTCGACTCTTCGCGAAACACTACCGGCTCGATCGACAGATGGCGAGTCCGATCTCGGTTGGTTTCGCGTGCACGACTATAGAACTCTACGTTCGAACGAGCGAGCGCGCGCGCTTCCCTTTTCTGTCTCTTTTCGATGCAATGTGTCCTTCCTCTCCGACTAAACCCGAGGGTCTATCGCATACACGCGTGCGCTTTAGCCGGTGAAACGACGCGATATATACCGGCGCGTCTACGCTACGAAGTGCAACCCTCGACTGGAGGTAGTAAGCCGGGAGCACCCCTACTTATAATTGTGGTCCCGCCGGGCCCCCGTCGGGAGGGGTTGCCCAATAAGAGGGGTGGTGGGTAGCGGCTGCGCCGGTGGCACGATGCGTGGAGCTCTGGAGGGGTACGGGGAGTTTTCGGCGAGGGGTCCCGAGGGGAAGGGGATGGTAAAGAGGCAGCTGCAAGCCGGCTGCACGCGCCCACCCCCACCACCGTACCCCTTGTACGACACCCCAGCCACTCGTGCGGACTTCTTGCCCGCTTGCTTGCATGCCTGCTCGCTCGCTAGCTTGCTTGCTTGCTTGCCTGCTTGTCTGTCGTAGACTCCTCGGGGCGCCTGTCTTCTCTCTCCCCCTCTTGCCCTCAGCCTTCTGCTTCCACCCCTCGTCACCCGTTGCACCGGTTACACTCTCCTGTTTGTCTCTTGTCTCTGTTCCACGGACCACGATAACTCCGTACCCCATCCGACGGCACGCGCCGCGTGCCACCTCCTCGTGACGTCAGACCTTTCTTTTTAAGCGTATTACGCTTCTTACGTGTCGCGATACGCCGGGACCGAACGTGTTACCCAGTCTGGATTGCTCCAGTCGCGATACGCGCGTGACCCATCCAACCCGAGCCGGCCCGCTACTCGTTAATTTGATTATGACGAGGGCTGCTCCCTTCCTTGCCTTCGAGGAAATCGTTTTATAAGATGCAGTTTTTTCGCGCCGCGAGCTTTCCGGTTAGACGCCGCAGTTGGTACGCGTTTCAGTCTCTCGTGTCACCCTTCCGATTCTTTGAACGGAACTCGTAATACGTAAAAGTCTCCTGGGCCGGTCTGACGTCACTCGTTGCAAAACCTGATGGGGTGCGAACCCCTCCCGTAATGGTCCCCTGCCCCTCTGCACGGAACGCCTAAGTATACGCAGCGGTGCACGGGGTGACAGATTATTACGGTGCACATACTGCTCCTCGCAAGCTTTTGTATTCGGAACATAATGCTCTGGACCTGTCTCGGGCACGAATCGACGTCCCCCTTATTGTAACCCGGCGCGAATCGCATTTTTCGTTCTCTCCTCCCCTGTGTTTAGTTTTCGCAGCCTGTCCAGGCTTCGCAAAGTGCCGAGGGCAGTGGTGCGATCGTAAATCTAATTGCATAACGTTGGTCTTAGTCTCGATTCATCCTCTTCGTTCGCGCCAAATTGTTTCGGTGCTGT
Source organism: Megachile ligniseca (assembly GCA_945859555.1). Taxonomy (NCBI): domain Eukaryota; kingdom Metazoa; phylum Arthropoda; class Insecta; order Hymenoptera; family Megachilidae; genus Megachile; species Megachile ligniseca. Next base: position 1,584,873 of record OX243792.1, read on the forward strand.
TTCAGCACTTCGAAATTCCCGACGTTGCTAGAAAGTTTCGGAGTTCGGTGGAGCACGAAATCATGGTCGCGCGATCGAGTAAACGAGCAGTGATAAGGTGTCACGCGGCAGAAAGAAGCCTTTGTTGTTTTCGTGGCGTGCACCAACGAGGACGAGGGAAGAGCATGGTGCCCGTAGGTGTATGGTATACTTCCGGTCACGAGGTGGTTCAACAGGTCAGACCAACAGGGGAGCCAGATGGAACCACTTCCGGCCTTTCTGCCACCACGCCACCAGTAGTCCTTCCTTTCCATCCTTTTCTGCACACACTTCGCACACCGCCTCTTCGTTCCGGCTCCACATTTTTCGCCGACACTTGTACGAACGGGGATTTTATTCCGTCGTTGTGTACAAACAAATTCTTTCTTTTCCGCGTCCAGTTACGAGCTGTAAATATACGAGCATGAATTAGCGCTACGATTCACAGACACGCGACCGTAAATGCATCGAGAAGATAAGGGTTATTTAGGGTAACGTAAGACAGGACCCGCATTTCTGCAGTTCGTCAGATAACCTGGACAGCACGGCTCCCTGCGTCCCTGCAGGCGCCGAGGCCAACGAACGACTCTAGAGATGCTCGTGCGACGCTAATTAACATAATCGCTGCATCTACGATCGTTCCACGGCTGGTCGAGATGGGCCAATTTTGTGCCTCACCTGCATGCTCGCCTCCATAGTCACGCGGTTCGTCAGCAGCGATGAAATTCGAACCAGCCATTCAAACGCATAATTAATCGAATTAGCGATGGCGCATCAGCCATATTGTATGCAAATTCGAAACTCTAAACTTTCAACTAGAAACACGTGGAATCATCGCCATGAGGCTCGTGGACCTGCGTTACATTATTAGCATACTAATGCATATGCGCTTGGGTGCAATATGTTTCTTTTACTCAACTCTCTGGCTTCTGGAAAGAAAAGTTAATAATAGAGTATTACCTTAACGGTGGCGGAAGTTTAATCATAAAGTTTTAGATTGCATCTGGGTAATATTAGTAAAGTATAAAGTTAAAATTAGTCAGTTTAACACAATGCTGTCCTACCTAGTATACTCTGTGGATTACGTACTTAATTATCGATTGCAAATTTGCATAAGAACTTCGCATTTGGATACTTCTAATGGCGGCTGCAACCGTGCTATCAAGCACATCAAGAGAATTAGGATTTCTTCGCTACCCCTTTTCTACGCGAGGCAGATGCTGCAATCGAACAGAAATTAAACCTTCCGAAGAAATCGAATAAACAAGCAGATGGACGAGACACTGAAACGGAAAAAAGGGGTTAGAGAAGGTTGGTAAGCGGCGAGGAATTAAGGAAATCACCGGTTATTTACAGGCGCATCGATCGATCGATCGATCCGTTCAGGACTAACGAACCGATAAAGCGTTATGACTGCGTAAATGACGGTTCTCGGTCGGAATGACCGTAAACCGGCAATCATAGCGTGCAAGAACACGTAAGTATGTACGTGCACACGCGGTCGCCGTGTACACGTGTGTCCAGTACTAGACCGCGTACTCTGTTCTACCTTAAGCCGTCAGCAGTTCATTGAGTCCGGCCTAAGTACGCATACCAGTGCAACGGGCGCATGTGCCGATGCGTTGCGATCCAACACGCTCGCGTGTACGTACGGTATATGAACGGTCTTTCTATATGGCAGCACGTATGAATGAAAGAGCGGCCAACGAAGAAAGGAACGAAGGGAGTCGCGTGATGGATTCACGTGTACCGCGGCTATCGACCAAACCACCACGCACGACCACATTCTGCATTTGATACGCACATGCGTTTACGTGTTCGCGATTTGCAAGGAAAACCAGTGAAATCTCGCACCTCATTGAAGCGTCTCCTTATTCTGGAACTCATCAATTTTGAACTCTGGGACTTTGGAACATATGATCCATGTTTTCCTTCCTTTTATGTCTTAAGCAACTTCTTATTTTGTTTAATTCTGGATGTAACTTTTCTTGTATCTCTGAAACCAATAAAACTTTGCGTAATAAATGTATGGCATCATTCATTGTTTGGAGAGAATTGCGGAGGATTAGATGGTACAATATCAGGAAGGTTCGTGATCCGAAATACGCGATCGCGTTTAAGTGGACTGAACTCGTTTATATGGGTACATGGATCAGGGTGATTCATGTAATCACTCGTAATCCTTCGTAGAATCCCCTTAATGCTTGTGTGACGTTTCCAGCCGATTGGCGGAGATTTATCGAGGGTCGATTGGTACCTTAAAAAGGGGCCAGTCCTGAATCTCTCGTTTCTCGGTCAACACGTTTGAAAAAGCTCCGACAGACCAGTTTAGTCACGATGTTCGAATCAAAATGTCTTTACAGCTGGTGATGTGTGAATTCATCCTTGATAATAGTTATCCCTTGGACATATCAAATTTTAATGAACTTTTCCAAGTTAAAATTGCACATGGTCAACTTTGACGCTATTACGTTTACGTTGTAATAATTTAGAGTCGAGTCATGACATTGTTATCTTCGCAAGTACAGTCGTAAACCGGGCATAAATCATGGGATGGACCTACACGGGCAGCCGATAATGATGACATCCAAGGTGTGGGATATAAAAATGGAGTGTGGCTCGACAGTGGCGTTTCGCATTCATTTCAAACAATGTCCCAGTTTACGAGCGCGGTGACATCGTAATATCCAAGACACCCTGGCAGAGTGTACGCGGGGACCGAGAGAACGAACGGCCAGAATGGGCCTGTTCCTTCGTGGCGGCAGGTAGAGTGGGGATCCGGCACGCGTGCCACGCGCCCGAACTTACCCGACCGTTCACGAACTCTCACGAACAGGCCCCGATACAAATGATAATAATCTCTCCGGAGTGACCCTGCCGGGCATATTCCCCACCACGCCCCGGACCCAACATGATACGTATCGGGTGTTGCAGCTGCTGTTTCTCCCGTCGCGGCCAACCGGGCCTCTTCTTTCTTTCCTTCTTCCTTCCGCTTCTTTCCTTCCTTCCTTCTTTCCTTCTTTCCTTCCTTCCTCTCGTGCCTCTTCCTGCTTACTTATGTGGCCTGATTTCTCGTCGAGAGCCGACCAACTTCCTAAACAAATAACTTGTGTGCCCTTGTCTCGATTCCGATTGCACCGAGTGGTAGATCACCGTATCTCGTGATAGTTGATGAATTAATATTTGTTTGAATGCAGGTCTTAGAATGACTCAGTATGAACGTTGATATTAGTTGGATTAGTGTCTGAAAAGGACATGAGTTAGATCACTAGGCGTTATATCATCATGCGTCGTATGTAACGTTACATCACCATGTAGAAAGGCCCACTCTGGTTAATACCTAGTTACCCAACGTGTGTGAGGCTCACGCTTAACCAATCATCGTATGGAAATACAAGATCCCAAAGGATCCCATCTCTGGTGCATCCCATTTGTAATCAGCAGCGTGACGAACCTTCGCAACCGCAGTCCATCAAAACAAAAGGTGGTCGTGCTCGTTGTCCTCGAGTAACAAAGACCATTTCCAAGGATCGTCTCCCCCGCGTACCAGTTTCCAGTCCACCGTTCGCCTCTGAAATAGGGAAAAAACCACAATGCGAGGGTACTCGAAGAAGGAAAAGGGCAGGTCGTCGGAAAAGCGTCGATTTGCATGTGACTGCACGTTACCTGCGGCACTAGAGGGAACGGTAGAAGCGGAGAGAGGTTAGGTCCGCGGAGAAAAAGAAGCAGCATCTGTTCTGCGCTTTTCTTTCGTCGAGATGAGGCAACTGGGTTGGAAGAGGAGGAGAGACCGCTGTGCTTTCTGCCCCGAACGAAACGTATCTGGCGATGAACGACAAAGGGCGAAGATGCAGGAGAGAAGGAACACGAAGAAGGAGCATCGGTGCTCGACCTTCCAGGATCCTTTTCTTTTTTTCTTCTCTTCGTCAGCAGCTGGTTACCCCAGAAGATCATTGGAAATTAATAGGCCTCTATAGAGTGACCGCACAGAAGGGAGACGATCCTGTAACGGGTTGAAAAGATGCCTCGAAGATGCCGTTCCTTATTCATCGACTCCATAGAATGTGCATACCTCCAAAAAAAGTGTGCCCTGAAGAATTTTGCGGTACAGCTGGAGCACCCCTGACTCGTCGACGTATCGAATTATTCTGTTCGATTTTTTCCTTTGTTTAACAAGAAATAGCATCACATGCTACGTCGAGAGGACTCTGTAAGTTAATACAGAATTAAAGAAAATGTTCCACCTGGTATATCGAAGTCGATGATCTTTTCAAACCTGAAGAAATGGGCATTCCTAAGTCGTCCAAGAGAGGGTCGACGATCGTCCGCGACATTTTTCCCAAAACGTATTCGTATAAATTACATTGTGTAACTCAGTCACATTCCAGCGTCGCAGAGAAACACAGGTTTCGGCTGAAAAGTTTTCGAAACCACCGGTAAATTTTGTCGCACGGTGAACAAAAAACCTGTGGTAATTTCCATTTACCTACACCGTCGCGTACTACGGGAAGCTAACGGAGAAAAATAGCCATTACGATTCGCTGGAACACGTAGATTTCGGAATGAACGACCATAGCTCGGTATTATTCCAAGTGTTCATTGTCGGTGCCTGGTACAATGCTTCCTTTATTTTGTCCAAGAGACAAGATTCCATACACCAGGGCCTTTTTAACATTCCTCTGAAATATTTTGCGAACTTAATTGAATCGTTCGAATTCGATACTCGATTCCATTACAAAATTTCTGTACGATAGTAGATACATGCAGTAGACTTATGTTAGTATATACAAGAGTCTTTACCCAAAATCTCAAAGTTCCAAACTTTCAAAGCTTCAGTCTTAATCTCTAATGTCATTCTGGGAAGAGCATCTAGCGATTACCCTCACTGTGTATTTGTTAAAACAAAAAGTTGCGCTTTTGTCTTCATCAAGGAATTAATTTGTTCCATTATCATAGCCAGATGAGTGTGTCGCCGTGGCGGATCCACGAAGAGACGATAAATCACGAGAGACAACGTGGTTGCGTTTCGTAGCGGCTTACGCGTGTACGCGGGACGCACTCCCATTAGCGCGATGAATTCGTGTCACGTAGAACCCGCGTGTGGGAAAAGCTGGAACAATACTCGCGCGACTGCTATGACGAACCTGTGTATTGTTATGGTAAAAATGCCGGAGTCACCGTAGCCGACTCTCTTGTCGATTTAATCACCGACGTGGCAACCTTTCTCCTTCGATTTCGTGATTTTTTTCAATTATTCGCTCGATTCATCTGAAAATTTATTATTTACCTTAATGACATTCGAACAATGAAGATTCTGACTTGAATTATCTCATGGTAAATTAAATTTATGAATTTTGAGAAACTTCCCTTGATCCTTTTCTTTTGAGCTTCCTCTGAACAGTATCCTTTTGACCAGTTATTCTAAAAGAATAAATAAACGTAAATATCTATTGACATATGCCACTCAAAACTGTCGGAATTTTGATAAAAAGAAGTTTCAGGAATCAAGTACTCAATGTATGAGAATACAATACCTGTCTCAGCACATTGTTCAAAGACAAACAATGAAGTCTATTGAACAATGCTGTATAGGTGAATATCATTATACGGCCACCAGCAACTTTCTGGAAGATACGTTTGTTTCGAGGTAAACGGCCCTTTATTGTACTCTGTCTAAGGTGAGAGATCGGACAACAATATTTAAGCAATGAAGATAAATATGGCGTGGAAGCAATCTATCTTCTCGCTTCATTAGAAACTGTTCATCCATTTAACGAAATTGTCCAACTGACGTAGGTCTGCGTCGAGAATTATCTTGTCAGCTGTTGACTGATCCTTGCAATCCACCCTCGCTGACCATTCGTCAGCTCGAATTTTAATTAACTCTGTCCGCTAGTTAATTCATTATCGATTTTGTGGGCGAAATTTCATGGCTTGATGCTGCTTGGATGATATGTTGATTTTGAACGATTTTGCAGTTTTTTTTCTTGTTAATTGGATAATAAATTAGATTGTAGAAGCGGGACATAGAAGACGGAAGAGACATAGAAAGAGGAGGCCAAGGGATGGCCGCGGGACGAAAACAAGGAAGGAAACGAAAAGGTGGAGGACGAGAGAACCACTTATTTTAGGCCTCTGTTCGCAGAAGTAAGTGGGATACACACTGCTAAGCGTTGTACGCAACACGTGTGAGGGAAGAAGGATGAAAAACACAAGGTGGTTGTGTTGTATCGGTGGCCCTCAATGTAGCGGAAGCCAAAGTGATTGCAGCCTCCCTGTACGGGCCACTTCCGCCCTCTACATCCCTCCTTCTTCCGTGAATATTCCCACACGCTGTTCTTCTTGTTTCCTCTTACAATCTTTTCTTTCTTTCTGCTTCGTAAAACAAACTTAATTCGAGGAAACCTGTTTGTTTTACCATAGTCAACACATAATTGTTTTACTTCAATTAAAAGTCGCTACATTTAAATGAGTCGTTGAAAAGCTATAATTGTATTTCGTATCTTTGCTTCCCAGCCGATAGCCAAATGGACCGGTATCGTAAGTTTCGCACGGTATCAAGCCCCTCCTGAGGGTGAAGCGTCTGGTGAAATCAACGTTCCTATCAAAATTCCCTATCTTCCGTTCGTGGGCGTGGAATCAGCCACCCATCTGACGATGAATCTGATCTGTAGGGTTCTGCCTACCAAACGTGTTGTGCAGATTGGATCTTGTCTTTTTACGTTCTTTACCACTACTACTTCCAAATCCACAAATTCTCAGATCTCCAAAATTCTAACTGTATCACTGCTTCATAATTTAATACCAAAAGAGCTAACATCCTAACAATTAAACATTTGTCCATATCTCAGCAAATTTGGGGCAGAGTCCAAGAGGGATTATCAACAACATAAGATAATTCCGAAGAACAATATCGAACTGCGTCCCTAACAGCAGGCGTATTTTTGCGTGCCAGAAGGTAGTTCCAGCCTCGGGGATAGAAAAGAGGAAAAAGAGACGGAAGCTCGAGGAAGATGAAGAGAAACGAAGAACGGGGGTATCGGAGATGAGAGTGGCCGGTCAATCGGCGGCTTCGAGAGCCAGATGCAAGATCCACAGACGGAACGGAAGGAAGCACTTTTTATTGTGTTTATTGCGCGCCTTTTTTCGGCTCTCCACCCATATACGAAGAATAGTGGGAGGGGAAGGTCGTTCCTGTGGGTACGTAGCGGTCTTAAGACCGAGGGAAGCTGCCGCTTCCTGTCCCGCATTCGAATTCGAAAGGATCCGCGATCACGGTGTAAACAACGACTGTGTTTTAAAACTGGATTTTGCTCGCTTTCGTACTTGTTCGTACTTCTTTTCCGTAACGTTGGTGCACACAGGGGGGGTAGACATTTTTGCCTCAGTCTTTTGGTTCCTCTGCCGGATGTTATGAATGCCTGCATGCTCTTTTTACTTCGATCTTTTTTTAAGCTTTCATTCACTCGACCCTCTCTGTTCAATCACTGTTTTTTGACACTTGTTCGTACTCTCCGAGTCCTTCGTTTCGTACAGGAATAAACTGGTGGCACGGGTTGAATCTCCTTCATAATTTGCTGGAATAATTAGGACAGAAGCTAATTGTCTTAAGGGAATAAAAATTGTACTTCAAAGAGTTATGAACTTACTCTGAACATAATTGTTAAACTTTGTTAATTAGTGATTAGAAAATTTATTCTTGACCGCTAATTAATATTCAGGTATGAAGAGGATGTATTCCAGGTAGAGGCCAGTGATTCAAGGGTTGAAATTTCATTCACGATGGCGTCGTGCGTGGTCTCCTCTCGTGCGTGTATTTACAATTCACATAGGCCGATATCGCTGTAAGAAAACGGCGGTGAGAGTGTATATGGGATCCCTCTACGTGGGACAGGCAAGAATAAAGAGGCACTACGTGCCGGATTAGTTCCTCCCGGATTTAATCTCAGTGTTTGAGCAGGAACTCGAACAATTAATAATGAGACCTTCACCGAATGCCCGTCCTTTCAATTCAAGGGACAGGATGTCGTCGTAGTTCTCGTTGTCCTTGTCGTCGTTGTCGTCGCGACGTCTCGCATCCGCGATTGGGAATCACCGTGGATACTACCTTCCCATGTTTCTTCGGTGGCGTTGAAGAACAGGGGAGATTCAATGTGCTGCTGCAAAAAAAACAGGCATATCTGAATTCCAAATGAGAAATTTATTTCTACCCGAAGTTTTAAGACGGCTTATGGTCAGAATTATGGTCGGATGGGAAACATTTTTTAATTTTTGGTAAAGTTAGATGTCAACTATTAATTAATAAGTCTGTTACAACCTTTTGACTTAAGATTAATGTTCAAGCTTTAAATAAAATCATTAGTTTGTAATACTTTAAGTTCTGAGTCTACAAGTATTGGATCAAAGTTGAGACTGTTCACATTGTCTCAAAAATAAAGCCGAGCTAGGTGTACCGAAGTATCAAAGGATCCATCACAAGGTGACACCTCACGTGTACCAGTGATCGCAGCTGTGAATGAACAATGAAATTTGGCGTTGGTATCGACGGGTGGATAGGAGGAAAAGTCGACCAGACCAGGACCATCTGAATGGTGGATAGTAGAGAGGTCGTATATCCAGAAGAAGTAGGCAGGTCCCACGGGCAAGGAAGGGCCGAGGCGCAGGGCAGCCGCAGCAGTAACAGGCAAGAAGAAGAAGAAGCTGCAGCCGCTTTTTGGGGCCCTTTCTGCTCTCAGCTGCCGGACCTTCCCACGCTACGCGTATGCACCTACCTACCTACCACCACCTACCCACCTTACTACCTGACTCCTAACTTTGTGTTGGTGATCGTTTAATGCTGTGTCTGTCTGTGTATAGCCTGTACGAACACTTGGAATGAGATCTGAAGTTCGAGCGGTATCTGTGCGAGTGTCATACGAGTCGGAGTCTAAGTCCATCAGATTTTTTAAATGACGCGAACCGCAAACCGCAAGTGTGGCATTAATCGTAACTAGTAGTTAAATCCTATTGAACTATTAATTCTGTTAATTTCTTGAGGTTCCCAAGTGACTTTTGTGTCAGTTTGAATTCTTGTATTATTTGGGAATAATTGGGTTTCGACATATGTAGCTGATTTGTTTGAAGCCATATCCATAACGAATCTGTCAAATAACAATGATACGATTAAAATACCTAGCCAGTTTGGTAATCAGATAATTTAAAGTTCTTAGGCAACTTGTACAATTTCTATAAGAAAGCACAATTAGTTCCATGTGACGGTAAGATAAAGCGATTGGAAAAGAAATCTGTTGGCGCAAAAACACTTGCCTTTCATCCTCGAGTTTCGTTCCACGTGAACGAATCTGAAGCCATGTTTCGCGAGTTTCTTCTGTTTGCTAATTTAAGGGGAAGAGGTTCGATCAAACGGTGTATCCCTGACGAAACAAAGAACTTTCTTGCATCGAGCATCAGGCACGCATATAAATGTGCACGTGAGCCGAGTTGACCTACTGCTCACCTGCTGCACGTACACCGGCTACCTGCGAGTGGTCCAGCTACTCATCTGTCTCCCTTTCGAAGCTGATGCCTGCGAAACGGTGGAACCATGCAAAGTATTGGCGATAAGCGAATTACAGATATTTTAGTTATACTACGTTACTTTAACAAAGTGAAAATTTGAAAATTGTCAAGTTTGAGCAAATTGTGAGAGGTTCCTCCAGACTTGTTTTTCTTTAAAAGTCTCTGTTGCATTCCATTGTACGATACACGAGGAACTTCTTTCAAAGCAGGTCGAAGCTTCCTCGAAACTTCTGACGACTGCCTCGAAATTAATCAATTACGAAGCAAAACCGCTTTCCCGCCACGCTACATCTACTCGTACATCGTCGCATGCTTCACTTCTCTCCCTTCATGCTCCAATTCGTCCGTTCGTTCCGTGAATAATAGAAGTTACCTGAATTTACTAGTCTACTGATTCCTCGCGAACACGCGTACATAACAGCCGTGTATAGAAAAGATGTAATCTGGAAAAAGAGAACATTATGTGATTCGTTAAAAACGTTAATTGCAAAAGTGATCGATCGTTACCGAATGCGAATGATTCGTATTTCGTTATCAAAGGATTTCCTAATCGAGGAAAGGAAACGACCAGATGAATTTGCGAGTCAACGTCCGTGGTCAATTTATCGCAATCTAATTACGATAACCTAGTAGCACTGTTTCTAATTAGAGCCGCTTTCGCGATAGCGATCGTTACACTTTCGCTTGTTTTCCAAATTTCGTTCAACCAACAGCCAATTAAACAACCGCGACTCGTCTTGCTCCGTTGCGAAACGAATTCTTTTGATAGACCCGTTCACCATGGTAATTTGCGTTCCGTTACCAAACGACTCGAATCGAGGAGTCCAGCATTAGGTGTATGCAATTGGGTAGCAAAGCCTCTATCGGATAAAAAACCTGGAAGAAGGAAGGTGTAAGTTGAGTAGAAACATCCCACGGTTTTCAAGGTCTAGTAGGGTTGAAAGGAATTACATTATCGCAAAGCGTTTGGGCGTGGGAGCAACCGAACCCTGCTCGAGGAACCGGCTTAAGATGCACCCGTTGCACCCGCGACCTACCTTCACCGTTTCCTCTTCCACCTTCCCGGTTGTTAGCTCGAGTACTCCTTTATCTTTTCATCCACCCTCGAAAAAACACCCCTGCACTTGGTGGATGCCTTTGAAATCGCTTTGTACACTCGGCTGCGGCTTCGGTTAAAGGAGCCTTACACTTGTCTGCAATTTTGGGGATCAAACGTGTAAAATTGTTTAAATGTTCGAGCTTACAATCTACGACTAACATCGAAATACGAATTAAGCCTCGAAACTATTGTTCGGACGAAACAACTCACCCCTATTCTCTATGGACTTGGTATTAAAGCTCCCTTGTTATGTTTGCGAGACCAGTTAAAAAGTTTCTGCTTTCACAGCTGCTGTTCTGGTACCATTGGAAAGTTGTTTATACTTTCGCGAGACTGTTCAGTATTATCACCAAGATTCAGAGAGAGGAGCACCAGCGACAGCGGCAGCACGCGTACAGAGGGAAACTCGGGCGACAACTTTCGTAACAACAGTTTGCGTATATCGTTCAGTTTGCGCAGGTGATGCAACCGTTTTTGTATCCAGACGGATATCTCGCACAAAATGGACAGATTGTTCGATGTACGCGTATTTGGTCACCGTGTTCTCTGACACGATTATCGGCGACCTACCATTTCATGCACAGATATGGTATCACCGTTACCGCTTCAGCAAGTTTTATAGCAATAATAATTAGTCCTGTATAGCCATAACATTCTTTTACCTATAAGCTCTTTCTAGTTTGTCCCTAGGAAACTATCGGTAGTTTGGTTCAAAGAACAACGTTTCTTTGAAGCGAAATACCAATGGCAAGAATAGAAGAAATACCATCGTTTCCATGGGATACGCAAGTTTCTTAATGTGGCAACCTGTTCTCGCAGCTGACAGGTATAACGACTGGTAATTCCAGCGAGATCAAGGTAATTATACGTCTACAAACTGCGAATGATTATATTATCGTTGAGCTAATAAGCTGGACCCGATGAAGCGTTTCGAATGATTCTGTAACTATAATTACGCTCGCGATATATAATTCGTGTGCGGATTAAACGGTAATTATGTAAGTACAAAATCACGTATCTACACTTATCATTAATTGTCAAAATGAGTTTGTGTTAATAGAACCAAATCACGTGCTTGCTTCGAATTAAACTATTCTGTGCATCAACGAATTGTTTTCCAATTAAGAGGTAGTCTTAATGTTTCTTGCTGTGAACGCCGTAATGTTTCAAACGCTTCGTCCAAAAGCAGTCGTTTCAAAATTCTCGATCATTTCCTGTCCAAACAGACATAAAGAAGAATGAATACCGAGCATAGCATTAAAAACAAGTATATACCATTTTCCAAGAAACTTTCTACCAGGGACAATACCAACAGTCCAGGTCAGTGGACAGAGTCAACGGACAGGAAGGTGGGATCGATATTTCTGGATGGAGTTCTCAAAACATCGCGTGTCCGTGGATGAATGCGTTCATCAGGTGTTGTCGATGTGCAAAGTCGTCGGCGCGGCGTTTCTCTGTAGAAAGAAGGGGAATCTGCATGCTTCGGGGTCCGCGAGGGGACCGTAATCACAATGGGGCACGTACCTGTACTTCGGCCCTACGAAGAATGCGAGATGCCACTCCCTCTTCCTCCCTGCTCCATCACCTTCTTCTCTTTTCGCGACACAACGGCTCGTCCCCCATTAACAACCCTCGGCGTTGAAGAAAACTGAAAATTTGAACGAACCGGTCGATGATCCATTGTGCATAGAAAAGAAGGACAAGTCCGCGTTCATCCCTGCTGATTTGTTTAACGATTTTGCGAAACAGAAATTTTCAAAAGAGAAAGTTTTAAATTTATGAAGATTCTAAAGTTCCAAAGTCTCTGATATGTTCGATAGGAAAAAGCTGAAGACGTAGTTGGACCTAGATACAGTATAGCGTTGATGTATTACAAATTGTGCATTACTATGAGTTACTTTCTCAAGTAGCTTTCAACAATCACCTGTTCATTCATCCAAATAAGTATAATAACCTATCCTAGTAATAACAATCTAGTACAGGCTGGGTCATCCAATAACAGCCTGCGTCAATCATCCACACCTCCACCATCAACTCCGTGTGAAGTCAATGCGCATCTTCCCGCCTCTCGTTTACCACAGCATCCATCAACAGTTGCTGCATCAACACATATCACCCTGTCCAGTTCGAAGCAAGAAATCACCTTAACTCCAGCCACGATGGCTGACAATTAGCCTCGTGCTTGGCAGAAGGTGGTTGCCAGAAGTCTTAGAGGATGTTCAACGAAGACAAAGCTATTCTCGATCACGAGTTTTGGACAGAGAGGTGACGAGGGGTGGCACAGAGACGCAGATGGTGGAAATCTCGGGGAATAAAAGCATGCAGGGAGCAGAACAGAGAGGGAGGGGTACGAAGAAGGTTTTTTCGAAGACGACGATGGGGAGACACGGAAGGTGGGTAGCACCTGGTGGTCGGTGGGGCCGGTGGTAGTGATGGTGTCTTCCACTGGTGGTGGTGTTGATGCACGATGCAACAGATGCTCCTGGAGAGGAGAGAGACCCTCTGTTCCTCTGCATGTGCCATCTTTGAAGGATGCTTCTACTTCCAACGACTTTGCACGAGTATGTGGAGCACGTACATGTCTTCTTTTTCTATCGTCCCTTTATTCTTGGGGCCCGGAAATAATCTATGGAGATTATCGGCGACCTCGGAGCGAGGAAGGGTGCAGCTTCAGGGGTCATGGCGAGCGTTGTATCACTTGTTTCCTGGTAGACCGATGTACGCTGAAACGATGTACAAATTTTTCTTCAGTGATTTTTGAAAATTACGAAATGTTCAGCTGCACGCACAAAATAAATGGAAGAAACGATTTGTGGCCAAAAGAAAATTGAAGACGGTGAACCTTTCTCGCAGGTATGGTGAAAACTGATGCCCGTGGAAAATCCTGGTGTTGCGTACGTTCAAAGCGATGGGAAGCGGATTCTGCAAACAGATTCTGCAAACTCTCTTTGCAAACGTCCTTCCACCTTTCATTTTCCAACCGGAAGAGCAGATGTGGATAAAGCTTTCTTCGATTCTAAAATCTCCAGTTGGCTATTTCAATAAAACAGAATTCTATATGATTTGAAATTGTTAGTTAACAGAAATATTCGTACTGTATGGTACGTAATCGCATAGAAACTTAGGCGTTGCCTGTAAAGTGCCTCACCCTCAACGCTCCTCGATTTCAATCCATTTATTACTCGATTCCAAGGTATCGATCCACGTATTCCTTGGAAACGTTTCCGTGCAGCTACGAACGATGAAGGCAGGAAAACGAAAGTGGAAAGGTCGTAAACTACAGGAGAACCTGGCGTCCTCCTAGAGTAAGGGTTGCCAGGATCTTCCTTTTACCCCTTTTTACTGCACGTCGTCTGGCACCGAGAATAAGTCTCCGGTGCTTAATAAAGACTCGCGTAGGGTTGTTCAACCCTCTGCCGTTGGCACGGCACGAGATTTTCAAAGTTTCTTAGCCCTCTTACTTTTTTCTCTTTCCTGGCTCTGTCGTTCCTTTGAAGAAGAACACCGGTTGAGAAAGGGGTGAAAAAAGAATGTTGAATTATCGTTACTTGTTCTTTGTGGAAGCATCACTTGGACTCGCTTCCTTTAATATTTCATGGCTAGAAAATTGAGATTAAATTGATATTAATATGAGCCTTCCGTGACTTGGATAATTACTTCATAATGTTATACCTAAGGGTTCAGAGTGAAAGGAAAATCTAACGTTCTTCCAACATTGCAGTTTACGTTTGATTTAAAATGTGCTAACGTTCGCTGTGTTTTCTGTCTGTTAATCGTCAGGGAGAATCCATCTTTCACGCGTACACATTTCATTCTTCTTATAAACACCCCTAAGCGGATCTTTTGAATCATCCTCCCCTACGGACCGTCTTACGCAAACGATCCGCTGAAATCGCAACGGTCGTTCCAACAGAAAGAGGACTGGGTCAAGGGAACTAGAAGTATCCAGGTATGAGCAGGTGTCGATGACTTCAACGGTGTGACTCCAGGACAAAACGAACGATTCGAAGGACGATTTCTAAAGGAAAGAATGCCCATTATAATAACGAATACTGGTGAAATTAATTCGCATTGTTTTACAAAATAAAAACTTACATCAATGAAACTAAGGACTTGTATCTTTTAATAGTGACTTTTTTCTCAAGTCCTTCAATCTTTAGCAACATTTTTGGCTAAAAATGTACATATCAGTTGTATATATTTAAGCAGACTGAAACATACGAAATGTACTTGAGGCATTCTTACTTGCAGGTGGTAGCAGTTCATGCGTTTCTCAAAATAGCCGTACACAATAGAGTACAAAAACCGACAATAAAAGAAGTCAGAGAAATCCATTATAGCAAGAAACGACGTGGACGATGTTAGAGAACGGCGTCCCAGGGGTGACCCCAAAGTTTATCCTGAACGCAAATCGATTCGAAACAGCGTTCCTTCCATCGACTGTTGGCAACGACCGTTGCAACGATGACGACGAAGAAGAAGAAGATCGGGGGAAGACAAGAGAGCCGTACAGCAGCCAGGCAGTGATTCAAAAGATTCTTCGTACACTTGGGGTGTCTTGCAGCTGTTCCTCGCCCTCTACCTCCCCGACTCGACTACTTCTGTCTCGTAGCATCTTATCTGCGAACCGTGCAGATCCACCAAATCTCATGGATGCATGTGTTCGATCATGGCCAATATACCTCACGTGCAACGATTCACCCTTTCACGTGTTCATCGAGATGATTTCAAGATCTTTTGGAACGCAATATTATTCGTGACAAAGCTTCTGGAAAGATTAACCCTCGAAGGGCAGAGGGCAACGGGAAACAAGTTCTAACGGTCTCCCCGTTTTCTTTGACCTTGAAGGTTATCAAGATCATCATCAGGAACAAAGCTCCTGGACCTAATGTTTCGCCGCGGCGAAAAAAACCAAGAAAGGGTGTGAGAATCGATGGAGAGAGGTGAAGGCTTTCCAGAAGGTCTTGCGAGGGTGAAATCTTCACGGGCAGGAGTCAGTCGTGCAGCGGGAGCAAAAGCCAGTGAAAGAAACAAGTCAACCGGCTGGCAAACCCTCCGACTGCTTCGATCGAAGCCAGCAATCTGTCGTCTTTACGCCCTCCTCGATCCTCTGGGAATCTTTTTCCAAATCTTTGCCAAATCCCTTCGCCGAAGTTCCTACCATATCTTTCCCCTTTCAGGACTCGTTATGTAATCTTGCGAGGGAAGATCGTAGATACGCGCGGATATTCCTTGGGAACTTTTATTCGACCTGACAATTGCTAAGAGTAACTCTTGTAATTGGTATTTTGTAAAATTTGTACTTGCAATAAGGCAAAGTCATCCAACGTCATTTTTTTATTGACAGTTTACAGACTAATGGACGTGTAAAATGTCCGTGACAGGAACTGAAGTATGTTCACTTGCGGCGCAAGTGTCGATCTGCAATAAGGAATTGATGCGTTACTAAATTGTAAGTGGCAACGTCAGTAACTTTGTATTATAAAGGAATCCATTACCATCTTAACCCGTTGGATATTTCGGAATCCTTTTAAAGTGAGTGTGACAACGCGATCATTGGATGTTTATGATCAAAATATATTCAAGAGTCGCATCTTATATGGCAGGTGATCTGAAATGACAGGTGTTCCTCTGACCAAATTTGACTGTCTTTAAGACTGTCATCTTCTTATGTAAATACGTGTGTTTACAATGTACTTCTCCTGAGATGTTCAAAGTATCATATCCCTTGCATGTCTTCTAATTCCAACTAATCTGTATCAACATCGTTGACGTAGCTTTTCATCCCCTATGAAGAATGAGTCGAGATGGTATTCTAAAAAGATAGCAAATAATAGAATGATTTGTTTGGAATTGTCTTACTCTTGTAATTATAATAATCGTCCGGCTGGACAGTACATATTACCAAATTTGCAAATCCGTGAAGTTGTATAGGTAATACCAATTATCTTGGAGGGCGAACACAGTAATCAGAAGATAAAAACCGTACATTCAGGATACCTCGAAGGTTCTTCGCCGCTTTTGGAAAATGTTCTCGATTCATTAGACGAGAGGATGGCGCGTTAACGAGGCCAATAACGGTGCAGGCAGGTGCCACGTGCCAAGGACCACTGTCGGTGCTCATCATCGTGCACTTACTTTCTTGCTGTTCGCCGGCAATATTTTGAATGAAACAGTAACACAGGCCCGCTTGAGAAAGCGGATTAATTAAAAGGCTCTACGTGAGCCGATGGATGAATTTTTATCGGTGGACGTTTATGCCTTGACTTCCAACAGGGGCGATCATCGAACTCGAACATGATCCTCCACTTTCATTCGTGTTCTTTCCAGCATATATATTTTATTGTTCAACAGTTTACCATCTTTGAAGAAAAAACTTATGTACCATTGATTTAATATTCTCGCAGCTTTTATATAGCATTACTTTTCAATTTAGTTTTTTCAGTTAATTCTATTGCTAATGGATCTTAATGTCCAAATGTAATTAAAAGAAAAAAGCTGGAAGATTACTTCAAAGATAATCTTCAATTTGTTCAATGTAATTTTTGGCCAATACGAGGAAGATGAGGAGAAATGTGTTGCAAAGTTGCAAACGGGTATCATTAATTCTTCGTTTATTGCAGCACGTTTTCTCTTCAATTATCTTTCAATTTCAGCATTAATGACGATATGGCGATTTACAATTTCACAAGTGTTCCGTGGCATTTCATATTCCCCAGATCCCACTGCAGCCTTCCTTTTTTTCCACCATTTCCTCCGCAAAGGAAACCCTCGTCGAAGTTTCTGGCAGCTGTTCATCCTCGGTACGGAAGTAATCCTAGGCTATCGGCTTCCTCCGCTGCCGGAAAAAACGGAAGGTAAGCTGGTGAACACGTTCGGGAAAAAAATGAATTGATTCGGCGAGACGAGCCGAAGAAAATCCTACCGAGCCACGCTTCCTCGTGTTTTAAACCGATTAAAAGATCGCTAAATCGGTCCAGGGTTTCGATTCTCCTTGCTTCATGCTATGATCTCATTATTCCAGATGAGTTCTGACTTCTGAAAACTAGAAGCACGTGTCAAACATGTGTACACTTTTCGATCTGCCGAAAAATGGAGCTTTGAACATACGTTTATTCATGAAGTTTGGAGATTTAGAAATTTGAAGATGTTGAACTTTACTGAAATCAAAGGTGGCTCTTTCTCCTGCATTTGTTTTAATCCAAAAGGGAGCCTATGATCTTGGCTCTTGATGCTAGGTGATTTTGGTCCTGCAAGAAATTCTTTATTAATTATTTTGTATAAATTAGTGGAATTAAGATACCTTCCTATTCTCTAACATTCTCTAATACTTACTTTAGCATCCACTTGGAGAACAGTATTTTGTAAACGGTTCACGGTCATGATTTGCTGATCTGAAAAATCCAGTACAAGATTATAGGAGATTTGTGGCAGCCGATTTGCGGTAGCTCAATTTCATAAGGGTAATAAAATCTTACGTGGCAATCAAGGTAGGAAAGGGAGGCCACACTAAAGGAGGAACCTCGATCGGAAATCCGAGTTCCTACTTGGTTACCTTCACTTTACATCTGGCACGTTCGAGCCGCGACCAGGAAGACCCTCTTTTATCCAGCTGTCTCTCTCTCGTACGGGTTCTCGACAGAGACCAAAAAAATTGCACAGGATTTATAGCAACAGTCATTCTATACTATTATCGTACCCCAATTTTTCCTATCATTGCTTCGATTAACTACTTTAATGGCAGTTCAATTGAATAATAATTTTGTCTTTCACATATTTATTCTTAACTTCATTCGAACATCTTCATCAACATTTTTAACTTCATACTGTGCACAAACATTTTGTCTACTATTAATGCTTTTACCAATCTTTGTAGCCCAAGAGGGTGTACGCATTCAAGCTGGACATAGTGCATATAGCCTGAGGAAAAAAAGACATCTTTTTGATCGAACATCCACTTCGAACCTTCGGATTCGAGATGGCCCAGGTTCCCTTCGAGTTTTCAGCTCGGATCATTGTGCTGCCTCACAATAGAGCTAGGTCGTGCATGACGAGCTTAAGATCGCGACGGATTTCCTTCTTGCAGATACAAAGGATCATCGAAGAGGAAAAGAAAACCGGGGAGGTAGTGTGAGCACGTGCCATCTGCGAAGATCGAAAATCGTAAGTCCCGTCTGAAAAGAGCGTGGGGGTTGAAGGTGGGAGAGGCGACTGGTGGCACGAGCCCAGTGAGATAAAAGAAAAACTGCATCTGCGAAGGAGGAGAGAAGGACAGAAAATCGAGCTAGAGAAATAGTGCACCGTTTGAGAACGATCTGAATGATCACGAAATAAAGAGTGCAGAAAATCTCGAGAAAAGATTCAACATCTGTCGATGTGCAAGACATAATCTAACCTAACCAATGCGGTCTTGGATTTGTACGCAAAGAATGCCGTAGGAAACCAACTCGCAGGTCTGGAGAGTTCATCAGCTATTTCAGCCGCCTCGGCGCGCAACATCTGTGACAACGTAAAGCTGTAAAGTATCCGGCAAAGATACAGGATGGTGATCAGGGAAATGAGAGGAAAAGTAGAGGGAGAGGCGGTGATGAGGTAGGTGGTTGCTGAGAAAGGCACGGACGAAGAAACTCGGCTGACTGACTGCCTGTTAGAAGATGGCCTGTTGCCTGCGAGTCGGTGGTTCTCTTGTACTCCTGGGAAGTAACGGCAGATGTTCTGACTCGGTTGGCGCGTGCCCGCTGCCACTTGGCTGCGAAGAAGACGCTACCATCTGCCCCTTCTTCGCCTTCCCCTTCGACCTCACCCTCTCTCCTCCTGTCTCCTCGACACTTACCTTCATTCTGGACGACTGATTTGCTCTTACACGACCTGGAATAATAGCAAGAATTTAAAAAACCGTATAGTCCGGATCACAATTGACGAAAAACATCTACCTCGCAGCTTGTCACGCTGATGACATCGGCGGGAGGTACAGATGTCCTGGTGTGTGCACGCGCCGTTAAAGCTGCACTGATAAGGACACCAGGCTAACTACCAGCTATCGTTGATCCTCTTCTTTCCTGGACGCAGATACGCGAGTCTGCAATATAGAGAGATAAGGGTAACCGCAGCAGTCCTCTGTTTGCTTTGGGAACACAGACTCGAGAGGGTATGTAGGCGAAGTGGATGGGTAGATGGGATTAAGTGGGTGCTTTGGCTTTGATGGCGTTGATCGTGGACATAAGGGCATGATGACGCGTTGATTTGGATGATAAAGATGATGGGTTAATTTTGATGGTCAAAAGATTAACACGTCCCAAATTCTGTTAGTGACTTAAAACGTAGGATAGATGAATTTTGCAATAAAAGTGAAAAATGCGTGAGCTATTTTCTTGTGTCCTTGATTCGTATAATGCGAAAGTGAATTGGAAGAAGATTCGAGCAAACCTGAAAGGTGTTCGTTTACGGATTCAGTCGGCAGAAAACCACAAGCAGATATCGATCGAAGTAATCGAAAACTCGGGCAAATACGACACCGACGGATCATTATCGTCGGACCATTGTAGTCCGGCACGAGTCCCTCGAATTAAGATCGATCGATTCCACGCTATTCCCCCGTCTAATTTTACAATCGCGGTCGTTTGCTCGAATTTACACGAAACCACCGTCGAACATCCTTCGGCGGCTCGTGTTCCCTATCAGGTTTTACTGAATGAACGTTATCAATGGCGAGAAACGATAGGTTTGCTATAACGTTAACCGGGAAACTGGAGATATCCAACAACGTGGTCGTTAACGTTAAACACATCACGTGTTTTGAAACACGATCTAACACAGGAATACGATTCTTTGCAATCGACTCTGTTTAGCAGTCTTCATCGCATTGGAAAATAGTATGAATTAGAAACTCAATTTCAATTCTCCATGACTTAAACTGTTAAACTCTATCGCAATATTTCACGCAATACACAAATCAAGAACACTCTAATTTTGATCAAAATCATAACTATCCCTGTAACGTACAATATATCTGATTTTTTTGAGGAGTTGGTCGAAGGATGAGACTAAGAGTTACAATTACATACTACATCCAAAAGCCATCCACTTCAATTTACATTCGACCATATTCTCTCGACTACGCCAGCACCATAAGGTCACCGTAAAAAGCGCAGCGAAGAAACCCGGCCCGGCGGGATAATTGCTTTCGAATTCATAGTCGACAGAAGGTGGAGCGAATGCGCGAGTCGAATGCAAAACGTGAGAGCAGGTAAGGATTTCCTCCAACTGGCAGGATAAGCGAGCACGCAGATGGCGCAGATATTTTTTATTTTCCTTTCCTTCCCTTTCTTTTCCTTTCTTTCCCTGCTCGAGAAAAGGAAAATCTCTTTTCACGAAGAGGCAAGAAGGAAAGCCGAGACGTGATCCGGCTTTAACCGGGGTTCAATATGGTCCACGGAGAATTGGTCGCGGATCGGAAGCATGGCACGTGCCGCTCACAAAGAAAAACGCGGCAGAACAGCATCCGCAAGGTCGGTGCCATCTGTTGCTTCTCCCGGTCTGGAAACTGAGCCCGCTGGCCCACTTCGGACGAATTCTTTTCCGGTATTTCCGATATGGTGCTTCGTTAGCGACCGTCAGCTCGCGTGCCAGCCTCCTCGAGATCCTTATGGTTTTACATTACCGGAGAACAGTCGAAGAAGGTCGCGAGCTGTGACACAGCGAGCATCCTGCAGTTTCGACTGGAGCCACTCCAACAGCTGTTACGACGAAGCGTCATTTCGACGAACAAGATTTCTTCGACCTTAACTGTTCTGTGCACACGAAGAAGATCAATTCAGCGAAGGTTGATAAACTCTTTCCATTTTATACGAAATTCAAATTAATAAAAGGACAAACCAAACTTTTCAATTAATACTGATGTCGAAACTGGTGCTCGGTAGATAAGTAAACCCATAAATAGTTGTGCACTGATGCATCCAGACGAGTGCAGCATCCATGAAGCAAGAACCATCTGCCACTGCTGTCTGACCTTTTTTTCTCCATCTTAGTCGTTTCGATTGACTGAATTTTAGGAAGCCGAGCTTTCGATGCACGACGAGCACGCGCTTAGGCATTCGCGAAGCTATCTTTGTCTCGAATTTCTGCGATAGATGGTTGCTCGATTTAGGGCCTCGTCAGGTTGTTGCCAGCTTGTCTCTTCTCTTTCTTCCTCTCAAGGAAGATGCTGGCACGTGTGGCGCGAATTATCGAGCCTCGTGTTTACGAGCGCACATGGGCCACAAATTGCTCGAATGCCGAGGACTCGCATTACTTCAGCGACTTTTAATCTTACGTTAGGGTTAATGCCATTATAATGTCCCTATAAATGCAAATTGAAGTTAGTCAGTTGAATTCGTTACAGTAAAATGCATATATAATAAATAAGTTCTTATTAATTCTCCCTTGATTCTTTTTAAGGTCCTCCTGGGATCTCCTTATATTCCTTATAAATTTTTCTGAAGAGAATATGAGAAGATTGTTCAAATTGAGAACGAATTTATTAATCGGCCAAGCAAAATGATTTTCATAAGACGAGCGAACATTGCGAAATCGTGTGAACTCACGGGGCCAGCTGGTTGGTCCCTCGGTGTCCCATCGCAGGACACAGAATTTAAGCAATTTCTGGCAAAGGTGGCCTGACAGGTGTAATATGCACGCAGGCGTCTCACGCGTCGTTAAGCGATGAGGTAACATCACCAAAAATTTTGGCTAGTAGCGTAGGGACCGTATACATATTTGAGTATGATACCTCAGTGGACAATACTGAATTCGAGAGGACCTCTTTGTAGACGCGCAGCTTGACAGCTGCACCATTGTATCATTGTTCATGTCGTTGGACTTTAAGACGCCTAGTTGCAGCTTCCACGAATATTTGAGCATGATACGTATATATACAGGCGGTAGATAGATTTCTTTCTTCCCAGCAGCTGCGAAATGTATGTCGAACTTGGAAAATGTGCACTGTCGATAACGCGATAAGGAATTTACAAAATGCTTGGAACGAGATAAGTCGTACAGTGGAAGAACTTTTATCTACCATCTTTTTTTTATAAAATTCTTATTGGTACTATTACGATATCGTTGTTACGATATAAAAATTCAAACAATTAATTTTTTTGTTATTATAAAATAGTTTGGTAATAAAAGGTTTAAGTGAATTTAAGTTTCCAATCTCGAAAGAAGTTTAAGAAGAAATTATTCGACCGGAGTTACGTAACCGGCGACAACTGCGAAATCACGGAGCTGTCGATCGAACAAATCAGAATCCAACAATCAGTGCAAACTTTCCATTCGCACGAGATCCTGGTCAAGGATCGTCGCTTGGTGTATTCCGAATTGGAGCAGGTGCTCGCCAGGGATGTCGCGGGTAAAGAAGAATTTCAGGGGAACCGCCGTGATTGGTTCGTCGTGTAGGCAGCTGTTCGTAGCCTCCAATTAAGTAAGTGCTGTGTCGTAACAGGTGTCGCGTGATTATCAGGTACCGAAGGACCGGCCAATAAATATCGCTTGCAATATTCTAACCGATGGGCCGCGTACCTCTGCAGACCGCATCTAAAACGATGATTCATTAATTTTTTCCTCCAGCGTACGCCACGGATAATATTAATTAATCCTCGAAGAACTTAATTCTTGTTTGAAACGCCATTTAATATCGTTATTTAATTAATTTGGAAAATGACAGAGGCTGTACCAATGATACTGTACAGTCACAATGTTATAATTCCTATGTGATATAGTGTTCCATTATTAATGATTCTGACACTTACCAGTTATGGTATGCATTTATTATTAGATAAAGTTTAAATTTCATTGCATACATCGACTAGTATGCGTATGCATGTAACACGAACAGGGTCGGTCGTCAGCCAAGTTTCAGTGCGAGCACCTGCAGATTTCTACTAAATTAATAAGTCGGGAGGACGGTTATCAGATCGGATGAGTGGTTCTTCGATTTGCCGGAGATTTAATTATCCAGTCGGCGGATGAAAAACCAGCCAATTAACAGCTTGAACCCTTCACGCATCCTGAATTAACAATAAAAAGGAACACTTCATAAGGGAGAAAAAAAGTGGACGATATGGAGATCTATATACGTTGCCAATGAGCCACGATTGATCGTTTATCTGCCCCGGTTAGTGTCGCGTGCGGTACGGTGGCCCCGTAATAAAAGTCAGCCGGTGTAAAATTGCAAAATCAAGGCCCGCCGTCAGCAGGAATTAACAACCCGAAAAGGAAAACCCTCGTGTACACTTGAATCGAGTAAAGGGAGACACGCATGCATGCGCGGAACATACTCCATCTTGGGGATATTTAGTACCTAACCGCACTCATGTAGTCAGTACTTAACACTTGCCGATCAACCTGGCGATCAAATACTTGCAAGCATACCAAAAACGCAGCACGTACGCATGACCAATCTATGCACAACTAAAATAAAAAAGGGATCTAAGTAGCAAACAGGAAACGATGAAAATTTGGCAGAAAATTTGAATGGGATCAAAACCGGAATAGTACATGCAAAAATGGTACACACGTACGAAACTGTGTCTTCCCGTTCACCTGGATCATATTCAGTCATAGAGGCCGGTGTATAACACCTATCTACACAACAACCTACCAACCTCGGCTATCTAAGACGAGCTCATCGTGCAGCACGGTGGTAGCACGTGCTCAAATCCGAGCAGCTGTCTGTTTGCTGCCCCGGCAGGAAGGATATTCGCTTTCGACCCCCTCCGCCACTTCCTTCCCATCTTGTTCTCCTCGCTTGAAGGGCCCTCCTTTTTCTCTTCCTTCTTGTCCCTTTTCGGTTTTCACGCCAGTTCTTCGACGGCGAAGAACTACGAGGGAAGCCGTCGGTGCTTGCAGGTTCGTTACTCTGATTTCTTTTCTGACCCTAACCACTAACCTATGTATGTCGGTTTCTTTATAGAACATAGCTTGAAAAAATGTATACCCTCTTCCGTTCTTCAATGACATCAAAAAATGTTTTCAATTGTGCATACAGTATTTTCAACTGAAAAAGAATGAAAAGGTTGTTAAATAAGATCGAATGCTTTTAAACCTACTTTGTAGGTTACTATGTTATTATTGCATAATGTAGAAAGTTGGAATGTGTTATTTCTAACCGTCTTGACGGTATAGTCCGATCTAGTTTTACAAGACCACAGTTGAATCGTAATGTAAAGTGTTTAGCAACCATTTTTTGAATAAATTGAATCATTAGAATCCACCACGATATTTCATTGCAGCGCCGTGGTGAAATCTTCGAAATTTGAAACATGTCATCTGAAAGCATAAAAAGTACTACTTTATTAACACACTTCATTTATATCAATATCATATTGAATATTACATTAATATTGTTGATTTACATTTGTTCATAAAATTTGGCGGGAAACCTCCTCGATCACAGTCTATAATAAATCCACATATATTGCGTATGAGAGTATCCTGCTTCAAGGTGAGCAGCGATATTCAATTATTCTTTTTAAAGCATTTCCAGTAAAGAGAATATTGTTCCTTTCAAGTTTGTGTAATGATAGTTCTACTAACGAGATCATCTGCACCTCAAATAGAAAACACAAACATATTTTACTACGGATATAACAATGCCGCCGGTAATAAGAGTCTTTACTACCGGCACTTGAGGCACAGTAGTATTGCGAATAGTCGGGTCATTTTCCATTCATGAATTCAAAATGTTCATTAATCTTTTAAACAGTATTTCATTGTAAAATTTTAATCACGATCAAGATTGTTTCGTAAATTATAGCTTCAACAAATATTGCTGTATTTTTAATGAGGAAAATCCGAGAAAGGAAACGTCTATAACTTCACGACTTCCCGTCCGTAATTTCAATCTTCTGTCTTCCCCCTAATAGACCAACGAATTCCAAAAAACTTTCGTAACAGAGTTTAGCAGCGTCGTCACGCAACCTATATAATTACGCTTGTCACGATTATTCAATCCGGTCTAACCTCCAAATGTTCCGAATATAATTCGAAACTAACCTGTCATCTAAACTTTCCTCGTTTAGGGAGAAATGATGAAACAGAATTACTATACAGCTTACGGAGATCTCAGATTTAATATATATCGTCAAAATTTCAGGCTTTTCAATGTTTATCATATTTGTGAAATGTTGACAACATACGTTAATCATACGAGTTCTGATTCAAAAATTAAGTATGGAACTTCTCTTTTTACAATCGATTTGTCATGTTTTTTACACTCAATCCGAATACAATGGTCGCTTACTTCAGTTTGCTAATGAGTAAACGTTTAAAGAAAGCGATGAAATTAAAAAAGGCGGGAAAAAAATTTGACAAGTGGCAAGTGGAAAAAAGTGACTCGTGATAATACCACCAGTGAACATAAAGTACCGACATCGCATTGATCGGTGAGTGTATGTACCTGCTTGGTTCTCTCGAAAAACCGCGAGGAAAAGCAAAGGAGGGCAAGAGTGGCGGAGGTGCAGCAGCTGGCTTCACCGCAACATCTGGCGGCATCCGATACTTATTCGGCAGTGCCACGCGCCACTTCCACTTCTCCGCCTTCCTTTCCTTTCTTTCTTCGCTCGTTTCCTCTTCCTATTTTCACGCTTTTCCGGCCGCGGTCTGCCTGCGGTTCAACACCGACCATTTTGTCGGTCTCCATCGACATCCTTTCCGCTCGATCGATAGATTCGGAACAATCGATCTATTGTTTGAAAATAACAATGTAAAATTTTTCAAAGGATATTTAAAGAATGTGGGAAATATTTAAATATTTTGAAAATATTTCTGCAATATTCAAAAACATTCGAAGCACGAATGTCGACTAACCTCGATTAATTTTAATCTACATTTAACTCGAGCGGTAGTGTAGCCAACAGCAGAACTTTTAACTGCGCGTAACCCTTAACCTATCTTTTCGTAATGTACCATCTTTTCGTCGATGTCTTCTAAAATCGCAACCTCTGTCTACGCTAAGGAATAAACAATAGTGTAATTTGTATTAAAACTAAACAATTGAAGAAAAAACTTAGCTTTATCGAAATCAACTGTTTTCGGTCAATGTATGCGAGATCCTAAACTTTCGAGATCGAGATCGAAACTCGAGATGGGGTTCGAGACAATTACTTTACAGTTTACGAAATTATCGATATTACATCGATACTTTTTGAAATCATCTACAGTCGATAATGAAAATCATGATTTCGGTAGCAATAGATTTCACGTTAATAACAGGCGTGAATCAGAGGACCATCTTTCGATAAAGTAACAATTAACGAATTATCTTTGGAGAGTTTGTGTGACGGATTCGACCGTGAATCGTTAATTTCCGTAACGAAGTATAAGGTTAACTGGACGCCTCTCGAAAGACCGGTGCTCACACGCCCAGGAAGTAGAAAGAAAAGGAAGAATAAGAAGAAGAAGGATGCAACGATAAAATTGTTCGAGTCGTTGCCCGAAAACGGGCAGTCGAAAGCACCGGGAATACTTTGGTGAGGTGAACTGTGCACATGCAGGCGAGCCAAGGGAAAGCCATTAAACCAGATCATTAAGTAGATGCTTATCTCCTTGATTCGCGGAATCGATCTTACGAATTCGTATCTTCCGCTCCTTTAGCGGACAATAATAAACCTGTTCGCTTTATTTCCTCGCGATGTTCAATTGCAGCGATATTTTGACGTGTCTGCCACTTCGCCCGCATTTTTCCATCCCTGCTGTATTCGAACAACCGAAGTGCGCCATTATTCGCACAGTTATTGCCGCCATTTTACCTGGTCGTTTTTCCTGACTTTTTTACGATTGTCCTTTCTCTTGTAAGTATACAATTTATAATTGATTTAAATGCTGATCATTCTTAAGAATGTTCGATCAACTTTATTAATATTCTTATACGGTTTTTAGAGACTTACTGAATGCGAATAGTATAACGATAAGAGGGGAGTTCCCGAAATGTAGGTCCTAATTAGTAATACGAAGTTTTCGAAGATGGTATTCTGAAACTGTGAGTCTGAATTCCTGTTGTACAAACAATGAGAATTCGAATCGAAGAAACTCGTTAGACTGTCATTCAATTCGTGTTCTTATAAAACGTGATACAGGGTGCGCACATTCCCATGACAGGAAGACTGAAATTAGGTTTCCTGCCGAGTGCACGGACCGAAAGATAATTCCTTTCCGAACCACGAAGTCGTACGAACGAGAAATTATTCTTTCTTATCGTATTAACCGTACTTTCCTCGTTTTCAGCCAAGTTTCACGGATATCAACAGACAGAGGAACCAAGCGACCCATTTCCATTATCTCCTCACTTTTAATCCAAACGATCCTGGATTGAAAACTTTCGAGTCTCCCTGAAAAGAAACTTTCTCCAACCTGAACTATCGGTTTCTTAAAGTTCACTGTTAAACAAGAATCGAAGAGGTAATAATTCTTTGAAAATTTTCTCTTGCATAATAATCTCAATTTTTATATATAATAGAAATGAATAGATTTGAGTAACGATTTCCAATCAAGGGTTGAGACAACGTCGAAGCTAAATGAACTTTAATAGCGGCTACCAAGGAAGTTCAACTTCTCATTTATATCGTCCGGATGTACGGTTGAAGCCACCTTCGTGGCATTCCCCTTCGTTCTATATTCATGCCCGTAGTAAAGTAACGAGTTACCGAGCCGACATCAAGACGGAAAATCAGAAGGATCCCGGATGTCGATCGGTCCAAATGGATTTTGATTTTGCCCCGTCTCCGTTATTTTATAAGAGCTGTAATCAAGGTAGTTGATGAAGATCCAATCATGGTTACAGAGAAGCTTTAGTTAAAAGTATAATTTGGTTCTTCATCATCTTCATGCGCCTTATTTGCTCATAATAATATATTTACTTTTACCATAATTACCTTATATTCTCCACTATGTTATACTAATGAATAACTTTCTTGTGAAGGTTGCCTTAAATGAGGATCATCACATGAAACCAGATTGTTATTTCAAACAATATATCAAAAGGAATTCTTATACCGGTGTTTGATGTTTATCATGTTTGGAACTTTGGAAAATTTAGAAACTTAACACATTGAAATTTCTAAACTGTAGGAAGAAATGGAGATTTTATCGACAGGATGGAAAGTACATTGTTCTCAAGTGATGATAAAGCAGACAGTCGGTATGACAAATGCATTTAGGCCTGGTAGAAGTGAAATAAATAAATATTTCGTAGCTGATGGCTAGGCGTAAGGACGCGAGTCGACGTCGGTGGCGGCGACGCACCGAGCGTGCTTCCTGCCGCTTGACCGGAAGTCGCGAGTCAGAGGCTCGGCTCTACGTAGGCGTTACGCTTCCTTACGCGTATCTACACCGTCTCGCTACCCAGTTTCTCCTACTCTGCTCGACGTTCGCCGAGGAAGGGCCTACGGCGCTCCTCACTCGAGGAACCTTCTTTTTCAAGGTCATCCTTTTACTATCCGGGCCAACCTTTCCCTTCGTTTCACCTTCTTCTTTCTGTTTTTACCCCCCTACACGATCGTTTCTTCGAAAATACAAAGAACGCGTTAATTAATTCGTAATGAGAGGAGAAGGAAACAAGACGTTCCATTTCTTCCGGTGAAATCTCTTTCTTTTTTTTTCGCTTGTGATTACCTACGAGTCACGTCTCTAGAATGATGCCGTTAATTGACCCGCGCTCAAAGAGGTTCTTTATTTCCCTCTCACCTCGCGACATATTTATTCCACGATTACAAGATGAACCTCGTGGGCCTAACGACGCCGTTAATTGTACCCTCGGCGAAACAACGAGACCGCGAGCTTTGTGTCAAAGCTGACCATGTTAAACCTGTTTCGTGCCTCTGCCAGTTAACTGTATTCGAACATTGGCCTCGAACATGCTAGGAGAATCATGATACATATGCGAAAATGGTACCTGAAAGCCATTCACGAGGTCGTAACTAGACTAAAAATAGACAATTTGCAAGTATAATGTCTTACATGATTTGATGACATAAAAGTATCGCCGAATGGCGCTTATGACATATCTCTTTACAGCTAAAGGCTTGAAAGGTAACATCATCTTCTTAATGCGAATAATCTATCAATCAATTTACAACATAGTATGGATAATTAGCAAATATTTAATTTCCAGCTGTTTGTACCTCTAAATGCTAATGGACTTTTCAACTTGATATGCCATGAAATATGTAGCTTTCTATTATAACGCCATCGAGACATAAATTGGATGATACATGTTATTGCCACAAGTTCCAAAATGAAAATTTCCTTTTCACATCACATATTTTCGTATTGGCAATGCTACGTTGTAACCAAACTGTATGGAGGATAATATTTATCAAGTACTGATCGCTGTCTATCGACAGGAATACATGCAACACAGGAGCTTAATTAAAGGAGAAGACTTTTAAAACGGAAGATTTATTGCTACGAAACGAACGAATTTCGTAATAACGTTTGATAAGGAAATTTAGTGGATAGTGGTTACCTTATTCGACGATATCGATACGCTTTCTGCTTCTTCGACACTAATTGGCCACGTTAAAATCTCACATCTGTCGTATCAATAATCTCACGCGATACCGTGGTCCTATAATTACTCAAAGATATTAATTATAATTGGGGTAACGATAATCTACTTCTTTCTCTCCCTCGTCACGTTATTCCCCTTCTCTCTTTTCCCTTTTTAGACGTAAATTTGTCGGATAGTGATCTTTCCAATCCTTCTCTTCTCTTCCTTGCATATGACCAGCCTTATGCTTAATTTATGCAAACATTAAGCTTAGAATTTGCATGTATAATTTTAATTATTCATCTTTCATGAAATAACCGGTATTGTTAATATTTCTTTGTATCTGGTTATGAATTAGAAGTAGCATATTGGTTTCTTTGTTATAGCTAGTGTAAGAGGGGTCCTCCCCACTTTATAAACTTTTGAATTTCCAAATTCCTTACAGAGATCGATATCAGGCTAGAAATTGTTGGTCCTAACGATATGCTTATACGTAGACTACCAACTCATTGTTAGTCAGGTGTAGTTTCGTTTCACTCGGCTAATTTGGTCGGTTTTCGTTCGCACGCCAAAATAAAAGCTTCGATTCCGTGTGGCCACAGGTAATTGCCGACGAAAAACGCTGGGGAGCGCCTGGAACCGCACGACCGACCGCCTTTTGATGGTGATCAACGCCAGCCATGGACAAACAACAACGTCCACCATCGCCACGTATCTCTCCCTAATTATAATTAGCCCACCGATAATTCCTGCTTGAATTCTAATGCGATCATTGGCGTAACTACAATTTTTTGTCCAGGTTCAACTGAGTCATCCAACTTTACTACAAAAGTGAACACTTTATACCAAGTTCTATGACCACATATCTTTTGGAAATTGGAATTTGGAAATTTGAGGATTTGAGAAGATGAGAATTTGAAAATTTAGGTTTGTAAATTTGTAATTTTTAATATTTTTAAATTGATTAAACGAGTTACATGTTGTATCCAATGTTCTAGGTTCACTGTGTTATGTAAAAGTGGCAGCAGAAAATATTTTGTGAGAAGAGAGACTCCTGATCCCTACCTCCTTACGCCAATGAGTGCAACGTCTCGAATTTTCGCCAGCAACGAAAGCGAAATTGCCCCGTAGTCGACGGTTAGTTTTTGCAATGGTGATCGCCTTTCAGTTCTGCCCAAACTCGCGTCATTTGGCCTTCCTGAACGTTGCTTTAATTTTTGATCAGTACTGATAGAAGGATAGAATTAATTCGGAGGGTTAGAGGGTCTGAGTTAGGAACAAGGTAACCGGTGTCCTGAGTTTGGGTATGAGCTAGACTAAAAAATCACTAATGAGGTACTTTCGCTGCGTGTATAAATTGTAACAAAAAGGGTTGTATGAATTATGGACTCTTCATAGCATGACGAATTTAAAAATTCATCATTTTTAGTTATGAGGAATTGGATATTTGTTAACAATGATTTGGTATAGACGGGTTGAACTAATTTACAAATGAATTTTGTTTAGGTACACTTTTCGATACATTGTCATAAAAATCGACCAATTATAATGTAACTGGGGCTAATGGAATGACGAAGCGAGATTCACGACCCCACTAAATATTCCATCTAAACAGACGTATTTCCGTTGACGTACAGGAAGTTATCCCCCAGAATCAACAGGTGAATCGTTTCGCAACAGGAATATCTCGACTGAAATTCAACCAATTACAGAGACAACGATCGTCCGTGTGTGTGATTAAACTTGGATGAATGGATGTTTGCCATGTACTAGTCCAGCTACAAATTGAGAGGAGAAAAGTCAACATTGTCCGTACAAAATGGATCGTTATCGCTGGTAGCAAACAATAGAGCTCCACTACATCGTTGCAAGTCATTGATTTTGAAAGACAGAAAATCTGACACGATTTCATGGCACGAAAACATTGCAAAATAACCATTAATCAGCATCAATTTGAAGCATAGAGCTTGAAAAAGATGAATACATAAATATCTTGTTGGTATAAATGCATCTTAAGCAAACATAAACTCGGTTTAAGAGAAACTTATTTCTTGCATCGATTGTATCGTTAATTCTTCGAAAGTTCTTGACACGATTCATCTTAAAAGTAATTCCACTTGTCATGAGAAGCGACAGTGTAAGAAACGTCGGTATTTTATACATTTTACACTTTGATCCATTACCGTGTGTCATCGAATGTGAGATCGATGCGATAGATTGTTATCAGTCCGGTAAAAGAAACGGCATTCGAAACTACACGAAGTAACCGTGTTCTTTTCATTTAGGAGACAGCTCGACATAGTCGCTTAATGGACGACAATTAACGGTGAAAAGGACCTCGTTCGAAGACACGCTTTCATCGACAAGCAACATTAAAAATTAATTTTAAATTTATCAATTTTGTGTAGGAAACATTCTATACCTGGACGAATATATTCCGAGGATCTTCAATCGATCACCTCAAAGAAACGATATAAAATTATTCACGAACGAGAAGGAACACCTGTCACACATGTGCTTACGCCGTGTCCTCGCGAAGATCAGGCATCGATTACACTCCTTCGAGAGTTAATTAACCAATCAAACTGACGGTGGAATTTGAAAGAATGCCGTCACGTGTGTCCTGTGACTAATTGCTATTTCCTTTTCGACGAACGATCGATCATCTTTATGGATTTTATACTTATTCCAAGTTGATACCTTCATGGATTGATCTGTACTGTCCAGTATCAATCAATCGTTTGCTTTGAACCCAGCAAAATGTGCATGGTCCCTCGACAGACTGATGAATCAGGGACTTAGAAATATCCTCCATCAATGCACTCCCTGGAACTATGCTTCCCTATAACCACTAAAGATTCGTTCACAAAGTCGGCGACACGCCTGTTATAGATTCTCTAGCTACTTTGACAATATAATTCACAATTAGTCCATTAACTAATTACCCTTGATGATTTCTCTCCATAGAAAGTATACGTACATAAATATCATAAACGAGAAGAATCCTTATTAAACCAGCGTGAGTAGAAAACACGTGGGATAAATGTAACGATATTGTAAATTAAAACCGTGACGAATAGAAACTGGTTCGTGAATATGTATGAATATAACGCGGCTTTTAATAGCTTCTTACGATATTAAAACGCGAGTTGTTATGCTGGTGAAACGGTTCCTCTTTCGCGAAATAGCATGGTTCTCACGAACTGTACGGATTGACCCCTGGTATAACGCGATAATTAAGTTCCGAATATAAAAAGAAATCGTGTTATACAAAGAAATATACTTCTTTAGATTTCTTACTATCAAGAATTTTGTCAAGAATTTTAATCGAAATTAAAATTTGTTATTGTTTCAGTTAATATATTGCTGTTACGGAGTTGTAGATGATGGCTGGAAAATCGTAAGTTTTATTAACAGTACATTAAATGTTTGAAGGAAGAATTGATCGTAAAATATTCATTAAATTCTTGTCGCAGGATCTATTATTATCATTCGTTCATCGCCAAATATTCCGGAAAAAAGCCAGGCAAAGTAAAGTGGCCATTGCGATTCAGGGGATGAGTCCGAACACGAGAAAACACGGAGAATACGAAATTTCCGATATCACACGAAACGTGTTGTTCTAAAGCAAAAAAGAAACGAACTATGCGACGCTCAGCCAACTGACCTTGTACAAGATGCAATTTGAAGAGTTCTTGGATACTGTAAATTGTCATGCATGCAATTCTGCAAGTAGATTGTAAGTTTCATTTATATGTTAAAATGTTTCGTAACTTCCTAATTGACCAATAACATACAGTTAACCATGTCGTTCTTAAAGGGTCGAAGAATTATTAAGAATCGTTTCAAAATCCAAGAAGGAAAAGCCATAACGTTAAGTACGAAGAACGAAAGAACCAAACGACCCAGGCTCAATCAATTTTATGTCCCCTGGATCAAGCGATTGTCCGTCAGTGGCACGAAAGATAAAGAGAGAGACAAGAGAGCAAAGAGAAGAGGACCAAGACCTTGCGATGCACCTGCTCTCAGGTGTACGTCCGCACCTTCCATCCGCGCGTGCAATGCATCTCTTTCCTCTCCCTTTTTCTCTCGTGCTTTCTTCTCTTGCTCTCCCGACCAATCTCGCTTCTCCTGCATCACGAGCGAATGTGCAAGCTGGTCGATGTTAATCCTTAGTTAAGGATTCCACGACTAACGTTGATAGTGGTTGTCTCGGAGCCGGGTAGACTATGGGGCTATAGTTCGATGGGGCTCTCTTCCCTCGCTTTGGTATGCTACCAGAGAAACTTCAGGTAATTAAATTTATGGCGAGTGCTGGATCAACCCGATAAATTTATCAGCGTTATTTTTGGCGTCGAGTTTACGTGGTTCTCGGCCAGGTGTTTCCCCCCATGATGGTATTTTCATGCTTCCACGTGAACGTTCTAGAATGACCCTTGTTTACCTCGAATTCAAGTTGTCAACCTTTGCTGGAAATTTTTCTGCTTCTCAAACAGCATTCCCTATGGTTCTCTCGATTCCCTAACACTCCATTTCCTAAGAGTTTCTAGTGTTTATTCCCTTAAAAAAGAAATAGCTCAAACACTACTAATGTGATTTGTACTATACTTTTCAGACTCTGGAGCTATAAAATCCTTGATACACGTAATTGCGAGGTCAGGTATGCGACACACCTCGCAGGTTTGAACAGCAATGAACTAAACGCTTCGATTATGTCCGGTTTACCGTGAAACCTTGACAAAAAAACAAATAGCATTCGTTCGAGGCGTGTTGGTGACACCAGTCTCGGTTCATCCATTATTCACCGTTCATCCATTTACTTCATTTACCTCGTTCACTTGGTCGTGTCGGCGCAAAAAACCAGCAACCGGACACACTCGTAACGCGTCACTATCCAAGGAATGCATCGCAGAAAATAAACTCAACAACGCACGGGATGTCATTACCAAGAAAATGTTTTTTTTCCATGTATGTCATCTCCTAGATTTGTAACATTACATGTACGTTGCTTGCAGAATGTCTTCGTTAATGTACATTTGTAATTTCAGGTACACCTAGCATAGCACACTGGCAAACTTTGTGATACCGCTGGCAGCAAATTTATACTTAAAGGATTAAAGACAGAACTCGATTCATTGGCCATTTGAATCGTTTATTGCTAATATAAATACCTTTTTTATGTTTTTTTTTTTTATAAATCGAATCGGCGTGATGACGGTTCATAAACACGCATAAAAAATATCGTTTAACCGAGCCTAGCGACGTAACGGTGCTACAATAGTTTGACGAATTGTAATATTCTAAAGAGTGAAGAAGAATAGGGATGAAGGCGAGAGTAAGGAGAAAAAAGCGAAGGAACGAGGGACGGTTTCGTAAAGCAATTGTGGAAAAAGAAGAAACGAAACGTGAAAGGTATCTTGTCTACCTTCTGTTCATTCGATTGCTTTCACGTTCGTCCCTTGTTCATTCGTCACAATTTTAATAATGCTACAATGTGTCCAAGTGCTTCGTCGTGTCGTTCTATGTACATTTGGATGCGACGTAGGTTTTCTTCGGCTAAAAATGAATGTAGAAGCTTTGCACTCCTCCTCCCTATTTGCCTTGATTAGCAAACTCGAAAATTTGTCAACCAAAAATCAATAATGGAGCTTCAATCCACATCATTTTCTTAAGAAAAACCTACCGTACTCGTCAATGTACAAGAATCGAAAATCAAATGAAAAGCTATTAAATTGTTGCATATCAAACTGATTTAAAAACACGTGAAGTCATACATGATGACATAAGATCACCATAAAACAGCACTTACGGCATATCAATGCAATATGCTAATTTACAACTTAGTTTATCCATTTACCAACATTCAGTTCACATTTTCATCGAACCTTAAGCTGCAAACCGACGTGCCACACACGCTACACTGCGATACTATGTCATAATATCGTGTCGGATTTCGAGGCTTTCGAAATCGGTCATTGTTCGTTGTAACTGGCAACTAGCCACTTTATATTGAGAACATCAGTGAAACGTTTACGTAGTTATTTTCGTCAGGCTCAAAACTGATATGCCGTAAGTGCTATTTCACTACACTTTTATGTCACGAAGCGGTATCAGATTTAGAAACCAGTCGTTTGACAAGCAACAATTTAACATTTGTCGGTGATGCTCGACACCGTGTGTTCGCCTTCGTTTCATCTTCCGTTTCAAGAAACTGTCAACGCTGCAAAGAGTCTTTTTTGGCAAGAACTCCGGTCCTTTATCAATTCTTCCAGAATCTCGTTTTTTTTTTCGTTCTGCTCGAGTTCTTGGCTATTGTCCTTTCTGTTTTCCCTTTTTCACTTGTTCCCGAATCTCCAGCCAGCTCGAGCTTCTTCTATTAAGTACCTAACGTAACGCGAATGGCGTGATTCGATTAATTTGTACAGATTGCCTAAACGACCCCAGCGCTCCGAAGGGACTAATTTGTAAGAGAAAATTACGCTCGACGCGGTTATCTTTAATCGTTTACGATAAGCTTAAATATCGACAAGTGTTGTTTTTTTTTTTTATACATAGTTTATAATACAGAAGAAAAATGATTGATCGACCGAACCGTTGATCAACATCGTTCCATTTCTCATCGTCACAGGATCCAGGATTACGACTCCTCCTCGCAGCTAAATGCCAGCTAATTTGCAAGCTGTAGTTACGCTAAACGCCAGCTAATTGTCATTCGTCGGAACGAGAAAACGCTAAATTCGTTAAAAAGATTGAATTGCACTATTTGAGCGTAAAATCATCACGTGAAACTTCATCTACCACATGTTCTACGAGCAATGGATTTGCTTCGTTATATCACCGAACAATCAACAAGACCGTTCTGTACATTGTTACTTTTCTTTCAGGGACGAACTTCGTCACGTACGTTGGTACGACACTCGTCAGAGTGCGGAGATTAGACGTTTTCCGAAACACTGATTAGAAACGCCATCGAGAGTTCAAGAATCTCCCTCGAGTATCACCCGAAGGAACTCGCCCTCCGGAAGCTAGGATGAACCGCGTGGTTGCTGCTGTTGCTGTTGCTGCTGCTGCTGCTGTTGCATGTAAAATCCGAAGGGACGAGATTCGAGGGTAGACGAAGAGAACGACGAGGAAGATGCGTTCATATTGGACGAGGACATTAACGAGCCCGATCCTGAGGGACGCTGCACGGAGGACTTCTGTTGATTCACCGAAGCTATGGTTTGTTGAGATCGTAGAGGAACCGGAAGCGGTCGTTGGACTTTCCTGCCTTGATGATGACCCGGAGTACGGTATCCTTGATGGCCTGGACCGGTTGGCCTCAGGCGGGGTCTGCCGGGTCCTCTTCGAATCGTCGGAGGAGCTCCCCTTCCTGACATAGCGCCTAGAGTGCCTACAGGTCCTAGAGGACCCACCGTGCTGGGACCGTCGCCTTCTGCTGGACCGGATGTCCCTTGTATCCCTGTCACATAACATGGTAATTCTTAAGTTATGTAGTCCATACATGAGATTGTATCTGAAAAATTGTATTGATGTATTCTAGAAAATGACTACAAGGCAATCGACAACTGCGGTAATTAAATAAATTACTTATGTATGAGAATCGTATGGACATCGAGCAGAGATAAGATATCTGGGGACGAAGAAAACGTATGCGTAGAGTGAAATGATAAGAGGTGTATGTCCTGGAGCGACGAATTTCGCGGGAAAGAGGACGATCACGATGCCCCTGTACATTTTCACGATTATAATGGCAGATGCAGGCTACGAAGGCCCTCCATTTAACGTGGAGTGGTCTGACCAGTTAATCGGTTATTCACCGGTACACCGCGGCATGGAACGAAGACAAACTCGAAAGATCGTGCCACGGCATCTATTCAAGTGATCGTAAGCGCACAGGAGCCGGCTACGAGGACGAGCCAAGGGTGTACAGAGGGGAAGAGAATTTAATGAGATAGCGAAGAGAGAAAAATTCTGGGCGAAGGAGGAGGGTGAGTGACAGGGTCGGAGGTCAGTAGCCGAGCAAGGATGTACGAGACGATGCTCCTTGTCTTCTTCCTTCCTTCCTTCCTTCCTTTCGCTCATTCTTTTTCCCTTTTCCTGTTCCACGTTCAGAGTCGTCGACATTCCTTGCCACGTTTCTCGATCCTTTCAGGAGACGCTCTTCAGCCACCTCGCGAGAGGAACTTCGAGTGGCCACTCGAGAACAAAAGGACCAAGGGTGAGAAAAGCTCGGGCTCGACTCGTCTCTTTGCAGAAGAGCGAGTCGTTACGTGCTTTCGAAATTCTGCACGCGATTTCGTCGACGAGATTTCGTACCACCGACTCGATGGGAAATCCTTGAACGAAAAGCTTGGGACGATAACGGTTGGTATTATCAAGTTCTACAATTTGTAAGTGCCAAGAAAATTTATGTAGACTTACTAACAATTCTCACTTGGTCTGAATAGGATAACAAAAACTAGAGAACTTGGATATAAAATGGCAATTGAAAGGTTTGAAGGCTGAAGTTTAATGAAGAGGACAACATGAAGGTTTCAGTAATAGCCTTAATACAAAATGACTGGATTGCAAATACAAGAAAGCAATCAGTATAGGAATGTATTCAGTCACAATTTGATGACATTAAAGCAACACAAAATGGCACTTACGGCATATCAATTTAACCAAAGCGGCAGAATAAGATCGACGGTGAACAAAAGCGAAAGAAGAATCGATCCCTAATTGAATTCATATCCAGGCACGAGGAACGCAGGCAACGAGGGGTCGGTTAAAATATTTTCGCGTCGAGGGTCCGCGATTCCCGCGAAAAGCACGCGTGGGTGAGATTCCCGGCGGGAGATAGAGCCCGGTGTACGTACAAAGAGGGTCTCCAGAAGTTTCGAGGTAGCTGGAAGAGCGAATGGAACGCGAGGATCCGCGGAATGCCGACCGTCCGGCTATCCTTGCCTCGTCCTATCTTCTCGCATTATCCTGCCGTATCTCAGCCCGACGAACAGCCGAACTCCTTCGTCCTTTACCACCGACCGGCTTCTTTCACCCATACCCTGAAGGGCCTTACTCCGTCTCTTTCTCGCTCTGAGCAGTTTGAAGCCGGAGAAAATTATTGCATTCTAAAACGAGGGACAATGAAATAGTTTCGCAGGGGTACCCTCTGGCTTCCCAAACCACTTCGATCAGATCCCTTCAAGGTATAATGAATTGGTCGATTCGTTATCGTAATGATAGGAACCACAGAGTTTAAGCACTGAGATTAGTGACGGTTATGACAGTCGGAGGGTGCTACTTTAAGTAAGTCTTAAACCCAGAGTTTCACAGTCCCAAAACTTCAAGGTTTCGAAATTCTCTAATAGATATATTTTTGCAGGTTTACATTGCAAACCAATGGAATTTCAAGAACGAAAGAAGATTGACCCGAGACGATAGGGATCGTCGCGGAAGTAGGAACCTCATAAGCTCCAACCACTCGAACTGGTTGGAATTACTTTCCGTTACACGACACGGAAATATGATGGAAGCAATGCGAACGAGCAAGATGACACGGTGCGGTACGATCAGGTACGGCACGATTCGACTGAAACCAACCCCCTACATCTTCTTCCCTTTCGAACCATCGCCAACAGTTATCTACTCGCGAAGAATTAACATTATGAATACGAATCGTTCATGCAATATTATCGTTAAAAACTTTACAAATTGCGCGGTGAATATTCACGCATATTTCAGAATACATCGAACTGAACATTCCATGAATTTTCAGGAGGATGTCATGAGGAGAGAATTTTTCAGAAATGCAAATGCACATCTCGCAGACGAGAAAGAGCATCATATTACTGCCTTTCGTGGATACATCGACCATATGTCTTGCTCTTATTCGCATCTCCATTGATGTGCACCAAAGTCCCAATACATACAAGAAAAGAATTCGGAAAGGGAATTTAAGGTTCAAATAATAAAATAACCAAAGGAGTAATAAATGTAATAATGTAAAAAGGAATTGGAAGAATGTAAGCAAAGATTAAGGGAGAGAAGAGATACACGGAGGAAGATACACCTCAAGGCAAAAGGAACGTCTAATTACCAAATGAAACAAGAAGGATGAACATGACAGCGATAGAGAAGAAAAACAAACAAAAACGAAGAAGACAAAGTAACGAAATGATAGTCGAAAGGAGAAGGGAGAAAAGAGAGGGGTGAGCGAGTTCCAAAAACCTAAGAAGAGCATCATCGATCGCAGCTGTCGCGTTCGCTCCGCACCTGCTATTGTCCGCTCGCTTTCCAGTCCGACGACAAGTGAGAGAAAAGGAGAAAGAGAAGAGAACGACCCCTTTCCTTTCCGTATATGTAGCACGAAAACATCGTGCAACGCGCGAGGTGCCGTGGCGCACGTTGCCCGCGTAAACTTCGGTCCACGTGTCGTTTCGTTTCGTTGCGTGAGGCCACCTACTCGTTTTCGTGTGGCTCGCTTTCGTCGAGCCTTCTCGCCTCTCTCCTTTCCTTTTTCCTTTTTTGCTCTTTGTCACGCATCTCCTTTTGCGTTATGCAACGAAACGACATCGATACCCTTAACACACGCGACAAATTGTTCTCCAAAATTCGACTGTTAACAACATTCCAATTGGAGAGAAGAGAACGGAGCTCTTTTTAGTAGCCATTTGCATCAAGCTTTCAAGTTAACATATACACAAGTACCACTTTGAGATATTTTCATCAGGCTTTTTATGATGTCCCAGAATAAACCGTCTGAACAAAAGAAGATAAAAGGGAGTGTCTAACCCGGACTCGGTTTGATCAATCCTATAGAATGATCTAATTTGTGGCAAAAAGTAGCCACTACCTAAGCCAAGATAAGCCTGTCCCAGAAGACACGTCCTCGAACGGCATGAAAACCGCGAACGAAAGAATGAGTCACTGGACTTACTTCGATGGGGGTAGATATCGCGAAGGGTAAATCGCGTACCCTTAGGAAACAACGCCAACTGTTCCCTGAAGCACTTGCGCGCACATGTAACCGCGAGGGAATTTCGATGGACCCACGGACCCTGGGGTACTTTCTTTTTTGCACCGAGCGAAACCCCATGAGAACCCGACCAAGTGGTGCGATACAGACAGAACTGGGGTTCGGATCTATGAAAGAGTCAGAGCCGGAATTAACGGGGTTGCATCGATTCGAGGGGAAACGCGTCACGAAAAGTCATTTTCATCGGTTTGGACCATTTCGAATTTGGTCCCCGAGTTCTCTTTTAATCCTCTTAACTGTATCGCGAACTGTTGTGGAGTCAGCGCTCGTTTCTCAGCGACTTAAGCTTAAGTTTCGAGTGAGAATTTCACAGATGGAGGATTTAAGGACACACGAACGTACATGCAAGTTCTCAACCGACCTTCCGTTATGCATAAATGGTTGCAATTTCCAGAATCAATAGCATGCGAAACAATTTTACAAATCGCAGTTTACGTAGTGTGCAAAATTTCACAGATGAAGAGATTTAGGTCTTGTTATGCGTTTTCGAGGACAACTGTATACGCTTTAATCTGTGCTGCAATCTGCTCAATATTCTTGCCTTGATTATATGCACCTGATTTTCTGTGGCGTGCAATATAAACAGGATAAAAGCTGTCCCAGTTAATTATCCGAGTTAATCGCATCAGTCGATTGTATAAATTAAATATTACACGAGCTTAACGTTCGAAGTTCGGTGCGCTACGTGCAAGGGTGTTTGCATATTCATTAATAAACATCACTCGATTCCGTACAGCTTACATTTTTTTACTCTGCTCTTGTAGGAAAACCTCGACATCATTTATAGTATTATCGATAAACTAACAAGTTTCATCTAGTATGTTCTATTCGCGTGACCAACAAAATTCTATACTCACCGTGTTGAAAAGTTTGTTCATTGGCTATACTACTGCTGGTTGGAGACAAAGATGATGGTGACTGAGGATCGCTACCAAGACCCTTTGAAGGATGAAGCAAGAGAAGTCCTCTACCCTTTCCTCCGACAGGACCTCCTCGACGAGACCCACGAGGTCTGCCTCTTTTACTAGTACCACGAACATTAGGTCTCATTCGAACTCCAGTTCCACTGCTGAAGGGCATGTGATGCTCCAGACGATTAACCTTTCCAGCTTCTCCAAATTGGCTAATTCGTGATTGTCGAGTGTCACTCGAGGTTGTTCCCACGGGTCCATCGACGTCAACCACAAGTCCGTCATTACTTGTCTCGTCCTGAATGAATTAAGCAAATTGAATTTGTTATTAAGAAAAACGTGCAAGCATTATATCTTCGTGTGATATCGATACAAACCTCTG
Source organism: Megachile ligniseca (assembly GCA_945859555.1). Lineage (NCBI taxonomy): Eukaryota > Metazoa > Arthropoda > Insecta > Hymenoptera > Megachilidae > Megachile > Megachile ligniseca. The sequence goes on from OX243792.1 coordinate 1,627,383, forward strand.
ACTTAACTGGACTCGTTGGTACACTATAATCATCTGTACTATCAAGGATTTGTTGATGATTGTTGAGATGATAGGGCTGAATACCACCAGTTTGACTGTTTTCGTTGGAATTGGATTGAAATCCGTCACCGATCTTATCACCGTTCGCATCGGACAAGCAGGGCTTCTTCGCGTCACCCTGGAAGAAATATAAGAGAAATTAATTGTAAAAGTTAGTCCAGAAGAGAAGTTAGCACATTTGCTAACACTTGAAAATCAATAGCGATCGTGTTAAAAAAGAAAGGAAAGAATGAAAGTAAGGAGAAATGGCGAATGAGAAAAAGACTGGAGAACTGATAGCAGCTCTAAGGGCATCGAGCTTACCTTGACCGGAAGCGCGGTTAACTTCCTTTTCCGGTCCCTCTCCTTATGGTATAGGTTCAACTCGAGTCGGACATCCTCAGCATGCTGCTTTCTCTCCTCGCTCCGTTGGCTATCTGAAATATATAAACGTGGGCTTGTGTATACGGGGACGTTCGTTACTTCTTTCTTATTATTATTCGTTATTAAGGTATTAGCATAACCTAACGAGCATAATGTAATTGCACCAACATTCTTTCCATCCTCTTATCTATCTCTCTCTATCCCTTTTTGTCTAACTTAGTATAATTTTATGTGTAACATGAGAACACAACCAAAATTACACTTCAACGAATAAAAATATTGGGACTAAATAAGATTATGGAATTATTCGTTTCTATATATTTTGACTTCTTGTTGTTTGTTTTAATAATTTGTTTGCTTTTATACTGATTTGTTATAAATTATAGCACTTTATCAAAATTAGCATCGGTAACATCTGATGCATCATTTTGTGATACTTACATTTGGCTTCAATCTCTTCATCATCCAGTAACAAGGAGACAACTTCCTTGGGCTTCAATGTATCTGGTTTAAAGTTTCCACCGCTAATCACCATACGTTGTATCTAGAAAAATGAGTTGATCAGCAAATTATTCAAAAATCCGACAATCTGAATAAAATTGATTTCGTCTGAAGTCCAACACCAACCTCGCTCTTTTCACGAGCACGCTGCAGTATCCTCTCCTCAATAGTTCCTTTGCAGATCAATCGATACACCGTAACCTGCTTCGTTTGTCCTAGCCTATGGGCACGATCCATAGCTTGCTGATCCACCGTTGGATTCCAATCACTGTCATAGAATATTACCTGTAAAATAATTTTCTTTAGTATCAAGTTATAATTAAACATTGCAATTTCTGAATACATTTGACAAAAGTCTTTAAAAACTATTATTTCCTTTCTTGTACAAAAGAATTACCATCATTTGAAATGTGTGAAAATTGGTAGAGTTCAGATATCTATTACGCGGTGCTCTAGATAGAGACAGTTCTCTTTCTATTCGATATTCGAACGAGGGCATATGCAAATGCATTCGATAATGCATACCTACGGCCCACATTCGTGCACTTTCATACGTAACAGAATGCAAAGTTTCGGCACTGCAGGGGAACGACCCTGACCAAAAGTCTTATCGATCCTATCAATTAATTTGCGGCAACATTTCGCCTGCAGTCGTTCAAGATATATGCACGTTCCTATTCAAATACCGCTTCGTTCGTCCAAACAGAAACTTCTACAAGAAACACATGATACTGTAATACAAATCATAGTTCAATTTGCAACACCACGCTTACGTTATTAAAGATCTTTTCTTGCTATTAACATCAAATTTACATGAAAAGTTAATTAGAATTTGCTTCTACAGTTCTATTTTCTTTCCGCATATCATGAAAAATGATATTTGATCTGACACGCTCCCAGTCTTGTTAAATCGATGATAGACAGATACTGAAAACCACTATCGTGATCAAATACTGTCTCCAAGAGAAACGAAATCGTGATTCCTCACGCTATGTATACATTTGGTTCTTATACTGTACCATTTCGTTTCCGATCAATTACTATTGTTACAGTTGTTTGTCTTTAATTCCAGAATAAATGAAACGTTCCTACACTTTCCTGAATTTCTCCCAAAATTGAAGACAAAATGTGTACGACTCTTTTGTACACTCATCCATAGCCAAGAGAAGCCTACGTCGCACCCAAGGTACCATTTCAAACAAGGATGAAATTACTAACCGTGTCCGCAGCAGTGAGATTTATTCCCAGTCCTCCAGCTCGGGTGCTCAATAGAAAGACAAAAATATCCGCCCTGAAATATGAAACAACCCTTGTAGAACTGAATAGTCAGATAGGATGTGTTTAGTATGGAAATTAATTCAAAGTGCCTGTAGTGCACTTAGAGGATTTCTTATATGAAATGCATAGGCTATATTAATTTTGTACCGCTAAAATTGAACTGAAATAATAGTACCCAATACTAATGATATTGGTAGAAACAGAAAAATATTTGTTTTTTTGCGAGTCTATTATTAAAATCGTGTATTCCTGACAGGCAGACAAAAGTGCAGCTGTCTACGGGACAGGGCGATTCGCCGATTAATTCGTTGATTATACACCAGTGAGCGAAGGAAAGGCATACTTTAGACATGCAACACGATACAGGACTAATACATATTCTAAACAAGTCAGGAAAAGAGTTCGTGTGGCTCGTTACTCAAGTATCCTCATTAAAAATATAGACGACCCCCTTTCTAGTACGTCTTGTTACGTTTTATAAGAAAAATATAACAGTTACCGTTTTTGAAAATCTGCGACCATGTCACGTCGATCTGAGATTTTAGAAGAACCGTCTAATCTCATGAAAGTATGTTTCCTATGATACATATATTCCTACAACATAAATACAATGTTAAATCTCGTATAATTATAATGTTGGCACATAGAATTAGATTCAGATACCTCTAATAGATCAATCATTTTTGTCATCTGAGAATAAATGAGAACTCGATGACCTTGTTCTTTGAGGCGACGCAAAAGACTGTCCAATACTGACAATTTTCCTGCATCCGTTACTAAGGTTTGCTTATCTGCAATCATTTCATCCGAAAAGAACGTTCATTAAAATTCATATAAAAAGATTTAAAGCGAATGATATAAAAGATAATTACCCGGTACGATAATATTTGACCAGCCATTAATCGGTGTACAGGCAGATAGTCCACCGTATGGTTCGACGGAAAATGTTGGTATTGTCTGTGCTACACGAGGATGAGAGCTCTCTCGTGACGACGAAGTAGAAAGAGCTTGTTCACAACCAAACCAAAGAAGTCGTTGACCAAAGTTTCCGCCGCATTCTTCGTGTCTCCTCCATGCACACGCTGCAGAACTACTACTAACATACAGTTTTCGCGGACTAGCTTGAACCTAAAATTAACATTCACTTATTGCGTTGCTCATTATTATTGCATTATATTGAAGAATTGCTTAAATACCTTAGGATAAGTATCGCAAATAAAAGATGGAATGGTAGTTTGTTGACAATATCGCATTATTGGTGGTCTGGGAAGATGAGGATGTTCTGGTAACAAAGTAACTTTTGACTCTTCTTGTTCAGCTTTGGTGGAAGGAAGTATCCTCTGCGAAACACAAAGCAAGTATATATATGTTTTAACTTTTTCATTAAACGCAACATAAAAAATATTTTTAAACAATTCTTAACCTTCAATAATTGATTAGCTGCTTTTTTACTACTACGCAGGATTCGATGGGCAACAGTTTCAGGCATTGAATGAATGACATGTGTCGTATGAGTATATACAGGTTCTGCCTCGATCATCTTTCGTGTGAATATTAAATTCTGCAACGATCGTGACGAGCTGTTAACCCTCCTAGGTAGAAGAATCATTTGATTTCTAGGTATTTCTGTTCTCTCGTCAGCATTCCAATCTTCCCAATAATGCATCATCTTTATCTTTCTTTCCATTATAGTCGCAAGACATAATCTGAACACGTATAATAATAAACTAAATACCACAAATCATTATATAAGTTTAATTTGAACAGTTTTATATACCTGAATAATATACCAACGATAAATATTTGATTTATTTCCATTGGAGATAAGTTAATAAATCGACTAAAAGAGAAGAAATTTTGAGAGAAATCTGCGCTGCCATCATGAAGAGTTCGATGTATATGTTCCGTAGCAAATATAAATAACTTATTGTACAACAAGTGATCTTTGGATGGCAACGAGAGGTGCAAGAGTCCCTCTGTATATAACAATGCGGGCATTTCATAACACTCTGTACGCATGAATAATGGAGATTTAGCATCTCTGCGTTCGAACAGTTCTGGATGATTGCAAACCTGAAATTAGCATTATAAAGGGTATATTCATAGAAATGCAAGGTCGATTTAATATATTAATTACTACCTTTCGGAATTGCATGACTAGATTCATAAGATTTGATGTGAAATTTTTATCGTTAGTTGCAGTATCACCGCCGCCCACTGTATAATGTAATAAATCTTCTATTCTAATTTTCTTCTTCAATGCTGCACAAAAAGCAAATCATAGTTATGAAACCTATAACGATTATACATATAAATAATATATTCTTACCCGAATAAAGTAGCTTTTGACGAGTGGTAAGTGGACAATACACCATTACTTCGATTTTGTCCGATAACTCATTTTCCACATCTTTCTTTATTCTTCGTAACATGAAGGGTTTCAGAATCATATGCAATCTCGACAAATGCTCTAAGTAAATAAAAAAAATTATATATATGTATATCTATTTATAAACTTTGTAACAATAATTCTTACTTTCATCGATCCCCGTTTTGTTTTCTGCATGGCTCTCGATATCTTTGGAAAACCATTCATTGAATTCATCGTGAGAATCGAATAAAGTAGGCATTATAAAATGTAACAATGCCCATAACTCTGCCATACTGTTTTGAATAGGTGTACCGCTAAGTAACAATCTATTGCGGCAACTAAATCCAAGTAATAACTTCCATCTCATACTGTAAAAGGTACATAGTAACATATTAAGTGCTCATAACGAAATTAAAAAGTCAATAAACACCGACCTGCTGGTGCTTTTTATAGCTTGTGCTTCGTCTAAAATCATGTACTGCCACTTTATTCTGTTAAAATACTTATAATCGGTAATGACTAATTGATAACTGGTTATCACAACGTGAAATGAAGCTTCTTTTGTGTGTAAATCTTTAGTATCCCAAAACTGTCTCAATATTTTCCGTTCCTGTGGATTACCCCAATAAGGTACTACTTTAAACATTGGTACAAATCGTGCCATTTCCTGTTGCCAATTGTGTAACGTCGAAGCAGGCGATATGATTAAAAATGGTCCCCATACAGCTGCAAAAAACATTATAATTTACTCACAATGTTTTAAAATGTAATAACAATTTTGAAAAAAGACGTACAATATCTTTCAGCAACATGACACAAAAACGCTATAGATTGTACAGTTTTTCCCAAACCCATTTCATCTGCCAAAATTCCGCTAATGCCCTAAAAAGAATATCAATTATTGAGTTAAACTTTGTTTTGGAAAAGGATCATGTTATGTATCATAATTTAATAGATGAACCAACCTGATCATACAAATTAGCTAACCAATTCATTCCTTTCAATTGATATCCTTTAAGATTTCCTTTAAAAATCGCGGGCTGTGGATGTTCCAGAGTTTCTGGGGTATCACTAAGTCGTAACTCTTGAGATGCTGTTGCGGTATCAAACTGTTTTGCCCTAGCTTTTTCATTGTCAAATGCTTCAGTAGCATTTTTTTTCGCTTTCTGTTTCATGGCTTCACTGTATTAACAAATAATCATTGTATTTTGTTGTTGCGATATGCGCACCATTAAATATTTACCTGTCGTAATCATCGATCCCAACAAGTCTTGGATTTTTTTCTTCATCTAGCTGATTTAAAATTCTCAACTGTTCTTCGGGCGAAGCCTTTCCTAATTTTCGGGACATAAAATGAGCATACAATTCAGTTTGGGTGATAAGAAAGTTTAACTTTCTTTGTTGCCGTTTTGCCTAAAACATGAAGGAATTTGAGTGAGATCTACGGTTTGTAAGTAAATGTAACAAATTACGAAGATAATTAATTACCTCAATCAACTCCACATCCATTTTTCTCTGCTCTTCAGCTTCTTTTTCTAATCTTCTCCTCGTTTCACGTTCGACTCGGTCGTAACGTTTCCAATAGGCTTGCATTTCTCTTGTTAGACGTTTTGCTTTCCAGATAGTCTCTTTCATGTTTCTTTGTGACTATAAATATAAAAAAAACATAGAAGATCTTTTATCATCTTTAAATTATACAAGCATTAACAAAAATATAGTACTACTCACTTGCATAGCCTTTTGTCTCCAATGTCTCATGCAGTGCTGTGCTACTTTCTTACAACTAATTAACATTTCCTTATGATTATTAGTTTTTGCTCTTTGTACTTTTCCCAGTTCCTTTTTAGACATCATTACCCAAATTTTTCGTCTTCTCATTGCCATTACTTCGGGACTTTTATTGTTATGCTTCTTCCTTCCGCGTTGTCGAGATTGATGACGCATTATTGCTTCCAATTCAGCTTCATCTAATTCCTCTTCTTTGGGAATAGTACGATCCCATTCTTCTTCTGGATATTCACCTTCCTAAAAACCATGTATGATAATAATGTACTAGGATACGCGGCAATTTCGATTTCACATACAAGATAATCTTCTGATGGTCTATGGCGAGGAAGTTTTTCCTTTTTTATTTTTATCACTTTTTTCTCTGGCTTTTTTTCTTTCTTCTTTTTATTTCCAACTATTAATTTCTGATGTTCTAAAAATCTGTCATAACTTGACAATAACCCAGCACTATAATATTGGTACTGAATGTTCTGAAAATAATTATTATTAATTGTATAGGTATAAGTGCCTTTCCCTAATACAATTTCAATTTAAATAAATTGATCTTACCTCTGGTTTCTGATAAAAACGAGCTTGGTACTTTTTTCTAAGTATATGAAACTTTAACATTTCTTGAAAATCGTCTTCTGTGATAGGACTATCTGTATCAGATCCTGAAGCTGAACTATCAGATGAATCACTCAATAGAATATCCTGCAACCATCTACGTTCCTCTCCCACGCTTGACATGTTGTAAAGTCTCAATTTATTAATTCTCTCCTCTATAAAATGAATAATTAGTACACAATACAAGAGAGCAAAATATTACTTTTAAAATACTTAAATAACTTCCACACCTTCTTTGCGAATCAGAACATTATCGAGATAATTGTCTGATCCTTCTGAAGATTCTGAAGATACAGACTTATCATCTTCGCTGTAAAAGTAAAAAGAGTATAAACTTTTGCTCATGTTTACAGTTACCTAAATTCTATTTAAATGTGAAGTCTACCTAGTTGGATCTTGAAACAGTTCGTTAATCTGTCTTAGAAAGGGCTGTACATTAAGGCTGCGCTCCAATCTTTGCAAGTGCAAAGGAGCAGCCATTTCTGCTTCTAATCTCATCGTGCGTGCCCTATCTGTCATTACCAGTTTATATGAAATTCAATAACCTACAATGATAGAAAGATTATTGTCAGTAACAACATTAAAATCTTTATTCGCATTGGAAACAACCTTTATCATATCCTTTACAGTACGCTTTATAAAATCCTTCTAACATGTATAAAATACTATTTAATTATGCAAACTGAGTATGATCAATCACTAAAATAAATTGATTTAAAATAGCAACATCCACAGACCCGTTGTCAAGGAAACAAATACTTGATCTGCAACATGTACGAACCTAATATCATTCTGTGATTATTTGACATATCAATAAATACATTAAATGATTTTGATAGTACGTGTTACATGGACGACTGGAAATATTTCGTGTAATTCGTACATAGCGTGTAGCCGAAATAAAACATCTATGTTGCGCTCTGTATTAATAAAAGCATATAGGATTTTGCTCCTTACTGCATTGCCACAATGCTAGATTGTTTATTTTGTGTTTCCTGTAACGGGTAATACATGTTAAAGGCGTGCGATCGCCGTGTGGAACCGTGTGTAACCAATTACATTATATAAGGTGAATGACACGACGAATCGAGCTGATGCGGTTATAATTTCGCGAAATATTCGATAGTTTTGGATCACCTTCGGTTTGGTTAGAAGTAGCCCCACTTATTTAGCACGTAAGATAGGGTCGACCGCGAGGAAATGATTCCCTTTGTTCACATTGAAATTGGGTGTATCAGTCGGAGGGAAATACATAGTAGAAAGAAGCCTAGAGAACGCAGACATTTGGCGTGCCATAAAACCAGGGCAGGGATAGGGCATATTGTGGGCCACCATTTTTGTTTTCAATAGGTGGCGCCACGTTAGCCAACTGTATAGATGATCCACGGCTTTACCAACATTTATTTGCCGACAAACTAATTTTATTATTCATCTTTGCGCAATATATACCTGCCCTTTAAATATACAATATTATATATGACGACGTTTATTTTAATTATAATTGCGATTTACTTTGTTGAACTTTTTCTTTATGTTCAATTATTGATTTTAAAAATAAAATATAGAATTTCATAATCGTATGCAACTTAGTTTCACAACAGTAACATCATGGAACTTTACTTACATTTTATTTCATAGTATTTAAACTATGATAGTGCTTTTTTAAAACATTTCGTTTGAAAAATAGTGTTTCTAAACTGTTGATTCAAATTTGCCGCGCAATTTGCTGCGCACAGTATCCTGAACTAAAAACTATCTACACATACTTACAGTTACCCGCCAGTATAATAAAAATCGTTAAAAATAACAATAAACTTATAATAAAAGCAAAATAAGCGAAGCGTTGAATAATTATAGTCATTATTACTTTGAATACAGTAAATGCGTAACTTCTTCGCAATACAGCGTTTCAGAGAAATGGAGTAATAGTCATAACAAAAGATATTAAAGAATGTTATTTCACAAAATGTATCAACTTTAAAATTATGTCCTTCTTTTAAATTGTAATTTCATTTTATTAAAGATATTGACTTTAATTCATGTTATATTCTCCTTTAGTTTTAAGGTTAGGCGTCTGGTATCGAGATTCAGACAGCTAGCAACTTTGTTTTCCGTTATGTGAACCCCGTTTTGTTTCCGTTATTGCAGCGAGCCATCTTACTTCAGACGCCGATCATTACTTCTTCTAGTAATTTCAGTGGTATCGTGTCGTAGAAGAACATAAGGGTTTAGTGGTCAAAGAAAATTTGTTTCACTTGTATCAGGTAAGTTTGTAAACATGTTTTTCCCTCCGCATTATTATTTATACGCGAACGAAATTGAATCGTTTGCGATTACTTCGTTTTATGGATAGAACAGTAAAATCGCGATGAGCGTTCTCTCAACATGTTGTATCGTGATTAACAGTAATTTGTCAACGATCAAGATTTTAAATCATATTTTTAATATTATGATTCAAACTACCGTTTGTTATAAAAATTGTATGATATGGTAATGACGTGGCAACAGCATTTCAAATGCTACGTCACACGGGTGCTCGTATATAAGATTTTTCATTAGATTAACCAACATAATCTTCGTCAAAAGTAATCAAGTTTCTTCAAGCATTATCTACACTGGACAACAGATAATCCTCGTAACAAAATTATACTGTTATCAATTTGTTTATTGTATCTATAATTTTTCATAGATCCCTTAACTAATAAAAATAGTAATGAAAATAGTGTTATCCAATAAATATAATTATTTTGCAATATCTTACACATGCTTTTATAAGTTGTATTTGCCTCATTTTTATTTGTATATATGTAGTTCATAAATTATGTAGCATGAATGGAATCGAGGATAAGCGATCGTACGACCGCCATTTTATGAAACGAGTGTCCAATCAAAAATACGGTTTGTCGTTGGAGTACATTGCATTTTTCTTACATTTCATGTATCAGTTAAAAACATCTGTATTAAAATTAATAATAGATAAATTAAATATCCATGAAAAATAAATTATCAATACATTTTAACCTTTGAAAGGATTTCATACGGGTACAATATTTAACGATACACCAATAATATTAGGTAATATTTATCAGTGTTAGGAACAAGTATTCAAATAAATTCAATAAATTATCTTCTTTTTTTGTTTAAACGAGTATATATTACAAGTTTTTATCATGCATCTTTTAAGGATTAATGATACACGATTTTATGTTCGAAATTTTAATTAGTTTATTGCAAATTATTTATATATTCGATATTCTTAATTATTTACTTATAACATTAGGCGGGTTCGGTACACTTAATGAATTATTGCGTTTTACATTTGCACACAGCTCTTTATTTTCATATTGAGGGTAGTGGTATATTACAAATACCGAATACGGCTAATGTTCATATTCACTTAATATTTGTGTAAACACTTTTTGGCTGAGTAATAAGCATGGTGATAAATACTTGACTATACTGTAGCAATTCATACTTTGTCAACAAATTAAATGCTAAAGTATTTTGAGTTTAAATAGAAAACAAAGAAATGTTTTTGTTATCCACAAGTGCATGAGATGTGCTTAAATTAGTTATTTATTTTTGTTGCAAAAAAATCTTAGCTTCAAAGTTGTATAATTAACAGAATTTACTTGGGAAATCTTCTTTGTACATGGTAGGAAATATGTCCTCTATACTATTGCTTGTTATTTAATGTTATTAAAATATTTCTGAAAATGTTTATTATCATTTAGAATTTTCCTGCAATATTATTTTTCTTCTCAACACGCAATCACCATTGTATAATTACAAATTACATAATTAATTCATGGATTGTTTCTTTTTTAAATACACAGCATGTTATATATAAGTTATAACTTACTTTTTTTTATAAACATTATAATAAAGCTTCCAGTTATTTATCTTAATCATGTATTAATATTTTATAAGTTCTACAAGTTTCTTCAGTGAACAGTATTAATTTCTATAGTAAATGTGAAAATCTTACACTTTTGTGTATAATCATTTAATAGATGGTTTAATAATTTTATCATTTTGATTTAAAGGAAATTTCATATACTAACAGCACTTCTATGTTGCACTTGTGATTTGTTATAATTAGTTTATCATTTATGGCGTAAGGGTTACTTGCAAAACTTTATACAATGCAGTACCAAAGTCACTTAAAAAATGTAAAATGACATTACTAATAACAGTATTATTAAACATAATTGCATTGCCATTCTCAGCCAGAATATTGGAAATTAACAGTACTTATGTTGTCATGTGACTAAATGGCAGGTTCTTAAAGAAGCCTGTTATGTATGGTGTTTTTATATTTTCCTTTAAGAATGAGCACCCGAGTATTCGTTGGTGGATTAACATACCGGGTGAGAGAGCGCGACCTTGTGAAGTTCTTCCGGAAATATGGTAGAATCAAGGAGGTCGCTATGAAGAATGGATTTGCCTTTGTGGTAAGTCTAATGTGGTTCAATTGTTTTTTTTACAGTATGGTAGGGACAAGGGTCTATGTCGGTGGGCTTCCATACGGCACCAGGGAAAGAGACCTTGAGAGATTTTTCAGAGGCTACGGTCGATTCCGTGATGTCCTCATCAAGAATGGTTACGGTTTTGTTGTAAGTACCTATATTAAATTTTACATACGCATCTTAACACTTTACTCTACTCAGTTTGGCTCTGTATTATTTACCACACAGTGTGTTAATATTCCTAATCCCTATCTTAATTTTTCCGTTCATTTTTGCTAAAATATCACACAAACGTGTTAAGAAAAATCACGCAAATGTGTTAACGGTAAATCACGCGTTCTGCTAGACTTGAATAATTTTTCATTAGACAAGAAACTAAAAAAATTAGTTAGTTACTCTACCATTTCATCGTTGACCAAAGTGTGTAGAGTATAGTGTTTCACTTTGAAAATGACTTGAACTCGTGAGTTGATCTGACCTACCTTGAGTCCTGAACACATTGGTACTGTGGCTGCTTAGTGGAACTGTGTGCTGGTTTTCATCGATTAATCTACAATGTGTTTGTAAGTTATTTATAATCAAAGAGAAGTCGTGTTATTTGTATACAACATTTATTCATATGGAGGTAAAAAATATCAATTACAAAATTTCAAGTAATATATCAGTATAGTTTGAGTATTACTTTATTTGTTACAAAACGAATGCAATAATATTGGTATTAAACCAGTTTGAAATCCCTGAAATGTTAATTCATAATTATTGAGGCTGTTAATTAAATTTTGTTTATATACACTATCATTACATTTGTTTAGTATACATTATTTGAAAAGTTATAATTAACTGCTGTACTATTGATTGCATAAATGCGTATGTGTTATCGTTCTACCTATACTCCGTCATTTTTAATGACAAAATATTGATCTGAATTAGTTATGTAATACAAAACTGCATGTAAATTAGAACGAGTAATGTCTATATTATATTGATTTATAATAAATGTATTTTGTTCACAGGAATTCGACGACTATAGGGATGCGGACGACGCCGTTTACGAGCTCAATGGGAAGGAGCTTCTAGGAGAAAGGTAAAGCGTACCATTTTCTTACTATACGTATCTTATACGTAAAAGCGAAAGAAACTTGTTAAAGAGTATGAAAAAAGAATGGTGTAGGTAGCATGTTCTGCATGATTAGTTTCCTTTATTACTTGAGTTTTGAATTATTCATTCATCATATTGTAATTAATATACTGTCAAAATTAGTAGTTTTCAATTGCACATTTGTTTCAAGGTACTTAAAGTAATGTAATTGTTAGAAATTGCAAAATTTTACACTTTGTTGCATTGAAATTAGTAGTTTTAAATACTACAAAATACTTAAAAGTGTAACATTAATATCATTGATTAGCACTAGTCATAATTGATCATTTTAATATAATAAACAAATATCTATTAAACTTCATTAGAATTCAGTAAAATGTAGTGTTACTCTATCTTGTTAATGTTACATTAAACACGTAGTATTATACGTGAGAAGCAATGGCATTAATAATCTTGTTTAGTGCTTCAGATTAACATGTTCCAGTCCAGGATAATAAAGTAGCAGCTTGTACTTTTGAAAATAAGTCAGGATTTGTATCTGAAGTCAATGGATTACATGCTGTTGCTTCCATGTAATTTAAAATGCAACATACAAACAAATATTTTTGGTTATTATCTTTAAGTTTAATAAACGGCGTCTGTCCTCCAAATTATTGATTGGGTTTGTTCTGAAATAAAAGTGCATCTTACTTAAATAGCCGATATGACTTGCCGCCATTTTGAACTACTTCCATCAATTCCCCGATATTGTGTTACAAAGAGATTATTAACACTTAATAATACTGAAAAGCCTCCGCATTTTAAGTAATGTGTATTGTGTCTTTGATACAAGACAAAAGAAACACAAACGTTACATTGTCAATCAATATCAAATTTCTATAATTTTGTGATCATTAAGTAACTATACTTAATTGTTTATTTATTGTTTTGATTCTTAAAATACTTGATAAAAGTAAATGAAAGAAATATAAGAGTACAAATCGTAGTTAATTATAGGAAAGCTTACAAGTTTTATTAAGACTGTACATAGATTGATGAAATATGTAACACGTTAAGTGGACAACAACTATAAAAAAAAAAAAAGTATAAAGAGCGGGGATGAAGACTAACGATGATGATGAGGGGACAGCGCCTCAATGACTGGACTTGTAGATAAGACGAGAGACAGGCGGATGATGATGATGATGATGATATTTGAACGGATTTCGAGAGGAGGCTGAGGAATGGAAAAGAAAAGGAAAGAAGGATGGAAGGAAGCCGCTTTAGAGTAAGAGTTAGTCGAGGACTTAGGCGGGGTTTTGTTGGGTGTGTTTCAGAGTGGCGGTGGAGATAGCACGGGGTGTTTCAGGGAGGCGAGGCGACCGTGGCTACGGACGCTCACGCTCCTGGAGAGACAAGTAAGCATATCCAATGTGTCTTGTTACAGAATTACTGTAGAGAGGGCCCGGGGGACACCTAGGGGTAGTGACCAGTGGCGCTATGGTGACTCCCGTGGTGGTTATGGGGACTCGAGGCGATCTGCGTAAGACACGCTATCCTTTTTTTTATTTTATCAGAGCGATCATTATCTCCTCCTCCCCTGAAGAAATTCAATTTGAGATATGCAAAATCTATAATCAATTTCAATTAACCTTTACAGTACGGACTTTCCATTAACTTCATAGTTTTTCCAAGAATAAATGTTCTATAACACTATAATTCTATATAGCAGAGGTTTTCACTTTCAGTATTTAAAAATCTCTAAGTTCCAAAGTATCAAATTACCTAAATCCTAAAATTCCAATTGTTTTCACATTCTCCTAGATTCATCCACATTTTGGAACCTCTGTTATATAGTATTAAAATACTGGGATACAATTTATTGTTTAAGTTTTTTAAACATAGACTCTGTACTCTAAAGGTTAACTTGAAGCTTTCATAAACATTATAAGATAATTTAAATCATTTATTTTCGTTTTTTGTTTGAGCGTATTATTTAAATGATTTTGCATATCACCCGCAGAGGGAAGAACGTAACCTTGGATATGATAAGCTCTAAAATACATATAAAGAGAGAGAGAGAGAGAGAGTGCGCGTGCATTGTACAATTTGGCATAATTTTTGTATATGAGAAAAGTGAAAAAATTTCATCTAGGCACCGCCAATTTCTAACTAGTTTGAATTGGTTGTCTTGGATTTGACTGCTCTCAGGAGTAAGTCGAATGAATGGAATTCGAAATTTGTTAAAAGGCTAGTCTAACATATAGGAATAATATGTAATGCCTAGTGAATTACTACCCTCCCAGACGTTATTTTTTATTACTGGTAGTTGAGAAGAGGTGATCCGAATGTAATTGGCGACTAATAGATGTGTGGTATTGTGTTTGTTACAGCCGAGACGATATGCGGCACGACAGGTACGCTATTGCTGCATTTTGAGTAGATTTGATTCGATTGGAACAGGTGATTGATTGTGTGCCTGAGCAATGAGTGCAGATCTGTAGTTATTTGCTGAAGGTTTAACCATCGATCCGTTATTTCTGTTCACATGACATCCCTTTTTGCAGAGATAGTGTGAACAGAAACACGAGGACTGCATCTAGCTACAAGCAATCATTGCCCAGGTACATACATCCAATGTTACGCTCTAACGATACATCTTTATAATATAATTCAGTATTTAAATATTACAATCTTGAATTTTTTTAAAAATTAAAATCAGTTTATTACGTTTTCCATTTAAAATATTCGCTATTATAAATATGTAAAGTCAGGTCCAAGACAAACCTGCTTTTATTGAAATCATGCAAAAACAATAATATCTATGTTTTTCCTTTTGTAGATACGGACCACCAACACGCACCGAGTATCGCCTTATCGTGGAAAATCTGTCGAGTCGTGTCAGCTGGCAGGTAAGCAATATCTGTACCTTGTTTCGCTCTTATGTCTGATAGCTTTTTCGTGAGTTTGATTACTACTCGAGGTTCCAGAAAACAATGCGAGTACACCGAAAAATGCACCGGTACCAAATAATATATATACATTATATATATATTCTCTCGCTGGCGATTCTGCAATTTCGCATCCCCGAGTTGAACCAAACTTACACGCGGCATTAGCAGCATTAATATTTTTATTCGATTTTTCTTTCATCATTTTTAAGTTCGTTTACTCTTATTCAAACTCCAAATCCGAGTTACAAAAAAAAGATGTACATTTTGATCAAGTAAGTCTATGGGCATCTAAAACCAAATTTTTATTCTGAATGATATATCTCCGCTCGATGAAGAGTCCAAAAAAGAACACGAGCCAAAACGATACATGAGCGGAGGAAAAGTAACAGACGAAAGATGCGAAACAGAAGAAAGACATTACAGAAAATATAATCCTGAAATACGAATGTAAAAGACACGTTAATTTCGGCGTTCATCGTAACGAGACATCGAGGAAATCTGAGCGTGCTGCTTACGTACGTGCTTTGTGGAAGAAGTGGTACGAATAGAAGATGTCGAGGAACGAACAGTGGAGAAGAATAACAGAGATACAAGAAGGGCAATCTTGGGACAACTTGGGAAATGCAAGAACGATGTGGGAAATAACCAGGACGCACTTCATCTTTCGAAACTCCCCAGTCAAAACTGTTAAGTCCATTCCAACGAATTAAAAAAAAAGAAGCAAACAGATATTTCTGTTAAAGAGCTCATTCGTGTGCATGTGGACCAAGTCTTACTTGATCAATATACATTGATATAAATGATAAATCGTCTATCGTACTTTTCGGATGATTGGTTGTCTTTTGATGAAAAACGAATTTCTCTCGCTCAGTCCGATTCTCTCGATTGTTCGACGTTCCTTTTTCAATTTATTATTTCATTTACGTTCGGCCAACAGTTGAGAAAAACAATAAAATTGATGTTCTTTCCGAAGAGCCATGTCCTCTTCGCCGAGGAGGGGTGACCGGTAGGGCCAATAGACTGATGATGTGCGATGATAAAGATGACGATGCACGCGATGGGCCCGCCTTGAGGTCAAGTGGCACCAGGTTGGTTTCTGAGGTGTCCCGGGTGAGAGAGATAGCCGCGTGGCACTGGG
Source organism: Megachile ligniseca (assembly GCA_945859555.1). Taxonomy (NCBI): domain Eukaryota; kingdom Metazoa; phylum Arthropoda; class Insecta; order Hymenoptera; family Megachilidae; genus Megachile; species Megachile ligniseca. The sequence continues at coordinate 1,643,989 of OX243792.1, forward strand.
TACACCTACCACCTACCACCTTCTACTACTTACGCAGTGATTACGTGGTGAAAACCCGATGACGAGATAGGTTCTTACCGTATCTGCGATCTTCTCATCATGATCGCTGGGAGAGAAAGAACGTCGTCTGTGCCTCTACGATCATCAATGACTCTGACCTGTATCTATGCCTGGATGTGTTACAACAACAACAATCATTACTCTTTTCCTCTCCGCTCTCTAAACGTTCTATTTTAATATCCTTTATCAAGTATCATCTTCTATCCTCCTGCATATCATTCTCTTTACATTTTATTATTCAACTTTTATTGTCCCTCTCTCTTTTATCATCTCCATCATTATGACTGCCTATCTCATCGTCTAACTTCTCTGCTACTACTACTATCACATTTATTACTACACCACCGACTGTTACTGCTACTGGTACGCCACCAACCTAGCCATCTAGTAAGTCAGGCAGCGGCCACCCATGAGGGCATACACGGGCCGAAACCCGAACCATCCGCGACTACGCCACACAGATCCGTTCGACCCGACCAAGCGCCGTTGTGTCTGGCCTTTCTCTCTGTCCGTAAGCAAGGTGGTGCCTGGGCCCAAGGTAAATGCGTCACCTTAACCGAGTGTACTCTTTAGATATATACATTATATCTATTATATATCTTATATACACTTACACACTTGTAACTTGTTCTCTCATTTATATTGTTATCTTTTTTAATATGTTGTATCTAATTTTTAACTGTGCACCATCGTAGTTCAGGTGTTTCATATTATATATCATATATATAATATAGATCTTGGAGCCGTGCACACGCAAATGAAAAAGATACCAGTTCCAGAGACAGGGGACCAGTTTAACAATTTATCTAATATGTATATATATATATGTATATGTATATATGTATGTATGTACGTATATAAATATATGTATATATATATATACACATGAAGTGTGCTCGAAATTAGGCATCGGATCATGAAAATTCTTTGTTCGAGTCTTTTGTACCTTTTTAATTTGCTTTTATTTTTAATTACAAACGGATTTTTGTTAACGATATACATTCATGCACTCGTTTCAAACATAAGATAAGGAAATCAACTTTTCTTTATGCAAGGCAATTCCGTCCTGTCAGATTCAACATTTTTTTCTCTGTTGAAGCGTATGAACATTTCAGTAACTTGAACGTCGTTGCAGTTATGGTGTTGATTCTTCACTCGCATAACACTGGATTATGAGTATGAATTGCGTTGGAATTTTCGAACGCCCGGCCACTTGAATTTTTTTTGATAAACTGATGGACGATGAGAAGAAACATCAAGATGATACAGAGATTTATCTATTCTGGTATACACGCACGCACTTAACAAGAGAGTCCACAACATAAAGCCGTACCTGGTTCCCACAAATACAAGAACAAGTTTTATTAGTGAACATATACGATGGACACCAAATAGAGATAATAAACGGATAAGATTAAGAAGAATATAAAGAAGAACAACCACTGATTCATAGAGGATATAAAGAAAGGAAAACACATCAAGAGGAACACGAATTTTCCAGAAAGGGATAAGAGATTATCGGCGAGAAAAATAAGAACATGATATTGTAAGGCTATGTTTTCATGCGAATGGATTTCTTGTCTGCGTCAGTTGTTTGGAAGAAATTCACGAAAACATTTATTATTTTCTGCATCGGTTTGATCTCTTCAGAGTTTTCGAATTCCATTTCCGACTGTTACAGGGATCGTTCTACTCTATACCTGATTTTATGTTTAATTTTGTCATCTTTGAAGTATCGAAAGGCATTTTAAACATAAGTTTTTTTCAGCACGTTACAGCATCGATCATCGTTTCATTGTTCGTTCGATTTCATGAGCAACTTGTCTTTTTTGTCTGCCTTATGCAGTTCCATCTTTTCAACGGTCCATATATTTTTTGATAGAATCATTAAGTTGATTTTGTTCGTGTCTTTGGCTAACCTTTAGATCAGACGTTTGTTATGATTGTAATTATAATTTACGGAAATTATATTGTGAGCTGCTCTGCAGAAATTGTATGAACTACCTAACTCCGGTTGAACAGAAACAAATTTTCTTCGTACACGAATAGAAAGTTCCTTCGAGAGGGGCATACTATTTTCTGCAGGGTGGAGATTTCTATTGCAACTATTATATACAATATGCTGCTTGTTTTAAAGATTGAATTGCATAAAAAGAAAGGTTGCATCAATCACAGATACTAAATTCGAGCACATGTTTTCAACATATATTCAACACCGAAGAAATGGACAGACAGGACATTACTTGGCTTTTTCAGTAAGGATAGATTTTTTCCATATACTTTGGGAGGTGGAAGGATTTATAAGTAGGAATTATAGTGGATAAAAAGTGCACAGGGTACATTTTAACCTCTGCGTAATCTATTTTAGTATAGGAACACAGTTTAGTATTATATATTCATACGTGAATATTAATCATATACAACCTATGATTAATCGTAAGATTAATTTTTGTATCATTATAATATATTAATTCGTCTTCTTGTGTGATGCTCAGGATTTGAAGGATTATATGAGACATGCTGGAGAAGTGACATATGCAGATGCACACAAACAACGCAGGAACGAAGGGTGAGATATCATATTATTTGTAAAAAAAATTCTATTTAATGCTTGTACTGTTTGGTTTACGTTGTAAATTATTGTTACAGAGTTGTAGAATTCGCAACCTACTCTGACTTGAAGAACGCCATTGACAAATTGGATGACACAGAACTAAATGGAAGAAGAATCAGACTAATCGAAGACAAAAGACGTGGTCGTCGCTCAAGGTCATCAAGTTCGAGATCAAGGTCACGGTCACGATCTCGATCTCGTCGTCGATCACGCTCCCGCTCAAGGTATTATCGTCGTTCTCGAACCCGATCAAGATACTATCGGGGGGCGACAACGTCTCCATCATTTTTATTTTATTCCTGATAACACCAACTTTCATTTTAATCTGAGATTCGTATAAGAGAATAAATTAGGACAGTCTGTCTTGCTATATTGCCTTAGATGGATCATATGGAAATGAAGAGATGAAATTTCTAAATCTAATCCATATAAAAAGAAACTTCACTCAACGGACCGTATGGCAAGACTTCGTCGAAGTTAAAATGGTTTTAGATCATTTTTGAGCAAAATATGAAGACATTTTGTAAACATGTTTCTTTTTTTTTTATTTTAGGAGTCGCCGCAGCTCTCGCAGCCGAAGTCGTCGTAGCAGCCGTTCTAAATCAAGGGCACACTCTAAATCTAAATCAAAATCTAAATCCAAATCCCCTGAACGTAGCCGATCCCGTTCCAAATCCAAGTGAGTATTCCTATCATAAAGTTAAAAATATTAATTGGTTTCCAGTCGTTGTACAATTTATTACTAGCATTTATTTATTTGCTTTGTTTCTTGCGCAATTATTTGTGTAATCAAACATTATTGTAACGTCGCACATTCACCCACCTCCCACATGGTTGGCATTGTGTTTGGGCTGGTTTTATTCTTACAACTACCTCTCACCGCTTATTCATTGTTTTATACTGAACATCATCAACGTTCTGTATTTTTTACTTGTATTTCCTGCATTTTCTTCATTTGAACTATAATTTTACAGATCAAGAGACCGCTCAAAGTCGAAATCTAAGTCAAAGTCCAAATCCAGATCTCGTTCTAGGTCCAAGGCTGAGAGGTCAAAGTCCAGGTCGCAGTCCAAATCCAAAGCCAAGTCTCCCTCAAAGTGAGTTTAATCTATATAATTAGCGCAAGAACCAGCAAATCCATAACCGTCTATTTAATCCAGTTCTTCTTCCAGAGATAGATCTAGTCGCGAAAGATCGAGGGGAGACAGATCGAGGTCCCGATCAGGAAGCAAACATAGTAAAAGCCGTAGCCGTTCTCGTTCACCAATGAACGGGGACAAATCGCCAGAAAGTAATAAACAGAAAGTTGATTAAGCTAACGAACAAATAAGAAAAAAGGACTACGGAGCGAAGTTGAATGAAGAAGAGAAGGAGGAGTGGAGGAGGAAGAAGAAGAGGAAAGGAAGAAAGAAGTTTTCTTTTTTTTTTACAAGTTAAATACATTCAAGAAGCCAATTTCATCATGCCTTTGTTATAAAATCTCGATTTTTTTGTGACATTGTAATTAACATGTACATCGTCTTAAGAATAAGCAAAATTTGTAAATCCTAATGGATACATAAATCGAAAAAAAATGTAATTAATTATCGGCTTAAGTCTAACAATTGTACATGGTTACATACTTAACTGAACCAATTTGCACATTGGTTTCTTTTTTTAATTTTAATTGTACATGTCATCTTTGAACACCACATCGCATTTAGGAAAATAAGACGTCTTCATAAGTACCTTCAACGGACTCTACACGTTTTTCGATGTAACGCCGTGAAATATCAAGGAATTCCCTGTAATGGCTTTTTGTATATATTCCTAACATTCACGTTACAAAATAAGGAAGTATGTGATGTGTATTAAATTAGCGGTAAGAGGTATCTTATTATCAATAAAAAATACATGCCAAGCCTATGAATGAGTTTTATTTTGTTTATCCAATTTGTAAAGAATGTGTTAGAAAGTGAAATAAAAGTAGTTTATTACAATAATACATATTAGTGTTTTTAATCATCGAAACCTGTCTATTCATTACTTTATAGTCAATAGTATTAATGTTCGTGTAGCTTTTAAATTACTTCAATACAACGAATAATGCACGTGCGTTAAAGAAGCTAATTGAAGATTGTTTTAGACCGTTTTTTTTTTCGTTCTGTCAATTAGGCCAAATATCTTTTTACAAGTTTGCGAATGTTTAATATGCCCGTTGAACAGGCTAAAATAAAACGCACGCTATTTAGATGTCGGAACGTCGGGACTCTACGTGTCAGAAGCATGAACTTCCAAAATCATTGCAAGGAACGGAGGATGCCGAATTCGTATGGAGTATGATAATCGATAGGTTTCCAAATGCTGCACCGCTTCTTTGTGAGATGGAGGCGGTGATAGATCGTGCAGAGGATCTTCTTCAGCAACTGCAAACACCTTGTCGTGAAATTGGTAAGTTTTCGATTTAGGAATTTTTAAAAGCTCAAAAATGGTTCTCTCACGAAGAAACTTTTTATTATAATCATTTTTAGAAACGTCAACCTCGTTCTGCAATCCAGACTCAGAAGATTCGACCGTGATGATCTCTGCTAGGGAATCAATGTTTACCGACATCGATGTAAATATTATAAATAACTTTTTATTTGTTATTTGATGGTCAGGATTAATCACGTGACTCTCGTAGACCGCGGAAGAAAACAATGTTGGACAAAACGTAGCAGAGATACAGGTTTCTCAGAGCACTATGTGCGAAGAGGACGTCAACGTAAACGGTCAACGTTCTGATTTTAAGGAACAGGGTACCAGAAGTCCGTCAAGCGATTCGTTGATGATGTTCCGTCCCGTAGAAGAAAAGTTTCCCGCTGTAGAAGAATCTTCTACAAAAGCTGAAACTGGTTTGTGACATTTTATCGAATTTAACCCTGTATAGGCAAACATATTTTTTCACATTGTGTACGTAAACCGAACTATTTAAAGATTTGAACAAATTTCGAACATTTCCTACAGATACTTAGAAGCATCTTTACAGTACACTAACCTTGTGTTATATTGCCGCGTATCAAATGTGATGTATCACATTTCTGTTTAGATAATGATCAGATGACAAAGCACGCACGCAGTTTAGAGGAATGGGGTAAAGCAGTGGACAATGCATTACGAGGATCGATCTTAGGTATTAAAATATTCCAAAAACAACTTTTTTCATTTTATCAAGTTAATTATTTTAGGCAAAGAACAAACACGTAAACAGACAACTGGCATCGAGAAAAAGCGCGTTGATTGTAATGAAATAAAAATTGAAAATGGTAATGTTTGTATTACTTCGTTTAGTTTAATTAATCTAGTGATATGAATTTAATCATTTAACATTTTTCAGATCATCAAAGCTCTTGCATTATTCTTCATCGTCAAGAGAAATACGCTGATGTCGAAGATTCGGTTGTTTTAGTTGATTCTGAGATGAGTAGGAAAACAGAAGAATCAAGAGAGAAGTCCGTAAACGCCACAACGAAAATGAATACAACAGTACAATTGTCTTTATGTATTTAACATGGCGAGGAGCTTAGAACCCAGACTTATTCGGATTCTAAATTAATTATTGGGCCTTGCTACATTTTAATTAAAGGGTAGCGGTGACGAGGGCATTTCGGTGCAACGAACGCCTCTAAATATCCTCGAGGCATACGCGAAACGATGCGGAGTTCCAATTACGTACGAATTCATAACTGATGGACCCCATCGCCATAAATCGAACGTCTTTGTAATACGTGGATCTCTCGGTGGATTTACCGGTAATAATTGCCGCCAATATTCGATAATTTACTTCAGATTGCTTCTTTTCTTATACATGTAATATTTTAATAAACATGAATTCATCAGCGACTTCTCGAGGACAAACAGAAGAATCTACGAAGAATGATCTAGCCGCGAAAATTCTGCAAATGATAGCCAATCGTCAAATGAAGGATGAGAAACTCATCACACTTGTAAAGCTCTCAAAAGAAGAGTGAGCAATACACTAATTTAACTATATTTTTTAAAACACAATCCATACTTATAAATTTAACAACTTGTTTTACAGAATGATGGAGGTAATCAATCTGGGCATGGACAGTCCAAGGGAAACAGCTCAAAGGAAGTTGTACCAATTGTGTCTTGAAAGAGGAGAACAGCTTCCTAAATACTGTGTGGACAAAAAAGAAACTTGTCAAGGTTTGTCCTTTATAGCTACGTGTACTGCATTGGGCTACACTGGAGAAGGTATATGAAGCAGCTCTACCTTCTATTTTTTATATAAGAATATATGTTTATTGTATTATATACACACTTTTAACAACTGTAGGTCGCGGTGTCAGGGAGTGCGTTGCCAAGAGAGCAGCCGCTGACGAGTTATACCATCAGTATTGTCAAGACACAAAGGCAGCGTCGAAGGTAAACCTTCTTATCGCCTTATGTGCTCCTCTTAACCCTAGAACTTAGTACACTGGGGAGCATGGTATTCTAGGGTATTTTAGTGACGATCCATGGTAACTTGCCAGTTTTTTTGAATGACCAGTAGTCGTAGAGCACCTTAACAATGATCAGGAATATCAATAACGCTAGTATAATGTTCAGAATGTCTATAGGATGCAGCAAATACTCTTCATCTGGTATGATGCAAATTTCTGTGCGTTTTAGATCTCGTATCTAAACGAAAATTATAATATGAACCGTCAGATACGTGGTATTAATAAAGGGTATTGTTGCTTACAATTTTGCCGAAATTCTCGTCCCCGTTTACGCGAGAGCACTTGATGTCGTTGATGTCTTTCACCAAGGTCGTATATCTAATCAGTAGATCCTAAAAAGTCATTGAGTGAAGGTATTTCAAAGTTTAGTATCTTGTTACATATATTTGATTAGGCTACAATTATTATTCTACCTGAAAGCCTGGTGTGAAGTGACAATCACACCTCCATGGATTGTTCCCAAGATACAAGCTTACCGCATTTCCATTGTGTTGTAATACGTTCTCCAAGGCGTACGTAGGCAACTGAAACAGTCGGCAACTGAAACTCGTTGGTTCTTAATCCCTTAAACTATAATTAACAAGCTAACTCCGACATGTGTAACCGAATGCAAATCCTCTCGAAACAACATTCGTTAAATATTCCATATCTAATCGTTATTGCAACATTTCTGTTCCAGTAAAATATCTTAAATCACAGATAACATGATACAAACATCGGTCAGCCTGTTTCCACGAAGACTAAGCAACCTGAAACCATCAATCCAACTAGATCCTTCCAACTGGACAATGGATTCAATCAGATTATTATCTATATACAGATCTATTACTCCCCTATACGCTGGATTCGTCGTAAGTGGCCTCAGATCATTTATCTGTAATGAAAGCCATTGAGAACTTTTAAGTCTTAATGTATTATAATAAAAGTTACAGCACTGCAACCTTGTTTCCAGATAAATGAAGAGTGGTCGTGTTCGCTGGCAAGAAGCTAGGCATCTCTGTCAGTTCACGATGACTACAGTTTACAGAAGCAAAGGCCATCAGTTGCTTTTGGATATGCTTTCCTCCGTGACCAACTACGTATACCAATTTACATTCGCATACCGTCTTCGCACACTCTTCTTTCAACGCCTGAAACAATAAATTCATGCGATCAGAAACGTGGATTATTTTTTCAAAATAAAACTGCAACGATATGGTATTACTTTGATTATTTCTATTACTGGAATGAGCGGTCTGCCTTCGTACGGTTTGCTGCAACGTAGATTGTTCTTGTCCGAAATCTTGCGACCTAAGGAACCTTTTCCTTGGTCCAATATCCATTTTGCATTGTCGGTACATTTCAACGGATTAGCTATGTAAATTAGCATCAGGTTGAGTGCAGTACTAAAATTGCGATGAGGTCGTAAACGGAAAGAAATATATTTCTCACCTGAAAGGTAGATATGGTGCAACGAAGGAATATTGAAAGTTGTAACGTTAATTTCTGCAATACTATTGTTCCGTAGATCAAGGATCTTCAAGTGTGAGAGATTGTTGAACGCATTGTGCGGAAGATCCTGTAGCTTTGTCCCGGTTAAGTTCAGCTTCTAAACAATATCTTCCTTTTGATTTTTGTAAAAACACAAAATTTCTCTATCTATGGAAACTACGTTATAACCACTTTAATTAGCACTCTAATGTCAAGTTTTTTCAGCTCTCAAAAGTTTCCGTACTTCTATCAGTTGAATCTCCGATGGAAATGGAAACGACAGTTTAGCCAAGTTGCTTCTGGAGATTGTAAGCTTCTTCAACGAGACAAATCCTTGAAGATTATCCTGAGGATCGAACGTTTCTCCAGGCCAATCGCAAAGCAACAGTGAATGCACGTTCTCGCCTCTAAAACATTTACGTATTTAAATGTTCGTTGTTTTATCTGTGCTAGTACTATTTAAACGTCTATTAGTAAGTAACGAAACGTTGGCGATAATCACCCGAATTTCCATTTATCCTCGAGACCGTGAAAGCAAACGAGATGGTGATCGTGTTCTTTAAAATCGCATTCGGCGGTCGTGTTTGACTTCACCTGACGGAAATCGCAGTTTTCTTCACTCCTCGACGAACATTGCACATTAGCGAATGAAAATGTTGTTATCCTGCTTAACAATTATCATCTTTTTTTTCTTTTGAGTAACAATTATCAAGTTTCAAAAGAAACGTGTTACATTCTATGTTTCAAACGTCTGATAGTAAAATGATTGAATGTGTATCATGTTTGGCAAACTTAGAATTATTGTATAGAATGTAGATTTAAAATCTCTGCTATCTAATCATTAGAAGCTTAGTACATCTGCAAACACGGAAGCACGTAGCATTATGCGCCATAATTTTATAGCTTATGCAAATATTAACGATCTTATGCTACTTTATCTAATCATCGTTACCTAAACTTTTCTTTGATTGTCGTTTCACGATGATCAATCGTGATTCTGTATTTGTTTGCAGTTGTGATTCTGAATTATACGTAATATATTTGTACTATTAGCGATTGCATTTAGGTGTGAATTATATTGTATCATTTCAATAGTAATTTGAATATTGTTATGAAAACACTAAAGAAAAGTACTCACAGAAGGAAGGAGCTAAACATCGTCCGCATTTTCACCGATTTTATCTATCACAAAAGAATGTTAAGATTGAAAAAAAATAGGTATTTTGTTATGTGTATGCCATTGATGTAAGATATTTTTGACCGTTTAATTTTTAAGAACTATTGAATAGGAACACAAACGTCTACTGAAAGCTGGCAATACTAATAAGAAAATTGAACTTGATCCTCTCCTTTCGTTGGATGAACGACTAAGACGATGGCAGGGTTTAACTGGAAGAGAACATATTGTAAGATGCGAGCGCAGACGCAGACATTCGATTTACATAGTGCGTTAATACATATTGCGATAATTAGATGTTTTCAGGTGGAGAAAACAATGATTCAAAATCGTTTGCGAAGACATTATACTCATTTATACACTGAAGAACTATCACAAAACTTTCTTCACATATGAATTATATGAACTACGTTTATTATTAAACAGTTACTTATATTTATTTTTAGATACAAATAAACTATGCATTTATATAAATTATATGTAATTTCTTCTTCCTATAGTCTTTCATGATAATTTTGTCGAAAGAAAACCGTGTAACGCAACACGTAACGTTTGAATTTTGCGCGCAAAGTTGTGGTACCTCCTTGATCATTATAGTATTCTAATATCGAACGCACAATTTGCCGCGGTTTTCAAAAATGCCACCTACTGACGAGATACCTCCTTCACTAACATGATAGAAGTTGTTTTATTATACATTTCATGATTCTGCAAAGTGATTCTATTCACCAATAAAATCAAAATTAATTGAATTTTTACGAAAATTGACCAAGTGGCGCCATTTCTACGGCGAACAGGGTGACCTAATCGAAAAAGGTGCATGTCCGAATAGGCGTATAAGGAAGTTATAAAGACATATTTCGCAACTTTCACCACATATTATGCTTCCTGAGCCATTTTGAAGCAACTTTCTATTAAGATTTGATGCATTTTAACGCCGATTAAGCTCAAAATATCGATATTTGTTGAATTAGGTCCAAAACGGTACAGGTGGCGCCATCTAGCGGCGAGCGGCGGAACTACAAAAATAGAAAATCTCGATTTTCTCAAAAACTAGGAACTTTTTCGAAATTCCAAGATATACAAATTGTTTCTTATCGCTTACGGAATCCAACGAATACCCCCGTGACCCGCTAGGACCATTAGGAGAGAAATTAGAAAAATATAGCATTTCATGGACCAAAAATTTGTCGTCCATCTAGCGGTGAAAGTTGGAACTAACGAAATAGAAAATCTCGATTTTCTCAAAAACTAGGAACTTTTTCGAAATTCCAAGATATACAAATTGTTTCTTATCGCCTACGGAATCCAACGAATACCCCCGTGACCCGCTAGGACCATTAGGAGAGAAATTAGAAAAATATAGCATTTCATGGACCAAAAATTTGTCGTCCATCTAGCGGTGAAAGTTGGAACTAACGAAATAGAAAATCTCGATTTTCTCAAAAACTAGGAACTTTTTCGAAATTCCAAGATATACAAATTGTTTCTTATCGCTTACGGAATCCAACGAATACCCCCGTGACCCGCTAGGACCATTAGGAGAGAAATTAGAAAAATATAGCATTTCATGGACCAAAAATTTGTCGTCCATCTAGCGGTGAAAGTTGGAACTAACGAAATAGAAAATCTCGATTTTCTCGAAAACTAGGAACTTTTTCGAAATTCCAAGATATACAAATTGTTTCTTATTGCCTACGGAATCCAACGAATACCCCCGTGACCCGCTAGGACCATTAGGAGAGAAATTAGAAAAATATAGCATTTCATGGACCAAAAATTTGTCGTCCATCTAGCGGTGAAAGTTGGAACTAACGAAATAGAAAATCTCGATTTTCTCAAAAACTAGGAACTTTTTCGAAATTCCAAGATATACAAATTGTTTCTTATCGCCTACGGAATCCAACGAATACCCCCGTGACCCGCTAGGACCATTAGGAGAGAAATTAGAAAAATATAGCATTTCATGGACCAAAAATTTGTCGTCCATCTAGCGGTGAAAGTTGGAACTAACGAAATAGAAAATCTCGATTTTCTCGAAAACTAGGAACTTTTTCGAAATTCCAAGATATGCAAATTGTTTCTTATTGCCTACGGAATCCAACGAATACCCCCGTGACCCGCTAGGACCATTAGGAAAGAAATTAGAAAAAAGGTCATTTTATGGACAAAAGTGCAGCGCCATCTAGCGGCGAAACAGGTGAACTAATCGTAAAAAACGTATGTCCGAACACGCATATTGGGAAATGATAAATATTGATTTTCCGATCTTAATCGGCAATCAAATGCATCAAATGTTAATAGAAATTTACTTTAAAATATCTCAGGGACCATAATGTGTCCAAAAAGTCAAGAAATATGACTTTTTATATTTTTCCTATATGCGTATTCGGACATACGTTTTTTTCGATTAGTTCACCCGTTTCGCCGCAAGATGGCGCTGCACTTTTGTCCATAAAATGACCTTTTTTCTAATTTCTCTCCTAATGGTCCTAGCGGGTCACGGGGGTATTCGTTGGATTCCGTAGGCGATAAGAAACAATTTGTATATCTTGGAATTTCGAAAAAGTTCCTAGTTTTTGAGAAAATCGAGATTTTCTATTTCGTTAGTTCCAACTTTCACCGCTAGATGGACGACAAATTTTTGGTCCATGAAATGCTATATTTTTCTAATTTCTCTCCTAATGGTCCTAGCGGGTCACGGGGGTATTCGTTGGATTCCGTAAGCGATAAGAAACAATTTGTATATCTTGGAATTTCGAAAAAGTTCCTAGTTTTTGAGAAAATCGAGATTTTCTATTTCGTTAGTTCCAACTTTCACCGCTAGATGGACGACAAATTTTTGGTCCATGAAATGCTATATTTTTCTAATTTCTCTCCTAATGGTCCTAGCGGGTCACGGGGGTATTCGTTGGATTCCGTAGGCGATAAGAAACAATTTGTATATCTTGGAATTTCGAAAAAGTTCCTAGTTTTTGAGAAAATCGAGATTTTCTATTTCGTTAGTTCCAACTTTCACCGCTAGATGGACGACAAATTTTTGGTCCATGAAATGCTATATTTTTCTAATTTCTCTCCTAATGGTCCTAGCGGGTCACGGGGGTATTCGTTGGATTCCGTAAGCGATAAGAAACAATTTGTATATCTTGGAATTTCGAAAAAGTTCCTAGTTTTTGAGAAAATCGAGATTTTCTATTTTTGTAGTTCCGCCGCTCGCCGCTAGATGGCGCCACCTGTACCGTTTTGGACCTAATTCAACAAATATCGATATTTTGAGCTTAATCGGCGTTAAAATGCATCAAATCTTAATAGAAAGTTGCTTCAAAATGGCTCAGGAAGCATAATATGTGGTGAAAGTTGCGAAATATGTCTTTATAACTTCCTTATACGCCTATTCGAACATGCACCTTTTTCGATTAGGTCACCCTGTTCGCCGTAGAAATGGCGCCACTTGGTCAATTTTCGTAAAAATTCAATTAATTTTGATTTTATTGATTAATCTGCTATATATTTATTATATATTTATTAATATCCGAATTATGTTTTCAGAATAGTCCGAATTTTAGGCACGTAACACGTACAAAATGACACGCGTGATGTTTCGATACCTCATCTGTGCGATCATGTTATCCTAATACTCCATTCGAATTTTGACAGCCAATTCATCATAGCTACAAAAGTGCCATCTACGATGTATATTCTTACCTCCTCACGTAACATATTATCTTAATACAAGAAGTAACTTTGGAGGGAAAAGTCAGATTAATTATGGAAGCGTACTCTTGTTTACGATACCTCTTCGTAATTCATGTTATTTAAGTAATACAAGTAGATTTTGAGTCGAGTTTCGCGATTATCTTATTTTGAACGATGAATAATACCAAAGTACAAGTGCAGTCAGATATGAAATCGATCAATGTAGAATATATTTATTGAGGTGTAGTCCTCTTTTGTGGATGGGGGACAGCAATTAATAAAAACTGTTTTGTGCATGATATCGCTTTAATTACATCCATACATATTGACTAATTATTCGATAACAGATAAAATGTAAATAATTTAATAATGTATATATAGTAATGTATATGTACGTTTAATTAGTACACGTTACAGGTGTATAAAATAAACATTATCTTATCCTTTAACGAATGTTTTATTAATATGATAAATATCACCGATTTTTAAATAAATTTCAACAAATGAGCTATGTAACTATTTTGATATCCTAACTTAACATTATTCTAAGTAACATAGTATTTAGGAACTGTCGCAATTATTTGGCAAATAGGAACGGCAAACGGTTAACAAAATGTTTGGAAATTGAAAATGAAAGATTTTGGAAATTTGAAAATTTAAGTCGCCGAGTATAAATGTCCGTCGTCATGAATATCATAATATGCACGTTACTCTTGGTTGCAGACATGCTTGAACCAATCGGGGCTGATATGCACGAAACAAATGAAGACTTGTCATACAATAAGTGCAGTCAGTATGGTCTCATGTTAAACACAATATAGTAGTGTTTTGATTGGTACAATCCTTCAAAATTTGTCCAAAACATGTATTTCCGCTTACCAACAGAGGTCCCAGTATAACAAATGTCGCCTTTGCGAAGAAGAATTCATGTTGAGATTCGTACAGCGCCGAAGACGGTTACAAATTCATAGGTTTTCTGAACACGCACCCTGTAAAATCGCTTTCACCCTTGTGCCGCTAAGTATTTGATGTAATATCGGTGCGAAAAGTGTTTGGAATTTAAATTTAAGCACGCAGTATTGATAAACATCGTGGTAATGTCATAATTCGTGTTCACACACTGTCTCGATTATATTTCGTGTCTAAAGACGCTGCCTTAACGCAACGTAAACTTGTTGCAGATTAATGTCAGGAATTGCAATCGCCAGGCTCGCCGAAGAGCGAAAAGCATGGAGGAAGGATCACCCTTTTGTAAGAAATTATTTTAACGCTTTACTTTTCAGGATTTCGACCGTTACACATGTTACTACTTTGCGATACGTCGAGTGACGTTTCTAGATTGTTCCGTTATACAAAACCGTATTGTAAATAAATATTTTTGTTTGTAGCGTAATTTAAATACAAACAATGGTTTTGGAATAAAGTTTTAAAGAACGATTTTGATTGAATAGTCACTGTGTCAGAATCCTAACCTTTTGGTATTAACACTCTCGTTTAGCTTCTTGACATACTTAATGTATATGTTAAATAAATAGTTTGTTGATATGATTTGTGATAACATGGGTTGAAATATGAATGGAAATTTTGTTTATAGGGATTTGTAGCACGACCAATTAAAAATCAAGATGGATCTCTTAACTTGATGAGTTGGGAGTGTGCAATACCTGGAAAGAAATCTGTAAGTTATATCATAACGCTGAAACTGTCGTTGAGATTCATGGTATTATATTACTTACAGTTTTCATTTTACAGACACCATGGGAGGGTGGATTATATAAGTTACGCATGATTTTCAAGGATGATTATCCCTCTAGTCCACCAAAATGTAAATTTGAACCTCCTCTATTTCATCCAAACGTTTATCCTTCAGGAACCGTATGTTTATCACTCTTAGATGAAGAAAAAGATTGGAGGCCTGCTATTACGATCAAACAAATTTTACTTGGTATACAAGATTTGTTAAATGAACCTAATGTTAAAGATCCAGCTCAAGCAGAAGCGTACACAATATACTGGTAATGCTTCTATTTTACATAATTGAAAATCTGTATTTACATAGAAGTAGAAGTATAAATATTATATTTTACTTGCAGTCAAAATCGTTTGGAATACGAGAAACGTGTAAGAGCCCAAGCTAGAGCGATGGCTCCACAGGAATAAGACTATATTAAATCCTTAATTCAGATATTCCAACTATTTACAGAGGTTATCGTATACCCATAGTATATTCTAATATCAATCTATATTTCTTATCTTTTTTATAAGTGACATTAATATATAATGTATCTAATTTACTATTTGCATTTTTTGTTCACGTGGTAAAATTTTTAAGCATAATTGTTACATCCTCTATAGACATGATGCTAATTTTCAAAAACTCAAAAAACAGGACATTATGTTTCATTTAAAAATATTGCATAATATGGTATTAAACTATAACCAAATTTCCTTATTGACATTCACATGTCTTTGTATGATTTGAAAATAAGCATTTTATTTAAGGTACAATTTTATTCATAAGTTTTAGTAGCTATTACTAGTATCTAGGATGATATTCGAGGTAAGCTACGCGAAGGAAGATAAACAATACTATTCTGAAATGTCTCTTCTTTCTGCAAATTTCAAATCATTATTCAAGTCATTATCCTTCAAAAATGTATTTGAAAATCTTGTAAGCATTGTACAAATCTTAAGGAATAAAGTATTCTAGGTCACCTTAATTCTATTATCCTCAATTAAAAATGATGTAACTGAAAAATAAAAAATGGAAGACAACAAATATTGCAGATCTCTTAATTTGACATTCGACTTTGATGAAACGCGTCGGATTTTATCGTATATACATTATCGAAAATATGATAATTTCGTGAGAGGAGTGGAACAAAGTTCTTTCTCAGTATCTCAAATGCTTCAGTCTTAATGTGACCGATCAACGTGTATTATCTGCTTTTTAAACACGTATTTCATTATTGATCGTCATCGCATTCGTATAAGGTGCTTCCACGAGGAACATTACTTTCCAATTATATTGCGTTTAAATTTTCAAGTGTGTTATTTTCTATCAGTTATTTCCTGTCAATAAAGTAAATTAAGAAAGTTTGCAAATAAATCATGACTTCGAGTAAAAAATCTGTGCGTAAAATAAACACTGGAATCATTTTAACGTGTATCTTAGGCTTTTCTGTTTCGTATTATGCCTACATCGTCGAAACAAAAGTAGAAAATGATGAATCGTATGAAGCAATGTGTGATATTAGCGAACGCGTTAGTTGCACAAAAGCATTTGCATCTGAGTAAGTCTAAGATTATATTCAGAATATGCAAAAATATAATTAGTGAAAACTGTGTTTATACATAAGTCTGCGATGATCTCGCAGTCGAGAGAACCATACGGAGAACAATATGCGCTAATACTTTCGCAATCGAAGTACTATTTTAAGAGTAAAAATGGCCTGAATTCTACTATTTAACATGTGATTTAATCTTAAAATTGCAGTAGTTATCAAAATGAATTTATAAATGTCAATACATCCGAAATATCTTTATAAAATTACATACAAGTAATTACATAGAAATAAGCCTTTAGGATTTTAGCGCATGCGCTTTCGCAACGAATTTTAATTTATCGTTTATTCGAGAATAATTAAGTTTAATAATGAATATATTATAATTAATGTATTAAGCAATTCATTTTATTACAGATACGGAAAAGGATTTGGAATATTTTCAGAAACATCAATTTTTCATGTACCCAATGCTCTATACGGATTAATATTTTATATTTTGGTTGCAACATTGAGTACGTACTATATTAGCATTTCTACTACAATGTGACTACAAAATCTTGATTTTCATGTGTTATTTAAATTGTAGTACATTATAGCAGAATTATTTTTTGGTAAAATACTACACTTTTTTTATTGAATTGATTTTTAATTAAGCTTTAATTTTTTCAGATATGTCTAACAAATATATCGCTTCAGCCTTTGTTTTAACATTAGCAATCGCATCAAATATCGCCGCGATTTATCTGGCCTATATTTTATACAAATTAAACACCATCTGCATGGTCTGTGTTAGTACTTACATCATAAATGTTATACTTTTAATACTTGCCGTTAAAAAGCATCGAAAACTGTTTCGACATGGCACAGCTAAGAGAAAGTCGAAGTAGACATTAAAAAGAGATTTCGGTTCGGTTATATCGATTATTGTAAAATCTCTAAAAATATTATCTACATTATGATTTTTATATTTTTTACTTAGAACCTATGTATACCTTCGTTTATGAAAATTTTACACATTGTACTAAAAGAGATATGTACTCTATTTTAATAAATTGTCCTGTTGAAAAATATAAATGCAAATACTCTGATATAATTTATGATACAATGATAACGATGCGCATTTAAGAATGAATTCCTATCGTTCATTCCACTCTATTAAACTGATATGTAATCTTGGATTTTTAACTGGCTGCACGAGTTAAAGAAAAACATAAGTCAATACAAATAAAAACCCTGCTAAAGTTATTAAAATAAACCACTGTTGGAATAAGTCTCTTCTAATCAACATCAGAAATCTAATTTCACTTCAGCTCCGTTGTACTAAGACAAAGCCAGATAAAACGTCTAATTCGTTACAAAATTACTAGCAACTTTCTCGTCGAACGAGTCGCGACAATTGCCTAATACTCGCGTCTAGTGTCCTTCAATAAATCCCTGTTGCTACGACTTATACTGGCCAAGATACCTGGACTCTTAAGAGGCGGTGTTTCATCTAAACGATTCAGTTGCAAGTTAGAGGTATAAGGTATCCGCGGTGGTGGCGTATCCGCGCCATTTCTAGCCGCTTCCACGTTGAAGCTTTTACTACGCGACAAGGACGACTTGTAAGTCCGTTCCGGCTTAGCAGGAGGTTGAATGTTGTTCTGTACGATGAACTTCGGGGGTGTGATCGTGTTCCTTATAGAAATATTGATCATGCTTCCATACTGGCGAGACTGGTTGGCCGGTGAAGCAATGGAATGTACAGTTGTTGGTTTAACTCCGCTGGGAACAGCCGGTTGACGTCGTGTGGAGTGGGCCTGCGATCGGGCATACTGTCCACCGGAGTGTAGATTCCTCGGTAAGGTTTGCGTGGTCCTGAAGTGGTCCTCTCTCTCATGATCATTGGCCAGCCGACTAGTGGACTTGCTAAACCTGCCGAGGGAACTGGACACGACGCTGAAACGCGCCGATTGACTGAGAAAATTGTCGTTGGTTCCCCAGGTATAGTTGGCGAAACTACATAGCGGCAACAGTCATGCTCCCCTTCATGCAGCCTTCACCCAGCAGTCGAACGTACTTTTCAAACAAGCGAAGCACACCGTCTCCGAACTCAATTATGTAAACGTGTATCAGCTTACTGGAATACCTTTCGACGACGACGATTGCGTTTTTCCGTCGCAGTCGGGCAACACGATACCGGTCTGCTATTTTTACAATTAGCTTGCACAACGACAGAGGGGACTAACCCATAGCCGTTTAACAGATTTTTTGCTTAGGTTAGCTTGATTACCTGTACTCGGTCTCGCCGCTAGTCCTACCCCGTGGCTTGCCCGATCTTCTCGCGTCACGGTACCCTTTCTCGCGTCCGTAGATACTTCCACCGAAAGGATCTTCGCCCAGATAATACCTATGCAAAGGTGGCGTCGATTCGCTGCGTTGCCACTGCTCTTGAACCCCGTGGTCACTCGTTCTGACCACCTTCGTGATCTTGCCGTTGTTATTGGCGTTGGCATTTTTGGGAGATCTGGGAGGCCTCTCCGGAGGCTTCTCCTCCGTCTCCCTCTCGTGCACCAACGGAATGTTTTTGTCGATCACGTTGTACTGCATGTAAGTTGGTCCGTTGTCGTCTGTCTGGGTCAGTTGAGAGGTAGAGCTACTACTGGCGCGCTTGTTCTTCCTTTCGCTGCTGGCTGAGCGTAGTTTCCCCACCAGTTTTCTGAACGACTCGCCAATCTTGTATTTGGAATGTCCTGAACCTGCGGCAATCAATACATACGTGAATATTATCGCTTAAACAAATGGTATGACTAAGTGTGATATTTACTCTTTGTGGAGCGAACAGGCGTAGAAGTCTCATTCGATTTTTCGCTTGATTTTTTACCACTGGGCGGATTAGGCTCTACTGCCGGTGAAGTTGACCGTGATCTGGACGCTGACTTTTTACGATCCTCTCGTTTGACGGATTGTCCATGGACATCTCGGTTACGATTCTCCCAAGTTCTCTGTACAACGTGAACAGGACTCGAGGTTCTAGCTGGCGTCGAATCGTTTAGACTCGTCCTCTCTTCCCTGGTTATCCACTGAAGTTGATAATACTTTTATTTACTGTAACATGTTTGCTTCGTAAACGTTAGAACTTTGTTCTCACCTGTTCCTTGGACTTTCGTCGAACAGGTGGTGACGGCACACGCTGTCGTTCGTGAAACGATTCCTGGTGTTCGCGACGAAGGACGGTCTCGTATGTTTTCGAATACGTCGATTCGACTTGATTCCTTGGATGATCATGAACGTGTCCGTTTGTATGAACTGTCTCGACGTACTGCGAAGGTGAACTGGTTCCCACCTGATTTTGCCTCTCTAAACAACGTTAATGAATTATATAGCCTATTGAATTACCTATAAAATATCGTTTATAGAATGAAGCTGTTAAGCACCTCTTCCTTGATATCTTTCGGACCAATCACTTATCCCATGAAAATATCCAGATGGAGATGTCGAATCTCGTCCGGTACTACGTCGCTGATGCCTATTAGCATTAACGTTCTGATAATCACGCTCCTTGGGCGTACAAGATTTCATGGTAACGTTAATGTAGCTCGTGTTGGTGCTGGTCGGAATAGGAGAGTCGTCAGCGTCGATAGAACCATGAGAGGAACGCGATTCGCTGCCGAAGTGGCTCTCCAACCACTTAGACGTCTCAAACTTTCTCGCCTCGTCTTCCTCCTCGAAGTCCAATGGCTTCTTCGTTAACACGTCCTTACGGGCTAAAAAGTTTTCTCCTGGAAAACCTGAAAAGATTCGTTACACGTTACAAGAGTGCTTAACCTTTAGAGAAGTTAGTAGAGAACTGTAAGACCAGGAATTCTGGATAGGTGAAACATAGATTTGACGTATGGAGAGTACAGTAAGATCTATGGACATAGTTTCTAAGAATTGCAAATGTTCTCAGGACTCATGCTTAGTACAGAACCAATAATAATGGTTCTTAGTACAGAACCAATAATCTGTGAATGACATGTGTAGGCAGTTGATTACAAGTAAGACTTCTGTTCTCTACTTTTCAAGAATCTCTGGTACCAGAATGTTTGTGGAAACGAGTAGTTCTCATGGCCGTCGGTGATGGTGTCCAGTCGCCGATTCGTTCTCCCTCGGTTGTCTCCGCGACGTAGCGCATTTCTCGACCAACTCTTTCGCCGCCAGAAATGTAATCCACTATATCCTCGTCCCTTTTCTTGACATACCTTTGAGAACTCTCCTTTCTCTTCTCCGATTCGTTATCGTCTACATCCTTTCCATCGTCGGGCACCTCGTCGTCCTTTATCTACGAACCATCAGCGTTATTCTAACGAATCTTACCGAAGAAATAATAGTACAAACCTCCTCGTGCTCGACAGTTCGTTTCCTCTCAGTGACGATCAGTCCATCAGGTTTCAGTTCTTTCCTCTCCAAAGTTTTCTCCGTGTCGATAACCTTGTTCGATTTGGTCGTGTGCTGTACAACCCTGGGACCTGTTTGCGACGCCAGTTGCTTGGATGACTCGGCAAGAGCCACTCTGAGATCACCCCGGTTGTTTCGCACCGCTTTCTGATACGCCTGAAAGCAAGACGGGTCGCTATTAGGACGGCTGGACCAGTTATTATCCCCGTGGAAATCACCTCGCGATCCGAAATCTCGTCGCGATAAACCGGATCGTCCGGCTCTTGCCCCCTCGTGAACAAGTGGAAAGAAAGGTGTATTCTAGCAGCGAAGGTCACGGCACTCGATGCGACAATAAATACAAAAGGAGGCTGCCAACGTGACCAGACGAGACATTATCCAGCAATTACGTGTAAGTCTCGTATATCCTTGAGATTACGGATGACGTTAAAGGACAGTTTAATTAAACCTTAATACAAATGATTGCGATTAAAAGGGATCGTTTAAGCTCATCAAAATAAATTACCTCGAAATCTGATTAATTCGAACGGACTCTTAAATACCATAAGTTGACATTTAAGTTTTCCTCGGTTAAAAATAGATCTGAAGACTCAGCCACTGTTACGGCACTTACTCGGATTTTCCAAAAAACTTTGATCATTTTACGAGTAAGGACAGAAGGGATTTTTACAAAATCGTGAGCAAACCTGTGTTGCACCCCGATGTACACCAGAAACACCGTACACGTCCACTAATTTTAGGGTGTGACAAGAATACAATACCGGAAAAAGGTCCTGGAGGAACCGTGAACCGGTGCCTCGTCGACGAGGACGAACCAGGTGTTTTCACTCGTAACGATCACATAATGGTCCCCATCAGCAATCGAATACAGTGCAACGGTGAATCGTTTTCGACGCGTGAAACGACAGAAGCGTCGAGGATAGTTAGTTCAGCCCGAAACAGCTGCTATGACTGCGATCTCAGGTGAAGGGAGAACGAAGCTGAAAGATCATCGACTTCCACTTCTCAACCAGGTTCTCCCCGTCTCTCCTCGATTCTCTCTGCTTCTTCCTCTCTCCTGTTCGCGGTATTATCCCTACTTCGCCACGTTCGCTTCTCGTTTCTTCTTGGTCCGGACCTCTTTGTCTCTGAATCGCTCGTGCGCGAACGTGAGTACCTGTTGCTAGCGATGGACTCGGTAATCGCTTCGATTCGCTTCGAATATCGCTCGAAATTGGATATGTTTTTTAAAGCATAAATGACAAATAGTTCCCTAGATACCTCTTCGTGAATTACATAGGGTCTTTTCTACACCTAAAGCTCCTTTCATACATTTCTCTTGATTGAGGTTCTTCAGAGTTCCTAGATTACATCAAAATTACTTTTTTTTACATCTCGAACTTTATGTAATCTATTATTTGATCTGATTCTATGGGACCACTTTCTCAACACCTTGTACCCTAACACTTTCCTCCCCGACCGAATTCCACCTAGATGCAACAATGATCGCTTGAAATGTTATCGTGCCAGTCTCTCTCTCAACCTTTACCGATTTTATCCATTTTATGCCAGCTTTTACCGTTACGTGTATAACCATGATTTTCGTAGTCGAAACGAAGACATTTTGACCAATGATACAACGCGTTATCAGTGGATACAGCTAGTTCCGATAAGTAGCGTGACAAATGGCATGATCGAGCATACACCTGTTGCGTGGCTTCTCGATGCAATCTTCCTTCCGCGTTCATCTCTCGGAGTGGTTCATTAATCATCCCTCGATGACTGAACCGCGTTCGCGATACTTCGAGACAAACGACGGGGTTACGAGGGTTTCACGATCGAACATGGAATTCGCTTTCTCGCCAAGGATACGAACCTCGACAAAGGCGTGAAACGCGTGTACACGCGAATTGGGTAACCAATCGCTGCAGAGCTTTCTCGCAAGACAAACATTCGACCAGAACTAAATATAGTAGCCGTAACCTGCCATTCGAATATAGCGTGTCCGGGTCAAGTGTGTACAATTCTTTGTAAAACCGACTAAAGTCCATAGCTGCGATAGAACAATAACCGCGGTGTGCAACCCACAGCCATTAACGTAACTATGTGGAGACCAGGGTGGGTCCGATACAAAATTTCAGTTACGCCAATGCCTGCAGCTCACGCAATTTTAACACGGTATAATTAAATGTTATATCGTGGACCTGGTTCCCAACGGTACCTCGTGTTCTCAGGCAAAGTTTGTACTTTTAAATTGGACATCTGAGTCATTGCGCAAACACGAGCTCATCAATTATTTTGGACAACGTTTTAAACATGTTCCTGTCGCCAAGAGAAAGTACCGTCACACTTAACATCTTATCGACGGATGACGTTATTTCAAACGGAAATATTTGCTGTCATAATTGACATAAAAACGCATTCACACTGTGACTAACATAGGACTATATGTACCTCGCAAGGCACGACAATGTAGAGGGACATTAACCCTTTATCTTAAATTGAGTCACTAGCAATACAATCTTTTAGGCCTAGTTTCTATTTACCATTTGCACAGTCAAGGGTGGTTAAACATCAAGTATGCATAAATGTAATGTTTCTACTGTCTTTGCACGCTTCAACATTGCAGCAACGAATGGTTATGCAAATTGCAAGGAACAGATTACTTTTTAGTGGTGTACAGTTTTTGCGGCTACCTTAAAACTATGAGCTCGGTGTAAAATGCCTTGCAACTTTATAGTCAAAGGAATCTACACACAATTTCTTAAAGTTTCTCACAATCTTTCAACATTTTGTGTTAGATACTACCTCATATTTTTAAGTCTTAAAAACTGTACAGCACTTTAATTTGCATTTCATATGCTTGTGTTTGAAACTGGTACCGCCGATAAGATGTTAGAATTGTTGGCCACTTTTACTAGACCAAAAGAACACGTAGAGACATTACACGATTTCGTCCTTCGAGAATCGTGCTAGTACCCCGCCCAAGTTGGCCTTGACCAAATCAGAAACCGGAGTGTGTATCGGGGACGAGTTGGTCGCTCCAGAATCCGAAATTTCTACTCGCCATGAAAGGAAGCTGGCCAAAAGGTAGCTCCGTATTTGTTCTCAGCGATGGAGCTCGTTGCGGATACACGTGGGATGATCCTTCGACCAGAGGCGAACTGACCTTTTCGTGGCGCTTAAAGCCTCGCCAACAAAGAGATAGAACGTGCACACGTATACACGCGAAACACAGAGACACCACGGTGTATCGTGGCACGCGCAGGTGGAATTTAGGTGTGGGTGTGTCGCGTGGATTGTACCTCGTCTGAGATATCTCCCAGCTGTTGACGATCCTCCGTTTCCAGTCGCTCCTCGATCTCCTCGCGACTCCTCACCACTGTCTCATTTAATTCCTTTTGGACTATGCTACCGCCATCCGCGGAACTCCTTCCACCTGTTGGCCATTCAACCTCCTGCGGCTGATCGCCGGTTGTTCGTCTCTGAAAATATACACTCTATGATTTCTGCATTTCCACTACTATAACTTATTACAGTTTCATAGAATTAAGTACATAGAAACTTTATCTAGACTCTTCCAAGATTCTAATCCCTAAGGATAAGCTTCTAACCTCCTCTAATAATAAGTGCTCTTTTGAATGTTATGCTTGTCACGTTGCATCGGTTTCAATTTATACAAAGAGTTACGAGCGAGATTTCTCAGAAGGAGATTAAACGGCGCAATTTTCTGTGTACTGTTGTAAATCGAAGAAATCGTACTTCTTGAGTGGTGTGTTCTTGTTGCTCGACATCCTCGGTGGTATTGGTGGTGACCAAAGGACCCGAGTCTACCACAACCTCGCCGTCTTCGAGTACAACCTGCCGCTTGACTCTGGTCTCTATTTGCCGGGTGGTAGTTATTTCCTTCTTCTTGCGAGTCTCCCATTCCTCTGGAAAGCGGAAGCGAGTACTTTTTCGATTTAGGCTACACAATGGCTCTGTTATTGCGCAAAAACAATCTCTCTGACCGAACGAACGAAGAAAAGGAAAAAAAGGAGAGAAGAAACGAAAGAATGGCAATGGAGAAGGATCGGCCACGTAGAAGCCGATGGTTGCAACGATCCGTTTCGCGACGTCGAACAAGAATAAAAGAAGCCTCGTTCACGTTAATATACGTTATAAAGTGTACGTCGTTTGCGAGGCGTCACTTAGCCAGCGACACGCCTTTCATTCTTATCTTCTATCTGGTTTATTTGAATCACGACTCAATATGCTCGCATCGTAAGCGAACAATGCATGACAATTACGTTCGAGGAATTACCTTCTTTGACCAAAGCCACAGAGTTCTCAGGGTCAATCTGCAAATAAAAAGTTGTACGGTTAGATGTACTGCTTCGATGCTGCAGGAATGCAGCGCGTAACTGCATTTAATTTCATCACGATAAACGACTAATTAGAGATCCAATTAACACCTTATCTTGATGAAAAGTATAACCGCTTTATACTGTTTATTAATGGTCATCTGTTATTCTTTAATTCGTACCAGAAATTTCATGTCAATGTACACGGTTTCGTAAAGTGGACTTTACAAAAAGTGTACATTCTTGAATGAAAGTTTCGATGTGGTAGTTATTATCTCGTAGTCTGAAAATTGACCGAAATTGAACGTAAAGATTTACTCACGATAATCGGTGGACGAGCCTCGTATCGGCGTGTCGAAATCACCTCCATCATTCGATCATGCTTGAATCCTGATGCTCGGAGGTTCTCGTGACGGGAAGCGAGATTAAGCTCACGAATTTTGCTAATAAAAACGTGCTTAACTCCAGGAACCCTATAAGAAGATTCATGTATACTTCATAATTTCCATCGAGTTCAATAACGTTTAAAGGCAATAACGTTCATTCAGTTCTCCATGAATAACGAGGGAGATAGAAAGATTCGTAGATAGCTATTTCCGGAAACGAGGGAGATAAAAGTGACGCAAGTAGTGAGAACGATCGTCACGAAGAAGATGCAACCTATTTAACGCTTGTAACGTAATCACGACCACATACGTCCGTGTATACATGCATAGGCGGGGCATAATAATTCATCAGGACGCTCTTTTCTGCATGGAAGTCGAAGGCCGCAGTGGCACGCGGGCCTGTGGTCGCGACCACCTCGATATGGGCTGCGATACGATATCGAGATGGTTAAAGACACGCGTGCGCCACGTACGACCAGTTGCCGATCACAGTGGCGTATTTGTTCTACCGTTTAACCCTTGGAGCAGCCGGGCACCTAGGTACCCGTTTCTATCAGAGCTAATCTCTACCTTCTTAACGAATGAGATACATTTGTGTATTGTAATTTAACTGAATAAAAGATCTGAGTTACCAATTACAATGTAACGAACACTTTGTAATTATAATTCATGGAGTATACACTTTGCCTAGATTCCTTAGAGTCCAGATTTTCCTAGATTTCTAGTATAAGAAAGTTTACAATGGTGTACCATAGTGTCCTAATTGTTAATCTTTTCACCTCACTTCCGAGTTCTTCGATCAAGTATCAAACATTTCAACAAGGTATGGTAATTATTGCTTGGAGGAAGGTGAATTCTTCCAGGATTAAATGGTGGGTCCTGTACACTTGTAATTGTGAAAAGTTTACATTACACCTGGGTTAATATGGAGAAAGTTATAAGTAAAGAAGGAAAATAATGAACAGTACCTAAGGAATATGGTTCAAATTCCATGTGAGGACGTTTAGTACGATAGCATTCGTGAAAATTACACAGTAGACAGAAGATCGAGGGAAAAGTGTCAGCCTACGCCATTGAACACTCGCGTCCTTGCGGTTGGAATTACGCACGGGCTCTCCCCGTTCTGGCTGGAACAGGTACGTATGTATCTCCATTTTTCCTCCCCTAGAATCTACGCTTTATAATGCAACGTCTTGCAATAAGTGACGGCTACCAGGAAAAAATCATTTCATTTTTCACCCTCGTGCTAACCGAATCGTTCAAAGTTCGATCGTTTATCGTCCGATTTTGAAATATTTAAATAGGAACGTAATAAATTCGATCTTAATGAGCAATGGCACGTGGCAATGGTAATATGCAAGACAATGTAACACGTGATATAACATAGAATGATCGATTATTAACAAGATTAACCAGTATATAATTGGGTTAATTTATGCAGAAGCTTAAATGACAGTCTTAAATTATTGAGGATAACTTTCCGCATAATTTAGCTCAATTGACAGTGAGTGAATACTGAAGTCTAACACGCGGCAAAAGACAGAGACTAGAACGAGACGGGAATTTGAAAAACAGGTGCGATTGGTATTGACATCACGCTGGCATCGCGACGATTCTATATACGACCGTGTCGACTTTTATCTCATTGGATATGCGCGTGACGTCAGAGATGCGTCATGCCGGTACCACGGATGAAACCAGTAAAAACTATCCATCGCGGAGGACATTTTTCTGCTCTATTGTCACATGACGAACCTTCTCGATTGACTGTCGGTGCAGAAATAAACGATGCTTCATAAACAGACGAATATATACGTCGTAGACTATGGTTGCGAGAGGGGATGTCCTTAACAAGTTCTTTATCAGCGTCACACATACTTCCGTTCACATCTTTTGAAACCTATTAAAATTGTATGGAATTTAGATACATGATTGTTATGATGTTTATCTTACCAAAATCATTAATAATAATCAGAGGTCTACATGACATTAAAGATTCTTTACCTATTTTTGTTAAATGCTTAATTAAGAACTATTACCATGTACCGCAGATTAAGAGCGTAGCATAAAATGCGAACGTTAGAATCGTGTCGTAAATTGCCGCGGTTCGCAAGTCGTTTGGAGAACGCAATTGTTCGCAAACGGCGTTTAAATCACCGAGTCAGCGATTTAAATGCATGGCTGAGAAACGAAAAGCGACAGATAAGTAGAGCAATCGGAAAACAGGTGGACACTCGTGGGCGGTATGTGTGCAATGCGATGGACACGTGACCTCGACAAGGACGTCGCCATTTTGAGAGAAAATAATAAGCGCGGCAAATTTATAAATGCCACGTTTTCCGTGTTTGTCGTCACTTATAAAAAAGAAACGATCATTCTAATAATACAGCTTACTAATGAACAAAGATTCTTTTTTTAATATCATAATCAAACTATTACAATCACTGTTATTATTAATGATATTGGTTTTGATTATAGACTTCATGCATATTAATGAAAGAGTTCATAAGTTAAATTGTCTGCTGATGAATTTGTTCAAGAAGAATTGAAAATACAAGCAGCTTTGAAGAGAGCTTATAAAATATTTGAAATAGCAGGCAACATGATGACCGCTGTTTCATAAGTTCAAGAAAAATTACACGCGTATTCCACTGTTTCCAACGCAAACCTTCTGTACCAGGTATCTCATCAATTTATCGCCGGTGGAACGTTGTAACGAAGTGAATTCAATCTCTCAATCACGATCCTGGATCGCCTGGTGAACACAAGATCGCGGGGCATCGAGTCATCGATGAAATCGTAGAAAATCAAATTTCAGATCGTTGGCGGTAAAAACAGGCGCGGACTGGAAACGTGTCTTTACACCCGATGCACTGGGAAGATTCCCATCGGTTCTCGGTGCACGGTGAATTACGTAAGAAGCTGACAATGCCAGTCTCGTAACATCCTCGAGGAAAAAGCTATCCGATGGAGCGGCCAGCCGAGGTACACGCGGTTTTCGAACAAGGCATGAAAGAAGGCAGGACTGCTACAGATAAGATGCCTGGACAATGCGAAGGATGGAATTGGTTGGTGAAAAAGGAGAGGAAGAATCGTGTTTACATTCACCTGATTCCTGTATCGTGCTCCGATGCTGATCGTTACTCTTAAATCCTTGAATGGATCAAACGATGACTTCGTGTTCTTTTGCTTCTACAGAACGTAAACGTGCACCAGGTAGTATTAATTAATTGATTACTGTCACCGTCGAGTGACAAACAAGGTGTCGCGGCGTGAACGATCGTGGAACGAGCGACAAACAAAATTCCCGCGCATGCTGTCGTGGCCAGCGCACACGATACTGTCCGTCCGTCGAGCGCTTTCTGACTGATCCGCCAGCATCGGAGCTCCCAGTGGGAGACGAAGATCGCCGGAGCAGCACGAAGCACGGCCGAACTATCGGCAGTGATGAGATCAAGCTGGAATCCTGCAGGGATTGATACTTTCTTTCTATGGGCAATCTGCGATACGGATTGCCAGATTATAGATTAACACCTACGACAGTGTTTAACCCTCGGATGTTGCACGCGTACAGTCGCTTGTCCAAACTACAAATTAGGATTTCAACTTAATTATCATTATGATACTCAACGTTTAGGATTTCTTAAAACTAGGGTTCCTTACAGTTCTTACAACTAGATTTCCTAAGGTTCCATTTTTTAGGATTCCTCATTCCTGGTATTTTCAATATCACATAACACTGAGATCCCCTCAGCTGAAATATTAGCAATGATATAAGATATCTGTAAAACAGAACTTGTTACAAGAAGAAATTTTTATAGCCTTGATAAGTCAGACACTTGAATCATGTTTATTGTTAGGAGTAACCATTGAATGGTACCTCTATAAGGCTGTAGGATCCCTTTGTCGCGGGAAGGACAACGATCCAATCAGGGACAATGCTTGTAAGGGATGTGGTCACAAGAATCGAGGACATTCATGATTCGACGAAATTGGTCAGCAGGTCAGAACCATCTCTTCGCAATATTCTAACAGCCAGGTTCATCAATATATTCGAAAGATGAATATATTGAATCCTAAAAAGGTTGCAGGTTCGACTCCGGCGTCCTACAATACAAACATTAATGAATCATGAAACGCACGATGCAAATGTTACATATTCAGTAAATAACTTTTTGCACCGTTATCATTGAAACTATAATCGTAGAATAGTGTTTCAATCACAAGACTCCATTATGTAATCTGTATGCCTCTGTGATTGTATCCAGCAGAACCTGATATACACGTCGATTGAATTAAACGAACAAGTCCAAGTGCCTGAAAGATAGTAACACTAGTTACATGATCGGTTAGCAAGATTATAGTAGTACAATTGCATAATGAAATAGTAAAATACATAGTAACATACATAATCCCGTTCAATCTGGAGCAGCAAGATATTAAAGCGAAATAATTAATAATAAGATAGAACGAAAGATTTACGTCGCGTATAGACATCCTAAAATGGGTTATCGTGAAAAGTGTATCTGGAAAGGAGCTGCATTTTCAGAGACCAGTTCTTAACATTCGAGGTCGTTAATATGCAAATGCAAGGTTCCAAGTGAATAACATTATATCGCGTGCGTGTGAAGTGATTCATCCGTGGACATAATCAAAATATCATATCTTAATATCTGTGTGCGCGCAAGCCTTGCTTGTCCGGTGTCCAAAAAAGGTTGTCTAGAAATAAGCGGAAAGGAAGGATATTTGCATATATTAAAAAATGTTTCAACGTTCATTGATTTCTTTCCAGAACGCTAGACTAATACTATCGTTATGGTTGAACGATTACAATCGCGTTGTTCTTATAATTATCGTTAACATTAACCACAGATCGTTATTCTATGACTCAATACCGAATCGATGCGCTCTGTTTACAGTCAACAGTAAGGCCGTAATAGGCGCTATTGACGTGGTTGCACGATTTAAAAGTACATACTCCCGTTCAAAGAATTTTGCATTCTGCTTATGTAAGATGCAACGAGGTAAAAAGTAAAGAAGCATCTAGAACAGCACGAGAATACTAAGTACCTCTTTAATTGTAAAACAACTCACAAAGTTGTGATGCTTGAATAACAATATGTGACTTATATAAAATAACGAATTCAGAGATGCGTAAGTATAATAAGAGAAAAAAGGAAATTTACGCATTCGAAATTCGAAAGCAATGAACGATGTCGCACAAACGTTCCCTCCGCAATCTCATTATCCTGGTTTTCCTTGGCGCTAATCTCGTTCTCTATATACAGATTGTAGTATCCTTGGAGCAAAGCACGCGTCGTTGGTCCCCGTATTACCGACTGTGCCTCAGCAATCATGCCAATGTCAATAGCAGAAATTGCGAGAACGATACAGTGGTGCAATAACGTGGTTAACAGCATTTAGTAATTTAGTCGTATCCTAGATATGGTACGATATAACTCCTTGATACGTCGTCGTTGCTCGTTTGCCTGCAACAGAGGGAAGATGCAATAAAAATCCAACCTATTGATATGCAGTACATTCTTATATATTTCATATAAGATAGGAATGTATAAGTGGACCTTCATAGTATATTCCCAGTAATTTCTTCAAGACCATCATACAATTAAAAAGCGAAAACAAAACGTGTTCGACCTCGTTCAGACTATGATCTATAAGAGAGGAATGGTCATGAAAGAAAACAACATTGACCGTATACTGACGGTACATTGACGATACGTTAGACCTTCATATGTATGTAAGTAAGCAAGAAGATGGAGCACGTGACCTGGGAACCAAGCAACCTTACCTATAAGGATTTGGAAACGTGGCCATCGCCAAAAGCGGTCGAACAAAATCAACGACGAGATACGGTGAGACAAGTTTGCCAGAGGCGAGCATAATTGGTCCCGTGAACTGGTTCAAAAGAGGCGCGCCTTTGCAGGTGCGCCGGTCTAATGCATCGAGGCGGCTGACTTTTTTCCAGGAATTCTTGCGTTTCCATTCCCTGAAAGAGTTATGATATCATTAATCAAAGAGAAAATAAAGTTAACGATTAAAAGAAAGTCCATGATATTACCTATTTCATCCATCCGTATGTACCATGTATAATTGATAATCATAAAATGAACCATTAAACGGAATTCGAATAGAGCGCCACAAACAAAAGTCGAAGAAAAGATAAGAGCAATCTTAGCAAAACATTAACGGAACTGTCTACTTATGAGAATCGTAGTAAAGTACTGTGTGATTGAAGTAATAGATGTTTTAATTTCTTTCCTGTTGCACATCCGTACTATTCTTTAGCTTGTGTACAATAGTTTAATATTAAAGAAAAACGAGAGTGATCACTGTTTACCAATTAAAAGTCAATCCGTTTGTAATTACGATACAAAACTTTATTCTGTATATCCTTGAAAATATCACAATTTCGAATCGAAATTTTTCCTGTCGACACCTCTTACCCGCCGATTAGGACGTTGCAGCAAGTGGCGCCAACTAACGGAAATGGCGCGCACTGCGATATAAAGAATCACCTTCGATTCGCATATATAGGTTGCGCTACGAACAACCGTCTAGTGACAAAAACAAAGTAACTAGACTAAAGAAAGCATGCGAGAGGGGAACAGAGCGGTGTAACAGAGGCACGACCCCAGGCAAAGGGAACACATCGAGCGTATCCCTGTTCGTATGTCCGTCTTTGAAGCATAGGTACGCCATGTTCTCGGTCGTTGTATCAAGAGAGAAACAACGTCGTAGTGGAAGGGAGAGATAGTGAACAGAAGGCAGTAGAAGAGTAAGGGAGAACACGACCAGAAGGTAGAGAGGAAAGGAAACAGATAGACGGATGACAGAAATGCATAGCCGTGCTAGCAGCAGCGAGAACAGCAGCAGCGCATAGAGGAGAGATCGCGTCGTCCACGCGTAATTCGGGGCGTGTGCTAGGTTGGTCGGTTTCCCTGGTGGCTGCGAATCAAAGATGTGCCGGTGGCAGTGCGGAATACGCGTCATCGTCCCGTGACGACAACGTTACAGAGGTGCGAGACTGCGAGCACGGTGTAGGCAGGTCGCGGCCATTTTTACCACACGATGCGGCAACCGTGCGTGCCCGTTCGATCCGCCATTCCAAACAATCGGTGTACTTCGTGCCCTCTCAGGGTGCCTCTAGCCACGACGACTGGTCGAGGCATCGTCGAGCAACGATAATACGTGCCAGTTTATCCTCGAAAGGAGCTGGAGGAATTTCTTGGAACGAGCACGACGGGACAGCTCGGGAAAGCCGGCAGTGCTGGTGGTGGACGTCGACGAGGACGACGTGGAGGAAGAGGAGAAAGAAAAGAAGAACAACGATGATAACGAACACGTCGATGGCAATGACGACGACGACGATGATGATAGTGATGATGGCGAAAAAGAAACTCGAACAGCCGATCGGTCGGAATACGAATGGAGCTGTTCGAGTGTGCCTGTGATTCGTGATAATCCCGCAGTGTGTTCGCCGATGATAGTGCCGTTTGTGCCAGTGTCTCCGTTTCTCTCCGTGCGTCGCTCTCCGTCAGTCCGCCCTGCGTGCGTGTTTCGCGTGCCTCCTCGCCACGCACCGGACTCTCTCCTCTTCCTCGCCAGCGCGATCGATGTGACACCGTGTGACCGTTCGAACGTCTTTTCCCGACGAGAATTCGCGCTGATTGCCATAGAACGCTGATACCTGGAACACGCCAACACAGTGAATCAAAACGGTGTTAGCTGCGCGGTGTCAGGACGGTAAACGTCCCGTGAGAGTGTGTTTCGAAGGCAGTGCGTGTGCTCTCTTACTCACGCTCCTTCCACCTTTCTCTTACCCCGCCATCTGTCTCTTTTATTCGCTTATTCTCTGTTTTTCCTGTTTCCCCGTCTCTCTGCCTCTCTGTCACGCTGAACAAGCATCAAAGACGACCCGTAGGAATGCTCGACGATACCGCGATACGACGCTACTCGTCATCCTTCTCCTCCTCGTCGTGCTCGTTCCTCCTGGATTCGTTTACTTCTTCGGCTTCCTCGAAGCTGAAGCGCTGAAAGCCACCTCCTCGATCGTGAGGTGACGAGTACCTCGTAGTAGGGCGCGACGACGGCCCTCGGCAAGGGAACACCGCGTCTCCCTCGACATGGAGATCGAGGCGAAACAACGGAACCAGAGGAATCGGAGACGAGAGCGAGCCCAGCGTATGTTGGCGCAGAGGGAGAGCCTGGCCACCGCGAAGCAGCAGCAACAGCAACAGCAACAACAGCAGCAACAGTCGAGGCAACGGCCAAACGACGAGGAGGACAGCCACAGCGGCGAGGACGAGGACCCCGCCGCCGGTCTTGGCCTCGGACTCGCCAGGACCGGTCATCCTCGTGACAGCCATTCGCGACCGCCCAGGCCACCGCGACCCCCGAGGCCTCGCAAGAAGTCTTCCCTCGCGGCTGCCAACCAGAAGGAGCCTCCCTTCGAGGAGGACATTATCGACGGCTTTGCCATACTCGCCTTCCGCACCTACGAGGAACTTGAGGTAATACCGATCTTTCTTTCGCTTGCTTTCTTTCTCTAACTGGATCTCCTTTATTTTTTCGATTTGATCTTTTGCAGTAAAACCTCGCTTATCCTCTTACCTGTCACTGTCTACCTACTCTCCCTCCGCAGAAGACTTTCCTGATTCACTTAGGCGGCGTTGCATCTGTTGACGGATCATGCTTGTGTTACTACCATACATATGCGCGTGCATCAGCGTAGACCTACTACACGATTCTCCTTCCCTGTGGACTACCGTCTTTTTTCACCCTTCGCTCCTGCCAACCATGTTTTCGTATACAGGCTGTTTCGTTAAACTGAAAATGGTGGAATATCTCCTAAGGAATTGTAGTTATTAAGAACATGTTCCTACAAAAATTGTACGATGTAGAGGAAGATGTCGTGTGATATAAATAATTTTTATGTGGGTGCAGCAATGGAGACAAATTCAAGGTCAAGTTAATTTTTCTAAATGGATCCATATCTCTTTTTGTGAGAATCGAAACAATAATTATTTATATCACATAATGTTCCCTTTCACATCATGCACCTTTTGTAAAAATATTTTTTTAACAATTTTAATACTTTGTGAAATATTCTACGTAATTCATTAACACGTTTGCTGCGGATTAAAGGAATACGATACTTTTTGACATAGGCCTGCCTTTAACAGCTCTTATGAATTGTATTGCATACAGATAATAATAATGGTAATGATATTAATATAACTACGTCTTACCTATATTGTTTCACTGACAATTGGACATTTACGGTTTGCGTTTATCTTAGGATTTCCTACTTTCAGGTAATTGCAGGATTATTTTTGTTTACACACGGGCAATCGTTTAAGCCGTGTCCCCTCTACCTCCAACTTTATCCTTACTCTTCCAAACGGCCGCTAGAGCAATTTGTAGTTTGTTCGTTTGCGCCTTTTTACTCGGTTTTATATAGCTTCCATTCACCCGCGACCCACCTCGGCCAACAACTGTTCTTTTCACCGTGCCATCGTTGTCCCTTGTGTGTATATTGTTGAAACGCGAGGATCGCGTTTTAAAACCGTAAGCTGTTCGACCTGCAACGAATATTTTTTGGTAATTACGCGTGAAAACTTCCCGCCTCTCCAAGTATATCATGCTTATTTCTATGACTATCTTGAATTATGCCGACAATGAATATTCTCTAACAAATGTACCAAGTGAAACATAACATAACCTAATAAAAGCTTAATACCACGTTTCTTTTAGCGAAGAATGCTCAAAGTACTTAACTGCCACGATGGAAACGATCATATGTATTCAGACCATGATATTACTTCTACTTTTCTCTCATTTCTTTGAATTATTTGAGTATATTAATTTTGTGATACTGATTACTGGCAGCTTTCAACGTGTTAAGAAACAAATGGATTTTTCAAAATTATATTATCCTTGCACGAGATACGTACATGTATAGTCGTTCGTTCAGCTAGTTAGAAATATTGCTCGAAAAGAGTAATAAAAACCAATTAGGTTAAATTGCCTGCTGGTGCAATTAAACGGTTCAGCGTTTTAACTTTGCAACGTTGATTCGACAAGATTAATTTACGAACATTTTAACTACAGGTTGCATTACTTGCTTGCTGTTGCAAACAAAAAATCATTGTGCGCGGACCGTGTACGTGAATTGAATTGCTTTTCGAGCAGATTTTAATAACAAATTTTATCCGGCACTAACGCGTAGTACATTGAACAATCTCGAATGAAGTAATTGTTTGAATATTGAAACTAGTTTGCATATTTAGGGAATAAGTCGTTTAAATGTTGAAACTAATGATAACGTAAAACATTCGCATGTTCGTTGCATTCTTTTTTTTGTTTCTTGGTATCAACATAAATTTGCATCATAACGATACGAGACCTTGTGAATGTAATACGAGACTTAGTGTTGCGGTTTCATGCGCGATGTTGCGAGTCGCCTAACTCCTCCTTTTTTCTTCGTACATTTTTCCGTGTAGCATCAGCTCCAAATAATTAGAGGATCATATTTCTAAATGTTTCAAGATAACGAAACGAGTGTTAGGATTGAACGTATATCCTGTGTCTGAAACAGTAATGAAACATCTCAAATTAATTAGAGGATCATATATTTGAATACCATAAATAATTAACTTGTTAAACAAGGTCCACAATCATAATAAAATGTTTCGCTTACAGTATTTTTCTTTTTCGTCTCCAAATCGACCCTTTGGATTTTCTTTGAACAGT
The DNA here is from genome assembly GCA_945859555.1 of Megachile ligniseca. Taxonomy (NCBI): domain Eukaryota; kingdom Metazoa; phylum Arthropoda; class Insecta; order Hymenoptera; family Megachilidae; genus Megachile; species Megachile ligniseca. Next base: position 1,680,680 of record OX243792.1, read on the forward strand.
GGTCATTCTTTCTTGATCTTACCAGAGTATATGGACGACTTATACTTAAACATACTTCCTACTCTGTCAACCTCACAATAATCTCATGGTATCAATTCTCCACATACTAGGATTTATCTCTGAAAAGAAAAATAAGATACTTTACAAATTTTCAGTTGCAAATCTTATCGTACGACGTAGATACAGGTAAAGATAAGCAAAGATTTAACCAAGTCTAAGCCTTGGAGTACTCCAAACAATTAATTGATAATGACTGTATACAGTTTAGTAAAATCGATCAATCATACTGCTTGGAATAACCATTAGATATGATATCTGATGAAACATCAAAAGTAAAAATATAAATGTATATTGAAAGATAAAAACTTCCCGTTTACATTGAGAAGTATGTATCTGAAATACTAAACATTTCTTTCACTACTATGTTACATTTTCTTCGTACACTCATTCCCTTTTATGCAGAGTCTTAACTGTCTTGAACAACACAATCAAAATATTGATTACCTCACTTGCAAGCCTTCAGCTGCTTTCAATCGTTATTGTAAACATAAGATATTATCTTTCCTGTACATAAATGTAGTTTCTTAATTATTTCAACATACATAAAAAACTCATTTTCTTCTAGTACCTAATAAAATACAGCCTTCAAAATATTATATAGCACCTCCTTCCGCTTGAAAATGTTAAGTCAAGAAATATACATGTTTACCAGTTAATGTATCCATATGAGATTAGTGGGTTGTATGACTGATATGCACATTTGTTAGCATTTGAATTGATGTATTTCTATTTACATATACTTTTAGTACGTTTTGATGCGAGGTTACACAACGCGTGCCAAGTATGTGGATACATCGATTAAAGCAGGAGTATCATTAAGCTAAGAAAATTCAGCATGAAGCGCGAACGATTACATTTTACTTCAATGTCATGAGCATTCGTGTATGATCATCACTAAGAGTGATTTCGTAGATCGTTTTTAATTACTGTTTAAACCTTATCGTTACGAATCGAACGTAAATCGAATTTAATATCTTGGAAGTGAGCTTCAAGGGGAAGAAGGTGGTGCGACCACAGTGTAGATTGTGTCTGCGAAGCAACGAAAACTGTTTCTCGCTGGTACAAGCACCTTTTATCATGATTTATCGCGGACGCAACCACTAATCGTTATTTTTACCGTAGACCGCGATACCATATACCGACTGACACGCTCCTTGTCTTCGTTAACGAGCTATAATTTTCGTTGATAGATAAAAGCTTGCAACGTTACCTAGCTTCTGTCGAGGCAGATTTCCAGCGAAAACCGACCAATCACTGCTTGTCAAACGAGCCGGTTACCGCTTCGTACCACAGCAAATATTTTGTTAACGTCCTGAAAGATTTGGAAATTTGTATCTCTGGTTGATTGTATCTGTGTTTGATTAAAATAAAATATTTGGCAGGAATTCAGTTATCTACAAATTCGAGTACCAACTGTTATATGGTAAAAGAAACGTTCTTACTCCGCTTATTTATGATTACTAGATAGTCCACATCCATCACTGAGCAAGCAATATTCATTACCTTGATTTCAACCGTATCGCTGGTTCATCGTGTCCCGATTTCACTAACCTGCATGCAAGAACAGGGAAGATACGTTCATCTGTTGCTTTAGATGTTCAAATTTCAGTGTGCTGAAATAGAGAAGGAAATTTGTAATATTCATCACTCTTTCCATTTGTTATTTATTATTATAAAGTAATATGAATTCGTGTACTAACCGAGTAATCTTTCCAACAGATAATCAGTATGATCACTAACTATAAATTACATGCGGTTAGATCTATGTTAGCAATTAAAGTGTTAATAGACTGATTCACTATTAATTCATAAATACATTAAGCGTTTCATCAACGTGAAACGTATGCTTTTAACGCATCAGTAATACTGTTGCATAAATCTCATCCCGTGTACTTGAAGCATTCCAATGGTAACAAAAAAAAGGGAAAGACATTTGAGACATACTTGTTGTTTACTTGTTCATTCGGTGCATTATCGAGGCACAAAGTGCATTGTTATTGTCACGGAGAAAGTAGCCACGACGTAAACCGCTTAAACCGGTCCCTCTTGTTCCTGAACGGGTTCGCGATCCGACCTGAGCTTCTGGACGGTGCACAACAGCTGTAAAGGCTGGTGGCGAACGCTTTAGCAGGAAATGCCAGATCTTCGCTTATCAATCCAGTCGGCTGAAATGCAATATTCTTCCTGCTTGAATTCTTCTCGATTTAGAGTACGTTGTTCTGGTCAAACATTTAAACCTAAAATTAATACAAATGATCTTCGGTTCATAAATTTTAATTCACTCGTTGGAAATTGTATATATTATTAACTACTTGCAGATTAATTGCTCTAAATGTTACAATTTAATGTATGATTATTGCATCTTATTCTGAAAAGTAAAATAATTTCTTTTATCAAGATTTGAAAGATAATGTGGATGATTTGAAAATTAATTACGGCAGTTGTTCATAATATAGCTGCATTAAATTTGATTAATAAGAAATAAAAAGTTTCAAATCGGAACGGGTAATTAATCCAGTCAACATCAAATTACTTGGCATAAATTATAAAGCAGTTCCGCCTATTAAAATCAATATATAGGAACAAAGTTCTCATGCTGTACAAGCCATCGTACACGTTGCATTATTAAAATTAATACCTTTGATGCTAACGATACTCAACCTAAAGGGTTAATTATAAAACTTGGAATGAAGGAAAAAGAGAAGAAAGAATCTTTTTGCTCACTGAGTACTTCTCACCCTATGATACAATGTCTCGCAATCTCTCGCTAATTAAATGTGAGAAATCGTTAGCTGGCTGTAAGTGAATTATCAACGAGTGTTCACACTTACTAGATGCCTTGTTATCTATCGTCGAAGAAGCGAGTAAGAAGAGCGATTTGAAATATAAACGGCACTGGTAGAACGTTGATTCGGTGTCAAACAATTAGTGGAGAGATGACGATACGCATCTACCGGTGGCACGATCGCGACTAATTATGAAAAGCCGTGGGAAGAAAAAGCAGGGAGACCCTTTTTTTAATGTTCCTATTACGGACACCTCTGAACGAAAGGGATTCGAGGTTGGCCATGTTTTAAAGACACGCTTCTCTTCCTGCCACTGTTCTCCGCGATGATAAAATGCAAATTTGACTCGGTTACACTGTGTTACCCGCGATTTGGGAATCCTGTCGTCTAAGCGGTTCTGAAAGTGGAACAAATATGAGAAAATGCTTGAACAAGACTTAGTTTAACATTTTAGATTGCCATGTCAGCTATTTTATGAGGAATGATCTTATGTACCCATTATAAATAATTTTGCTGAATTGGAAGTATAAATCACTGGAGAATCCCGTATTACAATTAACGTTTTAATCATTCATCCTTAACGATGACCAGATAATCTTCAACGCTTAATCTGAAACAAATGAAGTTATTAACGCTTGAATTTTTAAATTCAAGAATTGTGTGTTCTGCTTGTATATCACTTTTTATTTTTTCCGCTCCTGTAAGTTCTTCCAGCAGTCGATTTTTGAGTTCCTGAAATGTATAGGTAGCCAGATTCTCAAATATCTCGGGTCTGAACGTTTTTACCGAAGAATGTAGTCAGTGATTTTCTCTTCCGAATTCCCTTCTGCACCAGGGAAATGCTTTTCGTCGTCTGGCAACAGGAACGTTCGACCTCTCCCGGGTTGAGTGTCCTTATACCATAGGTTCTTTCTTATCCAATGCGTTCCTCAACTCCTTCTGGTGTTCTCACATTCTTGGGGCTACACAGAGAAAGAGACGTCGGGTCAAGTGAGCGTTGACACGCGGCAAGAGATTATTATCGTGTACGTAACACCGTACTCCGCAATACTTAATTATCTTGTCCAGCATCGTGAACGTTTAATTTATCTCTTCAGAAAAAAGATGTTGATTCTCCCGTATGAGTAATTAGCGACATTCAATGGTACGCATTACCCCCGAGCATATAAATGAAAAATGATCCTCCTCGAACCACCGCTGATGATACCACTAGCTTCTGAAACAAGTGGGTCTAATTTGAATGATCACTGGCTACTTGATTGAAACATTGTAATAGCATGTGTTAGGTTCAGTATATATTTATGTACTTGTTTGTCACAATTTGTTGTGAGCATGTTGAGAGATAATATTAAAATTATTTCTGATATTGTAATTACATAAATATTTGCACTTAGCAAGTATCAAGATAATTACGTTACACATATCTAAATATAGCTTTCAATTATTTCTAAACATACGTTTTTTTTAAAACGTCAAACACCTTGTCTAAATGATACAATAATCATTGGAACGCACGTAACCCTGGTAATTATTTTGAGCATCCTATATCAACCGCGGCACCACAGAAAAGCGACCGCAAAACAATCGGGTCACTCTGTGCCTACTCTACCAATTAAACATCACCTAACCGGTCACACGCGCGAAACAAAAGAAGAACGTATTAACGCGCGTACGCTTCATTAATTCACCCGTTGTAAATTCACTTAGTCCTCGTTCATCGCATGAACGAGATGCATGCGTGTGTGATAACTGAATGGAATCTGAAAATACACGACGCTCTTAATAGGAGGACGTTTATTTATAATTGATTCGGCTAAAAACATGCAGTCTATGTTACCACGAATATCTCACAGACTACTGAAAATATGATGGCATTGTGTGTACATGGTACTTAGGAAAAGCCTGGAAGAGCCTAAGGAGATCCTAGCTTTAAAAGGAGATTAAATTTCCAAATTCCCAAGGTTCTAAAATTCCAAACTAGAAATTTAAGTTTAACAAATCACCAAACAGCGGTGTCTTCTTCTATATCGCCATTTATTTTGAGGATACCATTGTTAATCGTTCTATCAATGTAACCTAGCCTCAGATAAAGGAAGTCTACGTTACATTGAAGTTCATATACGTTTGAATGTAGTAACATATCCACTCCAAACGCACGTTCTGTCTCCATCCTCTCCACTTTGTGACGTCGATCGAATTTGTCGTTACACGTCACATTGTACGACGAACATTAATTACGTTAGGGTAAACTCGTCCTGTTCAGAATCAACCGACCGTATCCCACATATTGCGATATCCGACCGGACTGATTAGCGGGCCACTCTCTATCGGCTCTCCCTCCTCCTGTCTCTCTCATCCCCTTCATACGCTCCACCCCTCGACCTACCCTCGTTTTTCCCACGTCGTTGAAATCGTTGAAATCGTTGCCACTCGATAATTAACAGCCACTTATGGATTTAGAGTGAGGTCAGTGTCACCATATGATTACGTAAGAATACGTGTTTTCGCACGGCAGACACAATTGCAGGCTGCTAAGGGTATTCGGTTACAATGGAACAAGTTCATCGCTCGTGTTCGCGTTCACGATGATTTCATTATTTACAGTTTGCTTCACAAGAAAGTATACGGATGCATTTCAATAATGCACAACCTACAGACAAAAGAGTTACTCTAAAGTATATTTAAAACAGTATTGCTCAACTACCTAATGAGTCCACTTCTATTGTTGATAATTACCTGGCATCTTTCTGACATATTTTTCACAAACTTTTCTGCGTGTTCCTCTCTTGGCTGAATTTGGAATATCTTGTTTCGTAGCTCGTTCGTTCAACGACGAGAAATTCGCGTTCACCATTTGACGTAATCAAGGAAGATAAGTGTTATGTATACAATCAAACATTGATTACGGATGATCTTGATTACTGATTCCGTCTTGTCTTGATGTGTAATCGATGATTCGTGTGCTCGAGATAGGGGAACATTGTATCAGTTCGCATTTCTTGGTCTGTGAATTGAATGAATTCTTTCTCTTAGCTTATGTTCTATTCTTTGAAACATTTTATGACGTACGAATAGTACTGTGTAAAGTGGATATACTTCTCTTGACCCTGTTTCAAGCGATGGCCATTTTTTGTACTGTAATAATTACCACGAGTAAACAAAACCGGTGTAACTTGTTACAATCATTTGCAAATAATGCTTGATACATCACGCGTGACCGTAATGTCACTCCACGAGCATCATTTCTAGTGCAGCATGACTCACTTGCACATTGTTGCATACAATGGGCACTGGGAAATGACTGAAACATGAAAATGGATTTTAATGGAACATGTGTTTATCTGATACTCAAAGTAGACGATATAACTCGCATGGCTATTAGTACCATTAACACGTAACAACATTATTAAGTGACAAACAGAACAAAAATAAACATGTTCCTATTTAACACGTTATCATTCAGTTATTAAGACACGTTTTTATGATTTACAAATTACCGAGTTCCTAAATTTTCAGTTACAATTTCGGTTATTCTATGGTTCTAAATTTTCAAAGCATTCAAAATTTGATCGGGTCCTTATCAGTGCGACCGCACATCGATGCCCGAGAGTTCTTTGGCGGGCACTTGATCTGGCCTGCATTGACCAAGAGAACTCTCGGTGTCGTTAGCCGTACGCCGTACCGAGGGTGAGGTCAGCAACGCCGCGCCACTCAATAAATCAGCTCGGTCGCCGGTGCCAACGGAGTTGCCTGAAATCTGCCACGTGATCCGTCAACAGAGAGTTGAACCAGTAATGCGCGCCTACCTTCACTCGGATATATTCACCGTCGTCGCTGAAAATCGACCACCAGAGAGAGTTCCGACTTTCCGACGAGAGATGGTCGCGCGCTAGACATATCACCATCGAGCAAAACTGACTCGCGACCCATTTTTCTGTCCCGTTTCTTCTCCTTCTCTTTCTCTCCTCTCTTGCTTTTTTTTCCACGCTCACGATTTTTCTCGCGTTTATACCTGCAACAGGGGAACCGTCGTTACCTTGACACTAGGTGGAACAATTGTTTCCACGTGTTCAAGCGTGGACGACCGCAAGAGATTTATCCACTTTTTGTTGCTTTTTCTCTAGCGATCTTTATCTCTCGGTGATTTATGTTCCTCGTCTTCTAATCGAATCAACATTACGTAAAATTGAAGCTTTTTATACATGATTTTCATAATTCGAATTTAGTGCTTTAAAACTACTGAGTAGGTCAAAATATGTACGTAACTACATATTAAAAGAAAACGGTGTCGTTTCTTTTTTGAAGTGTTAATAACTTTAACGAATTTGAAATTTCTTATAAAAATCAAAAGTGACCTCGTATGGGCATGAGTTGCGAGAAAATGCAAGACAACGAATTTGTTGTATCTCCGTGATTGTGCTTCGATTTTACATTGCTCGATTTACGCTAATTAATGAAACACTCGAAGGCAATATGTAATTCGTTCGATTACCGACGAATACATAATTCTATCGCGCACTGAATTACAGGATACATCGCTATCCTATATCAGCAGTCACGTAACGAGGCGGAATATTTTAATAATAAACAGAGGAAAATACTCGTCCTCGTATCGCGTGTCTGTGCTTTTCGGTATATATTTAAAACCCCAATAACGAGACCTGGGTGAACGATAATGCTCTAATTAAATAAAACGCTGCTCAATGCAGCGTAAAGATTTGCATTCTAATTTTTTTATCTCGTTTCATCGGATTGGTTTATTTTCAGTCACGTAACAGATAGATTAATTTCGACACGTTTCCAATTACTTGTTAACTCGTGCAAATTTTACTGCTTGCCACATCTAAAACATAAAAACACGTATCAGTGCACTTATTATAATTACTACAGCGTTTCTTTTATTTTGTAAAAAGAACTAACGTTTATTGCAAATTTCTAATACGAACGTTAAAATTGTTTACAAGAAATAAAAAATTGTTAGTCTTTAATGTTGCAACAAAAAAATGCACTATCCATTACTGCATTCAAAATCGACAAAAGAGATGTATTGATGATGAGCGAAACAGTCGTGCACCTGCACGGTGAGTTGACCCAGTTTTATTTCTTATAATTTAACACGGAAAAAGACACTCTGTTTTCAGACTAATAGCCTTTAAAATTTTACCAGTTCCATTAATCGTTTTAAAATTAAATTATTAACGAGATGCGATCAACGTCTGCAAAGATAAGCTTAATAATATATACTACAATAAAATTTAATAAATATAAAGTATAAACGTTTTGCAACAGCATTCTTTGAAAATAATATATTAACTCCACTTACAGTCTATTTTTCTGATCTAACTAAACTGTATCTAATTATTTTCACGCGGAAGTGATCGTGACCGACATTATCCATAATAATCGTTGTACAACGAAGATAATGGCTGCACTTATTCTCAAATCATCTAAATTGCGCGTACTTGGCATACTCGGGTGCAACAGTGGCTTCCTTGGTTACAGAGAAATGTAAAGAACAGAGACTCCCACTATTTTTTGACTCTAGAGAAACAGATATATAAATATGAAAATTTTTTAATCTTCCATGTTTCATATTGCTAAGTTTCCAACTTTCGAATTTCTAAATTTGAAAATTTACCTCTGGTTGCCATTTTTCCTAGGAAAGGAATGCATTTCCCTACAGTATACTATTGTAGAATATTTAAACGTGTCTCAGCTAGGAAACCATATTGTAAATCGATGAAAAAAAGCTTGCAAGCTTTGATGGAGCACCCAGTCCAGCCAATGGTTTCTTTATCGTTGTATTTACATCACTGTAAATCTTTATGCTGGGCATTGGTCTTTCTTTTTCTTACAACACATCTACCGCCCTCTTCCTTTAACCTCCTCTACCTTCTCCCTCTAACATGTTTTCGTAGAACTAAACTTTATTGGCCAGTTGGACCAACTAGACGAAACACGAATGCTGACACTTAAATGCTGATTGCATTTTCTTTTTCTTTTTCGTCGCCACATTCCATTCGAAGTTTGCGTCACTTAATGGCGTTAAAATACATCATCTCCGATAAGAATCTCTCCTGCCAAGAGTTAGTCATGTTCTCGCCCGTTGATTAACATCTTTACATTCACGAACGTCTGTTTTATAAACACCTAAAATGTAATGGGAAACTGTTACTAGAGAGAGAGACAAGCAATGGAAATTGATTACACTTTAATCAATTTTATTGCGCAACTTGCTTTTACTTCTTCCAATATATTTTCTTAGTTAATCGGATATTACACGAAAGGTTTTACGCAGTGAAAGTTTTGAAATACCACAAGCTACTTCTTTCGGTCGAAGTAACCAGCAAATGAAACGCGAAGACAGTACCTTCGAATATAAACAATGCTGCCGTGATATATGTTTACTTTCGAATAATTTTTGGACCATGGCCAGCATCGTTTCACGCTCAGCACGTCAATTTGGTACTGGCAAGCAGCCGGAATTTTCGTCAAACAGATCTCCAAATGACTGTTATTATCCGCTTGTTATTAACGAGAATGAAGAATACTTAATCTTGGCGCTAGTGATATTTGTCAAAGAAGAAACGTGACTGTCAAACTCAATGGGGGAGTTTTGACGCTTCTGATTGGCGAGAAGCCATTGCGCGCGAAAATGTTCGATTTCAAATACAACACGAATATTTGCATTCGTGGCATAAAATAATGCAATGATTGAAGTAACACATTCCTACAATTGTGTAAATCTACTAAGTACCGATATCAGGTTAGGTTTGAAGTTTAAACAAAAATAAATTGAGGTTAATAGAATTACATGTTACATTCGATCTCGATATATTGTGGAGTATCGATATGATATTGATAATTTATCGATAATCAGTAGCAATACCAATGGTGCATACGGCTCGCACATTAACGTCGCGACTGAGCATACACGAACTGTGAGTAGTAGCTGAATTAGAGTCTGATCGTGTCAACACCGAACGAATAGACGTGGCAACGTTGTACAGACGAGTTTAGTAGCCGGCTAGCCAAAGCACGGAGTAGCCGACCGGTGGAACGTCCGCACGTCTGGGGACGACCTTCCTTTACTCGTCCCGTGTCGAGGAACTTCACCTCCCGCACTGCCAAATACTTTTATCTTTTTTGAATTGAAGATTTGCTTACTTAATATTAACTTATACCAAATATATCAATAAAAGTATTGTTATCTACTCACTTCACTTGTACTCACAATAAATTATTTCGATTGAATAGTCTTTTCGATATCGAAATATGTATAAATATATCGATAACTTCCAAACAATTCGATAACAAAGTTCTCAATAAAGAGAATCGATACATATCGAAATTTTAAGTACTTGGTACCAATTATCGATATCGATTTTTCTTCGATCGATATGAAACTAATACTGTACCCAATAGAAGAATATCGATTCTTGCGTAGAACTGTCTAACAGATATCGATACTTTTTAGCACTTCCATTTTCGATATTATTTAATATGGACAATAGTATCAGTTTCAACACTAATATACATGTATATATACGTGTATAGATGCATATTGTAGTATTATAATTATGTACTACTTCCTGTATATGTATATTCTCAAGTCTCCGTTTATTCAATTAATTCATCTAAGATACGGAGTGTATGTAATCCGACCGCGATACAAATCCTAGGGGGTTTCATTTCGCAGTTGGCACACGTGCGCAGGTGGAGTATGGCTAGGTGGTAGTTTTTTACACCGCGAGCTCTAGTGGCTTTTTCCCATCGTTTCTTTGGTAGCCAACCGTACAAAAGAGGAGGGGGGAAAAGAGAGAAGAGAAGAGAAGAACGTTAGTGGGTACATGGTTATCAGAAAAGGAAAGTAATACCCAGAGCCGAGAAAGAGAAGTCAGGGTTCGGGCTTCGTTCCTTCCAGCTGGCCTGGCACGGCAAAGGAGGCCTTGTCGCGCGGCTGCTCGTTCGGTCAATGTCTTCTCTTTCTTCCTCGCTCTTCCTCTCTACCTTCCTCGTCGTCCCCCTCTTCTCTTTTTAACCTCCCCACTTTCTACCTTCCCCTTCCTCCCTCCCTCTCTCGTTCCCTTCACCATTACCCCGCTCACTGCCTCTTTCATTCTCCCCACTATTCGTGCGCTGCATCGCGCACACGAGACACGGTGCTGCCTGTGAATCCTGCTGTCATCTTTTGCAAACGCCCGTGTCTGTCTTAATAGCTTGAATTTGAACGAGAATCGGTGTATCACGAACGTACATCCGTCTGGATAATCTTTCGCTCGAAATCACTGCAACCACGTTTATCGCGATAACGGTATTTAGATGCACACAGGGGAAACCGAGAGAGAAAAAAGAGGAGGGGGGAGGGCTGAGCGCCACCCGTTCAGAAATGTGCACTGACATCGCGGTTTAAAGCCACCGACGGAAAGGCGTTCTCGTACGACTTTTTCTACTGTGCGCGCACCACCGACAGAGTTTCACTCGCGCTTCTTACGTGAACCGACAATTCATCGGCGTTCATAGTGATAGAAAAGGAATTGCTCTATGTTTACGACCAGGCGGTATAAATTTGTGGGAAAATCGTGGAGTGTTTACCATACGCGTTCAGCGTAATCGTTCTTCTGGTTTACTCGAGTTTTATACGTGTTGAATGTGAGCAGAGCCAACCGATATCGTTGTAAATCCGATACGACGAATGATCACATCCCGCGATTTGAAACGAATGAAATTTAATTATTTTAATTAATGCTCGTGGTGGTAACAACTGTACAAAGTTATCGTGTATAAAAATTATGTTACATTTATTAGGATACCGTTTACAACAACATCTTTAGCTTCATGTAAATAACATTGATTCTCTAAGAACACAATCTTACATCCTCAAATTTAATGTCTTCCATTTTTCAACAATAATACAACAAATTTATCTTTTTTATAAACATTTTAAAAATGGTATTAAACTTTTTTTATCATATTATACAAAATTGTAATTTGAATTATTTTTTATGATTTCAGAGTGCAATAAAGTTAGCTGGTAAAAATAATGTCAAGAAATTGCACACGCTACTGTCAATAGTGGAAGAGAAACCAAAGGTGGATACAGGACAGAATAATAGACACAACGAGCATCACATCAAAAATCATTTCAAGCACAACCATTATACACACAGTTCCATACTGACACCTTCGACGCTTAACCAGGTAAATCTTAAACAATAAATGAACACTTGATATATTATAGCAAAATGTGGAAGTATATAAATATATTACATTTGTTTTACAGGGCCTAGATGCAGGTACAAGCGACGATAGTGGTAGAGCATCTGAACAACTGCATGGCCCTGGTATACCTAGGGATTGCCAGGACGCAGACAGTTCCAGGGACCACCTCAGCGATGTAAGTAACATAGCAATTATAAAATGGATATTATATGTATCGTTAAAAAAAAATTGAAACTCAAAACATTTTTCTATTGGCTTTACAGGCTAGCAGTCATTGCAGTTCGGGTAAAGGTTATATCGTAAGTATCATTGTTGTAAGAATAGAAATATTATTTATTAAAATTGAAAGCTGTTATAATAATTTTGCTATTTTATTTTTCTATTATAGTGTGATAGTGAAGGAGAAGACGATAAGGTAAGCAATCATGCGATAAATATGCGGTAAAAAGTCAGCAGTTCTTTGTTAAAAATGATTTGTTTTACAGGGCTCGGATGCTGAATCGATACTCTTTGAATCTTCTACCCCACCACCCCTTGCACGTAAATGTACGTAATGTTAAAATCGATAATATTTGTTTGCATTTTAAATGCATACATAAAATTAACGTCAATTTTTCAGACGAATTGCCATCATCTTCGCCACACGTTTTGCCTCCAGCAAACGGAGCAGGAGGTTCTCCTCCTGACACGGGTGGACAAATTTCAAATCCAGCAACGGATGCTCCGGCACCTATACCACCTCCCGTGCCCGCGTCTGCGCCAGTTCCAACAGCACCAAGTCCTCCCAGTCCTACATTACCCCCTCACATATCCCAACCACCTGTAAGTAAACATAATTCTTCGGTTTCTTTCTTACATACGAAAATATACATTCAACCATATGTATTTTCAGATGACTAGTCCATTGGCAGCAAATCCACGTGCAATAGCTCCTCAACAGCGGCCAGCTTCCCCTGCTCTGCCACCTCCATCACTTTCCCAACAGCCTCACACAACGATACCCGCGTTACATCCACCCAATGTACCACTTATTTCGTCGAGTCATACAACTAGTCCTGCGGTAGCAAGTTTAGGTGTTACCCCAGCAGCACCATCAAACGGAGCTACCACCACTAGCTACCCACCATCGATACCCATGGCTGCTTATCCACAAACTCAACCATCTTATCCTCCTCTTTATACGCCGTACACTGCTCTAAATCACAGTCCATACCTTCCACCTGCGGTTCCATCTCCCTCCCATTCTGCTTCTTCACGGGCAGAGGTGGTAAGTTACACGTTTTCGTAAGATCAAATTATATCAAATTTCGGAAATATCTTATTCATCTTTTAATTTGTATTTTCTGTTTTTAGAGAGGAAGTAGAGCTTCCCCGTGTACTAACATAAATAAACAGCCTGTAGGAAATAATACCACAAATCATAATACTCCGTTAAGTGCTGCCACTACGACATGCGTGTCTACGATAACTAACACAGTTACTACGGCAAATACTATTGCTCACAGAGACATGGTAGCCTGTAGTTTAACTGGAAGAAACAATAATTCCCCCCGTGGACATAGCCCGAATCGAGAAAGGGAGAGTTATAGGTATAATTTAATCAAAATTTATGTACCAGCATTTATTTACCACTATAGTGGTCTTATAGTGGTATTGCTTATTGCAGCAGTAACGTCAGTAGCTTAAGTCGAGGTAGCATAACGCCCGTAAGTGTGCCAAACACATCTTCGCCAGCCAATTCTAGTCTACCTGCTTATTCCAAGCCACAAGGATGGATTGGGTATGAATGAAATCGAAACTGATACATGTCCGAATATTCAACGAATTCGTTTTCTCTACAACAATTTGTAATTTACAGTAGCAGCACAACGTCACAATTGTCTCCAGCAACAGCAACATCAGTACCAAGGCCAACACCTCCACCAGTTCCACTTGGAATGCATACATTTCCTCCACCAATGTTTGCCGCACCGTTACCACCTCCCGTCTCCAGTTCCAGTCCACATACATCACTGCCTTCGTTACCACCGCCAACGACCAATCCCAATCCATTCTCTGCCGAATCACTTTTTCAAACAAGTAAGTTTATAAACTATGCTTCAATTTCGTTAATTCAAATAGTAGTAAAAGTAAAACCTTCGTTCGTAACGAATGGGATGCTAACCGAAACAAGGGGTGCCTCATGTCGCAGGTCAGGCAGACCTGTTAAGGCGAGAACTTGACAATAGATTTTTGGCAACTCAAGACAGAAACGTCGGAGTCGGCAATTTAGGTCCACCTCCTTACCTTAGAACAGAGATGCATCATCATCAACATCAACACACTCATGTACATCAACATACCACACCTCTACTTCCACCGGCAGCTGCAACAACGTTATTTCCACCTCCTATAGTAAGTAGACTAGACAGTCTTATTTGTATGTATTATATAACGTATACTCATAACAATAGTTTAATGTATTCACAAACAATTATTTTTTTAGTTTAAGGATATCCCGAAATTAGGAGGTGTTGAGTCTCCATTTTTTCGTGGGAATTTAAATCTTTCTAGTTATTCCGGTTTTAATACCGGTCTTTTACATCCTGGAATTGGACCACCTTCGACTCCTTTCGTACCACCTAATCACTTAACATCATTTGCACCAAAGGTGAAATAGTTGTCTGATATAGCAAACGCGTAAAACCATAGCATTTGTTACAATTTATGTTTTGTATTATAGAAAAGTGGAAAATGGAATGCAATGCATGTGCGCATTGCTTGGGAAATTTATCACCACCAACAGAAACAACAGGCAGAAGCTAAAGCAGGAAGCGTTGTTAATACTAAAACGGAATTACTAAGACCACCGGGTCATCTTTATCCAGGAGGACCAGGAGGTGGTCTCGGAATAGGTGCACCACCAATGGCCCCTCCATTTCCTACTAATATACCACCAGCTCATCCTGCACCACCACCACCTCATCCTGTTGGTTGCTTATCTACACCAGCCTCGCATTTAGGTAATTTTGCAGTAAATATATACGTACAAAGTATTAGTGAATAGAAGGTCAACAATTTAGTCATAGTTCGTAACTATAATGCAGGGACAGGAATGTCACCATTTGGAAGGTATCCATCAACGTTTGGCGGACCAAATCCTAATTTCCCTGGCCTTTCTACTTTTCCTCCATCAAGGGAAATGCCACCACTGGGTGGGCTGGGTTCTGTACACGATCCATGGAGAGGGTACGTTTTTGTTAACGATCGTGTCATAAATTTCCAAAGATTCATAGTTGTGCATTTTGGGAATTTTCGATATACGTAATGAAAGATTATTATGATTATTCGTTTTAAAACGTTTAGATTACAACGAGCATCAACTGGCTTTCCACCAACAACGGTATCGTGGAGCCTAAAACCGGAACCACCTACGATCGACAGACGAGCCGAGCTTGAAGAACGAGAACGTGAACGCGAACGCGAACGCGAGCGTGAACGGGAACGGGAACGAGAACGGGAAAGAGAACGTGAACGTGAACGGGAACGAGAACGTGAGCGTATCAGACGCGAAAAGGAAAGGGAACGGGAAGAACAACGAGAAAGGGAAAGACGGGAACGCGAAAAAGAAGAGAAAAGGAAACAGCAAGAAGCTGCTGAAAGGGAGAGAGAAAGAAGGGATAAAGAACGCCGCGAAATGGAAAGACGGGAAATGGAACGCGAAAGGTTGCTTCATCAAAATCGGCAACATGTGGTGGTAGGTCGAGAACGGTCGCCTCTGAGGAATGGATCAGCTCCTATGGATGCTGGTGAGGTACGAGTTAAAGAAGAGCCACGAAGCAAAGACGATGAAGTGGTGATGCTTCCACGGCCACCGGGTCCCGGTCCTGGAGCGGCATCCGCGACAGGACCTGGTCCAAGTCCACTGCCTGACACGAGATATCATCATCCTCATCCTCATTCATACCTTGCAAGGCATCCGCACTCTATGCCTGCGCCGCATTCCATGCCACGAAGTATGCTACCTGGATTAGGTGGTCATCCGATGCAACATTTTCCACTCCCGTCTGCGCCTACTGGTCAACCAGGCGGTCCTTGGCCTGGAGATCCTTTCAGAGATTATCGTTACGACCCCTTACAACAATTACGTTATAATCCGCTGATGGCTGCCGCCGCGTTTCGAGCAGAAGAAGAAGAAAGAGCTAAACTATATGCCGGATATCCACCACCACCACCTGTAAATTCTTTAAGAAGCAAGGATCCAAGTCCTGGTCCATTGAGCAATTTACACATGCATCATAGAGCAGGGCCTGGACCTGGAGTACCAACACGACAGTTAGAACCTGCTTTGATGCACGCGGATATACACAAAAAGGAGGATGCATCCCAATCCCGATGATATATCCTCCCCACGTCCTCAGCTTCTACAAGTGAACGCGCTAAAGGGCCAGCATTCTGAGCATTTACGTAAAGTTTTCAGGCCCCGGTGCTAATATTTTGCTAATGGAGAAGAGGCGTTATTTAAAAAAAGTTGTACATAAATTATATAATATTTATAGTTATCAAAAGAGAGTGCGAGAAAAAGATGAACAGTGTAGAACATTTCAAAAACGCACCCGTAAAGAAGATCGTTAACGAAAATGCCTTGTTCGCGATCGATTAAGGTTCCGTCTATCACGTGACAAAACTTAAAGGCGGTTCCTTAATATAAACTACCAAGGCATACAATTAAAATGATGCAGTCATAAAGAAAAAAGATAATGACGATGTTATTGTGATTCTCTGCGAGTTTCGGGGATTTGACTGTTCATAGCGATCTAAACTTTAATCATTACGGTAACTATGCGTACAGTTAAAACAAAAAAGTATCGTGTGTAATATTATAGATATTGTAGAATGCGAGACGATGCTACGTAAAGAAAGAAATCCAAGTTAAGAGAAAAGTTAAGCGGATCTCTACCATTACTCAAAAAAAATTATTTAATTATTTATTTATTGCGACGTATAAACGAATCTCTACTACCGACGTACGGATATGATTGTAAACAAAAAAAGTTGCCCTAATTTAATCGATATAACATAACAAAAAAAAAAGGTTATGAAATATTCTTTTCTTATAGAGATTATTCATTTGTACCGTAGAACTAATAGTGAAAAAATTAACAGGGCAAAAGAACAGATATCTTTGGCTTTTGGCAGCACAAGCTTGCTTTTTTCTTTATTTACGTGGAAATTAGAATTGCACTCTGGTGCTTTCCTGTGATATAAAAGTAAGATCATTCAGAAGCGTTGCGATTGTTTTTTGTCATAATTTGTAAAATAAAAAGAAGGAAACGGAAGGACATATGCAATGTATGTGACTCAAATTGTTTTTCAACAAGTTATAAAAAGTATCGCTGCATTTTTGCATTGAAAAAAATTTGTATTTGACAAGGAACATGGAATTCATGAGTAAACAAATACAAAAGCAGTTTGTCCGTGCCAAAGTGCTTTAATCAAAAAACATTTAACGCTATGTAGAAAAATTGCAACTTCTGATTTTGTACCTAACAAAAATTGAGAAAGAAATATGGTTTTGTACCCTTGTTTCATCGTCCTCTCAATTATTAGCCATATACGTCGTTATGTTACCAGAGAGATAATTCGAGATCTCTCTCAAGAAACAGAAAAAAATAAAATAATTCGTGCCATGGACCAGGCTAGATTCAAAACAAACCCTGGTGCCTCTGAAAATACTTACTTTCGTGAAGTTAATCGGACTCTTTAAACTGTTTCGTTCACACTGTGAAGTCATCGTAAAAAAATGTATATTATTATATATTTAACGACCATACTGCAATTTAAAAATTGTAGATATTTTTCATCGATACAAAGTTGCAATGTGATGCAATGATTCTGTTCTTGTAGATATCGCGAAGTATAAAAGAGGATTTTGTGTGAATAGGTTTTTTCTAAAATTGATTCTTTGTAAAAGGGTCTAATAATCATAGTTTCTATCAAACTTGTCGTTTCTAGTACTTTCACCAAGCCTAAACATCTTGTGTAGTTCACAAAGACCTCAGAAAAAAAGATACGAATAATTCGACAACAGATACTGCCACTATCTGCAGTATACCGTACAAAATTACGCTTACATTAGATTACGATTTGTCACTTATTGAATATTTTTTCTGAAGTCTTCGTGTCTATACGTAACATTATTACGTCACAATATCTAGAACACATTCTTTTGCCCAGGGTCATCGGCTTCAGGTACCAATCAATAGCAGCAATGTATTTGTCACGTGTGAAACTGATATATTTGAAAAACAGCGAATCACGAACGGTGCTTCCTTCATTACCATCATTGAAATGTAAATTACTGTTAACACCGTTATGAACAAGTCTATTGTTTTAAGTGCGTACACTTCCCTGTCAATACGTTTGAATGAATTGGTAAAAACTGTTTTGCTTAATATATTAAGACGACCAACCAGGATAAACTGAGTTTGGTCAAATTCAGTTTTTATCTTATATGTACAGAAAAATGTTGCTATCGCGAGCTGCTTGAGCTTGATCTCGTGTAACGACGGTGCCGATGCCGTGGATTATTTGGGGGACTTCGCGATCGAGTTCTTGGTCTACGTCTCGGTGGCCGTGGGCTTCTACGTCGATTAATCGGTGGTGAACGTCTACGATAACGTGGGGGAGTATTTCTACCACCACCGCCCCATCGTGGTGGTCTTCTTCCCATTGGAGGTGACATCCTACGCATCGGTAACGGCCGTGGTTTTGGTAATAATACTGGAGCAGCAGTTATCTCCTGACCATCTATTTGTCCTGTACAATACGTTATCGTTTAGAAAACGAATGTAAGTTAGAAAAGTTCACAATTCTTCACTTACCACCATCCATGTGTTTCATTGCATTTTCAGCTTCATCCGCTGTTTCAAACTCCACATAAGCAAAGCCTCGTCCTTGATTAGGATGAAGCTTGTCCATGGCAAAATCGACCATTTTTATTTGACCATATGTGGAAAATATTTCCATAATGTGTTCTTTAGTGACATTGCGTGTCAAATGTCCAATATGTATTTTGGTTGGTCTAGGAATCGGTGATCTTTCTCTGCGTTTTCGACGCGGTGAGGGTGATCTATAAAATCAAACAAAATAAAAAAGGTTACATACACAAAAGGATCTGTTTTCCCTATGTACGTCAGACAAACATCTTTACCTAGAGTGTCCTTTTGGCTTAGGCTTATCGATCACAGAATTGCTACTTTTCTTTTTATCTTTTTCCCTATCTCTATCTCTGTCCCTATCCCTATCTCTTTCTCTTTCCCTTTCTTTTTCTCTTTCCTTTTCTTTGTTATCATGCCTACGAGAAGCATCAACACTTTTGCTTCGACTTCTTTTCCTTCCTCTATCTCTGGAACTTCCAGAAGAACTGCCTGAACTACTAGAAGTAGTACTAGAAGTAGAACTTGATCTGGAGCTACTTCCGCTGCTTGTAGATGATGAACCTGAGCTGCTATCTGATGAACTGCAAAATATCAATAACAAAAGCATTGTACAACCATAATTATGAATTGAGTTATTTCACGAAAACGTTTTAATCGCCTTACCTACTGCCACTGCTCGAAGATGAAGCTGCACGCTTCTTTCTTTCTCTTTCTCTACCTCTTTCTCTCTTATTTTCTTTATCCGTTACTTCGGAATCGCTTTTACCAGTACTATCTTTACGACTGCGTGCCCTGCGTCCATATGAAAACACTCGATAATGATGAGGTTACGATCAAACGAAAGAAACTAAACTAAGATAATAGAATATTAATACATATTACTCACATCATAGTATGATGTAAAACTCCAGGTTATAGGCGTGGTTTTGTCGTCTATAAATGAAAGAAAACGTTGTTGAACGCCGTATAAACGCCAATAATGGCGGACGGTGCCGCTAAAGAATCACGTCTTTTCACAAAACACGTTTCCGCTGTTAGTTATGTATTAAACAGTTATTGCATATAAACAATATACAATACCGAAAATTAAGAAACTGAATTTGTTATCAAATCATAATAGAACAACATACGAAGTTTACGAAGGAACGATGCAAAATTACCAATAAAATGACGCGGCGCTCGCATCGTTATTCCCGCCGGGTTACGGTCATGTCATACCATAAAGTTATAAAAATTTGATCGTATATGTATATATATATAGTATCCATTTTGGAAAATGTCGGAATATTCAGAACAAAAATATGATTATTATCTTCTTTTTCATTAAATACATTTTTAAAGTTACCGTAAAGTACAGCGTATTATGCTCACATTAGTCATTAATTAAATATAATACTCAACTTTCATGTTAACTTTATCCCTGTAATTATTCAAAATTTAAAATAATTTTACATTACCTAATGATAACTTTCTTTATATATATATGTATATACAAATTATTTAGTGGATGAGTTTATTTGTACATATAAATGCGAGATTCTGAAATGGATAAGGCTGTTGCTAATCTCTTTTACGAACGCTCACTGAAGAATATGTAATGTAAATGTACTCTAATATGGCGCGTAGTTCGAAACAAAAACCTTAAGACTTTCATGATCAGTAATTTTAAAATCGAATAAAATAAACTTTCTAATACGATTAGCTTATATTTCATGGATTTATTTTTGTAAATTGCTGCAGCGATACGTAAGTACCGAAATGTATATGTATGTACATTTAAGTGATAATAACGAGCAATATTTATGTACAAGTACACCGAATTATAAACACTAAACATTCGTCACACCTTACACATAATCCTCTAAACCAATTCGTTTTATTGTTGTACCAGTTTTTTGTTTGCTTCCTGTTCCTTTTTTCTTTTTGCTCTTTTTCTTCGAGTGCCCTCTGTGTGTAAAAACTACGTAATTAATGTGGAATATGGAAAATCGTATGTTTCCTTATTTTGGCACAGCTCATGGTAAAGTAAAACAACAATATATGTAACTCAAATAGAGAAGGAATGAGTAACGCGTTTCTTTTTAACAGTAGCGCCAACATTGGAAGAAATATGACTAATAATCGCAGTATATCCATTTCTTTTTCCTTTTTTTGTTTTACCAAATATAGGATATTCGTCGAGAAAACGCCTCTTTAGCCTGGAAATATTCGATGTTCGATAAGCCCTTTAGCTGAACGATATGTGCTATTTTAACAATAATAATTCGATTATCAATTCGTCGTAAGGTAAACGGACACGCCATATTTCACGATTTACCTTACGCATACACGGTTCGCAGTTATTCATTAAGCCTGCATAAATAGTAATATTGGTCTCGCATACAAATACATAATACAGAAACCGGCATGCAATTTTTTAAAAGCGGGGTATATTACAAACTTAGTAATAGCAGTAGATATACCAATAAATTTATGCAATATGTATATATTACAAAATTGTATTCCCCTTTTGCCTTTTTCCTTTTTTTCTTTTTTAACAAAGTCTGTTGGTGAGATTTTGTATATATTCTTCTTTTTTTTCCGTCGAGTAGATCATCCATCATTGTAAACATTTGAAACACGCCGATCTGTCACTCTTCTTCTTTCTTCTTTCATATAATACTCTAATGTTTTCCTGGTATACATTCATTCACACAACTAGTTTTTTTCACTCATTCACACATTGTTCTCTCTCATATATTTTTCATTATCTATTCTCTTTTACTTGTAAAAATCCAATTGATCGTATTAGTGGTCACATCAATAAAATTATCATTTATAACAAACAAATGAAATCATTGTAAAGTCTTATTATTTACGTATAAATATTGTTAAATATGTATATTAAAAATTTACTACACATTTCACGATTATTTTACACAGAATTTGTTATTCTATCCTGATAATGACTTAAGTCGATTAAGTAACCTTTTGTTAAATGGACACAAATCGTTCTCGCATCAACGAAGATAGGAGACTACACCGGGCAGACTCGATTTTGATCTCCGTTCTTCTCTCAGAGAAACAAAGAACACACGCGCGATCAAAATCGAGCCCAAAGAATGCACGCAAGAATAATCCCTATGTTTTTTTGTTACTAGTTTACTCGTATGTATACGATAGACAAAGAAGAGGAAAACGGAAGGAACGGGAATCAACCGATGCTGCGTTTCTAGAAATTGAGTCACGACATCATGGTATAAAAATCTAAACTGACCTTACTGTGTACTAAAAAATAGAATTATTTGCTGCTAAGCGAGACAAGCTCGATCTTTAGCAAGGGTTTCGCTTAGCGAATTATCTCTAAGCGTTCGGAATTACTTTCGTTGACGCTTTTCGTGACTCGATTACTTCGATCGTCAATCGGTCCGAACGCTTCTTTTATTATTTCCCTCGGATAAATGAACACGTTTCGTCTCGTGTACACGTCGGATCGAATGTTCATCGTTAAACAACGGTTAAATCAAAAATATTGCTAGTAACATGACACAACAGTCTTACGTTGACGGTAAACTTCGCGTTGAACCGAAACTTTATATTAATCTTATGCATCGTCGTTCGTCCAACGCGAAATAAGACCTAATAACACTTTTCCTATATTAGCCAGTTTCTGATGAAAAATAATTGAACACCGATATCTTCTTTCCACGAAAACTCTTCAGGTTTGTTGGTAATCGTTCCACAAATAGTAACGAATGATACATCGTATCAAAGTTCATCGTTTGATCAGGAAAATAATCGGCTCCATTTCACATTTCAATAAAGTATCGATAATGCATCAATGCTTGGACCGGAAGAACTTACGATACCTCGACCGGATTAATATCATTTGACATAGAATGTTTAGCTGCTTCGATACGATAATTCAGACGGATATCTCGTAGGCGGCGTACGTTCTTTCCTCTTTGGGACAGGAAACGCGTAACGTTGCCGGCAATTCTTGTACAATCTCCGTCCAGCCGCAGGTTGGTGCGGAGACCGTAAAGCTGGGCTATACAGATATTTCGTAGTTCATATCGTAGACACTAGCACGATCCGGCGTCGGCGTGGTGGGTCGCTGTGATCTGTTATCGTTAGGCGCTGACACCATTTCCATGGAATCGGTCATTTCTAAGGCTCTAACAAACGACATTGGTCTGCGACGCGTATCGCCCGACGTAGGTGTGGTCGGTGTTGCCATGGTGGCTTTTCGTTTCACCTGGGGTGACTGTTGATGTGGTGGGAAGACCGGTACTCCACCCCTCATCGCAGGATGATAAGCTGCTCTAGGAGCATTGGCGTATAATTGTTGAGTGGGACTTGTTGGGTTGGAACGATAATAATCGTACGACGACGGTGGAGGTCTTTGCGACGGCGACTGATGTGTCGTTGAGTTTGCCGTCGTACCAGCTGGAGCTGGATAGCTGCCGGGTGAATTATCTTTCCACATGTAGACACCACGTTGAGGTGAACCCGCTAACTCTCGAATGTTGTCAACGGTATTGTTAGTTCTTGAGTACGAATGATCGGTACCTTGACGAACGAGCTCACTTTCCGACAAAAAACGACGCTGTGGACTGTAACCGGCTACTACGGCACCGCTAGCAGCACCAATACCGGTATTATTCCCTTGCTGTACATCATAATACGTTGGTGTATCGTTCACTCCTATAAAATCTGGCCGACGAACCTGCGTCGGCGTACCTGGGTTCGATCTGTAACAGAGACACGATACTTTGACTTCCAAACTTAGACACGATCAATCTGATGGTTCAATAACCGACAAATGCACAATAATACAGTGAACCAAGATGAATATGCAAGTGCTGAGCATTGTAGCCATACAAATACGGCTCTGGCGGAACATACAAGAGAGAGAGAACAGCGCATCATTCCTGTTATAAAATTAGCATCTATCCAAGAAAAAGTAAAAAGGTAGCGAACCTAGGAAATACATATATGGACATTTACTTGCGTGTTTGTCGACTGATATGTGTGTAAAATATATACATATATATGCATATATAGTACATATACATGTATATATTTAGAATCTTTGCTTTTTCTCTTAAATATATATATATAGATACGTATGAAATATATGCAAGAAAGCATAACTTTAAACTACGGTATGTCCTCGTAGGATGAAGTTCGTGTTTACCTGCAGTAGGTCGCAACATGATGGTAGAAAGCAGCTCCTTGCAGTTACCACCCCCTGCAGTGGGACACAAACTTATCTATATACCATACATCTTGTAATATGTACATGCAGAGAAACTAATTCTCTACTATATTATCGTGATCTACAATCGCGCAACGTTTTATTATTATTTTTTTATCACGTTCCTTCGTCATTCAGAAGGCGAGAATAGTGGTGAGAAAATAGGGAAGAAAGAATAAGAGCAAGAGTGAGGTGTTCTTAGTGAAGGATAGGGAATCTGAAAATAAACAGGCTTCACATCATGTTGAAAGGTTGCAAACAGGACATCGAATAAAAGGAAATTGTTCAATTCGTATTGGTTAGCGTGCTCAAGAAATGCAATGTAACTAATTACTAAATGTGGCGCTTCCCTCTTGCTCTCTACATCGAGATAAATTTTGTGCAATGTGAAACGCCGCGACGTACAATTAAAGGAAAAAAAATGTACATTAAATACATAATATTTCAAAAAAGTACTTTAAGTATCCACGGAATAGAACAAATATTTCATTATCTTTGTATCACGCAAGGTCGTATTACACTATTCGCTTGCAGACTTCATATATTTTTCAAAATATATTCAGTTTAGATTCGTAATTGTTCTATTTTCGTTCGTAAACGATAGGCAAATAAAACATACCTGCGAATGGGACTGGAAATGGCAAGTGGAGTAGGTACTCCGATAGCTTTAATCCGTTGTGTTGTTGGACTAGCACCTCCTTGTCCTTGACCTCTTTGGGAAGCTGTGGCAGGTGATCCGCTTGCTTCTGGCGATAATGGATCAGGTGTATGGCTTCGAGAGCCGTTCATTCCCCTATAGGTATTGACAACGTACCTTATGTATATTAGAAAAAGTATTAAAGCACGAAACATCATTTACTGTTAATATTTATTGTACCTTGGCCTTGTATGTGGACTGCCTCTAGTGTAATGCATTGGATGGCGATGTTGCGATGGCGGTGGATGCCTGGGAGATTCACTGTTCTCCACAGGTGGCAGGAAGAAATTGCTTTTGGAGCCATGTCTCTGTAGTGGAGGAGTAGGTTCGCAATCCGCGGACTGAGATGCAGTGGGTTCCATGTCTGTATCCGACCCATCTCGTCCAGGAGACAACTACAAACAATAATGCATTTGGTAACTATTTTTATCAGAACAAGTGTTTAACATTTGTTATTAGATTATTGTAGCACGCTATTGTACATTAATAACGCACGTTTTCTTTTGGAAATACTGACGTTCAACCAGGGATGGATAAGGATCAAGGAACTAAATAAGTAGATAACTGCATTTTTCCAACGCTGTGAATAGGATTTTACTGAGAGGAAGAATCGCAGCTCGAAATCGTACTCTAAAGAAACAAATGTAAAATTAACGAACAAAGGCAGAAAACTCTAAAAATCGTGCAAGAAATGCCTTTTAGAACGCATTAATGTGCACTACACTTTGTAACTAGCAATATATGTTTTGGTTAAGCTTTGAAGCACGGTAAAATATTGCGAATTTGTAAATTTTCTAAAGCAAAATAAATTACATGTCTATGATAAAACTGCATACAACTGGTACATTTTACATTGAAGAAGCATTAAAATTGCATGCTAAAGAGGAAGTACTATTTACAGTTGTAAAGTCTTCTTGTATGTAGTGTCAGAAGCGAAGTTGCACTAGCTCTTACCTTATTGTAAGCATTTGAACTGGCATTTCTAACACCATTGCTGCTATCCATGTAGGTTTTTACCTGGTTCTCACTGCCTATAGTCGATATCTCAGATGTAGAGACTCCTCGTCGTTTTCCTGAATACTTTTCAGGCTTAATTAAACTGAAACATCATAATTTCTTGATTACCAATTATTTTCACTCCTAACACCAATTTTTAATTGACTAGTACGGTACCTGGGGTATTGTGGTCCAAATTGCGTATAACAGCAATTGTGTAAGCAACCATGAGAAAAAGGATTGTAGCCTCCATTAAATTTACCCGTTACCTGTTCATTTGTTGTACGTCCTCTAGAAACTAGTATTACGTGAAAGCCAGTCAGTCCAAAAATTGGAATGAACAAAAGTATAACCACTCCCATGAGTACGAGTCTATTTCAGATTTAAGGATTATAATATACGAAATTATATACTGTAACAAATAGATGCATTATTCGAACTTAGACTAAAGAAAATTTTACTACAGTGGATATTAAGTTATGAAAAAAGGATACGCAACAATTGTATCCACTTCACCCAATCGTTGTTTACGCTCCAATACAAAATATAGGCAGAGCCCAAATATACTGAGCATATGAAGACTTAGGGACAATAGAAAGAAAAAAAAGAATCTATAATTCCTCCTTCCGATGCAGTTATTTACCCATGGGCAGTGATGATCGAATGTCTGCAAACATACAAGATAAAGAAAACATTAAATTTTGAACAAACAAAATTTAATTACATTTAGTACGAACCTCGATACACTGATTGCAAACACTACAATGTGAACAACGTGGAGGTCTATAAAACTTGCATGTGACACACCATTTCATACGAACTGTTATTCCATTGATTTCTACACTTTTATATAAGGGAGCATGAAAGTCATCCTCTCGGTCTTCGTCAGGAGGTGCTTTAAAAAAAAGAATATATTTTCTAAGAAAACTACTTTTCACTTGTACATTTAGTAATACCTTAATTCTATGCAAGAACATACCTTTTGGTATAACTCCTGGATCCATGAATGTCGCTAATGTGAAATTTGCCAAAACAAAAAAGGTAATGACTCCTTGAAGTACAGGTACCCATGTTCCCCATCGAATCACATAATACTGGCACCTAAAAAATTCACACAATAAGTGTTGTAATATTTATTTTCACACATTAACGTTAACTTCAAATTACGAAAACAAGAGCCCAAGTATTATAGTCTCTCATCAGAAGAAAAGAGCAGACATGTGTGCACAACTTACGGAAAACAGAAGAAAAGTGTCGTGCTGCTGAGTAGGACTGTCCAGGCAAACGTAGCTGGTAGATACCTTGTCTTCACACTGCATTTCGGCATTCTGCACACTCCACTTCGTGGTCGACGATTAACGAATTATTAATGGGTAAGATTTCTGCTACCAGAAAACATGGCCGCGTCCATCGGCGCTGCTTATTTGCAAGTTGTGCGATCCGTATTTAGCACGGATTTCCATTCTCGTTATGTCTGTACATCCGTGACATCTTGATAACCGTTTCGTCTATTACGCGCGCGTCACACGAGCAAAAACATCCGTAATGTGATTAATATTTAAACGCTTCTGCATACACGATCCGCGAACACACTATCGTGCTGACATATATATATGTATATATATATACTTATATATATTATATATACACATATTGTATGTGTCGTGCACGACAGCGAGCCGTGCCCCCTCTAACACAAGTGTTTCGCAATGCGATCTGCTAGGACCTTGCGGCTCATTTTCACAGTTTTCTATTAGAAAATTAATAAATACGTATTAGCTTAACGTCGTTCCATGCAGTACGAGCAACTTGGGGAATCAGTATTGCTCTTTAAAGATTTTGCAAAAAGTAATCTTTAGAAAATAATATTAGACTAAGCGCTAAAATTCTCGTTTTTGATCAAATTACATTTGTTTATTAACATTATCTTGTATAGTAATGTCTATTTTCTCAATTTGGTTTTTTAAATATAGTTTAGAACTTTATCGTTAGATAGCGCTGGCAGAACACTAAAAGTTTTGCCACTGTTTTGTTAAAATCACAATAAGTTAGCGTGTAAAGTCAATTTTATAAGTTATGTGCATTTGGTAAATAAAATTTAAGAGGAATATTGTTGGTGATGGTTGTTATGGATTCTAAATAAATATTGTTATGTTTAATTATCGTACTGCCAAAAATGAAAGAAAAATTTGAATGTGATGATAATTAAAAACAGTACAATAACTAAAGATTCTTCCTATTTTCTGTGATACATACTGATATATTGTTAAATACCACTAAAAATGAATTTAGTATTAAAAATACTTTTATCCTATTGTTGGACAAATATGTATTTAATAATTGGATTAAGTATGGGTTTAAGCCTCAGCATAATATTAATACCACTGGATATTAATGATCATGATAGTAAAACAGAGAATTTATTACATTACTCGAACTATCAAGAGGAGTTGGATGAATATGAACCAAAGATAAACATTAACAACAAACCGCAGCAAGCACAAAAAGTTTCTAAAACACTTATACGTCCGAGATATTATTCTACAGAACTTGGAATTAGAGAAAAGCTCTTCATAGGGGTGATAACGAGCCAGCAGTATTTGCACAGTAGAGACACAGCAATTAATAAAACAGTTGCTCATATTGTGGACAAAATACGTTATTTTATTTCCATACCAGAAGGAACAAAACCCAATGTTAGTCTTCCTGGTATAGTTGGATTTACTGATACTAGAAGCATTTTGAAACCATTTCATACCATGAAGTATATAATTGATAATTATTTAGAAAACTATGATTATTATCTTTTAATTAAAGATATAAGCTACATCAATGTTAAACAATTACTGAACTTTGTTTCCAAGATTAGTGTAAGTCAGAATGTTCACGTGGGTGTTCCTAGTGATATACCAACTTATTGCTCTTTGGGTAAAATAATTAATATATTAAAAGATCATTCTACAATGTTTCCATGAATTGTAATGACTCATACTCTACTTGCAGATTCAGGAATTCTCTTGAGTAATTCATTGATACAAGAATTAAAGAGCAATTTAGATTGGTGTGTGAAGAATGCTTATTCAGATTCGGATGACGTAAATTTTGGACGATGTATCGTCCATTCGACGTCAGCGCCTTGTTCCAATAGCATACAAGGACAACAATTTTTATTCACAAAATTGAAACCTACATTTTTATTTGAACGAAATTTCAAGGATTTGACTGAAAATGAAGAATTTTTACGTTCGCTTGTGATATATCCGATATACGATCATCATCTTATTTATAAATTTAATACGTACTTTGCAGCAGTAAGTTTGTCAAATATATTTTAAGTTATTTAATTATTATAATTCATACTATATATTAATTGTAGACAAAGTCTGTGGAAATTCAGGAAAAAATTTCTAACATACGAAAGGCCATTTTAACTATGGCACCTTTAGGACCACTGCAAAATCAAAATGTTTCTTGGCCTATTGGTAATCAGCCAGGAAACAAAGCTACCGGACGTTTCGATATTTTACGATGGACATATTTTAACGAATCTCATGAGTTTTTTAATACTGATTTCTCCAGTGTTCAGGAATTAAAAACCGATGCAAAATTTGATATAGATCGAATTATAAATATTACGGCCTCTAGTATTATCGCTGGTTGTAATGAAAAATTGAAATTTAAAAGATTATTGAACGGATATCAGAAGTTTGATGCGTCTCGAGGAATGGATTATATATTAGATTTAGAGTTTATTGATACTAATACTGGAAAAGAATTGACAAAAAGAGTCGAAGTATGCAAGCCGCTTGGCAAAGTTGAAATTCTACCTGTGCCATATGTAACAGAAAACACGAGAATAAATATAATATTGACTGTAGATTCATCAAACAAACATGCTGCATTAAAGTTTTTAGAACAGTATGCTTTAGATTGTATGGAGAAAAAGTACAAAACTTTTCTTATGGTGGTTAGTATTTTTTACATTTTGTTAATTATTTTCAAGATATTTGTTTGTTAACGTTTGCTCATGCACAGGTACTTCTATACAATTTTGATTCTGCTTCAAAAGGTAAAGAAGATACATATTATGACATTAAACGTTATGCTTTACTGTTGGCTGAAAAATACAAGAAGCATCAATCAAAAATTACTTGGCTTTCTGTTCGTTTGCCTAATAATATAGGATTCATAGAATCTAATCAATTATTAAAAATCGCTGTCACAGATTTATGCGTCAGAAAATTTTCACTTGAAAGTTTAATACTTTTCGTCGAAATGGAAATACAGCTTCGACTGGATTATTTGAATAGAGTAATGTCTATTACTAGTTTCGATAGAAACAGTTTGTGGATAATTGTAAAAATTTGCAAATTAATTATTTACGTTTAAATATTTAGGTCCGTATGAATACCATCAGTCAGTATCAAATATTTAGTCCAATTCCGTTCATGGAATTTCATCCCGATATAGCTCACATGAACGACGTGAAACAAGACACAGACATTAATCGAAATCATGGCAGATACGATGAATACAATTACAATAATATTGCATTCTATGCCAGGGACTATAATGCAAGTATGTGTTTAAATTTTTTTTTGTATACTCTCTTACTGAATATTTGTTTGAACTAATAATTTTACATTTTTATTATAGTGCGAAAAACCGTTGAGGCTAGTATTCCAATAATACACTCTGATCGAGACATTACGGCCTTATTAAAGCTTTCACAGAAGATACCTGTTACATCTTTATTCGAAATGTTCGTTTCTTTTAGTAATGTTCACGTATTACGTGCAGTAGAGCCGGCTCTCAAAATAAAATATAAAAATATTAATTGTACTGATACCACAAACAGCATCTATAAAACCTGTAGTCGGTCAAAAAATCTTTATTTAGGCCGACATAGTCAACTTGCCAGATTGATATTAGATTATCAGAATTATAAAAATAGTTTATTAGTATAAATTATATTTATTACAAGAACTATTATCAAATGTTGAAACATATATTATTGTGAAAATGAAAATAATTATATAGTTTATATAGTACAAAAGTTAAAATAATTTTAGATGAGATTATTAAATGATAGCGAGAAGTTTTATATTTGACCAGAAATTTGATATGAAATGTTGACTTTTTTATGCATGTATGTAATAAAATACATATTATAATGAATACTTTATTAAATTTATACATTTCATTTAAATAAATATTTCGTAAGTAATACAGTCATTTAATTATTTTTCTTAACACAGCACATATAATATTCTGTAATTTATAAGGAAGCTGTGAAAAATCAATTGGTTGATATGGCATTTAAATATTTTAAAGGTTTTAAAACTATGAAGAATCAATTTAAAATTAAAGCATTTGCCACTTTCTTAGGAAGTATGTAGAAGATTTCGGCAAGATTTCTACCTTTAAAATATATAAGAAAATAAAGATCATATAATTACACTAAATATTAGTCAGTAGTAACTGTACAATCCCTAATACCTTATAAATAAATGTACATACACTACATTACCACTTGTATTCATTATGTGTTGCATATATTTACTGCACAAAAAGCGAAGAATTGTGTATGTATAATATATAACATAACTTACTGTGGTACATATAAAATATGTGGAGCATGTTTTCGAATGTACTATGGACATTTCCTTTTGTAATATGCAACAGAATTAAGTTTCCTTGATTCTTCAGTATACCATAGTAAACAAAATCTTGGAAAAAATATAACATTTCAACGAAAAAGACTTTAAACAGACCATTCGTTTCTTCCCTGTAAAGTATTGTTTTAGTGGAAATACAATTATTAAAATAAATAATGTTATTATATAAAATTTATAATATACTTTACCATTAATCACTATCAGATTCTGATTCTGATAGTTGCAAATCTTCATTTAACAGATTATTTGGTGGCATAATGAGGGTGGGAGATGAAGTTGTACTATTAAAATGTCCTACAAAAATACATATTCAGTAGCTTTAAAATAAAGTACAAGAAAAATAAGTAAGTAAAAATAAACCATTAAAAAAATACCATTAGTTCCCAACACTGGAACATTCTCAGCATCAGAATCACTGTCTGAACTATCTGAACTCGAGCTACTTGATGTAGAATCACTGAGAGCCCCTTCATCACTGTCTACAGTTACAGAAGGTTTTGTGGTAGGCTGAGTATTTGTTGCAGGACATGACCTTGAAGGTGCAGAAGAGTTTACAGTCGGGAATGATCCAGACGACGGTAAAGGACAATCATCGTTATCCAAACCAATCATCGGCAAACTTGCCAAAGTCGACGGTACCACTGATGGTTGCACTGGTGAACTAAAGTTCTGTGTGTTTTTAGTACGTTTAGAAAAAAATCTTAATATAGTATTATAACATTACTACAGAGTTTAAACAAACACAGTTCAAATAAAATATTATTCTAATAAAATAATATTTAGTACCAATTAGTTGAAGTAGAAGGTGGACTTTTCCCATGATAAGGAGAAACTCTAAGTGGACTATATTGTTTTGGATGTAGTTGAACACTAGGTTCCCTCTTCTTTCCACTTGTAACTTTTGTTCTTCCATTTGCCCTTCCATGTGTAGGACTTCTTTTGGTTTCAACTGGAGTTATAGGTCTATTGCTTCCAGACACTCCTAAATGTGATTGAGACTTCGGTTCCGTTCTAAAAAATCATACATGTATATGCTATGATTTAATACAATTCATAAATTATATTCAACCATACCGAGTTTTTTTAACTTGTATGTTTGCTGTCAACTTTTCTAAAGTAATTTCTCCAGTAACTCTATCAATTATTAAAACGCATTCTTTGTGATAAGGTCTCTGTGAACCTCTAAATACCGTATGAGGAATTCCAGCACCGTCTAAATGTGGGACAGTAACTGTCATTGTGTTGTTTGTTCCAACGTCAACTCTTGCCACTTTAGAAACATCTACGCTTGCTGGTTTAAAATCATCTGAAATTAAATGTTTCATTTCAGTTACTGTTCAAAACTTTGTCAACATTGCTCACTGCTGACTTTTCACTGTGTTAATACACAGTAGAGTTTCCATCAAGTACATTCAAAAATTTGATAAATTCATATACTAACATTTTAACGTATGAAAAGCTGTTGACTTATTGTTCGTAAAAGTTGGTCCGAGTTTGAGTTCGCGAATCTCAGGGCCTAAACCAAGGCGCTCTGCCATGTCACGCCCGATACCTTGGAAATTTGTTTCAGGAACAGAAGTGACTGATTTCATTGGACACACTTTTATTCACCACTTTTAGATACCGTGAATATATAATGTGCTAGAGCCACAAGAATTGACAAACAATATAGATTAAGTGCCGTACGCTTTACTAATTATTCCTGCCAAAATATGGCAGACACGCGCACTTGCGTTTCTCAGTAACAGCTGCTTCGAAAATTGCTTCGTTTATACTGTTACAATCAACTTATTTGTTCGATTTGTTCCGTATGTGGAAACGATTATCATTAATTTGTATATTAATGATCATCAAAGTAGTACGATATAGAAAAATTGAACGAAAAATCACAGCTCACACAATACAATTCGTTGACCTAGTTAATTCAGGTATTTGCACTCATGAAGATCCACACTTATGGTTTACACATCTGATAATTCGAGAATGTATTATAAAATTTAATCGTAACTGCAAAGTGTCTCGTTAATTTGATCATACTTAAGATATGTGACAATTAATCTGTTCACGAATTCTAAGTAACAGCATTGTAGTGAACGTTTTCTGATTTTAGCGAAAATTAACTTTCCACAGCACTACAAGAATATCAAGGAATATTTAAGTATTATCATAGAGTCTGTATTAAATATAGATGGACTATCTACAGTATAATGTCTGACGGATATGCCAATATGGTGTTTTAAAAGAATGCATTTCCCATTGACCACTAAACGCATAAGTTTAGTACGTAGGTGCTGCGATAGATGGCTTTTACGACGTTGTGATTTATACATGTTTTAAACTGTGCAATTAAATTATATTAATTGTAGCAAAAGTTTAACATTTGAAATGTAACAATGATTCTAAACTGTGCAGGACCTGAAACATACACAAAATGTTAATTACACATGTATATATGTGTATCTATTGCAATATTTATTGACATTAAAGAAGAGAGGTTATAAAGAAGGTTCAATATATTATATGAAATGTGTATATATATTTGCAAATTATATTCAATTTATTTATTAACGAAATTCCAATAACTTATTAATATGAATTTTCTTATGAAGAGAATTTTTACTTTGTCTAATAAGTCGTTAATGATGAAAGAATATTTCAATGCACAAATAAAGACTGTTAATAGCTTTCATAGTTATCAAATTTTATACAAAAGGAAAAAGGCATCAAGTGATATTGCACTTTCTTATTTTCAAATATCAGAGAAAAAGGAAAAAGAAGTTTTTTTAGAAATAATACGTATATATCAAAAAGAAAATAATCTACTAAGAAATCATATTCAATTTATATTAAGAGCCTTAAAGTACATGGATGAATTTGGTGTAAATAGAGATTTGGAAACTTATA
Organism: Megachile ligniseca; assembly: GCA_945859555.1. Taxonomy (NCBI): domain Eukaryota; kingdom Metazoa; phylum Arthropoda; class Insecta; order Hymenoptera; family Megachilidae; genus Megachile; species Megachile ligniseca. The sequence goes on from OX243792.1 coordinate 1,715,182, forward strand.
AAGCATTGCTGGATTTATTTCCAAAAGGAAAATACATACCAGAAAATGTTTATCAGGCTATGTTGCTCCATTATCCAAAACAACAAGAGGCAGCTATGAAATTGCTTTTGAAAATGGAAGATAATTATGTAATTCCTGATTATGAAATGCAAGAAATGATATTAAATATTTTTGGTGTAAGAAGCATGGTTATAAGAAAATTTTGGCGTATGATATATTGGATGCCAAAATTTGCTCATTTAAATCCATGGCCAGTTCCTGAACCTCCACCTACTGACCCCCGTGAACTAGCACAGATAGCCATGCATAAATTATCTAGTATAGATGTTCAAGCCACAGTTACTGAGTTCAGAACAAAAGATGTACCTGATGCTATTGATGATACATGGATCATGTCTACTATGAGCAGATCTCAACAAGAACTACTTGCTGTACAACCAACTGATAAATCATTAACTGTAGAAGGTCCTTTTATGATTTGGGTTGGGAGAAGTTGCATAGATTATTTTGTACTAAAAGGAGATCCAATAAAAAGAGAAATTGTTTATGTAGATTATGATGGTAAGAAAAAATTGAGATTTACACATTGCTTGAATTAGCCTGCAAAAAGTTTGAGTTACACATTTTGTTATGTAATTAATAATATGTTCTTTCAGATATTTCTAATTTAAAAATTCCATTTTGGGAAAAGCATAACTTTGGTATACCTGTTACTATTCATGAACAACATGATGGTGTGTATTATGCAATGTGTGCAACTGGTACATCTTCTAAAGATTCTCTATTATCCTGGATAAGATGCTTACAGAAAACAAATCCTGTTCTGGAACATATACCAATAGTATTCAAATTGAAATCATCAACAGAACCAAAATTACAAATTGAATCAGATGAAAAAAATCTTGGTTTAAAAGAGTTAGCTTCTAATACAAATACAGTGAAAAAATAGTTCAATTGTTTATGTAAATAGCATAAATAGCATAAAATGTGAAAATAAAGTATTTCTTCATTTTTACTATGTACCTTCCTTATCCAGATATTAGACATTTCTTCAGAAAATATATTTACTTAAGATTAACTAATTATTTGTAATTAATGGTAAAGTAAATATACAGGAGAAGATTTATACACAATCTTTATTTTTCCTACAGAAGATTTATTTTTATAATATGAAACTTGAATAATTTGGGTTGTCTACATTTACAGGAAATGAATTAAAATTTCATTCAAAACAAAATCAGCATTGTTATTTGCGGAGAACATTTAATTCGCAAGGGAACGTTAATGCGTATCTATCAGCATTCTGATCCGAATTTTTTGACCTCTTTCGGAAGCGAATAACTTAACGTATCTACATTTATACATGAATGCTTACACGAAAATGAATTCGCTCCATGTTTAAAGTCGTGCATATAAAATTGTGTATTGTCAGTAAATATTCAATCTTTATACAGTTAAAACATTCTCCAGTACTAGTTGTTCTAAAGTGGATACTGAATTATCACTAATTTTTAATAAAGTAAAAGATATAATTTGCAACATAACAAATACAAAGTAACGTTTAAATATGTTAGTAGATAAATTTAAAAACATCTCTGCAATCTACTCCAACCGTAAGTATCATTTGAAATACGAAATTTTATATAATAAAACTTCGTCATCAGCTCTAGTAAGTTCATGTACATTTTTTCATAAAATATGAATTACTATTTTAGGGTTGATCTTGCAAAATAAAACGTTTGTACATAATGCAAGAAATTATTTAAAAATGCCCAATTGCAAACATGTGCCTTCAACATATATGGTAATATGATTATTTTAAAAAATTACGGACGTAATATACATATATATTCAAAAGCAAATCTAGCTTCCCTGGGGAAAATGGCAGTCTAGGGGAAACGGTTCCCACCACTCGCAAGAGAAGCCAGATTTGCTAGTTTCAGTACATATTGTAGAAATTGTTATATTTCATATTATCGAATGTATCTTCAATATAGGGCAAGAGCTATGAAGAAGTGAAAAGGGCACACGAGTCGATTGTGTCACCTTCTTTGAAGCCATTTTATAAAGAACCATTAATTATACACGAGGGCCGAGGACAATGGTTGTGGGATCATCGAGGAAAACGATATTTGGACATGTTTGGAGGTGTCGCTACCGTATCTGTTGGACACTCTCACCCGTGAGTATAATAAGAAATCTTATCAATTGTCGGTAACAATGCAATTCAAATTCAAATGTTGGATAATTAAGATGTTTATCTTTTACTTTTCAGAAAAATAGTAGCTGCTATATCTGAACAATCATCAAAATTAAATCATGTATCTTCTGTCTATATGCAACCTCGCCTACACGAATATGTGACTAAATTAATCAGTAAATTTTCAGGGAAGTTGAAAGTAGTCTATTTAACAAACAGCGGATCCGAAGCTAACGAATTAGCATTTTTAATGGCTAGACTTTATACTCGCAACCAAAATATTGCTTCTTTAAAGAACTGTTATCATGGAGCAACTTATGGCACCTCAGCATCTACTGCACTAAGCAATTGGAAATATCCGTTTGTTGCACAGCCAGCAGGATACATGCATGTAAGGACAATATTGTGCATTCTCTTTACTGTTTTAGTAGAACTAGAAAGACAAGAATCTAAAGATCTAAGAATCATCCAACACATATATCTTGTTTTTACAATAGATACCACATTTTAGATGGTATATCCAGATGTGTACAAGGGTAATTGGGGTGGTTCTAAATGCAGAGATTCTCCTGTACAAGTGACTGCAAAGAATTGTGACTGCGGAGAGCAGAAATGTTTAGCTTCAGAAAAATATTTTAGCGATTTTAAGGAAGTGTTCTGTTTTAGTTTGCCATGTAAACAAAGCATAGCAGCATTTGTAGCTGAAAGTATTCAGGTACCTTATGAATATTTGTACATTTTCAGGTATAATGTAAAGATAATAATATTTTTTTCAATCATAATTCTTACTTGAAAATGTTATATAATTTTTAGGGAATAGGAGGAACAGTACAATATCCTAAATACTTTCTTCGGAAAGTATATGATTATATTCATGAAAAAGGTGGCTTGTGTATAGCAGATGAAGTTCAAACTGGTTTTGGCAGAACAGGAGAACATTTTTGGGGATTTGAAAGCCATTGTGTTGAACCAGATATAGTAACATTAGCAAAAGGTATAGGTAATGGATTTCCCCTAGGTGCAGTAATAACAAGTTATGAAATTGCTGAGAGTCTAAATACTGCATTACATTTCAATACATTTGGAGGAAATCCACTTGCATGTGCTGTAGGAATAACAGTGCTTGATGTGAGTACTACTTATATAAAATATTAATTATTTAAAATATTGTTAGAGTATAAATAGTGGTATTTCAGATTATCAAAGAAGAACGTCTTCAAGAGAATGCACATACAGTTGGTACCTACTTGATTAACCATTTAAGTAGTTTATTATCAGAATTTCCTAACATTGTTGGAGATGTTAGAGGAAAAGGACTGATGATTGGAGTGGAACTAATTGCAAATCCTGAAACAAAAAATCCTTTAGAAACTGAACATATGCTTGAAATTTTTGAAGATATCAAGAATATGAAAGTTCTCCTTGGAAAAGGAGGAGTATACGGAAATGTAAGTAACATTTATATGTAATTATATACTTATATAACATATGTATAAGTATTTATTTACTAGTAACCTTTGTTTATACACAGGTACTAAGAATAAAACCACCCTTATGTATAACAAAGGAAGATGCAGATTTTACATTTGCTGTTATAAAAAAAGCCTTAGAAATTCACACAGAAAAATACAATAAATAGATCAAAGAATAATTTAATACATTAAGCGAATACAATCCTTTTTATTTGGTATGGTCAATTATATATTACATTTGTACAATATAATTCCTTTCTTTGTGTTATTATACCTTAATTTAACAAATTTTGTGATTACACTGAAGTCATTACAACAAAGATTATCCATTATGTACAGATATATTTTTTCTTATTGGAAGAAAAATATATTTCAAATTTTATCAAATTTAACAAACAGATGTTCGAAATTAAATTTGAACTTTACACTGGTAAATAATACAAATTGAAAAATTCTATTCAAAAACTTAACAAAGTGGTACATATTACTTTTGAAACATCACTCTACAGCATTAGTAACAGATTAATGTAACCATTTTATGCTTCTTACTATAATTTCAGTCTTCCTAATAAAATGCGTAAGTTTATTTAATAATTTTCTTTTGTTAAGTAATTATTTTTATACAAATGCAATTGTCATGGCAAATGTTTCTTACACGTCATTTTTCAATCATGTATTCCAAGTTAAATTAATATTTAAAACCATATGTAGATAAAGCAAAGCAAAGCAATAAATTGCATTTATTTTGAATTAAATAAATAATTGGTTTTAACACAGATATTTAAGAACATCCGCGTTTCGTGTACACAACTTATTTTAATTTTTCTCAATTGGAAGACTTGTTTATAAAAGTATTATAAGATGTAAATATACTTTCGTAAATAAAAAAGCATAAAGCTGCTAACCGAACATAAAAATTAAAATATATTAACAAATATAAATGCAGTCACATTTCTTAAAATGAATTAAGATATAATATGAAAACTTTTAATAAATGGAAATGAGATTTGGCACAAAATTATAGTATCAAAAGGGATAATATGAAAACGAAACTCTATTGGTTCCTGCTATTGTCTAAAAACTCTGCTCAATTACATTCAAACTACAGTTTCCCATTATTGCTTGTATTACAAAATATTCAGTTCTTTTAAAATAACTTGATATTAAAAAAATGTCTATAGTTATCTCTCTAGTTAATGAATAAATCACTTGAAATAATATTAGTTCTTGAAAAATATTTTGAATTCCAAAAAAAAAATATTGTATTTTACTTTTATCATTAGTAATAAATAATAAGAATTATATTGTTAGGTATGAAACATGCAGGTACCTATTGGAAAAGTAAAGTTTTCTTTCATATCATTAGGCAATTAAATTTGTTAAAACTATTTTAGAATCTGGTAGTGTGTCAAGAAGATAATGAGAAGAATCTGTCATTGAAGCAAGATCAGCCTCCAATAATGCTAGTTGAAGTTCTCTTCGTGCTTTCTGTACAACATATACCATTAATGATATGCCTATTAAAATCTGAAAGTGAAATGAAAGAATGCATGAAATGTACATAATTTTTAAATTATTAAAAAAAAACCGAACATTCATAATAAGAAAACAAAAATGAATGTACCTGAAAACAGAAGACAATGTAACCAGTTGCTGCTGTTGATTTATCCTCAAGAACATCTTGCATAGATCGTAAACTACTACCAAGATAAATGTTGATGATCTGAGCAGGTAGTAAGCCTAATGCACTAGCTATATGGTATTGAATACCACCCATGTTACTAACCTGGATATTTACATGTATTGCTGCTTTTAGTATAAAACTTCATAAATATGAGGTACATCTATTAAAAGGTACATACCGCAAAAATAGTGTTCTGTAGACCAAAGGGGATAGGAGTTAATCTCGCAAACAACACAACTTTAAAAGTTTGTGGTCCAGAAATAACCCTAAGAATTGCTCTTGCAGTATTATTTTGCAGGAGTGCTCCAATAGGCAGTTTTGATGACAATGCACTGAGAGTAACATGTGCTATAGCTATTCCCAAATTGGCAGATAACACTACCATTACAATACCTTTCAATATACCAAAGAGGTAACCACTGGCGATGATGAGGAATAAATAACCAATTACAATTGGAAATGAAACCACACTAAACAATGCAATGAATATTACAGTAACAATCCATATGTTTTGATGTTCAATCCAATAAAGTAGGACTTTAATATAGTCTCTACAGATGAATACAATTGCTCCCAAAAGAGCTAGGGTAGTAATTGTTACAATAATATAACATATTGAATTTGAATGAATGCAGTTGCATTGTATAGGATTAGAATTTTTTGATGGCCGCACACCAGCTTCTACGTCTTCTATATTAATTATATCCATGGCCAATGCACTTATTCTTCATTATGTACAACAAAACAATCATATAAATGCCATTCTTCTGCTATGACCTATGTAAAACATATTAATATCACTGAATGTTTCAGATAAATATTTTCAATATATTCAATCCTTATCAATGTTACTTCAACACTAATCATTACTGATATACTTTATATTGTGTTATGAAAGCAAAGCAATGAACTATTTGTGTAAAATGTATTAGTATTTATACATATTTTGAATTATTAATAAATGAAATATATCTTTAACATATTATAATTAATGTAAACCATGGCCTATTTCTTACACAAGATGATAAAAGTAAAAAATAAGTTTAATTTTATTACTTCTAAAATGTATTTATTTAAAAAGTAATACATAAAACATAAACTAACTATTGATTATAAACATTAGAAAATAACAGTAACTATAACCATGCAGTAGCTTTAGATTGAAAATATAATAAATAAAATGAAAAAATGATTAAATTTTATATTTTTATTATTTATATACAAATTGGTTTTCTAAGGCACACATGACATGAGAAAGAAATAAGTTCTTGTTATAAAAAATGATCGACTACAATTAGTTAATTCATATGAATAACAAATAATACGTAACAAAATTTATTTTTACCTCGTGTCAATGTTACAATAAAGAATTTTGTAAATCGTTACTTTCTGTATATTTTTCATCCCACGATAAGAAGAATATCAATTCTTATATTCGACTCTCATATTGCAATGATATATTCATGGTAAAATATTTTATTTTCGCGATGAAAACACAAATCATGTAAGCTCGTTAAATCCATAATAATTGAAATCCATTTATGATTCTCTCTTGCGTCAAACGATACATGTGGGGTGAAGCAGGAACATTTTATTCTTTAACACCATCTATTGGTTTGATAAAAAGAAGTTCGTTAAAATTAAGAATCATATTGTTCATTTATTAAATTCAAATTAGTAAATTCGAAAATGATATAAATAAGTCCTATATATATGATTTGACATTATTTATAAATTCAAGAGTAACTATTTTTTATTTATGAAACATTAATGACATTTATCGTAAATAAATGTCTATAATAATTTTTATTTAATCTCACTCATTGTAGCTTTAATTCCTGTCCAATTAATTGATTTTATTAATTCATTTATTTTTACAATTAATATAGTGCATTTATGCACTTAGTGTAACAGTGAATTATTCTGCAAACAATAGTTAGGACAAAATTTAAAAATAAGTAAGAATTGAAGGTTTGTAAAACCGCAAGATACATTCAGGATATAAGGACATATCGGTTAGGTTTCAGTTAGAAAGTAATAGGACTAGGAAAGTAATATTTCCAGTTGTACACTTGTCAACCTTGTTTGTGGTGGTCGCGTCGGTATGGCGGTATAACGAATTTTTAAGGTTACAGAAAAACACACGTATACTTAACAAATCTAATGATTGTTTTTCTGTTTGTTTAACACGTTTGCTGTTCACGTTACGCTCAATTAATATCGTTAACAATAACATTCAAACTAATATTAGGGAAATTACTATCGAAATTATTAGGTTAACGCGTTCGTTGTGTACACCGCGGATTCGCATTACCTGCACGAGTATTAATATTATTTTAAATAATATCGTGTTAAATGAATATTATCCAAATACCGTGTCTATTAACATTGATCTGTGATTTTAGGGAAGGAGTGATTCGTTGATGTTAATAACAGACGCTACACTTAAATCGGCGGTGCGAAAATACTACTGAAGAATGATTGTAAAAAAGATTTTACATTTGGGATTGATTGTGACCGTGTTTCTGAATTTATACGGTGTAGCCGAAGAAGATTCAACCACTGACGCGAAATGTCAATTTGGTAAAACGTTACGAAAACAAGTGAATGCGGAACCATTGAATGGAACATGTTTACGAGACATCGTGATTCGACTGTCAAACGAGTTTCGATCGCTCACAGACTCAGAACTTGGTTTTAAATCCTTTGAAAAGATGCTCGATGAAATGGAATTTGTAAATATTTCGAATAGCTTGAACGTAAAGCTAAATATATTGGCCGATAAGTTGAACAATAAACTCTCGTCTTACGCGGAACTTCTTAAGCAAAGTTATCACATTGTACAGCCAATTTTAACAAAAAATGAAGAACACTTCATTCATTCTGAATCTATAAATGGATTAGATATATCAAGTGGGTTGTCTGATTTCTGTTCACAAATTGTTCAAGGTATGGAATTTAACACTTTTGCTATCCAAGCCAAAAACGTATTTCTCAGTCATATAAGTTTGAATTTGTTTGTTATATGTTTGGTTGCTTTTCAGCTTTGGCAATGAATATAAGAAGTCAGGAATGGAAGAATTTGCATCTATTACCTTTTATGTATCCTGTTACTATGTGTGGCCCTCTTAGTGCAGGCCATAACATTGGACCTCTTTTATTGTCCCAGTATTGTCCAAACAAAAAGGTGTTATTGCTGCTTGAGCATGGCATGTTCATGTCTGAAGGAGATATTACTTTGGCTCAAATAACTACAGAAACAATAATTGATATGCTATCTCAAACAGATTATATCAATGTTATTGGTCTTTCTAGCAATAATTCTATATATTGTAAAGATGGTTTACTGAAAGCAACAGATGTCAATAAGTTTCAATTAGCACGTTATATTCATAGTTTAACAAGAACAGGTATAATTTACTTTATATTTGGTCTGCTTTCATACATTCATTTTCATAGCACTGGTTTATTTCATTTTTAGAAACAAATGACACATTTGAATTTGATTTTGAAAAATTACTGCAAAATGTGAAAGGTGAAGTGGTATTTATACATTTAACTAATACACTTAAAGATACTCCACCTGTGAAACAGATAAGAAACATGATATCTATGGGAAAAGTGAATGGTTATTTGAAGACAGTTCTAATCCTTTCAGGTACATTTAAATGAAATGATTTGCAACTACATGTATGCTTTATTATTACACATATTATTAATATACAATGTTTTCCTTTGTAGATCAAGAAGCACATACAAATAATAAAAAATACAATGATAGTATTGTAACTCTTCCAACCCAAAATATACTGGGTTATGAAATATCAAAATTGTTTTCTGATTTGAAATGTTCAGAAGAACATAAGAAAGATTATTATTTGTCTGATCCATATTTTGATTTGTATAGTAAAACAATGACTTTGTCAATTGGACATATTACAAACAAAGCACTAATATCTTTAGATATTAAATTACGAAATTTTGTTGATGATATAACATATTTTAATGCTGGATTATATGTATATGCTATATTATTTGATAGCAAAGGTATAGTTTGGATTCATAAAGATTTTCCGCGAATGGAAGTGATGATGGATCAACCGTTTAAAGTCAATTTGCATCATATAGAAAATATTAGTCCTGAAACTGTAAATATAATGATTGAACAACATGAAGGTGTTTTAAATGTGAAAACAAAATTAGGAGAACAGGTATATTAATGTTTGTAAATATATGTAAAATTTATATTGATTTAGATTTTATATTTTAGAAATGGTACAGGTGGAAACATTTGGACTACAAAGACCTGATAGTATGCTTGGTGTCTGTAACTAATGAAAGTACAATATCTGTCGCAAAACTAGTGCCTACAGCGTCATCAAATATCTTACATCATCGTCTTGATCTATTGTTACATAGCATTACCGATAAAAGTATTTTATGTACTTACCACAACAAACTTTTAACTTTATGTAAGTTAATAATTCTGAAAAAAATGTGATTTTAGATTTTAGAGAAATAACGTATATTTACTTTTTAGCAACAGGAGTGGTTTATCTTTCTCCATGGTGTTTTCAATCCCCAGTAGAACAGTTGAAATTATTAGAAACTGGACCAGCAGTAACTATTCAAAGTTACATGGCATACTTAAAAGATGTGACTGGTCTTTTAGCTAATCCTGGTCTTCATCAGTCTGTTAGACCAGATGTAGCCATGTTAACTCAAATCTTAGGACACTTTAAAAATAAACACGCAGAAAGTGCTTTAAATAAATTTGTAATAAGAAGGTATTTATTGAAAATATCTGTATAAAAATTTTAAAAGTTATTTTCTTACATAACTCTGTTAAAGGTATGTTACTGGAACTGTAAGCGGAGTCTTAGAAGTATATCCAGGAATTATGCTCGACTCTAGTTTTGATCCTAAAAGACGAATATGGTATGGAAAAGCATTGGAATATCCTGGAAAATTAGTTTTCACCCCTCCATATTTGAGCGCTGGTGGTTCAGGATACGTTGTTACTCTAAGTCGCACAGTTCATCTTAATTCGAAATCAAGAACAAATGATATTGCTGTAGCAGTTCTAAGTATGGATATAACAATGGGTTTTATTTCAAGGATGTTAAAAGAAATGTTTCCATTTTGCAGTAATGCGACTGTAAAATGTTTTTTAATGGATGACAAAGGATATTTAGTATCGCATCCAGCATTATTAGAGCCAATCGGAAAAATTGAACAACAACATTTAACTCATAAAGAATTGTTAGTTGCAAATGATATACTGAATCATGAATTTTTTGTGAAAAAAAAAGCTTGCGCAAATTATTTAGATGGCACTATACAAAGATATTATCAATTTAATATTTCTCTAAACGAAGTACTTACAAATATAGTTCACGGTGAACACTGCGTTAAATACCAAGTAGCAGCTATACCCGGAACAAATGTATTTTTGGGAGTAGTTAACATAACTTGTAATTTATTAAGAGCTTTCTGTCCGTGTAGTACGGTGAGTAATAATACTATTACTCCTTATAAACATTGATATTCTTAATGTTTAACTAACGTATTATAATGAAATGTTATAGATGGATCGTTCGTGTTTGAATTGTAAGAGAATGGAACAAACAGAATGCGAATGCCCCTGCGAATGTGCTTTATATTTTTCAAATTGTGCGGAGTATAATATGCATGATATGCACGATCTCGAACCTTGTCCAGTATTGTACGAACATGGAGGAAATTCACAAATGTCGTGGATACAATCTACAAATTTGAAAGTCTGTCCGTCCATTGATTGTAAGACATTTAAAACTGAAAATGAGTGTCTGGGAATTGTAGGCTGCCAATGGTGCCATGTAGATAGCGACGGAGAAACAGTTTTACAAACTCCGTTTTGTAGCGATATGTCTCGATGTTTCAGAGGCATTCTTGGATCTTATATACCCCTTAGTGATGGTATATATAGTATGTAAACGTTTTAAGAAATAAATTCTTCTTAAATGTTTACATATTCCATTTTTAAAAATGTGTCTTGTTTTTTTTTAGATTCGCAGTCAACCGAAGAAATTGCAGTGCATGAATGGCCATCAGTTGGACCAGTAGCTGGTGGAATACTAGCGTTTCTTTTAATACTAGGAGTTATGCTGTTTTGTTATAGACTTAATTCGGTACAATCCGGTTTAGAACATCAATGCTTACATATCCACACTTCGCCTGATATGTTACGTATGACACATTTAGAAGGAGACGCAGAACCGATGGAGTTAGAACAAACGAAAAATAATTTGGATTCTTTTATAAGAGATAGTATACCTCCTATATCGCCATATAAGGTATCCACGAACTACAGAAAACCACCTGGTGGTGATAGCGATCATGGATATAGTACAATGACACCTTATGATGATTCTGAACAACAAACATTTGCTGAACCATTATTAGTAGTTGGTAATAACACTGAGCCTGATCTTAGAAGGCGATCAATTTGTCTTCCATCTCCAACAACTCATTTAGGACCTTCTCATCATGTTTTAGCACCTGTCACTGTTCACTATAATATGGAAGCAAATTTTTGTTAGTAAATACTCGAAGTTTTATTAAAAAAAAAAAAGTTTTTAAGCTATAATATGTTTAAAAACAATGACATAAATATCAAGTTTTAACAAACTATAGTGATATATATGTCCAATAATATTAAAGATTAATACAATTTTAATTTTAATCATGTTGCAATAAGTAATGTAACTGAAAATACTATTCCTTTTTTACATCATGTGTTTATACTTAAGAATGACGCGATAAATTTAAATGTGTTCGAATATTACTTAAAACAATCATATATTTTTGATATAAATGAAAACAAATGATGTAAATGAAGTATCCCATATTACTGAAATTAATCCATCCAAATTTTCAAAACTTACATATCATTTTAACTTACATTAAAACACTACATTTTAGGGATACTTTATTATACGGTTTGTTTTTATTAGATACATATTTGAAAAATAAGCGTTACAGATGAATTATTTATATATTCTGTAAGTGTAAACTGTGTAGTTTTAAGATTTGCGATAGAATATTGATCGATATAAAATCATATAATTATTAGATATTTACATTTTTATACATTGAGATACTGTTTTGGAAAAGATGTACAGTTTTATATGTATTAGATACATTAATTTTATATCAAAGCATGTAACGACTTAAGAGACAATTTTATAAGGATCTACATTTCGTGTATACGTGACTGACTACTTATGACATCATCTTGCCACTATTTTACTGTTTACCTTAAGCAAAATGCGACTTGTTGTATATGAAAATTTTACTATTTTTATAACGTAAATTTAGAATAGTTACTTTTTTAATAATTTACACGTTGTATCAGTATTTTAATTATTAAAATATAATTGTCGTTGAAAAGTGTATTTTTATTATTATCATAGATGAAAGATACAAAAAATTATAAAAATTTCTAGTTTATTTATTCAAATGTTCCGGTGACTCGTGAAAAATAAATTTACGTTGTTTTGTTATGTTGTAAATTATATACCAGAAAAATTCTGTATACACAATCATTTTTATTGGATTTTATACTAAAACTTATGTAATATGAAATATGATTTTCACTTAAGGTATAAAATCCGGATTCTTCCTCAAAATTACAAAACCTTCCATAATTGGGGTTAAAGGAGTATATTCTTCTGTTGCCAATTCAGCTCGTTCGCCATACGCCAACAGAACAGGGGTTGTATGTGTTTGGAAACCAGTAATAGTTTTTGGTTTTCCTGCTTGACCTACGACATCAACAGCAAGACCAACTCTCACCGGCACGGCAAGTGGATTTAGCTTTTCATCGAATGTTACTAACATCCTTGGCTGCATCGCAACTGCTAACGTGTATAGCAAATAATGTGAACGACCAAGAATGACTGCAAACAAAAATAATATTTTTTTAACGAACCCTAAACGACACTGTACTTCATTGGTTTTTAAATACTTACTATTTTTTACATCGAGGAATCCAATAAGCGTAGCTAGAAGTCCAGCTAATGCTACAGGACTTAATACCTGTCTGTCGCTATGATAAGGAGATAAAGTTAATGTACCTTTTCCAAGATGCGTTAAACCCTGTGCAATGCGAACCATGAACAAATTGTTTGGATCTTTAGCGTGGAATTGAGCCAACTGTCTCAACATGGCAGCTAAACGAGCATTATTAGTTCCTGCTCCAACTAAGCCCATTGCGAAGATTGCATTATGCGCTACCTCAGGATCGCTATCGTGAGAAAACTTAGACAACGTATCTAGTATATTCAGTTTCGGATTAGAGACAGATATGAGTCCAAGTGCGAGAGGAACCGATCGTCGTATTACAGGCTCACAATAACGTAATAAATGACCAAAAGTTCTGTACGCCATTTCAGCACCAATTTCCTCTCCCATTGCAATTAATGCAATGCCAAGTACAGCAATTGCTTGCCTAGAACTAAGGTCTTTCGGTTTATCCTCTTTCTTCTCTTCTTTCTTATCTTTATCCTTACGGTCGCTCTTATCCTCTTTTTCGTTGGATGGTTCATAATGCTCGGAACAAATATGTAACAGATGTTGAATTTTAAGGACGTTTCCGGTACCAGCATATGCACACACTTCTACCAGGGTGGTAGACATAGATTTGAAAGGTTCAGGTACTATTTCTAAAGCTGCAATGATAGCTTCTGCTGCTTCTTGTTTCCCCAGGAAACATAACCCAAGACCTAGAGGTAGAAATCGTGCGTACGTATCTTTAAGATCTGTCTCTGATTTCTCCATCAAAGTGTGCATTATCGTGGTGGTAACGTATGCGTTGCAAGAACCTACGGCTATCATTCCTAATGCAAGACCTGCTACTCCTATCACTTCCCAATTAGATTTGGGATCGCTGAGTACAGGGACTAAAAGACTCAGAACAGCTTCTCGATTCGAACCAGCGTACGCCAGTCCAAGACCAACGATTGCACCGATACGCATAATGTTACTGCTATGTAAAACATAATCAGAAAGAAGAGCTAAAGCAGGATCGCATTCGATTCTCACGCGACAATTGACAAGACCGCAAGCTAACAATGCACCAGATTTTATGTAATCCTCTGAAGAGTATAGAAATTTGTCGATTGGTGTTAATCCACCATCAACGTCCCATAATAATACAAGACCAAGGGATGCTGTTGCACTCAACATTCCATGCTCTTTATTCTTATACAACCATTTATTTCCATCTTCTATTAATAATTTGTCCTGACCAAAAGCTGCATTTACAAATCCATTAACAAAGCTAGCAGCAAGGTTCTGTCTTGCTGAATCTACTTGACCACCACCAAATGCAGGTCTGGAGTTTTCTAAATGAGACTTGTACACATCCTCTGGTGTTTTTGGTTCCATTATATCTAATTCTCGTGCCAGATTCAAAAAATGATAATTTAATAAAGAATTGGACATTATTTCTACCAGGTCATCATATTCTACAGTTGATTCAGGTAATTCTAAGAAAATTTGTTGTCTTCCAAGCATAAATGCTAACTGCTTTTGCACTGAACTGAAACAAAAAAGAAAAATCACAATTAGAATTTTTCTTATACAATATTAATTTGAACATTAATCTAACTCACAGATCTGTGCATTTGGTAAATATATCTTCGATAAGTGGCAAATCATTGAGCTGCATAGCCAATCTTACAGCTTGAGGATATTGACCAAATTTTCTATATAATTTAGCAGCAGCATGAAGAAGTGTACTATTTTCTGGGTCTGCTACATATGGTACACAACTTGTTAGATACAAACAAACTCTTTGATATGCACTTTCATCTACATATTGCTCCAGGAAATCCAATTTTTCAATTTCCATTAACAAATCACAGGCTTCAGTTTCTGCGTTGTGAGCCATGTTATAAGGAACAATCTGATGTACCAGAGCAATTAATTTTTTTGAAGCTTCTGCATTATCTGTAAGCTCGTCCCATTCTCCTGCTAATTCTCCTGATAAATGTCTAACATATTCATGTCCCCATTCTCCAATAGCTAAAGCAGATCCAGTAAGTCTGAATTTTAAACATTCCCGACCCTCACCCATTGTCATAGCAAGGACAGAAATAACATCAGAACAAAGTTCTTTTGACTTTTGATCTGTCATTTTATCATATATAGCTTTCATAGTATCATAATGAGGTCGCATAAACTTAAGTGGTTTTGGAACACTGGTCATTGAAGTGGTAGATGCACGAATATGATTACGAAGTGATTCTAAAGCAGGATAATGCAAACTGGTATTAGGATCTTGTAGGCGTTCAACCAGGTGAGTTAATTCTTCTTGCAAGAGTTTATCTTCTTCTGACTAAAAATATATCGAATTTAAAAGAAAATGTTAGTAACTTTTAACGTGAAGCTTTTATCTTTAAGTACTAAAATTTGCGTAGTATTTTAATATTAACTAAACTCACCAATTCATTTTTCTCCTCCTCCTTTCCGCTTCTCAGTTCTTTACTCGTTTTCGACTCCACTTTTACGCTTTCTGGCATTTTGTTTTAATTATTTCATACAACGAATACAAAACAGAAGATCTAATTTCTTTTTAGCAACTGCTTATATACTTTAGGTTAGAATAATTATAGTACTTATTTGCGAGTCACCGCTTTTTGTCATCAATTACGTATTTATAAGAAGTGCATTGATTGTAGGAAAGTTTGCACTCGAGTGAACTTCCAATGCCATCTTCCGGTTTTGTGGAGAAATAAACTGAGAAAATAAATACAGTAAATCATGAAAAAGCGCCCAATTTTACTAGCTAGTGCCATAAACCTAAATTAGATACAGTCATCTAAATTATTTCACATTCCGTGTTTTCTAAACCAACGCTTCGCTTCTGCTCCACTTCACAAGTACTTGGACCAAACTGATTGAAGCTCATCTGGTTATGTTGGATTGAAGGGTTAGGTTTTCTTATGATGATTTACAATAAAACAGTCTTTAATGTATAAACTTGAGAAGATGCAAGCTACAGCTGAATAATCTCTCTATTTTTTAAAGTTAATGAGAAAAATATAATATACGCTTTCAAAAATTTGATTGTACAATATGAAAATGTACGACGTACCGTTTAGTTTCATTTTGGTTTTATGTCGTCCAAACAGTAGCCTTCATTTATAATACAGTCATAACCAATTTCGAAAGTTTGACATTGCTCAAGTGATCATTTTCAACAGTACTATTGCAATATGTTGGTGCACAACAGCTTTTAGTTCATCAGTAGAATAGAAGTTCATAATTGGTATATGTAGGCTTTTTCTTTTATTTCAATCCAAAGAAAAAATCAGAGGGTTTGAGAGTGACTTCAAATTGGGTACAAAAATCTTTCCACATTGTGGCCTCAGATTCTATGTTGTCAAAGTACCTATTTTGATCTCTCTATTCTGTAAAAGCTTGAATATTTTTTTATAATCGGGTAGATCATAATCCCCTATACTGTGTAATTATATTTGTGAATTTATATTGAAAATATTATAATTGGTTGACAGGATATATTCAATTTTTCAAAAATGAGTCGTAGAAGAGTTCACGAGGAAGAAGATGGATATGGTAAATTTTTATATTTTATGCAATTTTTAAGATCTTAGTTAATATTTTGATGTACTAGTATTTAGTTGTGTGTAGTTTATAATATCATCAAGTTCAATTAATTTGAATCTAATACAATTTTAAGGTCTTAATTACATACATTTTTTTAGAACGTGCATATAAAAAACGTAGAAGGGTATCAGAGAATCAAGAAATCGAAGATAGACTTGAATCCCTTATTTTACGGGTTGGAGAAAAATCCACATCATCTCTGGAAAGCAATCTTGAAGGTTTGGCTTCTGTATTAGAAGCTGATCTTGGATTGTTTCGAAGTAAAATACTTCGAATTTTAACTGATTGTGCTATAAAAATGCCTGAAAAATGTACAATTTATACTACACTTGTTGGCTTATTGAATGCAAAGAACTTTAATTTTGGTGGTGAATTTGTTGATTATATGGTGAAGAACTTTAAAGATGCATTAAAAGCTTGTAGATGGGATGTAGCTAGATATTCATTAAGATTTCTCGCAGATTTAGTAAACTGCCATGTTTTATCATGTGGTTCGTTAATGCAATTATTTGATAACATGTTAGATGCAGCTAATGAAGATGGGGTACCTCAAGTAAGACGTGATTGGTATGTAAGATTATGTATAATCATATGAATATAGATAATAAGCAGTTTTACTTCATTATCATTCTTTTTAGGTATGTCTATGCTGTGTTATCAACATTACCATGGGTTGGAAGAGAATTATATGAAAAAAAGGAGCAAGAATTAGATCATCTGATGGTGACAATAGAAATATTTTTAAATAAACGAAGTAAAAAGCATCAGCCAGCACTGAGAATTTGGTCAAGTGATACTCCTCATCCTCAAGAGGAATACCTTGATTGTTTATGGGCACAAGTCCGCAAACTTAGACAGGATAATTGGGCGGAAAAACATATTCCTAGACCATACCTTGCATTTGACTCGATTTTATGTGAAGCATTACAACATAACTTACCCACTATAATGGCACCACCACATCATGAATCTTATTCTTATCCATTACCTACGGTAGTTTTCCGTATGTTTGATTATACAGATTGTCCAGCCGAAGGACCGTTGTTACCTGGAAGTCATGCTATCGAACGATTTCTCATAGAAGAACATTTAAGACAGATTATTAACAATTATTTCTATGAAAGAAAAGATTGGTATGTATATTACTTACATGTTATATATGTATTGTTCCTTATATAAAAAATTATGTGATCATAATAATAATTACAGTGCAGCCCAGTTATTGAATTTTCCATATAAGGCAAAGATACCGTTAGATTATTGCATTGTAGAAGTAATGTTTGGTGAACTATTTAGACTGCCAGCGCCAAAAAATTTGGAAATATGCTATGGATCAATTTTAATTGAACTCTGTAAATTGCAGCCATCAACTATGCCACAGGTGAGATTATAATACAGTAGTGTAATATATAAATTATGTAGAGACAAATTTTTCATTGC
The DNA here is from genome assembly GCA_945859555.1 of Megachile ligniseca. NCBI lineage: Eukaryota > Metazoa > Arthropoda > Insecta > Hymenoptera > Megachilidae > Megachile > Megachile ligniseca. The sequence continues at coordinate 1,733,651 of OX243792.1, forward strand.
ATACATAATATTATATCGCAGGTTTTGGCTCAAGCAACCGAGATTTTATTTCGTCGTATAGATAGTATGGCTGCTACTGCATTTGATCGGTTTGTATGGTGGTTTGCGTATCATTTGAGCAATTTCCAGTTTCGTTGGTCTTGGGAAGATTGGGATTCTTGTTTACAGCGTGATCCAGAACATCCACGTCCAAAATTTATTCGAGAAGTACTTCTTAAGGCTTTACGGTATAAAATTTCGTTCAATTACAATATGTTTTTTAAGTTAATAATATCAAGAAATCATAATCTCTTTGAAATCTGTGTTTAGATTATCATATTACCAAAGAATACGGGATATGATGCCAGAATCATACGCTGAATTGATACCACCACTTCCAGAACCTATTTACAAATATACTTCTGAAGGAGCGAGTATGTATATAATTATTTATCGAAAAAATTAAACATAATGTAACTAAATATACGAATTTTTATTTATTTTAGGTTCACTTCCTGGTACAGCCGCAGCTCACGAATTAGTTGTTTCAATTAGACGAAAATGTACACCGGAAGAAGTATTGAACGTACTAAATACTCTACCAGGTCCTAGAGAAAACGAAGAAACTAATAATTTCAATCCTTTGAAAATCGATGTTTTTGTACAGACATTATTGAACCTAGGGTCTAAAAGTTTTAGTCATAGTTTTGCAGCAATAGGGAAATTCCATTATGTTTTTAAAGTAAGATTTTAAGTAAATATTTGAATTTCACTTTATCAAATTAACACAAACGATACGTAATTGTTTGAAATTTTGTATTTATTAGGTTCTCGCAGAAACGGAGGAAGCCCAAATATGCATTTTAAGAAATATGTTTGCATTGTGGAAAAATCATAATCAAATGATGGTGGTTTTAACAGATAAGTTGTTGAAGACTGGTATCATTGAATGTAGCGCAATCGCGAATTGGATATTTTCTAAAGAGATGGCCTCAGAATTTACCAAGTATTTACCACGCTTTTCATAATAATATTATGCGTCATAGTGTTTTATGTATTTGATGATAATCTATTCGTGCAGGTTGTATATATGGGAAATACTTCATTTAACGATTCGAAAGAAGAATAAACACGTGACGAAATTGAGTACTGAACTAGCAGAAGCACGAGAGAAATTAAGAAGGGCAGAAAGTAGATCTGGATCATCTTCTGACGATGAAGATAATAACAAAGACAGAAACAGAGAAAAACCATCAGAAGATGTCGTAGAAAGAATGGAAGAGAAATTGGAGGCGGCGCAAGCAGACCAAAAGAATTTGTTTCTTATTATTTTCCAGGTATATTCGATAACTTATTGATGCTTCTATAAAAATTTTTAAAAATATGAAATTAACAACAGTTCGTCTTCTTTTTTTTTAGCGCTTTATAATGATCCTCTCTGAACATTTAGTACGCTGCGATACCGATGGTATAGATTATAATACTCACTGGTACAAATGGACTATTGGAAGATTACAACAGGTGTTTTTAACTGTAAGTTCTATCAAGCAATAAAAATAATGTGTTATTTTATTTTAAATATATAATTTTGTATTTCTTTCTTTTTTACAGCATCATGAACAAGTCCAAAAGTATTCATCAACATTAGAAACATTACTTTTTACACCAGATTTGGATCCTCACATCTTAGATGTTTTCCATCAGTTTGTTTCCCTTCGAGCATAAGTGTTATTTTTTACAGTAACCATTTTATTATGTAAACTGTAACTTAAGTTGACAGGAGAATAGGAATTTCATTTTCCATTCTTAAGTATTTCACATATTCATCTATGAGTATACAATCATGGTTCTTTTATAATGCAAGTGATAAATTTGCAGCTAGACAAAAAATTGTACGTTATTGCATATTTTTAGAGATAACGTAACAGTTCATTAATTTCCAGAATAGTAATCATGTGAATTGTTATATAACATTAATGTGTAAATGTTAAACATTTCATACTGCAGTTTATCTCACGTTGATGTAAATATCGATATTATTTATCCATCTTTAAAAATTTTTTTTTAACAGAATACCGTAGTATGAACAATGGGTCATGCATAATAACATGTAATGTAAATAAAGGTTTAAGAAATGCAATTATAACTACAGTTCTCGTTGAATGAATCAATGACCAAAGAACTAATGTAATAACGTATTATGTTCCACACTCTATACAGGACCTCCCAAACTTTAATCGACTAAGACCCCCTTTCGAGAATGAATATTTTTTTAAAGGAAGGGGACATTGAATCATTTGGGATACACCCAATATTCGGGACTTCGAAAATTTTTTGTCTATTTTTGGATACCCGCATATTCTTATTCTTTTACATGGCCCTGTATATGACCGGCCACGAAATGCTAACTAGACAATAGATTGGCACCATACTAATTGAAAAGTGTGCTGTGAACTTAGCTGAGATACTCCAATTCTCTTGCAAAACAAAGTGTACAACTTTACCCCGTTAATTGGCACTGCATCAATTTCTAGAGGTAAATGGATTAGCTGAGAAGGGACTTTTTTTTTTATATTGGCGCCTATGACGGCTTCTATTCGTCATATATTCTTCTCTTGCGATTGTCTTGATGAGTATAGTTTATGCGAGATACACACAAATAATCGGTACGTCGAATGATTATCGAAAGAAAAATACCAGTGCTTTGTTTAACGCAGAATTTATGATATTGTCATTTTTAACAGGGTGGTTTTCTTTTCGTTAATTACTGGCCGTGACACCCGTGTGTACTGTAATCATGAATATAAGGGTCGTCAGCGCGAAACTATTGGAATATCATGAACATAGTAACAGTGTAATTTAGAGATGGAAAATTAAATTAAGGCATAACAGTGGACAAATGATTTTTATACTTCGTTAGTTATTGTGCAAACGATCGGCTTATTATAATTGCGTGTCTTGAACGTGCAGCGAAACCGTTTCTGAACGCAGATCTCAGCATGGTGATACGGTAAATAATCTATCGTTCCTGGATGCCTAGGTTAATTAACGTTGTTTGTACATTGCGATTCCCGTACCGTTCAATTCTTATCATTTAACATTCTTTTTTTTTCTTCCAAGCCGATCGACTTTTCAAACATTTTCAATTTATCGGTCAACCGTAAACATTTCCACACATTATTCTTCTCCATTTAAAATACATTCTATCAAAATTCTCATCGCACGATTTAATATTCATTTCTAATATTTTGATAGACGATAATGTTAAACATATTACGAAAAACTAAAAACATTAAATTCCATGTGTTTATTATTAATTTATGCACGTAATGAATGTATTTATAAACGATTTTTATTGGGAAAGAAAATGAATAATGTTGATATTAATAAAATAAACAAATAGACAAATATGTTTTTAACTTAATTTAAAATATTTTATAAAAATTCAGTGGAATACAATAAATATTTTTGTTTTGTAAAAAGAATTGTCTTCTTATTTTATGTTCAATAAGCACAAATTATATGATGGTCATAAAAGATATAGTTATAATTCATAATAGATTGACACAACATGTTTACTTGACATTCAATTCATTTTATATTCATACACAATGTAGGATGAAATAAGGTGAATCGGAAATATCCATATTTTAATGATATAACTGCATAATTAATTATTTGTAAATTTGTTTACTTTATTTATATATAAAGCATGCACTGATTTGCCAAATACTTGAAAAAAGAGTAGTACATATTGATTATAAATTATAATTCTTGTTTAATATAATCTGTATCTTATGCACAGTGATATGATTAATTGGTGCAATATGTTGACAAAAATAAATACCTAGATAAGATAAAGAATCAGCTGTTGTACCAATGCAGTAAGACAAGATCAAAAATAAGTATATATAAGCTGTTAGAATTTCTTCTTACTCTCTTTGTAAAACAAAAATATACTTATGTTTTCAATTATGATAATGTTAATGTAATATAGACATAATATAATAAATTTTAGCTATTACCAATTGCTTTTTATTATATTGTATCAATGTATAATGTTATGTATGTTTTTTGTAGAAGGTAATATGAAAATTAATCAAAAACTAATTATAATTGCATTAATTTCTTTGTGCATCAAGAGATAAAGTAGAAAAATGTTGTAATATGTAACAACTTAGTAATGATCATTACACTGAATATTTCTTATTGCAGATTATAATTACCAATTCACAGCATCCCGCGTTGCACTTGCTCATGTTTGTTCAACTTTACAAAGATACTTAAGATTGTCTATCCTTATGAGTATCTTTTGAAATACAGTGGAAGTAGTAATCTGTAAATTTTACTGAAAGGAGGATGCCAGTAACTAAACGTATTCCATGCCCTTCGCGGTAAGTAAGTGGTTTACGTATTACCTATTATAGGCCAAGGAAAAAGACACCTGTAAATAGACAGTCAAGAACAAACATATATCTTTATGATAGTTTTGTTCTTGATAAAGCTTCTCCTCTTAAATTAGTATATAATATTAATTATCATACCTGTATATCTGAAACATAAACTCTGATTTTTGTATTTTCAAACTAAAATAAAATTACTTTATTGTTTTTTATGTACAATTGCATCTGTGGCTTATAAAAAATATGTTACTGACATCCACCTGTTTAGTATTAAAACCTTTTCCAAATACAAATTCATTTTATAATGTAATAAGTTATGAAACATAGAGTACATAGATATTTATTATAAAATAACTAGAAATTTAGATACTTCCACCACATAATAATGGTTGCATAAACATGAACACTTTCTCCCTTTAAGAAATACAAATAATATATTCAAAGTATCATTAAATATTATAGGAAACAGCTATATAGGTGTATTTCACCTGCAATTTGGTAAGAAGTAAAAGAGGAATAAAAGTTTCAGAAATAATATTGTTTTTGCTTTTGTTTCAATTTTGCATGGTATTAATTGCTATTATTGAATTATATCTTTTAGATCTGACGGTGGTAGTAGTGAAAGTCCATTACTTGTGGAAGAAGGAGAAACAGTTGGTGCACCTCACAGTCCACACGCCAAACATAATCATAGTCATTCACATGCTAATCCTCATAGGTCCCATAGTTACCGCCATGAAAAACCAAAACAATTAGTAAAATATGGAGAGTTAGTCATTCTTGGGTAAGAAACCAATATAATAATTTACTTTAAAAAAAAGTATATAAATTTTTTAAATAAATTTATATAGATACAATGGATTCCTTCCGCCGGGAGATCGGGGAAGAAGGAGGAGTAAGTTTGTTCTTTTCAAGAGGCCAGTACCAAACGGCGTGAAACGCAGTAAACATTATATTGTTAAAACGCCTCACAGTTCACAAGCTATCCTTAACACGAAACAACATTCAATATCGTACACTCTTTCTCGAACACAAGCCGTTATCGTAGAATATACTGAAGATGAAGGAACTGATATGTTTCAGGTAAGTTACACACTTTTTTAGGTTCTTTAAGTATCCTGCTGTTTCGTTAATATTCATTTGTGTAGGTCGGCCGTTCTTCCGAATCTCCAATTGATTTCGTCGTCATGGATACTTGTGCCGGCGGCAGCGACAGTTCTAACGAGGGGCGCGTCGCTCAAAGTACAATCAGTAGATTTGCATGCCGAATTCTAGCTGATCGATCAGATGCTAGAATTGCAAGAATATATGCTGCGGGTTTCGACAGTTCAAGGAATATCTTCTTAGGGGTAACACATAGCATGCATTTTTCTTCGGTTAGCATTTAACAAGAAATAAATTTAAAAAGAACACAAAAACTACTTGTTTTAGGAAAAAGCAACTAAGTGGCAAGAGAATCGTGAAATCGATGGACTCACAACAAACGGCGTTTTGATAATGCATCCACGAGGTCAGTTTTGCGGTGGCGAGGCACAGTGTGGCTTTTGGAGAGAAGTAAGCGTGGGTGGTGGAGTATTCTCCTTAAGAGAAAGCCGAAGTGCCCAACAAAAAGGAAACGTCGTGGAAGATGAGAACAATATTTTACAGGATGGAACTCTAATTGATCTCTGTGGTGCTACGTTACTTTGGAGATCAGCTGAAGGTCTTGCTAAGTCTCCGGTAAATATACAGGATCTACAATCTTTAAACTTTCATACAAATTAACGTTACTGTAACTGTAACTCATAGTTATCTATAATGATCGACAGCGAAGTAAATTATCGTGTGCATTTTGTATAGACGAAACACGATTTGGAAGAATTAGTTGATGCTATTAATGCTGGAAGACCACAGTGCCCAGTCGGTTTAAATACTTTAGTCATACCACGTAAAGCAGCTACAGATTCGACTCAGCAACAGCCATACGTATACTTGAAATGTGGACACGTACAAGGTCACCATGATTGGGGACAAGAAAAAGACAAAGCTACGAGAAGGTGTCCAATGTGTTTAGTTGCCGGTTCAGTAGTTAAACTTTCTATGGGAATAGAACCAGCGTTTTACGTCGATTGTGGCCCACCTACTTATGCATTTAGGCCTTGCGGACACATGGCTACAGAAAAAACTGTTAAGTTAGTATTTAGAAATACTATGAAGTACAAAGATATGAATTTATTTCTATATACACCAAAGTGTTTCGTAAAAATGTTTGTCATTTATTACAGATATTGGGAGAAGGTCGCTATACCGCATGGAACAAACGGCTATATCGCAATTTGTCCATTTTGCGCAGTTCCCCTTGAAGGAACACCGGGATACGTAAAACTCATTTTCCAAGATAATGTAGATTGAGGTTCGTTTATTATAAGATCGTGAGTATGTGTAGAAATTATTAACTTCTTATAAAATGCAAGGACTATTAAAATTAATAAAATGTAAATAATCTTAATGCGAGTATATAACAAAGTTCTGTCTTCTTCCCTTGGTATAAATTTAAGCGAAGTTTTGTATGTACAAATAGCTCTGCAATAATTATTATGTACATGGCTATCGAAATAAATATCCCTTCTTAAATGGTATTACTCGCATATGTCTTTCTTCGCACATCTTTCTCTTTTTTTCTGTTAATGAATCTCTAACAATGGCAAAATGAATGGTTAGTGATTTAAACAATAATTATTTAAACGTATATATTTTTGAACATACCTTCATTTTTATGCTCATATAATATTCACATAAGACGAAGTAATTATATTATAAATATGTAACATCTTCAAACGGAGTTACATCTGAACTATTCTTATGTACACGAAATAGTAACTAGATTTAAAAGTATATTAATATATCAAGATCAAATAGAATAAGTATATTCGTAATATTAATATCTAATAAATTCAATCCTGTCATTATACGTACAGGAGTATGCCTAGTTTTACACAAAGATATTTCGAAATATTGGTGTTTTTGATAAGGTGTGAACGTCAATGTACAAATCTCAGTTTAATTTTCAAAGAAATGTCTATTGAAAAATTATGTTTAGCGAGCGATTCTGTTTTTACATGTAATGTGCACAATTAAGCACGTGATTTATACGAAGAAAAATGATTGAGCATAATTGTAAATGATCATTAGTTTTATCTTTTTCGATCATTGGACCCACTACGACGGGAACGTGATCGACGGCTACGGCTACTACTGCGGGAACGTTTTGATCTGAAACATACCAAACAATTTTCATTGATAACTGCATATAGCTATATTTATGTAATTTTAGATTGTATTTTGAACAAATAGACTTGTGGTTTATTTGCTATTTACAATAAAAGTATACAATATTTTCTTGAAAATTTGACAATATATATATTAATAGCGTGAATCCTGCAATACTGACAAAAGATACTAATCGTCTGAGGTCTACTTTAGAAAATGTATGTGCTCATACACGATTATTACACATCAATTTTTACTTATCATCAACTAACCTTTTGCCACGACTGCGGCTTCGAGAACGTGACTTTCTCCTATCCCTGTCTCTGCGTTCGCGATCTCGATCTCGATCCCGATCACGGTCACGGTCACGATCACGGTCTCTGTCACGGTCACGGTCACGATCACGGTCTCGGTCTCGTTCTCGATCTCGTTCGCGATCACGATCGCGATCGCGATCACGTTCACGTTCACGATCACGATCACGATCTTTATCTCTGTAACCTAAACCTCCTCGGCGATTGTCTGATCTATCACGGTCTCTGTCGCGATCATCTCTATCTCTGCGTCTATCAAGCAATGACTCCCGTTTTTCTTTACGTCTTTCTTCGACAGTTTTCTGAAGCTCTGCCAATTTTTCACGGATCTTGATAAAGCCCAGATGTAACTTCCCTCCAAAATGATCCGCCAGCCGTCTATCGTTGTCGTGAATGCCAAGGTAGGCACTGCAAACCTCGCAAACCCTCAATTTCTGTTGCTGATAACTTGACGCTGGCATACTGTTACGATACTCCTGCTCAGCTTCATTTTTCTTCTTTCTGAGCTCGTCTATTTCACCCATAAGTTTCATCGATTCCTCTACGAAACCCTCCTCTCCAAGTTGTTCTGCTTTGGCCAATTTTTTACCGATCTCTTCCGCAAGAACATGAACGTTATTTGCTTTCGCTGCTACTTCGGCACTGAGCTCTTCTTGAGTTTCTGCTAGCCGTTGCTTCGCTTGTTCCGTTCGGCGATCACAATCAGCAATGAAATTTTGCAAATGTTCCATGGCCTTAAATTGAAAATGTGTGTAACTAAAAACAAATAGAGAAATTTAAGAACAAAAATATACTTACATCAATATCATAAAAGTGATCTTTCTTCTTTTGTGCAGCCTCATAATCAGCCCGTAGGGCCAGGTCGTGAATCTGGGGGCATTCTCCCAGGTCCATGCGCTGCGATTTACAAATCATTTCAATATTAACTTAGATTGTCTTCAATTACATGAAAGAAACTTCATCGGTTTTATTTAAAATGGTCCCTCCCAACTTTTGCTTTCATGAAATCTTATTCAATGAGAACAAGGTTTCTCAATTCGCTGTTTTTTGCAATAGATAAACTTAAACAAATTATTTGAACTAATGAACGCAACAACGACAGAAGTTAAACCCCTAATTGTCCAGAAACATACAGTCTAAAGATGCGTATTTATATATAAGAACTTACAAAATGGTAGCTTGTCCAGTATACGCTTATAAGATATTTTGTATATGCATATATATATGTGTGTGTACATACATATACATATATATATACACAAGCAAGTAAATATAAGTTTGTATATTTACTTGTCTACATGTACATACATACATATATATATATATGCACATATGCATAAACTAACCAAGACTTTTAATTCTGTTCTTTGGACAAAGTAAAAATGCAATCTTACAGATAATAATTTTGTTATGTTCACTTACAGAGTGGCAACACCTCTCCGCCTGACACGACAATGCGATGGCAATGAAGCTACAATCAGCACACACCTTAAGTTCATATGTTCAGTGTCTATGAAACAACTTACAGCCTAATGGTTTATTATACTATTTACGTAGGGCACGAATTGCCTTATGTGAATCAATTCTAGACCATTTAGAAAACGAGTTCAATACGTACACATCCAATGCTGAAGGAAATTTTTCTAACAGAACTGGCGTGCTGCACAGTCCTCCCTAATTTTTTTTCTTTCTCTTTCTCCCCCTCTCTCCCCCATTTTCTCTGCTTCATGCCACTTCTCACTTTTTTCATGGACATTACATTATCATTGCAAATTGCCAAAACTATATTTATTTGAAATATCTCTGTTTAAAAAGGACACAAAGATATTCAATTTGTTTATACAATACAGTCCTGCTACATGGCCCCATTTTATATGATCCATTGAGGGAATTTTTCTCTTCCCTTATTTTCAAATTTTGAATTTAGAAACTTCAATTTTTAAAACTTATAATGATGAAGTTTTAGCAACCAAGCTTTACCTTACTTCACTATTCCATTTGTAAGGCCCTCTCTACAATTGGTCTGTTCCTACAAAGCACCGTCTACAACCATGTAACAAGACTTCACCGCTTTTAATATTAAAAGTGTATTACGATAATACACGATCAAAACTTGTCTGTAGAATTATTCTTACTCGTTAATATTTAAACGAACCGCTTTAATAGTATCATATTACAATGAGAATATCGAAATCGCGAATCGAGAATCGAATATCGCGTGATCTGGAGTATCCAGTATGAAGTACAGTGAAATCTCGATCGAACATTTTCTTTAATCGATCGTTCCCGTTTGAATCATCATGTGATATCTTTCAAACTGGACTTCTGTTGAGAGCAGTATTATTAATTATCATAAAATTTCAGGAAATGACCAATCGAAGTTTCATTGCATACTGCATCGATTGTAGAATGAATTAGAACTGTCAAGAGCACGTGAGTAGAAACATTTACAAATCCTATAGCCGAATGTAACTGAATTTGGTTTATCTTGGCAATTCGCATTGGTCTTTTACTTACAGATCACTGCTTCATTTCCTGTACCCATTATATCTCCGAGGATGAATATGATTTTCACGCATACTTTCAAAGTAAACTTCATTTCTACCTGCCGTAAACGGCATCATTAGTAAGAAGCGACAATAAGACATCGTTCTCATGAATCAGCAATGGCGCTACTCACCAACTTTATACAGGCCTTTCAGGGTCTCGGAATTAATATTCGACACTCAGCCTCGCCACCGTTGACCGGTAGAGGGGCTGAGGTAATCGCCCGCCTTTATTATTAACCAAATTAATACCTAGTATGTACTTGAATTATGTTAAGATAATCAAATTGTTAGAATGTAATACGTACGTCCTCTTCGCTTTCAGTACTTACAGTAACGCGCATGTGAGAGCGACAAGTACAACACGACATATGAGCGGACAATACTCGCAACAATATTGTACAATGGATCTGATTGGAATTGCTTTTTCCAGAGACTCTGGAAATAGAACTGTAGGTACATTGGCATTAGTGAACTTGTGTATCATGTCATTCTCGCGAGTATTTGCCAGAAGTAAATTTTTGTTTATTTCATTTTTCTTTCAACATTTCGTTATTTCATTCAATACGACATATTAAATGTTTTATTTTCATTTTAGTTGCTTATAAATGTACTAAAAACAACCAGAATACGAAGAAATTTAGAAGGGTGCTTGCTAAGTGCGACGAGAGACCCCCCTCCTTATGCACTGAATATTAGATTTGCAAGTCTCCTTTTTTAGATTTGAATTTATTATTAACTACCTCAAATGCTGAATGTGTATCTCACGTAAGATAATTGAAATATTTTGTGTCTTCAAATAAGAGTTTAAATGAAAAGAAGCTTATAAATATGGAAAGCTGCAAAATTTCCTACTACATGTACACATGATATTTACGTTTTATTCGTTTTTATGGAATAATATGATAAGTATTAAAATATTCTCCACTTTTCTCACGTTTGAAATGATTGAAATATATCCATTTATGTATTACAGTTTATATTCAACGTTTACGAGATGTTGTACTACGCGAGAGAATGTACGTGTATTATGTCGCCTTACTGCAAGTAGTTGGGCCATTTGGACCGACAATGAATAGGTTTTTAATTTTTTAACAAACACCCTTTGGACCAATTCGCACGAGATGACAAAGAAATGCGCGAAGCAGTATTAACAGAAACGGTATGTTATCGTATGAATATAACATTTGTCTCCACTCCAACCTTGCGGTTATGTCGTTTCGATTTCCTGCACGTATTATTATGCAAAAATATCGGGCTATTACCGCAATCGTAGTTTCGGTACATTTCCAGGTACCATACGCGAAAGAAGTGGGATAAATTTATTTTTTGCGGTTTTGAATTTTTAACAGTTCCCATTATTAGAGAATATTAATCTTCTTGTTGCAATTTATATAAACAAGATATAAAGTTGTTTATACGAAATAGTGAAATGATTCTATATAAAGTGTTACCAGAGGCATATCCTACTTCTTCCTCTTTTAAAACTTTAAGGGTTGACTCCTTCTTTATCTTGGTTTGCTGCCCCGTATTGCACTTCAACGCCTATCTGGTGTGAATTGATCAGTATCAATTCTTGAAGCACATCACGCAAATATAACTCTATTGTATATCATAAACTACAAAATTGATTTCTGTTATTTAATCATTTAATTTAACATATAGGATTGACCAGACCAGTTGGCACTGATGAAAAAAAGCACTATGCACAATGTATTTTGTGTTGGTAATCACTGATTTTAAATTTTTGTTGTTTTCCGTAAGATTAAAAAGATATAGTTATATGCAAAAAGAAATTTATGAGAGTATATAATGTAAGACATGAAATAAAAAGATATTTGATTGTAGAAAGAATTTTAAAAATTTAGGCAACCAGACTATAACAAAAGATACTAATTATATCTATTTGACTGGCTACTTTGATTACACGATCCAAAGTACATATACAAATTTTTATATTTACAAATTAATATAAAATTAAAATTTTACATTTCTGTAAGCAATTTTCTTCACTTAAACAAAACAAAAACGATAAAACATTTACAAATAAAAAATAATTTTATTTTAATATACAATTCTGTCATAAATAAGTGCATAACACTTTTTTCATGAATGTACGATAATCCACAAAAGATATTAAATGAAAATATAATTTATAGGATGTACATATACATATGTGTTTTTATATACATGTAAGATATTTTTCAATTTTTATGTTGTATATACACCTACCTATGCAGAAGTAATATTACTTTCATTAATTGAACTCTCAGATATATAACATATAAGATCTCCTAAAATAATCATTTTATACTTTATATTTAAAACCTAAACATTGATTGAATTACATATTTCTACAAATCTACTGCAGTATTCGTCTTCGCTTTTCAAATAAAATTCTTAGCATACCTTATGTACTACATTATTTTTTGGATTAAAAATAAATATGAATTTCTTAATAATGAAGTGATTCAACCACTTTTGCATCATAGGTGAATTATTAAACATAGTTTTATTTAATTCTAAAAAGCGAATCATATTTAATGATGAAATGTGTATTGAAAGCTATTTAAGCAATGTATATGTAAGTAAAATAATAATTAAGACAATTGCATTTTTCTATACTGTTGTTATACATCATTTGTACTTTGTATCAAAGTAAGTATCAAACATATATTTTTAACGCATTACAAACATATATTTCAATGCATTATTTTAACATGTAAAAAAATTCAGCTAAAGAGCTTTTGCTGTGTATTTTGTTTATGTTCATAATGAGTTAAAAACATTCTCCTAAAAGCAATGTTACATGTAAATATTGATAAAATATGGCTTATTTTATGATAGAACTTAAAATAGAAAGCAAATGAGTTTACTAGTAAAATGAAAGCGACTGAATCGTGTAACCAGAGTAAACTGGAAAAATACAAAGGTAATAACTGAAAAACTGAAGGTGACATTGAATGTATCGATGTCTGATTGCTTCTGTGTTAATGCGAAGAAATATCAAAACGGGATATAAAATGCTCTACAATAGCGCAGAAGTGCCAATGGTATATCATTGATATTCAATATGTGATATATTTGAAAAAAACTCACCGTTGACGATAAAATTTCATGTGGACAGCATGCCAGTAAAAAGCTCTTGCAGACCTTTGGATCCGAGTACTTCACTTGAAATTTGTTATTTTCACCTAAAAACATGAAATATTTGTCAATACGATACTACCTTTAAGGCGGATAACTATACGTGTAATGGTAGAGTAAGCCACCATCTTGTATTTTTGTATGAGATTTCAAGTAATTGTAAATAATGTTATTGCAAGTAATATTTTATCTATTTTAAAAGGCAGTTATACGTACCATTCCGTCCAGTGCCCATTAACTGGTCAAGCATAGCTCGCATCTGGTCGTGAGCAGTCATTTTTATGAAAAAGTGCAATATTTCACGAACACTGTCAAAAATGGGAGAGAGCAATCAGCCACGCCGCCAGTCTTCGAGTTTCGAGTTATTGTCCAACTCGTATTTATCGATCTGAGTATCGTTCACTACTAACCGTGCATATATGTGTGCGATCTGCACAGGAAGTGCACAGGTCATTCTAGGAAATATACAAAACTTTCAACTATATAACATTTCAACCAATAATATCGCAGATCATACACGATGCACTTAGAAATTATATTTGATTGGTCATTATTTTACTGAAAAGTTTTCACAAAAATTTTAAATGAATGATTATAAAATACATTTTTCAACATTGCACTAAAATTTCGAATATTAGAATTTGTTACATATTTAATAATTTAATAAAATAGTACATATTAATTTCAAGTTGGTAATCAAATTTTGTAAATGACTAAATTTTCTGCGTCTTCTATAAATGTTATAGAAAAAATTCGTATTGTTTATTGTGCTAGAAGCAAGGTATAAAAGATGGAATAAAAAAATGCAAAATATGTTACGTCGGGGCAATGGACGAGTTTAAAATTTTTACCGACAATCTTCTATGTTCATTGTGAACCTAGGGAGTTCAATTAGCTATATATTCAGCGTGCTAGTAACCCTTCTGCGCGTGTGTAATACGCGCCGGGGGTGGTTAGTCGATGGTTCGGTATACGAACGTGAAAAATTGCAATTTCAACAAAGATTCCTTTAATGTCGTTTGTGTGATTTGTACCTGAAGAGGCGATATCGCGTGTACTTTTTTCTAATTAATAGTTTTTTGGGAAACGACGTTTAGATAAGCAGCAAGTGTAAGAAAACCAACGATAGAACTGTAGCGTACAGTACGCACGCGGTGTCTAAAAATGGCGAAGGTGTTTCGCGCGGTGACAGTATCGACTTTGTCAAACAATGGACAGTCAACAGCGAAATATAATAAGCCGGTCACACTCCATATTAACTATGATCCGCAAGGTCTCAGTGTTGAGTTTCTTGCAGGTATTGATTTATCGATAAATTATCTTTTACGGATTATGTTAGCGTCGGGCAACATAACCACATTTAAACGAGCGTTTATAGTTTTTTTTTTAATTATAATTTAACGAGAATTTCTTAGTACGTTATAAAATGTATGCTTCAACGAATAATCTTTTGATATTTCGTATAAAAGATCTAAAGGAATGATATACTTATTTTTTGTTACATAATGATCTTTAATTCAATAGAATTTATTGTAACACAACATTTATAATGTGATATTTGTATAGAACACTTCTTTCATTATTCCTTATTAAGTAATAATTTTGCTTTGCTATAAAGCAACTAATAAGAAAAGTATCTTTTAAAATACATTTCTTAAAAATATGTATTTATTTTCTTTAATGTAAATATCAAGTTTTTATGTTTTTGTGTGTCATAATAGGAGATTCAGTGGGTAGGGATAAAGCAACATTGTTGGAATTTCCAGTAACTCCTAGTACAGAATGCTCAAGAGTATCGTCTAAAAGTTATGTATTCACGCTTGATACAGATAGTTTACTCATAACATTTGCTAGTGAACAAGGTAAGTATACTTTTATAGATTATAAAAGTATAGAAGAATTTACTATTAATGAAATGACACAATTTTTTCTATATAGATTTTCGAACTTTTCATTCACAAATACTAAAACTTAAAAATGGCAAAGGAGTGTCTGCATTTAATGAAAGAACCGAAGAATCTTCTGCCATGCAATATTTTCAGTTCTATGGTTATCTTTCACAGCAACAAAACATGATGCAAGACTATATTAGAACCAGTACATACCAGAGAGCAATTTTGGGAAATTTATCTGATTTTAAAGATAAAGTTGTTCTAGATGTTGGTGCTGGTTCTGGGATATTATCATTTTTTGCAGTTCAAGCAGGTGCAAAAAAAGTATATGCTGTAGAAGCAAGTAATATGGCAAATCATGCAGAATTATTAGTTGCTGCAAATAATTTATCGGATAAGATCATTGTCATAGCTGGTAAAATAGAAGAAATTGAATTACCTGAAAGAGTGGACTGCATAGTAAGTGAACCTATGGGTTATATGTTGTATAATGAAAGAATGCTTGAAACTTATCTCCATGCAAAAAAGTGGTTAGTCCCAGGTAATTGATTTTAAAACATTGTCTGTATTTAGTTGATTTCTCTCAATTGCTGTAACAGAAATTAAATAATTGTTTCATAGGTGGTAGAATGTTTCCTTCACGAGGTGATCTTCACATTGCACCATTTTCTGATGAAAATCTTTATATGGAGCAGTTTAATAAAGCTAATTTTTGGTATCAAACATGTTTTCACGGCGTAGATCTCTCGGCAATGAGAAATAATGCGATCAAAGAATACTTCAGACAACCAATTGTTGATACCTTTGATATAAGAATTTGTATGGCTAAATCTATCAGACATATAGTAGATTTTCAAACTGCTAATGAGACTGATTTACATAAAATAGGTAAAAATTTGTGTATGATACATAATTTTTACATCATAGATCTTTATTGGCATTTTACATGGTTCATACGTTGTTTAGAAATTGATGTCGATTTTCACATATTGGAAAGTGCGACTTGTCATGGGCTTGCATTTTGGTTTGACGTTGCATTTATCGGATCAACGCAACAGGTTTGGTTAAGTACAGCTCCCACAGAACCGCTTACTCATTGGTATCAAGTCCGTTGTCTTTTGGAAAATCCTTTGTTTTGTAAAAGCGGTCAGTTATTGTCTGGAAAGGTCATTCTTGTTGCAAATAAAAGGTGAAGCTACGTAATTGTACTGGCAATTTTTGCAAGTTACAAGCATTCGTTAACATCGGTTACACATGAAACTCATATATTTTTTAGACAATCGTACGACGTGACAATAGAACTGAAGTTAGAAGGAACAAATATGGAAAGTAGTAGTAATACTTTGGATTTGAAAAATCCGTACTTCAGATATACCGGTGCAGCGGCACAGCCTCCTCCTGGTTTAAATAACACCTCGCCTAGTGAATCTTACTGGACAACTTTAGATGCGCAAGGTGCTAGGCAAGCAGTAAACATGGTCAATGGAATGTCAGTAAATGGTTTGGGAGAAGTTTCTATGGATGCAACAGCAGCTGTAAATCCTAGCAATTTACTTGCAATTGGTAAGAATATAGAAACATATATGTAATCTATATATTTATCGTTAACGAATAATGCGTGTTATTAAACACTTGTCTAATATACGAATTTTTATTTTAGGAACATACACATACTCGAATAAATTTAACTAACAATGCTTTCAGCATTTTAAATACGTATATTATAATGATTATGATCTCATTTTCCGTCTGTTCATTATATGTATGCTTTAGGAGGTCAACCAAACATACACCCTGGTTCAATCTCGAGTACAGGACGGGGACGAGTTGGGGGTACAGCGACAAGTACGCAAGCGGCACAACTAATAGGTGGTGGAATTACTCCAAACATGTTCACATCTCCTGCTACGGTAAGTGTATAAAATAACATTGTAGATTTCGAGCGAGCCGTTTTCAACTATTTCACGAGTACGTGCGGTATTTGTATACCTGTGCGCGAATACCTACACCGAAACAAGAGCTCGCTAAATATTTGATTTCAATCTAAAGCAAAAGGATACTAAAGTGTACGCCTGCCTGCGTGTCTTTCGCGCTACAGCTTGGTGTTACTTTCCAGCAATCGCTGGTCCTTGGCAATACCTCACATTATCCAGTGAATCCCAGCTTGATGATCGGGGATTACGTGACACCTGGTAACGGCATATCGTCTCAAACGTATCGACAATGATCAATGGCGAAATCATTTTGCACCGAATATTCCCATACGACAAAACAGTTAAATGATCGTCATAGCACTAGCAGTAGCGGGGACACCAGCAACAATAATAAACAAACCCGCAAGTTGGTGTTTAGTTCTCCAGCAAGCAAATTACGACTCTCGACTGCCGTTCGAATTTTGAACGCGGTCAACCTGGCCAATCTTAATTCGAATATTGGCTACGTAAATAACAACAACCACAACCTTGCTTATTTTAACAAATTTATTATTGGTTCTGGATTCGGATTTGGATGGAGTACGAGAAGAAATAAGTCACAATGGGAAGCACGTTGGAGGAGAGTGCGAACCGTCCTCTCGTAGTTGTCATTAATTCTTATCTACGTTTATTTAATTATCCCTCGAAGAGTTGATCTTCCAGATCGAAATGCATGCTTGCCAAATGTTGTACCCGGGAAAATCATATTTTTTAACGACAATACAAGTTTACTATGCGTAAATGTTCCATGCGACACTATTGTACGGGGTCCTGATATCATTTTGTACATCAAGAACGAATAGCAAGAGCAACAGTAGTAACATCGCAATATTTCCCTTATCGTTTCATGTGCTTTTAAGGTTTTATTATTGGTGATTATGCGTCTACTAAGCTTTACATTGTACACAGGCTTGGTTAAGTTTTCGACTTTAAGTGATTTTTACATGACTAGGGTATAGTGTATAACGTTCCGAATATTTCGAAAAGTGCAAAAAGCAATAATTCATTAGGGATACGATATGGAGCACTCTGTGGCATTGCCTGTTATTTATCTGCCCTTTTTTTTAGCGTGATTACATTTAAAATATCTGTCTATCTCTTTTTATTTTTTATTAAAGATATGATAGATCCTTTGATGAAAATTCCGCATAGTATGCCCAACTTTAATCTCAATTAACTTTTGTATCGTTGTCTCCGTTTTTAATTAATAATATTCTCAATTATTATTTATGATCCATAAGAAAAAGAATTGTATATAATAACTACGTAAATTGACCAATCCAATGATATAATTTATGATAAAAATAAAAAAAATTATATTCCAATAAAACAATGGTAACTTAAGTTGCGGTTCATATTTAGACGATTTATTATTGTATTATTGCAATGTACAGATATTAGAAGTAGCATGTACAGGCACAATTTCAAATTTGTGACATTGTATTACATATCGGCCTTCGGTCAATAGGATTAATTCTATACTTTTAATGTACTTCTATTATAGTAGAATTATTCTACCGCCTATGTACGTCTCTTAATCATTAGTCATTTCATTGAGTAACCAAATTTTCCTGTCAACGATGAAACGGAATGGATTTTATTTCTTCTGTAAAATATTCATTCATAATACTTCAGTATTTATAAATTTATGAAATAAGATATGCATATAAAGAACTGAGAATATGAAAAGATAAACGGGTTACATTAACTTTGTTTCTTTTTTCAGTAGAATTATGTTCCATTTGTTCTGTCTTTTTTATAAAATAGAAATTTTAGGGTTTATGAGGTCCGTTTATTTCATTATCTGACCCTATAAAATTTAGTTACGCAATGAAGTAGAATTAAGAAACCATTTTTTATAGCTTTGAGATAATCACTTATTTAATTCTACCGAATGACTAAGAATGTATTTCTCGATAAAAAGTACAGGTAATCTCCTGATAATGAAATTTTCTCGTAACCTTTGTATAATTGTAATAAGCCTGAGCCAATATTCATTTTGATGGTGTATTTCTTTTATAATATTTAAATGATAATGACACCAGTTTGCAAGGTTCATAAAGAATGTGATTTAAAACTTGCAGAATTTCAATAATTATTTCCAGTTTCTTC
Organism: Megachile ligniseca; assembly: GCA_945859555.1. NCBI lineage: Eukaryota > Metazoa > Arthropoda > Insecta > Hymenoptera > Megachilidae > Megachile > Megachile ligniseca. The sequence continues at coordinate 1,753,266 of OX243792.1, forward strand.
TTTGTGATGATAAAGTTCAGCTTATGATTTTTTCTTTTTTATACATATATATAGAAAAATAAAACCTCTAAAACTGATTAAATTCCTTTTCATATCATCCCTATTTTAAATAATTTCTGCTCCCTGTTATATAGCTCTGTTTTATATGTTTTTTTTTTTAAATTCAAACCCCCCTATTATCGGCGGGTTACCTGTTACTCAAATAATTGTACATATAATATTCTTAATTTTTTCAAGATCTCGATATAATGTTTAAGTCTCATTAGTTCCTAAGGAGTGCTCTTTATTTGTTATCTGCACAAATTTGCTTCTCATTTTAACATGCTTTTACATGATCTACTCATTTTATATACTGAAGAAAATTGCTTTTCGCTTATGAAATTAGATACAGTTTTTAAGAGAAGCGAATCATTTGTTTTTTATTTAAACAGCTTGTAATAGTATTATCTAGGAATCCATATTTATTCCATTGATTATTATTGTAAACGGTTTCGCGATTTCCACATAATTTTCAGCAAACATCACTAAAATTGTAAATAATTTGCTGATATTCTTTGATGTTTCCTTAAGAACATATGTATTTAGTATTTGAAATCTGACTGCAGGCATTCCACAAGTGCTGATAACATTATACAATTCGTTATTATATAACAAATACATGCTTCTTCCAGTCTCATTCTTTCTCTCTTCAAAAAAGCTAAGGAACATTAAAAGCAATATTTAGAATTGAACGCCTACAAAAGTATTAGTTAACTGCGTGTTTTAAGTTTCTACAGGAGAGACAAAAGATTGAATAAATCTAAGCATACCTTTTGATATTTTTTTCTAGATATTGCTTTCAATGTTGGCGCGTGTACGTTCGTGTGTATGTATTTTCTTTTTTCGTTTTAGAAAATTCTTAATGACTGAAAGATACAAAATGTCTCAGGTGTCCATGCGAGTTTAAACAAAAAACACTGTACATTTTCCACTATTTTTTAAATTATGCGTTTGTTCATCGGAAATTCTGATTTCGCATAAAGACGAGTTCTTTTTTACACATGTATATTTTTCATGGTATTGAACTTAATAACTACTATATTGCTTTCATTGCTTTTATACCTGTACACGTATTAATTCTTTTTGATAATTGCAAGAGGTTTGTACGTTGGTAAAAAATTTGTTACTCGATAACGTCATTTCTGATATTGTTTTTTGCAACTTATAGGGTTCTTCTGTAATATGTGATATACAAAAAGTTATCGAGAAACATAGGAAATATTAAATACTGATTCATTTACAACAGGAAGTATGAAAGAAATGTCTTCAATTTATGAGATATCAAGTACAGTAGTATGTTGTTTTGTAATATTAAGTAATAAAAGCACTCTATTCCAATGCTTCCTGTAATTAATGAATTAAACGTTTTCTGATCTTTTGTGTTATTCAAGCGTAACAGTTATCGTTTGAATACTTTGTTATTCGGCTTCATTTAATTTGTATAACTCAACAGTTTTAAAATGAATCTGAATTTACCTTCATTGCAATAAATCAAAATTGTTCATTTATTATCCATTCCACATATAGAAAATTTGTACTTAGATTATTTGTCTATAGTCATGTGCATTACATGTTTTTTTGTTCTAATATGAAATAGAACATCGTAGCCGTTTTATTAATTTGAAAATCATATAATTTTTACAATTGCAAGAAACCCATAAATGATAATTTCATAAGATTGTTTAGGATTCACTGTAACGTGTTAACGATAAGTGATCAGTAGTTGTACATAAGCTCAAAGATTACATTGTTTTTAAGAAATTGTCTTTTAACCGTGATAAATAATGTCCACATCATTTTTTTTGTTTGATTTAGACTACTTAAGAAACGGAAAAAGAAGCAAAAAGAGACTAATGGATACCCTTAAATTAGACGACATTAGGATCCCAACAAAGATATGTTCAGCTTTGTAAAATGCATACATAAATGTGAACGTTACATTTATGTATGCACGTGCTCGTGATATACATATACAGTTTGCCTATGTCTTTTTTATGTATGATGATGTCTGTATGTATAAAGGAATCATGTTTTATACGATTACAACAACTGCAAAAAACCGCTTATACACACTCGTGCATTGTACTTCGATTATTTTACATTTAGTGCATGGACAATTATCCTGTAATTATTCTCAGGTGAAAATGCCATAAAGTTCGATATGTACGATGTGGATTGATTGTCCTGAACATCAGGAAATAATCGAATAGAATAGAATCAAACTAAACATTGATATGCATTGTACTGATACATCATAGCATTTATAAACTCCATCTAATGGTACATCGAAGAAGAATTGTACGCAAAGTATGTAACTGAAAAGTCTTCGATGCATGATGAATTAAATGATCATTTAATAATTGAACAAAACGAACTAAATCCTTAACAAACATAACTTGATTCACTGATTTACATTAATCTACTCTACAGGTGCGTTTAATAGTAGAGTGAATCAAATTTAGTTTAAATTTCTTGTTAAGTATTTACCATGGTTACAGAGTTTTTGTATGAATATATTATATTATGATAATGGTCTGAAATTTTATGTGCTATAGCATATTGTTAGTTTTATTTAAAATTTCGTGACTAAATTGGTATATTATTTTTTCAACTCATGTACCCAATGTATGCATAATGAAAAAAAAATGTAACAGACAAAGAAAAACATTACAAATTTGGTCTTCTTTGAAAGATTTAGTTGAATGAGATAGAAAGTAAGCACAGTATTTAAGAAAGAAGCGTAATGTATTAGAACAGGTTTGCTTAGTACTTGCAATTTACTTATTTGTAAAGTATTGAATTTTGTATTCTGCCAATGTTTTTACAGACAAACGAAAAACAAGATTACTCAGATATTACACCCCAGATCTGAGATTAAGTTGAAATAAACTTATTTACTTCAATATTATAATGAAAATTATTTCTGAAATTATTTCTTTTTTCCCTCCCTTTTCAAATTTCCATTTCAAACGCGCGTCGATAAGTTAGGTCGCTGATTTGAAACGATTCGATTTGCGATTAACTTCAAAACGTAAAACTTCAGTTGTATTGCAGGTGCCCGCAGATGCAAACTGAAGAATTTTCTGTAAATGTGGTGTAACATGTTTCTTCGGTTAGAATATAATTATTAACTTTTCATGTATACAAGAAAATTAAGAAATATAACTATACAATGATATGCGGAATCCAAAGAATTTTTGAAATAAATGAACGTGTTCAATGTGTTATCAATTCTGTAACTTCTGTTTTAATAACGTTTATAAACCTTTAGTTTTATTTAACTTTTTCTTTTCATTAATGAAATGGTGAAATTCATGACTGAAATGAAATTTCAGTACGTGCAAAAACTATTGATACCATTACTTTGCTTAAGTGTCACAGTCTTATTTATTTATTTAAATCGTATACATCCTTATTATTTTATTGATGAAGTTTTCCACGTAAATCAGACATTACAATACTGTGATGGCAACTTTTCTCAGGTACGTTTTTATTTTTGATTAATTCTTATTTCATTTAAATAATGAGAAAGTAAAGTAAATTAACATTTGAATATTAAAACTGTTTTTCTTGAGGGATATGTTATTTTCAGTGGGACCAAAAAATCACTACTTTACCTGGATTATATATCCTTGCAACTTTAATATTGTCACCTTTAAAACTTTGTAATATTTTCTATCTAAGATGCATAAATTTACTTGGAACATTATTAAATCTTTATTTTACTAACAGTATACTTAAACAAATTTCAATAACTCATCGGATGCAAAGATGGGATAATTGGATGAAACTTTCTGTAGCTTGTAATATTATGTTTTTTCCACCTTTATTTTTTTGGCACTTTTTATATTATACCGATGTTGTTTCGCTCAATGCAGTATTATTGATGTTAATGTTACATCTGCGTAATCAATTTAAATTGGCAGCTTTTGTAGGTATGTATGAAAGTAACACTGTAATTGATACGTGATACATTGAAATTATAGTGAATATTGTATAGGTTTATTGTCTGTGATAATACGGCAAACAAATATCATTTGGGTTGCATTTGTTACCATGGAATGTCTATTTGATATACTAGATAATAAAATAGGTAAATCAATTTCACCCAAACAATATAGCTCAGTAACTTATGTAAAAGTGAGTAAATCATCATGGAGAGTATAAATGTATTTAATGAATTTAATATATTAGCACATCCATAATATTATATACTTTTTAGTTGCTGTGGAAAAAACTAATAGATGAAGTATACAGTGGATGGAAATCATTTGTAATGCTCATGAATGAAATATTGATAAAATTATTTCCATATGTTACAGTATGTTTGACATTCGTTGCATTTGTTTTTTGGAATAAAGGGATTGTAGTTGGAGACAGAACAGCTCATACTCCAACTGTTCATATTCCTCAATTATTATATTTCTCTGCTTTTCTTTTCTGTTTCTTATGGCCATATATGATTGTTTATTGGAAAGATTATTTTAAGTTTGTCCGTAAACATTGGGTTCTTGAAAGTTTCTTTTTAATACTTCTAATTTTAATAGTTCATTTTAACACTCTTGTTCATCCATATGTATTGGCTGATAATAGACATTATGTGTTTTATTTGTGGAACAAATTTATGGGAAAATATTGGTGGTTCAAATATTTGCTAGTACCTGTATACTCAGTTACCTTGTATACAATGTTTTGTGGGATTAAACACTTAAGGTTCATGTCACAGATTAACTATATTTTTATGGTTTTTGTAATACTTATACCACAGTTACTTATAGAGCCACGTTATTTTATTGTTCCATATGTATTTTACCGTTTATTTATTCAGAAACCAAAAAAGTGGCAAATTATAGCAGAAACAATGACCACTCTAATAGTGAATTTCCTGCAGTTTTACATTTTTGTTAATAAGGTATTTTATTGGAGTGACATTCCTCATCCTCAAAGGATTTCTTGGTAAAGATTTGATCTTGATGATTCCATGTCATGTGCATAATAAATCATAAAACTTTTAAAGGTGTTATATTAATTCCCTTAGAAATGAAAACAAATAATTATAGGTGTTATGTAAATTAGAATATCACATTGTCATTTATTACTTTTATTACATTCTTCTATAAGGAATAGTAACTATATGAGTGTGAATCTTTGCTCACACGCAGAAGTCCTTTCTATTTGCATTATTATCTAGATAATTTGAATAACGTAACGCGACTAGCAAATATTTAGACTAAAATCAATTGGTTATTTGTACTAAAAGAAATTCTGTATGTATCGTGTATAAAAGTTAATATGAAAATGAAATAACAACGAATTCGTGTATCGCAACATTTCTTTATCCAATTATTCAGTTCCATAGTTAAGATATGTATTAACCGAAGTAACGATGCTCGTAAAACGCACGGACAAATGTTTACAAGTTTCAAAACATTTGGAGGGATTTAATTTTTTTCCTATATCATGATTACGACTATATCATTTCCTGGTTTGCACTTTCAAATATTATCTTGAAAATCTTTATCAAAAAACTTCTCCTACGCTTTCAGTCTTACATCATTTACCATGTTCGTTTACGAGTATCGTTCCTACTATTCCATCATTATCCGCGTAATCTTTATCTTACGAAAATTTATTAGAATTATTTTCAGCGATGAAACGTTTAATTTAAAAATATACAAACTGGATACCTATTATGTAAATGTTATGATATTTCTTCATTCAATATTTTTGTTATAGAAGAAGAAATGATAGATATTAACTACTGTAAGAATTACATTTTTCATATATGAGAATTAAAAGAAGAATAAAATTAAAGAATGGCATCATATATATTGTCAAGGTTAGCCATTAGTGCCTTACAAAAGTGGTAGCTACACTTTTTCCGCTCGTTAAACAACTTGTCACGCTGACTCTGAAACGACGAACACGATAAAATAAGAGTAAATTTCACGGTCGAGATACGCGTTGGGAGCATGTGTGGACTAAAAGTACGTACGTGTCGATCAAGCGCGGAAATATTAAACACAACTCAATTAATCTTGAACATTATTAGTTTCAAAGCCATTTTCATTTTTTATTTCGCATGATAAAGATTAAACGTGCCGTTGAATTTGATGATTTATAAAGTTTTTAGCACCCACGCACGCAAATACATAATTTGCAAGAAGCCAACTTCATCTAGTAACAGGTTATTGCTTTCACGTTATATCTCCGCTTAGTCAGCGTAAGAACAAATTACAGAAGACCTGACCCTACTCGATTCGAATCGATTCAGTTTAACAATTTACATATCGGTTTCGTAAACGTTTACATAAAATAATTAAAATGTATCATCCGTTTTGGACTTAAAGAAACGTATGTAATTAACTGTTTGACGTTCTCGTACATTCTTCATATTTTAATAATAAATCGTATGTTGCTGGACTAGAAGGTTACTTTGTTTTTCGAGTAACAAGGGCGGAGATTAAATCTTTGATCGACTTTCGATAATTAAAAATTAACCACAAACTTTTCTGTGGTTCAAGAATTGTTCTATATCACTTGCATTACTTTGGTAATCAATATATTGCATATTAAGACGTTGATTCAAAAAGTCTGTTACAATTCTAAAATAAATTCTTTGCCTTTATTCTATCTTTGGCTATCATTTTTAAATAAGCAGATTTTAAATTTGATCTTGTCGCAGACCTTTTGAAACATTTCATTACATTGCATTTCATTCTTTTTCCCTACCTACGCATGCATTTGATATGAATATTCACGCTTCACGACTAAAACGTTTCGTGTCGTGAATTGTATAACAATCATCCTTATTTCTTACGAAATTTCAAAGTCCATTAAAAACTAGTGCATTTAATGTCTTCTTGCACCGACATATTTTTTTATCCCTTTAGTGATTGGTTACTTTAATGTATCGTATTATACATAAATATATAGGCGACCTTTTATTAGAAATAATATGAACTAATATCTTTAACGGAATGAAAAATCAAAATAAGAATTCTGATTTTCTTTTGTATATATATCTAATAAAATGCTGTACTGAAAAACAAAAAAGAAACACTTCATACACATAATGAAAATATTGCACTGCAAAGGTATGTTTCTAAAAACAATATTTGTACAACTGTAAGTACAAAAGAGTAACTCTCATTTACCTATTCTATTAAACTTACTAAATCATTCGCTATAATTCTTCGGAAAGTATATTTAAACCTAACACATGGTTTTATCAAGCGAAACGGAAGATAACGTGAAACGTTGTACTCTTCATTAAGTTTCTTCTATTAGTTTTCCTATTTCTTGCTGTGACGTCACTCCAACTACTCATCAACCGAACCATTTTCCGACGCTAATTGGTCATTGGTCTACAGAGTACATATTAGGTATAGTAATAATTAAAACCTAAACGCTAATGTATAAAATAATGACTAACGCTATGCTATACAGAGCCACAGATTTTTTGCAACAAAATTTAATATTTCTATTCCGTTCTCTTTACCCATAAACGTTTCTCCGGCTTAACTTTGAGCTATGACAGGAAGCTACAGTTCATTCAGAATCATTTGATTCAGCAATAATCGAAATTTAGATTCTAATACTTGATACTATTTTATATCTTCCGACATCGTTGAAATCTTTTGAACAATCAAACGATTCTGAATATATAGCGTCCTACGAATTCCTTTAAAAATAAACAATTAAAAAAAAGAACTCATTGCTATACCAACCGTACCTTACAATACTTCAGGCACTGAATCACTTTGTTTCTCGTACATATAGTAAATGATTCAAATAAAATTGAGCTCGAAATTTCGAATTCAACATCATACTATCTGCTGTTTCAATTTAACGAGATTCGTTTCACCGTACAGTTTCATATCTAACGGTGCACTAGGTTCGTTCTTCTTCGTCTGTGTGTGCCACGCAAGAACCTTGGTGCAATTGTCGGCCAAAAACTCGATATCTTTTGGCTCGAACGGCGCAAGACTTTTTAGGAAACCGTCCTCTTCGTAGCCAGCCTTAAATGGCATGGTGGCATTCGGTCGTTGATGCAGGAATTTCACGCTCACGGCGAACCCAGCCATATCTACGGGAAACTTCCGGCCAGCTATCCAACCGTCGTAGAATCCCACGAACTTTCCGTTCTTGATAATAGGCGAGCTCAGACCGAACTTTGTGCACAATCCCACAGGAAACATGGAGACTTTCTTCGTTTTGCGTATCTGAAATAGTATTACTATCAGACCAACAGAATCAATTAAACAGTATGTGTACATCTTCAACAGTTATCTTTACATTTTAACCTTCAAGTGGTCAGATTTTTTACAAAACTTTTTGCAATAAAATTGTAGACAAAAGTATTATAACAGAAAAATAACGTACCTCGTTAAAAAGACTTATATCATACGTGTTATCGTCGTCCGCGAAATAAAAAACACCGTTGGTCGCGTTTGCCCTGATCCATTGTAAGCCACGATTCCGATTAGACACGCCTCGTGGTTTGGCACCCTTTTTCTGCTTGTATTTCTCGGGCATCGGGGCTGAAAAGATTAGAAAAGCGTCAGAGCCACGTCGAACACTGCCCATCCAATATAAGTTTAGTTCGTGCAAAGGCTGACACGATTCTCGTTTGGAAGACCACGGCTACATATTTAACGTACACTGTGGAGCTACAAAATCAATATAACGCTTTTTCATCGAGACATTTGCAGCTGTTCCAATTAATTCTCCAACGGCTTGGCCGATGGACGAAATTAATCTCGCTGAAACTTATTTACACAGGTCGTATTAACTGTTTATTGATGATGTTTTAAAACCATTTCAGTACGTGCTCGTTACTGCTTATCAAATCACGTTTCAGATTCATATGTCGTAACAATCGCTTACTGAACAGGTAGTGTGTCGACTAAACTGTACTTTATATTACTCAATAAATATTTGTGTAGAATTTATAATTACATACGCAAGTTCAAAAATCCAGTTGTTTAAATATAATAGTAAAATACTGGAATAATAGCACAATAGAATAGTGAAATAGAATTCACTATTAGGTGATATTTTCTAGGCAGTGCGTCATTCACAGCTAGCTAATTATTGCTATAACTAATTATTGCTAATTATTGTTAAGCACATTTTGTCTTCAGTGATACTTGATTATACAGATTATGGTTAGAATAGAGCCTAAAATTCAATTGCAGTGAAAATACGAGTTCGGTTGATCACGAATGTAGTGTGCGTCATGAGTGCCACACGGTATTGTAAGGGATTAAACGTTGTGCAATCGGCAACATGCAATAACTTAAACCTCGCTTCATCTTTTGAGAAAGCTATTTACCAGTCAAATGCTCAAAATTTAATCCCGTTCGTTCCAATAGCCTCGTAACTTGTTTGGTAGCAGTAGTCGCGTCTTCGATGACGAGCCAATGTATGTTCTTCACCAGCATCAACGTGTGCGACATCCTGGTGAGTTCCGGTATCTGTTCAGGCCTCCTGTACGTTGGCGTTATTATGTAGAGCGGTTCCAGCGTCTCGTCCGATCCGGTTGAAGACTGATGATTCAGCGTTACCATCGTCACCGGAGGTGATCGTAAAATCTTCGAATTATTCTCGGACGATTCGAAGATATTCTTGCTCAAGTGATTCACTAGCTGTTGCACCAACAACGATGCCAGGTCAGGGCTCAGACCGTTCGTCTCTTGAACTCTGCGCACCGCGCTTTTAATCTGAACAAACGGGAAAGAAAACGTTAGCTAGAAACGAGTAGACCGAACAGTATTCACGAGATAGCTTTTCACATCTTAATTTCATCTTAAAGTGTTCACCATTTGTTCCGTAAACTTGGACGTTCTTACATAATTTTCAACTTCCTCCTGAGACAGAACCGGCACATCTACGGATCCATCCGTGTTGAAGTTGATCATCTGATCGAATCGCACGCCGGTTGATAGATGATATTGATAGAACACCACGAACACGCCTATCAACACGATCATCCCCATTTTCATGGATGGCCTCATCATACTGGAACCTGCAACCACGACAAAATAATTGTAATTCAAGCCTCTACTACTCATCATACAAATGATCAAAACTATGAGCAACACCATAGTGTTTTAAAGTGAAAATGTCAAGTAGGGACATAGAAAGGGGGAGATATCTTCTAGCTTTTTGTCCAAAGGTTAAAAATTAGGAAAACAAGTTTGTAGCTAACAATGCTAAAAGCTGATTGATCCCCTAATTATGGACCGTTATGAGAGTTAATGGATGCTGGGGAATTAGGAAGTCCATGCTGGCACCAAAAGGGAAACGATAAGATACGCGTTTCCGTTGATACGCACGTTCCTTTACGTCGATAGAACCGTGAAAGAATGCTTGTGTTATTCAGTCGAACGTGATATTCATTGCTTTTATATCCGAAATATTGCGGCTCAAAAAATTTACAACAGATACAGATAAGAAGTAAATAGCCGGAGACACTCCTTAAAAAACTAGGTCTTTTTTTACATTCTTTCTAGGTTCTTTCAAAGTACCCTAGATTCTAGGTTTATCCTAAACTTCTGTTAGATCCTATATAATAATAAAACTCTCTCTAGAATCTAGAGCCTGCAGTTTCTATTCTTTCCTAGTCTCTTTTCTACTGAGATAACGCATGTAGTTTAATTTATGAATTCTTATCTTAACTGAGTTGGACTCCTTAATCTGGACTTCGAGCGTGTTTATGGGTCTACCTTGAGCAATATTTTTTCCTATGTCATCAATGCAAACAATTCTAAGAACAGTGAAGTATTTTAACCCTTTAAGCAAAGAATTTTTTACACAATGATATCATTAGGATTTGGTACATTTTTGTGTCGCAGATAGATAAGGATTCCAAATACGAATTTAATGACAAGTATCTATTCTCTTGCACGTGTGACTAATACTTTAAATTGTATAAATAAATTTCACAAATTGTGCTTTTCATGAACGAAATACGCTTTATAATATTTTGACGTTGCGACGGTTGATATAATGGTTCGGTGAAAGTACAGCTTCGAAGATATCTGCACGAAAGCACTACCTCAGAATTTCGTGATATGTACTTTTATCTAACATCCTGTTCATATTATCAATTCAGCTAGTCTGGCTTAAACCCGTTCTTGCACAACCTACAATTCAAATTTTTGTTTAATTACATTCTTAGTTCACGACAAATTTCGTTGAGAAACTTAAAATAATTTATAATTTTATCTGTTTATGTTTTCATAACAAAATTGAAGATAATAAAAATGGTGATAACTCAACTTTGGGCACTGCAGATTTAAATAACGGATATGAAACATCTTGCAACCGGTAAACATAGTTTGAGATGACTACATCTTTTCAAGGACGCAAATCATGGTTTTCTATGATTTATAGACGTGTTCCACGACTAACTGTGAATCAAAATATTTGTACAGACAGAATGCAAATACTTAGCTGATTACAGTTACTATGTGTTTGATTATTTTCTATGAACGTGATCGCTAATATCAATGTATTATTTCTAAATGTTTTAACGGACGGAGGTTTCTACCCTACCTTCGTTCTTGTCCAAAGGAAGCCTACTTACTAATGACAAAATGCGTAAAAATTTATGGTTTTGTATGCACATTATCGTCAGCGAATGATACGTTGATAACGAAATTTGGAATGTTTTGACTTCTGTTAGAGCGACTATTTCGAGCTTAAAATTATTAGCTAATAATCCGAAGGCCACAAAATATCATTTATGTGTTTATTAATCTGGTAAATCATTAACATGTTGACTGCCACGTCATCCATTTGTGGGTGAACCTTGAATGTGTGTAGTAACCCATACTTTATTGTGGTATCTTTTATTTACCTAATTAATAATATTTGCTTTAGACACCTGTAGTAATGGACAATTGACGTGACAAAATATTGTGAGAAGAATAGATAAGATTCATTAAGAATAAGATTATTACCTAAGTACATAGTGTATTAAAAATGGAATAAAATTATGTTTTCTTTCTTACATCCTCCAAGCTCATTGAAACTATATTATTGTATCATCAGTAATTTTCTCTGGAAGTATTTTACTTGCTAATTGTTTTGTATGTTAATGAAACATTATTACATCATGGCTTGTGTTACCTTTTTGTTTAAATGCAACGACACTATGGCGGCGGTTCAATGAATTTTCGCGCCAGAAGCGTGACAATTAAGAGCCAATTTTTCGCCCAGAACAGAATGTGGTTTTTATCTTTGTTAGTGTCGAAGTAAGTTTTCTTCGTACATGTATTACGAAAGACTAACGAATTGGTGTGTAATTAGTGTAAATCTTTAAATAGATTCCAATTCCACAGGATGCGTGAATGGGTAGACTAAAATAGGAATAAAATGTTAAAATAAATTGACGAAAAAGCATCAATGGCACGTTCAAATATTGAATTACACATACGGTGAAATTCTAACGCACGACATTACATAATAGAACCAAGGAATTGCAAATAGTCTAGTAAAAGACTGATTAGACTTAATTCAGCATTGTGACAGATGTGAGTCACTTGCCGTAACATCAATTTCATCGTGTATGTAGGTCACAAAAACTTGCAATTCTCCAATTCTTCGTTAATATTTTCAATTTAGTGGCGCCACGCGATTCCGTTGGTTTCCGTTTATTTTTAATGAAATATTGCCATGCACTCCATCTTCGAAATTCATTTCCCTCCTTTTCTGGTTTCGATAACGATACAATTATCGATTGTAAATCGAAAGCAGAATCGAAAAATACTCGCGAATGAAATCGAAAACTACTACGATGGTCATAACCTTTTCGTCTATTTAACGAATGCAAATTTTAAAATTCGATTTGAAAATTTCGGTTAATCGATTGGTTTTCGATGTTAACATCGATCTAATGAAAACTGAATGCTCTCTATTCACATCGAACAATTAGAACTCACCTGATAACCGGTGTTCATACTCCGCTTACGAACTGTGACAGTTTTGCTTTGTTCACGCAGCTCGCTAAGGGCACAGATTTTCATGCGTGTCAATATTTTACGCGTTTTGCACGAACAGCACTTTTACGTTGACTAACGTATCGTTGTCGTTCGATGTCATTAATGACGAATCCCGATGAAACTCAATTGAAATTTAACGCTTCTAATGTTTCTTGGTTGGTGGCTCATCGTTTGTGTATCAAACTTACCGTGCTCGATAAAGTGCACGGTTTACGTTTGCACATCAGTAGAATCGATGTTGCATCCTCATGCTTTTCAATGATGCATCGTTTGTTTAAAATTTACCGTCGATTTTCGTCTATATGACACAGTTATTTGTCAGAAAAAGGTCCATTTAATAACCGTAACAGTCGGTCTCTCCATCGATGCGCGATAATATTTCTTACAAGAAATATATGCGCGAGTACAACGATAGACGACTTATGCGTATACACGAATAGTCCCAAGATTATTTATAGTGTTTATGTGAACTCAAAAATCGTAGTGATTACGATCGTGTCCGAAATACATGGCGATAGACGCACGTTATCGGTGGCATTACTGTGCAAACTTACCGGCACTTGAACATCACTGATATTCCTTTTTACTGAGTCCGTAACGTGCTGACCGTTCGGAAAATGTATTTTTAGCGAACGGCTTAGCACCGCTTCGAAATATTGGCCACATGTCGTGCACGGACCACCAACGATTTCTTTCTTTGACGACCGCGCGTTTCGTGACAAAACTTCGTCGATTGTTTCCCTTGTCGCGTGTCTCGTTGCCGTGCGTTTCGTTCGAGTTCTGTCAGCGAGAAACGGAAATGGCACACCTGACGGGAAAAACCGATCGAAAGACGATACGGCAACTTCCCTTCCTCGGACGATACTAAACTGCTTCTTCGTTGCATTCCCCCATGATCCGTCTACTACCTTCGCATACCCCCACCTATTTCATTTCAGCTGGCGCAGCAGCCGACGCCGTCATTGCTTTTGTACGTATATGCATGCATTGCAATATATACGCTGCATCGAATCACGTGGGAGAATGTATTTGACGCAAAGTAGGTAGGTGATTTTATCGATCTTAAAAACAAGTGCGTGCGACTACCGTTGATCGCACGATCATATGGTCAATCGTATTTAGGTATCGATTCCACGACCGCGTTGCGATTTTATGCAAGTGTATCGAAGTATGCAAGTTATCGTAAGGGTGAGTTTAAATTTAAACGAGCGAGAACATTCGTTTCTATGCGTTTAACACAATTATTAAATCGCATCGAATTGAATTGTGTCAAGTTGACTCATACGAGTCGAATAGCACCGAATCAAATCGTGCCAAATTGAATTCAGCTGAATTAAATCATGTCGAGTTTTAGCAGAGTAGTGAATGAATGAGCATTCGCTCGGTTAGCTTAAGCACCTTGTAATGCTGTTAACTTTATAATCTCTGTATAAAATTAGGAATAAATAAGTAAGTAGATTTTGCATTACAAATGAATAAACATTACAAACAGTAATCCTTTGCAGGTCGGAAATTCTGTTACCCATATATAATCCAATTTACATTTGGGCTACACAAAAGCGATCAAATAGCGGTATGAACGACGATTTGCTTGAATATGTCAACCTAAATAGATATTAAAATAAAAGATGAATAAGGGTGGGAAGAAAATTAATCGGTTAGTACGGTAAGTTTTTTAGACTGGCTCGAGTGTCTGATACACGATCTAGTTACTTCTCAATATTTATCCTGAACAGTAAACCGGATCTGACACGAACTATTCTTCTACTTATTTCGATTCAACAATCCTATAACAAGCAGAATCGCTCGATAACCATGCTCGACAGACACCATGCAGTTCCCTTTCTCTCTCGTGCCGTTGCTGTTACTTCTACTTCTTGCCTTGTCTTTCAATGACCGGAGTATTGATCCAACTGTGCAATACCTACATACGGTGTATGTAATGTTGTAAACGACCACGATTGCTTACGGTTCTCCCGAGGAACCGTAAAGGACATTGTACACACTCTGTTTTTAATTGTACAATGAATTTGTTTCAGTTAAAACACATTACGTAGACATTTTCGCATGCAGTTACCGAACGTTGTTGCGCAAGAGCGAAATAAAAAATTATATCGACTTTGTTATTATAACGTATCGTAATAATTTATTGGTCTCTGTTATTTAAATATCGTTATAAATAGCGTATTAAAGAATAGGGAAGGTATAATTTTACGTACACCTGGCTCCAAGATAACATTCAGCATAAAAAAAGTAGAACACATTATAAGAACAAATATGAATTGTACTTAGCCCTGAGAAGACAAATTTTAACCAGGTGTACTCGTTCATCGTGTTTGTAAAATTAATAAAAATATTATCTAGAAATAGGTGGTTTAACGAACATGATTTCCGTCTTTAAATTCAATGTTGTAAATACGATATAAATACTTATATCTTATGGTAAACATTATTCGCATATTCGGACTGGTTTACGATTAACGTTTTCCGAATTAACAACTGTACAATATTGCCATGCGAAATCGAGCGTGAAGCATGGATTAAAAAGAAGAGATAAAACTTAGTAATAACACGCGTCAATTCGAGTTCGTGACAACAGTTCTTCAGTCTTAAGGTGCACATTGTTGCAAATCCAATACAATTAAATATTATATATTAAAGCTAAGGATCAATGAATCGTATCAGAGAATCATTCTGTACCGTGTACAGAATTTAACAATCAATATTTTTATCTGTATATAACTATCAGAAAGATAATCGATACGATCACGTGCAAATATTAGCTCAAAAATCTCCAATCTGAAAAGATTATTGATTCAAGCGTATGACGAGTCCGTTCATATACTTCCAGCATGGTGCTTTGATCACAATTCAATGTTGCTCCCACTTCGACGAACGTAACGGTTGAAATAGTCGGGACGCCAACATTTGCAGCTACCTGGCACCAGGAACCAATCATAATACAATCTTACCTGTATCATAAATAGGACGTTAGAATATATATCTAAAAATAGAAGATTACGACACTGTTTAATATTCTCTGCGATTACCTGGAAGCAGCCCATTTCATCAACGCCGTCGCAATGATGTTGTGAGCCGCTGTTGCGAGCTTCGTTTTCACCGGCACGTTTCTGCAGGTACTGCTGATAGTTTTGGAAATCATGGACAGGTGGCGGTGAATCAGCGTTGTCCCTAAGACCACTGATCCGGGAGTTTTGATTTTCTTCTAGTAAGGTGTCTGGATAGAAAATTTCTGCGACAAGTAGACTCGTCCATCTTGGTGATGATAGGCAGCCACCGTCTAGATAATGACACCTTGACTGCCTATTGGAAACAACACAAAGAAGGATTAGAAATCAGCGTACTCGAAGAAGTTATACAACAAAAACGTTCTTACATGCATCTGGTAACTTCAATGGTTTGCGTGAAGTAACCCTCATAAGGTATTTGGACCACGTAGCGCCAAACTCCTTGATAGTTCTTGGCAAAAACAGGTGTCGCGTATTCTACTTTGGCCGGGCAAGGAGTGGGTGGACCTGTATATTCTGGTTTTTCTTGTGGTGGTGTTCGCTGACGATATTCGGGGGTGGAGGGTTCGTCGCGACGCTCAGCTGCTGACGGAGCTAGTGGCTCTCCCTGTATCGCTTTGTACAGCATGCAGACCCTTGAATTTATAGAAGATAACGCTTGCTAGATTAGAACAATTGTTGTGTGATAACAGTTTATGTAATAATATCATTACATAAACTACTGTCATACGATAATTGTTCTAATACTGATGCATTGTTTATCTCGCTATATTCTCTGTTATGTAATCGATCTTTTCGCTTTTATTTTCATTTAATAACTTACACTCCTCCGCCATTCTCGCAAAACTTGCGACCATTTCGAATAGTATCCTGATTTGAGTCGGACGACCGTTTACTTCTGCTTCGTTTCTCGTCAGTGTCGACGCTACAATTAGGAATAGATACAAAGAGATTATAATATCATATGAGGGTACCCATATAAGTTTCTCTTTAGTTTAGCAGCAGATATAATATACAATTTAGACGCTAAAATTAACGCTTACTTACGAGTTTTGAGAATAAGATTGTACTGTCGCGACTTTCGGCAATGAGTCGTCGGCTTTGAGTATGGGCAAAGCTTTACTCAAAAATTTCAGCGTATGATTTTTCAACAGAGCACTGTGAACATTTTATGATCATAACTAAACACACATATTCATGATCAACCTTTCGAAACATGATTTGTCCCACTTACAAAGGATACGACGTGCCGTTAAAATACTGATTCATCGGGTTTCTAGGAATGTAACCTTTATTCAGATCTCCACAGATATTGTGCACGGAAACGAAACCTTTTCCTTGTTTGCCAGTATCTGAAATTGTTTATATTCGTCAGTTATAAATTACAGTAACAAGATTACCGATATAAAATGTGTTATTACATATATAAGTAGCACAAGTTTAATATGCATACCGTAACACTCTTTGTCACTATCTATATAAGGTGGTGGCCTAACTTTAGGCGGTTCTGCGTTCGGTGACTTCACGAAAGCGTAATATCCTTCTGGAGGCTCGTCCGATTCCGTGGACGGATCGCTGTTGTTCGTTTTTGATAGTTTCATTTGGTATTCGTTCGCGTAACACGAGGCACATAAAAGTAACATCTAAAAAAATGATTTCCTTGTTAAATTCAATAGTATAATATTTAAGTATTTCATCATAAAATGAATGACTATTGATAATGAACTGTACAATTCTTCCTTCCTTTTTGCATTGTTTCGCAATAGTTAACATATAAATCATACACGTGCCGATTATGAAATTACAGTGATTTGAAGCGTTATCTGTTTGCTTTGAGCAAATATTTATCTTACAGTATTGAGTGCAACGCGAGACCAGATAATCTCATAGGGAATCTAAGAAATCCTATGATATCCTAGAGGCTAGGGAAAATCTCATTTAAACATTCTCTGCATTTCCCAAGTTTACATTGCACTTGGGTGCACATCTTATTTTCACAAGAACGTGTTGATTAATCATCCGTTATGATCTCAGCGTAAATCCTGGCAAATAGGTATCAGAAAGTTCTCGTTAAATAAAATCTGCTAACAAATGCTAACTTTTATTACAGCAGAGCTAAATTTCTGCTTTCGATTTGCAAACATTGACTTTATTGCGGGGCACGAATTACATTTGGCTTTGGATAAAAGTTTACGTAATTGTGTTGAGTGTTCGAGTTAAAATTTAAGTGGTCTAATTATTCGGTTATCTAACTGATTCATTAAAGTTTCAACAGGAATGCCCGTTGCTTAACAATGAGATAGAATCATTCATATCATCGAAATTCCTGAACGTTAAATAGCCGAAAGAATGTAACGGCCAAGTGAGCGACGTGCACGCTTAGTGGGGCAGTCAGTGTACAAGCCTATAGTCCCGAGTATTAATAGTCCACGGAGCGTGGACCGAGTACCGTTAAGACCGAATACGATACCACGCGTATCTTACTAACGGGGAATGCCTTGTAAGATCGGATACTCGTACAACTGAAGGATCATCGACAGATCCATCGGCACGAACATCATTGTTTGTTCCCATGTACATTCAGTGATTGCAGTCTTAGGAGCGATAACAGTATCTGGTCTTGAATAAGTTTACCATGTTTGATAATTGTTTGTTCACCTGGAATTAGATTGCAGATGAATTACCAGCAGGGAGCAATAAATGATAACAAGAAAGTATACACAGTAATGTGTGAGAAAGCTTTGACCTTTTATAAACAATACTAACAAGATTTAATACTTGGTCCAGTTCTTACTTTTTATCAAATAGACCATTTTCCATTAACATGTTGATTTTGTGGTCAGATGACAAAATATGATATGTTTTATCTATAACATATCAGGTTTTACCATCTCATTACAGAATCAATTCCTTTAATGAAAACTTTGATTCGAATCAATCTTGATAGACTATAACTGTCACGATACTTCAAGTACTTGAATAGAATGTTTTAAATGTTTGAAAACGCGCAGTTCGCGCATGCTCGACTAACTGCTGCTTCTCGATGGTTCATCCAATTCGTTTGACGTATCTTCGAAACGGAGCAATATTCGAAACGATGAAAAAGGTTGTTTTTCTCGCCGCGACATTTATTACACATTTGCATAACGGTATTACTTTATACCGGTTCCCAGCGATTACTGAATACGGGACATTTCTATAATAAGTATCGACTTATGTTAGCGTGATGAATTTATCCGATTCTTCCCGCTACTTTTTATTTATGATGCTCGAATGTTCTACGTTCGATTCTATAGAAATAACGTTTCCTTTCTCATTCTTCGATAGCCTCATATTAATTGCGTCATTGGATTAAATTGAGTCCAATAAAATTTGTACAAAATCTGATCAATGAGATATCACGCAGTCTCACCTATAACGACACAACAATGCAGAAGGAGTTTGTACAATATTCAGAAATAAATTATTCGATGTTTCTATTAAATTTGAAAAAAATATTTGTTTTCGTTTGAAAAATACACTCGCACAAGGTTTGTTCAACTTACTATAAATGTACGGAATTCCATCGTGGTACTGTTTTCTCTTCTTGCAAACAAATATACAGGATTTAAGACAGGAGTACCGATCCAGAGATGTCTCGTGACCAGTCGGCGGTCATAGCAAAACTGAACACATTGAACCCGCGCTATGGTATAAGGAGCCACCTGCCTTCGGCCCCATACTCATCACCATCGAAGGTACGCACGAACCTCGTTAAATCTTGCCCCGACACACCTTCCATCCTCCTCCTCCATTCCAAATACTTAATTATTTATCCAGAACATTCAAGCGTTAATTTCTTCTAAATATCAATTTATTAATCTAAGTAGCTTCTTGTATTCTATCACTCTGAAAAAGTATAGCAAGTTCAATTTGAGGTTGCGTACTCATTAAATAGTTTTATTATTCTTCATTATATGTTTTCAAGATTACTATTGTTCGTTACTAAAAAGCGTTAGGATTAAAGTAGAAAAAGATATGAAAGTAGTAAGAGAAAAAATATTCACATTATGGCGCGCCGCGAATTATTGCGCATGCGCACACACAACATACTCAAGATCGTGAAGATAGCGGGAAACGAATCATAACTGACAAAGATGAGAATAACTTTTATCCTTTTCTTCGAACGGGTGATGATCGCTGTTTGTTGCTGTCGCGATATTCCGACACAATTGTCACTTTCCAGATGTAACGTAATTTCCAGAACAGGTTTTGTCATATTACATGGCTGAGAAAACGCATATAGTTGTTAATAAGTAGAAAAAACTAATCAACCAAAGTTTTTATTTCAAAGATACTTGTCACTAATCAATCCTACGATAAAATTTTAAATGACTAAGAAATTATATAACTTACTTGCAATTATTATAATCAATTTTTTATCAAGTTCTATCTTAGATTTTTCTAGAGATTTCTAATATTTTCTAGCAGTTAGATGACCTCTAACGTGGAAGAAAGATCTGGAGAAGCAAGATCAGGGCATTTCCGGAAATGCACGCAGCTATAGTAGTTGGTCAAGGCCATCAGCTCATTGAACATCCTTC
Source organism: Megachile ligniseca (assembly GCA_945859555.1). NCBI lineage: Eukaryota > Metazoa > Arthropoda > Insecta > Hymenoptera > Megachilidae > Megachile > Megachile ligniseca. The sequence continues at coordinate 1,773,927 of OX243792.1, forward strand.
CACGGCGAGTACAAAGAAGAATATGGAACGACAGCCTGTCGATCTACGCATTGGCGCATGAGTTACTTTTTTTTATTCTTCAAACACAAATGCTTTACTGCTATAACAGAAAGCGCAAAGCTCACTGTACGCTTAAATATAAATTATGTGATCTCTCGTTCAAATTTTATTTAAAATCCAAAGTATCTAAGAATAATAATAAAACAATCAATTAAGAAATATTATATGACTCATATTTAATCATTCCTTGTTATACTTACATTTTCCGAAAGCACTGAAGAAACTGACTGAAGTTGAAAAGGGGCTGCATTGAAGTCAAATACATTCATGCGTGTTTACGACATTGGTAAACGAATGTATCAGATTTACCGCTTGGGGCGCTGCAGGTCAGTGATTCGTAGTGCAGTGGTCTCGCATAAAGAGGTGATGATTATTTAGAAAAAAAGAAACAGCAACACAACGACCTACTACTGAATGTAGTCTAGAAAGTTTAAGTAATCTAGCGAAACCTGTATCTTAGAATATGAAATCCTCACGCGTTTAACTTTCGCACCAGTAGAAACACCTTTATAATACAATTAATTTTATTACGCGATGTCGCGGACGTCATTGTTAGAGTTTAGAACGCGTTTAAACTGAAATTAGGAACATTTGACATTGGCATAAGTAGGCATGGGCCTCCCCTTAAAATGCAGGTTGACAAACCCTTGAATATGGAAATATATGTGACAGTCTAATAACATGCGTCATAACACCTAGTTATGCCAATGTGAATCGAATTGAATAATGTCGAATTTTTATAGAAAAAAGTCATTCAACTTACCCATGAATGAAACAGAACAAAACAAAGTACTGTTTTTGCCTCTTCGAGCGTAAATTACGGCGCATTCTTCGTAAGGGGAACGAAAGGTATGGTAGAGAAAACATTTCTGACAAATTGATAGGATAGATGACATTTATTCCATTATTTTATCGTTATTACTTGCTACTTGAATGCTATACTCGTAATAGGTATCTATAATTATGTCGATAATTATGCGTGAATTTAAAGAATACGTGAGGTCAGCCGCAGAGATTTACAGCCCGTGTCAGTGTTACAATGATTGTATAAGTAAATAATTACAGAATGAAATTACGTTTCAATTTTCAATGCAAACACTCGTAAAGAGGGGGCGATGGCGGCTCATCCAATTCCTTTTTAATTCCTAATTTTTCCCTATCGATTTATCGTATCGAATCGGTGGTAGTTAGGTTGTTTCTTTTCTAATGTCCCGTAACGATTGAAAAGATTTCTCGATCACTATATTTTCTTGCCAACCTAACACCTTTACTTACAATAAACTCCTAATTAACATATGAAGTCGCAACGCACAATATCGGTACACGAGATACCGTGCATCTTTTTCATTCTAATCGGCATGAGTTAAACTCACGTTTTAAACAATATACAATTTTCCATTTTCTCCTTATGCTCGATATAATCGATAAAATCGCGATCTGTTCCTAATCGACTCTGCGTTAAAAAACAATCGATACACGCTACGCACTAATTTCATTCAAAAGTTTTTTGGTCTAACCTTAACGCAACGTTCTCTCTTTAATTTCATACGAAAATTTCGACCGAAAGTATATAATTACTTTTCAAAATTATTTCGTACAAAAAAAAAATAATTTGTCATTTCGTTTGTCGTGGAATATGTATCGTGGCGCGAAATCGTTAAATTTTCAAACGACCGTTTTCAAAAGACAAACGAAACAACAGGGAATTAAAGAACGTACGAATTTTCTGCGAATACACGATTCGCAAAACATATATATAATATATATATTAAAAGTAATCGCCGAACGTTTTTCAGATATCGAAATTCGAACGTGTAGTGAAAACAACCGAGTTCTTATATGTACGTATATGTACATATATTTTCATGAACAACGAATTACATAGCACAATAATTACAATCAAATAATTTATAAAAAGAAGTTTCCACAGACTCAACAACCATAATTTTTATTTAATACTACTTGTGTCAAATCATATCCATCAATTTGTATTTCGCGCGCTATTTTTCTTTTTATCTCGAATCTTCTATCGCAAGTACGATAATCGAAATTGGAAACGCCATGAAGCGGTACACGAATATCGATACCTTTTAACGTTCTGCACATAGTAGGAACACCGCATTCCAACATATAGGTTATTTAATCCGAATTGCACTCGACAGTTTGTACAACTTATACATTTACAATAATACGCCGAAATAGTATACATGTGTGCATGTACATGCCGCCATTCCCGAATTCGAGGCACAACCAGGAAATAAACAGCGAACAAAAAATTCACGGTTTGCCGAATTTCCATGAATTTTAAAACGAGGCAACGATCGCGCTTCGTCAAATTCCCGTCGAACGAGGGATGGATTTCAACGATAACGATAGAAGGTCTAAATTTTTTCTTATATTATTTTGTCGTTTTAATGGTCGCGCGTTTGTCCCTCGCGTAAATTGGTTGGCTTTTTGTAACGAATTCGTGTTCGCGTATATCACTTCGGTACACGCACTCGTACTCGAAGGATGTCCGAACCGTGCACCAGTTCGATAAAAATTGATTTTATCTATTCTATCTATACAGATATCAAATCTTCCAAAATCTCTGAGGAACATAAACGTAGCTTTGTTATTATAATGCTAAATTAAAGAAAAATAAAACGAAAGAAAAAAAAAAAGGAAAAATAATGAAAAAAAAATATACATAATTTGTTACTATCCGTAATCGACAAACGACGATCGTCTCGAATGAAAATTCGTCTAACGTGTACACTTATCGACGCACACTGGCCGGATTTCCGCAGTAGCGGATTAAATCTTACGGAATATAATGTACACTTAGGTGCAACGTAAGCTTCCATTGGACAATAACTAGTGTACGAGAAGAAGACATCCACCACTTGATTTTCAATTCTCGAAAATCAAATGTACAAACTTGAAAATTTTCAAATTTTGCTAATCAAAAATCAACAAGTGTTAGGGTCTTTTTCCCCTACATCGCCATTTTCTCCAGGGAAGGCTATGATGCTCATCAATGTACGTTCGAGAACCGTTTCGTCGGATTCCCCTCGTTCGGACACAGATAAAGTGATTCTCGTTCTTTTACAGCTATAAACGAATAATCGAATGTCTGCGATCCGACTTTGGAATAATGTTATTGCAGCCTTTTTCTATTCAATACTGTGCGCTTCTCGAAGTTAAATAAAAATCGATCCACCGTGCAGCATACGACTGAAGTTGCAACGTTTTTTGAACATTAACAATGCCCATGAAGTCCTCTGTAAATACGAATGTAAGTATCGATACGGACAACGTTATCGAATCCATGTTCGAATTCTTCGCGATCGACATTTTTAACCACCTCGATCGATATATATTCTTTGTTTCTGACTCCATCTTGTAAATCAGTTAAGAACTCGCTCTTCTCTATCTCGCATGCGATAATATCGATAACGTTGATCAATCTTACACTGGCATCTATCGGAACCTCTTTAAAATCGCATTCATGCATTGACAGAGAAGCACAGAGACGCATTCTTGTGGATCGTTATAATGCAAGATCGTGGAAGATATCGTCGCTTTTTTATCTCGGAAGGAATAACCGATAAACTGATCGTAAATTGACATCCCGATGACGAGTACAGGTTTTACGTTACCGATACTCGTGAATCGATGCGCTGACGTACAATCTTACGCAAGATCGATCAATCATTCGGAGTGAAGTAAAGAAACTCGTATTCAAGGTATTTCATGAAACTTATATTTTTTACTACCGTTTCAGTTTACTATATATTTTTCAACAGGGTACAGGTTTATATTGTATGCGAATTATTTGAAAATTTAGAAATTCGATTAAAATATTCTATTCTATTACTAGAATCACGAGTGTCTTTCTGAAGAGAATATCGATCTCTGCGCGCCATATTTCAATATCGATCGACCTCACTTTGAAAATCGTTCCACGAAAGGCGCATGCGAAAAGTTTCGATAGTTTCAACGGAAACATCGAAGATTCGTCGACACGTACAATGGTTCCATTTTCAGAACTGACTGGAATTCACAGAGACAGTGCTACACGTAAAAAACAAGTGGAAACGGTGTCCCTTCCGAGTGTACGCTTAATTTACGTCCCAGGATCAAATTCGTTGACTTTAAAGGTACCAACGTTCTAATGATATCAAAAAGTATATTATGCAATTTTCATTATCTTTCGTGTTACGTTTATCATATCACAGTCACGCGTTTTCTTCATTTTTGGTTAACTTTGACATGCTGAAACTATTCGCCGTGCACCGACAATCGAGGAAACCGATGAAACGTCGCGAACAGTCGCTTAATATACTCCAGGAAAACGTCCGAATCAACGAGTCGAAGAACAAGGCGGGAAGGAAAGAAAGAGAAGAAGGTGTAAGCTACTACTCTCGTATATAAAACATCACGCATACCGTAGAATGTTCGTCGAACTGTACCAAAAATATAGAGTTTTCTTTCAACTTAGAGCCAATAAGGAAGCACTTATTATGTTTTTATTAAATTAAACCAAGAGAGTAGAAGACAGGGATACAAGAATAAGGAAAGTATTCAGTGATTTACAAGGGGAGTGCACCAGCTTCAGAGTATGGATTTGGTCTAAATCATGGTGGGTCCCAAAAGTAATAATTTTGTAAAATTAAGAATTAACAAATTTAAATCAATATGTGTAATTTTGGATTCTTATTTGTAGGGTCTCTTACAGTTGTGAAATCTGGAAGAAATCAGTGTCTCAAAGGTTATGCACTCTCCTTATGGCAAAGAAACAAAATAAAAGCGACGTCGAAACGGATTCTCTTATGTCCTTTGCAAACAGTAACGGGTACTCGATCTGTTTAGTAATATAAATTTGAACGTTACTCGAGACAAACAATTGAAAATATGAAAACGTACTGTATCGTGTCATACGGTAGAAACGATGGAAATATACAACCAACACTGATGTAATAAATTCATTCCAATGTTTTCATATTTTCAATGCGAATCAGACTAACGAGAATCCTTGTCGTTTTCGAGTAATATTCAAAGTCAATGAAAACCACCGTCGTCATTTGCAGGACAAATGTCATCGATCGACGACGATTCGAGATGATCGTATGTATGTACAGCCGTGTATCTAAGAATGTACGTCAACGCGAAATACGAAAGATTGCATGTGCTCTCGAAGATTTTTTTAACTCTTACTTTAAATGGTAAGTCCTTTCCATATCTCCGAAGAGGACGAAAAAATGGTGGACGAGGCCGCCTCACTTCGCTGAGGGAGAAAATACATTTCTTCGACCTTATCTCGTGTGCACTTCTCTCACGGAGTTTAACTTTGTTCGTTCGTTTGTTTTTTTGGTAAGTTTTAACTCTTTTTTGTTTCTTTTAGCGTCTCGATTCGAAGATGGATAAGGGAGAGATGAAGGAGATTATCATGTAATACAAGTGCAGCGAGTTCTGGATAAAGGAAGAAGAGAGGATTGATTTGTGACTTGATTTCTTTAAAAGGTTAGTTTGGTTTTTGGGACCCAACGACTTGTGAGGAGTTATTGTATGAAATAATCGGGATGATCTGAGTCCTTTTCAAACCTCTTCGCCTCTTCCTGCATGCTCTCCTTGATCTTGAGTATGGCCGCTGACTCAGTCTGATCCTGCGAATCAACCAACACCAGGCCGGTTACACGTAAGAGGTTAGGCAAGTTCACCATTGGGTGATATCTTGCCTTCACTTGTTTTTGTATTCGCTTTCAGCGGCTAATCAGCGAGCCGAATAAATTTCCTCGCACATACAGATACTCTTTCAAGTATTTAAAAAAAAAAACAAATTAAGAATGAACATTTATCGGTAAATGTGCATAATGGGCAACCTCACGGATGATCTTTGACATGTGTTGGGGACATAATTCTGAATAATCTTTTCCTTATAAATTAATCGGCGGTCATCGTTTATTAAAAAGTTATGAAGCATTAAAGTTTCCGTTCTGTACATGCAAAGTACATGCAAAGTACATGCATGGACGTCAAAGGGATTGGTAATTAAAAAACTTTTTCTTATAACTTTATCGCTCGTTTATATGTGTGTGTGCCTGTGTGATATGATACTCAAAAGAACTTCTATATTTCACAAACTTTGTTGTTAATAATTTTTTAATAAGCTATGACTGCCAATTAATTTATGAGGATAGTTGCTCAGAGTGATGTCCTCGACAACATATGTCAGGGTCGAGATCTTCCGTGAGATTGCCCCCTTTATGCACGTTTATCACATTTATCTTTGTATCATGTATACATTGAGTTAGACTTTTTATATTTCAAAATTGACCATTTGATATATAACAAGTTAACATATTACAATTATCAAGGATGCTAACGATCTTTTTGTTTTCAGAGATATTAACTGCTGTCGATAATATGGATAAAAGTTCACAAGTGCTAGTATAAAAAGAAGACAATTACTCGAACCCAGAATCGTTATATAGTGCAAAGGAAATTCATCGTAGTTCGCTGATCCCAAGTAAAACTCGGGGTAAGAAACGCTAAGATGCTGATGCTGCGTAAAGAAGATAGCGCAGCGCGGTGACGGTGCGTCGTGAAGGGGCTGGGCTCGTGAAACACAAAACTTAAAGACAGGATATGAAAGAACTAGGAAGAAACGGTTTTGATTCAGGAACCGCAAGTAAAGAGACAAGTATGGTTCCACATCTCCAGGGCGCTCTGACCCACAACACATGGACGTTACGTAAAAAAAGTGAAGCCCGTATCGAGCAAAAAAAATAAATAAATAAATTAAACAAACAATAGAAACAAAACGAATAAAAAAAAAATTGTTGCGCATACCGTGTGCGCCGCCTGCCCCCTACTCACGCACACCTCACCGAATAAACAACAACAATTAAAATATTATTAGATAAGAAAAAACTGTAATTAGAGAAACTCGACGTGTCATCCATCACGGGTTCTTAACTATCTTTTTAACTCTTGGCAGATTAAATAATTTTTCGTTTGAATCGTGTCTCGATACGACCTCGCAATCCACCAACCGCTTTGCGCTCACGCATCCATGTGCTACAGGTCAGTACAGGCTAGTACTATATACAGCTATCAGATTTCACTGTTTTTCTTTCGTGTTTCTAAGCGACTCGTTTAAAAGCAACGTTTAACGTTCAAATTATATTAATTGTTTGATCGTAATCATTTTAGAACATCACAGTCATTGTGTTCCACAATACACCTTTATAGTTTGCGACACAGTGTTCATCTTTTACTAATATGTTGAATGATTCAATCGAAACACCTGGGCTAGTAAAATCCTAACGCTTTTTATTCGCACGTGCTTCGTGTTAGTTTCTCTTCACGATAGTGTGGTTGCTAACTTCAAGCAAGTGCCGGTGTTAATATTAGTGATAATTTATATTATGACGTAGACGTTGAAGCACAATTAAAAACAAGTATTTCAATTGCACATACACAGTTGCTTTACAAAGCAATAGAAGTTACACTCATCGTTATACGGTGTTATGACACATATTGTACAGCATTTATGTATCGTGTTAACGAAAAATGTACAGGATGTTTCGTAACTCTTAATTAATGTTTCAGGGGAGTGAAAGAAAGTGGAATTTGGAACCAACGACATGCTACGCCTCTACGTATAATACCATTCAATTGGACAACTGTTAATAACTCAGTAAATAATAGCTTGAATTAGAAGGAATTAGAAGGAATTTTCAGTACCAAATTCCATCCCTTTTCACTTGCTGAAATATTAATCAAGAATTGCGGGACACTCTGTATATGTGACAAATAGGCTGTTATAAGATTTTAGTCCCTTTCATGATGAAAGCTATTTGTACACCGTGAATCTAGTGAATCTTATTTGAATCTCTTTGCCGAAGCATCGGCTAAGTTGGTTATTCCCGTGATTTCGATCCACGTGAAAACGTCAGGATAACACAAGCAATGTGAAACACAAATGACATGTGATTACTAGAGTGCCACGGACAGAATGCTTACGTAAAAAGAAAATGTATGGAAACGGATGATAGTTATATATAAATAATCTAGTAGCCAGCACCCTGCAAATTGAACGCAAATAAAAAAGAAAAACGCAGTATTCTCAGTGTAACAGGTTTACATTTATTGTCTCGATCTCCCCTGGCTTAGGCATATATTAATAAATGTAATATTTATCGCCGTATTCACTTGTATGTGTGTATTGTGTGTCTGTATGTGTGTGTGTATGTATATCCGTGTGTGCGTGTGGCTTACAACTTGGGCCTCTGTTAAAAAGTAAATCGACGTTTTAAGAGTATACCCATGGTGCGCTTTTACGCATAATTTGATCGAAGCACGCTCTCTCGAATTACTTCGAAATTAACTTCTCTGAATATAGCTCACGACGAGTCGTGTTACAAAGCAACAAAAAAGGACTACTGCTTTTATCATCGTTAACAATTTTCTCTTTCTTTCTCTCTCTCCCTCTCTCTCTCTCACTCTCACTCTCTCTTTCTCTGTCTGTCTGTCTGTCTGTCTCCCCTATTTTGGCTTTCGTCGTTCGAACTTCGAACCCGTGAACGTGTCTTATCTTGAACGTTTCGTTTCCTCGCGATAAACATATTTCTCTGTACTCTGAGAGAAATTATTATGTATATACATGATCCCATTAATATAGTGCTTTTCTTTTTAACTTTAAAACGTAATGGGACATCTTACACCAATTAAATGTACTAAGTTGATACAAACGAATGTAAGTTATCTCTTTCGTGTATATGTTTCCTATTTATTTTCTCCGATTAAAAATACGCATTCAATTGGCACGGTGAACACCCCGGAACAACGGCAAGCATTCACATTGTTTTTACTATAATAATAATAATAGTAATAATAATAATAATAATATTAATAATAATAAAAATAATAATAATAATATTAATAATATCAATAATTACAAAATATCGAAAGCTGAAGGTCTTCTTTTACTCGTTAAAATTTGGCAAAAGAAGCAGTAGAATATACATACATTGTCCGACTAGTTTACCGATCATTTCCTGTCGTTAACCTCAAATAGTTTTCCCGTGACTAACTGTATATTAGTAATACCGAAGAATCGCGAATATCGTCTAATTCTTATATGTTTCAGTACAGTGATTTGTTTTTTTTTACAAAAAAGTTCTTATTCAATTATATAGTATCGTAAATGTTAAAAATTTGTGTTACGCGTGTACGTGCGAAAGAGAGAAATATACGTAACTGAAGATCCCAGCATGGCATAATAAACTGGGTTTACATGTTTGTGCAATTTGCAGAAAATTACTTGTGCAATCGAAACTGTTCAAGTAGATTACGTCTGAAGAACTATTATGCCACATAATCAGAACGCGGTCAAATATTCAAGCTCGACACACGCAATCCTAATACCTTAAACTTTAGCATTTACTTTTATCTGTATTATTTTTCTTTTAACTGCAACCAATAAAAATAAAGTCAACGTTAAACGATAGACGGTATAAGGGTTTATACTAAACAAACAAACGTTCGTTTTTCGCCGACCTCGGAAAAATTCAAGTATAGATGAGAAACAAACATGTTGAATTTAGACGAAATGGGGGAAGAACGAACACGTGTTCGCCTAATGTAAACGCGCCGTAAGATGTCGAACGAGCGACGTACTTTGGAACTTGTTCGAGCAACATAAAAAGTTAGAATTGAAATAATTAGGAAAATTAATCCGGATAAATTCGTATTAAATCTTTGTGGTCAGTGCAAATTACATGAGCGTGTACACCCAGTTTGAGATGCGGCACCTTGGCGCCAAGAAAATCGTTTTCGTGAAAGTCACAATACACTATCGATTAATCTTCGGAACCATCATCGATCTTGCCGATGCTCTCAGAGCATGCACTCGCAATGGGCGCTTTCTCTCCCTCCCTCTCTCTCGCTTTTTCTTTCTCTTCTTTGTATCGTTTACATAATTCGATCAATACTTTTCTTTAAATATTTTAAGTTAATTTTTAACATAACTAACAGCAGCACATCATAGTCCGGTACTGACCTATAACCATTACGGACGGATGGATTCCGGGAGGTTCGCACGATATATTATCTATTCTCTTCGATTATCGGCCCGTATATTTTTATTCTTTCTTTTTTCACACTCATTCATTTAGGTTCAGTACTTATACCGTCTACGACTCTTATTTCATACAAAAATAGGTTACGTTATATATATAGTGTCTATATATATATGCGTATATCATGCGCACGTTATATATATAACATTTTCTTTATAAGTTTTTTCCAAGTACTTTTTTGTTAAGTTAATCGCATGACCATTCGCTTCGCAATACTCAACGAAATTAGTATTATTATTTAAAAGAAAAAAAATTTATATTGCTGTTCTTTATAAAAGAGAAGTCGATTAAAAGAGGAACTTTTTACAATGAAAATTTTCTAGGAACTTGACAAATTCGTTGCTTTTAATTACTAATATATGCTTTCATAATTCTATTTACTAGATTTTTATTATATTAACTGCTGAAACAATGTGTCAAAAGCAAACGGTACATACAAATGCATTTTGACTATGTCAACCTCTTTTCAATTCGATTCAGCTCTATCAAGAACCATCGTTTTTATGTTAGGCTCGATAGTAATCGATCGTGTAATCGTATGACTAGATTGGTATGCGTTCGTTAACTTTAACATTTTACATCGATGTGCGTACTTTACTATTTTTTATTCTCAATTGGAAAAAGTAAAGGATGTTTATACTTTTTCAACCAAGGCACTAGCGGAAATGCGCCTGTTAAATCTAACGTGTCGTTGATCATGTTCGCAAAGTATTGCGATGTTAATGGCTGCGAATCGATAGTGCGCGAACTTGCTTCTATCAGTAGTGAATTTTCTGAGCAAACAGTGGAGGGACTCGGTATGAGTTCGGCAAATTTGATCACCTCATTACAGAGTTTTGCAATTCGTTCAAACAAATTCTATTCGAATAAATAAACAATTTGAAATCACCTTCATTGGCGATAGATAAACATCAATATATGCGCGATTCGAAATTTTTTAACACTCTCTTACCTGTCATGGATTCGTTTTGTACCATTTTCTGACCTAATACTGACAGAATTCTAACTCTATAATGGGATGAAAAATAAGCCGGTTGCTAGCCGGCAAGCTAGCGGTGCGATTAATAGAAAGACAGTAAACCAAAAGCATAAAAAAAAAGGAAGAAAAAAAAAAGAAAAAAAGAAAAAGGATAGGATAGAAAACAGTATTAGAAATTGATTAACAATTATGCGATTGATAATCACAGTAGTTCGTGTTTTTCAGGCACCTTTGCTTACAAGCTAATGTTCAAATAAATATAAATAATAAACGTTAGCATTGACACGAATCGATACAAAAAAAAATGATATCGTACTGTCAATAATAAAATGTATAGAAATATTCGTATAAAAAAAAAAAAAAAAATAATAAAATAAAGAAAGAAATTAATAAAAATCCTAATCTGCAACCTTGTGAGTATTTAGCAAAGCATATATATATATGTAACGTGTATATATATACTTTTAAATATTTATATAGTGTATGTTGCGCGCGCGCATGTAATGATGATGATTCAAGTATTATAGTTCTGTTAATAGTAACGTAATGAGCACTTAAATGCTAACCTAATTGATTAGGAGTGATTAATGCGTAGTCGCGAATAGTCTATGTGTTGTTTTTTCTTTTCTCTTTCGTTCTCTATGTTGCTACGAGCGAAAATTGTGCTTGAGCCATTGACGAAATCGTTTACGAATCGCGTACCACGTGATGACGTACGCGCACTTAAAATTCAGGGTTTGCGTATGATCCTTTTCCACATTGCGTGTGATTAACCGGAAATCTACGGCATCTACGAACTCGAGGCTGGATCCAAGGCGACTTGACTTTTTAAAAAAACTGTCGGGAATACAGAAGGCGCACGTGCGAGATTACTGATTACTCTTTCGATTTAAAAACCTACTCATAATCCGAAATAACAACGATTACAAAAGAACACCGTATTTGCGCGCTCGTTAAAGAAGTCGATTATACTATATTATATGAGGTTTCCCGTAAAGCGTATCGTACTTCAAAAGAAACAAAAAGATTCTCTGAAAGCGAAACGATTTTTGACTTGAGTTCATTATTGTGACTGTAACCTTTCCAGTTATCAGAAGATCTCCACTTATTTCTTCAACTTTAAATCTGAAATTGTATTATTAAATTTTTAATTCAATACAGTTGTCAAAAATCATTGCTCAATTTAAGAATCTCTTTGTTATCGTACACAATACACTTTATGAAGTTTTGCATATCATTAGACGAAAGTTGTTCCGTATTGTTTTTTAAATATAAAGTGAGTAGAAAAACCTTGAAACATTTTAAGCTATGGACACTATTTACCAACGTTACTTTGAATAAAGTAAAGATTGAGATTTCTGTTTTTAAATTCTATTGCCATAATAAGCTAAACTATATTGTTTTTATATAATTAGGGAAACTTGTATTATTTAAGTACTTAAACGTTCCATGATTTTTGTGCCCACTTTGCGTTTGCATCATTAGCCATACTGTTAGTATGATAATAGTTAGATACAATTTGAGCCAAACAGTTACAACATTAGATGCAAGTGGGTAATCTAAATTAAATTTCCCAAAAAGCCTATATTATTAAACACGACATGTCGAATTTTTGTAAAAATGTTGATACTTTAGATAAGCATTAACCAGATTGTTGAAACAAGCTTGTGGATAAGCCCTCTAATGTAATAAAACCCAAATTATTTTTAATGAGATATATAAGTAATTGACGTACTGATGGAAGCACCTGAATCTGTTAATTGCCGAATAATTAGAAGAAAGGTAGGTTCCGATATGGACTTATATGGTTTTCGATCGCCATTTAACCATTTCAGACAAACATGTGTTAGGAACAAGTCTTCTATGCAACTTTGAAGTCTTAATATTTAAGTTAATGATCAATATCAAATAAGCCCATGTTATGAACATAATATACACGATATTATTATTTTGGAACTATTATTGCTTTTTAAGTATCGCAAAAGAGCAATAAGGTGTATTTAAAAATACATATTTCAGGTAATAAATCTAACTCTTTTAAAAACAGAATCAAAGCGTTAGGAAGTAAACTATAAACAACAGTTAATTCAAAAATTTATAAAAGTTGATTATTTATTAAATATTTAACAAAAATTAATACATATAAGTCCATACTAACACGTCGAGTAACTGCCATAGATTTGAGAATTGTTAAAAAACCTACTAATACTTACATTTTCACCAGGACCTCCAAAACCACCCAGATTATAGTCACCCATTCCACTTCCACTGTCTTCTCGTGGTGTTCCAGGGCCACCATTAGCCGGACTATTTTTCATTCCATCAAGACCATCACCATTGAGAACAGGACCCATTGTGTTTGGGCCCATGGGGCCCATTGGACCTCCTTCTGGTCCCCCACTCATTGGAAAATCCTGATACATAACATGAATTACATTTTTTTAATTCAATATCCTTTCATTAAATATTCATTGGAACATCAATTAATTACGACAGTATAAAATAATAAGTATAAGATATACTTACACCAGGCATGTTTCCTCCAGGTACAGGTTTCATCATGGTATACATATTTTCGCCGCCGCTATTACTACTATCTTGTGGGCTGGGCATAATTGGTGTACCTGGGCCTGGAGGACCCGTTGAACCGGGTGGGCCTCCATAATTACCCGGTGATGATGATGAATAATTCATTGGCTAGAATAAAAGTAAAATTCTCATCACAATGCCAATGTTTATTTTGATATATTTGGCAAGATTATATACCTTTAAAAAACTATTAAACATATTTTAACTATGTTCAATAAATAATTTGAAACGTACCGTGGATGTGTTAGGTTGCCACTGTTGTCTACCACCTGCCATACTCATTGGTGGCATTCCTGGACCTCCCGGACCTCCAGGACCTAAACTACTGTTAGGCGGTGGTCCCCTCATTCCCGGTCCATAACTTCCTGGTCCCATTGGAGCCATTCCTGGACCTCGTGGAGGATTCATTCTTGGATTCATGGGATTCATACCTGGTGGAGCTAGTAACAAAAATACTTTTTGATTTATATGTCTCTGAACACATTAGTATTAATACTGTTCTAGTTTCATGTTAATACTAAATGCTAATCGTGAATCTTTGGACGAACGGCAAATCATGTGATTCTAAATTATCATGATATTCGATAATATTGTAATATTTGCTTGCTTATTCTGAAATTCTTTAAATTCAAATCATGCTTTGCCGAAGTCAAATATATAGTAAAGCGAGTGGATGTCATGCTGAATTGGTAATGTGCATCTACACGAAGTAATGAAGTGAAAAGCCCATGCGAAGGATAAAAACAGTGCTACCAAGTAACTTTTACAAGTCTCTGTGCTTCAAAGTCGACACGAAAATATACAACAGCACAATGTATGACAAATACATAACAAACAAGACAATCATTCAATTGTTACCTATTTAGATAAAGAATTACGTTATTATACAGCGATACTGGTATTGAATTGGTATTTGATTATGAAATTACTTCCATATAAACGAAATAAAATCTCAATTAATAATTAATAATTTTTAGGTACTAGTGTTGTAGAGAATTTATACTGACATAATCTTTCACATGAAAGGAAGCAACTGTATTATGATTTTAGTGTTTTATCACATAAAAAAAGTTGATAAATTTTGTTAGCCACAAGTTCAATACATTGCACGTAGTAATAAACAGTTATATGTTAACGGTATTATTGAAGATATATATACTTTGGATTACTTATTAATTATTTACATGAAAACTGTGAAACTTTGGCTCTTACTATATTTTTGTTAAAAATTAAACACGTTTTTTAACGCACTAAATTGTAATTGACAAACTGGATGCAAGATCGGGTGAGCAAGTATTATACAAAGAAACAAAGCTAGTGCAATTATTCATATTTGTGAAAACAAAAATTTCTTAAACGAGCAGGAGAAAAAATAAAAGTTAGGCTTGACTAAGTCATGTGAGTGTGATTTGGTTGCTGGGTTGCTTCCTACCTTGCCACCCTACAAATTCTCCAGCTTCGCCTGAGGAACACAAGAGCACACATTAGTACGGCAGGTAGGTAAGGTCAGGTTGATGGCGGTAAGGTCTAGTTACTTTGCGGTCGCATAGTGAATACAGTTGTAAATATATTTAAACTGTGAAAATACATGTTTACAGCATGTACTAACAAATCTTACATAGGAATGCAAGTTGAGCAAAAAGAACGTTCTGTTACTCTATATTTTATTTTCTTTTAACTTATTTCTTCAAATAAAGATTATTTAAAACGCTTAAAAACTAATTGACTAATTTCATTTTTGATGTTATATACAATGCTGTACAACAATGAACTGTAGAAGAACAGAAGTAGAAAATTCTCAATGATTGAAATAACACGAAGAAATCAGTATATAAAAAGTTTCCACTTTATATTATTTTTAAAACGTTTAAGCTATTTCAAAAATTGTACATCTATATAGATATATATATTTGTTTGTTAATGTAATAAGGAGAACAGGAATATTTAGCTTATGCATCGAATTATATCAAATATGGAGTACTAATTATAATTTAATTAAAAAAAAACTACACCACTGCATGTAACTAGACAATTCAAAAACCAATCCACTCCACATCACAGCAATCCAATCCACTTTAAATAATTACTTATTTATTTATTGCTGTGTGGTTTTTGGTATGCATGCGTCTATGCCATTCTCCTCTCGCAATTATTATCAATGCCAGAAAAAAAATCAATATGAATCTAGCATATAAGGGAGCTCTTACCTTGCCTAGTTGGATCCATACTATTTGGCATCATTGGTTGTCCTGGTGGCTATACAAACACAAATATGTAAATAATTTTGTTCAAAGTACATGTACAATGTTTGCACTTTCAAAATTATTATACATACCCCATTGAAATCATTCCCCATTTGTGGCATACGTACTCCAGGCCTTGGACCAGCTGGATACCGGGGACCCAAGAACTGCAACAAGTTAGGAAAGTAATACATTAAGTAAATGACGACTTCAGACGAATCACGCAGGTAAAAACGACGAATATTAGATCGTAGCTTTCTGTTAATATCACGAAATTAACACACCAGGCAGCCACAACAAGCATTTTGTTACATATTTGGCCATATAACGTATGCGCTTTGATGAAAATCATCATAGTGCATATTATAAATGTGTGAGATATTGGTGTGCAAATAGGATTGCAAACAATAAGGGCTCATATTCAACAAATAATAAGTTAAAGTAAATTATGATGTACATTTACAACAAATCTTACCTTAAAATAAGCCATTGTAATAGAAAACCTTTACATGGTTACAGCATTAGAAAATCCTTTGCTTACCGTACATTTTTGATATATTTTTATTAAAAACTACGTGTTTTTGATATATAATAAATATGTGATTGTAAGATATTGTTTCAATTTTCAATGTATCAAGTGTTCAAATTATACAAATATATTAAGACATTATATATTATATTTAAGTACTTTTACCGCACCATATGTAAGTTCTGCGGTCAACTTTAAATATATGGGTTGAACATTGTGAAGTAGAAGTAATTGAATAGGAAAAAAAGCAACTTTGAGCAAACAATCATAGGTACAGAATGATATGGTGTAATGATAGTGGATCGAGTGATTTTTCATGAGTGATAGTGTATGTGTTGAATGAGGCTTACCTGAGTGGACATCATCTGCGAGTGTGGGGGCGGGGGTGGCTGGGGGTGCTGGGGGGATGGCTGTGATGAGGGGTGTGTGGGCGGAGATGGTCGCATTGTCGAGTTGTTCTGCAACAAGCAACGCAAACGACAGACATGTAGCAACACTGCGATCCAGGCAACAGCTAGACTAGAAGGCTTGGGTATGATCGTGTTAATACTATGTTGGTCAGCACCTTAAAATTCTAAAAGTTATAATTACGAAAATACAGCGTAATAAATTAAACTTTCATAATATAAAGTTTACCATAATGTTTGTATAATTCAATTATTTCGTAATTACCACTTTATACATGGAATAAGAATTTAATAATGAATGCCTGAGAGTATCTCATTTCACTTTGAAATAGATAAGTAGATAGGAAGTTTCAAAAATATGATACTTTATCAAATGTAGTACATATTTCAAAGTGAAACTTCATAATTTTTATTTTAATTTGAATATCATTAGCTTAACATGACTCGAAGGATAGTTTGACCAAGCAATATACGCATAACTAAGAAATTTTTTTACCTACATATGTTGTTATCTCAATATAATGATAAGCGGTCAACGAGAATACCTTAGTAATATTTAGTTCTAACTATTCGTGGACCGCTTGTATCGAATACTAAGCTACTATCTAAGCAGGCTTTTATGTTAGATATATTAGAATTTGAAAGAGTGTAACCTTAGCTGACATATGTATATATTGATTTAAGATAAAATCAATGTATTATCCTAAATATCAGTACATGCTGCTATTTATAGAATTTTTAATAAAAACAGTAATATTTATTATTAGAATATGAGAGCAAAACGAAGTCCTATATCAAGAAAAAAAGTATGAACATAAAATACTAGATATATTTTGTATACCTGAATAAATCATATCACTGATAATTACTAGACAAAAATTGATACAATGTTAAATGAAAATTAGGTCAGCACAAGGTAAAACACTATTATTTATATACCTACTATACAAGAATTAAAAGTATTAAAACTAAAGCTATTATCTAACATCTATACAACTCTTTTCTGATAAACTTTTGAAACCTGCTTTATGCAGAAAGGACATCAGAGAGTGAAAATGGTAGAGGAACGCACATACAAGTGTTAGATACATAGCAGAGAGAAAATAAGTACATAGATACAGTGTAGACAAGCATGACATGAGAATCTTATTTGAATGTACACTTGTTTCAAAACTAATATATATTTAGTTAGTTCGTGTACATTTTATATTTATCAAAAGATTGTAGTTGCATGGCTTCTCCCATGTAAATGAAATATTTGTAATAAGTATTTACGTTATTATTCTATATTAACCAGACATAATAGAATATAAAATGTTACATAATATATGTTAAACAATGTTGCTGTTATACAGTCATATAGGTAAATGATCAGTTTTCTGTGATTTACTACCACTAAAATTTATATATTACGATTATTTTATTCATATACACATCCTACGTTTTATTTCAATTAGTAATATTACATTTTCTTTAATGTAATTCAATTTCTGTCATCTAAAACGTTCAGTTATATTAAAAGCTTTGAATCAAGTGTAGGACTATAATGAATGAAAATTGTAACTAGGCATAACAATGGTAACAAATATACATATTTATGTATATACACGTAAGTATTTGTGATGTGTTTATATACAGTCAACATGTCTGATTTCATTAAAATAAACGTTGTAATACTAACTCTTCTTTTTTCTTATACTTAAGGACCAAATTGTTATTATATGTAACTTTAATAATTTGTAATGGATTTTATATTATATAATAATGTTTGATAATGATAATATTGTATCTCTGTAGGAAAAACACGCGTTTATTATCTTTCCCCCTTCCTCCTCTTCACATATACACATATGCATGTACGTATAAAGTCTAGTTAATATAAATAGACATGTTCTTTAAAATAAAATGGGCACGTTCCACAAAGAGCCATTAATTATGCTATATATTACAATATGAGAATTTGAAATTATGTAGTTGTAATAAAAAAATAACAAAGAAAATAAAAATAAAGTGAAAGGTATGTACTTTTTCGCGTTTAAAAGATAAATTATTCTATTAAAAACATACGTTCTATGTAGATTTAAATAATATGTAAAATATAACAAATTACGAATCAAATAAATAAATATTTCGCGCAATTCTTCAGTTTATCAAGTACAGATTATTCGTAAAAAAATGAAACAACATAAATATATAAATAGTTTAAAAATATAAAAAAAAACTTACTGAGAAGAAAGCAGGAGGCATTGGACCACCAGGCATGCCATCATTGGGTGGCATTTGTCCTATGGGAGAAGGTGCTGGACCAGCATTCTGTAATCATCTTATAGTTATCTACTAACCAAATTAATACCTAATAATGGATGCAAGACCAAGTGTTAAATAATTTATGGATTTAAATTTATATAACAAAACTTACATGAGCAATACCATTGACTCCATAACCACTGTTTACAAAACCCTGTTAACAAAGTTTTTATATTAAAATTTGCATATATTCATGGCAATAGAATTGTATCATTATACAATAATACTAACATAGTCATGAAAAGCTTTTGCTTCGCTACTATGTTCACAATTCTCCCGCCGTTCTGGTGCCGCAGAATATAAGTCCCAAAATACACTGAAATGATTTTAAATAATAACACTTAATTATATTTGTAATGTTTATTTATGGATGATTCTTTAATTATGTTCATTACTATATAATGCTTACCACCACCAGGAGTGTAGAAACCCAGGTGGTTCTCCTAGTGTGATATTTTTTTCCCATCGTATCTACAGAACAAAACAGAACAAATTTGTAATGAAAATATAATACCAACAATAAGACTTTCTATACATTCTATTAGATCTTTAAAATATTTTTAAATGTTTACCTCTGATAAGAATGTCTGTGCTGCCTTTTGTGCGCCAACATGTAATAAATATTCATACACGTACAAGGCTAACCTGAAATAATAAATGTTTTTCAAGTATGTAAAATATATATTATTATATTTTCACAAAATTATTTTAATGTATTTTAAGAAATTTCTATTAATTAACGTTCATGTTTTGTCAATTTCAGACCTAAACAATTAAAGCTATTATTTACAAAAATATATAAAACAACAATCATTTTGTTTAACAACCGCATGAATTGAAATATTTGCATTCGTGTCTACAATAAAATTTGATATTTATGCATGATTAGATCAGATAAAAAAAAAGTTTTGAGAAATGTCATAGTACCAATATTTTGCGTAAACTACTTGGTTGCAAATGATAAAAACATGGCGCTCAATCGGCCTGCTTTGCAAGACAACTGATTCTAGTGAGTCATAGCACACGTTCAGTCGAATTTACGAGAAAGCAGGTTGCAAACAAGACAGTTAAGTAAACAACTCGATTCATAAATGTTTCCGCCAAATTATTCCATCAAGTTATATTCCGTTGAAAATCAATGAAAATCGAATTAAATGTCATTTAAGATTCCTCAAATGACAAGAAATCTTACAAGATCGTACATTGGATGTTTTCATTATAACGTATATTAACGTCGAGAATAGACAGTAATGCCGCATTACTCGACGAATCCGGATCCCCGGTTTTGGACCGACCGATACCTGTACGCACGCTCGGTGTAAAGAAAAAAAATGGAGTCACTGGTCGATCAATCGGCAAATTTTTTTCTTCGACTTTTTGTATTTTAATTTCCTATAATATTATACTGAAAGATTCAAATAATACGTACTTTTCTCTTGCTTGAGAGTCCGAGGGCACTGTAGACCCCTTCCCCTTTGCATACATCCTTGAAGACTGTCAATTTTTCCAGTGTAAACAGAACCACTGTTCCGACCCAACTAGTAATGTCCGACACTGTTGATCCCGCACGAACGGGGAAAAGGAAGAACTGAATTGTTAGGAGTAGTATCGTAGAGGGCGATATGCGAATGACCGGTGTGGTGGCAAGCATCAAGAACGATTAAAACGCCACCATATGGTAGAAAGTCGAATTAGATATATAGTAACTTTTCCCTAGTTTCCGTTGGCATCGAATATATGCGCGTTATAAGTGCTCTCGTTCCTTGCATGTATTTCGACCTGTACACGCTTGCAGTTATTGTTTTATTACAGTTCTCAAATGTGTTTCGTAAAATACGAGTCCTCTTGTCATTTCCATTACCTATCGGCGTCCGACGAATTTAATACTCAATTGTAATATCTGCAGATACAAAAAAATTGGATAAAGTCAATTCCCCGCCAACTTCGAATAGGTATTAGCGACATCTAGCAATTACAAAGAAACCGATACCGATCGTTTTTCTATCAATTTGATACTTATTTTTCTTATACAGTATACAATCGTACGTGTACAATTCCCGCATCTTTATCACGTGACATTTTTTTTACACTTTTGAGCTTAAAGTAAAGTAAACACTAAGTGATTTTAAAATAAAATGTACGATATGTACTGTTTTTAACCCTCAAATGACATGTGAAACGTGAATAGTGTGAAAAAGCTTCAAATATAAACGTTATCAATTTTCACTATGCAAACAAAATAACAACACGGCATGAGCTTCGCGAAAATCTACATATTTACAAAAATTCGTCAAGAATATCAGTTTCAATGTCATAAATTATAATATTTTTATTTATCTAGTGTTAATATGTAAAAAAGTGTACCCGTAAATGTGTTTAGTTCCAAAGGAACGGGCACGAAGATGTGCGCATCACTTCGCGGGAAAAAGAACCGAACCAATAGTGAAAATAATTTTTTGTTTGGTCACACACGTCAGCCAGCAGCTTATACTAAACACAGTATTCCATATCATGGCTCAGCGAATTGCGAACGCATGACCGCGGAACGAACGCACGCCGTCATCGTTCATAGACTTCACACTCCTCTTCTTTTTTCCCTTGAATAGTTCACTTTGCCCTCTCTCTCCTTTTCTTTTTCTTCGATTCTTTCACTGGTTATCAAACCTGTTTCTGTACCCTCGCGTTCTGTAATTTGACAGAAACGGCGACGCGTCCTCTCACCGCGATATCGCAGTTACGGCTCGGTCACTTCACTCTCTTCAGCTTCGGCTTGCTTGCCACTCACCTCACTTCTCCTCACAATGCTTCACCTCATTAAAGATAGAGACAGACAGACACACTCGCGCTTTACTTCTTCGTAACAGGGTGACGGTGACACACCGATTTCCAAATCCTTGATGCGTACGTCGACGCGCGTTCTTCTCACTCCCGTATCGACGAATCCGTTTCTTTTATCTGTTACACCTACATACCTAACCCGTGGTAAACGTAGACGAAACACGGTGTCACTTTTACACACGTGGACGGTACACGAATGAATTTATTTTTGTATAAATACGCACGAGCTTAGAAGTGTATTTCGTACTCAGCATACGTACAGTTCACACGCACACGTACACGTCACGGGAACGACTGGCTATCTCCCTTCCTCTTACGCTAATGTCGCTCTCTCTTTTGCACATGTCTCATAACGGCTGCGCGCGCAGCTATTGCTTTTCACACCAGTACCGTACGTAAGTTGGTTTTAGCGTTTTATTTTACTATTTAATTTCGATAATTGTTTCGTTTTCATTGTGTTCTATTTATTAATCTATAGAAATAGTAATAATTTTTCCTTAAGTACAAATTATTCTATAATACTTGATCTTCTCTATATCTTTACTAACGTTTATATACGTTCCAATTTATTGGTATTGTTTTCCTATATGTACAAAAACATTTTATATGCTTAAATTATAAAATATAAATTGTCTTTAATAACATATAAGTATTACATAATTTGTACAGTTGTTTGAAATTTATAGAACTTGTATTTTAACTTTTAGTATATAAAGGTAATGATTATTCGGACAGAATTTTAAATAGATTTGTTCGTCATTATATTTAAATACATTCAAAACAATAATAATAGAACAAATTAGATTCAAAAATTCTATCCGGCGTTGCTACATTCCTGATTACAACTCTACGCGCTATTGGCTGTCGATTGCTGCATGCGAGCTACATATATATATGTGCATGGCACGCATACATTATACAAGCTACGAGTACATGTACCGATAGCGGGGATGTCCGAACACGACCGAATATCAGCGAACATTGCCGATGCAAAATAGCCGACAATTGACTGAACGTCGAGGGGTCGGACAGAAAAGAGACAGGCCATTCCTTCGGATGTACAGCTTCCCCTTACACAATTTTATTGCGAAATTAATGTATCGTTAATTTTTGGAAATCAATGAAAAATGAAAAACAGTTTCAAGGACCTTTGTTCTTTAACTCATTACCTTTAACTGTTCCAAAATTCTCTATCTAATGAATACAATTATTTGCTATACAATAGAAAGAAAAACTTTCTACTTTTTATTTGATCAAAGCACAATAAATAGCAAAGTTATATTGTTATTTCATTGATCACCAATTTTTTTAAGCTGATAATAAAAAATACGCGTATATCAGATCCTTGCAAATACATAATTCAAGTGTTTTTTTTGTATACCGTGCGATGTACTGCGCTGCATATAAAACTTTGATCAAAATATAGAACTTATACGTAATGTTAGAAAACGTCATTATTGTAAATGTTTGCGTTTCCATCGGTGTGCTACATTGTAGTAAATTGGTCTAGCGAATGAGCGGGTTTCAGCGCACAGGAGTCAATGGTGTTGCGCGTAAAATTTCAACATTAAAAATATATGACTTCACCCACCGCCTGTTTCCAACTTATCTTTTTCCAAGTTGGAAAATTCAAATGAGAATAGCTGGCTCTGTAAATCATGATATAATTATTTCATTAAATTTGTTATTTGTTATTCGTATAACGAATTCTTGATGTTAAGGTGATTCGCTAATAACCTACTTAATGAGCAACTAATACGTACAAGAAATTATTTACATATTCATTTGGTTTGTTAATCAGCGATGGACGGTCTAGGCACGATTACGTGGGATGAGTTTCTTGAGAATGCCGAAAGTTTCGTACACATGTCGAATCAGTTATCAGATGGATGGGAACTGCGAGGTAACAAGGTGAATCCATGAAGCAGTTCTATCTCGATATTATAAAATACTAATTCATAAGTTTCAGCATATCATATACATGATTTACAGGACACTCCTGGAGAAGCATATATCGTCAGACAGAGAAAGCAATTTACTTCCGCTCTTAACGACTGGAAAGATTATTCAGCATCGGAGAATAATGAGTTTACCGACGATTTGAACTTCGTGTTAGATGAAGACCCATTTGAAGCCACTTCTCCAATCGAGGAACCATTGGTTACAGAACATCATGTATTGTGGTCGATGAGTTACAGTGTTCCAGTACTTTATTTTAATGGCTGGAAATCAGGTGAAAATGATAATTCGTAACGTAATTAAAAGATTGAAAAAAAGTACTAGATAAAAAATCACCTTCAACTTCGTTTATATTTTATGAGGTTACGATTCGTTTTTAACAGCATTTCTTGAATGTCGTTAATTTTATAACATCTATTCATCAAAATATGAAACTTCCATTACAATTGCTCCCTGATCACCACTAGACCTTAATCTGGTATGTACAGGCTGTTGAAAGTCGCAGGCGACGTAATACTGATTGTTCCTTCGATTGTAGCCGATCTTAAACTAGGCTAAGAAGTCAGCAAAGGGATCAAGAGTGACTGAAGGAGAAAGATACGAGAAACAAAGGAAATCTATGTTTTATGACAATGCCGCGCATTGAATCATACCATTTTCTCCGATGATCATATGTATACGTGAATTATAACTTTTGTCTAATTTTTAAACAATAATGTTGAGCTCCGTCACGTTTTGCATTATTTGTTATATTGCCAAGAACTTAACTTTTTTGATGCGAGGTTGTTTACGATCCGATCTGTAAAACCGAGTTGAACGACATAAATTTGAAAGTTGTTTAACATTCGTGAAATTGCAATTTTTTAGAAAACTTATACATTTACATAATTAATTTCGGTAGATTTCCCTGGGATTAATCTAATATCTATGGAAGAAGCGCAGTCACTTATTAGCGGAGCAGAATTGAAATATACAGAATTGTCACAAGCAATGCATCCCATATTGAGTACACCATTTTTATATCTGCATCCCTGTATGTCTCAGGAACTCCTAAAAATTACAAGTAAAAGGTAATCAAATATTTGATCGAATTATACTAAATAAGAATAGTTAACAAGGTAATGTAATTGTCTTACAGTAAAAATAAGTTAGTCAGTTGGTTAAGTACCGTTGCTCCTGCTGCCCTTGGTCTTAAATTACGATCCGAGTATTGTAAATTAACCTTATAAAGTATTAATCTTAATGTATATTATAAGACTGAATATTATAAATGTGATAATAAAATGATACAACTTTTTTGAAGAAGATATACTTTCCTTATTGCCTTCATTTTAATTGTAATTATCAATTAAAACTTTGATAGATTCGTTTACGATTTACCGCCTCTATATAGAGGATGTGCGTCAATTGGTGGAGCTTGGATTCGAGTAATGGAACGTGATTGGTGAATGCGACGAGCCAGATTACGCGAGGACCAATCAGATTACGTGGTTCATAGAACTTGTTCCTTTCTTGCTTTCCTTCGACTTCCCCACCACTCGCGCGCTTTTCGAACGTTTGGCTCGAATTACACGCTCCTAGTAGTAGCACAGTCCCACGACTGTCATCGCACAGTATACACGAAAGTGATAATATAACGAGTGAATTGTTGTTCTGTATTTCTTTTTTGTTTTTGCTATTATTTGATCTGAAGCGAGTCTGTTATAGTTTACGCGGTAAACGTAATCATTTCCGTATAACGTTTTATTGGCAACATAATCGGCGCGTACTTACTGTGCACGCGAAGTGTTTTGTTTAGATCGCGAAATCGAAGAGCGACTTTCAACAAGCTTGTTCAAGGTGAGACACTTAATCTTTCTTTCTAAGACCGCAGTATGTACCAATAAAAAGTATGTAATGATGGCAAAGTATCAATCGATAAACTAATCGTGAACAGTTTGTACTGAAGTTCGACTTTCACCAACTGTCGATACTCGTTAGAGATTTTCGTCAATTATCGACCGATCTCGAAACGTTGCATATTAAATTCACTTTGTCTGTCTGCGATTTGGATTACAAATTGCATGTTATTCTTATTGCGATGAAAGAAACTGTTATATATAATCTTCATTCGTATCTGTCGTCGTTGTATTCCATTCGTGCTCGAAAATGCAATTGTTATTTAATTATCCCCAACTGAATGACTGTATTACTGTAAGTGTAATATCCAGCAACCTTATCATTGAAATATAGGTTAAACCATGTTTACATTTGTTACGAAAAGAAGTATAATACGTAATTTCTTTTAGAATGAAGTTTGCGATGTGTTTCGATTTATAATATCGAAAATATATCAACTTGCCACTAGTCGATTCTTGCATGGCGTTGAGGTGGAAATATGTCTCACACGGAAAAACATGATCCAATTTTATTTATTACTATGATAACTATATTTCACAAGAGATGCGTAAAAAATTACCAGCTTATTGACAAGGATAAATTTGACTTTGCTATTTCTAAGGTTCTCTATGAAGAAATTTGCGGTTAAATGATTGACAGTTACATAGAAACCACGATCAAATTACAGGGACGGCACACGTGCGGCGATTATAGTTGACGGTAGAAGAGAACAGATAATTAAGTAATGCGATAATGGAACCCGTGAAATATTATGTTACGATTAGCGAATCAGAAAGGACAAGGAAAAAATTGCACTTTTTAGGCAATGTAGATAAAGTGGGTATCGTTTTACAAATATTATATAACAAATATACAACTTGTGTACAATTTATATCTGGAAATATCGAAAGTTTGGCTTCAACTTCATCTTTGTCAACAGAGTTCACATTTACTGACGTTGCCAAGGAAATAAAACTCGTGGACCACTGTTTGCTACCTGTTTCAATATCATCTATTCAAACATGCATGAATTTATCGCGCATTAACTTTTCAAGAAGTTATTCTATCTTTAACATGGAGTATGATCTTTATTCTTCTATATATCTTTTTCTGACTATTGCACAAGTATCTTCGCAAGACGCATATCGTGCGTCGTCGATTGTAAGTGATACATGACGCACGTGGTGCGTCGTCACGTTCGAATGGATAACGTGTAACTGTACAATTCATCCAGATTGTTCGAAAATACGGACGATGTGATTATACTGCGTACAATATTCTGAGAAAATATGAGTGAAAACGAGAATATAAACCGGAACCATTTATCCGTATTCCTTTTTGTGCTTCAGTACAATGGATAGGACAAATGGTGCGCCACGATAAACATCATTTACATCAGCGTTGCATAAGAATGTAATTGCGTTCTTGAATCGTAATTATTTGTGTACTACTCTAATCTGTTCTCTGATTTCACGTTATGCACCAATACCGTAAACTGAACGTACAACAGCAGACTCTCGATATATTGTCATTTTCACATGGTCTTTCAGGCACATTAGTGACGCTCCTCTAGCAGCGTGTTTGTAACTTATGAAGACTTAATCTTGTCGGAATTTATCTTCGTCCTGCTATTAGAAATTGAATTAGCATCTTCCTTATTTGTCAAAGAGTAGAGATCGAGTTTCTGACAAATGCTTACAATTCGTACATCTGGTCCCGTTACTCGGATAACACGAATAAATTAGTGGAATAGCAAGCAGTCGATTTTAAAGGAACCGTTACATTTCTTTTCACGACCTTCAAGCTTTAGTTTCGCTATTGAAGAATTTTGGGTTGAAACAATATTCTTCAATTGCGGCCGTGAAATTGCTAACTGGATCCGCGTGAAATCGCTGATCGTCTTTACAATTGAAAGTAATTTAGGTCTTCAAGAATATCTGAATATTATGAAATAACCATTAACATTTTGGTTATTAGCACAGGGGATAATTGAATATTATATAGGGCAAGCAATTTAGCAATATAATTGCACGTAATGAGCGAAGAGTAGGGAGCTCTCGTTCGGTTAAACGTTCATGGAAAAGTAGCCCATTTACCAGGTTAAACGTTTGATTAACTCGTTAATCAAAAATTAAAAGAGCACCCTTTGATCTTGTGCTAAAAACGGATAAGCAAATCACCGATACATTACATAATTTTCATAAACTGATATCTCTGATTATCATTTCTCGATTCAAATTAATTCACTTTCCCCTTTTTTAGCTTCTTGATTTTGTAATCTTCGAGGCCAGTCTGAAGCGTAAAGGATAAGAAGAAAGAAATAATTACGAAGGATATCCAAAGTCTTCGCCTACGTTTCGATCGCTCGTATATCATCAACCGATTGCGTCACGATCTGCTTCTATAATAGTTCATTAAATTGCCGGTAATTTGTCGTTGTGGGGATATTTTATGTAGTATAAATGAACATTATCGTTCGATGCTTTAAAAGGTCTATTTACGTATATCAGACATGGTAGAAAAAAAATAGAAAGATAGGAGAAATTGTCAAATCGAAATTCATTCAAAAGTGATTACATGTTCTTGCACCTTAAAAACATTGAACGATACTTGTTGAGCAGCAGAGTGCAATTTTGTTTCGCATCTTTTGGCTTCGTGCCATTTGAAATTCATGATCGGTTGACAAATGCGGGAAGCTGACTATGTAATTCAGGATAGGCGAGACAAGTTCGCGTGAATGAATAATTGGTTAGCTTGTTGCACGACGTGTTGCTCTTTGCACTTGATCATGTAATTGTTCGATTGTAGGAATTGATGTTAGAAGTCAGAAGGTCATGAAGAAACAATTACTTGGGGCTTCTCTTAACTGTATCGAGTTCCTTGCTCTCCTATCTTCTTCAGTTTCTTTAATTTTTTAATTTTTCTTATCTTCCATAATTATCTAATAGTTCTTGTTCCTAAATTTAATTACAAATCATTGCCCGTAGGTTGCACGAATCTCCCAGTCCAGCAACAAATGAAACTAGCACGCTGATAAGTTTCTGTCAAAAAGATGGATCATTTTGCGCAAATGGGACGTAGTCAGATTAAAGTTTCGTCGAGGAAAGAACACTCTAATGCTCCAGATAGTATGGCCAGATATTTTGTGGCATTTACTACGACCGTTTAAAGCTTTCTTCCTCTCGACACGTAGCGATAAAAGTGCTCTATTTGCGACACATCGAGAAACGTGCCATTCTTTTCATCGAGGATCAAAATCCGCATTACACTTTTCGACGAAACGTCCTAGGATTCTTTCGATCGGGTGTGCGTATCGACGAGCGCTCTTTATTCGATTCAGCGTACGACCTGACTGTAATCAATTATAAACTTGACCCATCTCGACCCTTCCGACTGACGAGTGACGCTTCCAAGCATTACCACTTCCTTCCTACTTTCGAACCGCCTACCAAAAAACAAGAGGATCTTCCAGCATGCTAAACGAATTAGGGTACCGCAGCGTTAGACCGTTGCTTATCAAGTGGCTGATTTCGAAACGGAGTCTGACACAATTTCATGACAGAAAAGTATCGCAAAACACCACTAGCGTTACATCAAGTTAAAGTTTAAAGTTTAACGAATACAACAATGTAAACGTTTCTATATTCCTACTACGAAACGATTGGTTATCATGACAAATGCTTGAAAAGTCTGGCAGGATTTGAAGTATCAATTTAAAGCTCAAGGAAGATCATGTAAACCTTTCATCTCTCATTCTTCGTTTTGCAGATTAAAAGAACGTACCATCGTCGAAAAATAATCCCCGAGCAAGATCCACGCGTTCAATCATCGGCTTTCAACAGCCATTGGTCCGTGCAAAACAGACACACCGGAGGAAGAGGATTTAGTGGAAGTCGGAAGGAAGGGATCGGTGCGCGTATGATATCGGAGTAAGGGCAGAGGTGATCGAGGAGAGCGGATCAGAGAGGAGAGAGATAGCAGGACAACCGACAAACAATAGACGCATAAAACCCGGTGCTCTCCCGATGGGGTCGTAGTTACGGTGTATTTGTAATGTATCTGGCGATGATAGGCTAGTGCGGCAGGAAGAGATCGTCGTAGGGGGATCGCCATAGCTAATCGTACCACCCAAGGTGGTACAGATTGAGAGCTCTATCAGCACACATCCTCTCCTGGACTAGCAAGTACATCCAGCAACGTTCAACGCGTACGTACGATTATCATCGTTAAACAACTTTTGCTTCGCCTCACTGTGTTCACTGTTACACTCCTGTGCCTCTTTCTTTATATCCTTTCCTTTCTCATAGATGTGTTTGCTGACTGCTTGCGGACTTCCGGATGTGACCCGTGTCCTTCGCAACGCTGGATAGATCTACTCTTTTAAGGGGTCAGATCTTTAACCATTCGTCACATTTTGGGAATTTACTAACACCACGCGCTTGATTATTGCACATTAGATTACCACGCGTTGGGTTACCATGCGTTAAATTACTACACGTTAGATTATCACGCGTTGGATTACTGCGAGTAGTATCTCCACGCATTAGATACGCGTTGAATAGCCACGCGTATACATCTATGATCCCCATTCTCTTTCTTCCTCATCGTTCTAATTTCCGATATTATTCACAGTGATCTAAGAAGAGGTGACAGTGGAGGCCGGCATAGTTGATCACCGGATCAACAGTTGTCAATTCTCTTTCGATCTCTACCGATCGTTCCACACCGTATTCCTTTCCTGATCGGAGCACGAAGCACCGGCAGCTTCCGGTTCACCGGAAGTGACCATCGTCTTTTGTCAGGATACCATCACGTAAAGCATACGACACAGCCATCATGGAAATTGCCACTGAACTGTATGTATTGATCAATTTTATTTATTATTTTCTGTAATTTCACATTATACCATTCTTTCAAATTTTGCAGTTTCTGAGAGCGTGAAAACTTGCTACTTTGGTGTATGTTGTATGTTGATATCGTTCGCGGTGTTCTCATCTATTAAGATGACATTAATAGGCAGATGAAGTTTCTTTCATACTTTGTAATTCAGTCGCAACATGCTTGATTAATGGATTTGCGAGGAAAGATACGGTTACGGAATATAGCAGGAATATGCGTGACTCAATGTCACTGTTAAATCATTTTCATGAAAAGTTACACTTCAGTTTCTTAAACTGCATTAAAGAGTTCAGGTTTCAGAGGGAAGATCCTACACTTTTCCTTTAAAACACTTATATAATCATTAATTATCGTGCAGTATATGTGATAAAATTTCTTCAAGTTGACAAATAATCTTCATTGAAACTCAGAGAAAATGACGCCGGTCAAGGCAAACGAAATAAGTGAATGAATTCGGCGCGTTGAGAGGCGTACCGTGAAAAGGCACAATTTGATAAGTGGAGTTTGCTGTGGAGCCAGTTAAGATTAATCCAATTTGTTAAAATATTCGTCTTGCGAACGAAAGAACTCAAAGTAAAAGAAGTCTATTACATGGCGGCACATAAGAAATTTTGAAATGTTTAATATGTTTCTATCAAGCTAATAAAACCTGTCGATGACTGCGTCTCAAAGGACAATATATCTCACTACAAGGTCATCAACGAGACTTTCAAGACTTGGACCGCCTCTCTTGAGGCCTACTTAACCCGAGGTCGTCGGCAAAGACTCAATCAAATCATAACGAAGACTACTCTGACCCTTGCTAGTTAAGAAGCAATGGGTTACTCGCCGATAAATATCGCGTCGATTTTTATTTTCACCTTAATTCAATGGTGACGTTCACTTCAATTTAAAACACCATTATAACCCACTTGTAAGCATTTCGCACTCTCAGTTCTAAAGTTCAAAAAATTCGAAGTTGCAAAGTTATAAAGTACTGTGATATGAGAGTCAACGGTTAATTAAATGTTGAGAGATTGAGCAGACTCGATTGTGTCAAACTGATTGACTGATTATTTGATTCGATTAGATTCAAACGTTATTCGCGCATGCCTGAATTAAGACGTGCAGGGATATAATAATAGACCTGGGCGAAGTCATTGTCAATCATAGTGCCTTCCTGTGTACGTACCAATGCTTTACTAAGCGTACACAGTAACGCTTATTTCTTTCCAGTTAGAAGTGCTATTTATAACAAAATTATAATTCTAATTTAGAAGGTGATAATCAATGTCCTTCTTTTCGCGAAGATTTACTACAGCACCACGTGTCCTTCTCATCAATGGAGGCATTAAATATTCAAGGCCTTCAGACTTTCACACAGCTCGAACACGATTAAAAATCCTGTGCTACTATTCGTGAACGTTACGCAAACGTTTCGCGAATGTTAATGGCCAAACAAGTAACATGTTGGACCATTTCGACCCACGAGGAAATGTCTTCCCGTAGAAAAACACGTGGAAACTATAAATAAGCTATGACTTAACTCATCGAGCAAGCCCAAGCAGAAATTGCTGAATGATAAACACATTGTAAAAGAAAATACGTTCAAGTACTTGTCCGTTAAAAATGTGCTTAATTAAATAAACGATGATTCACTCAAGATGTGCATAGAACTCAAGATATATTTAGAAAAAGGAAAGAATTAAAAGTTACATGAAACTGCTAATTAAAATCAAAAGGCGTTTATTGACTATGCAAGAGATCAGATGTTAAGGTCACCCTCATCTTTTTTACTCCTTCTAACGATAAGATATACAGAATCTAACGCAATTTCTTGGTTCGACATTTTTTTTCTAACCACTGTTTCATTAGTTGATCGAAGTGACCGAGTTACGAGCCGCGACTCGTTAACATCGTTGTAGGATTAATTCTTGCAATTAACCCCTTGGTAGTTTCTTTTTCTTGGAATTTCGTACTTCTGTTTGACAATTTATTTGCACTGAGAATTAAGGTGATTTTACTTGGTATTGTTCGTAATTCTTTGAAGATATTCTTCAGAGCAGCAGAATTCCGTAGTACACCATGTCTTGTCAACAGAAACCTACATTGCAGCTTACAAGTCTCTTCTTGTCTTAATACAGTATCAATTTTTCAGATCCCCGTTATCAGGAGCAGATCCACAATGCAAGATCATAGAACGAACCTCATACTATCCCCAGGACCCAAACAAAAGGCCAAAGACCAGGAGAGAGAAGGTTCTAGCATGTCTGAGGCACAACTCATTGACTATGCTCACTGTGGGCGGTGTGGTCGGTGGTGTGATCCTTGGTATTATCCTGAGAAGCTCACGACCACAAGGATGGACGAAACGCGAGATTATGTACATCAACTACTTAGGAGATCTGTTTCTGAGGATGCTGAAGAGTTTGATCTTGCCACTAATCATATCCAGTTTGGTCTCAGCCATAGGATCTCTCGATTTATCGCTCAGTGGAAGGATTGGGGCTCGTGCTATCGTTTATTACATGGTGACCACTATTAGCGCTGTTATACTAGGTCAGCGAATGTTTAGAATATAATTTTTTGACAAATAGATTGATGCATCTTATCTTGAAGTAACTTCTCATTCAACCTGTTCAGGTATAATTTTGGTAATCTCGATACAACCGGGAGTGGGAAACAATCCAGATATCAAGACAAAAGAACATTCACAGAACGTGTCCACAGTTGATACTTTGATGGATCTGGTTCGAAATATGTTTCCTCCAAATCTGGTGGAAGCTTGCATCTCTCAGCATAGAACCGAAATGCAGAAACCAGTAAATGGTTCGACAGGTGAAGATCACTGTATATCACGTAGAATCCTTGAAGAATAGAAGGTAGAGGTACCGAGACCAGTGGCATAGCTAGTACTTTTATGTGGGGTGGGCCCGGTCTAGCATTACTGGGAAATTGAAAACTTGTAACTTTGAAAATTCTTCATTTGTACAGACAATACGGACAACTGGGAGCTAGTACAAAAGAGCGTCTCCGGGACCAACATTATGGGTCTGGTTGTCTTTGCTACAGCTCTAGGCATCACCCTAGGAAAAATGGAACAACAAGGAAAACCTCTTCTTCTCTTCTTCGAGTCATTGTCAAGCGCGATGATGCTAATTACTCACTGGGTGATCTGGTGAATACGCGTTTCATAAAACTATGTGGCAAAATGTGTCGTAGTTTCAAATAATGCTTCCCTTACAGGTTATCACCGATAGGTGTGTTCTTCTTGGTAGGTGCAAAGATCACAGAGATGCAATCGTTGGACGAAGTCGTTGCTCAGCTTGGAATGTACTTCCTCACCGTTATAATCGGTTTATGTATACATGGTTTCATAGTTCTACCTATCTTGTATTTCGTCCTAACGAAGAAGAATCCGTACGTGTACATATCAAACATGGCACAAGCGTTGGTCACGGCCTTCGGTACATCTTCGAGTTCTGCCACTCTTCCAAT
Organism: Megachile ligniseca; assembly: GCA_945859555.1. Classification (NCBI taxonomy): domain Eukaryota; kingdom Metazoa; phylum Arthropoda; class Insecta; order Hymenoptera; family Megachilidae; genus Megachile; species Megachile ligniseca. Next base: position 1,808,219 of record OX243792.1, read on the forward strand.
CGCTATCAACTGTCTGGAGGAGCGAAACAACATTGACCCTCGAATCACAAGATTCGTGTTACCAATTGGTGCTACCATTAACATGGATGGCACTGCTCTGTATGAAGCAGTGGCTGCAATCTTCATCGCGCAAGTACGGCAAGTCAGCCTCACCTTTGGTCAGCTGGTAGCAGTGAGGTAAATTAAACAATATTGAATAAAGTGTGAGAGAAACATCAAAATAATATGTCATGACTCTTGTTTCAGTATCACAGCAACTGCTGCAAGTATTGGAGCAGCTGGAATTCCTCAAGCAGGTCTGGTGACAATGGTAATGGTGCTGGATACTGTTCGCCTTCCAGCTGATGATGTCTTTCTGGTTATCGCTGTTGATTGGTTGCTGTGAGTTTCCATTTTCATTATAAGCATTGCAAGACCCTTACATAGAGCCCATTCATAGAGTCTAGAACGCTTTCTTCTGTTTCCATTTACTCTGTCTTGATGCAACCTCTATAGTTTGAATAAAGCTGATATTGTTAAAAAAAAGGAGATAGAGATATGAAAAGTGTAACTTGGTTTCTTAAATTTCCAGAGACCGCTTTAGGACAACGGTGAACGTGGTGGGTGATTCGCTTGGAGCTGGAATCGTAAACCATCTAAGCAGAAACGAGCTTACGTCGTTATCGCACAACACGCAATCCCAGAATGGAGCAGATCATCATACGACAACATCTATATGAAGTCGGGATCAGTATTAATTGTTAGAATTCACTTGTCACGATAGCAGAAACGTTGTGCATTCGCTTTCTCCTGCGACAGTTTGATCCGTTAAATGTTACACATTCCCACGCTAACTTGAAATTTATCAAACAAGGACGAAATTTTGTAAGCGTATTCACATCTTGATGGCAGCAGTAACCTGGTACCTTGCGTAGTTACTCGAGAAGCGATTTTGTTGATACGACGTTCTGACGAGGGCATGTTTTATATTTAACTTAATCTAATCCCAGTTTCGTTCAATTAGGGTAAAAGTTAATAGAATTGTCTGATCATGTTTTAATGGTCGTGTTCAGTTGATTGTATTATAAGTTGCCAATTTTACATTTGATTTCGAAGTTTTAACGTTTGTTAAATTTATGATCACTTTACACGAACACTAAGTTTCAGCGTACCTGGTCAATTATGAGGCACTTTAAAAATTTTTCTTTCTGTTCGAAGTAACATTATGCAATGTTACACGCCTCTATAGGTAGAGTGAACATATTACTGCCTAAGTGTTCTGATTTATTTTAACGGTGTTCTTTTTTTATCTTGTTACTTTTCGATTTCCGAAGCACCATTCTCTTCTTGCTAACTTGAGACGAACAAAGGAAGGGGATACATTAATCAAATAGCAATAACAAACTTACAATGCAAATATTTGACTTCAAAATAATTTTTTAAAATTCGAAGGTAATTAAAATAATACACGATTTTTAATAACATAGTTGAGATGTATAAAATCCGATTGTACATGATTGATCTAGACAAAACATTAGTACCAATGATAGATATGCATTCTGAAATGATTCACATTTAATCTTTGTCTTCCATCGCTACAATATGATAGCTTAATTTGCTGTTAGTACAGCACGATTCCGTTGCAAAACACATGTAAACCATAGTTTGATATGAGGCCAATTCAATAATAAAACGTGTAAAATCCAAATTTTTGGGCCAGAAAGTTATAGTCACCTTCTTATTCAGTTTTGAAATTCTTGATATATAAATACAAAGTAATTATAAATGTGTTCAATCTTCGGTAGATTTGTATGCTTGTAAAAGGACACAATACATGCAGAAGAGAAGTTGTTTCATGCTAGTAATATTTGTAGAAAGTCAATGATAAAAATATTATGGTATTTAAAATACCTCACTGCACTAGACAAAAAGTGTTCAACTATTATCTAGAAAGTAAAGAAATGTATTTTATTACTCTCTAACAGAAACACTAAATAATTATTATATATATTCCTTTATACAGTTACATTGGTGCATGCAGTGAATGTAACTGAATAGTCAATTTATATTTTTAATTTATTTACTGTATTACACTTCATATAGGCATAACTTAAGTTAAATTAGTTGGAAGATAATTAACTACTATGTTTACATTTACTTTTCAGGAACATTAACATCTTATTTATTTTTTAATAATAATTTAAATGAAAACATTAATCTGACTTCGTTGCAGACAAAATTTATAAATAGCTCGAAAATTCAACAATAATATAAAGATCAAAATAAAGCAAAATTTTGATTCTCTGTTTCATTTCAACTAAATGTTGAAATACCATATGTTACTGCATATTTAGGAAGCATTATATTATTGATTCTCAACCAGTTAATTTGATTGTTTATATTGTCATGCTTCTTCTTTTTATAAAAGTAATAACTGATGGCTAATAGCCACGTTGAATTTGATTAACAAATCTTTTATTTCTTATTTTGTGAACTTAGTTATATCTTTAATTTTATGCTGTGAATGATTATAGATGAATTGCTAAGAGATTCAGGAGTATAAGTTAGCTTTTTTTAACATTTAGTTATGGTATTTTATAAAATTTGTGAATATATTAATTTTTTTGTTTGTATTGATCCCAAATTTTTAATCCTTTACATAACTATTTGGAAATAATAAACAAATAACAATTAGTTTATTAAATTGTCCAAATGTTAACTTTTATTAATTACATAATAATCACTATGGACGAAGCTAACTAATACCATGTTGCTCCTCAGCAATTCTAATTATGGGATGTGTTTAAAGTTAAGGCATGATTCAAACTAATGTTTGTATTATTATAATTAATCTCATGAATTGATGTACAGTTACACTTTGTAATTAAATTCTGAGTAGAATTTATGTACCTGTACGTAATTAAGTAATGCCATAGTTGCTTAAAAATATGCTGTATAATATTTATTTGTACAATAAATGTACAAACTGACAATAACAATAAATTTATTGCTTATTTCTAAACAAAGTCACGCGTGTACGTGAAAAATACTTGAGCCTTTCAGCCGTTTTATTTCAGCAAATGATACATCACCATTATTGTGCTAACAAAACAATTCTTATCACAGTGAAAATGTGCTTTTATAATATGATTAAAAACAAGAACAAATTTTTCAATAAAAAGTTTTTAGGTATCAATTGTTTTAGTATTCAACATTATTCTTTCCCCCTCCATCTTGTAGGAGGTATTCAGGTTCACTTAAAACATAAAATAATTGATTAAGAGAATTACTGAAAATTTTTTATTTCGATTCTATTCACTAACTGTGCATAATATAATATTTTCTTTTTTGTTTATTTTATCAATTACATTTCAATTTGCGTTTTCATGAGTTAATATTAAGTGGCAGTTGCAAAAAAATAAATCTATTTGGGATCTTAGAAATCCGGAATATATACTACAAAAGAAGTTTGAAAAAATACGAAACGTATATATATATTAAAACAGTAATATTGCAAAAGTTTCTATCACGTTTTAAACATAAAGGACTCTTTTATTTATTTATTTGGTCACCTATTCTATTGTCTTAACTTGAAACGGATATGCAAAAATGATCTACGCAGTAGACTGTTGTTGGATTTATTCCAAATTGATCAGTATCTTAGGTGCATTTAGAAAATTATAAAAGATCATAGTGTTATATGTATACAACTAAAATGCTTAACACAATATGACTAGATAAAATGCACTTTGTTATAATACTTTGAAGTAAAAACATACTGGAGAAAAAAAGTAAAAAGCAGTGATTCGGAAATCCTTGCAAAGTTTGGAAATTCTATTTCTTATGTACGCATAGCAATTAACGTTGCTACATTTTCTATGCAAACATAAAGGCTTCATGTCGTTTCTTTCAAACTAAGATAATGTTAATCTAACATCATCCTATTCGTTATTTTACAAATGTAAATATAGCAGCAAATATAATTTTATTATTTAACACGATAGCTAATAATCACGGACGTCTGAATTAATTTCTATTAACTTCTTTAATAAAAAGCACTTTCGATGGCATTGAATATATAAAACTTCTGTACTAAACCTGTTAGGTGACCCCACAAAATGAAGTTTCGTTTTGCAATACAATTTCAAACTATCATTCCTTTCTCGATTATACAACAAGAACGGCATGATAGTACATAAAATCGAAAAATGCACGTTTATAAAGTCTTAAAATTTTTAAACAGGCATCCTTATGTACATAATATAAACAATTCACTATAGTATTTACAAAATTAAAACAGTATATACGTTCTATTTAATACTAAACACCTATAAATCACAATTGTCATCAACCTCGACAGAGTGTAAAATATCGCTCGTACCTCGGTAATAAATTGTGCTCAATAATGTGTAAACGTCGATAAAGAACGATTTCTGATTCTCTTTCAAATAGTTCCCAATATTTAATTCAAGGAAATTCCTTGTATCCACGAACTGAGATCGCTCGTGTCTTCGCAACTAAGACTCAATAAATTCTTTTCATTCTTTTTCGATTCCAAGAGCGCTTGAGCAGCAGTTCGACCAGTTAAATATGCTCCATGTACAGTACTATAAAAGGAAGAATGTGTATGTTCACCTGCAAATGCTATTAAAATTTTAGTAGGATCATTCTCTTGAAATATAGGCTCAGCTAAACGATTAATATCTAATTGACTTGCACCAACAGCCATAGCAGTGTAGGAACCGCGTGTATACGGCTGAGAATGCCACGATGTATGCAAACAATTCTTTGGTGCTGGTACGAATGGATCATTTAAAAATCTTCTTAATATCGATGTGCATACATCTGCCACTTCTGCTGTACTCAATTTCTCCATATATTCGGCGGCTTTTCCTGATATCCATCCTAATAACAGAGTTTCTGAAATTTTTGTAAAAGAATATATCTTTCTAAACCACGTTTTAGTAACATCTTGCTTTTCCTCTTCTGTCAATCCTCTGTCATCCCACAGAAGCATTACTTCAGATACACCAGGATTCAAAAACGGTCTTTCGTATTCTAAAAATATTTTATCCACAGTACCAAATAAAAGTCTATCTATGGCTTCTAATTTGTAATTTGGCAGAGGTGGTTCAAATATATCGTTTGCTTTCTCCTTAAGTACACCTAATGGTAATGTACAGATTACTTGTTCCGCTAGTATTGTTTTTCCATTTTCACACTGTATTTCAATATGTGGATTTGTGTTAGAACAGTTATTAACTTCAATTTTTGCATTGTCCATACATTTTTTTCTCTGCCACCTACAATTAACAGTCCATAAAAATAAAAATTTATTTTCTTTAAGACTTTTAACATGTAAGTAATGTCAACCTTCTTTACCTAATGTTAGTAACTACATGTCTAGTTAAAATACTAGTTTTTGGTATGTGTTTTGCGACTGGTTCCAATATTGCACTGTATCCATCTGGAAGACTAATATTTCCACCTTGAAGTTCTGCATATGAACCCATTTCCAAGAGATCAACATCTTCCATGCTATCACAGCCAGTAATACAGGTCTCTCTTTTAAGTAAACAATCGAATAATAGTTGTCTAATTTTCCTTTCTTCAACTGGTAAAGATGATAAATAAATTTCAGCTTCCAATGCCACATGTGCCCCAACACTGTTTATACCATCTGGAGGACTATAAGAGCTCAGAAAGTACTCTTCGCACCGTCTTAGAAAACATACATAAGCTTCATAGATTTCTTGTAAAACTGGAAAAGGCAACTGTTTTCCATCTTCCATAGCTGCTACAACTTTATGAGGCCTTGGTACACGTACAATGTCTATTAATCCATTTGCCATTGCCAACTCAAACATTGGATTTCCTAATACCCCATGGATCCAATTTGCTCCTAACTCTATCTTCTCATTACCTATGTCAAAATATGTACATGGATTAGACTTTAAACTAAGAAGTTTCAGGTATTCAGTTTTGAAAATAAAATAAAGAGGATGTTTAGCTTATTTACATTTTCAATGATTAACTTGAATAACAGGACACAAGTTTGTATGTATATGAAATACATTTAAAAAATACGATGTTCATTAGAAAGAAAGATGAATTTACATAACCAGAATCAAAAGCTAAAACGAGTAATCGAAGATGTATTGATTATTAACCAAATTTGAAAATAGGTTATGTATAAATTTACCGAGTTTCAAAGCAACAATTCGACCGCCTATTCGTCCCCGAGCTTCAGCAATTAAAAAATCAGTTTCGTGATTTTTCAGTAAGTGATTTGCAGCCGATAATCCGGCCATACCAGCACCAACAATTAAAATTTTACATTTAACTTTATCATCTTCTGTTCTCTTCGTGGATTCCGCCATGATCATATCATATCAGCTGTCAATGGTAAAATGTTCGTGGACAGTTCATAAAAATTTATGTACAATAAATTAGGCCTGAATACTTTTCCATTTCAGCAATTTTATTGCCCACTATAATTAATTTAAAATACTTTGCAAGAATGCACTTAGACTTCTTCGATGTCTTTAATTTTTATCATTCCGTTCCACTTAAGATCGTACTCATTGAACAACGAGTTTTCGTTTATACCGCGCATGTCGACTTTAATTATTCCTAAAACATTTTAACATTGGCGGCACCAAGCAAGAATACCCTGTGATCTTTTATATTATGTACTGCTTATATTATTACTTCTTCACTCTATTCACATATTTTTGTCCACCATATATATGATCAAGACAGTAGTAATGTGACATAACTAAGTGGTGGAAATGTACTGAAGTTAGCTGCAATGCGTGATTGAGTACTCAAGTGCCATTCAGGCTATCATAGGGAAAATGGCGGTGGAACGAAAGAAATTCCGGTCAACCGCTATGACATATAAACTTGGTTCTCTGTATACAAATACGAAATCAATAAATAGTGCACTTTTCCTCATAAAATGATTATATTAGAAAGCTATTTATAGAAAAAAAAAAATGATTATTATACAATATTTCATTGTACAGTAATTATTTACAAAAATAAAAAGCATTTTAGGAGCTTCATTTATATATATATATATATTTGAAAATTTATTTTTTCGCGCGCGCTGTCAGAAAACACTTGCCATCTAGCGGTTGAACGCGAATCTACAGAAATAGAGAATTGCGTTTTTCTTCATAATTAGGGATTTTCACGCTTTTCTGAGACGAGTAGTCTTCTACAATGTCGATAGAAGTGAAAAAATGCCATCACAATGCGCTAAATGGGTTAGGAAAGGAAATTAAAAATATTGTATTTTACGGACAGCAAAGAGCTCATCCCTGTAGCGAAGCAAGGTTACAACTAATTGGTTGAAAACGATACAGGTGGCGCCAGGCATACCGTTTTGAGACAGCGCGCGCGAAAATATAAATTTTCAAATATATTTGAGAATTAGGTTTCTCAAAATGCTTTTGAATGTGTTGAACTAATCACTGCACAACGTACTACTATTTTTTAGCTTTATTATATATTGAATCATCACGGTACTTTTGTTGGGAATGAGAAATTGTATTATTTATGCATAAGATTATGTTCGTAAATAAAAATTTGAGAACGTAAGAACGAGGCAAATTAAATTTCAATTCCCCGACAGAATTTTTGTTATTTATTTCAATCTGAAATTTCCACTGAATTACAAATTTTGGCGTGTTTATCAATTTGAGCTTTACAATACACTGATAACTAAATATTCCGTATTTAATATGTACAAATTTTTGCAGTCAGGACAGTTCATTGTAGTTGTGCTTAATTGATATATTTGACCTATTATTTTAAACAATTTTCAAAAAAGTAAAATAAACATTACAAACTGTGATCATTCAGCGTATAAATTTATGTTTACATATATTACAATACAAGCAATAGAAAGTAAAATTTTGCATTTTTAAAGTACACGAATTTCATTCTTTACATTTTTAATAACAAATATATACATTTATACGTTAATAAACATACTGATTACAAGTTCCAAAAGCAGCAGCTAAATGTATTGTAAAAGTTTAGTAGGGTAAGTTTATATATATATACCTTTACCACTTATCAGCTTATTTTTCTGATGCTTCAGCTTCCTTGTAGCAATTTTTGAACAAGATGTAATTTAACATGATTGTAAATAGCAAAGTAATTAAAACATGAAGATGATAAAATTGTAGATAACAAATTAAAAAATAAAATCACAAAAATATACATATATTAAATAAGAGAGATTTAGATATATATTAATTATTGTTAATCTTTTCGAGAAACAAAATCTATCCAATCACAATAAAACAGATATGGTATTTAGCTTTTATACATATTTACAGACTATTATCAACAGCTACATAAAACTTATTCACATGTGTTTTAAATATTGTAATAGCTTTTTTCTGTTGATTATAATATGCCGCATGATTTAGAAGTCACTTGTACACATTGATAATTATCAGCTTTAAAGTAGGTACTTTCTACAGAATAGTTTCAATCAATGGTGTAACTAGGATTTTTGTCTGAGGTGAGTCAAGTCCCTAATTTTACTAACAGCATGTGCCCAGTCTGTTATTTTCGGGAGGGGAGATAGGCTCACCCTGGTCCCCACCTAGTTACGCCAATGGTTTGGAGTAATACAAAAACTTTAGAATTTGGTGAAGCGCACTAACAAGTGATTATAAGGTAAAATATAGTAAGAAATTGTTTTTCAAATTCCATAAGTAACAATAAAACAAATGTATTTACATGATAACAAATTAGAGTATTTCATTTTGATTTGTGGCGCAACATTTTCTTACCTAGTTTTTTTTTATAAAATTTATACCTATATGCAATAAAACATGTAATATCTATTGTTCCTAATAAAAGGTATAAACAAACGAGTTTCAGAAACCGAAGGATAGAAGCTAATATAATAAAGGAAATTTTGTAGCTTAACTTCACAATGTTTTCCTCTCTGGATAATGTGCTTAATATGATTCGATGCATTTTACAACATATGCGCGGTATTTATGTTATTTTTATAGATTAGTACTTGGTTAGAAAATATTTTTTCCTCACTTCGAAAGATCTATTTTAATAGTTCCACGAGTTTGTTAAGTGTATACTTCGAGCAAACAAACATCACGGTCTTTATATTATATTATCCGTTAAAACGATTAACAAAACGGATCTAGGTTTCAATCGTCAAGTATATAAAAAATCAATTCAAGCACAGTGTGTGCATCCTGACTGCTTTGTGCTGCTTTATGCAGGACTTGAATTAATTCGTTGTCCAAACTGTTCATGTAGATTGGTGGTAATTTCATACTTTCACTACCAGCTTCATATCCCACCTAGTATTATTGTAATATAATTATAATTTCATTCTTTTACATGAAATGATACTTTGTCACAATGAAAATTTTAATATAATTATGAACCTACATTATCAGGATGAACAGTTGTTCGTACACCAAGTTTCGTTAAACCAGCATTTGCCAGAAGATCCAACAACTTCACTAAAGCTGTGCACGTTGCTTTTGCTATATTACCTGATAGTTTATTTATATCCACTGGATCGTGAACACCATTTGGATGATCATCAGACTTTAGAAAAAAATAGTTAAAAAAACATACCTTTTAAAGTTATGTAAACTTACGCTCACATTTAAACACACCTTAATAATAAATACTTCCGTCCAGCGAATAAATCTACTCGTTCCTTTATAATCGGTACCATTGTGTACCCTAATCGATGGGATACCATCCATCTGTTGGCCATCAATAGGACTTTTAACTCTGAAATGGAACATAGTTCGAATAACGTTTTCTATGTTTACATCTTCAAGGAATAATTACGAGGATATTTACCCTAAGTTGAATTGCAAATCATTGTCGACCCATTTTATATTTACTGTTTCATCCGGTTCAAGTGCTCCTTGTCGACCGCATCCGATTGAAAAGTCTTGCATATTCTTTAGGGCAGCTTTCAAGGCTTCCATCTTTTCTGGCATTATCTCTACCATTAAACCATCTTCTACTATACTAGATTTCGCTGAAAGACCCATCGACGATTTCAGTGCTCCATTAATGACAATAAAACTTGTACCCGTCACTATGCCAAAAATTTAGTATTTATATAAAAAGATAATTATATACGTATTGTAATCAATACACGTATTATGTATGAATAGTAATCAATTAAATACACACCCGTTCTTGGTTTATTATTGATACTTATCGCTTGTGTCTGATAACTGCTCTCGTCGCCGGTATTAGTTTGTATACAGACTAAATGAGAGTCAGCAGATATACTAAAGTTCGAAGCGTACGCTAATACATGATCATTTGAATTATTTAAGCCCTTGATCACTTGGTCATATCGATTTTTCGGAAACATTACATCGGTCATTCTGTTTCTCAAATGAATGGTCAATCCTCTTACACCTGGTAACGTATACCCAAAATTTCGGAAATCTGCCAACACTTTCATAACGGTATGTCCTATTTCAAAGTACAATGCATCTCGAAATCGAACAGAAAATAAAGGACAGGGATAGTAACGATATTCTGCTCCAAGCCGTAAAACAAGACGTAATGGAAATACCTTCGCCCATGGAGTTTCCCATCTAAAAATCCACAAGATTCATATTGAAATTATAAAGATTAATAATTATTAAATTTCCTTACTGTACTATGCTATTAAAAAAAGAACCTACCTGTGAACTAGAAGACCAAACAGGAATGGAGCAGGAGGCAATACAATTTTTTGTAAACATTGTAATGTTTGACGAATGAATAAAAATCCTGCATGTTCTCGAGAATCCAAAAGATTACCTCCTTGATAGACTGCGAATCCCAATTCGGATACAGTATTACCTATATTCAGATTGTTATTAAATTGTGTAAATAAGTTATCATAAAGCTAAAACCAACAATGACTATAATTAACAACCTTTGATAGCTTCTAGGTACAATTGATTGATGAAGATGAGAAGATCTTTTGGTATTCTGGTTTCATCAGGTAACACTTCAACCAATAATATAATTTCATCCTGCCCCACACAAGCTAATCCCTTTGACGTAATGTTCCAACATGTTTTATTTATGCAACATTGTACTATGAAGTTTGATTCAATTAATATTTATTTAAATTGAAGGTCCCAGTTACTTTTAATTTATACTTACATGTCAATATTTTGACATATGCATAAAGATTTCGGTTAATTGCAAACATAATAGGCGGTTCACATTCATTTTTCAGTGTTTTGTACAAAAGTCCCTCGTCCGTTACAGCATGGTAAGATACTTCTGTTTTGTTAAATTGAATAAACTAGTATAATGTAGTATTAGAATAAAGTCGATATAACGTGAGCAACGTTATTACTTACGCCCTTTATGTATCGTTACGGTCGGAGGAAGGACATTAGGATCCTGTGGTATATAACTTTCTGTAGCTGGATCCAAACGTGGCACATTTTGTCGTTTAGCAGTAGTATTTGATACGGACGATCCAGGGGTTGGTATCCTCTTATTCCCTGACTTCCGGTATGGTGGTTTCAAATCCCAGGACATGTCTAATTCTGTCAGGTCACAGCCAGGCCTTATTCCTGTGTTTTAGTTAGAGGTGCATAAAACCAAAACAAACAGGAAGGAGCAGGTCCAGTGAGAGGGTTAAATGTTTTCAGGAAGCATAAAACAAACGAAATTATAATGGGCATGGGAGTATAACTTCAAATCAAAAAGCTAAAAACATAATATCAGGGTATGTTAAGTACTAATTAAAGTGTAGAATTATCGTACAGAGATGCAGAGTGTATGATATTAAATACTATATTATTTTTAGTATTATTATATGTTAATTACATAACTGTATAATGCTTTAAAACTTCTTGTAGCATGTTATACGATTTTGATATCTGACAAACAAAACGTTGTATAGTATTAGTAAAATTATTATTGAATAAATGACTTTACTTACCATCACTAAACATGACTGATTTTGAAACTTCAGGCCGATTCTTCGTACCACCTTCTCTTTTAAGAACTCCAACAGGTACCATAACCGTGGGTGGTGGTGGTAATCCGCCAGCTAACTGTTGCAAGGGTGGTATAGTTGAACAGTACTCCATGGGATTATTTGGGTTAGGCTGTCTCCCCTATAACCATTTGTCGAATACTCCTAACATTCACGTTTATTTCTCTATCCAGCAAACACAGATTATACATGTAGTACAATATAATGCTATACACAGAATAGAAGATTGAGAAAAATTGAATTTTTCACATTGATAGAAGTATTCTGTGCTTACTGGACATTCACTACAATTAATATAAAAAGCAGGCAAGTAATTTTGTACAAAAAATGCTACAATCAAAAAACATGCTTTTCATTTGCAATGCACAATTAATACATGACAAAAGAAACAATGCAAATAGATAAAATATACTATAACTTTATTAATTAGGTATTTGAAAATACAAAATCTAAATAATATGACAATCAGAACTTTACAGATTTATTTTTATTTCATGGCTACAAGAATATTTATGAAGTTCTTTTATAAGAAAGAAGTATTCAACAAGTTGTTATAGGTGATTACTAAACTTATGCTAACATTTAGATGAAATAAAAAAAATAGTTTATTTAAATTGACTTTATGATACATACACTATAAACAAACTAAACAAATAATACAGATTTTTGGATTTATAAGTTAAGAAATGTTTAAAAGTATAATGTAGGAAAAAATAATTTAATAAAAAAAGTTATTAAAATACATACATTAAGAATCTAATTAGGTATTCAATAATATCACTTCACACTATTATTGTTACAAGTAACTACCAAGTTAATGAAAAAAGGAAATTCTATATAATTGAATATAATAATTCAATGCTATGTTACAATCCAGTAAATCTGCTACTATTATTTTAAATTACATGGGAACACTAGGTGATGAAACATTAACTTTTTTAACAGAATTAATGATTTATATGCACAAAAGATACACAGCAAACTGATACATGATAATTTATGTTTAACATACCTGGGGCGAATTAATATCATTATTATTTACACATGTAGAGTAACCAGAAGACCATTCTCCTATACTTTGCTCTGATTCAGCTGAAAAACAAAAATTTTAATTTACATAAAATAATTATTTTAATAACAATTTCCTTATCTTTGTACTAAAAAATGATTGAAGGAAAACTACCTTTGGTAAGAAGCTGATAACAAGAAACACAGACTCGTGAATTAATGTTTCCTTGATATTCTAATTTATACTTCATATTACAACATTTACTACATAACACTTTTCCACATGCACGACAATGATGTCGTCTTTTCATTACTGTAAATTTTACATCACAAAGCATACAACTAGGTGCCTCACTGTCAGGAACCCAGAATGGAGGTTGTTTGCCCAAAATGGAATTAGTTTCTGGTAAAGAATTATCTAAAACATCTGGTGAAGATCCTTGATCTTCTTTTGTACCATCAATATTTGATTGTGTATGGCCTGATGGTGTATCACTTGTAGAACCCACTATTTGATGTTCATTTGTATTATTAGTCAAAACAATGTCTAAAGTTTGAGGACGTACTGGTTTCTCTGATTCACCATTGGTATCACTTACATTTGGTCTAGTAGATGCTTCTATAGATGTAGATATCGCATCATTACTATTTTTTGTTTTATCATTTAACATAGTTATTTCAGGTGCTATTGCAGGTTTTTCTTCAGAAACATTATCAATATCACCTTGAATTTTCAATTCACAAGCTTGATTATCTTGTGTATGACTTTCCTTCTCTTCTTGTAATTGTATCTCAGAATTACCATTACTCAATGAGCCTTGGTTAATGTTTAAATTATACATACAATGTTCTTGAGTGTCTTTGATATTTTTTACACTAGGCAAACATTTATTCTCTGAAGTTACACAAACATTTTCATGTAGTAATTGCAGTTCTTTGTTGCTTTTACTACTTGAAATACTACTGTCTTTCAATTCATCATTGAATTGTGAACTTTGTTGTTCTGTTACATTACTTAGTGTTTCTTTATGTACTTTATCTTTCTCATAGTTGATTACTGAAATATTGTCAGTTTCATGACTTATTTCTTTTTGTGTAATTTTAGGAGATTCTGTTACCAAACTTTCAGATGCATGCTCTATATGTTTGCCGTTATCTACTTGATCCGGAAAAGTGTTTTGTGTTATAGTTTCTAATATATTTTCACGTGATTTATGCATTTTAACATTTTCATGCTTATTATGTTCCTCATTCAATTTTTCTTCTTCTTCTAATTCTATTAAGTACTTTGTTAATTCATCTTCTGATAAATTATCAATATTACTAAATCCAATTGGCTTATTTACTACATTTAAACTGTCCTCATGTTGATCAGTTGAACCAGAGTCTTCCACATTTAATTTTATTTCATTTTCTTCTAACTGTAATGTAGAATTACTTTCACATTGATAACTTTGACTATAAGTACTTTCAGGTATGGAACTATTTTCTTCATTTCTTATATTGGTATCATCATGTAGATCAGAATCATAATCATTTTTTTTACTTAAAATTTCCACTTTATTACTTGACTCAGTACACATTTGGTTCAATGTACCTTCTTCCAAAATCTCTTCTTCATTTTTCATTTCATCACAATGTATTGTGTGAATATTTTTCACAGAGTCTTCTTTGATATCATTTTCAAGTGTAATAGGTGCTTCTAATGTTATGGACACATCTTGATGGCTTGAAGCAGATGTGTCTCTGGTTATGCTAGCTACATCACCTGTTTGCTTAAGCACTATACTCTTATCACTATCTTTAATAGAGCTTTGAATAAAGTGAGATTCTTCATTTTCATGATAAGTAGTTTTAGATTCTATATCAGACTGTACTTTCTGCTCACTTAATACAGAATGAATACAATCTGAACTTCCAGGTGGGGCATTTATATATTCGTTTAAACTACTGAAGACATTACTAACACTAGGTTTTAGATTACATTGATTTAATTTTTTACCATATCTATTGTCAATCTTTGGACTATTACTATCATTTTGTTGTTTTCGTATTAATTTTTGTGATATGTCATTATATATTGTTGAAGGAATCTGTTCAGTATCATAAGAGGGTATAGATTGTTTTTGTATCACTTTAGTGTCATTTACATGTTCCTGTGTGTAAAACTGATTCACACCTTCTGTGTTTTCTATCGTTGTCTCTTCTTTACTGCAGTTAAAACTATCAGGAATTACGTCCTTTTCACTGACACCTTTACTTCTTGCATTTATTTGTTGCGTGCCTTGTTGTCTTTCCAAAGGTGATGCAATGTCAAATTCCTTGTTAGTTTTTTTAGAATCTATTAAGAGATAATTATAGTTCTTTAAATTTGAAGGTTCCAAATTACATTTAACCACAGACGATGATGCACTATTTGTCGAAGAATTAACAGATGCAATTTGCTCTGCACAATCTGAAAGATAGTTATTGTATTAGTGATCTAGTTGATGCATATAATATTATCTAAAAAAGTAAATAAAGATGTATAATTTTATAATCAAATTTTTATATTTTTATACTGAATTATACTACTTTATGATATAATTCCAACAATGGAATTGACAAGGAGCTGTTTAAAAGAGTGTTAAGATACACGAAATTTTTAAAATCAAAATGAAGGATAATTCTTACCTTCATTAAACTCGAAATCGTCAAGAACTTTGTCTAAATCAACGGCAAATTTTTCCATTGCGTCGTAGGTATTGGTTACAGTAGTTATGAGGTCATTTAATAAACATTTCTATGCAACTTCTGATAGTAGTAAATACAATTCCATTAATGGTATCCGTTGTAATAGATGTACGACGTAATTTTAGAATTTCTTAGTAACTATTTGCCAGAAATAATTTAGACAGAGAATTTTAAACGGTGGTCGATCATTACATTACTTGCGTGACATTTTCAATCTTTCAATAAACTTCTCACGGCGAATAAGTCATTCCGCGTTACAAATTAGTTTGCATTAGCTGTCTTCAGTCAGCACGTATATTTTTACAAATCGGTTTCCCTTCATTATCTACGAGACACAATTCTGACATCGGTAGAAAACGGGACAGTCAGAATATTCTGAGTCACGTCCAAGAAAATGAAACACAAAAATAAAAAAATTAACCATAAATTTTCGATTATCACGTGGATTAATTGACAGCAGAATAAGTTCTTGTACATACTCATACCATTACTTGTCCATAGAACTGTCATTCTGTACATAAGTACAAGCGTAATGGCACACGTTTTCCTATCGATAAATCGAAGTGTTTCATCTTTATTTTCGATCGATCGATTATATGAAAACTCATTTACAATTTTTAAAAATTTTAAATTTATAAAAGAATCTAACCGTTATAAAAAATAATTTAATACCTTGTAAGTTTTTATTGTGATAAGTAATATTCAAGAACATTAAACTTAACACTAAATTATGTAAATGAATATTATAATTGTAATTTATATTATATGAAGTTGTCTACCATGACTATCATTGTGGAACTTGGCATAGCTTAGTTTACAATGCACGTGTAATGTTGCGTTAAATGCTTCATATACATTTATGTTTGAATTTAAAAAACAATATTTTGTTTTATATTGCAGAAAATAATTTTTAATTGATAAAAGTAATCAATATGTTGACAACAAAAGTTTTTTTTAGAAAAACGAAAGGAGGGAATGTGTTTAAGGTATTGAAAATTAAAACAATTACTTGTCTAAAAGTTATGTAAACCTGTTCTTTGAGATATTGTTCAAACTAAACGTTGTTAATTAAATGAACAGAGTTTCTTATTGCCAATATTAAAATTGTTTCTCTGTCTAGACTGTTAGAGAACATTACCTTAGAGATGATATTCACTGTGGATCTAAGGCATGCGATAAATGCTTGTACAGACACCGTAATATTATTTTGGATGACGAAGATTCAAGCATAAAAAGTTCCAAACTATCATATCCATATTATCTTCTGGTTGATACTAACATTATTTTGGATCAGGTAAAGACTACATTAACATGAATATTGTTATAAAGTTATAAAACTGATTTTGTTATTTTCATAGAACTATTATTATTTTAGATTGATATTTTAGAAGAAGATATTATTTGTAATGTTATAATTTTGCAAACAGTGTTAGAAGAAGTAAAACATAGAAGCTCTACCGTGTATAAAAAATTAAAAGACATCATTGCAGATACACATAGAAAATTTTATATATTTGTGAATGAACATCATAAGTATGTCATAAATATTTATATTTATAATATAGATCTTATATCATGTTATTAAATACTGCATTTTATATATACGTACAGAGAAACTTACATCGAACGTAATCCAGGTGAAAGTGCAAATGATAGAAATGACAGAGCAATCAGAGTTGCAACAAAATGGTATAATACGCATTTAAATTTGAGTGGTTGTAAAATTAAAACTGTATTACTGACTGACGATGTCCATAACAGAGAAATGGCAGAAAAGGAAGGAATACCTGTCCTTTCAAGTAAAGTTTCCTTTATTAATTATATGACTTCAAAAGTATTATTGTCTTCACTTCAGCTTACATTAATGTTGTTTTACAGTGGAAGATTATATTGCTTCATTGGAAAATTCAGGATTTCTGGCAGATAAATTATGTAAAAAAAGTTATAGTGCGGATTCAGATGGCCAAGCATTTTTTCCATGTCATCTTACACCATCTGAATTACATGACGGGATAAAAAATGGAAAACTTTTGCAAGGAACATTTGCTATATCGAGAGAAAACTTTCTTGAAGGATTTGTGAATGTAGAAGGAGTTGAGAAACAAGTAAGTATTTATATTCTATATTTTTCACACATATGTATTTATTACATATATTTTATTGTAGATTTTTATCCAAGGTCGCAGTAACCTTAATAGAGCAGTTGATGGAGATACAGTTGCAATAGAACTCTTAGCAGAAGATCAGTGGTCATCTCCCAGTGACATTATTTTACAAGATGAAGAAGTAGCAGATGTTGACGATGTCATAGAAACTGAGAAAGTGTTGGACAAAATTATTTCTTCAAGTAAAATGCAGAAAACACCAACTGGGAAGATTGTTGGTATTATCAGAAGAAATTGGAGACAATATTGTGGGATATTGCAGCCTAGTAACATAGAAGGGGTAAATGTTTAGGAAGCTGTCATAATTAGCTCATATATATATATGTATATGATGTGTTTGTTTCATCATTCTGTCCTTTCTGTATATAGAATGTCAGACATCTGTTTGTGCCAGCTGAACGAAAAATACCTAAAATAAGAATTGAAACTAGACAATACACGGTGTTAAGCAAACAAAGAATTATTGTTGCCATTGATTCCTGGCCTCGTAATTCTAGATATCCCCTTGGTCATTTTGTACGTGCATTGGGTGAAATAGGAGATAAAGCCACAGAAAACGAAGTAATACTTTTAGAACACGATGTACCGCACAGCCGATTTTCTGATGCAGTTCTTAGTTCACTTCCAAAAATGCCTTGGTCCATCACAGATGTTGTATGTATGAATATACAAGAGAGATTAACTTTAATAAAATCAATATATATATCGAATATCTTTTATCTAGGACATAGAACAAAGAGAGGATCTCAGACATTTAGATATATGTTCAGTGGATCCACCAGGGTGTACGGACATTGATGATGCGCTTCATTGTAGAAAATTACCAAACGGTAATTTTGAAGTAGGTGTACATATTGCGGATGTAACACATTTTATTAGACCGGGAACTGCATTAGATAAGGAAGCAGCTTTACGAGCTACAACTGTATATTTGGTTGATACAAGGATTCAAATGATTCCAGGTAATGATATGTTTTTTTAAGATTTCGTTTTTCTCAGCTCATTATTTGTTATTCTAATATATAATATGTTGCCTGTTTATGATTATAGAACTACTCAGTACAAATCTTTGTTCTTTAAGAGGAAACGTAGAAAGGTTAGCCTTTTCTTGTATATGGGAAATTGATAGAAACGCAAATGTAATTAATACCAGATACTGTAAATCTGTGATTTGTTCGCGAGCAGCAATGACTTATGACGAGGCCCAGTTCAAAATTGATGATGCTAGTCAACAAGATTCAATCGCGATATCGTTGAGGAACCTTAATAGCTTAGCAAAGAAATTAAAAAAGAAACGTTTAGAAAATGGGTATGTAAAGTTTTTCATTAGAATTTTGTATTCCGAATGTATAAATCAGTTTTCTCGATAATATGTATAAAAGTAAATTGCTTTCAATCGTAGTGCACTAGTATTAGCGTCTCCGGAAATACGGTTCCAAGTGGATTCTGAAACGCACGATCCTATTGATGTGGAAGCTAAAAAATTGAAGGAGACTAATTCTATGGTCGAAGAATTTATGTTGCTTGCAAACATTTCAGTTGCTAACAAAATTGTAGAAGAGTTTCCAGAGTGTGCAGTATTAAGGAGACATCCAGAACCACCACCTGCCAATTTCGAACCACTTATAAAAGCTGGAAAAAATCAGGTATGAAAAAGTTACTGGGAGAACAAGATCTGTAAGTATATAAGTAATGTTTATAAATTCTCAATACTTAATTATTTGATTAGGGCTTTATTATAAACACTAACACGGGCAAGGAATTGGCAGAATCTTTAGATAAATGCCATAAAGCAGACAACCCTTATTTTAATACCATGTTAAGGATACTCGCTACACGTTGCATGATGCAAGCTGTGTATTTTATCAGTGGAATGCATCAACCAAGCGAATACTTTCATTATGGTTTAGCGTGTCCTATTTATACTCATTTTACATCGCCTATTCGAAGGTAAAGTTGAAAACATAGTAACCAAAATAATTTAAAAAACATAGAAATATGTATTTCATCTTAATTTTTTTATTTACTTCGTCCTGTAGATACGCGGATGTAATGGTTCATCGGTTATTAGCAGTTTGCATTGGAGCTGACGCAACTTATCCTAATTTATTGGATAAAAAGAAAAATCATACGCTTTGTCATCATTTAAATTACCGTAATAGAATGGCACAGTATGCCGGCCGAGCATCTGTTGCACTTAATACACATGTTCGTATTTATCAAATTTCATAAAATTGGCTATTTTCTGTAACATTTCTTGCTTAAAGGTTTTGGCAAACGTTTACTAATAACATTCTCATTTTTGTAGCTGTTCTTTAGAGAAAAAATACAAGATGAAGAAGGATATATACTTTTTGTACGAAAAAATGCATTGCAAATATTAATACCAAAGTACGGTTTGGAAGGGACTTTGTATTTGAATAAAAACAAAACAGCGTCAATAGAGTTTACATACAATAACGAAGATCATTCGCAGACTTGTGGAAATGTTGTATTTCGTACTTTCGATCCTGTTATAGTACAGATAAGTTTGGACAGATCCAATGTACAGCATGAAAAGTTATTATTTAAACTGGTTAAACCACATGTAAGTATATTATACGTTATGTAAGAAATCGTCATTATGTTCATTAAATATTCATAAGAACATCTGTGCGTAGATACCAGGTTTCAGTGTACCTTCAGTAAACACAAAATGTTCAGCGATTATGGTAGTAGACAATCCGAAAGCAGAAGTACCAAAACGAAAAATAGACGTACAGAAAACGTCAGATGACAACGCTAAAAGTGATGGAAATAAAAAGAAAAGGAAGAAGAGGAAGAATTAGTATTACTACATACTGTTTTTTATGGAAAATATTTTGTAAATTATAAATTGAAAATACATTTGGACGACATTATTTTATTTGTGTATTACAAAATTCACCAGAAAAATATTTTCAGAAACTATGATTTTTATTGAAATAATTATATATAAAAACGAATATTTGAGAATGCAGAAAATATGATATGATATAATACAAATATTGGTTGTAATAAAAATGTAAATATGTATATAAATCTGTGTCATGTATCAATCATATTGATAACAAAATTTGTTAGTCAATATGGGTACATATATGATATCATTATTATAAGTTTCACAAGCAAGATAACAATAATTGTACCACTCAACAGTTTAATAAATAAAACATAAGAAAAATGATTTATTTTTTCAATAAAAGACGACGTAGCAACAAGAGATTTTCTTTTATATACGTATAGCATCGTTTTTGTGGAAACTTCTACTCTACTCTAATCTGATACTTTCTGGTTGCGCCAAGAATGGAATTCGTGCTACCAACATTATCGCGTGACTAGAGATATTTTGGTAAAAGCAAACTTTAAAATTAGAACGTCATTTGTTGTGCTGCTTTAATTCGCACGACTTATTTCTTTTGGATTTGTGGTGACGGTAATTTGGGTGTACGCGGTAAAACGACGGAACGTTCTCGAGTTGAAAGTTGGTGTTTTGATGTTTGTAGTTCCGGCGAAGTAGAACAACGAAACAGACCACGGGGGTCACACGCGGGGTACCGATACGCGTGTACGGTGTGCGCGGATATCATAAATAATTATTTTTTTAAACCCCGTCCCAATTGTAACTGCAGTTAAATCGAAATCCTGCACGTAGTGTAGCGTGATTTCCGTGTTCGATTAATCTACGAAGCCGGTTCGACTACTGAACTCTAATAAATATGGCGAATAGTTTAGCACCAGATTCGTGGGAACAGCAGGCGGATAACGGAGACATCGCTCCACCACAGGATAAGTCCATCGAGAGCAAATTTTCCACTTTAAACGTAAATGCTGCGGAATTCGTGCCTTCCTTCTGCATTAACTCTTCACCGCAGAACAGTAATACGGCCGACAGTTCCTGCAATGTCGCTGTCATGATGAATACTGTAACCACTTCTATGCCTCCTGAAATACATCATGGTTAGTCTACATATGAAACTTGACTGACTATCAACTATGTTCTTTTCAATAATTTTACATAGTTTTAATATAGAAATGTTGGGTTGGAGTTGCTGTTGTTGTAAGCTGGATGTAATAACCCTTGCGGCTAACCCCTATCATATACAGATTCTTATTTCTTTTGTACCTATGATAGACAACTGTAGATTAATAAAATTTGCCATTGTTTCAAATTGTAAACAGTTTCTTCTTCATAAATCCACTGCGATTTGTTATTTACTAAAAGAGGAAACGATTTGGAGCATAACGCATATACATTTAATATTGACTCACGAAACAAAAAACATGAAGTTAGCAATTTAATTCATTAAAATGAGTGATAAATGTTGATAAAATATGAAACATATCTTCATTGTAAAAAACATTGTTGTTATATATTTCATAGACTTGAAATCAAAACAAAACATTTCAGTTTTTCTTGTGTTTCTTTCAAATTGATTTATTTTCTGTAAAAGTAGTTTGTACAAAGTGTAGTAGTATATTTCACAGAGATAGCACAAATTATACAAAGAGCATAATGTTTTGTAAAGAAAAACTATCATGGTTTTAGTTTAAGTTAAATTTATTTATTTATCATAGGCAATACTACTCCAGTGGTTCTACCAGATCCAGTGGGTACTCGAGTGGAAGAACCACCTGCTGGGGGAGGGGCTCCACCTCCGAATGTTACCGATCAAATAAATACTAGTCCTGAGCATCAACCAGCTGATTCTTGGGAAGAAGCAGCAGTAGATGGCGATCCTCTTTTAACTCCTGAAAATGAAGAAGTACGATTAAGTTTTTATAAATAGTTTGATATATATAGGAGAAGCACTTTTAATTTTTATTTTGGTATAGTTAACAATTTGCTTATTGATTATGACTGGTTTGACTTATGTGAATATGTTTTAGGCTGAGAATGAGGAAGATGAAGAAATGGTTGTTAAAATACCTAAGAAAAAACCTGTTAAAGTAGCAGAGGACACTAAAAGTAAAAAGGAACACGTTAATGTTGTTTTTATAGGACATGTTGGTATGTATTTTAATGTGTTAAAAGAGTATACAAATTTGAAGTTGCATTAACATTATTTTCATCTTTTTTACAGATGCAGGAAAATCAACAATTGGAGGACAAATTATGGCATTAACAGGAATGGTTGACAAAAGAACACTAGAAAAGTATGAAAGAGAAGCAAAAGAAAGAAGTAGAGAAACATGGTACTTGAGTTGGGCTCTAGATACCAATCAAGAAGAACGAGAAAAAGGAAAAACGGTGGAAGTTGGTAGAGCGTACTTCGAAACTGAACGAAAGCATTTTACGATATTAGATGCACCTGGTCATAAGAGTTTTGTACCTAATATGATTGGTGGAGCAGCACAAGCGGATCTCGCTGTTTTAGTTATATCTGCGCGAAAAGGAGAATTCGAAACGGGTTTTGACAGAGGTGGTCAAACGAGAGAACACGCTATGTTGGCCAAAACTGCTGGTGTTAAACATTTGGTTGTGTTAGTAAATAAAATGGATGACCCAACGGTGGAGTGGGATGAGGGGAGGTACAATGAATGCAGGTAAGTTACATATTTTCGTTATAAATCTAATTCTGTAGATTGTCATAATAATTGTCACTTTATTTAGGGATAAAATACTGCCATATCTGCGTAAATTGGGATTTAATCCCGCGAAAGATCTTACATTCATGCCAGTCTCCGGACAACTTGGTATTGGCTTAAAAGACCCAATACCGGAACACCTTTGCACGTGGTATAATGGCCCTCCATTCATATCCTTTATTGATTCGCTACCCTCGCTTAATCGTAAAAATAATGGACCGTTTATCATGCCGATTGTTGATAAATATAAAGATATGGGAACGGTGGTAATGGGAAAAGTTGAAGCAGGAGAAGCAAAAAAAGGACATTCGCTACTTGTTATGCCGAATAGGGTAAAAATAATATTTTCATTTCAACATACGTTATCTGACTGTTAAACTGATCCAGCTGTTTCTTTACTTATTTAATCGTGTTCTTTTAGACGGCAGTGACAGTGGATCAGTTGTGGTCGGACGATGAAGAAGTGACATCGGTTGGACCTGGAGAGAACGTCAAAATCAAGTTAAAAGGCATCGAAGAAGAAGACGTGAGCCCTGGATTTGTCTTGTGCGACAGCAACAATCCAATAAAAACAGGAAAAGTGTTTGACGCCCAAGTCGTTATTTTAGAGCATAAGAGTATCATCTGTGCTGGATACAGTGCAGTAATGCATATTCATTGCGCTGCAGAAGAAGTCAGAGTGAAAGCATTGATTTGTCTGGTCGATAAGAAAACGGGAGATAAGAGTAAAACAAGGCCGAGGTTCGTCAAACAAGATCAAGTGGCAATAATGAGAATCGAGTGCGCTGGTGTCATATGCCTTGAAAGATTTAAACTATTTCCACAAATGGGACGTTTTACCCTTAGGGATGAAAGTAAGTATACGTACATATATGTATATTGCATGATTAGTCAAACTAATCTGTTATCGAACAACATTACAATCGATTTTTCTTATCGTTTCCAGATAAGACTATTGCAATTGGTAAGGTGCTGAAAGTGGTAGAGTAAAGTTACTCAACTGTGACCACAGATTGGGATAATAATCGACTTTGATAACGAAGAATACAGAAAAGACGCAAGCCAAACACAGTACGCACGAGAAAAAAAAAACGGAACTAGCGTGACTGCTCGCGAACTACTGTTAATGTAATATACACTCATCTTACACAAGAAGCAAAAGAATTTTACATCAAAGAAAAGCACATACATCGTATGCACAGACAGTTGGGCCGGGGTTTGGGGTCAATTGGGGAAGGGGAGGGTATTTATAACCTGAAATAAAGAAAAAACAAACAAACAAATAGATTTGATTATATAGATAAGGAGACAAACAACTAAAACTCAAGAGCGCGTGTTCCTCCTAATTAGGTAAGCTGAACGACAGCACTCACGTCGAGTTCATAACAAAACGGATTAATGATCAAACTGATGAATAGTGTCTCCTTGATATTGTAAAACACGATATTTTTATTCTTCTGAGGTGCGAGACATTAATGAACGTAAAGAAGAAGATACCGATTATGAGATAAAACTAAGAAAAAAAAACAAATATTATTAATATTATTATAATGATTATTGAATAATTATTATTGAATAATTATTATTAAATTGGTGGTAAGAAATGAGGGAAAAAGATAAAACAAAAAGTTTATTAAATCAACCAGATAGTGTTACACGACAATTTATAATTATAAAATTAATATTATTATTACTATTATTATACTGTTTCTTATTACATTGTCATTAAAAACAAATTTGCAACAAAATTGTGCTCTACTAATTTTGATAAGAGATTTTTCATGTGTATGGTTGATTTGCTTTTTCTTGCACGTACTCTATTTCTGTTAATTCGATTGGTGTTGTTCGATGGCGCCAAAGGTTCGTGTATTGTATCGATGTACTACGTGTCTGTTAACACCAGATGTTCTTACACTTGTGCTTTTCCAGAAAGAGTTTCGATGATTTATAGCGTTACATGCGATCAAAGAAAATTAATGTCGAGATTTAACTGAAAAGGAAGTTAATATAGAGAATTTTCAAAGCAGACATTTTGTGAGTGCTTTCTTTACATGTATTACTGCTTTTTTCTTTTCTTTGCTATTTTATTCTAACGAATACTAAAACGATCTGCGTCTTTTGTCCTGTTTCATTTTTCTTTACTGTACTATATCGAATCATTTATGATTCCATTTTATTTAATGTTTTATAATGAATCAGGTGTAGCAACAATACGAATCATTAATTTTATTTCTATAAATTGTTCGGAAACATTTACTGTACGAGTTGTTATAATTTTTAAACTTGTTAATATAATATTCCTATCGGAATCTTAAAAAAAAAAGTAATACATTTTACACTTTTTTTTCCTCTTATTTTTTATATCATTTCAGTAATACAGATCAAAGTAACGGCGTAAAATGTATTGAGACAAAACTTACACAAATTTCGATGAATTTATTCTTTTTTGTAATGTTAACAAAAATATACATGGTTGTTTTCAAAATAACTTTTTCATACTTTAAGGTACATTATCTTTATGTAAGTGCAGCAAAGGCCTAACGGTGAGTGATACTATCAAGTTGTTTAGTTTAGCTTTCGGCTCCGTTTGCTGTTCCAAAATGTTTTTTACTGCGTTTTTAGTGCAATTGATCATTTGTTAACTCGAATTTTTGACACGTGTTTGTCAAACATTCCTATGCGTGTCGTCTATATATCGTGCGTAGGTTTATTACATTTTATATAACAATTATTGAAAAGAAAAGAAAGTTTATATAATAAAGTGGTCAAATCTTAACTGCACTTATCATTGAGGATCAGGTGCTAATTTGGCGTATCCAAGTTTCTGAAGTACCTCTTTGATTTCATGATACACCGATACATCCTCTATTGTACTTGATATCTGGGAAGAAAAAATGATTTTACATTGGCGAATAACGAATGAATAAACATTGAAAATATCATTCCACGTTCTAGTGCATTTACTGTCTACTGGTAGAGAAAGTTTCCTTACCTTAACCAGCTTTGAATGTGCTAAATCGGAGATTGATTTCCGTATAATCTTTCCTGAACGTGTGCGAGGCAATGCTCTAACAGCAGCAGCTATTCTAAACGATGCTATGGGACCAATTAAATTTCTGACCCGCGCTACTAGTTCTTCGTTGATTTGTTTTTCGTTTTTTGTTGTGTCTATATACAGAAACATTTCATTTGTTCATTACTAAAGACAGCGTGATAGAGGAATATAAATTTTTGATTCAGAAGTTTTACTAAATCTACCTTCTTTCATTATGTAAAGACATAAAGGAATTTCTCCTTTAGTCAGGTCTGGTACACCGACCACAGCAGCATCCACGACATCAGGATGAGTCATAACGACGTCTTCAAGGGCGGCTGTGGATAGTCTGTGACCAGCGACGTTGATTACGTCGTCGTCGCGTGCCATCACGTAGATATATCCATACTCGTCTTTGTAACCGACGTCCATGGTGTCATAGTAATCCTGATACATTTGTTCCACTAATTAAATCATACTCAAGATTTACTTACATAGCAGAAGTAAATTAGACTCACCGGATACCTCGAGAAATATATTTGTTTAAATCTATCGTCGCATTGATAAAGAGTTGATACACAACCAGGTGGCAATGGTAACTTTATAGCGATTCTTCCTAACTCATGACATTTTGCCTCATTACCATCATCCCGTAAAATGTCAACTGGAAATAGCGAAATTATTTTAGTAGTACTACACTAGAGTGGAATGAAGTAAAACTTACTGTGGTAACCAGGAATAGGAAGACCAGTACTATGCTTTGGTAAACTAGCATTATGACCATATCCTAAGCATAATGCTGTAATCGCATGACCAGTTTCCGATTGCCACCAGTTGTTCAAAATGGGAACTTTGAACACCTTCTCCGCCCATAGTTTGGTTTCGTAATCGCAAAATTCTCCGGCGACGAATATAGTTTTTAATCTGTACAAATTAATTTTGTTAGATATATGATATGTTGTATCGTTTAATTAGCCAGCTTACGATTTAGTTGAATATCTGCTTCCCAATAATACATCCGGATCAGCGCGTCTTATTACTCGAAGTGCAGTAGGTACGCAAAACAGTGCGTTCACACTGTGTTGTTCTATTATCCTGTAAAAAAATAGAATCTTAATGAACCTCATATGAACATAAATTATTTTCTTTGTATGCATATGAGGATTTGTCATTCTTAAAAGATTGAAGGTCATGCGAATATGAAATTAAGAATCAATGGGTGATTCATGTTGAGCATATAAACCTAAAGTATTGCGCAGCATCCGGTGTCCTGTCAGGTTTTCCTTCATACATTACACTGGTCGCACCGTAGACAAGAGGTCCGTAACAAATGTAAGAGTGGCCAACAACCCACCCCATGTCCGAGGCTACCCACCAAACAGAATCTTTATCTACACCATAAACCGTTTTCATCGTCCAACAAACCGCAACCAGATGTCCACCGACCGTTCTCAGAATTCCTTTCGGTGCACCTTTAACAATAAAATTTAATTCAATATTCAATGTATCCGATAAGTGTAAGGTGTTCTTTGTACTTAATACATTAATGAATTCATTTCGAACAACTTCCTGTGATGTTTATATAATCAGATAATTGCGCATTACGATATTAAAAACAAAGACTCGGGCATTTAATTATCTTCGTCGCGCATAATACATTTTCATTGTATAAATTTCGTATTCGTAAATGTGTCGTAAAAAATGAAATTCGTAACGCGTAAAAGACTATTGACAACGCTCGTTTAATCTCATACTAATTTCAGCAATGTTGGAAGCTAATTTTCGTCGGAATAGATTTTTGTTAGTCGACCACGGGTGGCGATATATCGTGTGTATAATATTGAAAAGAGAACAAATTAATTTTTTACGATCTAATTATAAGATAAACTTGATCTTCATTGTTCTTATACAAATCACAGGTTCAGAGCTTAATGCCAATCTGCAATAATCAATGTATGATTAACTTTTCATTCATGCAAGCAGGTAAAACAAGATTACCTGTTGTTCCTGATGTATACAAAATATACAAAGGATCGTTTGCCTCAACGGGCTGACATGGGTGAGGTTTCGATTTGTTTAGCACATCATCCCAGTCGTACTGATCTTCCAATAAAAAGCTTTGCCATATATTTCTCCTCTGGAATATGATGCAACGTGGTTTTTTAACAGTAATGAGATTCAAGGCGCCGTTAAGCATCGTTGTATACCTTCAAATAAAATTCGTACATGTATAATTATCAATTGTTTTAATATACATAATTATGTTTTAAAAATAAAATATACTTGACAATTTTGGTCGGTTCCAGGCCACAACTGGCAGCGATTATTACTTTGGGTTTCGCATGTTCTATTCTAGTTGCTAATTCATTTGCGGCGAAACCTAAAATCAGTGGGTTTTAAAGAAAATGTTAATTATAATGTTAAAGACACGGAGTACGCTAGATTTCGAGTGGTGAAAGTAGTATAAGTCAATAAAGTCGAATGTGATAGGTTTAATTTAACTAAGGGCGAGTATGTATTGCTTTGATTTAAAAAGAGGAATTTTACCGCCAAATACTACTGAGTGAGCTGCACCGAGACGCGTTGTCGCCAACATGGCTATTATAGTTTCTGGAATAAGCGGCATGTAGATAATTACTATGTCGCCTTTGCGGACGCCCATATCAGCCAATGCACCAGCCAACAAAGATGTTTTCTCCATAAGCTCATTGTAAGTTACTCTCCGAATCGTCGACGTCAAAGGGCTATCGTGAATCAACGCTGTTTTGTTTCCGTTTCCCGCGTAAACGTGTCGGTCAACTGCGTTGTAACAGGCGTTCAGTTCACCACCGACGAACCTACGAATTTCGTAATAGAATGCAATACAACAGTGTCGGTAAAACAGATTCCTGATATTTCTCAAGATATTTAAACTAGAAGGTCAATATCCTTGATATAGTTAATGTTTTATGAGAATACTTACCACTTGGTGAATGGTTGTTCTGTATTATCTAATACCTTTTTCCATGGTTTATTCCAATCCACGCATTTCGAGACTTCCCCCCAAAACTTTTCTGGGTTCTCTATGGATTCCTTGTGAGCTTCTTCATATTTTTGACAGGGAATATAATGAGGAGGAACGATATAATCTGTAAGGAACAAATTGCCTACAGTATCTAGATTAAAATATCTAAATATAGTTACATTTAATCTCAACGGTCTTAGTCGCGTACGTTATATCGATTATAAAAACATCGAAGTCAAATCGCAATCAATCCAAACGATGTGTGATCGAAATACTGCTGACATAAAAAAAATAAAAAATTATTTCCGCAATATAAAGAAAAGCGAAGACAAAGTTTATGGTAAATATTTTTATTTCTGAAAAAGCTCAAATTGTAACAATGTACCACTATACTTCCTATAATTATTTAGAAATCTGGTAGTCAACGACTTCGAAATTAACGGAAAGAAGAGTGACAATGACATTAAAACAATGGAGATTAAAATATGAAAATACATACACTCTTCTCTTTGCATAATGATAATGTACAATGAAGTTGCATAAATGAGGTCAAAGGCTTAAAAGAGAGAACGTAGTAACTCCGTTATTAAAAGGTTTTATAAAAGGTGAAAAAAAGAATGGTGTTCGACTTAATTGATAAATCGAAATATTTGACTACATCAATTCATAATTAAAGTAGGTGTCGCCATCTTTATTTTGAATTCATTTATGAGTATTGTGATTAATTGATATGTACTTTAAAAATGAATTACAGGTTTTCAAACTGCAATTAGGGACTCAGGATGGTACACATTTTTCCGCTAAACTTTTGTCCTTTATACACTATATATGATGATGTAATTAAGCTTAAAATAAAACGCGATTTTATTGTTTGTTGTCACAAACCGTGTGACGTAATTCATGATCAAGAACGGTAGACTTTTCAAGAGGAAATGGAGACGTGGAGGGGAGAGGAAGAATTTATAAATTTTCAAATTTGGTGTAAGGCTTCTGTTAAATCTTAGTTAGAGAAAATCTACGTTTTGCTCGAGTACGATCATAGTCGTGAAGCGTGACCATTTAATGCTTTTCTTCCATAAACTTTGATGCACGAAGCCCACACCGCGAAGCAAAAGGTAACGTTTACTTCTGTAATCTGCACCATGTAGCCGTGATTCATGAATATTTAAAGGTCCCGTGTTGGAACACTGTCTTATCGATATTTTTTTACCTCCAGCAATGAATAATTCAACGTGAGTCGATGGTACCCGGTTAATAGTAATTTCTTATGCTGCCGGCGCCTCTTTTAATATATCGCCCATGTATCTGTGTGTTCATGTGTATCACGAATTACGAATAACGTGTAAGAATAAGCTTAATAGTTTGTCAATGGTACCACCAACAAGAATCACGATCTTGAAATTGTTTCCCTTATTACAGAACTAATGGACTATCTCACACATTAGTAATGTTTATTACTGTATGTAAAATTTGTTTATTGCACAATTAATGAGCAGATAATTTTACATTATAAATTGGAAAAATTATGTTTACGAGAACTGCCGGATATGTACATTTAATTATACATAAACATTTAGTAGGTGCGAATGTGTCTGGAAAATAGCAGCTGCGACAGATAATTAAATTTGATCGAGCTAATAGGTATTATCCGTAGACTTCCTCAACAATGAAATTTCGATGTTCCTGGAACGGAAAACCTTACCAGGCGTCGACATTAATCGCAGTTGTAAGCGGAAATGTTCCAGAAATGTAATATTGCCGATGCACGACGTAAATATACATTGTTAAAAAGGACAAAGAAAGGATAGAAATTCAGTATTATAGCGAAAGTTGCAAGACGACATATTATATACGATTGCGTTGTTAAAGAAAACTATGGTATATTTGTACCTGCATGTCATCTGCTTTAGGAATTTGTCGAATGCAACTTAAAGTATTGTGAAGTACTTACCAGTCCCTTTATCCTTTTGCAAGATCTTTGAGTCAGACAGTAAGTGTTGGAAGCTCATGTTGCTCAGGATTTGAAGCTGGCGTTCAGTTTATGAAAACTACGTTTCTATATCTGCGAAGAAGAAACCATTCACAACTTCCTTAACCTTTTGTCAACTAGATGACGACGATGAACTGTAATCAGGATTATTAATTCGATTAATCA
This sequence comes from Megachile ligniseca, assembly GCA_945859555.1. Taxonomy (NCBI): domain Eukaryota; kingdom Metazoa; phylum Arthropoda; class Insecta; order Hymenoptera; family Megachilidae; genus Megachile; species Megachile ligniseca. The sequence goes on from OX243792.1 coordinate 1,839,938, forward strand.
TTAAATCTGAATAGTGTGATGATTGCTTAGGTATACGTGTATTTGATATAACTTTTGATTATTCTTATTATAATGAAACAAAATATTACAAAATACCTTATCTTATTGCAGAATCCTCAACCCTCAGATTCTGATGAAATTTCGTCGAATTGCAAAATAGCCAAGGATAAGGATCTTCCTTAAATTATGTTTATCAGAGTCGAAAATTCACCCCTGGAGATGAAGAAATATTTCCGATGACGATACTGTACTAAGATTTAGATTTCAAACATTGATAAATGTTCTTCGATATATATCTCATAACTGATACTTTTAACTTTGCAGTACAGAAAGCAGAAATATAGTTATAATGTTACTCTATATTAAATTGAATTCTTTATACATTTTGAACGCAAAATGTTTTTCACTAAAATATGTAATAGATCAAGCATTCAAGATATTAAACACGAACGGCGAAAACTTCGTAATTTAAATTTTACACCTGATGTCACTAGCATTAAGAAATTCATAGTGATAGAATTGTACACTATTTACATAGAGCACTGTATGAATGTTCCTTCCAAGTAACATCAAGTGTAAAGACAGCTATAATTATGGTAAAAATATTTTCCATATAGTTGCAGAACTTTCATATTGTAATTGAATTTTATATATATCCAACCTTATATTGTTATAACACCAGCAATAATTTTAGCTAATTAATTATTTATTTTAGATTGTTGATGTCGAACTTGTGAAACACTCGAAAATTCTTCACTTTTTCACACGATTACGTGATCGCTGCTTAGCGAGTTTTAGACGTTTCCACTGATATTTTTCGACTGCTACATAAAAGGTATTCCATGACGACTATTTGGAACTCCAGAAAGTTCCAGGATTCAATGAAACTTAAGCAAAATGCATACTGTTAAAAATAAATCGTGGGAACAAAAACACGACTACAACGCGAACAACACACTCAAAAAACTGAGAATTGTCGCCTTATACCACAGATGTCCATCGGGAACCAGGTCTGCTTCCGGTCTACCCCTACTCCGCTTCTATTAACCTTTTAAGACTTATATAACGAGTACTAACGAGTACTAAATTAAGTGTTTTAATGAACATCGTTAAACATTCTCATTAGAAAATTGTTACAAACAATACGACCGTTCAGAAGGCACAAGGAATCCAATTTTTAAGAACTGGAAAAAGATGTCTCAAAGATGTATAAACATTATAAGAAGTTCTTTATTCATTTTAGCGGAGATTATCTTCTTCCAAACTTAAAATTGCTTCAATAATGTATTGAGTTACTAACTTCGGTATTCTTCTACAGGGTGCTTATAGAAGAAAATTTGATTTTTCCGCAAACATATAATGAGGATAAAAGTTACAATGTGGAGGAGGAGAACAAAAGTTATTAAAAATCTCCCATCAATTAAAAGTCTCCTAAGACCTCTGAATGTATAAATAAAATTTAAAAGTTCTTAAATTTTTTATAAGGAGGATTAATCCGTATTTCGAAGAGACTTAATTGCGTCAATACCTGTGGATCAAGTAAACGCCGAGCATCCTGAAGCAAATCAGGTAAGATTAATGAAAAATTAATAAGCCTTGTCTCCTAAGTTCCCAAAGTTCAAGCAACTATCTGACCGTTAAAATCTCGTTTGCAGGCAACTCGTTCAAGCAGAACAAGACAGGGGATGTGTATGGTATCCAAGAAGTCACTTATTACATAACCAACAACATCTCTATGAAAGTTTTATTTTATGTGTCGAGGGGAAAATTGAAAACGTACATCAACCACGAGATGAGTGTGTAATATGCGTGCGATTTCGCCTGGCGCCTTGTTGAACCGCGCATGGTCGTTGTGGAAACGGCGCGTATTTAAGGGATGAACCCTTGCGAATCTCACCACTATCACCGTACCGTTGCTTCTCAACACCATAACACGTAAAACCGACTTCCTTTGCACGCGTGTATTTCTTGTCACAAGATCTCCAGTGTGTCCATCGTCAAGGAACATCCTTGTCGTCGTCATCCCTCATCGAGGAATAATTTCTACGTCTACGTTCGGGCAACAGGTTAGCTGTGTTCCCAGTCAGCGGGTATTGTTAAGCTTATTTTGATCGGATTACATTGGAAGAAATATTGGATTGCAATAGAAGAAATTTTAAAGTGCAGTAATTCTTGCTATCAAAGTTCCTTTTGTAATACTACTTTCTTTCATGGTGATAGAACTGTTAATAGTCAAAGTTTAATCGGTTAATAACCACTGAAATATTATTTCTGGAAGATAAGAGTTTGTCAGGAAATTGTATACTACTGAATATACTTTATTAAGGATTGACTGTGCACAATCTATGAAGATACAGAATAATATTAATATTTAATATACAATAGAGTGAAAATCAATAGATTATGATTTGGAATATTGCATGGTAAAGGTTCATGTATTCATTCATGTATTCATTCTACTAGAAAATCGAATATAATCGGAAGAGATCGCACAATGCGTGACATTCTTTTTTGAATAAATCTCGTTCGACATTCCAGTCGAACACGCGTCTCAAGCTATTCCTCGACGTGTGGAATTTCTTCTATGTCGTTTAATTCCAGTGAATGCGAATTATGTTCCACTGTTATATTCTGATTTTATAATAGAAATCGCTTTTGCTCTACCTTGCTGTTACCAGACTGCACATTTAACTTTTACCTTGCGACAATTAAAACTTCAGTCAGACGATTCAATTTAATTTTAATTCTTTACTAAACAAGAGTATGATTTAACGTCGAGCGTAATTACTCGTTGATGCTGGGATAAACGGAAGCTCTATAGAAAATAATATTTTTAGTATCTAAGGATTAAGGATTTGAAGGTATAATTTTATTTTCATTCCACTTTCACTCGTTATTGTTTACTTATTCATTGCACAGATCTAAATACTAAAATTCCCAAATTTGTAATATCCCAATTTCAAAATTTGCAAAGTTAGATGACTTTATCCTAAGAAAATTTCCTTTAATGTTCCCAGAAAGTTTTAATAACTTACAAGCCTTTCTTCGCCTTGTAATTTCATAATCATAAATTTCCTTTGGAATTAAAATGTATTGTTCCCAATTAGAACTTGAATATCTTTTCCAATTGTAATACTTCCTAATGTTGTTTCAGACTACCAGTTTCCCCGAATCTCAACGTGTTCACAATAAGGGACCGAGGGTTGCGCTGCAATATTTCAGTAACAAACTCGATTAAGAACTGACGTTCATTTCCTGACAATTCTGTGGCCGATATCTCACTGGTTTCTTGATCGATCTGCACGTCAGGTGTCTCGGTTCATCAAGATTTGCATAGGTTTCTCCGGGAGGTCCTCGAGTGGCATTCAGCGTCCTCTGCAACTTCTCCCTTCGCAATTTAATTGTTGCACGCTGTTAAGTGTTTGGAGGACAAGCATTCGTTGTTTTTCTTCTTGCTCGAGCTTAAAAGGTTTAGAAGAAGCAAACAGAAGAAGCGTAGGATAAACGAACGCCTTATTGAATCTACTATTTCATCTTAAGTAGTATATATAGTGTTAGGTCAAACAAAATAGCACGAATTTCATTCTACTTGTTGTTTTCTGTAGGAATTACCAGTGTCACGTTGATGAAAATTTATCTTCTAGTTTGTTATTATACATTAGTATAACGTTAATGGTGTTCCGAATTCTTCTTCTTTTCTATTTTATTTCATCGTACAAATCGCAGTATCTTTTCCGCATTGTCAAGGCAGTTTGTAAACGTTTTCATTAATTATTCCCAACAGTATTTTCCTCCGTGCGTTTGTTTGCTCTGTGAAAACGCTTTACAAATGAAATTAGCCGGAAGCAATTTACCAGACCACTTGTCGGCACGTTGAAAAAAAGCATTATCTTCGCAACTTTAGTAATACAATTATCGGAACATTCGTTTATTTTTTTATTTATGTGAGAGAAATTACAAGTGCACAACGTGGACATTTTATTGGGTGCAGAAAGGAAACAAGCGTGCGACCAAATTGAAATTTATGGAAACCACGTTGAAAGGAAATATACCTTGGTATTAAAAAATTGGTTAAAATAGGGTAAAAATAAAACTATTCAGTCTGTTCGACGTACGTATAAAATTAAAAGCCATTGATTAATTTCTCTTCCCTTTTCTTTTTTAGTTTGTTCTTTTTTTGCCCCGGTGGAGAAAGTTGCGACGTTAACGACTTAATTACTGTGGTATTATTTACTTCCGACTCGGAGAAGATGGACCGCCGTTCAATAAGGAATTAAACACATATGAACGTTGATTTACGGTTACGAATGCTACAGTTAATGAATTTGTTGGTATAACGACGCCACATTCATTTTAATCGAGTCCCGACAAGAAAAACAATTTCTTCGTTTCACCGCGGGTAATAAAAAGGCACAAGGTCACTGGAGCAATTTCATCCGAAGATTAATTATCGATACATAACGGAGTTATTAACAAGTTCAACATTGACGTAACTGGGATTTTAATTTAATGTGGAAGTGGTCCAGCGTTGAAGGACATTTAATGTTCTTGTATTTGAACATTAGAAACTTTAAGAACTATAAATTCCTGTAGTAATTTAGAAACTGAATATTTCTACATTTTGGGTCTTTCAAAATTGAATATTTTAATTTCTATAAAATGCAAGGGCAGTCATTTTGTGAGTGAAAGGAAATGCTAGTCTCTACCTAGCTGACCATTCTTGCGACACATTTTTCTTCATCATTTTTCTATTCCATTTGGCCCCTGTTCCTGTCAAATTTATCGACACGTGTTACTCGAAAGTATTTTTCACGGCATTTCGAGCGTGTCCTTTTCATTTTGTTTTAACTCAGTTTCGACGACGATTGAACTCCCGCGGTGCGCTGTTTTATATTTACTTCGAACCGAGTGAAAACTACTAAACATTCCAAGCACGTAACTCTAGTAATACGATTTCCTGACTCTCTGACTCGCCTGCGTGCTTTTGAGACGCGTCTTCTGTAACACGATACTCTTTGTTGTTTTGTCCTGTCGTGTACTGGATAAACGCTTCCTTCTAAAACGATTTTCACTTACAAACGATCTTTCAATATGCACGTCTGTTTCCACGCGGATACCCTTCTTCCATTCTCTGTTTTTTATAGTAATTTATTGGAAATTCTATCGATTCGATTAAACAAATTAATTTGTACACAATACTTCAGGATGTTACTCTGTAATAATTTCAAATTTTTTAAATAATATATTAAATACGAATGAAGATTACAAAATATTTAAAATACAATTTTTTCAGATGCAGAGTGAGAACGTAATGGTGTAGCATTGACTGAGAGATTAGCAACAATAGGAACCTACAGTTAAATAATGAAAACTTCTGAATGCTATTCACAGTAACACTAACTATTCGAAGTGATAAATTGCTACATTATAATGGAAGAATTAATCTACGCTGAGAGAATTAAAATACATCTCGATTTTAAGTAGTATAGTTCGCGTTTGATCAGACGCGCAGAATTTTACTTGTTTCCATTGAACAAGTTGACTAATGATTAATATTAATATTAAATATTATAATTTAGTCCTCAGCTTTGATATATCTTTTGTATTATCGTGTGCTGTAACAGCTACAATTGTGTCAACTATGCCTGTCAACTTGTTAACAGCTTTTCTTTGTCGGAAACGTGTAGTCGCACCTTCGGAAACCTGTTACTGGAAAATTGATTTCCCCCTGGACTCCCTTGTATTCATAAGTAACGAGCTAATTTTCTTGTCGCCGGAACCTGTCCCCACGTTTTTTTTTAATCTTCCACGTGCCACTTCGGCCCAAATATAATCTCCCTCGAACCAGCTGCCACTTAATTAACCCCTCAAGATGGTTTTATCTTTCCTTCTTCATGGTTTTACACGGTCTGTACTTTTTTGTGATGCCAGTCCAAAGATACAATATCAGTTTCAGTAGATACTTAAGTGCGTAACTACTTTATATAAAATGGAGATATTACTTTTATTCTTTTAATAACTGATGTTATATGAGATGTCCTTTTTATAACTTGTCATGGAGATCCGGAGACTTGTATTATAAATTATATTATTAAATACCGTTATCGTTATTTATGTTTCTGATATTTTATTAATTTATTTTACAGACATGGGTTCCACAGTCATGATTTGCTTCTTGATGATGACCATGGCGGTCATCTACAACGTCTCCGCGGCACTACCTACTCAATGTAGTCCTGGATTCCTCGACGATCTTCCACCAAGGATTCGCAAAGTCTGCGCCGCTCTCTCCAGAATATACGAACTAGGTTCAGAGATGGAAAGCTACATCGATGAAAAAGAAAATCATATAACAGGTATACTCTTCGTTACTCAATTTTCTTCAGTTAATAAAATATAATTAATAATTATCATCCAATTTACAGGATTCCACGAGAACATCCCATTGCTGGACAGCGGTGTTAAGAGACAGGATGTTGATCATGTTTTCTTACGCTTTGGAAAACGTCGTTAGACGTGAAGAATTATGCTTAATATTCAAAACAATTGAATCTCTTCGTCGAATCTCGTCATCAGTCGATTGCCTCATTCAGCTATGAAAACCTTTGTATCTGTTTCCAGATTCTTACATGATATGAAACAGTATTATTTAAGCGCCGTCCTCTCTTTTTTTCCTGTTAGCAAATAATTAAGTAAACAATAAATATGGATATTTAATTCATCGTCAATTATCGTTTCGAGAATTTTACTTTTTCTCCTTGTTCTCCTTGTTGAAGTTGCATTTTTAGTAGTGAATTTAAAATATAATTCAAAATAATATATTATAAAAATTATCGATTAAAAAACAATTTCATTCAACCAAGCAATGGTCCACTTTATTTTCTTCGTTTTAAACAAAAGGATTAATATTGCATCTGTAATTTGCTTATGATTTTATTTGTTTACATTGTAACACAGGAAGTAATTGATGACTGTAAAAATAAAACGCAAATTCATTTTACAATGCACATTCACTGTGTGGTTTAATGTTTGTACAATAACTGTTGGATCACAAGGATAAAGAAGAATGTCTATTTAGAAACAACAATCGAGTGTAAAGGATTGAATAAACATGCATAATAATCCGATGTACAAGGTACTTGGTGAATTGTACGATATCTAGTCATATTCTCTAAAAAAAAATAAATCCAATAAGAGGATAAAAATTGCGAAATTTGAGTTATTTTCCCGTTTTGATGGAAATTGCTTGTATAACCTTTTATCACTCTATTATCTACAGAATCACAAACAATTCCATATTCTTGAATATTTACTGTCAGATCAATTTGCACACATCGTCGACGCTGATTTTTACCATATTCCAAAGGAGACTAACATCCATTCACATTAACATCGATTATCATGCTTATACCTTCGTCTTTTAAAAACGACAATCCTTACCAAACTATGTTTGTTTCGTGGGAACATTTTAGAACAATTTTCAAAATTCAGTACAATACTCTTAAAAGAATATCTACTCTCTTTTATTCTTGTTTTCGTTTTTTTTTTTGATCGATTGAGACGCGTTTCAGATGCCCGAATTATACAGTTTGCCTTCAACAGCAATAAACAAATTGAAAACTCGTCCGCAAACTTTATGTACAATTCTGAAGGCACCTAATCGTCAAAGCAGCTTTAGAATTTTCAATATGTGTCCCTAGAGTTGCTTAACTGTATGTGCGTTATACAACACAATTATTGTACCATTACATAAAAGCGGATTGACTAAAAGTACATAAGTACATATTTCAATAAGCTTATCTACTTTGACCAAGATTTTAGGGCTTATACGAATTACAATACTTATGAACTAGAGACTCGATTATTTACAAGCCCTAATCTATCACAGGATAAAGAGATACGATCCGTCCAACATAACTAACGACGTTCATCGATTAGTGAGAAGTCGAATTTTCGTCGTTGCTTCTCGGAGTGTAATTGTAGCTATGGGGGCGCAGAATGAGGAGGTTGGGGTCAGCAATTTAAAGCTCCAGTTTGCTTCTCGTCCGCAAAATAAGATACAGATACTACGTCCCCACCGACATTGATTAGACATTGGCCCTAAAATACGATTCAGATGAATTGCAATGAGTGGACAATATAATGCGTGGCTGTACAGCACATTCAATTAAATAATTGACGCATACTTGATTTTTATGAGGACTGTGAAAAAGCACGCACTTAGTCAAAAAAAATGCCACCATCGCATTGCCTCCCAAGGCTGTAATATGTGCGCGAACAATTGCTAAAACTTCCATCACGAAACTGTGCGTAAATCCGCTTAAACCACCATTCTGTAACATATAATTATTTTCATTAATTTGATGTTATAGGTTGAACTTATTCATATGTGAGAGCACGAACTTCTCTGATGGATGTGCTCTCCCGAATAAAGAAAAAATTTAAGTTTCCTAGGTATCTCTCAATACGACCACCAGGTAAATAAGACAGAGGTGTTATGTCCACGCCGTATCTTCCCTTTAAAGGCACCTACAAATATATTAACATCGATATTATAATCACGTTATTGATTATAATAATTCTTTCAACATTGAAACCTACATGTTTGTGTTTATATGTTGTATGAACTTTTGAACGCAGGGGCGACCGCGTTCGTATCTTCAATGCTGTTGCATTAATTAGAGTAGATGAGTTGATATTGCTGCTGGATGCATTATCCGATGAAACTTCAGCATGATCTACGTCGATGTTAAATATCATATCACTGTCATCTGAAGACATATAATATCATAAAGTATCTGAAGTATAGTAATGATTAGCAAGTAACTAATCATTTACCTGACTTTTTAACCTGATCCTTGCTTACAGAGTTGCTCATTGGTTTCTTTTTAGATTTGTTTATTTTTAAAGGTTCCCCTAACCCAAGAGCCATCCCAATCACTGTAAACTGTATCTCATCTGGTTCAGGTAGTGCTAGCTTAAATTGCATATCACAAAGTGCACAAGGAATCATTCTTCTTAATTTAAAGTATACTGACTGGAACAAAAGATTGACTATGAACTCACTATTTAATTAAAAGACCAGTTCTTTTTTCATTAAGTAAGTATCGATAATGTACCTGAAGTAACTTGGTAAAATACTTTGAAGGCATAGACGCGAATTGTCCAGCAGGAATTTTTGTCCTTGAGATCTGGGTGAACATCTGTAAATTTCTTACTATCTCCAGGTCATCTAGACCAGGAATCATCTGAGTATTTACTACGTGAAAATCATCGGGAGGTCTATCATCCATTAACAATGAAATTCTATCCATATCCTCAATATCATCTACTTCTAATACGCAAGTATCCCTTGGACCTACGCTAAAATCTAAGTCAGGCAGTTCATCGTCCGATTCATCGGTATCTGAAGTTGTCACTCGTCCATTTTCAACATCCTGCGATAAAAAAGTCAGTTATAAACTATGCAAAATTTTAGAAACAGTCAGAGTCAATGATACACCTACACTAGCTGGTTTAAGATGATAAAACTCTCTGTTCTGCTTGACAGTCTCGACCAAAGTCTTTTGAATCTCTGCTAACTGTTCCTCTTTGTGCCAAGAATTTCCGGATGCAATCTGTGGAATGGACGGAGTAGGCAATGCGGTTACAAAAACAGCAGTACCCACAGCCATACCAATTATTAGTCGCTCTCCGACAGAAACTTGTAGCTTCAAGCCAAATATCGCGTTCATTCCTTTCACTTTTAGCTTGTTTAAAAGTAAACTGTGTAATTCGTATTCTAAGAATGGCAAACAGTCTGATATCTCTTTGGCATTTAGTTCTCCTCTGAGATCTTTTTTAGCTTTACACGCGATAGCTTGTATGATACATCCTCTTCCAGTTGTTGATAGATTTTCTGGTAATTCTATAGTCGTGAACATCACATCTGGTACTCTAGTGCGTTTACAAACACCACACTTTGAAACATTCACACGAAATGGGACGCTTGTCTCGTTATACGGGAGATGGCACAAACTACATTTACTATGAATATGAACTTCGTGATCTTTACTCTCCGACATATGCCTTACTTTGCCAGTTTGAGTAGCTGACGTGGGCGCGGATGTATCGGTATCGCTTTTCTCTACTTTTATAGGGACTGATTTTTGTTGAGCTTTTTCACGTTCTGTCTCAGCAGAATTTGTACCAGAACCTAATTGTCCTTTGCTATTGATAAAAACATTGTCTGAATCCTGATTGGAGTTGTGAAAATTGATTACTGCTGCAGTACCATATGCGTTCAGCACACAGACATCATCACTGTAAACCAATGAATAACACATAAAGTACAAATTGGTTGATCAGATATTAATTCTTTCATCCTTACCAAATACTTGTTTCTTCTCTGTAGCCGATAACAACATTGCAAGCTAATGCTCTTGCATGTGATCTAACTTCCATCCTAACTTCTTTCCACCAAGAATCACGACTCTCCGGTTCTTCCAAGTTGCTAATTCTTTCTAAAAGCTTAACTGACCTTGAACTTACAAGACCACCTGTCTCAAAGAATATACCTTATGACTCATTTTTCTATCATTAGCAAATGACAAAGATGAAACTGTTAACTCACTATGATGCTTACCAATATGAAGAATAAATCCAGGTGGATAGTGTTGCATCGTAATAAACGGATATTCTAACATTTCAAATGCATCCTGATTCATAGTTCTTATAACAGCAGTTGATGTTTTCAATAATCCAGTCATTGATTTATCATTTGTCCCAAAAGAATTACCTACAGCACACATTACTAATTGCTTTAAATCGTTTTAAAAATAAAAGGACTTATGTACAAATAAAATTTATATTAAAACAAACGCAATATTTTTAAAGAAAAGAATGTCTCATAAAGTGATTCTTGGTCCAAAAAAGTAATACGCGCTTTAGACTACACTTAACTTCTTAATTTTTATATAAGTGTGATAACTAATAAATAAAGAAGAAAATTAAATATCCTTTTTCTTTAATAGTTTATGCAAAAAGTACATAAATTAAAAAAGTGATTACCTATAACCACCTGGAATCATCATGAACAAGATTTTTGTTTCAGGGATTCCTTCTTTGCTGGATATAAGTCACTTTATGAGGCATCCTGTAATTTAAGTTTTAACTCACAATGAACTACCTAAAGATCAATGCAATCATGAAGATAATGCATTTATTTTACTACATAAAAAAATAAACCCACTTATGTCCTGAACCATTAGACATTTTTTCATCAATTTATTTCTATCCAACTCAAATTATATTCTTTACTACAATAATGATTGTTTAAATAATTTGTAGTTGAAAGAACTCACCTTTTGGAGTAATGCTCAAATCAGAATCACTGGATCTTCGATGCAATGAAGCAGTAGGTTGTGCCTTAGTTGTTGGTAACTGACATACTTTTGAAACCATAGAAGGAACAGCCGGAAGTGGATAAGATGGACTTACAGATGCCTCATCTTGTTGCCTATGATTGGGAGAAGGATGGGACACACACGAGTTGTAAGTCATATTAGAAGTGTTAGTAATATTAGTAAATTCATTATGATTCGATATTTCTTCTGTATTGTAAATACTATGACTATTATGTTCTACATGATCTACAGATGCAGGTGAGACTGAAAGGTTAGTGTCATTTGGCTTTAGTTGCTTCATTTCTACAATATCACTACTGTATTTAAGTGAATCGCTGCTTGGAGTATCTACAGTTAATTCTCTAGCAGCAATTTCATGAGATTTTAAATTAGCTGTAGATCTTTTGGTGAGAACGTTTTCATCTAAATGAAATGATTCAGTTCTGCATAAATGTGATTGAATGATTATACTTTCTAGAGAGGAGTTATAGGAAGAGGAATCAGGTGTAATAATTGATGCTGGTGCGGATTCATTTAGCGGGAGATCCTTTGAAAGTGGGGACGAGTGTACGACTTCTGCATTCTTGTAATTTCGCATACGTTTTCTTAAATATTGATTGTGCAATGTTTTCCGTAAATTCTGGGGATTAAAATTTCTATGTATTTTATCACGTCTCTTCTTTTTGTAACGGCCACCATTGCTGTGAGTTTGATGTTCTGGATGTACCATCATCTTTGTGTCAATTATTTTAATTAAATCTAACATACGACGTTGTCTATTCTGGTGCGCTACATCATATAATTCATTGCTCGAAGACTGTATCAAACTTTCCGCACTAGACGAAGTTTTTGATCCTACAGTATCTCTACTGTTCCTGTCTTTTCTTAAATTGGATTGTATGGTAGACTCTTTAAAGTGTTTTAAGGATGGTAACGAATGCGTTGACGAAGTCAACCCTGGTGTACCCTTCATTTTCCGTTCTTCCAATTTTTCCAAACATTCATTCTTAAAAGATTCTTTGTAAGGAACACTGTCTGCTTCTTTCACCGATGAAGAATATTTTTTTTCGTCATCTATTCTTTTATCTTTATTTTCAGTATCGCTTGCATTTTGCAATAAAGAATATGCTGAGGCAGATACTTCAGAATCATCAGCGTAAGACAAATTTCCGATATTATCCAAATTAGTGGAAGTATCATATTCAGTAGTATTGAGAACGTAATTTTCGTTGTTTTCTGGCACTGCAACTTCAGTATATTTTTCAGATATTTCACGCTTCTCGGAATTAGAAACATTAGTAATCGATTTAATTTCAGTTTCTGGAAAAAAAGGAGGACGAATTTCTTCCGGAGTACTCGTCGCCAATGGACAATCGAAATCTGGCGAATTGTGTATGTCTTGTTGACGTTGCAAATCTTTATTTTCCACATTTTTATTAAACTCTGATGTACCTGTAATAGCCTTAGATGAAACATCATTGATTGCCATTGTTTGCACACGTTGTTTGCTTTTCTTAATTCGTGAACTAACAGTAAATTCTGCATTATATGGTATTTGATTCGTGGATAAACATCTAAACAGTGGAGGTGTACTACTTTCTTGAAGAGGACACGTGTCGCTATCCCTGCTTGGCAATTTGATTTTTGGCAATTTTGTTTTCAATGGGGGGAAAGTATTAGTTCTAGTAAGTTTTCTTATCAATATATTACTTGTTCCTAACTCTTCATCGATGGAAAATTTTGAGTCACTCAAAACATTGTAACTGGTACTATCTATTGAAGATTCATCTGATACATTATTAGAACTAGATGTATTTTCCTCGAACGAGGAATCATGTTGTTTCTTTGGTCTGATTTCTGACTTTATACTTTCATTTGCATAAGCATCTTCTTTCATTTGATTTTCATATTTTTCTTGAATATTATTTTCGTGTTCTTTCATATTATCAGACGCTGGAGTCGATGCCATTGTTTCATTGTCTTCATGAACATTTTCTAAAGGTACGCTATGTATAGATTTTATTAAAAGAGCAGCTACTCCCATCTTAGCTTTATCATGTTTTTCTTTGTATGGATTATGTATACTCACAATTGACGATCTAGCTGAAGTGCTTAAACTCATTCTACTTTCTGAATCGCTTGTACTGAACAATCTTTTCAAGTTTCTCATACGAAGGTCTAATATACTTTTACTACTTTCACCTCTTTCATCCTCTAAAGCCAACATCATTCTTATAGATGCATCTTGTATCACCGATTCGGGTAAAGCTGGATAAGAAACTGAAGTTTTCTTCAAGCCTTCTAATGATTTATCCGCTGTCTTCGTGCCCTTTAATTCATTGCACGGGCATTTTGTCATTTTTATTGTTCGTTTAGGACTTCTCAGTGCTCTTAAGCGATGTGGTAAATTATGTTTTTTACGTGCAATTCGCGTATTTGTAATACGAGGATCAGGAATATTCACAGGAGAGACAGGATATAACGATATACTTTCATTCAGTCCTGCACATTCCTTTTGTGTTTTGTGTTGTGAAAAGAATGCCCTATATAGGCACATGCGGGTGGATAAAAAGAAAAAGACCTAATTAGTTTATGTAACAAAATTCTGACAAGCATAATTTTTTATATATTTTAAATGCAAGAAATGGGAAGAATGACTCTAATAACGTAGTTTCATAAAAGATTCTGAGATTAAAGTGATTCTTTCGTCGATTATTATTAGATCTTGTATGATCAACGATCAAAGTTGGATGCGCGTGTAGCGTACCTAGTTATTTCCAGTATATCGCAGTGCTCCATTCTCTACACACTTCTTCCTGGTTTTTATGCACGCGCATCAGACCTCAATCTAGCTTCTATATACCGGGTGTCCTAGAAAAATGATACGTTGATTAGAAGTTTATAAAATATTATTGCAACACTCATTTTCGTGGTCTTTGTTACTACACTGGCAGAGGCTTTAACATTAAATTCTTCTTATCGAAACAAATATGTAGTTACAAACGTGTAAGCATAATACGAAGATACAAAAATGATAAAATATTGAAATACTCTTCTTTTCTCATGGAAATTTTACGGAAATAGGACACCCAATACATAGAAGTCAAATGCGACTTAATGCACCTGAATAATGTACCAGTGATGAACTGTGAATAGAACATTACACGACACAAAAACATTTATTTTTATTTGTATATAAACGCATCAGACTTTGAACTATTTCAAAATGAAATTATAAACACATTAGTATGTTGTAATTTCTCTAATTAATGTTAGTATATTTTTGAAAAGAAAATCGAAAGATTCCTTGTAAGACAAAAGAAAAAGTCACTTCTTCTATGATAAACGATAAAAAAAGAATTCACAAACTTTTATAAAAAAAATAATACCTACAGCATTTGTACATGCGTTTAATTAATAACAAGCATTATACGAAATTGTTTATTCGTACAAAAACTATGCAATAAAAGAAATTTCAATATTTCATTAAATAACCAGCATTATAATTCACAACACAGAACACTTCAATAAAATGTTTTTAGCATTACCATTATTACTACAATACAAGCACTTGATTGAATGTCAGTTTTAGAGCATAATGGTTTAGAACATGAAATGCAAAAATCGCTCATAAGAAATTCGCTTAAACACGTTATAAGAGAAAATACTATATATACTTACTCTTCAATATTGTCAGATGGAAAACTTAAGGTATCATGTAGCTTTACTAGAGTAACAGCTGTACCTATACCTCGAGCTACAATACCAGATTCACCTTCCAAATCAAAGTTTTGTAAGTACCTAATTAGTAAAGAAAGTAATTTTATTAAAGTGATGCAATTTAAATGTCACTGTTAAGCTTAAAAAATTAACAGAAATATATAATTCACCCAATAACAGCATTTCCACCAAGATCCAGAGCTTTCAATCCAATTTTCCTTTGAACTTCCCCACTTAATTTAAAAAATAAGGTTTGCCTGGCTTCATTAGATGCTCTGGGTGTTCTTATTTTATCAATCCACTTATACTCTGGATCATCACTTACAACTAATTCTTCTACAAAACCATGTATACTTTGAGTATGATATCCATGAGGTATATTTGGTGCTAAAAGAACATCACAGAATGTAATTAAATGGTGTAAATGAATTCTAATGCTTGACAAAGTAATGTTTAATATATTTACAATAAAAAAATTGTACTCCACAAGAGGATTGTCTGAATTTATTAAAATCAGAAAACAATTCTACTTTAACAATGATGTTAACTTCACCACGAATACCATGCATGGTATCATATACTGGTATCCATCCAGTCATAACTGAACCTATAAAAAGACATTACAAGATTATAAGAATCTTATGAATCATGGAGGCCAAATACATACCACCTTGAGAACCAGTGTTGGTATTCATAGCTGCCTCCAAAGTCCAAATGTTTTTAACAGTAGGAGGTACTCCAGGTAACAATAATGGATTTAAATTTATATAAACTTTGCCTATCGCATCATTTGCAGAATATGTATCATGATCCATTAATCTAATCTGTAATGGCTCATCTTGCAGTTCAGAATCATCAACTTCAAATCGATACCATTCTGAATTCCACTGAGGATTCAGAGACTTTCTGCATACATCCGTTTTAAATGTTGTATTGCCAAATTTTAATTCAACATATGCATCAGTCGTATCACCTGAACGATCCATTACAGGTAAATTACGACCTGCCAATACCTTTACTTTTATTTTGCCTGGCATTGTGATGCAGCTTCGTTTCAATTAATCTCTACAACCAATAAATCGTTTTTTTATTATTGCAGGCAAGTAATTAATTAATAACATAGTTATTCTAATAACAAAGGTTATGATTGGAAAATACGTCGAAATAAGATATTTTATACTTCAAGAAATATAATAATAAATATCATTAACGATTATACAATGCATAAAAATTATTTTGTAAAGCATAATGATACTTACTTTGTCAGAACGAATTATACATTTGAACATACGTTATCGCTTCATAATGATTTAAGTTATTTGCAATATTAGTAAATAAAAAATTCAAAGGAGTAATTACGTATTAATATTGCATTAGTCATTTTAACAATGTATTGCAATGAAAAGTTTGTTACGTTGCGTTAAGTTGACGTTTGTTTACAATCACTTCTTTAAAACGATGCATCGCGTACCCTTTGCTTCGCAGAATTTCTCTATAAATACCAACAAATATATCTTGCAAGTTTTATAATATATATAAAACAGCGTGTGAAAGTATTATCGACATAAGGAATATGATAAAATGTCATATAAATATTCTTTAACGATGCTAACCAGCAACTTTATCGATTACTTCACCGCCGTTAATATTCTTCCGCTTATCGTATTACAAGTTATTTTACCAATAACATTTGAAATCCAAATATTATATGTAACAACATTATAATTGGAATTGGATAGCGCCCAGATTATTGCTTCTTAGGGAATTTCTACGTTTTATCACGTTGAACATAAACATCGTAGGATTCCGATTTTATATATCTCATATTCTATTTTAGGTTAAAGGACATCGCGAAAATTATGCGAACTTAAAAGCTTATAACTCTGTTATCGATTGAGTAATTTCAATCAGTTATAGCATTTGATAAGTGTATAACATATTACTTTATGATAGTTTTTTTATTAAAAAACAAATTGTTCAGATATTCATGGATATATGGCATACGAAAGAATGGGGAACAACTTGAATGAGGGGGGAATAGTCAAAAAGAGGGAAGAGCGCTATCTTTTGCGCTCCGACGTAGTGGGAAGTTTGAATGAAATTCATATATTTGCGTGACTATACTTACTTATGTGACTATAAGAATATGTTCTATAGATATTTAATATCTTCACTACATAGTTCAGTTCAACTGCAAATATTAATTGAATAATTTCAATGTGACTAACAAGTGCAATATTGAGCAGAGTTATGCACTCACATATAATTCTAATCTGACCATGCGTTGAAAATCCCCCGTGAGGGATTATTACTGCAGTTGCTGCAGTCTGGAACATTTGTACGTAATAGAGGGCCTCTCATTTCATCTATAGTCCACCAACAAAAAAGGATAGTATAAAAAAATAATGTCGAGCACGAATGAAAGTGAAATTGGTGAACGGTGGTAGGCAGCTCTCCACTTGTTTAGTTCTCACCTGGGCGTTGCCATCTGGAGAACAAACATTATTTTCCATTTCAATTCGCGATCATGAGTGACAATTCCATGAGGTTAGGTGAGTCGGTAATCGATCTCCCTGCGGTTGTTTAATTCCACAAATCCCTATTTTTCTTTAACAACTCTCTTTTTACTTGTACAGAAAACTATGAAGTCCTTAAAGCTCTCTACGATTTCAAGGCCACATTTGCAAAAACCCTCAGCTTTCAAGAAGGTGATTACTTTATTTTATATCAAACTAACACCAAGCAGAGGAACTGGTGGCAAGTTGTCAATAGGGATGGCCATATTGGATACATTCCTTCTAATTATGTCACCACTGTGAAGGTAAATCAAGTAATTTTCAATAAGTCATTATAGATCTTACAAGATTCAGTGACTTTCAGGTAACGTCTCAAGTATTGATTCAGTTTTTGGAAGATTGTATTGCAAATGCGGTAGCAGAGACTAAGAAACAAAGTGGATTACACTTAGACAAGCAAGATCTTATTCTAAAATTAATAGAAAAGAGAAAGCTAGCAGAATTAAATGAGAAACCTAAAAGACAAGCTCCAATGCCTCCAGATTTTGGAAATGTTACACCTACTAGAGAAATATCTTCATCACCTGTCTGTAGTGTACAAGAAGGAGATGTCAATCCTGCTCAGAGTAATACTTCATATATGACTGCACAGACAACTGTGCATGGTAATACAGATAAAGATGAAACACCAGTTGTTCCACAGTGTCAGCATAGTACTATAAGCGATCAAAGAAAGCAGTCTCTGCCACGTCAGTCTTCCTCTGAAACACAAAAGATTCAAGCAGATGTCCGTAAAAGTCCTTCTCAGGGTAGTGCCAGACAAACCCCTAACAGTTCACCTATAAAGAAAAAGACTTCATTATGCGATATCAATTCTCATACAGCTTATCAGTTACTTGACCAAGTACGGAGAAATACTCAGTTAAGCTATGAAATGTCTAAAGTAGCTGTTACAGTAGTTGTCTCTGGTCTACAACAATTGCTACCACCAAATGTCAGCCATTATTTTGATGCACTATTGCATCAGTTGGAAACACCATTTACAGTATCACAAATGAGTATAGAAGAAACATATGATGCTAACAGATTAAAAGTAATTTTTACAGAGCTTACTTCTTGTAAAGAAGATTCTCAACAAAGAAATTGGATGCTTTATGAAGATGAATCTATTATTGTTGATTATATAAAAGAGCTTACTTCTATATTGGTACATATCATAATATACAATTGTACTCAATCAACTCACATGTATAATTTACGTTATTTATTAATTTCGCAGACAAACGCTGATGCAAATGTGTCTAGATACGTTTTGCAACAGGATCAATATAATGGGGTTAATATATTAATACAGTATTATCAAATGGAGCCAAGATGGACTATCAGACAATTACTCTTACAGTCATTTGGTGTGATGTGTAGTCTAGATTCTGTGATTTTGACCATAATGTTAAACAGTGTATTGCCTATGGAACTAGCAAGGTAGTATTGAGTAAATTACATAATCAGTTTGTGTAGTATGTAACAATTTGAACCATATCTTTCAACAGAGACATGAGAAGTAATCCTAGAAATGTAACGAAATTAAATTATTCTTCATTATTACTTACTATGATTTTCTCAATGGGTGAACCTATGCCAGTTACGCATTTGGGTGAGTAAAGTAGGTAATGCATTGTGTTTGTTGCATTATCTTGCGACTTTCTTATTGTCTACTATAAATATTTATTATAAACTCTCCTACAGAGCAACTCGGCCCAGATTTTATAGCATTTATTCTGGACTTAATAGAAAATCCTCCTGACATGGATTTGGAAGATCAAATTCCAGATTTATTTGTAAATTTAATATTATCTTATAATTTACAATTCACGAACTCTGAGAATATAGTTCTGAATGCATTGAAGGGAAGGACGGTAGCAAAAAATTTCACTGAAAAAATTTTGCTACTATTTAACAGAGAAGGTAGGATATATAAACAGAAGATACGTAAGTAAAGTTGAAATCTTCATAAACGCGTGACTCATTACAGAGGATCCTGTGCGAATATTTGATCATCAACCACCACCACCGCATTCTGTATTGAAGCTATTTATCGACCTGTTTAGTAATGACGTTACGGCAGGTCTCTTCTATACCAATGACGTAAAAGTTCTAATCGATATTATATTGCGTCAACTATATGACATGTTTCCTGGAGATAAGGTATTAAATTACAATAAAAATTTTGTCCACGTAATAGCAATAATTATAACATCATCATTACTTTTATAGCGTAGACAATATTTAGAATTATGCCGAAGAGTACTTCGTACATCCAGTTATAACGAACACAGATATCGTTCAGAAGATTTATTGAAATGTTTCACAAGGTGTGTATTACATGTAACTCATAATTTTTCTTCTAGTAACGAAACAAAATTATTCACAGGATATTCTGCGAGGAGACTGGGGAAAGTCAAGAAGACCAGCAGTCGGTACGCGAGATTAGTAATGAATTTCCGCATTTATTTAAGATGTGACATTTACTTTCCTCCTCCGAGAATAAAGATTTGGAGGAAGACGACTTGCAAACTCTTGTGTAAGAAAGCGTTGCTGTACACAATGCAGAGGAATCAGGTTACTGATCAGAAAAATCTTCTTTATTTTTCTAATCTCTATTTTGCATATATTTTGCTCAGCTAACGTAATTATGAACGCACACGCGATTCGCAGAATTTTAAGCGCATTAAATTCTATTTTTCCCGTTTTAATCTTTCTATTAAACAATATCACTTATTCTAGATAAAAAAAGGAATACAAAAAAAAAGAAACAAAAACACAAATAGACAAGTATTTAAAAATTAATGTGTATATAAGGGAGAAACTTTTTTTCTCGTTCTAAGCATGAGGACCATCGGAGTATTTAGAATCATTCCAAGTACCCTAATATAGATAAATAAATTAGCGTAATGGTAAAGTAGTTTGACTGCACGGATAAAATTATATAAGTATTCGAGTATCATTCTGATATATTAAAGACAAATTGGAGCATGTAACAGGATCTAATTTCTATAAAAGCTCTTTATAAAAAATTCTTCGCCTCGAAAAAGGAAGAATTTAGTCCTACTCAAAACCAATCATGGTCTCTCTGTAAACTATTATAATAGTCTAGTCCACATCTGTGCGTGTCTGAATAGTATTCTAAGTCATACGTTATTTCTTAATTTATGTTAAATTTTCTCTTGTGAATGATATTATATATTACTGTACGAGTTTGAACGAAATTAACAATTCGTTTAGCGATCACGACACAAAACGTTTTTAAAGGTTACTTGTCGTGATGAAGTTTTAAAGTTTATTAGTGCCACTAATATTATATAGTTATCGAACTTTCTAGTCTATTGCTAGCAACTATATTTTTTTAAGAGTATTACACTGCGTTACGTTTGCGACTATTAACGTGTCAATTACAGAGAAATCTCAAATTATTGTGATTATGAATCAAATGTTAAAGAAATAAAAAGTCTAGCCGAACAAAATAATAATTGCTTCACTTATTTGTTTTCGATTGAAAGTGAGCTATTAGGAGTTGCCTTTCGACAAAAGATAAAAATGCAACAATATTTTCGGTGGTGTTTTATTAATAACAAATAAATACTGTCCATGAAAAACTTAGCAGGCGTGATGCAAATACATGTACGGAACGCATGACTCGTTATTTTTTATAATTAATGTGATTACAATAATTACGACTCGTGTACAAGATTGCAATTAATTTGTGACACTCTTTTATGAAAGAGACAGGAAAATAATCTGCTGTGAGGCGATCGTTGTGACGCTGAAGCCGTTTCGAAGCTGTTTCAAGATTCGACGAGCTTGCCCCTGAACAAATTGACAAAGACGCGTCATCGTGTTAAGTGACGGATTTTCTGTACGTTTTTATACACTCCGTTCTGGTGCATTGCTTTTTTTGATTTTACTTTAGAAGACACGCAGAAAAAATTAGTTGAAAGTAATGTGACCGTCGCACATATTGTCTTTGAGTCGAGCGAAACACTGGCACATTTGGGCGTTTATTCTCCGGTCATCATCTCCATGAATTCTACAACAGAATGATAATCGTAAAGTTAATCGTTTATGCATTAATTATTATGTTTTATCCACACTCAGATGTAACCTAAGTTTTACTTGGTGAAGGTGAGGGAAGTACTTTCAATTTTGGGAGAACCCTGTGGACAGTTGAAGAAAGCTTAAGGAAATGTTGAAGAAAGGCTAAGAAGAATTTAAGAAGATCACGAGAAAAGCTTAAGCACGTAATTTAAATATAAACATGAAGGAAGTATTAACAAGTAGTCAGTCAGTTAACTGGTCGAGCTTTTCAAACATAAATAGAGAAGAGTAGTTATATCACACGTCTGACTTATTATTTAGATGCACTTCTGTTTTGCTATGACTAGCAACGATATACGAAGTAGTAAATCACTGTTGATAAAACACCGTCCAATTTGCAGGTTGTTCGATGTCCAGGCGGATGAGGAAGAAGCGGAGAAATGCCAAGATTTCTATATTGAAGTTGGAACGAGATGCGGGTGTAGCTAGTTGCAAAACCCGGAATTAGAAAGTCGAGTTCTCTCATGCGGAAACTTGGATCATTTATACAATTTTATCATGCCAAGGTTTGGATGTGGACAAATGTTTTTTGATACTGGAACGTTATTAACATTTCTCTTCTTTGGCTAGACGATTCCCAACAAGTGTTGGGAAAGACTTTCATTTCGTATACTGACTTATTGTTAAGAACTTTATAAACAACTATCACATTTTTCTTTGTTAAAAACCAAGCGTACTAACTATGGTCTTATTTCAAACATTCAACAGAAAGTAATTTACCATCAAAGTCAACAGTGCCAGATCCATCAGAATCGATCTCCTCGATCATGAAATCCAATTCCTCATCGGTCAACTGGTCGTCCAGTTCCCTCAGGATTTCACGCAAGCACGTAGTGGGTATGTAGCCATTTCCTACGAATCAAACGTGTTCAAATGAAATTCAAATAACCTTTTTCATAATCATTGTAATAGGGATAACAAATCTAAATTGAAATGTAGAGTACATGATATTCATGGGAGGAGTCTCTTGGACTCAGAAAGAGCACATATGCATGTGAAGGGAGACAGAGGAGTGGAAAACTTTGTGGCTCCAAAATTGGATCCACTATATAGGACACTGCCAGACTCTACAGGCGATGCTGTAGAATATACTATAGGGTTTTTATGCCATTTTGGTTTTTACTGGCTCATGTAACATGATTAAATGCAGAGTCGCATTAAGACGTGTCCAAAAAGTCTTTTGCTCGATAGTAATTCATGGAGGCATCGGTGACGAAATGGTTGACCGATTTTTGGCTGTCAGCCCAGCCATGCTCATTGTGGCGCGAGACTTCTCGAATTCGCTCGGCTTTCATTCCCATGCGAAACGAGCTGCTTTTACGCGGCTGATTCGCGGAACCAGCTATTCTCGGCCAGCCGATATATCTTTCTTTACTCTTGTTTCGCCTTGTTTTTTTTTCTCTCCAGTTCGAGCTGGAGCTCACGCACCACAATAGCCACAGTTTCGTGTCGTCACTACCGGTTATTAATGTTACCGTTGTGCAATGACCACGTGGTTATGTTATAAAGATTGAGAAAATAAGATGGAATGTAGAATAAAGAGATTGACGCATTGGTGTAACTAGGTAAAGATCAGGGTGGCTGGGTAGTTTTAGATATGCAGAACATACTTCACATATCTAATACTAAAAATTTAGAAAGTCACAAATATCAAATTCTCAAATGTTTGAATTCTAGATCTTCAAATTTACAGTAACCATTTGATTATACCATTAGTGGACAATCGACACTGTTAACAAAGCCAAGATACTTGACCTAGTTCACACAAAAATCTTGGTAATGCCAACGAACTGTCGCAAGATTTAGGTTTGTTAAAATTAAATCATACCTTCTTTATCGTAGAGCCTGAAAGCTTCCCGAAGCTCTTTCTCCAACGCTTCGGCATCCTCTTCAACGATGAATTTAGCGGCCAACGTAACGAACTCTTCGAATTCAAGGCGTCCTGATTCTAGAAGTTGATAACAAAACTTTGTCAACAAGTTTATTTGAAAAGAACATGAGCGCAGTTTTAGGTAAACTAATTAAAAGTCTTCAAAATATAAATCAGTAAAGTCTTATAGATACAACTTCAGTATTTGAGATTACATTTTTAAATTACATGTTTCTTCACTGAGATAATTGGTAATGGTTGCTTATTTCAGACATGTCTGACCAATGTTTGATACGTTTCACTTACTGTCAGCGTCCACTTCTTCAATTAGTTCATCCAGAATCTTCTTGTTGAAAGGTTGACCCATCAATCTAAGAATGTCAGCCACCATATCGGTGGGAATGCTGCCACTTTTCTCCCTGTCGAAACTGTCGAACGCTTTGCGAAGGACTAAAACAAGGTTCCAACATTCGTTCGAGAACACAGATTCAAGAAAAACAAACACGTTTAGTAGAACACGTGAGAAGAATTATTTGGGATATGGTTATTAAATTGGTTTATTATTAATAATGAAATATCAACACGTTGACTGTCGTGGGAAATCACCGATGTCCTTTGAAAAGAAAAGAAGAAATATTTTGAATAATATTATTATTATATTAACGATATAAGATGATAGAGGTAGTCAACGTGTTAATAATATTTTTAATTGTTCGATAAAATCCTTCTAGGAATGAAAATTTCTTCCGAGAAGAAATTAGCCGTGTTAAAAGATCGTCTGCGATACGATCCAAATTTAGAATCCGATGTTAATGCCCTTCCGCACCCTCACGATTCTGGCTCGAAGCTTATTTGGCTCGGTGCAACATCGTTCACACTGGTTAGAACGTTTATTTATCGTTGTCGACTGACCAGCGATCCTCGCGATGAAACTTTACCGTAATTTATTGGATAATTTGTTTAGTATCTTTGGGAAAAGCTAACAAAAGGTTCCTCCTCGATTTTTTCATTCGTTATTTCGCAACGTCCAAATAGAATTTGTACTGATTTCATCGACTCATCAATTTTGACGACTTG
The DNA here is from genome assembly GCA_945859555.1 of Megachile ligniseca. NCBI lineage: Eukaryota > Metazoa > Arthropoda > Insecta > Hymenoptera > Megachilidae > Megachile > Megachile ligniseca. The sequence goes on from OX243792.1 coordinate 1,864,657, forward strand.
TCGTCGAATCATTCGTTTCAACGCATGTATCTTTACATTATATATTGTATCATTATTAATGTTAATTGAGCATGAGGTAGGCGCCGTAGATGCATTGCCAAGGTGTATTGGACGGTGATCCAAGAAGAAAAGATCTTCTAACGCTTCAAAGTTTCTTTCATTGTTCAGATGTATTCACAGAAAGATAAATGTCTCCGTTTACAAATTATAAGTTAAACGTTGTAAGGTGGGGCGTTACGAGCTTCTATTTTTCGATCGTCGTATTGCTTTCCACTGGAGAATCCTTCCTCTATTTTTACCGATCCGATTCCCGATGATCGAATCGTCACGCGATACCTCCTCATCATACGGCTAAGACGGTTCTGTAGCTATACATAGGCAGCTGGCTGCCCTCGATCGAATGGAAGCACAAATAAACTCTGAGAGAACGTGGCTTCTATGGGCGAAGATAACTTATCTGACCTGTTTTATTTTCTGTTGCTACATTTTAATTTCTTCTTCCAGACTTCTTGCATAATAAATTCTTTTCGTAGAGTTCTTTCCTGTAGGATAATTTTTCTTTGTGCAGTAATTTAATTTATTAAGAAGCAAATAGCCAAAAAGTCATATGTCTTCAGACTTTATAAGATTGTAGAACTTAAATGGAAGAAGTAATATTACTTAAGAAATTATTTAACAAATCTCAAGAAAAGAAGTTTTGAAATATAAGTAATGGAATAATTTCTTTTTCAGATACACTAATTTGTTTGGTCAATTTATGCATCGTAGAAGTTGAGGTAATTCTTGTTGTATGCCAGTCTAAACTAATACTGTCAATACTCAGCCCTACATCATCCTCAACCTTGTCCTCTGCATCACCCTGATCCCTATGGAGTACAACATTCTTCTTTGGTAAAGAACGCATGAAAGCTTGTCCTATATAGTGGAAATATTAAATAAAATGTTGTATGGTACGTATCAGATTCAGATGTCTACACTTTTATAAACAAGAAGTTTTATAAATGTGAAAAATTCGGTTATAGGAGATTGAACAAGGTTCACGTGATCTGACACCGCTAACGAAAGGGTCAAGAAGCGAAAAGGAAAACGACGGAACAGAGAGTTGGACTAAATTTAGTTGCGTCCAGTAAACACGATACGATTTCGCCGTCGACGATCGAAATACCGGAAAGCCAAGAATGGCGAGGCGAAGAGCTGCTCGTACTACTATATCCTGTTAAAAACAGGGATCTATTCGTTGCATCTTGGAAGAACCTTTAATATTTTTTTAATGAATCAAACATAACATTTTGCTTTCTATTAAGTCATTGGTTTAACTGGATAAAGCCAGGCTGGACCTGGACAATATCGATCAAACATTGTTAGTAACAATCACGGGTCAATTTTCAATTACTGATGACTACATACCAGCAATTTGTTCAGGGGGAAGTTCGTCGGCCTGTGAACACAAAACTGGATTGAGCTTTGGTTTCATCGACATTCGACAAAACATTCGATTAAAAACTGAATATCGACTTTAAATAATCTGGGAATCGACGAGCAATTACGAATTACGAATTAATTTGAACGAGAGTCGAAGAAACTTCTTTTGCCAATAGACGTGCATTGTTAACCAGTGACTTCAAAGAATTCGTGCATTCTTTCTTAAATTAGAATACCATTCTTGTCTTTGTTATTTAATTAAGTGCAGAAACTTGCAAGTGCGATCGAATTACAACGACCTGTCCCGAGTTGTGCGACCCTTGGAACTGAATCAACCCAAAAAAAAATAGAAAAGTCTGTGATTAATCAGACATCGAGCCTCTTTTCTCGTCGACTGATATGTTTTTTTGCAACGTAATTATTCGATACTGAACATTACAATGGATGCTATTAATTAAATATAATGGAATTGATCAAATTGATGGGGAAAAAAGAGGCTTGAGAAAGTTCGCCATCTAAAAAACAGTCACGTTTCCAGGACCTCGCATTCTCTGGAGCGATCTCGATCATAAAGTTAAACTACAACCACTGTTGTTATTATTAAGAAGTAAAAAAAAATGTGAAAGAAAATTGCAGGCCAGAAGAGTGGAAGAAAAGAAATATAAAAAATAATGAAAAAAGAGAACAGTGGATGCAAGCATTCCACGATAGGAAGGAATGAATTAATATTTCATATAAGTGGAGAATGTAACACATATCATCATCAAAGATATTACTTAAGATAATGTCAAATTGTTTAGAGGAACATTTTATTGAATGTTGTATGAACATTAAGCAGTGTACATCTCCATTTAACACGTTGTCTGACACAATAATTATACTATAATTATGATGATTAATCGCACTGTTACACTATTTTACAGATGCATTATTAATTACACTGATCTTTTCACTGTGATTGACAGAAACTATTGGATTAATCCAGATCACAAAGAAAACACCACAGTGAAATAGTTAAACATAACATATTCAAAAATACTCTACTTAATTTTTAATATTTCCCATAGCAGTCAACGTGTTACCACATTAATTCATTGCCTCGAATGTCTCGCGCCAAAAGAAGTGGCAATAGGAGACATAAGTAAAGAACAGATTGAAATGACAAAGATAGTTAAGGCGAGGCACAATAACGAACCAGAAAAATAGAGAGACAAAGAAAAAATACAATAAATAAACAGCCTATTATACAAGGTAGGAAAACGTGTGTGTTTACCAGGGCGACGACTTACGATATCATCAATAGAACATACCATGGTGGCGCGCTTCTCTTTTCTCTACTTTCTTATTTTTTTCTTTAATTTAATAAACGTTACTTAAAGAGCACTAGGTGTACGTGAGTGTGTAAAGTCTGTACAATAATCGCGAGAAGAAATTGGTAATCGAAACAATCGTGTATGGTATGGTGAAGCTTTGCCGTCCGTCGAACACTGTCATGAGGAACGGCTATCGTCGCGGTAATATTCGGATAGGGCGATATAGCGGTTGCGTGGTGGGTCCGTACCACACCCCGCAACCTCCAGCCAATCGTAAGCTCCTCCTTTGCTACGGGCCAAGAGATAAATTGCTCTTTTCCTGTTACCTCTGTCATCGTATAGAATGACAAATAAAAAGCACGGCGGCATCGTTGCCAGATTTTATCCTTTAAAACGCGGTTGCCGTATCTATTACAATTTTGCGGATCATGATAGTTTAAAGGAATTCAAATTTGGAGTTGCACTCCAATTCCAAATATTCCATATGTGATTACATTAATTAAAGAAATACCATTAGAAGTACGAAAAAAAAGCTTTCGTCATTACATGCATTAGCACACATTCTCAGACCTCTTTCACTTGCGCTGTTCTTTTCTAATGTGTTTATTCATTAGTACTTATTCAAGTTTGTCTAATGAACAGAATAGTGAATAGAGGAAGTATGGCAACAACGCAGTAAAACTGTACAGTTTGAACAACAACCAGTTAGAGAACAACCAATCAAGTGAATGCCTCTCCTTACGTCATAAACAGGCGCCAAATATAATTAGCTATTTTAATTTATTCGTGTAGTTTTAAAACACGTAATATAAGAATCAAAAAGTTTATATAAAATAAAGCAGTATAAATATTAAATAAGTTTCATACAATTTAAAATATGAACGTTAAACTTCATGTACTTAAATATTTTCAGTTTTTCTTATTACCTTGTGAGAATTATACTTGATTATTTCTAATTTAGTTTTAAATGAATATTATAATTTACCTGTTAATGTAATTAATTTCGTGTATGCATCAATAAGTTAGCTATTTATATTTGACGCCGGTTCATGACGATTCACGAGCCTTCAGCTGATTGGTTGAATTATGTAAACATGCGCAATGCCATACTCAGCCGCTACAAGCTGTTACATTTATCAGCTGATTATATTTTTATCGATACTGAGGGTAACATAGTTAAAGTAAAATATGTCGCAAGCGCTACTAACGGAGAAACATTGAACTATTTTTGAGCATGTAAATCACAATTTCATTTTTATGTCTTCTAGAAGTGATAAATTGTTAACAATCACATTTCCAGGGTATCATGCTATTTCAACAAAGAGTGGGCTGGTTTGATATCGGTGAAGAAGTAATTAAATCTTCTGTTAAGCAAGAAATTCGATGCGACGTGTCCTACAGACAGCCATCTTGTTTGTTTACATAAATATTGTTTCAAACTTGCACTGACTAAAATTCGATTTCTTTCAATGTATGGTGTTCATTGGTATCCAAATGGATCAGCCCACTTTGTAATGATGTCTACTGATGATTACTGTACTCGCGAAAACTTCATTTCTGTAGTCATCAAACTTCAAAATGGAAAGTAGAAATCGACTACTCTTTCGCACATTACTTATGCGTGTATAGTTTGCATTGTTTATGTGAGTGTACGCACACGACGTACGACCAATGGAGTCACTTATGGCGAAAGGCCATATGGCTTTTGGAAAGGCGCTTGCGCTATTTCTGGGATGCAGACACTACCGCGGGGCTTGAAACCAGGGACGTCTTTTTGGTTTCGCCTCCAGTTCGCGTCCTCTCGTCATATCTTTTGCCAGATTTCATGTTTACTTCCAATTTCTCTCATCAACCACAAGCTGCTACTATTCCTTATTGACCATTGGTCATTAGCTTCATCCTGAAATATTATCTTTTAGAATTATGCATAAACTTGGCGTTGAAGGAATTACATTAGCAAAATACTTTTGAAAGATCGTTAACATCTCAATATTTTATAAGGTAGATTCTGCACATCTTTGAAGGTACTCTTAATTCTATTCGAATTCGTTCATTGAGACGACTATGTGTAGTAATCATGAGTACATCTTTTTGGGTATGAACGACACCGTTACATTGGTACGAAAATAGAGAATGAAAATTCTACAGTCTGCGTAAACGACAGTAAAACTCAGAGATACGTTAGTCAAATCTACGCAATACTTATTGCTTGGAGCTGAGACAAGAACTAATGGTAACAAAAAAAACAATAACATATAGAACAGGTTTGACTTGTATCGCTCAGAAGATCATTAACAATTAGGAATTCAATCTTACCTCCTGTACGATAATTAGTACCGGAATATGTGCACGCAGTTTTCTCATAGTTCCTTCAAAAAGTTATGCCAATCTGCAGTTCCAATTCGGAGATCGTCTAATTAATACAATCCACTTCTTAGAACAATTATTCATGGGATACGTGCTAAAAACTTAATTTGAATTAGTGGTAGGTCGTGAGAGTCAATTTTAGTTATTCAAATAAACATACTACCTCTAGAAATTCCTGTTTTTCAATGTCGAAATTGCAGATACAATTGTCTTCGTTAGTAGTCGAAAACAGAAATTGAAAAGCTTTATAGAACATATTTCTACGTCCAGGATTTTAATGGCGTGAACAAGCTGTTTCAAAATCATCAGGACTAACAAAGAGATGTGGGTGGCATGGTGGATAGTTGCCAACAAAACACCTTTTCCTGCTTGAATAGTGCCTCAGAAAACAGTAAACAAATGATACTATATCGTGTACTACTGTTTTTATATTTTTATTTCATTGAAGTCTTTTAAATATAAATCCTATTTTCTCTTCTGAATGACACAATTTCTTCATCCACAACTCAATAACAGAGTAAATGATAAACAATGAAGATGTGTGATTTGTTTGATGGACTGATGAAGCGTCGCCGAATACTAATGTGTACTGGTAATGCAATGTCTAGAAAAGGTAGATAAACACTTTTGGACAAGTCCCAAATTTTATGCGACTAAGCACCATGCTGTAAAGTAAACGTTATATATTATTATTTATTAGCAATTTAAGTAATCATTAAGCATTTAGTCTGGCTAAGATCAACGTGAGATTTCAGACGACGTTTACACTCCAATTTTCAATCTTTCCTGCGTAATAATCGAACCCCGATTTATCTGAGAAAATTGTCAGGTTTACGCGAATATCACGCGGTGATATAAATCAAACCAAGAAACTGATATATCTCTGCCAAATGCACGAGTAAATTTGTGCCAATGCGAATTCCTTATATTATGAAAATCTGCAAAAATATACAGAGCTATTTAATGGTGTTGGATAAACTTATCTTGCGAATCTTCTTACCGTTTATAGCAATTAAAGTTTGTATGTATTTTGAAAATAATAAAATATGAGTAGAGTACCATATAAGAGACTGCCAAGTATATCTAAGTATGAATGATGCAAGTGATAATACCTCAGTATCATGTAAGTGAATGTTTGCATTTTCACTTCTGTACAGGAATAGAATATACAATTTGGCGAGGGATTTTCCTTCAGTAAGCTATACACTGGCATAGCTCCAACTTAAACAAGCAAATAAAGCATTAGAATGGTCTGCATTAGACTGCATATAATGGGTTACAATCTATGATCCATTATAAATCGGTGGTAGCACCGATCTAATTAATTTACATAAAAATATTCGGATAGTTACAAATGATAATAAACTATTATCTGAAAGATTACGATAAGTATAAATTATCATTGCTATTTGCTTTGTTAAGAAACTGAATTTTCCCGCGTCGACAATATAGTCAAATGATTTGTTTGATTGTTTTCCCCAGCCAATTTGACTAAAATACTGAGTGAACGAGTGATGTGAAATGAACATGAAATGAGAATTTTATGTTTCTACAAGTCAATGTTTTACTAAATTACAATTTGAACATGTAAGTGAAATTAAATGAAGGTGTAAACATTCTGCAAGAATGGTTTCAATTCAAAGGTATTAAAAATGATATACATAGTTGAAATTTGTATAAATAGAATTGAATTTATTACATATACTCATTCACTCATCAAAACAATTGCAGTCACACAGAATTGTCTGGTGAAATAAATGATTAAAGTCACATATCCCACACCTTATACATTATTGAGATCCAGTTGATAGTAGTGCTAATAATGCACTTGTTGCACCTACTGAAAGTATGTAATTCACTGCTGGAGTAAATGTCTTTAGAATATAAAATGAAGATACAATAACAAGAGCTAAGAATAAGGCATTATTGTAGAAGATTGAAAAAGTTGTTGCTTCATAATCAGCCACTTCATTCTTTTTCCATAAAATCCTAAAAATTTAATTGTATTATATTTCTGAACAGAAATATTAAAATTAAACATATCAAATTACCTTTCATCCTTTTCTTTTTTGCTCATCTTCTTATCTTCTGCCAACTTGCGGCTCATTTCCTTTGTCACTGCATCCTCTCTTTTTACTGCAATCTATAAAAAAAAATGATATTCACAATCATGTATTACAAAATCTATACGAGTTACAGTACCTTATGTTTCAGAACAAATTTAGTATTTTTATATGCAAGAGCTAGAGCATATGTGCTTGCTAATGTGACCAGAACGAAGGAAATTAAGTTAGCATAAATGTCAATCAGATGAATTCTCCAAAAGAGCCCTGTAACAGAAATATGCAGGTTAATTAAAAAAAATATATTTTTCTAATAACGATTATTTTTTTTTCCAATGCATGATAGAAACATGCACTGAAATTCATCAAGGAATGTAGAAATGTTAACATTACAGTGATTACACATTATCTTCATAAATTTTTCTTAATGTTCTACTCACAGATGGGGATCGCTGAAACGATGAAAGCATTTCCATAAAACAAAGCTGAAGATTTAGTTGAAACGTTCCGTGAAAAGTCCTGAAGAAGGAGTTCTTCTTCTTTAGTAAATGCTTTCGATTTTCCTGACATTTTTGTATTTCTTTTCAGGTACTTTCAGTTTACTCTACAACAACTTATTGTCACACTACTTCCGCGCAAATCGAAACGTTTACTGTCGACATAGAACGCATGCGCAGAAATGGACATTGTGGAAGTTTGTATGACAACGTGTCCGCGAATAACTTCTGCCATCTATAGTACATCTCTTGAAACTTTCCATATATTTCGCTCGGTATTGCAGTAACCTGCATTACATACTCATACATGCAGTAGTGGGGCAATACCAAGCGGTGGGGTACTTACTGCAGTTAGTCCCGTTGCGCGAATGAAATACATGAAAGTTAATCTATCTTTTTTACTAAACCAATTGTTTTAGATGATATATTTAGTCTCTAGATTGTTTAACAACTCTTGCAGAAATGCATAGAATCATTAATACGCAAGAAAGGAAGTTTTATTCCACAGTTAGTTTGAAAACAGTTTGTTAAAACACGTGACAAAAGATTGTCGATTTAACTTCATGAAAGAAGAATTGTGGTTGGTTGAAGTTTTCGTACACTTCGAAGGATTGGTTGTTACATTTGCAGCTCCCTGATTGGCTGTGTTCAGACAAATTCAAGTTCAAATGTATCGGATGCAATCGGATGTTATTTAACCGCCGTCCGGCCATTAAGGACTAATAGACAACGTTTTTGCTGTTTTTTTACAAGAACTGTGATTATTTGAAGATCATAACTGAAATATAGTAGGAAACATGCATTCGCATGTTAAGTGAACTTATTTGTATGAGAATATTAGGTAATTTAACGGTAAAATAGTTCATAGACGTGTGACTACGGAGTTGCTTGTATCATTTTAGGCAACAAGGTTTGTTTTATTGGAGTGTGTCTTTATTGTTCGTATATATATTTCATTTTACGAACATTAAACGAAGTATTTTATATTGGTCTTTAGTATATAAGTAACATTATTTTATCATTGCCATATTATATGTATTTTTTAAATATATACTGTTATACAGTTTTGAGTAGAGAAAATATAGACTTTACTTTGACAAGATCAAACTTGATTTGATCATGGTACTCAAGGGTTAAGGAAGCATGAATAGTAGAAGAGAAATAGATTAATACAATAAAGAAGTTTTGGTTTAGTAATGTACTAGAATGTATGTTGTGCATGCATGGATTTAACTGAACATTTAAATTGTAATTTATCGTCATCCTTATATTAATGTGAATAACTGTTTTCAATAGATGGAGTCACGCTTACCAAAACCAAAGATTATTATACCACCAACAGTCGTCAGTACAAAAAGTATAAAAATGGAAGAGAATAAGGTGGCAAAAGATCATAGCCATGTACCCCATACAAGTTCTAATGGGATCCCCGATACTTTGAAAAAGGCTAAGAGTACATTGAATGTGAATGCTAAATGTACAAATGAAAATAAACCTCCTGTAAGACAAAATCTTACTAGATCAAAAACTTTAGCATCTATTAGTACAAGGGCTGTGAAAAGGCCAGCAACTGCTCCAGCTATACATGGAGAAGCTAAAAGACCATTTACTAAGTCTTCTGTTAAACCTACAGCAAATACACAAAAGTCTGGTAATGTATTCACAAATAATGTTACCAACAGACCTACTCAAAATACAACTAAAAAGATAGACAACAATGTTGCTGCTAAACCTTCTAAGTGGGATTTAAAGGGTAGATTGGCTCACACGAATAGTGCTTTGTCCGATATGCGACAAAAATATAATGAGACTACATTAAAATTTAATGAACTTCAGGAACAAATAAATAGCTTGAAAGCAAATGAGGACGTGTATAAAACAAAAGCAGAAAAATATGAACATGTGAATAAAGTATTAGATAATGAACTGAAAGAATTGAAAGTAGAAATGAATAAAGTACAAGAAGAAAGAGAAGGTTTATTTAAACGTTTGAAAGAGTCAGAAGAATCCTTTAAAAATGTCTCAAACAAGTTGCAACAGTTTAAAGAAAAATGTGAATCTCAAGAAGTATTATTGGCAAAACATGAGTCAGTAATACAAGATTTAGAAACAAATCTAGAAACACAGGTAAAAATCAATGAAGAATTGACTACAGTTAAAAATGAGTTACAATCACTGGTTCATACAATGGACAAAGATCGTCGAGTTCTACATAACGCGATTCAAGAGCTAAAAGGAAACATTAGGGTATTTTGTAGAGTACGTCCTAGAACTCAAAATGAACTTGGAAAACCGTATGTATAGTATTGGAATGTTGCATGTCTTTACTGTTAGTAATTGTGTAGAGTAATTTTATGCATTGTTCACAGATTGTGTCTAATGAACTTCATAGATGAATGTACCATTGAAGTAGGAAAATCTGATGGTTCTGATGCACTTAGTTGTAGTGGTAAATTAAGAGGAACTCGACAGGAATTTTCTTTTGATAAAGTTTTTCCACCAACAGCTAAGCAGGCAGACATTTTTGAAGAATTATCTATGTTGGTTCAATCTGCCTTAGAAGGTTACAATGTTTGTGTATTTGCATATGGCCAAACTGGTTCTGGTAAAACATATACTATGGAGGGTATACCGGGTACTGAAACAGAGGGCATGATACCTAGAACGGTAAATACCATGCAATTTATGTTATGTTTAAAATATATACAGTTTATCCTGTATATCCTGTATCCTCAGGTACGGCATATATTTCAAGAAATGAAACAGTTTCAATTACTTGGATGGGAGTATCAAATAGAAGCCAGTTTTCTTGAAATTTATAATGAGCATATTGTTGATTTGCTTGATTGTCAACAAAAAACGCACGAAATCCGCATGGCCGACAGTAAAGGGCACGACTTATATGTCAGCAATCTCAAAATTGAAGAAATACATAGTCCCGAGGAGTTGCATGAATGTCTTCTAACAGCGCAACGTAATAGAGCAGTTGCGGCAACCCAGTCGAATGAGCGGTAAATTTCTAGTCTACAAATACAAAAATAATGAATATTAAATCTATAAGTAATGAATATAATGTAATTTTCTAGATCGTCAAGATCACATTCAGTGGCGAGGATAAAGCTCATTGGAACACTTCGGTCAAAAGAAGAAATTTCTATAGGAAATCTAAATTTAGTTGATTTAGCAGGCTCTGAAAGATTAAAGGGTGAAGAGTCAGTACGAATGGCGGAAACAAAAAATATTAACAAATCGCTGGCGAACTTAGGTAATGTTATTCTTGCGCTTTTGAAGAAGCAGGAACATATTCCTTATAGAAATTCGAAATTAACTCATTTATTAATGCCGTCTTTGGGCGGCAATTCAAAGACTTTAATGTTGCTAAACATATCGCCCTTAGACGAGTGTTACAATGAAACACTAAATTCACTAAGATTTGCTAGTAACGTGAATAGTTGTAAAACAGGTAATATAAAACGGACACGAACTATTCTACAAAACAGCGTATAATGTTTCATCAAAGCAGCCATTCATAACGATCATATTTTCTTAGCCTTCTTTAAGACTATTTTGCATTTTTAATTTGTAACAATTAATTACAATCTCATCAAAGACATTTTTATGTTTTATACTTCCTTAAAGTGGTACAAAGTGTAAATAATTAGTATAAAGCATATTTTTCACATCAAAATTGAATATATATTATTTCATTAAGTTAAATTGGTGTTGCGAACGACCATTTTAGTTAGCAAATATTTAAAAAAAACTGATATAATCGGACAATCAATTTTGGAATTTTTATCTGTTTTATACATACATCCTTCCATGAAAATTGTTTTCATGGAACAACTTTACTTTTGTAAGCATTAATTGTAACGTGTATTGAAATAAAAAACCATTAATTGGACAACATTCATCAATCTATGGTTGAAATATACGAATGTACAAAATAATCATACTGTGTTACAATATATGAGTAAACTAAAATAAAGTTTTGCATTTAATAACATTCAAACTATAAACAATTTAACTAATAATGTTCGAATAAAAGATATTTTATTTAAAGTAGAGCTTATAAAGCAGTTACTTATAAAATGATGTTATAGAAATAGTATAACTTGTAGATACTTCTAGCATGAATGGATGAAAAAACTGAGATTTCCTTAAATTTTCTAAAAATTTTTTGAATTCTGGTGAAGAACTAATAATACCTTTTTGGATATTTCTTTCTAATGGATGATTATTAACTTTTACATTTGACGATTTTACGTTTCTTTCCGTACATTGTGAGTTCTGAGTTGCAGAATACTTTGTTAATAAGTCATAAGTATTCTTCAATTGTTGATTATTGAAATATCGATATAGTTCATAACTGTTAAATAGCAGTAGTGTATAACCGTTAAAGATAATTTTGTTTTGCACAATGGTTATACCCGAATTCCGTATATTTTTACTTTTTTTTTCAACATTTTTATCTTTTGCTTGGTAATAACATAACATTTTTTGTTCCATATTAATTTCTGAATTTACAAGAATTTCAGATTGTAAAATGATATGATCATTACTGTTTATATCATTAGTAAAACTCTTATTATTTGTATGTTTTCTCACAAAAGAATTTAAGTATGGGATAATGAAGGAAGATTTTTGTCTTCTGTAGAAACTTAAATAAATGGAAAAATATATATTATTAAATTTTTGCACAATGAAATTCTTACTTACATATCACTCCATACTATCTTTTTTCTTATATGTTCTTGCATACATATAAAAAATATCATAAAACACATGAATATAAAAATATCAGTATATTGAAGCACTGATCCAGACACTAGTGCAACACTGCTAAAAGTATTTGGTACCATAATGTGTAATATATCTTCAATAGTCTCTGGTTTTGTTGAAATATTATATGGACTACCAAAATGCGAATTTAGTTGATAAAATAATGTTCCTAAATGAAAATTGTTAGTTAATTAATAAATTACATGAAAGTATCTACGAAATTTACCTTCTTGTGCCAAGATATCAGAATAATACATATTACTTATACACAAAGCTATCCATAATCCAAAACCCCACAGAAATAAAATATTCCAGGATATATAATGTGATTTATGTCGTTTAAATTGCCTCATTGCACAAGAAATATTATTTTAAAATATCTACTTCTTCCATTAGTAGATAAATATTTGCTAACATTATTCTGTATTATAGTAGGCATATAAAGTCAATTTTGTAAAAGTAAATTCATAGTAAATCAAAAGGTTACATAAACAAAAAAAAAAAGGCAATCAATGCAAAATTTCATTCACATGTATATTTTCACTACATCATTTATTGGATGTCAATAATTTAGAATTCAGCAGAAGATATAAATTTATATCATGACTAATATTTTAAATGTGTTAATTAAAATTTGTAATGAGCAATATTTCAACACGTTTAGATAGTTTGAATCAACAGCTTATGATTATTTCTAAATTGCAAAAAATGGAAGAAGAATGTAACATATGTCCTATTGCAACATGTAAAAAGGTAAATATGTTGTATTGTATGTTTGTTAAAAAAGAATTATATTAAAAAATAATATATTTCATGCAGTGTAGTTTATTTAATGTTGGTAAAGTGTACCAATGTGCCCATCGCCTTTTATGTTTAAAAGAACAATGCAATAAATATAACTATAGTGATAAATGCATTTTACACAGTAACAGTAATGGGAGGCTATTGTGTAATTCAAGAACATGCAAAGCACGTAAAAAATTAATTGTCTGTAGAGATACCAAACTAGCTGAAGGTATACTAATATCATTTTATGCAATAAATATTACATATTAATACCATCTTTTTCAACAGTTCAGACAAATTTACAAAATGATGTACAAGTGTCAAGAAGTATCAATACAATTAATCAAGACCATTTACAGATGCAAGACCCTTTACAGATGCAAGACCCTTTACAGATGCAAAAAAAATTAAATAAGTCTAATCAAATAAATTTAAATCCACAATTATATAAAACATATGTTAGCGATAAAGTGGTTAATACACATGAAGAGAAGAGTGAACAAACCATTCCTACAAAAGATAATTTTTATATTGAAACAAGCACAAATTATACTAGTTTAAATACTATGCAAACTGAGGTATCTGGTAAAGAAAAATCTAAAATTGAAGCAGAAAGAGATGTTATTGAAGCAAATGCGTCGTTAAAAGAAATATTTTCCAATATAGAACACGTTCCGAAAAAGGAGAAAGAAATATCTGAGATTCAAAAGGTTTTGTTCAAAAGAAATTACTATTCATGTACTTTTTTAAAACTTATGTAATTTGTAATTCATAGGATCTCTTAAATGAAAAAGAACGTAATAAAGAATTAGAACAGAAACTAAAATCTCTGGTCTGCAGTTTCAAATGTCTTGAAGACAGACAAAGGGCAGCTTGTTTAAAAGGTTCAGTACAAACAGCGGAACAAGAAACTCAACTTGCAGTCAGAGAATCGAAAGCTGAAACAGATTTATTTAAAGGACGAGGATTAGATGTTATTAAAGGAAAGCGAGAAGAAGAATTGTGGAAGGAAATCGCAAGATTACAAGTACGTACGCAAAATAAAAATAATTTTCATCAATATGAGAATAAATATCATTTCAGCAAGAAAATATTGAAGTTGCACATGCAAATACTGCTTTAGCGCTAGAACGCGATTCTTTCAGAAATAAGTTACAATCTTTCTCAGAAGAAGAAGCTAAACGGTAATATTTTTTAGTCCTTCATTGAGCATATATCTCTGAAAATTTATTTCTCTAAAATATAATTGAAGGCTCGATTCAGATTTAAAATGCATGCTTCAATCATATAAGGTGTGAAGAAGTTGAACAAGAACTGAATCGAATGAAACACGCCGCGGAAGAGAAAGAAGATGCTTTAAATACTGAAAAAACAGAATTCAAGAACATGATTACAGAACTTACAAATGTAATTAAGATACAGAAGAGAAGGATATGCGAAGTAACTTGTGTATGTAATAATCAGCAACATGCATTGCAACAAAAGGATCAAGAATTACATGAAAAAGTAAGCAATAAATGAAAACATTCCCACTATGATTTTACACCTCATAATTGGTCCACAGAACAATGAATTATCAGAAATAAAGCAGGTGTTAGAATCAAATAATGACAGTTTTAACAAACTGTTAGAATCAAGTAATGACAGTGTTAACCAACTGAAAGAAGAAGTAGAAGATCTGAAATACTGTTTGTGCCAAGAGAAAAAGGCTTGTTTATGCCTTAAAGAAGAATTACAAACTCTTACAGAAAACCATTCTTCTGAAATGAGAATAAAAGAAAAAATCATAGAAGAACAGAACAAAACTATTTCAAAACAAAAAAAGGTATTGCATATGTTAAGTGTGAAGTAAAATATCTAATAATAAGTACTTTTTGTTAGTTATTACTTGACAGTGAAGAAATGGCCCAGGTAGTTGCACGTGAATTTGAACAACTCAAACAAGAATTGCATGAAGAAAAACAAAGAAGAAAATCAGCGGAAATAACAATGGGTAAAACTGAATCTAAATTCAAGAAATTATATCAGTCACAATGTGATCAATGTAGAAAATTAGTGACTGAAATAGATTATTGGAAGAATGAAAAAGAAAGAGCATTAACAGTTGCAAAATTTGCATATTACAAATTCCATCAGTCCTTTAAACAATATCAGGAAAAACTTAGTTATGAAAAAGAGCAGAACAGATACTTGGAATCTATTCTTAATGAAAAAGAACAGGAAATAGAATATTTAAAAAATCAAATATATCAATATCATATGTCAGGATCTTTATAAAAAAATAAATGGTTATATTATGTAATTTATATATCATAAAATTATGTTATAATGTTTATGCTGAAAGTGTTAGAATGAAAGTTTATAAAATTTGAATTTGATGGATCTACATTGACTAATACTAAATATTATTCACATATATATCTTTGCAAATAATGTAATTAAACTATATAAATATGTTCACTGAATATTTCTATATGTGTTATTTAAATTTTAATTTAGATATTCTTACTCCTATTTCAAGAAATAATAATTTAATATTTCTTTTATACCATGCAATATTGTAATGTAAGTGAGTTTTCCAATTTTTGTCTAAAAATGTCTTGTAAAATATAGACATGTCATCTGCAGTAATTGATATCTTCCCCTGTGCCTTCAGATCTTCTTGAAATTGTTTCCGCTCCTACAGTAAATTTCATTTTGTGAAATTTAAATCATTCTTGGTAATAGTCCTAATATAAATGATATGGTTATACTTGTATAAAACTCATATTATGCTTTCTCCAGAAGTTCTCATTCCAGAGTTGTGTGTCCTCTCTAGCCTCTCTGTATTTCTTTTCCAGATTACTTTCATTTATAGGTTTTGCGTATATTATTGGTCTTAAATTCGAAACTGGGTCGGGTGGTCCAATTATGTCACTGTGCGTGGGAGCTTTTAGGTTAGTTGATATCTTCTGGTTGAAATTGAAGATTATAAATGTAAATAGAATATACAGCAACTGAATTAACATAAAGAATGTAGAACTTACTGTGCTAAACAACCTGAATACTTTACTACAATGTTTTACTTGTATGTAATTATGTATTCCAGCCATTTCTGGTAGGTATTACACATGTTTAACTAGAAGGTTATCCATTTATAGTGGTTTGTAGTCACTCGTTTAAATAAAGCGCGTAATATTTATACGTACAGTATACTATAGTCTTTTTTTCCTTTATTATGCTTGCTTTTCGCAATAACAAAAAAGTACAAACGTATTTCTTCAACGAACAACCTTTTATTAATACAATATTAGCATTTTTATAAATATAATCTAATAAATCTAATAATTGCATCATACCGTTTTCTATATAAATGAAATTCACGTATCTCTGCAATATTACCTTCTAACATTTATGTTAAAACACTCGCATTATATTAGCAAAAAAATCTTTTAGCATGATTCATTTCAAAATAGATTACTAAAAACAGAAAATATATTCAAAAATTCATTGATAGTTCATGAATGAAAGATTTTCTTGCCGATTTTGTTACAAAAGAAATTTCCTATTCAAACTATAACAAATTCATTAAAAATTTAGAATAATAAAGTTAGGAGAGATAAGGTTGCCTGCATATTTAAGACTAGATAAGGTTTTTTGTAAAAACATTCCCTTTGTACGCACAACTGGTTGTTTAGGAAAACACACCTAGACATGCAATTAACATTTCATTATTAATTTGTTCGCAGCGTTATGTTAGCTTAATCACTTTAGCATGCATAGATACATTTTCCGAAACAGGAAACGATGTTTTTAACATCGATTTTTAATAACCTGCATTATTTTCCTACAAATAATGTCATTCTATACTTAATTCAATGACTTTAAATATGCCGCATCAAATAAATCGAGTTCGTTAGTTAAATAATTAGCCTTATTTCGTAAAACCTTAGCGCTACTGGTTGCTTCTTCAAGTATTCGAATTGTACTCGCGATATTTTTCAACTCCGAGACCATTTCAGTTGTTGTCTCGTCTATTAAATGGCACAAGCGTGCAAATGTGCTAGACAGCTCTCTGCAATCATACAAAAATAACATTATAATCGGTGCTTTGAAAACAAGTATTTAATGGAACACTTGAAACTCACTGTTGCACTTGATGGCTGCAATTTGCTGATGTGAGATCTACAATTAATTTCAATTTCTTTGTTGCGTGAGATACATATTGACGCTTAAATTCACGCTCTTTTGCCTTATTAGTCCATGTTAACCGTTCATAAAGATATAAAGCACCATATATAGCACCAGTTACAGCTATAAGCCTCCAACCAATCGTTTTCAGCATCTAACAGAATTTTGATAGGATAATTATACAATACTTGTATAAACATACTTTATATTATATTCACTTACAAAACCAGCAACAATGAGCCCTCCCATAGTACCCTGCGACGTGATAGATGCTACCGCGATTTTAGTAGCCAATGACCAATCTTCTGACCTTTGTGGGAAATTTGAAGGAGCACTTGACATCAACTTTAAAGAATCGATACTTTCTGCAGGACTCATAATAGGTGGTGGTATCTATAAATATAAAAAACCGATAATTTTATCTGTATTAAACTATTTCATTTTAAATTGATTTAACATACATCCTGCGGGTAGTTAGCAATAGCTAGTTGTCTCCCTTGCTTTCCTGCAAATCTATTAATTATGGCTGTAATTCCCCAAGAGAAACGGAATTCTAAATCTTCATGAAAATCAGCACACAAATTGTCACAATTTAATCTGTACAAAATTTCGAATGGCTCCCTTCTTGGTAAAATGTTTAATGACATTTGCCTCTTATTTTCTGGCAATAAGTTTGCCATTCGTTCTGTCATTTCTCTTTGTGAATTTTCTATATTCAAAGCAAGCGCAGTACTAAGTCTTGCTCTTAAATTAGAACCTATATTATCATAGAATTAGTAATCCGATCAAATTACAAATATGTAGAATAAATTTAAGTAAGAATACCTAAACCGTTTTCCACGTGTGTGTGGAGTTCTCGTTTATATACATTTAAAACTAATGAATCAGTATGGAAAGGAACACTAAATTCGTCAACGAGTACAGCTAATCTACGAATTTCTTCACTTAGAGCTTTCGAGACTCTTTGTTCCACATCTTCTACCATGTGATGAATTTTGTCTTTCATTTCTTGAGTCAGTAACATTAACTGCTGTTCGGTGAAATTTAATTTGTCATGTACTTCTTTCTTAATGTGTAATTGTTCGTTTTTCATCTTTTGCGTTCTCTCTAATATTTCATCTAACGTTTGTCGAATTTCTCTTAAAAAGGAAGAAAGAACATTTTCATTTATACACACTGTAGTAAATATCTACATGAAAAATTAATAAATGATAGACTATTTACGTAGCAATATGTTTTCCGCGTTGAGAATGCTGTTCGAATTTCGTTTTCACAGCAGACTTGGAAATACATTCTTCAAATTTTCGTTCGAAATCTTGAAATTCAAAATAGCGATTTTGGAATCCTTCTGCTAACGCACCATCTACAATAACATTTCAGATAAATATGCTGTTTTTAATCTTTAATAAATTTAGTTTACTGACTGTGAGCAGGTTGTCCACGTTGTTCTTGTATACGAGCTTGTAGAGTTTCTTTTGCTGAAATAAAGAACACTCGTTCTTCTGCATCTTTAGGGGTATATACTTTTAATTCCCTTGACAAAAAATCCACGGCCCGTTCTTGATGTTGCGCCCTTACCTACACAAACGTAGATCACAATAAATACAAATTACATAGTAACTCATAACAGACAATTTGACAAGCAAGAAGCACATATTAACACGTGCACTGCCGTGTTGGAATATTTTGCACATATTCTAAGCACAAAATCCTCAATCTCTTGTGATATTTAGAAGAATTTTATAAAATTTAATCTTTTATTGATATTTCCCATGCCAAACATTTGTGCACGAAGATTATACTGCATAGTGTATTATTAATTTTATTTGCGGAAAAAAATTGCAGTTGATACATTCGAATTACACTACAGATAAAATTTCTAAAATAACTTACCTCCTTTTGCTCTTTGACCAGCTAAGGGATAAATGGGGTATTATTTAAGTAAAGCTGCCACTGCATACAGCTAATTATCAATGAATTCAATTTTACAAATATAGTTTTAAAACATATTTAATATATAGCAAATGAAATTGTTTATATGAATACTGATTTCAGGATCTTAATATGTAGTACCAGCTTTAATAAAAAATCTTAAAAAAAATTTCTTTCTTTCATTGCTGAGAAAATATTTTGAAGAATGATCTGTAACTACTACAAGTGTATTATAAGATCACTTACGCAATGCATGGAATTGTATGCAATATATACCTGTTCAAAGAATTCTGGTTCAGAAGCAGATGCATCCCATCGATTATTAAGAATAAAAATATTAGGTTTAGATAATTTTGTAGACACCTTGTGGAAAAAGTTTTTTTCCTGCAAATTCGATATTGTTTGTATACAATTGATGTGGATATATAAGAAACAAAAACTGGTAACACTTACAGTGACCATTAAAGTAGATTCTGCATTAGCTACCAGAACAAAAACATCTGCATCCAAACAGTGTTTATCAATCCATTCATCTAAATTGGGTGTTACATCTACTCCAGGACTATCAACAAATACTACATCATCTCGTAGCAGTAAACATTTTTCCTTTGGCCAAAATATTCTCACTAAATGACTCTCGCATAGCTTTTCTTTACAGAGAGCATGACCTAATTGACCAACTGATTGGACAGGTTGCTTTTCTGTAGATCCTTCCGTAATAAGATATGCTTCACCATTATCTGAACCCTCCACTTGTAAGAAACAGTTTGTTGTGTGTCCTATGCCACTGGGTAAAATCTTGTCACGTAACATTGCATTAATAACTGTACTTTTTCCATTGCTAGTCCTATAACATTTATATAAGATCATAATATTTACATAATATTTAATTTAAACAATGATTACTATTACATATTACATTATAATTATGTACCTTCCAAAAAATGCCACTTTCATATGATCCCTCATAAGAACATCTCGAATTGCATGAACTTTGTTAACATAACTTTCAATTGTTTGCGCTTCGTCACCCGTAACAATATTGTGCTCTGTTTTCAGTGCTAGAGAATGTAAATTCATTATACTTGCCTGATATTATATAGTGCTTTGTAATGAATTAGAATTACTTACTCTTTATAAATGTCACAGTATCCTGCACATAGTCTTCTATTTCCACAAATATATCATTGATCTTTTTCTTGGCTTTCACAAAGATCTGAAGGGGAGAATTATCAGTTCTTATATCTGTTGATCTTAAGTGGCTGTCTCCTCCAATCATGGACATTGTACGATTGATGTAGGCAGCCATTAGTCCTTATACGTTTATTGTATAAATGAAGTGTTTGGCAAAGTAAGAAAAAATACAGTGCAATATTTTGGACAGGACGTTGATGCAGTGCACGGCATGCAGGATCAACTGAAATCATAAAAAAGCAACAATTAAATACTTTCTAACAACAATTGATATCTACAAGGTACAATTACAGTTTCATATTTACACACACATTGAGCTAAATTATGGTATTTGAACTCTTGTATACAACTGTAATAGTTGAACATAAAAAGGACAGCAAAATTATAATTGATATAGCATAAATAAACTTAAGTGTTTAACAACAGACCAACATATATATAAAACATTAAGCCATTGAAGTACACATATCAAAATTTTCTTCTGAAACTCATCAACTAAACAAAATAAAACTTTGTATGCTTGTATATGTATACATGTTTAATTACATGAAATCTATCACATGTAATAAGCGCTATACAATATTTATAATAAGGTAATAAAACCTTCTTGTCTTTAGTCATTGAAATGTCCTTTGTTGTAATATAAATGTGATGTAACTTTGAATGCCTCCTTTAGTCCAAACTTTCTAAAACAATTTATTCATGACACAATTGTAAATAATTCTTTGCACATCTAGTATATAAAAAAAACTATTTTCATATGTTTAATCAACATACTTGATAAAATAAAGAAAAAAATTATTATATTATAACTTTATTGGAATTGTGTTTGCAATATAAATAAATAATGTACTTTCATATTGATCGACGTGATAAACATATTACTTAGGTATAACAATAATGATATTTATAAATTCTGACAATTTGATGTGTATATTTTGTACTAAGTGATTGCAACAGAACTTTTTACGTCTTTGTAATTCATTTACAAAAATCACGATGTATATTATGTTTCATACTAAATTGAACAAGTAATATTATCTGTTTATTATTCAGAATCTTATGTTTATAAAAAATAAAATCTGCTACTAAAAAAACAAGAATATACATTTCATCATTTGCCGAAGCCTAACCTGTAACACTATGGAATTTTATTTACTGTCTAAACTTGTAATCTCACCGATATCAGTTATAATTCCTGTAGTATCTCATATTTCTAACCAATTATGGATTTGATAGTGCATAAAACAATGAATAACATTTCGTGACTACAAAATATCTAAAGAAGTAGCTAGAAGATCGGAGCTTATTAAAATAAGTTCACATGTGAACCAATGTGGACTGATTGGAAGTGGTAACAAACACGTGATGCTCAATCGTTCAAGGCTCATTTCTATTTAAATTGATTCAAAAAAGGAAAAGGAAGACCGTTAGTTCGCTTATTCGAAACGCGCCCTCACAAATGCAAATGGCGATGTGGTTTTAATTCATTTCACACGAGGCGAGGCACATTTTCTTATAATATTCGAGAAATAATTCACGAGTAAGTGTTAAAAATTAAGTTAGATACTGTTTAATTTTCCCTTTTGATACGACAACATGTCTCGCGGATTTGTACATTCTATTAAAGTCCCAAGACTTTACAAAGCAGCAGCTAAGGTCCTACAAGAAGTTGGCGAAAAACGTAGCGGTCTTAAATCAGTGCTTTATAAACAAAACCATCCTGTAAGTTAACAGTTGTTACTACAAATGAAATCAAATAATTAAATAGTTGAATAAATACAACTGATTTATTAAAATTTGGAATTGTAAAAAGAGTATTATAACTTTTTTGCTCATCTCTATCACGTGGTTCTTGAAAAAATTTTAAGCGTTATTTTACATATAATATAATATAATATTTATTTGTGATACCAATAATAATTTATTAATTTTCATTTAATAATGTAGAATGTATCTGCATTATATTCGTTATGCATGACTGCAATTCGAAAATCAGAACAATTAAAAACTATTCTAACTAAAACTGGCCTATTGACAAATGAATCTCGTTTGGATCCATGGTTAGCAAGAGTTCTTGTAACAGAATTACTTTGGGGTAAAAAAGCTCTAAAAACACAGTGCAAGCCTGCTCAGATTATACTTACTTATGAAAAGAAATTGCGAGAAGAATTGAGTACCATTAAAGATACTGAAGCACTCGAAACACCCAACAATACAGGTATATAATTTCATTTCATTACCAATAAATCTATGTTATTTTTACAGAAATGGGTCATCCTTGTCTAAAAATATAAATAACCTGGTTCAACTACGAATTGAAAATATATTAGATCAGTTTCTTTGTAAAGGAATTGTGCATCTGGATTGATGGTTTTAATCATCCGCAACAACCGAATACTTTCTAGTCGTCATCCTAGAATTAAAAGATTTTTATCTTACATACATAAAAATCAACAAAAACTGCATCATAAAGATAGTTCTTACACTCAGAATAAAAACACAGAAATTATGAGTTTGACTGCAGTTCTACTAAAACTGTTCTTATATAGCGCTGCTATGTTTACATTACCATTTGCTACATTTTTTGGAGTTGAACATATTCTGAAAGTTGAATTTCACTTAGATAGATTTGTAACAAATTGTATATCCGTATTTGCTGCGGTAATCATGGTAAACTTAATAATAGCTTGTTATGCTTATCAGGCACTTCATGAACCTGATAGTGCTTCTGAGGTTGATGCAATTGCAGATCAGCCTTCTAAAACTGATCTCAATAAAAAATCTGATTAAACAAAAAAAAATAATTTTTTATATAATACAAGAAAATATAATTATCATGTAATTATCATTATATTGCATGCATTTTAACGTTAAAAGTATATTAATGATATATAGATATTTGTAGTAATTGTACTATAGCATATAATTTATATATTTTATACATTTTTTATTATTACTACAATAATATATTTTCAGTATTCGATATTAAATTGATATGTATCTATTAATAAATGGTTCAGCCAGAAAGCATGAGTTTTACTTTATGAAGCCTTGCACCTTTGTACATTTGCTAAAACTAGTTTCATTTTTTCAGTACAAAAAGCAAGATACGTTCGCATCAACACTATAAAATTACCATTAGACAAAGGAATATCTTATTTCAAAGAAGAAGGATGGGTTCTCCTACCAAAATGTTCCGATTATACAAAACATTTAGACGTAGTAAAAAGTTTAGAAAAGCCGCATTTTATTCAAGATTTCCACATTCCAGAATTATTTGTATTTCCAAAAGAAACGAATTTTCAAGATGACGCTAAATATCAAGCCGGTGAAATTTTATTGCACGATAAGGTAGTGTTTATTTATCAGTGGAGAAAGTTATTTACACTTCAATTGTTTATCATTGCTTTATATTTTTGCAGGCTAGTTGTCTTGCAGCAAAGATATTGGATCCAAAACCTGGATCTACCGTTCTTGATATGTGTGCAGCGCCTGGAATGAAAACATCTTATTTGGCTGCATTAATGAACAATTCAGGGTACGATGTTTTTATTTTATTAATGCGCAGTTTCTTTAATTTAATATTTGGTTGGTCACTTGCAGGAAAATTTATGCAGTAGAGTTTGATGTGCCAAGATACGCATTTTTATGCAAACAAGTAAAAGCGACGGGCGCTACTTGCGTCAAAACTATTCAGAAAGATGCCTTAACTCTTGAAGGGCATCGATTTAAAGACGTGGAATACATTTTGGTTGATCCCTCGTGTTCTGGATCAGGTACAATGTCTTTTACGTTAACATAAGATATTCCCATGATAAAATTTATAACTTATTTATTGTGTCCAATTGTTTAGGTATGCTGGACAGGCAGATAACGGATGAAAAAGAAAAGGCTGATCCACAACGTCTTAAACAATTACAAAGTTTTCAAGTATTTCTATTGCGACACGCACTTTTGAATTTTCCAAATGTAAAGAAAGTAGTATATAGTACTTGCTCTATTAATCCAGAAGAAAATGAACAAGTGGTAGATGAAGTTTTAACCAACGTACGAGAATCATATAAACTTGTGGATGTAAAAGATTTGTACAACGAAAATTGGTTGCACTATAGCTCAAGGGATTACACTTGTTCAGACAAGTGTCTTTATACCAAACCCGACGTAGATCTGTGTAATGGTTTCTTCATCGCAGTATTTGAAAGGAACGCTGGTAAACGCTTGCCTCGTTATACACCTAAAGTATTGGTTAAATCCAATAGCCAACAATCGAGAAGGAACGCTCAACCTTACGTTAAAGAAGCAGCTGCGACTAGATTACGGAAGAAACCTGGAAAGAGAAACATGAATGTCAAACCAACTACCGCGCAAGGAAGTTCTCCAAAGGTTCCAAAAGCTTTGAATGATTCCTCTGATTCAGTTGCCATTATTGAAGAAATGTCATCTGAAGGCGAAGTGGCGGAAATTAAACAGGGGCCTCCAGCGAAAAAGAAGAAGATTGTTGGTCGCATTAGAAAGACAGTGATTAGAAAGGCAGTTAAAGCGAAAACACCGCTAGCTAGAAAAATAGGTAAAAGAGTTGTTAAGCTGCCAAAAAGAGTAAAAAAAACAGTGTAAGCGTATAGTTTACATCTTTCACAGTTTTCTCCTGAGACGTTGACACTTTTTGTATAACAAATAATGAATTATGACAATATAGAGTTGAACACAAAAGAAGTCTGTTCTTTTTTCTTTCCTGTCCGTTTCATTTCATGTAATACCTTTTTGGTTATTTTTATCGTTATTTAGGATAAGATCGACACTTTTTATCGGTGGTAGCGCGACTTTTGTGGTATGTTTTGTTCACGACACGAAATCCGAAACACGCACCACGTAAAAGACCCAAGTTGTGTCCTTCGAGGAAACGATGCGAAGAAAACTTATAATAATCCGTATAAATATTGTCTGAAATGAAATGGGATTACTTAATGCCAACAGTGTAATCTTATCGAGTATCATGTTTGACCATCTATTTTTTAAATTTTGCGCTATGTCTTTCCATAGCCAAATGTTTTATTCTAAACCATTGTGAGTTAATGAATTGCTTAATAAGTTAACGAGAGCCATTACCACGGTTTCGTGTTCACGTTTAATTTAATATAATTTTTTTCATGGCTCAGTGGCATGGAACGGGTTTGTTCTAAATTTGGATCTGAATCTCGAGGACATTGTTGAAACGGTCCTGATAACCCTTATGATGTACGCGATGTTTCCTTGATGCACCTTGAAAAATATGCCTCTGCCACATCTTATCTTGGTCTCTAGTTAAAGTCAAATACCATTGTGAATGGTTCTATATGTATAATCTAGTTTGACCTACAAGCACTTGGATATCATCTTAATGAACCACTGGATGGTTGTAATATTCAATGATAACTGTACTAGACTGTAAGTAGAACTAAAAACTGGTCTTTAATCATGTTACATGCATGATAGCAACTCAATCTGGCATATTCATTATTATTTCAATTTAAAACGTCTCTGTGATACCTGTACATTCCTGACAAGTATGAATAATGACCATAAATATAATTGCAGGTGTTCCGTAACGACTCCCTAATAATTTACATGGTCCTGTAAAACATGGAAACATATGAGCAGCGACATCAATTAATGTACCACAACAAGCGTATATTACAGAAGCAAGGAAGACAGCGATGGCAGTAGGATAAGTGGAGGCCACTCAACTTGTAGTAGGGTGAAAGCTTGGAGTAGGCTAACACAGTACAAAGACGATATCACTGTAATGATTGTTCTACTCCGGGACGTGTGTCGTGCTGACGGTGTCTAATATATTGCAGGCAAACTTTCTGAATCCAGTATTGAAAACTGAAAAAAGTAAATGACTTCATGTCTATCATTCTTTGAATATTCTACTGACTGTATTGCAGACATAACAAGGATTTTTATTTGGTTTCTGTAGGTTTATTAATTGTGTCAATTACAAACAAATTTTATCAGTTTAATTTTGAGGAGTGCTTCCATCCAACTCCCTATCTGCTTACGCCAACGATTGTCGTTTTGCAAGTTCTTTTTCGCGATGGAAGAAAGAAATATATGAAATTTATTGCTGTCGTGCTAAAATCTACGTAAGAATCACTGGCAAAGTCCACTATTCAAAGAGGTCAACGAGTTTCATGTCCTGGAAATGCTGGTACCTTAAGAAATGAATAATAGGGAAAATGTATGAGTTTTCCAGCACAAGAACGGTTTTCAAAACGTCCCCTTTGGTATCGACTTTACTATAAAACTAGAAGGGCTAAAGTCATTGGCTAAAAATCAGTTCGTAATCAGTCATTCTTTTTCTTTAGTTTCAGAAAGTCGTAAAGTGTCGTTCTCTATGAAGATAAGAGGCTTGAGCGATATCCGACATTTCCCCATAAGTATCACGAAGGTGCGTGCTTGAAATTCTGATTTTAATCGGTCCCCGTTATTAGGCAAACACAGACATAAGGAACAATAACCATAAAAAGACTTTTTGTTATTTTTCAGAGACCTATCGATTCTACACGTCCCAGTGTTTCTTATATCCGTCTCTACTGCGGCAGTTAATGTGTTAATACAACGCAATTATGCTGAATAATTTAATTGTTAACTGGTATTTGGTATTAGTAATTGGATTATACGATGATTCAGTGCTGACCTTCATTGTAGCCAATGTATTAATTATTATTCTGTCTTATAAAAATACGTGTAAAAGAATAAATCTTAAAATCTCGGACAACTGATGCTGACGTTCGCTTTCCAGAGCTGTAAAAGAGGAAGAACGAGTAGAAAAGGAACGAATTATAATTCTTAAGGAAAGTTGAGATTTGGTATTCACCGAATCCTGCTGATTCACGCTTACCGTGATATACGAGCCGCTCGGCCGTCGCTCGATTACTTAAGTGGTCGAGGAACGAATCTGGTCAGCCGCCTTCCACGCCAGACACGCAAACCCCGCCGAAGTATCGACTATTCTCTCCATGCCAAGGAAATATTATAAAGATGACCATCGGAATACGACGAATCACCTGCAATTTAATATAACACTGAATTATTTTGTAAATATATCTTGCACATGCAATAAAATGTATACTTATGTTTAAATTAACGCTGCTAAATCATTTTCGATAAGGCTTTATAAATAATAAAAGATTGCATTGGTGGTTTAAATATTTAAGAGGTCATTGCATTGACCTCTGCGATGACTATCTTCAGCGTTTCTTTTTAGACTCGGAGCTTGTAAAATATGTGGCGATAACCAGCTTACTTTCGAGTTTTTTCGACACCACTTTCCTAATCTTGAGTCTCGCACACCCCTAACGGTTCACGTGTTAAGAATGTTGCCATCGAGTTGACAATTAATTTTTCTCGTATCAAGGTACATAATGTGACTGCAAATTTTTATGCAAAGGAAGCGTACAATGTTAATATTATCGCTTTTTTCACTCGACCTTCGCGACGGCCGCAACATGTATCATGTATTCATATCGTGCATTCTGCAATTCTTAAGCTTCATGCGGCTAATCATCCTGCTAGCCCTACGATAAGGCTGTGTTTCTTGCACGAGGAAATGCAAACTGTGAGGACTGCCAACAAAAAAAAGATACGAACTACGAAGAAAAGTAGAACGCGTTTAGCTGGTGTTTCTTCAAATTTGAAACGCCCTATTACCTTGTTATTATGACAAACGCTATCTTGAGATCTGTCTTAGAGCTAATTATTATTCCGTATCGAGCAGTTATTTCGTGCAACTATCAAAGTTCTGGTCGGTTGAGCGTAGTTATTACAGGAAAGTCGATTCGCGTTACACGGTTCAAACGTTTCACGTTAGATTATAATTGGATGTAGCCACTTTTTAATATGTATATACCAACGGATTTCATCGACTATGCAAATGTATCACTTCAGCGTAAAATGTTTAAAATACGAAACTGTTACGTTTCTTCTGAGAAATGCCAATCTTCTGCACGCAAAATGTTGGCCCGTGTACATATCGTTTCTTCTTAGATTTTCAAAACTCGCCGCAACATTCTCGACCTTTAGTCGCATACCGTTTACAACATATTGCACAATCATACACCTCATGTATGCATTCATACCATTATACCATCAATTGTTTGCAAATCCTCTATATTTCCTCTAAGTTACTTGACTTCCAATTAATAGAATGACAAAACTATATGATCCTTGTACTTTTAACTTGAAAAATGACTAATTCTTTGTAAAAGTTACTATTTCTATTCTATAGTCGCATTTTTGAATGGTAAAATAGGCAGCAGATCTTCGACCTCGCATTCGTAATGATCGTATCGATTATCATGGATACTGTACAAGTTCGTCGAGGTGATTTGAACGGAAGACGAGGCTTGCGCGTAGCTTCCTGGTCGCGGTGCAACAAGTTCGGTGCTCGTTTCGCCGGCGTCGGTTCACTGACACGGACGTCGATGCCGGCAAATGTCTTGGGGCAAGGAGAACGGCGACGTAGACGTGGACGACGGACACGACGGCGGCGCCGAGGTAGCGTGGTTCGTTGCTGTCCCTCGGAGCGACACACTCGACGTCGGGACGCCATCGTTGAAGGACGCATGAATATGTATACCATCGCGGTTACGCCGGTCTCTTATCTCGTGTTCTGGTGTCGATGAACGATCAAGGCGTTGCACGCGTAATTTTTCCATCTTGCTCTTTTCTTTCCTTTCTTTCGCGTTCTGAAACCGATACGTTCAATTAGAATCTATAACGAATAACAATTAGTAGTAATTTTCAACGCTGAACGAACATTAAAATATAAATCACCGAGTGAAAAGAAATACGACGGTGAACTTCTTGAAACTTCTGGCTCGATAAGAACGTCAGTGCGATGAATGGAAATGCTGCACCCCCTGCTGTGCCAGAATGGATCTCCTCGTGACAAGTGCAACTACCTAGAAGAGTAAACTGACTCGCTACACGTTCCGTTAGTTTGAAATTTTTAAATGAACATCTATGGTTAGATGTGACTCAATGGTCGAAGATAGCAGGCTGGTTAAATCGGTGCTCAGAGTTCGTGACCCTAGTCTACGCTCTTCAAGGGTGTACGGTGGTGTAAAGCCGTTACGTGATGTTGGTCTTGAACCATGGAACCTGCTTTGAACAAACCTCAATTGTACAAGTGTAAAAGTTATCTAATATAAAAGTCAACTAACTTAAAACTTGAAAGTTAAGTGACTCAGAAGCTGACTTAGACTTTAATTAACTAGAAGCTAACTGACCTGAAAGCTTTATTTGGAAGATAATTAACTTAGCTAGGTAATTTAGATGTTAACTTGAAATCTAATTGATTTGAAGCGGTGTTCGTGACCTTAATTTACGATTTGTGAGGGTGCACGATGGTGTAAATGACAGTGTTTGTTACTGAACCATTGAATCTTTGATATGTAATCTGAAATTGAAAGAGTGTTAGCCAAATTTGTAGAATTTAGTGGATTTTTTGATTAGGTAAGATGAAGTCGATCGATTGATCTGCAGTAAACCGCAGCTATAATGTAAAAGTGCATCGTAAGCGTTGAACGGTCAATCGATCAGGAATCTCTGGCAATCACGCGACACGTGGACGTTTTGCCGGCATATTTTCTTGGACAACGCTTCTCCGTATACTGCAGGTGTAGGCGTGAAGAAGAAACCTTGAATTCTTGAGGAAGAAAAAACAGCGTTTGACGATCCATCAATTTTGACAAGCAATTTTACGGTGAAACTGCTTGAAAGCGCTGGCTACCATCAGTTGATTGTCGAGGTACGCAGAGGTAGCACCTCCGGCTCTGTCCACCTTAAAGTAACATTATTTTAACGGACATATCGTGATGTAAGATGTGTTAATTAATAGTGTACTAACCTAATCTAAGAATACGCAGATAATTTAAAAATTAATTTCACGTTGGGAACGCGGTTTGTCGCAGTCTTCATTTTTATTGACTCCTTGCAATCATTCCTGTGGAAGTTTAAAGTTAATTAACGTACAAGCTACAATACAAATTACTTCATATAGAAGCCTTGGAAATTACTTTGGTTAAACATTAATTAACTTATAAGTTAACCATAAGTCAATTGGCTCAGAACCTAACTGGTGATCGAAATGAAAAAGACACATCGAGAGTAGACTACGTTCCTAATTTCATTTCAGACGAATCAGTGATGGAAATCAAAAGGTCTTCGAATTTTCTTTTCCAGGAAGTCTAAGAGCGGAAAAGAGAGAGGAGGCAAAAGGCGTCGGCTTTGTGCCGATGATCGTAGCTGAAAATCAGTCGAGTTTGCGTGCCGGCTCCAGGCTGGGGCAGTACGAGGAGGTAGCGGGTGACGGAAGCGTGGGTGGCGGCAACGAGGCTGGTGGAACTGCAACCACTACCTCGGAGCCAGGTGAGAGAGCTAATTATCCAGCGAGATTATCATCACTAGACTGATCGCCGATAAGATACTCAAACGTCGTGCCTCCTAAAACATATTTTAATTCCTACAATACCCTTGGTCATATTACCATACTTTGTATCGTTACATCTAACATTGAGACTTTCGATGTAAATATCAAACAGCATTAAACTTTCGCAGTGTTAAATGTAACAGTGTAAAGTATGATAACAAGTCTCAAGGCTTTCGCATCTCTTATGAAACCGAAGCTTCGTTTGCTAGAAAAGTCATTCATGATCCTTTTTGAAAACTTAGGTGTAATGCAAAAAGAGGAGGCGACGCAAAACGGGAACTCCTCAAAAGAAGCGAACGCAGTAACAGTAACTACACCTAGCGGCGTCGCGACGACGACGTCTACGAGTACGACACCCGCGACCACGTCTAACACGATGCCAGGTGGAGGCGCTCGCAGCGACGACGATGAGGAGGAGGAGGAGGAGGCCGAAGAAGAAGAGGACGACGTGGAGGAAGAGGAGGACGTGGAAGTGGAGGGTGGAGCGGCGCAGGAGGCGGTCGGTGGCGGTGTTCTAGTAAACGAGGGTGGGGGTGGAGGCGGCATGGCCGGCTTCTGGAGGCAGAGCAGACCCTCCAGTCCCCGCATGCCGCCTCCGGAGCAGCCGGAGCACAGGCCTAAGAGCCGACACGAGCCGGCGCCCGCGAGATACAACAACCTCGGATACTGGAGGGCCAGAAGAGTGACATTCTACAAAAATGGCGACCCATATTTCCCAGGAATCGAGTTCAGGTACGTCTGCGTTTCTCGTTTCTTTCGTCATCGCGTTTCAAACATGTCCCTCGTTGTCCAAACGTCGTGCATCGAGTGGCGCTTAACGCTAGTACCCTCTTCGGATGCAGGTGGCGTGTCCACCTTCCATGGCCTTGATTTTGGCCTATGAATGAGATCCTCCCTGTGACACACGAAAGATACTAGCTAGTACAGGTCGACTGGAACGCGTACCAATTGTGTTTGAACATAAATAGTGCTAGTACCGCATGATAGCTAAGTTCTCTAATGACTGAGTTGATTTATAACGACTGTCGATTTGCAGGTTTAAGCCAGGGCGGGACATCGGTTCCCTGGAGGCACTTCTGGACAGATTGTCTCTTCGAATGGATCTGCCCAGAGGAGCACGACACATCTTCTCGATGGACGGCGACAGGAAGATCACTCTGGACGAATTGGAAGACGGTGCCTCGTACGTGGTATCCAGCTACAAAACGTTCAAGGTAAGTGTATCGTTGTTGTTGGATGCGGTTATAGAACAAAGAGTCGTTACCTGTCAGTGACGGAAGCCACGAGAAATACAACATTTCGATCGCATTGTAAAGTATACGCCCCTTTAAGATCGCTTGGAATAAAAAAAGGGTCTTAATCGCTGTGGAAAAGTGGGTCGTTCGATCTGATACATTGCACGAAGAAGAAATAAGGCTCTTGAGACACAAGATCGCGTGTGTGTGTAGATCGAATCTCTGTTCGGGTAACGCAACCCCTCCACCGGGAACGAGAGAACCAATCTCATTACGAGTACGATAATTCAGCACGTGCAAGGACTTGTCGTATGGCGAAAAGTAAATATTCTCTTGGTAGCTGTTGCCTCTAATCGTTCGTATAATTAAACCGAGAAGTCGGCTGTATACACTCTTAATATTCATGAGCCAGCGACTGGTGGACGTAAAACAACGGACTTCCACAAATGCGTGCCCGAACATTGCCAGACACGCGTACTAACTACACGTACACACGTCTACAGCGAGGAGTTTAAGGGGGCCGGCTTGCGATATGGCAATTTATAAGAAAACTGCGTATATTTGCCGTCGACGACGTTTGTGTATCTGGCCCAGATCAACATTTAAGCAGGCCGCACGCAACGCCAATCTGCCTGATTACCTAAAAAGAACGATTATTACTCTTTATATTGGTTCTCTGATAAATATGCTCATTCTGAACTTTATGAACAATCTTTAAGACCTGAGGGTCCAATAATTTAATACGTGCTTAATAAGATCTCTACGAGTTAGATAAGTACTCAGTAGGATCTTCAAGAATTAGATGAGTACTTAGCTAGAAGGACTTACACCAGGTATAGGAAATTTCGAGATCTGAAGATCTAATTATGTCAATGGTACTATCATTTTCAAAAACTGGAAGAGTATTCAAATTCTCCAGAAGTAGATATTCAATCTTCCAAAGACTTGTTGAATCCATCAGAAAATATCGAGCGTTCATTACATTTAATATTTTCGTTCGTGTCGAGATTTCTAGGATTAATCAATGTATCGTGGCATAGCGTGATCATTGTCGAAGCTCAACAATGTGTTACTCAGGTGACAAGAAACAAGGGTCTAAAAAAAGAAGGAAAGAACGGTATACGGCGATAAAGAATCGCCTACGACAGGTTTTGACGTATCGTGAATCAAAAGTAAGGCCAATCGAGAAGGATTCAGTGAAAAATGGGCCAATTAACCGGTGAAACCTTTCAGGCCGATTCAACTGTAAGGCCACAGGATATTCATTATTTTTATGAAAGTGCTGATAGGAAGGATTGGTTTCACCTGCGTTGCGTCATAGCACGGTTAAAGGGTGGCCCACGCCCAACCTGATTTCTAGGTTTTAAGGTGTGACCAGGCCGCTCGTTAAACGTATATCGTCGTCGTTTCTGCCTGGCTTTATGTACGTACGATACGTTATTTCGATCGGCTGGTCTCGTGCCGGGTCAACCGTTAATCCGGTAAAGTGGCCAAAGCTTATACACGATCCTATTGTTCTATATAGACCTTACATGTCGATTACACTGGATTACGAAATCGGCGTTTACACGTCTGTGATTTATATTTCATCCCTTCATATCTGAAACGATGTAAACAATATTAACATAACGCTGACATATTTACATATTAGAAATTATACACTGTTTCAATCTTGAGTAAAGTACCCTGTATGCTGAGCATAACTTGTGTAGTATCCCTCGAGGTTAGATATGTATTCAGGATCCTTAAGAATTAGAGGAATAGCCAAGTGTTCTTTCTGTATTATTGATAACTTCATGATTCTAAAATTAAATGTGTTAATGAATCGTCACCATCGTTTATTTTATTGGGAACAATTTTCTCACCCCTGCAGTCCCCTGTATCAGGTGATTCCAGCATTGTTTACCAAAGCCACGTGGCACGGAAGATCGACGTCTCATGTAGGTGAATCTGCGGTTTGGTGGTAGGGATGCGAACGAAAAGTGGGAGCAAGTATTGCCATAGGGTTGGTCTGGAAAGAGGGGTGAAAAGGGCTGGACAACTGAGTCTGCGGTTGCGCAGCGATCGCTTCCTTTCTCCCTGTTTTCGATTCTTCTTCTCCTACCTGATCCCCAGTCCTGCTGGGAAATGGTACACTATCCTATTTTACTTAACAACCGTCTTATTATCCTGCATACGTTCCAGCCGTCCACATACTTTCACCTCCTTCATAGTAACGATCAATCCATTTCTACCATCGCGATAAACACTGTGTCATTAAGTGGCCTCTGATTGTGCTGTTTCTTCACCTATTTACGGCCTACATTTCTTTACAATTGTCCCTCGGAGGAAACTTGTCATTGTCTGAAAAAGATTGCAAAACGTTATGAATTTTCTTTTGCTTTCCGTATTAATTATTATCTTTGTTATTTGACCAAATACAAATATAACCAACTCTTTTTTTTTAAATGAAAGATAAGATAATTTCATTATGTGATACATTGCAACCACTTTATATTATTATGTGAGTCATTTCATATGCAACAATCTAACACCATTTAATGACTTTACTTATGGCCTCTTCATAAGGGTGCCTTAATTAGTAGAATATTTTCTCATATATTACAGTTCTAACATTCCTGAGCATATCAAGCTATAGCTGCTTTTCATGCGAAATCAAGAGTGTTATTCCAGCTAGTTCTAATTATAAATTCAAAGTGTTGACTCAGACTAGGAAATCCGATAACGTTGCCCAATCCTTCAGATTCTCCGAAATCATTTTTGTCGCTAATTTTCCACGACTCTCCAAGAAGATATGAATCACGTGTTGTAGGGTGTAGGGTGGGCGGTGGGTCGGTTCGTACTTCCGCTAAGGAGACCGATGCAGGGCCTCCGAGGCGTAGGGCGGCTACCAAGGGAGAGACCGTATCTCATTGACCGTTGGTCAGCCCGCAAGGGATCAATAAACACGAACTTCTCCATACGGACGATTCACAAACCGTGTTTCTATTCCTTCTGTAGAAACTCAACGACGAAATTCTCCAAGACAAGAATGTACATACATCATCGTCGACGTGGATCTTCCTCTCTGTAACATTAAAGAGACACAAGGTTACTGATCTTGCGTGCAACGTGTTCTTTCGTTGTTTATTTTAATTACGAGAAAGAGAGAGATAATACCGTGAAAAAGTAATTGTAACGGAAGCGAGGAGAAGAGATACAGCATCGATTACAGACGGTTGTGAGTTGACGCAATCAATTATGCTCTGACCGTCCCTCGCAACGGCGTTACTACTGCGGCCGGAAGTAACAGTTTATTACTACTGCAAACCTCGAGCTAACATACAGGGTGTTAACAAAGTAATGATCAAGTAACATCGTGTTCTATGAAGATTTATGACATTCATTTTATAACGCGTTCGTGAATTTCAAGGTCAACATTTTTGTTTCAATGCATTCTGCTTATTGATAGAGATTACGAGTACATGATAACATATAGATCATGTTGTCAAAAGAAAGATGTAAATATGTTAAAAACGCGTGTCGTGGTATACGACGCGCAACAGTGATACAGGTCGATGACAAGTCGGGCATTGATGTCTCCGCGAATTTGATCGTTTGCAACTTCGTGTCACGATACTTCTTTTTCTGTTCATGGTTACGAGTGAATCATACATGACCTTCTCAATGAATGCAGTAGGTTAACTACCGAGGATCATCAAATTTAGAATTCAACCGAATGTAACATTCATGTCATTAATTATTCCTGTTGTATTGTAGCAGAGTAGGATTGTTCTGATTGCGGCAAACGGGTCATAAATTGCCGAAATGACGCATCAGGTTTCTTTACCTGATCAACAACGATCAAGTAGTACTACAGAAGAAAAATGAGTTAAATATTTAGTGAAACTTATCAAGGTGATCTTTATATATTTTCCTTTTTATGGATTACAAAAACTACGAGAGAACAACCCTTTCAAGTTTTCTACTACACTTTAAAACTCGATAAGAAAAAGGTCAGCGTGATAAACGCTCTTTAAACAGCGAACATATTGCCTCGTGCACCTTTTGAGGATACGCGATTTCAGCAAAGTAATATTCCCAATATTCGGAACGTGACATTTCTTTCTTTATCGAAACTTCTTATTTCACGACGTGAACAAATTAGCAACCATTGAGGTCTGCGCGTGAATAACCGCCACGATTGTTTCTTTTGTAATCGGTGTGACACATTTCAAGCACAGGACGATCCGTCACGCACGTTACATGCTCGTTCTTCATTTTCATATCGCGGTGTAAGCCAGTCGGCGATAACGAGTCCTCCTTTCTTTCAGAACCGTACATTTCACCCGGTCGCCACGTAAATTCATAAGAGGATAACGCGGTCTAGAAAGAACTAATCGTTGGTCAACTTGAAATTCGTGTCAGCCACCGGAGTCACGAAGGAACGAGACAAAGAGTTTTGCGTGTATCTGCCCTAGATGCGTCACGAAATTCCAAAGTGGTCGCCTAAAAAGCAAGAAATGAGCTTTAAAAACTAAACAGATGCGAGTTGCGTTTGGTAATTAAAATTCACTACACACAGAAATGTACTCGCCTCATTTTCATCTGTGTTTTATATTCTGCCCCTAAGATCTTTCTATGATCTCTCTCATTACCGTACGTGTTTCAAGGATATTAGGGGTTACTTAGTTTTTATCTCACAAGGTTCGCCTTAAAATTTTGTCCCGTTCTTATCGGTTTTTTGACCGGTGAACATGTTGCATGCCCGGTAGCAGATTAATTGCACGTAAGGTGGTGGACGAAAAATATTTGCACCGATAAACAAGAGAACCGCTCGTAAATTTTTTCGATATCCAGCTTTTTCGTTATTGCTCAAAAGAGTGCGTGTCTGTCGGCAATCGAGTTTAATTGACAGTACGTTGATCCTGGTGACCGATATACCATTAAAGTGCTTAACAATTACGTCGTAGGTTGATCTGATTCCATTATTGTGCTCTTACGAGTATTCCAATAGAAACTCTGTTTCAATTCTTTGCTTCGCATACTTTTCAACTTCACCGTTGTTACGGTTTAGCACGCATGAAATTTGCGATTGAGTGTGTAGTTGAATTGTGCATATTAGTTCTGCATTAGTATTATTGTGATTGGATCTACGCTGTGAAACATGTTACGTGATTGTCTGGATTTCGTGCTTTCTGAATTACAAGGAATATACATCATTTCAGCACTGGTATATCTACAGCATCTGGATTTAATATCCTTGCCTGCAAGCAAAAGAAATGGTAATAATGGAACTATATGTAGAAAGTATTACGTGCATTACATGATAAGTAGCTTTAAAGCATGTCTTCTGAAATGAAAGAATGTCATCGCGTTTGCGTTACTGGGGCGATAAAGTAGGTGATTTAATTATACATTAGTAGCTCGCATTAGAAATTTCTATTTAATAAGTAAAATTTATTAAACTAACACTTGGTCTCGTGCGGTGAGACTAAAGTCAGGGCCCTTCCCAGACTACTGCTAATCAGAAGAAAAGAAATTGAGGTGAAACGTCGTACATTTCACGTGTAATGTTGAACAATACTCGCATTCACCTACTTTCTTTCCCTGTTTTATCGCGATTCGCGCAGATTCGTGTTCGCATTGCGATCCGTAGGTCTGTTCATTTATCGCCCCGGTTGTCGGGCTGAATATGCATGAGACGTATTCGAAACGAAATGAATTTCGGTAGGTCGATTAGCCGTCGTTTCGAGAAAACGGTCGTGCCACGATCGTTTCTGGTGCGTATACAGCCACGTAGTTGGATGACGTGTACCGATCGACGATATGTAAATCACTGCGGCATCCCCGTCTCTGTGTTACTCGTTGCCTTTTAACCCAGGCCCCGTAGCACGCTTGTCGCAGAACGTTCGCAGGACAACTACCCTGTTACACCTTTCCTTGCGTGGCACTCTCGCTCGTCACGCACCTCCTGTAATATATGTCAATTACGATTTCAAACTTCTTGCATGCATAAGTACCTTCGTTAACACTGATTTTCAATGAAATACTGGGTTTATCGAGTCACGTGTAGCTAAAGAATTAATAAAACTCGCACAATAGTACTGGGGGAAGCTTGATAAGTGATCAGGGAGGATTAGCGAATCTGTGATTATGTACTTGGGTTACTTTGCTGTGGACTTTATTAACTTTTCTAGTGTTTCACGCTGCTTTACATTGTAATGCATTACCTGTATCAGGTTGTGCTATACATGTAAATTTCCACCATTTCCTAATCATGATGTTAATAAAATGGCTCATCGCAGCAGTTTAAAGTATCCATAACTCCTAATTGTCTGTAAATTATATTGATCTTCTGAGCACTCCAAATATTCTGTAAAATAAGATTAAAGCAATCTTTAACTGAAAGATTCTACAAATTCACTGTTCCAAGCAAGTTTTTATATTCGTGTCTCACCTGTGCACGAAACTAATAATAAGCACGGCGATCGTCGCAAAAAATCAAGCTTATGTTGTGTGCCACGTGAGATCGCTGATAAAAGAAGGAAAGAAAAAATGTTTCGTGGTAATCGACCGGGCCGAATTAACTCAACGATCGCGACGTAAACAGCTTATCGTAGCATAGGGCCTTATCACTGGCCAATTATCGTACCAACTGCATGCATCAAATGGCATATGGAAATTGTGACAAATACAACATACAGTTTTTACTTTATCGTAAATTCGGGTCTCATTGCGAATCGCTTTATGACATCTTCCTGCAGATTTCAAGGCTGATGAACTTGTTTCGAATTACAATCAAATACTCCATAGTCGATGACCTGTTTCCAAAGGTGAAGAGTTAAAGTAGGGGGAAGCGACCTTTCGACCGTCTACATTCTCTTATCATCAAGGTAAATGGTCAAGAAGGATATTCACCCCTTTACGATGTATCGCTATTCCAATTTATATAGGGTGGCGTAAACGCTTCTCAGTTCAATCCTTAAATGATAATTTTACACTAATGTGCCACTCTGTGAAAAATTTCCAATAGCTACTGAGTAACATTATCTATTAGTTACATTTCAGAATGTCATAAATATGAATTCTGGGTTGAAGTATGACAGCCTGTTGGTATTTTTCTTATGAAAACGTTCTAGTACTTTCATTATCTTGAGCAGTCCAAAACATCTTAAAAAGAAAATAATTAAATAAGTGATTCTAAGACCTACAAACGTTAAGGAATGTAAGAAACCTGTGATGATGCTTCAGAGTATAAAATGAAAAAATTTGTAATGCAAGAGTGTTGTTGTAGGAAGTTGAATAAACACAGAGGGTGCACGACCGAGTAAATGCGTGAAAAGGTTAAGGGTTGTAGCACCCATGGTGAACCCAGCTCCGACGAGGGTGCACCCACGCGTACTTTCGTTACACCTTCCATTCGATCGGTACTGCATACCTCCAAGTGGAAGATTGTTGCACCGTGACCTTGGCCTAGCAACCAAGATATGCATTCAGTTACACGTGCGAGCAATTGCATCGTAATTTACAGGGACAGTTTGATAAATTACAATGCAAACGGACTGGTAGACTCTCTGAATGGAGTTCCTCTTCTTCATCCTCTTTTTTGCTCCTCCTCGAAGCTTCGGCCTGTTACTTCAATCGTTAATGCGAATCAGAATTATGCATCGCGAAACTGGTAATCTGAAATATGAAAGTTTATGTTAGCGATAGAGCGCATTTACGATTACAGGATCAATTTTAGATTAATTATTGTTCTTTGAAAGAGAGAGTATCTGAACATGATCTATCAGATTCATAGAACGCTACCGGTTTAGTGAACAGGAACACGCAATGCTCGGTAGAGCAGTTTTGAACCTTAATTTTGTCCAACGACAAACCCTAGTAATTACCGCGAGAATCGTCGATCTAATCTCTCCGCGATATTATTCCGTTGACGTCGAGGTAAGGGATTATTTTTAGAGGGTTATTTATTATTAGACACACCTTCGTGAGCAGGTGGTCTTGAGACGTTTGAGATCAATTTGATGGGAACACTCTGATTACAAGTTTCACAGAAATTGATCATGTTCAAATTAAATGTAACTCTAGAAATCTATAGAATCCTAAGACATGTAAAAGATTAAATACAACCGTTCTGATTTTCACATTTAGGTCCACAGTTTTGTAAGAGAATTATTAAACTCTGAGTAGGTCATTTAAGCTCTTGTTGTTACTGTGACACAATCACACCAATTTCACGTGTAAAGTAACGAGACGAAAGGCCTTCCAGATAGTTGCAATAAAGAAGCCGGGCAACCTTGAACGGAATTCACGAGGCTCGTTAAAAGGCTAGCACGTGAGCGATTTCGCTGGTGACGCTGTGATTTATGTGGGATATTCATTATACCAACAATGACTGTATCTTTTTTCTCACAGACGGTAATTAGGGACGGGCCAGATTTAATATTACAACGAAGACTATAAATCTGTGATAACGATGCGCAATCTTCCTTCGGTGAGACTTGTTCGTTATAAAGAAATAAGAAGAATTGATATCCTGTCCGTATACGTTCGTTTCATGCTTTCAATTAAATTTCCGGACTGAACGTTTCATTCGTACCTGTCTTCTTGGCTGCTCGTTTAACGAGGCAACACCTTCAGTCGATTATTATCTTCTTCTTCTTTCATGCTGTAAAAAATTACGGTTTTTTAGTTGCCATATTTTATTCGTACCTCGAGTTTACTATCTCACATTATACTTATCATAGGTGGTTATTATATCTGTAAAGGATAAATCAATTAAATGACCGTATATGATTAGCGACAAAAACACGAACGACCTCCGTAAGGGTTAAACTTACGTCACAAGGGGTTGGTTGCCGGAAGGGTTGCTTGGGTGTGCGAGAATGAGAGGGTCGTTTGACCTTCACCGTGTGTTAATCTATGCTTCCATTATCATACCAATCCCATCAAAGCTGGCATTGCATTGCAACTGCACGACGATGAACGTACATTCGGTTATCGGTCGATCGAGCTGTTTTTCAATGAAGAATTCGTACCATCATCCTTTCTGTAAATTGAATATTGTAAACAATATAACTTAATATATAACTTCAAAGTTTCTGATCCATATCATTCATCAGACAATGTCTTACATAAACGTGAACATTGTCTCATATGAAGATGAGTTTGCACATCACAATAAACATGGCCTCATGTAAACGTAATCTGTTGTGTAAGTATAAAAGCAGTACCTTGCTAGAACTGAACGAAATGTTTGATGTATTGGTAACACTATTCACCAATGACCAGTTAATAGTGGACACGTTAAACGATGGTGAGAAATTTCAAAGGATTTTTATAACCAACCATGACAAGCTTATCGAATCTCTGGCACACTGCCGACAGCAGCGTGCGTGTCTCGAATTCATCAGTCGGTTTATTAGACTATTAGCCTCGTTAACGTTTTTTTCCCCTCTTCCAGCATACTTTGAATATTGACCCTATTTAGCCAATCAAGGTAATTGGTCAGACGCGATGCCACTTTCCGTGAACAACCGGACCTTTTGTATTCTACATGGGCGTGTACGTCCTTAATTCCAAGGAATGCTTTCAGGAATCGTTTCCTATCGCAGAACCCTCGTTACCGGGTGTCTATCATACCATGTAACCAGATTTCCGATCTGTCTATCATAATCTCATTCCCCTCTGATCAGTCTACATCAGATTATTGGAAGATCATCTGAAAATGTGATAAACCATTGTAACAAACGTATAATGATGATGACGTATATAATGATGAAAGGAGAGTGAAAAATCTTGGAAAGTGTTGGTCCATGGAGCTCTGAGATTATCGCAGAGCAAGCAAGGTTCAAGTATTTGTATGACGTATGAGTCGAATTTCGGAGTACAATTACATGTCATAGCTTATTGAGCCACCCGTCGAAGGGGTGGTTGTTTGTCCTTGAGACACGATGGCTATCCTGGCAAGCGAAGCGAGGGGTAGGGGATGTTGCAGCCAGAGGGCTGGTTCTCCAGCCCAATGGGGGGGTAGCACACACCCCGCCTCCAGTTGTCCATCGAACACAGTCGGGGTTGCACCTAGTGGCACAGCCTTCTCGCGATCCTCTTTCTTTCGGTACCACGTTTACCCCGTTCTGTTCTCAGTTCCTTCGTGATCGTGCGATTACAAGGCAGCCACTCTTCAAGGTCGATCGTTCTTTCTTTCCCCATTTTTTGATAAACATACACAATTAATTCAGTCTTCCAGCTAAAACAGAATACGGTACATTAACAATTTGTTACCGGTGTATTTGATTTTAATCTCAACAAATATTTCATGCAATTTTAAAAGACACCGTGATAAGTGTGACCAAGTGAAAACATGTGAATATACTCCCAAGAGTTTGCCGTCCAATGATACGTATACAAGGACCGTGAATCTCGTTGAGGGGGATTACAGTGATTTAGGTTCACCATTGAGTCGGCAAGTTGTTCGTCCCGTTCGGACCTGGAGCCGGACTTTGTCGCCGGCGAGAAGGCGGACTCTTACAGCGATTCCGACTTAGAGTCCTGCAGCCCCAAATCCTGGGAGTGCTGCGACAGTTTTGTCGTGTTGATGAGCGATTCCTTTGAAGTTATATCGCTGCCGGCCGATATGCTACAGGTCTTCGATGTTTCATCCATATTACAAACAATATACAATTGACGGAACAAATACGGCAAGAAACTGCAAGCATTGTACAAAATATCTTTAAGTGTGTTCGAAATTAGTAAAATTACTGAATTGGAAAATGTGCGAAGGTAGTCATGTAGATCGGTTCTATGAACCTAGGAAGCCTCGAATAAATCATTCTCGTTATAATTTGTGGAGCCTCTATTTACTGTTGTGTCGTAAAGGACTATATTGCGATTTGTTCCATCAATTATACTTGTGTATTCTTTTCTAAATTCATCTGAAATTTGACAATAGCCGGCCAGCTATGGAAAGAAGAATAACACCTGGTACACGAGTCCTACTGGCGCAGGTAGTAGAGGTGGAGCGAGCGTCGGAGGTGGTGTTGGAGGTTGGCAAAGTAGACCACCAGCGGTGGCGAGTCTCAGCAGGAAAGCTTCCATCACCGACGAAGCACCACCTCCTGGTGGTGGAAAGCCTTCCTCGGGACGTGTCATACGAATCGTTAACAAC
Organism: Megachile ligniseca; assembly: GCA_945859555.1. Taxonomy (NCBI): domain Eukaryota; kingdom Metazoa; phylum Arthropoda; class Insecta; order Hymenoptera; family Megachilidae; genus Megachile; species Megachile ligniseca. The sequence continues at coordinate 1,908,047 of OX243792.1, forward strand.
CATGATCACACCGTGCAGGTAGTTAATAACATCTGAAAACGTGTGCATGATCAATATTTGGTAAGAGATCATGAACGAAAGTTTGATACATTTGTTTAAATGCAATTTACAGTGTAGAGTCTTGTTGAACCTCCGCACTTCGCAGCCATTTGAAGAGGTGTTAGAGGATCTTGGACAAGTGTTGAAGATGAATGGGGCCAAAAGGATGTTCACGGTTTCCGGGCAAGAGGTAAATATCATAAAGAATTGTTCCAAAAGATGACGTGTTTGGTGATCGATTTGTTACACGTTCGTAAACGAAACGTGGGCGACTACGAAAGTTTATCAGCGATTTATGCAAATCGAAGACATTGGTTCAGCATCGTACTTATAAAATCTGCTTGAATAATGTTTGTCCATAAATATGCATGCGATGGTGGGGGTAGAAGCGTCGAAACGAAGCGTGACGGTATCGGGGTCGACTTCACTCTAAATGGAATAGGGTCGTTGCTTAACTCTTTTGTTCCTTACTTTCTGATCAAGAAATCAAAATTCTAATATAATTCCCGATACTTTTAATTCTTCCCTTTTCTTATTTATTTAAATTCACAACAGCGTCGTGATCAGGGTGTAAATCGGAGACCCACGGGAAGAAAGGTCAGAGATCCATCTTTTCAGGTCACGACCGTATATGAATTTCAAATTGACCAATTTTCTTTACCGAGCATTCGACTGACTTATACATCATCGTATACACCTGGTACCGCCTACGTCAATCGTGGTGACGCTCCAGATACGATCCTGACACGAAAGAAAATGTCTTGGTTCATTCATTTTAACGCTTGCATTTCCCACTGTTATATTTCGTGCTCGATATTCCAAATAGATTATCCATGCTATGACTTGATAGAAAAACCATTAACCATCTGATACTTCAACTGTGAAACATATAAATTTATACTGTGAACAGGTGAGAAGCTTCTCGCAGTTGAGGAACGAATTCGCGGACGTGGACACGTTTTACCTAGGTACTGGGTCTGGAATAGGTATGGCTGGCGCGGTCACGGCATCTCCGGCGAGGAGATCCAGGTCGAGGGGACCACCCACCGTGGTCGAAGACATTGGTCGTCAACGGCGAGCCCGTAGCAAAAGCAGACCTCGCGCTTTGTACGCCCCTGATTCTGACGTCGTCCGAGTAAACGGTTCTCCATACAGTTTTATTTATTTGTTATTGTTGCTCTCTTATGCAGAAAATCTGAAACGATACTGTGCTTTATAAACAGATTACAGCGTGGTGGAAGTGTTAAGGGACGAACCTGCCAGAGTGACGATCAGAGGATTAAGAAGATCCTTTTACCCACCTTCCCATTTACCACCAGTGGACAATTCGCCACCGGACAAGAAACTGCAGCTAGAATGGGTTTACGGATATCGGGGCACCGATACCCGAAGAAATCTCTGGGTCTTGCCCAGTGGCGAGCTCTTGTACTACGTTGCGGCCGTGGCTGTTCTCTTCGACAGAGAGGAAAATGCACAACGGCATTATGTGGGACACACGGAGGATATTACGTGCATGGAGGTAGCTTTTGTCTTCTCTGAACTTAATCAACAATATCTTCATCTATTATCATCTCTGATATAATACTCTTCTATCAGTAAACATACTTAAGTCTTACTTCAGACAATATCTGTAATAGTAGAATATAATTAGTATAACACCTAATCTATGTATTATCATCTGTATAGTAGCCTTAATTTATACACTTGCTTCACACAGTATTATAATTCAGCAGGACTGCTTTCTGCAGTCCCACCCAATAGATGCATCAAAGATGGGCATCGGAATGAAATCAAGTGTTGCAATATGTTTGCCCGCAGGTTCACCCAAGCAGAGAGCTCGTGGCATCCGGGCAAAAAGCTGGTAGACACAGAAAAGCGCAACCACACGTTCGCATATGGTCAACAGAAACCTTGCTCACTCTGTATGTGTTCGGAATGACTGAGTTCCAGATGGGAGTCTCCGCCTTGGCGTTTTCGCAGCTGGTAAAGTATCGTGTCTAAAAAAGAATTGAGTACTTTTTACCTCGGCTCCACACCTATGTTCTTGTGCACAGAACGGTGGCAGTTACGTGCTGGCGGTTGATGCTGGTAGAGAAGCAATACTCTCCGTATGGCAATGGCAATGGGGCCATTTGTTGGGTAAAGTGGCGGTAAGTTTCTCCTTTTTTGCAGATGCTAGAATAAATAAATTGCTAATAAAACTTATGCAAACAGGACAAAGTTCTAATGTTTTAACAAAATAAGTTTATATGAAATTTCTAAATTTAAACAGTATACCATAATGTCTCTCTATAGACAATGCAAGAAGACCTCACAGGAGCCGCCTTTCATCCCCTGGACGATAATCTGCTAATAACACACGGTCGTGGGCACCTCACCTTCTGGAATAGACGGAAAGATGGTTTCTTTGAGAGAACGGACATCATCAAACCCGTAAGTAGCAATTGGAACAACCTTATATGCCTGAATTTGTTAACTTGCTTTTCCCATTTAAGCCTTCTCGGACTCACGTGACGAGCATCCAGTTCGAGCAAGACGGGGATGTCGTGACGGCAGACAGCGACGGTTTCATCACCGTCTATTCTGTGGACGCTGACGGAGCATACTTTGTTCGGATGGAATTCGAGGCGCATAATAAAGGCATCAGTTCACTAGTGATGCTATCGGAGGGCACGTTACTCTCCGGAGGAGAAAAAGATCGCAAGATCGCCGCATGGGATTCTCTTCAGAATTACAAGCGGATTACAGACACAAAGGTACACGGATTGCACATTCTTGTGCAATGCAAGCTTCCCTTAGAGGACTCTTAGAGTCCAGATCCTAGACCCTCTCCTTTCTTCCTTTTTGTCTTTCCCAAAACTAGCAAGTTCTATTTTTAACCAGAGAAAGCCTACCTTGCACCTCGTTTCAAGGTGCTTAATGGTTACATATGTAATCAAAATATCAAGGTTCGAATCGCAGTATAATAAAATTCGATCGATCAAATATTTCTCTTGTCTATTCTTCGTTTCTTAAAGGTCAAGTATGACCTAGTCCTACAAAATAACACTATTTTCCAGTTGCCAGAAGCAGTAGGAGGAGTCCGTAGCATTTACCCTCAGCGGCCAGGAAGGAATGATGGAAACATATACGTAGGAACCACGAGGAACAACATATTGGAAGGTTCTCTTCAAAGAAGGTTCAACCAAGTAGTCTTCGGCCATGGTAGACAATTGTGGGGACTGGCGGTGCATCCGGACGACGAGGTGTTTGCCACAGCCGGTCACGACAAGAACATTGCTCTCTGGCGAAGACACAAATTGTTATGGACAACGCAGGTAATGATTTAATAAATGTATAAAAATTTAAACATGTGTACTATTAATCAAGTATTGTTTCAGGTCGGTTTTGAATGTATCTGCATTGCTTTCCATCCTTTTGGAGTGGCACTAGCTGCCGGCTCCTCCGAGGGTCATCTTCTAGTTTTGGCAGCAGACACCGGTGCAGCTGTAGCGACCCTTAGAGTTTGTGGATCACCCTTATCGTGCATTGGCTACAATCCAAGTAAGATACAATCTTAAGAAACGTTTATTCAGCCTAGTACAGTTTTAGACTAGCCTTCCTTAAGGAGAAAATCGTGTAAGGGAAGGTGAGACCTACTTCTACAGGTAGAACCTTGTATCACTTTTTTCCTTAAGGAAGACTGGAATAGTTAACAATGTACACACCATTACAAATATATCTGTTTCTTACGAACAGCCGGAGAAATCGTGGCGATGGGTTCTCAGAACGGCAGTGTCTATCTCTTCAGAGTATCTAGAGATGGATTCTCCTACAAGAAGAGCAATAAGATACGTGGGACGCAACCGTTGATGCAGCTCGACTGGAGTTCTGACAGCAGATTTCTTCAGACGGTCACGCAGGACTACGACCTAGTATTCTGTAATGTCATTGCTTCATTGTAAGATGTTGCATATCAAATCATGCCAGACTTGTTTCACTGCCAGTCATTTGATATACAACTTAATAATCAAAGTGGCAAATATAACATGGACAATAATTTGCAGGGGACGTGAAAGCGTTATCGTCGGAGAAAAGTCCGCTGGTCATGAAGGACGTTAAGTGGTACACCCATAATTGCATGGTTGGCTACATGGTGTCCGGTAAGTATAAGATTCGTTGACGACATGAATATGGAATTACAAGTTTGTAATTGGCGATGGTTGTTCGCAGGAATGTGGAATAATCGTTATTATCCATTGACAACGGTTCTGACTACATCGAGTAGGTCGGCTGCTCACGACATGTTAGTCAGCGGCGACGCAGAAGGCTACCTGAGACTGTTCAGATACCCGTGCACCAGTGCAAAAGCAGAGTACGTGGAAGAGAAAGTGTACAGTTCCCTCGTGGCCTGTGCCAGGTTCCTCTACAACGATCAAAACGTCGTCACTGTCGGTGGAACAGATGCTGCGCTGATGCTATGGGAACTCGTAGACGAGTAGAAAAATTCGGAAAATTTGCCATAGATTTTCTTAATATTTTTGCATTTTACCAAAGGTCTAGCACCGGACCATTTGACCGTTTAATCTCGAAGAGATTGCGACGATTTACTTTGTCATGGAACTTTTTTTAATAACGAACGAGTAAACGTATCGAACGTTTATCATTTTATACTGGATACGTTTCGATAACCCGGTATTTGTTCATCAGCGAAAGGACCCCGAGTGAAAATATTGTAACTATTTTTACGGTCATTCGACTTGATTTTTTGTCCGACGAGAAAGTATGCTGTGGAAGATTTATAGTTAACTACGTCATTGTTGGTTCATTGTCATCCGACTTCCACGCTTCCTATTATTGGAAACCATAATTGCTCGTCACTGATAACGGAATCGAAAGCAGCGCTAGAAACCGCTCGGCGCACTTGTTGTACCCTTACGTCGTGTCAGTGAATTGTTTCAAGGACGAATATACATTTTTAACGTTTTAAATACAGTTTCGTACCGCAACGATGCGATCGGTATCACTCCCTATAACCCTGAAGGTTGTCGCATATCAAATGCAGTTTTTCGAGCACGTTTTGATTAATGAACATTATTTTTAACGAAGATACAGCTGACGAAGGTTCTATGAATAAGTGGGCCATTTCATATGCAACAACTCAAGTTTCATACTAATCAGGGCGATCACTGATTTCAACGAAGGCAAGATATGATCCGTTATCGAGCTTGTGATTGCCACGGAGTTGCGAAACTTAAGTTATCGACAGAAATACACGGAACAAGGATCTATCTTCCCTTCTATCAATTGTTTTGCTATCATCGTCGCTATAACCGTACAGTCGCATGCAAATTGACCTCTCTTAATTAAGAGACGGTTACTGATTGTTCATGTTTTTTACATGTGAGGGTAAGAGATTCTAAATTGGTATATCTCTAGTCTCTTCAGGTTCTGTCTGGGTCTCTCTAGGCTTTTGTAAAGTTTTCCCTACGGTTTCCCTAGATCTCCCAGAATTTAGAGGCTCCTCAACCCTTCCGCTTTACTGGGAGGAGGAGTTAACAGTTGTGGCTTCTCTCAGTAAGAGGAAGCACACTAGGCAAAAACTTTATCCACTGTGGAATGTAAGATTTCATGTTTCATATCCGCCTTCTTCTCCCACTCACAGCGACGAAAATCTCTACGCCTCCTCTTTCGAACAACGGTTATCTTTGCACGCGACTGTACGCGTTAAACGATAACCGGTGGCGTGCGATAACGTTATCATGCTATAACGATACAGTACATATTAAAAGTGTAATGAAAACGATACACGTAGGCACACGTTACATGTGTATCCGTAGAAATAATTAAACAAACAATGTGCGCACGTTCAGGAGCGTGCGTTCGGGGCGCTGGCGCCCCTTTGTAGATCATAAGTAACATATAGGTTTAAATGAAATCCAAGAGGACGAGAAACGTTTCCAATGTAACACGCACTCTTGTACGGGAACGACGGTCGACTTGTTCTTTTCTTCATTGTTTCGAAGATTTTAAAGATAATACGTATAACGCTGTTGCGGGTCAACGCGCATCCCTCTATCTCCGTCGATCCTTCTGTGTTTCACAATGATTATTTCTAGAAGAGAAATGAAAACATAGAGATTATACAGAATGTTTAAACGATATTATTATAAATATCTATATATACGTATATATACGTAGCAAGTAGATGCAAACGATAACACGAGGTTCTCTAACGTTTAGCTACACACGGGATCGTCACTGCCATGGCATCGAATTCAAAATTTGGTTTATGGTCTGCAATTAATGTCCCTTGCAGCCACAGATAGTATTTCTCTTGTTTACGTTTTCCTTCAAATTTTCCAGACTCTTCCTAAACTCCTAACTTATTCCTAACTTGCCCACATTAATTTATACAGCTCATTATTTAAAAAGACTCATGCGTGAATCATATCTGCTGATAGCAAATTAATTCTTGTTTGGAGCATAAAAGAAAATGGACATCATAATCGCAGGCAGAAGTAAATTTTGGTGTTCGATGCGCCCTGAAACAAAAATGAGAAAGGATTCAAACGATCCCACGAATGTTTAGCATGGAAAAATCGTAACAGTGTAGAGAAGCTATCTTAATATAATAAATTCTGCACATTAGATAACACATTGATGTATCATTACCGATATAGCCCAACTGTCCAATAACTCAACATGATTAGACAATAAGATGTTAACACGTTGAACCTGAAGACTGTAGATTCACTTCTGTGAAACAAGCCATAGGTCTGGAATAGGTTCACCCCCCAGACTGCGTATCTTCCCGGGAGCAACGTGTTAAATATAATTTATTGCGCATAATTCATGGCTTGCAATCTTAAGAAATATGACTTTTAGATGGAAGTCTATGCTTGAAATGTTTCTTCTCTCCAACAGGACAAAACAGAGGAAACACGTTTGGTGGCTCAAAGCGATTCTTTATTATTAATTTGATGTCTTACAGTATGAGTGTTCCTGGTAAGCGTCTAAGTGGTTCATTTTGTTTCTCATCATCTCAAACACAACATGGAAAAGTGATTGCGCCCGGATTTTGTTTTGTGCTAATTCATTGTCGCATCGCTACTGACCATCCACGTTCCTCTCCTCCGACATTTCCATATTCTTGTTCTTATTTGAACATATCACACAGAAATGTCCGAGGACGGGGAAACGAGATACATTCCTGCTCGAAATTTTCATACGCAGAGATTCAAACGAACACCACAGCATTTGTACTTTGATTACAAGAACAAAAAATGTTATCGTTAAATTGTATGCACCGGTAAGTTGGTCACGGTTGCACCAAAAAAAAAAAACCAATTAACTCGAAACACAAGGACGAAACAAGTTTTTATCGCGTTTCCTTTCTTTTCAATTGCTAATCAAGCTTTACTTCCTAATAACTTATCAATTATATAATACGTAATACACCTGAATAATATAATGTCGAGCAGAAATGTTTCAGAGCGTGCGACGAAATTCACCGGATCAAGAACAACGTCGGTTTCATCTTTTTTTTCGCTCGAGTAAGAAATGACTTTTTGCGTAAGCATTATTCCATTCTTCCTCGATGATCATACGGACTAGATTTGAATTAGAAGAACGAAAGCCGCCTGTTCAATACACGTGTCCTTGGAAGCTTTCGTCACTTTTTTTCTCGCTTTCTTCTATCTCGTTGAGGAACTTTTTCTTTCCTTTTTGTACATTGAATAATCCTCGGTACGCGTGTGTTTGTGTGTGTCGACTTACGTGTAACGAGTGACGCTCAACGATAATAATAATACTTTCGTCAACTCCGATCGGTCCGGGTACTATCAACAAATTCGAAGATCTCGGCATTATATAAATAAATAACAACTATATGAAACAATACTCCTCTAAAATTACAGAAATTTACAAGTCCTACAGTCTCTAAGGTTTCCCAATCAACGTCTCCACTTTCCCGCCGCTCTTTTCTCAGATGCTGATCCACTCGTCTCCACTCTTACGCTTTTTCTTTTGTGTTTTTCTATACAATACTAGTTCGTTCATTCTCTCTCGCACACTCTCTCTCTCTTCTCCTGCAACCAAAAATAAATGAACAAACAAACAAACGAATGTAAACAAAAATGGTAAATAAAAAATAATTGATCGGTTTTAAAGATTATTAATACATTGACCGGCATAGTTGAGGCAATCATTGTATACAATGGTTTCATTATATGATCAGGTATGAAAATTACTTTAAAACATTAAAATCACTATAGTTACTTTAAGACATTAAAATCACTATAGTTACTTTAAGACATTATCAATGCCTATTTTTAATTACCAATCGGTAAATTCAATAATGTTCAGAATTTTTTTCAGACCATGCCAATCAATACGTTAAAACACTGCCTTTTGAATTGAAGGAACACTGTCTACGATTTTAAACAATAAAAAGGCAGACAATGTTCCTACCGATCGTTAATACAATTAATGTAATAATATTAAACGTTTCATCCTCTTTCTCTCCTCTTCTCACGCTCTCATTCTGTTCCAGGATGAGTTTCAAAGAGAAACTGCTGGTGCTAGTTGTCCCTGTTTGTTCGTATTTTTGTACAAAGGAAAAACACTGAAGCACTGAACAGTTATGCGTCTCGAAACGCAACCTGAAGTTCGTGTCCTTTTATCACGCACTCGCAAATGTCCTTTGCCCTCTTGTTTCTTCTTCTGCCTTTTCTTTTTTACATCATTCCCGTCGAAAGACATGGTAAAGCCAAAAAGTCAGACTTTGGTCGACTAACCCACTAGAATGTTTGAAAACGTGCTCAGATAATACAGCAGAATGCAAAATGCATTTATTTAGGCACGTGCTTAGAATTTGTTTCGCTCATCCACCATCATACACGGTGCCTTGCTTCGTCGTTTATCTCTCTCTTTTTCTTTCTCTGTCAACACGTTCAGGCACAGTTCGCATATACACATTATTACATTCGTACATATTATTATACGTAAAGCGATACAATTCCTATCATGTACAGTGTTTAGTTTTGTTGTATCGTTCTTCGTGAGTCTCTTTGAAATGGAGTGTAACGCTTGCCAGTCTCTCTTCGTATTCGAGATCGAATTTGAGACGCTCCAATTCGAATTACATTACACTGAAACTCTCACCAGGTATTCTATAAAGAAGTCGAATCAGAAATGTTTACAAAAAAAGCAAAACCTAAAGAAATGACAGAAAAGATAAAACGTGAATGGAAATCGAGCAATGGAACTACGTGCTAACGATTGTTGAAATCTGAAAACGAACATTCTTGCTCATTCTATTGTTCTCATTTATCTGTGTCGCTGCCATTGTACCGATACTACAAATAACATTGTAATTGCTGCTGAGATTTCTAAACGATTCTGTTTGGAATAGTGGAAAGACAACCAATTTCATCCGATAATCTCTTTAAGATAAAAAAAAGAAAAGAAAGTGGAAAAACAAATAACAAAGGAAAAGTCGGACAAGAAAATGGATAACCAAGCAGCCCGAGTTTGTATTGGTAGCACCACTTGTGTTCTACGCAAACGGCGTAGTTTACGTTTTGTCTGGGGTTAATTTGCAATGTTGCCTCTCTATTTGTTCCTCTTTGCACGGACTCCTACATCTACTTTTTCCATGTTCTTCAGTCCTTGAATCTTCTTCACTGTTATTTACAGAAACTGACCTCTGCGATGATTCTTCTTTCTGAATTTCCTTTGTCCTTTGATTATCGTTTACTTGTGTTTTATCTAGAATTTTATACCTTTTCGCCGCTACCGTACACGCATTACCCGCTACCACATCAATGTTCCGTTTCCTCGACACGTGTTTTTTAGTCAACGAGTCGCTGTTTTGACGTACAGTCACCGACTGTTGTGTATTTGTCGTTGCGTTTGATTCCGCTTGACTTTCTGCTTCTGTTTTATCGTTCTCCATGTTGACATCCACGTAACACATTTTGGCAGCGTCAGATGTCAGATTGTCACTGTTGTGACCAGGCGTATCGTAACACGGCGTTGAACTAGGCGCATATACGTTTTCCAGTTGATCGTATTGACTCATAGATTCGTTACTTTGTTGACTGATCTCTGACAAGTTTCCTTGTTTAATTTCTTCCTTTTTGAACAACTTGTTCTCGTATGCTTTTCGCTCTATTTCCCTCGTCTTTTCATCTTTCCGATCTTGCCGGTTGGAATTGTTCGAAGAGTCTTGAATCGAACCAGCTTTGGTGAACAACTGAATTGGTCGTTGAAATCCTTTTGATGGATGTGGGGGAATTGATAGCACCTCGCATTTGGAAAATCCGACTTCGGATGATAATAAATACTGTGTGAAATTGTGAGGCCGAAATTCGATATTACGATAAGTTTTGTATATCCGTTCCTGAAACACGAAATTGATTTTGTTGATTGTTCATGTTCCTGAAATTATCGTGATTAAAAGCACACTTTATAAAGAGAATTCTGTAATACTAACCGTAAGATTCTTTTTCTTGGTATAACTACTCCATCCTTGTGGTTCCAATACTAACACTCCACCCGGCCGTAACTGTGCGTACATACGTTTGAAGGCTTGTTTTAAACCAGCATCTCCAAAATTTAAATGTATCCATTTGGTTAAAGACAAACAGAGAATTGTGTCAAACTGTGGCTGCTCTGTGCATAATAGAGTATCATCCTCCAACACATAGTTGCCCTAAAAATAAATACAATTAGAATTCTTAAACTTAAAATAATTAGTCTATATAACTTTTTGATCTGATAGAATACCTGCACAAATGTAACATTGTAAGGGAAACCTTTATGACTATTATTTTTTGTAAAACCTGGAATATCAACTGGACCATAATTGATCGGCATAGATATTGGGAAGAAATTTACGTCCTGGTGATCATTGTTTTCGTTCCTGGCTGGAGACTGTACACAATTAACATAGTGTTTGATATTTTTTCTAGCAATATTGATGAGTGTTCGATCAATGTCAATACCAGTTACACTTTTGGCTGAAAAATCTCTGGCAACAGAAAGGGTAATGTGGCCAATGTTGCAACCAATATCAAGAACGTCCTTCCCAAAGAATAAATGCTTGCGCTGTGCAAACACTGTCAGTCTTGTGTCCACTTCATGATAGGAGTTACGATAGCCATAATACCTATTATAATTGCCATATTGATAATGTGCATCCTTCTCTCTGAAGTTTGGCATTGCTTGCTTCTTCTTTTTATCTTGACTTGGACGATGTTGAGGTCTAGACTTCCAGGCTCCAGGTTGAGGGATAACAGGACTAACAATCTTATCTTTAGTATCCACTTTCCTTAATCTTTTATCCTTAGGTTCTTCTAATCCCTTTAAACGTAGTTTATTTTTATCTTTTTGTGGACTTTCTGGCTTAGGTTCTTTAGACTGATTAGGTGGAGGTGAATTTAATGGTGCCTGTTGTTGTTCTGTCTCAATACTTTCAGATACACTTTGTTCCATGGGTTCTGCAATATCGATAGTATCACATTCTTTAGATATAGTTTCAATTGATTCACTTGCATCATCTTTCCCAGACCCTGAAGATGCCCTTTTTTTCTTTCTATTTCGGCGTTTAGAACCTTTTTTAGTTGGAGAAATAAGTTGTTTTTCATATTCATCATTATCATTATCATTACAATTATTTAGATTCAGAGGATCACAGATATTGGGTGGTATTATGACTTCGATAACCTCTTTTTTATGCTTAGGCGTTGGTAAAGGGCTAGACTTAGGTGTAACTGCATTCATAGCTCTGTTTATCTCTTCGTCTTGCATACTGTTTAGGTTTAACGGATCACATATATTACCACCAAGTAAAAATTTTGTTGGTGGAATGATCACACCTTCCTTCTTTCTACGTTTATATGGTGGAAAAAATTTACCATTGCTAGTAAAACTTTGCAAACGTTTTCTTCCAAATTTAAAATGACGACTGTCCTCGTGCTTGTGTTTTTTATGAGATTGATTAAAAGTCTTTCTTGACTTCTCGCTTTCTTTTTTGGTAATGTGGCCCACTTTGGTGGAACGATCAACTTGTGCAGATGACATTTTGTAAAAATCTAAAAATGCAGAAAAACATGATTAACAATATAATTTGTTTACATGTTAAAAAATGATCTAAATCATGAAATATTACACAGATCTAGGTTTTTATCTATTTAACGCGATATTTGCAAATTTTACAGAATAGAAATGAAATTTTGAGTAAGCATCATTTAAATATTGTCATAAACATAATATTCAAAATAACAGGTAATAAATCAGTCTATTTCATTTTATTATATACTACGGAAAGGTAAGAATTCAATATGTAAATATTTCTCCATATTATATTGATAATTTCAAAAGTAATATCAGTTTGCAACGAAATCAACCATCTATCCTGCGAAACATTCACAATCGTAATGTTTGACTCTCTAAGTAAATTTATCATTCCCGCGATCGCGCATGCGCAGATGATGGTTTATGTGTTCTGTAAACGGATGGTCGCCAATACTCCGGGTTTTCGTTCTGCATTTCTTCTCTTAAATGCCATACTATCTACACAAACTTACCTTCAAACGTTTTCCGTACGATTTCGGTTTTACCTCGACGTAATTTTTACTCGCATTAAGCACAAAAATACAGATTTTTCACGAAATACGTGCTACACCCAGCTCCAAACCGTCGTTGTGCGCCCATCAACGATGGCGAATAGCTGCTTTGGTTGCTTTGCTTAAACTCCATTTTCTATGTGGGTACCCGAGTGAGCCGAATAGAACTTCGGGAATTTTCGGAAGTGAAACACAATTTGATCGAGTAAAAACAATTTTTCGAATACTTTAAAGACCTGAAATCGCTTAAAAATTGCAAATTTTTCATAATTAGATTATTTAAATCACTTGAAAGCAATATGAAGTACCATAACGTTTATCAAACGTTATATATATATTCAAATTTATGCTGTCATTTGTGCACATTCTGATATGTGTCATTCGTATACATATGTCAAATACTAACAGAAACGAATACTAACGTATGTATTACGTTAGGAATGTGTCGTATATGAAAAGACGATATCTAACGAAATTGAAGTTCATAATTTGCGTGCAATTTAAATACACAATATTACAAATTTGTATACATTATTTTTTAATTTGTACGAAATAATTTATCACAATCATATAATTGTAGTTTATTAATATTAGGAATTATATCAATAAATAAATACAACAAAGATCGATATTATGTAACTTTATTGACCATCATCTATAAATAGATACATTAATAACTATAAAATGATAATATGATTTTTTCTTTTAATTGAAATTAAATTTTTATTACTTCTGAATAAAACGAACGATGCGTATAACAAATCAAATTAAAACTGCGCGCGACGAAATTGCAATTGACCAATCACAGCATTGGCGGCAATTCTAAAATTTTATGAAAATGAAATTGATTATTACGTTCTATATGTACTATTCTAATAGCTATACAATTGATTTAAATACAAAAGAAAAGATTTAAATATTTAATATTGCTTCTGAGAGCAGAATTTCAAATATGTTTTTAAACGACCCACATTATACACTTGTCATTTGTTATAACAAATACCGTGGAAGACGTCGTGTGAACCCCATTACGAAGTCGGCGGGTTTATCATTCACTCATAACTTTAAGTCATCCGCGGACGCGATTTTTTTTCCGATAAATTACGTTGTTCTCACTTTCAGAAAACGTTATTAAACGTTTTCATTTATACAGTGTTCAATTTCGTGACTAAGTGGAAGAGTAATTAGGTGTTCTTTGTTTCTTCATAACTGATCAAGCAGATACTCGAAATATGCAGCGTAAAAATTTACTGTTTGAACTGTCTGATTTGGATCAGCCAACTTCCACGGTGCTATTTAAAAAATCAGAGCTGGAGAAGGTAGAAATTTTGTTAATTCATCGACAAATTTGTTGTCACAAGTATTGATAATTATTTTTGCAGTTCAACTTATTCAAAAAACTTAGCGACAATACGAATATCTTGTCATTTTACACGACTCCACCGATGGAAAAGAAACCTGTACCAACGCCGAAAGCACCAATGAAACAAAAAAACCTTCCTAGAAAGGGGGATTTAAAGCCGAAAAAGTTACAGTACTCGGATGAAGAATCGGAAGTCAGTAGCGCCGTGGACAGCGGTGTACACTTCGATTCTATCCATTCAAATAATTCACGGTTCTGCAACCAACATACCGCTAAATGCAATAGAATTGATGCATCTCAGAAACAAACGCGTATATTACGTTCTACGCTCAGTAAAATTAAAGAGCGAACAAACGATAAAGAAAACGATAAAAACATTGTAAATTATAGACCAACGAATACTAACAACAGCAAAAATAATGTAGGGCAAACATCTTCTGTAGGTAGGTGTACAACGGACGATAACAAGTATACACTTACGTCGAAAACAAAAAATATCATTGTGAAAGAAAAAATGACTCATTTTCGTGTCTAACAGTATATAGTAGCTGTTTATTTATTTGTAGAAGTACATGTTATCATTAAGGAAAAATTGTAATAAAATTGTATGATATAATGCTATTTTATAAGATGGTAGATTTATAATGAGTAAAATTGATGCAAATTTAAAATTTATTGAACATTTTATTTAATGTTACTGTATTACTGAGAGAGTTTATTTGTTCTTTAGTATTTAGTCAAAATACAGAAAGATTATCTTTTTGTAATTCTAATTTAAACTGGAAAGACGTACTATATTGGTTACAACCTCGAAGAGATGTCGGTTTATGGATTTACTGCTGTAGAAAAACATGTAAAAAATTGAGATACGTTGATGACTACCACGATCCAATAGATGTACCCAAAAAATGGTTCTGCAATATGAATTCTGGTATAGAAGCTCTCTGATACTTCAATTTATAATTTTATGTATGTAGATTTAATATTACTTGATTTTTACAGATAAATCAATAGCATCTTGTACCATACCAGAAAAACCTATCCCACATACCATTCAAACTGACTTGATTGAAAATATCTACAATGCAGGTAGCATTGTTTGGGCACATATTTCTGGTTTTCCTTGGTGGCCCGCTATGGTTAATGATTGCCCTGACACTTTCACATATTATGAATTAAATAAAAAATCAATTAAACCTGTAATTATTTGATGTTTTTTTATACTACTACTTATGACTGGGTATTAATATTTTATAATCTAAAAAAATTTGTTTGATTTATAGGTGAGATATTATGTGACATTTTTTAATGAAGAGAAACTTGAATCCAATTGGATTCCCAAAGCAAATCTTAAACCATTAGTAACAAATAAATATAGTCAACTTATTAAAAAAGTACTTATCTTTATTTTAATAAATTTTCTTACGTCTAATATAAATAACAATTATTTTCATTATAGACAAAATTTCGTGGAATTGAATATAAGGAATCCTTAGAAAAAGCATACAAAATAGCTTTGAGTGCATTACAGTTATCGTTGTTGGAGAGACTGAGAAAATACAGTTTTGTGGCACTATATGACAAATTTTATGATGAGAATAACAATATTAATGGAGCTATAACCCAAACCTCTGATATGGATATAGGAGGAAGCTCAGATGATGAAATACCATGTTCAAACTTCAGAGAACATATTACACTGAAAGAGTTTTATTTAAATAGAATACGTAAAATATGAACGTAGTAAATCACAAATTTCAGAATAACCTGTCATAAATGACACAAAGAGGGTTATCACGTATAAAACAACAAAGAATCACAACTCATTTCACTCATATTAATTATTATTTAGTCCATTTATTGTTATAGATTAATCGTGTTAATAATGTTCAACTTTTTGTTTACATATCCATGTAACTTATATGTAGTATAAAATAACACGCAAATACATGTATCTATTATGCCGAGGATATATCAACGCAAATTGACTGAGTTATTTACCGACTGAGTATTTACCCACAAAGTATTACTTAAATTTGAATTTGCAGTTGCGTTACTAGCCGCGCGAGAGCAGCACCAGACCCGTTAACGGTTCATAATGAATTTCAAACTATGACTTCGTATCTTCTAAAAACATTTGAAATAATCATTAACACTCGTATAACTCATTATTGATGTTATTAGGAAGTTTCATAAAGGTTTCAACCTTCTTTGCAACTTAAAATCACTCAAAACAGGTAACAAAAGAGACATAAAATATATTCATGTTCTTAGTATAATTAATATACAATTAATTATTAATACTTTTTTTATTGTGTAGTGTCCCTCTATTTTAAACATTAAGATATTTCTTATTTATTATTTGATCAGCTAATCAAATTAGATTCGACATTGAACGTCTATTTTACGAAATACTAAGTCAGAAGAATACTGAACTTTGTTGTACTCTGTCCGGTACACACGTTTATTTCTTTCCTCGGGTGCATTCAATGATAAGATATTCCAACTGCATTTTTATATTCATACATGAAATTAGCAATGCCGTTTCAAGTTTTAATACATGAATATCGTTATGGCCACTTAATTATTTCTCAAGGATAAAATATTTTATTTGTAATAAATGAATTTAGGTTAGTTGTACGCTTTGGAGCAAAGAATATTCTCGAAGTCAGAAAAATAGGGGAAGAAGCTACTCATAATTTACTATCTAGGGAAATCTAGAAACATGGGAAAACTTCTGAAGACGGACTTAGAGGAAATGAAAATCCGAATGTATACATATGACGATATATCATCAGTTTTAAATATATCGGTAACGTCGTAATATTAATTGAAAAACATACTTCTGTCTCTTGTAAGATAAATTACACTAATCCCTCGTCGTTTTTCACGCAGCAGTTTCAACGATGGATCGTATCACAAATTAATTAAGACCAGTTGTCAACGCCGATTGTTAATGTAAATATCTCCTGCAAGAATGATCGCGGCATAAATGAATTTCTGTGGATCATCGTTATACAGCTGTGCCACGGTAATTAACATGAAAATGTTCGACATCCATGATGCTGGTTACTAACCGACGTGATGTGGTGTCGTTTCTTCAGCGATGTCGCCGGTTGATTAGAAACATTTTCTCGAACGGAAATCGAACATACATAAACGCCTGTAAATCGACAATGTTAATGCGGCGCAAAGTTCGGCGAGGTCGCCGGGTCGACGTGACGTCAGCGGATACGGAGATCCTCTACGACGTGGTGAATTGCAACGATATTTGCGTATAGTTTCGAATATGTATGTAATGCATTCATGGCTAAGTATGTCGATTTCTGACGGTATTCCATAAACACTTAACATTTCTTTCATTTTCATATTTCGTTGCAGGGTGTTACATAGGCTAAGAAATTCACAGTGAAGTAAAAGGAATAATATTTGAGTAATTTAAGTTTGCTAGCTTTTCTAATAACACCAACAGTCTATATCAAGCATGATAAAGTGGCAGTTAGAAATTTTTTGGGAATGTAGGAAATTGAAGAAGGAATCCTTTTTAAGTAAATTTTTATTTAACATAGAAGGTACAAAATTTTCATGAGTGTTACATATGTTCATAGAATTTCTAAGGATCTTTATCTTTGAAAGACCTGTAGAAAAGCGTGTAAAATTACAGTGGATACTTTTTATCCCTTTCAGCTGGCTGAAAAGTAGAAGCAACGCAAAAGATGGAACTAAATAAATTCGAATGGACGTTCGTGAAGCCTGACGGTTCTTTCGATGACCCGTGGTCCACTCTCTGATCCTTCGCAGTTAACACTCCCTCCCGTTGGCTCCGAAAAGGAAAAAAAACGATAACCCCAGATACCGTAGCGGCCACATACGTGCTCGTTATCGTTCTCGTAATAGTCGGACGATCGTGTTGCTAACCGAGGTACTCGGGTTATCTGGCTTGTTTGTCCTTCGCTACAATTTCGTTACGTTTCTTCGTGCTTTTCCTTGCTCGTTCTACCGTCAGGATTTTCCTCTAATTCATAACCGCAATATCGAAGACTCTTAGTCATTTCCGTTTTTACCGGTCGAGAAATAAAAAGCGTGAAATCATAGCTCCAACGAATTGTAAAGTTAATATTTTTAATTAGCAAAGAAATTTGTTACCGATTTTGTAGCGGTTTATAATTTGAAACTTTTGATTTTTACATTACCGTGACGATGATCGTTTAGAGATAGAAGTATAGCAAAATCTATTTTGGTAACTGTCGAAAAGAGGGGGTGTGGTATATATTTTTAATGCATCTTACGTGTCTGCGCCACTGCCACGAGAAATAACTGGGAAAGCGTTGAACCCGACACGTGGAAATTCTATTTCTTTTAGCACTTCTTTAAACGTTTTTCAGCCATGATTTCCACGGGGAAACAAAATTCTCGGGCCAGTGATTATCGCCAGAGTGTGTCACTCGTTTACAAGGTTCGATAAGAATGTAAAACGCTAAAGTAGAATATAACCAGAGTGACAATTATGAAACATTTTTATGCAGCGACTTATTCGAACCAGGATATATACAGGTATTTGAAGTTACTGTGGTATTCTCTCATCGTAAACTTGTACTAAACGTGAATGAATTTGCCATTGGCGTAACTAATGCCAATTTACCTAGCGTTAGGTACAGTGAGAAATAATATATTGGACGCACTTTACAGATATCAGCTTATGAAACTGCACCGATCAATGGAATAGACTCGCATAACGAAGGGTCATTCTAATTATTGTTAATGAACGAAACGATGGGTGTAGAATTATTCTTGCAAAGAAGATATGGACTGGTTATGAAGGGCATGTATCTTGAAGCTCAAAGAGAACAGAGCAAGATGGTTTGATGGCAGTACGCTTAGGAACCACCGTACAATGGGGGCGTACGTCGTTGACAAACATGGGAGCGGCGTATTGGGTCGATGGTAAAGAAAAAAAGAAAAGGTAGAACGGGAACCGAGATATAGAGAGTGAATATACCCTGACTCGGCGACCTTTCTACCTACGGTTGCATGTATTTCACTCGCTTTATACCTAGGCGTGGCCTGTATGTGTTCCCTTGCCTCTGAACTATCTGGCTTCCGGTATAATCGTGCTGGAAAACACGGGGATAGACGAATTAACATCGGATTAATGCGAAGGCCCATTTCTAAGAGGTAAATTGACCCTTGAGGGAATTTTGTCTGCAGGATGATTCATTACTTAGAAAATATTCCACTTTCCATCGGTATCGGTAATACGTTTTACAGTAAAAGCTTTTGCAGGCTAAACGAGAGTTTAACGAGTTGAATGGAATGCGACGAGCCTCCGACGAAAGTTACGCCGAGACGTCGATTTACAAAGTGGCTCTCACAAGTATTCGCCCACTTACTACATATGCTGACAGACATTGAATTATTTTCTTAATTAACATCATGATGAGGTAACAAACGGCACAGTGAGGTATTAGTTTAAGATTTATCTTATATAGTTCGCATAAAAGTATTTGTCATGACTTGACTTTTTAGAGCATACAATCAAGACAAGAAATCTGTAAAATCGGAGACAGCCGATGGGAGGCCCCTTTTCCTCCTAGTTCTTATCTGAAGGAAGTCTACATTGCACTCGCGTGTTCAATTGAGAAGAGAGGAAATTATCGAGTTGGTCACGATCGCTTTTGCATAATTTCACGGTCCCTGGTTTCGCGGCCGCTGCAAGAAGAATCCGTGGCAGCGTGCTGCTCGTAGTAATACGCTTCTAAACGCGTGTCTAAAAACGTGCCCTGTAAAGTCCTCCTCTAAATGTGACTTCAACGAGGCAGCACGAGGAACGAGAAGAGAACGGGGAACGACCTGTGCGGATTCGGGCGCGGTCAATGCCGTCTAGATGCTCGCTATTACTATCCGGACTGCCTGGTATTTTCGTCATGGCCTACTAATACACTCCGCAAATTCTCGCCCTACCATGGACCACAGTTCGACGATGACGTGGCCGAGGAAATATACCGATCATGAGCCTCGTGTCACTGGCCGTGATGACCAATTTCTATCCCTTTTTATTCGTTGAAAACGAGCCAACCCGACAACGCATCTTTACACGTTTCGAAAAAGGAAGAAGAAACGCGCCGTGAGTTACCGTTTGATTTAGGTTGCTTGTTAGCTCATTAATCGAGCTTTCGATATTGCGGCATGAGTCTGTAAACCTAAAATATAGACTGAGTCAAAATTTTCGAATCTGAAAATTTTTGTGAGGTGTCATCGATAAGTTAGGAAACGTAGACACTCCGGACATAAATTTTAGTTACGCCAATGTATATATTTATTTTGTTCTTCTTCTCGAAGGACTTAGAATTTTCTAGTGCCGCGTAGTGAGGAAAGCGGCATACTAATGCGTTTAGTGGCCATCCGAGAACACACAATGGACACAGCTAAATATTCAAACAGTTCTTGCCTTCCATATATTCATGACCATCATCCTTAGGGAGGAGAAAAGGGAAAAGATGCATTTGCATTTAAAAGACGAACGATTTGTGGGTCAGGAAGCTTTCAATACGTTTCCATGAAACTCACGGTGACCATTTTGTGTTCTCCAGTTTTAAGAAAACTGTAGTCAACGACGTATTCTGTGAAAGACACGTGAGGTTATTCGAGATTAATTTAGACAATTAATTATCTTTTTATTTCTAAGATTGTTCTATGTACAGAGAAAAAACGCGTGACAAAATTTATGACTTTTTTTGTCCGAATAAAAACAGATTTATCTACTTTCGGTCTCGATATAGAAACAAGTTTTCCATCCGCGTTTCATCACGCACACGGGTTCAAAGACGAACGAGTCGATGATGCAACATTGGACATATTCGTCCGATTTCTTCGAGCATACTATCTGTAAGACTTATTATCGATAGAGCGCCTCTCGCCCCATTTCGTAAGCAACGTCGAGAGCGCTAGTTTTCAAGGCGATAAAATTTTTTGAATTTTGACTACGAGGAAAACAAAGGGTCGTTAGGTCGCGCTGTGCCGATAAGATATTACGGACACGGAATACATGTACGTACACCAGTTACGTAAATGGTACACCACTAGACGAGATGAGATTTCATCCAACGACGAGTACATACATAGAAACGATGTAAATCATCGTTGCAACGGATCGAACGTTCCGTTGAAACGCATATCGTGTCCGGCAATCGAGGCAGATAAAGATGTGTCGTAATCATTCATGACTACGATACACCGTCGATAGTTAATCGTCCAGTATTCTCCAATCGCTTCTCCCTGTTTTTTCAAAATATCGCATAATGGGGTTCAGAAGGTAAAAATGATAAACGCCACGCAGTACTTCTGTCTTATCAAATGTGCGCACGCCTTGAACTCAGTGACGAAGCATTATGTCGCGTGACATCGTCAAATATAACGATACGCGTGTTTGCAACCGTTACGTTGCCGTTTGATAATCAGCGGTAAAATATAAATTTGCGAACGACTCGAAGATTTATGTCAATTTTCAAAATGAATTTTTCGAGTACCTTGACGCAGTGATTTTAGAATAAATGACGTAAGTCGGTATGAAGACATTCGAATCAAAAACCAACGATTGGTGGGAGCTCTTTCCCTAGGGAAGCCTACATTCATAATACATAGATAGTTTTATATAATGCGATTACGAAAATACGCATGGTGGGGTATATAAAAATTGTTTCGCGAAGAAGTAATTTTGCCCGCTACCGCAGCAGCCATACAGTTAATTAATAGAATACGGTAGCGATGTGCAAACGCAGTCATCGTCCGTGCCCACCACCTGCATCATTCACGGGGTGCGTTCGGGTACATCCCCGCTCCTGGTATCGCACGAACCCTAACCCCACCGCCACGGTGCGGCGACGGCGCAGCGTTTCCGTCGCTCGGTGGAACGAACGCAGTCTCGTCTCACGCACGTCGCGTTTCCCCCACCACCGATCGCCGCGATGGAAACGCGCACCCGTGACTGGCGAACTTCTCGCCAGCCTCCGCGCAGCTTAGTCCGCGTCGCTCGTTCTACCGGTATGGTTGCTCATTCGAGCTCGGTCGTTCAAGTTCGTCTCGTTTCGTGCTCAACGATCGCTTGGCTGGCGCAACGGACCCGTTTCAACTTCAGTCGTCGTTTTGATTTCGTGAAGAGAGTTGATCCACGCGTAATCGCGATTGAAAGCTCACGGGAAGGGAGAAGCAACACGCCTCGACGACAAAGCCGGTTCGCTTGCATCCTCTCGCGTACACGTTGGCGAAAAAGGAAGGAACTCTACCCCTCGTACTTACGCGTCTCCCCACTACTCCGATTCTTCGCTTTTTACTCGGTTCGAAGCCTCTTTTCTCCACCTTCCCAACGTCTCCTACCTCCTTCGCGCTCGTTCTCGATCGTGTGCCATGCTTCCGGCTGACAGTGCGGTTTTCGGGCCTGCGCGACTCGGGGCTACGTCCTTCCTTCTCCTGTGCGATTTTCGGTGATCTGCGAATCTCCCGGTTCTCCGCCTTTCTGAACTTCCCTGAATCGTCTAAAGGATGACGGCGTCGGGTCATCGTGCACTTTGCTCGAGAATGCGTCACGTCTCGTATCTTGGAGTAGTGCACCGGTTCTTCCTGTCTTCTTTCTTGCCGAGGAATCGATAACGAGAACCTGCAGGACATGGTCGTGAACGAGCGATGCCGGTGCGGTGATGCTGCTCCGAGAAGTGCCGAGGTTCGGTGAGTGAAAATTTTGTCTAAAATTCTCTTTTATTAGCCTGCATGCCAATCAAATTAATTTTATTAATTATAAGTCGAATTCTCGTAATTCTATCTCTGAAGAGAAATAGTACCGACTAATAAGTGGGTTCTATTGAACGTCGAAGATCTATCGATAGCCGTATCGCGCTGGAACGATCGTTGCAATTATGTAACCCGCGTAATTTGAACATGGATGCCACGTGCATAGACTTCCGTTACTATCTTTGTTCTCTTTTCTTTTTAATTTTCTTTTGAACGATTCATATTGCGACTGGCGTAAACGACTGCCTGTTAGATTAAAGTTTGAGTTTAACAAAAATGATCAAATTCGTGTACCGTAGTCAACATATTTTACTTAAGAATTTCTCAAAAAGCGCGCACTCTGAAATGAGTCGTTGAGTCTAATTGTGCTCGAGGAACGATGGAAATGGGTAGGCGGGTGTCGTTGGACACGGACACGCCCATTGGTTGGGCTCATCGTCAACAGTACGTTTCGCGAAGCCTAATTAAATTAAACGCTTTGGAGCGGTTTTCTAAGGTCGCTCGATGTCGCACCATATTTGGCCGTCTGTAAAGAACATTTTGCTCCCGGTAGATTCCCATCCCGATATTTTTTCCCCGTTTTTCTCTTTCCCTCCCAATTATTCGAGGATGATTTGGCCTGGCTATTATTAGATACGTTTTGGAGCAAGGGGGGTTATTATTGAGAGAATAGTAGCTTGGAATCGTGTGTCGCGCGTGGTGATGTTCCGTCGAGCATCAATAATCGCTGGTGCTAATTTTTGAAAATAATTTTCAGTTATTGTTGGAATCTCACAAACGTTTTACTGCCAATTTATTAATAGTGTATTTAATTCAGATTTATTATTACAGTTTATGGAAACAATTTAGAATGTAATTTAGTATTTAAAGTTACAATTTTATACGATTTACATTGCTCGTTACTTGCACGCCCTTGTCCTGCCGAATAAAGCGAACGATCGACACCAGAGCGCGTTGCGCGTTGTATAGCAACGCGTATATGCACAGCGTGCGCGTGAATGCGTGTGCGAATAGTCTGGCGCCAGCAGGTGAAGTTAAATATAGCTTATGCAACGGGCATCCTTTCTTTTCTTCTCTTCTACCTTTTTTCTCCCATTCCATCCAATAACATCGCGTAAACAAATGCCAAGGAAAAAAAATATTTTTCCCCGCGAAAAGATTTCTCGACTTTTCTGTGTGTTTGTCTCCGATCGGACCAACTGCGTGCGCAATAAAAACGAATACAGTCATCTTGTTTACACTCGTTCACGGCAAGACACCGTCCCGTTCCGTTTCATAATAACTTCTACGCATTATTTTGTTTCCTATGTTTTCGCAGAGAGGAAGGAAATCACGGGATCGAAGATTCTCGAGAAACACGTATATTCCGATAATCGTGTTCGTGTCAACGGACATTTATTTGTTCGAACTTGCTCGTCACGTGACTGACAGTGTTCTCATCGGAAATGTATGTTTATATGTACATATCTTTGTATGGCCATGCGTTATATTGTTGGATCGAGTTGAATCACCACGCGTTATATCGCGGCGCATATAAAACACGGTAAATATAAATACTTTCACGAAGTAAATTTACAATCGTACTGGTACTGGAGAATTGATAGGTTGGAACGATTTTCGTGTCTCGAACGATATCGATATATCGAGTATTGAATTAATCGGAATTTATCGAAGCGAATTTTTGTTCTGAACAGTACTAATTAAATTTTACGAAATTACTCTCTGTTGCTATCATTGTACATAATATGTATCGAGAATTTTTGTACTTAAAAATTTGATTTCAGTGATTTTTAATAATGGATTACGGCACGGCAGCCGGCATACTATTCTGACCTAACCTCAATCTGTTAATTAAACTATGTAATTTGTTACAGTTCGTATTAGGTTTGTGTGTAATTTTTAGGAATTCGAAAAAAGAACGTTATACATATTATTTTTCGACCGCTGTGTATTTATAAAAATAAAGCTGCGACGACTGCGTGCTGACTCATAACATCGTCATAAATACGTAGGTATGCGTAGAGTTCAATGAATAGCAACAACAACTTTTCGCGAGTATCGAAAACTAAAGATTTCCGAGTCGTTTAAAGTCATGTCCCGGACATATTAAAATCATGCGATGTTAGTATATCAGAGACTAGCCATTTTTAATAAAAGAATTAATAAGCAGATTAATGTTCATTATGGATATTAGCCTTCGGCCATTTGCATAAAGGCGGAGACGTTGATACAACTGGTCGCGCGATAACGAGCGACGGATGGCATGGCATGACTGGTTGCAAGATTCTTTCTTTTTATCTTCTTTTTTTCCTTTTCACTTTATCTGCCTCTTTTCTATTCACTCGTTGGCATGTAGATTTTCGATGAACCGTGATTTTATACTGGCTTAATTTCCTAAGGATCGAGAATACATCGTCTTCTAGAAACGTTACATGGGAATGGATGTTTGTCGTCGTTACGTTATTTTGAATTCTCTCGGGAGGAAGGGGGGATGATATCTCGTAGAGAAAAATTCCTACTTAAGTTGCAAGCCGTGAGCCGCTTCATAAAACCGGTTACCAGATACACGGAAATGTAAATTCACCGGAGAGAAGAGCTCCGGAATACTACGGGAAAGAAAAAAAGAACTCGAATGCAGCAGCCCTTTGTGCGTGTACGTGTAGTCACGAAAATAACGTTGCGTATGCGTTGAATAAAATCGGGAAGATAATTGTTGTATGTTAACCAATAACGTATAAAACGGGTGCTTAAATATTATTTATATTATTGCATTATTCAGGAGAAGTACGAAAGTGGATTAAAATTTACATGCATAATTTAAGAGGTAATGATTCCGATGAGAACGCAGCCTGACGGTTTCTGCCGCGACGCGATGGTCCGGCATACAAGTGTTTCGTTGTGCCGTTAAGCTCTCGAGTAAAATCGGATTTCACCGACATCATATCGAAAGTATTAAAATATGTTCGTGATACTAGCTGAGTATGGTCGTTTGACCTCGATTTTATAGACATCCGTGACGACACCTGCATGTTAACTCGCATATTATTTGGCCATTATAATATTTAGAAGCATCTGTGAGGCAGTGCACATACGCACTTGAGAAACGTAGAGAAAAATGAATACGTATCATAATTGAACAGAACTTGTTTTTAATGACACAATCTTCGAATCTTTGATTGTAAGTAAATGTGGTTTTAAACGTAGTTATCTAAGCGGAGAAAGCAAACAGCTAGGAAATTTTGTATTTGATGTTCCTTGTAAAAAAATGTTGCGACGCCTATGCGTGTATGGCAAGAGGGTGGAGAGAGAAAGAGAGGTTAAGAGGCAGATGAAGCACAGCGAGATGCCTTTAGGATCGAGTCTCCCTGACGGCGTTTATTTATTGCCAGTATTAATACCGAGCCCCGCAGAGTTGGTTGGTGATTACATAAAACATGCTTGCCCCTCCTACCATCGAAGGCAACCCCCTCATCTCCACCCTGCTCGCCTTCTATCCGAACGATCCTATCTCTCGTGGTAATGGGACTTGGCGAACGAATCTATTCGAAAAAGAAAAAAAGGAATTCGTTCAACGTATCTTTGGTAGAAAGACGCAGATTTGTATTCGTACAACGTAGACTTCCCTAGTACTTGTTGCGTATTTACAGTTTGAGGTTACGTTGCTTCCTTTGACTTCTCTTCCTTCACACCTTTGTCCTTGTTTAATATAGTTCAATCCTTGCCTGAAAGATATAAACAATTTAAGAATTACTAGGGAGAAACAAGACAAGAAAGCTAACATATTACTCGAGCATTGTGTTCCATAAATTGCTTACGCATCCGTCCTCATTGCCCATTGTCCTTGCACTTTGTGAAATGTTCAGTTCTCCTTCGCTAACAGCCCAATCGTAAATGACTAATCACTTTCACAAAAGAACCTCGCGAGTGCTTCTTTTGTGGCTATCTGCACGTTTTCTCTTTTTCTTATCTGTACACTTGTTTGCACCTTGCGTTGCTGCTTCATTTTCTACGCACATCGCATGAAACGCGAAATGTGTTACAACTTTTGTGCTTGATCCTTTTAAAGTCGTTGAAAGAGTGGCACCTTCTGGGCAGACCACTTTTTTGTCACGTGTGACTGGAGATTACTTTTTTACGGACGCACCAGTGACCGTTGGAAGGTTCGAAAGTGCGTACACGGCACTTGGTAACGGGAAACGTTGGTTCACGATCGTTTCTAAGAAAGAGAGGGAACAGCCTAAAAAAGAGAACGAAATCCTGAGCAGCACGGACGAATGGACAACGAAAGATGCGTAAAAGGGCAAGGGACGAACTGAGGATGTGGATTAAAGCTAAAAACATCGGACGGAGTATCTGTTCACATCTTACCGGGCAGCATTGGATTGCAGTTGAACCTTCTAATACTGTCAGGTAAAGATGTCGTCAGGATTCCGAAATCAACGAATTTACATGAGTGAGATGACGTCAGGGCAGGGAAAAATACTGCGAGCAAATATGTTTGCAACTTCCATTTATGTCATAGGCGTAGAATCGTACGAAAGTGTAGCTCGAGCAATCGCACGTTCCAAATTGCCGCCATTACATCGCGCGCTTTTTGAACACGTGGCTCATACGCATTCGGTAGATTCACAGTGTACTTACGTTATTCTTCCCGTATTTTTTGTAATCCAACGTGTGTAATTGTGCGAGTGTATCAAAAGTGAGGTAATTAAATGCGAGAATTATTTGGATCTTCGTCATATTGTATTCTGCCAGTTTTCTTCCCGTATTTTTTGAATTTACAGTAAGGAAATATGTTCTGTACAATAGACAGCATGTTGATTCATTAGTAACGAGATATCGCGTGCACTTACGAATACATTGTAACTTTTATAACATCAATCAATGTTTCAAACACGATATACTTTAATAATTATGTTCTCAAGTCGCGTGATGTTAAAAAACGAACGGTTAATAATTTGTCCGTCGATGAAACAGCGCAGTGCGTGTTGCGCGCGCATAAATCCGTCGTGCACGTGACACGAAGTTTGCGTGTGCGCATGCGCCAGCGCGCGCGCGCGTCGATCGAGAGGGAACCAACGTGCGTTCTGGTCGGTAACCGTGTGGCGTCGGTAGGAGGTAGAAAACGAAGAAGCTTCGAAAAGTCGCGGCTTGACTTGCTCGAGGCGAAAGAAGAGAGCGTGTAGGCGCGTTAGGAATGTAACGTCTCGAAAACGTTGTGTGCCACGATCGTAAAGCATCGCGTGGGTCTTTTCGAGACACGGACGCGCAAGGGGTTGTGTGTGCCAAGCCTCTGGATGAAATAAATCCGTTCGCTCGGACGTCGAGGGAATCTTTTTTACCCCATCGTAGATCGGTCGACGATCGTTTAGGATTCACCCGCGTAGGTGGCATGGAGACTGACTGACGACCTTGTAAAGAACATCCACAATAGCTTATTAGTGAGTTATCGCCGTTAGAATTCGACCGTTTCAAAAACGTTGACATTGAGTTATTGGAGGTTAGGGTACATAATAGTTAGATACTTTGAAAGCGTATTTCTCACGAGTAACTATGTGCAGATTGCCGGTAAGAAATGTATATATTAACAGATATATTCCATTTTATTCGCTTTATAACATTTTTTGTTAATTTTACGTATGTACCGTGAAACTCGTTCGACGTCCAGTTCGGTTTATCGTCATCTCAGGCAACCGTGTTTATGGGATCTTTCTTAATGGCGACGGTCCTTGGCATGCATCGTTGACTTTTAATTTCAAGTCGATATTTATTTCGCGAGAAAAGCAAGAAATCCGGTTCTCGATGGCCGAACGGGATTGTAACGACGCGTTTTGCATAGAGGCGACAATTAAAGGAGAAAAAAAATGGAACCTGTTCTTGCTTCAGCGGTGGATGCAGAGGAAAAGCATCGGTGATCGAAGTGATCGATAAAATGATCGGTTTAATCATTTACATGAATCAGATAAAAGCCAGGAGAAATGTCAGAAAATACATCGCCTTAAATATCAGTAACTTTTATAGGTAATTATAAGCCGACTATATTATACATAATAATATTACAGCTAAATTTCCGCTAGTGTATTGCATGCTTTATACACGTCAAGCGTTTATCGCATAGGAAAGAATACACTCTAGAAACCCGTACGATAATTTTCTTTGTAAAATCCAATTTTCACCTAGGTAACAGTTACAAAGTTTAATAAATGCATGGGCGGTGATGATCGTTAACGAAAACACACGGGTCAACGTGTTTAAGGGCCTATAATAGAGAGTTGACTTTTCGCCAATCGACCCGATCCATACACCTCTTGATCGACGAGTTTGAGGCACTTTGGCCAGCAGCCAGTGCCGTTTTAGAAAGATATCCGGCCTGATCGACTACGGGGACATGTATCGATACCTCTCGAAACAACGGGTCGCTTGTTTCGCGTGGATCGTTCCTGGAAGGGAACGATATCGATACGGAATGCATTGTGCACTTTTAGAATAGAAATAAAGATGGCGGAGAAGACGCACGCGAAGGGATTTCGAGGTGAGAGGAACTTTTTTGCGCGTTATGTTACGTGACATGTACGATAATTAATATCGTGTTGCGCTTAGGGAACACACTGTTATAAATATGTAAATATTCTCGTATGATCGATATAATCCGCGATTCTTACGTAATCGTATGCAAAGATCGCTGGAAACGTTTCTAACGTTGCCAGGCAGCGAGAATCTACATTATCTGTTAGCGAATTATTCGAAAAATGTTTGAACAAACGGAATTTAAGAATTAATTATATGTACTGGAAAATATATTTGTAGGAAAAGCTTCTAAATATAAAAGCTCAAGTTCAGAATAAAGTCAGCCAGTTCGAACGGATCTCGAGCGTGAACGTTAAAATGGACCGATTGAAGAGCGACTCGTCGAGGCCTCGTTTCGTTGCAAATGCTTCCTACATCATCGCGCCATCATCTGGTTAGCTCGACGTATTAATAATTGCGCGATTGTGTAATAATCAAAAGCCGTGAGGGACGATGGTGTATCATCCTCTCGATCAAGAACGACACTCCACGCTTCAGCTATATTTAGTCGGAAGGAATTGAAGGTGAAAGAAAAGTTACTAAATATTTTCTGCTTCGAGAACTTGAAACGGAACACGATTCGACAAGAAAAATAGATCCGGGGCAGTCTGTTGCGGTGTTTATGGCGATAAACCAGACAAAAATCTGGAAAACAATAATATTTTTTCACGGTTAGTGGTTCGTGATACTCGCAGCGTTGATACAAACGGTAGCAAAAACATTTGAGTAAAAATAGTGAGGTAGAGAAATTCTTGAGCGATGAGTATTGGAGATTTCAGTATCATTACAACAAATTCCAGTTCTAATTTTAATTACGCTTCGAGTATCAATTGTAATAGATATTATATTATATATAGTATTATATGTAAACTATATTATAATATAATATTCTATAGATAATTATATAGTAATTAACGGTTCGATCCGAATTTGGAAACGAAAGTCCGCTCAAGAAACAGGAGTGTTTGATCAAACAGAACATAACTCAAAAGTTTTATCGCGTAACTGTTGTATTAACCATGGCTTATCAGTCAGAAGGTAGAGTTGTTTCGAGGTTTTTTGGCGCCGTATCGTCGACTCGTGGTGAATCTCGTCGCTTAGTGGTTCATTATCGACGCGATTCATCGGCACGCGGGTGCCACAGGTCCAATCGTAGCTTGATAAGATAACGAGACCGCGAAGCGGACTCCCGAACCGTGTACGATACACGCGCGGACAGTAAGCAACGCTCTTTATCTACCCACTACCGTGAACTTCCATAGTGTGCATAGCTTATCGCTCTACTCTCTGTCCATACAGTCAGGACATTTTCAGCCTGGTCAAACATTTCCGCTTTCAAATTTTCAACAAACTTTCTTCCATTGTTATTCGAGATAACTTTACAGTTATCAGAGGTACATAAGTATATTTGCTGTTATAGTAACAAATAATTCGTAGTGGCAGTAGCAAATAAGCCGTTAAAGCAAATAGGCTGTTATAGCAGTGGCAAATTTGGAGATTAATCTCCAAGAAGCGTTGTATTTTATTCGTGATTAACGATGGAACTAGGACGCGTTCGATAATTTACGATTGCTTTTATCAGGCCGTTATCGTGCTCATCTCAAATCTTTTCGAATGTCTCCATCTGACAAAATTCGAGTACTTAAAGTGTGCAGAGAAAAAGAAAAATATCCTGTTGCAAATACGTTGCGTATAATACACCATGCTCTTGTATCTTATCAAACATAAATAAACTGCACATTCCACTAAAATTATCGAATTCCTTATCTGTACCAATTTCTTGTTTTACATTAAGATAAAGTTAAAGTTGTTTGCAACCTTTCTTACTTATTAGTGTGACCCAACGCATTTGCAATACTTCAAATATTTATAATAAAGCATTTATGAAGGTCTGATAAAGAGTGACTGTATATTATGTAAATAAATGAAATTATATCTGGCAATAAGTATTTACTTGCAATTTCTACGGATATATTACATCGCTCAAATAGTTTGAATATGTATATTTATTTAATAGTTTTGTTGTTGTTACTCTTCAGTCAGTATATCGGTTCCTGAAATAGAAATGTTATTCGTATTAGAATTTTCTTCGAAAATGTAATGTGAATATAAATTGAGATACTGCCACACGAATTTCCATACAGAGAAAATTATTTTTGGAAGTGAGATAACAGAAAGACAGTGTTTGCATACAAGACCGATGCACGAAAGACGAATACGGCCCTGAATTTCATTTCTCGGAGTTGTCCCGGTGTCGTCCCTGAAGCAGTCGAGACGTAGACATTTAGTTACACGCCACGAATGTTAATCCCCCTGATCGCGCCTCTTTTCCCTCCTCTGTCCCCTTGGGATCCTCTCCGAGATCTCGTGTCGAATACTCCGGCGTATACTGGGTGACAAATTTTTGGGACTCGAACCAGAGGCGAAAGTCTCGACCAATTATGCTAAAACGAGTTTATTAACATCGGGTCCTCTCTTAGCCGCAGGTTGCAGCCGTTGCGTAAGAACACTTTCGAAAAGCGAAGTCGAAATTTATTTCCGGCGAAAGAAAGCTTGTACATCTCGAGATGGACAGGAATTTTTTCGTAAGTAGAAATCGATGTTGCGAGACCCGCGAAAGTTTCTACGAATTTGATCGACCTCGCGAATTCCTCACGATTTAGACGGTTTCGAAAAAATTGATTAAGAGAACGTGAAACTCAGTTGAGACTAACCTCTTACGGCCGGTAATCCAATGACTGTTGGGAAATCCTCGTAACCGACGTATCGTAATCGGACTCTGATGCACGTAAGGGTACACCTGCATAGGGTGTTCCGAAAGTTGGACGCTTTGCGAAATAATTCACGAACTTTAGTGCCTCGGTTTCTGCAATTTTAGGTTTACAAATTTCTTGGATTTTCAAACTTCTGCAAGATTTTTTGGACATTGAAATTAACATCTCTGAAGTTTACGTTCTGTTGTTGAAGTATATTTTGTTATGTAGAGTCTCCTAATTTTTAAATTGTTAGAAACTTTAACTAACCAAAGTTGCAATTCTTCAAAAAGTTAATCTTGTAAATTCTTACAGGTGTAAGTTACTATTAGGAAATTCTCATTTTGAATTTCTCAAGTCCCAAAATTCTCTATCCATAGTGTCTCCAAAAAATAAAAATCTGTGGGAAGCGTGGACAAACGAGATCGGACAAAATGCACCGGCGGAAAAGAGCAGGAAAGAGGGTAAAATAATAAAAAAAGGAGTGGAAGGATCAAGAAGCGACAGGGTGAGCCGTAAGAACAGTCGGCAAAAGCAAAAGAAGGGAGAGAATGAGAAAGCAAAGAGTAAAAGAGGGAGAGCAGCAGACGGAAAGGTAGACAAGAAAGGCAAGAAAAAGAAAAGAGGGTTTTATAAGAGGAAGAGGGGTGTACGGAGGGGAATGGAAGCATGTGATGGGCCGCAGGACGACTCGGCAGGATACGCGACCAGCTGCCTCGTTATTTTCAGGACTTTACGCTGGGACGAGCTCGGGATTCGATGAGAAACGTTATGCCGGTTCCTCGAGCGAATTAAGCCTCGAAAATTAATGAGAATACCTAGGCGAATTTATTATGTGCCTTTTCCACCCTTTGCACTTTTGCTGTTTGATATTTTTAGTTTGCTGAATTCTTTTAAGATTACTTTTCTATATTGCTATGTCTGTACACCATAAGATTAGGTTAAATATTTAAATTGTTATATTAGATATTTTCTTCAAGCTTCAAAGGTTTATAATAAATTAGGGATAAGCTACCTAACCAACATGTTTAAAAATTTTTCAACTTTTGTAATTTAGAATAAGAGATTCCGTCATTTTGATAGTAAATCCAGTGTTAATGGTATTTTTATGGAGTTTCGAAATGTGATGTATTATATCCAGCGAACCAATATGTCGTTTAGAGGTTTCTGCTCGTTTTACGACCACAGATTTCGTATAAATAATGTAATAAATAGTTTAGAAACATCCTGTATTTCTGGCTCGTGTCTGACTAATGTGGATCGTTAGGATTTCCCACGTGTCACACTGTTTCGGGTAAATTTAGTCGGTCTGACTAAAGTTGCGATGATTCTCCACCTCTAAAACTCGAATCCTCTGTGTTAATTTTGTCTACGCGAAAAGGTACAATTCCTTTTTCAAAATTGCAGACAATTTATAACTTTAAGTTAACGTATTGAGTTGCACTTGCTGACGGCCATCTTGTTTACATCTGAAACTTACTAAAAAATGAAAATTTCTTGTCACAAAATTAACCTGTATGGTACAAATATTTAATTAGAAAGTTAAGTAAAAGGTCCGAGTAATATTTCAGTCGTTAATCAATTTCATATCGGAAGATCGGGGAAAAAAGTATATAATCGATAATCGACATCCACGACGTCGAAATGGAGAGAGGAGGACGGTTTATCTCTAGATCGCTCGATAAATTTATTACTAATTAAAGAAAAAGCTTAATGATCTCTCGCCTTGTGCACACGTGCACACCCTTCTTCCACGTTTAATTAGCACCTGTCGCTGTTCGTTGGTTCTGAAACTATGAATTCAAACGGACTGTTTTGTGGAAAAAGACTCGTTAAGGAGTAGCTGGAATTGCAAATGAACGGGTTGGTGAAATAGGAATAATTAAAGTGTAAACGTGGAACAGGATCTATAAAATTTCTGGCCAATTTTGTCTTTCTTCGCCATTGTTTCCACGTTCTTTATAGAAATATACAGCGATAAGCGAATAAATTGTAAAATATCGTAACAGAAATATGAGTTATTAACTCTGAAGGTAATTTAACGTCAGTTATTTATAACAAATATTGTAAAATGTAGAGAACTTTTAAGACACCCTGTATACAGTCGCATGCTCGCCGTGCATAAAGGTCGTTCCACACGAGAGATCACGACATGTAAGACCCTGGCCATTTCAAGATTATCCTCGAATATCGCGAAAGGATCGCGGCGAGGATAGCATTTTTGTTTTTAAGTGGTAGACTTAATTTGTCCAACTTATGGAAATATCATGTTCCCGCCTGCCGCTATCTGTCCATACTTAAGTGCAGGTTGCAGTGATATACTCCGGCCATTAGTGTCAAAAGGATTTATATAAATAGTATCTGAACGCAACAATATTCTGTTGCTATCTTCAGGGCTGAGAGACAGCTCTAATGATATATTAATCTTCGTACAAGTCACGTCAACATGAATTTTTATAAATATTTGTCATTTATTTTCACATTTACGTTTGTCACTTATTAGGAGTATATTTGGGGGTATAGGAGTCGAGAAATATAGAGATCTGGGGATATGGGGAATTGGAGATATGTGGACTTGGGGATATGTGGACTTTGGATATGTGGACTTGGGGATATGTGGAGTTTGGGATATGTGGACTTAGAGGTATAGAAATCTTGTAATGCAGAAATTCAATGTAATACCGATATAAGGTAGAGGTAGTAGGATCTCTACGATACGTGAGAATATAGCAATATAGAGATATATCTTGATATGCATCTGAGAATACAATAATTCAAAACTAGTACTACATATCGAAATTTGAAATTCCCACCATTAGCGACTAATATTCCTTGCGATGTAACAAAAATGTCTGTGTTGTGTGAAGCACCTTAAAGAAAGGCATGGCGGTCCTCGTGGCTGGAATATTGCCTTCTTGTATAGGATATGTAGGTACCAGCGTGCAACCTGCGGTGCAACTTGTCAGCCAACATCATTATCGATGCCTGCTCGGCTCGGCTCGGTTCGATGCCGTGCGTTTATTGCGACTCTGTTATTTATATCTCGCTCAGCTTGGCAATAACTAATAGAGATCCTTGCCTTTTACTTTCTGCTTTGCTGGCAACTGTCGGTATCACCGACCATTTTGCTACTTCTCGACTATTTCCTTATTCTTTGAGAACAAGATTTGGGTACCGATTAGGAGGGCTTCGTTGACAGGAAAATTGGAGGGTTGTAGTTCGGTCACGCCTGTGTTTAGACTCTACAGAATGTTTCAAAAGCTCGTTACAGAAGTCCTGTACACTCTATTTCGAAACGAATGACGAAGTCCTTCCAAAAATTGTGAAGAATTTGTTACTGTTACATTTAGAGAATTCTATTTTGTAAAAAGTTCGTAAAAGAAAGGAGCAAAGTCTCAAGATGCGATTAGCTACCAGACAGAAGAGAAAGACATAGAAATATAAGAAGTAGAAGTATAGCAACGAAGGGAAGCCGTAAATCGACACGCTCTTTGATTTTCTAATTACGGTATCAGCATTTACTTAATTACCAAGTACGTTTATCAAATTAGAACCCAGCCACAGGGGCCTCTCGAGCGACAAACTAAGAAGGAAACTATTTATCAAGTTCTATCAATCAATCTTCCACTATCACAGTTAAGCGTCCCAATCATACGGTTAGTCTAACGAGTCCACGAAGGACCTCCCTAAGAAAGAACGATTAGAGGCCGTCTATCGAAGTAGGTGCACGGTTATCCGAAAGTTTGAAAGAGGAATGACACCAGGGGTAGGGACCCCCGGAGCGAGGACGCATGTGGTTCGCACGTGTTCTCTTTACCCTCTTCTTTGGTGAGAAAAAAAACGTGCCTGGCTCTGGTGCATCGTTCCTATGCACCCTGGATGCCATATGCAACGACCCGGGGACAATGTTCTCTAATTGCACGTTCCACGGAGGATTTTTCGAGGCCCGCAAAAAAACCGTCTGTTGGAATCGCTCGTCCATTTCGACCAGAGCCACTTCCTCTTCCTTTTCGGGAGCCCGGACCACGCCTACCGGGAGAGAGGCTTAATTCCCGCTGGCTAAAGCGCCATTTTTCTTCAGAATATTTATAGGTCCGATAGGCGTGGGTGATCTACACTGTTCGGAATGGGCTGCTAATGATGCTCTAGCTTCGAGGTGTACTTTAATGTACGTGTTGTGGAGTTGTGTAGGTCTTTTCACGTAGACACAGTTCGATGTTACTCGAAGACTGTAGGATTTGTAATTGGAGGTATCACGTTAAAATTTAACTTCTAGGAACTTTGGGGGATATGGAAGGACTTATCGAAATTGGGGATTTGGGGCATAACTTGGGAGATCAGTTTGGGACATGAGGACTTGGGAGATGGGAGTTGGGGTATGAGGACATAGGAGATCGGGAGTTGGGACATGAGGACTTGGAAGATGAGAGTTTGAGGCATATGGAAGTATGGATTCATAGAACTTGGGACACGAGGACTCAGGAAGCCATAGGCACATTGAAGTTTGAACCTGAAGACCTAAATAACAAGTACATGGGACATGAGGATTTGGAACACAAGGATTTGGGAAATTATGGGCTATTATTAGGAATAAGCTTGTGTGCCCATATTATGGCTAGCTTATAGGAACTGAATGTGTTATAATGGCCCGATACGATTGTTACATAAACGTTGATTATCTTATTTCCTCCACGACAGTTAATGCAAATAGGATTCAGACGGTCAGCAAGTTGCACCGGTTCGAAATTGGGTTGCACTTGCGGTTTGCGGTAGCATGAAAAGAGGTCGTTGCGCGCACTTACACCGGCCACAGTTAACAACACGATACCTGTGCACGCGGGTGCGCAGTCGGAAACGTGCACACGTACACCAGGTACATGTAACACGGGTGCAAAGAGGTCGATCCGTCTGCAACAGGCAAAGTCTGATGAATCATCGTTATCTCGGACCTGCTTTCACACGAGACTGCCTGAGGAAATAAAAATAGCCTTTTATTCTTCTACAAATGTACAGAACCTTCGGATGAAACTTTAGATCGAACGTCTAGAAATATCTTCGACAGAGTTCAGTAGGTTAACATTGAATGTGTGCGCAATGAACCTGACTGATCTGTACGGATGATTTTTTCGACCGTGCAAAACGTTTCTTCGTGAACGAGACTTTACACGGCATTGACCGCGCGTGGTAACTCCCTGGTAGTGATGGCTTTGAGTCGCAAGCGGTTGGAACAAGTTTTCAAACTTTATGTTAGGTTGGTGCAAAGGGATAGGGGAATGTGAGGACAGGGTTTGCAGAATTTGCGGGTACAAAATTTGAGATATAGGGAGTCAGGTACTATGGTAGTTGGATACTAATTAATAAAATTAGATCTTGTTGAGTAAACGCTTGTTCAAGAACTCGCGAGGAACAGCAGCCATCGTTACCACTCGAAGTTCGCGTGTGCACTCTTTTCTTTTTGCTTCTGTTCTTCTTTCTCCTGCTGTTCCACCGATCCGTCTTAATATTCGATCCAACGTTTCGTATCCCAGGGGTCGGTGGTTTTCGCTCGCACGACCACAGCAGCTTTTCTGTAGCTCGAGTGCGAAATTTATACGACCATGCCTGTTAATTATCGTCACCGAAATGATCGGGTCGAGGACTCGAATAAAACCTTCTTCCAGGGAGACACGTGATATCCAAGATGTATCGATAACTCGAGGAAGATCGAACGATATCGTGACGTAGCCCAGAAGTCTTCTTGGAGAACGCCATTTTAGGGCTAAGGAGACACGTGTTTATGGGACACCTAAATGGTTAGGAATTGTTATGGAGAAAGATAAAATTCGAATCAATCGGAAGACGAATGTCTGGTGCGAATCGAGGCGTCAGCTTGACACGATGTCTCATTATTTGCGCTACGGAGAAATCTGTTGTCGGAACACGTATTAGCCGCGTACGTGGCGACATCCGCTAATCAAATACAAGTGTTTGCCAGCCGCGGTGTATTATAGAGACGTAGACGTCGTAGCTAAGGCTGTCCGGGCCCCTCTGATACGCGGCCGATGGCGCCGCGATAAATACACGTTAAACGCTCTATAATTGTCCTCGCGTGCGTCGCATTCTTCTTTTTTTAACGCGATCATTGCGCATATTTATTCTTTCGGAAACTGAGGCTTCTCTTCTATTCGAAATTTTGATATTAGGACTTCTGAATTTTAGAGTTTAATACTATATGATATATGAATATATACATAAATATGATTAAAAGGTTGACATCTTACAACAGCGCAACTACCTTAAAAAAAAAATGAAAAATTTTGGAAGTATAGGACCTTGAAAATTGGTTGTAATGGGACACCATGTATACCCATCTTAGCTGATCAGCTAGATGAAGAATGCTCAGGTGCGGCATCGATCGCGTCTCAATATGTATCTCCTTTTTTTTTCCACGTGGCCGGTTATGGGATCCCTATGGCACGTGAGGTACTGTTACAACGGTCTTGTTCGGGCAGCGACCATCCATGGGCCATGATCGGTCAGCTCTTAGCGACCAGTGCCGTATCGAGATACACCGTTAAGCAATACTCGACATAATGACACGAGGTTATGTCAGTAAATCTACATAATCCTCCAATGAACTGCTGTCGATCAAGGTGTTAATAATTATTTCTAAAACCGTGTACAGTGCGGATAATTAGAAGAAAATAGGGGAAGTGGGAGAGCAAACGAAGCCGAATTGGGAAAGCGTTGCTAAGACGGAAAGGAAAGGAGGACGAGGGTTTCTTCGTAGCAGCTGGTCAAACAACTCCCAAGCCTGTTCGGTATTCGGGGCCGGATCTTCCACAGATCCAAAGGTTGTCTTGCACGTACGACTCGTAGATTTGTCGGTGTGCGAGGACTCCTCGTCCTCGTGGTCGACCTCGAAGTTTTAATTACTCGCCGGGGTATCATCCCCCTGCTCCGCGAGGATCCGAGGTCATCGTACCGATCGGCTTTAAGAAACCGAGGGGACCAGGTTTCGAGAACACCATCGCCAATCCTTTGCCTCGGGGAACGAGTATATCACTGTTGCATTAGCCTTCTCGAGACTGAATTTTATGTGGATACTTGTCTTGGTCCTGTGTTCTTTCCCTCAATTTTGGTTCTTCGTGGATGTTTTTATTTTTGGGGATGTTCAAAATTGTAATATATTTCGAGCTAAGGACATAGGACTTTGGATTGTAGGTCCTTACTGCTTAAGATCTTAGTATGTAGGACTTACGATCTTGGATTCCAATTCTTGAAATCATAGAATCCTGAATTATAAGACTACATCATAGAACCTTGCATTGTACTTCAAATCTTAAGATCATACGATCGTTTGGATCTCCCTGCGTAAGATCCTGTATCATAGAACCTTGAGTAAGACCTTTGA
Source organism: Megachile ligniseca (assembly GCA_945859555.1). Lineage (NCBI taxonomy): Eukaryota > Metazoa > Arthropoda > Insecta > Hymenoptera > Megachilidae > Megachile > Megachile ligniseca. Next base: position 1,947,557 of record OX243792.1, read on the forward strand.
GTCTTGATTTTGTACCTTAATCCTTGCTATACAACTTTGTCGCGTCTACCATTCTTCAAATACTTCTCTCATAGTACCTGTAGTGTTTCCATCACAAGTGTTAATCCCCCACAAGTGGAACTATAGAAAGGTCAGGACGTTTCCCAATTTCTAAAGTCCCCTCCAAAGGACCTACCTGCGGACCCCTTATCCTGGAACACGAGTGGAAATCGTTGTCCCCCATTCACGGTGGAAAATCGAGAATGCACCCTAACCCTTGTATCAGAATAATCCTCGATAAATTGACATTTTAAATTCGGCAATTCGGTTTATTAGAATCGATCTTGGCTTCGATCTCGAGTGTACGTTTTTAGTGCACGGGTCGTAGGTTGGGCCAAGGGTGCTAGACGGGGGTTGGCCGTTTAATGCGCCAGTATCACACTATGTGGCATGACGGTCCACCACCTCTATCCTTTCCACCTATAACGTCGCCATCACCACCACCATCATACCTAGTACCCGCACTACCACCATCGTGCCATCACCCTCGCCGTTATTCCAGGCTCTGCCGAGGTGTAGGAATATAACGTCGTGTTCTATAGGTCGACCGTTTGCTCGTGCGTCGATTTCTAGCGACGGATATAAACCGAATCCGAATAAATTTGTTCGAATCCACCATTTTCAAAATATCAAAAGCCATAACATATTACAGAATTTTTATGTGAGATAGTAGAATTGTGTGACAAGTTTTTCATACAAGTTCAGATCTTTCTGGAGTTCAAGAAATTCTTAAGAAACTTTGTTCAGTGAATGATAGATAATAGATAAGGCGAGGAGATAAACGATAATAAGGTATCAAGTTGCTAGATAAGGGAGGTAAATGATGATAGAGGATTATCTAAGGAAATAGAGTGTATCAAGTCTTAAGATAAGGATTAGTCATTCGGATAGCTTGTTAGCTGATTCGACAGCGATTAAAATTTATTACGATATGACTGGGATATTAGAACTGTAGTTCTAGAGATTCAAGTTTTGGAGATGCAAATTTAGCTAGGTTTAATCACTGAAAATTATATAGTTCCAAATCTGGAAACTGGGGAGTGCTTGAGAAGTGGAAGCTGAGGAGCTTGATAACTGAAAGCTAAGAACATAGAAGCTCGATAAGTGGAAGCTAATAAAACTTCATGTAATGTAAATTAGGAAGATAGAACCTTCATCCTAGGATTTCAAGGTACATAGAACCTTGAATCAATCCTAGTTCACGGAATCTATTCTGATGCATAAAACCTTGAAGCTAAGTTACATAACCTTTCATGAAGATAATTCCAACTTAACCCGCATAATACGAGTTTCTAATAATATATCGATAGAGTAAATGATGTTCTGAGAGGTAGTAATTGTACATTCGAGGATAGTTTAAAGGTTTCGCTAGTAGAAGCTAACACCCTCGCAGGGCGCGGCTCAATCAATTACTATGGCGAGGGTGCGGTCGTTCTGCGCGAGTTCCACCCCTTGCATGGCAACAAGCCTCGTAGCAAGTCTTTTCTATTTTAACGTGCAACTAAAAAAGTATCAATAATAAAATGTCCTACACGCGAGTCCGCCATTTTAGACATTCGAAAGGATACTTTTCCTGTCTATTTCTATCGAACAATATTATCTTACTAAATAGATGTTTCTAGTGAATATTATCTTAGGTTAGTTATTTCTTCCTCGTTCAAACACTGACGTAATCGCCAATGGCTCGTGAAAGATCAAGAATTTTCAAGGTTCCGAAACTTTCCATGATTACTAATTTTCGACTCCATGTTGAACAATTAACATTAACCTTGGGTTTGTCTCGAGCCCCCAAATCGAACTCTTCTCGGATCGATCAGTGGCTCAAATGAGTCCACGTGTGTTTCGATTATTTTTACTCGGGATTGCCTCATCGTGTAGGACATCCAATGTTCGAATAAAAGATTTAAAATATCTGCCGGGCGAATGATCTCTTTATTCTCTGCTGCCATTTATTTCAACCTTCGAATGTTTCTTTTTTTATAAAATGAGTTGGTAGGTGAAAAGTACAAAGGGATTGTACACAAATTGTTCGTGAACGAAGAGACAATTTACAGGTTTTGAAAGCTTTCTCTCGCATGATATACGACAAGGGACAACGAAATCGGTCCCTGACGACGCCATGTCTAAATATATCCAGCCGTGACACTTGTTTCATGTAAATCAAGCCTGTGGACGACGAAAAAGCGGGGAAACGCGAGTGATGCTGGAAGAAACGGGCAGACAAGCTCGACAGACCAACTTGTCGCCTCCGGATGACTAAAAATTCTTTTTTTATAGCGTGAATCAATTTTTGCGAAATTTACCTACGTAATTTCTCGGCTGTTAAAGATCGCATCAATTTTATCGCTGCCCGATAAATTATTTGCTTAGCTGCTAGAATCTCTATTTTACAATATTTTTGGATATCGATATGGTTGGACTCGATCGACTTTTTGGCTAGAGACGAGCGATAAGTACGGTCTCGTTATCAGTGGGTTATCTTGAGAGTTGAAACTTTGATAATTAATCAAATTTCTGTTCAAAATACTTGAAAAGTTAAGTTTATTGTAAAGAAACATTTTGAACATTTTTCAAATACTTCACTATCTTATGTAATAGCGTTTATCTTAAGTTGATCGTATACTTTGGCGATTCAATAGAGCGTTAATTAGGGGACATTAAAATTGTTTTCGAGCGAAAGCACCTGAATAAACATTTCGAATGCCTTCGATAGTCGATGGAAAAGGGAGAGGAACAAATAAGAGCGTAATAACGAATTTGGCAATTTGAACCGAGATTCAATTTAATCTGATTCGCGAAATTGAGAACAACAAGTTGAAAGTGCACGGATAAACTCTCGAGATAAACGGAGGGAAATCACAAAACGATATCACGAATTACTGGTGAGGTAACATCGAACGTCCATTTTTGAGATATGATTGATCTCGTCATGTAACCATTTTAAATAGCTAACCTGGTAAATTTCATTTTAGTTTCCTCACTAAAATTTAATTTTAGCTACTAGTATACTAAATTTAATTTAACAGCCTCCTATACAAAGCATAATTTTAGTCAATTTATGTACTAAGCTCCAATATAAGTTACCACATAGTCAAATTGAACTTAATTTTAAACTAGTAGCAAACTATTCCGGAACAAAAGAACGGAAACGATTTCGAAATTCCTCGTTCGGCAAAGATGGTAGGCAAGCGATAGGTGTCCCTGCAACTGGCCAATCTCCAGACGATCTATCGATCACCGTATCCGATCGAGATGCATAAGCAAGCGATCTACCTCGTACATTATGTAACCTTTCGAGGGCTGCAGTCGCGAGAGGGTTTCGTTTTCATGAATTATGAAAACGATCAATCAGACGTATCTGCAATGCATCGGGACCAAGGACCGCTCTTTTTTTTCGACCTAATCCTTTGACCTGATCAACCATTTTGAACTACCATAACTCCTTGCACTATTTGTCTGATGCGTCAGAATCACTATTATATTAAAACAGACAAAATATTACGTCCATTTGGTATTATGAGTTGACTATGAAAATTATACTTGTACTCCAAATTGAAGTGTATTAAAAATTCGAGTAAAATTGATCTTAGCTGGAGTGCGTCACGAGTGCGTCACGAGTCAAAATAGTGCAAGAGTTACCAATGTAATTCAAAATTATGTACAAATATTCCAACATGAAGTTTCTTGAAGAAAGGAATGTTCGATAAAGAAACGCATCGCGTCTAGTATCACACCGCAAATAAGATAAAAGGAAAAGAAGACGTGTATCGATGCTTTCCCACGTCGGAAGAACTTCCGTCAGCCGTATCACCGTGTTATCTGACCGAGGATGAAAGTTCTGTATAAATCGTCTATTGACACGGAGGACCTCGATCATTCTCTCGGTATCTTGTCAATATCCCTGTCCCAATGCAGATGGTTATTTGCAATACGGCTTTGTGAAACTAGTCGTGTGAAACCGAAAAAATTCGAAGACGTGCCTGAGGTACTCCTTAAACTCGTAAAGGACTCGGTTAATCTCGACGAAGACATCGGGCAAATATTTGGCATTCGATTTCGATGCATTGGCGTAAAGGGTGGGTAAAGTATGTATCTTTGTGATTTGGAGGACTGATGTGCAATATTTTGTAGTTTGGAAATTAAGAAAGTTGTACATTTTCAAACTCAAGTTCCCAAATCTTTAAATTCCTAAGTTCTCAAATTTCTAAACTGCCCAATTTCTATGTTCTCAAATCTCCAAGTACCCAAGTTCTCAAATACCAAGTTTCTACATCCCTAATTTCTCAAACCCCCAAATCCCCAAACTCCACATTTCCTAAATCCCCAATTTCTCAAATCCCTAATTCCTCAAACCCCAAATACGAGGCCATAAAACACCACACAGACAATCCACGAAACAATAGAGTCTACCTGCACTAGTATCTACAAACAGTTACCGCCATGTACCAAAGAGTGCTTCAATAGTAAAAATGTAATGGCGTTAATTTTCGAGGACGGTTCGAGCATGTCGTTGGAAGATCCCCGACGTCCAGAGGGGCCGTTATCGCGGATCGCTTGCGAACGAAGTACAACTCTCGATCGTATCTGTTTGTATGGCCGTCCGGAGACATTGATTTTCCATAAATACAGATACGATGCTAATTAGCTGCCAGCTGCAGTTGACATGCTCGTTTCTTGTTGCCAGAGGCGTGTCCTCGCGAGACGAAACTCGCCATCGGTTTTACAATAAAATTCCAGTTTCTGCCTTCTCTGGACTTTCCGCGTGTCTGATACTAAACTGTATCGGTTTTGCGAGCAATTTTGGGATTAACCTGAGTTGCACACGTAGTAAGCTTAGTAGCTTTTATAGACTTCATGTATTAAGCTTAACAACTGTCCAACTCACAGAATATTCAGTGAACTTGTATCTTGAAAATAGAAACTGTACTTCATGTACTAAGCTGAAGCCTAACTTATAAACTCAGAATATTAGGTAATCTACATCAGTTGTTAAGCATAATTTACAGTACTCAGATAGTAAGATATCCTAAGTGTCTAACAAAGATAAAAGCAAAAAAAGCTCCTTTATTGTTAACGACACGTTTTATTGCCCTTCTCGTTTTACTAGTGCAATATTTCACTCGGTATCCATTAATCAGTCTTCATTTACAAAAATATCTTGATTTAGTCGAATAACCTCGACCGTATCGTTTCTGGAAAGCAGCAATAAATTTCTCTTTTTTTATGTACGCGTTTCGGTTTTCAGGAGAAAGTTTCGAGCCAAAGGACATAAATAATTAATTTTTTCCAACGGTTTGGCGGACGTTTACGAGCACAGTTCGACAGCTTCGGGTTGACAGAATCCTTGGATTTTCCACAGACTCGACCATTATTCGTCACGCTCCTAGATCGAATTTCCGTCGTTTTCCTTCGGAACGCATCCTTTTACGCGGTCAGCCTATCGGTAGGATCTTGACCCAAAGATTACTCGTTTTACCATCGGTTTCAAGGACTTTGGTCCCTTTGACCCCTGTTGTTTCATCCTAAAACAACGTATTTTCTTGAATATCTCGAGTTCTAAAAGTATAAGCAATTATTTCCATGAAATTTTAGAAAGCCAAAAGAAGTTCTAAATAAAAAATGATAATGTCGGTAATTTCGATGATAAGGTACGATTTACATTAATTCGTGATATCGGAAGGATCGAAAAACGTATCTCCCATCTAATTCAAAGAAACGATTTCGTGGCGGTCACCATTCCAGCGTGCAGCTTTTGAAGCAACGTTATATCTGTCCAGGAAGAGATTCCTCGAGCCCTGGCGTGTCTCGTAGATTCAGCGGTTTATGGAACGGTGCCGTGGCACGGCAGATGATTTTGCCACTTACGACATCGTGGCCCGATCGTTCGAGTGCTAACGTTGAGGTGGCGACTTATCGATCCGGTCCTTATGGCTCGTACACATTGCATGTAACCCCGAAAGGTCGCATTGATTTGCATAGACCGTGCTCGACTTCTCACTCTGCAAATTTAAATTAACTTCACTTACAAACTTAATAACTTATCGACCAAGTTCCATCACCAACTTACGACCCAATCAATGTACCAAAGTCGATTCGTGAAGGATGAAATTTCCAATTGGTCGGCTTCTGAAGGCAGGAAGGAATCCACCGGCGAGAAGAAAAAAAGTCCTTAGGAGGATCAACGAGTAGAAGTCGATGCACTTAGGGCTACGAGGGATAAAGCTCCGGCACTGTCAGTGGGCAGGGTGGGACGAAGGGTGGACCAACCGGTCCTTGGTCCGAGAGTGCTTGCCTCGGCTTATTCAGTCAACGAACTCTGGGCCCACGACGTGACACTGACCCCTCTCCAGGGTAAACGTCCCTGAACGGGTCGCTTTATCAATGTTAACGCAGCGATCGATGCTGGAAAAATACAATACATACTTCTGAATTTTTAAATAACCATTAGTCTACCATTTCACGCTAATGCGTTAATTACCCTCGTGAATAATTTCAGAGCAATTCAACAATTTTGAATACTAAATTACTTCAATTACATCTCACAATGTAGGTCCTACTGCTATGATACCTATGTCTTATGGATAATTTAAAACCTTACACTACATCTTGCAGAGTATGTGTGATACTCTGTACAATGTGTGATATGTACAACGCATGTTTGTAGACTACAGTATAAGACGCATACGGTGCATCATCTTATACTCCCTACATTATCCTAACGCGATTGTTAGATATGTACAGTCTAAAGTACACACCTCAATAGTACGATAAAGCATATGGTGCAGAATATCTTCATAAGACGCACGCGGTGCGTCGTCGTTGAAGGCGTTAACACTGTTGCTGATTCATTAATTTACCGGTGCCTAGAGGGACGAGCGAACTGACGAGCGAGAAAGCGGTAAAAACCGTTGCAACAAGACGGAAAGAGGCAGCAGGAAGTGGCTAGTAATTGACGATTCCTCATAACGGAACCCCTTCCCTTTTATTCTCGTGCCGTAGCGACAAGCTCGTCGATTTTTTTCTTCTCTTTACCACTTTTACAACCTGATCTCTCCGTGACTTCTCATTCGCTCGGAGGCAGACGCGTTTCGCCCGATCGAAGTCGACGAAATTCCAGGCTACCTTGTACGGTGTAATTTTCTTGAGTGCTCGAATTATCCGGGGAAGCTGAATTTCGCTACTTTTGCATACGACAGGATACTCTTCGTACAGTAGCAAGAGTTTCGAGTAGCCTCTGTTTAGCGAACGAATTAACACGCCTCCGTGGTAGCGACGAAGCTACAACATAAAACGTTTTCAAGCTTACAAATTGTCTTTGACGTATTAACTTCAGGGACCTTAGGGATTTTTCTATCTGAACAGTTTGATCTCCCGAAGATCGGAACGAAAAAAGGGTGCACGATTTTCGTCCAACAGAATCGACCTGTCGCTATCTTTGCCGCGCCCTGTACGAATAAATTGCTGGAACGCCGTGGAGAGAACAAAAAGAGAAAGAGAGAGAGAATTGAATGGCCATCGTTGGCAGTCGCACCTTGCAACGAGGGCCTCGCGATTAAGTCGATTGGATAAAGACCCGCGGAGAGAGAGAGAGATAGAGGAACCGGTGATCTCGTTCGTGGTGGCCCCGATGTATCTATAACCGTGTTCCACGGTCATAGGCGCGTGTATCGCCGCGAACGAGCGCCGAGGCGTCGCTGACTTGCCCAGCAACTCTACCCTGCCACTTCTGCATTCCTTTCTATGCCTATCCCGTCCTCCGTGTTCATTGTCGCTAGCCAGATTCCAGAACTTCTCGAGAACGCTATTCCTGGATCTCTCGATCCTCCAATTAGGTCCAACCAGGTACTGCGAAAGACGAATTTTAATTTGGAGATACTTATTTGACGAGATACGGAATTATTTTCTTAAGTACTTGACCGAAGTTGAGAAAACAGTCACAGGTTCCAGCAAATAGAATCGCACGAGCTGCATTCGCAAGCGAGCCGGAAAATCCAACGAGACAGCACTTGGCACACGGTCCGACTCTCGATTTACGCGCTATCGCGTGCTGCATCGGAAGATGCACTTTCTTTGTCCTCAGTTACAGTTGAATCTTCAGCCAATTAGACGTATTGTGAATTTACCTGAAAAAGTAGTTTTATGTTGAATCGTGCGTCTTGTGCGTATTCTATTCATCAATAGAATTAGCGTCTTCTGCTAATTCGTCTTACAAAAGCAGTATGCAATTTAAAGAAAATAAATGACTAATGCTGGTAAAAAGAAGTAAGATGGGTCGAGCGGTCGGAAAATCGCGTGAGCATCGAAAAAACGCGGAAAATCACGCGCTATTAATACGCTCGAGTGGCCGAGCAAGATTCTAAGCGGGTAGAACGCTGGCGATCGTTCGCCAAGCAGAACGAAGAATTTCAACGTTCCTCTCCTTTTCCCGCACCTGTCGCGCAGGTATTCGAGCAGGGACACAACCGATTACGCGTTTTTCTCGCAGAACGATTAATAACGCTCGGCGACACGCTCTGCAATTACGCGTCGCGAGCCGCCAATGATCTCGTGTAAAATTTTTAAACGGTCGATTTCCGATCGGCGATAAAAAGTTTCGAAAGTCGATCGAAATATACAGAGAAGAAATACAACTAATAGCTAATAATAGACGCGAATCTGACGTTCTCCGCTCGAGCCGATGACGCCGCCACGACGACATAACACGCGTCGTTACGTGTTTACGATCACGAAGCAAAGTGCGAACCTATCGCAACCTTCGACCCGTTGGTTTAGATTTCTTGCTGAGGCCGTTGCGTAACGCGAAAGTGAAAATCAATTAAAGTAGACTTTCGTTATATCGCTACCGTCTACGAAATTTTCTTCACCAAGGTGGCAATATAACGAGAACTGTGCGTAATCACATTCTTCGACAATGTTCCAACATTTGGAGCTAGCAGGGAATTGAAGTTAGATATTCAACGACCGTCACGGCTCTTAATGAGCTAACTAATTAGTTCCATTGGTTGAAGGTTAGTTTTGTGTATCATCGAAACGGTAATAGTTAACTGTTCGTTTGTGCCTTTGGACTTTGACGACGATAGTCCATGTTTGTGTCGTGCAACATAATAGCAGATTAAAATTTAAAATAGCAAGGTCGAGCTTACATATTTATTCATACGTTGTAAGCTAGAGGAAGAAACCATTCTACCGGTATCGTCGGGTTTCACATCGTGGTCCGAGAGTCGGAAGATACGTTCTCCCGTTTGTCTATGTTTAAACTCCACTGTGTCGAAAATAACTCGGTAGCTTTCGCTCGGCGTTGTCGCATTCGCGACCGACACGTCTCTTCCTCTTTGTGGGCGTGGGTCCGTCGATGGAATGCGCATAAAATTATTATAAAATCTTCTTTTCCTGCGCTCGCTTCCGCTGGACAATATCTTTAGACGCGCTGATCCAATTAGCTGAATCTGTTCTCCTTTTTTCATAATTACAATTGCATCCTAGATAAATATTCAAGGGCTCTATGAACGTCACCAGTTAAACCCAAGCTTCAGTACCCTAAGTTGCCTTTTAGAACTTCTGTATAGTCTATAATACAGTATTTAAATTCTCCATTGACCAAGGCTCTTAAGCTGACAGTTCAATTGAGCGTAGAACTGGTCCTTGGATTCTACTTAGCTCCGTTAAAGCTAGATTTTACTAGAAATATCTCAGCGTGCATCTTTCACAACGAACGAAATCATAAATAAATATATCCAGAGGGTATGCTTTTGTATCTTTGCAAAATCCAGGCAAGCATGCGTTTCATACTTGAAGGAAAATATTGACGAGTTGCACCGTATCCTTGTATGCATTATTCAAACAAGTAGCTCGCATTTGAATGTCCACCATTTAAACTCCGCTTTCATCCTTCAACCGGTGCTGCAAAAAATTGATGAAGTTTCAGTGAAAAATTCGTACCGGAAAGTTTGATGGCAGCGTTAATCAGAGGTCTCGTTATCGATTAATCTACACGCTTGCTCATCGGAACAACGATGAGCTTACACGTTCGCTTGGTCGCGCGCATGCATTGTCAGAGGATACGCATATGGAGGCACGAGGTCGAGGGCCAACCTACATATTCATTGACAACGAGCCACTTGCTTCCGCTGTACGCTTCTTACTTTCAAATCACATTTAATGACTATCGTGGCCATGCAGCCACGTTTCCCTTGGCTCGCATTCGATTAGCTAGCTAGGAACAGAGCGCACGCGCGCACGGACGAGGTGACGAGAGGTGATTTCCTCTGGGACCTTCGTGAATCCGATAGACTCCCGTTATGATTTCCGGTTGGATAAAGGTGGACGTGCGTTTCTATCACCATCGATAGAAAGCTTTTTAGAATTATAATCTCGTTTAACGATTCTCAGCGGTATGGTCGCTCAAAATGATTCTCTGTATGAACTGGAATTGAAGTATCATAGAGGCACCGTGTAAGCCTTCTCAAATGTTGGATCTAGGAATGTAGTATGTAGATATCTTTAAATGTTGGCATGAGATGTGGATACGTAATGTAGGTAGAAGCACCTCAGAAGATTGAGAACCTGGAAATGTAGATGTCTGTGAAGTGCATGTGGATGTGAATAACTTGGAATATACCTCAGAATATCCCAGCAAATGTAGGTGCTGTAGAATGACGAAATGTAAACTTATGCAGGTGCAGTGGAATAAAGATGCACTGAAATATAAATATTCTAGTAGGTATATGTAGCATGGAATATGTAGAGCTAATCACCATAACTTATCGCCTATATGTACGTAACTGACATCATTGTCAAACGTGACAATCAAAACGCAGTAGCATAAAGATGAAGGTGGTCTGATTTCTGTATAGAGCTGTACAACGCTTCCCTGTCATATCGCGTCTTGCCGATCGTAAAATATGTCAGCAAGCAGATTCCGCGACGAGCGATCGTCTTTCTGGCATAGCAACCGTCGTGGCCCATACATTCAAGGATTCGAAATCGCGAGGCGGTGGACACGTGAATCAGGTTTATAAATACATCGGCACGGACAGAAATTCCGTAGGATCGAAAAAGCAATCCGCGGAGAGGTTATCTGTTAGGTCCCTACAAATCGAAGCAGAGTCAGGGTTGTCACGGTTCGCCGCGAAACACCACGTAAACACCCTATCTCTGTTCGTTCAGCGTAATAACCTACTGATATCACGTGGAAAGCTTTGCTAATCGTGCTGGGGAGATTAGGGCAATAGCGAACGAACAGATTTCGTTACTCTAGAGTATTTTCTCGAACCCGAATATTATCCACATTCACTTATTTTAAACAAGTGCGTATTAAGTACTATAATGGTGCGCTGAACGTTTCCTTGGGGAAAATGTGGTCACTCGAAGGAGGCCCGAGTGTACATAGATCGTTAGATAGGACGAATGTGTATGGCGTTACGATTTCTCAATTTCTTCGTCACTGATGAATCGACGACCTAAAACGGTGTTTCAAACGGTCAAATAGGGTAGAGAAGCGAGGTCGTCACCTAATGGAACGTGTAAATGCATACCTTGATCATCCACGTTTGTTTAATCGTTCTTAACGTTCCACTCGTTCGTAAAGACAGTTAATTGTTATTTATACGTAACAGCGAAAAAATTGTTCTTCATCCAACGTACACGGTGTTCATTAGTTTCAGTATACCTTAGTTACACGTTCCCCGAACTGCTCGACCGTCTGTAAATCAATGGTGTCTGGCATGCGTTCATTTCCTGCTCGCCGTTGTCTTCCGTGTGATTTATGTACACTTACCGGCGCTAAACTGTGTTACGCTTAAAACGGCGTATCTGGGTCATTACGAAGGGTACAGCGATGATTTGGGCACGAGGAATGACCTTTTAACGCTTCATGAATTACTTGTTCTTCGTACCCTGTATAAGTTACATATGTTAATGTCGTATCGAATTCGAAATAGCAGAAAATTTAAATTATTCTTTATCATTACCGTTACTTATCGTTCAAACTGACGCGTTACTGCAAAAAAATAGAGCGAGCTACTCGTTCGAGTTGTAATACGCGTGTAATTTTTATCGCCCTGATAGAATTTGCATGAGTTTCTTACGAGACGAAGAAAACAAGTTCATATGTATGATATATGGTTCAGGTGTCCTATTAATCAGCGCTCAGGAAGCAATGGCGCAACAGGTTCCAGAAGATTGCCTCCGATCTACACTGACTGGTCCATTTGCTTTACAAGAACAGTGTCCCCTTACTGCGGCGCAAGAAATTACTTTGCAAGTCCTCGCTGAATTCCACAACTAGTATCATTGTAAAGTCTTGTAGCCAGCTGGACAGTCCAATTGGAACTTATGATTAGTACGCTGGATAGGCACTCTGAAATATACATATAGACGGTGACATGTATAAAATGAAATGTAGATTTAAGGTACCTGAAAAATATACTTTGCCCTGTAGGTACCTTGAAAGATACCTGGGGAAGATACCTAAGAATGTTAGTACCTTGAATTGTACAGTGGATTACAGGATGTACAGTGGAATATATGTATAGCAGTAACTACTATAATTTAGAATATGATGCTATAGAACATAAACTAATGTGAGCATAGACTAATAATTTCAACGAGGCTTTCAAAAGACTGTGACGACAGAAGTGGTACAAAGAAACGGTGTTGGTTCATAGAGAACCTCTTGACCTTTGGTAAGGTGTCGCGTAACCTCGTCGTGCATTGAAACGCGGCCATTCGAGTCCAATTACCATTTGCAGTCGCGACGAGGCTGCGTTACATTGCAAAAACAGAATATGGTCTTATTATATTCGCGACTGTCGAAGATTTCCATTTTCTTTGTCCTCGCGTTTCCTATTTACATTCACGCGCCTGGCAACTGGCGATAATGTTTTGACGAAGAAGTGAAAAATGGCGCGGAGAAGGATGAAGAGAGAAAGCGACGTAAGTAGAGAGAGCAGGAGAGAAAAAGAGGTGGAAAATAAAAGTGAAGAACGGGGAGGAGGAAACGATATCATTAATATTAATGTGGGCACCGATCAAATTATGTATACGAGTTATACGGGCTTGTTTACTCTTAGCCGTGTCTAACGAATCGATTCGTTAGGTCTCGAATTCCTCGTGAAAGCCAGGTGAAGAACGCTTTCGATGATTCTTGGGAATATTAGTCATTCTGACTGGCTGCCGTTACGAAACAACCCTCTATTTTTGAAGAGGGTCAACTAGCTAACGTTCCGAGTGACCTATGCTTCCGAGTAGGCACCGTTTCTCAAAGTATTATTTGATGAGCTGTTGGAAATGATTGTTCCTTTTGATTGTATAAATTTTGCGAGTGCATATGTGGATCTTCTATCTATCTATCTATGTACCTATATTCCTAGATAGTACAGTGCCAACATCAAGAATCTACATTCCAAAGTGTTTTTGCTTCATTACATTCTCAGGTACCTACTCGACGAAGCACATTGCCTTCAGTATTCTTTTATTCCGTACCTACGTTCAAGCGTACCTGTAACATACCACTGTTTGCTGATTAAAAAGAATATGTAAAAATACCTTACACAGATGGAATAACGTTAAAAAATTGACTTTCTCCGTACGTTTTACACTTGTGAATCGAAAGAGTATACAATGTGGCTATTTAGAGATGGACACGTAAGCGTAGACAGACGTTAGCGTAGATTTAATCGGCCGGTCACGTCTCTGTAACTTGATTGCAAGCAACCGGAAGTCGGCGAGAAGTTCCTCGCGTCGAGGTTCGTTCCCTCGAAATACCGTTCGGTCTGCCATTCGATTTTCCTGTCATCGACCTTGTTCAGAGAGCTCATCGATCCTAAAACCTTAAACAAGTACATTAATCGTCTTAAAATATTGTTTATCAAACAATAAGAAACTTCATTTACTTACCCTTAAGTAAGGATCGAACGAACTACCAACTATTTTAAAGCAATTATTAAAAGAATGTCTACGGTATCGAATAAGGTCAGCCTTGTTCGCTGTGATCTTCTATTGAGTCATTGTTGACCAGTTAAGGAATAGTTGTTCCTTTTGCGCATTCTCTCTAAAATCAAGTAAACTCGGATTGAAAATGGCCTGGTGACCGAGAGATCCATAGACGAAACACGTCTAGGACAAGTACGTCTACGTTGCAGGAGAACGCGACCCTTGGTGACGTCAGCCTTCGTGGCCTCCGTGGACAAATATGGCCAGACCGATCGGTCCCTCGGGGCCTGTTCGTGTAGGTAGCCCAGCAAATGTTTCTACGAACTGCTACAGCTCCTTCAAGAAGTGCCAATCCTATGCACTTAGCTGGGTTTAGGTATAATTTCAATTTAAGTCTTGAGGAAGCTTAGTTAAGGTTTATGCTCAGACAATTTTTAATGTGGACACTGCTAACTGTAGGTACTAGGTCCATAAATTTAAGTATTCTTAGACATCCCCAAAAGGTACTCTATTCCTAAGGTTCTCTTTACATGTAAGTTTCTCTGGATGTTGCTAAGTTTATGCACTAATAATACTAGTGCATCCAAAAACACCACCAAATTCACTTAATACCAATCAGCTACAATCGTCGAAATTAATCGGCGAATTCCAGTTGCTCTCGATGGCTGGAGACCGCTGGCAAGTGGAAGTTAAAGCGATCGTGCATCGCGTATCGGCGATATTAATTTCTTAGAACCGTTCATATCTCATGTCAATGAAAACGGGTCGAAAAAAAGGGCAAAAAGGAGGACGTTCACTGGTTCCTCGACCACACTACCGGTTGGGCGAGTCCAAACCAGCCACCGCGAAAGAGGCTCGAGGCTTCTGGAACGCGTTGCTACAGCCTCGTATCTGAAATCAACGATGCTTATAAACAGAGAGGGACTCTCTCTTCATCCTCGATAATATATTCGAGATCATCAACCACGAATATCGCCAACCACCGTGTCTCGAAGGTCTCGCCTTTCGATATTCCAGTAATTGGCCTTTCCCCTTTCCGACAAATTAGTTCCTGTCGATGTGCATCGATGTACGAATTAATTCGAAACGAGATTGCAACGATAGCTGGGCTATCCACCATTTTTGTTTGCAAGGGGTTGGTCCAAAGGGGATGCTGCGCAGATGTGATTCCGCGCGAGATGCCCCATAGGGAAACGTGTTTCTGATTGGAGCAGCATCCCTTGGCCGAGGGGTTGGTTCATCCCTAACAATTTGTAACATGGCTTATACTCCATTTTGAAAAGTAGTTGCAATGAAACATCAGTTATTCTTATCACAAATATGCTGTGATACAAATATGCTTCCTATAGTGATCTGAACATGACTTTTCTACCTTTAAATCAAAGACCAAGAATAGAAGAATAGATTTCTTTAAGATAAAGTATTTTTTTATATCTTCACCTTTAATTTATGGGCATAGTAGCAGAATGTCTTTAGCAAAGTTTTAAAAAGAAAGGTATCTTGAAACGCAGACAAAAGAAGTGAATTTCCTTGGCATAAGGGTGCGAGAATTGATCGTCTGGAGTCTGAATAGAGGGGCAGTCGCAGAGATTCAGCGACGACTGCGCAGGATTTCTCTCTCGATGCAGTGTATCGCGGCGTTTGCCGTTGGCCAACCCCGTTACGTCGAGGCCCGAGCAAAAGGGTGGCAGAGGGTGCGGTCTTCCTTCGTAATCAATACCAGTGTCGGCTTGGCCTCGCTTTGCCAGCTGGGCGAAATCCTGCGGACATCCCCTCGAGGGCCACCCTCACGAATTTTTCTTCTTGTCGTCACCGAGTCGCCAACCCTTATCGCTTCAAGGCTTTCTTCGTCGCTGTCGTGACGACTTCCCCTACGTTCAAGACACTATTATAATAATAACTAGGATACTACCAATAGTATAGCAGCAAATTTACCTTATGGGTACCAGTAACTACGTAGGGTCTGAACCCTTCAAAATGTGAACTAAGTCTCTCCTGATATGACAAACGTATGATGTAAAATATTCATGTTACAAGTCTTTATAAGCTTCAAATTCTAAAATTTCCAAAAGCCATACGATGATACCTGAAATTCGAGTTAGTAAAACTAGGGAACTTGGTCTAGCAAATCATAGTTATGTCAATGCTTATTTTAATCTAATATATTTGCATGAATAAAGGTCGAAGAAAATAAAAATAAGCCTGATTCGTTCCTTTCACGAAGTAAAGATAATATTGTCCCAATAAGCGATGGACTAATGTAATCATGTTACGCGGGGTATGTTCCATCCTTGTTCATTAAACAAACAAGTATAGCTTACACTCCGTATTCTGTTACATTGGCGTGGGACAGAAACAACATTGTTCTCCGGCGAGGTACTCGTGAACCTGACGAAGTTTGGGAAGAGAGCCAAGGTTCCCAAAGAGTCTCGCTTACCGATGAGTCGTTTGCAGAAAACGAGAGGAAGATTCGCAACGGAGTAGCGTATACCGCGGGGCACATGTTCGTTTTCTTCGCGGACGCTTCCTGAAAGGCGAGACCGCTAATTGCATAAATGATTCTCACGAGATGATTGTAATTATACGTGGCGCGTACCTTCGCCGCTGGCTTCGAGAAGCGTAAACGCAGACGCGTGAGAGTCGCGTACGCTATGAAACTCGGCCGCTTAGTGTTGCTTAAATCATTAATTAGTGCCGCACGCGCTACGCCGCGTCGTTGTTGAAGAACAGAATTTCGCACGAGTTTCCGCGTGTATAAATACGTCCGTGATGTATGGCCGCACTCTACTCTGCAAGTATAAACGTGTTCTTTCAATTTCTGAGTAATGAAGAAGTCGGTTAAAATTCATTACATAACCTAGAAAATATACACTCGGTATGATCTAGCCTGGAATGGATGTGTGTCGGTAATTGTCTTGATTCATGTTCTTTCAGTGCAAAGGGGTTCTAAGTTAAGGCATAAGTGGTGGAAGGTTCCTGCTATACTTAGAAATCCTCTAGGGATTGCCTAAGAAACACCTGCAAATCATTTATGAATCATTTAGAACTTTGTCCTTGTACAACTTGAAAAGTTAACAAATGAGTATACCTCTGTGTCAATGGCATTGTGAAAATTTCAACTGTTCGCGCATCTCATAAAGATTCGTCCGGTGAACCCTTCCTCTGGTTCAGTCTGTTTATTCCTTACGAGCGAGAGTTAATTTTATTGTAAACAGGCTGACAGTGAAATATGCAGCGTGCAGCGTTGCCAAATAAACGGTGTGCACGAAAACCCTTGAAATTCCGTTCGAAATCGTTCTAACAAAAGTGGAAAAACATGTGTCTGGACGCAGGATCCAATACCCTTGATATTTTTTATACAACAGGAACGCTGGTCCCTAGAAATAATATGTTGACTTACTAAAACGTATGCTAGTATTAAGTATTTATACGCTACGATCGTGTACATCTTCGTTGTTGCGAATTTATTTCCGTAGCCGTCATCGTCGATTTGCATTGATGACACTCTCAAGGCGTTCTTTGTTGACATTCGAATGCATTTCGCATCGCGTCTACGTGCGATTCTTTGCGACGTATCTTTGCGATTATTCCGTCGCAACGAATGCACCACGTTCCACTAATTGTAAGATTGCACAATCTGTTAGCACTTCCCATCAACAAAATACCAAAATGAGAACTGTATCTATATCTCACAGGCTACTGACCGACAAAGTCCGACAAAAAAAAAATTCTATTACTATTGAGGAAAAATATGCGTTCTAATAAATACTCTCCATCAATTCATTTCTCTCAATTCCTATAAATAAGCAACATAGTACATGTAACATTACATATACTATGTATTTCAATAATAAATCTTTCCCTCTAATACAGTCTCTCCATTATTTTGCATTACCAAACGACATTACCAACAGTTTTAAGCACAGGAAGGTAAAGTAGAAAACTTAATGGTCCATTAACAAGTGTAGATAAAAAGCAGTTCAAAAAATGCAGTCTTGCTCACCGATTGGAAATAAGAGAACATATATTGGTGTTCGAAAGTACTTAATTCAAAAAGCTGAAAGTATTTTGAAGCTATTACAAGCCTCATTCATATCAAAAATATAAAGAAAACATATAAAAAAGCTAATTATCATGGACCGCAAAATCGTCAGCCATCTTACAGTAGGAAGCGGTAACTTATAAAACTAAATAACGGAAACAATATTTGTTTTTATTGATATTAATGCTTTGTTAGGGCTAGAAAAACATTTAAAGATTATTTAAAACTGCAATTTGAGGCATATTATTGCTTATTTTAGTCGAAAAAAGCAATTTTAATTGATCTGGTACAAAAATAGTACAGGTGGCGCCATCTCTCCGGCGAACGGGGTGAACTACACCCATTTGAAACACCTCCTTGTTTAGTTCCAACTTTCGCCGCTAGGTGGCTACGCTTTTTAATGTCCATAAAATGCTATATTTTTCAACTTCTTTATTAATGATTTGAGCGCATCATGATGGCATTTTTCTAATAGTATTGAGGTCGTAGAATACGATGCACGTCTCAGAAATGCGAAAAAATCACTATTTTTTAAGAAAATCGCATTTTTGTGTTTCGTTAGTTCTGCCAGTCACCGCTAGATGGCGCCACATGTACCTTTTTGGAACAAAGTCAACTAAAATTCGCTTTTTTGCCAAAAATAAATGACAATACCTTTCAAATTGTAATTATAATTAGTTTTTAAATGTCCCTCAAGTGCTATCAAAGCGATAGTGCCAGTAAATGCAAAAGTTGTGTTCACAGTTTCGTTCATATCTTCTAGATTCCTACTCGTGCATAGTGCACTTGTGCATGTGCATTTTGTAAATCGAATTACGGAAACAGTTTTTGTATTCATGGGCATCAGAGTTTTGATACGGCTAGAAAAACATTTAAAGATTATTTAAAACTACAATTTGAGGCATATTATTGCTTAATTGAGTCAAAAAATGCAATTTTAAATGAGCCGGTACGAAAATAGTACAGGTGGCGCCATCTCTCCGGCGAACAGGGTGAACTACACCCATCTGGAACACCTCCTTGTTTAGTTCCAACTTTCACCGCTAGATGGCTAGGCTTTTTAAGGTCCATAAAATGCTATATTTTTCAATTTCTTTATTAATGATTGGAGCGCATTATGATGACATTTTTCTAATAGTATT
The DNA here is from genome assembly GCA_945859555.1 of Megachile ligniseca. Classification (NCBI taxonomy): domain Eukaryota; kingdom Metazoa; phylum Arthropoda; class Insecta; order Hymenoptera; family Megachilidae; genus Megachile; species Megachile ligniseca. The sequence goes on from OX243792.1 coordinate 1,966,712, forward strand.
GAGGTCGTAGATTACGATGCACTTCTCAGAAATGCGTAAAAGTCGCTATTTTTTGAGAAAATCGCAATTTTATATTTCGGTAGTTCCACCGGTCACCGCTAGATGGCGCCACTTGTACCTTTTTGGAACAAATTCGACTAAAATTTGTTTTTTCGCCGGAAATAAATGACAATACGCCTCAGATTGCAATTATAATAAGTTTTTAAATGTCTTTCAAGTGTTATCAAAGCGATAGTGTCAATAAGTACAAAAATTGTTTTCATAGTTTCGTTCGTATCTTCCAGTTTTCTACTCCCACCTAGTGCACTCGTATATATGAATTTCGAGAATCATGCCAGAGTGAGACTTTTAAAATACTTTGACCTCTGTAAAATAATTATTAAGCAGTAAATTATCTTAGCCATCTTGCGACAGGTAACCATAACTGACATTATCGGTAAAGACGTAAAAAAACGAGTAGGAGAGAATCGATAGATGGCGGCTAGGTTTAAATGATTGTCGTGGCTCTGGATGTTGGTTCAGCGGAGTTTTTATTTCGCGTATTCCGCGATCGTATCGCTCGAATGATCGAAATGTCAAAAATTCGGCAAAAATCCCGGAGTGTGTGCAATGTCAGCCACAAGTGACGCATCTGCGCTTCTCGCAGCGCATACTTCTTGCAAAACGATGCCCAAAGGATAAATTATGCCTCGAAAAGAGAACACGTAAGTGTCCATTAATGTTTTCTAACCTTACCAGTCATTCAGAAGTCCTTTCTCGTTTTCTACGAAGACGTGTTTCCGCGTTGTGTTCTGCTTCGTCGAAAATGGACAAAGTGATCGTTAACGTGAACCTCTTCTTAGCAAGGCGAAAACATGGGAGCGAGACAGAAGAAAACGTATGAACACATACTTCAAAACTCTGGCAGATCTTTTGCCACCGAATCAAGAAGGTCGGAAACGCAACAAGGTCGACATCCTGATCCAGGCCTCAAAGTACATCAAAGACCTCCATAATCGTACAGGAGAATTGTTCTCGGCACATGCTTCAGAAGCGCACAGTAAGCAGACTTCTTATGGTTTCAAGATGGAAACCATGAATATATATGACTCAACTCTATATGCAACTCTATAAATACCCACTCTCATTTCTTTTTCCCAATGTTTTTGTTATTGCTTACAACCAGAGGAAGAACTGGCTCGTTTAAAAAAGCTAGTGATTCAGCTTTTCTCTCGTACTCAATTATTATCCACACTTCTAAAGGAAGCTGGAATATCTGTACCTGCAGAACCAGCTCTGGAAAAGATATCTCCTTTGAAGTGGTCTAACAAGATCAACGTGGAAGATGCAGAGAAGTATTTCAGTAAAATAGAAGAAAGTAAGGGTGTTACTAGCAAAACTATTAATGCTGGAAATGATTTTAAATGTGGATATTTCATTCCAGTAAAGAATTCTGAAAGTAAGAGGGAAAAGTCTAATGAACTTAAAGTGCCTTCTAAAAGGAAATCAGTTAATTCTTCTCATTCATCTAGTAAAAAGTTACTGGAAAATAGCAATGTTTCTAAGGATGTGAATAACTCAATTGAAAATCAAGAGAATCAAGTAAATTGTGTAAATAGTAAAGATGATGGTGCAGATGCAACAGGCAATATATCAGAAAATGGTTCAAAGGAATCAGAATGCTGCCAAACTAATACAAGTAATTACCTCATAATTGAATTGCTGCAATGTACTTTATGTACATGAATGTTCTTCTATTACTTTTTTTTTATTAGGTTCTAATGCAGCAGTCACTCGTTCCGTTAGCGGTAAAGCAAATAATGGTAGGTATAAAAAAGTATCATGCAGGGTTATAGTGTTTCATGAAGCATATGCAATAAAATGTATTATTGTCAGCGTTGCAGAAAGTAGAATCCCAGAAAAAAGTAAAGAGGAAAACGAAGAAAAAGGAAGAGAAAAAATCGCCAGCGCCGTGTGTAAATAATTCAGTGACTAGTCTAACTCCCAACACTCTCATTTTATCAGGTGGTAAATTAATGCCTCTCGTAACTCCTATGACGTCAAACATCATTGTAAATACTCAGCAACAACCGGCGAATCCCATAATTCTTGGTAATGCTCAACAAAATCAGATGATCGTTATGCAACCATTAACGAATCGTGTACAAAATCCTGTAGTTCCGATTTGTAATCAAACTTTAATCAATACGGTACAAAAAGTTACATTAAATACGGTGCCAAGCATCCGTGCAAATATGGTCGTCGATTCTCAGAATTGGGCGTCCAACGTGAAAAATATAATTAACGCGACGAAGATTGGTGGTCACAAAGGTATTCTGCCAAAAGGTAAAGAGGTTACTAAAACTACGATGACGTACAAAGTTCCTATTCCGGCTGTTCATAAAGAAAAATTAGAGAAATCGAAAGAACACTCGACTAAGAAAGACACTCAAGTGAAACTAAAAGTTAATAAAAATCATGCTAAGAATGTAAAGAATCAACAGCCTATAGAAACAACAGAAGAGAAGAGTGATAAAGAAAAGGTAGTGAAAAGTGTGGAAAATGGTAATTCTATTCAAAAAGGGTCCCTCAAGCGCGTTTCGAATATGGAGACTGACTCTACGGACGAACCTGACGATAAAAAAAGAAAGACCAATGAAAACGGCGAAGCTAACATTCAAGTCCAAACGGTGTCCGTCTCAAAATCAGATTTCACTGTAACTTGTAAATCCATTGAAAATTTGAAGCACGTAATAGAGAAGATAGGCGAAGATACGAACGAAGGAAAAGAGAAAAGTAATTGCCTGGCTCCGTCAAGTGACAGGGAATCTTGTACCGAAACGAACGTAGACTGCCCAGTTTTATTGTGCGCCAGTAGCGTAAATCAAGAGGACATCGCTGATTCTTCTAAATCCACAGATGTGTTAAAACCGGACAACATTCAGAAAAGAACTCAAGTAACAATTTCAGACGCATCGTCACCAGTTACCTTTTCGGACGAACATCTGAAATCTACCAGCGAGACCCTACCAATTCCTCCCGAAACAGACTTCAATATTCCTGTAGATAACGCATTAGAAAAGTCGAACATCGAAATTAGTCACTCTAACTCTAAATCACCTTTGACAGAAGTTGAAGAGGTGGTTGAAGAGTCCGTAGAAACTAAGAAGATGAAGGACGTATGTAATCTTGGCACAGAGCTTGACAACCTGCTAGAAGTCACACCTAAAGAGGCGGATACTGTTGAGGGAACAAACAACTTGGAGAACAACAAGATCATTCTGAATCTTGACACGAACACTACGACAACTTTGAAGCCGGAAACCAATGTTCAAACCTCAGATACTGCAACGCCATCATCATCTCTGCTTCCAGTTAATATAGTGGAGGATGACTCTAAGCTTATCAAGACATCAAAAGATGAAGTATCGAAAACGACTTTATCATACAACACAGAAAATTCTTTCGTCCCAATTGGTAGCAGAGCTGATGGTCTTCACTCGGACCTCTCTAACGATATATTTGCCTCTCTTCAAGTCCCGTCTAGTTCGCACAATCCGGAGTCCATATCTCCTACCGCAGCATTCCTAATGGCTTTCCCGTTGGTGTCTTCGTTAAATGGCAAGACCGAGGTTCTGGAGGAGGAGATGAAAGATGATTTCAAGTACCACAGCCAAACTCCACCCATGCTCCTGCAGATTGGAACTATGGAACCCAATAGTTTTAAAATAAAAACATCATCTTCCCATACCATTGCTGAGAAACGTCTGAAAGTGACCTACGATGACAAGAAGAATATAAATCCCCCCGTAAGCGAGGCAGTGAACTCGGACATGATTGTCTCTGTAGAATGCAATACTACCACAAAAGCTTTACCTAAGCTGGTGAGCAACGAAACTCTCAGAGAACCTTACAAGGTTGTGTTGGCACCTTCTTTAGAGAAGCCACCTTCTTCAAGTTCCTTCTCTCAGACTCTGTACTCCATTGCAAGTGCATCAGGTACCACTTCGGTTGTCACTAGCTCACAGAATAATTGTCAGAATCAACTCGCAACCAGCTTACAAAACACGATCACTACCACTGAAAACGTTGCTTCTCAAATTGAAGCAGTCTCCATATCCAATAAAACGGAGCAGACTAGTTGTCCAGTTCAGGCATCTACATGTGACACTAACGTTCGGTACTCTAGCTCTCAAGACTTTCTGTCAACCTACTCAACGATTGTGGACAATCTTCCCAATTTGCAACAGAATCCTACGGTGTGCAGCAGTACAACCATTCAAGAAACAAATTCTGCTGCATTGAATCAGAATGTTAATGTGTCCCAAACACCTATGGTTCCCCATTTAACCAACACTACAACTACAGCAAACTCTGCACCTCTGCCTATGCAGTCTATGCAAATAGATTATGCGTCCCAGATAAAAGAGAAGAATTCCGACAGTTCTCGTATTGCCTACGAGATTCATCCTAAGGATCCTCTGATAGATACCAACATTGTACCTAATAATGGACTCAGTTACACTGGACACATCGATAGAGTTCTTCCAAATTCATCTCAAAACATCCAGCAAGAGTATTCGATGCAGTCTAAGGATGCTTCTCTATCTGTTTTATCTTCGCAAGCTATGCAAACCGTTTACGAATCGCAGCCCAAAGACACTCACGTTTTATCCTCGCACCAGAATACTCATCAGACGTACACAGTGCACGAGAAGGATCACATCATTCAGAACACACACAATGACTATGCAGTAGATCAGAATAAGAATCTGTCTCGAAAGGACTCAATACCTTACTCGGCAGGAGGTGGCAACGCGACTGCGTCCAACAGAAATCAAAGCTACTCCACGAAGGAGCTACTACCAAACTCGTCCGAGGCTCACTTTCAACGCAGTTTCCCAAAGATGACAAAAGAGTCTGATTCTGCGGTGACCAATGTGGAACAGGATCCAAAGCTGAACGAGGTGTTAAGGTCAAAGCCGCAGGAGCCGCAGGATCATAGGCGTGACACAAATTATGCATCGTCAAAGAAGATGGATGTTGATCCGTTTGCTCAAACGTTCTCGTATGGAGTGAAGGAGTCGATCAGCACGCAGGCTGATCAAAATGTACTAAACCAGAATAATGACAACATGTTTCAAGGTAAACGTGACGATGCCCAGAGCTATTCTAACTATTCCAACAAGGATGCGAAGAAGATCAACACCAGTTCATCAAACAGCATGAACAGTAAACCTCTGATACAAAACACAGCGGTGACACGTTACTCGCAACAGCCCACTTCTTTTGTAGCTACGTCCAATTATGAGCAGAGTACCGTCACTGAAAATCACGCGAAGTCGACAACCACAGTTGCTCATAACTCTTCCAATTTCAGTATCCTGTCTTGGACCACTTTCTCACCGGTCAGTGGAGGTGGCGGTAACAATCTGGTACACTTTGATCAAGGGCCAAATCAAACGGACAACACAGAAGCGAAGACAATCTGCGAGAATTATAGTTACGTTCCTCTGCACAAAGAAAATTCAAGTTTCTCAAACGTTCTGACCAATGATGTTTATTCAACGAACTCGTCTATGGCCAACGTTGACAAGTCCAGAATGAAGAATGGAATGGAAGCGCAGAAACAGTCGTACGTAGACCCAACAAAGGCAAGAAATATTCAGACTAATGTTCCTCCATCTGGTAAGCAAAGTCGTATGCAAAGTCAAAACCAAACTTCTTCAGGTAATAATGATTACAATAAATATAGTGCAGAAAACAAAAATAAGTCCAAGTATGGTATCGAGTCAGACTACATTCAGAACGAGTACTCTGGAATGGATCAGCAGCAGCAGCAACAACAACAACAACATGCACCAAAGAACCACCAAACTATAGCCACGAAACACGACAAAGCTGTGTATCCGATGTCCGGTTACGATTCCCAGGTGAATTTTGAATTGCCTGAAGTCAGCACCCAGATGAAGTACTCTGTGGAGGCTTATAGCGGTTCCAACTTCAAGTACCCTGATAAATCACAGCAGCAAAGTCAGACCAAGTATCAGCCTTTAGTTCAAGGGCAGATTCCTTCCCTTCAACATGACAGTGTCACGTACAACAACAGTGGGAAGCATGGACAGCAACAGAGTGCTACAAAGTCGAAAGGAAATCAGCAGCAACATGCGATCAGGGCGCCTGTGAATTGGATGATGACGCCAGAAATTAAACACAACACCAACATCGCCGACATCATTTTACCACCCATTGGCAAGGAGCTTGAATTCTGTCAGAATAATCTGTTTGCACAAACACCATCCTACAATCAGGGAACACCGAACCAGTTTTATAACAATTATGATGTCACGGCTCATGGTTTTCCCAATTTACCGGTTCTGCAGGGTGAATCGAAGAGGACTTCAGAGGTGTTCTATTCAGAGGAACAACCATTTCCTTGGTCTCCTACAAAGACCAGCGTCCACGTTGAGCAGGCGCAGTCAGTCAAAGGCATAGATCAACACATTGTTCCCTCCAGTCTTCCAACTCTGGTCGGTGACTTGGATTTGGGTACCAACATACCCGAGAAACAGACATTCCTGTTCAGTCACGGTTTACCGGCCAGGGTTCCATCTGATCAAAGCAAGGACCCTAATAAGGATAAAGAAGGAAATGTTGCAGGACGTGATTTTCATACTGTGCTGAATAATCAAACTGTTCAGCATCCAGGAGCTGGGTCCTCGTTCCTCTCGGTGAGTCAACTAGTGGAACACGAGAAGGCTGAGAAATCTCATCAGCAACATCACCAGCAGCAGCAACATCATCATCACCATCATCACCATCATGCACATCAACATCAGCAGCAGCAACAGCAACAACAACAGCAGCAGCAGCAACAACAGCAACAACAACAGCAGCAGCAGCAGCAGGCTAGGAAACATCAAAGGAAAAGTAATACTAGCCCTCGAGGAAATAGCAAACGACAGATAGATATTCGAAAACAGAATTCTGGTGATCACTTGCACCAGAGGCACGAAGAACAGAAATCATCGGGTCATACGTTCTCTGAACAGGGATATCAGCAACAACAGAAGTATCAGCAGAACAATATTCATTGGAGAAGTAGAAATTGTAAGAGTAATTACACAGCGGAAGCGTTAATAGGAACTAATAATAGCGTTCACGATACGAACCAAGATAAACATCCCTCTATCAAGTTCTCTGCTAATTATTCCCAGAATAAGTTTCAGAGCAGTTTGCCAACCGCAGACACCGTCATGCCCATCAACTATTTTTCGAACGCGGACGACGGAAGTGGTTATGGTCAAATGGTCAATCAGAATTTCAATTCGTACAGTTATTCTTCGAACACAAATATTTATCCTACTTCAAACTTCATCACCAGCATATCGAATACACCCACCAGTTATATGATGCCGTTACACGATAACACCGACTACATGGAAGCAAACGCTTTTCTTCTGTCAAACGTAACCGTGTCTTCGACCAACTCCTCGTCGACTACCTCTACAGTAACAACTTCAACTTCCAACGTGAATACCAACGCGAAGAATCATCAGCATTATGCGAAGCATCAGAACTGCGATAAGAGGACTTACTCCACCAATGTAAAAAAGGGGAAACGAAAAGGTATCGATGGAACCATGCAGAATTTGGAGTTTCCTCTTTCCGGTATTAATTCGCCTTTGGAAGATTATCATCACTCGACCACGTTCTTGCCACCGCCTCCGCCACCACACGCTAGCCCTCTTTACCAAAATCATCCACAGGCTAACGTGTATACAAAAGCTGTGAACGGATTGCCACCACCACCGTCTGTGGCTGGTCCTCAGGGTGTACCTACGGTAGCCACAGCTGGTTTCCCGATGAATCCGAACATGCCAAGGGGAGGTATCGTTGCTAGCAATCCAATGACTATGAGTCATCATCCCTCGGGCACTAGTCTCACCAATTTCAACTTGAGCACAATTTTTCCTGAGATGAATGACAAAGTATGTGGATCACTGGATTATCTCAACGTTGTTCACTTCTTATACTAAACAATTGGATTTATTTTTTAGATTACCGGATACAAGCCACCGAATGGTATACCGCCAGGTTTACCACAGCCCTCGAATCAGCCCACAGCGTACGCGCAAAGGTCCAATTATCCGGCAAATCCTCTTTGTCACTTGCCACAGGTTTGTGTCGCAGGTACAGATCTGTTGAAATTAAAGTTAAACGCAAATGTTCTTTCAGGTGTCTGAAGGAAGCCAGTTTGGTAATAGCATCCCTCCTCCTCCTCCTCCTCCACCTCCCCCTGGAGTAATCCACTACAAGAATGTATGATAATGTGAGTACGATTGAGAAACATTGACTAATATTAATGACTGTACATATGTAAATAATTGTGTAATTGATTAAATTAAAAGAGATTGATATATATATATGTATGTATTTGTGACATTAATTTGTTGTCGCAATAGTCTGTTGAGTTTGAAAATATACAAAAATCGCGAGTTTATGGTTAAATTATAACAATATACAATTTATTTTTTATTGGACAATTGATTACAATCACGGAACATTAAGTTTTTATATTCGTCTATAGAAAGGAACGTTTTATTACCTTCTGTACATAATTGAGACACTACAGATAAATATATTATTTATTAATACTAGTAGTTCAATAACATTCATCCTAGTTGTATAAAGAAACAAGTATCACAGCATATATTTCCCACTAAACACCTCCGTGTTAACTCACCTCTTTAGTAGGTGGTTTTAGTGGAATCTTACCGAAGCTAAACTTTTCTGCTAAATACATACTCTTCTCTTCATCAGTTAATTGATTATCTATGGAATAAACACTGTCATCGATGACGGCTCTGATCACCGTCGCGGTATACGTTGGTTTTCCAAATGGTCCACTCGAGGACACCGTTGTAGTGTTAGATGTTTGACTTTGTGCAAAACCACCAAACGGCGAAGCGATTTGTTGAGGTGGTCCAAAGGGGTTTACTGTTGTAGTTGTATTTGCAGTATTTGTGGGTGCGAATGGTGTGTTCTTCACATCACCGAACGTGGATGACGTGAAAGGTGAAGTAGTGGTAGCGGGTGTACCAAAAGCGGCGTTAGTATTTGTGGTACCAAACGGTGCATTAGAGGATGTAACGGTGGTACCGAATGATTCACCAGTAGTTCCTGAAGATATTCCAAATGTAGGCTTTGCGAAAGCAGCTGTGTTGTTAGGAGTGTCAAATTGAGAGGTCACGGTGGAGAAAGGTGTAGCGGTCGTTGACGATGTTGTACCAAACGGTGATGTGTTAGACGTAGACATGATAGGCGCAGTATTCTGAGCTGTTCCAAACATATTTGCAGCTGGGGCTGACACAGTGGCACCAAATGCATTCGTAGGTTGAGTAGAGCTGAAAGCAGGTGTCGTGGTATTAGGTGCACCAAACATGCCAGCAGGGCCTCCAAACGTTGGTTTTTCTCCAAACATCGGAGCAGGAGTATTCGCAAACGATGCTGTACCAAAAACTGGTGCTCCTCCAAAAGCAGGTACCGTTTCGGCCTGAGAAAATATTCCAGAATTGAAATTTCCAGATGAAACGGCCGTCCCGAAAATAGGATTCGAAGTTTGTATATTTGGGGCAGCACCGAATGGATTAGCCGTAGTTGTTTTAACTCCACCGAATATTGATGTACTTGGTTGAGAGGGGGTACCACTAAACAAAGGGGCGGAAGACGTTGCTCCACTATTGAATACCGATGTGGTCGATTGCGTTGTTTGGGGTCTAGCAAACACATTATTTCCAAAAACGGGCTGTGCCGTTGCACCTCCAAAAATTGAGTTCGACGTCCCAAAAGTTTGTGTATTCTGTCCGGTATTAAATGTAGAAGCATTCGTAGTTGCTCCAAACACAGGATTAGTTGTGGTACCACCAGCACCACTGAATGCACCTAAATTTGTGCCAAATGTTGGAGCACTGCCAAATACAGGATTTGAAGTTGTAGTTGTCCTACCAAATACTGATGTATTATTAGAGGAAGTGAAACCTCCACTGAATGGATTACTTTGACTTCCAAACGTTTTATTTCCAAATACATTAGAAGATGAAGTGTTGCTTGGGAGTCCAAGTTGAGGAGTTGCAAAGGAGAAACTTGATGATTTGCTGGCTGTGTTCTCATTTGTATTTTTCTGACCTGTTCCTAAAATCTCTTTCTAAAAGAGGAAGATAAATTTTATGTTAGAATCTAGTGAAAGACAATGTAAATTGCATATTGCATTTTACGTACAAGTTTTGTCAATGTCTCTCTGCTAGGATTTTTCAAAGCTTCTCTTTTGGCCTTCATGTCTTGACACAATTGTTGAAAACGTATTTTCTACAAAAAATATAACAAAATATGTTTTGCCATTTGATAGTACTAAATATAAATAATCAATTGTATACTAACTGCTTGTTCAACCACTCCATTTTTCTGAGCTTGATAAATTTCCCATCGTACTTCTTCCGGAGATACATCTTCCATGCCAGGAATGCATGGTTTGTCCTTAAGTGGTGCAAAGCACGATAACAACCACTGACCTCCTCTTTCGGCACTGAGTATCTCTTTAGCAACAAGAACCCTGAATTCGTAGCAAAACATTCATGAGTTTGTATAAAGTTGATGAGAAATAATTATAGACTTTTTTAATACTTACACTGTATATTCATCTTCATTGTATGACTCTACTTTGTTATTGTTCCCTACAAATAAAACAATATTATTATATCAAAGTAAAACAATATGTAACGTCAAATATCGGTTTCAATCTTACCAAAAGTGTTTATATGTTCAAACTGACAGTACTGCCCAAAACGGCAGTTGCCTTGACGATAATATTTACAAATAACCATCTTGCACGTGACCAAATGCGTAATTCTCAATGCTCCGCATTTCGCATTGACACACGTAAAATGCAGTAAAATGTGAGGATGATTGTCACAATCCACGCTAGGGAGCGCGATTATTTTGTTACATATATTTTAATTTTCTATTTGATAAACATAACAAATTGTTCATTCAATAAATATTTCATGATAGTTATTTTTACGGAATTGTTCTAAATAATTATTACAAATAAAATTCTAGAATTCTACTTTTTAAATCTTAGTGATTTGAACGGCCATCACGTGATCGTCGAACAGGACGACGCGAAATTGATATTGTCACGTGGTAGTAGTAAATCTCAGTATCTAGGGATATAGGAGGGATCTAGGGATTTGACAGTCAAGAAATTACGAATATACATTTCGATATAACACACAGATGTTTCGCTTTGATCGCATGGTCAGGTTAAAATTTGTAACGTCTCAGGCTCTTTGAAGACTCACACCGTCAGTGTACAAATTAATAATAATTCGAACAAAAGGAAACAGTGTTATAGGATTGTTGGCCACAAAAACAGGAATTAAAATTCGTAAAGAAATCAAAGTATCGATAATTGTGTTAGTAGAAATTTTGAATAATCGCGTGCATAGAACGGAATTTGCTAATAGTCATCATTTAATGCGTTTCATATTACGCACGTAGGTGGAATGCAGGCATGATGCGTGAAAACACAGCGATGATTCATTTCGCGGGATATCTTCTGAAGTTTGTTCAAGTTTGCTGATAAGTTGCCCAATTTTTGTTGGAATAAGTGCATTTGAAGGGAGATAATAACGGATCCTCATTATCAGTGAAGTTCGGAAACACGACCCACTCTCTGTTCAAAATTTAAAGCCGGTTGAGAGAAACCCAACCTCTCTTTGCTATGTGCAGAACGTAACGTGTCATTTTTCGCGTGTTTAGCGAGAAAATCGTGTTACGTAGGAGTGAGTCGTGAACATTATCGAAAGGAACCGCCATTCGGACATTGTACATAGCCGAATTGCATGCCGAAAGACCGCCGGTGAGAAATCAACCGATCGTTTTAACAGCCACCTAGCGGTGTCCGGTGCGTACCACGGTGTCTGGGGAGAACGACACACAACAGGGCGCGTCTTCTCTCCGCTAGCCGCCCACAAATACGAGAATTTTCTTTGCTTTTTGGCAAGATGGTGAGTGCTTTCTCATGATTTTCGCGAGATAGGTTATGGTGATCCATAGTTCACGAAATGATCAATTTAATTATCGATGATATACGCTGTACACACGATGAAAGTTTATTTGATTTTTGATAAGTTTATCGATAGAAATGTGTATTCATACGTTTATTAATAAAACGTTGACAAGTGTGGTTATAGTGCTATCAAGAACATACTTATCGGTCATGATCGTAAGTTATTAATATATTAATGTTTTTTTTGTTGCAGTCGGGAACGCTTAAACCTTACTTGACAGCAGTAAGACGAACACTTACTGCTGCTATGTGTCTTGAAAATTTCTCATCCCAGATAGTTGAAAAACATAACAAGCCAGAAGTTGAAGTAAGAGCTAGCAAGGAACTTTTATTGACGCCGATATTAATAAGTAGAAATGACAAAGAAAAGGTGCTAATCGAATCAAGTATAAACAGTATGAGAATAAGTATCGCCGTGAAACAGGCTGATGATTTAGAGAAGATTTTGTGTCATAACTTCACAAGATTCATGACAATGAGAGCAGAACATTTCATCATTCTCAGGAGAAAGCCGATAGAAGTAAGTTTTTTACTTAATTTATGACAAAAATATGTCTGCCATCATATTAAAATTGTTGAAACTTTTGTACAGGGTTACGACATTAGTTTTTTAATTACAAACATCCATGTAGAACAAATGTACAAACATAAAATCGTAGACTTTGTCATTCATTTTATGGAAGAGATTGACAGAGAGATCAGTGAGATGAAGTTGTCCATGAATGCCAGGGCTCGCATTTGCGCGGAAGAATTTTTAAAGAGGGTCAGTATTCTAGCAAATTGAAATATAAAATGTTATTACTGTTCTTTGAACTTTGAATTTCCCTTTTCAGTTTTAATTTCTTGGACACAGTGTGTTACCAACATAGCAATAATTGCAAAACGCCAGTTTGCTAAAAGGAAACAGTGCCCATAAGTTAAGCCGGTCAATTCAACCAGACATATTTTATGGATTCCTCTAACGTTCCCGAAACGATCCTTATCCAAAACAAGAAAAGAACGCCAATCCCTGCTGTTCTCCAGTTACGAAATCCATTAAATCTCTTCACTTAATCGATGTTAACTCCAGCCGTGTAACGAGTAAACAAGTCTGACGTACATGTAAGTACAGCACGGTAATTAATTGAACGCGCGCGAACGAATATTAGGTCGAGAAGTGGTCGTTGATTCTCCTAAAGAAGGAAACGAATCGTGAAACTGGCATTCGTTCAAAGAGCGTGTCGTTCTAAAACTAATTTCGAAGTCCGCGATATAAATATCGAAAATGACGAAACTCGTGAAAATCGCGTTTGTAAAATTTTCACGAAGGTAAATGGTAGCGATGGGAGGGAGAGATATTAAGGTAGACTTATTTGATTCGAGTCTAGATCTTTTTTCTTTTCCTCTTGTAAGCGAACTTAAACGATAATCACAGTGTGTACATTTTTACGACGGCGTACATGCGTAAATATACTAACGAATAAAGATATCAGCATGGACGAATATCTTTTCTTACCAAGGTACTTGTGGTCCGTTGAATCGTTACTTATATAATTTAACGATAGCGTATTTTTACTCGAAGTTAAGAGAAGAGGAGGATAAAAAGTACACCTAGTACGAACACGGAACAGAAGCTTATTTAGTCGAATAGTGGGAAGACTTTTTATGGAGGTGTACGTCTGAAACGTTAGCGATTATAAGAGCAACTGACGTCCACCAACATACACGCGAACCCACACCGATATTGTAACACGTTGAACAACTGCCAAACATCGTTTAGCATAGCGAAAGAGGGACTGTAATTACCGATTGTCTTAATCAGTATGATAGCGTTAAGGAACCAAGAGGTATTCTTTATTGTAATTACAAAAGTTTTATTGTCTTTATCGGTACTGTACATTGTTTCGCGCGTGCGAGGTGTGTGGAGCTCTTTATACATCGATCTTTCCATTTCTTTCTGATTTTTAACAGTAGGTAGTTTCACGTAAACTTTTACTCGTTTTCCTTTTACACGGTCAGACGAGCAATTTGGCAGATGCCTAATCTGTTGTACAGAGCAGGAAAATGAGGCACGTGCTTCACGGAACCGCCGCGAACAACGAGAAAGAGTGAGAGGGAGAGAGAATGAGAGAGAGAGAGAAAGATAGGTGGTGTATGCGTATAGCGTGCAATTCCTTTTTTATTTGCATTTATAAAGTTCTATTTATCTTACAAGTCATTGTAACCATATGATTTAATACTAATGTAAATATAAATAAACGAGAAGAATCATCGTGAGGATTATATCTGGGGTATCCTTCAGAAAACAGGGAACTATTTCTTTTTTATAGTTCCCATCATTATAATTCTAAATTGTCATGTATGATTCTTAAATTAACTATATCTCGGTTTTAAAGTATTCCTACACTTCCTCTCTTCTTTCTTATCCCATACAATTGGTCATCTTACCATCAGATGGGGTTCTCTCTGTACCATACCGACTTTGACCAAGTGATCTTCAAGTATTTTGCAAGTTAATTGGATATAATTTCATTAAGGGACTTTTCATATATTTAAATTGAAATTTAACGAAAGAAGTATAGCGAATGGTTTCTTGAAAAGCCCCTTCGCGTCCGCAACGCGATCAGCAACGAACCAAGTCCCCCTCGAACCGCGGAATCCGTCACGTTTCACAGTGACTCGTCTTCTCATGGAGAAGGGTGCTCTGGTAGAGGCCGGTCGGTCTTTCATTCCGTTTACCAGTAGTCCGCGAGTTTTCCGACTACGAAGTTTCGCGACGTTGCTTCGATTCGGTGCGTTTTTAGTTGAACCCCTCGAGTGTTGTGGACTCGTACATTATCCTTTCTAGTTTCTCTATGTAAGAAGAATGATCTACTCGCGTGATTGTGATCGAACTTAAGATCAAGGCCTTCATTCTTTACAAATACTGTTATACAAGTTATGCAAATTATTTCAGAAGTGTTATCTGCACACTTAACACTTGCATCGTGTAATCAAAGCTAGTTGAAATGTAGGAATTCTTCGGAACAAAAGCCCTTAGGGTTTTGCAAACGTTAAAAAATCGAAAGGATCAACTTCTATTTACTGATAAAAGACAGAGGGCCAACGAGAGAATCCTCTGGCGTTAGAGGAAACTTTTAATCCGCCAGTGTCGTCTCGCGACCAGTTAGAAACTTTTCAGCGTACAGTTTCGCCAGGGGTGGCACGTAATCTCGTTTTGCGGCCACGATTTCGAGATTACCGCGTTCCAGCCATTTTCCAGGGAATACTGGAAGATTGTTGACAAACTTCCACCGCGTTGGGGGATGGGTGGAATGATATTTGGTCGTAACAGGGGTTTTAGCCACGCTGATCCTCTCGATCGCGGAGCAAAGGGGGCAAAGTCGGTTTCTAGCGGAGACCTTCGAGGTCTACGGTGCTAATTCCTAACGAGCGCCCAAAAATACCCCAGAGAGAGACTGCTGAGACTGTAGATAGCTAGCAAGATGAAGCAGGTAGAGGCTTACGAGTCTTACCTTTTAATATCTCTTCTATTACTCACCTTTTTATTCCTTCGACACGTATCAGTTTTTAATTAGTTCATCTCTAAGGTCAGCAATATCACATGTAGCGTGTCCGTCTGTTCAAACTGGTAAAGATTAAAATTGCGGTGTAGTTAATTTTTATTGTACAATTATTAGGGGAACAATTTTTTAAGAGCAGTTGCTGGAAATTTATCTTGTTAATTTGTTTAATTTACTAATGTAAAAATATTTGGGGAAACAGAAGAGAATTTGAAGTTATTTTCGAAAGGTTGCAGATTTGGGACATTTGTAAACAGAGCTTTAAATTCGAATGAAATAAAGATAGGGTTGAGTAGGGTGAGAGGGTTAATTCATCCAGCACATTTCTTCTTCGCACCGTCATCATCTTCTTTCCGGTAGCCCCTTCTAATCTCGCTTCTCCCTCCCTCCTCTCTTTCTATTTATCTCCTCGCGCTCTAATTCTTCCTCTTCTTTTATTTCTCCCCCCGGCTGTCTCTGTCCCTCGAACTCAGCTGTTCCCTCTGCCTCTCCCCTTTTTCACCTAGTCGGCTCCCTTCCGTCTCTCCCTCCGGCGCGAAGCGTCGCGTCGAGGCGTCCTCGCGTCGCGGCGCGCTCCCGTCGAGCTTGCGCGACGCCGTCGGTTTTTACGCCGACGCCGACGCAGCGCCGGTGGCTCGGAGTCGGCGTAGTCTGGGCTCTGCCGTCTCCCGAACGGGAACGGGAACCTAGAGGAACCGTGTGTTCGTCTACGGGAGACTGGTAACTCGAATTTGGAAAAAAAATTTCTTCGGAGATCGAAAAAGAGAAAAAAAAAAGAGCAAGGGGTGCCGATCGCGAAGGAAGGGAAGAGAGGGAGCGGACGGTAGAGGGAGGGCCGGAGGCGGTAGAGGGGCAGGATAGGGTAGGGGTCGTCAGTGAAAGACGGAGAAAGAGCCAGAGGGGCAACAGGGAGGAGAGGGAGAGCGAAGAGAAAGAAAGATAGCGGAGTCTTGCGTGCCACGAGAGAATACAGAGAGGGCCTCTAAAGTCGAGAGTTAGGAGTCGTGGCTCGTGGTTAGATAGGATGCGTGTGCCTGGGTGCGGTGTTCCACCACCACCCGACAACCGACGGTTCAGCAACGAGACGAGCAGCAGCAGCAACGCGACCGGTTACGTGGTAACGAGCAGCAACGCGTACGGCTGCGTGGTGATCGCGCGCGATCAGCGGAGGAAGCGATCTGGGTGCTGGACAGCCTCCTGCCACCTCGGGTCCGGAGACTGTCTGACGGCGGAGACAGCTCGACCAGGACTACTGCCGCCACACGGATCGAGGGAGAGACCGTGGACCAACTCGAGGAACACGATCCGCTCGTACCCCCGTTCGTAGTCGGACCTGCTCCCACGAGCCGTTTCCTGCTGATCCTCGGCCGGAAGGCGGCGTCAGGACGACGCTACTAGCGAGCACACGCTTGCTGGAGGACCGTCAGCGCGGTGCAAGCCGGCTTCAGCCTGTGCCACAGCCGACGTCCCAGCTACTCATGTTCATCCCGGACACTCTCAGGAGCTGCATGGTGGAACCGGATGTCTCGACTTACCTGCAGGCCCCTTCCGTAGGACAGGTGGTTCTTTCGACTTACTTTTTGGCAGACTCGCTTAATATTATCACCCTGCCGATGTGTCCTTTGTGCCTGATGCTTTGCCGCGTGCTTTGGGTTTAGGTTTATAGTGCACCCTTTACTGGATCTCGTGCATTTGTTTTGAACCCCGTTTCATTACCTAGGGTGGACCATGTGTAGCACCGTGTCTACCCTTTACCGTGAACCTTATTATTTAAAACAATTGCAAGTTTGAACGTGGACAAGTCCGAAAGGATTACTTTGATTATATTAAACTAGAAGTGTCAGTCGTGTCAATTTAAATCGGTAGCATTTAGTTTATACCTTCTGCAGAATTTTGTTTAAACTAAGCTTCAAAATTGTCAAAGATTAGCATTTTCTTCAAGGGGATGAAAGGGGGTTGAAAGAACACGTGCGACTCGCGTGCACCGAATCTTTTCGAGCCACGATTAGTGCGAAGCGTAGACGTAAACACGAGTGTTTTGCCCGGCAATGTTTCTTTTTAATACAGTCTCCAGCGGTTTTTCGTGGAAATTGACTCATTGTGATTCGCTTCTGTAGGTGCATCTCGATTCGTTCGAATTTCTTATTCTTATTCTATACAATTTTCACGCAGATTTCAATGTTTTAAACTTTGAAGTTGGATTGTGAAAAATTTCATGGCTAGGATAGGAAAATTTTAAGAAAGTGGAGCCTTAGAAAACAGAAAGATTTAAAGTAACAAATCACTCTTATTCTCCACAAAGGAACAATAAAACCCAATTGTATTTATTATATTTGTCTCTATGGCTTGCTCTTCTGAATTCGATAAAATTCAAAACAACCCCTAAAAACGGTATTAAAGAAATCTGAGCAAAAAACGAAACTAGTAATTTTGTGAAAAAAAGGAGAAATGTAACGCGAAAGAAGAGAGTGGCAAAGGGGTATTAACGAAGAGGGATGCGCTTATTACACGGCGGGTGTCGTTGTTAAGGGGGTGGCAATATTCGTGGGATCGTTGCAACGCGTAAACGTCGATACACGTATAAATATGTCTGGTGTTTTGTATATACGTATGTTGGCGCACACGCGAAACAGTTGGTATTGTTCCGCGTGCCTGTCATATCCCGATGGCGGCCACCTTCATTCCCCGTTAGCTCGTCAGCTGATTTTCGGCAATGCAGCTTTCGTTTTCGTGACGCGTTCGCGAACCCGTTCCCTGCTGTAATTATGTAAGGAAACGCCTATTTATACCGATAATCACGGCTCTTACGTAACACGAACGACGGTTCGCGTCACATGCTCGTCTCTCTGACCACTCTAATTTTTTATATTTAGATTGCACTTGCTCTTGCGTCTTTTTCCTCTTTCCTACAGGGTTCATCTGCTCCAAGTATCTAATTTTCTTCAAAGAGGAAATTTTTATTTAATCCTAAGGGTTGCTTTGGGTTTTTCTTTCCGAAGTTCGATTGTTAGAGGTTGTTTACGATTCGAGATAGTTGGACACTGTTCGGAGTGATCAGAAAGGGATTTATCTGTACTGGCTCTAATTGCTGGCAGTTTGGGGAAACAACGGTGGCGAAGTTTCGAGAACACTTCGACGCGACAATCGGAATTTCGGTAGCCCACTTAGGCGGGGAAATGTCGCGTGGATAGAGACAGAGAAGAAGGTTCGTTGTCCGCGACATCGTCTCCAGCAAACTTAGAACAGTCATTAGCGACTAACGCGATATTTACTCTGGATGGTGGCCCTCTTTCGCGCATTATCCTCATATTTCTCGATGATCTTTTAGAAAATTAGCCACCCAAGAAACTCGGTGCGCTATTGCAATTTGTTATCAGCTTATTGCAATTTGTTATCAGGCTATTGCAATTCGTTGTTAGGTTATTGACAAATCAAAATGGTTACTAGTTACCAACTTTTTGTTGAACTTCAAGCTTTACATTGATGTATCATAAGTGCCATTTTGCGACACTTTTATGTCATGAAGTTGTGTCTGACTTTTTACGTTTTAACATCAGACACGTTTTGGCTATGATTGCACAGCAGCCATTTTATGTTAAAAATATTAACGAAACGTTTACATGGTAATTTTCGTGGGTCTTCAAGCTTTATATTCATGTATCATAAGTACCATTTTGCGACACTTTTATGTCATGAAGTTGTGTCTGACTTTTTACGTTTTAACATCAGACACGTTTTGGCTATGATTGCACAGCAGCCATTTTATATTAAAAATATTAACAAAACGTTTACGTAGTCATTTTGGTTAAACTTCAAGCTTTAAATTGATGTACCATAAGTGTTATATTGCGACACTTTTATGTGATGAATTCATGTCACTCTTTTTACGTCTTAACATCAGTTACTTTTAGCTATGATTGAACAGCAGCCATTTTGTATTGAAAGTATCAACAAAACGTTTACGCAGTCATTCTTGTTGAACTTCAAGCTTTAAATTGATGTACCATAAGTGTTATATCGCGACACTTTTATGTGATGAAATCGTGTCTGACCTTCCGTACATTCTACTCGAAGTACATCGTGGGTGTTGAGGGAAATGGTTCGACGAAGACAAATGTTAATTTTTTGCGAACGTTCGAATAACGTCGATGTCCATTTCACAGTAGACGAACAGGAGTTTGGCTATCGATCGCGTGTTCACCCTCTCGCCCTCTTCTTTTTCTCGCCGTTTTCCTCTTGTGCCGCTTCTTCCGTCGTTCGTCGCCACCCTCTTGTTTCCCCGTCGTCCTGGGTCCGCGACAACCCACGCGGTCCGGCAAAACACGCTCCTACGAGTGTCCAACTGTCAACCCCATCCTCGACCCTCGCTGTCTTCTGTTTTTGGGCTTGAGACACTCTTCCGGTTCTTTTGGAACATTTAACTGCTCGTATATTTCTTGTACAATTTATGGGGGTGTATTTTACCCTTGCTGCATTTTATCGATAATCTTGGGTGGTTTTAATTATCTTTAACATGTTGCCGAAGCAGTTGCAAATTAGGTATTATTTGTTACAAATCTTACACAATATTTTTCATCAATACTGTATTTAGTATTTTCAGTTAGGAATTTTTTGTAATTGGGGTGTTAGATCTGTATCGAAATTCAAGTGTGAAATGGGTGACAGGAAGTCAAAGTGTTAATCGATTAGACTCTTAGGGGTGAAATTTATTTATGATGGAATATGGTGAAGATGGTGTTCAGAGGGTAAGATTACTAGTCATCGAAATCTGACGATAAGGGTATTTCTTATGTTCATAAATTTTGTAAATGGGGTAAATTTTTCTGTCTAACATGTAGGGTGAAATCTATGAAAGGTGAAGTCTATCTAAAATGGAAGCTATAATTTTTAATATGCATGGAGATAGGAAAGTCAATCCTCCATTTTTCGATGGAAGGAATTTTCTGTTGATTCGGGGAAAAAAGGGTTGAAACGTCGATCGCAGTCGAAAAGTCGGTTTCATTGTTTTTTCGCGGGTTTATTGACGCGGAAAGCGGTGGCTAGGACAGTGTGCACCTGGGGGAATTGGAACGTGGCAAGAATCAATTTTGTCCTGACTTCTTCTCGTCGAGTTCCGCGCAATTTGCCGATCATCCCCTGGGAACTCCCTTGTTAGGCACGAGTGCGCACTGTCGCAGTGTAAATTTTACCTTCGCTAAACATGCCTATTGCCTAAAATATATTATAACAAAAAATTTATCTTCCTTTTTTACCTTTATACTCCCTTTTACTTTTAAACGTTAATTATTATATCTGATCAAAATTAAAAGTTATGTTCATCTTCATTTTTCATATAAATTGTGGGACATTTATGGTGGCAAACCCTTGTTCTACAATAATGTGTCACACTCGTGACGCACATGGTGCACTCATGACGCACTCGTAGAATGTAATAAACTAGATTGTATTTTCACTGCAGTTTTCAGTTCAATCCTGATTATAATCTGTATAAGGGTCGCTGAAGGCAAAATGTGCTTAACATTTGAACTTTCTTCAGTTGCCTCAACGTTGTAGCAATAATAATGGATTATGAATGGATGGTCTATCAGGTGTATTTTTTCATGAAGAGAACAAGAAGTATGGTAACAAGTTCTTTCTAAACGCACCAGCCTTGTATCACAGAAAATGTCTAGGGGAAACCCCGGTTTGAAGAACTTCCTAAACCTTCCTAGAACTTCCTAGGATTTCCTAAAATGAAAGTAGAGCCCCGAGTTTGCAACCCCGAAGAGGAAAATAGATAAGAATGAAAAAGTGAGCAAGTAGTCAAAGAAAGGGAGAACAGAGGAAAATGTCCCTAGTTTGAAAGGTTCCTTCCTAAAAGTAGAGCCCCGAGTACATAAAAATTGACACGGCAATAGTAAAGTTATAAAAGAGAAAGGAAAGTAAAAGAGAAAGAAAAGAACGTAGAGTCTAAAAGCGTGGTGGTCCAGGATGGTTTGCGAGAACCGCGAAGCGTGAAGGATGCGAAGGGGGGATGCGATCGTTGGAGGGGTATGTAGGTAGTGGGGGATAGGAGGGTGGGGGATAAAGACAGGGGCAGAGGGGAGGAGTTGCGTCGGTTCGAGGGCAAATCTAGTAAGCTAGGACAGAGGCTATTAATAACTGTTTGGGGTGGCGTACCTGGCCGCCTCGCGATGCCTTCGCGCGTCTAGATACGCGCGTCTCGACGACCGGCGTCTCAGTGTCGTCGCGACGACCGACGTCGTACCCGTCGTTCCGGCGTCGACGGTTCTTCAGTATTTTCCCTCTGCTCGGTTCGCGTCTCGAGTTCACAGTGAGTGATCGAAGTGCATCCGATCAGTGATCCTCTCTCTAGTGTCTTTCGTGTAAATTCCTAGATTCGTGCTCTGTCAGTAAGTACTGACGGCTCGATTTTCGACGAGTTCGAGCTCGATCGTGGCTTATGTAACACCAATCGGTATAATATTTGATCTGTAATCGATCGAATAGGGATGTTTGATTTTCTATAGAAGGAAGTTTCAGGCGGGTGAAAATTCGATAAACAACGCTACGCGCAGAATCCGCGCCGATTTATTGCCGACAACTACGCACCAGTCTCGGTGCAAATAGAAGCTGACACGTGCGAGTTGAAAGCCTCGTTTGCGACTGTTTCAGAAATTCGCGTTCAGATCTGTGCTTGTGTATCTTCCTTATTTACGCGATCCTTTTCAGCGAAATACAAAGAATTTTCATGCGATATCGATTTTCAGCGAAATTGAAAATAAACACGAGTTTTCAGCGAGATTGAAAGATCGAGATTATTATTTCTCCTGTCTCACTACACATGAAAGTACTATAGAATTAATGAAAAAATATTTGAATTTATTGAAAATTAAATGACGACCGCAAAGGGTTCCTAAAATCCGCAGAATTTAAAAGCGAATTTCACGCACACTATTTTCGAGCTTTTATGATCGATACCGTCCGAGACTTCCGGGTGCTGTGTTTCGTTGAACGCTGTTAGCCTCGATGAGTTATCTGTGTTGAGAAACTTGTAAATATCGCGCGACTAGCATTGTGGTCTACGTTGAAATAGACTTCGAATTTAAGTACTCGTATAAAATTCGACTTGCAATCTTTCAGATATAAATCTTTATTTTGTTTTTACACGCTGCGAATTTATTTCTTCAAGCTCGAGAACTTCTTTAGCGACAAAGCAAATTAGCTTCTTATTTTCGTCAGTATTTCTTAATCGGACTTTTGCTTATTGTTACTTCTGTAAATACAATTTTCAATCGGGATAAACTTCATTTCAATGAAAACATTCTATTTCTCACGTAGAGCATTCACATTATAGCATAATTTATGTTGAAATTACCCTAAACTCTAGACCTAGTTATTTAGTCTTACAATTTTAAGAACAGTTCAACAACCCCTTAAAATCTTGAATCCCTCTCGGGCGTCCTTGTCCGCCCCTGGTGTTTTCCGCGATGACAACGGTCGCGGCGTCACCGTGCCTCCTTAATGTCTTTGATTTTCGTTCGCCTCCAAAAATAACAACGCGTCGTATAGATAGTCACTCCGTCTCCGTTCCTCCCGTGCGAACCTTCCGCTTCGCGTGTGCCCGGTGACAAAGCGAGCGAACGCGCGTGACACGCTCCGAAAATCGCCTCTGACGTATTTTCTTCTCGTTTGCACTTCGAAAAATCTCCTCTCACTATATCTCTAAACATTAATATCTCTAAATACATTTTTACATTCTTTTAACTCAAGTGTTTTTACTTCACAAGGTCTTTTACTCAAGTTGTACTCAACTTGTACTCAAGTTCTTGTATTTTGGTTCTTGTACTCAAGTTCTTGTACTCAAGTTCTAGTACTCATGTTTTTGTACTCAAGTTCTTGTACTCAAGTTCTAGTACTCAAGTTGTAGTACTCAAGTTCTTGTATCGAAGTTCTTGTACTCAAGTTGTAGTACTCATGTTTTTGTATTCATGTTCTTGTACTCAAGTTCTAGTACTCAAGTTGTAGTACTCAAGTTCTGGTACTCAAGTTGTAGTACTCAAGTTGTAGTACCGAAGTGCTGTTGAATTTTTTGAAAGAATGAAAGCCACGATCGAGTTTTCGTCAAAATCGTGACGAAGCTTTCCCCCTTAGAGAAAGCCCGTAGGAGTAAGGAAAGAGAAGAAAAAAGTGGTCCCGAAGCTTGTCTCGTCGAAGAAGCCAATAAATCGGAAGAGAAGGCGGACGAAGAGAAACCCTTGCGCTCGCCTCTCCAACGAAGCATGCTAACGAGAGGCAAGCATCGCGAAAGAAATCTTGGGTGAAAATCCAGTGAAATTTTTCCGTGGGAAAACAAGAGGAAGATCGAGTTCGACTCGATTGTTTGGTTCAGAGAGGAGAAGAAGAAGAGGATAAGAGAGGGAGCGCAGATGAGGCCACGATCAATCTGCGACAGGGTGGCGGAGGAGTATTACGAGCCTGACGGTTGTTACTGCGAAAATCGGTACTTCTGACAGCCGGACGGCAACAGGGACAGACAGACGGTAGTGTGCCACAGCAGCCGCAGTGCTTGCGAATACTCGATGGTTCGTGTCGTTTTGACGCTTCTTCACTGGCCTAGCCTCCGTGTGTTTCTTTCCTCTTTTGCCTCTTCCTTATTCCTTTGCTTTCTATCCTTGGTTACATCTTCCACAACTTGCTTAAGGGATTCTAGTTTTAACTTTGGTTAGCTCAGATTTCTGAGGGAGGTTTGATGAAGGGAGTTTTCAGCTTAAGGTCCAACTTGTTAGATTCAAGGATTTTCAGCTTGGTTCTGAGGTTTGGGATATTTTATGTGGGGGTTTGTTAAGTCAGGTCTAGGATTCAAGGACTTTTAGGTTTTAGCTTAGTTCTGAGCTCTAGGATGTTTGATTTGTTAAGTTTAAGTTAGGTCTAGATTGTTAGATACAAGAATTTTTTTGTGTAAGATTACCTCTGAGTTCTATAATGTTTGGGAAAGGGATTTTCGAGGTTGAGATTAGTTTAAACAAACTGCAGGAAATTTTCAAGTTTGAAAGGCTTGAATAGGAAAATTGCAATAGTGGAAGAAATTACGAGTCGCTACTTGCGAGAAAGGTGACGTCCCTCTAGCGGCGGTTATAACTAACAAGGATTCTATGTCCAGATTTTGTTACGTGTCAGTATATCATCTATTTATTAAATCAATTATGTATAAACTTTACAGAGAAAGAACTCTTCAACATTAGTTTATCAATCTATTTCTCCCTAGATGAAATGCTTCTTTGTAGAGAGTTGATAAGGTTGAAAAGTGACTGTAAGTTATCGAGATCGATCGACAGGGAGTCGAACGATAGATTCATTCTCGTAAAATGATGTTTACATCCCTTTCGACGATAAACGAGGGGGTTGCTCGGTGGCATTTGCCTCACAAAGGAATTCGTTCTTCGAGCGATCGACAGAAGCTCGAGCAGTCTTCTTTTTCTCGTTCCGCGGACCGGAAACTGAGATTCGCCGGCGTTTCGATTCCGGAACAGCTCGAAGCTACGATAAGGGAAAACGGACGGGTTTCCTTCGGACGTCCGTGATTTTCTTTTTCGATTTCTTTTATCGAGAGAAACGTTCCATTATAATTTAGGTCTCGTGAAAGTTCTACGGTCTCATCCGAAATGAACCTCTCTATTTCTAATTCCCTTTTCTCTAGTTAGACAAATTCTCCTTCAAATTTTTTATAAAAATTTTAGAAAAAAGATTGAGAATATGTGAAGTTTTTTGTATAGGTTTTAGAATTGATATAAAAGTGAGGGAATATTAAAGGATTGCATGGGTAAATCGAATTGAATTGCATGAAGGCTGATCCGAAATATTGCAAAATCAAGATTATGCATGAAACTGAAATTATTTTTCTATGAAATTTCTACCCGTCGAGAACGAGGGTTATGTTCGTGTCTAGATGAGTAAATTTACAACCAATAGACAACCAATCTCACAGAAGTTGCATTTACAAGACAGAGCTATCTGATAATATACAAATGTACTGATAGTATACTAATAGGGACGTAACTCGTTCTCGATGGGGTGAAATGCATAAGAACGTCACTAATCAGTTTGTTGTCGTTTGCTCGCAGGATGAGTTCCATCCATTCATTGAGGCCCTCCTACCGTTCGTGAAGTCTTTCTCGTACACGTGGTTCAACCTACAAGCCGCCAAGAGGCGTTACTACAAGAAACACGAGAAGCGGATGAGTCTCGAAGAAGAACGCCAGTGCAAGGAGGAGCTCCAGGTAAGTCCTTCATCAACTCTTTCGATACACCTTATACAAACGTCTACATAGGCATTTTCTATGAACTTCAAGCTTTAATTTGATGTATCACAAGTGCCATTTTGTTGAACTTTTCTGTTATGAATTTTTGTGTACATTTTTGTCTCAAGTATCAAGCTTGATCTGTTTTGAAAATGGTCACTTGACCATGTAACTGGTCAGTCAGTTTTTCTTAAGAATTCACGTGAGACGTTTATATAGGCATTTTCTATGAACTTCAAGCTTTAATTTGATGTATCACAAGTGTCATTTTGTTCAACTTTTCTGTCATGAATTTTCGTGCACATTTTTATATCAAGTCCAGCAAGTGTGATCACTGTTTGCTGTAACTGATAAATGATCCTAATAATGTTACATCCCCTAAAAAATCATCCTTCGCAATCATCCGTCGACCCAAAAATCTGTACAAAGCATGAAACATCCGATCTCGCAAAAATCCAATCTACCGTGAAAAACAAACGAGAGAAAAGGTGTATATAGAAACGCGTTTGAAAAGTGAACGGAAATCGTGGAACCGTCGATATCGAGTAAAGTTTGGCGCTGTTCGACCCAGTCATTGACATTCGAATATTCGACCAGGATCTTTCCATTTCCTTTCTCTTTTTATTTCTCACTGCGGCACCCTTCGAGGCCCGTAAGTGGCCGGAAAACGAAGGGGGGATGGAGTGGGTGGAGGGCAGCAGGGTTCGTCGATCCGTTGGAAACAGACGTAGAGATTTTCTCGTCTATCCACCGCAATTCGTATTCTCCATCGCGACGCTGTTCGATCAATATTTTAATTTCGCGATGCTGCGGTATTTAGCGTACGAAAAAGGGGATGGACGGACGTCGATGAAAAAAATAAAAAAAAAAAGAGAATTCCTCCGAACCGTTAGAGATGGAGAGGGTCGGAGAGGATCGATGTATCGCGAGTTTAGAGAAAATCGCTGGCCAACGACGACGGTTTTGTTTCGTTTTTTCTTTCGAACGATGATGGCCTCCGCTCGTATCGCTGAAAGAGCCTGCAAATCGAGGGGAAAACGTTGCCTCTCTTTTTTCTTCTTGATTTTTCGACTCTTTGTTAAGTGCTCGCCGCTGCTCGTCTTGATTGCTAACTCCAATCGAAGTCCTTTCAACTGCGAGACGGACGCTGATTAGATACCGTTTACATTCTATAATCGATTATTGCACGATTTTATTGGGGTGCAAGAATTTTTGGCTTTGGAAATTGGGAATATAGACATTTTGGGGTGCAGAGAGGAGTCTACAGGAATCTAGGGATTTAGGGGATCTAGGGGAACCACCTAGAGATCCGGAGATATAAGCCAATTGGGGGTTATAGGAATTTGGGTATCTAGGGATTTAGGGGTATAACGATGTGGAATGTAGGGATTTAGGGATTTAGGGAATCCTATAAAAAATCCGAGTAAAATTGATCATAGCTGAGGAAGTGCGTCATCAGTGCGTCAAGAGTGCATCACGAGTACGTCAAGAGTACCTGACAAATGCGTCAAGAGTGCGTCACAAATGCGTCACAAATGCGTCAGACTAATTAAAATAGCAACCGATTAAAGAACAGCAATTTCGTTAATGAACAAAGTAAATAAACGTTTAACTATTCGTTTTAGTGTTGGTTCGAGATGCGAACAAACTACTCCGTTGATGGAATTTTTCCCTGTATTTTTTTTTTTTTTTTTTTTTCAAAAAAAGGAAAGTACCTTCGAGCCGGTAGCACGGGTCGCGTTGAATTTTACATGAAGTACATTTAATCTGCGTCGTCAGGAAGCCCTGCAGGGTCGGCCGAGCCCTCAGCCCCATTATATAGGCACGGGGCTTTATGAAATTGTAAGCGAGCGGCAAAGGCCACTGGCCATAATCGACAATTCCATTTGCAAATCTAATTGCCACCCGTATTTTTCAACTAAAATTTCCTCAACAATTTTTCATCGTCAACGCGTTCCGCTTGATTAAACCGGCGTAGCCTATCTGTCTGCGAGCTGATTGAACTTTCAACCTTGTCGGTCGCGTTATTCATACGGAGTCATTTGACAAAGTATATATGATAGTTGTGTATGATCTAAGGATTAATATGAGATCTATGGAGATTGTCTCTGAGGAGATTGTAGGGAAGTTAAGGTTTAAGGAATTGAGGCTGGAGGAAATTTGGAATCTGTGGGAGCTATGAAGTTAGTTTGGGAACTAAGGAGAATTTAGAACGTAGAGGAGTTTGGGAAGGATGTGTAGAACATAGGACTCAGAACCTAGGGATTCTGGGAAATGTTGGATGTAAGGAGGCATAGATGTGGACTAGGGAGGGTTTAGGACCTGTGGACACTTAGGTCTTATGGGAACCTGGGACCTATGGACACCTAGGACCTGTGTACACTTAGGACATATGGGCACCTAGGACATATGGACACTTAGGATCTATAGAAACCTAAGATCTATAGAAACCTAGGATCTATAGAAACCTAGGATTTGTGGAAACCTAGGACCTATGGACACCTAGGACCTATAGACACCTCGTACTTATAGAAACCTAGGACCTATGCAATCTTAAAACCTATGGAAACCTAGCACCCATGGTCATCATCTCTAGAAACTTATTCCCTATGGAACCCTAGGACCTACAACCTAAAGAAGTCTAAGCCTTACTAAGGTCCTAAAGAACCTAGTAATCCAGTAAAAAAGTACCGAGCCATTCCCTAAATGACAAGAATAATTCGATTCCGATCTGAAAAGCGTGTTTTCCAAACATTCGCCACCGCCCAAGGTACTCGATAAACGCGCACCACTTTTCATCCGGTCTGGTCGACCTATCGTTTTTCCACGCAAACGGATCGATCCGCAGTTATCGCCGATGCGTCTATCCGGCGTGTACACACACACATACTCGCGTTACGTGTTTTTTTTTCCCTCCCCGGTGTATGTGCGTCGACCTGAAATTTCGAGCCGCTTTCTCGATCGCTCGACACGCCGTTCACGTACTCGCGGAGATGCTTTCCAGAAAGAGCCGGGCGAAAACAAAGAAAAAAATACGGCAAACAAGATAAAAATTCTGCGACTCGTTGACATGCGGCACGATTCGTTCTGGAAAATTGAAATCGAGGTGACGCGAGGAGAAGAAACATGCCTCTTTTCTAACCGTTTTGGAAAACGTTTCTCTAGCTGGAATGTTTAACCGGGTCACTTTCTCCGGCCTTCGCTAGTCGCATGCAGATATCGCCATACTTTACGTTAGTATTTTGCTCAAAAATCACGTTCAAGGGTTTGAACCCTTATCTTGAAAAGGTTCTTCGCTATTGTCCAGAACACCTTCATCTAACATCAGTTCTTCTTGATGTTATTTATAAATTAATTCGAAGCTACAAAATTTGACCTCTTAAAGTTTCGTGAATAAAGAGAAATTGATAAGGGTTGCCCTTCAATTACAGATAAGCACGGTAAAAGTTCGAAGGTATTGGACGGTATTCAAGCTCGAAATCGTGACACTGTAAGGCTTTAATTCGTAGCGGAATGCGAAATTGTCCCCTGCCACGCGAATCCAGAATACACGACACCCGGTTCAGGAATGCCCATTAATCACCCTCCTCGATCGCGAGTCGGACAAATCTTACAATTAGTCGATGCATTTATTTATTATAAATTATTGTGAACGAGAACTACCCCCTTGGAAAAGAACGTAGCAGACCGGTGTAAAGAGAGAAATAGGAAGAAGGGAAAAAGGGAAAAAAAATTCGGGGTGGTCCGTCGTTTTCTCTTAATTTCGAGACAGGCCGCAGGACGATATCGACTACTTCAATTCCGTAGCACCGTAGTGGGAACAGGCTGAAAGAGATGGAGAAGAATGCGAGCGGTGAAAGGAAGACAACGAGAGACACGGAGAGACACTCGATGTCCGAGAAACAGAGAGGGGTAGCGAAGGATGAGGATTTCGGACGAGGAAAAGATGGAAGATCGTGTGCAGACAGAGATATTGTGGGACGCTGTGTGTACAGGGTGTTAAGAAAGTCATATTAAAACTCCTCAAATTAACTCAAATCAATTTTATTTCTACTTGTCACATCGATTAAGTTCGTCAATTTTAAGGCTGAGGTTCATTTGGCAATTTTCTTGGTGTTGCTAAATAGGGACGCTGCTTGAAGTTTAGGCATCCTCGTGTCCATGTGTCTTTCACATATTCAGGGTTCCCTAACTGACAACATTTCTGAGTATAAAAATGTACATGCAAGGTCTCCAGGTTCATCTCCGAGTTTAGATGCAAGTTCAGTCATTTACAAATTAAGAGACAAATTTAGGGTCAAAGGTACCACAAATTTAGGGATAAGTACATCTCTAAGTACATCTGACTTTAGAAATTCTTAGGAACCTCAGTCTAGATTTGGAGAAGCCTCTCAAGTTATCTCGAACTTAATTTCTAAGGTAAGAAGTTTGTTTACCAAACCTCCATATTGATGTCCACATGTGTAGGTCAGTGCCAACGAATTTACGAACTCGTTAAAATGTCATAACACCTTAGGTAATTCCATAGCAGGGTCCGAAATAATTTGCTAAAGGTGGTGCGTTAATTTGTGGATAAATGGCGATTACTTTCTTAACACCCTGTACGAGTGGTATCACGCGAGAAGAGGGCGGCAGACGGGCGGGGTATGTGGGGGTGCAGAGTGCACCACCACCCGCAAGAAGTATCCCGGTACACGGGTACACACGAGCTTTTCGGGTGGCCGAGAGAGAAGGGTAGAAAGGGTTGCATGGCCAGTTGAGAAAGAGAGAGAAGGGGGTAGTCGGCAGAGAGCGTAGACATGTAGCGCATACGCCGTCGCGACGGAGGCTGCGGCTACGCGGCGCCTACCAACCACCATCTATAATCTCTATGCGGATATCGATTTTCTACCCTGTATTTCCTAAATTTATGCAAACTAGCGGCCCGTCCTCTACTCGCACCCCGTCTGCCCTTCGGCCCAACCGCCAACCCCTGTCCACGTCGTGTTCCTACCCACCTAAGTATTTCACCTTATCGCTTCTTGATGAAACTTGTGATCTCACATTTTACGATATCGATGCTTTAGATATCTTGTGTTACTTTGATGTGTTTTTCGGAATGCACTGGCAATCTAAGTGTCGCTAAGATATCCCTAATTCTGGAGATACGTTTCGGTTTAATCATCTCTGATCCTAAGTCTATCCTTGAAGCATCCCTATCTCTAAATGTAGATATCTGTAAGTTGCATTCCTTAGTTGCTGAGTTTAATCATCTCTGAATAGATAAACCTAAGTTTATGTGTACTTGAATCCAAACATCCTGAATGTATACATCTCTAGATATCCTTAAATTTATGTATCCTTGAAACATCTGAATCTACCCCAGAATCTACATCTCTAAATCTATCCCTAATATCTGCACCTAGATATCCTTAAATACCCCTAAATTTAGTCATAATTGTACCCCTAGTCACATAACTCCGTGTGATGCAACACGATCCTCAGAATCCAAAAGTTCCTCTTGGTAGAATCCTAACTTGGTATTCTTGCCTATCAATTAAAATCTAAAATGTAATTGAAGAGTATTTATCGATTAAAGAATGTAATAACAAATAGTAAAGTACCCTTGATCGATAACTTGCCTCCCCGCAGCCCCTGTTTTCGACAGTTCTCAACCGTCTCCCTCCCTCATTCGTTTATAGGTAGAAGGGGTAAACCACCCCCTTTTTGCTAGCCACGTTGGTTAGCTGGGTGTTGTTCGCTATGTGTGTCGGCCCCATTCATCTAACGAGCTCAAGCGGGCTATCGCATCACGATGCACCTCGCACCTCCTCGTCACGAGGAGGTGTATTCCAGTTTACTCTCGGCCAGAAGGGTGGAGGGGGGCTGGTAACACGGACAACACCAGAAGGGGGTTGAGGATGCTGTTTTCGGGGGCTTGTTAATGTTGGATTATGTTTCGGCTTTCGGGTTATTAATTATCGATGCAGCCGGCTGGATTATGCGGTTCTTCGACCGGATTTTTCTACGATTTTTCGCGGGGTTAATGAGCTCCATGCATCGATGATGAAATAACCCCTGCGAAGGGTCATTTTTTTTTTCTCTTTCGAGAGTTTGATTTGAAAATAACAAATTTGATGAGGTTAGGTTACGTTACGGATATTGCACTTCTTTCACGAACTCCTTAATTTACAAAATAGATGAAGAAAGGGGTAAAAATGAGTGTCAAATTTTCTCGTATTTATTAGTAAATATATGTTCAAGAAATCTGTTCTCAAGATCCAAGAGAGTTCGAGCCACATAGTGCAAATAAAATCAATGGGCGAGTAAGTTTGGAAGCGGAGGGTGATATCGCATGGTACTAAAACAAATTTCGATAGTGTTCGTGTTACATAAAAGCGAGTTAGGAAGACACCGTTCCGCTGAGAACAACGAGGTATCGATTAAGCCCCGTTTAAAAGTAAAACCACCGGAATTGGGCCAAAGCGGGCTACCTAACGAATCCAATCGACTTATCGAACCACCATGAATCTCATCGTTCTTTCCCACCTTTTACAATCAATCACCCTTCTTCATTTTCCTAAAGATTCTCTTATGTTTGTGTTTGAACGATTGCTCATCAGTGATCTAAAATATCTCGTGGCCCCTAAGGGTAGTTTTGTAAACTTCATATAAAATTAGTATCCATTTAAATGAACGCTAAATCTTTGTCTTCTTGTGGTCAACCCCTAAGGGTAGTTTTGTAAATTTCATACAAAATGTATGTAGTATCCATTGAAACTAAATCTTAACATCCCTATGTAAACTTCCCCTTACCGAAGTTTAAATGTTTTCCCAAAAACTGTTTCCATACCGAAAGTAAAAAAGAAAGGTTGAAATAAAGGATATCAGAGAGCGGAAGTCGCGATACGCGGACAGATTCGCGTCCATAAAAGCGAGAGAAGAAAAAGAGAAAGATGGAGGCGATGGCCTGGAGCGAGGCCGTTCCGAAAATTTTATTGCCATTGTTTCCGGCGTCTCTGAACGCCTTTGCGCTGAATATTCGCGCGATACGCGGCTCGAAACGCGCGAAAAGCCTTCTTCCCGTCCAGACGTATGCGATATGCCCTCTGCCTTTGGGCAATAAAACGCGCGGATGGAAGGGGAACGCGGAAGCGGATTATTTCGCGTCTGAAACGATATGCCGACGTCACGGTTCTCTGGCTAAGGGGAGTCTTTCGAGAATCGTTTATTTTCGGGTGCCGGAAGGACCCGTGTGTGTCAAAAGAAAAAATCTTACGCGCGATTGAATGTCGTTGGCAGGGGGTGATTATACGCTTTATTCTTTGCTTTATGGACGGTGTTACTTTTGGGCTGCACTTCTGACAATTTGTAAAATCCTTGTATTAATACGTTCAAGATTTGTGGTGTCAACCCTTGGGTTCTTAAAATATCTCTGGAAAATATCACAGGTTTATTCGACACGTGGTACATTACATGTCAGAGGTTTTAGGATAACTTCATTTAACAGTGCAACTATCAAACAGGTCCACAAGTTTCTTATTACAATTTACACTATTTGTTGAAGTACTTTTCCTGAAGTCTGCATTCATTTTTCATTTCAAATGAAGTACATATGGTGAACGCTCTTAGAAAATAGATAATGATTTATAAAAAAGGGCGTAGTATGTTCTCAGTAGGATGATAAATGCTCGCAGAATTTCATCGAGCGCTTTTGTAGGTTGGTATTATTACGGGCGCCATTAAATTAGAGTACGAGAACGACATCGTCGTTTCCATTGTTGCGATAACGATAAATAAAAGACGCGTAGGAAATATCTTGCGGAGAGAAGCATCGTTTCTGCGTTAAATAAATCTGTCCGTGGATTCCATTCGACGAGGAACTCTGCGAAAATAAAAGGGTTTCGAGGGATTGAAACAACCCCCCGAGGAGAACGACGCCGGTGCCTCACAGAATGAATTACGCCCCGACGGGCCACCATCTCGCAGCATGAGATACTTCTAGATTAGAAAAGTCGCGGGCTACTGTATCTTTGACTATCGTCTTCTGGAATCGTCGCGCGAACGCTCCACTTTACTCTTTTCAATTTTCTTGGTATTTTACAGTTTGGGGATTTTTGTGTTAGGGGTTGTTTTGGGAATTTGGGGTGTGTGGGAATTTTGGGACGTGGGATGTGGAGGATGTGAGATTTGGAGCCTTTAGGGATTTTAGTGACGTAGGATTTTGGGGACGTGAGATTTCGGGGATTTGGGAATTTTGGGACGTGGGATTTGGAGGATGTGAGATTTGGGGCATTTGGGAAATCGGGAGATGTGGAATTTGGTGATTGTGAGATTTAAGGAATATTTTAGGGGATGTAATATTTGGGGGATGTGGAATTTGGAGGAGATGAGATTTGTGGAATTTGGAAATTTGGGGGATGTAGAATTTGGGGGATGTAGAATGTGGGGGATGTAGAATTTGGGGGATGTAAGAATTAGGACACTTGGAAATTTGGGGGATGTGGGATTTGGTGATTGTGAGATTTTAGAAGGATAGTGGAGAATATAGGATTTTGGGGAATGTAGGATTTGGGGGATGTGGGATTTGGAGAAGATGAGATTCGAGGGATTTGGGAATTTAGAGGACGTGGAGTTTGGAGGATGTAACGGATTTGGGAATTAGAAGGCTGGATTTGATGAAAGTAAGATTATCTGTTTTAATATTGTACATCTGACCTGACAAATCTAAGGGGTCCACAAAAGATTGAGGTTCCTCCAAAAATAAGTAGCAATGTTCATAAGGAAAGTCATGGTTAGGAAAGAAAATGATCCCTCTAAATACACGTCTACGACAGTTTGCAGCAAGCAAGAGGTCTCGCAAACAAATTAAGAGTCAGAGGGATGTTAGATGCGTCGTTTCGCGGTCTCGGGTATATTCTGGGTGTTCTCAAAGGCGCGGAATGAATCGCCCGAGGGCCTGAACGTCGGAGGGTAACGGATGGGTTATATGGGGTTAAACGCGGGATAACCTCGCGAGTGGGGGCTGTAATATTTACAACGTTCTATGCAGAGGCCGGAATTGCCTATAAAGAAATCGCGGAGTCGCTTTGTTCGCGTCATAACGTAGTAACGTAAGGGGCCAGCAGCTATACACTCGGGAAAGCAGCCAAATTAATAAATATATTCCAGTCTATCCCAGCTCTCGATCCTCTCTTCCTCTTCCATGTACCATCCACCCCCGCACCCTTGCTTGGATACTACCTACGGCCTCCCCATAAATTTTCCATCGACCACGCAGCTATTCCGTGGTCTAGCACTCGACCTTTTTTCTACCCCGTACATGTGCATACCAAGGATACTACTCGAACCTGATTTATTAGGACAACTTCCGGTGACTTCTTTCCAGGGACACGCAGTTTTACCAATCTTTTTTTAATGTTTCTTCCCTTTTTGCAGATGTTTCGCTAAGGGTTGGGTAATCTTTGTTATGGGAATTACTTCGACTTTTTTGGGGACGCTCTTTGCCAACGTAGTTCTAGTTTTAGTTCAGATTTTTTCCTTTGGAGTCCTTGTATGGAAATTTTTGAAATAGTTGATTCTGCCTTGGAACACGAAGGGATGCTTTTTGTAAATTTCGTTGCTGACTGTTATTTATTTTATTCAAATTCTGTGATGATTTTAGGGGTTCATACAGTGTTTACTTTTGAAAAATTCTCATTTGATAAACGTTCAAAAAATATAACTCTATGTAGGGGACGTTTTTCATGCAAAAATGAATGTTATTGGGGTGTCGTATCGTGGGTAACGCACTCAAAAAGTGGAGGGGTTGCATAGTTGCGCACGTGGTAGATTGATCACTGTCGAACGTGGTACCACAGGGGGTTCAACGTTTCCATCAGAGAAGGTTAGCTCATTTCCCCGTTTAATTCCTATGACACGAGTTACACCACGTATGCACAATTTTGATAGGATAAGCGCACGTAAACACGAACAAACAGAATCGCGACAGCAGAGATAAAGAGAGGAAGAGGGTGAAACGAAACGAGGCCCGCAGCCGAAAAACCGAATCGATAGGCGCGCAACGGCCTCTCTACACAGGGTGTCTCGATTATCTGACACATACAATGAGATTAATTCCATGTATAATTTATTTATAAAGCTTAGAAAGGGAATTAATTGTTCAAGAAACTTGTAACATTTATTCCTCGAAGAAGAATCTTTTAGATAAATCAATAATAGTTACTGTTGATCATTGGAGTACTTGCAAATTTCATTAAATTACACTTATATCTTAAACGAACCTTATCTACTATTTTCATAAATTTTTTCCATATGTTACAGTATATTAAACGAGTGACGTAATAAAATGTAGAATGAATAAAATTCAAGAGAAGTTAAAATTGAAATCATAGGAAAATATGCTCTTCTGGCTGCAGTGGAACACCCTGTATACATTCATGTACATATATGTAAAGTGCACACGTGTTGGTGTTCTCGCGTCTGCGAGGGAAATCGCTATAGATTACAGTCTGTATACTTACGGGGGTGGCCTGAATTTAACCTCACCCCTCTCAGTCAGACCACCCCTCCCAACCCCTTTGAATGTGAGCAGCAGGGAAGAACGTTCTATCAAAGACATTTTACCAAGCACAATCTGTCTTACCGGGGGAGAAAAAGCCGGCAAAGTAGTCTGGAGCCAATTGTCGATTACGTTCTTCTTTCTCTTCATCGTTTCTCATCTCTGAATTTCGTTTCTGTTGTTTCATCTTTCGGGGAATCATTCCTGATATATTTCTACCGTTCAAGCTTGGTACCTTTGGGGGTTAATTAAATTTTTTTGGGTGTCGCCGTTTTGTTCTGTTGGGGGATGCTGCATTTTGCTTTCCTTTATTTTTAATTGCAGAGGGGGTTTAATGGGGATACTATGATGACGCGTATGGTAAGGAGGCACGTGGTAGTTTGGGCAAGTGGTATATTCGGCGCGTGGTTATTCTACGCGTGGTAATTCGGAACGTGGTAGTTTGGACAAGTGGTAATTCGGCACGTGGTAGTTTGGACGAGTGGTAATTCGGCGCATGGTAATTCTACGCGTGGTACCTCCTGTGCGTGGTAATTCTACGCGTGGTGACTCCTACGCGTGGTAACTCCTATGCGCAGTAATTCCACATATGATAATTCCACGCGTGGTGATTCCTATGCGCAGTAATTCTACATATGGTAATTCCACGCGTGGTGACTCTATCGCGTTGTAATTCTAAGCGTGGTAATTGTACGCGTAGTAATTCTAACGCGTGGAAATTCTAACGCGTGACGATGCTACGCGCAGTAATTCTAACGCGTGGAAATTCTAACACGTGACGATGGTACGCGCAGTAATTGTAACACGTGATGGTACGCGTGGTGATGTAACACGTGGCGATGTACGGTAGTAAATGCTAACACGTGTAACTCTTAACTCGAAGGAATCACGTGTAAAATCGCGTGCGCACGGTCGTTTAGGCAGCTGCCAAAGATTCGTAAACCCGTAATTCGTACGTAGGGGTATAACCTTGTTGGTTCCGTACGCCAAGATTCTCGTGCCACGTGCTCGACACGGTGAACACGCGTTTTCATGCGCCAACCAACGCGGGGCAAAAATTCCTGTTAGAATCGTTGCCTCCTTATCGACTGCAATCTCTTTAAGAGGCGATATTTTCGTTCGTAAGATCGAGAAACGGCACACTATGCTCGTTTCTATCCGTATCGCGATATTCGAAAGGAGCACTGTTGGTTATTGCTCGCAGTCGCGAGGATGACTTTGTTCGACGGAAACACGACAGCTTATGAATTAAACATGCTCCGTTCTTGATACTCGATGGAAATGTATCTATGCTTTCAATCTGCACAACCGAGACAGCCTTCTGATTTCCTGAATTTTCCTCGCTTTTTCTATCTGCAATCTAAACGCGCTGCTGGTACCTGTTTTGTGTTAGAAAGGTCTATCTTCATTTTTAAACTCGTCGACTCTGCCAAAAACTTTGGTATGTAGAACTTGGGTGGGACCTGCGTAGAATCGTGTGAATCTAATGTGTATTGTGCTCTGAGTCGAATTGTAAAATAACAACTTGGATACCAATGTCCTATTCTACCATATAGAGGCATGTGGACCACCCCCACTCCTTCAAATAAATACAAGAATCGTTTCTATTAATCAGACTAGAAGTAAAAATTTGAAGTCTTTCAGCTGGAATGAAAGAGGTCTCTTTCGTTCTTGAACCCCATTTACCGGAAAATTTGTCCAGCAACGCGTTACGGAACGCAACGGGTGTGCCTAGTGGACGAGTATAACGGTAACAGTCTCTCCCTCGGTCCCAGAAACAAGCAGGCAGTCGTAAAAAGGGTGGTGAACCCGCGGGGAAGTTTTTGAACGAGCTTCTGGCCCTTTAACACGCGTTACGGTGTAATTTCAGCGGCAGAATCGCTCTAAACGATATTCCGTGGCAACGAGGACGCCGGCCCGTCGAGTCTCGAAACTTTTCCTCGGTGGTTTGAGGGGGTGGTTAGGTTGTCTGGACAGCGGAGAGGGGATCGGTGCGTTAAGAAGCAAAAAATCAAGGAGACTGGCGCCAAAGCCAACCGCGGGTGGTTTAATATTTAGATTCAATTACGAAAAGAAAGAAGGCATCGTTATGCGGCAAATTGTCGCAGCCTGCTGGACCGCGAGGGGTGGCCTTGCGGGGGGATGAAAAGAAAAAGGGAAGGGGTGGCTGTTATATCGCGACGTAATGGAACACCGTCGGGTTGGTTACTTTACGAAAGTTATTGTTATTGGACACAGCTGAGATTTGCTGTCTCTTAAGACTCTTTTTACACCCTCGTAATTTACCGAAAAGCTGGTTAATGAACGGGGAAGATTTAACATGGAATCTTTTTTGTAATTCGATTATACAAGGGATGTTTTTACTTCCATCTTTTTCTACTTACACAACAGACCTTGAACATCATAGGATCACTTTGATCATATAACTACCCTTAACCAAATGATATATAAAAGAATATAAATTGACGAATGTAGAAGTAACAATCGGAAGGAGCAAAGAAAACGCCGTATCGGATCAATTCCTTGTGGCAGTCAATTACATAACCCCAATTAACCCCTTCGGAGGGGATGCCTTGTTCGTCCTGCCACTCGTGCACCCCCCGTCCCCTCGTGGAGAGACGAAAACGAGCTGACCGTCGGCCGTTAGGCTAAAAATGCAGTCTCCGCTTTATTTCCCGCGCTTGAAAATAGCCCATGAGCCACCGCGGTCGTAGTCGCTGCGGTGATGCTGGTGGGGGATGGGGAAGGAGAGACGGGGGTGGGGAAACAGCAACGACGGTGCCGAGCATTTTCGGAGTGGGGTCAACCCCCGCCCCGGCCTTGGGGGTGGAGGGAGCGCATTTACGCTCGACACACTCACACCAAAGCGTGTTCCTGCTGGACGCGATGCACATGGACTCTTATACAGGGTGTTTCGGCTCAAAAATCTTTTTATATCACCCTCTCGTTCCTTTTCATATTCTACAACTTCCTTCGTATGCAATCTTTTTTATTTCGTTTGGGTCACTGAAACTTCCTCTATATTCTGGACGTACGTTGAAGTTCTAACCAAGGAGTTAATGTGCGTCACGAGTGTGTCGTGTGCGTCATTTGCGTCACGAGTGTGATACGTTATCGTAAAACAAGGGGTTGACGCCGTAAATGTCCCTCGACACATTACAGCAGTGCGTCACGAGTGCGTCTAGTGCGTCACGAGAAAGACTCTTTATTGTAGAATAAGTATTAACCCCGTAAATGTCCCTCAACAGTAAAAAATTTGAAAGATTCTGAACGTAGCGCATTTCTCGATGACCTTAACCCGAAATAGTCTGACGTAGTACTACGTTGTGGATTCTAAAAAAAGATTTTTTGGAAACTATTCAATTTTGTTTCTTTTGGGTTTCGCGTCTCGAGCAGTCGCGACGCAGGATCGTCTTTTTAAGGGTCTGACCTGAAATCGAGAGACGGTTACGTAGTACTACGTCCTAGGAGAAAATAAGGGAGTTCAAACAACATAATACGGTTTCACGAGCAGAAGAGATGGTAAACATCGTCGGCAAGCAACGCGAACCTCAGACATACTTTCAACAAAACTGTCCCCTACCTCTTCTCGAAAACTTTCTACTCTGGTTTCC
Organism: Megachile ligniseca; assembly: GCA_945859555.1. NCBI lineage: Eukaryota > Metazoa > Arthropoda > Insecta > Hymenoptera > Megachilidae > Megachile > Megachile ligniseca. The sequence goes on from OX243792.1 coordinate 2,006,797, forward strand.
AAACTCGCCCGATTTCCCGGATTCAACTTCATCCGCCTTTTTGGCCCACTTCACCGGTGGACAATCAGTGTCGGGGATAAATTGTGAGGTGGTAATTAGATGAGCAGAGTGGTCGTGAAAGTTCCTGAGGGTGGCTATGAAACATCGCTGACTTTGAATCGCTGTGTTGTTTTTGAAAAGCTTTGCATTAGCGGTGAACAAATCTTGGTAATCAAATTTTGAATCAAAAATATCACCGATGCGTACAAAGTGCAATACTTTGAAGATTTAAAATGGTTCAGATGTTAGAAAGAAAATGAAAGATAGTAAATCCAGCCCACCCGGTATATGCACGTCTGCTAAATTCATTCTCGGGAACGAGTGCGTAATTTCGGTGCACTTTAACGCAGCGAATATAGGAGTAATTATGCTCGGGAAATTAAAAAGGAAAATGAAAAGAGTAAAAGAAGGACCATCGAGAGAAAAAATTGTAGAAGCATTCCAAAATTGAAACGCGGCGACATATGTGGCGTATAATTGAATGACCGCTAACGAGAAAAGTATAGTGCGTGTCCCTCTAGCGGCGAGTGCACTGAAACGAAATTAACCTCGAAAAAAAGGCGAGGTTAGCAGGAGGAAAATGATTGTGCGAAGCAGCGAGTGTACGGCAATCGACTAGAAAGAAGGGAATCCTGTCTGAAAGGAAAGCAAAGTGGCCGTTGAGAAAAGGCGGCAACCTGTTTTCCCTTTGTTCCTGGTCCTCGGCGTCGCTGTGTTTTGTGTTTATAGAAGGACTCGCAGCAAGATGTAAAACGGAAATAGAAGCGGCTGAGAGCTTCGATGCTCTTCCGCGTTCCAACAATCTAACCGTGGACAAACTTCTTCTCTTCGTCTTTTCTCTCCTCTTTATTCTTGTCTTGGCTTTGTTTCGCCTGGATATTGCGATTGAGCCTCCCCCGTGTTTCCGCGGGATTACCTCTGTGGCCCACTTCTTTTTTCCTCGACCATTTCACGATTGTTGACAATCGGCGGCCAGTATTTGTCCTTAGCGCATTCCTGAAACTGCTAGTGGTAATATAACGCGCGGTGATTTAACGAAATTCACCGCACTTTGATTCTATACGTGGTTGTCATATGCATAGCAAATCTACGTGGCGATATAACGCGAGACAAATCTAACACGTGTCGAATCTATAATACGGCGATATAACGCGTGACAAATCTACCACGTACCAACTCGTGAAAGTCGCTAGGGAGAATTGTAACAACTGGGGAATACAAGTTTATTGCATTATCATAGGATGCGTGATAGAATAATAAAACGTGAAAATCCAAGTAGAATAGGTCGGTCATTCTGGAATAATCGCATCGAGTTATCGTATCTAAACGCCCGGTGGACCTTTCTTTTTCTCCCACTGTATTTACGTTCAATTTCACCGTGAGTCTAATGTAACGAGAGCTCGTTGGCTCGAAGTGAGACGAATTCGATTGCTCGGTTCGTGGCTGGAAAGAGGGAGGCGATCGAACGACCTGCACGTACGTGAATGTCGTACAGAGAGAAAAGCATAAAAATGAACCTAACCGCCTTCCCGAGATTTATTTATCGGCGAGACTTACGGATTTTATTCAATACCTTACTCGTCCTGCCTTTGAATTTTATCATTGTCAGATAAGCCTTGGATTTTATCGAATATTTTATCGGTACTTTCTTACGAATGCTCCAGTGAAATTTACTCTGTTTTAAAATCAAATTTTATCTATATGTTTGATTGATAAGCGAACGATAAGACGAACGGTAAACCGCGAAGGTTTCAGCTCCGAGATTCGCATCGTTTTTCGCGCACGAGAAAATTTCAAGCACGTATCAGAGGCTCGCGCACAGAAATGTCACGAAGACACGGCCACGCTCGACCCAACTGTGGGAGAGAGACCTGGTGCAGTTACGGTGCATCCTGCATAAAGCCGATCAAGTATGCCGAGTGTGAAGGAGGGCCGCGAGTGCACCGGCCACGTATATCGTGACATGCGTATGTACATCTAGGCGCGGCAGTTTACCTCGTTCACGCCAGCGATTTCTCGAGCGCGATGCTATTCGCGCTATCCGCGAGCGATACGTGATGTGCTCGTCTAGATTCGATCGGACACGATCTGACTACGTTCGATCCAATATAAATCGACTTGATCCGATTCGATTTGGCTCGACCCGATAGACACTCGATTTGACCTGATTCAATTTCGATTCGCGCCATTCTGCCGAATTTACACGATTTGACTCGGTTTTGCTTGACCGGGTCCGACAGTAGCCGAACTTACACGATTGATGTCCCGACCGATCGGACCCGACGGGAACCGAATTCGTGCGATTCGTACCAAACTGACCCGATTCGACGCTGTCCGACAGGACTTGACCCGATAACAACCGACTCGATCCGATAATAACCGACTCCATTTAACTTCGGAAAGTTTGGCGGTTTGCATGTGCGTGGCAGGAAAGTGCTAGGCGGGATAGATCGCGTCGCGGTGGCGATGCATTCCGCGCGCTTTCGATGCATTTCTCAGGGACCTTATGCACCGGTGCATTTGCTATTCCACGGGTGACGAGGGCCGCCGTCGAGCGTGCGCCGCATAAACGGCCGTGTGAAGCAGACTCGGGTCGACGAGCGCGGTCGTCTTCGTGCTCGTTCACCTATCTGGCGCGATGCTCGACTTTGCGAGATTTTCATGCTGACTAAAGTGCTACAACTTTTACATCTTTAAAATTAACGTGAGTAACGAATGTTACTATCGCTATTCTATAACATATCTTGCGATGGGGATCTGAGGATGCAGGATAGAATGCATAAGATTAGGACTTAAGGAACGTGGGGACATAGGAATGTAGAGGTATACAGATGTAGATCAACAGAGGTATATGGATATATCACTGGAGAATCTGGAGATATAGGGACCTGAAAGAAATCTGGGATGTAGGGATCAGAATAATAGTGATCTGTGTAAACTTTAATTTCTCTCGACCCAATTCGACGGTCCACTTCGAACCCTATTCGAACTCGTGTTATTTCGACCCAATTTGATTGACACCAATTAAATTAGTATCCTAATTCGAAAGTAATCTTATCGCTAATAGCTGACTAAATCACAGAATGTTTGAAATTCAAAGTTCCACATTTCCTTCCCAACTTCAAGGGCCATTATTTTTAACGATAAGGATTAAACGAGACCTCAAATTCAGCGCGATATCTTCTTAAGTATTAAACTAGTAGAAAACTCAGGGAGAAGGTCAAGATATCGAAGCGAAGAAGAAAAGACACGTGGGGACGTGATCTCGCATATCGTTTACGGGAACGGTTTGAGGTCAGCGTTGCTTTGGTACCGAGCCATTGGCAGAAGTTTGTAAACTCGTGAAACTTTTCAGATCAACAGCTGCTTGTTTTCGGTACATCGAATAGGGGGAGGAAACTTCTTCCGAGGAATATGTTCTATGCAACCTTTATGATGCATTCGTGTTTGTTGGTCTTCTTCTTCAACTTTTGTCATTCCTTCTTCCATGGACAATTGACTCTGCTCGTATTTTTTAAACTTTATAATCAAATTCTTATAACTAAATTATTCTCATGTTGATTTATAATTTGGAGTTCAAAGAAAATGTCTTCAAAATGAAAGTTTGAGTTGAAGCTAATTTAATTATTCGTATGTTGCAGAACGAGAAGCTGGAGGTGAAACAGAAATGGGCCTCGCGGCTTTTAGGCAAATTACGAAAAGATATCACGCAAGAGTACCGAGAGGACTTCGTGTTAAGTATCACGGGGAAGAGGCCAGCCATGTGTGTCCTAAGTAATCCTGATCAGAAGGGTAAAATGCGTCGCATCGATTGCCTGCGTCAAGCCGATAAGGTACGTCTGACCATAGTCATCTTAATCTACTTACGCTGCAACATGAGTGGATAAACTTGTTTTTGACGCCTTACAATTTTACACTAGTCAAAATCATATATATATATATAGTTCACAGAACTAACCATTAAACCGCGAAATTTAACTTGCATACAAAAGTAATCGAGTACAGAAAAAAGATTAGTCGAGTATAGAAGGGAGATCCGGCAATATATCAGGTGTTCGACACCAATAGGAATAGTCGGATCGTTATGTCACAGGTATGGAGGTTGGACCTGGTAATGGTGATCCTCTTCAAGGCAATTCCGTTGGAGTCAACGGACGGGGAACGGCTGGAGAAGACTGCGGAATGTGCTCAGCCGGGTCTCTGCGTCAACCCCTATCACATCAACGTCTCCGTCCGGGAACTCGATCTCTACCTCGCCAATTTTATCACCAGCCATGGTAAGTGATAACCGCCTTATCGTTAGATTAACCTTTCAAGCGACACTTGAAACATCGGTTTACTCGTTGGGGTACCTTTTGACCGTCGCACTATCTACTTGCTTGGGGTTAGGCGTAGTAAGGTTAGATTATACTCCCAGTGATTAGAACACCTTCGTAATCCGAGGTGTTCAGTTCTTGTGCAAATATGATTGTCAGATTGGAAGTGTAAAGTGCGTCACGTTGGGTGCGTCATGAGTCTGATTCGACGAGCCAAGGGTTTAGCATTAAAGTATCTTGCAAAGATCAACGTGTTTAACAGTCCATAACTAACCATCGAGAGCTAGACCTAACCATAAAGTTGCAGAGTTAGCCTAATACCTTAAAGTATCCTAGCCTATCACCCTAACCTTGAAGTATCGATTCAAGTCACAGAAAATGAATTATTACCTAACTGAATATCTCTCGATAACTAAAATAGCTTGCGAAGAAAGAAGTGTATCGATTAATGAGTCTCCCATTCAGTATTTGGCTCCTCGTAGATTGATCGAGTAGATCCAAGCTGAGTGGATCGTACGAATCTCGTCGCGTTCATTCATTCGCGTATCCGTCCATTCAAAGTGTCCACTACGACTCGGCTTCGATTCAAAGTTTCTTGGAACGCTCTGCCAATTTCAACCGGCCCCCATACAACGGGGCATTTCATGGCGCGAGTCTGCTACGCTCGCGTCCCATTCTACTTTGCTGGCTCGCTCCTCGACGAAGGACGCATTGCCACGAGATTTACACAGGTGGCCATTCCTCGTATAAAAATATATCCGACTTTGCTTCTGCACGGTCTACCAAACTTTTAACAATGTTACTTTCGATAAGTTGTTATTCGACGCCTGGTAATTCGATACGTGGTAATTCGATGCGTGGTAATTCGATACGTAGTAATTCGACGCGTGGTAATTCGATGCGTTGCGATTCCAGCGCGTGGTAATTCGACGCGTAGTAATTCGACGCGTGGTAATTCAATGCGTTGCAATTCCAGCGCGTGGTAATTCGACTCGTGGTAATTCGACGCGTGGTAATTCGATGCGTTGCGATTCCACCACGTGGTAATTCGATGCGTTGCGATTCCACCACGTGGTAATTCGATGCGTTGCGATTCCACCACGTGGTAATTCGATGCGTTGCGATTCCAGCGCGTGGTAATTCGACGTGTTACGATTCCAACGCGTGGTAACTCCCAATAGCACTCTACTTTGACACTCTATCTAATTTAATTATTTACTCTAATCGCCTCTTTCAAAATGGAAGATCATTTCACCCCCTTGCGACAAAGTGAAGAATAGAAGGATAGGATAAATAATGGTAAAAATTGCAAACATCATAACAAGTATCTATAAAATTGTCTCGAGTACAGTCGAAAAAAGTGAACGTTCCCCGAATGATAATGCACGAAAGCGGAAGCCGAAGGTAGATCGACGTTTCGATCGATCGTCTGCCAAGGAAAGCCACGTGCGCGGCCGCTTCTTTCATTCGGATTCATCGAACTCACTGACTCAGTTGGGAAACACGTAATTTCCGTACACGCGCCTCCTGGCAGCCCGATAGCCCCGTGTTACACCGTGTGCTGGCTCCTCTTCTCTTCTCTTTCTTTCTCGTGCATGCTACGAACCCGGTTGGCAGCCGGCTTTCTAATGTTTACCAGCCGGTTGACGCAAAAATTGGCGAGGCCTACCGCACCACCTACGAGAACCAGAAGAAAAAAAACGCGTGGCTGCCAAGACATGGGGTAGGTTAGGCACTCTCCAGACCGTACGTCGCCTTTCGACTCCCTACTTTCTTGTGCGTTCATTATGTCGATATCTTTGCTTATTTTCATTCGACTTCTTCGTTTCTAATTTACTCTGCTGTTACATTCATTTATCTCACTCACGGATGAATTGATGTTAACATTTAACCTCGTAGGAAAGCAACGCGTAATCTAACTTGTAACAATCTAACGTGTAGTTATCTAACTCGTAGTAAAGCAACGCGTACTAATCTAACTTGTAGTAATTCAACGGGTAGTTATCTAACTTATAACGCGTAATCTAACGTGTAGTAATCTAACTCGCAGTAAAGTAACGTACTAATCGTGTAGCAATCTACCCAGTAACAATCTACCATATAAAAATACATCTCCATACTAAAATGTTTAAGAAAACATCTCTTGCCAATACTCAATCACTTTCCTCACATTTTCATGAGTGACCGATCGAATCAGAAACGGTGATTGATTCGTTTAATCAAATAACAATGGCTGTATGTCGCAGTTGCGAGTGAATTTGATTGAAAGGAGTAATATAGGACACTCGATTCTAGGTTACGTATTCCGCTAATGAGATCGGTATATTTAGAGCTAACCTCGAATATGATCTAATATATCTCTTCATTTTTAATCTTTTTCAATTTCCTCTTTGTCCACATCAAAAACATATATAAAAGCCAGTAATTTTTGTACCGTTTAATTACCGGGATTAAGATTACCTTAAAATGACCCAATTAGATAAGTTTCTATACGAGCCTTTACCATTTAAAATCTCTATCTCTAATTTATTCTTTAACTTCGTCTTACCAAAGTTCTTTCAAACAAGATTATATTCAGTTTGCGAAGTACTTCGTTACCCTTTCGTTTGCGACGGATCGTAAAAAGTGCGGGAGAATTTGAAGGGAAGCGCATGCGCACAATTCGATGAACGATGCATGCGAGAGGATCAACATCATAAAAATTCCTGGACCTGTGTAAATATACACGGGCAATAATATAAACTTGGTGGCCGACAAGGCGTGGCGGATAGAACGGTTCGCTACTTCGGACCCTTTCGGATTATCCGTCGCGTCGACGTTCTGCTAAAAGTAGACACTTGCTCGGTTCGTTTCAACTGACCTAATAGAACGGTATTATTATAGGAGAAGTACGACGTACAGAGGGCCTCGATAATGTTTCAATTTGTCAAAATGTTCAATCGCGTAGATACACGGTGTGGATGCAGCGTCGAGCTCTAAAGAAAATGGCGTCTACTATTATTTCTTTATTTATGTCAGATTCGGTACCAACTTCCAGGATTTCGAGAACTATTCAGGGATTAATCACAACTTTTGACAAATTAACTTCTGAAGGTTTAACTTTTGAATAAGCGGTTCATTTTCCCAAGACGCGAAAAAATTGCGAGTTAGACGGCTAAACCATATCGGTCGATCAACGAAATCATGGCAAGGTGAGACAAAATAGAAAAGGGAAAGAGGGTAAGGAGGGATGAGGTCGCTGGTGACGCGGCCGCTGCGTATTCGCCCTAAGAGCTAAATATCGCTCGGCTGGTTGCGTAAGTATCATCGTGTCTTATGAAAGTGTTAGAGAGGAGGACAGGTGCTACGTCTTGTGTCGTTCTCGCATTTTCGCGATGCTGTGGCCTGACTCCATTTTAAACTCCGAGGGAAAAACCTAACCTATGACTCCGATCTCACCTTCCATCCAAACGTGCATCTTTTATATTCTTCTTGGATCTGGCAATATATCATAAAGTTTTCTTCTCAAAATTTTGTACCTGGTAATACTCTCACACAACGTTTAAAAAGGGAGTCGAAAAACAAAGGGTTCTGTACAAATTGTGGCTCTCTTGTTTGATACTGTTTATTGTACCTGGTAATACTCTCAAATACAATGAGGTTCACAAAGGAAAAATTGTGAAGTTCAAAGAGTTAGATTGAAAATGTCATACTAACTGTAACAATCGTATAAAATTTAACGTTTGACGAATTGTAGTATAATTTTGAAACGAAAAAATCAGAGCCACATTCAAAGACATAAATCTTCCCAAAATTGTTGTCGAATTTAAAGAATTTTCCTCGTAATCCTGGAAAACGTGAAAGATGGTTGTGGAGGATTTTTCGTACACGTTCAAGGGAAACGCATGCGTTTATGTACATACAGGTTTGAATGTGTCGTGCTCGCGAGCATGTGACCATGCGTGCCGATGTGTGCTCGCTCTATAAATAAATAGCCGACGGACATCTTGTACCAAGTTGTCTCTCTCTTTCTCTCCCGAACACCGTGTGCTCGCTTATATGTTTGATTTTCATTCGTGCAGCCGCGAATACCTGAAATGAATATTCTTGTACCTGCAATTAATCCTGTCTCGTCTCCTCCCTAAATGGGTTCATCACAAAACTGCAATTCTTGTCTTTTAAATCATTTCATCAAAATAGGATATGCAAAGTTTTGAATTATTCAACAATTTGTGTTCGTGAAAGAGTAATGTTCAAGAGTAATTCTCGAGAAAGTACTTTATCAAGAGGTATCGAATTTTAGATTAGATAGAATAATTATGAAAAATGGATGTCCTTGAGGTGGTCACGATGGCAAAATACGCTCATGTTCACATGGTGTCGACAAATTTTCTATTATCGTTCCAAGAGCGAACAAGTATCTTGAATTTCTGCGTCGCACACGCACCTGTCGACTAATTTTGCTGCTTAGAAGATCCTTCGCTGCGGTGTCGCAATCGATTTCTCGAGAAAACGGTCTAGCCCCGTAAACGCGAGCATCACCGATAAAATAGCATGTTATTCCTAATTATTGCACTCTGTGTACTCAAATTTCACTTCTAACAAATACAAGTATATCAAAGGGTACTGTGATTTCAAAAATTAAAATATTGCAACATAGGAATTAGTACTATCTCAACAGTGAATTGTCATAAAATCAAAATTGTCATCAAATAAGCGTACAAATGAATGATCTACGAAAGAGGATCCAGAATGTGATCGAAATTTCGCGATTGCATCGAAGGGGATCGCTTATCGTCGCCTACGACGCCAGTCAACAACGACATAAGCACCGCTGTCGCAATTAAAAATAACCCAGGAGTGAACGTATGTTTGTTAACGTCTATTTATAAATCGGTCGTTCGTTTTTCACGACGGGCCACTAGCTAGCACCTCGTTGTTCCTACGATTCGAGGATCGTACGCCGTTGCGAAACATAATTTTCCGAATTTCCATTCGCGTCCGAGACATCCATCGTGTACGTGTCCCTCGGATCTCGTCCGTCTCTTTTTTCGGGGGAAAGAGAGAAAGAGAGAATAAGTCGAACACACGTTCCGGGCTCTCGTGTATTTCGGTGATATGTTGCGTAATGAGATTTGCGTAAGGTTCCGCGATATAAAACACCGTGCGACAGCGAAGGTGAAACGAGATGCATCGAGAATATCGTTTCTTCAATTTTGTGAAAACAATGTCCCAGGTTCCTAATTCGCTTCTACCAACAGCATTGTCATTTTATGTATTTGTTGTTCGATGGTAGATGTAAGACTTGGTAATTATATGCTCTGTCGCATGCGTGGTAGTAGGACGCGTTGTGGTACGACACGTGGTAGGTGCGATGTGAACCAACTTGTAGAGATTCGACGCTTGGTAACTCGATAGACTGTAATTCCACGCGTGGTAGTTCGATAGGTTGTAATTCGACGCGTGGTAATTCGATGCGTTGCGATTCCAGCGCGTGGTAGTTCGACTCGTGGTAATTCGATGCATTGCGATTCCAGCGCGTGGTAATTCGATGCGTTGCGATTCCAGCGCGTGGTAGTTCGACGCGTGATAATTCGACGCGTGGTAATTCTATATGTCGTAATTCCATACGTTCTAATCTCTCACTCGATAATTCCACGCACTGCAATTCCACCTCCCAGTAATTCAACGCGTCAATTCAATTCGTTGTGATTCTCCGCATAGTAATTCTACGTGTAGTATTCCACCACGTTAATTCACCGCCTTACGATTCTACACGCGTTAGTACAACGCGTTGAAATCTAACCTGTTCCAATACCCAATTCGTGTTAAATCAGCATATCGTGATTCGTAGCACGCGTCGAAGCAGAAATTTCCTAGAACTAAAGTACAATTTTTTTTCTGTTACAGAGGTCCTAAATGGCATCTGTAACGCAAGCAAAGAGGAAGAAAGGCGGCGAAAAGGTAATTTTCGTTTAGTAAATTCGTTAGCGATCGAAAGAAAAAAATTCGACGAACAAAAAGATTAAATGTTCGTCGACTGGGTTTGTTCCCAGGTACAGGCTACCACGAACTATATAACGGTGTTGTCTGCAATGACACGATCCTAGCGACAGGTGTCTTCAGCTCCAAGGAGCTCTGGATGCTTTCAAAAGGTACGATACGTTCCCTTTCTTCATCAAAACGTCGTTGCATGAACGAAATTAAACTTCTAGGATATCGAGAGTAAAGTTGTTTAGAGGCTAGGTTGAAGACCGTACGGATGCTTTCGAAAGGTAATGCGGCAAGTCGATACGTAGAAAACCTTTTGAAAGCATCCTATCTTTGGACAAATTATTCGTGTAACGTTAAAAAGATCGTGTCCGTGAATCGAAACGTTTAAACATGAAGGGAGGACATTTTTCCGATCACGACAGGATTAATTCAGGACGATTTGTACATTCATTCAGTACATTTTCTTCCGAAATCTTTTCTCGACACCTGCATTTCTCCGGACGTTTACAAAGCACTTAACTTTCAAGTTTACTTGGCTAATCTCCTAAAGTTCATTCATACTCGCCGCACATTCTGAGCGCAGTTTCAAAACTCTACTGTACATAAACAATTCCCCAACAACTATTCCAAGCTATTCTAAAGAATTTCAAAGATAGACAAAAAATGAAAGAACTTCCTTGGTATCGTGCATTCTAATTTCTTTCATTGAAAATGTATTCCTAGAACGGTTCACAAAAATGTTCGATGTAGTTGCAAAGATCGACATAAACCGCGAGGAAGCAGTCTGATATCGCTAGGAAGAGGGGAATACCAGGGAGAGCCAGGGAGAGACCGGGGGAGAGACCAGAGGCTGCGAGGCTCTCTCAGCAGCCTCTGAGGCCGTGAGCATTGTTCCCCGTCTATTAATACACCGGGTTGCATACTAATCTCCTGCTACGGTGACGCAGAGAAGAGGAGGGGGAAGAGGGATGGAAAAAGAAGGAGGAGTGCAGATGCATATGTCGAGGCGTTTCGAGGCTCGCGCCGCTTCTCGATACGCGCTCCCCTGCCCTATTATTCCATTTAGTGGCCATGCACGTGTGCCGCGATGTTCATTTCGAAGATTCATCAAAAAATTTCTATCCCGACTATCCTATCACGTCATGAGCATTCATAGCGTTGCGGCTTCAACGGGTGTACCTTGGGATTTGGGACGTTGTGATTAGCGGTGTGTGACGCACTGTGCTTTGAGATGTTATTTGCGTGGGAACACCACTCAGTTTATCTTGATCGATGCTTTGTGACACGTGGTAATTCGTTGCGTTGTGCTTTGACGCGTGGTGATTCTATTGGTGAGCATTTGGCTCGTGGTAGTTGGAACGCGTGGTAACTCAACGCGTGGTAGTTTGGAATTGTGGTAATTCGACGCGTAGGAATTCTATACGCGTGATAATTTCCCGCGCTGAAACCACACGCGCGATAATTCACCGCGTTGCAACTACTCAACTTGTAACCAAACTTGAAAACCACAGTATCTCCCATCAGTACCTCATTATTTTCCAAATCATAACATACTCATTCCCAAAATTTCCTCTTCAAATCCTTCACCATCTCTTCGCAATCAGCTCTCCACTACCATCGTCCATTCGATCCTTAATATCCCGTCATTTCCGCAACAAAAATGCCATGGAGTTGCACCACCCATCCACCCTCGCCTCATCAGCGACGGTCCTGAAAATTTTTTTCGAAGTTCGTTTTGCTGGCCTCTGAAAAAGACGGAAAAAACGTGCATCACGTGGTGGGCGCAGCGCGCGATTTTCGACGAATTTTTTTTCCACCCCATCCCTTAACACTAGCGGATACGTCAGTGCTTTTTTGTCAACAATGCGCCCACACGTACGGTGCAGCTCGAGCGAGCAGAAAAATGGTAGGCCCGCAGGGTGGTAGTATTTTCCGGACATTTTTTTTTCCTCCGTTACCGATGCTCACCGGAGCCACACACGTAGGATAGATAAAAAAAAGGGTGCAATTTCCGCGGGGGTAGAGTGAAATAGAGAAGAATATCCGGTGGACGATGTGTAAGACAGAAGTATAATAGAAACAGGGTGGGTGTCGGTTATGAAATTCGGGGTTGGGTATATTGCACGTAACATTGGATACTTTTGGAATTTTGTCTGAATGCAAGGACAAGAATTACTAAAACACAGCTGTAAAATGTTGGAAGATCGAACTGATCATTGTGACTGATATAAACAATTAAATGAATTGTCACGTTAAATCCCATCCCTCAGTACCGTAGTTGCAACGTCAGAGTTGCAAGCAGAAAATGAGTAGACCGTTCCCGGAGAAATACAAAGGAGTGCAAAGGTATTCCCGTCGGACAGTGGTGGTGAAATCGCTATCCAGTTTCTCCCGGCAGAGCATGAAACGTGCAGGGGGATGAGGAACACAGGTTTACGAGCGAGAGACGCTTACACAAGATGCAAATGCCACGGCACTAGCTCAACCTAATTGGTCGTTGACCGTCGTGCACGGGGATCCCTATATTTACGCGTCGCCAACTGCGACAAACTGGAATCCTATTATTTTACGGTGGCGCTGATTCAGCGCAACGTGTAACTGGAGCGTATTCTAATGGCCGAGCCAGGATTAATTAACCGGCCCCCTTTAAACGCGGCTGTTCACGCGGCACGCGTTCGATTCTACGGACACGATCGATTAAACGTCTCATCGTGACGTTGCTTCGGACACCTGTATATAACCTCGATATCCTAGACATTTTTTTATATTTATTGCAAATGCGTATTGGGAGATTACTCAATGTGGTTCAGTAGGTGGTAATTACGCGTGGTAATTCGGCGCCTGATAGTTGGGACGCGTGGTAATTCGGCACGTGGTAGTTGGGTTGCGTGGTAATTCGACCCGTGGTAGTTGGGACGCGTGGTAATTCAACCCGTGGTAGTTGGTACGCATGATAATTCGACGCGTAGTAATTCCAACGCACGGTAAATTAAACGCATAGTAATTCGACACGTGGTACTTTCAACGCGTTGTAAATTTCACCAAGGTAGTCCTACGCGTAGTAATTGGACGCGTTGAAATTTAAAGCGTGATAGTTCCAAACATAGTACTAAATCGTGGTACGCATAGTGATTCGTACCAGTAATTCAGCGCACTCGGTACACTGTGATTCGGAGCATGATAATTTATCGCGCCGCAATTGTGCACATTACAATTCAACGAGCCGTGATTTGTCACGTCGCTGATGCCAACTAATTCGAATCATTACAAAGCGGAAGGATGATCGTAACATTCGAAAATACGTGAAACCTTGATGAAGGTTTTTAAAAAATATCGAACATAGTACCCTCTGGGAAGATTCTCGAAGGAAAACGCGCGGAAGTGCGATTTCCTCGAGAATCGAGAACGCAAGAAAACAAAAGCAACGTCGACGACGACGAGTAGGAAAAGCGGATGACGTACGAAGGCGCGAGGATCCGTAACCGCTAATGTGTGTCTGGTTTCAGCGTCCATACTGCATGACCTCAGCGACATGCAGCCTCAAATAAACGCGATCAAAATAGAGCACCCGCCGTACTACTGCAGCAGCTACACCCCTCCGTCCGCAGCCACGGCCGCGGATCATGCTCAGCCAGCGGCTAGCTTCAGTGAGTTTCAAAACCTTTACGTTCGTCCTTATTTTTAGTGGATGCACGCTGTCACCCGGTTCCGCGGATGGTACCCGCGATTTCGCGAACCGATGAGAAACACCGAACGCGTCGCGTCGCTTGGCGCCACGATATCACGACACTTGCGTGGGGGTAGATACGTTGATACGTCTTTAGAATTGGCACGTTGTGATGCAGAAAATTTCCAGATCTTATGCGCTGATTTTAGGGGTTCTTGGGGAAGATTTATTTGGGGTGTGATGGGCTGCAATTTGCGAGATTATAATTTGAGGGGTTTGTGCTTCGAGGCAAAGTAATTTACTGCGTTTGTGGACGCGTGGTAATTTGGGGAGTTAACTCGTGGTAATTCTACGCGTGGTGATTCGACGCGTAGTAATTCTACGCGTGGTGACTCCTATGCCCTGTAATTCCACGCGTGGTAATTCAGCGCGTAGTAATTCCACACGTGGTAATTCGACGCGTGGTAATCTACCAAGTGGTAATTCGACCCCTTGTAATTCGACACGTAGTAATCTACCAATTAGTAATTCGACACCATGTAATTCTCCACGTGGTAATTCCACGTTTGATAATGTAACGCGTGATAGTTCTCTCCACTCTGTTCTATTGCAGTAACAACTCTGCCTATAGTAATTCAACGTTTCTACTCCGTCCCACGTAATTGAACACATTGTGATGCATAATGTAACTTATAGTAATTGAAATTAAGATCGTGTGTACGAGTGAAACGCAATACAATTAGTATTGCTAGGAATCGTCGCGTTACGGGTTTACACGACAGACTGCGCTGTAATTGGTCGGCGATGCATCGCGATACTGGCCCCCTCTCGCAATTCCTGCAACAGAGAGCTTGTTTACCGGCCGCCGTTTGCGAAACTGTGATTTCCCGATATTTTTATCGTTTTGTTGCGCGCCCACACTAAAATTAAACCGTTCGAGGACACTCGGAACTATGCGGAATCGCGTGCAACGGCGTGCATCATTTTATGTTACATTTCGAAGAATCCATCAGTTTTACGCGCAAACAATTTTCCTGCAAACTGGACTTTCGCTCGTAAAAATCCCTTACAAACTTTGAAATCTTGTATGAAGTAGAATTTAGATACGTAAAGTTTAATAATTGCGATCGAATTCAGTGAAAATTTAGTCGGAGCAACAAATTTCCGACGGTCACGAGTCGGACGTTCTTTTTTCTTCTCTCTTTTTGGTTCACCGGTTCAATCTAATCCCGTGGGCTTATCGGGAGGTTCTTTGTTATTGGGATCTACTTTGCTCAGCGTTCTATAGATCATTTTCCCTATATTTTTCCCTTTCGTTTCTCTATTTTCTTTCTATTCTCCGTGGTCCTCCCTTTATCACTGTGGCCCCGCTCCTCGACCCTCTCCGCCACCCTCTCTCTTTTAACTCTTTCATCGATCAAACGATAACCCCCTCTGAAACGGAAGTCCCTGTATGGAGATGAAAAAGAGGAATAACTTCCGGGTGAAGCCTTTTCGGGGGAATAACGGGGACGAGGGACCGGGGGATTGTATATATAGAGGATTCACAAAGTGTTTGTCGTGCTAATTTCACGCTGATAAAAAAGTTAGAAAGCTTCTTTCAAATATGCCACTTCAATTTTCATTTCGGGATGGAGGGACGTTCCATTTCTTAATTTAACACATTCTGTATTTTGCAATTCAGCACCTAATAATTGTACGTCGTGTCATTCAACGCTTTATAAATGAACGCCTGATAATTTCCAACGCGATTGGTAATTCGATATGTTGAGTTCCAGCGCGTGGTAATTCAATGCGTTGAGTTCCAAAGCGTGGTATCGCGGCACGTTGTGTTCCATTACATGGTATCTAACGTATTATTTTCCAATTCGTGATAATTCAGCGTGTTGTACTTCATCGCGTGGTAAGTCAACACGATATGTACGAACCTTACAATAATTTGTAGCCCTAATCCATCATCTACCATTTCCCCCGAAGTCATTATAGTTTAACACATCACATTTCACAGCGTGACGTTTGAAATCCCTGTATCTTAATCCCCTTAATCGTAGATCCGTCACGCGAAAATCCGACGTTTTCTAATTGAAAGCATGGAGGATTAATGGTTCGTGATTCTGAACGTTAAGGTTGCTCAAAAGCTGAAGTTCGTGCTGGTCTAGGTTGCATCGTCGGATAGACAGAATTTACGAACGGAATAAAATGACCACTTTCTCAAGCAAAATACACACGCGGTAGGAAAAATTCCGGCAATAAGCATAGCTGGACCCCAGCCAACCGCATTCTCCGTGTTCCCTTTTTATCATACATACATACATACGTATGTACATACGTTGCCTTTATAGCCGGCCACCGGGACGCTTGATCAACTGTATTGTCGTTGAATTAACGGCTCGCGTAAATATCGTTGCATGTTGGCCACTTCGAGCGAAGCTAATTTTATTGCAGCAAGAACGACGACTAAAAGCGATTTTACGCAAATCCTTGCCGTACGACCCCCTTCGAGGGTAGTTTCTTCCGAGCAACCCCTTCTTAAAGATCAGCTTCTCGGAGAGGGGTTGTGCCAAGGACATCGGGAAACTTTGATAGATTTCTTCTTTATGGCATGGTCCGTGATATAGGAGTTGGAACGGGCTTTCTGGAACGCGAATCTTTTCTTTATGGGGATCTTCTTTGTTTCCCTCGAATTATCGCGGAATCTCCGCATATTCCGAGCGTACGAGTGTCAACTATCTCCCTTGTCGGAGATTTGTGTCAAATTGAGAAGAAAATGGATCGTTCGTTCGTAAAAACACTCTTTGTTAGTCCGCTGAATGCAGATACGAAAGAATGTAAGGGAATATAAAGCGGGGGAGATACAAAAAGAGAATAAGGAACTTTTTCTTTCGACGTTGCTTTCAACCGGATCGTAGAAACGTAAAAAGATTTTTGTATCAAAATGAGCGGAGGATAATTCGGATACGGAGAATTATCAAATTTCGGAGGGAATATTTTTACTTAAATATATCGACCTATTACAGTACTGTACTACGAAGGATACAATCTACACTCAAATAATTTACAATTTCGAGCAAGAAATGCAACGTCCCTGCGCGTCCTTTTGTGAACCCCGTATTTCCTCGCAGGAATTAGCCCTTATGACTGTAATTTTGAAGTTATTACAAATATAATTTCGTTGTTCAGGTTTATTTTCTCGTTTCGCAGGCCCACCACCGGTGCACCAGCTCATACGGAACGACAAGACTGAAAAAGCCCCGACGGTTTCCGTTTCGAGTGCGCCGACCTTCTCGCCGGTCCTCAGGCCCGAGGATGGTCACCGTGGAATGGACTCTCCGCACTCGCAAACGGGTATGTCACCACATAAAGCACCCTCTATACATATTGCGTACTAACCCCTTTTACTACCTATCGAAGACGGAGGATCTTTTGACTCTTCTTGTCTAATTTAATTACTCAAACTTTATAACATTCGTGAACAAATTCTAAATACATCTTTAAGTACTCTTACAGCTTTAGTTTTAGTTAACTCTGTCGAGAGATCCTCCAAACAGAATTTAACAAGTATTAACGGGTTGTACCTCGACGCGTGAATTTTTTTCAGTGCACAAATTGATGAGACTCAGGTTTTGATCAATACTCCTTATTGTATGAAATAGACTCTATGAATCCAGTTCTGCGTATGGCGTAAATTGTTCATTTCTATTTTTGAACCACCTCATCTAACGCTTCTGTTTCTAACAGTACAATATACACAATGATATAGTCTAACAACGTCACATACAAATAATTGATGAGTCACTCCCCTCTATAAACAGAATTGTGCAACACAGTTTTAAAACGAGTAACTAAAGGCGCCATTTCCGTCACAAATGCACTCCTAAAATGGCGCGTCGAGGCACACCGTGAAATGTCAGCCCGAACCGGGTGAAACGAACCAGTATTAACGATCTCCTTAAGGACGTAACCCAGAAAGAACTCCAAAAAAAAAATCAATCGGATTCGCGTTTTCATTTGTTAACTTAGCGTTTGATTACGGGGAGAACCGTAAGTACCCTGCAGTATCGGAATGCACCTATAGACCGGAAGTCGAGCAAAGAGCACACGGAGACTAGGATCGTGTCTCTCGAGTTTTCGTCGTTTCTTCCAACCCCTACTTCCACCCTGTTCTCTTTTTCTGTCCGTGAACCCCAGGAAGGGTTGTGAACGAAGGAAAGTGACGAATCCCTTGGCCCTCTGTCTGTCTCTCTCGTGCGCTTCAGTTTTGTCCGCTTTTGCCTGACGAGTTTACTAACACGAGACACTTAACAAAGTAACGTCCAAGAAATCGACACGTCGATTGTGGGTTCCCCGGGTTTTGGCGTCCGAGTATCACCGTTGTTCGCTTGCATCGGTCACCTGTCAAGTTGATCCTTCATCGCGTTTTATGTCGATCTTCGAGCTGGCTGACGCGTTGAGATTTGATGTTTCCCGCCATTTTTTAGAGCGATTGTTGGGACTTGTAGAGGTGGGTAGGGATTAAGAAGGGGTGGATTAAACTGTTGTGGTTGTAGAGATTCGACGCGTTGTGATCCGGCGCGTGGTGATTCAACGCGTTGTAATTCGATGCGTGGTAATTCAATGCGTGGTGAATCTACGCGTTGTAACTCGATGCGTGGTGAATCGACGCGTTGTGATTCGATGCCTCGTGGTACAACGCCTAGTAAATTTATCGCATCACGATTCTATATTTGGTAATGCAATGCGTTGCAATACTAAACGTTACCATCTACCCCTTCCTGATTCAAAGCATCAACGTGTATCAATTGCGAGGTTAAATACCTCTTAAGTACACTTATACTTCTTATAACAAGAACGTGATATAGTAAAAGAACACTTCTTTATTGAAACAGTTCGTACAGCATCTAAGAGACATTATCTCTCTATTGGATGTCGTATATTCTACGAGAAGTCGTCTTTTTGCCCCGAACAGGGGGTTTATGTGTTTTTAATGTGCATCCTCGTTGCATCGCGCAGCCAAGCTCGAACTTCGTCACCGACATTTGCCGCCTCGAATGTCCAGTGTGCGATAGACCCAAACTGAGCTCAGCCAGGCATCATGTAAGTAAAATCATTTCCTGGATCTCGATCCTCTGTAGGTACACGAATCGAACGGTGTCGATCGATGTCTTGCTAACCTATTTCCGAATATTTTCAATTCTACAAGTCCTAGTTTAATGATGGAGCTTAGTAAAATATTTAAATTTGTCACAAATGTAAAGATCGAGTTGTTAATAAATAACGTGATATACCGATCAAAACGAGAGCGTACTTTTAAATTAGGAACGAGATGCTCGAAAGTAGGTTAGTGGGTCTCGACTTTTCGACCAGTCGAACGAAATACAAGGGCGTTCGAGAAAATTTACTATTCTCCTTAAACAACCCGGAGAGTCGATACAAGACTCTCCATTAAACAAGTTGTAAGACCGTTGTAATTGTCTCCGATTCGATTCGACGTTCCAAAATAATAAACGAGACGGAGAAATGTTCACGACGAAAGGATCGGGATCAGGAAAGGGCCTCGAAGAACAGCGAGCAGGTTTCGAACGATCTGCAGGATCGATGATCAATGGCCGAGTGCCATTCATAATGTCGCGTGAAAATGACACGTGATGATCTCTGTTTCAGTCTGAGCCCGAGCGTAGAGAGAAGCTCGCTAACTCGACTAAAAGGTACTTTGTGACTGGTTATTGACTGTTCTATATATCTATACATATATATACATATATCTATATCTATCTCTATTTATCACGTATCGTATACGTATATATTGTCAATGTACATACGTGTATATGTGTACACGCGACGGACACGTGTACCTTTCGAACTTTCAGAATTTCAGACTTTTTAAGTTTCAAACTCTTACACTTTTAGATACTTAGATATTCCCTGTTTTTGACATTGGTTTACACACTTTTGGCGTTTAGATTTTTAGACTTTCAGAGTTTGAGATTTTCAGATTTTCAGACTTTCAGACATTCAGATACTTTCAGACACATGTTGAGGTTTGGAGTTTCAAAGTTTCAGAGTTTCACAGTTGCAGAGTTTTACAGTTTCAGACTTTGAGGCTTTCAGACCTTTATGTTCAGACGTTCAAACTTTAAGACTTTATTCAGGCGTTCAGATCTTCGGACTTTTGGACTTCAAGGGGTTCAGACAGTCATGTTTTCAGACGTTTTTGACTATCAGACTTTCAGACTTTCAGAGTTTCATAATATCCGAATTATTCATTTGTCAATGATATGAAACTATCAGACTAAGAGTTTCAAAATTTGAAGTCTGAAATCTACTAGGATCTACTAGGTCTTGATTGTCTCTAACAAACATTACGTTGTATCTGACTGCAAGATTCTCTATAAGAATCTCAAGAAATATAATTTATTGTAAACTTTGTTGTATTTTATTAAAAATATCCATGTGTCCGTATAAGCGTGTACCTATACACATGCATCACGATGTCGTATACGCTCGAATATATATTTTTCTCTATTGCTATCACGTTTGTCATTTTTCCTTTCCATGGTTGTTTCTTTTCTCACTATCTGCTCTCTGTCGTCTCTCTCCTTACCCCTTACTCTCTCTTCGTTCTCTTTTGTTCTCACACACGTACACGTTGAGTATATATGTACAAGGACACCGTGTAGATCGATGCAAAACTTTGGAACGTTTGACGAGATACATAAATATATATTAGCTCCGTAGATGCGACTCTTTGTTTCTCTTCTGTGCATACTGTATCGTGAAATTGGAAACTGACGATTCGTGCGTTCCGGCTTTATTGCGATCGATCTCTCAGCGAATGCTACGAGAAAATTGCCAGAGTTTCTATGGAGATCACCTTTGAATTCTTCTCCAATCGGATATTCGGGAAGCTGTCGAGTTTCCTCGATTCGAAATTTAATCAACTGACTCGTGGTTTTCTCTTTATCCACCTTTGCTCACACTGAAATTATTTCAATATTTCATATGTTTCAAAATTTGTAAGTCTCTAAGGATTAGAATTTTAATACATGTAGACCTTCATGATATAGTTATTTCAGAATTTGATGGTTTCGCAATTTCAAAATGGGTCTTTAAAATGTTCCTCGTACGATTATTAAAGATTTGAAAGTACACAGCCTAGATCGCAGCAAGCTGAAACTCGCGAATCGTCGACGCAGCTCGAAATTGCACAATCACGACCGCCCCATTCACACCACTTTATATCTGCCCAAGTGTGTATCGATGTCCCCGCGAGCGTCACAGTCTTTTTCTAACCGCGTGAAAATCCACCCTCTCATATACACCGACAGTACACACTTGCACGAAACTATACACAGTATCTCACCCCGAAGAAGAAACACATCAAATTTTGTCTACAGCACAATCTTCGAGACATCGTCGATTCGATAGAAAAGAAATTTTCGGGTTACTGCAGATCCCCTGAAACTAAAAATAGAAGAGAGTTTAATATGCTGCGAATCGGTGGTGCCTCGAAATTGTCCTCGGAGAAAAAGGAAACGGAGAGGAACGCAGGAGGTATTCGGTCCTCGTGGCATGCACCGTCAAGTAACCCTCGAACGCCTTCGCTATCGATCTCCACGATGTTCCGAAGTTCTTACGTCTAACCTTATCTGTTGTATCCCCCTCCTTACTGTCCATGGTAGCCTTTCGGGAACTTCTATGAACACTTGTACTATGTGCACGGGACCATACACCTACAGCCAAGAAAGAAGGCAACTAATAGTTAATGCATTAGGGAGTTAGGGAGATTGGTGCGAATAGGGGTTGAAGCACGGAAGGGGTTCCATAGGTGGATTCAAGGGAGTACCAAGTGATTTGATATGTGGTAATGTAATTTGGCGCGTGGTAGTTCAACGCGTTGTCATTCGATACGTGGTAGTCCTATGCGTTGTGATTCGGCGCGTGGTAGTTCAACGCGTTGTAATTTGACGCGTGGTAATTCAACGCGCTGTGATATGAAGCGTGGTAGTTCACTTAATACGTGACTTAATACGTGATGACCTCTGTAATTCGCCACCTGAGAATCAAACCCTCCATAGTCCAGTTAGTATTTCAAAGTATAACCTGTCGCACTGCAAATCAAAGTATATTCCAAAGAATTCTAATTCATCGCATCGCTAATAGAAAATAAGAATCGATATAATTCATGCAAGTTCCCATAAAGAATCCCATGGACAACGGTACCTTAATTCGATAACTCACCTCCCAATCGCGCTAAGTGCAGTGCTTAATTTCAGCACGATAGTGGGTCTAATTTATCGTTCGCCGAGGTAAGACTCTCCATCATCCGATGAAGGTTCTCATTCTCGGTAATCAAGGAACCAACTACTACGGAAGCTTATCGATCTACCCCAACAAGTTATGCTGGACAAATTAAGCGCTGTCCTTTCGTCGATCGAATGCACCAATCTTACCAAAACACGTCTCCCTTTTCGATCGTCTTTTGTTCACCTTTTTGTCCACCGTCGAGCTCCAAATACTATGCTGTTGTGATGGTAGTTGCACCGTGTTTCACTTGGTAATATCGTGATTGGTTGCGTTTTATTGGTACCACGACAGAGTACTCTTTCTTACACACCACAAGCTTGGCTGTTCGCAAATCTTGACCCGAGAATTTTCGATTCGATATTCCTGATTCTCAAATACCTCTTTCTACCCTTCCACTCCGATATCGACAGATTAAACATGAATACGGCAATTAAAAAACGCTCTCTCTCTCGACACAAAAATGCTTCGAAACGAAGTCGTTCCAAAGCATTTTCGTCTGTCTCCTCGAAGGGGATCAAGGGAGAGGGCCAAAGGACAGAAGAGAAAGTGGACTAATAACGGTCCTTTTGTCCGGCACAGGGGAATCACCTGACGTCTGATTGCGATACGGTAAACCGCTGCTAAACGAGGAATCGAGAAAGCAAGAATGCTCCATGTTAGCCCCTTAATCACAATTTTTCTGTGTTAGCTCGGTGTTGCATCTATCTCTATCTCCCTGTACGTCCACCTGTCTCTGCACGCATGCGTGTGCGCCTGCATACACGCATGCGCGGAGATCGCGACAATTATTGCGAACGCGTCTCTCGATTAAAGATACAGGACTATTCGGTACAATATAAACCCACAATTTCAAACTTAACAATTATCTTAATATTTTGTTGCCTTTGAAGTTTTATTTAATTAAGAGTACACTGAACGAACTAATCGTAACCTAACATATTTCTGTTTAAGACACTTTTAAGAAGCTTATGGTGAATATTATGTTACAACAATTAAGACACGCCCCTCGTCACGTGATGAGGAGTCACGTGATCAACAGTCACGTGATCAACGTCCAATGAGAGAAGAGTCACGTGACTCTCACATAACCTAACCTCACAATTTGAACTACCTTAAGTTAGAAGGAGATTTAACACTGTCTCCTTTAGACCTAAGTCTCCCTCAGACCTAACCCAACTACCCCTCATAACAGTTTGTGACAACGTTGAGTTTTACCGGCGTTTCTTTCTAAATAATGGTCCTCTACTTTTGATCGTGTATACAATTAAGAGTAATTGGATGTGTACGAGCACGTATGTTTG
Source organism: Megachile ligniseca (assembly GCA_945859555.1). Lineage (NCBI taxonomy): Eukaryota > Metazoa > Arthropoda > Insecta > Hymenoptera > Megachilidae > Megachile > Megachile ligniseca. The sequence continues at coordinate 2,030,397 of OX243792.1, forward strand.
CAATAATTGTCGGCACGTTTGTATAGCCGCCTGCAGCTGTGTGCACGATTGTTCGCGCAATGCTGTCGTTGTTAGGCGAGCTGAATTGTTTTTCTTCCTTTTATTCATTTTCTTCTACGTTTCAGTCTTTCCGTTCTCCATTGAGTGATTCAATTTCTGATTAACACTTTCGGAACCAGACGCGTTACACACTCAACAGGCTGCGATCGTTGAGAATTTTTAATAATGAAAAATGTTCAAAGAAAATTGAATCAACATTCGATGGTGCTTTTACAAATGTGTAATGTTACCAGGTTTTGAAAATGTTAATTTTAAAGTTGTATTTTGTGAGAAACCAGCTTGCAGATCTCGCTGATTTTGTTAGTTTACGTTCTTTCTCGGAAATTGAATCAGTAGTTTCGCGCGACAGACTTTTCGGTTTTAGTCTTTCGAATTTTGTTCCTCTTTCGTTTCTTCGACTCGAGCTTCCGCTTTCAGGCATACACATAGCCAATGTCGGTATAGACGTCGATTACTCGCGAGAACGTTTTCGCCCTCGAGAGGGAACCTTTGGAAGTTGACTTCCCAAACCCTTTGTATACTAATTTTATATCGATACGGTTCGAGGTGTACGAGCGATCGAACTAGAGCCAGGAGTAAAGCTTTACGTCGCGTCTGACCATAGGTTGACTCACTCTACTGCGAAAGATCCAAAATTCAGTGTTCCATTTTCTCTGCTTCTATTTTCCAGTTATCTGTAAAATGGTGCACTGAATTTTGAAGAGTTATTACCAGCCCAGGTAATTTCACCCTTAAATTCAAAAATCCTGAGAACTACGATTCTCCTCGACATCCTAAAAAATGTAAAAATCCTTCTCCCAAAACTAAAAGTCCTTTTTACGAAGGACACCAGGACCCAGCGATCGTTGAACCACTTTAATGGGGTTGTCAACCCCCTGTATTAATAAATGTGTTAAATCGAAAGAAAAATAACCGTCGACTAACAAGAACTTTTTTTATGTTTGCCTCTGTATGGAAACAAAAGTACACTCTACGATATTCCTGTTTATCACCTGTGTATGTATAGTACTGTATGTGTATAACTGTCTATTTGTATATTTTTTTTTTTATCTAACGCCCCCGTTTTGTGCCTGTCCGTCTGACTGACCTGTCTGTTGTCACGAAGTTGATTCGAAGTCGATTCCGAAGGCTAATTCGCCCCTTCGTCCCCAGTCGTTTTATCGAGTGTTCGTTCCTTTTTTAAGAGGGGTATTTCGATATTATGGGAAACGTGTCGGGGCTTGGAAACGGACAGACAGACAGACAGACGGACATTTCTTGCTAACTGCGTAGTACCGGTCTACCTGGTAAGCTAGCTGTCGCTGTCTGTCTGTCTGTCTGTCTGTCAGTCTGTCTGTTTGTCTGTTCGTTTGTCTGTCTGTCTGTCTATCTGCCCACCCTGTTACACCCACCTGTTCACGTATTACTATTTTTTAAGGGTACAGCCTCGAGAGCTCTTCGGTTCGCGCTGGAACCTCACGTTTCAATTTCTGCCTCTCACGATTTTGTGTAGTCATTTTTTTTTTCGGAGGAGAAGTTGAAATTCGGAGCTGGGGAATCAACGCGTGGTAATTCGACGCGTGGTAGTTGGGATGCGTGGTAATTGGGACGCGTGGTAATTCGGCGCGTAGTAGTTGGGACGCGTGGTAATTTGGATGCGTAGTAATTCGGCGCGTGGTAGTTGGGACGCGTGGTAATTCGGCGCGTGGTAATTGGGACTCGTGGTAGTTGGGACGCGTGGTAGTTGGAACGCGTGGTAATTGGGACGCGTGGTAATTCGGCGCGTGGTAGTTGGGACGTGTGGTAATTCGACGCTTGGTAATTCGATACGTTGCATTTCCAAAGCGTGGTAATTCGACCTTGCGATTCCAGCAACGAAAAGTCCCTAAAACCTTGAGAATTAATAAACGCTGAAATATGAAAAATAGATGAAAGTTTAGTGTTAAAATCCTCAGAGGCACAAATTGAATGAAGATATTTAACATAAGCTAGTTCGATCTGAAGATCGAATACAATCGAGACTGTACTCGTCTAAACCGTGCACACCATATAATTATCTCTATCTCACTCACTGTCACACGGCCAATGCTCTGGGTATGTCGTATGCTGGATGAACTAATTGATTATCTAACTTCATTAACTGACTTGATTCAATATTAATTTCGATACCTTGATCGAGTTTATTGTTCTCTATTCTCTCTGTTTCTCTATCTATCTATCTCCGTACGATACTACCTATTATAAATAAATATATATATATATTCTCTATTGTTGTGCAATGTTGGTGTTTGTTGTTTACCATATACATATATATATACATACATACATACATATATATATTATCTCATATATATGTATATCATTGTATTGATGTTGATGTTGTTACCTTGATGTTTTTGATGTGTTGTTTAATCGTTGTTATCTTGCTGTTTGATGTTTGTTGTTGCACTATATATCTATCTCTGTCTATATATTATTATATATATACATACATCTATATGTATATATACATACATGTATATAACCACATGTTGCGTGACATACGTGTACGTGAGAGCGCTAATTTCATATCCAATTCACAATAATAACATTCATACGTTGACTGTCATCAAAATCAATATCTTACAGCAATATTTAAGAATACCATCGATTTTTTCATTCAACCTTACCTTTTCTCAATGGGGAGTGTCATACAAGTATCACACCCCTCCACTTTTCGGATTCGTTCGCACTGGGCCCTCAATGCAATTCGGTTCGCGTCGACAGGGGCCTCAATATAGTTCGGTTCCTGTCAGCTGGGCTTTCGGGCCAGTTCGGTTATCGTCCGCTAAGATTGACTACTCCCTCGAAACAAGTGGGCGGGTTTCGCGATCTCATATTTGTTTATATGTTTCTTCTTAATGAATGTTTTCTTTTTTAACATGGCAGTCAACGTATAAGAAAATAACCTAAATTTCTTCGATAAAAAACTAGCGTTCGCGCGCGCACGTACACGAGGATACATAAGTACATGTACATTTCAGCCATCCAGCCTTCACGCTTGGAGTGCCTATATACATATATATTTAACACGATCGTTATAGTTGGTCGTCCCCTTCCTAAGAAAGTACCACTAAAACCACCCCCTAACAGACTGGCAGCAGCAATCGTTACCTCTGTGTTGCTACCCCTTCTACTAAATTCTCTCTGTATACGTGAACCGCCCAAGCTTAGCTAACATTCCGTGTACAAGCAATTAACAATTAACAATAACTAATACCGATAAAATCTCTGGTTAAGGAATGAAATAGAAGAGGGGATGAAACGGAGTTGAGTAAGAAGAATCGGTCGAATTTTAGGGGGTGGTTTCCTCGTGGCCCCAGACACAGACAGTCAGACGATGACAGTGGTGAATTGTGTTTCAGGATTGCACTCTCCTCACGAAGGACTGGCCGGTGGTTCCGGTCAGAGCATGTCCGGGCTAGCCTACTACCAGCCAGAGCATCCTGCTTCCACGGGGGTGGTCAAGTACCCCGAGAACGGTCACGACACCCTCTCGGATTTCGTGACGTTCGTTTGCCAGGAGGCGGAGAATACTCAACAGTTGCCCCAGGTAGCTTCCGGATCCTTTTTAAACCCGCCATCTTGTGTCGCCCTTCGGCAAAGCGTTCTTCCTCTCGAACGAACTCTTTCCGAAAGAACACAACATGGCGGTTCTATGCGACCTGCATCGTCATCCGTGTTCCAATCGCCCTGGATTTTCCGAGACTGATTCGTAATTATCCACTCAAACATGCTTTAAGAATAATTCTTTATGTGCCAAAATTTGGGGATGAACCCCTCGTTTGCTAGGCGAACTCAAGTTTAAACATCCGATATATCTTGAAGGTTATGGGTCTAAGCAAAACGAGCTCGCAGCTAGTGATGGGAACTCACTGATGAGCAAATCTTTGCTGAGTGATAACTGAATTGTGGTAGAGGCTGAGAAGATTCTACACTTGAATCTTCTCTAACATGACAACATACCCTGCCCGTCTGCTAGCTTATCTCTTGATCAAAGAAAATGATTCTAGTTGAAATGCGATTATTAGAAATAGCGTCCCATCACTAGGAGCAAACGGGGAAGAAAAGAAAACGGGGTGAATGGATCACGCGCGGGTCGACGACGTTGATCGGTGGGTGTGTGGTATTTCCAGGCGCAGCTAGCCGGACCCCGCACTGGTATACAAAAGTTCTCACAGTATTATCCGAGTTCGATGCTACCACCACCGCCACCGGCCCCGATGGCGAGGCCCGTCGCCATCATAAGGTCGACGGGCGAGTTAACAGCCGCCAGCTCGAACTCACCCCCCACCTCGTCGACGTCGCCAACGGACCCATCGGACTTGGCGTCCAGTCAGGAGCAAATGGCGGCCGCGGCCGCCGTCGGTCTCGTCAGTTCCGGTTGCCAGAGTTCCGTCGATCCTGCTGGAAGGAAGAGCCCTGCCAGGATCCTCGTCACGGCGCCCCACACCAGCAGGGAATACACCTTTGCTCACTTTCACTCCCAACCTGGACAGGTACGAGACTCCACGTTTGTTCTAATATTTGATGACGGTTCTTGTAACTTTCTATTTCTCCGCAGCAAATATTCACGTATCCTACCATCAGCTCGATGTCGGGGGTGATCTCCCCGACGAATCTCTCCCTCTTCTCGTCGCCGGTGTCGGTGACGAGGCCTGTGGCTACCCAGAGATCGGTGTCTAACGTACCACCTCGCTGGAACACTGCACCGTTCATCAATCTCGAGGACGACTATAACATGATCGCCCCGATCATCACTGGAACCGCCAGCGAACCGCCTTCCACCATGGACGAAGGTCAGTTGCCTCAGAAATATCACAGGTAGCTCCAAAGTACTAGACAAAGTGTACGAGTGGTGGACGTTCCAACTGATCCTCCACCGCTCGTAGACAGCATTTATCGTCAACGATAAATAGCAAAAAATTGAAATAACTAAAGTGTACGACCTTGCAGAACGATACTTCCATCCAGTGCACACGAGCAGCGTGGTGGACAAGAGCGGCGCTGGTAACATGATGAACACGGACCTTGTGTCAGCGGACCCGACGTCGCATCACCATCAGCAGTCACAACAGCAGCAACAGCAATCGCAGCAGCAGCAACAACAACAAACGCAGCAGCAGCAGCAACAGCAGCAACAAGTGATGCAGGACAAGAGCGGCAGACCGAAGTCTCCCCCGTGACACTGGAGGCTTAGAGCGGAAAGTCTCGAGAAGCTCGCATGTTCCACGGGGTCGTTACTCACCACCGCGTACGATAATAACCCTGAGCCGGAGGGGAATCGCCAGGATTCCTCGTGTCGTGTTCAGCTTCGCGACCTAAGCCTGCGGAGAATCGAGTGCCTGAGAGTCTGATCGTAGTTTAAGCGGACACAGTCGAGGGATCGAGGCGCTTCCGGCACAGCGGCCTACCCGCCACTCTCGAGACTAAACTGAGACCAGGGTCGATCGATCGTTGGTCGAGCCTCGCCACCCGCGGGGCTAACTCTTTAACCCTCTGAGGGACACCGCTTCGGAAACTTCCTAGCTTTCGTGCTCCACTTCCCACACGGATTTTGCCTTTCGTTAGGGAACATTGTTTTGGTTTGCCAAGATAGAACTGGGTATTGACCCACAGGCTCAAAAAGTATTGTGGGTGTAGTTTGGACACTTTAGACGTTAGACCCACCAGACAAGGATTAACCAGGTGTTATGTTTAAGGTTCAATTTATTACAAAGTTAGCTGACCGTTGCTTTAACTTGGGATCAAAAGGGTTAGGCTCATGGACTAACATATTATGTCTACAAAAGTTTAGTTAACGACAGCAATTTTGTTGATAGGCTCTCACGAATGAAGGACGCACTTTGACCTCAGGGGGTTAACATTCGGTCAATTATTACTTCCGTGCGATGGTCTCCGCGCCACCGGAAGCGTCGTTTTCCTCTCTCGATACACTGTTAATTTGTAACTCTCTCCCTCTCTCTCTCTCCCTCTCTCTCTTTCTCTCTCTCTCTCTCTCTTGACTGTCCTCGAAGGACGTGAGTAAGGACCCCTCATTTCGCCACCTAATAAGCGTCTGATCGGTCGCCGATCGGTCCCATCGACTGCTGACGAAAACAGTAACAAAAAAAGTGATCAAAGCAAGACGAAAGAGAGAACTAGAGTAATCGTTTCTCGCGCGATTTTATAAACGATCTATTCCTATTCTTCCTGCTTCGAGGCCCTTCCGAAAGCGTTTTTGTACATACACGCGAGACTCGTTCTTTGACGGCTGTCGGTCTCGTCGTCGCGGTATTTTATAACGTTTTAGAGGATTCTAGAGTGTAGTAGCGTCTGAAGGGAACGAAGGAACACGCGTGCACGCGTGTTGCACACTTCTGGTCCCCTGTCAAATTCTCTTCCAAGAAAAAATTTAGATCAGGTCTGCGAAGCGAGTGATCCGAAGGGAATGTCCTTCGGTAGAAATTATGGAACTATTCTGTTTCTTTTGATAATTGTACAAGTTGGTAAAGCGCTGCCTAGTACTTGGTACCTAATAGATAAGATTATACCATGGTAGTGACCATACTAGCCACCAGTATAGTAGCGCTAGTATATTGCTTACAAGGCTTGATAGTCTGCAATGTAAATTAAGCCTAGCCTTTCTTCGCCACTCCAATGTATTAAAGTTAATATACTGTAACCTAGACTTAACTCTGCTAACTCCACCACACCAAGGTACTAGGCTGGTGTATGTTACCGGTGTAAACTGGGTCTAACGTTCAGTTACTCTAACAATGCTCTAGTAGTCTGTATGCCATAATTTACTTAACCCTTGGATCAACTTGCTCAACAGACCTGGTTTAGACACCAGCGAGGAGAAAAACGAAAAAAAAAGAAAAAGATTTTCTAGTGCCAATTTCTCGAGTAGCTTATAAATATTATAACGAAATTATAATTTTCTATTATATTTTTTTATAATATTTATGAAGGAACACACACGCTTGTTTAGACGCGTCGGCGGAAGTGGTTTTTTGTAGTCGAGGCAGAAGCTTCTTCTTCTTCTTCGAGCGTTTTTAAGAAAAACAGAGAAAGAGAACAAGAAGGGTAAAAAAAATATGATAATAATTATTGTTATTATTATAGAGACACGAAGGTCGAGGGGATCCGATCGACGAGTCCGGTGGAACGGATGGTAAACCGGTCCACGAACCACGGATAATAAATAATAATATTAAATCGATGATTAAATAACTTTCTAATTGTATCGTTAAATAATAATAATCGCCTAAATGCTCAGGCTAGTGCTAACACTAGTGAACACAACGAGAACAAATAAGAAACGAGAGGAAGACTAGCTGCGGACTAGTCACCAGAGGCTGCTAGTTAGAAACAAAGTGAATATTTAATATTGAAATTATTATCGAGATTAAATTAAGCGGTTGTAATTACGAACAAAAAAGAAAATAAGAAAAACACGTTATACCCGTTGAACTGCTGCGACGATGAAAGAGGAAAGAAGAGGAAGAGGAAGAGTGCACGAGGAACGCCAACACAAAACGGAAGTAGAATGGGAAAACGAAGAGGACGGACGATATTCGAGATAGTGAGAGATCTATAGTTATTAACTATTTAGAAATTTAGTGGTAAACGTCGCGCGACGAGATATATTATTAATTGTAACATCGAACTCGACGACAACGAAGGTCCTAGCCTACAGGGTGTTTCATAACATGCGTCACTCGCTTTAATCCGAACGTGAACGTTAACTTATCAAACCTTCACGTACTCTGCGCATAATTTTATTGTAATTCGTGCATTATACTATGATCCCTGCTTCGCTATAAGTTAAATTCTGCTATTTATTATAATTGCGACGTTAATTGTCACTAGCCTATACACGTAAAATCGTGGCATAAATTCTGAAGGCAAAATTGTGTTTATTATATGGCCGAAGCGGGTCCCATGTGTCACGAAGCACCCTGTATATTATTATTATTGTCCAAAGTGCTTTCCGTCGACTATACGTTAAAGAGACTTTCATTTTTCTTTTCTGTTGGAATTGATCCTTTCCCTGCCAGCGGAATAAGGGTCTGTAAATTATACGTTATTGTTAAGACGATTTGAATGTTTCGTTTGAACGTTAACAAAGAATTAGTACGTAGTTGAATTATCGTGATGGCAGCGTGAGGTACACGATTCTTCGTTGGAGTTTTGTAAAGTGACATTTGAGTACTTATTTTTCTGTTCGAGTGATGGTTGAAAGGGTGCGCTGCGTCTTGCCCATTAGCGACTACTTGGATCCAATTTGATCGATTCAAAGATCTTGTGTTAACACGTTGACTGCCGTAATGAAAACGTGTATTACTTGTAATTTCTCATAAGGTTTACTTGGATTCAGATGTTGTCTTCAGTCTGACAATATGACTTCGTACATGGACATAGGAATAAGAGGGGAATGTTTCTTTTGTAAAGGCAATAGTATTCAAATAATTTAACATACTGTGTTTTATTTATGTGATTCTCATTCGAAGTGTCTAAATTTTGGTCGCCTATTAATTCTATGTCTACATATAGTTAATGTTGTGTAAATTGATATCTAACCATGACAGTCAGCGTGTTGATTAGTTCAAGAAAATAAGACGACGATCGTTCAACAGCCACCAGTTGATTTTTCATTGCACTCCTTATCCTCTTGATTGTGCTTGTTTTTAACCCCTTCCAATTTATAACATACTAACTGTCTTTGTTATTAAAAATTCCGCTATAGATTAAGACAATTACCGAGAATATTGCTGAAGTGTTTAATCGCCGACCAAGATAAAACTCCATAAGTTTTTCTAGAATCCTATTAATAAATGAAGTTTTAAAGGGTGAAATTGGTTTGATTATAAAGTATAGAAGCAACGAAGGATCCAGATGGGGTCGAATGGGGAAGAACGCACCCTGTCAATCGGTTCGTAGTGATAGTACAAAGAGATCGAGACTAGCAATATCGGTAACTAGCAATAACGTAAGATAATACTTGATATAAGATATAAAAAAACGAGGCGACGACGCTACTATATTCCTATAATAATGCTTGTAACGCTATTAACGCTACACACGGCACACCGCCGAAACTATCGTTTAATACTACTGTACCACAACTACCATCACCACCATCACCATCAGCACCGCCATCGATAAGAAAGATAAAAAAAAACTACCACTCATCCACCACCAATAATACTATTACTACTACTACTACTATTAACTAACTAACTACTAGCAGCGCTATTCTAAACTAATACTACTATTACCGCTACTATACTATTAATTGTACACGACGAGGACGAGCTAACCGCATACTATGTTACTATACCGCCTATTCACTAAATTAAGTCGAAACCGTGAAGGGCCGCTCTGACTACTATTAAATAATCGACTAAACTACTAATTAATCGCTTTACGGTTACTACGGGAGAGAACTATTATTAGTGTAAATACTCGAGATAGGTTACGTTAACGCGTGTACGAACCGACGTCGTTTCGAGGGTGACTTTGTCCATTAACCCTCTGCCTCCGCATTTTACCAGGTTGATGTAAATTTTACCAAGTATTATTTCTATCTCCAATTTCAAGTACTTGGATTTTAGGTAAGACACTTAAGGTTCTACAGGGAGTGGAAAAATCTGTGGATACAAGTCTAGGCTCCTAGATAAAAAGAATGAGTGAAACCTCAGAAAATTGAAACTAAAAATGAAGAGGCAGTAGGTGAATGGACAACTCGACGTACATTTTTAATTAGGGCAATAAAGAGAAGGTGGCTTAAGTAGCATGTTAAGTAGCGTTTTATAAAATTAGAGTTAAACGGATTAGGTTCGCTTGAGAAAAAGACAAGAACAATGTCGTCGAGACTCACCCTTCGCGATTGAAAGGTTCACCCTGATAGTTATTACGCACAGGGGTGGAAAGAGATATCTTTGGAGCCCTGGATCCGAGGATCCTACCCTTTCAACCCCTTGATCGCCGCGAAATTTTCATTTCCTTCGCAGAAGTTTTATTTTAGACGTCGGCGAAGTCGAGGGGTTGGAGGACCTAGTGTAAGGGATTTTAATACTTTCCTTGATGCCAATAGGGATTGTAAAGAATGAACACTTGTTCTTATTTTGTTAAAAATAAGAAAAATTTTGACGAACATTCACGAGGAATTGTAGCGATGTCTGTAAATGAAACAAGGGTGGTTCCGGGATACGCGAATTACTTTTTATCGGTCGGATTTAGTGTCGTTCTTTTGCACGTTGGTGATCATGTTACACCTTCAATTACTATTATAAATTATTACTTGAGAATTCATAGAAGAGTATTTTCCAGACAGAACTTTCAACCTTGTATACTTAACAATTTTTCTGTTCAACCCCTTAAGCTACGTTAGGCAAAAGTTAAGCACGTTATGTATTCAATTATGCTTAATTATGAAGATTATAATTTCGAACGCTAAATTCAATAGCAGACAAAATACGAGTTTGATTTCAAGTGCAGTGCGTCACGAGTGCGTCACAAGGGGTTGACGCACAAACATATTTTCCTTGTGATTGATCATCAACGTGCGATTAGGGTAGAGTGCCAATCGGTGTAGAATTGTAAAATAACCATAGAAATGTTAGGACATCCTTAGGGTACGGGTGAGCTTGAGGGAAAACTTCTCACACGAGCACAAAGTGAAAAATTTTTCCCTTCGACGTTAATTTCGCGACCAACCGTTCGAATCCACCCTTCCACGTTTCTGCTCAAAAATGTCAAGCTCGCGTCGCGTTCATTTTCGCGAAAGAAAACACTTTTGTACAGCGTCTCGAGCTGCCTTGAACCGAAAGTGCATTATAAAAGAATCGTCGCACCATAGCCGCTATATGGCCGCCATCTTTGCTGACGTCCTTCCACTGTTATTTCAACAGTTATGAAGGTTCACTTTAATAATTATTGGAGATAAGGTTTCTTCGAAGGTGTTTTTAGAGATTTTTTGGGGTTGAGGATGGACATTTTGTCTTCGTTTTGTTGGATTACAGTTTCGAATAGGTTATTAAAGATATATCGTTGGGCCACTACTGAGCCAATGTTATTAAATTCAATCTAAACTTCTGAATGTCTTTATAAGAAAAAATAAAAAACTGAAGGGGAAGGAAGTCAGCATAGAGCGAAAGTAGCCGGCACAGCGAACGAGAAATTTTTCTACGTAAGATAATTATTTATTTGACTAGTAGTAGTAGGGGATTTTATAGGGACAAAGCTTAAGGGTAGCTCGGAAAGGGTCGCGCGTCTCGATCAGGCTCGGGGGTGAAAAACCCATATCCCGGTGGCCACCCGCAGTAAATCGTGAACGATTTTCCATAATAACCCACCCTATAAGAGACTGTGGGAAATCGAGACGATAGACAAGCGATCGACCGAAAACGAAATAAAAAAATACTGCTAGAATTTAAGAATACTTTGAAGGACTGATCAAATTGATTTCGGAAGGGATTTTTCTTTCTCCGTTTTATTTCCTCTTTCCGTTGATCGATGTAGATCTTTGTAGAGCATAACCAGGTGCAAGTTCAGCTACGAGAATAAACGATAATAAAGTTTAATTATAACGATAATTGTAAACGCGCGACGACCGCGATCGATAGTGCGATTATTATTACTACTACTGCAATATAAATATATATATATTATTATATAATGAAATACAATGATATATATTTATCGAATATTTATTGAGCAAACGAGAATAGCACACTGTGTAGTATTTGGTTGTACAAAAAGTAGGCGAGGCGAAAAGGAATTTTTTCGATTGGCTGAGGACGCAAGGGGTTGCAATTTTCAAAATTTACCAGTTTCTTTATCGATGCACTACGCACAATTAGATTACCGTGTACAAACATTGTTACATCCCTTTTTTAACCCTTTTTAAAACCCCTGAGTTCGAAGCTACAAATATTAACCCTAATGGCCGCTCAGCATGTGTGATAGTCGGAACTGTCACACATGTGATGCTGTCGAAAGTTATTGACTGGTACCCTTTGAATAATTCATGAATCATTGCTTTGATAATTACCACACAAATCTTACTTTAATGGCCGCTGAACATGTGTGGGATAATCGGAGCTGTCTGCTCACACATGTGATGGTACCCTTTGTATAATTCATGGACGTAGATTACTTTAATAATTTTATTGACTGGTACCCTTTGTATAATTCATGAACGTAGATTGCTTTAATAATTACCACACAAAGAAACTGTTAAATTTGTTGTTTTTACATATACGTCCACACACGTTGAATTATCTCACGAATTTGTATAAAGTTTTTTAAAATTAATTCTCCAAAATAAAACTAACTTGCGGCCATTAAATGAAGATCGTAAAATGTTGGGAAGAGAATTGCAACCCTTAGCAACCTCGAAGTTAGCGAATAAAAGAGTAAAGAGCACGAAAGACTTGGTAAAAAGAAAGCTGAAGATTTTCGTCTCACGATCCTTTTTTTTACGATTGTGAACGAGGTTCATGTTATATATCAGGGATTAGACTAAATAGTATAATACGAGGGAGGTGGCAAGAAAAGAAATTAAAGAGAAAAAAAAAGATGAGAAACGAAGCGGATTATAAATGTCGAGGGTGGTTGGCCTTGAGATAACCGGGGGAGGGCTGTGACAAAGGTGGTGATAGTGGTAACCGGAAGGGGTGTCGTAGTAATTAGGTCTCTGTGGAAAGAGTGGTCGATATTTCGATTAACCCTTCTGGATTGTGGCTCTTTTATAAATCAAAATAACGATCGAAAACTTTTAGATCGACGTGTAAAGAGATTTTAGAAATCTGGTTGGTCCCGAAGGGTTAATGGATTTAATTTATTTAAGATAGTTTATAGAAGGACATTATACCGAACGTTTTAAAAAATACACTACTCAATTCGTATCGTATCTTTTTTCTTGACCCTTGCGTTAATTGTTTAAAAGTTAACTCGGGGGTTTCGATTCGAGTTTGTTTGTGAGCATTTTGGTTACCTTTCGAATTTTCACGGTTTTTGCGATTGTTTGAACGTCACCCTCTTTCTTCAGGGTTGATTTCGATCGTAAAGACTTTAATGCTTAAGAAACCTGTTGTGATAAGCGTGGAGAAAGCTCCGGCCGCGGTTTGGGGCCGCAGAAAACCCAAAATTAACGAGAGAGAAGCGAGAGAAATGAAAAATTATAAAAAAGCGACCCGGGAGCGTGAGGTAACCGACCTTGAAGCTGGCAACCCTCCGACGAAGGGACAAATTTGTCACCTTACCGCGCCAATTATACGTTGTGTCCATACTGTCTCAATTAATATAATGTATTATATTATATATATAATATATATATTATATATATATCCGACAATATTGATTATTAAAAATTCTTAATATATAAAAGAGGAAAAAAGAGTTGGGATAGTCCTTTATCCTTTTAGCGATCTGTGCATTTCTTTTGTAAATAGTTTTCTTATGTCCCAGTTATTTTATTTTATTTGAGAAATTATTAGAATGAACTTTTTTCAATTATTTTCTACTGTACCGACGCGTTGGAACACAGCTGATGGTAAGCAAATATGTCGGTAAGTAGATCACTGTTGTATAAATTAATAATTTAATAAATATAGATTGAAATTTGGGGAATGGGGTTATTTTTAATAAAAATAATGATTGCGAGAAGGATTTTTTCGAGAACAAATTTTTATCATTTGAGTGTCACTCCCTATTTTACCGACAGAGTATTTGCATCTGTTATCTACGCTTTCCACAATGGCCGCCCAACAGTTAACCTAACCTAACCTTTTAAAAAGAATTCATAGCATCAGTCGCCTTCAAATCCGCCTCAAGTATTTCTGCCGGTAATAATTGCGTCGGTAAAGTAGGAAGTGACACCCAAATGATACAAAATGTTTATTTCATTTTAAATAATGATACAATTTTTACAACTCTGTTATCGAATCATACAAAATGATATTTTATCTTTGTATTTCAGAACTGAACACGGTGACAAGCAATTATTTGGAACGTTAATACAGTATCGAATCTGATTTGAAATTCGGGATGACGAAGTGAGACGTAGAAGTGGGGAGGAGTGTTCCATAATTCCATCAGTCGCTCCTGAACCGTCGAGGAGAGAGGACCACCTGGGTGTTGCTGCGACTTTTCTTTGATACACAAGGTAGGCACATTTGAGATCAATTTACATTGTTATGCAAATTATTACATTTTTTCGATCAATAACATTTGTGTATTTTATTATGTTACAGGAGTGAAGCGGTATCTACTTCGTCCAACGCTTCAACTACCCCCGCAATGTAACAAAGCGAGTCCAAGAAGAATAAAACAACAGAAATCACTTACAATACACTATACAATATTATATTAATATTATGCGTTACTATTTTATTATACATTAACAAACGACCATATTTGTATAATATAAATATAAGTACAGACTATTATATTAACAATTGTATGTATGTATGTATGCAAGCATGCAAGTATGCAAGTATGCAAGTATGCAAGTATGTTATTAATAGCTATGTACTTTCAATGTATTTACAACTTGTATGCGATATAAAATTTGAATAAACGATAAATAAAAAGAATAAACCGTATATTTATTTAAAAAACCTTTCCCAAGCGTTCAAAAACATTACATAAAAATATCAAAATTCAAAAGTAAAAAAACAGTACGAAAAAAATACATAGAATAGCTGAAAACAGTAAAATCGCAAAGAAGTTCGATTAAATCGCAAAATTAATTCCTGAGAATTCTTGGAAATGACGTCATCAAAATTCCAAGAAATGGCATTTGTGCCACCTCCTCGCATATTATGTTCTCCTGATACCAAAACTCAAAATCGGCCACTCGGATTTCAAAAATCGCTCCCGACAATTCTTGGAAATGACGTCATCAGAATTCCAAGAAGTAGCATTTGTGCCACCTCCTCGCATGTTATGTTCTCCTGATACCAAATTTCAAAATCCAGATTTTTGAACAGAAAAATTTTCGTGCCACCTCCTCGCAACTCATGTTCTCCTGATACCAAATTTCAAAATCCAGATTTTCGAATCAAAATACCTCCGTGCCACCTCCTCACACGTCATGTTCTCCTGATACCAAATTTCAAAATCCGGATTTTTGAATGGAAAATCTGGATTTTTGAAATTTTGTATCAGGAGAACATGAGCTGCGAAGAGGTATTCGTGCCACCTCCTCGTATGTTATGTTCTCCTGATACAAAATTTCAAAATCCAGATTTTCAAATGGAAAAATATTCGTGCCACCTCCTCGGAACTCATGTTCTCCTGATACCAAAACTCAAAATCGGCAGCCTGGATTTCAAAAATCGCTCCCGACAGTTCCTAGAAATGACGTCATCAGAATTCCAAGAAGTGGCATTTGTGCCACCTCCTCGCACGTTATGTTCTCCTGATACCAAAATCCAAAATCCGGATTTTTGAATGGAAAATCTGGATTTTTGAAATTTTGTATCAGGAGAACATAAGTTGTGAAGAGGTGGCACGAATACCTCTTCGCAGCTCATGTTCTCCTGATACAAAATTTCAAAATCCAGATTTCCGAACCGAAAAATGTTCGTGCCACCTCCTCGCATATTATGTTCTCCTGATACCAAAACTCAAAATCGGCCACTCGGATTTCAAAAATCGCTCTCGATAATTCTGAGAAATGACGTCATCAGAATTCCAAGAAGTGGCGTTTGTGCCACCTCCTCACAACTTATGTTCTCCTGATACCAAATTTCAAAATCCGGGTTTTTGTATCGAAAAATTTTCGTGCCACCTCCTGGCAACTCATGTTCTCCTGATACCAAATTTCAAAATCCAGATTTTCGATTCGAAATACCTCCGTGCCACCTCCTCGTATGTTATGCTCTCCTGATACCAAAATCCAAAATCCGGATTTTTGAATGGAAAATCTGGATTTTTGAAATTTGGTATCAGGAGAATATAAGTTGTGAGGAGGTGGCACAAATACCTCTTCGCAGCTCATGTTCTCCTGATACAAAATCTTGAAATGCAGCATTTCGATTTCGCAAAAATTTTCGGAATTTTGAAACATGAATTTCGAGGAATGGTCACTGCCTCGGACCATGAAGGATAGGTATTGGTAAGGATTTGAAATAAATAGAAATTGCAAATTCATTTTTTTCTCTTTATTTTTCAATCAATTTCTATACATGTTTACAATCGTATAACATATTCAAAATATTACATAATATTACGACTAGCACTAGTTTAAATTTTTACAGTAATTTGTAATTTACATATACAGTTGTTACGCATTGTACTAGTACAATTAATTGCATTAGTTGCACAAATCTTTGTTGCATTAATTGTACTAATATTACAACATAAGAAAGATAACAGATATACTTATGTAATAATTTATATTTAGTTACGTAGTCGTTGTAATTTACGACCCCCAAATGATACAAATTAATTTTCATAATTAATTAATGACTCCGTTGTGACGTCTCATTTGTGAACTTTCATAATTGAAAAATGATCCATGATTCCTTAGCAATTTTTTCATATATAATTTGTTGATATTTGTATTGTAGTCGATGAATTATTGCAAGCCTTTTTCGAGCGGTGATCATGTATTGATTTGTTAGGCTTCGTCAAAATCCGTCGGTAAAAGTAAAATTTTGGGCAGCGCCATCTAGCGGACGGGTACCAGGAGCTACTTTTAGTAACAGGATCACAGGAAAGCGAGGAGGTATCCGGAGTAAGAGGTGGTTTCCCGCCAAATTTCTGCGCATGCGCGGCCGAAGAGGTAGCAGCCATACAGCTGCGCGCATGCGCAGTAGCCTGCCACCTCTCCAGTATACTATGCTATTAACACATGAGAATAATCATTAATTACTCGTTTAATCAGTATAATTTATGCACTTTTATGATTGAAGAATATCCTGTGAACCCTTAGCTACTTTCTCATATAGTATATGTACAGATTTTATTCGTAATTAATGAATTATAAGCAATCTTCTGCAAGTACCGACGCTAATAACGGCGAATAATACCCCCTCTGTGTTTCATTTATTTCTCAATAATTAGAAACATTATACATACTTTCTTGCTTAAAGAATACTTTTCTGTGCTTTCTGAAGAATACGCAATCATATTTGCACAGATTTGATGCGCATTTAATGAGTTATTAATATTTCTTTGATTGACTGTCATGCGCATCGGATCATATTCCGTAACAATTATTATGCTTTATTTGCAAATAAATTCTGCACGAATTTGGTACTGGAAGGTAGCTGATGGACTCAAGTTTATTTTCCAATCATAAAAGTGCGTAAATTATTCGCAGGTAATTAGTAATTAATTATCTTTTAACGAGTGGTTTCCTTACATATGATTGGCTGCCATCTTGGATAGTCACACCTCTAGCCTTGCGCGCATGCGCGTAGGGGCACGCCTGGTGCTGCTCGCCGCGCATGCGCACTGCTGTATGACTGCCGCGCATGCGCATAAATTTGGCGGGACTCCACCTCCTACTCCGGATACCTCCTCGCTTTCCTGTGATCCTGATACCAAAGTTGCTCCTGGTACCCGTCCGCCGAATGGAAATGACCAAATTTTTACTTTTACCGACAGAGTTTTCAGAAATGACAAAATTTATGCTCGAAGGAGATTATTCGTGTTTCATTAACTACTATTGAAATCTTGACAAATAGTATATGAAAAAATTGCTAATGAATCGTAGATCATTTTTTAATTATGAAAGTCCACAAATTAAGCGGCACAACTGAGTAATTAATTAATTAGAAAAATGAATTGCATTTACTTTGTACGGAATATAACTCATTATTTTCAGCAAAAATCCTAACAAATGTTATATCAAAAATTAGCTAATGAACTGCAGATCGTATTTTAATCATAAAAATGCATATATTGTTCCAAGAAAAGAAGTTTATAATTAATAATTCATTGGCATGTACCTTACTCCGGATACCTCCTCGCTTTTCTGCGCTCCTGATACTAGGAGTATCTCCTGATACCCATCCAATAGATGGCGCTGAATTTTTATGAATGACTTTTTATGAATGAAATATCGTATTCATTATCGTAAACTCTAAACTATCATTAATATAATAGAATTATATTAAATAAATGTTAAATAATATTAATTAAATAAAAATTAAAGTCCTGTTTAGCGAAATGAGAGTAGAGAGAAGAGGGAAAGAAATAAATACAACTCAAATTTGAAAAAGTGAAGTACAATTTTTATTAATATACGCAGCCACTTTAACATTCGGTGCACCATCACAAAATTAATTAAATACTCTCATTATAGTTGCATCGCAATTGATTCGTTACAACGATCCTTTTTCAGCTCTCATTTTCTATATATATATAAATACCTCGTAATTAAAATATATAATATATACATATGTATTTATATATATAAGTATGTGTATATATATCTGTACAACCTGTACACACGAATCTACAAAATAATCTTTATCTATATAATCGCTATTCTCTTTTTGTCTGTCGGTCGTTGACCTTTTGCGATCCTCCAATTCGAAACAAACTTCGGAACTCAATCAAACAAAATTACAATTAACAATTACAGTTGTGATTAAATTAACAACACTTCGAACCTCTATTTCTTTCACGGAAAGAACAATTGTCTATACGAAATCGGAAGCGTGTGCGCAATCATATAATACAAAAATAATTACAATAAAAAAGACTCTATATCCAAAGAACGCTCGCGATGCGAAGAATACTTAACTAAATACATTCTTTAACCGGAAGTAACGGTTGTCGGACCGCAAACGGTAGAAGAAGCAACGAGTAATCGAATTTTAAACGAGTTTAGCCAAGCATGGACGTAAAAAAGAAGGAAAAAATGCAGCTGGACGAAATTCGGTACGTGGCTCGTATTATTGCAAGGTACACTGTCTTTTCTGTGTGATATATTGCACTTTGAGAATGGAAATTGTGTAAAATAAATGTTCCAAAATATTTAAAATTAAATTTCAATGAAAAATGATATGTTCTGTCAGCAGAGAACCAATTAGCAAACTTCAAATGACATTTTTCCATTTTTTAAACAATTAAAATCACAGAGTACCTTTGCTAACTTTTCACAAAATACTTTTAATCTCAGGGTTTATTCACATTATCGAAGATCGATAAAATAACGAAGCGACGAGGGAAACTTCCGCCCTTTTACAATACACAGGGCTTGTGAAAACGGGAACTAAGGACGGAGTGCTCGTGTCTTAACGCGAACGCAACAGACTAGAAAAGATTAAATTAACAATTTCCTCTCGTTGCTCGTTTTTGTTTTCGAATCGTTGAAATGGAAAAATTGTTACAATCGATTACAATTTTCAATATTCTCTTTTTATAGAACCTATCTTATAGCGTTAAATAAATAGGTCGAAATACTTGTTCTGGTAAAGTAAATGCCGCTCGAAATTGCTAACTTCGCTTAGCTTAATTGTAAATGTTAAGCTCTAACAGCCACAGCTAAAATCGCTCTCGTTTCAAGAAAATACGCGTGTCCTTTTTCTTTAAAATACAGTATTGCCTCGAAATAAGCAACACGCTCGGGACCGGCCAGTTGCTTATTTCGAGGGTGGTATGCTATTCGACTTGGTTTTGTTTTTTCAATCGCTGTGTGTTAGAGTAAGAAAACAATATACACGTTCTGTCCTCTTTTCACTAAACTGTTCGGACAACCATAAATATTATTGGTTCTTCGGTTTCACGGACCTCTCACTCCGTCTCGGATCTCTCACTCGGCGGCCGACTTCAATCAAAGAAGTGGGGATATAAATTTGCTAATTTCGAGGCTCGAAACTGTTGCTTGTTTCGAGGCAATACTGTATATCGTTACGCTATAACGCTATCGATGACAAAACGCTTTACTGACGCGCGGTATAATATCCTAACTATTTTCAATTGCATCTGTTCGTCCCTTTGGATCGTGCTAATACGTGAAAAATATACTGAGTTTTCTGGAGGACTCCTCATACTGTACATACTTTCTACGAACGAATCCTATCATCGATTAAACTTAACACTTTGATGATGGTATGCTTTGTAGTAAGTACACAATTCATAGAAATAATTGACACTTTAATAATTAATAAAGCGTTGTTATATATATTACTATATACCATTACGCATTTTTGGCAAAGATAATACAGTAGACTATCATTATCTTCAGAAGACTATAGTCCATAATATAACAAGAGTCTACTATACTTATTAATTATCGTGACTCATTTCATTCGACCAATGAGATTCGCATCAAAGTGTTAAGGGTCCTAATGGTGTAATATCCTTGGAAATATCGTACAAGGAAGAATCCATATCCGTGCACCGAATCTACAATTACATTCATCTCTCATTTCCATATTTCGTTTTCTGTTAAGTACGAAAAACGCGCGCAACCAATATAGCGATGCGATGCCGGAAAAAAACGACCAGGAAAAACCTAGGTCGTGTTTCGTACAAAATTTTATAAGTACATTCTGTGTCGCGCGAGTGGAATGTTGAGACGTTTGTGAATTATAATATCTAAAAATACAGAGAAAATAAAGAAAATTTTCCGAGTGACGAGTATCGTAAATGAGGATAGTATTCGCATACTGAGTTCTTCGTGGACGTTTAGATGGTGTTCAATGAGTTTAGACCTTGTTTAGGCGCTGATTTCGTTCGCACTGGGTCAAAACGTTTAGCTCGAAAAGGTTTGCCAAGCAGCGGTGTAAAATAACTCCGTTGATGGTCGGACAACTGTGCGACGATGATATTTTGTGATTCCTGGTGTTGAGATCGATATACTTGGAATTATGGAAACATCCTCAGAAGTACCTAGAATCAGTAGTGTGAGGTATAGAGAATTATAATTTAACAATTGTGAAATTTTAAAGTTTTGAAATGTGGTTATTAAAAGAAGAGCAGTGTACCATCCAGAGATCACAAAATATCAGTGTCGAATAGCATTCTTTGTTTATACAGATCGCACATCACATAGCTCGTAAGTTGCGGGCAAGTCGAAGGAACTATAGGGTTTCAATGGCCATCGTGTCCCAGCGGAATCGCGCATCATTCTATTTGTCTTAACACTTTGACGACCATTACAATATCTACATCGATCTCGTTTCATAAAATTAGTACTGCATGTGCATTACTACTAAAATCCTGGAATATAATCCAATGGATAATATTTCGAGAAATAAAACATTTGGTTGTCAAAGTGTTAAACACCGCCACTTTAGAACATCAATTGGCGATCGCAATTAACAAAAACATGTCCGATCGTGAACCACTTCTTCCGCTCTTCTGGTAAACACGTTCACTAGTTGGCAGTGTACCCTGTGAAATTACAATTAAATCAGATTTCGAAATATATATTACGAAGTAGAAATACACTGGCCTCATAATTGTGTACAAGAATTACGCTATCATGTAGAAGTATCTGTAAATAGTTGAACGAGTGTTTACCTGATTTTCACGTTGGAGTTATCGATCACCTCACCGTCGCAATTCCACACACTCAAGCTCGAGTTCATATAGCGATTGTTAATCTCGCTATCAGACTGCATATGCAAGGTGGGCAGGGCACGAAACGTGAACTCCCTTGCTCTGTATACCTCGACGAAAGGTAGATCGTACTGCAAACATAGAGGGATTGCCTTTACTCTATCAATCGTTCCACTCCTTAACGAAAGATTCATGATTGAAATATTCTGACGTTATTCTTTTTTTTTTTTAGTTACTGCAGAAATTATACCAGAGTCTTCTGTTTGCTGGTCAGCCTGAGCAACATTCTTATATTGTTAAAAAGTGTCGTATGCCGAACTAGAATCACATCCACGCAACCATCTCCCAGGTGACAATGAGGACTAAATCCCATAGGACTCCTGGAGCAGGCGCAGGCGAGATTAGCACCGTTCACCATGAAGAATTTGCCTCTGATGGTCATCCATCCTAAAACGAACATATCGATTTACATAAATCTATACAAATACGCTAACAACTAAACAATATACAACTCACTGGAAATTTCTTTATCTGGAACGCTCTTGTGCATGTGTTGCAAACACCTTGTACAATTTTTTGTGCATCTTGTGCTCGTAGCTGGATGACAAGGGTCAGAAAGTAATTGTATTTCGCCTTCGTAACCTTTGTTTGCTATAATCTTCTTGAAACCTGCAATTGAATAAAAAATGTTACAAGATGAAGCAGAGTATATTTTCCAAGTGCACAGAATTATCAGCTGACCCGAGTAGTCGTATCTCTGGGGCCCCATCCACCTGAATTTTTCGCTATCCCGGATCACGTCACCCAGATAGCCATAGCTAAGTACACTGGCGTACAACCTCAACAGTGTTTGGTCGCTATGAACGGAGGAGATATCGAGGCCAGTACTATCACCGAAAATGATATGTATCGCGGCCGTCTGAACGTCGGTCGTCCCATGAAGACTATACGCCACCGTGTCGGTGCTCCCGCTGGGTATCACCCCTATAGGCAACAAGGGGGTTGGCAGAGAGACTTCAGGGTCGTTGGGATCGATCTGCTGCTCCTTTGAGGTCCTCAGCACAAGGCCGTTGATCACTTCCGCGAGAGTACCGTCTCCACCGATGCACACCACCGCCTGAAAGAGGATGCATATCTATGCTTAGGTTGGGAGTTGATTTATATCATACGAGGATGTATAAGAAGTTCTCAAGAAAAACTGAAGAGGTTGTCAGATATTTAAGACGACGCAGCTTAATTTCAACGCGTTGTACAATAAAATTACCTTAGGACCAACCTTTTTAGAATATGTACTATTTTTTGGTACTTCTTTGGAGATAAAACTTATATAATAATGACGTTTTCTTACATGAAAGTCGCTTAGATCCGCAGTTAAAAGTGTATCACGAGCATGTCCAATCCTTTCAGTGACCAACATTTTGGTCTCTATGCCTGCTATTGTCATCAGAGGCTGTACATCCTTCTCCCAAATTTTCAGTCCCTTTTTCTTCCCTCCAAAAGGGTTAACGAACAGCAGTATCTTCCTTGGGCGATGGGTTAGTCCTAGAAATAAAGAATTTATTTTATCTTTTCGAAGAAATGTGAATGTATCGAGCGAGAACTCGGATCAATACCGTAGTCGTCCTTCCAACAGGACGATACAAGGGATCATGTTACACACACTAAAACAAACCACTCCCCATTGTTTTTTCTAAAGGGGAAACAACTTGCCGCATGAGGATGACGTTTTGATTGATTGAAACAAAGCGGAGTGCTTTGTCATGAACGGTACCGTCGCTTTTTTCTAATTTAACTCTACACACATTCAAAGAGTAATATTATGAATGATCTACAAATCTAATTAAGTTTGAGACACACTAGTTCAGATACAGAGTTCAGATAACTCTGAAAAGTTTCTGCATAGTCGCTTTCATATAAATATTTGAAGGCTTGGCGTGTCTAGGTTATTTCTAGGTTCATTAACTCGGCTAATGGCCTTAAAAAACATGTGAAAGGAAATCATTTACAAGCTAAGTTTGGGTTACATAAAAAATTCCCGGTCGACAATTTTAAAATATTGGCAAATTTACTTAGGTTCGAGTTAAATTTAGTCACAAAGATCGTATCGTCCCGAGCTTAAATATTTGCAAATTTATTTAGGTTTGGATTCAAGTAAGGTTTTGTCATGGGCAAAGCTACCATCTCGTGTCGAGTGTGGGCGTACGAATAGCTGAAGTGTCTGTGTCGATCAAACGAAACGGAGCAACCGTATAGCTGCTTTATTACCAAGCAGGTCGCCTGTGTTTCCACGGTTTTGATCTTTTTTTTTTACACGGCAGTAAAAACGCGGTCTTAGTTACGCAGCCTTGATCCGACGACCTAGTTTTCATCATACACCACCACGTTAATCCTTTCTACTCGTATTCACCGCGCCCCACCGAATGCAGGAACGCGAAATTAAAAGTTGTTCAGCCCGTGAAAATGATACAAGTACACCGATAAATCGCATAATCAAATAACAGTAGTGGCCTCGATAGAACCGTACAGAAAGATGCAAAGAGGATTAATTGCAGCTGAATCGAAATTGAGACACGTTGCAACCAACCGGTTGAACAACATAAATTAAACTTGTTTCTACACTCTGGTTTTGCATTAAAACCCCAATCGAGTCTAATAAGGTACAAAGTTTGTCATTAATTTATGAAGACGTAAAAGAGAATAAATTAAGAAGCTAAGAAAAGAAGTTGTAAACAGTTGTATAGTTCTTTGTGTATCATTAACAATGTCGTGAAAAGCTGCGAAGTCTACTTTTGCTTCAACTACGTCCACGATTAATCGATCGGATTAAGTATGCCAGTCGACATTTACTCAGACTTTAATGATCGATACTGGATCAATTATTCAACCGTTCCCTAGTCGCGAATAGAAAGGAAACAGCACACGTATAAGCTGAAGTTCAACTTTCACCTACTTTTCCTTCATTTCGCGTTTTTTGCTTCGACAATCTCGTTCGGTTTCGTTTCGATTGTGAAACGACTGATCAGAATAAGAAAACCCGGGAACAATTTCACCATGCAAGGGAATTGATACGATTCTCTTTCATGAGAAGTGAAATTTGTTGCGAAATTTCACCTCGTACAATGTACACTTGGTCCACGTAGGGAAAGATTGCAATTCCATACATGGATTCTAGGGAAAGCTCTCATCTCAGCAACGAGATAGAACAGAAGACTTTGGCCTTAGTTCAGGAAAGAAAAGTTTGCCTTTTGAGAAGGAGATCCAATCTTAAAGGAGATCCGATTCTAAAGATCCTAAACTTGAGACAGTCCTAAGGCTCCAATCTAAACAAGGGAGTTCCAGCTTAGACTCCTAGGATTCCTAGCGTGTACCTATTTCCCAAAAATAGATGAATTTACTAACAAGATTTCTTAAAAGAAGTTAGAAGGTAAAAGGAAGGTTACATCGTGAAACTCACCCATGAGGTAATTTCGAATGGTTTTCACCCAGGATGCAACTTGCCTGGGGTCTGTGTGGCTCATGGTCACACTGTGATGGCTCCATTTCATCTTCGGCCCACGAACAGCGTAGTGTAAAATGAAATTTGTCGGGCACACGGTGGAGGAAGTCGGTGACGTCGGGGGTTGCTTCTCTTTAACGTTCACCCCAGGTATCCAATCGTCCCCGTAGCGCACCGCGAGCACGTCCGACAACGGCAGAGTCCATCTTGCTGAAAATTAAACAACTTTTTACTTTTCATCGAATGTACGAAGTTTTAATCGACGGTGTATTATTTCGTAAAAGCGATGGAAAATAGTTCGTAACGCAGAAGAGGCACTTGTTATAGCTGACTGGTTATCGATAATAATTAATGGGTGTTCTGTTTCGTCGGAGTTAATATTAACCGAATTCGCTGGAAATAATTGGCCGATTGAAATGCGGTTCGATCGCGAGTCACGATCGTGGACAAGTTCGTGCGCTCGAAAATACGTGCCAGAAATGATGATTGCACGGATATCGTGCTGAATTTCTGCGGATAGATGCTGAATTCGGTAAACGTTGTAGTAAGTCGCGTTGATAATTGAACATATGTGAAATAAACATTTTAGAAAATTACATTGATTTAGAAAATTATACGCAATCTACTAATGACTATGTCTGACGTTATATGATCTGATAGTTCAAAAAAGCAGCCACGGGATCCAATCTCTTTTTAACCTATTCGTTGATAAAAATAGGTTCTAATGAACGTTTTTTCTTCGATAATGAGTAATAATTACAGCGAATGGTTTAATAGCAGACAAGAAACTTCCCAACATTTTAATAGTACTCTAACAAACCAGCACTGTTATCACAATTAAATGACGATCATTTTTCCCTAAAATTCTCTCAAGAGTCTTTATACAATTTCATAGTTTGTCGCAGGTAGAACAAGTTATTCAGATAGCCTCGAACGAAAAATACATATTTAGCAGATACGCGAAAATAAATGTGATCAGCGAAGGTCGACGAGTATGGTCTTTCGAAGAGAACAGCAATCACTGAAACCGGTCGCTTAAAGCAGCAAACAAAAAACAATTTAAGGAAACTGTGCATAAACGGCAGAAGCTGAAAACCGCGATTACTATAACATTAGAATCTCATTAAAAGATTTCCAGGAAATTCTTTGTCGTTGTTTATGACATTGTAGTTAATCTTCCTAAACATTTTTTTACAAAAGCGTTCATTAATACATGAATTTTTTGTAAGATACGTGTGTTGTAAGTATAGAGGACGTATCAAAAGAGCTGTAGTTGTATCGCATGAAAACACTTTCTATGGGACAGAAGTCGCAAAGTTCTACAAATACTACTAATTGTCTAATACATTAATACCAATTTAAATAATCTTTAGAACTATCAGATATCTCTCATATCTCATCAGATGTAGACTCTGAGGTATCTCCTCTTGCTAGATTCTTAGGTTCTACGATTCTTCCAAGATCTCTAGGTTTTCTCCAGATTCTTTAGACTTCATTATTTGCCACAGACCTCTGCAAAGAAAATAAGTATGTTCAAAGGTCTGTAAAGCATACATGAATGCAGTGTGAAGGAAAATAGTGGAGATAAGAAAGATGCGGATCGAAGGCAAGCCAGTCGGTGGAATCTAATGACCTTCGGGTTCTCTTGTGACCCGACTGGGCCGAAGTCTCGCGAAGAGGATCAGTGTGAACGACCGGACCGCCTAAATTTACCTGAACAAATTCAGGCTGCATTGAACGAGCT
This sequence comes from Megachile ligniseca, assembly GCA_945859555.1. Classification (NCBI taxonomy): domain Eukaryota; kingdom Metazoa; phylum Arthropoda; class Insecta; order Hymenoptera; family Megachilidae; genus Megachile; species Megachile ligniseca. Next base: position 2,057,231 of record OX243792.1, read on the forward strand.
CGTGTCGCTGAGAAATTATGGATTCTCCCCGCCAAATCAAGGCTCGACACGCGTGTCGTGCCACTAATACGAATGTTGTTCTTCCTACTTCGACTTTGTCCGCCTACTTCGTGTTTCTTTCTATTCTCGAACATTTTTCTGAAACGCGATACATTGCGGTCCCTCCTAACCACCGTCTATATCCGCTATTTTGGTTTAACGATACGTCAACAAGAGTTCTTGAAAATGGGTCGATGAGAATCGCCAACGAGATCTCGTAATCGTTTGATAACCCGATTGCGAAATTTTCGAAAAGCAAATAAGCCAACGCCTCGCGAGAAAACAATGACGATACAACATGAATCTCTCGATTAAGGTGTTTCGCAATTAACAAGACAGATTTATATCCGGTTTACATAAGAGTCGAACGTGTACAAGGTAGATGGAAATGAGAAAAAGATGCGAGTCTGGGCAGAAATTTTATTCACCAAGTGTTTTGACCGCGGTTCTAAAGATTTTATTGACAAAAGGTCAACATGCAAATTGGTAGTTGTCGACTGTAAATTGGGAGAACCATTAAATTGGATGGATGGTGAACACGATCCAATTAAGCAAGCTTTGACGTAAAACTCTGGAGTGTTTGGGATTAATATCATGTATCTCCGCGTCTTACGCGAATAATTATTTTTATCGAATGCGGATAAGTCTGAGTGTGCAAAGATTTACAATATCAGGTAGCAAGAATTGCTTGCGTAAGCAAAAGTTGGAATTCAGGAATGTACAGCTAAACGAGTTTAGCGACTCGAAGCTATTCGAATTGGTATGCATCGAAACCTTGCAAGTTACCAAATACGTTTCGAAAATAAACTGGAATATTCTGAATTGAAAGTTCTCAAATAGACCCGGACCAAAATTTATGATTACCCATCCAATTAAAAATTCTATACATTCACATTTCTTCAAACGAAAATAATCTCTTGAAACCACTCTTTAAAACTACCAAAGTGATCAAATGTTTTACAAGTTTCATATTTTAACTTACAAAATTTGTCAAGCTACTTGAAATCTATATAAAGTATTTATATGCCAGTAGGTTTAGTGTTAAAAAGAGCCTCCCAAAAAGTTAATGAAAGCTCGAGTTCAAAAGCCGACGATCAATAAACTCCATTTAATCTTCGAGTTAACTCTTGAAGGACTTTTTTTCTTTGACTACACCATGCTCCAGATATCATCAACTAAACCTCGTTCCTCGCATCTGACCTTTCTACCAAAATCAATAGTTCCTCCAAGACATCTATTTGTACACGCTCGTTACATTTTCCTTTAAACGGCCGCAATTGCGTACAAAGAACTCAGCGGTAAATACTGCATGGTAAAAGAAAGAGAAAACGAATGCAATTAAAAATGAGACGCAAGGAATAAAGTATGCCCCAAATAAATATAATATTCGAGGCATACTTGTCACATGTTATAGAGATAATTGGGACGAATGCCAAACCGCGATCGACGCTCAAACTGGAAGCCTCTGAACCAGCTAGACTGGAAGGAATTTCTTTTTTCCTACATTTTTTCGCGTAAAACAGCTGTTTACTCGGGCCAAAAGAAATTACGTAATGAGGACACTCGCATAAATTACATCAAAGTACATGTAGATATATATATAATACATGGCTACTTGCAAGTTTCACTTTTGCATGCATTCGATTTACGTAAGATTGATAAGTGCATTACTGTTGGAAAAAATCGATGAACTTGGAAGAATTTTCTTAATTAAGAATGTTGCAATTAATTACTGTTTTTTATACATCACTTTTGGTCCACACTGAGTTCATGTTAATTAGTTAGTACCAATGTACAATAACATATATGGTTCATATACAATTACAAATAAGAGATAATGAAGACAAGGAATGTTCTAAGTTCATTTAACTCTGATAAGCAATTTGTGATGAATAATAGTGATCAACAAAATGCACATCAAGATCAAAGAAGAATTGATCGTACCAATACTTTTGCAATACATTGTATGCGCGGATCGATAGCGCGGCCTGTATGGAATACCGATAAGTTTTTCGGCGATCGACTCACGTAGAAGCAGAAACATATGTATCTAAACGCGCGTCCTTGAGTTTCATTTGCATGCGATTCCGGTTCCTCGTTCCGTATACTACTATATTGAATATTAAAAAGAAACCCGTATTGACTATCGGTAATTCCTTTATCGTTCTGTCAACGTGTCAATCACTTCCGTCAGCGGAAACGAAGTTTTCTTCTACTTTCTCCTTCCTTTCTTACTCCTAAGTTTTCTTGTTGATTTGTTCTGTATACAACCTGTTCAAGAGAAAGAAGAAATAAATGCAGAATCCAAAACAATAATAGAACGATAACAAGAATAAAGATACATGATAATTAAACGTTATCGCGTAGATAACGTATTCAATATCAATTTTTATCGATTGATACGATAATTAAAAAACTTATTCGTCGATCGTTCAACCATCGAAATGATTGATCAGAAAAGGAAACTGTGTAATAAATGAAATGACAAGTTAAGAACTTACGTCGGGAGGAACGTTTCATTTGCTCGTTTTTTTTAATTGCAAACGTAATCATCTCACGGTTGTATAATGAATATCCGGGAAAATTGCTACGGTAATTTTCTTGCATGATCCATCAACTTTTATCGATAATTACTGTACTTATAATGACGTTATGAAACGATTTGACGTTTGTCGATCCCTCGCTTGTAGTAGCGCGAAATTCAAATAAAAATTCGACTGTCTCACGCGACAACTTCCAACTAAATCTCTCATAAAAACGTACTGTTTCATCGACACTTCCTTAACATCCAATGTTCCGTGTAGGATTTCTGACATAATGATATGTACCTTCGCAAAACCGGAAGTACTACGCCATCAACCTGGAATTACAGTTTCGTATAATGCAAACTCAGCACTCGGATTCTCAAGTCGCGTGAACGTGCGACCGTAGTTGACCAATAATACTTTTGTGAGAATTAGACAATTAGATATCATAAGAGACTGATGCTTTAAATTGCTCACTAATGACAATTTGATAAACTGTTAATCGATACGCGTATATAGATACAAACATTGATAACTTGTGATAAGTTAAATTTCGAGGTTAGAAATAAGTACCAAAAACTCGTAGCTTTTAAGTACCCATAGAGCGCTTAAGATTTCCAAACACCCAATGACACGTTTATTTTAATCTCGATCGTTTAGCACTTTAACAATTCGGTCACGTTGAATCGTTCTCTGTAAACGACAGCTATAGCTTAGAGCATGAATAAACAAATACTACATTCAGAATTTGACGTCTTGACGTCGCTGTAATGGACACTGCAGTGCAGTAGAACCGCGTTCGAATTCCAATGTTCGCATTACGCATTATCGTGCAGAGCCCACCTAGACGTTAACTATTTCTAAATCGGGTGTAATTAACAGATCGTGTGTCAGTTATCGCAACACTTTTGCTTCAACTATCGCGCATGCTTACACACTCTGATACATGGCTAAACATCTAGTCACGGACTAAGGATCGTGGATGTTCGCCGGGTAAATGAAGTTAGTCAAAATAATAGTATACTTAACGTTATTTTTATTATTATTATTTCACATCGGTTGTAATGCGATATACTTATAATATTATCTTGTGTCGGTTGTAATATCAGTATTATAAATAAAAATATGAATATTACTATTACTGTTGATACATTGAATACTTTCCTTTGCAAAATGATCCGCGTTGTACTTTACCGAGTACGGTAGGCTTTTCGTACGAAAAATGAAGACGTAAGGGAAAGAGGTTCCACCACTTGCGAATATGAGAACTTGAGAATGTTAACATTTTCATTCGAAGATTTAGAAATTTAGACATTTGAAAATATTCGACTGAATATATTTTTTGTATTAAAATCGAAGTGGTGGTAAGTTCTTCCCCTTGCAGTAATGTTTATTCAAAGAAAGCCAACATTGCATGCGAATGTTCAGATTGCCAAGATCACGATCGTCGCGGTTTCCCAGCAAGGTAATAAACGCGACTAGCAACTATTCCTTTGTTTCGAACCGCGAGAGATGCGGAAACGCGATTGATCTTTGCTGATACGAGGCCGCTTTGCAACGCTTTCTCGCCCAAACCCTTTCCCTAACAGTAACGATCGTTGGCATCAGTACGCGACAAGACTTACTGTACGGTGGTTTCTCCGTTTCCCATATCAGCGTTCCGCGATGAAAGTAGACCCTGCACCGTTTCTTCTTTACCACGAACGTATTCAGGAGTACTGTCCTGGAAGATTGGTCACTGATTTCCTGCATCATCTTTGACGGCTGTTGTTGGCTACCCTTCCACGAGGACTCTCATTCAACGAGGAGATCCCACGAACGTCATTCCGGCACCGATCGATCGTGGTACACCAAAAAATCGGAATGAAAATCGTAAATGACGCTCGCGAACGGCGAAGAGTACCAACATCAACGTTACTTGCTCGCTGGCCCGAGCACAACTACGGAACACGATCGACTCAGAGCAAATCGTGTCAAATCGTACGCGCTCGGCTTTCACCGTACTCTATGGTTCTCATAATGGCGGCCAGCGCCTTCACTCGGCCACCTGTCCAAACATTCTACAACTTCCTGTAAATCATCTGATGGTAACAAGCAGTTTTTAGTTCGTTAATTTCGTTGTCTACTACTAGATAGTGCTGATTTTCAAAACAAATTTTGATATACAATTAAAAAAACGTACAGAAATGACACTGGAATAAATACATACGTTATTTGTTAATAATAAATACAGTTAGTTATGAAGTTAAAAATTGCACTAGTATTTGAAGATCTTTACTATTATCGCATGAGGATAATATAGAAACCGACATTGCTTAAAATATGTATGTATATATATCTTTATTCCGGTCACAAGAATGTTAAAAATATCTCTACATGACCGTACTGCAATATAGACGATCGTAAAATATTATATTTCTTTATCGAAGTACCCGTTGGTCAATTCTTGTACAGAATTTTACATGTACAACGTTCGACAATACTTGGGCCGTAACATGGTATTCATTTAGCAACGATGATACAAAGTTTATGATACATAAGTTTGAGCAGGGGTTTAGCGATACCGTGTATGCTCCTGCACATGGCAGACGCGAGACGACATGATGTTTTGTCGGTGACGCGACAACTTTCTGTTATCGAACAGTTCACGTATCATATTTTACGCATTGTGTCGTAGTGTCACTATTATTGTTCAATGTTTAGAAACTATGACAATTGATTTATAGTAAATAACAGAACACGTGAAAGTGATACCAATCGAAAAATGTTTGTAATCGTCGCGTGTCTGCGAACTTCCAATGACATGAACGTCGTGACACAGGCAGTGGAGCAATGAACGTAAACTAGCAACTAATTCGTAGTAATGTAAGAGCTATGCCCCTGATAATTTGGCTTTTGCTAATCAGCGATGATTAGAACGTTTAAAAATACAGTGTATGCGCGGTGGCTACGCGCGTTAGAAGTGGAACTTCTGTATTTATTATGGATAAAAGTTTTGATAAAAATTTAAAGATTTGAATATTTATAAACTTTGACATTGGGAAACTCATAAATTGATAAATATGGAAATTTGAGAATTTGTTTACATTTTTCGTGACGTTCAAATTTAACGATCAGCCGTAACGCTTCCGCGCCAAATCGCGCCCATAAAAGTTTCACTTCAACTATCTGTACGAACATTTTAAACGTTTTATTTTTATACAGAACTTCGCATGTCAGATCTATAACTAAAACATTTGTATATTTAGACAAAAATGGATGAAACGAGGGACTACATAAATTTAGTATTAACGGTAAAAAAGTACCCAGTATTGTACGATCTTAGTTGCAATGACTACCACAACAGAATCGTACGAAATAAAATGTGGAAAGCAGTGGCGCAAGAGGTGAACGCTACCGGTAAGGATCCTTTTAACTTTTCAAACTTATCGTTGTAGATTTCGTTAAAAAGATATACGACCATACATGTTTACACGCGCAAGTTTTCCTCGTAGCGGCAGAATGTAAAGACAAGTGGAAAAATCTGCGTGCCAGTTACAGTAGACACCTGAGAAATAAAATCTCGGGAAATTCAAAGTCCAAGAAACCATATTACATGGCCAGTTACATGGATTTCCTGCTTCCCTACAGTAAAGTTGGCAGGTGACTGTAAAACGCGATCGTAAATTAGTAACGGATCACGTGATCCTTCGTTTACTGAAATATGATCACGTGTAGTTTAGGCTTCCCTTAGTTTTCAGGAAGCGTAGGGGAAGTAGTGCCCCACCACGCGTTTCTGTTATGACAAGAATAGAAGGTTCTCCCACGATTCTCCCTATGCTACCCTAAGCTCTCCCTAGGTTCCCAACACAGATAGCGGAAGGTTTCTCCCCTACACTTACTCTTAAATAAAGGAAGCCTACGTTGTATACGTGTGCACAAAGAAAATTTATCTTTTTGTGCTTTCAGACAAGACAATTCAAACGAGGAGGACACGTTAGCACAGGAGACTTGGAACGACGAGGAGGTGGCCTCAAATATATCTTCCAGTTACGAGAAATCGAACAAATTCGATCAAAAGACTTCGCTATTGGATAAAGAAAGCGACACAAGGATCGAAGAACATTCATTCTTGCGAAACAAAGCGATCAAATTTACAAACGATAAGTTATTGACACAAAGGTCGCCGGAAAATTACATATTAAGCAACAGACAAGAACTCGAGGAGGCGTTTAATGACCCGGATTGGTTGTTCTTGAAAAGTATACTACCGGATATTCACCAAATGACTAGTCCCGAGAAAAGAACTTTTAAAATATCCGTCTTGAGTTTGATAGTAAAGATATTAAATGGGAAGGAATCGTCAACGTCTATAGAAAACGAAGCTCCTAATTCTGTAATGAAAATCCAGCAGGATGAAGAGGGAGAATGAATTCTGAAATATTTTCAATATGTTAATTAAGTAAATTATATTTAATGAGATAAAATGTGTGGGTAGGAATTTCCCGCCACGATTTGCGCGCGAAAATAGTAAACTCCGTTCCAGTTTAGTAATGTATATTCTATAATAGGATACAATAATTTAATGTTACAATTATATAGTGTTAAGGTCTGACGCACACTTTCATTAGAATGCATAAACAAATTTCCTGTAATTATATATTCGTAATATGTAGCAAAATACATCAGAACAAAGACATAGTGAAACGCAAATAATTGCAAGACTGAATAACGAAAATGTATTGTCACTCTTCGTCGCCACCACTACTATTTTCGTTGCTTCGCTAATGTAAGTTCGCGAAAGAATTTGAAGAAAAATGAATAAAATGACGTGTTCGAATATTGGTTCGTGATTGAGAACCACTGTAGAGCTACGACTGGTAGATCGCAGCAACGCGGGATATTTGAATCAACAAAAAACTATAATGAAAACCGAGCGTGCCTAGCATTAAAATATTCCACTAATTCCGAGCAGACACAAAATAGAAAATATAAGAATAAAAAGTTTTGTATGATAAATAATAAAAAAATTGTACACACTGATCCTCATTATTTACCTGTCACTTCAGCAGTCGTGTACGAAAGAATTTTAAATCAGATTGTACCTTCATTGGCGTATATTCGAATTTTCGTTGACAGAAAAATTTGATCTTACTCGGTTGAGAACGAAAAAATATATCATTTTCAACGTACCAAGAACCTGTTGTAAGGGTAAATATGATATAGAAATTAAATTTTAGATCTATTGGGTAGAAGTTCATACATTACATATGAAATAGAATCCAATGAAGTAATAGATTTCATTTTCAATGACTAATCTGCGGATGACTAAGAAACGTGTTGCTAGTCACTGGCCGAACTTATCAAGAGCAAAGCGTATATGCGTCACAAGGGCACACTTGTCGCGCTGGTTCGCGAATCGGGGGCGCATACGTGCAATGCAAACACGGGTGCAGCATCATGGTGAAGACGTACCTGAGCGGTAGTTGTCGACTGCGCTTGCGTCGATTCGAAAAGACCAATCAGAATAAAGCAGTGACACGGTAGGGGCACTGGGGGGGCTCTTGGTGGCCTTGCGCGTTCTTCCGATTCCGTAGAACCTGGAGGCGCGTCCATTTTGTCAGTACATACGATCCCGGGTAGTCGACGCCGGTGCAAGGTATAATTCCCGTTTGCGACGAGTTCGCGTTACCGGTAGTAAGGGTTACGAAGCCAGTGGCTGTCTGTCTGCGGCGTTCGTGAAACGGTGTATAGAGCGGGAGCAACAGAGAGCGCGAGCGGCAAGCGTGAGAACCTGCTACTCGTAGATACGCGCAAGAATCGAAGAAGCCGTTGGAAGAGAGCCGTTGTCGCAGGGCCGCGAAACGCGTCGCGTACCCGGCTCGTCGGTGCTCGGTAGTTTGGTTCTAGCAAGATGGCGGAATTACAGGGAACCCCGGTCGCACAGGACGCCCTGTCCGTAGCCCAGTTAGAACTCGGAGGGAATCCGAATGCCTTGGCTTTGCGTAGGCCGTTTGACCCGGTGGCACATGATCTCGACGCGACCTTCCGCCTTACGCGGTTCGCCGACCTAAAAGGATGAGGGTGTAAAGTCCCTCAGGAGGTTCTTGGTAAACTCCTTGAGGGACTACAGGCCGACGATGGTAGCGCACAAGATCATGAGCATGCCCATTTTATGCACATGGCCATTCCACGCATCGGTGAGTGATTGCTTTTATTGTGCGCGTGCACGGACATTTGTATGCCGACATCTTTGATTTTCTGCCGCGTCTTTGTTTTCTCGCATTTTTTTTTTTCTCATATTGATTCTCGTCTTATTTATAGTGATAAAAGTATTCGATTATGTCTATAGTTCGAATACTTCTTCAAAATTTTAACTAATCTTTTTTAATATAAACGATAATGTTAGAAACACTGTTATTGGTTATAGGAATTTTGCCGGCGTAAATTTTCTCCTCTTTTTGTAGCGGGAGTCGATAAGATTTTAGTTTATCTATTAAATTTTAGAAAGTATGCTTTTATAGAATTGTTTACTAAAATACAATTTAACTGCAAATAAATACGTTTGCTGTTAGTACCTAGGGCACAATATTGCAATAGTCAGTCCTATTGTACCAGCAGCCATATTATCGCCTCCCGCCCGATTTCTCCCACGCCACCGGAAATACGAGTGTTCTCAACTTCTTAAGATTTAGCGATGTACAGTGGCGAGCAGAGTAAGCTCTTCTAGGGAAAATGGTGACGTAAGGGAAAGAGACCCCCACCACTCGCTCAAATTTAGGGATTTAAAAGTTCAATGTACTTAAAAATTTGAGAACATGAAAATTAAAATATTTCCGACTGCATATTTAATCCTCCAAAGTCGAATATATTAATAATTAACAAATCATTTTACCCACAATATATTTTTGTGTATTAAATGAAATTTATATCTCTATGTTCCAGGCATTGGCATGGATTCCTCCGTGACTCCACTGAGGCACGGGGGGCTTAGCTTGGTGCAGACTACAGATTTCTTTTATCCGCTAGTCGATGATCCTTATATGATGGGTAAGATATAAACAGTATAGCACTTGAACCAAATTAAAGATGCTCTGTTTTATTACTTTCAGTTTTTGTTTTTTATTGATGTAAACAGTTGATTTAAATAACTTTCATATTTCCTTCATTAAGGAAGTAATACAAAATGTATTGTACATCCTGTTTGACCACAGCTATTGGAGTACTTTTCCAGGTAAAATTGCGTGTGCTAATGTTATCAGTGACTTGTATGCCATGGGTGTCACTGAATGCGATAACATGTTAATGTTGCTGGGAGTCAGTACAAAAATGACTGAGAAAGAACGAGATGTTGTTGTTCCTTTAATCATGAGAGGTTTTAAAGATTCTGCTTTGGAAGCTGGCACAACAGTTACAGGAGGTCAGACAGTTGTTAATCCTTGGTGTACGATAGGAGGTGTGGCTTCCACAGTTTGCCAACCAAATGAATACATTGTGTATGTGTTTTCCCACAAATTTTAGTTATTATTTCATTTGTCTCTTGATAACAATCTCTAATTTGTAGGCCAGACAATGCAGTTGTGGGTGATGTCCTTGTACTGACAAAACCTCTTGGAACTCAAGTTGCTGTTAATGCTCACCAATGGTTAGACCAACCAGATCGTTGGAATAGAATTAAACTTGTAGTTAGTGAAGATGACGTGAGGAAAGCTTATCAGAGAGCGATGGACAGTATGGCCAGGCTTAACAGAATAGCTGCCAGATTAATGCATAAGTATAATGCACACGGGGCAACAGATGTTACCGGTTTCGGTCTTTTGGGACACGCACAAAATCTAGCCAAACATCAGAAGAACGAAGTCTCCTTTGTTATCCATAATTTACCTGTTATTGCGAAAATGGCAGCTGTAGCGAAAGCATGCGGTAACATGTTCCAACTCCTACAAGGCCATTCGGCAGAAACCAGCGGTGGATTGCTTATTTGTCTACCGAGGGAACAGGTTTGTAACGATTTATTTGGTCCGTCGTAAACCCTGCTTATACAGTAGAGTATATTACAAACCAAATAAGATACTCTAAAGAAAGGCAGGGAGAGAAACAGAGATACCCATACCAATTTGTGACCATATCACTTTGGTGTCGTCAATTCTCTTACACCTCATTTTTGATACGATGCACAAAGTTGTTAGTTCGCCAAATATTCATGGTTCACAAATATGTTTCAGGCTGCTGCGTATTGTAAGGATATCGAAAAGCAGGAAGGATACCAAGCATGGATAATTGGTATCGTCGAAAAAGGAAATCGCACAGCTAGAATAATCGATAAGCCACGAGTGATCGAAGTTCCAGCAAAAGAAAAGGATGGAGAGCTGTGGTAAAGGATCAAATACTTTTGTTGATCCTTTTATTTACCTTCATAAGTTTAGAGAATACCACGCGTAACACAGGCAACACGCATTTACATACCGTACAGATTCTGAGCACTTAATGTGTGCACCATTTTACGAAGAGCTAATGAATTTTTAAATCTTTTTCACTAGATAAAATATGGATAATACATTTCTTTCTTATTACGTTTTTGTTCCGTGGATTGAAATGAGATATAACCGCGACAATTCATGTGTTATCTTTATTAAAGTTTAATCCCAAGTTATAGTTTAAGAAAGTAAATGTTTCGCTCTTTGGTTTTTCTCTTTGTCGAGAAGCAAAAGATATATCGCGGTAAAAGCACTTTCAATATGTTCTTAGTGGTCTTCCTGACAACTACGAACGTTTATTTGAAACAATCCGATAAAAAAAAGGGGGAAGCAATGATAAGGAAAATGAATTTAAATACAGTCTTTCTAAAACTAAGAAATATGTTATAAGTACAGACCCCAGGTAGCACTAGGCTCAGGTTAAGCTTCAAATGCATTTGATCAAACTTGCGACACGTTGACAAACGTTTTGGGTGCTTAGTGTTAATCGAGAATGTTAAGATACACAAATGATAGCTCGTGATTACAAAGATCTATAAATATATATTTTAAAGGGGTATACAATATCACAAAATGGTTTTAATAATATAAATTGTACATTGTTTTAAGTCATCGATAAATTAGGAAAGAAAGGAAACATCTGAATTAATTATATAAATGCAAATTTGTAAACGGAAAGACGTTACTACTCCGTAGTACACAGTGACAGGCTTTCGTTGCCAGCGAGATTTTCACAATTTGTAATTTTGATCTATTGTTACATAGAACTTGTAAGATGTCCAAATGGGAAAAAGGCCTTCTCTAGTTCTCTCGTTATATACGCCTTTGAAAATAAAATATAAAAAAATGAAGAGATACAAGAAAAAAGATGAGCACAGGCCCTAATGTTGTATTACTTTTTCATATGAATAAAAGTGCTACTTTGTCAATAAAAGATTGTTACATTATTATCACTGATATATCCTATCTTAAATCTTTCGAACATAGTCCACGGTTATTGAACTCTTACGTTATAAACGCTTGGAACAAACGATTTTTGCAATCGCATACCAGATTGCAACATATGCATACTACCTTTGAAATTATCACAAGACAGCCAACCGGAGAGGGTAAAAAAAACTAGACTATCATTCATTGGTCGAGCAATTATCTATCGAGACTGTAACTGGTCGCCATCATGGTTCACAGGTCAATCGTTATAGATATCAGATACAGTAACATGCTTTGTGTCAGAAGAGTTATAGTTACCGTTGCATTCGGGTGTAAGCGTTGCCATTGAAAGGAAACGTATAAAGCAAGAAGATTAACCGAAACAATTGACTAATTTTTATACTGTGTTTCTCAAAGTGACGTTTCGATGGTTGCACTATCCACGTGGTGTGCCAAGGCTGCGGCCTTCAGGGCCGTGATAATGGGCGCCCCAGCTTCCGGCAAAGGCACAATGTCTGCTCGAATTGTCGAACATTTTAAGGTGGCTCACATATCTAGCGGTGACAAGTTACGTCTTCATATGAACAGCAATACTGGTACGTTCGAACTCGTGGATCCCTCACATTGTTTCGTTGAATCATTTCGTCAGCCTCGGACTGAAATCTTTGCTAATCATGATTTTCTGAATTAGACTTGTCAAAAACGTTTTTCGGTTTTAGGTATGTTGCTATGAACTCAAAAGTTCTCTTCCAGATGCTTTATTTCATGAAACACAACTTGAAGAACGCTTGTTTCTTCGATGTTCTTTAACAGGTTAAAATTATCCTTGTTTATTGAACTCTTTATATATATTCTGTCACAAATTTAGACGACACTTGCTGTATAAAACATGCATCGTTCGGTTATAAATATTCATTTGAATGTTTCAACATCCGGTTCGAATTACGTTCAAATGTTTTATTTGCTATGTTACAATCGTTATTTCTGCCGGTGTTTATAGCCTCAAGTAACCCACGTGGTTCACAAAATTATTGATACATGTATAGTCGCGTACAACTTTCTTTTGTTGAAGGGAAGTACAGGGGTAAAAGTGGCCTAACCGAGCCGAACTTATGATCCTAATCTTTCCTTTCAATCAAGAGAAATCTATGTTGCGCTTGAGTGTATTTAGATATAAATTCCCTTCATTGGTTTAATCGTGCCAGTACATGTTATCAGTTTGATCATTAGATTGATTAATACTAATACATACGCCCCACTTATCCGCACTAATTCTACACTTTTACAATATCGTTAATAAAAAACGATAGACAAATTTTAATCCTGTACTCTTGGAAAGATTTTTCATTAACGCTATTTATGAATTATTGTATCATTCATTTCAAAGATCAATGTTACATTAATTATTAGGAAAATAACGATGAATATATTTGAATTTTAAATGATATAGAATTGGGGAAAGCAGTATCGAATTACGTGCTCTCTGGTAAATTCGTTCCCGATGATGTAATGATCTCATTAATAAATAAAGAAATCGAAACGGTCGGACAAGAAAATTGGCTGCTGGACGGTGAGTAAATCCGGTCGAAACTTTCGATATCTGTACCGTGGCCATGAAACGTATGACAGCTACGCAACAGCAACTAAATTTGAAATAAATAATTGGCATTGGTACAGGATTCCCAAGAACGCTAGAACAGGCGAAAAAATTACAAAAATCGCATCCTGTGAATCTTGTACTCTACCTTGACGTGCCTAACGACGTGATATTGAATCGTGTGAAAAACAGGTGGGTTCATTTACCCAGCGGAAGAGTTTATAACGTTGGGTTCAACAGTCCAAAGGTGCCGGTAAGTAAAAACGGATAGTATAAATATATCTTTGATAGAGTGCCTGGTACTTCATAATTAGATCTTCCTTGTTCATACAAAAATCAATGTTATTTTCCTGTGATATATTTTTGTAAATTCTTCAATTTTCTGTAAATACCTCAAAACTTTCAAACTGGTACAGTAGTATTTTGTGTGTCTTCCAGGGTAAAGACGATGTAACTGGTGAACCCCTGAGCAAAAGGGAGGATGACAAGGTAGAAATAGTACAGGAGAGATTGGAGAGGTATGCGAAAGCAACTAAGCCCCTCTTAATATACTACGGTGATCTAGGAATTCTGAAAAACTTCTGTGGGAATACTACGGATGAAATGTGGCCACATGTAAAAGATACTATAACAAATTTTATGTCACAGTTGTGAGTCTGGGTATTATCCAAAATGGCTTGTAATACATAATCAATTATTAGTTAGTTAAAATTTAAGTATCAATAGACATTTTCTTACAAGGAAGGTAAATGTATCTTAAGATTTAGTATTATATGTTTGTATACGCACAGATATGAACTGACTAGGGAGGACAAAAAAATGTGGGATTGATCCATATATTTTTCTGCAATTTTTGTGTATGTATAACAATTGAATCATGATTTAAATACTTTTCCTCGATATAGTACAAAGAGTTACAATTTTTATCTACAATTTTTACTTTATTTTGTACATATCATTTGGTTTTATATTGTCACTTATTTTTAAATATTTTTGTTAAACGAAGTTTGACAAACATATTATTATACGGTAGGAGAACGAATATTTTACAAAAGTTAAGCGACGACCCGTTCGAATTTATTATATTTTATAGAAATCATTTACAAAACATTGTTGATAGCATAATGAAAAGGGATCAAATATGTTGAGGGCCGATTGTGAGTCGGTAAGAGATATTGTTAATGTTATATAACAAAGGTGTACTGAAATGTATTCTGTTTATACTGTTTTAACTGAAAAGATGTATATATGTACTTGTAATGATAAATAGGAAATAAACGTTGAAACTTAATTCTTATAGTTTTTTGGTGTGTTTATTTTTAACTGTACCGATATAAGAATTTTAACAATTTTCAATTGTACAGAGTTTAAACAATATGAGAGTATAATATACATGATATATCATGCTCACATTTCTTTCCTTTTGAAAACCAAGTCATAGTGTTTTTTCCATTTAATAGTAACAATATCTTAATGCGATATATGTTTGTTAATTATACATTTGTTTTCATAACATAAAACGTTATGTCGAACGTAATGATGCAAGAACGGGAACTTAGTATAAGTTCGATAACGATTATCCAAAGCAAAGATTAATACATTAAATAATAAATAAATAAGTTAGACATTTATTACGTAAACTATAAATTAATTCGGGTTTAAATATTATGACAGGTAGATACGGTTCATTATATAAATACGCGTGTGCTGTTCACACGCACGCATATCTGATTCAAGGACAAATTGAAATACGGTCATGTTTAATCTAGACGGAAATTTAGTATTGCTGGCATTATAAAATAAGTTATATCAGGAACATTTCCGTAAAGGAATTGAGATATATATATGTATAAAAAATTACGTTTCATAGCAAAAAATCGTCAACTTACGATCTACGCAAGTCTACACACGATTATCATCGATGAAAAAGAATAAATACCATTCTAAATTGTACATTAAATTAATTTCTAAATTGTTAACACAAGCAATGATTCATTTTTCTGAGATCAACAAATAAGGTTAATGAAAATTGTGCAACAAAACAATTCCAATAGAAAAGCCGCATCAAGTTATAATCACAGAATTATTATAAGACTATATAACCATCTAATATAGATGTACACTCAGGTGCAACGCTAGCTTCCTTTAGCTAAGATTAAGTATAGGAGGAATAGGTTTTTACCAGCTACTTTCGTTTTTAGGACCTGGGGAAAATTTAGAGAGAACTTAAGGAGACCTTAAACAGAGTCTACAGAGGAACAAACGCTTAAACATTAGAGAAAGCTTAAGAGCCTAGGGAAACCTTAGAAAAAATCTAAGGAGAATCTAGGGAGATCCTAATTAGAGCTTAAAGTGTAAGGAATACCTAGAGAAATCCTAAGTAAAACTTAGCATCTAGGGAAAGTCTAACCTAGGATCTGTGATCCTCACACGATAAAATGAGTGGGGAACACTTTTTCCTTTACATCTTCTTTTATCTAAAGGAAGCCTAAGTTACACGCGACTGTACCATCGCGACCCGAAAGTATTCGATATATTTTAATCCACGTCAGTCGTTCAACGAGTACGTTGAGATCTTGCAGATCGTGTTGCGGCATAAATTCATTTAAGAAAATAACATTTAACTGTCCAATTTTAATGCAAAGTTCTACTTGCTGAAGTCACCAATTGGTTTTCTTCCTTGTACATTATGTATGGACGAATGAACGGAGAATTTTGATTAATGGTTAACATTATCATTTTTCTCCAAAATCATCAATGAATGCCTTTAAGTACACAGTATTTAGTGCTCTGACAAACATCTTACTGTACCAGTTCAAATTCTTCGCATTCGTCTAGATCGTCATCATATGTTTCGTTACCTGGGAAAGAGGTAGTAGAAGGAATCGTTTCTGCAATTTCGATCTGCTGATGGAGATCTTTTCCACTCCCTTCACAGAATAAAAACATCGGATAGTCGACCTTTTCATCTTCTGGCACCAAGTACTGCAATGTCAAAAATACACTCATTGGCTTACCACGCCGTTTACAGCACATAATTCGGTATCTAAAGGGGAACAGTCATACATACGGAAGGGGCAATTTCCATAAAGTTAGTAAACTGAATTTTGTTGTGAAAATAAAATCCGACGCAACAGCTGGGATCCATTTTGGAAATTAACATTTTTCTCGGCGAAGTACAATGAAAACTTGTCAGAGGAAAATTATCTTTTAATACGTCTACAGTTTCTTGACAATAATGCGGGTCTAGATTAATTAATTTGTCTTCCTGGAAACCAATGAAATAAAGAGAATGCCGGGGTCGACCACCGATAACACCGATACAGGTATCTAATGTAAGTAAATGCGTTAAGCAGGATGTATAAACGGGATTTAATTTATCAGTACCAAGTCTTAAAGGTACAAAAAGGATAAGAGATTTCCATTTGCCATCGGGCATTTGACATACGCTCTCTACGTCCTGCAGGTAAACTAAAAGTAAATATAAAAATTATTTAACGAAAATTTAAAGAACTACGATCGCGACTGAACTGCCGTATTACCTGCACAATCTTGAGCAACATAAACAGCCAAATTACTAAATATTGGAAGGTGTTCAGCTGCGTGTTCTACCGCTTGACTTAATAGATGAGCAACAGAAGAAGGTCCATACCAATCTCCTGCACGTTTTCCCCATAAAGCACCAAGAGACACAAGTGTGTGTATAGAAAATGGAGATATACGTTCGGGTAAATCTCCAAATGACTGTATAATGAATCTGTGATTATTTTCATCTATTATTTGTTGTTCTGTTTTTATTGGTTGATCCGGTTGCCATCGCCATTCTACAGAAAAAATATATATGAAAGTACATTTACTCGTGATCATATTATTGAACTACTTGCGAAAATTTATAAAAAGAATAAGTGCCTCTTCCAAGAAAGTGGCAGACCAGTGCCTGTGCCAACATCATTTGGCCACTACGCAACATACAGCCCCAACCACAGTCGGTGGTGAATGTGGAACCATTTAATATGGGAAATTCTCTTCTGTACGTCAACCATAGACGGGACGTAAAGTCCTTTTTGAATTCCTCTATACTATCTTCGAAACTAATAGCATCCATTGCTAAAGATACTTCACTTCCAGTGTCTAATGTTTTCTCTGCTTCTGAAGCTTTCTCCAGAAATTCTTCTGGCTTTTTACGATAAATTTTTCCAAGCAACCATACTGGAGATTCTTTAGAAAAGTTTGGTTTTACCATTTTAATGGTCCAGCCTTGGAAAAAATTGTATCTACTTAGTATTCCTCGTAATCCAATGGTGCATCATATTAATTGTACTAACCATATTTAACATTATTCCACATAGACAATAATTTCGTTTTCACTTTACCGTCAACCTCAGTTGTAGTACTGGAATCATCCATGGGTAGTCCATTATTTGTATTAGCTAACTGTATATTTGGAATACGATCCGTAGCAACCATTCCAGAGAACAATCCTATTGTACTGTTTGAAAAACCTCCTAAAAGTGAAATGATTTAACAATATCTTCTGAATCACTTAACATACAGGAAACAACGTACGAGGAAAAAATTAATCCTCATCACGATTGTTTAAAGCAGTATGACTAATAGGAACGAGCGATCGTTCATTGTGTCCATACATGGTAAAATTAAAGAACGATTTGCCTGTTATAGCACGCGTTTGATCGCGTACAATTTGATACCTACCTAACCTCTCCCTGGAAGGCTGCACCTGTCCATTCATACCCAACAAGTAAATCTTAGAAAGCATGTATTCCAAGACATTTAAGTACCACTGAGAAAAGAGATTACATTTTCGTACGCGCACGATCACGGTTACAACATCGTAGCCGACCGAGTCCTAGCGCATCTCGTTCAAACAACTGGTAACTATTGTCACAGAAGAATCTAATACGATTATGCATCGGCCGATGCACGCGCCTAGCTTGAATTTCACAACGCACTTTGTAAACACGCGTCCTGTTCTGACGGCTGTTCGACTATCTATAAAACTATTTTTGATCACTCGCGGTTAGTCACATAGCTTCTTTCGTTTGTCCACGAATGTTGACTCAGAAACTTAAGCGAACAGCCGTTTTTACAGCGTCTCACGCAGCTGGTGTTTCACTTTGAGGAGATGAAGTGTTTAGTTGACAGTAGGCTAGTAATGGGCTTCGTATTAAAGCGCCCGTTAAAAACGTCGCTCCTGCCGTCTACCGGGCAATTCAGACATTACGAGATTGCACGCGAATGCATCACAGACTCGCTAAGATTGTGCTGACCAAATTTGATTTCGAAACGATTATATCTTATCGAAGAATACGCACACTTGAGTAATGTTTGAACACTCGGGCTATCGGAGAAAGGAGTAATCGATAGTTTTCTAATCGGCATTTTACAATTGTGTCGTAGCGCGACTATCTGCTAACAATGTACTTATAATTAGAAAGATAAATTTCGCGGGAAGTTGTTAATTCGCAGTAAGAGGAATCGCAAATATTCTTCGCTTAAAATAAGAGTACTATTTTTGAAACGAGGCTCGAAATTTTGAAGTAGTCCTTAAATATTGCTGTCGATTGCGATTCGTTATATTGAATCTTTTACGGTAATATATACAAACGGATAGAAACTCGTTTTGCGAATGGACCACCATTTCGTTAATTAATACCGTTTCTTTCGAGGGGCTAACAAACGTTACTTTGCTTTCATCTGGAATTAAAAATCCCCCACCAGCAACCCCGGAGCGTTTATTCGATGAAAACTGAGCCGAGCCCCGGCGGTCTATTTAATTTATTCGAATTATTAATTAAAACTTCATCTCTGTTGACTTCACGAAGGAGCAAGAAAAGAGAATATTACATAAGAGACCCGTGATTCGGGATTTTTTAATGTTAATCGATTTGAATCATAACCAGGAGAGAAATTAACGGTGAAATAACAGAGAAGAGCTACATTATTCTTTTTCATCACACTGTAATAATATACCTCGGTTAGGAAAAACCAACGGTATGACGCGCGGACACAACAGGACATAAAAAGAGAGATTTCGAAGAAAGAGAGAAATACAGTGGGAAGAGAGGACAGGTTAGACCCATGGCGCGCTTTTAAGGGACGGGATGGTCATGTGGTAGTGCTTTCTCGCTTGTACACAGAGGGAGAGATGAAAGAGGCCATTGGCGTAACTAGGATTTGTCCTAGTAAATTCCCTAGCTTTACTATTAGAACGGCCTGTATTATGCATGATTTGCCTTTGAAAATTTGGATATTTACAGATTTGAAAATTTCGAAATTTGGGAATTGAGGGAGGAAGCTGGTCCACATTTTAGTTCACCCTCTTATCAAGTTACGCCAATGGCAGGGTGCCGAGGGGAAGTATCGCACGCACAAAGGACTCCCACCACTTCACACGTAGAAAAGAGAGGCAACAACTGCAGCTATCGCTCTCTCTCTCTTATGTCGACTTTGACTTTATCCATATATGCCTATGGTGCGAACGGACAAAGACAGAGTCGAGGTTAGACCGTCATGCGCGCCTTGTCGCGGAATAACCAATGAGATACGCGTATCCCGGCTTACCTCATTGATTACCACGGTCGCGCTCGTTCTAAATTTCACATTGTGCTGGCTGTCGAGTAGCTATGGCAAAATATGAATTGGTTTCTGGTGGCATCGCGTCCGTGAAGCAAGATTGATGGAAGGAAATGGAACGACGCGTTGTCAGGACAATCCTTTGGTTGTGTTGCAATAGCCGCAGGTGTATTGAAAGTTCGGGGTAAATCTGCGCGATGTTCATTGGCGTAACCAAGATTTTTGGCTGTCGAGGGACAAATACCCTAGGCTTCACTAGAATCCAGTTTCTGGTGGATGTTACTGACTGCAAACTGGGTGTCTTGATGCTTTGTTAGAGTATAAAGGGGGAGGAAGAAATATACATTGGTACTGATATGACTAATATACATTGGAAAATGTGCATTGAAAGTTCCAAACTAGGGTAAATGTAGTTATAGAAATTTTATCCCAGGGAAGTTATCGTAGAAATAAGAGATTTAGAGGTCCTAAAGGAGGGTCTATCCTAGAAGAAAAGACCTCAGGTAGGTAAAAGGGACCCCTAAGGAAGAAGGGCCTAATCTAGAGAAGAGGTGCTAAGGAAGAAAGTCTCATTGTAGAAGAAAAGAGGCTACACCCTCTAGGAAATAGCGGTACAAAGAAAATAAGTTCCACCACCAGTTTAAGGCCCACACTGACCCCCAGCAAAAGACAAAAGAAACTAGAAAGATGCATGTGTATCTACTTACATTAGACGATACGTGTGTGCGCCGCTAATAAAAGTCGAGCCGCCGCTGTAAAATCAACACAAAAGGACATGCATAGCAGAGATAATTATTTGCACAATAAGTATAATTCGCTCTTGTTTTGACGAGTCGCAGGGGGTAAGGAGATAAGGTTGGGAAAAGGGGGTGGGACGGAAATTAGGTCATGCAAGAATATCGACGTAATCACGGTGCACGGCTCGAATAAGGACATTTAACGAGTCACGCTTCTTCTCTCGCGAGATCCTTTCTTCCGTTGCGTCGAACGCAAAGATCGATCCGCCATCTTGTGGCACGTCGCAGTTGGTCGATACAGAAGATTAATTTATTTGAGTATATATTTAAATCTGCTATGAAAATTGTACACTTTTTCACAAGAATTAGAGACGTTTGGTCAAAAAGATCCAAACAGAATTCTCGATCCTTTGTACATTAAATTTTTTTTATCGAATGCAGTCACCATGTGGGAATCAAAGAGCCTTTTAAATTACGAATAAAAAAATATTTAATCGGGCTTGTGCCCGAGTTAAAGTGAAAATTGTGCAAATATGCAGGGCTCGCGAAACGCGGCCAGCTTTGGGCGATATTAGCCGACGGAATCGATAAACGGAGCCAAAACTTCCGATTGCGGAATTAAAAGTCCATCCTCCGTTGACTCGATCATTTTGGTCGTCTCGATTGGGTCGCTAATTACTGGAGAGATCCCGGCCGCTCGTGCCAGTTCTCGCAAACTGTTTATATTTCGGGTCGAAACACCGAATTCGGTTTCTGGTCGTGAGAAGATCTCCAGGCACGCTTCTGAGCGCTCGAATGCAACTTGACCCGTTTGATTAATTTAACTCTCACCTTTGGCGAACGTTTTCGCCACTATTGTTCACCGTAATTGTTGGGAATCGAAATCGAGTTGAAGATGCGCCAGAATCAACGGCTAATTGGAATTATTAAACGACCCGAGTTCAAACTTTCGAGCGCGGTTTTCAACTCCCTTTCGAACAAAGTTCTCAGGATTTTCGCCGTTGTTTACAATATTTCTAAACTCCGCGGAGGCAAAACGATGGAAATATAAATTGCTCGCGTTACACGAATCGTGGTTGCGAGAGTTCGCGTGAATAAGCACGCGATAAGCGAAAAGAAATTGGAGAGACTTCGCGGGTCGAGTTGTAATTGATTAATACCGGGCACAGCTGTTGGAAGTCGGTGAAAAATTGTTCCGGCTTAGGAACCGAGAAAAATTGACAAACTTTGCGGAATCGAACAACGAAACTTTCGAGTTTTCGAATTCAAATAAACCTATCGTTTAATCATACATTTCAACGAGCTCCAAGTTATCCGCGTTAATATTTAAACACCACCCCATTTACAATCATCCTAAAAACCTAAGATCTTAAATATTGTCACGAAACTCTGCTATCATAATCTTCGCTTTGAAACAAATCGAAAAGTCTTTTACCACTTTTCGATCCGATCTCCCGTTTCCAAGATACGAGCGATAAAATATCGGGCACGCAACTTCCGGTGCAATCGGTTACGCATGCGCGCACCGGAAGTGGAGTAGGCAATTTTTAATCGGCCATATCTCGAAAACGAAGAGTCGGATCGAAAAACGGTAAAGAACTTTTCGCTTCGGTTCGTCACGAAGAATCCACAGACTGAACGGCATCGCGTTTCAGTGGAGACACCCTGTACACGTCCTTCGTAGGAAAATGGTTAAGGATATTATTCTCGTCGCTCGTTTCGCCCCGGACAGAGTAAATCTTGCAAGCTTCACCGTCTGACGCGTAACGCTGTTTAACCTGTCGCTCGTGCAAACGCTTGAAAATCGCCAGAAGGCAGCAACAAGGACAGAGTCATGGATGCTCGCTTCTGTGAGCGGAGTCCTCTTAAAAAGCGAGCAAACAACATCGAGCTTCAACATCGTCGCTTCTGGTTTTCTATCGTTTCCTTGGAGCCAGCGTGTGGATTTTCATGAACGAAGCTGTTCGAGTAGCGTGGTACATTCTGAGGAATACAGAGAACCGGTTACCGAGCTAACTGGGTCGTTTACAAATTCTTCCAAAGTCTAATAACGTTCGGAATGATTGTTCTCCTAGAGGGTGGATGAATAGAGCCAACTACTTGACCCCCACGAACTTTAGTCTCTTCGTCGAGTGCTGCGACTGGCTGACTGCAAGACACGTATGAGACCGGCATTTTATAATAATCGTAATATATTGCATGTCCGCGCGAGGAGCACGATCAATTTGCATTAACGGAATTAGCAGGGATTATAAACTGCGTAATTGATATTTTATAATAAACGGAGACCCGTGCACGCAAACGTGCTCGAATGAAGATTAATTACCGAGGAAACTTTCAATAGTCCTTTCTGAATGTCCTGCACACTGTTCCACGTTTATAAAGGGTATTCGAGGAGTTTCTTAAGACGTCAACGCGATTAATCGATCATTCCGTTCGGTTCAAAGCGTAAATTTTCTGCGTCCGACACGACGTTACTATAATTTACAGGTGGCTGGTACACGTGACGCGTTACGTCGCCGTTGATTGTTGTAATATTATTACAGCTGCTGGTTAACACGGTCTCCAAACACGCGACGTCGGGCGTTCGATTCGCGGAATTAATTATGATCGTTTGCTACGAGGACGCGAAACGTTTTTCTCTTTTTCATGCTGCACGATTATTCGAATTTGTTCGCAATCGCAAAATGCAAATCCTGCGAAATATTTTAATTACCATTTGCATGCGATTAAATTCTGAATTGATAGAATTTACTTAATATACTCTCGACATCTGTATCAATTACGTTCCTGCATCATCGTTACTAAATTGGATCTTATAGATTGCATGATTTATACGTATTATAAATACAGACAATATAAATTCATAAATGCAGCTTTCGGAATATTTATGCTAATAGTACAAATATAAGTTCATTAAAAATGAGAAGCACTTGATCCAGTCTGAAGATGTGAGTTCAGAAGCAAGTTAAAATTACGGTCACCTTTCTGTTCAAATATCCCAACGTTTAATAGCATAAATGTCCCGGCACACAGGACCTATAATCCGAAATCTGAAGTATTTCGGTCCATCCTATCCACAGATGTAAGCTCATCCATCCGTGCGCTGATCCGCTGAGTCAGATAGTAGGAAAAAGGGGATAGGCGAAATGTTTTTGCGATCGGTAAGGAGCGAAAGGGTCAATCGGTAGCTCATAGGACGAAGGTCCAGGGACGTTTAACGAAAAAAATTCGCGGGAAATTCGCGATATACGGCACTGACCGGGGGGGAGAAGCAAGCTGGAAAAGGAAGCAGCAGAACGGTAGCTGGGGTCGTGGTGGTAGGGCGTCGCGACGCTTTGGTGAGGGTAGCAACAGAGAGACGGGAGGAATCACGTGCGCGCGCGCGCGCTCGCCAAAGAGGGAAAACCGGAGAGATACAGGGGGTGAAAATCAGTGAGGGTGGTTTCGGCCGGCCGGTCAGTCGTGCTGTGGCGACAACCACGTTGGTTAGTCGCTTCACGTTCCATCGTGATGTTGCCAAACAACCCCCTCGAGTATCCGTTGGACACCTCGAGGACGGATCCACGGAACGGATGAACTGAATCGGATCGACGTATCAGGTCGATGACGAAGTGGGCCGTTACGTTCTGGACCCATCTTTGTGTCGCTGTTTAATTCACCGTGATCGAGTTAGTGGGATCGTCCTGGTTCCGCCTGTCCAGAAACGGTCCGGGTGCACCGAAGAGGGGAAGGATCCTTGGTACCTGTCCAAACGCAAGATCCACGAGGACACTTCGCCCTGGAGCCTTGGCACCTGCGAACACGTGCAGGTCGGGCATCGATCGAGGGTACAAGTGGTTCCGTTGGTCGTCGACTGGTCTAATCGCGTGGATCGCTTAGGGATCATCGTCGAGTTGTCTCATTCGAGGATCATCCTGGTAAGTACGCGGAGAGTAGCTTCACAAGGTCCATCAAGGACAAGACGTTCGATAGCGCCCTTCCGTACAACACTGATCCTTGCGCTGCTCGAGATAACCTTGGTTTATCTAAATCCCTAGGTCAGACACGAACTATCGGCCTCGTAATTACCCCGAGCCTTCTCCCTCTTTATCTCTTTCTGGCACGCGGCAGAACGATTTCATTTCCATCGACTTTCTCACGCGACTCCGGAGAGATGAACCTTTTGATCAGCCGACTGATCTAGACTTTGATCTTCGGTATTGATCCTCGTTGGTATATTTACGGCAGTAAACGAGGTTTGCCGGGATCGATCGAAGGAACGGTAGATCAAAGGATCACCGTGGATTCATACGACGGGGAGGATTTAGAGGGTGGTAAACACGTACCATCCCGTCGGTCGGTATTATCGATTCGATACGCATCATATTTGTACGCGATAGCGCTCCGGGGCTAATTATTTCCCGCGGAGAGGGATAGGTGGACCGGGCCGTCGCGGGCTGCGTGCCGCCAGCGTTTTTGCGCGGGCACCGATGAATGAAGCGGGAGATCGTTATGTAGGTCGGCCGGCAATTTTCGTACCCGAGGCTTTTAAGCGTCCATCTAAAGGGGTTTCAGACGGCGAAGAAGGGTGAAAAAGCTAACCCTTGCTAAAAGGCGCTTAGAGGTACCACGAATTTTTCACCGCGTACAATGTCCCAGGTGCTTGATGGGCTGCAAACCCGCTGGCTCTCGGGGTTAAGATGATGAAAGTTTCGTGTAAACGCGGAAGCACAAGTGCTGGATCATCGTTTAACGCTTCATCGCTGAAGAGCTATTTTCGCGACATAACAGGTGTCGTTGGGTCAATCGGACCCAACGCCTGTTCTCTTAAAACCTTCGAGCTACTCGTAAAAAGTAGAACGAGGGGGAACACTGCCGCACTCGACCCTAAGTTACCAGTCAAACACTGGCACGTTGACCCTAACTTCACATTTTATACACGCGTTGAATGTTAGAACATTAGGTGGACAATGTTAAATTTTACTGTTTAATGTTAAATGACTTATTGTTGAAAACATATGTAGAGAGTATCTTTTCATCGTTCACAGCAAGTAGTCTGTTCAGCATTCCGAATCAGCCAGCAGAGTTGAACTTGACGAACTCTTCGAACTTGAACCAGTATGAAAATTGACAAAGCTATCGACCTAATCAGAATGGTGATCGAAAGAGGCTGGTTTCAAATAATTTAAGTGTCGTCGGTTAAGAGACGTCAGATGTACTCGGAGAATCGCTCGGTTTTCATCCTCCGTTTAATAGGCAGGCTCCGGTTCGCTCGAAAAACGCGGTCCCGGAGTGTAATTACGATTCGCGCTCTAATTAATTCGGTAGCTCGAAAGTCGCTTAACTTTTAGGGATCTGTTCGCGTTCGGTGCACCTTGAAACACAGCCGCGATGCGTTAATTACGCGCGGAGCTAGAGATACCGCTATAGGGCCACTCTCGATACGGCCACGGCTATTGTTCCTCGAGCGACTGAAAAGTATCGGCTCGAACGATAACCGGAATCCTACCGCTCGAATTCTCTTTTCGCCGACGATAGCTTCGAGTCTCGATTCAAAGGGCAATCACCGTTTTACACCTATCGTAGAAAACGGGGCTTTGGAAAATGCTGAAGAATCTTTCGATTTACTTCTCCGTAATGGAGGTTGCACGAACGGGAGGGTAAAGGATCGGAGGCTGTCTGGAGTTGCGACATAATCCGTTTAGGGAGGATGCATCTAAAACCATAGCAATTACTAGTAATCTTGTGTAGGACTTTGAATCTGTGGAAGATAGTCGACTTGTCCATTATGGCACTGCAAGATTATGGTGTCATGATTTATTGTTAGTGGAAGTCCATAGTTGCAAACATCACCTCGTTATCATTCTCACTTTTATTGGATTCTTTGTTGGGTTTAAAGATGACATTTGTGAGAGTCCCACGATTCGTGTCGGATATGTCCCAATTCACAATATTTGCAAGTAAGGAACATCATCTCATTATTACATTTAGTCTAATGAATCCTTTTGTGTCTAGAGACCATTTGTGAATGAGACACTCTTACCACCAGCACCGGTTCCACAAATCCCTTTAGATCTCGAGCTCCCCAAGTCATAATGCTGTATATGCAATTAGGATTACTCCACTCGACTTATTCGTTCCCCTTGCTATTAGACGTGGGTACGCAATTAAAACTGAGCCTTTGAAATCCAGGGTCAAACGGTAGGAGTCTTGGGCCTAACTCCGGTATCAGATCGGGCCGCAAGATACTCTGAACATTTTGCCCCGAAAATAAAGCTCGGGGCAGCCTTGAGAGGCTAAGCCAGGATTTCTTTTCATTCTCTGTTAAATGGATCTATCGTGCGGGTTAGCGATATCGGTTCGCCCATCTTGTACGACGTCCCCAGCGATAAAACCGCTGCCACGAGGGGCAAATTCTTAGACAGGTCTGGTTTACACTTTCCAGATCCACCCTCGGGAAATTTCAGCGGTCCGTCGGCTTGTGACACACATTCGGCCAGTTTCACCGCGAGCATACAAAAACAAATCAATATCAGCTGGCGAAGTTTGCGTCCCGTTTCGCCCGCGGATACTTATATTTCCCCTTTGTGCACGCTGTTGCTGCGAGATTATTTTTCCGTGACGATTCCACTAGCTCGGGAGAAGGGAATTATTTCTTCTGGCTGTTCCACGGAGATGCTTGCTCCTTCTGTTTGTTTTTCCCTGAAAACGATCCCCTTTCTTCGAGCCAGCTCTTTATCGCCGCCCTCGTTACTCTATTTTTTATCTGTCGTTACCCTGTCTGTGCGTCATCCTGACGTCTCTCTCGTTTTCTCAATAACAGCCTTCTTTCTCCTATTATCCCCCGCATCGATGAATCCGTCAAATACTTACTGTCCCTCCAAGAGCTCATTAGCCTGACTGATCATCGATTAACTCGCTCCTTGTAAGAAGTAACGAGGACTCCGATGATCAAGATGAACCTTGTACTATTTCATCGTTGAGGAATTGGTACTCGTTATATTGCCGTATTCTTCCTGCAGTTCTTCACATGTTAGATTCGGTACGCGTTAGATCTGCCATGCGTTCAATACGGCATGAGTTAGATCCGCGTTGAATAGTCACGCGACAGGTCCTCCACACGTTATATCAGCATGCGTTGTATATCGACGCGTGAAATCGCGAGAGAGTACTTACGTAGGACTTACGTCGTCGAAGATTCGAGGACATCGGGAGCAGGGTAGCTGGAATAATGAGAACGGGAGTGGAAGTGGACTATTGATTCGCTATCGTGAAGCAAACGGACCAACGAGAAGCAGGATTCTTGCTAAACCAACGTCGCCTCGAAGATTAACCACGTAATGGCGATTCTAACCGTATTACAGGAAGACGAGGATTCTGGTAGCCGTCCACGATCAACCGTTTCCGTCCCCGTCTCAGGAGTCTTTAATATCAATTGAGAATTTAAATTGAAATAACCGTGACCAAGTCTAACCGCGTTTATACGGATATCGATCGGCTAATCCGGAAACTTTGCCCCCGTCGAGGGTCGATCGAAAGCTACCCCCACGGCTATGGCCTTTACTCGAATCCTTGGCTATCCTCCAATTAGAGAGCGCGGAATTACGTTTTCCAGATCGTCCTCGTGCATTTGTTATTTCGAGAGGATTCTGTGAACGCCATCCATCACTCGCTGCTAGACATTCGGTACGTGAGTCCTAATGTATCTGGACATTAAGGATGCGGAACGCCTCGGAGCTACCTCTCAGGACACTGCACTTCTGGATATCACGCTTTTCTTACGGGACACATGCTCAGATTAGTCTTGCCGTAAGTAGGTTGACATGCGTGGATATGGGACATGGAACCTCTTCGCGTAATGATTTAGGAATACCTTTTCAGTCTTTAAATTCTCAAATTCCTGTATCCCCATTTTCAAGATGTTAACCCCTTAACCTACAATTTCTGGGCAGCTCATTTACAGCTTGCAAATTTCTGCAAGAAGACAACTAAGTAATCCTCGAGTGTGCGTCACGTTATTGTAGGACATCGAATTCTCAAATTCTGGAAATGTAAAGGTCCTAGATTCGAATCCAGATTTTATGGACTAGAGAACGGTTGCGAAGCTAACAGCCTTTCAAGACAAAGTCCTCTCCACACAATTACACTCGGTTTCCGCGAAATGTGCCACCACGCCCTTAGCACAATTTTCAAGAAGAAAGAAGCATTTCGAGTGAAACACCGAAAGGGAAAAAGAAAAGCGGGAGCATTTGAGACAACATCCCAATTACACCGAGTTCCGGAAGTTAGCTACAATTTTCGAGAACACATTGGA
The DNA here is from genome assembly GCA_945859555.1 of Megachile ligniseca. NCBI lineage: Eukaryota > Metazoa > Arthropoda > Insecta > Hymenoptera > Megachilidae > Megachile > Megachile ligniseca. The sequence continues at coordinate 2,086,405 of OX243792.1, forward strand.
TTCGATGGGAGATACGTAGTCGAACAGAGCGATCAAAGGAAACGATCAGACCGGTAGAGAAGACGGAGTGAAAGGGATCCATTCACCAGCTTCTTAGTCCCCGTTTGGGGAGTTTCGAATTGTAACCAGCGGAACGGAAACAGACAGGGGTGAAACAACTAGCGGCCAAACGGTGAGTCGTTAAATGAACAACGGCACTGGCTTCGTCGTCGAGTGGAAGAAACGGGAAGTCGAGTAGCGAGGAGTAGACTTCAAAGAAGGAGAAGAGGGTGCGAGGGAAGGGTATAAGGGTGGTGGTAGGTGTAGCGAGAGTGGGAGGTGGAAGGTGGCATGAATTAGAACTCATTTGGTAAAGTGTTGCGCGTGTAGCGAGTTTTCAAGAGGTCGAGGGTGGTTCGACGTCGACCAAAGCGGGGGGTGGTTCCGGGGGCTGAACGCAGTCTGCCAAGTAAGGGTACGTTTTCACGTGCCGGTATATCGCGACGTTTAACCTTTCGAGGGTTAAGTTCGAAAGGTTAGTCATCGATACCTCGTTTTACCCCAATAACATGCCTCTTTGTTGACCCTGCAATCTGTTACCCATTTATTTAACCCTAATCCTCGTGTTAACCTCACTTTACAAATTATATGCTATTTATAAAACGACCTGAACATAAGTTAGGCTATTCTAGGTACACACGAATCTAATTTTGAGGAGTTCGCACATTTTTAAATAATTTTCTGGCTTCGAGACAAACAACTGGGCCAAAGTTAGCCCAACATTCGGTAATATGAGCGATCGATGGACCGTTATGCAGCCGAGAGCAAATTCGACTTCCCTTGGGAAAATATGGATCGGATGTGGGAATGTACGGATTTGGAGGAGTAATATGGAGACACAGATATTTGTCCATAATAATAAACGTCCGATAAGTGCAAACGTACCCTAAATCCGAGTGGAGGTGGTGAAGCGTATGATGGAAACTCGAAGAGGAAAAAGAGAGAATCGCAAGGAAGAGATTGACGGAGAAACAGAGGAATACCACTTTGCTGGTTGTTGCTTGGCTCAAAGAAAAGCGGGTCGACTCGCCGGGTTGTACGACTACCCAGTAAGTAATACCCTTTAATCAACGAGCAGCAGAAGGCTGGAAAGTTTGTACTCGAAATCGACTGATGTTCACTGCGCAAAAACATGGTTATACTACTTGAAGAGTGGTCTTCTGAACATGGATCGAAGCGGTCAGGTGGAGGATGCTTTCACTGTTTTCAATGCGTTCATTTATCGGTCACCGATACGTATTGTTTTCAAGAAGAATTCTGCCACTGTTTTATCTTGTTTACTGCTCTTTTCGGGTGATTTTGAGAATAGTTTGCAAGTACAAAATATTATTATATAGGTTCTCTTCCCTAGCTCCATAAACTCACATAGCAGATCTTCGATTAAAAAATTCTCAATATTTTGCAATTTGCCAAGATCTTCGACATAGAACGACAGGTTCGCGATGTTCCACGGAATCTGTGTATCGTCGCTATCCGGCTTTCGGACTAATAATTTTGCGGGCAACTTCCGGCCCGTGATTGCCCAGGAAACTGTTAATGCGCGTACGTCCTACATAGACGCGACGATCGAACGTTTCCGAAGTCCAACGTAGTTCGAGACGTTTTCTCGATAGAATCAAACTTCCCTTGTTGGTTCTGCATTTTGGACACCTTGTTTTAACAGCGGACTGGAAAGAGTTGAAAAATGGGTCTCGAGAACACACACTCGGTTTCTAGATTGCTTTTCGCAGGGAACCGCGTTTTTAGCGTGGAAAACACCATGTGCGAGTATAAAGACGCTGAGAGAAGCTAGCAACATAATGGACGTCGGTGGTGAACGAAGGGTGAATTTGTAGTTAATTGAAGGCCTCAGCGTTCTACTTCGCGCGGGAAGATAAATAATGGACCATTTTAGGTGATCTTTCGTGAGGTTTGATGGATCGCTGTACTTTTCCCTCTTCATTAATCGACGGGGTTGTCCGGAATTGAAAATCTACCCTTCAGAATCATTTTCACTTTCGAAGAATGTTTCGAAGAAGACTTGTTATTCCGAGATCAAAATGGCGGTCTTGAAAGTGTTGGTCTTCAAAATGGCGGACCTAGAAATCTTCAAAATTCTTCGATTTAAAAAAGCAATTAAATAAATGCAATAATTAAAAGAAAGAATCGCTACATCGAATTCTTAAAGATGTTGAAAAGTAAGAAGGAATGCTCGCAATTAGAGGAAGAAAACGTCGATGGGTCAAAAGAGGACAGGGGATAGGCGCGAATATCAGAGGCGATAGAATCGTTGCAAAAGCTTCGAGTAAATATCCCAGAGTGCTTGCTGGATGCACCTGCACTAGATCGATACTCTAAACGTGAAAACAGGAAGATACTACCCCCTTTTTTATTTAAAGTCGGAGAGAGAGAAAAAGGGTGTAGAACAGAGTAGGGAAGTTCCGCACGAAGAGAAAGTACATCGAGCGAAACGGGATACGAAAACACGCGCGTGAATATTCAGCCCATGCAGGAATATTCAGCAACGTTTCACAGAGATTCGAGACGATACAGATACAGGAAATTCCGCGTTACTTCCGATCACCCCATGAAGCTTCATGGGACGGTGGAACGGACCTTTTCGTTTCATCGATCGAAACTGATGAACTGATTTGTGAATTTTTTTCGATTGCATTAGGTTTTGGGTTGCTGAGGTTGGGTACTGAAGAGGGTGGTACTTTTATGGGATGGTGGTGATTTTATATTTTCCAAATGTCGAAGTACTTTTACCAAAAAATGTATCCACCATTCTCCGGACTGAAGAGAACCGAGACAATAAGAGTTTGAGAAAGGAGAAATGATTGACAGGAGATAAATCTTGATATTCCCGGAATAAAAGCATCGACAAATGGGAATTTTTCGAGGGGTTAGTTACGAAAGGAAGGGTAGCGCGTGTTGGGCACGCGTGACAGAAGTGGGCCGAGTGGGAACGGTTTAACAAAGAGCGTGCCTCGAAGAAACCGAGTAGGATGGCACTTGGCGGAGGAAACTGAAAGCCCGTTTGCATAAAACCCCCATTCACTTTGTGGGATTTCGGTGCGAGCGTCCGCGACGTGACAAATTTTCGATATGCGCGTTCCATTTGGACATCCATCTCGTGAACCGAGCCGGGGAAAAGAGCCCTACCCTTTTTCCCTCTGTGATCCCTATGAAACCATCGCGACGTTTTGCAAAGGAGCCTGATAGGCTCCCAACAAACGGCTCATCGACAACCGGAAAATCTACGGGTATCAATTAGTTCCAGATTTTAGGTCGTATCGAGTGGACGATCAAAAAACTCCCTGTTAATTATGTTAATTTTAACGAGTCTGACTCGTGACGCACTCATAACGCATTCGTAAAATACACTTCAATTTAGAGTTCAATAATACCAAATTGACACATTTCAACTTTCTTTCTCTGTTTTAATATCGTAGCGATCAGTTCCGACCTGACAAGCGTAGGTAGTTAATAAGAGCAACCCCATCAAATACACTCTCATTAATCGAAGCTCTAACCAGTCTAATCTCCACATACGCCATGGAATTCCAGCAAACCTTAAGACTCGTTCCAGGAAACGGTCTCGCGAAAACAATCGTTAAATCGTGCGTCGATTTAAGAACCCGAAGGAGGATGCACGAGAGCGAGCGAGCCAGAGAGACGAAGGGTTCTCGAATTTAAAGTTGAAAGCAGAGGCTACGCTTGTTAGAGTCCCGTGAAATTAAGTCCGCTTAACGAGTACGAGTCGGGAAAATTTAACGAGCCCGCCACGAAGTCGACTCCGTGAATTTCACATCCACGCTTTTCCCTCTGTTTTCCGGCCAGGCTGAAAAAAAAGGAAAAGTGAACGGTAAGCTGGCTGGAGCGGGACCGTGGACCACATCGTTGCTTCCACTATGCTCGTAGATGTTTATGTCGGTTTTAACGCCCTTCCGGCGATATACGGAGCTTTTACTTCTCGGTTTAAAGCTTCCGAGAAGGTACGATTTGAAGGTTTTACGATTTCTTTGATGCAAGTTGTTAGGACTTTGGTATGGTTATTCTGAATACTGATGATCTTAGAAATTCATTTTTGTTATATTTGAACTGTGGCGTGCGTCACGACTTCATAAGCCCCTTAAATTGCCATTTTCGCAAGAGCCTACCGTGACAGGACAATTTATGATATCGGTATGTGTATCCCCTGGTTGTGACTTAAATGTGGGGTAGTTTGTCAAAAGAGCACCTGACTATTGGACACGCGTTCGGATAAAAACCCAAAGTTCTGTTCGTTCGAAGACACCGAAAGTTTTCAAACTTTGCTCCGAAAAATGCGCCCGCCTGCACATATAGAAAGAAAAATCGAGCAAGTAAAAGGAAGTTCGGGAGAACTTTCGGAGCTCGAATTTCTCTTCGAGTTTTAATCTTCCGACGGACGATAAAAGTATTACACGTTCGGGTGCTTTGGGATATAATTTACAACGACTTTAATCTAAAAATTATTCTTCCGCAAGAAATTTTACGCGATGGAAAATTTTCCATATACGTATAGGAACACGATTCATTCGAGAAGCCCAGTTCGTAACCGGAAGCCTCCTCCGGCCAGTACATTTGTCGGGGGTGAAATCCGGAAGCGACAACGGGATCCCGGAAATCGTCGAAATCTCGAACGGTGCGTGTTGGACGTTTTTCCGGGTCGTGGAAATAATACGTTTCCGGTCGTCGCCTTCGATCGATAGCGCGTTCCGGTAATCCTCTCCGTCTCCGGCGGATCCTAACGCATTAATATCGAGATTGCTTACTCGCGCAGCGGGCTGAAATCGAGCGGAGATAAACGGGGACATCGGACCGTCGACGAGGAATCGTCCTGGGAAACGGCTGAAAACTCGAGATGCTCGAGGGCACGATGGACGGGCCTGCCATCCGGAGGAGTCGCGTCGCCGATAATGCATCCGAGAAACGCGGGAACAGATAACTTTGTCGTCTGATCCCCGGAGGCTGCGTTAGCTGCTAGAATCGTCTCTGGAAATGGACGAGCATGGTCGTGGACACGGCTGGTCCAGATAGCCACGGACGGCCTAAACGACGACCTAATTATTTTCTACGACCAACCGTGCGGCAATCCTCGTCACACCCTAGGTGCCGATAGAGTCCTCTCGGTCTAAGATCCAACTCCCGTTAGACACCGAACGGAGCCTAATCGCGAAGAAACGGCATAAAATGCGATCTTCGTCGAACGAATCCGAAACCTTGTAGCTAGACAAGTCGCCTAAAATGAGCCATCCTCTCGGCCGAATGCTGTTGCTGCTGTTGTCGCTGCAGCAGCTCTCGGTGATCATTCAGTCCAAGGTGCACACCGAGCGGGAGGCCGTCCTGATACCCGGGGACATAGTTCTGGGCGGTTTGTTCCCGGTGCACGAGAAGGGCGGCTCCTCGTGCGGCCCGAGCGTGTACAACCGAGGCGTCCAGCGTCTGGAGGCGATGCTATTCGCCGTCGATCAAATCAACACGGACAAGCGGATACTCCCAGGCATCACTCTGGGCGTTCACATACTGGACACGTGCGGGAGGGACACCTACGCTCTCAATCAGAGCCTGCACTTCGTCAGGGCGTCCTTGTCTAATTTGGACATCAGCGTGTTGGAGTGCGCGGACAAGTCCGTGCCGAGAGTGAAGAAGACCGCCTCTGCCGGACCCATCTTCGGGGTCATCGGTGGATCCTACAGCTCCGTGTCTCTTCAGGTGGCCAACCTTCTCAGGCTGTTCCACATACCGCAGATCTCGCCTGCGTCCACTGCTAAGGCACTCAGCGATAAAACCAGGTTGGTGTGTCACTCGTTTTTGCTTTTGATCTTTCGCGTATATGCCGCTGGTCCAAATTTTAGCTCGACGTTCTAAGGTTAGGTCACCTGTGATCATGAGCGGATGTGAGACTTTTAACGGCGAGATTCGTTTGACATGTCCGCTACCACCTTTTAAGGTTTCTCTTTACAATTCTTGGATCAAACTCATATCTGAATATACTATCTAGCGTCACAATCGATGGCCTTGGTAACGTTTATTCGCGAAGTGTACGTTTTTCAGGCAGAACAGTAGCAATAAGCGAAAAAGTGGATCTAGACTTTTACTAGGTGCTGAAGCGACAGTACTTCCGCGTCCATGCTTACGGGTTAAGCCGTTAAGAACATCCGCAATCCCGTTCCATCTTGGACCCCGGTCATTTCCCGCTGCTCCAGGGTGAAATCTCGTGTTCCCATCCAGATACCATCAGAGAGTTACGACCACTCGTTACATACTGTCCCTAGATCCCTCTGACCAAATGTGAACCTTCAGATTCGACTATTTCGCGAGGACGGTGCCTCCGGACACCTTCCAATCGATCGCACTGGTGGACGTGGTGAAGAGCGCTAACTGGTCGTACGTGTCGACCGTGTACTCCGAGGGCAGCTACGGGGAGTACGGTATCGAGGTGTTCACCAGGGAGGCGACGGAGAGGAACGTGTGCATAGCTGCCGCTGTGAAGGTGCCCAGCGCTGCGGATGACAGAGTGTTCGACGACATCATCCTGAGATTGAGCAAAAAGCCGAATGCCAGGACGGTGGTGCTATTCACCCGAGCGGAGGACGCCAGGGGGATCCTGGAGGCGGCGAGGAGATCCAACCTGAGTCAGCCGTTTCAATGGTTGGCCAGCGACGGTTGGGGTCGACAGCTGAAGCTGGTGGAGGGTTTGGAGGACGAGGCGGAGGGCGCGATCACCGTGGAGCTTCAATCGGAGAATATACCGGGCTTCGACGAATACATGGCCTCCTTGACACCCGAGACGAATCGGAGGAACCCGTGGTTCACCGAGTACTGGGAGGAGGTGTTCAGCTGCGTGCTTAGGAAGAACCTCATGGGCAATCCGAACGCGACCGTGTGCTCGCCTACGCTTAGGCTAACCACGTCCACGGGTTACGAGCAGGAGTCCAAGGTGCAGTTTGTGGTAGACGCCGTGTACGCGTTCGCCTTAGCCCTCCACAACCTCCAACGGGACATGTGCGTGAAAAGCGAGGGTCTCTGCTCATCCATGGCCAACTATGACCGCGGAACCTTCTACAGGAATTACCTGCTGAACGTGTCCTTTACAGGTGAGAATTATTCGCGAGGCATCCCTCGAAGAACGGAATTCAATATTTCGCGTTGGCCTATCGGGAACCTCGGCTCAATGGGGGATGATATTCGGGAATCGATGGCCTCTCTCTCGTATTAAATTCTTTCCACCTCCCCCTTTGGTGGCGGGCAATAAACGCGACCAGCGATAATATCGGGCCGACGCGACGGGCCGGCGATAAACGCGCTGAAACGATGACATTCATGGGGGATCGAGCGATATGAAATTTTACAAGCCCTCCGGATCGGAACGCTTTGAAAACCAGGGTAATTTGCGTGGTTACGATGCCTCTGCAACGATCGTTTTGTTCGTGATTGATTTCCATCATTCCTTTCCGTACGACTGGAATTCGTACGATATCGTCCAAACATTTCGGTACATACGCTGCATTTCTATCCGACATTGTGTACTGGCCACGTTTCGATTTTTCTGCTTTACATAGCTGTACTTTAGTAACCGATCTCGACACGCGGAGTTGAAAGGCAATTTTGTCAAAGCGATCAACTTCCGATGTTCGTCACCAGGGGGTTCGCGATAGCAACTTTCTCGCTAGTACAGGTACGATTTCATGACAGAAAGGTATCGCGAAATGGCACCGATCGATTTGAAGTCCGAGGAAAATGGCCTTGTGGTTTTATCGATATATCATCGACGATAACAAAGACCATCTTGTAGGTAGTAAAGTAATTGTTCGTAATGAAATGAACTGTAACCTTTCGAATATTACGTCGGTATGTGGCCGCTCTCTTAATACGTCCTTTTAAAGGATAACTCGCGTGGTTCCCACGGTCTCTATCAAACGTATCACCGACGTAAAACCACCATCGCGCATCGGTCTGATAAACCGGGGAAAAAAAAACAATGCCATTGGACTGCACATTTAGGATCGATACAGCACGATCCCCCTGTGATACCGCCTCCCCCACATTTTTCCCCATCCCTCTCTCGCTTTTCCTCGTTTCCGCTCGTCCGTCGGCGTCACGACGCCTTGCTGGCCTCGTACGAGTTTCCCTCTGAACCCTTTTTAACGGGTCCGTCCTTATCGCGCCGCGTACGAGGATAAAGCGACCACCGGGTCCGCGTTCCATTTCACCGATGCTTTTTCAAATCCAAGAACGGACCGACGGCTTTTCAACCGGTTTTGCCGAAAATTCGTTTCATTCGTGCACTCTTCTCCGTTCGATTTACGAATGGAATATATTTCGGACGATTCGAGAGCCAGGCTATTTTTTCCTCGAAAATCCCCGCTCGTTCGTTAACGAATTGATGCGCCGCAAACGCTATTCTTAGATACTTTTCTGTTATGAAATGGTATGCGTACTAGCGAGAAAGTTGATATCGCGAACCCCCTGGTGGCGAGCGGCGGAAGTTGATCGCTTTGACAAAAATTACCTCTCGATTTCGCTATCAAATTTTCTGTTAATACGTCAAAGAAACGATTGTACACGGTATCGCGAATTGAATCGGACAACATTATCGATTCGTTTGATAGACAGGCGAGATTTCTACGAAATGGCCAGGAAATAATGTCCCGGTTTCGGTGACTTGCCGCGCTCCACAGATTAGATCGATTCGATCGATCGATCCAACTCTGGTAACCGGACGAATCGGAGATTACAGGCGGCCGTGTCGCTCGCGAAATGGATCGGAAGAAATTTCTTTTTTTCCCCGATGTGTGTACGTACGTATACGTTCTAGCGGGCCGCGTTTCGATTTACCGAGACTATCGTGTCGATTTAACGATCCGATACGAACTGGACGTCGCTTCGTTCCCGTGATCAATAATTGACACGAAGCGAAACGATATAAAAGACAGAACAAAAGTCAAATATTCAGCGACGTTAATCGAATTGCCTATAAAAAGAGCACCACGAATTCTTATTAGATAAGTAGATAACAGTCCAAGTTACAAATTGAAGTCACGGGTCGACCCGATCTGATACCCGCCTGATATTGCAATTTGCCTTAGCGTCACTAATGAAGAAAGGCATTAGCAGGTGAGCAGCTTATTACTGCCCACATTTGTTCTAGACCTCGCGATATTATCGCGAAATGACTGAATGTACTTTGTTACTTTTCTCTAATTTGATAGGAGTCGGAAAATCTAACCTTGGTATCGATTAGGCTGCGCTCAATTGCTACCGACTTGATTTACCACTCGTTTATCGCGGTAAATTTTCCGTGTCTGGAATTAGCTGAGCGGTGAATTTACGGCGTGGTGGATTCGCAGTGCGTTGCGTTTGCGGCACGGTGGATTCTCCACGCGTTGATTTTACGGAGCGTTGGATTTATGATGCGTTGAGTTTGCGGCACGTTAGATTCACCGTGCATTGAATTGACGGCATGTTGGATTTGCAACGCGGTAAATTTGCGGTGCGTTAAATTCGCAACGCCTCGTATCACCCCCCACTATACAATTCCCAAACATAACACATATTACTACAGCCCATACGCACGTATCCTCTATTCGGCAATATAACGAGAGTAAAGGAATAAACGATACGTTCCAGATGCAGCCGGCAGCGAGGTGAAGTTCGACGAGCACGGGGATGGTCTGGCACGCTACGAGATCCTCAACTTCCGGAAATCGGACCACAACGTTACTAATGGATACCACTATCGGGTAAGTGAAAGCACTTTTGACTTTTTCTCTCGATTAATTAAAACTTCTGAAATAGGGCCTCGCTTTGTCTCCTTCTCCTGCTGCGAAGAACTTTCGGCAAACTCGACTGGCCGTAAATGTTCGCCACTTTTCACGCTCGTTCGAGCCCGGTATAATGTCAAAACCGAATGCTCTTATTGGAGCCGGCGAATTTCAACGGCCTCCGGGTAATTACTCTTTTGGAAAACTTTTGGGAAAACCTCTGTTTCCCCGGTAACTCGAAATAACTTTCGTGCTGTACGTTTTTTCTGGAACCGAGGAAAGACATATTTCGAACATTAGAGCGAAAGAAACGGAAGTAATAATTCTCGGCCGAGGAATTTACAACGTATCACGTGGCCCGAAGGGTGCATTTTCAATTTCTGACTCCACCCTTCGGCCACTCCCTCTTGTATTCAATTAACGATCGTTTTTCGATAAAAATCGTAAATCAATGTTAGAACGAGCCGCATCGGTCGCGTTTCGAACGATAAACCAACGACGGCACATAAATTGCAACGTGACCTTCGTTGCATCCACCTTCCTACGTCCGATACAACTTACACCGATGAAATATAACCTTTAACCCCGCCCTCGACACCGGAAAAGGTGACTTTAAATCGTCAAAAAGTTCGAGCTTTATTGCGCCATGTTTCCACCAAGTCGGCCATTTGTTCGAAATAAAAAGAAAACCAGGTCAGCATACAAGATCTTTTTTTTCGAAAAGTTGCGCTCGTATTTCAATTTCCATACGAAGGGCGAATATATCTCATTATCAAAGTGGAGTATCTTTGGCGAAGAGAAACGCGGGATGCTTTCCGCCGAGTGATATAGTTATCCCTCTAGACCCCAGATAATAGTTCGCGCTCGTATTTCTTCTTGACATTTGCAAAATACGAAGAAAGTAACCGCCATTCAATGGCACGAGTGCGGGAGACGAGTGCGCGTGCAATGAACACCGAGTGCCATCCTAGAATCAACCACGAGCATTTTCAACGTCAATCACTGTTCTTCAAACGCGATACATTTTCCAATTGTTAACAGCCGTTTCAACTTTCGAAACTTTGCGGGAGATATTGTTGTGAAATATAATAATGAAAGAATAAAATAATTTAAAAAAATAAATCGTTAAAATTTAGTTATGCAGTTTCACGTTATGTCACCATGCTCCTCATGTAGATTCTTCAAATATATACCACAATGCATTAAATTCACCTTACGTTCAATTTGCTAGAAGTTATACACATTTGTTACACATTCGACTGACCGCTCCCCAAATGATTCGCCATGTGTTACATATCTTCTACTCCCATATGTCGGTCATTAAATCCCGATATCGAAATACAGTCCATTAAATAAATCCCCTAGATCTTCTCCCGTATAGAACCATATTTGCCTGCTAATGCAAATTATGCCAGGTGGTAGGTAAATGGTTCAACTCGCTGGACATCCGCACGGAGGAGCTGGTGTGGTCAAGGGGCACGAAGGACATACCGATCTCCGCGTGTTCCCTGCCCTGCGAGCCAGGTATGATAAAGAAGCAACAGGGTGACACTTGTTGCTGGGTGTGCGACCAGTGCGAGGAGTACGAGTTCGTCTTCGACGAGTACACCTGCGTGGACTGTGGGCCGGGTTACTGGCCGCACGAGGACAAGCGGGGCTGCTACCACCTGCCCATCAACCACATCAGATGGAACAGCGCTTTCGCGATCGTTCCAGCGGTGATTTCGTGCCTTGGGATCGTGGCCACACTGACGGTCGCGTGTCTGCTCTTCCACCACAGGGACACGCCCGTGGTCAGAGCGTCGGGCCGAGAGCTCACGATCATTCTGCTGGCCGGAGTGCTCGTTTGCTACCTGAACACCTTCTTATTGCTCGCCACACCCACCACGGTCACCTGTATCCTACAGAGGTTCGGTGTCGGGGTCAGCTTCAGCGCTGTCTACGGTGCACTCTTGACCAAGACCAACAGGATCGCCAGGATCTTTGATTCCGCTTCGAGGTCCGCCGTTAGGCCCAGGTACATCAGCCCCACGTCTCAGGTGTGCATCGCTGCTGCTCTCATCGCCTTGCAGGTGAGCTCTTACTTCTTTAACCTTCTTCAACCAGCAAAACTTATGGGTACACTTCTTATATAAACCTCCTGGTAACAGGTATATATCCACTTGAACATCCTTCGGTCCTTGATCCTTCATTACTTGATCCTGAACATTCACAGTACCGAATGAACCAATGTATACACGTTCATCCAGATCGTGCTAACGTTGGTGTGGATGATCATCGAGCCACCAGGCACCAGGTTCTCGTACCCGGACCGCAAGCAGGTGATCCTGAAGTGCAACATCCAGGACATGAGCTTCCTCTTCTCCCAGCTGTACAACGCGTTGCTGATCCTGATCTCGACGGTGTACGCGGTGAAGACGCGCAAGATCCCGGAGAACTTCAACGAGAGCAAGTTCATCGGTTTCACCATGTACACCACCTGCATCATCTGGCTGGCGTTCGTGCCGATATATTTCGGGACCGGAAACGCGCACGAGACTCAGATCACCACACTCTGCGTGGCGATCAGCCTCAGTGCCTCTGTGACCCTGGTGTGTCTCTATTCGCCGAAGGTGTACATCATCGTCTTTCAGCCGGACAAGAATATTCGACGGAAGGTGACCATGGGAGACAAATTTAAGAAGCAGGGGAGCAGCGCCGGCACGTCTTCCATCACCAAATGTGAGTCAGTCGATATATTTACTCCTGATCGTGTATTCTCGTTTTGGATTATTTAGGTAGGTTACTTTGGTTCAAGCTACACAAGATTTGGTAGCAAAGGAGTGGATGTGGTAGTACCGATACGCTCGCGATGTGGTATATTTACGCGTACCAGGTACGTGTCTACATCTGTTAGGAGCTTTAACTTCATCCTCTATAATCTTTAACCTAACTATCGAAAGCGCAAAGTAACTAAGTTTCCACAGTCCTAATTTCCGTTTGAATCGACAAAAGTTACCACCATCCGTTTCGAATTTAATCCAGACCCGTTTCGTAATCTCGTTCGACCCATTGCTCGTTCGACTATTTCGCTAAGACCAGATTTATGGCTGGACCATCAACGTCGTTGAGCCCATTATTAAACGGAACGCGCGCTTTAGAGGCCCATAAAATCGGGCTGGAGTGGGCTGGCATAAAAAAGGAACATTCACGATCGATTGCGAGAACAAACACGAAATGGCGCGAATAGAATCTGTTCGCATCTTTCTTTTTTTCCCCGAGGAAGCGTTGGACAGTTTTTTGTCTCCCTCGGGATCTGATAAAGGGGAACCGAACACGGTGGGCTAATAATGCAACCGAATTCGCTGACTCGATCGCAAATTATGAAGCTTCGAAACACACAGGCAAACTCGGCTCGATGCCAACACCTTGTACCTCCCGCTCCACGCTTGCGACCCGACGACACGATGGATTTTCTTTGTCGGCCTACTACTTCATCGTGACACGAAGTCAATTTTGTACGTCGTCGAGCCTGGAACTAGGGAAAACAAACTTTCTCTATGCTTCGTTGTTTCGTGGTCGTTTCAATCGCTACGGTTTAAAATATAAACCAGGAATTTAGCAAACTCCCAGAGCTTTCGATCGTACGAGTTTCGTGATGCATGCTGGACCTTTTCTTGGGTTCTGTCTAGAACTCTTGTAGGATTCTAAGTAGGTCCTGAATTTTACTCGTTTTAAAATGGGGTAAAAAGACTGTAGCTAGTTATTTACGCGAAGCAATTACAGAGTAATTTGCAGTTGAAAATTGCGACCAGATAATGCATTATCTACATATTTACATAGTCGAAGGTGAACGATACTGTTACTTACGAGCTGACCCGATACTTAACACGTATTCTATTGCCGGCAGAACGGCAGATCGTCTCTCCCTCTAATTTCCGTATGGAAATCGATTCTCCTATTACCACTGTCTATTGTAATTACGGTACTAGTTACAGGGAGACGGGTACTCTGCGATAACCCGACGATTACTAAGACGGTAACGATAATAACTGTAATTGTTCTTCCTATGCTAAATTATTAACTCTATCGCTTCGATGGCTAAAGGTATATATACCCCATTATCTCTCCTACTGTCACGAACAACTTTTCTCTCGGAAAGGAAATACTCCTTTCAGGATTTGATAGTTTTATCTGTCTTCTTCTTCGTCCTCAATTCTCAGATATTGTTTCTAGAAGATTATCGAACCGTTATTAAACCGATCTTCTTCGCAATTCTTTACTGCATTCGTGCTTGTACGTTTCTTACGTATTAAATTTACTTCGCACTATATCGCCACGCGTGGAATTTGCCACACGCTATATCGCCACACGTGCGATTCACTGCACATGAAATATGCTACGTATTAAATTCTCCCTGCTTGGTACTCGCCACGTACATCACCACACGTGATATTCGCCCTCATGTATTCACCACGTATTATATCACCGCATAAAGAAGCCATTTCTATATGGCAATTTCCAAGAATCCCCATATTAACAGCAAAAGCGCCGTAAATGAAAACGCAGTAGTTTCCCAAGAAAATTCCAGCGGAAAATCTATTGTACTCGTAGAAAAGCAGAGGAAAATCAGGTTGACGTTTCTGTAGGTGTAATTAAACGCATTTCAGCTCGTCACGGTCGTATCCAAAGGGTTAAGTTAATTCCTGGATCCAGTGCACGTCACGTCCGGTCGTCTGTCTCTCTGAAACGGTCCTGTATCCTCCGCTAAAGGATTACACGCTACAGATACGAGAGTTTTACGAAATTTAGTCGCTCGATCTTTCAAATGAAAATTTCGTTCGTGATAAGCGAATTTTTTGGAGTTTACGGATCGACGTGAAATCGAAGAAATTCATTTTGTCGCGACAATATCTTGCAGCTAGTGCAATCTACATGGAATTTCGCGAAATAGTTAGACGAACGAGCTGCCTGGCTCCCTATATCCTGCCGGATATTACGGGCTATTAAATTTTCAGAGGATTTAAGTGGCGAGAACGTTCGTAGTCCACGTTGAAAATTCAGCCGGCGAACGCTAGGAACTGTGGATCGATTCCCTTGCGACACTGGATTTCTCGTTCTCTTTTTATTTCTCCTTAAATCGCAATTTGGCGAACGTATTGTATCCACCGTTAACCAATGCTTTTTTAAACCCCATCCATCCAATCCCAAGCAATTTCAACCCGCAATTTAAACACAGAACATTTTCCCCTTTCGGAAAAGAGTTGCATCTTTAATGAATACCAATACCCACGAACAGTCCATTGCAAAAATTTATTTAAAGAAAAATATTTTGGGATAAGAAGATCGATGGTATGAACCACAACATCCAGATACTTTCGGTACGAGTCGATGAAAATTAACCGTGTATCGTTCACCTAGTTACTGTTTCGAGGGTCGGACATAGAATTTCGAAGGAAAAATCGAAAACATTCGCTTATCTCTTCGCAACACTCGAACTCAAGGCCTGCTACGGCTCCTCGTCGATCGATCAATCCGGAATGTATTATTAACTGCGTACTAATTATCCCCGTTCGTTAACGGAGGAGCCGAAACACGTAGTTAATATTGCATAACACGGAACACGCCATTGGTGCGATCCGAAGCTTTTAACGCTAATTACAATCGACATTTTTCACCCTCCTGGGAAGACTGAAAACTCGTCCTTGTTCACGCCGTGTCGACTAACATCGATACCAGAGGACGATATTTTTCTTTCTCTCGAAGGTCTTTCTTAACCTTTTTATCGCAAACAATCGATATATACTCTTCGTGCCACCATTCTTCCGTTATCTATACTAAACTAATAATCGTTCCACAATTTCTCCTGTGCTTTAATAGAGATCTTTGAACAAATCATATCGATAGGCGTTTTAGTTAAATCATTCTATCAATTTCTCTTTATATGGCCCTGAACCATAACCTCTTCAGGACCTCTTCCACTATAATAGACATTTTGAGAAAGATCAGAAGGAAATTTGAAGCAAGTAATAAAGCGACGTTATTGAAGTAGTCGACCATCCAAACATCGAGTTCCAATTAAAACAGTTTTAACTGGAATGATCGCGAAGATAGCGAGAGCGATGGTCAGCGTTTGTTCTTCCAAACTGAAGTCTAAGTTTCGAACTAATAGCGGCAATTTTCATTTCCGAGTACTGTTCCGGAAAGTTTCAACTGCTTTCCTGAACCTCACAGTCAGACCTCCCTAACGCCTGTTGCAAAATACTCGCTTCCAAAGTTTCCCTAATTACACGACACTTCGTCCGCGTTCCCGTATCGTGAAATTAGCTGAATTATCGCGAACAATCTTCTTCGCGTCTTATCGTTTTCGACATTTGATGGCCGTCACCCTTAAGCGTCACCCTTGTTTCAAAATCGTTGCCGATTAAAAAACGCGTCAAGCGCGTGAATGCTCAGATTTGCATTGACGTTAAATATAAATTTTGAAAGGGACAAGCGAATCGATGAAATCGTTCGGTATAGTACAGATGTAAAATTTGTCGTACTTTCGGTTAATCGTACGATGAAATAGCTGAACGCGATTTAAATTGTATTATCGAAGATTCAATTTATCAGATTTGTACGCGAATTTGTTTAACGAGATTCTCGAGATTAATCAACCGTGGACCATTATTCGCCAACAGTGAATTCATTCGTCTTTAAACACGTACAAAATTGAACATCGAACAATAAAAGGATCCGAAACAATAAAACGGAACGATGAGATTTATCTCCGAGCACTGTTAAATGGCTAATTGATTTCGAACAAATTATACCGTAATCCTAATTGAAATATCTTCCTTCGGGAATGCCGTTCGAGCCAACAATTTCTCGGAACTACGGATAGTGTACGCTTGTTAACATCTCTCTATTCCTATTCATAAACTGTATACTGCCAGTTAAATTCAGAAATACCTTGCATCTCATGAATCGAATTCAACATCCTTTTAAACGTTACTTCCGCATCAGGGAACCGTAACAACCGCCAACTAAACGTTGATTCTTGCTATATTGCCGTGAGAATATAGGAAGGTTTGTACAAATGGTAATATCACACGCGTAGCGATTCAACGACTGGAGAATCTAACGCAGGGAAATACAACGCATGGTGATATAACGCGCGGTGCTATAACTCGTGGCGATATAATGCGAGGCTATATAACGCGTGGTGAGACTAAACGCGTAACGATTCAAGACTTGAAGAATCTAATGCGGGGAAGTACAACGCGTGGCGATATAACGCGAGGCAATTCAGAGCGTAGAAAATTCAATGCAGGGCAATATAACGCGTGGAGTATTTGAAGGGCTGGAAAAGTACGGCCCTGAAGCCACGTTACTGTTTTTTCTGGATTTCAGACACAGGTTGCGAGTTGACCAGCGAGAGTATGCCCCTTCAAAGCGCCTTAACAGCAGCGGTGCAGACATCGGTGGGCGTGACGGAGATCTCCCTAGCGTCGAACACATCGGCGAAAACTAATAACGAGCAAGTGGCACAGCTGTAGAGAGACGGCGATAGAAGAAAAGAGAGAAACCACAGCACCTTGGCGGGTCGTAATTCAAATTTCGCAGCAGCAACCTGGCAGCGAGCCAACCGATAAGGAGGGAGAATCGCGAGTGAATGGTGGGAACGTGTGTTAATAAAAAGGGGATGATATTCTGATCGGTCGTGAGAGAAATGTTGTGTAGAAAATCGAGAATAAAGAGAACGATCGCGGATCGCCGTAACTTCGAAGGCTAGATCGAGAAACACGATGGAAAACGGGTTCGTGTGTGCTATCGTTCGTAAGTATCCAGACTCTTTTTAACTTTCATATCAACTTTTTTCCGAAGTTACACCGATCTTTTGATAAAATCACGTACCGTTGATAATTACAAAGCTCTACTTTCTTTGAGTACCATATACAATATACATTTTGAGTAAATTTCTGAAATTATCGAATCACGATTGAAAAGCGTCTGGATATTCGCGGCACGGTGTTGTAGATACGCTTAGATCGACGTCGATTAATGTTACGAAATGGACTAAAAACTAGGACGGAAACCTACGTTGCCTATTAATCTAATAACGACATTGATCATATCGTCACTGTCGTATTTGTTCGCTCATTATATCGAGATCATTCGTGTCGCGATCACTGTTGTCGTTATTGTTACTGTTAACGGTTATCCTCGTGAATTACATATATATGAATGATACACAAACACACACATGCATATACATATACATGCATATAGATGATACGTTGATACAGAAGAATCACTGGCACGAGTACTAATCCACTGCATGAACGAACGCGCGATATCGCGTGACAGGACATTTTACGTTGACGACCAACACGCGATATCGCGTGATCGGTTCACCCTTGCATCGTGATATATGGTCAAGCGTAGAAATCTCGTACAAAATTTTCATTGTAAAATTTGCAATTTGAAGCTTCACTGAGTACCCACACAGGGTCAAATTACAACTCTGTATACGATTAACAACAGAGTTCGTTGATAATTATTCGCAACGGTGATCGAAAGACGTAGCACTGGTGCCAGGAATTATTCCTGTACGGTTCAATCACGCAAATTGTAATTAGCTTGTTTCGAGTGGTCGACGTTCATTGTTCACGCTCTTCTACGTAGAGAGTTGTCGAGTCGAAGGAACAAACATTTATTACAATTTCGCGAGATGTGTATAACATGTATATCGTTAGATAGGTACATTCTCTCGATGCGTGAGATCTTCGTGACGAGTGTTCATTCAATAATTTACGATTCGTTATTTGGTTAAGTTTGTTGCCGGGGACGCGTTTGTATCTCTTGCTTTACTATTTCAAGAAAGACCTCGAGACGCGAGGATTCGATCAAAGTCACGAAATATTGTTCGATATATCCGGTTCTACTCTAATCTATACCGTCCCCTTCTGGTTATCACCGTTTCAATAATTAATTAGCATGTCTCACACGATATGAACGTCTAAAAAGAGTTGTTTTGTAAAAACTGAGATTAACAAGTAGTCAATGAAAGAAGGTACAATTCGACCGATCGCTGTGCGACCCTTTTAAACGTAGCTCGTGAAAGATATATATACATGTATGGAGAGGGGGAAAGTGGCGGCAAATTTGAAACTGGACGAGCGAACTTCGATATAACCTCTTCCACGAACGGTAGACAATAAACAAATCGCTTTAATCGGCGACTTTCAACCTGGTACGACCAACAAGCATTCACACTCGATTATCGACACCTTTCATTGTCTAAAACATGGCTAGTGGTACTTTTAGTTTCTAGTCGAAAACAAGTGGAAGAACGTTTATAGATATACTGACTAGACAGGTATCGAAAATTACAATTTCAGCTGTATGGACGTTAACTGAGATTATAATCTTCGACAATCGTGTAAACGGCTCGAAAATTATTACAAGCATCTCGGAATTTCAAAAACAAGAGTGTGGAACGCGAGGAACGCGTATGCGTTAAATTCGAAGCATCGTACAAAAAAAAGATAACTTTGTATCTTTTATTATAACACCGAACATTGAAATAGAGTTGCCCCGTCAAAATGAACTCTCGAATTCGTTATTTACCATACCCACTCCTATCCTGCTTAGAAAAAAGGTATTAATTAAATCTTGATTCTAGAACGACGATATTACGTGAAGCAATTACCACGGTATGATTTATGGAATTATAACCTAATTTTAGTGACAGACAAATTAGCAACGCAACGAGAATCAAATTATCCCGTCCGCGTTCTGGATAACGGATTACACCCATCGCTTCAGGAGCCGTCGGCTTTTAATTTTAATCTGTTTCGACCTACGAAGCAACCGACCTACAATGGTATCAAGAATGCTGTGAATTAAGATGCAGTTGTCTGCAGACAACTCCACAAAAATTCCTGATAAAATAAACCCAAAAGCCCTTTAACGTGTTGCAAACTTCAGATACGTATTTAAGAAATGGCGGCCAGTAAACAGCTGACTCGTACTTGGAAATATTTAAACTCGCAATTTGTAAACTAAATTAAAGTCTCTGAAGAACCTGAATTGGTAAAAAGAAATTACCGTTGTCCGATGTCATGGACGATAACAATAGCAAACGCAAAAACAAAAGGAAATTCGTTGGTCTTCCTTGACCGTAAAGTCGTAACTGATAAACTCCACTTCTGGTGCTCGGCTATTATTGCATGAAGTTTGTTTCACGTTCGAGCGCATCTTAATAGCCGGTGACCCGAGTAAGAATATTCATGACCCGTATTCCATGCAGAGTCCAATTTTCGTTGGCATTAATAAAACACCACGGTATTCCGCCAGGGTCACTGAAATAGACTGACACAAAATCCCGATATTCTTGTTTCTCATTAAGCATGCACCGTACTGTCATGTCACGGAAAGATACAAGTAAAATGCAGAAGTCATCCGTACGGTTACAATTACGATTTTAATGGTTAACCACGACTGATCACTTTGTCCGTACGAAAGGAACCGGTGCGCATTCAATTTGAATACAAATCAAACTACATACATTCGGAATGAACCTTATTTGGTTATTCGACGGGGACGCGTGGAACGAGTATTCGAGATTTTTCATCGGTCGAATTATTGATTTACGGCGATTCGATTATTTCATCGATGAACGCAATACCACCCAGTGTTGACTGTTATTCAAACTAGTACCATTGCGTAACTTTCGTGCGAGTAAGTATACATATATTTTGATAACGGCGTACACACGATAACAACAAACGTGCTTGAAAGTTACACGCGCTGTTTACTACAGATTGTTCATCGTCTCTCGTTTTTTGAAAACTGTGTCATTTTTCGATCACTAGGAACTAGGAACCTGCACAGGAATGGCTTTAACGTGGCGATTCATGGCCCTGGCGTATCTGGTAAGAGCACCTGTCAGACGAACGATATATTTCCAGATAAATCGAAATATTGTGCACCATACGAATCATGGAGAATGCCCTTCGTGATATCTCGGCTGCTCTCGGAAATCTTCGGTCGTGTGTTTGCATACCATTCACGGAGTCGCGATTATTGTCATAATTGAGGGGGCACGATTTATCGAACATGCAGGGTAAACAGTTGGGAACAGGACAAATATTTCACGCGTCGTATCGTTCGATGCGTTTAATCGCCGTAACACGTAGGATTGGCTAGTACTCTTGTTACATACCGTTTATGTCAGGCTTGTTTAACCTTTAATGAGTTAATATGTTCAGCGAGAGAACACGCCTCTTACAATACACTTCATTTTGTGGTCTCAAACAAATTATACGACAGAGTACTACTGAAGCAATAAACACGTAGCCGTGGCACGATAAATGAAATTAACACGCGACGTGACTGACCCGTCAAAGTTAGCGATGGCGCTCGTATTTTGTACTGGACGTGAAATAACGTTTTATTTAGATTTTCGTTTCAAACTCAATTTATGTGTGTCCAACTTTTACGTATTGAAAAACACTGAACAGTATTATAACTGTCGATTTTCATTGACATAAATTTTAAAGTAAATCACTCATGTATGTAAGAGGCGTTCGTATTGGATAATCGTTGTGATGCATTTGACAGGATTGGATAACGTTTCCCGCGAAATATCAACATGATTTTAACGACTAATTTATCGTTCAAATATTTGCGTTTATAACGTTAAAATGTTTGAAGATTATCGCAACATGCATTATTGTAAATTTTGATATTGTAAAGTATGATAAGCCATGCAATTTTTAATGACTCACCGATGCTGTCGATTTCCCTATCGTCTCCATTAAGATTAGCGTGCGTCCTGAGCCCTGAAAATAAATTATTCATGAACAAGTAATTTACTTAAGGAATTGATTTAAATTATTTAATACTAACTTGAATCACATTGCACATTACGTTTTTAATATACATATTTTAACTTTTAAATTATTTTCACAACTTTTTAATTCACTTTACAACGTTCGACGTACCGGCACGAATGACAATTCAAATTAAAGATGGCTGCCGATGTACTACTCGAATCAAATGCACTATCGAACGATATAGTACGAAAAATTGTATCGATAATTTACAGATATTTCTATTTACTAAATTCATTTTATTTTATTTATTCATTTATCTTATGCTTTAAACATTCAAATATGAGGTACAAAAATAAAATGTAATATTATAATTACACTTATATCGATCGAATATTGATAATCGATTATGTACTATTTCGAACAATTTCACGCGCCAAATTTGAAAGATAATGGCGTCTCTAGCATGACAAACACATTTAAGAACTAGCGATAGAATTTTCTCAACTTCAAACCCAAATATGTACAAAAATATATACATGCGCAATTATTTAAAGATAAGAACCAGGATTTCCAAGTTATTGCTGACGAATACAGAAAGAAATCCATGTTTATTTAGGGTAGGAATGTACGCGATCAAAAATGTCGATTCTTCTCTGTAAGCTGCTTTCGATGCGGAGCCGTCGTCCCCTTCAGACTAACGGATATCGGAGAAGGAATTCGAGACGTCACGATAAAAGGATGGTGAGCAAAACAATGAATTTTCCGTTAACCGTCATACCTGCGACAAGTCTTGACAATTACAGACTGTTCCTCTTATCTCTGCTCCTCGCTATCAAATGTACGTTCCCTCGAGAATATATCATTCGAAAAATAATGTATGCATGAACGCATCGCGCGTTACAAGTGAAACTTCTATATTCGTTATGGATCAAAATTTGGGAGGTTGCAAATTTGCTTGCGCGGTTCACAATTCGACCATGACGTTCGCACGCTAGGTCATGTTTATAGAAATTTCACTTCAAAAATCGTCTTTGGTTGAAAACGCATAACTTACCAGATATGCGGGACAATGTGTTTCGGCCCTAATGTACCGTAAAGACAACTGAACTGTACTCGATGCATTGAAATGCATAGGTACGTGAAACCAGGCGACCGGGTGTCTCAATTCGATAACATTTGCGAGGTCCAAAGCGACAAAGCATCCGTGACGATTACCAGCCGTTACGACGGATTAGTTAAAGCCTTGCACTACAAGGTGGACGATGTAGCTCTGATAGGAGACGCGTTGCTGGACATCGAACTAGATGGTGACAATGATGAAAGTACAGTAATCGAGAACAAAGGGAACGTCCAAGTCGAGGGAGAAAAACAAATTGGAATAGAAAAAGCGCTGGCTACCCCGGCGGTCAGAAGGATAGCCATGGAGAACGATATTAAGTTAAAAGACGTCGTTCCCTCGGGGAGAAATGGGAGAGTGCTTAAGGAGGATATATTGGCTCACTTGAAAAAAATTTCTGTTGGTTCCGAGGAAAAAAGGGTCGAGGAAAAACCAACAGCCGAGAAGGTGGTGCCGATAAAAGGCTACAGCAAGCATATGTGGAAAACGATGACGCAATCTCTGGTAAGTTGGATCTTCAGGCTCCCCTGGGGACAATCATGTAGCTAGAAATTCTTAAGGAACACTTCTCGTCCTCTTTTCATCGATCGCAACTAATGTAACAAAATACCATTCACTTCAGTCTTAAGTTTCTTTCCTAAATTCTTAAGTCGTCCAGCATGCACTAACTCTCGTAAAACTTCTTTTTCTTTAAGTGATGTGCATTAAGAGATCAGGAGCTTACCTATTTTATACTAAAATTTTCTGTTTCATGCTGTAGGTCTATTCCTTGCATGCTTCTTTAGGACCTAAAAAATAATAATATTTCAGTACACTTGTTCGCACAAAGAAATTGGAATTTTGAACGGTCAGATTCCTATCTAGTTACGTCAATGACGAAATCACAAAGCGTGCCTATTAACCGCGATATTAATAAGCTGTGGCAGGTTAAAATGTAAATCATGCGTAAATTGCAAGATTAGCAGAATTTCGTCTATCACGTGTTCACTAAATAAGCGATTGGTTAATCGTTATAAATCAATGGACAGCTAATGGCGCGTCGAATAAACTGATTTAACGATTAAATGACCGCCAGCGGTAACGATAAAAGGAAAAAGGGAAAAAAAGAAAACCGTAATTCGATAATCGTACCACAGAAGTCTGCCTCTGGTAGAGATTCTGTGCGCACCGTGTCAGCATTTGGAACATGAGAATCACGGCAAACCGATAATAGAAGTGCGTCGCCTAAAAGTGACGTTGACACACGCGATTGATAGCAATCGATCGAATCCGACCACTCGGCCGAATTTCCCGTCGACGTTGACGAACGAAACACGGTTAAAGTGTTCCGGAAAGCACAGATGTTTCAATCGTTTCATCCCTCTTCTTTTTAGCCTGTAAATATAACGTACACACATATGATTGCTGACTTTGTTAATTACATGCCCCAAATAAACGTGTAATTAACGCGGTGACGTTACGTAAAACGTAGGAATTGTTTACAGAGCATACCTCACTTCGTATACAGTGACGAATGCAGTGTTGATAAATTGACGGATTACCGGAACGAAGTGAAAGACACTTTAAAACAGCAGGGTGTCTCCTTAAGCTTGATGCCCTTCTTCATTAAAGCAGCCTCGAAAGCGTTGGAAAAAGTGCCACAATTGAACGCGTGGCTCGACGAGGAAAATCAAAACCTGCAAGTTTTAGACAGTCATAATATTGGTATCGCTATGGATACACCGGAGGGTCTGGTAGTACCTAACATAAAAAATGTTCAAAACATGAGTATCGTGGAAATTGCGAAGGAACTGAATAGACTTCAAGAACTTGGCAGGAAGACATCGATACCGTTGAACGATTTATCGCACACAACGTTCTCCTTATCGAACATCGGCGTTGTAAGTTTAAAGATTTCAGATGAAAACTATCGATATTAAGTGATATCAATCGTTGTACAATCAAATCACTTTAAACTCACTTTCAAACAGTTGCTATCCAAAGTCGATGATGCGATCGATCTAGATACAATGATGACCAAATCAAGTGCCAGTAGAAGAGCTCATAGTTACTGCGATGCATGTTATGGAAACTTAGGGAGAATTTTTGAATTCTCAGATTTTGAGAATTATTCACTTTTGATAATTTGACATATGTAGCGCCTGTAGGTTATCAGCCCGTTTACTCGTACACTGCATGTGCGCGAGAATTGGTCATCACTGATCTAAGACATCGATCTATTCGATTTATTCGATACTTCGGTCACGTGATATTTTGGCGCCATTCGAAATATCTTATCTTTGCAGGTTGGCGGTACGTACACGAAGCCATTAATTCTAAGTCCACAAATTGTAATCGGTGCACTTGGAAAAGTGCAAACGTTACCTCGATTCGATGATAAACAGAATGTAATTGCTGCGAATATAATAGCGATCAGCTGGGCCGCCGATCATCGAGTTGTAGATGGCGTCACTATGGCGAAATATTCAAATCTATGGAAATACTACGTCGAAAATCCTACATTTTTATTAATAGGCGCATAACTTCATAGAATTTTGTAATAAATGTACTTGAAAAATACTTTAATCAAAAATATTTTTTCAACGATGAAAATATACTTACATGTAATTTTAGCGATTACCTAACTCCGTTGAAACATATCGTTGTATTATTTAAGTACAATAAAGATCTGAAAACATTTTGTACGTAAATATTAATTTATTTATTGCTGCACAACCAACTAGGACATTTTAAGAAAGGTAAAATATCTTTTTTTCTAACATATTCAAAGTGTTACAACTGTATGATAGTTACTATATGGTGATCGGTCAAACTGTGAGCACTTTCATACAATAAATCTATTATACAATGTCATACAAACCATTCAAATAGGATATACAAAAAAATATAAAGTGGTTGTACTGATTCGAAGATCTACAATGGTTCTATTTATACAAAGCAAAAGTTCCATTGTTGTAATGATAGATTAACATTAAAAGAAAAGGAAATTTAATTTAATAGATTCATAATTAAATGAAAATTTGTACAAGTACGACCACTTGTTCATTTATATGCTTGTAATTTGCATATATACAATTTAATGTATTATATTTTTTCAATCACACGCTTCCAGTACAATCTTTACACTCCTTTAAATGCCACTTAAATATTTCTTCAAAAAGTAGTCAGTCTGTTTAGTAATTAGAGTAGTAGAAAAGAGTGTATATGTGTTCTTATGGTCCAAAATCTTCCATTTAATAATTAAAATATTCATTTGATTCCGCGAATGGTTCTAATTCAAATCTTCAACAATATTTTTTAAACGTTAAATAAATGAATACGCATGCAAAATTTGTACGCTTATTAAGAATAAACACGTAAAGAGTATTGATCGAAACATAAATGCATATATAAATATATCATTCTTTTCTATCATAGCTCTTATAGGTAAAACTGGTATAAAAAAAACTACACAAAATATTACTAGAAATACAGATGTTAGGTGATGGGTATAATCCACCTTTGATCATACTTCTTATTTTCCAATATGACTAGGTATGCAGATTATTGTTGGTAATATAGTTAGTTCAGAAGTTTAAATACAAAGCTGCTTTTGTATAATAGAACTACGTATACTCGCAAAAATAACTAAAACACATATAACTTTTACTAAGAATACTTTACAATTGAGTATATAGTTGCCTAAAATTACTTTCACAAAATACAGAAGTAAAGTGAGGATCAAAAATAATCTGTTCTTTTCTTTTCTTCTTTTTTTCTTTCTTTCGAAAATATATCAACATGTAAATTCTACGTGATATATTTGAAGGAATCCTTCTGAAAATATAAAACTTTTTGTTGTAATTCTCAATCATGGAAGTTCTAAGCTTCTCACAGTTTTAAATAATGTATACTCAGAGAGTAGAATAAAATAAGACGTATACATTTTAAGTCATGCTCAACCCACACACGTATATACGTATTTCATATACATACATATATACCTCTGTTATATAGCTATCGTGTAACTGTAACGTTATTTTCATGGAACTGTTAATAAAATTATTAACAAAGTCCATATTTAAATTAATATCAGAAAATATTTCGATTCTATGCAGAAAGACATTTCAAAAAATATAAAAACAATTAATACACATTACTTAAATGCATAAAACATACTTCTTGAAGATCCTTAGAATAAGCAAAAGCTAATTAAAACTGTAAAGTATATAAACAAAGAATGCATAGGTAATGAGAATGTGCATAGTAATTGTTCTGTATGCGAGGTAAAGCGAAGTGCGATATCGTTATCTTGTTGTAAAAGTTCTGGGGTACAAATAGCGTACTGGTTTTAACTCGTACCTTGACACGAACAGTTTTCGCTTGTGCCTATACATCATTGTACAACCTTTCTAAACATTTATCTCACAGCTCTACTCCATTTACATGAATAACTTTCATTTTTCGATATATCTCCACTAACATAGAAAAGTAGTGTTTTATCTTACGTTTCGGCATTATCATACCATATTAATAACTGTTGTTAAATAACAGTTTCTACAAGGTACATACATTTGTTCCTTTAGCACAGAACGGATCAAATAGTAATTCACAACCACAACAATAAAAATTTAATTTTATAAAAAAACTTAAAAGCTGACTTTATGAGTAAAAGAGAAGCATTCAATAAAATTAAACATATCACGAATCAATGGCAAGCAAAATCATACAATTGTTTCAAATAAAATGTTGAACGTGAGAATGTGATTTGTATAAATAATTTGTTTAAATTTGAGTATTTCAGGGAACTTTCAACAAAATAGCTATAAATGTTATGAATAAAATTACGGCACATAGAAGAATATCCCTTTATCCTTACTATAACAAGATTCTCACAGATAGTTTTGAAATAAAAGTAAAATTTTAAACATAAATTATAAAATTTATATGAATAGATTTGTAGAAAAAAAAATATATTTCTATGTGTACTAAATACTTTAAAGAACATAAAGTAAATATCTATAAGAATCCTGCCCAAGTGACAGAGATAACTTTTGTATATATATATATACGTTATATATATATTTGTTTTATACATAATCATTTTTAATGTATACGATTAATAAATAGTATTTTGTTCTGGCACATTGTCAGCTCTCTGGAAAGAGAACAAGTGAGTTGACATAAATACAACCAACACCATAAAACAACACTTTTATGGAGCTTGAAAGTCAGGAAGAAACTTATCTTAAACTGTTCACTAAATAGTTACTACCTTATACTATTTACGTGGGCAATATTTAATACGAGTGAGCTGTGGATTGGCCCATGGTGAAACTTGTCTTAAAAATAATTTTCTTGTACATCACATTTCAATTTTCTTTTTTTCATCAATTGTGCAAGAAAACAGGTTCTTAACCTATGATATAACCTAAGGATCAATTCTTGCTTCTTCTTATTGTTCCTTCAAAACGTTATTATATAGTCATACGACCACTGGAAGCCAGAAATGTTTTCTTCAAATAAGTGCCCCCCACTTTCACCTTTGGTAACGCTGTTTCAGTCGTACAGATCAGTCGCAAAGAGTACGATTCACTATCGTGAAAAGCGTTCAAAGCAAAGTCAACTATGTTCTTGCATGTACGTTTGTTGGATATAAGTTTGTCAATCTCGATCAACAAATTTTATCCATAAAAAAAGAAACTTACATGAGACGTACTCAGTCTAATGTGCGTAAACTAATTGACGAAATTGGAAAATAAGAAATTTCCATCGAGTTAATGTTATTGATGACGACTGATCATCATGGATACCACTGCACCGGTAGCTCGAAGAACAGCCACAGCATTATTGTGATCGGATTTTGTGAAATCTATACCATCCACTTCCAAGATTTTGTCCCCTGGTCGAAGTGTACCTTGTGCTGGACCATCTGGATTGACTTTAGTTACTATAATTCCCTGAGGCAAACAGAATGATACATTAAAGTCTATAAAAACTTGTAATTTTCACTTTGAATTACAAATATTTACAGTTTCTGCACCTGCCACACCACCAGCTATACTGAAACCAAGACCTGGATTTTTTTTCACCTGAACAGGTAACTGTAAATGTAAATTATTCGTTACAGTGTAAGCAAAAAATATCTTTTATCAATTTTTCTACCAAGGGGAATAACGTACCACATTAGCATTTTTATGCGGTCCAAACATCCACTTAAATCTTGGCTTTTTTTCGAAGTTTAATAATTCATTTGTTCCGGTAACCTTGTACTTATCAATATTAGAATTGGTCACCTCATTCTGAGATTTATTGTTAATTGAAATTGGTGTACTTCGACCAGAGTTAGTTTCATTTCTTACGAGTACAGGACTGTTAATATTTATCGACGTTTCATGAGATATTGTTTGTAAATTTGTATCTTGATCATCTACATTTGAATTTGTTGAATTTACTGATACCACATTATCGCATAAAGTATTATTATTCGAGACATTTCCGTTTACCGTTTTCTTTGACCGATCTGAAAGCTTTGCTTGTATAGTGAGCGGACTTCGATATTTCTTTCCGGTTACCGGTGATGTAGGTATACATGACGGGTCCAGTACTTTCGTAGATTCATAATCTTCAACGGAAGAGTTTATACACTTATTTGATAGATCATTATTCGAAAGAGAATTCGTAGATTCTAGATGCTTTGTTTTTAAAATGGGTATTCTACTTGGTTTCAATAATCGGTCCCCTTCAAAAGATTGTTCCGGTTCATTAGATTCTGTTTGGTCTTCAGTATTGGAAGTTTTCCCATCAGTTACGGAAATATTTGCTGCATCTGTATTATTCAATGAAACTTGATCACTATATAAAGGTGTGTGTTCCGCAACTTTAAATGATTCTACGCATCCATCATAATTTTGTGTTTCCTGAGGTGTCCTTGAATTTGTTATGTTAACTTCAGCTTGTGGAGGCGTGATCGTGTTCGTGTCTGACTGAGCTGTTAAAATAATAAATTTAACCTTAGTCGATTTAATGGTATAAATTACCTGTAATTATAATGAATAGTGACGTACACTGATTTAACTGTTGAAAAAGCGCTGCTTTCTTTGAAAATGCAGCAGCGATATGATACGGTGGCGGAACAGGTGGAATTTCGTTCAGTTTTGGCGTTTGAATGTGCATCTGTTCGGTGTTCTTCGTACCCACGGCAATAGGTATACTTTTATACGGATCTATAAATTTTTCTGATTCCACGATCTTTGCTGTATTCGCTTTCGAATATTCATCCGGTTTCCAAGTAGAATTCACGTAGTCTGCTACTGTTGGAGGCTTGGAAAGATACTCGGTGGTAGGATTACGAATATATTTTGCTTCTCGAATATCCGGGCTTTTCTCTTTCGCAAGTACTGTCTTATTTGCTTCATCAGAAGATTCTTCTGAAACAGATTGTTCTGTTCCAACATCAATAGGGCTGTTGTTCTTGTATCCTTTTGACATATGACGTTCAGTAGGTGAAAGTAAAACATGTGAACCCTGTGGAGAATATAAACATTAAATCACAGTTTGAATCCCACCTACCAAATTTTCTGTTGTACTAATCAATTTTCATGCTACATCGAGTTTCATTTTATATTTATATTGTAAATGTTTATTAGCATTATCAAATTATTAATGTTCATTAAACTCGTTAACATTATTAATAGTTACTCTGGAATTTACTAAATTGTCTTTTTTCCCATAATTCTCTAATCAATACCTTATTAAACAAACTTTGCGAAAAACAGGTCCCGGTTTTTGAGGTAAGGTCCAGAGTAGTTGTAGCAATAATAGCTTCTTTGATCATAGTCTCCTGTTCTAAATGCATCTGTAATTTTCAATTGGCCATCTTCCTATATTTTCGATTTCGATCAAAATATAAAAATAGACACAAAAATGAAAATAAAAAGCACCAATAGAACTTGAAATATCTTCCAGTGCTACATTTTATTTTAAATTTTTGTCATCTTTTTCACCCTGTTAAACGTAACAAGTGGTAGAAACAAGTATCGCGTAACACTTACTCTTTGATCATGCGCGGATTGATGATGCAAATTGCGGGCATGCCTAGCAAGGTTGCGCAGCTCTTTAGGATAGGGAGTCGGTGCTCGATGAAGTTGCCTAGGGATCTCAGATTCTACTTCAGCAGCAAAACATATTCTTTTTCCAGTGCCAACGATTGAACTCGAAATTAGTCCTACAGCCGGTGTTACTTCTGTATGCGACATAAAATAAAACATATAACACTATTTGAATGGTACATTAATACACGTTTCAAAGTACTTCTAAAAAAAAGAATACAAAATATATATGTTCCATTCAATTCATTAGATTGTACTTTACCCTTTCATTCCTCATCTTCCTGTTCATTATCCACTAGCAGCAATAACGTATTATGTGTTTTAATTATTAATTATTTACGATCATATTCATGACATATTATATATGTAAAACACATAGACATCACTTCATGATTGGAAAGACTTACGTTCAAGTTCTTGTCGTGGTTTTTGTGGGAGCATAAAACAACTCAACACCATCATATCCTCTTCGCAATTGAATTCCTGTTGTAGCGGCACTAACGGTTGACTTTGATTGTCGCTCAGCCATAATGCTTTTAAATTACTCAGATTTAACATTGAAACGGGCAAAAATTTGATGCAATTGTTCACAAGATTGAGTACTCTTAACGAAGATAAGTGACCTAATTCAGGCGGTACTCGGGTTAGATTATTTGATCTTAATGAAAGCAACGATAATGCAGTACAACTTCCAATTTCTGGTGGAAGGCATCTCAAGTAGTTATTGTCTGCATTTAAACAATGTAGTTTTCTCAAAAGTCCTATCGACGATGGTAAATATTCAAGGAAGTTCTTAGTAACTATAAGCTCCTCTAAGCTTGACATCTGTCCAATGTCATTTGGCAGTGCATTCAATTGATTGTCATCAACTTTAAGAGTCACAATTGTACGTAGATAGCAAAGAGAGTCTGGTAACTGATAAATTTCATTCGATGAAAGATGCATAATCGAAATATCTCTCCACCCTTCTACCTCTGATGGAATAACATGGATTGCATTCATTGTGCAATCAAAATGATTTAAACGATAAAGTTGGTTAATGTTAACCGGTATACGTCTAATATCATTACCATCTATCCACAATTCTGTGAGGTTGATGAGATCCCCCACAACTTCAGGCTGTAAGAATGCTGTCAATTTAATACATATCAATACATTGTATCACTTTGACAAACACAAACTTACCAATTCAGTGAAATCATTATTACCAATATCAAGTCTTTGTAAATTTACTAAACGGCTCATACTCTTTGGCAATGTCATCATGTTATTCTCTCTAAGTTCTAACGTTCTCAAAGCTGAAAGTCTTCCAAAATTTGCTGGTAGATATTCTATATATGCATCGTTTATATATAATTCTCGTAATCCAACAATATGAGTAATAGCATCTGGGAAACGTTCAAAAGGATTAACACTGATATCTATAGAACGAAGGTTTTTACATTCTTTTATACTATCTGGCAATTCTTTAATACCTGAAAAAAAAAATAGTATTAACAAAACATACTTAAGTGTTTACAACAAAAATTTTATGAATGATGTTTATGTACACACTATTTTTACTGAGGTCTAAATATTCTAAATTAATTAATGATGCTATGGCGG
Organism: Megachile ligniseca; assembly: GCA_945859555.1. Classification (NCBI taxonomy): domain Eukaryota; kingdom Metazoa; phylum Arthropoda; class Insecta; order Hymenoptera; family Megachilidae; genus Megachile; species Megachile ligniseca. The sequence continues at coordinate 2,118,830 of OX243792.1, forward strand.
GTGGTAACGTGGTGACTTCATTATCACTAAGAGAAAGTACTCGCAATTCATGGCACTGAAACAGTGGCCTTGGAAGATCCTTTATCTACGATAAAATATAAATGTAATTTCTCAAAAATGAAAAATGTTAACAGCTGTATAAAAACAATTCCTCAATATTTATAATTACTCTGTTGGCATCAAGATACAGCTTTTCCAATGTCCTTTCATAAATGAACACATCAGGTGGTACATCATAAAGATTACAGTGATTTAACTGTAACTCGCAGATATCTTCTTCTTGTGCTCTCAAACATGCAGTGCACTGCCACCAAGCACTACCCATTTCATGAATAACTGTAAATAAATTTGTTATTTTAATTTTTATCAATAATGTGTCAATAATAAGCTGAAAGTATATAATGGTTCATTGTGCATAAGTGATTCACACAGTAACAATAAGTAATTGTCAATTACCTATAATACTTCAAGAATGATTCTTCAAGAACATCGATATATCTATGGTAAGCAAACAGATTTGTGAACTCGCTAAAGACTATCGTTCTATAGAATTTTTGAAAATCATTCGGACATTGAGACGTCAATGTTCCGTTTTTTTCGAGCTGGCTTCGTCAAAGTTATTTCTTGTCGCACCATAGCGAATATTACGATACGCGATACAATATTGGGAAGTTTCTTCCTCAGAGAAATGAAAATTATTCACAAAGCGTTACGATGCGGTGATCTACGCTAAGTAGATGTCAAGAGATGTAGGTTATTCGATATTTCTCTTCAAGGATTTCCCTCATGAACATATCTCACTGTTTACTCGTTACACATTTTCATTTTTCGTATAATTGGTGTAGTTAACGATGAATTGCTTTAACAGAGCAATAAAGGATCTCCCTTGAAAGTATAAGAATTTGACACATTTGTGAGAATCGAACGACCATACAAGTCTACTATTTACTGAAAAACCTTCGATGAACTAATGGTCCGTTCATAATGCATCGATATTTCTCATTGTATCTGTACGGTTCAATGAACATTGAAAAATTTTGTATTAACCAGGTCTGTCTAAAAGGAACAGATTTTATTCAAGTGCATTGTCACGAATTAACAGAAACGATTGAAAGCTGTTGGCGTTCAATGTAACAAATCATTTATTGAACATGGTTAGCTGTGCAATAACCTGAATTAATTGTAATTTTCATCGTAAACAGCGAGCGAATCCTATATAGATCCGCGATGTTTGAATATGAAAATGCGCCTTAGGAGACGCAAAATCGACAATGGCAAGTGACGTTTCCAGTCGTATACGTGCGCAGAAGTTAATTAATGGATTAAACGTGACGAAGGTAGAAGACCGAAAGTTGTGATGTATCGCAACGATAATCAAACTGGTGGTATGTTTGAATAAAAAAAATTGTTAAGTATTAAAACGTTCACTCGTTTTCATCGAGGTAATATAAGAGACTGATGAATGTAAGTTTGGATTATAGAAGAAAATGGAAATCGTAAACGATAGCAAAATGGATCCTGACGAGTATAAAGGATGCGAGAACGACGATATCGAGAATTCGGATGAAAGTGACAGACCTTCTGGTGAAAGATGGGCACCCGTTGGAGCGAATGATGGTGATGACTTTTCTGATGAATATAAATATGTTGACAATATGGAAAAGTACGTATTTTGGTTTCTATAAGCATAGAACAATCATTCTAGAAGCAACCTGTTATTTCTATTTTATTGATGCATTGTATTTTCAACAGTTTATCATATGATATGGAAAGGCTAAAGGTGCTTGAAGAAGAGCAGGAGATGCTTAATTCATCCCTCATAGCATTGACCACTCATTTTGCTCAGGTATTGAATTCATTAAAGTACAGTGGATTTGTAGAAATGAGTTGGTTCAATAGAACTTATGTTGTTTATAGGTTCAGTTTCGTTTAAGGCAAATTGTAGATGCACCTACAAATGAAAAGGAAACATTGCTCAAAGAATTAGAAGAATTTGCTTTCAGAGGAATACCAGATGTTCCAAATAGTTTGTCATTTGATAGTAAATCAATTACACCAACTTCTCCAATGTCCTGCAAGCAAAGCGTAAGACATAAAAAGATCTATTGTATTTTTGTTTTATTAATTTCTTTTTATTATCATTTTTTATCTACTTTATTTTAATTACTTTTGTTATTTTTACCTTTGTTATGCATTTAGCTTATGGTAATGCAATTCGCTTTGCTTGTAACATGCAGAAATGCATATAAATCTGTGATATATTTTTATATTTTCTATTTATCTAGTATTAAATATTAATTATATTGGACAATAAAACATTTTATATCAGTTATTTCTACTGTATATGTTTATTATTCTCATGCCATAGTTTTTAATCCTAATTATACTCCTAAGTATTTTTATGATAATACAATAATCAGAAGAACAAAAGACAATTGAATACTTTGTGTGTACAATTTAGCAGATATCTGGAGTAATTAATGATGTTGATGTTGAATCTAAAATGGCATTACAAAGAACTAAACAAAAAGAATTGATATGTCAACTAAAGTCTCAATTAGAGGATCTAGAAAAGTATGCTTATGAGACTGGTGATGCAGAATTGCCACAAAGTATGATATTAGAGAGACAGAATATTATAATCAGTAAGTTTCTTTGAACAATGCTTTTTCTCTTACAGGATTTAACTTTATAAGTTTCTTTCAGATCACTTGAAAGAGAAATTAAATTTCAATGTCGACGATCTTTGTAAATTACCGGTTGATGATTTAAAATGGCAAGTAGATTATGCTATAAGTCAGGTAAAGTATTTTATTTTATTAGACATGTTAATAGCAAAGTGAGTACAATAAAAATCGTAAAAACTAAACTATGTTTTCAGATTGTTAGTCCTTTGAAAATGAAGGAACAATTAGTATCTCAATTAAAAACACAAATCGCGGATTTAGAGCGTTTTATAAATTACCTTCAAGGGGAAGTTAGCACAGAAACATTAGCCTGTACTTGTGCGTGCCCGGTACATACTAGCGGTTCCGCTACTTCAACTTCGTATGCTAATAAGTCGTTTAAAAGAAAACCAATAGAAGAAGAAAGTAAAACCAGAACTCTTAACACCGTTAAGAAAGTCGTGGTACTATTACACATGTTCCTAGTGTCTCAATTAGGATGCGGTAGTGAACGTGTGCGGAGGAATCTCAAAAAAAGTTCTGCCCATAATTGGCGCGATTTAAGAACAAGACTAGATATCGCGGTAGAACATGTTATAGAGACCATTGCAGAAAGCGAACGTCATCTAGAAGATAAAGATCTTAATAATGATACTGACTATGCCTCGGATTCAGATTCCACGTCACATTATAATGCATTAATAACGTCCGCTGTAAGGAAGCATCTAGCAACATCCATACGTGATTTAATGCAACACGGTTTAATGTCTGACGTGCGTTCCAATAGTGTAGTACCATTCGTGGGATGTTTTCCCCAAAGAAATCCTTCTACTTCTAATTTCTACTTCCATGCATGGGAATTAATACTGGAGTACTATGAAATTAGAAACGGGCATCGATATAATTCTAGTCCAGCACAGAAATTATCCCAGAGTTTTAATTTAGATTTAGCAGCTGGAAGGAATATTTCTTCCAAAGAGGTACTGGTGATGTACTTTGTTTGAATATAATAAATTTCTATATAATGATCACATTATTTCGTAATAATTAAACTTTTCAGAGCTTGTTAACGACCATTGGAAATATTATTGCATCGCATACCCCATACAAAAGGAGCTATGACTCTCATTTTAAAGCATTTATATGCGCATCTCTAAAGTAAGTAAATATCTTTCTAAAGATACGTCTTTCTGAGAATTTCAAATATATTTTTGTCATTCTAGTGCCAACAAACTGGTTGCCTGGTTGAAACTCATCTTACAATGTCAGTACCTTGTTGAGCATCATTATGCATCATGGAGTTATGTTGTGAAAACAGGTAATTAAATTATTAATAAATAATCTGTCATCATAACAAGTTATAATTTTAACATGTATGTATTACCGTTATAAACAGGTTTCCAAGATGCGTTACACACGCTTGACCGTCTTACTAGTTACAAATTTGATCTACCAGTTGACCTGGCAGTAAGACAGTTTCAGAATATAAAAGATGCATTTTGATTACAGAGCATGTCAGGAATTACGTACATGCGAGTATGCAGGTAGTCATTTTTAGTCGAAAGAACACGAAATATCAAATATTACAATCACATAATACGAAACAGTATATTTTAACCTTATAATAGTACGCCATTTTTTATGATTTTAAAACATTATTTTACGAATAGATATTTTTATCGCATTTTATTAGTAAACAATTGTTGACGATGCAATAAGGTACAATAGTTTTACATGTCAGTATTTTGTTACCAAGTTCTTAGAATTTGAATTTTTTTCTATCATTTTATGCAAGAATTACATAGAGATAAAGTACGTTGCACGTGAAAACTTTAATGGTAATTTTATAATATAGAAATACATTTAAAAAGAGTACAGTACAGGTAATAATACAATGCTGCCTGATGTAACATGGACTGAAGCATATTATCTAGTTATTTTGAAGTACATATATCTTCAAATGTTGCACGTTCTTGGGAAAATAATAAATTTGGAATGCTAGGATCTTTATATACATTATTTCAAGAGTAATCTCGTAAAGTTAAATCAGAGGTTTATGAGAATTGAAGAACGTGGATTTCACTGTGATTAAAATTAATGAAAGTTGATGAACTTTTTCAAGAAATTCATATTCTTACAAGAAATTAACATTAAAAACCAAAGAAAAAAACCACAAATTTTCTTTAACATTTTATCATATTTGCCTAATTTTCAATTGTAGTATTATTTTACATGTTAAAAGTAACGGATAAATACTTTAATTGCAACATATCATTGAAGCAGTAACTAAATTTAATGACACGTATCGGTATGTGCATATGTAAATCTAGATGTTGTAATACGTTGTAAACAGTTTATCTTTGTTATGTTTCATGAAATTCTATAATTAATTTGTATAATATAAATACTTGGTTACTCGTGATCAGTAACAGAAGTTAAAGAAAATATCTAATTATTCTATTGTATAGCTAATTCAAAAGATTTGTATAAAGAATCACGTTCTTCTATGCTGTTACAAGTATAGATCTTACAAATATTACTTTAAATAACACGGTTCCTGATTTTACCACCGTTAAATAACATTTTGAAAGACATATAAACTTCCGAAAATACATATTACTGAAAAACATATTATTTTCAGTAGTTAAAATTTATTAGATGTATATGCAGATATATACAGTTATGATATCGCCTATATAAGATAATCCTCGTATAAGATAGCATTAAGGATGTCAGATGTATCATAAAATATAAATATCTGCTTTTTATATACATAATAATTTGACATTACTTTATTGAAAGAAAAGCATGCGAAAATATATTTATGGAGCAATGTACCTTGGTTTTCTTTTATTCAACCTCCCGATATTCTAATTTGTGCAGGAGCGAAGAAACGAGAATAGAATCTATGAAATTGGTTGTTTATTCCTTGTAAAAGTTGTACATCAGTAAAAGTTTTATAGCAGCTTTTTTCAACATGTTTGTAGTATTTCATTGATAATTCCTCGATATTCGTAGTAAGGTACATAATGTTTTCCTAAACTTTTACAATCTTATCAATCTTTGAAATGAAAGAAATTAAAATAAGCGGCAATCTGTTGAATCAAACAATTTTCAATTACTTCTTTATTAGGCAAATATTTTATTTATCGTTCAAAGTAGAGTATCGAGGAATCTCTATTTCCTTACAGATTAGATTAGTTTGTTGTACATAAAATTCAGAATAGATTCTACATTGTCAATAAAACATTTGAACCTAACGAATTATATAATACCAGAAATTTCTTGTTTGGTCATAGACAATACGTTTTGTACGCATTATGGCAGTATGATATCACGTACACACTACTTACACGGGATACAAATACACAGATGTTAAGAGCACAAACTTTGTAGAAGTGTTTCCTTTTGCTTTTGCAAATATAAAAGTTTATATAAAAAGATCTATGGAAGAGCATTTGAATATTGCATTCACACTTCTTGCATGTTTGTTAATGCTCAACCAAGAATAGTATACAGAAACTTTAAGCTTATACACCTAGCGCAATGTATGCTTATTTATTCCTTTCAAAAATCAACTGAACCGATATTCGTTGGTTATAAATGAATAGGCTTCTCATAATAATATCTAGATGTTATTAGAAAAATACTGATAATAGCAAATTTACTGGAATGTAAATGCAATAGTAAAAGATAATAGGAGTCATGATGTTATTTGGAACAAAAGATTAAATTATATCACAATACTGCATTACAAGAAACATGAGGAAAACGTGAACCATAAATAAGAATTGTGTTGTTAGAAACAACTGTTGTATAATCAATTGATAATGGGCAGATTTTATACAGAGCAAATAATAATTTAAATTGTATGTTGCAATTGAAACATTCACTTAAATATCGTTTACAGCACAATAATGATTTACTTTCAAACCTTATCTATAACAGTTGCACAGTATACACTCACTTAATGTTTTCTTTTAGCGTAACATTCTTCATAATAGCTTTTAATGATATTCTTCGTACATTAAATAGGCTATATTTTTTGGTACAGCAACGATCTAACATCTAACAATGAAGGACAGTTTACATATAACGTTGCTAAATATAAACTCATTTTTTTTATAGCCAAATTGTTCACATACTTATATAAATTTAGTATTATCTGTCTTAGGCATTAGCAAAACATTGTTTCTTGCTTTGTATATATATTTATATATATAGGAAAGTTTATCTGTTCTTTGTAACATAATCTTAAGTCTCTTAGAGTATTTTTGTTCTGATCAAAGGAGGAAATATACCAAATATATTTTTTAATAGGTACAATTACACATATAAATACAATATGCATACAATTATGATAAGATCAACCAGTATAACTTAATATGCATTTCAGTTTAATTAAAAAAAAAGGCAAAGTCAAAGATGAAAAGAGCTTCTTGTATCAAATTTTACTTCAGTTAAAAAATGTACTATCAGTCTTAATATTTTTAATTATAGAAATAACAACCGATTAAAGTTTCGGCACACAAAAGCTTAGAAACCATGTTCTATTTAATCAGATCATTCGAGAAAGAGCAACAGCAATACTGTATTTTCTTTATAAGCATTTTCCTATTCTTCCACAAGTTATAAACAAGCTGATAGTTAATAGCAACACACAAATTATTTGCTTTGCACATTCAGTTTTGGATTCTTATTACTTACATTATAATCATTCTATTATTATAATACTACCACTGAAATCTTTGTATCATTATGTTCCATTCTTAGTGTTATATTGTTTGGACTGCCATAAATATGTACTTTGTTCCTTTTTGTGGCAGTTAGTAACACGTTATGTTGTAAAATTCGTTGACGGAATGCACAAAATCACAATAGACAGAACATAAATGCAATATTAAAATCCACGCATATGCGAAAGATTGATTTAAAATATTCAGAATATCTTAATCACATATGCGTGTTGTCCATATGTACCAGTCTTCGATTCTTTAGTTTCAATATAGATTTAAATAAATATTAATAAATATAAATTATTAGCAATAGTGGAATCTAAAAAGACATTATTGATAACCACCTCGCGTAACATTTAAATTTGATAATGTAATAATTGTAAACATGATTCAAGAATGACTTAGAACAAAATGGATCTAATAGAATACATGTATATATATACAAGAATTTCGCGTAAACTAAGTAGAAACGTTAAAAAATCGTAATCGCTTTGTTCGATGCATTTATGTATCCATTCTTTTGAACATAATACTTGGCCAATATGTGTCAATATTAAAACGTTTCTCGTAAATATTTCATTCAATAAGGCTACGTAACAAACATAACAAAGGCAGTTATGTATAACATGTAAATATAACTTACTACTTACCTTTATTTCTATGTAAATATCACTTACTTTATAATCGTATGGATAATAGAGTTCTCCATTCGAGATTTTTGTCGGATTCAAACGTGGATACGTAATGGTACACTATCCGACTTATTTTCAGCTTCCAGATTGTGCTTTATAGTATCAAGGGTATTGTAAATTGTTCTGAATGTAGGTCTGTCTAAAGGTCTTCTGTTCCAACAGAGTTTCATCAGCTCGTATATCGGTTGTGGAGTATTCTCAGGACACTGAAGTACATTGCCTTCTTTAATGTATTGTACAACTTCTTCGTGTGTCATTCCGTAATAAGGCTGAAGTGCAAAACTAAATATCTCCCATAAGCACACCGCGAAAGCCCATACATCAGACTCGACTGTATACTTATTGTACAGTATGCTTTCTAGAGGCATCCATCTAACTGGGATAGCATCTTGTTCATCGCCTTTGTAATAATCTTGCAAGTAAATCTTTTGCGACAATCCGAAATCCGCTATCTTTACGATCATTTGATCGTTGATCAAACAATTTCGCGTTGCAAGATCTCGATGAACGAATTTTCGGTCTGACAGGTATACCATTCCCGACGCAACTTGTAGCGCAATGTTGATCAAATCCATATGCGATAAACGAGAGTCTGTAAAGTGTTCGTCCCTCTCCAAATTTCGAATGATATAGTTTCCCGGCGAACAAGATCGCAGAAACTCATTTAAATCACCACGACCCATGTACTCGAAAAGAAGACACATTGGTCGACCCAAAGCGCACACACCCAGTAATTTGACGATGTTCGGATGATCGAATTCGGCGAGAAGGCATGCTTCTCGTTCAAAGTCCTTGAGCAAATCTTCTGATGCCTCCTCTTTTAGCATTTTCACTGCAACGTTTGTAAATTCTTCACCCGGGACAAGACCAGGCGCTTTTGCTTGAAATACTCTTCCGAAAGCACCCTGTCCTAAATCTCGTACGTAAATGATGTTATTTCGTGGAAATTCGAGCTTTTCTAATTTAGGATTCAACTGTGCACTTGTTTTATGGTATGCATCGTTGCTCGGCAATTTGTCTAAATCAATGCTGACATACTAGAAGGATATACAACACGTTAGAATTATTCTAACTACTGACGACTAATAAACGTAATAATATGATGCACGTAATTATCAAGACCAGACTCGGCATTGTTTTTCTGGGTCTTACATGCTTTAATTGGGAAATATAATGTAACATTTGTATGGATTTAGTACTTTTAATATACCTGATTCTCTGTTGGGTTATATCCTTGATGTCTCTTATGAAGTCTGTGACTTAAAATAATTGATAATAAAGTTCCTGTTATAATTACAAATCCTAATGAAGTCAATATCAGTATAAACATTGGAGTAAATAATGTATCCATTGCTAAATCCTTTGAATCTACTTCCAATACTTTACTTGTTACATTATCTGTATTCAAAATATACAAATATAATGATTATACAATTACCTACATGGGCTATTACATTACATACCGCATATAGGAATATCACAATGTTCCCATCGTTTTAGAGGATCCATGGTGAAACACCATGGTGCAGGTTCATCTCCACCTGCATTTCTACAATAATTTTCTCCATAGCGAATTTGAGGGAAGACATCTGGTGGTCTATCGTGATCATGTGGCACTTGTGCATTCCATGGCTGACAATCTAAGCCAAATTTTGTTTTATTTACTTTACCCATATAAAATCTACCATTGCCTTTAATACAGTCGTCTGAAAAAAAAATTATTAAAATCTCTAATACTATCTGGTCTTAATTATTCTCAATGAAACATTTAATTTGCTTTACATGTAACAAGATCTTTATTCATATCAGTTAAATTTATGTGAGAACAAGTCATTTGTCCTTCAACTACTTTTGGTAGTGATTCACATTCTGGTAATGTGAAGTGTCCCCGTGATCTGATATAAATATCCCTTTGTTTGTTGTCTTCTATTATTGCCCAATCATTAAAACAGAACTGATGACGTACTGCCATACAATCTTCATAACATAATGGTAGACCGACCGAATTATGACATCGTGGAAATGCATACATACATAGCATTTTCTATAATAAACAAAATGATCTTTTTTATACTCTGCAATGTCAAATTACACTGCTCCTGGTTATATTAAAATAACATTAGTTACCTCTGCAGCTGAACGACATGGTTCAACAAGTCTTTGTATCAATTCTTCCCACAAATTAGTCGTAATACGCTCATTTAGCCAGCCACCAGGATTATCGTTAGAATCATTGAACCATACCTTTTCAATGTCAGTTAAATACTTTTTGCAAATCTTTCCCCTATATGGTGCACAATAACCCTGTGATTCAGGTTCTGCAAATTCAAAGGATATAAATCAATAATATTTCTTTATAAATTCAATGTTTTTTCTGTGTTAATTTTGTAAAAATACATACTGGTTTGTGCAGAACTGAAATGCAAAATAATTGCTACTAGAGAAACAATCCAGAACACCATTATTTACATATAATATTTGAAAGAACGTCGAGAAAATGTATCACATGTTTAAAGGAAAATTCATCTGCATAATAAATACGTTGACACCAGTGTTTATTTAATTAACGCTAAATCTTATCAAATCCATGGTACAAATGAAAGATTTGTTAATACACAATCGATTAGGACACTTCATTCTACGCGCTACTTTAACTTTCACGCGTTTATTGGTGTACTCAGTAAATCACTGAATGAATATTGCAATTATCGATTGTAATTTTTTAAACCGTTTTCAATGGGGGCAATACAATAATTTAACAAAAATAAACTCAGTACATTAAGCTATCGCATAGAACACATGATTTGTTGCATAAAAAGATGAAGAAACAATCCGAATAGAATCTCTCCACAACATACAGTATAATTAGCTATTACAGTTAATTTTCCCCTTTATTTACAACATTAGTGCAATGAATAAATAGTAAATTTTCTCCTTTTGTAACGATACGAGTAACTGCTAATTTAACAGAAATTTAGAACTAGAACAGTGTTTGCATTCGACAACCAACAGACCATATAATTACGTTTAACATAATAATGTTGCGCATTACGTATTGAACTTTTATAATTATAAGTCCTCATTATGAGAGCGATATACTACAATTTTCTTTTGAAAATATAATTACAAGTTTATTATTCATGAAAATACAAGAAAAGCAAATTTATCATAGTAAGTTCCATTTACAATGTTGGTACAACTGCATTTACCATAATGCGCGGGAACGATCTACGATGCATTCAATGAGAAAAGTGTGAAATTGGAAGACAATGCAAGCTTTCTTAAAAACAGGGAAATTAGGTCCTGAAGGGTCTAAAAAACCTTCGACTTCACGCACAAAGGAAAAACGTAGTGCTCCTCCACCGCCATGGGTAGAAAAATAGTAAGATTTCACTAGTATAACCTCAATTACTGTCGTGAATTTTTTCGTGAATATACAAATTTTTTCTCATTTTTATAGTCGTCCAAAAACTGTAGAAGATGTCGTTGAACAAGCAGAAGTTGTAGAGGTGTTACGACAATGTTTAAGCGGTAGTGACTTTCCAAATTTATTATTTTATGGACCACCCGGCACTGGTAAAACAAGCACAATATTAGCAGCAGCTAGACAATTGTTTGGTAGCTTGTACAAAGAAAGGATATTAGAATTAAATGCTTCTGATGAAAGGGGTATCCAAGTGGTGAGGGATAAGATTAAATCCTTTGCGCAACTTACAGCAGGTGGCATGAGGGATGAGTAAGTTTGTTTGTTCTCATAGAAATACTAAAATATTTGTTTATTAAAAATCAATGATGCGTAGTAAAAGGTCTGAGAGTTATATCAAAGTATTGCACATATAGATTGCTTGAGGAACATAGTTGTTATCAGGAGTTATAATTAAGTATTTAAATAACTCTTATTACCAACTGAAAAGCAAGATGCTTTACAGAAGCTGTCAAAGGTATTGTAAAGGTTTAAACTTTTGAGCCTGTATCAGAAGCAAACAGATAAAATCATTTTTCTTCTAGCATCTTGTGTGCTACTTTCATAACTTCTATGATAAAATGAAAATCTGAGGTATATTTATGTATAGTAAATAGGAAAATAGTCAAATAGATACTTTTTAATAATGATAATGTTTCATTTCAGTGGAAAACGATGTCCACCTTTTAAAATTATTATTTTGGACGAAGCCGATAGTATGACCGCCGCGGCACAAGCAGCTCTTCGTCGTACCATGGAGAAGGAATCTCACAGTACTCGTTTTTGTTTAATTTGTAATTATGTATCAAGAATTATAGAACCGCTCACTTCGCGTTGTACGAAATTCAGATTCAAACCACTGGGAGAAGAAAAAATTATTGAAAGATTGGAATATATAGCTAACGAAGAAGGTTTAAAAACCGGCAAGCCTGTTTTGTTAAAAATCGTCGAAGCCTCGGGTGGAGATATGAGACGAGCTATCACGTGCCTACAGTCTATTACTAGATTAAAGGGCAAAGATGTTGAAATTACCATTAATGATATCGTGGAAATTATCGGGGTAATACATCATTCTTTTCTTAAACACTATGCGAATAATGACAATTTTATTATAAAACAAGATAATTATAGATTGTTCCTGATAAATGGATCGATGAATTGATGGAAGTATGTAAAACGAAGGATTATATTAAGGCCGAAGCATTTATTGATACGTTTATGTTAGAAGCATATGCCGCGTCACAAGTAAACCTTTTCGATACAATCAAATCATCCATTAATACTACATGATATCTTAAATTTCGATAACTTTTGCAGGTAATCGAACAGCTTAGCGAGAGGATTATATATTCTAACGAGTTTACAGATAGACAAAAAGCTTTAATCGCGGATAGACTCGGAGTAAGTAGTCAACATCATTCGTAAAGTACAAAGTAATACAATCAATTTTCTCTTATTTTAGGAATGTAATTACAGACTGCTAGATGGAGGAAGCGAATACATACAACTTATAAATCTTTGTTGCGGCATTATAAAGGCTTACGAATTAGAATAGACGTTTATCACAATTAGGTATATAAGGCATTTTTTAAACTTTTTCTATCTAAATAAATATTTATTATGTTTCTACAAGCTGTGATACATCTATCTTCCAAAATAAATAGTCGTAGTTAATCGTAAAGTGAAACAATGTTACAATTTCACGCTCCCTATAGACGACTATTTTTCTAGTACTTATTTTCTATAAACTAGGGATTTTTTGTTTTTACACCAAATTATCATAGGATACAACATTGCATTCCTCTGGTAATTTTGTTGGTTTCTACACACTCTGTAATCTATGGTAACGCTCATGCGCTGTTACAATGACTATATCACCGAAAGTATATACCCAGCGAGTAGAAAGTCATATGATTTTTAATTCTTATTGATCGCAGTACGTTTCGCTCATTAGGCGAAATACCTCATTTTCCACATTCATTTACTTTACGAATATATTATAAGAATGAAGTACAGCCTTTTCTTTGTTTTGTACGATAGTATATACGTTTACATCGTTACAGGTTCTTGCTGTTCGTTTATTTTTCCCCAACGTGTATATGACCACGAAAGCAAAAGCAGATTATAGGGAGGTTCCACGTTCGTGGATAGGAATTTCCCCCTAGGCAGTCGATCTGCGCAAATTGTCAGCCAGTTAGCGCATCTCTCGTTGGACGAAGCATAGGGAAAAGTCGATTTCCGCCTTCTAAACGCACCTCGACTGCGCACTCTGTCGGCGAGTCGGCGACGAGGACGCCACGATTTGAGAGCCACTGCGATCGGCGTGTAGGGGCGTCGTTGCTGCGTGCAATGTGTATCGTGTAGGCGTTGGCGAGGAGGAGACAAGTCGGGGATGTGTCCGTAAAAAAACTTGCGGTTTCTGCGTACTCTGCCGCACGTGCACGCTCGAAATCGTGTTCCGCGAACCACGGATACCCGACAGGATTCAACTACGAGCCCGTATCGGCCGAGAGTGTCGCGCGAACGGGCCCAACAATTACGGCCCGGAAAAAAAAGTGCTCCGTATTCTTTCGTTTCTTACAAAGAGCCACGTATCGCGCGTGTATACCTCGATCTCTTGTCACGAACGCGAGAGAACTCGTTTCGTGCAAGAGAATCGTCGACTCGAATCGAGGGAGACTCGCGGAAACGACGCTCGTATCAGGATGCCAGGACGTCTTCGAAGGGCCATTGAGACGGTCAGTGTTACTCGCGCGAGTTAATTTCAATTCCATCCGTGAGAGACGAGATACGAGAGACGTGCAGCCTTGAACGACGCACGAATTACTGGCTCTGGAAACAAGCAGGGAGCGAAGCGGAGGAGAGGATAACCGACGGAGAGCGTGTGTACGGGAGATGTTTGGAATCTCGAAAAGAGATCCTGCTGCGGGAGGATTCGACTATCAGCGGCTACGATCGAACGTATTATCGCACGCCGGATTCTTCGGCGTGTGAGACGGCAATCACCGGTTGCGAGGGTTTCTCCGTGTGAACGGGGCTGACCTGACCGTGTGCGTGTTTTTCCCGGCGAGGAAATCTCGGCGCGGTGGCGGTGTCTGCTGGCATGAGATTTTATTGTCGCTCAGTCAGCACGCTTCCGTGGAACTATCAACGCGTACGATTTTTTGCGCGTGCTTTTTTCCCGTCTCTCGTGAACCAAACTGCTTGACTGGTAACAACGAATACGTTCCAGAAAAGTTTCTGCACCTCGTACGAAAATCTCGCGTCGGGCCCGAATCGCGTGCGTGTGGCGGTGGTGTAGTGGACAAGGAGGGTGGATGACGAATTCGTGAATTCGTCGCCGGTATTAAGTCGTGCGTCAAAGCGTCTTGGAATGTGACGGGTGACTCCCGGCGTGGGAAATATTGTAGTAAAGGTAAGCGTTTTGAACATGGCAACGAGTCGATCCGCTTCTGTGAATCGACTCCGTAACGCGATACGAACTGTCACTGGAACAGTGTTTAACGGTACTCGTTTCTAACCTGTAAACACGATCACGTAGAAATAGCGTTTGGGATTAAACCGAGCTGGAGGTAAGAATACGCTGGGGATGCTAGTACTTTAGGGACGTTACGCATTTGTAAGGGTGTTTCGAACTCCTTGCGTCTAATGGATGACTGTAAACAAAGGGCGACTGTACGCAACTAATTAATACCGAACGAAAATTGTTAAATCACCGCCAATTACACGAAGTTATATTTATACCGTCTTCGACGAAGATATGCCGTGACATTTCAAATCGTTTCTGATACGCAATAATCGTACGTCGATAGCATCCGTTATGAATCAGCGGTAACGTTCCGATCGATGACAAGTATCGGTTCTACGTATTCAAAGGATAAGCGTAGAATTGTATCGATGTTGCTTCGTCGATTCAACTGTAATCGATCGATATTGATCAAATTTATCGACAATGCAACCTGTACGTTGCGAACGCGCGCACGAATGAAACAAACTACCGGTTGTCGACTATCATTGTTTCGGTCGAACGATCGGCTTTTCAAAAATCTTTGGCCGTGACAGTAGTCTACTGTACGATTGTACGGGCACTTGTTACTCCCTACAATGCTTTTTCTCGAGAGTAGGCGCGAGCTTTGTTTTTGTTTTGAAGCGTACACGACACCCGATGCCGCGCGTCCACACGCCTGCCAACGTAATTCAAAGTGGTAGCATTCAGTGACTTATGGTCCCTTTGAGGATGTATACCCGGGTTAACCTACACTGATACGTTTTGATGCTCCCATGAAAGCTTGAAAAGTATACGAGAAGGATGTGTCTTACTCGATTGTGTGTCAAAACCGAGGCAAAGGTTTCAATAAGGTGTTTGGATGGCACAGTCTCGCTATATGGCTCTCGAGCCCGTACCACGCGTTAACACGTGCAATATTGCTAGTACCACTGTATCGGTTAGACCGTACGAGAGTTAGGAGATCCTTGTAATACTGCAAACCCAAGTCTTCTTTCACGATAATGATCAATCAAATTGTAGAACAATAACCGAGATAGTATTTTATTCTAACGAAGGTATAAAAAGGAGACATTATCGTGAAAGATGCCTTTTGGTAACGTGAGAACGCGATTTAGCCCGTTGCCCAAGCAGAGGAATGAATTTTTTATGGAAAACAGGATCACACGGCGAGACGCACGGTGATTAACGATGCAAACGGTTTCTCGTCCGACGTTCGCGGTGCTATGATTGCATTTCCTACGATGTTAAGGTCCAGATCACCGTAATCGAATTACGATCGGCTAGTAAATCGTAACGATCAGGTGTTCGAAACGATGCCACGAACTCCATGAATTATTAAAGAGTACGACTTCCTAAAGAAAGGCAAATGCGTGAATTTCTGACGCAATTTAATGGGCAAAAGAGTAGACAGCGAAGAGGACGGTGGAGAGAAAGCATCGTATATTCAAGGATTAGCAGCGTATGCGGGGACTGAAACTACTTGTAGTAAGAAAACTTATAACGAGGGTTTATAAAACGAGCTTGTTCCCTACGAGGCCGTTCGCTCCCAGAACGCATCTTCGAGTTCCTCTCGGCGAACAGCCAGTTTATTATTATTATCAAGATTAACCCATTAAAGACCACATAGCGAAATAATGCGATTTTTACACACGATATTCTTTGTTCCTCGCGAAGTTGCGCGAAGAACAACAAACAGATGGTAATTTACAGGTAGTTGAGTTATATTTAAAAAAAGTAAAAGTCGCCTTAAGTACGCATCATTTAAATTCTTGTTTTAATACACCGACGGTTTCTGAACCTGTTCCCGTAGCCTGTTTTTTGTAATTAGAAAACCGTGACCACCCTGTTCATATCCGGTCAGATAAGGGCACAGTTATGCCATACCCAAGCGGACATAACCGCAAAGATAGTCAACAGGTACATCCAACTGCTCCAACGAAATTAACAAGTTTTCTCTGTTTTGTTCAAGGAAGTTAATTTGTCCCGAAGCAATCTATGATAGTTTCTTGAAAGCGTGTGGTCTAGTCAGAGGTTTCGCTGCTCCTGGATTCACTGGTCACAGTAGCAAAACAGGATAATCTTTCAACAACTATCTGCGACCAGATAGACCACAAACTTGGCAGCTTGGAGTCGCGGATAACCATAATTCCGGTATTCGATCGAGCTTGTTTCCCCTAATCATGCAACAAGTTGTCTAAACGTTCAATAACAAAATTCTCTTCTTTGTAGCTGGGTGTGTGTGTGTGCTCTGAATGCCTGACGAAATGGAAAAACTTTCTGAATTCATCCGGTACTCGAATCGGCCCGATGTTTTACATTAATTCGGAGCGAAAGGAAGAAAAGCCGAAGTTTCATTGAATCAGGTCTATTTAATTCGAGCGGCTGCAACAATACTTCGGAGTCGACGTTCGCGTGTCCCCTCTTTGCCCGGTGAATAGATTTGTGGCAGATGTAACCATTGAACGTTCCGAGCGACCGAAACGATGACCGACCGTGATTGTTCGACGCGGAAATAACGTTGTCGGTGTCCTACTCTCGATTCTCTGTGCGAATAATCGAAGGTCAGTTATTAAATCGATCGCTCGCGTTCTAGATGCCACGATAACGTCTCGGTTACGCTCTTCAGTGATGAAGGATTGTTTGGTCACTGATCAGGCCCGTACTTTCAACGATCGGAAAAGATACCCTGATTAAATTTCGATTAACTGCAGGAAATTCGATAGGAAACTTTGCACAGTTCTCAAGCTTTAACCCTTTGCAAGATACTTTTGCTGTTGCAAGATAATCTTCTTAGTTAAAAAGCTTGCGAAAAAGGTTGTCTGTTCCTTTATGTTTATATTCAATACTACAGATTCGGTTTAAGAATATTTATTTCAAATTGTATTAAACTGAGTGGTGATATCTTCAAACCGTGTTACATGGTCATGGTTAATAATGGCAACTGGCCATTTAATATTAAATTTATGGACAGAACGTTTATAGCGTTATTTTCTTCAAACTTTAAGCTTTAAATTGATGTGCCATAAGCGCTCTTTTATGATACTTTTATGTCATCAAAGTGTTAGGCGATTGGTAGATATAACCGGGCGTTTAGTGTTAAGAATATTAAGAAACGCTTGCTTTCCTCGAGTTTGCGCCTTTGTTAACAAATAGCCTGAAATTTTCTTGACAGAAGTTTCGTAATTCTGCAAGGTGCAAGCCACTCGACGCGTCGAGTGTTTTAAGTTTGATCGGAAGGGCTATGAAATCGATACCGGAAGCCGTTGGTAAGGGAATCGACGTAGCGACAGGTAATCCTCGGGCAATTCATAACAAAAAGGACACGCCCGACGAGGAGATAAAGTTGGCCGTTTGGTAACGACGTTCGTCGGTGCCACGAGTTTTCCCAAGGTTTATCTCTTTTATCTCTCGCGGGAACGTTTCGTTCCCGTATTCGAAACGTTTAATATCAGCGACCGTATCTTCCTACACCTCCCTCAAGCGAATCGATGAGCTGTACGAACCTTATCTCGCCAGAGAATTACTTCAAACGGGTGAAACTCAAATGGGCTTGTGTATCGACGATTAGCTTAGCAGCTAATGCGATTGATAATTACCTGCTTTTATCAATTGCTCGTAATGGAAAGTTGCAGGAATATCAGTTTCAAGAACCGGCATATCACACGTATTTTTGGAAGTCTGACTCATCTGTTTGACTAAGGAGCATTACACATTTTATTCTTAGGGCAGTTAATTTCTCATGAAAGATTCCATCACGGTTTTAAAGTACGATCGACCGTTATTTCATGATTAAATCTCGATCAAGGTAGACGCACATGGTCGCTGTTTGCCCGCTAGTAATGACCGAGTGTATAATTTACGAAAAGACCAGAGGTACGTTGGCCTGGCCATTCAGCTGAATAAAAACCGGCAGTGGTCCCGCGGGACAGGGAGAGTAGGAAACGAATTCCATAAATTCTTTAAGAGACCCGTTCGAAAGAATGGGACACGATTACCCGGCATCTTCTGTTCACTCCTGGACAATGAGCCTCGTTATTGTTTCAAATCTCTGTGCGTCAGCTTACACTGTTGGTTCTAGCTCGTCTCGGCTACCTTTCGAGTCAACAAATTTCAGAACCTTTCTGATGAACTTCATATTTAAATAAGTAAACGTTATAGAAAGGAGTCAGATGCAATAAATAATGGATCCACTCGAGTTCATACGAATTTAACTCGTGCATTCGGGGTTTGTGATTTACTGATGGTCCATTTAGGATCCAAGGTTTTGCTTCGGGATTTTCTTAGGATCCACTCGTAGTCTACTCGAGGTATCCGAATTTAACCCATAGTATTCGGGGTTTATCCAGTGTTCACTGAGGTACTGATGGCCCATTTAGGCTTAGCCCAAGGTTATGGTCTACTCAGGGTTTGTCTAGGTTTCGTCGGATTTGGTTCCACTCACAATATATTCAGGACTTGTCCACTGAAGTTTCACCAATACTTGCAGCCCATTCGGTTCCACGTAGACTCTACAGTTTAGTTTCGTCCAGGATCTTAAGCCTGCACATCTACCCACGGTTCCACACTTCGTAGTTTCCAATTATCTTCTTAAGCAAAAGGAGAGCATATAAAAGCTTCCGAAGTAATACTTGCAGGAATATTTATAGAGATTGTTTAAAAGTTTGATTCCGGTGCGTGCAGGCAAGTCGCGTGTCACGGCACGGGCCACGATTTCGAATGCACGAAACGAAGAAGAAGAAGAGGCGGAGGAAGAGGTTGGAAACTTAAATTAGTCGTCTCGAGGCAGCGTAACGCACCGGGCTAATTAGACGCTTCGGATTTACCACGACGACGGAGACGAGTGGTTGAACTACTTTTCGGAGAGGTCGAAAAAAATGGCCGAGTTCCGTTCAGGCTTCTGCTTTTCACGCGAGATCGTTTAACGCATCTTTTCGAATTAAATTGCACTCGATGCTTAAATACTATCGTTTACTACGGTAAATGAATACTGATCTGTGTGAGTGTCGAACATATATGTCTCGATAATTGACACTGAAATAGAATGAAATAGAAACAGCTTTAATAGCTTCAGCGATAAAAAAAGAGCCGATAGTCGAAACGAGTTTCAATTTTCATCTGTGTTCCACGTATTATTGCAGTGTTTCCGTGTGCATCAAAAAAAGGAGCAGAAAAACGAGCCTCGCAAACCCAGTAATTTCTACATTTTAATCAAGCCCGATAATTCGATCCGCATCGGGAAACGAAGATTCGTCGAGGCCAATTGAACACGTACAAGGAAAAAGAAATTAATAAACCGTGCGCCGGGAAAGGTAGGAAAAAACATCGGCTGGAAAAATCAGTGCACGCTCTCGTTCCCATCTTTTTTCCCCGACCAATTTGAAATGAACGTCCCTTAAAAAACACACACGCAGTTCCAGACGGCTGTTACCCGTGAAATATTTATCACCGCCGGATATCGTAAACTTTTCCCAACCCCCCGTTTTTTTTCCCTTATCCACTCGCGCGAAATTCAGACGCGAAAATAACGACGCTCCGGGATAACGAAATAAAAAGCCGCGTTTCATAAATTATCGAACGGCCGAGAAATTAGCGATTCCGTGGCTTGCTTTGGACACCGGATGAATTTCGTATTCGTCGAGCTTGTCGTTATCGTCCTCGGCGGATTCGACGAACGTAGAAAAAAAAAGAAGGAAATCAAAGTTTCAAAGAAGTCAAAAGTTTGCTGTCCGGCTGAAAAGTTCCCTTGGAGGACAGAATTGTAAAGGAAAAGTATTGAAGCGAAGATTTTCTTGGGGATTTTGTAAAAAATGCCAGGATTTAACACTTTATCGTTCTATACATATCTGTATTATTACAAATTAATTGGTAAGATTTGTTAATCCACGAGATGCACTCGTGACACACATGACGCAACTTTCAAATTTGCACAGGTCCTGACACTAGTGATTAGTAAAGCTAGGATATAGAGACTAGGGTATATCCCAGACAGGGATCCTAGTTACGTCGATGATTTACAGGGGAATTTTATTCGTCGTACAATCGCCATGGAATGCAAACGTTGCATAATTACGCTGCCAAGAAGCGTCGTGGTGAAAGTATCGCGATAAGATGACTCGAAAAAGCGTCGATCATGAATTTCGCAAGCAAACATTCGCTGCGTTGTGCAAACTGTTTTGGTTTCGATTGCAATGGTGCAAGAGGTTTGAAATTTCAAGTCGTTATCAAGTGTTTCTTAATGGCTGTATACTTTATGGAAGAAAATTTTGAACACCTATTAATTGCAAAATGAGCTCGGATGAAATGAGCTTCTCCACGAGTTCTCTAATCCAATTCGAGCGAATGCGATTGCTAAAAAAAGCCAAAGGGTTAATCAGAGCTCTGGACGAAAATGATCCAGGAATTACAGGACTTAAGAAGCTTTTCGTCAAACATTAAACGTCGAATGATCCAGATTAAGTTCTAATTAAACTTCGAGCAGAAGATTCCAGGGATAAGACAAAATTTCCACCGACAGGGTAAATTAATCGCACATCGGTGGATTCGGAATTTATTATCAATCATATATTACACGATAAATCATTCGATCGAGTTAGCTGCGTCACGTCGAATCGAAGAAAAAGTAAACGAAATAAGGGGAAAAAGTAAGCAGGGCAAATTACTTTCAACGTTCATTCAATTTATCCGGTTCACCGTGCAAAAGGAGAGTAGAGGCTACGGGAAAGAGCAATTGCCTCGATCTCGATCGATACCGATCGAATCATTTGACGCGTCCGAACGGCGTAAGACGATAAAGTACCAGCGAAAATCTACGCCTGTCAATAAATCCCATTCGAATTCATTAACTCCACTTTCAACGATATTTATGGAATCTTGGACTTGGATTTGCGCTAAATATTCGAAGACAAGCAATAATTATTCTTAACGGATTCATGTCAGAGTTGCAAATTCATTAAATCCTAAAATCCCAACTTCTGATCCAGAAGCTACCTGTGGACACCATACTTTGAGAATCTCTGTACCCTTTCTCCGCAATTGTTGCGACTGTTATCCTCCAATCTCACCGAAAGGAAAAGAACAGTAATTTGATTCACCGTTATCTATTGAAATTGTAGGCTGCTAACCTGGAAAATCAGCTTTTCCCTGTTTCCCAGAGACCCAGTTTTATTAGATCGCGGAGGTCCCAAGAGTGCGAGACAAAGTGCAAACTTATTTTCCTTCGTGGTCTACGGGATTCCGGTGTCTTCTGTTATCGCAATATACACATACCAGGTCCATAAACTTGCTCGCTTTCTGGGATATGGAAAATGGGAAAATTCAGAGGATACAATATCTTTATTCGATCGGTGATATAGGGTGTCGTGTAAAATGATGGTGGTTCAATAATTTTATTTACAGCGCGAATTATTTTTTACCAATATCATTTGCATTTGTATGGCTGCACTGGGGTTGCCAGTCTGGGATATTTTCTATTGTACGCGGTTTTCTTTTCACGCATCAATGACTTTCGATACGAATTATTGGATTCTGTTGTCGAAAAAGCATTTCACTTGGCATTCTTCCAATTTACAATCATTCCACGCTCGAGATATAGGCTGCGTTGTGCACTTGTTGGCGCATAAGGGTATTTGCATTCCGAAAACGATTCTCAACGTCTCAGTACCAAAACACCGCTATATAATTGTAAAATCTCAGTCTCAAATTTCCAAACTACCAAAGCCTTGATGACCCAGACTCAAACTTAAAAAAGTCCCACAGTTCCAAGGTCCCAAAGTGTGCTCACACTTATAGTCATACTACCAATAATAGTAGCCCTCAGCTTCTTAACATCACAGCCTTAAGTCGCAGCTAAGTCACCAAAGTGCAAACCTAAGTCCCAAGTCTGTCCCAAAAAGAAGCCGTCGAAATCCTGTCATTCATCGCGCATAAAAAGCATCGGTAATACTTCGGATGAAAAAGGTCCGAAAAACCGAAACGGAAGCGAGGTGGTCGCGTGATGACGAGAGACATGCGCGTTGTACGCGAGTAAACACAGAGAAACGCGTACTAACCTCTCTCGTACTATCGTACGCACGTATACGCGTCCAGGTTCTCCCACCAGCCGGCCATTCATTCAAACACGCGTCGCGTCGGCCTTATATGCGTTCGCACGGAGTCACGTGGGGTGAGGTGGTCGTGATGGGGGGAGAAAGAATAGCAGGGAGTGGGGGCAGAGGAAGGGACAGCTTTTCAACGCGTCAGCCGGAAAGGAGAATGAGGTTGCGGCAGAGTTCTCATTCTCTCGTGATATATTCGTTACCCTCTTTCTTCTTCTATCATTTTATTCCCCGTTCGACCCTCTTTCTCGCGATATAGATAGGATTCTTTGCCGCTTCCTCGATGCATACAGTCTGTACAATATAGTGCACGATATAGCGACGTCGTAAACTGACCCCCTTTACCCCTATGCTTACATGCTTCTCCCTTTTCCAAATTCTGTAGATCTATTGTGGAACATCCCAACTTGTCCCACGAAATTTAATTTCTTAAAATATCCTAAAATCCGTTGATCACCCCGTATATTCCTGGCCTTTTGGCTCGCGATTCCGAACCTGTCCGTAATTTCCTGATGTTTCAAACGTTCCAGAATCGATCGAATCGCGACGTTTGTCAGTCCAGGAACGCTCGGGGGGTTGAGTGACATTGTAGTTCGTTAATTAAAATTTTTCCACGCTATATAGGACGCGATAGAGAAGACGAATAAAACGAAAACGATAGTTTATGAAAAATGAAAATGCATATCGAAGATACGATTCTTTTGCACCGATGTCACGTGGGATTTACGCACTGATAGGTTTGTACAAGTCCATATGACCTCGATCCCCCTGGCAGAATGTATCTCAAAAACTGTAGCTTCCATGTGTGTCAAATTTTCAGAGGTAACTTTCTGAATATCCGTGCTTAAAGTGCTCGAAATTGGATCGCTTTCGACGGGGAAATTAGAGATTGGTTTTCGGTAGTCGTTACAGTGAAATGGTACGTGAAAATTGCTGCGGCCTCCGGAGGCTGTTGCAAATTGTAATTAAAAAAAAAAAAAAAAGAGAGAAAGAGGGTAAACCGTGGAGCCGGGATTATTTCTCAGCCGCCACGGAAAAATTGTTCGGATTTGTCCCGGGGCTATTGTTCTCTGGCAAACTTTCGTTGTCCCGTTGTCGCGTGTTCTCGAACCGTGTCTCCTCTCTGGCGAACGCGCTTTTCGTGCCTCGCGGAGAACTGGTAGCGTGACTTAATTTTTGTCTCCTCGTTCTTCCTGTCCCCTTGTCCCTCGAGCTCCGACCAGCTCCGCTTTATTGGCTCGTCAAGCGACAGGTAGCACAGGTTGGGCGACTCTGCCTCTTGGGATTGTTTACCGTGATACCGGAGGAAAACGGTTTTCCTGGAAATTCGATTAAACACGTATGTTCGGAGATAAATGAAATCTACCCAAAGTGAACGTAAATGGACGTCCAAAAGTCTACAAGGTCTGACATTTTCCTGTCCGCCATTTTGTATCCACATTCCAAAACACGAAACTGGAGGACACTTTCCTCCGCAAGTAGTTATGAACAGAGCTATCTTTGGTACTTTCCGAGAAAATCTCGTCTGAAGTTTCAGTCCCAAGCGTGTAATATGACATGATCCACGCGGCGATCGGCGTCGTTACATCTGCTCGAAAGCTCGGTATCCTCGGGGAAGGTTTTTTTCTTGCAAAGAAAGGATTAACCGAGGAAACCCGTTCGATCCAATTAAACGAAATTTAACTAAATCCCCGGTTGGCATGGTCGCTCGTGCGGTGAATGGTTGTCCTCGTATCGAGTTTTGCAGCGAAGCGAAGGTCGCTTAGTCACGGCACCGATTCGAACGCATTGTTCGAGCCCGCGAAACGTTCCCGTTTCTGCCCGGACGATTCAGGAGCGCTTCTTTATCGGCGAACTTACTCTTCGACGATTGATTTCGCCTGGAAATTCTGTTCGCCGGATGCCAGACGTTCCTATCTGGCTCGGACCACGATCACCAGCGGGTAGAACCGACACCGCGACAACCGGAGAGTATCGAGAAACGCGTCGAACCCAACGAGGCTCTCGATCGATCCAGAAATAGTTTGTGGGACGTGGGATTGATTGATGGTATCGCCTAGCACGAACTCAATCTATCCCCTTCCTCGAAAGAGCCGTACGAGATCGTACTTACAGCTCCTCGAAACGTGTTCGTTTCGATCGATCGCTGCCAGCTTTTTCCCTACCCCTTTGTTCCTCCGTTTCTTTGATTTCTCGAGTGATTGGGAAACGTAACGTTCAACCCTTTTTCAGTCGAGAAGCAAAAGCTGTACGTGCTTAAAGCGTTCTTATCGTTTGTTGCGCTCGAGAACCGCAAATTGAATCCCGAGTGTACCGAGCTCCTAGCAAATTTCTTCGTTGACCAAGTTCCACGCTTTTTTTCCGTATATCTCCGGAAAGATAACCCTCGCGAATCAAGCGTACAGCAACGAGTGTCACGTTTCGTGCGACTCGAGCGCTTTTATAGTCCGTGCAAAATCAATTGGTCGCTCAAGGCCACCACTCGTCAACGATGTCACGAGTGACCCTCGCTTTAATCTAGATGCTGACTTCCGCTGCGATTTCAGGTGCGCTCGAAAGAGCGACTACGTTTCTTTTCAAGCTTGGCGCTATGGAACTTTGCCCGCACAAAGTCTCTTTATCTCATTATCTGCAAGCAAATATCACGATAGAGTGTAAAGCTGGAGGAAGATAAACGCGTGTTTCTAGCAGGTAGAGTCAGAAGAATTCGGCGTTGTTAGGATGACTCATGGAGCAAAATTCAGTTTGCAGAGAACATTACGGTTTCCGAGTGTCGCAAGTTTTAACCTCTGCCGTGGAAACTTGGACAATTAAGGAAGCGACTGTGATATTTATAGAGGCAGAATTTGTGACAGTTAAGACAACAGAGGTTTATACAAGGTGGACACTTGGGTAGGTGTGGATTGTGACGTTTAACGAGGTGTGGTTGGGACACTTAAAGGGGCAGGATTTTGAAGCAAAGATATTTTGAACAACATTAATCATTGAGCATTCCGTATGCATACATATGCGTCCTCAGCAATTGACGCTTGGATGACATGTATAAACACGAAGGTCAATGAATAACATCTGTTACGAGTACAATTCCTTTGGCAAAGTACTCGACTAAACATTCCCTCTCCAGCGTGTCGAGTAACCCACTCTGAATCAAACGCGGTTGTGTGTACGCTACGGATAAATTCTCCGTTATCGAGCTAAGCGTTGTTTAGTCTCGCTTCGAGTGTATCGATAAGTGTGTCAGCCAACGACGAAGCTTTTCTTTATCGGACAACTCGAACGTTCTTCTAAATCTAAATTGTACCGTAGAGCCCGATCAATTATTTCTCCTGGCATTCGCCGAGCGTTTAATAATTAAAAAGTATATTTTCCCTTGAATCACGGAGAACACGGTAGCGAAGGAAAGCACGAGTGGTAAAGAACGTTTGCACGAAGAAACAGCCTCTCAAGACGAGGGAAACTCGTTTACAGAGATCCTGGACTTAGCTCTAACGAGCGCGCGCCTATATTTCGCTGCAACTAAACCGTACGACTTCCTGAAAAATAAAACACCGGAGTCCACGCCTAAAACCGCGACGGAACATCCCGTGGATCCGTTAATTACCATCGCGATATCGTCGCTGTTTGCCGCACGACGAAAAACGAGCCAATTAAAACGAGATCCGCGGCAAAGAGGATCAGTCTCGTTAAACGCGTTACTCGCGCGACGAGCCCTCGTTTGGTTATGCAAAATCGATGATTCGTTAGCCACATTTCCGCCAACCATCCATGATTTTTCCGGCAAACTTAATCCCGCAAGAAACAACTTAATTGTATTCAATTTTATTCCACGTATAGGGACGCAGAGTTCAGCTGGCAGTTTTACGTTGTCGGGAAAGAGGATTTCCCGTAGACATTAATTTGGTTCAGCGTGAGCTTCCAGTTACCGCGCTGACCGCGGCCTTAATTAGTTCTCGCTTAATCTTACATGGGAACGTGCCAGTGCGACCCCCATTCAAACCTTTGCAGCCACTTTGACCCAAGCATTATCGAAGAATTATCGAAACTACAAGTATGTTCCAATTACCAAATGATCGCTGTACATCTCTTCAGACTCCATTATCGACTGTGGGACCAGAGCCCAAATATCCTAGCCTATTTCCTTTTAGTTGCAAGCTGGTACAATACAGTTTCGATTTCCTATGCTTTGTATTTTGCATTCTACGTCGTGAAAAAGTCCTGAGTAGCAAGAACTCCTGGGTAAAATTTCCGAGGAGGAAAATCAGCATCGCGATTGTGGAGCAGCGTCGCCGTTGGGTTATTCGTCCCGTTTCGTAGCTAAAGGCTCCCAGGCCCGCTATGAATTCGTCCTGACGTGCAAAAAATCTAATACGCCAGACACTGTTACGGGACAGGCCCCCCAGCGACGTTGTCCTAGATTTTTCGACTGCTCATGAGCGACTGGGGAAACTTCGAGTAACGAACGGCTCCCGCGTTAACCCTCCTGCTATCAGTGATTACAATAGTCATTGAAGCTTCACTGTGCATCAAACCTTCCTTTATCTTAAAATATTCCCGGCGATATGTCGAAGAGATTAATGGTTGGTCGATTTTTTCACTGGGTCGCGGCAAACGATGTGGAATGTCTTTTATAAGAGATCTCCTTCCCTCTACTGCTCGTTGAAAATTACGCATTCAAAGCAAGTATGTTAAACGCGTGCCCTGGAACGCGCCGCCTCCTCTCTTTTATTCCTACCCTCAGATCGCATATCTTATTGCCAATAACGTAATTGCGGTTTGTATGGCGATATCGGTGAAATTCTTTTGTCTCAAAAGAAATCGGAAAGTCCTTTACCACGTTGCGATTGGAGTGTTTGTTTTTGAGATACGAGAGATTCAAAATTGAAGGACTTATATCTTGAGTGCTTCAACCTTAAGCCGCAGCCACGCTTGTTTATCTCCAGCGTGGATGCGGCATTAGGTTTGTGCATCATCAATTAGTCTCTGAGTCTCGAACAAGAGTAAACTTCGTTTTTACCCTCAGGATAAAATCACAAAATCAACAGTTTTCGTATCTTGTTTGAGACATCCTGTATCAGCCCGAGGTGAATAACCTTTCACCCAATCAAATCATCCTTCACTACGGACAATCTACTTGCACCCTGCTCGAATATGTTTCAATTCATCTTCTTCGTTTATCTCGAACAAACGCGAGTCAGCCCAGAACGCTCCAAGTTCCAGATTCCTGATGGAATTATTAAGGGCACGTGGTCGAATTCAACCGAAGAGCAAAAACAAAAGAAGAAGAAAGTGATGACTACGGCAAATAACGTGAGAATCCGTAGAGCTCTTCCTTCCTAAGAATGGATGGTAAAAGGGACAAGGGAATTTCTTTCGACCTGGAATATTCAGCTTGTTCGAGGAAAGAAATCGATGTCACCGGCGTTCCTAATCGACGTTAACGCAATTATTATTCGAAAAGACAGAGTGCCTCTATTTATACAGTACTGTATGAATATACGATTATATAGACACTGTGATATCGCATGCCATATCACGGTACCTAAATAGAAGTGCATGTAACTGAGAGAATACCTAAATGAGAGCTTATGGCATGTTAGCTTACTTAGGATTCTACTGGTGACAAGTCTTGTTTGTGCATCACTCTCCTTATTTGATGAATGGTCTTACTGGTGGAAAGCTCAATCAGTAGTTCATTCCATCGATGGTATGTTCCATCTGTGATATATTCCAGTGGTAGATCTTATCACTGTTGAGTACTATCAATGATAAGTCCCATTACTGGTAGATTCCATCAGTGGTAGGTCCCATCACTGGTAGGTCCCATTAGTGGTAGGTCCCATCACTGGTAGGTCCCATCAGTGGTAGATTCCATCAGTGGTAGGTCCCATCACTGGTAGGTCCTATCACTGTTAGGTCCCATCACTAGTAGGTCCCATCACTTATAGGTCCCATCACTGGATGGTGCCATGGGTGGAACTTCCTTCCACTGGAAGGCCTTCTCAGTGAGTGATTTTATTGGTGGAAGGCTTTTCCAGTGAAAAGTACCATAGGTGGTAGGCTCCTCCGATGGCTAGATCCATCATAGGTGGAGACCCCATCAGTGAAAGACCTCACTGTTGGAAAGTCCCTCCAGAAAGACTTTTATCATAAAGTAGATTCTTATATACTTTCCGTCCACCCATAATGTTACAACTCGTGGCTGAAAATAAAGATTTTTGCAGCCCGGAAATAGTTGTTAGCAGTGAATGGTTTTCTATCAGGCAAGACGATTATCCCGCCTGAAAAAAGGACAACTAGGGACAATAAGTGGAAACGAAGTTCGTTAGTTGGATAGAATTCCAGCCAGCGGGAACTATAGTCGAACAAGCAGGAATCCTTTTAGGAGGCTCGTCCCTGCAAAATTCAGGCATCGTAGTTGCGTTAGGTGAATTCGTTAGCGAACTACTCTCTCCTCCGTTCACGTACGTGTTCGAGAACTGAAGGAGGGGTAATCGAAACGGGCGATAAAAAGAGCGACGAGGCGACAAATCAATTAAACTCTTTTGTTCGTTTTTCTTTTATACTTTTTTTTAATGATGTGATTATACGCGATAGCAGAGTGATACGCTTTGTCACGGTTAACCGCCTGGCCTATGCGAAAGTGATAAAATTAATTAACGACTTGGATTGAAAAAAGAGAACGAAGGGATGTTAATCGAAGAGGTCACGTTAGCAATTAACGTTTTAATAAGTCGATATTTCACTTGTCCATAGAGATTTATACCTTCTTAACTGCTGCGACATGCAGTGGTTTTTCTAAATAGAAATGTATGTATGTTTATTTTTTTTTCGTGTGCTTTTAGGGGACGTCATCGACTGCTGAGCAGCAAGAGACGAAGAATCAGCTGGTATGTCAAATAATCAGCTGGTTGACTCCTGTCTGTAAGTGTCTTTCTCTACTCGAACTGACCAATCAATCCCCTTTCTCTCTTTGCTCTCGTCAAATTCTAATTCTGCTTTCTTCTCTAATTGGCAACACCCTGTTCACACATTGGCTATACAGAAAACTTCTTTCTAACTCACTGTCATATGAACGATGAAAAAGACAGTTACTGACTTTATCTCGTCGGTAATTTATATGAGAGACGTTTGAGTTAGGAAACATTAAACCACTTGGAATTTTAATTAATTGTCTGCGAAATTGTTAATGTCAGCCTGGTGAATCGTCGGATCGAGCAGAGACAAGAGCACAGCATAACGCACACTGAGATCACGCAGAGGTGACTAACATGACTTAATCAACCCGACAGAGGTTAGTCATTCTGAACGTGAGTGTACTATTTATCGCAATCGTTATCATTGCTAATCATTCATCGGTATCCTCGAAAAGCTTCGAGCGAGTCCCAACTCTTTTTCGGTCGACTTATCCAAAATTAACCCTCCAGGAATTCGCAAACTAAGATTTTCGCCAAATTTCTTTTTGCCAACTATAAATTAATCGTGAACAACGCAGTTGGAATAAGTACACGTTTACAGAGGTTCGAAAATAATTATCGAAACGGTAGATTGTTTTATTCGATCGAAAAAGATAGTTGGCATAGTTTCATCGATTTCCGCTCCAGAAACGTACACATGACACTCAGAATGAATAACTTCAACCGCACTAACCAGCGTGTGTGTCTTAATGTTCGTGTGTTAAGCATGTCTGAAAGTGACGAGTAGTTAGGCATCGTTAGAAGCATTTCTGGATGTTCCTCTGACCGCTTCATTTTCATCGCTTTCATCTTCATCCTCGAAGATTTGTTTACCGATCATCCGTGCCATTTAGATCAATAATTTCTTGTTTGTTCACGTGACGTGTCTAATATCTCAAAGCCGGACGGTGATTTTCCAATTATACTTTTCCAGACGCGTTCTCCAGGAGAAGGGCCCCGACATGCCGCAATATACGTAAGCCATCGAACAAATAAAAATCCCCGATAGCTCGTTTCCCTCTAATTGATCATTATTTCCTCGACGTTTTGCAGCGGACAGAGTGATGCAGATTACCACGGAAGTAACGGCCAGGCGGACACCCATTCGTTGCATTCGTCCCATTTGTCTGTCCAGGAGGATCCATTACTCATCCGGAGCCATAAGCAACAAACCACTCAACAAGTGAGGATTCGTTCCCAATTTTCATCTCTACGATTTTATCCTCTTTCGCGATCCTCCTTGGACCACATGTATCTCCACGTGATTCTCTGTGCGTTGTATCGCCACGCATTAAATTCGCTACGCGTCGTATTGCTACGCGTTAAATTCGCTACGCGTTGTATCCCCACGGATTGGAATCACTACGCGTTTAAACTCGCTGAACGTGGTATCACCACGTGTTGTATCGCCACGCATTAGATTCGCTACGCGTCGTATTGCCACGCGTGGTATCCCCACGGATTGGACTCACTACGCGTCCAAATCGTTGAACGTAGTACCACGTGTTGTATCACAAGTTACATGTTGCTCAGATGTAATGTCACTCAACGTCCATTACGGTCTTCAGGTAACGAACGTATCGAAGGTGGTACGCGAGGTTTCGCACATGGAGCCGGATCCAGGCGCGGTGAGCTACATGTCGGTGCCGTTGATGTCCCAGGATTATCAACATGCGGACCCACGGTATCCGACGGACTCCTACATGGTCGGATTCGACCATTACGAGCAATATCTTGGATATCCGCCGCAGCCCGGTTATCCGGGACCTCACGGTATCTACATGCCACGCTCGCATTCTCCACACAGTCCTCACAGTCCTTCGGAACACAGTCGCGCTTCACCGCCGCATGGTGAGTTATTTTTGGCATACTTAACGGTGATTAAGCGTTCAGGATCAGAATGACGTTTTGTGCTTTCAGAATACTTGCGCAAGGCGGCACCGTACGTGGAAGGCGGCTACAACGACATCGATCCAGGTCTGAATCCCGCGTTGCAAGATCATTATCGTATCACTCCTAGTCCCGGGGGTCCTGGAGATCAATATGGTACGTTCCGCGTGTTTTGGGACAGCGGAGACTCCTGGATTGGTCCGATTTTTTCGGGTGGTTCCTCGTAGACTAGATACTCTGGCTATCGTGTTGCAGCGGCTGTTCCGGTCTTCGCACGGGCCGCAGCATAATTCACTTTAATTATCCCCAATGCCTGACATTCGTTTGTTATTTTGTGTCCCCTCTAGATCAAATCAGCAACTCTTGGAATATGGATGACTCCGGCGAACCCTCACAGCATCCTCATGGTAGGGTCACATCAATAATTTATTTAACGCCTTCCTCTCTCTGTCGCTCTTTCTATCATTCTACGCTCTTTCTTCTCTCGCTCTCATTGTAAGCTTCATCTCGTCCGGCGTTTATCGTCGTTTAACTTCCATATTCCACTAAACGATAATGCGAGTGAATTATGCGCATCGAAACGCGAACAAGTCGAGTGTTCCGAAGCGTTCCTTCGGTAACGCGTCATCTCCCTTTCAGACGAGAACAAAGTGGCCTACGGTTACGTGTCTCCGTCCCCCTATGGACCCGTTGGCTACGGCCCTGGCGTCGGCGTGGGTCCAGTGGCAGTTCCTAGCGACGTACCCGCCTACGACGAGGGCCATCCGGTTCCCTTGACCTCGGGAGTCCCACCAGGATTGTTCGAGGACGAGGTACACCTTCAGCGGTTACAGTCCCGGCATCCGGTCGTGCCCGGCATGGCCAGCCCCCTCGACGACGACCAGAAGTCCATGAGATGGAGGGACCCGAACCTGTCCGAGGTGATAGGCTTCCTCAGCAATCCCAACAACATAATCAAGGCGAACGCCGCGGCGTATCTGCAGCACCTCTGCTACATGGACGACCCGAACAAACAGAAGACGCGAAGTCTCGGAGGAATACCGCCGCTGGTGCAGCTCTTGGATCACGATAATCCGGACGTGTACAGAAACGCTTGCGGAGCGTTGAGGAATCTGTCCTACGGAAGACAGAACGACGAGAACAAGAGGGCCATCAAGAACGCTGGCGGTGTACCGGCTCTGATCAATCTGTTACGCAGGACGTCCGACGCGGACGTCAAGGAGCTGGTTACCGGGGTGCTGTGGAACCTGTCCTCCTGCGAGGTGAGTTCCTGGTTATTTATGATCGGCATACTTAATGCAAAGTGTACTTGAGGCAACATCCAATATATACTAATCCTATTTCGTTTGACCCAGGATCTCAAGAAGTCCATCATCGACGACGGTGTAACGATGGTGGTGAACAACATAATCATACCGCACAGTGGCTGGGATCCCAGCTCTTCCAGCGGGGAGACCTGCTGGTCGACGGTGTTCAGAAACGCCTCCGGGGTTCTGAGAAACGTCTCCAGCGCCGGAGAGTACGCGAGGAAGAAGCTGCGGGAATGCGAGGGTCTGGTGGACGCCTTGCTGTACGTGGTGCGGTCCGCCATAGAGAAATCGAACATCGGCAACAAGATAGTGGAGAACTGCGTGTGCATCCTACGGAACCTGAGCTACCGGTGTCAGGAGGTGGAGGATCCGAATTACGACAAGCATCCGATTCAGTCGACGGTGCAGAACAGGGTAGCGGCACCAGCCAAAGGTGAGGGCTGTCGGAAGTGCGTGGCCATTGCATTCCAAGAATGAGAAGAGTGTCCCTTTTTTCCTACCCTGTCTCTCTCTTTCTCTTTGCCATGGTAAACACGGGTTTCCTAGTCAGTGGGCATGTGGCGACACGCATGCAGCCGAATTGTGTGTGCGCTGGATGATAAGCGGTTACTCCGAGACGGTGATAAGATAAACTCTGTCGATCAGACTTCTTGACTCGAACCTTCAGCGAGTGTATCGAGACGGTACAGGGTGTTTCAAAAGTGGTTCTACAATTTAAAAGAGATGATTTTGTGAGCATCTACTTCGAAGCTCCGCTTTTGAAACACCCTGTAGGTATTTCCATGAAAGGTAACGGTAAATTATCACAGTCATAACCGAGTTGCTACTTGTTCTACATAGAGTAGGTTGAACTGTAACGCGATGAAAATTGGTTCTACGAATAGTAGGATCGATATTTAGTCATAGCGATGGCTGACAGTCCGAGGATAAAGTCGTGACTGAAAGGACAAAGTGTAATTGACATTCGCTTGGCAACAGTATTGTACAGTATACTTGTATATATATTACGGGTTCCATATATCTGTGAAACGTGCAAAGTAGTAATTAGGGCTAGTAGACGACCCTGTGTATATTGAATCTATGAAAATTATTCCACACCTGTGCACACCGAACGTTCGTTGCGATGCTTACGTTTGAAGCTTATACGTTCGATGGACAGAATTGACAATGTACTTTGCAAAACACCGATAAACACTGACACATTTTCTGTTCTCCTCGGTGTCCATACTTTCTTTTCTTGTACGATAAACTTCCTTTTTTTCGAACGAAACGCGTTAAATTTAGAACGAACGAAAAACAAAAACAAAGTTATATCCTTCCTAGTTTTAGCATGAATTAAAATGTGTTTCAATCTTTTTAGCGTACAGTTTATGTCAAGGTAAGACATTCTTGTAATACCATCGCTAATTTAGTTTACACCATTCTTTATCCTTTTTTCGGTGCATGTCACGCTTCGTCATTTTGAGAAATATTCCGTGGAAATTTTGGGACACGTCATCGTCCGAATCACTGTTTCAATATTGATTCCGTAGATAACTTAAGAGAGACAAAAATGGTCACGTTTATACGAGAACATTCGATAGACACGTACAAAACACACGTACGTTCCCGCTGAAGCATTATGATTAATTTCCGTAGTGCATAATTGAATCTCTCATGCCTGATCAGTGCATCCTTCGCTTGCATCTTTATGCTCTAATTCTGCTCTTGGTATTGCGCTATATTTCAGGCCTCCTAGATAGAAGTAGAGTAGCATTAACGAAAGTGAAACATGAATACTCTATCAGGAGTTTGCTATTTTAACCTTTTACGGTCCACTTGTTCAGTCTGAGACTTTTGTAGGATTTTTAATTAGAATCGTTAACATTTGGACTGTGAAAGGTTCTGGAACATTTTCCTTGAATATCAAGCAATGTTCATCGAGTTTCATCTTCCATCTCGTTTAATCTCGGCCCTCCTGATTACTGTTACATAGGCGAAAACTTGGGATGCTTTGGCGGTAGCAAAAAGAAGAAGGACGGTCAGCCAGTTCAGAAGGAGACCACCGCGTCGAGAACAACCAGCCCCAGAACAGAACCTGTCAGAGGCATGGAGCTTCTTTGGCAACCAGAAGTGGTGCAATCCTATCTGAAACTTCTGCACACCTGTTCGAACCCAGAAACGCTCGAGGCGGCTGCTGGAGCCCTCCAGAATCTCGCCGCCTGCTACTGGCAGCCAAGCATCGAGATTCGTGCAGCTGTTCGTAAGGAAAAAGGTCTTCCTATCCTCGTTGAGCTGCTGCGAATGGAGGTACGGTTTTCTAATAGTTGCACAGATTTAATATTAAACTTATCCGAAAGTTGGACTAAATGAACGTCCTCTATTTAGGTGGATCGTGTGGTCTGCGCAGTGGCCACGGCACTCAGGAACCTCGCGATAGATCAACGCAACAAAGAATTAATAGGAAAATACGCTATGCGTGACCTAATACAAAAGTTACCCTCAGGAAATAACCAGCACGATCAAGGCACCAGCGACGATACCATTGCCGCGGTACTTGCTACTCTAAACGAGGTTATCAAAAAGAACGCAGAGTTCTCGAGATCTCTGCTAGATGCTGGCGGTGTGGACAGACTGATGAACATCACCAGGCAACGCCAGAAGTACACGCCTCGTGTTCTTAAGTTCGCAGGTAAGATTCTTACGAGATTTCTCAGATTCTACTACAATATCGATGGCTTTACCGATGTTTGTTTAATTTTTAGGCCAAGTCCTGTTCACGATGTGGCAGCATCAAGAACTGAGGGACGTTTACAAAAAGCACGGATGGAAGGAGCAAGATTTTGTCACGAAAACGGTGGCAGCACGGAATTCAGGGCCTAATTCACCCAATAACGCCAATAGGTAATGTTCGACCACCATCAATTTCAGTTACATTTTGAGTTAATTCATTTTATGAACACCTTGCCAATTTGCTAACCACATATAACCTTCTACAGTTTTAAACATACTAATTCAAGGTTAGGTCGATTGGCAAGATGGGTTAAGTTCTTAAAATCAGTTTTATTTCCTGTCCTTTTGTGTTCCTGGACTCTGCATGTTTCTATTTAAGTATTTGCCGATTCGTTTCTACTCAGTTCAGTAATTTCAAGCAGAGTCCCGAATTTTTGTTTTCCCGAACGTTCCGATCCTCACGTTGAACCGTAGCTATGATTGCAGCACACTGAACCGACCGATGGCGAGCCAAGGAAGCACCAGATACGAGGATCGAACGATTCAAAGGGCGAACATGAATTCGAACAACGTTGGCCGACCGACTATCTATCAGCCAGTAAGTAACAACAACTAAATGCGCTGTTGGCCGAGAACACTTCCGTAGGTCCCAAATAGAGCGTACCAGGTACCTTGTTCCTGATCATTCAGGTGAAGTGTAAGTTCAGAACAGTCTCGCGTCACTTCGTCGTTTCATTCGCAGTTACCAAGATTTAGTTTTCGATCAACGAGAACCGAAAACGAGACGTCCACATGAGACGTCAAATGTCTCGTTGAAAGCAATGATCATCACAGCAGAGGTTTCGCTCAAACCGAGTCTTCCTTTCCATCTTTTAACTCTTTGCACTCGATAAAACTTGGAAGATCCTTGAATGGTGGATCTCTATCGGATCTACTCGGAATTAAAACCTTCATACACTGACAATGTAATATGTGAAATAGTACAATTTAAGCGTGAAGGAAAAAGAACTGTAATGCAAACCATAAGACCTGGGTCCACCATTTGAGAGTTAGAATTTCAAGTAAGGGCCTGGATGATTTATCTGAACATAGACAATAGATGTGTTAAAGTGACAAACATTCGTTGTTGACAGTTTCTTCGCAAGGACGTGTCATGTCGCGATGATACTGATCACGAGTCATCTCGCAATACTCGTGGCCTAGGGTCACGGACGAGTAAACACGTCGCTCTTTTTTCCTCTACTTATCTTCCGAAACTTTTATGAATTAACGTGTTACAAGCGAGATGACTCGCCTGTGACACAAAGAGCATTGCGACATACGTCCGTGAAGATTAAAATAGTAACCAAGAGTGTAAAGAGTTGACGTAACAAAAGAGAGCTAAACTCGATGTATCAAAACAAGATTAACGTAGAACAGATTAAATTAGTTGCTCTCTTAGTTCTTTTCGTTAACACTTCTATATTTATATACTGGTGAGATGCTTGGCAAAGAATAGATGATATACACGTGTATGCATGGAAGTACATGGTCATATTAATCGCAGGACATTTTATTTATGCTATTATATTTATCTGCTTGCATCAGGATCGAAATGGTGACATTTCAAGCAAGCATCCGATCAGAATGGAGCGTTGAAAGGAAGTTGAGTGACAAGAGGTGAATACACCATGCATAGTTGTGATACAGTGAAGGAGAGAGTAGTTGCTTAACACGTTGACTGTCACAGTGAAAATGTATTCATTCATTTTATATTATTTACACTGTCATTATCGATATAAGGTAAGTGAAGTATTAAAGATATTACGAATTAGTGTGAGCGTAATATCGTGGCTTCAAATTGACTATTTAGTTCACTTCGTAAAATTTAAGTCGACTGACACTTTCATGGTAGTCAACGTGTTAACGAACATTTAACATAGATGTATAAACTAAGTCAATTAACGAGTACCAATTATAACTACATGTGTTCCATACTATGTGGAGCAGCATATTCGCTAGAATACAGTATTAACCTGTAGATCATCACGCGGCCACGCGTCAGTCCATGGAATTTATCAAGTATCTAGCATTTTTACATAATATCTATATTATAACAAGAGTATAATGTGCAAACGCGTCTCGTTATCGAAGAAAATGTACATCGAGCATTTGCATCGATCCAAATAAACTGCTTTCAAGACGATGTAGATCTTCTTGATCATTCGACGCGATTTACACGAAAGTTTCAACCCTCTTAATTTACCGATTCGTCTAATTTGGCTTTTGAGGTAGAAATGTCCACATCTCGCTAACGTTAATGAAAGAACGTGAATATTGTTCGCTTAGCGTTGTGTGTCTTACATCGTGATTAGGTATTATCGGACCAAATATTCGACGTTTTTTACGATTAGGGAGCGCATCTAGCCAGGATCGTCAGAGCACCGTATCCGTCTTTCAAAATTCCACATATAAAACACACATGTACCTTTGGTCAACGAAAACGCACAAACTCGAAAGGCTGATGTTCGCTGCCTAATTGATAGACACAGTGTATCTCGTACCAATCGTGCAACTTAGGCTCTCCTTAAAAGGAAGTTGCCTCAGTTGTTCCGTGTTGGACTCTTCCCAGAATCTTAGGTTCCTAAGATCTTTCAGGTTCTCCCCTGACTTCCAGTATTTCCTCCAGGCCTTTCACGGCCTCTACCCTTAACCGAGAGAACTCGAGTATACGTTTAGATTTAATTTCGACTCGTTGATCCAAGTAAAGAGTCTATGGAGAGTAATAGAATGTTGAATGGAACGTATAAAATCCGTAGGGATTCTATCGGTTCGAATCAGCAGGGTAAAGTAGAGTCCTTAGTGTGTTAGGATTGGAAAGTTCTTTTTGTGAGAGGAATTGTTACGACGTAAGTTTTCGTTTTTGTACACGTACATTCATACATTTACGACAGAAACTTTTATCGTACGAAAGAACAAAAAGCTAGACGCACCTCGAAGCATGGTTTATAGTGACACGTTGACTATTGCACGAACTTATTTATAATCTATTTATATCCAAATTAATCGAGCAAAATAAAAGAGTATCTGACAGTATCTTGCACATATCTTGGCTTTTACGTTTACCTATCGTAACCTCCTATTCAAGGTTGTACCCGAGGAGGGTACCCCAACTAAAAGCTGGTCTCCCTTTCTTAAAACTCGTGGTTCAAAAGAGAGCACAAAGATTTGAGACAGTTCGAAAGCAGGTTCGACCGGGCCCATTTCCCTGCGCCCTGCAGCACAGCAGCCCGCCCCTCCCCTCATCCACCCCCGGCAATCAGCCAGGGCTTTAATTAACCGTTGGCTTGTGTGTGTGTTGCAGCAACCGAAACCCGGTGAGCCGCTCTACGCGCAAGTTAACTTGGAGAAGAAAAAGAAGCGGCAGTTTGAGCTGGGGGTGGGCCAGGGCCAGGGTCAGGGCCCGGTGGGTCCTGGAGTAGGCGTCGTGGCCGGTGCA
This sequence comes from Megachile ligniseca, assembly GCA_945859555.1. Classification (NCBI taxonomy): domain Eukaryota; kingdom Metazoa; phylum Arthropoda; class Insecta; order Hymenoptera; family Megachilidae; genus Megachile; species Megachile ligniseca. The sequence continues at coordinate 2,158,331 of OX243792.1, forward strand.
CCCACGGCTGGCCAATGGGTGGCCGACGGAGTAGTGGGTGTCCCGGACGGTTCAGCGAGCACCGCGACGGTGAACGTGCCACCGAACTCGACGGCTGCCTCTGCCGGTGATTCCTGGGTATAACAGGGTGTTCAGCGTCCGACGGGAGCCCGGCAACCTGCTGTCCTAACCTTGAGCCTAGATTCGCGTTACCAGCGACAGATGGGGACTCTGGTGCACGGGAACTCGGTGTCTGAAAGCGTCGTCTCGCCGAGTTCGGCGTAGAACTCTGGAATAGGGCATTCAAAAGGGACGGTGGCAAGGTCCCTCGAGTCTAAGATCGGTGTAAACGAGATAGGAAGGATCCCCGAGATTGGTCCAGCTCCGGATGACGTTCCCCTGAGCCGGGGATGACTTCGAAGAAGACTGGATAGGGCATTGTCGAGAGATTGGGCAGAGGGAAGAAGACTGAGGACAAGAAGGGTATAGAGGTGTATAGAGGACTTCCTTGAACCTGGATCTATCCGGAGGAACATTAAATCGCACCGCACCCCACGTTTTTTTTCAATGTATAGTAGGTGGAAAGCGACTTGTCCGACCACATCCGCAGCAGTAGTCGCACTAATGGCTCTAAACCTTCATTGCACAATTCTAAATTAATATATATATATACATACAATATATATATATGTTTACATACATGTGTATGTACGCGGTATTATCGACCGCAAAAGTACTACTAAGAATAAGTAGACGGTATTAATAATATTATTATTATTAATGAATATAGAACACGGTGCTCGCATCGTGGCTATAAATACACAGGAGGGAATGAATATATAAATATATTATATAGACATACATTCTACACACGTACACACACCGACACACGCGTACGCGTATCGATTACTACATTATTGTATTATGTAAACTTCTGAGGCTGTGGGTGTGGCATATTACGAGGATGCCGAACAATTAGCGAGCTGCACTTTGTTTCTTCCGGTTCTCAAATCGTTTGACGAACGAAAGAAAGACGGAGAGAGAGTGATTGTATGTGTTCACGCGTTTGTATGCTTGATTCGTGAATGATTTCTTTCGTCTGCTTGCCCCGTGAAGCTGTCCACTCGCGAAACAAGCACTTTGCGTCTACGAGTCTCTTGTTCTCGAGCGACCGAAGAAATTTGATGAACAGATATATTGCCGGGGGATCACGTGGTGGTCCTCCGCACGTTATTACGATTTTTGCGTATTCTTCTTCGTATATTGTATCGCGCGAGACCAAGTGAACAAGAAGAAAAGTATAGGAAGAATGAAAGGACAGAATGTGATGTTTCAATGTTATCGAACGTTTGACAGAGATATGACTATTGATAGCCGATATACATATTATATATATATAGATATATATACATATATATTATATATATACAAATAAATATATCCTTGTTCTATTTCTTAAAAATAATATTATTACGACAGTTGAATCGAGTGTGCGAGTGATTTAGCCACGTGAAAGTATAACACCGCGTTCAGCTATCGAGCGTTTCTTCTTTTGATTCATTCGATATATACAGGCTGTCTCAAGATCTGCGTGAAAACGGCTCCTTTATCGTTTTCCGATCGTTCGATGTACGCGATCCAGGCCTGCCTGAAAGTTGAAACCTGGTTTCGAAAAACGATCGAAAAAAGATACAGGTCTTCACGCGGAAAACGTAGTTTCCCAAATATGTGGTTCCCACGATTCGTTTGAGATGTATACTGATCAAAAATTTGAGACTATAACTGTAAGGAGTAACTTCTGTTTAGAATTCTAACTGGGTTAACAAATAACTATTTAAGATTGAATGTTTCTATAAAAATTCTTTTTACAAATATCATAGTTGTTACAAGGTTATCGTCCTAGCGATTTCATCCGTGAGATCTCAAATTTTTGATTGATAGCGTAAATATGTAGCGGCGTTGTGTGGTGCGCACATCTATCGATCTCGTCGATCGTGTCACCGGTCCAAATGTTCATCACGATATCTCCTTTTCTCTCATCCTAGCTGTCCCTAGTTTTGTATATATTCGTCCTGTTAAGGCGACTATCGTTCATCTTCGAACGAGCGACGAGGTCGTCAGAAAAATCGAACGTGCCACTCGTGTCGTTACTCTGCCAGGTGTATGCGATCGTTTCTATTGTAAGACGATGTATCGATACAGTGTACGGAACCTGTACACTGTTGTATCGCGGCGAATTTCGGCGGAAAGCAACGGTCTCTCCGGGAGACATCTTCGAGCTTATCGAGACTGTAAAACGAAAACCTCTTAGAGAGGACTTTGGACCATTCCGCTCGATGTGACACGGTTCCGCGAGCTGCATACGATTCGTGTCAATCTGCTGCAATTTAGATGATAATGGTACGAATCAAAATTTAGGTAGTGCACGAGATTTAGACTAGTTCGTCCCAAACTTTGTGCACGTGACTTCCGAAAGTAATCTTGCAAAATTATTAGTACTTCGAAAAAATAAACGGATGAATTTCTCGCTCTTATAGTCCTCCAAAGGCAATAAGAAGGCAATATAATTACAATAAACGGGTAACACAATGCTCACAGTTAAATAGATATAAGTACTTCGAATTTTAAGGAAAGTGCTATTTTGTGGAATTACTGCTTGTGGGAATCTCTGTAACTGCACAAAGTTTGGACCTGATCAGATTGTTCCATTTCAACTTCAGAAGCATTTAAACAGAAGGTAGTTCGTAGATTTGAAATTTCTTCGTCAGCGTTGACACGAGTCGAGAGTGTGCATAGAAAATGAGTATCCTCGTGTAGACCGCCAGGACACGAACGAACCGACATTTTGATATCCGCTTTATATCGTTTCCGTGTAACAGCGTTTCTAATTTTCTACGAGGATTAAGGACGACAAAAGAGAAAAATCGGTGGAGGGAGACGCGACGATTTTCTAAAAGTAATTAATCCTGGAGGCTGACCAGCGACTGTGAAATTTCGTATAGATCGAAGGAAAAACTGTGCCGAGGAAACAATTTAGTTTCCTTAGGAAGAAATTAAGTTTCGTCTTAGGCGTTTATATTTGGCGCCAAAGTACGAGGAGTACCGATCGCTCACGAGCTTACCCGAACGTCGCTAGAACCGCAAATCAGATTCTTTTGATTTACTTTTATGAATTTCTCTTGATTTTTAATAATTCATCTCGGAAATGGTCTGTAAATATGTAGAAAATTTTAAAATTAACGATCTCTAAAAGAAAAATTCTAGTAAGTGCCACATTTTTCATTTGTTCCTAAAGTCTCTAAGAGAAAGAAGTACCTACGATGTCTAACGTATTTGTCATAAATATTCATTTAGCTCTTTGTCGCAAAGAGAACAAGTATTGCTCTCTGACAGTACAGCAACATAAAAAGAATGACGAACAATCGTCTCTTCCAACGTTCTCTGACCGGATCGTTAATTAATCGAGTCACGCTCTGATCGATTAATCCTCCGAGAAAATCCGATTTCCTCGGCACAGACGTGCAACGAGCTCGTTGTATCCTGAAAAGTATGCCTCGTGGACGATTACAAAGGGTAACTTCATCCCCGTTTTCGATTCACCTGTCACGATATACAGGGTGTCCAAAATACAAACTTATAAATTTTAATTATTGAACCGTTGCCATGGCGTAATCTACAAGCATATGGGCTCTGATTACAGTTCTGAATTATTCGCAAACACGAGTGCTATGGGGATTAACCCCATAGAAGGGTAATTACAACGTTGACGTAATTTTCTTCGGGGATTTATGATTTTGGATTTTTTCAGACACCCTGTGTACAAATAAGTTTGTATAAATTGTACGAGTTGAGCTTTTGTAGTCTCACGAGGCTCGTTCGATCAAGCGAAGCGTATTTCAAGCGTCTTCCAGGGACCTTTGCAATTTTCCCCTTTTATTTTATTTTTAATCGCGAGTCAATCGGCAGCTATCTCCATGCAATACAATTGCGTTTGTACCTTTTTTTAACGAGCTTATTGTTCTTTAAATTCTTATTTTTATGTATTATTGTATATTGTTTCGAGTACCATTAAAATTCTACGTGTTTCAAGTCGGGATATTCGAATTTATCGTCGATCTTTTTTATTTCGAAGGCTTCGCCTGAATCGAACGCGAATCTTTTTTGATGCTCAAAGAGGATTTAACGACGGATCGATTAATCCTTTCGAGATTTGGTTATGTTTGTGAAATTTCATTTATTGTTATTTGTTTAGCGAAAGGTTCGATCGATCGAGACGATTCTCAGCCTCGGACGCGTCCGAACAACTTTTCTAAGACACTGTCGCGTTTTACTAGCGATTTTTAAACCGTTTTTTACACGTTTTGTCGCCGGCCTAAGGAGCTGTCTTTACCAACGACGCGCGAATCGAGCTCGATGTTCAATTTTAATACGAAAAGGTTCGTTTAAAAAATTTATCAAACCACGATTAAAGATCTTTGCACTCGTACACCTTTCTGGATATCAAGTAGTTAGAACATTTTTACAAAAGTTGACTTTTAAGCAACTTAAAATTTGGGGGTTAAAAACACGAGGTTAATTCGATCGACGAGTGCAAGTTAGTAGTAACGTCCATATATCCACCGAATTAGTTCGACCAAAACTTTTTTACAAAGAGCACTCGAATCGAGTTCAATATTCGTGCTATCGATCGTAAAATCACAAGCGAGTTCACCCCTTCACCGCGATCATCGTTACCGATCATCACTCGGTAAGACTGATAGCGTACAAAAAGCCGAGTGATTCCATAAGAACATGCCTGAACAGAACAGCAAGGAATCGAAAGTAAACCACGAAGAACGATGCTTCTTCAAGGTACGTATAACCTTCGCCAAGAAGAGGAATAACCAGAAGACACGAAACGAAGATAGAAGAAAAAAATGTCATGGAAATTTCATCTCTTCTCATATTATACACATAGAACGTGGCTCATACACACAACATACACACACACACGTATACACCAAGAGTGTCACGAGTATAACGAATAGAAAAGAACAAAAAAAAGATGATAGGCTACAGTGCTGCAAATACACGTATTTAAGAAAAAATACAAGAAAATTTAAACGAGCATTAAAAGTAAGCATGGATGTGCATTTTAGATGTATTAGAGGAGTTTCACCACGCATTTAGCATTAATTGTAACATGTAGCTCCGACGCGGGGGTGAGAAAGGGGATGATCCGTTTTTCCTTCTGGTCGCTTTAGGAACTTACATTTTAATTCTACAGTGTCCTTTGCAATTTTTGTCTCAAATTTTGTGGTACGAAATTTTACCTTTCGATGACAGATGTATTTTTTAGTTTTCCGGTAAAAAATTTCAAGGTTAGTGAGTTTCGGAGGATCATCCCCAGCTTCTTTTCCCTCCAGAGAAACACGGTGGGGATAATATTATCATCGTCATTCGATCATTCTCATCATCATCGTCGTTTTTTTATTTAACTCAGTGTACGTGTTTTTTCACACGCGACATTGTGCGAAGTAGGTATTAATATAATAACGCAACGTGTAATTTTGTTAAGACGAAAGTGAAACGAAGATGAACGCATATTGTCATTATTTTATTGACGTCGTATTATTTATATCCGGAGGAGTACCACGTATATACAATAATTATTAATGATAAACGATCGACTAGTGTATTTCGAACCCGACTGACAACAATTAAAGAATTTAATTGCGCTGAACTCAGCGTGTGTGTTACCACTTTATTTTCACCCTTACTCTCCAAGATTTCCAAAATTTCCAAGAGAAGCTAAAAGATTTGTCTGTATTTTTTTCTTTTATTTTTACTATATTTTTATGATATTTTTCGCTGCAGCTCACTTCGGTATTTTATTCCGTGAATATCGTAGAAGAAAAAAATGTATCAAATTCGCGTCGAATAATTGTTAACGAAGAAATAGATTGCGAGGTAGATTGTCAATTTGCAATCGTAAAACGCGAACCCCTTCTGGCAATCGAAACCCTTTCTATTTTTGCAATTGTCCTCGTTTTTTCTCGACTTGAAAAATAGTTGAAATTACAGAAAGGTTCATCGTGTTTCCATTCTACATCGAACCGTTCACATTTTTTGAAGGATTTAGAAAATAATGCGATTGTACAATGAACGTTTTCTAAATATTTTGAATCGATTTTTGGCGGAAATTCACGGGAGATTGATCGATTCATCGTGGAAATGAAACGCGTTAAAGAAATGGGAACGCTCGATAACGGTTGCCTCGATGATTGTATTTTAACAAGAAAATCCTCACGGCTCAATGAACACCACCACCTGCTCCGTGTGATAAGAAAGTCGACAGCATCCACTCGACCGCCAGTTTAACGTGGGTCATACTCTTTTTTCCAATTTATGCCCCTGCTAAATGGAAATCGTCGAAAAAATGGCCGAACAAAAACAACAGGTATTTTTAATACCTCAAGTTATAAAAAATAGGGGGACAGAAACAAAGAATTTATTATTAATTTTTAGAATTTACGATGAAATTTAGCAAATAAAAATTTGATATCACCTTCGAAGGGAAAATTAGAGAAGTTTTAAAAATGACGGACACTAGTGACCTGTATCGACTCCGATTGAAATTCTCTGGAAAGGGAATTGCTTCGACCCCAGTTCCCACAAATTTCATTTCAATCAATCGCGATACCAGCTTCTTGTTCATTTCACACCCCTGTGCTCGCATCATCCCCACGCGCGAGAGTCCTTTGGCGTAGTGGAACCTCGTGAAAGGATTCTGCCGCAGTTCAACGTCGACCATAACCACTGTCACTCCTGATAGCCTAACAACAAATACCAAAAACCTTCACGCTACTCAAACGAACATCCTCAGGGTGCTGTAAATTACCTCAGAAATCAGTGATTAAAATTCGTAACTTGGGGTAACTTCAGGTCCACGGATCTCGAAGTCCGCAGTGAATCAAATTTAGTCCTTCAGATAACTTGGGGTCCACATTTTAAAATCCTTAGTGAAATTTGCAATCAGTCAACTCGAGGTCCAACCTCAAAGTCCGCAGTGATTAAAATTTACAGTCCTCCAGATAACTCGAGGTCCAAATTGCTTTCAAAAGGCCAAATCTTGAGTGGTTTGATGTCATGACGGACGTGAATAGCAACAAGCTAGAGTCCTCGAAAAAGAGTCTGGAGCTCGCGAGAAAGGAATTGCGTTCGCTGGTGAATAAAATCGAAGGAACACGACTGCCAAACAGATCCTTGAAATTGCTCCACGCTTATTCCTTGCTGAAACCCGGCAGTTCGAAGGTTCGCAGGACACACCTGTGGATCCTGCTGATTCCTGCCTGGATTCTGGGACAATTTTTGTGGAATTATGGATTATCGATTCGCTACGACAAGGTGAGACAATCTTATTATTGAGATCTTCAGATATCACTTCTTATTGAATACCTTATCCGAGGAATTTCTAATTTCCTGCATTATTTTTATTCATTTCACGTGTATCGATTTGTAAAAAATAAATTGTCTGCATTGAGATCCAGAAATAAAAGTTCTCTCTTGTTAACCGTTGATATAAATAGTTATATCGTTCTGAATAACGAATAGTTAATCGATAAAAAAAAATGTTTAAGTGTCTGGCAGAGTTTCCCTCGTTCACGCAGAACATTTTCCGGCCGGCCGAGGATTGTTCGATTTGCCAGGATGTTCAACAGGTTGACAGGATAGCCAACGTGGATCCTGGCACATTCGAGGAACGGTACTTGCACAATTATCTTCCTCAATTCGTATGATCTTAACCCTTTGCGCCCTGATCTTATAAATAATTCAGACAAGAGTTCATTTTGGACAGTTACGCGTACAGCGGAAGACCGGTGGTGGTCACGGACGCAACTCGGAACTGGACAGCCCCGGGAGTGTTCTCTTTCCCGTTCTTTAAATCCCTGTACGAAGGAGAGGACGCGAATTGCCAATTTTTCCCGTACAAAACGGAGTTCAAGAATCTTCAGGAGGTTTTCAACATGAGTGCCAGTCGTTCTCTTCTGGAAAAGGGCACTAAACCGTGGTACGTGGGCTGGTAAGTGAACTGATTTTACCTTAGATTTATTTAGTGGGACAGAGGAGTGTTTCGAAATTGTGGCGGACTCTAAGAGGGGGCTCCGGAAGTAGGTGAGAGGTGCCCGTGAACGATGCAGTTTCGAGGCTTCGATAACTGCCCTAAAGCTCACACGTATGCACACAATCCGGCTAACGAGCTTACCAACTGTATCAACCTGTATTCATCTCGTGGAATAATTACCTAGAAACTCGCATTCTTTTTAGAATCGATACCATTTCTCAAACAGGTATCAGATTTGAGAACCGTAATTTTAATTTTAAGGAGCAATTGTGACGACGAGATAGGCAACGTGCTGAGAAAACACTATCGGAAGCCTTATTTTCTCCCTGACACCGCGGAAAGCGAGAAAACGGATTGGATTTTCATGGGGAGCCACGGTTATGGGGCTCCTATGCACGTGAGTATTTATCGCTATCAAGCCTTGTATCCTTCTATTATTATGAACTATTCTAGGTGGACAATGTGGAGCATCCCTCGTGGCAAGCTCAGATCAAAGGAGAGAAGCTGTGGGTCTTGGAACCACCTAGAGAATGTCACTACACGTGCAAGAGATTGGAGGTCGTGGTACACCCTGGTGACATAAGTAAGTTAATCAAATTTGGGGGATTCTTTATATCTCAATTTGTTTGATATCTGTTGAACAGTTGTCCTGGACACGAACCGCTGGTATCATCAAACGGAGATCGTTTCAAACGAGATGAGCATCACTATAGGTGCAGAATATGACTAAGTTAAAATCAACACGATTTAGCAAAATAATGCAAAGCTTCCCTAAAGGTCTCCACAAGTTCAAGTTGTACCAATCTGTTAATGAAATTATGAATGTTACATGAAATATTATACCACATTCTATCCACTGTTGTACAATTGAAATCCGAAGAAAATCAATAAAAATATATTTTGCCCACGAATCTGTGTACATGACCTGTTGTCCGATGTTATAGATGGTTAGATAGTGGTGCCTATAGATTGATGTCCATCGTTTTAATACCACGATTCAATCGATCGTTTAAACTCTCGAGGAGGTCAGCTCCACGTGCACGCTCGCGATCATATGTGACCTGGCGCGTGTTCTACTTCAGGAAACCATCAACCGAACCATGGAAGAGGGATAAAAGGTGGACAGGAACCCCCACGGTAGCCACCACCTGCCGCCAGGTGCGACTTGACGAGACATCTGCACGAGGGGCCCGTGCCGTTTTCTTTTCTGCGATTAACCTCCTCGAACTCACCCTCTCCGCCCCACACGCTACCCTTACGTCTGGGAGCTTAATTGCTCGAACCCTTACTCGATACATTCACCAAAGTAAATTGATTACGAATTATTTACGTTGGACGGTAATTTCTATAATATAGAGAAAAAGTTAAGGTGGGTGGACACAACAAAAATGGTAGGAAACCTGTCTCGAGGGATGCATCGAAGGAGGCCCGAGGGCTTCCTGTTTCAACTTAATTACATTCTATCCGACGCACGGTAAAACCTGGACGCAAAATCTCGTTAATGCAGAAAAATTCTTCCATTTTTTTGCCCGTCGAAATTAAAATACGCGGTTGAATGATCGATGCCTTCGACGAGGACGGAATTCTTTCCTCTGTCCTTTTATTATCATAAATAAGTATGATAACGATAAAAATCATTTTTAGTCCTCAGACGAACAACAATTATTTTCAGATCATTATAAAATGATCCTGAACACATAGAGTTTGTAAAAAACATGTAGTACTTGAAGTACATTTACTTCGCGAGTGAACATGTGGTAGATGTTTTTAATAAACGACATACAATACAATCATTTTTATCAATCCTGATGATTAGATAACTCCAATAACTTTCAGAGCTGGTAGATAGAGAATTACTAAAAATATCGACAGCAATTTGTAGTTGGAATCCGTGAAAAATGGTGCACGGAAAGGGAAAGTGTAAAGACAGACGCGTCGTTGAAATCTGGTTGGAATGGTTCGATAAACCGATCGAACACCTGTGAACCGACTAGACGGAGCGATTCCGTCGGTTCACGGCACAGTTTCGGAAAATTTGCAATGGCCGTCGACGCGATATGGTCGCGCGCGCGATCACCGCCGTTCGCCTGTTCTAACCAGAACGCGCGTGTGTCCGAGCGTACGTACACGTTTCGACCCCCTCGTCAAGTCTCGCCGGTTTGCGGCTATGTACAAATTTCTCGTTAGGTACATATGGTTTCCCTGTTCGCGTCTCGCTTTCTCTCCTACGACCGACACCTACACTCGTGTTCTTCGCGCTTCTGTCCTCCTCCCTCCTCGTTCCATATACTTGCGGTCGCACATACTTCCCGAGTACGTGTTTGTCCCTCCGTGTTTCTCTTCGGAGGGACATGTACGGTTTCACACAAACGCGTCAACGTTTGTGTCTTACCTCCTATACAAATTCAAGTTTTGTTTCGTTAAAAACGATGCGACAAACAATTAAGACGCTGTAGAAACGGAGCGATAGACATCCTATTGCCAGTCGTTTCTCCGCGGAATTTTAAAGATTTGAAAGTACGAGGGGTATTTTGTCACCCTTCCGCACATTTTCATATTTATATGGAAAATCCGCGCGCGTTATTATTAGCCACCCTCTGTTTGGCGACGTGCGGTTCTTACGCCCACGCGCTCCCTTTCTCGACACCACCCCCTTTTAGATACACCAGAATTATTATTTGCCAGTTTTATCAACACCCTTATCTATTCTCCACATACGTGAGTCAGTCGGAACGGGTACATTAACCCGCATACTTTTTGAAAAACACTTCGACTTGTAACCCTTCTGCAATTTGCAACATTCTTGCAACGAATTCTTGAATAAATTTCTTATTCATAAACTCTTCAACAAATTCTAACCGGTCCCCATTAAACCTTCCCACAATCGCGTAAATTATCTGTTGGCTCTCCTTATGGTCGTACACAAACTCCGTGTCTCACCCCTGTCTAACCACCCCCTGGCTCGTTTCCGTGTTTATGGCAGCACGCGTTTATGTGCACAAGCTGACCGTTCTTCCTCTCGCCCCTCTCTTTCTGTCTTTTTGTCTCTCGGTGCTCGCGCGTAAACCACACACACGTGGGCACACGGGCTGTCTCGGTGTTGGCGAGTCACCGTATACGTGTAAAGCTCTCGGTACATACATATCGGTCGCGCTATCGATTATTTTACCCATGTGGAACTTTCCCCTATCCCCCGGTCGCCCCACTCGGCGTCGCGACGCCCGGTATAGAGCGAGATATCGACGTTACATCGCCGTGCTCTCCCTCCCGTCGGCCTCATCCCCTCCATCCCTGTACACGGACAACCCTCAGGACCGTCCAAATTGGGTGCCACTGTGCCTTCTTTGCGAATGGACATTTAATTTGCACGTTTAGGGCGATTAGTGAACGATTGGATTATCGAAGGGGATGAAACAGCACGACGCGACACGGGATTCCCTTCATTAAACCTTTTGTAAACTTAGGTTAATATTGATTTTGATCTACCTCCCTTGATTAAGGATACGAGACATTCGTCTAAGAACAAGCCTTAAGTAAGTTACTGGTTATCGAATGATCGGATAATTGTAATTTGTTGGACCAATTTCCAAATAACCAGCGAACGAGACTGAATCGTCGAGAACAATAAAAGAGATCGAGTGTTTTATTTACTGGTTCGAAAAAATCAGTGGCGGACGAACCGCGCGGTCCTCTCGGCTCGCCGGGACGCGTCGCGTTTTTATTCCTTCCTGCTCGACTTCGATATCGATTTTATTTCGTCGCGAGGGCCGATGGATTTCGTCTGGAGCACCTTCTACTCCCGTTTCGGTGCGACGCGATTACTCTGCCGATTCCGTCAGGAGTGCCGATCGATGAACACGGTCGTAGAGCGCGCGCGAGATCGACCGATCGCAGCCGTCGAGTTTTTCGCGCGGGAAAATATTCCGCGTGCCTTCGATCGAACACCTCGCAGTGCCACGTTCGAGCGCGAAATTTGTCCGCTCTTAATCCCTTGTACTCGGCAGATAACGCTGGTTAAACTAAAACTCTTATCGAATCGTTGCATGCTGGATTTTGGAACGTAAGAAGTTCGACACGATCGGAACGTTTACGTTCTTCTTTTCTGCAAGACCTTTGTTGCACGAGAAATGGCAGGTGTAAGTAATATTCTAAGGTAAACTACTCGAGGTTCCAACGAAATGTAAAATTTATCGTCAGGGTGTTATCGGTTCCGAAGAACGGATAATTTTTCCAGTTCGCGATAAAGTTAGTTTCCAAGTAAAAGTCGTAACTTCGCAACAATTTGCCAGGTTTCACCGGATTGCACGAAGCGTCGCAATTGTAGTCGCTAGGGGCATCTTTTCCGTAAGATCCCTTAGTGTCGGGCGCGAAGAACGGTGAACCAGTCCCTGAGCCACCCCTCGTAGGGGTTCGAACGAGTCCTCCTGCACCCCTCGTTCGTCTGTTCGCGACCCCTGCGTATCGAGTTCGTTACAGATCCCCGTCGCAAGATCTCCACCCCTCGGTTTCCCCACCCGAGTGCCCTGTTCCCTTCCCCGTAGGTCCCTCGGCCAGCGAAGGACGCACGAAGGTAGCCGGTAGGCACGTAGCAGTCGCGTTCGCGATTTGCGCAACCCTGCGACTGGTTTCCTCTTCGTCCGAGCCAAGCGTACGCCTCTCGCTCCCTCTCGCGGGCTGCGAGCGCGCGGCGCGCCGTTCGTAAACCGCTTTGTCCCGCGATCGTCTCCGAAAACAGGCATCGTTTCTTCGAGAAATCGAATCGAGACGCACGGAGTCTCGTCGAATCCTCGAATTCGAGAGAGAGTTTCGGCCGTATAAAGAGAGGGGTGGCAGATTCTGTCGGAGCGGAGAGGGTGGACAGGTTACGAAGGGTGCGCGCACGCGTGCGCGTGAACGCGCACTCGCGTCGTGCGGGCCGGGGATCGCGAGTCGAAGAGGATCACGTCGGGGGTGTATGCGCGTTGAGCGTGCTCGAATCAACATCGTCGTCGATTCATCGACCGATCGGCCGCCAGTGTGAAGCTGCTTCGACGAGGAGAATCGAACGAAGCTCGAGTCGCTAAAGAGAAAGAGACGGAGAGAGATCGATCGTAGTACCGGCACGCGTCGACGCCTCTCGACGCCTCTGCCCTCCCCTTATTGATCCAGCCTATCGACGGCTTCGGTGGGCGCTGGGCAACCAAGGGAGAGCCAGCAGCGCGTCCTCGATTCGCTTCGACCATCGCTTCGACTACTCGATCGTGCCAGCTAGCGGAGCAACGACAAAAGGGGTGGTCGATCGATCGGAGAAGACCCAGGGGAGGACATCTTGAAGACTGGCCCTTGCCCTCCCCTCCTTCGTGGACAGGGGATGCGCGTTTCGATCGTGCAATTGCGTTGGACCTGAGACCAGACACACGTTCGAGCGTCGCTAACGATTCGAGACACGTGGAGCAACGCTGATCGATCGGACGACTACGCGATTCGATTGCTTATCGATCCTGGGATTCGGTTACGTGGCGCGGTTCGGCGTGCCATCGCGGCGAGGCGCACCTGTCCGTGAGTTCCACGGATTGTTTCCCGAAGAACAATTGCGATTCGACGACCAGTTTACGGGAAAATTCGGAGTGAAAGTAATATAATAGATGGAAGATCGAGAGGAAGACGCGGATTGAACTGTTCGACGAGGCAGAATTGGACCGGCGGACAGAGGATCAACGAGGATCCACTCGATAAACGGATCCAGTTATCGGAGGTGGCAGGGTAGTCCCTCGCGGAACGCGCTTATCGGTCGAGGATAGGTCGCCGCGTAGTCGATGTTTATGCTCGAAGTATCGGCGCATCGAACAACGTTGGTCACGAGGTATCGGAAAATCGATAGAAAGCTGACTGACGCCAGAGCGGTGGCGATGGCGGTGGCGACGGCGGCGGCGGCGGTGGAGGTGGTAGCGACGATGCCGACGGCGCGCACGTAGTGGTTCCTCGCAGCCACGACGACGAATATGTCATCGTTCGAGACTTAAGCTGCGTTGGGGGTGGTCGTAAAGTACGCAACTACGACGACAACGAGAAAGAAACGACGAGAAAGCGGACGAAGAGTCGAGAGATCGTGAACGAACGCGTGGTATTTGCTCGAAAGTGTCGGGAAGCGCGAATCCCGCTCGAGAAAAGGGTTTTCACGTGGATCGTGGTGTCCGGGCTGGAAAGAGAGGGCTCAAGATCGTGCAGGTACACGCTCACCGGTGGCGAGAGACAGAGCGCGAGTGACGTTGTGACGGTGGTGGTAGGACAAGGGATGTCGGTTGGCGCGGACGCAGTTGTAACGTGCAAGGAGACGGTAGAGGGAGAAGGACAGAGAGAGTAGCGCGCGTGTAGAGTCGCGGGGAAGAAAGGTGGATATATCGTACGAGTGGCACCTGGACCCGGAGGAAGCGTAGTTTGAACGTAGCACGCGTCAGGGTGTCGCGCAGCGAGAACCGTAAAACGAACGAACGTACGAACGAAACGGTAAAGCCGAAGAACACGCGAGCACGCCGCTTAGCAGGGTGGACCAGGTGGTAACGGTGGTACTGGTGGTGGTAGTGGTCGGTGGTGTTGGTGGTGGTGGTGGTTGTCGCGAGGATGGTAGTGGTGGTGGCAGTGAGTCTCGTGGCGAAAAGAGGGGCATAAGCGAAACGGAACGGAAGGGTCCTTTGGACAGCTCGGGGTACCGGCGGGCACCGAGGGAGAGACGGAGAGAGATCGTCGCGCACGGCCAGACAGAGAGGTGTCCCCCTTCTCTACGGTTGCTCTCTCTCTCTTTCCGTTGCTCTTTTGCCCTGGCTCTCTCTCCCTGTCGCTCGACACGAACTAACGTATTCACTCGAGCGCAGAGTGTGCGTTCTCACTCGCTCCGCGTATGTCATGGGCGCACGGTGGTCGCCGCCGCTGTGGTACCGGATCTCTATGCCGATCCGACGTGCTGGATGTGGTGGAGCAACAGCAACGTCGTCGTCGTCGGTTGACTCGTCGAGAGCAGCAACGAGAGTAGACGCGTCCTCGTCCACGAGCGACGTCCTCGGTCGCGGTCACGGTGGCGCGACGATTCTGATTCGTTCGAGGTTACCGGACACGAGGCGGTGTCGGTGGTGGTGGTGGTTCACGTCTTCGTCTTCGTATTCGTTTTCGACGTCGTTGTTTCCCTCGTTGCGACGCGACGCGATCCGCGACTGGTCTTCCGCTCAGTGACACGACGAAAATAGCGGGAAAGATATAAAGGAGACGAGGGGAGAGTGTGCGTGAGACGCGACAGAGATAAAGGCGAATCGTGTTACCGGTGCGCGCGTGAATAGCCCGCGATAAGGATCGCGAGGACGCGCGCGGCCAGCGGACGATTAACGAACGGTGTCGGTTACGTAGAATAATAACGTAACGTCGGGAAAAAAGAAAGGAGAGGGAAAGGAGGACAAAGTGCGCGGGAATTCGGAGAGAAACGATCGTCCCGGTGTGTGCACGCGGTGTGTCCGAGCACGGGAGAGCGAGTGCGCGGCCACCCGAACTAGATGTGCGTAAATGGAAGGTATAGGGGACATAGCCGATCATCAATCGCATAGCGAGCAATTACTGGACTCGGTCGATTCCCCGGCGGCGGTTTCTACGCATGGCCGGGGAACCGGTGGGGGTGGCTCGAATGGGAACTGTGCAGGCGGTGGAGGGAACGGAGGCGGAGGTGGTAACAACAGCGGTGGTAGAGGAACGGTGGTCGGTGGGGGTAGACATCACCATCATCACCACCACCATCACCACCATCACCACCAACAACAACAACATCATCAACATCATCATCAACAATCCCATCATCATCACCAGCACCAGCACCAACAACAACAACAGCAGCATCACCATCCCCATCATCATCATCATCAACAGCAGCAGCTGCACGAAGGAAGCGGCGAAGGCACGGCGGGAGGCAGGCACCATATCGGTGGAAGTGGTAACGGTGGCGGAGGTGGTGGTAACGCGGAGGGTATGTCGTCTTCCGCGTCGCAAAGCCCGGACATCGCGTGCGCGAGCTTGCCGCTGGAACTACTGGCGGCTGGCGCGCTCGGCGTCAAGGAGGAGCGAGAGCTCGCCGCCGCGGAGGATCTGTCGTCGTCCCAGGAGCCACCGTGTAGCGGTAACGGGGCAGGTGGTGGCGGCGGTGGCGGTGGCGGTAGTGGCGGTGGCGGTGGTTGTAGTGGTGGTGGCGGTGGTGGTGGTGGTGGCGGTGGCGGCGGCGGTAGCAGCGGCAGCGGCAGCAGCAGCACGAGCAGCACGAGCAGCAGCAGCAGTGGCGGCAGCGGCGGAGGTGCCGTCGGTGGCGCCGGTGGTGGCAACGGAAACGGCGGCGGTGGCGGTGGCGGTGGTGGCGGTGGCGGCGGCGGCGGCGGTGGTAGTGGAGGTGGTGGTGGTAGCGGTGGTAGACAGAACGCGAGGGAGTCCCTGTCGGTGATCGTGCCACCTCAGGACGTGGACGTGGACTCGCGCGACGCCGACTCGGAGCTTCTCAGTCCGGGCAAGCTAACGCCGACGTCGGGGATAAGCGTCTCGGTCGCGAGTATGATCGACGCGACGGACTTCAGGGCGATGCAGCCGGAGCCGACCTATCAGACACTGACCTCGGTCGCGGAAAGGATGTCGCCGCCCGGCTTCAGTCCGAACTCCTCTTACGCGACCCTGACGCCGTTACAGCCGTTACCGCCGATCTCGACGATGAGCGACAAGTTTGTATACAGTGCACACGCGACTGGCGGCGTCACCGGTAGTTTCGCGGTCATGCAAAACAACGGCCTCGGTAACATCGGCCTCGGGATGGGTAGCTCGCCGTACGCGTACGACAAACTGCCCTCGATGAGCATGTCGCCGCCGCACAATTATCCTTCGCCTGGCGCGGGTCTTCAACCGAGTCCTCTCTCGCCCCAGAGCGCCTACAGTCAGAGCGGATTGAACTCGCCGCACAAGTCTGCCAGTCCTCACTACGACCCGGCCTTTTTGCCGAGGTTGCAGCAGAGTCCGGCGGCCCTTAGTCCTTCCTCGCCGCCGGCCGTTTCGGCGACGGCCAGTTTCGCGCCTTCTCATCATTCCCCGCCCACGCATTCGGTGCCTGCTGCTTCGCCGCCGCCTATGCAAACGCAACTGCAACAGCAGCAGCAACAGCAGCAGCAACAGCAACAGCAGCAACAACAACAGCAGCAGCAGCAGTCGATGCAGCAGCAGACGATATCGCACACGCAGCACGTGCAGCACACCTCGGTGGTGATGAAGACGGTCTCGTCGGCGGGTAACGGTGCCGGCGAGGTCGAGGAGATCAACACCAAGGAACTCGCGCAGAGGATCAGCGCCGAGCTCAAGAGGTACAGCATACCGCAGGCGATATTCGCGCAGAGGGTTCTCTGTCGTAGCCAGGGCACTCTCAGCGATTTACTGCGCAACCCGAAGCCGTGGTCGAAGCTCAAGAGCGGCCGAGAGACCTTCCGACGGATGTGGAAGTGGCTACAGGAGCCCGAGTTTCAGAGAATGTCCGCCTTGCGGCTAGCAGGTTAGTCCTTTCCGTCGAATCTCCCACGATACGTAACACGCTCCTTCTTTTCGTCACCTTTACTTTCGCCAACGTGCTATACCGGTAGTCGCGCGCCTCGCGTATCAACACCGCGCGTTCGATCTCCTTCACGGACAGCGTGTCCTATCGTTG
Organism: Megachile ligniseca; assembly: GCA_945859555.1. Lineage (NCBI taxonomy): Eukaryota > Metazoa > Arthropoda > Insecta > Hymenoptera > Megachilidae > Megachile > Megachile ligniseca. Next base: position 2,176,102 of record OX243792.1, read on the forward strand.
TCGTGTTCCCGCACGATCTAGCGTGTCGCTCGATCTTGCTCCGCCTTTCTCGAACCGCGTTCCTTCGAATCGCGTCCGCGTCGAACTTTCGTTCTAACGCTTCGCACCGAATCGCTCTTTGCTCGGACTATTTCTCGACTACTCGAACCTGTTTTCTCCAACTTTCTCCAACGACTCTTCTCCGCTAAACTAGCGAAACTAGCGAAAAATCTGATCCCGAACGGTGTTGCGATCGTCCCCGGTTAGGGCTAGGGTCTAAAGACGCGACGGTAGGCGTAAAGGGAGTCATCGGTAGGAAAATCCAGCGGGAAGACGGCGCGAAAATTCGCTGGCACGGTGCTCGGTTTTCGGCGCTCGTTACGAGCAAAATCGGACAACGTCGAGCGTGTGCACGCGCGTAAGAGACGCGGGCGGAAGCGCACACGTGGCACCCACGTGGAGAGGCGTTCCCTTCCATATCATTCAGAGATAGACGCGCGGAATAACACTTTTCGAATTCAACATCCTTTGCCCCGGCACAACACACCGCGTACAGTTTATTGATCGTGGTCACGCGGTGCCAGCGTCACGGCGCAAACGCGACCTCGACGACGCCATGTTACCCGTGCCCCTGCCACGCTGTCCTTCCATCCCTTCCCCGTTCTCCCGAGACTTGCCCTGTCCGTTCGGGAACGTGTTATCTGTGCTGCGCGATTTCGCGCCTAATAGACACCAAACTTCCATGCTGACTGCACTGCAACCGGAACTGCTTCACGATGCAGGGTTACTTTTATCGTTCGGCCAGTTTACGAACCTTTGGTTCATCGCTAAACGCGATTGATCATTGCACTTTCTACTCTCTGTAGCACTCTTCATTTTCGATTACGTCTTCATCATGGGCCTAATCGTTTAAAGGCTTTGCCTTGATTAGGTAAATTACGTGACAACGAGAATCTGAGATTTCGTCGTTTCATTGTTGACTAAAGTGGGAGGAATAGCGAGCCAAGATGCTCTCGTATGTGGGTCATCTCTGATTCACAGCTTTTTGCGTCGAAACTACTCCAAATTGAAAGCACATCCGATTCAAGGTTCCTCGTAAAACAATGTTCTTCATCGAGTTCTGTTCACCTCGTAGTTTGCTCGAATGTTCGCGTTTGGAAACAATTTCATAGAAAGCCCATAAAATTTGAGGAATCGTCGTTTACGATGAGCCGGAAGCGTTAAGAAGGTCAAGAAAGAGATTGCAGAAAGGGGGTTCGAGAAATAAGAAAAGCAAATTTACGTTCATGGAGGACAAACATTTCTCCCAGGCACCGTTGGGTCGTTTCTCACCCCCCTCGTCCACCGTTCCTTTTGTAGCTTGGCAAAGGCGCAAAGATAATGTCGAGAAGGGGCCAGTGACTATTCTCTGTAGCCAGTCCTTCTTTCTCTGTCTTGCTTCGGTAAGGGTCGTGAAATGGGCCGGGATAGCGGCGAAGAAAAGCTCTGGCAGTAGCAAAGGGTTCGCTCGCGGAGACAATGCTGCTGAAGAAGAAGGGTTCGATCCAATGCCCTTCAGATTAGAGGCCCGCCATTGTTTCCCACGTTTCTTTCCCGCTCGTTTTCAAGCGTGTCTCTCGGTGTCGTCTCATTAAAACACGTTCGAGGATGCATCCTAGTACAGCGACTATTTTAACCGATGTCGCTCCAATATTCTCTGTCGTTTTGTTTACCGTGAAATCTTTCGAATGTGCCAGCATTCATTATCCGAACTCTTATAGCGAACCCTTAAAACGATTCTTGAACGATCGAACTTTGCTGAACTTTGAAAAACACAAATTCATAAAATCGATCGCTAGAACATTCTTGTGGCCCAAGAATGCAAGTAAGACTCGCGACGAGCTCGACTACCGCATGCAAATCCTCGTAAATGATTCAGAGCGAGGATCGATGTGAAAACGGTGCTAATTCCAGTTCTCGTATCTTCAGCTCGTACGTTGGCAATAAATGGACGCACACACGGTATTGTAGTAATAGTCGTATCGATCGAGCCACGATTCTGACCGAAGGAAACACGCTTCTTGTCCAGCAACGATGCTTAAAAGCACCTCGCGTGTCTCGATCTTCCTCGACTGTCCGAATGATTATAAAATTGATCGAACTTCGAATGAAAATCCAGACGTTTATTCCTCTTCAGAAACTTTTAGCAGAGTCAAGTGTTCATTTTCCGAAGAAATTTCGAGTGAACGAAATAATATTTCGTCTATGAAATATCGGGGAATAACAGAGATAATTGTTAATAAATTCGTAGCCAGGGATGTATCGGTGCATTGGTTGAAATTCATCCAGCGAGCGTATATCTGGCCCGCTTCTGACCATCGCTCGCGCTTAATCGCGTCCACCGCTGTTATCGATCGTTGAAACGGGTCAGGTACATTAGTTACAGAGCCAGCAGGTCTCCCGTGTCCACTTATTTACTTTTCCCCACCAAGATATGTCATTATCCGTGCTCGTGACTGCGCCTCTGATTTCAGTTTCCGTGATCTACGCCATTTTGAACTTGTCGCGTGCCAAACTCGCTTAAGTGAAAATCGTAATTCGTTATCGAGAAGTTTAAGTAGGTTGACTTTGTCAGAAGTTCCGATTCCACGAGCCTTGACAATCGAAGGTTATCCACTTTTACTTGGAGCGTTTCCACTTCCAAATTCATCAAATCTACAACTTATGAGCAATAGTATCTTCTACTTTGGAGAACTAAGTTCTCTCTGGTCTTGTGGTTTTTGGTCAAATTGATCTGTTAGATCTTATTTACGGGCAAGTGGACATGTTTTGAATATATTTTGAGGGATTCAAGTACTCGAAAATGTTCGATCATCGTATATATAAAATTGTTCCCTGTTCCCGATCGAGTTCCAGAACTCGCCTCAAAGAACTTACAGATGCGACTGACAGCTGGTCGTGGAAAGGTGTCGTTCGCAGCCCTCGAAACGCGACCGACAAAGAAAGGAGACGGTCATATGAGCGACGAGGATGGTGCTCCTAGTGACGTCACGACCCTCGTGGTACCCACATCATCTGTCGGCGTTGTAGAGGTGCTTCGAAAGGTGAAACAAAAAAAAGAAAGACGAAAAAAAAAAGAGAAGAAGAAGACCGTAAAGAGGTTCTGTTTCAAGGATGCGTCCTCGTTGTACAGAGTTCCCTGCACTTCGTGGGCATCTTCTTCCTGCCCTTGCCGTGCAGGAGCAATTTTCTTATTTCTGATAACAGTTCATTGTTCGAGCTGCTTATTATGGTCTTGTAAAATATTTTTAATAAAATTGCACAACTCTGTTGATTAGTACGAAGACCATTTAATGCAATCATTTCCCAACGCTGTAACCTAACGCTTGCTAAAAATTTCTACCAGAAAAGTATACCTTGAGAATTGCTGGAGGAAGGGAAAAGACAAAAGAGGAAATTCTTAGGAACACGTGCGAGCACCGAACGCGTTCTCTGTTGGCACGCACGATAAACAGTAATCGATGATGCGGGCTTTTACGCTGACCACCGTGGTTTCCGGCCTGTAGTCACAGGACAATTATTTTCAACGTGTTGGCTCCCCTGTTTCCAGGCCTGAGATTCCTTTTTTCTTTTCTTCCAAGTATAGAATATTCCCCCCTCTATACACCGTTCGCTTCTGTTATTAACACCTCTCGCAAATCAAATACATAGGCACTAGCGCTTCGCAGACTTTTTATATCTTCCACACGGTCATTTTTGTCAATCTACAAGCTTTGTGTAATTTTGCGATTTTCTTATCAATTCGTATTGGACTTTACGCGTGATCATTCGAACTGCCTTAAATGAGCGCCATTTTCTTTATGATTTATGACTGTACTCGTCAGTTTATGTCGGTACATGTCAATTAGCTAAGCGAGATTCTTGAAAATTATTTCAAGAGTCATGAACGATTCCACTCGAGGCGAAAGAATTCTTGTTAACGTTTACCGTGTATCGTCGTTCGAGGAGAGCAGGCTTATCGTCAAACATACCAGTGTCACATTTCGTTTATCAACGAACGACGCAAAGTTTAATTCGAATCACGACTTGTCGCTGTTAACCGCGTTGCGTTCGAAGAAAACGCAATCGATTTATTTCCCCCTGCTTCTTCGATCCTCTCAAAATTACCAAATGTACCCCTACATATTATCAAACTTTAATTTCATAATACAGAGATGACGGAACAATTTATTCGCAGCATGATTTTCTAATCCATTATCGACGAAAGGTGAAGGGTCGAAGGTCAGGATTTTCCTAGGTCGACGCCATGGTAACAGCTGTTCCACGAAAGGTGTTTCGACGTGACATCTGCACCGGTACCCCCCTCTTTCTCCACGCTATTCACCGAATAGCCTTTTTCTCGTCAGTGAAAAACAGAGTTTACTGGGCCAAACGATTCCGACACGCGCCCGATGGAAAAATCGATTTTCCAACCGGCAATCGATGTTTAATCCCGCGTTAATCGTGTCTCGTCGGTTCGATCGAGCCTTTGCCGATAGATACGGCACTGTTTATACTCCGGATTCCTGAATGAACCGATTTGGAAACAGATAAAAGCCTGCTGTTTTGCTTTCGCATATCGCACCGTCGAAAAACTCCTCGTGCCGTCAAAGGTACGCTAAATGACACTTATACCAATTTAAAGCTCAAACCCATTCATGTTTTCGTCTGAAAATGGCTGATTATACGAAATCAGCTTGGAAACTAGTATGAATTGTATATAAAATGTCTGCGCCATGTCAATTTAAGGAAAATGGCCGTATTAAGTTTAATGTTTTCGAAGGACAACAGTCACAGATTTTGAAGCGCGTCAAGTCTAATACGAAGTAGAGAAAAATGCCACTTATCGATCCGAAGTTTAACATTTTACGAAAATGGCTGTGTCGAGCTGCGGGGAAACTCGTTTAAAAAATTTAAGCGAATGTCTCGGAAGCTCCGAAAGGTCATCGAAGTACGGTCGGAGAAAGGGGACAAATATTTTGGAAAAAGTTTCGTGATGAATTTCTCCCTGAAACTGCTTCCACAAGCTGACTCATCCTCCACGTCATGCATGCGGTATACGTCTATGTACACCAGCAGGAACACCTATTACACACAGCGGTGTGTCTGTCTCTATCTCTACCCCTATTTCACTCTAGCCTTCGACCCTCTTTTTCCACCGCGTAGGGTTCTCAGTGGGAACTCGGCTTACTGTTACGAGGCATACATGTCAGTCTGCTACTGTTACGTACGTGACTGGCGTATGTACAGGCTGGTACCGTAATGGAAGGGGATGATTCTTCGCGAACGAGGGAAAAAATGGCTCGAATCACCCCACAACCCTTTCGTGCCACGAGTTCTCTCTTTTTTTCTCCTTTCAATTCACGTTTAATCGTTATTTCACGCTGTTCTCGCAGAAATTACGAGCTGGTGATAGAGAAATCCTCTGGAATAAGGAAACACCCTTATCTTCGAGGACACGTTCGTTCCAACGACCGAGCCGTTTTTGAAAAGATCTAACCTTCTTGGGGGATTTCGGATCACACGGATATCATTTAGGGGTTTTATAGATCAAATTTTCTGATCTCGTGTTCTCTCGTTAGCTCTCAACGATTAATTTTAAAAATTTAAAGATGTTATAAAGAAATATCTGGGAATGGTTGGACATGGAGGATTTCTGCATTTTCTTTCAAGAGGGTTCTTACCCCTTGCCAGACCTAGAATAATTTACAACTTTACATAATCGCTTTACCCGAACATCCGAACGATTATTCAAAACTGGTTCGTGAAATAATTGGAGGTCCGTTGGACGTCGAAGGGACTATATGGCAGAGTAGAAGCAATTTATACAGAGTATTCCGCTTCTCATGTAGAAATTGTTTAACATGTCAGATATTATTTAACTTCGTAAATCAACTCGGCTTTACAAAGGGTTGCATCTATCCAAAAGAACAGTAACGTTAAATATCAAAATATCTAACATTACGAGGTTTAACAATTTACATACATGAAACATCATCTCCGTGTAAATCCCCCATCTGAAAGAAAAATTTGGGGAACATTTCTGTCCTCCAAACGGGTGCATGCAGACATAATTTTCAAAGTTACGTTAAATTTTCAAGGACATTAAAGAGTTCTTCGTAATTTCTCTGCGCACAATTGAAATTTCCCGCCATAAAATGGTTGAAAGTAGTTCGTGAACGATCGGACAGTTCCGTCGTCGGCCGAAGATGATGATCAACGGGACGTCTGCACGGAAGATCGTAGAGGAACCGGTCTCAACGAGGATAAAATAAAAATGAACAAAAAAAATAATGGAAAAACGTTTTTGTATCGAGGTGTCGGTCGTAAAAATCGATATCTCGCGAAGTTTCAACGATATCCGACCAGCCAAACGGATAGACAAAGACACGCACCACGAAATCGATCGAATCGTTTCGCGAATCTCGCGACTCGGCTGAATGCTTTCGCGTTTTTCTTTCGTCGGCTTTTCCTTTCAGTTTTTCCGCGTACACTCCTTTCATCCGATCCTCGTCGATCCCGTTTCCGTCTTTTCTTTCGGTTTTCTTCCTTCTGTTCTGTTGCTTGTTTCTCCAGCGAACAATGTTTTTTCGCGACAAATTTTCACGGCCAACCGCGTCCTCGGCGTTGAAAAAGCGATTTCGAAAAAGAGCAAGTTGATTCACTTTTCTAACTAATGCTTTTCAACGCTGCGACGCTGTTGTTTTTTTTCTTTCGGTTGATACTTTCATTTCTATCGATAAGTTATACTTTTAAGAGAACGACATACCCCTGCTCTTCCGTTTTATGATTTCTTTCTCGTGCACGTTGTGTTTCTCGTTTGTCGATTTTCAGTTAAGTTCGCGCGAAAGTCGGTTGCTTCCGATGATTTTCCCTTGTCACCCTTCCGTTTTCACATTCAGGAAGGGATCTCAACTTTTCCTCTTCTCTTATTGCAGGCGGAAATTTGGTTGCTTCGGAAATTATGGGACAACTCGGGAATTGAGGGATGATTTATAAATTTAGGATCCTTACATTTGGGAAGAACGTAGGGGATTTGAAAATCTCCGAATTTGTGAATATAGAAAATTGAAAATATCAGAATTCGGAAATTGAAGTATTTAAAATTGTAATTGTAACTCAGAAATATCTAAGCAATTTGAAAATCTGAAAATGTGGAAAGGTAAAAACGATTTTTCAAAAGCGTCCCGAATCATACCAAATCTCCGTAGCGGAAAGCAGAGGAAGGTGAGGGAAAAATCAGAGCGCGATAAAGCAAGAGAAACGCGAAAGAAATTATAAGCGAGGGTATTATTTCGCGCGACAATGGTTCGCCACCATGAAAACTGATTTGAAGTTTAAACGCAAGGTGTGTGTCTATCGGTTTGGTTTTAGCCCTGAGCAACTGCTCTGAGAGCGGAGGTGAGCCGGAAGCCATGCTGGATATCCACCACCCAGGAACCGGTCTCGAGTCTCATCACCAACAGTTTCACAACTCATATGGTAATATCAAAAAATACATCACTTTAATAGTTTATTTAAAATTACTACGTCGATGACCAACAAAATTACATCACTTCAGAATACTAAAACTAGATACTTTTTCGTGATTATTCTTAAAAAATTATCTTTCTTAAAATGTTTCGAGTAATAGTTTAACGATTCTTTTTTGAGGTAAGAAAAAGCAATCTGAGAATTTTAGAAGATGGTTTAAATTTAGTCTTGAGTAGTTTGTAAAGAATACAATTTAACCCAGAGGTAGAATTTCAGCAAAGTGCCAAAAATTTGGCAAAAAGTCTTCGCTAATAGTTCACGAATACCCCTTAAAAGTGCGGAGAGTTTAAGTCACCCTCTTGAAACCATTATCATCCTCTTGTTACACGTCTAATAATCTTTACTCGAAGAACTAAGGCACTATTTTTAATTGCGTAGTACTCGACCTCCGAGGAAACTTCCGTGGTTATTGTTTGGCGAGATCAAATTTTAAGTCAACCTGGATTCCGAGTAAAACTTGCAATAATAAAACTGCTGGAACGATCGTTCAATAATTCGATGAACTAGGTCGTGAATTTTCGTTCTTCGACGAAAGGGGCCGAAATTAATCGTGGACCGTTTCTTTACGAATTAAACGAGGTTTAATTCGAGGTTTCAATCGCACTCGATGGTCTTGAACCGTCCTGTTAACCTGATTCATGGTATATTTTCGTAATCTTTCCGTCTTTCGCTGTTCGGGGATTTGAAATAAACATTCGTGTGCAATTTCGGTCGGAAACTGCAAAAAGTTTCGTTCATCAATTCTTTATTAAGATTCTTAAATTTCGCGCCAAAACTCTCAGTCATGTAGAAACAAATGTTCCTACGTTAAAATATAAATAAAATAAAATAAAAATATTGATCTGTTAGTCGATGCTAAACTTTACAAACAGGAACCGCGGTTAGAGATCTGAGATAAATAGATTAACATATGATTTAAAAAAATGCACGATTCGAAGAGTAGTTTTTGACGTACGGAGTATTCGCGTTATCTGCCACAATCGAATTAATTAATCGGCCCTCGTTTTATATCGATCTATCCATTATCGAAGCGTTCCGAATAACCCGAAGCCCCAGCGTGCCCGTACTATTTTCATCGAACTCGAATCGCTCGAGTTCTTCGAGATCACCGTGAATTTTCCAACGAATTAATATTTAACGAAACGCTCCGCTCGAAAATCATCGATCTGTCGTTGATTTATGGTCCATTAATCATTTTCATTGTGTGTATTATCGAAAATGAATATTTTGTTGTTAATAATTTCGCGTCATTAATCAACGTAGCAAATCGCCGCTATGAAACTCACCCCCTGATATAATTATATATCACTATCGCTAGAGCTTATTATTCGGCCATTAATAAAAATAGTTTAACAATCATGGGCTACTAATTGCACCAGTAAAGTTACATCCCTTTTGTGTCTCTGTCAAAACCACCCCAAAGGACTAAAATTCATAGTAGTTTTAAAACACGTTCCTAAAAGCCACCCCTTATGGACTCTTTAGTATCAAACGACAGAAAATTACACTCATTCTAAAACCCAACATTCGAACGTCACTTTTCCACCCCCAAAAGATTCAACTTCGAGTCAATCATTCCGTCAGCATATCATCCTATAGAATCCATTCCCGACGAATTCGAACTTTCATTTTTCCCCGACATTCTTCCGATAGAAAACGACACGGAGAATGGGGGAGGAATAAAATCAGTCCGTATACGGGGCTCAAAAATCCTCCCCGGTGTAATTCGCGTAAAGAAGCCTGCAAGCGAGTTCGATTCCGGGAGGCAAGAAAGCCGAACGAATGAAAGTCTAACGTGCTCTTCGTCGTCGCTGAAGTTTAATTAGCTGCGCCTGTGCGCCACGACCGTATACGCGAGCCGATACACTACGGATTGCCGGGGCTGTATCGAGGGAAATGGACGTTCCAGCTATGGATACGACGTCGGAAGGGGGTGGTTGCCTCAAAAGGACTCCGGGGTGGTTTTCTGACTCCCTCTCTGGCACACATACAACTGCCGGCAAAAGTTATTCCGATGTCACTCGTCTTAATCCCCTTCTATACCACACTTTGTATTTTTACATTTCCGAACTGTAAAAATGAGGTACATCAGCTATGTTCTTACGAAACCTAGGTGTCTTAGAAAAGAGAAGACACAAATCTTCCAAAGTGTCAGTCCACAAATTTCTGAATTCTGGTGAATCCTCAAATGCACCCCCAAACCCAAGATTCGCACCCTTATCCCTTAATTTCTCCCTCAATTAACCACTACCGTCCCAGACTTTCCTCCCACGAACCTAAACATCCCGCTATGCGTCTTCCCAAAAACCGTCCCAAAAAAGTCTGCCCTTCCCCAAGAAATAAAACTTTTGGCCCGCAGTGTACCAGCGCGCGTTCGAGTGGCTAGATTCAAATAGACCGGTGCACACGTGTGCATCGAGGATGTGGGTGCAAAAAGGGGGAGGAGGGTGCGGGTGGAGGATCGCAGAAATGGACCGTTGCCTCGAGCACGAGTCCGTTATGTGACGAGGAGGCGGTAGGGGACGGCGGGGGCGGAAGGGCTCGACTTTTGTACACATCAGATTGAAATTTAGCGTAGGATTTGAATGAGCGGCCGAAGAGTAGCGAGATTACCTTCCCTCGTTGCTACTTCGACCATGCCTTCGACGTTTTTCGTTCGACTTGGTCCGCTTCGACGCCAATCGATCCCAAACCCCAACCCTTGTTTAGTATTTTTTTCTCTGTGTGTGTGTGTGGTGGTCTTGTTTTTATTTTGAACGTAGTTGTAGGTAAAAGGGCTATCATCGGGATCGGAGAGAGAAATTGTTCCTTTTATTCGCCGCTCTGATTTTCCTAGGCGACTGGGGGTGGAGAAAATTTGCAGCATGCTCGACTTTACGGTTTTTTTTCTACGGATACACAGCTTCGACGTGGCTTTTTTCAACTTTCCTGGGGTTGATTGGAGTTGTAGGGGAAACTTGTAATTCTGGGGTTTAAGGTGGAAGGGGTGCCATGTTCGAGAGAAAGAAAATAGAAATGGATTGTTCGCATCTGTTTATTAGCGTGTTCGATCTCAAGGTAACAGGTGCACGCCGGTAACAAATATTACACCATTGAGCCTAATAGCGATATATTCCAATTAACTGCGAAAATAGCCTGTATTCCAAAAACGCCATCGTCGAATATTTGGCTGTCTTAAAATCCTGAAATTTAATCTCGAACAACGTCAATCATCTTCAGAACCGCATTTCTAGACAGTACTTTGTCGCATTTTTCGCTCACTTATCTTTCTCAATATTACGGAAAAAGGGGAACTACGTTCGGTTGATGGGAGGCTCGGAAATTCGGCCAGATTCCTCCACTTCCGGTGGCGCGTCAGAGAACGTATCAGAGACATGTCAGTGTCTCTGAAAATATTCGAGGGTAGACACACGCTGTCACTCCGACTAATTACTTCGTTACTAATGAAATTAATCGCTATCATACGCGTGCTCTTCGACGCGAGTACGCGATATCACAAAAACACCGAGCAGTCTGTGCTCTCGTCAAACGCATGTCACCGCCAACAATATTTTGTTACGATGCTGTTCAAAAAATACCCCATATTCTACCTGGCGAACTCTCTTCACTGGTACACTAATGAAATTTCTTTTTTAATTGGTCCAACTTTGTTATTTAACAAGCTTTCAAAATTTGTGCAAGGGTGGAAAATTGAATACGAATGTGTAGTAACAATTTTATATAAGTAAATTATAGATAGTAGAAACTACCCCACACTGGAAGTTAATGGTATATACCCCTACTTAAACGAGTGAGTCTTTAGAACCACCCCTGTGTCTTGGAATCTCGTGAGTTCGCCGAACTTTATCTCGAAATTTCACTACAATCCGCGATACTTTTAAACTGCGCCAATTAACGCGGCATGTTTCGGGGAAACTTTAGTTGGCGAGGGTGCAGGTTCAAGCTGCACCCTTAATTCGCGAGACGGATCCTCGCGAGACGTGGGAATCGAGAGGGATGTCCGGCGAAAAGTTTCGATGGAACCTAATCAGATCAATTTTTCGATAATGAACCGTTGTTCCCTTTCGTCCTAGGAAGGAGGGACACTTTTAAGGGTGGAACAAACTGAGGGGCTGGCATGGTTAACTTGTCCGATTCTTTGTTTTAAATTGTGTCTTTGAAAGTCGTTAAGGTTTTTAGAGCCTCCTCGTGTTTCCTTGATGTTCGATGACAAGGGTGCTTAGGGTAGTTCAAGGGGGTGTGGAAGCAATATCGATTAAAGGTTTAAGATTTTTAAAAACAATGACGCCTGTATTGTATGGACTTAGTAAAACTTTTAACAATATAACTATGTGAAGTCTTTGTTAATGTTTTTTATATAAAATGATAAGTTACACAATGTGTAATCATGTAAAGTCTGAAACTTGTAAAATGTAACTAGTGAAATTTCAAGCCTGATGAAAATAGTTGACCAGTTAATAGAAAATGGCGGACAGTAGTTGAAGTACTAAATCGTCATTTATAACCGCCAATCGTTTAATATTCGCTAAGAAGGGTGAGGGGGATCGTTGGCCAGAAAGTTAATCGAATATTGCAGGAAAATTGGGGAAATTCCGGGACACCGATCAGGAAATTGTACGTCCCTGGAATCTTGGCTCGTAGGAAAATACCTGGTCCGCGTCCCCAGAGATAAATGTCGCAATAATATTTCACACACCTCGGGCTATGTTCGAAGAAAGGAGGCGAGCGGGGGTGAAAGCGTCGTTCAAACTCACTTAAAGGCTCGAACGTCGCGAGCATGATTTAAGATTGATTCCATGAGCTTCCAGGGCATTTATTTAGTGGGCCGCGTGAAAATTCGTGTGAAAAATCGTCGACATCTACCCGAGGACGTTTGTTCCTGGCATTACACGCAAACGGTTGTGGATATGGATGGGAACCTTCATCTGGGGATTCTTATTCGACGGAACCGGAAATCGTCTTCCAAAACTTAAAATTTATTTACAATGGACAGTAACCTTGATTATGCAAATTATAATTGGTAACTCCAGGCTGCGAGTATCATTTTGATTTGTTCAATCTGAAATGTAGTGTGCGTCAAGAGTGTGACACGTGTGTGTCGAGTGCGTCAGGAGTGTATAGAGTGCGTCATGAGTAAGACAATATTATAACTCAAAGAGTTGATCAAATAGCAATCAAAGCAAAATGTAATTATATCGCAGTAAAAATTTCATTAGGAAATGTCCGGTATCCAATCAACGTACTTCCCAAAGGGAAATTAGGGAAAATCAACGATGGTTATCGAACGTAAATACCGTTATCTCTTCGACTTTATTATTTAGTTCCGTTGATTACAGAACGATCGCGTTAACGTTCATTTAAAATGCCAGCTGATTAGACGGCTTTGTTATCGACGTTTCGATCGCTCGATTAACCGATAACTTTCTCCTCGTGAAAATTAAACAACCCTCATCGATTGTATTTTGAATGAACTTCGCGTATCACACGGAAGTTTCTTCTACCCTCCTGCTATTGGCGTAACCTTTTTCAACCCTGTCTCGTTCGGTTATTCGACTAATCGATCTCTCGTAGAAACACAAACGATTCATCGATCGGATTCAATCGTGTTTAACGATGCAATTATTCTCTTATGGCGTACCTTTTATCATTTCAACAATTTATTCCGATTTGGAAATTTGTGGAAATCGAGGGAATTTTATATTTTCTAAATTCTCAAGCTGGGAAATTTCATTTTGGGGTGTTAGACGGTGGAAAATTTTAAGTTTCAAGCGTTGTAAGGTGGAAAATTTTTAATTGGGAGCGTTGTAAGGAGGGAAATTTCAACCTTGTGGCGCTGGAAGGTGGAAAATTTAAAGTTCCAAGCGTTGTAAGGTGGGAAATTTGCAACCCCAAGCGTTGTAGGGTGGAAAAACTGAACCTCGCAGCGTAAAAAGGTGGAAAATCGCAATACATAAAGTTTGCAAAGCGGAAAATTTCGATTTCTAAAATTCCGGAAGTGGAAAATGTAAATTCGCGGTGTTAAAGGATAGAGAAGGTGCACTCTCCGTAAAGCAAAAATGGTCAGTCGTAGCGGCTAACAGGGATGGCACGTAAAAGTTAAAGGAATGACGTTGCGACTTCGGGGATAGGAAATTTCGCGTAAGTAGGTAGAACCAAATAAGACAAAGTTTCTCGAGGGGCAGGATGGGGTTGTTGGTGTACGAGGGGGTGTGGGGTGCGAACTAACGGCGACGACGTAGTTGCTTCCAGCGGGTACTTGTGTAACGGAGGCCACAGGGGCGGCGACACGAAGGATCGAAAGGGGTTGGAGGGGGATGGTGTGCCTTTGTAACGGCGTGGGGCACCGTGCATGTAACGAGTTTCCAATAATGGCTCGCCTGCGTTACGCCATTGGCCGCTAGTTTCGTTGCAGCCGCACCAAGAAACCTTCCCTAACCCCCTTCTGCACCCCTAGACCTTCGACCTTCCACGATTTCAACACTTTTCAGTTATTTCTTCGTGTATCTTCCTCCACTTTGTTCTACCTTTCACTCTTCTCCCTTCTTTCATCTACTGCTTTTCTCGAGATGCCCATTTATTTCATTAACCCTTTGCCATACTTTCACGAGTCTGTCACTGTGATCAATTTTACTGGAATTTTTAATACATTTCAATTTGGAGTTCAATTATGTCCGACGCACTTGGCAAATAAATCGTAAGGCACTTCAGAGTTTAATTTCTCTTTGGTAGAGGTTGAAAACTATCCCTCTTCAACCCTGTTTCAACCTCCCTGAATCATGTCATCGTTGGACGTCGGTATAATCGAGCTACGATTTTTCTGTAACCCTTCTAACCAGTAATTTTCTTCCTTGACCTTTCTCTAGAGATAACTTTGGGATCCTTTGACCAGCGATCCTCCTTCGAATCGATCCAGTGGCTTAATTATCCTCTTTTTTCGCGTGACAACCCCCGTATGACGACGATTTTTCGCGTCTCGACCGGATGTCTCTGATCCTTTGATCCTTCCTAGTGCTCGTTTTCGTTCCCGTGACTTCCGTGGATCTCTTGAACCCCTCTCGTTATACCGTTCTCGAACCACGCAAGATGCCCGAGGAAGTTACAGTCGTCTAAGCGCTTCTAACGCTGCTCGATCGATTCCGTGACTCGAGTGCAAGGTACACACCGCGTTTTCGACCGTATCGATAGCGGCCAATTTTCGACCTGACTGTTCTCAGACTTCGATGAATCGAGGAAGATTGCTGTATCGAGTGTGGACGGAGTTAGAAAGAGGGTACTTTAATAATTCTCCTTATCGAATTAGGAGTGCATTTGTCGGAGTGATAACGTTCTATAGACGGTTCAATTTTATTAGCCTTAATTATACTATACAGAAAATACAGAGGATAGGTTTTCTTCTAGATTGAAGACTTACGAGAGGAATATGAAAAGTAATTAATTTATGAAGCATCAAATTTCCGAAAACAGAAATTCAGAAGCAGAGAAAATTTTCCACGGATATTCAAGAAAATTTGACTTGGCATTTTCGACTTATTTTTGTAGCACGATTACGGAGAACCTGTACTCTTCCTCCTTCCCTTTTCGTTAGCCTGCCGTTTTTATTCCCCGTTCTTTTTTTTCATTCGGAGTCTTCTCTTTCGGTCTCCGTTCGATCGTTCTCTTTTTAAGGGGTGGAAGGGGTGAGCTAGAAAAATTCGCCGATAAGCGCGAGCTCTCTATCGGTTTTGTCCGAATATGAATACCTGAGACCCGAGCCCGGTAATAATGCATTTTCCAGCCCCCTCACTGCCCCTCGCCACCCCTCGATGCTGCCCGCGCGCCGCGGCAGCATTAATTAATGGGCGAATTAAATTTTAGGCGACCGCCAGCGGCGTCTAAATGTTTAATTAACTGGCTAATTAATTGGCGGTCGGATGCTCCCGTTACGACACGCGTTCACTCGGTCCGCGCATCAGCTTCGATGTTTTCGGAGAACCGCGAAACGCGTGCCTTCAAACGGTTTCACAAAGATGTAGATCCGCGGTTAATCTGAATAACATCTCTCGCCAATTGTAATAAAATACGTACATGTTACTCATAATTAGGAACCATTTGTGCAATTTAAAAAAGCAAAATCTCTGAACCGATTTCCAATGAAATCTGTTCAAATTGAACAATCGGTCAACTGTCTGAACATAATCTAACTATCATAGGGGTAGTTTAAGCGTACACGAGGTTGGAGCAATTTACGAAAGAATAGAATAATGCATTAATAATTATAGTTGTTAAACAGAAAACGGTTCGAAATTTCCAACTAGTAAGTGGTAGTTTCAGAGATATTTCACGAGGATCGATCCCTACAGGGACGAATAAAACATACGTCTTTTTCGATAATTTGTAACGAGACAGATCGTCATCAATTATTAACTCTCGTAACTTGCAGGATATTTCGATAAATGTACGAAAAAGTAAATGAAAGTATTTTAGAAAAAGAGTGGAGAGCTAAAGAGGATTCTCCCCGAAAAAAGAACGCAGAAAACAACGGTGGGGGTTGAAGGATCTGCGACGAGGGTTGGTTGCCGATGTCCAAGTAGAAGAGAGAGCCTTTCTTCTTTTCTGTCGTGGCATTTTCCATAAGTGGATCGTTACGTCGATCCGCGACGCTGTATCGGTGGGGTGGAAAAAGGGATCCATCGGGATACGAGGGGTGGCCGAGGGGGTGGCGTATCAATGCGAAGTGGCCGTGGAAGGAGGATGAAAAAAAATGTATAATGAAAATACTCGAGCTTATAATAGCCGTGAAAGTCGGCCAAGAAATCCCGTACGCCACTCGTTACCTCTGGGATACATGAATTCCGTTACTGTTGTTTCGTTGTTGTTATTGTTGCCGCTTTTGTTGCGACGAGTACCACCGTCGATTATCTGTTTCTCATCGAGAGTCGAGGAGATACATCGGTTGCTTTCTCGCGCGATTCAGAAGGTAATCGACCAACGTAATTGCCCGTAATTGCCGCTTCAAGATGTATATATATTATTCGTCGCGAAATTGCGGGGGATAGTTTCTTTTTATTTCCAAGTCCGAACGTTGATCGCGCAATTACGCAGGGAGGTACAATTGCAGGAGTAATTATTAATAAGAAACTCGAAGGGTTGGAAGTTGTATCCGATACGTCCTCTTGTCGAGGGTCCAAGAAAAAGGGAATTGCGGTGGTTGGTTAATAAATCAACGTCATAAATCAATGACAGAACGATCGACGGCGACAAAGTAGAGCCTCCTAGAAATGAAACGAAACGTGAATTCTACCTCGGCCATTCGGTCCATCGGTTGGCTGGAATCGGACCTTAAAACTTATCGGGGATCATTAATTGCCATCAATTAGCTCGATAAGCTTGGAATTTTCGAGGGTGACTCGTGATTACCTAGGGATAGTTCATCCTTAGCAGCAATTCACACGATCATACCCAAAAAGATCGATTCCAAATTTCCAGGATTTCCAAATATTTCTACATCTAATTAACCGAAGTGTCCCTATTACTTGGAAGCGATTTCAGACCTGAATCTTCGAGGTCTCCCAAAAAACAAAAGCCAATTCCAGGATATATTTTTCACGTGGACGGCCAAATTCTTGTTGGAGGGGTAGTATGAAAAAGAAACTCATTAACGGTTGGGCCAGTCGAAGGGATTCGTTTCGGTGCGACAGGCACATGTGCGCATAATGATCTCCGGCTATGGCCAGGTTATGTCGGCCGCGGGGGCCGAAAGGTTGCCTTTAATTAGCATAACTACTGCGTACCAACGTTAGCCGGAACGTAGCTGGCTCTGGCTGGCTGGTATGGTGGTAATATGCGCCCCGACTAGTCCTTGAGTTATTGCCTGATCAATAATCTATATGTAGCCAGCAACAGTGGCGTACTACACCGTGCTACACCGTTCAGCTAGCCTGGTGTCCACGTAAAGCCAACCACCACCACCACCATTGCCATCACAACCACCACCACCACCACCACCACCGCCGCCGCCGCTACCACCATCACCATCAACCACCCTCGTGCACCGGTGCAGTAGCTCTAAGCTTCCAGCGTTGAATATTGCAGCTGGGGTATCGCTCTTCGTCGATAAATCTTCCGCTTCTTCGTGCAAAACAAACGAACGAGTAGAAAAAAAATATATTCTGCCAGAGAAAAAATTATATAGAGAAAAGGATAGAGAGTCAAAACACGGAACTGGGCTAACTTCCGGTCCGCGACTGGAATCAGCGTTAAGAGGTATTACAGGGGCAAGAGTGTGTACTAAGGGATGAAGGGGTGTATTATCGTTCTCCCTCTTTGTCCCCGACAGAATGCTATGGAAGTATTGCTTCCGGTTGGACTTATTTTCGTGCATCGACAAACTTTTTTTTAGTGCCTCCTTGTCAAGATACCCAACGGAAGAGATACGTTTTATCCAGCACTTAACGCTTAACTATTCTAAATTCTAATGAACCGAAAGATAAAGCAATGATTACCGAATGATAATCGAGAGAAGTAACATTTTGAAGTTTGTATCCAGCGATCAAAATCAGCCTAGCGAGTCGCGGATTATGGTCTGACCTATATCGACTCGTTCTACTTCCACTTTAGCCCGGTGTTTCGATATTCGGATGCCTAACTCGAAAGGAAATACAAGCCCGCAGAGTAACCGCGCAAATTATCGTTATTGTACGATTCGTAGAATGTTGCTAATGCTTTTCGTCGGCGGGAAAGTCCAAAGGAAAATCGATATCGGTAAACATTCTTGCATTTAACGTCGACTTTCCCGCCTGAGAGAGCACTTAATTGTCGGACTTCGAATGGGAGCATTAATCGAATTGGAACCTCTGCAAATTCGTGGTACTTTCAAATTTATTATATTGATCAATTAGTATCATGTCATGAAAGCATTAGAAAATATTACTTATGGATTTAAAGCTTAAAATCTCACGGAAGTTGACTACAAAATGGTTGGTAAATGGATCAATCGATTCGCAGCTTAGCATTGTCAACTATCGTTTGTTTCAAAGAGTTTATGTTAATAAACTGCGCTTCTTGGATCGTAAAGCTTCAAACTGAATTAATGAAATCGTTTCGAACTTTGTTTCGACTGTTTGTTTTTAATTATGAAGCGATCGAAAAATAATTCACTGCGCGGCCACAGGTGATACGGTCGGAAGCGGTGAATATTTAAAGGGTTAAAAATAATGAAGGTATTATAAACAATATCGATTTCGATGTCACCGAACATTCGACTCGCAATCCAGCAGCCGTCAATTCGTCGATCGACGTCACTCGAGCTCGTCAATTCGCGTCACCGTCAACGAAATCGCTCAGACCCGGGTCCACGAGTTTCCTAATTACCAGGGATCATCATAAATAATGAGCACGCCGATTACATATTCTCGAACCCACCCTTTCGGCTTGGTTCCCCCAAATATTTAAATAGACATCACGCCGAAAGATTCGGCTGTCGAGGCTCCACTAAATTCCGACGAAAAACCTTGCAAATATCGCAGACATGTTCTACTGGAAAAAATTTAGTAATGACTTTTCTTCCGTTTCTTATTGAGGAGTTATAATAGCTTCCATGATTGTTTAAATTGATTTCAAACTCAAAATATATTATCTCATTCGAGGTTGATGTTTCATGAAAAAAGCAAAATGGGAAAACAATCGAGCGCTACTATTTTCATCGGTTCTTTTATTATTCAAAAACACTCTTTGTGTCGACGATAATGGAATCAGTATCGAATTCGTTCTTTCAATTAACTTTAACCAAAATTCAATTCCATTATTTTCTTTCCAATCGATGCATTTTCCACCCTGCGCAGTCTTTTAATCAAAAATATAAAATGAATCACCACGATATTTCGGCGCTGTACAGTGTTAGGGGTTGAAGATTCGTTTCCAAGAAAGGACATAAAACGTTTAGGGGTAAAGTTTAGCGAAACTAGAAAATGTTGGGTGTAAAATATTCCAACAATCAGCGTTAATCAATTACCCCTACTTGGGGGTTGAAGATCGCGTTCCTCGGAAAGGGGGTAAAAGAAACGGGAACGAAATAGAGACGGCAGAAGCGTCGACTAGCGATCCTCGTTATCGTTAAAAACGGAGGGAAAAAAGGAGGCTATCCAACAAGAAGAATATATCTGGGGGTGGGGGTGAATTGGGGTGCTATCGAAAATTCCTTGCATTTCGTAGCCCGGAGTACCGGTGGCGGCTACTAATTTCGAGGACGGCCAGGTACAGAGAGACGTCGCGGTACCCTGCGACGCGTTCGAGAGAAAAAAAGAGGAAGGGGGTTGGTTATATACGTTGAGCGATCGGAAGGGGTTGCGGGGAAGGGAGCGAGAGAGAGGGAAAAAGGGAATCGCAGGAATAGAAGGAAAAACGAACGAGACCGATCAGAGGAAAAAGGGACAGAGAGACACGGAAGCAAGGAAAGAAAGGGCGAGAAAGGGCCAGAGGGGGTTGGAAAAAGAAAGCCACCGAGCGACCAGTCCGGTTCTGGTTCGACGCAGTTCGGTTCGGTTCCTAGCCAGTAAGCGGTAGATTAAAGAGAAATGGCTACACGTTCATATTGATTTTTGTCCTCAGTTCGCGGGTGGATACGAGGGTTGAGGGTGGCTGGTCGAGGCTGACGGTGAGGCGAGCATACTCAGGAGGAGGAGAACGAGGAGGAGGATGAGGTAGAGGTAGTGGAGAAGGGTGGAGGTGGCCTGTGCCAGACAGAGACAGAGAACGGCAAAACTGAACCAATGAAATACATTTTTTCTCAAAATTATTATTTCATTATTTATACTACTTGTCCTCCGAAACATATTATTACGGACTGCGGATAGAATATTTTTTCTATCTATCTTTCTGGGAAAATTGGGAAGATTTTTTTAATATTTTTGGGAAAATTAGTTTTGTTAACAAGAACCCTTTTCGAACATTATTGCAGAGGGATTCTCCACACACGAATCAACGAACTCTCTTTTAACCCCTTAATAGTCAGACTCGTGACGCACATTACACTTCAAATATGACAAACCCAAATTGTATTTGCACAGGGATTAAATTTAGAATTCGATCTCAAAGGTTGCTAAGTGCAAAATATACTTAAAATTGTAATAATAGTTAGTTATGACTGACACATCAGTTCAATTTAACATCATAAATAATTATATCTATTTATATAATCAAGTGACCGAATTTTTGAAACCGCGTACGAATCAATGGCATCGTTTTTACATACATTCGCACCCTTCGTATCTACGCGATAACTCATTGGTTGTTTTTATCAATATCGATGACAAATGTCAAGTTCAATCACTGTCTTTTATTTGTCACACGCGATCCACGAGAACAACCGACATTTCGTTTAACTTGTTTAGATTTTTTGCCGGAGACAAGTTGTCATTTTACAAAATCTATTCTCGAAACATTTTGCCGATTTATTTATTATTACTTAAAAATTGATGGATACCTATAATGTGAAATGGTATACCGTGAAATGGTAATCTTTGAAAAGTTGGAAGACACGAATTATTAAGTAATTAGGTGAACACTCGCGAAGGCATTAGGTGGAGAATTTGTGGCAGCAGCCATAAAAAGGGTTGAGAAACGTGACGAAGTGAGCGAACAACCTAATACGTATACACACGAATAATAATTTTCTGGGGAAACAGTATTATTGGTTCAGTTTTACTCCTCGCTGTACTTATCCACCTGTCTCACTTTCCACCCTCTTTCAGTGTTCCTCTTTCTCGTCTCTGGCCTCTTTCATCCCCTTCTCTCTCACTTTCTCCCGCAACCGCCCCTACCCTCGATCTTTCTCTGTCCCTGTCTCGGATCCTCTCTCTCCGTTCGTGCCACCCTTCCTCCGGCTTCCTCCCGTCGGCTTCTCATCCTACCCTTCGCTCTTCAACCCCTCACCGCCCCCTTTTTACCCGCTATTCGAAGCCCTCTTTTTCTTTCCCGTCGTATTCACTGCTCTCCGGACTCCATCCTTGTCCCCGTTCCATCCGACGCGGTCTGTCAGTCGTCGGTGGTGGAACGGGGGCCACCCCCTCTCCTGGCGGCTGAAAACTCGTCAAAAAATATACATTCCACGACGGCCGGCAATACGTCGATGCTTGTAACTGCGCCGAACACTGGCTGAAACGGAGATGGATAGAGAAAAAGGTGGATGAAGAAGAGGACGGCCGAGAGAGAGTACTCCCGGAAAGATTGATAAAAAGAGAAACAGAAAGAGAGCGAGAGAGAGAAAAGAGAAAGGTAGAAGGGTGGTAGCGCGGCCTGATAACGATGCAAATTTTCCAGGTATCTGCCTCCTAGGGAACACCGGGGCTCGCGGTTATTCCGGTCGAGGGATACGGCAAATGAAGTTGAGAACGTTCGAAGGGGTGGCTCGTAAGAGGGGGTTGGTCGAAGACACGATTAATCGTGTTCTACGTACGCTTGTTTTGCGGAACCGTGATTACGACCGTTCTTGGGTCCGGTGTCGTTACGGGCTGCTTTACCCCGAAGGGGTGGATGCGTTCTTCGATGCTTACGTAACAAATGCACCATCTCCAAACGAGACACGCTAGACACAAGTCTCCATAGTGGCTCACTCGCTCACCGTTTATAAAAGTCAGGTTTAGGGACCATCAATTTTGAAATAACTTTAGTTTGAAACGTCTTGATCCTCGGTACAGTTTCTAGAACAAAAACTGACCGACAAACCCTTTGAAGAGGGGTTGGAAGTGCAGCGAGAAGACACCTTCCACCTGTTCTCCAATAAGCATATCGAATGCTCGAAGAAGGGTGAAAGGGTGCAACGAACGAACGACACCGGGTTCTAATCCCCCTTCGAAGCATCGTTCCAAGCGTTTTGATCGTTTACCGACCACTGGGGAGACAATGAAATCGCGAGCCGAGGGAGTTAACGACGCTCGTCACGTGGTTAATTGTTTGCCGAGAGAAACCGTTGAACGTGAAAAAAAAATCATTTCCCACCCCCTCGATCGTTCAACGCCTACTCCATAAATAGAAACTCGCGAGATGAGTAGAAGAGACGGAGCTTTTAATCGTTGATGGAGCTTCGAAATCGATCGAGGCGAATGGAAACCACCTTTCGATATTTAATCCTTTCAAATATCTTTATCGGTTCGATCGAACGGTTGTCTGGAAATAGAAAATTCTTCAGGACGATTTAAACCGGCATCAGACATTCAGGAATTCGGCAAAACCACCCCTTAATAGTTTCATTAAGGATATTTAATATTAATCGAACAGGGCTTCTTCACTTTTCAACCATCTTGTATTTCTAAACACTGTCAGGCTCCACGGAGTAATATTACGCATTCCAGAGTGTCGGCGATTAGACGGGAACATTATTACCCTTTGATGTCGTCATATTGTCGACACAGCGTTAGAACATGCAGTGCGTCGAAGATGACACACGTTAATTTACGACTTCACCTTACGCCGAGCTGCACCTGTTACCCCCAGACCAAGGAGTTGAAATTGAACTCCAAACAGGCCGAGTCAATTCTTTCGATGTCTCTATTTCGAGTGGGAGTACCTTTCCAAAATGAAACCGGGTAAAAATCGTCGGGCAAGTCGCGAAATGTAGGGGTGGAGGAATTGGGAAAAAAGAAAGAAAACATCGCACGAATATAATTCTGCCGGCTGAAAAAGATCGACGAGGGGTTGGGCGAGGCCAGGACAGAAATAATTTCTTCGTTCGTCGCAAGTTCGACGAGGGGTCTGCCGGTTTCGAATGGAACAGCCAGCGGAGAAGTCTTCTCTCGCCGGAACTTGACAAATTTTCAATAAGATCGCTAATTGGCCGGTTATTTCATCCCCTCCCGTTCGCGAAAAAGAATTCACTGACGCCGGACTTGGTCTCCGCGCACCCATCTCTCACCCCCTGCGTCCCCCTTCGGTTGGCCCGATATTCCCGCTCATATCCCCCGGCTATCAATGTATAGCCGCGTTATCGATCGGGTCCGGCTTTCATTTTTTGCTTATTTGACTTTTCGGCCCGGGCTTTCGTCCGTTCGTTAGCTCTTCTTCGAGGGCCATCGAACGACGCCCCACCGCAAATAATTTTCCAGATAAGCTTCGCTACGATACGCTGCCACTGTGTGCTGGATCTGGCCGGGAATTTTTTCGAACGTTCCCGCGTTTCCGACCACCCTCTCCTTGCTCCCACCACATTCCGCTCTTCGGGAATCATCACGGGGGGTGAAACTCGCGGGTTCACGTGGCGAGATTCTTGTCTCTTTCATTCGTTTCTGTTGGGATAGGTCCGAGTCTTCTTTATACTTTTCAAGTTTATAATTAACCCCTTGATACCACGTGAAATTAGGCACATTTTATTATCGGACTGAATCATGGTTTTTCAATTATTTTGCTTTTAACCCTTTCAATATCGTGTCACACTTGTGACGCACACGTGACGCACACTAGACTCGAGATACAACAAATCAGCAATAATTAGATAGCTTTCAAAGCGAATCATAGGTTAAGGGATTGTCAGATAGTAGTAGCTTGGATCAGTGAAAGAATTCTGTTACCACAGTTAGAAGAAAGGAAAGGGTTATAAATTCTTTGGAAGTGCAGCTACTATATTTTCGTTGGGAACATTATGGAGGGTTTGAAAGTTAGCTAACGCGTTGGTACAGACTTTCAATAAGAATTCTGGATGAAACTGCTTCTGGAACATGACGTTGCGAGTGTATTTTAACCACACTGGGCTAACCTAATTTAACTCGCCAATAGCTCGAATATCGAGTGCTTTCCCGCTCGTAATCTCAACTTCTCTTTATACTAAATTCATCGAGCCATCATTCATCTTAAAAAGTCCATGCCGCAGATTTTTCTCCGCTTGTTTATTACAAACATTCGACTATCTAAATCCAAGAACGAATACTAATATTTTTATAACGACCCCCGAGAAAATATTTGAAACCGAGCTGTGTCGCTGTAACAAATCGAACATATTATTTGATGTCAGCAGAGTTTGAATTTGAATAGAAAATCAATTTCCTGCAATTGGAAACACTTTACGATCGATCCGGAAGCCGTATCCAGCCCCGAAGTTCACTAAATGAAAAATTCCCGGGTAAAACATCGTCCAGACCAAGCGGATCGATCTCTCGATCGATTTCCACAACTTACCTAACCGAGCTTCCGCGTTACAGCCTTCGCGGCAACGGTGTACCGGCGTATTATTAATAAAATATTATAGAGAATGCTTAATAAAAAAAAAAAAGGAAGAGAAACGTGGTTGGCCAACGAGAGGTGGGTCAGGGGTGCGGTTCGAGGCAGACGCTCGAATAAACCACAGATAGCCGACTATGGAGAACGAGGCACGGGGTTGAAAGAGAGGACTACGGGGAAAGGGCGAGACAACCCCCAGAACGGGGATGGTAGAGGCGGGGCCGAGAGTTCTGGAGTTCGAGCGATATATTGCGACTAAACCAAACTGACGGAATGCCAAAACTTTTTTGTAATTAAATTTTTCACCGCGGTAGAAAAGCTTCGGGAAGAAGGGGGTGCAGCTTGAGGGGGTAGCTAGGTGTGCGCGCGCTCTACAGCTTTTTCGTCGACGTCGTAGGAGGGGTACCGATATATATACATTTTTTTGTTTCTTTATTCCTCCTCTTTTTTACTGTCCCTCATCGCTCATCAATACCCGCCCTTTCTTAATGGGTACCTTTAATATTTTCAGATATTGCATTATATTTATTTGTTTCGTATGCTGGTTTCTTAGAATTGAAAGCAAGAATTATTTAGAAAAACGCGGATAGGGGTTGGTTCAAACTGGGAGGGTTTCATGGAGTAGGATCCGGATAAATATGCAGGACGTTCGTTGAAAATTAATAAAGAGAGACCTCGATCGAGGAAAAAGTTCCACGGTGATGGGTGAAATTTACGCGGGGAATGGGCGCACGTGCGTCCACCGGAAACGGCGCATTCCTAGGCGGTCAGAGAGTAAATTACACGGCGAGTAATTACGTTGTCAGAATTTTATACCTCCTGGAGTTCCTTGCACAAACGATTCCCGGACAGCTGGGGAAATGCGCGTAAATAATCCTCGAAAGAACGAGAATTAACTCTTTTCTCGAACAACCTCACTCCCTCAACATTCCTTCTGCAATTACTACTTTCACAATGTAGTTGTCAATGGACATTCGTGGAAACTAAAAATTAGCGTTGAATAACATTTCAATGAAGCAAATTTCCTTTGCCTTGAAAATCAAAATCGTTTACAAAGCGATACTCTCGCGAGGGATCGATCGAGGTGGAAAGAAAATTTCATCGGGCAGCGCGAAAAAGGAGAACGTGACGGAAACGAGCAGAAACGAAACGTGTCGGTAGGGTAAAGGGGGATGGGTGAAAAGGGGGTGCAGTTCCTGCGGGTACGATCGTTGGTCCACGGAACCAGCCGTTCCGATGGATGAAAAATGTGTAATTTTTATTAATTGTACCTTTATTAATTTTCACCGGCGAGAGTACTCGCCTCGCGAAGAGGGTGGCAGCCCTGGAACGCGGCTACCAAGTTTTACGTGCATGTACGCCACGTGTGCAGCTATGTACACCCCGTGCATAACCTTTCCGTTTCTCTCATTTCATTTTTAACTTTTTCTATTTCGTTGTGATTAATTTTGATAAAACAGGATTCACCCCTTATCAGGATTTTAATTATTTTTACGAACCAGGGTAATTCGATGGTAACATTTAATACTTATGTGTCACACATGTGACGCACCACTTCATACAATTATATTTCCAGCAGGTTGGTTCAATACCAGAATTCTAAATATGTCTAATATTTCAAGTTCTTCATTTTAATATTGCAAGAGTTGACGCGACTGTTAAAAAATCATAGGTTAAGGGTTAACGATTGACACATGAATTCTTCACATATTGATAATTCCGATGACGTGAAGTCTATCTACTTTTGATTTAAACATGTAGTATTGAGAATCCTGATAAAAATTTCAACGTCTGACAAGCCAGGAGAAGCCGACGATTTCGAGACTGATTCCAAGCTTAATTAAATCAATTTTTCGAACACGCGTCTCTCAAAGGCCGAATTCCAGCAAGCCGCGAATTCGTTTAAGAGATTTCACACGAATTCGAAAACGCGCCCCTTCCGATCCCGGCTATCGAATTAACCCGAGTCCGCGTACGTCCTTTGTCGCGGCCAGCCTCTCTCTCTCTCCTTCTCTCTTTGCTTTTGCCAATTATTCTCCTCTTTTGTCCGAGGCCGGTTTGAAGTAGCTGTATAACGTTACCGGTAACTCAATAACGATCGAAGGGGCTGGTAAGCGAAACCGGAAGCGCACGCGAATAAGGAAACCCACGGTGGCACGAGCAGAAGTCCCGCTCTGCCACGTGACTGTTTTTTCCGTTCTCGATACTCCTGTACATTCGATCCTCGGGGGACATATCGAAATCACGGAAACGACTGGCACCTGGCAATTTTGGAACTTGGAGCTTTTGCGGATTCGTGGAGTCGATCTGGGAATTTCAGATCAAGCGAATTTGGAGATTTCAGAATCTAGAAGTTTGTGGACTTGAAGTCTATTTAGCTTTTTTAAAGTTTCGCTTAAAAAAATGTGCAAACAATCCACCCTGTCGATGATCTGTTGATCGAACGGTTCGAAAGAGTCGCCAAAACAATTTCATCCCCGCAGAAGCTAGTGGATGAAGAAGGGGTTGGTTCTCTGGGTTTGCTGCGTAGCAGATTTCGAAATCGCTCGGCTTGATGAATGGCCTCGCGATCGCGGAGCCAGCGATGCCCGCGTGATTAATATGCATTGAAAACGAGCAAGCTGACGTCGAGGCAGCTCGGATCGACGACTTGGAGCGTCTCGATCGAGCCAGCGACCCGTCCATTTCCGCTCTCGAATCGACTCGTACAATTTTTACCCCTTCGTTGGGGACGTGAAAATTTTCAATGGGAGCCTTGGACGGGGTGGAGGCATTTCCGGTTACCGAGGATCTTATCGCGAGGGCGTGGAACGCGCGTCACAGGTACGCAGAGTATCCGGGTCATCGCGGGGGAAAGTGAAACGTTCGATAAATTCCGATTTCGATAGGACCTTGGACTGCTGTCCTGTTTCCACCGATCTTTCGATTGAAATCGATCAACATTTTGCGATGCAAATTAGCCATGTGGTCCGACGTTTTCGAACTGTGTAATACACAACGCCACGCAACTTATTTCAGGAAGTACAAAGAGATGGGACTAGGACTAAAATATTTTGTGGAACGGTAAAACACACCTGTTACCCGGGATTGAATCAGCTGATTTGAAAACCTAGGTTTGGTAACATAAAAGTGTGGCAAAACTCGTATCAATCGAAAGCTTTTCTCGACATTCTTCAAACTGTGGAACAGAACTTAATTTTCTCAGTCTATACATTCTCGAGTAATCGATACGGGTTTAGCTCTGTCTTTACGCGTTACCGAATAAAACACTCATCCTCGCGTGTTTCGACCTCCATCGTTCAAAAAACCTACCCTCAAAGGATTAATTAACCCTGGCCCTCGAGTTTGACGATTAACGGGCCACGAGTCGCCACTTAATTAAGTCACGATAGCTTCGTATTAATTACACCGTGTATAGGTTGCTAATACTTTCCCAGCTTGGTCAGGAAAATTCCGAAATTTCTCCGTACGCTAATTACGCACACACACAGGTGTGCGTGTATTTTTATTCGTATAATTAGATAACCATCAATCCTGACGATGGCAGATCTCCAGCCGCTCCCATTGCATTTATAATATATTAAAGGGGTGGAAGGGTGAATAATGCACGGAAGAAGCGCGGTGTTCGCTCGGATGATTTTTGGTCCAGAAGGAGAAT
Source organism: Megachile ligniseca (assembly GCA_945859555.1). Taxonomy (NCBI): domain Eukaryota; kingdom Metazoa; phylum Arthropoda; class Insecta; order Hymenoptera; family Megachilidae; genus Megachile; species Megachile ligniseca. Next base: position 2,204,474 of record OX243792.1, read on the forward strand.
TATAGATTATAAATGCGCATCGACGGATAATGCAGTTTTCGCGGTTTGGCCGGCGGCATTTTCATTCCAGTTTTATCATCGTTCCTCTGTGATCCATGCTTCCAGTTGGATGGGGAGGGTTCTTCTCTACCGAAATATTGACCGTTATTCCGCCTATAAATTGTTCTCAGAAAAATCTGCCTCCAGTCCGAGACACTTTGTTTTCAATTATTATTTAATAAGTTTCACATCTTTATTTTTGTCCGACAGACTTAACGGAGTCTTCAAAAAGAAAGGAAACGGCAAAGGAAAAATTGTGAGAGATTTGTTATCGCCTTAATAAAAGTGTAGAGACGAGGGTAGCAGGTTTTCGGATTAGTCCATGTCGATGTAGATATCCGCTAGACGTTGCCACCCCTTGGAAAGCAACCCCCTCGTCGACCGGATATAAAATATACACGTCGCTAGATATCCTGACTAGTTGGGATATGTGTGCATCGGCATATTAAGGACGTTTGTGTGTGTCTATGTGTGCGCTCGCGTACCAACCTCGAAAACCAGCAGCGATCAGGGGGTTGGGGGGTGGGTATTGTGTTTATATGCATATCGGGGGAAGCCTCCGAGTCTCCCTTGTACTCGAACTCGGCGTTTTCCAATATTCCAGCCGAAACTCTCGAGCGAAAAGCCCGGCCTTCGAATCCCCGCCCGTCCAACCCTTTCTACCACCCCTCGTGCCACCCCTTTCTGGCCAGTGTACATCGAACCGTCATATTTGGACAAAATCGAACGTATCCTATCTAAACGTTTCTCCCTCGTCTCTCCATCTGCCACGGCTACGTATGTACGTTTTTCACTGGCTAGCTTCCCTCTCCTTTTTCACCCTCTCTCCGGGGAGGGATTCGATTCTTTTTTCTTGATCCAAGTGTCAGTTATGGTAGATATCTTTTTTGTTAGAAACTTTCGAACGATCGGTTATTTCGGACCTCGTCGGTTTGCTAAATTCCGAAGGGTGGTTTACGATACAAATGCCGGATTAAGTCCTTCAAATTTTAACGGATGAGTTACAGACCAAACTAATTCCTTAGGGCTAAAGAAGAAAGATTACCGAAACCAAAATATTTCTGAGAATGAAAATGGAAGAAAGTAGTTCCTGAACTCTGAGTTCGATTAATCCCCGTTCCGCTCAATTTGACCCACTTTCCACCCCATCCCTAAAAAAGCCGTCCTCTAAGCAGAGGGTGGACACCGTGAAAAAAAGAGAAGCTGTTCGACAGGGGGTGGGTGGAAAGTATGCAAGGATAAAAAGAATAACGTATTTCCAAGTCGAAACGGACGGATGAACGAGCGGACGCGCACGAAATACAAGCGGAAAAGGGGTTGATCCGCGAGGGGGTGGAAGAATCCGGTCGGTTCGAAACGGCAAAGGATTTACCGGTGGCACCCTCGACTAGGATTGAAATAGTAATATGTTATTGGTAAGCTTTCCTTTTACATCAGCAGCGCCAATAAACGGCTGCCGACAGGTTAACGAACCGACGAGACAGAGAGAGTAGCCGAAGCCGGCTCGAGCGGGTAACGAGAAAAGACAGACAGCTGGACCGGACACAGAGAGAGAGAAAAAGGAAGTGACCAGGGTGGATGGGGGTGAGGATAGAGCTGGCAGATGTGTAGATCGAAGGGCAGGTGGGGTAGCTGGGTCTGTAGAGGTGGCATCGCTAAACTGTCGACTTCAAGCTTTTAATTCGCGATCAAAGGCCGGTAACGATCCGTCGGAAACCCTTTCGCGGTGCTCTTGCCTACGTCAAAATTACTTTTAAATTCGTCGGGCCCTGGCTACCTTTCACCCATCCCTGTAGACCTGGTCCTCTGCTAGCCCCGATCATCCCTCTCGTCCATGGTCTTCGACGGCCAGTTCGCCGCTTTTACAGCCTGCGCCGGTGAATTTGATCGCGCGGGGATGAAAGGGGGAACAGGTGGTTCCGTCAAAGGTAATCGACTTTTTGCGGTGGATCAAATTTGGTTATGCCCATAGAAACTTCATGTATCAATCTTTAACTTTTCAAAGACGGTACAAGACATCGCTGGGGGCAAAAGACTGATTTGCCGATATTTCCTTGTTAAGGTGATTTGTTCATTCGACATTTGATCTTGATCCTTTTGGGAAAATTACAATATGGAGTTAGGGGATGATGATGCTGCTCATTCGCTCGGACTTTGTATAGATTTGTTAGATCATTGAGACTTGGTCCTACTTCTAAACCGATCTGAAGATGTCCTCAGTGACATACGATGCTACTAGATGTTTTCCGACTTCATATATTCCTTAACCCTGTCAAATTATCCTGGATCCTGACCGACTCAAATCTAAATGACCGACCGAATTCGAGAGAATCAAATTCGCGTTTAAAACATTAAAATTGTACCGTAAATTGTTCGCTGTACAAATTAGGCTCCTACAACCGTAACAATGTTGAAACAGTTTCGAGCAAAGTTAACGACTGGTGCGGAGCTAGAACTTAGCAAAGCTTTGAATTTCCCTAATTGAAACCCTCGTTTCCGATACTCGAGCGACACGATAACGACAACGATATGCCTCTTTGTCCCTTTGCAGGAACTAATCTTCTTTTCAGGTGTCGAGGACCTCGCTGGCAATACGGATATCCTGATACACACTAAACTTCGACCCTTTGGCAGTCTCCGATCACTTTCAATATGTATTTCACCGTACTCCAATTACAATTTACTGCTAACATAATTTATTCAAAGTTCCTATGAATAAAATTTTTTAATTTTCTGTAATTGGACAGTTTATTAAATTTTAAATCTGAAGTCAAAGCATCAAAATCTGTACTTAAGGTATCAAATTGTGCTATAGAAGGTTAAATCTTATGGACCTCCCTATTGCCACGAGGTATCGAAGACTCATCGAACGCCTGGATCGAGCGATGAAAAAAACGAAAGCGAACGTTCGCGTTTCTCGTCGAACAAACGCGTCCACGTTTCTCTGTGCAGCCCCCAAATCGAGGGGGTGAGAGATTTCTCGAGAAGAAACAGACCGAGAAGAAACGAAGCGAAACGGATGATCGAGACGAGCAAAGAGTACAAGAGAATCACGAGAACTACCCTTGCTATTTTTTAGCCCACGCGGAAATTCACCCCGTTCCCTTTCGTTTCGAATTTAGAGTGGACTTCTGCTCGTAGTCGGCACCCTCTCGTGGCGAACGAGCGACAGGGGTGCGACTGATCCGCGAGGAAGCTACAGAAATACTTTCTTCGATCAACGGATCATCCGCACCCTCTCGAGCCACCTTACGGTTTTCTTTTCCTTTCGACCAGGGAGGATGGGAATCTCTTACTACAATATTTATCGGAGTTGAATTGGCAAGATTTTGCGAATATTTTAGGTTGTTCAATTTATTATTAAACGCGATTGGCAATTTGAGGGTGGTAAAAGGGGGAAAATCTTGCAATTTGGGGTAATCCGGTTTAAATGCATATTTGTTCAAAGTTTTGATTCCGAAAACATTTCACCCTGAGCATCCCCAGCCTCCCCAAGGGTATTTCTGATCGGAACCTTGTCGATCATTCTTTTTTCTCAGTTCTACGTTGACATCCTGCATTCCCGTCGAAATTCGAATTAGGGGGTTGAAATCGCCGAGTGAATCTTACCCCTGTCGGTAAAAGTTCGATGTACATTTGACACAGCGGTCAATTTCAACCCCCGTTTCGATACGAGGATACACAGACGACGGCTTGCGACGGGGGTGCAAACTCGTCGTTCAAGGGTTTGAAAGGGGGTGTCCTTTGTCGTTAAGGGACAGAGATGATAACGTGAGAGATAGAGACGATGTACCCAAAAATAAACTGCGTTTAATGAGAGATAGAGAGAGAGAGTGAGAGAGAAAGTGAGAGAGAGACAGAGTCGACCACCTGGCGAATTAAACGAAACAATGCTCGTGTTTTGAGAAAATAAAAAAAAAAATAATGAGAAAGTTGCTTTTCGTTTCTCGTCACCTCGAAAGGCCGTCGTCCGTCCCTGACCCTACTACCAAAGTGTGTTTTGCATTGCAGACTACCAGATGCGCAATGTTAACGTGAGATCGGTCAACTCTAAACGAAGGAAAACACCCTCCTCTTCCTGCTTGTGAGTCTCTCAGTTTCGGTGTTTCGTAAATAATTTTCCACCTAATGATAAACTACACTGTTCTCTAAACCAGATTATATATTGTTATTTATATTATGACGTATTGTTGTAATGGATCGAAACGTACGTTGACCTTTGACCTTGCCTTTATATATATATACATATATATATATTCTCTCTAAACGTTACATATGTACATCTTATTATATATACACAGACATTCTTGTGTATAAGACATGATACATTACATAGGCTCCATTTTGATCTATCCATGCTCTTTTTAAATTGCATATTACCTCCCAGGAAAATACACTTTTGAATGAAACTGTACATTTTTCGACCTGTTCTTTTGCGTACGAAATTATTTGGGTATATCAAAGAAATCGATTAAAATATTTCACACTGATTTCTTCGTAACCCGATACTTTTATATGCAGAATTCAAAGAATCGGTTCGCACAAGAATACGCAATTTCATTCTCGAAAATTTTATTAAAATTTTGAAAGCATGAATAGATGAAAATGGGACGTTTCGAATATTTTCTATCACGTGACCGATTCGCGCGAACTCGAGAAAATTTCCAGATGGAATAAATCTTCTTCGAGTAAATCTTCACCAAAAAGTGTAAAGCAACGAGCTCGACTTCTGGGTCGAATTTGAGACTCAGAATTTGAGATTCTGAAATTGTTCACGGGTCGTATTGCGAAGGAACATCGAATACTTGAAGAAGATTTTAAAGTGACGAGCCAAAGAATTTTTCTACGAGCCTCGCGCGAGCAGGAAACGTTCGCCTTTTTCTTCTTTTCGTTCGCTCCCCGACATTGATTTTCTAATTCGACCAACGACGGATCGATTATTTTCGTTTGGCGGCCAAGGCTCGCAGGCTTCTTCTTCTTCTTTTCACCCCAGTATATCCCTCGTCGTTTCTTTCTCTTTCGTTTTGTCCCAACGGAGATCCATGCAGTCGGCGTTCCGAGTCACACGATCGATCTTACCCCGTTCTCGGTAACCGATCGCGGCTCGTGCAGTTCTCGCGACCGTCTATCTTCCCTTTCAATCGATTCGATGAATCCTCGAGAATGGAACTTAAATCTCGTTACTGTTTCACTCGAATCGAGACAATACCGGTGTTCCAAATTGAAGGAAATTAAGCACAAACTGCTGTTGAATTATCCATTTTGCAATTATGGACAAGAATGTATGAAAGTATTCGAACAATTACGTTCAACGTTGTTAAAGAACGAAGGTGGACTCACATTTTCAGACTGTTATTGCAATCGTGTGGGAATAACATCCGAAGGAGCGGTCATTTCGCTTTGGGAAAAGGGCATTCTGCATATTATTTCGAAAATGTCAGTTCAGCAATCCCGTTCCGTTTAACAAATTTGGAGTTCTAATACTTTCACGATGACATCCGTACTCATCCTCTTTTCTAATTACAGAAGTCCTGTAGCGAGATCTGCACGATAAACGAAATTTTTCAGCGAGTCAGCGCGGTTGATCGTCGTTTCTTCAGTTAGTCAATTTTCTTTACACAAGCGTCGATTTTGTACGGAATAATGGGTTTGGCTATCTCGAGTGGGAGACGAAGAGAGAAGCGTGATCGAGCGACGCAGACGTACGCTGCGTCGCTCGCTCGAGCGGAACCTCTTCGTCTTCTTCGTGGACGGCGAGGATCTCGCGAATCGGTCGCGCACGAAGCTACGGGATGTCCTGCGATTGTAGGCCTCGGTCGCAGGACATCTTGGCTCCGGCGCGTCGCGACGCCCGCTCCTTCACGTTCGCCTCTTCGATTCGCTCGCGAAATCGACGCTTCAACTTTTTCCTTTCTATACCTTTCAATTGGACTTTTTCAAAAGATCTACTGTTTTTAAAAAACCGGATTTTTGGAACAAGCCGATGAACATTTTTTATTCTGTCCTACAACGACGATCGAATGATTTTAATATCATCATACTTTACAAAGGACTGTTCATGAATTCAACTCTTCAGTCTTCTTGAGAGATAAATTTCAAATAGAACATCTTACACTAAATTGCTTAACATTTAACGAATCTTAAATTCAATCAGTTCTTTAATTTTCCTTAATTCATGTACATCTGTACGTTTGAAGAAAAAAGGATCTATTTGAATAACAAAAGTTTGATCGTAAGATGCAATTTATACGAAACGATCCTTAACAAATTCTTGTTTAAGTTGCACGCTGATTGAAATTATAAAAAGAGTCCGAAGCAATCGTTTTTTCTCTGGGAGTAAAACTGCTCTTTCTAAAGTTCTCGGTCCAAGAATTTGAGCAACCCTACAGTCTCGGATTTACCAAACAGACTTTCTCAATTTTCATTCGATCGTCGAACTTTTCCGTGATACCGTGTTTCATTTTTACGAGGTTCTTTTCAAAAAGGATTTCTGAAAGAATTCTTAGGAAGGACCGACCAAAGACCGCGCTGCAACCGAACGCATTCAACCCTCGTGCACTCTGTTGGCTCAAAATAAATGTTTGTCTTTATATTTTATAGAATACTATTTTTTTAAAAAACAGTCCTTAAATCGATTAAAATGTTGGGAGTGCAGAAGGGTTAAAGATCTCGAGGTACGACTGCATCCGTTTTAACCCCCGCTTCCGTTCGTTTCCTTGATTTCGCCTTATTACGAACAGATTCCACAGAACACTACGATCACAAAACAGTACGAATAATTCCCATGCACGTTCGCTGTACCTGTATGAACCGTAATATTATTTCCAATCTCCGTGACTGTGGCCTCTGTATACACACACGCACACGTACACACACTCAGACACACACGGATAAAAAAAAAGAGACACGTGTCTGTACAAGGTATTTTGCTGCTGCTTCTTTGAACGTAAGCTTTAGATTGAACAAAAGAACACACACAGAGACAAGCTACGTGTGTATACGCGCACACGGACAAGCCACACACGTGTATACACACACGACGACACGATCGAACAGATGGGGAAAAAAGAGAAATAGAAGCGCACGAGCTGTATACGCCATTCCGTTCCCACGTATGTATGTATGTATATATACACACACTCAAAAAGGAAAGAAAAATAAGAGAAAAAAGAGAGAGAGAGGGAAAAGAGGGAGAGAGAAGAAGAAAAAGTACAAAGCCTGACAAGTGACACGTACGGAGGCATTTTATTGAGAAGCCGCCTCGAGTCGCGAGGTGATAATGCGAAAAGAGCAGTGGAAGAAAAGCGTTCAACGTTAAATGTGTATCGAAAGAGAGACAGGATAGGACAGACGAAAGGGAAGGGTACACTTTTTCAGACTTCCAATCGTTCATCGAAATGAAACAGGAAAGGTGTTCCGAGAAAAACGAGAATCCCTTCATTAGGACTCATTTTCTTTAACAAGTTTAAGCCCCTTCACCCTGTGCTACATTTCCAGATCAAAATATTTTCAGGGAACAATTTTCATGAGGTAGTCTCATTATATGGCCACTACTGTACTAGACAAGTCTTATGTTTAATATATTTTACAAAGTCTCTGATGTCCCAGTATCCCACAGTTCCAGAGTCCCATACGTCTCCAAGTTCCAAAATGCTCTCATATTTAATATATTTTCCAAAGTCTCAAAAGTCCCTCAGTAGTCCCAAATTTCAGAGACATAAATGTCTCGAAGTTCAAAAATTTCCTATTAATTCGTGATAAGTAGTGAACCCAAAAATTACAGAAAATTCGAAGAATCACGAGAGGTCGCGATCGATTGATCTCGCGGCGTTAAAATGCCCTGCGACCTTGACCCCGTTACGACAAAATGGAGGACAGATTCTCTCCTCGAGCCGTTTCCTGTTTCACGCGATTCCCTAGCTGCACCGTGCTCGAAATAAAAAAAAGTCTCGATCTTTTACATCGACGCGAAAAATGTGAGTCTGCAGGGAAGTTTTCGAATTCTTTCCTCGTAAGTTTATAACAACTTTCAGAAAGAATAATTGAGAGAGCTCGGTGCAGCTTTACGAGGCCTTTTACAGGGTGGTACGAATGAAAACGACCCAAAATTTCCTTTAGTATTCAATTGCGATCCAAAAAGATTATTAATCGAGTGGATAATTTACGCAGTAGCCGATAATTTAAATATGGAGTGTAATACACTTCATTGTCAAATGAAATGTTGGGGCAGGTTTTTAAGTGCCACCCCGTATAATTGACTTCGAATATTACCTCCGAGTCGAGGGACGAACGATCGACCAGCGTGAACGTTTTAACGGAACCCTTGCACGCGAAAAAGTACGCCAATGACCCAGAAAGCCTGCGTACAGGCTGTTTCATTAACCCTTTTCGCTACTGCATTTCGAATTTAATTCACACAAGACTACGTTCTTGTTTTACAGTAATTATGAAGTGTGTTTCAATGTAAGGGTGAAATTGTTAATACTAATGTCAGTAATTAGGGATTTTTAGTCTTTGGTCGCTTGTAAAGAGACAGGGAGTACATGTCTGACTATGCACAGGTCAATACTACTTAGAAATTTTCATTTTACCTCAAAAAGTCAAATATTTTTAAATTTGTAGAATGTACGAAAGGAATTTGAAAATGTATATTTGCACTTTTCTTTGAACGTAGTTACAAATTAACGAGTGTACTTTTTCGCGTGCGAGGCAACGAAAATCCAAATTAACCCCTCAGAAAAAGTGATTAATTCAAATATTGATCATTCCCTGGGATAACCATGAAAATTTGAAAGGGAACAGGTTTTACGAATCGTTCGTTCCACTTACATCGGGGTACCGAAATCACTACCAAGTAGCCACACTCTAAATTCGAAACCAGCCACCAGTGGGCTAATAAAATTACACTCGACAAATTTGACAGGTGGATTAAACTAATTTAGGCTCGCCAATGTTCGATCATCGTGTCAGGACCTCTGTTACAAAATCAAAATTTTCCCTAAAAGAATTACATGGCTAATAAAATTTGTGAAAACGTAACGGAGTCCTGAGACGAGACGAGCACGACAAAAGGGTGGCGAACTCGACGAAATTATTTTCGAACAACCACGAGACACGAATGGGGGTGTTGGCCTTTCTTTCACCAAGGGACACTGTCCCTTTCGAAATTCTCCACCCTCGGTTTCGGTGAATTTAAGCGGACGCATTGTGCGTCGCTGATGACACGTGTCACCCTCTCGACTGGCACTTCACGAGCCACCCTTTTGGAAGCCACGTAGACAGGGGGTAGGTTTTCTTCGACGCTTCCTTTTTACCTCGAAGGTACCAAATTTCTTCGTATTTCCAATAAAAAACAACCCTTGTTATTCCTCAGTCTACAAAAACTTTTAACATCAGATATTTTTAAATATATAACATTTCTGAAAATTTATGTGGACAATTTTAATTAAACAAACTGCAGTGAATTTGAGTCTGGAGGGTCGAGTATTTGTAATAAAATAAATTTTCTTATTTTATCGTCTGAAAAATCGATCAACTATCGAGGCTACTTTTAACGACGAAGCTAACGAACGCGGTTACGATGGGGTTGTTTTTCTTGTGTCTACGTGGAAATGGGAGATACGAGTGTCTCGTTCGATGTGTTTCAAGATCCACGGCGTTGAGAATCGTCGATAATACTTGTGCCACTTTTTCCACCCCTTCACGGGGGTGGCACACTTGTTCCAGACTTTTGATACTGGTTTCCGAGTCTCAACGTTTCCGTGTCTTTACTCGTGTGAAATGGGAGAGGGCTAAATTATTCGCTGATTGGGATTTATTTTACTAAAAGAAACATTCGAACATTGTGATTATAAGAAAATTAAATTGTTAGAAGATCGGAAATTTTATTTTTTATCAAGTATTAACCCCTTGCACTATTTTGATGACACACTCATGACGCACTTGTACTTCAATCAGTTTTACTTGAATTTTGAATACGCTCTGGAGCTCAAGTCCAATTATTTGCATAATCGACACTAAACTGACATTTCAACTTTCATAGGGCAAGGGGTTAAGGTATATTATAAAGTTGAAGTCACATGACTTTTCCTCGAATTCGAGTAATATCGAGTATAAAGTGAATATTGCATCGAAATACATCGACGAGGAACAAAGGTAGCTCATGAATCACCGAAACACCCCCTGCCAACGTGTCGAGCCTAACCGCCAACACAAATAAGGGTTGCAAACGAAAACAGAAAGTTGGAAAGTTACAATATCGACACATCGAAAGGAAATAAAAGAAGCGAGGAGAATACCGAGAAAAGAGAAACAAAGTGACGTAGGAGGAAAACGAGAGAGATTAAAGCAAAAAGAGGGGGATGCTAGAAATGAAGAGACAAATTTCTCAATAAAACGCCACCGGGCTATCTCGAGTCTCTTATGTATACATATATATGTACAGTAGAATATTGCATGGCCAATAAATATATATATTCCGTATATATATATCATAATTCTATATTGTAATTTGTAATATCGAGTTGTGACGTTGACAAGATTTCCCCTCCGTTCTGCGTCTTCGAGTCTGTTCTCAAAACGCAAAACCTCGAAAAAAGGTAGTCAGAAATCTGGTGCGAGATTTTTTAAGGTGCTGGGTAAATTATTTATAAACCCGCGAAATTAACCCATCGGACCCTAAACGGGATTGCATCTTCTTTGTCGTAACAATAATCCTTCTGCCACTGGGTCAGAAGGGTTAAAAAGAGTAAAAAGTATGAAATCTGCAAATGCGATCACACCGAATTTGTAACGAGTGAACAGAGCAACTGAAAAATTGTAACATTGGCTAACCCATTGGAAAATCGTTTAATTCCCAGCATCGAAAGAATAAAAATATCGAAATCTCGCCACGTGGGTCATACATAGGGTGTCCGAAGATTCTCTCGCGTTTACAAAGGAACGAAAAAAAAAAGGAAAGAGACAAAGGACACCCTAGTAACGGCGATCCTTTCGTTAGAAAAATTCCACGACGACAGACGAAAGTTTGCTTGCTTGCTTGCTTGCTGAATTCCTGTTAGGCACGGAAACGGGGACGAGGTGCAGGCCCGGCCTCGTTTCCGGTGCCCCACCAAACCCCCAACCCCCACAACCCTCTCTGTCTCTCGCGTCTTTGTCCTTAGAATACGACACGAAGACGTACACGGGGAAAAAGAAATGAGACTGATGTTTTTTTTTTCCCTTCCTTTAGAAGACTCGTCGCATCAACGGAAGCCGGTGAAATCAATCAAATTTGATCACTGGATTTACGCCAATTTTTAACGTTCTTTTCTTTTTCAGAAAATATTGGGTACTAAGTACTTCACAGTTCTTATAACTGCAGTCTAGTTTTCATAGTTCGACTATGATGTTTTTAGTACTACTTGTGAATACTGTTGTGAAGTAGTATGCCACATCAATTTGATGCTGAAAACAGTAACTGTTCATTTTACAGTATGGCTGATTATTGGTTACAGCAAACTTAGAGTCAGACAATATCAAATTTCAAGCTCACATCAATGAAGTTTATGGTCAACGTAAATGATCATAAGTAGTTGATCCTTTAAAATGGCTGACCAAGGTCCAAGTACTTTCGAAATTGGAGCCAGTGAGCAAAGAATGCAAAAGAATTTTCGCCGACTTCCGAATGCAGTCTTCGTTGCCCGCGAGCATTTTGCTGCGAGATCCCCCGCCAGATAAATCCCGATAGAACTCCAGCGTAATTATAAAAGAATACCCTCTCCATATGCATATATAAATATAAGAAAATATTTATATTTGTATATGATGTATATCTTAGCTGTTAATTTGAGGTCCTTGCGCAGGTAGTGTTTGCCCCCCTCGCCCTTACTAAAACCAGATACCAGTATTGTTAGTCGATACCCTGTAAGACAAAGCATGAATGTTCAGTGCCCGTTGGAAAGAAGTCGCACATTTACAAGCGTAAGCCACACGCGTGACACTCGACGCGTTCGACCCGACCTGTTCTCGCGCTCTAACGCGAGCCGATATCGTGTTTCAACTGTGAACGATAATCCTGTTCCACCTTGTCGAGCAAACATCGATCAACCTTTTCTACATTGCCTCTAATTCATTTTTCGTTTGTTTTTTCGCCTTTAATTATTATCGAAAATCAATTATCATTTAAATCGTATCAAGAAAGGTTTACAAGATTCGTGAACTGCAGGTGTATCTAAAGCTTGTACTTCCGGTGGCAAACTTATTTAGTCTCGGTTATTAGAAAATGGTTATTTTCTGTTAAGACTGCAGTACATTAAATTAGAATGTCTCATGAATTCGTTATGGAGGAAATAAAAGTAACCGTTTGGTTAATATTCAGATTTTGAGTTTATTATTCTGAAATGGAGTTATTTGAAAAACGCTATTTTGGTGTACTGAAGACCTCGCTTCTTCGCAATATTAGATATTCCGAAATGAGGGAGGTGAATTATTCAGCACCGTCTATTTAATCGGTATTTTCGTTTCATTCCGTTTTTAATACTGTAGATTCACGAATCTGCTCGGATCGAAAAAGGTTGATCGTATTTTGAACGTTGTCGAAACGCGTCGAGCGTTGCCAGATCAGAAACATCAAGGGTACACGAAACAACGAAAGGACTTCCGGTTCTCTTGGAATCGTCTCGAACGCGCGATTCGCGACGGAGAAAATTAATCGCGGACAGAGCGCTGTAACGGGTCTACAGAGACCCGATTGGTCGAACGGGGAAGGAATTCGACGTTCTTAGCGTATTTCGAGTGGTCGAATCTCGAGCCAACAGGATTCGAGGGTAACTATGCTTCACGTTTCGAGGAACTACGGTTGTTTGCTCCGACGACGTCCAATAATAATTTCTGTTTACCTTTTCGTTGCATTTGTTTGTTCCAGGAAAAAGAAACCTGCTTTTCTTTTCAACCGGTCGTTCACTTTGCTTTCTCGAAATTGAATCGTAACGCTGCCACGCGAACGTTCGATCGATAAACAGCCTGGTAAAAATCATTCTCTCGTTTCTTCGCTAATCAAATCGTTCGGAGATTTCGCTAATTAGATGACAAACTGATCAGTTACGAATGGGAGAAGAAAAACGGAAAAAACATTCGGTCTCGATCGAATAGGATCGAATATCGCGGTGCACGAAACTCGAGAAGTTTCCTTCCTGTTTCCGGGCGCTCTGCGCCATTGGTGATCATGCGATTGTACATTTATATCATTCAAAAACTCCTTGACTAGAACTCGATCCAGGACATAATCGTACAGATAGGTTAGATTTCTCAAGGTAAAACGGAGTGTTAGGTTGGGTGCCGTCGTCAATCCCTTGCACTATGATTTATTCAGGTGTTAAACAATCGTTAACTATGAAAATTACACTTGGACTCCAAATTGAAGCATATTCCAAATTTGAGTAAAATTGATCACAGCACGAGTGCGTCACGAGTCAGACTCCTCAATCTAATGCAAAGGGTTAATTCGAAGAGAATAGCGTTGTTTTCCTTCAAAGTATACTTGATGATTTCATTGAAAATAATTTTCGAAAGACTCGAAGTTGTGTATTAGTGAACAAGGGAAAAAGGAGGAAACGGTGGTGTTGGCGTCAGACTACCTCGAATATCAACGGAGTTCGAGCAATAAGCAATAAAATCGAATCGCCTCATAAATCTGCGCAAAGCGAGAAAATCCAAGGAACCGTGGGGTTGGGGTGCCCGACTATCGGAATGTGAGCCTATCGGGCAAAAATGGCGGGGAGATCTGACAGGGACGTTCCTTGCACACCCACTTGAATTCATGAGACAAGTTGCGTAACGGTGGAAGGATATTAAACAAATTAATTTCGACGAAACATCTGAGATGTAAGGAGCAAGACAAGGAGGTTACAGAAGAAATTCTTGGAAAGGAATTTTCGAGGGACAACAGAGAAATACTTGCTGTTAACATTCACAGAACCAAGAAATGGACGTATGAAAAAATCTGTGATAAGAGATAGTTAGATAATTACATTAAAAACAGAACGAGAGAAAAAAGCATCCGGCGGTTCAATCGTGTTAGACAAACTTCGAAATCAAGATAATACATGCAATTGCAGTGGGATGGATTAACGGAAATGAAGTGGAATTCAATTTCCTGGCAGCTGGAAATTTCCCTAAAAACGTCCAGCCCGAGTTACAGTTATCCAGATTGACGTATAAAATAAAACATCGGCAACGATTGAACCCTTAAAATATCAGATTCTCTTCGCAACGAAGTGCAGTTGAAAAATTCTCCGATTCGCAAGTTATTTTGATAAAAAAAAAAATGAACGAACGGGTCCAATGGAAAGCTTCGACGCAGCCGGTGCGTCCTCGAACGGCGGAAGGACAAAAGGGGTGGAAAAGGGTCAGAAAGCATGATATCGGTGTCACGTGGCCCATGTAAATGCGCGGCTGACTTCTCTGCGTGTATTATTTTATTATATACCAGAAGCTATTGGGTCCACGTGACGCCACGTTGGTTCCTCGCTCGAAACGCAATCATTCTTGAGTTATACGAAGAGGGTGGCGGCTGCGACGGAACACGGCCCGCGTACACCGGATACGCCTATATAAAGAAGACGTCTACGTGCCGCTTGCATCCCTGACAAACTTCCTTTTGATTGGTCCTGGCCATCGGTTACTGATCGTACGTGAATCCGATTCCCTTCGACGTTTAATGGACTTTCGCGTGCTTTATGATCTCTCCCTGACTCTCATTTTTCTTAACTTCAGGTTCTTTTGCTTGTCGGATATTCGTTTTGGGTCTAGTTGGGTCTTCGTTTTTAAGCATCAATTGCAACTAGTGAAACTACAGCTTCGAATGGTGCTTTCGTGTGAGGCTACTCTTTAAAATGTAGTCTTCCCAAAGTTTGATCAAAATGATAGTATAAACGTTCTAGGAATTGGATATTCGATAACTGCACGCTAGTAATTTGTTCATTGAATCAAGAAGCGACCTTAGTAAAACATGTTCGTCAAACTTTAAGCTTTAAACTGATGTGCTAGTGTCTAGATCTTTTCTATATTTCCAATTCAGTCATTTTGGCAACCATTTTGTAACAAGAATGTGTTTGTTAAATTGACGTACAAGCCCCGTAATGAAGGTCTAACAGAAAGGTAACTGTGCGTTGAGAAAAGGGCTTGTAAGTCGTGGGAATTGTTTAAAAATGAACCTTAATCCCTGAACGAAGATGTTTCGCCACGTTTTATCAAAGTCGAATTATTCAGTTTTGTACATGGAGGTTGGTCGGAGCATCTCGATACACGGTTCGATGAAATTTTTCCAGCCGACCTGATCCTCTCTCTCTCCGGGACGCTCGTCAAAGTGGCCGGCTTTTCAACGGCGAACACACAAAGTGGCGACGACGGATTATTTTCCGAAAAGTTCCGCGGCATCGGCCACGTCAGAGATTTTCTACACGTTAGAAGAGGAAGAGAGAGAGAGAGCTCGTTAATGCTTTATCGTGCTGTGCGCCCGACTGGATTTGGCCCACTTAGCCGTTTCTGGAATCCTTCGATCGATCCACTCGTCACATCCGGTTCTTGCATCCATTTCGAGTTCTATCCGCGATGGATGCACAACGACGCCTGACACCACCTAACTGTTCCTCCAGTTGACAATTTTAATTTCCTTCTCGCTTAGTGTTCTTCTCTGGGTCCGACTGTCACTGACCTGTCTTATCGTTTCGGCTACAAATAGACTTCTCGTGCCACAGGAAGTACGAATATATTTTCCTATTCTTTATCAATCTTTCGCTTTCGACGTCTCTCCATTGTTGCAACCACGGTCGTTTAGACAGTTCAAAAAATATATTTTCATTTTCTAATAAATGTACCAGGAAACTAAGGGGTAGTTAGGGTCTACGTTAAAATTTTAAGAAGACCTACGATATTTTGATCTTAAATCTCCGACGAAAGAGGAGAAGAAAAATCCAGGTGAAGGATGAACAAGAAGACAGGACAATCGGTCGAAAAATGAAACGAGGATGTTCGCGAGTCGATCGAGGCCTCTCTCGATCCAAAAAACTCCCGAGGGTAATAATGAACGCGTCAATTTTTCGTCTCTGTCGGCTGTCCACCCCTTCGAGCCACCCCCTTAGCCGTTGCTCCCGATGTCCCTGTTCCCGGTGCCATTTTTTTCGCGAGCTTCCTTTCATTCGTTATCGGTTCGCTTGCTAATGGCACACGATTGCCTTTTCAACCCCCTCCCGTATCTTTTTCTTCGTCCCTTTTGCCGTGCTTGGCATTCCATTTTCGAGGATCGACGATCCACCGAGCAAATCATTTTCTACAAGGAACTCTTCGATTAGATGGATTTCGACATCGAAATTAGCTTTATTTGTAGAAAAATAAGCATTTGTTGAATTTTTAATCGAGCACTTTTTCTGAGCACACGTATGTGAAGAACTTAGCTGACATAAGTACAATATCTTAAACTTCGTGAACAAATGATTATCAGTTTAAGACAGCTCTCTCATAATGCATAAATTAGACAAGAAGTTTGAAGAAGCAGGTTGATAAACAAAAGGAGGGAATTTTTGAGCAGTCGAAGGCGTTAATTCGGAACGCATTCGGACAGATACTTTTTTCGATGGTTTTTTTATTGCTCCGATTCGATTCCGTCGTTCGAAAGGGTGGCCTATTATCGAGAGAAATTCGAACGATTTTCAAGCTTTCCATGGGGACCGATCGAGACTCGGACAAAGGGAAAATTGACGAGTTATTTAATCTAATATCGGTCCGGCCGGTCGGAATTCGTGCCCGGGGAAACGATGTACGCGTGTAAACGTTATTTCTCCCATTCGATTCTTTTCTTCTTTCGCCAATATATTTTTATTCTCGTTCGTTTCTGCCCCCCACTTTGATGGTGCAATTATGCGCCATAACGTCGCAAAGAGCAGCGATTACGTGGCAATTTCGAGATAATATTCGACGGTCGATCGATCGAGCGCGGAGAATTTCTTGCGTCGAATTAATATTTTTGAGAGTCTTTGAAACGTGAAGAAAGCCGGGCAAAAAATGGCCGATTGTGGAGGAAGTTTGAAAGTTTCGTGAATCGAAGAAAATTGGCTGTTTCTTAATTGGAACCTTGACACGTTTCGACGTCCGTATTGGAAGTTTTCTAATTGGAAAATTCAAGATTCGCTATTAGAAATAAGGAAAGTCTGGAAATTCCCAATTAGCGAACTCGGATTTTCCTACTTATGGCAGTTAGAAACTTAACGGCTTCCTAATTTGGCTATCTATAAGCTTAGAAAGTCCGAAGATTAGTGGAAACTTGTGGGAATCGGAAACTCGAGAATTTCGCAATTAGGAAACTAGTGTTTTCCCACTTGCAGTTTCCTAATTAGATCGCGGAAAATTGCCTGTTTACGAAAGAAAGAATTTCATGAACTGCTTAAAGAATTTCTCAAGAATTTTCTCGGATCAGGAAAAGTTAAAGAACATAGAGGAAAAAATTCAGTTTTAACGCGTATAGAATAATCAGATTTCGAGGAAGTTTCGCGACAAAAAATCAGCTCTCTGTCTCGTCGTTTTGGAAACGAGCCAATGAGGGAAAAAAGAGGAGGCCGGGTGAAACAAGAAAGGAAAAAAAGCGTATGCTCGACGAGACGTAATACCACTCAGATTCGAAACAAGCAACACAACTATCATCATCATCATCAGTCACTCGGAACACGAAACGAGAACCACAATGGGAAACTCAATTCGCTTTTCCAAGGGAAATGCTCTTGACGCTCTTGCATCGTCTCACACCATGTACACAAAAATACATTGAACACGTGTTACCCCTTGATGCCCTATTACAGTTGAATTCGGAGATAGCTACTTTCCATATTTTCCGTCAAGGTGAAAATTTTCACTCAGGTTATCAAGAATTGTCTCCTTGAAACTAGGTATCTTCGAAGCCAACTGTATCTTTAGTGATATGTTTATCAGCTGTAGAGATATCCCGTGGTATGCGACCCCTATTTTTATTCTACCTTGTTGTACGTGTTTATTATATATTTACCCTTTGAATATTTCAGTGTGTATTATCTGTAACACACACTTAACTGTTTTCGTTTGGCTGCGATTTTCCATGAAAATTGTCACTTGGCTGCTAGCGGAAACAGACATAAGACACGCTTCATAACAGAGAAACGTAGAGAACAAGATACATTACACTTGATTAAAGACGACCCTTCAAGGTGTAATTAAGGGTCGTCAGATCGAACTGGTTCGTTGTTGATTCATATTTTCTTTTTTTCTCTTTTCAGCTGCACAGATTCCACAACGCGGAAGTAAGTGAAATCAAATTATCTTACATTCTCTTTCTTTTTGAACGCTTAGCCGATGGAGATGAAATTTAACTGATTTCGTATCAAGTTTATTTTTAGATTTTCTACGAAATGTCCCATCGGCAAAGCGTTAATTGGAGCACGAAAAAATATCCCTTTTCCTCGCACTTTAGAATCAAATACTTAACTACATCGAATCGCGAGACGCCTTTCTTTCGCTAATTACCAATTAGTTCGCACCCTTTGTAACGAAACACTTTGTGGGTCACAATCTTCGCGTGGATCTCAGATTGCGGGCATGTTCAACCTTTCATAGTTGTACAATCGCGTTTTTCTGTTTAAGATTCTTTGCTCTACGTCATTTTACAATTTCACCTTTCGAAAGTGAAGATTTTTAAGTTTGCTTCTTTGAACTATTATCTGCAGAATATTTATTCTAAATTAAACGGAAGTTTCGAGCGCAGAAAGATTACCAATCAGATACGAAATCGATTGTATATCGGTGTATCCCTGTTTTCGCATTTTTATTGAAATTCTTAACGTGGCTTCTTTGATCGAATAAATGGACTAAAGGATCATTTGAATTTTAGCATGCAAGAGGAAAGACGAGATGGCGAACCAGGCAGAACACCAACAGCCCGCCCCCAAGAAACCGCGGCTGGTTTTCACAGACCTTCAGCGCCGTACTCTACAGGCTATTTTTAAAGTAAGTCTTGTATAACTTAACTTTGCGTTTTGATCGATACCGGCCGCCTCTTCGCCACGTCGTGCCCTGAATGTCCCGATTGCCCCGGGGAAAAGGATGCTCAAAGACACTGGCTAACCTGACAAATTCATCCCCTTTACTCTTCAAAGAGCATCCTTCGGTGTTTAGTTTCCCTGCTCCTTTTAATGTTTATATCTTTTAGTGCTTTGAGGATTGCTTCACAAATTGTGGACAATGTTTCAATGGACACTTTTTAACCCCACAATTTTCTTTCCGGATATTCACTTGGTTTTGGAAATAATTCTTGGACAATTTGACCACGGTTACTTTTATTTCTTTCTAAAAGAGACGTTAGAGCTGTTCCGAAAATCGGGGCTTTTATTTTCCTTACAAGTTTTGCTCTTGAAATAGAACTCGGGTGAAAATCACTTCTGAGAATCTACGGAATCTCGATAACAAGGATAACTATAAAACTAACGTGGACAGGGGGTGACAAAAAGGGAAAACTAAGTAGAACCGTATTCGTCCGTTCTCTGGAAGTATGCCAAATAGTTCGCGAATTGACCTTAGCCCAGTTAACGCTACCGCTCGATCTTTCTCGCATTCCGCTTCCATTTCTCCAACGATTATTCGAACTTCAAACTTCCATCGATCTTTCTATTTTCTTTTCTCGATCCGATAAATTTTGTGTCAAACATGTACAACTTTGTATCAGAAATTAAAACTAACCGCACTGTGATTTGTCAAGTGTGTCAGAATATTAAATTAGGCAAAGAAAGTTGAGATGTTATGACAATTTGATATTATGCATTCACTATGCAAATTATAGTTGAACTTGAAATTGAAGCATATGAAAAATTGCTGTTGAAGCACGAGTGCGTCATGAGTGCATCACGAGTGCGTCACGAGTCAGACTCGTCAAAATACTGCACTTCTTTTAATGCTAGCAATCTAAACATGTACTTCTTCTATTTAATATCGTGACACTCGTGACGCACATTACAATTCACATATGATACATTTGTACTTTCACTGCAAAATTTTGCATTCAATTCAATAATACACCTAACATTGTGACTTTCTTAAATTGTTTCTATGTTGTAGAATTAATAAGGTAGGAACTGTGTAGGTTAAGCAAGTTAAAAAGTTTGTCTCGTCGAAATTATGATTGCAATTATTAGAAGCGTCCTAATTGAGAGTGCCTTTGTTCGAAGGATTTTCTTCGTTTTCGAGATTCCCGGTGACACCCTTCACCCCGTCACGCGTATGCAATCCTCAACAACCCCTCACAGTGGCTGTCAAGGAATAATCACGATCCCCGCGCCGATAGTGTCCTGTATTTCGAACAATTGATACGTTTCTCTCTCTGCTACGTGCATCGAACAGAGGCAGCAACCTTCGTTTCGTTGCGTTACACGCGGTGAATTACAGCCAGGACAGGATATCAATACGCTCGCTAGGATCTTCAAATGTCACGCCAGTGTCTTTTCCAGCTAATAATTTAGCGAATGGAAATTGTTTGACTGCCACGTTAAATTCGACACTGGACAATCCATTATTCTATTCATGTTATCACGGTGATTTATATCGAAACAACTCCCTTGTTATTATAATTCGTCAGAATTTTAAAAAATATTCCAAACAACTGATAAATTGAATATTTTGAATTCGACGTGGAATAAAAATGATGCCCGCGACTGTGCCCGTGGGCAGATAGGAAGGGTTGCATTCCGTCGCACGCGTCCAGGTCCCATCGGTTCGTAATAATTGTTCCTTCGAGCAATCGATACTGTACGGCTCGTCCGTTATTGATCGACCCACGCCGGCTAAGAAACGTCGCGTGGGAAGAAAGCGTGCCAGTCGAAGCGTTTACCGCATGTGAAGAAATTCTTTACCATTCCCCCGTTCCGCCATCGTCAACGGCCACGATTTTTCTTAACGTCGTTTCCGGTAGCCGTGGAAGCGGCACGGTAAACAGACAGCTTCTCGCTTTGAAGGTTATTAAGTTTGTCTCGCAACGAGATAGACATA
The DNA here is from genome assembly GCA_945859555.1 of Megachile ligniseca. Classification (NCBI taxonomy): domain Eukaryota; kingdom Metazoa; phylum Arthropoda; class Insecta; order Hymenoptera; family Megachilidae; genus Megachile; species Megachile ligniseca. The sequence continues at coordinate 2,225,552 of OX243792.1, forward strand.
ACAGAGAGAAAAAGGGAACAAGCGAAGGGAATTATAAGTGGAGACGGTACATGAATATTAATTTTTCGAACAGAGACTCATAGAAAAGATGGAACTCTTTGTGGAAGAATTCCTTTTGCTCGAAACTCGGCGATCGTAAATGGGATTCGTAATCGATGTAATATAAATATTAATCGTTTCTAGATATTGCGACGAAGCTCACTTTCGGTAGACAGTCCTATCTACCCCGAATTCAATTTTTGTAATTCGCAATTGCGATAACCTCTTTAAAATATACGAAATGACCCGTCACCCATGCATGAAAAAGAATGACTCACGAGTGACGACTCGGTTGCAGGAGACCAAGAGGCCGTCGAAGGAGATGCAGGTGACAATCGCCAGGCAGTTGGGCCTGGAGCCGACGACGGTCGGCAACTTCTTCATGAACGCTCGACGTCGTTCCATGGACAAATGGAAGGACGAGGACCCGAAGACCGTGGCGGTCGAAGAAGGACAGCTATCGCCTACAATAGGTATCGGGCAACGGCAGCCAAGCGACGTTTTGTGACACACGTCCGACCACGAGGAGTACCACGACGAGTCACCCGAAGAAGATTTACCCTTCTCGTAAGGGATAAACCGATTACACGGACGCGATTTCGTTCGTTCGTTCGTTCAACAAGGACGAACACCGACTGAACTGGGAACTGCTTTTCATGTAAACAAATCGTTCGGTCCGAGCTCAAGGACGTAGCGGGGGAATGTTTGGGTCCGATCTTCGTTTACGACCGTGCAAAATCTTTCCAATGGAATTTTAATACCGACTACTATAATATCACAGGCGTAATCGGAATAAAGATTATCAATATTTGTCCCAGACATTTTGTTTAAACAAATAAATTTCTTATACGTGTTTCAAATGTATAATTTAAAAACGAAATCAATTATTACGTTCAATTTATAAACTATCGAGTAAGAGGCAGAATAATTAAACTTTTTAATCACGGCCATTGTATTAATTATAACAATTCTTGGAGATTTTTAAATGTAAATTTTTAAAATCTACAATGTAAAATTAAATTTACGTGAAAAGATCTGCAAGGTGATAACATATCTTGTTGAAAGATCCGCGGAAAACGAGGCAACACAAGGACCATACGGTGTAATTATCTTATGGCCGGAGTTTGCGACGTTTAATAAGCTCTGTGATAATTTTTTGAACGGTAGCATATGCTTGTTTATGAATAATTACAATCGTGCCACGCTACGTCCTACGAAAGAGCGCAGGTTTTAACGTTGAAGCAAGACTATCGAGGTTAAAGTAGAACAAACTTGATTTGAAAGCAATAAACGAAAACCACGTTCCAGAACAGGAAAATCGGGGCGAAATCGTGTCCGAAGAAATCGAAGACCATCGATGCTTAAATTCTGTTTCACGCCTTGTAAACTCGAATGTGTGGAGGAAAAATCGTTCGAGTGGTGCCATAATTTGCCATATTAGAGTAAGATTTGAAATCTTCTAGTCCATGCGTGTCACGGTGGTTTCTCGCCACCCCTGTTTCTTATCTAGTCAAAATTGTGACACGTTGCGAGTTCTTTGGAAAAACGTGTTCGAATTATGATCTTCCTTGATGGAAAACGCGTTCAACCCTCGAGGGATGGAATTTTGTAACCTTCTAAGGGTTGAACGCCTTGGACAAAAAAAAATTTCACGTGGATCGTGTTAATTTTTGTTTCTACAATTATCTGAGAACTTAAAAGTCTGGTTTCGTTTAAAACCCTTTGCTCGTCAAAAATCTTGAATCATAATTAAAAAAGAAACGATTTTCCAAACACGTTAACCTTGAAAAGAAAAAGGTAAATAAATTTGCAGGCAGAGGGTGAAACAAGGGTGAAACTCGGAAAGATTTGAATCATCGATGGTCGAAAACAAAGGGTGAACTCGTCGTATCCTCGTTGGTCGTTAACGGAAAAAAAAACACTAAAAAAGAAACCGTTTAGAAAACTGAACAAGGACGCGAGTAAAAGAACAAACTTCGTTTCTTAACACACACGTAACACACGTAAATCCACACACACAAACACACCACACAAAGAGGAAACAAAGAGGCATCGTGTCGATGGTGCACGTGCCAAGTGATATATTATATTCTACGTATGTAAACGAACATTGTATATCGGAGTGGACGCTGGTTTGCGCTAATCAAAGACGAAGAGGACTAAGAAATAAAATGGTGCGCGGTGAACGGAAGTTCGTTCGCGAGTATCAGTGATTTCCGGTGTTCGAGCGGACGAAGAGGATGGCGTGTGTGAGTGCGGTAAAGTTGACCATTATCCGAGTAACACTTGTATTCCCAAAATTACTGGAGCTTTCGGGGTTCTGAATGTTCAAAATTCAGGTGTTTAGATTTTGTAATACTCACAAATTTTTAAGAGGCTTTCTACTTCGGAATTTGTATCCTTGATTCGAGTTACCTGCGAATTTTATTCGCAACTTTGAAGAGTTTTATTCGAATAATGGTGGACTTACGAGGGTGAGAAAGGGACGAGTGAATGAGGATTTTTGCGAACCGCGCTCGATATCGTACCGCAATTGTGCTGTGCTATTGTACATATTAAAATGAAGAGAGAAAGGGGGAAGAGAGACTTTTGAGAGAAAGAAGAGGATGGTTAATCGAAGAGGCTTCTTTTCGCGTTTCCCGCTTGCGAACCAATTTCCTTGGTGGAAAAAGCCAGTTTTGTGTTCGATAGGGATATTATTTTCCACCGTTTTGTTGGAATCGAGCAAGAATCCACTTTCATTCTACACTTAGTTCACTTCGATTTGCCTCTGTGATTTTATGTGGAATAGTTGCTGCTGGAAGGAATTATTGTAAATGTGAACCCAATACTAGTATACTTTGAACAGATGCATTTGAATCAAATGCTCACAACAGAAAGTGAAATGTGAAAATTTTAGTTAGTAAGTAGGTGAAATTCGATACAGCACAGAAAGTATTTTTTTGAAAGTAGAGAACATAAATACCATAAATGTCTGCCTAAGTAAGAAAGTAATTTCGTCTGATTAGTGGTTCTTGGCTCGATTTCAACGCAAAACAATTCCGTACTAGTCGATGCATTCCTTCGTTGAAAACGTCCAAATATAGCGAGCAGAGATGAGAGAAGAGGAAAAAAACGATTAGATATTCTATTTAGACACAATTACCCCGCGTTCTTTCGGTTCCTCGCGCTCGACGTTCTGTTGTTTCCGTTCTACTTCGACTTGGTCAGCATGCAACGAAACGAGAAAGAACACGGATAAAGAACTGTTAAATTAAAGTAGACAAATGGGGGATCAGGGGGGAAGGGGGGCTTGAAAGGCGTGAGCCTCATCGTACCAAAAATGAAAAAAAAGAGAGGAAAAAGATGAAGAACAAGAAAACGGAAGCGAGCGTCGCGGACGTCGATTTATAAGATCATATATAGTACAAAGTAAACATATATTATTGTAATAACGGTTTAAATTAAATATAAGAAGCGTCGCTGTTCCACGATTCGGGTTCGTTTATGGTGATACATGGTTGGCGTGTGCGAGTTAATGGGGGTTGAAACGTTCTCGAACAGCATGGGGGTTGATGGTTTCGAGCGTCGAGTTTTTCATGGAAGTTTCCTCCTCCGTCGTCGAACAACCTTTTCGAGATCGAACACTGCGAAGATTCTTCAATTTCGGATCTAACTCGGAATCTTCGAACAGTTAAAGGGAAAGGATGCCGAATTAAGGTTAAGTTTCAAAATTTTCCATAGTCGGAAGCAAGAGGAATCTTTGCAGCGTTTAATCGGAAGATTCGAAAGGTGAAAATGGAGATAAGATCACGGAAAAGGGTAGGGATGAGGGAACTCTGTACGATAAACTTGTAAATATATGTTTAATTACGTGCGCACGATTGTTATTATTATTATATTACGAACATCGTTATCACCATTACCATCGTCCTTTGCTATTATTTACATCATTACCACGATTTCGATCATTGTAACGAGAGATTACGATAGAAATATATTGCGCAGGCGTTCTTTGTTGAGAGGGTGGAGTAAAGGGTGCGATTAATTAGAGGAATTTTTTCGAAAGACTATCCACGAAATAGACCATCGATAACTTTATCGTTGAATGAAATTGAGAGGGGTAGAAATATTGAAGGGGTCGGGGGTTAAGGAAGGGGAACCGAAGGACATACACACACACGCTATGTTACACGCAGAACCCGCTAAAACGTAAAGCAAGAACATAGTATATGATTCGATATACTATATAAATATAAATATATAAATATATAAATATGAATATAAATATAAATGAATGATATATTATATATATATATATAAATATAAATATATAAATATATAAATATAATTGCCATTTTCTGGCAAAGCGGAGGGTAGTTAGTCAGGGGTCGGGGTGGGGGGTGGTAATTTAATATATTCGAGAAACCCCAGCGATTAAAGGGGTTCGATCGTCGATCGATCCCGGAGTCGATCGATCGACGATTGTTGTTTAAACTAGCGTCGCCGAGAAGCGCGCGAAAATTCAAAACAAACGGAGGGTTTACAGAGAAACAGAAGTATTCGATGATCTATTTATGTAACACGTGCGATACCTCGTCTCGAATCGAACGGCGTACGAGACTCGAAGAGCGCGGAAAGAGGAAAAGGAACAAACTAGGGTGTGAATTTTCGTTCGGTGATTTCGCGCGCGACGAAACCTTTGACAAGTTCGAGACGTGGAATGAACATATTATAAATATAAAATCTATAAATATATAAATAAATATATTAAATGCAGAAAATAATAATAACGATAAGGTGGGAGTAAGGAAAAAAAAACCGTAGAGACTAAGAAGAATCTATTTCGGGTCCGTGTGTGTATACGCGTTTTTTTATATTGCAACCACGCGAGTTGCGCGCGCGCGAGTTTTAAATCGATAGAAACGAAAACAAATTTTGGAACGGTGCAAGGTACCACGGGATGTTTCGAGGCCCAACAAAACCGTGAACGGTTTAATACTTCGATGATCGATGGACGTTGAACGAATGTTGAGCAATTTATTGTAATATAACGCGTAGTTCTGCCAAATCGTTTAGCAGCGGGTTGGTTTTTGTTCTCGATTTTACTACTCGCTTTCGCTCGAATTTCGGTATTTCGATGATGTTCTGTGTGATATTCTACGATTCCCAGGAGATGAAAAAACACTTCATACTAAGTTTATCTGTAGTTTAAGTTTCCAGAAGTTTGTTCGATTATAACGTTGATGTTTCAACACTCAAAATCTAAGTCTAAGATTGTTTGTCGATGTTGTTTGTTCTAATTTCAAATGTTGCTTGAGTATAACGTAGCTCGATGTTGTTTATTTTAAATTTGTTATAGCTGTGCAAAATGTATATAACATTCACCGTTTTGTTGTTAAGTCGCCAACTTCTCGAATGAGTTTGGATTTTCATCCCCTAATACCACCCGATACAGAGGACCCTTGATTTAGTATTAAGAAGCGAATAGTTGGAAAATCGCAGAGCAAAAACCCTCGGGTTATAGTGTCAACGAAGAAGACTACTGCTAATCGACTAAGCGATCGAGATCTAACAAGAATCGAGTGCAGGAACAATGGAACAGCAACGCGTGTGCGGATTTAGATCTTATTTTCACTTGCGGCTATACGATGCGAAATAACACGAGGTGCGAAATAACGCGAGACTAATCGCAAGTAGAAGTAAGATCTCGGACAAGAAAGCGAGGACGGTAGAAGAACAAGCGAACGGTTCGTACGACAATAAGGTATCGATTAGTTAATCAGAGATGAAATAATGTAAAATACAAGTGCAAAAGCAAGTATACATTATTATATTTATTATAATACGAGGAGGTTTGGTCGTGACGGCATCCAATTGATGTTTGCGTAAAAACGATGTAAAAAAAAAGAGACACGAAAGGTTCTTTCCGAAGAACAAAGGGGATGGATTTTTACGTGAAAGGCTCCTTTTTAGAATTTAAAGAGAAGAGAGGAGACTCGCTGCGTAGAACGCGTTCGAGCGAAAACGAGCGTGAACGGACGCGATCTTTGCGTGAAAACGATCGAGAAAAATCGAATTGAAGCTGGAACGAGCGGATCGAGAAAATCGATTCGATCCTTCGGTTTAGCGGCGTTTCCTTTTTAATTCCTCTCGATGAACCGGAGAGGACGGGTCGAAGATTTATCTTCGCGTGGACATACCAAAGGATCATAGATTAAAACGCGAGTAAAGAAGAAAATAAAGAAGCATTATTTATTGTTTACACTTACGTATTCATTAGTGAATGACACACAGACACACGTACACACAGAGACACTCGATGCATGAATGGGAGCGCAAGGGAGAGCCGTTGTTTTCGTGAGAGAAGAGAGCGAATGATCGTGAATGAATGAGAGAGACAATTGTGAACGTTGGAATCGAAGTTTCCCTTTTCGAGAGCATCGATCGATCGAGAGATCGACGAGAGGCTAGTTTTTTCTTGTAAGTGACCAGTTTGTTAGCGTCCGCTCGTCGATCGATCAACGATCGATGAAATTATTCGATTCGAGAATCCTAAAAAATTTGAGTGATAATTTTTTATTTGATCGAGGGAGAACCGCGAAGGCTACGAAAAAGCGCGGGAAATTCGATTCGAGCGTGTAACCACGTAATAGACACAGAGATTTTTTGCGAGATCGGGAAACCGTCGAAGGGAGATTGTAAACTATTGTAAACTACGATGTTACTACGTTTTACCAAGAGCTTATTGTAGTCGAGAACCATTTAAAAATGAAATTCGAGAACGTGACAGAGAAAACAATTAATGAAGATGAAAAAAAGCATATAGAACACAGACACACACTTGATACACACGCGAAACACACGGAGGGAAAAAAAGTGAGGCGAGTGTTGATCGTCGACGAGAGGCAAAACCAAACCAAACAACAAACCAAACAGAAAAAAGTATTTAAAAAAAAAATCACAAAAAAATGGTAATTGAGTGTAGCACGAAAAAGAAACTTCTTTACACTTTTGCACGAGACGTGTGTTGTACTTAAATTAATTATCATTGACATATGTAATTAACGTTTTATTACTTAGCAATTAAACTTAATTTATTTATGATTAATCCGAGTCGCTTGTGTTGTGCTACGCCCTCTGTACTTCGGGTACTTCGACAATTCGACGTGACATTTCAAATTTCTGAACCAAGTCTTTCAATTAACCTTTCCAAATTTAACTTCGATGTTTAACAAATGTGGTTTATTAAAATATTCTATAAATATGAAGACATGTATGACATGTACAAATGTCGTCAGATACCTTTTTAACAATTAACGTTTATCTACGCAGAGAATGCTGGTATGCCAGTGATCACCCTGCCCAGAATCAGAGCGTGGACATCGTTTGTACCTACAACAGACAGTGTCAATTTTGCTTACTGCATCTAAACGAAGTATATGTACCTTCATAGGTGATGACGCTCTCTAGGTTCATCATGTGTCTGATAATATGATACTCGTCCGATATTCCATTGCCACCCAACATGTCTCTGGCTACCCTCGCGATTTCGAGAGCCTTGAAGGCCGAGTTCTTCTTTATTATCGAGATCATCTCCGGAGCGACCCTAACAGACAAACAACTTGAAATGCATCTATCCTGAAGTCTATCAACTCAGAAATTATTCAACCTTGTCAGCTCACTTCTACCTTTGAACTCGTTACTATCATAAAATTAGGTCCCTAGCGTACCTGCCCTCGTCCTTCAGCCTGCCCACCCTCAAGCAGGCCTGAAGACCAATCGCGATTTCGCACATCATGTCAGACAACTTCTTCTGCACTAATTGATTAGCTGCCAATGGCCTGTTAAATTGTTTCCTATCCAGGACATACAACCTGGCGATGTTCAGACAGGACTCGGCAGCACCGAGTGCACCCCACGCGATACCGTATCGAGCATTGTTCAAGCAGGTGAACGGACCCTGCACATACGATCATTCTACACTTCTAGACTTCCAAATATTTAGGAGGATAAGAAATCCTGAGACGAGATCTTACTCTGAGACCCTGAGCTTTTGGGAGCAGGTTCTCCTCGGGTACCTCCACGTTGTCCATCAGGATCATCCCGGTAATGGACGCTCTCAAGGACATCTTGCCTTCTATCTTAGGGGTAGACAGTCGGTTCTCGTTGCCTGTCCTTTCGACGATGAACCCTCGGATCACATCGTCCTCGCACTTGGCCCAGACGATCAGTACGTCGGCGATGGGGGAATTTGTGATCCTGAGGGGTTTATGTAATAATTACAAGATCTCTTTCAGAGCAACTCCAGAACACACTGACCATGTTTTGCTTCCATTCAGCCTGTAAGTCTTCTTCTTAGAATCGTAAGTAGCCCTAGTCTCCATGGACCCAATGTCGCTGCCATGGTTGGGCTCGGTCAGTCCAAAGCAACCGATCAGTTCACCAGAGACTGCAATATGATTAGGATGATCCAACTGACGAACATTTCATTTGTGGAACGTACCCAATTTAGGCAAGAATCGTTCTTTTTGAGACTCGCTCCCGTGAGCATAGATGGCACCAGCGGCCAGGGAGGATTGGACCGACATAGCAGACCTGTATCCACTGTCCACGGACTCGACCTCCTTGGCTAGGAGTCCGTAGGCTACGGAGGAGACACCGGCAGCTCCGTAGCCCTTCATGGTACAACCCAGAACACCTAATTGTCCCATCTCTCTCATGATTTCCTTGTGAAAGATCTCCTTGCGATTGCCTTCCACTACGCGTGGCAGCAGCTTCTCGCGACAGTAGGTGCGGAATTGATCCCGGATCAAAATTTCATCCTGCGTGAGCTGGGACTCGAGATCGAACGGGTCCTCCCAGTTGAAGCTGGCTGTTTATCATGGAGGTGTTCAAATTAGGTGTTTAAATTAGGTTAACTTTGAATAAACAAAAGTAAATGAAATGAAAAGGCTTGTTTAGGATCATTTAGAATGTAAATAAGAAGGACAATTTGTAATTCTTTTCAAAATTGATTCTATCTAAAACAATATAGATGAAATTTATCTTGTATTAAGCTTCTATTCGAGTTTAAATTACCGCGCTAAACGAAAGTAGACAAGTGCTGCCACCTAGCGGCAAGTTAGCTGTAATCAGTAAGCAAATGCAGTAGGCGTTGATCGAAAATTGTTAAATAAATTGAAATAACTTACGCTTTCCTCGGAGTGAAGACGTACTCGAGATATCTGACAGTTCAAAACGACAATTAAGTACGGTATCAAAACAGAGAACAATTTATGACTCTACAAAGAAGACTCTTAACTGCAGAAAGAAACAATCGATTAAAAAGAAACGAAGGATTGAAAGTTTGTCTCTTTCAAGATTTAAACGCCATAACGAAAGGATACGTCTCAAAGAAATTCCACTGTGTAATCGATCACATCGCGAAAGAATCTTCCATGTGAGCGCCGCCATGTTCACAGCTGGCAGAAAACTGACTTAATAATTAGCCGGAGGCGCATCTTATCGGAGATTCGGTTAAGAAAGTTTATGTTTATTTTTGTTTCCTTCATTCTTTATCAATAGGCTCGCTATCTACTTGATATTCGATTGCAACAGAGTGTGAACCTTGATGACGAGATTTGGCGGAAAATTTGAATTCACCAAATGCCATAATCTAAAGAATTCTTTAACCTACAGTTTAAATCTCTCGTAATATTTACTTAAATTAGCAAATACAGAATATTCCCAAATTTCTCAACGACGAACTTGCATAGACACACTTTTTATTTACAAAACATAACAATATATGCTTCCTTGATCCAAAGATCGAGTATCTGTCACTATTAATAGATAAAATTCCAGAAATGTTCTTTAGAAGTTGGAAAACGGTCTGCGTCGATTGAAGACAACAGAAGTTTTTAATCAAATATTTCAATGTCGTCGAAAGGCACTTTGATAATTAATAGACTGTGGAATCTACACCACGAGGATGTCGTCCTTCTCTGCAGGACCTTCAGGTAGCTTCTGATTCATTACGCGGATGTTATGGAACAGATAGCCAAGAGAGTCCATAACTGGTCGTATGATGGATTGTGTCACCGTGGTGAAAAAGTTCCTCATAGCAGCGAACGTGATCTTCCAAACCCGTAGGCAGGGTGCTAGACACCATATGTGCTGCAAAGTTTTGATTCTTAGCTCATCTTATTTAAGTCTAACACTTAGTTATAGTTATCTCTATGATAGGTAGCCACTTGTACTCCCACGCATGCTAGATTTTAGGACACTTACATCATAATGGGATTCGGGGATTCATGGGGAGGGTCGACTCACCTGAAACGCGAGGCAGGCGAATGTGAAACCGAAACAAAGGGCGAGCAAAGGGGCGACGAGAACGGAAAGCAACACGTAACAACAACTTCTCGACAATCGGAAGCAGTGTCCACTCAGACGCCACGCGCACTCCGGACTTCGTATTCCTTCCGGTTCTCCGATCACGTCATCCCACATCACCTGTGTTGTCATACAGAGGGTCATGTATCGATCACAACATATCAGCTATTTTGCAACTAACGCTAAATGAAATTGTTCTCTCAGCTATTTAAGAGACTTATAAAATCTATAATTCTCGAGTAAAAATTGAGAAAGGAGCACCTGTAGGTGGGTGTTGAGGCTGTTGGGGTCCCTGTCCTCGAGCTCGACGTTGCTCTCCTCGCCCATGGAGGACTCGGGCTTCTCCATCCCTGGAAGTTTGAAACCGCCACACTTTGGCAAAGAAAGTCTGAACGCGTTTGCAAAACGCGCGAACATCGCTCGACGTCTCGAATCGCCGCCAGTTGATTATGTACTACACGAGTATGGTCACCATCGGAAAAACGATATTCGTACTACTACTCGGGTTTACGCGATCCATAAACTTCATTGATTGACGCGGTTTGAATAATACAGGGTCTTCTAGGGACTGGTGCCAATGCCAGGATCAAACGAACGACCTCGAACACAGCCGACTTGTTGCGGACCAAGCTTTAACCTTTGGATCGTTTTAATTACTAAATTCCTGTTCTTTAGACTGCCCTGTCAACGGGTTACGGAATACTGCGTAGGGTACAGAACGTCATAATCGTCGTATCGATTCAAGTGCGACTCTACGTACTTACACGCGATTTTATTATTCTTGGAACCACCTCCTTCCAAATATATTCCGAAACTTTAGAGTTAAGTCTTACTAAAATAATTTCTGGCTGAACTGAAATGACGTTTACATATATAAAATGAACACATATATGTGACTCGTGTAAAGATAAGGAAGTAGATGCTAAAAGATAAATTCTTAACGAATTACCAGAGAGACAGAAAATCGTTGAAACTTATCGATCGATGGGACTCAGCTATTTCCGATAGCCGAACAGATCTTTGCTTTCCTGTTCACTATTTAAATAAACAGACAAATTTTATTTTATTTCCTTTCTCCTCAAGTTCAGATTTTGCTGAAATACCTACAAAAGTACCTATTGTTCAGAATGTTTCACATACAGATAAGTCTTCTCAGATTGAAAAAAAGAAAATTTGTAACTAGCTCAAAAGAGTATCCTTTAGTTCAATAACACCTAGATCAGTAGCTTCTAGATAAAATTTCATTTGCAGAATCAGTAAAACGGGAACCATTCTCGAGTTCTATGACCCTCTTCCGATTTTCTCCCCATTAAAAAAAAAATACTTACTGTACTCCCCGTTAGCGACTCGTGAGCCCCTTATTTTGTTCGTTGTTTCGACCAGTTTCGACGACCACAACTCCTTAGACTTCGACTTCTTACTTGCCACCGAGCGAAGGATAATCCGCGAACTACCTGGACAACGGTCACCGCGGCTGCGCAACCCTGTCCGGACACCCTTAGCCACCCCATCACACGACACATCGTCCATCCACCCCGACCAAACGAAAGTGAATGGCACGAGACTTTAATGAACGATCGAAACACTGGATTCGATACTAGCAAGGTATGTGTTGGGCACCTTGTTATAGCAGATGCAGTTGTTTTAAATTTGAACTGTTACCTTCAATAATTTGTAAAAGTATCTGTTTGTATGTAGATCATCACAAAATCCTGAGTGAAGCTCTTTTAAATCAGGACTTGTCGATGACTTCTACGTTCTACAGGCGACTTTACGTTGTCTATGTTGTAAAGTACTTGCAAATTAAGCTTTGATGAATTGGAAAAGTCAAATATTAAAAGAGAAATGTTCGTTCCATAGTCAACCGCTAGGTGGCAGCGTTTGTTTGCCCATGAAGTGCATTCTCTTTAATCACCGATTTAACTCCACAAACTAGTATCATATTCGATTGGCGTTATGATCGTAAAATACTTTAAATATGCTAGTAATCCCTTATTTCATGAATAAATGTAACAGTGTCACGTTAATTCGACAGCTTGCTGCCAGGTGGCGCCAGTGGTACTTAAAATTAAAAATGCGTGTAAACATTAAGTTCTTCAAATTAATTATTGTGTAATAATACGACATTCTTTCTACTATACAAGTATATATACTATACAAAGCATAGTGTAGCTGTAGCCTATCGTATGTAGCCATAGCTTATCAATTACGAACTTAGAAAGTATTAGGCATGGAAAGAAACAATTTTATTACAGAAGATAAAATACAGTATATACTTTTGCGAAGCAAATTTACTCAACTTGCTGTGTTAGTAGTAGATGGTTTTTAGATACAGCAATTAACACACCGTTATGGTAATGACAAGTCTGAGTCGATAGTAAAGCGGGAAATATCGCGAGCAACGTGACGATTCTCAACTGCTGTTAAAACGAGCCGTGAATCGCAGAAGAAATCACCGTTCGAGAGCAGGTACAATGGAATTAACGAGACAGATTAACGAGACAATGGAAATATACGATGCAAGACCTATTGTCGCATCGATCCTCAATCTGTCACGCGAATGGACGTCGAAACGCTAGACAAAGCGGTGGCGTCTGTCAATGACAGCGTGAATGGGCGTCGCGACGCGATGCTTTCGATTATAATTAGCGATATGGGCATTCAATGCTCTGTTCCGTGAGTTTTCAAGGAGTTCAATTGCCAAACTTCCATTTTCTTTAATAACTACACAGGCAAATCAGAAATCAATAAACTGAAATTTGAATCAATTGAAATATTCCTTCACGTATAAGGGTGGAATTGATTTTAAGGGTGTACTCCTTAGGTGCACAGCTCGAAATAGAAAGAGATTAGGGTTCTCTGCCCTCTTACGGTTCCCTATTTCCTTACGTCATCCTCAGTTGCTGAGTCACGTTTCAACCCTGTTCCACGGGGTCCCATAAAGCTGTACACCCTCGTTTACGTGCCTTGAGGAGCTGGAACCGCCCCTCTAATCTCGGGACAAAATTAATCTTACTATTTGGGTCTCCCTTTTTCTTTGCGATCGTGTTGGGATTATCGAATTTGACTCCCCTGATTGTCTCAGCCGACATTAAGGGAAAGACAAAATATATCGTTTCCTTTATTAACCCTTAATGATACACAATCTACAGTATGATGTATAGTGTAACAAGTTCGGTAACAAAATTAAAGTAGTATTTATCCCTATAAGTTCGGTGAAGAAAGTCTAGATGTTCGAATAAAGGAGCAAACGGCGCCCTTTCGATTGCTTCTACAGGCAATAAATAAAGCGTGCAATTCAAGTTTTCCCAAGGATCGGCACCACGATCGCGTTCAGATTAGATCAGAATTGCGTCAACGTTCGACTTGCATAACAAGCTGCAACCTGGTCTGCACCTTTTCATTCGAAGTCGCGACTTCGGTTTACGAACCGTCACGAGCAATTAACTGCTTTCAATAATTTATCTAATAACAATGGTCACTTAATAGGATTTTAGAAACTTTAGGTCTTATTCTTTTCGTAACGTATATGGCATGTGTTTGGATTTCAACGATCGTATTTGAAACTCGGTTCAAACGGCACAAACAAATTTGAAGAGGTGAATACTGTGTATATAAGCAAGAAATATGTTTGTCGTAGCGAACATTCGTGTCCGAACAGAGGACGAGAACGTTGGTGCTTAGCAACCGTTGAAATCTTCTTTTTGTAACTGAATCTGTAGAGATCGGTGACATTTAACTAATTCCGTTGCTAAATTAAACACTGTCGGGCAGAAGGTGAAGAAAGCATTCGTACAAAAAAGGATTTCAATCCGACGATTTCGAAACTAGAGACAAAGTTTAGAAATCGCTACAAAATGAGGTAAGAAGCATTTCATAATTAAGATTCTTCACAAGACGTGATCGAGTAAAAAGATTTTCAAGTGGATTCAAGGAACTTTGATACATGTCCTATTTGAAAAAAGGCCAGTACTGTTTATGTTCACACCGTGACAGTTACGAATTTGAATACTAAGTGTATACAAAATGTGGAAACATAGATTCTAAAATACGGTTGATAGAAAGAAATATGATAGTTGCAGGAAGCCCGTATCCAAGAAGGCGCCAAGGAAATCGTCTTCTTGTTGCGGGGGTGGACGACGTCGTTCGCCCAGCACCAGCTCTTTCTCCAGCACTTCAGAGTCCTCTTACACGTCAGACTATTCTGATAGCTGCGAGTGTTCGGACTGCGATTGTTATAACTGTGATAGTACGCCACAGAGACGAAGAGGCAAAGGAAAGTCGAAAAAACGAAATGTACGAAATGTACGATCAAAGTCAGGCAAAAACACTTGCAGTTCGAAGACGTCGAAAAAGAAGACATCTCGTCGCAGTAAAAGTAAATACATATTCTTAAATATTTTCATTTGACACTGAAAGTTATGAGAATATCAAAGGTTATGTATTAGCAATTTTAGCGTTTTCTTCAAACAAGAAATTTGGATTGTTTCAGGACGTTCGTTGTCGCCGTGCACGTGTTCCGACTGCGATTGCTCTGAATCCTACAGCAGCGAAGACTGTTGCAGTTACGTGACAAGCAAGCAACGCCGTAAAACGAAAGCTTAAATCTAATTTATAAGCTTGTAATTTATATAAGAATATTTATTACTCTATCGTCGATAAGCGGTCACTTATTTCGTCACGTTTTATATACTCACGTCAAAGATTTTATACCTATAACATACAATTTTAGCGTATTTTTATAAATATAAGAAGCGAGAGTTAGCTACAAGCGAGAATAAAAATGGAAGATATTGTAAGGCGTTGAAATAAAGCATCTAAAGCGCTACAAAGACTAATAATTTAAAAATACTGATGAACTTATACAACGTACAATTTCAGGGAGACGGGCACTTGATCTGTCCATCAATGGGTCAAAATGAGCATAACTCAAACTGTCCGTTTCCCGACAGCGTTTTTAAAGACCCATCAAATAAGAGCCCCGTTCGAATTTGACGAATGATGTTACGAGGACAACGAATCGATCGTAGATCCTCGAACAGCGTACAAGTTGAACACTTCTTGCCACCATAATTTACCGTTAACGACAATTTAGCTCGTTGCACCGTCGGTTACGACACGCTCGAGCAGCTGCGTTGGGCAAGATAACTCTGTTAAAGGTCCCCGTCCAGTCACATTGTTTGGAATCTAGGTGGGAGTGTAGTTTGCGGTTAGATAATGGCAACGCGTCCAGCATATAATTATCGTCTTAGTTGCGCCGTATAATATATCATTCCTTTGCCCCTTATTCGCCTCCTGCGAACGCAATCGAACACCAGCATTTCTCTCGATCTCGTTTCGTCATCGATGCTGAGACCGACTTTACGTTTCAACTTGTTCGATTAGGTCAATGATCTTCGCGATATTCTCAGCTTACAACAGTTTACTCTCAAATTCTTCTTAGGGGACTAATTCCTCCCAAGATTCATAGGTTATATTTTTCCACTGTAGACAAACATTTGGCCCACTTATCGGCCATTACGTCACTAACATTGAAATTTAGCAACGTAATGGTCAAAGGGTTAAGAACTTTCCATAGAGTTATATCAGTGCAATATAAAAATACAGAACGTAAAATGGGAAATAGAAATTTTTATTTCTGAGTGGATCCAAAAATGATGTTCACGTGTCAGCCATCGTGGACTACGGATCGACAGGTTCTGTTACGGGGTAACTACGTAAGAATAGTTCCATTTTCAGAGGTATCGGCCAGCTTAACGTGACCGGTGTCCACGTGGTAGCGAGCACGTGTACGGGGCGCGCGACTGTTACATAAGCGCCGGCGCGGGCCGACTTTAACCGAACGAATCCGAGTCATACCGCGCCACGTTCAATCTACGCAAACATCGTTTTTCTACTCGTTTCTGTATTACCGGTATAATGGACTTGGAGTTACATTAATTAAAACCAAAGCAAAACTCTTTTTCTCTGTTACGTAACTCTATCTGCAACATTGTTTAATTTATGTATTCAACGAATACTTAAATCTTGGGAGATCTGTTTTTCTCTAGGAAAAGAAATATTAAGTCGGAATAAGCGTGTTGCAACGTATAATTAGTAATTATTAGTAAAGGATAAAATGAATACTAATTTTTTAAAGTTGTATTCCTCGGATTTTTCACAGTTCCATAAAGTGTGTCGAGAAATACGAACAGTTTGATACATGCCTATTTATAGGAGCAAAGATTCATTACGCGAGGCTCGCGTTTTGCGCGTATCAGCTCGATTCAACATTGTGCAACAACGTAACGCAATATTTTTCTCTCATTAACCATGTAAACATGCGTTTCTATGCACGTGCACGTACTAACTAGAAAACTGTTTTTCCCTTTTTAGCATTCTTCAATTTTATCGATTACTTTTTTAACGGTAAATAGGAGCCACAGTTAAAAATATCATGGAATAGATTATAAAGAAACATTGTTTACATATTTGTAACAGAAGAGAGTACCGTAATATAATTTCATCGCGCTTCAAATTATACCAGCAACAGAAAGTTTGTCTCGAGCGCAGTTCCATCGAATGGCATTCGCTCGAATGGTACCGTTCAATGTACCACATTTCCCCGGCGTTAAAGAGACGAATCGGTTGACATTGTTGGTCCAAATAACGGTAACGACGACGTTACATCGGTTACACGAAACAGGATGGAGCCGAGTTTGCGTAACGCATAACGAAGCGATGAGAAATCGAACAAGATTCCCACCGGTAACCAAATCCCGGATGAAAATATCTGAACCCACTGCTACCGTTTTTATTTCACACTATAATATTGCAAATTTGTTATATCACACTATAAATAATATACTCCATGTAGTTTAAAGTATAAATGATAATTGTACTGAATAAGTAAGTACAGTTTAAGGTTTACAATTCAGCAATGTCGCAACTATTCAGCAAGGATGAAGAAAGCGCAGACGAGAAGCGTAACTTGCCGCCTAATTCCGACTCCCAAATTGGCCCGTGTTCGTCAAGGTGTCCTCCTTAAGTTGTTCGTCGCGAATTTCTGGGGTGCGAGTCCCAAGGGTTGACGGAGTCGTCGCAAAGGAAAAGGAATAAACAAAAAGGCCGGTCCAGAAATAGCGAGAAGGAGCGGCTGCGAGACAAAAGCGACGCGAGATCCGAGCTGGCCTACTTGCTGTCTTTGCAATGGGAACAGGACGAATCGAAAAGAGTCTCTTTTTCTCTGTTCTTAGACCGGTAAGCTTGAATGGATCGTGTTACTTCGGTCTCCAAAGAAGAAATTCCGAAATCTTGAGATACTCCTAAGAATGAAAAATATTTACACAATATATTTTCGAGTATCTTAAACGGTCCTACAATGTGTCCTTGTTCTTATTGCAAATTTGTCTGGAATTACTTGCAAATTGCTTCTGTTAGCAAGGTAATTTGAGTAATCGAATGGAGATTCGATTGAAACGAAGAAAATATTATTGTTGCCGGTTGAACGCAAAAGCAGTTCACGTAACACAGAGAGCTGACACGCGAGAAAGATAACCGAGAAAACGGAGGCTGGCATTGCCACCGGTGACTCGAAAAAGTAGGTTTCTGGAGCAGACCGAGAGCACGGAGCATGGCCGAGGAGGAGGTATCGAAGCTGCATCGCGGAATAGAGACGAAGAACGATAATAAAGTGTAACGCGAACCCGCGGCCCGACAATTTCGCAAGGGCATCGTGGTTTGTTCGATCGTCGGACGAAATCGGCCAAGGGGAACGGAGAAGGTCCTCGGCCATTCTTTCGACGAAAGAAGAAAAGACGTTCTCCACGTTCCTATCAAACACTCACTATTTACTGTCAGTCACAGAAATTAGTTTTTAACACCTTGCAATATCGTGACGCACTCGTGACGCATCATACAGTTCATACGTGACATTCAGATTCATACTTTAATAGTCTTCGTTTTAAGAGAATTAATTCTGATCGACTATCAAGTTTTCTGGGATATTTCGTTTCTCGCGTTCTATTAGCGCTGGGATTCTGCAAGCGAGCACTTTTAACGTATCGTAGATATAAAGCAAGGTGAATTACTGCAATCGAGCGGTTATGTTATTACATAAGGCTTCGCAAGCTGAGTTGAGAAATCGGTGTATCGAATGCTTTGCACCTTGACCCCCCTGAATCGTAACTGAAAAACCGACCGGTTTTAGCTAGAGAAATTTTCACTTTTCCTTACAATTCTTTTGTATCATAAATTTGATCAAATTTAAGTCTAAATTTTTCCATCGGCATAAACAATTTTATCGCATCTTACATAGCGTGTCACAAAAAAGTAATACCGTTGTTTTTCCTCGGTATTTCGCACGATATCAACGCGATAGTTCAATTGACTTCATTTATTAGCGTCTTCGCAATCAACGTTCAACAACGACTTCCTTGGTTCGAGGCTGGTCATCGTGTAACCTCGATCGTATCGACCTCGATTTCGCTGGTTGAAAACATTCTGCAAAACCTTCGTTTTCTTCGTTGATCGTGATTCAGTTTTTTTTCTGTCGTGGTATAATTGCCAACAGTGCTCGTTTATACATACAAAGGTGAAGGGTACAGTGATCTGTGTTTATTCATTCAAGCATTTTTGCATACCCATCAAAAGAATTAATTGTCCCTCTTCTTTCGATGCAAATCATATCGTATAACGTTTCGTTAAACAATTTCAGTAAAATCCAGCTTTATTCCGAATCGATTACCACGGGAAGATCGACCAGTTTCCCTTTTCCAATGTGGACGTCTAATTAACGGAGGCTGCGTTCCAGAATTTCCCAAGCTTGTCCACTGAGCGGATAGTAAAAGTTCGAGGCGGGTACGAGCCGAGTATTATGTCAGATTTCAAGCTCGTTACGTAACCCGAACCGTAAGAGACTTAACGAGCGAATGGCATGCTCGATGCAGGACTGTGTCTATCCTCGCTTGACCCCTTCGTTTCCCTTCTAATTTTAAAGAATTTAATTCCATCGTACACTCAGGTGCAACGTACATTTCTTTCAGACAAGAGTAAGAACATAATCTAACCTACTGAGAACTTAGAAAAATATTCCAAAGTCATAATCTGTTTATTTATGCATAAATTTGCTAGAGCCATCAAAAGTATGTCGAGGGTAAATTCCGAGTTCACACAGTTTTACCTGGTCGAAGTTTGATTTGGCACAGGAAGCTGTTAAACAGTCACTGTAATCGAACGAGGCTGAGAATCTATAAATATTGTGTATGGTTTGGCTATAGTCGAAGCTCTATATTCCTCAATGACACCAGAAGACCCTGCACATAGTCATGTGCAATATTCGCAGAATTTTGAAAGGAAAGATCGCTAACATCGCAGAAATCTTTTCGCTAAATGTCAGTCTGTAAACAGTTCAGCCAACTGTTTATACATTGCGCAGTTAAACGGTCTTCGTCATGTTTTGACCGGGAGAACGGTAACAATGTTAACGGACCTTTTAAACGCGTCATCGTGTTTTCGACTTAGACTGGTGCCTTAGGCTGAACTTGTCCTTAATCTTCCATATTCTTAATTCTTGGTCGAAAGAAGGTACTACTCTAGTTCATCGTTTGTTGGTCCATTTAGAAGCAATTGTTTAAATTTCATTTGGGTAAATGAAGATCTAAGATTGTGGTCATCCCGTTGTATCATTGTGAACGGCGGAGTCTGGTTCTACACCCTTTGTCCACCTTCTTGTTCACCCAAAAGATCCTCCTAGCCTCCAACTCGTTTACCATCCATCGTCCAGCATGTCCAACCCGCGCCAACTGTCAGATAATACATCTTCAATGGCATCGGTCGGCTCTGTCTCGTACAAGTCCTCGTTGCACGCGAGTGTACTCGGTAAGTGGTCGCGTGTAAGCAACGAGAACGTTTTGCGCATCGTAACCAACCAGTTCCTCTCGATCCGTTGAGGTAGGTCGGGATTTGACGATGTTATTGATGCATCCTGCGACGCACAACAGGCTGTCAGACGGTGGCACGATAACAGAATCGACCTCTCCGCGGGACGATGCGCAGAAAACGATTCAATGAATGTTAACGATCGGCGGTTTGCTCTTCCGGTTTAGCGCACACGAGAGGATCGCTGGAATTCGTCCAGAAGAATCCTTTTTACCGGCTTTGAGCGTTATTCGCTATCTCCTCTTCCGTATTTCACGTTAGAATGAAGTTTGACGAGGTTTGACGATGTTTAACGACTTTCTGTCATGTCTGAAACCATCTCGCGTAACGAAATAGTCATGCATTTAATCATTTAGCCTCGTTTCCTCTTTTCCTGAATTACCATTTTCTTTAGGGCCTTCCGATCATGCGAAACTTACGCAAATACCTCGACGAAATGAAGTTAAAAGCTGAAAGATATTCAACATCTGGAAGACTGACAACCGGAAACGGTTCGTTTAAACAACGAAAGGTCTTTTGTTTTTGCACTGGACCAGTCTGCAGTGGCTCGGCTGTTTTTTCGAAACGTTGCAACGATAACCGATCATGCGAAGGCCACACAATGAATAACACTCTCGTTTGTTTGCCATTATCAAGACAGAAGTACGTCGCAATTTCTCGCGATACAGGACGATAAATTTCATGTTTTCAATTTGCGCTGTCGCACGTTTATCATCGCTTGGTCCACCTCGATGCACTTACTCGAATCTTGCATCTCTTTCGATCGAGCTAATCGAAATTTCGAAAGATAAAGATACCGTGCAGCAAGGTCAGTTACATCGAGACTCGTCGAAAAATATAGACAACGACAAAAAAAGATAGCAACGTCATCGGCTCATTGTAAACAATAAACTTGTTGCGCAATCGCGTTGCTCGTATTTGCGTAAATAAAGAAGAATAATGACTCACGTGATTAAGAAGCAAATAATATTTTCACGAGTAAAATATAATTAATTACGTTCGCGACATAATTAAAATGTTTACGAGATTACAAAAACGTTATTCGTCAATATTTTTTTATTCTAAGCATCGACACACTTTTTCTATTTTATTAATCTGATGATCAAGTCAGCGACGATAATACGAAATACTTGCTCCTCCGTTGTCTGGTAATTGTTGAAACTCGTACGCGTTGGGAACTGACCTTCCTCAAGGATTGACGTGTTAACATTTCGAAAATTTCCAAGTAATTCGATATTTTTACCTCGGCTATCGATCGGAGCGTTCTCGTGGAAAAATTTTCAAACTGAAAGATTAAAAAACGATAAACAGATTCGGAGAAGTAAGATGCACCGTAGGGGAGGGGTAACAACGGGAATAATAATGCAGCACGAGGTTACATTTAACGGCGCAAATATATTTGCAGACATAGTCCGAGGAGTGATAACGTTATCACGATTACGGTGCAGCTGTGCTCGCGTTGCGAGCGTGAACTTCGCGGATTTGCTATTTTAATCGCGACGTGATGTAACTGTATGCATAATAGCGACCGAGTTAAATATAGTTGGCCAACAGAATCGATTAACGATCTATCGATCGAAAGAGTAAAGAAACTGGAATCAGAAAAACTTCGTATAATGTTAACCTTCTTACGCGACAACTTTTAAACATTTCGAAGAACTAAGGGCTTCTGATTCCTAAAGCGTTTGAGAACATTCAAAAGTTTCCAACTACAAATTCCTTATTATTACGAGCTTTAGACGTTACTATCACGAAATATAATGCAGAGATGTTGCATCAGACATTTTCTCCGACTAAAATCAATATTTTGTGACGCAAACGTTTGTTTACTTCAACGAAATTGTTTCATCTCCGAAAGATCACATTGTTTCGAGTTTTGGATTCCATTCTTGACCTCCGTTCGTGTAAACACAGACAACGAGCTGCGTATACGTTTTTTTATACATTTGGAGACAAGCGTCTGCATTTTCGTCTGCTCGGCAACGATCGTTGAATGTAAAGTAGAAGTAGAAAACCGAGGAATTTTGATTCCAAAGATAATTTGGTACCCTAGAACAACAAGTCTTCTTTTATTACACATAAGTTTCGAGTAATATTTGCTCGTCTTTTTTTACAGCCCTCGATCGGGTTTCGAATGATATGGTCTATTTACCGTCTCGTTAAATTTACAATGAAAATATCAATCTCCGAATCGATCTTCTTATCGGAACGTTGCAAATTTATTTATTGGGACAGTTAGCAAGATATGAGTGAAGTTGCAAATTTTGAAACTTATCTTTCGAGTGGATTCGGTTTGCAAGTTTAACCTCGAATTCAAAATCAAGGTCTCGTTATCGCCGAATTTCCAAGTTTAATTTAACGTAACGCAATATAAATTAATCCGCGTTTCTTTCGAAAAATGGCCCGACACGTAACGCGCGGTGTCCTAATCGCGGCGATGACGCAAAGCAAAGAGAAGTATCGTCGCGGTAATGATATCTCGCGTCGAGAGGTACAGTTAGTCTTGGTAACAGCTAACGCTTACGTAACCGCGCGCCAGGTAAAAGCGGTAATTTATTCCTAACTAGTTAATTGGCCGCGCGTACTTACAAGCAGACTGTATCCTAATTACCCGCGCGAGTCCTTCGAGAGGAGAACGCTCTGCGATCGATGGGAAACAATGTCGTAGGTGTTCAACCTTTCCGTTGAGCAACAATTTTTTACATCTTCTATTTATAACAGAGGTTTCAAAGCGAAAACATCTGGAATCCGAAGATTTAGAAATGTGTAAACTCGAGTTTTCACCTAATGGCAAACATTTTGCTTCAAAAAGATTCTATAATTAAATGACTTTATTAAATTGACTTTAGGTCAGCTGTCTCCTGACGCACAGCTGTGATTTCACTAGAATTTTGAATACGATTCAATGGATTCATTTCAACTTTGTCTGTTTTAATATTGTTGACGCACCTGACAAGTCACGGTACAAGGAGGCTGAAACTTGGTACCGATATTTCAAATTTGGGTAATGGTTTCAAGAGGTCATGGCAGAATTAAGAATCGATGCGTATATTTCTCGGTTCGATCGATTTTCAAGGCTGTCATCCGATGAGACATTTTCCAGAGAATCGAACACGAACGACGCAACGTTGCTTTTTTCTCACCGATATACCAGCCGGTTGCGACGAAGTGTTTGTTTAACAAAAGTCTAGACTGCGGTAACGCGAAAATACCGGCTGGTGTTTTGATAAGAGGTACATCGATGGGTCGTCGAACCAACATCGCAATTTCGTATTCGATCAAAAAATACAGATTGATGGTATTCGTCGCAGAGTTCAATTTATATGTCCTCAAACTCTGTCTTGTTACAAAACGATTCATATCTAAGTAAAACGTTTTCGCAACGTAAGAAACAGTTTCGTACGAAACATACGCAATCAATTTTGACATAAAACTTGTTCCGTTGAATTTAATAGTGAATGTTGAAGTAAATAACTCCTCTTTGACACCCGGTATGCACAGAAAACGAGGGGTTCGAACATAACGAGGCGATAGGGACGAAGGCTTATTTACGCGATGTTATCAGCCTGACGGCCAGTTTTCGCCAGTGAATCCATATCGTATAGCGTTCGATTATCGATCAGTGAACCTAACCTGTACCTTGATCGAGCCTCGAATCCTTTTCACGGTTCTCAGCCGATAACGGTTGCGTCAGGTTGCGCAATTGTTATTTACGATTCCCGTTAACGATACAGTATCAGTGTCACCGCGATCGTTTGAATGCAGAAATTTCGTATCTCGGTTCCAAAGAACGAGAGCTCGAAAGAATCAGCAATTCTCGATAACGATCACTACCGATTCTAGACGCGATTTACAAGCCTCGGTGTAACAGAACCCATATCTGCTGTTGAATGGCGATGAAAGAGGAAGTGGTTTCCGGAAAATCAGTAAGCGACTGCGTGTAAATAAGACGGGTGCGAGCTTAGCAACAGCGCACTCGGGATTCGGGATGACTTATCGGTTGAAAACGCGACGATTGTTCGAGAGGATAAGAATCGACGGGTCGATTTCCAAGGAAACGCATCCTTGCTTCGGTTAGTCACGTGTCGGCCTCGTTAATTCAAACGACGAACCTTCGCCATCGTCGCGTTCCCTTCTTTCACGAAACGTGACACAGCGTGGTTATGCGAGCATTTACGCAATTCGCGCCTCCGTAATATGCTAACGTTTTTACCTGCGGGACACGTCGATAATCCGTCGATCACGTGGCACTTCCTGCCGTAAAACTACGCAACAGTTTTACTACTTATAGTAGCGATATATTAACACATTGTTGACCGGCTGAGCCCAAGCTGACCACGTATACCGCAAACTGTTATTAAAAATTATGTAAAGATACCTCTCATTATGGATAAAGTATAAAGTTCTCACGTCTGTACGAAATAAATGACACGAGATAAATTAAAATTGGTCAACAATGTGTTAATAGCAGCAGCCAGTGTGAGTCTTATCATTGCCATAGTATTATCTTATAATAATTTGTCTTAGCATATTTCTAATAGTAGCATGTCACATTACATAGTATTTGAATACTAGCAGATGCTTCTCACCGCTCGTCTCAAGGGACTCAAGCTTTTCCAGCTGGTCATAAATAAACTGGCGACGCATGCGCATACAGCAAAGCAGCGGTGCACGCGGCCACGACGTTGTTGCATCGGTGATAATTGCACTCGATGACTGATTACAGGTAGGCTGGCACGTGAGCGCTGGGAAACGTGAGGGTTACACAACATCACGCACGAGGATTACGAGCGCACGACCATCGACAGGTGCTGCTGCGATCAAGCACGAACCGATATCGGTTATCGATACTCGTGTCTTCGAGATAAGGAACGAACTTGTTCGAACAAACGAGCATACAAAAAGTCCTCGTGAAACGCGTTTAACAAGTGTAATACAAGTTAAAAGCTGCAGCTTAAGATTAAGAATATCAAGAATCTTGTTATTTTCAATTATGTTATTTTTATCCTTGATGTTCTGGTTTCGCATGATGGTACGCAAGGACAATCTCAGAAATTTTGATAAACGGCGTTCGATCATCGAAAGAATCGATCGGTTGCGTACACGCCTCCGGCAAAAACGTGATCGTTATACAACGAGTGGTATTATACAAAACGGTTACGCAGCCTCTTCTCACGGGCGGCCGATCGGTATAAATAGGCCTCTGGAAATTAATTTCCCCCCATGGTTGGTCTCTCGTCCTCCGCAACTCGCGACTCGCCTATCCTTCTTATCCGCGTTCTTCTCCTTCGACGGTCGACGAATAAATCACGGCCGGCGATGATCGTTGCCGACCTACGACAACAGGCTCGTTTATCCCGCACGTGACGCCTTCCATTCGAGTGATCGTGCAAGGCCGAACTCGCGTTTGGCACCGTTCTCGTCTCGCCGTTGCTTCCTGCTTGCTGATCTCCACGCGTTACGTTACATAATTGCCCCATTTGGATCGAGGAATCGACTGAAAATCTTACGAGGGTCCTTCAATGACTACACTCTAAACAAAACTATTCGCAATGACTACTTGAACAATGTTACCGAGTCCTAAAATGATTTCCAGAGGGTGCAGGACATATTGCGGTCGCAATGTGTGAGCATCATTATAACATATTTCGTTTCAAACATACACAAAAATTGCTGCCTCCTTGAAATGTTATATTACGCTGAAAGTGTTAGGTGAACCGGGACCTATTTGCAGGAAGGACTTCATGTACTTTAAATGGCACCTAAATATACCTTTGAGCATCACGCTTTTTAAGATCGTCTAGAAATTCAAACTTCTTGTAAGACTTCTTGTTTGATTTTCTCAAGGAAAACAAATGTCAACAGATTCTATGCTAACGTTAGAAAACTAACAAAACAGAAAAGTGGTCAATTTCTGATACCGTATGAGCAACGTTTTGATTCACTTCTGCTCCGTGAAAGATATAAGCTATAAAAAAGGTACCATGTTTGACGGGAGCACAGGTAGTTCATAAAGTCGAATTATGAAGCCAGGTGTAAATTATGATCGAGTTCGGGCCAGACGGAAAAAATCGACGACCCTGAGGATCGGATCACGAAGGACACCTTGTTACCGCCACAGTGGACCTTGATCGGCCATTCTGATCGTTCCTCTGTCCGTCTTTTATTTTCGCGTGGAATACCTTCCATCGAAAATCAACCACATGTGATTAAATCTACTTTTCAAGCAGAAGTCAACCAAATCCTACATTATCGGACAACTGAATTTAACAGATAGTGTCTGATCGGTACCAAGATCTCGCAGAATCCTCGACATAAGTCACGCGACTGCGCAAGGTCTCTTTCCGATTACGCTTACATCACGCTAAATGCCTACGCTTCGTATCGGTGACAACGCGTGTTCTTGCGTACCTCTTCACGTAACCAGCTACTGATATCCTTGGTTAACACCCTCAATAATTAAGCGAGTATTGCCAACGTAACGTTTCTACCTATTCGCTAAAGCGATGTAATATTTTCTCCCGCTAAATATAACGCGCGTTAATAAGAAACACGGAAGCTCGACTGGTTTAAGGGGTCCACGAAGGGGATGAAGTGTCTTGTCACGCGAAATGCGGACAGAATTTTCTGCTTGCTCGTTTTGAGACGTTTTCCTGCCTGACAGCCGCATTTGCCCGCTGTACGTCATCGGAATCCCACTTTTAATCTTGTGAGACTGTCAGGGACTTGGTCGCAAAGTTAAGAAAGTCTGAACAATGAAGACATCTTTCTAGCAATTTTCTTTATCTTCATAGTTGTATGGAAACTCCCATCCTACATCTAATTCTTTGTAACTCCATTTGGTACTAGTTTTGGGCAAAATTCTGTGTACCGCAAGTAACGGTGCTCCTGTCATGAAATCGTTCGACATGCAGCCTAATTAGTGTGACATGCTACCTAATTCTAAACTGGAGAAGTTTATTTCTTTATATAGAAACGGTACTTCTCGAGATCTCGTTCCTCGAACTCTTTTACGATTTTTGTCTGGGACTTAAGCTGCGAAACTGCCGTGATTTATCCGTCCGTCGCGTCTCTTAGAGGATGCCCCTCGTCTCCGTATTTTCGTCGCCAGTTAATGACGTCCGCGAAACATTATTTTTACCCTGGCAGCCCTTTTTCTTCCGTTCGCGACGACGCTTTTTGCGGGTCACGCTTTTTGCGGGTCACGCTTTAAACCGCGCGCTGACGAAGATGAGGCGGACCGAGACGAGACGAGCGAGCCGGATTTTGATGATGTACAACGAAAGTGTACCGTAAAAAAGATTTCCACCAAAATTATCGTCTCGAGCAAGAGAAATCACGTTTCAACGCCGCGTTCTGAACATCAGACCGCTCGTTTGGACGTCGTTCTTCAAATTTCAAACGACATTACCGCAAATTGCGCTGTGTCTAACAATAGCACATTACAAATTCGTAATTACTCAAATTACTATAGAACTTAAAAGTTGTTTGTTACGATTATTAAAAGGCCATTACGGAACCGAACTATATTTCTAAAAATGTCAACTTCACTTTTCAAACGTTCGGCTTATCGAAATTGTCCGTGAAACTGGACAATTTACAAGCATTTTCAAGCTACTCTGCAGTTACTTGCTTCTTATTTTCTAACCGTAAAACACAGCTCAGCACATTACAAGGTCGATAAAATTGACTTGCATGAGAGACCTTACTACCATTAATAACGGGATAATTTTTCCTCTCTGCAGATAAACAAAATAATCACACGTTCGATATTGATTCTACACGAAAACATATAATTGAATACTTGAAAACAGAGACAACACGTGTTTACAAGTATACTCTTTGCTGACAGAAGGACGCATGCGATAACGGCAGAAGGTTAATAACGCGAGAACAGAGTCTTCGATCTATATTCTTTAACGAGGCTGTTCCATCGAATCTGCTTTAATATTTTTCCTTTTATCGAACATAATTATAACCTGACATAATCAGACATAATTATAACTACTGTAGTCAATAGAGACACATCAAGAACTTTATTCGATCATTCCTATAAAAGCTACATATTAAATCAAGATGTAATTCTAACTTTTCCAACGTCTCATTACCAGTATAACAGACTTGATATATTGCAATTAAGAAGATTGCAGAGGTACTATTGAACCGAAGTTTGTTAAAGCTTAAACTTAATGCTTTTAAATGCTTCTCCAAAGCTGGAACGAGATCATAAGAACATCGAATGAAACGGTACTCTACTGAATGTACTAATTTTATCGGCGAAACGCGAAGCTTTCTAACAGCGAAGAGCAAAATTAACTCTAGTTCATCGACCAGTAGGAAACCGGGAAATGACAGGCGTAAATGCAGCTCGTGAACGCTCGACTAATTCATACGAATTGTTCTTACAATAGAAAATCTAAGTTTGGAGTGTACAACGATTTATAAATCGTACAATGGAAGCGTCCCCGACAAGAAGAGGATTCTTCGACGGAAATACTCGCGAGCGTGAATTGTGCAACTCGCGCGTAATCAACATAGCAAGAATAACGAATGTCTTTGAATAAACTGCAGAAGGCTGGGAGGCCTAGACACAGATGGGCAACGTCCGTGTGATGCAAATAGCCAACGATTTCGTAATACGGTATTAATTGACGTTGCCGCGTACCATCGTATTACGTAAACCACAAAGCGTTTCAGCTGCTCGCCGATATACCTGATTTATGATCGTCACCGAATACACGAGCCGCTCGTGACCCCACCGTTGTATGATCGCACGGTTTAATTATGGATAGGGCAACGACACTTTGAGGGACGATACGATAAGTCGAAATTTATCAAGTTTTAGATGAGTTGCCGTCTGGGAAGAGGGTAGGACGTAGACATTTTGTACGACCACTTTAAGAAGATGGGTGTAGATATCGGGTTTGGTTAGATATGTTACTTTTCTGCAGTCCCACAGGATCGTCGTCATGGAGAACGAGAGGATCAATTACCAATCGACGTTGGCGTTATTGTTGTCCGACCAGTGTAACGGGGCAAATTTTACCGTTAGCGATCACGACTCGTTCCGATTCATTACCGATCCGTAGATCGATAAATGACCTCACCTACACGAATCTAATCCCATTCCTCATATTTCGACCGTTAACTTCTAAAGGTGTCACCTATCAGTCGATCATTAAGTGTAACACCAACATCATTTAACATCTTTCTCATAAAATTATGATAATTGAGCGCAAGAACATCCCACCCTGGTCACAATAATAGCCTTTCTTAAATATGAACTTGATTCAAGGGTCCTAACCTAACGCGTCTAAACACACATTTCACTGTGTCAGTGAACGCGTTAACGGTAACGCCTAAGAGGGGCAATCCACCTCTCGCGATTACGAGGAGACTGCACTCTAAAAGAGGTCTCACCTTTGCTCCAGATCGTGGTGAGTATCGTGCCGCGAAATCTGGAACATCGCCGAGCGTATCCGGGCCAGGGTGACCCCGACGATGGATCAAAAACGCCGACACCCTTCGCGAATTCTATGAACAACCCTCATTTTGCCTTCCACAGATTTACCGAATTTAGACCATAAGAGATGTCTAGAATAATCTCTCTTAATTTCTAAATAAAGAAGAGCCTTGACCACGTTCGGGTCGAGGATTCTTGTTTGTGCATTTTTAAAACGGAAGGTCAGAGTCTGAATTCGGAACAGTCGATTTTACGGTAGAACGATAATCTCCGGGGGCTCTAGGGAGAACAACGGACCAACTCAATTAGTGCGTTCACGAAGAAAAGCAATTCCCAAGTGGGAATTTCTGTATTGGAATCGTGATTTCTACAAAGAAGACGCGTGACGTTCGCGGAAACGTGATTTCGACGCGAAATACTGTAGATATTTCTACTCTCAATGCCAAATGTGCCGTGTATTCTTATACACGAATCGCTTCTGTCGTTTCCTGTTGCTTGTGTAACAGTTACGCTTGAATATAAAACGCTTGGAAATGAACGGCCGTGAATACAAAAAAGCCGCGAGTTCAGATTGTAATAGCGGCTCAATAACGGCTCGTTTATCGTCGGTACGCCATAGATTTTATTAATGTTCTACGAAAACCCGGTAACGAAACCATAAGTCGATCCATATGTCCCTTAGCGAACGTATTAAATAACGCACATAGTGCAAATAAAAGCAAGGAAAATGGTGTCAAAAGAGAGGAATAAATATCGTGGAAAGAATCGAGATAAAAATGGCAACAGTCGATAAGAGAACGTTGTCCCTGATATTTGCTCACCTTTGACCAGGTAGCGTGGGCTGAACGCGTTAGATCGTGCAGATAGAAGCTCGTTAACGATGCACGGCGTGTTTCATGGTCGAAATTTCCATAGAGAAGCCAGGGTTATCGCGCGGCATTTTCCGGGATTGCGTAACGCGATCCTTTAGTTGTATACGAGAGTAACGCTTCGGAATCTTTAGGAATTGCGAGGATGTCGATCGTAAAGGTCACCTATTTCCTACGAGCAGTCCAAATGAAAATCGAGTAGGTGGACATGCTGAGTTAATAAAACATGAGGCTACACTTTGAATTACGTGAAAAAAACGATGGAGGCGATACAAACGGTAACGCGTTTATAAACAATGCGTGACTATTTCTGACATGTAATAACACGTTGTAAGATCACGTGCGATCGGTCATCTTAATTGCACGAGCCTCGCATGTACTTGCAGTCGTGTTTTCATCTACCATGAAAACCGCGTGTCGCCGATCGATCCCGATTCTATGTGGAACGAGAGACCGTTAGAATTGTTCTCGTTATTATGCAAACGACGTTCCCCCGTTTTCTGTAACCGAGCACCGGGCCTTTCGAGGTTACGAATCAAGGTCATCTTTCATTTTTCCCTTTCCGAATAACCCCGAAATTCCCGATATCTCTGTTAGTCTCTAAAAGACAGCATATTTTTTCCCGCAACCCGGAAGTCCGCTTTGCGGACAATGTCGGAAAGCACGGATCGTTTCCCGATAGGCTTTTACATAACTCAAGGACCTCGAACTAGCAAAGACACCGTCGTCATCGACATACACCGTTACACTCTCGCGTTTCTTCTCGGATCCGTGTGTGGCACCAACACACGGAAATGCGTGAAGGAAGGACCGAGTCAGAGGTCCACGCAACGCGTTATGCGCATTACGTGTACGGCTTACGGCCTTGCGTACCTCGAGTTATCGTCAGGTAAATCCACGGCCTGCACCGAAGCCTGCACGGTTTCCTTCGTCATCGCCTTTTTTCCCCTGACTCTTTGTCCCGTCACAGCGGAAGACTATAGCGACAGTCCTTGCCAGACTGTCAAGGATATATCACGGACTGCTCGATCGGTTGGCAACGTTCTGCCTTTTATCCGTGAACGCGTCCTTTTCTTCTTTCGACTTTTTGCGCAGACAGCTATTAAATCGTTCGGATTGATAGGGTTGATGGATGTCAATCTTTTTCTCAATTGTGGTAATGATGTTCGTGCAGTAAGCGAGTGAATTTTTTCGACGAAGAAGCTTTACAGATGGGTGCATTATTGATTGACGTCCAATATGGTTATCTTCGTAACAATCGTTTCATACATTAAAGTTTAGACCCTTTTTCTACATTTTAGACAACTCCGTTAGACCACGTCTTACGTGAAAGCCTTACTGTTGCAACTTCGAGATACAATTGACCTAGCTATACGGGACTTAAAGAATATTTCTTGAAATAATCTTAACAATGATTACTACACAATGATTACGGTGATAATTTCAAGACTCTTTATTGTCCTCGATAACAAAACAAGCCGAAGACAAAGGATTGAAATTGTGACAAAGTCTCAGGAACATTTGTACAGATAATCAAAAACAATTACAGCGAACAGTGACGTCTAAGCTCAACTATTCGCCACAAATGATTCACGTGCACGTAGCAATCTCTTGATACACGTGACGAGTCTTCTCGTTGCGAGTGGGAACAAAGAGAGCCGGAAAATTCGGCAAGGACCAGCTGTCTCCGAGAATCGGGCTGGGCAGGTGATCCGTTATCAGCCGCGTGATTCCGCGCCGCACTGCGCCACCAGCCCGTGAACACGCGTACCCGCCTCTACACTCTTATTATGTAACGATGTTAACTGTAAATATTTACCGGACCGTTCCCCCACTCGTGCCAAAGAGCACAGAAAGTAGACCGAAAGAAGTGGCTAGATGGCTTGGTGG
The DNA here is from genome assembly GCA_945859555.1 of Megachile ligniseca. Lineage (NCBI taxonomy): Eukaryota > Metazoa > Arthropoda > Insecta > Hymenoptera > Megachilidae > Megachile > Megachile ligniseca. The sequence continues at coordinate 2,258,084 of OX243792.1, forward strand.
CCACGAAGAACGGACCGGAAGGGCGGTGAGAGGAGGACAGTTTAAAAATACCAAAGTGGAGCACTCTGCTACGCTCCTGGAATCGATTAACGGCAGGACAACTGCGTGTAAACTGCTCGGACAAATTTGACAACTTTGCGAAAGGGTTTATCTTTGCAACTGTAACTGCAATTCGGTTGAGGACACAAAGAAAATTCGAACGTGTTTCGATTCTTTATCGTGCAGTAGTCTACGATTTCCGCAAAGTTGCTTTTTCTAATGCTGGATGTCCTTGCTGACGGTGATCCGCTGGCATTCGAAACTCCAGAATCGCCGCTGGCATTGAGGGAAACTTCCGGAAAACAGTCACGTCCGAACAGCACTGTCCTCGAGGCTTTTCTTTATATTTCAAACGGAAAAGCCGTGTTAAAGGAAATCCAATTTGCATTGCCTACTGCGTTGCAAATAATTTAGTCCTCCGTTAGCTTGAACAAAGTTTTCCTCAGAACGGCTGCCAACCGTAAAACATTCGTGTTCCTCGAAATCAGGGTTGCACAGGAAGTTGCCCACGTGGTCAATGGCATTGACATTGACGAAATCTCGGAACGAGCCTTTTAGATCGGCCTGTACGTTACGTAGGGGTCTGAGTTGTCATGTAAGTGTTACATGTGCACTTTCTTCCCGCACGAGCGAGCGAAACAGATATCGAGCGGGAAGACGATAGAGAATGGTCGCGTGAAAGTTGCTGGTTGGTTGCGACGGATCCCGGTAACAGCCACCAACGAGCACTTCCTCCTCGCATTGAACTTGCGTCTCCCGCTCCGCTTCAAGGATCCTGACTCGGAATGCTGGAACCACCAAAATACGATTTCACAATCACCAGGTGTCGCTGAACCCTCGACTAACTGCTCGGCTGCCACCATTCTTGAACTGCCATACTTTCTTTTTTTTACAGTCGGAAATTGTTTTAAGCCATATCATTTAATCCTTACAGTAACGTGTCACACTTATGACGCACTGGAATGTGATAAACTGGACTCGTATTTTCACTGCAATTCTAGAGTTATTTCGATTGTCAGAAAATTGTAGGTTAAGTTAAACAGCTGCAAAATTCAGAAACAATTCCATCCTTCGACTGAGGTTCCTATGAAACTAGCGCAAAGATAACAATGGGATACCTAAATTTCATGTTAAAACATTTCGTGTGCATGTACGTTGAGCGCTAATCGGTGTTCGTCGTGAACCGCTAGTCGTTTCAGTTACGAAACCAGGTACCGGGATTACGAAACGAGAGGACGTAATATCACGGCTCGATGTAGGCGAACTGATGCCGAGAGCTCTCTGCCGCGATACCGTTAGATTTTCTCCGACACGATCGTTGTCACACTTCTCTAACGTTTACGCCCGTTAACCCTTCACGCTCCTGTCTCGAGCGGTTTGGCTCGTTAGCTCGCTCGAATTAACCGATAACTCTGTTAACGTCGAATTTACGACATGCACGAGGCTCTACTATTTTTCACGCTGTAATAGTGATTTATCACTTGCACAGCTTATATACGACACGCTTAGAGAAATATTGAAACATGGATCTAGCACATATATGTTCATAACTCTTTTTGGACAGAAATTTGAAAGGTGGTATAAACTTGGTTTCTATGAACCTACAGCACTACAAATAAGTTGCCTAGTAACATGTCAAGCGTTCTCGACTTGTCAAGATGGAACTTGATTCGTAAATTCGACGGTGATCAAATTATTCGATTTTCATACAAATGACTGTTAGTACCGTTACGTAAAAAAGACTCTTTTTCTGGCGTGTACCTGTATCTTAACCTCGTCACGGTCAAACTTCCGCGAAGAAATTCAGCCTGGCGTGTAGTGGCGAGTTAGAAAGGTAATAAGTAAGCGAAGGAAAGTCGAGGCTGGAAGTGATCGAGTGAGGTAAGACTGGGTCGTTGCATTGCATTTAACGCGTCTCTATCAGCTCTATAAGTACGTGAAAGTAGCAACGATCGTATACTTTGGATGCATGTCAAACTCTCGGAAAATGTCTCGAATTAAAAATAAAAATGTACATTCCATACAAAATATTGTAGAATACCGTCTCTAAATATATCACGAAAGAACCAAACCATTCTGAACATTCTTCGAGTTTGGACACGGGATCGATTAGAGTGGTCATTGAACGTTCGACCGGTGAAATTGATTTCCATAAATTCTTTCGTCCGGTACGTGTCGGGTCGAAAACGGTCCTCGGTATCTAACGATCGTGGGTAAACATAACAGTACCGTAACCGCCTAATTCGGCGCCTCCTAAGAATACGGACGGACACCGTTAGTCCGGGAACGCTTTGTCGATTTCGTTACGCCGTCTGACGTTGACTTTCATCGACGAGACGTTACAGTGACAATTAGACCAGAAAGCGACTGTACAGTTTCTAGCCTATCCAAGTAACTGTACTCGAAATTTATCATTGCAACATGGATCTACAGAATATTAAGAAATATGGAAATATAGCCATATAAAGTGAGCTCTGGAATGTGACTAGCCAAGGATTTGGTGATCTTGGAGTGTAGGAAATCTAGCAGTACAGGTCCTAAGTCAATTTCTCAAAATTTTCCAGGAATGAAAATGATTCAACCCTTCATATACTTTACAAATACATCGTCGTTGGTCTAAATCGTTATCGGTCCTAAATATGTTTAGATCACGGGGCGCAGATGGCAGGTTTACTCAATCAGCCGATATTCCCGTTGCAACTGTACCAATCACGATTTTTCTTCGTATACAAAATTGACCAAACTTATTCTCGAGCTGGTCGAAACCCGTGGCACCTCGTCACAGTGGCCTAGTTCCCGGGGCCACATTCGGCATCGACGATTTCGTTCACCTCCCGCCTGGACGGTTACGCGAAACACCTGGTTCCTCTTTGGTGGACGTAACGGGACAACCACGAAACGGGTTCTATACCGTTTCTTACCACGTAACGTTACGAGATAGATCAAGGCCATTACCTTGCTGGTAGCGCGTGAACCGCAATTAGACGTTCCACGTTATTTTCGTCCATCGCTCCCAGCTCTTTCGCGACTCATAGGTTCTTCGACTGACTATTTCGTGACTAATCGCCGCTCGAAATAATTCCGATCGATCGGGGCACGTTTCGAAGCTCTTCCGAATCTTTTCTGATTCACCGAGGATTCCGTAGGATTTGGGAAACAAACTGGAATCGGTTCGATCCGTTGCTCGCGTGACATAATTTCGGAATAAAGGAGGAGCCGATCGGTGGTTGGCGAGCGAGCCGCGCGGCCAGCGGGGTGTCATTTTGTGGGTCACGGCGATGACGTGTACGCAGGCCGGTGTGTAACGGGACAATTTGTGCGCTGTGCCGGTACGCTCGGGTGGGTGTCAGCCTTGCTCTCGAGGAGGGGGCGAGACGAGGGTAATGTAGGTCAGTAAATGTATAGCCACCACTTTCTCCGGACCGTTCGAAAACTGGCTCCGCCGTCACGCGTGTCCCTCCTCTTCTCTACCTTCTTCCTCGCGTTACCTCCTCTTTCTGTTCGTTCATCCTCGCGAGGAACGAGCCTCCCTCGCTACTGCGCTGGTTCCTCGATCAACGTAACGGGACAACCACCAAACGGGTTCCCCGTCGTTTCTTCGTCATCGACCGGGAAACTGACGTAAATAAATGATTCCGCAAGACCGTTCGGGGATGATCTTCGGTGGTTTTAACCTTTTGACCGATGTCTGCTTTTGAAGTTTAATCTAGGTCGATTTACGTTCCAGTTGCAAAAAAAAACCTTCGTATATTGAGCAACCTTTTTGGTGTCACGATGGCATCAAATACCGCTTCCAAATGGCTTAATTTACGACATCGCCTTATCGCGATCGAGTTGCACCTGTTACCTCTGGCTCGAAAGCGTCGCCACGATATGTCGTTTAAAGTCGTTCTGAATTATACAAAAGTTATAAATAGCATATCTGTCGTTCGATTTGAAAATATCTCCAAAGGTATTTTATCATTTGTTTGCGTGAATAAGCTGAAACGATTCGAGCCCAGTATTGGCATATGAACACAATAGAGTGAAAAGTTAATAAGATGAGAGGGTAGTGTTGTATCGATCGGAACGCCGCGTCACCCTACGGGAGATCGATTTTAATAATTATGCACGTCGCTTATCTGCTTCTCAATCGCTGCAACGATACCACAGGCAGGGAGCCTTGGCATTATTTTCTCGCTTCGCGGTACGCGGCGCGTTACTTAATCGAGTTATGAAACCCGTGCCGCGGTACGGTATCGGCTAAACGGCAGATTAGAACGACTACAGCGAACCGGTAAATCGAAATATGGAACCCCGTCCATCTGCTGCAATAGAGCTTTCAACGCGATCTTTATCGATGGCTTATTCGATTGAACGCGTTCACTCCCACTCGCGCGTTGATTTACGCCTTTTCTCGAACCTCGCCTACAACGCTGGACGTTCAGTTTACGAGACTTATCGTAAACGTTATAGTCATCGTTGAAAACACTGATCTTTGACCTACCTTGTAGCATTTACGAGAAACGGATCCCTCTAGCGACAAGTACAAGAAGCACCAAAACGAGACCAAAATGGTTATCCTCGGCAAATTTATTCGTTCTCTAAAGAATAGAAAGGTTGAAAAACATTGTTTGGCAAAGATGAAACATAGATCTCGGCCGCGATCTCCCTTTGTTTCCTCGCGTGTTTCCCTCGCGAGGAAGCCACCTTTCGATTATCGTCAGCGTCGTCCTCGATGATGTAACGGTCCTGCATACGCCCTTGACCACTTTTTTCCATCGTATCTCGAGAGCCCGGTGCACCGGATACGACACACTTTCCCTCCCCTCCAACCCTAGGCGCGCGCGGTTTTGTCTTTTTTTATTTTCGATGCAAATAGCTCCTTTATCGCGCCTTCGAGCGTTCATGATTCGGGGAGAGAGAAAAAAGAAAAGGCCTCGGCCGCGTGAAATGGGACGATTTAACCCTTTTTTAGCGACAGCCAACTACGTCGTAGTCGTCGAAGAATCGACTTTACGAGGGAGACGAGAAAAGTCTTTTCGTTTCTCATACCATTACGTTTCACTTACTCGTTCGAATTAATCTACGTGATAATTCTGTTAAATTACATGTGTTGCTACAAAACAACCTACTGAAGCGTACTTTATTTAGTCAGTTCAGTTCAAGGTACTGCAATTTCCATTTAGTTCGATCTCTCCTCAGGTTTGCGTTGCACCTGAATAGGTTAGGTCTTGCTATTTCACTCGTTCTCTCCAAAATACTAGATTCGTTTATGGACTACAAGATATACACTAGTTTCAATCTACTCGTACCTAGATATATGCAACTGCTTTGCTTTTCGGTAACAATACCACTAAGTTCCTGTACAATGACGATCACCTAGCCAACTTTCGACTGTAAATGTGATTCGACAGCGGAGCCTGAATAAATTGTCAGATCAGATGAATGAATTGTTCGCATATTTCCGTAGATATCGCCGATTCTCCCGACACGAACGTGTTTCTTTCTTCTGTCACAGGGGACATTGACACCGCGACGGTATTCGAGGTCGCACGGGAAGAGAGTCGACGTAAAGTTAGAAGTTCTTGGCTACTCTCCCTGCCACGACGCCATCGGATCGCCACTTTCTCCTGCGGTGAACGCAAACAGCTATCCGATCGATCCACCTTCCTTCTTATTTTTATTCTCCTTCCTCGATGCCTCTTTTTCTTCCCAGTGGAATCCTTTTTGCTCCTCTTGATATTTACGTTTTCTGTAGATTTCATTTATATGCTAATTATCAACGATGACAGAAAGTTTCACCTCTTCAAGCGTTATAATTATATTTCACGTAACGTGCCTTTAAAGATATGCCTTTAAAAATGTGCCTTTAAAAATGTGATTTTAAATGAGACATTAATCAAGTTTGTTGCGCAACGTAATTTCTCATGAATCAAATTTTTGTCTTTCGTTGATCAACGACGAATCTACGTTATCAGCCCCCATTGACCCGTTCAGTCACGGTCTCGATTATGTCAGCAAGCTGGAACAGATAAAACCAATGTGGAACATGGAACAAACTACCCTGACCCAGATTCGATAATCTCCGGCAGCTCGATAAGGACACGGTCTTTCCTTTCATCAAATACTGCCATCCCATGATCCTTGTTCCCAGGATTCAGGAGTGAAAGCAGGTTTGAGAAAATCCAGTCGTACGCCTTTTCGTGACCACGCACTTTCCCCCTGTTTTCGCGATAAAAATGACACGTTATCGTGCTCGTCTGATCAGGGCCACGCGATAAGTACTTGATAGAGTGCTTGATAATAGTATATTCGATACGTTTCCATTAATGAATTTGCTAAACGTAAGCTGAAGCAACACAAACCGCGATCCGAACTTATGGGAGCAAAAGTAAAACACAAACTACGATGTCAAGCTATAGACCTGTAATTCGAAGAACACAATCCAAAGTACACGAACTATATGTCAAACCTTTATCCAAACTTAAGCAGTATAGTTTGATATACTTATACGCTTAGGTCATTCGGAAGTTCCAATTACGTTTGATCGATTAAATATTCGTGAATCGATCTGTGACGCCACGTAACACTTAGCGAGTCGTAACGAGGATAATTCCGCCGACGCTCGAAATACAGGCCACGGATTAGAAAGGCCCGAAGACAACATTGTGGCCCGCTTCGAAGCTGTTTTCGCGCGTTGCTTCGCCGACAGTCTAGTTTAAGTAAAGTAGGCCTCGGAGCTACCTACTATCGTGCTACTTGACCCCGATACTCTGCCGTGCCACTTCTCTTTCACCGGTGTATCCTTCGTCCTTTTCCTCTTCACCCTACCCTCAACAATTCGCGACCTATTACCATTACCGTTTTAAAGTCATGACGCCGGTGACCCTCGCGACATCCAAAGTGAACGGTTTACCAATAGCGAGAGCGTTAAATCAATTAAACCTAATATTCGGTTCAATGCACTAAGAAAAGAAATGATCCACACAATAGTGCAGGTCGATTTATTGCGAGAAGTATAAAGGCAAAACCTGCTCGATTGTATGTTAAATCGAGCAATATAAATTGGCAAACACGTAAGAACAATGTTGCATTAAAAGCAAGCAATAATCCACGTTCACAGGCTATTAAGATTTGCACATAGAACGTTTTAAATTGCAGAGTGATCGACGATGCTCGAAAGATCCGATTTCGAGGGGCTGAAACGAAGGACAGTCCGTGAACTTGAATTCGGCACAAGAACCGGGCTTCGCTCGATTCGGGTTCAATGTCTTGGAAAGTTTTTCGAGAGTGTCACTACTCTCGAAATTCCTCGGGTCCGATGGACGCATCATTACAACGTTGTGCGTCAATTACGCATCGCCGATTGCGATTTCGAAATCGACTACTGGAGTTCGTTGTCCACTTTTATTCGCTTAGCTTCTCTTTACCTTCTCATGGATTCTACACTTTCTAGATTATTAGGCTATTTCTTAAATTTCCCTAGACTTGTCCTGTATTGCATTCTGCTTAACCTCTCACTGATCCTTTAATTATGAACAGATGTGAATCGAAGGTTCTAGAAGCATCAGATCGATCTACGAGCTTCGAAATGAACTTGAAGCCGATTCGAGCAAGCTCTCTCCGTAAAAAAAAAGGAGAGACATTTACTCCACTTTCACCGGTGCAACCGCGTCTCCCGCGGAATATCCGTCGCATTTTCACATTCTTTTTGCGGCGACCGATCGGATATGACGTGAAAATCCGCCGGGCGGTTTCACGTTCGAGATCAAAACTTTCTCTCGGTTGCTCGCTACATGCGCACCGATAGAACTGCGGGACGAGAAGTGGGTCGTCGCAGTGAAAACGTCTCTCCGATCGATTACGCTGTTTCTAACTGTTCTTCTATTTGTTCCGATATTTGTAAAATCCCGGTGAAAAAAGCCATTGGGCAACAAAGAGAGGAGCCTGTTTGTAACAGTTTACAAATTAAAAATCGCGTTGCAGTATGCAAGTTTCGAGTAAAATTCGACCAAGTCAATGTCGAGTTGTAATTTGAAATAGATCTCGAAAAATAGTTTACGACTACAAAGGAGATTAGAGAAATCGGAGAACGGAAAAATAAACCGGTCAGGAAAGTCAAACCGAATCCCGCTCGATGGAGAGTAACGCGAAAGCGCAATTTTCCTTGGCCGTGGCACCGGTACCGATTATTTTCTCCTCGCCGGAGATTGTCTCACACCGATTACCTAAATGATTATACATCCGCTCGTGCACTTTCATCGTGCTAATCCGCGTCGGTATTACTCGACGGTTATACCACGAGCGCAAAAGGAGAGTTACCAAGGGGACTGTGGGCCGAGGAGAAACACGCCATACCTTCTCCACGGAGAAAGTCTTTTTTCCATTTCTCCTTATGGCTAGGATTTTTAATCCGATCGTCCTCCTTTCCCAGATGAAACGTACAATTTTATCGACAGTTTCTTAAACGGCTTGTACTGGATTGTACAGAAAACAGAGGCAACATTATGTGGATTCTTTATACTGAAAGTAATTTTTTATTACAACAATCGATTTCCAGTCATGGAACGTGCATAACAAAAGCACACAGTTCCTTCAAAGTTACCCTAACGATAATTTATCAATTAAGTACGAAAACGATCACTTTTCATGAACATTGTAGCAACTTTCAACACGAACTATTACAAAACAAGATTCCCAATAAGTACGAATTAATTTATCGCTAGAAATTGACTTTCACAAACGATTAACTTCAAGTGCAACTACCTATCAAAGCAACATGCTAAGTGATAACCAGTCCAGAGAAACGACTCTCTGTAACTGAACGGTGCGAAACTGGTATTCGATATAATCAATGGGACTTGGGTGAAAATTTCTCTCGCGGAAAACCTTGACATGATAAATTCGTCAAACTTGTAAGTTTGATTTGACATTTATCCCTTTCGTAAGTTAGTGGTAAATGTCCCGCAGCATGAAATTTCGTTTTGAAAAAGTACATTAGCTTCACGTGAAAGATCAAGAGAAAGGGGAAGAAACTCGAGGCTCTTTCTCCTCTTTCCACGATTACTCCGTCTACTCGCAGTAACTACTAGTAATTGCCGAGTAACAGCGCGATGAAAGTGCAGCGGACGTATAACCACTTGGGTAATCTCTTGCGGGAGATATTCGAAGTGAGAGGCTGTCGGATATCCGAGTCGATCCGTGGAATCGAGACTACTCGTTTTACGTCCGATTCGTCTTCTTGTTTCGCAAAAGAACAACGTATTAAATTTGCAACTCCGAAACACTGGAACGGGTAAAGGATTTCGCAATTTTTACCGGTGATCTAGATCAGTTTCACGGAAATTGGAAGGTATAACAGTTGTATCAAAATTCCGAACTCGAAACGATAAGGCTGAATTGGCAACAGATCTGTCAACTTTCTAGGCGAGGCGTTGCTTAGCGATTTTTCCCGCGGGTAGCCTCGTTTCGTTCGATTCCTCGATTCGAAACCGTTACAGGGGGACACGGGCGCGAGAATCGAACCGATGAGCGCCGGAACTTTCACGTGACACACTAAAACCGCGAAATGCTAACCGCCGGGGGAGGTAATTGAATCTGACGCGAACGATTTACGAGCAAAACAAGCCTTGGAACTAAGCGTTCCAGTTAGGATAGCCACAGGACTTCTTTCGTAAAACCGATGACCCATTTCCGATCTATTTCTATGAAGAATCTATGAGAAAATTTCTTTCGATCCAGTGATGTAAAATAATGGAACAATGGAACCACGGAACAGGAATCGAAGCATTCGATAATTAATGCTTATCTTCGAAAGGCGAAATCTTGGAAGATGAAAAAGGAAGTCTTCCGTAACAGGTGCAATATTATGGAAACCCTAAAACGTAATTCTTACGCAAGGAACAGATTTCACTAACAAAATACTGAAACGTTTGAAAGGCCTCGATTGTTCGCGAGTGAAAAAGTCGGATCAACGAATTACGCTTACCAGCAAGCGGTTGCGTAAAGCTTTCTGAGACGCATATTTTCTGTAAGTAAAATGCCTCGTCATAAGGCTCGGGCGATTCAGGTCGCATGAACTTGTTGAGGTAGGTCCGTTCTCTCGTCGCGCTTTCAGCCTTCCATCGCGAGCGGGCAAACGAGTCCAGGAAGAAAAGGGGGGAGGTAAAATAGGTAGGAGGTGGCACGTGAAGGTACTCGAAGGTGGAGGTAATCGTCGAGCTTCGGATCTCCAGGTAACGATGGGATTAATTTCAATGCTCGTTTCAAGGTTTAACTCGTTAATACCGTTCTTTTTCTTTGCTTTCGTAAGTTGCCTTGAAAAATATTTCGTTAGCTTGGGTAAACTTACGAGGTTGATACATGCCCATTGGACCAAAAAAATATAGACCCGGATAAATTTTCATCGGTTCCATTCGAATATCGTTACCGTAGAAGCTAGATCTGCGGACGTGTAATCACCGTCACGCGATGCACTTTCATGAAACTTTCAGCTTTCCATCGGCCGCGATACGAACGGAATGGAAAAGAAACCGCGTGTCTCCCACGTTAAACGATCTGCCCGCGTCTGCCCGCGCTGAAAATTAACGCGTCCCCATAGTCAAGCCGCGCCTAATCGACCACGGTGTTCATTGTTCCAGGCCGAGTGAAAATTGCTGGAAAGTCCGACGCTTGTTTTCTCTGCTCGACCTTGCCTAAGTTTCACACCGCGTTTCTCTCGAACCTAAAAATTGTTTTGCGGAAGAAACGAAGGGAAGAATTAGTCTGAGACAAGCAAAGATGGAAGGAGTTGACTGAAAGTTAGGAAGAAAGGTTGCGAAAGTTGCAACTATGTGCCAGTTTCTGCACCACCCTCTATCGGTTTCGAAACTCGTATACGTCGGAAGCGATTGGCTACGGTAAGAGAAAGAGAAAGGTGAAGTGCACGCATGCTGCGCGGAGAAGAAAGTGCAGCGATGGTGTCTTCTATGGAAGTTCTAATCACTCTTTAAGGAAGATTTACTAATTGCCACAGGTTCTATTGTCTCATATACCGTGGCAATATAACGAGAATCCAGAAATCTAAAACTGAGGTAACCATTCTTGTGAAACTGTCAATTCACATTGAAATTTTTAAATATCACATCCTCGATATCGTGTGTTGTCACACGTGGTAGATCTCGCATATCCTCCAATTCGTTACATAATTATCACGGTGAAACATATCGGTTTTCAACGTGACGATTCTTATGGACCGTTCAAAGCCTCTATCGACCGTAATCGTTATCTCGCTGGCCTATTTTAACGAAGGCCGTCGCCTCGAACAAAATTTACTTCAACATCTCTGGACCTTGTTGCGTAACGTGTCTATTAACGAAAAGAACGTACACGGCGCGTTTTTGTTCAGGATGATATATATGTAACAATGTATATCTAAAGCGTAGAAGCATACAGGAATATGTTTCGGTGCAAAGTCCAAGGAGTCGTGACGCAAGCCTCGTAAAATTGACCAGAAAACGTAAACGCGATACGGCTCCTCGATGAACCATACCGAACGGTTAATTACTTCAATTGTTTTCCCCGTTTATATCGAAAAAGTTGAAACAGACAAAAATTCGATCGAGCTCTGTTTACTCCAAAGAACGTAAAGCGCGAACAATAGACAGTAAAACGCGACAATAAAATTATCTGCGGATTAAGGTCGTTCTCGTTATAAAAAAAATGCATTTCACTCCAGATTATATGAAAGAAGTTTGGTTTATTTTACGCCTCATACTTAGATCGCCATACGCTGCCATTTCTGATACCATTGTCCAACAATGCTCAGCAAGGTTAGACCTTGTATACGTTTCTTTAAAAGATCAGGCTGTGACTTTCCTGAACATCGCTATTATAAGACGAGATTTAAGGCGGTAACTCGAAATTGCTGGACACCTGCACTCCGACAAACTGACTACGTGTCGAAACATACTGATTCACATGGGCAGACAGAGGTCGTACGAGTTACGACGAACTTCATAAATATTACAAAGCATCGATCAGCGTGAAGTGCGAGCCAATAAACGCGCGAATGTGCCCGGCAGACGATTATCGCCGCCTGATAAGGATGTTTGAGGTGATATTAGACAGCGTCTGGTCGTTAATTGCGAAATCGATTTTGTTTATCGCAAGGTGTGTCGAAATTCCTGCATTCATTGCCACGGTGACAAATATAAGGCTCTTTATGAATCCTGATTCTAGCGTAGTAGAGTTAGTTATAGATTCAAGTAAATAGAATGGGTATTTAGAAAGGAGAGGTTTAAAACGCCTGAATCTTCAGCAGTGAAAAAGGAAGTGTTCACCTATTTTCTCGACGAAGGATGACTGTCGCGTTGACGAAGCAAGAGAGGAACGAAAAAGGGAGCAGCAGGAACAAAGAATTCCGAAGGAATCGAATCTCGGCCTAATTACACGCGCTGAAGATCGAACAGAGAGGACGGAATGGAAAGAGGGCCGCAAATAGGCATCGTCCGCACGCGTACGACTTCCTTTTATGTCGTCCGTACCATCGTAGTATTTATGTAACAATAGAATTAGACGGTGAGTAGACCAGTGGGACATGGTATCGAATGAGAATCCGAAATAGACTATCTCGCTTTTCCGATTCGATCTTGAAATAAACGTCGATAAAACGGTTTCGAAAGAATTTGCGTCTATGTAACTAACTTAGTAACATTGTCCGAATAATTCTCATTCGCAATTGTACTGGGAAATATGACGGAACAGGAAGTTCCCTAAACATTTCCTCGAATCTCCACCTTTCATACAGGAATATAGTCCTGTTTTTATTTGTGAAGCAATTCTGAAAATGTTATATTCACATCTCAGATGAAAATAAACACGTATTATGTGCAACGCTTTCGTCGAAACATGCAACACGTTTTAAAACGCATAAGTTTCTCAAGATAATCGAGTCATCTTGTACACGTATATTATATTTGGCAGTGTCGTTCCTTTCTTCGACTTCACGAATTTGGCAAACACTTGGGAAGCTGATCAAAAAGTAGGCGAAATCTATACTTTCACAATTGAGATAATCGAACAGGATAATGTCCATAATGCATCAACGGAGAAATACTTGTCCTTAGTCCAAGATCGTTGTTCGTTCTGGCGAAACGAGCGGAAGGAAAGAATATTCGAGAAAAACATTGCAATGGAACTTCGTCGAGCTAATTCGTCGGAAATTCGAGAAAGACAGAAATAAGGCGTCGACGAACGTCAACTGTTGCCCCCGTTGAATGACGAACGTTCTTCCGGTTGACTCACGAGCTCTCGATAAACGAATAATCGGCTTACGTGTCCCTACGCCACGTAGGAGGCATAGCGACAACGATTCAAATGTTCCAATCATTTTCATTTTTTCCCTTTCGTTACTAAATCAGCAGCTTCATAAACAAGTGCAACCCAAAATTGCGTGAAAATTCGAGTCCAGCCTATCGCACCCCAATAGTGCGTCACGGGTGCGTCGTGTTATCGTAGGACAAGGAGTAAAAGAATTTTCCAAAACGCAGCATTCTAACGCGTTTCTGCCAAGTGTCACTTGTAGCAGTGGATATCGGACAAACGAATTATCAAAGATCGTTCTCCTTGGCTTGAATCGATGTTTACGCGTTATATCACCGTCGTCGATGCGAAGTCTCGCGCCGATAACGACCATTACGTATTAATAACCGCTATTATTGTCCGCGATTCAGCGTCTCCTCGCACGCCATCCTCCCGCCGCGATAAACGATAATTGCAATGGTAATCGGTCGCCGTAACTTCTTACGTCACCGATAGAAAAAATCCCCCCTTGTTTTTCCCTTACAGACTTATCGGTCGCAACTGATACCGTCTGGTATCGGAAACGCAGAAGACTCCCTCCTGATTATTTTATGAAGTTAGCAACTCTACAAACACTTTGAGATAGCCGAACAAATATACTTTGCACTGGACAATTCAAAGTACAAGTCTGACCCTGATCAAATTCGCTACTCTAAAGGTTGCTTCTCGCTTAATATAATAATTCCCAGTTGCTTGACCGCCATTTAGAAGCTAAATGCAAACTTAACAAAATGGCTGAAGAAATTAAGATGCGTCATTGATTTCGCGAAACGTTTATCTTTCCATTTGTCTTCATTTGTCTCCGAGAACATCGAGCATCCTCATTTTTCCGTTTTCCCACCTGGAACGTCGGCCTTCGTGTTCGTCCGTGAGGCAAGAATTTTCTTCGATCCACGTCACCGTTCCCCACGATTGCCGTAATGGACACCACCTGCGCGATATTTCAATCTATTCTACGATCGATGGAACACAGAAACGAACGGTTCTCTTCCCCGTTTCGCGAATGCATGTGCGTCAGATTATTCAAGAACGAAACGAGCACGATTCCGTATAATGCAGTCCGTGGAGAAAAAATTTCGCTGCAAGATCGGACTGAATTGTTCAATGTCTCTGGAATCTCTTACTAGTGCTTAGCAAGTTCAAACGATTTGATCGATCTCGAAGTCCGATTACGTCTCTCCCGATGTTGAAACCTGAAGGTTTTCAAGATTGATCCTGGATGATTAGTCTAATCGATCATCCGCAGCTTCTGTTTTCTCCGCTGTGAACGTTAAATGGTTAAGTAGCTGCTAACGACTTGACGGAAAATATGAGGACGTGTGCCTAGACATAATTCTCGATTATTCCCTAGCTCGTGCAAGCGCAGATCGAGATAAGGCAACGTCGTAAATTGAGTCATTAAGAGGCAACGGTGCCACGAGGAAAAAGCCCCTGGAATATTCGATCGGTTTTCCATTCCCAGTGCTCGTTAATGTTCATTTTAATTATTGAGCAAAAATGTGTTGAGTCACGGTCTACAATAAAGATCCTCAACTACTCCAGAGTTTTTCACCTTTAGATCCTTGAACCGTGCAGACCAAGTGGCTTCAATAAATTCATTTATTTTTAAAGATACTCAATTTAAATAACACCCTATATTCCAATACTCCGATATACCCACAGTCGATCGGTGTCGAAGGTGAACAGAATCGAGTCCATGTTCGAGATAAAGATCCCCAGGTGACATTTCTCTCCGGTATCTCCGCTACCGATCGGACTCACCTCGTCGTCCTGTTACCGCGATAACGGTACGCGAACATTGACGATGAAAAATAGACGTCGATTTCTCGGCGCGCACGCGTCTAGATCGTGACTCGCTAGAGTAGCTAAGCTTGCAAAAAGAGCCGCGCGCGCAAGGACCGTCGAAGTGCGCGAGGTCAGTGCTGCGAAGTGACACAATCGCTCGACATTGCTCGCATTCGTGTAAGCGGCATGCCACGAGCAGAATTCGCGTACCGATTATCGCCGCGTTACCCCTCACGAGACATACACCATTTCTGATCGCTCGTGCCGACCGATCTTGCGTAATCTATGGCGATATTTTTGAGTACAGGAAGACTGCTGACCCTTTTAACCTCGATTCTGCTGATAACAGAATTAGACTAGACGTACACGAGGTATACGATATGGTAGTCATAACAACTAGCTTCATAGTAACGATAACGTTTCATAGTAGGATTCCCTGGAGTATACAGCACCCATATGTATCAGCATACTACAGCGTACGATACCAAGAGCACTAGATTCCCCGGAGTTTCCCCCTATAATAGGTATACTAGTCCTTTCCTTGAGGTCCCCTATTCCCAGAATAGGTCATAGCCTATTGTCCCTATGACCTTCGCCTCAGAAGACCCTACCATTCTACACTCCCCTAAATATTTCCTCTTTCTTACACCTTAACAATCATACGAGTCACAGTTTACACAAAGTGACTCACACGACTGGTGGTGAATAGTTATCCTATGAATTTGTAATTATGCAAGAGAAAAGTACAGTTGCAACTTTTTTACGTCCAATTAGAACGCAGTGACGTAAATTGCGGGCACATCCACTCGACTGACCAATAGAATAACCAGCAAGGTTACAACTGTCGCGTCATATTGCCGGAATATCTAATCACCGTCGTCCAGACAGTACATCGGATATACAACGAGACCAAGCGTTTTATGAAATCAGCAGAATTCCATGCGTTAATTACCACCGACCAAAATAACCGTTATCTCATTACATGTACGTACACATGTACGCGATTGCTTAATCCGTTACAAGATTTATTCCACATCAGATACGGGTCGAAAGGTTTCGGCTGATTAATAGAGTCAAATGATCATTTTGTTTTCTCTTCGACAATCTTTTGAAATGATTTTGAAACGAGATTCATTGACCTCTCAATCTGTCATCAATTAGTTGATGTTTAGGAATTTATCGAAGCCGGGAAAGTACACATCGTAGAGACTTTGATTGATTTATTTAACTTCATATTTAATATGCACCGAATTTCAAGTAGTAGAATTTCAGAAGAATGTTATATGAACTTCGATAGGACTGGATTCGTAGGGCTAACTGACTTTAGCTAACATGTCGATTATCGTGTTCGCCTCCGTGGCCAATTACATAATGACGATTATACAAGAGTTGCATGCTGCGGTCGGATCAGGGCCAGCGCGATATTACGTGGTAAATAAATATATAATTGGGTTGGCTACGTATCGTAGGCTTAATCCAAGGCTGGGTCCATGACATAGAATTTCAGTGTGCCGACTAACGTATTAGCCGATTATAACGGCTCTATTGAGAAATCGCCTTGAAGATTCGCTTGATTTACCTTATGGAAAAATTCAAACCCTTTAATTTCCCGCTGACTGATATTTGATATCGCGATAAAATCTCGCTTGTTTTCGTTACACGTCGAGCAGCGATAAATTATCCAATTATATTAAGTTCACCGGTGTTTGAAGAAACGGTAGGGATTAGCGGAACCAAGATGCATATCCGATCCATACGAGCCACGTATGACGTAACGAGCAGCTGCGTTCACAAAGATGATCGCAGGATTCTCGGTAATGACGGGACAATGGAATATTTAATCGGCTATCTGAGAAACCTGTAGCATCGATTTTCTCAGAAGATTGCGCATCGATTACAGATCCTAAGCGAGCAGAAAATAGATCCATTGATCCAAAGAGGCTGACCACCGAAGACCGGCCGTAAAGGAAAATGGTGAAAAACTTGAAAGGCTCCGACAAGATTCTCGAGGCACGAGATCGATTTAACCATTTTCTGTCACGGGACTCGTTTCCGCTTGACGGCTTCCAAGAATCACGTTTCTACATCTTTACGAATATAAACTTTCTCGATACGAAATGTTTTTCCCGACTGTGTACAGAGTTCTTGCGTTTAATTACCTGGCTTAATAACGCGCTGTTCGGACGACATCGTCTGACATTGATAGATTTATGACGAGGATTTACACTGTTGGTATTGGAACCTTATGGGAGATATTTATTGAAAAGCGATGCGTTACTTTAAAAAATAGGGGAACGGAGAATGCAGATATCTGAACCGATCCTAGTTGATCATTCGAAACTTTTGATACTCGCTTTCGCCCCTAGAGGGACAGCAGCAACCACTTTCTACGTCTTTGCCAATTCATTACCATGTGTACGACCTTTGACTTCAGTTATTGTCTGATGTACTAGAATTCTTATCCTTACATAGCGAGAAAGCTGTAGATTATACCATCTTGCCTAACCAAACAGAAGTAGATTCATCGATCAACTGTTTAATGTCTTTGTTTAATCTGTCGATGCAAACTAGATATAGTATACTGTCAACTCCTTAGTCCATTCTTTGACAAGAGTAACCCTACGATATTTTATTACTTGCCTAGCTCTTGACAGGAATTCCTGACTACAGATTTGATCCTAGTTTCTTTGTTAAGTCATACTTCATTTGTCTATGGATCAATTCTGACAACTTCTAGAAACAAACCGACAATCCATTGAGTCCGACGCGAGATGGGCTCTTTAGAGTTTTCCATTCACGAGTGTAGCGCTCGCCGAGTTCTTTCGAGCGAACGTTCGATGAACCTGTGCCAAGTCACGTTCTCGGAACAAAATCGGCCACGTGTGGTCGCGAAACGACGCTTAGCGATCGACGAACTATCGTCGAACCACTCCAGGATTGCAAAACATCTTTTTCCAACCATCGCTCTTCCAGCTATATTATTTAATAAAAAGAAAAGTGATCCGCAAATTGTCAACTAAGTGTCAAGTGTCGTGTGGCAATAAAAATTTAAAAAGAAAATTGCGTAGCTCTGAAACAGACGAAGCGTGTATACCATTGGATGGCAAAGAGGGAGAAGTTATCTGTCGCGCAAAATACGATTGCGACACGGTCGCGGGCCGATAATGGCCTCCGGCTGCAAGAAAAACAAGTTGAACGCCCTTTAGCCAGGGAATCTCGCTGAAAACGAGCCTTGTTCCTCCCCGTCGCCGCTCGTGTCCTCCTGCATAATTGTTTGCAGAAGCGGCGCACGCGCCGTCCTCTCTGGCTCGTACGAAAATAAAAAAAAAAGATAAACGGACCGAGAGAAGTCGCGCTCGGGAATCGCTTTGTCCACATTCTTTCCGGTTAATTGCGTTCCCGGTGCCCGTGTCGCGGCGAACAAAGAGAAACAACGACTCGAAACGCGATTCATAGCCAATCAACGGATTCACTGCCCACCACACGGGAAGTTCAGTACGATCGAATAATTGAAAGGGAGAAAGAAAAAGAAAGCAATTTTCAACGGGTTTCAGAGAGATACAATTTTATTTTTAACGGCTAATCGAAATGAAGTAGTAGACGGTTAAATTGAAAAATTAAATAAGCGTTGGAATATTGATAATGCGACGTATATTGGAAGATTAAATAATGGTGCTCGTAACGACTGTACTTATAATGTGTCTGACCACGCATGGCCGTTTCTACTGTGGCAGGCTATTAATTCCTTCAAGATCTCTGCGTCCCTATGCGTAACTGTCTTGCAGGAAAATTAATAGCATTTAGAAAGAAATTATCATAAGACAGCAGTTGTTAATAATAAAGTAGATTTCTTCGAAGTTAAACAAAGAAGTCAGACACATTTTGAACGTGATCTTTAGCACGTAAATTCTGACAAATTCTGTATAAAGCGATACCGGAATCCACGGAGACCTTGCTGTTCTGGTTAAATGCTCGATCAACGAGCAATGTATCAGCTTGCGTTTGAAAGAAGGCCGTTGCAAAACGACGAAGGATACGGCGTTGATTAATATTAAAATTGTGCATCGACAGGAAAACCACTCAAGGAAGTTAGCAACTTCTTAGCAAGGAACACTCAGACTCCCAAAACGTTTGATCGTTTGAAGGCACTCGACAGCGGAGTCAAGAGTTACAAATGTATCGATGAGGATTGTAGCCGAGGGTTTTGGTGATTTCACGGAGATAATTGACGTATTAACGTCCTTCGAGAGATTACGAGGCCTCTCGATTGGCTGCTACCCAACTCGGAGATGACGTGCTTTGTTCGATGACGAAGAGCAAATGGAAAACAAAGAAACTTGGAAAGAACAAAGAAATGTTCAATGAAGCAGAATATTTTAATCGTCCGAGATTTCGAACACTGCTCGAAAAATGAAATGTCTTGAAAGTTTCAGAGAAATATCATTTGCTGTTAACAGCATGATCCTGCTCCTTTGACAGGTTCTAATCCACCCTTTCGATCCTTAACCGATCGGATATTAATTGCAGATTGTTTTTTAAAAATTGTACACATAGTTTTATAGTGTTAACGAAATAAAAACATTAACAAAAGTAACTTTCAGGTCCGTTTCTAAATGGGAGAACGAGTGGTAAGAGAGACGAAAGGAAGAGAAAGAGACGCTCGCGCGCATACAAGAGGGTGCACGAGAGGGGGTTGAGGCGGGAGGGCAAGGAGGGCCTTGGGCAGGCTGTCCTTGACTCAGCACAGTTACCCCGGCTCGAAGTGTGACGTCATTCTGCATAACTCGCCTAATTGCATCGTTGCTGCCGCTGCTGCTGCTGCTGTTGTTGCACTCGAGCAACCCCCACTCTCAACGCATTTCCACCACCATCGATCCTGATACCGCCCCGACGTCCCCCACCATACAACCACCAAAGAATCCCTTTCTGTACGAGATCGGCCTAACTAGAATATCGTAATTCATATTTCCAGGTGTCCATTTTTCAACCTCGTAAAGGTTGACAGTGATCAAATTGTTAATTGACAATTTTCAATTGTTCAACCATTGTCAACCCTTAAAAAGAATCTGGCATTTCTTACGTACTTATCGTAGTCTTCTTACGTTCTTATCACATGAACTGAATGCAACCGATAAAATGTGTATATAGGTTCGCTATAATTACACCGATTAAAAATATCATCGTTTCGCTGCTCGAATTAAACGTCGCACTGCCTTACGAAATGAACCCTTTCGCAAGCCACTTTTGAATCGAGGGAGTGGAAACGGTACGTCGAACTTCCGCTGCAGGTCTCGAGAGCGTTATTTTTAAGTTCGCCGTGTGTCGCGTGGAGCGACCGTGACCGTGCACGAGTGTCGAAATACGCGCATCGATTGGCCGGCGGATCGCACGACGTTCACGCGGCAAGATCGAATGCCCGTGTGATCGCGTGCACCGCCACGTGCGAATTATACGCGAGTCAGCGAGCACTGTCAGTAATTATAATTGCTCGTCACGCACCACGACCGAATTGCGAACGCTCTGATAATAAATCTTGTACCTTACGATGTTACGTTAGAACTTATTCCTCCCTTTTTATTTACGTAACGTAGGATCTGATTTCGAGGCACACGCGAGGATCTCAACGCTTGCTATCCGTGAACTCGTACGGTACCCATCTAACGTTTCCAGGAGCTCTCGTGCAAGTGGAAACGGACGCGCTGAATCAGCCCGTTTCGAATTTAGAATATTTGGAACGATATCGCTGAGACTTAAGCAATTTGGTAAACCTTGAAGAATGAATGGAAGTATTTCGCTTCAGGCTATAACTCTTTTGTACCAAAGTATGTTGTACAAATGGCAACGATTGAAAATACGTCAGAGCGATATCGCGCAATAAACTTGATTATTTAAGACAGCCACAAGATCAGCACTTCCGACAAGATTCGGAGACAGTAATCCCAGGCAGAAAAATCCGCCTGGTTTTCCTTGGTCGACCACCCGATGGCTCGCCGTTTCGTCGATTGCGACCCTGAACCAGCCTACGATCCGCGAGGTCGTGTCAGAAAAAAATCGAGGATGGTATCGTCCCTGGATCGACGATACAACGCGAAGGCAGCTGTTACCATGAAAGAAAGAAAGAAAGAAAGGAGTCATCGACTTGGCCTTCGGTTATTAGCAACGCAAACCGCGCGCTCGCCAACTGCAGCTCGAACAAAGTATCCTGTATCGATCGAGGTGAAAAAGAAGGATCTGTCTTTCGATTCTTATTGATTGCCGTTGGGAACCTAGGCATAAAATACAAACGAGTAGTAAAGGTCTTGCGCTCGAGCATGCTATGGCTTTCTCGAATGACGTTTACGGGGATGCAAGCTTTCTTGCGCTGTTCAACTAAAATCTTTCTCTAGAGACACATTCTGGTAAGACTCGTTCGAATTCTTTTTTGTACTCGACTAATCGCAGGATGTTTCATCCCATAAAATTAGATCAATCCATTAGAGTTTAAAAAAGTGACGAAGTTAAAAGAAAAAAAGAATAATGAAAAAACAGTGCAACATATCGAAACAGCGGTCCAATGTACTTTTAATTACCACGATACGGTTATCCACGGATAACCTTATTATCGAGCGAACGTTCCCTCCTGCGTATCTTCTCGTAATTTCACTCGTATCGCTGGTAATTGCCGTAGGATTTATTGGTGCCACCCCCCGTCAACTTTTCACCGCCTTCGACGAAGCACCAGCGGGAAGGAGAAGAAGGAGAATTATTGAAATTGCGTTACACGCGGCCGTGTAATCGACCAACGATACTGACGTCAGCCGGTGCGCTGGAATATAATTATCTTTATTACATCTCCTTTTCGAGGACAATCGACGTGTCGTAGCGTGCGTAGCCTGGCTGCTCGATGCATGCGATCGCGTATTCGTGAAGAAATGTCCAAGGACGAGGCTGCGTGCAGGACTCGCAACAAGCGTAACAACGCGCAACGTTGTTGCCGAACCGATGTTCGATAAGTCTTACAACTTACATGAGTCATGTTTTATCAAGCACTCTGAAACTTTTAAGAATCGTGCAACAACCGAATCTGGCAGCGCCATCTGTGGAAGGAGTTTGTACAAAAAGGTGACGTATGAGGATCCTTTGGTCTATCTAGTTCTCAAAACTTCTAGCATGCTTGGAATCGTTGCATAGTGCATAAAATCCAGTGAAAGTACGTGAACTACTTCCGGCAGATTGTCCTGTAATTCGTTGGTTTCTATCTATCAGGATGATAACGTTGCGTTTATCGAAAGGACGTCCGTATCGCGAAACGCGGATCGATCGAGCGAATCGGTGGCCGTGTCGCGAGAAGAGAGGGCATGGAGGAAGAAGGAGAAGTGGACAGACTCAATAGGTGACCTTGACGGGCAAAGAGTCCTTTAAGAGCCGAATGGTCAACGTTCCAGGGACCTTCGGAGTCTCGTAGTCACGGACGGCCAAACTGCAGCCGAGCCAGACGCTCCCAATAAAGCTCGCTCGCATCTGCCTCCACGGTGCACCAGCCCGTTGTCTCTCCCTCTCTCCATCGCGATCCCGTTCTCGTTGTCCTTCTTAGTCCGTCGTTCCTCGAACCGAGTCCTCCTTCTCCGCCACCCTCCGATCCTTCCTTTTCTCTCTTTCTCCCCTGACGAAACTAAATCTGGCCGTTTCGCGGACCGAGGAATTCCTGTTGCAGGCCGATTACCCGACAAAGACGTTTTCCTCTGATAGGTGAACGTCAGTACATCTTTCGGGTCATACGCCGGATCCTTACGCTATCCTTCATTTACTTTCTGATCGTTATTGCTGAACTAAGCCAAATCTTTAGCAAGTTGCTAGGGGTGGCATCTGGTTTTGAAAAGGTTAAGTCATCGCTAGACCCTCTTCTGACGATTCACAGGATACCCATGCATGTGAGTCTTATTGCAATTTGGTTCTAGAACGAGTATGACTTGATAGGTCCTGATGGAACAATCAATCATTCATGATTTAACCTGGAGCACAACTATTTCTTGACGCAATATAGTGGCGTTCCTATCAGGTCAACCAAAGAATCTCGTTATCTTTCATTAAAGCACAACAAATTCCATCGAGTCGAATAGATTTGATGATGGTAAATAGTTTAGGCGAGTCTTCCCTGAACTGAAGATTTCTCAGGAATGCTCCTCGAGGAAAAGACTCGAGTGGCAAAAAGATAATTTAGTCCTGTTCGCCAGCTGTTGCTCTACGACGAGACGTAACATCGAGGTGTTTTTTCATTTTTTCTTTTGGCAAAGGAAAATAGTACATCAAGCGTCCCCGACGACAAGCTACTTCCGAGATTTATGCGGCTTTTAGATTTCTTTGTATTTAGATTGCAACACTGTTCAGGACCCACAAGATTAATGAAACTGAGAGGAAGCTTTAAGAATTCGACCAACGCGTTCCACGAATAATTAACTCTGATCTGATTTTTGTTGTCCCTCGAAATATTTGTATTTTAAAGAGAAGGATCGATTTGGTTGAAAGAATTTATAAATCTGTCCAAGTTTCGCGAGCAAAGGACTCGGCAGGATTTAATAATATACGCGCGGCCGCATTTCCGCTTGCGTTCTCTTTGTTGATGCTCGCTCGCCGCACGCAATAAGTCCTGTCACGTAAGTAACGACTAAACGGCGAGAGGTGAGAAGACAATGCAATCGCGTAATTATTGCCTGTCACGCTAGCGCGTAAACAACGCACGGAGGATGATGCTCTTTCGCAAATCGAATTTGCAATCGGAATCGCCGTGCGTCTGAAACATCGTTATGGGAACGTTTTGAACAAGCAACCATTGTCTTTGACCAGGAAATTCATCGTAAAATGTTTTGATCGCTTTCAAAACAGCTTATCTCTGCATTTCGTCCGATTGTTACACACGATGAGTTTTACAGATTATCAAAAATTGTATTGATCATCCGAATAATAAAGCAAACAGCGTGTTCGTATTTGAATAACGACAGTCATTTCCGAAAATCGTGGTGAAAAACAGGAAAAGCGTATGTGGTACGTAGCATCTGGCAATTAATTTAATTGAACTTAAAACGCGTATACACGTCCACGGAAGGGAGCGTGTAATTATGGTAATAATAAATTTTATCATTTCGCCCGGGGAAGTGTCAACTCGGGCGAATTATTAATTCTGTTGTGCATACAATTTATGTCGGCGCGTTCAAAATTCAATGCATCGTTCGCGATCATCCGTTTTATCGTTTCATTGTTCTTCTCTTCTCGATGATTTCTCATTAAACTCACTGGAATATTAAATAATGCTAATGTCGTAATTAACACGACTCGTTTATTCCTCTTAACAGGGGACAAACGACTTCCGCCATGACTGATCAGACCGAATCGCTTAACGCGTTGGGCAAGTCAAAGGTCAACAGGGAAACGAGATCATCAAGTTTTTTTCCGCGTATAAAAGCTATTAGACGCGATGATACTTTTCCATCCACCATTCACAGTACCACGATTCAAGTAGGTATCTTTCGATAATTCCAAAAAATTCTATTGCAACTAAAAATTTAACCATAATTCCCAATTTGACTTTAACTTCCAAAGCAACCATCAAGGACCTGTCGCGTCATCGAAGTGCTAAGATTCAATACAGATTCTTTCGGATTTCTGCCAGCTATATCCCAAGGGACAGCGCGTTCCGCGGATAAAGCCATTAATTTCGTGGGCACAGAAGCGGCCTAGCCGCTGTACAGGCTGGAGACTAACGTGATACATAGGTAGCCGTAGAACGACGTCCTCTTGGTCGGGCTGGGTAGCCAGGCCCGGTCTCTCCTGAACGTTTTACGATTTACCGACCGCGAAATAAAGTACGGCAGGCGAAGCAAGGCAACCGAGCAAGCAAGCACGTCGCTAATGTCAAAGCAGCAGAATTAACGGCTTCCCTCCTCGCCTCGGATACGAACAGGGATACACTGTACAGCTTCGTTCGAGCTTAAAGGCCCACGCACACCGTACCCCGTCACCTCGAATCCGTACTATCGGACACGCTGGATCTCGCGAATCCGTTGACGCAACCAGCCGTCTTCTTAAGAATTTACTACAAGGAGAGATTTATCGCTGTCCGCGAATAGAAACACTCGAGGCGTTAATAATAGACCAGGCTGGAATTTCAATTATTCGAAAGAAACTTCAGTCGGATACAACGCGATGTGACTATTGCGATGATTTAGTTCGGCCATACAATGCGTAGCTCGGCATTCGACGGAATTTATTTCTCCACCGAACCTGCTACTTCCCGTCACGATACGAAAAACAACGCGACTCGTGGAAGGGTTAAGAATAATAGATATGCAGTTCAGTGTGTAGAGGCCTTAATTCCACAACAAGATCCGGTATTACGACGGATACGTTACGACACCCGGTCGCTCGTATCTTTGCCTGCCAGCAGAGAGGCTGACGCGAAACGTTCGCCGCGTAACGGCCGCGAAAAAATTCGTTTATTACGCCGATAGGCCGTTGTGCAAGACAATCTAATCCGTTGCAATGATCTCCGCACGGCAGACATTTAGCTAACCTTTTCTTTAGGGGTTACGAAAGCCCCTGTAGCCGGTGCGCGCTTGTGGCGCGGTGCGGCGACTAGCTCGAGTCGAAAATATTGCGCTCGGTGCGTCGATCCGCTCCAACTGTAACGGAAACTAGTTGCTTCTATTGTTATTGCCTGCGCTCGACCAGGTTTCTGTCGATTCGCAGCTAATCTGCCACTCGTTTACTCTCTCTTTTAAATTGACTGAAAAATTTCTGATCTCTTGTCGTTGCGTTTTGTTACTCCTGCTTCTTCGTGTACAATGACATGGGGATTCACCGTATTTTTGTCCCTGTGCAAACAAGTTGCGCTTACCGGAGATATTAAATTATTTAAGTCGGAAGAACGTTTGATCGGTTTGTCGGAGGATATTCGCGATATACGAACACGTGGCACGAAATATCGAGAAAAAATGTCTGAACGAGCGGAAGCGATGTAGCCATGCACCAGCAAAGAGTTAAGTTTAGCGAGGCCAACGGACTTTCGATTGAAATTCGAGATTTCGAAGACGGCGAAGCTGCGCCTTGGCTCAAAAATAAAGGAGCTGAAATGCTGTATTTTAAATTCGGGTGATAAATAAATTAGCTTGAAAATACAAAATGTGGTCTGGACGAAGCAGTAGATAATTATTCCGATAAGCAGACAGTCGATGAAGGTTAACGTCGTTAAAATTGTGATCGGTGCAATTTGAAGTTCACCGGAAGTATAAAAATGTAATTTGAAAGACCATAAAGTTATACGAACCTCTCAAGTCTATAATTACCAGCGGGGTAAAATTTGTACCCTAGATGTTTTGCTAGTCATTTATAGTCAGCCCCATAGGATTTGTACACGGTAGGGCATATTTTCTAGGATGCACACGAATTCAACGTCGCACAAACAGTCCATGAAGATGGGCAAAAAGTCGGGCAACGAAGAAGCGAATTCGGATGAAAAGGGGACAGCAGAGTTCGCGGCACGGAGGCGCGATGCGATATTTTCGGGTTGCTTGTAGCTAAAAACGCGTGGTGAATTTCGCTTTCGTTCGACCGTGATGCGTTTCGGCTGCGCTCGGTTCAACGAGGGTCATCCCTGAGTCATAGACCGGACGAGCCGGGCCAACGCGCTCTCCTCTCTCGGCCTCGACGGAGGAACAGAGAGATTATGGCTAGCCCGTGCGCCTTCCAGAAATTTCGATGACGAATTCCCGACCGGCGGGACCCACAGCCACTCCCCCTTACACCCCCTTCCTCCTCCTTTTCCTCTTTCGCCTCCGCCGCTGCGTGTTCCTCTCCGCCGGAGCCGTGAACTTGAAACCGGGGATTACGATTTCGACCTTCGACTAACCGCGTCGCCGGCCCGCTCGAAATATTCTGCTGCACCTTCCGTCCCGCTTCTTCGAGCCACCATCTTCCGAGGATTCGACTAGTCTTAATGGTCGATCACTCTTCAGGGAGGTAGAAATGTATATGGGGTGATGAAATGGAGGATCTAGATCCTCAAGCGGCTGTATTCTCAGCTCCAAGAAATTAGTTTCTAAGGACACTTATGCTACCCATAACGTAAATACACGATGGTTACGTATATGGCATTGGAGATTCTATCAAGATTCCATCATCGATGAAGAAATTTACGGATCGTCTCGATCCTTCGTAAATGCTTTGGCTAACTAATAGCGATAAGATCGATCGTAAAGCAGGCACAAAGAGCAAGGACCAGAGAAGATGGAGGACGAATCATTCTATTTCGAGGATCTACGTTGTAAACGTGAGTCGGTGACCTGGTGAAGAGCTTCGTACCCGGTCACATTGCAGCAACGTGACAGTATCCCGATTTCGGCGTTCGCCTGCGTCAGCAAGCGAGCAGAACGCTCGCGTCCAATCTTCACGGAAAAACACTCCGCGAGCGTTACGAGTTCGCGATCGTTAAACCGGCCAGTTTCGCCGTGATCAGCCCATTTTCAGGACAGAAAGCTCGAAGTCGTAACGAAAGCGAGTGGCAGGTTTCTTCCCTCCTTTTCTTACGCACTCCTCTCTGCGCGTAACCTTCGATCGCGTTATATGCGCATTCTTTTTCGAGGGCATCGCTCGCGAGCAATACGCGCTTTTATCGGGGCTGTTACGATACATTGAACTTGCCGCGAAGAATCAACGAGCCTATTTATTTTTAGCGCTCTCATCTGAAATTTCAAACAAGCTCGGAAAGCGTATGTACGTAGAACAAATTTAAAGAATCCTGTTTACTGTTCGAGCAGGAACCTTCAGCGCGGGGCGCTCATAAAACCATAGCTTGATTGTCGTTATCGACCGAACGCAACGATCTGTCGACAGCACTGATATCCATGTCGACTCGTGTCCCATGTAATCTAGTTTTCGATAGCACGATCAGTCGGGAACGACCGAAACTCCGTCCTTCCATCGCCCGTGCAGACGCGACTGAATCCCATAGGTTCCCTGGAAAAATGGGTCAAGATCCAAGGATACTCAGGGGTAGGGATCGAGGGCCAAGGGCGGGAAAAGGGAAAGAACGGGTCGAAGGCAGGAGGCAGATTCGCGAGGGAAGCGTAGAAAGAACGAGCCGAAAACGTCGCGTGTTGATGGGAGAGAGAGAAGGCGAGGCGTAGCGCGATGCAGCGGAGCAGGAAGGTGACGAGAAGCGGGGCGAGAGGTTCGAGGTTCGAGGATGGAGCGTAACGTGCAACGGCGAGGAGAGAGGGCGAGAGGAGGCGGCGGCGGCGCGACGGCAACCGCCGCTCTGCCTTGAACCTCGCACGGTGCATTGCCCGTCGCTCAAGGGCGTCCGCCGCCCAACCCCTCCCGCCCTCCTTACGCCCCACTACTCGCACCCCACCTCCGACGTCGACGCGCTCGATCGCTGCACCAGTAGTCACCGCCTCCGCCCCCGTCGCCGTCGCCGTCTGCTTTCGTCGAGGTCTTCGTTCCCGGTTTCGGGATCGCTATGCTCGCCCCGAGACTTCGTCAAGGGTGCTGCTACAGAGGGTGGCTTTTAGGGATGCCTCGATCGATGCCCATTTCAGAAACTCCGACTCAAAGGATATTCAGTTGGTAGGATTATTACGTATAGGGAAATTAATTTGCTAGGGAGCATCTGTCGGGGCCATTCGAATGACAAAACACCTGTAAACCCATAAATGGGTTCGAAGATGACGGAGCTATTGTACTTATATAACAGTATGACTTGATATCTTTTACGTACACTCGTGAAGGATGGTCAATATTCATACGAAAACGTATTCTAAGTCAGACACAACAAGTCAGAATTTAATACGAAACGATTCGCGGAATGAGCAAACGGATCAACGCTCTCCAGGGCCAGAGATATCCTCGTCCCTAGGCGCTCCCGTTTTACGAGCACGTTTGTCCCGCCCTCCTTCCCTGGGGAACGTTCACGCGGTCTATGTCGGCCGAGATCGTTTCGAGTCGATTCTCTACTCGCTACGAGAACTCGCGACATCGGAGCTCGGCCAATTTCCCAAAGAGACAAAGAGAGCAGTGATCCCAAGTGCGTGGGTGGATGCGATCTACGAGCAGGGTTACGGAGATACCTGACCGAGAGTCTTCGACGTGGGTCGTGTACCACCGATGACGAGGACAACCACGACGAGTTCTCGCTATCAAGGTCGCCTCGACTCGAAGGCTACCCTTTGGTGGGGCGATTCGAGCAAAAGAGAACCGAGCAACGCACAAAGAACGTTCCAGGAATCGTGCGTTTCGACGGAGACGGCCACGGCAGATTCCGCGCTCACCCCACTGCCCAGTAGAGGTGCCCCATTGCGCGTACCCGCCATGGTTGCGTAACACTCAACGGTTGTTTTCGACCCATCTTTCCCAACCCCTTTATGCACCACCGAGGGCGATAACGGTGGGTGGTTCGTGTTTAGACAAGTATCCGTGTTTTATGATCATGGATGTAGGTTCGTAGACGAGGATTCTGCTTCCTCGGTGGGGATCCTATGGTAGACACGAATACCGTTAGGGAAATTATCCCGGACCATCGAAGACAAAGAGAAAAGGTATCGGAAATGCGCAGAAATTAAGAACCAGTGTAAAGACAACTCGATATTACAGGTTTGCGTAAAATTGGGTGATTCACAGTCGGTTACGTGGCGCCGCGTCGTCGTAGTTTCCCATGACATCTGGCAGTGAGTGACACGAAAGCCTAGAAACTGGTTACATCATTGCGGTATTCTCGACTAGTCGGCAGAGATTCACGTGCAGGAACTACAAGTCCCGTGGCTAGACTCGTCCGGGCATGCGTGAACGTACCGCGCCGATAACGAGAGCCGACTGTTAAGTCCGGACGTTGCAACTACGCTAATTGGATGCGGAAACTTCCAGCGCTCTTTGATGCAGTAGGTTGCAGACTTTTTGATCATAACGTTTCAATTACAAATCGTTCCGACTGATAATGCCTTCGATAAGCTACCAGATTCGGCGCTAATGTCAAGATTTCAAGGTTGGAGAACCTTTGACCTTTAAACGTATTCAACAAAGCAAAAACGAATGGATCAATCATCCCAACAGACACCGAACCACAAAGTATCGCTAGCTCGTACCCCATCTGCCCAAAAAAGACAACAAAAGGTTAATCGATCTAAAGACCTTTTCAAAGTCGCAGAATCTTTGACCTTTGCATCACCTTATTACTCGATCGGACCCTTCTACCACGAATAAAGCAACCTCGACTCGGGTCTACCTTTCCAAAACCAACAAAAACAGAGGATACCAAGGCGTAGGAGGCGAGGCAAAGATCCAGAAACCGGGACAAGCGACCTAAAAGAAGAAGCCTGTTAGGTTCGCTGCTCGCTGGCCAGGTAGGGCGAGCACGTACAACCCGAGTCCCGTCCTTATGACACAAGAAGCTACCAGCGCAACTAGTTGCATAATCGGTTGCATTCCCGGTACTCGTGCTCGAAACAGGGCTCGGAGTACGCGGCACGAAGCTGGCGTTCGAAAGGGGAACCGAGGAGATGGAAAACGATGGGGTAGCGCTGGCAAGGGGACTGGCGAGGAGGACACGCAAGCATTTAAGGTACGTATTCACAGGCAAACGGTTCGCGAACGATGCCAACAATTCGTAAGTAAGTTTTACAACGCAACGCGATCGCTTCGCGAACATTGCTTGTAAGGAATAATGAAAACGTTCGCAACCAACCACTGTACGCTGCGAACGATTCGTACGTTGCTCGCAAACGCCAGTGGAGACGCACCTTTAGGGCACGCTCGCACGCTCGCAACGAAGGGAACGAGCGAAACGAGGAGAGAGAAGCATTGAAAGAGGACAGAGGGACGTGCATGAGGGAGGAGAAGGTTGAGGTTATAATACCATTGGAGCAGTGGCCGCATGACCTTGCGTACGCGTCTAGGTCGACGAGCCACGGTCATTAGGCGTCGACCGGCGATTTCTCGACAAGTTTCGGCGTGACGATGAATGGCAAGCGGTCAGCAGACCTAAGATTGCATAATCGCGCGACGAGAGGCTGGAAAAATAAGCCGGACCTCCGATTCGTTTGAATTGAGCGGAGATTAATTGCGTCTGAAGATACAGAACACAAGATGTCTAAGTCGTTCGAAATTAGCGGACGCAGAGATCGTTTATCGCATTGCGAACAAACGCGACAATCGATTGCCAGACGGCGTTTCCAAGGTTTGGGTTGACTTTAGTCTGGCGAGCTTGAACGCGTGAAAATTTGCATATCTACGAAAATTAAACTATGCTGGTAACAGAAACAAGGTGATATTTTCAAGTTTATCGAATGGAAAATGGATTGAAATATTGATGGTGACTTTGTTTTAAAGAAATTAATCGTTATCGGAGAAACGTATAAGAAATTCGATCAACGACGGATTTATATAACGTCGGTTATATGCAAATTAACTGAATGACTATGTATACGGAGAGCGTGCCAACGAGGTTTGTTTGTTCCGATTTCGTTCGTTACATCATTTCGTTCGCGACTTTATCGCGAGTGTCGTTTAAAGATCACACGATTGCGGGTCATTGAATCCCTCGGCCACTGTGATTGCTATGAAATCGTGCAAGATACGCGACCTTGACATCGTTTCTCTCCCTATCGAGCTACGATACTTTTTACACTTTGATCTTCAAAATGTAAACACGTTATCGAGTACTCCTAGTTAGTAAAAAACTGGTAACCTTCCTCGATCGTCGTTGGGGTATATTCCTCGAAAACAAATCGATTAATCAGTCTTTAAAAAATTGTCCAAATATCAATTTTATCAAGCAAGGCAACCGATTGCTCTCGAAAAGAATGAGATACACAAGAAGCATCCAGGCTGATCCTCTGATATAAGAAGGCAGCCGGTGGCTGGTAGTTGCATAATCGCATTCTCTGGTACTCTGTACTCGTTGGCGAAGCTGTTGCATGCATGTAGATGGTTAGAGAAGCCGGCGATGCGAGGGAGATCGAGAGGCGAATAAGAAGAAGGCCGACGTCTCGATGAGAAAACAAGAGCGAACGAGCAGTGGCTGCGGTAGAAACAGCAGGGGTGAGAGGAGAAAGGATGGTTCGAAGGGAAGGCAAAGGGGGTTCGATTCGAGTTAGCGGCGTTGGATCGGTGACCGGATGGCCTTGTAAATATGCGCCAGGGGCGAGCCTGGCCCGATGCGAGAGGGAGCTGGTTCGCCGATATTTCTGCGCGCCTGCCGCCGGTTAGACCAGGCTAATTCCAGTTAGACGCGAAAAACGCTTCGCCTACCCTCCAGAACCGTGTCTGCCAGAGTTCAAAGCACCCTAACTGCGTGTTCCTACCTAATCACGACGGTCTGTCGTAGAAAACAGGATTAACGAGGGTGAACTGCCAAGACAAATGTTGCGTGTCTAGATAGAATATTCAAGTTTACGTTCTTTTATTATCCCAGTCAAATATTAATGTTTGATACAATTAACGTATGGGGAAACATCAACTGAATTTAATATCCGACTAGTAAAAACATTCCACAAGAAAAGGGGAATAAATTTGATCTTCGTCTGCCCTCTACGCCTCCGCGAACCAAAAAAACAGTCATCGTCAGAAAGTTATACCTTCGCAACGTATTCAGGTGTACCCTCCATAAAGTCGCTTCCAATTACGCGCGTCACCCTCGGTTCGTGACTGGAATGCCACTGAAGATTCTCTTTAACGCGCATTTACCCAAAAACAACCTCGAAAGCCCGCTGGAACATTGACCATGAACGATGTTCGTCGGATCGGATCCGCAAACGTCTCGTTTGCTCGAGCAAAGCGTAACAGATAGTAGAACGGGACGTCATACTAGAGTAACTCGGTTGCATAATCGGCGGGCAAGCGAGAGAACGAATGGTTGGAGGCACGTGAAAGAAGGCTAAGCAGGAAGGGCGATGGGAAAAAAAGGAGAAGATGGTTGCACGGCGTAAAAAGGTTGACGGGTGCGCGCTCGTGCACAGAGGGCAGAATGCCGTTCCTGTTCGACGAAGAAGGGGACAAGGAGAGGAAGGAAGGCTAAAACGACGTCGGACGAGGTTAGTACCACTGCACTGGAGCGGTGGCCGGCTGACCTTGTATTCGCGAGGTTGGAATAAGTCTGGACCCGATGCTCTCTGCTCGCACGCGCGCCTTCGAGTCCTGGTGTTGCTGTTGGTAGTCGTTGGACGAACAACATCGTCGTCGCCTGTGTGGCCTCCCTTCTACCGAAGCTCCGAACGGGGCATGAACCGCCCGGGACGGGGCATATTTATAAATACACACGCCCATCCCTGCCTCCTTTCAATGCTCCTTCGACCAAACAGAGTCGTTATCGAAGTACTAACAATTTAGGGTTTCTCTTTCTTTGATACGTGTACCCTTTTCCTGGAAAGCTAACGTTTCCTTTACGACGCGTTAATTTCTCTATCTTGGAAACGTAACGGAGTCGTTAACCCAGGTCTTCTGGTCGGAAAAATATCGTCGGGCGAAAATCACGAAAGTTTGGCAAGCAGAGAGGGAAAGGCGCAAGAGAACAGAGTCGAACGACCTGCAGCACGAGGTTAAGAGCAGCTGGTTCAAAGCTCGCCGAGAAGGACGGCTCGGTTCGTGGTAAATCTCCTGCTCGGTCGGTGGCTCGACGGCCAACCTTTCCGCTCGTTCGGCTGGCCACGAAAAAAAATTGACGCCAAGTATGCCGGCTCGCTCGGAGCCCCGGGGTGATTTAAATATTTCGATCGCTGTCCCACGCGGTCGGCCAATTAAATTTATTCGCGGATCTCGATACGCCTCGGTGCTCAACTTCGACCCGAAACCATTTCTCTTCTGCGGGTTTTTGTGGAAGTCACAGTTATATCATTCGGATCATTCTATAAATCTACCCTTCTCAGAACAGGATAAATTGCTCTATTTTAACTTCCTGTACCAGAAAATTTCAGACATCACCTGTTCTTTCAATTACTTCATTCCACCTATAACGTGTTTATCTTGGTCGCAGGAATAACTGATGAAATCGATAAAAGAGGCGGTGCACAATGAAATTATCTGAGTCGCAACGGATTGCAGAGTCGCTAATGCAATGATCGCGAGGTTCTGTGAAAAACGACGGTTGCGTGGTAAATCGAAGACGGTTGTGGTTGGGCCGCGATAACGTTACCAAGAACCGTAATCGGAAACAAGGATGTTTTCGCGCGTTATCTGCACGATCGTTCGTTACGTTAATCGAGCGTGCGGTGGCGAATGCCACGGCGAAGGCTCTCTTTCTCTGTCTGTTTCGAGTCTCGTTAAAATTACGCGCTCGCAAGATTGATCGAGCGGCGAAAAACAGTCTCGCTAGCCGCGTTGTCGAGTTCATCGTCCCCCCGTCGATGTCAGTCTGCGAGCGAGCATAATAAACACTCGCGATACGCTGTTTGCAGGCTGCTTATTTAATGCTGATTAGCGACGACCGTTTCGTCGACGGAAATCGCGAAATTCTTTTGTGTCCGCTCGTGAACACCGTCTTTCTCGCGAGCCACGTAACGCGCACCGACGATAAGGCACACTTGTACGCGCTCGCGAGAGCAAGGACGCGCCAACGAGACATGCATCAGCCATAGCAAATATTTTTCACGCTAAAACCCTTCCCTTCTCTTCTCCTCCTCGCGATTGTACGCCTCGGTTTTTGTGTTTTTCATTTTCCGTCGAGCCAGGAAAAATAACGCGAACAAAATATTGTTGCGTCGAGAAAATTCACGAAGACCGAATGGCATCGTTGCAATCGCGAGTACTTTGCCGGGTTCAAATTTAGACTAATTGTCGAAGAACAAGTGAAGCAACAATTTATGTCAGACAGATCTGTCTACATATGATTCTTCGCACAAGGTTACGTGTGCAATTTCCTCCTGTTATCGAGAGCTTTCAAAATATCATTCGTATCACGCAACCGAGATATCGTGATCGATATGTACATACGTAGACGTCTGCCTGTTTTTTCGAGACGATAATTGTTTCTTGTCAAAGGGAGAACGTTTCAACGAGAATGAAAAACATTCGAGCCGGTCGCGTCACGATAGCATCATCTCGTTCAAAGGAGCAGAGAAGAGGAATGTCGTCGAACGAGCAGCACTTTCGATTTGTAGGTACACCGATCAGGACGGGGCTGTTCGATGGGGCAGGCCTAGACGGATCGCGAATCTCTTTTCAAGCAGGCGAGCCTTCGGATCCCGATGATCTCACTTTCGGGGAATGCTGTCCGAACGTTTCGCCCGAGTGCATCGTTCGTTGTCGCCATCGCGGTATCGACCTCTTTCCCGCGAAAACAATGCGACACCATTGGACGATGCTGTATACTAATACACTGGCAAACGTTAGTATTCCCTAGGGGTAATGTCGATGTAAAAGAAGGAGACCACCACTGCTGCAAACTGTGCATAATGTATGGTAACTCTCAGGTATTATAAGTGAGACCTTCCGTCCCTATATTCTCATTCCTTAAAACATATGCTAGGGGCCCCAATACGAATATCTTACTATTACAACGAGTCATAAGCGTTGAAGTATATCATTAAACTCGACCTTCAGCATTACTATTCTTATCGACTGTTATCACGACTGCATAACGAAAATTTACAACCTCTAAAAATTCATAAGCTGAATTACAACGGATGACGAAACGTTCACGATTATATTATAATTCGTCCAGACGGAGTTGGAACCGGATGACGCGGTTTCCAGGGTAAATATTTGTTTACCGCGCAGTCGGAGTGATGTAAGAGGTGGATTCAACATTTTGATGTCATTTTTACGAAAATAATGAAAACACGAAAATATTGGTTGGGGATGATAAGATT
This sequence comes from Megachile ligniseca, assembly GCA_945859555.1. Taxonomy (NCBI): domain Eukaryota; kingdom Metazoa; phylum Arthropoda; class Insecta; order Hymenoptera; family Megachilidae; genus Megachile; species Megachile ligniseca. The sequence continues at coordinate 2,294,059 of OX243792.1, forward strand.
AATTATGAAAAACGCAATAACCAAACTGAATCGTGTCTGCTAGGGGACAAACGTGTCAAATTAGAAAACGAAAGCTCCCTAATTCTATTGTCGGTGCAGAGCACGAATTATCCAGGTTCAAACTTATGTATCACTTTCGTGTGAGGCAATCGCTTCCTTGTCCACATCAAGCTAACGCGACACCAGACAGATTACGCAATCGACTTCGTCGTTGTTTTCTTTCGTTTATATTTTTGTTGTCGAGACTCTATCCGTCGCCACTCCTCCCTCGTTCGATCAGATCGAAGCTAATTGTTTTCCGCCGTTCGCGGCTATTAACCAATCGCCGTTATCGGCCTGGGTCTCCATGGCAGGCTCAATCGAAGCGGACAGCTGCGCAATCAAGTGACGTCTACTCGACCATGGGACGGATACGAACATTTCGTACCTAATTTCGTACGATTTTTATTTACTTCGTCAGATTGTATAGCTATTAAAACCTTCGAAGAGCGAGACATTTCGCCGGGCATGTTTGTATTCTGGTATCCTTCGAATGCCGTTACCGTGATAATAAACTAAGTTTATCAATTCCTCAATTACACGATGGCACATCGTGTATCCAAGATCACGAAGTATCTCGTCCTTGCATTTTACGACAGACGTATCAACAGTTTATCGTTGGTGAAGTAAGCAATTTTTCTGCGAGATTGCGTCAGAAGAGATGCGCAGTTCCTTCAAAACTTTGATCGGTCCCTGAGTCCCAAGGGCCCGGGGCAAACCGGTCGAGCCTAAACAGAAGGATACCTCCTTGTAGGGCCATCGGGAATCAAGCTTTTCGTTACTCCTAGATTTTAAAAACGTTACGCAGGATTCTTTAACGTTGCGTCTATCTTTCTGGCGGAGTATCCATCAGAAATACAAACATCTAGAGACTTAAGAGTCCAAGAAAGTAGAAATGTCTAATTTGCTGTCACAGTATAGATTTAATTTACTGCCCAGCGAACGCAGTCGTCAGGGCGAGGTTACTCAACGACCAAAAGCCGGTAAACTCCTAAACGAGCGAAGGAAAAGCATCCTGTAATCGAGAGCTAGGACTAGCAGCGTCGAGACCAAGCTGCCCACGCCTGCTCGATAAACAGAGAGAGGCGACCGTGGGAGGAGACGTTCGAGCCGTCGAAAGAGAGAGAAAGTGCTGGCAGCTGATCCCCCGTAGCGACGAAGAGCACGACGCTTTGGAACAGAGAGCAAATATCTCTGCCCGAGGAGAAACAGGGACCGAGAGAACGAAAGAGGAAGAAGGGAGAGGGGTTCTCGAGCGATAGAGCAAGGTGCAATGCTCGAGCGGCGCTGCACAAACAGCGTCGGGCGTCGCAGTCCACACCAGCCAAGGTCACCCGGGTAATGTCCCGATGCCCCCTATGCAGGACAAATTCAGCCACTCGACCGAAAGCGGTGACGAGAGGAACTGCGATGGTGGAGGGCGGTTGGCGCGCGCACGGACCGAACGAGCGCTCGATCAGAAGTATGGTGGGAGAGACAGGGAGGAAGCAGAGATTAGGTTGGGCCACGCGGTGCGACAACGCGCATCACCCTGGAGTTCACAGAAACGTGTTATGTAACGTCCGTTGGGAATAATGACGGGACGAATGCTCGACCGCGAAAGCGCGTTACTTCCTTTAACGACGTGCCAATGATTTAACCCTTACAGAACAACGGGTATGGGTTCCATATACCGGTTCCCACCAAATTCCTTACCTCTGACTACACATGGTCTTAAAGTGTTCTAAACGTCCAGGTTCTTAAATACGTGGACGTTTGTGGACACAAATATTAAACGGTTGATTATTCTGACACAGAGAATGTCATGTTAGAAGATATCCTACGTGTCTTACCATGCATGGTCGTTTCTACTGCGATCAACGCGGTGACCGTTTAGGTACCTCTAGCATCGATGTGTTATACGGTCGACCAAGAGGTTAACATCTGCAATAATTGCCCGGGCAAAGCATAGCCTTGATCAAAGAATGAGGGGAGGACCGTTTTGTCCGGGTGAATTTAGAGCGAAGGTTAGAGCCTCGCTCTTCGTTGAAAGAATGTCGACCTTGGGTGTGTTTAGCCAAACAGAGAGAGTCAGTTATGCAAGATCGCATCACGAATGACCCGACGCGTCGTCGCTAAGCTTCTTTGTGCGGATTCTCGGAACTCATTCGACGACCGATTAACTCTCGCTCGACCACTTCGCTGGTCCGATTCATGAAAATTTCTGTACAATTTCTAAATATCCCATTAGTGCAGATTGTTCTTAAGCATCAATGTCTGGAAAATGAATATGAGATCAGTACGCTGTTTTTCGACGGTTCTAGGAAACGTTCAACGACGGATTCGAACAACGTTCAGCCAACGAAGAAGTGCAAGAGGATGTTTTTCTCGGAGAAAAGTCGCTGCTGTTCCAGGGAAACGTGATCGTCAATTTCGAACGTTGGACCACGATAGGTGCAAGCGTACTTATTTTGATGGCGAGCGACGCGCTATCACCGGCCATTTCGTGGAATATTTTGTTTGCGACGCATCCGTCCCCGTCCGCTGACGAAACCGGATGACGCTCCGGACTGAAAGTCAAGCGTGTCTCCAATGAAAGAGACCGGCAGAGGAATAATAAAAATGCACGCGGCGCGTCGCGACGGATAGGACGCGTGATTATTGGACTATGAGAAACGAGCACGAATGCCGGACCCGATTCCGCTGACTTTGACATTGAACCTTTCGAATCCTAGGTAGATCCTTTCGATTTGATTATACCAAGAATACTGTCAAAAATGTAGCTGCACCTATTTGATTATGGTTCTGAATATCCTTGCGAAAGGTTATTTATCGACTGTAATATCGTTTACGCCAATTCGACCGAGCCATCTTTAACGCATTCAGCAAACATTTATCCTGCTTCAAATATGGTGTGTGAATGTCAAGTTACGCGCGAATTAATTAATCGATAAGATCGCACGTTAACGAAGCTGATCACGCAGAATGTACGTTCAATTTATACGTAAAGTATAAATAATCAGACGTAGGTTTGGTCGTAAGAAGACAGTACGTCTTTATAAATTCAACGGCTATTTCGTTTTGTTGCGACCGTCAGTGTTGGCGCGCGCCCAATTAACCACTCTTTTTGCGATATCATTGCCCTCACTCGGGGTCTCGCACGGTGATCCTTGAATAAAATAAAGCGTAATTTTCGTGAGCTACGGGAAAATCGCTCCGTGGAAGCGAAGGTGCATTTCAAGTGATGGTAATCAAGATTGGATGTTAATTAATTCGTCCAATTAATTTAAACGATATTCACGAGACTTAAAAGCGTCGCTTTCCATTCGCGATATTTATAACGCTGCGGTTCTATTCGCGATCAAGATCAATAAACGTCAGATTTATTAATAGTTTCCCTAGCCGCTACTAGTAAACGGCGCAGCGTGAATTTGAACTTGGGAGAGTGACATAAAAATCACGTTTCACGTAACTTTCGGAGCCGGTGCGATTTCAGTTATCTCTTTTCATGGAAGAACGTTATAGACGGTTTTATATAATTCTTCGTGTACTGCATAATTTATCGTATTTACATAAATCGCTAATCCTCGATTCTACGTACCGTTACACGAAGCGGCAATTACGCAAACAGACTCACAAAAACAAGACCCTCTCTGCATTCCTTCAATTTATTTTTTTCCAACCTTCATAATCACAGCTGCGGTTATGCGCATAACTCACGATGTAATTCAATTGTAGTTGCATAACTGTTCATAATCAATCAGTGTTTCAGATTGCATTCCAGACTCTGGTACCAGAAGCTCATTATATTTAGACAAAATTTGATTTCAGCATCCTGTTATGTCTGTTTCGGGACATCGACAGATTAACGTGCCAAGAGCTAATTAAAATTCTGGACGGAAATGAATGAAAAACATGTCGATCCCGAATGAAATCACGAATGAAATGCATAGACGGTGTAAACAACCGGGAGAGAGAGTCAAAGACAATCACGCGAATGCAGACACGCTAAAAATATTCGCAGAAAATAACTACCGAAATTACGTCTCGTTCTGACCACTCGAACACACGGCTGACTACTTTCGCCCGTCTTCTTTTTCACCTCCTCGCTTCCTGCCGCTCTGAGAAACCAAAAACAAGCCAAGCTCATCCGTATCGCGCGATGTAGATCCGCAGAAAAACAACGAACAACGGCAAGTTACGGTATTGAGTGAAATAATTTGTCACGGGAGGATGTGAAACAATGGCAAATATGAGAGGTTGTCGGCTCGAAGCATATCGAGTTAAAACGCAGAAATTGCAAATGGTAAATATTTTGGTCGACCAGTGACGTAAAAGTCATTTCTCAAGATACGTGCATGGTAACTGCTGGACCAACTGTTTTCGTTTACCGATGTTATTCATCGTAACGTGGTTCATGCAAGTCGTGCATTATTTACCACGATAAGATTGCGTTAATTTTAGACAAGTATTATGCCCGCCTCACGCCGATGCAACGATACTTGAACTAATTAGTCGATTAAAATGATGAATAACACTTGCACAAGTTTTTGAAATCCAAATCATGATAAATATAAAAATATTAAAGCATAAGTACGAAAATAACTGGAGCGAATCTTACGAAGGTAAACAGGATTCTCTGCGTTTCTGATTCGATCTAAAAGACAGGGTGTTCGAACGCGTCCGTTTCTCGAACCGATTGTTAAGGCTCGCGGGATTCATTCTCGTTGACGCGCGAGCAGAATAATATTGCACCGCACAACAGAGTTTATGAGCCGTGTTCCTTGAGTTATTTCCGTCCCGGCGATCCTCGGATGCGTTCCTAAACGTGCAACGACCCCCGTTGTTCGAACCGTTCATATCGACAGACATTCCACCGTGATGTCAGTCGATTAAAATCGCGATTACGCAACGACGACCACGGTTCAAATCTTTTCGCGATCGGCCTTCTTCTCTCGTTTCTCCCGTCCACGTTCTACGATCGACCAGTTTTTTACCTCCGTAGATCGCGAAATTTAGCGGACACAGGTAAGAAGCACGATCGTGGGAGCCGAAATTCTGGCCGGCGTTTATTTTTTCTCTCCATCTCTCTCTCTCGAAAGAGCTGACCGTGCGAGCTGGCTAGCTAGTTTCACCGGAGCCACTTGACGTGACCTTGCTTTGTCACTGACCTGTCCTAGGCGGTGGTCTGTGGGTTGCTGGCCACGACGACACTCACACAACCGACGGGGATGCATCGACGTACGCGCACCATCTGCCTTCGTGATATATCGACCGACTCCCCTTTTAAGCCGCGTACACAACGCACGGTCGTGAACTTGACATTACCGCAGGAATCCCTGAAGAATTGCGCATCCGAATTCTATGTGCAACAAGTTATACCCGCTTATCCAACGAACCTCGTAGCTTAGTGGGTGCTTTCTAACGAACTAGAGTACTGAATCTTTTTCTTGTTGACATCTGTTCGTCAGTACATTCTCCATTCTAACCATGACTTCCCTTTATGGTAGAAATAATTCAAGGTTAACATTTTAATCGTTGACACTGAAGACGTGTCATCTCTAACAGACGTGTTTAATCTTATTAAATTTCAGTTTCAAATATTTCAAGTCGTCTACCCTGGTCTGAATGAAATAAAAAAAGGAATATTAATGGTTTCCGTTGTGAACGTGGCTGAAATAGAGCTGGTCGCGTATCAACACGGTCGAGCCACCTACTAGCTTTGATTTCGTCGAGGATCGTCGACGTCCGGTGCAACGGCACCAAAAATTTGCCCGCTCAGAAATAGCGTATCTCGCGCAAAATAAACTGACAGTCTCCTCCGTAGGCGCCACTTTCGATTTTCAGACGAAGAAGACGGTAAACGAAATATATCCACCGGTTGCAACATCGTTATGCAAAATTGTACCGCCGCACGAGTTAGAAACTTCTGTACAGACAGCGATTTGGAAATTTGATTACGTTTCGTTTCGCTCGCAAGTTTTGCGAAACGCCGTTTTTTTTCGGGGGGTGATGTTAACACGTGGCGATACACATGTGTGCATCGAACAGGGATCGTATATCGAACGCGATTGCACCGTGTTGCAACGCGACTACATAATCGCCGGATTTAGATCCTTGGTCAGAACGTTCGAGGCATCGCGCCGTTTATAAACAGCCAAGTTCCCGTGGAGTGGCGGCCACGCACGCCCGAATATTTATTTTCTTTCCTCGAAAATGGAGAATTTCTTTATAAACTGGCGTCGCGTCCACTTTCGATAACAACGACGTCACTTGGGCAAGGTTAAGATTGCGTTTTGTTGTTTCAACTAAGCAAACCATAAATTACCTAACATTTATCAGGCTTTTATGGTCAGAGGAACTTGTTTATGCTGATATCTTTGTTGAAATCAACCTAGTTACTATCAACCTAGTTACGTATACAACGTATTAGATTGCGACAGCAGGTGTTACCATTTGGACGCACCGTACATCAGAAAGTAATAAGGAAATGTCGCAAACGATCCTCGAAACCACTGCTTTATGTACTCGATCGTTGTTTTCAATCTTCTCTCGTTATGTTTTCGTAGTTCGATATCAAAAGCTCGTAAAATCATGAAGCGTCGGACTGGTAATGTCCGTGAGATTAGTTAAAATAAGACCGATGACTCACGAGCGTGCATCGAATTCGACTTTGATTTGCCAGGAAAAAACAAGGAAATCGTAATCGCACGATTATTAACGATCCGTCGAAAAAGCTTTCGAAATGTCGTACAGAGATCATCCAAACGAGTTCGAAAGCGGCGATTTTCCTCAGGTAGTTTACATGAACGAGATGTTTTTCCCCGAACTTGAAATTTCTTCCAAGAAGCAAAGCGGCAAGTTAACGAGCGAAAGAAAAGCGGTATAATTCTGCGTCCGATTAAAAATAACTTCGCAAATTATCCCCTTGACGGGAATCACCTGTGCAAAGACGCTATCTACCAGATGATGACTATTATCTTTGATTCTGAGATGATTGTTTTAACGGTGAAAGTGAAAGGGGATCACGGAATGATGTATGCACGATATTTACTCGAAATTTTATGCGAGGATGAGTAGTGGAAGAACGTCATCCAGCTTGTTTTTCTCTTCAGGCGCAGTTCTTGAAAGTTGTTACGTGTAATTAACGCCTGGAGAAATGCCACCTTTTTGCGTGATACTTTTGTAAGTCTGATCAGTTAGGAAGTGTTTTTTACTTATTACCGTTCGCTAGTGTTACTACAGTCATATAATACCATACTGCAATATAATTGTTATTATCTCTCTAGTAATAGTTATCTGTTACATCTTATATATATTACTGAACCTTTAAGTAATTTTCATAATTTATTTTGTTATATTCGTCGAATGTAACCATGTGATGTATGGAGTAATAAGAATTGTGTGACCTTTGAAAATTTCGATATTCAGAGAAAATGTACACTTTAAACGTTGGCACGAAGCTGTGTACAGCTACCGTAATATTTCTTTCTTTCGCGTAACTGTCGAAAGAGAATTTTTCAGGTATGCATTCGAAATGGAACGATGTCGAAAGAGCCGAGGATCGATGATTCGTTGTCTTAGAAAAGATTGTGGTTGCGTATTAACGGCTAACTTTAAATTCCTTTCCCCGCGAGTTCCTGGAATTTTTCTAGATAAAGCTGCATTAAATGTGTTTGTCTTCTGATATCGTGTCATCGTTTTATCGCTTATACCGTGATTCGTTGTAACCTTCAAAGCGAAGCGGGTCTATATCCAAGGAAAAAATGCTGGATTTTTATTAGCAATTCGCATTCTTCTAAGATGATGCCAGATTTTCTCGTTCTGGCTATGTTTAATGAACAGAAATCACGAGCTGGAGATCAAGTTTCGCGGACAAATTTGTCGACGCGAAAGGAAATGCATCGGAAAGGAGAGAAGAGATAACGGATGCTCTAGCTGCATGTTTTTAAAACTTGGTCGCAAAATTAAAACGATAACATTATGCTCGCGAAAGACGAATGTATATTGACAGAAATAAAGGTCGAACATTCTTCAACGTGTTTTCCATTTCTCTCGCCTGTGCAAAACACAGTGAATCATTCCATATTTTCAAATAGCGTCCTCCCTTTGCAATCGATCTTCCTTTCCCGACCGCTCCTCAATGATAAACAATTCATTGTTTCAATATTCTTCGTTAATTGCGACGGTAGTCCCTGTAATTTCTTCGCGATAAAAGAAATGCATTGGTTAGGCAATATGATTCTGTTAGATTTATTCTGATCCCCCTATTGTCCCTCAAAGCTCGTGCCACATCCACGTGAGCACTCGAGCGTTTCGGCCACGTGATTATCCACGGGTAAAACAGGTACTTTTGCCGTACTAAAATTGTGATAGACCCTCTTTATTTCTGACTGATCCAAATATTCATTTTCTTTGACTCTTATTTGGGCAATCAAATTACCAAGTACACGTTTCTGAACTTCCTTTAATAGTTATTCTATACCATTGCAAAGATACTGCAAAATATTAAATTTTCCATATAACGATATCAACACGGTAATTAAGAAACGTAGAAAGACACTGGAAGGGTTAAATAGGAAAACAAGTAGTATCCACGTTAGGTGATGCTGACGCAATGATATTACGAGTAGTTGGTCCGGATAAGAAAGTCGGAAGTAGTACGTTGACCCATGGAATTCGGCATTGGTAGGGCGCGAGGAAGCCGGGAAAGGCGGAACGAACGTAAAAGGTGCGAACAGCGAAGGAGGGTCCGGTTCAGGGAACTTTCGAGTAAGAGTTTCGATGCTCGTCGAAACTAGAGGTGATCGAACTCCGTTACCGAAAGAAGAGTTAACCTCGATACATTGGGAAAAGTAACCGGCAAACTTCGTGAAATCATCTCTTACGACATGGGGCGCCAAGGATCCTATCAAAGCAACATATTTCCTAAGTAGATTTCTTTCAAATTGCATTCTGCGAACCTGTAGATCTTTTAAATCTGGAGAACCCTCCAGAATTTACACTAGTAGCTCTAGAAGTAGATTGCACCCCTTGCAAATAACATATAAGTACTGCAAGCCTCTAGAACTTAGGGGGTCAGGTGTTACAAGGAGCCGAAATGCTCGAAATTGGTAGAAGATCGAGAAAAGAAGAAACCGTGACATTGATCGTCACGCGATCCAGAAGACTCGAAGCGGTACGTTTCACCTGTTAGTGACATAACGCGCGCGTCACGGACGAGCGAGCGCATACGAGCGGGTCCGTGCATTTTCTCCGGCAAATATTACGAGAGTAATTCGCGATCGTGCCACGACGATGACTCCTGTGAGCGTAACGAGCCGGAAGGGGGAGGAAGGAGAGAAAGGAGCCGATTGGAGGGAGATATTCGCGTGCGTACAGGGTAGGAGTCGGAGAAAGAAGGTGAATAGGCAAGAAAGAGAGAAGGTAAGAGAGACGACTCTCTCGTGACTGCGGCCAGTGTCAGTGGCCTTGCTTTCTGCGACCCACTTTCTATGCGCGAGCGCGATGTACACCTTCCCCGTGAAAACCGATGCAGATCGCAACGGGGTTTGACCTTTTTTCCGCGACGACGGTCACCGGTGGACGCGAAACTTTTGGCTAGAAAACTCGTTTCGCTGAACTTGAGATGCGCCTCGTGACCTGGATTGCTCCGCTGCTTTTTTTAAACCCTCTCACATCAAACGCCGCGAACTGGAGTTAATATTTATGCAATACTCTTGAGGCTTGTTTAAAAGTTCCTACGTGTAACGATGGAACACGTATGGACTTTCCAGTCAAACACTTCAGGAAAAGTATAAATATCGATTATTGAATAGTTAAATAGATTAGGAAGTTTTTGAACAAAAGTAGACTTCAGCTATCGAATATACCAAATTGAGAACATAACTTCAGGGATCATGTGTGATCACAGGAACGTTGTTTACACGGTTGATTTTTATTCTCGAGCCTGAAGCTTTTCGAATCGTGAATCGTTGAAGAATCGTACAAGCAGAGAAGCATAGTGCTCGAGGTTATCGACACCTGTTCCCAAGAAGGTCGATGACAAAGAAGACGAAGGTGACGGCAATCGTTAGAAAACGCATCGACGCTAACTCAGCATTCCCATTAGCATTCCAATACGAGCCACTGCAATCGATGTCGTAATCGCATAAAGTTCGCTGCGGGACAATTGGTAATAATCGTTGATAAATGGTTGATTTAACCCATTTGCGTCAAAATATTCTACGCGATGCTCAACGTTAACTTCTCCTTATCGGTGCATCTGGAAAAATTCTCGAACATTCGACCAGGAAAGATATTTCCATTTACGATTAAGAACTGTACGAAACCTAGTAGATACGCAAAGCGTGTTTTAGTTGATATCTCTTTTTCTCTAAGATCCTGCTAATTTCTCTGGATAATTTGCCACGTATCGAACGAAATCATCGAACCCATTGTGTTCGAGTGACGCAACGCTTTCTGTTCGGACGTGAAAGTTAGCTCGGTCGGTTAGCCGCGAGCGAGAAAAGCCCTCGTCCCGGGAAGAAAGCAAAAAGGCGCGGGAAGAAGTCCTGCGGGCACGATGCTCGACGCGATGCGACTCGACGCAACGGGACAACGACGCGTCAGCGCATTCCTGCTCGGCTCGTGCCCGCGACAGGAGGAACGTGCCGCGGACACGCGCGCTCGCACGTGCGAGATAACCCGATCGCGCGATACTCGATCTCGCGCAACCGCCTGTTTCCGCACGCGAGCACAGCTTGCGGTCGCATCGTCCATCTGCAACGCTATTTAGCATGCTATCCGTCTCGGACGAGGCTGTTGCTCGAGGAAACACGCTTTTCTTGGCACAGACACTTCCCTCTTATTGCCAGAGAAACTACCAACCTTTGCTTGCAACAATGTTGAAACGCTACTGACGCACCGGGTGTGTCCTAACTTCGTCCAACTGGCGAGTACGTGCATTTTGTGCAAACTCGTGCCACCTACACACGTGTGCATCTTATTTACTGATATAGATTACGTAAAACGCTAGATGTACGGTATTTGAAAATATCTCGATAGTGTGCTTTTACCGCGGAACCGATAAAGTAGAAAGGCCCAGGAAACGACGAGCGCGTTCATGAAAGTGCGTTCCGCCATGGCGTATCTAGCGATCGAACGGTCAACAAAGTAGCTCTTTATACAGCGCCGATTTCTTTCTCTCGTCCAGCGGTAAGGTTTCCGCTCCCCTTTCTATCGAACGGCGTGACGAGTTATCGAGGGGAAACCAGCGGTTTCTGTATTACGAGATCGAGCCGGTCAGGACATTGGCCTTCCACCGTTGCGAGTTCCTACTTGACTCGTTTACGTAACTCGTTCCATCACTCGAGTGCAACGTGCGTTAACGAGTCACGCCCGTGCAGGCTAATCGCGCCACCCCCGTACGCTTTCTCCAACTTCCTGCGAGGGTAAAAAAGTTGCAAAAGTTCGGAAAGTTTGAAAGACGGAAAGAAACGAGACTTTCTCGATAACTCTTGCACTTAGGCCAGACCTTCCGACAACAAAGTTAATCTTTCCCTATCTTGCTGACCTTGCACTTTATGCTACTTGTAAGTTGAACAAGATCATACGAGGTGACAAGGGGAAACATTCGAATACGTTCGAATACCACGGAACTTTCTTTCACAGACGGCAGCTCGAGAAAGCAACCGGCTTCCAACGACGTTGTACTCGCATTTCATAACTGCTTAACGTTCCGTAACGCGCCGGAATGACCAGTGTGTTGGCTAAATAACGCGAAATACGCGTCATATCTGCGATAATCTGACGACCGTGCGCATAACAGATGCTCGTAACGCGATCGTTACGTGTGTTTCGGCGCGTTTGCGATCCTATCACCGCGTGTATTCGAGCAGAATGTCCTTACGAATGATACGTGGATGCTGAACTTGCCCCAACCTTCGCTCCTTTCGAATACCGTTACAGAATACGCTTCAAACGTTTGCATCGCGATTAACCCGGGAGTAGTGAGGACAGAACTTTGAATCACCTCGGTGAACGAAAGCTTAGGACCCAAACTTGACCAAAGAATCACGACCTAAGTCAACAAGGCCCAAGTACGTGACGTAAGACACATAGAACCAACGTAGCACTCGAACGAGTTACGTTCTCGTTGACTCTGGCAATGGTGAGCAACCGAAACCTTGGCCGTCGATCGATCGAGGCTCTCGTTGCGAAACCTGAAAGGTCGAAAACGGTGGAGAAGGCCCGGTTGTTGGGGTCGTTACACTAGCGTACACATGTACATGGCTGTGGATGTATGGAGTGGCGAGCAAGCAAGAATTTCGCCGATTCAGGGTCCTTCTGTCGCAAGTGCAGGCGGTCGAGACGCGTTCGTCAGGTTGCACGAACGGGGTCAACGACTTTCTCCGATTACCTGCGCGTGACACTGTCGCCAAACCTGCTGGCCGATTTGCAATTTACCGAACGCAGGGAAATTACCGAGAGGGAAAATATCTTATAGGAGGCGCCATAGAAGAAAGTGATTTTGAAGAAAGTGATAAATTTAAGGGTCTTTTGAACTTAGGTCTCTGTTACGCGATTCGAATGGGATTTTTGAAAGAGCTTGTATAATTGCTGTAATCCGTGGCTTTCTACTTTTTAAGATAACGTGATAGATATGTTAATGAATTTTATAATAAGTAGGTAATTTCGAAAGAAAAGTTTGTAAAATGCAAAGTCCGTGAAGCTTAGAAGATAATCGTGACGGTTGAATGAATCTGCATTCCCCCCGCGTTGCTCTAGAAACTGCAGCTGCAAAAGGTGGGAATGGCCCGGAAGGGTAAGAAAGCGGAACGACGAGTGCTGCGTTACACGTACTTGAAACTTGAACGTGGCTCGCGTATTTTCTTCGCGGGGACGATTGTTCTCCGCTTTCGTAACTGGTTTAGCGTCGTGCAAACCGACGATTTCCATCGGACGTTCTGCGCAATTCGTATACTTTTACTAAAGAATGCTTCTCTCGATATAAATTATCTGAAGGTTGACCTTGAGATAAAAGTACTTTGAGGATGATTCTCGTGATCTCTGAATCGCAAATAGAAGAAGTACAGTTTCTGCAGTTTGATAACGGCGGATAAATGCGGCCTGGGATAATTACGCTTCGAGATAGAACGGCCTCGCTTTCACTCCTCGTCCGTTCGATCGTAAAAGTGTCGCAGCCGATGAACCGTGGCGAAAACAGCGTCGTTAGCTATCGGGGATAGACCATTTTCGTGGCAATGTTTTCAATTACCGCATTGTCACGCCATTTTTCACGCGATTTATTAACGGAGTGCTGGAAATTCCCTGGAAAGTAGTTGTGCAAGGGGAAGAAATCACCGTTTATCTTCACCTTGCTCCGTTTTACCCCGTGCTTCACCTTGAAAAACTCATTGTTTCTCCAACCTGTTTATCGCCGATCTGGATGCTCTCCTCCGTTATCTATCGTTTAATAATAACAAACATACTAAAATAATTGTAGCTTCTAATTTTACCGGGAAAGATGCTTTCACGCTCTTGCGAGTTCTCTAAAATTAACTAGGAGGGGTTGCAATCTTCGTCACAGAACCGATGAAAATAAAGAAACTCGATAAAATCTGAAAATCAAGAGCAACTTTTAGCTCTATAAACCCATTCGCTCCCTAAAAATATGCTAATGGCACAGTTCCACCCTTTTTGTCCGAATGAAAAAGGTACGCCAGATTTCCTGGAAGGCGTGAAGAGGATATTAACGAAACTGCCGTGAACGGAAACGGTAAACCCAGGGCCATAATTTTACGGTAAACGAGGGATGAGAGTAGGGGTGGAACGATGTCGTCAGGACGAGAATAACTAACGGGAGTGGGCTGGGATTTTTGAACATCTGCCGAGGACAAGTAATTATTTCTCTTTCCGGGGCGACGGAGAAATCGATGCGTCCTCGAGGAATTTCGTCTTAGCAGCCTTCGATAAAAGAAGTTCCATGAACGTTGGAGGCTTGAAAGAAAACAAGTTGCCGCGCAATGAACGATTAACACTTAAACGATAACGAACATCAGGGGCCAAAGACACACTTCGTTATCGTTCTCGTTCAAGGACCCTGATCAACTTTCTCCCTCGATACCGTCTTTTCTTTTCAAACGTTCTCTGATTATCCGTCGATCAATCTTGTGTTCCACGATTTGAAAACTCGAAATCCATAACCCGACCAGTTTCGAAGAGACCACGTTCTTCGAATTTGACCACTTGTTGAGTTCTCCGAAAAGTTCGGAAGAGTTACGAGGCAGAAGATACGCTTTCGTTGCACCCGAATGGAGTTCGCGAGTTGAACGACCTCGTTGCATCAGTCGAGCAGCCACCCCCCACGATAACCGATTTACTTGATCGTTGCATCATCGTCAACGTAATAATTCATCGTGGCGACTTTTTGCGTGCCGTTCTCGATCGATGCACGAGGGAGGCACTGCCAGAGGCGAAAGAGGAGAAAGAGAGCCGAGAGATAGCGGAGGGAATCGAAATCACTTGTGGCAATGAGGAGGCAACGACACGCGAGAATTACTCGTACAACGATTAGTAGACAAATTTATTGCCGGTCGTAAAACTCGCGGACGTGAATGAGAGTTACCGTGGCTCGTAAAATCCGCGTGCGCGAGCATGTGTGCGCAAACGATGCAATAATTAGTTAGAAAAGCGATTCGCTTTTGTTCTCTTTGCTCCACCCTCTTAGCCCGATATCTTTGCCGCTCCATCGTCGCATTAAATAATTACTGTGTTTATCGTCGGAGTTGTCGATCGTTGCTGTCGAGATAATTTGTGGATGTTCGGAATGAATTCTTCTTTAAAAATCCTGACGATTTATGATCGTAATATAAAGTTCTATGGTTTGCTAGATACGTGTACTGTATAATACACTTGAAAGCCTGGAATTTATGCGTTCTAATTTTATATAGTTCAACTTCTGTTTTATCAATCAGCCCTAGTTTTAATGATGTACTAACAGATTCGATTGGATCGAAAACTTTCGAACAGGGCAATAAAGACGATCGACTCGTATTCTACGATCACGATGTTCGGAAAAGTGGAGCAATCGTGTTGCAGGATGTGACTTTACTACGTGATCGTGGAGCAAGGAAAACTGTCCCCAGCGAAAAGGAGGGTCGAAAGATTGCCGATAACTCGACTATGCCTAGATGAGATACGAAACATTCCTCGAGAACCGTTAAAAGGTGTTCTAGCATTCTTTAGATTTATGTTCTGTGAACGTTCTTGGTTCTACTCGAAAATCGTGCAGTCCGAGGACAAACTTAGAAAATAACTTACCTTCATTTTTATCAGAAACCCAGTTTGACAATGATTCAAGATTCGCGATTAGGACAAAGAGGAAGTTCTGAAAAGCTAGTCGCAACATCCGATACCAGGAATCCCGCAAATGGTCTTTTGAATTACGTGTTACATTATACAATTGGACGTTTCGCGAGCAGAAATATTGGCCGAGAAAGTAACAAAAGAAACCACGACTCGCCTCGCCACGTTTCGCTTCCTCATTGCTGTCAATTGTACGCTGCCGCGTCGCGTTTAGTGGGAAAAAGAAGATCGATTAAAAAGAAACGTTTAAGGCTATCGATCGTGAAAGAAGAAAATTACGTAAATCGCGAATCGTGCCAGGCTCGAGCAAACGGTATTGAAAAATCGACAATTGTTCTTTTTGGTCGATCTTTTCACCTTTCTCGAGACTTCCAAACAAAATTATATACTTCTACACTTTCTGAAATCTTGACTTACTGATCCATTATTGATAGTGACGGATCAGAAAGATATTTAAAGATAATTCTCAAAAAAGAAAAAATTAATCGTCGATTAAAATACAATCTTGATTACGGCATAAGGCAATTTATCTTAATGAAATTCCCGACAATTTAATAAATCGTTTATCTAGCTTTTGTTATCAGGAATTCACCTATCTATAACAGTCTTAAAAACAAATGATTAGTCGAGTGTACAGTGGCAACAAAGTACGAGATAAAGAAGAAAAGTTCCGAGGTATCTGAAAGTGTCGATCCTTTCCAGAGGCACGAGGTATTGAGGAAGGTTAGGATGACGCAAAGAACGAGCAAGGCATAACCAGGCAGAGGCATAACGGAAGAAGGGAGACATCAACCCTGACGTAGGACGAACAGGGATACGAAGACATCGAAGGGGAACAGGCCAGAAGAGGGAGACCCTCCTCTGGCACAGGAAAGAGGGTGTCGGGACAGAAATAGACGAGCATGCTCGTGGAGAGGCCTCGTGAGGCTCAACCTTCGAAAACGCGATATGTAAAGCCTGTTGGATGCACGTGATGATGTTTTCAGTTTCCAATTTTAGCCATCGTAACCGATCGTAATTCGATTACGTTCGAAACGCGTCAGAATATTCTTTCGCAGGACGAGATTAAAAAAGCTGTTTATGCCTACTGCTGATACTGTCAGCAAAACTAGGGAATCCAAACAGGATTCCTAGTTATGTCAATTTAAAGAAAAATGTTTACCACGATAAACATTGAATTTCGAGTTTTCACGATCTACAAATCGCAGGAATCACACGCATCAGTGTGTGCACACACGGTCACGCGTGTAACAGTGGCCATTATTACGGTAGCACACGAACGTAACGATTTCTCCTGGTGTTTTTACGCGGCGACGCGTTTGCATTCCGACGAAGAAAAAAAGAGGCACGAAGCGCACGGGAGAGAGACCGCCTCGCGTGGACGTAACGCGTGCTCGCGCGCTAAGCGTTAAGCGGAAACGTAAGTCAGTTAAAGTAGCGTAATGTATGACTGGGCCGGTGTTCGAAGGACCGGGTTCATCGACCACTTTCTCTGGCCCCGATCCTCTTCCCTCGCTGCTGAAATTGACGATCGCGACGCATGCTCGTGAAAAATCTCGAAAATCACACAAAAAGACACGTCAGTCAAACCTGTTCATTGCTATAATATTAAAACAAAGAAAATTAAATATTCATCGATCTTTGGTTACATAACTGGACCTGAACTTCAACTTGAGTATTCAAAATTTGAGTGAAGTCACATTTGAACTGCAACATGTCTGACTCGACCTAGACCTTCAGAAATATTAAGATTTCGGATAAAATGAAATATTTACTTCACTGTTAGAGTTATGGAATCTTATAATTTACCATAAGTTCAAAAATTGATGAAGAATTCATCTCATCACACCATAGGTACATTATGGCATCGACAATTCCTTTGTCCTGTTATGACCAAACTCTGCCTGGTTTCTCACAAGCATGGTCAGAGGTGAAGCGACGGAATACGGAGTGCAACCAAGCGGAAAAGGAAAAAAGCACGAGGAAGGCTGCAACCATGCCACGTGTGACTTAACCCTTGAGTCATCGTGCTAAGTCGTTACGATTTCGTCGTTCGAACGAGCCGGGACAATGACGCGTACCTCGCTGAATCGAACGGTTTTGCAACGCGGATTTTGCAACCGAGTCGTCGACACCGAGGCTAATAACCTACGATCGTCGATTTTCTTGTTCGCGTTCAAAAGCGCCATTTCGTTCCATTCTCGTTAAACAGCTATTTCTAGTGGATTCAGATTTAATGGAAAAACGCGTCGACGGGAAGAGAAGAGGCGCGCCGTCGCGTTATTTCCGTCCGCGGCCACCGCCCACGTAATCCGAATTCGAGCGACGGATTCATTCACGAGGAGAAGAAAAAAAATGCGAGAATCGGAGCAGATAACGTGGACGCCGCGCGACTGTTTTAACGCCGAATATCGCGGTACGGTTCCAGCTATCAGCCCGGCCAGAAAAAGAAACGGCACGCTGATACGATGCAACGCAACCGGCAGACTGGCCAGGATACAACGGCGACGTTTCTATCGCGTTGCGGACATCCTGGACGCGTGTCCGAGAGAACAGCCTCCATGTCGTTAACCTTAACGGTGGCATGCGTTGGAAGCGGCGATAACGCGGTCGGAGAAAAACTCTTATCAATCGTACGGTTTGAGAACCGCGTTTTCGACTCCGCTCTCAATTTCGTTCCAAAAGTCTTTGATCTTCAAAATTTCGGATTAAGAATCTCTAAATTTGGTCCACGCAGGCAATAACCCCGGTTACGCCAATGGTACCGATCACAATTTTTTGCCATCCAACTGGAACGGTACTCGACACGATTTCCTTGGCGTATCGAATGCATTAAACCGAGTAGGCTGAAAGGCAAAAGGGAAGAATTCGCGAAGGACCTCTTGACCCGATGCGATTCGACGAAAAAGGAATTCTCTCGTCCCGATCGGTACCGATTGATAGCCCGGCGGCCCGATGCTCGACGTGATTTACTCGATAAATAGAGGCTGCACTCTGAATGCATAACTGGCTTAACCAGGAATCGCATTACCATTAACCTAGAATATAATACCACTATTAACCCGATGATCGATGACGGCCAGTAGAAACCGGTAACGGAGTATTTTGATCGAGATCCCTTGAAAGCTGACCCACTTGCGCGCGAGTACACAACAGCAGCGCCCGCCTCGCCGGAAATCGTTGAAAGGGAAAGAGAGGTGGCTCGTAGGAATATCGAAATAATTAATCCTTTCTTTTCTCCCCGGGTTTCGATTATGAATCGAAGCTCGAGGGTTCTCGATAAGCGTCATGCTGCTCGTTACCGATAATAAGCGATTCGAGAAAACGTTCATCTGGCATGAAAGTCGAAAACTGATTCTCGAAATGTACGAAGGTATTCCGATTAACTCGAGTTGCAACGCGCTATCGCGGATGAGAGCAAAAAAAAGAAGGGATCGGGGAGGAAGGAGAAGAGAAACGGGACGAGGCGATTTCTTGCAGGTAACGCAGAGGCCGGCTCGGCTCTGGGTAACACGGTACCAGCAACGAAGGAGCTAACGGTGTTCTGCCCTCGATAGCCGCCATTGTGAAACTACATATTATGACAGAGGATCCGTCGCGTGTACCGCTTCACCACGACACACTTACGCCGCCTGGCTCGTCTCGTCTCGTCTTACTTCTCCTCCTTATTCCGGTGAATCCTCGACGCGACTTCCTCCTCGAGCATCGTTCAATCGTTTCGTGACCGCCTCTCCTCACTTTCCGCCTCGCGTAATTCCGCCATTTCACACCTGTGAAATAATCCTTTCTCCTCGAGAATCGAAGCTTTTGTGGAACCTATATTCATGAGAATATATTCGGTGAAAAGTTTATGGCTATAATTAGGCAGGGAACCACCCTCTGTACTTGGCCCTCTTGCCGTGAGAAGTACAAGATTTGCTTCAGATATCCTCTATTTCAAATTCTTGAGTTTCCAAATCCCCACATTACCAAGTTTTCAATTCCGAAATTTGCAATTTGTAAATTTGTCAAGTCTCCAAATGCTACGGGTCATCCATGACCTACGCAATGAAGCTGATAGCGAGAACGTCGCAAACAAATCGCGATTGCGACGCAGATCCGATGAAGAAACCGCGACGTTTATTTACAGAAGGATGATCGCGTTTCTGCAATCGCAACGACGTTCTTTTGTATGTAAATTGCGCGAGTGACTGATGTCTCGTCATGCAATCGATAAATTTCTTTATTTATCGATCGTTATCGACGCCCGTCGTCTCGCAGCGATATCGATCGAATCACGGAAGTGTCGCAATCGAAAACGCTGCTTTCCTATAAACTGCCCTCGATGATTCAAGACGGCGCGGCGCGGTGCCGATTGCGCAAACGGGGATAGGAAAACATTCTGAAACTTCGCCGCAATCGTTGCTTTTTCCGCGATCCGCTCGAAACGCGACGACTCAAGGTGAGACCGATACCGAGATCAAAAGGTTTCGCAATTCACGGTTGATGAAATCGACCGAAGGAAATCTTACAAATCGAGTATCGTTTCCTCCTCGCAAACAATCTTTGCAAGACATCTTTGGTTATCGATAAAAAAATGCTGTTCGATGAACTTCAATCTTCTCTCGAACGATTACCCGTGTTTCGCGTCATGTTCGAGTTAAGTAAGATTCGAGATAAACATCAAGTTGCGATCATGTACAACTTTTGACGCTATCTTTAGACGTGATCGATCGATTCGAATATACAAAACACCTTAAGCCTACAAACGGTAAATCAATAAAAATCAGATGCCTGGCATCCACTTGTATTAGAAAATAAACTATTTACTATGAATCTGAGAATTTGGAAATTTCCAAATTTGAGATGCTCGACCATTGTGGTCGACAGCCAACACTCTGAATCGCGTCCATAAAAGTTTCACTTCAAAAAGAACATGAACGGTTACGACCCGAAAACAGTTAACGTCGTACTAAAAGCTTGCCTCATCGACGGGAAACGCGAGATTCGTGCACACGACTCGAGAATCGCTTTTGTCGTGCGGTCACCAGGGCCCGTCTCTTCCGTTTCGGTGTTTCGGCACTCGGTTGTCCCGTTTCACCAACGATTTCGTTCAAAATGCAAACAGACGAGCATGGCGTGACCGGGAAACGGTCGAGCTCGAAATAAAAAGCGTTCGTGGCGAGGATAAACCGCGACGTAAAAGGAAGATTGACGACTATTAAATCATTTTTAAAGCCCGCTACATAGTCGGACAATCGAATCGAAAAGAAGCGACGAATGTGGTACGAGGTACCGTAACAGCGTATTTCGTCGCGAGACCGCAACGACGCTCCTAATCGAACGTTCGTTTCTGTGTACTATCGCAATCGATATGAAATTAATATTACGATAAAGACACGGAAATAAAACAGCTCGAAACTCATCGATCATCGTGTCATAATTTTGCAACACCTTTGTGTACGCTTCGATTATTTAATCGTAATAGCTTGGTCGTACAAATTTGTCGCTGCAAATCGTGTATAAGACTAATCAAACTATTAAAATTAAGAAATAATTGGTCAAAATTTGGAGAAAGAATCATCGATGTCTGGATGATTGTCACGAGCGAACAATGGAGGAGAGAAGGATACGCTTTTGGCCTAAAAAAAACGTAACGGGAGATCGTAACGTACACCCGCAACATTATTTCGCGAAGGGACAAAAGCATGGCGCACAAAAGAGGACCGCAACGATCGAGTATGCGCAGGAAATCGATCGGAAGAGCACCGCTAGATGCTCCTGCCCTTACATTCAAGACGAAAACCCCCGTTTTTTCATGTGTTATTCATCAAAGGGAAACAGGGAGGATGCTTTTACCCCGTGACCCCGATTTTTTTTTATTCTCCTTGAGTCTTCTTCCGCGTTTCCTTTATTCGACGCACGTTTTCCTCTCGACGAGTACCGAACATATGGTACAAGAGATCCCTGTTTTTTTTCCAGCTCGAGAAGGAAAGAAGACGAGAAATTATGTAAAGAGATCGATTCTATTTTCGTCCGATTTGCAACGCGTCGATACGTTAGCGGATTTCGCGCGTCTTAACGAGATAACGACCGATTAATCTGCAGCTGCATGACCTACCTATCGGGATCGCTATTTTTGCGCGTAATCTGACGAAAATTTCATCGAGAACGCCACGTGTCCGACGGGTCGTCGACCGAACCCGGTAAATCGAAACGCGTGGTTAACGAGGGAAAACGTCGAGGAATCTGGAACGAGCGATACTCGTACTTGGCTGATATCGCGACGAAAACGTCCGAGATAAGCCGTACAGCTGGAGAAAAATCGGCTGAAAATATCCACACGGATGTTGACTGATCGATAATCTTTGTCGATCACGCTTCACCAACCATGTAACAAATTCTAGTAATTATTTTTCTCTTACTTGTCCTGAGTTTCAATTTCTTGGTACGATTGAGTGTTGCCCTTTGGAAAAGCGTAAAAGGGACACGTAGAAATTCAGCAGCTCAGTTTACCGTATGTCTATTTCCAGAGATAAAGTCAAGGAAGTTAGAGGAAATAAATTCCAGGAACTTTTTCCCCCCAAGAGCTGCGTAAATCTTGCGTGAAACGGGGTGGTACACATTGTTACGTTAGCACGATGTTGCGGCCACGATATTTCGAGGTCCAACGAGTTTGAAGCCTGGCCCGGTACCAGAACAACGTAAATAATAGTTAATGTATCCGTGTTACGTAACAAACGACCTCGAACTCGGTCGAGTGTGCTCCACGTGCTCCGTTGACCCACTTTTCCCGAATCCCGAAATCTCGTCTCTGTTTTCCGCTTAATGCACCGGTGCTCTTTTGCCCGTCGATCGTTCTATTAATGTCGCCGATCAGCTAGGATTCTAGTAAAAAGTAGCACCGATCGCTACAGATTTATATGGATCGATTGATAAAATCAAGGTAAGCTTTGGAACTACTTGGGGTAACTTTGGCCCAGTTGGCGCAACTTCCAAAGTTAGAAAATTCTTGCTCCATAAATTATTAGAACGTGAAAAGGTGACAACATTCGTTAGAAGTGTCAATCAGTAGATTTAAGCAAGAGATCGTTTTCTGATTCTGGGTCGCAGCTAACTGAGCCAAAGTTATCCAAAGGTATCCAAGCGCTCGAAGTTTCACAGCACAGGATCTTACGTCAACTGAGTTAACTCGAAATTATCTAATCCTCGAAGGAGAAACTAATTATCGTCGACACTACAAACTGATGCACGTGACCGTAAACATGTACGTACGACACTATTTATTCTGAGAATCCTTATCTGTCCAAGCAGTAAATGACAAATCGAGAAAACAGCGATGCAACGTTTAAGGTTTGTATTGCATCACCGATCATTTCCTGGTGGCCATCTCGCGACCGTGCTTTCGGTGACGAATCAACGATTTTTACACACAACTGCGAATAACACGAACGCCTTGTTTGGTTATCAATTTTGAATCATCCTGGGTGTTCGCAAGGCTTCCCTCTTTGTCAGAAGGGGGCTGATTCATCGACGAAGGCTCGTTTAGTCCGGTCGGTTGACACATCCTGTACACCGGCGAGAAAAATGACCTCGAAGGTCGACGATCACGGTCACCGGTAGGGCAAAGCCCTCAAGGTCGACGGAAGGAAAAAACCGGGCTATTTTCTTCGCGGACCGAAGCCCCGTTCGGCCGTGATCGTAATGGCTGAATTACGAAGCTCTCAGGGACGGCTGGTATCTAGCGATTCGCGCGAAATCGCGTCCTCGAAGGCGCGATAAAAATCACCAGATTCCTTCGCGTCGATAAGCTGCAGGATCTTTCGCGAACTATGTTGAACCCGATTCGGACTCGATTGCAAAGACGATAGGTATACATAGCTTTCTTGAGGTCCAAATTCCTAGATCTAGAGTTACCATTGGTATTGGTTGCCATAAGGAGACTAACGTCACAGGTGAAAGACTAATCAAGAGTACTTGAAATCAGAAACTGTATGATTTATTTGCAATACTATATCTAATTGGAATATTTCAAACATTGGATAACGGTGATATGGTTGGCTTGTAATTCGAAACAAACAGCTAAATATGTCTTTATATCAATGAACTTGTAGACTGTTGACCAGAGAAGCAAGAAAGTGTTATATAATTTTTGCACTGACGATTATTTGGTATCGCTAAATATCTGCATTTTTACATTTCGACACCGTTTTCAAACACGTATTCCACGATTATTTAACTTAATAGCTATGAACCAAAAAACGGGATCGCGCTATCTACTTATCGGAACTATTCAAACAGTACGTGCTTCGCACAGATTACCAAAAAACTTAGTTCATATCGATACACTACCACAGCATATCAACTTGGACAGTGATAACGGAGATTTATCGAATTTGCTGTTTACTCGTTTCACCGTTCCAGAGAGCTGGATGAAAGCTGCTTCAGGTTTCATCGGTGCGTGCTCGCAGCGGAAAAAACTGAAGCTCGTGTGCGTGTCGCGAGAAGAGCGCTGCTTTCTCCGGGTTCTGTTCACCTAGGATTTCCTGCCTCGCTGCTGGCACGTGATCTTGGAGTTATACGCTCTGCGGTTACGAGCGGTGTTACGTGGACGTCGGCTAACTTGACTTTACGCGACACGGCTGTCCCTCCCGCGTTCTTTCACCTGTCGAGTCTCTTTCATGAAACGGAACGTCAAAGCCTCGACGAGTAAATCGACCGATCATTATTCATTACGGTTATGTTATACAATCTTTCGACTTTTCAGATATATCGAAATGACCCCGACAAAAGTTCAGATTACAATAAAATTCTGGTGCGTAAATTATTTAACGTCATCTCAGGAAACTATATTAAACCCCCTTATCGTGAAGGAAAAACATTTGAGAAATAATCTGTGCTTCGATGTGTGCGTGATCGATTGCAATGTCCGAACATGAAACGTACAGATTATTCATTTTTCAAGGTTAATCTCTCTCGCAAAATGAGAAGAAACAAGATCACGTATGTTCGTACGGTAATCGTTCATGGAAATTGCATAATAATTTCGTTAAAATCAAGGAGAACTCGCTGGAGCGCAAAAGGCGGGAAAAGAGAAATGCGGGACGAGGAGGGGGACGACGGAGAAAAAAAGGAAAGAAGTGTAACTTTCACTGTGTAGCTTCCGCGGCTTCTCTCCGGTACCGTGGCCACTTTCTTCGACTCGCGACGATCGATTTTTCCGCGCTCGATCGTGCGACTACGCGCCTGCGTTACACGAGGGTTAAAATCCTCCGGATAAAATTAGCCCCGTGAAAGAAGCGATGGTTAACGACTGAGGAGACCAGAGAGAAGCGTGAACCGCCCGTCTACGAGCGTGTATTAATAGTAACAGTTGCTATCGTTTGCGTTAATTAATCGACGATTGGCAACTATTTATAACGAGAGCCGATCGACAGTTCAATCGATCGCGGCACCTGCGACGATTAATGAGACGATCGTCAGAATGGTAAACAGCGATGAGCAACCGTCTGTTGACCCAATACGTCGCCAAGCATCAACTATCGATACAAGTTATCGATAACGAAATCGCGATATTCCAATGCTTCAGACATGCTTCTTTACTTCGTAACCTTCTTCAGATTGAAATGGTAACGATGGAGTTAGAGTTTTCGATCCAAACCGAATCTGAGTCAATTAGACACAAGTAGCAAACAAGTTCGATTAATTAACTCGAGAGAAAATGAACAAAGCAAAGGATAGTATCAGCAAAAATAACTGGATATGCATAAAAGAAAGATAGAAGCCATGTATCCCAAACTTTTATTTCTATTTTTTGTCGTATTTACGCATCGATGCAAACGATCACGGTTGTTCAACTCTTAACTCTTCTTTTTTTTCTTGAGAATAGGGAACTGATACAATAAGCGAACATTTATTTTTAATGGAAAAACGATCCTGCGAGTGATAGTGTCCAACAGTTCGAAAACTCGTCATATTTCGAAAGCACCTGAATCGAGGTAACGATCGACAAGAAAACAATCGGCTCGAATATTACGCATCGAGACTTTGTTGGCAATAGCGTGGCCTCGCGATTATCGCAGATCAGAACCCGTCGGACATCGGCAAAAATACGCGAGGCCGAAGAGGGAGAAGCGATTTATCGGCACATCTGGCGCGAATCTTTATCCGTGTAATTGCCATCGATTCGCGTAACGAGCAAATACTCGGTAAAAAGGGCGAGATCAATCGTATTTTTTTTTAACTAACTTTCCTCGCCTACCGCCTTTATCAGGCTGAAACTGCAAGAGTTATCTCCGTACTGACCCGTGCCAAATGTAATAACTCTCCCTCCTCCTGTTACGATAATTTGGTATCCAGACCCGATAACGGCTTTATCAACACGCTCCTCCAATGTTACAACAATTTAGCAATTACAACGGGCAGAAGATATACAGCACCGTTCCAACGTAATCTGCACTTCAAAATATTTATAGTCTCATTGTGAATGTGAAGCTCTCTAATGGTTCTTACGCTGCGTTGCGTCCTCTGCGCGTTAGATTAGCCGCTGCACGTTAAATCATCTCTAAATACAATTCCGAGAATTTTCACAGTTTGGCGGTAATACAAAGAATAAATCTGAACGATCAAAGTTAAACAGTAACAATCAAATTTATACAGTAACATCTAAATTGAAACAGTAACAATTTGAACAATCAATTAAAGCGGACTACAAGGTTGGATCTAAAAAGGATGCTATAAGGACCTAAAAAGGTTGCTATAAAAATATAAAGTTGAAGCAAAGAATTACGTGTCGAACGTTACATAAGGAATTACACTACGAAAAAGAATGGTCAGACATCGTTGACCTTAGTCACTAAAATCAAGGGCCATGGCACTTACATCTCTCCCCGATACAATCCTCATCCTTTTCCTCTTTCCCTCGAATCCACCACCTACCACCTTTCTTTCTTTCTTTCTCGTGCAATGCTCTTGAAATGGGTCGACCAACACACACACGCGCGCACACGTAACGGCTTCGTCTTTTTATCGTACATTTCACCTTTCTACTTTGCAATCAAGCACTTTCATATTGCTTTCACTTGGCCGATGAAAGTACCGTCCGACAGCCAAGTAGGCTCCCGTCCTTTTATACGGGGTGGGCAAAAAGAAACGTACGAAGTAACAATATCCTTAAACTTGACCGGAAATCTGCATATTTATACGTTACTATATATTCCTAAAATTGAGAAGATACTGTTTTCACTTGTACTAGAAGTTAAGTAAATTTACTGCAAGGAACGAATTTAGACAAAATTAAATAACGTTGAACAGTAAATCTGTTATACCCGTTAAGAGTAACTTATTTTATAAATTTTTTAGTTCTTAATTTCGTTAAGTACATATTGAGTCTTCGAATGGAATGTTTCTTTTCGGAGCACCCGGTATACATCGAAAACAGAACGTCGGAGTCATTTTCGTGTTTGAGATTTGGAATTCAGGGGTCAGTGAACTGAACAAACTGGACAACCGAGATTCTCTACGACTCTACATTCTACGATAGTAATTCGTGTATCTAGATAACGATTACATCTTTCGCTAGAATAGCAATAAACAGTGGGATAAGAGCGAGGTAAATTAGCGTCGGTGTATTGGGTGGCACGTTCCATTTATCGATCCTATGCACTCAGCTATTAGATTACTAATTTCGCGCGATGTCCTTCGATGACGAACGGTTACCTAGTAACCACAAAATTTTATGACACTAAATCCCCAAAGGATAACGCTACACTTCTAGCCAAAGTTGAAGTTAAACGAAAACTATTCAAGTATTTTATCTATTTATAAAAATGCAATCGCGAATTTAATGTATGGAAGCTTCGAGAAACATCCATCGGAGCATCGATTGGACACCGCATTATTCCTGGCACGTAAACTGCTTCAATTATACGCAGACAAGTCGAAACGATGTATATTTAATTCTATGGCGACGGTTCTCGTGCAATGCCAATTAAATTAACGCTAATAAATAACCCTTGTAACTCCACTCGTATTGAACGAAATACCTTGCAGCTAATACATTCGAATGGTCATGACCTAGACCTCTGAAACGTGTTATACTGAAAATAAAATCAGCGCGAAATAATGCAACTATACAAAGCACATACAATATATAAAAGTACATTTCATGAAAGTACATGAAAATGAAAAAAAAAATTATCGCGTTAAATGAGTGAACCTGTATTCCCCGTACGAAAGCGACGCATTTAAAAATCTCCATCGAATGGTGTGACGATTTAATTACGATCAAACATGATATCAGAACACGTAGGCGTGTGTGTATAAAGAATACATAAGAAGGTGTACGCGCGGAATAGAAATGCAGACACGCTAACTGAAATGTTCGCACGCGCAATCTGGATTACACTTGCATCGTCACTATTACTTGAACAGTTACACTTTCTCTCGAAGAAAGAA
The DNA here is from genome assembly GCA_945859555.1 of Megachile ligniseca. Classification (NCBI taxonomy): domain Eukaryota; kingdom Metazoa; phylum Arthropoda; class Insecta; order Hymenoptera; family Megachilidae; genus Megachile; species Megachile ligniseca. Next base: position 2,321,860 of record OX243792.1, read on the forward strand.
AGAAAGAAAGAGAGAGAGAGCAGTGATTGCAGTGACGGGGAAATGATCGTTGAAACGAGCTTCTTATTCAAAATATGCACTCTCTCCGGTGCATTAATGGCCACGCGATCGAGCAACAGTCGGATGAATATGTTCTTAGATAATAGGAGAGCATTATTTCGCTGTAGCGTGCGCGTTTTCGAACGGTCGTGAAAACGCGTTACGAAAGCGGCTCGAAATCGGTTTAAGTAATTATTTTATTAATCGTGCCGCAATTGAACCGAGGCGAATCGAGACCGATCGCGAATTAAGCGATTTCCCACGGTCGAACGAGGAAAAAGTCGATTCATGGGCGACTCACAGCCTTCGATTTTTATTTCCTAATTGCAACCATCTGATAAAAACATCTCATGAAAATTAACTGGCGATGATAAGGAACGTTATTGGGAAACAAATCCCTGTTCTGATTAGAAGGAATGATACCGAAGGAACTAAACAACTAAAGGAATTATCTGAAAAATGAAAAGTACTCCTTTACACTCGTTCTCAGCCAAGTGTTTCGAAATCGGTAATTCGATCCGCGACAACTGATTATAATATACGGTGGATACAAGTAGTATTTTCCCAGCGGTTCACGTTAATTGGGTGTCGAAGGAAAGGCGGTATCTGACCGTGGACGAACCGCAGAACCGGTCGTGTGCACCAGGATTTCGAAACGGCGAAGAAAGCTCGTTTTAATCGAGATAGTCGAGGTCCCACCGCGGCCTTGCGCGTTCACCAACGATAAACGAGGTGATTGGCCGACAGTCGACTTTCTTTTCAAATCGCGCTAACGATGATTTCGCGAACGCGAAAAACAATGCGGAAATTTTCTCCGCCGTTCGAACGTGGATCTGCTATTGTTTCGCTCGACGATGATGCCCGCCGCTCACGGAGAATGGAAAGGATTTAATTATAACGGGCCTCTTTCCACGGGCAAAACCGCGTTGGTAAATAGAAAATAAAACGTCAGATTACACGCCGATGAAAGTTGAACAGATACATTCTCCGGAGAGCGAGCTTCCCCACGTTTCTTAACGGATGAAGCAGGTTTTGTCAAGAACTGCAAAAATATCTTCATTCGAAATTGCAATTGCGACGTATTACGCAGCACGAAACTTGTTTCGAGAAACTTTTTCCTGCGCAACAATTACGTTCCATCGTTTTTCTGCATGCCCGAAGTGTCTATTTCTGGAAAAGCGGGGTCGTGGACGAAGTAAATGAAACGTCGAAAATAACTGCAGATCGCCTACTCGAATAATTCGACCAACGCAACAATTGAGGGGATCATTTTCGAAAGAAGCGAGCCAAATATCGAAAATAAGCGAAACCAGATGCGCAATTAACTGCGCAGGACAGTTTGCGCAATTGCTAGCCTTTTCTTAACTACGCAAACGTAAAATTTCCGCAGTTTGCTTAGAACTTTTACTTTTGATATGGTGCAAGGAAGCGGCCCAAGTACCCGAAGAAAGACGAAGACGCAGCGTTTAGAAATAGTTATTGCGCACACTTGCTCCACGCAGTTATAAGCATCGTATTACGCCGTCGCACAATAGAAATAAATATCGTATTTAAGGAATCGTGAACGCGTGACTACGTTCATGTGCATCTCGCTAACGAGTCGAAGACACGTCGCTCCGATCGTTGTTTTCTTCGACGTTACAAAACTTTGGTAAATCTGGCATCGGACCAATCGATCGCGAGCTTTTTATTTCGACCGAAGAAAAACCATCGACACGATGGAAAGTGCAACGAACAACCGCGCCATCGAGGCGATGCACGTACCGACGCGTCCTTGAAATTCCAAATTCGCCCGCCATAATAAACGCGACGGTCGCGCGATCATTATGCGCGTACGCGCGATCTATGCAAACGAAACGCAACTGAAATCGCGATCGTGTTCTTCGTACAATGCTGCTCTCAAAAAATTGGCATAAGCTCAGAGAACAATGAGCAGTTCACACATTGGCGTATATCCTCGATAGTATCAGCTTTCTTACGTTATGTCACAGGCGAAAAATGATCAACGGTCTAATCACCGGTTAATAAGGGATCTCGAAGGGAGGACTTCTCCTCCCCTTTGACTCGCTTAATTTCCCGTGATTACGTTGCAACGCAAATTTCCGTATCGATTTCTACGTTCGAGTCGGCGGCACACGGTCGCGAGGATTCGTTCAACCAGCTAGGCCTGGGTGAGAACATGCTTGCATAAAAAGCGAAGGTGACCGACGGTGATTCATGGGGGCTGATGCCCTCGTTGTCTGGCATTCGGCTCGTAGAGGATGGAGGTGAAGCAGGAGGCGGAGGGTCCTTACAACCGACTCGTCCAAGTGGCGCTCACCACAGACCCAGGCTCTTTGTTTTTCGCCAGCGATGAAAATTCGACCTGTCCGCCACGCCTACTAACCCCATCCCGACAACAATTTCTTAGTCCATCTTTTTCTCTTACCGCAAAAACCCTGTAAAAAACTGGTGACCTAACAATACGAAACCTTAAAGCGGACCTGTTCACGAAATGCTTTGGGTGCGACAATCAGCGCAGAATATCGCAAATTGTTGTACAGGCTTACTTTAGGATATCAAGCAGGATGATTCGGACATTGCTTCGAGACCTGCCCACAAGTTACCCTGTTTGTCAGGAAACTTCTGATCAGTATGATCACAAAATCATTTTCCTAGCCTAATAAACTATGGAAAGGGACTTGTAACCTTATGCAATATATCGAAACGGCATCTGAATTCTGTGTCATCGTTTCGAATACTTTCTCTGTGCAAATGTTTTCCGATATGAAGGTTGTAATAAAATCTGAATAAAAATATACTACGACTAACAGAAAATCCTTGCGAAAGAGCAATAATAAACGCGAGATGAGAAATATAAACAAAGCAAGATAAAAAACAAGGCGTACGAAGCGCGAAGAAGCATGAAAGAGACGAGGCGCTCGGCGTGGTCGCGCGCCGCAATCTAATCGCTCGTACGGCAAAATGTTCGTCCGAAAGATTTGATGCACCTAAGCGTCGAGGTGGGGAAGAGTACGACACTGGTCGGAGGGGAAGAGGGAATAGCAAGAGTGGGGACGAAACGGTCGGCACTCTGACGCAGAACGGGCTGGCAGTGACGCGGTGGGGATCGAACATAAACCGAGCATAAACCAGGCATAAACTTCCCCCGGCGGGTGGATCTGACCCCACCATCGTCGAAAAGCTTCTCACTACCACGACGATCGAAGGCACAACGCCGCCAGACGTGATCACGTACACACGGACACACGTGACCGCTCGCGTCAGCCTTCCTCGCATCAAACTCCGAAGCCAGAGCACATTGGGGCCAAGACGGCAGTCGCGAGTCTCGCGCAGAGTGCAGTCAGTTTGCAGGCAGACACCTAAGCGAGTGGACGTGCGTCTCTACAGTGGAACACTCGTGTTCTGTCTCGTCGTTTTAATCGGACCAGATCTCTGCTATAACAGAAGACCTGACACGCTCCGTCACCTGCTCGACAGAGTTCAAGTTCAATCGACACCCGACTCGCTCAGTGTTCTCTTCGTGTGCCTTCTTTATCGATTTTTCCCTCGTCGAAGACGTTTGCCGAGAATCATCGACGGGCTTTTATTTTCTTTTGGTGTGATATCGCGACCACGTTCGACAAGAGGAGCAACAGGAGCGATCCCGTTGGATTTTACTTATTCGTCGAAGAAGACGTTTCGTTATGACGGTGATTCTCGTTACGTTGTTTCGTCGAATCAACCAGTGACCGTCTCCGTGTATCGCGGATAAAAACTATACTTTTTGACTGATCGACCGAGGAGCCGCGTCTAAGTTTGACAATCATCGACGTGGCTAAAGTGGATCGCTGTTCCGTCGTTCGATCGTGTTCCAGAGAATCTTTCAAAATTGGTGAGTAGCATATCGTGCTTTACTTTTGACGATCCTACGAGCAACTACGGTCATTCTTTTCCTTTTCGTTCCAAACCTTATCTTCCCAGCAACTTGTCTACAGGACTTTGAACCAAAACTTCATCCCAGTATCTCCCGTCGAGGACTATTATTCCAACGATACACGGACAGACGTCAAATAAATCCGTGAATCGTTGGGAATTTTCGCCGATTACGAGTCGCGACGCGATTATTTTTAGAACCGTCTGTTTCGAAACGATAGCGAGTCATTCAAAATGTTAAAAAATTGAGAGGGAGGTGGAAGCGATGGTGGGCTTAGATCGGTTCCGTTTCGCGATATCGAGAAAAGACCCTGAATTGTCGCGAAGACTGACCTTCGAGTGACGCAACGTCTGTGATTCGCGGGCGCAATAAACCTTGTGCATTCATTGTTTTTGTCTCGATCGATTTCGCGTCGCCACATATCTTATCGGCTGACCTTATCGCGCCTGAATCATTCGTCGCTTCTCTTCGATCGAAAGGAAACGAAAATTTTCGATTTATTGGCAAAATAACCTGACTCTAGGGAATAAACTCGAAAGGTTTCAACGAACAGCACACGGGAACGAGAAAAAGCTGACGCTTACGAAAGTCTCGTGCAACGCGTGAGCAACGCGGTAACCGCTCGTTGCGTCATTCGTGACGAAGCGAAGAGGACTCCGATTCTTATCTATCGGAGGCACGTACATCCTATACCTGGCTCGTTTCCCAAATCTTTTCAACGTTTTCGGAAAAATTCCTGTGGCTTTTGGACTGTCGGTTGAAATATCTGCGGTCTATGACGTGACCGGTAAGATCCGTTGGCTCCTTCCTTATCGTAAGACTCGTTTGGGCATTCAATTTCTTGGATTAAACGTTACAGTGAACTTAAATTTATTACGTACCCAAGAAAGTTATTTAGGTTCTATAATAGCAAAACATGCACACGCTCTAAAAAGAACTAACGACCAAAACAAACGGCAAAAATTATGAAACTATAGTTAAGTAGTCTGTTGAATCAAGTCGTACTTGTTTTATTTGTTAAGTGGTATCCAACATAAAAATGATAACAAAAATACGATAGCTATCATTTTGAACATTTGTAACTTTTAGATAAAGTGATACCTAAGACCTGTTCATTTTACTTAAGATGGATTAATAAAGCATATACATTTTATTAAATTACAACTATCCTAAATGCATACTATGAAGAATGTTAGGTGCAATTTCGAATATCCACGTGACCGATACCACGTCGAAGACGACTCGATCGATCGCGATCTTTGTCTGAAACGGGAACTGCCCCCTCCTTTTCTGGTTCGCGTTTTGCGCTCTCTATATCCCCCATCCTTGATCGATCCCACTACTACTTGTCCTCTCCACCGTCATCGTCGTCGTCGCCACCTTCTCTCTACTATCGTGGCCCACGAACTGGGCCACGGCCTAATTTGCAGAACTCTCAGCCTCGTCGTAGCGTAAAGCGCGTGTGTAATAAGCTTCACGGACTTGGAGCGAAGGGCACGCACGTGTACTAACATGACTGCTTGCCTTCTCTCGAGAAAACGTGGTCACGATAGGTATCGGTCGCTATTCCAATATAAATAACAATATCAAGTACGTTTGGAAACGTGTATGCAAATGTCAGGTGAATGCACCTGTATGTCCTTTATCCACACCTGTCTTAAAAACCGCGAAATGTTTTAATACCTTGATAATCGTAAATAGGGTAGCGTGATCGATATGCACATGGACAGCTTATCGAGTCACCCTTTGAAACGCTATCGAATCGCACAAGGTTATAACGTCGATACCGGCGTATGTATCATCGTTTTGTAACGTTAACTTATATATAGGTTAGCTGTTGTAAAATTTTCATATCATATTGCAACGGTGAAGTATCTCGAATGATATGAGGTCATTCGTCAACCGGGGGGCTTAGCGGACTCGCGTTACGCGCATTGTTGCAGAGCCTCGGTTATCTCGATCGGTCGATCTAGATTGTGTTTGGTGTCACATCAATCCGGATTAGCGGTATCTACGCTCCGCGGAAATGCATGACGCGAGCGCGCGTTATATTAGCGTGCACGGAGACGCGCGAACGCAGTGCGAGCGTAGACGTGGAAGGCAACGAATCGCGAAGTACAATTTCTTGACCGATACCGTTCTCTCCAACACGAATAACATCGTACGCGTTCATACACATCTGGTCATCATCGATTGCTCCCTTTTCGAAGAAACATTTCCACGAGTCAATCGCTAACAGGTAACATTTTGTATAAGTGGATTTCGTTATGCGTATAATGTGAGACGGTTCTCAAGCGAGTTTCGTCGATTGGCGTGATCGAGCACTCGCGGTTTATCAATCATATTAGGAAATATCAAGCTCTCCGTTGTTCCCGATGACCTTTTCGCGTTTGTATTATGCAACGAAGGTGAATGGTCTAGCGTAACACAGCGCGTGCACGTGTAGGAGTCACGTGGCGGGAGAAGGCGCGCGCGAACAACAGCTTAGAGCATTCGTTATCGAATAGTCTATTATGCTCGTCGAGTAATTTTTTTATTTATCGTCATTTGCTTATCGAATACTCTTTTATCGTATTTCGAATACAAATCTTCAGTATTTCGTTCTATTTAAATTTCAAAATTTCTTCCAGTAGACTACTATTATCGTGGGTTCTTAGCTCTCTCAGTTACCTCATGGTTTTCTAATTTTCGCTAAGTGTAGGACCCAGTTAACTTGTACTATTCCAAGTTAGTTCAGAAATGGCGATGATAAGTTCCCTACTTATTCTTATCCAAGAGTGTTGCACCCTGTATCACGCAAATTGTTTTATTTATTCTTTAAGCCGGTGTCTGTTTCCTTGTGGCGGTTGTTTATCAGACGAAACGCCCACCGCGATCCGATCGCTCTTCCTATCGTCGTTTCCCTCCCATCGAAGAAACGTTCCACGTATTTACTTACGTATGTACGCGTGTGTTACGGTCGTCTGCTCGTTTCTCCCGCTCCGATATATCTTCCACGTGTTCGTTACGTAACGAGCGGTAGGAAAACGTATCCACGAGAGGCTAACACGTTACCTCAGGTCACGTGTCGACGGACGAGAAACGCGAGCGTATTGCGTGCGTAAGCTCACGTGGAACGCGTGAAAATTCAGAGATAAGCGATAATTATGCGGATGACGATACCGAAAATACTATCTGCACTTTGCCATTGTCCTACCTAAGCCTCCCCGAGCGTCCGCTTATTTTCAACGATACACGACTTTTCTTTATTGTTCCCTCGTACACGTCAGATAAGCCGTTCCTGCTTCGAGACACGAATTATCGCGATGAACGCGGAAAAAGAATGGCCCAACTACGTGTTTCGTAGCCTTGGAAGGCTACGTAACAGTTTTGTGAAGTAGCTACAGACGGTGTGACTCAGATTTGTATAGGATTATTATTCTAAACGCTACGCCTCGTCATAAACGATTTCCTCATTTCTGTTTATTGCGTAACATTAGATCATATCGATGCGCGTCACCGTGCTCCAATTTTTCCTATCAAGATTCTTCTAACTTATCTCCGGATCGTGTAAAGAGCGTTGATAAAATTTGAGGACAAGAGTATACACGTCGAAGGAAACGATAATCATAAATTGCATGATATAATAGACAAAGATCAAGAAACCATTTGTTCAGTCTTAACCCTTGTTCAGATAGTATGATAGGATAATGCATTCGCCAGGCGTTACATCATCCTATGCCGATTGAAACACTACATTCGTAACATTTCAATTCTTAATTACAATTATCTCAATGGAACCGAATGTGCCAATACTCTTTTTTATTCGCTTTACGTAACGACAATTATATACATCTGCAATGTATCGATATTAGCATGCTTATTCATTGACCAATATTCAAGGCCTGCAAGAATTATATAAACTTAAGAAAGAAATTCTTAAGTTCATCGAACTCGCCTTAATAAGGGTCGAGAATGAATTGTTCAATTCTCAAGGTCTATCCACATTTGAGTCGGAAATTAAATCACAAATGGAATGAACACTGCGATATAAAGAGAGGAGAAGAGTTGTCCTTTTTTTTGTTTTTCAGTTGGCGGTCGCGTTATCGCGGGCCAATTGCATAATGAGCGGGAAACGAAATCGGAGACCGGTTCGAAATGCCTGTGTCGGTCCGATAACGGTATCAGTGCTCGTTGTTACGTGAGCGCTGACCGCAATCGTAACACGCACGGCCAACCGGTATACATATACACACGTGTGTATATCGGTGAGCGGCTGCTGGCATTGTGCACATGCCTTTATGTGTACTGTACTTAAAGTTCGACGTACTCGAGAAACTATTTCAAGCCCGCCCGCTCTATCGGCGCATTTTTGGAACGCTCCTACTCCTCCGCACGTTTGTTATTTAACGCGTTGGATGCCGTGGAGGTCAGCTAACGCCACGAATTTGGTATAATTCAATAATCGAGAGAAAAAAATAGTAGCACCAGTATCTAATTCCGTGAGAAGAGCTGAAGACACGAGTCTTTTTCGAACGCCAAATATTCGATAAGAGCAGATAACGATTCTTGATATATTATTTAACGCTTAACAAGATCTTGAAAGCGATAAGCAGCGTGACTGAATGAAGACTAGCAAAGCAAATACGCCTCCTAACATATTATGTAACACGTTATCCGTTCACGGGACAACACGTGTTTCTTCTATGATCGAGCAAGACAATTCATAGAATCTGCGACCTTTGTAATTTTATTTGCTCTTTTTATCTGAACTCACGATAGCTTTAATATTTAAGGGTCTCTATATTTAGAAATATAAAATAAATGACGAACGCATTACAAATACGCCGATTGTGATAGTGTTAAGAAAACAGCAAAATGAACAGGCCGTTGAACAACAGGAATTTGGTAACTCACGAGTTTCAGGGTAATAGGACGGTTAACGGTCGTGTCCTTACGTCGTTGATAAGAGAGAGAGCTTGTTGGGTACGATAGAAGAAAATGGTGGGGTAACTTTACCACACGCGGTATACACCGTGGCCGCTAAACGCAGAAAGCGGGCTTTTGTCGTTACATAATCATGCGTCACGCGTTCGAGTTGATACAACTTGAATCGGTAAAAGGGAAAGATTGAAAAGTGACTCGAGTTTGCTCGACAAACATTGTTGCTCTATTCAATCGAATAATTGACACTAAGATACGGTTATACGAGAGGAAGTAAACCGTCCAAAATGAAAGAAGAATATACTAATAGGATAGGTTAATATTCTAATAGGATAGGTTCTATAGATCGCCTTTAAATTATCGATTAGTAAACACCGTTATATCGCATGACTTTCGAACACACGGTACATCAGCTGACTCACGGTACTTGGCTGACGAATCAGCTGCGAGTTACAATTGTCTCTTTGTACGGACACCGATTCAAGACCAGATGCTGAACTAATAACGAATGCGAGGATTATTTCCAGAGCTGGCGTTCGCGTGCAAAACATCTTCGTCGAAAACTAATCCGGCGGACGACACTCTGAAATATCGCAAGTATGTTTCCGCGAAGGCTGAAACGAGACTGTTCATTACATTTGCATGCCGCGTTCCTCGAAAAGCCAACTATCGGAAGAAAAACAAATGTTGCTAACCTCGGGTCATAACGAACCGCTACGAATTTACAATTTTGCCGTGTTATGATTATCGTGGAAAGAGATCTAGAACAAGATTTATTAAACAGAGCGTGAAAAGTGTATGCATTTACTGGTAAAAACTTCAGATTTGATCTCGGATGTAACGGGCCTCGCATGAGTTTCACTTCGAAGAATAGAAGGAAAATTGTGCCGGATAAAGAATTTCCATATTTCGAAAAACGTTTCCTTTTGTAATTAGTTCGAGGAAATAAAGAATTGCTAATAAGCAATTTTATTGGTTAAGAAACGAGACCGATGTCGACGGCCACGTGCGCGGCCACGACCATTGCGCAATCCTCCTGACGATTAATACACGTGCACGCGTGACAACGAAACCCGTGTCCCCGTCACGCATAATCTTTTTTCTCCGCTTTGGAGGAATTAACTACCTCCTACCACTCGTGATTACCGCTGCCACGTAAACATGCCTCCCCTTTGACGAGACAAAGATATAGAACCATCGATAAAATAGCTAACTACATAGTTGTCCCTGTTAACTAATCTCTTACGAGTGCTTTGTTCAATAAGCCACACTTCTTCCGTAATGTTAACTTAATATTAAAAATATTATATTGGTGCATACAAGTATTTATTCACTTTCCATTTTAATATTTCGAACATCGTTGGTGAGAAAATATAAAGAAAGGGTTCTAAAGATTCAATGATACCCCTGGTGGAAACAGATATAATACTCTAACTGTTTAAATAGAAAACAATTATCCACTTTTTGATGGAACATTTGGTCTACAAATGTAGAAAAGAAAAGGTATTTTTTGGCTAAAATATTTATAGCCATTAGATATCAATAATTTTTCGAAGCAACAGGTTACAATTTCATTTTACACAAATATTGATATAAACGTATAAAACGCAGATTACCATATTTAATTCATACTACATATTATAAATGTTTACAAATGTACTTTATCGCAGTCTTCTTCAATTTTTCCTCATGGAGATTGTCTGCTACTTCCTCTTCGAAGGAAATCTACGACAGTATAGGGAAAAAGTGACGTCACGGTGAGGTACATAGTACGTAGTGGGTGGACTTCGTCTATGGCACTGTGTGATACCATAAACCATCATGTACATACACACATCATGTATGTAATAGTGTTTCCTCGGTAATAGATGCGTTCGAAACCGGGCCACGTCTTTTAACGGCAAGGGTAGGGATTGCCAATCTTCAACTCTTCTCGAGAAAAAAAAGGAGATAGAGAAAAAGCCTTGACTACTTGAAATTGATGGGGTAACATGTAGGGGGGGCATTCATCGGGGGATGGCAATGCGTCTATTAACGAGGTACACTGCATATAGGGCCATGTCACATCACTTCTTCCCTATTCATGAAGGCCTGTGTGACGACCTGTCCATTCCTGAAAAACTTCCCCGCGTCTTCAAATATTACCAAATATTATACCTACCACCATCTCTGCATATATTTTTATTAAATTAATGGTACCCATACGAACACCTCGTATCTTACACAACACCGATTCCATCACCTAAACTTCATACACAATTTATTATAGTAACATGTTCACAAACACTTCACTATTTTGTTTGCTATAATTATTTTGCTCACAATAGCTTACCTTTGCATCACAATAATTGTTTCGTTGTCAAGTCACTGTGGAGATTTGTGAAAACTTCACTACACTGTACAATACTATAATCATCACATGAAATGTACAAGTGTTAATGTATGCACAACATACAACATGCTTACATGACATCACTTCTTCTTTATGCATCAAGAATAACTATAGTTATTTGCTTAAATTAAAATTGCATAAATTTCCACCAAGGGGGATACAAGAATTAAAGAACCCTAAACTTCAAAAACCCAACGCTATTGTTCTCCATTCACATATAAAAACATTAACTATCCATAATGAATTACAATATAGAAAAATACAAGAATAAACAGAGAATAATTATCATGTGGGCACTCACCGATTTTTCCGAAGATTCCAAACGAAGTCCCGTGGCATACCTAGTTCCAATCCCGCTGCTTGTAAAAAAAACTCGTGAGGCGTACGTTGTCATTTAAGTTGCGTCACAAGTTACTGGGGCTAGTGTCACGTTGCGCAACTGGCCGACACGGGTACACGTGACGCACGCGGATCGATCTAATTGCGATTCATAATTGAAGAAACAAGCGCGAATTCAACGTGGTATTTTTGCCTGATACGCGAACGACGAATAACGCATGTTCGCGATATGTTTGTTTTTTGAAATAAAAGCAAAACGTGATTTCTCGTTTTCAAGCGCACGTGTTCTCTGTTTTAAAGTTATACGCGCGTCAAACGGTGCGCACGCCTCAGTCGCTAAAAAAGTTTATTCGAAGTTGGTACAAACAGGCTTGGGCAAATCAGATTTAAGATTAAAAATAGGAAATAAGAGTTCAAAATAATAAATTAGTTTAATTATTTTCATAATGATCGTGAGCATTTGCTCGAGTAATAGAAACAATTATTGGAAGATGCAATTGTTTTCAAAATATTTCATTTGAACGATGCCTAAGCCTGTCATCAAGTTCGAATCATGGACGCGGAGGTATTTTCTTCGACACAATCGGTACGAATAGGTACACTGTTAGGTCAACAGTGGAATTTTCTGTTTACGCGTCGGTTGCATCATACCCTGGTTCGAAAACAGGAATCCCTTCTTCGAGCAATGTATATACGTGACGCTACATCGTTTCCCCGTTTACGAGGTATCACATTAACATTATTGTTCCATAGAGAAGGTGCGATTGTACGAAGAAAAGGAAGAAGAGAGAGGAGAAAACGTTTAACGCAACTAGCGCCGGTCGGATCGATTCCAACGCTTACCCAATGCTACGTAATTATTTCGCGTGTGCGTGACGCACGCCAAGGGTCCGCTATTATTATCTTACATGGAGAAATATTGACCCCGAGACATAAAACAAAAACTACGTACTCACGATACTAACATCGTCGATACGATCTTCCCGTACACGTATATACATATGCTGATTTGTGCAATCGAATACGAGTTTCGTCACGATACCGCGCTTATAATTGCCGTTTTCCCGTACCGCGCTCGACTCCGTCAGTTTTATCGATCGTTCGTGGAAACTGTAACCGTACGATGTTGTAAAATTATTCAGATCACGTTCTTAGACGTTCGATAATTACGAATCGTGATTAGAGTTTACGACGAGCACTAAAGTTTCACCGGGGCCATCATGGCACATGTTACGCACGATAAATTTTCGAGAAAAGGGCGACAACCTCGTCTCTCGTTACGTTCCTGGTACGCGCACGTGCGTGCATCTATGTATTACATGCACACGCCTAACAAACATACAAGTACTCGGGTTCCCGTTAGCGCATGGTAATATACACGTAAAGAAACGTGTAATGGCTAAATATGACTCATCGGGAACGTGTTATGTAGCAGTCGAGCCAGGCGATTCGGTTTCTTGAAGCGGGGAGAAAAGGATGTCCGACTATCGATCATCAGGAAATGCAACTTTCTTCTTTATCTGTAAAAGCGCAGAGAATGCATTAGAGAAGGTGACACAGTTTATTATCGACAAGGTTCAGATTTAGAACTTAAATTCTATTTTGTTACCGAAGGAGGGCGTTCGAAGAACAATCGATAAAATCGATACATCTCACGTCGCTAAGGTCGTTGACTTTTACCGACATGATAGATCGATCGATCACATTATGAAAGTAGAGGTCGGTAAAAGAAGATCAACAAATGAGTCGGACGGAAATGCATATAGGTTCGATTTCAAAACAGTTCTCGGATTATTGTCTTACGTGGATGGGAAAATTTGGTGATTCGAATAATGTCAGTTTCGCAATCGTTCGACGAAATAACGCGTATACCGGTGGAACACGACACGTAGGATGTCTATATGCATTTCGTCACTGCAGAAATTTACGTGGGCGGTGCTTTTGCTCTGACAAAAATCATTGGATCGATAGAAGTTGCTGCGACGATATGAGTCACGCGAACTCGCGTATACGTAACTTCGCCGGTGAAATTCCAGGCGATTGCTCAATTTCGAGCGGACTTCTAAACTGCACACACTCTTTGCAGCATTGTAACCGATTCAGAATTCATTTATTGTATTCGTAACCTCATTGCAAAATCTGTTCTATCTCTCTCTGTTGCGAAACGGATTAAAGAACAATTTAAGGTTAAGTTAGGTTAAGTTAATGATATCTAAACGATATTATTTGCATATCACAGCATCGATAAAACGCTGATAATCGATAGCAACATCCTCGTTTTGGCAAAAGGAATGTCGGAAAATTATTTGCGGTATACTTACATATAATAAATCCTAACTACGTTTCTGCTTCGTGAAATGCCAATATTAACTGCGTTTCCTGGAATTTATCGAATGAGACAGGCTTCCGACTAACCGTGACACAGCTTCCCTGCAAATAATTGAGGTTCAGGATGCATAATTGCCAGAGCGATTCAAGCGCATTATGAAAATATATCTGCGAGGTCGTATAGGCACGTTGCCCGATTAGAAAAGATTTGCGGATACAGGCATATTTGCCAAGATAGTAAGAGGCTTTTACGACACAAGAGGTTGACAGTCGCTTCCAACGAACGTGTATAGCACGTGGTCGTAGAAAACACACGCGTATACGATGCAACGAGACTCTTATGCAACATTGACCGCGTGCTTCAACGGTTAATTCACGAACTCGATCTTTTGACTTCTCCATCTTTCTCTCCTCACTTCATGCTCAATGACGAAGGTTCGAAACTCGAATCTTTTGAGGTTACAGATCGTATTTAATTATTTTTTTATAAAAAAAACGAGACGGTAACCTCGATACAAAAATTATGTTGAATTTAGAAGGTTAATTTATTACGCACATAAAAAATATCTGAAGCAAAGAACGTGCGACTCTGCGGCGTAAAATATGACGAGGAGGCAAAATAAATTGGCAAATGAGCAAAAACAATGATCGAGCGTAGGAGAATTCGGTGAATTTAAATAGGCAACGAAAATAATTGAGAAAAACGCAATGACATGTACCTACTTGTGACTCGTTCGAAAGAAGGTATTGCGCATGATAGTTCATATCACTTTATTCTGTCTTCGAGCAATAAATATAGGCTACATTCGTTTCGTTTCACTAATATGTATCTCCCGTACATTTTTCGAACTTACCTGAGTAAATATTTCTATTAGAAATTGCTTTTTCCAAATTTTTATCACGAGGCTTCGCGGGTATGCGTCACTACCGAACTTTCCGTTACAATAAGAACGCGCCTTCGATTCTCGAACAATGCTTGCGATTCTCGAAAAGTTGCGCACACGACTTTTGCGCATGGCGTCGAATTTAAAACATCAATTTGCATTTTACTATTCAATAAACAAACGTTATACGAATTCAAAATTGCAATGTCATTTTCATATTATAAATGCCAAAGGTTGAGTAAATAAACATTTGCAAGATGCAATATATACGTAAACAGCGTAGATGCAGCACGTGGCACGTTTTACCGACACACACGTGCTTTCTTACGTAACTGCGATTTGTATTTGAATTAATGTTCGCACATTTATCGGGGATGTACATAATACAAAAACATTCGCAGCTCGTTCGACGAACGCACTCAACAACAAATTATTTTTAATTGCTTTGCTATATGTAACTACGCTAGCAAGTCAACTTGCGTTCGAATCAATTTCAGCCAACGCAACCGATTGCAATAAAATCATAACTTTTACGAGTTTAGTTGATATTTTATGAGTGTCGGGAAAAAATTCATGCATTTATCACCTTTATAAAAATATTATTTCAATTATGCATACCTGACGTCCGTACCGGTCGAGTAGCCATCTTTGATTGATTACGAAAGTCAAAAGTACTTCGTGTATAAAATTTTAAATATCGTTAAAACTTATAATATCTCATAATTTATTCCTATTTAGCGTACTTTCGAATTAAAACACGGAAATATCCAGTGAAAAGTTAGAAGGAATCGCGAGTATGTTTTTAAAATAATCGATCGTTTGATCGATGTAGATTAGGCGGGAAAGGGCGCGGAAATTTTGAATATTCAAATTTGAACAAAATTTTGTATCGATTATTGGAGAGTAATTTCACGAAATGCAGGTAATGTTTCGACTGGCAATGTTCGTTGCCGGGTTCACTGACATTTTCGACCTTGAGGAACCCGACCTTACCCAAGGCTATTTTGCCACTTCTCGTACTCGGACCGGTATTGTTGGCAGTACGAGCACGTCTTTCGATCTCTCGGAATTCTTCACCTTTGGCCGTCGGCGCCACTCTTGCTGTGTAACGGTTACGAAAGCTTTACCAGGTTTCCCTTGATGGATTGATCACACCCACGCGTCTTCGAAGATAATCGTTCTTGAACTATCAAAATAAATAATTCCCAGTATAGAGAAAACGCTGAAGACACTGCACATCGTTATGCAATTGACTTTGCGGCGTAATTAAAGAAAGTAGGGTCGACTTCTGAGGGAGAATATGTAAAATATTGGACTACAATGATAAAAACAAGCTGACTCGTAACAATTACGTGAATCATCCTGTAGTTACACAGAGCATGCACCTTGGACAATACACTTAGCGCGTGACTGCTACTTGACAATCTTCTTTAAATTTTTTGTTTTTGTTTTTCAAATATTTGTTCACGTAGATAAGAGACTCTATAACGTGATAAACGTCTGATAACATTGTTACATGTTAATCTCTTGATTCGATTGAAAATTCCTGACAAATAAAATGCTACATTTTTTAAGAACTCGAGTGGTGTTTCAATTGATTGTATTACAAAAGAACGATAAGCTGAGTAGTCTCACGTTTGAATTGCATGATGCGGATAATTAAACTAGGTGAATGAACAATCGTTCCTAGAACTATTAGTTATCATCGAAGCGTTATCCGACGCGTTATATCACATATGACGGTCGGTTTTCATGCATGTGTGTCATCGAGAATTAATCAGGATAGTTTGATTGCGTTTCTCGGATGAGACTACTACAAATTATTGCGCATCGTGTGTCACGGGAAAAGAATGACCACATTGAGTCACGTCGGGGATCGTGGTCGATCGAATCACGGGTCATTTAATTCGAAACCGGAAACATAACCGTGAACACGCAAAAGGTAATCCAGAAAGGTCGTTTATCGAAAACTTCCCAGCAACATTTTCCTTCTTCCTGATTCCGCATTGACCTTCTTTTTGTAATGGTTACCGTCATTCGACCGTTGCGTGATACCGCCGTACAAGGACCACATTTTGTACGTGGCTAGGATCATGAACGTGTTCTCTGAAACGTGTACTTTATGTCACGTTGGATTAATGGATGTTCCGTTTAAACGTCTAGAAGGACACTGCGTCCAAAACGGACAGACACGAGTTGGAACAATGCGGCTGAAATGCTATTCACCATTTTCAGAGCGTGATACGTGTTCCCGTTCGCGTACAAGACACAAACATTAGACGAGAAAACGCGAACTCATTCTAAGCGAGTAATCGTTTGCGTAAATATGCTGATGTTTTGATCTATTCGCGTCGTAGCGTAACTAGATCGACGCGATGCGGGGGTTGTACGACGTTGTCATCGTAATCGTTTGGCACGCTGCGTTACTTTCGTCATCGCCGTTAATAAACTCATCCCGTGTGTTGACTCGTGGATCGTTCTCTTTGGTATTTGACATTTAAACTCGCCAGACAATGCACGATAACTCTTTAACTCCGCCGCGAAATCATATGCGCATTTTTCTCGCGTTCGTTCATCGCGTGATTGCTAATGATCGATCCGTTTCGGTTGCAGATGTACTAAGAAGACAAATTATGGTGGCAGAATTTGTCGCCCGTCAGAGTGGATCACCAATCAATGGTGAGACCGCGTGTTTGAACAGCAACATGCCGGCCACCCATACAATGGCGCATGCCGGCCACGGCGGCCACGGTGGACACGATGCTCATGGACCTTTGCCACCATTGACGCATCCAGCTCACCATGGTGGGCCACCGTCCATGCAACAACAGCAACAGCATCAGCATCCGCCTCAACAGCCGCCACCGCCGCAACAGCAGCCCCAACACCACCATCACCACCATCAGCAACAGCAACAGCAGGCGCAACAGCAGCAGCAGCAGCAGCAGCAACAGCAGCAGCAACAGCAGCAACACCTTCACCATGATGCCCAACAGGTGACACACCCTGAAAATTTCCCCCCGAACTTCGACATCAGAAAAGAGCTATTTTCTCAGCGCAAGCAACGGGAGTTCATACCGGACAACAAGAAGGACGACAGCTACTGGGACCGCAGAAGACGCAACAACGAGGCTGCCAAGCGGTCTCGCGAGAAGAGGCGTTTCAACGACATGGTGCTCGAGCAGCGAGTGATGGAGCTCAGCAAGGAGAACCACATCCTGAAGGCGCAGCTCGAAGCGATACGGGACAAGTTCGGTATCTGCGGCGAATCCGTGATTAGTACGGAACACGTGCTCGCCGCGTTACCTGCCGAACCACCTATCAGCGTTAAAAGGGCAAAATTGCCCGCTTCGGCTGCTCTACTCTATGCCAGAACACCTAGCCCTGTGCACACGTCCGTTATCCATCAACCGGTAAGCGGAGCACGGTCGCCCAGGTCGCCCGCACAGCTGTACGTTCCCGAAACGACACCGTATCCGGAAGCGGAGAGTTTCCAGTATCCCTATCCTCACCCAGCGATGCACCTCGACACGACGAGCGCGTTAAATCTGTCCCGTGGACGACGCGCACAGTCACCCTTCGAGTTGTCATCCGGCAGCGGTGACGAGGGTCCCCAGTTGGTGGTTAGTCCGGCAGCTAACAACAGTTTGCCTCACAAACTGAGACACAAGTCGCGTATCGGCGACAAGGACGCAGCCAGCGCATTGCTCGCGCTTCAGGGTATCAAGCAAGAGCCAGGACCAAGGGCGTCGCCACCATGGGACAACGAGGGGTCCAGTGACGAACGTGATTCGGGCATTTCCCTGGGAGCCGAATGGACTGGCCCCACCGTCCCTACCGTTCCTGAAAGCGAAAGGGAGGTAAAGTCGAGGCTCGATCGCCTCGCCTCCGAGGTTGCTTCCCTTCAGTCGATACTTCGTCTGGGGAAGCCGGCAGACAGTCTGGTCACGGGACACACGATGCCCGCGAACACCACCGTCAGCGGGCCGTGAGACGAACGCGAATGGCCGTATCTTCGCAGCCTTCGAGAGGACTCGCTACTAGCTATTTGTCGCTGCACCGTGAACAACCATCTTTGCGATTCTCGAACAGACCCAAAGACCCCCGGGCCACGGTGACGGCAACGACGATGGCAACGCCGTGAGAATCCCCTCGTATCTCGCATCGAAAAACGGAGAGATAAGAAAGACTTTCGACGCTTTGATCGCGCGAACGTTCCAAGTGTGATGGTTAGTTAGTTGGTAGTAGGAAGTAAGTAGTAGTCACGCGATATTCTCCCTCGAGTTCGTCCCTTTTTGTACAGACCCCTCGACGACGACCAACTCGAGAAGAATCTACGTCGTTTCGAATGCGACTACTACCGACTTTGCAGTATTGGATCCTCGTGTACTTTTTTTTGCTATCGGCCAATGTCGCGCGTTACGAATCGCACGTACGGTTCCTTGTGTATAGATCGACTAGAGATGCGCGAGAAAAGAACGGCAACGATATGGAGCCAGCTTTTGACGGGAGGATAGAAGAAAAAAGGGGTTGTTCTTTGATTTTAATTCGGTAGAGCGCGAGGATCGGTCGGATCGACCATCGGATGCGTTTTGGGCCCTCCGTTTCCAAAATCGGGTGGTCCCGCACCGGTCCACGTGCTCCATCGTGACGAGTTAAGATGATAAGAAAGATGCGACAGATCCTAGGTGTAATAAGTAACTTATGCTGTAAGACTTCCTTAGGCTATCTCTCGTTAATATTATTATCATTATCGTCATTAGCGAGTTCATTTGTTGATTCGGACGGTCGTGTAGCGGCTGATTGAGCTGGGTCTTACTGTACCCGTTTGACTCGCAACGATTCGAATCAATTCAAGACTCGATTCGCATCGTCCGAAAGTACCGAGAGAAACGAACTCGCGTGAATTCGAGACTCTTCGAACATGATTAATCATTTTTTGTAATTATTTATTCTTATCGGACTAACCACGTAAAGTACTGCGATAAAATAAACGGGGGAAAAAAGAAACAGTGAATTCGAAGATTCTCGGATTGACGAGTCCCAAGTTTCTCTCGGTAAATCGATAATTGGTCGCGCAACCGGCTATCTCACTACCGCCAATTATGCTTAAACGACTTAATCCCAGCATCGTTACGCGAAAGGTAATCTTTTCTCTTTTCCAAAAAGTATAGCATTCTCGTATTCGTCTATCTTCTTTCCTCTCGCATCGGCAGAGAACGTTTTTCTCGAAAGAGACCTCCAAAAGTGTTTATTGATGTTTGCGCGTGGCGTTCGAATTTGGTTTATTTGCTCATCCTATGATTCTTCCATCGTCCTCGTCGAAAAGTCCTCGAACGCTCTTTTCCTTGAAATTCAATCTAACGACGACGATTTTATCCCACGCCGCAAGAACACACCATTTTCAACTTTACGATTTCCCAAATCTCGTTGGTGTCTTTCTTCTCGCGTCTTCTAGATCATCTTTCTGTCTTCTTCTTCTTTTTTTTCTTTTTATACATTTTACTACTAGCGATTAATGTGACTGCGTGTGTACATATATGTGTAAATGAGACAAAGAGCGAATGGATACGTGTATATTTCGGGTTAATTTTTGTTGTTCGTTGATATCCTCGATAACGTTGGCCCCAGCAAGTGGACCGGAAACGCGAATTGTCTAAAATATCAGATCACTCCACGAGTGATGTCCTCTTGACGCGTCACTTTGACTCTTGAAATTCAAATGAACTTTTATTTAATCTTACACTATACTTACGCGCGTGAACGACATTACTTATGGAATATCCTAATACGAAGTGAGCCTACAGGTGTATGAAACAAATACATATGATGTCCAGAAGGACTGTACCAAATTTGAAGACTACACATTCTTTAATACGAACATGTTTCTTAACTGTTAGTCCAAACACATTTCTGATTACAAAATATTACTTTCATCTATATAATAAAAATTATAATTAATATTATTAAAGTTTGGTACAGTCTCTTATGGACACTCTGATGTATACATATATACGTATAATGCGCATATGCAGAAGATATATATTTTTTAAATCAACATATTTTTTGATATCAACAAAACTGTGTCATACACGAGGAAGGCTCTATGTGTTTGAAAGAAGAGAGAAGTCGAAGGGTCTTTTTGAAGTTTCTGACGAAAGGTGAAGAATATCGGTGGAACGCTAGAAAGAAACCAAAGCGAGAAACAGCTCCGTGAAACGATTCGTTGTAATTTAGTAACGTTGTTGCATCGATATTTACCGAGAAAAGGAAAAGAAAACGACACGAGTCGCGTTCGATCGATATTCTCGCCTCTACGCCAGTGTGATAAACCGCAAAACGTTAATCTAAAGCCACTGTATTTGTAAAGCATATCTTTATTTATTACTATTAATCGTCCGAATGGAGCTAGACACTTGGAAAGAAGTAGTATTTCGAATAAAGAAATAGAAAAATGACTGTACTACTTCCTGTTCGAGAATACTATTTCTTTTTACATAGCTCTGCTTGTGTGTCACGGGAAGCAACTGCGCCAACGATAAATGATCGAGACAAATAAACAAACCAAGTTCAAAATGCATATCGTTCGTAAACCCCACACGCTTCTGAGCAGTTCAGATTTTTCTACGACACGTCTCAAGACTGTATTAATCGTTAATCGGCGTTATTCGCGGAAGGATCTCGTATCTGTTTTTATTGTTTCCTTTTTACAACCCTCTCACCCTCACCCTCTCCCTCAACATCCCTTAATACTCGTTTGTATTTTTTACGTTATTTTCCTTGCGTGAATTTTCTATATTTTATACGGCATGTTTATACGTATCGTTGTTAGAATTTTCTGCGAACGACAGCCGACAGATCGATGCTCGATTAATTTTTCTTTATCGTCGCTCAAACGCGTGTCTTCACGGTGTTTGCTCAGAGTAAAAAAGAGGAAACTATTGATCACATTTAATGAACGATGAATTTCTGTATCCTCGTTTATGAATATAAGTATAATGGTATCAACTGTCGGAAAATATTGTGCTAATTATTGTAAATTTATTTGGAAGCAAACGTTTCAAACAATATTCTTACTCGACGTATGCACCGTTCCGCAGTTGATTTGCCGTAACATACCACGAGTGCCTATTAATGATAACGAGAAACTAAATGTTGTGTCCTGCAGTAAAGCTACGAGTTTTGTTAGCGACCCGAGATTAAAGCACGTTTATCGCGTGAGAGGGAGAGAGAGAAAGAAAGAGAGCGTGTGCGCGTGGTTTCGAAAGCGAAACCTCGATACTTTTGTAAATAAAAAATGTTAACTCGTGATCGGTCACGTTTGTGTGATCAGAAAGGATGCCACGCGAACCGTGCGTGTACAGTGAGATCTCGTCGCAGGTTCTACTCGCAAATTCCAAAATACATCTGTATCTCACGACTACTTGCCCAATGAGAGGAAACGTTACCTATATATGACCACGCCGACCACGAATCAATATATTTGTACATAACTGCACTTTCTTTTTTCTTTTGCCAAAAAGCACGATCCTACTCGTGCCGAAGAAATGGCGCAGATGTCGTGAAACGCGTGCGTTAAAGAGAGCATATCGGCCGGAGAAGGAACTATGAACGAATAATTTTTCTTCTGATCCATCGTTATCGTGTCTCTCCTCCTCAACCGTACCCCTGAAATAGCTTTTTCGAGGATGTTTCGAATACAGTTCCTATGCAGTATGGTAAAGCGACTTAGACTTGGTCGGCTGTTGTCCATTGATCAAACGTATGATTCCAACACGACACTTTTCATTATCCTTCCTCCGGCTGTACGGAGATATAAGTATTTAGATCTAAGGGACATATCCACAAGCGTGTAGTGTACTTGTATATGAATACCGAAATAAATATTTTCAATGTTTTTGACAATATCCAATTGATGTTTCATTTACCATTCCTGTTGTTTGCCCATATTGTTTACGTGCAAGGTTGGGGGTACTATAGTCGCTCCCTAAACTCTCCCTAAGCGCTCTCTGATTTCTCCAAACATTAAATGCAAGCGACGACAGGTTGCTCCCTCTACGCCTACTGCGAATAAAAGGAAGCCTACGTTGCGCTTGTGTGTAAACTATAGAAAATAAAAAATGCATTCGTGTATTCTATGAAACCCATGTATTTCATACGAAACGTAATAGATGAAAAATGTCTGAAATATACCTTATCTTATATCCAAGATAATATAACATAAACTTGCAATATATTTATAAATATAATGACAGTAGACACGATGCATTAAAACGAGGAAAAAAACTATAAAAAATATATGAAGATAATTTGTACAGTGAATAGATTAAATTTCAAATAAAAAAATGTAATCAACTATACTCATAAATCTACGACTTTCCTGAAAGTGTCCGTTTGCATTGCAAAATAAATAAAGTACTAATTGTTCGATGTCATTGACACTGGGTTGGTAAAATGTAACACATAATTCACAATCCCTTTTTGTTTCAACAGTCGTATGATCTTTTTTACATGCTTATCATCTTCTTAAAACTATGTCCTTGTTGCGATTCTGAGGTTTTAATATTGACAATTTAATAGGTGGGATAACAGCTCCAATTATTGTTTATGTTCAGTACGGAAATTATTTCCGTTTCTTGCATTTAGTTCTACCTCGACGTCTACGTGAAGAATTTGGACGAGTGTCGGCTTTCTTCGAAGATCTGGAAACAATACATGCATCGAATAACGATGACGCGATAAAACCAACAAAATATCTTACCTATGAACTCTGTTCACTGATACAGAAGTATGTTTCTTTAAAGTTAAATGCTGCTGGACTAGCTCTGCTAGCTTTCCTTGTTGAGCAAGCATCGAAAGAAAAGTGCAAATAAATTCATCATAATTATGCGTTCTACGACAATCATCAATCTGAAACAAACAATATAGTATGGTATTCTGTACACGAAACTTTACATGTATCTTTGTCAGCTGCTTCCATATATACTTACCTTATATTTGTTTCTTTTGTCGTTTTCATCTTTTAAGCTAGTTTCACAAATGCTTATTTCGTGTTCTAAGTTCTTCAGCAATGCTAAAAGATCTTTGGGTGCAAACGTATGGGGTTCAAACAATTCCGGATATTTTGAGCATAGTTTTGGATCGATTTTCTCAACTTTTTTCTCTTCGGTAACAGTATCCCCGTTACTCGTTTTCACTCTAGCATGAGGTATTCTAACTTCTCCAGACAAGCAGACTTTTTTATGTAAGTGACCACTGTCAGAAACTAATCTTTTTCCATTTATATTAATATTCCCAAGAGAACGACCTACTTACGGATGTACACTTTACGTACTGCTTCTTATGGTGTTATATCATACACCACAATAAAGAAATTCAATGAAATATACGTACTTAAACCTGCCTCATTCTTTTCGTCTCCAGCGACTCTGATTACAACGAACTTTTTAAAATCTTTCGTGGATGTTGGACTGTTCTGGCCTGAATTCCATCCCCATGCTACAAATTAATACATGATTACTTAGCATAAGTATTTTTTTTCAATTTTGCCGACTAAAAGTAATTGTTATTCATACAATACCTTTCTTTCAATCATATGGATACAAAGAGTACAAAAATACTCAGAAATGATAGGTCAACTAACTGTATCTCAGAGGTGTCAAAGGATGACATGTGGGGGAATGTGTGAAAAGCAAATAATACCAGCAACCAAGCCACATCAAATTTAGTCTGCTATAGTCCAGCGTACGTGACAAATCAACGCAATGAGATACACACTTATAATACTATATTTTACTTTCATAACAACGGAATCGTCAAAATGTCCAGAATCAAGAAAACCCCATCCCACCAGTTGCACTGTATTCTATAATTGTGTGAATCTGCCGGATGACGGTTATGTTTGGGTACCCAGTAAATGTACAGAAGGCTTGGTAAGATAATTTACCACTTTAGTCATATTAGCAAGCTCAATTCTTAATTTTTTAATCTTGTTGATATCCTCGTCGTTAGATATTTGAACCGCATTTACGAATATGTGTTCTACCTGGTGATTCTTGGACGTGCGACACATTATCTACAGAATCCTCTATTGTAACAAACAGGTATGACAGTGTACCTGAATTAATCAATTCAAATGAAACTAGTTACATGGGATCAACACAAGATCCTGTGGACTTTTCTGAGCTCATTGACTCATCATATATTACTGATAGCATCCCTGATGAACCTGATCAGGAAATGGCAACTCCATACCCTTTGATTGAAATTGAAGAAACAACAAATGAAAATGATAAAATAAATACAGATAATATTTCTGTAATTAATAATCTACAGCATGACTATTTGCAAGCACAAAATGATAGCAGGAAGCAATACTTGTTGCTGAATCAATTAATACATCACTTATTAGTATACAAAGAGATTACTATTCCTTTAGAGTTTCTAACATCATCATTATCTACACCTTCAACCATTAATACAAAAATACCATTATTCAATGAAGTAAAATATTCCAAGCCTAACCAACATAATGTATTAATGAATTATCTTATACAAAATTATATTCAACAAAACAATAATTTGCAAAATAATATTATAACAAGTACTCAATTACAAAATACAACAATGAAAGATAACACAGATATAAAAGATGCTGATGCAAATAAATCGATGTTAAATATAAAAAATTCTAACAATACATTATCAACAACATTTGATAATTTAGAGAACGAAAACAATATAATTTCAATTGTTGATAATGTCGGAAACAAACAATATTTAACCATTGAAAGGTACAAATCATTAGGTTATCCATTAAATTCTCAATTTGTTCAAGTTATTCCATGTATAAAAAATATTCGCCTGCCAAATATAACTAACTGTCTCAGGTATTATGTGTGTGAACCACAGAAACCTTCTGTAATAGAATATTCGTGTCCATTATTCACAGCATTTAATGCATATATAAAAATATGTGATATAGAAAGTTACAGTAAATGCATAAAAAAAGATAACATAAATATTCCAAATGGTGCAGATAATGTATTTCAAAAAGATGTACCAGAGGACAATATATGTACAGAACATGGAAAAATAAAAGATCCAACATCTGAATCGCGTTATTATATTTGTCATTCTGACAAATCACAGAACATTAAAGCAATGCGAATGACATGTCCAAATAATTTAATATTTTGTCAGGCTAAGAAAGTGTGTACAACAAAACGTCTTTGTTAAGGGGCATAAAACAAAAATACATTTTTACTTACCTTGTGTGGGTGAATTAAACGCAGATCCAATCTCGGACGACGTATCGGTACTAGATGAACTGTGTGCCGGTGAAGTTTGAATTTGAAGAGGCGTTGCATAATCTAATGCACACATTACTACTTTTTCCATACCACTGAAATATGTATTTATTCTAACTTCGTTTAAAGAATAAAGTACTTGATGAATATCAATCCTATGTCCAAATTATTGTCTACTTACTTTGATTCAGTCTTCCCAGAAGTTATACTTGATGCTGGCTCCTCAGTATCTGTTGTAGCATCATTGTTTCTTTCAACAGTAATAGATGGTATAGAAGAAGATTCATCGATCTCCGACTTATTAGGTAAAGCATTTTCATCATCTATTTTACTTTTCTTTTCATGTGGTTTATCTAATTTGTCAGTATCATTTGTATTTTTTTCTGATCCATCTTGATGACTTAATTTAACAAGTTGCTGCAATGCTTCTAATACTATTTGTCTATTAGTTTTTAACATGGTCAATTTATGTGAAATAGCAAGTCGCCGATCGGGAACAACTGCCATTAAATTAAATCTTATATCTTGCAATTGCTCCCCTGTTGCCATTCCTAATCTATCCGTAATTACACGTCTAAATTGTTCCGTCCATTCTTCGTGTTCCTTCCATGGACCATGATCCATGGGATATGGTTTTAAACCATCCAATTCAAATAATCTACCATTGATTGGTACATAACTGACAAAATGAAATGCTTCCCCAGTAAATCTTCCAGTTGACACTCCAGTATTTTTATCTTGTCGTCTTTTGGCTTGAGGCATTGCATGCGAGTTATGAGCACACGCCAATTCAGGTGTATTACCAATTGCCCATCCTTTATTCTCTGGACACATTCCAGATGTATGCATCTTCAATCTGGATAAAGTTGTACCCAAATGAATATTTGGGCAATTAAGTAACACTGAAAGTAATGCATGGGTTGCACAACTATTGGGAACCACCTACAAAATAATGAATAATTATAAATCAGACACTTATGTATTATAGAATATATTTAAAAATATTTAAGCACTGTAATAACTGAGCATAGTTTACAAAGATAATACACCTGTTGTGCAAAGAATATATTGTTAACGATTTCTTCATCTTTCACAAAACTTTCATCTTGTTCTACTACTTTACGCCTTGATCTTCTCTCTTCTATCCAACGGAACAAAAATATGAAACCATATACTGGACCTTCTAACGATTTTTGCAGATCATATATTTCTTCCACTTGTACACCCTTTACCCCAAAGTCTTCCAACAGCAGTGTAAATAAACCTGATAATATACAAAACATTGTAATACAATTTTGTAACAGGATAAGCTTCGTTGTTCCATTTACCGTACACTATTGAAGTATTATGTACATAAATACATTAAATGAGTAAAAAATGTTCAAGAACTAATTCCATATATTTTGTTGACTTTTCAAATTTGTATAATATATCCTAATTTTTAAAAGCATTCAAGTATTTTCATTTTGAACATCATTAAAATTATGGTTATTAATTTTTACCTGGATCACTTTCCAATTCTAACCAACCTTCAGTTAATCTATTAATATCAACTGGCATTCTGTGTTGAGTTTCAAGTTCAAAAATTAGAAAAATTTCACATCCTTCTGGAAATTTTATTATGCCTTGACAATTAAAGACGCCATGTTACATCAAAACACATATCATGTGATCCAATCACGCGGTAAAAAAGCTTAAAGAATTGTTTAAATTTTAATCATTTTTATCTCTTTTTATGCTTGTTTTTTATTAAAAATAGATATTTTGTTTAAGTACTTTAACTTGCCCGAAAGATTGTTAAGTGTAAAAAGAAAAGAATATAGTACATCACATTGCCTGTGAAACAAGCATAAAACTTAATTTGGTAAACGAAAATTTGGAATTAATATATTATTCGATGATATTTTTATGTTAAAATGAACCATATGTACAATCTTATAAATAAATTTATCAAAAAATTGTGACATTATCAAATAATTTAATCAAGTATATATGACGTATATGACAGTAGCGCATTCTATCAACAATTCCAATAAAATTCTTTTGAATATCAGCCACGTATGTTATGTAGTAATAATTAATTATTTTATGTAGTATTAGATAAACAAATAATTATTATGAATATATTGAGATTAATAATTGGTTTGATAGTATTTATACAATTGTCAGAATGTACATTGTTGCCGCCGAAAGACAAAAATAGTAAAAAGAATAAAGGAAAAGTTGAAACTAAGGTAGCAAAATAGATTTATAAAGATTTTCGTAAACAAAATATTTATATTTTCATTATTTTTTTATGTGGGATTACAGATAGGTCCTGTGAATCAGGATGTTTTCAAAAAACATTTAGTGGTGAAAAACACTAAAACACATGATATTATTCATGAATCAGGCTTTTATTTTTCGAATACGACTCGCAGGCGATTTACTGGAGACGTTTTAGGATACATTACA
Source organism: Megachile ligniseca (assembly GCA_945859555.1). NCBI lineage: Eukaryota > Metazoa > Arthropoda > Insecta > Hymenoptera > Megachilidae > Megachile > Megachile ligniseca. Next base: position 2,350,444 of record OX243792.1, read on the forward strand.
CCGGTAATTTTATTGTTTCTTATTATTTAAAGAACTTTATATTGAACATAGTTAACTTAATTGTTTATAGGATGTATAGATCATTACTATTAGTACAAATATTTCCTTTCTTTAGTGGAATAATAATGGATTTGAAATTGCCAAATTATTTCATGGAAAATTCACTATGGTATCACCAGTATGGTTAGCATTTCCGGAAGGTAATGCACCAACATACAAATTATCGACTCATGATGTTCAAAAGAAGTGGTTGAAGGAAATGAGAGCAGCAAACAATGAAGCACATTACGTAAAAGGTATGTTAAGAAGTAATAGACATTTGTAAATGTATTGACATTATATAAATGCAATTACTTTCAGTTTTACCAAGAGTATTATTTGAACATTGGTCAGTCAATGACATTGTCGGATTGTACAGTGAAACTCATAAGCTGACTGAATTAATTTCATCGTTGATAGATACAGCAGAGGTAATTGTAGAAGTATATACTGTACAAGTATATAATATTGCAGTATAAAGAAGTATATTTTGTCCTAGGTTTATCATTTTGATGGATATGTTTTGGAAATATGGAATCAGTTTATATTTACAGGTGTAGATACACAGATTGTAATATCGTTAGTTAAGTCGATTGCTCAACAACTAAACAACAATAATTTAGATACAATTCTTGCAGTACCACCATCAAGAGGGTAAGTTTTATTTTATACATTTGATGTGGTTGTATAATTTTGTTTGATGTAATTTTCAAAGAAACAGGAAGTTTATGTTGTGTGAAAAAAAAATGATTGGCACATATATATGTACTACATGTTTTCCCCTATTTTAGCCCAAAAGTTCAATTATTTAATAAAGATCATTTTGATCAATTATCACCATATATAAAAGCTTTCTCTTTGATGACTTATGATTATTCAACTATTCAACGTCCTGGACCTAATAGTCCAGTTGATTGGGTGAGGGAGTGTGTAAAACTGCTAGTACCTGAAGATGGTCCTAAACGAGCTCAAATACTACTAGGTCTTAATTTCTATGGATATAATTATACTCCTGAAGGTGGGAGAGCTATTTTGGGTTCAGATTATCTGAAAATCCTTGAATCCTTCAAAGGAAAAATTCAGTGGGATGATAACAGCAAAGAACATTTTTTTGAAACAAAGTAAGGTTTAGGATTACAAGAGATTTTATAGCTTAGATAAAGTTGCTTAAATCTAGGATGAAATTTGGGGATCTATTTCAGGTCGGCGGGGGGCAGTGGAATTGTCTTTTATCCGACATTGTATTCTATTTTGCATCGACTGGATCTTGCTGCCGAATTGGGTACAGGTATATCAATTTGGGAGCTTGGTCAGGGGTTACATTACTTTTATGATTTATTGTAAATATTTTTATATACGTTATAAATATATTTTACACTTAAAAAGTATAAATGCTGTTGACAAATATAATTTAAGTATACAAATAAATTCAGTCTCGATAATAATTAACGGTATTCCTACAGTGTTTGGATGAATGTAACTATTCTTAATGGTCAAAATTAAAGACAGCATTTGTTCCTTAGTCTGTGTACAAATATTTTATCAATAATCCATTATATACTATATTGTACACATTATCGTACGTGTGTTTCTTTGGATATTACTGCATCAAAAATATTGTTATTATTTTTCAATATCTTTTCTTCTCTTCCTTTGAGCATCATCATACATTGAGGTCCCTTTATAACGTGATACATCAAAGCCCAGCATAGCTTCGCTGGTAGTAAACTATCAGAAACAGAATTATTGTAACTGACTTTCACAATGAATGATTGTAGAAATCCTTGTAACTTACCATTTGAGTGGCAAGAGATACCTAACTGACCCAGGTAATACAACGTTTATTTGATTTACCAATATTCCAGATACAACTTCTTCCGCTACGTAATCAGGTTCTAACATCGGCATTAGCCTGTACATTATAAATTCATTGCATGTCAAATTATCATATTAAAAACCAGTGTTCCGTAGGTCTCTTTGCATACCTGGGTTTCACTCCATGGAACATACCCGTGTTAATGAAATATGGACAGACTAGAGTCGCGTGAATTCCATCATAACCATGCGCCTAGGAACGATACAAGTAATGTTACCCATTTACTATTCACCGAGAAGAAAATATATCATTTAATGTAATTTCAAGGAGTTGCTACTTTAAGTTCTGTGAAAAGACTCTCGTGATAACCGATAGCTGCAAATTTGGTGGCCGAGTAATCCGTACAATTGTAAGTTCCCAAAAGTCCTGCCACACTTGCTACAGTCACTATGTGGCCGTGATTGTTTTTCATCATGTCCCTCATGAATGCTTTGGTAATCTGCGTTGAATGCAAATGGCTCAACACTCTCCTTTAGGCATTGTCCAACCCAAACTTACCCAGTAATGCGACAGAATGTTAACTTTGTAAGTGCGCTCTATTTCGTCGTCTGGTAAGTCCATCAGTGTTTTTCCGTATACATAGCCCGCGTTGTTTATCAGCAGGGTCACCTGAATAAAACATTATTGAATAATACGATTTGTGATTTGTTTCCTAGAAAGAAGACTTTAATCCTACAGGGCCAATTTCGATTTGCACTGTTTTCGCTATCCTGTACACTTCTGTCCTGTTGGTAATGTCGCAATAGTAACTCCAACATTTTCCTCCACTACGTCTAATTTCTTGTACCGTATCTTCCAGACCTGTAAATCATAATTATGGAAGTGCTCGTAGTTCCTTCATGGCGTTAAGACCTAGTGGAATATACCAGTCCTGTTGATATCCCAGATGACAACGTGTGCTCCAAGTTTGGCCAGTTTTATGGCAATCAACCTTCCAATTCCGCCAGCGCCTCCTGTCACCAGAGCCACCTCTCCTTTGATAGATTTTGCACGATAGCGTCGTGGAATGAGCGTCAGGATAAGGGCCTCGCTTATGTAAACCAGAGCCATTCCCGTGAATAGTAAAAGGTCGTAGAGTACGTTGATCCAATCCGGTAGCTCCATTTATGCACCTGTAAAAGTCATGCCTTACCTTTTATGGACAAATGTTTTAATTTATGATAACATAATATGTGTTACACAGCTTTTATTATATAATTGCATCAACGATCCCCTATTGCTTAAACGCGTTCACTCGCAATCCGAGTTGGAAGCACGAAAAGGTGGTGGTTCTTTTGCCTTTCACGGGAAATAGAAATTTGTGGTCTGGTAATTGGTACTATAGGCAGAAATTCTGTACATTACGGTACACCTGCGTTAGTTGTAGTACCGGTTCACCGACAAACCACAGATTTATAGTGACCGGTGTTATTAACTTCGGTCATTGCTCTAGGTTCACTTGCTTCGTTATACGAAACCAAACAAGGATGCATTTAGTTCGTAAAATTTATTCCAACATCGTACACTCTAATTCGAATTTTTATTGCATCGACACTATTTGCGAGGAACACCGTTTCGCCCGAGACGAGAATATAGAAAGTTCACCAAACAATCTTAGTTAACTGTTCTTCTTTTTATCGTTCTCTTTTCGCTTTAGACAGTACGTTACCGAAATAAAACTTGTATTTTCGAAGACGGGTTCTTCTTGTGCGAAGTTCGAATGTCAAGAATGAGAACGTTCTCGTCCCGCGGCGATACTTTGAACGAATGTAGACTACTTTATAACATATTATATAAAACGTTTCTATTTGATATCAATAGCCAAAGCATGTTAACGAATATCGAAAATTATTCGCAGAAAATATTAGACAATCGATAAGAAAGAAATTGATATTCAAAGTTCGAAGATTTTGAATTCACCGCACAAAGTTCCGCGCATTCGAAAGCTTCAATGTTCCTTTTTAAAATTTCACATTTCTATTCTCACCATTGTCAGTTACAAGAGTCACCACCACAAAATGTTTTATTAATTTATTATATTTTATGACGACAATATTATGATTTTGCACTGTTTTGCAGAAACTGAATTAAGTTAAAGGAAAGCGTGTACTTAATTGCTTTATTTGTCAAAAAGTCATTACCTCTTTATGGATGAAGTTCTCCGAGGTTGTTCAATACTAACAAAAGAAACTTGAGTTTGGAGAACGGCTCTGGTCCTTCTATGCTTGCGTATCAGTTGGTTGTCCAATGGTGACTGGCGGTCTATCTGTTGATGCGCCCGAATTGCATGACCCGCTATGTTTTGCTGCGTAACTTGACGCTTTGCTCAGTTCTGTACTCAAGAGCCTTCCCCAAAGGTATTAGAAAAACTATGTTAAATACTTCTTTGCAATAATTTCAATTTTCCTAATTCATCTATTATATGTCAAAAGTTAATATAATTATTTATTGCAGTTCATTTTTGAAACTTGAAACACCTTTTTCACAAATAGTCTGAGAACCTAAACTTTGTACGTCGCTGGATTTACTATAGTGCTGTAGCTTATAAGATGCACAAAACACGTGCAGCAGAATCCTACTACCATAGAGGAGACTTGTACCTAGCCTTATGGTGAAAGTTTCCGTTATATGTCTCTTCCTGTCCTTTTGATACTGTCGTGTAATTATTTACACGGTGCATGAATATGCCGGTCCTAGCAATGGACTGTAAAGCCTGATAAACATATATCTTTTTGAAAAATCGATCAACCAAGACCTCTTGTCTTATAACTTCCTTATGAAGGATGATGTTTTGGGGATGAGTGAAGAAGTGGTCCATCCTGATCCCCCCTAGTTACGTTGATGATCCCGGTCCAGCGAAATAGTTTTCTTCAGATTATGAAGATAATTGACAAAGTCGTATACCCAATACATCTTACTAAACGTAATTTTCTTATATTATCATGACATGCGATAATTGTAGTAATATTGAGTAACAGGATAACGTGTTACAGGTAATTATGCCGAGACATTGATTTGTGATCCCTCAGATCGTGTTAGTTTTCTTCAGAAAGAAAGTTATGATATCCACGTGAATCCTCGAATTACGTGCAAGCAATGCCAACGGAGTTATACTCCTGCGGCTTACACAATTCTGACGGAAATTTGTTTATTTCCTTGATACAAAGGAACGTATAAAATTTAAGGAATGTATACGTTCATTTGAAAATGATATATTTAATTTGTATGAACGGTTCACATAATAGTAACAGTGAAAGATAGGATTCATCGCACGACTGGTGAAAGGATGATGTTGAAGATCTAGGTCACTAATACTCTTCTACGAACAAGGAAAAGAAAGATTGTAGAGAGCAAGAAGGGAAGACAATTATTAGATTCTGTTTCATGGTATTTTAAAATTGTTATGTCGAAAGTGTTTTGGAAGTGCGAGTCCTTGTTGTTAACATTCTTGTGGTTGAATAGGAGCTTCGACCGAGAGTCCTTCGTCATTGTCAATCGCCGTGAAGAATAAATCATTTGTTACTAAAAGACAGACAGGTTACAATGACAGTCGTGTGGTCACTCATTGTCTATGCAGAACGTTACTTCTCGTAATGAGCCATACCTGAATTAATGAATAAATGCAAGATAAACGACACCGTAAACAATCATCAATTTTGTTGTGTGTCCTTTGAAGTGACCAGGGCAGTACAAAATTTTTTATTGTTTATGCTGTTCAAGGCTTCATGCATATTGTAATGGATATGCAAATGAATTTTGCAAAAATAAATCTTCTGAGAAATTTCATGAAATGTTAGAAAAAGTACAGATCAGTGAGAAACTTTTTATTAGAACATTAGTACTCTACATTGTGGTAGAAATTTAACTTCACTTCTTTACGAAATTCTCTTTGACATTATTGATTTAATAATTTGTTTAAGTTATTTTTTACTTGGGATAAAAAATAGGAACAAAAGATGAAACAGTTTTGATGCTGCGTTTATCATATTTAAATTTAAATATCGAATCATTTGAACATCCGGTACATGAGTGCCATCTGTCGACGAATGTCGGTAATACAGATGTACCGACAGAGAATTTTATTGGTAAGCCAAACCAGGTGCTGCTAAGTATAAAATCTACTTTTAAATTTGATGTCCTGTTTTAGTGGTTTCCCGCTTTAGATTGATATTGTAACTTCAAGTTCTATAACGATGGAGTCATTTGTGGACAAGTTTTCGTCAGTTTGAACTAATTAAATCGAGGAATGCATGCAACAGAAGAATGATGATGAAAATTTGAAATACCACAGGTAGAACCGTTAATGCCATTGTCATTAAAATGGCGTATGTTAAATTTATTAAAGTCGGGGATATTAGGGATTGATCGATGAACGGAGAAATTGAGAACTTTTGTGGAATATGTAGAAATCTGTAGAAGTAAACGCGTGCCCCTTAGAGTGCTAATATTTGTACGTTTTCCTATTTGCATATTTGGTAATCGTCTAGTGGAGCAGAAAGCCACTTCGATGATGATCATTGAGGTCCATTCCACTCAGGTTTACCCAATGCGAATTTCAGTGAAAGTACATACTGACAATAATTTCGTCATTTTTATTCTTTTAGACACCTCGAACACTGAGTAACGGTTTCACTTGGATCGTACACTTCGAGAGGGCTCTTTGACTTTATATTAACGTGAAATCTCATGACATTATTGGTAAGTCGAATCGAAAGAAAATGGTAAGACTTTCAAATTTACAAATTGTTCATTTTTAAATTCAACATTTGAAAATTTGAATATTCAAAATTTTTAATTTAAATTATCCCTATTTCAGCGGTCTATCATTCGAAAGTTAATTAGTCAATTGCTAAATAATTTAAATGTATTGAAACTTCGATGGCAGAATTGAAATGAAAATGACGATCGTTAACGGTCCTAAGATTTTCCACGTAAGCGATAAAGTTTTCGAAGAAAATTAACGTTAACGATTATTGGACCATTTTAAACGAATATCGTTAGCAACCAATTAGGATTTAACTCTGATCAATGTTCAGGACCTCCGAATTATATTCTGAGCTGGTCACTTTCACTTGTATAGTTGCTCTGGAAAGTCAACGTTTTCGTGATGAAACTGCCTGTAGTCCTGCTAGACAGCAAGAAGAAAGATTTCTTCAAGTTCAACGGTGCCACAATGGAATGTAACTTTCCATTTCGTCTGGTTTTATAAAACGATCACAGATTTATTTCATTAAAAACGATTTTCAGCAAATGGTTACGATTACAAGCGCGAGCAAAACGAACGTCGTAACAAAGATAATCCCATTCGAAAGATTGTCGAACCATGACACAAAGAAATAATCGAAACTGCATTATATGTGTCGGCTCGACGGTCTTATCGTTAATAGAGTTCGCTCATTTATTTTGTAAAATCGAAATGACCATGTTTACTTGCAACGCAAAAGAAAACGATTACGATATCCAATTATTGACGTTTTGACCTTTATTTTGACCGATTATTAACCTTTGCGTGTGCAATTACTTGCACACCGATTACATCACGATTTTAAATTCATTTCATACGAGAGTCTTGTTCATTTTTTAACCATGCTCCCTTTTTCAGTGGACTTCCATAAGAACACCATATTTGCTGGTTGATATCGACTGGATCTCCTTGACATGTGAAATTCTGTGACCTTAATCCCAATTATTCCATAATATGGTGCGTATGGATCATTCTCAAGAACGGTTCGCAAAAATTTCATGTACTCACTTCGTTCGAAGATGTACAGAAGAAGAATGTAGGTTTTCCTTTATTCGATACTCGTCGTTCTAACCGAAGGAAATGCGACGATGATCACTATTAAACGTTTTGTTACGACTAGACGGTGCTCCAGTTTGTAAATTATATGGATAGCGAGCGGCAATGGAACCAAGTGAACAAACACGCTCTCCATGGATTCTCTTCTTCTTTTGTTATCTTCGGCATTTGAAACAACGTTTTTGCTGGTACAGTATTAATAGTGTTGCCTATTATGACATAATACCGATTGATTTTTTATTCGACACTTCAGTTTGTTATTAATACACATTCTTCATTCAAATCATTATCAGCATAACAGGTTACGTCAAATCGAATCAAGCAATTTAACTGCAATTATTGTTACATAACAATTATTATACGAATGAGCAATATCTTTAAACTCGTTTATTTTTTGTTTTCACAGAGTGCCCCAGAAATCTAAAGTCGATATCTCTAAAAATAATATTTCAATCAAACATTAATTAACGAATTGCGACGGAATCTGCTTACTTTGCGAAATCTATCGATATACATACAAATCTTTCTAATTGTGCGATAAAATTCTACAAATCCGATACATAAAGGTGCAATTCATATTTACAGATTTTACTGAGATCGCCTGCACGTAGGTCTGCTAATGAAAAGAAGCCAATTGAAGAAATAGGTAATACTTTATTTTCTAGGTACACAATTTCCATTTAACCCTTAACCGACACAGTCGACAAATTTTATTTATTTAAAAAGCGTAACTCAACGAATTAAATAAAGTAACAAGTATAATACTAACTGTTCCTAATTTTGTAATTTACTTATAAATTATAAGGGTTAAAGGGTCAAAAATTGTTGGTAAACTAGTACAATGTTGTAAATCTATTAATAAGGTGTTAATATAATAAGTAAAGTAACATTTATATTTGTTTAACAAATTTGCCATCAACTTCCAAAGGTGATGAAATAATGTTACATCAGGAATGTACTTGAACCTGTGAAACACATTTGAGAGTCATAAAAAACTAATAATATTGAAATTTATTGCAGTAGACGATGTAATAACTTCCGAAAATTAATTCATAGCTATATGGCCGGAGGCAGGAAAGTGTTACAAATAAACGAGGAGATACAAGGAAAACTAGATGCATTTTTAATTATCGCATTTGTTATTCGTACGTGTTTCTTTATTAATGCGCGCAGACTATTCTCCGAGAGATCGTCGAGAGGGTAAAGGCGTACCGAAGCCGTCGTTTCATTCAGTACACCGACAACCGTAGTGCCGGTGAGACGGGTATCTCTAACCGTACGAGGACGACTTTCGCACAGGTACGCTCCTTTCGGTGCACAATTACCTCGTGCTTCGTTCTCGTTCTCCACTCTAGCAAAGTTTTCGTTTCAGAACGCGAGTGACCGTCGAAGATCAACGATCAGGAGAGAACGATAGTAAGCCATTTCATCAATCTTATCTACTTTTATCGACTAAATCGTGAATTTTTCTCATCGGTTATGCACAGATCTACCTCGTTCTGTTCGTTCAATGATCATCAAAAACATTATCTTAAACGGGAGTTTGTATCGAACCACTTGGAGCAAAAGGAGTTAGTGGTTGTAAATTCGGTTCGTTAACTCGCTAAAACAGGCTCGATCAAGATGAGTTTTGAAAGTGGCCACCTGATTTCTCGCCGAGACTGGATCGTTCCTCGAGAAGCTGCTTTCGGAGATCGGTTTCACCTTCGTTTATTTACCGATGTTGCCTGCTGAGAAACACGTTTATGTAACAACGATAACAAATGATTTGTAAGCTTTTTAGTCGCAGAAATGGTGAAAATAGAAATTCCGATAAACAGCGCGGTCGTTCGCGACGTGCATTAAGATTACGTTCGACGATTTTGCATTTGATCGATCGAAGTTATTGACGAACGAGTTACGATTTCGAGGATCGTTAACTAGACTTCTCGCACGCAGTCACGAACAACTCAACGAGCAATTTTTTTCTCTTTACAATAACTCGATAGTTGCCAGTTAATTTGTCTTCTGCACTGCGCTCGATCGTTTGTTCGCGCGAGTGGTTATAGTAACAACGGTTAATTGAATTGGAGGACGTTTCCGCACGAATTAGGATGATTGTATTGTCATAGGTCAATTTTATGACTACACGTTAACAATTATTCGCAAACGTGGAACGAATTCATTCGACCTTCCTACAAATGTGTAAGCTATCATAAAACCGTGAAACGATCCATGACGACTACGTAAACGACATTTACATCCTCTGATTAGTAACTTTGTCACGAACGTCTACGTAAATTTACAAGTAACTATAGAATGCGAATTAGACATTATCACGGTATTTTATCGAACAAGAGCATTTAAAGTTACGATCGATCACGACAGAATCGTCGAAACAATTCGTTGTATGTACGTGTCTCGTATCACGATTCCAAATCTACGTACCTCAAGTTTGTATTTCCTGAATCGAGCGATACGATCACGTACGATTCTGCCTCTTCTCGTTTAACGTCTTTCGTGATAAACCGTGTTACTCGATAACTGTGCGATACACTGCCCTTTAGTCGAAAAATTCAATGGATTCCACGAGTGGAAATCGAAAGTGAATTTCGCGTCTCATTAGAAAGCGAATCAGCGAGCGATGCGATATTCGTGTTTCGTTCGCGTAAACGTTAACGTCCGCAAAAAGTGTACGTAAAATCGTAAACAGGAAAATGAGAGAATCGCGACACGTTCGTGAACGTTTTTGAAAACATTTCTCCCCCTTGATTCCTCTGGGTACTCGTGTAACTTTAAATGTAACATGTCAGATTTTGTCTTCGAGTTCAACATTGTCTTTACATTTTTCATGTTATACCTTGCGTATCGTAATTAGTGATTTATAATCTCATTGTAATTCAGAGAATATCTCTGAAGATATTCCCCGTTTACTTTCGTCAGCATAGAAAATTCGGGTTAATTTGTTTGTCTTAGCTAAAATATCGTGTGTCCTCTTCGCGCGACCGCGAGAAGAAAGTAATACGAAATTTGGAGAAAGCGTATACTAGTTTCTATACCAGTGTTACCTACTGCTAAATGCGTAACTATTAACATTAGCAATGAATCTGCCACTTCCTACTTATTATCAGATAACCGTCTTCCAGGTAGAGTTCATACTTTCTTCTGCCGGCATCACACCCATTACGTTATCAGTGATACATTTACACCGATCGTATTGTTGATGGCGTTTCAGATATAGGTCGTGTGAGTCTTGAGTTGAAATAGATAATATATTGTATTTTACTATATTTTGTTGGTTGGTTGTTACTATTTAAATCGAAGATAGACAATAAAAATAAAATTCTAAGACTTAATTTTGTTTTGCAGGAAACTTGAAACGTGTTGAAGACGGTGTACATCCAATTTTTGATAGTGCCAGTCACAACGACTCCCTTCTCCACGCCCGGAAGCCTTAATATACACCCTGTACTGGGTCGAGCTATGATATCCTGATCGATCCACATCCTCGAATCGCAGAAGAGTCGTTCCGTATTGAAGGTTCAGATTGAAGCCTCCGTTGGAAGAATCAGCCATGTCTTTCTTAAGATCCACGAGTGAGGTGATAGGTTTCTTGATTCTCGCGGTGATATCCATAGCCGAGAGTATCATCAAATCATTGATTCCCATGAAATACAAGATGAAGGACGTCGCAGGTGAAATTGCGCTTGTGACTGGGGGTGGAGGTGGCCTAGGTAGGCTAATTGCCCTCAGGCTCACCAAACTTGGCGTTATCGTTGTCATCTGGGACGTTAATAAAGCTGGTAAGCTACGGTCATCTCTGATATTTAAAGATAGAAGACTGCTTCACGGAATTGCAATGGATTTGACTTTTTGAAAAGTTCTGTAAAAATATTGCAAATATTTTCAAATAGCTTTATAGCAAGAAATGATAATAGTAGGTCACTCCTTGCATTTCCGTCGCAGATGATTTTAACTAGGATAATGATTCACGTGTTTGTTCGCGCACTTTGAAATATTCAAAACGACGGTGATATCATATATTCTTGAACGACAGTCCATGAATTTTTCAAACCAGTATCGTGAATAATTGTACAAGTCATTATCTATTTGAAACTTTTTATGTATAGATAAAGTATGTTAATGATCTACTAATATTTTCTAGTCAAAACTGTTTATGCAAAAACAATCTATAAATAACATGTTCATTAAAATTATTTCTTGAAAAAGTATTATGCAAAAAGATCTTGGTAATATATACTATGAACTACCAGGTAGATAAACAATTGTGCTATGCCAATATTATCTTAATTAGGACGATTGGTCTCTAATGACATCGAGTTCACTCGTAAAACGCTACAAATATTAATTAGAAATATTTAATCATTCGAGATATTTAATTATTCTCGTTGTAGAAGGATCAAAAGTCTGAAAGAAGGACTTTACCAAGTGACCGGATACCTGTCCACGATTCCATAATCATCCAAATTTCAAGGGCGTTCAAAGCGTGTTCAGACTTCCATCATGGTTAAATTGACCGCTCATTCGATTCTTAAACACACTGCGTCCTTGTCATCGCCTTCATTGGAAATCATACATCGTTGATCAATTCAAACTTATTTCCATGATTGCCGACAATCCTCTCGAATATTGTATAGTCAAGAGTTCATGTGTACTTGTTACATTGAATGATCCATACAATAAGGAAAACAGAGCCAACGTATTTGATTATTACGTATTCATTCGTTGTCTGTTTGACTGATGTAATTAATAAGCCTCTTAAGAAACACCGACTCAATACAACATTAGTCGATGCAAATGGACATACGTAGAATAATATGTTGCAATAATACTTGAGGACTTATTTAAATTGCAAATCGGGGCGTTTACAGAATTATTACTTTTTTAGTGTTCCTATAACTGTACCCACTGGAATCAGTATTCTGAAGGTCGTGCATTAGCTTGGTCAACGAGAATCAATGTTCGACCGTGTTAATGACCTCCAGCTGCTGGAAAAAGGTGTACCTTTGTCTGACCTTCTTCGTTCACTGGCTTCTTGTGTCATGATCATCTGTCGGGTTCACAAACAGATCAATTACAAACTCAACGTGTTGTCTACTTCAGATTCTTCTACCACAAACTCGTTTTTGCATCTTGACATCATCTGATGAGCGCAATTAACTTTTTCTGTCAGTTTGACGCACAATCGCCTGCAGACTGGATTTCTTTGGCAAAGATTCTCCGCAGTAGTATAATTTAAAAATTTCTAAATTATCAACTCTTCAAGATCATCCTAAGATCTTCTCAGATTCTCCCAGGTTTCCCCCCACACTCACTGGTTATTTTCCATCCAATAGATCAAAGTATCACTTAGCTGGAACGTGGTTTCGCTAGTTTCTGGAATGCTCAAGGTGAAAATTGTAAAATTATGCAATCGAATGATCGAGCAAAATGGTGCAATAAAAATAGGAGATTGTGAGGATAAGGAGAAATTAATTGCGATGATAGAAGGAAAGATGGTCGGGTTCACGGGCAGAGGAAGACCGCGTAATGAATTTCAAATGTTCACAATCAGAAACTCATTTTCGTGCATAGAATACTGATCAAGCACGCTGCACTGTTCTGGCCTCGCGGTGACTTTGTTCTTTACAAACGGAACACGTGTCACCAAAAATGAGTCAACGCATAACAATCGAAACAGGGAGACACGCGTTATTACGAGGTCTTTGCCGGACCATTTCTCATTTTGGAGGTTGCCGCATCCTTGTAACATTCTATATTTGACTTTTATTCTTTTATGACAATTGCTAAGATACTTTCGTGAACACGTTTTAGCACAGATATTACAAATTTTCAAATTTACAGATCTCACATTTCCCGGGTCTTTAACTTCCAAATCCAGTATTTAAAAGTGGGTGACAGCGTTCAAATTTTACTTTCGCCCCGGCGGCATCGAGGCAAGAAAAGCGAAGCGACACTCAAGGCCGTCAGAGCGAATCTGGTCGCCCGAGTTCGCAAACTGGTTGATCGCCGTAAAAAAACGAGAAAAAGATAGAATTTCACGATATACCCGCCCTCCTTCACCGTCCGTAAATGTGTTTTGGACACTGTTATTTCCACACAGTTCAGTCCACTTTTCCCCAGACGGTTCGCCAACACCAAACGTGTAATTAGCCTGGTCAAAGCTCCCGATCGAATGTTATTTTAATGAAATCTCTAGACCACTGTTTCTCAATCATTTCGAGTCGTAAATGTCTCTCATTCCTTTCATTGGATGTTAATATTATAACCATTAGTAGAAAATGTTTAGGGTGACATGTTTTCTAATGGCAATCATGATTAATCTGCAGCGATTTGACGAGGAACATTTTACTATTCCTTTAGAATTCGCAGTACACATCTAGGTGGTAAAGAAGTTAATCTGATTGATCAGAAAGAATGTGGAAAGAACATGGTTTACCAGGGAACAGGATATTCTATGTTTTGCAATTACCTTTTATAATCTACGTGAACGCACGTACCACTTGGTCAAGAGGCGAAACAACCGCCTCTCCGCGATCTTCGACTTTCTACGAGAAACTTGCGTGCCACCGATTGCACGACGAATTTTCAGAAACCGACAAAAGTGGAGTTGTCTATGTTCTTTTACTCGCAAACGCGCAATATCAATTACATTAGCCGTTAAGAAAAAATAAATTGGAAAATCTTGTATTTGCTCGGCAAACAGATGAATCTGTTCAAGTAAGTTGATCGCAAACAAATGGAAGTTAACTTTGTCGAGTTACATAGGAACGTGGAGACTCGATATTAATTGTTCGCGATTAACCAAACAGTCGTTAAGTGACCTCTTCATGTTTTATGAACATAAACATAATTACCTAAGTGATGATTATCAGTTAGAGATATACAATCCGTAAAATATAAAAAATGTAAATATGCCTCCAGCATTTCATTATTTCTAATCGTCTCAAACGGTCGGAAAGAATAACTGAAAATAAAAAGTATGATACATTATGTTAAATTGATGCTTCGTCTTAGGAACTTGTTTCGTAACACGTAGTATATTATGCAAATGAAACTAGATTCAACTAATGTATGTATTCCTCGTTCTTTCGAACTCGATGAAATTTACAAAAGCAGGTATACCTCGCCTGACGCGTGCAAGACTCGCAAACGATGAGGAACAAGCAAATACTAGGTCGACCGGTAACCCACCTGTTGCCGACGATTAATTTCCTGTCCTTGTTTCTTTCAGAGAGAAAGAGATAGTTCAGGCTTGTTTATTCCGATCAAAGTTTTAATCCTTCAACAATATATTAACCTTTCGGTACAAACCATACAGTCGACTTCTGTTATATTGCCACTACGAGCAACCCTATAAAAGAATATTCTAAATTACCACTTATAAAAGCCCAACAAGTTTTTTTTCTTTGATGCTATATCACCAGGTAAAACACGGATATTTACTTTTTGCCTCAGGTATGGAGGAGACGGTGAAACTGGTGCAAGCTGCAGGTGGCGTCTGTTACGGTTACGTTTGCGATTTATGCGACCGCGAGGATGTATACAAGAAAGCGGCACTGGTCAAGGAAGAGGTTGGCAAGGTGAGAATTCTGAAACCCAACGAGTCACTTGAAAATTGTTCTTGGCTACGATGTCCGACCACAATTGAACAGAAATAGTCTTTGTTAGAATTTGGAAAGAAATATGCGAATCACTGGTTTCGAAAGTTGGTAAAGGAATTCGGTGATAGATATTTCGCAAGAGGGACGATTGTCCGTAAATGTGAAACGAAATCTAGCATAACGACTCGAAGGAACTTGTCGTGGAGCGTGTTCGCAAGATCGGAAGTTTCGAGAGTGTTCACCAGTTGTGACGAAGTGGTCGTGCAAACCACCTCTGCCTCTAGGAGGCGACCGAACATTGTGAAATCATCCGTTGCGACATAGCGTTGCAATATATTGCCAATAACATCGTCCAAGAGACTCAAAAAACCAATTAATACCTTTTTTGTCTGTCGTTCCTAAATCATCATTCCACCGATTTAGCGTTGTGATCCAAACCGGAAAACCTTGAGTTTAAAATTAATGTTGTTTGCATTTTGCAGGTGACAATTCTCATAAACAACGCCGGTGTCGTCAGTGGGATGAAATTTTTGGATACTCCGGACAAGCTGATTATCCGGACGATGGATGTGAACGTGATGAGCCATTTTTGGGTATGTTTCTACCTTCATTCTGGAGTTTCTCGAAGACTTTTGCAATCCATACGACGGTGACGCTAAAGATGGAGCTGTTCAGAACAAAAATATTGTGCATCGCGAATTTAACCATGTAACAGTCAGGAGGGTATTTATGAGCAATCTCGAGATGATAACGTGCAGGTAGATTTATGATAGATCAAACGAGAAGATCTGTGCGTCCTTGAGTTCTTTACAACGCTCGTCCAGGTCAGATCTACGTGGCTCGAATTAAAATTCCACCGTGTGATTCTTTTTATTCGTGGCTAGAGGCTTTCTTGTACACTTCCGAGCACTGTAAACTTCGCTAGAGAAAATGACGACGTAGAGGAGAAAGGCCCCTTTCTATGAGAGCCTTGCATACTCGGTACGGTATTCTCTAGCGTGCTAGACTTCTTCGACGTCAGATCTCCTTCTCCCGCATTGCCATTCTGATATCCACACTCGCAGGAGTCCCCACTACTAATGCATGCCTTGTGCCTAATTTGCACAGGTAGCGGGGGCTCCTCCATAGGAAAGGCTAACATGATCGGCACTGTACCTTAGACTCATTGGGTCAGGTAGGAAAACTGGTCGCATAGATGCAGTCACTCGGCTATGTGGTACTTGTATGTCGCAATTACGACACGCGAGCTGCTCGATTGCCAAACCCGGTTACCGATAGTGTTAAACCGCTTCCTACTTTGGGAAATAAACTCCGCTCATGTTTCATGCATTCGATTTTTTCGTATAATAACAGTTATAATTAATCCTTTATCAAATTTCATGGACTCATGAAATGCATCGTGTGTGACCGGTTGAGAGACACGCAAGTGATTTTATGTTTACGTAATTATCAGCTGAAATACAATCTGTCTCTTATGACTTATGGTAACGTTTATACGCAGTTCGATACGCGAACAATTTCGATATAGCGTGAGGAGTTATAAAATGTTAATTTAACGTTTGCAAGAATATTAATAGATTTTATTCCTCGTCGTGATACCATTCGATGCAAATGTTGAAACGAGATAAAGAAACAGGTTGTCCGCTTGTTTTTTGTCACGGAGTCCGTTCTCAATTTATAATAACAATCATCTCGAATGGTAGATATTCTTGTAAACAATTCTGAATGTTATTCTAAATTGTAGAACATTGGAAGAGCTTTTTGCTTCCTAGCGCCGTTTTTGCGAGTCGCCAAGCATTGTCAATGTAACGGGATACAGAGTGAAAGTTCGTCAGGCGTCATCCGCGCAGAGCATCATTGATGCCGATGAACGTTGAGTCTATCTAGTCGTGTAGATTCGGAGCACGAAGGATGAAAATTATAGCCCAACCGGGCCAAGAATACCGATTCTGCGAGCCTTGTTACATCACAGGTTTAACAGCAATTGACATATTCGGTTTATAATGTGAAAAAAAGAAGCGAAACTGGGACAAGGACTGCCGGTTGTGTCGCACGAAAACTAACGATCGCTCGAGACTTGTAATACCATTTTTTTTAATTTGCAATTGCTTCGAAAACGTCTACGTGTTTTGTAATATCGTCGATTTTACCTGTTGACCATCGTGTGAAAACGAAATTCTTGCTAGTGGAATCGCCGATTACCGAAACAACGTTGGCTAACAACACGACTCTTTTTTCTGGGATTTTAACCTTTGCTCCCGCTCGAGGGACACCGTTACGTGCGATTTTACTTTCGAAAGTGAAAACTAAGGGAACAAGTGAAAGAAAATAGACTATGGGGCTTACGAGGAAGTGGGTCAACGGCTTCGTCAAAAGTACGTCAACCGTAGACCTCTTTCTGCATCCGATGTCACGGTCATTTCGGCAGGATCCCGCTTTCAAGTGGCCCCTTCTTATTTGACCGGTTCATTCCACATGTTTCCTTTTGTATATTCCACCTCTCCTATTTACAAACTAGCACATCTGCTACAGTTATATTTACTTATGGTAATAGCAACGTGTGCTACCTTTAGCTAAGAATATAAGGATTTTACCTTTGATTTTGAGAAAATCTAGAAAAAGATCTCAAAATATATAAATCGACACCATGAATTAACAATGCTAATTTTGTTTGTTAAGACCACGAAGGCATTCCTGCCGTCGATGATGGAGAACAATAAGGGTCACATCGTGAGCATCGCTAGTCTGGCTGGACACATAGGAGTGCCGAAGTTAGTGGATTATTGTACCTCGAAATTCGCAGCGGTCGGTTTCGAAGAAGCCCTTCATATGGAACTAGCGGTAGAATATTTTATTCTGAGTTAATTGAATCAATTCAGTCACGTACGATAATAATTAACGAGTCGTATTTTACAGGCTGACGGATACAATATCAACACAACTGTGATATGTCCGTTTTTCATTCGTAGTACGGGCATGTTCGACGGTGCTTCGCCTAGGTAAGCATTCCAATACATGTGAACTTGTATTTGGTTTGACACTTGTCGCTTTATTCAGATTCGTACCAAAACTGAGCCCGAACGAGGTGGCAGATCGCGTAGTGTCTGCTATGAGGTGTAACGAGAAGATTGCAGTAGTACCTGGTTATCTTCATCTTCTACTTGTTTTCAAATGGTAAATGATTAGATCGTTGAAAATAATATAGCACAACAATAAGCTTGATCGTTTAAATGACTTACAGGCTTTTCCCGTGGGCTTGCGCGGGAAGGTTAATACGCGGCATAGTGCCCATCACTAACATATACAATCCGTATGAAGTTAAACCTGACAAGGAACCTGTACCTACTGTGCTGTCTAAAGAGCAGAACAACGGAAACATTCATCAACAATTGACTAGACGCGTATCTAGTTCCGAAAGAAAACCTTAATCCTTTGATGATTGATCAGTGCGTTCAATAACATACCGTATCCTTCATTTTCACGGGTGCAAAACTTATTTCTGAAGGAAAGAAAGAAAAAACGACTTATAGTAATTTAGGGTATATTGTCTACACCCGCATCGTATTATAAAGTGTACCGCGGGATATCGTTTTCGTGCGTGGTACACGCACGTTGGAATTTATTGTATGTATGTACATCAAAGCAAAAAGGCATGTACATGAACAAGTTATTGCGCAATATTGGGACATGTTTCGTAGAACGAGACGAAGAAAAAGAAGCGTTGGTAAAGCGGGTGTCTTTATCACGGCTCTATTATCCCGCTGGAGACACAGCCTAATAGAGAGACTTGTATCTCGAATCGAAAGAGATTAATCGTAAGAAGAATATACTTTGGTGTTAATTGTTAAAAAAAACAATGATAAAGGCACATGTACACGGTGATATTAGGGGGAAAAATATTTTCGATGCATATATCAAATCTTGTTGTTTGCACGAAGAGTTGTTGCACAAACGTGTTTCGACGTTCTTGTATAATAATAATCGTATGTTAGGGTTACTTACTGATACTGTAAGTAGAAACAACTGGTCCAGATGACACGGGTACAATTTATACAATCGGCACCTATGTGATACAATGAATATTGTATATCAACATTAGCATAAGGATTTGCATAAGAATAGGTTAAGGATTTTCTATTTGTAATTTGTACTTTGTGATTGTAGAAAAACATGTGTTGATTCGAAACATGTTACAAAATGATTCACGAATGTCAAACGAAAGCAAAAGAAAGAAAATAAATTTTGTCATTTTTACGTGTTGGCCCATTTTAAACTATCAGCTCGCGAAATAAAATTTGTGGCTTATCAAGGCATACCGTAATACGATATTATTTAGAACCAAGTGCCATATGTTTTTCGTAATACGAGCGACTATTCTATAACTATAATCGAACGTTGAAATAAAATCAGATTTTCTACTCTTCCATATAATTTGTATATTTAGAACACATTGCCTGCATTTACGTAAACGTATCTTTAGCTGTGCGAAATATTTTATTACAAATGACCTATTAATTCAAGAAATGGTATAATTACGCGATTGTTGATGCATAAAGGCATTAGAAACTGCGAAATCAAAATGACCGGCTTTCACTGAAGTTTCGCCGTTTCCTGGAGTCAATTATTTACCGATGTTTGTTCCAGATTTTAATTTCTTCTCCTAATAAAATTACACGCTCCATTTGAATAAAATTTATAGCGCGAATAATTGTACACAATTTAATAACCAGCGTTAATGTATTAAGAATCAATAATATACATATGTATAAAGGCGGATATACAGAGACAGATGTACGAATCGGAAACGGGAATTTCATGATTATGTCAGCAGCTGATAACTCGTTCGTTTTATAGACGCGAGAGTACACGCGGTCACAGTTTTTTATTCGTTTCTGTTACTGTGTCAACGAAATACAGCGATAATGAACAGCATACGCTTCGGATATATATTGCATAAACATTGCATCGCAATAGCGTTGGAACTTGACGTATTTTCTTGTCGCTTCGTTTATCTAGTCAAACGTTTGAAAATTGTTCAAAAGCGTATTTCGCCTCTGAATTTAATTTTAATTTCAGTTCGAAATGGGCGACTATCTCGCACCAATTCTGACTCGGTTTTTTTTACGATCATGCAGGAGTAATTATATGCACAATGATAGTAGACTCGGCATCACATAATTAAAATACACTCATGTAAAATAAAGTGTATGCAAAGATAGCAAAACATTGACGATGCTGTCAAGGCTGATTGTATCAATAAACAAACGCATATCTGTTAACTCCAAGAATAAAACGAGGAACCGTTTGGTCATTGCACAAGTGTCTTTCCGACGGAATTTCAATTTACAACAAAACGACAAACTTTCTTTGCTCGTCCGTCAGAAAACATGTCTACTATTCGAGAACTAGGCCACCGGATGAAACGAAATCGTGGCTGTACAATTTCTAACGCGTTCTCAGTCCGTCGGAGACACCCTGTACATGGAAGCATCGATATCGTCTATCTGTTACATGTACGTGACATAGGAGACAATGTTAGCTCGCGACTAAAACCGTTTAAGTCCACAGCAAAATAATAACGTCTATGATGCATCCAGTTGAGCGCGTACGCTTCGCGAAGCTGTCACTCATTTCACGCGATAGTTTGTCAAGAAGCGAATTGATCGATCGTCGAGAAAACGAAGAACATCTATAAGAATGTCAGAAGATATACTTGCTGAACTTGCGACATCGTACTATTCACTTTTTCCGGCAATCGGTTCGAATCCATGTGAAAGATAAACATCGATCCGCTATTACGAAGAGATAGCAAATCAGCACGATCTTTTTCCTTCTTCTTTTTTTCCAAACTCGAACGACGAGGACGCACGTCGTTATCATAGCGCAAATAGCAAGATCAGTCGCGTTCAGGTACCGTACGGTGCCGATTCGACGAGTTACGTTCAAATTTACGATAATCACGAACGCGGATAAGTTCTGTCCGAGGATGGACCATCGATTTTCTTCGAAGGATCAATCGGACCGACAAGTTGGATGTTGATATCGAAGATGAGACTCCTTAAAGCGATACTGTTCGCAATTCTTCTGTGTCGCGAATTGGGAAATTCCCAAAATGTGGAAAATATCTTGAAGTCGTGTGTTTCTCAGACTACCTGTGAAAACTGTTTGCAAGCCAACTTCTCCTGCTCGTGGTGCAGTGCCTGGGTAAATATCTTGTGATTCTACCTACAACATCGATGCTCGAATTAATTTTCTACCCTCTGAAATTTGCTCACATTAACCCACTTCCACATTAACCCTCTGTTTTCAGTCTTACTCGAACTCAACCATTGGAAGACCTCGATGCAACGCTCCAGAGAGACTGAAGGCATTCGGTTGCCCTTCGGATCAGATTCGCAATAATTCTCTAGGGTCGATAGAATTCCTGGAGAATTCGGATTTTCAGGACATGTTGGAGGCTGAACGAACACCGCTGCAATTGAAGCCTCAAAGAGTAAAAGTTAGAATCCAGCCACATTCCAAGATAGAGATTCCGATCCATTATCGGGTAGCCAAGTATGTTTGTCAATTCTAGAACGATAAGAATTCGTTGAATTACGCGATTAATAATAACACAGAATCGATCATTGCGCAAAAAGTATAACGATACGAAAAATAATTTAGAAATTATCCTCTGGACTTGTACTACCTGATGGATCTAACATGGTCGATGAAGGACGACAAAGAGACCTTAGCCAGTCTAGGACAAGACATGAGTCAAACGTTCGGCAGTATTACCAGCAATTTTCGCCTGGGATTTGGCAGCTACGCCGACAAACCCTTGATGCCGTTCATCTTTCCAGGACATGAGAATAATCCTTGCCTGAGCGTACACACCGTTTGCGCGCCTCTCTACGACTTTCAACACCGCCTGGAACTGACCAACGACATTTACCGATTTACTAAAGAAGTACGCGTCTACCTCAAGGTAAGCAAATAAAGAATTAAAGAATTTAAGTGTACGAGTTTCAGGTAAACGAGAGTCAAGTAACCGGAAACGTCGACAATTTGGAGGGTGCGCTGGACGGAGTTGTACAGGCAATCCTCTGCAAGCAAGAAGTTGGATGGGCGAACCAGGCACGTAAGATCATCCTGGTGGCAACCGATGGTTACCTACATTTCGCCGGGGACGGAAAGGTAACGCAAATCGATGGATCAGAAAGCGTAAAGTATCTGATTGTGTCCTTTTATTAGCTAGGTGGTGCTGTGACGCGCCAGGATTTCGAGTGTCACCTCGACGAACACGGACAATATTCATTGGCTACCAAATACGATTACTGCTCTCTGGCAGAATTGTCCAGATTGCTGCAGGAACACAAAATCAACTTGATATTCGCCGTGACCGAGGATAAACGTAGAGAATACGAATCAACGGCTGCGTTGCTAAAAGAAAAAGCAAGAGTCGCTACTCTGACCAGCAACAGCTCTAACATATTGGAAATCATCAAGAGCGCTTACCGCCAGATCACGGCCAAAGTGATTTTGAGCGACAATTCCTCAGCTCCTCTGCGAATGGAGTATTTCTCTAATTGTGGCAATAGAGACATTCCAGAGTGGAGTACCTCGGAATGTGAGGATATACAGGAAGGCCAGGTGTACGACTTCAACGTTATCCTCTCCATCGATAAGTGTCCCAGCAACGAAAGCCTATGGGTACATAATTAAATCCAATTAATTAGGATGTTTTACACTTCCAGAGTATTTGATAACAGTTTACGATGTCCCTTAGAAACAAACGATCGTGATCGAGGATGCGCTAGCCTCTGAAGTGTCCAAAGTGGTGGTCGAAGTTGAGCTGGTATGTGGTTGCAATTGCAAGGACTCTGAAAGTTCTCAATGTGAGCACGGAACAGACGAGTGCGGTGTTTGCAAATGTGATCGTGGCTGGTCTGGTGAGTACCATAGCTATGCTTCTGTAACTCTTCCTTGACTGAACTTTGATGTCGAAATTAACAGGCGAGAAATGTGACTGTGACGAGCGATCGCCGATGGAGAACCGGCTACAATGTATCGCCCCTAACTCAACGAAAATTTGTTCCGACAGGGGCGAATGCGTTTGCGGTAGCTGCCTCTGCGATCAGGGTTACAACGGACAATTTTGCGAGTGCTTAGGATGCGACAAGGTGATTACGATTCCTAAATCTAATGCTTTAGAAGCACTGCCGCTTAGAAATGAAGTGAAATCTCTTCCAGATCGATGGTATAGAATGCTCGAACAGAGGAATTTGCAAATGCGGTGTCTGTCATTGTATCGAAGGCTGGCAAGGAGACGCCTGCAAATGTCCATCGACGGATGATGCCTGTGTAGCTCCAGGAAGCAACGAAGTATGCGCTGGACACGGGTACTGCGACTGTGGAGAATGTCGGTTCGTCAACTTTACATAATTTTGTTTAATTCATTACTTTTCATAAACAAATGACTGAAATTGGCGTTCGTTCAGATGCAACGTTACAACGGAGGACAATTTTTATTACCGTGGTACTTATTGCGAATCTTCGATCAGCGCTGGTGGCAGTGCTCTCTGCGTTCTTTATAATCCCTGTGTGAATGCCACCGTTGAAGATCCTCAGATGGTGGACGAATTTTGTCAGACAAACATTACCGCTTACAAAACTGAATTGGTAAACGTCGTAGATAAAGGTAACCATAGACTGAACAAATCTTAATTTTCAAATTATTATAATATCGTTACGTTTCGTAGGTAACGAACGCTACTGTTTCGTGAAGACAGTGAAGGATAAAACGACCTGTATCATACCGTATGTATATGAATTCCAGAAAAACAATGTGGTTACTTTGCACATAGGAAACAAGGTGAGACATGGCTTGTAACGAGTATATTTGCTAACGTTCTTTATTATCGAAATCTTCTGACATTTCTAGGAATGTAATACTCCGATGCACGCAGCAGTCATTCCGTCTTTGATCGTATTTTTAATACTAGCTGTTGGAATAATTTGTTTATTAATATGGAAGTGAGTACTTCTCAAATGAACTATCTTTATATTGTAATTTATTTTTTTTCTTTAACATTGATCGTGTCTGCTTAGGTGTTGGACTTCTATAAAAGACAAAAGAGAGTACGAAAAGTTCCAGATAGAACAACGGAAAACTATATTTAGTTTGAACCAAAATCCTATATTCAAGCCCGCCACAACCCAATTCAGGATACCCTCGATGTTCAAAGAGGATTAATTGACGATGATCAAACCGCGTAACTGCGCTCATTGAATTAATTCATTTCGCCTTCGCCAAAAGATTCTGCAGAATGTGTGGTGGCTTGATCAGACAATAGGTCGTGCCAAAAATGGTTTCCAGGTGAAAAGGAAATCGTCTGTAATTGCGATTGATATGTTAATTTCATATCGTAGTCGTTGATCAGCTAATTTAAAAACAATGTTTACATCGTCTGTTGCATTTGCAAGTGTCCACTCAAATCCGCGAGGCTCCCTGTAAATAACGTTCGTAAGTGGTATATTATCGTCCCAATTAGCCTCAATTGAGGATCCATCCGGAAATATATACGTTCCTGGACCGTTCATTGTTCCGTTCGATTCGATTCTACCTCGGTACTGAGCATTGTTATTATACCTTTAGTTATTAAATTTAAATTTATTTATTATACTGTATATTATAGAATGTTACGTTACAGTAGACTCTCGTTATATTGCCGCATTTACGTGGATTTTGGTACACACTAACGGCACTGCCTCACTACTTCCGTGGCAATATAATGAGACACTACTGTATTCAGTAGTATGATGTGCCAGCGAAAATATAAGGAATTATATCTACCGAACGTAAATTATATCGTCGGCAAAAGTATCATTGTCCCATTCGCCATCATACACGTCAAAGTTATCGGTAGTATATATTCCTCTTCCTGTATAAAACATACATGTTCTGATGATTAAAGAAGGAAATATGTATTAAATATTTTACGAAACGTCAACCTTGTTTGACCAAAACAGAGTGCGCGGGACTGCATTTGTATTCGCCGTTATATACATCCCCGTTGTGAAATGTAAATTTTCCAAATCCAGTTTGATCTATGCTTTCGGAAAAATCTGTCTTTTGTGTTTTGCCGGCGCTTCGTTTTCTCATATTAAAGACCGTGTACAAGAATAATTGAAGTTTAAAATTTGAGACGACAGGAAGGTCGGTAAGACGATAAAGTTCCTCTAATCACCACTGATATCGTTAGCGCTAAATAAGATGCTAGTCAGGCTACTTCAGCTAACGAATCACGCCACATGTTCTATTTTATCAATGACATTGTTGGTTATAAGCCAGAAAACCTTGACATGAATTTTCAAATTTGCTTCAAACAAAAAAATGATTTTGTTGCTGTTGTATTTTTATTTTGTTTTCTTTTCTGTGCAATGACGTCTTGTAATGTCCGGCTAATGATTTTTTCAATTTGAGAACTTGCTTTAAACCTAATGCCACGTGACCTTGTAAACGACCTCTTATTCGGTACATTCATATCGTCCGTTCCTAGTTAACGATAACCCCACCGTTCTGACACGTTCGAAACACGTTCGTTCCCCGAGTGTTCGAGCGAAAACTTCGTGCAAAATTGAATTTCTCCCGACTTGCTATTGAAATTGGTAGTAAAAGATTCACGAACCATCTAAGATATGATACGAACGACAACAGGTCTGCGTAATGAATTGGCACGCGCTATACTTCGAAATTCTGTACGGACGACCGCCGTAAGATGCATGGTACGATGTCTTCACAGAAAATATCTACAGAGGTATTTAATTTCTTCCTCACGATCATGTTTGTTTGCTTGTAAAATATACTGCCGTTCTGTAGTTCAGATTTGCATTAATACTCGTCGTTAAGGTTATCTTAATGAGTGAATTCATTATCATTCCTTCTTCTTTTCTACTTCAAAAATTCTTGTCACCTGTTGTTTCTCGATGCTTTTGAAATCTCGTACACATAGTTGCAAACATAGAAATTTCGCCCTTATCAAAAACAAATAATTTTACACAGGAAATTGCTGGATTTCAGATGTTTAGCAACATAGATTGGTACTAACATTCAGAGTAACACTTAAAGAGTCAACTCCATGTCATCTTCTAATTCTTAACAGTTTTTAAAATAAAAAATGTTGTCCTTCTTGGTATTCAGGATTCAGGTACACAATACTTTACGTGTTACGGTGACACCATGGAAACAACACATAAGATTTTATGCTGATTATCCTGACCATATCAAAGTGCAACTTCCTGCATTGTCACCTACCATGGATACTGGTACTATCATTAGTTGGCAAAAAAAAGAAGGTAAGTCTAACAGTTTAAGAAATCCAACTAAATCATCAATGATTTTTAATATTTTATTGTTTCATTTTAGGCGATAAGTTGAATGAAGGTGACCTTTTGGCAGAAATTGAAACTGATAAAGCTACAATGGGTTTTGAGACACCAGAGGAAGGTTACTTAGCGAAAATTTTAGTACCAGCAGGAACGAAAAATGTCCCCATTGGAAAACTTGTTTGTATAATTGTATCGGACGAAGCAAGTGTAGCAGCTTTTAAAGATTTCAAAGATGATTCTCCAGATACACCTGCACCTCCTGCTCCTGCCCCTGCCCCTGCTGCTCCAACACCATCCACTCCTCCCCCATCGCCAGTAACACCACCAGCACCTGCAGCTGCAAAATCAATGGCTGCACCAACTGGTGAAAGAATATATGCTAGTCCATTAGCTAAAAGATTAGCAGCAGAGAAAGGCCTAAGTTTGGAGGTAATTTAACTCAAATTGAAATTGCTGATTCACTAATTATGTTATATGTGAATTTTAAATGATTCTGTGTTCTTAAAGGGCCTAAAAGGTACAGGATTGTTTGGGTCTATAACAGTAAAAGACTTGGAAGGAGCATCAGCTGTTGCTGCTCAACCAGGAGTAGCAGCAGCAGCAGCACCACCACCAATTGGTGTTCCAGGTGGAATAGATATTCCTGTATCTAGTATCAGAGGTGTAATAGCTAAACGTCTTCTGGAAAGTAAACAGACTATTCCACATTATTACTTATCGGTAGATATAAACATGGATGCCGCTTTAGAAATGCGGGAAAAGTTTAATAAAATGTTGGAAAAAGAGAAAGTAAAACTTAGTGTAAATGACATTATCATCAAAGGAATGGCAATGGCCTGTAAGAAGGTACCCGAGGGTAACAGTGTTTGGATGGGTGATGTTATTAGACAGTATGTTACTTATTTTCAGTTATACTATTTAATAACTGATCTATAAATATTTGGTATCATAATATATTTTATTTTTTTAAGATATAACAGTGTTGATGTCAGTGTAGCAGTCAGCACAGATAATGGCCTAATTACACCAATAGTTTTTGGTGCAGACACAAAGGGTATAGTCCAAATTAGTAAAGATGTCAAAGCATTAGCTAACAAAGCAAGGGAAGGAAAATTACAGCCACAAGAATTTCAAGGAGGAACTATCACAGTATCAAATTTAGGAATGTTTGGCATTAAAAATTTCGCTGCGATTATTAATCCGCCCCAGTCCATCATTCTTGCTATAGGTACAACTGAAGCAAGACTGGTACCTGCCAAAAATGAACAAGGGTAAGTATTCTTTGAATTCTATCGATATTTTGGATCTAATTTTCTTATCGCTGTTGTAGGTACAAAACGTCCCAATTTATGTCCGTTACTGCCAGCTTGGATCACCGTACCGTAGACGGCGCTGTAGGTGCACAGTGGTTAGCTTCCTTCAAAAACTTTATGGAAAATCCAACAACTATGCTGTTGTAGTAAGTTAATCGTTAAACTATTCATTTAGATAGCTTAACTGAGCGTAACTTATATAAAAAAAACATTGTTCTGTTCAGGTACTAAAGGTGACGATGAATGTCCTGTATATTTGTGTATAGTACAATATTAAATTATATATTACTTTACGCATTTGTAAATTGTTGATTCTTAGTAGGTTCAAACTTTGGACTGGTTTTATTTTTCGTATCTGAAAATAATTATATGTCGTTTAGCGACGTGTCGCTAACATCATTAGGCCTAATTTCTTTTTAATTAAAAAGCTTTATATATGTGGTTTTTCATAAAATGTAAAGTAAAAGACTGATGATTAATTTCATTGCAGGAAAATAAACATTGCTATATAATTTTTTGTAAGATCACCTCTTTTTACCAAGTTTACAAAATTTTGTTACTTTATTATTTATTTGAGAAACCACAACTTCCCCTAGCAATAGAGGCCACGTGTAAATATATGTATTTATGAGATAATTTTATGGCCATTATATATTGCGATAAATATAATTGTAACTTAGGAGAAATCAATAAAAAAAGTGTCAAAATGTTTATAGTACATAGTACACGTAAATATAAAAGTGTGTATCATATTTAATAAATTATAACTTAACAAATTCAAGATTATCTTTATTATTATATGCAATAAGATTATGTAACAATAAATATCATAATTATGTAACACATATGTAGAATTTACATAACTATGTATAGTACATGTACAAGAATATTACATCTATAGACAGTGGTATAAACTCCCGATCGAAGTGCCATCTACAAAAAAGATTTGTATGTTTGTGTCATAAACTTGTTTATAAAGTGTTGTGGATACAATTAAAAATTTAAATTATTCACAATGCCAATTTTAGATAAACGTAAAGGAGATGATATTTTAGCACTAGTTCCTGCATCAAAAAGGACTAAAAATGAAGTGGTCTTTAGCAGCAGAGAAAAAGCAGTTGTACAAAATGTAAGCTAAACTAACCTTAACTCGTCGTGTTTAAGTAATTTTTCCATCAAGAAGTTACTTTATTGTTATATAGGGACCACCCAGAACATCAAATTTATTCGCACCGATTATGCTACTGGAGGGACACCAAGGAGATATATTTTCCCTGGAGTTTCATCCAGAGGGTCAATATCTTGCCTCCACAGGCTTTGATCGACAAATATGTATGTCATTAATGAATTAAAGGACTTGAAATATATATTTTATACAAGAAAATGTTAAATAATATAAAATTTGCAGTTATTTGGAATGTATATGGAGAATGTGAAAATATTTCTGTAATGAGTGGACATAGTGGAGCAGTCATGGAATTACATTTTAGCCCTGATGGTAATCACTTGTACACAGCTAGTACAGATATGACTCTAGGTTTATGGGATATAGTAGCTGGAACTAGGATAAAAAAACTCAAAGGGCATACATCCTTTGTAAACTGTGTCTCTGGAGCAAGGAGAGGTCTTACACAACTTTGTTCAGGTAGTGATGATAGTACTATACGTGTTTGGGATCCTAGGAAACGAGGGCAATGTTATACTCTTAACAATACATATCAGGTAATGTTTTGTTAGAAGCTCCAAATTTTTGCTTTAACAAATTGTATTTATCAACCTTTGTTCACTTATTCTTTTTTCATGTAGGTTACTGCTGTAACATTTAATGATACAGCAGAACAAGTAATAAGTGGTGGTATAGATAATGATATAAAAGTGTGGGATTTAAGGAAGAACTCTATTCTCTATAAGCTCAAGGGACATTCTGACACTATAACTGGTTTAAGTCTTAGTCCAGATGGTTCCTATATACTTTCTAATGCTATGGATAACACATTAAGAATTTGGGATGTAAGACCATTTGCTCCTTATGAACGTTGTGTCAAAATTTTATCTGGCCATCAACATAATTTTGAAAAGGTGTGCTTTTAGATAACTTTGTATGTAAAATTAATCTTCGTAATCTCATTTATTTCGATCATTACAGAATCTTTTGAGGTGTGCATGGTCACCAGATGGTAGTAAAGTATCAGCTGGGTCATCAGATAGGTTTCATTATATTTGGGATACTACAAGTCGTAGAATATTGTACAAATTACCTGGTCACAATGGTTCTGTTAATGATATCGATTTTCATCCAAAGGAACCAATTGGTAATACGAATAAGAATATAAATATTAATGCATGTTACAATGATTCTAAATACATTCTTGTTTTACAGTTTGCTCTGGATCTAGTGATAAACAAATATATTTAGGAGAAATTGAAACGACGCAATGAAACCACAGACTTAGCGATTTTTATACTTAAGGACCTGTTAAGAAGAAAATAGTTTAATATAAAATTGAATGAATAATTATGACTTTAATTCGGTACAGAAAAATAAATCAACAAAAATGCTACTTCTTGTATAAATTTATTAATATAAATGTAAAAAGTATACATTAAAACATTTTACAAATTGCTGTATTTTTATTTAATATATCATTAATTATTGGTGTTCAAATTTTTTACGCTTTGCAAATTATATATTATTAATTCGATTTCACATATCGATCTTTCTGCAAATTGACATTGGTTCAACTTCACGCGATATTTACATATATATATATATCTGTATTCAGTCGTATATGACTCCAGTGGATTCTAGTTCGATATCGTTTATCTGTTTCATTGTATCGTCTTCCAAATTTTTTTTATTTAATCATTCTAGTTTTAAGGTACTTTTTATATATTTATTATTCGTTGGAAAGTGTAATTAATGTAATATATATATTAATGGAGTCATAGAATGTCATTTTAAACGATTGAGTGAATTGCGCAATTTTGAGAAATATAATTTCTGCGCTATGATTATGCCAAAATCTTAATTATAACAAATTGGAAAAGCTCATAAACTTATTTTTTATGAAAATTTGGCATTGATTTGATTTTAAATTGATTCAGTGTTGTATGACATATACCTTAACCTTCACTGACATATCTATAATCATTAAAAAAAATAGAATGAAAATATATGTTTGATATTCTTTAGTACTACATTTTGTAGGTTTTCTAGATTCATTTATTATTATCGGGATGTCGACTCCGTGGGCAAAAATTCAGCCAGTGGAAGGACCCATCAGTTTATTGGAGATAACTTCAGAACAGCTTGCAAACAGTTTGCAGGAGAAGTAAGCAATAAATAATTCATATATTTTCTTATCTTAGAAATAGAAGTAAAGTAGCTCACTTTTTTATTGGTAGAGAAATAAAAAAGTATCAGAATGAAATATCAAACGATGTAAACATTGAAGATTGCACAGTATATGAAAGTAATGATACAGATAACGATGAAGTGATTGCACATATGTTGCAAGATCAATATAACAAAGAACACGATGAAATTCTAAAACGCACAGAAGAAAAATTCAACCGTGATGCTAAAGGTAATATCAACTTTTATTAAATCAGGTAATAAATAGAATGAATGTTTTTATTCTTTACAGTTAATATTACCTATGCAAACTATCGAATACATTCATTTGATGACCAGGATGATAAAGACAAAGATATTGATGATGCAACAAAAGATTTTGATAGATTTGTGGTAAGTACTCTATGTTATATGATTACACAAAGCACTTTTTGCACTTAAATCTAATGCTTGAAATGAATGTAATGTATTTACAGAGTATAGAAAAGGAGTATGCATCTATACCACGTTGTGGCTACAAAAAAATGGGTGAAGGATCACAGATTGTTACTAAACATGATATGCTCATGTCTTCAAGGATAAATGCTTGCAGAGTTTTACAATTTCCCCCTGGAATAGACACAGGAGACACAGGAAGATTTGATGTCAAATTGAACAACAAAGTATTTAACAGTTTAAGAGCCCATAGCCATGCTCAGTGTTACAAACGAAAACCGAAAGCAAAACCACATACAAAATAAAAAGATAAAATATTCCGAAAGTGTAAATATGTTGCAATAACATACTTAAATTTGTTCCTTTTACACAATGTACTGTCAAATCATAGATCTATTTGTTTTGATGCATAGTATATTATATTGTGTGTGATATGTAAAACATTTTAACCTCAGTTTTTGTGAGTGCGTTTTGATGATTCTTTCCACTGTGAACAAAGTACAAGTGATCAAGTTGGAATAATATATAATTATTTTTGACACTAAACGCTTTATTAAATATAAAATCAGCGTCATTATTATATTATCCCTGAGGTACAAAAATAAATGAAGCATTCTGAATCAGTAGTTTACTTTATTTTGATACATTCTGATCCTAAAAATTGTTCTATGCGCCTGATGACAAAAAAAGGGCTTTATAGTGAGCATGGAGCAATATATTAAATAATTTTAAGAAATCGAAAACTTTCGAAGTTTATATTAACGCGTGCGCACTCCCTGAGACCACAAAGCGGGAACATAGAAACAACATTATCAAAATAATTTTGGTATTTATTGACATAATCGGTTGGAAAACACGCGTGAGGCATTATAAAACAATTTAATATTACAATTCATGACATATTATCGTTGATTAAGCACAAAAAACGCAATTTTTATGCAATTAGCTCCAAAACGGTACAGGTGGCGCCATCTAGCGGTGAAAGTTGGAACTACAAAAACAGAAAATCTCGATTTTCTCGAAAACTAGGAACTTTCTCGAAATTCCAAGATATACAAATTGTTTCTTATCGCCTACGGAATCCAACGAATACCCCCATGACCCGCTAGGACAATCAGGAAAAAAGTTAGAAAAATATAGCATTTCATGGACCAAAAATTTGTCGTCCATCTAGCGGTGAAAGTTGGAACTAACGAAATAGAAAATCTTGATTTTCTCGAAAACTAGGAACTTTTTCGAAATTCCAAGATATACAAATTTTTCCTTATCGCCTCCCGAATCGAACGAATACCCCCATGACCCGCTAGGACAATCAGGAAAAAAGTTAGAAAAATATAGCATTTCATGGACCAAAAATTTGTCGTCCATCTAGCGGTGAAAGTTGGAACTACAAAAACAGAAAATCTCGATTTTCTCGAAAACTAGGAACTTTCTCGAAATTCCAAGATATACAAATTGTTTCTTATCGCCTACGGAATCCAACGAATACCCCCATGACCCGCTCGGACCATCAGGAAAGAAGTTAGAAAAATATAGCATTTCATGGACCAAAAATTTGTCGTCCATCTAGCGGTGAAAGTCGGAACTACAAAAACAGAAAATCTCGATTTTCTCGAAAACTAGGAACTTTCTCGAAATTCCAAGATATACAAATTGTTTCTTATCGCCTACGGAATCCAACGAATACCCCCATGACCCGCTAGGACCATCAGGAAAGAAGTTAGAAAAATATAGCATTTCATGGACCAAAAATTTGTCGTCCATCTAGCGGTGAAAGTCGGAACTAACGAAATAGAAAATCTCGATTTTCTCGAAAACTAGGAACTTTTTCGAAATTCCAAGATATACAAATTGTTTCTTATCGCCTACGGAATCCAACGAATACCCCCATGACCCGCTAGGACCATTAGGAAAGAAATTAGAAAAAAGGTCATTTTATGCGTGTTCGGACATACGTTTTTTTCGATTAGTTCACCTGTTTCGCCGCTAGATGGCGCTGCACTTTTGTCCATAAAATGACCTTTTTTCTAATTTCTTTCCTAATGGTCCTAGCGGGTCATGGGGGTACTCGTTCGATTCGGTAGGCGACAAGGAAAAATTCGTATATCTTGGAATTTCGGAAAAGTTCCTAGTTTTCGAGAAAATCGAGATTTTCTATTTCGTTAGTTCCAACTTTCACCGCTAGATGGACGACAAATTTTTGGTCCATGAAATGCTATATTTTTCTAACTTTTTTCCTGATTGTCCTAGCGGGTCATGGGGGTATTCGTTCGATTCGGGAGGCGATAAGGAAAAATTTGTATATCTTGGAATTTCGAAAAAGTTCCTAGTTTTCGAGAAAATCCAGATTTTCTATTTCGTTAGTTCCAACTTTCACCGCTAGATGGACGACAAATTTTTGGTCCATGAAATGCTATATTTTTCTAACTTCTTTCCTGATTGTCCTAGCGGGTCATGGGGGTATTCGTTGGATTCCGTAGGCGATAAGAAACAATTTGTATATCTTGGAATTTCGAAAAAGTTCCTAGTTTTCGAGAAAATCGAGATTTTCTGTTTTTGTAGTTCCAACTTTCACCGCTAGATGGCGCCACCTGTACCGTTTTGGAGCTAATTGCATAAAAATTGCGTTTTTTGTGCTTAATCAACGATAATATGTCATGAATTGTAATATTAAACTGTTTTATAATGCCTCACACGTGTTTTCCAATCGATTATATCAATAAACACCGAAATTATTTTGTAATGTTATTTCTATGTTCCCGCTTTGTGGTCTCAGGGAGTGCGCACGCGTTAATATAAACTTCGAAAGACATGTCAAAATGGAGCTTTCGAAATACTGCCAGTATTTTGAATTAATTATTCATGAATGTCAAGTTTAAGCTAACGAAACTTTAATTTATACAGATTTAATTCATGAATTGCACGAATGATCCATCCCATTTCTCAAATATGATACGATGTGTTTAGTTATTATGGAAATTCATGAATTTTGAATAAAGTAGCTATTCCGGTATTTATGACTAATTGTTTTTATTCGAAGCATTTCATTGAGTTGAACGATTCTACAGAAATTGTATCAGAGTATATTTAATAATCAATTACCGACTAGAATATGAAAATCGATTAAGTGTATAGGTATGAATAAAAACACCAATTTGTTGAATCAGTATAACGTGACTTTAATTAACAGTTGAACTAAAATCATTTTGCACAGAAATTATTCGTAGCTATATCGACAGGGGTTTTGATATGTACATACTCCATATAATTTAATTTATTTTTGGTTTTTCGGATAATGTATATCTTCTCAACTTCTGTATTTAGAACAAAAATACTGTTATAAATAGAAAATATCCACGTCAATACTTACGCAATTGTAGTATGTATAGCTGTATACCATAACGCGTATATGTATACATGCCACTGTCAGAGAAATTCGTTGTTCTATTTTTAGAAGAGTGCATTTAATCCGCATTAATATTGCAGTTAGAGTATACGAACGAATTTCCTGAGAAGCAACAAGTGTAACGATTATACTTGAGAACGTAACTGGCAGAATAATTCAGCGTCAAAAGCAACCAGGATGAATAACCTTATGGTCTAAAAATAGTTCAAACAATTCTTCACGCGACACTATTAATACCGCATTACGGTATGTTTATTTCAATTAGGATGCAAATGGGCGAAAAATCCATTTCCGTTTGAAAACAAAGGATCTATCGATCGATGTTATCGGATGCGTAAGCGCAGAGATACGTGAAATGATGGCTGAAAATCGGAGAGAGAGGAACGACGGCGTTCGAAACGATGAGGTATATTTCGAACGGGGCGCGACGGGACAGATTCGACGAGTTTCTACGTCGTTTCTTCTGTCTGTGGTGCACTGTTATCGGCCTGTTATCATCGTGCAACACGTGTCAATATAGGCGCGCGTTGGCCGCGACGCCGGGTGCATTCACCGACACATGCGCACATCAGCTGAACGAAACTCTTCATAAACCGGCGGGAACACGTTTCTCGGGACTCAGTGTACACGATGCCACGGGTTGGCCGCGATAGACTACGCACCACGTATTACATACGCCCTTCCCTTTCTTCGCTTTTCCACCTCGTTAACGCGGTTGTTTTCGTGCTCGAGTTTTCTTGACACGTAGACCACACGCATAACCTTTCTTCTCCGTTCGACGCACACGGCCAGAGTGCACCCACGCGCCCGACACAAAGGACCGCGACCGATGCATCGGATCACCACCACTCTCCCCCGCCAACGCGAGCTTCAATTTTCGCTAAAGAAACCAGACAAACGGCCAAGAACAGAGACAGAATACTCCTGAAGGAATGACCGTTCGTTTGCTGCTGGAAGAAGATCATCGGGAGATCGACGAGATTCGTCCGTCACGCGTACACGGTGAGTGATTGTTTTTGTTTTGATAGGCGCGTCAACACGTGCGTCGGTGATCTATGTTAAGTGTCGTTTAGCGGTGTTTGTGTGTACAGTTTCCAATTTTTTATCTCCCATTAGACGCGCCTTAACGTTACTCCGAAGAAACTGATGTAATATCCAATAGTCACGTTGAAACACCCAACTTTTCTAATACGATGCGACATAAGTAAGCTGACGGCAAACGTTCGATTTGCGCTTGCGAGAGAATCGATCGGAAAATAATCGTTCGACCGACGTCGAATTTAAATCGCGCGTTGTTTAGCGTCGTGTCACATTGCGCGCGATCGTTTGATGTTGGTACTCGGATTTATAACCGCGTTTCTCGATGAAGCGTAGGAATAAGAAGTTGGTGCATTTTTTCCCGGACCGTTCTTTTTCTCTCGTTGAAGTTTCTTTGACTCACAGCATCCTTGCGTCGCAACCGCCCAAAATTATTCTTCCCGGTAACATAGACGCGTGGCAATGCCGTCGCGGAATTGCGCACTTCTTTCATGGCACTGTGCCAATTTCAAAGTTCAGGTACTCGAGATCGTAGCTCGTATACAAGGTGTCTCTTTTATTCAGTGCTTTGTGAATGAATTTCAGAAACAGCAGCGCATTGTTCGTTAAGAAAATGTACATAAGTCCTATCCTACGTTCTTTTGTTTTCTGTTTTTGGAGAGTTGATCGAACAGATTATGGTGTGATGAAATTGTACGTTTCGAGCATTATGGTTGGAACATGAATAGGCACATGTTGGTACTTAAGGATTTAAAAATGGTCGCTACTTGAAAACGAGGTCAACCGGGTTATGGGTCTGTAAGAGGTGTATTCTTTCAGAGTCGAAGATGTCCCTGATGGCTTTCTAGTTATAAAAGACTGTCATATCACTCTTTTGCCTTCTTTACCGTTGGTCCATTATTTCATAGTGGATGCGGTGTATCTAAAACAATACAGTTATAGGGGTAAAACAATTTGAAAAGTGTGTACAAATATGTAGTAAAAGAATCGTGAATTTTATTTCAGGAATTTAAGTGCAATAGGGTGAAGTACTCGTTGCGTAACCAATAAGATGGGTTCAATTTGACCTCGATCGAAGAGATTGGTAGAAATACCGGTTCCTAAAACCCGCGAAACCGACAATTCAGTACTGGCGTTGAATTCATGGGATGGCTAAGGACGCGCCAATGCCGGTGACTCATTTCTATTACGATACCGACAGATAATCGGTAAACATGAAATTCAATTTCTTCGAAATCGAATATCCGATCAAAGCGTATCCTGTGTTTCAGTTAAGCGATCGTTATCGTCGGATAATGCAACGCGTCAAAAGCGATCGCTAATTTTGACCCCATCCGATTAGTTGGCAATTGAACGTACGTTTCATTCACTAGAATAATATTATCGTTACACGTACTATTTACCAAATACGCTGATGACCCGATAAAACAAACACACGATCACTCATTATGAATAATTAATAAACGAACTTGTCTCGATCGAACTTTCCGTTTACGTTTCGAAATTCGACAAACCGAAGGAGAGAATTCATTAAGCTGCATCTCGATTCACAATCTTTTTTGCTTTCATTTAAATTAGCCTCTCTCGGCTAGCGCTTCGAGACCATGATTAATTCCTCGCGCCGAAACCGATGTCTTTAAATAGAAATGCCACCGTTAGTGGTTGCACTGTATACCTCCGGCGTCTGTATAGCCGTGGAAATTCGCATACATCAAACTTATCTGGTCTCAGGGTCAAGCGACAATATGAATAATACCCATAGGTTATCAGATGTTAATACATACGATATATATATTTAAATTGTCGCTGGCAACTAGAAATGTTTATCCGAGCAACCTCGTCATCGTTCTAATCCTCGAGGTGTTAGCCTCGACAAAAGTATACACGAAGTATATTTTGCAGAAAAAGCAAAATACTGTTTTTGAAAGTGAGACACAGATGTTCGTACACCGATTAATCATGCCTAACGACCGCTGATTCCAAAGGTGTCTGGCTCTTATTGCGCGGTTATTTTACAAGGTACACGAAAAATGATTCATTATTAACAAGTTCCGATAAGAGACATTCTGCGAGAACCGTTTTGCCATTGTTTATTTGCGAAATCAAAACATTCGTTCCCAATCGATTAATTAGTGATAATTTTGTGTCTAATCGGTCCGATCTTCCCCGCAGTAAACATCGTCTCGACAATTCGATCGATCGAACAGATTGCTGCTTGATGACCGTATAACGTGACCGGTCGCGGAAGTAACCCGGAAATCTAGTGCCATCAATCATGCGATGTCTATTCGTCGTAGGAAAACGACTTATCGATTCCCGACGACGTGCTTCCCTCTTCTCGATGTATGCATCTCGCGTTAACGATGCAAAACGCTCGTGAGAAGGTTCTGTCAGAAACAGTCGAGCCTGCTCGTTAATTCTAAATCTTTCTATGGTTTGCTCACGAAAGTTGACCCTCGGCTAAGCGTCACGGGGCAAATGACCTTTAAACTTGAGTCAGAGTTCGTTGGCCCGAGCCCAAGGAACGAGCTACTCAGGGCTTCCTTCGGCTGAAAGTAAACGTGGGGGAAGGAACTCTTCCTAGAAGAATCTAGGGACTCATTGGCGTAGGACTTTCCGATGTGGGTCAACCCTAAACTTACTGGGTCAACGCTTCACACCTCACGTGACAAACGATATTTGATCATTTAGAATCTAGGGACTTGGAGATTGTAGAGTTTGTGGAATCTGGAGATTGTAAAAATTGAGATGGTAGAATTTATCACGTAGAAATGTCGCAATCGGTTACATCCCTTCTGCAGCTTCCTCGACTAAAACTGCACGGCGACCATGAATACGAAAGTCGCAAAATCGAGGAAACTGCGTTGATAAAGTTTCGAGCGCAAAAAAGAAAATAAATGCAATCAGCGTATTTTGTGACGTTACACACTCACAGACTCGTGTTTAATTATCGAACGAGTAACAAAATATTTGTCGGTTATTGCGCCGCAAAGGTTTTGGATCTGTAAGTTGTATTAGCGACACGAGCTTGTAAACTTGTAAATAACGATTGTATGCTCAATGATACGAACGTCGGATTTCTTTTGTTCGTAAAAGTAATCGATCAAATTGGACACCCTGTAGATGTGTCGAAGGCTTCTGTTTATACGCGAGCGAAGCCACGGTGGTGAGGCTTGCACGTGAGAGAGTCAAATCGAGGACGAAGACGATCGAAATGAGGAAAAGTAACGGAGCGAGTAACGGGTTGAATTTAACGCATCTTGCCGTTACGAGCACGTTTGTAAGTCTAGTTGTTGGGTCAGGTTAGATCGTGTAACTTTATGGCTATGCATTAATAATGTATGCCTCAAAGAGAAGAAACACCTGTTCCTATAAATTCGCATCGAAGATTATCGACAGTGTCGGTAATGCGGGAAACTGCGTCGGTAATGTTCTCCTTCGAAGATCTGCGAAAACGATGATTTCGATTCTTTATCGATAAGATAACGTTCGTGCGATACATTTTCATTAGAATCATCGACGCCAGGGAAAATGTAACAGTCATCGTATTTCCAAGAACCGTTACAGTGTTCTAAGAACGCGATGACGAATCATTTCTTCCGTGTGAACAGGTTGATGTAATAGGATTTCCGGAATTCACAGTACATTGTCATCTTCGAGTCCATGACTCGTCGACACTCTCGCGATTAACTCGTGACCCGCTCACGCTTCGACAAAATATTTCATTTATACCCGACGTCTCTCTCCCAATATTCGAAACTGTGGGATTTTGGATGTTCGCGCTTGAAAGTTTTGAAACTGGAACTTTCAAATGGTATTTCGGTACTTTGGGATTGTGAAAAGTAAGAAAATTTGAACAGTTCGGGTTTAGACGCTTGATACGCGTAAACGAAGAATGGTGGATCGAATCGAGCGCGAGAGTATCGATTGTGTGGATCGAGCCTAATCGACGCAGCGGTATATCCCGCCCGCCAAAGTTCGAAATGTACAACCGCGCAAGTCCAACGCGGTGGGAGAGTTGGGTGATGTTCGTGGGGATGAAAGACGTAGTGGGGAAGTTTGTAGCGGTTAAACGCGAGGCAGCAAGAGTATCGACGCGTATATACCGGCACTATTGGTATGATCCAGCAAACACACGTTCCGAGCTGTTACGAGCGTTACGTCCGCTGATCCAACTTCCAATGTGTCTCTCGTTCGCGATGATACCGTTTGATTTGCAAGTGTACCGCCAGAGCACGCGTTCATCTAAATGGCTTACATAAGTTACGCGGTAATATTAATTGCTTAGAGGTAAACCGCATGCGCTTCTCCGTTGACTGCACCGTGATCGTGAGTATTACAAACGATTGAAGCAGGTGACAAGTTCTTTTCACGCCGAAGCCGCGTGAACCGATTCGAGAGGATCGATCGCTTTTATACGAGTTCGGCACTTTTTCGTTTCTTTCCACGTACACGAAACAAAGTTGCCGGCTCGCGATATAGACACGAACGCCTTGCCCCTGGCGTAAACCGCGAGCAGCGGTGAGGCGATAATTGAGCCTCGACTTTAAATCGTTGTATCGGAAGAAAAGGATTTCATTTAAATAACCGTGTCGTACATGGAAATACAAAGTCGGCGATGAACATGGCTGTGACCCAGAAACAGTTCGAGGTGGTAACTTTATCATCGGAGTAGACAAATCTCGCAACGGTGCCAAGAAAGAAAAAAACGAAGTGGGGGAGCGAGGAATGCGAACATTGTTCTTTCTGCTTGCCGCGCGAGAACGAGGCACGATTCGGTCTTCGAAGCGGATCGAACACGATCGACAAGTTCGTGCCGAGTGTTTGCTCGAAAGGTGCTTAAAGGTTTAATCGAAACGACGATAAGAAAAATCGAAGAAGGAAATTGCGAACGACACGCGTACTCGATAAAGAGAAACCGAGAAAGAAGCGGGCACAGACTCAAATGCGGCGGTCATCGTTGCCGGCGATAACGGTCAAAGATCGTTCGAAATATCCCGTGGAGTTTCGCTTCTGCGATTCTTCTGGTTCGTGCTCGAAGACTCGTCGACGGTCGAGCATTCCATCTATAAAACGGTTGGTTCAGGATCACCGTGGAGTTGACGCACTGCCCGCGATCGTTGCATGATATCTCGTGTTTT
Organism: Megachile ligniseca; assembly: GCA_945859555.1. Classification (NCBI taxonomy): domain Eukaryota; kingdom Metazoa; phylum Arthropoda; class Insecta; order Hymenoptera; family Megachilidae; genus Megachile; species Megachile ligniseca. The sequence continues at coordinate 2,391,800 of OX243792.1, forward strand.
TTGGAACACGCGGTCGTGTGTGTTCGACTCGCGTCTCGTGCTCTTATTTTTGCGGTGATTTTTTTTTAAACGGACCTGCGTTGAATCAATCGTGTATCGAAAGTGTGGTGAGGCGATCAAAGAAAGTGCGGTGATTTAATTACGCGGTGAAGATGGAGGATACAGAGAGCAAAATCATGCCGGGAACGAGCATATCCGTCTTCGTGTTAGCGAGCACGCTGTTTCTCGGCGGAGTCATCCTCGTGATCGGTTACATCGTTAGCCGGTTGTCACGGGCCAACAAATCTTCGGATTCAACGAAAAGTAAGCATTGCCATGACTGAATTTCGCTAGGAAACACGTTTCTGTGATGCCTAAAGAGAAACGGTACCACGCTTGCGTGCTCGTGGACCTCTCACGCGTTGCCGATCGCGCGACACTTTTCTTTTTTCTGCTTTTCTCTCGTAGATCGTGATAATCGTCTCTCGAGATAAAGCAGAACGTTAGACGAGTACGTTGGTTAAATGGGTCATGCGACGATGCAGCACGTCTAATTTCACGAACGTACAGAAATCCTCTCCTCCGTATTATCCGCGATTTTACGCAAATTTTCTATCGATACTCCTTTTTTCCGTTACTCCGTAAACATTCGATGGTTGCAATCGTTAAGTACGAATTACTCGTCCGCGATTGTCAATTGCTATCGCGTGATAAACTCAGGAATGCATATTCGCCTTTCTCACGGAGCAAAAAATTACTTGCAAACCACTAGCGTACTCGAAATAAATCATTGAAAATAAATGAAACGAGGCGTAACACGATACGATAGCGTAACAGCGTGTATCGCTGAATGCTTTAACAACGTCAAGTATCATTCCATTCGTTCCAATGTTAATGCGCAAAGAATTGGCGGGAAATTATACTTATCCGAATAGTGGAATATCGCTGATTCTCTGCTACCTATAATCTGTTTGTTTCTATGCGAGTTTACTGCATGCATTACCTGCGATATTGCGCGTGAAATAGTCAAGTTTTATGTAGTTAGTCCGTTATACGATATTTTGTTGCAAACACGGTGTTTGAAATGCGCCCGTATTTTAGTCGGTCAGATAAGGTTCGCAAACTCGCGCTCAACACGCGATAACGAATGGTAAAGTGTATCATTGAAAATCGAAAAATATCGCTGTTAAATCGATCCGTCATTATTTCCGTTCGCGACGTAAAAGTAGCACGTTCGTAAGTTTCGGTGTAGAAAAAGGGAATAGTGGAAGGGGTAGAACGCGGTATGGGGTGAATCAAAGAGGACAAAGAGGGAAGCGCAGCTGCGTCAGCACACGCAGTCCGTGTTGAAAATGCAGTTCATCTTTGTTCACGGACGAAATGGACCAAACGCGCACATTAAAACGCGTCCAAATCTCCGACACGCTGCTCTCCTAGGTTAGGTCCGCCATGCTGCGGAAATTTTCGAAATGTGCAATCTAGAATGAAACAATGTAGATACTCAAATGTATAAAAGTACAAATTCATAAATTGCACATTTACGAATGTGAAATTTTTTCATTTGTAAATCTGAACTGAAGCAAGTTGGCCCACCTGAAAATGCTAGATTAGTGGTGCGAAAATGTGTAGCACGTATCAGTTAGAGGAACCTAATTTGGAATGCGAAAGAGCGATCGAAGGTAGGAAGACTTCCTTCTATCCATAAAGTTAGAAGGTCCTTCCGAATAGGTCCCTACAGTCCTGTCTCGATTGTCGATTCGTCGAGCGTATTTGTCCGTACGGCCCTGAGCGTTTCTCCTCGTAAGTACACGTGTACGCACGCGAGACGCGCGTATAGATACACACGCGATGTCGGTTTTATTTATACGCAAGGGTGGCCGTCGTTCGTGTGCTTCTTTCCCCGCTAGAGCGATGCACACGGTAGACTAAAGAAGAAAAGAACACACCGATTTAGTTCTTTTCTAACAACGCAACGCGTTCATTGCCATGGCGACGAGCGTTTAGCAACCAACGAGATCGACACGCTTCGATAATCGAACGCGCCGCGAGAATCGTTTCGAATCTACTTCCCGCCGGTTTTCAAGACTTTCAACGTCACCTCGCGGTTAATTACGTTTTTTAAACGCGTTTATCGATTCGCATGTATTGCGTTTCTAATGCACATCGATACATTAACATGAATCAGAATTATTACGATAATGATGCAAGAGACGATAAGAGTAAAGGAGATAACTCGAGTATACTCGATACAGTGACTAAACAAATTAATAACTCCGTACTATAATTACAACGATTTTAATTTCTTAATCCAAACTGTATCTGATAAGAGCAATTTTGCCGACTCATTTTTCCGGCGATTTTACCGATTGTAAATTTTTGATAGCTTAAAAAAGGATTTCTTTGGAAGGGGAGAAAGGTCGAACACGCGATTTCTGTCCCGTTGTAGCAGATAACATAAATTTGTCGCAATGCGCTACATTTTCCGGGCCAGTGCGGCAAAACACGTCCCTGAAAACTCGCGACACGCACTGCGAATAGTGCACTGACCGCGGACAACTATTTCTATTTGTCGATCGCTTTTGCTTTCTCCGTCGAACAAAACGAAATAATACCTGAACATGTATGCTGCCCGGCTAATCTGGCTTCTGCCGCGGAAAATTCGCTTCAGTTTCAGCGCTACTAAATATACTCGAGCGAGTTTCACAAATTTTTCCATTCAAAAATCTTAGTGCACGAATTTGAAAATTTGCAGATTTTGAAATTTAAGAGTACTGTACTTCAAAATTCCCGCGTTCATACGAGAAAATTTCACTAGTATGTTTTTACGAAAATATGATTTCATGCAGCAGGTAACGTCATCACATATTGTGTAGCGTTGAATAATAATGTTTCATAGCGAATGAATCATACCTTTGTAATATACAACTCTTTTTGTTACCCTAAAAATAGAAAGCTTAATGATTCAAAAACTGCGCATTAAATGCGAAGAAAAATAGTTATCTGTTAAAACTACCTTTATCTTCTATTACAGAAACTACCGCAAAAAGTTGTACTTGCATAAGATTTGTTTGCCTTATTTTATCAAGATACGTTTGTTATCAGAAAAGCATCAATAGTTTCTTTTCGAAACGACTGGATTTATAATTCCTTGGACGTCCTCTATGGTTCTTTTATTGCCTATGAAATTGTGAAAGTAGTAAAACGTAAAAATGAAGTCGCGAGCCTCTCAGAAAGGGGCGATATAACGAGTAGCCTAATACCGTTCACCTTTTGTTCCACTCCGTGTTCAATGAGCCACACGCCATTGAAGAATCTCGCAACACGGAATAATAATGAGCCACGAAACGACGTCGCGGTGTGAATTCACGGACACAGCGCTTTATTGTTTAATTTCCGGTTTCGGTGGCACGCGGGGTGGTATAAGCCGGTAATCTCGGCGAAAGGAACTCGTCATATCTGACAAACATATTAAGCTTTCGAGTGGCCAGGTAATCGAACTGGCCGACCGTGCCAGTCGATCCAGGTCGATTGCTTTTCAGAAACAGTTCATTCGTGCCGGACAGCACGTCCCGTTCAAGGTTATTATTCAGATACCACTGTCATTAATGATATTTATATATTTGTTGCCGCGCTGCCAGCTTATTTAAAGCTACCGGCTTTTCTTCATATTTCAGAATCTTTTGCTATGGAGAAATTGCTATATGAAATTTTGGGATTTGGAAATTAGGAATTTTAAGGACTTGAACATTTAGGAATTGGTTAATTTAAAGATTTGCAGACACAGAACTAGTAAAATTGATAAATTCAGTTTGACCATACATTTAGAGATGCAGAAATGAATCTTGACAACTACTGAATTTGTAGATCTGTAAGTTAAGGAATCTAATGGAAGTCCAGACATAGTGAGTCACTGATCAAGAAAAGAAACTTGTTTATTTACCTTAAGATCAAGCATTTACTGCAAATTATGGAGTGGGGTAAACCGAACCGTAATTTGGCCACAGATCCTATGACTAATGGTACCTTCAGTATTCAGGTCAAAGGACTTAAAAGGGCCATCACCGTTCTACTTACATTTAGTACACATCCAACATCGGTAGCATCGACACAGCGAAAGTTTGAACACAAAGTGCAATTCCCAAGTTTCCCCGAGTGTACACTCGTTTCACGTGGATTCGTATGTGCCTCGTTTCGTCTCGCTCTCTTTGTTTTGCTTTCGTTTTCGCTGATAAAGTGCGAACGATTAGCGTCACGGTCCGTCAATTGTGAAGGTTCGTGATATGTACGAGAAAAATCTCTGATCTCAACGAAAACAACAGAAGCTACGTACGTCAATGTAGTTTGGTAAGGTTACTCTCATTCCTTTTTCTCCTCTTTTTTAGAAAAAATCTCAGGAATGAGTACAAGGTTCTCGGCGGAAAAAGTGAAATATTCGATATCGTGTTTTCCCTTTGCAAATCATGAGGACTAGTAAATTGTGGTTAGACCTTTTACATTTTAAAATCTGAGTCTCAGAGTTATAAATAGTGGGACTTCCCAAACGGAAACACGATTAATTAATTTAAATTGACAAAAGCAGGAAAGCCTCACAATGAATGTCAGCAAAAATTGTAAACAAAATTTCTCGTTTGTGTTGCAGATGTCACAGAATCGGAAAAAGTGAAGTTCCAAGATCCGAGGGACTCTGCGAGATCCGCTTCCGGTACGGCCGGCAACAAGCGCGCGAAGAACAAAAAAAGGCGGGAAACCCAACAGGAGTTCACTCATTCGTGGATGGTGGGTGCTTTGAAGGGTCACACAGCCTCCGTCCTCGACATGAACTTCTCCAGCAACGGGAAATTTCTCGCAAGCTGTGCCGAAGGTACGTTGCTCACATAATTACTCCGGAAAACGGCGTCGATGGCGCCCGCTTATCGAACACAAAGAATGATTTATCGTCTGGATCGATTCTCGTTATCAACGGAAAAAAAGAAAGTGTCTGTGTCGTCGTAGTTATGAAGAATTTCGATTATCAATAACGTTGCGCAATGTTGTAACAAAGCTCAAAGGCCTCTGACGACTTAGATTTATTTTGGAAACGCTCGCAACAATTCTTAATGTTGCGCGAGAAAAGTGATAAAAACTTTATGTCCTGATACGGAAAATGCGACTCGTACAGTTTTTCTTTTTTATCTTTATTCTCGTGGGACTTTATTGTTGCAATATGGAATTGTTCGTGCGAAGTTTTTTCCGAGAATTTCATAGACTTATTTGATTTATCTCATACAATAGGTACTTTTTAATTAAATCTAGAATAATGTGTGATGTATAAACACAGAAACTTCGTTAAGTTTGTGAAGGCAACATTTTAGGGATGCTATTTGCCAACAGTAAAACTATCGAGTGCAATAATAAATCTCCAAATTCTCAATTCCTAAAATCTTAAACAGAGTGAACAAGTTGCTTGATTCGTCACACCAGAAACGGAGTAAAAATTGTTAGGCTACATTGTGGGACATCGGTGTCCTTTAATGGTTCATCTCGTCAGAGTTCGTGGGTGACTCGTTGGCCATGGAAGATTTTCGTCAAGCTTCTCTCCCGACGAGTTTCTCTTCTTCTTTCGTTTCTCCGGACGAGTTTAACCTCGAATCCACGTGTACGACATAGGTGCGTGCCGAGAAGCATGAGTAACTGGAGTTTAAAAACGGTAGCCCCGGGAGTATTCTTGGAAATACTACAACTGGAGAATCCACTGGTCTCAATGATTTCTTTGCCTCTCGTCAAACGAGTCACAATTTCTCGAAATTTTTCCCTCTTCTCGTTTCTTCTATTTTATCACTAGAACGTAGATCTAGATAACGATTTGTCCAAAAGAAGTGCGTGGAAAAATACTTTATTTCAAATAGTATTTCATAGTATTTCATTAGGTATTTAACTGCACTGGAAGATTTAAACCGCAACTTTAAAACTTACTAGTTAAAAAGTTAAATGAATCGTTTTCAAGGAAATGCTTATTTCAAATTACTGTATTAATTACTGGGTGTCTCGTGACGCACAAACGTGACACATCTTACATATTAATAATACGCTTCAATCTGAGGTCCAATTATAATTCGTATAGTCAAGAATACAGAATATCTTCAGATTAGATATCAGAATATCTTTATCTGTTTTAACATGTTTTAATACTAACTGTGAACAGTTAGTGATATCTGACCACAACTGGCAGAGTTGAAATTAGTTTGAGAGTTCAATCGCGTAAAAAATCGTGTCAAAGTTGTCGAGCACGGTATCGTTAATTGTATCGATTTCTGTTCGAAGAAACGATATATAGAATTCGGGGCCACTGGCTGATGCGCTATCACCTTTGCGAGGCGTAACGTAACAGTGAAGCTGCTTGTAACCGCCTAATAATAGCGCTACGTGGGAAATTCTCTGGCCTTAAATCAAGCCCACACCACGAGCGACAAGAAAATTGCTCTAACTCGCGATGAAGCGTCGTCATAAGCCGATAATTCGGTATACAAGATTAGCAAGCGGGGCCACGAGTGTTGCCTTATCCGATTCGACGACCAAATCCAATTAGCGAACAACTTTACTACTGATCCATCAATTTCTTGCGAAAGGGTGTCCCCGTCATTTGCGACACTGCCCATACAAATTATAATTAATTGCCTGTATCATTTCTGCCAGCAAATTTCCCAAATTTGATGACCAGAGATCGTCACATCTCTCTTCAAAATTTTTCAATTCAGAATCACGGTTTTCTCTAAATTCTTCAATCTTCAAATTCGGTCCCCAAATCATCACATTCCATCAAGGTAGAACTTGAAAAGATGATCCCAGCTTAGAGAAAATTTTGATAGTCATGTAACTGAGTTTAGCAAGAAGGTAGACTAAAAGAGTTGAACTCCCAAAAGCTTAGAGATCTTGACACAGTCTTGTACAGTCAAGAAACTACATATCTCCCAAAAAGGTCCAAAAGATAGCAGAATCGAAAGAGGTTTCTCCAGCGTCTCCGGTTGCAGAGAGGTCAGGATTTCCTCGAAGAATCGACGCACGGAATGCGTACCGGATGATTTCATTAAATGACGCAACGGTACATATCGAAGAAGCCGGTCATTCCTTGCGAACGGGGATACCGTGTTCCGTTATCCGAGACACACAACCGATTCCCTCGTCCTCTCTTCTTCTTCGTGTTGTGTCCCTTCTTTCGTTTCACTCGGTGCGTGTGTGCGAGACCGATATCTTCATGATCCTGTTCTCTCGGGACCGTGTGTGGACCCTATCTGACCGGGAAACTTTGCTTTTATCGTGCACGATATGGTGTTCATGGAAATTATGGGAAATCTGACGAATTCGCTGCAAGGTCGAGGTAAAACCGCTTTTCCTGCTCGGTGTTTCCTTGGAAAATTGCCTGCAGCGATCCGCTGACGTAACTTCTGATGTAACTGCAGGGTGACTGCATCGATTTCGTCAGCGTATTGTTTCGATGGTGTTTTTCGAGATTAAAAATCGAGTTCGTTGATCTTGAATTTTGTTGGTGCGCAAATTAGTGCGAAGATCTTCAGATACATTGTTAATTGTTCTCGCGATTTAGGTTTAGGTTCTTGTTTGTCTAGGGATACATATAAACTTCTGTCTAGATAAGATTCGATTAGGCTCAAACAAGTTTGGATAGTCTAAATTTATGGAAGATTTGTAGAAGCCCCGTAAAGTTAATCTCTTCCCAAGTGCTTTTAAACCGATGCAAATTGAACTTTTATCATCGCGTAGTAATTAGCTGCTTCTTACAACGAACAAAAGGATTAAAACCTCTGAGAAGGCCATAAAAAGAGTCTAATTTCGAGCTAACAGCCTATCCAAAAAGTTTCTCCGTGTTTTGGCTTGCTCGAACGCGTATTCGTCCGCGACGAAGCGGAGAAAAGAAAGCGACCCTTTCCGTGACGCGTTTGGCGAAAGTTGCGTACTGCTGAATAAACAAGAAGCGTTAAAACGGTGCGCCGTCTTTATTGCTCGCTGCTTTTTCACAGATCTAGTACCGAGAGCTAATCGTGCTTTTTATTAACGCCATGAAAACATACTTAGTTTACAGAATTTCTCTGAACGAGTCGGAGAATAGCTCGAATTAAAATTGCATATCACTTTTAAACACGATGAGCAATTCTTCGCTTAAGTTCATGGGGAATTTATGAAATTCGATCAAAAGATACATACATGTAAATACGATAGTTTATCTAAAACGATTCAACGTCCTCGCCTTATATAAATTTCGAGCTGTGTTTTTTTATTTTCTGCATCGCGGGATGGGTCGGAAAATTATAAGGCGAGGGGTTGATGATTTTTCGATGAAATATCAAATTCGTGTATCGACGAATCCTTATGCACAGACAAAAATTCATATACGTTATTTCATGCGTCCGTGGCAAGCTTTCACTTTCACATTTTTTTTTCTTTTTTCAAGCAATTAATCGCGCACCACTCGCTACGATTTTCGCAGCGACCGTGTACCTTCTTGCTCGCGCCTTTTTCTGTCCATAGCACCGTGAAAATTTCATTATTACCGGTAAATTTCCAGAAGGAGAATGACGCGGTTCTCGCTGGAGTCGTTCCGAGTCGATTCGCGTCGGTTCAAGGTAAAAACAACGATCTCTGGGTCAAGAACGGCATTGAACCGATACGATCGCGATAAGACCATTAAACGAAACATTCTTCTCTTCTGATCATTCAAAGACTACTTAACATAGTTCTCCTCTTATTTCATTAAAGAAATGTTATTCCGCGTTAAAGAAACGAACCAGTTGCGATAATTTTGCTAACAAAGAAAATACGTGTGTTAGAAAACTAAAGAGGTAGATATGCATGCGCGTGTGGTGTGTAGTAAAAGTCTCTAACATTAATAAAGTAGGTTGTCATTTTGTAAATTTGATTGGCTGCCGGACGATGAACTGACGCATATATGTTTTTGTGTGTAACATAAAGATTGCGGCCTGCTCCTGAGAGAGGAGCTCCTGGACCATGGGGAGACCGATCGGTACGCTGGCTGTAAGGCGAACCACGAGACGCAATCGTCGGCGAAGACGTCGCCAGGAGGCAGAAGCAAGTTGTCGAGCGAGTCAGTGTCCTCGGCGACTTCCACGTACGGCACCGCGTCCACGGTGGCAACGGCGTCCGGGTCATCTTCGGCGAAGGAGGACAGAGCCATCCTGAGCAGAAGACAACGCAAGAACCGCACCAGAGCACCGCGAGATCGACGCCGCGAGCTGTGCGACGACGAGCACGAGGACGAGCAATCGACGCAGCAGGAGCATCACCGGCATCACCATCGTCGCCAGCAGCATTACCCTAACAGCCCGTCGAGAGACTGCGAGTCGGTCGAGATAAGCGGCAGCGACGGCAGAAAAGCTGGCTCCAGGAGAAACAAAGCTCAGAGTGACTCGCATCGCGAGGAGAGGAAGAACGACGGTATCTTCCTGAGTCTTCAAAGAAAGGAACTGCACCATCTGAGCGACGCGGCCCTCGCTTCCTTGCTTCGCAGATACACGCTCACCGGGGAGCAGCTGGCTCACCTTGGCTACCCTGTGGAGTGCAGCTACTTCCCGGGCTTCGCCGTGATCATAAATTACCTGCAGCATCCCATTGGCCATCGGATTCGTAGCTATCATCATTTGGACGTGAACGCGCAGGAGTTCATACCCGGAAGCGGTACCAGTTCCTGGACGATGGCGGAGAGCGAAGGAGACAGTGGACATTGTAGCGGAAGCTCCGTAGAAAGTTCTGACTTGGAGCAAGAAAGTTCCTCGGACAGCGATAAGTATTCGGACATAGGCGAGTCGTCGTCCTCCTCCTCCACGGACTACTCCTGCTCTTGGTCGTCCTCGTCCGTTTCCGGTTCTCAAGAAAGCTCCCGAAGGTATTCCACCCCTGAACCGTACGAGCTGGTGGTGGCGGAGCGTAGGTGTGCCAGATGTTACAAAAGCTTCTACGTGAACAGAGAGAGCGGCGAATACCTGCACGAGGAACGGTGCGTCTACCACTGGGGCAAACTACGAAGCGGTCTCGTCGACGGAGCTCACAGCGAGACCTGGGAGTGCTGTCGAGGTCGTGAAACGGCTCGAGGCTGTACCACTGCCAGGATGCACGTGTGGACAGGTCTGGCACCCGGCTACAACGGTCCGTTCGAAGGTTACGTGCACACCAGGCCTGCCAGGATCGTCCCCAAAGATGGTAACTACGGCGTGTACGCGCTCGACTGCGAGATGTGCTTCACTCGACGTGGCCTCGAGTTGGCCAAGGTGACGGTGATCGGTATGGACGGAAACGTCGTGTACGACACTCTGGTGAAACCGGACGACGAAGTGATCGATTACAACACTAGATTCAGCGGCATCACTGCGACGGATCTGTCGAAGGCGTCGAAAACGCTCAGAGACGTTCAAAGGGACTTGACTAGTTTCGTTTACGCGGAAACCATATTGATAGGTCACGGTCTGGAGAACGATCTCAGAGCGTTGAGATTGTTGCACACGACGGTGATCGACACGTGTGTCGCGTTCCCCCACTTCCTCGGTTATCCTTTTCGCAGTAGCTTAAAAACCCTGGCGAGGACAGTGTTGCGAAGGGAGATCCAGGTGGCGGAACACGACTCCATCGAGGATGCTAGAATCGTACTAGATCTCATGCTTAGAAGACTACAACACGATCTCTCGTGGGAGTGTTGCGAGCCCTCGTGAAACGACCAACGAATAACGCGTTTATATATACACTCTCTTGGTGACTCGAATACAGTATGTACAGTGAATGGAACTCTGTCGGAGGTGGTGGACCTCGGTACTGGAGAACCGAACGAGTATCGTCGAGTCTACCTACGGTTAACCGGGCGATCACGCGGTCCTGTCGCGCGTCTTGTTCCCTGTCGTTAGTGCGCGCGTGGATCACGATCCTCTTTTTTTTTTTTGTTTTTCTTAACAGTGTCGAAGAAATAAAAAAAAAGCGCCAACGAGATCTGTCCGGACGGGAGCCACCCTGATTTCCCAGTAACTCTTCCGTCAGTGTTCAGTTCCAAGTGAAGTCTGTGATATGTTACATATATACAGAAAGAAAAAAGCTACACGCGTATGAGCGCGTCCCCGGGTTAAATGTTCGACGACCAGGGACGTGCTTGGTCACTCGCACAGTTAGACTTATAAGCACACCATACCCCATACACACGACTCATACGTTCAGTTTCATTCATGCGATACATTCGGTTTATAAGGTGCGTTGTTGCCGAGGAAAAGGTTTAGCTCGATTTCGATCGCGACCGCTCGGTACACACGAGTGATAGAATACTTTTTTATATTCTTTCTGCGTTTCTTTTTTTTTTTTTAAACGAATCTCTATTGTAACGTCGACAAAGGCTGTCCATATTTTTTTTTTTTGTTGATTCTACATCATTGACTCAATTTCAAGAAACAGAAGTACAAACAAGGCTGGTGCGAGATAAAAGAAATAAACAAGAAGATGAAGTGTCATCTTTGCGAATTTAAAGTATTTAAGTCACCCCACGAGCTTCGAATCTGTAACGATATTATGTTCGATATGCTGCGTTTCGATTTTGATTGCGTTCGATTGAACGGTGCACGCGTGATGCATTTTTTGACCCAAACAGTATACGAGTTACAATGCAATCTTGTTGACGTTTTGAAACGTTCGATCGAGTACTACGGTCACAATTGTTAAATCTAAGAAAACGACAAAAGTGTGACAACACTAATAAAACAATTAAACAAAAGAAAAAAAGCAAATATTTCCTTTATGTATTTCGATTAAGGTACTCGTCCCATCTGCGAAACGTTTTCCTCGACAAACGCTCAACGGGTACACACACACACGTTGATAGTAGGTATCTCGTGCTTGACATACTTTCATTGAGATATTGAATACATACAGAGTGTTTCAAAAAAGACATCATCAAAACTATGCTGTCTCAATCTTCGCGACGAAGGAATTCGAAAAGTCCTTTATCGTTTTGCAATCTGAAGCTCCGTTCCTAAGATATCAACGATAAAAGATCAACTTCCGGTGGCGCCATATTTGAATATGGAACTGAGCGAACAGCTGATGCGCGGGCGCAGCAATAAATACTTAACGCGCTACATAGTAAGTGATCAGCTGTTCGTACAGTCCCGGTAAGATTTAAAATGTAAAATGTGTAATATTAGTTGGGTCGGAAAGGGTTAGGTTCGTATCTCGGAAACGAAGCCTCTTATCGCAAAACGGTAAAGGACTTTTCGGTTCTCCTTTTCGCGAAGAATTTGTACTATTTATGTTGCAAATGTTTTTTTAAAACACCCTGTATATATGTGTAGACACATTTATACTCGTAGGATGAACGTACACGTACACGTTTTATACCTTACGACCCGTCTCATGCATATTTCATTCAGCGTTATTTTTTCGTACACGTACGAAGCGAGAGGAGGACACGCGGCGTCATTGATGCTGGTAAGTGTCTTTCGGGCTTCCACCGAGCGGTTTGCATTTAAATTCTCCTCGAAAAACGACGACGTCTAGAAAATGTCGCTAAAACGAGGACAACGCGAATCCGAGATGTTCCTTCGCGGATTTAACGAGTTTTTGTATATGTTTTAGTTGTTGTTTTTTTTTCTTTATCCATTGACGACAGCAGAATCTTCGAGCCTCTTCTCGAAATCGTGCGTCCTTCGTTCGCCGCGTGATCGCCGCTGAATTTTCGAAAAGAGAAAGAAGAAAAACACGATGTGTCTTATCATTCGACACACGGTACGTGCCCGTTTCTCATTGGCTCGACCATTTATCGATCAACTACTTTTTTGTCGTTCCGGACGAGGAACGAACGTGTGCGCGAAACAAGAGCGTGGACAATTTTATAATCGACCGCGATTATAAAATACGCGGCGCGCGCATTTGGTCAGGTTTCCGTTTCGTACGTGTCGACGCGTGTAAATCATAAGCGGATCGAGCCTGAGAACCACGTGCCCGTTTTCGACTCACGCTCAAAATCAGACACACAGATAATGTTCCGTGATTTTATATACAATGTTTATTACGACATTAGCGAACCCTGCGTTTGCGATACAGGCTGTTCAAACGTTGCCATTCTATTTGCTGAGATGCAAGCATTATTGCCTCGTTACAAAGAAACCTGGATGTTAACGAACGTTAATTAGAAATCGAGGTGGGCTTCATTATGAAACTTACCAAATATTACGTATGGATTCGTCCTCTTATGAAGAGCGACGTGGATATCTGACATTAGAACAAACCTCAAAAGTCCTGAAGAATTTTTGATCATGTGAATCATAACTTGTGCAACCTGTTTTGAACAGCCTGTATCGATACACAATGTGATACCGCACACGCGGTCATAAGTATTCAACAACGGAACATTTTGTATACCGACCCGGGGAACTAGGTTTCCGTGGTAAAAATAATCCTCAGAGGGTCGTGTGTTCGCCAACTCTTTTACTTAATCTTACCCGCCGTGCTTTTTTTCATTTTTTGTTATTTTAACGCGCTGATCGCTGTGGCTTTCATTTTTCTAATTTGACGTCTACTATTTTACTAAAATTGTGAAGGAGAAAAGCATATCAGTTCGATAATCTATTTATGCCGTGGCGATCAACACGTTAACGACTCGCGTCACAACATACCATAAATATTGTCTATATCCTCGACCTGTACATATATCCATGCCACATCTCTTCCCGTGTTCAAACCATCAGATACTTTTTTCGACACGTTCAGTCTTTTGTAATTCATACACTCGATACGAAAGCAATACAGTGGTACCTCGATTGTACGAATCGATTAGTTACCGGATGACCATGGAATCATTAATGATTATAACTAATTGAATCATTAACGACCTTGACACGAATTTTTGTGTACGCGGTAAACTTTGTAAAATTGATTTCGAAGCGTAGCCTTTACTTTGTGATTAATGTGACTGAAAATTGTAAGTATTTTGGAAATGAGTTTCTCAAGAACCGCTTAAACAGAATCATTAATTTGTCAGTTCTACAAATGCTTACTCTTTTCATGAATCTGGAGATCGTACGTATGTGTACTTGGAGTAATCGACGTTCTACTGTGTTAAATCATCGCTTTGTAAATAAGCACACTATTTATTTGAGCGAATAGCGAGAAAAACAGAAGTATGTACCTGGTGGCATCCTCGAAGAACGTTCCTTTGAAATTGTTGTGCTGTGAGATCTCGAAGGGTCTGAACTAGCGAGACCCGTTCGCAATCCATCGCATTTTCCTGCTGCATCGGTTCATAATCGAAGATCATTGAGAAAATACGAAAAAACCCAGAAGACGAAGAAGTATGCGTATGCGAATCGAAATTAAAACGATCAAACAACATCGAATCGAACGATTTAAGCTATTTAAGCAATGTAATTTATACAGGAAACTTTTGCTACCAAAAAATATACGATCTACGTTTTTAAGATACCAGAATTGTTTGGTGCGAATAAATTCGATCCATGAATCATTGTTGAAAAGATACACCCACTTCTTTTCGTTTCTTTTTTTTCTCTCTCTTACTCGCCGAGTTCGAACGTTTTCAAGCGAAGTCACTTTCAAAATATCGTCGTACATCTTGCGGAACGATCAACTTATGCATTTCAATATGGCCGACGAGATCTCCCTTGCTTATTGAGAAATTTTTCCTACGTTATCGCCGGTAGAGGATCTCGTTCCTTTTTCAGAAAGATTGCGTCGGAATGATGGTTTCTTGATGAATCATCCAGCCTTGAAACGATCTCGTTTAAATCCGCGCGCGTTCCCGGATGAAATTCATGAATTTATCGAAGTCATGAAAGAGAAATCATCCCCGTCTTATTCTTATTATTATTCGTGACTTACGAGAAAGACATCGTTACAATGGGAGGTACGAAAAAAGAAAACAATAAAAGAGGCCATCGTTGCGAGCGAATCCCCGTGAGTCCAGGACGTGTCCCTGAGAGGAAACAATGGAAATACTGCGACAGAGTCTGAAGCATATAATGAACTCTCTTGTTCTTGTCTCGTCTCCTCCTCCATATTTTTTGTTATTTTTTCTTTTGCCTTTGTTTCCGATCGACCCGAGCATGAAAGCGTATTGTGTTAACGCGGAGATTAACCCTTTGCGCTCTGTAATTGTTCTTACGGTTGCTAATTGAATTGCAAAGATATCGTAAGGAGATTATTAGTCGAATTTTCTGGGGACTCTAATTCCATAGGCGTGAAATTAGAATCGCTTTGGCAATTACCTACTGAATCGGTTTCTCTAGTTGGTCCTATTTGAGTCGAAAATTTGAGAAAGGGTCAGATCGGCTTTCAGACATGTTTGGTCAGGTTTCAGTGGGATTCGATAAGGTTTTAGGTTAAATCTCGATGATGCGGTCATTGACTCTCAAATATATGCAAATTTGGTTAAACCGAGGTTTGGATAAGCTTTTGGTTACATTTCGTTGATTCGGTCGTCGACTTCCAAATATATGCAAATTTTCGTTCGAGTTAGATTTATACAGGGAATAAGATAAAGTGATTACACCCTGCAATAAAAGGTCTTTATTAGCCCTCATCGTTACATTCGTAAGCTGTCGATGTACCACACCATGGACCTCCTCCCCAATATGTACCAAGAAAGCAGAGCAATAATTACAACGAAAATAATTTAGGTACTTTCACGAATTCGATTAAATGCAAAGTAACCGAAAAGGATCCAAAATATCACAAAGGGTTAAATAAGTACTCTTCGCTGGTTTGGCTAAGTCGTGTGAGGAACGTGTTGGGATAGACTTTTCAAACGTTTCTGTTATTTCCGTCGTTCGAAAGCACTCCGCATGTACAGAGGTTCTGGGTTACGTAAGCTTTAACCTCGCATGATCGATGAATAGAAGACCGCACCGAATCGCGGCGATCGTTTCTTGAATCATCCATCGTTCGGCAGATGAAGAGCTGTGCCGGGACAAGGGCGTATCATTGGAATCGTAATTCGTTTGTGCCTCGATCGATGGCAACTTTGTCGATGACTGCATCGCCCTCGTTTTGTCGATACAGTTGGACCTCGTCAGGTAGACACGCGTCTCTATTTTCTTTCGACATAATCTCAAAGCCTTCTACGTTAATACGTATTAACTGCCACAAATAACCCGTATTAATCGAGCTTCGAGATTTCAGCCTCTGTTGTATCAGATTTGCGGCGCTGAGGACCACTACTCCAATCTTGGAAGCCCGTTTGTCACACTGCCAACATTTCCACCGTGTATTTGTCCATTTTTTTTTTAATTCCGAGTGCTATATCCGCCATAATGTTCTTTGGACAGTGAAGAAACCGTTTGTTCGCCATATTCCAATCTTGTATTCGTATAGGATAGTGAGGTTTGGAATAGAATTTAAATGGCAATGTTAATTTTGAATGCTTTTTTCTGTTCTCATCTTCAGACTCTATCTCGTGCAGATATTTTAAAGGTACGGTAGAGTACCTATCACAAATCAGCTCTCACATAATAGTAAAGTCAATTCGCCTGTAACTGTGTCCGAGCTAAAACCCAGTACATTGTACGAACCGAACGGGAAAGTACTTGTACAAGTGCTAAATTAGTGCAGTCTGCGAAAGTAGACTAACCAGGCGGACTAATTGACCAGTATAACTGGTGCAAGTTACTTCTTTAAACCAAGCTTTAGCCTAAGAAAGTAGACTAATATCATCCGACCAGTTTAATTAACCAGTATAACTGGTGCTAGTAAATTATGATAGCAATATAACCCGGTTTAAGGTTACCTAGCACAGGTTATTTATAGCCTGGTCAAAGGTCGTACGCACAGAAATTATTGAATGAGAATCAGCGAGAAAGTTATGATCAATGGCGAACTACAGTTGATCACTCAGCTCTCGCTATATTGCCGTGGGTAGCAACATACAACGTTAAAACTATGTTAGGTTTCCGTTTCTAGGATACGGTAGAAAAGAAAAGCAATATACTGCCTATTTTAGGGTAATTCGACTTGTGGATTAGATACTGCCTCACACGTTGCATTCAGAGACACGTTCGCTGCAGACGTTTTAGATTCAAGTATGCTGTGATTTCGCTGACGCAGATGTTACAGACATTATTAATATTAATGTTCATTCTGTAAACGTCTTCAATACGAGCGACTAAAAATCGGCGTAATTATAACGTTCGTTAAGTCGACCATTAATCGGAGGACCTAATTGCCCGCTCGTGAGCATAATCACAGTCTTCGTAACACCATTTCCGCGTTAGGCGGTTCGGTTTCGCAGCCACTCGACAATTATTATTGGCAAATAAAAGACGATACAGAATTTCGCGAAATAATCTAACGAGTGAAACGGCTTTTATCCTGGAAACAACCGTTACGTAAATTAGAAATCTTCACTAATATTTTATTAAGTCAAAATTTGAATATCCGAACAAGTGCAAAGGGTTGAAATGATTGAAAATTTTCTACGATTGGTGAAAATTATAGTATTGCTTGAAGAAATAGCACTCGTTGCAAAAGAGAACGACACGAGTAACGACAGACCAGTTTTAGCACCACCCACCACCGAGAGCTTTCACGAAAGCCTCTCGAAGAAAGTTTGATCCTGGCGTCTCATATTCCCCACGATATGGTTACTTCTCATAGTCCCATCGAATGCAAAGGTCAATCGTTACATCATTTCGTTCCGGGGAGATCTCGGCTTTCTTCCGCAATTTTATCCTTTCTCTTTATTTCTTATTTTCTCTCGCCTCGAACATCAGCGAATTCGCGAGGATCACACGATCTAACTCGACATAAATCATTATTGAAATGGACTAGCGACAAAATTCGAGAGCAACTTGTCATATATCTCGAGAAATTAGCTGTCTAGGATTGCAGCTCTAGCAATAAATTGTTAAGAAAGAAGTTTCTTTTGAAAATTTCCCGTGTGTACCCTTAATACTTGTTAACTAGTGAAGTTTACAGCGCTGTTATCTAGCAATAAATTTTTAGGAAAAGAAATTTGGATCGAAGTAAATTGCGAGTTACTTGAAACTTTTGAGACGATGATGTTATGATTGTGATTCAATGGGGAACCAAACGTAAATATTTGTTAAGCGACTGCGTGTTCGTTCTTTTGGGAATGTATGATAAAGCAGAGCAAAGATGCGTACTATGTATATCACTGCTTAAACACGGTGCTCTTTTTCATCGAACATCTGTTTTCGTTATCTGGGAATCGCTTGTTCGCGCAGGCTATCAAATAAACTCGAAATTTTCGGTTTTCGATTCAGTGTCAAGGTGACCGTGTTAACAATGTAAACGCGAACCTTTACGATCGCCAGCATCTGTTCCTGTTATCTTAGAAGGAAGCGAAATTAAAACGAAACTTGAACAAATGTTGATTTTCCTCGTTTACGAGTTGTACAATAATTTTAAGGAACGATATGATTTCCTATGTAAATAACGTATGAGAAGAAATTAAATGACAGAATTTATAAAAATTATGGTTTTCTTCTTTTCCTGACTAAGTTGATACCATTAGTTAAATTGTTGATTTCGAAACATAGAGTCTGTCACGATTTCAATGGTATCATAAGATAACACTTATGTCACATTTTGAAGCTTAAGCTTTAACGTTTCATTAATATTTTTAATGCAAAGTACAGCTGATAATCCATTCGCAACTTGATATTGTCCATTAGCAAATATCCGCAGTTATATTCTGAAATTACAATTCCCATTAAAATTTGTTTATACAGCCATTTACGTTGAACTTTAAACTTTAATTTGGTATGGTATAAGTGCTATACGTTTCGAAATCGGCCATTGTTCGCTATAGCTCATAATCTTTCGTTTTGTATTAAGAATATCGCCGAAGAGCTTACGTTTTCTCAAACTTCGAGCTTTAAATTTATGTAAGTGCCAGTTCGAGATACTTCTGTGTTATGAAATCGTGTCAGACTACGCTTGGATATACGAGATAGAAAAGTGATATTTCACTTAGAAACTTCTTCCCTGGAAGGAACGCTAAGTTTTCCCGTACGTGTGGGTCGAACAAAACTCTTCCTAGTTGACTATATAACCAGTGTTAAAAAAAACACCATAACTGGATTTGCGTACAAAGGGAAAGCGCTGATCTTCGTTGAACGTGGACATATAATCTTCCACAAAGTACAGTTACGAGTCGTTATCGCAGCACGTACGTAATACGTAAACGCGTTTCCGACAAGTATAAGCGTCATTACTGCTTCGAGAATACATCAAATGATTATACAAATTAATTGATAAATTTTTCTTGAAGACGCTGTAATCGACAGAAGTCTTTTCAATTAATCATCGCTTAAGAGAACGTCTTCCTAGAAATCTGAACATTTTCTTAAAATACGATATAACACAAATATTGACGAAATTTCGTATTCCCCCAAGACCATTAAACAAGTTTTTTTTCCAAAACCACATTTTTAATACCGCGTGACCAAAACATCTAAAAATCACTCGATCGATTTACTTTAAACAGAAAATTTATTTTGGAGACCAAAGTCTCATTTTTATTACGAATTTTTTCCTTCGTTTCGGCTGGTTTTTGTATCAAAAAAGAAATGAGTGACTTTTTGTAGGTGGGTTATCCTTCGGTTATTCGAAATCATTCATATTTTTTGAAATGCAGTAATTTGAAATAAGTATTTTCCATTTACCTGTTCGAGCACATGCATCGCTAAAATAATTAGAGAATTCCACCTTTAGATAATTCACGAAGACAAACATCGAAGAGATAAGAGAGTTACGTTCGATAACTTAAACGGCATACGAGGTTCCTCAAATATTTAAACGGTACACCGAATGATAATGTCTACTAATTATTTCGAGTGGTTCATAAATTAACTTGTACTTATTAACACGTTCGAGCGAGAGGCTGACGGTCTCACAATACCTCGCAATCAATTATCATAACATGAAAGATCCTCGCTTGATAAGGCAAAAAAAAAACAATAAAATATATTTTGTTAAGATCGGCTTACAATCGTGAATAAATTCCGCTTTTATGATCTTCCACGTCGATTTACACACACGAAATATTCCTCTTTTTCTCCTCGGCGACAACAGTAACTATTATCACAAGATAAGCACGCTACGAAGTTATAACGAGGCCTAATACATATCGTCACAAACATCGTAAAACGCGACAAATGTTCTTTTAAGTCTTACAGGGCCTTTAAGACCTTTAAGGTCAAAAAACATTTTAAACATTTTAGTATTTCATATTTTAACACTTGAACAACATAATTTTTTACTATGGTACTTTTCAAATTTAGAAATTTATCTTTTGTCTTGCGGCGAAGAGAAAGTACTATAGTACGCAATAAGATGGTTATCTAACAATCGATAATTTTATACGAAGAACATTAATAGTAGTCTTCCATAGGCATTTTCAGTAAACATTTTAATATAACGCAAGTGCTGCTTCACAATTTTATGTCATTGAGTAAATTCAACATTTTATATGCAGCAACTTAGTACAATTATTTGTCTCTGCGTGCTTATGAGTTGACAGCTTTAAGCAAGACCACTTTTAAACAGCAAAATAAAAAGCTGCAGTTATGCACGTAATTTACACAGGTACGATAGTCAAAGATCGACGTTCACGGCGCGTCATACAGACACAGACGGTAAATGTGATCAATACTATCGAAACGCTCCTGGCTAAAAGTTCAAACGAGCAGGGAACAAGTTGTATAACGCGTAATTATTCCCTGCTCGTTTCGTTATCACGGCAGCACGCGTATCGAATGGACCTTGAGCGAGTACGAGAAAAGACGCCCTGTTGGTTATCTGCATGGAAAACGTCGATAGCCTAGTCTCGTCTGTGGACACGCATCTTACGAAATTTTCTCATGAATCTCCGCAACGCGACGTTTTGACCAGTACTTCTGCGACGAGAAGCTGTATATTTGTCGTTCCGATTATCGAACAATTTTACTCCGAAAGCACGACGCGAAGTCGCGGGCGTTCAACACAATTGTTATGCAATCCATCTATTATTACTTCTTCTTGCGTAAAATATCCCTTAAAATCCTCCACTAAACGATGCTCCCTTTCGTCCACTTGAATTCCACGCGCTTTCCATCTTTCCATAACTCGTTTCGTGGGATCGAAATTTCAAGGTCCACCGTCTCCCATTAAGATTCCCCTCGATTATCCGGTGTGAAGGACTTCCGGGACTGTTGGCAGAAAAGAAATCATTAGGCTATTGTAGAAGTTCATTTCGAATTAACAGATAACTATATAGTTATATGGAATATAGGGATCTAGAATAGTTGGGAATATATCAATAGTGTGAATTGAGCTTAACATGAAATTTTTCTGACACGTTCAACTGCTGAACTGAATTAGGATCTACGCTCCTATACTCCTAAATCCCTATATCTCCATATTTTTGGATCTTTAATAATTTATACCCCAAGTATAAAATATCGTAACATGCTGAAGTACAGAGAAAGTTTAAATATATATATAATTCTTCTCCGTTTCCTCGGTGTTCAAAGGAAGCTAATCGTGCACCGATTGTTAAGCTGCACGATGTTCAGCCGATGCTTGACTTCGCACGAAATCCCAAAGTCCTTGGTTTTAAATAAAACTCGAGTTCGTCGTGTAGCAGAGGCTCTCGGACACGTTGGTGTCACTGAAACATCGGACAAATTTATGGTATAACGAACGTGTAAAGGCGGGAGGGGAGTGAAACGAATGTTTCTCCGATGTTCTCGAGGTGGACAGTAAGAAGGTTTTTACGCGGGTCAGGGACGTTTTTCGGAGGCGTTGCCTCTTTGATATATGCCCACGATAGCTACGTTGATGTCGCTCTTTATTAACAGGCACGATGTACAAAGCCGGGTTGTTGAACCTGACGATTCTACCTCGAAGAAACGGATTATTCGAGGTGAACGATCGGTTGGTTGATCGACCAGGGACCGAGATTTAACACGCGAATAACGTTAGAAACTGTCTAAAGGCCGAGTTCGAAATACGAGCGAGAGATAACGCTAGCTCGGTCTTCTTCTGGACGATGATCTTACATTCCTGACTTTTTTCGTCTCTCGAGGACACTTCGAGATCGCTGAATCTGTACCGTTATGGTTATAGACGTTCTTTTTTGGTGTTTTTTCTTCGATCGTGCGAGTGTAAAGATACTGATCGATCAATTCTCCTTTAGTTTCGATTAAGGCTTATTATCGGCTAACTTTTCCTTCTAATACCACGCATACGCTCTATAGACTAAGGTAATAACGTACTCGATATCTGCTTTCGTCAGCTTGTGTCTCGTATCGATCATCGGGAACATTCGCGACATTGTAATAGTTCAATCCGTTATAATACAATTAAAGGATACGGTAAGAACAAAGCAAACAGCACGATTTACAGTATCGCTCAACAGTCGCAATTACGATGCAGCCTGAATTGTGCGGATAAATCGTGATCGGAATTGGTAAAGATTCAAGCGACAGTGTATCTTCAATCTACCTGACCAACGAAGCTACTGTTTGCAGTTCTCCGAATCCTTGATGAAACGCTACGTATTAAATATAGTAGCGATTACGAGCTGCTGACTCGTTCATTTGTCCAAGGAGGAACACCTTCGGTTATTTCGCTGGAACCTCAAGGTTCTGATCAGAATCTCCTCTACGACAACAGAGTCGAGATCATCCGTGGCCATTAAATAATAAGCTATCTTTGCACGGATCGTCCAGACAGTCGAGCTAGATCGACGAGGAAAAGAGAGGATGCTGCTTTAACCAGGGCATGTCGGCCAAAGAGATAGGAGTATGTTGCAAGGAGAAAATCTCCAGGTTTCGTGCAGCGCAACAACTTTCTTTCTTCGGATAAGGCGCGTGGGTACCTGGCGAGTCTCGAGGAAGTGTTTCCTATGGTAGAAACGACCACGAGGCGCGGAGACGCCAGGGAGGACAGGAACTTTCTCCACCTCCGTTGCTCGCAACTCTATCTTGGAAATCGTGGCCCTCTTCTACTCGCAGTTTGATGTACAGTCAATAGCAAAATCTCACCTATAGGGAAAGTGGCGGCATAACAGAGCGAGACCCCACTGCTCTCCTCGTTCTTAATTAGCAAATTTTCAAATTTCCGGTCTTCCATATTCATACATCTGAAAATTTAAAACATTTTTCATTTATCTTTTAAAGTTAGAAACTCGAGAATCTTGTAACGCATGACGATAAAAATAATAATAACATTATTTACTTAATTGTGCAGTTTACAAGAAGATAGTTAGCTGATAACTTGAGTATACGTAACGTACAATTAAAAAATGCAATAAAGGCGATTCCCTCGATTCGATAATGCAATAAAAACCACAATCGTAACCGTGGAAACAACATCGGAAGTAAGTAGAGAATAACAGGACGAAGAATAATAATCGTCGAGATAACGGTGGTTAGTTTACAGCAATTGGTATCTCTTGCGGTATTTTGTGGGCCAACAAAACATCTTTGACGTAATACGATACATGCTTCCTGTACCAGTGTTTATTAGCTGTATCGATTTTATCGTTGCTTCTTGAAAACGACGTGCATCATCGTTGAAAGATTCGAAAACGTGACCCCTCTTTCAGGGGATAACGCGCATGCGCCGAACATACGAGTTCTATGCATAGTGACAAACGTGGTAGATTTCTCTAGGGAAAATTTACATAGATTCCCCAAAATTGAAGGCAGGCGATGAGTGTTCCTCCTTCTACGGTTATTTTTATTCGAAGAAAGCCTACGATGCAATGGAGATACAAATTTATCTCGTCTGTGATAACTGAAATGTGACTCTTTTTAGCAATGTCATTATATGATAGCGGAATGAGCATTTTACTTACATCTTGATGAACATTCTAATTGCAAGGCATCGTTCAATTTTCCGAGCCACTTAATATTTCTCATTGGCTGAATAATACTGTTATCCAGTTCGACGAGCTCGCTCGTGAGACACCGATCGCGTGATTCATCGTTTAGCACGATTTTATCTACTTTCTTGAAAAATTTCTCCTTCGTCTGGCTGAAGAAAAAAAGAAAATGAAATCAATTGTACTGATTACAAGTACTAATCTAGGTGTTATCGTTAACCTTACTTTATTCTCTTACGAAAACTAACGATTACGTTTTACGAGGTTAAGTTCGGGGGGTTAAGTTACATGCTTTATTTCCATTTTATCCGTGATCGATCGTGTGTCAAATGGATCATGAAAGATAAGCTTTTATCCTCTGCAAAGACCTTTTCAGGAAATAATAAGTATTCTTTGGCTCATCGTGTTAGTGAAATTTAAAGAGATTTGCACACCATAGGTAATTGCTCGTTGTTGACAGAACAGTTACGATAGATGTCCTACTTCTTTTTAAAGTTTCAACGAGTCTTGGCGGCGCTGAAACGTCCACTTGTATTTCATGCCACGATGGCGAATGTAGGAGAACAAAGTCGCGAAAGGACGGTGAATTTTCGCTGATGACCAATAGAAAAAACTGCGCTAGCGATAGGCTGGCTAGAAACACGAGAGCATTAAATATTCCGGAGGTAGGTTAGGCTATTGTCGATTGAGAAATCAAACGGAAGACACGAACGTGGCTCACGTCGTTTGCCGATTGCGACATGCAGTGTTCATCGTTACGTCAATTTCTGGCTCCATATATTATCGATCAACTGATATACCGAGCTTTTTCACGTTTATCCGTTTGCCAACTAAAAAATATTCGTGCATATCGTACAAATATTTTCGCGTTTGAATACCAGGATATTATCTAAATACGTGTTTATCGTTGTCGAATCGACGTCAGTCGTTGTCTCGATTTTTATCGACGTAGTGACCATTACGATAATCGAGATCTTCGAGATCATTGACATAAGAGTTCATGTTTCACCATCGACACCATTCCCTGTCGATATTGCCCCATTATCGAACGATACGTCAATGGTAAATGTGACTTTACGAGAAATAAAGAGGTAAACGTGTTCTAAGAACAACTGTGGCTAAATTAGAAACCAGAGTTAAAAGAATATGCTCAGAATGTTCAATATTATGTTTTTAAAGTATTCCATTGAAATGATAAAAATCTATGTGCGTTGCAAACATTCAGCAAGGGTGTGCTACAAGGAAACGATTTATATTTAGCAACTCGAATATTAATGTCGGGTATCGCTTTATTGCAATGTGCTACTCTCGTTCACCCCAGTCACGCTTTCTCCAACTAGCGCTAAACCGATCTCTGTTTTTCCGTTTGTACGATCTTGGCAATTATATTTTAACTGTTCGAGAAAGCGACGCTCGATTTCTGTTTCGTGTATCGATGATCTCTATGTTAACTTATATGCTTTCCAAAAACTATAGAAAAGATAAGAAAGAATACAGACGCAGAAAAATTTAATTTGGAGGTTAATAATTTATAAATAACCCACTTTTTGTTGACATCATTTTGAGGACAGAACTTCTTACAAGACTAATGTACAAGAAATTATTTGACCATGAAGTCGGTGATACGAGGAGCGTCAAGGACAAATTATTTCTTTTCTACAAACATTATTTCATTCTCTATTTTAACAAGCTCACCTTGCTCTTTGTTTCCACGCTAAAATGAACGCGAATTATTTTTTTAATCGTAATTATAGATTTAGAGAATAATAATACGATAACAGTTTAATACTTGTTAAAATAACATATAAAAAATGATAATTTTCGCTTTATTATTTTTTATTCACCACAATTAACGATGATGTATTGAAATGCGGGTATATGAAGATTCAAATTTTTAAAAACTAAATCGACTCTTTCGAGCATCGATTCGAGCGTTCGATGTATCGAGAAGTTTGCTGAAAGTCGAGATTGTGAAAGTATGTAATGGCGATCAATAGACGCTAGCAACAGCTGTTTTGTTACGTTAGTGTATAAATAAATGTGAAACTTGTGCATTTTATTGTTTATTTTATACAATAAATACTTTATTAAATTACTAACGTCAATTAATGATTACAAAAAATTCGTTTTTTCGTTGGAAGAAGAAACAATTGTAAGTGCTTCCGAGGATATGGATTGTAATACTGCATTCTTTATATTTTTAGACATGTTAACTTTATGAAGATTGACTAGTGTATTACAAAGTTCGCCAATTTTCAGAGATAAGGATTTGTTAAAATGTCAAATTGGACCGGAAGCAATGGTCCTGTTCCAGCACGATGGTTGCACTGTCCACGAAAAGCAGTCAATTTAGTTCAGAATAAGTTTCTCGCGTTTAAGACACCACTATCATCTGCATTTGATAACCAAGTGCCAGAAGAATGTCGTTTTACAGTGGATATGCTACTTGCATCGTTAAAAAGTCAAAGATTAAAATTAGGCCTATGGATCGATCTGACAAATACTTCAAGATTCTATGACAAAAAGAGCTTAGAAGCTTATGGTTGTAAATATTTGAAGTTACAATGCAGAGGACATGGTGAAACACCTTCAAAAGAACAAACAAAAACTTTTATACAAGTTTGTAAAAATTTCATATCGCATAATCCATTGGAAATCATTGGTGTCCATTGTACACATGGTTTCAATAGAACTGGTTTCCTTATAGTCAGTTACTTGGTAGAAACTGATGGCAGTAGCGTTGATGCTGCTTTGGCAGAATTTTCTACCGCAAGACCACCAGGAATATATAAGGCTGATTACATTCAAGAGTTGTTTAGACGATATGACGATGTAGAAGATGCTCCTGATCCTCCACCTAGACCAGCTTGGTGCTTGGAATACGATGATGATAATACACAAGGTACTCCTGATGAACCAGGCCCTAGTAAGAGAAAAATGCATGAATTTAATAACAGAAACCCAATATTCATGGCTGGTGTTCCTGGTGTAACTGTTGTTTCGGATAGTACCAAATTGCGTAGAGTACAAAAACGTGTTCAGAAAATATGTGGTTGGGTATCGACTGGATTCCCAGGTTCTCAACCAGTTTCGATGGATGAAACTAATATCGCATTATTACATGAAAAAGCATACATGGTATCGTGGAAGGCAGATGGAACAAGGTTAGGTGGAAACGTATTTAAAATACTAAAAACAGGTTTAAAACATATTGTGTTTACCTAGGTATATGATGTTTATACAAGAGGATGGAGAAGTTTATTTTGTAGATAGAGATAACAGTATATTCCAAGTTAGTAAAATGACATTTCCACATCCAAAAGAGTCATCTAGAACTCTTAAGGATACACTGCTAGACGGTGTAAGTAACTGTTATTAAATAATTCATATATATTGCTAAAGTTATATAGCAAGATTTTATAAAATTCTATTGTTTCAGGAAATGGTAATTGACAAGGCATGCGGTAAAGAGTATCCAAGATATTTAGTTTATGATGTAATAATGTATGATGGTAGAGACGTGAGTAAATTACCATTCTTTCCTCAGCGTTTTGATTTCATTAATCAGTCTATTATGGGTGGTAGAAAGAAAGCTATGAAAGAAGGAAGACTACAAAAGGAGATAGAACCTTTTTCAATACGGTTAAAACCCTTTTGGGATGTGACACAAGCTGGTACATTGTTAAGTGATAAATTTGCTAAACAGCTTGGCCACGAACCTGATGGTTTAATTTTTCAACCTGCTGAAGATCCATATTGTCCCGGGATTTCTCCAAAAGTTTTAAAGTGGAAACCTTTATCTCTTAATTCTGTTGACTTTAGATTAAAAATAGTTACAGAAACTGGAGAAGGAATTGTTCCAAAAAAAATTGGGCATCTTTATGTAGGGGGATTAAATATGCCATATGCTAAAATGAAATTCTGCAAACAAATAAAGGGTTTAGATAACGCAATTATAGAATGTAAATTTGAAAATGGTAGATGGGTTTTTATGCGTGAAAGAACAGATAAATCATTTCCTAATTCTGTAAACACAGCTCAATCTGTATGTAGAAGTATCAACAAACCAATAACGACTGAAATTCTCTTAAATTATATTAAACGTGATAGATTTATAAATGAATCTAATGCCACCACCAAATAAAAACCTACATAGGCATAAGTAATGTTGTATTTACTGCGACGTGTTAAACGGTTTTGAAGTATGAACTACATGTACCTAGGTTACTGTATCTGATCATGATAATTTTACTAATGTAAAATCATAAAAGAACTTAAACTGTTCATTCAATAAAGAAATTATATAATAACTATGCGTTTTTTAAATATTTTAGGCACCTTTATTAAACTCCTTCCTTGTCATAATTATTCTAAGTATCTAATCGTATTGGAAAGAAAACATACAATAATCGTAAATTGTCATTTTTTCTTTTTTTCAGACAGAACTGTATTATTGTGGTGTACAAAAGAATTTACGGTGAAAGAAAAACGATCGTTACGGATAAATATAGAATTTGATCATGCAACATTGATACGTTGGTCTCCTGATGGAAAAGCTTTCATCATACATAAAGCTGTGGCAAACACTATTGAAGTGTATAAAATTTCAAAGAAACCAGATGGCACTTTGGCTTCTGCAACAAAAGCTTTGGAATTTCCGAAAGTATAAATTTTGTTTTTCTCTCTTATAAACACTTTTGATATATAGATGTTACATTTCTTGTTATTAATATTTTAGCAACATACTGAAGATGTTGTTGGAATGGACATTGCATTTACAGGAAAATACATTATTACATGCAGCAAAGCAAATGATCTTATAATATGGGATCTTAAAGGTCAAGTTCTTGCAACTGTAGAATTACATCTTGGATCTACGTATAAAGCACGTACATCACCTTGCGGACGTTTCGTTGGCACTTCTGGTAAAAATATTTTTAACTTACTATAAGATAAAGTGAAAATCATTGTAACCATACTAAATTTTGTTCTGTAGGGTTTGTTCCGGATCTAAATGTATGGGAAGTGGTATTCAGTAAGTCTGGAGAATTTATGCAAGTGGCCAAGGCTTTTGATTTGGGCGGACATACATCAGGAATACTTGATTTTACCTTTAGCGCTGATAGTAGTCAGATGGCTACTGTATCAAAAGATGGAACTTTCCGCCTATATAATACAAATGGTAATAAACTAAAAAATTGTTTTTATAAAATAAATTCAATTGACTTAACTTTATATCTTTACAGTTGAATTTAAGAAAGGAGAAGATCCACGCATACTTCAAATTGGATTGTGGGAAAATGCAGCATCAGCAAACATTGCACTATCTCCAAATACTGAAGTATTAGCAATAGCTCATGGATCATCGTTAAGTTTTTATTCTGCAATTACTGGCTTGTTGGACAATACTATAGAAGATATTTTTCAAGGTATTATTTCCTCTTTTTCTTAGCCTATTGTATAATTGAAATGCAATTACATCGTCTGTTTATACTATAGGTCCCATTATGTGCCTAGCTTTTGATGCTGCAGGAGAATACATATTGGTTGCTGGTGATAGACATATAAAAGTTTTTCGTAATATCACTGGTTATCGAGTGGCAATTGAATCCGCGAAACGCAAGCTTATGCAAAGGCAAACGTCAGCCACAAAGGAACGCTTGGAAAAACTTATTGAAGACAATAGAAAATTTCTTCAAGCGATGGGAGAAAAGTGTCCTTAATGAATCAGTTTTTATGCTCTTTATGATATTTTTATCATTTCGTTTAAAAATACTATAATACAATCTAAAATAACATTTTCCTCGCATAAAAATAAAATTGTGAAATAATTTTATAACGTACTTGAATAAAGAAGTTCATATGAATTCATTTGTTTGTAATAGTAGATTAAAAAACATTCGATATATCTAACTTCATTGTTTTTATAGTACAAAACATTACGTTGATTTATCGATGACGTATTCGTGTTTCGAAAAATGCGGGCAGATACATCCTCCTGAATCTTTTGACCTTGAACATGTAAATATTTATGTTTGTCAACGTTGTTTCTTTTATTCTTGGTGACAGTTGTACAACGTGAAGAGATATGACTACAAAAATAGAGGTTTGTTATTAATTTATAAGATTATTCGTATTACATATGCTTAAATATTGTACAAATTTCAGCAACCGATTTCAATGTTCGACTGGGATGTGATCAACGATTTAGCGGCTTTACCAGAAAATGAAGAAATGAGTATGTATACAATTCAATAGTTTGTAGATGAAGTTATGCTCTAATTACTTCTAACTATACTTTATAAGTTTATTGAAATACCGTGTTTATAAATTATACCATTTGTCAGTTATAGATTTTCTTTTGGAAAGATTACAACATGGTCAAATCTACACATGGATTGGTTCTTTGCTTTTGACAATAAATCCTAATAATGAAATATCAACGTCGCATTTGTACAATCTCTCGGAATTCGATAAGTACTTTAACTCGTCCGAAGCAGTTTACGGAGCAATGCCTCACATATATACTGTCGCCGCTAGAGCACATTACAGTCTTACTCGAGAACTTGGGCGAAATTGTCAGGTAGAAAATTCAATATAAAGAAACCCTTGATTTTTTAATTTACCATTCCATCATGACTTAAGGTAATCATTATAAGCGGTGCAACGGGAACAGGAAAAACATTCAATGCTTGCAAGTGTCTAGAATTTCTTAGTAGAATTAACAAAAATGAAGCATTAGCATTTCAAGGAGATTACACGTATAACATCGTGTTGAGAATTATGGATGCTTGTCGTTTAATATCTGCATTTACTACTGCATGCACTGAAAGAAATGAAGTAAGTTCAAGGCATGGACAACTTGTTTGCCTTCATTATAAAGGTGGCACCATTTCTGGTGCAACTATTAATTCATTTCTTTTGGAGAGAAGTAGGGTAACAAGAGGTTCAAATAATTTTCAAATTTTTTATCAGGTTGGAATTTTATCTTATATCATTCATCTTTGCATAAGAAAAAATTTTGCATTGGAAATCATAAAAAATACATTTCAGATGATGTTTGGAATGTCATCTACAGAACTTGAGTCCTATAATTTATCTAAGGACGAATGTTATGATATACTTAGCACTATAGATTGCAATAAGATAAAATATTTTGAAAATAGTTTTCGAGACACTTCAAAGGCATTGGATATATTAGGTTTCACACCTGATCAAAAAAGAAACATTTTTCAAGTTCTTGCCTTATTGCTTCATATGGGAAATATTAAATTTATTGAGAGTGGTGAAACTTGCACAATCGATATTAATGATAAAAGTATGTAAGTAATTTCTAAATATATAAAAAGAGGAACGAAGAATTTTATAAAATCCAATTTCTAGAATCCATGAAAGCTCTAAAAAGTACATGTACTCTGAGTTCCTTAACCGAGGAAGCAGTGATAGAGCTGCTTACTACTATTCTTATAAATCCACAGAGTACATGGCGGAAACATACCTCGTACCATCGGCATCTCATTACCGTCGATGCATGTCGTAATAGACTACATAGCATAATCAGACATATGTACGAACTTCTTTTTCACTGGGTCTTGAATCATACGAATAATGCTTTATGTGTAAAACATGAATTTTTTCAGTGGCTTGGTATGTTGTTTAATTCTATATTGTAAATGTACTGAAAATGTTGTCGGCATATCCACCTGTTTTAGGCGTACTGGATATATTTGGTTTTGAATCCTTCGATAAAAATGGAATAGAACAGCTTTGTGTTAATTATGCTAATGAAAAAATGCAACAATATTTTATCGAAACTTATCTGGAAAGTAGCCGTAAAGATTTAGGAGAGGAAGGTTTTATCAAAGAAAATAATCCTTTACATACTATTGATTTATATAAAGAACGTATAAACGTTATCGAAGAAGGATTATTCTTAACTTTAAATGATGTATGTCATAAAATTTGAATTGTTTCTTGTACAACATCCAGCATTTCAATAATATTTCAATTATATTATAGGCCTGTCAGTCCCCTGTACCAATAAATATGTCTAAGATAATACAATTAGCATGTTCAAATTTGTATAATGAACAAAAGAAGTTTTTAAATGCAAAAGATGGAAATTTTATTATCGACCATTATTCAGGTCCTGTTGCATATTCCATTGATGACTTATTATCTAAAAACACTGATAAGGTATTAGGTGTATTGTATAATCCAGTATTAGCATGATTTATTATTCAATTATTTTTTATAGGTTCCAAAGGAAATATCCATGATTTTTAATGCGAGTACCAATAAATTTCTTCGTACATTAATCAATATTGATGAAGAACAATATTCACATACCATAAAAACGTGTACTAGAAAAAGAACGATGCTCGCTAAATTAAAATATAACATAGATACGCTTATCAAAGAACTAAGAAAATGTGATTTACATTATGTGCGATGTGTTAAACCCAAGTAGAGTATATTTTTATATGATTATAAAAGATTTTTAAGAGAATTAGTACAGTTTTGTGTTTAACAATACCTTTATAGTCGATTAACAGATATTGAATGGGACCGGAAAGAGTTTCGAAAACAATTAGCTAGTATTGGTATTTTTGATACTTTGCCGCTAGCTAAATGTAAATATCCTATTCGCCTGTATTACCAAAACTTTTGTCAACGATATTCTAAACAACCAACAGGTAAAGTATAGAAAAATTTAATTTGTTCTAAACATAAGTAATATATATTTATTAACAGAAACTACTGACCTTAATAAATGTAAACTGATTTTGGAGTCAGTTATACCTAAAAGAGAAATGTCATCGTTAGTTTATTTTGGAAAACAATTGATATTTTTAACGGAATCGATTTTCCTTAAATTAGAATTTTACAGAAGAAATTATCGTATAAAATGTGCCAATAAAATACAAATGTTTTGGCTGAAACATAGTAAGTACTATTCGATTTTATTTGCTTATACTTTGTTAATGAAATACTTGCTTCATAGGACACAAAAAGATACTAGTTATTTCAAAATATTTGACAACTAACAATCAAATTCAAGATGAGTGCCGAACGAATAAAAAATATACAGCTGTTAAGATTATACTTGATCATGAATTAAACAGATCAAGTAATTCTGAAGATGATGATGTGTTTATTTCTAATTCAGTTTCCCCTGAAAGTAATAATGTAACAGACCATTTAGATCGTGTAATAATGAGTGAACAAGAAGTCGACGTTGAAAATACAGCAGAAAAATTACATGATATTATTCTCACAGATTATAAGTATGCACTTAAAGGTATGGATAGACATTAAAAATGGTTTAAAGCTGTAAAATGTCCGCAAAATGTTTTTAAAATTTAAATATTGCATAGATCTTTACAGGTGTGATAGCAATACTGATATTAATTACGATACCAATAATAATTCATTAGAACAACAGAATGAGCATAAAGTATTACATTTTTCCTTAATAAATGGGAAGTGTGCTGTTAATACTGCCGAACAAAAATATTCTAAGCATTATGACGCGGTTCGTATGGTGGAAATAGGATCGTTTACATTTTTCTATAAAAATAGAATCTTGAGTCGACGACGTCTCGCTAACGTAAGTATTTCAAGATTGCAATCATATTAAAAAACAAAGGTGAAACACTGAAAATGTTTGTTACAGATACCAGTAAAGGTTCATACTCGTGCTACCTGTTTAATTAATTCACACATATTACCATATTATGAATTACCACAAGGATTACAAGATTGTCTTTAATAAAATACGAATTAATCGTTCTACCGAGGTTAGTCATTACATCAGTCTTCCTCTTATCACTTGTTTAATAAATATTTCTTATTGTACTTACAGTGAACATTATTAGGCAAACGTGTTACTGTAAGTAAGGTCTTAAATAACGAAGTTAAATGTAACATACATATATTACTATAAAAACACGAAATGATGTTTTCTCGCTTCAACGAGGAAATATTAAAATTACTCTGTTTATATATACATGCTTTGAAATAACACAAAATTATTTAAAAAAATTTTGTTTCTATTAACCATCTAAACGTAGAAGTAAAAAAGTGTCATTTAAATTATATACCGAGATGTGTAATATTCTTAAAGCTCTGTTTCATGACACAAACTTACAAATAACCATACACCAGATTGTAAGTGTCAAAAGACTTTTTTCTTTTATCTTTAAGCATTAATATTCTTCGCGACGCAACCAGAGCAAGGGTTGCTTGTAGCTCGCTTCGTAGAATTTGATAATTTGCTCTTAAACTAACTCGTTTTAAATTACTCGAAGGTACGGGTCGTCCACCAGCAAATGCAAATCTACAATTGAATTGGAACAAAAAGTATTTGTATAAAATATATTTATCTACAATCAATAAAGATCATATATATTTATTTGCATACCTAATTTCTCGTCTAGGGCCTCGCAAAGTAGAATCGGGAAATACCGTTTGTCGATCCCATATTAATCTGTTACTTATAACAGGTCTCACATTCACGTATTTTATTTTACTTTTAATAATAATAGGAAGAGATGTGGGTTTCTTATGTTCACTCATTACACTTTTATAATCAATAGGTAAATAAGGTAATAAAGAATCTCCATAGTGTTCCATAAAAAGTTCAATGTCTAAAATATGTGCTTGTGACTTTATAAGAGCACAGACAGAAAGCTACAATTCAAATATGTATTATTAATGAATTACAATATTAATAAAACAGTAAGTTATGAAAATGACTTACAGCTATCTTTTGCCAAAGGGTAGAACCAGATGGTGCAAAATTTAAAATGGTATGTACAGAAAGTGGAGACTGTGGTTCATGTTGAAAAAATATTAATGGCTGTATACTTGCTAATAATTCCATGGCCATTATTTTCTTTTTACTTCCATCTACATTTTCTTTTTCTTCCTTCAAAAGCACATTTTCTAATGTTGGAATATACCTTTCAATAAATGCAACTAGTATTAAAAGCCCATTCATTAAACACTGCTTAATTATGGAATTTTTATTTACTTATCAGCAACAGATGGCCAACGAAGCATTAGTTTAAGCGCACATTCTTTGTAAAGAGTTTCAAGATTTGAATTTATGAAACTTTGCCCAATAAGCAATTCCAATAGTAGTTCAGTCAATTTGTCCACCTATAATAAGCAGTATTTAAAATACTGAATCACAATCTTTTTCATAGAAATAGTTAACAGAATTTGCATGATCTTACTGCAGAATATTACCGAAGTTAAATGATACGGATATACAGCTTCACTATTACTTGCAATAGCAATAATGAGTTGACATGTTCTTGTAGAAACTCTTGTATATTGTGCATTATTTGAAATTACCATAGATCTAGCAATTGACATTAATTTGTCTATAACACCTTCACCACCCAAATGTGCATTGGTAGCACAATCATTAATTAAAACCTACAAACATATACATCATATCTGGTATAGATATTGTCTACAGTAATTTATTAAACATACCTGAAAAGTCTTTTGGGACCCATTGAATAAAGTTTTTAGTGCTCTCTTTGCATAATTATTACGTGCTTCTGTGAGTCTTATATCACATATTTCTGATTCTATAAGAAATAAAACATTGTTAATAAAATTATGAAAATAGTATTATTTCAAGTCTCTACAAGCATACCTTGAATAAAAGGTACATTGTTCTGTGATATATTAAGAGGATCATTTATTTTTTGTACCAAATTGATAATACGTTCATTAGGAACAAAAACTTTTGCTTCTGTATGATATTCTGGCATTGATTCTGATGCGCCTAATATTGGATCTATGTCACATAAATTAGTAATTACGGCATTTACATCTGTAGATGTTAAACGTTTTCGTTTACTATGTTTCAGCCTTGTTACACATTTCTAAAAGTTGATTAAAGCAGTTAGTATTATTATATTAAGCATGTATCTTCTTATAACTATAAGGATAAGGATAATGTTAATTGAATATACATGTAAAACTTCTCGAAGACGATAAGAAGCATCCTCGGCAAGTCTTCGCAATAAAGAATCCGGCAACGAATGCATTCCTAGCTCTTCCCCAATTGCAGATATCCAATCTGTACTTAGTACTGCATATCGCCTTGCATTACTGTCAGTAGTATTACTGCTATTGGTATCTCCATTATTATTAACGTAGGAATTACTGTATCCTGAACTAGTTTGATTAGTCAACATTTCTTTCATGATCACTTTGTTTCTTCACGTTAACAATGTATTTATAAATTATTTTGAAATTTCCATTCATTGATAAACAACTTTCATTCGCATCTTTAACAGTATATTCGGGCAGCTTAGTTCTTATAAATTAATTGCTCATTTATCTTTACATAAAAATAACAAATAAAAAAGAGTTGCACAAAACATTACTTTTTCGTTTATGTTTTGAAAACAATATGGCTACCGTAATGTAAATTATTCGTGCATAACAATTTTTCAATTATGTTTCATAATAGATGTTTTCGTGTATAATATGAAATATTATATGGAAAGAAAACAATGTTAGTTTGTTTTATGAAATTTTTATTATCCAAAATGAATTGTTTGTACCCATACAAATAACTTATCCTCCTAGTAACTTCATAAAGGATCGTGATTATAATTTTATCCTACAGATGTCAATGTGATCAACCAAAGTTTTTCTTTGTCTTCCTCTGTTTGATGCAGGAGCTCATCTTCTGTCATTGTTACGTGAAAGCTGACGTTCCGTAAAATTTCAAGAGGCACGTCGACCAATCGGAAGTGTCGACGAAATTTACGCACAGAAATATCACTGACGTGTCCACGGTAAGGCGAGCCACTTCAAGGGTTCATGATTATTCTCGTTTCGCGTAAGACGAAAACAACATCAGTAAACGGATTGTGTTAATTACAGTGCGACTCGTGAATTTAAGCAACGCAATTATGGCGGCGGTGTTGAACAATTTTGTAAATTCTTTTACAAACAGACTGTAAGTACTTCTCCTGGATTACAATGATGAACATTTTTATCAAAATGACAATTCCGTTGATAAACTTAAATACGTCATTTACATTTTGTTTCGCCTCACGTTATCGAAAGTTCATTTTCCTTCGCGTCTTCATTTCTGATATATGATGATATGCTGTGATGTAACTTCGAAGCCGTTACAGGAGTACCTTATTTTATAAAAGTCATCAGTGGCTTTTTTTTACGCACTATTAAACAATATTACTTATCGTGACATGCATTTTTTTTATCTACGTTATTTGTACGTATTATGACCTTCAACCGCAAACGTAGATTCCAGAACTTCATTAATCTGAATATTTCATGCAGTCAAACTTTCATTTACGAGCATAGTTTCTATGACGTGTTCTAAACGTATCTAGTATAATCAAGAGTTTTGACATTTATATACTTGCAAATAAATATCGTAAATGTTTATCGCTTTTTCATGTTTCTTTTTCACGCTTATATATTTTTTTAATATCTCAATTGTGTGAACTCATCACACGGTGAAGTCTGGTTAAGCGTCCGTCGCTGCCCCCACCAGTTCTTAAAATTAAATTGACAAAGTTCCGACATTCAATATGTTTGTTTTTACGAACTATCTATTGAGAATCATGTTCTCATGTCGGATATTGATATCTTTCTCTCATTTGCTCCTCTTTCGCCGTCCAATCGAAATCTCCGATTTATCTATATTCCTTGGTATACGTGAAAATACATACCACATACTCTAAACATTTAATCATGGCTTCATAAATACAAAGTTAGCGAAGTACACAAAAGATAACACAAATTTTTATTATAGGGAATCCCCAGTTAGACAACACTTAAAGAATGTTTATGGTTGTCTATCCTTATCAACTCTATCAGCTGCAGCAGGAGCTTATATTCATTTATACACAGAGCTCTTGGATGCCAATTTATTAACAACTCTTGGTACTTTTGGTCTCCTCTTTGCTTTAATTAGCACACCAGACAATGGAAAAAATCAAAAATTGCGGCTTAGCTACCTTTTGGGATTTGCATTTTTATCTGGGCTTGGATTAGGTCCTTTACTTCATTTGGTTATAAGTATTAATCCAAGTATTGTAGTAACTGCGCTCATAGGTAAGTTAGTAATCCAGCTATAAACATATGATTACAAGGCTATATTAAAAAGTGTCTTATAAGGATTAATGGTATTGTTGTTAAATGCTTATATTATTAACTTTCCAGGTACAACTGTTGTATTTGTATCATTCTCTATTTCATCTCTTTTGGCTGAACGAGGTCGTTGGTTATACCTTGGTGGTATCCTAATTAGCTTATTAAATATTATGGTTCTGTTTTCAATTATCAATATCTTCCTACGTTGGTCCTTGTTTTACCAAGTTCATTTATATGTTGGATTATTCCTGATGTGTGGTTTTGTAATTTATGACACACAATTGATTGTTGAAAAATACCACATGGGCAGCAAGGACTTTATCCTGCATTCTTTCGATCTGTTCATAGATTTTATTAGTATTTTCCATCACCTCATTATAATCCTCACACAGAAGGTAAGAATAAGAGACAGTAAATATTATATTATATTATCTATGATATTATCATAGATTTCTAATGTAAAATTATTACAGGAAATAAATAAACAACAGCGTAAACGCAAAAATTAAATGGAAGAAGAGGAGATTGTAAAGTATCATACCATTCAAGTAAATCCATAAACTAGAGGTCTTCATCTAATCTATTCATATTGTAAGACATATATTTACTATAATACAATGAATTTAAATAACACAGCTTATCAATTATCAAGAAATTTTTAGATCTGCGTTGGTCATAAAAACGTATTGTATTTATTTTGAATTACTTAGATGTCACTTTTTTTCAATTACCTATTAGATTTATATACATGTATACATATATAGAGAGAAATTTATTGTACTATATTTTTATCTTTCAATAAACAAAATTTCCCAGCGTTTTAAGTGTTTTTAAAATAAATGGATATATTTTTATTGAATATATGAAATAAAAATACAACATTTAGAATTAAAGGACTGAAATCTTATTTATTACAATGTAACTTTACACGTATGATCATCATTTACATGTGTATATAAAACACAAAAATTATACGTCACGCATCGATTTTGATGAATATAAAAAATGTATGAGAAAACAAATCGATGATAATGAAATGTAACACATGATTTTTGTGTTGCGAAAATGTACATACGTCGAGATTGTGTACAAAATGTGTACAATACGTCAATAAGTGATTTATTAATCACTTCTCGATATATTTAATAAGGACGTTGACGATCTCTGTCTCGATCTCCACGTCTGAAATTGAATACGAAAAATCAATTATGTTTATAGCATGTTCTAGATATAGTTAAAAATAAAGAAGCAGATTTGGAAACTAACCCGCCGCCTCCTCTCATTGGACCACCGCGACCTCCTCGTCCTCCCCTATCACCGCCACGAAAACTTCCTCGGCCACCCCTGTCACCGCCACGACCACCTCTATCGCTTCTGAAACCCCCTCGGCCACCTCGATCACCGCCGCGACTACCACGACCACCACCACCACCTCCGCCGCCACCACCACCCGCACCTTCTGGTTTTAGACTTTTACAAAGATTACACTGATCTCTCCAAGAAAAGTTTGTGTTGCCGCATTCTGGATTGGGACACCTGCATAAACATTGAAGGTATGAAAAACATATACTATTTTAAGCAAACGATGCTACAGATTCCCAAAGTGTGAGCGCCTCAACCCTCGGGTCGAATGCGTTAAATTAATGACCATTTTCGAAAGTGGGATCTTAGAATCTTGGCACTTTAGAACATAATGTATTGCGAGTGAATCGTAAAAAATGATAATTTCAAATTGAGTTTTGGCTGTTAAATGTTTGGGAATCTCAGTATACAGAAAGAAAAAATAGTACCTCCAATCTCCTCCACGACCACCTCCGTCGCGTCGGTCATCACCACTTCCACGGTGATGATCGTCTCTGTCGCCACCACCTCCTCGACTTCCGAAACCACCTCGGCCTCGGCCGCCGCCACCACCACCTCCGCGACTTCCGCCACTACGACTACCTTGCCAATTACTCTTGTGCTGAGCAATTTGTACTTTTATAGTACGTCCCTTGAACTCTTTACCATCGAACCAGTCTATTGCGGAACGTGCAGCATTCTGATCGTCGTAAGTCACGGTAGCTTCACCCTTTGATTTACCCGTGTTCTTATCTTTGTACATCCACACTTTGGGTTTTCCGGTTCGTTTATCATGCTAGATACAATTGGAAATACATAGTATAAGTTACTGTTTCAATAATACAATTATGTCGAATATAAAGTAACTTACTTTGATTATACCAATAGCTCCAAAGTGTTGACAAATTTCTTCTTCTGAGATTGAAGGATCCATACCAGATACAAAAATAGTATCTTCTTGCGTAACCATTCCATCGTTGCCACCACCACGGTCGCCGTAGCCCCCTGTAATGTAATAAGAATTAATACTTCTGCTAGAATGGTATTCCTTGAAGTAGGAATAATACTTGCAAAATCTACTGTCCCTAAACCTACTCGAGACTAAGCTAACAAGTGGAAAATTTGTATTGGGTTAAAGACGACTAATAACATATTTTAAAGAACAATTAAATCTTGCAAATTTTTCAAAACTTAGTTTAGTTTTTTCCCCACTATTTATTTTACGAGTTAAATAATTTTGAAATCATAATTAAACTTAAACACTACACTTTCGGACATATAATTGCTTTAACGATAACGAGCAAATACTTTGCTTCTCTTTGCTCTTAAGGAATTACTAATACCACTTCAATAAAAGTGTGATAACAGTTGCTTTTTTAATAACCATTTTGCAAACAAGAATAATTTCTTTACGTACGCAATAAGAATTTTTTAATTCATGTACGTTTAGAAACACTAAATTATCATGATACTAGCGTTAGTTTCCATAAATACATGAATGTTATTTTACCCACTAAAAAGTGGACACCTTTCCTTAACATTGCTTCAAATTTTATTTGTCGATTTGTGACATTTCTATTATCATATAAGATTCACAATACCTTTATTGCATAAAATTATTTGTTTAAGGATATCTTTTTCTGTTTGACCCGTGCATTAATGAAAGTATTAGTACTCATTGGCCTAATATTCTTAGTAGCATATAACAGTATGTAGAGAACACAAGGTTGCAGCTTAACATACAAAAGGGCTGCGATATTATTTTGATTCTTACCATTTCCCTATGTTGTATTTTTGGGGAAACCTTATTAATGACCAGGGATAGATACTTAGTTCACCAGCTGCCTTTTATATTTAAGTTCACGTGGGTATATGTTTGAAGATATTTTCACGAGCATGTAAACAACGTAAAAAACAAATGAACCATATATGTTCAGTTCACGTTATAATATACCTTTTTATAAAGTTTCCTGTTTTAGTGTATATACAGAATATTAGATAAATGTTGCGAGTGCACTTACATCGTTGTATTTAAAATGAACGATTATTTGAATAGCAAAGCTTATATTTCTTGATAATAAAAAGTAACATTACTTGTAACATACGAACAAAATTTTTGTATACTCGTCGAAAAAGCAATTGGTGATTAAAGCAACTTCTACAGAGCTGCAATATTTTTGTATTTACTTTCTTTTTTAAATTACATTTATACTTCATTGGTTAAATGTTAGTTGTCAGAGAAAAAATATACCCCTAACAATGTTACATAGCAGCCCTTTCATATAATACAAGTAACCGAGTATTTAGATTTTAAATATTAGAGTGAAAGCTTGAATAGCACCAGACTAGTACAGACAGTCTGGTGCATTTACCTTTGTTATAACCACCACGGCCACCGCCACTGCTAAAACACAGAAGCAGATATACCAATGAGTTGACTCATGGACAGACTGATCGATCGATCGATGCATGGCGAATCAAATGCTGCTCGCCACCTCTCTTCTTGATGTACCTACTGTCTAAATGTCTGTAGTCATAATATTACTTAATACTAGAGCAGTCACGTGTATCGTCATGTTAGTCTGTTACGTCCGGCATGCAGAAATTACCTACATACATACATATACAGCACCTTTGAGCGGTACTACCGAAAGTATCAGAACAAAGTAATTGTTCTTCATACAACTGTTACTAGTAAGAAACAAATTGATCGAGACAATCCTACACAAAATATCCTACTCCCATCGGTTGTACATAGAATTTATGTTTGAAAAATTTACTAATTGATAGAGTAGATTACACATCCTGATTAAAAAAAATGACTAATTATACCAGAAGAATAACCATGTTGATCCTATAGCAAAAAGCAAGTAAAATATAATAAAATAGCACCAGTGTATTCAACGAAAATTCTAACTTAGCGTTATTACTTAATCGTACAGATACTCGGAATATC
This sequence comes from Megachile ligniseca, assembly GCA_945859555.1. Taxonomy (NCBI): domain Eukaryota; kingdom Metazoa; phylum Arthropoda; class Insecta; order Hymenoptera; family Megachilidae; genus Megachile; species Megachile ligniseca. Next base: position 2,434,111 of record OX243792.1, read on the forward strand.
TAGCAAAATTCTTGAAACGTCTTTTAATTGTCTAGTCGATTTCAATAACCCTAAGTAATATCGAGACAACAGTGGCCCCAGTGGCATTATAAATACCGCTTTACAGGTATGACCAATATGAAACCTTTACTTATGCGCATAGTATTATTACTTGTTGTAATAATGTAAAATCAGAATATATACCACACATTATAACCATTTCACGTCATTTGTCGTATACAACCTGTTTTTACCTTTACCAGTTATACCTGTGTGTTAAACCTGTAGGCACACTTTAAACATATTAACACCCAATGGGCATAAAACCATTTGCAAAGAGACAACAAGAGTTTTCAGAACTGTCAAGAATTTCATCATACCATGATTACTTCAATAGACATATTTACCTCTTCATTGGTTAATACTGTCATTATATGACTGAATCTTTTATTAGCCTTATAACATTTTCGCTTCGTCATGTATGTATATGTAAATAATGTAAGAAATGAACTTACTTATAGCCACCACCAGAGCGGTCATTGTATCCCCCACGATCTCCGTATCTACCACCACCTCCTTGACCTGCATAAACAGTAAGAATTATTATACAAAGACTATGTTTAATATAAATAACTTAAAGAATTTAATATACCTCCACCATAGCCTCCGCTGGAGCTGTTGCGATTATATCCTCCACTGCCTCCACCTGTTCCATGCCCATAGTTTCCATAACTGCCACTGCCGCTATTACTTCCAGAACTGCCGCCTCCACCACCATAACTGTTCGGGTTGTAAGTGTTTTGATTTTGTGATTGATTGTAGTCTTGGCCACTGCTGGAATTGTAACTGTTGTAACTTCCATAATTGCTTCCACTGTTTGGTGGTGGTTGACTATATTGATTGTAACTGCCACCACCACCGGTAGAAGGTGGTGGATACGAAGTATCCTGACCACCAGAAGGTGGTGGTTGGCTGTACTGATTGTACCCATGCTGTTGGTAATTTGAATATTCTAAAACAGTTAAAAAAAACATATATTTAAATCCAGTTAAAGAATTTTATATAATATTTTGATGAATATTACGTTAAAAAAAGGTTGAAATAATGTGTATAATAATAAAATATTACACAGAAAATTAAAAATAAAATAATAAAACGTAGAAATGATATTATCAAAAATGAAATTAAGAAATAAAGTAGGACGAGATACTTGAAATGCCGATCAATAAATTTACACGGAGTACCATAGTAGCAAAGAACGATGTTGCGATTTCTATACATATCAATCTTTATTTAACACTTACCTTGCATCTCTCAAGAAAAATAAATTAAAATTATTAATTACAAATTAAGCACAATTAGAGAAAAGTTACGAACGTGGCAATACCTCAAGTTCGATGGTATATATTATCTAAGAAACTTCTTATTAAGAAACGTTTATTAAACGTGACAAAAATCAATTTTCTATTATCTGAACATGTATGAAACTATTTAATATAAAAATTTCGAGTGTTTTTTACTTACGGCTGTCCGTCATCGTGCCTTCCTCCGGTAATCAAATTGCTACACGGCAGAAAAAGCACGTAATGGCGGGAATGGAGCGACTTTCCAACGACGAATCTGAGCGATTCCAGTTCAATGGTTGAACTCAGTGTTTCCTCGCCGGATATCGACTACGAAGAGCGGAAGTCATCTTTTACAGATGGCGCTCCGTGTTTCATAGCTTCATTTGATTATAGTAGTACTACTTTGAAATTTGAATTCAAAAACATTCGTAAGGAGTCAAGGATTTATAAATATGTTTTGTCTGTGTATTATACTACCAATTGAATAACGAGGTGAATAACTAATTGTTAAATTTCATGTTCTTTTTTTATTATTCTTGTATCATAATGCTACACTTATTTTAAATTTTCAGTACAATCCATGATTTGGTTTTGGTCTTAAACAAATTTCACTGCATTTTAACAATTGTAACAAAAAGTTCATAAGAAATAAAAATTATATTTTATATTTTATGCAGTGATATTTGTTTCTGTCTTTGATATATAATATTTACATTGACAGTAACATAATTGGATTTATCCTAATGATCTGTGTCTATCCCTTAATAACTCATTAAGATATTTTTACATCTCCCTTATTAATTTATGGAATTTCAATATAAAATTAGCAATTAAACGAATAAGATCAATTAGTCGTAAGAAAATTTTTTTTAATGACGTATAAAACCTATAACTTGGATGTATACACGCGAAACATAAATATATTATTACACTGTTGATTTCATAGTATGTACTAACAATGTACAACTGTTAAAAAGAATTTTCTACTTTTAAACAATGATAAAATTCGAATAAACATTTTATTACTAATAGTCGGGTATCAACTAAAATTATACTTTGTAAAAAGCATAAATGATGCATATGTGAAAATAGTAGTAATAAAGAACATAGTTCTCATAACTATTTGAGTTATCTGTATGTATGTACATACATTATTAATAAGGAAGAATAGGTTGATTGCATTTATAAAAGTTGGGTATCAGATCAAAAGTTACATATAAACAGAAACGAGGAAATTGAAGATCACGAATTGGAATGTTGAGAGGGTGTTAATCCTCCAGTATGTTCAGGACTATGTTTTTGTTTTTTCCTTTTTTTCTCTTTTTTACGCTTTTTCCTAGCTTCTTTTTCCTCGTCGTGTCTTTTTTGTTTCTTATGCTTTTTCTCATGAGTATCTGGACCACCAATATCTGTTGATGTTGCTTCTTGACCAGTAGGCACTTCTCCTGGTTTGTGCTTATGTTTTTTATGTTTATTTTTGTGTTTTCTTTGAGGAGCTTGATTAACATAGCGATACTGTTCTGGTAACTGTAAAAATATCCAGTTTTAATTTATCCAATCTACTTTAATTTACACAATTTTTTTCTATAAGGTAATTTTTTCTACTTACAGGTCCAGGATGTAAACGAAAACCAGCTAATTGAACACTTGTCAATGCCAGTAGTTCTTTTCCACCTATCGGAGGTTTTTCAATTACAGATCTTAAAGAACTGAAAAATAAAGTTATAACAATGACTATCAAATTTTGTATACAATGAATAATGAAATACATAATGAATTATGAATATACCTATTATCCACATGACCAGGTCTATCTATAATTCCAGGTAAATTAGGTAAAAATGAAGAAAGCTGCTCTTTTAGTTTCTTTCCACTAAATTTACTATAAGAATGTTCTAGGCCATAGTAGGCCATTAAGTTAGTTGCCCCTGTTAGTTCGCTTTCTCCTATAAGATTTCAAAAAAGGATTATGTATACATATTGATAATGTTTGATAAGAGTGATTCATATACAAATGAAATATTACCAGGGGGTTCCTTCATTAAGTAAAATGGTCCACTGTGAACGATAGAAGGGTTTTTACCCAGGGAAATGGTCGTTTTGAGTGTTCCTGTTGAATCTTGACGCGAAACAACAGGAGAACGGGCACCCCTGGGTGATGATTTTGGTGAATACTGCTCCACTTTGCTACGAAACTGATCGCCCATCATCATCCTTTGATTTTACTTCATGGCACCTTCACTATAATTAATAGGCTCTAACAAAGAGCGCAAACAATACTTCTAAGTTTGCTTTAGCCAATTATGATATTTTGTTAAGTACATACTGACATAAATATAACATATAAACTTATGTGTTAATTCATTTAAATCCATTATTCCTTTAAGTACTCTCACTAATTAATACATCTCTTTTCTTCACACTCATTTCTTACCAAAGCACTATTAAATAAAAATTCGTATGTCTTTCTCCTTCACGCGTTGTATACTGAATATCAACTCATACTTTGCAATCCTTTGAAAGGAGACACTTCTAGATTAAACATACATGAAACCAAGCATATAACATTATAGATATGAAACTAAACTCAAGCTAAGACGCATCGTGAATATGATTGGAAAGTTCAAGCACAAATGCGATATAAGATACATTTACCATGATAGACATCATTTTCCGGTCATATGCGATATTATCGACTTCGGATAAAATACAAGATGACCGACAGGGTGTATATCTTAGGTCGATAAGTAACACCTATAGACTTCTATGGTAAATTATCTCTCTTTGATATGGTACGATGAGACATAAAGGTATAGGTTTGATGCAGTTTTTGATGCAGCAATACTGAATATTGTTAATGTATATACTGTCAATACGAAAGTGCTATTTGCAATATATTCCGTAGGTCCGAAGATACGGATTATGTATTCGAAATATCTGTATACGAAATTTTGTGATTAAATAAAATTATTCATTCATACGTCTCGTTCAATTATCTTTTAAGTTACGTAGTTGCAGTTTAAGTTCACGTTTTTAATTACAGTATCGTCACGATCTGGAATGAAAAAATGATGTAAAAAGCAATAATATTTTTGAAATTTTACATTTTCGCGCGCAAATACAGTGGCGCCATCTCTCCGGCGAACAGGGTGAACTACACTCATTTCCGACACCCCCTTCGTTAGTTCCGATTTTCGCCGCCAGGCGGCGCAGTTTACACCGTTTTATAAGAAATTTGTAGACACTAATGGAACTCTATGTTACAAGTGGCGCCGCCTTACGGCGAAAATCGGAACTAACGAAGGGGGTGTTGGAAATGAGTGTAGTTCACCCCGTTCGCCGGAGAGATGGCGCCACTAGTACTTTTTCCGAACGGCGCTAATTAAAATTGATTTTTTTGACTTAATACTAAGTTCAAAAACGTAGCTTTAGTTAAAATTACGTTTCTGAATTAAAGATTCGTAGCTCTTAGCTCGGTACCGCCTTCTAAAGTTATTATAAAACTTAGAAAACGATATCGATTACCAGGTCACACCACGTGGAGGTTGCTACGACAGTGACCCACCCTATCTCCAAATCCCAACCACCCTCCATTTACAACTACCTCATTCATCGGAAGGATAAATGAGTTCTAACTCTACTTAGCCCGTAAGCTCGCGAAAATATACAAGTTCCTTACTATAACATAGCAAAGAGCTTGTATCGCACGCACGCACAAGTTTCTTAAAACTAACTTATAGCACACACCATACAATTAACGCTCGCATTCTAAGATTGCACCCGTGTTATCTAAAACGGTATAAAAAGCAAAGGGGGAAGAAAAGAAAGTTAGAAGAACTTTCTACTAGAAAGAAAGAAAGTTAGAAGAACTTTCTACTAGAAGGAAAGAAAGTTAGAAGAACTTTCGCAAAAAGGTGGACCAGCATTCTCTATCAAGTGAACCTCGCCTTCATGGGTCAAATGGTAGTCAATAGTGACTTACGTGAACCACGAGACCGAATTGAACCGAAAAAACTGATAAGAACGAGTGACACATCCGCGAAGGGTCTCCCATTTCTCCCCGCTCTCGTTTGAAGAGAGGCTGACCGCAGAGAGGAGACCCTCGCCGTGAGGCGGCAAATCGAGAAGGTGCTTCAATCAAAATGCCTCGCAAGATGTGTCCCAGGCGCTACACCAGCCTTTGCAGCTCAACCCTGCCGCGTGTTCACAGCGCTACCAACCCCAAATGATCCACTCGAGTTCGGACCAATCGACAGAGAAATACCGACTAATACTACACTCTAACGCGCAAAAAATTCACGTATCGTGAAAATGGGTGCAAGTTAGAATTGTAAGCGCTCAACTCACTTATAAACTTAATACTAATTTCGTGGGATCCCACATACACACTCTGTTTTAAAATTGCACTCGCATTATGTAAAATGAGACGCTAAACGGGAGAGAAAGAAAGGAAGAGAGGAACTAATACTATGATCTAACGCGGAAAAAGTTCGCTACTTAAAATAAGTGCAATTTTAAACAGTACTCGCATACGCACACGCTTAACATACTTATTCTAAACGCCGCACGCGTACCTCTTATTCTAAACTTGCACTCGAATGATCTATAACGAGGTAAAAAAGCAAGGGGGAAGGAAAGAAAGTTAGAAGAACTTTCTACTAGAAGGAAAGAAAGTTAGAAGAACTTTCTGCTAAAAACTGGGTTAGCATTTTCCGCCAAGTAGTCCTCGCCCTCATGGGTCAAAGGGTAGTCAATAGTGACTTACGTGAACCACGAGACCGAATTGAACCGAAAAAACTGATAAGAACGAGTGACACATCCGCGAAGGGTCTCCCATTTCTCCCCGCTCTCGTTTGAAGAGAGGCTGACCGCAGAGAGGAGACCCTCGCCGTGAGGCGGCAAATCGAGAAGGTGCTTCAATCAAAATGCCTCGCAAGATGTGTCCCAGGCGCTACACCAGCCTTTGCAGCTCAACCCTGCCGCGTGTTCACAGCGCTACCAACCCCCAATGATCCACTTGGGTCTGGACCAATTAACAAAAAATAGCTGAGTATACTACAATCTAACGCGAGAAAAATTCACGAATTGTGAAGATGAGTGCAAGATAGAATAAGAGGCACTTACAAGGTCCCACCCGCCCTCCCACGAGATTACAATTAACTTAAAATTAACGCACGCATCCCTCGATGACATTGCGATGATTCCCTCGATGATCCCTCGATGATATTGCGATGATTCCCTCGATGATCCCTCGATGATCCCTCGATGATTGATGTCTTCAAGTTTCGTATATACGCATTTCACACATGCACTCATCCATACTACAATATTACAGCAGTTTGTTAGACGCAACTTAAAATTAACTTAAAATTAGCACATCCATCGGCGAAGTCCTTCTGTGATAGTCTTCGATGATTACCTATGCTGTAACAATAAAAAAACAATATGCGAAAGGAGAAAACAGATGCAAAATTAGTAATATTATAATAAATATTCATGTAGAATTGCAGAAATTAAGAAATGTGAAATATTCAATTACTTACTTAAAATTTATATCTGAAACATACAAATGTAAGTAAGACACATATGAATAATTCAATAGCTTACTTAAAATAAAATCCTGAAACATACAAATGTAATTAAGACAAACAAGAATCATTTAATAACTTACATAAAATAAAAAGCTGAAACATACAAATGTAATTAGACACATATGAAAAACTCAATTACTTACTTGAAATAAAAAGCTGAAACATACAAATGTAATTAAGACACATATGAAAAAATTAATTACTTACTTGAAATAAAAAGCTGAAACATACAAATGTAATTAAGACACATATGAAACATTGAATTACTTACTTAAAATTAAAAGCTGAAACATACAAATGTAATTAAGACACATATGAATAACTCAAATACTTACTTGAAATAAAAAGCTGAAACATACAAGTATAATTAAGACACATATGAAAAAATTAATTACTTACTTGAAATAAAAAGCTGAAACATACAAATGTAATTAGGACACATATGAAACATTGAATTACTTACTTAAAATTAAAAGCTGAAACATACAAATGTAATTAAGACACATATGAATAACTCAAATACTTACTTGAAATAAAAAACTGAAACATACAAGTATAATTAAGACACATATGAAAAAATTAATTACTTACTTGAAATAAAAAGCTGAAACATACAAATGTAATTAAGACACATATGAAACATTGAATTACTTACTTAAAATTAAAAGCTGAAACATACAAATGTAATTAAGACACATATGAATAACTCAAATACTTACTTGAAATAAAAAGCTGAAACATACAAGTATAATTAAGACACATATGAAAAAATTAATTACTTACTTGAAATAAAAAGCTGAAACATACAAATGTAATTAGGACACATATGAAACATTGAATTACTTACTTAAAATTAAAAGCTGAAACATACAAATGTAATTAAGACACATATGAATAACTCAAATACTTACTTGAAATAAAAAACTGAAACATACAAGTATAATTAAGACACATATGAAAAAATTAATTACTTACTTGAAATAAAAAGCTGAAACATACAAATGTAATTAAGACACATATGAAACATTGAATTACTTACTTAAAATTAAAAGCTGAAACATACAAATGTAATTAAGACACATATGAATAACTCAAATACTTACTTGAAATAAAAAGCTGAAACATACAAATATAATTAAGACACATATGAAAAAATTAATTACTTACTTGAAATAAAAAGCTGAAACATACAAATGTAATTAAGACACATATGAAACATTGAATTACTTACTTAAAATTAAAAGCTGAAACATACAAATGTAATTAAGACACATATGAATCATTGAATTACTTACTTAAAATCAAAACCTGTAACATACAAGTATAATTAAGTCACATATGAAAAAATTAATTACTTACTTGAAATAAAAAGCTGAAACATACAAATGTAATTAAGACACATATGAAACATTGAATTACTTACTTAAAATTAAAAGCTGAAACATACAAATGTAATTAAGACACATATGAATAACTCAAATACTTACTTGAAATAAAAAGCTGAAACATACAAGTATAATTAAGACACATATGAAAAAATTAATTACTTACTTGAAATAAAAAGCTGAAACATACAAATGTAATTAGGACACATATGAAACATTGAATTACTTACTTAAAATTAAAAGCTGAAACATACAAATGTAATTAAGACACATATGAATAACTCAAATACTTACTTGAAATAAAAAACTGAAACATACAAGTATAATTAAGACACATATGAAAAAATTAATTACTTACTTGAAATAAAAAGCTGAAACATACAAATGTAATTAAGACACATATGAAACATTGAATTACTTACTTAAAATTAAAAGCTGAAACATACAAATGTAATTAAGACACATATGAATAACTCAAATACTTACTTGAAATAAAAAGCTGAAACATACAAATATAATTAAGACACATATGAAAAAATTAATTACTTACTTGAAATAAAAAGCTGAAACATACAAATGTAATTAAGACACATATGAAACATTGAATTACTTACTTAAAATTAAAAGCTGAAACATACAAATGTAATTAAGACACATATGAATCATTGAATTACTTACTTAAAATCAAAACCTGTAACATACAAGTATAATTAAGTCACATATGAAAAAATTAATTACTTACTTGAAATAAAAAGCTGAAACATACAAATGTAATTAAGACAAATATTTAACACTTAATTACTTACTTGATAAAAAACCTGAAACATACAAATGTTATTAAGATAGAAAATTGAAGAACCACTGTTTGAATGAAATCTTCCTTAATTCGAAACAAAACTTGAAAAATCGAAATCGAGTTTGAAATCCTGATAGTCCGAAATGAAATTACAAGGAGGTTCGGAAACCTCGAAACTCAAAATAGAATGACGATGAGGTTTGAAAACCTGAAACCCGAAATAAAATCTTAGAGATGTTAAAAACCTCAAAACCGAATTAAAGTGAAGAGGAGATTCAAAATCCCCGAAGATCCAACTGAAATTCACTAATGAAATGAAGGTAGAACGCATATTAAAAATCAATCAAACAATAAAATAATACAGAAGAAGAAATAAAACAGTGAAGAGACTTAAAAACTTCGAACCTAAAAATAAAATCATGTGGAGTTTGAAAAATTCTACGATCCCGCGATGTAAATGTGAGTACAGGATACAGGATACCTTTCATTCACACACTCACACATACTGCAATACGTATTGCAAATGCCCTACATGTACCTCTTATTCTAAAATTGCACTTGTATAATCGAAAACTTTGTAAAAAAAAAAATAGCAAGGGGATAGGGAAGAAAGTTAGAAGAACTTTCTTTCAAGTTTGGAGAAATTGTGAAAAAATGACAAACTATAACTACAGTCTAATATGCAAGAAGTTAAAAAAGTGTGACAAAGACAAGTGCATGATAGAATAAGAGGTACTTATTGCGCAAGCTTTTCGCCACGTAACGTGACGAAAAACTTGCGCCCGAGCCCACCCTTCCACCCACAAGCTCGGAATTAACTTAAAACACTGAACATAACTTACCAGAAATCAAATCCTGAAACATACAAAATCTTATTAACATAGAAAGTTGTAGGAAAAGGAGTGAGATTTTGCTTTATTTGAAATACAATTTTTGAAACATAGAAAACGCAATGAAAATTGCGGATTTTGAAAGAGAGAAAAACATCATAACTTACCAAAAATCAAAAGCTGAAACATACAAAATTTTATTAACATAGAAAATTGTGGGAAGAGATTGAAATTTTATTTTATTCGATACAGAACATTTAAAAAATACGAAACGCAATGAAAATTGCGGATTTTGAAAGAGAGAAAAACATCATAACTTACCAAAAATCAAAAGCTGAAACATACAAAATTTTATTAACATTGAAAATTGTGGGAAGGGATTAAAATTTTATTTTATTCAAGAACATTCAAAAAATACGAAACGCAATGAAAATTGCGGATTTGAGAAGAGAGAACAATGTAAGAACTTACCAAAAATCAAAAGCTGAAACATACAAAACTTTATTAACATAGAAAATTGTGGGAAGGGATTGAAATTTTATTTTATTCAAGAACATTAAAAAAATACGAAACGCAATGAAAATTGCGGATTTTGGAAGAGAGAACAACATCATAACTTACCAGAAATCAAAAGCTGAAACATACAAAATTTTATTAACATACGAAATTGTGGGAGGAGTGAAATTTTACTTTGTATGATACAAAGCTCTCGAAAAATAGAAAACACAATGAAAATGACGAATTTACGATCAATGAACAACATAACAATTTAAAATCAATTCCTGAAACAGAAAAATATAATTAACATAGAAAATTGTAATGAAAATAAAATCGCGAAGGGGTATCAAATTTTCGAATCTCTAAATTTAATCGCGAAGGGGTATAAAATTTTCGAATCTCTAAATTTAATCGCGAAGGGAAATAAAATTTTCGAATCTCGAAATCTAATCGCGTAGGGCTATAAAAATTTCGAATCTCGAATTCTAATCGCGAAGTTATATAAAATTCTCGAATCTCAAAATCTAATCGCGAAGTTACATAAAAATCTCGAATCTCAAAATATAATCGCGAAGGGAAATAAAAATCTCGAATTTCAAAATATAATCGCGAAGGGATAAAAATCTCGAATCTCAAAATTTAATCGCGAAGGGATATAAATTTCTCAAATGTCAAAATTTAATCGCGAAGGGGGGGGGGGGGGGGGGCGGGCTTTGAGCGTTTTGCTCAAAATTCGAGCAAAGTATTGCTCGACGATACTTTTCGTACCGTTCAAAAACATACATAAAATACAAAAAAATAATAGCGAGCATAGTGACAAAATGACTCTCCATCCTAAGATGGACAGCCATTAATAGTTCCCCTCTTCTTAGGCAATTTTGCCGGGGCGCTTCGGCATATAGCCTCTTCTTTCTTCGGCACAGCCTCACAAAAATCACTCGCGAAATTTTACGGTAACTCGGACATTCTTTGCTTTCATATCAATCACATAAACTTTCAATTTCGCTATCGATCTCCACAGATAGCATTTTTATAAAAATAAAAATGAACTATTTGCTTCGATCGACAACGAAATCAAAATTTTGTATAATCACAAAAATTCTACTTTGGTAAGAAAGAAAAAGAATTTCTCAAAAAGGTATACGACCAGCGATTCTCAGAATGCGCTGTCCGTAAAAGAATGTCCGAGCAGAATATTTAAAGCACTGCACTTCACTTCACTTCACTTCACTGTATACTTCATTTTTGCAATCGGGTCTAGAACCACGACTGCGACTTACAAACTAAAAGGCCTGGCCTTACGAACAATCGAGTTCAAGAGAATATTAAATAGAATAAATTCAAATTTAGATTTTCTCTTCTCGATTTTTCGTTAACCCCCCAGATGCAAGCATCTCACGTGTGTTTTACGGAGGACAAGAGAAACATGAAAGCTTGCTCTGGCCCTACCTACTTAAAATTAACTCAATCACACCAGAAGTAAGCTACCTGCCTGCCTATCGCTATATTTAAAAAATGCAAAGTCCATTCTCACAAAAACACACTCCACGATTCTCACACATTCCACCCGGGTGCAAAAAAGCCTACTCCTAGGGAGTACGTCCCGGGACGTCTCCGACACCCGAGTTCAATACAACATTCACACTCTAAGTTCATACCTTTTTGCTGAAATCGACCGACAATCGACAGTGAACATTAATTGAACATATTTCATTTTCTAATTCTTTCGAATATTCAATGTAATATGTGCATGTTATTTTGTAATTACTCTACTTGTACAATTTTCAAATTCAATCTTACTAATTTTGTAATTCAATCTTATTAATTTTGTATCATTTAATAGAAATTTGGAAGTTAATGTTTGTATAAAAAAAGATATATAGTTTTTAATCGACACAAGGTCCACGACCTAACCACACACACACGTGTAACTTGTGTCGATAATTCACTGTCAATTTGTCGGTCGCCAAAACATCTTAAAACTAAACCGTGCTCACCTGCCCTAACTCATGCGAGTAGCATCTAAGCACGCGTATGAGTTTAGAGCATAAAAATGAACACGGCCAACAATATTTTCACCTACCAGTTTTCTTCATGTGTGCTGAAAATCCTGAGCTAAAAAACTTGATTAAGAACATGCTAATAAAGTGTCTTCCGAAAAAAATTTACTCTAAAGTTTCAAAAAAGAAAATGGAAGAACACTTTGCAAAAATCTACGTATATCGATTGTTTCATTCTCAACAGATTTCTAATATCAAAGTAAATTTACTAAATAACTGCAAGTATTCATGATAATTAACTTTGATATCGAAATCTGTGTCTCGCGAAACTTTCTTGTACATATGTGTAATATTTAAAAGAGTTCACGGTACGCGTACAAAAACTACTATGAAATCGGAGGGTCATCCGACTTCTATGTAATTTTAAATTCGTTAAATCGGTTCGTAAGAAAATTAAAACGCGATGTACAAGAAAACCCTGACCTGATCTAATAAATAAAATATACAGTTTGTACGAATTTTGCACGATCGTACAGTCGTGGTCACTATGCTCGCTCAAAAATATAAAAATACAACCAGTTCCCGTGTCGATTCGGACCATTCGTCCTACGACATGATGGGAACCGGAGGAACCATAAAGCATGCGACTCACCGATCGCTGACTTGCATCACTGCGATCGCTTTACCGGTAGGGCATCTCAGAGTTGCTGCTTGGCTTTCGTTCTGGATTTGGCGGATTGTCCGTTGGATTGGGTGGCCTTCTGTAATCATAAAAGGATGACAACAATTTAGTAACTGTTTATTAATTTGCATTTCGAGTAACAAACATGCAAAACTAAGTACTACATTACGAAAACTGGTAATAAATTTGCAAACGTGTATCAAAACGTATAGTATGTAAACTCGATCAAATATTTGAAAAAGTATGTTAAAGCACTTGGATAATTATTGTATGGAACATGTTAAAACGTTTGCAAATTTACACCAAAACACGTAGATTACACCGTAAAACACACAAAAACACTAGTACAAGTATGCTAGCACACTTAAATAACCACTACATAAAACACACTAAAGCACCAGTAACAATTTGTTAAAATATTTAAATAACCACTCCATATAATACACTAAAGCACCAGTAACAATTTGTTAAAATATTTAAATAACCACACCATATAATACACTAAAGCACCAGTAACAGTTTGTCAAAACATTTAAATAACCACTTCATAAAACACACTAAAGCACCAGTAACAGTTTGTTAAAAAATTTAAATAACCACTCCATAAAACACACTAAAGCACCAGTAACAGTATGTCAAAACATTTAAATAACCACTCCATTAAATACACTAAAGCACCAGTAACAGTTTGTAAAAAAATTTAAATGACCACTCCATAAAACACACTAAAACACCAGTAATAATTTGTTAAAATATTTAAATAACCACTCCATAAAACACACTAAAGCACCAGTAACAGTATGTTAAAACACTTAAATAACCACTCCATTAAATACACTAAAGCACCAGTAAGTTTGTAAAAATATTTAAATAACCACTCCATAAAACACACTAAATCACTAGTAAAAATATGGCAAAACACTTAAATAACCGCACCATAAAACACACTAATATATCCGTATACACATGCACAATCACTTGGGGGAAGGCACTGGTAAACACTTTGACACATGAAGAACCACACCATAAATCGTGTTAATACACCCCCGTATTTAATTAAAAATATTTGTTAAAACACACTAAACACTTGCACTAGTACACTAGATAACACATAGATGAGCACAAAGTCAATTAATTGTATCCTTGACTCGTACCGGTAAGTGTTGACAGGAGACGTCCGACCTCTATGGCACTCGCGATAAGACTGATCGCTCCTGACCTTCTTCAAGTGCGGTGATAGGCAATCGGCAATAGCCAATCATAATCAACCAATGGCATGCAAGCACCTTAGCCAATGAAGTCATTGTTATATTAACGTTAATTTTATCATTATTTAACATTTTTCAGTTGTTTATTGCATAATTATTTATTAACAAATGGTTTTATTATTTAAATTTATTATTTTCGTAACTTTTTATGTTATGGTATGTTACCGAATTATTATTAAGTATTATATTTTAATTTGCGCTCTGATAATTATTAATTTTTTTAAATATTTATTCGTTAGACAATTGTTATATTCGTTATAATTGATTACGTTTGCAACTTTTACACGTAGATACGATGCAAAATAGTTATTGAATATAGTGTAACTCATTTTTTCATAATTTATGATTTTTTAATAATTTATTAGTTAATAATCGAATGGTAGATATAAGTAGAGTACTGAACTTTCGACGGGGGTAAAGCAGAGAACGATATTACCCATGGTACTACTTACATATTTAAAAAATATAGTGTTTTTCATTATGTAATTATTCGCTTCAAGTGTTTTAACAGTGAGTTGAATTGTAATTTTATGAAAAAGAAGAAGATTTTATTGGTTTGTTAGTTGTTACATTCGCTATTAGACGGCGCTAGCAATGCTATTCCAAAAATCGGTATGTAGATACTTAAAAATAGACTGCGGATGTTTATGCAAATATCTATTTTTATATATCATCTCTTTAACACTTTGATAAGCGTGAAAAATTTGTTTAAAGTTCCACTAGGAAACAAGTTTATTTTTAAAACGAATCTAGCCTCTCTTATATTATGTATAGAAACGAGTCACTGTAACTATTCGTAATGCATACGATCATTATTAAACAAAAATTACACAACATGAATATGCATGTATGCAGCAGTTTATCGATTACCGAATGAATCGAATATTCAGACGATGTTAATTAATTATACATCGATAACCTCGAAGAATTTGTGGAACAAATGCGAAGTGCATTAAATATAAGCGATCGAACACGATGGGTCCCAGGAAATTTCGGCCGAGCACTTATCAAGTTTGCATAACTATTCTGGAGGCGAAATATTTGCCGCAAAATGCAAATCCTTCGGTTGTGGTTAAAGTGGGGAATCGAAAAAAAAGAACTGTAGTTCGCCAAAGAACCGACGCGCCAGTTTATAATGAAGTAATTTTGCAAAACGAGGCGTTACATCATTTTTTGACTGTAATAATTTTTAGTATTTCGTCTTCGATTTATATTGCCATTTGGAAGAACTGTTGAGCACCAAGATCATGATAGCCGTGTATTTGAAACAGCACATAAGATCGAAGTTTCATGGGAGTACCAGTTTTGAGGTTGCTCTTGTTTGGGAACAACCGGGTAATTATGGCTTTTGATACGTGTAGGAGGTAAAATTGCCATTGTGGTATAATTGTGATTTCTTTAACCATAGGTTTATTGAAGTGTCCAAATTAACGAATTTCTCTACCAATGAGCTATTCTTGTACCCTAATTAATTAATTTGCTAATGGTTTTACATAGATCGTCAATATTACCACAAGTGGGCGATGTTGACGAATCCAAAGGATCTTGCGGCGGGATCGAAAGGTTACGTCAAATGCAATATTGCAATCAACGTGAAAGGGGAGAAGTTGACAGTGTATCCTGAAACGGAGGGTGAGGATGATATCGAAGGGTAATTTTCACTTTGAAATGTACAAGTGTCACGGAAAGTCGACGTGAAAATGTTAGAAACTGAGATTCGATTGGATTATTCATTTCTAATGATTTGAAATCATCGCTAATTATCAGCAATTGCGTAGCAATAACAATAGCCATCACATAGATAAACGTTTCTCATAAATCATCCGATCAATTCCTCTTGTAACTTAAACTACATCCTGTGACTTCGAGATCGATAACTGACAAGCCAGTTACAACCTGCAAACTCGATTAAAATGTACCTATATCGAGTTGTAAGTAATGAGATTATTCAGAGGATAATATAGCGTGAATCTCTCAGAAGATTTATCTCATCAAGTTTAACCCTTGCACTATTTAAATCCTGAGATGCAATTTAACCTTTTGCAAAGGGAAGGTGACTCACATTCTCCAATTAAGTTTAATACAACTTGAAATAAAATTCCAAGCGCACGTCAATCTGCGTCCATCCACCACAAAATGGTGGACTACCGACCCTGTAATAAAGCTGTTTTTTGCTCCCTGGACCATGGCGTACACACTGACCGGAGTCTTTGATAAAAGATCGTGTTAACCCTCGGTCCCCATATCGTATCAGAATCCTCGTCTTTAATCTTCGTGATCCCAGCGTCGCAAATTTGCCCGCGTAACCGTTCATCTACATACATATTGCGTTCCTCGGGAAATAGCATAGCTGGTTCTCCGGTATCCATTTTAATGTTACACACCGGTGTTCGTGCCGCGTGTGACGCGAAATCGATTCCGGACACAGCGAAATTGCGAGTGTATCGCTCGATTAATCGAGATCCGAACAATTACAGGAATCTCTTGCTACCGGTTGGCGGCGAATCTCTGCCGTTCAGGCAACGTGCTCGCTATATTTTCGCGATTTATCGAGCCGACGGTCTGCCGGACATGAGTAGCCTCTGCATAAAAAACGATTTTCAAAACATTAATCCCTATGTGCAGATATCGTTCGCTGGAATGAAGGTGAGTTTCCAAGATACTGGGTTCAAATATTTGATGTTCTAGATATTCCGGAATATGGACTTTGAAATTTACTAGTTTATAAATGAGTAACATGGTAGAATCTTTTAGGGGTGGACTAGAGAAGAGTGGCAAACTTATTCTCCAAGATTCAACGAGAAGATCACGTTCAAAGAAATGTTCCCATCCTTCTGTCAGCGTATTAGAATCGCAATTAAACATCGTGTGAACAGTTGTCGAACGTGTGTGGTGGCTTCCTACGTTCTGAACCTGAGTCACATATCAAACTCTGGCGAATACGGTAATTTTTTATCAAGATTATGAAGGGACTCTAAACGCAAATAACAGGAAAAAATTGTCGGGACAAATTAAAGGATAACACGATAGAACTGAAATTTAAACAACATTGATTAACCAGCTTGTTTGTTTCGTTCCATGGGCTTTAAATTCTTTTCTCCAGAGTCCGGCCGCGTTTAATGCAACTAACGTTGTGTAACTCTGATTCGATTTCATCGAATCTGATTTATCCTCTCCGGTACGATCGCCTTGGGTTCTCGTAAAATGAAGAATACATGCTCGTTTATTGCCCCGGTCCAATTACCGAAGGATCTTCGTTTTGATTCTCGAGTATCAGGATACGATTACGATAGCAATCTTGCTACTAGACCGCAGATCGGATTGAATATAATGATTTCTTAGAAAATAATTTCTTCTAGAAAAGTTAAAGCTGAATTGGAAACTTGGGTAGTTACAAGTTTAGAAATTTGATAGTTGTTGATTAATTTATGGGCGTGGAAATTTAGATATTTAACAATACCGAACTTTAGCAATTTAGTAGTTAAAAAATGTAGAGATTGGGTAAATTCGGGAATTTAAAGACATCGGTTACGGTCATATAACGGACTATAAAAAGCTTTCAAACGCTCCCTCGTGGCTGAGATGAATCACACGATATAAGATGTTCATATTGCCTCTGCCAGGTTTTCTGCCAACTTTCGGCCCCTCGTTCCTTCATTTCTACGGTTTTGGATCGTCAGAGAGGAACAGCTGTTTCGGCAAGTGTACAAGCCTCCCATTTTATCGTGGCAGGCTTCTTCTTTCGCTAAAAACTGAAATGGATGACCCAGAAGCGTCGTCACGAATCAGTGAAGAAACAGAGCCTACCCCTCCCATTA
The DNA here is from genome assembly GCA_945859555.1 of Megachile ligniseca. Lineage (NCBI taxonomy): Eukaryota > Metazoa > Arthropoda > Insecta > Hymenoptera > Megachilidae > Megachile > Megachile ligniseca. Next base: position 2,452,304 of record OX243792.1, read on the forward strand.
TCGAGGTACGTCTATCGTGATCAATTTCCTTTGCGAATGTCAATCCGCTGCTTGGTTGGCTTTATCGTTTTGGCAATTTTACAAGTACCAGTTGCAGATGAAAATTGTGTTAGACATTTGCTTCTCTCATTAAATTATTTTGTTTAGAATTCGAATCAACATTGAGGAATCTGATATTTTATACATATTTTACATGAAATTCAATATATTTTAAGCTTCCAATTCTGTCGATAAAAAAAAACTTGCGTGTCAACCGCTAATTAAAAAAGTCAAACCTGTGACCAGTTCGAAATTTCGTAGGGGTGGAACTTTTCGAAGCAAAATTAGGGGTTTACTATTTTTCAAAGGGTGCTTTCATCTCCAGAAACTAATTAGGGAGCTTATTTGATGCTTTTCAAACTTTGTTCAAATAAAACTTTTTATTGCAAAAGTAGGGTTTACTATTTTCTAATGGACGTTTTTATTTCTGGAAATTTTGTACAAGGCGTTTGTACAGAAAGTACTTAGGGAGTTTAATATAATATCATGATAGAAGTTTGTTGAAATGCAAAATAGCGGGGGCTTATCATTTTCAACAGGTTCTCTAAAACTAATTAAGAAGTTTACGACTCATGTGAAACGTCGAGATACAGCTTTCTGATGCAAACTCAATTTTCCAAATATCAAAGACTAATTAATATGATTAGAATCCATTAATGGTGAATCATTTCACAAATCTACAAAAATTTAATATCAGATCATTTCATGATAAGAACTCCATTCACAAGCTTTCCTAATTTTGCGAAAATCACTGAATTAAACTTTGTAAGCCTACAACATGAAGGAAAGGGGTGAAATCACCCCTATTGTCAACTAACGGTCTAACCCAACCCTCGGATCGATTCCACGTCCATTAATGCTATCTAATGATTCTTTTTCCAAAGAAAAGCTTATGGAGAACAGAGGAATATTACCTGATCGCTGTTCTGTACGATGCGAGCATGATTGATCGACGAAGATTTTCATGGAAATCAATAAGCTACGAGGTTAGCCTTGGGAACGCCGGTAACAGACAATTCTCGCATAGCCAGTGCTTCGACGACAATAACGATGGTATTGGACTCTCGTGGACTGCCCTTAACAATTTCACTCGAGTGACCGAAAATTTGAGAATCACTCGAGCTGCCTCTCAAATTAGTTTCCTGATCGCTTTTTAACTCTCTGCACTTGTGTAACGATAAGATACTTGTGAAGAATTTGACCGGTTTGGTGTTAACTTAGGTATTTGTCCGATTCCCTAAATTTCTCAAGTTCACAAACATGCTCAATGTGACAAACAGCTCGAGAGCAGAAACGGGTGCAAAGGGTTAGCGAAGTTCACAAAGCGGTTACCCTGATTAACACACGATTAATTTTCAGCAGGAAACAGAAGGATGCCTGAGTTCGACAGCGGGACCGTGTCACGAATGACTGGATCCCTGGATGGCAAATGTAATTATCTGCCCCTCGGCTCGAGAAAACCGTGCTTGCATGTCAGATCTTGGTGGCCCAACCTCGAGTGGAGGATGCATAATAGTAACAGCCTGGCTTTCATCGTTCAATTTCTTGTAAGCTTTACGTTTGTCAATAGTGGCTCGAAAAACAAGCTTTATCTCCAGAACCTTTTCGTAACTTCGTTAATATCATCGCAACCTTCATCTAGAACTTGAAAATTATTGTTATTAACAATCCCGAACTCATATTAACAATTTCGTGCGAATCGAACGTTTCAACTCCATCGCGAATTCCCGGTGGCGCTGAAAATTTAAAGGGACTGAAGGTGCTCGCCTGCAGACTCCCAAGAACTCGTAGCAAGTTCGATAAATGACGCGTTAAAATTCCAAGCCGTTAACGCGAAATCGTTACACGGTGAACTTGCCATCAATTTCAAAGAAATATTTCATAAATCGCTCCGAGTTCTCGCGAGTTACAAGTACTGTGAAATAAGCGAGTTAGAACGGTTAATTGTGCCGACAGGAACAGAAATTGGAGAGTCTGGAGGGTCTGGTTATGCTGGAACGACCGGACGTTTACAAACTGTACAACGAAACGATTCGTACCCTGAAGAGTCATTGCATCCGTTATTTGCATACGCTGGACACGGGACGATACGACGACGAGGGCGGCACCACCAAGTTGGATCGTCATCGCGTGAATCTGTGCCGTAAGGAGATCGAGGATATCCTGAGGAGGATCAAGATCAACGGGGAACTTCCGAGCAACCATTACACCAGGATCGCTATGTCGCACGCGTACCAGTACTTGAGGAGGCTTAAAAAGATTCAGCAAGACGTGAGTCACACTTGCAAATGTAACTCTCAGGGTGAAAAGTCGAGGACTTGGAAACTTTCAAATTCTAAGTCCTCTTGAAAAATCTCTTAAAGAAACCCATATTGAAGAGGTGAAAATTTGCGAATTTGATAGTCCTTGAATCTTGAGGTAACTCCTTAATCAAAAGAAAGCCACGTTGCACTAGAGCATAGATCTCTGTTCACGAAAATGAACATATTCATCTCTCCGAATGCTACATCGACTTTTCACAAATTTACCAGCCTCAGCATAGCCTGCCAGACGTTTTCATTTGGATGATGGCTGGCTCGAAGCGAGTAGCGTACGCCCGGTTCTCGCCAGAGGAGATCATTTATTCAGAACATGAGACAGAGAGGGGGGGCAAGTGTGGCAGGCAAGTGGACGTGTTCCTGAAGAATCCGTCCGACGAAGACGAGGCAGATTATGCAGCTTGCAAGCTCCAGATTTTTCTATGGCTCGGAACCGCGGAATATATCGGTGCCTGTTGGTCCTCGCTTCCGCCGGGATACAAGGTGGATCACGAGAGGAACGTCAACTCGTTCCCGAAATATTTCGAGTACACTAGATCCACGGTAATGACAAATTCTCCCATTCAGATTTTGGGGCAAGGTTGAACTTCTCGGTTCTAATTAATTCGAGAGACGCGCAGTTCAAATTAGGCACATTTCAATGAGATATTTTTTATATTTTGGCGGAGTATGCCAAGTTTTTAATTATGTTAGGATTCGAGGAAAAACAAATGGCGATATTCGCGTCACATGATACGCGTTTATGATAACACTAATGCAATTTAAAGTCCCTGAGCGAACACACCTTTGTAAATGCAATTGAATATGCACCACCATTTTCTCCTAACATATTACACATTCGTGATGCGTTCGAAAGCCTCGGGCTGTAGGATTTTTCTCTGGTTACAAACGTATATTTAACAATCTCTCGTTTACATTGACACATTCTGTAGGGAAACAGCTTACTGCCTTAAGGTTAACCCCTTAAGCATTCGGAGTTCGATGAAGATACTCTATGTTTCCTTGTAAGCCATTTGAATTATTTAGTCGATGTATATCTCAAATGTCGACCTCGAATTACTACAATTACACAGGAACTGCATCTGCAATTATACCGTCAATAGCACAGATCCTTTGATCAGCAAATCTAACATTTAGAGCATCGGGTCATTAAAGCTAATAATGGGGAATACATTGTTAAACGTAACTGCGATAGCTTCACATAACTCGATACCAATTATTAACTTATAAAACACTAACTTTAATTCGAAAAGCCATCAGTTACCATTAGAGTTCAGTAACTCAGATATAAATGTTCAGTAAATACGGATTGGGATGAACCTTGGTGATGTCTCTCGAAATAGTGTCAGTTTATAGGGAATATAGCTTCTTGCGTTCTAGGCATTCCAATTACGAGCACATATATTCCAAGGTCGCTTTGATCCCGGGATGGATGCATCCGGTTTATTGGATCCGCTGGTTCGCGTTGCGTTTCACGGTTACACGGCCACGACACGAGTGAGTATCACGATAATTCACTGACAATTGCAACTACTTCATACCATAACTATAAGCTTCTACATTTGTTGCAATGATAGCTTGATCAATTAAACTTGATCATTGCATTCTGTTCTGAAAGACTACTTCTATTTACGCGGGTACTTTCAGGCTGTACACCAAACTTTAGACCCATTCTGGGACCAAACCTTGATTCTGCCTCCGAGAACCGTACATGGAGCAAAAGAGTACGTCAAATTAAATCCACCCTCGGTGATAATTGAAGTTTTCGATCAGGACATCTGTGTGAGTGAAAAGCCTTGCAAAATATCATCAGCCAATTTTGGAATTTAAAGAATTAGTAAAAAATTTGAATGCGTATAATACCTCGATTGAAAGTCACCCTAATGCCTGATTACTCATCAGAACATGTCGACCCGAAAATATACGCGATTCTAAAATTTACAGGGCATCAAGGAGTTCTGTGGAAGATGCACAGCCATTCCATTAGTTAAACTCGCAGAGGAAACTTACTCGCCGCCTGATTTCCCTCCGAAACTCGAGTGGTACAAATTTAAATCGCAAAGGGATTGCAGCGGCTCCGTGCTCGCTGCATTCGAGCTCATAGAGGTGAGACAGGCGATACTAATCGATATTTCCTCTCGCAAGACAGCCTTTTCCATCTTTCGCATTAACATCTGACATCTTTTTCATCCGTTAATTTCGACCTCGATATGCATTTACGATTACGCGTAGGTGGAGAACGATGAAAATGTGGATAGGCCAATAGACACGTCGGAAGTGGAAATTATTTATAACATACCGACCGACATCAGGCCAAAAATGGCGAGTTACAGGCTGGAGGTTATATTTTGGGGTGTGCGCGATATGAAGAAGATTTATTACTTGCCCGTGCTGAAACCTCGAATTATTGTAGAATGTTCGGGAGTTAACGTCAAATCAGAGGTGATGAGGAATGCTAAAAAATTTAGTAACTTCGAAGAACCCCACATCATCGTTAGCTTGGTAATATTTGTTAATATCGGGAATAAAGATAGATGAAGGTAATGCAAGATTGATCGTAAATTCGTTGCATCTCATGAAGGTTTTTTTTATCTCAAAGGACATGCCAGAGCTCGATATCTACTATCCTTCCATCATCATAAAAGCTTACGACTCGCGAGGATTCGGTTGCTTCAAATACGCTGGGATTTGCATCGTGCCGAATATTAATGTATTTCTGGAGCAATTAATAACTGAAGAGGAATACGACGAGTATATATACGAGTCGGAATTCCTTGCAAAACTTCGGTGGACGAAGAAACAATCGAATACAATATGTAAATCTTACAAATTATTTCACTACGTTTCTACAGCCTTAGATCTTTGCCCAAATTTCTACTCAAATCTCTGTACTCATAAGAATAGTGGAGAAATTCCATTTCACAAAATACGTGTTCACACTTCAGTCTTTGATTAAAACACACCCGGTTTCGCGAAAAAATGAACGCTCCACATATGTTACGAGCATACTAAACATTTAATCTCAGCGTACATCGATTCGAAACTTCCTCATTTAAGAGTTAATAACGCCATGGAAAATGGTTCCAGTCAGCACGTAACAGTGAAGTTTGTTAATTAAAGTTCGCACATCAGTCTCGGTTTGGTACAAATGTTTTTTACCAGCAGAGCATGAACATGCTATCTATAGTTTATAATAACGAAACTGGAATTAACTGGCTATTTTCATTTTTGCAGTCCCGCTCCCGATCGATCACGATCCAAGGAAGGACGAGAGTCAAGAATTGATCCCCTACAAGAAGATGATCATTAGAGAGCCCTCGAAGTTTCAAAAGATCCTGCGATCTGTAAAGAAGCTCCTCTCTCGCATGCTGCCCTGGAGAAAAAGAAAGAAGAAAAAGAAAAAATCCAGGCTGCAATCGAAGCACGAAGACGACTCGCTCGATTGGTGGAGCAAATACTACGCTTCTTTGGAAGTAGGAATACCGTATTAGGGTTTTGGATTTTGTAAGGATAAGTTTTCGTTTGCAGAAGGAGAAAAGCAGACAATTAGGCAAGGATATTCCCGAGGAGTTCGTGGCAACGTTCAAGGTACGACGCTTTAGCGAATTTTCAGCAGCTCAGCTGTCTCTCATTGGACGGGAAACAGGTGTACGACGGGGAACTGGAGATGCAACGGGAGTTTGCCGGCTTCCAGGATCGTCTGAGAACGTTCGAGCTCTGGAGAGGGAAGAAGACCGGGGATCCTGCTTACGATAGAGACAATTATGTCGGGAAATTCAAGGTTCGCCGCTAACTTGTCATTTGCACGGAATAGTTTTGCTAAACGAAAATGTTAGGGAGAACAAAACAACAATAACTGTTGACGAATTTGCCTCGCAGTCGCTTGCAGAATACCGAGACTGTCATACAGTAGTATACAAAATAGTGGACTAGGGATAGAACATTAATATGTGATAGCCAAAAACATTGAACACAAGGGCTTTTTATCCAACATTTCAATTTGTAAAATTAATTTAGCTTTAGAGTTGTCAACGTTCGAAGACACGAAATTAAGCATCTAGTAACCGAGCAATAATCAACTTCCTAATGATCGTGCCATTAAACGACAATTTTTCTCCAACGTTTAAAATGCACGCTAGAACGGAGTTAACTGCATTCGAAATAACTCTGAATCCTTTCCTAATTTCAAACTTTATTCAACGAGTTGCTGTCATCTGGCAGACAGCCAGGAAGCCAGCGTCCGCTTTCCAAACAATTAAACGGCACTATTGCAACGCAAAGGCTGTCTTCTGTCTCGTTACATTATTTTCATCGGGAAAATAGAATTCCCGCGTTTCGTCGCACGACCGAATAATTTCCCTCCAATTACCCGACACTTTCAGTCCGCGATTCGTTCCTCGAAAAACTAAACTGCCGTCGTTAAAGAGAAATACGATGCATCGTAAAAATCCGATTTTCATCCGTAGGGCCACATAGCGGTGTACCGTTGGCCGCATCCGGATAACTTACCGTGCAAAACACGGAGCGGCAGAAACGCGGTTAACGGTTTATGCGACGATTATCCGCCGGCGGAACTCGTCAAACTTCTGGTTAGGCTGTACGTGCTAAAGGGTAAGTTCCACGGTGTTCAGACGCGCGAGAAACCGATCGTACTATCGATTCTCCTCGTAGGTATCAATTTGCAGCCTAATGATCCGCTTAGCGGGAAGTCTGATCCTTACTTGTGCGTCAAACTTGGCAAGACTTTCATCAACGATAAGAAGAACTACGTGGCCAACCAGCTGAATCCCACTTTTGCAAAGTAAGAGATTAGGTATCTCGTTAGGAATTTTGATATGTGAATATTTGGACAATTTAATTTGGAACGATAGGAACTGAAGTCTGAAAATTTGAGAAGTTTTGAGATTCTATAAATGTAGAACTTCGGAAATTACCCTACTGCCATTTGCAGGCTGTTCGAGATAGAAGCCACATTTCCTGACGATTACCTGTTAACCGTACAAGTATGGGACTACGACGCAACCTCGAGCGACGATCTAATAGGAGAAACTAAAATCGACTTGGAAAATCGATTTTACAGCCGGCATCGAGCCACCTGTGGCATATCGAGCATGTATAATATCGAGGGTTATAATGCTTGGAGAGACCGCGAGAAACCAACGCAGATACTCGAGCAACTTTGCAAGAAAAATAATCTGCCATCACCGGAGTTCGACAAGAAATATGTGAAGATCGGACGGAAACGATTCGCCTTTCTCGATCAGGACGAGACAAGTCTGTCTTCTAAAATAAATCGTTCGGGCTCATCCTACGAGTTTTACGCATTCTTTATCGGTGATAGATGATTCTTATTCAGACAGGAAAGAACGCATGGCGTTAATGGTTCTTCATCAATGGCAAGATTTTCCCATTTGCGGATGCACTTTGGTGCCGGAACATCTAGAAAGAAGACCACTTTTCAACGTCGCCAAGTATGGCCTGGAACAGGTTAGCTGATTTATTACCTGACAATAAAATATTCATTCATCTTTAAGAATTTATTGCATTTTAATATGCATGGTCTTTGTGAATACCTTTGTGGAGTTTTATTAATTGTTGCAAATTTATTTTATCGTACTTCTATCGACAGAAAGGGTACATTTTCAGAGAGAAGATAATTTCCGTAGAAACAACAGACGGTTTTGAGGTGTCTGCTCGAAACCTGTTCCGGTTGTCTAAATATTTATCGGTTGTTTCAGGGCAAATTGGAACTTTGGATCGACATGTTTCAATTCGACGAGCTTCCACCGAAGCCACCCGTAGACATTACCGCCCCCGTGCCAGAGGAATATGAAATTCGCGTGATCGTTTGGAATACCGAGGATGTGCCACTCGTTGAAAGTCAATTCCTTACGGGAGAAAAGTGCTCCGATATTTACGTGAAAGGGTATGTACGAAAATGGCATCGGTAAATAGACCTCCTAACTCTCAAGAGAATATTCTAGACGCGGGTTTTTTATGAATCCTGTCATTTGAAATGCTACTTTCTACAGTTATGTACTTTGTACGAGGAATATATTCTTACATGATAGATAATGATAAAAATATGCTAACAGTTTAAAACTCAAGTGATTAGACAAGAGTCTATTTCTAGTGTAAAGCCATCTGATAGTTCATGATGAATCACAGTTGGATTCTCTACGACGATTTCCAAAAAACCGACGTCCACTACAATTCCCTAAACGGAGAGGGTAACTTCAACTGGAGATTCGTATTTCGAGTGATGTATTCGAACCGCGAGCGAGTCATAATTGTTCGGAGGAAGGTGTCCATGTTGGCCAGGAGCGAGATCGAGGAGAAAATACCGTGCAGACTGCACTTGCAAGTTTGGGACAGCGACCACTTCAGCTCTGATGACTTTCTAGGTGCGGTGAAAATCTCTCGAAGTTAATTAAACGTTCATTGAGTCGATCAATTGATTTTAGGCGCGCTGACGTTAGACTTGGCGAGAATGCCACGAGGAAGTTCCAACTCCAAGAACTGCACGCTGAGTTTGCTCGATCCGAACTTGCCGACCACAGATTTGTTTAAAGCGACACGGATCAAAGCTTGGTGGCCGTTTGCTCGCAGTGTCACGACCGGAAATTTCGTTCAATCGGTGAGTATCGATGGATATTCTGGTCGTTGACACGGTGCCTTTGATCTGCTGAATTTGATTATTGAAAAACTGCTGATACGGGAATTTTTTAGAAAAATATTACACGGTAATTCTTGAAACCTGATGCAAGTATATGAATTTAGGGCAAAGTCGAATTAGAAATGTCAGTTCTAAAGGGGGATGAAGCGAACGAGCATCCAGTAGGAAGAGGAAGAGACCCACCCCAAAATCTGCCTCCACCAAAGTACGTTAATTAAACGAAATCCTACATCAGCAAAGTAAACCTGATACCACTATAACTTAACGAAAGTTTTTCAGCCAGCGATCGATTATTCGATCTTTCATAAATATCAAACATAAATTGTTAATGAAAAATTTCAAAATCCTCTCTTTAACGAAAAAATATTTTCGTTCGGTTTCGATAAATTGTCGATATAGATCCATTATTCTTTTACCTAAACGAACGAGCAAATCGTGAAAATTTAATTATCCGTAAGTGACTTACAGCTATTCGAAGAACATAATATTATTTATTCAACGTTCTCTATGGAGTTACCGTAGCACGATCGAAATAAAACCGTGCAGGATGAAGTAGACGTGGCTCGATACCATATTCCGCCGCAAATGAAATTAGAGCTGGCCATCGAGCTTAAATGGATTAATTCCCGATTTTGATCGTCAATCTGTATAACTACGAGTAGCTTCGGTAATCAGATCATTCCGTCCGGTGTGCTCGAGTTCACTCGAAATGTATCCTCGTACTGATGAATTTTAGGAAACTATTTGAATAAGCAAAATGTCAAATTTCGAATGATCCGTGGTAACAGATAGTTAAAACTATTGGAAATTATTAATTTTTAGACGAATTGGGGACCTAGGAATATAATACTTTAATAGTATAGGAGTCTGGAAAGAAACAGTTACCAAAATTCAGGTCATACCATTCAATAACGCTCAATATTTCATCAATTACACTATTTCCATCAATTCTACCAAAAGACCATTTACAAACATTTCGAACTCGTTGAAACCGAAGTAACAAATTCGTAAATACGTTGACCCATGAACGTTTCGTTCACGCTGAACGTTTAATGAAGTTCAAACGTCCGACGGATCTCCTGCAATCGGAATTATCGTTCCGGGTGTAATTAAACCAAAGCACATTGGTTAAATCACCATTACGTAATTAAACGCGTACCTTGTTTTCGTTAATCTTTGTCGGACACGTAAGCGAATATTTTTTTCCGAAACGGAACAAATGCATTAAATAGAGCGGCAGATTTCTGTCGTTCAAGGGACAAATTACATTAGATAACATTAGAATCCACATCGATTTTAAGCTTGAATTCGATCAAAGTTACGTAAACAATTTACCAATGTTCAGAATGGCTGGTTACAGTAAACAGTGATCGATTTCGAAACAGACATGTTTGGTATCGACTAATATAACAAATGAATTGTAAACTATATTGTATATCAAATTGAAAGTCAAAGCTTTAAACTTTCGAAATTGAATACCAGCTACGTACGCGTTTAAAGAATCGTACATTCTACGTTCTACCAAACCATTCATCCCTAATCCTGTCGCTGTCATTAACAGACTCCTGTTTCCTTTAATTTATAGCCGACCGGATACGTCGTTTTCGTGGTTCCGGAATCCGTTCAAAGCCTTTCGTTTCGTGGTCTGTCGTTATTACAAATGGAGAGTGGTATGCTGTCTGGTATGCGTGTTGCTGATGGTGCTATTCGGCTGCGGAGTCTACGCGTTTCCTGGCTACACGGTAAAACGTCTTTTAGGCGCTTGAAATCGCGGTGAAAAAACAGCAGCGGTTAGAGGCGATGAAAAATGATCATAAATGCGAGAATTAGGTCGGCCGACGGAAGAATTATCGATTATGACCACTTCACACGATAACTCTGACGCCATTTCGGCACCGTTAATTGCGGGACAACGCGATGGAGTCACCCGGTTAACGACCATTTTCGCCAATTAACGCCTGCTTGTTTATTGTAAGCCTGAATTAATAGGTCACCGTGTTCTATGGCGGTTCTGTAACTCATTCTTTCGATATACAAGTATTGTGTAACGAAAGATTGTGAATTTGTAACAAAAGTTACTTTAAGAATTTCTTCCTAAACTACGGACTTTTATTCCTTTGAATGTTTGAAACACGTTCAAATTGCATGCGATTTCTTAGAAAAGATATTCTGGGTGACCCACTCTTCTGTATCTTAATCACGTTTATTTTTGTTAATTAAAAAATGTTATAATATGTGTAGGTTGTAACGATGACCTTGTACATTTATCACTTTAGAAATACATCTAAAAATCATACAAACCCCTATTTGTTATTTGTTTCCATAACATATCCAATAACAATGCTTTTATGTTTGTCTTAATTAAGGTGCAGTAGCATATGAAAACGTGCAAATGACTCATCGCACAATTTCAAAAACTTTGCATAACCGAGTTATCAGGTGAAAAAATTATTCCACGTTTTGAAAATCCTTTGCACAGGTCAGATCCATATTTCACTCGCGTTGTGTTTGAACACGTTTCAAACTCTCTTGGCAAATATAAATTAGTCACGTGCTCCTACATTAATCAGATTATAACAAAGCCCGGGACTATCACGAATCAGCATAAATCGTCTGCGGAATAAGACATGAAATGCAACAAAATCATGCTCTCCCGGAATTATTTTGTTTCTTCGGTTTTAACTGATCTGCGTGATGAAAATGCGAGTTAGACGGCCAGCCAGGTGGAAAAGAGGTAACGTGACGCAACGAAAAGATCAATAACTCAACCGTTTCGGTCGAAAGTTTATTGAACTCGACTTTTCTTAACCCTAGAACAATGAACCTTTCATTGTACTATTGGCACGGCGACGGCTCGGTGTATTTATATCCGCACACAACTTTTCGAATAGTTCCTCCTATAATTAGAGTAATTATCCAAGTAACTGTTTGTAGATACAACTTCAGTTCAGTGACTCTGAAAAGCTTTGGAACTTCGAACCTCTAAATTTTGGAAGATTAGTGCTCTGATAATTATTCCCAAATTATCATTCTATATTCGAATATGCGAATTTGCAAGTTTCGGAGTTTTTATGATTGTCAATTTTTTAGTCCACGTATAAATAAGGTCTTTTCGACGAAACAGAGATTGCTGATTAAAAGATATATCGTCTCGGATTTATCTCGAGGTTTATGGGTCTGCCCAGGCGCGGAAAGTTAGTATTCGTTTGAAACGAATCCAGTGAGTTTTACGATATCGATGAGCGACCTAGGCATTTTTTACACCGTCCTATCTCTCTGTCACGTCGTGACATAAACCTTTTTACGGCTGAACTCGAGCAAACGGTTCTAAGTAGTTTAATCTTCTTTGCTGTCATAGAGACGCGACTCGAACGACGAAACGAGACACCGTGCAAAAAGATGGACCACCTTTATATTAACTTTGAAACACATCCGAAAGAACTTTTTAATATTAGACAAGAAATGATGCATTAGGAGGTACAAAAAGAGGAATGCAAATGTGAAATTTATAATGATTGATTCTCCACATTATATTTTAGTCATCACGTTGGTGGACAGCAAAAATAAGTTTGATCGATTTCGGTGGCGAGGTCTCCATGAAACCTGCATTCTGTATCTTATATTTCCTTCGTGCTCTTTTATCACTATTATTGGTTACCGATATCGTGGACCATCGAAATACGTCTTCGAATTTTTCGCCGTAAAAAATCGAGCGGGTTGCCTGCACGCGATCCTCCATTATTTTCATGTGACGCTTCTCACGAATCCATCAAGCCCAACTGACGTATAAATGCGCGAAACGGATGTGCCGTATATCTCTACGCGTTTAGACTGTTCGATCGGTTCTAACAACGTATAGGAAATATAAGTGTCCTTTAACGAGGAACTTCAGAACACACCACACTGTGTCATTTCAACGTTCGATAAAAAATTGTAATAACTCTGTTACAATAAATCTCACCACTGTAACCTTTAACAAAACGGTGCCAACATTCCGTGCCAAAATGTTCCCCGAACGGTTCAATGGTTAAACAATTACTGTTCCTAGATTAGCCGTATCTCATTAGGCAAACATCAAGGTTCGCATTAAATCCAAACATGGGGCATCGAATAAACACACGCTGAATCAGGCGAGCTCAAAGGGGTTAATACACGCGAACCTGCATGCAGTCGACGATTCCACGTTGCATGCTGTTTCTCGAAAAACCGGGTCTCCGGGGGAAACCGGTGCCGTTAAATGGTCATACTTCGGGGCTGAACCACCCCTCGACGCGAGTTTGTCAGCCAAGTTTTCGGGCCGACTGAATTCACTTATTACACAGCCGGAGAGTCACGCGAATGGATGCATATGCAAGTTAGAGAATGCATGCTACCGCTACAATCTGTTTCACAAGATATACAGCATCTCGGTAGTGCAGCCAAGTTTTTGACTTATATCTCGCTTCTATTTTCATCACCACTTGGTTAAACATCCGTCACTTCAACACCTGTCCAATCATCACTTGTCAAACCTTCAACAAGCTATTCTGACAGGTCTTGACATTCGTTGATAAACGGGAAACGTCCAAATATTTGTAGAACCTTCAAACTTTCCGTGTTCTGCTAATACTACTTGTGGATGAAAGTTAAGCCTTCCAATTTTTGCAAATTGAAGGGTATTTTTGATTAAGCAGACTGTAACGATTAGATTAACTGCAGGGTGTATTTTTAGTCTTTAAATGGTATAATAAAGACGGAGGTGATTAAACGTTTCGCGTATTACTTTCTTGTGGAACAAGCTGTAATATCGGTCTTAACGCCATCGCGTGCTCTATCCGACAAAGTATCTCTCGATTGTGGGCCAATGACCCGGCTCGATGAAAAGTTTCACCCTGTTCCGCGATAACGTCGAGATTTCGCCTACGATTCTAGCAGAAATCTTCCTGCACCCTCTGCAACCCCTTCTGCAGAACCGCGGCTGGATTTATGACAGAATTATCAGTGCGCTAGTCGCGGATATCTCGGGCTAAATTTATGCAGCTCTTCTGCCTAGCTTCCTCTTAATTTATGACGGAAATATTAGCAAGTTCAATGATTTCCGGAAGTCGCGAAAAATGATACAAGAGCGATTCTTCTCTGGCGAATAAATCTTATATTTTAATTTTTCCGAGAATAGAGAGATCATGCAAGGTGAAGGTTTTGTCCGAAACTTTTGGACTTCTGTTCGAAGGTCTCGTAGGAGTGCTAGAGCATCAAAAGGACACTCGGTTCGTAAGGTAGAAAACAAAGGAGCCGTTATAGCAAGGATAACGACGTTAAAAGTAAAAAAGAAAGAACCGGCGATAGTTGCTTTCTCTGAACGAAGCGACTTTGTCTCTATGTTCACGTAATGGCCAGGGAGAAATTTATAAGGAGTACAAGCTTCCACGACACTTTTGAATTTTTCAGAACAAAGGTTCTCTTGTATTTTCTGCGTTAAATTAATCGGGTCAAAGGAATTTAGGGATTCACTTTAGTAATTTAGGAATTTTTTATGAAATTTGCAAAATTTGCAATTATTACGAGGTACATCGTGCCCTAGTTCTACTACAAAATTTCTCCGAGTGAACTATAGCCAGTGAAAGAGAGTACGGTCGTGAAGGAATAAAAGATAGGTTTCCCATGAAATCCGTAAGCGTGTTTTATCGATATCACGAAACACGATCGTCAAACTTGGAAGCGACCTCGTTTACAGGGCTGTGTACGCGCGACTCCGCTTTCGTGACAAGAGGAAGGCGTGCGAGTGCCTGGAAATTTGTCTTGCGACGGAAGCTTTTTCAGGACGAAGACTCGTCACGACCCGGATGTCAGCTTTCGTACAGAGCGAACTGCTAAATTGTCACAGACGTGAAAGTTCGGTTGTAACATCGTGGCACTCTAACGATCTCTCTGTCGATCGTTTGAACGCTTTGTCTAAGATCAAAAGCCTGTCGTTTTAGATTATCTTGTCAATTTCATGATCTTGAAAGCTTCGTCAGATATTTGTGGATATTCCGAAATAGTTTCATCAGAATATATTCTGAAATTCATTCGTTACTATTTGTATTATAACAGATTGCGAAGCAAGATGATAGACACGATAGTAAACAAAATCTTGTGTGAACAAGATAATATTTCATGTTTAAATCTCATAAAGATGTCGCGGGGCACTCGGCCAGGTGTTGTAGAACAAACTGAAAGAGACTCGTTGATGCACAAAAGTCCTGGTTGTCGAGAAGTAGCACGGAAGAGGGGACGATTTATGGTCATTAAATAATGTAACGAAATTTATTCAGTGGCTGTCGTTCCAGGAACTCGAGGCGTTAAATTTTCGAGGCACGAACGTGTGTCTGCGATTGCGATATTAATGGGCAGTGTGTAATAGGGATCCGATAGCTGGCCGTTCGCCAACCATCGACTCGCCCGCCACGTTTCGTCGCGAGATTCCTCGACCCAAGAAATTGCTCGAGCTCCATTTCATCGTGTGTTGTGCAGCCTCAATAGTTTTCACCCTACGTGAGATTTTCACGCGAACTAAACGTTCGAACGATAGGAGTGTGTTTCTACATCACTTTCACGTTTCTGAACTTGACTAAACTTCTAAATTTTTATATCTGATTCACAAGATAGTTCTCCCTATGATTACCCTTTCTCAAGGTAAGTCCTTCAATCAGACCTTCAGTAACTTTTTATTAAACTAGCACTCGAAGCTCGCAGTTGATCCGATGAAAAACAACCCTCAGGGGTGTAATTCCGAGGTGTCGGTCGGTAAACTGTGAAATAATCGCGTACAGTAACTACCAGTTTCTCGTTCGTGGAAGAATAAACTCGGGCGTATAAACGCGAAACGACGTTCGGAATAATTGAAGATAAAGCGTCATCGCAAGGATGCTTTTATCTTTCAAACGGCATCAAGTTTCATTAAAGCAACAACATTCTCGTTAGAACGCAAGAACTGCCGTGAGAAGCACTCAAAGTACTCTCCTTGGGACCGCTTGTAAACAAATTATAAGCTTATCGTTTTCTTGGCAACGAGCGCACGATATATCTGTTTGAGCCAACTTTCTGTAATGATTAAAAACTTTTCCTAATTACCGCTTCTACAAACCGTTCGTATTTCTTTAATGTTTATCCGAAGTTTCAAGCTGACACTCGCGAACAAGTCTATACCCGTCTCGTTCTGTGTATACAAACACGGATTAAAGTTTCCTTCGGTAAATTATACCTGGTAATCCTATGTTTATCGGATTTTAGATCTCGGTAACAATATTTCAGAGCGCAGAGACGACTGGTATAAACATACAATCGAATTTTATTTTATCATATTCTGGTTCGTGTATCACTTTATCGATTAAAACTGATAAAGGAAATCCCTAGAATTATTATTCGTGTATGCAGATAAATCTGATTGCGAGTGAATTTGAACAGGATTACACAGGTCCAGATTATGCTAGTCGGTCTGCTACAAGCGGTTTACAGTGCTAAACATATGGAACTTTATGCACGTTCATGCTCGATATCGTGGACTGTTGATATACACGGTCACGTTTCGGCCGCCGTAATATTTTCAGAAATCCTGGCAAACCTCGCTTCACGTAGGTGTCCTCTTCCGGCACTCGTTCGTCTTAGTCTATCGGGAAATCTTCTGGTATCACGTGACTTCCGGTCTTGTTTCATCGCGCGATGTTATTTATTCGAGTAGCTCAAACAGAAGAATAGCCATAAAATACGCTCTCTTAAATCTAATAGAACCACGGATATCAGAAGCGAACGCAGCTCTCCTTAATATTTCTAACGCGAGTTTTCTAACGAATATTAATAGCCGTTAGAGCAACGTATACGTAACTCGTGCCTAGAAAGACGGCGATTCATTTCCATAAAAGTGGAACGGTAGGAGGTGCACGCTCGTGCATCGTATTCGAACGGTGGTACCATGTTGGAATAATGATAGCGTAAGCCAGACCTGTCCACAGGATGACTTCATGATTCATCAATGTTACATAATTACCCTATCGGCTAAGGGTTAGACATTCGATTATTTCATGTTTGTTATCTAGCTGTTGCCTTCGAGGTATTAGACAAATATTTGAAAAATTTGTCCACCTTTATGTTTAGTATGCAATAACACTTTTATGAGATCAGTATTATAGAAGCTTTTACGACGACAATTTGGAGTTAAAAACTCGGTTAGCTACTATTGCTCATAAAATGAAATAGGGAAGTTTTAATTTGTAATACAATTTTTATGATCAATAATCTTTATTCCTGGTAGGTGTGCTGTAGTGTATATTTCATTCATAGTTATTAATGTTTATGATAACGGGGTATGTACATAGGAATCCTATGAGCACATAAGCTCATAGGAATATGAACTCATATTATAAATACAAATTGACTGCTGCATCAAATTGTTTCTAATATGTAAAATATACAATGATTCACGGTTACAAAATTAGATATGAATTTTAAAATGCGATGATCGCATAGAAACCGCGGGAAGTCGAGATTTTCAAATTTGCAAGTTGATCCCTGTGCACGTGCACGCAAGAAACGTGCACAAAGGCACTTAAAGTTCCACTAATATAAATCTTAAGGTAAAATAGTACTCTAAATATAGTTGCTTCCAACTGTCACCACGTTCCAGCTTAATTCGTTCAGTTTTATTGCTGCGAAGAAAGAAACAAGTAGATGCAGACAGCGAGCAACGGACAGACAATGTCGCGTCGTTCACCCCTCGGCGGCCACGTGACCCGAATGGCGCCGACAGCGAGTGCGACGGCCCTGAATGGCCGAGCGAGACGGCGGTACACGAACCATGCCGATGCCGGCCGACTACGCACGAGCCGGTCGCGACGGCAACCACGTTTTCTACCCTCGTCCTCAGTCTGTCGTGGTGTGTCCTGTCGGCCGGTCGGCGTAATAAAACCGCGCGCCCTTATCTCCCTCTCCGTTCCGCTTCGTTTCTCGTCGGTGTTATTGCCTTCGCGATATCTCGCTGTTCCGCGTGATTCGTATTACGCGCGCCGAGTCGTTCTTGCTCCCCGCGACGAGAGGGAGAGGCCATTCGATGGAGATACACGGTCCAGTGAAAAGCCGGCGAGCAGTGTTGTTGTGAGAATTCATGTGCGTACGCGTCGTCGAAAAGTTGAATCTTGCCGCGTAAAACCCGTGAGAACCAAGTGACAGGAAGGATCGTTCTCCAGGACTCCGGCCAAAAGGAGATGCATCCGAAACGTTGTTTCGCGGACCGATGAACGTGGCTGCCAGTTGACTCGATGCAGAGGGACGCTAAGGTAAGAGTTCAATGTACGCGAACGACATCGTTGGCACGCGAGACTGCTCGGAAAAATAAACGCGCCGCGTTGCATGACGGATATTTTTCGGTGCATTCGTTCTCTCGTCACCCGCCTTTTTCGAGCGAGATTTCTCGATCGTGCCCTATCGATCGCGTTCGATTCGATCCTTTCGATAGTCGGGGCGCATTATTTAAATGTTAATTTCCGCGTTTGTCGCTGCTAACGTAAAATACATACGGTTTAGCGTTGCCGTGCAGTTTTGATGCGTTCAGAACGTCACGTTAGCCTCGCTTGTTTTAATTGGCTAAACTGATCGATGAAAAGGTAGCGGTGTTTGTGACGAGTGTCGCGATTCGAACGAATAGTTTTTCGATATCACGCGTGGATGAGTGCGTAGATATAACGCGTGAACGATATAACACGTGGACAACATCGGTATAACGTGGCGATATAACGCGATGCACTCTACAAATTCGCAACTATATTTCGAATAGTTGTATCTTCTAATTTGATTCTTTATCCGTTCGGAAAATACATTCTCTATAAAAACAAAACACACTGTGTGTTGTGATAATCTACTGATAGAAGATACGGAGCTAGATAAAATTGCTAGGCGAATCAATACATTCCTACAAAATGAGAAAGTATATAGGGTGGACCATAACGACATGTTTAATAGTTCAAATATCACAAATATCTATTTAATTAGTAACAATAATACAAACTTAAAAATTATTGTTCAATGTTAATGGGTTATTATATTCGATACTTCACTACTTTCACAATGGATATAATTTTCCAATCGCCAACCCCTAGTTATTACACATAAAAATATGAAAGAAGTAAACTTGATAAAATTAAATTTGTAATATCGATCTGGAAATCTGTTGACGATGTTCTAATGGAAATCGAATATTCGAACCTGTATATTTAATTGGAACACCCTATGCACGTGTCCGTCAGCCTCACGCGCAGCTCCGTTTTGTGGCCAGAGGATGGGTTAATTAAGAACCGTTGAGTTCGGGTTAATTTATCGTGGCTAGTTTTCGGGTTAATGTCCCTTAAGAGTAGTTTGAAGAGGGTGAAATTTATTAACGACCTTCGCGAACGGTTTTTACACCACGTATACAAACTGCGAAACTTGCGTTGGTCGCGTGGTCAGGGTTGGAAAGAATGCAAACGATTCTGAAAACATGTAATTTGTTTGGTTCGAGCGAAAGGCGAAGAGAGTATTACCTGTAATTTCGTTGCCCAACCAGTCAGTAACCACCCCTTTTTTATCTTCAGCCTGGTTTGAAACTCTAAAACATCCAATTTTATTGCGATAAATTAACGCCCTAGAAATAGCGTTTATAAAAGTAATCTTAGAGAGGTGTATATAAATTCAATTCACTCTTCGGTAAAATGAAAGTTCATCGTTAAAAAGAAACTAACATCAATAAGTATCTCTAAAACAAATGCAGCCAACACAGTAATGTGTCTTTAAAGGGGAACATGAAACTTTATCCGAGAACAAAACCATCTAGAATGGCGTTACCCACGAGAATTTAAGTACATACAATTTCCCGGTACATGAAAATTGTTTCATTTCCTATTTCTTCGTATCGGAAGTTATGAACGGTTAAAGAATCGTTCTAATAAAAGAGAAACGAAACGGCGCGAAGGCAGCGGTGATAGATTAAAAGATCCCAAGGATGCTTCGAAGATAACCAGTGGAACAGAAATAGAATAATTCAGCAACTTTTACGGCGACTTGACGGGCCAGAAGATATATCGATAAGTGAAACGAATGAACTTTTTATTCGTTGGATTACAGCCCCTAAAAGAGAACGTGATAACGATAAAGCGAATGGAATACATTTTTTCCAAGAACGCCCGTAAGAAATAACGTTCTCCCTGGTGACCCGAGGAAATTTATTCTTGACATAAGCGGGCTGGATATAAACGTAGGGGTGAGGTATGGAGACCGGTTATGGGCAGATCAAGTGCCCGTCAAGGTGCCCGTGGGTGCACAATCAAATCGGGGATGCAGATTAGTAGGAAAGTTAGGAGTTTTATTCTAATTAAGTAAACCGCTGAAATTAAAGGAGTCGGATAATAGAGTTACCGGCGCATCGCGTGAGAATTCGAAACTCTTGTTTAATCAAACAACGAGCTCCCGATCTTTTGTTGTTCCTTTGGCTCATTGTGCCGTCCTGTAATTCGTTTTTCTCTTATCCGCTCTCTCTTTACGTCCTCTCATTATTGATCAAACTTTTCAACTTTGGCTCGTTCGTTTCTCAAGTTTTCTCCTTAGAACCGGGAAAAGGTATCCCATAGGTTAATACGTCCTTTCACGTTGAAATTGCAAATACGAACTTTTTTTCGTTGAGCAAACTTATTCCAGTTAGAAAGGAACTTCTTACGACGAATCGAAGGGTTCGTTACCGGTAAAAAAGCACCTGCCAAACTTTTATTTTAATGACTTAAATTGGATCATTGTCGGATGTTGTAGGTGTTAGAAAAATAACAGTGCCTTTCGCCAGCACACTTCTTCCTAAGGGAAGTTTCTTCTCGAGTGCCCTAAACGACCTTGCTAACGGTGTCAGAGTTTGTGTCTTTGAAGACAATAATACTTATCTATGAATCTACAGGTGTAGAAATCCTAAGATCCGACCTGAAGATATAGGAAGATACTCGTTTCAATATGATACACGTATTTATAACACAACACAATGGAAATTTATTGAGCAAAATTGAAAAGTTTCCCCCGGGAAAAGGCGAAAGAAGGCTGTCACTCTTCAATTTATTTGGAAGTATTTTTGTTTTATTCTCGCATCGAAATGTCGGGATTTCCCTGGCGATCGAAATAGCGACTTTGTATTTATCCGTTTTAACCGCAGCTCGTGGACAGATCTCGAAATTGAGTTTAAGCGTTCTGTAAACACGGCTGGATGTTTTTTACGTTTAGAGCGCGATCGCGCGGGAAATGATGATGTTAACACATGCGCTCATTCTTTAACGAACGTTGAAAGCTCTGTTTATCTTTGGAAAAGAAGCGAAAGCACATTGTAACTGTGGCGAGATAATCGTGGCGCTGCAATACGTGCGTCACGAAATATTGCTTGCTTTTCAAACATCGGATAACACATATTTCACGAATATTTTCCTATACCTTTTATTTGACGTTTCGTTTGTTGTTCTTGTTATTAACGCAAAAATGTTGTACCTCGGTGTTTCGATTCGGGTTCAATTCCACATTTTCGACGCGGCTCGCGGATACGAGTTATACCGCACTTCAAAAACCTTTGAACAGTCATTCGAATAAAACAATTCAATTTCCGGTAAAAATAACTTCGAAATTTGTAGAAAACCTACTGAATCGAAATTGCGCAATACAGGTAAATTGTCCGGGCTTCTTCGAATCATGCTTCGCGCGATAAAAGCGAGTTTTATAATTTACTACCCCAACGTCCAGAACGGAATTTATCGCTGACCGAACCATAAACTTTAAAAGTGCTTTCAAAAATCGCGCCACGTTTCTCGTGTAAATGAGATACGTTACAAGCATAGAATAAAAGGATAACGTAGCTTCTGTACATTTGCATTAAATCTTTCTGGTTATTTACATGTTCATACCGGTTAATGTACTTCACGAATTATTTTAATTCAGCCTTATTATCCACCTTGGAATGATTAAAAATTTCATATTATTAAATATTCGAGATTGAATTTTAAATAGCGTCTGTCGGAATAAATGTTGCAAAACAGGGCGCGCAAGCTTGTAGAAGAACAAATAACGAAATGTAATAGATACAAACACGCGTATGCATTTAAATTGAGCCGGGTTGAATTTATGAACGTCAGAGCAAGCTTCGGGACCAACAATTCCGAGCGCATCCCGCGGGACGCGTGTAAACGTGGCATCCGCGAGCAAAGCTGACAGAAGCGCGGTGGTTCTCTTTATTCATTCAAAGAGACAGCCAGCGAAATGGAAGCTGACTTTTAATCGCGAAATCGTGTTTTAGCGAACCGTATATCATCGATTATCATCGCTCCATCAATAAATCAAAAAACCATACTAATCTTGACACGTGTAGAACCTGATATCTGTTTTTCCATCCTTGGAGATTTTTACTCGAATTTTTTTCTCGTCCAGTCGTTTCGATATTCGTACGAATTTTTTTTTAGAGTAAGAACATGTTTGGAGTTTTAGAAATGTTTATTTAAGGACAATTGCGAAGTGGAAATCTGACAGGGTTTTTGAAACGGTAATGGAAACGATCCCTTCGGGTTCGACTGATCGAGTCCTTTTGTGCGTTTCTAAGCAAATAGAAGGGAACAAGATTTATAGAAATCGATTGTGGGCTTCTATGACGTGTTGCCAGGGAAAGTGAGGATCACTGAAGAACGAATTTCAAGAAATTGACTATTGTGCGTTGAGTGGAATATTTAACCTTCCAAGGATTTCCAACCTAAAAGCCTTGGAATGGTAGATAAATGTCTTGTAAAATAATTTTTACGCGGTTATGGTTTTTTCCTGAATGTGGTCCTTGCTAAGGACTTTGAAGGCACCCTGAAGATCGGAAAGCGACTGTCGCTGTATAGAAGAAAGTTGGAAGTGCCTCTCTTCTTATCCTCGAGAAATACGGCGCTTTGCCACACGTTCCAAGCGTTTCCTCTTGTTTCGTTCCGAAAAATTGCATGCGTCAGGGCGAAGAAGCCACCTTGTTGACTCTTTGAACTTTCAAAGCTACTTGCGGAAATTACGGCCCGTTTTTGCTCTTCGAAACCCGAAATAGCTTACCGAACCGAAATTAAATACTTCGAACTATCGAGATATTTATTTTTCTCGTTAAAATGATGATCCAAGTTTCATTATAAATAAGCATCGCCGAGCATTAAAACTCGTTTGATTTAATAGAATTCGAATCTCTCTAATTACGAGTGAAGTTTCTTTGGAAGTCTTAACGAGATAACAAATAATCAATGTTCCTCGAACTTATTTCAAAGCTTCGTGACACTGTTTGAAACTCTTTAGTTTTTGCAATATTTCTCCTTGCCTCCGGGCTGCAAAATTAAAAGCTTCCAAAGTCGGAAAGTCGCAGTTCAAAATTTGTGATAGAATTGAATGAGGCAAATAAAAATGACAATTTTATTTGTAAAATTCAGATTGCATCAGTTTTGAAATTTGAACCGTGTATCTTCTGCAGATACGCAAGGACTCAAGTACCAGAGTCACCGTTTGTTCCTCCGAAATAGTACAACCGGGTTCATATTTCATTAAATATCTCTGGAAGCAAATATCAAGTACTTATTGTTCTCGGCGTCTTAACAATGCAGCGTTCTAAGTTACAGAAACACGAAATTAACTCCGGAAACATTTGTAGCTTAATACGCGTGGATTTCGCTCGTAGCAGGTGGAAATAATAGTAGAGATGAGAAATTACTATTCGCACGACATAACGGGGAATGCTTTTGGAATATAATTTAACTGGCCGATGTTTGCGGATGCAAATCGATCTCGAAACAACGGAAACGGATGCTGCGAATTCCGGCCGCGGTGATCTTGAACTCGACCACGGCTCGAATTCACGATGGAACTTTTCGCTCATCGATTTATCCGTTTTTACCCCAAGGCCTATCCTGCGTTCGTTTATTTATAATTCCCTCGACTCCGATGCAGATTCCACGCGATAATATTTTTTAAACATTTCGATTCCGATCACCATTGATATATTTAGATAGAAAATGAGGTAGCTTCTTGCAGCTCGATCAGGTACAATTTTTAATAGTCTTTCAAAACGTTTCCTTAATTTCCCAACTCTGGAATTTACAAAATAGATGAAGATAAAATGCAACAGTATATTATGAGTAATAAATAAATAAAAATATATATTCAACCAATCTATTTATCCAATGTGCCACATAGGAATGCAAATTAACCCTTTGACTAACATTGAATAAGTTGCAGATCAATTTTAATTTGCACAATTGAAGATCGCTAAATGTACACCTAACATTTGAACGTTCTTTATTTATCTTAACACAGCAGTGATAATAGCTCTGACAAACTTGTACGTTAAGTTAGTTCAGCTTTCCTTGCCACATGTTTATACAGGATCAGGTCCTGCTGCTCAATTGGAGGCAATGATTTGGAAAGTCTATTGCCACTTGGTTGTATTTCGATTAACGTCAATCTAATTCGAGCCGACATTGTAATAGCATCCCCATTAAATTTGCATTTCATCGTGGCTCGATAAAATCTCATTGATTAATGTTACCGGTTGAAACCTTGCTCGCGTTTAACGCCTCGAGTCGTTCGTGTCGTTTCACGCGATTCGTACAATGCTCAAGGACGTATCGAAAAATCTTAATGAACTCGCGATTCATTAATCCCGATTTACAATTTTGAAACCGGAAGTGGTCATTAATCACAAGTGGAAATAATAGTGGTCTGTCTATACTTGCAGTGTGTCAAAATTAGACTTCTATTTCTTATGTATTTCTGCACAATTATATGTACTTCATAAATTAACCGCTACTACTACTGCAATGGTAGATGAAATGTTAAAGTTAAGTGTAAAGTAAATGTAAAAGTTGAAATGTTAAGTATTTTAAGCTTTGATTGTGCAGAGAGGTACCCAAAATTGAATCCTCGTGCAAATGTAGGTTTGTTACATTTGAACTTCAACGTGAAAAACCATACCAATATTTATTTAAAAGAACTAATTTTGACGAGTTTGAAGTAAACGCTGAAGTCGGAACAGAAGGCGATTTAAAGTAGAGTGAACAAAAAAAGGATTGGATGTTCTATAAAAATTAATAATCCATTCGATTCTCGTGGAACTCTTGCCGTTTTTCTTGCGAATTGATTAGATTTCAGCGGTTTCCGAAGCCTTTTGCAGATCTTTTGGTGGCGATTGAAAGGATCGCGCGCGATTGAATTTCAGCTAAAAGGGAACGCTTGAAACGGAGCAGGATGACAATGGAGTCGTTGGGAAAGTTAGGAATTAAATCCTCGATCGAGCTCGTTCAGGCCTGTCGCGGATTTTTCCAAGTTTCTCTTTTTTTCAGTCGGGAGCGATGAGTTATACGTAATCTTTAATATCCGTTCGAAGCCAGCCGAACGTCGTATGCAAACGAGACTTCTTTTTCGACAGATATAATTCTTTTGAACGTCTCTTCTAAACTTCGTGCTTGGAGAAAGTTGTAATTTCGGCATTAAATAAAGATTGGGCGATGTAGGGATTTGGGAATTATAAGGATTCGGGGATCTAGGGATTCGGGGGTGTAGGTATTCAGGAATCTAGGGATTGAGAAGTGATTTAAATATAAAATATTTGAAACAATTAATAACATTTGTAATTAGTATTTCGAGAGCAAATACAAGTATCATCGATACTAATTATACACGAACGAAATCTTCAGCGATACCTGTGCCGAGCGCGTTATTAATTTACGAATACGAACCGGTATTAATAATCATGGCATAGATATCGATATTGTTTCAGCTCCAATGAACACAAAATTACGCCATTTTACTCGAAACACGATATTCCGTTGAAACATTTCCATATAAACGGTATCGTGTACATAAGTCGTTCATCACAAAGTTAATTGAAGCTCCATGTAACGAACTTTTCACGTAAAATAAATACAGTCTGTAATTAATTAACTGATGTTTGCTCTGTCTAATTTAGAATGACGTTCCAATATGTCTTCTTTAAATTCTGTGCCTTTATTCCTTGCTCTACCTTCTCAATTTTGATGGGATCTTCAAGATGAGTGCAAAAACTAATTATAAAAGTGACTCCTGGTATAAAATTTATGACATCGTAAATGGCGACTGAAGTTTTTATGTCTGCATAAAGCCAACTAGATATAAATACAGACTATCTAAGAAACATGGAGAAATCTCGTGGAACGAATTTGATTAACTTTTGTTCTGCAAGTGGGTGGTAACGTCTAGAAAAAGAAACGGAACAGGAAACAAAAGGTTTATGCATAATTCAGCCAAGCCGCTATTTTTACACGATTCATTTGCACGTTTATATTCGTGACCGTAAAAACCTATTAAATTTAATTCGTCGCGAGGAATATGGCTCTCCGCGACAAAGCTTCTTCTTGATTTACATGTTCCGTTATAAGGAATCCATTTTGTTTCTCCTTCGCTTCTTTCGCTCTATGTCACATGTCTGCGAACCTTCTATAGAATTCTTATAAAAATATGCAAGTGTTTCGACAATATGTTATAAATATACATGGAATAACATAACGGAATGTGTAAAATATTCATTGGGCAGTTTAAGGTCGTTTGAAGCATCCCTTCGCAAAATGTAAATTTTACATATTGGAACCTTGCAAATACGTAAACGTAATGTCGGATATTAAAACTGTTTTCAAAATGGTTGCTTTCGTAGTAGATAACTCAGAGATCTTCAATATCGACAAGTTTAATCGACTCCAAAGTTCAATCTCTACTTGTTCCGGGTTTAAAGAAAAGAAGGTAAAAATTTACATGTCCCAGCAGGTAGATCACTGAATCTCTACATCTTCGAATCCCTAGATCCCCTAATACCTAAATCCCCTAATCTTTATACTTCCAAATCCCTAACTCGCCGAATTCTACACCCCCAAATCCCAATTTCTCCACATCCCTATCTCCCCAGGTTAGCACACACAATTGAAGTACCTAATACCCGTGTATCTTTACACAAATTTCTTGAACTGAATTACAATTGATGCCAGCACGGTCACGCGATAATTAAAGGAAGATGCAAATGAACGTTCATAAAGTTCCATAAATAGAGGTAGCGCCGTTTTAAAGCGATACGTTTGCAAATTGCTGGCTCTTAATTCGCGAAGAAACGTGGCTAAAAGGTTTTCATTTAATAATTTTCCTCGTCTCAATGAGAAAAATTTCAGCCGGCGACTTGTTTTTGTTGCGCACAAAAACTCAGAAATTTACTTCGCCATTTGCCTCCTGCTTTTTCCCCTTTTTCTCTTGGCCATGTTCGAACGAGAGGGAAGAAAAAAAACGACGAAATTTCTCTGTAGTTCCGCGAATTCTTTTCTCCCGTTCCACATTCACCACGGTTTCGAGAACGCCTCGCGATAAAATATCAGAAAGTTCTTCGCGAGATGTCACCGGAAGGAAGTCATGCTGGAAAACGGTCGATCCTCTTTTTTCCCCTTTCAAGAATCTTTTCCCGCGGGATTCGAACTATTCGGAATCGTCCGATCGGCTAGGGAATTACAACGTGATAATGTATGCGTGTATGAGCGAAGTCTATCGACGTTCTGTCGGGTTATTTCGCCGCGGAAAAGTCTGGCGAAAAAACGAGTTGCCGGAGAAAACGTCTTCAGCACGCCTGTTCGCGTTCCAGGGCTAACAAATGACCTTATTAGTGGCCTTAATAAGGCCTTCCAGCGAGGTCACGTTCATGAAACCTTGGAACTACTTAGATGTAACATGTGGTCGGCCAGCCTCGGGCAATGTTAAAATCGAGTGTTTTCAACGGTCAAACTTTGCGCGATATTTTTATGCGCTCCATTGGCGCGGCTTGATGAGCTGCTTGTTTTTTACCCGCTTGTTTATCCCAGCTCATTTTTTTTCGGAAGGGATAAATTATGGATGAACGGTGGACCATAGCTATAATGCGAAGGTTTTTCAAACTATTTGTGAAAGGGGAGAAATTATAAAATTTGTCATAAAATTATTCATCAAAATATCCAGCGGAGCAGAAATATTTCTAACAAATTTTTCGACATAGCGGAAATAAAATAGCGTAGCAACTGGGATATTTTAACAATACTCACACTCCGCTACCCACAAAGCCACTTCGCTCAAAAAACATACAATATCCCGTATCCTGTATATATTTTATCATGCAAAAACTATCTCCGTTTCGAAGTATCGGTGTTTTCATCGAAAATAAATCGATGATTTAAAAAAACCGTAGCTCATCCCCCGTCCGGGTGGAAATATTTTCCTGCGAGTAAACAAATTTGCTCGTAAGATTTACAGAATTGCCGTAAAACGAAAGTGACAAACGCGCCGGTGTAGATCCCGTGGATCACGCGACGTTTCCAGTAGAATTTCATTTATTTCTCAGGGGATAACACTGTAGGTTTCAGCGTCGAAATATCAGCGGTCGCGAAACGAGGCGAGTAAAAAGCTGCTTTTTACGCGATGTGTTGACGGGAGATCCTCAGAAATACTACGTCTTTTACGTAATGAGAATTTTCCGCGTTTTCTTTCGAACACTTTCCACCAGGAGATAATTCTGAATCACCATTTCGATGCAAAATAATTGTTAAATTTGAGCGTAGCCAGCAATGTAGCGTCGAAAGTGTGTTAACGATAGCGGGTAAAGATAATTTCTTTCTGGTGGAAAGCTCCCGACGAATTATTCTCCGTCATCCCAAATTGTGTTAACGAGTACCGTATTTCTCTCCACTTATCTGAACCGTGGAATTCATAA
Source organism: Megachile ligniseca (assembly GCA_945859555.1). NCBI lineage: Eukaryota > Metazoa > Arthropoda > Insecta > Hymenoptera > Megachilidae > Megachile > Megachile ligniseca. The sequence goes on from OX243792.1 coordinate 2,481,096, forward strand.
TGAGGGGTAGAGGCAAGATCGAAGTAAACTCGATATCCGAGGATCTGGGGCCTCTTTGCTGGCCGGCTGTTTAACATTCTAGAGACGCCGGCATCAATCAATGAAGGTTATTTAATCCGAGATGGACCGTTTCCAACTTATCTAAACTCGCCCATCTCATTGTCTAATGTTCCACATCTGCTTTTAATTTGCAACATGGAATTATTAGACAACAACTCGTGGCGCACTCTGCAGTTCATACATTGTAGCAGTAATTAGTCATTTGTACATGACGCTGTCTAGAAAACTGGATTTAGGATTCTTTCAAATCTTTATTAAATTAGTTGTGCAGTTTCAGTAAAATACACGTGCAAGATCACGTTGCAAGATTGGATGCTGCATTGTTAATTTTGCGAGTGTGTAGTTTTATCGTGATTACAGTAAATTCCGATATACTCCATAGAGCGCAACAGCTTGCAGAATGCTGACACCGGTAAATAAACCGGACGATGCATGCTAGCGTGTTAACGAACGGAGAAACTTTAGCGAAAACGGATATTCAGTTACATAACTGATGCGTCCCCTGTTTCGTAAACCTTCTATTTCCATCTTCCCTCTGAATGTTCACGTACACATTGTAATTCTTACGAAGTGAGTCACCGAACCTCGAGAATCCGAGGAATTTTTATCTGAAACAATTCCTGCTGATTTAAATCACCTGGTGTTATCGTAAGATCACTGGGAAATGTTTAATCTTGTGATATACATTTCATGTAGATGAGGAGTTTGGAATTTGGGGATTTGAGAGTTGGGGAGTTTGGGAATTTGAAATTTTCAAGTTTCAATTTGGGGATGTAGGAAGCTGAGGGTGGAGGGATTTGGAAACATAAGGAAATATAGGGGTTTGAGGATGTAGAGATTTGGGGACATAAAGAGTTAGGAACATATGTGTTTAGAAATATAGGAATTAGTGGATGTAGACATCTGAATACAGAAGGAAAAATTAATATATCCCTTCATTTCCCTCCATCGTCCCCGAGGAATCACCTCAACACTCCTCAGCAATCCACCCGGTAATTCATCACCGGTAACCTTGTTCTCGGAACAAATTATCTGCCAACCCTTCAAGATGTAACAAAAGTGTAAAACCGCGTCGAAACAAAATTACATGCAGACAAGCTACACTAGAATTCGCCACAGGAAACTCGATTTCGTTGGACAAGATTGAACGCACGATGTGGCAGTTATACGGGTGTAATCAAGCGCGGGCAATGAAACTGGAGCTACACTGGCGAGGACAGGTTGCTAGAAATAATGCAATCAGTTGCGAAGAATTTCCAAACAATTCGAGTCACGATTCTCCGATTTCAAAGAGGGCTAACTTTTATAGAGCTGTCACGTGGTTCAAAGGCAGCTCACGATGTTAGAATCGTTTTTCGGAGCTCAAATTTACAACCCCAGTTCCCTTCAAAGATATTATATATTGGACGAGGGTGTTGTGTGTTACGATTAAATGATTGATGGGTGTCGAGTACAGTTTTAGTTTGTTTCAAGAGGGTGAACATGGGGGTTGAAATTTGTGAGATCCTTCCTCGGTGGTATTCTTTTGCTATGACTAGCTGTCGATAACACGATTATCAGAAAATTAACTCGAATCAGGTCCGTTATCTACTTACGTGAATCGCTCGAGCAGCCTTCAAGTTACCTTTGCGAACTCGTACGAGAGGACGTGATTCTGTCGAGCTAAGAACCGATCAACCGTATCGGTGATGTGGAACGAAAAAAAATGAGAACGAATCGATGATCCGTGCGTCGATAACCACCCTTACCGTTCATCCCTTCGAGTTTAGATACGATAATGGGGATTTCGTCGTATTCTTAAGAGTGCAAATTCCTCAATTTGAGAAATAAAATATTGAAACATGTTGGAGTATTTGCACTCCTTCATTTCTTTTACCTACCAATTTACAAAATAGATGAAGAAAAGGGTGCAACAGTTGCTGTCACAAATTTTTCGATAAAAAGTATATTCCGTTCCCAATTTGCCAGAAGCAAGTCAAGGTATAAAAATGCAAATAAATTCTTCAGCTAACCATCTCCGATGGCTGACAATTACGTTTAATGCACCGGCAGACATTTATCGTCGATTTGCTCGCGTAACATCGAGCAAGGACACGCGATTAGCCAGATAAAAAAAAGTAAATCGATAGAACGAGCTGGTGACGATCGCTGGTGTTCGCTTTTCTTCTCGCTTCTTCGTTGAAAGACGAAATGAATAATAGAGACGGGAGAGGATGGAAGAGGAATCGTCGATTTTCAGGACGGAATGTTTGCAGTGACGAGGCAAACACGCGATAGACGAACTCGAATTCGATAGAGGCTCTGCTTTTGTTACTCTGTTTTCATTGAACGCTCTCTGATTCCCGTCGAGGGCTTCCTAGCTTTGCACGAATCTCAGCCTTTTATTGCTTTTCTTCGATCATTCTTGAATTTTTAACGCGGCGAATAAGCAACTTTTCGAATAGAATTACTTTTCGAGTGTTTCGTTCAATTGGTGCTAGAAATCTTTGTATTACAGCTTTTATTCAAAATTTGATATCGTTAAAGGGAATCTTTAATCTTCAGAGAATCTTCAGATGTAAAATCGTTCTCTTTCTATATTGTCCATTGCTCGGTAGATCGGCAATATAGAAAGTACGATTCGGAGTAATATAATGAAAGTTGTGTCGTATATTTTGAATAAACGCGAAATATAGCGGGAAGGGCGGATAATGAAGAGCTTCGGTCACGAAGAAACATCAACACGCGACACTGTGAAAATTGACTTTCATAATTAACACCAGTCATCCGTAATTTGCGTCACGAGGTTAAATAATGGAAACACGACCGCGCAACCTCCATGAAACTCTGTTTGGCTCGTACGTAACTAAGTCTGCGATCGTAATTTGCATTCGTGTAACGTCTCGTACGCTGAAAGACGTACCTTGCAAAAATCTGACGACAATCTTCGTTAACCCGTTGCACTTAATTTCCTTTACCAACTTCATAACAAAATGGATGAAGAAAGGGATTCAATTACAATTAATATCAAATGGACGTTTCAACTATCTTTGTCTTTTTTAATATTGTAGCTATTAGTTCTGACTGACACACCAAGGGGTTAACGAACTTTAACGAAGCCACGACACGTGGACATTGAGAGTTAAATTGATTTGTAAGAGCGAAAGGGTATCTTGTAAACTAATGAACAGGGGTAGTTACTCCTTTGATGAGCTTCTTAATAAAAGGAAGCGCAACAACTTCCACACGATAAATCTATCGACATTCCGAAGTTACATGCCGCAAGATTGACGTTGCTAAGGGGAATTGAGATTAACGAGGTCCGATAACAAATGGGGTTAGTGGCGATAGAGCTCGAACCGGACGAGAGACGATGAAACACGAGGGTTGAGGGTGCACGGGATTTAGGGACAGGTTAGATAACACGCAGGTGAGGAGACAGCAGAGGACAAACTGAAAGACGCGAGAATTTCAACGGAACGAAACAGAAAAGGGTTAAAAAGAGGAAATAACCTTAAATTAACGCGAACTTACAAACCTGCTTTGCCTACTCGAAGAGTGTTCGAAGAGTTTTGGTAATTAAGTAATTTAGAAATGTGGAAATTTCCAGTCCTCAAGTTTTTAAGGGAAGTTTGAATAATTTCAGAGTTCTCAATTATTAAAAAACTGGACGATGAAACTTCCATGAATTCGCTTCTATGCCACGAATGTTTGAATTAAAAAGCAGCAGATAATCGATATTAACGATTTCCACGGTACAATCCAATCATCTTGAAACGTCAAACATTTTTACCTTTCGTCTTTCCTTTATCAACTTATTCAAGCTTATTCGTTGCGCGGCATTGACCCAGAATATCATTCGGTGTTCAATAAGAAACAGTTCGAATCGTACTTGGCATTTTTACACCGTACATCTTTCGGAAATGCATCGAGTAAAATGAGAAATTGAGCAAGAACTTTAAAGCGTTTAGAATCGATGTCAGGCAATTAATTGGAGTCAATTAAAAGAAAAAACACGAATCGCTGACCTACATGAAGTTGGCATTTGATTGAAGGAAGAAAATCAGTTTTCCCGTCAAACATCGCTTATTAGCGAACACCGTGCATAAAAAGAGGGATAAGTCTCTGTCGAGTTAATGCGACGAAAATCCTCAGTTCAAATCGCTCTTCTCGTTTCACGATTTCTTTCTAGTCCAATTTTGTTACTTTTTATCTTCACCTATAATTTTCTCGCCAGTCTAAAATTTTCAAATTACCTCCCTTGGCATAGGGTGACTCGCGAGTTCCTCACGCACCCTCTGCGCCAAGCGAGACGTATTTATACGTCGGATGCAGCGAAGCATCGGTGCGTTGAAATCAGCAGGTGGAAATCGCCAGGTAGAAATATGGTAGGCATTGTCGGTAATAAAGTAAATTAGGCGAAACGTTCAATGGTTAACGCGGACAATGCACACGTCCGGCGACGGAATTTCAAAGCTGGCAACGTTTTCTCGCGAATTCATGACGAGGATAAAGCAACTCCGTTCTCGCGAAATTGCCTCGACCCGAACACGTTAAGCTCCGGTATTAAACTCTTCGCGAAGCTTGCGATGACTTACGTGACCAACAACCATCTGTAACTTCATAGATTATAAAGTTGCATCGTACAGGTATTATTCGAACGATTCCAACTACCTACGTAAATAAGGGCTGCAAAGATTTAGAGAATTTTTTTACGAATCCTATAACTTAGTCCGGATTAATTAAAATTAGAAAATTAATCACAGAGATTTCACGCTGAAATTGTTTCTCCTTCGAGCTAATTTTATGACGTCCAATATTTTCTCTGTCCCCATGTTAACAGAAAAAATACATACTCGAAGTTCGATCGAAGCGGTCATCGATACATCGTAGGATCACGAGCAAATGAAAGAAAGCTCTCAAGTAACATTTCGTTGTTAGGAAGGAAAGATGAATAAATGAAATTTACAGTGTACACGGAGGAACACGCACCAGAAACAAGATACCGTTTGCATAGTAATGGGCCGGCAAAAATTTAATTCTGTTACCGGAGCACAGAAGACTGGCTTCATAAATGTTTTACGTACAAGGCTGAATGACAGCTGAATTTGGAGCAAGCATGCGAAGAATTTTTAACAGAATACTTTATTATGGTTGCAGGTAATTTTAAATTAATCACGAATTCTAAAACTTCCATACTTGAGAAATTAGATATTTTAGATTTAGTCTTGATGGATGATACCTTCAGGATAACTTGCAGTTTCAACACTAAATTAAAAATATATTGAGCCTATGGTTGATAATCGTAGTGTGCCTTAGTGCATATGTAGATCGCATAATCCATTTTCGCTGCAAGAGTGTACGCGTTAATTATGGAGTTCATTTTGCCACGAGTTCGAGGTCTCGTTTAACTTATTTACTTTGCTTGACGATCGCTTGTGATTCTTATTCAGCTTCCTTTTATCGTATATTCAAAAGCTTTTAATTCGACGAGTCAGTTGCTCCACGGATCTGACCTGGATTTCCTTGCACTCTCATTATTTCACGTGAAATTTTTATTTCCGGTGAAATAAAGAAAATCCGAAGGTCCCGATACGAACTTGTGAATTCTAGCGAAATTTCCGATACTTTATTCGCAAGAATAAAACGAATAAATAACGGATTCGTTAAATAAGAAGGGTAAGAGGACAGTAATGATAAACAGATTATAAAGATACTACAGTTTCTCGCTTAATCCCATATTTTCGTTGAAATTCCTGCTACAGTTCGCAACGAGTCGGTTCATGAACCAACGCGAATGTTTGTAGTTTCTCGGGTTACGTCGACGAATTAAATTCACCCTTCAACTTTGTTTCTCTACGAGTTCTATAACGTACCTTCGTAATCACATTTCATAGAACATCGTGCTATAGTTATTTCGACTGATATTGGCATTCGAAACACCTGAAACTTTCGGATGTTCAAATTTTGCGGATGTTTTGCCATCCACGTATAATCTAATCACTCGAAGGAAACTTCGCCAAAATTATTCCAAAATAATTTCAATTTTGATAATAAAAATGACTGTTCGAAAAATGCTTCCACTGCAAAAGTATCCAAATAATTTAATATCGTTACCAAAAATCACACGTACTTTGTACACGAATTTTTACTGCAAAACTCGCATTATTGCAGATAACAGCTGCGACGTCAATCCATTATCGAGCCGACACGGTCAGACCATTTATTTCGATTTTCCCGATGATTTACACCGTTATTCGCAATTTTTTTGCATTGAACATCGTGTCAGCAGCTCGAACATATTGTTATTTTAACAAACCATAATTCCATGCTCGAAAGAATCCGCAAACATGTAGATAATATCGTACAAAACACGAAAGCTTGTTTGCGAACGAACACGAAACACTTGCAAATCGTACGAAAAAAATATACGAAAGACTGGCTTTAATTGAACGGATCTTCTGTCCGTTTCGGTCCTTTTAGGCGAACGAAAGTGGCCGCTACTTGAATACGTTCAATCGAAACGTATTTTCCGGATTATTGGGGTCACGAGTGGAGGAAGTAGATTGACCGTACTCGCGTTATTATTCTCCGACGATACACGTGTGTGTGGAGACACGACGTATCCGTTTTATCGACGTTTTCTTCAAACCAGTGCAAAATCGAATTCAACCTGACTAGATCAAAGTGTATTTGCAAGCGTGTTTTTTATGTAAACTACTAACTCGCAGAAATTCATGTAACTTAAGATGAATTCTTTGTAAAAAACAACCTGACAAAATTCACGCGACATCGTCGTGATTCGTTTTATCAAAAGGTTTCTCTCGCCACCAGCAGGAATTGAACGGGTTGTAATTCGTAATCAACGCGTGAAAGATTCAGTGGGCCACGCGTTGTGTTTTGCTGGCCAAACTAAGAGGGTTTACCACCCGTTTTCAGGCAGCCTTAGCTCGGTTATAAAAAATTTCGGTCCACGCCAGCCAGGCAAACGAGAATATAAATATTTTAAGCAGTCCGTGAAATTTCCGCGAAACGGTTGGCCGAGCAGACAGTAGAACGGGTCGTCGCGAAAACGCGCGGTTTTTCTCCGCCGGCTTCTTAACGCGATTTTTCGCCCGGCAATGACGGCGCGCGTTTAAACACACCCTCGTGCTCGCGTAAAGACTCAAAGGCACAAAAGACAGAGGCGGAAAAAAATGCCAGCAGACCTCGTAAACGAACGGCTCGGCGAGTTCGTGTTCTTTTTCTTTCTATACGAATTTTTTCGTCCCCGGCTAGTGTCTTTTTAGTGCTCGTGTAACGTTGCGCAACGTGCTTGGCTGTTACAGAACGACGGTCCTTGTTTAGTACGCACGAAAATTTCCTTCTCTTCGAAGCATGCGATTGCTCACGGTTAATGCAAAAGTAATTACAGCCCCATCGGGTAAAAATAAAATAATTAATTGCATAGCTCGTGTAGATTATTCTATGTACTCTCTCACTCGAGGGTTTCTCCATTATCTTTTAAACTGTAGTTTAAGGAAGCACTTAAAGAAGTGAAATTTTTCAGATCTGAATTTGTTGCAGGGAGAAAAATGATCCAAGCAATGTTAGACACCCGGTGTACAAACTAATAAATAATTCCGTGTAATGTATTATGTATTCATGTAGATATATAAGAGGTCTGTCAAGTAAATAAATAAACAAATAGGGGTGACTTTTTGAAACTCTCGTGAAAACCACGAGGCATTATCGATCGAATGGACGAGGGTACGTGGTTCTTGGATTGAATTCTCATGATACCAGTTCTTTGCAACAACCAAGTTGCATGAAATTTTCAACAAGTACAAAGCAATTTCCATCGATTTATAGAAGGTAGTTCGATCAGCTCGACGTCGAAATTAATCGACCGAATATTTCGTGTTAACGCATCTGTTGATGGGTTCCATGCTTTTCCACGGATGCTCATTATACTAATGCGCGAAAAAAAATTCGCACGATATCGATTATCGGAACGCTCCTTCTTGGCGGATGATTAATTCATCGCGTGTTTTATCGCGAAACTCGGTTCGGCGAGCTTTGGCTTGCAACCGACGTTGATGCGAAACAACGTTATAAACACTGGGAAAATGAATGCAATTTACGGCGAGCAACGAAGGTGAAATGTTAAAAAGAACTGAACTTCTTTTATGAGGAAATAGAAAATTACTGTACACATATTTCAATACTGCCACTAATAAACCTGTCAAAACAAGCTACCTACGTTTTTCCCTTTCAAGATATTAATATTATAGCTGTGCAACATCTTTGCCGCAATTTTGGCTTTTATGAGCTCGGAACTTTGGCATTTTACGCATTTGCCACTTTGGTATTTCGAAACTTTGGGACTTCAGGGTTTTAGCATCATTTTCAAGCTTTAAGGTTTAGAAGTTTAGAAATTTTCCGAGTTTGTACTCTTCCGTAATTTATAAATTTGGAACGTTTCAACTTTATAATAAATTATTCGAATATTATCAACGAGTAGAAGAATTACGATTTTTAAAAATGGATCTGTATAAGGTTTCTTAACCTACGCATGTATTCTCGTGTAGCTAATATTGGTAAAAGCGTAGGGAACGATAGAAGTTTTATAATGACCCACAGACTCATATCAGTTAGATATTCGATGCATTAACAGAAAACGTGATTGCCCATTGTGACCGGGCGATTGCCTATTCTGAATCGCGTACCAGGCAACGATCATCCCCCTGCTCACCCCTCTACAGTTACCGAGCTTTTTCCCGATCGACCAACACAGAAAGAGATGGGAGCTTGATTGGATTTAGTTCTTGGCAATTGAGCCGACCGCTTCATTGCATTAATCCAGTCGCGTTCGATCCGGGAGCTAGGCAACTTCTTGAAAAGGCTTATTGTTAGTCCCTTCAAGGGACCATCTATTTATTCCTGACAGGGTCAAAGAACGAGCGAAATTACTCCACGGTGATAAGTTTCAATTCTATTGTGGAGCTGATGGAATTCTAAGTTCCGTGCTGTAACATTCAATTTTTGCTTGCTTTGTGTTGAAAATGGAGCTCATGTGCTCGTGCAAGGGTCATGTAGACAGCAATTTATAAGCTGCTATATGTGGAGTACATTCTTTAAAATGTGATGTGAAGCTACTTTGGGTTGTAGTTATAGGAGGATGCACTAAAAATAAATTAGATATAAGCGTAACAGATGACTCAGGATTCTCTTTAACATCTGCAATTATAAAATAACTATAAGATAAACAGTCTATCTTTTCTCAACGTCCATTTTGATCTACAGTCGTCCATTTTGTTCACGTCTTCCCTCCGATCCTCTTCGGTAAAAAGTCTGCGACTCAGAATGTAAGCCAGATAAAGATTGTCCACATTCAAGGTTAGACCTGAATTCGATCTGCCCTTGGCGATAAATAACGACGGGTGAAAAGCTCGGTGAAGGTAGGGACTAGGGATTAAAACGCTAAGTCATGTCGACGGTAAGGCAATCTGAACGAGATTTCGTTTGAATGGTCCTCTGGAGATCTTGGACGGTCCGTTCGATATTCAAATTCCTTCGGTCACCTGGGTTACGAAGACAAATAAAAGGCTGGAGAACTGGCTCTCCCACGGGACCAAATGTAAAGAGACGTCCCCGAACGATGGATTTCGTCGATGTTACGGGCTGAATTAAAGTCTCCGACGGGTATTTGCAATTTTGAAGTTTAGTAGAAAGTTGTTTAACAGAACTTTCCTACCTTTTTAATACAAGGATACTTATGTCAATTTGAAGCTTGGAGAGTATCTTTTTCTTATTGGCATTTTGAATTGCTTCCACGTGAATGATCCAAGGCAGAAAAAGTTTCGAATGAGGATCGAATTTAATGCGATTGTATGAGAACCATTGGATTCACGATAATTGTATTGTTCCAAGTGTCGTCAGAAAGTGTCCAGCAAAGCAAGAGGGTCAAAGGGAAGAGCACGAGAGGAAATGAAGGGGCAGAAAAAGAGAATTTGACCAACGAGGTCGTTGCTTCAGATTCCATCGCACGACCTGGATTCTGACCGACGTTCGTCTTCTTTGATCCACCTAAATCTCGATAAACGTCTATCCGCGAACTATTGCTGATCCATTTCGTTGGGATTTACCAACTGTGTTCTCGTTTCCGTTGCCTTGAAAAGTCCACGCTAACATTGTGTCGTCGAGATATCAACTTTAAAGGACTCCGGAATACCACTGGGATCTTGTCATCAAGGAGAGTCGTGGGAAGTAAGAGCTTTCAGGAGGAGAAAGAAATTGTTGCTTTTAATTACGGTTTTGTTCGTGTTATGAGATTGCTGAGTTTGTTGCATTTGTTGCTGGATGGTGAAGGATAATGTAGACGGTTTAGGAGAGGTAGAAGGGTCGTTTATGGTTAGCTGTTAGCTTCTCTTTTTCAAGATGGCGTGCTTTTCTGATCCAAGAGTCTCGCTGCTCTCGAGAATGAAGTGCTCGCTGGTTTCGTCGGAATTGACCTTTAGCCAGCTGAGCCTCGTGGATGAGTACACTTCAGCTTGTTGCATGGTCGAATTTGGGTATGGAAGCTCTCTGGACGTTGTTAGGTCAATTTTAGTGGGACGTTTTCATTCTGATATGTTTTGCAATGATGCTCCACTTTGTACCGATTGTACATCCTCAAACATTATTTATTCGCGTATTTCAATGAATCCTTTAATTACAAAACTGTGACATTGCAATTAATTGGGGAAGTAAGGAATAAGTGGTATCTCATTTGAATGGTTACTATATTCATTCAAGGATCTGTACCAAGATCAAAATTCTTCTATTTGTTCTCCAGCTAAATTTTCTACAAAATTATAAGGAATGCAGAGAATCTTAAGTGAGCTATAATAAGATTGGATAGAAGTCAATACAAAAAACTGCTTTGAAATTGCTGCCAACAGCTGCGAAGCTTTTCCGTCACATGGTTGACAAATATCGCGACCATGAATCATGGCAATGATTTAACGCCCACGTGACCTTTTGATTTTGCGTTTCTGAAATGCTGAACATCTGTGGATGTCCGAAAGCAAACACTCTAGCACCCTCCACAGTTAAAGTACTCCACATTCTTTCGTTCAACAATTTTGATCGATTTTCCAATTTAAAAACAGCAGAATTCGCTTAGACTTTCTTTCACTTTCAAGTATCAGAAAATCCCCGAGTTGGAATTTCTCGAGCTCGGGCAAAACAAAGCTAGGAAAGAAAAAGAAAAAGAGTCGATGGAAAAGTTGTCTTTATCAGAAGTGTTCGAGCGGATTCGAGGCGCAGAAGCGCCATGTCTGAGACACGTATCGCGTTCTGCAACGATTTTACAAGCAACAAATACTGCCACGACCAAAACGATATTACAGCGGATAAAAGCGTCGCATAGCCAAGAGCCCGCGTATTTTTAGAGCCGGGCCCAGGATCCGGATGATAAAGCATTCTCGGAAAATTCATTCCTGTCTCTATTTATAAACTCGAGAGAGATGGGTCAGGATCGTAAAAGCAAATGTTAAGTTCTTGCTAGGCCTTGGCTGATCGATGGATCGATTGTATAACGCAGATTCGCTTAGTGTTGTGTCATCACTTCACTCTGAGACTTAGCAATTCTTAAATTTAGATATTTTAAATTTGCAATCATTCATTCAGATTTTTGTTTCTCTTAGAAATGTTCCATTGACAGATACAAAGTGTTGTACCATAAAATAAGCATCCAGGTTAATTTAAGAAGTGTACAAAAATTGAATAATTACCATCTAATACGAGCAACGGGAAAACGTTCGACGATATTAATTACGATCATTCTGTAGATCGACTCTGATGGAGCGGCGTACACTATGAACGCGTACTCCGGAATCCCAGACATTAATTAGTCAATAAATCGAACGTATATTGTGTACGCAACATACGAGTTCGATCGATTTCTCTACGGAGATTTCGAGCTCGTTCACCTATTTCGATGCTTCGACGCGTCCGAACGCAAACAGAAAGAACAGTTTCGGATTATCTGCAATTTTCCACGTAAAAACTACTCCCCAAAAGAACAAACTCATAAAAATTATTTAACGAGATTACATGTTTTGAACGATTCGATCTGTGAAAAGGTCGTCAAGTTCAGAGAGGGTCGTTCCACGAGAATCAATAAACGAATCGGACGCTTTGAAAAATGAGAATTTCAACTGCGTTGAACGCGAGCCAACTCGAGAGAGCACTTGTTCGTGCTGAGAAATTCGTAGGAATGAATGAGTCTTTCAATGAAACGATCGTAAAACCACCGTACGCTGCGATTCCAGTTTTATAAACACATTGGAGCAGTGAAACTATTTGCTCGCGCGAAGCTATTGCGGGGAATTGCGAGTTCGGGAACTTGGATGGCTTGTTCCGGCCCAGACAATTTGCGATTTCCGACTTTGATAAGCTAAGGATAGCGGAACGCTCTGAGACTCGGTATCTTTCGTGTGATTGCGCTTTATGGAGGAATTACAGATATAGGGACTTTGTGAATATCAAGAATTAATGATGTAGGAATCTGCTGGCGGAGATTTGGGGATTCAGAGATATGGGGATTTTCGGATTTAGGGATTTGAGGATTCAGACATTCGCAGATTCAGGGATTTGAAAATATAGGGCTTGTAGGAATTTGGATTATAAGAATGTAGAAATGATTTAGGTATGCAAAGAATTAGGGATACAACTTGTGGACGTAGGGATTTAATGTAGAAATGTGGATAGAAGTTTAATAGGAGTATGAACTTATAATACTGCGTATTATAAGAATATTTTCAAATCGCAGATTCCTAAATTAACAAGGTAGAAATGCAAGTCGAGGAAGTCCGAGAATAAACGATTGATAGTTCTGCAACGTCTCAAATGCGTAAAGAGACGGTTTGATCGCGCGGCTGAAAATGAGTTGATCGCGTTCCATCAGCAAGAACAGGGAGAGATTTAACAGGAAAGGAGGAAGTCGGAGCGGAACAGTGGCTTCTTGGATTCCAGATTAATGGATCGAAATAAGAGGGTCGTTTGCCTGAAAGCCGTTTGCTCGCGCTCGTTGGCGCGAAACGAAGCGAGTATGCCGTGCGTGTGCCACGTGTCATCGTGCTCTGTCAGTATGACTTGCGTCATTCCACTTCGATTGTTATTTCAGGACTCGTTGCGCTCCCGAAATAACGACACACCAATGACGTGACGCGCGAACCGTCTCTCATAAATTCTGAACTTTGAGTGCTGACTTTCTATCGAGTTCCTATCCGCAATTATCGTGCAGAGGCCGTGTAATTCGATGATAGACCTTTTGAACGCTTTTACCACTTTTAAACTTTGTTGAGTTTTTACAACTTCGTTGACTAGCTTTTAAAACTTCGTGGCAAGTTTCAAGGTTTACGTCGATATTTATCCTTCTTTTGGCGCCAAATTTTGTTAGGTCCGTAGCCATCTTAGATCCAAAGCAGCCATGTTCCGAAGCAACAATCTTTGCACATCTGTGTACAGAATTTTAGGAACGTAGATCATGCAAGTCCGACATTTATTTCTCCCTACTATAAACTTGGCACTCTGTAGTTCGACACAGAAATCTTACAATTACGCTCGTTTCGGCTTTGCTATCTCTTCAAGATCTCCCCGTGTCATCTCCCGGCACAGAAATATTCCGTACGTAATTAAATCACCGTAGTTTCTCCGTGATTTAATCTCAGTTATTGTGTTCTCCCGACGAAATTTCCGCAGCGCGAGGATTTATGAAACGTTACAATTCCACGCCATTAACAAATTGCAAATATCTGAATAAACCTGTAAAAAATATGATACACACAAAGTATACCTAAAATGTACCTTGATTAAACTAATCAAGATGTTCAAATTGATGTTCAAATAAACTGATCTATCCTTCGGTAATTTTATTGCCTGAACGGAAATGTGTAGCTTGTCCGGGTAGAAAATCATAGTTGGATGATAACGAAGGTTCGGTGGAATCACGCAGACGGATTTTCTCACGGACCCCTTTTAACCCGAGCTTTTTTTCCACTTTCCTCGTGGTGGAAAAGAAGCGGACTTCTGCAACGCCCTATGGCCACCTCGATCGATTACCGGCGAAGGCAACGTGCTGCAAACACTTTATCGACCAGTGAACCGCGCCGCCCGTGGATAGTTTCCGTTCGTCCGATGGAAACGAAACGAAGCGAAACGTGCGAGAAGAAGGTCTTTGAAATGAAATAATGCAGCTGCCGGAGTCATATGGTACACTGCTTAATCGCGATTCAATCGTGGCATTCGGGCAAAAATTCGTTCGGGCAAAAACAATTTGTTCTTCTTTTCTATATCCTTTGTGCGTTCATTATCCTTCTGAATCATTTATTCTCTGAATCGAGTTCCGATAAAAAGCTATTTAATGGCTCACAATGATGGATACGATTAAAATCATTTCCCTGGAATAAATTCATTGTTGAATCACAGAACAAAGTGTCTTTCAAACTTTCTTCCGGTTGTCAGAACTGTTAGAACTTAAAGCACATCATTGTTAAAGCAAACAATAGTACAAAATAAATTTTGTATCTCCGCAGAATTTTTAACAATGTTCATAAATGTAAAGAAGCAGTACAGAGATCAGCCCAACTGACAAAGTGTATCGGGTCGAAATTGGCTGACAATGAGGCAGACGGTATGACACCATCCGGAAACGATATCGGTTTCCCTATTTTTTCCTGCACAATGGAGATACTGTCCGACTGCGTCGAAATTGCAACCCCGTAGAGAGGAATTCCAAGTTGTTGCCGGCAGGAGTGGCACTCGTGCTGTTCCAGCCTTCTTTCTTCACGGTCCCTTCACGCGCGTCCTCTTTCCTACTTTTTTTTTCTCTCCGTTCCCTTTTTTCCTCTTCGCGACGAGAAGCCACGGTATAGTTTCGTCGGAAAGTGCGCATACACATTGTACTTGCGAGACGAGTGGCTGCTGTCTGGTTCGGTTCGCCAGAAAGCTAGGCCTGTAATGCAACTGTAATGTTTGTAACGAGAAAACGTCAGTTTCGCGAGTGCTTACCGAAAGTCGATATTCCAACTTTTAACTTCTTACCGCGTCATTTCTTTCCTGTTTTTATCGGAAAAGATTTCTTGGCATTCTTGGAACAATAGTTTCATCGAAGACTTTGTAGGAAATTCGTAATTCGAAGAATTTTAAGTAGAACCAGATGGTCAGACAATGGTATACGAGGCTGAATAAAATTTGTATAACCTACCAATCAGCCGGGAATATTTTAATGGAACATCCGCAAAAAAGCGAAGCATCAGAAAATATCTGTATCAAAAAAATTTGTTCCTCGTTTTGCGATCCAATATCGCGAAAGCACATTTGGTCCGATTCAGTTTCACCGCGCTCGAAAATGAAACGGATATTATCTTTACCATTGGAATATTAGCTCTGGAATAATTGCAAATGCTCCATTTTAATAACAGAAAAAAGGGTACGCAAAGAATACTTGTAACGACGCGTCGTACCGTTAAACGTATTCGAATCGAAGGGTTTAATTAAAGTCCCGAAGGTATCCGGCAATCGGAAGACCGCTAAGATCGACAGAAATAATTAAAAAGCTGGTCCACGATGATTCCATAATTAAACACAAATTTGTATCGTTTCATCGCCGAATGAACTCTGTAATGAGCAGCAAGAAATTTTCACGAATTCGTCCGATAAGATGCGGGGATATCAGAAGAGCTTTTCGTTGTATCCAATTATTCGCAAGCAGGTCGGAAAATGATCGAAGAGGTCATCCGGTGCGACGTTGCATTATGCACGATCGTCTCTAGCCAGACGACGCTTGACAGACGTTGATTCGATTAAGATCTGCCGATGTATTTTCGGCGAGGTCTACTCGTTCATTTTGACGCGTGGTTTATTAATCTTGGCTCTAAATCCGGTTCTTATCCCGCATCAAATAAAAACCTCGTTTATTTCCACTAGCACATGGCATAGTTTACCGATCGAGAGTTTAATTGAACTTTGATTGTCGTTTTCCAGTTGAGTGCTTTTTTATGGGTCACCATTTTGTAATCGCCGAGATTGAAATCGATTATTTACTTTCAATTATTTCTTTGTATATGTATACCTAGTATGTGTACATGTCTAGCATACTTTGTATATTCAATAAGCATTGTGTTTGTGATTGTCTGACTATACTGTCTCTATTCTACTGGTTATTCTCGGAGTATGTTATAGTACTCTTATGAGGCCTATTCTACTTGACCATGGTATCTTGTATATCTGATATCCCTAACTTACCTTCCAGAGGTTCTCATTTATAAATAAAGCTCCAGACTCTAGAACTCGAAGTTCAGAAGTTTAAATGGGTAAAAGTGTGCGGGTAATTAAAATTTCTGATTGATTTCCATTACAAGATGTGCAAGGAACAGAGTGTTATTACGGGATTTAACATTCGCGTGTACAAACTCGAAACAGATAAAACGTATACAGCGGAGACACAGATATGCAAATACATACAAAAGTTTCAGCCTCCATGTTGCCGGCATCCAAAGGAGTTAGCTGGTAGTTCGCATCAGAACAGAAACTAAGTCGGACTTACAATTAATGCGATCTGATTTATAAGTGAAACCTCGTTGCAAGTTTAATTACAGGATTAGTAAACGCGTCAACTTGAAACAGACTTGTACGCGCAATTAATTATTGAAATCCATCACTTTTCTGATTCGAGTTTCATTAAACGCGATTGAGGTCAATGTATCCTCGACATAGCATTGGAGTGTTATTTTTAAGAAAACGAAAGACTTGGTCTTTGAAATGTTCATCGAAAAGCAAGAAGAGCGCGCAATTGAAGTTTACGAGTGATTGGCGGTATTAGAACGCATTAATTAGGTGCCACTGATCCTTGATAGCGCGTTAATTAGAGCAAATTCCTGTAGCGGCAGATGCTCACTAAATTGCGCACTGGAAATTCCGTAGAACCGAAACGTTATAGGAGATTGAAATCGCTATCTTTCCAGATGGTGCATGCTCGAAATTGCCTGCAGTGACAAACAATACACTCTGTGCTTTAATCGATATCGCTGCTCGTTTAGATATAATATAATAATCCTTGATCAGTTAACCATTTGACTCCCACATCCCCATTTTTGCGAGAGTTCATTGATCTATTAGTCGGCAACATTAAATAATTTTGCATTACAGATTTTATCTAATGTAAGGTCCGATACAAGGTTAAATCGTGTACTACATTAACCAAAAGGATTTTCCACGTATTGAATCTGTAATTAAAAAGATTAAACTCCAAGTTCCTGATGCTTAGACCAACTCTCGAATGGAGTATCGTTGAAAAGTGGGATCAGTAATTACCGAGCGGCGTTAATCCAGCCTTCTCACGTTGCAAAACGTTTTCGGTGTACCATCGTTCAATTAAGCGGTTCAATCAGAGAAAATAAGAAGGGCGCCTAATCGCGGCTAATGCTTCAGAAAAGCTGTCACGGTCACGAAAGTTCTAAATCAAGCGGAAGTAACGGGTCGATCGATGACTCGGTTGGGATGAGAAGTATCGCCGTGAAACCGTGCATAATCAGCGTCCATTAACTTAATTAAGTGACATGGCAGGCACGGAAGCCCCTTCTCACCTGCGCCGCTTTATGAAGCAACAAGAGACCCTGGCCCGACTCTAAGCAGATTGCGCCATAATTTTCAACGGTGCCTGTTAACCGAGTAATCGATCCACCGACAAATATTTCCGATTCGATCGATCTTTGTGACGCTGCTGTTTCGCTCGCCAGGCTACTTTGTCCGCTCCGATGGATTTAGAAGTTTTGTTCTTTTAATTGCCTTCGTTGATTCTGCTCGGTAAACCATCGGAGCCGATGAAAGTCGGAACGGGGATAAATTAAATTTGTTGCCAAGATGAGTTCGGGGATGTAGGATGAAGATAATTAACGGAAATACCAAGGAAGAAGCTGAGATTCTATCTATAATTTATTATTTACACACTGTTACAATTATAAATTAAGAGGAACTTTTTTTGGAAGGAAGAAATTCGTAAGTGCGTTAAGTCCCATTAGGCAGACACGACAAATAGGAGTGGTCAGACAAGTGGAATGAGCCGTAGGTGGTCAGACAAGTAGAATAGAGCCGTAGGCGGTTAGACAGTATACAAATGCCGTGATGGAGGAAAAAGTAAGATACATAAGTGGTTAGACAATAGAACTAGGGGACTTTAAGTGCTTGGATAAGTGGAATAGGACCGTAGGTGGTCGGAGTAGAGTACGCTTCTATGCAGACAAGCGTGCATGTCGGTGAATAAAGACGTAAGTGGGCGGAAATATAAGAAACTATAAGTGGTCAGTTGCCTTGTCATTGTCAGGTATATTCCTCAAATAGTTGAAGTTCTGCCCTGAAGTTTCAAAGTCTGAAGGTCTCAAAAGTTCTGACTTTAACATTTCATTTCCAAATCTCTAAATCTTTAAATTCTAGAATTTAAAAATCTAGAAATGCTAGAACTATAATTTTTCCCACCAGCAAAAAGCATCGCACATTTCGATGGTTTAATTTACAAACACCTTTCGTTGCCAGCTTCCGGTCGAGACTCGCAAGTTGATTCTCAAACAGCTAGCCACGGAAGCTAACTATTCACGGGAGCATATCACGGTATTAATATTTCGTGTTCGTTTAAAGTTTCCGCCAGCCGATACGCGACCGCCGTTGTGTGTTGAATTTACAATTTAATTTCAAGCTGATTTGAATTTACCACGAGCGGTGCGATTTCTCCGTTCTGCTGAAAGATCGTTCTGCCGTGAATTCATTAGAAAAGACACGTTCGGATCGGGATCTCGTTCCGTGCATTTATCCGCCGTGAATTCGTGTGATTTTAAAGGTTGATTCGATTTCGCCATTCCTGCGGATGAAAAACTGTAATAAAAGGAGTGTAAAGAATGGTCGTTCTTGTGCGCACACGCCGATCGAATCTGAATAAAACATTCGTTTGCTCTCCCATGTTACATTTATGACTACATCAATTAATTGGAACCATCGATTTTTTTGGAAGTTTGTAAATTTTAATTCCTATATTCTTTACAATTCAGAATATGGATCAGTTTTAATATTTAACTTATGTATCTTTTTTCTTGACAAAAATGGAGGACCAATAATCGAGTGGTTGAAAGGAAACCTCGATTCACAGTCGTTTGATTTCTTATCGATCAAGCGAGACATATTACCCAGTTCGAAGTCCGTTATCTAATCACGAAGCTCGGCCAGAGGCATCTGAAGTTTCTGATAACAGCGACACCTATGTAGCGCGCTATCGACTGAAGTTCCGTTGCCCTTACTTCCGGTTCCACGTGTGTACTTTACGATCGTGACGGCCATTATCTGTTCTCGGTGCAATGTTCTCTTTATTGGCCATCAAAGGATTTTGTTTCGTTAGTTTGAAATGTTGTCCACACAGTGACTTTGAAACCTTGTTCATTTCAGGATTTGATTTAGTAAATTGAAAAGTTTCTATTACTGAAATTACAGCAATTCGATATTGGAATTTGAACACTTCAGGAAGCTTAATAAGTTTCAATCGTCGATCTGCTCGATCTAATTTAATTTCGGCTATGTTTATTAAACCGGGTCCAATCAATTTTATTATTCGAATTCGTAGAAATTCACGCGCCAGCAGGCATTTAGGAACGTATGGAGGTTTTATTACGCCCAAACGTGACAGAGGTAGGAAAGCAATGATACCTAATTAGTAGTCGTAACGATCTGAAACTCGCTGAAATGTGCTCATTAGCCATATTGCTGGCACGGTTCGTTCTTCGGTAAACCCTGCATTCGCTCACGGATCTTCGTGAACCGAGTTCAAGGAATTGTTCCATTTTCAGCACTGGAAAGTTACTCTCCACGGTGCTTCAAATAGCACACTCGAGGATATAAATTTTCTTTACGGGAAATTTGAACTTGTTCGTTACGTTCTTTACTTCTCTTCGAACCTTACCATCCAGGTGAACGATCTGGGTACACATACGAATTTTTAGAATTGTTTAATTTATGGGTGGTCACGGAAAAATCATTTAACGCATTCGCTAATGAGTACGTACCTCCGGATGAAATAATGGCTAGACGAAGGATCAAACATTCGTAGCCTAATTAGAAAGAACGGAAGCGTTGCAGCGGAAGATGAAACGCGAAACTTGTTAATAGTCGCGGATCAACGTCTCTCGAAGCTCCTCGAAACGAAGGCCGTGCTTTGAGCTTTCTAATTAATGGACAACGAACAAACCGAGTGTGCCGGCACGCTTGTCCTTCGCGTTTACGTGTCCCAGTTCCATAATGCCTTGCAGGAGCACCCTCCAAGAATACTCTTGCCATTGGCTTCCAGGCGAATCAAAGCGGCGCCGATTCCCTGGTTCAACGATTAATTTCTCACCCCTTAGGGCACAGCCTCCTAATGAGTCGAATTTCCATCGCTAACCTGACGAATTTCTGCCCCAGGAGAACTATGAACAAGTCTCAAATTTCAGTGCTTTTTCAACTATGAACAAGTCGATCTAAAAATTTTCCTATTCCAATATTTTTCGAACATCGAAATTGTCTCCGGTGGATATGCGCTAAATGTTTTGAAATATCGCAGAAATTTTCGCAACTTTGAATCATCTCTATTGACGCGCGTTACCCGGTTGAATGTATCGCAGTTTGAAAGCTGCTCAATAACCATCGTTCGTTCGACCAGAACACCCACGAACTATGAATACGCCGGTATTTACATACGACGCCGTTTTATTTAGCGCTGTATCTGGACTCGACGTGAACATCCCGGTAAATAATTGAACGAGTTCGCCAACTCGTTCGGAAATGTCAAGAATCACCTCCTAACCTTTCCCTTCTCTTTACGTCTTATTCTCTTTGACTTATGATCAACTTCACTTTTATGATGGAGCTTGAAAAATCAGAAAGCACTCGACACTCGTTAATGAGTAGTTGACAAGTATACTATTGCAGTTTTGAACGTACAATTTTTAGCGTACTTGCAACATCTGCATTTTCTCCAGAGGAAAGTTATTTCCGAGCCCGATAGAAAAGTAGACACGGGGGCGATCACGAGTTGGATAAAACATTTTCTGCTCCGCTCTTCGAAACGATCGGGGAATTCTGCTTCGTGCACCTTAATCCTTTAATATACGGATTTTCTCCTCTGCTGGAAAAACGATCGATGTTGCTGAATCATCGATCGAGGATATTCCGATTGCGTGAGATATCGAGACATCAACACGAGTGTAATACTCGTTGAAGTGATATTCATCTAAACTAGATATTCATCCAACACTCATTAGTGTACTCTGTTGTAATTTTAATAGAGTGGCTCCATAAATTGCCATGATCAAAAGATAGCAAGTTATTGATATTTTTTAATATACACAGTTTTAGGTAAATTATGCTTGACTCTTTCTACAAAGATACAATACCTCATACCTAAAATGCGCAACAGCTCACACGAACAAATCTGCACGAATTCCTTAAAGCCAGATGTAGAAATTTCGACCTGCAGAACCTCTTTCTTTTTAAATCTACGCTAGAACCTAAAGTCTCGTTGAAAACGTAGAATGTTATTTCACGGTGGTTTGGCAAAGCTGAGAAAAGAGCTACTTCATCTTCTGTAACCTGACTACGTGCTTTTAGCAACTGTGTCACGCTTTTGTCTTCTGCGCTTGTAGTCTTTCGTAGGACACAACTTCTCCTATGATTTAAATTTATCTCCAGTTGTTATTGTATCAAGGGATTTTACATTTTAATCCTTAAAGTTTTGTGAAAGTCAGGACAAATATGAGATAGAAATGTGCATATTTCACGTATACATTAAAAATATATTGCACTTGTGTAACTTCATACATATGTATGTACCCAGTATGATTTTGAATTCTAAAATGTTGCAATACTGCACGGTTAAATTATAGTCATATAGTTGCAGTGAAATCTCGTTAATTATATCTTTAATTGGACCGTGTTTGAACTCTAGATTAAAATGATGCGACAATACGCAATAAAATGTAATTAAAGTCAGGCTTCGAAACAGTGGCGAGAAACGATCGGTTTTTCGTCGATTCTGTCGCGTTCAGAATTTGAGCGCGGTTAGCAATCGGCAGCGGCGCAAATTGCAGAGGGTTTGTATCGCGCAGCTATTTCGGAATAGCCGGGAATTTTTATTTTTTCCATCCCGTGAAAACGAAAAAGACCAGTGAGCCTGCCGTCTGTTCATCCATTATTCCTCATTTACGTTCCGTGAATTGAAGGCAAACACGAATTTCATTTCCATGATTCTATGACCACGTTGTTCGCGGGCGCAGTTACCGCGAGGAATTTTATTTCTCCTCTTTCGCCCGTCTCGCGTAAAATATGATAAATGAATTGTTAAGTAAAGAATGTAGCAGCTTTATCGCGAAATATTTGAAATACCGTGGAAGAGCAAGTTTCTGAATCGAATTACAGATATATTGAATTATACCTGTTAACTGTGAGATTCGAGTCTAACTGGATTACAAAAAATATCTATCTAAATATCAAAAAATATCTTTCTAAAAAGTCAGCTGTTCAGAGAATGTTCCTATAAGGGACGTTTAACCAAGAAAGAAGAGGTCAGCACGAAAGAAAGAAGCCCTGCATACCGAGACAATTTCCTCGCCTTTTATCGCGCAAGGCTTCGCAAAGCCCCGGGAAAAACGGTTCGGGAACGTTTCTCGTCTGTTTATAATATTGTCACGACGAAGCCGTACGCATTAACGTACCACCAAAGCATGTCGCTCGTTTGCCTTCAGCCTGTCTCGTCACCAAAATAGGTTCCTGTATATTTACGCAAGTGTTCCAGCTTATCCTCCGAGCAACTTCGTTAAATGGCTCGCGGAAAGCGCCCCGCCGCCGTTTCGTCGCCTTTGATCAAACTTTATTGGCAACAGATGTTCGGACCGCTGTCTACTCGGCCTTCTAGATCTCCGACGGGACCCGATCGATTAATCCTTCCTGCTTTTATTTATTTGGGGGTACGCAGGGAAAGTGTTATAACTTAGGTTAGGTTGTAGTTGGCTTAGGATGTTTGGAAATTTGGAGAGGTGGCATTTGGAAATATGGCGCTAGAATTTGGGAATTTGAGGATTTGGGTGCGTGGAAATTTAAGATATTGGGGGTGTGAAGATTTGGGGAACCGGGAACTTGAGTATTTGTAAACTTGGAGGTGTGGTGGAAATCGTTAAGAAAAGCAAATGTTGGTTGTTTCAGGAAATGGCGACGTGACGCGACAGAAAAAGAGAACCCGGCCGCAAGATGAACACGAACGGGAATGTCGGCTCTCAGGAGGGTGGGAACGGTACCGATTACGGTTCCAACGAGGAGACGGCTGCCCTGCTAAGCAGGGCGCCACCCCCTCCGGTCGTGGTTGCCGCGGCGTCTCAGGGCAAGCCGGTGCTCACGCGACAGGATCGAGCAACCTTTCTGGTTGCCTCGCCCCAGTTGTCGGTCTCGGGGCTCGGCGGCTCCGAGGAGAGCGGCACCACCGAGGATCCGGCCACCAGATCGGTACCGGACATCGAGCTGCATTGCAGACTCGACGGCGAACTCCAACCACAGTTACAGCCGCTACAACCGCAACCCCAACCGCAAACGCAATTGCAGCAACCGGTTGTGTCCGCCGGATATCGCTCCAGGCAACCTTCCCACCAGCACAGGTGTCGTTGCGATCGCAGGGACTCCCTAGCGCCATCTTCGGCGCTACACCTGGCTAGGAGCATCTCCAGGTAATTTCTCAATTTCAACTTTCCTCTCGATCCTCTCTACTAGGATGACCTGTTTCGTAACAGCGGTGAGGACATGTGATAACGGGATACACCCTTATCTCAAGTATCAGAGAAATGTAACTGAAAGGAGGACGAAATGAATGGGACCTCTTTTCTCGCGTGTCATCCTATTAGTAACGTTTTGAAAGCATATGTCAAGGTCATCGAAAGTTCTGAACATTTTGATAAAAAAGCAGGATTTCTGTATCGTGCATAAGAGCCACTTGCTTTGCAGGATTTCATAAATCAAGCAGTGGATCTCGGTATATCACCGTGGAATTGGTTGGTACGTTTCAGGGACAATTCGTCTCCAATTAAAGCGTTCGACGGTCGTTTCGTTAACGAACTAATGGCGATTGCCTGGGAACGGTCTTGCCTGTTGTTCGTTATCCCGCGCAGTTACACCAAGTGGATCTGCAACCGTGAACGATGTAGCACGCGAAAACATTTTGAGGTTGGTTCATAGTCGGGAAAGTTTCGATTTATGTAGCTGTAGTTTCGAAGGCTTTGGCGTAATTTCGCAGGTTCAAAGGGTCGTTAATTGAGCTGCAATTGTACCTTTGAGAGGGATTGTGTTAATAAGAACATTTCGTTGCGGCAAATTTGGGTGAACTTTTCTCGGTGATTATGATTAGGTGCATATTGCGTTCTGGTCAGCTCAGATCTTATTTGAGGGAAGATTGAATAAAATCGCATGTCAATTAAAAAGATAAAAGCTCCAGAAGGATAAAATTTTGATCTCTTTAACGTGGAAAGTTTGAAATTAATCAACTTTCAGCCTTCATCGAGCGTTCTAAAAATTTGATTTTAAGGAAAACGCGTTTACTTTGAATCCTTGTAACTTGCTCACTTCCACCTTGATTAACTTGAAACTTTCGGAAAATATCGTTAAGAAAATGTGAAAAATCTTCCCGTGCGACTATACCCGCGTCTTTCAAGTTAAATTAAAAAAATTCCGGAACTGACGATAAAAATGCGATACCGTTACAAAGTCACTTTATTTCGCGCGTTAAACGGGTAACAGTAGACCTTTAATCAGATTTTGATCTATTCCCTTTGTGTTCGATAGTCGGAGCGAATTTCACGCGTTCGAAAAGGGCTTCGTGCGCGGTTTTCGGCACAGAGTGTTAAGCCCCGACCCCGTTCCGAGATCCAGCGGGATCTCGCAACCCCTATTGCGCCAGTTATTTCCTATTTCGAAATCCGCGGCAACCCCTATTTCCTTATACATCGCCGCACAAAATGTCACGCAGCAACCCTCTATATTTCACGATATTCTGCGCGAAAACATTATACCTGCCACGTCCGGTCGTGAGAAATTTGCAAGACGTAATTAGCGTGGAAGAGGGTTGATGGATGAAGCATAAATGCAACGTTTCGAAAGCACGAATACGCGAGCTAATGCTTCGTAAGGGTGGAAATGTATATGGTAAATGATCGGTTAGGTAATTTCCTGCAGAAGCTTTTCAACCCGGTTTCACGTCAGTTATATCCTAATAACAGTTCTTTCAGTTAGAATATCTGGGGTGCTAAACACAATGTTGATCTTGCAAAGTTACAACTACTTTGATAGTAAATTAAAATTACATCCTCCCTTGTTCAGTTTTGTATCTAAAAGCACGGTATCTTTAAAGATGCTCTCTGTCGTATTATCGAGAAGAAAGTGTTCCATTTCTTGCACAGAACAAACACGCTCGAAACGTAATAACTGTCAGCCGGAGAGATCATAAAGTTGGTCAGGCGGTAAAATTGTTGGAAAACCAACGAGCTAACGCTATTTAATCTCCAGTGATTTATGCCTGGGCAATAATTTATCCCGTCGCATCTGGGCTCGTTTAAAGTCACCGATGCGTCACATGCCAAGTAGTTGTACACAAAATATCCCGGCCCTATTCTCGGCCACGTTCGCGCCATATATCCTTCAAGGGCCATCTCCCTGGCCAATCGAGCGAATCTCTACGCCACTGTATTTCATTCATTCCGTCGTTTTGCACCCTACGGAAAGTTAACCTTGATATTTCGTTTCCTGTCGTTTTTTATCGCCAAGTTTTTTCCTCTGGAGACATTTTTGCGCAACTGGGGCGAGCCTACAGGAGAGGTTCGTGGCTCCAGCATGGCGGAACTTTCTTCGAGCAATGCGAACTTTTTCGAAGGGCTTAGGGCGGTGTTAATTATTTGACAAGTTGGGAGCAAGGGAATTTGGAATTTTTCGAGAGGTTTAGCGTGGTGTTTGTAATTTGAAAAGTTAGGAGTTTGCGAGGGAAATTTGGAAATTTCAGGAATTACAAAGGGATTTAGGGAACTTTTTAATTTAGAAAATTTTGGAATGGTGATTTGTGATTTGGTAATGAAGACTCCTGTATCTCCGTTACCTTTTTACAATGTTGATACTTGTTTCCGAGTGTTAAGAATACTCGATGCAAACGTCTCGAGCGATAATGTCGTAAATCTGGCGTGAAAGCTGATACAGTAACAATGAGATATAAAAATGAACGGTACAATCTAGTGCCTTAAGGCGCAATAAATCACTGACATTTAGTATGGCGACTAGACACGTACGATCCGTCAGGATTATTCTCCCGACAGCGATGCAACCGGTCGTCGAGCGTAATGCTTCGTCAAAGATTTATGGGCAGGAAACGCAGAAAGGAGCATGGAATTTTCATTGAAATAACGTATCGTCATATAACAACCATAAGAGATTTTAGCCTTTGTAGTATCCCTGTGCTAACAAAAGATAAATTCGAGTATTCTGGGTCCTCCATTCTGTACTTCGAAAACAATAAACTCTCGTACCAGGTGAACAATATTTCAAGGTTCTCACGACCTACATGTGTGGTTAAAACCAACCATCTGAATAACTTGGCGGTAGGAAAAATCAGGCAAAATTATTACTATGGGTGCAGACTATATTACAAGTGCCTCACCCTTTATATTGCCCATGTTTGGATAAATAGAACTCTGAGGTATTCGAAGCAGATTTAGAAAAGAAATAGAATTTTATAATCGACATATGAGTGATGTGAAAGTGATGTGGGTCACATCGTACGTGTTAATGAAGCGAAGATAATTAAATAACCCCAAAGAAAAATCGATCAGCCAGATTGAAGATAAAAGGATAAATGATTTCGAGACACCCACGCGTGTCATACTTCCTGTCAAACCGGACAAGAAATAACATATCGAATACAAGCTACACCCACGCGGCTTGTAAAAGGAAATTTATCGCGTAGGAAGTAGACGTTCTCGATCGGGCGGATTTTTACAGCAATTAAATCGACGACCACGCAAACGACGATGCGAATTAGCTAGTATTAGGTACTTAGACACTAGGTCTAGATTAATACTTCTATAAATAAATTTAGTATTTAGGTCTAAGATTAAACGGCGAATGAAGGAGGAACCGTTGGCCGGAAACGCGAAGTCAGTGATTTCCGGTTAATCGTTTCGCAGAGGGTTCAAAGCGCGACTAGCTCGCGTTAATTGCGTTATTACCGGCGAAAGCAGCTGCCAACGACCCCGTATATCTCTTTCTCTTTCTCTGCATTAGCTACGTTCTAAGTCAAGAGCACTCCGTTTCGACAAAGACGTTGAACAAAGAGCATCGCCGTCACAATAGACGAGCACATTCCGCGAGCAAAATCGAATTAGTTAAGTACTTCCGTCGAGGCTCTCGCTAAGCCTTTCTCTAGCGTTCAAGCTACTCCACTTTTTCCTTTTTTCTTGCCGGTTTCTCTTGTACTGCTTTTACCTTTGGGCAACGTCTTCTAAATTGAGTGTTTAGACACGGATTCTGGCGACCCGGGTAAACGGAATGTCTGTTCGCTGCTTCCGGAATTTCAAACAGATTTCTTGTGGAACATTCAAGTTTGAAAAGAACTTTATTAATCATTTCCGATAGTGCAGGAAATATTGATACGATATGTGATTTATGTTGGTCTTTATTTATCAGATCGTGCGAGAAATGTATGCAACATATATCATATTGTACGCAGTAAAATAGTAGCAATAATAATAACAGTTACGTTCATAAATTTTATTTTTATTAAAAAGGAATTTTTATTGTATTTCTCTTTCTCTTATAACTTGAACATTTTATCATGCAAAAGAGTAAAACAATTTCATTTATTTCTCTGCAAACTGGTTTCGTTCGTTTATGAATGTCGTATTGATCAGGCAATTGGTAACCGTGCGTGGCACAGAATTAAATTATTTTTTATACTCGTAACGAAAATTCATCTATTTCTTTAAACGAATTTACATACATAATCTTCAACCTCGTGTATGATAAAGAACATTCAGTGTAAATTCATGAAGTACACATTGCAAGTTGTCCACTGTAAATATCAATTTACAGAAATTAAGAAAAATTACGTGCTTGCACATTAGCAAATAAGTTGAAGCTAATTTTGCTAAGTAAAGCTGCAGTCTTACAAGACGAGTTGCACTTTTTCAAACAGTAAATTGTATCTTAGCTTTTTCAGTCACTTCACTTTGCTACAGCATATTTCTAGTTTTATTGGTTTCTTATAAAGAGCTCCATTACTTCCTGTAGATGCTATATCCGACTATATCGATACACATATCGCGATGAAACTTGTCGATATGTACTGGCTATTGTCCGCGTCAAGCACTGCTCAAGTTTGCCTACATGCTGCATGTACTGTAGGGGATAGTTCTATTGACATTCAACGTGTTTGCAGGTTCTATAAGATAATTAACTACCAATGCCGGAATCGACAATACCATCGTCTGTTTACTACACGAAATTTCATTAGTGACCATTCGATCGATGCGATCGCGATAATGTCGCCCATGATCCAACGTAATATTATTTATTATAGTCCACACCCTTGCGTTTAAAGGAGGGAAATTTAATAATTTCGTACTGCATGCGATTATCTCGTAAAATGTAGCTCTACAGAGTAACTAATAATTTTATTCATTTTATGAATGTTAAGCCCATGTTCCCAAATTCGAAATGTTAAAAGCGAACGATGCGTTAAATATTGATGGGAAAGAACGAAACATTGGCGCAAAGAGAATATCCGTTGCGGATTGTCGATAACACCTGTTCGTCGATTTCTGTTACAGAGAAAGCGTGAAAAGCGGGCAGCACTGTTGCCCGTGCCAGGCACCCCCGCCGCCGGTTCTCGTCACGACGTCGCCGAGCGCTCGTATAATACGGCAAAGCTCTCAACCGGAAGCTTCCGCGTGCTGTTGTTCCGGATGTTGTTGCCCTCTGCACACCGGCGCCACGCCGAGTGCTGCCTCCCTGCGGCAGCTGCGCGAGCCGGGCGACGGAATTGCGGGCATCGCGGCGGATTCCTTGCGGATCAATGGCGGCATTCGACAATTCCGACAGGT
The DNA here is from genome assembly GCA_945859555.1 of Megachile ligniseca. Taxonomy (NCBI): domain Eukaryota; kingdom Metazoa; phylum Arthropoda; class Insecta; order Hymenoptera; family Megachilidae; genus Megachile; species Megachile ligniseca. Next base: position 2,510,297 of record OX243792.1, read on the forward strand.
GAGCACCCCTCGATCTAACAAAAGGTTTATCCTGCACCCCCATTTCAACCGTCGTTGCCAGAAACAGCGTCGTAACCCTCGCTTTAAATAACGCTCGCAGTTATTTATTGCTCCTATGGATAGAAAATGTCCTCGTTTCCTCCGAAGCTTTGTCAGAATAACGCGTGACAACTTGTTACTCTACAGTTTCAAGCGACAATTATTTATTGCTCGAAAAAATGTAGCAAAACGTGCTTATAAATCTAACTGCTACAGATTTATGCGTTTTTCGAATTGTTTATTATTCAGAGCTTGAAATAAAAGCAGATGTAAAGGATCGTCCCTGTTTCTGGCAACTTTGTTACTCACAATGCTCTCCACTGCGTTCACCAACGGCAGCCTTTCACCTTGGACATATTCGATACCCGGTTTCCACTTTGTGTACGCTTATCGTGATATGCACGATGGGAACCTGGACGCTGCTTTGCATTTTAGAATAGGGCTTTGTTTTAATTGCTGTGGGAGTCATTAATCATTTGTAAGTGAGGGGTTAATGTATCGAATGCGGTGAAAATGGGTTGCGTTTTAAAACGAATTTCATCGAAGTGTTACTATATTCCTAATTATACATTGAAGCAACGTTCAAGACTCGAATTTCAACCCGCAATAGTTAAAATTATAATTGCACTCCAAATCAACGTATTCAAAATTCGAGTAAATCGAACGTTGCAGCGTCCAGGTTCGCGTGTGCACGAAATTTCGAGGAAATCGAGAAACCGATGTTAGGAGCTGTGTCTATGTTGCTTGTACCGTTGATGATTTACGCGATCGATGTTCCACGATCCAGAGCACGTTTCGTATCTGCACCTACTCGGCATTCCGTGTTATCCTTCCGTGTTTGAACATCCGGTCGGAACACCAGCTTCACCGGAATTTTTGATTGTCTGCTTGGCACGCGTGTTTCCTCGAGCTGTCTCTTCCCTTTCCTTTCTTTACTCTTTCGGTTCCTTCTTCCCGACACAGTGACTTTTCGTGTCATCGAATTCGTGGGATTCGGTGTATAGAATTTAGGACGGAGAAAATTATAGCATATTCTATTGATCGTGGAAAATAGGAGCTTGATATTTAGCGTTTTAGTTTGAATATGTTGCGAAGGTTTAGGTCTTGAAAAGTATTTATTTTTAGTTGAAAAAAATTAGGTGTATTATTGGACTTTGTCTGAACACTCATGGGGTCTGATTCGTTTAATTCAACTGTATCGAAATTCTGAACCTCTAAGAAAAGTACTCTATGTAATAATTAGGAATGCGTAAAAACCTTGACTGAAATTTGAAAAATAAAATCTTTGACGAATTTGCATCAGAGTGAACATATTGAACTTTTAAATTTCACATGGTTGTCGAAGTAGACAGTGCTGCCACCTAACAAGGGGTTGCAGCATTAGTTAGGAACTACCCCTGAGGAATAGGAGTCCGATACCGACCGTACGAAGGTCAAACAGACCCCTATGATAAGAAGCTTATCAGACAATACTTCTAGTAACGTTCCTCGTTGTAGATGGCACCGGTGTGGAATGATTCGCTTCTGGAGGACTAACCCTCGCGGGAATGTGCACCTAGAGATCGCAGATACACGAGTTTCGTAGAGAATTGCACGAGTGATCGATCACACAGAACTTTAGTATAGGATTTAATCACGGTGCAATTAACGAGACTAATTACGGGTCGAATCAATTATCGAGAAAATGCAAATGCGTACTGTAACTGCTATCTGTTTCAATGTACGTTCTAGAGTTTGTTTCTTTAACTCGACACATTTCGATTCGATTTAATTTTACAATTCTTATAATTCAATCAAGCTTGATATCGACGATATTAAAGTTACTGTAATTTAACAGAGATCCCTGCCTTCTAAATAACTGAGCAGTTATTATTCTCGAAAGCGAATAAAATAGAAAAATTGCAAGGTGGGGCAAATTTTGCTGCACGTACGTCTGCACATCCCCGAAATAAAAGGAGGGGTAATTTGCTTATTCCCGAGTGGGGATCCTTGACGAGCACGAAACGGATCTCGCGTCGTCATTAAACGAGATCCGGGACAAAAAGGAAGGGAGAAAAAAGGGGCGAAGTGGCGCGAGGCGAAAGAAGCGAAGAGAGAGGCTAGGCAGGAAGCAGCGAGCAAGTGAGATCTCGACATTGTTAGTTTAATTATCTCTCCTTGGCGCGACGAAACCTCCTCGTATCCCGTATAGATGCCCGAAGGGACGCGAGAGGGGCTCTTTGTACGCGATTTTGGCCGGAAGCCAACGGATTATAATCATGCTCCGACATGTCGTGCATGGTATCAAGGTTCGCGACGTGCAGCCGTGACACGAGGGGTAATTGGGACCCTTTTTTCCGCTCCCTTCCTGCAACGAATGGCTCTCTTCTTCCGCTTCTTTTTTTCTCCCTGGTCGAAAAAGACTAGTGGCTTGAATCAACCGGAGTCCTGTGTTCGGTACTTCTGTTTTATATTGAGACAGATTGACAGTGCTCGGTTCTTTCTCGGGGTCATTATATTTTTAGTAGTGGACATCATTTTTTCTGAGTATTTAGATTTAACTCTCGAGGGGCTATCGATCGTCTTCTGTTTGAACGTCTTGACTTATGACTGACCTATTCTACTTAAGACTCTTCCTGGAAAGTTATCTCAAAAATTTAAGTATCTTTGGTATTCTCCCGCTGGTGGAATCTAGAGAATGTCAAAATTCATATCTTGTAGACACTGCTAACGAATTATTAAGTCGATAAAAGGGAGTTGTCTGTTAGAAATTGCTTTTGGATTCATTCGAGCCAATAAGGTCATTTTCGGCGATCGTATTAAGTCTCAGTTTGTCCGGTCTCAGAAGTCAGGAATAATTCATTTCGACTTTTCGAAGATTATCGGGTTTTTGTTGTGTTTTAATATCGGGTGACTTATAGCTGACCTGTTCTACTTAAAATGCCGAAATCATGGTTGCTTATTTTCCGATTGAAAATTTCAATTTTCTACTATTGATATATCAACTGCAAATTAATATCAGACAATACTAATTATTATGTTATTATTGAATTATCGAGAACCTGGTTTGTGCTCATTAATTTTGCTCCAAATGGAAACGAATAGGTTTCATCTTGCAATTTATCCGAGATTGATAACATGTCATTCTTTCACTAATTATATCAAGTTAATTCTCGGTATAAATTATTTAGGAAGCTAAATATTTTGATTAGTCAAAAAAAGATCTTTGGTATTTAGTCTGGGCTGACCTATGGCTGACCTATTCTACTTAAAACTGTTTCTACTCACATTTACTTCGTCTCTTATTTCTCCGCACATAATCTTGATATTACACTACCGATACAATCTACCAACTATGAAAAATAAGATCCAAAATTAATAACAATTATTATATTGTTACTTCTATTTAAACGTTGAGCGTTTTTTTGATCCTGCGGTGAATTTAGTTGTTAAATCAAATAAAAATTAAGAAGAAAAACAAAGATATAAAATAGATATCCGCGGGAAATCATAAAAGAAAGTTCGTAAAAGTTTCTTACAGTTTTTGCAGAGTTCTGAAAAGCTTTGCCGAACAATAACTCGATGATGAAAGTTTCGATCGCGTCTCAGAGCCGTTTCTCGAATCGCGGCGTTAAATAACGAAGTTGAATCGTACATCGTCACGAGATCGTGGAAGTTTCGGTGCGTGAAAGTGGAAAAATGTCGAGTCGGGTCGGGGTCTGGTCGGTTTTTCGTGTGGCGCGGCTATTACGATCAGGTGCCTTGTAAATCTGGAACGTTACACGTGTTTCCCGTCTGTGTAAGCGCATCCTGGGAAATGAAGCGGATGGGATCCGGGATTTTAAAAGCAAGGACAGCGATTTTTACGTTTTTATCGCGTGCAGACGATCTCGAGCACGCCCCACATCGGGAAGCTTCTTTTCCGTCTTCGCCGTGAAATCCATCGGGATATTTTTAAAGGCGACTACTTTATCCAACAGATAAGATGCCGACGAATTTTTCTTACGATCGATTTTTATTCCCGATGAAATACATTAACGACGTCGTTCGACGATCTGCAGAGAGCTTTCGGACTTTAAACTCGAGACGGGATAATATTTTTTTATGTATTTTTAACGTACATGACGATTAAGGGATGCTACTGTTCGTAAATAATTTTGAGGATGTTCGAAGATTTTTATTTTTCTCTGCAAAGTATAATGCAGTTAAGAAACAGTACCGTGATATTTCTAGCCCCGTTTTAATAAAGTTACAATTTCCATACTTTCCAATACCACTTCGATTTCTGGAACAACAGTAACCCATGACCGCAAGTTAAACACCTTGAAACACACTTTACCAATTGTTCCCAAGTTTCGAGAGTCGAAAAGTTGTCTAAAAATACACACACCCACACCACATATGTACATACACTTATACATGTTTACGCCCTTTATGAACAACATATCGATGTATACTCTTGATGTTTCTTTTAATACATGTGCGATGTTGCTGAGATGCAACCCTTTTATGCTGTCTTTGACGTTACTAGATTTTTCGATGTCGATCGATATTATTGTTAGAATATTACAATTGGTGTTAACGATGTGTTAATGTTTATCGGTGATTAACTGTGTGTAAATTAGGATTATTTACAGAACTTGAATTACACAACACTGACAACTTATACATTTTATATGACAAGAAGACTAACAAATAAATACTAAACTAATACTAAATCGTATCAGAAATTAATCCACTTGATATACAAATTACTATTTTATTGCATAAAGTACAATACTTTTCGTGTCAACATCGTCGACGGTTCGTTTGAGTAAACGTTCGTTTACAGCCACGGAGATGTAACGAGCGAGAATTGGCAATTTGCAGACGAGACAGATCGACGAGGAAGTCGATATCAATTTCCCTTTCCCTGGCTGAATGTCTCTCATTAAAAGGGATCGGAGAAAAACAAATGGTGGCTCCGACGAGTTGGTTCTTTTATCTCCGGGCGTCTCGGTAGGCATTCCTCCGCGAACAAAGCCGAACAAAAAACTGGAGGAGACGTTTAATCGTCAATGAGGAACAATCAAAAGTGACGGAGAGGTTACTTTCGCAATTGTCGAACGAACCTTTTCAAAACTTTTTGTACCTTCATTCGTCTCTAGTCATTGAGCAAATGGCTCATTTCTTATATTGCCACGTGTTAGATTACCACGCGCTGGATTACTACTCGTTGAATTACCACGCGTTGGTTTACTACACGTTGGATTACTACGCGTTAAATTACTACACATTGGATTACCACACGTTAAATTACGACACGTTCGATTACTACACATTGAAGTACTACGCGATGGAATATTACGCGTTAGATAAACACGTGTTGGATTATCACGCGCTGTATTCCTAAGCGTTAGGTTACATGTTGGATTACTACACGCTGTGTTACTAAGCGTTGGATTACTACACGTTCTATTACTAAGCGTAGAATTACACATTGCATTCCACGTGTCAGGGTGCGAAGAATAACCACATTTTTATTACGTTATATAATCATGCCCCGTATAACCGTATATACGAGGTGATCCGCGAAACGATGTTTGCATCGTGAAATAATTCAGCATCGAAGGTTCCCAACAAAGACTGCATTCGATCGAACCTTGCCGCTGAAATTGTATTTCCTTGTAGCCGTTAATAATTAATTTGCGAGCCATTTTTATACCCTTGGTTGCACGGGATTTTTTCGAGAGACTAGGGGTTAGCGTAGAAGAGATTTTTATGTTCTGGTTGATGGAATTTGCCAGGTGCTTATGTTCGAAGGAAAAATGGAAGTATACGACGTGCTTCACAGATTTTTATATTCTCGTTGGTTAAAATCGCGAATTGTATTACTCCCATGTGAATATTTATTTTTCTTACAATTCATGAACTCCACAAAAGTTATTCGAAAAATTGTTACGGAACTTGGCGACGAATGTGTTAATTCAACTAGCTGAAATTAATTACTTGAAGTACCGGTACAAAGTAATTTATTAAAAAGTTCATTTCGCCCTCTTATTTAACCGACGAACATTCTACATGTTTTATCACGGAAATCATCGGAAAACGTGTTGCGAAACTTCCACCTCCAGTACATTGCACTTTCAGGAATGGGCGAGCATCAGTTTGAAATATTTAGGAATCGAGCAGGGTTCGGACTGTGCATCAAAACTTTTCCCCACGCTCACACACCCTGAAACACTTTGACTCTCAGATTTACTCTTTCAAACTCGGACTTTAACGAGAATTAGTTTGTTGTTTTCGACACTTTGGTGTTACACAAATAAATTTCTTACACTTTAGGAATATTTTATGAAACAGTATACTCGAAGAATATATTCGTAACTTTTTTACTTGAACCGGGGTCAAGTAGGACATTAGGACGAAAAGAAAGGGACGTAATTTGGGTTTCCAAAGTCTCGTTTTCAATAGCGTTAGAGAGGATATCAGCGTCACGTAAATCGTTAGCCTCGATTGCCCTCGATTATACAGGACCAAGGAAAAAAGTGAAGTAATCTCGAATATCGTATCGGGCAGTCAACTGTCAGGGAAAAAGCTCGATTCGTAGCCGCGGGAGAAACCTTTCTGATCCCCTTTATCACTCGAGTGGTCGAACGGTGCGAACCCTCTTTTCGTTTTCTCACGATTCGTCATGTTGACGTATCTGAAATAACGATGCTTATCAGCTTCACTTCCTAGAGAGGGGGAACCTTCCAGTTGACTTTAGGAGATTAAACTCGACGAACTATTCCTCTGTTTGTCGAACTTGATGAATCCTTCCTGGCCGAAGGTACTTTCCCTCCTGTTTTCTCTTCGGTAATTGATTACACGAGATTTTTCCTCGCGATCGGAATAGAACTCAAACAGGTTTCATCGCTGACAACACTATAAACTTAATTCGATACAGAGTAAAAAGTACCAGTTCAATTATTAGAAAGTTGAGAGACGTGAAGACAAAGAAACTTGAAAAGTTCGACACGTATTCTGAACTTGAACACGTATTATGAACCACAGGGTCACAAGTGTGATTGTAGAGCAAGACTTAAACTCGATTTAGAACCCAGACCCAGCAATTAACAACGCAGAAACAAAGTGAAACCCAATTTAAACCGCAGTCCATAACTACACGTGATTATAGTACATGATCCACTCGAATTCGAATTTTCGTGAAAATTCCACTTGACACGATGGTGAATATCGTTTGATATATCTCTCGAAATTCCCCACGGATACTCTAGTAATCCATCGATCGAATGCGCTCGAAACGATACAAACACTTCTAGCAAATAGCAAAAGCTTCTCGACAACGATGATTAAGCTATGCCTAGCCGTGGCCAATCCGCTTAGCATCCATCAAGTTCGTGGTCCAGCGGACCAGGCTAGTCCAGATTAGAGTTAGGTATCCACGATCAGCCAGTCAACCAGCGAGTGTTCGACAGCGATACAACTCCCACACGACACAGTCACCATTTTGATTCCTAGATTTATCTCCTTGTTGGCAAACTTCTGATGCATCAAACATCACCGTACAGATTTTTAATCGAAGAATTTTAGACTTGATCCGACGTTGCGAAAATGATGAACGTCAGATTTGTTTGCCAATATTTCCTCGTTCCTTATCACGTCTGTTTAGTTTCCATTTCCCGTGTGTTTGTCTCTGTCAGTGTCCACTAGGAATGGGATCGAATATGTACCGAACGGAAATGTTAGATGCTAAATAGAATAGTGGGAACTGGAGGTAAAGATTTGAAGGTGATTCGGAAGTTATGAATACGTAGATCCCATCTCTAGTAAGGAGAGCAACGTTAGACAGCTTGTCCTTGAGGTAGAACGCGTTAGGAATAACAGATCATCAATCTGCCGCGCCATCTGCTCGCGTCATCCATTAGCATCGTTCTTTTGCATCGCCGAACTGCTGGCAGAGCGGGTCAACCCCACCGGGTCCACCTTGCACGCCCGGAAAAACAACCGCGAACCACCCTCGAGCAGCTTCTCATTCGATTGTTCGCCAACACTCTCCCTCCAACCCCCTGGCTCCGCCCCAGAATTCAGCCCGAGTGATCTTTAGTTCTAGCCGGGAACCGTCTCCCTTTTAGTCTAGTTTTGGTAGTTTTGCGCCGAACGTAGTGCTCGGCTTAGATGACTCTAGAGAATCGAGTGTCATCGCTTACGTGGACACCGTTCATCCTCCACTCGAAGAGTAAAGGGACTCGCCTGGAGAATGATTCTGGAACGAGATATGGTCATTTGATCGTCCAAGCATTTGGTCATCTGATCGGCTGATTTCATCGGTCGATCAGTTGATCGATAGTTCGATCATTACCTGGTCATCTTGTTCCTGTGATCTTTCTTCTGGCTGTCTATCCTGGCTGTGGCTTTCACGCGAACTTGAAGGCGATTCGTTGAAAGGCTTCTAACGTTGGCTGTTACAACGCGATATCGCGTGATCGGATACTTTCAATAATGATCGAGCAATGTCGAATTAAGTTCGAACTGTTGACGAATCGCCTTGTGCATCTATGATTCACAAGAATAATACTTTGGTAGATGATAGATCGTGAAAGTTTGAAGGTGTTTGTAATGATCGATGATTATGGAGAACCAAGATCGATCAGCGATTTGGGTTAAGTCGAATTTACAATCACTTTCGAACGCTTCTCTTCCAAAGTATCTTCAATCTCTCGTTGCAAACACCTTGTGTCGTCTCATCTGAACCAATGGTTCCATCGAAATCACTGGAAAGCTATGAACACTACTTTACTGTCATCGATTGTGTTTTGATATTGTACACCATTGCTAACGAAGCACTATTAAGTATTAAGGTTCGAAATAATTGTGTAGCAATGGAAAAAGTGATGTATGAAAATAGTGGAAGAGCACTCGAAGTCGGTAAAGCAGTGATTTCAAGGCAACCACCATGTCACTCGTGAGAACCACTGCACCCGTAAAACCACCCCTGCGTTTCCTCTATGCTAAGAGTACTGTGTGGAATAACAACGTGCTAAAAACACGCCAGTTCCCGTGGTGGTGCAAATCGTCGTCGACGACGATGCCGCCGACGACACCTCCGCCGCCCACGGCCATGATACCTGGCGCCGTTTCCGGTTCTGGGTCTGGTTCCGGTATGCAGGGCGCCCAGGGCGTCGTTCTCTGCCCACGTACGCTGTCGCAGGTCCGACGATCACGGTTACGAAGAGCCCTCACCGAGGCGACCGCCGAGACCGTCAACTACGTCAAGACGGTGGGCATTGATAATTACGATATGCCTGATCACCCTCACACGATATTCTGTATTTTATATCTTGCATCGTACACGCGCACGGACCTTTAACGCACACTCTGTCCAGTTCTTTTGGAATATTTTATGTAGCGCCTTTCATGATATGTGTCATCTGGTGACACTTGCAACGATGTGTAAATATGTAGTATAAATTGTACCAGTATCTGTCGGTGTTTTATTTGAACCGGTTACTGATACGTCATTGGAAAGCCTGTGAATCTTAAATAATCATAGCATGTAAACTAGAATTGTTGATAGATATTAGTTTGAATTATTGATAGAAATAGTTAGATTGAATTATTGATCAAAATTAGTCTTCGGTGTAAACGTTAATCGCTACTACATTTTGGAGATTGAAAGTTAATTAGAAACTCGTGTGAAGCTAATTACAAGCGATCAAGTTTAATTAAAAACGTGTGTCTATAATCGAATGAATCATAAGAGTGAACGAGTGGAAATAAAATTTCCAAGAGCAGTTAAACTGGAATTGTTCGAAGCGCAATTTCAGAACAGTGGATCAGAAACTCGATTACCTTTCGTTATTTAAACCGTAAAATTGGGATCTATCCCTATGAGCTATTAAATTCAAATTACTATTCCGAAAGAACTGAAACGTGATAAGATAGAAACAACGTTCAATTTTGCGTACGATCGCGGAGAATCAAAGGGTATTAAACGTTACGATCCCGTTTCGACGAAAATCGGATTGGACAATCGAAGAATCGACGTTTATTACCTTATTTCTTCTCGTTAGCGATCGTTCGCCAATGACGTCGTTTCGATCTTTACACTCGACGGACGTACTCGCGATATATTAGTGCGGAACGCATTTTATCGTGCGTACGTGTGCTTATGTCCGACCCCGTAGTTAGCGTCACTGACCTATAGAACGTGCCTCACTATTCACCACCACTGCTAGAAAGTATTACCGCCAATACACTTAGTTCTATCACGTGACCTGCATTCCCGAATCAATCGAATCGATGAAAATCGAACGTTCCGGGATCGAGCGGAAGGTTAGACCAATATTTTTCATTTTCTTTTTTATCCTAACATTTATTGCATATTGAAACGCGATGCAGGGTATTTCGTGTAGCTATTTTCAATAATTTATATGATAGAGAAAATGTTACCGGAATAGTCTTTTTAAATTAATTTCCTCTTTTTGCATATAAACTTTGTCGGGGATTAAATACATAGAATAACGAGGTATTTGAACTTTTTTAATAACACACACCTTTACTCCCAGGCTTTGTTCACGCTTCCCAGTTTTTAAATTATGAGCGTTCAAAAAGTTTTTCACCGTGTTTGAGTTTTACTTATTGTATTTGTTGAAATAATATTAATATTTTTAAAGGTTGCACGAAACACCCTGCAATTTCCTTAAATACAAAATTCTGGTGGTTACTCGATTCGCGTGATTTTTGTAAAATTGTGAAGCTGCTTCATTTCTGTCAAGACCTTAATTTACAGAATTAATATTGGTCAACTTATTAGCTCACAACTTCGTAAATTAACAATCAATATGTATCAATATCTACGTCGATATATCGACACTTAAACTTCAATATTGTGAGTGAGTATCGACAACCGTGGGCAGTATACGTATTAATCATCCGGTGTCCATTAATAATAATATCGATGACCGTAATATTAGCCGTGCACAAATGAAGCAGTTCCACTCGTAAACTAACGATCAGATTTTGCGACGAAACGGGAGTAAAAATTATTCCGTACTCGTAAAACCGAAACTGCTAATAGGAAAAGTGAAAGTAGTTGAATATGGAAGAATAAATAAAAGAAAGGCAGAGAGAAAAAATAATAGATTCTTGACTCGCACGAAGAGTCTATTGTTCGAAGTCGTCTCGTCTTCCGCTCGACATCCGTCGTGAAACGCTTGCTCGCGCCAGTTCCACGCGGATCCGTAATTAGTTTTACAGACAGAACAGCATGTCTTCTACACGTAGGAAAATCGCGAAACGCGTTCTTCGAGCGCAACGGCAGGAACTGAGAGATTTAATGCCGCGCTTGCTCGAACACGCTTCCTTTGTGTCACCTCTTCCGCTCGCGCTTTGTGCAGCCGACTTCGCCATCCGCGACCGTCGGATTTACGATCGACAATTTTTATTTCCACCCTCGTAGAGGAGCATCGTAAAGTTCTGGACATAACGAGAGGGATTACCCCTGAAGTTTTTCGACGACGAAAGGCCATCCGCCATTTTACTACGGCTTTTTGTTCCAACTTAAATTCCACCTGAAACGGCTGAAAATAATTGCTGACTTATACTGTGCGTCAGGTGCGTCAGAATCACTGCAATATTAAAACAGACAAAGGGAGTCGAAATTTTATGTCCATTTGGTATCGTTGACTATGCAAATTCAAAATTCATCAGACTGGTCAAAATAGTGCAAGGGGTTAAAGACCCCATTTTGCAACGCAGCAATAATAAAATATCTGCTTCACCGAGCACAATTGTTTTAAAGTTATCAAAAGCAAAATTTATCCGAGAAGTCTGAAACAATTCGTCCATTTATCAAGAAAATTCGCTCGCAAAAGTGTAACGAGCACCGGTGCTCCAAACTACGTTTCCTCGCAAACTGTAAATTCGGTCAAACAAAAGTTTGCGGCACTCCATCGGCGGTAAATGACAAATCAGCGGCGAGTTACCGATCTTGCGATCTCTATCGCTAGTCTGATTAACTCCATTTTTAATATTTTTGCTCTAAAATTGGTTTTCGATTTCATTTATCTTCGTTTTAATAAACGTGGAGAGATGTAATCTCTCGATTCGCCGTCAAAATATGAGCTCGCGAAATCTCTAGAGCGATATACCACAAACATGCAACTCGGAGCATCAACCCTCCAGGTATCTGGTTCTATCGGTTAAAGTTATTGCCGTATAAAATCTGTGTTCCCAGACTATTACCAAAATTGCAGCGCGTGTAGCAATAAACGCGCACGCTGCGTTAGGGAAGCCGATAATATACCGCAGCTCATTATAACCCGTAAACTTACCCTCTCTGTTTATCTTTCCACAATTTTTCTCTGCGATACCTGCTAGTTTTACTGGCGATAACTGCAAAATATCGGGAATTTTACAGAATTAAAATTTCCATAATTTGGAGATTCGATAAATTGGGGAAGTTCGAAAAGTAATTTTTCGCGTCAGAAATTTATACTTCATTGATCTTCCGTTTATTGGTTAATGTGTGACGATGGTGCAATAATCAGTAGAACGGTAGACCGTGTTAATAACCACAGGAAACACGGGTCTGCGATCCACGCTCGGGTTTCTACCCATACAGTAGATGGTGTGTTTTCCGGTCAGCCAGTAATATATCAGACGATGTGTCAGAGTCAGGCCTGCTTTCTATCATCAGCGAAACAATAATGCGAGCAGACGATAATAACGAGCGTCTCTATTATCCTCACTAACTATTTCCCACAATAATTTAACTTCGAAATTTTGTCGAAGGTAAATTGCAAATTTTTATCGCAACCTTTCCGATTCACAATTACGTCCATGTTACAATCATTAAGCGAATCGATCTCCGATGTAATATTTCGAGAATATCTCTCGTAATCTCTGGAATGAATTACAGGTAATTCGGAAACAATACCCTCTCATTAGCTCCGTGTTCCATAACAATGAAGTCATTAACGAATAATCGTATAAACACTTGCATTGCATGTCATTGAAATAACCATACATATACTTTGCAATTCAATTAGGTCTCTAGTCTTATTCGTGATCCCTTATAAATTTACCTAACAATTAATATATTATTCATTATTGACCTATTGAAGGATACAGTAAATTGCAAACGAAGCAAATTTTCATTGTAACAGCATATCGATACTAACGATAAAAAAGACGTTCTAATGGGAAACTTTGCGACTCAATTCGAAGAGAAAGACGATAAATTAAATCGCTAATCGAGTCGATCGGGGAGAATCAATTAATTCAACACCCCGAAGCAACGTTCCTGGCCAAAAGAGGATGAACTCTGTTCGTCCTCGATAAAGTTCATCGAGTTCCGGCGGACGATGCCTCGAGAAATCGTTTTCACGGTGCTTCTGTCGTCGTGGCATCGTTCCCCGAGGTAATAATCGTGAAGTAACTGCAGCGACGCGACGAAAAAATAAAAATGGTCCCCGGCCAAGAGCTTAAGTGACCATGGGGCGGACAAGCGCGAGCGGAAAGGAAGAATGATGGGGGATAAAGAGAGGACCGTGAATCGTCCTGGCAAATAAAGGAACGTTCAAAAGACGTTCGGATCGTCGCTCGATCAGCTGGAATTTCGTTCGGCAACTTGACACGGAAATGGAGTCTCCATTTTCAGACACTCGTCCATGATACTTTCTGCCCGATTGATGTATCACGGGCTATTCTTTTCATTCTTTCTTCAAAATAAGAGAAGTACAATGCTGACCGAATTTCAGAAATTTCTTCAATTTTAAAGTTTCGAACATTTTATCAGTAAGTCTGGGGCAATTTAGATCGGTGGAATTTTGAAAAACTTTGAGGATATTTAAGTGCTGGAACTCTGGAAATTTTGAAGTTTTAAAATGTTACAAGAATAGGAAATGTTATAATTTGGATTCATGACGATTCGCATTTCAATAAAAACATCCACATGCAATTAGAACTACCACATACATTTTGTACAAAACACCTCGTTGAAGTTTCTATAACTCCTCGAAACAGCTTATTCTAAATTCCTATTTTCTGCAAAATGGCTTGTACACAGAGCGAGCAGTGGCGTTAAAAATTAACACCGGACGTCCTGATGATCCCGTAAAGTACACGCAATATGTCGGTGTTTGGTCAGCGAATACCGCGGTTATGGGGGCAGTGAAACGACAGAACACGGCGTCAGGTTCCATTACATGCACGCCGGCAAATGGTGGACCTGTATGCCGGCTTGCATTCCGACGCGAACGCGACACTTGTAGTTAAAATACAACAGCCGGCCATGAATCGAATAAATCTCTCGCGCTCGTTGCCCGCCAGAGTGTAGCCCGTATTTCTAACGGGCAATTTAACGTTCTTATTTCACGAAGAAAACACTTTTCATTCCTGAATTGTACCTACCACACTCGTTAATTGGTTGTACAAATTTTTCAATACTGAAGTTTCGAGATTTCAAGAATTTTGAGGTACTTGAACTCTCTTGCTAGTTTGAATACTTCGTGGAGACCGCTGATAAAATTAATCTGATTCTCGTTCGAAAATACCGCAGTGCTTCGTCCGGTTTTAATCTCTTGATCCGAACAGCCTCAGAGGCACCTTGTCACTGTCTGAACAAGCGTTGATTTATCTACCGGCGACTGATCCTTTTTACGACTGTGTTGAAAATTACAGGACTGTCGGCACAGTCGCATTAACGCGTAATGAGAATCTATGGGACTCCATCTACCTGGTCGTCGTAATTCGTGTACTATTCATCAAGTCCAATGCACCGTTGTCGCACTTCTTATCAGCCGCAGATCGGGTCACGCCGAAATAACGCAGAGCCTCTTACGTTCCCTCTAAATTATAGTCGAAATTAAAATGACCTATTGTTTGAGCTTCATCGGTTTTCCTATTAGTATAGAAAGTTACAGATTCCTTAAATCTTGAAATCGGATAAATTGAACACACTGATCACTTCGTCCTATAATCGAAGACCGAAAATTATGACGAACAAGGTTGAATCGCAGAAGGCACGTTGCACGATTTATCAGAGTGGTCGAAGGAAGGGGTTGGTTGGTGAATTATTAAGTGGATGTGTCTTAAAGTCGTGTTCCGTATTTCCTTTTAATACCAGCTAGGCGAACTGATCGATGAGAATTCAACAAAGTGGCTGGCATACCCAGCGTGAAATATTCAACGGCGAAATCGATGGAGGGGATCGCGATTACGCCAGTTCACCACCCCGGACGGAGTATAATCGAAACGCGACCATTTTGCTGGAAATTATTCAGTAAGATTGATTCCGCCTGGGCCCCGCGAAAATCTCTGGCCTCATACGTATCTGCATAATTGTCATCACGGAATCGACGTTTCTTGGTTCTTGAACTACCTGGAAGTGCTGATATTTTCTTATCCAATCCATATTCCGAACAAGATAATATTGCAACTGTGGCTTAAATATTCTTTTAATTAAGTTTTCGCCTTGAAATTGAAATTCCGAGAATTTTAATTTCTCTTTTTAACTAGTTCCTGTATTTCCATCTCCCCGGCGCAATTAAACCTTCGTTTGAGTCCATTAATGTGCAAAAGTTGTATGTAGATATCCATAACTTTCGGGTTATTAATGTTACAGAGAGTAGAATTACTGTAATATCAGATTACGTTGTAAAATAGAGCGAGTTGCTGGGCAAATGTAGAACGAAGGTGGTCAGACAACACTGAACGATGATCGAAATAGTCGAACAAAATTAAAATTGTTGATGTCGTCGTGCGATTGAATAAGGATAAAAAATAAAAAATATAGCAAGTCAAATTGGAAGTGCAGAAGAGAAAATTGAGCCGTGTCTCGTCAATCGTTGATATGTACCACTAGAATATATTCGGTAGACGAAGCGGTTCGTTAAAACGCGGCACGTATTAACTGGTTCGCGGCGAAACTTTCGAAACATCTTCACGTGTCGTTATAATCCCTAACAATTTACCCGATCCAGCTTTTGTACGTAGCTGACTCGACGAAGTTGCTCTATTAAAAAAGTTTTTCCATTCCGCGCTCGACGAACGCCGGGGCTCCTTCGATGGCCCGCGGCTTTCAAGGAAATCAATTTCTTTTCGTTGACTAACAAGGAAACCCGGTGAACGCGACCGCAACATCTCGAATTTGGCTTCTTTCGTTATGGACCCATTGTATTTGCAATCGGAACAGTGTATTTTATTTGTACCCGACAAATCAAATATACTGAAATAAAATTGTGGTAAGGAAACTGATCAGACAAGTAGATGGAGACCGTACCTGAGAAATGTGAAGAAGTCAGACAAATGTATTCGATACATGGAGTGGTCAGACGAGTAGAATAGGAACGACTGGTCAGACGAGTGGAACGTGGGCACAAATGACAAAGGTCAGATTTGAAGTGTCTCAACCTGAATTTAACTAGAACCAAGAAATGTGTGATTATAAATGTCGGTGATAAAAAGAGAAGCATCTATATTTTATTTTATCGAGACATTGATTTACTGAAAGCATAATCACAAACCGTTTATCTTTATTATTTCATGGGCTATAATTCCGTGACAACGGAGACAACCCACTAAAAAAAAGAACGTATTTCCGTTTAAATAAAGGTCATACAAAAATATCCACGTGTTAATGATTCAGAAGGAAGGCGAAATCCATCATTTTGACATTGACACGCGTAGAAAATAGAAATAAGATCGTACAGCGGAGGCGACATTAAAGTTGACGGCTGATGGCGACGTTTTAGTGAAGCAGAAACGCCGTGACGACCAATTAATTCTTTCAACGTGCTGCAACATGCGCGAAACGTAACCAGCGTGCAATCGTTACATCTGCAAGCTCTGTCACGGTAGTCTCGATGATTTATTGCTCAGGGATGCATCATCGTTCCGTGTTGCTCGTCGAATCGATCGAGAACTGATGAACCGTGTCGCGGTTGCAAGAAAATAATTCGTCCCACGACGAACTTCGAATCCGTTTCACTCACGGCCGATTTCCTCGCTCCTTGTTTCACGAACTTCGTTTCCCGCGTTCTTTTCCATCCTCTGCCGTGCCTGAAAGTAGTTTCCCTATACACCGGGCTGAAACCTTTAGCGATTTTGTCCATCACGCTTGACCCAGCGCGTTAGACCTTCGATTTAAATCAGATAACTCGCAGGCTTTTTTTTACATTTCTCTAAATACAGATATTCTCAAATATCTTTTGAACTGCATTTTTTTGTACGTGTAAAGTCGGAACATAAAGGGAAGAAAAATGATTTGTTTAAATAAGAAATCTTGATGTATGATCCCTTGTTGTAAACAGACAAAAGAAACGTCTTACACGCTATACACCGCAAGATATTAATCACGCGAGCACGCCTTGGTCCTGAAAATCATGAATGGGTCACGCCATGCGGCCCATTAGCTCCTCGTACACGTGGAACCGCCATAAATCTGTGCAAGGTATCCCCGGGATCCGAAAGTCAGTTGTTTACGGCGTATTTCCTCGTAAAATTGAAAAACACCCGAAATCCACGCGGCGGCCTAGCCCCTCCCTCGATTGAATTAACCTTGTACGAGTTTACGAGGTGAACGCGAGAGAAATCGTATTCCGTTATCACGTCGCCCATTAAAAGACCACGCAGCACCCTTCGTGGCTTACGATGTTAGATACCGACAGCCGATGTTTCTCGGTCTCTCCCGGGGGCTCGTAAACGTTCTCCGCTCGTGGAATTAACTTTTGCCGAACTTTCGCGACTCCTTGACCCTTGTCCAGTTCCAGTTACGAGAACGATGGAATTTTTGAATTGGCACAAAGTCTTTATGGTTCCTTAGGGATCAAGTTGTTTTTACCAATTACCAATTGCCGATGAAACATGCTGGAAATTCCGGAGACATATTTTTTGTTTGTTGTTCTGCGAAAATTTTTCTCGATGTCGGGGAGACGTTTCGATGGCTGAAGGGGAAATAATGAAAAGGCGTCCCGGGAATTGGTATTTACGACATTCGCGCTGGGGAAAAGGTGTTTTATAAAAGTGGCTATATGAGGGCGTGGAGAATCGTGTTTCGCAGAAGTGGCTGCGCAAGGGTGCGTGGAGCAGAGAGAAAGGTAAACATTTTATGGAAATAAGTGTACTGTTATTTTTGGATTCTATTCAGACATTTTTCTTGATTTAATGGAAGCTTGCGTAGAAACGCTTCGCGTGGGAGGCGGATAAGGTTTGCTGACTCGTTGGGGATTATCATGGAGATCCCATTGTGTTTTTATCGCGTTTAGCTTCGAGTATTCTCTATTTATTGCGTGGGTTTTTGTGTACGATTCTGGAATCGCGATCTAAATATATCATTCGCCCGCACTCGGTTATTAATTTTAACAGAGTAAAAATTTCTAAACAAACAGAATTGTATTCTTAAACGTTCCGCAATTAACGATTCTCTCTGTGACAACGCGGGACTTTAATTCGATGAATTAAAGCGAAGAACTCGGAAGAAAGTTTTCTCTTTTCACCTAGGATGCTCCATAAAAGTTTCGGAAATTCTTCTCGTTCCTGCTGGACGTACAATTCACAATGGGCATACCGATCGTTGGATTCCTTTGCGTTTGACAGTTGGATAGGTTGTTTTTAATATAGCTTGTTACCTTTGTTCGAGTTTCCTTCGAGATCCTTGCAAAGTTTCTCTCGAAACTTTCATACACGAAACTTGAAACTCTATTCATCAGAATACACTTTTCGTTCAAATCGAACCAAAGATCTTTTCACGATGCGATCTAACAACGTACGATGCATTTTGTAACTTTAACGCATTTATTAATGCAAAAACGTCTTTCCATAATTTCTCCCGTATGCGTGTCTATTCTAGTCGCTGGAGATACCATAAATCTTCTGCAGTTGTATCATATTATCGTCGTAACCTACATTCTTCTCGTCCAGCTTTCATATCAGCTTACACGGAGAGATATACTAGAAAAAAAAACATATTACCTTTGTTCTCGTTAGAGGACCAACACAATAAGACTTCTCTGTATATCGGTACGTTGCCGAGAATATTAGTACACTTCACCTTCCACGTACATTCTTCCATTGTTTCTCAGTTAGAGGTGACGCTAATTGGGCAAGGACTCGGCCACCTTGTCCAATTATGGTCGCGAGAGTAGATTTACTTTGGTGCGGGCGGAGCGATGTTTATATTCAAAGGGAAGAAGCTCCACTCGAAAGCGATTCCCCTCAGTATCTGTCTAACGTTTGATCCGAATGTATATTGGTACATGTGATCGGAATGTTTGTTCAAACTTCAAAGTGATTCCCGGTTAAACATTGGCTGAAAATGCGATTGAATCCGGCCGTGAGTTCTGCCAGAATTTCATTTCGAACTGTATTCTCTGTTGCCGGTATTGAAAACCAGTGAAATCGAATCGCGAGTGGCCAAATAAGTAGAACCGTACCGTGAATGATCAGACAGGTGATATTGGATCGCGAGCCAGTAGATGTTTCACTGTGTAGAATTTCGATCCGTGTTTTTTCCTGTGTGAATCGATAGACAACGTAGTGCGTGGTCAGACCAGTGGTATAGAGCTGTAAGTTGGACAAGTAGACAGCTATGGTAGGTAATCGGACGAGTAGATCTATGTTTTGAACAGATAGTCGAACGCTATGTTCAAGTAGGTGAATGCTGCGATTAGATTATTGTCGATGATCAGTGAAGTAGATTATAGTGAGTGACCAGAAATATCTACGCTACCGCCAGAAGTAAATGAGTATCGCGAGTGGTCAGACAAGTAGATGATGGCGTGCATAGTCAGACAAGTAGATGAATGCTGAATTGTTAGTTGAGTAGACTAAGCGATGAATAAATGAAAATTAGAATTATCAATCTGCTGAACAAGTGATGCATGTGGTCAGACAAGTAGAATAGCACTGTAACTGATCAGACAAGTCTCTGACTACATTTTCGTATTAAATTGTATGAAACCGTAATAAAGTGCACGAAGTCATGAAATTTGCAACTTTAAAAGTCTAAATCATACCAGAAATAAAAAGCATGTGACATACGAATATTTTCTGAATTTTTCTTTCTTCAAAAAACGGTATTATCATTAGCCCTGCAGTTTTTTCTATCGACGCAATGTGTCTTGTCACCGGTTGAGCCTTTCGATTGTCGGAGTTTGCTTTCTCGCTGGTTATTTTCGTTGGAAACGTTCGGAGCAGCGAAACGCGTCTCAGGGACACAATGTGGGCCGCGATTTTTATCGGACTGGTCGATCGACACGGCTTTAACGCGGTCGCTTTTATTGGCTGAATCAGTCCATCGGGGTAGAGCTACGATTGCGAAGAAAAATTACACGCTTCGCAATTGCTTTTCAGTGAATACAGAGGTAAATGACGACAATGGCGACAGGGTTTTTATCGTTAACACTTTCCTGACTTGTCGGTGGCTTGTTGCTGTCGTTCAGTCTTCTCGTTCACGAAGCACGTTCAATCGATTACTGCTCTATTCTATATATTTTCTGTTGCAATTATGCAATCATCCGAGATGGGGCGCGAACGGGCTAAGATTCTTAGTTCCATTTCTTTGATTGTAAAAGTTTATTCAGAGGGGAGAGTTGTTAACGAGATGAGCCTGATATCAGCTTTTATTTTGAAGTTTATTGCGTTATGCTAAAATTCTTAGGACCAAGTTGGACTCAGGGCTGTAGGGGTTGTTTCGCTCGACTGATACCATCTTTGCTACCCTCCCAAAATTCACTTCTTAAATATAAGTTATCGTTCAAGAGGAAGAAATAAAGTTGCTTATCTCTGATGACTATAGAGCTGCCAAATGTGGTAAAACTTGCAAATAAGAACAATGGCAACATTCCATCGTAATATGGAATTAACGAAGAAGTTAAATCGCAAAAGTTGTTCAATTTTATTTTGTAAATTATTTTACGGAGATCAAAATTGCACAAATATTTGGAGGAAAAATTTTCTCTTATATAAAATATAAAACCTTGACCGAAATAACCCTCCCATCTTTGAACCATAACTCCACATCAAATTATGGGATTAATCTATGAATCTTTTACCTTGTACGCAATCTACACGAATCTTTCGGACAAAGTTAATCGACATTCAAATCTTTCAACCCTATTTGAACTACTTTCTCCTCCATCTACGCACATCCTTCTTCGGATACAATATATCTGCGTCAAGGAACATTATCAGTGACCACAAGATTTCTTATCGAATGATCGTCGTTTAAAGTTCCCGTTTCAATTCCTAAAGCCGAAAAGCTTCGAACTACGGTTGTAACGTCGCTTCTAATTTTGTTGTCGCGCAGGAAAAAACGAACAGAAATGGGTCGACAACCTGCTGAACGTCTGAACGTATAAACGTCGGACGTAAATTCGCGTATAAGGAAATCCGGCGGAAGTTCGCGACGATAGCGTGAAAGGAGCAGAATTTTCGGTGGATGCAAGCTGCAAGCACAAAAGCAGTAAATGTGACCGAGACTGGTTATCGCTGATAAAGCTCGCGTTAATCCGACGTCTTCTGTTGTAAAGTTTTTCCCGGCAGCGGCTTGCACTTTTGGATAGTCGGACAAGATGAAGAAGTTCCAGACGCACGTCAGCAGCAATATTTCACGAAGAAACTTTCGCGAAGATAGATCCTTGGTGCTTCGTCAATGGCTATAATAGCCAGCCATTTTCTTCGCCAACACTGTTTGCTCTGTCGCTCCCTCGAATCTCCTTTCTTATGCGGTCTCCTTGCGAATTCAGGGACGAAATTAAAAATTGGAACGCGGTGATAACTGAATTTTCATTGTTTAATCAAAACAGATTCCTTCTCAGTGGTGGCAGTGTCCCGAAATGTAAAGAATTCTCGAATAAAATGCGCGTTTAGGGGATGCGATAAATTCTGTCTAATTTATTCGGTTGACTTCGAAAGAGAAAGGTGTTAAACGACCATAATTTATGAACGCAGAAAACGTCACGCGACGAAACACGGGAGATTTCGCGTCCCCCTCCAAGTTTCGAGTTACCAGCTATTTCTCGATCGATCTTTCAATCTGCCTTCCTATGGCTACCGCGTGAAATGGTAATTCACGGTTAGGCTAACGTCACGCGACCATAGGATGGGGAAAAGCATTCGCGATAGCGTTCAAGCACCGAATTACCGTTTCCATTGCGAAATTGCACGTTTCACGCCCTTAAATGAACATTACCTCGGCGACACGCCTAAATTACTTCGAAAAGATGTAAAATGAGATCTCAGAGTTTGAAACACTTGTCTTTAATGTGTCGCGACAACAGGTGTTATAGTTTTTCGAGCACCGCTAAAGGATTTTCCTCGTAAAGTAACCCTAATATTATCTATATTCAACCCCTATTGTCCACCCTCCCTGGTTTCTATGATGTATACAACCTACTAATCCTTCTCCCATATGTTGACCGCACGACGCCTTCTCGTAAACTCGGACTCACGCAATATCCCAGGGGATGATTTTCTGCCCTTGTAACTCGCACAACTCTCGCTATAACTCAGCGGTTCAGTTCGTTATCGGTAAACTAATTCATAGCTATTTTATGACCAGTTCAGATAAAGTACACAATATTATATCAACGTTACTTTCATACTATTTGCAAATGCACAGTGAAATTATAAGATTTGCTCTACAATTTGTATTCTCAAATCTCGGTGCAGATCACGGTAACTGGATTATTAAAATCGATACATCTGCAGTCTTCCCAAGTTTGCCGTCCATGGACAGGGTGGACCACTGTTTCGAAAGATGCACCCTCGAACAGCTAGTGAATGATTGTTTGTCGATTATGTTTCGGTGTAGCTTATCGAAAATCGCTACACGTTGATCGTAACTACTTACGAACATGTAGTCCGCCGTATCTCGTGTGTCGTAACAGCTGATCGATATTAGAAGAGATTGCGGATAATCGTGGACCATGGAAATTTGATAAGACGATGCCCCATCGATTTTGCTTGGACATCTGGGTCCGAGCTTTACGTAACGAAATTAGCTTCCCCGTCCACTTTGTTCGTATTCATCGTTCGAGAGGTTTATCAATCTTTTGCAAGTTAGATTTATTTCAGTTTATACATTCGACACGGTGTTCAATCTGTGCTTTCGACTCTACAGCTTTCGGTGTTTCACGATTCATATCATGTCTGTATCGATTATCGCCGAAATCTCTTTGTTTCGTTGCTTCGGCAAGCGGTTTCAGCAGCGAGCTATTTCTTTGGAAAGCGGAACAGCGAAAATTCGCTTCGGTCGGTTCAATATTTACCCCCAAAACGTCGAATGGTCGATGAAACGAGATAAAGTCGGGAAAGCGCGAGATTTGCCAGGAAAGAACGGAAACTGTGGCTGTGTACAGACGTATGCAAGAAAATACGAGTTCCTTTGCGACGGACGAGAAATATTTTGTATTTTTCTGCAGCCTGAACTTTGCAATATTTAAGTGGAACAGAAGTTGTATTACTTGGAAAACATATTCTGTTTGCTTTCGGAATAAATCAACTGGATTTAAAAGGAGGCAAGAGCGAACTTCTTCTTTAACGTTAATTGGATGGTTGTAGTAAATTACAGAGGTTCACGGGAATTCTTTGGTGCGTGAAATCGTGCTTTGATACCTGTACTTTCGAAAGGATCAATTATTGCGCCGATGACCTAGCTAATGTACTTTATGCGATAAAGGGAGTGAGACAAATTGACAAAGGGTTATAGGTATAGTGCAATTAAACGCATTTGTATTACCTTTTTCGAAAAGTTCATTTTTAAATGTAGGAAATTGGGCTAGTACTCTGAGTGGTCAGACAAGTAGATATGTACTGCGAGTGGTCAGACACATAGATTGTCAGACCAATAAACCAGTATCAGAGGTGGTCAGACAAGTAGATTAGTACTGCCAGTAGACAAGTACCCGGAGTGATCAGACAAGTAGATTAGTACTGTCATAGTCAGACAAGTAGATAAGCACTGTAAATAATAAAGCAAATAAAATAAACAGCGTAGCATAAGCAAGTAAATAAACAGAATAATGATGGTCAGACAAGTAGAATAGTACTATAAATGATCAGACAAGTAAATAAATAGGTGCAATCTCCACCTCCAAAAGCACTCTGATAGCAAAATCCATGGTTCGTTCTCCTGTAATTAAGGGCGTTTCTAAAGCCGCGATTTGTTTTACCTGTCGATTGATCGGAAAAAGAAAAGATCAGGGAAAGTTAAATGCGAGAGGGATTAAATAGAAAGGATCGTGATTAGAATGTTGATACCGGTGACGATCGATGCTTGGTTCTTGTCGCTGAATTCCTTCGTGCTCCGACTACGATATCCGAGGAAAGTTTTGGTGGTCAGATCTGCAGTGGAAAGAGACGGAGCAAGTTTTTACGTGTTAATTTAGTGAACGAACGTGGAATTGGATCGAGAACGTTCGGGAAGCAAAAAGAATAAAGTCGCCGATTTATCGACGCTTATCAGGCGTCGAAATAAAGAATCGATTTCCATTGTTTCCACCACGATGTCCTTTATAAAATGGACACATGCAATAAATACTGGCAAGACATTTAGGTGACTTCTTTCGGTACAGTTTCTAATGTTCGAAAAATTGTGTTAGACTAGTTGGTAATCAATAACTGGCAGGAAATGGACTTATATAAAATCGTATTAGCGGTACAAGAGAAGAAACAAAATATCTAACCCTCGAACTCGATAATTCCGACTTGTAAAATTCCACCCCTGGGTTCCAAGAATGAACCCCTCGATTTTTCATCGAAGAAGATTCACCGTGAAGCCCTGCAGCGACTACCGAAAGAAAAGGGGAATCGTCTCATTAACGGGGACAGCATCCCCCGGATCCTAATTCCAATAATCGGGAGTCCCCGCGGTGCTAAGGAAATCTCTTCAGACACCCTCTGACACCCACCGAGGGTACGTCGAAGAAACCGTGGAAAGAACACCCCCGGCAATTCTATGGTTACTCATTAACACATTCGCTGCGGTAGGGGTTGCCTGACATCGCAGAAACACACATGTTAAGTCGGGGTTAACATCGTACGACATTCTTACAAACCGTGCAACGCGACTGAAATTCTATATTGCCTTAACAGGACAATTTGAAAGCGTAAAAGAGGGTGGATAACATGGTACGAAATTCTTACGAACCGTGGAACACAATTGAAATTCTATATCGCGTTAATAGGAGAGTTTCTCGTATAGGGCTCTAAACTCGTGGTTCCAGCGGCTGTTGGAGCGATAACCGAAATTAGCCGGCACGCAGATGTGTTTACACGCGGGGTAGTTGAAACGGGGTAGAAAAAGGCCGTCGAATCGCGGGGGCGAGAAGGAGAGGAGAGAGAAGGATGGATCGGAGTGGAGGGGTGGAAGCGTGGTACACAGAGGGCAGGAACACAAAGAAGGGTGGCGTCGAGAAGGGGTAAAGCGGTTGACGGGGATGGTCGGGCGAGGGTGGCTGGTTCGGTAAGCGTCGGGTTCGAGGAAGGGTAGGAGGAATAAATGGGGAGCGACGCAGTCCTGTCGGGAGCGTCACAGCGGGCGGACGCTCACTACCGACGCTTCTCTCGCTCGCCTCGCTGCCTCGCCTCGCTCGTTCTCTCCCCCTTCCTGCCCTCCGCCCTCACCCTTTGCCCTCGCGAGCATCATCTCCATCCAGCAACAGCCGAGTCGCTCGCGAGACGTTGCCGATGCCTCACCCTGTGTGTCCTCGAGAAGGTCCTCGTGCGCGGTTCTTCTCCCTCTTCGCTCTTCCTCTTCCGCGCGGGTCTTACCGGTGATACAGTGACGATCGTGGACACTTGGTGATACCATGAAAGGAGTACCGGGCTGACCAACAGTGACCTGTGTCGTTTTCGCGACCACGTTTCGCGAACACTACGCTCGGTTCCACCGAGAGGATCAATCTTCGATGCTAACTTTCAAGGAGTTCTTTCTCGAACCACGTTTCGAAGACTTGGACAGCTGGATCGTAGCGAGAGGTAAAAAAAGAGGAGTGCGATGTTGACATCTCCTGAGAAGAATAGTTCGAAGAACAGATTGGTTACGGTTCATGTTAGAACTAGAGGTAGACTAAATTTAGACGTCTCTCCAGAGTTATCCATATATTTGATCTCTCGAAGCGTGACAACCGTGATTTCGATGTCTGATTCAAAGTGGTGATATTAAGAGGCGATCCGAAAGATTCCTGTTCCAAGAAATTTCTGTAAAAGGAGTTTGAAAAGAGGGGAGATAATTTCACGCTCGTTACCTCGACTGTGTAGTTTTCGAATCGAGTCGTTATTGGACGATTTAGAAGAATGAATCGAGGAGAATAATAAATTCGGTCGGAATAGGTTAAACGTTCGAGAGTGAGGATTAAAAGAGGAAGCGAGGAATTCGGTCGCCAGAAGTACATCAATTATTCGCGGGGACACGAAACTTCGATTCGTTTCGATCGGAACCTTGAAATGACACGCTGCCCGCTCGAGGGTATTAATAAACCGGCTGAAAGAAGCTTTATTCTCGGCGGCAACCGTGAAAGTCAAGATCAGCCGGTCTCCATTGAATAATTAATATGATTTCCTGATGAACTTGCTTAACTAGCCATTTCTTTAACGAGCTGTGCTTTAACTCCTGTTGAAAGCCCTTGAAAAATGTCAGCATGGTGTTCTCTGCAGCTGTCTTTGTCTCGTGTCTTTTATAATTAAAATTAATTCCGTATTGTTCCAAATTCTCTGGGCTGATATTAATTGCGAATCTTATCGCAGGTGTTTTTCAATTTTTTTACCATTTCGATTTAAAATTATAATTTTCGCATATTTATGTTTATCACTCCATTTCGAATCTATTAAATTCGATCGATAACAATTTGCATAAATCTACATCGCTGAAATAGATATAATATAGGAATCTCATCAATCACCTACAGGAGGGCCGAAAGTTTAAAAATCAAACGAGCAGCCCGGAATAAAAGCCGAACTCGCCGAAGGGTGATTTCGCTGGAATATAAAATTTCCATGATCCAGCAACTTCGCTTCCCGCCATCTTATTTTCATTTAATTATCGCCACGTACGGTAACGGTGTTATTTCAGTTCTGACGCAGATTTATTCGTAAAAATACAACACAGCACGATTCGAATTGATTTAAAGCGCGGAATGAAGGTTGGCAGGTCGTTTAAATTCGGCCGCTGAACGCCTCGAATAAAGGTCTCGAATCGGACGATTTACCGGAAATCAAGACTGGCCGCGTCATTGCATTACATAACTTAATTGCTGAACCGTAACTGGCCTTCGGCGAAATTGCAACTCTCTGTCTCGTGTGTGTTGTGTGCGGCACGTAGTAGCACGACAGTGTGCGTCTGTTTATCCAACGTCAAGCTCGAGCTGATTTTAGTAAAATTACCGTCGTTGCTAATGGTCGCGAGCTTCCTCTGGCGTGGTCGCTCGATATCGATGTATCGAAGATACATTAACTTTAACGAACCAAGACCGGCAACCGTTCGGAGTTATCGATACGTTTTTCATCGCGTGTCACTCTGTATTCCATATATTTATTTATACAGCGGAAATATTCGAAAGATATCGGTTTCAAGATATTCTATAAGGCTACAAGTATACAAAAGAAACTTCAAAGTTGGAAAAAAGTTTGCGCTTCTTTAAATTTCAGAATTGCTGAACGCAATCCACTTCCCTCTAATTTCTCTAGTTTAAACGTTTAAAAAATTAACTAAATTCCTCCGACCACTTATCTGATTGTTCGTTAATTAGTTAAATGCAACGAGTTGCACTCCAGAGGAAAACTGTCTTGTAAAACGTGTACTCAAAAATAGGGAGCGTGAAATTTTAACGAGCTTACGGCTTAATATCAGTAGTGATTGCGAAGAAGTATACATTCTAATCAGTGACCCAATTCGAAGGCAGTAGCAAGCTCTGGCTAACCCTTCATTAGTCGCGATGTTTCTATTCGAGTAAAGGTGGCTTTTCTCTCATTACTTAACCAGATTACAAAGAGGTATTTCTCCTTTTTATTAGCAACTGAAACTCGTTGGATTTTAGAGTTCCTCGGTTAAATAAGAAGCTGGCAGTTTGCAGTTCTTGTAGCAGAAGACCGAAGAGGCAACAACGAGGCCTCGTTAGCGTAATGGTTAAGGTGTTCGCGTTTTACCGGAGCGTTCCGAGTTCGAATCCCCCTACTGCGCTATTTTCTATTTATTTCAAAAGATGAATCCTTTATGTTCAAAAGCAAGAAATATTTGAATCAATAAAAATATATCGATAAAAAAATTAATCTGAGAATAATGTTAATGCAATGAATGGGATGATTAATAAGAAAATGGAGTCGAAAATGAAATAAATGAAACAATGTACGAACAAAGAATTTTCTATTAAATTAATGTCCAGTAACAGGCAATCGTGCCGGATAAAAGTTTAGAAGAAAAAAATTGGTCAGAAAAATATCGCTGATAGGACGATAATGAAAAAGCGTATCGAAGGGGTAAAAAACAGGGAGAAGTATTACGTTCTCGCGGAACGTCTCAAAAAAAACTTGCGAGGTAATAATCCGAGCACAAGAGGAACGTCGATACTGAAAATAACATAGGAAGCTCTGGTACGACAATAGCTTCCCGGGATTTCTCAGGAGTTCAACGAAAAAGGGATGGGCACAAAGAACTCTCTCTTTCCCGGTATATATGTATATCCATCGGGATAAAAACGGGTAGCCGTGTCTCGGGAAATCCCGGCGGCATCGTCTCGCGGACAATTCGCTCTTCATTCGATAAAATATTCGATTCCCGAATCGATTCTTATCGGTAACTGCCGCGAAAAACTTTGAAACTTCCGGTACCTCCAATAAAATTTTTGCAAACAATATCTGTTATCGACGACAGGATTTAAATACACGACGTTCTCTTTACGAAAAACAGTCCAGTTAACGCCTACGACAAACAATTTGATTTACTCGGAAAAAGTAGGCAGACGCAGAAAAAAGCTTGTCGTGGCATTCTACTGTTCACCCTCGTTGAACTCTGACTTTTCCCTACGGTTTTTCTCTGTTTCGTACAAGGAAGGTTTTCTTGACGCTTTAACGACTCTGCGTTTTATACAATTTTTATATTATATTATCTTACACGTGTATTATAAATTCATATTTATATTACGAGTCAGGATACACTTTTTTGTAGAGGGTTGATGAGTGATAAAATTACAAAACTTGTACTTCACGCGTTGGCAGCTTGTTTACAGAATCAATACAGCAGTTGTCATATAATTGCTTGTTCAGTTTGTAGACTGGATAGAGCAAACCACGACGGATTAAGAGAAACGTTTGACGTAGAATAACGAAGTTACGAGCATCACCTGTCACCGGGTGATATCGGTTATAGTAAAATTCTGGCGATCAAAAATTCAGAAAGACAGTTTTTACGGGCGTCGAACAACGACCGATAGCCTTTCGTCGACCAATTGATCTTCGCTGTCATCCATTATTTTCGCGCCGTGATTTCATCACCCGGATGAAATATTGCTTCGGGACGATTAACTTATCTCGGGAGGAGAAAAGAAATTCGGACAACTTATTTCGAATTTATTAATAATACTCGCTGATTCGGTGGTAATTTATTGCGGTTCGATAACTGTAGCCCCGGGTCACGAATTATTTTCCTTTCTCTCGCTATCTTCTTTTTCCAAGATTTGCATTTCGGTGAATAAGCAGAATTGGAGCGAAATTAAATTATTCGAATGAAGACACTTTCGGAGGTATAAATTTTAACTCCGACTCGACATTATTTCATTCCTTTTAAATACATCATAGTGATGAAATTTTTAAAACCACCTGCAGGAATGTTCGAGACAATTTTTAAACGAAAATCGAGTTTTTCATGTTTCTCTATGAAGTCCGTTTGCAAATACTCGATGACACCGCGAGCAACCCTGTCTCAAATAATTACGTTCTAACTGTTGGAGAAAATTTCGTGCGCAAAATTTCATGGCATATCGTTTACCAGTAAAGTCTTGAACAAGAAATAAATTCGAACACGAACTCCAACATCGCTATTAACTACGTGAATTTAAGTATCGAAATTTGATTGGAACGTAAACGTTATTGGAAGGACCATAAAATTTTCGAACGCGAAGAGGGTCGGTAATGTCAGGAACGAAAAATCGTCGGGCAGTTCGCGAAAGGATCATTTTCCGAGTAACGATTTCACCGGGTGTAAATTTTTCATCGTTCATCGAACGTGTGACTACACATTTTAAAAGCTCCCGTTTAATCCGCACGGTCTTCTGACCGGCATGTCGCTTCTGTGTGAAAGGCAATTTATGTTCGTATCACGCAATTTTCGAACATGGCCGCGATGAAAAACGCTCTCACAAAGAAACTTTATTTTCCGAAAAAAGCGTTAATTGATTCTTTATTTCTTCACCCGGTCAGATTTATCTATTTTGTTCGAAATGTTGCGCGAGAGGTTAAAACTTTCGGTCGAACATGGGAACTCCTTGCCACTAAATTACCGAACTTCAAAACAGACAACTGTCGTATCGGTATCTTCAATCAGCGTAAGTAGTAGAAGTATTGGAATGACAATCGCAGAGATCATTCCCGGTACATCTGTCACGATAAATCAGCAGCCAGTCGTTCTCGATAAATCACGCGCCACAAATTCCGTGATCGTTTGACAGGTCAGTCCATATTTTCTATTTCTCCCATAAACCAGTTCAGATATGATCAAAACACGCGTTATCCGTACGAGATGTGTATCAAACATCGTCTACCAATGATCGACACGTCCATCACGGTTGTCACTCTTTTCGATAAATATCGCGGTTACAGATGTCCTCTAAGAATCGTTGAAACTGCGAAGTAAAACGCATCGAGGAGATCAGCCAACGAAAGAGGAAAGTTAGTGATTCGGAATGAAGAAACAAAGGCAAGTTGTGGAAAGGTCGTGTAGGTGCAGGACGATCGAATCGATCGCCTCGAAGAAGAAGTGATGTAGACTGTTTCGTAAGGTCGTAAGAACGGGACGAGAATCGTCGCCGATGAGAAAACCGATCGACCGTTCGATGAATCGCGAGTTCGATTCAGACGCGAACGGTGAGGAACACACCTTTTAAACATGAGTGATTCAGTATACCGTGACGAACGATTACACGCCGCGATGCAACTGACGGGACGCGGTACGTTTTGTGAAGTGCATCCCGGCGATAAACAAACAAAGTTGCATAACTGTGCCAGCGACGTCCCGGCCGCGGCGGACCTCACTTGAGCAGCTTGCTGGACGGACGTAAATGTCACTGAGAAGGTTTGTTTTGCATTTATACTACAATTACTGTAACTTGAGTTGGTCAAAGATATCACACTTTCTTTTTCGTCAAAATATCATTTGCTTTATATCGCCAGTCCAATTGAAACTGTCTCGAACGTGTCTCTGTACTATAGCATCTCGTTCAGTAGCTAATACGAAGATGACCTTGAGTCTTCGAATTAAGAAAATTGGAAATATCTAAGAAATGGTAGCCAATTCCAGAGGCTCTCTTATTTTATCCATTGTCTCGTATCGAATTAAAGAAGGAGTCATCATTTGTTCTCGAGGAATGAAAGTAGGCCCCACGTAATTTTACGCAGTGTCACGGTGTCTCGTAAAAAAACGTGTTTCACCCTTGGAGGAATGTTAAGACGTGTCTCGTTTATCGAGGAGCCTGTAATAGGACGGGGGATGAAACATTCCAAGAATCGTGGGGTGAAAAATTGGAATGGCCAGGTGGATAAATGTTACAAAATTTAGAATGTAACAGTCAAATCGGGGCTGAAGGGTTAGATAAAATTTTCTCTTGTAAATTAAATGGAACACTAACCAAAATGACAATAAATTTATATGATGTTCGAATTTATTTTTCATTCTTCAAGGTCAATTGTTTCGGTGTTAGGGAGAAAGATGCAAAGTTAGACATGATCGTAGAGAAACCCATTTTCTGAGATGACATCAGAGAAAGAGAAAGTTTCATCAAAAAGAATCGAGTGTCCGTGGAAAAAGGGCTGCGTTTAAAATTGCCAGAGCTTCCTCTGAAGCAGTGTTTACCCAACTTTTCCACTTTTCATTTCAGCTGTTCCGCTTCTGCACCCTTGCTCTCCGAAACGAAGGGCGCGTAATCCTGCTTATTAACAAATATATTACTCTTTCGAAACGATATTCGTCTGGAAATACTCGAATCTTGAAATTTGAAAATTTTGGAACTTTGGATATCTTCAAACTACGAAACTGAATTTTGCAAATTAGAATCTTGAAATTCGGAAGTCGTTGAAGAAATCTTGAAAGTTCCAAATGTTAGGAACCTTGAAGTACACGAAATTCGAGATTTGCTTTTACGAAATTGGCATCAAAGAATTCCTTTCAGAAGTTGCAATCCCAGATGATTTCATAACCGAGTGTATAAAAAATGATCGAATATCCTCCTCTCGTTTCCCCATTAGTCGAGAATTTCTTCCACGTATCGGCGGTAGCTCTCGATCGAGTGTCTTAAAAAGGAATCGCGTCCGGTGCCAAGGATTTTTCGGTAATTTGCCTCGGTTGCGGGGGCCAAGCCTAAAATCCAAGAGTCCGGGCACGTCTCGGCTCGACGGTGGCTCGTGGAACGAAGTTTCGCGCACGTTTAACGGACAACTGGGACGTTTTATCATTTTCGCCGGTGTTCGAGATACGAACCGGGTCGCGGGAACAATGTCTGCCGCTTATCGACAAGATCTCGCTGACGACAGTTAGACAGAAGTTCGTTCGGCTTCCGCCCTCGGCCGAACTTTCGGATCGTTTCAACGAATCTTCCCTCTGTTACTTCGGATCCGAGCATTTAGAGACGGATTCAAGGATATTAACGTTTATGGCCTTTCTTTTATCGCGGCTTCCTTTGATCTTCCACGGAGATTGAGACGCGGTCGATCCTCGGTTCGGTCGGAAACATCTGTCAATCTTTATTATCAAATTAGGTGTAATTAGGAACCTGGAATGTGGGAACGTAAGGGATCTGAGGCATGTGAGAACACGTGGATGAGGGGATACAAGCTCTAGGAATTTATAGACGTAATGAATCTAGAGATACACTTTCAGAACTATCTTTATGCAGAACATTCTAATCTACTAGCAACCCTCCAGTTAGCAGGTACTCCGATGACACTGTCTCGTTTAAAACCAATATCTCACAGAGCTGTCCCAAAACTTTCTTATGAGCAAACTTCTGTCCACGTAGTCGAACCGCGAAGAGAACCCGAAACAACTTGCAAGATTCAGAACCACATAAAACGCCTCGTACAATGTTATCTTGATAAAACTACCTCTTCGTTTTTCACCGTTCGATTAGCTAAGATATGAAAATACTTTTGATGATCGGACACTTGACATCTTCGGACGATCTTCCTCGAAACAATCGCGAACTCGGAAGCATTCATCTCGCTTTCAGCCTTTTGTATCGCAGCCCGCGAGAAACCGGCGCATTCTTGAAGGTTCGAGCTGCGTTTTTCGAAGGAAGCCAAAAGGCGTTTCGCGAAATAATAGTCGGCGAAAGGAGGGCGCGAAGCTGGTATCGCGTTATTCGAAACAGACGTAACCATCGGACAATTTTTCCGCGGACTTTTTCCACACGAGTTGGCTGCCGCACAATCGGCAGAGGCCAGTCCCGACATGGTTATTGTGCCAGGGAATATTGTGCGAGTCCCGGGACGCCCTCTAATCTGCATACGAATGAAATCCGTTAGCCACGAAAACCCCGCGAAAAGACTAAATAAGAAGACTCTTTGCGTCCCTTTGTAATCGAACGTTCTACTCCCTCGGAATATTTAATGTTCCATTACTTTCTTCCGCATAATTTCTTATGTATCTGCTGCAGAGCAACCGGACAATCTATCCTTCTTTTAAGATACGAGTCGCTGAAGTATTCTATCACGTTTTTATATTAACAAGGGGTTGACAAGTTGGAGATAATTTGACAGTATGAAGATGTGACAGATTTTTGTGTAAAAGGACCCAGTTAAAATTTTTCTGAAATTCTCTACAGAAGTCAATTTAACTCTTGGTTATCAGGATAGATTCTCGGCTCTAACGAGAAAATATGGCGAGAGTTAATAAGAATGAAAAATGGTGGAACAAGGTTAATAAGAAGAAAGTGTTCGCGTTAATCATAATAGTCTTTCATGAACTTCCCAGCTCAGAGTAATAATATATTAAATATTTATACCGTACATAATCCCTAAATCAAAAATATATCTAACAACTTTCCTTATTCCATGTTTCGCAATAAATGCATCTCGAAGTTTAAATTAGTTCAAAAACGAATAAACTCCCGGGCGAGTGTCAATAAAAAATTAGCGAACGAGACCGATCGATATATTCGTGAACAAAGAACACTGAAAAATCCACTTGAGAGGCTTCGTTGGCAAAAGCACATGTTTCAGCACAAAGACCCTCTTCGCATTGTTTGATCCATTCTTTTCTTAGACCTTAACCTGTACGACAAACATTCACGAACCCCATTGTCCGAGGGTGACGGCGAAACTGGATTCGATTGATCTGAAATATAGGGATTTGGGGATATACTTGGGTCTCGGTATCTGGGGAAATAACAGAGACTGGACAGAGAATAGAACAATGTTCAAATATTCAATATAGTTTATTTTTACTTCTCTCTTCGTTACTCCCTCAAAATTAGAAATTTGGGTACTTTTAGGGAAAATCGTCTGCCATTACCTAGACCCACCTTTCTAAAAATGTAAGAATATCGACGATTGATCGTATGGAAGATCGCGGCAGTAAGAGCCTAACGA
This sequence comes from Megachile ligniseca, assembly GCA_945859555.1. NCBI lineage: Eukaryota > Metazoa > Arthropoda > Insecta > Hymenoptera > Megachilidae > Megachile > Megachile ligniseca. The sequence goes on from OX243792.1 coordinate 2,545,094, forward strand.
ATCCCCGAGGCTATTCTGCGTTTAATTGGCCGTGGTTAGTTATTAAGACGATTTCCCGGGTTCGTGGATTACCTCATCGTCGCCGTACTGAGCAAACTTAATTAACTCGCGAGCAGCTCGACGATTCGTCAGCCCCTTGCCGGTATCAAAGAACGTTTCACCGTGAAAAGAGCACTCGTCGATGCCGATGGAAGTAGCAGAAGTTTTTGCGAGGTCTTTGCGCATTAAAAACGTTCGCTGTCGAGCTTACTCGATTTAATTATTTGCGTTTCGACGCTGTTGACTGTTGTAACTTTCGTTTCAGATATTTTTCAGTTGTGTTTAGAGAATGCTTAAACGTTCCAGAAAAGACAAATTGTAGTCCATCTATACCGTTTCGAAAGCAATCGATTTTCACTCGAGTAGAAAGATGAATTTTTCAGAATACGCATTAGCGTCCACTCTTGAGAATATCTGAGGAAAACAGACCATTAACTATCGTGAATCGTGTAAAATGTGGGAGAGCGTCTATTCATCGCATTCTCGAACAATAATCTTTCCTCTAACGTATCCATCAAGTATTTCCTCGAGTACAAGAACCAGAGGCGAAATAATCGCGAGGCAAATACGCTTTGAAAGCGAAGTAAACCGATAGTCAAAACGTTAGAGTAGCGTTCATTTTCTTTGACGTGTACGAATCATAGCGAAAACTTGGTGAAAGATTAAATTCCAAACGATATACGGGTTCGAACGTCGGTTTCGAAGGTAAATATTGACGGTGTCATGACACTGTAGCTTTTAGATCCGAGTTTTTAATTGCTTTTTGGCTTCGATGCCAGAAGAAATGGAGATGCCTCCGTGTATCGGTTTTCTTCTGTTTCTGGCGTGATGGAAGGATCTGGTACGTGTACAACCCTCGGCAAAACTTTTCGAATACTCTACAAAACCTTAGTTCAATTTATTACCTACACATTTTATTAAAAAATTTTTATCAAAGTTCTAGAAACCTTTTAACACGTTTATGAAATTTTTAATTCTTAAAAAATAGAACTTAAATTTGAAGAATATTATACTTTCTCAAGGGTGACTCAATAAAATATTGTAGATATTTAAATTCGATAGATTTCTGATTGGACTTGACAATTTCAAGCTTTGTCGGTGCTGTACACGTTGCTTCTTGCATTCAACCTCTCGTGAAATGAGTTTCTTGTTAAGTCAAGTTTCCAATGCAAGCTTGCATGCACCCTACTGTTACGACAAATACGATGCAGCAAGAATACCATTATGTATTTATTTCTTGTTATTTTGATCGTTCAGAACTTTCAAGATAATAGTTCTTAAAATATATTCACCAAAGTTTAAATTACGACATACTTTATTCACAGTATAACAATACAGTCTGACTATTAACGGTCTATACTACTTACAACGATGAATCCACGTTTGTGGTCGCTCAATTGAAACATCTCATTCGCTTAATCCTTCCGCATTGTTATCTATGTAAAATTATACGTGCAATTAACCACCGTAATTGAACATTTCACGATAATTACCTAAATAATTTATGGCGGTGAAATCGTTTCATTTACGAGTGCGAGGCTAAACACCAATCACGAATGTTTTCTGTCTTACAGACGCAGTCGTTCAAAACAATCTAATTAAATTGTTGGCAAAACAAAGTGTCAGTGAAATTCGAGAAATTCCGCGCTGAAGTCTTCCGCGGTTTTTGCGAGAAGGAATTCGTTTCATTGGCAAATTCTTCCTGTGTAGAATTATGCGAGGCATGAATTTCGTGCTAATTAGCTGTTTTAATTAATCGCTTTCGAATGGCGCACACCGATACGCCCTGTATTTAACAATTAAACGAGACACCTGAAACGTATGACGAGAAAAATAGGTGGCGGGAAAACTGAAAGCACGGGAAGCTTTATATTAATAAATCGATCGAAATCGACGATGCTTCGGTGATCGTTAGGAATTAGCTGATCGACGTCGCGAACGCCCGGCTGAATCGCGCGCGAAAATATTTGGAATAATCGAGAGTAATTCGAACGCGTAGTCGCTAATTGAAAAGCGTTCGAATGAAAATACGAGCTAACAGTAGCGAATTTTCCGATTGAAAAACGATCCGAGTGTCAGAGATTGAATAGCCGGCTACGTGTATCTTCGCGAATCAATCGAAATTCGCGAAATTGCTATTTACCTGTTAATTCCACTGCGCTGAACGCTCTTTAATCAACGTCCATATTCGACGGTGTCTACTGTTTACAGCGATTTCAAAGTTTGCTAATTGGAATGCTAAAGAATCGCGGACAGAGAATAAAAGAGAAATTTGAAGAGCTCTAAAAAATATCGTAGAAGGAAGAGAACGATAGTTGCCCTCGATAAAGAGGTCAAAGTTAATAATCGCGGTTCCACGAGTCAGAGGAGAACGTTGTAAGGGTAGCCTCTAAAAGCCTGTCAAAATTCAATGAGCCGGAACTCGGTCGGCGTTAAAATGCAAAAGGTATTCCCAGTATGGGTTATGGAATATATACATAAAATTAGACGAGGACCCCTTTAATCCTGCGGAGGATATTCCGTGCGCGAATCTTGGCGAATCCTGTCGTTTATTGAGACATCCTAGATCGAACCGGAATTTCAGTCCACCGATTCCGACGGAAATAATCCGATATCGCTCGCGACACTCGCTCGTGAATCTCGTTGTTCAACGCGTGATAGAAATTGGAATTCCTCTTCAAATGAGAGGTATTAACGTATCGCGTTAATATTCCGCCTTGACGAAGACCTCGATTTTCCGACGTATTTATTGAACGATGTTAAATATCCAGCTTTTGAGCGAGCATGTTTATTTTATCCGCAGAACGCTTCGAAAATTCTATTCCATTTCGGATGCACAATTATCGTTGTTATCGTTAATTCTGAACCTGGTATCCGCAGATATACGAGTATTTACAAGTTTAGATTTTATACGAATATGGATCCAGCTCTAGGGATCTAGGCTGGAGGTACAAGTACGATCGACAGCACCATCTAATCTTCTGATCGTATAAATACGTCTTTAGTGACATGTTACGAGGTCATATTGACTTGAACTATCACCCGAACGATTGGCGATAGACGATATATCACTTTGCCGTCTTCCAACAATGTCTTTCCAGAACATGGCGTTTCGCTTCCATTAGCAAGATTATCTTTGCGACTAGGAAGCTTGATCGTCGGGCAACGGAATGAAATTGAATAGAAATCGCTGGTACGTGTCTTGGCGTACTGATACCTCTCCACGGTCGTGGTTGAATGTTTAATGTCGTGTGAATCGAAAGAATTCGTGCCAGATACTGACTTTGTCTTATGGTTTCATCTCCGAGTGTTATCAGTGTCGAGGCAATTTATGGGCGCAGTTTCGAACTGCCGAATTTAACACACAATTAAAAGATGTTGGGTACGTTAAAATATAAATACAGAAGAGAAATGTGTGCGTGCGATATACGACGCATACTGGGTCACTCTAATTACTTTCCGATAATCTAAGATCAATTCGTCTATATAATCCTTGACAAATTGCCGAGCACCTTCGCAGGATTCGCGGCAATAAAACAGTGGGATAAATTCTGCGGGTGGGCTGTTCGCAACGGTCATACCATAAATTCTATTTAAACCCCTCCATTATCTGTTTGGTGCGAAGCTAAAAAGCCTCTCGAGTACGCACGATGGGAAACTGGAACAATCGCTGGATGATTAACGCGATGAACCTCGCTCCTCGAAACTAATTCAATGTACCAGCCAAGTGAATTAACCAACGTTTCCTGAAACAGGTTAGAGCGATTTTCTCTTGAAAGCCGCTGCGTCTCGAAATTGACCACGAAACCAAGTCGAGTGCGTAATTAACGAAACTTAACCAACCACGCAACGGTGTCTCGGAGTTTTGCGAGGCGATGCTTCTCCGGATACTGATTACCTTCATTACTTGCGCTAGCAGCTAATTATTCATGGGTCGGTAAATCTTTTCTTCTTATAAGCTTGATGGAACGAATCATTAATTACCGTCGAATCTGTTGCCTTATGAATTTTTCAGTCGCGCCTTTTTTGCGACGAGCACCGTTGACAATATTGCATATCATTTTTATTCAGTGACCTCGAGTCTATTTAGACTTTAAATTACTTAAAAAGAATTATTTTGTTACTTGTAATCCGATTTTGCCGGATCGCAGTCGTATTTTACCTGGTAAGAGGATCTTTCTACTTACGCAACGATCTGCACTGTTATTCTACTTATCTAACCACATCAGTTCTACTGGTACGATTATTCTACTTATCTGGTCGTTCACAGGATTTTCCTACTCGTTTGCGTATCTACGGTCTAATACTACTGGTCTGACCATATAGAGTCTAATACTACTTGTCTGATCGCGTACAGTCTATTACTACTTGTCTGACCACCTACGTTCTCATGCTACCTGTATCCTGAATTTGTCTTTGAAATACTAATGTGTAGTATGTTAACAGTGATACAACTCGAAAGTAACATATCAAAGTTCTCTCGTAAATTTAGAACGTTCGTTTTACTGTACAGCATTGTCAATTACAGAATGCACGATAAATCGTAGTCTTAATCGTCCGTTGGGAAATGATTAATTAACGTTTTGAGTATCTACAACTGGCAGTCAGTATAATCTTCGCGGTATTTCGCCGTCGTTCTAACTGGATTTCCGACGCTTAGCCCAGAGTTTGCCTTTTATTACCCTCGTTGAAAGTGGGACGGAAATTTCGGTCAGGGAAGAAGTTGTGAAACTCGCGGATGTTGTCGATAAATGGGTGGCATATTTGAGCGGCGATTGACTTAATGTTGTTGACGTTAAATTTACGATCCCTTTCGTTCTTCCTTCTATTACACCGAATTCACGATTTTCTCTGCTAGCGCCCGATTAGTTCATAAACTCCTTACATTGTTTTTGAAATTATATGAGTTTCAGTTCCCTTTTAAAACGTATAGAGCATGCACCGAAACTTTGATCAGATTCGTAAAAGAGACAAAACGTTTATCGGGACATATAACTCCAAAGAAATTGAAGTTACTCCATTATGGTAAGTTAAAACTGCAGTGGTGCGCATTCAGGTTTTCAGAAGCCGAATGCTCGACTCGCGGAGACGATAACGCGCCGACAAATGTCATCGAAACTTGGCAGAGGCCGAACGAGGTCGCAGTTTCTTGGAAAGCGACCCCGCGAAAATTCTACGTTCTCACGAAATTCCGTGTAGAACCGTACCGCTAAGTTTTATTCGTCAATGAAACTCGATACCCGGGGAATCGAGGACAACCCTTGGCATCGGGATCGATTAAGGGTCGTCCCGTCGTTTCTCCGAATTGTCGCAGACGATCTCGCGCCTCGTCTCGCTGGCAACTTCGCGAACCGTGAACGGCCTCGAAATTGCCGTTAAGGTGAGAAACTTTATCGCGAGGACAAGTTTAAGATCACCTTAGCCAATCAAGCTTTAGATTAAGCTAGATGTAGTCTCTTGGGGCGGTCTCCATGACTACCATCCCCGTTTCTGTATCCTCCTTTCTGTCCTTACCTAATATTACCACTCATCTTACCACTTATCCTGCGAGCAAAGGTCACGGGGCTGGCTAATACAAAATCACTCGAATTTTTGTCTGATTCTACTTGTCTGACCACCACGATCACGTATGTTTCACCGAATCGATTAGTTGCGAGTTCTTTAAGAAGCTGACGTGCAGAATGAAGATGTCGGTGAAGATATTTGTGAATCATGCAACCTTCGTTACAAAATAACCTTTCTAATCGTGAGGCGAATCGAAACAGGAGTGCGATATAATCAGAGCCCTTATTTATATAGAAATTTCTTATTTAGTAAAATATTTCAGGAGTCTACACGCGACCGCGATCTTGCAAGTGTTACAATGTGCCACGAAAGTGGACGAAACAATGTTCAATTTTTCAGAAAGCGCGAAGGTAGAGAAGTTAAAATTTGTATTTCTACTTCGATAAACGGCGAGACGCGAGAAATTCAATGTGAAATAGAATCGCGGTCGATAAAGTTGCGTGTCCTCAAACGAAAGAAGCTGTTCGAGGAACAGGTCCGCCGAGTATACAATTCCTTGATTCAATATCCGGGAGTAGCTTTCCGTAACGCGAAACTACGTTAATCATGCTTTGAAAAGTCGGGGTTAAACGCGAGATCTAGTTGCTCGTTTCGTGGCCTCGTTTTATTTCTCTGAATTCGAATGGATTACCAACACTTTAGATTGCAACAACATCGCCGTGTTTCTTTCTTTGTAGAACGGGGTAAATTGAAACGTTTGCAGTTCGGTACAAAACAGGGCTTTTACAAATTTTTTAAACTTGTAAAATTCTAATGTTAGACAATCGAATCATCGTAAACAAATTGGCCACGCGGTGAAGAAAGAGCGTATTTTAAACACGCTCGAAAATGCGTGTTTGCAAAATCTCGAGGCACGATTATGGCGCACTAAAACGTTTTTCTCTCTTGCGTTCAGCACTTTCACGGGAGGGAAAGCGTATTAAAACGCGAGGCGAAGGAAATTTCAGCTCCTCTGAAGGAAAGTTAAGCCGGGAGCGTAATCCAGTCTGGTTTTTCGCGCGACGAATTTCCGCGGAAACGCGATATGCACGAGATCGTCGCGACACTCCCGGCACAAGTGTAATCGAGACACGCGCGAAATTGAAAGGAACAGCTTGATATTCTCGAGATCAAATGAAGTTGCATCCGGGGCGTGGTTCGGTGCATCTGCTCGTTAGCGACAGGCCGTTTAAGTGCTCCTGTTGCGCTACATTCCGAATGAAAATTCATCACCGGGAATTAAGTTTTTACCTCCGTACGCTTAAAACCTGGTTTACCTCGAGCATTTTGCATTGTCGAGGGCGTAAACGGATCTTGCGCGTTTACATTTCTGCCACCATTTTCTTTTCTCTTCGGGGATATTTTTCAAGTCGAACTTTTTTTTAATATTACTTCCATTCACCCAGGTTTTATACTTTCTTGTCAGTTCTGAAAATAAGGATTCCTTGTTTTTATCCGATATTTACATTTTGTTACTGCGACCATTTGCAATGTTTTAGTTTACTGGGAACGTTGATACGAAGTCCATACTCGCATGTAGGATGTGTGATCTGTAACAGATGTAATATGCTTTAGTATCGAATGAAGCATTATTTGCTCAATAAAATAAAGGACAGCATAATAGTTATAGAAGAGTCAGATAAGATGGTCCTTGAAGAACAGTGTCGGGAAACAACTTGAAAAGTATAGATAGTCAGACAAGTGGTATAAGACGGGTTGCCAAAACAGTAGTATAAGTCCACGGATAATCAGGCAAGCGCAATGTAGCAAGTTTGGCAAGAGATACAAAGTAGAATAGAGTTGTACCGAAACAAGTAGAACTAGATAGCAACTAGTTGACCGAGTGAAATGTGACCGCAGATGGGCAGCCAAAGTAGAACGGTCTCTTGAGAGGTAAAATAGAACCGCAGCTGGTCAAAACAGCGAAGCTCGTCGACATTCCACGAAAATTAGTAATATCCGTTTTATTTGTTCAATACTTGGACTACCATGAAACATTTTTTGCTTCCGTATTTTCCGCGTACCATTTTCGAGCTACATTTGCCGACATGCATAATTTCGTGGCACGCTTTTAGATCGTATATCTGTTTGCGGCTCGCATTTGCGGCACGCTTTCAGACAGGATTTTTCGCCTTGCCTTGTCCGCGCATTTCGCGGCGAAAGTCGGCGCCCTCGCGATATATCGCTCGATAAATCGTACCGCGTGTCGCGGGCGTATCGGAGTCACGCAATTTCCGGCCCGATGAATAAACCGCGTCGCGACGTCACCCTTAAACGCGTTGGCGCCACGCGTCGACATTTTAACCATGCAGCGATGCAATTTAGCGGGTAGAACGCCCTTTGTTGGTCGATTTCGTTGTCACGAACGGAGCCGGGTTTCGGCCTTCGTTATTGTGCCACCAAAGCTCCTTTGTGCACCACGATGTCACGCGCTACTAAAAGGCCAACGATGCTTTCGCGAGTCGCGTTAAATATTTCGTTCCGCGTGTTCCTTTCCGAGCTACCAGATAGCACGGAAACGAAACATGACCTGCTGGCAATGAATTTACAAAAATTACGAGCTTATGAAATTAATTCCCTCGATAAATCTTTGTACAGGAACTGGACTCTTCCTAATTCGAGCAATCTTTCAAAGCTCGTGTCCAATATTTTTCTTCGTTTATTGTCCCATAATACCCCTTACGCTAATATATTTCCTGATAGTTTTTCTCGAATTGAATCATCAGTTACCTGTTTCATTCGCAATGTACCGAGCGATCTTCGTCAATCGAAATTCCGCGAGGTAACGATCGTCTCCTTGACCGGGTTTCAGGTTGATCGAGAACCGCCCGAGAACTCGTCTCCTACATTCCAGAAGTTGTCCACTTTTCCGATCGTTCCACGAAATGTAGATTTCTTCTTCGATCGTAAACGTTTCGTTTTTAAACACGTCAGTATGACCACTCTTTAGAGCGAAATATACGAGTCTCAATTTGATGACATAAAAGTGTGATAAAAACATTTTATCATCCCTAAATAATTTAATTAATTTACAGTTCGGTAGAGTCCAGTTTCATATCGAGAATATTAGTAGAATAAGCAATAATTTTTATCGATAGTCAAACTTTAATCTAACGTGCATCGCAAATTTGCGGCAGTTTTATGTCCCATAGTTCAACTTCAGCTCCCGAATTGCACGTTTATTATGCAACGAGTTAATACAAAGTTGACAGCGTACAGAAATTTCGGTGTTTCAGTTTTATCGCTTTCGTGTTTCGCGTAATTTTTACGGCCCCATTAATGTCAAAATGTCTAGCATCACTTTTTTAAAGGCACACTGTCACAGTTACGGCTCTAAACAATTCTCCGCCACACGTTCGCACATTCTTCCGGGTTATCGGTACTTTATGCCTCCACTCAAACAAACCGTGCCGGTATTAACCTAGAAAAGCTTCGTTCGGTTTGATGCCGTTGAAATAACCGTGTTCCCGTTCGGCTCGATCCCCGTTTCAACGAAACGACGTCGACGTATCGGATCCTTTTGTCGAAATGACTTCGCTTCGTTTTGTCGGCCGCTCCTCAGAATAATTCCTTTGAAATAGTGCTTCTGCTAGAATACCGCCTCGTTCTTATACAGATGTATCTTTATTTGTTCCAAATTTCCTCGTTATAGCTCGGGAGCCCCGAAGAGACAAGCGAAACGTCGTGACTGTTACAAGTACGGGTCAATGATAGGAGAACAAATTCTTCGGTTGTAGAAAGTGGAGCACAGAAAATTGAAACGTGACGCGAAACTCTCCGCTGATGACTTGCTAAATTCGAAGTTCCCATAATTAGCAAAGAGATGAAAACTGAAGCTTTAAAGACTTTTGCACAGCTTTTGTTGAACGAAAAAATCTGCTATTTTATTCCAATAGTAATTGTGAAAAGTAGAACCATTCGGTAGCAGGAACATCTACGTTTTTCGTAGAAAATTCCTGTTAGCTTAGCTTCCATATTTTACATTTACCAAAGATAGAAAAGTTCGGTTGAACGATAAAAACTTTGCGGAACTCTTACCAGTGAACGTTCATTTACATATTCTATCGAATTCAGAATCCATGTCGGAATTTCAAGTGGTTACAGAATTATTTAACACGTAAATCGGTTCAAAATCTATATCTAAATATTGCACAGTTGGTGGAAATATTCAGCGGAAGCTGAAAAATGTAGAGGGTGTATGATACCGGTAAACTGCAAGTAGTATAGGTCAACGATTCAGGAAACTTTGCTGAACTCTTTATATGAAACTTACGTTAACAGTCAATTTACATATTCCAACAGTGATGGTTTTCTGTGCGGAACTATTGCGCTCCCAAAATTCCGATTTACCAAATTAAAATAATTAAATAATCCTAATGTACAAGTTGGGAAGTTCTAACGAAGAAAGATGACAGTATCAAACTTGGGTTGAAACTTGGTCCTCGCATGCCAAGTTTTTCGGTGAGCAATCGAATGGTATAAAGTGAAATCGGGGGAATGATCACTTTACCCTACTATCGTGAAGCTCTAAATTCTAAATCCCGAATTGCAAATTCTAAAAATTTGAGTAGAGAAGGGAGACGCAGAATGGAGGTAGAAAGTTTGAGCGGTGTTGTTTGTTGTTGCAGCTACGGAAGCCAGTGTCGACACTCTCGATCCCGGGGGCGATGAAGAACAGCGGCGGCGTGGCCGGTGGGGGTGGAGTGGGAGTCGCAGGGGGTGGCGGCGGGGGTGCTGGTTGCGGTAGCGCGGCTGCTACCGGAACCGGCGAGGACGCCGGAATCGCCCTTGTTGGCGTCCATTCCGAATACCCACGGTACATGGACGACCGTGTTCTAGCCGGTGGCCAAGTGAAGGGTCCATCGGGCAGCATAGGGCCGGGTTCGAAACACAAACCGAACGTCGGCTACCGGCTCGGCAGACGGAAGGCCCTGTTCGAGAAGCGGAAACGCATCAGCGACTATGCGCTCGTGATGGGCATGTTCGGCATCATCGTGATGGTCATCGAGAACGAACTGTCCAGTGCCGGTGTCTACACCAAGGTAACGTGCTCATCAAATCCATTCTTCTCCTTTACTTTATATTTATCCACATTATTCTTGAACAATCATTAAATGAACCATCGTCATCGGTGTTTTACAATGCTTCATATTTACGTATATTACTCTGGAACAGTTTCTCAGATTTATGAAATGAACCATGTCGTAATTTCTTTTTAGTCGTTTATTTATAGGTGGCTGTATTTGACCCAGTTCGAATGGACGTAATTTTATTAAACGCGATACAATTCGAGGTGATTCGGTTTTATTTGACGCGATTTATATCAACACGATTAAATTCGTCGCAATTTTAATCGACGTAATTCAGCGCGGTTCGATTTGATCCAACTCGCGATTCGATATTAGGTTCGTTAAATTTCGATTCGACTTTGACGCTATCCACCTGATGTTTTTCTATTTTTTTACAAGAGTCCAATTCGAATGCAAATGCAATTCGTCAGGATTTCCGACGCGATTTACGGTCGAATCTTACCGATCGTTATCGCGGTAATTAGCCGGGGGTTCGAATCGAGGCGAATGTAAATAGGGGATGGTTTTCGTAACGCTGGATAAATGTCTGTTTAAACCGCTGTTTGTTGCAAGTTGTATGCTAACGCAGTCGGCTGTTGTGCTTTCTATGATAATTTTACGCGATGAGAGAACGTTAGGGCGAATAAAATCGCGGAGGGAGGAAAATTTCACGGAATTCTTTCGTTTGATTGTCTCTGGTTTCGTTTAACACAAGTGATAGCTGTTGCTGAGAATTCGAGATACGTGCCCGAATAATAAAACACAATTTACGATCTAGTATTTCCGATGAAATTGTGTGTGTTAGATCCTTTTGTATATTGCATCCTTGCGTTGCAAAACTATGTAAAAAATATACGATCAGCAATATTTTAGCAGTTTGGTGAAAATCAATACTGTACAATTATTTTAATTAATACTCTCGAAACTACTACAGTTGCGAAATTCTAATTTTCTGTCTTTTCCTCCAATTCAGCATATTTTCGTGGATTCAGATATCGAGGTCGAAACTTCCTGACCTTTTCTAAATGCTTGTTACAGCAATCGTAGCGTTACATTCCTTTTTGAATGCAAATTCATAAACGAGTTTCATCGAAGTTCGTTTCGACAAATTGGAAGCGCTATTATGAATTCTAATTGAACTAATTGTGACCCACATTGAGTACATATTAAACGCAGAAATCATTATAATATACTTGCAGTAACATTATTCATGCAGTAATCCGATATTTAACACCGCTTATAGAAGATATAAAACAGTAACTAATAGTATCAAACTTTTTTCATTTACATCTCTTGAACAAAGTGTTTCCTGCACTTTTTAATTTTCACAGAAAACAAAGATGGCAACAATGCCATAAAATGTCTTTCAAAGTTGAACACTAAAGACCCGGAATAAACTAAAAATGTTCATAAACCACGGTTGAAGGTCTCCCATTTAGGGAAAAACTACCCTTTTCAAGTTGCTAATTAACACGGAACAATATTTGTACAAACGCAAATTTAAACTACGATTGTTCTTAACGAGTTACGCGCCTCGTTTTACGTTCTTTGTCGATGACAAAACAACGGCTTTGTTCTACCATTTTCCGTTTCTACTCGTAATTTCCCTGTTAATTCAAAGGTGTTCGCGTCTCGTTCGATTAACTCGCCAACAAGCGAATCGAGAGCAGAATAAAATCACAATTAAGTGGCAATCACGGATTCTAATTAAATGTTACGCGCTATCAACCGGAAAGGTATTGTTTCAGCCTCTTCTTGTTTCTGTAATCCTTTGTTTTACCTTTTTACTGCTTTGTTCTTCTTTGACGTTCCCTTCGGGGTGACGATCTTTATTTTAATCGTTGACTGACGCTATTTTAAATTTTCGAAGTAGTTTTTACACTCGAACGAAGTCCTGCATTTTAACAAGTCTCATGACGCACTTCAATTGTACTCAAATTCTGAATACTTCAATTTGGAGTTCAATTGCATAGTCAACGATTGATATTGACAAAGGATCTCAGCTTTCTTTGTTTTAATATTGTAGTGACACACCTGACAAGTCATAGTGCAGGTTAATATAAAAAACTGCCGTTCATAAATCATTAGAGTAGAGAATTTCTTGCAGTAATAGACGTTTATTGCTGGTACAAAAACGACATTTGTTTCGCACAATTGAAACTTGTCAGCTCCTCTGACACGTAGCACGGAATAACGCGAAATGCCGAATAAAATAGCCGGAATTCATCGAATAAAGCGAGCACTTCCGAAATCCTTCCTGTTACACCCGACAACATTTGCCTCCCTATTTCCTGTTCGCGTTCGACTTTGGTCCACCGGAAAAATTAAACCTTCCTGATATTTCAATAATCGGTCATGTTTAAAACAAAATTCTCGACACATATTTTTTAACTAATGTACCATTCATAAGCAAGAAAGTTCTTTCGAATTTTCTTGTACACGGGATAAAATACCGATTTCATTTTTCTCCCAACATTATTCACTGTTAAAAAGAAGACTTCCATTGTTTCTCTTTTCACGGGCAATAAAACTTCCATCCAATCGGCCAACAATCATTTCACGATCGAATGCCTTCGTTCAATCTTTACCGCACTCTTTTTATCATTTGTATTCGTATTCCTGCAGAAAACTAACTCACCATCGTCCGCTGGGGTGAAATCATTGCCTTTTATTCCCTGATGAGTCCTTTTCGAATTTTCCTCGTTTTCCCTCTGCCCATTCATCCCCTAATCCCTGTATCCATCGAGTTGGTTGAATTTAACGCGAGGAAAGGAACGCCATTGAAGACTGAATTACGCTGTTGACCGTTGCAATATTCCGTTTGAAGCTGTGCCAAGAAACCAACGAATGCATTAACAATATCGATGCACGGCACACTTCTCTGGGGAAAATGCTGGTGTAGGGCGGAGAGACTGATTCGTTTACTTTTGGTTCCTGCCGTTTTACGTTCGAGAGCTTTGCGAATTTTACAAATTTTGGAATTTGCGATTTTGTGATTTTTAGGGTGGAATTGGGGGACTTGGGGGACTTGGGATTTGGAAATTAGAGAATTTGGGAATTTGAGATTTTGGAAATTTGGGAACTTGGGGTTTAGGACTTTGGGGACTTGAGAATTTGGGGACGTGGGAATTTGGAAATTTGGGAATTGGGGGACTTGGAATTCGGAGATGAGAGAATTCGGAAATTTGAGATTTTGGAAATTTAGAAATTTGGAAATTTGGGAACTTGGGGTTTAGGAATTTGGGGATGTGGGAATTTGGGGAATTGGGAATTTGGAGATGAGAGAATTTGGGAATTTGGGATTTTGGAAATTTGGGAACTTGGGATATAGGAATCTGGGAATGTAGGAACTTTGAGAGTTTGGGAACTTGGAAATTTAGGAACTCGAAAATTTCTAACCTTGAGAGTTTAGAAGTTCGTGAGTTTGTGTCCTTAAGAACTTAACAATTTGAAAATATCAGAATAAATTTGAACATTCATAAATTAAAAATCTGTAAATTTTCCATACCAGTGTCTATTTTGGAGCACTCGTACACCCTCTGTTTAGTTAGAATACATGACACCCCGTATATCAATGCTTGTAAAAATATTCCGTACTGTCGGCTGTGTTCGTTGGAAAGAAGGCCAGGAGATGCATTCGATTGCTCTCTTTCTTTCAACCCGCGAACGTTCTGACGGGATTCTGGGCCAAATCGTACATATCGGGGAAGCCTGATCGACGTTCAGCCCTTATACGGGATGTCTTCTACTTACAATAATCAATAATCACTGATTTCAGTTCCAATATTCTCGTATTAATTCCTCTCTACAGTTTAACATTTCATTATTAAATTTGCGAAAGAATTAATTGTAACCAGTGTTGATTATGATTACTATTAATTCATTAATCTACAATTTATCTGTTGGTTTATTAATTATCAGTGTAATTTAGTACATCTATATCATCATAACTGATTATACTTGCATAATAAAAAGGAACGAAGGAAATCAGTGAACGTAAAAATTCTACCGAAGAGATAAATTTAATGTGGGACGATGAAGACGCGAGGCACAATGTAGAAAGTATGTCAGCGAAGAAGAATGTGTTGTTGCTGCAGCGAGAAGCACGATAAAATATACCGTATACGTAACGTGTCGCGATATTTACGCCTGCACGTTCTCGGTTATCAGATTCGGTTGCCAACGCGTGGCTTTTCGAGAAATTCCAAAATTTTCGCTGGCTTGCAGTTACATACGACGCGAATCGAATTGCAAATATTGGGCGGGACCTCCGGGGCATATTCTGGAAAGGAAATTTCGAAAACCGACAGGTTGTCGATCACCTTGCCTCTCATTTTTTATGCATTGCTTCGGGAACTGTCATAATATTCTGCCTTTGTCTCCTCGCGAATTTAATGAAAATTACGTGTTCTTATACACTGTCAGTTTATTTTGAGATGCAGTCATTAATTTGTATTACAATTTTCATTTGTGTCATTTTGTATGGAGTGCAGTGTACTTTGAACTGCAAATTGATATCAAGTGATATATTTTGTATCACTGTGAGGATACAGCTTTGAAATTAGTCATTGCTATAATCCATCAGCATCAAGAGTAACAATATTTTAATATTAACATTTTGATCAAACTTAAATTTGCAGCATAAATGTCCTCAAATTGTGTTTAATTGAACTTCTAGTACAAGTTAGAATTCTAATACAGTATAGCTCAGAAATATCCAGAAATAGAATTCCGTGAAACAAAACCATAAAACGCATGAATTTTTATCGAGGTACAATTATGACATTTCCATATGACGCTGAGCACAAAGGTCCTAATTTCCTGCGCCTTGATTTACATTGCAAAACTGGCAATCTGTTTAACGGCTCGTTCTGCGCGAAGCATTTTCGAGTGGCCATCATAAATGCGTCTGAATTTCAACGACACACCCTGACCGATTAAGTCGGAGAAGAAAACGCCATGCATCATCTTGCTGGAAATCTTCCACTGTTTCGCCAGCTTTTTTTGCTGCGTCACTCGCGAATTTCGTACGAACGGGAAAAATATTCTTCTCGAAAGGGGATTCGTACATTTTAGTTGCAAATTATATCGCGGAAATTAATGTGGGAATTAGGTGGACACGGTATATGGGTTATGTACTAGGTATGTTTGTCACGTGTTAAATTTGCACGCATTAGTTGCCACGTGCCAGATTTCCACGCATCGAATCGACACGTGCCAGATTTCCACGCGTTGGATTTCCTCGCACATTTACACTAGATATCGAATCGCCACGCGTCGGATATTCACATGTCTACGCATTGTATTGTGGCGAGGTGTTGCACTTGTCACTATATCTCCACGCGTCGTATCTCCACGCGCCGTATCTCCACGCGTTGTGTCCCCACGTGTTGCACTCGTCACGCTTTGACCACCCACGTGTTGTATCCTCGTATCCCCTACCACGCACAGAATCCATAAAAAATTTATAATTTCTAAAATTTTCACCGTCACGTTTCATTTACGAGCAGGAAATTTTAATTTAGATTGCGTCGAAGGGTCGCTCGCCCAATACTTTCCGTAGAATCTCTTGGTGCAGTTTCTGTGGCAGGCAGCCGTTGTATAATTAAATACCGGAATTCGATGCAATTGTTCGCGATATTACGTTCTGCCCGATAAGCCAATACTTGCGATGCGGGACAATGATGTCGATATTCAAATGCTGCGATAATATCGGTCTTCCACGTGCAGCGTGTCGAATTAACAGGTCTCGAAGGGGTGAATCGAGCTCTCGGCAGAATCGATTTCAATCTTGTCTAGTACTCCTATTTTGGGGAGAAACAACTCTAATCGCAAAAATGCAAATCTAAAAACTAATTATTCGTTTACAAGCATGTGTGCTAACACCTGAAAGATCAGTTCTTTATATCTGTTTTAGTAGAATTCTACGAATGTTCTACGAAGACCGTTCAATTTGTAATCCATTTAACACCGTCATAATCACCACAGGTGTTAGCCATTACACTCCGAAGCTTGTCAGCTGACAAGTTATGAAAGAAACCTTTCAAGAATGTTTCACCTTTTGACCCTACGAACCATCCTCCTTTCACGAAGGAATTTATCTTCGCACCTATCGTAAGCATCTCGTTTAAAGAATCACAACGCCATTAAGGTAGCTTAATAATTAGCCTTTGTCCCAGTTGGGAGACACGTTGAAAAACAGAATTTGACAAACGCTGAAAAATAAAAGTCGAAAGAAACATAAGCGCGAAGATGCCCCAAGGAGAAACTGGCTAATTGCTGCAGAATCTCAGAGAAGTGGCTCGCCAATTAACGCGGTGAAAAGTTTAAGAAACGGAGATTAATATCTTACCACTGTCCAATTTGCAATTTTGTCTTTCGTATTGACTCTGCTATCGAAGTCTTCAACGTGATAAATGAGTATACTATACCTCGAAATTTAACTTCACGATCTCGTATTTGCGAAATATAGGAAAATAGAGGACCGAATGAGCAACTAAACTCAGCCCGATAACTCAGAAGTTTCGTTTCCAAACGTTCTAAACGAATCATCGAACTGAAGTTCCACGTGAGAACAACATCTAGAAATCGTGAAATATCGCAGCGTTAGAGATAAATCGAGCATTAATGCGAAGATCGATAGCTGACAAATTGTTTGAGCCTGTTACCGGCGTCTGACTGGTGAAAATCAGCGGAAATTCGATTTCCTAGACGGAAAGTTCGGGTAACACGTATTATCTGAGGAGATTCGCGAGATAACCGCGGTAGATCGGTGGCAGCCACATGCGGTACGTATCGTTGGACCGTTGCCAATGACAAACGGGGTGGAGGTAGATTTAAGTAAGTAACTAGTTCATGCTCGTTGGCGTGTATCTCGAAGATCTCCTTCTGGCGCCAGGATCGCACGGTTTGCCAAGCTAGACGCTTTTCTATTAATTTCTACCCGGTTCCACGATTTTTCAACCCTGGCGAGGGCAACAATTCTTTCCTTCTCGCTGGCTCTCGTTGTACTACAAATTTCAGTCGACGTACACTTGTGTTGCCACTAGATTGCACGTGTTTGCGATTAAAGATGCTATTCGTTTTAAATTGAACCCCACATGGAACACTCACTAATCATTTTTGTAAACAATGTTACACTTCTGCAACTTCATGTCATTACTCAGTATGATTTTAACAGTTGTTCTTATTATTTTTACTATATTAAATTTGTACAAAAACTTTTTACATATTTACAATGTTACACGAATAATCGTACAGTATTGAAAATTCGAAGCTCCCATTTTGTCAGAGAATTAAATATTGAATGAACATTTATACATTGCTAAAGTTTTGCAAATATTGCCCAATTCTTCCCATAAATTCCGTTGGCATTCTTCATAGAGATCGAGTGTCTGTTAATATTTCGTTTGTTCGTGGTATTATAGCAAAGCTCCGCAACGAGGCATTGTTACACAAAATTATTAAAATAAAAGCCGCATTAATCCCGGGAACAATATGAGCCTGGTGAATTAATGGCAACGTTACGAATTTCATTTCGTCGGAGCGATAAATTCGAAATGAAAATTGCACTATAGTTTTCAATTCCCAGGTTCTCTCGATCATACATTCTGTAGATGAGCAAATATTTTATTTCAATTATTCGAAATGATGCTCTTAGCAATATTTAAAAATAGAAATATTCCGGGTAGTATGTTTAATATAATATCTATGTAGTTGTAATTAGTTAGCTGTGAACCGTCCATAAAATAGTAGGTTAATGGGTTAAAAACAGGGGAAATTGTCGAAAGGTAAATGATTGGAAGTACTCGTTAGGGTGAGTTTTCGCAAAAGGTCGAAGATAAGACGTCGCATCGGCTCCATTCTTTAATCCGTATCAGAAGCCGGAGGTAAAAGCACTCTGACCCATTTTTATCACGCCACTACAACGAAGACAGTGGCATCCGGCGATCCTAATCCTTGCATAACGTACAAAGTCTATAAGGGTAGAGAAGCCTGGCGAAAAGTCGAAGCTCGTATCGACCGCGGTAACCGACGTGTCTGACGTGAAATCGAAATGAGAAAGCTCTGTTCCCTCCTATATTCCTTTTCTCCTCTTCGTTTTTGTCGTGTAACGCAATACTGAGTATCGCGGCGAAAAAAGAAAGCGAATACGAGAGGATAATCCTTGGTTGGAAATGGAACGTGCCGATGGAGCGGTTGAAATTGTGGTCCGGGGTGTGTGCTCCCTTTTTCCGATCGTTAGATAGAAATAATCGAAAGATTCTACGCGTGTTTACTCGCTCGTTCCATTTTTATTGCATACAGACTTGCAAAAATTCATAGAAAGAATTATGAACCACAGTTATTCAAACTGCAGTATGGAAGTTGTGATAATAGAAATTTCGAAATCGAGGTTTTGCAGTTACCTATTTTGTAGAATTTCCTGCGGATGTCGAACACAGGACTAGAGACAATTTGATCGCGAGTGTGAAAGGAATTCGATGTAGAAAAGAGGTAGAATCTTTTTTCAGCCGTTCCAATTTCGCTCCTTTTTTGTGGCCCTTTGAAACAGATTTCGCAATGTCCGTGGTTCGTTGCGATTACTTCGCGTCCTGTTTTGCAATTTAAACGGTGCTGACCTGGAAGGGCGAGGGTGGTCCACAATTTACGATTTTGGATGCTGCTTGTATCGAACAGCTGAGACAGCGAATCGAGTTTGGGCGGACGTACATTCTCATTTAAAGAATTCGGAATACGTTTTGGACCCGTTTCTGCCGATGTAATTTCGAACGTCTCGTTTCCATAACGTTATCGGGCACGGATCGATTATAGAGACAAATGTATCGGAGAAGAGATATTTTTCTTCCTCGCTGTTCCGAAGCAGAAAATTCAAGAGTAATTTTTGTTAAACGTCCTTCGATAACTCGTGGACAGAATTAATTTTTAGCTAACGAAACGAACATAAATTCACTAAATCTCGTGCAATTTTCACATATGAAATACTCTCAGTTTAAATGGTTAAGCTGTTCGATTTGAATTAATTATAATTTTCAATCGCTGTATTCATTGCTCATAAACGCTTTCGAATAAAGAGCTGTAACGGAGAAACATGTATCAATTTGTTTATTCCGTCGTATTCAATTTATCACGATTATCATTAAGCTTGGATGCAAATTAGTTCATCTACTAATAATCCGGAACGTACCGCAATTCGGTGGTGCAACGCGAAATGGAATTCTGTGGCCCTTCGAACTTGGTGTTATACTTGGAAACTTGATGCAATTTAACGCGAACTGAAATTATCCAATATTGATTACTAATGTTGATATGATGGCTAAATGCAAATAATTACCGATAATTATATCTGGAAATAGTTTAGCCTGTTAATCAAAATAATTTCGAAACGACAAATATTAAAGTAAATAATTTGTAAAACTACCTCAAGTTTCAAAAAGGCTCTCGATATCGTTGCAACGGGACAAAAATTGTTTGACCACGCAAATAAGAGATACTCGGTTCGTTGTCGAGTTACAAGGTTCTTCCACGGTTTCCAATCTCCTTCAGGACCGTTTGTTCGTCCGAGTAGTTGGACAAACGTGGAAATGGTCCTTGAGGGAATCGGCCGGAAGCGCTTTCTTATCGTGTGTACAGGGCCAGAGTGTTTTCCGGTGTGCCAGTCATCGCAGAGGATTAAGCCAGCTCGACGATAAACCTTTTTGCAGCGATAAATTTTCAGCTGGCGAATCCTACTGTAGATTCGACCAAAAAACGTCGCCACTTCCTCCAAACGTTTTTATCCTTGATACGGAATTTTCTCTACTCTTGGATGATCGATCGATGCGTCTGTTTGCAGACATTTTTATGGAAATCTTGATTGGATGCTGCGGACGTCTTTTCTCTTGGGTTACAATTGTGGCAATATACCTAGAGTGCTTTCGTGTGCGTCAAATTGGAGTCTGTCGAATTACTATGGTTCATATCACCACGAGTTGATCACTATGCAGCGAATTACTACGTGTCGAATCGGTATACGCCGGATTACCATGCGTCGAATCACTGTGCACTGCCGAATTACCACGTGCCAAATCATCACGCGTCGAATCATTACGCGTAGAATTACCACGCGTGGAATCACTACGACCACCAAATTACCACGCGTAGAATTACTCACACCCCGATTTACCCCGCGTTGAATCCTCACATATTGAATCACCACGCACCAAGTCACCACTGAAACAACCACGCGAATGAAGCGTCGAACGAGCACATATCGAATTTCCCAGAAAATTTTCCACAGTGCCTCCAATTTTTCCGCGAAATAAAGGATCTCCGTAACACGCAGCCATAAATTCTGGAAAGTAGCTCTAGGATCTATTTCTTTAGAGGCTGTTGTGCTCGCTATCAAATGCGAGACTATTATTTCGTTCGACACACTCGCAGCCACTGTTCCCGTTTCCGCACAACGAATTTTCCGTCGGAAGTTTTTCATTCGTCTCATCCAATAACCTGATACCATGCGTGCACTCTGTGCGAGACACGATGTCAAAGAAAATAAGCGACTTTTTTTCTCCCTTTCGCCCAACGTCAGAAAAGGCTACAAGGAGCTTTTTTATTTGCATACGGCTGCCTCTTTTGAGGCAATCCCTTTGATGTTTCGGGCAATTGTTCTCTGCATTGTAATATCCGAACGAAGATCGAATCGGCACGGTTTGCTTTCGTCGATAGAACTCTTCAAATATTTTCATATTTTTCTTTGCTAGAGAGATCAATTTTTTCCTAAATGGTAGTTTTTAAATTAGCGAGATACCGTGATCGATCATCGGTTCGCAGCTAATACAATTTCATCCAGGTCTCTTTTTAAACGAGCAGGATTAACATGCCTCCGGAGCTCCAACTGACACAGGACGATAAAATATGATCCTTGATTCGAGTGGAGGCCCCGCGGGAAATTATTTAAACATATCGAGATCAACCGATACGCGGTTTAAAAATACGTGTCTTCGATACTCCAATTAGTTGTATAATCTGCTATTCTCTGTATAATTGTTTCGAAATATTTATACACGCAGAATTGCATTTTAACATTTAAGTCTAATTTAATTGCACTCAAACATCTAATAAATTTTGTAGATACAGAAATATGATTTACACTGCTATTGAATATTTTCTCTATTTTAATTGATGTCATTTTGAAAACATACTCCCATTAAATAAATGAAATTAACATATTTTTTAAACACAGAGTCATGAAAAACGAGTTACATGGGGCTGCAAAATGAAACCATCTTTACAAACTCGATGCAGGATCAAATTACCATAACAATGACGCGAAATATTCTCCATTTTGTAAATATTCGATATCGCTGCATCAGCGCAAAATACGATGATTCGTATGCAAACGGAAGAATAAATATTTAACAATAACCGCGGAGTTCCACGAGCCTCGTTTTACAATTCGAACGCGAGACATAAATCTTCGATCGCGAAATTCCGGATCCGACATCCTTCATCGTTTAAAGTTTCCACGGCGTTGCGTTTCCGCGACAAAACTATTCATAGCATTTTCCTGGCGAATCATATTTCACACGATTGCCTGTCACGGCCCGAAAAAAAATCTTCTGAATATGTCATTTTCTGTACACTTATTTTCCCATCATTCTTGGAACCGCTATAACCAAGCACTGATAAATATTCCTTCCCGTGCAGTGAAGTGATAAATGTTTCGTACGAATTCGCATTCTACGATTAATATCCGTGCCATCGCTTTAAGAGTTACCGCTATAAATTTCATTAAACCAACGTGTTCCTGCAAAATTTGCGTATTAACGAGAAATTTAATTATGAACATATTATATTTTTTATATTGTAGAATAAAAGAGATGTAATTGAAGTTTTCCGCCGATCTCCATGCGAGATAATTCAAATATCGATAGCCACAAGGGTATATGGTTTCTGTCATATCGATTACAAACTGTGTCTGACTATACGTGGACCTATACTACTTGCGTTTCGTTTAACACGCTGGATCTCGTGATGAAATCTTTTAGTACACGCAGGTGCATAATAAAGACGTACTGTTATTTTATATTTTAATCGTTTTTTAAGTTCTCTACCTCACAAGTGGGCTCTGAATTCAAACAATAATACAGTTTTTATAATACATTTTGTATTTAAACCATAAATAATTTCATGATTAACGTGATTGTCCTACGAGAGAATAAAGGTTGCTGCATATACCGATTCGATATCGGTGTTCCAGCAATTAGTGCAGAATTATTAGTCAAAGGACGATTGAATGCAGTCAATTTTGGAGGTAAACGCGAATACCTTTAACCAACCCCCGTTAAATTAAGGAAGAAGGGTCGGTAATTAGAGGATCTCGGAGCAGCGTGTCAAACAATCGAGATTCGCCTTGATGCTGCGAATACTGGTAGAACAAACAATGACCAAATGGACGTATTCGACTAATTTCCAAGGGCGTAACCGAACGCCACGGTCTCATCGGTCGAACTCGACATGCGCAGCTACTGATCATGCCGTCGTCATAGAAACGTTGTGAATCTTAAAGGTATGCATCCTGGAGACTGTCAAATGTCTTTATTTATATATGCTCACACACGTGTACCAGAGACGCTTCTATCTGAATTGCAAATATTCTCTATAACTCATACCTCTGCACCCAATTTGCAATTTGTCAACTATAATCATTTATGTATTACGAAATTATGATTTACTACCGACGGTGATGTAACGCTTTGCGATTAAGTGCGATAACGCTCAGAACATGTTCATGCGAACTTTGAAATTTTCGTATCAGAAAACTTTCCAAATTCTCAAATTTCTAAATCCCCAAATTCTTGCTATCCCCAATTTCTAATTTCCCAAATCTCTAAATTCTCGAATTTCTATATCCCCCAATTTCTAATTCGTCGAATCTCCAAATCCCCAAATGTTTACTTCCAAAATTCAACGCGTAGATAATTACCTGGAAACTTTAGCCTTCGCAAAGTCGACTTGGCTGCGAAATATGCGGAATACGAACATCGAACAAATTCCGAATTTCCGCGAATATGAAATTCATCCAATATTTGAATACCAACTAGCCGCGATCGAATGTTCACATCGTGCAAAAAAAGCAGTGATAAAATTTACGCCACGGAATGAAAGGATATATTTTTTTTTAATTATTTTATTACCTTATGATTTCTAAATCTGTACTCATAACTTTCGATGAATTTGTATATCGATGACTCTATATTTCAGAGCAGTAACAGTTTTGTATTCTCTGCTTTTCGTGTATATTTATCTCTTTTATAAAACGTTATTGAACAGAATTTTACAAGCTAATAAAATCATTGTTGAAGAGTAAAGTGGGTTAAATTTAAAAGGTTGCAAAAATATTCGAGTTGAAAAGTCTATTAACTCTTTTACACATGCAATATCCGTAAAATATTTACGATACTTTATACAATTTTGTTAGAATCTGTAATATAAGTTTTGATGAAAGTGTCCTGAGAGCAAGAACAATTAATAACGTCGTTTAGAAAATGATCGGAACGGCGGAACTAATATCGAACCACTCGAGTACTCGCGATCGTTTAATAAGCCAAATGACGGGCTCGTTCGAGCCACGTCGATGGCAAACAATAATGTCGAAGGAAACAATAACTAATCTCGGTCCTGAACCTTCTACAAACGCGATATTACGTGACACAGTTTGTGTGTTCGCACCATAAATATATTTCATGCTGCTTCAAAATCTCTTGAAATATCTTCACGTATGCTGCACAATTACAGATACGTGAACTTTAAATTCAATACCAGAATACGTATTCTTTGACATTTAATATTTGATTACATTTTAACAATTTTAAGTTGAGAACAAAACAGAATATTTAGCAGCAGCTAATATTTGAAAGTTTAACCTAACCTCTGCAAGAGTAACATGTATGCAATCTAGACATATCCTAAAGAGTTCGTAAAATACTCGGAAGCAATTGCGAAGTTTGCATATATCGTAGATGCAAAAAGCAAGTTGTCAGAGAAATCCTGTTGCCAAAATTCGTGGCGAAACGCTGACCTCGCGTTTTCTCAGCGTCAGCCGAAAACGGAGGCGTGTCACTGAAAAATAATTCCTCCACAATGCAGTGGAGGCGAAAGCAGTTATCAAGCGACAAAGCTTCCATTTCCCCGGCTTGTATTTCATTTGAAATCAATAATCTCTCGCTGGTTCATTCGCGGAAGCGGATTTGTGCACGTACAGGATTACGTATCGCGGTATTGTCGGAAGGAACGAAAGCCCTTTTGGTCGCAGTCCAAAAATTTCGCTGCTGCTTTCGCGAGCGATTCTTATCCTCGACGAGGTGAAACACAATTAATCGTTTCACTGTCACTCTTCCCGTATCGAAATTTTTGGTAAATGGTAAAAGGTCTTATTTATCCAAGACCTAAAGGTATTACATATAAAAGATACGTTGAAATGATTCACTCAATTAAAGCAGTGTTCGAGTTTCTAACACTTGCAGGAAAATTAATCCAACAAGGAGTAGAATTTCTCTCTAAATGCAGGGTAACTTCTACACCCACTTCATCCAATTATAATTACAACTCTAATTGCCAACTAATGCCGTGTTCTCAAGTTCACTGACATCATCTTCCGCAACTTCGCACGATTGCTCTCGGCCAGAATGCAATTTATCATGGCATCTGTGGAACATCCCAGGAAGGATTATTGTCTCTGTTCCAGGTGCTTCTCGTAAAAAGACCCGTTAAAAAGTAGACTTCCATATTTCACAGGGAAATCTTCCTGAATTTCGAAATGTTCATTGTTAATTTGCTGCTGATTCAACGTCTCGGTTAACTGATAGAAACTGCAAACATTTTGTTCCTCTTACGTGCAACTAATTAACTGACTGCCGACCATTATGAAAACCGCAGATTCGTTACCGCGAAACCAGAAACTGAGAACTCGTTGAACAATTAAATTAGAATATATCGCTAATCTCTGCCAGATCGAAATACTGTTGCTCTACTTGCGAGTTTAACTTTATTAGAAAAAGCGATCAAGAAAGGGTTGAACGTTCAGTAATGGCAACAGGAAATGAACTTCGATTCGATCGTGAAGCATCGTTGAATTAATGAAGAGTAACCATTCGTAGCTTCTTTCGTTAGCATTTACACGCTAGATCGATTCCGGCCTCGGTTTGACGTTCGCGATTTAATTACACAGAGAATGCTCGCTGC
Organism: Megachile ligniseca; assembly: GCA_945859555.1. Lineage (NCBI taxonomy): Eukaryota > Metazoa > Arthropoda > Insecta > Hymenoptera > Megachilidae > Megachile > Megachile ligniseca. The sequence continues at coordinate 2,570,971 of OX243792.1, forward strand.
TCAAAGGGCTTCGAGGACTCTTCATTCGAGACTTAACAATCCCCGTTTCTCCCTTTCGCAACTTCCGGTGTCCTTCAGTTAGCGCGGGTCAACCGTTCGGACAGAAAATTACTCAAAGTTTCACTAACTTAATTTTAGAAATTAAAATCTGTTTCCGGGAACGGGTCAATCTAACGGGTCGTTATAACGTAAATAACATTGATTCCTACAATTAATTCATCCGCGTGTGTCAGTCACTTTAATTATTCAAGGAATAAATTTTATCAGAAAATCTACTTTATTCGCGGTTATTCTATTTGAAATAATTATTCGGAATGATATTAAATTCGCAGATAAAAGGCGAATGTTTAGCGCGCTGAGAAAGATTAATCGTTATACGATTCCGTATGACAGCATGAATTTTTTAGCAAGAAATTTTTGCCGTGTTTTCGAATTATTGTCGCTGCACCATCGAGCGCGAGCTAAATTTTAATTATTCAAGTTGCGCGTATCGATCGTGTTAACGCGTTAGAAACAATTTTTTGGTCAACTCGCGGCCTCATTGGAAACTTGTGTAAAATATAAATGAAGGTTTTCAGAACGAACAGCGTGTCCGTCGTTTCGGACGAATAATTCAAACAATTTTGTCGCACTGTGGAACACGCAGGGAATAAATTAAAAACTTGCAGACATGTAAAAAAGTTACAAACTTACAGTACTATGTTTTCAATTATAAAAACAGAAGTGTATAATTATTCTACCATCGAAAATTGTAAAAGTTCATCGCGCAGAGTATGTCGATTGGGTCGTCAAATAAAACGTAGGACGAGAACATAAACTTGTAAAACGAGATAGCGTAAGGTGAATAGAAAAGTATGCTCGAATATATTGTTTCATCCTCGTGGTTTTCTCCCGGTGCAATATAGAGAGCAGGCAAATTTCGACGCTCGTAGAATAAAAATGATGTACCATGGCGAAGCTGGGATTTACGAGGACGACGTTTTATTTGTTGCAGGCCTCGTTTTACTCGACAGCACTGAAAACCCTGATCTCTGTGTCTACTGTGATACTGCTTGGCCTCATATTTGCTTACCATGCCTTAGAAGTTCAGGTGCGTATAAAATTAAAAAAAAAATACAGGGAAAAATAGGCCCGATGTGACTATGTCCTTGTAGCGTGCATGTAAACAATTTCCCGTGGAAAAATTCCATGGTGCATGAGAAAGCTGCACGATATAAACTTGTGGCATTTGCACCGTCTACGAGCTTTCATTTCGACGAAACGTTGCAGTCTTGATTAAATAACATATTTACATATTGCACTTTCTTTACCGTGTACAGAATTTTTACTCTGCTTGAAATGGAACGGATTAAGTAGCAATTTGTTTACAGAAACTCGTACGATATTTTACATGTTAACATTACTTTACTACAATTCTATTAGTACAAGAATATCACCTTTCGTGATCCTGTCCGAATTCTGAACACAAAATGCATTGACTGGATATTAAGCTCTAGGACTACCCTTCTAATGACTACCTAATGATGATTAATCGAGTAATTGATACAAAACTAATTTCCTGGGTTTCCCGTTATTTTCCGCCGCCTCGATTACATCTGATTAATGACCGTGAAGTTACGCCAGCACAAAAGTGATATTTCGCTAACAGGGCCGATGAATAATGAATTGTTAGCGGGATAATTTGTCGGACCTCTAAGTAAGTGGTGATCTAACGAGTACCTGTCAAGGTTCCTGCTTCCCTTTTATGTCTCGTGTCGAAATCCCGCAAAAAGCTATTAACGAGTTTATAGTATTAGTAATTGAAAACATCGATACCGTTAATTTAGATTTCTAATATTCGAGCCCTATTGTATCAAAATTTCAATACCAAGATGGAACGATCCATAATGGTCAGGAGCTCGTAAAAATCAACATTGTTCGATATCTCTGGTCCAGCAGTAAAACGGACCCGTGTTTATTACAATACGCGTAAATTGCTCGTTAAAATCTCTGCCTCCCGTCGCGTGAATTTTCATGAAGGCAATTTTATTTTAATTCCACCGTTACTGGCTCTAGCGATTTTACGTGCCTCCGAAAATCCGACTTTCAAAGTTAGATTCACATAATCGATTCCGTGGTATCAACGCGATTAATTAAAGTTATTTTTAAAAATCTCGAGTCTCATAATTGTCTACTACGAACCAGTGCACTTAGCTGCTAATCTTCAGTAGAAGATACAATAATAATTCAGACACCACTATTTGAGAGAGCCTATTAATAGTCTTCCGGTATAACAAAGTGTTAACGGTTCGTGCAACTCAGTTCCTTTTACAGAACGATCGCAAATGTGAACAGGTGCATTTGCAGCGATGGCTTCTTGCTTTTATGTCCTCGTATCGAAGCGAACGACAGTGCACCACGCTATTGGAGCACATCGTGAACCACAGGAAATCCGTACCGTTTCAATCAGTTTAATCGCAACCAGCAGTAAAATTATCGCGCTTAAAGGGTCAAAGCGTAATAATATCGTGGTCGAGAGTATATAGTTCAGGATGTACGAGTCTTTGTCCATCGGTGCACGAATTAACGATAGCGAGTGACGTTTGATTACTCTAGAGTTCAAAGTGTGAATCTCAATTGGAGTTTCGTTACAAAATTACTGTGGCAAATTAATCCTGGGATACGGGTTTGAATGTCAGTGTATTATAGATTTACTAATTTTCGAAGGGTTGGAAAGGGGATCTGAGAGTGTAAGAATTTAATTAAATAGCAAAATCAAAATTGTGCAATTTTTCATTCCTTCAATTTACCGTACCAGGAATAACTTTGAATAACTGAATACTGCATGAAACAGAACCGATTAATGCAGCATGAATTTAGATCGGCGATTCGGTCCGATGGTCGAAAGAAAGCCAGTTACCCGATCGCGAAATGCAGTATAGCCGATGTTACTGCATAATGTTCGCACGGTAACGCGTTTCGCGTCCGTCGCATTGTAGTATAATTCGATTGGCACTCTAGTAGCGAGAAAATTGCGAATTGTTCGATGACGAAACGGTAGGGCACGACACGGTGCGTTCTAATTGCGTTATCGTGCCGTGTTGCACAGCCGCGGCATAATACCGCGAGAACGACACGGTTTCCACGAAGCTGCGTCTGTTTTGCGGCCTGCAAATGTGATCAGCCAGTGCGAACCGGCGACAATGGATCACCGATGGAAACGAATCTTTCGGAAAAAGGATGCGCTTTGTCGCAGCGTTTCGGCTGGATTTCCTGCTGGACAGCGAACGTATTTTCATGCTTCCGTTGCTTTCGTTCCGATGGATCATTTCAATCGACATGTTCCTTCGTTTGTTACACGGTTTATGGTATCATTTTATTACTGATATATACATTATTACTGATATACAAATATTTCTATGGAGTACTCATAAGCTGAGCAATTTACAATCGGTTCTTAGCAACCTGTATTGTGACGTACATCGATTGTCACAGTGACAGTCAACGCGGTACATTGGAGAATTCGTACCGGAGAATTAACGTCTAAAGTTCCTCCAGCATATTGTCCTTGAACACAACATCCTTCGGGCTTCCGCAAACATCGTCCATCTTCACGAAAATGCAATCTCTCGGCGCAGAAGACACGGTAGCATCGTCGGTAAGAGGGATTAATTACCAACTCATTTGTACGCGTGACACAGTGCTGTCCGTGGATATCTGATTTGTCCAACGAAACCGATTTACTCCTGTTATCGGTGTAACAGATCGATGGAAGGGCGTAATTGATGATAGGAGCAGAAATGGTCCGGTCGTAGGTCGGTAGATTCATCCGCAGTAGTATGAACCGTCATAAGTCAGACGCGGGGATCAGTGCACGACTCGCGATAACGATAACGGTACGGTTTCTTCGAATTCCCATCGGAATAATCTCTGGACCGTATATCAACCCGAATGAATAGCATTAGACTGGCAATGAGAGTCAAATATCTCGGCCGGGGAATCGCTGGTCAAACGATACCGCTTGCAGGATTTGCTTACAGAGTAATTAAACACAACGGTGATCGACGATCGTGCTGAAACGGAATTAACACTCGCTGTCCACATGAATAATTCGCATGGATAGTTTTACTCTTAATTGAAATTTAACAACTTATATTCAGAGATTCCGCTTTATCTGATACAATTTATACATTTCGAGCGTCTCTAAGTTTGCAAATATATTCTGCAACTATCCCTAAGTTTTATCCAAACAGTTCTCTAAGAATCTTCTAAATACCTTAATTCCGGGAACCTAATTTTCCAGCTAAGTAGCTAAACTCCCTAAACTTCCAAAATCTCTCTGTACCGAAATTCCGATTCGTAATTATATTATGAGCGCGATATCCATATCATTATAATTACAGAACATGCCCCGAAGGCTCTAAAGTTAGCACGATTAATTAGGACATTCGAGGAGCACATGCATTCCATTTTCACCATAACAAGCTGCGCATAAACACCCTCGTAATATTTAACAGTTAAAAACTTCGTTACCGAGAAAAAGTTGGAATAACGTTACAAGTTAGTTTCGATCGTTATAATTTATATTTTATACAATAGTATTAATGTTCTTTCCTTATTATACTCACATTCTTCTAATGTGGTTGGACAGGAAGCGGAGGAAAAACGAACGATTTATGCATCGAAAGTGTTTGCTCGTAACGGGATGCGCAACCGTCCGATGGTAAATCAAAGTTTGAAATCAAGAACGGCCTGTTAGCTCGTGCAAACACAGCTTCGGCGTTTTCGAGTTTGAGAACCGCTCGAACGAACATCTTTCTTTGGTATCAATATTTGACTTGGCTCTCAAATGTTCCGAGCGGAAACTGGCCGAGTGAGGTAACACGCACCCGACATCTCTTTATCCGCGGCTAACTTATTAAGAGGGATCTCGAACGAGAAGGGAGTACCCGCTGGGTTATTAAAACAATTCCACTGTTTTCTTTCATTCAGGAGAAAGATTGTAAGAATGACGTTCAAATATTTATCGATACCTTCCGTGGTCATAATATTTTCCTCCTGATTTCGTGGAGACATAATTGCTCGCGTATTATATTTGTACAGAATTCGCACTTATTTGTTCTTTGTAATTTCTCTTGGTAAAACGTGAGAAGACTTTCGAGTCAATTTTTGTTTCTGTTGTATATTAATTAATAGGATGCACGGTATACTTTATCTAAGCGTTCGCTTACTAAGAACACTACGTTCACGTCTCAGCGCTCCGTCTACCGGAAGCTGATTATCGTGCGCTTTGCAGTAAGACTTATCAACCAAGATCAAATTAATCGGCTTTTCAAGTTTCCCGTATTTCCGAGAAAGCAACCTAAATACGTAACGTACACAATTACGTCAATATTACAGCTTCATAATTCATACCGGTATAGAATATAAATGTTAGCTAACGTCTGTATTTTATTAAACGTTGTACATTTTTTTGCGAGAGTTTTGTTTAAGTCCGGTAACGGTCATTCGTTGCACGGTGAACGAAATTCTACCGCAGTTTCGTAGGATAAGATGGTTTACGGGCACGGGACGTTCCGCATAAATCCTCGCGGAAAAAGCAGCGTATATCAAAATGGCGTTGGGACTTGGATTCGCAAAAAGGGTCAGGAATAATGTAGTCCACGAATCCCGGGAAATACGCTTTCTAAGGAACGGGAAAGAGGGAAACAGCGCAATACGCGCGAACTCCGCTTTATTTAATCCCGTGCACCGAATGGGTCTAGGCGAGAAAGTTTATGAGACACCGGGATTAGCATCTTGAACCGAGAACCGTGAAAACATTTTTCTCCAAAGAAGTGATTCTACGTGTTTCGCGTTCTTCTCCGTCGAGTATTTTCCCTGTCAACAGACGAATGAAAGCTGTTTAGCGATTTGTTATGGGCGAAGAAAAATTGCGTCAGATTAAACTGAAATTTTATGAAAGGTCGAATTAGTTATAATAACTGTTAGACAACTTCGTTTAATAGCATAGTCGTAACTTAAATCGAGTTATTTGCAACAATGAGCACTGCTGCAAAATAGCATTATGCATGTTTAGCTACTTTGACCAAGTTTACAATTTGAAATTGTAACAGCGAATTCTCTCATCGAGTGCCATTCGATTTGAATTGCAAATTTATGAGAGAATACCAATAAATTCAAAATAAAATGGGGTGGATGCTTATTGCGGGTTTGAAAGCGTTTTCATTCAATTTGCGTGAGGATTACAAGAAACTTCCCTTTGCGATAAGAACCGTCGACACGAAACTACCGCTGCTAGAATATTCATGTGCCCAGTGGTAAAAGGAGTGGTTCATCGACATTCAAAAAGTACGCTTCGTCCTCTATGGACACTCTTTGCTTTGAGTCGTTCTCACGTGAACTTATCGATTATATCGTTCAAGATCGATCTTCGATGTTAGCGTCGTTTCACTCTTCTCGTGAACAGCTAGCAAACGATCGCTCGTTTAGATTTTATCCTAAAAGTTGATCTTATTTAGAATTCGTGTACGCTGCTTTCGCATACATATTCTCATTATACCGACGAGTTGCAAAAAAGTTCCATACATAAATTTCAATTTTGATACCGGTTTTGTTCCAAAAAAGGTTATGCACCGAGGATTTGAAGTAACGTTGAAGTGCGTACAGGGAGCTAGAACAAATAATCATGTCCTAACTGCTGCATAAACTAGCTGTAAACACACCACGAGGAAGATACCGCGTGCTGTAAACCAGCTAATATATCGCTCCTTTATGCTCACTTTTTCTGCCACATTACGTCCTTCGATACGCGCGTTCAGGAACACGGTAATTTGCATATCGATCATCGCTTATCAGCAAATGTCCCGGTAGGCTTTTCTTGTCCCAGTTTCCCACGCAATCCTTGTAATCCAAGGAAACGGGGAAAATTCTCTCGGAACGATCACTAGAATTGTCCGTTTCGATATAGGCTTTTATTGAAACACGGTAGATTACTTCTATATCATAATTTCCCTTTCCAAGTATCTAAATAGTCAACTTCCCACAGACCTTCCAAATGTCACCTAAATCTTGTTACATGAATTGATCAATATGTTCATCTGTCCCTGAAGAATAAAGAGACCAAATATAAGATGTAACAGGTAACAATAGTACAAACTAAAGAAATGGTTACGAAACAGCCTCGATGTCCGCAATATTCGAATGGTTCGAGTTACATGTTTCCATAGGGCACGTTTCCAACAGAACGGGCTTACATAAGCGTCGGTCATAAACCGCGATCCGAGACTAGCTACGTAACCCGTTCTTGAACCGGCGTAACAGCGGCTAATCCCTTGGAAACGAGCGTTGTAAACTGTAAACTATCGCTGATATTACAAATTTTAATGGATGCACGGCACGCAATTCCTTCAAGATCACGATAATCTCGTGGGGCATATCTTGTGTCTTGGCGAAATTTGAGTTTAAGTCCCCCTTGGAGAACTTTCTGAATTTAGAGGTTGCTTTCATACTACTAAGTCCTTTGAAAATCAAAAACCTTGTATCGCAGCTTTTTCCTGCGAAAACATTCTCTTGAATACAATCGAGTTGATTGCATGACCGTGACACTCATTCGACTTCTGCATGATTCAGACAAATTGATAAACACTTCGATTATTCCCGAAGTACGATTATTTGTTAACCCTTACTTCAAAAGATAATCGCACACTAGAGTCACGCGACAAATGACATTGTTAACACAAAATAGAGAGGTCCAAGTATAAAAGTACGAAAGCAAAAGAGGATAGGACAAGTGGAAGAGATGGAAAAGCTTGATAGTCCGCAGACAACAAAGACTATTTAGAGCGCAGCGGTTAAGTTCCACGTTTAATTAAGCGTAATACGATGGTCGGATGTAATCCTCGTCGAAAGACATTCGGAATGTCGGCGTGTACCAGGAAAGCCGATTTGTTGGTGGTCGTGCAAACGGGTCAGGTTATCCAGAAACGGTGTATTCATAAGGAAATCCGGAAACGCGGTCCACTAGCTTTAATCCTGGAAATTCTAATTTCGACGATCACTTTCAGAATCTCCCGCGAACAAGGACATCCGATGCCACATCAAAGAAGTCACTAAAGAATTCATCCTTGACTTCGTTTTCTATTAATCGTTAAAGAGCGAATAACGAGGATCCGAATCAGATCGAATATTTGGATATCAATTTCCTCTGCTGCGGAATTTATTAACGATTATATTGTACGTGTGCAACCGGACGGATGTCCAGGAAATTGCTGTTTGCTGAAACTATGCAACGTTTAATATCGCCGTTTGCACTGTATGATTGTGAAGGGTCAATCCTATGTTTCCAATTACGTAACTCGAGCGATTAAGCACTTTTATAGCAATTCAGACTCTTTTTAAGAGTTCAGACTCCCTGCGTTCCCGAATTTCAAACTCGTATGGCAGGTAATTTATTAATAACGAAAAAGTCGGTCAAAGCATCGAGCTGGCACAAATCGAGGATCAATAAATCTGGCGTGTTTGGGCAACGCGTCGTTTGGAATTGTTGGGGGTCGTGGATTGCCAGGTTGATCAACGCACCCCTCGAGAGCGAGCGTTTCGTTTTGCGGGCTAGTCAGGTGTTCCCGACGAATCTGCGCATGCAAATCGTTGATAAACGACAATCAACAGGTGCTGAAAGGTCAACGGGCCATTAGGCTGGTATCCAAGCGTCGTCACTGTGAAACCTGTGCTCTCGCGGATCTCGTTTCTCTTCTCGTTCGTTTGCCAGAGGACTCGCACACCCTGAGCTTCTGTCGGGTAAACGTTCGTTGAGAATCGGCTTAATTCGACGGGTATGTGTACGGAGATGAGTCGTTTGCTTCTGTATTCTTCATGAAGCGTGGACATCTTGTATTTTTAATCGTTTTACCCTTATCTGCTACTGACGTGTTTAGATTCCTTTGCGACGTAACAGCTAAATCGCACACGTCAGAGATACATGTTGTAAATGTAGAAAATTCGTCGGAGTAGCTAAACATACCCGGTTGTTACATATTCATGACAAATAATTACCATAATTAAACAATAGCTGCGGATTATTCAGTTTGCATGGGCATTTGCATAATACACAGTGCTAAAATGTAGGAAAAAGAAATTGAGAACTCGATGTAAAGGAATCTGCATTTTTATAAAGTAGAATTGTCAAGCACGATCTCGATTCAAATATTAATATTAAATCTGCCCTTTGTCGAGTGTCATGATGTACCTTTCGGTCGACAGGTTAGGCTGTCGTCCTCGGCAACATATTTCTCGATGCACTCGATGGTGGCACGGAATCGAGAAATATTTTCTCGTGACACACCGCGTCGTCTCGAATATCGATCAAAAATATCGAGACCGGGGTCGACGTGGCATTGCAACAAAATCGATCGACCGGTCAAAGGGACCAGTTTTTCGGGGAAACAATTGTTCGACTACAGCGAAACGAGAGTACTGATAACAAAAAACCAGTCGTTTTGCATATGACAAAAGTTCACGGTGATATTGCAGGTAAAATAGTACTCGTGACAAATATAATCTTAGGAAAACTATATTCTACTTTTCAAGTTATCTTGGAGGACAATACTTGTCTACTTTCACTAAGTGTATCTTTTACGCTAAAATCTTTTCATTGTACACACAACAATATACAAGGGTTACCTTTCACGGTTGATTAATTACAATGGATTTCAGACGGTTGAGGGAAATTGATCTTTTCCCTTTGACCCTCTCTTCAGGGTTGATTGATCTGCAACACGATACTGTTACCTAAGGGTCACGGTGATTATGGTCAGCAACCATAAAATTGTTCGCTTAAAAACCGTTATTTAATTTCTCGAATATATTCCATCAGCATGCTTGACACTTCGGCGTAGAATTTCTCTGCTTTGTTCTCTCCCGTGGAAGTTCGACCAAGTTCTTCCAGCTTTCGTTCGGTTTCAGGAAACTCCAGGAAGTTCTTCGAGTGCTGGTATTGATTATCGAGGATGTTAGGATATCGAAGATATTTGCTTGAATTTTTCGAGCACGTAATTAGAATAATAGCGGTCGCTCGAGTGCTTTTCGTGCTCGACTTTTTTATTCAACTTGTATAAATTATTGCGGTATTAATTTTTGTTGCGCGAAAATTTGAAAGCTTTTATAATTATTTTCAGTACAATTGCAAGTTGAATTGATAAATGAAGTGCCTTAACGCTTTTCTTTCGTTAACATCGCTCGAAAGTTGCAAGTAAACTTTCCACTTAATGAAATTACAAAATGGAACAATGTATTATTTTATAAAAGTACGAACTTTTTATAAAATTACGAGCTGTAACAAATGTTGGTAACAATAAAATTTCGTTAAAAATAGATGAGAAATATTCAGACAAGAGCAATTAAAACGTGCACGGTTAAATACAGAGTAAAAGAGAATAGGTACGAAATTTTCAGGTTGATATTAGAAAGGTGAAGGAGAAATTGACGGTAAAGGGAAAGCGTTTGTAAGAAGGGTAAATCGCGGTGTAACGCGAACTGCAGGTCGATGCTCTTGTAACTTCTTCAAGGACCTCTTGGAGGCTACTGTAATTCGTTTTATCGATACGAGCCAGTACAGACAGTAAAACGAGCCCGCGATTTAACGTCATTCCTCCAGCGAATTATTTCTCGTAAAATGCTGCAGCTAATGCACCACGATCCTTGGCTGTTTCGCAGATTTTACGATAATTCGTATCCTCGCGAGCGTGAGATTCGCTGACCTCACTCGGTTTTTCCGCACTTGGTTTGCATTCTTTTTAAAATAAAATTTTCCGCGGAGGTAACATTGGTCATTTAATTATATTGCGAATTATTTTGTAGTTGTCAGCGTTTCAGATTTTAAACCGAATTGAAAGTTGTAACACGTCACACTTATTCTAATACTTTCATCGTTTTTTGACATATCTTTCACACCAGTCATGATACAAAAATACAATTCAGGGAAGTAATGGTATGCTCTAACTTCGTGATCAGGTACATTAACGTAGTTTCGAAACTCGATAATAGCCAGCAAATGAGTTGCGAAAGTGAAACTTAGCAAAGTATAATGACAGTGATAACGAGATCCATAAATATTTATTGCTTCGGCAAATGGTACTTGCAGGCTCGTTTTCATTTACAGAATGCTTTTACGAGTTTGCAAACTCTAAACTTCCTAATCTTGTTCGATGGAACGCGTAAATTGTTAATTAAATACGAACGGCGTTTTTGTTCGCAGTTGTTCATGATCGATAACTGCGCGGACGATTGGAGGATCGCGATGACCTGGCAGAGGATCGCGCAGATTTCGCTCGAATTAGTAATCTGTGCGATCCATCCGATCCCGGGAGAGTACTATTTCCTGTGGACGACCAAACTGGCGAACAAGGGTGGTGATTTCGGGTCGAAATGGGTGCCGTACGACGTCACCCTCTCGCTACCGATGTTCTTCAGACTCTACCTCATCTGTCGTGTTATGCTGCTCCACTCGAAGCTCTTCACCGACGCTTCGTCGCGCAGCATAGGGGCCTTGAATCGTATTAACTTCAACACCAGATTCGTCCTCAAGACCTTGATGACCATTTGCCCGGGCACCGTGTTGCTCGTCTTCATGGTGTCCTTGTGGATCATCGCTTCGTGGACGTTACGCCAGTGTGAGAGGTAAGTCATCTTTCAAAACTATGCTGGACTATTTGGGTCTAAGTATATCAGACCACATACGTGTAACATAACCTGAAGTGTCACTAAATATTACTATCAAAAATAATAAATGAATCGAATTAAAATTCCAAGAACATCTAGTTGATCGCACTTGCTATCGAGATCATCGGCGATAAAATAACCCTCTTGAAAGATGCAGCCGAGGATCACGCCTAACAGCTTTCTAAGCACCCGAGAACCCTGGTTCTGGATTCTGAACGACGCACCCTAAGCCCGTTAACAGCGGAGAATCGGACGATCACGGGACTAGGGTGTAAATCTTCGTATCGGACAAGGGGGTTGGCTCGTAGTTAAGGTGGCAATGAAGGATTTACTACGCCGTCGAGATTGCTGGATCCGCGTATAATTAAATTCTTCCTAAATAGCGCGGTCGATTTAAGGCGCACACGATCAATCTTTCGAATAATGGGTGCCCTGAACAGGTGATCCTCGCAAGACACTTATGAAAAAGTCCTTACAAATGAATCTTTATATCGGGTATCAACTGTTATTTATAGTATTTCTTATACATAACTTTGATATCCAATAAAATACGATACGACAATCTTTTGAACACTTCGCCCAATGTAAAAATGAAAATGTAACGTAAATTCTTTATGTCTCGTAAAGGGAAACATAGGAATCAAATTCGCGAAATTGTTGCAGCTGTAAAACGGTTGATTTTTCCTCATATTTACCGGTTTAGTGGGTCTTCTCTTAACACCCTGTATAAAACTTGGTCGTTCTTACGCTCAAGCAAGTACGGATTCCGAGACTCTTTCTTTTGCTTTCCTCTCACGGCCTCGATAAAACCTTCGTTCGACCTCTCTTCTTCCGCCCCTCGATGAATGGACCTCTTCCGGTCTTTTTCCCTTAAACAAGACGTTCACGGAACTCTGTTCTCTCCTGTTCGGATAAAAGGTTCGAATCTTCCTCAGCCCGTGCACGTCGCGATCGGTTGCACACGATGCTGAAGGACTTGTCCTATTTTCAAGGAGGAGACTTCCGGAGAAACTGATCTTCGATAGTTTAACTTCTGAATGTTGAACTTCTTCAACAGGTAATGAATCGCTTTTCTTTGATGAGTTACATTTCCACAATTTTTACATTTCCAACTCGAGGTATTTTCTAGATTTGCAAATCCCCGAGTATCCTTTGAGCCTTGTATCTAAAGTTTGGTCCCAGGGACATTGAATTTCATGCTAGCTATCGACAATTTCATCCGCCGTCTTCCCTTCATCGTTTCAATTATTCCGGAATGATACCGCACTTTAGGAGTTTCGCTAGGAAACACTGGCGTGTAACCTAATTAAGTGGTTTAATGCCGTCGAGTAATTGAAAAAGGTGCGGCAATTGATGCAGCGGAATGAGGAGAAATGAATTTTAATTTGCCGGGGATAAGCCGGCAAGTCAAGATAACGAAACACATAACTGTGAATTGGAACAGATAATTTTGAATTACCGAGGGAATTTTAGTGATGCTAAATTCTGCAGGATCTGCACTTATTTCAACGTGTTAGCTGAAATTACTTAGACACTTCCACATATCAAATTTTAGATTAAAACAATGTGTTACAATTAAGTTATCGATAACGAATTAAAAGGTTCTGACTCGCGTAATTATTAATCGAATAGATGAATCGATTTTCGAGACTCGCCAGCGGTAACGTAGATCTCTCTGTAAAAGGAATCTGTTGTAATACTATCTGTTCCATTGGAACACGGTTTAACAAGCTGGATTAGTCTGCGCGTGTTATTTTGATGTTCCACCGGTTTAACGATTTCCGATAATGAATTTCGTGGACTCGATGGGGTAGAAAAAAGCTCTCGTTCGCTTGTGCGCGTATTTATAATGAACGACAGATCGAGATTCAAAGGGAGGATATTATCGTGTCAGGCTTCGAGTGTTTCGAATTTTTCACAGAATTTTTACGACTCCCGATAATCGTGCTTTTCGGACAATTTATGATTTCAATTTCGTGCCTCGATAAAATATTGGCCAAAAATTAAAACGTTCATTTGTTCTTCGGCCAGATGCGTAATGAAATCTATCGATCCTGCAATGTTTCAACCTTGTTTTCTCGTGTGTGGCTGCAGGTTTCACGACGAGGAGCACGCGAATCTCCTTAATGCTATGTGGCTCATAGCTATCACGTTTCTGAGCGTCGGTTTCGGTGACATCGTACCCAACACGTACTGCGGTCGAGGTATAGCAGTTTCAACTGGAATAATGGTAAGGCCAGACTCGAAGTTTAATATGGAAATTCTCGTGAGATTTGCATGCCCATTCCTGTACAGACACCACGTCGAAAGCTTTATTAAGTGTTTTCAGAGATTCTAGCTACTGCCAAATTTTACGAAATTAAATATCAGCCCTTTGTACGGCGTTAAATAATCATATACATTGCACCGATAATTTCAATTAATAAATGAAAACACGAATCGATCGAAAAAGTTTCTTGTAAAGATCGTGCTAGATAAACCTTGAGTTAAATTTTTAATGTCGATGTCTCGACTATGAGTCGTATGAATTTATGCGAGGTAAAATGAACGAGATAGAAACTTGATCTAAAACCTTGAAACGGTGTTCGAAGGATTAGTCTAATTGGTACATGTTGAAAAGTTGAACGTCTTCGTTTTGCTCGGGAAAGTTTTCAAACGAGAAACTTAAGAACAGCGTTGATTGGTCAATTTCTCAGTCCCGTTAATTACTCGATCTTTCACCGACTGTCAATCTTTAGTTCAGGTAATTAATTATCGAATTTATGACTAGAAGTAATTTGAGCTAACTAGTTCGTAACGAGATCTATTTAATCGAGTGTAAAACGTGGCGAGGGACAGATACACGAATATTTCTGCAAAAGAAAATTATGACAAACGCAGACGATCATTGAAACGGAATGCACCGAATAAAAAGCAAATGTGATCCAAAACGAGTGGCCGCAAGTGAATATAATTTCAGTCAGCAGTGACTCGGAAAGAAGAAATTTGACCGTAATTGAGTCGAAAGGTACTCTGTGCTCGCGAGCAGAATTCGTTATCGTCCGAAGGCGAGCAAGAATTTCTTTTAACGAGCTGAAACGGTTTAGAACGTGAAACCAGTGAAAATAAAGTGGACGGAAGTACGATTCTGATGTTAGTTTACGAGAGAGCTAACGGGACGAGTAATTTTATTCACTTTGAGAGTAGAGGAGTTCGAAGAGCGGCTCGAAGAATTAACCGGACGTATTTTATCATGTTGTATGTGTTTATATATGTTTGTTACGGGATTTTGAGAACGTTTTGAGTTCACAGGTGCGTTTAATGGTGTTTTTAGGGAGCCGGGTGCACGGCCTTGCTGGTAGCGGTTGTTTCCAGGAAGCTGGAGCTCACGAGGGCGGAGAAACATGTTCATAACTTTATGATGGATACGCAATTAACGAAAAGGGTGAGACGCGTTTGTTCATATTGTTCCTAACGATTGTTTGCCTCCTATGAGCATACACTGCCGTCCATAAATTTTAGGACACGTTACGGTGACATTTTCCTTTCGTTTATTTACTACATTACATTTTACGATGCACTAAAATTCTGCAAACTAATAAACGAAGTTGGTTTATTTAACGTGTAACGATCGATAGTCGCATCTCGAACAAGAGAAACTCTATTGGTCATTTTGCTTTCTCGCAAGAAAATTTCAAGTAGCCTAACTTGTCCTCGAAGAGACAAGCCAGTTAACGAATTGGTTATTGATCAATTTTGCATATAACGTTCACGTTGCTGTAAAACGTTGTTACTATTTTCTTGCGACAGACATGAACTATTCAGGCTCGTCGCAGTGGACAAACGGCATGTGAACGACAGCCGTCCAGTCTCTATTTCTCGATCGAACGTTTTAGCTTCTGAATTAAATAATAGTCTGATATGTATAAAGCTCGGAAATAGCAGGGGATGAAGTAGCGGTGGCATTCAGTAGAAACTTCACAATATCAGTTGTTCTATAAGTAGATACTCAAAGTTCGTGAACATATGTTGTTTTCACTTTGTCAATCTTCTTGTTTTTCATCGCGATAAATACGCCCTTTATCGTTTTTTCCGCGATCGTTTAGCTAGAGGCATTCGAATGCGGGGATATCGGAATAATTTCTGGGTCGGTTGTGGGTTTGGTCAGTTTTTGAAACAAAGTTCGAGCAAAGAGATCACAAGTGTAACTGGCAAGTTGACAATTGGAGAACCTGTAGATTCCACTTAACGAGAGGATTCTGTTTCAGTTGAAAAATGCAGCGGCGAACGTGTTGCGCGAAACGTGGCTAATTTACAAGCACACTCGTCTGGTGAAGCGTGTCAATCCGGGTCGTGTGCGAACTCATCAACGGAAGTTTTTATTGGCTATTTACGCGTAAGTCACTATAGGCGACTACTGATTGACACCCGTCGACATAATTAACAACCTTCATCCGTAATACGAACTTTCAGGCTCAGGAAAGTCAAAATGGATCAGCGAAAATTAATGGACAATGCCAACACCATCACAGATATGGCCAAGGTACTCGCACGCAAGTAACTTAGAATCCAATTAAACTTCCGTATTCGCCTTGTGGATAGAACATCGTCGGTGTATGTGTCGGTCAAGCGTCCTTTGTATTCCGGAACAAGCTCTTCGTTTGCGAATCGATCGTCCGTTGCATCCGAGGAATATTGTTTTTTTTTGGGCTGACCGTGATGAAACACTGATCATTCGAGTCGATTGTTCGTCAATTTTAACATTTGAGAAAAAATTGTACCAATTGTGTTCTTTAACCCAATACTAATGTGGGTCAATACTACTTGTCTAGCTAGTATCTGCTTAAGATCAAGATTAATGGCCTATGATCCCATTCTACTTGTCTGACTATCTGCATAACCTGACAGTACTTCTGTAATCACAACCTAGAATCACCACATACTTATAACTCTTACTAAGTCTCTTGACTCATGATTGTCTGACCACTTGCGGATCTATACTACTTACGCGACCACTTATAAACTGACTCCACTTGTCTGGCCATCTGCAGACCCATTCGACGATACAGATACTTGCAGTCTTACAGTACTGACCACTTACAGTCTGTTTCTACTTGTCTGACCATCTACGGACTCCGATGCGAAACACTGCATATTCAGAACCGATGAGTTTTATTACAAAGGCACTTAACCTAATCCGATGGGAGAAGAGGCATAACCGTGATCAATAATTGTTCCCACAGACGCAGAACACAGTGTACGAGATCGTGTCCGACATGAGCACGCGTCAGGACGGCCTCGAGGAGCGTCTGGTTGGACTGGAGGACCGTCTGATCGGCCTAGAAGACAAACTGACCGGTCTCCAGGCTCAGCTGGAGCTGCTGCCCGAGGAGTTGACCAGGTGTCTGGCGCAGCACGCGGAGAGGATGGAGCAGAGGCGCAACTTCCTTCATCCGGACACCGCGGTGGCGATGGCGTCTTCGGGAAGCGGCGGCGGCGGAGGTGGCAGCGTGCCAACCGGAAACAGCCTAACGATGGGCATCTCCGTGTCCGCTCATCATCCCCTGGCGAACCTGTCGAACTCGCTGCCGCACTCGAGGAGCGTGCCAAGCGCGCCCAGCACCACGTCCCTTCATCCTTGGCCAGCCAGCTCGATCCTGCCTCCGGTCTCGAGTCGTACACCTCATCTGGTGCCGGAAACCGGAAGGCATCACAGCCTGGCACATTCCACGGTGGCCACGACCACGACATCGCAGTCGGCCACGAGGCTCACCTCGCAGTCCGGGATGGGCGGACTGGGCAACAGTCAGGGCTCCGACACGTCTGCACACAGCTGAGTCTCGTCTTTGCAGCCGCAGCACTCGTACTAAGGACACCGAACCTTTGACGTTCGGTGACCTACGCGACGCTCGCGTGTCCTCGAGTCCCTCTCTCGCGACCTTCTCTCTTTTCTCTCTCTGTGTGTGTGTCCCACTCTTTCGGGGATAGGAAGTCTCTTCAGGTCCATGTTCGGGTGAATTCGTTGACTCCGGCGGTAGGGTCCAGCCCCTCGGTTCGGTCGGCCTCGCGACGAGTTACGATGTTCCTGGGGTTATTGCACTTCCTTTGGTTGCATTCGCGGTGACAGAAACGCACAGACTGCCCGAAGGTTACCGGGTTTTCCTTCGATCATTACACGGGGATGAAGAACCAAGACGCCGACTGAGCTCAGCCGCCCGCTTTTATAGACGAAAACGTTGCAGTAGCGTAAACAACGGGTCCAATCCTCTTCCCGATCGACCGTGTCTTCTTACTTAAACGAAATAAGAAAGAGAACAAGGATAAAAAGGGACGCGTGCCAAACGCGCGCACGTGCTAGAATCTATCTCTCTCTCCCTCTGTTCAGAGTCGATCGATCCGCGTTTCGAGATTCCTGCTAAACGAACGGAGGGACTCATGGACGCGAGTGTCCTCTTCCACTCGCTGCGGGCTGCTCCCCTGCCCAACTTGCGTGCCTGAAAACTTTTTTCTTAATATTTAAATATATATTCGACACACCTACACGCTCACACGAACACATACACACACATATGGACATAGACATGCATACACACACACACGAACTCCATCTAATCTCTGTAATACCTCGTGAACGAACAAAGGGACGTGGACAGGCACCACGAGAAGAAGATGGTGGTTCTTGAGCTGACGACGAGCGCACAGCGAAGAGTGTTTTTCCTTGCCACGGTCGTCGTTCTGACGTGTTACAAAGCGGATTAAGTCGTTTCGGATCGCGTGCGTGAAGGGGTGCGTAACGTTTTAAATGTGCGTGGACGAGGAGAGTAAGTTTCAGCTTCTTTTTACACGTTTGCCGATTTCTTTTCCGAGACTGTTTTTAGCGTTCGAAACAGAGAATATGCATGTACGAGTTGCGATCACGAAGCAAATTCTTGTTACCGATCGTTCGAACTAGATTTTATCATTCCTTCTATCTTTGCTCCGTGGTCGTAAATTGTGTGTCAGGGAAGGACGAGCTCGAAACACAGAAGACACTTCATTAAACGACATCACATCAAAGAAACAGAGATTAATCGACACGAAATTCATCGACACCCACTCCCCCGAGTCGAGTGACGCTGGACGAGCTTTAAGGGCAACCAAGAGACCACGAAACAATCTCCGGGGCTGATGGAGGGAGAATGCAAAGTGATCTTATCCGCTTTAACGTCCGTAGGTTACATAGAGTATTATATCGTTAAGGTATATAAAGTGTATGTACGCTCGAGTGCAACGTAGACTTCCTTCGGGATAGCGGGACCCATTGCTTCGAAATGCAATATGACAAATTGGACATTTCTACAGATCTGAACCTCTTAATTCATGAGATTTCTTCAAATTCTGAGACCTCTTTACCCGTATCCTATTAACCCTAGGAAGTCTACCATGCTCCCTAGTGTACACGTCACACAGGTACAAAGGCTACGTTTCCACCAACGGAGTGGGAGATTCTTTTTTTTTATAAACGGTCTAAGCACAACGGCGTACGCGTGTGCACGCGGTGTGGTCCACTAGTAAATATTGATTTTATCGAAAATTGTTACTGGAAACACGCGTAAAGGGGATGATGTAAGCTCGCTCGAACGTGTCTCCGCACAAAGTTCTTTGGCATTTTGTAAACGGAAAATGAATTTATTTTTGTATCGGATGTGACAAAGGACGTTTAGCAACGAATTCGATCGTGTATCGGAAAACGATCTATCAATGACCTCGACCCGGACTCCGAAACGGAATTTCAATTTCACGTTCCTAGAAATTAGGAGCGAAATTTGGAAAAATTCCTGGTTAAAGGTGATATATTTTCGCGAGGATGAGTTATTGCCGATCAGTTACAAATCTTGAAATATAGGTCGGAGCTGGGTCATTCGAGGAACCGCGATGGTCTTCTTTCGAGGTCGTTTTGGATATACCGCGTTTCTTATTATGGAAATGAATTCGGTTTCCACGAAAAATCCCAAAGGGTACCGGATGAAAAAGGAAGGATAGCATTCTGAGCCGGTTGTGATCTCCTTTGAATCGTTCACGCGTACAATAATTTTTTTCCTAGGAAATTGGTGCTCGTATTGGTTGGATCAAACGGCACGCACACGTACCAAGCTGTTGTTACGGGTTAGCTTTATCGAACGAAATATCGATAGACAAATGGGACGCGATTCGTCAACGTTTGTTTCAACTAGGTGAAATAGTAGAGGTTGGTACACGTTCGAGATCGGTTCTATTGCTTTTATAATAAATTACGGACTTCAATTTCCTATGGTCAACCTTTGATGTTGAAACGAACTAAAATTATTAACTTGGTGATACTTTGATACTACTCCAATCCTTATTTATCTGCAAAATAATTGGGAAGGATAATTTTCGGTCCCATGTCTCCACTCGTTCGATAACGCAATCCACGATACATCGATATTCGATACGGAAACGTGGCGCGTAACGCGTTACGTACGCGCGAGCGAATCGAGTTAATTACGTTAATTGATAGTAAACGTTGAGGTTCACTATCGGGGGAAAACGAGTCGCGTCGACGGCATTAATCGTGTCGCTCGACGTGACGATTCATTTCTTCGACGCGACCGGATATACGTTCTATACAGACATGTATGCACACATACATACACACGTGGTACATGAGAATACAGACACGGAAATACACGGGCAGACGTGTTTCTAAACGAAAGGACATTAGCCGGAGATTTGATAGAGAGTACATTTTTAAACAAATTTGACATATTTCTTTCTGACGAGAGATTTTGAAATGGATTCAAAAATTAAACGAATAATTTGCTTATTAAGGGGATGGTCAGTGTTGTTCGATTTATTCAGAATCGAATTCTTTTATTTACGGTAATTTATTATATAGCCAAAGAATTAAAAATTGATTAGGTTTTCTCTGAAATATCAAGTTGGTGTCCTTTCAGAGTTCAGCAAATACTATCGCAACAATTCGTGAATTCGGCGTTGTTCGAATAACGAACAGAGAATTTTTAATTGAAATAGTGAATTAATTCGTTATTCGAAGAAAGCCCGACACCGAACCATTTCCTAGTTTCGCGAGTAACGCGTTCGTCGCGCAAAAGTTGATCCCTGAAGACTAACGGAAGCCACACTCAACGACGACCCGTAAAACGAGGATAACATTCAGAGAAAAGCGAACACAAAAAACCGCACACGATCGACGCGCGAAGAAAAAGAACCTAGAAATACCGAGATCATTTTTGGGGGTAGAATTGGCCACGTCTCGAAGATTGGTTAGGAAGATTTTAAAGGGAAAGGCTCGAAGACTTCGCTTAAAGTCGAAGAGACAAAGGACGGACAGAAGACTTGTCTGCCCTCAAAAATGATCGAGAACGTTCGTTTCCGACGGATAATGTTGGGACCTGGTTTGTCTTGTCCGTTTATTGTTTCATTTCGAAAGCGTTGTTTCGCGGCCCACGCGAAACGGGACCAAAGAAAAAAAAAATAACAAAAAGACACAATTGTCACAATGTTCTCATTCCCCTTCTGTCTTCTATCTTCCTCTCTGGCTGCCTCTTTCTGTCTCCTAGACAACTTACTCTTCGTTTCCATTTCTTTCTTCCCTATAATACTCTCTTTCTCTCTATCTATCTCTGTCGCGGCTCAAAGTACTGGACACGACAACTCCACACGATATTTTTATATAGATTTCTTAAAAGTGCATTATAGTGCCAGGAAGACCACGCCAAGTTAAAAAAGTAAAACGAAAAGAAATAGATAATTAACAAAAAAAAATGAACACACAAACATACACGTACACGTGCAGTCTCGATATCGAAGCATTTAGGCGATAGAGACCGATTCTATAAGTATTATAAAGTATAAATACGAGTAGTCGGATCATTGACGAGGAAAACGTGGATGAGAAACGTTCGAAGTCGAAGAATCAACATTCTTCGATTGTTGCTCCGAATCATTAATTAGACTCTTGTGTAGTCGTCGAACACGATTAGATTGATTTTCTTTGGAGACCCAGATTTTTAACAAACGTCACGAGGTTGTTTTAAATTCGAGAATGTAATATTTTTGTGTAGAAAGCGTTTGTTGATTTGCTTTGTTCGGTTAAAATAGCTCTTGAAAAAAAATTCCATGATTACAAGGGTACGTTTGCACGTAATATTTAACATCGCATGACATTAATCTTATTCGTGCAAAATTTTATTTAACATATAATCTTGTTTAAAAGATGCAGATATTTTGTCTTATTCGAAAAAGTTTTAGTATTAAATAAAGTGAAAGTATAAGAAACGACATAAAAACCCATGAATTTTATTTAACGTGAAAACGTACCCTGACTCACACAAAAATCTTTGATTTAGAGAGTATCGAAGTAATCGGTAGAGAAACTACAGGAAAAATTTTCCATCAAATGCAGCTAGACATATCCATAAAAGAAAAACAAAATGGTGTTCGACCCGCGATTACGCTGAAGGATCAGCAGGATAAAGGAGACGGTTTACAGCGTGATATCCCACGGAAAGGACCTTAAAATGGCGATCTGTACGTTGCCCGAGTGAAATTGCTTCATTGACTCTCCTTCGTGCGTTCATATACCATAAAGAATCATACAGTATGTGTGCATGGGGTGATGTGATTCGTTTATCCGAAACTTTTGCATAGGAAATATGCAGGTTCTCTTCCTTTTCAAAAGTTTCAAATACGAGATAGTGAATATAATTGTAATTTATTTTACTGTAAAGGGGAGGATATCTTTGCTCTGTAGGATGAACATCTAGAAGTAACAAAATTCTAATTAGATCTTTCACCCACTTTGTCAATAATTAATGAATATTTGCTTCCCATCGTCGAAAGTAACAAGGTGTTGGATGAACGAATGACGTTGTCCCATCGAAAAAATATGCCGAGATTGATTTGTATGTTTATACCTGTACATATGTGTATACTATATTATGTAATATACCCGATATTATAGTATATAGTGTATATATATATATTATATCGAAGCGTGCATTATGGCCTTTGTTTCGAGCAGAGTTTATACACAACGTCTCTTGTAAGGAAGCAAAGGGGGGCGCTTTTGTGTTCAGGGGTGAGCTAGAACCACGCCGGTTCGGTCGCCGTGTTTTCGTACGCGTCGAATGTTTCGCGTGTGTTTAAATGTTGTACTTTATATGTGTACATAGGTATTTTGTACGCTCGATGGGTTCGAAAACACAGGAACAACGGCGTGGTCGGCCACCCTGCTGTTGAGAATGGGAGTGCTACTCCCCCTTTGTTGCGTAACGTTCTCATGTACAATGTTAATAATGGTCATTTGACGTTCAGTTTGCCCGTTCACGATGATGGCAGTGCAAATGTTTTGCAGGAATAGACCCCTTTACCCTTTCGAGCAACAGGATACAGGATGTTTCGAGATGAACAAACTTCCCTTAGGCGATCAACAGGTCACCAAACAAAGTACCGGATATTTTCTGTTCGAGAGCTGCCGAAAACTTGGATGTTTTGTAATCCTTTTGTAAGTTTCTAAATTATACAGCCTTTATCCAACCTATCCTAATATCGAAGGAATCTCTATTTTGTGCCGAAAGACCTAATATCAGTTGTTAGCAAGAAACATTTGTACTGTGAATCGATGAGCGTGCAACCGCGTTTCGAACGAGTCTGTAACAGCGTCACGTTCAACCCTAACCCACAATGGATTCCTTGTTCCACGAAAGCGTGAAAACTATCGCTTAGAACGGGTTGCAGTGTGCAACAATGGGCGGCCTTTACTTTGGGGTTGTCACGAGAACGTGACACGAGCGTTAAAAAAGAATTGAAAAGAAAACGAGCGAAGAAGGCGCGAGCGTGAAGTCTCGTAACCGAAACGCGTAGGCTAAATCCACCTATCTTTGTACATAAGCATAGAGACACGTTGACTCTCGTATACTTTCTTCCTTCCTGTCGCGAAGGGCTGACAGATCGAATATTTTCTCGAAAATCGGAGGAGAACGTTCGGAAAGATGGCAAACGATCCGATTCGATCGATCGAGAAGCGCGAGAAACGGCAGCAAAGAAGACGAAGAAGAAGAAAAGAGTCGATTAGAACGCCGGTAGATATTACCGTGCGATTTATACGAGCGTTACCACGTTATTGCCACGTATTAATCGTTTATTATTGTTGTTATTATTACGAACGATTATTATCATTGCGAATTATTACTTACGATCATCTCGTCATTACCTATTATTACGAATAACGGTAGGCGTTTAAACGGTTTTAACTCTCAGACACTTTATTAAGATCTTTACCAATATTTACCTAGCGGGCTGTCGCCGTGTAACTTGTTACGTAAAATGACCAAGAAAATTACTAAAGTAACGTACTACCTATTAATCTATATAGGATGATCTAGTCGACCACGTGTTTAAGGGGGAAGAAAAACAGTCTTTTTTAACGAGCTATCTCTTTCTCTCTATCTATCTATCTTTCTCTTAGTGAATCTTGAAATTACGAGGAGACACGGAAGTTGCAGCGAAGACCATTTAACGATGCTTGAAATCTTATTTCGCTATTATTTTCATCGTTGCAATCCTTCTAGTTTTGAAATTGTACAAAGTTTAGAAATTAAAACACGTTTTACAGTAATAGGCCGACAAATGATTGACTCGTATCACTGAAATTTGTGTTCAAACTTTTATTTCGTAAAGAATCGATATACTGAATGTACAAAAACTCTGTCTAATTAACTCCTAATGTTTAAAAATGAAACTCAATGTCTATCATGTAACTGTGAAACGTTTAATTTTACTTTTAGGACGATAAAAGTGATTTATACTGTCGCTCAATTGTCTACAACGAATCGATTTACATTAGAATTCAACAATTTAACGGCAAATCCAATAAATTGTAATAATTCAGCCTGTTTCGACGACACTCGATGCAAATGAGGCACACCCTCTCTGACCGTCAATGCAAATCAGTTGAAATCGAAGTCTCATTATTAACTTTCTCGATCATCGTAATCGTTGCCACATCGCCTTTAAAATCATCACTTATCAATTCTGTAATCTATCAAAATTCTCAAACCCACCAGATTAGTACGAAATTATTTTGTAATATTTATATTTATTACGAAAGCTGTAATTTTACGAAAGGAAGAAATTCGGTAAAATAAACAAAACTTGATACTCTCGAAAATTGCATCCTTTAATAAATATGGAAATAAATATTTGTTCGTTCGTGAAATAAGCGTCATCGAGAAACGTGCAGATGCGTTTCGAAAACTGTCGATATTTCGATCGACAACCAATCAGCGTTACTCGTACAATTGCTCGCGAGTCGCAAGTTGTTGATGTTGCAATTGTAAAGCCTGATTATGTAAGTTCAGAGTTTCGTTCGCAAACAGTCTGCACGAAACACGAACTAGAAGTAATCGGCGAACTACTTTTACTGCAGTTGTAAATTCAATCGGAACGGAAACTAGTGACGCTATTTTACCAGAAGTTGATCCCTATGCAAATTGCAACGTTTCGTAGTTTAACGCGAGATAAATATTACCGAGTCGTATATTGAACTTGTTTCGCGAAATATCCATTTATGAAAAGGGGAAATTATTAAGTTCAAATATTTACTCACCAATAAAGTTGAATATAGGTTGTCTTGCGCGGTGGAGCCTCGCTATATGGCCCTGGTACTGTAAGAACAGAGACACGAGTCTTTTACCAATTTCAAAAATTAATGAATTTAAAAATGTCAAAGTGTGAAAAGTCTAAAGTTGCTTGCAAAATGATTTACACTTACTTTTTTGATGACCCTTTTGAAAGGATTCCTCGAAGCAGGCTGCAGCTTCCGCGTGTCCTTCCAGTGTAACAGCCCGTCTAAAAGAGGTGTAGATTACGAAAGAATAGCCCACAGGGTGTCGCGTTAGCACTTCAATGATATCGAACACCGTCTGGCGATGATGAAAAAGCATGTGATGCTTGCTCAACGTGAATAAAAATTGTATTTATGGGTCGTTCATTTCCCAAAACGCTCGACGCTGCCCGTCGACCTTCAAAGGAACCCAGAGAAATTTGTATCTTCGCTAATTTTCTATTGAACTGTTCCATAATTATTATAAGAAAACACATGCATACACACACCGAAGATGATAAACGACGATTGTAAAGAAAATGACAAATCGAGAACTAGATAACAACTTTTTAATAGAGAAGTAATAGTAAATAGCATATTCGAAAGGGCCAGTAAACCTCGTAGCCAAATATGATATCGTTCATTCGCGTTGGAGAATTAATCCTTCGACTGTTTTCATTCGTTTGTAGGAATTTAGATTACAGCACGTATTAAGTTTCTAACGAGTCGTGAAATTACCCCGTTTCATTGTACACCCATCGGACTATCAAAAGTGAGGAATTTTTGTCGAAAACAGTCAAAGGATTAAGCTTAATCGATCGCGCAGCTATACTCTACAAATTTAAGCTGTTTCGTTCGAACTTGTTTGCCCCGCATTTCATTCTCCCTTGTATCTCACGGGACTGTTTCTCTTTTTTTGTACTAGTATCAACGACTGAGTAAACTTTAGAGGCTTTACCATTGGAAAATGGACGATTCACTATTAGAGTGTAAACCGTGACGAATGAAAAAAGATCGATATATGGTGGTACCTCTGTGAGCGTGCGAATGGTACAGAGCGATTTCGAGGAGAATTGCATTGGTCACTGCGAGGAACGAACGAATTCTACCAATTTTTACTCTCGAAGAAATTTTCGAATTTTTCTTGGTAAACTGTATAATACTGAATTTGATTAAAATGTTTGTATCGAGAAACGATGATGTTACGTTAATATAATAAAAGTTGAATACGATGAGAGTG
Source organism: Megachile ligniseca (assembly GCA_945859555.1). Classification (NCBI taxonomy): domain Eukaryota; kingdom Metazoa; phylum Arthropoda; class Insecta; order Hymenoptera; family Megachilidae; genus Megachile; species Megachile ligniseca. The sequence goes on from OX243792.1 coordinate 2,597,514, forward strand.
ATTTACTTCAGCTGTGACAGCCAACCTGAACAATAAATATGTCGATTGAACTAATTGAAAGTTAACTAATGTAAGGATCGTTTTCTAAATGAAAAAGAAAAAAATTCGTTCCTCCAGTTACCGATTCAATGAACGCAGACGATAGCGTTCGTTCAGCGCGAAGCTACTCGTCGCCGGTCAAGCAAGACCAAAAAACTAAGAAAACTGTTTGTAATCTCGTTACCAGCTAGATCTCGTTCCTGCCCTCGGAAAATTCGCGATGTGATCGCGAATGTCGCGAGCGTTGCGAACGCTATCGTCGCGCGACGATTAAATCTTAAGAGGAGAAACAAAAAAAATAAATAAATAAATGAAACAATTCCCACGCAACGAATCTTGAAAGTAGTCAATATCTAATCAATTCCGAGGATACCGTAGCGGTAGTTACGATTTAAAATGAAATTAAAAAAGATAATTGATAAATCAGAGTGAACGTGAAAGAAAGCGATGTTAAGAACAATGGATAAAAAGATTGGAAAAATTGGAATTACTTGTGAAACGAATTATGAAAATCTTCGTGAATCGATCTTGAATGCAAATAACATATTCGCGTGGTTTGTTATAAATAATGTGAGATATGTATACACAATATGAGTCAATAAGAACGGAGATTCGTTAATTTTTTTAACAAAATATATTCGGAAGAGTTAATCGAACAGAAGCGTATTGTTTCTCTTCTTTTCTTGAGATATCCAAGATGATATTGAATTCTTTAAATATCTCTTCACAAATGATAAATGATTTTCAACAAAAGTTCCTATTGACTCACCCTGTATGTGCATAATTAATTACAGCGATGAGAATGAAAGATAAACGAGCAAAAAATGTAGAACATATTTTTAAAGAGAAAAACAAGCATGTTTGAGAGCGTCAAGTAAACAGAGGCGGTGCTAATCATGGCACTAACATAAAGTAAAAAAAGAGGTGATCCGATGAATTTCGATCCTTGTTAATCATAGGCGAATTAATATCAAGCGAAGCACCAGTCGATAAGTAAATCTCTAATCGTAGCGTGTATCTCCGAGAAGCGCTGCTAAAAAGAAAGAATTAAAAAAAAAACGATCTTCGAACCTTACGAAGGGATAGGGGTATAATGACTAACGATGTTTATGAACCAATGCATTTTCATGCCGAAAACAAATAAAATTTGCAAGTCGGATCCGTGTCTTTTTACTCTGATGCACCTCGAATTCCTAAATCGCCAAATTTCTAAACTTCCTAATTTCCAAATTCGCAAATATGTAGGATCATTCGAAGAACACTCACGCTAAATAATAAAATGAACGTTCATTATGTACATATATATTTGGGTCAATAAACAATTTAACAAAATAGTTGTACCACTATGTGCAGCCGCCTTTGTTAGCAAAATGTCTGATTTATTCAATGTTGATTCTTTTGATCATATACTTCGTAACGTATGTACAAAATCAAATAACTTATGCGAAGAGCTTCGGAGATCAATGGTGTCCATAGAACTGTCCACATACTGTTAGGTTTAACTAAACCGAGTCGTTTAAAACGAGGAAGAACTGTCTTTTAAACAAATATATATCCTTTTGTATCAAATAAATGCTACAGGCGCTAGTATACACGAGTAGTTATAGGCTTTGTACAGACTCTTACAATAGGATCAAAGACATAAAAAGGAAAAAATTGTCATCAGTTCTTGTCAGTCAGAAGTTATGTTCTCTAAGTGAGATATTTGTGGTGCTTCTGTGTTCTCGACTTTCTCTTCGATCACTTTCGGTGTCTTCCCACTTCCCTGTTTGTGGTCGACATCGGCGCCTTTAGACCAGGAACAGCTCCTCCTACCAGGGGATTTTGGCATGGACCAGGTGCTGCTACGAGATCTTCTTTTGGGCGACGTAGTGCGAGATTTAGCCCTGGTGATTTTCACCTTCGACACTGATCTCTCCCTTCTGCGTCTGTAGCGACTTCTTGTTTTAGATCGACTCCTAGAACGCGATTTCCTCTTAGATCTCGATCGACGCGATCGAGATCTCATCCTCGAAGAGGATCTGGACCTCGACTTCGATCTATCTCGTCTTCTTTTCGATCGCGACCTGCTTTTACTTCTGCTACGTCTCTTGCTTCTGGACCTCGATTTCGTTCGCGATTTTGTTCTTGATTTGCTCGGCGATCTGGACCTCGATCTTGAACCGGACTTCGATCTGGACCTAGACCGGGATTTTGTTCTTGACCTCGATCTTGTTCTAGATCTCGACCTGGATCTACTGAACGATCCTTTACGACTACGTGACCTTGAGCTTCTGTAGTCGAAAGAGTGATAATCCTGACCTACTAAATGAGCGAAGTACTTATAGTACTGCTCGTTATATAAATGGGGGTTGAAAGTGGGGACTGTGCGAGGATTTCCAGCGTTACGCCATGAAAATCCTCTGCCCCTCCCTCGCGCGAAACGACCACCCCTGGGCATACCTCTTGGTAGACTAGGATAAAGCATGGGCAGTGCCGCTTCGTAACACCATGGTTGTGGAAATCGTGGATAAAGAGGCGGGTAAGGAAGAGATTCCAAAGAAGTGGCAGCTAAAAAGTTAAATAAAAATTGTTAATATACATTTCGTGGTTCAATGGTAACCCAAATCAGTAGTGTCACTTACTTGTGGATGAGGATGGATATGCAACATTCTGCTTCAGGACGCTTTTCAGTTTCTTCGCTTGCTCTTCCGTACCTGAATCATCGCTCGGGCTTGCAGAGTTTTCAGAATCCTTTCCTTTTTTACGTTTTTTCTGTAAAAAGAGATTTATGCGATTGAACGATATGCACATATAACCATGTTTTGGGGAGAATGATAGTCAGTAAACTATATGTCCTACTTTTTTCTTTTTTTCCTTTTTAGTCTTCTTCTTCTTCGATTTCTTTGCTTTCTTGTCCTTCTTCCCGTCTTTCGAATTTTCATCAGAACTCACTGCTTCTGTGACACCATCCATTTTGTTATTTTTCTTCTCTTCCTTTTTTACATCCGTACTTGATACTTCATCTATCTTAATTTCATTGTTTTCTACTTTTATCTTAAAATACAAAACATACGAAGATCAGGTTAATGCTCTTAGTACCAGGATTACATATATAATAATCAAACCACCGCGAAATTGTACCTTTATCCTATCAAATAATTCATCTAATAAACGAATACTTTCAAGTTGCCTTTGTGCTTTTATCAATTTTTGTCCCTCTCTCGCGATTTTCATAGACACTTTATCTTCTTCCTTTTTTCGAAATTTAGTCAGAACTTTACGTTTCCGCTTCTCTTCTCGTTTTTGCCGTCTGTTTTCTTTAGCCGCTGCATCAGCTTCTTCTTTCTTTCTGTAGAAATAAAAGCGTGCGATGTAATGCACGTTAAATTCACAATTCGTCGATGAAGTACATTTTATTGTTAATTACTTTTGTTCTTCACGACGTTTTTCTTCAGCTTCTTCTTTTCGACGAAGTCGTTCTGCTGCCAATGTATCCTGCGCTATGAGGCGTTTCCTTTCAAATTCTCTATGAGCAACAGAGCTATCGCTCATGTGCTTTGTTTTATCGAAATCAATCTACATGCAATACAATATCTTTTATTATAACAATTACTAGTTACTGTGGTATTATGATCTATCCAATCCATGCAGAAAACTCACATATTAAACACACCTTAATGGCAGCCGTGAATGCTTTCTCTCCTTCCTTCTTAAGGAGTTTCATCCCTCGTAATGCATCCATAGCTCTAACAAAATCCATATATTCAACATACTGAATATAAGCATCAAAAAATATTCCATCCTCATAACTGAATTTATTAATATTTGTGCCAAGACGCATTCTAGATCTGTAGGCATCGGCAGCAGGTACATCGATTCTTCTGAGTGTTCCCCATTTCTTAAAAATTTTACTGATCAAAGATTCGCTAGGCAGAGATCCGCTATCTTCGATGAACCACTTAACAGGTAGTCCTGTTATGTGGATGGTATCAGGCCTTTCCCCAGGCTTTAATTCGTTCATATGTTTAGCATCTCTGAAGTAAGAATCCCAACTATGTCTTGTGGGAAAATCATCCTTCGCCTCTGCTGCCCGGACTTTTAATACATTGGGAAATCCTGATAGATTTAAACGCTGAGAATCCAATCTTGCAAGTACACGTTGGAGTCTGCACCTGTCTTGTAAATCTCCTTCCAACCTGATAAATTCCAGCGTACTCTTCGCTACCTTCAGAGATGCAAACTCGTCCGGTAGTATAAGGGCACGTATCTTCTCCATTACTTCCCATGTTGATATTGTTTTTCCTGTTTATATCGCAGTTAATTTTCTGTAAAAACCTACTATGCTAAAAATATTATATATATTTATAAATTTTGCACAGAATTTAATGAAACTGCATGTATATCCTGTTACAGAAATTAGAGTTATTATTATTGATACCATCGCATATATTTGATAAATATACTAATCACAAGGGTTAAGTTAGAAGGGTTAAGGATTAAGTTAGATAGTTTGAGCAATGATACGATAGCTAATGAAAGTAAATTAACAACAAAAGCAAATATACAAGACTGGTTTAAGACCTCCAATAGACTCAGGTGCTTAAAAGATTTAAATAGACCCCCCATGACCTAAATGTAAACATCATTTTTTTACTGATTAATCCAGCCCTGCATATATACACATAACATTCTGAAAAATAAAGACACAGATGAAGAGAAAGTAATCACGGTGTATGGGAATTTTACCTGGAACTTTTAATTGGGGAAGATTAACGGACACATTTATTTTTGCAATCGGTTTTAAATAAAGTGCGCGTGGTATATAGAGAGGCACGATATCGCTAAGATCCCTACAGCTCCGAAATTGGTTAACAACCTCACTACTGGAATTTTCACCTACTTTCTTACCATCGCTCATTATTAATCTAATATACCGATTATATACTAGAATGTGCGTAAATTAGGACACGGAAGAACTACTTTAAATATCTTATCTAACGACAAAGCAAATCAAAGAGATGAAAACCATTCAGTAGAGAGGTTGTGTATCCATTCGAAATGAGAAATCTTTCCAAGTTGAGTTATTTCCTTCCTTCACTTCACCATTGAATATTTATTCTGATCAGCACGGCTCGTTTCACTCTTCTCGATTTACTTTCGAGCTATTTCACCAACAACTAAATGTACGAAACCATAATCATTTCTGATTTGATCTTCTGTCAAGTTTCACCGATCGAACACTGGGAATACAAGAACTCCAAAAAGACACGCGATCCCGTTAAAAGTCACATTAGGGAGTTTCGGTTTGTCGCCAGACGGCGCGGGTATTCCAATTGGACGTTATGCAAGCAAAGTGCATCAAGCGCCATTTGTTTGGACGCTAAATTCTCCGTCAGTTGCATTGAGAAAGTGCGGCGAGTGTGAGGTTGGAGGGAAAAGTAACGCGGGTTTTGTTCTTAAAAAAGCACGCGGAGGTGATTATGTGAGAAAAGAAATTACCAGATAAAAAATTCGTTGATCACGATGCGCAGAAAATCGTACAAGTCAAGTTATTATCGTAACCCAAATAATCGTCAACCGTGCACTTAAGACTCGCGTTATTTACGGTCGTAAAAGTAGCGAGGATCGATTGTTAATTTGCGAGGGGAAAGAAAAAGAAACGCAACACGATGTCCCTAAGTGCGAGCGCGGAAAATTTATCGTCCGAAGGGCAAGTAAGTGAACCATACTAATTATTCCGCTTTTCCATGTGTGACTCATATCTCTTCATCATCGTTACTTGACTTCGCAAATCATTCATTTCCTATTATTATTTCCATGTTACTTCAACAAGATTTCTGTATGTAATAAATATTACATTTGATGTGGAAATAAAGAATATCAAACACTATATGCGCTTTTCATTCATCCTACTATATATGTTTATATGTTAATTAATTAACACATTTATCTTTAATCTCATATCTATTTTCTGTAAGCATGTGACTTATTTTGAACTAATGAAGCTTTAAATATTGATATGAATACTTGTATGCAACCAGTTTGTTGTGTTTTCACATCCAGCCACTCCCATGATCATTCCAGTATGCTTCCCACATTTTTTAAAGTCAAACATATTGTAACCATGAATGAATTATTTTGTAATTGTTTTCTCTACTATTTCATTATGATGTTAACAGAATTATCCAACGTTGCTCAAGCATTTCAAATGTTGCAGGTTTTAATGTAATAGCGAGCATTTAAATGTTTCTTCTCCTTTTTCAGGAAATTATTTCTATTATATTCTCTTTGCGTTATAAAGTACAAATGTGTATATTTTTTTTATTAAATTTTCAAACTTGTTGATATGTTAAGCAGATTATTTTGATAGATATCATTTTTACATGATAGTATCAACATGATTTTTATGCATTTTAAATCATCAACATACAGAATATGAATTGATGGTGGCCAAGAATGTGATGGAGGAATTTCTTGTGTTTAACAGAATAGTGAAAGGTGGAACATGTGTCTTGAATTGGCACTGGAAGGCGAGCGCCTTTGTAAGGCTGGAGATTGCAAAACTGGTGTGGCATTCTTCCAAGCCGCGATTCAAGCAGGCACAGATGACTTAAGGATATTAAGTGCAATTTATAGCCAACTAGGAAATGCATATTTTTATCTTGGAGATTACGTGAAAGCAATGCAATACCATAAATTGGATTTAAGTCTTGCACGTAATATGGGTGATAAGTTGGGAGAAGCTAAATCCAGTGGAAACTTGGGAAATAGTTTGAAAGTTATGGGGAAGTTTGATGAGGCTATGATTTGTTGTAAAAGACATTTGGAAATTTCAAGAGAAATGGGAGATAAGGTGTGTAACACAAAACTATGAAATCATTTGAGTATTTCAAAATTATTCAATTATTTATAAAACATATTTTATTATGCAGCTCAGTGAAGGAAGGGCTTTGTACAACTTAGGAAACGTTTACCATGCCAAAGGGAAACAAGCAGGTAGAGTGGGCCATCAAGATCCTGGAGAATTCTCTGAGGATGTTAGACAATGCTTGCAACAAGCTGTACGCTATTATGAGTAAGAATATTAAAAAATCAATATTTCTGCATTAAAAGACCAGCCATGATCAAAATACTAACATTATCAATTCTTTTTGTAGAGAAAATTTGGAGCTGATGAAGGAATTGAATGATTCTGCTGCTCAAGGCAGAGCATGTGGAAATCTAGGGAATACATTTTATCTTCTGGGAGATTTTCAACAAGCTATTTATTATCATAATGAAAGATTAAAGATTGCTAAGGAGTTTGGTGACAAAGCTGCTGAAAGAAGGGCAAATAGTAATCTAGGCAATTCGCATATATTTCTTGGTGAATTCGAAAAAGCTGCACAACATTACAAGTGTGTATCTTCATTGGTTTTCTTTTATGTCTGATAAATTATTCTGTAAGTAAATATTAACCTCATTATATCATAGGAGAACTCTAGTCCTTGCACAAGAATTAGGAGATAGAGAAGTAGAAGCACAAGCATGCTATTCTCTAGGAAACACTTATACTCTCCTTCGAGATTATCCAACTGCTGTAGAATATCATTTGAGGCACCTCGAAATAGCGCAACAACTTAAAGATCAAGTAGGCGAAGGCAGGGCTTGTTGGTCTTTGGGTAATGCATATGCTGCAATGGGTAATCACGAGAAGGCATTGCATTACGCAAATCTGCACTTAAATATCTCAAAAGAGCTAGAGGATCCAATGGGTCAAGCTACCGCACAAATGAACGTCGACGATTTACAAAAGATCCTAGGTCTAGAAAAGGGACAACAGGAGAATAATAAAGAGAACATTGCACAAAAACTTTTGACCAATACAAGCTCAAACATTAATATGTCTTCACCTTGTAGATATAGACTTAGACGACAGAGTATGGATAATTTGGATCTCATTAAGGTAACTTGATTATTTAATATAATGCGATTAAACAATTTAACGATTATTATTTTTATTTAGCTTACACCGGATACGAAACTGAAAGAACAGGCAGAATCTCAAATAGACAAAAGTAACAACGTAACTCCACAGCTTTCTCAAAAAGAAGAAGACAGTTTCTTTGATCTCTTGTCTCGTTTCCAATCCGGTAGAATGGACGATCAGCGCTGTGCACTTAACACGAATCGCAATCAGAAATTTAGAACAATTACGCCTGAGTTATGTGAATCTGACGAAAAGTATGTATTTGTAGTTATAGTTTCAGGAGTATGTTAATATTTTATATTGAAATTTATTTGATGCATTCTCAGAGACGGAGAAGATCTATTAGATTTAATTGCTGGGATGCAGAGCAAGAGAATGGATGAACAGCGAGTGACGCTGCCTTACTTACCAGGCCTAAACACTAATCAAGATGCTGATGATTCTTTCATCGAAATGCTAGTGAGATGCCAGGTATGTACCTAAATCCTATAAACCTAGTTACATTCATGTGTATAAGATTTTGTCAAAGAACGTGAACGAATTCTTTAGGGTTCGCGTCTAGAAGATCAACGAAGTCCTTTACCGGCAGCATCCACGGTACACGACGCTGAGGAGGAGCACAGCCAAAGATCAAACGGAACTACTCAAGCAGGCTCGACAGTTCCTGAAGAGGATCTGTTTTCTTTAATACAAAGACTTCAGGCGGGACGAATGGAAGATCAAAGGGCTTCTGGGCCTGGGAAAACCTGTTAAAACATTAATATGTATAGTTGTGTCAGGTCCTATGGTAATGAACCTGCTTGATATTCTGCAGCTATTCTTCCACGCGATTTTTTAGTTGCCTCTTTTGATGATTTACGAAACGCATTTGATTTGTACATTCCGCTCACAGCGTATGAAATCATTATCATGATTCACGTTCCAAGAAAATTGCGAGGTACTATCATACCGTCCACTGGTATCGATTCTCCGCTGTTCGCTTTACAACATAACGATGTACATCGTGGTACATCGTGGTAAATGTAGAATACTGTTTCTTCGATATAATTTTTTCTAATTTTTCATTCGCTTAAATTTTCAAGACATGGTGCCAAATTTTGTATATACGAGCCTAAGTTATCTGAGAAGTGTTTCGTAACATTAAATAGAACATAATTTTTTATTATTTCGATTAATTTATGATGAAGGATGTTCAGTCAAGAACAAATATAAAATATAAACACTGCCAGGCTGAGAATGGGAGTCGTACAAACTCTCCTTCGGTGGATTCAAACAATTACTGTATCGTGAACAATTGAATGGTAAGGATTTATTGATCCTGGCGTTATGTCTTGCATATCCGGTTTTGCACAATTTATTTAGTCATCGATTATTTTTGCGACAGTATAAAATTGGTGCCAAAAATAATTGATACCTTAGAATCTCTGATATCGAGTATTAACAAATGAAATTGTTAATTGTTGTTACTTGCGTACATTTCTGTGTGTACTTCTTTATCGTAGGTTATGATAAATGTACGTTGAACGGAATCGGTAACATGTACAATTATAATAATTTACAACGAACGTTACCAGTTTTATCGATTACAGTGTTGTAATCAGTTTTCGTTGTACTTCACACATTCTGGGTAAACGGAATGTTTAAGGCAGTATTTGTGGATAGACTGGATCGATCATTCGTGTAACTAATTCCAATAGTACCTAACTAATTAACTGTCTAGAAAATACCGATACTATAAAGTCCTGATACTTATCCGCAAACTTAATTATTCCCAAGATACTTACAACTTGATACAGTGGATTCATTCTACTGTATCACCTGATCTCTTTGTGTTCCAAACGAAAAGAAGTTGAGAAGAACAAGTAAACACGGTGTATACACAACAACAAGAAACGCATTCAACATTCCACTAAATATTTTATGATATATTTATACCCTATAAATGGTATCTACCCAATAAGTAACTTAAATTATTGTTAATCCTTCGCGTTGTTTTGTCTGTAAATACGCGATAAAACGCTTCTGTCAACAATCTTCACCCTAAACATGGTTAATGAATCGATTGCCTTAATAAGTTAATGCAATTCTATCGACCTATAATGTATGTACATTAGGGTGCAATGTAGGCTTCTTTCGGTCAATTTATGTGCAAAGATCCCAAAGTTGAAAGATTTAAAAATTTTAAAGACCCAGAAGTCTACTGCTCTGTTACATCGTGAAGATGACTTCAAGAAGTCTAAATTGCACGTAGCAGTATTCACGTGTACATACATACTGAAATTGAGAACTCGTTGTGAAACTGACTATAAAAACCGAGCCTGATTGAGCGACTATACGTATAGTTACGTAACTGTAGGGATATTGTTGAAGGAAGAAACACACTATTAGTATCGTATAAAAGGAAATGCGAGGGCTAATTGTAACTTCTGAATGTAAGAACGTAGTATTATTTTTCTTGTTATCGAAGGAAAAACCTGTGTAACTATGTGAACGTAACAAAGCGAATTAAACTTCGATCCCATGTTGACGTACAATTTCATCTCTCATCACCGTTATTCAAAAGAGATCGAGATAACTATTGATTCGTTACTGAGTTGATGATATAACGACGCTATTTTTTGTAGACGTTACATTTGTACTACATTCTATATCATTAATATAATGTACGTTTAATTTCTTAACGCGAGGCGCACGGCCGTTAGCGAACTAGGAGGTACTAACGAGTTTCTTTGAACTGTAATGTTTTTATGAAGTCTTTTCTTGACATAGATTCGCATCTCATTTTCATATAGTTATGTATAATACAGAGATTCAATAAATATATATACTTTTTCCATATGTTTTCAGATCTAATTACTGTACAGTTATATAGAATCCTTTTTACTGTATAGTTCCTTTCGATTTACATTAAAAAAAGACGATAACTGTCGATAGGAGACAGTTTCAATCATGTCCACAAGATCTAGAAAGATAACAGAGTCTGAGTTTGGCGTTACATTTATCGATGATTCCCCTTTATGGTTAGAATGGTCTGACGCGACGTTGAACAAAGAAAACTGGACCACTCCTAAAAGTAATAATCGAAAATGATTTTTCTTTTGAATGTTCTTTATACTGCAATACAACATTATTTGTAGATGGATCAGATAATTTGTTCGTTGATACACAGTCTGTTCAATTACCGCCATCTTTGGTGCCTCACGAATGGATAAGGGTGAAAGATTTAACGACTCTAACCGTAGGTTATCTATATTACAAATGAAATTTACTTTAATAGATTAATAATTAAAAATGAATATTGACTGTCAATTAAGGAACCACTGGTGGTGTTCGTCCCTGATTCAAACTATTCGGACTTCACCACAAACAACAAGCATTTGTTGCACAGCGAAGTACGTTAAATTTTCTGAAATTCCACTATTTTATATGACATAATTATCAGTGAGAAGAAACAAGTCTATAAATAGTTAACGTAATTTGTAAGTGTTTCATTGTAAGAACAATTGCCACAAACAAGTTGTTGATTAAGAAGAGTCATTCGTTTGCAATTGAACGTGGTTCAATTAGAAACAACTTTCAGTTCGTGCGATGGTTCGTTTCCGCGCTAATAAATCTTGAACATTGCGGACGGAATGGATTGGAAATAAGTGGCGAGAACGGCAATTTCATTTGGAATGGGCGGAACCAGTCTTGGCGTGGTTGGATGAACGTGTATTCAATGAACAAAGCTGGCAAAGGGGCGCAACATCGACCTAGTGTTAATCATAATGGTACATAATCTATATTTTTTCTTATTATTTAGAGGTGAAACGTTCCCCAAATTATTATCGTTTTCTCTTTTTCTTACACGTCGAAGGAAAATACGTCATAAGGTTGTACTTTCTGGGATCCTGGCGTCGAATTGTGATAGATGACATGATACCAGTGAACGCAGAAGGGGTACCACTTTTACCTAGGACTTCGAAAGATTTCGAACTATGGCCCATGCTTCTTTCGAAGGCTCTACTGAAACTGTGCTCTCTAACTTGGACCAAAGATCGTGAAATAGTTGATTTTCATCCCGTAACTTGCTTAACTGGTAAAAATTATCATTCAGGCCAATTGCTTCAAAGTACCTTTCTTCGACTAATCTAATTCGTTCATTATTCGTCCCCTTAATTTGAATTAGGATGGGTTTGCTTGCGGTTAGACATTTCGTATCTCTCTCCCCAAGACAAGTGGGACTTCCTGAGGAAGTACGCAGATCATTTCGAATGGGAGGCGGAAGGCACCAAAGAAGAAGGTCATGGTCACATCCATCTTCCTTATTTTTCTTTCACGATTCATTAACAATTTCGACTCTTTACAAGCAGAAGTTGAGTCTACGATAAATAATAAAGAGAAGAAGTCGAAGGGAACGGTACGATCAAAAAAGTCCAAGGACACAGGTCGAAGTAAAAAGTCCAAGGACACAGTTCGAAGTAAAAAATCGAAGGACACTGATCGGTCATTTAAAAAATTAAAAGTACTAAGCAAACCGCAGCCTGTGACTTTATTTTTGGGTTTGGAAGACATGAGGGAAGTGCCTGTGGAAGATGTGCCTGGATTGTCACCCTGTTGGGGTCACTTTATTTTTGTGGAACAGTCTCGCGACATACCTTTAGATCCAAAAGATGTATCGTTGTTTTATTTAGATTTTAGATTCGTATATCAAAGGATCTTAATAATAAAATATACGCGTGATTAGGTGAAACCTCCGTTAGCAAGATGGAAGTTCTATCGTTGGCTCAGATGGGCTATTAGCGAGGGTATCATCGATCCAGTCGAGTACTTCGTACCTATTCGTTCCCTGAAAGTGGTCAGCCCCTTAAAAAAATGCAAGGAGAGCGTCATCAACAAGTTCAACAATGTACACATAGAAGAGAATTCACGAAATATGCTTTCTAATCAAGAATCAACTGTTAACTCGTTAAAAGAACCCGTACAAGAAGTTCCTGTAGAAGAAACTTCGGGAGAAATTAGTTTCTGGGCAGATTTCAACAAAATGGAACCTTATATTAGAGACATTCACTTCTTCTACAAGTTAGATTACTTTCAATACACCATGAAACTTTCGGATCGTTTTACGATCAAGCTACCGAACGATCAAAGATCAGAGACGAAGAAGAGCAGCAGGAAGAGTTCTCCTTCAAGAGTTACCGTAAAGGATCCCGAATTCGTGAACGTGTACTGTTGGCCTCAGAAAATGTTGAAAACCAGAAATGATCCTCTGTACGTCTTAACAGATTCTCTCGAAGAGAAGTTCTTCCTCATCAACTTCTCCACGTTTCAAGTTCCGAGTGAACTCGCCAAGGTGAACTCTCTGGAAGAGAATGGTAATCAGAATTCTACGAATATCCAAATACCGGGTATAGATTATTTGATCATAGAGAAACATAACTGGTTTCGCAGACCAAAGAAATCGAATTGTCTGGTGTCCATGTTGACCGCTGGAACCAGGTCAGTCGTGATGGAACTGAAACCCGGAAGACACCTGTTGCGAATGTACTGTCGCTCGGAATCCAATTGTTTCGTAACAGTCTCTTCAGATACCATGTTTCACGTCGGAGACAGAAGGAAGCTGTACCAACTAATGTCCACCGAGTCTCACAGGATCGATCACTTGACGAAACACATCAGCAACTGCATCAGTAACGCTTACCAATCTTTTGGTACGGAAAAATATCCGGAAGCCTTGAGGGCTTACTACAAAAGCTACTTGCCACCTGTCCAGAATTCTGAAAAGAGGAATAAAGTGTTCTACGATCATATACACGACTATTTCATGGACGAAAAAGTACAATTAATCAGAAAGAGCTTACGCGAAGGAGAGGTTCAAGATGTACTCAGGTCACTGAGGATATTCTTCCTGAATCCTGTCATAGGTTTGGATCGTTTCAACTTGATTTCAAGGTTACTGGACAGTTTTCAAGATCTAAACGAGTCGAAAGACCCGGTTGAAAATAACGTTGACACACAGAACCTCGAACAGGAGCAAGCTGCAATCATTATTCAATCGTTCTTCAAGATGCTGATCATCAGGAAGTACAAACAAATTCACAATCCCCAGAACCAACATCATCAGAAGGTATTGGAGAGCCTGTTCAAAGTCGTGGAATTGTTCAATTACAATAAACGAGAATCCCTAGCCAATCAATTGCTGAGGAACATATTAAAGCATCACGACAAACTGGTCGACGTTTATCCCTTCTCCGAGGATTGCGACCACACGCTGCAGGTGCAGGAGGTCAGAGGAACCCTGATGAACGTGAAACCAAACCATTGGTTACCCATCATGAGGCTCGTGGTGAATTGCCGAGCCACGGAGACTGTTCGAGCAGCGATCGACATGTTCGTCGATGTACCCAGGTACTGTGTACGGGTGTTCAACAACGAGACGGGTCGAGAAATGTTGCGAGTGGTGAATAACGTGGTGTCCACGAGCTACCAGTACTCCAGGTTAGGTTATACGATACTTTGCTACGGTTGGAGCAAGGAAACGACAATCAGAGAATTACCTTGGACCTTGAACGTCGTCACCGTGAAACAACAACCTGTTTTCTACTCTAGAGACACGGGGAACCCGTTGTCGTTGGCCACTGTGCCACCTGCCCTGATGGTCGAAGAGTTTTCCAGCACTTACATACCTAACTCACAAAACGACATCTCGAAGCTGATCGTTCGAGTAGCAAAACCCGGTATCGTGTCGTTTAGACTGAAAACGTCCTACGAACACGTGAGAATGAAATTTTCCGTGACAGACGATCAGAAGAACGTAGTGTCCAAGGTGACAAGTACTTCTGTGGTGATACTGCCCATGGTGTACCTGGGACTCGAAGAAGAATTCAGTCGGATGAGAAGCGAAGCGAGTAAAAAGTTTCTAATTGACCACGATAAAGAGGATTCGATGGAAAGTGAAAGCAGAGAATCGTTGGATTATAGAACTTATCATGCCCAGGCTACAGTACTCGATGACAGCTGGCCTCTGACGAAGGCAGAGTGGATCGTCGTAATGGAGATTAGAGAAGGCACAACATTGGTTGATATGAGATCAAAGTTATCGTCCGTATCGCACGTGTTCAAGACGTCGAAGTTAGAAGCCGCGAAAGGGAAGAGAGGATCCAAGTCATTCATCGATGATCATGGTCCTGAGCCACCATTTTGGGTGCTACAAGTGGTCACTGACGTTGATGGCGGACTGGAGGTAAGAACTTTGTAATATGAAAGGAATTTCTCCCTTCAAAGGTAAAATATCTAGACTCCTCAAACCACTAAAAATAATACTCCTCAGATATCTCAAGACAGAATGAAAGAGCAAGAAATAGCACAAATGAAGGAAGCCTGGGCCAAAGAGAACCCCGACAGCTTAGCACGAGGCAAAAAGATAAGAGAAGCTTTCCTGAAGAAGTACCGAATACTACCATCACAACACTCGCTAACAACTTTGAGAAGAAGATCTTCGATCATGTCAGAAATTTCAATAACCGATACGGAGCCAAGAACCCTGACACCGCCTTCGTTCCTTCGAAGACTTCCTCCGCTAGATTTGACCGTCTACGAGGTGCGAGAAGACGAAGAGGACACATTATGGGTTAAGACCGAACAGGACGAAGAAGCTTTGAGAAACAATCGCACGCTGAATATCCATTATGCTAATGAAGATCACATGCACTTTATGGAAGAGATGCAAGAGTTGTTGAGATCGCAAAAAGACAAGTACAAAAACTTTTTCACCAGATACAAGGACCAGTTTTGGAAGAACAGAATACAGTCGGAGGAGGCATACGAAGCCAGAGAAGCTTATGTTAGGAGTAAGAAGGCTGCGAGTGCTCCGGTTAGCAAAAAGGCTAGCAGTAGAAAGAGCAAGAAGTCTAAGAAGAATTAGGTTATCACTTTGTAACTTAGACATAAGTTAACTTTTAACGAACATAGGTTCTAACACAAGTCACACTGTACAATGTTTCCTTGTTTGACTTACAAGTAATTAGACTAAAAAGCCTGCCCGAAGAGTTCATCTACTCGGAGAACATAGACCCTTAAGTCAAGTTACAAATTGCGTTCTCGAAGCTCGCTATTTCGCTTCAATGTTTTGTGTCTAAAAAATACGCTGAAATATTCGCCAACGAGTACATACATCACGTTTATCGTAACAGTTGGCGAAAAACATCTCTAATTACCGCATGAACCTTGTCCTTAATAATCGTGGCGCGTATTCCGGTACAGCGACATTCCTCGAATATATTCCCCGAGCTAAGAAACTCTGTAAAGCCACTCTACCAGCGAAATATCGCATTAGTCGATAGCGATCGATGATGTAATGCAGAGCTTTTAAGCGAAACCGATTCTTCACCGGTTATCTAGATCGGTCAGGGTATATTTTTAGCACAGAAGTTGTTGTTTGTGGACTAAGTTTTTTGTTAATGACTTGCAAGATGATTCAAAGTGGATGCTGATGGGTTTGCCATTATTTTCTGATTATCGCTCTTATGTATTTAACAATTTCGATTTGGATTAAGATCGCCAAGGATCGAAGATACGCGGTGGACGCACCCGATGCGTCGTTAGAGCTGAACGTGTTAATGCGCGTCTATTCGCTCGGCACGGCAAGAGAAAAGTACGCCGATCCGTTCCGTTCATTTTTCACCGGGGACCAGTCCTCGTCGTCTAGCAAGATTATTACAAAACTACCGGCGAAGCTGTGGAAGAGGTCTAGGTTAAGCGCAAGAACGGGTAACAGCGCGAACGAGCGACGCGACGGTGAACAGCTCGATTTTATCCTTCGCGTAATGGATGTCGATCTTTTTGCCTGCTTTTCACTCCGGTTTTTGCGCGTTTTTCGTGCTCGCTGATTATTAGTTTCCTCGGGGGATTTTTCTGCGATGATCGAGGAAGATGCTCGATTTTGTTGTCAGCCTGCTAGCGGAAAGAATTGATGAATGGGTCAGTAACGATGTTCGTAACTTTCGACATAGTGTATTCACGTGTTTCACTTTTGTAAAGGGCTATAATTAATAACTCGACGTTTTCGTTATCGCGTTTATCGAGAATGTTGATGTGCCACGTAGAAATAGAATTCACGTGTAGATTACCCCGCATCATCGTGACTTTCAGTTTAAAATCCCGTATTTCCTGTCATTCGACGTCGAACTTCCCAGCAGCTTCTTTCGCAAGGCTGAATACTTTTGCGATTTATACGAAAGGCTCCCGAAGACTTTCGGTTTCAAATAGAGTATCGTAGCACTATAAAATGTGCAAATATAATGAGAACACCATCTAAAATTACAAGCTATTTTATCAAAATTGTAAAGAATAGTTTGCTGAACAAACAGAATTACGAGTGTATCCAAGTTTGGATTTTCGTGAAACACGTTAGAACGCGAGCAGCTATATAAAATACAACTCACGGCAAATGAAGCCGCCGCAATAAAACTTCCCTATACTCGTTCCGTGGCTCGTATCTCGTTTTACTACCGCCACCGATGAAAAAGAAAACAGGTCAAACGCCGTTAATCATCCGTCGATTTCCCCTGGAACCCGCGGCGCGCGTTTGAAACGGCCGACAATTTTCGTCGTCGCGAAATGTTACGGAAAATCGCGTTTTACGAGACATTTATCGGACATTTTTCGACCGTGGACAATACCTCCGACACGATTTATGCGTCCCCGTTACCTTTGTGCCATCTCTGTTCTATTCTTTCCCTCGTGGACCGTCTCAAGTCACGTACACGCCTCTCATAAATCACTATTTTAATTACGAACACAATTCACACGGCAATTTTTACGCTCCTTTTATCGATAATAAAGTATTGTTTTTCGGTTGCGATTTGGACGATGATATGCGTGACTGCGGCTTAAGGATTTATATTTCTTTAAAATGCAAAATGTTCTTAATTTCGCGATGGACACTGAAATCTGTAGTTTTTAAGAAAAAAATTTTAAATACGTATTATTACATACTTGAGTTCAAGGGTATCAAGTGCAACGTTTCGAAAAGGGTAAATCGATTTATGTAATTCTTGCTTAATCTTTGTGCGTTTGGAACTTCATCACTGATTCGACTATCGTGATTTTTTGCCAAGAATAAACTATTTGCGGACAAACAGGGTCGCGATGAAAAACAAGGAAGTGATACTTGGTACTGAAGTTAACGTGTCAAGGAGACTCGGTTTGCTCCGCATCTGTTATCATTGCCACCCGCATGTATGACTTCGACGAGCAACAAAAGGAAGACTCTGAAAAATCATTCTGCGCGAATGGAATGATTACGTAATGATAATGGCGATGAAATTACGCGCATAACTTCATTGATGACTGCAACTACATGGAAAAGTTTCGGAGTAGTTTGTAAAGTGGTTAAGTAAATGTCACGTTAAATAAATTAACATTTCCGTATTTAAATTTGATAATATTTTTGGATATGTTCATCAGGAATTTTTCTTTTAATTTCAAGAGACGAACAAGAATGCATCGATATCGATATCGGCAGCGAGTCATCAACTGACAATAGATATTTTTAATCGAACCGAGCGGAAGTGATGGCTTCTTAACACGCTTATTAGTCCAGAACACAGAGGCCAATGTCGTTCGCGTTTCTCAATCTTGTTCGATAACGCTCGGTTACACATTGTTACGAAAGTTTCATTAATTGAAACGCCCTCCATGTTTATATTTTTATGAATGTATTTTCAGTGGTGAACACACGACGCATCGATACATGAATACAAAGTATATAAAGAACGTGAATGCGTTGCATTATTTCGTTAATCATATCGTATCTTCCTTTTTCCTTCGTGTTACAATGACTTAATGGTGTTACAAAGTCCCCCCCTTCTTCACGCTAATGATGTGTGGAATACTCCAGAGTGATATGCATTTTGTAGCACAATGCATGTCCTCTTTATGGATGCAGAGAATGAAACATGCTGCGTGATAAGTTCTACACGAGTCGTTTTGCTGCGAGAAGATTTACAAATTTTATTTCACATTATATCTTTCGGATTCCTAAATTTAGAAACAACGTTTTCGAGTTGACAAACTTGCACATTTTGGAGATATCGAAATGTTCAGATTCACTAATTTGGTTAGTATGGTAACTTGTATAGAGATTTTGGACCTCCTGCATGTTTGACCACAAATGAGTGGTTCTATCCCGAAAATGTTACGTTTTCCATTGATATCTATGCAAGTATCCGAAGCTGGTCATCACGCGTGCCTCAACACGCGTCCCACACACGCGCAGCGTGTTGACAGCGTTGAAGAAGAGAAAAAGGAAGGGGTGGGACCATCCATGCTCTTCTTCTGGCGCGGCGTTCTTGCTCGTCAGCTGGACGCGGCCGCGAGCAAACGGTCTGGAAAAGAAGGGAGGGAAGAACGAGGGAAGGAGAGACGGGAAGACGAGAGAAGAGAGAGCCTCTTCTCTCCAGATGAGCTCTCTTTCGGAGCGGCTCGTCCACAATCTGCTGCTCCAGTCTCGCGTCGAGTCCCGTAGGCGCATCTTTTCGGGGCTCGTTCCCTCTTGCCCTTCGACACCGTGCAGTGTTTCCGAAAAACAGCCTTCGTTTTTAGGAAGAGGTCTTCGAGAGGGACAATCTTGTTCGGGGACGTATATATGTAGTAATCGTGCAGTTCGATCATTTTAATTTATCAACGAGGGAAGAGTTGTTCGCGTAGGAGGGTGCATGGTGACACCATTGGGTTGGAGTTTACATGAATGAGGTTCGGGTGTTCGGTAGAATCGTATGGGGGTATTGGTTCATGGTGGAGTGATGTTACCTTCGTTGACAGGTATGGATGATTATATATGGAGTAATTTGCAATGGGATCTTGAAGGGTGTCGATGCTTCGTTGGGGTGTCAAGATATCGTATACTTAGTTTTGTTACTGTCATTTTAACTCTCTGTACATTCGCGTCACTTTGAGGTAATATATCAACTTTTTGTTATAATTGAAAGTCTCTTTGTCTCTCATGGGGTGGTTCTACATGACCAAGTGAACTTTACAAATTTGAAAATTTCAGAATTACATAATTTTTAATAAATTAGAGAAAATTTTCGCCTTCGAGGATACAATAATAAGCTAATTACCGAAGTTGTCAAAACAAGTTAACGATTTAATTGAGAACTTTGTCGATTAGCAATGGGTAATTATACACAGCTTATTTTCCTCTTGCAAATACGGCAAGTAGATTTCGTCTTTTTATTCGTAAATAGATCTTGTGGAAAATGGTTGCAGCAAAACGTGCAAACAAGGTTGGTCTCTTTTTATACGAGTTTTGAACGAGCATGCTCACATTATGGAACTTTAGTGATAGCCTCTGCTCGGTTTGCTTTTGCGTTATGATAACGAGTAGCAGCGAAGTGTATAGCGTCGTGTTGCGAATTTTCGACGTACCGCAATCATTTTTCTTTTATAGCAGGAAAAACCTTTGTACAAAGATTTCGAGATTAGTAGACTTGTGCAAAGTCTAAATATTCAAATATTAGAAATTTTGATAGATTTTCCAGGATTTCGGTAAAAAGAAACTGATAAATAGTTTCTAATAATAAACGACTTGAAATTTAATTTCGTAGTTCCTGACTGGCGTCTGTCGTTGCGGAGGAGCAGCTATTGTGAATATTTATATCAGAAGATAGTTCCATCTATCTCATCGTACTAATTTGGCGCTTCCGGAAAGGCGTCATAGCCAGCACTGAATCGCGACAATTATCACCCGTTGTCTCTCAGCTTGTTTGACGTGGCAAAATTCTTGGTGCCATGGCGAAATAATCGAAAATGTAGCGTTTTATTACAGTTCGTAAATAGAATTAATTTACAGCAATTATAATGTTCGTTTACACGAACACGGGATTGTTTACAGAATGACTTAAGATTAGAGGAGACACGTAAAAAAATCGTGAACGAAGCATCGGTCAACCCCTGTGAACCGAAAGTCTCCCTAAAGCAGAAGAAGAGCTCTCCCGTTCGCAGCAGAATTCCTCGCGTGTCAGATTACCCATCGGCCGTTCGATCAAGAACCATGATCGAGGATCCGATCGTGGTGTCGATCGCGAAGCACCGTTGAATCGTTCGAGTCCCTCGACAGTGTTCGCGAATAGTGATCTAGTACCATGAGTGTGACACGAGCCAACGAATAACTAGACGGATCGTGTTCGAACAGTTTGTCGCTTGAATCGATGTTGCTGGCCGTGAAAATGCCGAACCAAGTGTTGTTTCTCGCGACGTGGTTGCTGCTGATCGTTCCCCGAGGAATCTCGGCAACGGGACAACGTTACACCACCAGCTCGACCCAGGATCTGGACAACACTCTGCAATCAGTACCACCTCTTGGGTGAGTATCGAGTTATCGAACATCCGTGAAGCGTGAAACGTTCAACGGGGCCAATCTGTGATCACCGAGGGATCGAGATATCGATGGCCACGAGACAGTAATTTTCGTACCGTGTGATCGAAGATAGGCCGCGTTATGCTTGGAATTCAAGGATAATCGAGATCCTCGCTGTATTTATCTTTTCCTTTTCTCTTCTTCTTTTATGGGGATTAAGGGAAATTTATGCTCCGACGATAAAAATGACCTTCCGTACCAGGCAATTAATTTACCACCGCGATTATTTTATTTCGAATTTGCCCATTCGGAAATTTGAGAAAGTTTAAGAGCTCGACTATTTGATACTTCGGAGAAATCCTGAATAAAATCGAACTGCTGAATCAGATCTAAGACGACAGAAAATGTCCGTTCCCTTTCATTTTCGTTTTATGCCAACTCATCCCGATCGTATAATAGCAATCTGAAGCGTGATTAAAATACCAAAGACGATTAATCTTTTTGATTTTAGTAGCAACGTGTGTTGGTATTCGAGCATCGGAAACGATCGAGATGGAAAATCGATTAAACAGATTCGTGATCGAATTCTCAGGCAGCGAGTGGTAGTCGTTTGACAGGTCCCCGAACACTCACAGACGTGGGAATGTCAGTGATAAAGCTGTTTTCAGCTCGTTTCTATTTTTACTCGGCCGTTAGGGAGACAGGAATCTAATGAAATCGCTTCGACATCTTACTTTCTGCTCTAGTTTCGTTTTTTTCTTTTTCACGTTCGAGTGACGTAATGTCGCGCGTCTTGGAGCAGAGTAATGTTTATCACGTGTCCAATATTTCTTTCTTGTCGCTTTGAAACATGCTGTTAGATAGCAAAAAAAGAATCCTCCAGATTCTTCAACGGCTTCTCCTCTCGACTAAATTCCCTTCAATTTATTTCACGTGTTGCTAGTCACATTTATTTTCCAGCACTCGAAATGGCTGCCTTATTTAACATTTCAGCTGACTTAAGTCTAGCTTAATATAGCTTAACCTAGTCAGATTTAATAAATTTGAACGATGAAAATTAATTCAGCTCGATCTGAAGTAATTTTATCACTCGAATTATTCTAATGACACGCGAAGGTTAGGTTAGGTTATGCTCGAAGATTAAAGAGGAATAAATTCTTTCGCCAGGCTAAGGGATATTAAACCGGCTGTGTATCATTGAACTTTCGCGGGTTAATATACATTAGCAGATGCACAAGAACGTATATGTACGTCGGTTGTGCAATCAAAGGGTTAAGCTCAGTCAGTGGCGAAGGTCAAGCGTTGAACGAAGTGTTCCCAGGCGATTCGCGGAAAACGTTTCCGCTTGGAAAGCCGCGCAGTCAATTGGCTGTAATTGACGGCTAATAATAATAATAATGATTCGTCGACTGTTTGATTTCGCACTTGACACGATGACAGTGTTAATTTGACTTTCTCCTCTTTTGAAATTGAATTGATATCGAACATATAACGTAATATGCAGATAACCCAATTTGAAGAGTTATCGGTGGCGTCTCGTCGCCAGGAGTTGTTCAATCAGACAGAATCTACGATTTCGCAAAATTGTCTGATGAACCTCGTTTTCAAATACGTTCAATTTGTCATATGATTTTAATAGATTTTCATATGAACTCAACTGATTTTCAAACCACATCATTTTTACTATTTTCATCTGGAAGAAAATTTGAAATAGTGTTTGTTGACTGGATTAATTAGCTGCGTTCTGGAGAGGTTAGAGAATAAATCGAAAGAGGATCGGAATGCCATGTAAATGGAAGCTTGTGACGGTTTATTGTACAAAAGCCACGAGAACGGACGGTATTAGCCAGCCCCGCGGAAAAGTAATCGACATTAGCGGGGGTATCGTATAACTGGGAGCAGAGGAACTAGTTTGTTACGGTAAAAGATTCTTGGCAGCTCGTTGCACGCGATAGTGGCACCGCGGGGATCTCTCCCGACGTCGCAGCCGGTGAATCTCGATACGGGGAAAAATAAGTATAGTCGGAATAACGACGATCTCGTGATTTCACTTAATACGGGACATTAGCCGAGGCGATAACGTCAAT
Source organism: Megachile ligniseca (assembly GCA_945859555.1). Classification (NCBI taxonomy): domain Eukaryota; kingdom Metazoa; phylum Arthropoda; class Insecta; order Hymenoptera; family Megachilidae; genus Megachile; species Megachile ligniseca. The sequence goes on from OX243792.1 coordinate 2,620,930, forward strand.
CCAGTCGGCGGTTTTGCCAACGTCGAGGTTGTTGCCATTTAACTCCTTCCCCATTGTCGACGTTCAAATTTACCGCCAAATCTTAATTACTCCCCGGTCACTATTTTACATACACATTTTCAATTTGACATCAAGTTCCAAAAAGAGCCATTTGACAATCCAGTACTTTTCATCGAAGAAAGTTATTCATCTCTTTCGTAATTTATAGAGTTGCAATTTTTGAAACCGATGAAAAATGAGTAATACCCTTGTTATATCAGGGATCGAAGAAGAAGCGGTTGTTCGACAAATCAAAGATTTCGATTCGAATGACGGTCCGGTAATCCGAGATCGGTTGTTTCTTTTTCATCGACCACTTTAATCGAGGCGTCCAAGACGCGTTTCAGCCGCGAAACGATAATTGATGCGACGTATTAATGGCGCAATTGATCGCCACCGGTTAGGTAGAGTCACGTGAAACGTGTTTCTAATTGGCCGTGACAAGATACCAGCCTCTAATGCGTCTTTATTAATGAAAAAGTAGCTCGAGTGTAAAGCTCGTTGGATTCGCTCGATTTTCGATGGCCTTCTACCTCAGGGTCGATTAACGCATGATCCCGGATGATTGACGCGAATTTTCCTCGATTAAATCGTGTAATCGCCCCGGGCGGAGGATGTTTCGTGATAGTTCATTAACGCCTATACTCTTGAACGGACTACTTTGTAGAAGGCTGCTCTCTCGTGATAAAATAATTTGTTAAATTGCCGAGGATTGCTGTGACTAATTGTAATAGTCGCGTTTCACAACATTAAAATAAAATTTGCCTATCGACTATTTATTAAGACCGATTAGAAGAGCAAGATATACTGGTTGAACAGACTTTTTGTTTCAGAGAATACTAATAAGGTTTCCAAGATCGTAGAAAAATGAGGATGGCAATGAAGAAGGAGGCTGGTTAGTCGAAGGCGTGTAATCGGCCAGTTAGATAGATAACTCGTGCCCTACAATCGATGAACTTTGTCATTTATCGGTTGTACTTCTTCAGACGCGACGATAACAATGTTCCGAAGCAAATTTATCGCCGGTTTACGATATTTACTTACAATTACAAGTTTGAAATTAAATGGACCGCTGCACCTAACCCTCATTCTTTTAATACGCGAATTGATTGTTGTTCGGACGGTTTAGAGATACGGGAAGTCTGACACGATTTCGTGACATATCACTTATTTTTCGCTAATCAGTTTATTTTAATGTATGTCCGAGAGGTTCTATAAAGGAGTCATTTTGGAACGATTAATTTTCATCGAGGTAGACTATTTTAGTTTAATTTGCGCTCGGGGGTTGAAGAATTCGAACAGTGACGTCATTCTTATCGCACGACGAACCGTATCACTTGAAATTGAGATTTCGCCGAATCCAAGTTATATACGTTCGACCCCATTCCAACGAATCGATCCTAATTGGCGAACAATTCTCGTTACCGACGATTTCGACCGAAACGTGTCAGTATGCAACTGAGACGTTTTCTCCCTCCAGTTCCTCTTCTTTTCACTTCCGTTGCTTGCGTTACGTAAAGGCTTCGTTTAGTCTCAACTAATCCAACTCGTAGACTAACCGTGAATAATTATGTAAGTGATGATCCCATTAGCCGTGAAATAGGTCCTATTTTCGACCCGTCATCGACTTGTGGGAACATCATAACCCTTGCGTTTAAGAGGATTATTTCATGTTCTTTATTCGTGGGGTGCTTCTAGGATGTTCCTCTATCTCCAAAGATAAGTCGAAACCAGTAATTTTTACGAGCTTATTGAAAAACACTAAACGAATTCATCTTCATTTACAATTTAATCGTAGCTTCACACATGTTCAATTGCGACAATTGGGAAGGTTCACCGATTCCTCGTCGAACACTTTCCTTTAATTATTAACGGCAGTATAAACGGTACAATAAATTTCCATCGTAAAGTTTCGTAACAACACTGTCCTTAATAAGTAGTGTTAATCTCATGATGGTGTTTTAAAAGACCATAAGTCATAAATTAATGGTCACTGTTCTACCTAATTTACCGTCTCGTTTTTTCCGTTGTTCCACCCCACATGCACTTTTTTCTTGTTCACTGGTATGAAAGCTATTCGAGCTTAGAAACTCAACACGGTCTACTTTATTAGTCGCCTTTTGATCGCTTTAACTGTTAATGGACCATAATCCGCCATCTCGACAGAGCCATTCCAGCGGCCGTTTCAGATCCATTAAGTGCACTTTCCAATTGAACTTTTAAACCCACACCCGCCGCTGAGGCTGTTTAGACACGCATCAAGGTTTGTGCTGTTGGTTTATTGGATTATTGCGGGAGCACGCATACCGCGAACCGCTTTGCGAATTAAATCGACGAACAGGTCATTTTTCAACGCTTTGTTTCCTTTTTCATTCACTTTCTTTGTAACGCGGTTAAAGAATGATTTAACATGTGATCGAGGCTCTCGATAACTTCCAGTTACAATATTTGGTCATGTAATTACATCATACAAATTATTTGAATTTCTAATTACTTAGTCTGCAACGAATGTCTCGCAATCTCCAATTAGCTGTTAATATTTGAACATCGTAATTAAACGTCATAAATCAATTACATGTATAATTATTAAGCAAACAGGTATTTAAATTTATTAGAGGATTAACCTGATCGGGTGACATTACTCAAGCAGGTGACTGCCAACATCATTTCCATATCGCGATAAATACAGTTTTCTCATTAATAATATCGAAAGTCAGCTAGCGTATGATAACGTTGCGTCAAAAGATAAATCGTTCACGAATAGCAGGCAGAAGGGAGCAACACGAAAGGTGTCGTCGTCGACACGATGATTGATTTTTATCCGGGGAATTAATTGGAAAATTATAGTTCGCACGAAAGTTGCGACAGGTAAAGATCTCGCTGGTAATATGTATGCAGATCAGCTGCTCTTTCGAAAGGGCATCATCGAATTCATTATCAAATTGGAAATCGTTTCGTTATATCGTTGACAGAGCATGGCGGTGACGCGAAGGCTGTAATTATGAAATAATGAGCAGCTGCATATAACGATACCCTTTCTCAACGGGCGTATAATTTGTTGAATAAACAACGCGTCAAACATTGGCCAATTATACCGGTGTAACGAAACAGGGGTCGATACGTTGTAATTCCACGCTATTCGATTACACGTTCAATTCGATTTACCGTAATTCGATGCGATTTAATGCGGCGCTGTAATTTGACGCGTTATCAACGTGATTCAATTCCGAGATTGCACTCGAGGTAATTCCACGCGGTTCAATTCCGTTGTGATTCCATTCCATACATTCTGCACTTTCGATTAATTACCATCGACATTGAACGCTGGCAGAAACAAAAAGCCAAAGTTCCGTTTGCGATTCGAGTGATAAGTCGAAACGGGGTCGCCGCGTTGTCGGAAAGCGGAAACGCGATTTTTAGCGAGCGTGACGGTATGTCGTGGCACGCGCTGACAAGAAGAAAGAATGGGATGAGAACGTGGTGTGCCACCTCGGAACAAGGCGGCCATTCACACAGACCGGCTCGTGATTAACGTCAGCTATATAGCCGGTCTCCAAGTACGCGCCACTTACGCGCCTTGGCGCCGCAACTCGCTGCACTCACGCGCATTTACACGCCCGTAAACACGACCCCTTTTTCTCTTTTTTCTCCCGCGACTAGCCTCCGCAGCTATTCCTGATAATTACAATTTTTAAACGCTCTATCTTGCGGCGAACAATCAACACAAGTCAGATTCGTGTTCTGTCGTTTCGATTATTCACTTTTATGATACTTGTCAATTTAAAAAAAATAAAAAATGTTCGTGTCAGAATAAGCCTTTTACAAAAGAGTGTACTAAATTCTAATTATGTTCTGCCAGGCCAAACGTGTGCAGGTCAAGATACAAGAATTACTGTTGCCCCGGCTGGACGAAGAAGCCCGAGACCGGTCTCTGTGTAATCCGTAAGTACGCAACAGGCATTTCGAACTGAAAAGTTCAATTATAATCCCCGGTGAATTTTCCCGTCTAATTGGACGTGATCTCATAAGCCGTTGTTGGCCTGCTCGAACACGGTCAATTTTAGCTGCGAAAGGGACTGGAAAGTAACATCGCGGTGATCGAACACGCTTTTGCATGGCGATAAATAATTGCAACGTTACGTAATCAGCGGATAAATAGATGTTCGTACCGCACGATCGATCGACTCGGATGAAATTGCTTTAATGGTTTGTTACACGCTTCCTGTTGATCGTATTGTCTACCGTGTTTGTCTATCGAAATTGCCTTTCGATGATGTTTGGATTAGGTGTACTATTATTACTGTAATTATTAACAACAGGATATATTATAGAAATGCTAAATGTTAGGATGCATCGTTGATGACCAATGTCAAAATAAAAATATTTATAGCGGTGTGTACGAGACGATGCGGTTCATTGGGCAGATGCATCAGACCAAACATATGTTTGTGCGAGGGTGGCACGGTAGCCTCGTCTTGCAGTAGTAGCCAAACCAAAGGTAATATTCCTCTAAAATATTTTTCAAGCACCTGTTCTGCTTGACAGTGTACGTCTACTTTTTTAGTAGCTTCCACCCACGAAAGTGGAAACGCGTTAGACAGGGGAGAGTCTGGTAGATGCAGGGCGCACTGCATAAACGGAAATTGCGTGGATGGCAGGTGTCAGTGTCGTGGTGGATACCAAGGAGAATTCTGTAACGAACGTGAGTTAGATCATAGTTTTTCGTCATCTAGGTCAGAATTGATATCCATTTACGTCATTTAGTCCAACATTGATACCCACTTACGTCATCTAGGTCAGAATTGATACCAAAAGTAGATTTAGTTTGTTAACATCGACGTCAATGTTTTTGTTGCTGCTTTCTAATAAAATTGTATTTAACAGCGATCTGTCGTGAGCCATGTCTGAATCAAGGAAGGTGCATCGGTCCAGATCGTTGCGCCTGCATCTACGGATACACAGGTAGACGCTGTGAAACCGATTACAGGTAAACAACTCATCTTGTCGAATCGAAGTTTCGATTAACGCAAAGTAAATTAGTATTGCATTCTATATCTTTGTAGGACCGGTCCTTGTTACACGAAGGTAAAGAATGGTCAATGTTTGGCGAATCTTCAGGGTGTCGTTTGCACCCGACAATTGTGCTGCGCCACCGTGGGCAAGGGTTGGGGTCATCCTTGCGAAAGATGTCCAGCCAGACTCGATTGCGAACTGGGACACTTGAAAACTAATCAGGGCCAATGCGTCGGTAAATTATTGCAACCAATCATCTCATTTGCGAATTACTCAGCGACGTCCGATATCCACGATTTCAGAACATTGATTGTCATCTTATGTTGTTAATCAGATATCAACGAGTGCGAAGCGATACCAGGATTGTGCGAGGGTGGCAAGTGTCTGAACACTCCAGGATCGTTCACCTGCGAATGTCCTGATGGACAGGCGAGAGATCCCGAGACAAACTCGTGCAAGGATAGGGACGAGTGTCAGGAGGAAGGAATTTGTACGGATGGACGCTGCGTGAACACAAATGGCGGATATTACTGTCTGTGCAATCCTGGATTCATTCAGAGCCAGGATCGAAAATTCTGTATCGGTATGAACATTGAACAAATTCGAAAGTATTAAGACTTCAGTATGCATTAGTTTTTGATCAAAATTGCAGACGGAAGACAAGGACTATGTTACACGTCGGTGAACAGGAACGGTCAGTGCAGAAACCGACTAGCAATGAGGCTGAGCAAGAAGGATTGCTGCTGTGGCAAGAACATGGGACGCGGTTGGGGCGACGAGTGCTACATTTGTCCCAATCCCGGAAGTGGTACGTAGAAACAATAGAAATACCTCCGTGGAGAAAGAACGTTTAAGTGGAACGTTCAAATTAAAAACGAAGCCGCCCAGGAGGCACGGACAATGTTTACGATAATTGCGAGTAACGGGAACCGTGTTATTACTCAATTATAGACGATTACAACAGGCTATGCTTGCAACAATTGCAACCGATCACCGCCATAAACGAGTGCGTTCTACGACCGGACATTTGCGGAAGCGGGAAGTGTATCGACACGAAGGAGGGGTACGAGTGCGATTGCTATCCCGGTTTCACGAAGAAGGCTGGCAGATGCGAGGACGTCGACGAGTGTCTTTTGGGATACTGTCAGGGTGGCACTTGCCAAAATTACGAGGGTAGTTTTACCTGTCAGTGCCCTCCAGGTTTCGTTGTGTCGGGAGAGGGAAGATATTGCACAGGTAATTTTTTTGTAGGTTTGGATTACACGATGGAACATAGAGCAATTTGGATTTTCTTGCAGATCACGACGAATGTCAGGACACAGGAATGTGCAACAACGGACACTGCATCAACATGAACGGGTCCTTCAAGTGCAAGTGCAACGATGGTTATGCTTTGTCACCTACGAAGAACACTTGCATCGGTAGGAATATTCTTTCATAGATGCGATAAACCTGTCGGTTTTTTATTTAATGCGAATATGGTCGGTCACAGATATCAACGAATGCGCCGATAATCCTCGTATCTGCTTAAACGGAAGATGCGAGAACACCCCAGGATCGTATCACTGCATCTGTCAATCTGGATTCACCGCGTCACGAGATAATACGTTCTGCGTCGACATGGACGAGTGTTCCACCAGTGGAATGTGTGAAAACGGGAAGTGCGTGAACATGGAGGGTTCTTTCAAATGCGTCTGTGATTCTGGCTTCCGGATCGGACCGGATCAAAGCCATTGTATCGGTGCGTGTTCACATAATACTTTCATTTTTCCAATTTAACTTTCAGAATTATAAATAAATTCTTGCTCGCATAAACTACTTTCATTTCATTAGATATCGACGAGTGTCTAAGTGGACCCTGTCAAAATGGTCGCTGCATTAACACCCCAGGCAGCTTCCGGTGCGAATGTCACCCTGGATTCAACTTAGGACCAGATGGAAGATCCTGCTTAGGTCTGTCCCTAGTCAAAGTCCCAATTTCACAGTCCTAAACAAAACTGAGAATTCTATTTCTAACAGACACAAGAAGAGACTTGTGCTATTCGCAATACAAGGATGGACAGTGTTCTAATCCAACATCAACAGCGGTGACAAAATCAAGTTGTTGCTGTTGCACCGTGATTCTGGGACAACCCATGGGCTGGGGAAGTACCTGCCAACCTTGTCCACTTCCTGGCAGTACAGAATTCGATGCGTTGTGTCCACATGGAGCTGGAATGACTTACAATGGAGACGGTAAACAGTTCAGAATATTGTGTTGAACGCATATGTTAGTTACTAAGTGCCTCCAGAAATTAATTTATGAAACTATGACCAAAACAGACATCAACGAGTGCGCACAGAACCCCAATATCTGCGTGAACGGTGGCTGCGAGAACCTGATGGGTACATATCGTTGCATCTGCGACAGTGGCTACGAGGTGGACTCCACAGGAAAACAATGCAGCGATATAAATGAATGCGAACTAGAAGAGTCCCTCTGCAGCGGTGGTCAATGTCGAAACACGCCTGGAAGCTTCCAGGTATATAAAACATCTTTTCGTCCCTAAATCATTACCCCAATTTATCCGTCCAGTATAATATAAGTGAATCGATTAAACCTATCCTAGAGATTTATGGTTTGGTATTCACACAGTGTATCTGTCCAAGTGGAACGAGATTCAACACGCAGAACCACATGTGCGAGGACATCGACGAGTGCGAGGAACTCGGTCCGGATGTGTGCTTGAACGGGATCTGTGTGAACACTCCGACTTCCTACGAGTGCGAGTGCTCTCCGGGATATGTTCTCGATCATAGTGGCCACATATGCATGGGTACAAACATCAACGAACACAAATTTACCAAGCGTTAACCTTTTCTTCGACAATGTTTAGCTCGTATAGAAATTTTCTGAGATCAAAACTTCTCTTAGATAACAGGAGGGGTTCCTGCTGGACCAAAATGATAGACGGTCGCTGCGAGTACAATTTACCGAGACTGGCACTCAAATCCGAGTGCTGTTGCTCGGTGGGAGTTGCTTGGGGAAGTCCCTGCGAGCTCTGCGATCACTCTCTGTGCGAGTGCTCTAAGGGATACGCGAAATTTGGAGGCAAAGATTGCGTCGACGTGAACGAATGCGAACTGAATAGCGGAATTTGTAAGGGAGGAGGTACCTGTGTGAACACCGATGGTTCCTATCGCTGCGAATGTCCACCTGGATTGACTTTGGACGCGGCACGTAAGTACCAGTACATACATGAATTGCAACTATTTTACAAGGTAACAATATAATTTTTGTTTCATAATTTTGTACAGATACCACCTGCATAGACACCAGACAAGAGACCTGTTACCTGGACCACCGCCACGGTCAGTGTTCGAACGCGATCGAGGGTCAATTTTCCAAGAGCCTCTGTTGCTGCTCCGTGGGTCGCGCATGGGGCACCGAAAGATGCGAATCTTGCCCGAAACCGGGCACCCATGCCCATCAAGAACTGTGTCCCAGAGGACACGGCTTCACCGACAAGCAGGACATCAACGAGTGCATCGAGTTTCCCGGAATGTGTCTGAACGGGAGGTGCAAGAACACAGTTGGTACTTTCAGTTGCAAGTGCAATCAAGGTTTTGCGTTAGACGAACACGGCATCAAGTGTAATGGTAAGTGAGGATTATAACATCTTGCTGTTAACTGGGTCAAATTTGATGTTAGTGGGATCTCCAAGAGCAACATTTTTGTGGTATTCACTAACTCAGCGGAATTATCGTGTGTACGCAGATATCGATGAGTGCGAGATCATGCATGGAGTGTGCGGGAACGGGACCTGCAGGAATACGCCTGGCAATTTTCAGTGCGACTGTAATCCTGGATATCGCAGCAGCGATATCATGAAAATTTGCATGGGTACGTATCGTGTGGACTAACACTAACGAACCAGGAAGAACCAATTGAATTAACACGTAGCCATTAATTACAGATATAAACGAGTGCGAAGAGACACCAGGGTTGTGCTTAGGAGGTACCTGCATCAACACCGAAGGCAGTTTCAAGTGTCAGTGTCCTCCTGGACACGAGCTGGGTCCTGACAAGCAGTCCTGTAAGGACATCGACGAGTGCTCGAGAACCAGTGGAATTTGCTCGAATGGAGTCTGCGAGAACATGATGGGCACTTACCAGTGCATATGCGACGATGGTTATCAACAGACCGGATTGAAGTCGCATTGCGAGGACATAAACGAATGTGCGGCCAGTAACGGAGGATGCGAAGATATTTGCTTGAATACGCCAGGCAGCTTTTCTTGCTCTTGCAGGTATATTTTGATATTCTTATATTTATGGGATTAACCATGGGCGAGTTAGAAAGATGTTAATTTAAGTCCAGATGATGTTTGTATGATATAAGTGATATCTCTACATGGCCCTATTTTTTCAACAGCACTGGATTTGCACTGAACCTCGACGGTCGATCCTGCGTGGACGTCGACGAGTGCAAAGAGAATCCTCGAATTTGTAACGGAGGCAAATGCAGCAACATCCCTGGCGGCTACATATGCACCTGCACAGATGGACTGCTACCAGGAAAAGACGGAGCATCTTGCATAGGTAAATAAAAGGATCTTTAAGAGAAGACTTAAAGTTTAAAATCCGATTTTCGATAGATGTCGACGAGTGTACCACGCAGCCCCAAATATGTGGCTATGGTGAATGCTACAACACCATCGGTTCCTTCAACTGTCGCTGCGAAGAAGGATATTCCGTGAAACCGGATGCGGGTCCTGGTTGCACCGATGACGACGAGTGTCTGCTAAATGCTTATTCCTGCAGCGAATTCGCAGACTGCCAGAACACTCAAGGATCGTACGAGTGCACCTGCCATGAAGGCTTCGTAGGCAATGGGGTCGAGTGCAGGGATATAAACGAGTGCCTGACGAATAATGGAGGATGCGATTCTAACGCACAGTGCATCAACACCGAAGGATCCTTCAAGGTAATATTTCTTTTTTGATTTTGTTTTATTTTATATCTTTATTTTGGACACTGTACCGCTGGCATCATCTTGCGGCGAGTGCCTCAGCTAACGAAAGACGAAATTTCTTTTCTTTTTACATAAAATAAACACATTTTGCAATTTGCGGAAATGTACAATAGATCTACGAACTTAAAATCGCATCAATTTCCTTTATTTAAAAAAAATATGTAAATTTCTATCTTGGTTCCGGCATTCACCGCCAGATGACACTACCTACACAATTTCCAAACCGCGTACATATGAAATTACAGTCTGCGAAAAACTTGCAGTATGCATATAGCGTTAAATAAAAACTGAAACTATTGCAGTGTGTCTGCGATGCTGGCTTCCGAGGCGACGGTTACACTTGCAAAGACATCGACGAGTGTGCGAACGACAATACCCTTTGCGAAAATGGACACTGTCTCAATTATCCAGGCTCTTTTCGTTGCGAATGCGAGATGGGTTTCATGCATCCGGACGAAAATAACGAGCAGTTGTGCGTGGACATAAACGAATGCGAGATGTTCAGTAATTTGTGTGTTTTTGGACGTTGCGAGAACATATTTGGCATGTTCCGTTGCGAGTGCAACGAGGGGTACAAACTGGATGGATCCGGGGGGAACTGTACGGACATCGACGAATGTGAAAATCCACAATCATGTCAATACGGAACTTGCATAAACACACAGGGAAAATACGTGTGCAAGTGTCCGCCTCATCACGAGTTGGTTGAAGCTGGAAACGCTTGTGTTGGTCAGTAAATTTGAAAATTTAATAATTCGGAAATTTAGAAATCTAGCTTTAACTTTTCGGACTTCTAGATAGGAGAGAATCGTTCTGTTTCACCGGCTTCGAACATGGAACCGGAAAACCTCAATGCATCTTCGACCTATCCTCCGCGGTGACGAAGGCAACATGTTGCTGCAGCATCGGAAATGCTTGGGGCAACAATTGCGAGGAGTGTCCGCACGTAGGGACCAAGGAATTCGAGGACCTCTGCCCTGGGGGACCCGGGTATAGACCTAATAGAGTCACCGTGATACTGGAGGACATCAACGAATGCGAGGAACACGAGAATATTTGTCAGAATGGACATTGCACGAACACTTTCGGTAGCTTCATGTGCTCTTGCAACGAGGGCTTCATTTTGGACGACACCAAGACTAGTTGCATTGGTAATTTCATGAAATTGTTTGAATAATGTTCCACATGAAAAATTTATGATTCAATTCCTGATTTTTTATAGACATAAACGAATGTGCTTTACATCCACAAATATGTGGAGTGGGTTACTGTATCAATGATCAAGGGAAGTACCACTGTGAGTGTCCAGAAGGGTACATGGCTATGCCAGGAGGAAGTAAGTGAATGTCAATTATTTAATAACAAAGATTACATCAAGATTTCCATCTAAATGGATCTATATAACAGTCTTATTTAGTTCACATACGAATTTTTATCTGAAAAAGTTATTTTATTTTCTCAGAGGAATGCGTGGATATGAGAAAAGAATCGTGTTATCTGAACTACGACGCCGGTCAGTGTTTCAACCCCATGCTGCATCCACAAACAAAAATGTTGTGCTGTTGTTCCATGGGTGCTGCCTGGGGAAATCCTTGCGAACAGTGTCCAGCAGAAAGAACTCGTAAGTACATAAACTGTTATTTTTCGTGTAAACATCTGAATCGCAACTGAATTATCCTGCAGGCGAACACGAAATTCTCTGTGGTATGGTACCCGGTCAGATAATGAACCCCATCACCAATCACACGGAAGAAATCGACGAGTGTGCTCTCATGCCAACCATGTGTACTCATGGTCGTTGCATGAACACTCCTGGTAGCTTCGAATGCCAATGCGATCGCGGATATATTTACGATCAGGATTCGCATCAATGTATCGATGAAAACGAGTGTTTACAGGTACGGTAATTTTATAGTTAACAGTTATAATTTTTCGGAGAATATAATCTTCGTCTCTTCTCAGGTTCCAAATCCTTGCAGCGGCAATGCACAGTGCATAAACAAGCAAGGCTATTTCGAGTGCACTTGTCCAGCTGGATACAAACTTGGATTGAGCCAACGAGACTGCGTGGACATCGACGAGTGCTACGAGAGACCCGGGATCTGCAACAACGGTGCCTGCAACAACTTGCAAGGCAGTTTCCAATGCGTTTGTCATCCCGGTTTCGCGTTAACGAGGGACCGCGACAATTGCGTGGACATCGACGAGTGTCAACGTAATCCGAACATCTGCAATAACGGGACATGCGTGAACACCCTGGGCTCTTACAAGTGCATTTGCTATCAAGGATTCAAGCTTAGCCCTAACAACGACTGTGCAGGTGAGTCATTACTTAAGAAGTCAATGGTCTTCGATTATAACGAATAAATTGTCGGGTAGATATCGACGAGTGTCGAATCATGCCCTTCCTGTGTCGCAATGGAAGATGTCGAAACACGATTGGTGCATTCATTTGCGAATGTGCCGATGGATACGTGTTGGCACAGGATGGACAACATTGCAGGGACGTGGACGAGTGTCACGAGGTGAGTGATGAATTTAGGGACAATTGTACCGAGTTTGGGAATTTTAATACCATTGAAACTTGCACCAGGTACCCGGACTCTGTCCTCCGCCAGGAAAGTGTCAGAACTTGATGGGATCCTACATATGCAACTGTCCTCCTGGTTACGAATTGGACCACACAAGAAAAAGATGCGTTGGTAGGTAAATGAAACCTTGACAAATGAAGAACTTCATAAAAATGCAACTGCAATTTGTACAGACGTCGACGAGTGCGTGGAGACTCAAGGAATTTGTGAAAACGGTCGCTGCATCAATACCGAGGGTGGTGTGATATGCGAGTGTCCAGTCGGATTTCAATTGAGCGATAAACCAAATTCTATGCGATGTATCGATGTCAGGGAAGAGTTCTGCTACGATCGTTATGTACCACATCTACGAGGACGATGTACCAATCCCCGCACAGGTGCTATGACGAAGAAACATTGCTGCTGTACTATGGGCCAAGCTTGGGGCAAATATTGCGAACAGTGCCCTTCAGAAGACAGTGGTGAGTATTCCAGCCATACGTGGATCGATCCAATTTAAAAAAAAATCAGAACTAGTGAAAAACTACGGTTCCATGTTTCCAGAGGAATTCAAACGACTGTGTCCCGAGGGACCAGGCAGGGACGACACAGGAATCGATCTGAACGAGTGCCTGTTCATGCCGGATGCCTGTGCAGGAGGCGAGTGCATAAACACGGACGGGTCCTTCAGATGCGAGTGTCCTTCAGGATACGTTTTAGATGCAACTGGAAGACGCTGCATAGACAACAACGAGTGTCTGACTGTACAAAACATATGCGGGAATGGGACTTGCACGAACATAGACGGTGGTTTTGAGTGTTCCTGCAACGAAGGATTCACACCCGGTGTGAACCAGGTTTGCGAGGATGTGAACGAGTGCCTGGAGATGGGCAATCAGTGTGCCTTCAGGTGTCACAACGCGCCGGGCTCGTTCAGGTGCATTTGCCCTTATGGGTACACTTTGGCACCCGATGGACGACATTGCATAGGTAGGTAAACGAAGAAATTTATGATAGGGAGATTGAATTATTTGGGTAAATTGAACGATCTTGCTTCAGACGTAGACGAGTGTGCTACCCCTGCAAACAACTGCAAATATCAATGCAAGAACCTGATCGGTAGTTTCATGTGTATCTGTCCACCTGGTTTTCAACAAATTGGCATGACCGACGAGTGCAAGGACATCGACGAGTGTGCAATTAACTCGGGACTGTGTCGAAACGGTCGATGTATCAATTTAGAAGGCAGTTATCAATGCTACTGTTACGACGGTTTCGAACAGAGTTCGGATGGAAAATCTTGCATAGGTATTTACACAAGATCTAATAATTTTAAACTAGCGGACAAAAACTGAGTATATTTTTCTTTAGATCGAAGAGTGGGATACTGTTTCCTGCAAACCATCGGTGGCAGATGTACGGCGAGGACCTCTGATTTGAAAACAGTAACGAAAGCGGATTGTTGTTGCACGATGGGTGCAGCCTGGGGTCCTCATTGTGAAATTTGCCCTACGAAGGACTCTGATAATTATAACGAGCTGTGCTTGGACAAAGGTTTCTCCGTAGACGGACAAGGTACTTAAACAATTTTCCTTTTATCAGTATCACCGAAATAATTTGACAATCTTTCTTAGATATCGACGAGTGCAGAACGATTCCTGATTTATGCAGAAATGGACTGTGTATCAATACTTTAGGATCTTATCGATGCGTTTGCAACAAAGGGTACAAACCTGACAAATCTGGTACCCAATGTGTCGGTAAGTATTTCAAAGATCTTATTGAACTTAATGACATGTTTAAAGAAAATTTTAATATCAATAAATTACAGACATAAACGAGTGTGAAACAGTACCGAAACCGTGCAAGTATAACTGCCAGAACACGGAAGGAAGCTTCATATGTTCGTGTCCTGCGGGATTCATCCTAAATCCTGACGGAGTTAGCTGCAGGGATCTGGACGAATGCGCAACCGGAAATCATCTGTGTCAACAGAACTGCATCAATACTCAAGGAAGCTACACTTGTGGCTGCCAGGAAGGATACACTCAAGATGGAGACGCGTGTCATGGTTGGAAATCGTTATTGATCCACTCGGAAAATATTCCACAAAGTTAATTATCGAATAACAAATGGTAATTTCGTGTGATTTGTGTAGATATAAACGAATGTGAGCAACATGGTACTTGTCCAAAACCGGGCACCTGCATCAATACTCTTGGAAGCTTCCGGTGTATCTGTCCGAGAGGATTCAAACTCGATCAGAGTGGAAGATTTTGTGTCGATCAGAACGAGTGTGCTGAGGACAGCACTTGCGAACATGGCTGTCAGGTTGGCAATTAGAATTTTACTCCTAGTTCTACTTAGAGACATATGAAATAAAAATATTTTCTTGCACAGAATTACATGGGAAGCTATCGTTGTGGTTGTCCAGAGGGTTTCGTCCAACACTTGTACTACAATCAGTGCATCGACGAGAATGAATGCAACACGTCTCCTTGTGGCGATAATACTTGCATCAATACTATCGGTAGCTTCAAGTGTGGCTGCCCTGACGGCTATCAATTCGATAACAATTTACAGATCTGTGTTCAGGTAAGGTTTTCACCATCTCCGTTACTAGGAATTAAATATTAAAACAGAGGTATTAATGAATAGGTGAGCTCTGGATGCATAGGAAGTCCTTGTGCATTTGGATGCATCCCTAACGGAGCGAGTGGTTTCATGTGTGGATGTCCAACTGGTTATCAACGAATTGGCCAGGTTCGTAGTTAGAATTTAGAATGAAGCGTTTCAGAAAAGAGCATCTTTCACATAATGTGATTCTAAATAGGGTCATTGTCTTTCGACGATAAATCCACTAGCACAAGGACATTATGGTGAGGATATCAGCAATGCACCGACGTTCGTCATCAATCCTGATCCTTATCACATACCACCGGCGGATGATAAGACCATATCGACAGAGGGTTGCTTCTCCTGCAAGGTAAAATCGATAGAAAAAATTTGAGAACCCCTAACAATTTCGGGTTTAAACGAATCTTCAAATTCGGATAGATCAATGGCAAAGGGCGACACAGAAGGAGTACTCGAACGAGATCGAACGACGAAGAGATGATTGCGAGACGAAATGAAATCATAAAGAGAAGATTCGTCAGATCTGCGAAGAGGCATCATCACGGTGAAGAATACCTTCTTAAGATCAGCTTGCGACAGACCAGGCACCGAATGAGAATTATCAAACTGCAGCCTGCTGTTAAGGTTATTTTATCTATTCAATTAAAACAAAATACAGATCCCTATGTCACTATAATTCTAATTTTATCGTGAATTAAAACGACAAATGATTGTTCGCAGGACGAGATGGAGTACAAGATCGTGAAAGGGAACGAGGATAATCATTTCGAGATCGTGAACGAACACGGCATTTCTGCGTTGCATTTCCGCAGTCGATTGAAGAAACCCGATCGATTCAGGCTGTTGATTCACGGAGGTTCGAGAAATGCCAGCAACCAGGAGAACGAAGTCTGGGAAAGGCCACTCACCTTTAGAGTGCACTTAATAGTGACGGAGTAATTCCTAGAGGAACGGTGTTTCCGTTCTTTTAGTCAATTTTCGTGTCGCCACACGCAACGGGAGAGAAATTAGCTGGGCTACAAGTATTATATACATGGCACGAAACTTTTTGAAATTCGTTCGGGCAGGCGAAGCCTTTAAACGCTTTTTAATTTGTGTTCATTTGACTCGCGTCGTCTCACTGCCAAATAACTTTTTTTTTTCTTATTCTTTTGCGTGGAACGTTGCTATATCGCGCGATTGATCCTTGGACGGCATTAAATTTGTTAAATTTCCAAATCTCTACATTTTTGCTACTGGATTGTATTTCGGAGTTATCGCTATCCGAGGATTATTAACACTGCCTCTGCCTTATTGTGTTTTACATTGTTTTTTCTTCATCTACTGCCTCCAAATACTCGTGAAACTTACAGAACTTAAAAAAGAAGACTAAAGAAACCGGAAACTGCGGACTTCCTGCCACAATTTATCGACCCACACGTAGAAATTTAACACTCTAGGAATGTACAAACGAAAATGAATATTTTTATTAAATCTAAGTTTAACGATGGAATGTATACATACACAGACGTAGCTTTATATATTTATATAACGTTTATAGACGGCTAGAAACGAATAGGACGGTGCAGAATTCCAGGTGTCAATTTTTAATAAAAGATATTCGGAGATTATAATTTTATATCACGATTATCGAGCATCTGGAGCAACGTTTCGAGCGTCTCTCGCACCGTTTAAGTGCCTTCAGGACAATTAAAAGAGAATTTATATAAGGCAAGTAACGTTAATCGATAATATGTATAATTTAATTAGTTGACGATCGTTGAGCCTAATCGTGTTGTTTATTAAAGAACACTGAGACCCATACGATTGTCATTTACGATAGATATGTGAATAGAAACTATGATGGATAATTTTGTACAATCGATCGCGAATGCGAGGATTATTCCAACCGAGATGGTTCACAAATATATCTGTTATAAACCTATGACCCTATTTTTTTACCAAATATTCTGCACCATATTCAAGAATGAAAATATACTAATACAAGTAGATACAATTGAGTCTCAATGAGTTTTTGAAAATTTATATTCGGGACAATAGACCAAACTTATAAGTAAAATCGTGGACATAAACTTCACCAGGATACAGTATACAGGTAGGGAAATTATTAATGTTGATTGCATTGGGGTAGTTTTGAGGGGACATAACAAATCCTCCGTGTCTCCGATACCGAACACCGTCTTTACCCCAAATTTCTTTCGGTTCCTCGTACAGTCCCTGCAATAGATTCTATTTGAAACATCCAAAACTTAGAAAGTCACGATCAAATTTAAAATTGTTTAACTTTATCGTAGTCGTCGCAATAATCCTCGAAGTCAGGGGGATAAACGCGATCGAGATCTGGTAGATCGTTTCCGGTGGAGAATTGCAAGCCAGGTTGGTTCGAGTATACTTCCATAGTTCTCCCCGAATCGGGATGCAAAACCCTGGATGCAGAGTATGGAAAATTTTCCAATAAAAATATTCTCGCATTCGGGTTGACTTACCTAGCGTGAAATCGGTAGACCCAACAACTGGGGCTGGTTATGCAGAGGTTCTGGTTATAACCACCCCCTGGTACACAGTACAGCTTCTTCCTGGTTAGCCGTGTCGGTAAACGTAGATCGTAGACTGTTCGATCAACCGAACGTATCTCACCCGTAGGCAAATAGTTGTCTTTGATATCCGCGAACGTCCATCTTGCAGCGTTCAGCGAGACTATGTGCCTTTTTAATTCGTCTGGACCAGTTGCCTATGACGAAGATATCCTAATTATTTGAAATTTCATCTAGTTCCTTATCGAGACCACAAAGTGTCTTGTGAACAGAATTGTTCTGTCGGTCTGAAATCATAATCTTACGTGTCCAGCAAGATTCATGAAGCAATTAGCAGTGATATTAACAGGTGTCGGTCGTGTGGCAGTGGCTCGTATGTTAACTCGAAGATGATTGTCATCAGTCCAAGAATATTTAATCTGCGTTAACATATTTCCCGGATATCCTTCGCTGTTTGCTGGACTCAAATGCGACATCACCTGTTCAAGACATACTTCTATAATCAAATACCGAACTACTTCCGTGACGATTCTCGCACCACGTGTTTCTTCATTATGTAAGAATTCCAATTAACATTGTCGAATCCCACGAAACCACCATTGAAATGACTGACACAATCCCTGTCGTTGATCGATAGGGAGTGAATCTTGTTTTCGATCTTCGCCCTTGCACACGATATTCGATTCACCACTCGACCGATTATACTTCCCATGTACCTGTGCTCCAGATAACCTGATTATATCTTCACGAATGTTACGGAGAAGTTTCGCAGAACAGTACAGGAAAAATACGATTATCATTTTACCGCTCATGTCATCGAATCCTAGCACAACGTCGCCCAGAATTCCGTATTTGTTTGGAACCTTGATGGACTGAATACCAGCACCCCAAGATATTAATTGAACCGAAGCTCTGTGTCTATTGGTCATCGTGTATCTAATCGAGCATGTAACAAAACGTTCAAATATCGCGATCATGCTTCGCAAGTTTCTAGGGAAATATTTGCTTTGCTTTCTTTACGGTATTCAATAGCATCCGCAATTTACCTTCTGACGATCTCAAACGGTCTATTTTGTTCATTGCGATTCGGTCTGGGTACAAATCCGAAACCATCCTCCTCGATGAACGTACCCGCCACGGACATGATGCAACGTGAACAGAAAATTTACCCCGCTCCCCTTTTCCGAACGATTTAATTCTTCACGGCGAATTTAGCTTTCTTGCATGTCTATCTTACCGAATTTCCGGCCATTCACCGAAATGTTTCCACGAGAATTTTTCCGCCAACGAGGTTACGAAACGTACCTGTTCCGAACTGGTACGGGGAGCCAACTTCTCGTTGAAAGAAATCGACCGTGCGCGGTGAACAATCGATTTCCGAAAGAGGGATTTACGATTCAGTTCTTTTTACGAGTGGCAAAAATAGAACACCTAGCAAAGACAATAAGTGGCACATACTTAAGAAATATATTATAGAAAATACACGCCGGCAATGTAACGAGCGTAACTCCGAATAGTCGTCGTTTGAGAAAATGGAAAGTTTGCGAACTGTCAGAGCGCGTTTGAATTCGGTTCTGCAAGAGGAAAAACAAGAATCGGAAGGCAACAGACCGCGAGCAAAAGCCATTACGAGAAATCAGGGTATTATCGCGGTAGCAAGCGAGCGACACAAATCCGACAAGCGAGTCTCGTTTTAACGCTTCGACGCCGCCGTGACGAGCGATCCCGGAGAAGCACGCGAGCGTCGAACGCGAAGAAGAAGAAGAAGAGCGACGGGCAAAAGAGTAAAGGGTGGAAGGAAGAATGGAGGAGAACCGCGAAGGGTATCCCTCGAGGACGTGGATTTTCTTTCTCAGCCCGGTCGGCTGATCAGTCTCAATTCCCGCGAAGCGTTCTCGAGGCTGCGAAACACTCGCTGGAAATAATTACATTAATGGCGTCGGCCCGGGAGAAAGCCGTTGGATACATCGATGGATGCCCACCCTCTCACTGTGTTCCTCGAGGAAGCTCCCGCTAGTTTCAATGGCGAAACATGGAACTGACGGAATGATGCTCCACCCACGGGCTAAGGCATACAGTGGTTGCCAAAAGTTTCCGGTCAAATTCATTTTTTTATGAACAAAGGATTAGAAAAATTCGCAACAAGTAACCTGGAAAATAAAATGCCGAGACATAACTGTTGGATACTAGGTAAGGTAAATGCCAAGAACTAGTTCAGCCGAAATTCGATATAGCCTACAAAACTACCCTTGTGCTATTAGCATACCATTACTAGTTAAGTACTGTTCTTGCTATATTATGTTGAACACCAGTGTGTTATCCCTAACCCCAGATATTTCTAGTACAGTTACAACCTAATAAAAGTCCTAGTTAGAATTTTAAGGAGAAACTTTTGTTATCCACTGTACGGAGTGGGTGCCACCCACCCCTACAGTTGCTGTCGCACCTCGCGCAACGTCAACTCCCTCCAACTCCCTACACACACCCTTGCAGCTTTCTTGCCGACAATGCATAATGCCATTCTGCCGCGGTAACGGCAACAATAAGCGCGCACGTCCTGCTGGAAAGTAATTATCTTAATGTCGACGAGCCGAGCGGCGACGAATGGAGAACACTCGCGCGACTCTGGCTGCCTTGTGAGAGGTATACTCCTGCTTTACCCCTTCTCGCGGGTAGTTCCATTCCTTTTGCATTCCATCCATCCTTCCTTCCTTCCTTCCTTCCTTCCTGCCTTACTTGCTTGCCATAGCTTCGTTGTTTCACTCTTGGATGCGGATTGTGCGCGACACAATATCGATGCCGCGAACCGTTGCCGCGATATCGTGACAAATCGTGTCGCAACACGCGGCGGAATTGTCTTCGTTGTGCGCTGATGAATGCGTCTCGTGAGCGACCGGGACCGTGCCTCTTGGTTTATTGCACTCGCGAAACGCTGAACTTTGACGCGCTCGCGAAGAGAAGACGCTTTGGCTGACTTTCGAAGCGGACCTTCTTTAGAAGCTTGGCAAGGGTTGCTGAATGGAACGAGTTCTTTGAGCTGATCTGGAGTCTGCGGGTTTTTAATGGGTTTCATGGTTTTTCTTTCAGAATTAGGCGTCTTTGGCATTATAATAGAAGCGTAGACAGTTTGCGAAGTTGTATACTTTTGTTCGATACCGAGGCTGATGGAACAAATGCTTTGGTTGATCTTTGAAAGTTGATGAATACCACATAAAGTTCATTCATTCTAAATTTCACATAAACTTTATTCTAACTAAATTACTTCTGACTATCGATCCTAACATTTTCTCCACACCGTCTACGTATACGTATATCCTTGCGTTCTAAAAATATTCCCGTCGCAAATAAAAGTAAAAAAAATAAGGAGAATAAAAGGAACGGAAGAGGTTGATAAATCCGTCTACCCGAGATACTTAGGTCTCGATAAATTTTTGATTGCATTAAAATCGAGCCGGTGGTGATCCTATCGGAGGCTGGAAGCGCGACAGCGCAGCCGGTAATTCCATTGGTGTGCCTACAGGCGAGAGATCCTTTGTAATCGACACGAGAAAGGGTTAGAGGAGCTGAAGGGAACGGGAGGGGGTTATACAGGGAACGAAAAAGGATGAAGAAGGAAGGAAAAAGTGCGTTTTACCGTGACCACCCGGATCGTATTATTCCCTTCTCTTTTCCAATCTCAATTAGTCATTACGTCTGACGGCATAGCTTCGATGCCCTCGTCGAAACTCCCTCGACGTCCGCGGCTGGTTTCTGCATTAATTGCGTCTACGTCGAGTCTATGTGACCCCTCTTTCGCCACCTCGTCGATTCGCTGGCTGATACGGGGGTTGTTTCGACAGGGATTAGTGTCGACGCCACCAACCGCATAATTCGCCCCCCTCCGGCTCCAGTTCGCGTTTCGCTCCTCGAGAAAATCAGATCCGCGGCCGAGTAACGCGAGAATCGAGCCCTCCAAGACGTTGCTTGTTTACGTAGTAAAATCCGCTGCGGCTTTGTCACGATTCCCAGCCGAGCGTTATGCCCGATAATTGATCGTTACGAGCCGTTTGTGCGAGAGGCTTCATCCAAGTAGCTGCGAGACGACGCGTTAATTCGAGCGGAGTTGCCGAGGCTGAGGCGAGCTGGCTCAACGGGACTGAGTACACTGGGTGAACTGAATTGTTGGAAACAGGAACGAGCACTTTCTTTGGAATCGAAGTCGTCTACCAAATATCCAAATAATTCCATTCGATTGCAATTCAGATCTTTATTTCGACAAGGTTATACGATTAGGTTAAACTCGCTGAAGAAGGATTAACATTATTTTACATCGTTGCACAAATCCCTCGTTATCTATATAAATATGATACGATGGGGTGTAGCTAACGCTATGAAAGCTGTGGATCTTTATACGTGACCTCAAAAGTACAGAAGAACATAAAGGGTGGAAGAGTGCGAAAACGATGGTTAGGAAATATCCGAAATCTTACAGCAAGAACCACCCAGTAGATCGCACGTGTGCTCCCGCATGGCGATGGGTTTCATCCCGGTCGGCAGTTACTCGAACGTGTTCTTCAGGGGGTGCCCCAATCCCGACGCACGGTAACAGTGCAGCTACTTCACCCTCGGCATCCAGGCCGCCCAACTACCCCCTCATCCACCCACAAAACCGGAGAGGCAGTCGCTAATTACGCAACGCGTTCGAGCGTGTACGTCGGGGTGGCGACGCAGCACCGTTATGGGCCCGTGTATCCCTCGTCCACCCCCTCGTCGTTTTCCACCACCCTTAGCTCTATCTTGTTCCCTCTTACCCGTCGCTTTCTGGTACTTTCGCGATTGCCTATAATCACCCAAAGCACATTGCGATTACGTTCCGTTCTGCCCCACCTGCCTCCAGGACAAACCACCTTCCTCCCTACACCCGAACCACCCCCGGCCACCCTGCGTCGAGCTCGCGTCGAGCAGTCGACTTAATTTGCAGGATCAACGTCGAAACGTCGCGCGGATTATCCGACGCATCCGAATTATACGCTCGGTGTGCTGGCTGGATACGCTGAGCACCTGCGAATTTAACAGAGGAAGATGATTACTAATTAACCGGGATTTTGCCACCTGGATGAGAAACGACCCGTTCGAGAGACGGGATCTCCGAGAGGGATCTTTTCAAGTCACCGGTATCCGCTTTTCGGATGAGACGGGATTTTTCAACTGGATTACCGATCTAATGGTCAATCCTGTATGTTATAACGTTTATTTTACTTGTCAAGACAGACAAATTGCCCACGCGTTCACATCTAGATATCTCTTAATTTCAAAGTCTTCGAGCACAGTCGAAGTTCGCCAAAGTTTCTCCACCGAGTGGTTTGACCACAGCACGATGAATTGATTTCGACGTTCTATAACGTCAACGGTCAATTAACATTTGACTAATTGTTCGATCGTTGATTAATTGGTCACATCGTACAATTCTATATCAGAGCATATCAAATGCGTCTACGACCAAAGTTTGGAAACTGATGTACCACGTGGAAAGTTGGTAGCCGAATATAATGCAGATTCTATTGGTTCGCCAACTTATCAGGCGCGCACGGTAACTATATCAGGACTGATCTTACTTTTTATCAGTGTGCTTCGGTAAAGCAGGACAAATGGAGGTCGAAGGCGAGGAAGAAAAATGAGCCGCGAGCGACGCGAAAACGCATTCGCGAGCTTGCACTCTCGAAATCGTAATCTCCGGTGGAACAAAAGTCAGCATTGTCCTGATCCCCACGATTCTCGCGGCATTTCCATTGAGATCGACCTTGGCAATAGCTCGATAGGACACAAAAACGTCGACACAGAGTCCCCAGACGGATCTCTCCAACTCATTCGAGATTCACAGCGACCGGGAAAGGGGTGGTGGTTGGTTCAACGGAAGGGGATGAGGGCTACGAAAAGATTTGGTCGCTAATGGCAATCATTAAACGAGGACAACGGGTTTTCATACGTGCAAACCCGAAGATATGCCGCAGCCTCGAATGGCTGAAGGTGGATGGCAAGGTGGTGAAAAGAGAGGGTGGCATTGGGGTGTATCTATCGCGTGGGGCTATACTTAAATTACCTAGGAAGCATCGCTGCCATTCATACGCGAGATAAGCATTGTCATCCCGAGGGATTGTCTCACAAACACCTCGCTGGCATATGCTTTATGTTGGAGAATGGGGTGGCGGGACGGGGGTGACACTCGAACCTTTATTAGGTAGATAACCGAGGTGCGAGCTACGGTATATACGCTAAAACTCAAATGTATTTATTCCTTTTGTATCTTTTCGTATTTGCGAGCTATGTGTCTGATACTTTTCACAAGGTTCAAACTCTTTGAACAAAATTCATACACAGATTTGAATTTTATGAGAAATTATATTTAATCTCTGTCTTAATTATAGAATATAATAATAAGTGTGTATCCATTTTCCTGGGACGTCCTGTATATACACTCGTGTATGTATTTGTTATTGAATTACTTTTGCAATTCATCTCGAGAAATAGATAATCGTATTCGATTTCTATAAATGATTATTAAGGCAAATACTTTTGAGCAACCGTGTAGGCGCCCATCCACACTAAGCTGCCTCGTTTTACTCACTTCAATGCTTAATGGAATTGAGTTCTTGTAAGCGTCCTCGGTCCCCCAGCACCGCCCCCCTAGTCACCCGATTCACCCACCACCCAATCCGTGACACCCCTCGCAGGGTGGCGATGGGTGCCGAAGGGACGACGGAGGAGGCGGAGTAGGAGGACACGAGATAATTGGTATTTTGTCTCGCCAAATCCTTTGTACCTCGAGTTTTAATTGACTTCGAGATTTTTCAATACCAATTTGCACCCAACTGCATAGAGAAGCAGGGGTGTATTCGTAGCCCGCGAGACTTGTGTGCGCCCGCTCGGACGTGCACGTATTTCGCAGAATCCGACCTGACGGAATGGCGACCATCCATCGACGGGGATTTTTTTACTCTCTTCTCTCCGGCAAGAGTCCGGCTCCGCATTTTTTTCCCTCTTTTTTTCGCGCTCTAATCGTTTCCTCCCTCTGTTTACGGTTCTCTTATTGGCTACGCTCTCACCCCCTCGCTTCGACGTACACGATAGACGATTTTAAATGGAAAGAGATTTTGATAGCGACGTTTTGTCCGACGGGGATATTTTATTCGACGGATCGACAACTTTATGTCTGTCAAAAATTCAATTTAATGTTATACCTTGAGAACGGATTTTTGAGGCTCACCGATAGGATAACTCACAAAGGGGTCGACAAACTTTTGTTGCACTTTCAATCACCAAAAGAGAATAACAGTTTTGCAGAATTTTGTAAAGCAAAGTACCAAAATGTTAGTCGTCAACGGAGCAGTATTTCGTTCGAAGACGCAGAAAGCTTAATCGATTATTTGGAAATCGAAGAGTAAGGAGACACCGCGGCGTACGCGCGTTCGCGACACAAAAGCACAAACGACTAATGCAGTTCAAGCAACAGAGAGGGACAGAGAGAAGAAGAGAGAGAGAGCTTTTATTCGTTCGCATTGCTGAATGTCCTTTGGGAGCGGAGGGCGCGGTGAGTCGAGATTGGGAAAGGGGCACCGCTCGCTCCTTTCTCCGCTGTTGCTTTCCATTCTAATCCAAGTGCCTGTCGTCGAGAGATTTTTTGCATTGTTCCTGAGATTTCCCACAGGAAAGGAACCGGCAGATTTCAGCCCATCATTGTTTCCGCGGAGAAAAGAAGGACGCCAACGAATGCGAATTCTGATTAATTACTCCACGAAATGACCTCGGATTAGTCACCCGTACTCTCGCCAAAAAAATCGTGTTAATGATTCATTTTCTTGATCGGATCGTTGGGTTTACTTGGTCGAATATTTACCAAGATCTCAGATTTAACAAATTTTGAAATTACAAAGTTTCCAAGCATCTAATATCTATTCGTCCACTAGTGTACTTTCGCTGAAACTCCTAGTAATAAATAAAACAAAAATAACAAGTGGTTTCGAAACTATGACTGCCACCCCCTACATCCTGTCGGAGATTCGGGTGTATCGAGGTTATCGGAGCGTGGGTGTAAGACGCGAGCGAAGGACCTAATCCGATCGAAGATCGTGGAGCTCGAACCCGAAGAATCCTAGTCGGGTTCTCTCGACGGCGCGTCGGAGCAGAAGGGTCGCGCGGGTGGGATCGAGCGTAACCAATTATCGCGCGAAATCGCGCCGTTGGTGGCGTGCAAAGCGGTACAGGAACAGAAGTAGTCAATAACGGGCAGCCTATACGCTATTTGTACTTCATCGTATCGAGGTAATCGATAATAATAATTGCAGCTCGCGGTCTCCGAGGCAGCAGCAGCAGCCCTCCTTAGTTCGATGTGGTACAGAGGGGTTGCTGGTTCGGTGTTACTTAGTGGGGGAGAAAGGGTAGAAAAGGTATATACCGCGTGCACCGAAGCAACTTGGACGAATAGCGTGAAGAGGGTCGGTTCGTGGGCGCGGCGTACGACGCTCCGCGTCGGTTCCGCCCTCGAAATCCAGTCTGACAAGGATAATCGAGCTGGAAAACGAAGAGAGAAAGAGAGAGGAAGAATGGATCCCTCCAGCAGGTCGTGGACCGGTCCTACAGGCAGTCCACGCTCAGTCGACACCGGCACTCCATTCGAGCACGTTCGACCGTTTGCCGCGCTCTCTAACACCTCGTCGTTCGCTGTCAACACGGTTTTTTCTTTTTTTTCCTATCCGGTGTTCCGTTCGTTACGATCATTCAGACGACGACATCGATCAGTGCATGCCCGCGAGGACAAAGACGCTAATCGAGCGCGACGAACGTCCGCTCGCGCGTGTGTGACAAGTTTGCCAAACGAAAACCCCCGAAAGGTGATTGAATCGAAAGAGTATCGAAATCGGCTGTGACAATGATGAGCTCTCATCAACAACACCCGGGCTACGGGTTCCTCTCGGGCATGGACCTGCACTCTGTGCACCACGTGAGCCAGGACATGAACGTGGCCGGTCAACAGACGGCGTCGTCGCAGGAGCAGCACATCAAGAGGCCCATGAACGCCTTCATGGTCTGGTCGCGCATCCAGCGGAAGAAGATCGCTTTGGATAATCCAAAGATGCACAATTCCGAGATATCGAAGCGACTGGGTGCCGAGTGGAAGCTGTTATCCGACAGCGAGAAGAGGCCGTTCATCGACGAAGCGAAGCGTCTGCGCGCCATGCACATGAAGGAGCACCCCGACTACAAGTACCGTCCACGAAGGAAACCCAAGGTGCCGGTGTCCGTGGTTCCTGGCAAGGCAGGTTCCATGAGTCCAGGTGGCTTCCCCAGCTTCCCTTTGCCGCCGTATTTCGCTGCACCTGCCGCTCCGGTGTCCCATCACCATCACCATCCGCATCCGCTCGACTATCCGCCTCTACCGCCGTACTTCGGCTCCGCCTTCGACGCCGTCCACCTAAGCAAGCTGGTGGCCGGAAGCAGCGCCAGCGGATCCAGCTCCGCGGCCGCGGCTGCGGCGGCCGCCGACGCGGCGAACAACAACGCGGCATCCGCGGCCGCAGTCGTCAGCAGCTTCTACTCCGGATTCTACACTTCGCCGACGACAGCAGGTAAGCCGTACCCGACGACGGCGTCGCACCTGGGACCTCTGTTCCCGACCGGGCATCACACGACGGGGCCGCATCCGCCTCTGATGTTCCCGTCCTCATCGACCACCGGCTCCGGAAGCATCGTCACCACCACCAGCAGCCCGGGAAGCAGTCCAGGCTCCACTCCGATCCCGTCGTCCCATCAGCAGGTGCCAACGCCGACCACCTCGACGACTCTGGACCTCGAGCAACTGCGCAGACCCGTCTCCGTGATATTCTAGACTCGTAGATCCGGATAGTTCAGGACACTCGTCGAGCCGGGAAGAAACGCTTTTCGTTCAGGGATTCGCGTCGAGAACCACGTCTCTAGGGACGCATTTAGTGCACGCGGGACGATGTTGTATTTATATTCGCGATGCTCGACAGCCGACAGCAGGCACTCCCCGTGAGAAGTTTGTTCGGGTCTTTTGTAGCCGAATGTCCGAGGAGGCGGTCGCAAGTGAGATAGGTCTTCAAGGTTGACCCAGGCCGATCGCGGATCGACCGCCGTTCGGGGAAGCCTCGCCGCCAACCACGCGGATAATTGAATTAGCATATTAATGCGTTGGAACAAAAGAGTCGTTTAGGACCGCATTCGTTTTGCTTTATTGAATGGGCTTCATTGTGCGACGCGCTGTCCCCTAGACGGGGAACCGTCCTCTCCCTGCGGGAGCTACAAAGTATTGTTTTCAAATAATATTTTATAATTGCGGATGTGCCTTTTCCGTCGCCTGGACTTCGTCAGGTACTTAGAGAAAGTTAGCGAAGAACTGGGTCTCTCCAACTTTCAGTTTGGGCTAGAGTCCACTTTTGATAGTCCGGTTTCCAAAAGATCAAAATTCCCAAATTCCCATGATTCCGAAATTCCAACACTCCCAATGTTTCTATACCTTCTAAAATTTCATAAATAACCCGCCTCATAAGTAACCGAGACCCACACTTCAACAGTTTCTGATCCGAGAAACATTCTGAACAGTTTTACAATGCATTGTTCCGACCGTTTCACCTACATACGTGTCCATCTTGTCCAGGCGAAATTGTTGGCTCTCGGGCATCGTTAACCGTTCGTTTTAATATATCGTTTGTACGAATGTAAATAGATCGTAATACACAATCGGCGTAGGTTAAGGACTAGTTCTGGTGGAATGGCTCGTTCGGTCTGGGTTAAGCCTTGCTTCCGCCCACAAACGGGCGAGCAACGCTCGTTCTTCCGAACGATGCTGATGCTCGAATTTCGGGGACTCTTTTCGAGATTTCTTTAACGAACGACCGTATTTCGTCCAACACCTCCAAATGGTACGCACTCCAGAGGCAGCTCGTATGTGATACTCTCCGCGTTTAATCCGTGGACGATTCGAGTGCCGCGCGTACTCGAGGTTCAAAATTTTACCGCGAGTTCGAATTTTCGTGTTGGTCTATCAAGTCTGTCCCTGGAAGTAGAATTTCGAGCGACGAGCGGGAAATGTTTCGAGGAATCTGACTAATACGGTTATGAACATTATCTTTTAGTGTAATGTCTCGATGTAAATTAGAATAACTTTGTTTTGTTTTTAATTGTAAGTAAGAGGCAGCATTTGCGTTGCTGTATGGAAATATGAACTTGTATTATCGCTGGAGTATCTTTGCACTCGTGCCTGGATATTTCAGTAGGGACTTCTGAAACGAACGTTTCAGAATAATTTTGTTATACTTGTCTGAGTGTTTGTGGACAAAAGTAGGTGAACTATTTGCTACTGGTGGGACATTTTGTATATACGTATACTGATGAGACAAATTTCTCGAAGCGTTTTCTGCTGATGATTTCGCAACGCTATTTTACTAACGATAAGCTCTTCTCCGAAAGCATTTTCGTCGCCGTGGTCCGAATGTAAATGGACCAAATCGTTAACTGTGATTTCGTTACGTCGTAACAAGCGTTCGCGGTTTCAAAGCAACCAATCCACGTGTACGTGTCGTTTTTTCGTAGATTTTAAAGTCGCCTCGTACCTCTTGTTGTATCAACATTAACGTTTAGAGCATACATACACACACACACACACACACACACACGCGCAAGCGTGCACGCGACCATTGTTGCACCGTGTATAGGATTATTATTTATGGAGAATGATCGCGTCTAGCGAATTTGTTTTTTTGTTTGTCAACGTTGTTTTCGCTGTTCAGATTTTTCTCTTGTATCCTTTCTTGTTTTGCACGCGCGAATATGTATCTATATGTATATACAATATTTGTGCACAAGTATCCATGTTGTCGTCTGAGAATTCGTGGAAAAACGCTAGTCCGTAGAAACGAACAAGAAAATTGTGACGAGTAGGTTTGTACGTTACGTTTCGTTTTTTTATCGATAAATTGTTATTTGTTTTATGGCAGCGATCGTGTAACGCGAAGGGCGTGTTCATTGAACGATGTAGAAAACTTTAAGCGAGCGAATTTTATTGTAAATGCCAGGCTCGTTGATATCTACGGGGGTCATTCATTAAACGAAGAGATAAAGGTTCATTAAAAATATTTCAGAGGATTCACTGTACATTCATAAATTCCTACAATTCCAAATTTGAAATTTCTCAAACCATTTCAAATGTTAACTCGTGCTGTCGAAAATGTTATTTTTTTTATCTCCGTTTGTCTCTTCGATTACTGAACGATCTTCGTACCCATAAACGACCGAACAGAATCGACGAAACAAGAAAAAAGGAACAATTGTCTCTTACCGTATATGTGCATATATTTATTATTATCGACGAATCAAAGTAATAAATGACTCTATGAATTTCATTAATACATCTCTTTCTATCATTTTCACCCTCTGCCACGTCTACACTTTTAAAGACCACAGAATTTTCAATTTCTTTGCAATGCAATTCATAGAATACTTCTAGTAAGACATATCATGTGAATTTCTACTTAACTGTGTATCGTACACCTCCATTTAGCCAATCTAATGAACATTCTGAAAAAATAACAACGAAGTCGTAGAATTTTATCGCGAATATTGGAATTGAGAAACAGCACTCCATAAAAGCAGCGAAAGGTGAACAAGAAACATTGATAGAAGAACAAAGTACCCCAGCGATTGTTCCTGGAAACTCATTTCAACCCCTGCGCCAACCGCCTCGCGGTGTCAGCCAAGATGGATACTATTCGCTCGAAATCCGCTGTAAGTCTGTGGAGGAGATCGATCGAGTGTCAGGTATCGAATGAATCTAAAGCGATCGGGAATCAAGATCGAGATCGGTGCAAGGGGCGAGGTGGGATTCGCACGGCGAGCGCGGCAGCTGCAGGACAATGACGGGACGCCAGGTCCCGAGACGAAATTCGTAACCTCGAATTTCCTCTCGCGACACTGGAGAAGCTGGCGGCCATTGAAAGCCCCGGTAGAATGGGAAATAAAAGGAGAGAAAGAAGCAGCGGAGTAGACGTCAGGTTCTCGTCAAACGGCACCTCTCGTCGTGCACCCTTCTCGCGTGTATACACTCTTTATTATTTCTTCTTTTTTTTTTCTTTCTCTTCTTCTATGCACGTTCGGTCGGTGCATTGAAAAAGTCTCGCCCTGATTCGGTGGAAGGTGACCACCCTTTGCTATTATGGGGTGCAACAGAGAGAGCAGGAGAGACGATCTGTCCTCTTCGTTTATCGCGTCACCCCAATGGGCATTGCGTTTCGCTATAACTACCCTCTGTTTAGAGGCCAATTGTATCGGCGCGGGGACCTTTTTACTCTTTTCACCCTAAGAAACCCCGCTGGCTCTGTTGGCCTGTCTCCTCAGTAGGGTGCGCACTTTTCTCTCTCCTTTTTCCGCCCCTTACTCGCTCGCTTTCGCCTACTCTGTATGTACATTATACGTGCTCTTATGCGTTCTCGCGTACCGATAACTCCCCGGCGAGAACTACTTTTCACCCCGCCGCTTCCGGTCCGACTTCTTGACCAACCCTCGGTCACGGTTTCACGTTTTTAAACGGTCTTCCGCGAAGAGGGAGAAACTCGAGACGCTTCGCGATTAAGGGTTCTTTAAACGCTTGCATTCTTTTTGTATCGATGATATTCTTTCCTCTATCCTTCCCACTTAGGAAATACGAGATGTTGAAAATAAACGCAGTAACCGCCATAAATTTATAAGTCACAACATATGCTGCCACCGAGGAATCTATCGAAACGTTTCGTGGCTCCATCCCGAACCAACTGTCCGGAACTATCGAGTTCTTTCAGAGTGAAGTGACAAGGTTGCACAAAGGACGACGCTTTAATAATGCAATCGAGTCGAGAGGAAACGAATTCGTTTCTCGTGCCACCCCCTCGACCCCCATTTCCCTTCTCTACGATTCTCCGTTGGCGCTACTCGGGATGCCACTTTTCCATTTACGACAGCCACGTCGAGTATCCCAACGTCCAGCCATTGCAAAACAGTTAAGTGCATTATATCATTCGAAGGAGAGGCACTGTTGTGCCCGAAGTGGACATTGTTTCAACCCGTTCCGCGCAAACAATGGCAGGAATCGAGTGCCGACTAGTACCTGGCTGTACATACGTTGAAACACTTTTCTTTTTTTTTTGCCTACCAGTCAGCGTCGACAATGATCTCGTTAAAGAGCCCTGACCGGACCACTTTGACTACGATAATGCTTTTCTTTTCTGCCTCTTTCATTTTTTCACCCGACCCTTTCGATCCTCACCGCCTTTGTTTCTCCATCGAAGCCAACCGCGGTTTGTCAGTTTCCTCTTTTGACTTCTCCGGGTTATGAGAGCACTTCGCAACGGACCAACCGAGGGGTTTCAATGTGAAGAGTAACTATGATTTCTGTACTAACTTTTGACGTATCTCGTTACCGGGTTCCTTTAACCGACATAATTTTGTTGACTCCTACATTTAAGAAACGATTTCTAGTATTAATAGAAATAGTCTAGTATTCTACGGTTAATTGTCGCCCTTCGATTCCGCGTTACGACAATTATTTACGCAGACATCTAGAGTCTATGGCGTACTCGTACGATTTGCGGTTATGATGGATTCAGCAGTTACCGCGAACCATGGCTCAGAGATTCCGTTTTCCTTACGATGATTAGTTAATTAAACGTCGTTGGAACGATCGCGAAACCGCGCAGCGGAATCCGTTGGAGCACAAAGGCGTTCCTTCGCGTCGTTTGCCAGGAAAACCGGAAGCCTTTCTGATGCGGGTGAGATTGATTGAAAAATAGGGAACAGACGTCGCCACGTGCTCACCCTTTCCATCACCCCTTTTTACTCGCTAATGGATGAATTCTAGCTTTCCCGTTAAGATGAAACGGAGCAGTGTTGTGTAACTACTAGGGGGTGGTATTTGCAATATTCGCGCAAGAGATTTGCAAATCATTTTCGTTAAAAAATTTCTTACATTAGCTCACATTTTAGGGAAGCTAATTCTGCGATACTAATTCGCCGTTTGGAGAGCTATTTTGTATCCCTTGATGCTCGTAAATATGTTTGGGCTCGCGTTTAACGGGGGTTGATTGTCATTTTAAGGCCCAATTTGCATTACAAAGGGGCTAGTTCGCAGTGCTATTCCGCATTTTCGGAGGGTCAGTTTACATGTTTATATTCGCATTTTTACCCAGTTCATATTTTTGATGGACAGCTATGAATTTATGGGGTCCACCCTGTCCTAGGTAACGCCTATGCTGGACGATGGGTTAAGGTAACAAAAGAAGCTCGTACTGTTCCAACGTTTCCTTTCCTAGCGAACTTTCGAATCGAGAACGCAGCACCCACAGAAACTTCTGAACTGAATAATTAAGAAAACCACTTAATTACCCCTTCCGCGTGGAGGGTACAAAGGATCCGACATTTATCAAGCGATAAGTCTCTTTGCCATCGGGCCAATTGTTTTCGTTCGAACGAAGTCGTCGAAAACGCGCGAAAAGTGTTTGGCCGATGGCATTTCGGCCCTCTTGTTGGCCCGCTTTCAGTACCCAGCCGCGAAAAACAAGCCTTTCCCATTTCGAACAATGCCGGTCGCCTTATTCTCGCGCGAATTTCCTTCGCTGAACTTCCTGCGCCGTTGTCACGGCCATAACAATTATTCGTCGAGCACCGCGACGCTCGAAACGACAATCGCCCGGGCGAATTTCTTTCCTCGCGGCCAAGACGCTTTCCTCAGGTTGCCTTAGAACAATATCACCGAAGAGGGATTTTTCTTCTCCGCGACTCCCGCAGCGAAGAAAGACCTTCTGAAAATCGAGAACGTAGCCACGAGCTCGAATCGTGTTCAACATAATCCGAAGAATCGCTCGAATGAACGCTGGTAAATTGCATTCAACTATTGTGACCGATACGTTGCAAGACGTCATTATTCAACGGCGACTTTTCAACCTGACGATACCGTATAGATTGAAATAGTAACGAAACGGAGCCCGAGGTGCCAGCCACGAGAACAATCCGCGAAATTCACCGAGACTTTTTCCACTCCAGTTTGTTATTATTCACGCGAACTTTTAGGAACAAATGATTAAAGGCTTCTCGACTTTCTACCCTCGTGAAAGGAACGTCGTTACGTCTCGATATTCTTTCATTTTCTTCAGAAAGGAAGGAGAAGGCGTATGCAACGCATTCTTCCATTTTCGATTTGTTTTATGCGCATACAGACACGCGATGCTTGCTTGCACCTTCTGTGCTTACATAGTTCATTTATTAAAATACTGCTACGAACTTTATATTTAAGGGTAACGTGTTTGGTAGAGTTAGAAAAAAGAGGACAAATGTTCCCCGACGGTCTAAAATTTTGAACCAAGATACTTTTCGGATTCTTGCCGATACACTTTTATTCCTCTTTCGTGAATGAAATAAGAATCAAATATAGCGTTTCATCATTTTCTCCAACAAGCATCAATCCACATCAGGGTCTCGTTATGCATCGTATAAACTTAAGATTCGTATTCAGGCTGAAGGAGACACTCAATATACAGAGTGCGTGCAAAGCGTACATTTTCTTCTCTTAATTATACGAAATATAAAAGTGTTCTATCCACGTGATCCCGTGACTGAACGTCCTCTAGCGAATGATACGTGGTACCGGTGCCATCTGTCGCGGTTATTCATCTCGACGGAAAAAGAAAATACGAGAAACGAAATTCTTAAAAGGGTCCCGGACGCGCAGAGACCATTAAAAGGTTTTTACATTCACGATGTCCTTTATCTCTGCTCGGGTCGAGGGTCAAGGGATGCGTTTTTCCCGAAAGAGGAGGACCGCCAGTGTCCACAGAGAGTGGCATCTCGCTGCTTCTCCCCTTTTTCGCTTTTCTTTTCGCCTTCGCAAGCCTTATTCACGGCGCTCCAACCCCCGTATCCGAGATACGTCTTCGGTGGTTCACGCACATCCACCGTCGCCGCTGAAATTTCTATCCCTGCGTGTCGTTGATTGTCGGTGGAAACCGACAGCCGAGGACTCGTGTATTCATGCGACGCACTTGATGCGGCCATTGCATCGGCCGACTTTTTTTCGTGCAGTCGTTGCTGTACATGCCGGCTTTGAAAGGCCCTCCTTGATACGAGCCGGATATATCCCGTAAATAACACGCACGAGGGCCCTCGTGCAGGGAGAAACGCATCGTCGGCCGAGGGACCAACGATCCCTCCAGTTGCAAAGAAATTAGTGAGAAAGATAATGGGAAAAGAAGAAAAACGTCGGTTCTTGTCGCGTAAACGATCGCGAGATCTTAGTACAGGTAACGTTATTACGACCGCCTGTATTCTTGTGAACAACTCGAATTTTTAATTGTAACGATTTGGTAATAACTACTCGGTTGAACACAGGGTATAACCATAGGGTTAATAAATACCTGAGGATCTTTTTCTACAAAAATCTAACGATAGTCACCCTTCATTCAAGGATAAAATCTACCCCTATTCAGAACACAATTTCTGACCGATTATTTCTAAACGCGTTGAAAAGAGGTTGTAACGAAAGGTTGAGCATCGAATCGGTAAACGATGGTCCGTGCAATTAACGCAAGACGAAAATTACGGGGAACGAGCGTTTACCCGTTCGAAAGAGGCGGCACCATCCACGAACGCCCCTTTAGGAGTATAAAGCTTTGGAAAAACATTCGAGGGTTCGCGCATAAATGTTTCTTTCAGCATTATCGATGCTCGGCGAAGGAACGGAGGGGTCGGAGGAGAGCTTGGTTTCTCGCCACTTGAAAAATATCGTCGCGAGTCAAGATTCTGGCGGGCTTTGGCATAATATGACCGAGGTTTTTCGAGTGGGCCGTGGGTTCTTGCCCTCTTTCAGCCCCCCTCTCACCCTCTCGGCCGAGTCTCCTTTTTCTGAATCCTTCCTTCTTTTCGAACGCCATTATGCCCCGTTCTTACGTTTCGCGATGTCGAGTGCGTGCAAGCATTGACCTTTGCCCCCACGAATGAAAACGCGAGGGGGTCCTTTCGTTTCTTTTTCACCCTCGAGTGGGTCATATTCTCTATTGGAGAGTCACCGTTCCATCGTTGTTGATACCACCCTTTTGTCCCCTTTTTTTACGCTAAACACAACTCCTACCCGTTCGTTTGCTAGTTTTTGTTATCGCGATCGGGATAATGAATCGGTGAGGCGATGCATTTTTACCTTTCGATTTTAAGGGTAATTGCATTCGCCATTGTAATATATCGAAACAGTGCGACAGAAAAACGAAGCAAAATGAACACAATTATTCGCCATTTCATATAATTATGCAACGTAATCATCCATTATCTCGCAATGTTCGTGTCAACATATAGAAAATTGAACGTTCGTAATATTCGATAAAATATTTCTAAAAATTTTAGGAAGCTCATATTTTAGAACACCCCTCAACGCATTTGAAAAAGCCCGCCATTATATTCTATTCTTGCTGCGCGGTTTATACCTTTGAATATATCTTTATCGATAAAAAAATGCCATTCGTACCAATGCTATTTACAAATCGCTATTCAACAAATAAATTTCATTTGTAATCTACATTAATTGTAATTTACAGCTCTATAGATCTCTAATAATGTTAGATGTTTACATACATGAGATTTTAAATGGTACGTCAATCACGTACCATGCAGAGAAGGTTAACCGCGCAACAAGTCGTGTGACATGCTACAACGTGTTAAAATTAAACGTATTCTCTAACCTGTCACGCTGAAAACCCCTCGAGCGCCGAAAAATAAGTGCAGGTGACAGGCTCGGCACTATTTTCACTTTTATTTGAAAGAAAAAAAGAAAACGATCGAACAACGACACTCTCCATCACTCACAACTATTTAGCAATAGAAGTCACGTGACTAGAGTTGCGATTATCGGAATCGTATTCGATAATCGACGCTACGTGACGCAATAATGGATGCGCGCGCAGGTGGGGTGATCAACTTCGCGCGCGATCGATATTTTCGAGGGATCTCGAATCGAAGTCAGCGTCCTCGCGAAGTTTCTCGAGCGTCCTCGCGGAAGTAAAGTCATTTGGTCGCGTGAAAGCAAACAGTAAAGAGTGTTACTTGTCTAACGCGCGAGTGCGGGTGACAATAGTGATTAGAAGTGGCTCTTGCGACAGCATACTCTGGAACAATAACGACGGGACGCCGTTGAACAAAGAGGGGACCCCTGTGCTCGCAGCAGATTTATCCATTGCGGTTAAAATCACGCTCCGCCTCTGAGATTGCGGGAGGGCATGGACGCGTACGGGTAAGTGTAGTTCATGCATATAATCGTGCGTGTATTCTTTCACACCCGGCGGTATTGTTACGTCGGCCATAACCACCGACAGCTACGTAAACCTGCATTTATTTACCAGCTGCTAGCCAAAAACGCGATACAATGAAAATATCGCCGTGGTGAGAAAGTACGGTTGCGCCGAGACTTTTTGTGCCCTTTCGGTACGGTCTATTCGTGCGACCGTAGTACGTTACTTGAGAATCTTTCGACGATTTCGATCAAAATCAATCATTTCGTATAAAAATCTATTGGAATGTTAAATTTTAGTTTAATTATCGTTCTTTCGAGTAATTAGTTCCCCGAATCGTCATTTGCAGCAGTGATTTTATGTATATTTCTATTAGTTTTCGAAATAACTTCTTCGACAGAAATTGCGCCTTTCAGTCGTGATTCTAGATGTTTCGAAAAGTTCCAATAACCTTTCTCTAGAGTAAAAAATATTCGAGTAGACCAATTTCAGCACCCATTCGCTATAAAAAAGAGACAATACACAATAGATAGTCGAGCCATTATTAATCGCGCGTGATGGGGATTAATAAAGAGGTCGAAAAATGTGTTCGGCAGAAAAACGATGCGGCGTCCGTCAAAAAAGAAAAAATGGCTGGTGTGTATTTGGCGACTAGTTGTCCATAAGCCTACACAATTTACAATAGCATTGTTCGGGTTCGGTCAGGGGCGAGCGATGATTTATCGAAAATCGTCATTTCGTTCGAAAATTCGCGACCCCCGTTTCGGTGGCGGGGATGCGCAACAATGAGTCGCTTGTCAACGTCGGACAAACTAATCGAATCAGTGCGCGGATTTACTGCCATCGTCCACCCTGCACCCCGTTCCTGCACCCCGAATAAAAAAAAAAAATGTATATGACAGTGTGTCTCCTCGCTCGTTTGAATGCGAATAAATGGCGCTGTATGATGACGATGGTGCGGTGGTTACGGTGAATGGGTCCAACTAGAATGAACGAGCGAGAGAAAGCGAGACAAAGCGATACAAAGGGACAGGGAGCGAGCGGAACAGAGGAGGACAAGCGGAACGTAAAAGCGTATGTTTTGTCTCCGATTGTGCGGCGATGATTGATGATGCGGTTAATGGTATTTTATTAGAGACACTTTGGAGGGTCAATAGACAACGGCCAGGATGAATAATAACTCTGTTACCGCGTTACTTATTAGGATTACTCCGCGACGTTGTTTCTGTACGGGACCCGATCATTAGGGTGTTCGTTGTTGCTCGTTTCGTGTTGCTGTCTTTATTTGTCTGATGGATATTGTACCTCGTCTGGCTGTATGAATAGTCGACGCGTTAATGCGTCTACAGACCGCGAGTTCGCTCTAGGAACATTTCGAACGGAGAATCAGACGCGTTATCGATATTATGAATGTAGCGAAACAGAATTAATAATTTTAAGAAATCTGAGTACATATCAATAGGTTGAATGAAGGCGGAATGCCTTTGTAGGGAACAAAACGTATTGAAACGTAGGTACGCACGTGCCATATTCTTCCATTGTTCACGAATTAATCCAAGAATGGCCTGGATGTCCCAAACAAATCTAGCCATTTCAGAAGAAATGGCCAATAAACCAGGCGCGCTTGTAATAAGCCAAACAGCCGTAAATGGACATTATATTAAAGGTCGCATCGGTGCAGGCCATAATCTTAACTGTAAGTTTATGGACGGCTAGTTGACTTTTCCCCGGTCGTATTTAATTATAGGCAACCAAAAATCAATAAATTTTGCCTGTACAAAAATCCTGTTATCCCATGAAATCCTGTTTCGGACAATACTTCATAAAATCATGGTTTATTGATTCGTTATACCTTTAGAGAAAGAATGAAATACTGGCAAATTTAAAAAGTAATATAAATACTTTAGTAAGCAATTTAGTTTACAATGTTATAGTCTTCTCCGATAATATTAAGTTAAATAACTTAGTCGTCGAATTTTTGGAACAGGTTTTTAATTTTGCCTTTTGTTAATTTTAAGTGGGTACTGGTTGGACGGATAGTGTATATTTGACTGACCATTTTTTATTAATTTCTAAAGAGATTTTCCACATCGATACCGTAGATGATACTCGAAGCATCCCTCTTGCCACGTGTACTCCAGAAAAGAGGTCCAGGTAGAGCGTAGACAGTAAACCAGTCAGGCCAACTTTCCCCGGTGTTTGCGTTCCCAATGTAACTGTTTTCTGCGAATAATCTCATTACTTGGAGGGTCGTTATACGACGCGGCAATCCATTGTCGTATACCCTCCAGTTTGTGAGGTCACGATATTGCAAACAACGTTTCTGTCCGTCCCTTTTTTCTTCCCGACGAGCATTGTCGAAGGTCAGAGGTAATAACCCACCGGTTAATAAACTGACCTTAGTTTTCGACTTTATGACACTTTGGGTGGACATTCGTCAAAGGGTGACAAACGGTTTTGCTAAGTTTATGGCACGCAAGATGAGAAGTCGAACATTTGGTCTCTTCGAGACAAGTTATTTTAAATTTCCAATTTCTAACACCGATTGCAAATAGAATTTAATTCTCTAAAATTTCGGATCAACTGCCGATAGAATCCTGTAAAATAAGCTTAATAACGCGGGCGATAATTAACGAGGAAATACTATAAATCTTTCCTTATAATTGGAAGAAATTGATCAAAAGCGGTATCATTAAACGTGAATTTCTCGTTCCCTCGATA
Source organism: Megachile ligniseca (assembly GCA_945859555.1). Taxonomy (NCBI): domain Eukaryota; kingdom Metazoa; phylum Arthropoda; class Insecta; order Hymenoptera; family Megachilidae; genus Megachile; species Megachile ligniseca. The sequence continues at coordinate 2,660,748 of OX243792.1, forward strand.
TGAAATCGTAACAGAGACACTTTCTTTCCCTTAATTACCCCCGATCTCTGCCATATCGCGGATTTTAATCAGCGAATAATTCAGCATCGCGTTGCCAACCGATGAAACGTGTCTGCTGTGGTACAATGGTAGACAGGTTCGAGTCAAATTATTACCACCCTTGCTCGCGATCGAACGCAACTAAATCGTACGAGATAAATCGCGTGACGTGAGAGAGGCAAAAATAAAAAAATAACGCGGATAACGTGCGAATTGAAAAAGAAATCTGATGCTTCAGAGTGTCAGATAGTCTCGCTATCTGGCGAACGAAACGTTTGAAAAAGGGCCACTCGAATCGCGGCGAGGGAACGATATCGGCGATATTTCTACCGGTGCCTCTAATTAGAAAGAGGTCAGTAATTAATACTAATTGGACGTCGTAATTATCTGCGGATTGTGAGCGACGGGTTCGTCTGCCGCAGCCAGCGGCTTCCGCGTTTTATTCCGCGCCTACCGCGACTTTTTTCGCGACAAAGTCGACGTTTGATCCGAAGTTCAAAGCGGAGGGAGAAAAAGTAAATTAAAACAGAAAGAAAAAAGGTGCGAGGCGAAATAATGAACGATATCGTTCGGCTAATATGGCGGTCGCGCGTCGACTCGGAAAATCGACGCTTTCTACGCTGCTCTCTCGCCACGGCTTTGACGAGCGAATTAATTTAATTAGCCGATTGTCGCCACGATTTTTCCTCGCGAGTTCCGCGGTAATATTTAGCCTGTGGTCGACGTATCACCATTTTTCTTCTCTACTTTCAAGGAATTGTTTTCACCGATTCGAAAAAGACCTCTACTCGAAAGTTTATTTAATTTCGCAGTTAATGCATAGAGAAAGGTAGGGAAAGTCCAAGTACCGTACGTCGCCGACCTTCCGGATCTTCGGTATTTATACATGTACCTGGTAACAATTTCCCGTGGCAACGTTGTAATTGAGATAACATTGAACATGATTTTACTGCACAATGAAATAGTAGAATGACTCATTGGGGACAACATGGGCATTGTCAATTAGTACGACCACAATAATATCCTTTCAAATTTGAAATACCTATAAGGACCCCAAGTGACAATGTCAGGAAATTTTCACTCCCAATATTTATTGTGTTATACATAGTTCCGCATATTTAACCCTCAATAGGTTAAACAGAACACGAATTGTTAGGGCAAACTTTATTACTTAACACTGATTACGGTCCACTTCGATCTAGTTAACGTTGTCGTCTGCTGGAAGAAAATGTCCGTTCGAGGAAAACGGTAGCATTTGTAGGTAACATTTGTCGTCTGTCAGAAAAGTTTCGGTGCTGGTTTTAATAGAAAAATAAATATCGCCCGCTACAGCTTTTCCATAGAGAGGATGGTGCTGGTACGCAAACAATACCAGGCTAACTGGTGAACGTTGCTCGACAAACAAATACAGAAACCTGCATTTACACTCAAACCCTCAATGGGTTCCAAAGAATTTTGATGATCCTCTACTTTTATCTTAACAATTCAACGTCGATTTTTCTGCTTGGAATGAATTATACATATCGTTAGAGGATCTGGAAAAGTAAATAACGAAGAAAGAGAATTAAGTTCACTATTAACATTAATTTGAAATTGACTCAGCAACGTCTCGAATTGAAAATATTTCGTAAACGTGCGAAATGGTCGAACTTCTGGAGTTGAAAATTTTTATGGACGCTAATAAAAGTCCCGTTACACGGCCCTAGCCGGGAATGGCCCCAAGCGACAATACAACCTGTAGTAATAATAATGCAAGAATACAATGCAAGGCAAATACAATTGTACACGTGATTATAAACGCGATTCATCATAGGACAATATAACATTAACAGGGTCGATTGGGTGAAATATAAAGATTGTCTTCTACGATAGATTGTTTCGAATCGCGTCTCCTTTCATTTCCAGTGCAATTCGCTACGTGTATTGTCGAGTAATATCGCATTAAATTTCGTTCACCAACAATCCGTGAGATTAATTCGTTCGAGTATATTAAAGAAAAGCCTGGTAGGCATTGTATCGGGTAAATAGAGTGTCTCCAGAGGGAGATCACGAACCGTATCGTCGGCAGATTACGGAAACAAACGTTTCAGGGTATTATCCGAATATAATGGACCGTATGACATATGTACGTCGTACAGCTGCTTATGACTTTGGCCATTCGTGCCATGGGATTTATAAATCTAAATACTCGTGGGTACAAATCTCGTAGCTCTACCTGGAACACTTAATACCATTAGTACAATATCGTTTGCACGAGAATAATATAAATTCTCTACCGTGACATCGAAACATTTATTCAATTTGCAAGTTCCAAATTTCGAAATGTACTGAAATTTTCGAAATATTGGCTGCTGTTAATTGCTCGGTGCTAAGCAGCCGACATGTCACGTAGAAAACTAAACAAACCCGTGTAATTTCGTGTTAGTCGTTCGTCAAGGCGATAAAGTGTGGTCGATGAGGACGCAACCGGGAATGGATAAGCAATCTCCTTAGCTGTCGTTTTGAAACAGCCATGACTGTCAGTCCGGGCCCACGCTCGGTTGCCTCGTAAAGTATTAGCGGACAATGCGTGACTGATTTCCATGGCGTACTCTTTGTCAGAAACACAAGCCTCATTAACTCTTTAACAAACCGTCCTCGTGGCGAACTTTTCACGCGAATACGATCGCTTTATGTCGCTCGCTAATGCAGACACGACGATCACTCATCTTTTGAATCTTCCTCCTACAATTGTAATTACGAGAAACATTGTCGGGAACTTCCTCCTTTTGGGTGGTATTCTCTTGGAAATTTTGGCAATTCTGATCTTCAGATTTTTTTGGGGAAACGATTGTGTTTAAATTGATAAGGTTCGATAACGGAGCTGTACAAGGCTATGTCTGTTAAATATTAGTCCGATGATCAGGGAGAATTAACGATCAAACTATCCTGTCTGGTAAGATAGCGAAACACCAAGGCCTACTCTTTGTCCTCGAGCAAACACAAGACAGGAGCTCTTCACGTCCGCCGATCGCTAAGTGGAAGAATCATCGCGGCAGAAGGAAACCTTCTCGTGGCGGGCCACGACGTTCTAATGGTCATTATCATTTACAAACATCACGATCCACCTTCTCCAAAGCAAGGAATACTTGTTTGCATAGGTTGCAAGTGTCCGCTCCTCCAGTGGCTAGTGCTTTGTAAACCTATCCTAGCTAACTAAGCCACTGTGTACCTAGCGAGTGTGTTCTTTCGGTAATGCGATACCAACTTCCTCCAACTTCCATTCTTTCTATTTAATTCTTGTGTGCCAAACACTGTTCACAAAACCACGGAAAAAAGATAGCGTTCTCGAATATCGACCTGAGTTCGAAAATATGTATTTTATAACAAAGATTTCGAATTAAAACAAGGGTTACAAATTCAGCTGTCGACCCGATATTAATTGGAAGTCGTTTTACCTGCATCGGAGGAGATTCTCAGGTAGCCAGGTTCCAATCGCTACCAGAGGACAAGATTCCTCGAATTTTTCTATCCGAGCAACTCCCGTATAGGGGGATTCGATATTTGGTCGCCGGACACACGTGATCCCATGCTTACTGTCCCGTGGTCCTCGGTATGTGACGAATTTTACACGTTGGTGTGAATCACATTAGAACGAACGACCTCTCTATCCGACAGCCATTAAGGGACATTTTTCGAGTAGCCACGTAGTCGCGCGATGTTTACAACGACAAATAATAAATCCCGTGTGGATTATATTCGAGGCTCAAAGCGGTTCTGCTCTTAACGACGTACATCGTTTTGAAACCTATACGTGTGCCGATGATCCCGGCTTTGAATCGTTGCTTCATCGGTTACGAAGTAACGCACCTGTCCAAAACTCTCTTTAATTCCTCTACAAGTTTAGGATCTTCAGATTTTCAGCCCTCGAAGTTTTAGAAACTTAGGGAAGTTGGGTACTTGGAACGTTAGAATAAATGTTTCGTATATGTGCGATGTTAATGATCCTATTACTCGGAAATCTCACGCGTTAACCCGTTCCAGTGAAATTGAAACGAGCTGGTCACGACCTACGGTGTCTCGCCAGTGGTTTGGCGAAAAAGGAGAGAATAAAAAGAAAGGAGACAGGGGATCGCGGTTAGGACGTAAACCACGAACGTCTTCTTCGCCATAGGCGGATCAATAGACCCTTAATATGAAATTTCGCGCGGACGTGAGGCCGATGGCAACTAATCCCTCTCCTCCGTCTCGTTCTCTGCCGTTTCGTTTTTTCTTTTCCCTTTCTTTTTCGTTGTCTCTCCTTCTGGCCGGCGCGGAGAGGCCTGAAATATTCGCGAATGCATAAAGACGTGAAATATGGCCGCATGAATCAGCTGGTCTTCCTGCGGAGTGAACGGGTCCGCAGGAGGGTTTGACAATATCCTCGCGGCGGCATTCTGCGCGGATTAGCGCCTCCAGGTTTTATGGGCCATTTTGTTTATGCACAGACAGGGCAAGGTTGCCCTTCCATACGATGGAATCGGAGACACGCGTGTGTGCACGTGTCGGTGCGACCGTCTTTCTGTGTCCACGAACGACAACGGGCTGGATTCTTTCGCAATTGGATAGGTTCGATACTATGTACGTTTGCCCCGTGATTTGCTTCGCGAATATTCCTCCGGGATATCCAAGAGAAAAGATATATTGCTTCGACCGATAACGACGATTTGTTTCGATGCAAGTACTTTTAATCATCAGACTTCATATCCTGTCGTATATCTTACTATTATTTCCTATTAACGTAAGCAATGACTCCATGTAGACGTTCATACTAGATTTAATAATGTGCCCACTTTATGTGCCAAATTTAAGCCAAGTATTTTTTAGACGTATGTTTCTAAGATTGGGTGGAGGATGATCGCGAATTTATCGGTGAATTTCCGCGAACAAAGCAGCAATATTCAGCAACGCATAAAATATTCGAACTAATTACGAAGCGATCGCGGGACAGCTCGTTGAGCAGGGCTTTGTGTCGCGTACAGGAATAAACTATCGTTCACCGTGATCCCCTGTTGAATTTCCAGCCGATTGAATCGTGCTGTCTTATCCCGTCGTTAGGAATCAGTGGGGGATCACAGGGGGGTGTTCTATCGTGCGTTCACAAAGGGGGCATGTGTCGTACGGTGCATCCGCCTATTGTGCCCAATTCGGGACGATTAGCAGCCACTAAACAGTCCTGGCTGATCCACTCACCTCGAGACGACTCGTTTCGGCTCGGAACACCTCTGCCTAATCCCAACGAACGCGGATGATGCGGAGGATAAACGAAAAAGACAGAAAGGGGAGGTTCGAAATGAATAGATCGGCAGATAGATTAACCTTTTGTTTGTTAGGGTGAAAGGAGCCGGGGAGAGCAAGAATTTTATTGTCGAATCGAAGAATGAATCTCCTTCGAACATTCAGCTCCGTGATTCTGTGTGTGCATCGTTTTTTATAAAATTCCTAGATTTCCAACTAAATTCGCAGAGTTTTGCTAGAGAATTATTTAAAAATATCGTCACGAAAGGTCGAAGGGGAAAATAACTTACGCGATGAAACTTTCGATAGAATATAAAACGGTGAAAAACATGGAGTCTGTGCGGAGGGAATAGGGAAATGAGTAACGCGGATGGGAAGAGAGTAAACGCGTGTGTGCGCGAGTAGACGCGTGCAATGGCGCAGGACCTCGGTGTTGGTAGGTGTACACAATCTGCGAACAATGGACGCCGAATGCGGAACAATGAAGTATACAAGCGACGTCACAATGCAGGGATCAGCGAAACAACGAGCGGTCTCACTACGGATTACAGGCAGATGCGCTTCGGTCCGCGTCAAATCCACGCTCTACCTACTGCACGCGATCATCCTCGTGTTTTCTCCTCCCGTCAACCCCCACCCCTTCGGCTGCGTGGACCACGCGCGGTTACCGTCGTCGATTTCCGGTTTTATTCAACAAAATCGACGTTTCTCCGATTAATCCTGAGAAACAGCTTTTCTCCTTCCTATTCACCGTTCAAATAATAACGAACAACTTTATTGTTCCATTTTGCCTATTGATCGTTAAACTTCTCTTCAAACTATTCTTTCTCGTACCATCGCTGCTTTATCATGAAGATACATGTATTTTATGCTCCATGAACGTCTTAGTCAACACAAATCGGTATCAAGGATCAAATAGAATTATATCGTTCATCCGACTACATAGCTAAGAATATCAAAGAACCGAAACATTCTATTAAAAAGAGAACGTGTCTCGTTATTCCCATTCGACCGCGACAGTATTTCAAGACTTAAACAGGAAAAGCCCTAATAAACATCGGATGATCCCATCGAGAGAACTATCGTCCACCTACGAGCAGGATCGAGACAACGCAACAGTTCCCTTTACCCTCTTTTTTTGGAAGTTGCGGTGCAGCGATCGCGTTACTGATCGTCCTCGCGTACAATGGCTGCACAATGGGCATCCTTCAAATCGGATATAATGTCGAGTAAGACGGGACCGACGGCAAACAGCAACCGGACGAAACCGTGCCGAATACTGCAAATACAGCGGGTGGGCGTTATTCCCAGTGTATCGAGAGGCGACAATGGGGGACAAACTGCATGCTTGTTCGGTCGGTAATACCTCGTTGGGTCGTCGAACAGACCCACTCCCATTGTCGATGCATCAGCAGCGTATATACCCATAGACCTGCGCTGCGCGCCCGTACATTTCGAGTAGATACGCGCGAACAATGGCATTAATCCGTGATTGTTGCTGGTGTGGATATTACCGGGCGGATACCGGGGGCTGTCTCGTTCCTCGTGGTAATATGGTGGTAACGCTGCACGACGTTGATGCTTGCCTACGATGATTCCGCGGGTTTCTCTGACTCGAATTCTTTAGATGAGAACCCTGACTCCTTGCTCGTTCGATAGCGTAACGATTCAAATTAGAGGATGGTTGTGTCAAAGACGAACGGATCAAAGCGTGCGTTATAAACGTTGCATGTCGAATGGGCGATATCGATGGCACTTGGCTGTACCGATTGCATAGGGTTGTACGTACGCGTCCGTAAGTGGCGCGATGACAAACGTCGGGTATGTCGATTGAGCCGCGGATCGAATGACTGGTCCGCTCGTGCAATTTCCCTCGTGCCGGCATAGGCAGCCGCGATCTAGCTCGCGGGAGTCGAGAAAAAAAGACGAGCCATCGATGAAATCGTCGAAAACGGCGGGCGATATCGTGCGCTGCATAGGAACAGTGAAAGAGAGCAGGAGATACGATCGGTTTCCATAAAAATCCCCAGACGTAGCGGTGACACGTAGGAAATTAAGAGATAGGATTTTAAATTGGAAAAATACAGTGGTCGGAGAATGAGGCTGTGGCGGAGAGGAGAGATAGCACGAAAGGGAACGAATGTGCTGGCGGGGTGGTGTTGTGGGTGGTCGAACACAAGAGGGTGGCGACGAGGCTGGACGGAAAGAGAGGAGCCAGCCTCTGTGGTAATTAACGGTTTAAATTGGATCTCAGTTGGGCGGCTTATTGCCGATTGTCGGGGCCGAAGACGACGTAGAACAAAATTGAGAACAAAATTGCGCCGAGAGTGGAGAGGACCGATTGTACCCGAGAACGATAGAGACGGGATAAGTGGGGGTACGTTATGTCGAAAATACAAGAGAGAAACGAAGAGAAAGAGCCAACGAAACAGAAAGAGAGAGAGAGGACAGAGCACCGATGGGAAAGGAAAGGGCGGCGTTGCTGTGTCCAGGGAGTGCTCATTGTTGAACTGTCTTGAGGGCTGTCCTTGCGGACGGAGCCAACAAAGAACTTCATTTAGAGAGAGAAAGACGGGGCCAATGCGACCACGTCAACCGTCGACAATCGGGGAATATCGATTCTATCGATAAATCTCTCGGGGATTTCAGAAAACGATTTTTACACCGCAGCATTTTGAAAGGCGTTAATCTTTTGTTAGCACCCACAATTACTCTTAAGGCAAAACGAAAATCTTGCTTTAAATCCAATTTGACCGCAGCAATTGTTCTGTCCATTGGTACATCTAATCTGCTTACACCTAATCGAGGGATCACGTAATTTATCCAGAATCGTGGAAGACTACTAGATCCTGATTGCATCTTTTTCGCTCGTAGATCGTTCGACTGGGCGAGGTCCGACCATTGGCTGACTTGGCTAGTGTAAACGCGACTTTAAAACGCGTATAGGAGGAGACGTTGAATGGTCGCGCTCCTTAGAGGCAGGAGACAACGGTTTTCTAATTACCAGTTTATCGGGAACAGTTTCCGATAGGTCTTCCATTACCTCGGTTCCACCCCAGCCTGAACCGTGCTCTCCCTCGGTTCCCCACCATCCCCATTCTCCATTCTGTCTTCCTTTTTTCTCTTGGAGCCACAGTCGACTAAACTCGGTTCCGAGTCTGTTTCGTTAGCTTCCGCCAACTCGTGGGCTAGGTAGGACGGTGGCGAATACCACCCAGAAGGGGTCGGTGGTCTGGGTAGACAGTAGCGAGCGGGGTTTCGGAGGGCCGGTTGTATAGGATGGATGGGTCACAATTAAACTCAATCCTATACAAGTTGTTTTTCTTTTGATTCGCCTCGCTCTCCCTCACATGACAATTCCAATTTAACCCGGACAAGCTGACCTCTCCTCTCTCGAAGCTCGATCTCTTCACTGTCCTACCGGCCAGTACCTTTCTCTGTCGGCCGAACGGAGACAACAACGGCAACAGCAACAACAAGGGTGGGGGTGGGACGAAGAGAAACAGACTTTTCGACATTTCAATCAGACATGACCGTCGTTCGTACTCCAACGAAGCTGATAGCCCGGTCCAGGAGCGTCGGTCGCTTAGAGTTTTCGGGGATGGGTGGTCCATCCGGTCCGGCTCTCTCGGTTTCAGCCAATTCGTCGGCTCTCTCGAATTCAATGCATGTTTTAATGAAACACTGCTGGCCCGCTGCCCATTGTCAGCTGCATTGTTGCCTAGATGACTGGTCGATCGAAGGCCTCCGGAGCTTTTGTCGTGCCACTACCCTCCGCCGTTCCGACCGACGTCCAAACCACCCTCTTCGTCGGCTCCCGGTTCGAGTTCCGAATCTAACGGCACCGCATCCGCGATCCACGTGCGCCCAAGGCTCGGCTCTCGACGCCTATATCAGCATTTTTGGAGAACGTCCAAAACAACCGGTCCAAGAACCAGCGTTCGCTTCTTTCAACGGTGTACACCGGATAACCCTGTACGTACCTCTCGGTCAGAGGTTACCGTTGCTGCATCGTTCGGACCCACAAAGGGTGGCCCATTCGTCCTCTTCCTCGTTATTCCTGTCGATAGTTTCAGTTTCGAATTTATCGCGAGCTAAGCGCCGATTGTCTCCTGCACGGACCAATAGGGAACCTGCCCGAAACGTGGCCTTTTTGTTTCTCTGATAATTTGCGTGGCCGGAACTTGGACGAATTAGTTAGGGCAAACTGGGATTACTTTACACTCGCCAGCTATCTCTGAAACTTGAAAAAGGTTCATTCTATCGAGACGGAATAGTATCGTTTTCTGCATTTTTCTATCCACTTCCGTGCAAATTACTAGCCTATTCAAAGCTTAGCAGCGTCGTAACGAAGCGCAGCGTCAATCAATCGTCTCAGTTTCCGTTTTGCATCGATGTAAAGCGGAACGAAACGAACAATGTCTACCGGCGAGAATTCGTCCATGTAAACGCCATACAATCAGCCGAGCATTTTCAGAAAATCATCGGAAATTTTTCGTCTCTCCTTCTGCCGTCTCCCTTGGCAGCGCAGCGGCGACGTATTCACGCGTTGAATCTGAAATATCGCGGCGTATTTAATTACACCGGTATCCAGTTGCCGCGCGGATTGTCCAGGCGTTTTTTCCCCGCTGCCACGACAGAATGGCGGACCATGAATGCCTTCGCGTGCGGATTGACGACGATAAGATACGTGGCTTTTCAGCCATGCACGGTTACCGGCGTTGACGAAGCGCGACTTTTTTCCGCTTATGAACGCGGCTGCAGCCACGGATAGAGGACAGAGGGGTGGTTAGGCGGACCGGTGTCATTGTACGGCATTATCGGCCAACCCTCTCCTACGACCAAGAGGACATACATCGAAAAGGGGATGCACGCGCGCCTGTTTCAACGCCGCTGACGTCGCGCTCGCGTTCTTTTCTCTCCGGGAATTTGTATTCGTCGGACGACCGTGTACGTGGCATAATAACAGTTTCTACCGGTTCGATCGTCCACGAAAAATATCCTCGTTGCGAATCACGTGCCCCATGGTTCAACTCTGCGTTTATATCGTGGAAAACGTAAGCTTACCTTCCCCAATAAGTTTAGAAATTTGCAAGTATACGGATCCCCAAGTAAATATCCGAAAACGTGGATCAAAAATGGCCGTTTCGAACGATTCGCGGAACAAGATTTCCATGAGAAGGCAAGAATTATCCGCGCGTTCGATGCACGTTCCACGATAGTTGGAACAAGAATGGCAACCAGAGAGGAGAGAAAAAAATCCTGGATGGATAGACGGTGTCTGGAGGCTCCAGCGAGGTGTCCGTTCACAATGGCGAAACGAGTCCTAGGTCCCGTGAAGGGATAAAGGGACATTATCCCCGGCAATAAAGAAGGTCCAGAAAAGGAGAGTGCGCGAGTTGTGCGAAGCCATGTTTTTCATCCATTGTCACCAAATATAATGCCGTGCAGTCTCTCGGTGGCGGAATCTCTGCCAGGTGCTACTCGGCTGGTTTCCTTCCACTTTTTCGTTTACCTCTTCGCCTTCCTCTTTTTCTTCGCAGTCCGTGCCTTCTCCTAGACCTCGCCCATCGTGCCGCGTGTCCACTCGCTGCGGGCGTCGAAAAATCCTTGTGTACTCGCTGTTCCGGATGCATTGTCACGAAGCGACAAACAAACGATCGAGACCTGCGTCGATGCGAGGACGTTCTTTGAACGGAGCTTTCAAAGGAAAACCGATACTCTTTGGCGTTCGTTCGAAATCTGTCGACTTGGAAATTTGGTAGATTCCAAATTTGTCAACTCGTGCATTTAAACAGGTGTAAGTTTCTCATTTCGATCTCTGAGAGGGTGAAATAAATATAACTGTCCTCGAGAATACAACCCTTTCAAAGCCGAAGAATATTGCTTGACCTGTGATGTTTGAACGATAAAAGCGTACGATTGGTATGGTTGCATTGTGACTCGATGGGCAACGATCGACAATACGCTATAACTTTGTAGAAACATTTGCATTCTTGGCTATTGTTCACGAAATTGACGGCAATTCGGTTTATTGTTCCGTGCAAGTGGATTAGGGCGAGCCGGCGTTTACGACTCTAGAAAGTTGTTCTTTTTGGGACTCTCAGTCAACCTGGAAGGAAAAAATCTATTGTGAAATTCTTAAAACTTTGTCGAATCCTCCATGCTCAAGCGTTCGAATGAAATGGCAATTGTCCACAGTTGGGTGTAAATTAAAGTTTCAAATTGCAGATAAATTAAAAAAGATTGGCAGGTGTACCGCAATTAAACATTCTTGCAAATACGTATTTACAGACTTGTTAACCTGAAATTCTCATTTCCGTGAAAAAATCAACGCAGCACGAAAACGCAAAAACATGGAGAAAAGCGAGGTGCAAGATTTATTTAAACGCTCCTCGCACGCAGCAACAATTTAAAAGAAGCGATCTCTGTGATCTTAAGGCGGTTGTTGGAACGACGGCGGAATTGCCTTGAAACGCGAAAGCTCGCACAAAACCGAGATGCTCCGCGACGCATCTTTTCTCACCCTTTATTTCGCCCCTACCCCCTGCTCGTGTTTCGCCCTCTAAACGGCAACCGCGAGCGTACAGTTTGGCCTCTAATTAAGTAAATGCCTGGCAGCTCGCGTTCAGAGACAATGTTTCTGCAGTTTCTCGCCAGCGTTGTCGTCGATGTGGTTGCGGCTCGCATCCACACACGCTCTTCTCGTCTCCTCGTTCGACGTTGTGCACAACGACGGCTCTAGCAACCCTGTCGCCCCGAGAAATATTTTTTCTTTTACCTCTCAAAGAGGCAAGAAAGCCCTCTTAAAATTGCGTCCATACTACAACTTGTCTGATCTTACAATTATCTTAGTACCATTTATACATTATTTAATACTTTGTGGAAGGTAGTTGCTGTCGCGTTTTTTGAACTATGAAGTTTTATCGTGTGACATGATATCCTAATTGCAGAAAATCTTCTGTGATGAGTTGTGACAAGTTATGTTAGGTGAACATCGATTTTTCGGTCGCACTTATGAATAGCCGGATCGTTCACGAGTACTTAAAAGCCAGATATGTTAGAATTGAGAAGGAGTCGTGGATGCATCGGTAGAGCCGGCCCTGATCACACGAGGTTTCCCTCCCTTTCTCGCGCCAACAGTTTTCCCTGTTCCATCATCGCGGGTAGCTCGCTTTAATTAAATGCTTTCAACGGGGGCGATTTCAGAGCCCAGCGAAGCGCTGTGGCAGTCGAGGCGAGGCGAGCGCGTGAAAGCGTCGCAAGAATCGCAAGGTGTCAACCTAGAAAGAGAGTTTGAAACGCAGTGTGCGCGGCACACAGCCCGGAAAGAAAGATACGGCGATGGCGAAAAGGAAAAAAGAGAAGAGTAGAGATCAGAGAAGAGAGGCACGCGGATTCCTGACGCGTCTGCCTTTTGCCACCTTCTTTCCCCGGTGCCGTGCTCTAACCCCTTCCTTTATTCGCCTCCGCGGTTGCTCTTCTCTTTCTGTCACTTGAAGCGGCTGCCTCTGTTCAAGATGTCTAAAAGCAGGCGAGAACCGTGTAACTCTAATTGTACGCGACCTGCCACTTTGTCACCCTCGCCGACTACTCTTTTCGCCCGCTGCTGCTCGCACGCCCAACTGAATTGTCGCTCGGGCTCGTTAATACGCGCCCGCGTTCCACCATCCTTCTGTACGTGTTCGGGAACGGTTATTAGGCGACTCGTTCGTGCAAAGATGCCCGCTACAAAACGACGGACATTAAGCGTATACTCTTTCTGCCGTTGCGGAGGCGTCCATGCGTTTTGTCGCTTTCTTTCCACTTTGATAAACTACGTCGTCACCGTACGGTCATAGATTCATTATAACGTGCATTCGAAATGATTTTCGTTCAAAGTAGACTCGATCGTTTCTGGCTGGCAGTCTAAGATCATTAGAATCTAAACGCGAGCAAATCTTCAATGTTTGGCAGATGTTGGCATCATCTTGTCTCATTATATTTGGTGCAACGTGAAAATTGAAAGAATCGAAAGTTTAGAGGGTTTGACCTCGTGCTTTGCAGTTAGCTTTGCAGTCGGCTTATTAGGTTTCGAGTTAAAAGCGTTCAGGTACCCGTGAACGATTCTCTGTTCTCGAAAAGAAATCCGTTTCAGTCGGTCCGCCATTGAATGCCGTAGCTTGTTATGGACGTTTCAGGAGCGTGGCGGCTAACGACTAATTTTCGCTCATCCGCGGCCGCGAGCCTTTATTCGCGTGACCGAAAACAGTGCCGCGTACGTACGTATATCCGTTGGTGAGTGCCTTACGCAATCCAATCATCGGCCCCTCTTTTAATTGCCGCTGAAAGAAGGGTCGTTAATTTCTCTAATTTGATCGCCGTGCCGCTGCTCGAGCCTTCAGGAAGCCCGGGCGCGGAGCGTTATCGAGGGGCGTGTTTTTCGAAACCGGGGCTGGATTTTAAAATTCCGCGTGGCGCTGCCGCGAGCAAAGCCGCGGAAAAAGGAAGCGCGTGCGCGTCAGAAAACACCAGCGTCAGACATCAAAGGGATCAACGCCAATTACGTGAGAAGGGCTGGAATTTCGTGGCGCACCCTTCTTCGACGAGCCATAAAACCGTTTCGCGCGACCAAAAGGAAGCCTTCACGCGAGCTGCCATTCGCGTTTATTCGCGCGAACGCCTGCACTCGCGCGCGCCCGATGCGACTTATTAACTTGTTAAGCGGCTCACTTGCCCCCGGATCGTTTGTTCCGCGAGCTACGAAGAGGCGTGGATAATTGAAGCAACGCGCGAGTCCGCTCGTTCAACGGCTAGAGGGTTGCTTGCCTTTTTCCTCTATTTGATTTCATCAAATTCTTCTTCGACTACATATTTTTTACAAAAACGAATGCGTTAGACGATTAACGCACGTACTGTACTTCAATGTTTTTACTTCTTAACACGTACTTGTACGTTTAGTTTTCTTTCAAATTCAATAATCCACGGCCATATACGCGGATATCACTTCAATCACTTCAGTTTCTAAATTTAAAGCATTCTAAATGTTGGAAGGGTATGAGCTTGTAGCAATCGGATAGTCTTCTCGAAACAAGGGATGATTTCTAACCTTGTAGTCCCTATAACGCAGAGTCACGAGTGTTCACGAGTATCCGAAGCGATAATTTAGCAGCGTAATTCGTCATTATCGCGAAGGAACAAAATGACGGTTGATATTCGCGGCGGCGGAAGTGGCGGCCCTTTTCCTGAATGGTCCGCCGCTTCTCGCCCTTTCACCTTTTTCTCTTTTTTTTCCTCACCTTTCGTCGTCCGGGGATTACGCGCAGTCGGACCAACCGGAGCGTGGGCGTCGCTAATTGGCATTGAAAAAAGGTGGTGACGATAGCTAAGTACCCGACCCTCTGTAAATAACCGCGACCCGTTTAACGTACACGTTCCAACCCCACGACTGGTACTTTCTTCTCCTTCGTGGCGAGAGAGCCGACAAACTCCTGAAGGTCTGTCTGTTCGACGATCCGCGAGTCACAGCGCCGGCTCAAAGCGTGTCGGGAAACGAGAGAAGGTGCACAAAACTAGCGAGTAATTAATTAAAGCGACTCCGCGGAAGAAGGGCTGGATTTTCCATCCCCTGTGCCACGAGGGGGTGGTTGCGCCGGTCGTCCGGTTCAAAGTCGATTCGCGAAGCAAGAATCGTCGACTACCAGCTGCTTTTGCCGTGAAAGCTTATTATATCGATTCTTTTCAAAATTCTTTGCTCCCAGCAATGAATCGAACAAATTACGACAGATATATAACATTTAATGGTCACCTTACAAGAATCTATAATTAGATGAACCTGGAACGATGTTTCCCTTTACAGAAAATATTTTTCTTTGCTTCTTAGTCTGATTCCCCCTTCGTGAGCAGAATACGCGATCGAGTTACAAATAATAAGGAATGATTTTAACAGCTTTCCGTCGAAGGCGGCCGGCTGATTAACATATAACTCGGTCCTAATATATAAATAATTACCGCGGAAACGCGAGGGTCGCGGTCGGCGTCAAAGGAACATAAACATCGTGAACGCGACGAGGGTCGTTTTGTTGCGTGGCGCAATTGCCTAGCGGGTCTTGGACGGGTGAACTCTCGGAGGCTGGGTCGTTCGTCTGTTCCCTCGAACAACGGACCGTAGCGAGAACACACGGAATTTTTACAACGCCTCAACTAATACCCTCTTTGAGCTCGAGTGGTATGAAACGCTGTAATTAGCGCGAATCAACGGTGACCGGGCTCGAACGTCCCGCTTTCGTCTCCCGTCCCCTCTTTTTTCCTTCTCTTTCTCTTCTCAAGCTTTCTTTTCAGCACAGCGACGCGGAAAATTGTACCCTGTTTCGCAGGAAAATCGCGCGATACGCGATTCGATTAGGTGTTGTCAAGCCTGGCGTAGATACCGGTAAAAGTACAGCTTCGTTCAAAAGTAGATGCTTCGCGTACGATTAATATTTACCCCGCTGAAGATTGTAATTTGAGGCAAATTGAATAATCTTCGATGATAAATCAGGACCATTAAGATATAAAATCGATCCGAGTCTACTCGGGTCATCTAGCATCGACCCAAACTTCGTCCCGTAATGGCTTCACGACTGACGCCCATAAAACTCTCTTTCAAAAATTTCACCGAATCACGGGGAAATTACCATCTCGTGGAGGCCCCCTCATTAGCGACTCTCGTACAAAACGAAACACGGAGAGGAACAAGACGAAACAGAAAGAGGAGCCATTAGCCGTGAACGGCCGGTCGAGCCGAGAGAAAGGGAGACTGGAAACGTTCACAGATTTATGATGTTGATGGGACAACGCGACGTTCTGACGTTTCGAAGATCGTGGCAAACGGGACCGCAATATGGAAGATATTGCTAGATCGACGACCGGGGGTGCTGGCCCTTAATGGTCCACGTTGTAAAACCGAATGGTCCGAAAGATCTTTGCGTTGTAAACACCTCTTTCCGAGCTGTAAACGCCTATCTACCGATCGTGTACCTAGTCCAGGTCCTACTGTACCCCTAATAAATGTCCGCGTGCGGACAGAAGTACCCCTAATATCTTTTAACTTTACATTCGTTGACTTTTTGACTTTTCGAACAAAAGCAACTGATGTTTTATGAAAGTCAAAGTCTCAGTTAGGCTCTAAAGAAGGTCTAAATAAGGAGAGGTTCTAAGTGTGACCAGTACTATAGCCACCAATATACAGACAATTACAAAATCATAAAATTAGAAAAACTACCCAGGTATGCCCAAATAATGAAATTCTTCAGAACCCTAAACATTCAAATAGCACCAGATGTGGACATCTTATTGTATTGCATAATCTAGCGTGGTAACCTTATTTCGGTAGAAGTAGGTGTTGTTAAAAAGTGCATCGTGTTCCTCTCGAGTTATAGCCGTCGCTCTACATCGCATAATCCGAAATCCTCTATGTAGAACGTAACAAGTAGCAAGAACGATTTGAGGACACAAAAGCGATCGCTTGTTAGGTCATCTGTTGGCGAAGCGTTTCCTTTCACCGCCACGAAGAGACACGCGGTTGATGCGACTCCCGTCAGGATCCATCGGGCACACATCCGGGTATTTGTAGCATAGCCGGCGTGCAACATGTAGGCACTTAGATCGTTCCTTTGTCCAGCATTGTGCCAGCCAAACATACGTTTCTTCGAATGTCCATTGTCACGACCCATGGCTGGCTGCATGGTTATGGACACTTTTCCACGCACCGGCCATTGTCCTGGCGACTCGTATAACGCCCGGTGTGCTTTTTAACGCCGGAATCTTTTGGCCCTCGACACCACCCCCTTTTTCCTCCACGCTTTGTCTCGAGTGTCGCTGAAACTGATGATATTCTTGGTCCTTTGTCGAACGCGTCCTCGCGACAGGTACGCACTGACGTCGTTTTATATTGTTCGAGATTCTTCTTTTGTGCCCCGTGAATGGAAATGTCTCGATCGCGCCTAGGGATTTTACGCTTGAAACTTTTAGGGTAGGTGACTGCCGTTCTACGTTAACACCGTTTTACGATTTGAGAATGGGCAGAGTTTTATTTTTTACAAACATTTGAATATGGATTTGGAACGAAGGGTTCGATGATTAGGGGAATTAGTTCATGAACTGGAACTTTTGAAACGTGGGTATGTCCAGCATTAAAATACGTCTCGCAAGGTACTTGATACCTGTCTTACCCCGTTCCAAGTGGCGCAATTAGAAGATTGACGAAGCATAGAAATGTTCTGGTATCCCGATACCCGCGAGTAGCATTGTATCGCATTGTGCGTGTAACGGTCGCGTAAAAAAGTCAAAAGAAATTTTCCCTATTTGATATTACGAGACCCGCAGAGGGAGAGCCGCGAACGAATTGTTTACAACGACGTCAGGTCCTACTCAGTCCGTATTGCTTTCCGTGGGATTGAAGTGCTCGTAAAACAAACCCCCCCTTGAAATTAGAGCAGTCCTTGCGGCTCTATACGAGCGTACGAACGCATACACGAGCATTCGATACACACGTACGTATATAGAGTCTCTGGAAACACGGTGCGTGCCCCTCCTCGCGCGATACAATGTCTTCAACCCCCTCCTACTTCTCTTTTCCGTGAAACTAACACTGTGCATTACCATCACAATGGCTAGATTAAAAAAGAAGGGGAGTGGATACGCACCCCTTGGTCCCTTCCAAGGGTGAACGACGTGTCTGACACGTATGGGCGAACGACGATGGAAACAGAACGTTTTAGAAGCGGTAGTTTTCAGCGGGGTGCAACCCTTTCCTCTTTCAGGTGAACCGATTGCGCGAGTAATCCGCCCTTGTTGCTAGGTACACGGCCAACAGGAAGTCTGATCCGTCTTCGATAGACCTCTTGTCATCGATTATCGATTGCTCTTTGATTATCTCCACGATTCAAACAAATATTCTTCTCGCTTTCTTTCTTACCCCTTAGATTTTCTTTGGTGTGACATTTTATCGCAGTAGTTCCTTATAAGGGGATATTTGGAAATTAACCTATAATCATTTACTTGCTGTGTGGAACTGTTGGAGAAATCGTGAGATTGGTGAAAAATTTGTTGAACAATGTTTTGACTGTCTTGGGTTAGGTTTTATTTAGGGTGAAACGACAGGGAGAAACGGTTGAATGTCGGGCAGGTTGACCCCACAGTCAACAGTTAACGATTTTCAATGGCGATTGGATGTCAGCATCACTCTCCGCCAATCAGAGAGTGATGCTGACATCCGGACAAACGGACAATGGGAAAGCGCTAAATGCTCACGGTGCGCGTTCAATCCGGTGAATACGAGCGGCTTCTATTGGGGGTTCCACCCCGCTATTACAGTCAATGACGGAACATACGAAACACTATTCATCCGACGCGTTTGTTCCTTACACACATCGTGTAAGTATAGTGTGTTGCTTCATTCTGCCAGCCATGGTTTTGCCGGTGACGCCTGTTACGCGAATCTACCAAACTCTCTGCCAGGATATTTCATCCATTTTATGCTTTTCGTCGCAGCTTAACTCGCAAATTATTTCTTAGAATTTATACTCTAACCTCTATTACATCTACAGGAGTTGATACTTTGTCCAATCGACAATGTGCAGCTTTGAAACAAGTATTGATATACTATTATTTTCTAACTGTTAACAAATGAAGAATCCTCAACTCCAACATTTTCAATCTCCATCAAAGACGATCAATTGTCGAACAGATTGTTGAACAATCCCCGTTCGATGAAAGTCAAATCCCCGAACAGAAAAGGATCTCAGGGTACGCGGTTGCACAGAATGTCTCCTGCGCCAGTGACCAAATCTCCGTGAAATTCAATTATGTCATTCATTGCTACTAGCAGCTTTTCTTCTCCCCGCATAACCCGTAAACCCTCGATGATCTGGATGCATCGGTACACAGGATGATCCGCAGATGCGTAGCGCACGACAGCTACCGATGCTGGTCGATCGTTTTCGGCTCGTCACTGAGTCACCGCGATCACTGTCTCCTCGAATTAGTACAATCTCCTTCCTCTCTTCCGCTTCTGTTCATCCACTCTATCGAACGATCATCTCCGTTTGTCGTCTACGATCGCGGTAAAACACCGAGCGGAACGCGAGTCCTCGAGACGAAGACGAGTTCGAGGATCCTTGCACGCGTCGTTGCTCCTCGACGATGCCGTCAAAGGATCGGTCGCCTGTTTTTCAGACTTTGTTTGATTCCCTGTGTCCCTACAGCGACCTTTAATTGACCGATTTCACGGATTATTTCGTCAAGGACCGATGCGGTCGAGTTAGGTTCGAGGGAAAACGATGCGCAGTTTCTTTGCCAATTTTTTAATCTTCCATCTCAGGAATTTAGAGCCAAATACCTAATAGTTGTAATAGTTGAAAATTCTATCGATTAGAAGTTCGAGAGAGGACGTAAAATTACGAGTCATAGATTTTATAAGTTGTACAGTGGTGGTTTGAGTGTACCAAAGAAATTGTTCGAATTCGTTCCAGAGTATAATCGAACGATCGACGGGAAGTTAATTACGAAAAGCTTTGAAAAGATCGACAGGTTCGCAATTAGTCGACGGTAGTTTGTTTTCCCACGCAATCTAGCTACACGAGGAAGTGTTACTCGTAACGGTACACCATTGATCGCGACAGTATCTGTGAATGGATGACCATTGTGCCGTGAATGGACGATAGTTCCGCTTGGGAAGTAGGTGGGTCTAGCCTTGGGTCTGTTGTTCGGTCCTGGAACAGATTCGCACGGTATAATTTGTCACCCTCGTCCCTCTATTTTTCTCTCCCAATCGTCCAACGTTTTCTGAAATTCTCGATAAGATCGATGGTGCAAAAATTATAGTCATTAGTATAAAAATCTGAGGTAATAGTTGAACAGCTGTTGAACCTATTACATAATAACTACAAAAGCACTAACAAGCATCGTGCGAGTGATCACCGAGTGATGGTTACAGATTGATATTTCCACAATTACGCATCTAAGGTACCTCGCTTTCCCTCGACATTTCCCGAAAGGGTTAATTATTCCCTGGGCCGCGACAACGAAGGAAACACATGTTCCTGAGCGCCGGTGCGAAACCCAGCACCACGTGGACCGTCGATATAATAAATCCGGACCCTCGTTGTAACGCAATTTCGTCTCATTGTGCCCTCGTGGCCCGTTTATGAAACTCAATTCTCATTGTGCATCCCCCTTATTTTTTGGGCTTTCGAGTTTCCAAAGGTAACCCATTGGCGTCGCTGCGAGAGAATAAAGAAAAACGAAAAAAAAAAAAAGTAGAAGAAGAAGAAAACAGGCGAACGAAAAGGGGAAAGGGATGAAACCAGTTTCCTCGATGTATCTGGGAGGAGCCATCCTGACTTCCTTCTCTTTCGATCGTTTCTCAGGAAGAACCCCGTTCTCGAAACAGAGTATGGAACACCGCAACGTGGACCCCAAACGATCGAGGCCTCTGGGCCATGAATATTCCCGGCTGCAAAACGGGGGACAGTTCGGGGTGGCCATGACAGGGGGAGGGTTATGAATGTCATTCGCAAACGTTAATCGACGAAATACAAAACCCATTAGACACCACCGTAGACCGAGGACGGGCCAAGGTTTTAAGCGAATCGTACGCCCATGTCGTTTTCGCTATTGTCACCCTGCCACAATTAGAGCCGACTTGACACCGTGCTTTTCGCTGATTGGTACCCATTGTCGGGGACAGCGATCGTTGGCCAAGCAACGATTTTCTGACCTCTTTGTCGCTACCTATTTGATTCTTCTGCGGTTTTAGGGGATGATGCCCTCTTTGAATTATTGTACATTGTTAACCATTGCTGTTTTAAACGCGGAAGCATGATTGCAAGTTTTCACTCTATCAATGTTTCATTTATTAATAAAATGTTTCTTCTATGGAAGGTATAGAAATACCCGGTTTATAGACTTTGAGGCAGGTTGCTAGCACATGCTAGTACAGATGGTCGTAACACAGCTGTGTGCACGATATTTAAGGAGCAATAATTCAGACTCTTAATGAAGAAGAATAAAAGTGCAAGAATACAGTAGGTTGCATAATCAGGTGATAATGCAATATGTCAGCTGGCTGTCACGTTGTCAGACATCTGAACGATGCTTCGACAAAACGCGATCCCAGCGCCGTAAAACTTTTATTCCATCGAAATGGATGATGACCATGGTGCTTCGCACCGGGTGGTTCGCCCCTGTTCCACCTTTGCTGCTGTTTGCCGTTGAAAAGATCCTATCTGACACGAGGTGGGCGTATGATGCTTCCCGATGGAGCGGGCTCTATCTGTGCAGGTTAGATAGAGACAGGAAGCTGCGCACAGGGGGCTTTTACCGAATATGAATATGTGCCACCTGTGTGAATTTACGGGGCTGGAGACCCCTGCTTCGCGCTCGATTTTCAAACGAATCGTTAAACCTTTCTTGGACGTTAGAAATTTTAGATCGGAACTTTGGTACCCTCATATGTAGACTTTTAAACTCAATTCATATGTGATACCTTTACATTGCAAAGATTAACTTATTAGCAGTTGCACTTTGTATAAAAATATGATCTCTTCAAAACCCTTCGAAATGTTTCAACAATCGAGTTTATTCTTTCGAGCATATATCTTCGAAAGAGAAATTTTGCGGTTAAACCGTAAAAAGAACTACAGCGGGTCTTCTGGAGGGTTTGTTCGACTAGGAGGAAGGTGTGTCCCTTGGTGGATCGCTCAGCACCGATCGTTTTAGCATTTTAAAAGCATTCCAGAGGCAGTTGACTTTTTTTCGCGAGCCGTTGCTGATCGCTCGATGGAAATCTGGTGGCACGGTCGACAAGGCTTATCCTACGATCTCGAAAGATGTCTAAAGTGCAGCCCCGTGCCTACTATTTCGACGATGAAACAGATTTAATAATAAAGGGGACGTGGGGCGATCGATTTCGCGCCCACACTCGACGATCTGTCCCTGATGGAGGCTCGACGTTTTACCAAACCTTCCTTTCCTTCCCTTTTCTCGTATGGAAAACGCTTACGTTATGTTCAAATAAATTTTGCCAAAAATCGTGCCTGATTTCCATACAAAGGATTCTACCTTTATGGTTTTCGATCGTACACTTTGATGTGGAGTGTCTATGAACATCTTGATTGAACTTGTGCATTTGATAACTTAGGGTAATTTACGGATTTAAGAGTATATAATGTATTGATCATTAGAATCCTACGAACGATATATCTTCCGTTCTATCATCCCCAAATAAAGCAACCCCCATTTGAAAAACCACCCTCAGATCGAATTTTGGAAAAATTGAAGGTAGATTAAATTCGGGAATTTCAGCGGGTACACGGCAATAATTAATCCCTTTCCCTTTCTCCATCGTCGCCGCTCCGCCTTTTCCCTTTATTATTGCGCGCTGAAAGTACGACGAGTAGAGGCACGGCTCGAGCATTCGTGTGCACGTGTGCGCACCTGAAATGCATCTAACTAGACGCGTTGCAGCGTGTTGCATACAAGAAGCGTGTTGTAGGGGGGTGTAGAAGGGTGTTGCGGGTGCACCTACTTGTTCCGCGGCGGCAGTGCATGAGGTACACGTTCTCTCGCCGTATAATATATAATGAACATATCAGATGGCCGCCAGCGATGTCTGGGATTACATATTTGGATCCTATGTTAATGCCGAGTCGCGGCTGCTATACATCACGCTGCTGTTATTGTGATTCAAAGATTGAATGGTTAAGGTACGAAGCCACGATTCTACGCTGTGGAACGTCGCTGAAGAGAGGATAGAAGGGGCGGAGGGAGAGAGAGAAAGGGTAGGAGAAAGAGGGAACGGATCGATGCGCTTGCACTTGGAGATAATATTGCAAAATACAGCCGCGGGATGCGACATCGTGCCAGCCGAAGCGATAGAATCGCTGAGCCGGAATTTTCTGAAATTTTCTTTCCTTCTGTTTATCGCGCTAGATACGCGAGTGTCCATCGTTCGAACTATCCAGGAAAACGTACTTAGCTTTATGGTAGTTTTATGAGGCTATGAAACCGATAGGCTCGATACCGGTATCTTAGGATTTCTAATTCGAGTATTACTTCCTATAGTATTATTTTAAAAATCTAAAATCGAAAGGTTAACGAACCTTATTAAAAAAATATTTCATCAACCCTACTCCAAAAACGACCCCCAAAAGCAGTAATTTATTACTCTGCAAGAATCAGTTACAAAAAACGCAACTCCCCGCTGGTTACGACACACAACCTGTCAATGGGTGAACATTTCAAAAGTACCTTTCGATTATTTCGTTAACATATGTACACGCGTGCGAGTAAAACGCTGACAGTTGTTGCGTTCGAGCATATATCAATCGTATCGTCGAAAGCACGCTGCCAGAAGATGCATCTAATATTCATTAATTGTCCGCGCGGACAACGTAATTATTTTGTCAATCAGCCGCGTCGAGGAGAAATTTTTTCGCTCGCATAACGACCATCGCGTACCCGAGGGCGGTCTTCGTATCGCGATCCTTTATTTTCTCGCGGCTTATTAGCCGGGTCATGGGGTCGTATCCATCAAACACCATCAGCTTCTATTGTTTCGCTTCACCTGCGAACCTTCGCTTCGGTCCCGTCGCGACCACTTTGCATCCTTCCTTTTTACGTCTCCTCTCGCATACGTTTATGTACAGGCACCTCAGAAAGTAACGCATTTGTCGATTCATTGCTTCGTACGTGTACGGTAAAACCTCCATTTTACTGTAATTCAATTTAATACATAAAACGAACAGAGGTTAAGTCATTCTGAACGTCTGTTCAGAATGATCGTCGATATGGAAGTCGATTCGAAGTCGATTGCTATCGGTTTCATGTTTGACATACGTTTTATTGGCACCGTCGGAATAAATAACTGTTGTAGCAATTTTTTCATCGATCGAATTCATCTTGAACCGATCCTTTCGATATCCTATCAGATCTCATCTTGCAACAAGTGAACAGTCCGAATGATCACATGACGTTTTTAATACTTCTAACTAAAATTCCAAATCGGTGAACCCTTCGTTCTCTCGCGAACCTTTCGTCGTGGTTTGAAACCGCGCAGCGTCTGGTCGCGCGCGTGCTCTCGCGAGCTGTAAAACGATTTTCGAGCGTGGTCCCGGGGTTCGGGGCAACGAGTCGCTTAGAAATGCAACGAAATCGTCGGTCGAACGAGCTGGTACGGTGATCGACTCGCCACGGGTGGGCCGGGCGGCGAGAAAAAGAAAAGCGAGCGAGCGAACGGCCAGTACGGAAAGAAACAACAAGAAAAAGAGCAACAACGGCAGCAGCGGCAGCAACAACAACGGCAGCGCGAGCATTACTCGGTCGGACGCCCACGGGATTGTTCCAGTATTGTGCACCTTGGCAGGTGATCTTTTGTGCCGAATGGCACGTCATTTCTGTTACGACGAAGCGATTCGACGAGTAATTGAATTCTCTTTTTCGACGGGCTACGAAAAACCGGCTGCCGGGATACGCTGCTACGCTCCGCGAGACACCGAATCACCTCGCCGATTCTATACCTCTATTTCTCTTTCTCTTTTGCGAGCCGACGAGAGAACATCATTAATTTTACTTTCGCTGAATAAACATGTTGATGGCGCGAGCCTGGCGGAGTACCCCTGACATAGGGTCCATATGGGATGTGTGGACACTTTGCTTCGCCCTGAGAAATCCGAAATCCTCGTCGATGTTGTCGGATTTCTAGTTTTCTAGGTCTTCGCTAATTCTAGGATCTACATCTCCGAATTGTAGGACTTGGACTCCAGACCCCTTTAAACTTGTAATCCTAAGGCACCTCTAGAATAGTCTTCAGATCTAATCTCGCAATCGTCTCGATCAAATTGATGCTCTCCGATGAATCAAAGAACACCAAAGAAGACCACCGCGTATCCAGCAAAGAGCTGACTCCGATACCGACCCAGTGTGCGCAACAATCGACATTTAACAAGTATCCTTCTGTAGCTGCTTACACCGGCAAACGAACAATAGGTACGAAACGTTCGACAAAAGGATCGATGGACAATGTAGTCCGGCCGACGTTGAATCGATGTAATTTCGTGAACGTATCGGCAGGAAGTGACTGGGCGGAAAAATGATTCCGAAAACAAAAATATAGTCAGCGCGAAGAAAAACACAGACTGGCTTCTGGCTTCTTTTTTAATTCACGCATTGTGGGCCACGTTTGGACCCCGTCACAAAGACGTTCTCACGAGCGGCCAATGAGTTGGCAGATATAACAAAAACATTGGCCGAAAAGCCGATGCATGGGTACTTCGTCTTCTTCGTTCTTTAATCTCGTCCTTTACGATACGATCCTTCTCTCTCAATTCGGTCGTCGAAGTTACGCCGTTAATGGTAGACGCTTTCTTTTGTAACCAGAAAAGAAAGCAGTGATTTCGTTCGAGGATCGGAGCACGTGCATCTTCCAATTGTGTGCCATTCTGATTGTTGCAAGACTTTTTGGAATTTCTGCGATGCTTTTTGGGACACGATTACTTATTACAATTTGACGACTTTAAGAATTAAAAAATTTCGCAATGGTAATTGTTCGAGATGAAATTTGAATCGGCAATTTAATCTATTCAAGAAACAAACGAGATCGGTTTAGTCGATTAAGGAACACGAGGTCGATAGAGGAAACGATTACTCGGTGTTCGGGGAACGATACTCGACAACAGGGACGTCCGGTAATCGATTTCAATCGAAAACGGTGCAACGAGGCGGTTTTGTCTCTGGTGTTCCGTGAACAATGAGACGACCTCGACCCACCTCATCCGTTCGGTTTTATTAGGTGTGGAATGCTGCGAGCACGAGCCACAACGAGCTATTCCAGCTTCAATCGCCTCGATTTCTACGCTTCCACAGGATCGAGCCAACGTTTTTCTGCTATTCACTCGTACTACCATCTTTCATTTATTCGTTAATCATAGATCAAGATATAAACAGCATCGCGAAGATTTTCAAATATTTTACCAGTCATAAATGAGGGAAACATGTCAAAACTGGGAGTCCCTTTGCCACTTTTTCAAATTTATCCATTCCATCGAAAGTTACGAAACTAATTGCTCGCGTCACCTGTTCCCAACCACAGGTGTGTTTCGTTGAAACACCGGAACTCTCTCAGTCTCTCGAAATAGCTACGTAGGTAGATGATGTATCTGGTGTTGGTCGAAGTGAACGTGTTTAGAGAGCGGCCAGGTTTTTAGTGAGTGGCCACTGTCGAAGAGAATGAAAGATAGCCAGCTATTCTGGGAAAGCGAAGGAATTCGGCCCGTTCCGAGAATCTTTATGGGACCCCATGCCGTAACGGCATGGGGCGCTAGCTACGGTATTGTTCCGTGGTGCCAAACAGTCTGGCCAGGCAGACTTTCGCCGCGTGTACACCGAGCCATGGACCCCGTAGTCATCGTTTCAAAAGCTCCGATGAATGATCTCACTGTTTCCGGAATTTCTAGCCGACCGTATTATTTCGTTATTTATGGAGATTAACACGGGGATGCTTGTAATTTTTTCGGTGGAAACTTATCGCTTTATTCGAACCCAGCTATTTATTTTCTGACTGTGCGATGGTTTATTTTCGGAGAAAGAATTATGAAATATAGGCTGTACTTTTATCGGGGACTTTCGAATTAAACGAAATATATTGTATCCGATTTAAGTCTGAGTAAGACTCTCCAGACAGGTTCTCGATATGGACACAATTTTTACAATAATCACTATTACAACTGGGTCCTTGCAAAATTATTTCTTCTGTCCCATTCGTCTCTATCGTTATTTAGTGTCTAACATTTGGAAGTGGTGACATCTGGTCGTAAACTCTGATGGTAACCTCAAAAAATGATTGCAGCTTCCAAGAATCGTCATTTGAAATAACCACCCCGTTATTTACGGGCGGACTTTGTCTACTCCTTTTGCCACACATTTTTCGCATAGTAGACACTCTGACCGAGGAGGCTGAACGGTTAATTTGCGTCTATCTCTTCAGGGACATGGTTCAGCATTGTTAGAACGATTCACAACCAACCTCAGTAACAAGTTCGCTCCAAAAACGCCTCGATTGAAATTAAAACCGAACGTAAAAAATATTAAGATCTCGAATCGGGCCGAATAGAGTAGAACTCTGCACAATGGCGGAGCTGGGTCGTAGTGCCAGGTCCGTAAATGGACAAAGCTGTTCTCGATTTCTATTAACGAACCGAGCGCTTGCCACCAATCGACTTCTCGATCTTTTCCCTCCTCTCTCACCCCTTCGAAATAAAGAAATAACGTGCATTATGCTCGTTTTCACAGGGTCTCTCTCTTCCTCTGATTATTAACGTATTCGGTGTTTAAATGATACCACAATAGCCTTATTTGCCGCGGACAATGAATCGTTCGCGATCGTCCACGTTACCAACAGCGGAGAGGAATGTTTTACTAGAGAAGAAAAGGGTTAAGAAACACAGCTCAAACGATACTGATCTTTTCGCGGAGCTCCTTTGTTTTCCTCTTTCTGCGACCAACAATCGGCCAAGGGTTATGAATCATAAGTGGTTCGGGTTTTCGGAGCGCAAAGTGGGTTCCTAGAATTGTTCATTCATCGTTCGCGATTGAAGTGTACCCTGGTAAATTGCGGTGTGCACGGTGTTGAATCTTTGCCTGCGAGAATTAAAGACCGTAGTGTAAGAGTTGTACGAGCGAGATTCGTTCAAGAGGTTACTGTGACTGACACCTAATGCGCTCGTAAAAGTCAAAGGTTTTAAGTTCGGCGAGCCTCGACAAGGGATTAATAGCGATCCATCTCGATAGATTTGAAATTCTCTTCGGATCCTGATTCATAAAAATATTCATCGAAAAATTCGAGCCGATTCAGCGTTCGGTCCAGCGAAGCATTCTTGAGCTCCAACGAGCGACTTCATCGCGTCGCATATCTTGCTTAATTAAAATTTTGAAGTCACAGGATTAATTAAAGTCGTCCACGCGATCGAAGACAAATTGGCTAAACGGGAAGTTCGTTTGGGTATGCGAAAAAACGCGTGGCTCGCGAGCAGAGTGCGCGTCGAAAAGAATAAAATCGCGATTCTTCGCCCGTCATCGGTCATCTCCGGCGCGAAAAAGAAGATCGTCCCGGTAGCCGTGTCGAACAGAATTTAATTACGCATTAAACGATCGGCTGGCGACATCCCGCTCGACGTTTCTCACCCTCTGTTCCCGTGGTCCGTCGGGCACGGAGCCGCCTTCCGGCGAGAGAGAACGTGGCCGCACCGGTGGAACTTCACAAGAGGCACAGGTACTCGACTTTCAATGACTGCCCCGGACCCATTGTGCCCGATTTCAAAGGATATAATTACGCTCACCTATGCCACGCTCGAATATCGCCCGGTTTTGTTCGCCCGTGCGAATTATCCTCGGCTCGATCGCTTCGATTCCCGATAAGACTCGATCCTGGAACACCGAGGAGCTTTGCTTTTATTCTGCTTGATTATTGCTCGCGGACGGGGTGGCCCGGCTTTGTTCGCCCGAAGGAACTTGATTAAAACAGGAACAAACGCGTGTTGATCCTCTCGAGGGTGGTAGGGGTTAGATCTCCAAAGAAAATTGCCGGTACCCGACGATTCGTCAGATTTTTCGGACGATGTCCTGCTCAACTTTTTAAGATCGATGATACAACCGTGTTCCCAAAATGGTACGCAGTAACGATGTTCTCAAGATCCTTTCAGCAGCAATGTTTGCCAAAGTTCTAAACGTTCAATTGAAGGCGCAAGTTTCGGGAGAACATACAGAACACGGTGATGGACGCTTTGCAAAAGATGAGTCCATGGAACAAGGGAATCTCGAAGAGGCAACATCTGTCGGTCCTCACAAATCATTCCCGCGCCTTTAGAGATCACATACCAGGCACGAGCACCGGGCTGCTGACCGCCGATTATTTATAAGTACAAACTCGTCCGATCGGTCGAGTACAAACCCATGATCGTGTCTCGTCGCGTGTGACCGGTAGGCACGCCGGCCATTAAATTCGCAAGCGTCGACTGTAAGTGTCGTAATAAACGGGGATTCTTTTAATGGGAGTATAAGTGTCGCCTGGACACCTCGAGACTCGAGGGTGCGAACGGGTTTTGTCGACTGAAAATGCCACACGACTTGTATCAGGTTATGAATTTTCTAAACTATGGGCTAAGCATCGTTTCAAATTTCAAATTTTCTTTTTAAGTTGTCCCAATTTTCCCAATAGTTCGTTGGTTTATTTTTGTCTAAAAGACGTTTTCGAAGATACAGCAGGATGACTTCGTAGGATGAAAGGGGAGAACGTTTAGCAGGCAATGATGCCGAGGACCAGCCCCGTCCCACATAAAGACAGACACCACGGGACGCATAGGTGCATATCGCATTTATCGATTGAACCGACGAAGACACGGATCGAAATGTACGTGGCACACCCATGAACGCATATCCGTGGTAACAATAGGTGAGCACACAGGGGCCAGTGGCGCAACTCGCGTAATGTAATTATGGTACACGAAGCGCGGAAGGTAGTCACCGCCATAATGGGCAATTGTCCCCGTCGAATGGTGCCACAATGGCGGATTTCATTGCCGTTAACAACTGACTGTCCAAATACATACATCGTGGAGCCCGCGCCAGGACAATGAACGACCGCTGTCCGGATCAGGTTCTCTTTATAGCTCGGACGTTGTTTATCAGCTTCCAACGATTCAAGTTTTTTTCTCTTCTTTCCTTCTTTTTTTACGGTGCTACCTACCCCTCTTTACGCGTCTTTGCTCCCCGAGAAACAACCCCTTGACAAGCCTTCAGATTTGTACGAGGATTATGTTGACCTTCTGCTCGAATCTATTGGCTCCGAGGGGACGACAGGTTCTGGCATCGAGCGTGAAGCGGCGCTGGGACTTTGGGAATTCGGATGATCGAGGTCTGACGCTCGTTGATGTATCCGATGCTATCTTCTCGATATTATCTTCGTGTATTTTATGTCCATGATATCGCGGTACACGACAGGGAGGGCATAACGCGATACGCGAAGGCTCCTGATTATCATTTTCAACTGGAGTACGTGTCCTCTAAATTCTTAAACTAACTCTCTCATGACTCCTATTGTTTCGACACAAAATATGATCGTTAATCAAGAAGGTAACAAATACTTCATAAGATATACGCAAGGGTTGATCTCGTCTGTAAACGTTATCGAATCAGCGCCAAAGAGTATCGACAATTACGACGGCTAGAAGATAAGAAAGTGGTCAAGATGAAAAAATTGAACAGCCTACGCCTATGAACCTGCTGGTGCCAGTCTGTCTGGACGAGACAGGCTTCCCACTCCCTTCGAAAACGATTTCCAACCAAAGCAAAGGAAACGTAACGAAGGCCATCTTAAAAATTCCTGGCACCCCGTCGAGAACGACTCCACCCCCATCTCGTCCCTAGGTTCCCTTTTCTTCCCGCCATTTCCCACCGTTCTACTCCGGCTAAACTATCAATGAACAGTCTACAACCTTGTATTTTCCAGCTTGCGTTCCGAAAGGATTGCTTTGAGTCTCTCGTTTCGAGTATTTAAGAAATCTTTGGAAACACCTTTTATTTCATACAAAGCTTTCGGACTGAAGTGCCGAGGTTTGTGTTTGGTTAAGCACCCGTTAGATACTTGCTGTAATTCTTCTTCGAATTAGAGATTATACGTATACTTAGGTTTCAACAAGTTTTGTATTTTTGTATAGTGCGAAATCCTACTGAATTGTATCGAGTTTGAATCGCATCGAATTCAATCTCATGAACTCCAAACGCTGCAGAACTAAATTGCGTTAACATTGGATCGAATCGAATCTCAAATTCGAAGGTAAATCCTTGTTTTCCGGAAAACTGAGGGATTCATTCATGAATCGTCAGAGGTTTCGGCAAAAGATGAAACCCAGAAACAGGCAGAGGAAAATCAGAAAGGGAAGTTTGCAAGTTTCCCACAAGGCAACAGTTGTGAGAAAGGTTGCTCGCAACCGTACTTCCTATGCCATTCGTGGATTTTTCCTTTGTATAGTTGTCCCGGACAATGGACCAACATTTTCAGCATTCGCAACGTTGAATTGGTCATTGTTCAACGTGGACAGGTCAACGTGCGTTCGGAACGGCAAGAAGTTTGTGCCAAACTCGAAAACAACTGGACCCGATCTTTTGACTCAATGGAAAGCGATTATGCGAAATTTTCATTTTCAAAGTAATTTTAAAGCAATAGGCATCTATTCAAAACTAGCTGTATTCCGCATCTTTACATCTTCACTGTACATCCTGTACATCCTAACCTTGTAAAATTTCGTTTCGTAGCAACAATTATTTGCATACTCCTACACGAATAATCGCGTTCAACAGCAAGTCTCCATTTTTCAAGTCGCTAGAGTAACCCTTCTGACGTATCGAACCAACCCGCCGCATATGTGTCCCCATAAAGTCAAGGGGGTAAGTGCACGCAGCATACGTTCTTGTTCACGGTGCCCTGGCGATTCGCGGTCGGGCAGTTTTCGAAGGGTCCGCAAATCGTTGGTTAGGGATGAAAGCCAATCAAGGGAGGAGAGAACGGGGTCCTCGGGCGAACCGCGATAAGTGACATTAGTTCGTGATCGTTCGACCAACGACGAGCACACAGGGTGGTATTCACCCTCGATCGAATGCGGACACAATACTGGTCAGGTTATTTGCCGACATTATAGGTCGTTTACCCTCTAAAACATGTTACTTATTATTAATACTACGCCAAATATAATTTCCCTTCTCTCCAATCAATATTTCATAATAGAATTTTTGTAAAGAATATAAAATTATATCGACCATTTCCTTGGCTATTAATTTTTGAATACAATGAAATCCGACCATTGCACCTGTCTTTGTTTATCCTGAGACCCAACACTTCATCAGCGGTACAATTATGTCTTTCTACTTTTACACTGTTCGACAAATATCAGCAAACAATTAGGAGGGTAATAATCCATTCAAGGAACAAAGTCCCCATTTTCCTAATTCTATTGAGAAATCCTTCGGTTCGCACCGGCCTTTCCCGCCCATTCGACTCGAAGGGCGAAGATTATTGCTGTCCAAACAGTGATATGCAGCGAGGATCATTGTCGACCAAAAGTCAACTGCAAATCAACCTTAAATATTCGAAGGGCCTCGGAATAGTAGATTCGAAGGGTCAAGGATTTTCATGGCAATCGGCAATAAACAATTCGTGTGCCTCGTGGGAGGTACGGACGCGAGCCCACCGCAACGCCTTTCTCGTTTCTGGCCCCGACAAACACCCTTTTTGGCCGCGTTCTATCTCCCTTTCATCCCGGTTTCCTCCGTGCTCGGTTTACGCACGCTGCCAGCAGGGAGTCCCCCAAGGACATCGGCTCCTGCTCGGCCCACAAGGAACCGCAACTCCGCTGCGACCAAACTTTCATTCCTTCGATTCTTTTTTACCGATATATTTCTTGCACGAGTAACAAACATATTTACCGTTTGCTATGTGACGGAAGACCATGGAGAAAATTGACTTTAATTCCAATTCGTAATTTCTAAATTTGAAAACCCGAGAACTGTTAAAGCTACCTAAAATCGTGCAAACGCAGGAGGAAATAATCCGAAAAATAAGAGACTAGAGCATGGCGAATGAGGCGATTCTTTTTCTTCAGCTCGGTCCACGGATCGGACAAGATGAGATCGCGATACTGTCTTCTTTAGACGAGAAACCAGCCATTGTCTGGCTTATCTCACGGACGTGTCCTGCGCCGGTGGAATCATCCACGAAACAAAAGGGGCGACAGGGTGTCAGGAACGGCGAAGAAAAGAGAAAGACGAGGTCGAGGCACAATGCCAGGTATCCACAGGGACGTGGCATAAATATATAATACATTTATGTGGCGGTGTTCCTTTTCAAGGTGTTCTCCGCGCGACACTCTTTTATTTTCCGGCCAAGAAGGTGTGCTAGCTAGAACGCTGGGCCCATTCAGAGAATGGAAAAGGACAGATCGGATACGGGATCGATGTATCTTTTCGGTCCGTGGCGATCGATTTGTGCGTAGATCGCATTGTCCGACCGACAGCTCCACACGGGGCTTAAGGAATGATCCTCCTTCTATTTTCATTCGTAGCCGCTACCAACATTACGATTCAATGCTGTTCATAAAAGCGACGGCTACAATGCTGGATTATAAACGTGGATAAATAAAGGAGCTCGAAATAAAAATGGCTCGATCCCAGCACGACCGGATTACGCTCTTAGGATAACGAGATCCGGTGATCGATGGGAATTACACCCAATCACCAAATCTATATAATATATTAGATTATTCTATAAGTTTATTATGCCACAAGTTACAATATATCTTTAATACAGTATTTTACAATTGCGGAGAAAATAGAAAATGCATCTTCGGCATCGGCGGTGGATTCAGAAAAATAGGGGTGGTATTTCCGACTCGCAAAGCGTGCGCGACTTTTTCTTTCCCCGGAATTCTTCCTCTTCCGGTAGAGGCATTATGAAGTAATTGGTGAAACGGCTTCACGGTGGAATTCCTGAAAGGAGGCTAGCTGAAGTGCCGCTTCACATCAAAGCGGCCTTTTATCCGCGATTTTCTCGAGTAGCGCGGTTTGCGTCCTCGCTTTTCACAGAAGCCCGTTCTCCGATCCCGCAGACGTAATAACTCTTTAAAGCGATCCGTCTATTCGACGGAAGTGAGACGATTAAAGACACCAATTAACCGTGGCTACTTCCTTTTTCTTCGTCCCGATGAATTCCGTGATGCTGTCATAAAACCGAAGGAGTTCGGTTGCATCCACGTGTTACGTTTTTAACTTACTCTTTCGCTTTGCATGAGATTTGATAGTTTACACAATCTCTATTCCAAAATGTACTTAACATTTCAACTTTCCTTATTGTTTTAATATCACAACAATTACCTCTGACGCATCTGCCGAAAAAATCATAGGTCAAGGGGTCTTGAATAAGGTTAAAATGTACAAGTCAGTTTTATTAGCTTTTGCGATAAAAATTGAGGAACTAATCGCGACGTGCAAAGGTCCGAATTCTCACGGTGGTCACCGTAGGAATTTCGAAAGGCGCCGGAGGAGGAATTTAATACGTGTGGACCAGTTTGATCCTCGGAGGAGCAAAATTCAGCGAAGGTAGGCAGCCGACCACGATTCCCGAGTACAATGTATCAAGCCACGTAGATGTTATCTGGCTTTGATCGTAGGAAGGGTATCCGCAACCCCTTCCTCGAGTCTGGTAACGAGCCAAAGCAACCCTTTGCTCGGTTCCTTTTTCCGTTCCGCAGACTGAAAAGAAGGTATACGCTGCTTCTTCTCGTGGGATCCATGGTCCACTGGCCTCGATCTCTATTTTCCGAGGGACCCCTCGATTCGTGAAAGTATCATGTATCGGTGGCCGCAAAAAACAAGTCGACCCGTATTCATATACAGATCGTCGATGTATCTCTTCTTTACCAAAGAATCCTTGCACGATCCGCGGATCTCCAACGGATTAACAGGTAACGAATTCTCCTCTCGTGGCTGATGATTCTTTCTTGGAGATGCTGTAGAGGGATTTGGAAGTCGAAGATTTTTATGCAGTTCCACTTTTTAATTGAACCTTGCAAAGTTATCAAAAATAGTACAACTTCAAGAATGTAACCTGATGGAAAAGTAGTAAGACGAATAACAGGGCTTTACTATTGAAGAACCTAACGGTGCGTACGTTGTAAACGTGTCCGTAACAATCGAAAGTATCAGATCGTAGAAGAGGGTCACTCTAATTCTGTAAACGGCAAAAAATAGAAGGGAGGTTAGATCGCAGCGATTTTAATTACAAAACCCGCTACAAAGAGTGCAGCGATTTTTTGCCGGACGAAGAAGGTTCCTTGAACAGTCCGCGAGTAAAGTATCCGGGTCATCGAAGCATGGTTCCTACTAAGCCAGATGCCACGGGTCTCACTTTAAGCTCCGTTCACGCGTGCTTTCGACTCGGATCTTTTGATCCCTGGTCCGAGGAAGCCGGTCCACAGGGCCGGATGATCGCGAGGTAACTACTTTTCGCTCTCACCCTTCCGCATTGTGCCCGAATATGTTTCCAAAACATCCAATATCTCGCGCTCGAGCGGATCCGGTGAATGCTCGGATCCTCGCAGCGCATAATCGCCGCATCCCCTTCGTGGATCTGTTTTCGTTTCTCTTTTTTATACATTTTCGGTTCGTGGGATTATGTTCGGTATCCGTCCCGCGGAGCATCCGTGAGCCACGATTGGCAGGCGTGAAGAATTCCGCACAATGCTGACCCGGAGAAGATACTGTCGATCGACTGGCGTCCATAATGGACGACAAACGAGATCCTGCTGAATCAGCCATTAAGCCGGACGGAACGCGAGCCTCGATTTTTACTCGGCCGTTTATGGACCTGGTCGGCGATTTTTCAAACGATCGACCCAACCACCGACGAGTGAACATGAAAATACGGCTCCTTGTTCGATTTGCGTGGCTTTCTTTTCACCGAACTTCAAGCGAACCGAGATCGGGAAACGCGTTGTGAATGCGGGAAGTGGTTGATGTTGGTATCGAGGGGTTGGTGAGGATAGTGACAAGAGACGTATCTGCAATTTCTGATTTGTGACGACTAGGATCTAAACTTATTTATAAAGCGATCTCTATGTCTGAAACGTCGGTTATTAAAATTTTCGAAACCGTTGAAGAATTTCACCCCTTTCGTTTGAAACGTCGAGCTCCGACAGGCATTTTTGGAAAAAAACTCGATATCCGTTAGCCTCTTTTGCACAATAATCCTCGTTCCATCTGTCGCGCGACGTTAACAGTTGCCGAATTTCGTCGTGAACCTTTTCCGATCCTGAATCGATCCATTTAAGAAAGGAAAGGGTTCCAGAATCGCGTGGTCCTCGTTCGTTTTTCGCGTAAAAATCCCAGGAACCTTTTGATAACCGATCAGCAGGTGATCGTCACCCTTTTTTCCAGATCCGTGTGAAACTTCGACTCCAACCCTTGCACGCTACCGTTTCTTCCCCTTTCTTTTTCACCCCGTTCCTTCCACGAAATCAATTCTCGATCTTCGCTTCGCTTCGTTAACCGAAAGAAAGGGCATTTCCACGGAACGTTAAAAGGCGACACGCGCGATAATGTATTCTTTTCTGGGGGAGAACCGTTCGCGGCATTGAGCGCAAGAAAAGGCAGAAAATGAGAGACATCGCGAGAGGGAAAGGTGCAAGGGACTCGCATAAATATTCCTGCGGGACTGGAGGCAAGCAAGAGGGAAAAGGAGATCGAGACACGAAGAAAGCAACGATACAAGCTGGAGAAGGGACTCGATTTTATTCGCGGGAGGCCCGTAGCCGCGGGTCCTTTTCGAACGATTAATTCGGTTTTATGGCCTGCTAAGAGTTACGACGGAAACCGTGTAAATCACGCGGCAACACGAAACCGGGCTCTGTGTCGAACACCCACGTGCACCTATGGTCCCGTATGCGAACCTATACCTGCAACGAGGTGCACGTGTCCGGTTATGCACTGCCGGTACGACCTGTCGAGACAGTAATAAATTCCACTTAGCCATTTTTGCCATTTTACTGTTTCGACTTGCCGGTGACATAGACTTGTCACCGATAATCCTCGATGCTTTTCCGGTGGATTTCTTCAGGGTCTGAAGGTATTTTGTAATTCCGGAATTCGACAGGTTTATTCGGTAAGAACACCCTGTATATGGCATCGATGCTTTCTCGAAGCAGAGAAAAGAAGGAACTGGTGGAATAATCGGACGTGGCAACCGTGCGGCTCGCTCGCTGCCACACTAGATTAATGTTATTTCAATGGGGGTTCAGGGGTATCGCCATAACTGACCCCGATTTGCATTAGAATCGGGGTGAAATCGCGAAGGGACGTCGAGCTGCGACGCGTCGCCTTTGGGAACGCGCCAAACCGTGTGCATGTTCCCCGAAACACATCCTTGTGTCCGGTTTCTCACCCCCTCGGCCTCTTACCCCCTCGTCCTCCTTCCTTTACTCTGCACCTTTAACACGCGCGCCTTTCGACGAGATTAAAATCCACCTCGTGTCCATACAGAAAAATTACTCGTTCGGAAGAGAACCTATGAACCCTTTCGAACAAGCGTAATCGACCTGCAGAGTCGAATAGTCGTTTTTATTAAATTCCCAGTTTGAAAAATTTCTCTTATGGTTTCCCTATTTAAATGGATTTCACTAACGAACAATCCCCTAATCAAACACGGAAGAAGGTTTTACAGCACCTTCGAAAGGGAATGCAGGAAATAGGTAGTAAAACAGCAGCCATCCAATAGCACAATTAACGAGTTTAAGTGAGGCTCTATCTTTCGAGGCACATCTTTATAGTTCCCAAGATAGCGTGGGTTTTGTGAAAACGAGTCTATGAATGTGACTAATTTCGAACATCAATTCGATCGTAAAATGTTGAAAAGACGCCGTAAACTGCGGTCTAATGTGACTATATCTTCTGAAAGCCTTCGAAGATAAGACTTTCGTGTTTCGTTTAACAAATTAATTCTCGCGAAGATGGAAAATGATCGACGAGATAATGTTGAAAGATTGATTAAACGAGAATCGAAAGAACAAAGAACCTATGTTCCAACGTTGTAATGTAAATTTTTCTTCATTTGAGAATTTGTATCACCCCTTATAAACTAGAAAACTGCTAAACATCTCACGTTCCCCATACCCTCGTTTCTCAACCCCTCTTTTTCCTCGGTCGTTGTTTCATCGAAGGTGGAAAAAAAGTGGTCGCGATCACAAAGGCGTACAGCGGAAGTGACTAGTCGAAAACCGGCATTATGCAACGGAGTTCCCGTAAATTGGAAACAGCAGTTTCGAGAGGGTCGCGCAACGTTTGCAGAAACGACGGGTCGATGGCGCGGAACCCAGCATCGTTAATATCCGGAAAATCACGTCCGGTGGACCATCTTCGGCCGACGACGGCGTCGAAGCTCGAAAGACGTCTCCGTTCATTTTTCATCCGCAACGAAGAATACGAGCAGCGACGGGACAACGACGCCTCGTTAATTCACGTTACAGTCTCAGAATGGAATAATGCATGTCGACGACCGCTTGCCTGGGATCTCATTAACGATAGTAGACGCCTATTACCCTCAACATACTTTTATCAAATTGTTACTATTTCGTTATTCAGAAAGTCCCAATATTTTCTCCCAAGACCAGTTGATTCGCTTGTCAAAAAGATTTCTACCCAGAGTGTATTTATGTAATCAAACTTGTCGGATGTTCGTAAAAGTTGAAATCGGCATAAACAGATTGAATCGCGATTCGGACCGTTCAAAGGGAGACACGTAACGGCAAACACTTAGGTCCCTTTCTTCTATCTTTATTTCTGTCTCCCTGTAGAAATTCGTGCGCGTGTGCGTGTCGGAGAGTTTAACGCTCGCAGCACGGGTCACACAATGCCGTGTATGGACACTATGGGCATTGTGCGAAGCGAGACCGAATGAATGTGCGCACGATGCATCAAAGAGTTAAGACTCAATGGCGGACCACACAGACCCCGGAATCGAGAGGACAGTCGGCTTAACGGTTAACGTATTATTATACGGATGCACGTTGTAGCTGGCCATCGGAACGGTTATCATTGTCTATGATCCTTTTCCTCGTGCGCGAGAGGTCGCGAACCTGACCTCTGTGTCCCGAGGGATCCTTGGAACTGCCTCCAGACATCCGCCACTCGATAATTAAACCGTGCACGCATCTGTTTGAAACGCGCTTTGTACCTTTTGATGTCTCTCTTCGGTCACCCTTTATGCTCCTAGTCGGTGTTACAGTTTCAAATTTGTATACCTTTTGTCATTCCAACAATATTTCATCCTTTTTAGTATCTTACATGAGGTCCCCAGATACTCGGATCCTGAATTTTACTATAATATTCCTTAACAACAAATCACGAAATAAATTCAACACTCGCATTAGTTTGAAAGCGTATTTTGGCAAGCATAAAAGGTAACGGAGAGGCCCGAAAATATTATCCTACCTACTCATTGCCTTCTCCAAACGTTCTTTTCTCAAATCCCCGATCTTGCTCGTTACATTCGATACACACCTTTCTGCCTTTCTTGGTACACATTCGATCCGAAGAAAGAATGTTTGCGTAGCCCGGTGCAGGACATCGAGTCTTCGTTTATCGTTTTCTTAGCCTCCCGTTTCTTTCGACATCGAGGGTGGAACAGTGTTATTATAAATGACGTCGAGAGGCACCAGCAACAACAAAGTGACCGGTAGCTCGAACGATCCCTCTGTCGAACTGACGGAA
Organism: Megachile ligniseca; assembly: GCA_945859555.1. Taxonomy (NCBI): domain Eukaryota; kingdom Metazoa; phylum Arthropoda; class Insecta; order Hymenoptera; family Megachilidae; genus Megachile; species Megachile ligniseca. The sequence goes on from OX243792.1 coordinate 2,700,369, forward strand.
TTATATTCGTTGAATGACCAGATAGGAACAAGTTGCGAGTGGCCGTAGAGGGGAATGCAGGTTTCGACCGCATATGCCTAACAAGATGAATGGGTATGTATATGTACTCTCGATTCGACAATGGAGCCTTCGTGGCAGGAGAACGATTAAAATTAGTGTACTTCTCATTTATATTATTCATGACCGATTGAGAGTACTTTTGATAAAAGAATTTCAATTTTGTGTACCTGGCTGCCTTTATAGTTATTTTTTTTTCTGTCTTTTCTTTGCCGTTTATAACGAATACATAGTATATTATAAACCTGTAATACGTTACACTTCTTGGTGCTTTTAAATTGAAAAATTGCTTTCAGTAACAGTCACATTATGCATTGGGTATGAATTTAAAGAACATTCTCAGAAAATTCACGTTCGCGTTATCAAACATAAAAAACATTCTCACAATTTAACAAAGTGTCCATAAGCGACCATCGAGCGAACGATACAAAACCAGTCGCCCCTCGTCCAGCTCCCCTCCGGAGCGCGATTAAAAAGAGAAAAGAAAAGTCCTATCTCGAGATCCATCAAGGATTTCGTAAATTGAGTTTTCCAAGCCGTTTAACAATCTCGATATCGGCTCGACTTCGCGTACGACTTCATACGAGCCCTCTGTTGGGAACAGAGGGGGTAAAAAAGGTCACGAGGTGAGGTAGCCCCTGTGGTTGTGGCCCAACGGGGGGTGGGGATACACACTCGACACAGGCACCAGGCTGTCTGCCTCGAAAAGCATCCGGGGCGTTCTCGTGTTCGTGGACACCCATCAGGGTGTAGATAGAACTCAGAAGAAAAAGAAGAAGAAGCACCTACCTACACGAATGGTCCGGTATAAAAATAGAAAAGGCAACCCAGGAACCCGTCCAACTGCATATTACTTCGGACATCGGAATGCGTGCCTCTGCGAGAAGACACGTGTTTCACGTTTCTACATCTCATGTTTTTCTCTCGATTAAAGTTAAAATAGGAAATGGTACTTTTCTTTAAAGTTTAAGATTTGATTAAATGGCAGGTAAAGATTAGAACCTGAGAGAAGCAATCCCAACGCCACGGCAATTAGAGTAAAATATATGTACCCGAAAATGTATAGACCGTATAAATAGTTGGCGAGTAAAAGAAGGCCGATTCGCAACAGATACGTTCCACGCTGTTTTGCATAATATGAATCGTATATAAGAAGGGGCAGCGGGCGTACGTATACACGGCTCTGAAATATCACGGCTGGACTACTTTCAATGGCAGCCTCTCGGTTAGATAGTTTACGAGCTTGCAACTCTCTCTTTATCGCCCGGGACACCCGTTAGAGGAAGGCACCTTTTGTCAAGACCCTTTGCACGCCACTAAACTATTTCACTTTCAACTTTCGACGCGTTAAAGGGTTTACGGCCTCGACGGGGAGGGTGAACGTGCATCGCCCGCAAAAAAGCTCCAAGTCACCCGGGATGATTGGTGTATGCCGACGTAACAAGAGGAAAGTGATTCAAACATTCTTTTTATTATCAGTTGATATTTTTACACGTCCGCTGAGGAGAATTTCGGAGCTAACGCATTCTTTACAGCTTTAAATTATTCGAGGTCTTTAATTGTTATTTATTTTCTTGTTGGAAGTTACTTGCATTCTCAGACTAACACTTCTTACTAGCTCTAAAGTAGTTCCAATAACGAAGGGCGCAGCGTAACCCCGGTTGCTCCCAGAAATGGTAACGTATGCAAGTGGAGTCGGGTAAAAATAAGTTATATCTCCGGAAGCTCGCCACTCAATAATGGATCGCTATCCCCAACGAGAGGCGCACTCGGGTCCCTTTGATAAGGAACACAATCGCGGATTCCATTAGAAGGTATTGGGTACACGGGAGAAAGATAGAGAAAGGAGTTCGAGGGGTGCAAGGGATGCGGATAGAGGAGTTCGGGTATCGGTGAATTCGGACACGGGCTATCCATTACGAATCCACCGGCAGAGTTCCGTCCTATCAATCTTTGCAAACGCCACCCTTGCACCCTCTCTTTCTATTCCCTCGAACCACCCTGTGCTCGTCCTTTTCTCTCCTGCAAGAAGCTATCTATAAGCACCGGGTATTCGCCGGATGTTCGATGTCCGAAGGCACGAATCAGTCCGTTAATGCATGCCATCGATGGCCAAGTGCCCACCAGTGAAATTAATAGTCATCCCTGTTCACCTTCTTTCTCGTTTCCACCCCCTCGATGCCTCTACCTCGAAAAATAACGCTCGGGGCGGAAAATGGACCCGATATGGACGGCTGGCATGTTTCTCTCTTTTGGAGTGGACGCACTTTGGGGGAACGTTATTTTGCGGTTAATTTAAGGAGGGTGGTGATTTAATCAAGTATATGTTAAATAGATGTCAAAATTTCAAGTTTCAAAATGTCCCTACTTGTCATTTTAATTTAGAAATTCAGAACTTAGGATTTTTTCATTACAAAGCGTTTAGTACGCGTCTTTGGAGGGTGAAAATTACTTTGAGTGGATTTATGACTGGCCACGCACTTTTGGACATAGGGTCAGAAAATGAATAGTCACCCATCATTCTCCTTTCCCGTGAAAATCTCACGAAAATCGGGTAAAAATTTAGTTTTAACGATCCAAATACTTGGAGCTCCGTTATTGATTAATCAATAGCGTTATAGTTGGATGACGTGCAAATGGATTGCAACTTTTGCGAGGAATAAGAAAGATATTCGCAGAGCCACGGTCTAATTATGAGTTTCAGAGACAAAGGTATTATAAGGAAGCGTTCATGTGTTTGCCACGAGTTATATACATTCGCATGCTCGTGCAAAGACAGGCGAGAGTATAGCGTATAGAAATCGTAGACTTGAAATTTCTGCGTATGCAGTTGCATATGAATGCATAGATGCCTGTACGCTCGGTTGGGTAGTTAGGGGGCGTCGAATATATCATTGTACATGTGGTGTTTTATGTTAATTATTGAATTAAAAAATGAATGAAAAATTTTGAAAAATTTTCGTATTTAACGAAAGCAAACATTTCTCATCTCGCATAAGTTGAAAATTCTTGTTCGTTTTTACCGATATCGTGGAAAAAAAGAATTTTTTTCAAAATTCAAGAGACCGAGCGAGGATTAAATAAAAAATTAAAGAACAACAAAAAGAAGCGAGGCAAGTTACTTTTTCCTCATAAATTCCTTTCAATCTTTCAGCGGCGCACGACGGCAAACAAAGTGCACATTCTGCAAAAGCTCGAATCCTTGAAAGTGAGCGTTCAAAATGCATGCAGTTTCCCTTCGCTGCGCATCACCGAAACGTTTTCTTTTCATCGTCGCAGAAGATATCGCGAATCAGTTTTCATCATTCACGCGAATATTTCCGCGCATAAAAAAAGCCGCGAACGCGTCACAGGTGAATCGCGATGGAAACCGGTGGCGTCGACAAGAGCGTCGTTTAATATAAATAATCGCGGTTCGTCGACAAGGAGTCGCGGATCTTGGAGTTTTCACGCCTTTGGCAGGGAGAAAAATTAGCGTGCAGCGTTCGAAAGACTCGGCATTGGCAGCGTCGAAACGCTCGAGGTAGGCGAAGCGAGATAAAGGAAAAGGGGGCGAAACGAGGGCACAAAAGGAAATATTGAAACAGAAATCTAACGTTTCTATTGGTCTCTGTGCGGTGGTTTTCTGTCGGTGGTCGGCCTCGTTAGTCGCGTTTCGCAGCCACACGACCAAGACAGAGCCGTTATGTCGAGTCGCTTTTGTCCGTCGAGCGGCGTCTGTGACGCGACGCGACGCGACGCATCGCGACACGGGCAAAGAGCAAGGCCAGATTGAACCCTGGTGAAAAAGGGCCGAACAAACGAGCACGGAACGACGAAGAAAGAAAGAAACGGGGCCTATGGGAGACGCGGGCTTCTCGCTATAATTACGATATATACTGGTATTACCGGCATTATCGTATTAATACCGCGCCGACGTATATACCCGTCGCATTATCACGCCTATCTATGGAGCCGACTATGCAGCCTCATGAATATTGCGAATAACATTTCGGTTTTTGTGCACCGACGCCTTTCTTTCCTGACGTTCCACCCTCTTCGCAGAATCCTCTAACTTATACGGGGTGTCGTTCGCGACAACCAACAAAATTATTGGCAAACCATTTAGACACAAATCATATTTAACCCCTTAACAATTTTCTGGACAGCGTCATGTACAAATTATTGCTACAATGTGAAGTCGAAACTTGGGGAGAGATTTGGATTAGAAGACCATTCTCCCCGAAAGAAACAAATGAGATTTCCGATACGGCAAAGAGTAAACGTCGAACCGTGGTGGCAGCAAACAATTTCCAATCACCGGGCAAATCGCGGCGTCGTTCATAAATTAGCCGTTAGTTATCGATAGCCGAGTCCATAAGGGCAATCGTGACTCCTTCAACGATGATTACCGCGAGCTGCAATCGCGATGACGCGCGGATCCAAACGGGCCACACAGAGTCCCGAAGGTGTCGGTCTCGACACGTTTCGGAACTGTTGCCACGCTAACGAACGCCCATAAATAATAACCCTGTGTGCACGGGCACACGTACGGCTCTACGTGGAAAAGGTGCCGGTTGATTTATCACCGCGAGACCTCGGACGACGTAGGTGATTGGTACTCGCAGGTGTTGCGAGCTCGCTCGCTCGCTCACCGATCTCGCTGTTTGAACTCGATGCCACGCACCGTCACGTCAACGTTCCTCGTTCCGATCATCGATTGACCCCCGCGATATTTCTTCGCTGCCCGCAATCTCGGGTTTCTACTTCTCTGTACAAACCTACGAATTGAAGTAAATCGTTGTGGGAATTAGTTCGAGTCTTGGGTTAGCAAGTTTCTAAATTCCCAAATACCCAAAGCAATAGACTGGTCGATCCACCGAAACAGTTAGAACAAAGATGCAAGTTGCATCTCCAGAAAGATGGAAATGCTCCGCTTGAAAAGCCAGGAAGCCGATCTCAGCGTGCAGACGCGTTTATCGCACAATGGATACGCAACCATTGATACACGCTCGCGTCCAAGCTAATCATCATGATTATACGAGTTCGCGTCCACGGACGGACAGCTGGACAGAAATCTCCGCGTCGAGTTCCTTTAACTAGATAGACATGGGACACCGGTGATCGCCGTGGAACGATGCACACGTTGGATCAAAGACGCTTCCTATCGGACGCGTTGGGTGGCACCTTTGTTCACCGGTACGTACATTAGCAGCTATCGTTTCTCCGCGGTAAGATCCGATCTGCCACTATCCTGACGTATCTGACAGCCAACGAACCCGTCAAACTGACCCTGTACCGGCGGATTTGGTCACGCTACACGCGAGACTTGCCCCTTCAACGGTACTTTCGATGCTTTTTTCTCGTTTTCGATGTGGAACGCGCTCGACGGCTCGTGAGAACACGAGGAACGAACAAGTGGCAGCTGATTGGAACGCGAACTCGCGCGGAAATTTCGGCTCGTTTCACGTACTTCTCTTTCCACAATTTTCAAGTATCCCCAATTGCCAAATACGTCATGCAAATCTTCCTCGATTCGCGTTTTCTCCTTAATTTTCGAATTTAAATCTTGTCCTCCGTGTTTAGGTTTCACATTTGGACTCTGAGCATGTCGAGATCCTACCTCGAAAATCGTATCGATTACCATTCACTCGGATCCGACTGTAATTCCGACATCTCGAATATATGATTCGTTCGGTGACAATCGTTCTTATCCACGAAAAGAACCCCTCGATGTCCTTTTCTTACCCCGTGGATTGAAATAACATTAAAACGAGAGAGAGTTTCCGGGGATCGATCTATCGATACACCGGTATCGGTGTATCTATACAAGTTCAACGAAGGTAGATTCGTGCAATAGGAATTGCATACAATGCTAATTAAGGAAAGGGTTTATTCCCGGCCAAAGGGCACGAAAGGGAATTTGTAACACACGTGGATCACAATAAGAACGTTTACGGTTCACAATGTCGTCCCGTCGAAGGGTTCTTCCTTCCCCTTTTCATTCGCTTCCTGTTCGATCCACCACGAGCCTCCCAACCGACTATCACTTTCTTCTTTCGCGACAATGCGATTTCTTCGTTGTTCCTCCATTGTCGTCTCGCTGATCCGTGAACCAAGTGGCAACTGCGCTCGTTCGCGTTTGATTATTAGAAAATATTATTTTTGCATAAATCGAACGGCAATCGTTAACAGTCCGGACAGATGTCGATACGTGGAAACTGTTCCTGAAACGCGAGATGGGAAATCGGTTATCGAAGAAGACCCGGTGTCGTGTTACACAACCGTTTCCCCGTGAGAACGATCGCGGATGTTCGATTGGAAATGAATCGCGTTCATCGGTGCCTACAGAGTCGAATCGTGATCGCTAATTGATATTCATCGGTGAGAAATCCTGCTCGTTATGGGAACTCGATATTTTGCTTACTGCCTTTCATTCATTTCGTTATGCGGTTATGTTAACGAGATTCGTTCTGTATCATATATACTTTAGATTCATTTCGGGTGCAATCATTGTCGATACTTTATGTACACATATTGATTTTCCAACATTCTTTTTCCTGCATCTCCAAAATTAACTCATAGTGATGCAAGTAAATGTTAGTATCCAATTCTGAACCGTCTACGTTTTAAGAGGGAAAAGATCGTGACCACGAACGCGAGGAGAGTAGTCTCCGTGGAAAATGTGCACAATAGTCGCGAGGAAAGGGCGTCGACTGCTAACGTTACCAGCGTCCTACGCGATTCAGACCGATTTCGAAGAGAACGAGAGAAAGAGGAACGTCTGTCAGGGGCATCGTGTCGCGAAGAAAGCCGGGAAAAAAGCTTGGAAAGAAATAAGGGTGTCGAAAGTCTCGACCAACCCCCGAGCACCCCTTCGAGTCTACTCGTAGGAGTACAGTGTGCCGCAGGGACGTATACAAGTGTCAGGAACACGTGTCACCACGGTGCTCGAGCGCTACTTTAAAGATGTCACCGCGCCGAAATTGCTCTTGATACGCTCGTCTTATAATCTCGCGGATCCCCTGTTATCCGCCTGTTAATTCCCTGTTATCCGTCGTTTCTGACACTTTGCTCGGAATATTAAACTCGAGCCCTTTTGCAACGGTACCCGTCTCACATGCCTGCAGTGGACAGTCCAAAAACCTGACGATTGTTTTTGTATTACGAGTTATTTGTCCCAAGCTCGAGTACAAGTACAAGAAATATAACGATCGCGTTGAATTAATGCATTTGTATCCGGTGCTCGTTACATGTTTAACAGAGCGAATGGGTTAATTGCAATGTTTGCTTCTCGCAATACAATTTATCAGTCTTCTGGTTCCTTTCCAATCTTTTCTCGCATTTCCTTCGAGTCGAATCGCTCGACGCGCGAAACTGAAGAGGCAGCTCGGCAAGAGGAAAGACAAAGCTCGCGCGATTTAAGTATCGGCGCAAACAACATTTTAATTTAAATCCCCGCGGTGGTCGAACGGTGTCGGTCATTGTCGTCGTCGGATATGTAAATAGACGACGAACCAAGCCCCGATAATTATCCGTTTTTCCGTGCTGGATCTGTTTGTCGGCCACTTGTCGTGCCTTCCCCTGGATATCACTTTTATCGGGCGGATTGGATCGGTCCGGGAGAGAAAATTCCACGGCATTGATTAAGATATCGGTGACGTCGAAGCCACCCTCGATATGCCGGATTATTTTCCCTCGTTATTGTTCGACGGTGCTTGCCATCGCGAATTTGCATTACGGATTGATCGAATCGATGAGGTTAGAAAATTGGAAGAACCTTCTTCGCGCTTGCGAAGATTTCTCAGACGTAAATCGCCTAAATTCGACGTTTAATTTACTTTGGAGTATGATGGGCTTCTCGAACGCGACACCTATTACTCCGCTATATCGAGATCTGCTTCGGGGACTCGAGTGATTCGATTCGATGACATCTGTTCGAACAATCCATGGGGTGCCGATGATTTTCGCCGATCTTGCCAAGGAAACAAGAATTATTGCGCTGGCTTTCGAGGATCGAGATTTATTGTGCAGCCTGATGGAAGGTGATCGTGTTTGCCTCGTAAAGTTTGCCGATGTAATAGTCTAATCGTTGAATTTAATCAAATTTTGACAGAGTACCCAGTGCTAAATACATAAAAGGTCTTTCTTCGGAGTTAACAGAATGAAAGCTACAAAAATGAAATATGCTTTTCCTCTAAGAAAATGGGTCGAAATGCAACGCAGAAAGAATGCTTAGCTCCGCTTGCAAGTCAGGTGAAGAGTATGCGAAAAGTGCAGGTGCAAAGTGATCGCTGACCCGTCTTTCTTTCTTCAAGAAGGGAAATCTATCAATGGATTTACGGTGCTAATGGTCCGTGACACGCTCCGCACGGGCGTCAATGAAAATTGAAAAAGGGAGATCGGGAATGAATGGTGGACAGCTTATTAAAGGACACGTCCCCTTGGGAGCGTCCCTTCGATGACCCAGCATCGACTGCTTTTCAGCAAACCTTGTACTAGGACATGCAAAATTTTCTTTCCACAAACTTGAATCGTTGATTTACAATAGGTCGGGAGACGTGGATGGACCATTAGGTGTTTCCAAATAAATGACCATAGTACTTGCATCAGAAAATGAATTTGTATGCAGTACTTTGGTAAGACTAACCTTACTGAACTCTTTCTGTATATAACCTAATACAATCTATCAGAACCTCAGGAAGCTGGATTAGTTACAGTAACGACAGAATACATTACACCAGCTTTACAGAAGAGTGGGAGAATTGTAACGTTAAAAGAAACTCGTAGAAATTTCGAACGCTTATAAAGGCTGTCAAGATAATGCTAGATGGCTCGTTAATTCTGAAGCTAAAGGCAAAAAAAGGAGCGAAACGAGTTAAAAACTGTCGTATTCAGGTTCGAATCGAGCATCGTTTCGCGTGAAATTCATATTATAATATCTAGCCATTGCGCGCAGCGAGCGTAAGTGGCGACGCGACGGACAAACGAGCCGGACGGGAAAATTTATCATAACTCGGCGGAGGGTGCGTGAGCAGAACAGGAATCCGTTCGCAAAAGTGCACGATGCGAGCGTTAATTGAATCGTCTGTTTGCCTCGTTTGACGAGCACCGCTTTTCAGAGAAATTTAATGGCCAGTGGCAGAAACAACGTGGCGTCGACGCCCGATACTCGGCACAATACCGCCACGGCCATGTGCAATTGCATTTTCAAAATTGGACTTCAGTTACGCCACGGAATTCCCGAGTTAAGGCAGACACGGTCCGCGATACGTTTCCCTATCAACGAAACGAGTATAACGAGCTGCTTTGTAGGATTTCCGAACGTGTACAGTTTTGTTATACAACGGGATTGATCGAATGGGGATTTGACATAATAGACAGTGATACAATGCGGACGTTTAAATTTTGATAGACGACGGGCTTGGAATTCTATGTTTATGAAACGTCTTAAATACTAATTTTCTAAATCTTTAGACTTCGTCTAAATGCACCTAGACTTCCTTAGGACTTAAGCAAAACAGACCTCTGTGGTATGAATCCACATCACTGTTTCACGTGTCTTTACAACTTACACACCTTCGAAATCCTCAGAATTCCCTGTCCACAGCCCAAAACCGCCCACCACTCGACTTCCCGTTGACTTTCAGCGTCCCTGAAATCTCCTTCCATTCGCAAGAACCAAGAAGAACGTCCATTATGCTTATCCAGCTCCAAAAGCCCATCCAAGCTCGTCCCTTCGCGTCCGTTAACTAGGTGCTCGGGCGACAAAAAGCTGTTTCTGTTGCGACCGCCGAGACGAATTCCCGAAAACGCGTCCATTGTGGGTGGAGGAGGGACATTGTCGCGCGCCTTGTCACTAGGAAGCCGACAATGCCGTTAGAAAAGAGCTGAGACCCGGAGTGAAACGACACTGGGGACGAAAGAGAGGGATGGACGGTCATCGGTGATGAAATTGTGCTGCCTCGGGACGTGATCCTCCCCATTCATGGAAGCACGGACGGGAAAACGGTGAATGGAAGCTGGAGAATGGGAACAGGACGAAGGTAATAATATCGCGTTTTCGACTGTTCGAAGAGCTTGCTCTTTTCGAGCTCCTGGATATCCTTTTCGGGCGCCGGGAGATTGGCTTCGCAAGGATACGACCGATGATTTGTTTCTTAACCAGCTCGTGCATTTTCGGAGCCAGATGTCGGGATGGAGAAGAGGAAATTGGATTATGCTGATTCTGCTAAGTCGCAGAACTGCGTTGTCACGATTAAGTGTACGTTCAATTTGAAGGATATCATCAGCGTCTCATCTTCTGGCCACGTATCTGGATCAGCGATGGGTGCTTTGTATAAGATTCGAAGCAATCAACGCGTAATAATCAGAGATCACGGAGACTAACGTTAACATTTGCTCTGTAAGGAATTACACATGTAATAACTCGTATCGATATTAACTGTTACAACCCCCAATCCCTTATTACAGTCTACCCTAAATTTCATATACACCCCGCATATTTTACTCGTACGATTAACAATAACGAAACGACATTAATCTCGAACCCCGTCGATCGTTTCTCGCGCGTATGAAAATCGATACAGTTTGAGATTCCCATCTGGTTCATATGAAATTCATAACCAATCGGTAGAATCGAGGATACAGGGTGTCGTTCGTTAAACGACAACCAGCGAACGACTCAATCGATCTCCGGTTGGCGAAACCCGCCCACCGATAAATAATCGTTTATTGCGATGCTGGCGACTCGAGACTTGCACGGCCACGCCTCGATCAAGACCCAGAAAAACCACACACGAACATCCACACGAGTTGCGATCCGAGAGCAACCGGATCGATTTCGCATTCATTCGCCGGGTTAATAAATCCCGCGGATCACCGCCCATCGAGCAATCGTTCGTGCCCCTGGATTCGGATGTTAATTTTTCCCGGCTCGCAATAATAAGTCGCGACTTTGAATTTCAATGAGAGCAATTTTCCTTGCGATAGATCTACAGGCTTTGTGCGAGACCCACCTCTATGTCTGCGTTTCGAGAGAAATGTAACGTAAAATTCTCTCGAATAACGCACACTGAACTATTGTGCTCTTGTACGATTTGCCGTTTAAGAAACGGTACCTTCAAAGTATACGTTGAAAGTGGCCGTTTTTTTTGCTGGGGGTTGCTCCGATCGGGGGGTGAGTTTTGATTAGTACATCTGCATCGATGGAGGATGTAACTCTTCTAGATAGATGGTAGATTCAGTTTCATTGTAGCTCTATCTTTCTTATCTGAAGTCTGTTCTGATTTTAATGTAGATTGTACAGTTTTTAACATATTGTAAGACTTGGAACATTTGTGAGATGTTATGTTCAGGAGTTACATAAACGTATATTTGTACAGAAGTAAAAAGCAGAAATGAATGTGCGAGTCATCTGATTTACATCATTATTTGATTAATTAATCATTTGCTTGAAGTTGTACCGAACCGACTGGAATAGAGTTAATGGAGTTAGTGAACTTTTCGAACAGAGTGTGCAAAACCGTGCTTTGGAAGCGATTAGCTAATCGTTGAGAGTGAACGAGGCGTCCGAACAATATGATAGCCAGGAGTGTAAAATGAGCGCGAAATTGGCGTCGCGTCGGTTCGAGCGATTTGACATCGTCTATTCCGGCGATTGGCGCAGCGTGTGCCATTTCGACGTCGCTTACAGCACCGGGGCCCCGGTCCACTGTCATGCAAAACCGCGACACAAATCTCGGTTCCCGAGATTCCGATTGGCATTCATCGGGGACCAGAGGGGGTTTGGCGAGTGTCGCCTGTCGGAACGCGAAATCGCATCGAGTCGAATCGATGTTTCCAGCCGCGTGCTTCTTCTGCTTTTCTTTCCTCTCTCTCCCTCTCGAACTTAACGTCTCTTCGTTGAAAAGGTATGCATCCTTGCATATGCCACTTGCCTTGTGCCAAAGGGTGGCGAAAGTCGTGACAAAAAGTCGTGCAGGGGATCGGCTGCTCCGAATTCTTTCGACGAGCAGGTAACACGCGCCAGGGCACCATGATCTATGAATAAATTTCTAATCGGCCGTTAACGCCGATCATGAGCCATTCGATATACTGCAGTTGAACGGTTATACGAATTAACCTATGAAGCAGACAATTGCTAGCAGTGACGTCGAACGTCGTGAAATTGAACTGGCGATTTGGAGGCACGAAAGTCGTGAAGAAAGAAGCGGTATACAGAAGGAGCAGAGATGGAAAGTTGGAGATCGTGGAAGAAAAGGAGGAGAAAAACGGCGAACAGGAGAGGGAGGAGTGATGCCGGTAGCAGCAGGTAACAATACTTAAGCTTGCTTCCTACAATAAATGCTGCAAAAGGGGCCGCCCTCTGTATCCTTCGTTCATCCGCGCCTTTGTGCCACGGCTCAGATCTCTCTTGCCGGCAATGGGATTTATTAACAGCACGACGAATTTATTGTTGCCCCGTTAGACGAAACTAAATCTCTTCTTCCAGTTCGACCGCGAACGACGCTGATTTCCTGCGTCCTACGTTCTTATATTTTTCTTTACCCGACTAGATTTCAATTGCTTATTTAATTCGATCGGGAACTCTATTAACTATGATCTAATAGGGCATATAGCAACTAGAGCTCCAGATTCCTAAATTTCTTGATCCTCTACAGACTCGGATCCTTAGATCTCTAATATTCGTGCTGCAAGCACCTTCCGTTAAATTTAATGGCGAGAGCTCGGAGATTCTTTCCATCTCGAAGCATCGAAGATTCGACCGCGTCGGAACCTCTCGAGATTCCATCCGCTGGATCATCGAATAACGCTGGTGCCCCGAGCGTCCGTCAGGAATACCTGTTCCATCGAGGCGTTAACAATCGCTTTCTCGATCGTCTGAATGGCCGCTGGTCGTTCCCGCCAAAACTGAGAGCGGGGAAGAGGGAGCCTCGAAGGCGCCCAGCGGTCTGGCCGACGGAATGCGCGTGGGTTCTCGGCTTTTCAGACCATTAGAGGCCGTTTCTACCCACGGACTCGTCTCGTTTGATCAACCACCCTCAATGAAACCTGACGCCTTCTTCCTACTCTTTCTCTTGCTCGTGGCTCGCGTTTGGGGTGCATTTACAAGAAGGACAGAGATAAAGAGTTTTTGGGCAGGTAGATGGACAAACTTCGAAAGGGAAAGGTGTTTCGTGACGCTTCGAGAGGGCAGGTGCTTTGACACCCTCGTATGGAACGTGACCGAACGATTTTTTTATTGCTCTATTCTTTAAATTGTAACGTTCTGAAAATCTTTGAAAGGTTTAAGGTTCGTATTCGGGAATATGTGATCTAGAGGTATAGGAAGAGACGATTTCCTAACAAAGATGTTTCATAGACCAACTGATTTCCAATCAACTGTAACGATAATTAACCTGATTTCTATGCGGTAACACTCGAGAGAGAATCAGGCAGATCCACGGAAGTAAAAGGATTACGCGATCTCGAACGTTGACCCCGGTTACCGATTAAATTGCACGAATGTAGGGACAGTAGACGAGACAGAGGGAGTAAAGAAGAGCCAGGGTAAAGTTTACGCGGAGAAGCGGTGGGCGTCGTGCGGATCCTCCACAATGGATCGGCGATCGGATTATCCGCGTTTTGCGCGTACGTGTAACTTTAAATCGTTCGAGGGGGTTGTAAGCAGGGGCCAAGCACGCTCGCTCGACTACTCACAAAAGGGAAGTTATTCTCTCGTAGATCTCTTATCTGCTCCGATCATCGCGGAAAAGCGTGCAACGACCCGGTAAAGTCCTCTCTTTTGCAGCGGCCCTTTGTGGCTTCGCTCGCGGTCTCCTCCTCACTCTCCAATTCCTTTTTCTCTCCGCTTTCACTGTAATCTTATTTACCTCCGTGGACATCGGTCCATTTCGTTCATGGGAATGCTAATTTTTTTTATACTTAACTGATCTGGGTCAGAGTTAAGCAGTAAATCGCCTAGGGTGCAAACCAGGGGACATACAAGCCCTTATTATTTAATAATATATTATTTATTGGTGCAGCTTAACAATACTAGCATTTTGTAACTAAACTTGGGATTCTGTACTGTATTGTATAGTATGCAGACATAAAGAGGATGAGGAGTAAATAGGATGCTTAAGTATCCTTTTAGCAAAAGGGTTGAAGACCACAGAAAGTCCAATAACCAAAGAATTGAAAATTCTAACACGAGATTTCAATGATCAAGTACACAAAGTCCTGCAGTTCTTCGACAAGCCTAACCACCAAAGTGCACTTAAACTGCATTGAAACGAGTGCCTACACTTTACAAACCCAACCAGGACAGCTGTTCCAAAAAGACCCGTTTCTCGTAATCGAATCTCCTAAGTACTTCCAGAACAGCTCAGCCCGATCTACCCTTGATCGGCTCCGGAATCGCGATCGAGAAGCAATATTCCGATTTCGAAGAATAAAAGGAGACACCACGGTCGTATCCATGGTGGGCAACCTTCTCTTCTAAGCAATCTTCCTAATCTGGAAGATGGAGCGATAACGTCAGTCAATTGGCGATCGACTGACTCGGCTTTGACTCTATCTTTCTCTGTTTCTCCTTGATGTTCGTTTACGGAGCCGCGTGTGCGGCTCCCTCTTCTTTTGTGGGAAAAAATGTAGCCAAACAATCGGATAGCAGACGGCCAAGTCCATTGTGTCGGGGCTAAATGACAGTAGGAGATCCTTCAGCCACCGCCACGATGCGGATCACTCGGTGGCTTCGACTTTCTTTTCTTCGGGCGTAATGAGATGTCCCGGGATGCGAATGCGGTCTGGGGGATATAGCGTGGTCGTGCAATTCTTCCTTAGTGGAGAAAAATCAAATTCTCCAGATTTTTGGGAATCTATAAATTTGGGGACCTGGAAATTTAAGAACATTTCGCAAATTTGTAACTTGTAAGATTCGAAAATCAGAAAATTCGAAAATGCATCTATAATTGCGTACGAATGTACGCAACTTTACGAGCGCACTATATTTCCCAGACGGCGATATACACTGAATCTATGCTAGCGTGGTTTCATCTACCCAGAATAACCCGGAGAATCGGATTTTCCCCGATGCAGGAAAAAATGTAGGTACAGGTGGACGTTGAACGACGAAACCGTCGCCGGGACGTTTTGTTGTGCATCGGTTACAGGTTCCACGCTATTCCACTCTGAAAAACGTGGAAAATTTAGTCTGAGCTCCACTCTCTATAGTTCGTTTCGAATATTTTGGGATTGGTTTTGTTCGTGGAACAAATTGACGTTTTTAGATGTTAGTTTGTGCTAGACGCATTTATTCCATCCTCTCGTCGCACGGCTCTATGACCGGATATTGAACTCTTCGCTGCTTTTTAAGGATTAAGCTAGTAAATCGATAGTTATTTATTCTGGATTCGTATTCTCAATTTGAGAACTTTCGAATCTTCAAATTTCTGAACTTCACAATTTGCCACACTAGCCGTCGTAAAGTGAACACCATAAGGGTAGATCCTCTTCAAGTCTGATCGCGACAAAAAGGTCGCAAAGGTCCACGAGGAAAGCGGAAACCAGGTTCGCGCGGGTTCGATAATGTCGTAAGAGGATCTCACGGGATACGAGCTTAATTTGGTCAGATCCTCGAAAGCCGCGGTGCACAAAAAAGGCGGACACACACGATTCTCCACGGACATTTTAGCCGCGAAGAAGAGAATCCTCCTCCGGATTCGGCTTATCCTGGATTTCTTCTTCGCTTCACGCGTGTTCGTTCGAAAAGAATACGTCGGTTTCCTCCTCTTCCACACCATGCTTTTGGCGTTCTTTCAATTATTCGGGATCATCATTATTTGCTTAATAGGAATTTGGAAATTTAGGAAGTCGGCAAGTTGAAAAGTTGGGAAATATCTAGGAGTAAGTTCACCCATTTTATAGGTACGTTTTCACTGAGCACCCTGATGAAAATAAACCGCGCGAAAGTCGACGAATTATAACGACAACAACTTCGACAATGAAATAAAAAGAAAACGTTCGATTCATACCGCCTCGTCTTCAGCGTCCTCTTCTTGCAATACGTGGAATTGATGGATGAGAATACGACGACACGAATACAGAATACACCGGCGGTTGGTATTCCCAGCGCGGAATACACGACGGCTCTCAAGCTTTTAGCCCGGGCAAATAAATCGCGGGTTGCGAGCACACGCGACATTCGTGGATAAATTCTCGTCTCTCTCTCTCCCTCTCTTTCTTTCTTTTTCACCCTTGTGACACCTTACAGCGTTGACGTGTGCCGCCTACTCGAGAGAAGAATTCCACATTTGTGTACCAGCCTGACGGAATACATCCAGTTGGACCGTCGAATTTTCAGCCTGAGATGCTTTCTGTGTACTGAACGAGCTTCGACTGCCAGCTTTCTTCTTCTAAAGCTGCTTTTCGAAACTGGAGACGGTACACACTCATTGTTAATCAAAATCAAAAGACAATATTAAGATATAAATAATCTCTCGCACAAAGCTGGGACCATGTAAACTTGCTAACTAATAACTTAATTGTACGCAGGATCTGTAACCTCAAATAACTGTTAGTAATTTGTACAAAGTTCCAGGCATTGGCATAATCTGCCAAATATAAATCCGAGTATTTTTGCGGAAAGCGTACAATTGTTAATACAGACTATTGTATCTCCAACAAAGTGACCGAACAATGACCAAATATGGAGAATATACGTATTCAGTCCAAGGACTATCCTCGTTGAATTTCCTCGAGAAAACAATGTTGCAACCCCACCGATTCTCCAAACCAGTTAAATCTCGACTGAATGTCGAACGTCTTTTAGCCCGAAAATAAGTGTATTCAAACGATCCACGATTTGGTTCAGTTACCGCGCAAACCATTGTCCATTACACGGAATTGATCGGAGAATGTATTCTCGGTTGATAAAACGCTCGTGGAGTGTTCGAGAAAAACACGTGATCGTTTTCGAAGGTTGTTAGGGGTAATCTAAGCCGGTAGGAGAGGCCCTTTGTAGGTGCAAATTCGCATGTAAGTAGGTGGCAGAACGATGGATCCCAACGGATCCTGGGTAGCCGTCGGATGCTTTTAAAGGGCTTAGCGGCAGCATTAGCCGGGCATTAGCCCTCCTGTTCCCCTTTGTTCCACACTGATGCCTACACGACGTCGCTTCCGGGATTTGTCGCTCGACTGTTATTAATTATTTGCGGCTTGCCCCATAGGGCCACGAGCCTGTACAACACCTGTAGACCACCAGAGCACCGATTATCACTTCGTGAACAACCGATTCAACCACCTACCGGAACAACCAGCTGATTTTCAGACTACAATACGATGCAAGATGGTTACATGGACTAGAGTGGTAAACAAAAATTTTAGGATTAGAAAACTCCCAGAGGCTGCACATTCTACAAGCTTCTAAGTTGAAACAAGGAATATTTGGAACTCTGTACTTCGCTAATCTCCTAACCCCAGCAATCTGCAGCGGGTCCTTCGAGAGCCGCTCATTTTTATTAAACTGTTACACCCGAGTTACACGGCCGTGGTCCGTGAAAAGAAGGAAACAAGCAAGCCACCGGCAATACAGCAAAATGGACGACCCGCTGCGCGTCGACAATTCTCACCGGCCTTTTGGACGAGCTCAGTTTTACCGGTGGCTGCCCATTGTCGCCATTGTTGCTTATCTCTGCGACACCTGCACCTGGGCAAAACAGAGGAAGACAACGGCGGGTGTGTTCGAGGAGACAGGATCCTCGATTTCGAGAAGATCAGCTGCTCCGAAGATCTAACCTAACCGCATCGTTCCGCGGGTGGTGATGACACCTTCTTTCGGCCCCTGTTCGTTTCGCCTCTTAAATCGACCCGAGGCTAATAAAATTCCTTTTCATTTTCGTTAAACAGCCACCCCTCGTATTCTGTCCTGGCTGGTTCGTTTAAGGAGATCAGGCTGCCTGCTGCAAAAGCTGGTGGCCGCCTTTTGTCCCAACGGCAGGCTCGCGTTTACGCTCCGACTCGACTCATCGCCACAAAACTGCGGGATCCTTGCTAGACAATGGCTCGGGATGACACGGTTGTTCCCACCTTTCACGATGCAACGTGGCCAGGTGATGGAACGAAACGGGGAGGATATGCTTCATGAAACATCGACCTGGCTGTCTGCTAATATCCTTCAGACGTTTCAAGTGCTTGCTATATTTTTCTATACTCCTTTATTTCTATTTCTCTAAATTTTCTATATATCTACATTCCTGAAATTGGAATTACCAAGTTCCTATATTTCTATTCAAGGGTTTGAGCTACAGTTTTAAGTCAGAATTAAAATTTTGATGGGGTTGTTTGTGAGTTTCGTGGTTCCAATAGAGTACAAGACACATTTTGTTGGGGTATCGATCAATATGGTTGGAGTGACAGACGAGTACAATCGAACGATTTCATCATTTCCACGTAACGCTGAAAAGGTGGCGGGACAAAGTGGCGTCGATTACAAAAGAATTTATAGACCGTCCTTTTTCTCTATAGACACTCGATTCCACCCTCCTAGCTCATCGATCGCCTCTTGTTTATTCCCAAGTGGCGAGGGTATGTGGCCCACGTTTTGGCACCCCCTTCGACGCTAATCTAATAATTTCCTCGTCTCTCATTTTCTGTGCGATCGAGGAAGACGGGTAGGTTTACTCTAACCTTCCATAAACATCCATAATCTAATAATAACTTCTTAGAAGCCATCGATATTCATTCGACACCATAGAAGTGTCCAAAACACGAAGAGACATTTGCAAACACTTAACCAAGAAATTTCGAATAATTTTAGCTCGACTCGTCGCTCAGTGTTTATCGCGTAGAAGATTTATTTCCCCTCGTTGGTCGTAGCACGTGCTGTCTCCCCGTGCTCGCATCAGGGTAGCCTCCATATTGTTGTACGCGTCGTGGAACATGTAACGTATGAATATCTAATGCACCCCGTCCACAATTAAATTCGGACAATATGTTTTGTTTCGCGAGGGGCCGGGGTCCGCCACCCTCGAGAGCCGCTCCCTATTCGGGATCCTCGACATTGAATAACGCCCCAAGTGTAAATCTCACGCTGTACAACGTCGATACGACGACAGACGATAATAACTTTCGGGGCAAATCAGGCCAGACCGCAGCCTCTCCAAGAGCGAACGAGATTCGACGCGATGATCGCTGATGCCGAAGCGGAGGACATCCTTTATTAATGGCGTTCGTGGTTTCAAGAATCTAATTTATGGCTTCGAACTCTCAAGAGTGGAACTATACCAAGAGGATGTTGGAAGATTCTTCGTCATTTGTTCGACGATCGATGGATGATATTGCGAGCGGAAAAGTTTGGGGTGGGAAGAATGGTTTGGATCAGTGATTGACGGATCAAGTGCCTGATAAAAGGCGCGCGGCATTCACGAAAAGAGTATAGAAATTTCTAATTTGGAAATTTAAAAATTTCCTAATTTTGTCGTTCACCAGCCGAAAACGTACCCTGAGCAGTCGTCGAAAAGTGCAAACCTGCAGGAGCTACCATTTTGTAGGCGAGTGGGCTGCCTCGGGCACGCAATGTCCTCCTCCTCGAGAGACAACCATCTGGAAAGAGGGACTCCGGTAGCCGCGAAGTGTAGCCAACGGTTGGGAACCTGAAGATTTTGGCGCGAGTAGGGGAAGAGCGGTATCGAGGAGAGAAGTCACTTTCTTATTTCCATTCTTAGCAGCGTTCTTTCGAATTCGACGCGGCAATAGCAACGGCCACCATCTCGGAGTATCCCACCTTCTTCCACTTCGTCCCCACCACGTATGGGTTGGGTCGGTTGGTACCCGTGGAAGTGGCGGTAGCAACTGTACCTGGCTGCTCTCCCACTCCTAGTTTCTCTTAGGGTGCTACTTCTCCGTGTCCGTTCTCCTCTCTCCCTCCCTCGAACGCTTGACCCACCCCCGACACCGATTCAACCCTGCATTATTGGAACGTAAACAGCCTAGGATCAGAAATTATTACCGGAAAATTCTGTTCGATGGGTCTGAACGACAGGAAGAGATAACCTACCTGTCGAACCTGATGAACGAGTGTCATCGTAACATGATACGCTCAAAGTGCACACTGGAGAAAAATGTGTGGACCAGTTGCTGAACCGGTTGGGTATTAGGTGCGAAGATAGGACAGCGGTTTGGGAACTATGCAAGGAGATAAGGAAAGTGTCGGGCAAATGGTCAGACGATGAAAAGGTTTGAAATGTTAGTGTACGAGGTTCATACTGATCGCAAATGAGTCTGATCATCAAAGTTAGCTCTATTATATCTGGCAACACTTTTGGACGATATATGAAGATCATAGTCCTCCGTCTTCGCATCTCCTTTACGGGTGTGATCCACTGTGAAACTCTAGGACCAAGGGCAGTTCCTGACAATGTTATAAATGTACCTAAGTTCACCTCTAACTAAAATTACGACAAAATTAAGACGACATTTGGAGAATTAATCGTCTAACCGTGCCACCTGTATCCCGAAAAGGCAAACATATCCGGATCGGGCAGAAATGCTCCACAATAAGAAACAGTGACATGAGGCTCGAAATTTCGCCGCCAGTTCGCGAAACGAGGAAAACCCGGTAGGGTTAACCGTGTAGGGAAAATCCAGGTAGATACGTAGGGAGACGCGGTGCACACGAAGTGGGGATTCAGGAAATACAGGTCGGCTTCGTTATCGACGGTCTCGAGTCAGTAGCCAATCAGACGAGCAAGCGATACCGCGTTTACTTCAAAGGGTCCGCCCATCCTGCTCCGCCATTGGATGAACCGTCCTTCACCCGTTTCAAGTGCTGTGGTGGGGTTCGGAGAACCCGAGGACTCCGTGGATCGACACCAGGCGTCGGGTCGTGCGTGCACACTCCCCAAACTATCGTCCGCGAAGGCACATCGAACGCCGTTCACGTCGCGCAATCGTCCTCGTGTGACGTTCAAAAGTCCGTTCCTCAACGTGATAAGTTCGCCACTGACATTTTCGGTAAAGGATGCCGCGGTTGGATCGTGACCCGGATTGCAACACGCAGGCCTGATCGGTCAGCCAGGAAAAGTGAGACGCACAGTGATCGAGGACTCAAGAGTGGATTGTCTGATATGACAGTGCAGTGACTTGCTGGTTGTTGTTGTTTTACGTTGCGCCTGTTGTTTAGCAGCGATTCGCTGACCACTTTTAGCGGGAACCAGCGGAGACGAAAGTCTCAACCACGGCAGCAAAATTGAGCTGGACTTGCACCAACGCGCCGCCGGCCACTTCATGAGGTGAGTTGTACGCGGTTGTTGAAAGTTTCAGCCCGTGCGGACGGGTGTCGTGGCCACGTTTTTCGTGATTTTACGTTTGAACGAGAATCGTCTGTTTAGCATACCGATAAATATTTGAGTACATGATCTGGACACTACGGTTTATTCCAAGGTTAAGATAGAGTTTGTATCGTTAGGATCTATTCATTCGCGGATGATTTGCAATTCAAATCTTAACTTTGGTGCTCTTACTGTAAATAGTCTCTCGTTCGAAATTTGTGTAGCTAATATTTGAGTATCTCATTGTAGTATGTGAATGGTGAGTTACAATTGATTCGCCTGTCGTCGTTAGGTCCTAAGATTCTAAGAGACACTTCGGTTTATTTTCCTTTGAAATGTAATCTATTATGGAATTCTAACAATTTGAAATATAAATTTGCTTAATATAACGTAATATCAAAATTACGTAACTCGGTCGAACACTATCGACAAAATCTCGACAGTCTAATCGAATACCGAAGATGTAAACACAGTTGGATAAGTGTTTATCGACGGCGACGGTGACCCAGTTGCTCCAAGAAGCGCTACACTTCTGAATCGCCAGATAAACCGTTCTGCTTGCTCGAAACTTCGAGTTCACTTGTATAAATATGCACAGGGGCCGTTTCCCGTCACTGACCTTCTCAAGCAAATCACGATCAGACGTATTCCAACGATTTGATCGTCGAAAAATTCCTATTAAAATGTAAATCGACTTTTGCACGGTTCCCGATCGTCGGAGAATCCTCGAGGGGTGGCTTTTGTGCTGTTCGGAGATTCGCGAATAAGGAGCAATAAATTGCCGCGTGCGGTATTCGAGTCCGTAGCCTAAACATTCAATTAGCACTTCCTAATCCCCCGTCGCTGGTTGTCAACAGCCATTACTTCCAGCATCTTCGTTGAACCACCCCCGAGCACCCTTGGGGCCTCTCTAAAGCGACCACGTCTCTCGCATCCCTTCACGACTCTAACGTCTCTAACCAACGTATCTATTAATCCGGCCTGAATGACACTCGAGGGTGGCCCGGACCGAGGGTGATTCTAACCCCGCGAAATCGTAACTACCGCCCCCGGGGTTAACTCCCTCAACCACTACAGATTTTCCCTCTCTGTTATTCTCTTTCTTTTTTCCTCTTACTTTCTTAATGAATGCTCAAGGAGATCCAGTGTAATTGTGTTAGTCGGAGAGAGGAGGCGAGAGGGTGAGGTCCGTGAACCGAAGGGTGACATTTAGGGGTTAAAAAAGACGGAGCAGAGAGCGTAACGGAGGCAGCAACGCGCCGAGATTGGTTAATGGCTTTGATACGAGGAAAGGATAAGATTAATTTGCTTATGAATCAAAGAGCAAACGAATAAGCAATTACCGGGACCGTGACGAGTGGCTGCCACGAGTACCCTCGCTCGGTTCTTCCACGTGTCGCTGCTGCACAATTAAAAAAGCCACGAGAACCCCATGGCATGCCATAGGGTCGTATGGGCTTTCGACTTTAATTTCGAGATACTCCGAAAAATTTCAGTTCAAAATATTTTACGTAGCGCTACAGAACTTTTTACCTTTAGATATTTCTTCGTCCCGCTGCTTCTTTTATTATCGAAATAAATATCGCTTCAATTTCAATTTTAGTATTTTAAACTTTTATGCTTATTTCTAAATAAAATTTTGGTCAATAATATTTGTTAACCCGAAGGCCAATGTCGTATCACAAACAAAAATTAATTGTCAAACTCATATTGTCAAATTATAAAAATGTTTCACTGCAACAATTGCGTCCGTCAAATTTCATCCTGCTAATTTGCATGAATATTCTTTTTTATTCTTTATTTCCACTTAACAGTGTCAAATCAAAGATGGAAGAACGTTATGACTCTTAAATTGTTTAACGCTTACGAATCCTTTTGCTCACTCAGAAAAAAAGCTACTATTCAGCGTATTCACTATTCTGATTTACTTGCAACTCCGTCAAAACGGAGTAATTGAAGGTCTCTTTTTAATAAATTAATTTTGAAAGAGCGACATTTGCACGTTTGGCAGAGGAACTTGTTGCACCCGAACGAGCGCAATGACGATTGAAGCAACCGCGTCCCTCAATTTAGAAGATTATTCAGCACTTTCTTGACGACTTTAATCTCGTTCTGGTAGCTTTTGACGCTCAAGATTCGCGCCTTTTGTGGCCGAGAAAAAAGAATCGTCAGGTGAATCGCTCGGTCCGCAGATCTTTTCGTTATCCTCGCGACGGCGTTCGACTTTTTCATACTCTTTACAATTTAGGACTCGGTAATTTGTTCGTGTCCACGAGAAAACTTGTCGTGAACGTGTTACCAGTAATAATACAACGTGACAAGCATCAAATTGTACGTTTGAAAATTGATAGAGTAGAAACTAATGATGCAGCTGATGGGATTTCATTCTTGATTAGCCTAGCAGAAAATTATCAGGTTGTAATTGGAATTTGTTTCGTAATAAGATGTTTTATCGACTAGAATTGTTTCGTCATAGACCACTATTACTTTGTGCTGTAGTTGTCTCTGGGAAAGCTGGACTTTTACGATTCAGTTTCACGCGATTTCATTCAATCTGATTCGATTTCATTTGACCCGATTCAAGTCGAAACGGGTCAATTTCGTAATATTCAATTTGGGGTGATTCTCTTGCAACTCAACTTGCCGCAATTTAATTTCACTTCATTCAATTTGGAGCGATTCAGTTGTACCCGTGAACTAAATGTGTGATACGATTTCATTTTATCTTATTCAATTCGGCGTAATTTAATTCCTGTGAGTTTTAATTCACACGAGATTCGATTACCCGAATTAATCTGATTTGACTTGATTCGATCAAACTGTGTTCTCCCTAGATCCTCCTTCGGTTCTTTTACCCTTGTTAACTACATCCTACATCAAACATCAAATCCTACATAGCTTCTTGCAATCTCTCCGAAAATATAAAAGAAAAGTCCCTGATCATTATCTCCAAACCTACTACGCTGTAAGTTTACACAAAGTTTTCCCAAAACCGAAAATAAATGTTACAAGCATCCTCTAGAAGAAGTGTACGGTACACGCCGAAACACGAATGATCTAAATAACCGAGATAACGTCGCGTAGATCGTAAATCATGGAAGGGTCGAGGTTCGTCGCGTTGTCCAGTGTCGAAAACAATAGGTCCGTGAACGGCCTGGGGGTCTCCTCGGTCAGTCGGACTCGAGGTCGTCCAGGCTGTTTTCACGTAGGCGTGTCCCTCCATTAACGTAGCCGTTGGGGTTACTAATTGGTGGCTGCGTTTAATTACAGAGCCGGCGGCAACATGTGCGACGGCTCCTTCACGGAGACCCTGCGAGGTATGCAGGGTATGTCGGGTACGTCGCCTCCCGGTGGTGCGGGGGTCGGTCCCATGGGGGTTGGACTCGGCAGCCCCCTTGGCCCGACCACGAAGAAGGCGCAGGTGGAGCACATCAAGAGGCCGATGAACGCGTTCATGGTCTGGTCCCGGCTGCAACGGCGGAAAATCGCGCAGGAGAACCCCAAAATGCACAACAGCGAAATCTCAAAGAGGCTTGGTAAGTTTTTCCTTTTCACAAATTTTCTTTCAACTGTATTTCGTAAAGGATGTTTCACATGTAAGACAATGTACATTCGAGCACCATTTGCGTTTATTATAATTGCAAAATATAGATTTGCGTGGTTGCAATAGATCAAAGAAGAAAGAATTTTACAGAGAGTGTCACGTTAGCCATGACATTGAACGCGATGTAACGATAAATAGGGACTTGTAGTCATGAGAGAAAATGTAGTATCACTTTCGTGCGACATTGAAAATGATAGTTTCTCCTGTCACACTTTGTGGATGTTTGAATGAAATGTCAGAGTGTCGACAGCAAAAGCGACGGCAGTTAGCGCGAGACGAAAACGGTACCCTTTGGTAGTCGGTGAGTCCAGCGGTTCTCGAATTATATATAGGTGGTTGTATACGTAGGGGAGGGTGTGTACCGAGGGGTAAGAAAAGAGATAAAGAGGAACGGGGACGAAGGTATTCCGGTTGGTATTTCCGTTAAATACCCGGGAATCGACAAAGCCCGTTTCCCGCAGCTCCCCTCGAATCTTCTTTATCCGTCATTTTCTTCCTCGCCTCGGTTCTTCTACCCCCGTTTCGGGTTCCCCCGGCGACGGCGAATAAGGGAAGTGCCTGCTCCTCGGCAAAAATGATGCGCGCACGCTCGAACCACCCCCTTCTAACTCTGCCTCTCCTCGTTCCTCCTCCTCCACCCCTTCTTCTTGATCCACCCCTCTCGTCCCTCTTCTTCTCTTCTCCAGCTTGCACCCTTTGTCGAAGCGACACTTTTTCGTCGCTCTTTTACCGCCGTATCCCTGGCACCGCGTACATTTCTGCTTGATGTACAACCCCCTGCACCCCTCCGCGACTCTCGTGGCTGGCTTGTCGGAGCATTTGCAAATTTCATCCTGCAACCACCACCATCACCGCCAACCCCCGCACGTTCCTCGTCTCTTTTCCTTCGCCGAACGATCCGCGCCACCCTACACGCCAAACCCACCCCCGCTGCTACCTCAACTGCCGCGACAAAAGATTCGAGGAACCGATGTACTCCGCAGGAGCACCCTCGACTCGTTCGCTCGCTGGAATCTCGCGTGGAATGCAGCCGCGGACCCGTTTTCTTCCTCGTGCTTTTCCCGCGGCTTCCGGAGAAAATGTTAACTCGCGAGGCCGACATCCGGCTGCGCCATTTGACGCACCGCCGACCGTAATGGGGCGCCGGGCAAATCGCATTTTGATCGTGACAGGAATTTTTCAAAGAGTTCATTCTTACTTTCGGGGGTAGTAGCTGCTTTTTAGCGGACGTGTTTGGATTTCGCGAAATTTTATGACTTTTGACAAACCGAAAGATCTTAAATTAGTTCCTATACATATGATCAGGTTAGCAAGACTTTGAGGAACAAATTAGAATATCTGTGTTTGTTATTTTACTAACCAAAATTAGTCTCGAATATGGTCTTAAGCTAGATTGGGTGTACAGTGATGTGTGCTACAGAGAATCGTTAAATTTTCCAATAGTCGTGGTTGTGCATTGTAAGGGTTTTCACGCACGTAATTTGTTCGCATCGAGACGCTGAAACGTCACAGACAGTCGCACACGTTCAATCGAATTTTACGACGTCGATTAGCAAGATGACCGTCTCCGTTTATCTTCCATTCGGTCAGTCCGACACGTTTCACGATCCTCCGCAAAACTGTACCGGAAGCAGGATTGAGGGGTGGTATCGAGCAAACGGTCCATCGGGAAATAGCCCGAGCTAATCTGGTTATTGGACGTTCGTGTAACCCGTGTGCGCGTTCGTGCTCGAAAACTTCTCGATTCCCACCCCGTCTGGACTCCTTTCTCATCTTGCCAAGGTAGACTCCGCTGTGGGAAGGGGTTTTGCTTCTTCGCTCGTATTTCCTGCGAGACTGGCTGGGGTGGATTGTTAATTGAATGAGAATCGATTAGACTGGCGGGGTCTACGGTGATGAGAAGTTTCTTCGGGAGAAACTTGAGTTTTCTTCGCCGAGCATTGTGCTATTCTTTCTTCGTTTTGCTTCGCTTGTGGTGAACGTTGTGTGTGTTAAAATTGTATTCGTCTTTTTATTAACATTACCGATGTTTAGGAGTGTCTCTGAACTCATAGGTAATTTTATCAGGAATAAATTCTGAATATGCTTAATTACTCCTGCAACTTATTTATGTAAAAACAACGGTATCCGAAACACCTGTAATCTCGATGAAGAAAACAATCCCGAGAGAGTCTAAATCTCTGCAGGAAAAACAAAACGTTCTTCGTGTCCCGTTCATCGGACTCAATTACTCAGAAGCTCGTGACGATCCAGTCGTCCCGACGAGCATCGATCGCCGTAATTCCCCTTCGTGTCCTCGCGTTTCCGCTCCTTTTCCTATCGTCTAAAATACCCGGCCTCATTGTTACCCTGTAAAAAAAATGCACGAGAACACGGCACGCACTCTCGCACTCGAAGACACGCATTTTCGCGTGCAGAACGAAGACAGAGCGAGCGAGGGGTTGGGGTAGTCGGAGGAGGGTGGAGGAAAGTCGACAAAAAAAAAAATGAGAAGGTGGTGGATTGCGATGCGCGTATGTATGGGTGCAGGTTTACCGTGGAAAACAGGGACGAAGAAACACACGGTTACCAGCAGATAGAGGGTTGTAGGGGGAGGCAGAGGAGGGGTATGGAGGAGACTTGAGAAGGTAGAAGCAAAGCTTTCATCGTAATGAAGTATTTCTGCCGGTTCCCGGTACACAGCCTCTCTCTTTCTCTCGCGTTTCGTCCTACGGAGAGTTCTTTTCGCCAAAGAAACGACTTGTCGGTTTGCTCGCTCATCGACGTTGAAGCGAGCCGAGCAGAAGGGAGTTCATCCTCCCCCGCGGACCAAGGACAACCCTATTTAACCCTTCGAGCCTCGGGAAACAAGCAGAGCACGGGACTCGGTACGTTCTCTGCTCTTCCCTTCGACGATTTTACCCGCCTCGCTTAGGAGACCCGATTATCTCAAATTGGTTTGCTGTTTTGCGGCTTATCTGCTTAAACGTGAACGTTTATTCTACCCCGTTTCTTTTCCTCTCTATTCCGTCGCCGCCGGTTTTTACCAGGAAAACGAAAAACGGTTGGCAAGGTTGAGCTGCAGTGGGCTTTTTTATGGAAACCTTGTTAGCTCACGGACTTGCATGGAGTTTCAGGGGCAAGGTTTCAACTTGCTAATAAGGGAGATTTTAATGTTATGATTTTCGTGCGTTGCTCAATTTTTTATTTAAACACTATTCAGCTGAAATTTTATCTTATTAACTAGTCTTTGGACTTGAAATCAGAGATCAAATGTCCACATATGTGTTAGTTATTCTTGAAGAGTATCATATGTGTAGCAGTATGTGTACATAAATAATGCATGATTCAAACAATCCCCTGAATATTTTATACAAGGTTATGAATTATTATAATTAGAAATGTAAGAATCGAATGAAAAAGCACCATCTCCGTTCTTTCTCCATGAAACCCAGAGTAATTTACAAAGTCATCCGCGTGTCAGAAACGTATACCAGTGCCGTATAAATTAGCGCCTCCTCGGGCAACGTTATCTCGATGATAGGTCCACGTGGTTCGCGTTGTTGGCGGGAAACAATGGCATGTTTATCGACCTTAACGATCTATTATTCCGCGTGGAAGACTGGCTGGACGTATTAACGAGCCGTGCACGAATTGCAGATTAATGGGCCGCGTTATTGTTACTTTTCTCCTCTTACAAAGAATCGAACGCTAACGAATTGCTTCGAATTAAATTCGTCACGGCGATTAATGCGCTCGCACGTTCAATGTCACAGTGATATATTACAATTCGTAGTCACTACTAAAACTGTAATTAACGATTAAATATATTACGCCTTTATATTTTTATCTCGTACCATTATATGAGTTGAGTTACACGTGTAGGCTCACATTTTTGGTAACATAATTTTATACAATCTTTTTCCCGCGTAGTCAATGTTTAGTAATAAAAAATATTAGATAAACTCAGGATTCTGCGAATGCAACGAGGATAAAGTCACTTAACTTCACCGTAGCGTCTAAAGATTTACCATTAACCCCATTAAATTTCTCCGTCACCCTTGATCATTACGCGGCAGAGTTTCTGGGAAGAGAAAAAGATTCTTCATCGAGGACGCTTTCTCAGTAGCGTGAAATGAAAGCTTCCCCGCCCTGTCCAGGCCGACGATCCGCGGGCAAGTTGCTCGCGATAGGCGTGTATCCGCGGTGCAATAGGAGGAGAAGCTTTCATCCTCGAGAGCTTTAAGCTTGCTTGGGGACGATCATTTTTAATCACGCGGAGACGGTGAGCGAGATCGAGGGAGGGTTTGGGGGTGTAACGGCGCGTGTACCTGTGTGCAGGGCGTTTTGTGCTTCCTCCTTTGTCGCAAGGGCGGCATTGTTCTCGCGATTCTATAGGATTCGCAGTGTTGTCGGGGTCCTCCGCGGATTGTTTTCTTCGTTCGCGAGTCTTGCACTAGCTATCTCGCTGTGTCCTAGACACGATTACGTCCACTTTCCTTCGGATTACGAACCCTCGGCAACAACGTTTCGACCCCTTTTGTCTCGTCGAATTTACCCGATACAATCGAAGGGAAGTAAATGGATTTGTATCCGTCACAAACAACGTAAACTTTGGTCGATCGAAAATGCGTATTGGAAACTTATTCGGATACTTTATTAAGGTTTCGAAGGTACAATGCTTATGAAATTTGGATTGAACAATATTCTACAGAAAATACGCTTATGTAAATCCGCAAATTCCTCCGTAACAAAAACTGCAGAATTTTTTAGTTTTATCGCACAGTATTGCATTATGTATATTTATCGATCGAGAAGAAACTGTTCCACAATTTGCTGACCGTATATTTAACACCTCGCAGAAGCTGTTTTCAGAGGCGTTCTTTTCAAAAGCGTCCCATTATCTTCCCCGTGAGAAGATTTATAACATTTAAAGCGGAGTTCTCTCGAATATTATACGTTGAATGAAATTTTCTCTCTTAAAAGCGTCAGCTCAGAAAAGTGTTGTTGGTGTCAAGCGATCCCCTTTGTTCGGAAGTGTTTCTGCGGAGGATATTTTCTAAAAAGGGTATCCTTGTTAATGCTCCTAAGAAAATTAGTCTTCCAAGCAGAGATTCTTCTTCTGGAAAACTACGTTTCAAACGAGAGTTCTTTCTCCGTTCAAAGTGTTTTCAGGATGAGCTGTCTGTCGTAAAAATTCGCTTCTATTCAGGACCTTAATGAACAACTTAGCTTTGGGGACTTGTACGTATTATGTTTCTTGCGAAACTAGGGTTATTTAAAACCTCGGCTTACGAAGGATGAAAATATTCAATTAACTACCATTACTTAACTGCGTTCCTTTTGAGGTAGATTATTGATGGCAAAAAAAAACGGAAATAGGTTGGTTTTTTACAAAATTAGAGTTAATAGTTTGGTTCATAAAGGAAAAAGATTTTGCTTTTTAAAGTGTACTTTAATTGCACGGTAACATCGACGAGGAAGCAAACTCGCGCTAATTACGTTTCTAGTGATAAGAAAGCAAAGAATAAACATTGTGTTTCAACAGCAAGTATTATATTCTAGTTTGTTCAGTTACTGGGTCATGGACTTGCCAATTCATTAAAAACAACTAAACAAATTAAACATTTCTAAAATTACTAAAAAAGCAACTGTTAATTGCGTCCATAGAAACTTGGCATTAAACCATTTCGTCGAAGCATATTATCTACGTGGTGTGCAACGCGTCATCCATTTTGCGGGAGATTCGAAAGAGGAGCGTTAGAATTACGAGGTTGAACGAAAAACAAAATAACAAGAGAGGAGAACCGGATATAAGAACAGCGGTAGTAGCCTAGTTTTGCCGGTGACAATGAAGAGTAAAAAGAGAAAGAAAGGCTTGGTAGCTGGCTGGACTAATAGCAGTCGCCTTCAGGAATAGTAATGTCGAGGCAATGGTTCGTCGTTGGTGTGGTAAAAGCCGCGCTAGCAATGGTTCTCCGTCGCCATGGCTGTCCTCTCTCCGCCCGTCCTCTTCTCTTCGCTTCCGTCTTCCCCTACTTCTGCCCCGTCTATTAATTAACAGGCTTTGTACTTTTAAACGATGTTAAATAAACGGCATTGTTCGCCAACGAAAGGACTGAAAAGCAGGCGCCATTGTGCCTGAAGCTCGGTCCTCCTCGACGACGTCGTCGTCGTCGTGGCCCTCTCCAAAAGCACGGAAAGAGATGGAAGGAGTACTGGCCGAGAATACCTACCTACTAATACCGTCGGTGCTGGCAAGCCTTTGTTCTAAACAAACACGCCACCCCCATCGAGCAAAACCCGTTCACCGCTTTCCTCTCTAACCCTTCCCCTTCTTCCAACCTGCCACCTGCCTTTTAGATCGAGGAAAACATGTATCGATTCGGATAGGCTATAATGTAAATACGCTCCAAGGAAAACCACCCTTCCGGTCGCTGCACGGTGGATCATCGCCAGTACTCGAGAGAAGGTGGACTGAATCTTTATTGGTTTTTTCGTTTATCCCGAAGTGGTCAAGTTAGGGTTAATTGAACCCCTTTGAATCGAGTTCGGCTTCATTAGCTTATGAATCTTTCGAAATCCAAAATTCTTAAATTCCATGCGAGCTTCCGGGCTGGAGAACCCCTACATCTCTGAAACTAAACTCCGAGTCCCACGAGCACACTATCCCCTTAGTGCAAAGGGCTGGTACACTTTTAAAATCTCTGTACACCTAATCCACAGTCATAGTATCATTGAAAGCTACAAATAAACAAAGGGAGCTTTGCATCGAACTATTATCCTGAAACGCTACATATTCTTTCTTTCCCGGGGAACGCATTCAGAATGGCTGGAACAAGGATTAAGAATGGCTCGACACCAGTCGCTCGGCTCGAATGCGTTATCAGCGTTCCACATTGTCCCGGAAGACAAAAATCTCGGATTCCCTCTTCCGCTTCGCTCTTTCTCGCAACGTTCCTCGAGGTTCATTGTGAACCACCACGTGTCCGTATTGTTTAGCCGGCTCGTCTCTCTTTTTTACCCCCGTCTCTTTCCTCGCGTACTCTCCACTATGCCGAGCAACTCTTTCCATTGTCGTTGCCTGCTGTCAGCAACAATAACGAGGAGAGTAAAAGATCCATCGGGCTACGCGAATCCCATCCTCTCTAGCTTCTATCTGCTCCGGTGCGCCTCGAATTTCCGCTAGTGTATCTCCTCTCTGTATCGAGAACTTTCATCCCCCTTGAGCGATTCACTTAGAACCTGCGAGTTCTTGATATTACTCCGGACTCTCTCTTTGGCCTCGTTTCTCCTCTTTCTCTCGTGTACTTTATTTCTTCTTTCATCTTTCAATTTTTCTGCCGGATTAATAATTCGAGAAATTGTACACGTAGGTAATGTGTCCGAATCTCGATTTAGCTTACATCCATCGTTTAACCTGCGTGCGAAAGACGACCAGCGTCTCCGTATCAACCGCCATTATTTGCAGGGGCAACCTGCGCGCCCTTTGTTGCACCCGCGACTGCAGAGAACGGACTTCACGCGACTCGGACGCCGTGCGTCGTTTTCTCGTTTGAGACAGCCTCCGTTTCCAGGCTTCGTGCTTTGTCTACACAGCCGCAACCAGCAGCCTCCACAACAAGTGGTAATTAATTCTCGGTAGAACAATCGGTCCGCTACCGTTGAGAACGAACAACGAACGGAAGAGGGAGAAAGAGAAATGTGCAAAGGTTTCGCCGTGAAAACATTGGTTCGGGCGAACAACACCCCTTGTCTTCTGAAACCACCCTCTACTTCTTTTTGTAATTTCGCGATCAAATTTTGACACATCTTTATCGATCTCACCGATATATTGGTACTCGATTTCATGGAAATACGAGTTATTTCACTAACGGACAAATTGAACGTATCGATGAAAAAATGGATTACGCGCGAAAAAACTGTCGATATGTATACGTAGATCATGCTGGCTCTCTCGACCGCGTGTTTGCAGTTGGTATAAAGCAGTTTGTAAACGAGCGATAGGCACTTGGATAACGCGTTCGATCAATGAGTATAAAAGGCATTCGGACGCTCAGTGTTTACCCGATGAAAACCGTGTTGTGTGCCACCACCGGCAGAACCAGCCGTTATGGTTGAATTATCGACGAACCGTAATCGCGCCTCATTTTAAATCCACTCCGATTGTTCACGCGGAAAATCGCGTTTTCAATTTTCACCGTAAAATTTCTTCTAGCATTTCAAAATGATTGCGTTCGATTCTACGTTTCCATCATAAAAAGTGGGAAATATTGTATCGTACAAATAACTTATGTAGTTATACAATATTGTATAGAATGTTGTAAGATGCTCATGAAGTCTTAAAGTTAGAAACTTGATACCATACGAAAGGAAAATGTGGCGGCGAGGACAGAATAAGTAATGGCAGCAAATTTCTTGAAATGTCTCGGTGACGCAACGGGAACAATTTCGAATCGAATATAATCTATATACTATCAATATACAATGTTGCTCCGCAGAAGTGAATTCACTGAAGCATAGAGATACATAGCCGTTACCATAGTTAACATGAACCTGCAAATCTCTATCGTTGCAACGCATTTGTCACGTCCACGATCGACAGAATAGTCGTAAATACGCTCCAAAGTGGATTATGGCAAAGCTGTATGAATGTGAAAGGTTAAATCGAATTTCTACTCGGTACCCTTCATCTTCGTTAACTTGTAATACGTTCACTGCCTTCCATTCGAAGATTCCGCAAACCATCGCTGATCATATAAGAACATAATCATCCTCTTCTGAATGTACAAACATTTATCTCTGTTAAATTTAAAATTAAATTAGCTTATCGAGTGTTATGGAATATAGTCGAATGTTCGGCTCAATTTATTATTTTAATTAAGATAACGAATGATTGTTTCAGGCGCTGAATGGAAACTCCTGACGGAGGACGAGAAACGGCCATTTATCGATCAGGCGAAGAGGTTACGAGCACAGCACATGAAGGAGCACCCCGA
The DNA here is from genome assembly GCA_945859555.1 of Megachile ligniseca. Classification (NCBI taxonomy): domain Eukaryota; kingdom Metazoa; phylum Arthropoda; class Insecta; order Hymenoptera; family Megachilidae; genus Megachile; species Megachile ligniseca. Next base: position 2,734,298 of record OX243792.1, read on the forward strand.
TTACAAGTACAGGCCTAGAAGAAAGCCGAAAACCTTGCGGAAGGAGGGCTACCCTTACAGCATTCCGTATCCCAGTGTGCCCATGGATGCCCTTCGAGCTGGTAAGCATAAAATTGATACTTTTTGTGATCCCCCGTGTACCGCAATCTAACCACTGGTCGAGAGTACCTCTTTATCGATACCAATTAACAACGAAAACAAACCAAGAAAGGAATTAAAAGTGGAGAAGCTTCAATGGCTTCTTCCAATTACGAACCCCTGGCAGTACTTTTAAGAAAACAACACGATTATGAGACAAACTTGAATCGATCGTGAAGAACGCGACGATCTGAAGGTGCGTTTCTGCAGTCGCGGCCAAGAATACAATAGGAAAAGAACAGTTCGTCTGGTAGGGCTTTGATATTCTTATCTTTTCGGCTCGCGTTTTCAGCCGCATTGTTGTTCGGCGATGCCCTCGGGATCCATGGTCGGAAGTCTTATAATGGCGATTTCTTCGAGGTTCACCGGGCCCTCGTTTCCTCTGTCATTTTCTTCGTCGTCTCCGTTAATGGCTCGCGCGTTTTCACCGTCAAAGACAGACCAGGCTGGCCATCGAACGTGTTATTATTATCGCGGTTCGTCGATGCACTTGCGCAAACACCCGCTCGAGACACCTTGTTTCGACGATGCTGATCGATTTTTTCTGCTGACAAATTTATGATCACGTTGTCGGGAAGCGGAGCGAATAACCTCCAATGAAATTACCGTGTTTGCTTAGCTGATTCATCTGTGTATGGAGCAGACAGCCGGAAGCTTGCGAATCATATTGTCTTTGTGATAATGAAACAAAGTATATTGTTACGATTCGTACCTCTGTTCGATAATTAAAATAAATACAATTTTTGTAGCGAAATACTTCCTTTATAAAAATAATTTGGTAATTTAATCGATTGATCAGTATCACAAGGTATTACATGCACATTTATCTAACCCTTTCGTCATCTATCAATCTCCACGCCTTATTTTCGCAAAAGTTCCCCGCGATGAACAGATGTTCGATGAATCGAGGCTCGCGTACACACCCCTTTCTACCCTCGGTTTACACAGATCTGTTTGACGTTTGCCTCCCTATTGTGCCCATTGTTTCTTGACTCCTACAGGATTACGTAATTTTGAATTTCTCTCCGAGTCAAAGAAAACCGAGCGTACAATCGCGCGAAATCATCGATCCTGAAGATGGGGTGCATCAGACTCACCGAATTTCCATAAACGCAATAAGTTTTCCTGTCTCTTGGGTACAGTTGTCCATTGCTGCTAGAATTTTCATGACTAAATTTACAATATTCATATTTTCGAATGTGTCTTTTTACTAACAACCCCTTAGTAACTGCCCCACAATTTATTACACCTGTCCTCCCCTCTATCAGCCTACTAAATCACGTCTCATCAAGATGGACCACACACAGATCGATCAATATCGTTCGTGCAATCGGAATCGCGCACGATAGCAACAGGGAGAATGTAAATTTTTTCAAATCTCTCGTTCGATCGTCCGCTTCTTACCGGCGACGGATTTATGATTCTCCCGCAGGGGTCACGTGCTTCCGCTTCGGGGCAATCGTACGCGTAACAGCACCAAGACTATAAGACAATTCGATAAATAATGAGCCAGCGACATGTTTATGCTCTCGCGTGCATAAGCTCAATGAATCGCGGTCACGAAGCACGGACCTTCCGCGCCAAAGGGAATTATACGACGATTTATTCCGCCGAGACTCGATCCGCCCGAGATAGAAAAAAAATACGCAGACGCGTTAACTTTCGACCTGTGCGTTTTATTAAATGTACGCGGTGGTCGTTGCGTGATCGTTTAATATTCTATCTGAACTTTCAATTCTTTCCACCCTTTACCAACATATTTTCTTCTTGCTTTTTATTTTTACAGTAGATGTGTTCTAGAGCGTAATTAATTGGTCAAACAAACATTTCTTATGGTGCAAAATATGTGCAGCGTTAAAACTTTCAATATATCTATTTGTAATTACCTTTAATGTTAATTCTGATTACTTGACACTGAAGCTTACAAAACATTGCGAATTTCCGGAGAACCTGGTACACCCTTAATTCACGTCCTTAAGTTCCCTATCTGAACGAGCGGAAACTCTGGCCAGGAATTTCAGCTTAAGCCGATAATTTATCCCAGCCACCCACGCACTTGTCTTATTCGCGTGCCACTGTGCAGAAACGTGTTCGCCAACGATCTAACTCAAAGAATAATAGTTTCGTGTAACCACGAGGAGAAAAAAGAAATCGGAAAGGGAGTTTCTCTGCTCTGATTAAACTTTCAAATGTTCAATGTCCATTTGAAACGACAATACATTTATTAAACTATGAAGAATCAGTTCTCTTAAAAATACGAAGCGATCTCGAAGCTCTCAGCGATCGACAATGCCAATGATTAACCACGCGTTTTCGTCGAGATTAATATCGAGAGGCATCGCGTAACAGCGTCGGCTTATCGATCATCGATCGTTGTCGAAGGACGGAAACGCGGCGAAAGAATAACCCCGGCAACGAAGCATCATTGTCGGGACGTCGTTGAATCACCCCGATGACGAAGAAACGTCGCTCGGATCCTCCTAAGAAGAACGGGGATGATTGCCGGCGAGATTTATGACCGGCAACGAAGAATTCACGCGCGTTCGATTATTAATCGCGATTTTGTAATCTGCCTCGTGGAATTCGTCGAAGCGAGTCGAGAGAACTTGAGTATTTGTCCTGAAACGAGTTAGATTGTGTTCGAAACTTTCACTAACGTTTTGTGCTTTCTTGTACAAAAATTCCCGACACAATGTTTCTCTTAATTGGAGATTCATCGCTGAATGGGCATTGTGTTTTGTCTTGTTCGCCGCTGTTTGCTGATTGATCGATGAATTCGAAGAAACGAGATTGTTATTCGCAATCGTATGTTCATGGATTTGTTTGAGATTTCATTGTACTCGTTACTCCGTACAATCTTTTTCGTATGAAAGCATAATTAGCTTAAACGACTGGACATTTCTTTAATGTCCAATATTTCTTTCTATAAATACTATACATAAATGTCCCATGAAACAGAAAACGCAGGGATCATCGTCTACGAATAAATCCTGGAAGGTGATTTTATCCTAATTCCACGGAACCCCTTTAGGAATCAATAGCCCGAAGCGGGTCGTAAGTTGTTTCGCGTACACAGATATTTTTCCATCAAGATGTCCGCGTTCATTCACAATCCCTCCTCCACTATGATCTTGCAGCATAACCGAACAAAATTATTAATTCCGGCAATGGCAACGGACCGATTAAGGACAGAATTTATTCCGTCGCCCACGCGACACCTCGAAAGGTGATCGGTAATCCCCGATTTATCGCTCGTATTCCACGTTCCCTCTTATCCTTTTACTTCTTTCTTTATTTCCTCTCTTTGATCGCCTCCTTTTTCTGCGAATACTCTTTCGCTACTTTTTTCTGCTGTATTTTGTCCCATTAATTATCCCGGCAAAAAAACGAAAACGCCGTCGCAGATATTTCGAGCTCTACAGAAGAACAGGTGTTTCCCGGGGCGAAGGTGAAGCTCGAAGACAATTTTTAAGGATTAACCTTCGGCAATTATCTTTGCGTTTGTTCGAGTTTTCGCTGTTAAGTTTATGAACGGTATCGAGTACCATGGTGGTCGCTGCTCGATGGCACAAAAAGATTGCACAAGTCCGATATAACTGCTCTTTTAGTATTGAGAATATCGACGAAACGTCAAGATCCTCGTTATTGTTAAGATTTAAGCTTTAAATTGACGTATCATAAGTGCCACTTTACGATACTTTTATGTCAACATGTCGTACTAAACTTTATACGTTTCGAAATTAATCATTATTTATTGCAACTCTTGCTGCTTGTTGCACTTTCATTTATACATTCAGCCATTTTGAAGAAATAACCAGGAACAATAACGAACGATTTACGCGTTAAACATGGAATGTTAAATCGATCCATCGTAACTCCCATTTCGCAACACTTTTGTCATCAAATCGTATTAGTGTTTCGCAATCACCGATCTAACACTAAGACCTCCCATCGAAGAGCAAGTCTAATCTTCAAACACCATAGAGAAGTTGATTGCGGTAGTCTTATATAAGATTTCGAATATGTTACAGGAATGGCCGGCGGAATGGGACAAGCAGGAATGGGCTCGTATTATGGTCCCGCGGCTGCTTATGGTTCGCTTTCCGCAGCCAGTATGGCCGCAGCAGCGGCTGCGGCTGCCCAGCAATCCGCAGCGGCGATGTCCGCAGGCCTCGCTGCACCTGCTCAGGTGAGTCCATGTTTCTTGCAAATACACCTCGCAATATATTTCCGAAATGACATACAATTAAAAAGAATATTCGAAATTAATTCATGCAACTAGCAGTGCATGCAAAGGATATGCAATTAGGTGCATCTTGCTTCTGAGCCAACAGCATGTAACTGTCAACTTTAATACCGAAATTCAATCGAACTTCGACAGAAATTTTTATGAGCGTCGATTTCTCGTGTTCTACAATTTCCTGCGTAATTGCACAGATTCGCCGTACATCTGCCTGGTTTCGTGCGGTGTAGTAGTATAAGGAGGTTCCAAAAAATGAGAGTAGGCCCAGAAAAATTTGCATCGAAGGGATAGTCGGTAGGGCTTAGTTGAAGTGGTCAGCGACGTTCCGAGGACGGCGATGACGGTGCCGTTTCGTCCAAGGGGCGATAACGCGACGCGTTGGAATTCTTCGCTCGTGCTCGCCGGTACGCCAATAATAGTCGGCTGTATCGCGTCGCTGCGTCGTTCCAGACGCGTCGGCCATTCAGCCGTTGAATGCAGAAATAACTAGCTATCTGTTTGTCTCCCGTAGCCAGCTGCGGAAATTCATACACAGACCACGGTCTCCGGTTTCTGTTTGCGAAGCTACCCGGGGGCCCCTTTGTTGCGACAACGAATGAAACGTACCTACGCTCGTCCTCCTCCACCTCCATCCCAACCTCATCCTCTCCCTCCTCTTCCTCTTTCTTTCTCCTCTCGTTCCCGTCGTTTCTCTCATCAGCGATCTGTCTCCCTATTTCTGCGACGTTTCCTTTTCAGTCAGGACCCTGCGGACCTATTCGTGGCCATTTTATTGGGGTGCCATAGATTCGATCGAGTCTTCTTGGGAGACTCGATTACGAGATCTGTGTAAAATTTGGAACCTGTGGAACAATGGGGGAGGGTCACCAGAAACAGTGGAAAAGGTCGAGCAGATGGTTGCTACGGAATTATGTAACCGAGTATAAATACTTGTCGATTTGACAATATAAAGGAACTGTTTCTGTAAAGGTATATCAGATCAGTGACAGGTAGTAGTCAATAAACACTATATTCGTCTGCTTGTTAAGTCCAGAACAATGTCTGTTGGTCTCCCAAAACTTAGGTCAACTCAGACTCTTTCCAGTTGCTAGGTTAGAACTCTCTATTAGATCGGTTTCTCCTAAATCCTAAACTTTCTAAGCTCTTGGCGTTCTCGTAAAATAGAGCGATAGTCTTACTTCATCGTGACGAACATCACGTACGAATAATGTTAGCACAGTTTTCGATGTTCTCCAGTGTACGCTGGCGCCATACTTTTGAATGGTGCGAACAAACGCGCCTGCTTTCGCGAAAAAAGACGCAACGTGCGTTGAATTCGGTCGAAACGCGAGCTGACGCGTGCCTTCCGCTCAACAATGCTTAGTTAAAATTCCAAAGCAACCGTATCCGCTTTGTTGCAATCTCTCGAAACGGTTATTCTGTCAGTGTATCGTTCCGTATCGTTGCCACTTGTGTCGAGGAAGAAAAACGGAATTCTGTCTATCGTCTCTCACAGAACTGACACGGAAATTATAGCGTGTCGATTTCACCTTAACGAATCGTAAACGAGAATGCTGTTGTGAAAAGAAAGATAGCTATTTGCACTAGGATTTGTTCTAAACAGGTTCTCCGAGCAAACTTTCTGCGAACTTTGAAGAAAGTAGAATACGAAATATTCCATTAGTTATGCGAATCGTTTAGAGGCCGTTGAATGGACCTTAGAATGTCCGAATCCCTAGATTGGCAAATTATCAAATTTCTAAATTCCCTGAAACATTGTACGATGTCGATGAGTTCTTGTTCGTCAGTGGTCGTTGTCCAGGCAGGACTTAATTATCCTACACCGACACGGTGTCACCGTTCAACCGTACAATAACGTCGTACCGTTTCTCTTCTGTTTTTCATTCACAAAAGCATCCATTCTTCGCGCTCTGCCATGTGTCGTCGACGATGAAAAGAGACGAACGGAGCGGAGCATGAAGTGACAGAGAACGTACAAGTGGATAGAGTGAAATGTCTTTTGCTAGGAGCGCACTTTATTTTCCAAATGGCTCCTCTCTCTGTTCCCGGGGCCAGAAAGGTTGGCGAGTCTGAGCGAGAAAGTCAACCGAAGCCATTGTTGCATCGGCTCGTCGATATTTCTCCTGGTCCGCGGAGATTCCTCTATGAAGTCGATTTTGTTCCACCGTGAATTTATACCCGTGCTGTCCCCGAAACTCTAGTTCGAACAAACTTTCACCAATAATCTCGACACTGGCTACAATGCCTCACAAAAGTACTCGCCGGCTTGATATACTGACTGAAAGAGATTAAGGGGATCAGAGGAACGTGCACTTTAGCGAATTTTATTTTCAACGCAATCTAGGAATTCGGCTGTTAGAACATTTGAGGATTTGAACACTTAGGGCTTTGGATATTTAATTCTCTGGGATCTTGAAAATTTATCTAGCATTCGCCAACTTGACCATTCGGATGGAACTCTCGATAGTACAATATCATTCCCCAGCGGTTCTCAGCGTAGCTGAAAGCACTCTCGTGAAACGTTTAATTTCCGGATCTCTCGAAGAGAACGAAGTCCCGCAGGACAGCGTGGCCGATTCGCGAGACACGCTGGCGGATTTTGAGACGAGAGGAACCGAGCGGTAATCAATTGGACGTAGCCAAGAGGAGAGACGAGCGAGGCGGCTAAGACTGCGTGTAAATCATCCGGACAAAGCCGCTTAACGATCCGACAAAGGGTCCCGCGCGCGATCCTCGTCCACGAATTATAGAATCGGGAATACCCGCCCTCCTCCTCGCCCTTTCTTCTACTCTTTTTTCTTTTTACTGAAACGTCCGTGGCAGTTTCACGCGGCGTATCGTACGCCTGCGACCGAATATTACGAAATTTATAGCCATTGGCAGCTTTGTCCTCCGGATAGAACAAATCTTCGACCTCGGATCCCTGTCGCGGATCCAACGATTTCGCGAGTCGTCCTTGGAACCGAGACGAATCGCTCTCTTTCTTTTTCCTGCCGCCGTTGAAATAGGGGATCGCGTTCTTTTCTTCGTTTGTCCGACATTTTTGTCCTCGTTCACTCCTTTTTTGCATGCGAATCGATTGGTAGAGGGAGCATCGAGGTGGAATTACGAGACAGATTTTTAAGATACCATGTGGTTCTAATAAAAATAATTAAGAAAATTTGTAGATTGAAAGAGATAGAAGTAGGAAGTGTTACTTTAATAGCACCTCAAAATGTTGCACCCTACACAGTCTGAAGGCAACTTTGTCATTGTAATGTTCCAGGTGGTAAGCTCGATGGACGCCATGAAATACTCGATGGAAGCGGACAAGTATCGCGCGGCATACATGCCACCTAGCACACTAGCGATGAGCATGTATTCCGATCCGAAGTACCTGGACTCGAACCCGAAGTCGTATCTGGATCGCAGCTACCTGGACTCGGCGAAGGCGTACTTCGAACAGTCGAAGTTGTACATGGACCAGAAGCCGGCGATATCCGACTACAATAGACCTAGCTACGAGCACAAACTCTACGACGAGTCCAGCCCGGGCAGCGTGGTGGGCGGTGGTGGACCCACGAGGTCGCCAGCCGCGGAGTCTCCAGACATGAGCAAACAACACGAACGAACCGAGCAAGGTTCCTCCAGCGCCAGTTCAACCTCCACTTCGTCAGCTGCTAGTCCTGGAGCCAGTTTACCAGCGTACTATCCTGGTCCCGTGCAAACGAGCGGTCTCCTGGGACCCCAGATGAGCCAGTACAGCGGATACCAAACTGCTCCTCCACCTGGAAACGAATCTTTCAGGCGACCGCTCACTGTCATCTTCTGACCCGATAGAACGTAGCTCTGATCCATCTTTGAGCAACAGTTGTCCTGAACTTAGCCCGAGAGTAGTTCTAAAGACGTTTGATGGTGGAATGTTGGTGTTGTCGAAAAGGTTCGGTTGGATCGCTGAAGGCTTCGCAATTTTTCAAGCTTTGAGGAGCCGGAGGATTTGGTAGATGAAGACAGAAATGATATTGTTGTTGAAACTTTTATGAACGTCTTTTCTGATCTTCTGGACAATTTCATCGAAAATTATAAGCATGGTCCAAGATATTTTCAATCGTATTTTTAAATCAATGAACTAAAGAAGAACTTTAAATGAACTACACAGATTACTAGCATCATTCGAGATACTTGATCAGAATCTTTGAAGTCAAATCATTTCCAAAGCAAATTCAGAAAATAGCCACCAGCATCGTCAGTGCAAAGTCCCAGAACCATGAGAACCAGACCTCTCGACGTACACCACGCGAAGCAACCACGAAGAGACCAAACCATCCCGAAGGAACATGTCCACCTGAAGATGTGGACGAGGCCAGCAACGCTGGTGCAGGTCGTTGAAAGCGACAACGAACGTCGATACTCTCCGCGTTCTAACCATCCGCGAATCGCGTCGAGCTGATCGACGCGGCGATTATTTATCAAACATAGTTTCCCGTCGCTCCAGACGGCATAACGAAGAACTGTACATAGTCCCTGTGTAAATAGTGTAGCAAGGATTATTATCACCGTACGACGCGACGCTCGAAAACGGTTTTCCTTCGTCCTTCCCGACCCTCCACCTCATCCTGGATCCACGAAACCGTGTTCAAGGAGGAGCACGATGTTCCGGCACCTTCCCTTCCTTCGCGGTGCTGCTTCGACCACAGGAAGCACAGTAAGTCGATACATTACCATTCTACATTCACTTTTATGCTTGTAACGAATGTGAATTTCATTTAATATTCGGTTCTATGAGTTATTACGTTTGTGGCTTGATGCACCTGGTGCGTTATTTCATACATGACGCACGTGATGCATTGTGTATTAATCGACGCATCAGGCGCCTCGTACTGTCTACAATCCGAGATTTGGCTAATGCAATGTAAGAGATACGATCCCAATTGGTCAGAATAGAAAATGTACGCCTTGATTCATACTTATTTGTGTAGGAACAATTGACACTCGACAAACGTGTCGAGGTAGTGTGAATTGCGCGATGCAATTGTTATTATTAACCTATTCGCCATATCCCCTTACTTCTATATTCTCCCTAGCCAATTCTCGGATAACGAACAGTATTAGACATATAATATGTAAGAGATGTAATATTGGATATGTGTATAGTATCGATAATTTATTTTTCCTAAATTAAAAAACGACGATTATGACAACACTTGACACGAGTGTAACTCGTATTTCTTGCACTTGTATAATTTGCACGGGTAAAACTCGATGTTACGATGCAAGAGGTTAATTTAAGTAGCTTGTTATTATTCTAATTTGTTGCAAGCATACGACTTACGATCACGGTAAAAGTCCTTTCTGACCATTCCAAGTAGCAGGGCGATGATGTTCGAACCAAAAGAGAAAAAAAGGAGAACGTGTTTTTTCGTGCGGTCGTTCGATTCGTAATCGCTGTACATAGTTCCCTGAATCCCGTTGGAAGAATATTTTGCATCCCATTTCGCTATTTTTCCGATTCTCGTACTTTTCAACGCGAACGATCGTCCGTCTCGATTTCGTCCCCTGTCCTTCGAGACGACGCTCGTTTCCGCGTCCGTAGCGTTTCTGAGGGGTCGAATCATCCCCCGTTCTCGATACTTAGCTATTTATTATCGACATTCCTTTCTATTTTCCGTTCTACAAGTTGATCGAGTATCAAGATCATCGAGAATCGCGTTGAAATATCCTTCCCCTTCGTTATTCTTTCTTTTTCCTTCATCTCTGTTCTCGTCTGTTTCACGAGAGTACGTAGTACTCGCACGGTTGTTTTTGTTCGTACGAGTCGTTTTGTTAATCTATTTCGTGAGAATGAGAGAAAGAGAGCTTTTACGGACGTTTCGCGAGAGAAAGACAACAGAGATTATATTATAAGCGAGTACGGACAAAATGGAGAAGGGTAGCTCTCGCGAAACGTCCACGATCCGCTGTAAGACGTGTAACCTTTGTATTTGTATCGTTACGATAAATCTTAAATCTGTACCCGATCATTCGAGTATTACGAAGTTTCAAGCGGCAGAAGTAACCTATAAATATTGTACTGTAAGTGAGAAAGCAAAATAAACGTTAAGTATTATCCTTCGAAAATTGATCGAACAACGTCTAATCGCTCGTTCCACCCCTTTACATCCTTCTTATTCAACTTTTTTGAAATTTCAAAACAGTAGACGTTCTACAGTGGTTCTCGGCAAAGTGTAGTCTAGTACCGAAATGCTTCGCTCACAAAGATTTCTCTCAAAATACTAAATATATATTATCAAATCACACGGTTTAAAAAAAAGAACAAGGGATACGGTAGCAGGCACATCATCCTCTGAAAGATAACAAGGCACCTCTGGCAAGAATAGTGATCAATCGACTTATGCACGCCTCTAACCAGGACAAACCGACAATTTTCACCATCGTTATCCACTCGAGGTCCCCCGCTATTGTTTCTGATCTCCGAAGGGCCATTATGTTGTCGTTTACTCGCGGCGAAGGGACGACACACGCTGGTAACCCACGGAGCTGCTGGATGAGAAGGTGGCTACCTTCTCATTAAATCCATTATATCGAGTGAGCAACGATGAAGTGGAGACGAACGGGGGCCGTCAGTTCAGTCTCTTCTCGGTTAGACAGATCGTTTAGGTGGAATCTAAATCATCCTGCGGGGATCCTGAACGGACGTTCAACCGGACTGCACCGTTCCTGCCAACCTCTCACGACTTCATTAGTACCTGCTGACTTTGGAATGCCCCGTTTAGAGAACCTACGCTTTTGACCAAGGTGTTGGACGCTTGTTTTTTCTGCCTTTCCGGATTTATTACTAGACAGCGGACAGTTGCTGGCAGTAGTATAGCGTGTTCGTAAATAACGGAACCGAAAATCTCTTTCGTAGCTCCTGATTTCAGCTTAGCCTTCGTGTCAAATTTCTGTACTATTATATCGTCAGAAACATCTTGCAAACGAGGTTATGATCATTAAAATCCAGAAACCACAGCTTCGAACGAGCGTCTTTTTTGCTCGTATAATTCTACCTGATCGATGCTAATTGTCCATAATAGAAATTTGGCTAGCAAGGTTGAAGGTAAACGAAGGAATAATTTAATTACTAATTATACGTCCTGTCAGTCGGATCGAACCGACAGGAGGTCGCTCGCGTCTCTTCATCATCGTTCAAAAGACGCTACAGACGTTTTCTCATTAAATTCATTATAGAGCGACGAGCAATCTGCTACGGGCTGAACGAGTGGCTTTCGCCGGTTGCCTTGAATCACTTAACCGGAATGTAAATCGGTCGTGTAGCTAGATGTTCCTCCTCCACCCCCATGGCTTCATTAGCGTGGCTCAGTCGTCGGAATATTCGATGCTGTCTCTCGTGTATACCGTATCTCGCTGTTTACTCCGCTGACTCTACTTCCGGTCGATGATTTTTCTGCACGGGGATTCGAACGTTTAAAGGATTAATTACAATTTCGAGACCGAGGGAATGTGGGTTGCTCCGTTGACTCGCGGTTACCGAATAGGGCTCGATGCGAACTCATAATCGCCATCGCGTTTACGTGAAACGTAATTAAAATACATTGGTAGCAAATTGAAAGGAACAACTTCCGTTTGTGCAAAAATACCCGCGGAAATTTCAAGTGTTCCTGAAATGTAACGGAGAATTGCAAAAATGTTGGCTGTGATTTCATTTTAATTTTTAACCTTTTAAACATATTCTGATATAATACCGTAGTTAAATTAATATTTCTTTGACATTAAGGAGCTGGGTTTTTATCTCGTTATTCATATTTAACATCAAAGACCAATAACGTATAACATTTGTTATTTATAAATATTATCATAAACGGTTATTTATCAGTCACACAAGTTAAGGATCGAACATTTATCGATCCAGAACATTTTAAAACAAATGAAAATGCAAGGGATTGGTGTTCTGCACGCTTGTTCGCCGTACCATGACCTACGTCGTATACGATTAAAAATCGACCCCAGAATCCATTGGCAAAGTATTTTCATCCGGTGCTGGAGCAGCCAACGCGAATAACAATGGCGCGCCCCTTTTTCTCGCGTAATTCCTTGATTGGCGATTCGCGGTGGCTCGAGTACGCGTTTTACACCAACGATCTCGATCCCACCGGTATAATTAATCGTCGATTATTGTTCGAAAAGGTTGACGAGAACTTCCAGCTAGTACTCGAGTCGATCGTTTTCTTCCTTTTCGCAATTTCTTTCAACCCCACGGCAGACATTACATCCACTCTAGATCGCTGTCGGCTGTAGGTTGATTTTTATTTTTGTTTTCACGAACGAGAGCTGATTAAAATGTTTTTACATTGTCTAATTACATTAGCTTCCCATATTCTTGGGAGGGTATTTAAGTAACGAAGCAAAACGATTTGATGCAGTTAAGAAAAGTTGACTACTATGTTTCGATATAAAGAACTTTATAGGGTACTTGAGTAAATGTTTTATAACTAAAAAATAATATAATAAGAGAGTCGTAAGTACATCATTGAAAGGAATGATATTGAATCATAAATAATTCAGAAATGTTTAACGGGGGGCATTAAATTTCGAAATGGCGTATTAACGTCGAGACCGAGAGCGAAGTGTTTTTATCTTTCTGGCTGATTTGCATACGCCTGCATCGGTGTTCGCGTGCGAGTATGTTGAACTTGCAGTTGACGAAGGCGATGCCCGGGGCACGTGCGTGACAATTCGAGTTAAGTAAAGAACCGTGAACCATCCGTGAAAAAGGGTGTCAATGGCCGCGAATTTCAACGTCCACCTGATTCAAAAGGAAATCCCATTATTCGCTGACAGAACAAAAAATCGGCCCCGATTGAAATTCCCTGCTTTTGTGTGAAATTTCACCGTGCAACGCTTTTTAACCACGCCGTTCTTCTGCCCGCTTTTGATTCCTTTATCGTAACACAAGGAAATTGTATTTCTTGGAAGCTATTCAATTAGTATTTCTTACTCGATGTCGAACAATCGCCTGATCTTCTTGCACGATGATTGCCGTAATTATAAATCCCGAAGAAAATGAAACGTTCTCGTTAATTAAAAAATTATTAAACGATTCGTTCGACAAACGAGTCGTATCAAAATGGATTATCTCGAACTGAAACGCGTACAGTAGAACTAGGTCAATCTGAATCGAGTCAAATTGAATCGAGTTTAATTGATTCACGTCAGACGCGTTCAATTGATTCGCGTCTAATTCACGTCAAGACTGCATCAAATTGAACTTGATCAGACGCTGTCACGCCGAGTCGAATCGAATAATAAGTCGAGTTAAATTAGAACGAATTTCGGCCAGTCAAAGATCGAACTGGAAATGATTATGATATAATTGAAAAGGTTTTAAGGGGTTCGAATGAGGGTGCAGGATCTTGCGACACTTTTTCATCGAAACAGCTAGTGAATTTCTCGTTTTCCAGGCGAGATACACCGGCTGGATAAAACGTAGGAGCTTGCCGGGAATTCCAGGCCATCAGCCTGCACGCCGGTTTCGGCGTATGTAAATTAGCCGGTGGTCTATTCACACCCGTGCACCTGGTCGTGGCCTCCCGCTGCACTGACCACAGTGTATAGTGTACACCTAAATGTGCCGATGGAATTCGAACTTACTACTCCGATTCGAATTTCAAACCTATTCCCAAATCTTCAACTTCTGAAATTTTCAAACGCTCAAGCTCCAAATTCCCCAATTAGCAAATCCACAAACACCCAAAGTCCTCAAATCCCCAAATGTCCAAAAAATTCCAGCTAAGAGCCAGTCCAAAGAACTCAATTCCATTAAAATTAATAAGAAAGAAGAATTTGATGGTTGCACAATCCTCGATTCGTTTCGCCTCGATGAAAAAAAGATCTTTAATCCTCGGACACAATGAGTACCGTTCTCCAGCGACTAGAATCAATTCCATCGATCGTATCGAATGAAATCTATCGCTACCTAGGTGGGTCCTTTATCCATACACACGTGTCGTATTTAACCATGAATCCAAAAGTTGTGTCGATGGGTGAACCTGCTGCATTGTGCAGCTGCATTCCATAGTGGAAGGTAGTCTCCTCGAGTTAGAGCCTCTAGTTTCCCTTTTTGATACTCGCCCCCACCGTCCTTCCATATCTTAATTCGGTGTCCATTTAGATGGAAATTAATGCTTCGAAAAAAAATTCGGCCGCTGGATTTACGAGGCGATTAGGTGCGTTTTTATCGGGTTGGAAGCTGCGCCTCGTGTTATTTTAACGGGCGGGTTAACGCGCGGAAAAATAGGATTAATATTATATCGGCACGATGGTTCCTCGATGATTTAGACTTAAAATATTCAATTCAAATTATTCGAGTTTATCGAAGGGTTTGCTAATTTTATTCTTCTATCCGATTGTTCAATCCCTTCGGTGCCAAATCAAATTGGGTCGGTTTAAATTATATTTTGTTAAATTAGGTAATACATTACTTAGGTTATGATCGTACGTAAAACGTACTTTAATTTCCATCCTCGGTTCACACGGAACATTTCTGTGCAGAGCTCTCCGCCTGTCAGATTGATTATTGATTCCCGTCTGTCGCATAAACGATCGATTCTCGAGTCGATTACCAAGGGCAGTGACTCATCCTCGAAGGATCCTTCGAGGGATGAAGGATTGAAAAGTAGGGATCGATCGGTCGCACGTGACCGTCCCACGAACTGGCTCGATTAACTCGAAATAACTTGAGAATCGTGTCTAATTCGTGAAAGGGTAATCAACAATTGAGAGGTCCACTTTTTAAATCGAAACTTCGTTTCTATATTTCTTACAGTCTCTAAAGCAAATTGATAGACAGTTCATTTAATAGATTATTTAGTAATGTATTCGGTATTATTTAATACGTGCTCGCAAAATACATATTGTGCCATGAAACGTTCTGTCTGCCATAATAGGGTCCTTTGTCATACTGGGATTGAACAACAAGATAGAAACACTTGCTACAGATGCAGTTTCTTTCATTAACGCGTTCAATTCTAATTGTAAACAACCGTCATTGTTGTATCTATTGTATTACAAATAAAGGAGGGTAGCCTTAATTAGATCGTCGATTATGCTAATTAGATCATTATTATAATTTGACGTGTATTTGCGCAGTATGATAGTGGTACATTCTTTTCTACTTCCTATATTCTAAATATACCTCGAATGTTCAATGGTCTTCGTGTTCTGCGTATATAAATGATGCATTCACATGAATTTAACAAAGTATTAATAAGGAATTATTAAGCATATGAGCCAAAGATGTACCAACCCTTTCCATCGTGGAATGAACATACTCGAAAGTACAGGTGGTCCTCGCAGCCAATTTCGGTCTCGGAATCCCCGACAATCGAGTATCGTTAAACGCAGGTTTCGATCGTCATCTTTGAGTTCCGTTTCTTCATCGCGCGGCCTCGTTTTGTACTCTCCCGCGCCCCTATAATGACAGCAACCCCCGTCTCTCTCATTCTCGTTTGCTGCTCGGCTCGTTTCTTTCTCGTTTCTTCATTTTCTTCGAGCTCTCCGAAGCCGATCGTGACTCTGCGTTACGATTGTTCGATGCTCGATCGCTCCCAGGTGGCCGTCGGCTACGAACGATACGCGTTTACGCGATTACACCCGGTACATCGGGAAGAAAGACACCGGGCCTCTGAATTTTCGCTCGCGTTTCCTTCTGCCTTTCTCTGCCACCAATAATGAAACACCACCATAGACAGACAGCCATTTTGTACCTCGCGCGAAACTAATTGCTTGTTTCTTCGCGTTTTTGCCGATGATCTTGAAAGAACAGAAGAAGCACATTGTAGTCGAACATCGCTCTCCAATAGCGAAAGATGTTATTCGCACCTTTTGTTTATCGATATATAATGGATATAGAGTCACGAATATTTTTTTAGTATTAAATATTTCGTCTCGTCTTTAAACAAGAGATTACTATATTAGGCTGTTAGATATTTGACATTTAAAAAGGTACTTAAACAGATTTCCTCTCGATCTCGCAACGTTTCAAAGCCTTCGGATCATTCAGAAAATTCGATCACGTTCGCAGCCGGATCTCCATCGTGTATCGTTAATTTACCAAGCGTGATTCCATCGATCGCCTATCAGTATTGTATCGGGGGTCCGTTCTCATTGTGCCCCCAGGACAGAAACAGAAGCTCATTTTCGCGGTACAACAAAAGCCTCGGAGGCGAACGTGACCGGGCGAGAACCGGCCGATTCTTCTGCGTTTCGAATTGTCCGACGAATTTGATTACGGCTTCTGAAGGTGCCGGTAGAGATGGGTGACGTGGCAACAATCATTGTAGATCGTTTAATAAGTCCCAGTGGGTGTCTAGCGGTGTTATTCGGCCACCGGTGTTATTCGACAGGCTTTTATTCTAACCGGAGAGACGTAGAATCCAAAAATCGACGGGCTACGCCTTCAAAGGACCGACAGAATCGATCGATCGTTTTCGTCCATTCACCGACTCTAAATGACTAACTTAAAACGCTCGTTTATTTCTAGACTCCGTGTAAAAAATATCGTATGTTCTTTAAACACGTAAGACCAAGAATCGTAGGCGATGGTGTATAATCTACATTCCACTAGCGTAGGTCACAATTGACCCAGCCACCGGTTCGAGGGGTTAATTCATAAATTATATCGCCGCTTTCGGACTACCAACGTCTAGCCACAAACGTCGCTAATTGCAATTAATTCGAGGGTCCGGAGACGAAGACAAAAAGAGGAGCTCGCGAAGGATTGCGAGGACGAAAGGATCCAGGACGAAGACGCATATTATATCAGGTCGATGGGCTACGCTGGCCCCGTCGTTTGTCATCCGGCTCGCTCTTACGGGCCATTCGTGTTTTCTAAGCGCGAGAAAAAGAGACGAAGAAGAGACCCGTCCGCATTGTCGTGGCGCACAAAGCTCACAAAGGAGAACGTGTGAATCAGCAGTAATGGGGATAATGCAAAACTACCAACGGGTGTGGGGTGAGTCTTTTTTTCGGGGACATCCAGCCGATTCCTGGAGAACCGTCTCCAGATTGTCCTGACACTTTGACGATCGATGGACATACACTTTCAATCGCGGACCTTGTAACTCTTTTTCATTTTCTTTGTGGAACAGTTTCGAACTCACAGCTTAACGATTTTCAATTTTGATCAAGGTCTTATATCTTTGCTCAGAAGTATTTTTTACAATTTATATTCTTGTCTTTGAAAAACTTGAGAAGAACCTGCATGTTCGGATGCCCTCGGATTTCATTGTTACCCTGATGAAAAAACCTTCGATGATTCTGTTTCGATCACCGACAAGTCGGGTACCCCACGATCGATAAAATTTCTTTATTTCTCATTCATTGCCCTGAATACGTGTCGAACACAGGAAACGGAGCGGGGTTTAGGGTTGCAAGGGACACCGTCAGGAATATTATTTTCTTTTTTACCCTTTCCGAAGGGTCCTGATTCTTCGGATAAACAATCCGTTCTCCGTTGCGCAGGGATTTATTTCGCTTTTGTGCGGAAAGGCAGCAAGCTAGATTTCTTGGAGCCTCGATATGCCTCATCGAATTTTCCCGACGAATCCTTTTCAGCTATTGGATTAGGTGGAGCCGGTTAATTTCGAATTTTCGTTTCGAAACCCTTGATACTATTTTATAACCCTATAAAACCCTTGTTAAACAAACTGAAATCAACACGATGTATCGACATATGCTGTTTGGACAAATCATAAGCTGACTCGAAGGTTTCATGAAAGAATAATCGTGTAAACGGCTCACCCCTTATTTACGTAATGTACAGGATTTTTCAAATGTTTCCAGTTATATTTATAGTTGAAGGAACAAAAATTAGGAATGTTCTTGAGTCAGTTCTTTGCTAATAAGGGGTTAAAGAAGTTTCATCCCTAAATTCTCGCGTACGTCGAGCACAATCGTCGAAAAAAGTGGAATGAAAGGCGACTAATATCTGGAAATTCGAGCTCCGCTTCAGGCTCGCAGTTAATTTTCATCGTTGATCCCGACGATATCGAGTCGCGCGGATTCCTGCACGAGCTGACGAGTGTTAATGACGTTTATTGGAAATCCGGCGTGCTCGAGGTGCTGCTACGCGAACTAAGTAGCTGTATAGAGCCCGTTGAACCGAGGCAATCGATATCTCTATGGCACTGGCGGATGCAAAAGGGTCTTTACTGATTAATGAACGCACCCGGCGAACCTATTCGCGCGCTACATCCATCCTCGATTCGCTCGTTCTTCGCGTTCTGCTGAACAATCTTTCGATCGGTTTCACCCCCCAATCCTCCTCCCTCCCTCTCTTTCTCTCCCTCCCGATTCGCGTTTTTGTCGCTTCGTCCCTTTCTAATGAGTCCGCGAACAATGCCGGAGCCCCGTTCAGACGTTCACGGGGATTTCTGAAACGTTTGCTTCGTTTTTCCGCCTCGACAGAGCCTTTAATCCTCGTTTTATCGCCGATGTGCCCCGTTTCCAAAGAAAATTTCGAAATTTTTCGAAACCTATTCGAGTCTGCCAATACGTAATTTTGCAAACGGAATTAATATTATCTTTAATACAGTAAATTGATAAAACACGGTGTAATTGCGACGTTATATTGCCACTTACAGTTAGGTAATTTACACTTTGAAGCCCGCCTTTCGTCTTCTTTCCCCTTTTTACCGGAGCGAATGACCGCGTTTGCCGACTGAAACATGCTTGGATTATTTGCTTCCCCCATCTCTCCCCCAGTCGCCCCCTCTTTGGCTCTTTCTCCGTTTTTCACTTATAAACAATTTTCAGTTAAACCGGTGAAACGACGAACAAGTCAAAGGAAACACGCCGAGTGGAGCGTACACGAGTTCCCTTAGCTTCGTGCTAATGCACGTGTGACTCGCGATAACGAGCCCGAGCGCGTTATTAGCTGGAAATTCTAATGAAACCCTGTCGAACACGGGGTTAACAGGCGGAGAATGGGGTAGACGGGGGTGTAAATGGGTTGGGGCTACGTCGACAGGTGAGAATAACCAGCTCGTTGCGATTCTTTGCCTCATGGCGAATACAAAACGATTTTCTGTTGCTAATGTGCTACAATTTCTGTGCGCATTAATGGATAGAAAATTTCTAGGCATCACACACGGCTAGCTTATTCTTATCATTCTTCGACGATTCTTCAATACAAGGATTATAATCAGAACTGAATCCCACATTCAATTGCAGTGAAAATACCAGTCTAGTCACGTGAATTGTGCTTCACGAGTGCAACGTTGTAGGGCAAGGTTAATGAACATTTCGACATTATCAACAGTCGATAGTCGCAGCTCGACGATAAACATCGAAGCCGTTTATCGATCCAGGCCCCGGGGGCAGAGATCGTTTCGTAGGCTTGCCCTCTAATCCGCGTTTTTATCGAGTCGCGTGTACGCACCCAGCAAGCACAATGTGTTCTTTAATTCTCCACTTTCGTGGCCGACGCTGGAATCCCATAAATCGGCCGAAAATTCCCACCGGGGGCATCCGTAGCCTGCTGGACGTAAATTACCAGCTTATTTCCGCGGACACACCACCACCATCGTCGCAACACTGCCGCGTTATAACGTGGCCCCTCGGCTGGATGAATAAAAATATTTATACCGAGGCCGCGTGCACTCGGACACTAAATTAAACCCCTCTCCTTATCTCCCGTTTCTCTCGCTACCCCTCGCCACCCGTTTACTCCATCTTTGATTCTCTTCATGATCGGCGAAAGGCAACACTGCACCTTCTTTGTTCCTAACAAGGGTTCATTCTTAACTTTTAATCTCAAGTTGCTTCATCATTTAATACCATAGGGGCTAATCTTTTTATTACCTTAAAATATACAATAAAATCATGAGGGGGAAGTTGATAAAATATATGAAATGAAATGACAAAAATAAAGCGTATTGAAGGCCCGAAAAGGCACAGTCAAAATCCTCGTCAATTTGTGGACACCGGATTCAATATTAGACCCTATATCGCAATCAAGCATGCGAAATGGTAATTCGCCGTATACATCGTCCGGTGAAAGTTCTACGGTACACCATGAGGCACCTGTGGCCCATAATGGCCACTTGGGAAGAATTATATAGAGGCGCGATAAGGGCGCGCGTCACGCCGTGTTAATTCTCCTCGAGCAGCTTGTATATTACGCGACCTGGGGGATACGTTTTCGATAGATTTCGTGGATACCTGGAAGGCGTACCCGGCCACGGGATACGCGATAAATTAGCGTTATTTCAATAAATTAGGACCACGAAGCCTGCTGAACCCTCTTTTGGACCCGGCTGACGCTTACAACTTCAGATTCCGCTCCCCGTTTCTGTATCGTTTTTTCTATAACGTGTGGGTACTTATTTTTAAGTGTTGGTCTGTTTCGTAGATGAGCTATATCTTGAATTATCTCAGTTCTGCTTATCCAGTATTCGCTTATACAGGGTATAACTCTTTCTCGAGTAAACAGTGATATTTGAATCTATGGCAAATTTTGCACTCGTATCGTCGCGATCGCATAAAACCTCAGAAATGCGAACAACTGTTTATTCGAAAACAGTGCCACCCTGTTGGCGTCCTCTTGTAAGTTGGATGCTCCGAGAGGAGTGCAATTTCATTGTTCAAACGACACGCATTACGCCAAGCTCCGCGTTCGTCGAGTGCACGGGTTCCGTGGAAAAGGAAGCAAAAAAATGAAGGAAGGAAAGAAAGAAAACACCGACGAAAATTCGGAATTTTGCCCTCTCTAAGTCGTCTCGAGGCGGGCGAGAGGGGCGAAGGGTTGCAGGCAAAGTTGCAGCGGTGCGTGCACATAATGCACGTTTTTCCGGGACGACGAGAATTCCTGTCGGCCTTCTCGCCGATTCTCCCTTTTTCTCGTGCCTCTGCCAAGTCGTGCAAAATCCCCTGTTCAGCCGCTGTTTTCAGCCCGTTGTTTCCTTTCATCGGCCTCTTCCTTCCTTCCTTCCTTCCTTCCTTCCTTCTTTTCTTTCTTCTTCTCGTTGCTCGATTTTTCGCGCGCGCAGTTGCGAGAAGAAGGCATTCGAAAAACCAGTATGTTCGTAACTAAAACGGATATACTTCTCATTTCAGCTTCGAGTAAACTGAAAAATACGTGGTTGCGTTCTTATATCATTAAGCAATCGATAGTCTGTAATCTAGTCTTCCTAAACTTCCTAGACTACCTCCAGTCGTTCCTCTAAAATACTCCGTAGCCCCGGCCGCAGGGAAATATCCGTTTTTTACTGTAGAAACTCTGACTATTCTCATTTATTTCGTTGTTATAGAGAACGCCATTGTCGGACAATGTCGAATCCCGATAACGAAAACGGCTTGAATCGGCGTATAATGTTCAATGTGTAATAACGAGCCATTGTGATACCGTAGACGAAAGAAAACTCGAGTATAGAACGCAATTAGGGAAACAATTCCATGGATTTTCACGCTGGTCCATTACGATTGTTCAAGAAAGCACCACGGAAGGAAACAGAGACGTTATAGGGGGCGTTTTCAACGATCGCCGAGTGTACATATAAAAAAAGGAAGCATTTTCCCCGGTATATAATAATAATAATAATTAAACGAAAGCGTACAATGGCCCGCGTTCAGGTTGTGCGAATGTTGCCGCTCTTCGAACACGAGCATTGTATCGCATCGCGTATTGTGATTCTAGAATTCGTGATTTATTATGGAAATATGCTCGCGTTGGGATTGTTAAGGGAGAGTGTAGTTTACGTTTTGAAATGGTGGAACGCGGGTGTACGGTGAATGGACGGATGAAAAGAAAAATGCTTGATCGACATCGACGATTCGACGTGTATTCGCGCGGTTCGTGTGCATGTTCTTTCGATGCTTGAAACGAGACCTTTCTTCAATGGCTACCTTTTAAGCGTCTCGTATGGAAACGGGAATAATACATGTACATTTAATAATGCTTTTTGTATTGGCTTTACAGTTTTTTGATAAATGACGATGTATTCTGTGCCGACGCGTTTATTCCGCGAAAGAGCGACTGTTCTTTACGGGGTTGAATGAGCATTTCAAAAATAATACTTCTGTTGAAATTTATGGGTGGGTACCTCTTAATACTCGAATCGATCTACTTGCTATTCTTGTCGCTCCAACTATGACACGATAAAGGGCGAAGCTGTCACGATTAATTAACGTAACCTTAATATGTACTTCGATATCTGACGCTTTAATTCTTTCGAGCATTAATGTGCCGAAAACTTCAACCCCATCGAATACAAGTTGAAAGTTCCGAATTTTCCAATTCCTCTAGGGAGAAAATTTAGGCAGACCGTTTCCCGGGGACTGTCCTTTTGCCCGCGACTCGATTCACGTTCCGGGCGAGCAGCGAGGGGGAAAAAAATATCGGTCGCGGTCGCATCGGTGAGCAAGGAAAAGGAACATCTCTATACAGTAGGGAGGAGGGGGTTGGAGGTGAACGAGCTCGCTCGAGCAGAGTCAGCCACTTGGCATCCGTTCGCCTCGCTCGAAATGCTTTTTTATTAACTCGCACCTGAATGACTTTCCTCTCTCTTCCGTTCGCCTTGTCCCTTTCTTCTAGGACGATTCAGCCGCCGGCTGAATACATTCTCCGGCTCAATAAGGCGAGCTGCCGCGTACCGTTATTCGAAAACGCCGGCGAGAGAAGGGAAGGGAAGAGAGGAGTCGTCGCCGCTCCTCTTGTCGGTAATTATTTGCCGAGTGGTAATAAATTGAAAGCGAAGCAGCGATAAGGCGGCCAACCAGGCAACTTCAGCCCCTGGGTGGGCCTGGCGCCAACCGGGGTACGGGCTGTACAACTTTTCAACTTAATAAGTCGGCCGAGGCTGGAGGGGATGCTCTTTCTACTTGTGGCGAGGTGTCGAGCTTGCCCCGTGCTGGATGCTCCTCTTGTTCTCCAAGCTTCCTCCCAATTTCCAGAAAATTTTGGACAAGTCTGCAAACTTTATTTTTCGTCGCCTCGGTACAAGCGGTACAACTTCTATAAATCTTATCAGGTAGTCCCATCGAGCAAAGTACTGGATATTACAAATTTTCCTCTAAAGCACGAGTTTAAAAATCCACATAAAAATATGTAGTACGATCAATAAGGATGAAGCCGCAGTTTAAAATTTTCTATACTTTACAAGCAGCAGATCCCTTTGGATCGGTCAGTCGGAAAATTCGTTGAATGGAATTATTCTCTATCGAGCACGCGACAAACTTGGTCCCTTACACGCGATACTCGGCTGAGTGCGTCCAAGTAAAGGAGAGAAACCCACCGCGTCATACGAATCGGAATCGGCATCGCAGGCATCCAAGGGAGACGTGGTTTTGGCATGCAGATTCGATTCGCCTTTGTCTACCGCCCACCGCCCTTGTTTTTTGTCTCTCCACCCCTTTCGACACAGACATTCTTCTCGCGAACCCTCGCTTGCCAAATATTTTCCAAATAATTTTGCAAAAAATTCCCTGGCTAACCCTTACAACTTTGATTCAATATTAAGTTAAAACTACAATTCATAAATTGCGGATTTACAGACGAATAAATTTCTATACGAATAAGAAAACTTCCTTCGTTTGTCTGCAGAATTTCTATCAACCCTTTCTTAACCAACGCGCGAAACTTAATCCTAACCATGCCTTTCCAATTATTAAAAGCATATGTTAAAAAAGCTTAACGACCAAATAAGAATCAATCCAGTTAGCGGTATAAATTCTCACCCTTGTCCACGTCCTTACCCTCCGCGAGATATCATTGTACCAGGAACAAGGGAGAACACGCTCGAAATCGCGTCGCAACGATGTAATTTTTCAATGTAACACAATCTCCCCCACCCTGTACACCGGCGGGTTCTTATTTCAATAGCCATTGTCTCCGGCGTTCATACGCATTGTTCCGGGGGACCACCCCCGCCCCTCGCATGCGCGAAACTCGAAGCCGATTGTATAAAATAACACATAAAATGTGTGTCGTGCATCGAACGAACAATTCGTCACGACAAACGACCATTGTCTCGCAGGAGTATTACGACGCGTTTGATGCGAGCATATTCTTTTCCTACCCTTTCGTCTTATTGCACCCTCGCATCGACGTCTCCACCCTCCGCTCGGCGTTCGGGATCTCCATTTAACGCGACAGAATCGGGATACAATGGTTCGTAACGTTATCAGAGGGCCGGCGTTAACGCAAACGAACCCATTTCGAAGAACAAAGTCTTACGATGGGGACATATTCGACGCGAGTAAATTGCGGAGGAAAGAATTATTCTGGGCTTGCAAAATTTAAGAGGGTGGATGCAATTGTGTCTGAACGTGATCTAAGGTTCGCTGGTTTGAAGCCATTAGTAGGACTATTTGCAAGATTAAATCTAAGAGGTTATATACATAGGTCGAATTTATTCACGTCTACTCACAGATAATTAATTAGAAAATGTATTGTACTCTCTTTACCAGTAACGTCACACAAAACAATGGACATAGAGTAATCAAAATCGTTTAGATAGTTGAGTCACTCAACTTTCGAGAAAGTTGGTGCGTTAGATATTCCCTCTGGTGGCAGCCGCAACTATCGTGGAACGAAGGTTCAGCTTCTACGCTTTCGTTCTTTTTTATCCCTACTTTCCCTTCTTTCCTTGCATTCTTCCTTTTCCACGCGAGAGAACGGGCGAGCTTGATGTATAGCTTTATAAGCGACGAGATTTACATATTTTCTCGGTTTAAATAGCACCGCCGTCACCGAAAACTGGCACGTGCACAGACCTCTCCGCTTCTAAAAAGGCTCTGTCCTGTTGTCGAGCCACAGGAGCACCAGGGAGACGTGTAATTACCTATTATCCTGACCCGCCGACCATCGTTCCTACCACTTGCTCCCATAAGGGTGGCATTGCGTCTCTAACCTCCGGTTTAGAGACTGTCGACGCTCTTCAGCTTCCTTTTCGCTCGCTGGATTTTCGGCTTCTTCTAATTATCCTTTGCTACTGCCTTCTGAATTGTCTCGGTACTTTTGGGTTTATTAGCGCTTTCGCGGTTGGGGAAAATGCCTTTGAGACAGGGCGATAAGAATTGTTGCTAATAAACAATTAGTGTTTCAACTTAGAAAATTAATTGCGATAATTGACTTAACGATGATAGCACATTTTAATTTGCTTTCTTTTTTATAAACCATAGATGTGTACATAATTTCATTGATGGCGGAAGATATGTTACTTAAAATTGAAATAAAAATAAATGTCCAGAATCGAATGCCGCAAGAGCTTAAGAACGTGCTCGGGTCACATCTTCCACCCTCACCCTATCCTAGAGCCACTCGATTAGGGGGTTTACGAGACATTTGAGTCTCGAGCACGATTCTCGTCGCAGAAAACGTTCCATTCGCGACGCCCTGTCTCGACCAGCGAAGCGGTCACGAGCGGAAAGTTCGCGTAACGACTGGCAGAAGCTTTTCGTGCTCCCGGATCGTTTCCATGAACGATCCGACTCGCGTGGTCCAAGTTGGCTTTCAGCCCTGCATACCTTTCAGCCGAACAAACGTTCCTGAAAGTGTTTTCACGACTTAAGTTTCTTCGGAATTATCCTCGAATTATCGATGTTTCCTTCTTGCAAGTAGATGCAGTTGTCGATTTCGAAATTTGTTAAGATACTTTGACGAAAAGTAAACATTGAAACTCAAAGCGATTTTCATGGTAATCTTAGATCAAAGTTTTTACGAATCTTTTCGGATGTTTATTTAAAAATTTGAAAGAACAGGGTAGGAGATCTCGATACGGATCGGAATAACTCGACTCTCGCGACGATTTATGTCGGCTGTCGTAGATATAGTGTCCAGGAATAGGCATAAAGGTCCTCCCGCAGGACACGACGCGGGCCAGGGCACTGCACGCCCGTGCACAGCCGTGTCGAGGATTAGGCGGCCCGTGAATGGGAGAAAATGCGAATTGATACGGTCGTTAAGACGACCCTCCTTTGAACCATAGATCCGCATGAACGTACGCGTGCAAAGGGACACCACTTTCGATCCTTTGCTCCTTTTTTCTTCTTCTTCTTGTCGCGTTTAGAACGCACGATTTATCGCGTGTAATCTATGTCCATTTTGTAAATACCTGGAACAGGTGGGTCTGGCCTTACGAATTTTCATTATCTTTTCATTGTTCGCTTCATCGAGAATCTTGTTCTTATACTACTAATCGATGAACACTTCGATCCGTGTGAAAAGTGGAGCAAAAGAAATCGAATTCGCCCCGATACCGAGTGTCTTGCCGATCAACCCCTTCGACAAAGAGCTCGGAAAACCTAGAGTCAGTCTGGTGTATCCTACGAAACAAAAAAAGGGAAAAACAAAGAGAAACAGTGGAAAGAAAGAAGGCGAAAGAAAAGAAAGAGCCGGCGAGAAAGAGGGGGAATAGGAAAGGAAACAAACTCAGAAAGCTATTCAGACCCGGTTTATTCTCGTTCGTCTCGACGGACTTGCTGCATAATGCTCCGTGTTTCGCGTTTTCTTGCGAGGCGCGGCCATTATGAGCCGACGAAACAAAGAAAGAGCATATCTATTATGCTGGCCGAGTTGCCGCCGCGACGCCGCCGCTAGGATTAATCCGTTCTCTGTCGTTATACATATAATGAAACGCGACGACGCCGCGACGAGTCGCATCGTAGCGCCGTCCCTCCGCTTCTTGTACCGACATCCTGATATACCCTTGTACGCTAACTGCGCTCATTGTCGACTCGTACAGTCGCGATTATGCTCATCCGGTCAGGACCGAGGTTCTTTCAAGAAGGGATGTCACGTTCGCCACTCATTAGGTTGCCACGCATTATATGGATCACTACGTGGCAAGAATTTATTTCTACACGGAACATAATAGGTATCCGGTGCTATTTAACGCTTCGATGTAACCCAAACGTAATGTAAAATTAACTTAATGCTCAATATAATTCTATTTAGCAGAAAATTTGATAATAACCGAAACCTGTTCATAAACATGCTTCGACCCTCGAGTGTCCATCAACCCACACGTGCGTAATTGCGAATCGAAGTCTCTTTGCCGACGTCACGCCGGTAAACGATGTTTTTCCGGCGGATCGTCAGCATGAACCGTCTTCCTTTTGTCGTGTCTGAAACACAACCAGATGGGTCATTAATTATATTGACGTGCCGCGACCCCTTTTTCTCGTGACCGATTTTCTGGAACCACGTCCCGCAGAATCATGCAGATTCAACGTTTCCTGAACACTCTTGACAAATTATTTCTGACGATGTGACGTAATCGATGACAAGTCTGATCTCAAAATATCCTCCACCAATTTCCAGCGTACTTCAACTAGAACTTAAACTTGACATAGATCCTAGGTAGAACCCAAGATCCTAGGATCCCTAGCAAAGTCACGGGTATCCACCCCCAATATAAGCGTCCTACGAGCAAGGTTGACACTAGCGGAAGAAACTCGAGTTACATGTAGGAAAAGTTGAGGGGAAGCAGAAGAAGTTGACGCCTGTGAAAAATTCGAACACCAGTTACGCCTTCGAAAGAACACACCCCCTCACCTCGTTCACCCTGTTTCACGTAGCCACACGTATGTACTTACACCAGCAGCCGGTAGCTCGTTGGTTTACAGACAGTTCCGCGGAGGGAGGAGGAACCGGGAGCAAGACCGAGAAAGGGAAGACACTGGAGAGGGTAAGAGACACCTGGAAGAGGGATAGAGGGAGAGGCTGTTTGCAAGGGTGAGTTGATACAACATTAACAACAAGTCGTTAGAGAGATGAGGTACACACGGTGGGGTTGGTGGATCGGTTGTTGGGCGGTTAAGAGGGGGGCGGGCACGGCGGCGCTGTAGTCGTCGACGGTGGAAGGGGAAGTTGCGTTGGTGGAGGCGCTGTTGAAGGTTGGGTTGAACCAGAAGGTGGAGTGAAGGTGGAGGTGGAAGAGAGTGTGGCACAATGGTCGTCATGGTAACACCGTACACGGGTTCCAACGCGGCTAGAAAGAGCAAGAGAGCCGAGAGAGGAGCGAAGTTTTGTAGGTGGAGGAGAAGAAAGGTGGATAGAGGGAGATGCAAACACGAGGACAGAGAGAACTCTGGCTACGACTCACGGACTCTATTTCCATAATCTGCCGCTTTGTCGATTCTGAATTATGCGACTACGCTCCTCCTCCTCCTACTTCTTCTTCAACCCCGTCCACCCGCCGACTTCCTCCAACCTTCTCCGCCACCACCTACTCCGATCTCCCACTCCTGATTCTTCCACGTACAGTGACGGGCAAAACTGTACCAATGAAACCGTTTCTTTTTTTTCGAAAATGCTTGTTTATTTATACCGGGTGTTCCAGTAATCGCTACAAGAGAGTTTTACTCTCCAGGTTGTAGAAAACAGAATAAGATCAACGCGTTAACTGTTGCAGTAGCGGCGGACGTACGTAGTCAGACGTATTAAAACTAGGTCCACTGTATCTATGTTTGCATATCTTTTAGAAATGAAATGTTATTCGTATAGGATTTTATTATTTTATTCCCCCACTGTATTATCCATTATGATACTGCACCTCCTAATATCTAACTATTACTATGCGTGGATCTTATTGGTTCGCGTATCGATCACATATGAAAATTAAACATCAAAAAATATAAGAGTATAATCAGTGCAGTTTTGCTGTTTACTGTACACGAACACGCGTGGCACATGCAAAGCGTTAGGTAGTCTCGTAGCCGCCCCTGAGCCGCCCGAGTATCCGATTATTTGCTTGAAATCGATTTCACGTGTTCGCCTGCCCGCCTTTGCATTTGTAAGTACAAACGCGCCCGTACAACGAACCTCTTTGTGCGATGTCACGGGGTGGCCCGACCTGTCGTCTTTGTCGCCGCTTTGTCGTACGCGTTGTCGTTGCCGCCGACACACCATGCTTGCGGTTATGGTGGACTGATCTCTGATTAGGAACCGCGAGGGGTGCTCTTTTTCGACGTTTCCTGTAACGAGACCCAGGTTCATTTTGAACAACGCTTTCTTTACACTTGGCACTCTCCTACAATTCCCTTAGGATGCTTGTTGTGGTTTCATGGAATGAAAAAGGGACTGGTTTACGCGTTGTTAGAATGGTTACCCACCCTAATTTCATTAGGTGAGCCTTTCATTTTTAATAAGTTTTAAGTAAACATAGGTATGTCTAATTAAGTAGAAGAGGAGCGTGGTTGGTTCTTGTAGTCGTCGCTAGATGTCTTGCGAGCCGCTGTTTCTCGCTAGTGCTCCTAGCAAGTGCTACTACAGGACTCCAGATGTTCGAATCTCCCCAAATTTTGAAATTTATAAATTCTCTTAGATCTCCAAATTTTTCAGGACCTCTCTCGAAACTTTCAAACTTCTGAATACCTAACATCCCCATAGATACCTAAGTCCTCAACTTTGTCAAATTTCAAGTCTTACAGGACTTCCCCATATTCCTCTTTTCCCGAGTTGTAAAATTTTTCCAAAGTTGTAAGCGAGAAGATCAGGGTTAATACTGGGCTAAACTCTTTCGGAGCCGATCGAAAAAGAGGGAGGGAACAAAGCTTTCGCCAGCATCCAACGCTTCTGAACGCTCGTTCACGCGTCTGTATAGGTTCTCATGCGAGAGAGTTGGTGGTGGTTTGACAGTTTTTATCGGACTGGCTCGGAGCAGCCGGTACATACACGAGCAACGGCAGTATGCTCTCGAGTTCCGGTTCGACGGCCAACTTTGCCACACGTATCCTCTTTCCTTCATCCGCTTTCTCTTTCTCTCTCCGTGGACCCTCTCGCGCGAGCCCTCTCATAAACACTCGATCTCCATTAAACTGACTCTTTTCAAGCGACTGACCAGCTACCGATACTCGGCTATCGTAACATCCTACTGGACTTCTCTCTGTTTATTATTTTTTATTCTCTTCCTGCTCCCCCAATTCGCGGATAAATTCGTTCTTTCGAGAAAACCTTTGATGTCCTTACACGAATCGCTGAAGATTTCACGCCTCGTTTCTGCTAATTAATGAAACGTAGTAAATCCTTAAGAGTTGATCGTTTATCATCCCAGACTGTGTACCATGTTGCGAAATATAATTTATTCGAGGACTTCTATACATCATTGCATACACTGGTACTACAGTTGGAGTGTAAAGAATTTATTAATGACCTTGACTGTGACCTTGAATGTTGCACTCGTGCGCAATCGATAACCGTAGATCGCAATTATGCGCGGTAAAATTATTACCCTTATTTCTTGGGGAATGGTTAAAAAATGCGAAACTCGGTTTTATTTTCCTGAGGACTACGAAGCGGAGGGAATTTGCCATTTAACGAGCATCCCCCATCCAAAGACCTATTAGTTCCATGGATTAATTAATTCGTGAGGCAAAAGGCGTCGCGAGGGGTTGTTGGTCGAATAAGAAAGAGCATTATCGAGCGGGGACAGGCTCGATGGAAAATAGTTGGTTCAAGGGGATACTTTCGATCATCGGTTAAATTTCCAGCATCAGCCCTTTGTTCAACCTCCATTGTTCTAGTATCTCGAGGGCGGCGCTTCCTTTTGTCTCCACCCTTTGTACCTTTCCGTGGCCGGATCTCTCGCCTCTTCGCGCGGGCGCGAGACATTCGTGAAGAAGGAAAGGAATAGAACGGAAGAGAAAGAGAGAGAACGAAAGAGTATAAGGGTGATAAAGAGATAAACGGGACAGGGTGAGCGTGCAGAGTTGAGGGATCGAATGAAAAGTTATGCCTCTGTAATTCTTTCCCTCCCTTTTGTTTTACGCCAGTCGTCGCTGTAATTCGAGAAACTGTTAATTAAATTGCAGGAATTTTCCCTCGGTTGACATGCGAAATTGATTTATAGGTGGTAGAGACATATCAACGAATTATTGTTTCCTTATGTTTAATGATTAATTTTAATATTTGAACCTTTAACCGTTTGTAAAGTCGCAAAGATAACCAACATATTTCTGAACAATTTCGATGTTGCCATGTTGGTCGTATAATTAAAGACTTAAACAACTTTCGCCGGTGTGCTTTCCAGATAGGAATCACGTGTTTTTCGTGATCCCCCTCGAGCGAAGAGTATTCCCGAGCCATTTCTCTCGTGGAAAGTCTCATTACGTTCGGTGAGATGGATGAATCTCGTTATACGAACTGCGAAAACCATCTAGCCGGAAGCTCGTAAATAGATTAAATTCGACACCCGGAAATTCCGGGATATAAACCGTGAAAGCGCGCTGGCTTGTTAAGGAAATTACATTAATCGCCGGAAAAATTGTTTCTGTTTCTAATTAACTTTCGCTTCGAGTTTAAGATATCCAGTTACGTTGTCTCATTTCGATAACTTCATTTTGCAACATCGTTTTAAGGGAATTATTACTCAGCCATCGTTCGGATGTTTTCGATTGGGGCCGTTAAAATTCAGTCCTCGCGTTCAAGGATCCGAATAAATACTGCTAGTACATCCTGCGATTCTTCTTCGGCCGAGCTGACGGAACTCGAGCCTCGGGGGCCAAGTCGACCCCGGCTTATTCCGCCCTTCCGTACAGGGGAGTAACAGTGGAGGAACACCGGCCATTCGTCTTCGTAGAACAAAGTGCGGCGATCTACTTTCCTGACCGAATGCGAATCCAATGCAAATCCTACGACGGATCTCGACAATAGGCGACCTAGCGATATGGTAATGTCCTCCCACGTCGATTCCAACGATCGGCCCTGTGTGCGTGTGCGACTCCAATGTATCCAACCGCACGCACACTCCTATGGATTTACCAGCTCGTGAGAAGGGTTTGTGGAAGAGATCCTGGAACGCGATACGATGGTGGGCGTACGTGGATATTGCATTGGATAATGCAACGTTTGCGTACAGCAGAACAGCGCGATGAAGATCTTGCGAGGCGCTCGACCGCGAACAAACGCTGAATAACAACCGATTGGCGGCATAGATTCCTTTTTCTTCGCTTTTTTTTTTATTTTTTTTCAAAGGTAAATCGCTGCCTTTGAACGGCCTGTTAGATTCGTTAAGCTGATACGAAAATTTTCATCTATCGAGGAGTTTAGAAATAGATAATCCAGTATAGAAGTAATCCAGAAACCGCAGCGCCACCCAATGGTCTTCAAAACTCACCCCTGTTTGACGGTCGCGCGTCAAGCATCCGGGGTGGCATTTCTCTCCGGGGAACGTCTCATTACGCGCGGTCGAGACGAATGGATCTCGTTACGATTACGAAGAGGGGCGAGATGGTGGTCGTCGGTCGTCGGTCGTCGGCGCTGCGCACCGTCGACAGAATGGACGACCAGCGACGTAACCAACGTTATTTCTTTTTCTTTTTTCTTTTCTACCGCGGACAGAGGCGGCTGGTGGTTGCAGGGAGAAGAAGAGATCGGTTCGAGGGGGTGAACGAGGCGAGGCGAGGCGAGACGAGAGGAGGGGAGAAATAATTTAAAAGCTGAATTGAATTTTTCGTCCTCGGAGTCTTTCGTTCGGGCATTGGGAGGCGGACAATGGCTCAATGGCGATGTATCAAGGAAAGTCGACTCGCGGGAGAGACCAGCATTGTATCGGCCTTTCCTCGTGCCTCCCTGCCTCTATCCGACCCGGCACACACTCACCCAAACATCGACGCTTTCACTCACATCGTTGCCTTCTTGCTCGCTTCCTCGATGCAGGTCCACTGCAACCCCTCTGTCAACCACCACCCCCGTTACACGCTGATCCCGTCCCTGTGCCACATTCAGATACGACGTTTGTTTCCGGAAAATTCGCAAACATTTTAAATCGAAATCCTTCTTTCGCTTTGACTAAGCGAGTGCCGAGAATGTATTCACCGAATGAAACTTTGCTCTCGCGATGTTCTTTGACTCCGCAAAGTGCAGGGAGGTGCAAACGGAGACCTCGTGGTTTCCTATCTTTCTCAAATTGTCAATATTTAAAATCTCCAAATCTTGAACTCTCCTTGAGATAGGTTCGATTCACGTTCCTGAAGTCGTCGCGAATGATCATCGATGCAACGTCATCCTCCTTATCCAACCTCTCCAGCCGTAGTCTAGCCGGTGGTTTGAAGGGACGTAGAGGGGGTTGAAGGTTTCGAGTCGGTGCAAGGGCGTCAATTGATGTTGTGCTCGCCAGTACGAGTTACCAGCGACAGGGGTGTCGGGCGCCACATTGTTTCAGCACAATATCACCCCCGCACCCTGTTCCATTCCCATCACCATCGTGATTCGCAACGCGGCTCTCCCCCTTTCTCTTCTCCTGGTGACTAGAGGGGAGAGGATCTCTAGAGGACACCCTCCTCGCAGCCTCGTTATTTTAATCATCCCCTATTTTATACCCGTAACACGCGGCCTCTACAGGATGTCTCATGCAACCGGGACCTTCGTTTCATTTTTCACGCGACTCTACTTTTGCCTGCCTCGATGCATACAACTTTCTACTTCTTCCGCAATCGCACGGAAACGTGTACGGAAATGTAATCCAGGAATATAGAATCTGCAAACGTCTCGAAGTCATAACTTGTCCCATTTGCATGGGTCATCCTGTATAGCTACCCCCGAGTCTATAGAACGAATCCGTGGTTGACATCGCCGAACGATTTCGGTCGCTTTAGTTGGCCCGATTCCACCGATGATCGGCAACGGGGTGGATCGTTAATGGCAGCTACCAGTCGCACCCTCTTATCGGTCTTCGACAGAGGGTGGTTTACCTAAAGACTGACAATGACAATTAGACGACGTTTATAGAAGGTTTCGCCGCATAGGTTCCGGTGTTCCCCACCTCGTATTTGACAAATCCGTAAAAACAATTTGAACGCGTAATATTAATAAATTACCCCGACCCTAAAATGATCCGCCGCTATAAAAACCGAGATCTAAAGCAGAAAAGTCGTCGGAAAAAACGAACGAGGACAAATAAAAAGTTGTCCGGAAGCAAGAAATGTCCAACTATCATTCTAATGACCGCAGCACAATAGCGGGGAAAAGACTTCTTGCCGGTGTCAATTAACGCAACGATGACGAAAAGGCGCTGCACGAAAGAGTTTTGGCTCGTTTCAACGAACTTCGACGCGAAGCGGAGGCCAGCTCGGGAAACGGCCAGAAAAGACTAAGAACAATGGCAGCCAGCGCGGCGGTACAAGCCACTAATTATAAATCCATTGTTACGCCCATTTTTTCGCCTGGCGTCCTTTCTGTCCCGCTTCTGGAGACGAAAAGCGAACAACAGACAGAGAAAAAGAGAACGGCCATTCTCTGTGTCGCCTGGTGGCCGTCGTAATGCCGCCATTGTCTTGCCATTGTCGCGACATTGTCGCACGATAAAGCGCGAAGACAAAGCCGATCCACAAAGGTCCTGGCTCGCGTAACAAGCTGTCTTTGTCTTTTCTCCGCTACACCGTCTTCATCCGTCGTTTCTTTCCCTTTTTTCTTTCTTTTCCTGCTCTTCCTCGATCCACGAACGCCCCTGCTCCGCGAAACAGCCTATTTTCTACCACTTACTTCCGCTTCCGGTTCTTCCCGTCGCGAGCGGTCCGCAGGCCGTTACCCTCGAATACGATTTTCTTTGCCGTTTCTGTACACGTGACAGAAAGTATTAATATTTCGTTATCTTGCCAGTCATTTACTTTCTGCAAAATTTCATTGTCCTTGCAACAATATTACTCTAAGTTGATGAAATGGTACTCGTTATTAATCGAACTCACGATGCCTAGTTATACGAGTCCACTGACGAAGAGATTCACGAAGATTCCAATTACCCTCGTTACACAATTTCCTAATTATCTCTTACCCTTGGAGCGTCTATATTGAAGAAACTGTCGTACAAAAAACTTGAAAGAGAATTAGCGATCGTCGACAAAGTGGTGGTTGTATCTCGAAAGGAGCCCCGCGAATCGATCATTCGAATAATAAAAGATAAGTTTACGGGACGGGAGGCGATATAGGTGAGGAATATCGGCAGACATCGTTGCTACGAGAGAGCCAGCCTATCCCGCGTCCCTATCAGCCCGATAACGAGTTACCGTTCGTAGTGTTGTATGGTTGGCTTCAATGTGCGACGACAATGTAGCCAACGTTCAGGCATTCAGCGGTGCACAATGCCGGGAACATAATGTCATAATGGAGCGGGGCGTCCGGCAGGACCCACCAAGAACAGAGCGAACAGAAGGAAACGAGAGAAGAGAGGGATGAACCGGAGGCAGAGGGACGCGGAAACGCCGCGGACGAATCGAGTTGGTTCGGACAAAAATGGCTCCGAGTGAAGGAAAAATAAAGGGTTGCTCAGGGAACGAGGCTCGAAATACTTTAGGGTTGGAAAAAATTCAATTCCATTAACTACCCATGAGAACCACTCGTCGACGAGGGAAGAAACTTCAACCCTTCGAGACAGTGATTTCTGGATCTTGATCTCTTTGGGGATGTTTCGCGAAGAGTTTCGTAAATTGAAACTTTCTTGATTCGAAAGTACTAGCGTATTTTATCGTAAAATGCCCTATGTAACAGGGAGACAACGTCGGTTTGATTTCCACAAATTAGCAACCCTCAGACATCAGTCTCTTTCCCTTTCCCTTACGTTGTACGTCGAACAATGGCCAGATAATGCCATTACGTCCACGTTAACAGCCATAATATCGAGCGACAACGCCGCCGAACGACGCTGGTAGCTGGTCGAATGATAAATGTCAGCGTCGAGCGAGAAAGACGTTGAAGAGGAAGAGAGAAGGACAGGCAGCCGAGCGAAGAGAGAACGGGGAGGGAGGAAAAATAAATACGAGCCAGTGGAGCGAACTAAATGCCACTAAACGGGGGAAAACTGGGATAAAACATACGTTTCCGCTTTTCTCCCATAATACGTCATAAGCGTGCGCGAAAACCGGTCCCCATTGTACGGGCCATTGTGCAAGGATAACGAATGGTTGTTCGTGATCCTTTGCGAGCCACTGACACCACCACCCGGGCACATGCTGTCTCCTCTCCGTCGAGTGTTTTGATCCCGTGATTTTTATGGGTACCTCGCCCCTTCCACTCGCTCGAAAATTCAATTTCATGGCGTTTCCGAGTACGCCGAGATTGATGGTGATTCTGTTCCTGGGATTGCTGTATCATTTTCCTTCTTGAATTTCGAGCTCAATTAATTATATCTTATTTCAGCCTGATACGACATGTTGCATTCCCATTTCAATTATTTTTCTTTAAAATCGAATTAGATCTCGTCGAATTCGATGATATTCGAATTACTACAACACAATCGAGGAAGGTTTAAATCGCGATTAAGTAGAGTGATCCATGCCTGGTCAGACCATTCGACTCAAGATCAATTCAAAGTCGCTCGCAATCGTTTCTCCGTTAAGCACACGCATAAGTCACGTTGAGTTCCGATGCACTCTGATTGCAAGCACTCGTGGAACCGTGTATATCTCCATCAGAAGCTCGTTTGGAATACCATCGCTGGACGAAAAATGGAGGGACACGCGTATCAGAATGGATCGTTTTGTCCGGCGACAAAATCAGCAAAGTAGAAGGAAGGAAGTGGGATGGGAGGGGGTGGATCGAAAAGGGCAGGTATAGGATTGTGGCGCAAAAAGGAATCGAACCAACGGAGTAACACATTGTGCTTCGTACAATGGCTGTTTACTGTCTCCACTTCGCGACCTACAATGCCTGCCTCGTTCCGCCGTCAGTTTTTGTCGATTGTCGTCCGTCCTATATGTATAGAGACAACGAAGGAGAGGGGTCGAAGCTGTCCGGAGAGCTTCCGCATAATTTATCAGGTTTGTTTAATCGATCGAACGAAAGGAACGGCTTTCAAACGGCTCTGTTGCTTCCTTTTTTATCGAGCTTCTTCGTTCCTGATCGTATTCAGCTTGTGTCTGCCTTTGTTTCGTAGAACATGCATTTTGTCGATCGGTTCGGCTGGATGATTCGGTGAATCTTTTGTGTAAAATTCTGAAGACGTTTGCGGTAACGATAGCGTGGAAATTAGGTTTAATATCGTGATGGAGAAATTTCAAACTTTCCTGATGCGGACATTTTAGAATATTGAAATTCGAAAATTTGCTTTATTACCGCACGAAATTCTCCGTTCCCGTTTTCCAGTCTCGCGAACGACGTTCGATGCCGGGAATATGTAATCCCCCATCGTTCCTTTTCGTCGTGGCATCGTCAAGGTAACAGTACGGTTTCCTGTTCACTGATCGTCGACAAAAGTTGTACGTCGAGAGAACCCCTTTCCGACAACGATCCGGTAAACGACGAATCGGCTTTTTCAACAATTCGCTTGTCACCGGTTTCATGGGATTAACATTTGTTAATCTCGCGTGGATTTCCAGTAAAAGGAAGAAAAAAGGTACCACCGTCTGTTCCATAGAAATATTGCGATATTTTGAAAAATTGTTTTATGAGACATATAGGTGATTCGAGAGCCAAGTATTAAAAGTTTCAAAACGTATATTTTATTGTATACAACAATGTTAATCAGTTATCGATACTGTTTGAAGTTAGTTAAATTGTATAGGTTGAGTTTCGGTGTGCACGTTCAGGAATCCAATTTTCGTCGGCAACCCCGTCAGCGGGCACAATGAATAATCCAGATTGGGAATGATGAATCGCGCTCTGGACTCCGTCCCGTGAGGGGAATCCGTATAAAGATGTTGCATCCGCATTCTTCACGGCTGCTTCGTGTAATTCATATCGCGATTGTAGCCACGGACAACGAACACACGGTTCTATGAGTACCGTCACGTGCACGTGTCTAATGTCCCTATTCCAGCCACCTCCCCGCTTCTATAATGCCCGTATTCCGATTAGTGTGCACGTGTAATATGGGCACAGCGTGTCGCTGCGTGGGTGTGGATTGTAATCACCTGAATACCTGTTCTATCGGAGGATCTCGGTTCACTGGGCGCATCTGGATCAACCCTACCCTCTTTGCCTTATCGATAACTTTCGAGATGCTTCAAATCTTTTTTCCTCTTTTTACGATTTTTTCATCGTGAGCTTCAGTAATTTAAATTACGTTTCTAGCTATAAACCGTAATACCGGGGGTCAAAAATTGTACTACTCTAATTCTGTTCTTACTCCGGAATCATTCACCGTTTGCAATTAGTTAACCACAAAGAGTATCATAAAAGTTTTCAACCCTTTCGTGATATCCCTTTATGTGTTTTATCGTTCACCGATATTGTCGATAAATCAGCAGCAAATACAGTCGACATTTTTCCGTTCGCGAACTTGGCCACGTGTCGACGAGTGACTTCTAGCCCCATTAGATCGTCTTGCAATGAGCCACGACGTACGCTCGTTTAATACATGACGAAGCTCTGTCATTCGTGAAACGTTGTTCGCTGTTAACCTCGTGGCGAGGGTGAGCATTCTGATGGATGACTTACACAATCTTTCTAAGCATGTAAATTTGGAAAATAAATCGACCCACGGTAAATATTAAACGATACTTAAATACCCGTTGCACCGAACTGGTACATACGTAATTCAAACATTGTCGCTTTAATAGAGACATCCCACTTTCGAAAAGTTCGGCACACAAAAGGGGACATTTTACAAGACTGTGGTTGCTGGCTGGCGCGAGAACGAGCCCTTTAATTTGATTGATAATAAATGTTTGCATTTTACATGTAGCAGACCGTGCCGAATGCGTGGCATGTGGCAAGGCCAGTATTTGTTCAGGCACGAATGGCAAATAGAAGTCTCTCCCTTCGTTTCGGTCATACATACGTATTCGTCCATATTGTACTTTCCTGTGGTGACGTAAGAACTTTGCCTGTTTTAAAAGGTAACAGGGGGTGAAACGGTGACATATTTCTTTTTCGAGACCCTATGTTGGAGTGGAGGGTGTGAAAGATACAGATTACATTTGTTCTGCGATACGTTTGCTACCATGATTGTATTTAATCAGGCGGAAAAGTTCGATCTCGTCAATAGTTTGTACTAATTCTAGTAACTCTAGAATTGTAACAAGAATTGATATGCACCATCGTCACGAGCCGAAGGTGTTAGAGGGCTAGAGCACCCTCGAGGGCAACTCGCTTAAACT
This sequence comes from Megachile ligniseca, assembly GCA_945859555.1. Classification (NCBI taxonomy): domain Eukaryota; kingdom Metazoa; phylum Arthropoda; class Insecta; order Hymenoptera; family Megachilidae; genus Megachile; species Megachile ligniseca. Next base: position 2,773,686 of record OX243792.1, read on the forward strand.
CTCGGAAACATACTCGTTCATACACGTCAGTGACACGTCTCGTATAATCCTCGTGTCGAGTGCATTCAGCCTCTCGGCTGTGTTTCTGTAACTTCCGGAACACGACCTTCATTTTCCCAAGGAATCGAAGACAACCTGGAACGATGGAGTCAATAAAAGCTTAGACAATTCGATTCGCAGCCTGTTTACGCTCGAAACGCTTCCGGTTACAAATTCGTTGGATCTAACGATCCTTCAGATTGTGGATCTTGAACGGATCCCCGATTCGAGAGCAGCCGACCGTTTCCTCTTCTCTGCAGAGGATGTCTCTAGGATGATGTTTGTACCGGCCAGGATTTGCAGTCTCCAATAGCTCCGGGCTGATATTGCTATACAAATTGTAAATCTTAAGATTCCCTGGGATAACGGTGGGAAACTTGGTGTTTGCGTTGAACTCTGGGTCGTTAGGTCCAGATCCTCCGGTTCTGTTTGAGGATTTGCCAAACATTTGTCCTTCGTACTCGATGGTGTATCATTTTAGTTTTAAAACATTAGAAGTAAAAATCATTCGATTTCTCCTTGATTTCTCTTCGATTTCGAATTACCCCGACATTAAACAGCTCTCAACGGATCCGTGTTATACTGTACGACTCATGGAAAAGTTTACCTCCCTTCTTTCTCGCCCCTCAGCCATCTTGTCGGAAGGAGGACCGGTAAAAGGTGTATACTTCGAAATCGAGCCAATATTTATGTAACAGAATCGCGTTGCCTCGCGACACCAAAGCCTCTCCTCTCGAAAGGTAAACACAAGAAAAAGATTCGTCGCCGTTTCCGCGAGTCGGAACGAGTGGAGAAGAAAAAGCGACGAAGAGGGAGATAGCAGAAGAAGGGTGGACGGGTTATTATGAAAACGACAAAGGGTGAGAGGGGCTCGAAACTGGTGCATTTCTAGGGACCATCAAGATGACGGTGGTTGGTGTTGGTGGCACAATACCGCGTTCAAATTAAATTTAAAGTGTCATCCCCCGGCGTCATACGAGGTGGCCATTGTGTCGTTCAAGATACGGGGACGGGACACGACGGAAGGGGGTTGTTCCTCGTCGAACCGCGATATTCGTTCTTCCCATGAGAAACAAGCGAATGGAGACGCTGTGTCTTGTGTCGATAAATCGTCTTCATCGACAGGGGGCTGCGAAATATTTCCCGGAACAGGTAACACCAAGGTGGTGATTTGGAAAAAAATGATTATTTCTTCTCGTAGTAGAACGAATATATCTTAACGAGTGAAATCTTCAACGAGAAAAAATGTACCAATTCTCATTTGTCACGCTATAAATTGTGAGTCCATCAACTTCCGGTAGACCCCCAATTCGCAGCGCTATATTTATCAAGCAGTGTTCAGAAATAACACACGACAGTTGGGTCAATACGTCTAGCAATGTTGCGCGCGGAAAGCGATCGAGAAAGGGCCGTCGAGATAAAGGAACAGCCTCGAAGACAACGAAAAAAAGAGAACCAAAAGGGGTGGCAGAAGCTGAGGAACAGAGGAGAGGAGAAAAGTGGAAGAAAAGGCTCGAGAAGAAAGGATACTAGCTCGAAGAAGACGTCAGGTCCGACTTTCTTCTTCTTTTTTTAACGACGTTCTCGTTTCTGTGAGTTTTCGCGACAAAGGGGAGGCCCGTTCGAACCGGAAGCGCGAGAAGAACCGGCGATGCAACTGCGATCTCGGGGAAAAGAGGCTCGCGGAAACGTGTTACGAGATTAAGTCGAGCATCCTTTGATCTCGCGACGATTACAAAACGCGTTCCTCGAAAGATTTGCATGGAAGAGCGAAAGATAAGGGAGGGCGAGGAAGAGATTGTTTCTCGTTCTCTTGATTTCTTCCTCGGGAATAATAGACAAGAAAAAGTGATTTAATTTAAAGTTATTACTTGGCTGCAAGAAACTCGACATTCTGTAACGACTTCGCGTTACTTGCAAATTAAAGAAGTTCGAGGGTTGGAGGTTGCACTCGAGGGTGTATAGAAAGTACATCTTTTAGGATATTATTACTCTCTGAAATACATTTCCCTACACCTTGCGATTCACGAAACGTTAGAATTTTAAGAAATACACCTCAGAAGTTTCAACCCCATTTCAGCGGATCAAAGTCATTCACGAAAATGTCATAGAACGAGTTAACCAGATTTATTCGATTGTCAGCTTGAAAAGGGGTTAAGAAAGAACGAGCCAATCAGCGAGTCAACATCACTCTACTGTCGTGCATATAGCACAAGCACTTTTTCGTTCACAGCATTCGAAAGCGTGCTCCAGCAACGAGCCCTCCACGTCATCGGCTTTACATCGAAAAAAGAGGAAATGTAAAAAAACCTGCGGAACAATGCGCCATTCTGGCGTGACGTCTTTGCGATTACCGCTAACGAGCTGAAAAAACAACCCGTTACATCGCCACAATTCGACCGACAAAGGGTGCAACGATATTTGCACCGGTACACCCCTGTTTCGCCATTCTTCGTCTTCTCCTTCCCCTTTTTTTTAATTCTGCCTCGTTTTCAGTTTCAACAGAGCGATGCATTGGCTACATCTACGCGCTGATTTTACCAGGCGAAGGAGGGGGTGGAACGGGGGTGGGATACACGCTTTCTGTTCAGTGAAATTAGAAGTGCGCCCGTCCTCGTCTGAAAGCAAATAGCACTCGAGCCACGCTCCTTTTCAGGAACAATAGAAATGTTAAGCTAACAGCGACCGGCAATTGACACAAGTGCCGCCCGCGACTCGCTCTCTTTATCCGTGGAAAACTTTTTTCCAGTGCCTTTTCTTTCTTCTTTTTTCATCCACCTCGCCCGACCACTTTTCGTTTCCCTGTCTCTGCTTCTTCCTTCGTTCTCTTCTCTTCTCGCCAACTCGTTCCTGCTTCTCCTGAACTTCCCTTTGTCTTTTGCCCTTTCGCCCTTTGTCTCCTCCGGTTTTCTCCTTCTCCGATCTTCTAATTCCCTTATTACGAAATCTTACTGATATCCTCGTCTCGGTTGTTTAACTTGTCCTACCATAACGTGTCACTCGTTCGAATATGAAAAACTAGACTCCCATTTTCTTCAGGTTAATAATTCCTGCTAGCTGTGAGTGACGCAACTGTCCAGAAAATTGTAGGAGCCACGAGTCTTGTGCAAAGAGAGCACTTTGCACTGGAGTGTACATCTTCATTTCGAAAGTTGGTCGTGAATTCCCACATCGCGAGAGGCCCACCCTTTCTGGTCCTCGCGAAATCCATGCAAGTGGTCCTGCCCACGGTGTTCTCCACAATGCGTCTCTGTATTTATGACCCGGTCGAATAGAGAGCTCAGGGCGTCACGATCGTCGATTCCACGGGCAGGAGGGCATGATCGAAAGGGAATAAAGGGACGGAGGAACTCGTAAATCGCGATCAGACAATGGATCGAACGTGTCGGTGCCACCATCTCGTTTCCGTGTACTGACTGGCCCATTTTCACCCCGTTTCTTACAAGACTACGGACATCTTTACGACCTGGAATTTATAACCGATATTATTGTCTATACACGCGTTCCCTTTCGAATATCGAAGGTAGGCCGATCTGGTTCAGAAACACCCCGTGCTTCATGGCCGATTTATAGGTCGACCGTGAAAAAAGGAAGGGGTTCGACGATCTAACGAGAATCGCATGCTTGCTTTATTACCATATTATTGCGTTGCATTAAACCGTTTCGTACGCGTGTTCCTTGGGGTGCAAAGCATCTGCTTCGAGGACGCTACCCCTGCTCGTCGGTTGCTCGGATTAATCCATGATCGGTATTACGATCATGATCTCGATTGGACATTCGGGGTTTTAGTAAAATTGATTAATCTCGCTGCGGTCTAATCGACGACTATGGAATTATGGTGGACCAATTTGGGAGAGTTCAAAAGTAACATCTATATTTCACCGAAATTCAGTCGGTGCAGTATTAGTTTATATCGGTAATAATCGACAACACAGAAAAGGATGAAACATGAAAGATCACCGCTCTTTGTTCCGACATTTTTTCCCGCTTTGACATGCTGTGAGCACTCTGAATGCGGAGCTCTCGATTAGCGGGCATGCAACGAAAGAGTGACCCCAGCACACGCGAGTGGACCCTTTTCAAAAAGTGGAACGGTGGTGCACGTATCCCCGGAATGTAGGCGCTCTCGAGATTCCAGGCTGAAAGGCAAAGCCACGGTTAAGCCGCTTTGTAGCCTGAACCGTGGCCGCTTAAGAGGGTGGAAGTATATTATGGGCAATATTACGGATGAATGCTGGCCAGTGCGAGAAACAGCCACTTCGGGCGATAATCTCGTTACCGGACAACTCTGATCTCGCTTCTAACGTCAATTCGAGTATGGTCGTGGAATAAATAAAAACGGTGATGAGATGTGGAATTAGATGGGCACGTATACTTCTGATGTTCCATGAAAAACTTCTTAAAATCAAGTTAGTGCTTAACTCTTTGATACATGGTAGTAAAAAAGTTACCACATTCTCCGGAGGTCATTTTTACAAAAGTCTTTTCGCACGAAGTTATATATTTTTATCCAAACTTATTAAGTCCTCTTTCTTATTTAGTCTGACAAAAATTAACAGGAAACATCGCTTTTCTAAACGCAATTAGAGGGAGCAGAATTCCTCTTTTTGTAGCCCGTTTCATGTGGCCCTATTAGAAACACAAACGATCGAAGCACAATGACACCGTAAGGGGGTTGCAACCCCGTAAGTGGCTGTTCACCGAGATGCCCAAGAAGCTCGCCCGGCTCTCGAGGAGCAGGGTGGCGGACAGAATTCGCGAAAAATCGTCCACCGTGTCTAAAAGCCACCCCCTAAACTCCACCATAGAGAGTCGCGTAGTCTGGCATGGTTAAAGCAGCACCACGGGGTGGCGCGTGCTGCCGTCGCCCCGTAATGTGTATATTATGTTAACAAATAAGTGGTCGCGGTAATAAAAGCTGGGAGGGGTGCTTTTCACCCTTCCCAGCTCGTAATGTATGCGCGGGACGTCTTGAACAATATTTCGAGCGACTCTGGCTGATATACAGGGTGTTCATAACCAGAATTATAGAATTCTAAATGGGTAACTTTCCGAATATAATTTTAAAAGTCGTAAGTTTGTGACTCAGGAATGTTCGAATCTGTAACTTCACGAATTTCTAAATTTCTAAAGTAAACTATTAAATTTCAGATTCTGTAAATTTCTAAATTACTTAACATGTACGTTTGTAAATTGGAAAGTGTATAAATTAAAAAATTAAACACGTTCGAATGATTGCAGCAGAAAGGGGACACCCTGTATGCTCGTATAAATAATAACGTCTTTGCCGACCACCCTCCGCATCCCTCGTCCCAGATTTCGAACTCCCGTTGTCTTCTTCTTTCATGCGAATAAGAAAGGAGAGAAGGCTGGTAAAGAGGGTGGAGAAGCATACGACGAGATAGGGAGGAGGCAGGGGTGGATACAAGACTGAAATATGTACAAACTTGCGGCTCCTTGTTATGAGCGGTGATAAATTACTGTGGTGGAACGAGAGAAAGCTGAAAAGAGGAAGTAAGAAAGAAGATATTGTGCGAGAGCAACAGGAACGCGTAGAAAAAGATGGAAAAATGTGGTCGACGAGAGACAGAATGGTCGGAGGATGCTTCCATTATAAGTACGCGGATATAGCGGTCCCGGGGAAAGAAGAATGGACTATGTCGCGTGTTTCGGTAATTTTTCATGGACAATGGCGGGGCCGACCCACATGCGACGAAAACACTGATTTTATGCAAATCGGGGATGCGACAAGAGATCACAATTTTCACAAAATCGGAAGACTAATTCGCTTACGTTATAACTGGTAAATTTGAAATTCCTGAATTAATCGAACTTGAAGACTACCGATAGATATTTCCACCCCGAGCTCATAATTAAGTACGGGCGTTAATAAACACGCATTATGCCGGTCCATGTTTCCACCCGTGGGCCCACATCGTCGATGATTAGATCGATTCACGGATAAATCGATTCAGTGATTCTTTGATCGGCACCTGGCTGCCATCGAGAGTGCGCCGAATTCTTCATTAAGCCTTAAGGTCTTTTTCCATCTCGTCATCGTCTCTTCATCGTCTCTCGTCGCGATCGTTCTGCACGGTCATCGCGTGGCTGGTGGTGCGGCCCCGTCTCTTCTATTCGCTCAAACGAGTCGCGGTCTTAAATCATACACGTATTCTCGCAGAGGCTCGTGCGACACGGTTCGTTGCTTCCAATCAGAAATCCGTGAGAAAGAATGCCGGGGATGAAGAGGGTGGCCAAGTGAGCAACGATGTTCGCGGCCGCGTCGGCTTTTATTCGAACTGGTAGTTTGAATTGATGAATTGAACACCGTCAACCTCTTTCAGAGCCACTCAGGGATACGTGTGCACGTTCTTTATCACCTACACCTCGAACCTGAATCAATCGATATTTGTACTGCGGACGGAATTACATGTGGCTCTAGTATTGGTAATCAGCGATGATTCAATGTTGTCGACGGAGGTTCTAAAAGTTCGTCTAGGAAAATCCTGGAGATCATGAGGATTCCGTGCAACTTCTAGGAAATCTTGTTTTCTATTGTAACGAGAACACACAGAAGGTCCCTACATGTAGCAATTACTCCCTTCTTGGTATTATTACCTATATCGTGAGACTTGTACAAAAACTAATTAATTCTTCCCTTCGCACCTCCAAACTTTTCGAACAAAACTGATCGCGAGACGTATACCGAGTAAAACCGATGAATTGATGATCACAAACCGAGAGATCCCCTTTGCCATTCGCTTTCCATCAACAATTCCCTTTCGATTCCCGCGTGCGGATAGTGTATCGCGGATATCGAAGCCGAGGAGGATTGTCATCGGGGCTCGTTCGTCGTTTTTCTTTTTTGTTCCTCCACGAGTCGCTTTCTTCCCCGTCGCCGAAACGACGCGGCGCAATTAATTCGCCTGGGATTCTCGCGCGTGATTACTCCGACGACACCGGTTTCGGTTCACGATTGGATGGCCTCTGACCCAGGGAAAATTCCCCGCGGTACGGAGCCAGGAAAAATCGCGGGAACGATTGAATGACACCTTCTCGCGTTGCTGCCTGAAGATTCAATGCGTTCCGGCCTGGCTCATATGTGAAACGAGGCTGCGGATAATAATGGCAAAGTAGCGGGTTCGCGCCCGGGAACCGACGAATATCAGGCGGAGACAATGCTGCTTTCATATATTCTACTCACACCGATATACACCGATGCTCAAATGTATTTTGATCATACGTCGTTCGGAATAAATACTTGGTTTTACTAATTAAACGAGTGTGACTTTAAACTTAAACTTTCGTTATTATTAATTATTTGGCTTTGGTGGTGCTTGAAATCTGAAATCGAGGAGTTGTCATCTATACTATCTCCACTATTTTATTCTAACACTTAAATGCAGTATAAAAACGACGGTAAATTTTTTTATGGGCAGATTTCGCGACGAGTGTGAACGTGTATCGTCCCCAAAACGTAGCTAATAGTCGATCAACCGTGAGTATCGATTTGTATCGATACCCCTCGGTTTATCCAGGTATTAACAATAGCCGGGGCTAATGACTATCGAAGACAAGGGGTGACATCGTCCTAAAACTCCCCATCTGTTTCAGCCACTAAATCTTCCCATGGTGATACGTGCGCGTCCTAATCGATTATGGACTTCTGTTTATGGGGGTAAGTGGCGGGAATAGGAGTCGAAATTCCCCCTGTGAACGAGTCGTTTTCCGTTTCCGGTGCGAGTCGAAAAATTCAAAGATTTAAGAATTAGAAAACCGGGAAATGCAGAGAATTGAATTTCCACGACGGAATTGCCGTAAACGGAAGGTGGGAAAAGGATCGGAAGAGAGTGAAAGAGGAGTCTGAAAAGATGGCGGCTTCGGTGTCTTGGCCGTTTGGACAACGACGTCCGTAATAAGAATAGATGGCTTCCCTCGATTCTTGAATGGCCGACTATTAGCAACGAGCCGTACGGGCGACAATGAGACCCGACAAACTGATAAATTATACCACGGGCGTATCCGCTGGTGCACCGGTCGCAGGTAAATAGAATTAATCACGCTATAGAAGCCGCGACTCGGCCTACGAGAGCCCTCGCGAGCTACCAGCCAATATACCAACGTGACTATACAATTTTCACGGTGACCCAACTTCTTTTTCTCCTTTTCGTGTTTCCTTCCTGTGGGATCGGTTCACGGTGACACGCGTAATCGCTCGAAACCTCGCGATTACTAATAATGGACTCCTCGTTCGTGCGATCCTTGTTTCTCTGGAATCGGATAATTGGCAGGATTCGGATAATTGGTGATAGCTGCGATGACTATGGCCATTTCTTGCAAAGGTTCTTGGATCTTGCCAATGGATAATGTGGTTTGTAACGCTTTGATTGGAACTATTGTAAGAACTTGTTGATCCGATGATTGCTGATGGATTTGATGACACGTTGGTTTGTCCTCTATAGTGTGGGAGTGTAGGTTTCTGAAGTATTTGGACAAGTGTACCTGAATTTAAGTCTTTGACTAGTCTCCGCGTAACGCAATTGCGGTACTTGTTACACAAAAGCCTTAACATTTGCAAATAGATTTGTTTCTTAAAAATTGACGAATCATTCTCTAATGAAAACTTCGATTATATCAAATATCAAAGATGGCAAACCATTACTCCCTTTTTCCTCGACCCTCGAATTGCAATCTACCTTCGAAGAAAGGAATTTTCCCTTGGGTGCAACGTAAACTTCTTTTTCACGTGCCCATTCGTGTTACGCCACGAATTCGATTGACACGAAGTCGAAGAAAGGGAGAAAAGTGTCATGAATCCCAAAGTTTCGACGACACCGGAACGGCAAGGGAGCCTTTACCTTCGTATCGAACGACGGCGCATACACCGTAGCTAATCGCATAAAATCGAATCGAAATTGATCGATACCGGGGGTCAATACGACCGAGAATGACCGTGAATTACCTTTCTCTCCCTCGAGTCCCTTCCCGTGTTTTTCGACGGAAAAGGTAAGACACCGTTCTGTAAAGAGGGGACACTGGGACCTCAACAAATTGACATTGTTCCCACAATAGCTAATAAATTGTTTTTCACGGTGCGCCCTTTTATACGTTACATGTTCCTGCAAAGGTGTCCCGAATCGTTCATGGCTCATCGGCTGCACTAAACCTCAATGCTTCCATACGTCCCTTTGGATACTGTTTTCATGACATGTCGAATAAACAAAATACTTTCCTAATAAATTCACAAACTAAATCCCCAAAATATTCCACACCCAAAAGTTCACGGAATAAAAATATAACCCTCGTAACTTAAAAACAATCCCATCATCGAGTGAAGAATGCAAAGGTACTCGAGCATCAACATCCCCGAATTTGACGTGTCAAAGTTCCAAACTGAAAAACATGGTAGACATCCCATCTCGAGGTTAGGTTTCTGTTTGTACTCGTCGTCATTGTGGCCGCGTTTGTACGTCGTTCCCCGGTTGCTTCTTGGCGCACGAGTGTGTGGCCGCGAAAGGAGAATGAAAATATTATTGCTCGATCCGCTCGCGTCATGCATAAATGCATCGATCGCGGAGCCTCTTCCTCTCCGCCTTGTCACCTCTCGCGGCAGCCAGCAGGCTGTACAAACACCGATATCCATAATGTTCCACAGTTACAAGCAACGGATTAGTAACCCTGTCTTGCGTATATCGCTTCTTTCTGCGCGTTTTCTGCATACCCTTCTCTTCTTGCAAGCCGATACACCTAGTCCTCCAATATGGGAAATTGGTTAAAAATCGTAGTTTTTCAGAAGGCTTGGAGCAAAATACTCCGAGTATTCGGCCTTGATCGTTTACAATTTCAGAATAAATTGTTAGATATGTATCGCGAATATTTTGTAAAATATGGGGTTAGTATTCGAGCTTAGCGTGCAAGGATTCAGTCGGCGCGATGGTACTTCCACCTTCGGATCGGTCTTTCTTCCCGTTACGCCGTCACTTCCTCCCTTTTCCCAGTCCGCGTCTTTTTCTTTCCCGAGGTCTTTGCTTTGGAAGTTGACAAAAGAACATCGCGGCGGAGTCAAGATGGCGGAGGAAAGCAAGGCACCTAGCCTCTCCTTGTCCCTCTTCGAAGGGATAACCTTCACCTCCTCCACCCGGCAGCATTGTTGCCACGAGCAGGAGAGACAAAATGAACCCGATTGTTAGTCCGGGAGGCATCATAATGAACGCCCATTCAACGGGAGACACCAAATGAGCTCCCGCGTCTTGTCCCGCGGCTTTGTCCACGATACTTTTAATTCTCTGCTCCCCCTTTGTCTTCCTTCTCCGTGGCTCCTGGGCTCGACCTGTTATTTTCTTTCTTTCTTTCTTTCTTCTGCCGCCGCATCCCTGTTAATATATATCCCTCTCGTGTCCCCACCCCTTTCGCCCTGCAGCTTCGTCGATATGTCCGTGTTGTTCTACTTGCTGGAATCGGAAAGTTTATTGCTCTCGTTCGCTTCGATTTCTAACAGACTCCTTTCGGAGCTCCGAATTTCCGTGTTATGCGTGTACTTTAAATTTTCGACGAACCGTGATTATACAAGTGCGAAAACACGGTCATGTGCACCCACGGGCAATTGTAACAAAATTAAAGAATATTTGATCCACTGCAAAATATTTAACGTAAATGTACATTAGAAAATGATATAACGTATCACTTTTAATACACAATTAAATACCCATGCACGAATATTAATCACGCATATGTTTTAAAGCAGGATGTCCAACAACTTGGAGAAGACCTTCCTTCTCCGTGCAAGACCAATATGGCGGCCATACGTAAGGAGAATCAGTGCATCGTTTAACCACGCTGGGCGGTCGGAGAGCCACTTTTCTTTTTGTTTCCATCAGCTTCGTCCAATCGGGACTCGACTGACTGGCCTCTGAATCGAGTTCTCCAGGGACAAAAACTGCCCTTCCACTCGTTCTCAACGAAATGAGGAACATCGTGCTGATGCAACGACAACGATGACGCCAGAAAAACATGTTCGTCGCATCGGTTTTAATCACGTTCCTGTAATTAAGAACGAGAATTGAGTAAGAAACTCTTTCCATCCTTCTTAAATTTTTTTGTGTTCACCAATTTAACACGGACTTTATGTAATTTCTGGAAAATAAATTATTGTTGAATCACTTTTTATGTTTCTACAGAAGCACCAGAGTGTCCTAAGATTTCAAAATAGACAAGTGCGGAAATTCTAAGATCAAAAAATTCGAATGTCCACAAAACATCCCAGCCCTAAAATCCTGAAGTCCAGAAATTCCCAAAGTGTACATCAGGCCTTAAACAAATACAGAACGCGAATAGCAGCGATAGGCAACGAATATTTACGAGCAAAGATGGTAAGACAGTATGTTAAGTTATAGGTGAAGTTTTATAACTGTGGTCGTTAGATCGACTTTTCCCCAGCATCTGGCCGTCGACGGGCATCGCCATTTTTCTCCCTTTTCTCTCCGCGGATTGTTCAATGGAGCGACAATGCGCGGCGGCCGGACCGCTGCTGGTCAATTTGTTTGAATGGACGACAGTGGCAGGCTGACGGGCACAATGGCCGCGTTCGCTGTCACGGGCATAAATCAATTTCGAGGAAACGTTCGAAGGTGGCACGTTGCATTGAGAACGCCGGCGCGACGCGGTTTTCGCAGTTCACGCGTTTCGATGCCCTCCCTTCTGCCCTCTCGTTCGATCCACGGAAAAATGCGCTGTTCACGCTTCGATAAGTACTTCGCTTTCTGAATTTTTATCGATTTTTTACAGGAAGGAAGAAGGAAACTATGCTGTCGAAATACTTCGCACCATACTGTTGTCAAGTTGGCTGCAATCTCTGTTGGATCAACCCTAACCGGATAACTTGCATCTTCCTAATTGGCCAGAATCGACACCTAATTAGTATAAAAAGTTGTCATGTATGTGGGATTCGGTCCGAACGTTACGAGCGACCTGCCTGTATGATTGTGTACGATGTGTGTGTGTGTGACAAAAGAATGCGAAAAACATATATAAAGCGAAGGCGTCAAACAAAAAATTATTTGTTATTATTACGTTAATCCGTTTCATCTTCCTACATGTATGAAAATCCTTGTAAACGAAAGTGCGGTTGCAAAGAGGCAGGGTAATTTTGCAAGGGGTGCCAGGTGCGACTCTTCGGACGAAAAACAAGCGTCGAAATTCGCGTATCCGAGAAACTGGCTCGGAATCGTTTTTAATTAGCGGCTGAATCTCGGCGTGAAATCCATCTGCGGCCATTGCTCGACGTTGTTTCGGCTTAGCGCGTGGAAAAAATATTTTCAGAGCAATCTGCTTCGCTTTGTACCGCTTGAATTATCTGCGTTTTTTCGAATCGACGCCCCGTCAATCGTTTTTCGGCCTCCGAAACGCGCCCGTTCGTTCGTTTAATTCGAACGCGAGCACCGAACGATCCCGGCCATTGTGCTCGCTGCTCGTATAATGAAATTCAATTAATATAACGAGCCAATTAAGCGCATTCTGCGCGCTGACACGACGGTCTGGCCGGCAGTTCGGTACAATCTCGCGAAAAGGTAAAAAAAACATGGTCGTTCGACTTCGGGCCAACCCTCTCGCCCTTTGGTTCCCTGCGGTTTTGTAAACGCAACCGGCTCGTTATATCGTAAATTGACGCGATTGTGGTATTACAATTAATACGCGAATTTCGACCAGGTTTTGTTTCCACCGAGTATATCGTGTTTGGAAAGTGAACACATGCTCGTGATTGCTATTGCGCTCGGTGCTTTCGGCTTGACACGTTTTGTCCTCGTTTCTTTCGTTTTAAACGCGGATTCGACTGTTTACAATATTGTGATTCAATGTTTTCCGAGTTACAGGAAGAAAAGGATATTGTTCGAACGTATCTGTTATTTTTTTTATCTGTTGAGTTTTTGTTTCGGGATTATATCTCTCTTTGAATGGGTTGAAAGGTACTTTTGAATTTAACGCGTTGAATGGTGCGAGGTTTATTGGTGATTAATATTACAAATTTAATATAATTCGATAACTGAATAATTGGCAGAGGGGAATTCAGGAAAATTGAAGCCAGTTCGATAGCGGCCCTTAACTTGTATGGTGGCGAAATCCATGATTCGAGCAAGGGCAACACACAGAATGCATCATAGATACTGTCGTTCTTCGTGTCGCATTATGTAAAATACAAACATCGCTGAAAACCATGCCCTTCGTTAATGTTTTATTGCATAATTCACGTTTTAAAGCGGAAATTTGACACCTACCATCACAGTTATTAAAGAAACATACTTATGTACTGCAGAACCGACTAATAAAAAGAAATAAAAAACTGTAACCCAACTAATTTCAAATGTAGGAAGTATTATTACTTTCTCCCACGTACGCGTTTATTTGAATTTCATATTTACACGCGCGTTTTCGAAAAGTATACTACTATCGTCGCCTAGGAGCGAATTGTCGAAATACAAAAACGTAAAAATACCGATTTTTAGCAAAATATGACACTTCTACGCATTGCTGATGATTGCAAATTACTCTACGATCATAGAAAGGTAAGAAAAATTATTTTCCATTAAGATCAGAGCCCTGAATTCAAAAATTAAAAAATATTCAATTTCATGGACCAAAAAATTGCCGTCCATCTAGCGGTGAAAGTTGGAACTAACGAAATAGAAAATCTCGATTTTCTCAAAAACTAGGAACTTTTCCGAAATTCCAAGATATACGAATTTTTCCTTATCGCCTACGGAATCCAACGAATACCCCCATGACCCGCTGGGACCATTAGAAAAGAAATTAGAAAAATATAGCATTTCATGGACCAAAAATTTGTCGTCCATCTAGCGGCGAAAGTTGGAACTACAAAAATAGAAAATCTCGATTTTCTCGAAAACTAGGAACTTTTCCGAAATTCCAAGATATACGAATTTTTCCTTATCGCCTACGGAATCCAACGAATACCCCCGTGACCCGCTACGACCATTAGGAAAAAAGTTAGAAAAATATAGCATTTCATGGACCAAAAATTTGTCGTCCATCTAGCGGTGAAAGTTGGAACTACAAAAATAGAAAATCTCGATTTTCTCGAAAACTAGGAACTTTTCCGAAATTCCAAGATATACAAATTGTTTCTAATCGCATACGGAATCCAACGAATACCCCCATGACCCGCTACGACCATTAGGAAAAAAGTTAGAAAAATATAGCATTTCATGGACCAAAAATTTGTCGTCCATCTAGCGGTGAAAGTTGGAACTAACGAAAACTAAAATCTCGATTTTCTCGAAAACCAGAAAGTTTTTCGAAATTCTGAGATATACAAATTGTTCCTTATCGCCTACCGAATCGAACGAGTACCGTCATGACCCGCTAGGACCATTAGAAAAGAAATTAGAAAAAAGGTCATTTTATGGACAAAAATTGCAGCGCCATCTAGCGGCGAAACAGGTGAACTAATCGAAAAAAACGTATGTCCGAATACGCATATAGGCAAAATATAAAAAGTCATATTTCTGGACTTTGTGGACATATTATGTTCCCTGAGGTATTTTAAAGTAAATTTCTATTAACATTTGATGCATTTTATTGCCGATTAAGCTCAGAAAATCAATATTTATCATCTCCTAATATGCGTGTTCGGACATACGTTTTTTTCGATTAGTTCACCTGTTTCGCCGCTAGATGGCGCTGCACTTTTGTCCATAAAATGACCTTTTTTCTAATTTCTTTCCTAATGGTCCTAGCGGGTCATGGGGGTACTCGTTCGATTCGGTAGGCGACAAGGAAAAATTCGTATATCTTGGAATTTCGGAAAAGTTCCTAGTTTTCGAGAAAATCGAGATTTTCTATTTCGTTAGTTCCAACTTTCACCGCTAGATGGACGACAAATTTTTGGTCCATGAAATGCTATATTTTTCTAACTTTTTTCCTAATGGTCCTAGCGGGTCATAATGGTACTCGTTCGATTCGGTAGGCGATAAGGAAAAATTCGTATATCTTGGAATTTCGGAAAAGTTCCTAGTTTTCGAGAAAATCGAGATTTTCTATTTCGTTAGTTCCAACTTTCACCGCTAGATGGACGACAAATTTTTGGTCCATGAAATGCTATATTTTTCTAACTTTTTCCCTAATGGTCCTAGCGGGTCACGGGGGTATTCGTTGGATTCCGTAGGCGATAAGAAACAATTTGTATATCTTGGAATTTCGAAAAAGTTCCTAGTTTTCGAGAAAATCGAGATTTTCTATTTTTGTAGTTCCAACTTTCGCCGCTAGATGGCGCCACCTGTACCGTTTTCGATCGAATTCATTTAATATCGGTTTTTTGCGGTTTTGACGACAAAATTTGGTACAAATTGCGTATGAGATTAGCATTAAACATCTCCAGGACCTGTCAAAAGTATCATACGATCAGCAATATCCATAAATATATTAATTCTACCTAAGACATAGCTCCATTAGTTCTCGCAGTCGGTACTTGACACTACATATGGCGTCATCTAGCGGCAGAAAGTGGTAACTAACGAAGGGGGTGTTTCAGATGTGTGTAGTTCACCCTGTTTGCCGGAGAGATGGCGCCACCTGTACCTTTTTCCGAAGGGCCCTAATTAAAATTGATTTTCCGGGCTTAATTACCGATATGATGCATCTAGGTACTTCGGAGAACAATACTAATTAACTTTAGAATGTTCTAAAAGTTTCAATATCTCCGGAAAGTCAATAAATTCTAATATTTATTCTAAATATAGTTCCCTTAGTTCCTTAGCCTGTACTAAATGATACAAGTGGCGCTGTCTAGCGGCAGAAAGTTAGAACTAACGAAGTAGGTGTCTCAAATGAGTGTAGTTCACCCTGTTCGCCGGAGAGATGGCGCCACTTGTTCCATTTCCATATAAGGCCTTTTAAAATTTGATTTTTTGACCTAATAGGCGTTAATTTGCATTAAATACATATACTTTATAGCTTCAGAATGTATTCCACTTGTCCAGAAGTCGAAAAAAGTCAATAAATCCCAAAATACATCCCTAAATTTCCCTTTTTTAGTTGACCGAACATACCCACGTAGATATGAAAATCTTAATCGTCGAAGAACTTCAGTAATTCTTTCTACATTCAAAATTACTCCACACTGCACAATTATATTTTGGGCCCGTGCAAATTAAATCACATTATATAAAAACTTGTGAAGACCGTACATATGTCTCTAAACTCCATACATCCGATTTAAAAAAAAAATTCTTTTTACTAAAAGAACATTTACGGGATGAATGGAAACCGTGAGAGTAATCAACGTAAGAGTAAAACTATAGGGTCATTACAGCTAAGTGTGTCTGATAATTTCTAAACCTCTGCTACAGATAGTGGCTCTAATGTTCCTACACCGTATCTACCGATTTGCTTCATTTCCTCTCCAACGGTAAAGCTCACGTTCCACCATGGTATTTGTGCCCAGCCAGTTTCTCCTGTTCGACATTATCTGTCTCCAACAACCCTCTTCTCTTTCTTCTCTCCCTGTACACCTTCCTCCTCTTCTTTTCACGCTTATTCTTTGCAGGAAGATTCAGATGGTTCCCCGACAATTTAACGGAATAAGATATGAGGGTTCGGGCCTCTGGAAAATGATATTCCTCTAACGAATAGAAACGTTTGTAAACCATACAAGTATCGTTCCTGTTTAGTTGATTTGCGTAACAGTCAGAACTCTTGTTTCGTTATATTATTTAATAGTTATTGAGGGGGAGACATTAATAGGGGAACATTATCGATGAACCCCTGATATTTATACCGATCCTAGATATATCCCTGATATCTACGCCTTTGATATCCACACACCGATACTTATACATTATAACGCACCTTGACACTCATGTGCCCCGGTTGGAGCTGATACTTATGTTAGGTATTCCTATAATCCTGATACTTATAAACCCGATACTCCAGATGTCTACACTCCAGATATCTGCACGCCAGATGTCTACACCCCAGATACCTATACCTCATATAACTGTATTCTAAATATCTGTATCACAGATACCTCTATTTATCTTAATACCCCTCCCTAATATCACGTAACGTATACATTAAGAATTTAGGAAGCAGATATAAATACTAGCTTTAAAAAGGTACTAAGATTGTGGGTATAAAACGGCGACTTCTTTATAGGCAATTATAACAGGATTACTGAGCGATTTATAGGTAATTCGAAAATGAAAATTGTATTCATGAATCGCGCGAGGAATCGTTCAACAATCTGCGGAATAAGGTGGCTCGCAATTAAGATCCGAACTCGTCGTCGCCACGACAGTTCCATTTCCGTTATCCTCGTGAGACCTTGACTTACGATAATGCTTAAGCTCGAATATAAAAATCTGTCTTATTACGATTCATCGCGGTGATAATTGCGCTCGAGGAAGCTCTGGCAGAGTTAAAAAATTGAAGGGATTAAAGGAAAGAAGTTTAGGCGGGGATGTTGAACGATTAAGCTCAGTCGGAATTTTGAGATGTTAAAGGTAAGAAATATTGGTTGTAAATGAATTGACAAGGGTGCGAATAAGCGTTTTATCTGGGTGACCCCGTCCCAGGATTCGTCGCGACAACGTCCCTTTTTCCAATTATCGATTCGATTGGTCTATTCCTTTTTGACGCATAAAAAAGGACTCACAATGGGTGAAAATATACATTACATTCAAGCGAATCGGTCCTCGGTTAGCCGCGTGACAATAAAATCGAAATTAAACCCGTGATACATTGTTCACCGTCCGAAACAGAATGCATTTTCCGCGATCGGAGGAAATTCAATGGGAGGGCAGCTGAATGGCCAATTAAATCCCGGGGAAAAAACTGTGTATTTCGTTCGAAGCATCTGCATTTTTATTCCTTTCAATGGACTCTATTTTTCGACCGATTCGAGCATGTGCGAATTATTTTCATTCGAAATTTTATGATTAATTTAATTTGCTTCCGTTCAATCGCGGGATATTGTTTCCTCGAGTTTCCAAATTTATATACTCGAAAATGTCAAATTTCAACCTTCTCAAATTTCTGGATTTCCGACTACTCGAATTTTCAAACTCTCATTTTCCTAATTCCAAAATGTCTATATTTCATTTAATACCTCATCACCGTGCACGTGCATGCCTAGATAGACGTGCACTTGATTTGCCCATCACGGTAACTGACCAGTGAAAAGTCATGCTGGCACAGATCGAAACGATCGATCAACCTTTATCGTTGCTTTATTATATCCGATCGTAGAATTGAATTACCGATTATCACGATTGATCGGAAGCTCGTCAAACGAAACGTCGTGGTGGGCCTCCGTTCATTAGGCCTAATAGTTTCAAAGACCGGGGTTTTTTCATTCGTCCAGGGCTTTTGTTAATCGTGACCGGGTGTTGAATGGCCGCAAATGAGGAGGATCTTTAATATTAGTTAGTAGAAGCGGAAGGGTAAACAATTCATCTAACAACCGTAGTTCGACCGCGAAGCTGAATCGAGTTCACTGCTGGCGTGAAAGGGTGAAAAAGCGTGCGTGGCTTCTTCCTGTCAAGGACTATTCGTTATACTTCGTCGGACTGACAATGGCGATAGGAAAGTTGCATAAAAATGTTGCATTTTCGTGTGATATATGCAGAGAAACTTTAGAGGCGTGCAAGCGAATAAGGGTCTTCTGAAAGTCTGCGAAATTTAAAGTTCGAAGTTTTCTAAAATCGCGACGCTTTTTAAATTTCTTTCTCATTATTCCTCTTCATCGTTTTCTTTCTTCCACTTCTTTTTCTCTCGGCGCACCCCGTCAATTCGGCAAATCTTCTTTGCTCGATTCTCATCGGAATCCCGATGCCTTTCATTCTTCCACGAGAATAACGTGTTCCTTTGGGTCGCGGTAAGCCGCCCGCGTTATCCTTGGAACTTCCTTTTTCCAGGATACCGAGAGACAATTTTATATTATTGCATTATATTCCGCGGCGTTGAGGAGCTTGTGAAAATTGCCTCTTTCGAAGATTATCGTATTATCTGCCGCGCAAGTGGCTATATAATGAAAATACCGACCTATACTTGCTTTAAAAATATATTCGCCAGGGTAGTTTTTTAGTACCTTTAGATTCTTTCTTAGCAATAATTTTTCTTTATTTATTAAACTTTCAATTTGACACTTTCGGTGAAAGTTGGAACAAGCCTATGAAGAATTTAAGATCAAAACAGCTACTCCATCAAATGTTATCGTTCTTTGATATTGAATGTATCCAAGTATTCGAAGCAGTGTCAATAGTGCAGGTCACGTATAGAAAACTTCTGAAAACTCTTCCGTCCACGTTTTCTGTCTCGTAATCGTCAGTTCCTTCTTCCCTTCGTCTTGCTCTTGTGTAATCGATTTGCGGAAGTGCCGATAAGTAAAACGTTATCGTCGGTCCTTCTATGGGAAAGATAAACGGTCGAGCAGCTTGTCTTTCTTTCTTTTTTCCTTTTTGTAAAAAGAACTGTGGCAAAGGACGATACTCGTGAACCAACACCATTTGTTCAAGAAAATACCACACTACGAATTTTATAATTTTAATTTAGAACTTTTGAGAACTGGGATTTTGAAATTTTCAAACTTTGGTCTGTAGGGAAGAATTTGAATTTCAAGACTTTTACATGTTTGGATGTTAGAATGTTATCGTATAAAACTTTGGGACACTGGGACTTCGGAAATTTCGAACTTTTTAACTTTGAAACTTAGTAGGATCCCGTATAACGTCTCTGACAACTTCGTACCGAGTAAAAAATTGAAGGAATCACATAGAAAAATCGACGGTCGATGAGAAACAAGAGCACGTTTCTGAAGTCTCGTGGAAAGAAGACACACGAGGAAAATGGTGGTTTTGGAGGGGAGATGGCGACGATATTGCAGCTTGTATACCCGAGGCAACAGGGCTCATATCAAGCCGACGACAATGTCCCCCATAATGCCGACAGTCCGGCATTGTCCGCTATTGGCGTGCGGATATCTTTGCCGGTCGCGTGCAAAACCTTGGCAATCTTGGTGCCGAGGGAACGTCTTGGTGCTGGGTCGATATTGATGGACATCGAACGGACGTTTAATCGTTCCCTTGGCTGGCACGGTGTCGTTTATTTGGCCCTCGTTCGTGTCGTCCAGCATCAAAATTACAATAGCCACCGCGTGGCCGTGGGCTATCGACGAGAGTTCCTCAGGAATTCGATTCTTCGGGATTCCCTGGTGTGGACTCTTCGGGTAACGAGACGTTATTGTAGCTAGTGACGAACGATAGAAGATGGAGGAGTTTGGAGTTTCCGGAGTGAACACGGTGTAATCGCATGGAAAGGTGTCTGTCCTTGCAAAAGGGCGCGAGGGTGAAACTGGGATGAAGGTTAATTAACCTGCGCTCTGTAATTTCATGCTTCGATGATTCTTCAAGTTGCAATTTAAATGTTCCACTAAAAACTTAGGTGCATATTTAGGTTAATTATACTTCCGTTTCTTTTCAACAAACAACGAAGCTTCAAATTTCAGTTCTCGTGTTCACTACTTTGACTACTTTGTGCCACTACTTCATCGCAACATACCAAGTACATCTGGTTGCCAACTTACCAGGTATACACGGTGCATCGTTTACAAGGAACAATCAGACAGTTAAGTAATCGTTGCGAAATAATCCATTTTTCGCGAAGTTCGAAAACGTGGAAAAGAAGTGGAACAAAAAGCACGAGACATCATCGTAGCGATTGCTGAAGCGACAACAACGGTGTCCCGCGACGTCGAATGGTAAGGGTGGGAATGGGTGCGTCGAAAAGCTCGCTGATTACTCCATTGTCGAGCCGGTTGTTTCAGTTAATCGCCACGCCTCGTGGCGTTTTGTTGTCCTTTTATCGCGCCGTCCTGTCGGCCAGTTGCCAGCTGCATCCAACCGGATACCAAAGGGGTGCATCCTGAAATTCAAGGAAACGACGAGCCGTCGCGAAATTCTTTAACGACGTCACCTCGAAACTGCGCTGACAAGGATTATCGCGAAACTTCAAGAAAGTATCTTGACGATTATCAATTATAAAACTAATCACCTATTAGGTAAAATTTATAATTGAGGTTTGTAGCAAATTCTTGTCGTTTCATAAGCCCCAAATACGAAGCAACCCCAGAATAATTTTCAATAATCGAGTCGATAAGTAGTGGTGAAACATCAAAGAAATGTGAAAGGATCGTTTCTAATAAAATGGCAAGATTAGTAGAGGCGTGTGTCGGCACAGAGGGGTGGTTCAGCCCTCGGTCGCGTTTATGATACATTCGAGTCACATAGGAGCCTGCCACCGTTCGATGTATTCATCGTATGTAACCCGAACGGGACTCCATAAAATACTACCCTTCCACACGATTTTGTTCGGCCGAATAAGTTATTGTAGCGCGCTCTATTTTGATACGGCGACGCCTGGCCGACCGGTTGCACGCTGAATACCGAATGCCGCGTATATATTCGGCCAAACAAAGTGGAATTCGATTTTATGGGGCCTCGAGGAACGCCGGTGTACGCGCGATACGGACAATCGAGTCTCGTTTACGGGGAACGCCCTTTCGCGGATCTCTCTTTTATCTTCCACATTCTCCTGACACCGAGATGACCCGCTCTCTTTCTCTTTGTCACCAAGAAAATTACGTCTTACAAGAAATTTCTCGTAATGATACTGGCTATTGTGAAAGTATTCGACTTCATCGGTTGATCGAACTTTCTAAGTTCCAAATTACCACATCTCAAATTTTAAAGTTATCAGAGCTCAAACTTATCAAATTCCTGAATCATCCCTTACATCACGATTCGCGCGAGGCCAAAAAATTCACAGGCTCTCGGTTCTACAAATAACCTAATTCACTGTGCACCCATTACGTCATATCCTCCCAAACAGAAGAAGGTTCCCAAAAGATCTGAAGGCAGCCCTCTTATCATCGGACAACTGCACCCCGTTCAGAAACGATGTTTCACGAGTGAGAAAATTCAACCGAATGACTCACGATTCAAGCGACGACGTTTACAGTGATAGATAACCAGCTCCAGACGTACAGGGTGTATCGTGGCGTTGGATTATCAATCATAATCGGAAAATAATTATCCGCAGGCCGACGAGTTCCGTGGCGGACGAACGAATGGTACGTTGGCTTGTCCGGATGGTAAAACGGCACCTGAATCGCCGCTAATTGTGAGGAATGGTCCCTCGTCGACCGATCGCTGATTCGACGGACGATACAGGCACGAGAGTGAGTGTACACCTGGAAAGTGAAGCTCGTTCGATATTAGACTTCGACAAGACGAGTTTTACGAGTTGGCACTGCAACCAAACGATACAACCATTTTGCGATCGCCATTAAACACTGCTATACCAAATAGGCACCATTGTACGCACACTTGTACACTATTCGCTATGCTGTTCTAAACGGGTGACAATTTATCAAATAAAATAAAATATAAATTGTGTGGATAAATAAAATTGTTTGTATAAAAAGTTGTAAACAAGTAGAAAGAAAGTAGTAATTGATCGATGAAGGAGTCGGTTGAAGAGGGGGTGGATCGTCGACGCGGTATCCCGAAATTAAGGAGCCGTCGGCGACGGGACGTCGGAAAGCCGGATTGTTTCATTGATGAGGGAGCATTCAAGGCCGTAGTAGGCAGCAGGAGCAAAAGTGGGCACAGAGGAGGGTGCCTACGACGTTTACGAGTCCGCTAGCAACCCTCTTTCGGACCACGTTGCGCGATGAATGGTATAATCAGCGGTCGCGTGCCACCCCCATCGGCTTAAAGAGCGACCAAGATGATAACGGAAGAGGAATGGAGAAAGAGAGAACGACCGCTGATAGAGAAATTCCCGTTCTTCGCTATCATCGGAATCGAGAGAAAATGCGAACGTGGAAAAGTCACTTAACGTCCTTCCACCCCTGGTTGCCTCTTCGTTTTAGTCGTCGTTTCCTTCGCAGAGGGTTGTTCTTTTTGCAGTTTGTCGTGATCTTTTCAAGGATATATGGACAGACAATTGTGTACAAACAGGGGTGCTACTGTGTATGAAATTTCAATCCTGTTAACTACCCTTAAATGTTATATTTCTCACGCATTATACTTGACAGCAGCTAACTCGGAATACGAAATAAATGTTTAAAATTATAATTATTAATAATGAAAAATTCTATTGAAAGACACAGCGATTCTGTAAAGAACGAAAGCAGGGAAAAATGGGAGGCGTGATGTTTGCTAGCGATACAAGCTAATTGAAAGTGTCAGTGTGGAGATAAGGGTGTTGCATCATGGAGAGCGTGAAAAGAGACACGGCTCCCCTTTCGAGTTCTTTTCTTCTCGTCGATGACCGATAAAAATCGTGCTCACACCCCGCACGAACGACGGAGAATGTGTAACGAGGGGGGACGATAAAGGAACGCTGACAGAATGACAGTCGACCGACTCATTCAACATCGTGTAGTGAATTTATGATCGAGTTAATAACAGAACAAATAGCTGATTGCTCTTGATAACCTATCCTCCATTCGTTCACCCTTCCTTCCACTGTTCACTCTTTTTCATTTATACACATTTGTTGTTCGATCATTGATTATTTCGTGAAAATTAAAAATTGAATTACAGTTACACGTTATGAATAAAAAACTGCCAAGATATCGATGCATTCCACTTATAGCAAAGTCGTCGATTCGCGATTATTTCTCCAAGATAGAATACATAGATTGGCCTGTTTTCGCTGCAGATGAATATATTTGAAATCTTTCCGGAAATTCGGCGGCAGCCAGCATAACAGTCGCTTCTTTATGAGACCTAGAATTCACAAAGGTGTTGCCACCAACACATAGCCGCTCTTGTCTCGTTTTATACCTCCTCTTTATCGTCTTATCACTGAAGACGTCTTTAGCCATGGTCCTGTTCCCCCTTGCTTCTTCCAGCAAGACATTGCCAGGACTGATAACATTTATTTCAAGAAATAAGGCCCTGCTCGTACAACGAGCGAACAAAGAGTGAAAATATTTCTATATTCCATGGTGGTTGAAATACAATGTGTTAATCGTAAGTATCGTGTTAAACAAAATTCTATAGAAAACGTTCTGGTATTTAGAACTAGGTTTCTACGTATGGTTGGTTAAATGGCAAGTTAATTATCGATAAAAAAGTTTCAAAAATATCGATAAGTTAAGATAAAGGTAAGGTTAGTTTAAGGTTATTGTACGCTGACATCTCATAGCACTTTAGTTATCGAGTAAACCAAATTAAATAACCTAACTTTATTATTCGTCTAAATGTCTATTGACCTCTCAACATGTTCCACATTGCAAGCATACTCAACAATTAACAAAAGATCATCGATCTCCAAATACGTAAAATTGCACTTCCAACGCATCTGAAAAGTCTGACCACAACGGACCTCGTCTACTTAGCTCCAATTCGGGAGGCAATACATCATTGTCTTCGGAGGGCATCAATGTCAGCCGGATGGGACCTGACCATCGGCTGCGACCGAAAAGGTGAGAAAAGCAACGGTAGTACGATAATCTGCGTAACAGACACACAACCGGTGGTTCGACTTTGTCAAACGGCTAGTCAGGAAAGCGAGAAGAGGAAGAGGAAACGTTAGCGACGAAGAAGGAACACCTCCACCTGTTGAACGCGCTTGTGTCCTCGGTCCGCCATGTCGGCGAAGGAGCCAATCGTGGGTGTCCATTAGCCGTGGACGATGGTGGGAGAGAAGGAAGATTGCTGGTTGGCCGATCCTTGTTTCCCCGCGTCCCACGGGACTCCGGCTACTCCGCGGCTCACCGATTCCTCCCTGGCTCATCCCAGACCCCGACGTCACCGAGGTCCTGACGGATCCTTGCCAGTCCTCGTCACGGACGGTATCAATCACACTTGCTGCTGCTCGTTCCGCGTCGGTTCTACGCACGTCGTGGATGACCTGTTGATGACTCAAGAATGACCCCGTGAGTGGAAACGATGTGGAAGTTTCTTGGATAATCGGTCCCGACCGAGTGAACGTTCGAAGAACAATCCACGAAGAAACTGCAGGACTAGATCGTGTTTGTGTTTGGAAGATGAGCATAGTGATAGAAAGAATTTTTGTAAGGATGAGACGCGACACGGTGATCGTATCGAGGGAGGGTCATTAATCGAGGTTCAAGTTGGTGAGGTTGATCGTTTGAGAGGATCGGAAAGATAAAACGATAGAGATGTCGTCGAAAACTCTTCACAATGAACATATCAAGAGACCTATGAACGCGTTCATGGTTTGGTCACGAGGACAGCGACGGAAAATGGCTCAGGAAAACCCTAAGATGCACAACTCTGAGATTTCGAAGAGGCTCGGGGCGGAGTGGAAGTTGCTCAGCGAGAGCGAGAAACGACCCTTCATTGACGAAGCTAAAAGACTTAGGTGAGTACCATTTCCTTTATTAAGTCAAAACATTGACAGATTTGGAGAGCTTCGTTAAATTTCTTACCGAATGGTCTGTCATTAACCCTTGAACGACGGGCTGCTTCTGCCACTGTATATTCTTCAAATCTGTATCACGATTTACTTGGTATTATCATTCTAGTATTAAACTTTAAAAACTTTTATAATAATCCTTGTACCTATCTCCCATTGTATTAACCCTTCTACTTATTTTTTAACATGAGTTACATTGCATCTGAAATTCACAATTTTCCAAAGTATGTTTAATTTTCACCTACAAAATTTTAACAATCCCTAATACTTGTAAGTAGGGAAAAAGTGATACCGGAAGTTCCCTGCCTATCGTTTTCAATCCAGGATTATTCTTTTGCCCCGCTAATTGCTCTTTAGTTCACGAGTGGTCGAACGAAATTATCGCATCGAGTCGTATCTGCAATAACCGAAGGGGGGGAATGAAAAACGAGAAGGGGAGGCCTCGTACTTCATAATACGGTACATTGTTGCTAAATCTAAGGGCGTGCTGCCCTAAGCCAAGGGGTGGAATAGGGTGAACGAAGTGGTATTTACGGAGGTGGAGGGGGACCAGGCCCTTTATTACCGACCCTGAATATTTAATTATTGTTATGAGTTTATTTAGCTTGCCGTGCAGTGAACAGGTCGAAGAGATTTCACGAATGAACGGCATCGTTTTCCTCCTTTTTTTACGACTATTAACTGTCGATGTTGTATAGGGAAGTTAATTCGAAAGAAATCGATAGAAGATTTTGTTTTTACCTATAATAAAAATGAAAAGGTTGAATCTGTATAATTCGACAAATCGCATCGTCAACAGTCTTTAAACCCTAATGCCCAAATCCGCATTTTGGCGGTAAATTTAAATACAGAGAGCGGTGAGAAGAAAAGGATAAAGGACAATAAAAGCGAAATAAAATCGAGAATGGTGAACACAGAGAGACGGGGATTAATTTAAAAGAACGACGACAAAATCCAGTCCTATCACGGTTTTTCTAAAGCAAAAATTGCCAGGATAGGCAATTGATAGGAGGTGGCCTGGGGTTGAATATAAACTCACGGAATCACCCGCCATAGCGATAGGGCTCGTAAAATAAATAATGGAATAATAAAGTCGTTTCTTCTAAAGCGCGTCACCGTCGATTCCCTTTCAATTGCCAAGTGTTCGTATTCACTCAGTTTAAAAAAAGAACTGTATCGACAAAAAAATTCACTACATTTATACGTATCGGCGAAATGTAACATCGAATCCGATTTTCTATGGACAACTGCGACAGAATTGAAAAAAACAGGTATCCTAAAATTTCACTTTTTCGATACCTTTTTTTATCTTCTACAGTTTGTTTTTTATCGAATGAACAATGTTGTTAGCGTAGTGTGTATACAATATTGATTTTTATCTAATTTCGTTTTACACAAACTGTTCATCTGCAAAGTATTTTCTGAAGGTACATTTCAAACACAGTTTCAAAGTTTCAAAGTACTACAAAATCCTAATGTCTTTAAATCACAAATCCCAAAGTCTACAAGTCCCAAGATTCCTAAGATCCTCCAATGCCAAAATCCGAACTACCATCTTAGTACTTCATAAAAATTTGAAATCGATATCAACTACATACCGCGAAACATTCCCAAAAACCTAGAGCAGGGTGGGAAGTAAAATTTCGAGCAAAGTGTACCCGACGAATCCGCTTTTCAGGCGGATGGCAGCACCGGTGACGACTTCGGTAACGAGAGGGTGTCTCGACGCCGAGGGGGTTACGACGAACGGTCATAAAATAAAGAGGAGAGGGCCCGATAAAAGTCGTTTCGTTCCGTTAGAACCACACCGAAGAGCGGGTAGGAACGGGTTCCCCCGTAGCCGTGCCGTCACTGGCCCGACGTAATCTGTCCGTTCGTTCACGGCGACTCACAATGTGGCCCCCGAGATAACAAATAAAGCCCCATTGTCGCAATTGTGTGGATTTAAAAGGATTTGCGCGGCTCCTCTGCCGGCCCGTACCCCTCTCCACCTCGTCGTTCTTGCTCTCACCCTCTTCGTTCGCTGTGCCGTACTCGTTGCCACTGCTGCTGCCTGTCCGACGATTCCTCCTCCTACCCTCTTCACGGCGACTTCCTGGTCCCTCGTTCTTCTACTCCGAGGAAACCGAGAAAGAAAATCGGGAGGACGAAAATGGTGTCGCGAGGGTGGTAACCTCACGCTTTGTGAACAGGAGAGGTAGATTCGTCATGGACACGGTTGACGACGTTCTCGAGGGGTGGTCGGGATTAAAGTAACGAGCAGTTGATGTTTGGGGTGGTTTGGGTTTCTCTGCTATTGCAAAGGGTTAATTTTTGTTCGAGTCGTATACATCGCTAACCTGTTCTGGTTTAAATTGTGACGGGGATCTTGCACGAATTTACATTTGCTACTCATGCGGTGGTTGTATGGCGAATCTTTAAGAATTAGAACATCCACGTAATTATAACGAAACATAATGATCGAAGAATGATGACCCATTAATGATAATATCGTCGTCGAATGCAACGACACGATTCGTGAAAGGTGAACATTCCGCAGCCGAGAAAGTCCGTCGATCATTGGCAACACAATCACGTTTATGACGAATCGTTACACTAATGATATTCGCGTAGCCACCGGCGGACAATCGTGACTAATTGTTATTGTTTCTTGTTGCGGTTGCCGCGAGCGCAACTACCGCGCGGCTTATGTCCACCGATATGATATAACGCGTTGTTTATCGCGCCGTTGGAGAGTGGTGTGGTCGCAAGAGAGTAATGGTGGTGGTTGTGTTGGTAACAACGATGATGGCGGTAGTGGTGATGGTGGTGGAGGGCTCCCAGCGAATTGTAAAGATTACGCCCGATGTTTATGCATTTATGCTGAATTATTGTCGGCGGGGCTTTACCGATGTTTATGCTGATTTACGCTTTGTGCTATCTGCCGGGACACATTGTCCCGGAATTATTATTCCGCTGCGTCACTCTCGCCACGAGAAACCGAAATTTCGGATTTCGTTCGCGAGCTGGAAAATTCACGCCACCCCTTACCACCACCGACACCGCGGTGGGGGTACGCGTTATTCGATATTTCGTTTCGAAGGAACGTTTTATTCTTGCTTTCTCACCCCTAGATTTTTCACCCCTAGACTTTTTGAAGTTTCTCCAGTATATAAAAGTTTTGATCAAGTTTTGAAACGATTTTATACTCAACCACGATACAGACATACGAACGCTAACTAATAAGCATACAACCACCTTGAGGAAACAAATGGCATGTTACACGAATTTAAGCAGACATAGTGCACGTGTAGTCGAGAGAATTTCGCGCGAAAAAAGG
The DNA here is from genome assembly GCA_945859555.1 of Megachile ligniseca. Classification (NCBI taxonomy): domain Eukaryota; kingdom Metazoa; phylum Arthropoda; class Insecta; order Hymenoptera; family Megachilidae; genus Megachile; species Megachile ligniseca. The sequence goes on from OX243792.1 coordinate 2,802,505, forward strand.
AGAGCTCCCGGCCGTGAAACAGCTATCTCGTTCGCTTTCTTTTATCTACACGAGGCGAAGCATAAATAAGGACTGCGTTTGTGCGCCTCTTGGGTACATAATGGAGTATTATGCGATGGAGATACCACCGGGGTTCTGACTCTGCCCCTCTCCCCCTCTCTCAGCAGCCCTGCTGCGCCTCCGACCGGGGTGTGTGTACAAGATATTTACTACAAATACCCATGGTGGGCCGTATCGTGTCCTAGCACCACGATAATACGTCCCTTTGTACGGATAACGGTGTCGAAAGCAAAGTTTACCGAATTCTAGAGTGTCTCGTCGTGCGATTCTTCGCGTGATAACGAACACCTCTATGGCTATCAAACGTACATATGTATATCGATGGGATTATTGTCTATAGTTTTGCGAAAATCCCTTCCGATAGACGAAAACCAATTTCAAGTTTCTTATTTTAAATTATACAATTTATTAGGAAATGTACAATGAACATTATTAGAACTGCAAATCGCGAACCACTACATATTAATATACACTAATAAAAGACAATGATATCGTTCTGAACATAGCCTAACATTTTCGTTGCAGAGCCCTCCACATGAAGGAGCATCCCGACTACAAGTACCGTCCTCGCAGGAAGCCAAAATCGCTGGTAAAGAAGGAAAACAAGTTTGGCTTCTCGATATCGCCGTTGATGTCCTCGGGTGAAACCCTAGGCAACATATCGAGAGGTCTGTTACCTCCTCTAGCGCCTCCGTCCCATCACACCCTGATGAGCCACGAGGACCTCAAGATTCCTCGATTCTTCCCGCCATTTCCATACCCTCTCTACCCTATTCAGCACAAGCTCGGAGAGGAGTTCAATGGCGGCAAACTGGCTGCAGACTTAGCCTTTCAAGCTCTCTACGGAGGCAGCACCTTTTACTCGGGTCATCAGACGATGTCCTGGCCAGGATTATCCACGGCCACCTGTATCCAACCTAACTGCGGTTGTCCGAGTCCTCCGAAGGACCCGAAGAGGCCGTACGTACCCACGAAACTGGAGGATAGATCGTTTCCTAGTCCAGGAAAGCCCGAAGACGATGGATTCCCGTCGGACAGAGACTCCAGCAGGGAGGAGCCGCGGTACAGAAAGATGGACGAGGACACGTTCTCCGTGGACAGACACCAGGAAGATAGGTCCCAGGATCGTTTCTCTTCGTCTTCGTCTTCCTCGCCTACTGATCAAACCGAAAAGGTGTCCAACACTGTCTCAACGACACCGAACACGACGGCCACAAAGGTGGAGAGTCCATTCTCAGTTCAGAATCTAACGTCGTCCAGCTCGAACTTGAGTGCTCATCACGGCCACGTCATATGAAGGCCGCTTCCGGTTCTCCCGGACCTCAACTTCCGGGGGAACCTGGTACCAGCTGGATGGCCCAGTACCGACTGGTGGAGGGTCCCACCGATGCTGTCCCCGATTCCTCAGGCCACCGTCACGAATCTGAACGCAGCAAAAGAGGACGAGATGCAATTCCAAGTGGATCAACAAAGGACCTCGGTGATGGCTAGGTCCAGGAACATTCACATCGCCAATGTACAGTGATCCCTCGTGAAGATTGCACAATGGAGAATGTTCTATCGGCGGTCTGTGTGATTAAGTCTAGCGAACGTGACACTGCGAGTAATCAAATAATCGATTTGGACAGTGTATCAGTAAGAGTTCTTGGAGTTTGAAACTTCGGGAATGCATATGCTAATCCTGCGAAGTCCACGGTGGGTTGGAAACAGACTCGTAACTTGTTGCATTGTGTGATAATTTGACGATTCTACATTTAGTGCCGGCATTTTTTTTATACGTGTACAGGGTGGAACGCTAACTTTGATTATCTGGGGGTAGATTTACAACAGTTATCAAGTGTCATTGCTGACATGACTGCCATTTAACTCGTTCATAATCTATCGGTACAGATATTATTACCAATACGTTGTTGATCCCTGTTTTACGTTAAAAAGAAACATGTGAATCTTCGTGTGCTCATACTTTAACAAAGAACTTTAAAAGTAATTAATTAGAATTGCAAACTGCATCATGGGCATAAAAGGTAATATTACTGTTTTAAAGTTAAAACGATCAAAGTTAGGAATTTCAGCCTGTACACAGAACCTTTAGCGGCCAAGTGTTGAAATTTGCATAAAGCTCGAGAATTTTTCAAACGAATCGTCGAAACAGTTTGGTAGTAACTACTCGAAAGCAGTTCGAACTCATCTTTGGACGCAAAAGAGTCCGACGTTCGTTATGCGAGCCGACGTTGGATAGCAAAGCCGAATCGATAACTCGCCACGGCCGAAATCCCACAAAGAGAGAGAGACGGAATGGTTCTTTCTAGCAAAGCTTGTGTGCAGGGACTCGCGGAAGAGTCCAATTTTGATGAGATAACCAACCCTCTCGTGGCACATATTACCGTACACGCGAGCCAAAGCGGAACGGGAGAACAGAAAGAGCCGGTGGTCCATAGAAGAGAGAAAGAGAGGGTGAAAAAAGAAAAAACCCTCTTCGAGCAGAGAGGCAAATCTCTTCTTTGGGACTCGGCCATGCGAAATAAGCCAAACGTTTCTGAATGCTAACGTAGATGCGACACAGCGGACCTGTACACACGTTATATACCCCCCTCGCGAGATCATTTTATTGCGTCGCGGTGCCCAGCGTCGCGCATCGATACCGAAACTACCCGATATTTTATCTTTATGTCTGTTATTTTGAGTAATTGGTTTTACAAGACGATTAAGACGGCGAATCGATAGAAACAGTAAATTTGAAATATCGGAATATGAAAATTGTCGAATCTGAAAGCTCCAAACTAATTTACATACCCAATAAATGAATGCACAATCGGTAAAAAAGTAACGCAAATAAAATGCATAGAAACATTTATCGTTGTTGAAGCGACGTGAAAAAGTGCAACCTCGAAATTTGTTACTGTGAACCTTCAAACGACCGGGCAGCAATGATAAAGCGATCAATTCGGTGAAATTGTTTGCAGATACGGTATTCTGTATACGAATCGTTGAATTCGTTATGAACAAGCCCAGGCGAACGCTTGTAGCTGATTTCTCAACGTTCTGTGTCCGTATTTTTGAAATTTTATACGCTTGTTTTGGTCCCGACTCGCGCCACCCCCGTCACTCGTATTTTTCAGCCGAAAAATGAAAATGACACGGTATAATGGAACGTAATTTCCGTGGACACTTTCCCTATAGAAAATGTATACAGTAAATGGTAACGATCGTAGGAAATCGGCGTATCACGTGGACCGGTTGCAGGATTATTAAGAAGCATTGTACTGTAACGTATATAAAGAATAGAAACATATCCTTCCACGTATTCAAGTAAGTTCCTTTCGATCATCGTAATCTGTTTTTTCGAAAACGAGAGACACGAGGAGAACGGTAGCGTTGATTCCCTGATGCGACATACACGTAATCATTGTTAATTATCTGCTGTAATATAATGCGACATTTGTAAATAAATTGAATCTTAATCGAAGAATATATTCTGTGTCGTATCTATATCCTCAACATGACAAAGTTTGTTGAATGAAAATATCCAATTTCATATTTACAAGTTTTTAAATTTTATAAAAATACCCTACAACATCACGTATTAAAATGTCTACTTTATAATTCCTTGCTACATAGCATAAATCATTCAATTTGACAAAAATCCTTCGTAGTCACAAAATGATCCTTGACACCGAACCCCGCAAGAAGCAAAGCAAGCATCTTTGAAAAGGCAGCTCGAATTTGTAGAAGTAATCGGAGGGTATGTGAAGAAATCGTCGACGGAGAAAATCTGAGGAACGAGAAGGAGGAACCTCCACGCCTTTCCTTTCGACCCTCGAACCACCCCTGCATCTCGTCGTGTTTTATTTCTGATAGCGACGCCTCCGTCGCCGCCGCGGGGACATTATCGCCACCGCGAAGGACCCTTTCTTCCCCCATAAAGGCAATCACGCTTTCTTCGTGCCGAGATAACAGCAGAATGGAGAGCCAGAAACGTCTCCGTAAACATCAGCGAATTCCAGGACAATTTTATAATTCTCGCTCGCTCTAACTACGAGCCAAGACCATTCGCACCCCTTTCTACTCGTTCAACTAATTTTCCTTCGCAAAAGTTCATTAACAATTATTTGTTCGCAACAGTTTCACTAGAGTCAAGACCAAAAAAAGTCTCAAATATGAGTCTCTAGATGAGGGTTGAAATGAAACGTCAAGAAAAAAGCATGTTTGTTAATTCTTTTAGCCTGTAGATACGAATGAAAATTTTTTCTGTTCTACGTCGAAATAAGTGGCCGCGTTTACGGTGTCGAATAAAGCGCGAGGAACGACCGGAACTTGAAAGAACCGACGTGGACTGGAAATGCGTGGTGGGTGTTCCGATTCGAAAGTGATTACATTTGACTTGGATTCGTGCCTCCTTACAGCAAAGGCAGCCACTGCCGCTACACAGCCCCGGCAACGAGGACATTCTTCCTCGACAATACCTCCCACAATCGAGCGAGCGGCGCTTCCGCGAATACTAATGGAGAACGCCTAGACTCCTTTGGCCAGCCAACATTCGCCACCCCTTACCACCCTTTCGGCAACCCCTAGAAAACTTTTACCGAGACATCCCTCGCGTTTCTACGAAAGAATTCATAGACGATAGATTTTTTCCAACCGAAACGATGTTGCGTTTTTTCGACGAGTGCACGAAGGGAAATTGGAGTGACTTCTACGGATATTCAGGGTTTAACTAGGATAACTGAAATTTCGATTGCACAATATCTTACATTACCTTGCCCCATTTCGTTTACCAGTGAGATCAAAAACGAAAACCCTTTCGAACAATCGATAACGCCTATGTGCAAGTATTCTCGACAATGTTGGGATTTAAAAATCTTTTGGAATCGTGGTTCGAACTAAGGAGAAAGGGGGTGGAGAGGACGGCGTTTCTCGCGAGTGCAAATTATTTTTCACGTGGCAACCATCCCCCGATAGAGGCTCAGGAATCCATGCACCAATGGATATGCAACGGAGGCAAAACATAATGCAACGTTCGCTTCTCTCTTCTCTCCGCTCTTCTATTTCCCGTCCCAACAAAGGAAGGATTTGTCGCGAAGCGAAGCTCTGCCGCCGACAAAACCTTACCCTCCCTCCAACCCCTCTTCACCTGTCTATTCGTACGCTTTGTAAAGCTTTTAGCCCATTACGAGAGCGTACGCGTTCGGCTCGTCGATTGATGTAATGCTATTCTAGCACGTGAGCATATTTATACTTATGCATATTCCTTCGACGCCACTGAATCGTGCGTACACGATTAATACATACACCATATTATACTGTCATTGGGGTGCGGTACACGTATATCTATTTTTATATTTTTGTTTCGTTTCTGGGGATTAATGTACACGATGCAGAGGATGGGTTGTGTAAAATGAACCAGTTTGGAGAAATATGAAGGGAGAGTTTTAAGTACGCCGACTCTTCGAACGAGGTAGATATGGAATATCTATAAGAAAATATGAACGATGAAGATTTCTCGGTTCCATTGTCGATTGCTCGGTGAATTTCGCATCCAGTTCGATCACGGAATTATAAGATAAGTCTCCTTCTCCTGTGTCGTCATTTTTCTAAAGAAATCTACTATGCTGCATGTAGCGTCTAACCGTTTGCACATTGATGAAAGAATTCCCAGTAATGGATCGTTGAAGAAACGATAATAACCGACGAGTCTGATCGAATTTGTATATTTGTCAAATACTTATCGTGGATTACTGGCACGTTTCAGTCGCTTCTATTGCCCTTTGAATCGATTCAAACTCTCAACTTCCATTTGTGTGGTATACTATCGATCTTACCGATGTCTCCAAATTTTAACCGAGTATGTTCATAAAATTACTTTCATAAACTTGTAATACTCCAAAGAATGCTTACTAAAAAGATTTTCAAATACAATCTTTTTTCAAAATTTTTCTAAAGCGTCGGTCAGAACAGTGGCCTGATTTTTCCCTGTTAAAAAAAGATTGCCCTTTAGGGACCCGATAAACGTAGTCCGTGGAAAATCGTCGAAAGGAAATAAAATCAATTTCGTATCCCGGTACGGGAGAAAAAACAGAGTTAGGGTAAGAGGTGTCTGCGGTATCTGACACGGTGGAACCGGAAGGAAGAGGCACAAGAGGCTCCGAGAAGAGGAGAGGATGCAGGAAAAGCGGAGAGGCTGGAGAAAGGATGTATGTAGGACTGCATCGAGGCACTTTCGAAATATCAATTTGAAACAGCCATGGCCATAGGTATGCGTCATACTTTCCACCGGCCATTATGGCCGGCTTTCCATTTTTATTTATATTTACCGCAGCCCCTAACAGCCGCGATTTTAGATCCGTCGCTCTGCGGGTCAACCGTGGAAACGAGAGGGAAAGCCAAACGACGATAGACGCCGGAGAGAAACCGTCCTCGATGCTCTGCCAACGATATTTTACGACATTTTGTTTCCAATCCGCGGAAAAAGGTGTCGGGGCATCACCGGGCCTTATTCGACTTTTATGACCTTAAATCGTGACGAAGTGTCCCTGGAATGGACCTTTTTATTTTCCTCGCGGGAAATGATTCTCGGACGATCGATTTTCCCGTCTCGTTCGTTATTATATGCTCTTAAGTCCCTTAAATTTCCTACCCGTTCAACTCTTTTTTCGTTAGTCAATCGAAATTGTTTAGTTCTCGAACATTTGGCCATCATTTTGGATCTTCTATTTTGTAAAATTCTATTTAGATATCTTACTGCTATTATTCTTTAACTTCTTTAAAGAATACAGAGGAGTTGGAACACGAGCCGACAACGTTCACGAATCTCGGTGTCAGACTTCGTCAATTTATGGACTTTACTTCCCAAGATCTTGCGACCCTCGTTCTGGGTGCTCATCTTGACCGGAAGTTGGCAGGGCGGCGACCGTTGGCCGCTTTCGGTTTTTCAATTTCGCATAATGTCTGGCATGGTCTATCGGCGTGTTCGAAAAACGTAGCCATGATAAGATAGCCAAGGTGGCCAATACCAGGAGAATTTACGCTGGGCATAAGTTTGCCTTATATATGAGCGTCCACGGGAAATGCGACGATCCTATCGGTCGAGGCCGGGTCATGGAGATCCGTCCGTGAAATGTTGCCCCGGCTACTATTTTACTAGTTTCTCGGGTAGCTGACGTGTTCGAAAAGCGACCTATGCTTCGTACACACCCGAAAACGTCGGGAACGAATGGAGATAAACTAGACCCCGGCCATGTCTTGAAAAGGGCTCCTCCAAAAGGTTATTTGTTACAAGAAAGATTGCTTGCGAATTTATTTTATGCAACTACAACTAATAACTATGTTATATTTCTGAGAGTCATAAGTACTCCCTGAAGTCGTTCAGAGTGTTTAAATGCCACGATTTTCGCAACTTTTGTGAAATTTCCAACAATCGCAAAGAAGACAAGACGATTGTTGGCAACCTGGACGTGATACCACGGTATTAAACCGACGGGGATCCCGAAAACCCTTGGATTGTCTGCAGCACAGCCTGAAATAACAATAACCCCATTCAGCGTGGTGGCATTTGACAGTGGGGTCGGAAACAATGAAACAATCAACCCGCACCACCGCCTCTCTTCGGGCTATGGAAGTGGCGAGAAGAGGCCGGAAGTCAACAGTACCGGACAATACCGGGCGGCGTCTGACTACCGTTTCTAATTAGCCAAGTTCACCAACTTCAGCCGGACTTGACGACCCTTAAATGCATAATTATTGCTGATACTCTACCTACTGCCACTTCTATGTACCACAATTCCTCGACAATATTTGGGTCATCATCGTCCTAATTATCATTGCAAACAGGTTGTCATAATACGCTATGGTGCATATTATAAGCCTACAGTTAGTACAAACAACGATGTATAAACTTGACGTGCCACGGAAGTCGCTAGTTTTTTCGTAAAAGAATAATGGGGTTAGAACTACTCTCTGTAAGATTTCGCCGTACAAAATTTGCAGAATGCAACAAACGAGTAAGGGGGAAGAAAAGACACGAAAGGTTTGATCAAGGGAGGTTGACGCTATTAACGTACTTCTCACCACCCTCTCCTTTCCTTCACCCTACGCTGCATCCCTCCCTGCGTTTCACTGCATTTTATTATTCGTATAATCGGATCTGGGACGGCGATAGCGCCGGTGATTTCGGGTTTGTCTACGGTAACGCAGTTGTCGGCCCGACAATGCCAGCTCTGAATGCCTCATTGTCTGCCAGGACCGACGCCCACTCAAAACTTCCACTCGCGCCATCGTCGCCCGTCATTTTCCGCAATCAAACGATTCGTGCTTTGAGCTACCCCTCCAGTGTCTGCGAAACCACTTACATATAATTGCGCATCGACGACAATTAAAAAACGTCTTCTTTCGGACTCTCCCACGTTTCCTTGCACTCGAACCGTCCACATTTTTGTATCGATTCTCCAATAAAAGATTATTAAATCTGTTACAAAATGTGCCACATACTCCTTTACCAGTGAGCCAATTTTTAAATCGAAAAGATTAAAAATTGATTTGTGCGGAAATAATTCCTCTCATAATCAACACCAAACATAATTTCTCTCTTTAAATCTCGACCCACGTTTACCTCCCCCTCCACCGGTAATTGAATTCTTAGCCGAGATTACTTTAGCTTTCGCCATTTACTTCAGCTGAAGCATCTTGCAGCGAAGCTTGAGCTCCTTCAGCGTCGCTCGAACCCCGCAGGTTATTTAAGATAGATTATTATTCTCCAACCACAACGATGGAGGGTATCAGCGAAAATGAAAACGCTATCATTTCCTCGCCGTCGTTGTTTAACAGAAAACCCCGTTGTTGCGACCGTGTTACCCTTGTCCGGATTTCTCGTCGCTCGGATGAATGCAACATTGTAACGCGACCTTTTTCAAAGATTTGTTTAATTCGATTGTCGACAATCCTGTTTCCTTCCATTGTCTCTTGTAAAATTGATGCTACAACGAGACAATCATTGGCGTAAATCGAACTTTTTTCAGCGGTGAAGGCTTTCTGACAATGAAGAGAACCTATAAAAATATACAACTAACAACTTGATCCAGTGACGTAAATCACACCACAGCCACCCCTTTCGTGGACCGATCGAAAGACAAACGTCCCACGAAATCAAGTGACAAGAATCGTGTTCCGGCCTCTCGATCCTCGATCGTTGATGCAGAGGGGTGCAAGTGTGAGGGAATAGGATAGGAGCGAACCGTGAAGAGGCCGTTATTGTGAGCGCTGGCGCGCGTCATTTGATCGCTCACAGTGGAAGCTAAGGCCTCTCTCAGTGTGCACAATTTGGCTTCAGCTAAAGCTAGTGATGGATATTCCGAACTATCTGTTGCAAGTTTTCGAGCAATTCAGACGTACTCTAACTTCGAACCGCTCGAAATTTTATTCAAATTCCAACAGTCTTGGAACTGTAGCAGGTTACTTGATAACAAAACTTTGCACCCTTCACTCTCAGACAAAAATAGAAAATAGAGTATCTTAAACAAAATCTTTCGAGCCTTACATAGATTTTGAAATCTAACCCTTTGAAAGTTGTCATAAAAAAGTAAAGACACATCGTGTAAAGTTTAATAAAATATTCAAAGCGATTCGAATCGTTTCACAGCCCATCACTACTCGTCACCCTATTCAACCCCTCCAGCCCCTCTAGTTTCACCCGAGAGTCCATCCACGTCCCGCACCCCCTTCGCCCGTCCAAGTTGCGCAAGCCAGCCCGCAGGAAGGGTAGGTGGGCCAGCTAGAGGGTGGAATTTAGCCCGCAGGCCGGCCAACCTAATGGAAACAAGAAATTGCGGCAAACAGCGTTACCCACGCCTCGACACCCCGTAAATATCACGGCCGAGAGAGACACCATAACCGAAAGCGACTCCCATGACTGGCCTCTGTCCTTGTCAAAAGGATCCTACGGTTGACCTCCAGGGAGGCTGAAAAAGGGTGACTGCCGTCAGATAACATCTCCGAGACGATCTTTCTGCTTGATTGTTTAATGTTGGGATTGGGAGACTCTTTTCGTTCGATGAATTTGAAAGACTGGGGAATCTGGTTGGATAATCGAGTCGTTGAAAATTTGATGGAGTTTTCATTCGCAAAGTTCCAAAGTCCTAAACTCTGAAAATGCCAAAACTCTAAATGTGCGAAAACTATAGTAATTGAATAGCTCCAATATCAACAGTGTAGACAATGTATCGAAGCAACGCCAGCATGGCTATAACAATAGAAACGGAAACGGATGCCGGTGTAATGCAGCTTCCGGACATTCGACGTGTTCGAGTGGTCAGCAGCAGTTCACGGTAAAAGCGCATTGGCCACCGTCTATTTATCTGGACCTCTGATAATCGAGTTATCGCTGCTTTCTTTTCATTCGATTCAATCGACAGCCGAGTGATACCGTCGACACTTCCGAGGGATCGGCTACGTTTCGAGTGCAATTTATTAGAGAAACTCTCGTGAACATATCGATACTGGCGATTCTAACCAAACGGGATCCCCGTGTTTGCGAAGGACGTTTGTTCTGCAAGCATGACATCGAGCCACGCGATTTTTCTTCTGTAACGTTCGTGACATTGAAATAATCGTCAAGCTTTTGTTAATTAAGCATTTGAGATAAATGTGACTTTGTTGACTTTGAAAACGAAGTTTGTCCATTCTTTCGTTTTTAAGATATTCTTTATACAGCTATTAAAAATTATCTTACAATTGATCGTGAACAATGTGAAAGTTTTCGTTTAAAATGAAAACGTTGAAAATAATACAACGAAGAGAACGCTGTAGAAAAAGATGAAAATGGAGAAAGGGAGAGGCTGAATGTTCGGAGTTTTCAATCTGCCATTCTATCATTGACAATTTCGCGCAAATGGGATCGCGGTGCAAGGGCGTTGAGGCGTGCTCTCGGCGCACATTGGCGTTAAATAAGAGTAACCCAGGCCAGCGCGGCGTCACGACATAATTGCCTGTGAAATCACTAGATGGATTTTGCCTCCTTGTTCTGCATTTTCATCCTGTATTTTTGCAACACCGCGCCGTTCTCGACTACCAGCGATACAGCCACGTGTAATTCACGGGATCGAAACGCGGCCACCAAACTGTTTCGCATCGCATCAACGAATATCATTCTCTAACGTGTTCCCAATGAATCTGCCACGGGAAATTTCAATCTCCTCTGGTTAGATTACTGTAATTTCGAAATTTCGCGCAACTATCCTACGGATGCGAATCTCGAACAGAGTACAAACATAAATGAAAGGTTACAATCCCTAAATCTTTATATTTCTAGATACGTAAATATCTCTAAATATAATCAAATTTGCACAAAGACATGTTCTATCGTAAAGTTCTCGAAGCGATGCCACAACACCGGAAAGAAGCAAATGCCTGTAAACGTGGTGGCAAACAAACTTGAGTCGGTGGATTATTCCCCGAAGAATTAGGATGGCATTCAAGCCCGATGGAAATCATGTCCGCATTGTCGCGTGTCCTTCGAACGCGGAGACCGATGTTTCGACCGACGACGCGACGTTTCCGTGTTCGGCGTCGCGTCGAAGAAAAGCCGTGGAACGGGGAGGCCCCGGAGACGGCGAAGTCAAGTTTTCGAATGTCAAGGTAACGAGATTAGCGCGACGAGAAACGGTAATCAGGAATAAAAATGCTACGACCGACGGCATTTACGCTAACTAATCTTCTTCAAGAGGCGAGGCGGTGTAAACGGAGTTAGCAGCAGCCAGCTACGCGTTTCTCCGGGCTTTCCCGTCGCTCGCTCGGCTTGTTAGCCGGATAATTGGCCATTTTTATGCTAAATAGCCAACGCGACTGTTACTGCGGCTCGCATTCTCGTTTCCGCTTTTCTTCCTGTCGTTCTTGTGACTCGACTGATCGTCCACCCTTTTGTTCTTCTTGGTTAACAACACGAAGTATGTAGTCGAACCCCTTTTTGGTTTCTTGTACAAACGAGACAATCTTTTAACAAAACAATTTTGCATATTTTGAAAACAGGAGTATATTTTTATCATTCATCGTTGTTAAAAAATCCATTTCTCAAACGAAGGAAGGTTTCGATTTGCTGTTTCCACATGGCCCCTCTTTCTCTCTTTTCTCTCTATCTCACGGTGGCTACAAGATAAGGCAATAACGTCGGTCGGTGCCGCGGTAAGGCGATTACCAAATCGTGGAAATGCATTCCTCTGGTCACCTATATGGTGATAGCAAGAGAAAAGGACGAAAGATCTTCTGTGTTCCAATCCCGATTGTTTCCATTCAACGAAACCAGACTGAATTTAAATATGATGCGATTTTTTTAAAGAATTTCTTTTTCATAGCAATGCAAATACTTTTCTTAACAATATTCATAATTATGTAACTTTTTATATTACTTCGTCCTAACACATAACATGCTACGTCACCAGATATGAGTCTAAAACCTAGTAACAGGTATGGAAGCGTATAATCAAAAAGAGGAATGATTATTATTGAAACGAGTAGGTAATTTCTGAGGAATCCGCTTATTCTAGCCGCCAAAACTATAAACCAAGAACACATGTCGACATAACAGGGCGGGTCGTGGGTGGCCGGGGATGTTGGTTAACCAGGCTGAAGAGGGATGCAGCCGAAAGCTAGAGGCGGATGTCGCGCCGGGGCAAAGTTAAATTAAATCACGGGCGAAGGCAGCTAATATTGTAGTTTATCTGGCGGGACATTAGCGGGGTGAAATATGCGCCTCCTTCGCCCGAACTTAAAATCAAGATCCACCAAAGTTCGGAGCGCGTTCTCTCTCTCTCTCTTGGACAGCCGCGTGCCTCCTTCCTGCTAAGTCGCGCATGAAAATACTAATTATTATACCGATTATTAATACGAAAAGTTCTTGTGCCCACGCTGTTAAGCTTCGCGGAACGACGCCAACGAGGCTGAGTTTCTTGAGAGACGCAGGCATCCGGATTACGCTTATACTCCGCTAAACGAGGAAAACTGAACCCCTGCAACCCCTTCGGCTACCCCTCAGAAACTGCACCCACGTATACATGATAAAATGAAAATATAGACTACGTAGAATTTGTTGAATCGTGAAAATATTCGAATGAAAAGGTTCAGATCCAGACGAGTTTGAATAATATAATCCCTCTATATTTAGCTACACTGATTGATAGGTTTTGTCAAAAAATAGATGTATAAAAAATTCATTTCTTAGGAATCCCAAAAATTCATAGATTTCACGCCAAAGTAGCTTTCTGATTCTTCACCACGTCTTCTATAAAATTATCGTTCCTTGAAAATCTGGCATAACTGCAAAATTAAATAATGATTAACATGAAATTCAAGAAAGTATTAAAAAATATATATATACTCACATTCTTTTGTACTTTTCTTTTTCAACGGCGGACAAAGATGGATGAGTATGTCTAATGGAATCGATCAGGTGCTGCTGAGTAACTTTAAAATCTTTCGCTGTAATTTTTCCATCCTGAAATCAAATTGAAACGGTGAAACCATTAATTACAACGTTAAGGGAGAAATACTCCGTAAATCTACCTATAGACATTATCGCTTATCAGTGAGACGCGTTCCTCTCCAAACGCGTCGCGCTCAGGAAACTCGCTCGCTAATTAGACGTACAGTTTGGATATTCGTGTTCTTCCGGTTAGTAAGTGCCGACGCAACTTTGTTTTCCCCGTAGGAAGTTAATTAATGGACACATCTACCCATCACATACGCGATACTCATCCCTTGTATACACTGAAACGATTATGATATGTTGGAACATAGATACCACTATATCGTCATTTTTCTTTTCGCACATTTACTACAGTTCAACGATGGGTAGTTCTACGATGGGTAGTTCTTAATGTCTTTGAGATTTTTGAAACTTTGAAACCTTCGTAGTTTTGAGAATTTTTATCGCACATATATTGCATACTATAATGTATTAGAATTGTATAAACGTCTACAATCTGATTATCACCTAGGAAGTACAGAATTAGATTTCCAAGCAAACGATGAAGAAAAGCTATATCCTCGGATGGTGAAACTCCTGGAAAGAGGACGCGACTCAGGGGTGAAACAGGGTGTCTGCCTTTCGATTTTACAGGACCGCTGCAGGCCCTAACCGTGTATCATTATAACGCATAAGATAATAACCCCCTCGACGTTCAGCGAGGCGTAGGCCAGGATGAAGTGGAGCGAGATGGGGGATGGCTGGTGCTCTCGGCATCGTGCGCTAATAAACCTGGTCTACGTTTCCTCAGTTATATCGCACCGTACCTAACCCACCTAGCTACCTCGACGCCACTCTATATACATAACCGGGATGTACACCTAACGATATTATCATCATTACGCACTATCTTACTTTGGAAACCTCCCTACAAATGATTCTCGTCCCGAGTCGCGCTAAAATGCTTTTCATTATTGCAGCCAGGAGATACGACAGGATTCGCGACAAAACGGCACGATCGTTAGGAACAGAGAAACCATTTCTGGTCCTATTTTGTTGCGGACTCGTTCTTGTATGAAGTATCTCGTACTTTGTCTTTGTTACAGATTCGTTTTTGTGTGAAATATCTTTTCCCGTAACAAACAGAATGACATTTATACTCACAGTTAGATTTCCAGCAACTTCTTCGAAAGCTGTTAATTTAGCCTGCGTAACCACAGCGTTCAGATCTGCACCTGTAAATCCTGAAGTAAGCCCAGCCAGTTCTTTTAAATCCAACTCCACATGGTCTATTTTCTGTGCCTTGCAGAGCACTGCCAGTATCTCTTCTCTATCTGCCTATGCAATTAGAAAAAACGAATGTACTTATCTTGAAACTAACTATTCTGCTTTGAGTATCAATTATTGTTAAAGAAGGTATGTATACTTCATCCGGGAGTGGACAATACAACGCTTTGTCGAGACGTCCAGGTCTCAGCAAAGCTGGATCTAACAAATCTGGCCTTGACGAGGCAGCCACAACTGCTACACCTTCTCTGTCCTCCACACCGTCCATTTGCGTTAACAATTGATTCACTACCCTATCTGTCACACCGGTACTATCGTGACCTCGTCTAAAATTGAGTCAAACGTATGATAATTAGGAAATGATTTGCAAACGAATTGCATCACATCAGTTAATTATTCACCTGGGGGCGAGGCTATCGAACTCGTCAAAAAATAGGACACACGGTTTTGCACGGAGAGCTCTGTAAGTTGCAGAAATCTATTATTCTACTTATATACAGTGGTACAATTAACCGTTTCATTGCTAAATATATATACTCACCTTTCAAACATATTCCTAACAGACTCCTCACTAGCGCCTATGTATTTTGATAATAATTCTGGACCCTGAAATGAAAATTATCTAATTTGAAAAATATACAATTAATATATTTCTATAAAATTTGACTTTTCTAAATATTACTTACCTTAACGCTAATTAAATTCACGCCACACTCGTTGGCGATCGCTTTGGCAAGCATAGTTTTCCCCGTCCCAGGCATACCGTACAATAAAACACCATTTTGCAGCTTGATCGGCGCATTCTTGAACACCTCAGGATACTTCAGTGGCCACTGCAGAATCTCCACGAGGGACCTCTTCACCTCTGCCAGGCCTCCGATGTCCGACCAAACGTGACCTGTCCCTTTGTACAATTGTATACCTTGCAGGGATATTGGTGTATAATTCTGCAATGCCTTTGACATGTCCTCTTCTGTGATAATGACAGGAGGCTTCGACATTCCTTTTACATTAAAAAATCAAGTTCTTATTAATCATGTTGCAGTACAAGATTGTAATGAAATACAAAACCTTATTTCATTCTAAACATTAACTCTTAAATGTAGATTTTATTACCGTGACGATTCCAAGCAACATACGTGGCTTTCTGTGCGAGATCCACGAGATCCTGAACCATCCATCCCTCGGTCTTGTTTCCATAGTAATCCCAATTCACGTCTTCTCCAGGCACGTACCACTTGTCCCGGAGCATTAATTGCAAAATATCGATTCTATCCGCCTGATTAGAAAGGACAAATTACGCTATAAATAGAAATTTCAATGTATATCTTTCAATTTTTAGAAACATTAAATACCTTTTCTAGATTTGGAATAGTTAAAACGGTTCTAAAGAAATGGCAACCTCTTGCTGGCCTTAATTTGTGGCCTATTTTGCCGACACCTGCACAGGTGGCAATGACTGACACATAATGAGATTCTTGATATTGTGTCACCGTATTAATCAAAATATCCGTGATTCTATAAAACAGAAACTCCATATATTCTGATTTATTTTTGCAAAAATGTTGAAGAATTGAACAAACTACCTAGCCGCGTTTGTAGCATCTGGAGTATTCTCTTCGTCATTCGTCGAAGCATTTGTAATGGATTCTATATCGTCCAAAAATAATACAGAAGGCTGATAGTAAACACATTCGTTTAGTGCAGTTATCAAAATTTTGTGTAACATTTCGGCCTTCTTTCCTAAACAAACAATAAATTGTCAAGTGACGAATAAACACATTACTAATAGAAATAAGAATATACCTTTTAAGGATCTGCAATCTATTGCGTGGGCGTGTACGAAATAAGGTGGTCTTTGTAAATAATCTGTTAGTATTTTGCAAACAGTCGTTTTGCCCGTACCAAGTGCCCCAGAAATTAAAATATTTTCTCGATCGTATTCAAATCCTAATTGAGTTCGCAGACCTAGACTGAGATCCAGAGTGAATTCACATTCCGTCAAAACGTTTTTTAAATATCTGAAAGTAAGGAATATCCCAAATTTCTGTATTTGAAAAATTGTGTCAATAAAAACGATATATTACCGAGTAAAAACCTTTCCCAAACTGGAATGTTCTTGCTTCGTCTCCACAACCACCCTCAACTGACTCTCCTCATTAACAGATCTCGAATAAACCTTCATCTTCTCCACATCAACCCCATCGACCATACCATAAGTGCAACTGTCAGGGGAGATCTTTACAACACACCAATTACCATCCACCACAAGGGCAGCACAAGAATTGATCAACAATTTCTCGGGATTCGAGTGCATTGCAACATAACTTCGAAAACTGTCCAAGGACACGGAGTTCCTCAAAGAGAACAGTTCAATGGAAGAGGGTGCAACATTCTCGGAAGCTTCCAGCAGACATAAGCTAATCTTTGACCCTGTTTTCAGGTTTAAACTGATCCTCAAACTATCTGATACATAAACGCTTTTGTGAAGGAAGTTAACATTAAAATTATTCAACGCCGATGTCCCATCGAATACATCTTCCACGATAAATAGCCTAACTATAAGCTCCGTGGATAATTCTGGAACAGATGAGTCCACCTTCATGAGGAAGTTGGTGCTGGTCACATTCTGATGCTGTTTGCCCTCTGCTATCTTTTTCACTCGACACAGCGCGAAATTGCCCGCAAATTTTGGTGCATGGCGCCTCGGCACGAACACGTGATAAGGGCAAGTGGCGACAATATTGAAAGGATTATTTTCTATGTGATTTGGTGAGGGGTGGACACGATACACCACGGGCTTCTTTCTATTACAAAAACTCTGTAAAAGCTTTTCATTTCTCTCTATTTCGCTTTCTTTTAATTTGTTCTCGACCTCTTCGCTCTTAAATGGTAACATTTTTCTGAAATCTGCGATTAGATTGTTTGTGACATTATTTTGTTCCTTTGGCTCGTCTGAGTGTTCTGATTTTGGGTTTGCCAATGCGTCACCCACGTGAATTTCTGAAAACTGTTCAAGCTTTCCATACTTCAGATTTGGCTCCAAAGATTCTGTGAAAGAACAGAAGTTTTGAAGGTGTGATTGAGTCTCACTATACCCTGATTAAGATCGCATACTAATGAAAATGAACAGTTTTTTTACTTGCCTACAATTAATGTTATGGAAGAAAATTTCGAGACCCACGCAACGATCGGTTGATTTTTGGCAACCACGCGAATTTGATTAAGAAGTGTTGATTGTACCTTTTCAATTTGCAATTCCTATGGAAGAAGTCAATGATTTAAGAAATTCAGTAAAGTAGCAAAAGTTAATTGGAAAAATGAAAATTATATTGCCCTACCAGAATCTCTCTGTCATTCGTAGTTCGAGGTGCAACGCTGATTTTTGTTAAAAATGGCACATCTTTTACAGAACACACAAAAACTTCGTCACCTTCATTAATGTTCAAACTTCTAGCAAAGGATGGGCCGAGACATAAAGTTCCATTACTATTCGATCTTGCATTACAAGATAGGTAATACGTCTTATCCTTATGTAGTATTTCGATTACATTTTCCTATAATTCATAATAAATTGTTCTTAATAAGCTATTCAAATTATGAACAATTTAGCTTCTACTTATGGATATCCATTGTAAATAAGAACGATTGCTTCAATTTTTATTGTATCGACTGAAAAGGGTTCGATTTCATCTACCTAATATTCGCTATTGGTAAAGTAGAAATCTACAAACCGATTGGAGTAATAATTTTTAACTTTCCCGCCAGGAGAAAGTGCTAATGTCGACATCTAGTTAAATGATAAGACATTATGACGTAAAAAATTAGTTTGTCAAAATCTGATATGCTGATCAGATTTCTTACCGTTGTGTATGGAATGTGTTTCAGAATATAGTTATTCCTAGTTGATTACAGAAGTTATACAATACGAACCTTAGTTTCCAATTTACGTAGCCAGGTTTCCGGTAAATAGGCAAAGCAATTGTTCACTGTTATATATTTTACGAGAAAACGTTCACTTTGCATTCTTATTCTCTCATAAATCCTACAAACCAATGGGATCGAAACTTAGAAGACGATAAGAATGACGCACATGTATGAAGAGAACGTATGATTAATATTCGGTATGTGACAAATTTTCACAACATAAAATCAAAAATATTCGTTTAGTTAGGTTAACGAACACCAACAAATAGGAATATCTTTTCGTGATATTTTATTACTGTTACACGATAGATTATTCGACTTTCTACCTTGAATTTTAAGTGCATTAACGTTTTTATCGAAAAGGAACAATACTACATGTAGGTCAAAGGTTAATCGTTTGTTAGAAATATTTAGTTCGCGGTGCTCACGTGAATCTTGTTTACGTTATATAAACGAAGTTCATGAAATTAATTCGTATGCAAATGATATCTCTGAATAAATCTGTACGTTTAATTATTTTAATGAATAAAGAAGTGGTTGTACAGTTATAAAATGAACATTTAGCTATGAATTAAATATATTAAATTACATTAACAAAGTTCCTATTGCTTGCTCGAAGTTTCATCACTTATGTTGAATATTAAATAATACAAAATGTAATTATTGAGATTCATCGAAATTATCTGTCATTAACTGCGTAAAATATATATGAAAAACCAATATATTCTGAATGTGGACCTAGAAATGTAGAGGGGGAGTGTAAGCTGGGATTATTGACAAGAAGAATGGAATGAACAAGGGTGGGGGGCTCCGTTACTGGCTCCGCACATGTTCTGTACCGCCAGTTGTAAAGAATTTAAAAATTACATGTTTTCAGATTTAGATATTTGGAATTTTCAAATTTACAAATTGTCAAATTGTCTGAGCCTTCAATTATAAATTCTATTAAACAGCAGACAACCACGAGTAACAGCTGGGCACTCCCAACCGCTCAGATATGCTCTATCTCTACATTCTTTGGTCCATGATTTTGAATACAATTCGATTGTTAATCGTATCGATAGGTGGCGGTCTCAGATGTTTCCATGCTTCCAATTGGTCGACACAAATTGAAGTGGGCCAATCGTAGAAGGCGTTAACAGTAACTGTGATATTTTGAACAACGTCAACTTCAGTTGCTCTGGTGAAACGAATGGGTATCACGGCGACGTCTTAGTGGCATACGAATTTCATAAATGAAAAATACCGTTGCACCAGAGCATATTGGATAATAATTAATACCGTCAGGTAAATAATAATAATTTATTTAAAACTACGAAACAATTTTTCGTGTAAATATCGAGACCTCCTCCATATGTATTGGTGAATGTTTGGATTGTTTCACGATCGCTTGTCTCTGTGGTAGTTACGAACAGTTTGTAATTTCTACTTATTCCATTGCTTTTTTTGTATGCACTCTCATATTTAGAAATGATATTAGAACTTTTAACGCTGACAAAATTCATGCTCTCACAGTTTGTCTAACAGTATGATCTTATAATATGTTCCCGCGTTTTTACCTCCGTGAATGTGTTGTCCCATGAATCAAGTCAACAGCCAAAATTCATACCAAAAAATGTGGACGAATCTCATGATTTCTGACAGAAAGTGACTTCGATTTTAAAACGAAACAATCAAATGTTGAATCATTTTTTATAAAATTACGGTAAACAAAAAAAAATCGAAGTATCTTATTCGAATATTAGTTCTAAAATATCGTCTTCCTCATGGTCACTTATGCATGTATCGTACATATTGGTGTTAAAATCGTATATTTAATATAAAATTAATTTAAAAAATTGTATGTTTTTTGTAAGCAATAGTTTTTGTACCACTATAATTGTAAAGAATTGTTGGTTATATTATATTTGGAGTATAACATTATTAACAATATACAGCATTAGTAATTTAAAAGTAATTAATATTTTTACATACATAGGGAGAGAACAGATCTTTTAATTTTGTTAATGAAAATGGCACCATCAAAAATTTTAAATGCACAAAGTAAACAAAGCAATATTAATATAACAAATGCAAGAAAAAGAGTAACAAGAAGTCAAAATTCTAGAACAAATAATGTTTTAATTAAACCACCTGTTCTTGGAAAAGATCCCTGTGTTAAAAGAAAAGCGGAAGCATCTCCACCAAAGGAAAAAACTACAAAAAGATCTGCATTAGGAAACATCACTAATGTATGTTCCATAAATACTTTTATTTTTTCTCTAAGTTTAAATCTAATGCTGTATAATATAATAGGCTATTGGCAAGACATTGGGAACACATCAACAGGAACCAAAGAAAGTAGTTAAAAAAACTACCGCTACTCAAGCAAAACCTTTCACTCAGACAAGTTCTATCAGAACGCTTGAAAAAGCTATAACTAAACCTGAAATAATACCTCCAAAACCAAAGCCAGTGCTTCATCCGAAACCATTGAAGAAAGATGAGGAGAAAACTGAAGTAGCTAGTACAATTGTAAATGTTAGACATAGTTTAGATTTAGAAAAATCAGAAGACAGTTCTTTGTATGTAAGTGCATTAGAGGACGTGGGAGATGACACTTCTAAGAAATCAAGGAGAAGCAATATTCAGGTAAATGACCTTCAAGTGTAGAATATTTTTTATTGTATATATATATTTACATAACATTATTCAGCAGCCTGAAATAACAGAAATCTCTGAAAAAGAAAATGAAAATGAAACAAGTAACTCTGAAGTACCTTCAAAAAGTGAAGAAAAATCTATAGCAGCATGTTTAGATGCTGTGCCTGAAAGAGTATTACCTGAAGGAGTTCAATGGGATTTTGATGCAGAGAATTGGTTAGACCCATTTCAGGTTTCTCACTATGCCATGGATATCTTTAATTACTTAAAAGATAGAGAACGTTTATTTCCCATTGGAGATTATATGGATAGACAAGTATGTCTCTCACGGTGGATGAGAGCATTATTAATTGACTGGATGGTAGAAGTTCAAGAATCATTTGAACTGAACCATGAAACTTTGTATTTGGCTGTGAAATTAGTTGATTTGTACCTAACAAAAGTAACAGTTGGTAAAGAAACATTACAATTGTTAGGTGCTGCAAGTCTTTTCATAGCAAGTAAATATGATGTTAGTATCAAACTTTTATACATAATTGTGTTATTAATTTTTAAACAAAGATATATTTTTTACTAAATTTTATTATAAACATCATAGGAAAGAATACCTCCAATGGTCGAAGACTTTTTGTATATATGTGACGGTGCTTACACACAAAGAGAATTAATTAGAATGGAAATGAGTGTTTTGAAAGTAATCGATTTTGATCTTGGTATACCTCTTTCGTATAGGTTTTTAAGACGATACGCTAGGGTGGGTTACTTCAATCATTGAATTTCGCTCAGTTATTTCAAGTTTTATTATTTTGATTGCAATAGTTATTTTCTTTTTTAAATAGTGTGCAAAAGTATCGATGCCAACTTTAACTTTAGCCCGATATATTTTGGAATATTCCCTGATGGACTATTCAACAATAATGTTTAGTGATAGTAAAATCGCTGCAGCTGCGCTTCTAGTTGCATTACAAATGAAAGATCTAGGAGGATGGACTGCAACTTTAGAATATTATAGTGGGTATAAAGTTGAAGACATAAAAGACATTGCCAACCTCTTGAACCAAGGGTTACATCGAAAACATAAGGAAGCATTAACAACAGTCCGCAACAAATACAGTCACAAGTAAGTCCGACATTTTTTTTCAATTCATTTAAAATTTAGTTTAGAATAGATTTCCACTTCTTTTTCTTCCGACGTTTGCATTTGTCTATCATTCGGCGAAAAGTGTTTAAAATAATTGGAAATTTTTTAAATATTTTTTTATATTTTAGGATATTCTTTGAAGTAGCGAAGCTGCCATTAAAAGATACTTTAGATATATAAGTAGCTTAAAAAATAAAGATGTAGGTAATAAAAGCCAAGATTGACAATAATATGCAGGAATGCCTCCATTACTGTTAGGTAGCCTGTAATGAAATTTAACAAATATTAAGATGATCGCCGAGCAATGACATGCAAATCAAAATGGCCCTATTTAATTTACGTAATAATAAAATTACAACTAAACGGTTTCAAAATTACTTATTACTTGGAAACTTCAAAAATTCAAATGACTGAAAGTTAATTTAATTTTTATACGCATCCGAAATTACCAATACATGCTATCATTTTTTTTCCTGTTTTTTTTTTTCGGGACTTTTTTTTTTTTTATTTATACACTATTAGTAGTCTCTCTATTATTCTACAATCTCAGTATTTGTAAGTTATTTTAATTTTTGTTGAGAAATTTATTTTAGCGCCACGCTTTTATACTCCATAAAAATTCAATAAAAGAAAATTAATATTTCCGAAAACCATTTTTATGCATGGAAAGGTTGAAGTAAATCTTTTATTCTTTTGTTTTTCATTTTTTTATACATATATTATTATACAATACCTTATCGTAGATTGAATTGGTACGTATATACGTGTATGGCTAAAATTATGCGGCATCTGTGTTTTAATAAGCCGTGTAAGGAGTGTGGCGTATTGTTATGCATTGTTGTTACACTTTATAGACTGATAATAAATTGTATGCTTCTAAGGTAGTTATCATAAAATTACCGGAATTATAGAAAATCTTTAATCATTGCGAAGTATAAAATTAAGAATAAAATTTTCTTCGTCTATAAGCGAAAAAATTGAAAAATTAATTTATATCGTCAAATTGCATGAAAATGATATAATTTAAGTGCATATGTAATTTATAGAGAAAGTATAATTTCTCGTTATTTGCCATTCTAAATGAAATTACTTAGTATTAATAACATACATAATGCGGGTCAAACAAACAGATCTATTTTTCTCTATCTTGTCATAATTATTAGTTATCTTTATTAATAATTGTGACATCTCTTTTTTAACAAAATACCACCTGTGATATAAATGTATTTAAAACTTTGGTATAATCAAATGCATCAAAATTATCTCACGTACACAATCATTATGCAATTTGTATGCTAGAAATTATTTAGGACTACTTGTTCAAAAAAGTATAAATCCGACTGAGAAAGTAGTTGTACATACTGACCACAATCACCAATGTGTACATATATCTAAAAATTATTAGGACAAACTTAGAACGATTTCTTTATATTTAGTGATTTACCATATGAATAAGGATATTATATAATTTTAAGGATTACTGAAATTAGGTGGTGTATATAATATCATTATAATATATTTTTTTACGGACGGTGAATGTACTATCACTTATTATTTTGTAAGATGTGTGTATGTGAACTATTGTAAACAAAGTGTAATTTAATAAAATCGAATAATGATTTTTAATTTTTTCTAAGCAATATTTCTTCGTACATCTTTTCAGTATAATTTCAATAGAATACAAAAGTGACAACTGTCCATGAACATTTTCAAAAAATAAAAAAATATTAAAGCTTTCAGAACGTTTTATTATAAACTTCGATCGTATTAACAGTTTTTTTTATAAATAATGCATACTTTCAATCATGATAATAACCAGGTACATCATTTATGACTATTTTCTCTAACATAAAGATATTGTTTTTATAAACCAATCTACTTAAAATGTTATTGCCATTTACATTTCATACTCATAACATGCAATAATTTAAGTATTCATTTCATTACATTATTTACATTAAAGTCTATTAAATTAAGGTTTACTAAATGTTGGAAAAGTAAAAATAATTTCACTTCAGCTTCTTAATAGATAATATCATTTACATTATTTTCAATACAAAAATAACTTTTAATTATTTGCAAATAAATTAGAACAGAGTTTATCCCTATTTTCGTTTGTAAAACAGTACATAATATTAAATAATTACGTAACAGAAAGAAAAAATAAATAAGAAATACTTTAAAAATAACATTATAATTATTTTAAATATCACATGGTTTCAGTCTTTGCTACGTCTGTCATTCGCACATAGTTATGTTAAATAAATTTTTATTTTTATAAAATACTATACTTAAAAATTTCAAGTAATTGAAAATATCGCAGTGCAGCAGCACAGAAATATAATTATACAGACCTTGATTTTATATTAAATACAATAAATAAAAGATAGAACTTGAAATACAATTTTCGAAAATCTGATTTTTAGAACTAATAACTTACATTTCATTTAAATTGTTAACTTAATTTTCACATGTAAAAATATAACATAGGATATTTTTACCGTGTGTCAAAATTGTTCTTCTCTAGATATCCGCCTGGCATGTAAACGAATACAACGCGGACAATCGGCTTTATGAAAGTTCTGCTTACATTCGTTATGAAAGCATGCACCACACATTTCGCACCTATTAACTTTCAACAATTCCCATGGAAATATAATATCTTTAGAACAACATAGTTCACATACAAATCCTCTCGCTTGGCATAACTGAAATTTATATAAATGCACTTTTATTCAAGAAACATATCAAATAAATTCATATATAAGTTTAGAACATTACCTCACAGCCTACAGTATGAACATTACAAATTTGAACTAATTCTTGTAATCTCGTTGGCAGAATACCGTATTTAACATGCATCAGATCTTGAATGGAATACACGTGAGGTTCATTTAATATATAACTGGATTCCTTTTTCAACACTTCTTGAATGCTAAAACAAAGAAAAATAAATATCAAGACATTGTAGTTGAAATATTTACGAAAACAATTATTAAACTTTTATACCTTGTTGCAAATCTACATGTAAGTAAGAAGTCTTTAAAGAAATATAATTGTGTACGCATCAATCTTGTTCTGTCCAATTGTTTTATGCGCCTATATAATGACGGGTTTAAATCGTTTATTTGAAACAATGGATCTAATGTCATTTGATCCAACAGTCTGTATGAAAAGTTTGATACAGGATATCTAAATGAACAAATATCAAATAAATATGATAATTTTAGAGATTTATAAATTACACATACTTCTGTCAAACTGTTGTACCTATTAAAATCCCATTTAGATAAAATCTTTCCTGGTATCAGTGCCACTTGATTAGTATGACATCCAGTACAGAAATATCTGCCTAAATATTCACAGTAACGAAATTTATTTGCATATTTTACGGCAACTTTCATTCCACATCCTGCGCACCTATAATTCTGTTTAGCTATAAGAGTTCGCCGCCTAAAGATACGAACATCAAATTTGATTATGTATTTAAATTATGCCTCTTTTTAAACTTGTAAACTTACACTGGCGGAGGATGTGGTGTGAAAATAATTTGAGGTCTCGGTGGGGCCCATTCTGTGGTCCCACGCAATGGAATAGATTGTAAATTTTCTGCTTCATCTGGACTAATTGGCCAACTTTTGGGTAACGGTAATAATCTTTGTGGTGCATCTTTTTCTGAGACAAGCCATTGTAATTCGCTAGCTCTTGGTAATTGCTTTTCGCTAAACCTACTGAGAAGCGATAGAGCTACACCTTCCGCGGACATACTACTGTCAGTTAACGTTGATTCTGTTCCATGCAAGGGGGATGTTTGATACAAATCTGCGTCTGAATACAATGATGCCATAGATACTGAAATGCCAGGGTTTTTAAGTTTTGCTGCATTTCGTTCGTCATCCACTTCTAGATCTTCTGTATCGTCAGTAAAAATATTTTCTGATGGAGTATCTGAGGAAGTTGACAATGGACTAACACTTTGATCAGTAGTCGTTGTATCAGTTTTTCCATCGCTCAATAAGTCACGATTCCATGTCCTTCCTTTGCACTTCTCTTCTTGTCGTTGACGACGTCTCAATCGTATCCTTTGTTTTAAGCTATTTATTTCTTCGTCGCTTTCCTCGGCAGTTTCTTCCATAAGACGCCATTGTTTGTTGCATTTCACTTGCTCAATGGCAGCTATCATAGCTTCAGAAACACTAAAATGTGCATTTTCTCTATCCAATTCAGCATTCGCTCTGGAAAATTGTGCAGAAGCTAAAAAGCTTGTTAAACTTTGACCCTCTGCTGGACGTGGAAAGTATCCTATTGCCATAGGCTGTACGCTACTCCCTCCATCTTCCATGAAACTTTTCTTTGGTGTTCTTATATCTTTTTGACCCTCGATTTCCAAGCTCCATGGACCAGTAAATTCCGGCGCCGATCCAGGTAAAAAAGAAGATAGTCTTCTTGGCTTATCAAATATATTTATTTCCGCCGAATCTGTACTAGATTTGTTCGTTTCAATTTTATTTGATTCGGTACGTGGAATACAATATTCTTTTATCGTGTTTCTTGATTTGTCATCGCTATTTAGTACATCTGAATCTTCGCTAGATTTTTTAGCTGCATAATTATCTTTTGTTTTAATTTTATTTTTCGTTTTTCTTAATGGAGTTCTCGGCTTTACAAGTAATGGATTATCCATAACCATGGATGTAGAGTGTTTTAATTCAGCATAATTTACATCAATGATTTTTGATAATTCAATAGATGCAATTTGAGAATCATTATTTCTATATGAGTTTGTATTTGCAGTAACTAGTGCAGATGCAGAAGAACCTGTTTGTGGAGCTGTAGAATTTTTAGTCAATTCTGAGAGGCTATTCCAAGTTTTTAAAGGTATATCATTTACTTCTTGGGTGTCTAACACTTTAATTTGATTTTCTTCAAATTTATCTTCATTTTGTTGGCTCACTTTCTTATCTGATGCTATTTTCAATGATTCTAATTGACTTTTTTCAATATGCATAGTTGTATCTCTTGCCACAGTAAAATTTGTAATTGGAAAATTGATTGGATATGAAGAAGATCGACGATGTCTGTTTGGACTTGTTTTTGGAGAAATCCAAGATGGTAGAAACTAAAAATGAAAATGTTCAAATAATTAATATACAAAATATAGATAAACTGAAGGCTTAAGTAGTATTTAAGATATATAACTTACTAAAGATGGATCAATTTCTGTAAGTAATGTTGGCTGATTTCTTTCAACTGCTCTTAAACATAAAAGAGTAGCTTCAGATAAATTTTCTTGGCATAAAAATGCCCATGGTTCAAAACATGAAAGTAAATGTTCCTTATCAGACAAAAGCCAAGAAAGCTTATGTGATAAAGAATGACTTTCTAAACTATAACATAAAATTCGTTAAAATATGTTATGTAAATTTAAATGTTACATAATTTACTTCTACAATTACCTTTTATACAACCATAACATATCTTTTTGTGATGTTATTCGGGTTGGCAAATTTGAAAAATAATCTTGAGATTCTGAGATAACAGGTGATAATGCTAGGGAAGGTTGTAGCCAATTTAAACCTTGTATAAAAATCCAACAATCTGGTTCTCCCTTATAATAAATTTTATTATTTTCCTCTTTTTCTTACTTTCAATATTATCAAAGTACTGTTATTCCTCGTTATGTTTGTCATAATTATCATATGAAAACAATATTAAATAAAAATACTAAAATTGTTTTACTTTGTTTCAATTTCACAGATAAAAAGAAGACAAGTTATTAAAATTAATAATGAAATTTACTTTGTAATACAAAATAAGTTAGGAACAATGAAAACAAGAGGATAAACACTATCTTACATTTTGATTAAATATTCGACAGCCGTGTTTGAATATACGTTCCATCACATTGTGAAGACGATTTAAACCGCCGTACACATTCCATACGTTCAAAACGCCATCAACCAATAAACCTTCTACAGTAGTACGAAGACTCTGTAGAAGTTGCCATTGCTCTCTAATATGGGCGTCGTCGCACATGCTCACAATCGGGAATCACTTGCTACATCAATTAACAAATTACTTATCGTTACGTAGTAAAATATACTTCGACAAAAGTTAACAATAGTTTTACATTAGGCAAACATTATCTATCAATATCAACAACGTTAACTTATACTATCGTAGATGTTCATCGAACTTCCTGTTACTGCATTGAGATATTGAAATTCCTGATTTTGACGTTACATCATTGTAAGGGATTTTATTACCCGTACGTCATCGTTTAACGTACATGGAATCACATAACTATTTCCTTACATAGTTTTAGTGTAAGAAAACATATGTAAGATACATCAGAAAGTATGTACCGCGTTAACGTCAAGTAACACGCATGACATTTGCTAATAGGTTAGAAATTGGCGTATACACTAGGTATTTCCCCGACATAAAAGAATGTACTTCCTTTGCGCATCTTGGCTAAATTCACAAGCTATTTTAGCATTAGTGTAGTACTAATCTACATCCCGATTCTTGCTTCGTGATTATATACACGGTGAACAAAAATATATGAATAGTGGAAAGAAATGATAATTATACATAACAAATTCTATGATTTTAAATAATATATCTGAAGTAAGTTATTTCCAAATGAATTATTGAACGTAAAACAAATATTTTCGTACAAGTATTAATCTATACCGTAATATTCTGATAAAACACTTCTTCCCGCCAAAGATTTTTAAATCTATTCACGTGACCAGCAAGTAGTCACGAGTCACAATTCACAATCGTTGCAGTCGCCTCAAAACTAGTTTTACCGCAACTCGCCGGCGGAAACGTAGTTCTTAGGATTGTGCTTCGTTCCTAATCTTGATTTATAACATAACTTCGTTTTTTCGGATCGGTTATTTCTCGACTGACAAAAATGTCTACTAAACCTGCATTCAAAGTGGGTAAGTACTAAAATCATGAAAAAATTCGGAGTCACATTACTCAGCACATGGTCGTTGATTTGGAGTAAAAGTCGTAAACTTATTTTATGGTATTTAAAGATGCCATTTCTCGTACAATATATGGAAAGAATAGCAAAGAATGCGTTAAACTATTTGTAGATGATGAATAGGAATATAAGTTACAAAATTGAAAGAAATCTAATACGATGATAAACGATGATTAACCTACACGACCATGTGTTTGTTAAAAAAAGTTTTCTGTGATGCATAGTGACATTGATTTTATCTAAAGCGATCTCGCATAATAGAATGTAATAAGAAATTCACTAACACAAATCGAAATTCGATTGAACCGCAATCACGAAACAATTGAAAGTGTGTCGTAAGCGCCATCATTCATGTGCGTACGAAAATTCAAATCATTGCCTCAGTAAAATCGATTATTAAATAATTTTGTTAATTTTATTTGTCAGTTTGCTTATAAAGTAATAAAAAATTAATTGATTAATAAATTAACAAACAATCTTTTTATTAATCGTAGCCGATTTGTCGTTGGCGGAATGGGGGCGGAAAGAAATCACTTTGGCAGAACATGAAATGCCAGGACTGATGGCCATTAGGAAGAAATATGGTCCTGAAAAGATTTTAAAAGGTGCAAGAATTGCCGGATGTCTTCACATGACAGTGCAGACTGCAGTACTTATTGAAACCCTCATTGAACTTGGTGCCGAGGTAAGTTTTTTAAGTTTTTAAAGACGGTAATTTTCGCGCGCATCTTTTATCGAAACGATTTAGATTAATCGTTCGATTCGTATTATGACAATTTTATGAATACGTTTTTTTATCTATGATAATGCGAATTGTTCTCCTAATCTTTTTATTTCAACTTATGATGAACCTTTATCTTGTTCGTAAAAAGAAATGACACAAATAAATCGCATTTACCCGTAAATGAAATCTTATCTTGTAGGATCATGACCTGCATCTTTCGTAAGATTCGTTTACAGTTGTATCAGACATTGAAAAGACGTAGAATCTTTTTTTCAATAGGAATTTAGATCAGATAATGCAAGAAGAGTATTTCTCTTTCATTGTAATGCAACACATTCTTCCTTTGTACAAAATAAAAAAGAAGTGATCATAACAACAAAAAATACTTGCAATTTTTTCTGCCAGTTTGAACAAAAATCATGTTATTGACATATTTTTTATTTATGTATACAGTATTTTGACCTTAGTTCAACACTGAACTATGTATGTAATCTATCCTTATTTATAATCAAACATCACAAAACATTGTATTGGAAACAGACAATGTTATTGATTCTTAAACTTATCATATAATCGATTTAAAAGCAAACAAACCTCGAAGTTACACCTCAGAAACAACTGACTTTCCATGTTTCAACGTTACACGACATCCATTGCCATCACACTGCTTACTCATTGGAAATACTTGATGCACACTCATCAGGGGTTACCGTGATTACTGATACGTTACCGCTCCTCCATTAGGTGCAATGGTCGTCGTGCAACATATTCAGCACGCAAGATCATGCGGCAGCTGCTATTGCAAAAGCAGGGATTCCTGTGTACGCGTGGAAAGGTGAAACCGACGAGGAGTATCTATGGTGTATAGAGCAAACCCTTGTCTTTAAAGACGGTCCATTAAACTTAATCCTCGACGATGGAGGTGATTTGACCAATTTAGTTCACAACAAGTTCCCACAGTACTTGGAGAACTGTCGAGGGATTTCCGAAGAGACCACCACAGGTGTTCACAATCTGTATCGCATGTTGAAAGAAGGCACACTGAAGGTCCCAGCGATAAACGTGAACGATTCAGTAACAAAGGTTCGTCATACATCATTCTCCGAATATATCCCTGGATTCTATATGATTCCCTTCTGTCGAGCAGAGCAAGTTCGATAATTTGTATGGATGCAGAGAGTCATTAATCGATGGTATCAAGCGGGCAACAGACGTTATGATCGCTGGAAAAGTCTGTGTGGTTGCCGGTTATGGAGATGTTGGAAAAGGATGCGCTCAAAGTCTCAGAGCACTTGGTGGACGTGTGATTATCACCGAAATTGATCCCATTAATGCTTTACAAGCAGCCATGGAAGGATACGAGGTGATAACTAATGCTTTCAGAATTCAGACTCCAAAAGATCCTGAAACTTCCAATGTGGATTACTCCTTGAACAAATTATTGCATGTTCTTCTTAGGTGACTACAATGGAAGAAGCATCAAGTAAAGGACAAATATACGTTACCACTACAGGATGTAAAGACATCATAATGGGTAACCACTTTATAAACATGCCAGAGGATGCTATTGTTTGTAATATTGGTCACTTTGACTGTGAGATCGATGTTACGTGGCTGGAAAAGAACGCTGTTGAAAAAGTGAACGTCAAGCCACAAGTAGACAGATACACGCTGAAAAATGGAAGGTGGGCAATGAATATGTAGTGACTGTTCATATTTATGGTATACCAAAACTTCAAAAAGAACAGTCATCCATTAGACAATCACCTGTTGCAAAGAACATGTGCATACTCATTTAAACAGAATAGGTCATCCATCGTTTCAGCTTCACATTCGATTCTCCCGTTTCAGACACGTCATTCTCCTAGCAGAGGGCCGTTTAGTTAATCTTGGATGCGCGACTGGACATTCCAGTTTCGTAATGAGCAACTCATTCACGAACCAAGTTTTGGCGCAGATAGAACTGTGGACAAAGACCGAATCCTATCCAATCGGTGTTTACATGCTGCCAAAGAAATTGGACGAAGAGGTTGCAGCGTTGCATTTGAATCATCTTGGCGTGAAGCTAACAAAATTATCAGAAGAACAAAGCAAATATCTTGGCGTACCTGTAGAAGGGCCTTACAAGGCGGACCATTATCGATATTAGTCGCTGAACATCTAATGGCTCATATGTACTTCTATCTATGTAATAGATATAATTAAAATGTGCCGGCGATAGTGTTTTGATTTGCATTATCGGTCGTTAATCTGTTAGTCATTCATTTATTAACATCACTCGAGTGTCAAGTGTTCTATTCAATCGATCAACGCCAACGCAGGAACTGTATTTTGTAGTACTACTTTTTTAATGTCTACAAGCTTGAGTAGATGCAACTATCCATTTTAAATAAAAGAAATTTGTTTATGAGTCAGTTTTTTTGAAATGGAACAAAAAAAAGTCACCACTCCTCCATTAGAAGTTAGACCTTTGCTAAAGGTAATATTACCCGGTATAAAATTTATTCAGACCTCTTCTTTGTATAGGCAAAACAATTAGTATTTTCAGCTAGCTAGATGGACGCTATTAGTTAGTGGCATAATTTACGGTATCGTTAAGAAGAGAAAATATACTGTGATAGAAAATAAGTTACGAGAAGAAGAAGAAAGAGAGAGGCCTGCTAGAGAAGCCCGTATTCGTTGTGAAAAACTTCGACGCAACGCCGGTACATTTTGCTATCATTTTTATAATGTACATACTGCATTTTATATGTGTTATTCCCCTTACAGCTGAAATGAAAGAGCTGGAAAGAATATTTTTAGGAACAACTTCATCTGATACCGAAGAAATACCATGTAATGAAAACGTAACTTCAGAAGATAATAGTTCAGTATCAGATAGTACACCAAAAACAGTTGTTTCTCCAGATGATAACAAAGCAATACCAAACAATGAATTGGAAGAACCAGACATTTATCCAAATTATGACGAAGATTTTGATGAGTAAAAAAATTATAAGAAGAACGTAATATAAAATATGAGTTTATGAAGTTAACTGTAAATGAAATAAAGCCCCAAATTTGCAACAGACGTTAAAGAAAAAGACATGTTTATTATCCTGTCATAACATTCATTACTTTTCATCGCGATTATGTACACTTCTTGTTTCTTTTATTTACAATTTTAATAAGGTAGAACTTTCCTGTAAGCAATAACATCCACAGCCTGTTGGACATAGTGTTTCGCTACTGAACCATTTCGCTAAATGCTGTGTGTGCCCTCCATGTCCACAGAAAATACAGAAGTTACTTGGACCTGAACATAATGTATTTTATTAAATTGAATTTTCTCAACAACAAAAAAAGAAGTGTGAAATATTCATAACTAAGACTCAATATACCTCTCACGGAAATATGACAAATTACACATTCTAAAGCTAATCGTTTACAGCTTATACATTGAGGTCCTCTGCTAACTTTACCACACATTTGGCACTCGCTTTGAAACTCAACACCTTTGTGCGTGTCCAACGGAGTTGCACTCACGTGTTTTAATACTTGTGCACGCGCGTCCAATAGTCTCCATCTGTGCAATACCTCTGCATATGCTTTTTTGTATCCATCATAAAGAGTAGTATATTTTTCATCGAGTAATCTGCAAAACTGGTGTTGATATAGGTTCTTACTTCATATTAGTATGGTAGGATATTTAATCGTATACCTAATACTTTTTACAGAATCCCCAAACGAATCTTGAATTAACTTTAAATCATCTAATGAATCAGACCACGAGTTGGATCGGTGTTGTTTCAAATTCTGAAAGTTCCATCCTTCCAATGTGGTATCCGCTAGGTGAATTGTATGATATGGCGAACCACCAGGCTAAAAAAATATACAGGGCATAATATATTATAGCTTAACTTATAAATGTTGAAATTAACATCAAAAACATAAAATATATATTTAACAAGATGAACAATATGTCTCTGATCACTTTCTGCGCAAAAATGTTTGTCTTCTGTATAAAGTTGAAACATTATCACAACAAACAGTACATCACATATAATTAGTTACTACCAACTACTAAATATTATTAGTCATAATACTGTAAAACAATTAGGTACAACATTGAAAAGTTTGGCATTTTAAAATCAGGCATTGGCCAAACCTGCATGCTTTGTGATATCACGACACTTCCAGTCCGATGCTGTAAGGCAGTAACAAATATCATCATGATAAGTGAACCCTAAGAATCAAACATTTCAAACACGCACAAACTTAGAAAATTCGGAAACCATGCCTTACCTTCAACCACCACTTTCCTGTAGAAAGCCTCTATAACAAAGATAACATTATATCAATTATCTGGATTTCGAAAAAATATATAAAGAGAGTGATGAAATGAAACAGATGCAGATTACGTCGGTATAGTATGACTTTTCGATTTACAAACATAGATAGTGAAGTAGGAAAGACCACTTCTCTGAATACGTCTTAATTAATATGATAAAGTTTACTTTGAGATCTTTTTTATACATGTATAGATCTATAATATATGACTCGATATGATACCCACATACATAAACAAGTGTTTCGCTTTTATGGTATAGATAACGCATACGATACCGTCGTATCGCAACTGCAGGTCGTATTTACATTGTTTAATTATTTCTCATGCACTGAAAGAGTTGCGTGCTGAGTATGAAAGATGTGATATACTGCGATTCGAATAGGCTAACATCGAAACACGAATAAATATTTATATTTAAAAAGTAACCTTGAATATCGAGATGTTCAACATGTTTTATGAACAGAAGACAAATGATCAAGACATTTAACACACATCAGTTTTTAATGATACTATAAAAATAGTGCTCGTGCTAGACCATGCTAGAACTCAACACTCACGTATGAATATGACATACTTACACTAACGTTGATAGATTTGCTACTTAGTCGTGTTTGAGAAATATCAGAATTTTCCGAACGATAACTAAATGCACAACTCAGCATACCTGCCATTTGAATATCTGACTGATTGGCATAATGCTGTATCCTACGAAAATGATAAATGACTATTATCATATGTACACAACAATATAAATAATTTCTTCATTACTTACAAGGAATGAATCAAATTTTGACCAAAAGGATGTAAAGGCCATGGGGCATCGATATCAGGTGACTGACAAGAATTTTGTCCCACGTTCGCAACTGGTTGCGAAATAACAAGAGCAGCCAAACACCATGCCTGAACTAAATCGGGACGTTCTAGTGCTGCAGCAATATTTGCATTATATTGACACATTGCTGGTATGTCAGTAATATTAATGCTACGAATCAAACAAGATTACAAGATCATATAATTAAAAAGATATCCAACAATTAGATAGAAAATATAAAATTATTCATTGCACTTACACATATTTCTCAGCTAGCTCTTTGTTAACGAAAAATAATGACGAAGCATCATATATTATTACCATAAAATGATAATTCTTACAACATGACCTATAGGTCATTCTGTTCGTATTGTGTAATCCTCGACTTATTTTCTGTGAATTTCAAAACATCTCTTTGTATAATGTTAAAAGCATTGGTAAATATCTTACACTTTCATGATCTTCATCAAAGTCACTACCACTTACACGATCTTGAAAATAAAACGAACTTATAGGAATGTTATCATTCGACTGTACATAGGAATTCGAATACATGTGTATAAAGTGTTCTCCATTGCCAATCCCATTTCCTAAAGCAGAAAGTGCTCTAGGTGTGGTATTTTCAGGTTTCATTGATGACCTTCTGGTGTACGATGCACGACCAAAACATACAAGTATTCCTATTGAAACATTGAATTGAGCCCCAGCACACGAATGATTTGATCATTTTTACGATTTCGTTTACATACCCACACAACAAAATTTAGCACCAGAAGTTCTAGGAAACGGTATATAGGCATCTTGATAATTAGTGTATATGTTAGAAGAACCTAAGAAATTTGCATTATCTTGAATGTCATATCCTAAATGACTACTTTCATTTTCGTCCTTTTTACATGTCTACAGAAATAGAAAAAGTATTATTCAAAACGAACGTCAACCATATGACGAAAAATAAGTTTTATCTTTACTTGCTCTAAAGTTGTAATTAATTGTCTAAGGCAGGGTTCTAAACATGATCTGTTCTTTTTAACACGTTGCTGAGCAGTCTGTTTTAAAACTTTTAACAGTTTCGTCATTGTTGCATTATCAATTGTTGTTCCAGGACAAAACTGAAATGTGGGTTGTGCACTGTATGGATAATTTGGAGGGAAATTTACTTTTAATATCACATTGTAACTTTTGTTGGATGCTGTTACAGTACAACTACGTTCTACAGCATCCATTTCATTAACCTAAAACAATAGAAATGTTTACTCTCGTATATTTATCCTTTACATCATTGTATATTACCTCTATATTGGGTATGTTCATATTTATCAAAGAGAATTCTTGCTGCAATGTCTTTGGTTGTGTAGGAGACGATATTTCTTTATTATTTTCGATATATGTATCTGATTCAGAATTCAACGCCGGTTCATCTACTTTTGTTGTTATACAACTCACTTCGCGATCATTTTGAGTATCGTTAAGTTGCAGTTGCTGGACGGATTGTAATGTTCCTAAACCAAAAGCACATATTAATTAGTCAAAACCTTGACAATCAAAAATTTGCTATATTTACAAGCAAAATATACGCACTTATATTATTATCTTCAGAATACTGAGTGTAAATAGATGTATTATCATCTATGCCGTGTCCACATAACTACAATGTTATTGTTCTAAATTATTTTTATATCAACAATAGTTACAGTTTATTGTGTAATATGTGCAAGTATATACCTACTTTTTTTAAAATGGGATCAATTTTATATATCCTTAAACATTGGTCTTTTGACCAAGTAATCAATTCAAAATCACTATTTTCTGCAAATTATAAAAATATTTAATAACTGGATAACTTCTTAGATAAAAGTTTATTCATAAAACGTACCTAACTTTTGATGCCTCCATTGAAACTCGAGAACAACATCAGTATGTCCTACAAAAGTATAAATAGGTGCACTGAGATTTGTTATGTTCCATAATAACAGACTATTTTCTCCTCGTCGTAATTGTGGTACTACTATTGTTACCAATCCCTCTCCAAATGGCTGTGGATGATATAACTTTTATAATCACAAATGAAATTAGATTTCATTAAATTCAATGTTATTTTTACCGTATATCTAGCCCTCCATACTGGTGAATTTGTTGTTAAAATGCTCTCTGCTCTACGTGGATTACTAATATCAAAGATTTTCACTGTACAATCTTGACTAGAAGTAGCCAGTTGATTTTGTTGGAATGGACACCAATCTAAACCATGTATCTAAAATAACTTTGGTGTAAATAATTATTGTAATGATGTTGTCAAATAGAACAGAAATATTCACTTTTGTTAAGTGAGCAGCTATATACTGCATAGGGCTATTTCCTTTTCGTTGATCCCATATTTTAATGTCCCCATCATGAGCAGTAGCTAACATGTTAGGAGATAAAGTATTCCATCTTACTTGGGAAGAACCAGCTGTAACATGTTCATTTATAATTACATTCAAATGTTTAGAACAATAGCTTTTTATCATCTTCTTGAGTATCCCAAAGTATATTTACCTACTGCAGACAAAGATAAACAAGGCCTTCTTTGATCTCTTACATCCCAAATATGTATAAATGTATCAATGCTACAAGAAGCAACAATATCTGGTTCTTTAGGATGCCAGTTTAAGTCACTTACTACTCTTGTATGTGCTTTAAGACTATGTGTTGTTTGTAAGTCATAACAGCCAACTCCATTAAGAGATAATATTTCAATGCGTGTATTACTCTACAATCAAAGTCTAAATAAACATTTTATGATATGTGCTTGAAATACACAATACTCAATTTCTAACCGATACAGCACACAGGTGAGAATTTGTACTTGTAGGATTCCATTCAGCCGAGCCAACTTCGTACTTGCTTTGTCTTTGAAATTTTTTTAAGGTATCAGCACCTTCATCTAGATGTTTCACTGCGAAATACCGACGTCTACAAACATATAAAAAAGACAGACACATTAAAAAAAAGCCTGTATAAAGTAAACAATCTTTGTATTCATGATTTCTTACCCAGCAAGTAATACGTAATTGCCAGTCGCGTCTACGGCCATAGTATTAGCCTACGAATGATAAAGATAATTGAATAGTTAAGAACATTCAATTATTATAATGAATAAAAAATAAACGAATCATTTCATGAAGCTACTGTAGGAATACATTTCTATTTCATAAAACAACGTGCCTGTAAATCGCGATGCTCCGTGACCACATAGTCGCTACCCCAACGTTTTGACATTTTACCAGTAAATTCGAATTCCTGTCAGCATTATGCAAGGTTAGAAATAAACCGAGTACGCAGACCAGAGTTAAATTGTATGTATTTTATTTCACAGATGATCGGATCTTTTTCGCGCAGCTCGACTGAGCTTCGACGGCTCCTTGGTGGGGAGACCCCACTAGTCTGTCCTTTTGTTAGCGTTACATACATAGAGTAGATAATAATATATAAAATGGGAGAATTTAAAAATTTGGGAACTTAAAGATTTTGAATTTTTGCAAATTTTTTAATTTTGTCAATAAAATAAAAGGCTACTAAGTATATAAATCTGGCGTCCTAATCATAAGAGCGCTTGCGCGTTACTGTTAAACGAATCTCCCTAGAACCTATCAGAACCAACCTGCGCAGAAATAATCGAAATCTGGTTATTCGGAGGTCCATTACCCGCGAAATAGTGTACACATATATACAACCATGAACACATTCAAAGTTGCGTACGTGATATGTTGCATCGCGTTCTGTACACACACATTCTTATCGTTGACTTCCCATTGGTTGAACAAAATACACATATGTACTTACACACTAACAAATGTTAGCAAGGGGCTACCACCAGAGGGGGAACGAAGTAAAAAGAGCAAAAGGGAGAGCAAGAGAATTAAAGAGAGAGAAGTTTAAGACGCTTCGCTGTGCTATTTCTGTCACGTATATATTCGCTGTTGCATATAGGTGTACTGACATCGAGAACACAAATAGTTTGTAAACGGTGCGAAATAGGGGTAAAGAAAGATTGAAGTTTATATTATCTTTGATTACTGCGTCGTAGTTTGGTCGGATTTTGGGTGTTTTTCTTTGACAGTGATCGTGATACTTGAAGTGATAGTGACAACAATGTCCGTGATTATGGATTGTTTTTGTCAGTAGCGGACGTGTAAAGGTTGTTTATCGCTTTGTTTGGCTGACTTCTGACAAAAGATTCTGATCTATCATTTTTTCTTATCTTCGTGAAACGTTCACCGGCGAACTTTCTGTTTAGCGTGAGTTTTTGATCGGAGAAACGGTGTCTTTTGTTTCTCAAGGGTAGTCGTCCGTCCTTTACACCGTTTCCCTCTCTTTACGCCTGCACGTCACTCGCGCGGTGCAAGAAGGCAACAACTCGTCACGGCTAAAGCTTGATCCAAGGACCGATTGCTGAAATCGGGACTATACGCAGACGGTAAATTCGTCTTGATATCTTTAATTAGAGATCTGTGATGTACAAGTTCGGCGCCGCGGGAAAAATCATAACGTCCACGATTAATTTCGTACACTCAAAGAGGAAAGGAATTTTCATATACATAAAAAAAATGTACAAAGACTCGATAAGTCTTCGAAGTAGTAGGAATTTTTTAACCTTTCGATTATATTGAACTATCTTGGCTGTGCGACTGAGAAACGAGGCCAAGTTTTGTCAAGAAGTACGCTAAAGGTCATCAACTCCTGTGCAACGTAATGGAGTATTAATGACAAAAGCGTTCCAATAGGAGATGCACCAAGAGTATTCAGTACAGAGACACCCTGTTTATCTGATGTAAGGAAAACCACTGTTCTTGGCAAGATGAAGTTGCTTGAAAGTACACGTTTCGAAGCTATAAACAGTGCCTTGTCCATCAAAACTGGAGACAGTAAAATAATAGGCAGGTGAGATGGTTGGATCGGCGTCTATTAGATCATTCAGAAGCTGTTTTGCGATAATAAGTATCAAATTCTATTTCCAGAATAGAGAGTTACTCTTGCAAAATGGCTGGAAATGACAAACAGCTGTATAAACGTTTCAATGCTGAACAAGGTTTCACTCCACATGATCTTCAAGCACTATCACCACCGCAAACATCTTTGGGAACATCACCTGCTCAAGGATACTTTAGGTACTAAAAGTTTTAGGATCAATGTGAATCATTACAAATACATAAAAAATAAGATATTATTCCTTTACTTATAAAATAAAATATAATCTTACAATGAAAAAGAAAAAAAAAACAAAGTCAATTATTGTAAGAAGCCTATATTCACTTTTTGATTTGTCTGTTACCTGTACATTGATTTAATAACAGTCTTCTTATGTTTTTATGTATAGTCGTAGCGTTTCTGGCGACGAAGATGGCCCACTGTGTGACACAATCAGTAGGAAAACATTATTCTATTTGATTGCCACATTAAATTCAGCTTTTCACCCAGATTATGATTTCTCTGATGCTAAGAGCCACGAATTCAGTAAAGAACCAAGCTTGCAATGGGTGATGAATGCTGTAGACAGTAATTTAAGCGCAACTGCGGGAGATCATTATCGCACTCTCCGAACAGCACTTTGGGCCGCAATCGATGATGAAATATCATTAAGCGAATGTGATATTTATAGGTATATATTTTACTCAATGTGTTCTATTGCTCTATTAGATACGTCGATAAAGTCTATTAAATATTTTATATTTAATTCTTTGATAATTTCATGTAAGTAATGTGCAAAACATACTAAATAAATTAAAAATACGAAAACATTTTAGTTATAATCCAGACTTTGTATCTGATCCATTTGGAGAAGATGGATGCTTGTGGTCGTTTAATTATTTCTTCTACAATAAGAAATTAAAGCGCATTGTGTTTTTCCCATGCAGAGCAATAAAGTAAGTATAAACGCCGTTCAAATCTACTTCTTTATGCGCCGTTTTAAAACATCTTTTTATATTTTTTTTTTTACAGTCCTCTCTATGTGCTAGATTCTGGAGTGGGCAGTGATTTTGCCATGGATGAAGACGAAGAAAGATACTAAATTTATAAATACACATTTACAAACTTTATCATCGTCTTTATTAGTTCTGCCATACAAAGGCATCAGTGAACATTCAGTTTCACCTATTACATATTATGTACAATGATACATCTTAACTTTCATGATTGTATATATCTTCTTTTGCAGTGATATTTGTTTAAAATTCAATACTTCTAATAGAAAATTCTATCGTTTCTCTCCTTAGATTTTGGCGTAGTATAAAAGTTTAACTATAGTCAAAAAAAAAATCAAACAAAAAAATAAGTTGGAAATATATAAGAATTTTATTCTTTTCCTGGAAATTCATCATTTTTACATATAATGTTATTATTCTATATACTTCAAGAGTATAAATCAGCTACGTGTTAACCAAATTTTTATAAGTCTAAGAACTACATGAATGTTCTTTCTGACATAAATATTCGCGTTTGAAGTATCTATGGAAATCTTTCTGTTTAAATTCAAAAGCAACAAACTTAGTGGATTTTTAAATTGATGTTGTACTAAGTTATTCTTTTAGATTTCTGTTAAATCACCATGGCAATAAGAATAAAAGTAAAACATTTCTAATCCGTACTATAAAAATGGGAGTACAAAATCAGTAGAGCAATAGTAGATTTAAAAGTGCAGCATTAACTTTTGAATCCTAGTCATTATATTTTTAAGTTACGGAACGATTTGTTAGCTGTTTGTGCTCTTTACTAAAAACCGTCGGTCACAAAATGTTTTTGTCGTATCTATAAACTTTTAGTATAAAACTACATTTTTTCAATGTTTCATATATGCGTAGAATTTTTTAATAGATATACACGCTCCTAATTTATGTGTTGTTACATTCAATGTATTATTATATTCATTGTTTTGAACGAAGATTCTCAATCGATCTATCGAAATAATTTCGAATTTATAAAAAGATCGTATAGTATGTAAACTTTACAAAAGCATAGTAGACTTTTTTAGAACTTTCATAATTGAATGCAAATTTAATTTTATGTCACTGATGAATATATATTATATACACTTATATATACATACATAACTACAAATTACAAAAAAAAGATAACACTATGCTCGAATTAGATTATTAAATTTTGATTAAAAACAGTAATTTTGAAGTGATTTGTATAATACACGTATTATTTTAGTTTCCTTAAGACTGCGCGTTTATCTGCAGCATTTGAATAAATTTTACGAATCAATATAATTCAATGCTACATTACTTTTCTGTTTACGTCATTAAAAACAGATGTATTTACTATGTAGTATTTATCTTTACCAGATTAACTTGTGTACATCAAATAAATAAAACAAGCACAAACCTACGTTTATTAAGTAATTATTTTAAACCTAACTTACCTAATTATATCAGGCAATTATTTGTACATCATAACATCAGGGGACTGATACATGCACATATATGCATCGCATAAAAGTCTTTTCGCATGTTCTGGTAGGTGACGATCATCCGTTAATTCGGTTAGATAATTTCCACCCTCTTCGCTTAGCCAGTATGGGAAGTCAGGACATGGAACCATTTCGGGTATATTATAACCATTTTGTTCTCCTAAAGTGGGATAAAAAATAAAATATAGTAAACATAATCTTTAAATGAAGAAGTTAGAATATTAAACATTTATAGAACATTAATAAAAAAAAGATATATACCTTTTCTGTCGGCCATGGAATCAAAAAAACACCATGGCGCTTCCGAACCAGAACCACATTTCACAAAACACACATAGTGTGATGTTTCAATGCACACTACTGCTGATAATTCCAGGTACAATCGCGGTACAGGGCAATGTTCTTGTAAAATGGTGAATTCCATTGGTACTACAAGTTTCTTTGGTTCATGGTTTGTTCTTCGTTCATGCCGATGTACCTACAAAAATAGATTTATCATACACTTCCATGGTGCCTTACTATTTGATGTTATATTGCCATATGTTATACTGCCATATTTCAAATCCTATTCAGTGCACTTAATATTCAATTCACCTTTTCTAAGCATTGCAGACAAAAAGCAATACTTTCGAGCCCAACACCGCATTCTCCGTAACATTCTTTACATTCAAATTCTGCTAATTTTCCGCACACAGTACACTGTCTGGGAGCTACGTAAATTTAATAAAAATATTACAGTATTAAAATTACAGTATTATCAATAGAATTAATCAATGATAACATATCTATTATACTTACAATCTTCAATTATATCAGTTACGTCAAGTAATAATGTAGGTTGAATTTTCTGATACATTTTAAATGATTTTCCAAACCGTGGCATTTGTATAATAAGA
This sequence comes from Megachile ligniseca, assembly GCA_945859555.1. Classification (NCBI taxonomy): domain Eukaryota; kingdom Metazoa; phylum Arthropoda; class Insecta; order Hymenoptera; family Megachilidae; genus Megachile; species Megachile ligniseca. The sequence goes on from OX243792.1 coordinate 2,846,224, forward strand.
CATGAAGGAACTTCTTTTAATCTTATATTACTCGTAAGAAAACTCTGTTCCAATAACTGTTGCACTGTTGGAAGATTCAGATGATCATCTTTCTCAACGAAAAGTTGATAGTGATATGCATCTTGCCCAGAACTTAGTTTCAGAAATGGTTCAGCATTTAAAATTTGAGCAACAAGAGATGTTAAAAATTCTTCAGGATCTGAAAATGTGTAAAATAAATTTTAACTTGACGAATATCTATGATGAAAATATATTTCTTAAACAAACCTTTTTCTTCACTGGTAAGTCCAGATACTGACGATAATTTTTCTAACAAGGTTCGAAGTTTCATTACGCGATCAGCTCTAACAAACATATTTTTTCTAAGTGGATTTACAATTTCTTCGCGTAACACCCGTTGCACTTCCTCATATTGCGGACAGTCTTTTTCATTTGGCGGCCTGAAAAATGAAACATTTTATTAGAAAAACGAACAAAAATAAATAAAAAGTAAGTAATGTTTAAGTACCTAAATAAGAGATTATCAAAGACACTAGTAAACGTAAACATGCTGAAAAGAGTGGCATCTAAATAGCATGAATTATGATGACCTTGAATTCCCCGATATTTTCCACAAATACTTTCTAAATTTCCTTTCACGGAAATAGGACGTACCATACCGACGATTACAGAGCTTTCCATATTTCCGAAATTATCTGAAACTGATGCCGTTGAATCATCTATTTTTATCTGCAACAATATACGTTTTGTTACGCATTTTGTCGTAGATTTACAGAACATTACTTTTGAAATAATATTTACCATTGTATCATAATGAGAACACTGTTCAAGATCCGTGAAAACAGCTCTGTAAGGCCGGCAATGAAAATATCTTACATCCTTATATGTTCCATCAGTACCTGTTGGATGATTGTTGTCCTAAAATTAGGAGAATTAAATGTTTTAGATCTCGATTCTTGTTGATTAAATTATATATATACTTACTAGTTCTACAGCTGCCATCAGTTTTCCAGGGGTAATACCCGGAGGTGTTCCGATCCAACGAATAACCCCATAATGTACATCAGAATCCAGATGTACCTTTACATTCGAGCCCACAATCAGATCCGTATTTTCTACATGTCCGAATTTCTTGTTTTCATTTCTTTCAGGTGTGTTACCTATTATAAGAGTTAAAACTAAATTAATAAGAGAACATTTTCTATAAACAACTAATGACTATATGAAGCGTGGAAGAAATAGTGTAACGCGATGTGACAGACTATATGTATAAACACGAAATGTAAAAGTATAGTGGGGCTCGTAAATATCTACTATTCCTTACTAAAATCCAATGGACTTGAATGTTCAAATGTTCCTTCAATATCACTGTACACATTTGATTCAATATCACTGCTCCACTTGTGTTCTAATACAAAAATAGGAATGTTTTGCAATGCAGCAGCCATTTTACAATAAAATTATGATAAGTTTACAACACGGAAGGCTTGCCGGTAACACTATGAGAGGCTAACAGTTGTGGCTATTTTTAACCACCTCAGTTATTCTTAACTCCCTCCATTGCATGGGTAAAGCCAAGCATGCTACGTGGGATTTTTAGGAAAGCTAGCAAAAGTCAACAAGAAGCTAAGCTTTCGAATGTTATTTTTATATTATTGCTATTACCATGAATATTTGTATTTTTAGTTATACTACTGTCATTTTCAAGCGTCATTGATTTTGCTGACTGGAGATACTCTTTTGGCAGAGATCGTTGATCTCTATTATTATTTTTATTGTCATCAAATACAGTGAATCTTTCTAACTGTACAGCTGGTGCAGAATCAAGTACAGATTTTTTTTTGTCATTTATGTAATTATTTCCTGTGTCAGTTTTCACAAATAAATCTAAAATTAAAGATGTATTAATAAATTAATTCTCTGTAAACTTAAGTAAGCAGAATATTTATTTTTGTACTTCTGTCTGCATTTCCAAGACCTGTAGGACCTTCTGGCGTTAATGGAAAAATATTACACAATGTAGCAAACCTTCCATCTGAGTGAGTAGAGACAAAGTATTCTTTACTTAATGACGCAGTTTTAGATGATTCTTGACCTTCCTATAAATACATTATAAAATGCATACATATACTTCTACAAAGCATAATATTATAAAACATATATTTTCTGATAAACATAAAGCATTACACAAAATTACCAATAAATCAAGTCCAAAATAATATCCTTGGCCAAGTTGTGGCACAGGTCCAATGTATTTAATAATAGCTAAATATTTTGTGTATCCTTGCAGATCAGGACAATACCAGACAGTATTATTTACCACCAGGCTCATAAGTTCTTCGCACAAGTGTTTGTGGTTGGCTAAGCGAATCCTTTCTTGAGGTACTAAAACAGCAGGTAGAAATTTCCATACTTCTGATGAAACAGGAATCAAATCGAATCTGTGACAACGCCATTCTGTGCCACGCCAAATTTCTGATCCTGTTGTATCAATCACTCGAATTCTTAGTGCACTGTCTCCCAAATCTTCGACTGCTTCGACGAGCATGCCAAGGCGTAACGTATTGATATTTATTTCGCATTCTCCTGATATACGTGTTAGGATGGTATTTTGTTTGGCCACGTAGTGTTGGAGGACCTGACGGTCTTCCTTGTTGCTGAAATTCCGTTTTTCCATTATTAATCGCAAACGATCATTATAAAGAAGCGAGTTGCCAGCCACGACGTGTGCGGAACACGCGGATAAGACGCAACATTTATTTCAATCATCGTTACTTCTGGTTTGCCGGTCAAGATCAAGTACATAGAAGTTTTATATGCATATTGCTTATTACAGTATTAAGTTTTGCAAGTGCCACAATAAAATTATTCAAAGAATTATTGTTCATAAATATTCAGACGTTCGTTGACAGTCAAATTCAAGCAGAAGATTACGCTGTGATTGTCAATCTATATAGAGTCAAAGAGTACTACTCTTTGATAGAGTATTTACTAGTGAAAAAGTAGGACAGTAATATTGGCAACATTACATTTCAGGCTGCATTTTTATTTATCGAAAATTGGAAATTATTTTACGATATTCTTTTGAACAAATGTTGAAATATGTATATAATTCATTTAATGGGAAATCATGTACATCGGTTATCAAATTTTGATTTATTCCGTGTATTTGTTGAGTGAATTGGATCCGATCTCCTATGAAATAATGAACATAACAGGGAAACCAATAGCTGGTAAAACGACTAAAATTCCCTATACTTTTTATTCGTTGAGCCTGCAGTTTATAAACTCTGTGAACATCGTGTTTTCAATATGAACGGTTTGGGACACAGCGATATGTTAACCACAGATCCTTCGCGAGTGTCAGGAGATTCTGGCTTTAGTGAATTACTACGATCAGCGGAACAATTGTCCGCTGCTGTAGAGGGAAGCGAAGAACTTCCTCAAGTTGAGAGAAATCTTCGTCAGATATTAGAAGCATCTAATGAACTCTGGTCTCGTGTCACGCAGACCGGCACTCAGGATAATCAAGTTCAAGCGTAAGAGAATTTGCATATCTGCTGCATGTATAATTTCAAACAATAATTCCATACATTTCTTCTGAAGTTTGTATCGTTTGTATGAAAAGTTCTTTATAATCATGATTTAAGAGAACCATAACCTATTTGTATTATACAAATTTCTGGCGCCAAAATGTCTTGACTTACCAAATAATGTATTCTAATTTCAGGCATCTTTTACTTGGTTCACGTGGTGTTGATTTACCTCAGATATCACAGAAATTAAATTCACTTAGTGCAAGACGTACATTTGAACCTTTAGATCCTATTGCAGACACTGATGTAGTTAGTTACCTTAGAAATGAAAAAGAAAATGCTATTTTGTCTATCATTGAACAAGTTCACAAAGATGTAAGATATTATGTTATGTTCCTTATATGATAAACATTATAAGATATTATATGTATGTTAAGCTTGTGATTTCATTTTTAGACTTTTGAACTCACTAGAGTTCAACAAATGGAACACATGTTGGGAGAATGGAAACAGATGCGTTTTGAGATAATAAATGCTATGACTACACCATCTGGAGAACTTGTAGATTTACGTGGTATCCCACAACGTACTAAATTAGCTGGATCCATGATCAGTGGGTTGTCCAGTGTAGAAGTAGCTTATGTTAAAGAATTACAAAATTATAATGATCATGTGCTTAGAGGAATAACTAGACCAGTTTTATTTAATGCATTTTGTAAAGCTGCAGAATCATTCAATGATAAAAAGATTGTTGATATGTGGCAAATGGTTAAATACATGGTGGATATTCCACCAATTCCTAAAGAGGATCAAATTAAATCCAGAAGTACTCCAGTTGTTGAGAAGAAAATTGTCTTGCAAGCTAGGAAATATTTAGAAGATAGATACAGAGATTTTATGACATCTGTTATTAGTGAAAATTTAGCACAGGCCAAAAGAGGTGGTATTCCAGGCACTGTACCATTAGTTAAAAGTTTTGTAAGTGTCAAAGTGCAAAATCTGAGAGATTTAGAAGATGTTATGGTAGAAGGGAAACCATTATGGCCTTTAGTTTATTATTGTATGAGAATTGGGGATTATAAAGCAGCACTACAATGCCTTAATCAATGCAATACAGAATTTTCAGAATTTAAAGCTGCTTTAGAACAAGCTTGCAATGATCCTCAAAGACATCCCAGTAGTTATGCGGAATCAAATTTAAAATTGCATTATAGAAAGCATGTCAGATCAGTTACTGATCCATATAAAAGGGTAGCATATTGTGCACTGGTTCCTTGTGAACCTGATGATTTGCATTCTGATGTGATCTGCACAGCTGATGATTATTTATGGTTAAAATTGTGCCAAGTTAGAGATCAACCAGATGCAGAGAACAAGTTGACTTTAGATTATCTTCAAACTACTATTTCCGAAATATATGGTACAAATATGTATTTTATATACATGTATGTTTTTAGAACAGTTAATTTTAATGAATTTTATTGACTATTTAAATGTTGTAGGAGAATCATACTATCATGCTCATGAACAACCATTTGTATACTTCTCCATGTTATTTTTAACTGGTCAGTTTGAAGCTGCGATTGAATTTTTGGCCAGAGGTGCAGGAGCAAGACATTTACCACATGCAGTGCATCTAGCAGCTGCTATGAACGAGAACAACTTACTAGGAGTTAGCCAGAGTGTCTTAGCACCTCTGATAAGTGTTGACCCTGCTGACAAACCACCTGCAAAAAGATTAAATTTTGCTAGATTGATACTGTTGTATGTCAAAAGATTTGATTCTACCGATCCTAAAGAGTGTTTACATTATTTATTCTTATTGAGGTTTGTATGATGGCATAAACAGTTTTCTAAGTTTTGAACTTTAATGTACTATTTTATTTGCCTTTTTTAGATGCATGAAAGATCCATATGATCGTAATATGTTTGCTGCATCAGCTGCAGAGATGGTGGTTGATTCTTCACCAGCAAATAGAACTCAGTTAGTGGGTAAGATAGAAAAAGATCGTTGGGTGCCAGGACTTTTAGATCAATTCCAAATCAATACACAGGATGTCATTAATATAAGTGCGGATACGTTGTATAGAAAAGGTCTATTAGAAGATGCTGTAACGATGTATGATCTCGCTGGTAATCACGAGAAGGTTCTTAGTTTAATGTGTACTCTTCTGGCCCAAGTTATCAGCCAAAAACCCTCACCTGGGACGTTAAGAGATCGTTTACAAGTAACTGCTTCTGAGATAAGTAAAAGGTACATATTATTAGGAAGGTGAATTGTTACTATTATTATTAAATATTATATGTATAAAAATATTTATTTTCAGGTATCAAAATATCGAGATACAAGCACCGTCTGAATTAGTATCTGCGTTCTATACTTTGAGACATTTAATGGTATTTTTTGATCAATATCATAATGAACAATATCAGAGTGCTCTTAGGGTAAGAAATACAGAATCATATTATTCATATTTAAAGTCTTATTACACATGTATAATATTGATTGTTTTCAGACCATCGCGGAGTCAAAATTATTACCATTACACGTAAAAGAAGTTGACGAAAGAGTAAATGTTTTGAGACGTGTATCACCAGAAGTGGCTGGTACATTAGCAGATGTTTTGTTAGCAACAATGACGATACTTTATCGTCAGTACCAAAAGTTACGATCAGTGGAACCAGGTGACGAACAAACGAGAAAGCAACAACTTAGTGATCTTCGGGAACAAGCAAGAGCATTAACCAGTTTTGCTGGCACACTTCCATATCGTATGCCAAACGAGACAAATAGCAAACTTGTACAAATGGAGATTCTCATGTGTTGAATGTCAGATTTTCAATATTCATCATTTTATTTTGGTTACGATACTTAAAATTTTTGGATACATTCATGCCGAATTTATTAAGATCCACATCATATTTCCACAATTTTTAGAGTATTATGAATGCAGTGTATATATTTTTTGTACTTCCATAAGTTAAACGGTGAAAAACATTGTGAACAGAATAAATGTATTTTATTTTAAGAAACGTGGTTGGTTGAACATGATAAATAGAATCAGTACATATACATTAATTTATTTTTCATATACATATATATTAAAAAGTTTATTATCTGACAGAATCACTGTTGATTTTATATGGTCTGAGAGATTTAACAGATATTCCAGAACTAAGATCCTCCACTTTTCCTTCTTTTACCTGAAAATAATATGATACTGATACATTCATTTTTATTATATGACTACAGATCAATAATGCTTACAGCTCTATAATCAAGGAACATTTCTTTAAAGGCCACAAAGTCTGTAAATGTTGATAATACTTCGAAAACTTCACCATCCAGTTCTTTCTGCCTGTTACTAAGTTATTTAATGACCATTTAAAAGAAGAATGTTTTCAATAAATAATGGATATGATTTTTATACAAATTGTGTATAAAATTGTAATGCTTACTTTAAATATTTCAAAAATGTATTTATATTAAAATGTGGTATAATTTTTTGTAAATAATTTACTATGTAACTTTCCAAAGCCTTAGTCTAAAATAAATATTGAATGAATACATACACTAACAGATGCATATGAAATTTCTACTGATTGTTATACTACTTACATATTCATTAAATATATCTGTATAAATTAATTTATTTTCTTCTACAGGTTCAAAAACATCCCAATATTTGTCCAAAAATTTATTTCGAATAGCATAAAATTCATCTTCTGAAAACACAAATTCTTCAAATAAGCGAACATTTTAATATCATTTTTAATGCGTACCTAATAAAATATCTTCGATATGTCCAATAATCTCGTCAAAGAATTTGTCTTCTGCTTTTCTAGAACTTTGTTCTATATTTCCGTCAGTGAAGAAAATATCCGTATCTGTTAGAAGATTTGCATTCATTTATGAAATATTGAGCATATCACTTTGCTTACATTTATTAGCTATTAATTATTAATATATGTATACACCGGTTTTAATTGAAGAAAATACGCAATTAACTTTTTTTAATAAATTAAGCAAACCTGTTATTTCTCCAGACATAATTTAAATTGTTATAAATACAGTAAGGCACTATTTATTTTTACGAAAAAGTGGACTTGTTATTTGTCCATCAGTTGATATCGATACTTACTATTGTTGGAAACGAGAATCGATTCGTACTGATCAACCAATCATGTTCGTTCATATTGTATTTCAAATTTTTTATGGTAGTTTTACCTGACGTATCTCATAATGTTAATTTAAAATGTGCTTGTGATTCTTCAAACGAATATTAACTTCTGTTTCATTTTTACAATATTATTTTGTTTTGTACATTAAGTGTATTTCAAGATATAGTGAAAGTCTTGATTAGTTTTCATATCTGTTTCAATAAAAAGGCGGGTGATTGTCACTTATTCTGTTGTTCTATCGGTGTATACAGCTTCATATTTTAATATCCGATCGTTAAACTCAAAATTCTCTTTAGATATTAAAAGTTTCGTTTCAAAATTGTCGCATATACTATTTTCTTTATCGACTAGTTTTCGTTACAAACTTACAAAATAGATTTGGGATTAATAGGTAAGTCTATGAAAAGTTGTAATATTTGATGGGTTCTCTTTTAAATAACTACTTCACTTCGTAGATTACATATATCAATGGAGATATATACTTTTGACAAAAGTCTCCAAGAAAGACTGGTTGAATTAACTGAAATCTTGTCAAGTAGAGGTGAAATAGTACCTGCATCGCAGATACAAGCAGAATGGTCCTATCATGTGGAACTTGTGTTGGAACCTGTTGGTTGGCAAGCATTGTGGAAGATATCACGTTTAGTGTGTGAAGACTTTCAAATCCATTATCCTACCATAGTAGTTGTTGAGGTTGAGCAAGTCAATTTTAATGCCTTATCTGCATTAGTGAAAATCACTGCTGTTCAAGATGAAATTCATTTGCCTGAAAAATATGATGTACCGCTTGTAGAACTTTATCCAACACTTAAGCAAGAGAATATTGCTTTAGACATGGTGGGCACTTCAAGTTGCATTGATCAGCTAAGATTTTTTTATAATTATTTGTGGATGCCATGGGATATAGATGACGATGATAATGCTGATTGGGTGTCTGTACATTTGGAAACAAGAATCAGATTGTTTTTTGATATGAAGAGGGGTATTGTTAGCAAAGACACCAGTGATGTTATCAGAGGTTTAGTAAGAGAAGGACGAGAGATTCAACAAAGAATATCAAGATTGGAAGATACTATTTCTGATGAAGAGGAATCTGAAGTTGACGTACTGGATGGAGGAACAGCATGTCAATTAATGAAACTTCATTTTCGATTGCAACAAATTAAGAGAGAAATGGAAGTGCTTGAAAATCCTGCTATGAGAGAAATCCTTGTAAAAAATCGAACTTCATCATTAACTACTAATAAAATAGAGAAGCAAGAGAGTGAAGAAAGGAGTGTGAAAGGATACTTTGTATGGCTTGGTGGTAGTCTGGAGGAAATGAAAGAAATTATAAATAAAGTTGAAGCTACTGTGTCTCCAAAATTATTTTTCAAGTAAGTAGGTAGATATTTAAATATCATTGATTGATTGTTGATCTTGATATTTTATATTTAGGATTTCTGGCTCATTGCAAGAAACTCTACATATCTGTGAACCAGGAGATATTATTGTAATTGGAGAAGGAAATCATGAAATAAAAGGTGCTGGTAATTTAGAAGAGGGTGGTACTATTAAGGGAATTCATAAGTTAGACCAGACTATTCTTTCTGTGAAAGATCTTGAAGTTGTACCATCAGTACTCGATTTTTCTGGCAGTGAAGTAAGATGTTGGTTTAAAGTTGTTTTAAATATTTTGACTATCACCTAATTAAAGCACATATTTTTAGGTTTTATTAGAAAACGTTACTATAGATGTAGCTGATCTTAGAGCAGCCATAATAGTTAGAGGTGGAACTACAAAAATTGTTAATTGTAAAATATGTGCCTTAAATCAGAGTATGGTGAAGTTAGGAGTTGTGGTTTTACCTAATGCAAAACTGATAGTAGAAAATACGCTATTCGACGGACTTGGGACTGGTCTGGTTATTTATAGCCATGGGGAAGTGCTTATGACTAACTGCAATTTTAAAAATTGTGCAGAGGGTATACAGGTACATCATTTACTTTAGACTAGCGTAATTATGCTGTTGTGAACAATATGATTTATATAATATGTTCGTATTACTTTTCAGCTGCATGACAATACGAAATTAGTAGCAACAAATTGTTCATTGGGACATTTTAAAGAGTATGCTATTCGTTTTGAAACTCGAAAATATTTAAATAGTTTAGAAAGCAAATGCGGTAACTTCGAATTGCTAGATAATATATCCGAAGTCACCTTACATGAATGTAATTTCGAAGAAAACGGTAAAGGAGACGTCACGTTAAAACCTAGCAAAACATTTACTTTAATAACGAAGCAAGACGAATCGGAGAAAATGGAGTCTTAAAGTAATTTATTTAAATTATAGTTGTTATAAATTTTTTACTTTTGTTATAAAAGTGCATGTGATTTATGGTGCTTCCGTAAAAATATACGAATTTTGTATTTTTTTTATACGAACATACTTAGAATTTAATGAATGTAATTTATAAAAATAGAAATTGAAATAAGATTATTTTTATTGTTTAAAATATAAAAAAAATTATTGATCACATTTATAGGTAAGAAATGAGCGGGAGATTTAAAAAAATTGTACCATTGATTAAAGATGCTGTTACAAGATGGCAGCACCATTCAGTATTGTCTACTCTTCAATATATGTTTTATACTCCGTGTGTATTCAGAATGAAACAAGTTTCGAATGTGATCAGTGCGTTTTATTGAATTATGGTCTCATGTTCAAATGGATATTGTAGTAAGTTTTTACATTATAAGTTTTTATAAATATTAAGTACTTTCTTGCAAATGTTTTATACATATGTCCTAACCTAACAAATTTTGCCGATATTTTTTTTCCCATTCGTAATGTTATTGCACGAAATTCGGTTAAATCTGATTAAATATTTTTATTTATAATTATAAGTATAATGGTAGAAAGTGGTAAAAAATGTTCTGTTTGGAAATTTCTTGAAGCGCGTGCTGGACAATCTAACCTACAAACGTGTCAGTAACGGAGTAATATCAACGTATACGTAGCGCCACATAACTCGTGTATATACGTTTTCTATATATATGTATATACATAAATAGCCAGAGATAATACCGCACGTGCACGGTACATTAGAGTGACGTAAAGGATAATTCGATCCATACTATACTCATAGCCGTATTCGTTTAAGATTGTGGCTGTTCATATCTATAAATGAAGTCATAAGTATCTAGCCATGTGGTCGCATCACGTGTGCGCGGATGAATGAAACAGTGTAATTTAAAGACTCGTACTTTCGATGATGAATAGGAATCGTTCGCATAGTAATGTCTTATCAAATTTCATATTGTAACTACCAGGGTCATGTTTATTGCCATGCAAAATATAGACACTATGTAGGCCTTACAGAAGAATTTGTCATTACTCTATTTTAAAAACTTTTTGATACGAGGACATTATTATTAACTTTACAGACATTAAAATAATATTGTTATTCCTTTTTCTATAAAGAGTGATTTTGGTTTATATGCATAAGGCTTGCAGCGTTTTAGACACGACTCTGAGTATACCTCCATCACTCTCTTGTTATCTTGTTACATTATTTTTAGTTCAGGATATAAACCTTTAGATGGCGTTGATCCATTTTTAATTAATGTGCGGAATCACAATGAGGAATTAAATTAGTTATATTTGAAATACATACAAAATCTTTGATTATTAGAACTTAATATTTGAACATTATGTTACAGACAATCCTAGCGAAAAAAGCTATTTCTTTGGAACGACATTGGTTTAAACGGATTGTGAACATGGTGGAAACGATCTCATTGAAGCAGCTGATCGATCAGCAGACACAGTTCGGCAATAATCGTCAACTGGAGCCGTCAGACTGCATCTTTGTCTTCAAAAGTACGGATTCGGACTATGAGGAACCATCGTCGGATAAAGAGGTGAGTACAATTTATCTTTATTATAGCATGCAAGTAGACTTAATTTTTTAATATTGGCGCGTTGAAGACCGCGTGACCGAAGGCGCCAAATATTTAAATTTTGTGCGCGCAAATATCAGTATATTTGTAATATCATTTAATTGATACATGCTTACTCAAAGCGTGTCTTAACGTTGCAATTTATTTTATTTTCTTTATCAACAACTACCATTTTATGACTGAAAATAAACGCGAAACGAAAGAAAATTGCCATATATAATTATTCAATAACGCATTACGTTGTTTTTGAGTACATGTCGTAGTTGAAAGCTCGAACAATAGTCAGAGGGTAAGTAAAGTTTCGTTTTTATGCTGAAAAATGTTGCAAACTGCAGAAAACCGTGAAAACAAAAATGTTTCCCCGGTTGTTACAGTTGGAAACTTGGTGCGAGCACAATGAGATTTTTACAATGAATTTCGAACCGTGCCAGTTGTTAGATGCAAAGTAATGTTCGCAATAATCATAGCCCTTTATAAAACGATTCCCACGAAACAACCTCGTTTACTTTCACCGTGCAATCGTTAGCCACTATTAAAAATTACAACAGAATTACACGAGAGAGAAAGGGAGAGCCTCACGATGGCACACGTGAACCTTGCAGATTCTTTTGTTGAGTCGATGCAGGATACAACGGCATTCTTTCTCGGTCACGATTGGATTCCTGTTTCGTCTTCTTGCATTCTATCCACACCTTTCGACAAATAACGGGTTACAATGATTTCAGAGATTTATGATTGCACCAAGTGAAAAACTTTACTACTGTAGTTGTTGAAGGGACAATATTTTCTTGGAATTATTTCGGAGATTGGAAGAATGTAGACTCTTGTTATATTGCCTCCGACTTGAATTATATGGATTGTATATTGTCCGAAATCCGCATGAAAGTTGATAATATAACGAGTCTACAAAGTTCTCACGAGCAGTATAAGAAATTGATTTCTTCTTGTATTTCCTACATGTGGCCTGGTATCATGTTAGCACCCATTAAGAATCCGTTTCGAACCGTGGGTGAAATGATTTCCAGGAGAAAGGATTAAGTGCAAAAGCCATGACGCAATGTTAACGGGCCACTATAGTGTTGATTTACACTCCTTCCTCGATATAAAGCGATTTCGTGCTCTCTCTTTCACCCGTTCACTAATAAAACGGAAAGACGGAAAAAAGGAAAGTACCTCGTAACCTGTTCGCCGATGTTCTTTGATCGAGTCATACGCTTATTTTACACATGCTTCATATATAAAAGAAATCAAAACGCAGTAAATTACAGAGCAGACATAATTTCGGCTCAGTTTACTGTATCTTATAGTTACAGTTATTTTTATTTACATTATTTATATATTTAAGTTCGATTACTTCAATCCGTTTCTCACGTTCTGCTTTCTTCCGCTGTCTTATTCTTAAGACACGTTTTTATAAACTGGCAATCTTTCTTCTCTGCTTTCTTCGTTTACACGCGTTCATTCTTTCTTTTTCCTCGTCTCTTTCTTCCCTCGTTTCTTCAATTATTTATTGCCTCCGTTTTGGTCGCCCTAATTCATCCGACCACTTTCCCTTTCGGCTGCTCTTTTATCCAGTTCCGCCCATTCATACCGATCGCGAGGTTAGCGTCGCGTGGGTCGTACGGGACCTTTGGGGATTAAAAAAACCTCGTGTAAGATTTGAAGTTCCATTAATTCACACGGAAGCATTTGGCAGTCCCGGAAGGTTTTAGATAATAATAATGAATCGACACCTAGTCCTGAGAGTATGAAACCTCTGCTTAATTATCATCCAATTTTCGGTAGAATAAATTAGTCCGTGTGGTGGGTGTGAAATTAAACGTTTCGTCCGGCTGACAGGATTTTTATTACCTTCCGTCTCGGACACGCTTTATTGCTTGCTTTGTCATGAAAATTGCGTGTTTCCGTGCTCGGCAGCACTATTCAAGAACATAATAAACTTTCCTGCCGCCCTTTTTCGTTTTCAAATCCTCCGACTCACGTTCCACCGGCTTTTAGCCATTTTTCTCTGGTCGCACCCTTTTTATCTTCCCGCCCGAGCTTTTCTACACGTCTTCATTCAGACGGTTTCTTTCCTCCATCGACCACCCGCGAACAGGTTATCCCCGACACTGCCACGTACGCACTTCGCTCTTCTTCCGGTACACACTTCATCTTCCCGTTAACGGCGAAGCAGAGGTTTTATTGTCGCACTATCATTTATCATATCTACTTGTCGCTGGATGTCGTGAATAGTAGACAGTTCTTTCTTGAAACTTTGATCGTTGCGGTGCAAGCTGCGGAATCTTGCAATAATAAAGAAAAATTGTATCCTACTATGATGTATAAATATCAGGTACCGTAGAAATCTTAAGTATACGGGTGCTTTAGGTACTTTGCTATTATAGATTTAGGCATTTTGGTACTTAAATATGTAGCCCAAGTATTACATTAGCTTAGTTATTTAAAAGGTAGCAATTCTACTTTTTGTATTAAACCAACAATATTTTAATGGAAGTATGATTTCAATCCGTAGTTATTTGAATTGCCATGATTTAAACGTTGAAACTATGTTACCGCGGAACATTAGAAATCCAAACAGACGAGACGGATGATCGAACAGAAATCAAGCTGTCAATATTTCCGGTCGAGCTTATTTTCGACCACGTTACCGCCGGTAGGTATCGTTTGAAAGTCGGTCGCTAGGAAGGCAGTCGGGATATTTTCTAAACTGACCGATTAAAATCAAATCGTCGTCACGCGGCGGGTCTCGTGCCAGAATTCCTAATGGATAAATATCATGGCCCGGGACGTCTCTTCTCTTACTTTACGAGCTAAAACGTATCGTTTATTCCCCGGAATAGCGGCCCATTAATTCGGACACTTTTGCACCGCATTTGTTGCGCGAAATCCTCGGCTTGTTCGAGACGCCTCTACTTCGACTAAATATATTCACTGTTCTGGCCGAGCTTTTCGTCACAAAGGCTCGTGTCACTTAGCGTTTTGTCACTCTTTCAATTTGACTTCTCTGTTTGCCCTTTGTACGCTTTTCATCCTATCTCTCAAACATAATTTCGTGACTATTCAAAATATTTGGAAATCTCAGCCATTGAGTTTATTTATTATAGTTATTGTTCCTCCTGTTTCACGCTTTATACACAAACTCTCAAGATTTCTTCCAGATTTTCAGTGTAATCGAGAACCCGAATCGAAGCGGGAAAATGAATGAAGTTGTTTTTGTTAACATCGTTAATTATGTTTAACTTCTCCGTGCACTGGTCCGGCGAATGTTCATTTTCGGCAAGAACATTTAACGCGTTAAACGCGTGAAACCGCTCGAACGTGGCGGCGTGTAGCGAGACGATACCAGAGCGTGAACCATCGGCACCGACGTGACCCGCATCAGGATAATTCACGATATTCACAGTCGAGCAATTTTCGGTGCAGCGAGCCGAGGCAATTCAATTTTAAAAGCAACACGCTTCATAATATATTATCGAGGCGATGGCTAGCGAGGTAATAGTATGGTCGCTGTTACCTGGCGATAATGAGCGACCAGTCTATCACGGGGAAACGTTTTAATCGTCGCGGTTAGGTTTAATTTATGTGCGTTCTCGAGACATTGCTTTCTGTATCATCAATTTATAATACTGTATATCAGTAGTAAATATTTCTCGATAAAATCTATTTGCATTTTTATGATTATGTTATTTTTGGTACTTGATGTGTTACTTATTTTGGGTGTTATGGTCCTTTAAATTTAGGTATCTCAGGCCTAAAGTACTGTTAGTTGATATAGATATTTCAAGACGTGGACACTTTGGTTCAAGAACTGAAATATTTCAACTTTCCTAAATTTAGGTACCCTACTTAGGCCACATACTGAGGTACTTTAGGTACCTCGCTCGCGATAGCCAAGGTCGTTCTAAGAAAAAGTGTTAAGTTTTTAAAAATTGCAAAGTATTCGTGAACCGATAGAAAAATCGCGAGTTCATCGACGCTGCGATTCGCCAGTTGTTGATTTTGTACGGGTTCGACATTATTATTATCATCGCGCCGATAAATCATCGTTGCTTGCGTTGGCAACCATTTCATCCTGCGAAACTCCCATGACACTCTTTTTCGAATCGTTTCCAAGCGTATTGCCAAAAGATAAATCAATAGTTGCGATGATGCTGGCGGCGGAGGAGAAGAAAAGCCTAGACAGCTCCAGCTGCAGTTTATTTCGAGCTTTAGCTTCACGGATGCATAGACAGAAACGCATACTGTTAGAACAAGAGCAACCAGAGGAGACACCGACGCACACGTGTTAAGACACGAGGAAATAGATTATTTATTGGCCTGTAAAATTCGTCTAGCATTGCCATTCTCCTTGTTATAGCGACATCGCCACGGTAGTAAATATAACAAACTATTTTATTACTGTATAATAATATCTAGGTGAGAAACATTATGCTTTTGTCATCATGTTGCGGACAATGGGCTGTTAAAATTACCTTTGTATCAAGATTTGAGGAGCTATTTTAAAAATTGACAATTTCAGTCGTTTACGGCTCTACTAAGAGTCACTTTAGGTTTAACATTGTAAATTTAGTGCCTCGTTGCTGTGATATATAGCCAAGACATATTTAAGTTCTCGTGCATTTGATAGCTTAATTCTGGATACTAAGTACTCGGCTCTTTCTGGACCTGCATAGGTTTTACATTCGATCTAGGATTCTACAATCTTAGGTTCCTAGACCCTATCTTCTTAATAGATGCGGTTCAAAGACACGTGTATGTAACATGTTCCGATTGACAAACACATTTTGCAGATACTTACGCTTTGTAACATGGTCGATGGAGAATATTTCCGAATATTACCAGTCGACAAAAGGCTTTGTTGATTATTATTCGTTGAAACGAGAATATGCGTGGAGGATCTTCAATGAACGTGGAGAACAAAAGTCCGGGATTTGTAGTAAATTGTTCGTGAGGGTGTATTCTTGTTCGTATGCAAATACACAGAGATAATGTACTCTTAGAAACATCTTCCTAAAGTCTGGAATAATCTTGATTCCGTAAAAATCGATTGAATCCGCATGTAAAATGCATCCCATCAATAAAATGTATCCTATCTACCATGGTGCTTTAATATAAGGACGCAAACGCGTCCGGTTTTATCGGTTCTGCGTATCGGCCGCACAATTAAAGGCCTGATTTATTGTGAGTTTTCTGGCTATGAATAATTCACGCGTTAAATTATTCATAAGCCGTGCGCGTCGCGTGCCTTGTAAAAGGTAACTAATTCAAAAATAGGAACATAACAGACAGAGACGTACGGTGAGTAGGAAAAAGTTACCGGCAGAAGGGTGCAAAACCGACTCGTAATTAAACTTAATTACCGGTCAGAAAGTAGTTACACCACCGTTGCCAAGTCCATCTTGTTCGAAACGTTCGATCGAGCTCTGTGCCTGAAACAGAGGTTCAATTATATTTCTTCTCTTTCTGTCAGGCGCCGGTGTTAGGCATTGAATCGTTAAAAAAAAATTAGCGACGGAAGAGAAAATTAACGTCCGGTGAAAAGCTACGACCGGAGGTAATTAGACTGCGCTGGAAAAAAACATTGACAAGATTGTCTTTGATCGCTCGACAATTGTTCGAAGTTAAGTTGGGTCAATTACTTTAGGGTCATTTTCAGGTTCTTGTGAAATTCAAGGACCTTGGGTACATATCCGAATTATTTGAAATTATGTAGACATATGATGAAAATATTTAGAATGTCATAATTGTCCTAAATGGTACTCAATTCGATATCCTACCGGGTTAAAGAGCATGTAAGTCGATTTGTTCGCTTTGTTCCGCTCAACTATTTCTGTACGGGCTCCGGTATAGTATGTTCGTTCGCACGCATGGGTTTTGCCGTTTCTACGAGCCCGTCGAGAGAACTTGTTCGCCAGGGGACACCGAAACAGATTAAGGTCTATTTACACGTAGCCACGCAGAAGCTGTAAGGTCTCGGGAAATACGGTGTGATCGGTTTATCGAATCGCCGGGCTAGGCGTAAATAGTCTCCTTTGATCTTTGGGCGCTTTGAGGCTGCTGCGAAAAATGTAAATTTTCTGCCCCCTGACGATACAGGAATTATGAAGTGATATTATAATTTGAATAGTGTTCAAAAGTACCACAGGTTTCAAAGTTTCATTTTCGTCTAATTCCATCAAATGAATGTTTCGACCATTTTCCTAGTCATAGTTTCGTTATCGTTGTTGGCTTGAAAAGTCAAACGGCGAATACGGCCATTTCGCTCGGTCACAGACTGCGAGATAATCGGATTACCGAATTACAGAGGAGAGCTTGAGATCTGGATATTGCGTTTCGAGGTCAAGTAATATTCTGGTGCACCATTAATACTAGCGAGGAATAGCCGCGATATGTAAATGGCGGAACTAAACCCTTTCGACCCGGCTTCAAACTTTGAGTAACAAGTATTGTACTTGGCTACAAGTATCTGAAGATATACATTTTCATAAAATGTCTTCTCGTTTAACATTGCTGGAAATATACGAATCTAGTGATTTTGGTTACACTCTGTGTACTTCGATTAAATGGAAAAAGAATCGGTGCCAGAAGGAAAAAGCAGCAACATTCGTGACCGAGATCAGTCGCACGGTTACACGCAAACTACTTATCGACCGCGGCTGGTTTTCAATTTCAAGGATCGTTTCGAAATCAGTTCCGATACATCGGTGGCATATTTTAGCCGGTACTTTTATTCAGCAGCCCCGTCGATTCGATTCGCGAGTCGCCATACGTCGCAGCCGAGTTAACAGTCGATCGTTTCCGGTTGGTTATCGTGAAGGGAAATCGTGACGTGGTCGACCAGCATATTCTGCGTGTACCAGCCGATAAGACAGGATTTATTGTGCCAACGTAGGGCTACGAACGATTGTTCTCCGTTTAATATCGGGGACGATGAAACACGGAGATGCGACGATAATTAACAGGCAACCACCCATACCTAAACCACCAGCGTCCACTACTTTCCAATACTTTATTCGCCTGCGTGTAACGACAGCTTGGAACACGTGTGTCACGAAATTGTTGGAAACTCTATTGTTTCGGTAAGCGTAATTAAAACTCGGACAACGTTGAATGGCAAGCACGAGTGCCTCTAAATATGTTAATTTTGTTGCTGAAATGGTTTGATTCTTTAACCGTAATGAAATTCGATAGACTGCTCGTGCACGTTTGCAACCATATTAATTTCAATCTAGTTAGTGGACATCGAACTATTTGACATTTATTCCGAATAGTGTTACCCTTTAATGCGGGGAACAAACTTGATACATTCCCAGAAGCAATACAAGTCGATCAAAACTTCCGCAACTCGCTCGAATCGCACCTCAGATTGAAATATCGACGTCGATGCTTCGATTCTCTGCTATTCGTCTCTTCGTTTCAAGAAGCCATTGAAATATCCCATACGATCCCGTGATGGGACTGGGAAAAACATACGAGAACAACATTTGAACGTCTTTTCCAGGGTATTGGATACTCGTATCGCCGGTCACAGTAAATAGGAAGAAAAAATCTGCAGAAATCGCTGGACCGCGACCTGTTCGGGCCACTTTCACCTCTGACGTGCTACGGCAAGGCTGACTGGCCGTAACTTCAACACACGAATAAGAGAAAAAGAACGAGCGGAAAACCGGTACAAAATTTGACTCGTTTTAATCCCGTTCAACTTTCGTTCTCCGTATTGGCATTGGCGGGATTGTTTTCAACAGAGCGTCTGATGCAATTGAAGTAGACGATTCGACAAACTGTAGCAATATCGATGATATCTTCGAATTGAGAAACTCGAAATTGCTTTGTTCAAGGATCACGCGATACGTTGCTCGATTTCTTTGTTTTTCTATTCGTTTGTGAAATCGTTTGACGCAGTGTTATGTTTGAGGGTCGCATAGGTGCATCTTCCAAAGAAATAGCATCTAAGATTAAGTAGTAATTATGCAAACGTTGAAATTCAGAAAAAAAGAGTAACGAAAACAAAGGAATTTTCCTTTTTGAAAGGAAATCGGCCAAAAGTAATTTTGTGATTTTGCCTGGAAATGGGTATGAATATCGTTTCCAGGTACAATGAAATCAGTTCGTATTCACGACGATTGCAATTAATCTTGTCGCAATGTCTTAATGCAACTGGGAGAAAAATAATTGCCAGATATTGTGCGCCCCTCGATACACATTGTTTCGTGTGGCTTGACGTCATTGTTGGTTCGTTATGCTCGATCCCGACGGCTTTTGTCGCATTGGTGCACGCGTAACCGGGGCCTCCGATGCATTTGAAAACGAAACCCAATTCCAGTGAACGCGTTTCGCGGCTTTTGAACTACCGCCGTTTGGCTATTCAACGCTTGCGTCGAACAGAGTTTTCGAGGGCAGTTTTTCCTTTCAACCCCCTCGGGCGTCTGTTTTATTGTCCCGTAATCTCTGAATAATTTCGGTTTTTATTTTCCTTCAGAATTTTTGCATTTCGTTTAATTAAACCCGACTGTTGCTAGAGAAGTAGTCCGAGATTTCAACACGCGAGATGATTAATAAAAGTAGCGAACGCAATTCACTTTTTAAATCAATTTTTAAATATTCAGGACTTTCGAATCTGGGAATATAGTTCTCTGGAAAGGTTTGAATCTTTTCAGCGTTTAGATCCTTAAGACCTTTGGAACTCTGAATCTTTTGGATCTTTAGAATGTCGCATCTTTGGAACTTGGTAACTTTGGAAAATAGTTACAGATCGTTCTTCAAAAATCGATGTCCATGAAAGTTTGTAATGCCCCAGGGTACAATATAGAGAAGTTAAAGAAATTTACAACGAAACGATATTTTAGCAGAGGCATAGCTGTTTCAGCGGTTGAATTTCGTTCGAACGTTTCATGCTCGAAATAATTCACTGTTCAGCGATGGAAGGTCGAACTCCTGTCGTGGAGAGCATTAAGCGTATCGTTGTGGCCTTTGAGAGAACGATAGGTCGTTTATGGACGGTGTGCGCGTGAATTCTTCTGGCTGGCAATAGAAGCCTGGGCACTCGTAATCCGAGTGCTCCCTCGGAAGCGAATGTTCCTCGACCTGGTAATTCAGCTACGAAACGGGTTCAACGATCATCCTATCAACTCGCGAACCATTGTACCATCTCGTTCGACTTTGTAGCTTATTGATAATTCCGGAAATTCGTTTAAAATCCTGCCTCCCTAAGATACCGATAATTAGATAAATTATTTCTCTGTTCTTATTTACTGGAGGTTTATTATATCAGTCCTTGAGTTTCGTAGGACGTGTACAATTTAGTAATTATCTCAATTTCATTCCCAACTTTATTTCAAACTAGGATAGTCATTTTGACATGTTCTACAATTTCCCACGATATTTCTATGAAGTTGTAGCAACTAGAGAGTCGTCGAAATTGGATTTGTTCCACGTAGTATAAAAGTGTACCAAGTGTACATGCAACTGGAGAGAAAGGACACCGGTCGTTGCAGTCTTCGTTTTCCCCGTATCTCCGTCGAGTAGACATTACTTTCACTTAATTAGTCAGCTGGTGGGCATCTATGGAGCACGTAACGTCATCTCAACTTAATGATCCTTACATCAGACTCTTGTTTCTTGCGCAACTTTTGCTCGCAGCTGTCCGGACTAACCTGCTCTCACTTTTTCTCGTTCCTGATGACAAGACGCGGACCTTGACCCACAAACCAACTCATTGATCATTTATATTGTACGTGTCCTTTTTCAGCATGTGGCCATCAGGACAATGTCTCATAATACCTTATAATCTGAACAAGGATTTAGGTTCGATATTAAGTAGGACTATGGAGGACAAGGGACTGTTGGATTTAATAGGGTACTGCTTCAGAATCTGAGACTTGTTGACAATTTGGGAGTTTAGAGATTCTACGTCTAGGGAGAACCCATGGCCCACGGAGAGCATGTATAACAGGTGCTTACAAAGACTTTAGGGAGTATTTGGTAACTTCCAAAAGCAATGTGACACATTGTAATTCAAATAAATTCGTTTGTTTGGGTCGTAATGTCACGCTACTCCTAGAGATAGTCCTGACATCCCTTCGTGCTCCAGGGAAATATACTAGGTTTACGTGACCCGATAACGTGTCTCGATGGATACAGGCAAAGTGTTCAGGTTGGATTTATGCCGCAGGTTCAGTCACCTTCGATCACAGCACGCCTAAATGTCACTCGATGCCTTGGAACGTGACCAGAGCGTGAAAGCTGGTGTGCAACGATCCCTTTAAAGACTATAACATTTCGTACAGCCTCGATCGTGTAACCATCAGGATTGTCCAAGAAACTTTTGCGTGTTCCTGAGCTGTCTAACTTAGGTCTACTTTTCGCCTTGTTTCGTCTACACCAATTTCGAAACTGTTGAAGTGGTCGTTTTTGTCTTTTCCAAAATCAACACCGATCATTCAGTTTTCGCGTTCACATGACCACATCAGTGTTTTCACTTTCATCCGTCATCGGTCGTCTCCTTTGTCCCTCTGATTCGATCATTTTTGTCAACTTGCCCACTCGTCGGCTCTTCTATTGTTCTTTTTCCACCTATCAATATAAGTGTAAACAAACGTAATTAGGATTTTTGTTAGACACATAATTCTCGTTTCCGTCATCGTACACAACTTCGCAGTATTATTTTCGTCAGCTTCTTCGTTTGTCAACGTTCCCGCTTGCTTAATCGCTGCCATCTTGGGTCTTGAAGGTCCTGAAACTTGTAGAATACCTCTATAAAACACGTCAGGTGCAATAGATACTAAACTTTAGCTACATATCTGTTAGAGTCTAATTCTATAAGAAGTGACAAACACTCTATAAATATTACGTTGAAAGTATAATTCGGATAAAGGTAGAAGTAACGTTCTCTAATTAGGTCACGCCAAATGTTTTAAGAAAGCCGAAAGCAGATTACGAATGTATTACAGTGGGAAGTATCGATTCGGTATTAGTTATTTCTTTTCGAAGGGTGAAAGTGGGTGATGGGGTGCAGCTGGTTAGACCGGCGAGTAAAAAGAGGGCCGGGTCTTGTCGTCTCGGCCAAACTTGCCGTGAAGACCGGGCACGATATTTGGCCGGGATCCAATGTATAGTCGGTCGAGGAGGGTCCGTGTCTCGTGGCTTGGATTTCTGGTGATTTCGAGGGAGGTGGTGTTGGCGCTGGGTGGAAGGTGAAAGAGGCGGAGGCGCCTGGGCGTCCCCAGGGGCAACAGGTACCCACACATACACGGCACCGTTAAGCTTTTCTTTGCCGTTGCAGATACGCCCGGCCACGTGCTCGCGTTAAATATAACGTCTGCCCTCCTCGTTGTCTTCCTCTCCCGTCTGCCACACCAGCCAACCCACCCTCTCGGGCTGTATCGCGACCGAATCCGACGTGTTTCTGTTTTCGATGCTAACTGCCGGTAATTGCGATGTAATTGTGGAAACCAAACTCGATTTGCCAACAATTTCGCTGTGTCGCCTGCTTTATTGCTTTCCAGATTTCGGAACTTGAGGCGATATGTTAATTAAACTTAAATTTTTTATTATTTTTTTATCATCTCTAAGTCTACCGAGGTATCCGACTCGTGATTAAAATGGACAATTATAGATAGCTTAAATGTGAGAAATTCAGATGTAACTCTAATTTGTAGGTATACAGTTGGAACGTTACTGACGTTACGCAATGTTTATCGAGATACGTTCAAGGTAACAGGATATCGAAATTTGAATATCGACGACCCTGGTCGTGGACTAAAATTAGGCTTCCGTTTGGAAACCCTAGGAATCTTGGTGCTACACGATACTACTGTATTGATTTCGTCAATCGGATACGCACATCTGCCCCCGCTGTGGACACATATACATACACCTTTTGCTTGAAATGTTTCAATTTTAACGAACATGAGCTTCGGTATACTGAGAATAGCAGTCGATTAAAATTATCAACATTCTTTAAGCGTCGAATTTGACTTTCTTGCGTACAGGATGATTCAGGTTTGGCGTGCTTTCGCTTCTTGTAGAAAACTGTTTGAAAATTGGTTTAGTAAAGTTTCGACGAAGAATGTTCAGGTACCTATGAAGATATTAGGCGAATACAAGAGGGTCGATTGGTGATGCATCTCGTTTCGTTCGCATCGCCGGTTGGATGAACGTTCCCGACGAGATTCGCCACGGGATCCCCTGGAGTATCGACGGCACGAGGTAGAAAACTTCTGGTCGAGTCGCTGGAACAGCGGGCAGACTCGTATTGAATTACCGGGACGACCCAGTTTCCGGTCGCGGTAACTCGTGAATACGATTTTCACCTTGTCGCGTTCATTTTTCATGCAGTAAATCATGTATGACGAAGAACCTTCCGATTTATCACCCCGATGGGTATCAGTCCGGACCAGAGACAGTGTCCCAACGACTGGGCATTTAGGTTTTTAGGATATTTTCGCTCACGATTCGGAAATGAAATTTTTCGTGCTTCCAAAGTCGTTCCACGAGTTCGAGACATTCTTCGTGGCATATTCGGCAGGGAATAATAAAATGTACAGACAACCTCATCTGATTTTAATATCTTTAGTATTACAAATGTACTTGTTCGATGTGATCTTGAAACGAATGTTGAGTTCGTTATATTGGATTAAAAAATTATATCGTTCTATTTGTGTATCCATAATTGACCGGTAGTTCGCACTCGACGAACAGACTCTGTCTGATCACTATTCCAATACTACTTGACAGCGTCAGCCACATAGAGCGGCGTGGATTCATATCGGTGGGTATAAATACATCGCGTGCTTTCACGAGCAATATACATATACAACGAATACAGTATATCCTGATACAAGTAAGATCCTTTTGGCAATTTCAACTTGCAAATGCTCCGAGTACCCACCAAAATATCCTTTAACCCGTTATATAGACGATTGAATTAATTTCGAACTCAAACAAGAAGTTCATATCGGTCCAAAAGTCGAATCCACTCGTGCAGGCGTATAAGTAAAATGGCATTGGCTTTCTCGAAATCAGAAGACAAGAGGAAGGAAGAGGCCGGTTATGCGAATGATTCGAAGCTGGCACGAGCATGCACGACTCTCTGACCAAACCCATCCTCCTTCTTCTGTCTGTTTGCTCGATGTGTCCGGCTCTAACATGCCACAGCCAATTTCTACCCCGCCACATTTGTCTCTGTTGTCAATTGCAATGCTCCTTGGTCGCTTGCTCGCCTTTTGCCGAATGGAACAGAAACGACGCGGTACACATGAAAATATGACCAGGGAAGAGGGAAACGGACGGATAAGAGGAACGAGGGAGGCAAGTTAGCCGGATTCCGACGCGGTGGATAACTCGGCACGGTCAATGATCGCGGCTCGTTACCTCGAATAGAAGCTTCAACGGAGAGAGGGATTCTTCGAGTGGGTGCTTGATAATGGGTGTTTTCGCACGGAACCATGACCGATCTTGACACACGTGGGCATATGGAGTGTTAAGATTAGTTATGGGTCCGTTATCGCACAACGTGCATTGTGTATTTGCAACAAACTCAGACGTTTTGCAAACATGTACGAGATAAAATATATGGACACAAAGGCAAAACGCGACAAATTATTTCCTATTAATTATTCGGATAGAAGTGGTTCAATTTTGCCCGCACTTGTCGTCCACGGCATCTCATAAGGTGGTATCAAAATCTTCAAACGGAATTCGTAAACGGGTAATGCGGAGGACCACGAACGGCCATAACGGTAGTCAACTAGCAGCCGGTCTGCGGTTGGAAATTCAATGTTCTGCATTGCAGTATAAAGGGACACACTAGCGAGGCCGCCTTATAACGCACAAGCTTAGCTCGCCACAACCGTATTTCAGTCCGCGTGCAAGCGTCTACCATTTTTCATCGTTCGTTGCGGCTAGATTTCGCGAAATCCCGCAGCGGCGCATAATGATAGCCTTGCAGCGACAACGACGAATTTCACCGGTGAAAAATCGGACTTACAACCACCAACGACTTCCTACTTACACCTTCAACGGTCAAGTTAACCATTTTGCTCGTTACCGCAGTTCTTTCTTGTTGCTCTCTTATCCGTTCTTCTCCTAACACCTCAAGAGAACGGATGAACTTCTTAACTTCCTGCTTTTAGCATAAATCGCTTCTTCCGTAGAATTTGGCGCCATTCGGTTTAACCCGTTTCAATTGGATACAATCCCAAGGGGATGCAAGTATTTATCTGAGAATACTCTGAGACCACCATAAAATATATACGAATTAAATTGGCAACCTTTCCCCGTATTTTGCTACGAAATTTGTAAGTATTACCTCCTTGAACGACGATATTGTCACGACCCACGCCATTTCATAAACTAGCAAAGTTTTATTAAAATCGTAGAAGCTTAAATGTTCCGCGCCTAACAGTTGCTGGATTCAACATCAGATATCATGAATTATTCTCTGTTATAAGGCGAGGCTTTTCGGAAGCAATTTTTCGACGGCCATTAGGAATTTCCTACATTAAACCAGCACCTATTCGGAGCGGTTCTATCGCGTTCAAACGAACCTTCATTCTCCTCTTAATATAGAAAACTTGTTGGGAAGTATAGAATATTTAGGTTATAGAGGGTTAATGACTCGTACGAGGAAGGGAGTAGATTGGAATGAAGGTAGGTCATGATGCGAAGCATCTGCTTGCAGCAAGTTCGTGTTATTTTTACGTGAAAACTTTTTTCGAGAACGACGGTGGTGGTGGAAGAAGTGTAAGCAAAGCACGCGGGAAAACGAACAAGCGACAGATCAAAGAAACGAGCTACCTGTCTTGCCCTCGTAAATTTTCTCGATTGCGGGACCAGTGATCGTCGTTTAAGCCTGAAAGCTTTGTAAACTACCGCGGGTGGAAACGTTTTTACGTATGTCTCGTTAATTGACAGCCACATATCACGCTGGAATCTTTTCTTCGCTTTAACGAATATCGATTCGATTTTAAGGGAAAATATTTTTCACCTACCTCTGCACGATATTTAAATAATTTTAAGTAATTTCAATTTATATAAAATTGCAGTAAAATAAAAATATAGAAAGATTTTGTAATGAGCAATATGCTGCAAGTGTAAGTAGATAAAAATTGCAGATAATGCATAGATTTTATTAACCATTAAACTCCAATATTATTATCGCAATAGATGGCTGCAAATATTGCATATTTGCACCACGGAGTAACACCTGTTTTCGTGGCATTTAAAGTAGCACTTCTGCATTTTTACGAGGATTACGTGATGTCATTGGTGGCAACGTTTGGGAGCCGTTTTGTATGCATGGAAACTGGGCTTAAATTAAGGAGACTCGCCCTTCGGGTTAAGGTCGGGTCTCTTTAATTTTGCATCGCAATTAAGTCCCACGCGAAAAATTGTCCCTTGTAATGGACGTCGCGTTCCTTGTCTCGCTTAACATACATTATTAAACGGGATGTATTTAATTTTAATACCCTTTTAACACTTTCACTTGCACCTCATCTTATAATTCAGCGACACCAAGTAGAATAGTGGGCTACATGTAATATTTTATACACGTTTTACGTTTTAATCGTTGTGCCGATGTTTGCCGCCCGAATGCTGTTTTATAATTAATGAAGGGGTTAATCGCGACGACAGTTAGGTATAATTAGTGCGATCTAAGTAGGACTTCGACTTCGTACAATCGTTCGCTGCCAATTGCCTGCCTTATGAATGAATCGTTCGCAGACATTGTAAGAGTTTCACCGTTCATTCATCGTTCGTTCTGAGCGAGCTTCACATTCTTCAGAGCCATTGCCAAAGTAGTCGGGCAAGTTCAATTTTGGGATCTTAACCTCCATTTTCTTCGTCTTCTTTCTCGCGATTGCTGGAACAAAGTGTACTCGGGTGAAATATCCTTCTTAAGTTGAATAAAAAATATTATGTGTGTTTCCACTTCTCCCGGATGGAAGGTGTCGTGATGTCTCAGAGAGGAATGTAAATATAATGGAGAGCGCAAAGTTGCTGAAGCAGAAATTTTCAGATATTTGAAGTTTGGGACTTTGGAGATAGACTTTGTAGTTTAGGGACTTTGAAAGTTGGAGACTCTACATTGTAACTTTGACATTCTGGAAATTCGGTTATTTCGGGCTTTTGAACTTTAAAAACTTGATAATTTTGAACCTGGAACATCCTATCCTCACATGTAAAGTCTTCACCTCACACGTGAAGAATTATTTGTCGTACAGGATAGAAGTCAATCTAAATCGACAAAGTGGTAAACACCTTCATGAATATTTGTTTTGGTTAAACACCGTGGCCGATCGAGACGTTCTCATCCCAGGATGGTTGATAACGATACTCGACAAGTTTGGAGAACGCTCTCTGGCCAGTCTGTGCAAAGTTCAGGGGTCACGGGAAAGTTAAGGATGACCGACAACTGCGATCGATAAAACAGGGATCACGAAACTGTCGGTTGCGTAACCGTGGAAAATCGTTGTTGCGTGTAAGCAAGAACGCGTAATCGACATTCCGTGTACCGAGATTCGGCATCAAAAACGAAGCTGGTTCATTATTTAAATTGCGACTCTCCCCGTGGAAAGGCTTGACTTGTTGCGGCAACGTATAATTACGACTACCTCCGCGAGTCTCTATTGTTTCTTCTTGCATCACTTTCGGTATTAGACTAACGAGGGAACACCGTGGCTCCTTATTCACCGATTTGGACAAAACTTTTTTGCACATAGAGAGAATGTTAAATAACAATAAATTCTTCGTTTATTTACTTTCGTTATAAAAGTATGCGTTAGTTGAAGTGTAAGGGGTTAATTACATAAAGCCAGGAAAGAGGAGAGGCGAGCATGTGGTTACGTAAAGTCGTTCGAAATGGCACGTGGAAGTGAAACGTCGTCGCGTCGACTGTGTTTATGTGTATCGCAGAAAGAGATTTCTGGTGGTGCATTCATCTTGAACGTTGAAGCCACGATCACGGATCATAGAAGCGCTATTATACCTGGCGGGTCTCGAGTGGCCGCTATAAATCGTGCGTTCAGCTATGCGCGTCGAATGACAAATTGTCGACAGGTGGCTTCGCAGGAATCGTGGCTTTTTCGCTTTCAGGCCACCGATCTTCTATCGTCGTCTATTGTTCTTCGTTTTAGTCGCTCGAATCGATCAAAGTCCACTCTTGGATGAGATATTTGCTAATTTAATCGTTTCATTCTGAACGACGTGCGTCATCTCATTCGTAGAATAATCTCATTACTATCAACCCTCTTACAACGATTGAATCAAATTTCGAATATATTTTCGTATACTATATTAATCGTACTTTATCGTTAGTTTAATAATAAATGATACGAAGACATGGGCAGTAATAAGTTAGCTGATCCATAAATAAAGTTGTAATAATAATAGTGGTCAGCATTCTTCCTTATAAGCCCCGATAACCTGTTGTTTTCGAGCCAATGTTCCCATATTTCATTGTTCGTTAATCTTCCACTTATCGTTAATGACCCATCAATGGAACTACTCAGAAAGGAACATTTGTACTTGGCGTGTTACGATCTGCTAATTTGAAAATCTTACATCATTAATGGTCATTCTCATTAGCTTCCGCGATACGAGTTGCATGAGCGTTGGTTATCGTATTACACAATCGATATCTTATCGTTAATCGTTTGGTAAAAGTGAAAATACAGAGAGGAAAATTTTATAACATTCAGTCCTGTGAGAGAGATAAAGATGTTACATAAATCTTTTCTATTCAAGTTCAAACACCGATATATCGACGAGTTCAAGCCACTCAAGTACTCAAGAAGATTAACAAAACCATAGAATCCCTCGTCGCGGCATAAACAACCCCCGTGACAATCAATCCTCGTGAACGCGATAGGTATCGCGCACTCGAAGGGCAGAAGCCCTGCATTTCATACGGGCGAAGAAATCCTATCAGTCAAAAGGGACGCTGAAAATCTAATTTTTCCTCGAAAACTTCCAACAAGTTTTGAAGTACATACGAGGCGGTTGGACCACATGAGATTCGACGTCGAAAGTTAGCCCGGGCTCTGTCCCTCGCTAACTCGACGTTTCTTTCTTGTTTCCCATTGAGTTTTCTGCTCCGATTAAATTAGTCCTGCGGTGATTTTGAGAACTGTGAACCAGCGGGGGCGGTGTTTCATAAGATCTTCAAATTTCTAAACCACATTTGTAATTTCTATATCCTCGAATCCCTAAGTTTGAAAGTCTGTATTGTTTTAAAAATTTTAGTCTGAGTTCATTCCACAAAGTAAGGAATCTGCAAAGATTTAATTTTCATCTTCGACTCACGAAATACTCTTCAAACTTGAAATCGTCTCCATTATTATTTATTCCCCGTACGCGGTAAGCTTGTTCAAATCGATAAATATTTCACGATCGCATTTTACCCTAGTTACTATGCGCTACGCGTAGATTACACATATATGTGACATTCGAATCTCGTCGAAATTGTTCGCACGATTTTTCACCGACGGCATTTTAACCGAGACGGTCCGAGACGTCGCTCAT
Organism: Megachile ligniseca; assembly: GCA_945859555.1. Taxonomy (NCBI): domain Eukaryota; kingdom Metazoa; phylum Arthropoda; class Insecta; order Hymenoptera; family Megachilidae; genus Megachile; species Megachile ligniseca. The sequence goes on from OX243792.1 coordinate 2,876,413, forward strand.
AAATAGACGATTCGTTAAGGGAGATCCGTGCAATATGGGATCTCGTTTGATAGTCTACGAGTATCCTACGGACCACGAAGTTAGATACAGTTATATCCCCCGGTGTACGCCAAATTTTAGATCTTGCACGTCCGACGGTAATTATATTTAATGAGAATGTAAATAATTACCGGCGAATACCCATCGAGTTTCTCAACGAGCCGATGATATTGCCGTATAATTTAATCGACGGATAGTTGATCGCTTCTTGTAGCTCGCATCGAATAATTTTCACATGGGATACACTTGATTTTGTGTTCGATTCAATAACTTTCATTATCAGCTTTCGTTGATTTGATTCGTGTAAAACATACTTGAAGACTAGTCGACGGTAGGTATAATTTAAAAGACACGATAGAGTAGATACATAGTGGAAGGTATTAGAAATTTGTCCCCTCAATTATTTAAGGGGACAAAGTTGACCATCGGATCGCGTTAAAAAGTCACGGTCCATGTCGGAATAATTTTAACGAGGGTGGAAAAAGCGATAGGATTGTAGGAAAGGATATGTAACGGGGCTGGGTGTAAATGGGGTGGTTGCGAAGGGGCGGGGGTGCGAGCGTCTGGCGTCCTAGAAGCAGCTCGAGAAAATCGGGGTGGGGGTAACCGCGGCCATGTGCTCGACGTTCGCCGCTTGATCGGCGATCAGTCGTTGCCGCGCGCTCGTCGAGAGCGCATCTGCTACGTTCGTTCTCTTGTCGTGCAACCCCTTCGCGATCGAGAATCAAAGCTTCCCGCAAAAATTCCGACTAGTTCCATAAACTACCATGAGGTCAGTGTGCGTGAAAAATTGCTCGTCACGCGTGTGAATTAATCCGAGGGTGAAGACTCGGTTGGTCCACTTTTATCACGGATCATGCCAACCTGATTTCTTCCGGCATAGAGTTTTACGATATCGATCGCGATCGAGTACGACGATCTTGACCGTTCGTACAAGTGAAATAGAATCCTCGATCAGGAGAACGCATCCTGGCGCGTTGTTCTCGCCGTACGGTGGAATCGTTCACGATTGTGCCGCGATCATGCACCACACGGCACCCTGGTACCTACCCTGGGGCCTGAAGCTGGTGCCTTTGCCCATTCCGCCTGGACACCCGGCTTCTGGCATCCCCAATCCTGGACTACACTTGCTCGCTCCGCTGCCCGGCATCTATGCCCCTGAACCGAGAAAGGTAAGTGCTTACGGCCTTTCTACCTTCCGGTATCGATCCGACGAACACCCGTCGGGGATCATTGTTCGGGAACCTGCTAAACGGTTTTTCTTATGCATATGACACGACACGAGTGCTGTGCATTGTTTTCAAATTTTTCATTGCTACTGCGACCAACGATAATCAATAATTCATGATTTATTAATTGGGTATTAAAATACAGTGCAGTCGAGTGACTTTTTAATTGCGAATTGAAGATTCATATTTTTATAATATAATTCAACATAATGCTGTGCATTTTCATGTATATTCTACATGTCATCAAAGATGCATACGATATAAGCGAATACTTGTGAGCGTTAGTGTACATAGTTAATGGATCTCTTCGCTAAAGGTCGATACGTGTCTGTTCTTGACATTATCTTATGTTAATCACTCATAAGTTGATTGCATTGTCGCTGTTGTTAGCTTGGCTACTTTTATATCTTGCAAAATTCTTGTTTTGAAATTCTGTAGTACACGAGTTCTTTATTGTGGAAAAGTTTGATGCTTAAAATTCTTATTTTGAAAAGTTTTAATATTTGCATTTACATTTTGAGTGTCTCAGTGTTATGTCATGCAGAATTTCAAGTACCTACTACCTGTTGTTAATTAGTCAAATAAAAGAATTTATAATGATTGTATGTGCATGGTTTCCACGAAATATAATGAGCAAAGCACCTTATTGAATTTAGCAATGTAAATTACAAAACAAACACTATAAATGAAATACAGCATTAGCAGAGAATTGGTGCTTAACGCGACACGAAGAACGCGAACTGTTTACGTGGTATTCTTCGAACTCCCCGAGGGTAGAAAGCAAAACCTTTCTAGGAAATCGTTGTACGAAAGGGATTAAGATAGCGATTGTACTCGAATTAGATGAAGCGACAACAATATCACGGTTAGGAATAATGCAGCAGATTCTCCGCAGAAGGTCGTGTATTTTCGGAACCCGTTTCAGGTAGTTTCGCAATGGACTTCGATTGCAAATGACCGTGCGAAAATACTATGAATATTTAACGAGATTTCATTAGTTCTTTTTTTTATTCTCGCTTTCCGTTGCATCCGCGTCGCAGAGTCAGTGAAGGTATCTCTTTCTTTTTTCATACGAAAAATCTTGTCCTCGTGTAAATGTCGCCCGAACGAAGCTTTCCTCGTTGCCCCAGGGCGAAGTTTTTGTTGGACGCGATTTCGCACGATTAAAATTCTGCCGTTTTCTTGCGGTGTCGGCTTCGTTAATATTAATGCGTTGTATCCAAGAATTTATCTTGAATAATCAAAAATTTGAAATCCGGCAATTTGAAATGATGAATTAGTTATTTTATAAATAATATTAATAATCAATTTTCTTGTGTATTAGACGCAGTTGTATTCTTTGTAATTCGTGGACCTTCTGATAATTTATATTTTTGTCACATCACACAAATATTTAATTTCCTAATTTGTCTCAATTTGTTCACGTCTTTCAACAGCCTATGATAATTCATTCTTTTCTCGTCTCGAATTTCGACAGTATTTTGGGACGAGTGAAACTGTTTGCATCGTTGCTACATCTCTGTTGATTTTCTGCTACTTGTACTAAGTATTGTTACTTAGCGGCTTGTCAAGGATGCAATGAACAAATACACGGTTAGAAATCTTTATTACATCATCAGATTGTACACGTTATTTATCTCAGAAGAAGAAATGTAAGGTGCAAAATTACCTTTAGTCATTAAATATTTAGTTACTTTTTGTTCGTGGACTTGAGTCCTCCGTTTGGTGAAAAATATTTTGCGACTCGCGATAAAAATGGAATGAGTCATTCTTACAACCGGTTGATTAATTTAGGATCATTTGACCTTTCGGACAGCGTTTCTTAATTAGCATTTCTATATGAAGCTTCCTACCTGGTACAGGTGATTCATTGTGTGCAACTAAACTGACACGTGGTTTCGTTGTTTATTTAAACGGAACAACGATCGAATCGTTTGCGGTTCGGCCATTTGCGGTCTAACCATTCGCGGTCGCGGCTAAAATTCACGCTGTTAACAATTAACACTAGGACTACCACCGTTTGAATCTCTACCTAATTTTATCACAGTTGCCCACCAGCAATACGTACTAAAGACAAAATTTACCATGTTACTTTAAAGTTTCATTAAAGTACGTAGACGTTTTGCTGTTTAACCAGTTGCAAATTTTGCAACGTTTAGTAATTCGAGGAACTTTGGGAATTTAGAGATTTGGGGGCTTAGAAATTGGGCAAATTTTGAAGTTTAGAAATTTAGATATTCAGGGATATGCAGTTTGTAGAATTTGTGAATCAGAAGCTTCAGAGATCTGAAAGTTTCGAAGTTTCCATATCAACCCTTCCAAAATCTCGGATATGACATCCTCTTGACCAACCCATCCTCTAAAGCTTACATTGCACCCTAGATACATATGCGCAGTGTTTACGATACACGAAATCGATGGAAGTAGCGCGATGTTACGTGATTGTACGGAGGGTTAAATTCACGTTGGTTATTCTTCCTCGTTGGCCGAGGTGAAGTCTAAATAGTCGTCGAGGCGAATGCATCGAAAATAACCCGGAGAATGCTCATCGCGTGTATTGAGAGACGTAGCATGACAACTATTCACGTACCATGAATACGTTGGTTGAAGTCAGCAACCCGGACCATCGATATCCTAGCGATCCTTGGATTCGGATAAATCGACCCTTTTGCTCAATGAATATTTTATCGTGTCTCGATGAATTAAATGCTGAGTTCGTAGCTGTCGGCGGCTATTGAAACGTCGATAGTATTCGGAAAATTAATATTAATCCTTTAATCCCTCTGTCAATACCCGCCGTTACCCTTTTGTCGATTCTTTCCGTGAAATATTTCACGATTGATATTTGCCATTGAGGAACTACCGTGAAAAATGTATCGTGACAACGATCACATATGATCAAATGATACATATAAAGAAAACAGATTGCAAAACTTTCTGGGAGATTTCTTCTAGATCTGAAATAATTAAAAATCTTCAGATTTAGAGTTTACAAATTTTTTAATTGGAAGAATTTTACGAAAACGTAAAAATGATTCGAAACTTCCTTAAAATATGGTGATCGATATTTCTCTTCCTTGGGCAAAATTTTTCGTTTCGCAAATTACGGCGATGGGCGGAAAGTTGAAGTAGGAAAGGTTGGCAGCATGCAAAGTCTGAAAAGCGGCGAAACGACGGCAAAGTGCTCGTCGAATTATAGCTGTGCAACCAGGAAGCGTTTACGACATTGGTTCGATCTTATGCTCGATTCGAATTTTCACTAAGTGTCTGCTTTTACTCGAAGTTTTTTAGATCGTTAAATTTGTAGAACACTGGGCATTCCTACAGTGAAACTTTTGTTTTCATACTTTTCGTTTGTTATTAGATTGGTAGTAGTTAACAAATTTGTCTAATAGTTAAAAGATTTTAAATTTATAGTAAAAGTATAAGATTTTAAGTTTGCACATCGATGAAATTATAAAATATGAATATGAAAATTTAGGTGACCATGTTGTAATTTTATCTTTTCCTTGTATCAAGAGGAAACATAAAATTGTCAGCTCTTTAACAAGAATTATTACATAATTCAGTAAATAACAATAAAGTAAAGAATTTATGTGCGTGTATTAGCCATCAAAGACAAAAATATAGAATGTTGAATATTTTGTGGTAATATTTTGTTTCACCCTGTCATTTTATTGAATTATTGGACGAGAGTACCAATATTTGGAAATATGAGTTAGCAACCGTGTAACAGGATGCATTTACTATTTTATCAAATTATTGGACGAGCTACCAGGTAATATTTTAGCAAACAATATTGTTTGAGAATATCGGTTATCAAATGTGTATACCAATTAGTTGCGAAATATACGACGTTGCATTCTGCTACTTTGTCAAATTAGTGGAGGCAGTAGAAGCCAATATTTGATCTATTAATATTATTTGGAAATACCAGTTGCCAACTTTGTATTTAATTAGATATTGTTCCTAAATTTAAAAATCTATATATTTTTATTTCCGTCTTTTCCTTCTCTGTTCCACTTTTTGCATTAAAAATATACCCAGTTATATTGTACTTGTTATCGTACACGTCTAATTAATCTAGGTGACAATCAACCCTGTCGCAGTCGTTCTAGGTTTAAATTTACAGCCTACAGCGTGTGTCTGAATCACTTTGAACATGCTCTAAATACTGTTTAATTCTAAACGTCTTGAAAGTATACAGCTTTAATATCTTTAGAAGCGTTGAAAAGATGTTTAGATTCGAAAAAAATGTATTCTCAAAGACATCTCAGCTGCCAATTGGCTTTTCTCGAGTTCGAAATACTGGTATGCAAAGATCGGGAGAGTGCACGTAGGTGACGTTTTACGAGCAAACAGGTGTGTCAGGAACGTATTCTCCCTGGGAAATATGTGCGAGGTCCACGTCTTAATTCTTTGCCTCCGACATTGAATTCTACCTCGATGCAAGCCTGGACGATGGAAATTCGCTAGAACGGCCAAGAAAAGACAGTCTCGACGCTTTGCACTATCCACCGTGTTCTACGCTCGCGAGCACTCCGTAAATCCTTGCAATTTATTTGTTTGCCGGTTATACACTACATTTTTCCCCTTGGAGTTAACCGAGCCACGTTCAAGGAATTTTAAATGGATTTCACCCTCGTAACTCGTTTTTAAAAGCTTTTGTGTTCATTTATTTCCACTTGCACTCCTTTCTTTTTGCGGTCATCGTTAGTTAAGCCCCTATTGCACGATTTTTGCAATTTTAAACAGGTCTTTCAACTATCGCAATAATAGTTCGAAAATGGTATTTAAAAAGATTTTTTTAAGGACGGATTTAAAGTCGAACCAAGAAGACATGACAAAAATTTGTAATTACAAATGACGAAATATGTTTTTGACAGTATGATTAATTATCGGTAATGTAATATGCAGGGAATTAACACGTCGCAGTGAAAACAGACGCGTGTATCAAGACACGCTATAATTGCGATTATTCAGAGTACGATCATTTTTCAATTTCGCGCTTTGACGGTTGCATGTTTCATGCTAATCGCTCATCAATCTCATTAGCTTATGTGTTAAAACGTTAACACTAGGTATTTCAGAAAGAAATAGTTCGCGAGAGTTACGAATTCACGATTACCTATGCATTTTCTTCGATGGGAATCGTTAATCAGATCGGAACATTAAACTTGGAAGTTCCTGGGGAGTTAACGCTCACTTACCGAAGACTTTCTGCGATCAGTTACGGAGACTCGATTACATCATTGTCAAATCTTATCAAATCCTTACTATTGAAAGTTGCACTCAATCGAACCATAATTACTAACGAAATAATAATAATTATTTAAATCAGTGGTACATAGTTGAGAGAAGTCTCTGTATAAAAATGGTATAAGAGAGACGTTTGAAAAAAAATAATTCGCAAGTTTTGTGGTTCATACGCGTCGAATCGAAGCATTCTCGCGAGCGTCCGAAGCACGCGGGACGTCGTCGCGACGCCTCGGGCGAGTTTCTCACCCCTTTTGAGCGTCGGTAGCCGCAGGACAGCAGCTATTCCGGGACGGCTTAATTATCTTCGCACAATAACTCGATCGCGAGACGAGCAACTGGCGTTCCGTGGCCCACGGTGGACGAGACAGAAAAATAGAAAAGAGCAGCCACCACGAAGAGAGAGAGAGAATGTGAGAGACTTATGTAATCCATAGACCTCCACGTCGTTGACAGATGACAGTCTTCTCGGTTGCCAGAACAGCCGAGGTTATATCTATGTATATATTTATATACCGAATACGTATGACGACCTCTTTCGACGTCTTTTCGCTCGTTCGAAACGAACCAGCCTCGCGTTTTGACCGCTGCTGGACGTTACGTGATCCTCACGATCGATCGAACGATTTTTCAAACGCTTGCGTAATATTTTCCATGTTGAAGCAACTATTTTTCATTCTCTTTCCTGCGAACTGGAAGAATGTGTCTCTGTGATCGACACTGCCAAATATTGTATGAAGGATGGTGAGGACACATTTCAGAAGATAAATCCTCAAGCATTGCATGACCAATATCGAGCACTATGGAGAAATTATATCTAAACAGCATAACATTAGAAAATAGACTTAGGGTTGAAAGGGTCGAGGAATAATTAATGAAATAAAAGATTAATAAGTAGACAACACTCGAATAAGGGATTTTGATGTGTCTGACAACACGCGTCCTATTCTACTGATCCGATCAATATGCTAAAAGATCAGATTAATGGTTCTTACCATGAATTTCTGTGTGCGTTATATTGTATGCATTATAAAGTACACGAGAAACCTTCTACATAAATTATCTGTCTACATGTCGATGGAATAATTTATCAGGTATAACATGTTGTCGGTTATTTCAACAGGTCCTAGTTGGAGTGGATTGTTAAGCAAACACGATCGAGTATCATCGATGATGTTTCATTTGTATCATACGTATTAATATATACGATTGTATACAGACAATACGTTATTCAGTACAGTAGGCCATCTAATTATCGACTAATTGATAGTAACAATCTGGAGTAGCAAAATGATTGACCTCTTGACATATAAAACGATTATTTCTTCTCGTTAACGATACTGTTACTCGAAGGAGTATTCCTTACGACTTCCTTTGAATTATAATAATATTGATGGCAAATGATATCGATAGTAGTTGAATTGAGAAGCAGAACGATGTTCCCTATATTTGTTAAGTTAAAAGATCCAACACGTAGGAAATGAAATTTTGTAAAAAAATGTAGTTACCCTAGTTGCATTATAAATGGCTCGTACCCCGAATACGTAATTGCTCTCATAGCATGTCTTACCACATAGGGTCGTTTTCACTGGCGCATTTATCCATCTGCGGTGCAAGTGTCGCTCTCATAGTCCAAGAATAACGGACAACAAAATGGAGATAGAGTCTCGAAGAAAATCTCCGTATCAAGTCCCGGCCTATTCCGGGCTCTATAGCCCGTCTCTCTTTGCTCTTTGGTTCGCTCGCTACCGCTTTTACCAGCCCGTTCCCTTGCCCTTTCGACCGACGTTGTGCCCGCGCCCGTCGCCACGATCCGCAGAGTAAAGTTAGTTTCTCGTCCAGACTAAGTTTCTCTCGGCTCAACTGTGCTTTTCTGTCAGAGTATTCACACGGACACGCACACACGCTTCTGTTCGCGTAGCATCCACAAACGTGAAAAGTAGAGAAGGATGCGGAGCAGACGGTGAGAAAACGTCTGGCGGGTCTTGTTCCAGCTAACTTCCGGCTTCAGGATGTCGTTGATCGACGTCGATGCACTTTTAGGTAATGAAATTAATAACAATCTCCAAACGTTGGCTTACCGTTCTTTATGGCCAGGTTTGATCGGTTGCCAAACACAGATTGGATGGAGTTGGCGTTCGTTTCATTTTTTTTCCATCTTTTTTCCCTCCCTCTTGCTTCTTGCTTACGTAAGACGTCATTAATCGGGGTATTTGGGCTATTCGGTTGATGAAATATTTGCTCCCTAAACTCTCCAAAACTGAGAACACATGGAGCCTAAGAAAGTTGTTGCATTTTTCAACCGACAGAGGAATGAGTTATGAAACTGGCTATCGTGTGTCAGGCTTTAAATCTACCATATGTTAGTGTACCATTTACCGGTCCTATATGCGTCAGACATGTTGTCCGTCTGTTGGCGATGATATTAGAAACGAAACGTTATTAGTTCAGAATAAGAACCTCTGAAAGGTGGGTAGCAGATGCGGTAAGCGATACATGGTAGCAGCGATATGTGCAAACAGTGTTGCTGCCTGTAACGTTACATAATATCAAAATTCTGGACAGCATTAGAAATGTAGGATAACACGAAGCGTTTGAGTATACACCACCGTGGACGAATGATCGGGCCACTTGTCTGACAACTCTTTGGCCCGGATTCGAATACCGCTCTCATCTCCATTAGAAATCTGGAGAACTGGGGAATTGGGGGTTTAGAGAACTAGGGGTTAAGGAAATTGGAAATTTGAAGAATTAGGAACTTAGGTATTTGTGATCCTATGCTCTTTGACATTCAAGGAGTACTATTGTAGCCAGACAATGGCAGTTACGTAACAGAGCGTTTCCCGTGATCCAATATTCCCGAAGGATGTGCAAACTTGCTATCGTAAAAAAGAAGGTAGTAGGATATCCCTGCGGTGCCAATCAAACCTGATTAGACCCGCGGATCTCTCCCTCGCAGCTTCCGGTTGAAGACACCCGGTTCTCGGATCAAGAGGAGCAAATCCGTCGTCTCGTCGGTTTTTGGCAAGCGTCGAGCGAACCCTTCACGCCACGATTCCCTAACCTCTCCTCATCCGTCGTGATACGTGCGAAACACGCGCGTTTGAAGCTTGTGCCAGCAAACGAGTTCGCGAACTAGGGACCTCTCGAAAAGGAGGAAAGAGAGGGATGGGACGTATATTCCCAACAGGAGGGCACTAGGCTGTACGCTGTCTGCGAAGACGAGACGTTTGAGTGACACGGTTCCGCCGCAACTATGGTCGGCCATATTGCCCCGGGTTCTCGCCACGATGCGCCACCAGCCAATATACGTACACCCAGCCCCTTCTGTACATAACTAATATAAACGGGATTTCATTTGGTTAATGCGGATGCGCCCCCGATTTGTTAAGGGCAACATTCGACTTCCCTCTACACAGCTGTTCTTTGTGCCCCGCGCCCGTCTCTTTGCGGGCGTGTGCACGTGCGAATAACCACTTCGGAAAGTGAACCGATGCGACCGGAAGGAGGATCGACCGGTAAACGATGGACGGCCGTGGAGGGAGCAAGTAGATATATCCGTGCTGTGGCCGCGGAATCCCATTACGTAATTACGTCCTTCGGGAAGAAGCGAATTTCCTGCTCCCATGAGCTTCTTTGAGCTGCCTTCTTTTACCGTTTAACGGACCGATATCGACTGCTCGTTAATTGCATTTTTAGCTCGGGCTAGTTTCTGGGCGGGGCGAACTGATGGAATTCTTCTCTTTCCACGTACTTGTACTACTTATGGTTATACCTTTGTGTGATGACAATCAGTAGATATTGTCAATGTTTTGGAGTACTCAGTTGACAACGCTGAAATATTAGGGATACGGAGATACAAAAGATATGGGGATGTCGGAAGTAATTAATAATGAGGAATTAAGTCCCGTGTTTTGACGGAAGAGAAACAGCAAGCAAACAGAATTTTTTTGCAAATATTCTGCCATTTGTGGCGGGGTTACGCGAAACAATGCAGATGTCGGGATTCGATTAACACGCGAGGCGAGCTTTTTATAACGTCGATGTCGACAAAAATACACGCGGTCGTATAATATTCTGGGTTAATAAGCTTTATTTCGCCCTGGAAATCGTGTCGGCTTTGCCGTGTTACACGTCCGGACTGAAACTTGCGATTATAGATACCATTTGTCAACGGTGAGCAGAATCGCGTTTTTCCTATTTTTTTCTTCTCTCTTTCTCTGTTTTTAGTGACACGGGTCACGAGAGTGTCGTTTCTTTCCTTCCTCGGCATCGAAGTCTCTCTAGCCCCGTGTAACTCTGTGTACAGCCAGGCTCTACCGAACGAGCATTATTAGCATTGCAGAATAATAATAAACATGCACTATCAAAACTGCTCCGCTGGCACAATTTCTTCGTATCGTTACGAGGTTGGAATATTTTCTTGGATTTTCGTGGCCTGTTCGAGGAACAACTTGCCCGTACGTCGACACGAAACTGCATTCCCCGTGTAATAATCTTGTTCGAGGCTTTTAACCCCTTTGAGTGCCTTGGACGTATATGTCCTGCGAAATGTCATTGGCGTGTACACTTAGTTGATCGATAGCGAGACTTGGGAATAAATTGAGTGTTTATTGACCACGTATGCTATTGTACATGCTATTTCAAGGGAAAACTTGCGCTATATTTTAGTGATAAGAGGTAACGAAATTTTATTCGATGTTTTAGTCCAGAAATAATATCAAGGTTAAATTATATTAAGGTTATAATTTTCTGTAGACAAACAATTCAGACGTGATTGAAATCTAATCTACCGCAATTCAAAAATCCTATTTCTGAAAATGTAATCTTCCTGGTTGATATTCTCGTATTCTCATATTTCTCGACGGATCAAAGCTCCTCGTCAGCGTCAGGCTGTTTCGAGCGGATAATACGATCCGCGCGTAAACTCGTATCCGAAACCCTGCACGTGGCTGGTGAAAACGTAAAGTCCGAGGGTTAAAGGTAACTCGTGAATTTAGGCGTATTTCACGACGCCGGTGTATCAGAGGAAGCCCGATGGGCGGGCAAAAGTTGGTATCCGTCACGAATGCGAGCCTAGTCGCGGGAAACTTTGCCTATCTCTGCGCGACTCGATACGACCTGAAAGCCAGCACGAAATTCGCGAATAAGCTTGAACGGGATTGCCATCCTGTTTGGCTGAACCTGAAGCTCGGTGATATGATTGGATTTAACCAGACACTGAAAGATGCCGGAATGTTGCAAGTTTTACAACACACGTTGGAAATTTTCTAAAAGTGTCACAATATTAAATTGTTCCATCGCATGAATATTCCCTTAATCTAAAATAAGAACTGGTCAATATTGAAACGAATATGTAAGTACCTGCTTTACTATGTTTTTATTACTGAAATATAGACGTGCATTTCTCGAAGTGCCTAGAAGTTCATATCACCATTTCCCTTGAACATACATAAAGTGTACCGTAACACGAGGATGTTACGTGCTCCCATAAAATACACCATAAATGAATGTTATACGTGCATATCCCAGGTGCAACTAGTTTTATGTACAATCGACTGTTTCTATCTCGAAACATTTGATCGAGCTGATATTTCGTTCTGATCTTATAATCGTTTGAGAAGTAATCGATCCTAATGCCGAAGGGTGTCGATCTACGATCCAAGTCATCGTGTACTTTCTACGAAACACAAGGACAGTTCTATTTTTGAGGTAGATATTCTTTTTGTTGGTCGAACGGGTGCCTTGACCCGCGACTAATTATTCGCGATCTGCCTTCCGGCGGCCACGATTGGCCGACAGACCGAGAGCAAAGCATAATGGCGAATTCGCGATTGCGAAACGGCGACTGGACGTTGCCAAAATATTTCTTGCGTAAATCTGTAGCGTACCGTTGCCACGCTCTACAAATGGGCCGTGATTGTCGCGGAAAGCCACTGGGTTTGTTCTAATTACTCTTTTCATTGTCTCCTTTCTACCATCTTGTCTGATTTCTGGCTCTAGAGATCGTTTCGAATCATATTCTAAATGATACCCTTTGCCAATAATTATCAAAATTCCGGTGCAACTTCCAGTTGGACGATGTCGAAAAATCGGTAAAGGTTGCAGAAGCGAAAAGATAGGGAATTTTGAAGGGAAAGAAAGCGTCGTTTGGAAGGGTGTTCGAAGCAAGAAAGTCGTTCGTTCATAGAAGTCGCGATAACAACATTTTTTGTTGGCCGCGTGATCGTCGCTTTCGTTGGATTAAATGGAGCGAAAAGTAGCAGTGGTACGGGGTAGCCAGAGGTTTGTAACCGACAGGATAGACGTATAGCGCTATTATGAGGATGAGCTGGCTACAATCGTGTGCCTCGTGATTATACCAGGTTATTCTGGAGTTTCTGGCAATTATTGCCGTGGCCATGTTCCGACCGACGTTTAATTCCGTGTCGGTCCTAAATAGTTTCGGTGATTCTGATCGAAGAAAAGTCAGTCAAACTGTCGGGTCGTATACCTACTTACGTTCACCTCTATTTTTAGCCAAGAACCATGATTTATTTTCTCAATGATCAAATTGGCCTGGATCGATGAGCGCAAGAATATCATACTGACCATTTCAGAATTATCTTGTTTAATTTTCTATTATCCCGAATCAAACAAATCGGCCAATGTATATCTTACAGTTAGCGTTGTTTATCCGAGAATACTTATTTAGAACAGATTTAACCTAAAAATTACAGATTTCACATGGTACACAGAATCCAGTCAAAAATGTTAAGAACAAAATTTATAAATATTACAAATTTGAAAGCAAAGTAAATTTTAAGTTATCTTATTTATAAATCAATTCGTCGTTTATCTATGAAAGAATCGCAAGATTGGAAAAGTAATTTGCATAATTCCCATTTTCCGTCCCAAACAGTGTAAATTCAAAAGTTGACCCAAGAAACGTAAATATAGGGCGAGGCAAGTTTTCTTCGGTCCTAGGTCAGCATTATCATATCCCAGGAGGTTAAACAGCCTGGAAAGGAGGCGGATGCTGTATCCGACAAGACAGACATATGGCAACATTATGACGATGAATCAGTACATCTTGTACACTGTGATAAGGATTAATGTCGGGGCTCTAATGCCTTTTGGTGTATGTGTCTAGAAACTCCGTTTATACTTTCAACCATTTAGCATTCTCGTAATTGCAAAACTTACGTTGCACACTTGTAATAATAGTCAAGAATTAGAATTACTAAGCTGACACTAAATAATATTTGTCGAATTACTATTACATGTAGGGCCTATGGAAATTCATTAGGTTAATTGAATTGGTATCAAAAAACATACTCAGCCGCGAAAGGTCAGTCATTTGATAAATTGAGATTCTGCAACGTTCGAATTTCGTGGTCGGAGCGATAACTGGAAATTTGCAGCATCGAATCCCATTGAACAGGGAATAATGCTTCATCACTGCAGCGATTAGCGTTGATCATTTTGTTACCGATGTTGAATGATCGTTTGCACGGTGCTATCGGTGCACTGATACCAACCGAGAAAACAACGCTGAAATTTACCGTTAATTATCCTCGAACTGTTCAATATTACAAGCGTCTGAAATTAATGCCCGGGATCACATGGTCCATCTAGTTAATTAACTCATTAATAAACGTATTCTCTGTTCACACTTTTTCAATTTTTATTTCAATAGTTTATTAAATGTTACCGCCTGAAGAATTGTTACTAGTTAACCTAGTGGTAAGTCCTGCATGGGAATAATTATGGGGAAAATAGTGAACGCGAAAATTAACTCGTTCACTTGTGATGGCGCGTGTGGATTGCGTTCCAATCTTCACGCTCTACCGTGTTCCGGAGTGTGTTCACACCTTGGTTCTAAAATGGAATTCTCTGGGAAAATACCAGGAAAAGGGAAGAAGGAACGACTTTTAAGCAAGCGCGAGAATGCGGGAAGAAAATATTCTGTGCTCGGTTCGCGGAGACCTACTCCTCTGGAATCCGATTTATTCGTTCCCTCGGATAGTGTACGCTTCAGCAGTCTTAGGAATACGGCGATAGTTGAAGCGAGAGAGCAGTAGCATACTGGAATAGTAGAATAATATTTTTGCGTATCGTAAAATTAGGTGAAATAGTGCATTAGAATAATATAGTAATCGTAGCACTAGTAACTAATAGTTGTTCAAAACAGTGGAACAACGGAAGTGTACTTGAACGTAAACTACAGTAAACTATAAATCGTAGTACTGTTAAGAAAAAGGGATGCTTTTAGCATGAATTCACCGCGACTAGTGAAATCTAGTGGGTAAGGCAGGAGCAGAGGGTCAAAGGGTAAGGGGTATCGTGTCAGGTCATTCCGGCCGCATAAATAACATGTAAAGCAAGTTTTCCTCGTGCAGGGGTAGTATTATCATATCCCAGGGGTTAAACGGGGTGGAAAGGGGCGGATGGTAGAAGCAGACACGGTAGACGTATGGCAGCATTAGGACGATGAGTCGGTGCTGGCCAGGTAGAGGTGTTGGTGCCTTCGTGCTTCCTGGGTGACGTAAGATTTCCTAGGGGAGAAGCCAGGACGTTGAGGCCACCTCGAAGATGGGACTTCATCGACTTCCCTCGAACCGTCTGTTTCCTGTTTCCTGGAACAACCTTATACGATGCCAAGTGTTTTGGAAACGAAACGTTATTTCCGCAGTTTAACTGCTTTATTTGCATCCACTTTTTCCGAGAATTCGCTCGGAAATTCGGAGATATGGCACTTTTGGGATTTGGAAATTTGACTACATGGGAATTCGGAGACTTCAGGATTTAGAAATTTGTTCATTCAGTAATGTAATTGGGAATTGGACTTGGGGAATTGTGGACCGTTTTCCACAAAATTCGCCTAGGATGTGCTTCAATCATTTCACCCATAAATACAAGTTCGATAGTCATCTAAATTCATCCCTAGATTCAAACTTCGGTTCTAAACTTCCAGTACGAAAGAAAGGCGTTCCAACTGCAAATGCTCGCACAATAAGAACGAAATTAACGTCCGAAAGGATTATATATACATATATCCTAACAACGGCTCAGTATATTATCCTGAATATAGGTCGTTCGATATTAATTTTGTCGAATTAATATCGAACCCTCTGACCGTTTTTTTTTCAATGCCACCCTTTTGTCCGCGAGATATTCAACTTCGGCCCGGATTTTATATTCATCTGTTTGTAAAGCGATCGCATTCCCCTTTCCTCGACATTAATTTTACGCTTCGAAGATGGCGGAACAGTCCTTGTGTGCGGTTCCATAGAGAAGAAATTCTATGGTAGTCCGAGCATCGGGACTTGGCCCGGTGCCCGGGAAAAATATTTGAAAACTCGATCCACGGGGGCACGATGATATAATAATATCCTGTGAGGGCTACCTGGTCCATTCAAACAATATACCTTTATCGTACTTAACGCATTTGTTTCTGATATGTGTATCGAAACCAAATTTGAGGGTCAAACTTCTTTTTCAGTGAACATTCAAGGAGAATATTTGACAAGGGTATATTAAGGGCTGTGTTTGTTGGGTAATTTAAGTATCTTTCTTGAATGTTGTGGCACCGAATGCTATAATTAGTCTACTCGTACCAGGTAAAACAATAATGCTTTCGTTAGAGCATCTTTTGTCGTGTTGAATGTGGTTGAGTTATGAAGTATGTGATTAGAGAAGGCACGTGACCCTAGACAGTAGATACGCAATGTTGAAAGCTTCTCCAATGAGATAAAAATAAGCGCATGGTTTTCTGCAACGAGCTAGCAGCATGTTGCGTTTGGCCAGAAGCCACCAAACGGGTACCTGTGCTTATTAAGGGAGGCCATTATACCTAGTGGTGGCTCGCACGTGACGATATCGTCGAGCCAACTACACCACACGCGATCCACCGGGTCAAAAAGTTGGGCCGTGACCCGTCTCCGGATTATCCTCGACACCCATCGATTCGACTTTCTCGGATTATCTCTGCTGACTGACGAAATTTCGATTTCAACCAGAAGTAACCTAGAAACGCTTTTCCCTTTCTTAGCACATTCACACTTTTCCGACGCCTCTGCGTTGACAGATATCAGATTCCCCAAAATTTAGACTTCCGAATTTGATAATTTCATATTGTAACTTTTAGTTTTCAAGTAAGCGTCGTCTCGGAAAATGTAGAAAAATACTGGTAAACAAAGTGGAGCGTTTTATTTAGGCGAATGAGGGAATTTTGTTTTTAATTAAATTACACCTTTGCATGGATGTACGAAGCTGAAAGCGTTGATCGATCCCCGGGATCCGATTTGCCTGTTCTTTGTTGAAATTCAACGGTAATCCGATTTCAATCGGTCACGCTGGCATCGTTAGGAGAAAAGTCGCGTCCAATGCAAACGTTTCACGATGGTCTGTGATTTTTATGGAAATATTGTCGTACACTTTTTATTCCGAACAATGAATTTCAAGACTTTTTAACGGGATGATTTAGTTTTCTGTTCTAGGTAAGACATGTTAATGCACTTTGCTAGTTGCTGTAGTTATGTAAGTATTTGAGGCTGTATAGTTTGAAAAAGGATATTTATTATATTTCTGACAGAATAATTTTTTCTAAAAATTATCGAGTAGATATGACAAATCGAAGAGAATGTTTTTAGTAAAGAAACGTACATCTACTATCGCGAACTAACTTCTCTTTGACGTCGAAATTTTCACGCGAACCGTGTTAAAAACGCTCGAATTCACCGCTGCTTAGGGAATCCTCGCGAATAATGGAAATCGGCAGCCGAATCGCGTACGAAAACGATCCTCCCGAATCGAGAGGAAAGAAAGAGTATAAAAAAGAAAGGAGAATTTGAACGCTCCTCGTGTCGATCTGACACGACAGCAAACGTGACGCTGATGCCGGAGGATTATTTGCATCCGGCGGCCGGATCACGTAGACGAGGATTACATGCGTCCTGAATCTTTCATCGGTCGAGTGAACCGATGCCAGTGAGTAGAGAACCGTGATTCTGGCGTCGATTCTCTCCCGTTGCCGCGATCGGGACTATTACGGGATTTCGCGTTCGAATAATTGTAAGAGGGTTGAAACCGTTCACGCGTTTCAACATTGTTCGCGAAAGCAGATTGAAAGAGTGTGAATTATCTTTCGCAACGATGACTTGCCCCACGCTTTCGCGATCGGTTAACCGATTTATTAACTCTTGTAGATTAAGTTTCTTTGTGGACTTCAATCATATTTCAGTAAATTCTACATATGAACAGTGAACATCAAGTGGTTTACAGAGGATGAACATCTGTTTAAAATTCTTTTCTAGAGATAAGTTATTGATTCTTTGATTTCTGATGCAGTCTTTCATCGATGAATGCACGTAATGAAACACGATTCCCGATGACTCGTTTCATTCGTTACGCACGTTTCACGCCTATTTATCACAGGTATTCACGGTTTCTCGTCGATAAAACAGCGCGTCAATTCACTCACATTCGATTTATCGCTACCTTTCGTCAACTCGGGACAAAGAACTGTCTCAAATACAGACAAATTATACAAGTTACTTTTCTTTATTCTTCGCTTCAATACTACATTCATGGACAGTACTATTTAGAACAGAACTGTGGGGCTTGCACTATTATCTGAATAACTTGAGCGCATTCTGGTACATTGAAATTCAAATTATCATACAATAACAACCCTATTTGGAAGTAATATGAATATTAATTGTTCGTGAAAATTGATCCGGCAGATGGAACGCGTAAAAAAGATCTTCGTTTGCTTGACTTTTGTATGGATCCATTAATTACCATCTGCCGCGGCTGGAATTAATTACACGGTGAATAATAATTCTCGAATGTATTTTGTTTCCCTGGCCGGGAATTCACTGTGTTTATCGTGTCGTTAATGCCTATTGGAGAGTCGATAATTGTGGCTGAACGAGACGGTAATGACTTTGGTATCGAGAGTTTTCAAATAAATGAATACAAACATGTTTGTTATACGTATTGTTCTGCAATAGTATAGAAATGTATGGATATAAAAATAAAAGTACAATTCCTTCTCGACATAAAAATGCACGTGCCGTCCATAAAATATGCATCCATCAAAATGCAAACTTACAAAGTGATAGTGCTTATCATGCAGGTATCGCGTAGCTAGGTTAAATTAGTCGTAGCTCGCAAGAAACACGAGTGGTAGAATCATATTTCGTTTCGAACTTACCGTGCTCTGTTCAGAAATAAAATTATCAGCAACCTTTTTAAATCAGCTTTCGATCGAAATTCGTGGTTCGTCACGTTTCGGAAGCTTCTCGTACGAGACAGTTTTTCGAGGATTGCTCGATCAGTGGCCATTTTGTCATCGGAAAAAAGAAACTGATACTCCCTCGTCCTCCGTGTTGCTGGATTCCGTGGTCGTCGGCTTAGAAACCGAACGATCGCGTCGTTAGTACCCATCCTTCGTTCGACGAGGCCTTTTTGCGAGATATCGACTCGCTGAATCGAGTCTCGATTGCGAACTCGCTATTTCCTGCCACGATAGAAGCAGAGACGGCACAGAAATCAGCGAATTCGTTGATAGATGCTGAATTACGCTCGCTCTTGGATATACCACTGATACAGGATCTTTGATAGCGAAACAGTATATCTACCGCCTGCTGATACGTTTACCCGGGTCATTGCTGATCAATTTTACCAACGATTTTCTGGACCATCGTACTTTGCAAGAGAAATCGATACACTCGTTGCATTGCACGTTCAAAACCGATTAGGACAAATTACGACGGCCATTGTGTTCAAACAAGGTGTCTCAAAGGATCAGAAGCAACTCTGGTCTTTGGACGACGTTGAAATCTCGACTCGTATCGGTTGCTTCGTATCTCTCACACATTTCTGACCACTGGTGGCCAAAGTTTTCCCATTTACTCCATCCACCTGGACAGGACAAGTCTTCCTATAGGGTTAACGTAATTGCGACAGAGCTTCGCGGTCACTCGTGAACTCCGTTGTTTTGTCAGGAACGTGAGGTCCCTTCGAAATAGCTTCGTTGATCGTTTTGTTGTAATGGTCCAGGCGTTTTAGCCTTATTGCTCACGTTAACTTGTATCTTAGATGCTGGGCTTTGACGAATTTATCTGGTTAATTGGAACATTTATTTATGGGGATTTTGTGTTAGAATATGGTGCATCGAAGTTGCACTCTTAAGACTTGGCGTATGGGATCTCGAATTCAACATAGGAACATCATATTCCAAAAACCTCAAAATTGCTTACAACGAGGCTACCACGAGCCCCAAGTATTTTGTTAACGATACCAAGCATTAAGTTTTACGAGTAACGATCAAGGTGTAGGGGTGCAATGGACGTTATTGGCTAAGGCGCTGGTTTCGAATATGATTTTATGACGGTCGTTTGCCGAAGCTCCTCGCTAAAGCAATATCGGTTTACAAGCAGTAACGATGTTACCGGGATAACGTATCAAACCCGCAGAATCACTCAAAGGATCAGTTTTACGCGTTCCGTAAATGCAATTGATGTTCTTATTCCACCTCGGATATTGACTTAACACTTAGTCCGCTATTCAATCGCGGGGTAAATCAATGTGACTGCGGTAGAGAAACTTTGATGGTTTTCTAGCAAAATCCCCATTGCATTTCATGAATTGTTTTCGTCCTCTTAGAACCATTTTTACGTTACTCTTGTATAACGATGATTTTTGAAAACTATGGGTGTTACGAATTTTAGTTAACTTACTAGACATTTTGCCTACCCATCTTCGTTTCTAATCTTCCTTATTCTTTCTCCATTTTGCATCGAAATATCGTGACCACAATCTCAATGTTCCCGATCAGTTTATTGTTTCACATTTTGCACGGACCTAACCCGCAGCGTTATGCTAACGATGCATAAGCACGTGAATTGTCGTGTACACAGAATGTTTGTTTTCTTTTATCAGATGACGTTTCGGGCTAATTAAAGCGGCTATTGTCCAGAAGTTTCGAGCCTTTAAACTTCGCGACATTTCAACTAAATTTTAAAGTTGAATCGTTTGAAATTTATTGCTATCAAAGAAAAAGTTTGCAGTGACATGCTAATTGTTCTCCTTTTTCGTGGACTGTTCACGAAACGGTTTGTTTTATTAACCTATAAATCAAAGTACTTATATAAGTACTCTTCAACCTTCTGTTTTTTATACCCAAACATTTATCGATCATAAAGTCGATGGTAATGAATAATTCGTAACGAGAGTATTGACACGTCATTATCTACTTTGTAACATTAAAATTCATTCTATTTGTAGAGTCGATAGAAATATGTAGCTCTATTGAACATAAAAATAGAACAAAGTGAACGAGTATTCAATGAAGACTATTAACACGTCGACGATTTGTGTCAAGTGCTCGTGAGATCTAGTAATTCAGTATATCAGTAGAAGTGTCAATACGTGACATGCAGTTATATTAACGATCATTAAACGAAAGAAGAAAAAACGGTAGAAAAAGATAAATCGTAAAAACAGTCGAGGTCCCGTAATTTGTTGTCGAGAATTATCATACTATTATGACGCGTCTCCTTACAAACGTATCGAGCGTTCTTCAATTAATTTAACGAATTGATGGAAAGATAGAAGATATGAACAGTGGGTTGCATAATCGCGAGGATTTACCGCGTTACGCGTTGTAGAATTTCTGCGATGAATCTTGTGCGCTACTGTTGCGAAACTAAAACGTTTCTGGAATTTATCAATTGACAGGATGATACAGTATCGGCCTTGTATGGAAAGTACGTTCTATTTGAAGCGGTTACACTGGTCAGATAATTGGGATATCAATTCAAATAAATTGGTCAATCTTGCTACATCAGAAAAAGTTCTGAAAGGCAACCGAGAGAAACAAGTACTCAAATATTCAGGCACTGTATCATGTAAAATTGAAATACTCGAGTACTAAATTATTACTGGTATAATAAGGAAATATAAAAAATGAGAAAACCTTGTAGACATCCTGTATACGCTACATAGTATCTGTACATTTGGTTTCAAGATCAGAATCATTTTCTAAAGAAATCGCAAGTCCCTGCGTCGCTAATTGTCCTCATTGCCTTGACAGAATTTCCACGGTCAGTTTATTTTACAATCCGCGAACTGGATAACGATTAATCCGGTTACGTGTGCAGACTCCGAGTGGAGCGTCGCGACGCGTTATATGACGTCAACCGTGCAGCTGCCAACTAGCTGCTGCAACAAGCTGGTAACGAAGTAGCTTCGATCCGAACTTTGCTGCACTTCCCGTACACAATTACCCCCGGTGCATTCCCTCTATCAGTAGCTTCTACCCGGCAAAAATACGGAACAGTTAAAATAGCTAAAATTTAATATTCGAATACCAAGATGGTTACGGTGCAACGATCCGGCAGAGAGAATAATTCGACATAGTTAATGTATTCTTTCTGATGTTTGTGTAAATTTACTCTTTTTATTATTCCGTTTTTGGATGTTTTCGCTGTATCGATTTTTACATCGCACTTTTCCGTTTATTTATTTTATTGCTTGATCCGTTGGCAAGGTTTTATTTCATTTCCTATACTGTGTAGTACATTCGTTCAATTCCATTAATTCGGGGATTTGATGCTTTCAATGACGGAATGATATATCGTTTTTGAGATTACAGGAGAAATGATTAAATTGTGACAAGTTAATATGTATGTAATGACTTAATGTATCGCTATTTATGTGGCTACCAGCTTTGCCCCTACGCGCTATAATTATGTTCACGCGTTGATATGATCACGTGTTGTGTCATTACGCGTTGACATGTCCATGCGTTGTGTCACTACGCGTTGACGTGACCACGTGCTGTGTCAGTACGCGTTGATATGTCCACGTATTGTATTCCTATGTATCGATATCACTACACGCATGACCACACATAGCCACACGATGTATAGGCATGCATTATATGGCCACGCGTTATCCATGTACCTGTAACAAAGGATCAAACGATTAACAGCAGACGAATAAATTCCTGAACGAGCGAATTTATTATGCAAATAAAATGAAGTTTAACAGCGTACCAGTGAATGATACATGAGAACAACAAACGAATTCCTCGCAGCTAATCGGTTGCTCCTAAATAAACCGTAGCATCAAAGCATTTCAACGAGCCGAATCGATAACACCCAACAAGTGCCTATCAAATTCATAGTTGTAAAGGGTATTGTATTCGAAGCCCAAAAACTTCGGTCGAGGCAAATATTTTCATCGAAACAGAGCTTGAGGCACCGCTTCAAACGTAGCCACAGGTGGTTTCAAAAGAGGTAGAGTCGCGACACAGACGGGAAAAGGCTGACAGAGAGATTAACGTCAATTTGATCGATACGAAATAATTGCGATCGGACAGGGGACAAACTAGCATCGCGACGCCGAACCGTTAAACCACGCTCTCATCGAAATTCCTGTTCGTGGTTGTTGATCGGTTGTCGTAACTGTTGAACGTAAATGTACTGTGAGATAATAGCTATTGCGCACCGGAACCGCCATTGTTTGCGCAACGGTTATTTACATCGACGATAATTTATTTATCTACGAAAATCTACGGCTTTTCGCACGATAAAAGCATACGACTATTTTTCTGCAATATGTTGCACGAAGGTTGGGGTTTCTCCAGGGATATCCAAATTCTACGCAGCACTTGTAACGGGATCAAGATTTATTCTAGCGAGGTAAAGCTACGATTTATGACTGATCAAAGGAGCAAGCACATCGAAAGAACTATTTATACGGTTCGAAGTCTTTATTAAATGTCCGGATAGTATTTGTGTCGCACAAACGCATTTCATGAATATAAAAGAACGCAGCATCGTCGAGAAGCCGCAATCCCCTGACGTGTCGTAAGAGGGGAAGATTGATGGTTACGTCTGGGGTAACTGGTCTTATTGGAAACGAACGGATACACCATACTTTCTCAGCAACTGGGATTTCTTGTCTATCAAGGATATAGGCTGGCATTTATTGGCTGGGACAGAGCCGATGAAACGGCTCTCGGGAAAATTCGTGTAGCATCTGTAAACTCGGTATTCCAAATTAGCTTCTCTCCTTCGATCGATGAAATCGAAAGTGACAGAATTCTGCTGTACCTGGATTATCTACTGTTTTAATATTAGGTCAATCTAGTAGAGTCAATTTAGTAGAGCATCCAGAGAAAAGTATCAAATAGTACAGTACAGTACTATATTTTTTAACCTGAAATCGACAGCATTAAATCTCGTTTCCATAATTCACCGTGAAGCGTTAGATCAACTTTCATTGCTCTATGAAGTTGTAACCATCAGACATTTATTGTGCAACGCAATTATTGTAGTTTACTCAGGTACGGTGATGCAAGCGTATAAAATAGCCTGAAGACTAATGCTCGCGGCAAAACTAAAAAATTTCATCATCGGAGCTGTCGAGAGTAGTAGTTAATCGATGTTTGTCCCAGGTATAAAGCGATGCCTAAACTGATGTCTTGCGTCATCCCATTTATCCTTTCCTCGTGTATCTACATGTACATATATCTTTTTTTTGTTTTGTTAATGGTCCTCCGTCTGTTCCATTCGATAAAATTTGTTTTCGACGTCGTACGTTCGTTTTTATTTTCCGACGGTCGTTCTCGTGTCCAATGGGCAAAATTATGACGAGTTCATCGATTACACGATGAAAAATATGAGTCGAAAGAAACACAGTTTGCAGTTTCAAATTTGTTACCAAGTTTGAAATTGCCTTTCAAGGTACATGATGTTTCGAAATATTTTTACTGATTTTAATATCAACAATAAATGTTAGCTGCAGTATCAAAATTATTAATTTCAATATCAAAGTTTCAACTTTTAAGCAAAGAGGGATGTTTTGTATCAAAGTTTCGATAAGAAGTATCGAAGATCGTTGTGCTTCAATATTTCGATGCAATTTCTCTTGGTAGTTAAATGAAAGATCCACCAAGGACAATATTAGCCCGGAGCTGTTCAACTTTCGCTGAGACGATCAGAAAACGAGATACAAGAAAGCCGTTCAGGAACGTCGTAATATCGCGAGACCAGCTAAATGGCGGAACGTTTGTACGCGAAGAAAATGGTGAAGGAAAGGTAAAAAGGTCGTCGAATGTCTTTGAGAAGGCGAGGTTAGACGGCTGGTCGGGAGACAGTGACCCTGTGATCCTGCGGGAAGGGACAAGGGGTTATCCAGGCAGGATCGATCCTGTGGCAAGAACAAGGGTGCTTCGACCTTAAGTCACGTCTACAATCGCGACCGAAACTGCGTAACTCGATTAAACTTTCCTATTTTTAGGACCGTCGTTCAGCACCAGATTTAGTATTCGTTTTTAACCTTCTGTTTGCTAATACTGTCGCAATTTGTTCCTTAACCTTACACTTTTATTAAATATTTATGTAATAGGAAGAGATCTTCAAGAGTTCAAAAATATCTGCACGAAGTATTTTTAATATATTTAAAAATATTTTAAGTTCTACATTTTCCTTATAACTGAATGTATTTTTAACGCAACGATCGAGTTATAGGGGTTGTTTAACCCCCGCGCAGTTCGTATTTTTGATCCGTCGACAGAAAAGGTGGTGCCCTCATCGACGCGAGGGCTGATTTTCGAGCAGCAGACGCTCGTAAAACCCGCGTCTCTACGAGACGAGCGAAATAAGGGAAACAAAAACGAAGTAGGCAAGAGGGAAAAGGCACGATTTATTAGTCTGCGACCACCCCTACGCGAGGGTGTCGTATTTCAGTTTTCGCAGGAGCGAAGGGCGAAGCTAGTTCGATCGAAATTTGTCTCTCGACGCTTTTCAGTACGCAGACTCCATGGGTATTTACTTATTTAATTATTTGAAAATCTGGATCCTGGAATAATTATGTTCGAATACATAGATACTCGAGTAGTGGATGTTACCTAGGGAATGAATAACTAATTGAACTGATCGAGCAATACGAAACGGTTCTCCAAAGGGGTAGTATAGAGGAAAAGAAAAGGAAGAGGGCAGAGAAGTTGGCGGTCACGTCTATTCCTTTACGGTTCGATAGCCACCCCTCGAAATTCCCAAGCGTGCCTCGATACGAAACGCGGGGTTGGCCTTCGAGCTAGACGCTCGTAAAACCAGCTCGAAAGCAACGATCTCGTCGACGAGCCCTCTCTTTCTCTTATTTCCACCCTCTCGCAGCCTCTTTCTTTCTCTCTCGCTTCATTTCAGTTTCAGCCACGAGCGACACCCGACTCTCGTGAACGTCCGGTGGCCGCAGACACCGCTGCGAGCAACAGGCCCCCCTTATCGACCGTGTTTTCTGCGTGTTCCACCCCCGTTACCCTGCCAACAACCCCTCAGCTGTTCGATGCCGCCTTTATAACGCGGCAGGAATATCGCGGAGGTCGACTCCGATGGAACACTTTTATTTCGCTTGGTGCTTTCTCTGCTGTGGACAGCATACCCCGCGGCGATTGCAACTTTCTTTCGGGGGATGAGGGTGAAAGTGGCGCGCGAACAGGTGTGCGAATTCTGAACTATTCCGAGTCTCTGAATTATCAAATTTCCATATTGTCGAATGTCTGAACTTTCGAAAATTCCAAAATAAAGGATTGGGTTGCCAAAATACCTACCCTTAATTAATATCCCCCAAGTTCAACCAGCTGCCGACCCAGGAAACTTTTCCTCTTTCTGATCAGGCCTCCGATTACATTTTCTTGGACAAAGTTGGCCATTTTTTCCGTCTTAGCCAGAATTTAGAAGTCGTTCGCTTAATACCACGCTCGACCTTTTCTTATTCCCGCGCCATTTATTTCAACCCCCGCGTTCAAAGCGTCTCTTCGAGTTCTGCCTGGTCGTTTTATCTTCGGGGTTATAAAGCGGAACGAAGGGAAACATCGGAGCGCGGAGAAGACTCGAACAACAACAAGGGGTTGAAAGCGTCCGTGGCGAACGAATTTATTGAATTGAAACCCCTTAATCGGCCTCTGTTTCTGTCGGTGTTTTCCGTAACGACGGTGGTAGTGGTCGTTGTCGTTGAGGGAATGCTTCTAGTTATGCATCTCGCGTTTCTATCGTCGCGTGTTAACTGGAGAGACGTTGATTAACGAGTAGCACGCCGGCTGCTCTTTCGAGATGCCTTTCTCTCGCGCTGTTCTGGTATTAGATTTCCGTCAGGACGTCGTTTTAATTTGTCTGGATAACCTGTTCGTTCGTGGAAACACTAAGTGTTGCATTCGTTTAGGGGTTACCGCGTTTATCGGACGTCTAGGGACACTTCCTGCGGAACGGATAAGACGAATGGCTAACAAGGGATACTGTAGAATCACCAACATTCGTAGCGAACAACAAATTTACTGTATAGTATTAACATGTACACGTGGTTTAATTTCCTGCTCTTTACAGGCGATCAAATGTATCGATTATATTTAATAGGATATAATATGTTATAACAAGGTGAACATAATCTGATTAATTAATTTTCTTCGGTCTCTAACAATGAACCAATATGTATTCGATTTATCAGAGTAAAGATAAAATTGATGAAATTATATGAAGAGTATAGTTTCTTGAGAATCCACGAGATAATTGTGGCCGCGTAACAGGAAGCCTTGGGAAATTCGAGAGGCGAAAACGTACTTAATCCTAACGCTAATTAATACATCCAATCAACCTCTAATTACCGTCACGACGAAGAACATAATCTCGTTGATTACAGGTAAGGAAATAGCGGCCCTAGTTACACCGATATTACGTTCAACGTGAAAGAGAATGTTTCTACCTGAAGGTAATATCTATTTTCATGGGGAAAAATTTGAAATATTCCAGCAACTTTATAACATTACATCGCTACTCTCCACACAGAAATTAAAATAAATGAATCTGACGTAAAGAGAAATACAAAAAATTAATTAAAATCATTGCTTGTTCAAAGAACTTGTGTAAATAAATATTTTAATTTCACAAAAATGAAAATGTGTAACATGATGGAATGAAAGAAAAATGGACGTACGTTTCATTAATTTATGAGAAAAATTAAGAAGCCAAATTACAGAATGGCTTCTCTAATAGCGTCTATGTTTCAACCATTAATTTTCTTCGCGATATACCTGTTTAAACTTACCGGTCGGGTGTTCATTAACGCTTTCCAACAGCAGCACCAACATCTGTCTCGCTTGGGCCACCGCTAACAAGGGAACTTTGCCAATGTGAAAATTCCGATTTTCGCGAAAATTCTTCCCCTCCGGCAACGTACAACGACGCATTTACATAATGGTGAAATGAGCTTATAAATGTAAGCCACTTTTCTGGGGTTACTTTTGTTTCGCGGCGCCGTTGTTAAAAAATCAAATCCGATTATTAATTTTATCGTGAACTTCGCGCAAATACATTCATCAACGATCGCTGATCTCCCTCGAAAATCAAATTAATTAAGCCGTGCGGTATAATTGCGCGACGTTTGCAAATGTTGCGAAACAATCGAACGAAAATATTGAATTGATGGAAGAGTATTTCGCTGTATCGAAAGAATACCACTGGACACATTGAAAGAATAATGAAACTTTGCACCGAAATAGTCGAGATTAAACGAAAACATTCAATGTAGCGAACATTCTGCCAGATCAGAAGAAATTCCGCGGCAGGCCATCGTTACAGGAGAAAAACAATAATGTTTGCTGTGAAATCGTCGGAATGTAATGGAAACATTCGATATAGAATTTCACTAGATCGGGCGAAATTGTACTACATGTACAAAGATAGACTATAACTTCTTCGAACAGGAACATTAATATTGTATTCTGAAAATGGACAATTTTGATAGAGAACGAAACAAAATATCATTCTGCATATCAAATTTTATGGTCTCCATTTAAATTCGTGAATTTCATGAATCGAACTCGGTAATTTTACAAGGTGGAGTTTTCAAGCTTCTCGATTTTAACTGTTGAGTAAAAAATGTTTGAGTTGTGTTCTTTGCCCAGAATAAATGGACAGACGTACGTCAGAGGCCAAGCAAAGCGTTCGAGTAACATTATTAGATTATTATTAGTTGCCTGCGTAAGCGCATTTTATTTTCTTCCGTCCGGTAGACAGCGTGTTAATTGCTTCGTCCCTGCGAAATTAAATGTTCCTGACAGTTTTTCATTTTCCCCCGTTGTTGCAAAACGTGCAAGTTGCTCCCATTTACACACGGAAAACTGATGGAGAAAATTAATTGCAGACTGACCTGTACACGGAGACTTTAAATTATTACGACTGCAAGAAATTGAAATTTTCTCTACACACAAAAAGCCACTATACTTATTCGTTTTTTAGACATTACGGTTTACGTTTTTTTCACTATTTTGTAATATTTCCATTTGTCAAATGGAGTCAAAATTTGTGATGCTTTTTAAAAACTTGGATGACAAATTTAACGCGAGAAAATCGAATACCAGAACACGTCGTTTAAAAGCTTCCTAACGAGATTCGCGTAGACGTTCACCAAGCAAACAAATATTTCACGCGTCTGCGGAAACACGAAAACAACTTTTATACTTGCCATCGATCTCCGAAAGCAAGCATGTCTTGCTATCATCGATCTTTGAATGGGAATACGTCTCAATTAGAGCAAGAGTTAGAAAACTATGACCAACTATTCCAAATTATGTAGATGACACACATATGGTATTTTAAGGAACAGCAAATTTTATGTCATTGCTGCTGAATTAGAATATCATATAGTTAAAAATGTCAGACCAAAGAAAGAAGAGGAAATATTTGTCAATCATCTGTTCCAATTTCCAACCTTTCTATATATTTTTCTAAACGTAATTATCAACGCGATGCTGTCTTTGTACGTTCGCCAAGCTCCTCACGAGAACGAGGAAATTAATTAAAGCACACGGTGGTTCCCTTCGTGGAAGAAAGGTGGAAAGAAAGGTTGAATTCTAGCTGAGACAGCGAACGAAAAAGAGAAGAGCGCTGGAATAATCGTACTGGAAGCTCGCTGGAAAATGCTATCTCTCTTACTTTCTCTCCTCCTCTTTCTCCTGGGAAAGTCGCGCGAGCTTGCAATGTGACCACTTTTAGTATGCTCTTCCGAATCAATCGCTTTTCCCTTTCTACAACCCTATTTTAAGAGATCTCGGTGTTTCACTCGAAACGGGAATTTTTTAATTTGGAACTTTGTGAATTTTTAAATTCAGGAATTTAGGATATGAAATTTGATCACATTTCCACTCGTGTACCCCGCATTAATGGCAATATAACGAGATTGTACCGTAGTTGTCGAGCATTGTTAACACCGTCCGTGGAAGGTTAAATCAATCGGACCGAGTGTGTCTAACCGAGCGTTTCTCCGGATAAACTTCCCCTCGAGATTCAAGATCGGATCGATCTCGATAATCGTTTCGAAGCAACCAAGATGTGTGCACCGTCGATGGTAAAAGCACACCGTGGAAGGAAGTTTTATGCCTCGAATCCTGGTTTGCCCGCTGGTAACGAGCATTCGAAAGAGCCTGATATTTTTCCACGAGTACCCACTCGTGACTTTTTACCCCTCCAACCCTAGCTAACTCGCAAAAGGAACGTCGATATCCTTTTCTTGAGCGCTTTTCCTTCCATCCACGTATTTCCCTTTTCCTTTTTCTTTTACCTTTGGTCGCCATCTGTTTCCGCGCTGCTCGTGGCTGGATGATGTTAAATGCACCCGGAGAGGTTCGTCGGTGAATTAAAGGCGAGCTTATAATTAACTCCCTGGAAGCCTCGACGTTTCCCCGTGTAAACTGCTGTCTCGACAGAGAGAGAGACAGACTTTTTGATTTCGTTCGTCGGCGCCGAAACACCACCGGGAATTCCTGTTGCTAATTTATCCCCGTTGAAACGATTCAGACGGTCCACGGTTCGTTGAAGAGCATTCTGGATTGAATAGCTCGGCTTACTTCATTCGTAATGGAATTTTTTTTACGCGTATGCGTGCGGTTTTTGCCTTTTTCGAGCAAACTTTTTCCCACTAGCAGTTGCCGCTTCTGTCAGGTCTATCGTTTCGATTTGCCTATCGCGATCGAGAATCGCGTACGCTTCTGGACAAGTTTCTTTCAGAGTTCATAGAATATTTATTCGAATTTTTTCAAGTTCGTTCAACTTCTTTTCACAAGTTCATGAAGCTCACAGTAATTCACACAAGTAGTTCAAATATTTATGAACATACGCTCGTTTTATAAAGTCATCTCTAAGAAAATTTAATTAAAGCAAGTATATCCACTGTGTGGAATACGGGGATGATTAGCACCCTAACGTTTACCGGTACGCTGTCTGGTTTCCACCCCTTGATGGTCAGAGTAGAGGATGGACAAAGGGTACTCTGATCAAAAGGATGTCGCGTGCCGTTTGTTCTTTTCGTTCTTACCGGCTTATTTCCTGGGTTCGTGTTTCAGTTAACCTTGTTGCACCCGGCTGACCAATGCCCGCCGCCACGACGAAGGTTTCCCCAAACAGGATTGTCCATGTTTCGTGTGCGTGTCGTGTTCGTTTGAAGCAATTACGGTGTATTTGGTGTTCTAATTGGATCTACGGAGATTCCGTACCCCGGTAAACAATTTAAAGCCCAGACAAACGAAATTTCTTATCGAAAAGCTCATTGTGCCGCAGAGATCAACTGCAATTCGGGTCATTTGCACATCGAAACAAGGACATTTTCAAGATTGTCAAAAAATACAAGATATTTGGAATAGAAGTGTTAGTTTTTCATCCCCCTTGTTCCAAGTTCGCAGAAGCGTTAATAATTTTATACATTAATCAGAAGGGAAAGAAAGATGGCGATTCAACGTTTTATTTTCCGCTGCTGTATTCATCGTGGTCCTATGGAAGCCGTGACAATGAACACGCGGCAAGAATGCAAAGAAAGACGAGAAAACAACGTAGTCTCCGATGAAAAAAAGAAAAGGAAAAAAAATGGGAGGAAAGAAGACGTTTCCGCGGAACGGAGTAATAGCTGCGCATGTATGACGTCAAGGAACAACACAAACCAGAACCCACGTTCCCATTAGAGTGGCATTGCTGCACTTAGCGTGTGCCACGCTTGAAACAACTCCTCCTTCACATCACCACCGACTCCCTTTCGCTCGTGTTCTCTCTTTTGCCGACCGAACTTGTCGCGGCTGAAACGTTCGCGAGTCTCCCAAGACGAGCCACGGAAGTCCCTTTGATTATTCTCGTGTAATTTACCGTGCAAACGATGTTCTGAAATATTACCGTGCTTGCAGACGCAAATTCCGTCGGGGAAGGACGACGAGACCGCTCCTCCGCGTCGAATTACTCGCTCGACGCTCCGCGTACACCGTTGCGTCGGGTTCAACAGCGTCGTCGTCGTCGCCGTCGTAGACCCTTTTCTATTTTCCTTTCTTCCCTCTTTTTCTCTTTCGCATTTCCGCCCGCCGCGTTTTTTCACCTTTCTAGCCACATTTAGGCACCCACGCTTCCTCTCACCCCTTCTATATTTACGGGATTTTATAATTGGTCCCTGCTTTCCTACTCTATTTCATTTTTTTTGCCCAATTTCTTTCCTACCTTTTGTTCTCCACAGACATTTTTTCACGGTTCGCACGGTTTTATCGAGTTTATTGTTGCTGCCAGGCGTATATTTTAATTCTCGCTAAGGGATTTTCACTTGGGTCGCTGGGTTTTAGGGCTGAAATGTTGATTAGGGATTAAACTTTCTAGCTTAACGTGTTATCAAGTTTCTGTACAGCTACATTTGTAAATTAACAAACTTTTGGTTTTATAAGTTTCCAAGTTCCCTACTTTCTAAGTTACTGAATCTCTTAACTTGACAATTTCAACATTTAAATAATTCCGAATTTGTAAATTTATTTCAACTTGAAAGGCTTAAAAACTTCGGGAATTGACTAATTAAAAAATCTGAAATGTTTGAAATTGTTATATTCACGTCGTACAAGTCCATATAAGCTCTGTACTACTTGTCTGACCATATACTATCCCTATACTACTTGCACGGTCCCCTTTACGTAGCGATCAGATCATACTACTTCACACTGTACATTCAAACAACTCGATATTAATATCAATACTTTTACTTGTTGAAGTGCTACTAATTCAACTGAATACCTGTTTGACATCAGAGATATAAGTATTTGTCCAAGCATACATTCATTCTTGATCAAGTATCAAATAAGTATCAGATGAATATGTTACTGTTCCAGATAGTTAAGAAATTTGTAAGCTATCTTCTTTACCCAACTGTGTTCTGCTCGTTTCACCATAAATCTCATTCTACTTGTCTGCCCTGCACGGGGCGAAATTTTTCTTCCTGATAAAATTCCACCCGTTATCGAATATGTTTTGCAATGGAGATTCGTGGAATGGAGATGTACTGAAATTTCAAACTCGAAAGATCTATCCGCGTGTCTTCTCTATTTGTTCTTTTTGTTGGTGCGTCGAACGTCCGGTGCGACGCTGCGTCCGCTGGAACACGGTTTTAATTTCGAGCTCGTAATTCGTGGTGGTCGGCTTGACCGTTTCCGCCTGGAAATTTCGCAATTTCGATTCGAACACAGGGCGCCGTTTTTCGTCGCGAAGCCTTCGAAACGCGCCGCGCGAACCAATTACAACGGCTATTGATTTTTATTCGGCCGCGTCGAGCAGACGTTATCTGGGTCGACGAAACGAAGGAATATTCGGACGTTCGCGGGAAAACATCCAACCTCGTTGACACGATGCCGATGTTCATAGTGGTGGTTGCCGCTGTTGTTGTTGTTGTTGTTAAACGTTAATTCAGGCGAAACGATTTTAGTCGCGGGCTGATAAAACCGGCACGACAAACTTTCGACGCGTGTCCTTTTTACGAGCCGGCTGCACTGTTCGCAAATGGACTGGAAAATGAAGAGTATAAATATCCAGTTAGTTCCACTTGCCGATGAATATTGATACCACTTTCCTGCCCTTTTTTATCCCTCTATGGTTTATTCTCTGTAGAGTTGCTATTGTGTTACTCTCATATGACGTACCATTTTTTTTGGAAAATTATTTGATTATCGAATTTTTATACATTCATGTAATCGAACGAGTGATCGAGTAACTTGTTGAAAGAACGCGCACAATTCGCTTAGCGTATGAAAACGTAGAGATAGATGAATTTGAAATAGCTGAAAAGAAAATGGTCTTTTATTCTCCGATATCAGTTCTTTCTTCCGCTGAAAACAGAAACGGCCGATCGTTGTTTACGCGAAAACAAAAAATAATCAATCACGATTGTGAAAACCCATCGATCGGATCCGATCGTCCGAAAGGACCCATTCATAGAGGCCGGCGTGTTATCTATTGTTCGCGGGGCTTAAAGCCTCGCAGAATACAAATCGATCGTTAACGCGATCGAAATCCTGTTTCCACGCTGTTGAATCTCGACTAATCGCTCGCTTCGATACGAGCCACCCAACCTGTGACATGTCGACAACACGTTCTGCGTTTAGCATACGAAATTGACAAAGGAACCGCTGACTTCGCGAAAAGATTGAAAAAGCT
Source organism: Megachile ligniseca (assembly GCA_945859555.1). Classification (NCBI taxonomy): domain Eukaryota; kingdom Metazoa; phylum Arthropoda; class Insecta; order Hymenoptera; family Megachilidae; genus Megachile; species Megachile ligniseca. The sequence goes on from OX243792.1 coordinate 2,910,434, forward strand.
AGATTATCGTGCTTTCTTTTTCTCCTTGAAATCGTCAGGATTCTTTACGGTCGGTTCAGCGACGTTCACCCCGCTGGATGGTGAAGGGTGAAGATAGCCACGGAATAATTTAACAAGATGCATAAACTTCTCGCCCATTAGTGTTCCACTTTTGTGCTGTTAGGACGAAGAATATTTAATGAATTTCCCAGGCTTGTTACGCGCCACGACTCAGCCTTATTCGATGGATACTTTTCCTCCAATAATTATTTATATCATTGCTTTCTCAGATCTTTCCAAAACTCTACTAACTCCTGTTTCATTTAATCTCTTCCTTTCCTATTTGTGCAACTCTGACACGGTTCATCCAATAAAACTTCTTCGTTCTCGGACAGTTGAACCTTGCACTGTGCGATGTTTAGATATTCAGGTACCTGCGTACTTACATAATTAAATACTTGGATGAGATATGTAGAACTGTGCTTTAATACTTGGGTGCCTCAATAGTTGAGTACTATACAAGTATTCGAGTGCTTAAAACATGTAGATATCAACAATAAAACAGACAAACAAATGTGATTCAAAGTTTCCGTAAAACGATTCTCGTATGCTTCGATTGTTCGCGCATGAAATGTGGGTGTTTCCGTCGTCTCGATTCTCTTCCCCAAATAATCGTCCGTAGAAACGTATTATTTCTCGACGATAATTCCCAAGAACCCTCGAGCGTGTTCACTGAACGAAAGTGTATATCTAGGTGAAGTCGAAGGAAAACCAGGCCGGAAGTCGATGTTTTTTCAACGGTATTTCCGTCACATTTTTTCGATTCCAGCGTCAAAATTTTCGCCGTCCGATTTCGCGAGCTAATATTTGCTCGTCAATGATTAACAGGCTATTAGCACGGTAACAACCGAAATTGTTGCTTTCGTTTTTTCCTACGAGCCTTCAGATTAACGATCTGTCGGCGGATGACACGCGTGTACGGCTACATGATAAATTGTTGTCGAACAAGGAGCAATAATCGGCCAGCCAGCCATCCGCAATGGCAATTTACCTACGCTATTAATTATCACGACTCGACCAGTACCGTCGATAAATATTGTTTCACTGTCGCCGAAACGTTTCTTTTTTTCTGCGTTTGTTACCTAGCCATTTGAAAATTGACCGAGTGCTCGCGTGAGATCGATCTACTAAAAGCATGACAGTGCTCTCTAACAATTGTTCTCTTTTTCAACAACATTGAGAACCATTTTACGTTTCTGTTATTATTGCACCTAGTGAGTCTTAAGCATTTGGATATTTCATACATAGGTACTCGAGTACTTGACATTTGGCTAGGTTGAACATTGTATCCTTGAACACTTGTAAACTGAAGGAGATCGGATGTCTTCCTGAAACAACAAGCACTGATCGTGGAACACATCGTCGTACATATAAAATGTAGAAGAGTAGATGGTAGCAGGTAACATGGGGGGTTGGGGGCTGGTTTCCAAGCAACAGATATCATTAGACGAGCGGAAGGTGAGCGGCGAAGGTGGCGGGCCAGGTGCATGCGAATAAAGGATTCACGTTCCTTCGTCGACCTTCCCGGCCCATTGTCAGGCGTTATGGTGGCAGGATAACGCCAGGGCGGAAGGCGAGGGGCACCGCATTGCAGGCAAGGGCGTTGTCAGGGGCGACCCTAGCGACCGTAAGGCCTGATTCCCACCGAATCAACCCTCCGCGATTCGACCGCCAAAATAATAGCTATACTCTACGAATATCGATCCTCGATTTCGACTGCCACCTCTGAACTTATCACACAAATTATACGGGTACCGCATTTTTTCACTTTCGATCATAGTACATTTCAAAGGAGGTTGAGACGAATGAATATGAGCGATATGAGTCATGTGTGTACGATTTAAATCTCCGATAAATTGTGGAGATCATAACACATCAGAACACTGTAAAATAAAGGTAACGTTATTGAACAAATCTAACATTTTGTATGTCAAAGCCACTGTTTGTATCGATTAGATATCGATCTCAAGCGCAAAGAATCGATCGGTTCAGAGGACTAATTTATGACACGGACCGCTTTGGCGAAGTTTCACGGTTCGCGAATGGCGGTAATTAGGTGTCGAAGTTTTAATGGTGCGTTAAGACTGCCTTCGGACAAGAACCCTCCCCTTTCCACACTCTTTATCCCGCAAGATTAATGGATCGAAGATTTTACGATCAAAACCCGGCACAGAAAGATTAAGCGCAGAGAAATTAACTCGGTTATTAAACCGTGGAAAAGCGCGATTTCATTAGCCGAACTGTTGTCCAACGAAAATTCTTTCGGAATTATAGTTGAGGGCATTTTTGTTCGGTCACGTTGGAATATTAATCTTTGGTCCGCAAATTTTTTCATAATTTTCTACAAAATGCATCACTGAGTTTCACAAGTTTGCGAACCACTTTAAAGTATTCGATATTGCAAGGATTGAATTTCTTTCGAAACGATATTTGGTCCGATCAACTACGTTCGTAGCTAAAGTGAAATCATTTGATCTTTAACACGTTCGAGCCCAGAATAATAGCTGTATGCATCACCCGTATGGAACGTGTAATATTACCCACAGATTTGTTAAACGCAAAGTATTATAACTGTCTAGTAACTCGATAAGCTTCAGCTTGTATTTCAATTCATTATCCTACAATTTTCATCTTCGTTACAATTTGATCTGCAACGGTCGTTACGATCGGCGATCCTCGTCCGGAGATAATTTGAGTACAAATTGTATCTCAGAGATAAATGGTAGTTTAAAGCAGCGGTAATCGTGACAAGAATATCGGTAATTACCTTAAAGTGTGTTCGTTAAGCAGCTAAACGTCTGCATTTGCAAAGCAGTGTAAACTGAAGATTATTAATACTGTCAGCCACATATTTGAAAATGATATCAGAGATATTTCAGAACCACGTTGCAGCAGTTAATTCAAACAAGTTCTGTTGCTCGTATCGCATTTGTTTACGAATCGTGATAGGATGACGACACTCCGGTTGTTTACATCCAATCAACTTAATTTGCGGTTACGCGAATCGTCGGAGATTTTACCGTGTTATTATCGAGTCGGGTCAGTGCATCGATGACTCCGTTAGCTCTGCTTTCCCTTGCCCGGTCGAACCGACTATGCAATTATCCTAACCGATCCGTTTTCTACTTTGCAATTATTCGTTTCGTACGCTGCTTTCTGCAACAACTGACACACTTTTATCGTTATGCATTTGGGTATCTAGGTACGTGGGAGTACACAAGAATAATGCATGTAGACACGTATGAATTTGTATTTCTATTCATTCGTTTCTCTCGTCAACAAAATTATAGTAAGAATTTGATTTGAAAGCAAATACTTGAGGATGCGAAGAAGTTGTTGGAGACAGTCGATCGGTGACTTTAGTCGATATCCTTTGAACCGAATCAAGTGGACGGTATAGGAGGCAAGACATCATCGGTCATTGCGCATCGTTAACGCAGCCACCACTGAAGCTTCCGGGCGCATCGATTTATGCTAATCGCTTTAACTCGCCCCCTACTTTACGCACGTTCCCGCCCATGCTAATTTCTCGTTAACAGCGCGGCCAAATAGAGAGACGGGGCCTGATTTAGCGTACGGTAATTCGAGCGTAGCCTAATGGTCGAAAACGTGGCCGATGAGAGTTGCTCGACCATGCGTGTGCCACGTTAACCCAATCCTCTGATCCTTCTATGTACCTTGTCCACTATGTCCATCCATCTACTTAAATGGAAAAACCGTCTGCTTTGTTCGAACCCAAATTTCGACTCCAATCTTTTCTCTTTTTGAGTTGATAGCCGAACTTTTATTATGACTAATATTCGTTATTTTGTTTCAGGTTGATATGAAGCCTCTACGAGAGGCGGCAATCGCTGTTCCGACGACGAAGATCTCGGAGAAGCGGAAAGCCGATGAAGCCGACGCGAGTATGGACTTGAAGAAGGTGAGTTAAAAACAATGTTCAGTTCAAACACATTTCAAGTCACAAATCATTAAAAACATGACTGAAGACGTGACTAAAGATTCACAAGTATAGACTTACGATTACTTGTGACTGTTATATAACTAATTGCTACAATACTTTTGTTCGAACAATTTATTTAAAATCATTTTCCAAAAAGATGCAAGGATGGAAAGGGAGGTAAAAAGAATGGTTGAGTGTGCGAGATGTATGTATCTGGAAGGCAAGCATTATGCCAGAAGCAGAGGATCCTTAGCCAGCGAATTTCGGCGGAACAGGTCCGAGAGTGTGGGTCATATTTCACTCGGTAGCCAAGTATCTCGCTGGTACTCGTCGATATTCGACGCACAGAGCATCCTGCTATCGTCATGGGCCACGTCCTCATTAATCCACGACGGGCCAGTCATCATTAACGAAATAAACGCCCGTGAACCGCCCTACCTTTTGAAATTTGACGATGTTCGTTCCGTTGACGCGTACCATTCTGACGAAGCCATTTTCGGACTCGTAAATCTTCTTTCCCTCTATTCTTGTTCCTCTCTTATATCCAGCGTTATTTCCGATAACGCTTATTCGAAGCTTCGCAAATTTTATCATATAAATTTTAATATTATTTTTATCGTTAAAATTTGGCTGTTCGATATTTGAATATGCGCTGTGTACTTGGGTTCTTGAGTAATCGAATACTTGAGACTAGCTATTTGTGTGATCGAGTTGGATGCACGATTACACGTTAGTTATTCAGATTTTTAAATATTCTTGAAATTCTTGGGCGTTTAACGCGTTTAATGCAACTACTTGTGGCAACTGCAAAAGAGCAGAAGAAACGCAAAAATAAAAATTGTGCAACTTCTGCAGGCAACTCTGCGAGAAGGAAAAAGGAAACGATAGAAGACAGCGTTTAAAAGGACTCGTAAAAAATTGTGTTACAAATTACGGGGCCACGGAACTGCGCACAACAACCCAAGGGAACAAGAATTTCCTTGCTCCTTTGATCACGGCGTTTCACTAATTTCGACGTAATTACCCCCGCGAGGAACGACGGTGAGCGGATAATTTACCGTCGCCCGTTTGTTTTTCTTGGTTTTTTCTTCTTTTTTTCAATGTCCCTGCCAGCGAGTTCACTGCCTCGAGATCCACTCGAAATTAATTGCTCAAGGTAGCGCTTAAAGTCTTGAAGCCGACGACTTGAACGCTTTTGTTGATCCGTCGTTAATCCAGCCAGGGAGAGGGAAACGCGTGCCGGAACTGGAAATAAATTTTCGCTCCTGGTCGTCGAGAAGGATTTCCCTCTCGGTAATTTACTCTTATTCGTAATTTAATGATACCACGCCAAGGATTCTGTTGCTACCTTACGTTTCAATTGTTCGCTTTAACGATTGATGCTTTATGAATTAAAAGCAGAGGGTGGCACGATGCTTGTCCTTGTTTCAACCGTCACTTTCTTAATCGCCTTATGGTCTTATTTCGCGAGGGTTGAATTCGAGGGATGTTGACATTTCGCAATTAATTCTTAACGAGAGCATAACGAGACAGGATTCGGTGTCGATATTGAAAAGTAACACAAAATGTCACTTATGCTACATGAAATTACAGCTTAAACATTCGTGGTAATGACCACATAAACCCTTCATTAATATCCTTGGTATAAATCGATCGGATCTCGCTTGTAACAATGTTCATTTTTAACGAACACTTTCAATTTACCTCCACGAGTTTTCATTACTTGAACGCACGGTATTATCGCAAACGGTCGAGAAGATTTCACTGAAATATTTAATGGAGAAAGAAAATTCTTTAAATAGAATCCTCGAAGCAATGGAAACGATAAGTGGATGAATTCTTCGATTTCCTTAAAGCCTCAAGAGGCGGAACGAGGGAAACGTCATGGAATATTGAATAGCCAGCTCGAACGCGACTCGTTGCCATTAAAATCTCAATAACAGAGAACGTTTAAAGTCTCTTTCAATCCTCCTGTATCGTTTACGTTTTGTTTACCTTGCTCGACGATCTCTTCATCCTTTCTCGATGGATTACGGTATTTTTCCGACGACGTCCGTCGCACAGCAACAGGCGGCTGCAAGCTGCATCCATGAACTTTGCCGGCTTCCTTGATGGGCATTTTTCAAACGTATTTACTCTGCAATCTGCTACCTATGTCATTTCATATCAAATATTGAACAAATCTCCATGACAATTGACATTTGGAGATTTGGGAACGTGATATTTGATTACTCGAGACTCTGTGAATTTGAGGATCTAAAATGTTTTCTATTACGAAATTGATGGGAATATAACGACAGTCTACTACACGTATAACTTGAAACGAATCGTGTCCTTTCATTTAAGCAGATCCGCGGAGAGTAGGGATCTTTTGCACGGGTTGGTATTTGAGCCTGTCAGGGAGAAGGAACTTTGTCCTTTCACGGCTGAAAGGAAGTTGCTGAAGAATGAAAGTTCGAGGACACGCCTAAATGGCAGGATGTTGAGCAAAGATTTCGACGCCACGAAGAAACCTTTTGAGCGTTTTGAGAGTAATTCCTCCAGAGGACTGGAACGATTCCAACGACTTTGAAGCTTTTAAATGTTGCTATTTGAATCTTTTATGAATTTTATCTCGAATGTCATTTCTCGACGAAGAATTCTTCGGATGAAATTTTTGACGGGTCGAAATGCTTTCGCAACCGCTCGAGTTGAAAATCTACGGAAAAATAGGTACATCCAATTTTCCGAAAAACTTCAATTCGAAAGTCGCGAAGAATTTTCTACTCCGAGCGCCGATTTTGCAATATGTTCCATATATGTGAAAAAAATTGGGATGTTATCGATGATCGAACAACTTCCAAAATGAAAGTTCGCGAGAAATGAAGCGTGTAAGTTAACGCCCCAAAAATTTGACGAGTTTGCAGAATCCCATTTCCTGTGCATTTGATAGGAAATTGCAGATATAGGTTTCTATCGATGACACCAAACCGCACGATTGCAAAAATTGCAAAATTCTCGGTTGGAAAATATCCGAACTTCCAAATATCAATTTCAACATTTCACTTTCTGGCTGTGACACAGTCTTGACAGGGAGAATAATTTGAAAATCGCACCCCGTAAATAGCAAGCAAAAGCAAGTCCACAGGAAATCAAACCTTTTCCCCAAAAAAAAGAATCATGCTCCTGGAGGATAAGAAACAGCGATGAAAAGAGCCCACAGGATCAGTTCCATCCAATAGCAACGAAAGAAAGGATCTCATCAACGAACGGAACGCGTCAAAGTGAGTAAAGAGTAAATGGCGAAAGGGCGGTTACCGGATTCACGAGCAGAAGGCCTAAAAAGCGGTAAAAACGGCACGGAACGGAGGGTTGAAACGTGGAAAGGAGACGTTGACTTGTAGACAGTAACCGTGACTCGAGGGGGTTGCTAAGGGGTGAAGGGATAGCCGAAAGGTGGGTCGATACAGCCCGAAAGTCCAGAACAGGGCGAGTGGCGCGAAAATTCGGCTGCTTTCTTCTGCTCCTTTTTCCTCCCTCGTTTCCGTTTATTTTCCTCCGGGCAACTTGCACCCGAGTTTCGACATCGTGTCTGGAACTCGGAACACTTTATTTTGCGATCGAACGCGGCGATCTCTTCCTTTTTTCCCTTTCTTATCTTCAGCGAATTTTACGCTGTCCTTGGAACTATTAATGGGCTTGCAAACTCCTTATCTATCAGATGTGCTTTCTTTACGAGATCGAATATGATTTTTAGTGCTTTTATTCTCACTTCTTCCCGAAATTTTTTACATGGCAATTGTTGCAATGTGTACACAAATATTTTATATAGGAATTAAATTTTAACGTATACATAAACTGTAAACCTGGAATCTCATTATAAAATGTCGTGCTTAAATTATTCTCCCAAATGGGAATTTTGCAAGAGCAGAATTATGTAACCACAGTCTGATCAATAAAAAGATTCGTGAAAAATTAATAAGAAAAGTTTTAATATTAATTTCTCGAAGAACGAAGATGAATGGGAAATTAATTATACGAGTAGCAGGTTGGCCGGTACATAAATTGTTTGGCTAGTAAATTCTCCGTATCAAAACGATCGACTTCACCTTCTAAAATTATGCACGACCCCGATTAACTTCGCATTTCTTTTCCCACTACTAATGTAAATTTAATTGCGATTTAAATATCATTATGGGCATGGTTGATTGTCGCTGGGAAACGGGTCTCCTGGTAAATCGAATAAACCACGTTTAATTCACGGTCCCACGAACTCGCTAAATTAAATTTACGTTCGCTGGCCAAGTGCCCTGCGCTGCCGTTTGATCGTCGTTACTTAGCGCTGAAACGCGGTTCAAATTTGGTAAAAGCGGATGGTTATAAACGTCGAGGATGCTCGATTCGATTACACTGTTACTGCTAACGAGAGATTTTTCGCCTCCAACTTTTCCTAATTCCACTTTCATCAGCTGCATCCAATAAATAGATCAATCAAGTCCAAATTTCAAATCTGTGATTGATGTGATTCAGAATGGAAAACTAAGTAGTACCGAGAGAAATTTCTCGTACCGGAGACCTCTATCTGAAGCATTGTCATTTTGCCAACTCTTGTTATCGTGACTAAAAGTTATACAATTTTGGGACTATGGAGTTTTAAGAACTTTCCTATTCCCTGACCGGCAGAGTGTACGCGAATCCTACAGTTTCTTCTAATGAAATCCCAACGTTTACAAATGCTTTGAAGCGATGCTTTTTATCGAGTGAAATTTCCAGCTATAACAAAAACTATCAATTACCACTCGACGGCCACTTTGGCGGAGAATAGAATTCTCGGTCATTTAACGAACAAAGGGCGCGGTTCTGTGTCGTCGATCTCGAAACGCGTTAACGATGTACATACACATCTCGACACGGCTGATCAAGCGATATTCGCGTGTTGCTGGAGAGCCTTTCAATTACATACTTGGTCGTTTCTGTTGCTCGCTGGAGGATATCGATCGAATCGGTTTGCTCGTCGCGAATTCGTGTTACGCGCACACCCTCGGCTAATCGGATTTACATGGGTCGATGTTTCGGCTAATTATTGTCTTAATTAAAACGCGAAACGGCGCGCAGCGCCGGCGCGAGTTTCGGAATATTAGGATCCATTAATGTAATGCGCCGTTTGTCCCGAAAATCGAGCATCCGGCCGTTGTTTCTAGCCTTTAATTACCGAGCTGATTAACAGATATTAAAACGAGTCGGGTCATGATTTTCACCGGACCTTCTAATGGTCCCACGGTGATCAACGGCCTTAATAAAATCGATATTTGCCCGCTGACCCGGCTAGAAGATCGCGTTAAACACTCTTCTACCGAAGCTTTCCTTCCTTCGATCGCGGGAAAATTTTTCCTCGAAATAACGAACGACGTCCAACTTTAACATTTTAAACTTTTTAACTTTTGGATTTGGTTCAACGAGGTTTCATGAAATTTCAACCATGTTTTTTATCTTCTTTGTTTTTCAAGCGAGATCTGCAAGAGACTGGAGCAAGAGGGAATAGGTAAATTGAAATCGATTAAACGTTAATTAATTATGCTTATTAAAGGAACCTCCGCGAATTAAGCGGATGATCTCGAATACGTTCGTTGGCTGGAAATTCTAAATTAATTCCTCTGTCTGTGTAATGGCTTCCTGAAATGTATGAGCTCCGCGGACGATGAGAAAATGTCTCTTGAAAATGTCTTTCGCGGTTTTTCGTGCATTTGCATTTTGCAGTGCTCTGCGGAACTCTGTGTGGCTCGAGTCGGATAATCTGAACAAATTATATCCCGTGTTCGATTAAAAACATTTAAGCTACATAATTATCCGTATAAAAAATAATAAATAACATAATTAACATACAAAATACGTAATAGTTAATAATTTGTAATAAGTCAATAATTTGTAGAATGGCTTTAAAATTCTCTTCTTTCGCGTCAACGCAGTTAATGTTCGAAAAGCGTAAAACGAAAAAACGGTATGAACGATCGAAGTTCGAAAGTGGTCTCGCTAAAAAGTATTCGCTTTATCGCGAACCCCTTTTGATACCAATGCTTTTTCCACCACGCTGTATCAGCAACCAGTGAGAACATCCATGTCTGACCACATCGTTCTCTATCTACTGAACGACTAACCGCGAGTGATAAATGCCGTTCCAAATTATTACGTTCTCTTATCTTTCAGCTGAACTTTTTTACCATTTCTGCCGAACTTTATTTTCTACCTTTCAGATTCCGATTGTGATAGAAACTCGATTTACGATGTATTAATACAGAGTGACTTTGAAATATAAAATCAGTCTATTCTTAGTACAAAATGACTGATGGTTAATTACAGTGAACAGTGACAAGACTTATTTAACACTATTTTTAGCACTTGTGAACAATTTACGTCGAACCAGCATTTCAAAATCACCCATGATTTAAAGTTAGTCTCATACAGTCAACTTTACGTTCAATACGGTGTTTAACGGCTGTTATAACGTATCCACTAAATTAAATTAGAACATAAAGTATTAACAGGTTCTATTTAATCGTGCAATGGAAGAAACCTTTCGACAGTTTCCGGTCAATTTCCAGTTCGATTCTAATACATTTTCTCGAAACGTGGGCCAACTATCGTGGCTGACCTGTGTCGCCCTTTGTTCCAGGCGAAATTGGAAACGAAAGCCCTAAAAGCGAAGAGGCCAGGATTCACGGACGAGCGGTACAACGAAACCAGCTACTACGTGGAGAACGGTCAGTATAAGCCCACGTACAGTTGATCGTTTTACGTTTAATCCGGCGGACAACTCGACCCGACCAATATACTCGATATTATCCAATAAATTGCTCTCCGTGAAAACGTCACTGTCCCCTAGGATCGTTAGAACGATCACTCCCGACGTATACGAGCAATTAACGGTTAACGTCCAGATTTATGACGGTTGATCGATTATCGATCAATGATACCGCCCCTGACCAATTAGATTAGGCGCTGGAGACACATTTAGAGGTAATGTGGTTAAATATCATGTCATTTTTATCGTGGACGTGCATATGTTTGCGGATGGAATTTCGCTATTTTTGTTGGGGCGGAGTTTGAAGGGTGGTTAAATATTATTTCTACTGTGCAGGTAGTTACTGGAGGTTTGAGGATTTGGTGCTTTGGAAATTCACAGATTTAGAAAGTTATAGTTTAGGGATTTGTAACTTCAGGATTTTAGAATTTGGAAATTTAGGAACAACTTCTTAGTAAATACTAGTAAAGCTAATAAAATGTTCGCATTTGAAAATTGTTGATTCACCGTCCCTACACTTCCATCTTCGATGATTCTATCATGATGCAGCACGTTCCTAACGACAGGATCGACAGTGTCGTCGGACATTTCAATTACCCGTGGATGTTAATTAAAAATCGAGTGACTGGCGACGTTCGTTTGATCGATTCCAGCGGCGTTGATTGTTGGGAGAAAACAGCCGTTACACGCGGATATTACGAAAATCCAGCGTGTTTAAACGAACGTCGCTTTATCGAGTATCAATAGGTTCTGTAATTAAAGTACATGCTCGCGGCGATGGCTGCCATTATGTTTCCAGCTCGCGCCGCGCATTATCGGCATTCCGCGAGGATCGTTTGATAGACAGACACTGATAGGCGGCTCGGCTAAGCTCGTTAACGGAAGTAACGTTTATCCGTCAATAACGAACGTTTCAGACATCGTGGGAATATGTATTAAGAGAACTTGAAGCCTACTGATTTCTTAAGCACTTACAATCTCTCGATCTTGGATAACGTATACAAAATCTGCAGACACAATTTAGCAACTTGAGAATAAAATTGGAGGAAAATTCCGTATTTGTAAGCGAAATAATTTCTAAGCAAAATAGAGGAAATAAGAAAATTGCAATAGTAGCCGTTTAGTTCCCCGATGTAATCGTGAGAGAAATAGATGGGTAAAAAGAAAAGGAAGTATTCTCAGGAAAGAAATCGACAAATTACAGAAAGAGATTGGAAAAAAGATTCTTCCAGTTGGAAGAATGGCGATAATCCAATTTCCGAGGAATATTTATTGAAAAAAGATTGCTGGAATAAGTCGCGGGGAATATTTTAACATCGTAAGATATTCGTGGGAAGGAAATTGATAAATTAAGGAAAGGGGTAGTAACCTAATATCACGGACATTTATTGATCCAGGAAAATGGATAGTAATTCATGATCGTCGAGATAAAAATGATAAATTAGAGGGTGAGGTGGTAGCCTAACATTACGGAGGAATTGCCGGGAAAAAAATATAGCGTTTCTAAGCAAGATCAATAAAATGGAAGGTTCATAGAACTAGTTCCACGTAGCCGAAGAAAAAAAAAAATGTTTGAACACGTTCTATTTCGCAAATAAAATTTTCCAAGATGCAGAAAGCTGAGAATCGAATGTTTATGAAAGTTAAGCTCTCAATTTCGATCCGAAATTACCAACTTATTTTCCCTGAAGAAATATCCCCAAGCCCTTAAAGGCTTGAAATCTGTTCGGAAGTAAAAGGAGCGTGCCGCCAGTTTCCTGTTTGCCAAATTCCAGGCGCATCTGAGAACTCGCGATTCCTCTCGAAATTGGCCGAAAGTTATTGGCCGATCGATACTTATCGATTACTTGGAAGTTCATTATTGCAAGTTGCAGAGTCGCGTTCGCGATAACAGGGCCGTTCTCGTGGGTAGCAAGTCGAAAGGAAAGCCGGGTGCTCGAAGCACGTAAGGACCGAGTCTTGGAGAACAAGGCTGACTCTCGAACGAAAAGAGCGAGGGGGTTTCGCGGGGGTTCGAACGCAAGAAAGGGGTGGTATAGAGGAGCGAAAATCGATCGAATATTTAGACCTGCTGGCATATCGACAACCAATATCTGCTCCACATTCGAATAATAGACTCGCGCCGCTGACGGGGCATCCTCCATGTTCCTCCTCCAACGAAACAAAGACCTATTAATGCCACTCGAAAGACACACACGCCTACGGTGTGGTGTGCTCTGGTGTACCGTGGTGTAGCGTATGGTACACGGTGTGCTTTCGATGGACGTAACGCATTCCATTACCCGGAGACTGCTGTGACACCCGGCCAAACAGGATTCTCCTTTCTCTTCGTATTTATGTCTTCTCCGCTTTCTGTGTCGCGTTCGCTTTGCTTCCTCGATCGTGGATTAACTTCTTTCCCCGCAATTATACCGTTTGCACGGAATTCCAACCCTTGTTCTAGGGAATTCTCGAGGTTACCCGAAAGTTTTAGGTTCCAGGAAATCTCATGGGATTCTAGGAGATTGGGACGGTCCTGTAGATTATAGAGAATCCTTAGATTCCAGGACACCATACAATTGTATCTGATTCGAGAGAAATTGTAGCGGAGTTGAGTCTGGGATTAATTAAAATATATCAAACACAGCGTGTGCTACGAAAGTGTAGTTAACTTCAATTTTTGTAGGATGAAACGAAGCATGGGCTAAGATAGGCCATAAGGGACAGAATCGAGTAAAATTCACGGGACGATTAAATCGATCGGGTGGAATCGAGGTACGAAATTGGTCGGGTTTGAAGGGCTACGTTATCCGAGCTAGCTCCATGCAACGTTCACGCTGCTGGAAGCTCATAGCAGGCCGATCAACCCCGATGTTTCTGATACACGTGTATACATGTAGGATTGGTAGGAGGAGCTTGTACGTGATTCAAATCTAGATTCGATCCTATCTGGCTCGCTAAAGCCCACCCAGCACGGTATTGGTCCAAGAAATTCTTGGATCATGCTACCTTCCGTCCATCTTCCCTTTGTCTATCTATCTTCTTACCGATACTTCTCGTACCTAACCTTTCCAAATTTCTATTGAATTTGTATTCGTTTTCCTTTATTACATTTCGGAAAGGTTTGTTAAACATTGATGAAGAAAATTGTTTAAATAGAATTTGTTTTAAATGAAAACTCGTGCATTCTACTCATGTGTATTACTATATCTTTGTCCATATTTCCGTATCTCTGTCCTGTCTACCCTGCGTCTCCGTCTTTGTGCCTTTCCCTGCCACCGCTCTTGAGCTTTTCTTTTCAAAAGACTTCGTGCAACCAAGTCTTTTTCGTGCCTCGAGGATTCACCAAGCTTTCCTTTCCAGTTAGCAGGTTGCCTCTGCAGAAGTTGCTGTTTTTGCCTCCCTAGATATTTCAGATCTTCATCTTGTACGTGCACTGCGATAGGATGATGCTTTCCTTTTGCCCGTCGGCTGTTTCTTGAGTAGCGAAGTTGAAGTACTTAGTTTTATTGAGCGTTAAAGCTTCCAGAATCTTGGAGCGGTAGCTCGCCTTCTTGTAATTAGAATAGAAGTAATTAGATTTCGCTTGTTACGCAGCCGAGAATACCTTTCGTTACAACTTTATTACCTATGGAAATTCTCAGTTTACTCTGAATGTTGAATTGTTCAGCTAGGTTAATCGTCCTTTTCAAATTTGGAAATTTAGGGATTTAAATCTGTGAATCTAGAAATTTAAAAATATAGTAGGAATCTCGAATTTGCCGCCATCTCAACCCGCTGTTCAAAAAAGTAAAAAAAAAAGTCAGCGAATGAATTAATCGTTGATCAATGTCGCGACCGAATTTCGTTGAGTGCAATCTTGCTCGAGAAACGTGTCTTTAATGTATCCTTTTGTCGTTCCCCCAGGAAGAATTCTCCGCCATTATTACTTTCTCTGTAAGCGGAGTACAATAATGTAGAGGAAACTCTTTTTCTTTCAAACCTTTTTTCTTGTTATTAAAGTAGAACAAGTAGGCGGACGCCATCGGTCTGTCACATACGTCGTGAAAAAACTGTGACAAGAAGCTTCTGGTTATAGATATATGTATAGGGTGTCTTTTATGACTCGAGAGTTCTTTGTCTTCAAAAATTCGTGGCTGAAGGACGTCTTTCGCGATATGCTGGAAAAACAATAAACGAAACAACAGGCAAAATTTTTCGGGACTATTCTTTCAAATGTACTAACATTTCTTACCACTAAACTTTCTAAACGGCTTAACAATTTTTAATATTTTATGATTTATGTTATAATTTAAGCATCCACAAAATTTTTGCCAACTCTTCATCAGTTATAATAAATTCTTTAAGATAATGTAGTAAACCCTATTCATAATTAAACAGAAATGTAATCACAGAAGAATGATTCGTTAATATTTATGAAGATAGTTAACGAAACACCGAGTAGATAAAACGAATCTGGTCGAATTCAGGTTCCAACCCTTGTATCTTTTTTCTTGGTGGACTTTGCGTCTCAAACGACCCTCTAAGCAGGAAAAAATATTTCTCCTCCAACCCCCTCTGACCCTGTCACTTCTCTGTTTCCCTCGCCGGGTTTTTATTCTGCTGCCGGAAACTCCGGCTATCGTTGTCGTCGTTATCGTCTTCATTCCAGAAGTCAAGTCCTGGAAACGGTTCATGACTTTGTGGCGGATTCCCACCGGAAGTTCGCTGATTCCTCCCTGGCTTTGCATTCTAGACCACCCGATTCTTTTTCCGTTTTAATTTCCTTTCATTTGCAAATTGCGAACGCTTGCAATTCTTTCGCTGTTTCGTTCATTCCTTACGTAAAAATTATTATTTTATACTTTAGTTCTATCACGTGTTAATTTGCACCGTGCAACTCGGATCAGCAATTTATACGCCTGATTAAAAATATAGTGTCGTTTAAAGAGGATCACCAAAGGTGTGACTGGATCGCCAAGACGCACGCGAATTCACCATAATCTCGATATAGCACACATCCGCCCCTAAATTCGAGGCTTCTGTCCGCCCGTGTATAATTCGCGGTGAGATAAGATTAGGGGGTAAGAGAGGGTGTACAAGACCCCCGTTGGGTAGATACAGGTCCACGATTTAGTGTCGTGGTGTAATGATACGTTGTGGAGGTGGGTGCTGTACTCTTCCCCAACGGCGATCGCTGCCCGATAACCTACCAGAATATTAACGATTCTTAGCCAGTAGCTGGTGATTTTGTACGGCCTGTGGCCGATAAGTAGTCGTGAACCAAATAGAACTGTGGTTCGACTTGGAAACCAACTTTTATTTCCTATGTTTGTGCTTTCGTTTCCTGTCTTCTATTTATAAATAAATAAAATTTGACACGATGCAAATAATATTAAGATTTTCGGTTTCGAAAGTGGAGCGTATGAACGCGAAGTTTGCGTGGTTCAACTGGCCGGACATTTCCGCGATAACATATTTGTTTAAATTTCATCGTGTTCAGTGAGTCGATTCGCTTTGGGTATTCGGATGAAAGGAAATGTTGCGCGTAACAAAATGCAGCCGCTGGAAATGTAATGCACGATCGAGAACGTTGGTGAAATGCTTTTAACAGTGCGGTTGTATTTTATGTGCCGTCGCTGTTCCAAATTAATCCGCCGTCGATTTAAATTTTAATAATGTTCCCTCGGGGAAAAAATATTTCTAATATCACACTCCTTTGATGAACCACACGATTCGCAAATAATTCCTTTTTCATCCACGGAAGCAATTTTTCTGCGGACGAGTACGAACGCCGATCGATAGGGTATAAAATTCAAAGTAGTGGCAACGAGGTTCGTTAGAAGCCGTAAAATATGTGCTACCATTTGCATGAACCGAGTGAAAGAAATCGCGTGGATCTCACGCACTCCTCGATTCGATCTTCTACCACGAATAGATCGCTGATACACGGGGTGTTTTTAATTGATACCTGGAATGTTTCTACGGAAGCGTACCTCCGAGTTTCGTTCGGTTTATCGCATCTAATTTATCCAACGAGTTGCAGCCATTGATCAACTCACTGAGAATCTGTTCCAATTGTTCAAAACTCTGTATGCTGTTTACAAAATTCCTCATGATACGTCCAAGATATGTCCACTTTAAGTCAAATTAAATCACCTACATTTGTCTCTTGCACAATAGGCCTAAATTTACGACTTCTTCTCTATTTGTCAGATCAGCGCGCGTTTTCCTGCAGTTCGCATAAATATCCCGAGATTTATGAACAGATGAATTTACATTCACCGATGGTACATCGGAAACTCGTGTAAATAATTTCGGTCGTAGAAAATGGCGAATTACGGCGAACGTAGTGGAAATAGTTTGGCATGCGATGCTTCGGACGTTTCAACATTTATCATTCCAGAACAATCTAGATAGGCGTGTTAACGATGTCCCCCTGGAAGGGTGTTAATTGCATAGCCGCTTCAGAGGAGTACATTCCAGTCCCAGATACTCCAGTCTTTGTTGTCCCTTATGGCGTACATCTTGCTGCGACATTATCGATCAACAATTTGTATGCCCGGAGGGCTCTTCTCTGTATTTGCACGGCACATTATCCTATTGGCAAATTCAAAACTTCATGCAGCCGCTTATACAAATATATTTTCACGGTGAAAATAGTTGTGGGTGTGATGGTCGCATCAGCAGGCAGATACCCCTTGCGCTTTTCTAAAGAAACCGCCCTTTCTGAAACGAGGGTTATGTAACGTTACATGCGAACAACATGGATGTACCGTCGTTGAAACATCGACCTGCCCCCTTGTAAGATAATGAATCTCGTGAACGATTCTCGAATCGTTCGTTGAAGGACGAAAATGGCCGAAGTATGCTGTGAACGTGGGTCAAAAAGCGTTACCCGACCGCTGAAACTGACAAAGTTTCCGGAGGAGGCTTAACTGGCGCGTCGCTGAGGACGATGCATTGTCTCCTCGACGATCTCTTCTTCTCCAACCCCCGAAGAGCTTCCTTCCTTCCTTCCGATCTCTGAAGAACCTTCGGAATCCCCTTTACACCCTGTGTCGACGGTTTCGCGCCTCTTGGCACGTTTCACCCTCGCCACGTAATCCCGATCCCTCCCTGTCGAGTGTTTCGTGGCCCCTTTAAGCCGCCCCCTTTTTTTCGCTCTTTCCGCTTCGCGTGTACCCCCGCCCTTTTTACCGCCCTCGTATCGCGACTCTCTATTTAAGAAGCGTAGAGTACCAGCAACGCCTTCTTAAACGAGAATCGTGCTCGATCTCTTCGATCCATTTCCTCTCCTTGATCTACCTTCTTGCTCAATTGTGCTTCTCGAGATGTTTGAACTATTTTTTCTCTTTCTCTTCGCCAGCTGGAGAGTCCGCCGATTCTATTCTCGAATCGTACAGACTCGCTAAAATATCTTATAGTTTGGGGATTTGGGAATTTGCGAATTCGAACACGAATATGACACAGGGTTGCATCGCACTTAAATAACAGAGCGTCACAGTTGGATGAAAAGCACCAACTTACGCTCAGAAAGAAGTGGAGCGAACCGGGCCTATACAGAATTTGTCCTTCCCGCTAACAAAGAAAAGATTAAGCTGCGACTATACACGGCGGGTAGTTGAACCGTTAAGAAATACGTCTGTTTTCGATTTTGTTAAAATATCGACCGGTATGCTGATTGTGCCGTGTCTCGTGTCGATTTATCAAGCACGTCAGACAACGAAGAGCCACACGACCGCGTCATTTATCACCGGTGTTTCAATTAATTAGGGCGTCGGTGGCTCGAAACAGTCCCTTCTTTTCGGAGGAATAAAATTCTCGTTGCTTTTCGCCACGGTTCAAAGAACACGATGTAGAATACGTGGATTGCTCTCGCCTCGATGACACACCCTCTTCGAGGCCCTTCATAAATTGCAGGGTAATCTTTTTCTTCGATAAAAAGGAAAAGCCAACCACCTCTTCCCGTCTCTGTCAGTCTGCTCTTATCCACGAGCCAACACGCCGTCCCCTCTTCTGTTTTTTTCTTTTCTTTTCTCGTCTTTCCCCTCTTTCCGGTTCGTCGAGCCGATCGAAGCTTTCCGGCTGTTTAATTAAAATGATTTTAATTGCGAAAATGGAGCCGAACGATCTTCTCCCGTCATCCGTTGCTTCAATTCTCTTTGTAATTTCATCTTCGATCGAAAGAGTATCTGCGAAGCGTTTGGATTTCTTCTTGACGCTGTTCTTTTTCGGAATTTTACCTCTGATAGAGCGAGAAATTCTAACGATAGATTGGACATTAATTTCACTTTGCTTTTCGATCGAACGCTTAACGTGAGAATTCTCCAGATGTGATAATGAAATAGTATAAAAATATGAAACATGGATAAGCGTTTCACATCCAAAAGGATATCTGCGTTCAGGAGATACCTGAGGACCTCATCTGGCGAACTCTTCTCGGTAGCCATCGATCCCCATGAAAACTCCCTAAACAGACCCGTGTGTTCTCTGTAATTGCGCTCCATCCTTGCACAGCGTGATCCACCAATTACACGCGATAATTGTCCTCCCCTTCCCCTATCGAAACGATAGAAGAAACTCTTTGGCAGAAGGTTTCCACTGCAAAATTGCACGATTTTCGGGCCGGTGAACGGTGCGTAATTTGGGAGCTTACGAAAT
Organism: Megachile ligniseca; assembly: GCA_945859555.1. NCBI lineage: Eukaryota > Metazoa > Arthropoda > Insecta > Hymenoptera > Megachilidae > Megachile > Megachile ligniseca. The sequence continues at coordinate 2,929,816 of OX243792.1, forward strand.
ACCGACTATGGTTCAAACTTTGTACAATTATACTGGATATCAGAAATAAGAAGTTTGCGAAACTAGCTTCTCAACATTGGAGAATTTATACTCAAAGTTGTTACGTTTAATTAGTTGAAAATAAATATTGCTACAATATTCGTTATCCTATCGTAGGTAAATTGTAATTTTCCACCAGCAATAGCGAGACAAGTTTCGTTTAATGCAAAACTTAAACATTGTTGAACCTTGATGTATCGATGACATTGCAACATTTTCGAGCGGAATAAAAATCGACACCGTCACGGCGATCTTGATCCACCGTGCCAGAAACGATCGCCACGGATCCAGGCTTCGATTTTGAAGCGGAGCCAAGAGGAAAAACGGACAGGCGAGATCACGCGAGCGTAAAGTGTCGACGAGAGATAATCGCTTGTCGTCCGGATTTATTGTGATATACGCGATTGACATACTTGTCCACGGCGTTTATTTTCGAGCGCTCACCTAGCCAATTTCTAATTAATTACGAAACAATCGCGTTCCTATTTAAAGCTTATAATAACACTATTCACATCTTTCCACCTTTTATACTCATTTCTGTCCTCACCTGTATATTCTTTTTCTGAGAGTTCTGTTACAGTATCCTGTCTGTTCACAGGGCTCCGAAAAGTGTACCCTTACTATTTCACCTTCACCACGTTCACGAAGGGCAGATGGGTGGGCGAGAAGATCCTCGAGGTGTTCGCCAGAGAGTTTCGGGCACATCCGGCGGAGGAATACGAGAGATGCATTCAAGCAGGGACGTTGACGGTGAATTATCAGAAGGTGGACGTCGATTACCGATTACGACACAACGATTTACTAGCAAACGTTGTCCACAGGTAAGAAGCAAAGTGTGCTAATCGTCTGATTTGAAAAAGAAACTTGACCTTATAAAAAAATTATTTGAAACAGCTTTACCATCGCCTTTAAAAAAAACGGGACGTCCATTGCTAAAATCAATCGAGTCGTTTCAAAAGTTCCTGTCGTTTTGTGTTTACGTTAAAAGCACGTTTGTAGATTTCTCGTTGAAACGTCGATCTCGAGACGTCACTTCGGCAACGAGTCTTTTTGCTCGTGTCTGGCGGACGGAAAATATGTTTCATGGCGAGATTTACCGAAAGAAGTGATTTGAAATAAAATCATATGCCGTCGGTAATAAAAAAACGTGAAACGAAATTTTATGAAAAAGAATTGTAAGCTTCGGGAAATATTGCAATTGTGCGAAGTGATTTTGTAAACTGGAACGGTGTCTGAAGCTCTTTGAATTGAATAGCTTAACGAGCTCTATTTTTCCGCGGTACAGGATTTTTCTTTCAATACGACTTGCACGCTCTTTTTTTCATTCGACTATATTACGTGTATCCCTTAATGAATCCCTTATGTATAACCGGTTCCCTCGTTATTTTGCAACGTGGCTGAATAATTTATGAGAATGGTAAGGTGTTTTCAAGAAGTCCATGAAAACCGTACGAAATAAAAATGTGCTATTTACATTTTATTGACTTTGAATCGACGCTGCGAGTACGTATCAATATCGTCCATCTTCTTTGGAGGAACCGGTCTTACGTTAATGACTCTATTTTACAATTTATTATTCAATAATTCCAAAATCAAGATACTCGGTAACTTCCGATAGCTCGCATAGAACTTTGGGATTTTGGGAATTTGAGGACTTGGAAACTGTACCTATACCCTAACATTTCCAAACCAAAATGTCAACATACGTCCATTAGTCAATTTCCAATTCCTACAACACGAATCCTAAAACTCGTATATCACGAATCGCGAATTCCATCCACTCTTCCTGAAATTCGATGGTTCAAATGTCACCGTGTCTGATGATGTCATAACTAGATGTCCAGAAGGCTCTCTGTCAAGTCGATAGGTCGAAATCACCGGTATATCCCGTGTGGGAAACAGGGACTCAGTGAGTGCGTCACAAGTGTTTCGAAGTGCGAAATTATCGTCGGATTCGCGAGCTGGAACCGCATGTTCGGTCGAGTATCGTGGAGACATCCTTGGCACGGATACGAAGGAATCCGTGCTGCAAATGTGGTCGTTTAAACGTGTTTTGTTACTAGTCGAGTCTTCCTGTTATCAGTATACGACGATATCGATGCATTTATACCGCGCTTCAAATTGACGCACTTCTCGGTTCGATCCATTTTCGAGTACATACACGAACGATATGGAACAGTGGATACAATAGAAGTATCGATATCAGGAATTTCCTACCAATTTCATGCTAAATTAGAGCGTTGAAAGTTAACGAAACGGGGATAGAGAAGTTTCTTTATTTAATTCGATATGTTGCAATAAAGAAGTGTAACGAATAAAAATTCTAATGTCACGTTCCTATAAAACTTTTATTTGATCATATGTTGCAAAGATCCAAGAAAAGTGCAACATAATAGCACAAAACATGTACAAATTGAAAAGTAAAATATTAGGAATATTTGATAAAATTATTTAAATTCCTGCTGAATGGCTGTCACCGGTAAAGAGCAGTTATCGTGAAGCGGCACGAGACAGTGATTTTCGTCACGAGAGCTTCAAGGATATCCGGACCGAGAGGTAAAGTACGATCTTGTTGGAAAGGAGGAAAATTGAATTCTGGAATATGAATTTTTTCCACGTTGCTGGACTCATTCTTTTGAAGGTCCTGCGCGGAATGCTGGATGCAGTTGAGCGAACGTAACGAAGAGTTCTTGAAAATGATTCCTTCTGTTTGACGTTGTCCGTTTCTGTTCCAGTGATTTCGAGTGTGCGTCTTAAATGAATAGCCTCTAATATCTACCTGCTGTTCGTGCGAACAAAATTACGCTCTGCTTCTTTGTACGCGTTGACAAAGAAACTACGGGATTGCATTCAAATTTCATTGACTCTTTATACTTCAAATTTTCAGATTTGATCACATCAAATTTGAAGATTAAATATTCGGTTAACGATGTTTATTTATTACACGTAGAATCCTTCTTCATGGGTATATATTTCGTTATGTCATTACAACAGCAGTCTCGATCAACCTTTCTTCGCAAGTCGTATTATGGCTGATTTGCATCTAAATCGTCGGCGACATTGAAATTATTCCATCGATCACATCGAACTCTTTCGTCGTGCATAATATCCAGGCCAGTGGCGCGAGAGCCTTCGCCGTTTGTCATCGGATAAACGGTAATAGAAACGTAAACGCCAGCGGCGTAGAAATCGTCCCCGTGACGATGATCTCTTCGAGTATTGTAGAGAAGCCTCGATCAAAACAGGAAACCCGTTCTTGGGTGAAGGTCGCTCGAATAGATCATTCGGGTCAGCCTGTCTACGAACAATAAAACGCGGATGCTTACGTCATCGGCTAAAGAAAGATCGTTTCAATGAGATAAGGCATTGTATTAATTGCCACCGCGTTCTTGAATTAATTGCTCGTCCTGCAACGATCTTCGACTCCTTCAGAAAAATACTGTAGGCTCTGTGTTATTTTGATTATCAATGTCTTAATAAGAGCTAATTACTGTACATACTTAAAAGCATGATTTAACGCTAGAAATATCTATGTGTATACGTTTACATATCCAGTTTTATCGCATTTGAATGATATATGCCAATAACTTTGTAAGCAAAGTATGTCAAATTTGATGTTCGATACCATGAAATTAATATCGAAGGTATCAATCAAGAAGAGTGAGATAGCCAAAAAGAAACGAAAGGTTCGAATGGGACCTTGGCATAGTAGGTAACACGACTACTTTCAAACCCGAAGGTCCTTGGCTCGAATTCCCGAATTCGTTTTTTCTTCCATATTGTGACATTTTTTTCTACCTCGATTATATAAATTAACTATGAATATTCGAATCTTTGCTGACGGTCCCACATGAAACTGAAATATCATTCAGTAATCGTTTGGTTCGCAAGATATCGATGAAGATAAAGCAGTTAGAAGTTTAAGTACGTAAATTGCTGGGAAATTTAAAATTCAATTACCGTCGAGGAAAATAAGGACGCAACAGCCGGCAATAAAACCTCGATTACAGTATTCGAATGTAAAGATTGCGAAGATAATGGCTCTGTCTCGGGTGGCCGATGAAAATTAAAACTTGTAACTCGTTAAAAATCAAATCGATCGATCGATAAGAATGCAGCTCGCATTTAACGAACGACGGGAACAAGGACGAGGTAAAATCCGATTTCCAGGCCAAGAAGATTCTTCGTCGCGTCATCTTCGAGCGACGGCGAACATTCTAATCGTTGACGAGAACGCGTTTCCCTTCTTCTTTGGAAAGGTACTTTGCTCGATTATCGACGACTGTGATAGGTCCCTGATATAATAGCTTCTTTCGCGATCGATATCTTCGACATCATCTTCTAACATTCATAGCTCGTGACAATGCCTTTTGTTGCCCTTTGTGGTACCTTCCATCTCACGCGATATCGACGAAGGTAAACTTATTTTAATATTTTGATTAACATCCTCGGATCTTTTAGATGTACAAAATGATTCGATAATGGATATTACTGGAAATAAGTTTTCAACAAAAAAAAAATGATAAGTTTCTCGGTATTTTTCGAACGCGTTCCTCAGCGTTTTGCAGTTCTGTAAAATTATGGAAATAATATTCCAAGGAAATCGGCGCTCGTAGGAATCCCATGGGAGATGGTCGTTTACGTAACGAATTGTCAAACACCCATTCACGGGATAAACTTTCGACGAAAGTTAGGCGACGCACAGCCCGACGTTCATCTCCCCACAAATTACTACCCGAGTCTCTGCCTGGAATCCTGAATTTTAATCGTGTTTTAATTTTACTCGATATCTTTCAAACGAACTTACCTTTCTACTGAACAATTGCACAGTATATTTTACGTAGCATATTTGCAGTGCAGTGGAAGAGTTTAACAAACGTAGAAGAAATAAAATTAATAAACTCGTCACGAACAACGAGTAAAGAAAGAATCGAGTTCCTGCAGAAAAAAGAAAGACATAGTTGCGTGCAAAGGTTCTTGTATGCAAAAAAGGCGCTTTTGCCGTTAATTGCGGGTACTTCTTTTTCCCCGTCGAGGCGTTCTCGAAATGGAATTTTTACAAGGTGGCGATTTACGTAATTGTATCGGAGATTTCTGCAATAAAAAAGAGGTGACGTAAAGGAACGTTCGAACATCGACGAGGAGGAAGTTTCGAGGATCGCACGACAACGGGACAAAGGGGGTCGCGTTAATTTCGTCCATTTACGAGGGAGTTTCGTAGCTGGCCTCTCGCGGGAGAACAAAACGAGCTACAGGTGCAAGACCAAGAGAAATGTCAACTGCACTTTAATCACGTTTCGAGTGTTCCTTGAACAGTTTATTAGAGCCCCGCTTTTCCACGTTTATTATCCAACGCGACGTTTAACGAGCGAGCTTTAACGTTTCTAATCGCACCGGCCTCGAAAAATCGCCTCTTTCAACTCACTTTTTTTAATTGTCACCAGATTGAAATATTTTTTAATTAACACTTTATTGTCACTCGTATCGTGTTTAATTGACGTTATACTTTTTTATTTTAATAATTCGTCTCTTTTATTTGACTAAAATTACTATGTGTACGTTCTTCGTAAATGATTCTATTTGAAGAGTGCATATGTTCTTAAAAAAGAGATTGAAGCTTGTTTGAACAGCGTACATGAACGTATTTCATAAATGACCCTTTTGGAAGAGCGTATACTCAGTTAACAAAATGACTATCTGTATACGCGAAGGAAAGGGTGAATGCGAGTAACGTTTTCGATTGAGTCGATATTAAAGTGGCAATCAAAGGAATGAAGTTTAGTTTGAAGTAATGAAAGTTTCCTAGAAATTCCGTCATCGTTGGTTCCCTTATAGCCGAAGGGGTGGTTCGAGGGGTAGGTTAAGCGTGTTGCGGGTCGAGGGCGAAGCTGAAGCTCGACGACAGGTTGATTTATTAGCTCGGGTCGTGTGCAACGATGATATCTGCAAGGGTTGCAAGTCGGTCGTTTTTGGAGTTACACGATATCCGTTACGGTGGAGAGAAGCCACCCTTCCTTACACGGTTATCCACCGCGATCTTCACCCTTACAGTTCTGACCTTTTGCACACGCAGTCATGCACGCATTTCGGAATCGATCTTCGTCTTGGTGGTTACCAAGTTGGCTTACGTACAAACATGCATTGACCTCGATTAACTCCTTCGCTATCTGTAATATAATCAGCGCTATTTGCTTCCATAATTTAATGGAAATAGAAGACACCTGGGTAAAATTTGAAATACGAGGCATTTTAATTTAACCCTTCACTCGAGCCACATCATATTTCTTTTAAATCTCATAAATAATTCAGATAAATAGATTGGTTGAAATTAAATAAACGAAATTAAAGAGTGCAATGGGTTCACTTATGCAGTGAAATTCTACTTCGAAATTGGTATGTTGCTTTCGAATCGCGATAATCGTCGAACAAATGAACGAATCGAACAAATTCCCTCCTCCCGTAACAACGATCGCCATTTCCAATTTCTCTTATCTCAGCCAGGAATCAACTCACGTTCCAAAGCATCTTCCTTTCCAGAATTCAACGTAGCCAACATTTCTCACCCTCCGTGTTAAACTCTCGAATCTGCTCCACGCGAACTCGACCGAATATTTTCAGCCTTCTCCAACCGGTCGTCAATCTCGAGACCCTAATCTCTAGTGTTCTTGTTAATCATATGGGCCTTCGATGGTAGCGACACGCGACTTGGTATTCTATTTTAAAGTAGGTTGAATCGGAGATATAGCGAATAAAGTAAACCAAAATGAATTTGGTGATATAAACATTTGTTGCAGATTTCACATCATCAACCAGCTAAGATCCATTTTTCCAGCAATTTCTTCCCCATTCACATGTGTTGCTTTTACGTTCTCGGACATTCTTCGCCACTTGTATTCCCGTCGATTCTCGTTCGAATCGACGAATACGGATGAGACTTCTCTTCACAAAGAGCGTCGACAGCAACGGGGACTCCGTTTTATTCCTCTTTCTTTTCGCTAAACGTTAAAAAGTATCCTCAAGCCGGTCTCTCGTGGTTGACTCGCGTTCGTTTTTCTTCACCTGTCCTGGTCGAGTCTCTTTTGTAGCGCGTTCGATTTCCACGGTTTTTCACCGGTGGGAAGTCGACCGCATTGTTCCGTGTCCCTTCCACTTCCGTTCTCTGTTCGCCGGTGAAAATGGAAAACGCGAACGAACGCCGGTGTATCGGTGCTCGATAAAAGGAAACGCTCGAGAAAGAAACCCGGCAAAGAATCGTAGATTCATCGTGGAAACCGTTGCTGTTCTCTTGCTGGACCCTTGTTTAGAAATTATTTGTTCGATGAACAATCCGGTGGTCATCGTTTGTCGCGACTTCGTACAGTTTCCGATAAAAAACACGAAAATATTTCTTGCGTACAAATACGCATTTAAAAATATCGGAACTATGACGCGTTGAAATAAATTTCCCAAAAACGCGACGTTCATCTAAAAAACTAATAAAAACCCGCTGAAAACAGGAACGAAATAAACAACCGGTGAAATGGAACTACCGTGTAATAGTTTCACGCGAATGCATCACTGTCCCGTTAACCGCGGATATATTTCTGGAGAAGCGACGAATATCCTGGACGTGTGAATTGAATTATAGGGGGGATAAATTCGCGGGGAGAGAAAGGGTGAGGACACAAGAAGCAGGGTCCCTCTTCCGCAACTTCCCGAGATGGCTGCCAAATTCAGCAACAAGTTCACCTCCATAACGGAGTTGGTGTTCTCGAGATATCTTCTGGCCACGAAGACGCAGAAGACCCCTTCCTCCTGCTGTAACAGCATCGTTGAACGATCCTGGTGTGTATTTCTTGGCAAGCACCTTAGCCAAACGTCGCAGATTCTGCCACGTCAATTTCAGCAACAAGTACCAGTTTCCGTTTGACTTTTCGTGCATTGTTCGCCGTCGTTGACGAGAGTGTTGCTCGCCGTTACCAAGCTGTCCGCCTAGCGTTCCGCGATAAAGCCGCTACCAACGTGTTATCTGAATCGTTCAGGCCTTCTTATCGCGAATGCACGAAACCTTATTTTCTTGCGTTAATTAAACGCCTCGGCGGATCTTTATGGGTCTAACCCGGAAACCTCTGAACGGCTCGAGAATAAAAGTTTCACTTCGATTAAACGAATTTTACTACGGTTAACTTGTTTTACGCTAATTATTGGGACGTAAAATGGAATTATAGGATGGTACAATGGCTCGTGATTATGAATACAGATTTTTACGATCTTTCCACGAAGGAATTAGGTTAATTTTTTCCTTCTCGTATAACTTTCGTCGGGGGAGATTGATTCGCGATAGCCATTCTTCGGCCTCAATCGTGATTTGTCGAGGAGATGATGTCGACGATTGAAGATAACGCACGGTACATTATCATGGAATAGGTATTTTTTAATAAAAAGGGTAACCGATAATTGGACAAGCGAAGAGTTCTTTCGTAAATCGAACAGATCTTTGGTCGACTGTAATTAAACGCACGCCAAGTTGGATTCGTTTGATTCGCAAAGGACAAAGCGAAGGCTCGATCGCTTTGATTAATACAAAGGGGAAATCGAGAATGAAGTTAAAATTGAGTAGTTTTTACGCTTGGATCTGCAATGGACATTTTATGGGGGATAATTTCAAAGTTTTACATATTCTCCAAATTTAAATATTAAATTTCTCTGATTAATAATAGATTGCCATTTTGTCAGAAATAAAGGTACTTGAATTTCTACATATTTCATCGTGATCTTTTGCTGTACATTATGGAGGCTACGTAGATAAACGCGTTTCTAATTCACTGCTAAAGGTTACTCTCGTACGAAATTACACGCCGTGTCCGACGCGACGGAAGCGGATCGTGCGCCTATGGAACCGTTTCTGGCTAATTGAATCATCCTACCCAATTTCCCGTGTCACCAGGGACATGCCAGGATGCACCAAGATCGACTCCCTTATCAAGATGAGCAAAATGGATCCTACCACCCCAAATTTTACAAAAATTCAATATATCTCACAAAAAGGTCCCAGATATATCTATTATTGAGTATTTGAATAATTGGAGTAGTGTAATGGCAGTTTCTAAGTTACTTCTGTATACCAGTCAACGAGTTAACCAGCTGGCTGTAGACGCGTCGTCGCGTCGGCTGACATTTGAAAAGTGCAACACTCGCCGCATGTTCAAACGGCTCGTTGCACCTTCCAAATTTAACGCAGCTCGCATACCGATGCACGACACTCTATCCTCCATTGAAATATGCATGGCTGTTTTACGAAGATTGTACCGGTCGAAGACAGTTGCCGTCGAATCAATAATCCTCCGAGCAAACCCGTCTAATCAAGAACCTACTTCATTTATTCGAATGCAATTACAATTGCAATTGTACACTTCGATTGACAGTTTACGGATATTACATTTTATTATCAATATTTTTCATCAATTTACATTGAAGACGATGGACGTCTCAGGTACTTTTGTATTCGTTTTCTCATTAGCATATAAAGTTACTACATCAAAAGAGTAAATTTGTGTGTTGAACATACGTTATTAGTGATCATAGTTAGCTGTTAATGAGAAAAAATTAGAATCGATTATCGTAAAGTTAGCAATTGTCTGCTGGTGCGTCCCTGAGCTCGAAAAGCGTTTTCGTAATTCCGGCGTTGTCTGTCTTGTCTGCCTAGTTCCCGAAATAAATCGTCCAAGATGCTGCCTGTTCGTGGCGGAAACAGACTGGTTCCTTATCCGTGGATGGAACAGTCGAAGGTGGAGCGTAAATGTTTCTTGCCTTATCTCGCTTTCATTCAATTTCATCTGCAACATAAATCTTGCGAATTATGTGTTGATCAAAAATACGCTCATGTTCCGTTACCGATAAATCATCTATTGAACTATTTCTTTAAAATAGAAATAAATTTTAACTCAGTGTAGAAATTTTATTTTGAAGAATAGAAGCATTTTTATGTATAAAAAGGAATTGGTATATCGAATAAAAGGATAGCAATTACACACGGTTCACCGGTTTTCGATCAATCGTTTATTGTACGAATTCATCCAGACCTACGATTCTAAAGTAAAATTTTTAACGACCCACTGACTGGAAGAGTTAGCCGTGAATCGTTGCGGCAAACGGGCCACCGTGTCTGTTCGATTAGTTCAATCATAACTTGAGCAATCAGAAGTTGCGCCGCGAAAGGACCTTCGTCCTCTCGTTGCTCACCGATAAAGGAAACTTGCAGAGATAAGGGATGCTCGTGGTTATCTAAAGAGGGGGTGGGAAGCGGTCAAAACCGAAACTGTTTCTAGCCCAGAACTCCTGTTACCTCGTTCGTACCACCCTTGTCTGTAGGATTTTAATAATTTGGAAATTCAGAAAGGCTGCAATCGCACAAATTTCTTTCGGATTTAGTATTTCACCAGTCGAGAATTTCGAAAATACCTACTACAGAATTTTAAAGACTAAAGAGAGTCGCCGTAATTTTATCGCATATACATGTAAATGTAACCTCGTTTCACATCGACTACCTGGCGAAACGGGGTTGAAATATTTTCGCAATATCTCGAAGCATATGTACACTGTTCTCTGCTTTTTGTTTTTCAAGTTCGTTGTCATACACCGCAGGCCATTTGCGTGACGTTGAAATATACTAAACATATCCTAACAGAGACTGATGTAACCATATTACTAGAATAACATGTAGAATATAAAGAAACTAAAAAGTAATACGTTAACGGAGGCGCTTCAGGGTCTCGCCACCCATTTTATTAAATTTGTGTCTAATAGAATATTATTTCAAGGCTAATAAAAACTGTATGTTCGGTAATTTGATAAGAGTTTCTCAAAAATCCGGTAATTTAAAAATAGATGAAAAATCTGCAGGTGGAAATATCTGCCAAATTAAAGTGCACATCAGTCAAATTCCGATACACCAACACGAGGAAGATGGCTATTTATACTGGCACAAAGTAGAACGTAATTTTCCCTGGACCAAACAGGAAAATATTTTGGAAAGGTGTTTCGTTTCCCGCGGAAACGAGTTGCTTCTAGGACAAAGAATCTTCAGATTATTTATAACAATCGTTCGCTTTGATCTGATCTTACGTAACGTTTCGTACACGAGGATACGATTCGATGCGGACATTGTCGTTTAACGGCCGTCAGCTTCCGTCATGCGTATCCACCAGAATTCTATATTAAGCAACGAAGGATAATAAATAAGTTCCTAAGTTCTGAGGTTTGACGCGAGTGCCAAAAGTCTGTCGGGCCAAATAGCGCGAAAACACTGCAGAATTGTAGCAAAGGTTTACAAATTTTTATTTCTTGCCAGAGTTTCGGATTATTAAAAATAAAATACGCAAGTATTTGTCGAAAACATTAAATAAAGATAAACGCTGGTTAAAAATGTTGACTTACCGGTTACGGATTAATAACTTAGTTTCGTGTATAAAAGGAGAACTATATAGACAACTATGCTCCATTAACGACAGGTGAACAATTCCGAGAAATAAAAAAGGAGAAGTTTTGTTTGTGCAAAGTATGCGCAAAATGCGAGCGGAACATCGAACCGTTCCTCTCCAGCGAGCTACATGCTCGAAACAGCCACGGTTTAACGGACTTCCGGAATTTCCCAGTTGAAAAGTTACTTTAACGGGCAAACATGATTGCCTGGAAAATCATTGATATAATTAGTACTTTGACAAAGCTACTAGTCTTCGCTGTATTATGTATTTAATTATAAGCTAGAAACTGGTAATTTCAGTGGTCTATAGAAATGCTCGGAAGTTTGAGTTTAGCGTCGGTAATCTGGTTTTGAGTATAAAGAGAATTTTAATGAACTATTTACGAGTTGAATCGTTACCTCTATTTATTCAAAATTTTAAATGATTGAAAATTTAGGAATTTATAAAATTCTACAAATAACTACTGTTTATCAGGACCGCCATAATCATGAATTCTCAAGCAGAATCGATGGTAAAGGTAAAATAAAAAAGGGTTAATCGATTTGGCTGTCGAACTTTTAATTGTTGCGCCGGTGTTTGCGTTATCGTCGATCGGAAACTTTCGAAGCTTCATCGATAACCAAGCTTCTTTGCTGTTTAATGATAATAGCTACTTATTCCGGCTGAGGTAATTATTGGATCTTTTGCAAACCGATGAAAACTATATCGACGTTCTATGAACGGCGCAGTTCGAGCGAAAAGAAAATTGGATTGTCTTCGACAAACCTTGAAAGCCGATATTCTACGGTTAAAAACACTAGTGATGTAGTATGGAACTGTGTAATAATTTATAAATAAGTATTCATATGGGGGCATGGAAGATACAACGATGTTACAGTTATATTACCCAGAGATCTATGAATGTGCAAATTTTCTAGATACCTAAAGAAATCTAAAATCTTCGCAGTAATTGAAAATATGTCAATAAGAAATAACTCCCCGTTGACAAAAATCATTTGAAAATTACCCGGTGGCAAAGCAACAAAAATCTGTGTGCCTCGACAAAGCTCGGAGAGGAACGCTCGAGGACAGAGGAGAAGAAAGGCGATGGCGCGACGCGACGAAACCGCGCGAAGAAAAGGGTGAAAAGAAGAAAGAACAGAAAGAGAAACATTGAAAAAATCTCGTAGCAGCCGTCCTCGAGAACCGAGGTTTTTCTTATTGTTTGCGCGCACGAGAATACCTGTTTCACGGAACGCATTAAGGAGATGGAACGTGTTAATTGGAAGCGTGCACATTCGTCGATTATTCGGCGTCGATTTTGAATTCTCCTACTGTTGATCTATTTGACGATTAGAATACAAACACCCACAAATTCCAAATCGGAAAATTTGCAAATTAAAAATTCCCAAAGTTCCAAATTCCCAAGGTCCCAAACCTTGGAAACGTCACTTGGTCCACCTACTATTTATCATATATTCAGAGTAATAACCGAAGCTGACGAATTATCTCTGTGTACATGTATGTCTGAGAGAGAACGAGCGAATGAATGAGAAAGTACGAAAAGAGGAACAAAGCCACGTTAAGCTGGTTGCGATTGGTGTGTTGCAGACACGAGGTGCCTGTCACCTCGGAGCCGATCACGGTGATACACATGGACGAGGACGTCGTCGTGGTCAACAAGCCCGCCTCCATCCCTGTAAGTGGTGTACTGCCAGAACTGTACTGCCAAAAATGAAAAAAAAAGAATACGCATGCGCCTCATCTGCACGTCTAGTCGATTGTTCATTCGCTTCCTGGTCGATTATTTTTGGCCGAACTACCACGTAATAGTGGTTCGTGTTCTAGCACCAGGAAGCGACAGTCGATTTCAATCTTGATCCCACTATCCTGAATGCTTTCATCCTTTTGTTCGAACAAATTTATGTGTTGATCATTTTGTAATTTATACTTTTCTACCCCCTTTTTATTTAGATAGTTGTGTTTGGTATTATAGTTGGATACTTTCGGTCAGGGGGTGTCCATCGCTTGGGGTTTAAAATCCATTTTATTGTAATTACACAATGTATTTGAAAGTTTGGAAATTCATGAGTCAGTTTAGAAATTTGGAAACAGAAGCTTGCAAATTTGAGAATTTAGTAATTTCTAAATTAGTGAATTATAAAATTTAAAAATGCCATAAAAGCCCCATGCAATATATTCAATTCCGTCCTGTTTATCCTACAAATTTTTAGCAATTTATCTTATTAGTTCCAGATACTTATTTTTCTATCGAGTAGACTTAAATGTAATCAGTTTATTTGTTCACTGGCATGATGTCTGGTAAACCTCCCATTTTATAGGGCTAATTCTGAACCACTCGGTTGATCGTTCTCTAATTTAAGAGTCGGAAAATAATTTGTCGATTGCGAACGGTAAACGATCACAACGTAGATTTACGAGAAGCAAAGTGGATGTTTAGATCCGCTAGGTTTTCTGGCATCAGAATGTTATGTATACAGGAAATGAACATTAGGATAATATATCGGCACTTTTTTCAAAATTATCGATTTCGGGGATGTCATATGCTAAGACGTAATTTTAATCTTTTGGTATCCATTTCGCAATTCAAATCGTCGGAAGTATTTATGCAGAATTCGAAATGATAAAAACAGAAAGAAAAAGAATGAAAAGGTCGTTCGATCCTCGTGTCAGATACGCGTTTCTCTCTCCTTCGTACAATTAGTATGTCATGGTAAGTTTCCGTTTCTCTTTGTCCGACAATTAACTGCACGCACGTTTAAACACGATTGTATTTTACTAATTTTTCCTATCTCCGACCGTCTTCGTCGCTTTACTCATCGTCCGGACTCGGCGACCTTCGATGTGGTAAAACGTTTATGAATAATCACTCGGCAATTTTCTCAAGCATTTTTACACGGTGACTACTTTGCGGTTTACATATTTTGTATTTCTTTAGTCTTTTTACTCTAAACAGCCTCGAATTTTATATCGACACCTGCACGTTTGAAATGTAAGAGGCAGATTTTACGGAGTTGGGAATTTGGAATTTAGGGAATTAGTGAATTTGTACTGATTTTAATACAGGAGTTAGAAATGCGTTTGCATACAACACACATTTAATATAAATTGAAGTATCTAGATTTTGCAATATATTAACGTGCGAAATGACTAATTTTCAAATGAACGAAAATTACTTGAACTCGGTAATAATCGCGGTACATTAACAGCATATAATATCGAAATGCAGTAAAATTCATTATCCATTAACCAGGTACCTTTTCCTTCACGCAGAGTTCTGTACGGCAGGTAATCGTGTTATAATTGAAAATTACATAGTCACGTAACGACTGTGTGTAAATTACGTCTCGTTTCGATGCGTTGCCTCGTTGAAAGGGTACGATTGAAATTGCCGGGATTCTGTAGGCCACATTATCGCATGGATTGTCAGCTAGATAAATTATTCCGTATCTCTGACAGCCACTGAGAATACCATCGAGATTGTTATGGGTTTCGCAAGAGAGATTAATGGTAAAAATGATTTACGAAAAGATGAAAATGTTAACCGGTTGATGCTACTTTCTATTTCATGTTGCGAGATGTTGAAACTGTCGGCGCTTTTAAAAAATTCAGAATTCCTTCTTAATGGGACAATCATGAGAACGTACTGAAATATTATTATTGCTTTCAAATGATCGGTGTTAAATTATCCAAGAAATTATTATTATGTTTATTTGACTAAGGATATAATTTTGTCTTGAATTCATTAACCTAGCAATTTCCATTTGAAAAATTGGGAATGAAAAGCGCAGTGAAACTGTGGAAAACATTAAGCGACGCTTAATTACCGTTCGCCTGGCTCGTTTTTAATCACCGCAAAAAATATCTCACCCGACCATAAAACGATCATTTAATCACGGAGTAACAATGCTGCCGGGTCAGTTTTATTTTTCGAGCCTTTTATTCGGCTCGAAACGTTCGGAGATGAACGTGTTAAATTTTACGAAAAGGCTCGGATTTTTTCAAATCAAAATCTGTATTTTATTCTTCTCTAGATGGATACACACGCGCTCCATTTTACACGGTATAAAGCATTCAATGGACAAAATAATTGAAACGGAAAAGAAAGATATTTGTAGAATTTTGAAAATGTTACACGAACGAATCCGGAATAATATACAGTACAAGTTAATTTTATTTACGATAAAAAAAGAATACAAGAGAGAATGCATTCTATCCTAGAATTAAAGTCGAATTGTTTCGATTTATTTTTACGTAACAACTTTTATTTCCGCGAGAGAGTTCTTTTTTCGCGATCCATCCCCGATATTCGTAAAAAATTCATGCCGGTACTTTAGCCGAGCAAATTCTATGAAAAGAATGATACCGTTTCGCAGTTCCAAGTTCGTTTTACAAAAGGAAAGAGAAAAGCGTGTCGACGATAGCTCGGCTGCGAGCAATCGCCTTAAAAAATTAGGTCCACTGAGGAAAGCTTCTTAACGTAATAAAAAATAGTTTGACCTGAAAAACAGAGATGCCTCGAGGTACGCTATTGTGTATAAAGTGTTACAATAAAGGGAAATGCGTGGTTCAGAACTCGCAAGATAGAATTCTCTTAATGGAATCAAATCATTTTAACCGACATAAGAGAATTATATTTATTCGTTCTTCGCTGATCAACAAAAACGATAAGCTCTGTACAATAAAATTATTCGAAAGCTCAACAAATTTTGAAATGTCGAATTATAAATATTATAAAGATCGTTTATTTCATAAAATGCATGGTGGTTTGGCAGTGATTGGAGTCAGACATACAGCTAACGTGGAGACGTAAAGAAGGGTGTTAAAGGCAGGTTTATCGAGTGGTACTCGTTGTCAACCGGTTGTCAACGCATCTATCAGTTGTTACTTCCGGTTTACGTCCCATTCACACCTTCAATGGTTTCGTACTTATCGATTTATTGACGTTCAAAGACCTTCGAACGAATTGTTCGAACGAGGACTTTGAATTCATTGACTTCTCTCTTCTGGCTGACGCTTTTGGTGCCTTCAAAAGAACTTTTAGAATTTTTGGGTTTTTATTCTCAATTTAAAAGTGCATCGCAGATAGGTCCAGTATTAGGTGTGCATTTAATTTTTCCAAAAGTAAAAAAGATCGGACACCGTAAATATAAAGTATTGTCTAAAAGCCAGATGCAAGTAAATAATTAAATGGACAGTCGAGCAGAACAGAAGGATAGAGTCCGCTCATCAGAAAACCGCTGGTCGTCAAACACCGGCTCGTCGCGTTTTTCCGTGTGACGGTTCCGGATCAGAGTCCCCTTCTGTCCACATTGTGGCGAGCACAAACACACTGTCCGGCACAAATGCTCCCCTTTGTCGTAGTCGATCATCAGTTTTTTTTCTCCTTCCCTCGAATGATCGAGAGAAATGGGTCGTAGCCGTCACTACGGCTGTGGATTCGCGTGGTGTTTGCACGTGCGTTCTCTTCGCACACACGTGAACCAGCGATCACGATGCGGATCGTTCGTCCACGGTAATATTCTAATGGTGGTTTGGAATTGATGGTGGTATGTCGTTTTTAAGGGGGAGGCCACGCCTCGCACGTTTGCTTGCGGCTTCGTTTGTTTGACCAAGAAACTCGTTAACGGAAAAGGCATTTCTTTTAACTAAATGTTCTTGACACGATATTCATGGGTCCTTTTCAGTCGAAGATGAGCAACTTTGAAATTTGGAAAATTGTTAGGGAATTGGATGCATGGGTTTTCATTTTGAAAGGTGAAGGGTTCAACAGTTTAGTCAAGTTTTCACAAATTTTTTAATTCCTAAATTTCTAATTTTCCAACTTTCCAAATTTGTAAGTTTAAAAATTTGATATTTAGAAATTATCCCGCTGCATAAATAACTTCTAAGTAAATAAAGATGGCAAATGAGTTTCGAAATTGCAGGTGCACCCATGTGGTCGGTACCGACACAACACCGTTGTCTTCATCCTTGCCAAGGAGTATAACCTGAAGAATCTCAGGACGATCCACAGGTTGGATAGACTGACCAGCGGTATTCTCCTTTTCGGTCGAACGCCGAAGAAGGCGAGGCAGATGGAGCACCAAATAAGAAACAGACAGGTTCGTTTCGTAACGTTGGCATGCAAGGGAAAACTGGCCGCATTTCGATCTTGTTCAAACTTACTGCTCGATATAAAACGATTCAGGAATCCATTATTATTTCTTCGGCGAAACGTCGCGAACCAGTTTGCGAAATATAATGCAAAGCTAACGTTCGAGAAAGTATTAGAAATTTCAGAATTACAAATTGATAGAATTCCACAGATTCTTAGGATTAACTGTGATTTCAACGTATGGCAAATTTAATACTTGATTTTAGATATTAATCCAGTCGTAGTGCCCTAAGCCTAATTTCATCTAATCCGCAAAATTTAATGCTCCAGGTCCACAAACAGTACGTGTGCCGAGTAGAGGGCGAGTTTCCTGAAGAGGAGGTGGTTTGTTCAGAGCCAATCGAGGTGGTGTCCTACAAGATCGGTGTCTGCAAAGTATCCGAGAAGGGCAAGGACTGTGTGACCCGTTTCAAGCGTCTGAGCTACAACGGCAAATCGTCGGTGGTCCTCTGCAAGCCTCAGACAGGTCGGATGCACCAAATCCGGGTTCATCTTCAGTACCTGGGTTACCCGGTGGTTAACGACCCTTTGTACAACCACGTGGTGTTTGGTCCGCAGAAAGGGAAGGGTGGGAACATCGGGAAGACCGACCAGGAGTTGGTCAGAGACCTGATCAGCATTCACAACGCGGAGAACTGGTTGGGGATGGACGGCGACTCGGAGATGAGTCTGTTTAAGCCAAAATTGGACATGGAAGACCGTGTTCTGAGCAACGACAAGGAGGGCTCTTCGCCCTCTTCGACGCCCAGCCTTGGCGAAGAGGAGCAACAGCAGCAACAGGAGCAATCGTTGAAGGTGACAGTGGGCACCCAGACGGGATCGGAGCCACCGGACTCCAGCTTCGCGAACGATAAGCTGACCGTCGACCCGCACTGTTACGAGTGCAAAGTGAAGTACAGAGACCCGAAACCATCCGATCTGGTTATGTATCTGCATGCGTGGCGCTATTGCGGCCCAGGGTGGGAGTACGAGACCCCGCTCCCGGCGTGGGCGGCCAGCGACTGGAAAGAGGTGGACCGATAGTTCCGATGGTTCAGAAACCACTCGGACGAGATGTCATCACCCCTTTTTTGATATCCTTACCCCGTGCCTTCCATCCGCCAGCGAGCGATCTCGACCATCGTACATGTACCCAACCCTCTGACCAGGTCGCTGGACTCGCGAGCACGAGAGACCTCCATGTTGGTCCTACGAGAAGGTGTCACGCCCGTCTGTGCTCATTCGAGGATTATGTATTCGAAAAGACCCTGGTAAACGTATGAAGATACGTTTAGACCGGAAAGATAACAGCAGAGTCAGAAAGATGTCATTTGGAAGAAATCTTCCAATAATTACAACGGAATAGATGTAGCTCTGGTGGGTTTTCCAGAATGTGTAGCATTAGCATTTAAGGATGAATGCCTTTACAAAGTACTGCGAGCGGTTCTTAGCGTTTTCCGGATGTTCCAAATCTGTTTGGATGAACCGTAACTTAGAATTCGTGATTGCTATCACGATAGCGGTGAATCCATCAAGTTTCTCGCGTTTGAACGTTATTGATAGATGGAGATTCTGTCTGTCTCACGGCAGAGTGAATCTACGTACTGCATACAGGTGAATCGCGTAAAAATATTGAACGGTCTACCTGGCACGGGACGATGCAACGATCCTGACTGGTTCTATACACGGGTCGACCGAAAAGTCACTGCCACGGATGTGCACGGGAGAAGATTGATGCAACTGTCAGCCACGGGAACCTGGATGGATCGTTATCGTTCGTGTACTTGATTTATGATGTAGATAGGAGCGAAAAACGACGATCTACTATGAGGCCTCGTGACAGCTACGGAATTTTTTGCCTATAATTTTGACAGAAAACGCGCTCCGAGTCATTAGCTATGCCGTTTCCATCAAATTCTCTTCATCTCTCAGTTGGTAGAATATAAAAGCACTGTTCTTCCAGAGACATGATTGATCGGCGGTAACTTCGTCTTCAATTCTCTGAACTTCGAACGTTAACCGTTTACTTTTTTGCAATTATGCAAAGCTCTACCACCTGAGGATTACAGGAGTAGCGTCTACCAATTTTGCGTGCATTACATTTCTGGTAATCCATTCCTTCAACAACCTTTAAATTAAGTTACACATTCTATACCTATTTGTATAATCAGTCATTTATGCCCTAAAAAACATCTACATTCTGATCAACGACTTGTGGATTACCACAGAGTAGCTCTCAAAATCTTCATCGAATACATGTCCTTTCACGACGCGTATAAAATGCTTCGATGATTGGTGTTGAATGCTCATCCTCGATAGCGGCGCAGGCAAAGGGCTGACGTAGAAAACTGCAATAGAAATGCGTCTATTTTTATGGTTGATTATATATACAGGAACTAAATAATGGCGCAGGTCCAGCGGCAGGGGTCTCCAACAATAAGCGTGATCTTGCCACAAGAATATAGCCAACGATCATGCCAAAGAGCGAGCGCGTGTCTAGCGAGAGAGAGAATGAGCGTGAGACAGGGAGGGAGAGAAAGAGAGTGAGAGAAAGAGCTTCTTCCAAGTCATATCGTGTACGTGTACCTTGTTCCCACGCGAGTCGAAAGACCGCGTCCAAGTGGCAGGACTTGCAACAAGTACAATCGAGCGAGTGAAATAACGAGATTAACGTCGTACATTATTTTGCTACGAGTCACGTTCGTCTCCTCTAGCGGGGCTATATATAGGGTTTTATTGTATGTTGGGATATCTGTGAGTGGCAGTGGGAATTCAATTATATCTATAATTACTGACAAATTTTGTTCTGTTTCATAATTGTTCAGACAAATGTTCGATCCCCTGGAGGGAGTACCTGGAACTTCTGTTTGCCTTCAGTAGACTTCTAAACAATGTGTACTGAATTTGGCAACAAATTTTGAATTCTTTGGTGAGACAGTCTATAAAAATATACGACATATATTTCAATTGATTTAAAACCCCTCCACTTACAAATAAAAACGGAACAGATGTATCTGATATACAAAAGGGAACAATAATCTCCTTTTCTACGCAAAAGCTTTGTAATAATAAATCTACAAAATAAATTGCTAAAAAGGAGACAAATATAAAAAATGTAACTTTTAGAGTTCCCACAGCTTCTCACGGTTCTCAAGAGCAAGGAGCAAACAGAGAGAACAGTGGACAGAGATTTTAGATAGATATACGTAGGAGGGAGATAACGTAACAACGGACCTATCATAAAAGACAGTGTGTGCGCTTACTAACTCACCCGGGATAGCTTGCTCGAAGCGAAGGTAAGCTATCCCGTCTTGTAATGGCTAGCTTAATTTTATTTAAGTAAAACTAACTCTCGATGATATCGAAAAGAGGAAAATGACAAAAAAATGAGATGTAAACGAGGAAGGAAATTAAAAAGACAGTCCCGATTTTAGCGGCACAGAGAGAAAGAAAGACATCGGTTTGTAAATCGAGCGAGCGCTTTTTGTATGTACATATATATATTGTATATTGTATACGCACATTGTACCGTAATCCGAGCGACATTATTATCATTGTACCGTAGTCAGCGGAACGTTAGAGCTAGAGAATTTTTTCTTGTATAATGAACGAATAAATGCAAAGTATCGTTCGATATGAAAGACCGTGCCAACATTCTCTTATTTCAGATTCCGGTCCCGTCGAATTGTTTCGCCCCCTTATATTTTCATTTACCAAGCAATAAAAAACGAATATTCGAAATTACACGGTTTATCTTTTCTCACGTTGTATCACATACAAAATCATGTTTCTCTGAAACATCACATCTACTCGCATACAAATACAGATTACACTTTTCTATCTAGTTTATTTACCGGACAGTCAAAAGTTGACCAGAGTCCGGTAGAGTTACAGAGCAAATTCGACTACAGCGCGCTTCGGTTCTTATTTATGTACACTGCAAGTAAATACAAAATAATAAAGATAAATAAATTTGTTTACATTTCACCCATTTAGTCGACAGGCAAATAAATGCGGCAATTAAAACTTTTCTAATCTACCTCTTTATTTTCTAATGAGACACAGCTTGTTTACGTTGCCTGATACGTTCTTCTATTTCAGGTCTGAAATGCCTGATCAATCCCTGTACTGGCCATGCTGCACCATCCGCTAAAGCGCAAATAGTGTGCAGTTCAATTTGTTTTGTGAGCTCCCATAGCATATCTATCTCGTGTTCTTCTGCTTTGCCTTCCACGAACCTAGATGGACACATTTGTTTAGTATTTCTTATTATATTCGATAGAATAAAGATAGAGACAGTCGCAATACTTATGTACCTCTTCATGATTTTGAACATCCAGCTAATTCCTTCACGACACGGAGTGCATTGACCACATGATTCGTGTTTGTAGAAGCTGATGAGCCGCGTAATGGCCTTAATAATATCCGTTTGCTTATTCATTACGATCACAGCTGCAGTACCAAAGGAACTCTGCGCTCTGACAAGGTCATCAAAGTCCAACAATACTGTATCACATACGCTGCAAATTATTCAGAATGAGTAAAAGTTCTGAAACGTTGATACCTGAGATTTAATACCTTTTTGGAATAACTGGTGTGGAAGATCCACCAGGGATCACACCCAACAGATTATCCCATCCACCAATCACTCCTCCAGCGTGCCTTTCAATGAGTTCTTTCAAGGGAATGGACATTTCTTCTTCTACCGTGCAAGGATTGTTTACGTGCCCGGAGATGTTAAACAATTTTGTTCCATGATTACGTGGCCGACCGAATGATGCAAACCACGATCCTCCTCGTCGGCAGATAGTCTATACAGGAAGTTTTAATTTTAGGATTAGAATTCAGTCTATGTACATTCATTTCACAATAGTATTAAATATGTGCCAAATACATACAGGAGCCACTGCAACTGTTTCAACATTAGTGACAGTGGTAGGGCATCCAAACAATCCAACATCAGCTGGAAAAGGTGGCTTCAATCTTGGTTTTCCTTGTTTTCCTTCAATAGATTCAATAAGAGCTGTTTCTTCTCCACAAATATATGCTCCAGCTCCTCTTTGCACAAATATATCAAAATCATAGCCAGAACCACAAGCATTCTTTCCAATGAGGCCAGCTTGATAAGCTTCAGCAATGGCAACTTGCATGTTTGATGCCTCATTATAGAATTCACCACGAATATAGATGTAAGCTGCACAAGCACCCATTGCACGACCAGCAATAAGGCAGCCCTCCACCAACTTGTGTGGGTCATGACGTAAGATTTCACGATCCTTGCAAGTACCGGGTTCTCCTTCATCTCCGTTTACTACTAAGTATTTTGGCCTTCCATCGGATGGTTTGTTCATGAAAGACCATTTCATACCAGAAGGAAATCCTGCACCTCCACGACCTCTCAGACCAGAGACTTTAATTTCATTGATGATCCAATCTGCACCCTTCTCAACGATCTCCTTGGTTTTATACCAATCTCCTCTGCTCATAGCACCTTTCAACCTCCAGTCATGTCTTCCATATAAATTAGTGAAGATACGGTCCTGGTCAGCCAAGGGACCACCCTTTTTCTGCAGAAGAAGAAAAGGCACTGTACAATGTTGAACAGAAGTACCAGCACAGTCAAATTTCTTCTCATCATACAAAGGATGAAACGTCAAAAAAGTAAACGTACTTTTCCTTCCGGCGCAGCATCGGCAAACGTTCTCTGCGGCTGGCTACTTAAGCCTGCTCCAAGGAGACCTTAGAATCAAACGAATCCCTTTAATTACATAACCTTGTCTTTCGACGGCGACGCAAATCACCAAAATTCTTGTCATATTCAAAAACAACGAAACATCTATGTGTCATACAATCTAGTTGGCCTCGAACCTCTTTCGAACACTGTGCACGCTACGAAAAATCAAAGCAACTTCGCGACTCACCCAATTGTCTCCTCGGAACCTGAAAACAACGCACTATGGCACCAGCCATTTTGCCGTTTGCAAGTTTCTTGAAGTTCACTACGTTGGCCTTTCCACTGGGAAATCAACGCTATTGTCACCTCGTGGTGCGTTCGTGAAACAGGCGAGCATGAGATTGAATACGTGGTCGTTGCTGTTTTGTCGTCTGTTTTCGCGAAAGGCTAGATTTAGTGCTGGTCTTGAAACGCCGTTAAACTGTCATACGATGGTCGCTAAAAGCAAACATTTCGTTACATGATGGAGAAACTTAAGGAGAATTCGGTTTTCTGATTCAGTCAGGGTGCTCAGCTATCAATAGACACCTGTCTAAACGACTGTGACGAAAGCGGGAATCTTGACGACGGCATAGTGATTGTTCGAGTCAGCATGCCTTCCAGAAGAAATAATTGTGGCCTTTTGGCCAGGGTGAATTTTCCTTTGTATACGTTGCAAATGCTCACGAGCAGGCATATCCTCGTCGGTGGTGGAGGAGGTTCTTCCAAAACTGGAGTAGCTAATGGATTTGTAAGTATTTGAACATGGTTTTCTCTTTTGTAGTACATTAATTATGTAAATTAATTACTATGCATTTTCAGGAAATATTTGAGTTATCTCATGATGGGTACCAGTTCATTGCTGAAGAAGTCACCAGACATGAGACTGGTCCTAGCGTAGTCATGAATTGCACTGCACATAATGATGGCAAAAGGACATGGATTGCAGCTGGTCAAGAAAGCCATTGCCAGCTGTATAATGTAAATAGCAAAGTAGTAACTGTGGAAAATGGAGAAATAATTAAAGGCAATGATGGTAGTGGTAAAGAAGGCCTTAGGCATAGAAAGAGTTCAGATAAAACTGAGGAGAATGTTCTTTCCAAGGAGAGGATAGAGGAAATTAAGGATGACAATTCAAATATTAGAAGTAAAAAGCTGCAGCTGATTGTGAAACCATCAGACAGTGTACAAACAGATTTCAGGTAACTATTATACATATATTCATAATAAATGTATTTAATAACATGTTCATTGATCATATATTATAGTCAAGATGAGCCCCTTCAAAGGATTGTCAGAATTAGTTTAAATGGAAAGTTCATGGCTACTGGTGGAACTGATGGTCATATCAGATTATGGAAGTTCCCACAATTACAAAAATTACATGATTTAGATGCTCATACAAAAGAAATTGATGATGTGGACTTCAGTCCAGATGGAACATTAATTGCAAGCATAGCAAAGGATGGCAAGACCTTTTTGTGGAATGTAAATAATGGCTCAAAGCTCAAGGAACTAACCTGGACACCTCCAAATGGATTAAAGTATATGTACAAAAGATGCAGGTTTCAAAAACTGGAGGAGGATAAATCGAAAACAAAACTTTTCACCTTATCCAATGCAGTAGTTGGAAAGAATCCTAGCTATTTGCAAATGTGGGACATTGATTCTGGAAGTATCATTAAGACAGTCCCCTTTAAAGAAACTTTATCAGCTTTAGCAGTGTCAGATGATGGAAAATTTGTGGCTGTTGGAACAATGTTTTCTGGTAGTGTGGACATATTCATTGCATTCAGTTTAAGAAGAGCTTTGCATGTACCTGGTGCACATAGTATGTTTGTGACTGGCCTAGAGTTCTTACCAACTAAACTAGATGGTCCTGCAATTACTAGTAACACTGAAACTGCTGTTGTCAGTATTTCTGTGGATAACAAAATTTGCATACATAGCATACCATTTAGACGTGAGTGATCAAATAACTTTATGTAAGCTTTATGATTATTTATAGGATAATTGAATATTTTTATTTGTGTTACAGATACACTGCCATTCTGGTTTGTCATCATATTGGTTATTCTAAGTATCTGTGGAGCTTTTATTTTCTGCAGTTACCTTGGAATATGACCTGAACAATATATATTTTTAATAATGTCAAAAAGAGCAGTACTTTTTCTAGGATTCCTTGAAACTAAATGAAACATTGAAGTTTCTGACTTGTTTTTCGTAGATTGTGAAAAACTTAATAGAAAAGATGAGAGTGTAATTCGTTTCCTAAAACCAATTGCACGATTTCGGTGACAATTTGTGCAATTCGTTTGTTAGTAATCCGATTATTGCTTCACATACAAAAGCAGAAAGATTTTTTTGATTCTCATTTATATAGATAATTGCTGAAGTGCTGCTGTGATAAACAACTACCTTGTACTAGACACACTATTTGGCAGACATCATTGTAAATAGATGTTTTTATTCCCACGCATATTTTTTTACTTCTGAAGACCAAGTACTTTTTTTACCTTCATTGCATTTACGTTTGTGTATATTTTTTAGGTGTACAGTGGAACATAGACATTAAAATGTAAAATGTTGCATAGATTCTTTATCATTAAATATTTACATCATTTTTATTCCATTTTTTGTAATTATTATATTTTGGTGCATTGATTCTTAAAGGTCACATTAAGTGGAGCTTGGTATACATATATAAATAGCACGTTACACAGAATTTTAATAACTTTTCTTAAAAGTGTATGTCGCAAAAAATCAGTTTTCCAGTTGGAAAGCAAGTTGCCATAGGACGTTACGAAAACACGTTGTTACAAATCAAACTTGTACATCAGGTTGTGTATAGGTAATACGAAGAATGTACATTTTGTTAATGTAATAAATAGGTGTCAAACATTCAATAAGAAGCATCTTTTTATAAGTTCAGTATAATAATTCTTTGTCGTATCCAAGAAGGGAGGAAGAATAAAAAATTTTATAGGAATATAAGTTCTTATTTATTCGCAATGATAATACATTCTATTGTTTTTCGTGAAAATCGAAAAAGCATTCTACGCAGAAACCCGGTTGTCCTGTGCAAATATTGCATTGATATGTAGTATCTTTACGAACGCTTCGCATTCTACACATTTTGCATTCTTTCCTCATTGTGACTTTAATATTCTTTTTAAGATCTTGCTTTATATTTCCAATTTTTGATAGTCTATGTATAGATTTCAATGTTTTCATGTTCTCCTTTTTAGGTAACAGAACCTCCAGAACTTGCATCTTATAATCATAGAAGTTGCATTTTCGGTTGGAAAATTTATTGTACAAGTAAAAGGAATTTAGAAAACTTAATTGTAATATGTGCACGAATATCTTCTTATACCATCTCAAGGTTTTTCTCGAACACGGATAATTAGCCATCATTTGGTCTTGTTTATTTACTCCCGACATATATTTATTATAATTAACGATAGCCTCTGGTTTATGTTTTATAATATTTTGTTTATTTCTCATTTCAGTCATGGTGTCCAGGAACTCGGTAGTTATATAAAAAATATTCCGTTTATCACGGAACTTCCCAATATGTACACCGTTACAAAATACCGATTTATTTTCTCCTTTCTTCAGTACAGCTAAAGTCAACTCTTTTGGAATTTCTTTCTTCCCTTTATTCAGAGTTCCTGTACAATAAGTATTATGATTTAAAAGTTTTACCGCTAAATCGTACGAATTATAAAAACTGTCCATATAAATACTGTGACCACATTGCAGTTTATTCTGAAACAATTTCAATACAATTTTTTCTGCTTGACTGGTACCTACTACATCATCTCCAGCTTCTGAATGAACTTCAAGTTTTATAATTGTACCATCTGGTTCTGTCAGCATGTAGAACTTGATACCCTGCTTGTGGTATTCATTTTTAATAATCTGATGGATTATTGGTCTCTCCCTCCACAATAACATTGATTCAACCAACAAAAGTTCTTTGCCAGGATAATAAATATTCTTCATGGTATTGTTAAAGTGATCAATGATCAGACGTACTTTACATAGCTTATCATTAGATTCAACACTTTGTACATCAACAGGTAAGAAATGCAAACAGCGTAAGATCAACAGAAACCTGTTTCTAGACATGTAATTACTAAAGCAACAATAATTAAAGAGCCAATGCGTTTTCCAGTAATCATTTAACTTAGGTAATTGAACCGTTCCAGTGTGCAGAAGCAGAGCAACAAATGTTTTCAATTCTTCTATGGTAAGATCTTTCCAGGCCCTGACTCTTGAAGACTTTCTCATCTCTTGATGCAGGAGATGCTGAGCATACTCATTTGTGTATTTGACAATATCTGCGAAGAACTCATCTGTAAGTATCATTTGAAAAAACTTTAGTGGTTCACAAGGTGTTGGTACTGGTACCAACAAAGTTTGTTGTTTTATAAATGGAACAGTTTGCATAGAGGAACTATCTGAAGACCAATGAGTTTCTATGTTCGAGTTTAAATCTTGTGATTCATCTGCAGATAATTCGGAGCCGCAATCATCGCTCTCGGATTCAGAATTTAATTTACAGTCACTCGAACTTGCAGATAAATCACTGTCACTGTCGTTCAATTCTGTTTTACATAAATTAGCAATACTAGCTAAACTCTGCTTGCATTGTGACGAATTGCGCTTTCTTTTGCGAGAAACGCGCGATGGCCCAGGAGTAGAATCCATTCTTATCTTTCCGTATTTTCGATTTTAAGCTGGCGGGAGGCTACGAAACAAACGGCTCTCTTTGTGAAACACCGAGAAAATACTGACGCTTCGAAACGTTATACATATTGGGGTAAAACGAGCTCGCCTGACCGGACATTTGATGTTGACGATCGAGCACGCGATATCGCGTGACCGCCACTCGAATAGACCGTAGGATTCCCCTTGGCTGGAAATACGGGTAGGAGGAGGGGACTTCCACTACTTGTCTTGTTTTCGTTGAACTTAACCTAAACCCACATGAGAAACAAGGATGAACAGGGCCGCATTTGCCATAAATTGCATTAAAGAGTAGTTGGGGCCTCATTTTCTATGAGACCACATCTTAAAACACTTTATTTTTTCTAAGGGCATTAAAAAATAGTCAATCAGGAATCTAATGAAGCAGATTGAGGACCTCATACGGTGAAACTAAGAAACTCGAACAAAGATTAGCGATAGACAAAGACTGCAGCAATTTTGGTTTTAAAAATTGGAAAAATAGAAGTATGGTAGAGTAGATTTGTTCTTTCGGGGCCTAATAACGATGTTCTGGAAGCTTTCAAAAGTATAAATGCGGTCCTGAAGATGAATAAAACCGATGATTAGCGTCTGTACTCTTCGCTCTCCCCTAATACATCGAGCGAATGCTGCACGCAATCGCTGCTTATCATTAATAATCATGCACGCGATATCGCGTGATCAACGACAACTATGTTAGTGTTAGAACGTGAAAATCAAAGCCTTAGAATACGCGGTTAGTGACCCTTACAACGGTATTCACAAAATTATTAAACCAAAGAACGGAATATTCTTGTATAATTAAGCTTTATACTTAAATCGATATCTGTAAATAACGTAATATAGCAATCTAATTTACAATAGAACATTTAAACAGCAATAATTTATTGGCATGTAGTTAATATATGAAAGGGAAAGCATGTTGAAAGGATCATTTTTTGATTATCGAAATTCAAATATTCGCGCGTCGAAGGAGCCGCATTAAATAAACATGTATTGCATTTTTTCGCAAAATAACGCATTTTTATGTTGTGTAGATGACTGCAAATTGTTCTAAGTCCCCAATAACATAAGAAAAATGGCATTAGAACAAGCTATTAGCTTTATATACGAAGATTAGGAAAAGGTGCATTTCATGGACCAAAAATTTGTCGTCCATCTAGCGGCGAAAGTTGGAACTAACAAAATAGAAAATCTCGATTTTCTCGAAAACTAGGAACTTTTTCGAAATTCCAAGATATACAAATTGTTTCTTATCGCCTACGGAATCCAACGAATACCCCCACGACCCGCTAGGACCATTAGGAAAGAAATTAGAAAAATATAGCATTTCATGGACCAAAAAATTGCCGTCCATCTAGCGGTGAAAGTTGGAACTAACGAAATAGAAAATCTCGATTTTCTCGAAAACTAGGAACTTTTTCGAAATTCCAAGATATACAAATTGTTTCTTATCGCCTACGGAATCGAACAAATACCCCCATGACCCGCTAGGACCATTAGGAAAGAAATTAGAAAAAAGGTCATTTTATGGACAAAAGTGCAGCGCCATCTAGCGGCGAAACAGGTGAACTAATCGAAAAAAACGTATGTCCGAACACGCATATTGGGGAATGATAAATATTGATTTTCTGGGCTTAATCGACACTAAAATGCATCAAATATTAATAGAAATTTACTTTAAAATGTCTCAGGGAACAGAATATGTCCACAAAGTCAAGAAATATGACTTTTTAAATTTTTCCTATATGCGTGTTCGGACATACGTTTTTTTCGATTAGTTCACCTGTTTCGCCGCTAGATGGCGCTGCACTTTTGTCCATAAAATGACCTTTTTTCTAATTTCTTTCCTAATGGTCCTAGCGGGTCACGAGGGTATTCGTTGGATTCCGTAGGCGATAAGAAACAATTTGTATATCTTGGAATTTCCAAAAAGTTCCTAGTTTTCGAGAAAATCGAGATTTTCTATTTCGTTAGTTCCAACTTTCACCGCTAGATGGACGACAAATTTTTGGTCCATGAAAAGCTATATTTTTCTAACTTCTTTCCTAATTGTGCTAGCGGGTCATGACGGTACTCGTTCGATTCGGTAGGCGATAAGGAAAAATTCGTATATCTTGGAATTTCGGAAAAGTTCCTAGTTTTCGAGAAAATCGAGATTTTCTATTTTTGTAGTTCCAACTTTCGCCGCTAGATGGACGACAAATTTTTGGTCCATGAAATGCTATATTTTTCTAATTTCTCTCCTAATGGTCGTAGCGGGTCATGGGGGTATTCATTGGATTCCGTAGGCGATAAGAAACAATTTGTATATCTCAGAATTCCGAAAAAATTTCTCGTTTTCGAGAAAATCGCAATTTTGTATTTTTGTAGTTCCAAGTTTCACCGCTAGATGGCGCCACCTGTACCGTTTTCGATCGAATTCAACTTAATATCGATTTTTTTCTGTTTTGAGGGCAGAATTTGACAGAAATGGTTTAAGAAATTAACACCAAATAGCTCTAGAGCCTGTTGAACGTGTCATATGGTCAGCAATATCCATAAATATATTAATTCTATCTAAGATATAGCTGCATCAGTTCCTGCAGTCGGTACTTGACAGTACACGTCGCGTCATCTAGCGGCAGAAAGTTGGAACTAACGAAGGGGGTGTTTCAGATGAGTGTAGTTCACCCTGTTCGCCGGAGAGATGGCGCCACTAGTACTATTTTTTACCCGGTCTAATTAAAATTGATTTTTTGCACTTAATTAATGCCATTATGCACCAAACTACATAGGAAATTAATACTAAGTAACTTTAGAATGGTCTGAAAGTATTAACATGTCAGAAAAGTCTGTAAAAAATTATAATTTCGTATTTATCTCAATTAGTTCCTACTGTTTAGCGCTATTTTCGGTCTGCGCGCGCCAGCAATATGAATTTTAAAATTAATACAGCAATAAAGCTTTGGAATACTCTAAAAATATCTAGGACTAGCGACCTACTTGTATGCAATGCATAAATATACATTACAAACCTAAGTATGACGGAAATAGTTCTTTTAAGAATCATGTAACGAAAGTTGATCCTTGAGTTTTAGCAATGTGGATGAAAGTGCATGGAATTTTGTCGAGTCGGTTTCTATTGAAAAAGAATGTCGTCCGAAATCGAAAGGTGCCTTCAGGCAACAAATTAGCGAATGGACAAGTCAGCAATGACATTTTACGACCTTAAGCCTGGCGCCTATCGATGACTTTCAAGGCTGCGAAGTAACAACACCTGAATAACGAATCCTGCGACCAGGATTAACACGTTTCTTCGTTCGAAAGTTTTCGAAATTCACTTCTCCGCACGCTCTTGAAAATCCTTCGCTTCTTTCTTTTTCCATCGCGTCGAAAGGTCAAAAGAATCATACTTGTGACATTTCGCAGTTTCCTCCTTCATGAACAATCGTCACGTAATAAACCGTGGTTTACGATGAGTGCATATTATAAAATCAAAAATTGATATTCTCTACTTGATTTTGTAAATTGATTCATTATATAATTAATTTTATTTTGCAACTCCAATCAAATTCAGACGCATTTATTATTCTCACCTTATGCAACAGTGTGTCCATGATTATAAATTTAATTATTCGAAGAAAATTTGAATAATAACGAACATGTACCTATTTTGCAATATAACTATAGAAGAGTGTCAGAAGGGAAAGTAAAAAGTGGCAGTCAGTTAATTTTTCGAAAAACATTTATTGTGAAACACCTTAATCAGGACTCTAAAAAACATAATTCTTAATTAATCTCACGCGTCGCTTAAGCGCTAACATAAATCAAAAGGTGTGTTTGTGAACAGCGATCGGCGAAGGAACGGAATTGATCCTTCGTCAGGACATGTGCATAACGAACCGCAGAAGAAAGGGATAAGGATCAGGGGGGCAAGGACACGGTGTTTATGTACAAGTTGAATCAATTTGTAAAGGACACGTCCACCTTTCACCGTGGAGGACCTATACTCGCTCGTAGAAAACGTTTCGCGAACATCTACCAACAGAATCCTATGACATCGTTAACATTCCTTCGCGACAACACATTCTATCGTAATTCATTCTCGATAACATCAAGTATCATTCTTTCCAATTCCGAACAGCTTACGTACTCTTCAACTCGTGAATATTCAACAATGCAGAGCATGAAATAGAAATGCGGTCACCATTTCTACGATAAAACTTTAATTTAAGAACGAGTACTTTAATCAATAAGTTTCAAATATATAAAAAGATCTGGTATTCATGTATGAAATAGTTTTTATTTTGTACGAGTGTGCCGAGTACTCCCTAACTATCGAGCGATCTCTAATTTCAAAAGTACACTACTTGTATATAAATATAAAATAGTATTTTCAGAGAGAACGCGTTGATCTTCATGAGTCGCCATTTTGATTCCCACTCTTCTTACAATCTAACTTCCCTCAATTTTGAAATAGAACACAAAAAAGAATATATTATTCATACAAATCTAAAACATATTTTCTACAAACGTGTTAACTAATGTTCCTCAATTTCGCAGGATTCGATTCAGTCTGCAGTGTTCATCGTTTCTGTTCGCGAAACGTTCTTGGCGCGATATTTTGACGCGTCCTCCTCAAGAAAATCGCACCTCGATTAGGTTCGTTTCCTTGAAGACACGCGCCACTCGATCGACAGATTTCTCTGATGGATCGCTCATTTGTTCGCGGTAAAGCCGTCACCGGTTGGGTCTAACAACCAGGGGTAATAATTCGGGCACTCCATGCAGGTGAACAAACGGAGGGTTTCACCGGGGAGTTCCCTGGTGGTCAAAGGACACGCGTTGGGAAGGGAACAGTACGGTTGTCCCTTCTCGTCACAGGTCTCCTTCCAGTCCTGGAAGTCCCTCAAAGCTGACAATTCGGTTGGTGTTTGCATCCATTTGATTACCTGCGAAATGTTAGCTTGTGGTTATTTTAAATCCGAGATGACACACTAAGCGTTTATCAGTAGTGAGGAGAACCTAACAAGGTAGACCAGGTGGTGATTAGATTCTAAAAAATTACAGAGTCCACATGTTCAACAATTCGAAATTTCCAAATTCCAAAGTCTCCACAGAGACTCAAATCTCCAAAGTCCCAAATTCTCGAAATCCCAAAGTATAAATAATTAAACAATACTACATAAATAAACCATCATAATCAGAAGTTCAATTAAAAGGTCAGTTCTGCATTCGGACTAATACTCAGAGATGGGGAAATTGCTGGTATCGTGTGGCTAGATTGAAAACGGAAATCAAGGTAAATCGAAATAAAAACAAGCCTGCGAGGAGCTGCGGCGAGATTGGAAACTGGAGATAAATTGAAATAAGGCGGTGACCTGTGGTTCACAGGCACTTCTTTTTTTCTAATAAAAACAACAGGTACTTGATTGCTGTATTCTGCAGCGGTCACAATGAAATAACAAATTATCGATTTGTCTAACATGTGAGAGTATGAGGAACTACTGTCTCGGAAGGATATAATATAACCTCTTCTAATTGCATAGGACAAATTGTCTGTTCAACATACATTATGATGAAGATTGTATAGCATTCAAAGACAACCTAAGGGTCAAGAATCTACATGGGTCCTAATCTACTCCACTATTAGTATGTCACAAGTATCTTTTCATCGTATAACTTCGACAACTTACCTGGACCATGGTAACGAAGTACACGTCACTCCTAGCGAGCATCTCTTCGATGAACTTGATCAGCTCCTCCCTGTACTCCTTCTTGCTCTTCAACCACGAGGCATGGAAATGCAGACCCAGGGGTGCCCTGTTGCTGTTGAAGTGCCTGTTGAAGTTGTGTCTGAGCAGTCTACCGAACTGTTCACCGGTCTGGATGTTGGAGCAGGAGTCGACCATGTGACAACCAGGAAGAGACTCGTCGAACGTTGGGTCGTCTCTTCTGTCCAGTTCGTTCATCACCATTTCCCAAACAGGGTGGGACCTTGACGGACAGTTTCCACCGTTTCCATTACACTTATGTGGCATTCTGAAGTAGAGGGTGTACGGCCAGATGGGTACACGGCCCAGGGACGCGGTGATGGAGGCGTCGTAGACGAAGAACTGGTCGGCCATCATCTCGAATTGCTTGTTACCACCTACGCGAAGGTACGGAGCCCTCATTCCGATGATGGAGCCGTCGGTGATGTTGGCGAAACGTTCGATGATCAACCTGGCACCCGCCATCTCTGCTAACCAGTCGTCGTAGCTACCCTGGGTCCAGTATTGCGGATCGTCCTTGTGGGTCAGGGAGAATACCGAGATCTCGTGACCTCTTCTGTGCAGATCTTGCACGGCCGAGTAGTTGGTGTACTTGTGGGACACGAAGAAGGTACCCCTGATCTGACAGCCGTTGGGATTCTGACGTTGGCCGTTGAAGATGTCCTCGTACAGGTCGATGTTATCCACGTTCACGGCTCCGTTGAAAGTTATGGTGATCATTTGAGGTACTTGGGAGGGCTCGATGTTACCAGGGATCCTGGTACCGTCGGCGGAACAGTAGCAGTCGGGGAGGACGCACTGGGTCGGGTCGCAATCTGGTGCGCGATTTGGGTCCGTTTCCACGGCTGTGATAAGGTAACGGGTCAATTAACTCAAAGTGTTCTATCATTGAAATTAGATCGAATTGCATTAAGTAGAAGAATATTCGTCGTGTTTAAGAGGATTCATCTCGTAAGAAAATGCAATTGCAACTTACTGCAAGCATTCTCGTCAGATTCGTCCTTGCAGTCTGGTTTACCGTTGCAGAAGAGCTCCTTGTCTACGCATTCGCCGTTACCGCACGACAATTTTCCCTCGGGGCAGACGGGTTCGTCGGTCCTCAAGATGGGCAAGACCTTACGTGGCTCTGTAAACGTAATCCTCGTTAAATGGACTGCCGTCTTAGGTCCCTGTGTATTTCTCCCAACGGTGTTTACTGCAAACTCTACTTTTACTTCGCCCAACTCTATGCACTGGGATTGGTACACGTGCAGCGGCGTAGGGATACGATTCTACGTCGATTCTTTTCGTTTTAACCCTCTCGTTGCTGGTTTCATTGAAAAATTCATCGTGATTCAACTGCTTTTAACTTTCTAATTTATTTTGGTGTATCATGATCGTTGGCGTTAGTTTCTAGTTCCACTAATAGTGTTCCAACCTTGTTAGGATAATACAAGTTCCCCTCGAAAAAAGTTTCCCAACGTTACCTTTTCTCTTCAAGAATTACTTTTTAAAATAAATCACTTCGAGATTGCCAATAAATTGATGATTTATTGAATCCACTGCAGTTCGCAACGAAAGGGTTAAGAATGACAAATTTGTTACAATAATCCTCCTCGAGGAGGGCCGCAGGCAGTTACTGTGCTAAATTAATGTCACCCAAGTCCAAAGCCAACTCAAACATTACTGTATCAAAGTAAATATATGTTCTAGGGCCGTTTTGCTGTATTACCTGTGTCGAATTTAATATATACACACGAAATTATTTACATGTGTAAGAGTATCTTTCATTAGATGATATTACATGATCACGAAAGTACCAAAATATGAAAGTATGATCTTCAGCACAGATTTTCCTACGCCACTGCCTTTATCCACTCCCAAACGAACCAGCCTTTTCCTTGTGTTCTTTTATCAACATTTGTCATGTCCTTCGTACCAGGAATTTTCCTCTGTCATCGACCTGCGACCGTAGGCAAATCGCCAAAAAAGTGACACGATGGAGGTTTCTCCTCCCGTTTCGCAATCGGGAGAACAATTTCAATGAGAGACAAAGAAGTATCCTCAATTAGCACCAACGTCTAAAAAATTTCTATGCAAGTATCTAGAAAAATCTATCTTAGAGCCTACAAAGGTTGGGCAATCTCTGGTTACAAAGAGGAATTCTAGATTATAACTGATCGATTTGACAAACTATGGAGCCATCAGAGTGTTACCATCGTTTGACTCGCAACGATTCGCACGCAGAAATGGTTTTATTGCTCGTGAAGACATAGACACACTTGCGAATGAGAGAATAGATGGTACAGTGATGGACGTTGCGAAAGGCGAGAACAGAAAAGGCGATAGCACAGAAATAAAAAAAAAGATGGGTCCAGTCACGATCCAGTGCGAGAGATAGAATCAAAGTGATCGAACACGCGTGAGTGAGAGAGAATATAGTGTGGATAGAATGCTCTGATTTAATTCGATACAATTGAAACTTTGTAACAAAATGAGCGATTTCGCAAGGAACGTTGTATAACACTGTTTATGTATAATATTGCATAATTCGGACAATGTACGTGTAATTCTATTAGATTGTTGCGTATCAAATGGACGATTATGAAACGTAGAAAGTCCGACATGATCTGATGACATGACAGTGTCACAAAATGGCGCCAGTGTCAATTTGAAATTCCCAAATTAGTATATTCTTAGTCTAACATTGTCACGATATAAAAAGAAACGCAATGCATATTTCATAAAGCAGTCGCACATAATTTCCTTTCCCTCTACAACCGAAGATTACATAATATCGAAAGGTCGATTTCGTCCAGTGTTACTATGATTAAAAAAAAGTCCTTACAATACTTCGAATACGTGTCTCATAAAAATTCCACATAGTGCGAAGTTAAATAAATTTCAAATCGTTTTCCTGAAATCCCTCTGTTAAAAAATACCGCGAATGGTAATATTCCTTTTCTTTTGTTCAATAGAAATTAATTAAATCAGAGCAGCGAATACCACAAGAGGCAACAGAGAGGGCTTCGCTCGGAAACAAAAGAATTCGACGAAAACACACGAGGTTGATGAAAAATGAAAGAAAAAAAAAAGAAGTGAAAATAGCTAACGAGTCTAGCTCGCAGATGAAACGAGGAGACTAGCTTCTCTTGCAAAAGAGAATTAATGATCGAACGCTACTCGCGCGCGGGTTTCGAGCGGTAAAAGCGAACGAGTCGACTAAATAACGAGGAGCACTTGTAAAGGAGGCCAGATCGTCGAAGCGAAACCGATCTGGACGCAGAAAGAGATAGGAAAAGAGACAGAAAGAGAGAAAAAGAGCAAGATCAGCGATCGAGAACGTGCTACCTCGTACCTGGAGCGATCGGGAACAGAAAGTAATCGTGTGTGTTCGGTACGTACTGGTGTTGGCTACGTGTGTTCGCATGAATTCTTACAAAGCTGAAAAGCCATTGCGTGCCAGAGCTGATTTCGAGATATTACCTACGTATTGAAGCGTGGCGTTTCTCATAGAGAAACTTCGCGTAAGGTCCCATTCATATTTTCGACATTACCCGCATCAAAAAATATTTGAAAAAATTGAATAATATTTCATAATTCGGTCTTGTTAGACTTAACTTACGCTAACAAAATTTAATAATAAATCGAGACCTTTCAACAACTAAATCTGGAAATAATACTGTGGCACGCGATGCTTGGTCATCGAATTAGCAAAGTGGAAAGCGCGTATTTTCACGGCGGTTAGTCGCACAAGGTAAATCGAGAAAAATAGAAAATTACTAACCCATACACCAGCAAATGTTTCAAAAACTTTAGTCCTTTATAATTTTAAAATCCATTGTATCGTTCTCGAGATACAAGCTACTGAAGATTTGAAATTGGCACTATTCGCGCACCGGAAGTCCTCACCCGGGAAGATGAGTACCAAATCCTCAATTGCTCATATCTCGAGAACGGAGCGACGGATTGAGAAACGGTAAAGGACTTTTCGATTTGTATTTTTGCAAAGAATTCGTAGCTTTCATGCTAAGCCCCCCGAATACAAATATACAAAGTTCTGAAATGTTTAGAAATTTGTCGGGGTTTAATGAGAAAGAAATAATTAGCTCATCTTGGCTGGTGTGGGGGTTAAAAAGAACGGCAAGTCGCACGAGCTTCTCGTCTCCCAGGCCTCGCTCGTACTTTCGCTCAAAATCAAAACCAGTCTCTCAGCCGCGAATCGAAAGTGGCCAGACTGGAGATTACAGCGTCTCGAAAGTGAGCCATGCATGTCTCTACGTGTGAGTGTGCCTACGCGTTAACGATGCGTTTTCACTGAAGGCGAAACATATATCCGAGTATCACGGACTCTACGTAGAAAGTATACTGGGAACTTGACTAATTTATAGATTGCAACATGTCAAATCAATTTTTAGTCGTACTAATTTTAAATACTGGTTTCAGGGAAAAGCAAGAGATTTTTTGCAATTTTACACGAGAAAGTAAACTTGATTTTCAAATTTTAACGACGTTATAAAATGTCCGACTTCTATTGGAGACGAGAAGGATCGTGGATGAGTATTTGACAGTGCGTGATGGTAGTAGTGCCAGGTTAGTACTAGCTTGCGAACAGTGCGTGCTACGTTGCGAGTCTACGAAGGAACCGTGCCTTCCGTTTCCTTGGGAACAACTTTCCTCGAAATCCTCGAGGATTCGAGGAAAATCAGATGGTTGTTTGCATCGGAAAATTTACTTCGCAGGCAAATAAGTACACATTTCTATTGCAAAAGAGATAATCGTCCAAGAACTTTCTTGCACATTTTCCGATGCAAAGAACCGGAAACGGAAATGGTCGCATCGGTTCAGCCTGGTCGATACATCGACTTACTCTCGAGCTTGTCACAGTTGGTGACTTTACCCTTCCAGTCGCAGGTCTGTTTGTCCAAGTCAAAGGCCAGTCCGCTGGGGCACGTGATTTGCTTCAGGCCGGATTTCGTGCACCTGTTCGAGCCGGACAGAAAACAAACGGGGATCTCTTTAGTCATATTATGATCGATATTAATCGCTTACTCTCGAGTTGTTCGCAGTTCTTCACGTTCGTCTTCCAATCGCACGTTTGTCGCTCGATGTCGAACGCCAGACCCGTTGGACAGCGGACGGTCGCCAACCTCGTCACACCGATCTCGGTCGCTTTGTCGCATCTGAGATCAAGGTTTTACCATTTGGTCCTTTTTTCTATCGTTTCTTATGTACATTAGTGTATCGGTGCTCGTATTCACTACCATTCATAATCTATAGCAGTGTATACCCAGTGTGTACAGTGGTTCGAATGAAATGTACACATCGATAGTGTATTAAATGCATATGTATACTAGTGCATAAAGTGTGCATGTTGCAATGTATAAAGTGTAAAATGTAGTGTGAAGAAAACGATACATAAAATTGTAGAAAAATATCAAAGGTGCTGTATAAACTTCAACGTTGTAGTATACGATCACATAAAATCGTCACAGTGGCAAAACAACAGCAAAGAATGCAAGCAATCCAATTAAAAGTGAATGGTACAACCAGTTTGAAATATTTCTGGGAAAAGTGATGTGGAAGTATACCATATACAGGATCAGTATTCCCGAGGATATTTTTGCCCGTTTGTCCTTGACGATGAAATACCTTGCTTGTTCAAGTGAGTCAGGATATTCCGTCTGTCGTCATCGGTTAGAAGGCGAGTCCTGTATCCGGTATCAGGCTCGCCTTGAACCTTCGAACGCGGAATTCGATCGCCATAGGTACCGAAGGAACTCATTTCATCTTTTCGCTACAATCTCCTCAACGTTTACTTCTTTATGAATCGTTACCGTTAACTTCGCTAACAGAAATCGATGTGTGTCCTTCGAGGTTACTTTTACCTGGCCGAGAATCGGTTACGGTTCGAAACGAATGTTATTTACGACGTCTTAGATTATCTCGATCGACCAAGAACAAGTATTTTCTTCGGCCGAACATTTATTCCAAGAAGATGACGCGATGTTTTGATAGTCGAGGAAAGTTTTTGATACTAAATCACTTCTTTCCTTAAATAACGTTTCGTTGAATATTCTCGAACATGTTTTTATATGTTTTGATCAAATGTTCAATCGACAAGGTGTTAGTCGTGGATGCTCGGAAAAAGATCGCGGGACTAGATATAGAAACAAATCGTTTTATAAAAATTGTTGGACAATTACCTTACGACGTCACGGCAGTCTCCTTCTACACTCAACCGGAAGTACTCGTCTCCCGGCCTATCCTGGCACAGCTCTTCGGCATTCGCGTCGAGTCCATCGCCTCCTTCATCGTCTTGTGCTCTAACCAGCGTTCCTGAACATTAGAAAACAACACTTATTGCAAGAAGTAAAAAATAAATGCCTGAGCTTAAATGGAAGTATGCAAAAGATACAATGGTTGATTGAGCAAGAAATGCTATCTCGTTTGAAAGAAGGATTCCTGTTTCCACCACCCAACAATTATGCACTTTCTATCGTCGATTACATAAACTGCACGAGCGGTTTCTTAATGTGACCATACAAACAATCATTTTCTCCTAGAGGAATCTTTATGGAACTTGATGATTTGGAAACTTAGGGATTTGCTAATTTGAAGAATTTAGGAATTACTGATTCGAAAGTTCTAAATTTCCCTCAACATATTTAGCAATGTGTGAATAGAATTCCAAGAAGTCACAAAATTCAGTAAAAGATCCCCAAGAAAGTGTAAAATGCCAACGAAACAATCGAAAACAT
This sequence comes from Megachile ligniseca, assembly GCA_945859555.1. NCBI lineage: Eukaryota > Metazoa > Arthropoda > Insecta > Hymenoptera > Megachilidae > Megachile > Megachile ligniseca. The sequence continues at coordinate 2,970,417 of OX243792.1, forward strand.
AAATCGATAGAACATCGCGGTTGACATTTGGATAAAAAGGCCATGGAATCGTAGGTAACGCGAAGAAACCGTGGAAAATGTCGCGATCGTACGAAGCCACGATCTCTCGAGATCGTAGACCGAACAAGTCGGGGTCACTGAACCCCCGTAGAAGTAGAAAGTCTTGGAAATGTCAGGGCAAAGAGACGGGGGTGGTGGGGAGGGAAGCGTCAGTGGTTCTCTAAAGTGGGTTCCGTTCTTCGACACCTCGTAATTGAGCGTGCCTCGATCGTGATCCATGATCGTGATCATCATCGTTTCCGGACAATCATGATGCCTATCTTACTCCTTCGTTAAACTTTCACGCTCTCTGACGACCTTATAAATTTTTTCTTCCAAACATCATTCTTCACGAACAGATTTTCGTTGTTATCGGACTGAAGAATTTTTTGTCATAGATTTTTAATAACAAGTTTAGTCTACAGGACTTTCTTAATTATAAAGTTGAAGATCTTTAAAGATGGGAAAATTGAGAAATAATTAACTCTGATAATGTCAAGCTACAATAGATTCCTTATTACTACGAAAATAATTACGAATGAAACAATTTCATGTAGATGGAGACATTGTCTTTGATCTGTAGCAGCTGCTTTCAAGAAGCATTGAAATCACCAGAGTCATGGCGACCAAACGTCTCCCAACTTGATAATTTCAGAAATAGCAAAAGATTTGTCTACCTATTATACTCTTTATAAGATACTTGCAGAAATTCAAAGTAAATAACCTGTTGAAACATTTAACATAAAAAAATTAGAGATTGCATAATGCAAAGTGGTACTTTCAAGTGTCTTCAATTTCTCCTGAGAAAGATAGACGAAACAGAGAAACGACGAAATGGCGAATAAAAATACATCAAACGATCTTTAATGCTCGAAAGTTCTCACGCAATAGTCTGAACGTCGAAAACAGCTTTCACCGTCATTAACCTTTCGAAGAATCGAAACTTGGCGACTGCTTCCAAACGATGTTAAATAGTAAACAGGTGATCATTTAGTTAATTAATCATTTATTAAAAAGTTACATTGACAACCTTCCAATTTCGATCATTCGTCCAAAAAGATTTTATTCAAAAGGTGTTCGACCCTTGACGGGATAATGTTAGAAAACTAATTCAATTTAACTTAAATTGTTGATTTGATTCTGTCTCATTGGTCCAGAAAAGTATTATTGTGATTGTTGTGAGATACGAAGATTTTGAATAAAGTTTTGTTCGAGGCGTGTGGATCACAGTAGACCCTGCCGCGCCGTTCAAGGGTCAAATTGGTTCACGCGAAACGAGGATGAATCAGTGAAGAGTACTCACCGGCGAAGAGAAATAAGGATCCAAGAAGGAGCAGGTACTTCGACGACATCGTGGTCGTCGTTGTTGTCGTCGCCGTCATCGTCGTCGTCAGGACAAAGAGTGTCTGGACAAGCCGCGCCCTCTCGCCCCTCTATATGTGCACCACCACTCCTTCCTCTTCGTCGAAGGACTTTCACCATCCGGATAGTGCTGCCATCTTTTCCACGTCGTGAAATGCCCAACTACCGGTTACGTTTCTTCCGTTTTAACGTCGCGACAGATCTTCCATTTCGTTTCGATCCTCGTCCACTTCTACCCGAAGAAATCGTTAAAAAACGCCATTACAATTCCTATAGAACTTCGTGACCTGAATGTGGAACAAATTTGCTCTACTTTCATCGATATTTGCATTTCTAATAACTTCTTTGGTGGGAACTAGAAAATGGTAGTGTGATGTTGATCACTTTCCAGAAGGAGGACTCCCTACGCTTCTGGGGATTGAGGTCCTTGGTTAGGTTCACCCTAAGACTTGGTTCTTCTTGGAATCTAGTTAGGATTTTTATAGGACGATCTTTGCAAGTTTCAACTGGAAATGTTCTGCTTAAGATTTCTCCTCTAATCTCCGATTCTTCTTGGAACCATAGAATGTCCTTAGGTTTGTGGAACACAGAATCATAAGTTCTCCACAAACACATAACTTGTGTAAAAATGAATTGAATAATTTATAAGTGTATAAAATAATGTAAGAACCAGATGATGTAAGAGTATACCTGGAGCAATGATATCGAAATAAATTAATACCTCATTAGCTTGTTATAGACAGTACAAATATTCGCAATATCTGGGTGAAGTTATTTAACGCGAAGTGTTACAAGAAAAGGTACCGCTAGAGAAGAAATGAGATATAACAGAATAAAGTGCGAGCATCGAATCGGTTTTACTATCGAAAATACGGTACAAAAAGACCTCGAACTTTCAAGGTCCTGGTTGATCGAGTGAAAACCCGCCTTACGGATGTTTTTTATGGTACCCAACGAAGATATTGACGACCAGCAGGCGTTTTAAAGCGTTCCACGAAAAGAGCTCGAGCTCGTAAAAGTTCCTGAAGAAAGTGGTATCATGGACGATCGTGATCAACTTTCCATGAAAATTCTTTCTATTCACGAAACGTAAACCTTGCAGCTTATCCGTTGGCATCACTGGAATTTTTGTCTCGGATGCCCAGGACTAACAGTGTCAATCTTCGATAAAGGGTCTAGGGATTTTCGGGACTTTAGAATATCGGAATATTACTAGAGTCTATAGGTTACAATTATTATCACTTAGTAAAGGCCATAAGGCTATCTAATAATTCCAATCTGACCTTTCGGATTGCTTAAAAGTACTTAATGCCTGACCCTTGACAAAAAAAATTGTCGACTGCAGGATGAAATTATTCTTTCTCTCTTTTTTAAACGACATAATCGCGTGTACAGCTGTTACAAGTTCTGTAAAGCTACAGTCCAACAGAGTTATTTTCACCGGGAACGACGTCGATAACCTTTTACCGTGTAAACCGCAAATTTATTGAGCACCGTTGGGTGCATCCCGTTGAAGCTCAGAAATAAAACACGTTGTTGCGCAAAACGTAAACGTTGACGCGTCGTTTAAACAGACGAACAGAGAAATGGGAATTATTTTTCCTCCGGCAAACTTTAAAAGCCCGTAAATAATTCATGTATCCTTGTGCTGTCAGGATGATATGGAAAAAGTGAAATGGAATGATGTGGAAACAGGAAATAAAGGATTCTTTCGCAACGAGTCTCCCTTGTGGATAAAAGATCAAAATGTACGAGTATGAACGAAATAGACGCGCGAATCGATAATCCTTTGTTCTCAGAATTAAATCGGAAAACGAATTCTTCAAGGTAGATTATCCTTGAGATCGCTGACTAATTCTTTGTTCTTTTTGTCGAGCGACTTTGTAGAATAGAAATTGTGAGGGCGATGTATTTATATTCATAATTCTTTCTTTTCTGAACTTTCCCAATATCTCTAAAACCTCATTTTTATACAAATTTTATAATCATCGATCGCAATATCCATTTTATCATCTTTCAACAAGATTATTCACGGTATCATCGCCAGCACAATGTCGTTATTAACCATTATCCGTATAACACGGTTCGCGTTATCGCAGAATTTACTACATCCCAGTAAATCCTGTACGAAGAAACGTGTCGAGATAAAATACGAAACACGGGGCACCATAGTCGAGCGATGGTGCAGGGAGAGGTGTGCTCGATCGATTCTCGAACTACCATTATGGTGGTCGGTCTACGCAAATCTTTACTTTCGCAATGGTCTGTGTTTCATTGGGAACGATGCGTGCCACGAATTTTAGTATCGTTTTCACAGAAACTGTGAACGTCATCGACGAAAACCCACGTGAAACATTCAATTACCAATTGTTTGTGTAAGTCCGTTTAACCCAACCATTTTGTAAATCTTTTGTTTCTGACAACGTTTGTTTTCGCACTGATAAATATTATACTACAGAGATTTAATTAAAGCACATTTTGTTAGTTATTCTTTAACGTCACTTTCTACATATTATATTCCATGTAGATTGCAGATCGAAAAAAAGAATAAAATGAGTAGGAGTCAAATTTTTCATATGGACTTCGTGTCCAGCTAAAAACGGAACATGATAGTTTTTCGTTAGAATGAAAATTCAGTCAGTCGAGCGAGTAGAAAGGAAATCGATGAGGCAATCAAGAGATTAAAAAGGAAGAAATACTCGGTGTAGCCGTATACCTCTGTTCGCGAAATGTTTCACGAACTGGAATGCGTTGCAAACTAATGATGAAACACTTATATGCTAATGGCTCAAACGCCGAAGGAAATACGAGTGCAAACTAGATGCACGAAATTACGATCATCAATTAGAATTGCACTTCTACCGTACCATATATAACCCTCGAATAATGGTGCACATACGTATACCACGTTGCGATCCATTCTTCAAAATAGCTAAAAAAGAAGAGCCGCCTAGAAAAGAGAAACAAAGAGCGGGTGATTCATGATCTCACGAAGAGAGCATTTCCTATAAATCCAACAAAACTTCGTAACCACATTTAACCACGCTTAAATAAGGAAATGGTCGTTTCCTGATCGTTAATCACGAAACACGTGTTCACCCGTACGTGTCTATAAACGTTTCACTCACCTGGAAAACTGATCGTAAAATTTATTTCGTGGTACTTCGAATCATATTTCATATAAGAGGAAATGTTATTTTAAAAAATGAGCACACTAATAATCGAAAGAGAATTGATTAGAACGAATCACGAATGCGTTAAATTGGAACTGAAATTGTAAGCTTTAGTTATGTTGTATTTATTAGGGTATTTTGTTGTTCGTATTATAATACTTGAGCAACAGTTGAATATATTAGATTTCGCGATATGGTAATATTGTTCCGAATCGCAGCCCTTGCATTGTGTCGACGTTCTTCCAGTTGTTTCGCTATCTCTATGAGAACGAAGAGCCAATATTATCGCGAAATATTACAGACATTGTTACATTGTTTTCGATGTTCATCTATTGTTACACGTTTTGAAATTATAACTTGATACCATCGACTAGACGGTTCACAAATATTTCGGGATAAGCGAACGAATCGTTTAGATAAAAGCTTAAATAAAACGGAAGACACGAGGATTTTGCAATATTTGGAAGTGGACCGACTGGCCGGAAATCACAAATATTTCAGAGCAAGTATTTCGGCCGAACGAGAACGGCGTATATTATAGGGCAGATGAGATGTAACTACCGTGTATGTGTTAGCTGATAAAAGGGGTGGTTCAGCAATATTTCATAACGGGTGGATGGGTTGTGCAAATACATTGCACTCGGTGAAACGAAAATTTATCCATATTTCGAGCTACGTGACCGATTGGACAAAAACAATAGACAGTACCATTTATAAATATCCAAATGATAGAAAATGACAAGCTGCTATAATAAGTACCATAACGAGTTGGTAATACAAACAACAATAATTATTACAATTTACTATAATTGTACCATCATTTATCGTTCTATGAATTACGCGTTTCGAATACTTATCTCGTGAAAATTATAAGTGTGCAACATCGAACGATCGGTGTTCCCTAACACGGTGATCCAGGAGGATCCAATGGCATTTCTAAGCACACTCTAAGCGGAGTCCTTGACGAGATGCGCTGGTCGGGATGCCAACGGGGGCACACGTTCACCATAGAATAAATAACGGGGTGCTGTTGGAAACCAGTTTTCGTAGTTCACCAGCTTGTGCGTGTAACGTGCCTTCGTCTTTCTGTCTTGTCGTTTCTTTTTCCCTCTTTCCCCTGGTGACCTATGCAGCCCAGGCGCCAGATATTATTATTTCTGTTGTTCGCTAACGAATGCTTGGATTCCTGTGCTCCAGGTTCCTTTCCCTCGCGACGATGGTGGCCAATGGACAGTGCGATCGATGATATTGCATAGGGGACTCGTTTCTTTATAGTCATTTCAGAGTTGGGATTTCAGGTATCGGGATGTTCGAACTTCTAGGTATTAGAAAGGTGTTAATCTAAAATTACAAATAGATTTAAACGAAGATAAGTTTAAATAAAACACTTTCAAATCGATTAAAACCGAAGAATTAACCTATAAATTTCGATGTTACAATCCGAAGGATGTATTACAAAATTCCAAACAAGATTTAAATAAAAATTGAATTTCTTCAGTCATCGAAGTCCAGGTTATAGAAAAGTATTTCGAAATCCATCAGCGTAGTTCGAAGAAAAGAAATCTCGTCGTCATCAAACTGCCATTCATCTGCATGATTTACGACGACCGAAGCTTCTATTAATCACCGACGAAGATCGACACCTTTTTCTAGCGTGAAAGGAAACGCTGATAAGAATCCTGGCCGAGGATCAAGATCAAAAAGGACGGATCTAGTAAGAGACTGTTCGAGGGGGATCGATCCGGTGATCCGGGATTTATTGATTGAGATCGCGAGTCGAAGACAGCCACGCATTCCGGGATGAAACGTGCGAGGATGGTTCAAGGAGAGGTTGCGATTGTAGAAAGCATGAAGGAAGAAGAAAAGAGCAAGAGTAAAAAGGTCTGTGGGTCACTGTGCTAACCGATTACGTAACTGTGTAACCTTCGGTGGTCGATTCTCGCGCGTAAACGTATTTTCTACGTTTTCCTCGTTCATCCAGTCTAATTAATTAGTTGCACGAGGAAATCGTTCGCTGAGGTTCAAGAGACTGAAATTCTTCTGCATCAAATATTTCGTATTCAAAAATTCCAAAGCTACAGAATTCTAAAATTACAAAATATCCGGGGATCCCAATTACGTTCCAGAACTACTCGAGTCGACATAAAATTTGGATACTTCAATTTCGAGAAAATATTCGTGGGGAAAAAGTGTGGCAGAGAAGGACGGGAAAGTCGGTTGTGCTGGTGGCAGAAACAAGAGAAGCGAGGAGAAGTTTCGAAATACGAGATGCGCATAATTATGCTCGCCTACTTAGGTTGCATCGGGAATGCAACGTAAGTTCTTCGATTTTTCTGGCACGCCTTTCGATCGGCCTTTGTGAACCCTGCTGTGACTGCCTTTTATGGCTCATAACACGCTCGTGTTCCTTCGCGATGCATCGCCTGCTGCTTCTGCCATCCATCGACACGACTAATCACTGTAATTGGCGTCGTTTCTGTGACGAATAGAAAATTGTCGCCGTTCTATCTTTCCCTTCGAATTTTTCGATTCTATTGTGACTAACAGTTAGTGTCATCGAGAAATATGTATTTGAATGGTGATCAGAATTGTGGATATTTCAAATCGACTGTGCGAGGACTTTGGAGTCCATAAAACTTTGAACTTTCGATTATTTTCGACTTATGATTACTGTTAATAAATATTGTGAAGTAAATGCTGTTCAACAACTACTAACAGTACATTTGAAGCTTTTATGTACAAAAGTACGAGTTTGTTCGACAGAAATAACTTTTTCAACTAATATCGATTTCAAAACTCGTCTTTGATCCTTTAAAACAATGGGAAAGAGTCAGTTGAAGAGAGAATATAAAGACTGAAACGGGATAATAATTTAACAGCGTCTAGAGTATAAAGGATTAAACGAGGCAAAAGGAAAACGATCGTTTAGCAGGGAGACGACGGAAATAACCGGATAAAGTTGTATGGAAGTCGTTTCTCTCGGTTGGCATTCTCCGAAAGGGAATCGAAAGAGAAATTCCGTTGAGACGGGCATACGCGTCGTGCAGCTCGTGGATGCGAAGGAAGGAAGGTGGTTCACCTTGCAGGAACAGCCTTCCGTTATTCCTCGTAACAGACGCCACCACGGCCAGACTTTATCGATATCGATTCGCCTTCGATGGCGAGAAAATCGCTTTCCTCGAATCGTTTGCTTCTCACCACTCCATCGAACAAAGCGTGCTAAGAGGAAATGCTTTGCGAAACCGGTCGTTTAATAGTTTCAACCATTTTAAGTGCTGAGCAATGAACAGAGAATTTCTTTCTATTTTTAACTCTTCCTAAATGATACAAAATATATCTCCATTCACGAATGTGTGTTATGAATGTTTATGTTTTTTAATGGATTTATAATTATTTAGGATTACTTTTTAAAGAAACTTCTAAGCAGTCGTTTCGAAACTTATGAATGTTTTTGAAACGTGTACGCATTGTTTGCGTAAATATGCTTGTAGCTTTCACAATATGGTATTTGTAAGGATTAATCTTCATCTACGTTGGCTGTTTACCGGTCGATGATCCACTCGGGACAACTACCAAAAGTATTTACTGTGAAGTGTCTTTCTAGAGATTTCACTGTCTTGAAGGTTACAGATTTGAAAGATAGTGAAAGAGATTTACAAGTGAACGTTAAACATGCTTTGTTTGTCTTGGCAATGATGTCGGAGTGAAAACAACCGTGTTCTGAGCAGAACACGTGAAACATGCCAATGTTCAAGCATTCCAATTTATTCTTTGATTCGTCCACATTATCCACATAGTCAATTTTTTTCCTTCCAAGGTATTTCAGCAAACATTTTTATCGTAATTCGATTTATTAACAAATTAATTTCACGTCGAGCATTTAAACGTTTCTCAGGTATGCAAAAACGATCGTTCTTTTCATGCCGGCGTAAGTCTCCATTCTTCTTCGGTTATTTTTCTTTTATTTTCTTTTCCTAGTTACATACTTAGCCTCATGTGGGACGCGGCTGCAAGGTAAACCACCTTTCTTCTTCCCGACAGGATGAGCGTCTTATAATTTATGTTTAGTATCGGGGTAATTAAACCCTGCTTGATCTTTGGTCAAGATTTGCAAAAGGGAAGCATAATATTTGATAATCTTAAATGAACTTCGTATTTTCTATCAATATTTATAAAGATATTCAGTGAATTATGTACTTGAAGTATCAAGTCTTTGAAATTAAACCACCTTATTGTGTGAAAGATAGCGTTAACGACACTTGGGTTGGCCACCATATGTCCGAAATGAAATTTCATTGTTCCACAACAGAAGTACCGATTATGGTGAAACGATGGACGATGACCCGTCCATGGTCAAGGTGAAAATCACGTCGTAGTCGTCGGGTTGTGCCGTTCATACAAAAGAACCCTCTTCCGGCGCGTGATCGGAATCAAATCTGACCCGTCCTTTGATCTATGATCCACGGTATAACCCGGTTAACATGATCCTAGTCCCACGTAATTCAAATTTTGTCGAAAACATCAAAAACTGAATGCAAATATTTCGACAACACCCATTATGTTTGATGACACTCTATGAAAGTACTATGGTAACTGCTATTGTCCCTATCTTGTTTTTCTCCTTTTCTAAGCCATTACTAAAATTTATTAACGCGATAAGCTCTATGACAATCAGAACCTGTTCCTCGAGAAATGATTTCATGGTTCCACAATGCAAATGTTCCTCGACCATTTTATTCTCGTTTTGTCACTATTGAATGTTTAATTCGAGACACGCGTGTTGTATTCGATCTCCATGCCGCGTATAGAGCGACAAGACAAAGAAAAAGCACTTTTAAAGTCATGGTCACGTTACCTCGGGAACGAACCATTTCACGAGTCCCCGCACGATCTGTTCCTGTTTTGCTGGCAATGTTTGCCAACGCGCCTTTCATTCTGATTCATTTACCGCCAGGGTTTTAATTTTTCAAATCTTTCAACTTTTGAATTCAGAACTTCTGAAATTTTCAAGTTGAAATATTCATTAACCTTTAAATTCAGAAATCATCAAAGTTAATGATCGATGATTGCATGTAATCTTATGAATTTCCATAATATTAATTTATTACAAAGTTCGAAGACTTATTTTCGAAAGTAATAATTATGCATTCGAAAATGTTAAACCTTTTAAGAACGTCACATTGAATGTCAAATCCAAAAAGCGAATCCATGTGCAGAGGGACAAGGTCGATCGAAGGTACAATACGCGATCGATACCTTCTCGTTTAAATAAACCGAAATGGTAATGATTGCAAATTCCAGCTGGCTGCTCTTTCATCCTGAATGAGTCGCTCCGTCAAACAGAGAACCAGATGCAAACTTTTACCTTTATACACACGCTCGCAATTATCGACTAGCAGTAAAAAAAGCTCGACTTTCGATACATTTACATTTCAAATATACGCTATGAGATTGTTGGCAACTCTTTTTTCAAGTTTCGATTGATTTGTAAGCTGTTTAATTTATTTGCGTGCTTAAATTAACTAATCTAACTTGACCCAAAGTATCAAAGTCTTACAGTTCCAAAAGTCCTAAGTGTGAAACTTAGAACACGTTGTATGGCCACGCGTTGTATCGCCGTGAAACGGTATTTCGCGTTGGAGAGTTTTGCGACGCACCTTCGAAGAAATGGAAGGCGGTGAAATTGACTACTTATTAGGTCAGTGGGCGATGGAAGGCAAATACCACGGCTGTGATTATTTGTCCCGACGTCGCTCCTTTCGCACGGGCAGGTGCTAATTGAACTTCTCCTACCATGAACCGACTATGGTGTACAATCGATTGAAATTTCTTTGGTAATCGAGAGAATTTCATTTATATTCTGCAACTATAACTCCAATAATCCATAAAAATATAATATTAAGTATTTTAATCTTAGTTGAATAATTTTTACGCATACTACCTAAAAGATAACACATTTAAAAGATAACGTGGTTTATGTAATTTCATAAGATAGTGGTAATGTACAATTTACTAGTATACCTGAAAGTTCTATCACAAATAAAATTAAAATAATATGCGATTTAAAATAAATTCTTAAAAAATAATTTATATTAACAGTGAAAGAGATAAATGGAGTAGAAGAATTGTATGTTTTAGAAAATAAAAAAGAATTCCTTCGAGCCGGATTCGAACCAGCGACCTATGGATATCTCCTTCCAGTATATAACCTCTACAGTCCACCGCTCTACCAACTGAGCTATCGAAGGATTGTATCAAACTCTTCTTAAGTATCGTATATAAATCGAATTCATTGAATTCCAAATAATTTCATCAATTTCATTACTGAAATACTCTTTTAACAGTTACATACTACTATAGTAAAATGTATAAAAAATTTCACATTGGTGGAAAGCATAATATATGTGAAAGAAAATTGTCCACCAAGGGTAGAAACAATTGCAGAACTATGGAACCATGTAATTCTATTATGTTTAAAAAAATTTTAACAAATGTATAAAGTAAATTTTTTCACATAGTGTGTAAGAAGAAGTTATTAATAATTTTAATTTTAATTTGTTTTTATTCCCTATGCAATAAAGGGAGCAATGTAAATTTTATAATGTAAAAGTATAATGTAAAAATGCTAAAAGTTTAACAATAATCATTATGAACGATTATTAAAAAAGCAGTAGAGCTACCAGAGTTATGAAAGGGATAGATGATCTTCATTTGTAAGAGAACATAACTTGTATGTTTAATTTAATGAAAATACGTTTTACTTTTATAAAAATATTCCTTCGAGCCGGATTCGAACCAGCGACCTATGGATATCCATTTTTCTCTTCATTTACAACTACAGTCCACCGCTCTACCAACTGAGCTATCGAAGGCCCGTGATAGTCTCTTCGGTGACGATGCTATAGTAAATCAAATAAATCTTATGCTACCGAAGCGTCAAAGAGAAAGGAGGCTCCTGGTAAAAAGAGTCCAGCCGGATTTGACCTATGAATGTCTCTTGCAAGTTACGAGATCGAAAAGCAACGATTCCGTTTTACTTTTGTTCTAATTTTTATTCTAGAGTATTAATCACAGTTTATTTACTTTACTATGTTTACAAATTTCTACATGTTCAGACTTCCAAATTCTCCAATTTTTTCATTCAGAGATTTTTCAATCGCAGCACCCTTGAATAATGGACAGTCGTGCAACCCTTCAGAATATAGATGTCACTTCCCTTGTTACCAATATATGGCATTCTAAAGCATCTAGTATATTTCTAATAGATTTTGCTTACTTAATAATTTACCGAACTTTTCCCAACCACCGTGCGTACTCACATTTATCATTGTGGCGGGATCGTTAAGCAGTTTTTCTTGATCTGCGTAATCGTTTTCCGTTGACTGACTTTTCTACTGGCTCGTATCGACCGGCCACTGTTTCATGAGATTTATTCCTCGTTAGATCGAGGCGAGGGCTCAGAGAATTTTTGCTCGGCCATCCGTAACGATCCCGTAACACCGGTAGCTCTACGCGGTTTATTACTATGCGTTACGTCTGTGCAGTTACACTGAACGAGCCTAAGAAACGCCACAAATTTCCGGTCTGCTTCTATTTCACTCGATCTCGACGTGGTTGGGTTACAATTATGGTATTACCTCTATAAGTAACAAGAACTTTCGGTCCACACCGTTGCTACCATGTGGAGCGGAAGGTGTGGAGGAAGTTACGTTAAGTTTGATCTGGACTACAATTACAATATTACTTTACCGGGTGATTCGAGTTTACAGTGCACATTTGAATATTAATTACAGACGTTAAGTTGAATCAGATTAACTCTTGATTAGTATAAGTGTTCGGTCATAAACAGATAAGGCTGGGTTAGAAATGTGGAGGTTTATCAGATGTATAATTATTCCTTTTTTTTTACATTATAATTATGAATAGTTAGAATAGTGTTTACAATGCTTCGGAAATGTTAGAAGCGTAAATACATGAACAGTTTCATCACTGACATACTTTAGTTACATTATTCCACTGGTTGATTCTAGAAATTAGAGCACCTTGAAGAGGCGAAGAGAAACTTGAATAATTCAACTCCATCGTTGTTTTCTTACCAATTGTTACTGCCATGTCGAAATTGTTTTCCTTCGTGTAAATCTAACTTAACTTAATTGCAGTTTCTATTCTTCGTCGAAATTTCTTCGAATCACCAGGTATATTATCTTATTCGCTTTTCATATATCCTGTATCTCAAATATCCAACGAAAGGTAATTACACCACTTCCTGCGAGCAGTACTATTCCTTTCACCTTCGAAACGGACCAATAAAGGATGCTGGAACAAAAGAAAAATCTTCCAGAATCACCTTGTCCTTCTTCCGGTGGCTCCGTGATCCTGACACTGAAGGTATTTCGAAACCTTATTTCTGTCCATCGCGAGGCCGTCGATTAAGGACGACCTCCATTACACTGGAAACGAATTGAAGAACTACTATCCGTTGAAAGATAGGTTTCACGGTGACAAAAGACACAGGAATTCGCGTGGGTGTCTGAAAGAGGCGTGGTGCATAACTCGAGGACAATGCAACGTGGATTCGAGAGCGGTCAGAATCGACAGAAACAGAGTTGAAAATGGGTCAGAAGGTTTTTCATCGAACGATCGACTCGCTCTGGATCACTCGTTCTGGTTTTATGGACGATGAGTTCTTCGGGTCGTCGACTTTCCCTTCGATCCACTTCGAAGGACATCGTTTGTTTTTCTTTTATATGGCTTTAAACTCGTTCACCTTATGGCGACGGAAACCTTGATTCTGAGCATGACGTTTTTTCACAGACTCTCGTAAAATACAGGAAACAGTTTTTAACTGAAACCGATCACTTGTTGAATTTCACAGGAAGGCGAATGTACGTTGCTAACGTTACACGCCATTTGTGAACGCCATATTCTTCGACGTTAGAAAGATTTAAGATCCCGCTTGTTTGGAGAAACTTAGGAAACTCATTTTCATCAAAGAGTTTTCATAGTTCACTCTTAACATACTAGTAATAAATTATGAATGGATACACTGATTTGTGCATCTGAAATGAGCATCGTTAAATGAAGAAAGGAATGGATATAAACGACACGATGGATGTGGAGAACGTTGCACTTGAAGATGAGTTGAGTATCACTTTCAACTTTCAACTCTTCTTCGTCCAATCATCGTCCTTCTCACATTTTTACCTGTTGCTCAAAGGTTTAACTAGATACCCACATGTGTTACGACATTTTTGTTATCCGTCGAAGAATCTCAGATACCACCCATCATGAAACGCATAATTTTCTAATTCCTACATAAATCGGAGATTGGATGATCAATTGCGTAACGTTCCTCACCGTGAAAGTCTCGAACGGAAACGGCACATGTAATTCGTTCGATTTTTAACACGTCGGCTACCGATTGAAATACTATTTTGCTATTTATTAGAACAATTCAACGTATGACTTTTTAGTAAAAATTTTTAATTTATTGTTTCTGATCCCGTTTCGGATTTAAATTGTAATAATTCAATTACGTGAAATTCGTGATACCGGTCAACACTGACCCCTATAGTACTTGATATATTGCCACCGAATTTACATAACAACGTACGACACAAAAAGGAAAAAGAATCGAAAGAACGATCTTGTTATCGAGTTCGCTTAAATTTATCATCACTTTCACCGAGGCCACGAAATATAACCTTGTTGATAGCGAGACGCTACGAGTCAGCTTATCACACCCTCGGATGATTACAATTAATTATTACAACATAAATATGGCGGGAATCAAGGATGCTTTCACTGAAAAAACGACACTTTTCAGAATGGTATCTATTCTGGGAACGTATTAGCATATGAACGACAATGACGAGTCAGTCGCGACATCTTAAAGAATGTCGCAAATAAAACGTTTCTAAGAAACCGAACTTTTGAAACCTTCCTTAAAGCTGTAAGTATCAGAACAAAAAAAAATGATACTGGATTTAATCTTATTCGGCAATATGGCTTGCTTCTCAACGTCATCTGTTGGACAAATTGCAATGTACATTGTGATGGAAACTAAAATTGCAAAAGCAGATATTGCTTTAATTAAAGTTACCGCTGAATCTTGTTATAAAAGACATTCTAAAATAGAGGTACACGTTAAAACGATGAAAAAGTAGAAATACCAGGAGCAATATAATGAGAGCACGTCCCAGATTCTGCACGTAAAGGTTCGACCAACCGCAGATCGACCACACCATCGTCTCCCGTTTAATATTCCAGATTCATCCTGTCGGTTCATCCTGTGGATGAGGTCGAGAGACAAGAGTTGCGAGGTGCACAGCACCCTGAGGGCATCCGTGACTAACTTTCGCTGTCAAACGTCATGTAATCCAGGGCCGAGGCGGTTGGAAATCCGCTTCGTTGCTAGATTATCCGTCTACGGATCCGCTCGCACCCGTAAAACATGGGAATGACCCCGTATCTATGGGTTTTGCAACGTGTTCCGCTGCACTCGCAATAGATGGTAGATCCCCGGTAATGCGGTCGTGTGTCGAAAACGATTTGCATAAAAAAATCTCATTTATTGCAATGTGATTCGACTTTAAATGGTAATAAGTAGTCACGTTTACCAATTAAAATTGTATGGTTCATATGTGGTAATATTACTCGTTCTGATGATAGAGTCAATTTTTCTTGAATACGGAATTCCATACTTTGGAGATTTGGGTTCGTGAGATTGTTAAAAATCAATTTTAGAACCCAGGTGTACAATAGATGTTTATCGACGAACATGAAACTATTTCAGGGCCAAGCTGACACTGACACTGTCATTGTGTCCGTGAAGCACCTCGTACAATATCGATCAGATAAGATAGCATTGATACAAATCTACGGAGATTTCGATACCGAAATTGAATGGTCAAGAGCGGAGTCAACCTTCCAATTTTCACTCTCTTAGCGTTATTGATTTTTTGAGATCAATATATGTTAGAGATTCTCACAAACAAATATTGTCGATACAACGTTAATATTTCAGTATTTTCAATAAATAACGAGAGCCTTGAAATATTGATCGAAGTCTATTTTATAGTCCCGATTGGGTTCCATGTTGCGTTTCACGTTCGTTTCCCTAAACGTACATATTCTCCTGAAACTCGACTAGTGGTGGGCACGTTAATGAGATTCCTGCATGATCAGACCGGTATCCTGTCGAAGGAGCCTTAGCCAGGGACGGCCTTGCCACAGCTTTCTCTACTTTCGCTTACGCGAGATTTTCAGCCCGTTACCGTGTCTGTTCTTGACGCCATTTATCGCCTTGGCTCGCGTGCATTCCACGAAGGGAGATCAATTTCGAGCCGATGAAAGAGGAAACGATCCTCGCTTATCGTTCACGAGGTAAGCAGGTACAATGATCAGACGAATTAATTACGGTACAAGAAATCGATAAATCTTGTTGAAATGATGGAGTGAAAATCGTTGAAAATCGAGTAGTGACTCGGTAGATAATTATGATCATTAGGTAGGGCAATATACTTATATGTCTATTGAACTAGATGGCTCTGCAGCCAATCTACGAATATGAAAGAAAAATTTCCGAGATGCATAGTTCTGTGAATACGTTACTTATGATTTATTCACTACGCATGATAAGTATATTCATAAATTATATCGATGTTGGTCAATGTCTAACGGATTAAGTACATTTGCGTGAGAAGTACATTTTACAAAAATTTATGCGACCGAGATAGAGGTATTTAGTTGCAACATTTACCTGCCAATTATGTTCATAACACGTGGGTACAAATGTTCTTTCGATGCGCAAAGTCATTCATGAAATGAATGTTGTCTTATGGCTTTCAATATTCACTGACTGAAATATTGATAATGTTATATTAGCAATATATATCTATTGCGAGAATCCTGAAATATTGGCAAGGTCTGATGGCCCAAGGTCCCCATAAGATGCTTAAACTTTGAAACCAATAAATACTTAAACCCTTTCATCCCTAGGCTCTTATATCAGACTTCGAGTTTCCAAACCAGCGATCCGAACTTTTCACGAATTCTCCATCACCATGTTCCATCATTTTTAAGCCTCTTCATCCTTCATACTTCATGAGATGCCATCCCGCCCGTTTATGAAGAGGAGTTTTTACATTCAATTTCGGGATTCCAAGACTCCTCGTCATGGAATAAAAATGGCAGCTATGAAAGAGCGGCTATGCATCGGAATGCAATCGTCACCTCGAGTCAGCGAACGTCGGTTGGTATTTCACGAGGTTACCGTGCTTTTACCTAGCCGCGCACTGTCTCGTCCTTTCTTTCTCCATCATGCGGAAACTAACGGTAATCTATTCGTTATTTTCTGATCAACGCTAACGACAGACCACCTTGTCTCATTACAGTCGAGCTAATCGTTCGCCATTGTAATTTCGTTGCTCAATAGCTTTTCTTGCTACTGTGCGATTAAATGCCATTTTACTTGATTCACGGTGATTGTGGACTCGAGTGACTTCATTCTTCGATAGTTTGTTGCCTCTGCGCGTTATCCTGCTTCTGTTGTACCGTTATTACCGTGATTAACATACATTTTTTACCGAGTACTCGATGACGTGTTTTGTTAGAATGGCTTCTCTATCGAATACTCGCAAAGAGAGCTGAACAGTTAATTGACCAATTAAGTCGTCGAGTCAGTATTCAAGCTGCGATGAAATTGTGAAGAACTTTGGTTTTGAAAAACTTTTTATTCCAACGTGATTTTAAAATTGCGTGATGGTACTGATATTGTAGTTAGTCTTTCGATTTCTAACACACGTGAATTGTTAATGTGCAGACAATTTTGCCTTTCTCGTGTCACACCTACGGGCTCCGAAGAATGCTGTCGACGTTTTCTCGGCCACAGTGTGCGTCGTTATAGCCTGTCACTTGTCCGCAATGTCGACCACGCACACGCGACGCCGTTCCAATTTCCATCGACGAAAAACGACCCGTCGATTTCGTAACTGTAACCTTATTGCAAATTCGCCGATATCCAGACCGACCTTGATCTTATAACATACTCCGGACGTTCTGATTTCATTCAAAAATACGCATTAAAATTTTCTCTTCGGTCCAACCAATACATTTGTACTTATTGCTAGAAAGAAATGGAGAACAAGAACCGTATTTCAAAAATTATCGACAGAAACTTTAATACTGCTCCACGACATTTATTGCTATTGTTACTGTATGAGCGCTTGGATTTATATTGAAATTGATATTGAACACTGCTACTGATCTTGCTATCATTATTGGTACTGATATTGTTATTGGAATAAGTATTACATTGGTACTGGTACTGGTACTATATCGGTAATGATACTGATGTTACTACCACTATTCCAGTATTGAATTGTATGATCCCAAATATGAATCTATTTCATAGTAATATGTGAAACAAAAATAAACGAAATTTTTAACACATAGTACTCTGACTCAGAAAAGGGTAGTAAAATGTTCCACAGCAATTAGAGTCATGAACTGAACGACAAAGTATCTCTGAACTTGACAATCGAGTCGCTGCTCCACTTTCAACACCAGACCTGCAGAGTGGGAAATAAAGGAGACGTGTTTCGCTGGTTTCTCTTTTATTAAAGGCTCGAGAACAGTAAATTGATATTATCACTTAGCTTTAAAAATATACATACACAATATTTATATATATATATAAGTTCAGCTGACCCTTAGAAAAATAAGGGTGTCCGCCGATCGAGGGGTAGGGAGGGAATAGTTTTGGCGATCGCTGAGGGATCATCGATATATCCCGTGGTTACAGGACACCGGTCCGATCTTCCAGCTAAATTAGTGTCCCCTCGAACAGCAAGGATCCTTCGGGAACACGTAAGGGACACGCGTTTCTATATTACACAAATTCGGGCCATCTCAGCTGCGATCCCGTGTCGTCGTTTCTTTTCGTAGGGGTTTTATAAGGCCAGCGAGAAGTCGCTCGATCGTCATCGAGTCTTAAAGATAAGAGAGGGGAGGGGGGATTGTTTCACTGTCTCGTCGTTTGTCGTCGTGTTCGTCCTGGTCGCTGAATCTCGAGGCGCAAAGAAACTTTATCACAGATCGCTGGTGACGTGATGGAGGTTTTCGTGCGTGAACAGGTCCGGGATAAGGATGATCGATGATCGCGTCATTTTTACACCGTTCTCGATCCTCCAGCCCTCGAGACACGAGAGAAGCGTGTACGTCTCTCTGGACCGCGTCCCACGCCCGAAAACGTCGTCGACGACCCCACGTCCACCGTGAAACTCGTGAAGGATGATCGACCAATGGCAGGACGAGCAAAGAGGGGTAGGGTTGCAGGAAGATCAAGATCAGAGTGTTTGACTTAGACGAGAAGGAGGAACGCGACACGGTAGGCCTAGAAGAAGCCGTCACCGGTTGGATCGTTCACCCATGGGTAATTATTGGGGCAGCGTACGCAGGTCTGCAGATTTATGGTCTCTCCGGGTACCTCTTTCGAGGTGAGCTTGCAAGTATGTGGCACCCAACAGGCAGGATTTCCGTCGACCACGCACTTCTCCCTCCACGGCTCGAAGTTCTTCGACTCCGTGACCGTGCG
The DNA here is from genome assembly GCA_945859555.1 of Megachile ligniseca. NCBI lineage: Eukaryota > Metazoa > Arthropoda > Insecta > Hymenoptera > Megachilidae > Megachile > Megachile ligniseca. The sequence continues at coordinate 2,989,587 of OX243792.1, forward strand.
CGGGTTCTGGATCCACTGGATCACCTGGGTCATCGTCACGAAGTACACATCATTGTGGTTTGCCAGAATCTCGTCGATCCAGTAGAGGAACGCGTCCAGGAACTCGGGGTTATTCTTCAGCCATGCCGCGTGGAAGTAGAGACCCAGGGGAGCACGGTTCTGCTCGTAATGTCGGTCGAAGTTGTGGTTCAGGAAGTTATAGAATTGGTCACCGGTCAGGATGTTGCTGCAGGAGTCCACCATGGCGCAACCGGGCAGGTACTCGTCGTTCTGGGGATCCTCGCGACGGTCCAGCTCGTTCATTACCATCTCCCAGACTGCGTGCGACCTGGGGAACAAATCGGATCGAGGAATGAAGGGAGTGAACCAAACTGTTACCCGGTGAAATTGACATCGGGTAGCTGTTTGATTCGCGATGATTGATGTTCACCTAGGTGCTTCGAAGGTGTTAGACTTAAAGCTGTCGTTAAATTGCATTACCTAGTTGGGCAGTGTTGAAGGTTGCCATGACAACGATGTGGCATTCTGAAGTACATGGTGTACGGCCAAAGTGGTGGGTTGTTCAAGGCTGCAGTAATGGTGGAGTCGTAGAGGAAGGCCTGCTCCTCCATCATGGTAAACTGATTGTTACCGCCGACCCTGAGGTACGGGGCTCTCACACCGACTACACTGTTGTCTGTCAGATTAGCGTACTTCTCAGCGATGATCCTCATTCCTGCCATCTCCTTGGCCCAGTCGTCGACGCCGGCGTCTGACCAGAAGCGTTCGTCGTCGTTGTGACTTGAAACGCAAGCATTAGGTCCAGGTTAACGATAACTTTCGTATTTATATTTTCGAGTCGAATAGATAGAACCTAAAGATGTTGAAGAAACTAGACATGTAGAGGAATATGTTTTCTTACGAGATGGAGTGAACGGCGATCTCGTGTCCCTTCCTGTGCATTTCCTGTACGGCCGAGTAGTTGGTGTACTTGTGGGACACGAAGAAGGTGGCCTTGATGTCGCAACCGTTCGGGCTCTTGCGCTTCCCGTTGAAGATCTCCTTGTACAAGCCGATGTTATTGTTGTTGATGGCGTCATCGAAGGTGATCGTGATCATCTGAGGCACGTCCTTGGCCGGCAGGTCACCGGGAATCAGGGTACCGTCCTCGGAACAGAAGCAATCGGGAAGTACGCAGACCGCAGGGTCGCAGGGCGGTGCTCTGTTCGGGTCGTTGTCCATGTCTGCAAATGTTCAAGGTACCCAATCCACTTCGTCATTATTCGGAGGACGAACATGGTGAAAGTTAGCCGAAAGACTAGCTTAATCTCTTTTGCGTGGTAACTACTAACCGCGATTTGGAAACTGTTACTCTTCGGCAATTTGCAAACTAGTAATTTTACTCTTCAAGAATTTAGAAATTAGCAATCTAACTAGCTACCAATTTCACTACTCAGCAACCGAATCCGAATCGTAATAAAAAATGAAATCTTACCACAAATGTTCTCATCGGATCCATCGGTACAATCCTTCTCGCCGTTACAGAAAAGACCCCTCTCGATACAGGAGCCATCTCCACAAGCGAGGAATCCATCCTGACACAGTGGTTCTTCGGTGTACAACAAAGGTTTAGCCTTCCTCTCCTTGTTCTTCAGTTTGCAATTGTTCACCGAGTCTTTCCAATCGCAGGTCTGTTTGTCAATATCGAAGTACAATCCTGCGGGACACCTGATAGCCTGGAGACCGGAACTGGTGCACTGGATCACGTCACGGCAGTTGTCACCCTCTCCTGCCACCAGTCTGAACCATTCTCCTGCATCCTTGTCCTTGCAGATCTCATTTTCGAAGCTGTCCTCCTTCTTGGCTTCTTCTTGTCGTTTCACACGATTCGAGCCCTCTAAAACGATAGGTGGTCGAAGATCCCTTTTAAACGAACTCATTTCGTCTGCTATTTTATGGTATAAATTTGGTTAAAGATATTGTTACTGGAGGTCAATGATTCTAGGAACCTGAATCTATTCATTATTGGTACCTTATTATTATATCTTCATATAAAATGGAGTAAAAAATAAACTAGTAATGATCCTCGCATACTCTATAATTTACAGGTTCAATAATTTAGAAACTCCGGAATTGAGATATCAATGCTGAAGATGTATTTATATGTTAATAGCATTTTACGATTAGAATCTTTACAAGAGCAGGAATACTATTGAAAACACGCAGATTTCTTCGGTGAAATTTCGATTCGTGTTTCAGAATTACGTAATCCCGATATGAGCCATGACATTATAGAAAGCGAGAAATTAACGTCAATATTCGCATCGACTATCCATTATTTATCCTTCAATCAACGAAAGTAGTAGACACCTTCAGCACCTTTCTCATTTTTAAAACAGCTCAAACAACGAACTTTCGTCATCTCCATAAAACTTCTTCAAATCGTCGATGCTTGTAAAAAATGGATTTATGCAATCAACGTGCTAATGGGGCCTTTTGCCGTTAAATTAATCGAGGCACATTCGATTACTTGCGTTTATCCGAGGCGGAAGCGAAAATCCACAGAATTATTTACGTAATCTTCGCTAATATTTATCCTGTTTACGTAACTCATCTTCGAATAATATTACATAGAGTTTTTGTTGGCCCCAAGACGTTAGAGTACTTTTACTCAATTTGGATCGAAGGAAATCGATGTCGTGAAAGCGGATGGAAACGTTGCAATTTTTCCGCGCACGAAAACACGCGTGTCATTTTCCTCTATTTGTAGTTTCGTGTTCGTGTTATTTTGCATCAAAGCACCGAGAAACCGGAGAAAGCTGCCTCGCACCTTTCTGTTTTATTTTCCATTCCATTAGTCGCGTTAACCTTTTCGGTATTTTCGAATTTGTATTCCGTATCTAACCTAGTCCCGGAATTTCGAGCGAACAGAACGATTTGAATCGATCAACAGTTTTCGAGTGAAAGTCGGATCATCGCGAGGAAAGTCGAAGCGATCGGTTTCACGGAGCCGGAAGCTCGTGAGAGGAAGTTGCAGGCTCCTCTCCAAGAACACGTGAATATTCGAAACGGTTGCTCGGTCGAATCGTTTTCGAAAGTGGAGAACGTGGAGCCAAGTTTCGAACGTGAAAGTTTTGGATTTTGATGTTCTCGTGCAGGAAGCGAAGTTTCGGGAGATTTAAGATCGATCGTTCGCCGTGCAAAATGTAAGAAGCTTGTTAGCTTTTGAAACATGATATTTCGAGTGGAAGAAAGTGAAACTCTCGATGAATTTCAAGCGTGTGGAATGTTGACACGAGGAGCCTTTCGTTGCGAAGGCAACAAAATTTAATCACTTGATCTCCTTGAAAAGTGAGAATGCTACAAGTCTCTTTAAAACTGGACGTGCGTGACAAAAAAGATACATGAGTTCTTTAGTAGAGTTCATTGCAATATCAATTATGGGTAATTATTACAATCGATAAAGATTAAATGAAACGTTAAATGTAGTGCACTTCTAGAATTGGGAGACCAATCAATGATATTCAGAAAGATTTTCAAAAATTAGGTATCGCTTTTCAAAACTAAAAATTTTAAGTACGATGTCTTTGAAAAAGTATTTGGAGGACACATGTTTAGATAATTTTTTTACCGATTTTATCGAAAAAGTATATATAAAACATTACTATGTTTCAAAATTTCTTAGTTGATCAAGCATTATCATAAAACTCGAGGTTAAAATCTCAAGATCCAACGAGGATAAAATTTCACGAATTCTACAGGTGGTTGCAAAAGTGCCAGCATTTTACCGGCAATTTCTAAATAGAAGATCGAGCCAAAGACAAGGAGTTAAAGGTTCCAAAATCTGAAATCGCGAAGGGGATCACGGTGTCAGGGGTAATCGGAAAATCGAAGGTCGCGATTAAAAGGATATCGGAACTCGAGCTTCTCGATTCAGTCGGTTCGGCGTGACCGGCGCGTCGGTTTCGTGCAGTGCCACGACAAACGGGGAAAGTTGTGCCTCCCCCACCCCGTTAATGTCTCAGGGCACGGCAGTGACGTCACCCATCCGGGACCAAGCAGGCCCAGAGAGGCTTTCACGCTCTGATCTCTTATGCAACCTGTCGTCTCTCTGGCGGCCGTCAAGAATCGCGTTCGGCCCGATTTTCACTCGTCTGCTTTTGGCACGAGGGAAAATGTCGGTTCGCCATTTTGGGACTCACGTGTGCTGCTAGAGCACATCCGGGAGTGTCGTGTATTAAGTTTGGGCTTGAAAACGAACCCTTAAGGATACTGTCGCAAGAGGAACCGATCCTTTTCGCGTGGCAAACGATTCGTCATTCGATAAAACGATCGAAACGGGAGATCACTAGGTCGTACAAGAACCGGCATACGACGAAATTCAATTCCATATTGAAATTCCAAACACAACTGCCACCATGTTCCCACTGGCTGCCACGTTCCTGTTGGTTCGGTCTCCTCGCCATCGATTTTCATCGATCCCTTTCGCGATCGATCCGAAATAAAATCCATGAAACGGCTCGACCAGATCCTAAACACGCTACTCACCGGCTAGAACGATCGCTGCCAGGATCAGCAGCACCAGCGAGGACCTCATCCTCGTCGCGATGGACGTTCCCGCTCACGATCTTAGATCCGTGGTCGTTGTACGGGCTCACCGTTTTATCCACGCTTCCGTTACCGTCACTAAGCTCGTATTGGTGGGTGGTCGAGGGAACCGGAAGCGACGTACAGCCGGAAAAGGGGTCGCGGATTTCCTGGCACTACTCGGGGAACGGAGGACGAAGATCAGCGCTCGCGGGCGCCGTACACGGATTCGAGCTTCAAATTCGTGGATGGGACTTGATCTCTTCCTTCAAGGACACGGACCTTGAAGACGTAGGTATCGATCACGGACTGACTGAGCCTCGCCACTCACTGCGCCTTATATTTCCACCACCACGTTACTAACGCTGCGCCCCTCTTTGGACCTGCGCCTCTGGATCTATGTTGATCCAAGAAACGTTGCCTCGATTCTGCTGGAGGGATACACTGGCGTAGGAGGTCAACGTTTGGGGAACGTTAGTCCCATGGTTCACGATGGACTGTAGGATCTTTGCATTTTTCTGTTTATTTGTTCTTTCAAGTGGCGCAGAGGGTGGTGTTGATGATCACAGGCGATGGAAGACGGTTTATAATGTGGTCGTAGGGTGTTTCAAGTACTTTGGGGTGACACTTGTGGAATGTGTCGACGTGAAACAGGACTGACATTATAAATAACATATTGTACAAGGAACATGAAGAGAAGTCACCTTATGACCTCGCGCACAGTGTGCTTCAAGTATTTTCAGATCAACCTTGTTGTGGAAGATGGTTGATTTATCGATAAGACATGCTTTGATAAATGTAATGAAATAATGAAGGGAAGGTCTCTTGTATCACCTGATATACAGAGGTGCTGACTTGAAATAATTAGGAACTGAACCTTGAAGAGTAAGGTGTATCGAGATGTATAGAATGCATGATAATAAAAAATTATAATGTAATGCTAATTAAACGAATCACCGTAAGACCGAAGAAGTCTATTCGTTCTATCGCTGTAAATGTCAAGAATAAAGTTGAAAGTTCAAAAGTGTTCTCCGATGACATCCTTTCCCAAACTCAAAGTCCTCGCTGTTTTACGATCTATATCTCAACCACTTCGCTCGGAGAATCATTTAGTCGAGTAAATTCTAGACTTTCTTGCAAAGTTTACGAGTCGAAAGTCTTGGATCGATGCTTCGTCGGTCGAGTTCATGGTTCTCTAGTGAAAATTGCGATAATTTCGATCTCGTAAACAGATGCACTGTTTACCTGGAGCGTTATTTTAAAAACAACTAGGATCAACCCAAGCGTTGAAATCACGTCTGGCAAACCCTTTACGCAAGACGGTGTAATAATTAATTTGGCGGAAGTGAGATGAAGAGTCCCTCAGTCCCGACACCCTAAACAGAAATTGCTATAAAATTTTTGAAAGAAAAACCGAGGGAAGTCCTCGCGCTTCATCGAACGCGATTTCAAAGAAATTCACCGAAAGCATTGAGGTTTCGATAGAAAACGAAAAGAAAGGAGTCGGATGAAAAACAAAGTGACGCAATTTGCGTATTTTTCGCAACGAATATTTTTACGTAATGGAGAAAATGCAAGTTTTCCGTGGGTTCGAAAGTGAAACTCGGATGCAACTGCACTCGTTCAGCCGTAGATCTATTTTGTGGTACATAATTACGATTCTGTGTTGATAATGCGCTGTATCGAATCTATTATCTTTCAATTCGATTCTGATCTTAATGGTTTCTCTTCTTGCGAATTGCAAATACACTTTTAATTACAATTTCCTGTTCCAAATTAATTCTACTATCTGATTTCATATCTGATCTCGATTCTTTTTATTCTTCTAGGTTGGAAATGGAATTTCAACGGCGTTATCCAGGAGTATTGTTTAATTTAGAAATTAACTTTGCTTCCGTTGAGTCGTAATTGAGGATTCTACAAATGTCCATAGATGTTTGCAATTCATTGGCAGCGGTCATTGGTGCGGAGGTAATTAAATCTTTATACGGATCAACGAATGTCATTCATTCGCATGATTTCATTCTCAAAATAAATTAGAATTAGTTCAAATTGTGGCAAAGTTTTAGAATTGTTGGTTAATGCGATGAGTGATGTTACAACACGTGGGAAATAGAACACGTGCTCATACATCGTGTATTCATTCAACGAGTACAAACAGCAAAGTCTACACAACCAGCAATCCATGTAAAAATAGCAGTATAACTTCTAACAATTGTTAACTATAAGAAAATACTAAAGTATGTAATTTTTTGATCGTGCTCAACAACAAATTTGTAATTTTTACTGTGAATTTAGTTGTAACGATCAGTGTGTAGGAACCTATTATAATAAACCAACACTATGTTCCAGCAAGAAACAACGATCGATCATGTTTGCACGATGCATCGTTATCATTTTCATGGATCACTTTCTAAATACATCACACGGCACTGAAGATAGAGAATCATAGAGATGATGAAGGGTCTTTGTTTGCCTGAATCGTGCTCCTCGATCACGCGAATCATCGAGGTGCACATACTGCCGGAAACGTAGGTATGTACCTATGTAACGTGCACTTCCTCTTCATTGTTTGCTGATTCGAATAAAGGTCCCATGGATCTTATAGCGAAGCAGAGATTAATGTTGTAGAAAGCGTTCTTCCACTTATTCTATCTAATCCATGTTATTTAAATATCTTTTATAAAAAATAAATGCAAGTTTAGTCTGTGATGTATATCAAGCTGCGCGGTTAGGGGTTAAAACGTTTTACAAATTTTCGGATAGATTAGGATCGTGCATACAAGTACCGTGCTGTTCGAACAATCGAACGGGACGATCTTCGGTCACACACACACAGGTCGTTTGCTCCTGCACGGTTGATCCGTCTCTTGCAAAGGGCAAATTCCAACGGCTGAATTTAACGATAAAAGTCAGACCTCGAGCCGGTTCACGGCGTTTCACAATGAAATTTCGATACGTGCACATGACTTCATGACACGGTGTGTTTCGCGGAATCGATGTACCAACGCTTCAGGTAGAAACTCGTACACACATAGAAGATTTCACTTTTTTTCAGTTGGACCATTTTATTCGTAATTAACATCTATATACCTTCTCTTTCATCTCTCTAAATACATACTCTAAAACATTTCGGATTTTTATGGAGTGTTTTATCTTTGCAACGAACGTAAATTGTGTTGTTAATTTCCTACAAGTTGCATAACGCTTTGTATAGTCTACCATTGTATTTGCCATAAGTTACAATAGCAACGATATGCTCCCGTCATAATAATTGCTACCGTAATTATGTGCATCGATTAAATTGCTTTGAAATTATGGCACTCCCGATCGTCACGGCGTTAATCTAATAGAAACTGCATTTACGTAAATTCGTAATGTCCCATTAGGGATGTTACCCCTCGCAACATCATTACTAATTGATTTTATCGTTTTGTGCTGATTGCGATGCTGGAGCAGGTTTATATTTGGTATTATGAATAATCAAGTGACATTTCAGAAAGAAATTTATTGTCTGGACCGAATTAAATTTTAATTGCAAAGCTAGAGACTTTATGTGTCATAAAACACCATGTAGAGGGAATCCAATCATATACTTCGTCATAAAAATATGATTCGATCAAACATATATTCAATCATGTCAAATGTAACTCAATCATACAATAACTGAATTAAACATATTATATTAGCATGATCAATGGCGTCAATTGTTATCGTTTATAGCGAAAAAATTGTTTTGATTGTCGTTGAATTGTGTGATAGTGCTCTTTGAGTGTTTCCATGAGGCATTGCACGGCCCTGACGTGACATATGCAATGGTGAAAGGAAACGAACAAGAAGAAGAAGAGACGGCGATATCAGCTGAAGCCTTCGAGGTTGGTGCAAGCTTTCTCTGCCCGCGGCCTAAACAAGCGGATTGAAAAATCCGCTTCCATTAATGAACACTGAGCTCCATCTAGCGTGCTTCACCTGATTCTCCATTAAAGGATCCACGAAGATCCATGATCGAGGTGTATTAATGATCGATGCGTACCTCTGTCTCGATCGGTACATTCTTCTGCAGTACAAATCGATTTAATAATTTACGATTAATTTATTATTTTTCATATTTCAAGCGTAATTAATTCACTTTTTCATTTCGTTAATTACCTGGATCACTTGAATATAATTTTTAAAATTTTGCTGAATTTACAGTGAGTATTCAACTGTAACAATTACATAAAAGTTTGTACGTATATTAACGTTACATTGTTCCAAGGTTAGTAATGAAAAATTAATAGAAAAATTTCTTTCAACCACGCAAGAAACTTATATTACATTATCAAGGCATTCAATCAAAGTTCTTTGATCAAAGTTCACCCTTCAAATTATTCACCATTTTGCACGAACCACATTAACCAACAATTTATCGATTAACAAAAAACGGAAGAAGTAGCTTGTCAGAAGGCAAAAAGAGGTCGTGTTGAGTGCTGATAAAAAAACGTCTCCACATAACAACTCGACAAAAAAGAGTCTGTAATCCACCCTGAACTAATCTATCGATGGCTGTAGGTACAATATAGGTTTGGGCTTTCTGCTGATTCAGTGAGTATCGATGTACACATATCGGTGTACAGTACATTTGCGTTATAGTGCCATTTTCACGTTAACTTTCATATGGAAGTTATAACGAGAGTGAACTGCATCCTTTTCTTAGGGAGAGCCACGGTGCATGACAACTATCTGTTGCATTCCGAGGACTTGACCCCATACGTCCTTGGCCGAACAGTCCTGCCACCCCTAAACCCACCCCTCAACGCCTATAACGTGTATTATCCTTTCCGGAGGCGATCAAATTCTTTCTACGACCCTGAGTTTGACTGACACAGGAAGCTTTATATATCATTAAAAATGTGGAGAAGTAAGTGTCCATAAATTCGTAATAAGAATATATTGAGAGATATCATTATAGAAATGAAATTTTGATTGAAAATGATGACTAGGTTATGTAACCTCAGATTGCGCATTTTATTTCCAAGGTAAAGAAGACGGAATCACAAATCGCAGACGCATTCGATCTGAGATAACAGTAAACCTTGATCGAGGGTACTAGGCTTCCAATTACGTGATCTGAATGTTGTAATCCTCTAGGGGTACTATGTAGCCCGAGCAAATTAAATTTCGTCGGATAACCTCGATCGTAAGAATTTTCCGGAAGAACCTCAAGGTCGATCTACCTAAGCAAACCCTTCCAGGTATACTTCGTTGCTCAGATTTACCTTAGAAATTTTCGGTCTTTACTTTTTGAGACAATTTATCATCTTATTGTAAGAGTTAAAAATGATGTTTGAGGGTAGGTTTCGCTTCCTTTGTAAGTAAAATTGAATCAACCTTTTGCGGAGTGAATTTAATCCGAGAGAAGGCAAACCTTGACCCTCCTTTGATGGCAAACAACAGCTTTAAATACGTAAAGTCAGAAGGTAATTTTACTCCAAGTTATTTCAAGATAAATCCTTACAATACTCTAGCAATTTGTTGGTTTCATCGAATACATCCGAAACGTATATTCATCTTTACAAAGCTGACACCACTCTACGCACTTCGACAATTTATCATTTTTGTCCTGGCGAAAATACCAAACATATCATCGTTAAAAGTTTCGAGCCATTAACGATCAACCTTTTTCGACAAGTCCATCGATCCAGCTCAAGGGCAATTTACCCAAAGGTATCGAATCTCCTATCGAAACTTCCAAATGTGGTCCTTTGTCACAAATTTTACTCGAAACGCGATATTATATCTTCGGACACCGTGACAGTGATTAACACACTAACAATTTATCGTCACTCGTTACTCTCGGTAACAAGATACGGGACACAGTATATTAATACTAACTAATAAATCAACATGATAGTGATCTGTTTCTTCACACAGTGTGAAGATATATCATGCCTGCCTAGTTTGGTAACGGGCAAATCAAGTCTAGTTAATGTAAAGTCAAAGGGCAAATCAGCTAATAATTCAAAGCGTGATTATAATTTATTTCTACAACGTTATATTAGGTACTTCCAGTTTATCCAGTGTCAAAATATCCTTTTTGAAACGAGTACAAGATATAACAGTAATCCCTCTGAACACCCTAATCATTCATCATCTTCATCAAATTGTATCTTAATCCCAAGCTAATAATTCGCTATATGACAGTAGTTTATTTCTTCAACATCGTATTACGCCTCTCCAGCTAATCCGAAGCTGAAGTATCTCTATCACAGTCAATAATCCAAGACACGACATCAATCAATCTCCCCTAACAGCTTATCCTGCCATAGGCTGCCTCCGCAAATCTAAACAATCGAACCCAATATACCATCGCCAGTCCCACCAATTAACCCCTGCAAACAAGGCGTAAATCCCTTATCCGTCGAAGGTCAACGCACCAGCCATGCCCTCAGCAGGAAAAAGGGCTAATTCAAAGGTGAGGACCAACGCCCACTTCGGGGGAATTAAAGGGAATTACAAAGTCGAAAGGAAAGTGCAGGTAGCGGATCGATGCACGTGAGCCCAACAACCCCTATCAGTTTCCGCGTTGCAGGAAACGAGGGGGGCTCGAAAGGGGGTCGGCGTGTGGTTCTGGTTATATCGATCTCGAAGATCGTCCTGCACGAAACGTTCTGACGGTCGAGCGGGTCTCTCAGGGCCGTACCACGGGGCTTGACGCCACCTGCGACGACCTTGACCTACGGGGTTCCTCTCGCGCCGGCGTCGCGTCCTCAACCTCCCTCTTTTCTCTTTCGAGCTTCTTCTGCGTCTCGTTCCATCTCGTTTTTCAACATTTTGCACCGTGTTTGTTACGAAAATCCATGTATCCAAATATCCCTCGAATTCGAATTTTAATTTCGAATGGATCAACCTTTTTACTTATTTGAATCAGTTGGACAATTCGTATATTTAACTGGATAACTTGCATAGGGTAGTTTCAATGCGGAATGTGTCCAAATTCAAAATTTAAGAACCTTCATTTTCACCCTTATCAATTACACTTGGCACTTTCGTTTTTTGCTCTTTAGCCACGAATCCACCCCCTCCTGCTATCCTTTCAACCGCATCGCGTTTCTTTTCTTCTTGCTCTTTCGTAGCTTCTATCGTTCAATTCTTTGTTTCGGCCTTTTGACGTCGGCACGAGGATAGTTTATGGACCACGGCTTTTGTCGATCGGCGATTTTTAACGGGTGAGTCGCGTTTGATGGATCTTTTGAACCGACAAGGATAGTTTTTCTCTTTTCTTTATTGTCCGACACCTGTTTTCCTTTCTTTGTTCAACTTTTATTTTGATCTACACAATTTTAAACGCGAAATTCGATATTATACATATTATTGCTGTTCGTTTTAATTTCAGTTTTCTTTTAAGAGATGTTGCATACAAAGGATTAATTTGTTCCATAATTTTCTTGTTCCCACCACTTTTGTTCGTCCTTACGTCAGTAATTTCCTAAACTTTGGAGTATTCATCCGGTCCAGAATAACCCTAATGCAGTTTCCCGGCTTCGAAGTTTTGTTCCCCGGAAGCCTTAAGGCAGTTCCAACCGGATTTCCGTCGAGTCCTCGTTATCGCGAAGAACGCATCCAGGCACTTGAGAAAACTGTCTCGCTGTTCATTTTCCTGCACTTACCGTTTTACTCTTCCAATCTTCCGGTAATTCGAACGAATTTTCCGACAAATCGTTGCTCTATATCGTCCACAACTCCATTTTCTCTGCGAACAATGCTTTATCCCTCAAATTAACACCTCAAAGAAAGTTATAACAAAAAAAGAAATTGTATACGTATACAGATTACAAACAAATATGTATGCAGTTTTAAATATTTTTGCGATTAATTCTCTGCAGAGTAACAGTGTTATAAGAATCTACCAATATTGAGGAAATAAATCGAAAATTAAAAAAAAAATATCATATGGAGTAATCAACACGCGTGTTTTTCACGAGGAACAGTAAACAAGCTCGATACCGTTTTCCAGCCCTGTTTCTCGACAATCAAACCAAGCCACCCCAGCAATTAATACCGAAAATCCACGTAATCCTAGTGCAATCCCTTCTTTCCTACCTTGTTCGAGAACATTTCACCCCTTGGCATTCACAACCCTTAAAACCCTATCAAGTCTTCCTACCGATCCAATAATAGGGATCTGGAAATGTTATCATAAAAAATGTTTCACCATTCGTCTACATTCAATAGTCGCAAATCAATCGCTGAAACCTCAGCAAATAATAAGTTGCCCTAGTGTACTGCTACCAGGAGAAATGTCCCACAATAGCTCGATATTAATTTGTCATGTCGCCATTAGTATCGTCATTAATTTTCCCATTAATAGCATATTGCCATTAATTTTCTATTTTCGACGCCATCCACCTACAGCACTCCACATCAAAGTGGTCGAGCACAACAAAGCACACATACCAAAATCCAATTCCCCCTGAAAGCAGGGCCAGCAAGCAATTTCATTCTATATTCCCAATTAATTTCGTCAGGTATCACCATCATTGGAAAAATGAAATTCCTCCAAACAGGAAGCATTCACATTTTTAGTGGAGGACTCGTAACCACCAGTTACTCGCATCAAGCTTGGTAACGATCAGACTGGAACTCGAGGGGTAGATCAAACTCTCGTCAGAACTCGCGGTGCTGAACCTCTCTCACCCCTGCAGTGAAACACAGTTCATCCCCATCCCCACCTTTAACTCAGCTACCGGACCGAGCCAACCCACCCTCTCCCACTCTCCGAGTACGCTCCTGTCTCGGGCTGTCCTGACGAGCGGAACCAGTCGCAGTTCGAACCCCGAAGAGACCGACCAGCAGGAACATTAGCTGCTAGCCGAACAGTGGCACGAGGCGAACGATCGTGCCGAAAACCCTTGGCCATGAGCTCGGCCTCGGAAACATGCAGGTGGGTAGTTATACTGCTTACCTACAACCTTTTCTCAGACTTCAACTCTTCAAGGTGAGCCTTTCGCTTCCTCTTACACGTCTAATTTCCATTTCCTACTTTATTCGATACTTCAATTTCTTCGTTTGATCAGTGATACGACAGATAAAACCTCTTCAAGATCTCAATTTGACCCAGACAGTTCTAAGATCCTGCCATCGTTTATATTTTTTTAAATTTATGAAGCTGACTAAATCTTCAAATTTGGTATTTTAACTATTTTACTAGTGTCAGATATTTTCGTATTATTCGATATTTAATTTAATATTTGATGCGATACATGTGGTGCAGGTTGAGTCCATACATGCCAACCCTGTTTTATGATAACCTGATGATCCGACGACTTCTTTGGTGAAACAAACTTTGAAAACTCTTTTTTTAACCGGAGTATCGTAGAATAAAAATTACGTATCTAAGTATTTAAAAATAATTTTAAAGTACACCACAAGTTCTAAACAGTGTCTGAAGTTCCTCATCTACTATAATTACCTCGCGTTCTACATTCGAGTTTCAGTATTTCATTATCATTCTATCGCTATCGCAAGCGAAGTATAGTAGTGTGAAAATTTGGTTCATGACGGAGTAAATTCTACGGTGGTGTATCGTTCAAGTTGTTTGATTAAAGTGCACCTAGGGTTTCTTGTCTCGTGCAATTTTCTTGAGTTCCGCTCCCTAGGGTGAATCCTCTATTGCTTTGCGTTGGAAACAAAGTGTAGTAGGGTGGAAATATACTACCATGACGGATTTGAAGAAATTCTAAGATGGTGTTGCATCGTTTGATGGGATGTTTGATTAAAGTGCATCTATGGTTTCCTGTCTGGTGCAATTTTCTTGACTTCCACCCCCGAGGGTGAACTCTGTTATGTTACTGACTGTGTAGAGATAAACTGTCAGTTCTGTATTTCAGTTTTTTAGTTCTTTTATACTGCTTCTCGTGCAAACTTTATTACTCAATATCATTTGTAAAATTTGGCGATATAGAATTGTTTAGTAGCATTCTGAGGATTAGTTTAACCCTCTATGAAGTTGTATTTTAGTTCACTATGGGTTCTTTAAATTAGGTTTTAAAGTATCATGAGTTGGGGCTTGAATAATCTACCTTTAGGGGTGGCTTACGAGGTGATTGTGCTCCCTTTGTTTATATCCTGGGGAGGATCGTAAGGAACTTGTGCGGCCCAGTATTCAAAGGGTGAACGTAATTTGAATACCTCCAACGAATTGCTAAGATACTTTGGGGGTGAAAATGAGACATTTTCATCAAAATTGTTTGCCTTTATTTACTGTGTTATGTGCGTTAAATTCTGCGTTAAATTTTCTTCATCCACCCCTATTTGTAATTTGTTTCTTAGGAGTAAAGCTCGATTCTTCTTCAAATATTCATTAAAAGATTTCTTCTCCTTTTAAGTATATTATTCCCCACTTGCAATTAAAATCAAGAATCCTTTTTGTGTTTATGGGGGATGAATGCCGATTCAGAGATTCTCTCGAGAAATCAAAGAGCCTTATTTCTGTTTCATCACCCTTATCAAGAAACCCATACGCTTTCTGACGATAGCGTGCTAACGACGGTCAAGGGGATGAATTTCGTTAGGGTTTGCGAACCCTCTTACCTAACAACTTTCATAAACGAACGAGAGTTGCGTGGAAACAACGATAAAACGCGGAAATGTATTCCGCATAATGAAACCTCTCGATTTTTCACGATTCCGTGATTCCGTATACCAGTGCGTAGGATTATTCAAATACAAGGGGTGGTTTTTCGTCGCGGCATAACGAGATCCTTCTGCATTTCAAACGTAACAACGTCGAACGATGCTCGTCGCACCTTTTCAAACCATCTCAGGCATCAACGGGGGTAGCATGTGCTGGCGACGCTTTTAATTAATGTTTCAAGGCTGCACCTCTGCGATTCACCCCCTCGAAAAGTTACACCGGGAATAATAACCTTTGGTCGAATTTTGAATTCACCCCTATTACGTTCTTTTAATTTAACGACGAAGACACGCAAACTTTCGAGAGGAGTGTCATCGAGTAAGGGATGGGAGTTCGTACCCCAGAGAGATTAAGTCAAGAAGGTAGCAGGAAAGTAAATTCCGCTTTTACTTTCATTCTCATTAACGTGATCCACTCGGGGATGAAGACCTTTTAACGAGCCCATCCTCACCGTCTCCAGTTTAAAGTCAATTAATCTGCACCCATCAGCCCTTAACTTTTCCATTAGTCAGAAATCAGTGTCGTTATCGAAAATTTCCCCCGTTCGAAATCATTTTGCAAAATAACGTTGCATCCCTTAAAATTCATAGTCTCGAAAGGGTGAGAATATTGCTGGAAGATCGCCACTGGCGATAATTTCGCGATCGAGCCGTTGAAATTAAACATACTCGTCGTATTCTTAGGAGAAGGGTGTTTCTGTTTACACGCACGAGAAAAGCACCCCCGTTTCCGTTCCTTCATCGACCGTGCCTTATGTCAAGGTTGAACCGGGCAAGATTTCTCAGTCACGGTCACGAACATCGTTTTGTGTGTCTGTTCAACACGATTCGCAAATCATTGGCTGCGATTACGACTCCACCCCCTGCAACCCCTACTCACCTATTCAAAGTGCTTTTTAATGGATTAAGCGAACTATCTCGACAATTCCTCCGTTTTGAACATTCGTCGAAGATAGCATTTATATGTCGATGTTGAAAATTGCTAATTACGAATTTTATCAAAATTGTTTAAAAGGCCTAATTCGAACGATTAATAACTGATCGTGTTGATTATTGAATAATCCCTGCTTATCGAAATTTGTCGGAGAAATTCTACAATAATTATTTAATAAAATTTGGACGTTTTGATTATCGAAGTTAATCAGAAAAATAAAATTAAGGTGGCTTATAATTCGTGTTTGCATCCAGAAAAATATTCATCCGATATAACTACTCAGGTCGGAAAACTTTTTAATAATCCACGGCTGACTGAGGATGCGGAATTAATTAATTTCTCGTGCTTTAATTTAGCAGAAACGTCGCTCAGTTCATAATCCATCGAACGACAAATCGTACAAGATTCATTAATTCGTTTGGAGTTCATCACTGACACGGTATACCGTGAATCACGTTAAATCTCGTGATGCTATCATAATTCATCTAACGAGATCACTGAAATTGAAGATAAAAATTGAGATATTTCTCACCTTTTTCAGTCTTACTCGTTGACACAGATTTGCAAGAATAAAAGAGAAAAACGACAGGACGTAAAAATAAATTTTCTCTGCACGACGAGTGCAAAATCTAGTTGTTCGAATTCCTTTTTTGAAAGTTTCCTCATAACTTATTTATCAACACCGAAATGGCGGTGCTCGGTCAATATGTGCACAACGGTAATTGAATTAAATTCGAGTGAAAGAGTTTTATCCACTGGAAAATAATATTTATAGGAACATGAATTATAAATAAAACTGCCTTATGAAAACATTGTTCTAAAATCTTCATGTGAAACATAGGTAAATCGAGTTTAATTCTAGTACGCCGAAGTTAGTAATGTATTTTAATTATAATGTATTGAGGTTAATAATATAGTACACAAATAAATTAATTAGTTATATAGGTCAAGTTAAAATTCAGTATGAAATTATACGCAAGAATAAAGAAAGCAGTGAGAAGAAATCAGTTTTTGAAATGTTCGATGCACAGATGGAAATGAGTTTCTTATTGTTTTGTACGCAGTGGCGCAAACCGATTTGTAGCTCTTTTGTGGTTCTTTTAGAAAAAGGATCTGCGGTGTGCAGATAGCGGTTTCAACGAAACAACGATTTGGCAGACGTCCAAATTTTTGGCCACCAAAAATGACACAAACTTTGGTGGCCCTTTGCCGCATTACAACCAGTTTCACCCTTCCTTTTCAATAATGATATTCGATCGTCAAAAAAAGTGTACTAAAAACATCATGTAAAAATCATAAATTATTCGATCAACACGACCTAAAGTTTTCTATTGTGTCAAGTGCACAAAGAAACTAAAATTCTCGGTCAAGTTTCCTTTACCGAGTTAAATCTTTAACAAACGAATGTATTGTATCGACCAATCCTTCGAGGTAAATTTGCAACTTTAATACCAGTTCTCTCCCACGACAGTTTTTTCTTCCTCCACGTTTTGCCCTGCAAATGTTGAATAACATTCGCTTCCTTCCTTCCGGGAGACCTGCAGAGAAGCATCCAGCTTCATTAGAGAGCTTCCTGGTTGCGCTGTATCGATCTGTGTTCGCATCGCCTGTTTGACCAGCAAGGTATTTTTTTTTCGTACGAGATCGCGCTAATTATACACCGATAGGAAAAAGTCGTCGAGAAAAGATAAATTTGTGTCGTGGTCTCGATAAAATGTCGTGCTATTTCAGGATATCCGAACAGATTCGAAACAACCTGTCACGTCGCATGAATCCCTGTATCGGTGATTAATCAAGAGGGACCTCCATTTTGATTAGCATTTTTATTTTTAGGGATATTTTACGTAAATGACAAACACGTATACGACACATGTGTAGTTACAATATGTGTCAAACATAGGTGTGTGCATAAATTGTTAGGTTTGTACGACATGATTTCGGTGAGAGAAACATTCTGCGTACCGCGCAAGTTGGAAAACAAAATGGTAGCCGATATTGAAAGGTTCGATTGAATAAATATTATGATTTCTCGGGGAGAAAATGTCTGCAGTATTCGATATCTTAAACGGAACGCGACAGATCGCAATGTGATGGAACAGATCCCTCTGTGTCTGACATAACGGCGTTTCAGGAGATAACACGACGTCGTTCGCATGCACGCAAAACACATTATGCACGTTGCATTTACGTCACACAAAGCCTGTCATTGGTTCGAATTGATTCGATCGTGGTGAAAATCAGTCGGAAATATCGACGAAGACTGCGTCAATCGACCGATAGCACTCTCCCCTCGAGATTGCGATCTAAAAATCATGTACAAAATCGTATAAATCGATTAAACTCGCGTTTGTTCCCCGTAAGAATAACAAAAGTTGGCGATGTATGAACACGAATGATTCGAGAACTTCGGTGATTTATAGTTCGAGGAAAAGTTCGAAAGTCTTCGACCCCCGTGCAGCCGATGACTTTCTGAAATATCCTCGGATCGGTTTTTCTCATTACGGCCTGTTTACATTGACACGATGAAGGTCGCTATACACTTCGCTCTTTTATAATCGTCGATGACGTAGGATGGCACGCGAGACTTCTCGGCAGCAACAGTTCACTGCTAATATTTATCACAATAATAAAAGTGCAAAGTTCACTGTAAACCGTTCGACTGTGCTCTATTCGCCATAGACACGTATTCAGGTATAAGATCATCTGAACTATAATATTTCACAATCATGTAAGACTAAAACTGAAAGCTATAGGTGTTGAGGATGCCATACAGCACGTGAAGATTCAATGCGTGCCTCAAAATCGATTCAGGAATTTAGGAAACCAATGTTATAAGAATGTTGTAACAATGTTACAATTTTATATATTGTGGTTTGACAGAAACCATTGAGAGAGCTGGGCCGATTGCGCCTCAGTACGAGTGAGCAGAGCAACGACGTCGTGGCGGAAGTTTGCACAGAACCGCGTGGCGGACTTCCGCTTCTTCAAGTATGGCCGAGCGATTCACCAAGAGGCGAAGCCGACGGACAAGCACAAGCATTCGTGTTTCCCGATGTCCAGGAAAACGTCAACGACAGTGGCATCGAGTCCATACAGGTAAAAACTGCGATAAATCAACTCGATTATCTTTTTAATTTAATTATGGAAATAGCTGGACGTGTTAGTTCGATTCATTCGTTAACCGTGTCTAACATGGTTCTTATCAAGATTTCATTTCCATACACTAGGGTTCTCTATGGGTCAGTAACATGAGACGAATTAATGATTTACGGTAGACTTTACGAGAAAGCTTTCACAAGGAATATTCCGTCTTGCATCATCAATCAAAAGCGTTTTGGCGCCAGGTCGACGGAGACCTTCCTCCAAATATATCACGCGATCATCGACACATTAAGTTACATATTCATAATGCTATTGAAGATACCATTAGATAGTAAGACACTGAAAGCAATGTAATCGTAGTTTACTAAAATAAAAGTTTTTAATCTTTCGTTATTAACTCAGAAGCAGAATTTTACATTTTGAAATATATGGCTAAGTACAAAATATTATCGTCGTTTCAAAAGGCATCGCCGTCACCATGTGGTGTAGCAAGCACAAGTCCAGCCGCGACTCCGCAACAATCGCGACGTGCCAGCCTGCTTCATCCGGATCATGCTCGACTACAGTTGCATCATTTGCATCACAATCACCATAATTCAGGGTCTAAGAGTCCACCGACGCCAGATAGGACCTCCATCGACGAGGAGCCTCCACTTCCGCCGAGTCCATCGAGCTCTACTACCAGCAGTTTACGATCCATGCCAAGTTCCGCCATTGCTTCCATGCACTCGCAAGATAGAAGACGAAGCAGCAGGTAATTCTACTTGCCTATTTTGAAAAGCAACATAGAGAATTTTTATATGGATTTGGGAATTTGAAAATTTGTAAATTAGAAAGAGAAAAATTTTAAAGTTCCAAAGTCCCTAAATTCCTAAATTCCAAAGTTCCACGCCAATATCAGTGAAAGAAGGCTACTTCTGTCCCATTGAGAACGGGATAAGAATTTAAACATCTAATGTTTGAAGAAAGTGGAAACGTCGTTGATTTCCTTCCCACGTTTTCCTGTCACGGTCTCCTCCACAAAAGGGGAACGTCCCTGAACCAACCCTTTTCTGTTCCCGATCCGTGAAATTATCGTACGGGGAAGCGGGGCTGGAAATAATCCCTCAGGCTGATACGGTCTGACGTCGATCTTGACTCGTGTCAAGGTGTGACCCTGGCTCCATGCAAATGCGACCAATGGAACACGTGCAGTTATCCAGATATTAATAGGTGCCGAATTATTCGACCGACTCGACCTTCTTTTTACATCGACGGAAATCCTTTTCATTTCTTTCGAAACAAGACTTCTCAAACGTTCGATTATTAATTATTCAATTTTCAAATCTCCAAGTACTTAGATTGCCAATCTCCACATCTCCCTAAATCCCCAAATTCCCATTCCCAAATAATTAAACCTGACGTCTCTAATACTGCACAGGTACAGCATGTTCGACGCCCTGGATCTGGAGTACGCGCTGCTGAGGGCCGCAGCTCGAGGATCAGTGGGTCCATATTCTCTATCAGAGTCCTTGCACAAGTTAACGTTCACCCAGAGTCTGGCATTCCCGGCTCTAGCCCGTGGATTGGCTTCGAAGCAGAGTGTCCCGACTAGAAGGCCTCAACAACACACGGAAAGCGGATTGAACGCATTCGCGAAGGTGGTGACCGCGTTGGTCCTAGTGTTGGTCAGCGTGTTGGTGTTCGGTGTGGTGTACAAGTTCGTTAGGACGTGAGGATGGCTGCTGGTACCTGATCGACAGCCTGGACCCTCGCAGGAATTTGATCGATCCGGTACCAGCGACTCGTTCGATGGTTGATTCTGATTTTTCAAAGATTTTGATAGAATTAAACCTTGTGCAGGCGTGATGTGGAAGTTCCTTTGGCGAAAGGAAAGGCTGCAATCAATTGTAGATGCGTGGTTAGCACTTGGTAGAATCTCAAAGCTTCGGTGAACGCTGAAGGATTCTGGACATTTAAGATTTTGATGGAGTTTCAAGTTTTGATGCTGTACCAAGTTTAGAACTAGTTAAATGTGGATGATTATGAAACTAATACTTCGGTGTGAAAGCTCGGTGTAAAAAGTAGACGAAGGATTCTGGATGATAGCTAATGGACGAAATTATGACACAAATGGAAGCTCAAAGCTAACAGTAGAAGTCACACTTTGGTATAACCTTGATGACCAAGTGAACTTCAGGTTAATTCTAAAACTAAAGGCATTTCAGTAAGAACATTTTACCAGAACATGGTCCCACTCAGAAGTTTAAAGCTATATGAACTAAGTAATTTTGAACGAGTCCTAACTTTTTGACGAAATCTTGATACCAAGCGAAAATTCAAGATTAATTCTGCGGTTAAAGGTGTTTTTGAAAAAACTAACACTTTAGTACTGCCTTGGTCGCAGCTTAAAGCTATGATAGAAATTGAGGGATTTTGAACAAGACTTAACTTTTTGACGAAATCTTGTTATCAGATGAACACTCGAGGTTAATTCTAAAAATTGAAGATGTTTTTGCAAGAACAATTTTAGTACAACCTTGATTCCACCCAAAAGCTTAAAGCTAATTAATTCTGAACGAGACACAACCTTTTGACGAAATCTGGGTTCCAGGTGAAAACTCAAGATTGATAGTAAAAAATATCTCGACAAGAACTGACATTTTGCAAAAACATTGAAACCTTATTGAAAGTCAAAACTAACGTAGATGTTGACGATAGAATGTACGGAACCTCGGATGGTGTTTAACCATGGGGCCTATATCATAGAAACGTGTTAATGGATACTGATTGAAGGACTATTATCGAGGAGTATTAAAAGATGTAACAAACATTTATTCTGTGATTGCAAAAGTGACTATTTCGTTCGATCAACGGAGCCTTTTCAATTCGAGAAAGTGAATATATATTATGATATAGAACGAGCTTGTCGTGAAACAATAGGGAATCGATAGTAAACTTATGTGGAAAGTGAGATTTTCATAGGGTGCGATGAATTTTTATTCATGAAAACGGAGATGATTGAAAATCGATAGTTTTGCACGCGGACAAGGGATTCGAGCGCGTGAAACGCGTTCAATGTGCTTTTTAATTCTGAATAAATAAAGTATAGCTATATAGCTGTGCTCGCAGCCCGCCTTGTACATATAGCTATATTCGCAAATGAAAAAGAACAAAGAGTTAATCGAACATTACTTCCAACTTTAAAATTTCCTCTAAAAGTTTGTAAATATATTAAAGGTGTTAATTTTAATTTGCTATAAAATGATTCTTGTCCGCGTTGCAAAAATGTGGCGAGCTGTCAGCTTGCATTAATTACAACCCTCGAAAGCGTCTTGACATGCCAATACCGGGTCAATTTTAACCCACAGTAGGGTGATATTATAGAAAATATTATGTAGTAATGTTTATAGGATAGGTGTTATAGACGAAAAGTAGACTTTATGTTTCATAGTTTATGAATATTTTGTAACAAAATATTTGTAATAGAATTTTGAATCGTATTTTTATCCCACTTCCTGCAGAGTAATAATCTGTGTTGAGAACAGTCTGCAATATACCGATATTTGGATCCTTCTGTCAGATTAGTGATAGTTGCTTTTCATTTTTTGGGACAAAAGTGACCCGATGTCGGCTGAGGGTACAAAAAAAAATAACGAACAATCCGTGACTCTTCAAGTGCTTTACACTACTCTATTCCGATGACAATCGATCCAATATTAATTTTATTTGACATCTTTCGTCGATCAGCTTCATACTGTAAGAAACTTTCGAACATGTTCGAAATAAAACTCGAAATAAAGTTTTTCCAATAAATCTGTCCAATGATTCATTTACTATTTTAATATTCTAGCGATTTCTAGAGGAGTGGGCGTGGAAGAGTGATCAAAACATTAATTTTACATCGGCGAAGAAGCCATTTTTATTATTTTACAGTCGCATTCCGCTCGACTCAGAGTCCCCGGCGTGTCCCAGCCTGAAGAAGTTATACCTTTGAAAGTTTACAACAAGTGTTCCCTCTTCGAAGTCTCACATCTAAGGTGCTAGTATATCTACAGTGATATAATTTCATCTTACACGACTATACACGCATTCGGCCGGGTCGTTCGACGTCGAATAAAGAAAAGAAAACAGTCGTTTTTTTCGTTTCGTTCGACCCAATTTACTTCTTCTATTTTTTGTATTTTCTTTCTTTTATCATTATTAGTATTAATAATATTATATGCAATATATGTACACGAGAATTCCCTGTATTGCTACTTTACATGATCTCCGTCGTTATCTTTCCTCTCATCTTTTCGTCTCTCCCATTATTTCTCTTGATTGTTGTGTATACATGCGTGGAGAGTGTACGATTATGTGTCGATTGTGTCAAGCGTGAGTATGAAACCGGAAATACGCGATCAGTGGAAAAAGTTGAGATCCAGCGTTTAATGTGACTATCCTCTTTTTGTGCGATTCTGAAACTCTGACGAAGGAAATCGAACAAATCGATTATTTAACTGACAAGAACCGTATTTGCAACATAACTTTCTAACAAAAATTTCTGCACAACTATCTTTCATACAAGGTATAAGTGCACTGTAAAATTTGAAGAGGATTATGAAATCAAAATTTAAAGGAAGTTTTCAGAGTATCTTTTCCTTCGAAAGAGCTCGTTTTGATTCTCCATTCTTGTCTACACCTAATTTATCCACTTTATCGCGCTTAGGCCGTGCTTTCTCGTTTCTATAATCACACTATTTGTTTCTTCATCCATTTGGCTGGACTAATTGCAACTTTCGTGTTCTAGACAACGATGGGCAAATTGAGGACCCGTTGAGCCCACGGAGTGCAGGTTTAGAAATTTCGAATTTCTCGTGCCCATCACAGTCCTAAGAGAATCAGACGAAAGGATTAAATCGCACCTTCGTTTCTTCTCATCGCAATCGTGTGCGTTGTACGTACTCGAGTTTGTACTCAAAGTGTAGAAAAATAAATTATCATATCGAGTATACTATGAATGGCCCGATACGAGATGTTATCCGTGAAAATATTTAGTAAACGAATCTTGAGTGCAAAATAAGACTAATTTGAAGTAACGAAAATACGTACCTACCGTCCAATACCGATACCAATAATTAAACGATAAATCTCCCAAATTGCCTTATTTTGATCTCAGACATCGTTTAACGGTGATCAATGCATTCATGAAACATCTAGAAAATCTCCGCATCTAGAAAACTATAGTCGAATTGAAATTATAGAAACTTTTACAATAGGTCCAAAATAATGGACTTCATTGTTTCACCAACGTGCTGCTAAATATGCAAGCACTTTTCCAATTCAATGCATCTTCAAAAGTAGAATATAATCGTGCAATTTCGACAATTTTCACCATGAAACGTTTCTTCGAACAAATTACAGAATAGTTTCATAAAAGCTTAAGGAAAGTACATTAAAGTTTATCGATGATATAAATCGTTGAAACAGCGCTTATATTTTTAACAGCATCTAAGCCCACACAATCTTTTGTGCGTGTCTGCCAGTTCTCGAAGTACGTACACAATTTCGTTGAAAATTTTCGAGTCGATGTTTCTCTGCACTTTGTAAAAGTCGATTTTTCCTTCACAATTCCATGAAACAAAGCTGCGATAGCAACAAAGTTTATTGTTTTGTTGGAGTCTTCTACGAGAGAAGTTTACAAATGACGCAACACAGTTCCTATATACTTTCATATATGCTCGATACCGCGAAAGTATTTGAAATATCGTGTGTGTATTGATTCATCGAGATGTATCTCGATGTACCTCTAAACGATACACATATATCGAACTACACAACACATCAGCTTTTTTTCACTGTACAATTATAATTGCACCTTTTCAAAGTTCAATTACATACTCTATAAGTTACAAACCACCTTCTTTATATTCGACTATTTGATTATTATTAACAATTTCACCGTGAAAATCGTACGATTCGACCAATTACACAACAATTGTATAGAGAATTC
The DNA here is from genome assembly GCA_945859555.1 of Megachile ligniseca. Lineage (NCBI taxonomy): Eukaryota > Metazoa > Arthropoda > Insecta > Hymenoptera > Megachilidae > Megachile > Megachile ligniseca. Next base: position 3,014,837 of record OX243792.1, read on the forward strand.
GATTGCTACAACAATTGGACTGGGAAAATTCCCAGAAAAAAATGAACGAATTCGATTTTTCATCCCAGTCGGATTCGATCGTGAAAACCTGCGATTAGCAGGCAAGCATGGCATCCATTCGACTTTCTTTGTTTCTCTATTTGTTGTACAGAGGCGAACATAGTAAGCTTCCTAGGGAAATTGGCGACATAGGGGGAAGTCTACCACTTTTGCACTCTTGCAATTTGGGAATTTAGGGATTTCGGGACTTTGAAATTTCAGATCTTGGAAATGTTGAGGTTTAGAAATTTGAAAATTTAAGATTACATCTTCCCCTAACCTTCCCCTACAAGCCTACGTTGTACCCAAATGTACAATCTCTTAGAAATTTTTCGTGTGACACTGTATAACAACAAATCGATTGAGATCATAAGAAAGCACCTATTTGACGGCTCTAATAGTCCAGGTAACAGAGTATCCATAAAGTAAGTATTTAGTTTGTTCCCCTCCGTTAAAACTCGCTAAACTTTACTTTTATGGACACTCTTCATAGAGAAAGAAGTGAGGATTTTTCGCAAGCCACGTTAGGAAAAAGACCTACCACTAATTGACCGTCGACGCCACTTTTAGCTCATTTATTATCGAACGTGCTCGTCGCGTAATCTAGAAAAATAGAGTCACGATTACCGAGAACCGTACATATCTACCACAACGATTATGACCTAGACACTTTCTTAAGTTACATATCGACTCTTGAGTAACGAGAATGATCGATATTCGACTAAACATGTTTCTCTCGAGCTGACATTAATCACTGGTTCTAATTACGTTTCCACTGGATATGCATTCGCTTCATTTTTGTCTAATTACAGTAGTGCCTTAGGTGTTGCCCCACATTCCGAAAACTATGAACTGGTAAATTCCTCAACCTCGGAATTTCCTAAATACCTCACTTCCAAAATTCTCCAATTCTTAAAGAAATGATGAAAATTTGCGCTCCACACCTGGACACTACCATAACCAGAAATTGATCGATTACCTTTCAATCATTTTCATCGAATCGATTTGTTTCTCTGATAAATCGTTCTACGTAAAATAGGACTCCGTTAAAGGCCTAATTTCCAACTACTCTCCACGAAAACACTTCACAGATGAAAAAGCACGAGTAGTTCGATCGTTCACCCTCCATCGAGACAGTTCCAAACGTCGATATCATCCTAATCCTACTTATTTTTCGATTTGTACCCTGTTCGTCATCATGAACAACACGTTCCTCGATTAGACTGCGATTATCGGTAACAGCGGTAAGAATTTTTCTGCGGGTGGCTGCTCGACGGTTAAACTGTTTCTGTATCGATTGTGAATTCCATCCGGTTGAAAGGCTAAAACACGTGACACTGAAAAATCTATGAAAACCGAGAGTAACGATTTAATCGATTGTCAAATGATCAGAATTGCCCGGGCCTGTTTCTCGACAGATTCGTGTCTTCGTTCTTTCGAGTCCTCTTCTCTCAACATTTTTCGAACAAGTCTCGAGTTCATCCTTTTCCGTCTCTTTCTTCGTCGTAGTCTCGCACAACCTCTTAGAGGGTTCTCGAGAGAAAGAAAGAAACCTTACCCCCTCGACAGGGTTCCAACGACCTACAGTTTACGTTGAAGTTTTTAGAGCCTTCGAGTATTAGCCTACTGGTAGATGATGGGATGAGTAGGTTCGACTGGCAGGTCACTGTCCAGGTTCAAGGACACGCCATCTTTTGATACCAGGTAGTGAGTGAGCAATTGACCTTTGCCCTTCACGAACACCATGCCACGTTGCTCGAAACCGAAACCGAATGGCTCCAGGATCTTCCGGGTCTCGTCCGTCACCTAATATTTAAACACGTTTCTCATTCATCACTCGTGAAAATAAATAAATTAACATGTAATATTTATTAATATAATCAACGAATAATATATGTATAATTAACTTGCGGGATACTTCGAATTAAATTGATAGCGACATAGTATAATTAATAGTCTGAACATAATTGCAATATGGAATTGAATAAATTTACAAGTTACCTGGATACAACCGACTTTTCCGGTGCTCTCCATCCTAGACGCCACGTTCACGGTATTACCCCAGATGTCGTAATGAGGTTTCCTCGCTCCGATAACTCCGGCAATTACTGGACCGTGATTAATACCCATTTTTAGGACAAAGTGATTAAAACTCTGCTCGTTGATGCTGGACAATGCTTTCTTCAGTTCCAAAGCGAACTCGACGAGGGTCGAGAGATGACCCCATCGAGGCGTGTTCTCGGACTCTACAGATTCCGTTATCCCTGATGCTGCCATATATGTCGAACCTATTGTCTTGATTTTTATGATGTCTTGGAACTTTGTCTGGTCGAGGATCTACACAAAACAGACAATTACAGTGATTCAATTTCCTGACACTTCATGACCTGACACTTCGGGTCATCGAAAGCGATCGAAACATCAAAGGTACTCACCGCATCGAAATCCGATATGACTTCGTTTAGGAACCTAAGACACTCGAGACCTTGGTTGTTTATGCTCTCCTCGCTGTAGAAGTCCGCAAAGTTCGGCATACTGGCGAATAACACCCCCACCTCGGAATAGCTCTGGCTGTACAGGTCGTCGTGGTGTCTCGCGCTTGACAGAAAATAAGCGGCCACATGGGGTGGCAGGATGTTGTATATAAGGGCACCGTTTCTACGCTTCATATCGGCTGCTCTCTCCCTTTGAGCCACCACCTCCCTACCCCGCAGATACAGCATCCTCCTCGATTTCTCCGTCTGCAAATCGATCAGTCATCGAAATCGTGCTTCACCTTTCGCTCAACCTTTACCTCTTCGAGGGTCGAACACGAATGATACTTTTTTTAAACAACGCTAAATGTCCCCAGAATTAATTGACCGGACACTTAGGGGTGCTCTTTTATCATCGCATCTGGCAAATTTTAGCTTAGTTCATGTTACATATGCCAAGTAATGTTTTACTTCGTGAATATTTTAATAGGTCAGCATTTTATAAATATTTTATTAACAAGCAAGCAATTGTTCGAGTTCTATTTGGGGTTTAACCTGAATGGTGTATGACTTTTAAAAACTCAGAAAGTCTTCAACCTCGATTAATTTTTTCATCCTTCGTATTTCCTATCACTTTTTGATAACATCAAGAGATGACAGATATATTACTCACATATCTGGAGACGATGACCAAGCAAATGGCCACGACGAAGAGAGTGGCAGACAGGTAGTACTTTGAAGGAAAAGATGGCGGGTCAAGAGGAGACGAAGCATAATCTTCCCAATCGAGCCTGGCTCCCAGTGGATAACTGTTGATAAAGCACTGGATACCTGCTATCCCGAACATCAGATACGCTTTGCCCAGGTAGTAAATGTAATTCGGCATAGAGATCGCCACCAGCGTCAGCACGCCCATGTAGGAGTAATAAGAGGGGTATGGACACCTTGTTGACAACGTTATGGTAGCATTTAGGGGAGGCATCACCTCCTCGATCACCACACAGTTGAACTGTTCAACAAGTTCAAACAGCAAGGTGAATGTAAATGGGCAGTTATAAGTGGTCTATGGAACCATAAATTAAACCGTGATTACTAATTTAATAAAGGATTAACTCGAAATTGTGTTTCGTACCATGTCCAGAAGCAGAAAATCTCCCAGAGAGAAGATCATCAGCAAAGCAAGTGTCCTCCTCAGCCACATAGCCTTTACAGCGCTACCCAAGCAAGTGGCCCCACCCAAAACAATGGCGAACAAAGTAACCACCACTATTCCACCCCAGGTGAATGGTCCCCAGGGTTGAAACCTCCATACCGGAGACGAACAGACCATTACCAACGGTCCACCTAGCAACGACAAGGGCGAGAATGCTTCTTCAGCATTGTGAAACGCGGACTCCACCTTCTTGTCTTTGAAACGTAGCGAGAACCAATGCGCGTGTCCCTTCAAGTCTGCTACTCCGCCTATGATTTATTAAAAAACACGGGTGTTTCAAGGAAAATTATTAAGAATGGAATGTCTTCAAGGTTCATATACAAATTGTTTCAAATTTCGTACGAAGATTCTTTCAAAGTTCATCGACTATTTCAAAGTTCAAACTTATCTGGCTTAATGGCTGAACTAATAATCTAGAAGATGTTATATTAAGAAAATGGATGAATTAAGATTACCTTTGCTGTCGAGTTCCTTTCGTAGCCTCTGCCAGAACTCTTCGGTGTCTTCCTTGTTGTACCTTCCGTCCCTGGTGTTTTCCATCGACCTTCTCGAATTTTCCGCGTTCGTCAGTGAAGCAAGACTCTTCGTCACAGCTGGCTTGAAGGGTTTCAACGCTCGCACTATGAAGTAAGTGACGATGCCCGCCTTCTTGAGTGCCTCTTCTCTGTCCTCGCCGTGGGCTGGCTCGACCTCGAATTCCCCGTTCAGAAAGCTCAGTGTCACGTTCGAGATGTGCACCCTCCTTCAAATATTTCCTTGGTAAATCTACCGCAGTTCATCTCATACAATCAAGAAATCGTATTTTGCGATATTAAAAATAAAGTTCGATTTATTTAAAATTCACTCGTGTTAACTGTTGACAATCATTTGCTTAATGATAACGATGTTAACTTTCTCACCCTGCCCTTCCACTGCTCTCCATCTTGTTCGCCAGTTCGACGTCTTTGCTGTAAACATCGAACTGCCACTGTCTTTGACCGAGTACACCGGCCAAAACTGCACCAGTATGTATGCCCACCCGCATATCCACGGGACTGTTGGTCGTCTGTTGCACGTATTTGATGGCATCCACCATGGACAGACCCATGTACACGCAGAGAACAGCGTGGTCTGACCTTTCGACCGGTGCTCCACTGATGCAGTAGTAACAGTCGCCCAGGATTTTGATTCGCAACTGCTCGTACCTAATCATTCATTTTACACTTTCAACTTTTCGAGTGAAATTAACACTTGAATATCAGGCTTTCTCATTTGATCGTTAGAGGAACTTTAATCGGATAAAATGTAACAGCATCTGAACAATACAAATACCCAAGGTGCACCCAATATTCAAATTAAGACCCACCTCTCGCTGAGTTGATCGAATCTCGCGAATAACTCGTTTAAGATCTTCACAAGTTCACTGGCGCTGTACGTGGATGAGATGGCCGTGAAACCGACGATATCCGCGTACAGGATCGATACGTTCTCGTGCCTGGACATGTAGATCTTCTTGAACTGCGTGTCCAACGAGGCACCTAGATCCTGTCGCATTTTCACCGCAACGTGTTCAGGTAACACGCTCAAAAGCAGCCTCTCCTGCTCGGCGCTTTGCTCCTCGATCACCAGCTGAACCTCTAAGCTCTGTTTCGTCTCCAGGAAGGCTCGACGTTGCTGGAACTCCGTCAAGGAGTAACTGGATGCACCCAGCAACATCGCACCGACGGATAACGTCAGTGTTAGCGCCTGAAAATCATAAGAGATTCCTGATTTCAACTCTAGAATGTCAGAATTACTTCCAAGAAGACTCAGAACAAGATTCGTACAGGCAGTAGTTGGAAAGAATTTTTTAGGGACTTTTATGATTTTGTTGACAAGTAAGAATTTAAAGGAAATGCCTAAACCAGTTGGAATCGAAATTGTAAACATACATCTGTCATTTCCAAACGAACGATTTCTCAGCGACTAACCCTACGTCCGTTTTTCCTTTTGCTTTTCGCACGGAAAATCGTCGAACTCGCTCTATCTTGCACGCTTGACAGAGTCCTATTCAACCGCAGCAGCTTTTGTTCGAATCGTTTGTCCACGGCGAACAATAGAACAGGATCGTAATTGAATTTTCTGCCCCCGAGAAATTAACCGGGAGACGGTTTTGTGTTGTTTTATCGATTAAAATGTTCTCCTTTTCGGTTTTATTGGTCTGCTCGATCGAGGAATCTGTTAATTCGTCGGTAATTAGCAGGGTCAAGATACAATGCTGCACGTTGGTCCGGTTATTATCTAATCGATATTTAAACCAGATTTAATTATATCGTTCAATCAACCCCTTATATGTATACGAATATGTGTAGTCAAACCAGACCAATTTCATTTGCTCGCAGTAAAATTCGAAAACTTTCAGTTTGTTGATTAGTCTATTAAGGTATCAAGTCAACTTGCATTTCGTGTACACATACGTCGGTACAGATATCAATATACAGTCAAGAACGTGTATTTCGACGAGTCTATTTCGTCGAGCTTAAAATACTCGCTCTTTGAAATTTGAATTCGGTAGACGCAAAGAAGGTGTGTAATAAAATGTTAACAACTATCATTTTCTTCAATTTTCTCGCGGAGAAAGAGACGTTCGAAAGGGGGTTGGTCACACCCTCGATCAACCTGAAAAGAAGGGTTCATTAAACAAGAACCAGTGATTATTGCAATTATCGTTTGAACCGATGCATCGAGGCTGTTTGTTACCGAGTTGACGAAGAAAGTAGATCCTGCCATTGAAAACCGATCGTATGTCGTGCATGGAAAGGCGGCATGTCGCGTCATTGCACATCTCTTTCACCTTCGTCTCTCTCTATTTTAAACAACCATTGAGCGAACTCTACTCGGCTGTTACTAACGATAGAACCACGTGCACGACTGAAACTTTCGCTCTCGCGACCATTCTTGTCTAGGAAATTTTGTGACAGAACGTGTTGTTTCATCGTGCACGACCACGTCGTGCTTTGACCCCGTCGGATCGTCAATGAAAATCTGTTTCATCGATGCTTTCGGTTACCTCAATCACCCCTATGACACATTATGCACTATATCCATTTCGTACGATTCAGAAATTTCTCGGAAATAGAACAAAGTGAAAGCATTTTATGCTTCTATAATAATAATAACCAATTTGCAATTAGTGGAAACATTTCGATAGAATTAACTGAAATTTCGACGGACGTCAGAATGTAAAAAGAGTTGAAAACTCGATAAAATGTCTTTCTAATTATCGCAGCATCGAAGCCAGGCCAACAAATTTGCGATGCTAATGATCGTGACAGACTGTTCATTACCGGCCTTCCCCCAATCAAAAGCTGATTAATCGACGTTCCACGGTGTCGTATCCCCCCGGAATTCAAGCACAATTTCCTTCGTGCCAGCTTTTACGACACACTATCCTGCAAAGTTACTCGTTCAATTTATGAATCCTGTTCTTGTTCGTTTTACCTTTCCGCAGGGGACATCGTCGCTTTAATTAGCGAGCAGGTAGACCTGCTATTCGTACAAGTAACTAGACACTAATTAAAAATCTCGGATTTACGAACTGGCTTCCATTGAAAAAGGAACCTTCGGAAAGGAAATCAAACTGTCTGGACGTTATTTCGTGTAATGAACGCGTGGTGATCTAATATGTGATATAATGCTTGGTAATCCAACACGTGATGAAGCGCGATAACCTTACGCATAATCCAACGAGTAGTAATCCAACGTGCAGTAATTTAACGCGAATATCAAAAGATCGTTACTCAAATAAACAAGTACGATTTCTAGGTTTCCAGAAATATTTGAACAATGGATTGCATCGAAGAGTTGAAGTAGAGACAACAGAGATGATGGAGGTACTAGTTCGATGGCTAATCGATCAGTCGAGTGAAGCTGAATCGCTGAGAATATATAAAGCGACTTGATCCGGCTCCTATTATTCCTTCATAAAGCTTATTTACACTGTGCAAAGGTTTTTCTCCTTCCGAGAAAGTTCCGTTATACCGTAATTTATTTACCTAGCGAATTCGTTCGACAATTTAGAGCTAGTCGTTTGCTCTTAATACTTTAAACGGGATATCATCGTTTCCTCTTTAATGGATTATTTTCTAACTCTTGGGGTCTAAAATTAAATAAATCCGGTATAAAGGAACGATATTTAAGCCTCCACAGATTGATTCGATTGATCGCATAAAATTATACACCTATACACACTGTTGATTTTTATTTTTCAGAAAGAAAATTATTAAGCAATTATTGATAATATAGAAAGACGTACGATTAACATCATTTTTGTTGTAATTCATTGTTTTGAATTTATTGTTAAAGACAACAGCAAGATTCACGTCACTGCTTCCGCGATTATTTAACATCGAACCTTGCATTTCATCTAGAAAACTAACGCCCACGAGACACTCCAACGCGTCGACATTTTTCCGGACATATTATTTTTTATAACTTCTATTTTAAAATTGGTTAGACTTGAAACCATTACCCTAGATTCCTTAACGCGTTCGCCACGTACGCTATCGCCGCATACCGTACGAACGTAAAATCAAAATTCTTCGCGTGATTTATTAACTCGTAAATGTCAATAGCGTTCAAATTGTAACTCCGACCGATTGCTCGCGAACGAGATTTCCAGGTAACCGGTTAATTGCCTTAATTGCTCTTGATTAGATCATTTATCTTTTGATTTCCATTCCGCTCTTTCAATTAGCAAGGTGTAACTTCAAATTATAACCTTCTCGATTTCACCGATTCGATACCTTGTCTATTGATATCAACTTTATTTCATTCGGTTAAATTCACCGATCACAAATGACTCTATATGAAATTATGTTAAACTGTTCAACCAAAAGTAAAACACTCAACGTTTCAAAATAAGATAAAAAACAATAGTTCGCAATTCGCAAAAGAAAATGAAAACTTTTTCAATGAAGTTTCATCTGTCTCTGAATCAAAGGACTGCCTCAAAGTTGAATAAAAAAGACTTCTTTCGACGAGCGAACACAGAGTAGTCTCAAAGGACCAGGCAATGAATGTGTCAATCAGTTGTCCTGGGAGTTCGTCGGCTTCGAATCAATTTCACAGAGGAAACCATACTTTAACAGCCTTCTATACCGTGCCGTCTGTATACACATCGTTTTCCATTCAACCTAAACTACCATATTACTCCTGCGGTGACAGAAAACCCACTGTTACATCGTTTCGCCTTCCGGTCCTAAACCAACAACGAAGTACACGCCGCGTAAAAGGTTGGAGCTTAACTCCTTTAGAGTTAACTCACGGAATTTTAAGAGACGATTCGTACAAAGTTAATTATTTACCCACATGACATTATTATTCATATTTTCGTAAAACGTAATGGTACGGAGGTAGACGTTAATGTGTTTGCCGAGGACTGAGGGTTGTGGACATTGAGGGGATGAACGAGATAAGTGAAATTATAATTCTTAACGAAATTAGCAGGCTTAGCCCCATGAGAATTTATTCAATTAGGTACACAACCCAAAAGATAATTTCCTACTTGGAAATTTCTAGGTCCTCGAGTTATATTTTTGCTAGAGAAGGTAGATTCGGCGTTGACCGTGCAGTCGCGAGACGTACCAAGACATCGATGGGTATCTGGGCGGGAGCCTTGGAGAGTCCAACCACGGAGACGATGTAAGTGAGCGTGGTGCCGAAAGCGAGCAAGGCACAAAGGGAGAGCCTGAGGGGCAGGGTGGCGAACAGTAGGTAGAGCAAGAGCAACAGCCAGTCTAGTCCGTTCCTAGGCGTGACCTCGGTGGACTTGAGGAACAGCTGAGCGAGTAGCTGTGCGGTGGACAGTAGCCAGGCCACGTGAGGGACCACCGACCAGAGCGCATCCTTGGCTCTGGGGTTGCACTTGGCCCAGGCCAGGAGACCAAGGTTCAGTCCCAGGAAGACGGCGGTGAGTCCTCGGACCAGCAATTCGAGACCGGGCACGATGATCGTCTGCGCGCCATAGAGAAGCGCCGACAAGAGGAAACACTCGAGGCCACCCCGCCTTTGCTGAAGGGACGAAGCACGATAGAGCGTCTCTAGTTTGGCGCTGCTGAAGCTGGTCCGCAGGAGGTTCGACGGCCTGCCCGCGCTCAGGTACGAATCCTCGTTCGAGGTCTCTTGTCTTCGTAACATGGCGCCGTTACTCTCTCTCTCCCTCCCTCGTGCACACACACACGCACACTCACTCTTCTCCTGGCACTCTCTAAATCACATTCCTCCTGTTCCTGTGGTCGGCGTCGCCTGGGCAGACACGTTGCTGAGACATCGGCCGCGCGAACGTCACCAGCGAACGCAGGACACCTCTGCTCCGGATGCTGCTGACTCGACGACGCCTCGTCACGGAGCCACCACCTTACGTGCTCCACCCTCGTGAATCGGTATCGCCGAACTTGAAGAACACACACGCCAACTATCGCCACTCTCACGCACTCTCACACACACGGCTTTTCGGATGCAGCTGCACCCGCCGCGCGGGGTACTGGCCGGGGTACTACTGCCGGTAGCTCCTCTCGTCTCTCCTTCGGAGAGAACCGGACCCGCTCTCTCCGTCCGTCTCTTCTCTCCACGATCGCCACCTCCACCCTCGTTCCCGTTCAGGCTTGCGCCATGCGAACCACCCGACAGCTACGACCCTTCACGCGGGTCGATATCAACCACCACAGAAGCTCAGCGCCGTCCACGCCAGGCCCTACACCTGCGCCGCTCTTTGCCCTACCTACGCGTACCTACCGACCTAGCTGCACCCTTCGACTACCACCACCATCGCAACCACCACCACCACCGTCGACGACAACTTCTCGCTCGTTTTCCGTCAATTACCTCAATGTCGGTCACCCTCTCTCCACGCTCGCTTTTCACGCTCGCTGCCATCCGTTTCTTTTCGCACAGCCCGAACCTCGCGGCTGCTGATCCTCCTCGATCAACTTATCGCCCTCGCCGACCGGGTCATCGTAACTGTTCCGATGTAACGAGCTGCCCAGCTGGAATCCTCGATCGCGTACCAGTCGCCCTGCGTGTCACTCCAGGCCGGTAATATGCTCGAACAAACGGAAGGTAGGTATTCCTTAAGCATGCGAGGGATGTTCGGGGCACTGCCATCGATTTTCTTCCCTTTCGGGACTGGGGTATTGTTGGCCGAGTCGAGTGACCGAGAACTTTTATTTTACCGCGACCAATTCTTTTCTTACCGCTTTCTTTTCTTTTTCATTTAATCCTTTCATTTCGGTATTTTAATGTGTTCCTAGATTTTGGAAATCTGGCGAATTGTCGGGGTCTAAATTTGAGAGGGTGGTTTTATGAATTTTTATATTGGTAGGGAATGTACTTTAGTATTATTTGGTATCATTGTTTTAGAAACTGGTTGTGACCTAGGTTGTAGGAGTCGAGATCTTTGATGTAGTAGATGATAGAGATCCATGATCTTCGATCACAGTAACCAGTATTAATTGCTACGCAAATGTTTATAACAATAGCAACAAATTATTACTTCTCCAATAATCGACAAAAGAGCGTTTCGTCGATAAATTGCCAATTATTCGATTGATAAATAACTCGATAAACTGAATCCAAACGCAAAAGTGATATTTGAATAACGGCCGAATCGACCTTGTCTACATTAAATGATTCCGATGATTTCTATTATTTCAAGCAGCTTTTATAATCTCGCTTTCTATCATAATCGCTTTCGTCGGGGAAATTGATAGCTGTTGTTCCACTTCGTGTCGCTGTGGAAAATGAATCGAGCCGATTCGTTCATTCGATAGGTCCAGCATTTTCCAGGAAATTGAACCACGTCGATTTTTCGCCGAGCCATTAATTCCAGTCGCTTTCGTTAACTCTGTTTCGCTTAAAAACGATCAGCCTTCGAAATCGAACGTTTGTTTAAAGAATTCTTGTATTTCTTTAATTCCGCGAAGTTGGATAGAGCGAAAAATATTTTCGTTAAAAATACGGTGGTAGGTCGAAACGAATTCGAGCAGTCGGATATTGATTCGCGGGAAATGCAATCGCTAGATATCACGGAATGGTTCATCACTAGGACTCATAATTATGGATGAGCCGATATTCCCGCTCTGGGAATCCTCCGAAGGACCTTCTGCAGGAAATGAGTCCCTTTCCGCCATCGTGAATTTCAAATTCATCGTCTCTTAAGAATAAGAAGAAAAAATACAATCGTTAACGATCCCTTGTTCGCTGCTTTTAATCAATGTTTCAATCTTACAATGGATGAAAAGGAAATATTACTAACTAGAATAAAGTGTACTCAAAAAATGAAAAATATACGTCCATTCTAAATAAGTACATTAAAATAATGATACAAATCGGCTTATGAATTGTAAAAAGATGAAAAGAAAGTACGAACTCTTCGATCGAGCTTAAATTCTTGTTTATTAACCCTCGGATACCGAGTCACTCAAGACTTAACCTCAAATCTGTTTTATATAAAAACGATAAAAAATCTTATAAACTTTTACCCCGACAACCTTTTAGTAACTCTTTTTGTCTGGCTCCTAGATCACAATCTTCTTCCAGATTTAAATACTTAAAATATTTAATATTAACTATCCCCAACAAATCTTTTATCACTGTGTTAACCCCACATTCGCCACGCATCACGCCATATATCCAAAGGTTAATTCTAAATATAGATACTACAATCGGCAGTGCAAAATTGCGCACAGAACATTCTGAAGAAAAACTCTCAGAAGTTCTCTCCGCTTTTCCCATTTGTTCAATCATCCGAAGATTGGTCCACTTGTTTCTGTATCTCATCAGGGACGATGTAACCAAGCTGCTTCATCTCCTTAACGATCTTAGGCACCTTGCTGAGATTATCGATCCATTTGTAATAAGCCAATTCCTCTCTGGTTCCGCCATATTTCTTCGGCAAATGAGCCGGAGAAATGTGTTGATGAAGACTATCCATGTTGCTACCATGAAAAAAAATCTTGTTCTGCATCCGGACGTCCAACAGCGGCTTGAACACCGAGAACATCACGTCGAATACCCAAGATTGATGCAGAATATGTATGGCGTGTGTTTTCATGGGAAACGCCGTCACCATCAGTGCTGTTACCATATTGGCTATCTGAGGAAATAGAAAACAGCTTATGATTGTGTTTCGTTTGATTCGAGTAGACAGAAATCGTGAGACGTAGATTTCAGGAATACGAGCGAAGCAGAATCACGCTCGAGTTTAAAACGGGTCAATTAAGTGTTGGGCTGGGTTGTAGAGCGTATAAACAGGCCTGTTTTAACGACGTGGAGGAAGAAATAAATTTGGACGATAAATGGAGAGGTGGATGCAGTGACGTAACTAGAAATTTGTTGCAGGTGAACCAGAACACTCGATCTTAATCGTTGTACATTAGGTATGAGTAGTGTGGTAATTTGGAATTTGGAAATTTACAAGTTCAAGATTTCGATTTTAGATTCTTAATGATCCTTCGCAAAGTTTGAATCCTGGAACTGACCATTTCGAGTGGAATTTCCTATAGTGGCAATTTCGCAAGCTCGGGATTCCGATGAAATCATTTCACGAACTTTGCATCTCACGCAACTCCAATAACGTTTCATCAAACTTAATCCCACTAATCCTCTCAGCACGAAGTTACCAAATGAACTCCGATGACCTCTCCAAAATAGAATCAACAACCAATTCATTCGAACTCCAAACCACACTTCCGAACTTCCCGTTCCATATTCGCTTCCGCATCCTCGAAGTCTTATCTACTCGTTCAAGGTCCATCAACGACATCGGCAGTGTTTCGAGTACTATTTTCGTCGTCCCAAAAGTTTCCGTTTCTTCCGTGTTGTCAAACGTCGTTTGTCTCTCGGAATCATCGAGGCAACGATTAAAAGGAAGGAAATCGAGAAGCACCGAAGAAAATCGGTGTCGAGAAGTTTACGGGTCGTTGAAGTTTCAAGGACACCATTACTGGTCCGCTCCACAGAGCCACTTGATCGGGTTAGGTACCCGCGAGGGATGAATAAACGTAACAGGAGGTTGTCAGATAAAAGGAGGGACTATTAGTTTCAAGGTCGTTATAGATGGTTCAAGTTTCAAGAACGCTGAAAGTAGATCGATACCTGGCCAAGATATCTTGCCGAGATAAATTAGACGCTTCGTCACGTGGAGTCCCGTTTAATTGAACGCTCCTTTTTGATTCAGTGTTTCAACCCATAAATAAATTAATCGTTAGATCCAGGAATTCCGACAGCAATCGTTACGATTTTTAGATGCTTGGTTATTTTAGGAAGTTTTGATCGTAGTTATTTGACAAATTTGGAATTGGGACATTTTATAAATTATAGCAGATTATTTGGATGAATGACTTTCGCACTGAAGTTATTTAAAAAATGTTACCTGTGGAGTAATTGTCCAGGCATGAGCCATAGTGATGCCTTCCAGATCAAAAATGGCGACGCCGCCAAGAATTTGTGCTCTGGGCTCCAAGACCCCGAGCTCCAGTATGATAACCGTAGCCTTGAACAGCTCCTCCACAGAATATTTTCTTGGATCCCAGTTTCCCAATCGATAGATCATTATTCTTCTGCCACATTGTGTCCTGTAAGCAGGCACCGTCATCACGTCGTCCTCGCCGATATGCTTCATCTCCACTGGACTCACATCTTGATGAATCTCTGGATGTTCCTCTTTGAAGTTGCAGTAATTCACTATCTATCGAAAAAGCCATTGAGAAAGGAGGCTAATAGTCTGGTTAACCTCCAAATATATTTTAGTACAAAAATCTTCCTACTCAAATTTGATTTCAACCTGATACGATAGAATAAGAAGTAATTTCTTTTAAAGAAAGATAGGTTCCCTTTTGTAATTTAATGCTAATTGAACCACGCAACTTCGATAAATCTTTTACAATTTTAAAAACCCCACTAATTTGCATTAACACCAAATCAAAGTCTAGTTAGAAAGAATTAAAATGCTTTCGATAGCCTTTCGATCCTGGCAACCTGTAAGGCAGTCAGTTCGCCTTGGCATCGTTGTGCAACCGATCGAACTTGTTTTACCAATATACTAGACATTCCGCAACGAAACACTCACAGAAATCGATCAAATACAACTAGAAAAATCGATAAACGATCGACTTACCAATCGGTGAGCACGGTTCACATTAAAGTTCCTCGCCCGCAGGAATCTGATCAAGAAGTCGTCGTCCATTCTGTGCGGCATGCACTCGCCTCTCTCTGCGTTTAACAAACACGAGAAAAAATCCTATTACATTGCAGGAACATAGTACACTCATTAATGGGATTAATGGTGCTACTCGAGGGGCGTGTGTACAAGGGACTACTGATTCATTTAAATTATGGTTCAGGATAACTATCAAACCTGCACCATTTAATGTTAGTTGGGGCATTATTTTCGTACATTCCTACATCCTCGTAACTCTAGAATTTACTACTCTGTAAATCTCTATATCCGCAGATTGGCATATTTCTAGAACCGCATATATGAATCACTATATCCCAAAATTCTCAAATACATGCCCACATTGCTATCGTATATTTGAAATGTACAAATAAAAATTGTAAGTTACCATAAATCATATCTCTCAGTTCTTGAAGAGTACTGCACCTGACCTCCTCAGTCTCGCCCAGCTCCCTCCTAGCGTAATCCATCACCTCGGGTGACGGTTCGCTCAAATCCAGGCAAACTTCCTCGTCGTTCACCTGGTCCTGATCGCCCTTTAACTCTGGCATCCTGGTGGAGTCGTCGCGACAATGATCGAGATCATCGATATCGTCCTTCGTACGTGATTCTGCGCCGTTCAACGAAGCTGCATCGGTCGCACAGCCGTTCTCGTTCTCCTGCGGCATGATGCGGCTTTGCGTGATCCACGATCGAATCTGTTTCGAGGACTCGCGACTTGCTGCACGAAGATCACGTCCTTCGAGATAGCAGCGCGAAGGATAACCTCACCTCCCTCAACGATTTTATATGCCTTTTCGCGCTGACAGTCGCGGTAATTTGCCTTTGTTTTTATATTTGCGCTCGTTTTACTCCGAGCCTCTTTTTAACTCGGTTCTCTCTCATACAAGAATTCTTTTGTGGTTCGAATTTAGGTTTGGTTTAATTGGGGATGATGGTTTGAACAGATTTGAGATCGAAGGATCTTTAAGGTTGGATGTTGTAGGATTTTCTTTTACTTTGGGAATTTTACCAAATTATGGATTTTACCACGTTAAACAGAAATTAATAATTCAAAATTTCAGTAAAATTTGAAAAGTTTCAACAATAAGATATAATTATCTTAAATTCGAATTTCTCTTAAAAAGTGTAATTTTAATCCAAACAAGTTTCTGTCCCATTCGAACCGAGTCGACAAGTTCGTCATCTTCGATAAACAACGTGATTCACTCGCAGTCGCGTGTCACGTGTTCGAATCGAGTATTTCCGGTTCCTTCACGCTGTTCGTTCGCGCGAAACTTCCAGCTGCCTTTTGTATTGCTCAAACAACGATGCAACTTTCTCTTTCAAAAATGTATACACCTAAACGATAGTGATTCATAACCCAACTATTCCACAAATTCACTATCTGTCTGAACAAAGTAAAAAATCTTTTATCTTGTGACTAAACTTAAAAAAGCTTGACACTGTTTAGGAATATGTTCACAATTATTTCGTTCTTCGCAGATTTCTTACAGTAAATATTGAATGAAACAATCCTAAGAATTTCCTATGTAAATCACTTGTGTTCAAATATAGAACCATTCGACACTACTTAACAGAATGTACACAAGTACTTTTTATCTCGTGGAAACTCCAAAGCGTAGAATTTACAGAAACCACAAATTTTTGAGCGTGAGAAGAAATTGCCACAATGATTTTACGCTGTAGAAACTTTGACTTGTGGAATCACGAGTTACAGAGCGCGAAATCGGTCGCGCCGCGATGCCGGTCGGTGATGCAACTGGCTGCAACTACGTGCACGGCCTCGTTGCATCGGCACGAAGTGCAACGCGGTTTCCCTCTTACCTGCGGTCTCTTCGAAAATCTTAACGATACAACAAGAACGATCGCAGCGCCATAAATACACAATTTTCTGTACAAACCACAACTTCAATTACATGGCACTTCAGATGTTTCTCATTACATTATGCGGAGAAAAATTAAAACAAAGATCTTATATAATATCTTCATAACATCGGTAATGTCCTAGAGTTTTTTTTTATTATATTATCATTCAGTATTATTGATGCTTGCAATGACCTTCTGTACACATAATATATAAAACGATACATTCTTATTATTTCGCGACTTCGCTAATAATAAGCTTGAATAAGCAGGAATTCTTATTAGAACCAGTGACAAAGTTCAAGGAATCCAAGTTCGCTACAAGGAAATTGAAAGGTATCAAATACTCAATTCCCTTACCGCAAAGAGAACACTGTGAAATTGGTTTGAGCTTTCGAGCAAACTATTTATTCGACTGAGAAGTAAAAAATAATTACAATTGGTCAGAAGAAAGTGGAGAATCGTAAAAAATAGAAAGTGAAATACAAAGTTGAGAACATAGCAGAGTTCGAATTGTGATCCATGTAAAAATAATCGTAATAACGACCAGTGTTGAACTGCATCGTATTACCAAAGATATCATCGTGTTGCGAAATGTGTCATGGTCATCCTGTTGCATCTACGGCTCGGTGCTTTCACTAACGACAACTTTACCCGTAAGTTTTATTGTGGGTGCGTCGAAGCAAGAGAAAGTAAAAGTGAGAATCTCATTTATCTGACTTACTGTTCAAATATTTCCTCGTTCTATAAATACCAAGTTGTGATACCTCGATTACGTCGTATTTTCGATTGGAATTTAATTAACTTACAAAATTGCGATCTTCGAAAGTGAAGCAAAATGGAAAAATTGTGTGCACATAAGAGTGAAATGAAAGAACACGCTAATTGCTGGTAGGTAATCTAGACATCCGCAATTGCTCTTCATTACATGATTTACTCGCATGCACTTGAAATTTCTCAAAGCCTAAATGATCAATTGTAAATCTCAGAAACGAAGTATACATAACATGTCCCATATTTTAGAATCGAAATGTGGTGCACCGTAATTTATTCGTTACGTTCGTTGATGCAATTGCGGCGAGCTGCATAACATCGTTTCATTACTACTTTCTCTGCGGTCTCAGACATTACAACTCCTTTTTCCGACACAGCACCGTTTTTCAACGTAAGATCGTTTTATTCCAAAGATCGACCGACTTTGACATTCGTCTAACTTTTTCTTACACGGTTCCGATCACAGACGTCAAGATTAACAAATACTCAATTAATATTAATATCAACTTACTTTGTATTTATATTTGTAACTTGTATACTAATAATCGTTTCATCGTTATAGATCGATGTCAGAAAATGCATGCACGTCTTTTTTCTGATGGGATAAAAAATGAACCGATGTTTTATTACTTGAGCAAGGTCAATGCGAAAGTTCGTAACATTTGAATAATTTAGCAAGTCATTGCTGACGGCATAATGGAGAAAAAAGTAGTTGCACAACAAGATTTATATGTGAAGCTGATTATATTAATTACAATTACTCTGCATCTTAGTTTGCACCGTTTTATAAAATACTTGGAAGGAAGGGTTGATTTAGTTATCGTGTTCAGGAATTTAAAGTTTTCTTCACTAGTGAATTGTGAAAACTCGACAATCAAAATTAATCATATACCAATTTCAAGCAACAACGTCGATGTAGTTGAAATCTATTCTAAATACACGACGTTGGTATTTGAACTCCATGTAATCAGTTCCTGAGATCTCTTCATGTATGAATCCTTATAGATAAGAATACAAATGAAGCAGAATAAAGAGTTTACACGAGTAATAATGAAAATACCAAGTACAACAAATGAACCACGTTGTTCTCCGGTTACTCACCCTCTTGCAATCTTCTTAGCTAGATCTGTTCTGTCAAGGACGAACGATCCGAGCGTTACCACGGGTCTGGGTACACTGCGACCACCAGTGGAACTCAGTAGGCAGGTTTCAAACCTCTTCCGTGTTTGCAAATCCTCCAACGAGAAAGTTGCACAAGCAACTGTCCTGGTACGATCTAGCATCGGGTCGAGTTCCTAGAGGACCAAAGACCTATCTCTGCCGAGTTCACCGACTTGTTTCCTGCTTGGTCGCTTCTGAACTCACCGATCACCAGATTACTTAACACCGTTTATGGGGCTCGTTTATGTTATGTTTAGAAAATAAAGACAGAAGGAAAGTTCCGTATGATTGGATCGCAGTAGTAAAATAAATCACTCGGCAGAGCATTCTCTAAATGAGTCTTACTTAACCTCGTTTGAGTGGACTGTCTAACCTCACTCATCACGGTTTAACTCATCCACTTCACAGTTTAGTACGGTAATTGAATACAGTGTAAGTTAACTTGATTCAGACATAACCAAACTTAGTTCGAAATCTACCCGACATTGAATCCTCCTCGGTGCAGGAAATGATGCTGTTCTAATTATAACTTTTAAACAAATGTACATAATATTGTCATCTTAAAGACGTGCTAATATCAAACAGATATGCAAAGAAAAAAATATATGTTCGCCTTGGGTAAATATACAGTGCATAAATATCTAACCGGATAATTACGACAAAAAGGTTGCCAACGATCATTACATAAACGACGTGACGTTTAATCACTAACAAGCATCGAATAAAAAATCATTATTTCCAAGAATATTAATCTAAAGCAAGATTCAAGAAATAGAACTTTATTTCGTGATAAAATTCGCAAGTTCATGATTGCTATAAGCGCTTTTAAAAGATTAGAGGTGTAAGGTGAAACGGTTCATCTCGTAAATCGTTATCGTTTAGAAGTTAGACCGTCGACGATTCTTCTTCCACGTTCATTTTCCGCTTATCGACACTCGAGGTAGGTAATCTCGAGGTCTAATTTAGTTTCGAGGGTTGCTCGACGCCTTAATGCTCGGATAAACTGCTTGTTAGAGAACGGATTTCATGGGAATCCTTCGGCTACACACCTAGAAAAAACTTCAAAGTCAATGAGAGTGAAATTCTATTTACGGAGTTAATTGCAATAAAATGCTTACATCTCTGTCTGGTCTATGAGATTCACTTAATGATCCATGGTCAAAGAAAGATCAGACAAGATGGCGAAGGTTACAAAGCAACTTTCGATTTCCATTAGCACAAGTGCTTGTTGAATAAGTTTATTTTGGTTGTTAACTTCAATGAGAATATCTTTTCATTTGTATGAAGAGAGCTTTTATTCGGTCTTAATTTCTTATTATTAAATTCATTGAAAACTCAATTACAAATATAAAGAACAGAAGAATGTAACACCTTTCCGACTATAAATTGCGACCTCGTATAACCTCACTCATTCCGTTTAACTCGCGTTCTCATCGAATAAAAGAAAAATGGTTCCAGCGATCACTTTCAAAATCCCACGGAATCGGTTGTCGACCTCTCGAATGAAAAGAAAGGCTAAATGGCCACATACACGCGCCCGCGAGTGGCCGACTAAGAAAAAAGAAATTAATCGACGATCAGAAATTTCACTCGTTCTCATTACTATAGCTGATATCGCGTTTGTGTGAGTCATGGTCGTCGAAAAGGAAATCGTAAAATTTATGTAAAACCGGAAGAGATGCGAAGGTGCCTCAGATACCATTTCAATCGGCTAAAGCACATGGCAGTGAATTATTATGCATGTATGCGGGTATATAGAAAGTAAAAGTTCTCCTTTCTTCGATCACACTGCTCTCCAGATTCCGTTCAGTAACACGTACGATAAGTGACTGTCGCGATACTCTTGAGAACAGTTGACATACAACCATTTATTTCGAAATTAAAATGTGTGCATTTGATTGAATCACTTTGTAAATAATATTATTATGTGTACAGGTTCACTTATAGACGCGCAGATGAAGACGTGTACAGGGAGTTTCAGTATTGGTAAGATGACTACAAATTTAAAGTAAATGTATTTTCCAACGTTTCTGTATTTACAAGTTTACAATGTCAAATTAACATAAAACGGTTAGATCAATAGTCTACTGATAGACAATATTATAATTCGAGATTGTAATCTAACTGAAATAAGAATGATGACACCTGTCATGAGAATCTTTTTACCTTCGTTTACGTAATACTTAACCTCCGAAAGAAAACGAGCCATACGTTCATATTTAAAAGTTGGATATGACAATGACAGCTGACACGAACAGGTTTGGATAAAAAAGTTTCCTGGTTCCTTTACGAACTACCAACCCTCTCAAAATACCTATACAAAATCCTTATGCAACTATATTTCCTACATGCTTACATCTCTACTTACATGATCTATAATCCAGGTTGAGAATCACTAGCTAGAGCAAGGAGAAGTTAATTTCCCACTTCATAATCATTGTGACCAGTTTTTCATACGGTGATAATCGTTTTCCTGATCATTTACACACGCACAATGAATAATAATCGTGATTTGGTATCGCGAACGCGCAAAACTGTATTGGAATATAGTATAGACAACCGATGACGTCCGTTAAATGATATTTTTTCCTATCAAGCCCACCGACGACTGGAAAACTACTAAACAACGTCCTATCTTTCCTTCCGAGGAGGACACGCTCGGTGAATACAAATAATGTATACTATCTAAGCTACGTGCTTGCTTCGAAGTTTGCTGGTGACAAGATGGTTACGGTCTTGAACGACCAAAGTGTTCGTTGGTTCGCTGTTACCCCGATAATTTGCTTGCGGGAATCGTGTTTCGACATATCATGCTTCTCTGTTTCTATTTGCAAGTCTAAATTTGCGTAGAGATATGTAAATTTCCTTTAGAAAAGGAACTTTATTCGATTCGTAGACGCCATCTTTAATGCATCAACCCATACCTCCCACTTTCAGGTTTTCCGTTAAAGCTTGTCATCCACGATAGTTGTTCAATTTACGAAAGACTGATCTCGGGAAAATCGAACTGGTTCGTGTAAATATTTGAATATATTATTCACACCGTGCTGTGACATCACGATTTTCCTGGAGCTTCGAAACCGCAATCTTCCTTAGAAACACGCCGGTGCCTGTTGTCGAATGATTAACAGGAACAAAGACGAGAACGTTCGTAACATATGAGATCGGACTTTACTCGCGTCGAGGGCAAAGAAACATAAGCGTCATTTGCACCTGACGCACAGAGTGTCCTCGGGTTACCGGCTACACAGAACGATCGACTTGTCGTCCCTCGGTCTATCCTTGATTCCTCTTCTTTCTTTTTGACGATTTTAACGTATGGATTTATGATGTTTTTAGAATACGTTTCAGTGGACCGTGATGAGCCGGAAAGTTCATCGCGAATGACGCCTACCGTGTTAATGACTTTAACGAGAAGGCTATTAATAATGTTCCTGCACTTCACTTTTAAGACCGGTAATTTTACGTTCAAATATTCTTGGAAACTTTAGAATTTACTTAAATTCATGAGCACTTAGGTTCCACTTTAACGAATGAAGCGACACATAGAGATTTTACACGATTCTCATCGGTGTTTCCGTAACATCATAACCTGAAAGGCTTGACCCGTTAAAATAAATAAAATAACAGTGATGTAACGTGTACTGCTAGTAATTTCTCTGCTGTCAATATATCGAAAATGAAGTACACACAGATTATTTTACTAAAACGCGTTAAGGCAAGAAAACATAATTCTGACTAACCTTTCGATGCAAACACCCCTGGTCGATCGATCACGCACCCTGACCCACCCTAACGTTCCAACACCACGAGCCTCGTCGCGATATCCGTTTCCAAGTTCACCGTCAATTTATTTATAAACATCCATAACCCGATCGTAGCCGCACCCTCTGGCGATAAACAAACATCCCCACCAGGTTTAAAAGCCGCGAGGAAATGGAAGGGGATCAGGCTGATAAACATGTCTCCAGGTCGACCCATTAATCCCCTGACCGACTGAAATCATTCGTCTCGATCGATCTTCTCCGCGTGTGTGACGAACCAACCTCGACGGACGTCCACGAGGAGAAAAAAAGGAAGGCGGGGAGGAGTACGGTCAGATCAGGGGTAGGGAAGGTCATAGCTCGAAGCGGCAGGCTCCAATCGCGTTTATATAGAAGAGAAGCTCTCGTTTACGCATCACTCATTAGCGTGCGACATTTCGTTTTCACCGGATGATTAGCATCGAGAAGTGTAGCCAGAATCAGTTAAACCGGTGTCTCGTTCGAGCAGCAAGATACGGAGAACCGGTGAGTGTATTCACCAATTGTTTTATGGATTATTGGAGGAACATTGATCGAGAGGGTGGTGAATGAGCTGTGTGATGATTTTCGTAATCATTCGAAAGATTTCGACATTGTGAACTTGAGTAGCGGGTAGTGATAGATTAGAACTGCGACGATCAAGTGTCTGATACAAATAAGGGATCATCATTCATTCCAATGAAAGTTGTGGGGTTTGTTGAATGATTCAAGACAATAATGGTATAACAATTATTCGTCCTTTAAGAATGAGAAACTTAACCTCAAAGTCATTTCCCACTTTTACCCGTACAACTCTTAAAGCACAAAAGATCAAGAAAAATATCTCTAATAAAAGTGTAATGGTATAATAAGTCTTCTCAAAAGTGTGTTAACGAAATTCGTTTTTGAAGATAATGAGTATTATGTAAGTTTTTTTATTGCAAAAGCATTGTTATGTGTTTTTATAATATACTGTAGTGCTCAGGTAGCATGCGAGTCACGTTTTCTTTATTTCCTTTTTATCTTCACATCGCTTGTAATATTCCGACCACTTGTCTCGAAACCTTGACTTTCAGACATTTTGATTACCTGTATCAGAACTAGTTCACCGTGTCATTATACGTTGTGTTTTCGACCGAGATAAAAATCTATTTTCAATATTTTGGAAAGATAGATATCTACCTAGCAACACGTACTCAAGATTTATAATGAATATTAATATAGAACAACTGATGTTACAAAGTACAAATTGTACAACCATCTGATTTACTATGTAATAAATTAACGGTATGATCTCAACAGTATATTTGAAACTATGAATATTCAAAATGACTACCATCAATATCAACACCGTTTAACATATTTGTCATCCTTTATATTTAATGTTATTCAAAGTTTGCATAATATGAACAAAAAATTAGCGAGCATGGAATGTCAAGTTTATTTTCTCGACTGATTATTTGTTAAATTATTTTTGAACATACAAAGAAGTTGCCTAGTTCAGTTTTCAAAATCTGCAGATTTAAAAGTCATCCGGGTATGACATAACCGGCTTGCCAGGTCAAACAACACGAAAGAACATCCCCACTATTTTGCACGATGCACCTTCACTTCTCAGACTCGAAACAGCTGCTTGAAAACTTCCACTAGGTTGGTAGTTACCATTTCCCCACCAAAAACCAAGCGAATTTCATCCATGGAACGATTTTCCCCCGACCTACACTTCATTTTCTGTGCCCCACCTCTTCAAATCCATTCGTCGAAATGGACGAGTGAAAAGAAACGATCTCTGCGTTAACCTGCGTCATCGTCACAAGCGTACATGGAAAAACTCGTCAAGATTCGTCTCCTCGACCCTGAAGGCGAATTGGCTCGCGTATAAGAACAGGCCCCAGGGCCCGGGGCCCTCTCATTTTCGTGCGTTTTTCGACCGGAACGCGCCTCTACGTTCAGAATCCTGCTGATT
The DNA here is from genome assembly GCA_945859555.1 of Megachile ligniseca. NCBI lineage: Eukaryota > Metazoa > Arthropoda > Insecta > Hymenoptera > Megachilidae > Megachile > Megachile ligniseca. Next base: position 3,039,306 of record OX243792.1, read on the forward strand.
TCATGGATGTCTTTCGACGATCTTAACAATCTTTGATTGCTGCTGCGAGGTCAAAGAAAAGGTTTTGAATGCCGCCATGACGGAGTGGATAAAACGTGAGTAAGAGTGCAGTGCGTAAATGTGTTAATTAAGCTATCATAGTTTCCTTTCTATAAATTTGTATATAATTAAATTAATAACACATTGTCTGTTTGATGGTGGTATATTTTGTGACACTATGGCTTTTGCAATTGTGCAATTTAGGTTATCTTTATGAGGACTTAATAAGATATTACGTATAGAACTATGTTTCAGAGCTGTATTTAATGTATGTTGTAAAATGATAGGTGTGTAAAGTGAAATTGGTAGAATGGCGTGAGATGTTAAATGTCAAAAATATGAACACGTGGCTGTCAAAGAGTCAACATATAATTTTCTAAAATTGTACATGATTTCGAAATCGTACGAATGAAATTATAGAAACGTCAAACTAATTACAAGTTTACAAACTTTCCAAAGTTTGCAATTTCGTTAAAATTAAGATGTGATGTACTTAAAAATGTATCATATTTCTAAACATGCTTACAACATGTTTACAGAAAATAGTAAGGTAGAAAAAAGACGTTAGACGATAAAAGAAACAGGTTAAATGCAAATCTGTGTTTTTGTCCGATCGATCAGAAATTGAAATCGATCATTAGAAATTATGATTTGCAGCATGCGGGAACGACAGCGTCTGTCCGTCACGATATCATCGAATCATCTATCATGCAGAAGATAAAAACATCTACAACTATTTGCATAATCATGGTCTGGTCAGTGTGCGACTGACATTTGAAAACTATTACACGCGTTTCATAACACGCTTATACATTCACTTCTCTGCGAACTGTGCTCTGGATACTGTTTGGTCCACGTTTCAGGAAAACTTGAGAATTTGTGGTGTTTCAGACTGGTTTTCTTTCGACGTAAAATTTCGCTATGTGCAGTTGAGTTTTATTCGCTCGTTCGAGACTAATGTTATCGCACTGAGTTTCTCTTCTGTTATAGCTTTGAACTTTGCTGCAGGTCGGGTTGCACGAACTTTGCAGATCGATGTTATTGGAAACGGTTTTTCTTGTGTTATAGCTGTGAACTTTGCCGCGAGTCAAATGGATCGTACGAGATTTAGAAATTGATGTTATTTAGGAGACTTCTACTTTTAATGTTTTTCCTTGTGTCACAACTTTAGTAATTGAATTAAATTTCATAAACTTTAACACCCGTATTACTTGCAAGAGTTCATCTGTAACACCGAAGCTAGGTCAATTGAACTTCACAAAACTTTGAAGTTTGTTTTAAGGATCTCTGGAATAATTCTGAACCCCGGCGCAGTTTAGTTGAACTCTTCTGCAAAGACTACATGAAGTTGAGTTTCCATTAAAATTTTATGCATTCCCATAATAAAATACCTGTATTCCCATATCACTATATCTTCAGACCGTTAATGCAGAAAGTTCCATCGTTAATGTTCCATAAATAATTTCATGGAAAGAAATGCAGTATTGTTGCCAACTTAACAGTTTTTCTTTGCAACTGTGAAACCTTTTCCACAATTATAAACCACGACCATAACTGGATATTCCTCTTTGCGTTCATAGCACGTGTCCACGTTTCGTGCGAAGCATCTTGCAAGTAAACATATCAGCCAAGTTTCTCCACGACCGTGGCACGCTTGCACGGAGCCTATGTGTTACGATTGAATGACACAATACCGGTCGGTCACGAGTTTCACGCGATGGAGAACGAGCTGATTTCCTTCAAATTTTCAGCGGGAAATTTCTTTCCGAAACTTGTTATCCTACTTGTATCGTTACTCAATCGTTCCGCATCAAACACTATGACGCCATTTTCCTCTCTTCGATTATATCTGCAACGTGTAACGCGTTCTGCAGTTATTCAGAAATCTTCAAAAGCTTTTATTGTCCACATTTATTTGTTACAATAACTGTATTGAGTTTTATACTGATGTTAAAGAAGACTACATCATTACAATTATTTCAGAATCAATATTATAAATTAAAAATCGAGCACAGAAATTAAAATTGACAGTCTCGACGCAAAAGCAGGAAATCGATAGGATTTAATTAACAAGTTTACAAAGAAACTTTTCCTGTACTAGTTTCGATCGAGAATTCCTTGTTCATTATTTAATGGACATTGTTGAAAATTAGGTTCCTCTTTCTGAGATTCAATCAAAGTCAACGTAATGAAACTGTTTCGTATTCGCAGTGGAAGCTCCATGATGTAGCCTCTGCTTCTTCTTTTGTTTCCATTTCTGTCTCTTTTCTCTCCATTCTTTTCTTTATGCGCTCTTTATTCTCCATTTCCTCTGTGCTTTCTTTCTCTACTCATTGTAAAGCTGCTGCTTTTTGCCTCGTTTAAAACCCTTTTGCCCTTTCATTTCCCTGTACGAATGAGAAGCTTGAACCACTTCTGGAATTAGGTTCACTTTTCACGGTTGAACGCGGCCTGTAATTAATCACCGAAATATATATTTTTGTGTAACAGGATATTATATAATTTTACGTAATTTTTCATTTCCAAGATGTTTATAATCACCATCCCATTCATTAATGGATTTTTCATTATATCAACATAATTGTATAATTTTCTGTTTGCTATTATGTGAGGTTTTGGTTCAGTGTGGGTCCACAATGCGTAAAGTATAAATATTGGTTGTTAGGTCCACTTAAGAGGCGATCGAACGGTGAGCGTAAAACACAGAAACCCGCGTTCCTGGCACCGATTCAGATACTATTTCAACGTCGAAATAGTGCACGGACCTCCTAACTGGTCGCGAAGGTAACCAGCCCGGCTCGTTGCACCCCTTTTTTCTCAGGCGAAACTTCTTGGTCGACTGCCAATTGTAACGGTGGGTCGATGAGCCTAAGAAAGGAATCGCTCGATAAAATTTCACAACCCCGGCTGCAAGGAGCAACCGTGCAATCCTTGTACCCTTCTCGTAAATCTTGATGATAAAAAGTGATACTAAGAAAGGAATGAAAGATAAATGTCCCGCGTCCTGCTCGACATAATTTATAACTGAACTTAAAGTCCAAATTACTTCTTGCGGTTTGAATTCGTTCTTTCGTACAATGTAGTGGAAAAGATTCTTAAGATTGCACAAACTTTGAAATTTATAAATTGACTTTCAATTCGAAGGGCAATATGATATGAAGGAAATATTGGCCCAGGTCAATAACCCTATTTCTAATCTTGAAGTCCAAAGTAAACGTTCATTACGCGTTTTCGACACGGATGCCGTTCCCAAAAGGAAAAGGAGAAAAAGCATGGATGACCCTGATCGTGGAAGAGGTTCACCTCGAACACTGGTCACCTCCTTTTCGGTGCCTCGTGTACCTCGAGGTTGTAGACAGTGAAATTCGACCTTTTTCGACTTTCCGTTTCGTAATCTATTTAAATATGTAATAAATTTGATCGCGTCTACGAATCGTCGTATTAATTAATTTTTATTGCGTCTGGACATTTCAAAATTTCTTCATTTTTATCACTTATTTCCAAGATGTCAGCATGTTTTCTAACTTTGAAAATTTATTACATTCTCTTGTATATTTAGAATTTATTTATAACAATGTACGTTGAATTTTCTACATGTTTTCTGAATATTTAAAAAAGTATTTTCGATTTACTCGTCTCACCAACAAGCTGCCTAAAGACAATAATAGAAACGGAAGTTTGTTCTGTTTTCCTTCATCGCGATTTCGTCACTCCAAAACTACCAATTGAATATTCAAGCAACGTGCTCGTACGCCGAGAAAAAGGCAATCAGCTTATACTAATGTAGGTGTCTGATATTAACAGATACTATTTAAAACATCGACAATTTTTTAATGAATCGTTATTCGAAGGACAACTTTCAATTTTTTGCGAAAACACATTAATATTCATGCAAACATTATGTCTCCAATGTATTCAAAGCCGTGAATGCATAAAACGTTCAAATTTCTCGTACATCTTTTTTACTGAAATTTAAAAAACAATTTCACGAGACGGTTTTTCTCGTGAGTTTTTATTTGCAATTGTGAAAGTCCACGCAATCGAGGGAATTGACGGTTTTTTAAAATTTTGTTCGTTTTCATTTCTTTGCTCTGTAATTACCGATTCGATCGCGTCCTTGATCCTTTTTCTCCTCACTTTCCCGATCGGTATTTTTAACGATTTTGTTTATAACGCTTTAATTAATTGTGAACATAACATTTTAAGGAAGTTGGAAGTGATGGAAATTTCCAAATTTTTGTGTTTCAGAATTATATAATCCTATGAATTTATCATCGTATGCAAATTTTATCTGAAAAGTATTTAGTTCAATTACAATTTTTGTGCTTCCAAGTACATCCAAATGGCACGAAAATACATAAATTTACATTTTACTGGGAAAAACACTTTCTGTTTTCACGCATAACGAAATAATATTTTCGACGCTGCATTTAGTATTCACGTCACGCTTATATAAAGATCTTGCGCTTCATTTGCAATTCATAATCGTCTGCGTTTGCCGGTAGTTTCCTATTAATTTTGTGGGACTCGCGTTTAAAGTTGCCCTTGAAGTTCACCATTGCGCATTAAATATAACGATTTTCCCGATCGATAGCTCACTTCCGTTATTCGGAACACATTACGGTAGATGCGATGTTAGGTGTCAGAATTTGTTACTTTAGACCTGTCAGTTTGAAACGCGCTCAAAACTTGCATGTCACTGTGAATTCACCTCACTTCCGGTCTACGATCACCAGACAGAACCATATTCCTTACCGATTGCGTACATCATTAAATCTTTTTTGTGCTGTTACGGAGTATAATTGTGGAGAACGAGGATTGTTCTCATTTCTTACGTAAGGATTTTGTAATAGAATAGACTATGCTTAGAAGTAATTTCTTAGAACAATTCCTATATTAATCTTTTACTTTATTCGAATGACTGAAATCGTTAGTTTTTTCATAGTGTAAAAATATTATACTTATGAACAGTTGTACGTGCACCTCCCATTTAACGAACAGCACGAATGCACGTTCCACCTGTTCGTTAGAACACGTACGTAATTATCGGACGAAGAAGGAAAAAAGATTCACGGTTGCACGCTATAAAATGGAGAATCCCTTGAAGCGTCACGAACATCTCGACTCGCATATGCGGATTTTCGCGCGCAATATTCACCAGCTCGATTCAATTTACACGCGGCGAGCACAGTGATTAAGCTGACCCCGTCAGAAGCGGACGAGCGTTTTGTGAGCAGAATGCCGGCTGCAATTGCTGCGTGAACGACGATCAAGCGACGTCACGCGTTGTCGTTCCGCGTCGATAAAGTGTATCGCGAACAGTGAGACTTTATTTCGAATTAAGTCTCCGAAACACCTTGCTTTTTGAAAACTGACCTTGATCTCCACAACAGCAAGTTCAGATTGCAGTGGTCTTTATTGCGTCGTTGAAGGTCACAGTGGCCATCTTAAATGATTCGACGTTTAAAAGCATGTTTTGTAATTACATGGAAGTTTTGTGTTGGGCATTGAAGATACTACATCGACCGGAAGCAATTGTTAATCGCAAACGTGGGAAAATTTGAATCGCGAAGACGAATTAGGAAAGCTACCTGTTGATCGAATTTTGTGAGTGTGAACGGTGTCATTTATTCAGACGAGGTCTTTGAAAGTACTGCCATCTTGCGATGATACGTGGTCCCATAAGACCGCGCCACGTTTCGTTTACAGTCATCGTCAGCTTCTATTCTTTTAGCAGAAAACAATCATTCGTTCATTAAGACTAGTACGGATACAAATGTTTACGGGACAAACATTTGTCCGCATGCGAAAAGTACACGATGGATTTGCTCAAAAACTCGTTTACACTTGTTCGGAGCAAAAATATGTTTGTCATGCTCCGAACGAGAGCAAAATACCCAGAGCATTTGTTAAAACTTTTTTAAACAAATATTTACAAACCGCTTTCATACTTTGTACGTTCGTTTTCTCAGCGAAAATATATGTTTCAAGTGGGATTCAGATTCACTTTATTGCATGACACTCTTGCTTCGTTTTAAACACTATGTAACTACCAATTGCTTATTACTAACCATCAGTTATTAACTACCAATTGCTAATTATTATTTGCAATAGCAAAGTTCTATCTGAATTTCTTGCTACCAACTGTGAACTAACTTAAAACAGTCACCAACTACGTATCAAGTGCAATACTAAAATAAATGTTGGAATTTTACAATACAAAACCGAATTGCAAACATTTACCATTTATAAGCACTGATAGCCTAACACGTGCATCGGAAGAGTGCGATAGCAACTGATAAACAGCAGACACTGATAGCAGGTTCTCTCTCATTTTCCGGTTGTCTCACGTCACCGTGACTCTAAACGTAAAACGAACGTGCTTTGCTAATATCTCGCGAAATAATAAAACGTGCATGATTAATTTGAAAACGATAACTGTGCATGAGAGCGATCGATATTGTAATCGAAAACAAGAAACGATTATTCGTTCGACAAGTTTATAAAAATTGCACACATGGTGATAAAATACAGATACGTCAGAGTTCGTATTTACATGAATTCCAATGAAGTGTATTCTGGTAATAAACTGAAACCACATACAAATGAGTCACGATTCGTGACGAAGCCTTACTTTTTCTATCACACTATCGGACAATTACTCAGCTGAGCGTATGCTATGCGAATCGGGTATTCAATTACTCAGTACCACTCTGGATGGCTTGAAGAGGATTACTGCCCGGAAGAGAACCAATCGATATCTTTTTTTCTTTCTGCAACTTCGATATTTCGAATCGGAGAACAGCTGACAGAACAGGAAAATTAAAAACTTCTGATCATGGAGCTTGGAAGTTAGTTGGTCTTGTATCTCCTATATTACATATTCGCATCGATAATCTTTTAATTAGGTGCAGACATTTGGTACATTGCATCATATCATAGTTCTATGAATATCACGGTTCATACGATTTGTGGGAACTCGCAATAGCATGACTCGAATTGACACTCAAGTTCACGGTTTCTTTAATGAAAAGATCACTGAAACGACCACATTGTATGCAAAATTACATTCGATGACTCGTGCGGGCTTAAATCGTCTCGATGTAATTTTTCTTTCTCATGTCGACAATTTTGCTTTTTACAGAAACGATGTTGACCGACGTGGAGCAACTTCCATCTTTGAAATTTGGCGATTTCACGCTCGAGTTCGAGCTTGGACCACCGAGCGCGGAATTGCAGGAAGTTGCCAAGAAGGAGTTGCGCGAGACCCCGGAATTACAGAAGGAGGCACTTGCTCGATTGAAAGAATTACTCGAAGGTAATGCTTGTTCCGTCACTGAATTGCACCGTATATGTATCTCACTAAAAGACCAAATCAATATCACCCAGTCTTAATTCCATCTGTGACAATATCTAACACATTCATCGAAGCATACAAATACTTTTCATTAAATCTAACTTTAATCTAACTTCGCAGGGCAAACGGACTTGAAGGTCCCGCTAGACAACCAGGCTTGGCTAATTCGGTTCCTCAGGCCCTGCAAGTATTATCCAGAATCAGCACTAAAGTTGGTGCAGAATTACTACAGCTTCAAAGTGAAGCACGCGAATGTATACGACAATTTGAAACCCAGTCGAGAGAGGAACATTTTCGAACAAAATATTCTAACTGTGTTACCCAACCGGGATCAACATGGCCGCAGGATCTTGATCATCGAGTTGGGTAAAAAATGGAAGCACAACAAGTGCAATCTGGACGAGGTGTTCAAAGGCTGCGTCTTATACCTGGAAGCAGCTATGCTGGAACCATCCACGCAAATCGCTGGAGCCATCGTTATTTTTGACATGGACGGATTGAGCCTTCAGCAAACGTGGCAATTTAATCCGCCATTCGCGAAAAGAATAGTCGACTGGCTGCAAGATGCTATGCCACTTAGGATAAAGAATATTCATATTGTTAATCAACCATACGTGTTCAATATGGTGTTCGCGTTGTTCAAACCGTTCCTCAGGGAGAAGCTGAAGAGCAGGGTCAGTAGATAAACACACTGTTATTTAATTAAAATCTTAATTAGTCATTTGAATGAATCCTTTTATTTTGATGCTTGCAGATCGTTTTCCACGGCACGGATCGTAAATCGTTGCACCAGTATATTTCGCCAAAATGTCTGCCAGATTGCTATGGAGGAACTCTGCAGATTCCGAGAGTCACTGGACCACAGTGGCTGGAGTTGCTGTTGATGTGCGATAAAGAATATGATGGTATGCGGATGGATTATACGAATTTAGAAATTAGACAACCCAGTTATATGAAGATGTGTAGATTAATTGTTTCATTTCTTTTCAGCGATCAACTCGTACGGTTACAAGAAGAAATAGTTCATCCCCCTCGACGAGACCTTCAGAAGAAGGGTAGCTAAAAAAGCTTGCTTACGATCGAAAATCGATTTTCGAACAAACAACATCGGCTGTGGGTTTCTTTTGTCAATGTGCTGATCCAAGTTCGGTCATTCGACTCGCCTGCTTATTTATAAACAACTACCCTTGTTGCGCTCCTAGTTGACTCTACAATTACATATATTTTTGTAAAAAAAATGAAAAGGGAAAAACAACGAATCGTGAGCCACATTAGTCGCGTCCCGAGTATATTATCGAAAAGGAGTTACATTGTCTGTTAGGGGATTTATCTAGATAGACCCAGCTTAAATTATCCAAGAATATCCACAGAAATTGTCCAGATCTAGATAAAATATCCAGATAGATCTCGACAGATTCTCTACATAAATCTAGCTCAATTATGTCAATAAAAAATTATCTAAATATCGATTTGTACAACGAAAGTATCTTCCATCTGAACCGTTATTTAAATAATTTTATCCAACCAATACCGGGTACTAACGTGCAACAATTTGCAATATTTATAATGTTATTCAATGAGGAACACAGTGTTTTTAATAAACAATATTTTATTTAAAGGTGTGAATTTGTTATAATTTAGCGGATTAATTTAAAGGCAAACAATTTTTATAAACACGTACTTAATGCCGAAGTTGCGAATCAGCCTGTAATCGATTATCAAGATTACTTGCTGTTCGATTAAAAACTTGTTTTAATAAATATTCCAACATTGATTGTATCTAAACATTTTGTACGAAGATTGTTCCATGTAAAATATTTTTTATTTATGATAAAAGTTACAAAGAATAAAACATGTGTCACGATTTATATAAACATCACATGTGTTTCTCCCCGTCTACGATTTTGAACAGATCGAACACGTTCGTGGAATTAAACGACACATTACATTTATTGGCACATAGCATGATAGGAACGATAATTGTTATTTATCGTTTTAAATGCACCATTCATTGGCACGATATAATTTTTCTGGATTATTTTCATGATCTCTTATTACTCTAGACAGCCTCTGAACCCTTATCGTTTCGTGGTTTTGACATATCCGCATTTACTGGAAGCTGAAAGAAAAAAATTATATTGCAATTACAATTTTGAAAATATTTGTTTTCAGGATAAAAGCGATCGAAGACTTCCATTTGAAACACATACGCTTAGAATTATATCACCGCAAATGTCTGCGCATGCTCGAACGAATGGAGATACACGTGAGTGAACACACTAAACTATACACTATTGTTTATGTTACCTTTGGTTTCTCTGTGGAGTGGGTTAAAAGGAAATGACCTTTTATGTAATAAGGTTTGTTGCGTGTACTAAAGGACTTTTTGATTCGTTCTGATTCGAAAAATAATCTCTCCGAATCAAAAATTGACCAAATTTTTCATGTACATAATCTGAGGAGGTCGGAAGTCAACATACTGTGTACACATTCGTGTAAGAAAATTATACGCGACACTATTGCGCAACACGATTCATGCTTGGTAATGGTATGTTGTTTTACAACATACAGTCACAAACCAGGTCTCTAATTATGCTAAATGTTTCTGGTAAGACCAGATTCGAATGTGGAAAATCGTGTTTGAAAGGATCTTTCATACGTATGTTGCAATGCTATGGTTTCTTTATACAAGATTCATTGAACTGTTCTAGATAAGTCTTGCAAACTAGTTGTTCTATTAAAAAGCCTTCAAGTTACCTTCAAATTCTTTCTCGAACGAGCAGAAGTAATCGCAAATGCCCTGGCCAAGAGGAACTTTTGGCATCTCGAAATCTCCACCGAATTCTTTGGGCAATATTTTAGTGCCAGTATAAGGAATCAAAGTACTCCTATTCGTCCCATGGAAGTGAATTCTCTTTCGTGTTTTCTCCTACAAAATATTCATTTTTCTGATTAAATATACTAATTAAATGAATTGATCAGCTTGAATTACTTGTTTGGTTCTTTTAAAATTTAATAGATTAACTGATTAGAATTGCAAAATTACCAGTTTTAAGTATATGTAGATTAATTTCGAATTAAATACAATGTTGTAGTTTATATTCTATTGATCCCGTTACTTACCAAGAGGAAAGGTTTGAAAATGGCGAAAACCATATTGAATATGAATGGTTGGTTCACTACGTGAATACCCTTCAGACGACATGGCAAACATCTTTGTACCCATTCTGCCACGCTGGCTGCGAAACTAGGTGTGAAATATGTGACCTGGCTCAAGGAGAATCCATCCATGTCCAGAATTACGTGCACACCAGATATCTGAAGTTACAAATCAGATTAGTATACTTACAAATACTTCGAAGGTGCAAAAATCTCAAATTTCCAAATTTGCAAATCAAATTTCTAAAAACCAAAACTGAAATTTTGGAAATTTCTGAATGCACCTCGCAATTGATAATAAAAAATCAGGAATGGTACCTGTGTCTTTGGTTCGGCTATAGCTGCATCCAAGGATAGCATAGTAGCACGGAATATATCATCGAGAGAAACTTGCTTCGGGTTCCATCTTTTTCCAGCGGATATCACCACCAGCCTGCAACCATCTGGTGTTCGATCTGGCAACGGTATCACAAGTTCTGCGATGAATGGTTTTCTCTCTGTACTTGGCATCAAATCTTTACAGTAACGTGGATTGTTCAATCGATACTGGTAGAACCTTTTCATCTGCCAACAAATTTAGACACTTTATATCACATTAATAAATTTTAACTCTAGAACTGCCAAGACAAATTAGGTCATTGAATCCAATTGTAGAAACGGTCTTTTTTAAACAGTATACAAATTCTTTTTATACCTTAAGTACTTCGTAGTTAGAGAACTTTTTGTAGTTTAATTTAAACTCGTTAATTAAGAAAGAAGAATGCAGCTCACCAATTCGAAAGCACTCTTCGGGTACCATTTGCAGGGACGTAGGAACTTCTGATAGAACTCGTCGTCATCTGGCACGATCAATTCTGGTTCACCTGTGTAGAGAACAATCTGATAGAGTTCTTCAGGAAGTAATTACTCGTTGCTGCTGTTTCTAGAAATTACGTATTAACCGTAACGAGGAGTTATCAAACGCTGGAATTGTCGAGCAGGGAACGGACGTGATCGACACCGTAAGGAATTTAATTTCGTTCCAAGAGACTCTTCCTCGTAGTAAATTGTTTTATTGCAGAATAATCGATAATGGTAATAAACAAGCGATTAGCATATAAAAATATCTCGCCAAGTATTTCTGATCTACGTGAAAACAGAATGCCCTTTGAATCAGATATTCAGCAAATTTTTCATTTGCATTCCTTTAAATTTATGTAAATTCGTATCAATTGTCAAAATCTCTGTGGAATTTTATAAACGTAAAAATACAAAATCATTTTTTTTATATGTAATTGCACCTGTCAGAAAGATTGATCATCGAACTTGGCGGAGCAACGATCAAGGTTCTCTAATCGAGTTCGATAAATATTTCCACGTTATCGGCAAAATCTAACCGTGTCTTTATTTCGCGATAAAAGCGGAGTGGAACTTTTATCGAGCACGTTTGATTGATTGAATAGTAAACGATACGGAAAATGAACTCGGCATGATCGTAACCAGGTTACATATCTGCAAACGAAATAAGTACACGTGCTATGCAAATTGTAAAACTTTCCTATTGTTCTCATATTCTACAAGTCTTGCATCCATCACGGATGCAATAAAACTGCTGAATTTATTTTTACGGTAAAAACCGGTCGAGAAAATGAAAGTTGCACTCTCTGTACTTGATGCTCTCAAACGAGAGTCAGCAGAAAGTAAAATATCCCGGTAAATTTCAACTTGTGAATCATTTCATCGGGTATTTATAACGTTATAATAATTCCGTAAACATTGTGGTTAATAAACATAAGGTGATAATTACCTTTCAGCAGCACCCTGATATCCTTCAAAGCCTGTTGGACGACCTCAGGTGTTTCTCGAAGCTCGTTCTTTGCCCTCTGACTAAAAATCTCATCGTCATCGTCGAAATCGGCCTTCAATACGAAATTGCCCGCCACAAATTGTGGCACTTCCCTCAGTTTCGCGATCGTCCGATGATCGTCCTGATTCCCTTGTCTGGTCTCCATGCCAGAATCAGTGGCAAGGAAATTCTGTTTACCAGAAAAAAAGTCTCTCTGTCGGACATACATGATGCTATAGCTGACTACGAACTACAATCTCTGGTCCACGTCTCGCTGTTCTTGTGTTCTTTGCTCGATCCTACGTGTGTGTGGGTATGTTTTCGAGCTTTTGTGTTGCAGTGCGTGTTTACAGTGCTTGTAATGTTTGTGTATTCACATTTCACACGCTACACTGATACCTCGCTACAACATTTACGGATTAAATACTGTGCTACAAAGATTTCAGATGCTTTGTGTGAAGTTAGTTTGAATTGTTAAAAATTTCCAAATCTCCAATATTTCCCAGAATTGTCAAAAGGCCCAAAACTTAGATAAAGTTCCAAAGTCCCAAGATTTTCCAAAAGACTGAATTAAGAAAATGACTACAACAGTATTCGAAGCATTGCAATAATATTTATCGAATCATGCAAATATTTGACAGTCAACTTTGTCTATGACACTTAGATCAAATTGCTTAACATAGAGTATAAACAATCCTAGAGTCCTACATGCTATTTGCACGATCAAAATATAAACTGCAATTTGCACTTGATTCGAGAAATCCACTTTCTGAGTAGCTGTGATTAGTGATCAAACAGCAGACGTTATCTAATATTTACCGTGACAAACAGAAAGATCTCAACAGAAGTATAAATCTGATCCTGATGAAACATGGAGCATATCTATAATATATTTCCTACAAAGTCGTACTTTTGTTTGATCAACGATCAACGTCGAATTGCACGAACAAAGTGCAACATCGCAAAGTACACTGGCTGTAGTTATTTATATTCCAAATCTAAATCAGTTCTGTGTCAAATACGCGTACAATGACAGATTCGATCTGACAAATCAACAAACAATAGCTTTTAATGCTACAAGAAGTTATTTGCGATGATATTCAATGAACATTCTCATACACGTTTGATAATCACGAACAAAGGAATGTCGTTTATGAGTGTATTGAGAAACTTGTGTTTCCAAACAGACAATTTCGAGATTTTATCGATAATTAATTTGAAGTCGTTATACACAGTGGACCTTCGTGAAATTTTAATGATGTGTAATTTGTAATACGAGCTGATGTTAAATGCATTGTTTTCATTATTTCATGATCTTTTATGATCTTTGTTATCTACTAAATTGCATAATTTTTAATTTGCTATTTTCGCAGTTTCTTATCTGCTAACCGTTTTACTATCCTAACACGTCCAATAATGCAAATGTATGTGTTTAAAAATTCAAAATTTTGTATGGAATAATTGAACACTAAATTAGAAACCCTTAGATAAAATTAAAGAAGAAAATGTTTAAAATAAGCCACCATATAAATCGCTAGCGGAACCTTGACCCCTGTAACCGATTCAAAACAATAGCAAAAAGGAGCAAAAGCGGAAACAAAAATTAATCAACATACCTGAACGTACGTCCTTTTTACCGCTTCCAGCAGTCGAAACTTGTTCCAAGGAATTCCTTAACGCTTCAGCGAGTTGAAGATCTTTCTCTTACTCTGAGAAAAAGTCGTTCACAGACTTTCACGGTGTGCACGCACGACGAGATGCGCGATAATAATATGTCGATATCATTTAGGAGACAAAGAAGAAGAACAAAGAGAATTGTTGACGATCGAAAAAAGATTCCTGTCTAACGTGGCCGAGACGCCGGCGACAACTGGCGCGTAACAGGACTCGTAAGCTAGAAATCGTCTGGGAAGTGCCCTGTTCCTCCCACTTTGCCGATGCTCGTGACCGGTGGGAAGGACACGGATTATCCATTGTCATTGTTTCAATGTTCGGTTCAATTACACCACTGTTATTCTATACAATTAAACACTCATGCTTTTCAATGAACGATTAACTTAAAATATTTTTAATCAAAATATCGACCACTGAAATTCTATTCTTTCATTTCGGAGTTATACTTTGTGTAGTCTTGTTCATTTGAAATAATTGAATAACACAAAATTTAAGTAATACTATGTTGCCTTGCATGTCAGTGGTCACGAGAAATCGTTCGATACCTGAAATTCATATTCATATTCATTTTATAGAATACGATTGCTTGGGGTTAAGTACAGAATACCTTATATAACTTGCAACGTTAATAATGTTATATTCTGCTTTCGATTCTTGTCGTTGGTTCTAATTAAAGAAAAATAAGTAATTGAAATGTACCTCATGCTACTTAAAAGGTATATACTTTATTTCGATAAAATACAACAATAAAAAATATAAACATAGATCAATAAATTAATACACTAAACCACCGTCTAAATCATTTATACATATAACTGCAACATATTTTATGTCCTCTGTGTTGTTAGGATTACGTGACGCATATGCGTCTCATACTGAAGTTAATTCCATTAATCATATTCCCAAAAAGCTGTTCATTAAACATGATTATACAAAGACAAATTGATAAATCACGATCCATAAAGATTAAAATTATAATTGATTCGAAATCAAGAAATGAAGTTAGCTTATTCAATAACACACCTCTCGCATCTTATGAAGAAAATAATATTGATAATCATGTAAATGATAAAAACCTGATAAGATTATATAAAAGTAGATTAATGAAGTGAGATATGCAAAAATTACAATTGGTAATAGCACAGAATAAAAGAAACAGATAAAAATTTATAATGTTGAATACTAATGTTTGTATAATGAAATTTGAATTTGCATGGAACTGGAAGATTTTCTGCAAAAGAAGTCTTTCCGGAAGTTACGCTTCGCAGTATTTTTCTTAGATGCATGCA
The DNA here is from genome assembly GCA_945859555.1 of Megachile ligniseca. Lineage (NCBI taxonomy): Eukaryota > Metazoa > Arthropoda > Insecta > Hymenoptera > Megachilidae > Megachile > Megachile ligniseca. The sequence goes on from OX243792.1 coordinate 3,054,649, forward strand.
CAATTACGGATGGATTATGGTTACGACATGTATACGACAGAAGCAGAGAAAGTCCACGAAATGTATTTTAGGGCGTGAAAGTTTGACGATTAGGAAAGTAACCTCGCTGACTAACGACTGCTTCTATTGTTCTATACCTCGAATGTACAATTTTTTTAATATACAAAGTGTTCTAGATTTCCCTCGATATTGTACTCGCATTTTGTACGAATATAGAAAATTTGTAATATTTAAATTTTCTAAATATGAAAATGTGTTTCATAAGGGATAAAATTATAATAACAAATCAAGAATGATAACAAAGTGAACTAAAACATTGCATACATGTATATAAGTGGTAAAAGATTAATTAGGATCGCATTACTGCACCGCGCATAAATAATAGCTTATCGTTTACCGTTCTAACAATCCATCTAAAACTGGAATATTTTCTCCTTTCTATTTATCCGAAACTACCATTTATTTTCCTACTTTCACGCATTTTAGTTCCATTTGCTCAGTGCTGCTCAACGAACATTCTACCTGTCCTAATTTTTCCCTTTTAACGGCCATTAAACCCGGATAAGGTCACTAAATCATTTTAATATACAACATAGTATATCCGTGAAAACACGAGTTCATACAAAAAAGGAAGTCTTGATGCAAGTGGAGGCGAAACGATTTTTGAGATAACCATTTATAAGATACAGAATGATTAACGTATGATACAAAAGTATTACAAATAATCACAAGAATGAGTAGGAAGGAATACAACGATTCGTACTTAATAGTATTTTGTACAAGGCTGCGTGTGATCACAATGAGACAATTGCAAAATAATTTGAATGTTTCGGATTGAGCTCCGGTTTATTGATTCTTGCGGAATCCGTACGAGTTCCATTCTGAAAAAATAAAAAAACATTTATACTGAATCAATCGTTTACAAATCACACTGTTAATTAAGGAAACGTTTCTCGAAGTATCCTGCATTTTTGCAACGTTGCTTACATCTCGGTAAACACACGTTTCGTAACCCATAATATTTACAAATATACATATGTGATCACAGGTGTGTACGTTTTTATTCATATCGAACGAGAATGACTGCCGTTCTTCGATATTTTATATTGTACTCGAATGTTTCATAAAAAGGGGTACAATAGATTCTTGTTATTTTGTCACAGGTGACGAGGAAGTTTATGTAAAGTTTACTATGTCATTTTCGTTACCTTTAATTTTTTCTTCGTGTTGGAGCAACGTCGGATACCAATTGGCGCTAGTGTAATCGATTTCTGGCAAATTACCGCCATAATTCTTGGGCAAGTGACTCGGCGGAATATATTGATGAAGGGACGACATTTTGCTACCGTGGAAGAACATACGAGTTTTCAACTTTTCCTTCACAAGCGGCTTGAACATCTGCCACACCATGTTGAAGAGGAACGGTTGCTTCACAACGTGAACCTGCAAACAATCAAATTTGTAAACGGTGTTCCACTTGATCAGCAGTTTATATATTTTTTTCTAGGTCATTCGTTGAGTAACAATAAATTAACTGTTATTGGTAACTGAATATTCAAAATGTAGAGATATGAGAACTGCGAAACAGACCTCTTTCAAACGCAGAGGCATGGCATCCTGAATGAAAGTCAGCAACTTCATGTTGAAGGATGGCGTGAGACCCATCACCTGCTTCATGGACAGACCATCGTAATCCATCACCACCACGGTTCCATATATCTAGAAACGATAGAACATTTCAATTTGCTCGCATTATTTTTCAAAATTTATTTTCCTGTTACCTGAGTTTCTGGCTCCTGCATAGCAAGCTCGTGAACTAAATAGAGCAACCGAAGTATCTGATCGGCGCTAACTTTGGCTGGATCCCAGGTTTTTCCGCAGTTAACCATCAACACCCTTCGACCCTTGTGGTCTGTTCCCTTCAACACGTTTACTACGTTGTTCTCCAAAATGGCTACCTTCTCATCCTCCGGCACCAAATTGTCGAAGAGGGACGCATTCTTCTCTTTGAACTCGGCGACTCTCTTCATCAACTCGTATGCGCTCTTCGCGTAAAATTTGCATGGTCGAAGGAAAATTAACAGGAAGTCATCGTCCGTTTTGAAATAGAGCGTCTTGTCCTCTGCAAAACGAACAAAATACTTGTATTAACTTGACAATTAAAATGATCTATTACTCGAAGTAGTTCTTCGTGGTTCTCTCCGTTCGATTTCAGTCGAAAATGAACTTCTAAAAATGGGATCGGGGTCAAAGACTCGACATGACGCGATAGTCGAATAATACGGCATCGGATAACAAAGGTGACGCATAAATATTTGATCAGAATATATAAACCTTACATTATTATCGATACATATATTCCTCCTCCTACAATATCTATTGTATATATCACAAACATGTTAACGTTTAATGTTCTAAGCATAAACCGCAATTGATTGAAATCATCAATTTTGTATGATCGTGGTTAAACCTCGAATCGAAAACGTCATTCGAGCAACTATGTCGTTATTTATTCAGTTTAAGTCAATTTCCTGCCATTGTTTCGTGACGAAATAAAAATTTGCCACTAATAGCAAGGTCACCGCTTCTTAGAATTAGACGTAGTTAACTTTTGACACGTGCATTATGATACAGGATTAAATTCCGTATGTTTAAGAATTTTTATTTGGATATTAAAGGGGTATTTTCACTAATCGGCTCTTTGAATAATTAATAAAATAATGAAGAATATAAGGTTTATTTGAGTGAGGATTGAAATGTAATGGCCTCTAGTGGCGAAACTGAAATCTGAATACAATACTGCGGATGTACAAAGACAGTACTTATTTCATTCCTGAAAGAATTTGAAACTATATTTTCTGATGCACTGACAATCATCCAAACAGGAAGTTTTTTCGACTGTCTTTCGAGGAAACGAATTACAATCAAAGACATGAACGAACATGGAATCATGTCAAAGATCGTGACTATCATTAAACTCTCAGACTGTACGATCTTCGTTTCAAACAGAACGACAGTCACGGAAAATCTAAACCTCGCGTGTCAGCCAACAAAATGAGTGATTCTCGTTAACGAAATTGCCATAATTTTTAGCTGAAAATATGTACTTTCAAAACAGTCCACATAAAAAGGGCAAAATAATGAGAGTTTACTGTAAAAATCTAACATTCCATATGTAACAAATGAACTTCTCGCATATAGAAATTTATATCTTCGTATATCATACTTAATTTAATAATTGCTATGTAACATATTCAGCTACATAACATTTTTGTTCGATAGATCAGCTTCCGAGCGTTGACACGATCTGAAGCAGCTCGAAGTGCATCTGAATGTAAACTCGGGGTCATGACAGTTCGTTCGATAAGAGTTTATCAGTGCACCAACGACCCCATTGGTAGATTCAGCAAGTTTTCCTATCTCCTACATACACCACTGTAAACAACTTATACATATGTAACCACAAGATCAAGAATCGAATAAGTCCGACTGATAAGTCGATTCTATCTCAAATCCGGATTGATAAGAAATCGGACCTTGACTCCGAAACGAAGCAATATAGATCCGAATAATTATAAATTCTGCGTTGCATTGACATAGAGTTGATAACGATAGTAAGCTATTTGCACTGCTGCTTTTCTAGATAATCACATTTTCAAGATAATTTCTCTTTTTGTATCAGATGCACCTAAAAATGCTATCGGACATTTTTGTCACAGGTGCGAAAACGTGACGTTGAAATCCAATTAGCCGCAAACTTAATGGCGATGAAATACTACTATTAATACTGCTATTGCTCGAAATAAAAACGCGATAAGAATTGATATGAAATTAACAGCGTCCGTTTACTTCATTTTCTTCCATTTCTGTATTTTATGCTTTTACTCATTTTTATGTACACAGGGTGCAAATTATATAATAAATCAAATCATGAAAACTCAAAGAATGTGTTTTTCTCTTCTATCGACTCGAAATCTTTTCCAACAAATTTTGATGATCAAGTTGCAGTAGCGAATTGAAAAATTGTCACAAAGGTCAACAGGCTAGGAACTATTTCAATTTGAAGAATGGTCCCAAAAGTCAACAGGATGAAAACGAGTACCAGAAAAATCGATTTGCAAAGTGGTGAGATGTTGTAATAAAAGAAAGTGACATCACCAATCTAAATTGTAAAAATAACGTAGAAGTCACCTTCGAGGTACTTCTTCAGGGCGGTGAGTGCCTCCTGCACGATCTCCGGTGTTTCTCTGAGCTCCTTCTCAGCCAAGGCCCTGGCTTCCGGCCCGGGTGGTTGCGTACGAAGCTCGAACGACATTTTTCTCTTACACCGATTCACTATGTGGCGACGACGAAACGATCCTCGCACCAGGATGACCACGATATATCTGTGACCCAGCCGGTGATATATCTCGCACGAGGAGAAGGAGGGCTTCTCTTGTCCACCATCTCGATCCAATCTTTGACCGCTCAAAGTCCACTTGTCGTCACAACGGTCCGATTCCGTGACTACCGTTCCGCGTCCGCCGATTTCGTGCTTTATGTACACTGAATAACGATGAGACAATGCTCGACGATAAATGTCGTCACCTGATAAAGGAACGTCTACGAGGCTCAAGCCGCTGATAAGCAACACCTCTTTGATCCAACATATTCCTCCACGTTGTTCCCGATTAACTGTGCCCGCACCAAGGGTGCACGTCGGTTCTTCAAGTTCAGAGGATGCTGTTTTTGCGCGCGACTGTAAAGCGATTCGCTTCACTCGATAAGTTTGAGCAATGTTTATGAAGAGAAGTTCGCCAGAGGTTAGTTATCCAAAACTGGAGCAATGTGGAGGAGCTTGGGAACTGTTGAAGAGAATTTTATTGCAAGTTCGTGCAAAAGTACTGAAAAGCGAGCGTTAGTTTCTTCGAATAGCTTTGTATGGAATACTGGGGAAATATAGGCGAAGAATGTATTGGAAAACAGCTACAACGAAGAAAGTCTTGGAAATAATCGGGGCTTAAGATTGCGAACTTTTGTTTCTTCGAGTTCTGATGAAAAGCTTTGCAATACACTGGAAGAATGAAGAATATTGGAAATTAATTACAACGAAGAAAACTGTATTTAAAAAGTGGCCGAAGCTGGTAACTGTGTGAACGTTAACTTCTTCAATTTTTTTCTTTTGGAAGAATCTTTTACATACTTTTCCTTGAATATTAATGGTGTGATAGTGAAGAGTTGATACAGTTTTAATCGAAGAAATACGAAGTTACAGAGATAGTTCAATTGGTTCGCACATGGATATGTGAGCACTTGCTAGATTTTGTATTAACTGCAGAGGTATGTTTATAGATGATTTCATCTCCAATACACTGGATAATTGTTGCATGAATTATTAGGACTTATACAGAGAAAAATATATACACATGATTAATGATAAAAGCAAGTATACTTTAACCTTGCATGGCCATTTGAAAATAAGCATGTTTTAACAAATTCGTATTATGTAGCACATTTATTAACTTATAGAATCGAATAATTCATTAATTAGTGAAAGCTCATTAATTAGTAAAACAAGTGTATAAGAAAGTTTTAACGAAACTAACGAAATCGCGAGTTGCCGATTAGAAATAGTGTAAACATTCGCTCCATTGACATTCAAATCTATAATCCGCACTTTTTTACTGCGATTTATCTCTCGAGATGTTACATACTCTTGCAGGGGATAATCATCGACGAACACGAATACTCTAAAATATTTGTCGTTTTGATAGATAAGAGAAATCTTTGTTTACCGTATGTGGATAAGCTGCGATGCATAATTATATAACATTTTTTACTTATGTATTATCAGTATTATTGGCAATTTCTTTTACTCGACTCAAAATAAGAACTTTATCAAAACAAACGTTAATTAGCGAGATTCGAAATTTCGCACATACATGTACCTATTGCCTAATCATTTTAATATCTGTTCAAAAATTGTCGTCGTTCTTTATCATTGCAAAACTTTGATCTTATTTCGAAGTTCCCAACATTAAAGACGACTTGTAGAAATAATTTGTAGAAATAAGAACCATAGTAAAGACTGATTTAAACAAACCAAACAACATCCAGTTAAACCGTAATTCACTCGCTTCCACTGGAAAACCAGTACTTTGTAGTTGACAGTATTTTTTCTGATACTGTTGCAAGTGATAAGAAAAATATCGCGTCAGCTGTACGAACCTCGCTTCCTTGATCATTTTTATTTCTCGTGAATCGTTACTAAAACAAGAGACGTTTGCAACGAGATAACGACACGATTAAAGTCCGGCCGAAGTATCTCCTCTGCCATGATGTTTCGATATCACTGTTCTTACGAGAACAAAACACCGATATGCAATTCTTCCTCGTACGAGCAAACACTTTGATGGTGCAATCGAAAGTGGCCACACAAAATTCGGTCGGTTGATCGTAGTTTCCTCCGATTAAAATTCGTATCGATCTGACCCTCGTATGAGGAAGCCGGGTCAAACATGACCTAGACCCGTGAAAAACATACCATCATATTTTGACTGTTAAACAGCCACGTTGTCAACTAACGACCTCGAATACTCTTTAAAATTTATAGAAGAGAAACTAGTAGAAGGAAAAATTTCATTTGAACAATTACCGTCATTCCTTATTATTTCGTGCTTTATATTTAGGACCATAGACGGTCCAGGCACCGTTAATTTGTATAATTAAGGATTTGTATCGCCATGCGTTGTATGGTTATGTGACGTATCACCAATTTCACGTATCATGTACAATTTCTGTATGCATAAGTTATGAAGATTCGTGTCTCTTTCTTCTTCTTCAATTTTACTCGCAAATTTTTTAACATCCTTCGTCCGTACGTCATGGAATCATGCAGATGAAAAATGATACATAAAGGTGTTAGAATCTTTTTCATGACATTGATAAATACAGAAAAAGGCAGAAACTAATGATGAGTCAATGGAATAAAAGATCTTCTCCTACTTTTACGCTTATGCGAAAGGATAAAAACATTAATTACAGTGATAAGAAATAATAAAGATGAACCTTGAACATTAAAGTACATTAGTATCGCTGGCTAATTGTGTCATTACAATAATTTGAGTACAACGTAAAGTTCATTTACGTAATAACTACTGTAGCGATATATCTTCCAAAGTACATAAAATCTGTTGTGTATAATAATTCGGTGGAAAGTGATTAATTTAATAAGTTGACGATATTTTGATAGCCGCATTTATTTATATTTTTAATTAAATTTATAATTAGGCGCTACAAAAAATAGTACTAGTGGCGCCATCTCTCCGGCGAACAGGGTGAACTACACTCATCTGAAACACCCCCTTAATTAGTTCCAACTTTCTGCCGCTAGATGGTGCTACGTGTACTGTCAAGTACCGACTGCCAGAACTGATGTAGCTATATCTTAGGTAGAATTAATATATTTATGGATATTGCTGGCCATATGACACTTTCAACAGGCTCTAGAGCTATTTGGTGTTAATTTCTTAAGCAATTTCTGTCAAATTCTGCCCTCAAAACAGAAAAAAATCGATATTAAGTTGAATTCGAACGAAAACGGTACAGGTGGCGCCATCTAGCGGTGAAAGTTGGAACTACAAAAATACAAAATTCCGATTTTCTCGAAAACGAGAAATTTTTTCGGAATTCTGAGATATACAAATTGTTTCTTATCGCTTACGGAATCCAACGAATACCCCCATGACACGCTACGACCATTAGGAAAAAAGTTAGAAAAATATAGCATTTTATGGACCAAAAATTTGTCGTCCATCTAGCGGTGAAAGTTGGAACTAACAAAATAGAAAATCTCGATTTTCTCGAAAACTAGGAACTTTTTCGAAATTCTGAGATATACAAATTATTCCTTATCGTATACGGAATCGAACGAATACCACCATGACCCGCTAGGACCATTAGGAAAGAAATTAGAAAAAAGGTCATTTTATGGACAAAAGTGCAGCGCCATCTAGCGGCGAAACATGTGAACTAATCGAAAAAAACGTATGTCCGAACACGCATATAGGAAAAATATTAAAAGTCATATTTCTTGACTTTGTCGACATATTATGTTCCCTGAGACATTTTAAAGTAAATTTCTATTAATATTTGATGCATTTTAGTGCCGATTAAGCTGAGAAAATCAATATTTATCATTCCCCAATATGCGTGTTCGGACATACGTTTTTTTCGATTAGTTCACCTGTTTCGCCGCTAGATGGCGCTGCACTTTTGTCCATAAAATGACCTTTTTTCTAATTTCTTTTCTAATGGTCGTAGGGGGTCATGGGGATATTCGTTCGATTCCGTAGGCGACAAGGAACAATTTGTATATCTCAGAATTTCGAAAAAGTTCCTAGTTTTCCAGAAAATCGAGATTTTCTATTTTGTTAGTTCCAACTTTCACCGCTAGATGGACGACAAATTTTTGGTCCATAAAATGCTATATTTTTCTAACTTTTTTCCTAATGGTCGTAGCGTGTCATGGGGGTATTCGTTGGATTCCGTAAGCGATAAGAAACAATTTGTATATCTTGGAATTTCGAAAAAGTTCCTGGTTTTCGAGAAAATCGAGATTTTCTATTTTGTTAGTTCCAACCTTCACCGCTAGATGGCGCCACCTGTACCGTTTTCGTTCGAATTCAACTTAATATCGATTTTTTTCTGTTTTGAGGGCAGAATTTGACAGAAATTGCTTAAGAAATTAACACCAAATAGCTCTAGAGCCTGTTGAAAGTGTCATATGGCCAGCAATATCCATAAATATATTAATTCTACCTAAGATATAGCTACATCAGTTCTGGCAGTCGGTACTTGACAGTACACGTAGCACCATCTAGCGGCAGAAAGTTGGAACTAATTAAGGGGGTGTTTCAGATGAGTGTAGTTCACCCTGTTCGCCGGAGAGATGGCGCCACTAGTACTGTTTTTTAATAGCACGCGCCTAAATGTAAATTTTTAAGAACAGATAAGCCTAAGATTTTCAGAATAGTATTACTTATATATTCGTCAACCAGTAAATATCCTACATTTAAATAAAAAATCATTTTTCTCACCGCTCGATGGTGCTGTGTCATTCTCAAAGCACGCATTGACATACGCGCATTGAAAATGAAATTCAACTATAACCTACTCACATATTCTATGTCTTAAATTAATCACTTTATGACAATAATTAAAAAAGCAGCACCGCTGCTCTTTCAGTGTAAAAGGATTTATGAATATTCCCCGTTTATTTGATATTAAATCATTAAATGGTAGAAAATTATGCTACCGAAGATGGTACATATTTCCAATTAGGTTAACATAGAACTTTTTATCTCGCATAATCTGCGCTCACACCTTTTGATACCGATAGAATGTTGACAGCTACGCACTGCTAGTTCTAAGTATAAAACATCTTTGTAGATAGCGTTACCGGTTTGTGCAGCGAAACCGTATATCCTGACATTCTAGTCCTATAAACCTCCATAAAGTTGTATGCGTATATGCGCACCGTAAGCAAGACGGAGAAAGCAAGAAGAAAAAAGGAAAAATCATTCTGCCGTGGTATTTGTTTTTCCCGTGTGTCGTCGTATTCGCGACGTTTATCTGCATTTGACGTTGTTCGTTCCTTTCGTCGACAGCGGTGTCGATTAAAAGGAGCTAACAGAAGGGCGTTGTAGCCCGAATTTTGTTTTTCGCGGATGTACAGTTTTTTCGCGAACAGGCCGAGTATTACAACAGCGACACGATGTCGGATGACCAACCAAAGTCTCCGATCGACGGTATTCTGCCGTTCTTACAAAGCGTGAGTCCTACATCTTTATCATTTTTTCGCGACGCTGTTATTTACTCTTACTATTCGATTTTTTCGTTTCAATCATTCCCAGCGACGTTCCTTTATGCCGTTTCATCCTTGACCACTTTCGTTTTCGATACAGCCGGCGATAAAGTGTCAGCGCGATTCATTGAATCACATGATACTTTCGTTGGCTCGCAATTTGATTATTTGGTTTTATCAGGCCTAATGTGTTTGCTTCTTCTGTGATGCGATCTCTGTAAACGTCCATACAAATTATCGAGACAACCAGTATTTTCTCAACTGAGAATCTATTTTTGTATCACGTATCACGTCCCATTAATTCGTCCCACGACACGCTTTTTTCGATGCTCGAAAGTTCCTTAGAAAGTAAATTGCAAAATTGAATATCTTGGTTCTCGCTTCTGAACGCATGAAATCTTTTATTAAAATGCAGTTTCCACTTCATTTATTATATATTTTCTGTTAATGTTGTTTGTACAATAATATATTTATAAATAAATTATTTCATTATGTTTTTATTTTATTTGAAATTTGATGTATTTGTCATTTGATTCTTAATTAATTTACTACACCTAATAATATATCTTTTCAAGGTTTAATTAACTCTAGAAAATTCTAAATCTTCACTAATTACTACTCATCATAATGATACCTTATTGAACAATGATATCTGCATTGTGAATGATTTTGCTGATTTCTTTGAATCCATATACATTGGTGATAGAAACTTTTCTTTATGTTTCTGTTCAACAAAATGCTTAGGTTACTTCCATTTTTTATATTTAATATTATCTCCATGCTTGTAGCATCAATATGGTAGGAAATATAGTAAATTGCATTACAAGACAAAAAGAATATTTATTCAGTTGTTTTGAACATAGTAATTACTGCATATTTTTTTCTGATAAGAAGTTTTGCGACATACTTGCATTAACCTTCATATGCAATATTCTTATTTCATTATATAATGTCAAGATACTATTGTTTGATTTGGAATCATATTTTGTTATAGATTGAATGGAGGGATCCATGGCTTGCACTGTTACTGACTTTTCATGTTGCTGTTACAATGACTGCATTGATGACACGAAACCATGCCAATTTCCAAATTATGTTATTTCTAGCTTTGTGTAAGTATACACAAGCTACAAGTGAATTATCAACTGTTTAATATTGTTATTTTGATATTATAGTGCTCTTGGTATACTTCTCTGAAAGCATCAATGAAGTAGCTGCATCTAAGTGGATGTAAGTAATTTGTCATACATAATTATGTTATAAAGTACTCATGTGTTTTTAAAATTTTTATAGGTTATTTTCGAGACAACAGTATTTTGATTCTAATGGTCTGTTTATATCTGTAGTATTTTCTGTGCCTATTTTAATGAACTGTATGATAATGGTGGTAAGTACATTAAAGTTTCAATAAGCTACACAGTAAATGTATATTATAATGAATTGCTTGTTCTTCATGTTTGTACTATATCTATAGGCTAGTTGGCTTTATCAATCCAGTCAGTTAATGACTAGCTTAAAAAGGGCCCAACTAAGGCAACAAGCAAGAAATCGACAAATAGAAGATGAATCCACAAATGCAAATGGTACTGTTATAAGAGAGAAGCAGGATTGAACTTTCTAGTCAAATGACAAGAAGTGATAAATTGATCCATACACATGTATATTAATATTTCACAAGCAGTAGCTTGTTTTTTACCACGAATGCAGTGGTGTATAATGGCATTACAAAATTCGGCAATTATTCAACATAGCATTTCTTAAAAAGCTACTGCCGACATAGCCATTGCTGTAATTCATATTGAAGTTGACTAGTTAAACTGTCGGTAGATTATGTTTCCAATTTTGTGCCGTGTATACTATATAATTAGAACGTAAATTCGAAATTCACAAATCATTTTTTTATTTATTAATAATCAATAATCTACAAAAATAGAGAACGGCACGTTGTATGAAAATGATGAAAAGTTACGCGAGGATATTGTTATCTTATATTAAGGTACATTCCGACAGTTTTCTTTTATGTTAATGTTGAGATATTAATTACGAATTCAAGTGTTCTTAAAGCCTCACCATTGTACTTATTATTGTAACGTTTATTGCTTATTATAAAGGTTGGAGGACAACGGCATAATTAGGTATTAACGGCTTTAGAATTATAATTATATATGCATGTATGTATGAAAGTGTGAATGAATATGTGGTATTTTGAAAAATGTCCTAACATCAAAAAGATATGTATGCATTATAATCCAGTCAGATATGATTTTCAAATTGTATGTTGTGTAACTCAATAGTTTCTTGCCGTCGTAACCTTTAATAATTAATAAATATTCTTCCTAAAACTGTATGCTCTTTTTATTCCTATTATACCTCAAATTCGAATCAAAATTTTTAGAAAATTTCATTGAGCATCGTGTGTTCTAGAACGCGTGATGGCGGTACTGTACCGTGTATACATTTACGTACTATGTGATATGTATAACTTTTAACAATGCTGTACCACATTCTTGTTAACGAAATGTTTACTTTGTGATTTGTTAAACAAGATTTTATAATATATTTGCATTTTCCTATTAAATATGATACTTTTACAGTCATACACCGTTTTACGTCTTGCACGTTGCAAGACCAGTGAAATAACCAATTTTATTTTTCGAAATATCTCAAAAAGTTCACAACTTGCTTTGCGCACTCCGAATTATGCTTTAAAAGATAAAGTGCCACAGAAGATTCTTAATAAATTTGACTTAGAAAATACCACTTCTAATGATACAGGTTATGTTGAAAAATTAACGAGTGACGATTCCATAAAAAATGATGTTCGCAATGTTGATTTTTTAAATCCAGATGTATCTAAATTAAGCGATGCCTTAGAAGATATAGATTTAAAGCTACCAGGACCATTGGATCCTTGTGATGAAGATCTTTCTCACCTTGGACCTAATATAACTCCAACTTACAATTTGGCAAAATTTGCAGATAAGTCAGTTACACTTCAGCAATTGGTCAAATTAGGAGTTGAATTATATAAATTAGAAAGTAATAGAGATGTAGTAGAAATGCTTCTGTCTCTTGATTTTGATAAGGACATAAAACCATATATACAGTTTTTGCACGATTGTGGTGTAAGTCCTGAAAATCTTGGTCACTTCATTACCAGAAATCCCAAAATCTTCAAAGAAGATATGGATGATCTTCACACAAGGATAAGATATTTAAGAGCCCATAAATTTACACCAGAGAAAATCAGTTTAATAATAAATAGGCATCCTCCTTGGTTGTCTTTTACAACAAAAGATATTGATTACAGATTAGGTCATTTTCAAAATACATATAAACTGACAGGTTCTGAAATAAGACATTTAACTACAAAGTGTCCAAAACTTATAACATATGATATGAAACGAATAAGAATTAGTAGCTATGCTGTGAAAGAACAAATGGGTTTTAATTTGACAGAAACGCAACTTATCCTGCTTCAAGCACCTAGAGTTTGGATTCGAAGTGAGTAACAAAAGTCAGTTAAAAATATGTGATCCATTTTCTTACTTTATATAAATATGTACATTACTTTGATTTCAGATAGGACTGAAGTAGTAAAAACTTTCAATTATGCTCACAACATAATGAAATTATCGCATTATACCATTAGCAGCCAACCAAGGATTTTACTGTGTAGAAAGCCCAGACTTCAAAAGAGGCATGAATTTTTAGTGCAGTTAGAGAAAAATCAATATGATCCTACAAAACCATTATATGTTTCACCAACGGCTCTGATTACTGGTACTGATATTGATTTCTGTAATGATGTTGCAAAAGTTTCTATTGATACTTATAATTTGTTTTTGAAAAACTATTAATATATAAGGACATAATTAAACATAGGAACATAGTTGTATTATACTAAATATTTTTCTGTTTATGCAATAACATATTCTTTATTGTATGTATACTTTTTATTTAAATATTAAAGATTCTTATATACTTCTATAAATTTGTATGTACAATATTGTATATCTTACACAAAAACGTTTGACTTGTGCCAGTATTATTCAGTGAAATACAAAAGATCAATAAATCTTATTTTATTATATCAGCTGTTTTCTCGACAATATATTCGATTACTGGATAGAAGATTAAGCTACTTTACAGCAAGCATGCATAGCTTAATTTATCGGTCATTATGAAAAATATCATCGATTATTCTGTAATACTTTTCGCATTTAACTTTTAACTGTATTTTCCTAGTTCTATTTTCTTCTGTATCGCTCTAACCGAGTGATACAAAAATGAATCGATCAATCCAGCAACGGTGAATACACCACCGATAATTGCACACATATTAGTCGCGAAATGACCGAATGATTTTGCTTTTTCCGTATATTTTACCATCAGTGGACTCAATTCGTAGCTAAAGAATATACCAGGCATACCCGATTCGCCACTGAGCAGAGATACTTGTCTCGCATGTCGTGTCACCGAGAATTGATTTGTTAATAATGTGGAACCATCGGCACGCACATAAGTTGTAGGTACAATTTTGATGTAATGATAGAACATCATCGCACCTAAAACAAAAAAAAAACTATAATATAGAAAACACATTGATGTAGATCTTCAATTATAGTAACTTGAGATGAAAATTGAATGAGACGAATTTAATTAAAGACGTTGAATCGCGTCAAATTGAATTGAGCGGCGGAAAAATGTTCGTTTACCTTCAAAGTTGTTTTTTGTGTTGAAGTGGAAGAAGATTGAACAAACACAATCTAACAATTCAGTACTTCCAAATTGAAAGTAAAAGATCTTCCGATAAAATATTCATTCGTTATTGATTATAAATATTTCGATATAAATTGAATGTTCCGCCATTCTGTGACGTCATTGCGAACGGAAACACCAAGCAGTAGTTTTTCTCGATATATGAAGAAACATGGCGTCTTTCTTATTCGTTAGTGTAATGTGTTAAATGAGTTGTGCAAGAGATTTGCAAGTTGTAACATAAAAAGAAAAGCAACGACACGAAAGTGAAATCTAATTTTTAACGACGATATCATAAATCGTAAGTAACATCAATCACTAAACATATTACGATTTTCTCTACGAGCAAAACAATTTCTGATTATACCGGGAGCATAAAAAATAGCAGTTGTTACAGTATGTTAAAATTAATTTGATACATTTTCTGTAAAATTATCAAAAGGAATTAATGTTACGCTTTATGTTTATGCAAAAGAATCGTAATTTTTAGTTGCAGGATATGCCGACTAAATAGGTTAAGATTGCATGTTCATATCGGAAATTGTATTTGCAGAAGAAAATGCCGGTCGTATCGTCAGGAGTGTATCAACAAGCGCCTTCATGCTGGGATAGAATGAAACTGGGTTTCATGATTGGATTTTGTGTTGGTATGGCATCTGGCGCTCTTTTTGGGGGATTTTCTGCACTTAGGTATACATTCATTCATCATAAATAATATCACGCAATATTTCTGATTGAAAGTATAACAGAATATTTATTGTTAGATATGGATTAAGAGGGAGGGAACTTATAAACAACGTCGGAAAAGTGATGCTTCAAGGTGGTGGAACATTTGGTACATTTATGGCTATAGGAACTGGGATACGATGCTAGTACTTGAAGACTTATGTTTGATATTTAGGACACAAAGGATTGTAATGCAAGTGAATTCTGTTAAGTTCTTAATAAAATGTTTCTATGGACTAAGGGCATACCTTCCATTGCGACCATGGTGGTATCATCAATGGGATTTGTTTTTCCTGGAATGTTCAGCCCGAAGCTTAAGTGGCGAATCTTGTGGGTCATGTTGAATTGAGTTGACATGTATGGCTGAACATCATGCACTGTAAGCACAATTTAAAGCATAATATTTACAAATTTAGTTTATGTAAGAGGAAGTAACACATGTTATTAACTTACCATGTACATGATTAACTGAGAAACTATTGCCCGGTGCAATGTGAAAGCTTCCTCCTACTCTATTCACTTCCATATAACCATAGATTTGACATCCTTGAGTAAAGGCAGTTTTCATTTTTTCTACTGATTTATCATTTTGACATTGTTTAATTGATCCTGGATCAGGAGGAGCCCAATTCTTATCACTATAAGCTTTTCTTACATCTTCACAAGTGTTACAACATCTACAGGGTTAATTTAGATGTATAAAAGTTTTCCATTGAAATAATATATAAATATTTATAATAGTATACTTGATTTTTTCACTAGCAGCTCCATAACAATCCCCACATGTTTCGACAGTAGTACTTTCCACTGACTGTATAAAATTAGGACTTTAAATAATAGGTTAATAGTTCAAAATCCTATTACAAAAAAATTACTTAGTTTAATTACCTTTGTTGTTGTTTTACTAAGTGCTTTAGTGTCAGTGATGTCTGTAATAAAATTGAAAGAACAAATTGATTTTAAATTATTTACTTAAATTGTTATAAATCCTTTGTAGCATTAATGTATACCTGTCCTTTGTGGATCTTCTATAGGTTTTCCCTTCAAGTCTAAGCGTCTCTTATATATATTATGTTCTATTTGTAAATGCTGTTCACCTGTGGTATCCATCGCATCTATTGATAGAACTGAAGTGCACACAATATAATACATGTATGGTATCAATAATTGTATGCACAAGATAAAATGCACTTACGATCACAAGATATTGTAGGAACCACTATGTCTAGGTTTATTCTTAACTTAGAACCCCTCGAAGTGTCCACAAACAGTTCTTCACTAAGGGTCGGTGTAAGATAATAATTCAGTTCAGTTAGAAACAAAATGGCCATGATAATGGTACTAATAATCGTCACTGAAATCACACACCACACACAAGGGTTCACAAATATTGAACATAGGTTATAAACTCTTACTTACCATTAATACCAAATGTAAACAATAGGCGTTAGGTCACAAATTTTAACAATGAATTGATACTTAAAAAAATTTAAGCGATACTTCAATAAATATTAACAAACGATATCATTTAAATTTAAGAATGAAGGCATAAATGATAGTGAAATTGTTGAAACGAGGTTGAGAATTGAGGTTAACCATATCTAGACACCACATCCTCCAAAACAACAATTAAAAACTTAATAAAAGAGATAAACCGACATTTTTACAGCATAACAAGAGTCGACAGGAAGCCGGTCTACTCGCAAAACAACTTGTTACAAGCTGTTTGCGATAAAACCGAGAGGCGGTACTCGTGTTAATTTTGACAAGTGAAACACATTACCGACGGCACCACTGAAAGTTCGCACGAGTATATCCGCTTCTTCGCGCACCTTCGGGTGCACATCTAATTGCCGCAATATTTGCATGCTTGATGGAAAAAATGCACTGGCTAACACGAGTAGTATGACATTGACCGAACAGTACTCGGCGTGCTAACTTTTCCCGCAACTTGTGTGACAACGCGACAAACCCGGAAACGTGGCAGACGGCAGAATACGATTGGTCGTTCCTGGTGCATCGAGTGCATCCATTGGCCAATCAACTGTTGGTGTTCATTCATTCAATTCGTTTGAATTTCGTTTCTGCAGGACACTCGTTGCAAAGGTAAGGTTATAAATACGATGGTGTTTTTTACTCTGTTATAAGGCTTTCAAGTCTTGTACGACCTACTTTTGAAAATGCGATCAACTTTTGTAATGAATTTTCTTGCAATGCACATTTACTCTTCCTTTCCTTATTTCTGTTATAATAAAAATTGTGCGATATCAGTTTATCGAAGAAGGATAAGGATAGTGGAGACAAGGGTAGCAATAATTCAAATTCGTAACAAACGCTCGATAAACTTTATTTTTTCTTGTATCACGTGACACTATCGGATCCTTCCGGTCAGACGCGGTTTCCGGGTGCACGCAGATTTCAGATCATTAGAAAATACTTGTCTTACGTAAAACTCTCCAGTATAAGAGTAAATCTCGTCTCGACATAGTAGGTCTTCGTCCGCAAGCCGATTTAAGAGGTGGAGCTTGCGCTATTAAGGCACTCTATGCCAGGAATACGTTCAGCGTGCACGAGGGGTACAAACGGAAGTACAGTCACGTGTAATTTAGGCTTCCATTGATTAAAATAAACTGTAGGAATAGAAATATTCTACTAATCGTCTTACGAAGACAAGAATTTCTATGTTGAACTTTTTCGGGCTACATTTTCTCATAACCAACAGAAACCTATGTTACACTCGAATGCACGCAGTATACAATAATATGTCTATAAAAGAACGAAAATTACATCTGACGATAAGTAATACGATAAAATAAAGAAACGCGTGATTACAGACTGGTGGTACGAAGAAAATGAAAAACTTAGGCGGCTAATCCTAATAAAAAATAATTGGACGGCGGTGTTTAATGCTTACAATAATGAGACCCGTTCTCCATTATCGGTCTTGATCCGTTGAAGGGAATGTAACGAAAGAATCATCGTCGAAGTTAGAAAAACTTACGCGTGTACCTAATTCCACGCGGTTTTCTTTCGTTCATGAAGATTTTAAAGGAGAATAGGTCGTAGTGTAAACTTAAAACAGTATAACGTAAATGCTACGATTGTACTTGCTAGAAAAAAGGCGCACTGAAACGTGAGGCCGTTTCACCGGACAGTCTCCTTTATCGACCATCGTTGTTCGTGTGTTTTTTGACATAAAGCGAAAACAATTTCCAAATTTATCAAACTTAGACCAATCACTAAACGTTCGCTGCTGCTCACGCGTTACGTGCGTGAAACTTAACGAGCGTGTTGAAGTATGTCAAATAGGGAGAAGGACGACATACTAAACACACGTAGTACGAGCATAAGATCCCTGTATATTGCACGGTGATACGATACTATAAATAAAACGCGATAACGACACGTCCGACGATGGCCGATTTCTGACGAGCACATTTCACGACGCCTTCAGGAAGGTCGACGTCGTCTGTGTTCTCCAGGCAGTAATGCGAGAACATCGAGTCTCCATCGTGACATTCGAACTCCACTCGACCTGCCACGAATCGTGTTCAATAGATCCAGTTCACTGGCACCCACTGGTGTTCGGTGGCTAACGAGTCCAACGCGGCGACCACTTGTCTGAACGTGTTGTCGAAGTCCTCGTTCACGATCACTAGGTCGATGTACTTCTCATAAGCACGTTGTAGCGCCGCTGACTCTTCCAGTGTAGACTTCAAGTCATCTTCCTGCGGTTCAACAACATGAACGATTTAATTTAAAGAAAATTGCCTCGTGAGTCCGAAGACGAGTCAACAGCTTTCATAGGCAGCATTGATTTGACTGAATGATCGAATATTGATTAAAAACGTTGCATTTTCAATATACAATAGACTGCTAGCAATTATACTACGATACAACATCGAATAAAGAGCATGCGATACAAACCTCGTACAGAGAAGCAAGGGACTCCAACGTTCTTGCTCTTCTGGAGCTGTACCTGATGGAACTCTGGCGGTCAAACTAGCAAAGCCAACATCAAATACAAATACAAAAGATTAAATAAATAGTACTACGTAAATTATGAGGGAAAGGGAATATATGAAGGATATGCAGTTTCTGATTAAGTTCTTTACATAAAAGTTTTATCGGATATTTTTACAATTGGTACAGCGACCGAAATGAAACTTGGTGATTAGAAAAGATTGTATTTCGTTTATTCAGAAGACTTCGAGCATCGAACTGACTGAACAAACTTGACTAGAAGATCAATTTTACCAAGTTTCATTCTAGTTGAATTAGGAAAAACTAGGATACCTTATATAGCAGTATACGAGCCGTTCTTTTAATTGCAATAAATTAACTCTGCTTATCTTTTGAGTAGAAAAAGGAGGCCCGTGAATATTCAATATCACGGTCTGATGGAATAAAAATAATGTTATGCAGTATATAACGAATTTGATGGGGCAAACCAATGCATCGGGCCTGTCGTAATCGAACGTAAGTGCATGCGATACATTTACAGAAGGCAATTTATATACGCATTTACACGAGAAGGGTAAACAGGGACTGGCAGGCAGGGGTTCGAAAGGCTGCAGATCGTAAAAGATTTGATGGCTGTGTTTGTTTTCAACTTGGCCATGTCTGTATCTTCACACAAATTTTCGGATCATTTCGTTGCAAATTAACTCTTTCTCTCTTTTTTTTTGCTTCCAACGTATTCTTTCGTTGCCGCAAATCGAATTCTAAATATAACATTCGAGAAAACGGATCGACATATCGTTCTCGAGAAATATATTGATAAATTTCTGGTAATAGTTACTAAAATGATCGAATCGCGAGGCTTTTAGTTACACAGAGGAATTGTTTGTTTGGGCTACTTTCAACCAACCAGACATGTTCCTTTAAATCGAACGTGTTTTATTCTTCGGTGAACTCGTTGCGGGGATTCTGGTTATACGAGCGTCGATTCTTCGAATTGATCTTTGTTTAATTCAATTTCTTTTTATCTCTCAATCTCCGTCTGTGTATTCAGCCATTCAATTTGACGTTGGTTATTGCGAATTCGCGATAATAAAACGGGGATTGTTCTCTACGTTCGTAATTGAAGTCTACGGATCAACAATGACATTTCAACTTGTTATATAATGGATCGAAAAAGTATCGGTGTAATATTCCGAAATCGTTTTAGAATTTTTAGACATTTATCACTTTCTTCGTTCGCATTACTCGATAGATAGGAACGAACGATCTCGTAAAATAAATGTTTGATTCTCATTTTTCCTTGCCCCGATCACAAAACTTTGCAGCTGTGAACTTCGAAAGATCCATTTTGTAATAATAAATAATTCCGTAAATAAAATCGTTACAGGGAAACTGGCGATATCTTTTTGGATCCGTTCTATTTTCATAATAATTCTATCAAAGCGATGGTTAAATTAGGACTGCTATATAAAATTATCATGGAACATCAAAGCATTCTCCATATCATTGTTCACGTAATTCGTACCGAAAAAGACACGTAACTTTTACATTTACACTTTGACTGTCACTCCACTGAATTACCATCCAAATATAATATACATCAGCTTCAAGGAAACATTTCTCAGAGAATGAACAATGTGGCAGTGAAAGTGTCAAATAAAAGGGAAAGGAGTTCAGGGACCGTGCAAAATTACCGTCAAGTTTCGACTGCTGGCGCCAGTAGACCTTCCCAGGTCGTACAAACACTTCAATTGTTCCATTCCCGGTGCCGCGATGAAGATCACATATGGCATGAATTCGGTGCTGTTGTGGAGAATCTTCAGGGCAGCTGGGCTGCAGTCCAACACGCACATTTTCCCGGCTCTTATCAACTCCCGCACCGAATCGAGCTTCGTCCCGTACAAATGGCCACCGTGTTCTCCGTATTCGAGATATCGGTGCTCCCTGATGTCGGTCTCCATCGATTCCCGATCGGTGAACCAGTAACTTTTACCGTCCTCTTCGAGTACCCTAGGTGGTCTCGAAGTGTCTAAACCCGGAAAGAGAAACGTTACTTCTTCAAGTTACTTCTTCGCTTTTGAACAAGAAGTAGCAAATATCTTACATGGAACAATGGTGCCAAATTTCTCTGAGTCGCTGTTTATCAGCCTGTTCTTCAGGGTCCTTCGACCGACGCCTCTAGGACCAACCAGAGCCAAGGTTTTACGCCTGAACGGTGGCATCCTGGCTACTTCTTCGTACAAGAGTAATTCAGCACCGTCAAACTCGCCGTTCGATTTGGACTGGTACATCTTTCTCTTCTTCTTCTTCGAGATTCTGGTACCGCAGATGCTGATCTTGTGCACGAAGTCCGCTTCGGGAGGAACGAACGCTTTTCTGCGTTCCTCGAGTTCCAGGGACGGAATCAAACCAGGTGGTCCGAGTCCTTCACCCTCTACTCGTCGTGCCTGCCACCAGTTGGGGTCAGCTTGGTCCACGATTTGCAGCACGTCGCCCTTCTGGAACGGGAGGCCTATCTCTCTGCAGGGCAGCAGACTGTCCTCCGAGGGGTCGTAGTCGAATAATGCTCTCATGTAACACTGAAACCAACAGTTGTTAGGTTAATGCTGATCTCATTCCTCAGCACATTTGGTGTTTGGAAAAATTGTTACTGAAAAAGAAAATAATGTATCTCCACTTACGGCCCAAAAAAGATACGATATCATACGAGAAACTAGGAATTACGTATGTTTAGATAGTCTGGCCATGAATTAATGAAATCTGTTCTATGCTCTTCAAGTTTTTACGATCAAGTTTAACGACGTCCATATAAAACACGTGGTTATGATCCTCGCTACGATTTTCAACACTACCATATTGATTTTGATTGCAAAACTTTACTACCTTGTTGACAAAATTTCGACAATAAAATGTCGTGTGAATTTTGCTCTAAATATAAAGTCAATGTCGAGAACGTGAGTTGGAACGTATCACCTGTCCAAACACCTGCTATCATAGGCATTTCAATGTTGCTTTTGATAACATGAGATTAAAACGAAGATAAATATTGCTGAATGTTAAGAAGTAGGAGAAATAGAGCGAATAACCTTGTCAAGATATGCATTTTATGCGACCATAAAGAAGCTTGAAATGTTCGGTCATATGAAAGCACATTAAAAGAGCGTAATATCGAAGATATAAAAATGTTAGTTTGGAAGATAGGATTTTGGGAATTTGGTGAATTGAAGATTTAGAGATTAAAATATTTCAACTTTACCGTGGATTTCACCGGTCGATTGCCATCGCTGGCGATACCAGGCGCCAATTTCAGTGTCAAATTCTCCTTAGCTTCATGAATGGCTTCCTGAAGCTCCTCTGGATTGCGAACTTCCTTCCCGTTTACTTCAAGG
Organism: Megachile ligniseca; assembly: GCA_945859555.1. Lineage (NCBI taxonomy): Eukaryota > Metazoa > Arthropoda > Insecta > Hymenoptera > Megachilidae > Megachile > Megachile ligniseca. The sequence goes on from OX243792.1 coordinate 3,077,332, forward strand.
ATCACCTCACCGGTTCTCAGCAATCCTTGACGCGCCGCTGTGCTACCACCTAGAATCCTGGCGATTATCAAATTGCCAGATTCGTCGACTTGCACCGTCAGACCCTGCAACAACGATCGCGTAAACTATGAAAATAAACGTTAGAAACGGATCTCCATTAGGCATCTTTTGAACTTTACACCATGATGAATGCTTCTTATTGAACCGCGTGTTTCTTTCACGTGGTCTGTCTTTCAATCCTACTGTTTGTTCTTCTTACTCTGAGCCAAAGAAAACGTATTATATTTGTGCGATTGTATTAGACATCAAAGATATTGAAAATCGTCAGCATTGGAACACTTGTTTGAAATTTCTGTCAGTTTAGAGAGGGACAATAGCATGATTAATACCGCAGGAAAAATCTGTAATTTTTAACGCGAATTAAATCGAATCATGTTACATCAAATTATATCTGAGTTAATTTTTGGAATTGAGTTATATGGGACGTGTAGAATTGAATCATGTCAAATTAGAACTGAAATCATGGCAAACCTCGAGTCAAATTCGAAGTAGCCACGTGGAGCTCTCGATAATAAACGTTTCGAATTATTTATGAACTGCAAGTGGCATTTCTGTTGTTTCTATCCGCGAGCTCGTTCACGATATCCGAATGGGAATCCTCCCGCGTGTCGGAATGGTAAATCTCTAAAAGTAGATCCAGCATCGGAAAGTACGCGTTTTATTTCTCGGTTGAGCGCCGAAGAACGTGCTTCCTCTCTTGTTTGCCACTTTGTTCATCCGTCAGGACCGTCCGGGAACAAATCGCGGATGTATAAATATCTTTGGAACCGAGAATGCGACGTGTTTCATCGCTGGAATTTTCAAATTATTTTGAATTCTTCGAACTGCGTTGCAAAAATTCGAGAATGCTCGCAGATTTATTTATTGCTCTCGAAAGAATGCAAAACACTCGGGACGAATTTACATTTGCTTGCAAGCGATTAGGACTTTTTATTCCAGGTTAATTCTCAGTTAAAAGACACAGCCCACATAAATCTTCGTGTACACATGGATATTTTTGACTTGTCATGTTCGACTTACCAAAGGTTCGTCAGGTTGACGTCTAAGGCCAACCATTCTGACAGCCTCGGTCCTCTCGTTAGTTGGCATCGTGGTTGGTGGAGGTTCAGGCTTCGATGGCGCCTCTTTTCGTTCGACAACCGCGTCGTGTGTCTCCAGAAGCGCTTTCAGGTGCGAGCTCTTCAACAATCGCACGAGCTCGCGAGCGTTCTCGTCCCTGGAGGAGCGGAGAACGTGGCAAACCTCGTCGACGATGTCACAAACGGATGAACATACCGGTTCCACGTGGACCGGCGGATCCTCCAGACGCTCCTGGACCTGGAACAGAGTTAAGCACCTACGTCAGTCGGAAGGATTCTTCGGGAAACAGGTTTTCGTTTCGGACCTGATCGCTTCCGCGGATAACGTTGGGATCAGATATCTGATTTTGCCTTCACGTTCTTTTGTACAGAGATTGATTTCTTTAATATCTTGGATAGGTTTTAGTAAGTAGTTTTTTTTGTTGGAGGATTTAGAGATTTTTGCACATTGCAAAGATTTAACTTTGAACTTTTGAAACATTAGAATTAGGATGTATTACAAGTTCGTGAATCGAAAAGAAGTGTAATATTAAAATATCGAAAAGTAGTAATGGAAATATTGATTTCAACACTGCTTCGAGAATCGTTTCCCATCGACGTTCAGGTATCAAGCATTCTCGAAGGTGGTTCTGAAACGCCGAGAATGACCCACTTTCGTAATTACTCCCTCATTGTTGTAACATTACATTGGCTGATTCAACTTGGCGTACGCTGCTCTTAGCCCGACTAATCGAATCAAACCTCGTTGACGCCGGGTCATCGTTGCACAATGATAATTTGACACCTCGAATTGACGAATGGGCGAAAATTTCGTTTCTACCTCTGCCAAAAGACAACTCGAGAATTATGAACATTAACATCGAATAACATATTTATATAGTTAGTTGTGGATTCGAATGAGAAGCAACCGTAAGAATGTCTATTTCTCTCGTGTACCTCGACGAAGACAAAGAACAAACAAGGTTCCTTGTGCGGTGAATTTAATGCGGAAACCCGTTTCGACTTTCACAACCAGCAACTGCTCAGCCGTTTGCTGTTCATGGGTTTAACCAATACGGGGACACGCGGAGTCGTCCATTTTGATCATGGAAAATCTATGAACTAATTGCGTTTGTACAAATCAGAACAAATCGATAGTTATGCAAAATATTAGATGTGAACTCGATGTACAAATCGTTTATGAAATAAATTTTCAAAGGAAAATTTCTTGTTATCAGAGAAATATGTTTGAAAGATTCGCTGCGGAAATGAAATGTATGTCGTTTTTCCACGTGAGCAAAGATGACTCAACATCGAATCATTCGGCTCGATACACGTGCATCGCAGATGCAACAGCTATTTTCACGATTCCAGTTGCAGCATTGATCGTACTGATTGCGACATGCAACGTTTGACATGTTTCTCGCGAAAGATCGAGGATTCGCACTTCCGGCGGCGCGGTATCAATCGTGTTAATCATGATTTTGAGATTTAGGAAAAGTTAGGAAATTTTGGAGATAGTCATTGGATATTATTTCATTCAAGTATTTCGAAACGATAATCGTGAAAACCAATTAAAGTTTCATAACAATTAGCGTAGCTATTAGAGAGAATTAAATATCACAGAGTTTAGAGATAAGAAACGGAAAACGAAGCCTCAGTAATTCTCCATTTTGTCGTTCGCATTAATTGCACCTCATTTGTCATGGAAAATGACAACGTTAGAACAGCTGGCGTTCAGCGTGTGTATGCTAGTGGTCTATAATAAATTTTCTCGTTCTTCCGTGACGTCCGTGAAAAACTCTCACGAAACACACCGAGCGTACGAAGATTGTTACATTCGCAGAACAACCAGGTTCTCGTTCGTTACGCGCCGATCGGACAATATTTACACGATCGATCGACCGTACTATGCAACTCTATAATTTATACAAGGTGTCCCGCGATAAGTGTCACCATGAAATTTCAAGGCTTTATGAAACAATGTGTAGTTGTAATTTAAAAGAACAGTGCAAATATAAAAAATTATCGGTGTCAAGAGTACGAAGATTTCTAACAACTTTTTTCCATCAAAATTATTTAAATTCATATTAAACTTGAAATTTCCCCATTGAATTCTCAAGCTACGAATCATATCGGATATATGTAAATTGTGCAAACTATAGATGTGCAGTGACCTTTTCAATCTAGCTCCTTTACAGAGTGTGTAAAGAACATTCGAACGGATACCTGGCGTCAGTGAACGCCATAATGGTCCATGGTGGATAAAATTCGCGCTTTCACCGAGCTCACGTGTTACCAGTGCTACAGTGGCGCCAATAAACATTAAAATTCACTAGATTAATAAAGAATCTTGAAATCCTACTTATACAAAGCCTACACTCTACTTTAACACGTGTACGAAGCTATTCGCAGTTTCCACTTTTTTAAATCTGTACTTTGTCAGTGTTATGTATCTTCAAATTTCATAATTGCCCAATCCCCAAAAATGGAATAGAAACCTTGATGCGTCACAAGCTCTCCAGATCAAAAAGTGAAACTACGATTTGGGTTTATAGGACCAAAAGGGAACCACCGTATTGCTTGTCCACAGCTCGTTTTTCAAAAATCACGCACAAAAACAGTCACAGAGACGAAGATAGTCCTGACTTACTGGACGAAGTCGATGCAGAGGTCGCCTGTCTCTCTCTGGACGCTTTGGAGAACGAATCAAAATCGAACCTTGGAGGAGTCCTGCGGAGCTGCTCCGACTGTGGCCTCGCTGGTCGAGTGGATGTTAGTGTATCGATCAGCTCCGAGGTATATGACACCGCAGGGCCGTCAGTTGTGCGGGAAACTCGTGGCTTGGGTTAAAAAAAAATTGCCGAAGGGGACGAGCTTGTGGATGGTGTACGGGAACACGGTGCACCACGGTGCGTGTTGCTTAGGTAAGCGGCGTCAGAAAACTGCCGCGCCTACTGACGTTTCTTTCGTCCCCACCGCGATGCAGACACGCTCCGTTCAGGCTGTTCGAAACGAAACAGGTGGGGGCCCTTCTTCTACGCTACGCTTGTGAGCAGGGCCGTGCATCCTTTAACGGTTGCAGGGTCATTTTGACCCGGCTGTTTTGTCAGATCGGGTAAAACCGGTGGAACTTGCAGCTTCGGACCAGGGGTTAGGGGGACGGATTTCAGAATTTCTGGAACTGGTTCTTTACGGGGGTCTGATTTCATATTTGGTCGTAAAAAACCCCATATATGTTGTCCATATTCCTAGATTGCTATCTGCATTTGCCATATCTCTAGGTCCTTATATTCTTCTCCATATGCCCATATTCTTCATCCCATATAGAAAACGTTGCACGAAGAAAATGCATCGGCCGTGTTTACTAAAGTGTAAATGCGAACGTGCCTTCGCAGCGAGGAATGTTAAACATTCGAAATATGGTGGGGGCTTCATCTAGTATGTATGTACTTTGCATTCCAATCGCACGCATTATTCTTGCGTACCGAAAGTGTGTAACTCGTGGACAGAGAACTTTCATTCGACTGGAAATAACATATATAATCGTGTCCGAACATAAATGTACAACGGTGTTGGAATATAAAAATGATCATAGTCATTGACACCGTTCGACTTCGATACAGGTAGGCCATCCTAAAGATACTCGATAATCCGTTAGTTTAGGCGATACAACGGGATCGTATGACGGTATTGAATATAATCTTGAATGTACCGCTTTCGTTATAGATCAATGACAGCGAGATATTTGAACTGTTTGAACGAATATGAAATGTTTGAATATTTGAACGAATGTTTTAAATGTTCGTGACGATACTGTATTTTAGGTGGACAATTACCATCTACTCAGGAATTTGAGTACGTCATATGCATAAAGGAAAGCTGTTCAGAATATTGTCCTCGAGGGCATATTCCTAATGTGAATAGGTAGGAAGGCTTGATGACTGAAAAGTCGGGGGTACCCTTGTGATACGGATACGTCACTGCCACATACACGTGCGCGGTCCTCGCACACGCGTTCTCCTCCTTCTCGTTCATGCGCGCGATTACAAAGCCGGTTGAAATTACATCGTGCAGTGTACACGGCTGCACGCGACGCGGACTCGCGATTTCTTTGAGCGAATACGAGCGAGTGACGATGACTTTGTGACATTACTTCTCATACTCGCCGACAGAGGGATATCTACAGTACCACATCTACTTTCTCGCTAGTACTCGCTTAATAGTCTGCTAATAGCTTTCGTTTCCCAATAACAGTTATCTTTTATGCTAACTTGCAGACTAATAATCTTCAGATTTCAGAGAACTTTAAATCGGAAGCTTATTTATTAAGGGAATCTTTGTCTCTTCAAGTTCACACTTCCCCATAAGCTATCCATTACTTTTTCATGCATTCTCCTTTCTCCCCGTTATTGACCAAACATCCCCCGAGGAACCGGAAATGGGGACTGTCTCCCGAGAACAAAGGCGTGTTTCCTGCGGTGGGGAAGAAGCATGTGAGTGAATCAGGCGGTGGCGCGCGACCATCACAGGAAGTCGTTGGCAAATGCTATTCTAAGTTTTTATGAATAATCCTGGAGCTGGTTAATTGACAAATCATTGTCGTGCTCCTCGGATAATCTCGTTAATTTGGAATTGACCTCCAGGAACCCAGCCAATTGACTCGAGGTCGCGAGCGTCGTCTCGCTTGCCTCGAGCTGAATTATGCCGGCTACTTTGCGAAAGAGACTCTTGAAAACGGAAAGATAAAGAAAGTTAGTAATCGCTTCTTCGGTTATATTTGAAAGATTTCATGAACGAGTTAAGCGAGTGGACTTTAAAATTTAGATATTCAAAGTTTGGAAGGTGTTGAAAAATAATTAGCATAAAAATGCTAAAAAAATTTTCACACGGTTTCCAGGCGTTGACCAGTAGGTATCAATCACCTAATTTTCTAGGTCCGACGGTCGCTTTTCACGCTCGTTTGCAAAGGTTTTCGGCAAACACCAGCTCGCATCTGTCAGCGATTTTCATTGTTACCTGGAAAACAGGAAACGTACACCGGCTTCTCAACGACTTTTCGACACCAGACGTGGTTTCTACCTGTTGACCCCGAACAGAAGGATGGAATGTGGCCGAGCTGGCAGGTGAGGGGAACACGCAACCGTAAGTGGGCCCTAAGTCTCACAGGAAGGCACGTATGCCTGCTTGGCGATTGGGACAAGATAATTTGGAACCGTTTTGGGTCACAAAGTCAGCCGACTTTAGATAAGAAGGGTCTCGAGACTTCTACCTTTCTACATATGGTTGCATTCACGATCTTTGCTTAACTAGATTTTTGGTTAATTAGATTTCTGATTTGTCGTCACAAGGATAGTTCTTTTTATTAATCCGGAATTTCCGATATTCAGATATTCTTAAATCATCCAAATAATCCACTTAAAGCACTCGTGTTCGAAACGATCTAGAGATACTTTTTCCGAACGATTATCGAGGTTGATTAATTGCAAATACAGTCCCATTGTGTATTGTTTTTGGCAGCGTCGAAATAAACAACGATCAGAATCAGATCGTGCCGCGTGTTTACGAAGATCAATTTTATGGAGGAAAAAGAGCCGCCACGCTAGAGATCGTTCATCATCATTTCATCATTTTAAAGGACAGTGGAGAAACTCGAAAATGAAACATGAATGAATGGCATAAATTTTTAAAAGGAATCTGTTCTGTGTCGATAAATCCGTTTGATGTTGCTCGTTTCGAGACTCATCGAGGGTCGGTTTCGAAATGACTTGCTTTTAAAAATAGGAGATATGTAGTAAGACGAGTCAAGTTTCCACTCTTTTACTGTTATAACAACAATAAAATTGTTTAACTAATCAGTTTGGAACAGTCACATTGTTAGAATAAGTAGCTGCTTAATAAATGGCTACCAGATAATTGTTATGGACATCTAATTCTGTAGAAAGAAATATAGGTTATGTTAGGTCGAGCACGAGCCGGTTTCAGGGTTTATTATTTTGATCATGGCAACTTCTTACACGGTTACTTAATCTTTTTTTCGGTTTTTCTATCTGCCTATTGCTTAAGAGCATCAGCGTAAGATTTTCGGTAAAATATCGAGGAGTCCCATGGAGTCAGGAATGCAGGAACCAGAAAACAGTGTGGCTCACGTGGTAAGAAATTTTCGGAGTGTATTTCTTTTTACGCGCTGCTTGCATCACAACCTCACAAACGCCCACATTATTTCCGTCACGACACACATTTCAGACGAACGACTTGGCCTTCGGTGAAAATATTACACTATCGCTGTAGAGTCTACTTTCGTGACGCAATACACGTGTCACTCTTCCATTGTTACGCAACGATGTGAAGAGAAATTTCACAGCTATCATATATACACTATTTTATTGAATAATTCGAAATCACCGGATGTATAAAAAATAAAAATGGGGATGCAGTGAACATTGCAAGAAACGATGATGTAACGAGTTGACAGAAGCAGAAGAGCAGTAAGAGTAAATGTTCGCTCACCTTGACAAGAGACGTGACAACAGGACTGTCCAGCAGACCCTTGAGGAACAGCAGGTCCGTATCATCGGCCACCTTGCCCAACTCCTCCAGGTTGTCGCGTACGTGCATGAAGGCAGCTGGAACAGCGATCACGCACTTTTCCATCACACTGTGCAAGCTCGGATAGGGCAACGACACTAGAGCAACCCGAGCGTCGGGACGAGGGTGTAAAAGAGGTGGGAATCAAGCGACGAGGGGAAGCCGGGTGTGGCCATCTTCCGGGTGGATCAATATTCGGCGAGCTACAGGTGGCTGCCAAGAGCACGAGGACATTTCGGTGCAAATAATCGAAAATTCGACCGTTGAACCCCTGCACCGGTACATTCGCTTCCTTCTTCAGGAAGCTTCCTTTTAAATTCAACACCGACATGCGTGGACATTTCTCTTTACCATCGAAGTCGAAGTATAAGAAAAGTAAAAGGAAGTAAATCATAATTGTATGGGCAATTGAATCGTTTCCTCTTCTAACCTTAGTTATCTCCTAAAGAGGTTATCCCTTATCTGAACAGTCTAATTTTGTTGAAGTAAAACGGTCTACTCGAAGCTAGTATGACGATACGAGTATGCAATCTGTAGCTGATATTAGAATACGTTTAAAGATGTATAATGACATAACCCTGAACGACTTGTGTACAAAGGTACACTAGCAACTTTGAAAATCTCAAGAAAGTATCTATAGTGGAATATTGAAATATTCAGATGGCTATCTTTAGATGAAACACCTTGTAGACAGACAATAGCGTTATTATAGATCGATTGTTACTCTTTGAATGAAAATTGTTCTGTGAAAATAATGTGATGTAAACTGAAGGACTAAAGAGTCTTAAGAAGTCTTTATGGTGCTAATGACAGCCTCTAAGCTGCGCCAATTAACATATTGAATTCATTCGCGAGTCACAAGACCTGTTAGAATCGCTGCCCTTTGTTTCATGTTTTCAATCTCGTTTGGCCACGTGACACACTTACATTTTTATCTAAACCATTACATAAATACATTATAAATTCTAAACAGTGCAAAGATGGCAATAACGAGAGTCTACTAAAGTTTCAAAAATAAAATCACAGATTGGAGTGCACAGTTTGAAAGAACCTGTACATACACCGTTCATAAGCGAAGAAGTTAATTATCCATGGCACACAGCCCTTGAGTTTCGAGTGGTCTCGATAAACATAATCGACCATAAGCGACGTCGACGATAGAATGGCTATGTGATAAATGCGTGTACTTACGATGATATCGATGCAACCGTGGTGCCTAGACTTGCAACGAGCATTATAGCGAACGCGAATATCGAGTTTCTTGTACGCCTCGACCTATTTCCGCCTGTATTTAAACTTCAGGTAATTAAATTGATTTAATATAATACGTGAAGGTATACAGGAAGATAAATTTAAGGGTGATTGGTATAATTTATTGATAGTTTTCGTATTCAAAAAATTTACCCTTCAAGATTCAGCGAGAATAAAACACGCTACCATCTTTTTGCTTCTCTTTCCTTTCTCTTCGTGACAGGCAACCTAATCTATAGTTTACGCGCGAACAGGAGAGCAAAAGACAATTTAGAAATTCGATAATGTGGTCGTTTTGAGATACAGAAATTTAGAAATATTATTTTTGAACTTAGATTGCAATTTAAAGAGATAGAGGATTTACCATTTTCTATCTGAAACAGTTTTGCACCGTTCATCGCGTCGATGCTGTCCAACAGACGTCGATCTTCCAGTTTCTCTTTCCTCCCGAAGAAAACCATTTTCGTTTTTAATCACTTTACTTTTTGCACCAATTAACTCACGAATTACCTGACCCTTGAGTTATAGCATCACTTCATCATTAAAATTCAGACTTTTACTTTTATTCACTAAATAACAACTTTGTTCCATTAAACATACCTTTAACAATCGTCAATTTAAAAAAAACAAGAATGTTCGGTAATATTTAAACGGTATGCACATACATTTTTCACTAATAAAATTATATTTTTTTCTCTGTCTATCACTCACTAATGTTTTCCAATTTTCTTCACTTCATTCTGACACTGTCACATATCGAAGCGTTAATCACGACTCACAAATCTTGTACCATTAAACAAACAAGAATTAACAAGTTTCACTTGTAATGGAAACGAACGTGAACACGATGTGTTCAACGACACCACGTCGTGGTGAATGGAAACGTGTTGTGTTAACACCTGCCTTGTGGGCCTTGCTTTGCTCGGGGACTGAAAGCGACACCCTGTGGTGGTGACTAGACAACAAACTTCGCCACAGTTTAAATCTTATTCCGTTTCATAATTATTTCATATCCACAACTCGTATTACGATCACACTTAATCTTAATTGGCTCCGAATAATAAGAGGTTGAACGATGAGAAGTAGTTGTGAGAAAATTTTTCAACAAAATTCGAAGAAAACACGTGTTGTCTTCGCCGTGGAGAGATCGAAACTGGCGTTCACGAGAGATTTCGTCGCGGAACGCTGATCAAAGGGAGAGGAGAGCTATTCTTATTTTTCCAGGCAAACCAACGAGAGAGAAAGAGGGGCACAAGGAAACGTAAGCATCGTCGACTACCCACCAGAATCTCGAGGCTTCCGACGAAGGGTCCAGAAACGAACCAGCTGCTTTCTGAACAAGAAGAACGAGAAAGACAGCGTCGAACAAAATCAAAGAATCACTTGTGGAGGTTGTAGACACCGAACGTTTGTTTGACCATCTAACTTCGCATTTACGTCGAAACTGTTGTAGTAGAACCGGACGTGTGTGGCAAGACATACTGAAACTATTAACACGTCGATCGCAGGGAGCTTGAAAAGTATATCAGAAATATATCTATAATAAATAACCCCCCAGCGATTAAGAATACTGATGGGGTACACCAGTGATTACTTCATGTATAACGTAACCAAATAATCCAATGAATCAGGGAGACAATTCGAACAAAATATTACAAGCTGCATCTTATATCATAAATTGTATCCGAAGTCGTACCGTCAATAACTAACCTGAATGTTTTCACGAAATGAAATAGCACCGTTTCATTTTTCATTGGCAAAACTCGATTGAGATCATCGTCAAACAGGTTCACACCGTTTGGATTATTTTCACGGTGAGTTAATCAACAGCCAATGAAATTATCGTCGGCGGCAGATGATCGTTGTAGTACATAAAAGACAACGGTTTAAAAGTTTGTTTTGTCGCTGACCAGAGAATCACGTTTCGAACGATTAAGATCGATATTTTTCTTTAAAAATATACCCCATCTTCAATGACCGTTCACCGTTCCGAAGAGGAGAAACTGCTTCTTATCAGAGCAGTCGTAAAATTCTGACAGGAAACATCTGTTCCATGTACATACGAGAACGAAGAAATAGCTGGAAGGAGGCACTTGCTGTTGGAACAGATTTTTCATCCGCCATTTCGATGGAAAAGCTTATAAAAATTCGGTACAGTAGCGGTTTCAGGCAGACGGAATGCGAACGAAGGTGGAAGACCGAAAAAATGATATACGTTTTCGTAAAACGAGCGGAATTTGCGTTACGAGGAAAGTAATAACGTCGGGAAAACAATTCGCCGAAGAAAGGAACGTTTCGTGGGAACTCGGAAATTTCTGAAAGGGAATTACGAGGTTTTGCAGAACAAGTTTCTGCAGGATATTTCTTAAAAGAGCCATCGTCGAAGATTAAACACTGAAAAGTTTGGAACGAAATACAGTAAATTGGAATTCTTGGAAAAAAATTTCTTATGGTTCCTAAAAGTATATTCTAAACGGAGTACGAATTATTAGTTGGAAATTTGTCGCTTCAAAATTACCAACTTGTAAAGTCAACCATAATTGTATTTTGCATTCAAGGTCGAAATGCATACAATTTTCGTTACAACCTGAATCGATAAAGTAGCTCTAGCTCCTGTATTAATATTGATCCTCTGAATATCGACCAGTTTTCCGTAAACGGAGAAAAAGCAGCTTTAAAACACGATGTTCAGAGGAAAATATTTCCACGATCAGGTGTGGACACGGAGCTAATCATATTCCACTCGTGGTTGGTTCTAACACGTGTCCGAACCACGAAGCGGAAATTGGAACGTGAGCCAGCATCGAAGGTGCTTCCGCAGAAATCACGTTAAATTTAACAAGATCACAGCCACCTCGAAGAAAGAATCTTCAGAAAATGTTGGGCGAAGCTAGCGAAGAACGATAAGTTTAAAAAAGACCGAATGAATGTCCTAAACTTTTTCTTTCGAACAATGGCGAAAGAAATGTTTTGAACATTTTGTAAAAATGGTAAAAAGAATCTGCTGAAAGAAAGGTGTTCGTGGTTGAATAAAACTCGATGGAGCATGATAGAAACTAATTCTCTGGATAATTTGTTGGAACGAGCAAGAAAGAAGTTTCGATTCCTTAATTTTACTTATATCGAGTTCAACAAGTTTGGTTAGTTGGATATGAAGAAAAATCGTGGAAGCTTTGCTTTGTCAGTACAGTAGACTCTCGTTATATTGCCAGGGGTTCAAGTAGGAGTAAATTAGGAAATTCCTAGTTTAGAATTTCAAACTTACCGGAAGTGGACTTGAGATGCGGCAGCTCTTTTTTGGGAATGATCGAGCATCCGCAGATGTCCTCGATGTCCATCATCGATTTGCTGTTCTTCATCATCATGATGATCGATCGGCATCACGATCAGTATGGATCCCAACCCCTAGTACTCGTGCGGTGAGCATTAACTTCCGGTTGACTGAATCGTCGATCGATCGACGACCGTACCATACTCTGAGCCGTCAAGAAACTAGCACGTGTTTGTCGTGGCGCGTCAAAGAAACGTTGGAGAGATCGATTGACGCGAAATCAAAATGGCAGTCGAAGATCCGTGAATCTATTCATAGATCAACGAAGAAGATGGCGATCAAGAGAACCGAACGATGAAGACCGCAACGGGACCTATAAGCTTGTGCTCGCTTCGTGTCCGGTACTTATAGCTTGGTCGCGAGGGTGGTGGGTTTTTGCACCCTCTCTCTTTCTCTCTTTCTATCTCTCTCTTCCTCTCTCTCTCTCTTTACCTCTCTGTCTTTTCCGCTTAGCGATTTTGCGACTCGTGGCAACGAGTTATCGATCGATAGTTAAGGCGCCCACGAAAGGGCAGAAATATTCTGAATCACACACAACTAGGCCGACTTTGGATCTGGATACGAACGAAAGGGACGAATGAACATTTCAGCGGTCGCTTTGGATACACGGTTGCTTTTTTGGTTGCTGACTCTCGTTATATTGCCAGTTTCTCTTGGAGCTGCTCTACCATTGTAGCGTATGGGGATCCATGGAAGTTATTACAAAATCAACGGACAAATTTTTTCATTTTCAAAATGAGAATTAACTTTACATATTTTTGAACGTACAAGCTCTTAAACTTTTTAATTTACGAACTGTTAGATTTGAAAATTGTTCAAGTTTTTCTGTTGTATAATTATTTAAATTATCAGTTTAATACTGTTGGAATACTTCCTACCCCTAGCAATATAACAGGAGTCTACTGTAGTTGGAAGGGTAACATGAAGGGATGAAAGGGATGAAGATGAAAAGTAATTAAAATAAAAGTTCCAAATTTTATTATCGTATTTGAACATAATTCCTGTATTGCATTTGATTGCAAACGCATAAGATCATAAATCGTATTCAAATATCGTATTGATCTCTGCTCTTCGAAAATGGTGAAACTACGGTCATCTTGTGGGCTTCGTTCAGGACTCCTGGATTCAATCGACCAATATTATGAGTGTAGTATATTACATTTTTATTATTGAAATAATTACATTTAAATATCAACGATGTATCTGTAAAAAAATTAACGAGGACAGTGTTACTTTTAAAGTTTGTAATAAATACGATCGCTGGTAACTTTTTTCTCTAGTGAATGTTATGCTAACACCATCTAGCGGTGTACGACATAAAGCATAGCGGTTGCATACGGGTAGGTGCCACAGAATTTCCTTATTTTATGACTTATCTGAAAGGTGACACTACTGATTAAGTAAAGTGCTATCACTGCATGTTTGGTATGCACCAGCTGTTGCAGGTGCATTTATGACGTCATCACGAGAAATCTAGTGGCTTACGTATTCCGCTATGTTTGTCAATGACGGTGGCTACTTCTTTGCATATTTCTACTCTATAATTGTTCGATTTGCGATTGGTTCTTTATAATTAACAACTTACTACTGGTAATTTACTGGGTATTGGTGATAGACAATTAGCAACTACCAATTGTAAGTTAATAATTTCCAGTTTTCAGCTATTACTTCTCCACTGTACTTTAAATTTCTAACTAATTGTACGCAACTTCCTGACTTGTAATTGACAACTGTTAAATTAAGCAGCTGCCAAGTTTTCATCTACTAACTTCCTGTTTCCGGATGTTTCGGATCCGAACGAAAACAAGTTCGTCATAGTAATCGACCAGTTCACAGAAACGTTCGAGCGATCTCTATTAGCAATATTCCCCGACTGATATAGCGACCCGGTTTAGAATACCGGAACAACGGCCATTCAGCGATGATCGACTGATTGGTTTCGGGCTGATGGAGGCTGACGATGCGAGCGTCACGTTGTGTATCCTCTTCTGAGTCGCGTCACGTGTCTGTGTCGCGTTACACAAAAGATGATCGTGTGTAATGGAAGCCTTCGAGCGATGTTTCGAACCATTCCGCGTCTCGACTTTGCTCTACAAACGTCGGTTCATGCGACATTGACCTAACCAGTTATCAATGATGCGTCCTTGCCTCCACACACTATCCGCCTCACAAGACTAGATACAACTTTTGAAAAATACAAGTCTAGTTTCTCATGGGTTCACTTTATATTTAAGATGATTTCCTTCAGGACTATGTTGTGTTTTATCGAGGTAAATGCGTGTACTGATTTAAGTTCAATTATCCACTTGTTCATTTTTTACCTCATTTCTAATTATGGAGTATACATCATAAAGTGGTTCAGCGTTAATACATTACAAATGAAGTCGTACACGCACTTCTTTCATTATACTGCCAGAGTTTTTATCACGAGCATACATTACACGCGGATACTCTTCAATCATGGTCGCATCTGTCTGAATAAATAATTAGTCTCTATGTAATATTTTACACGTGCTTCAAGAAAATTCGTATCTTTCGAATCCCTTTTGTTATCAGAAATTCAGTGTTCAATGACTGGATTATAACTGAATACGATGATACGATTAAATTGACAAATAGAGATTAACCTAAAAGGATGATAACAGTAAGATAAGAGTCTGGAAATGACGAATCACATGTTATTTTTATTAAGAAGATCTCATTATCTCTTTTTTATCATATTTTACACTTTGTTTATCTCTCAATGAGTTGTGTTCACAAATTTACACTATGAATAATTTAATCCCCCAAACACCAAAAACGGAGTGTCTGACAACTTTTGTTCACGTAACACAAAAATCGCACGCCGCAACCAATCGTTGCAAAAATCACCGCGCACTAGCCATTGCACCTGGTGATCGTCAAAGAGGGTCAGGATCACCAAGATCGTTTTCTCGCGTCTTATCGTTCGGAATGAATCAAGCTAGAAAGGAGGAAAACGATGAGATACGGGTATGCCCCGTGCTCGTTGTAAGAGGTGGGAGTGCTGATCGCTTCTAGCACGTCGGAAAAGTACGTGATGGATCAGTCTACGTGCGACATAGCCGTGATATCCATCGAGATCCGTCGATCTCTCGATCGCCACTGAATCGAACCACGGGATCCCCGTCGACGGAGCCTGCCACGTGAACGTCATGTCGCGGATCGCGGTAGGTTATCACAATGCCACCTTCTTCTTCTTCTTTTTATTCAATTTCTCTCTTTGGTACATGCCTGCTCTTGCAGAGGTCACTCCGTGACAACATATTCACCTCATATGTTCCTCTCCCTTACTTATTCATATACCATTTTGATTATGTGCTACTCTTTAAATTACTTATATTATTTTAAACGAAACATACTTGGGGAACTTTGTGAACATCTTCCAGAAGTTGGATAACTTTTTTAAATTCATCTCATTCTTTTTACGTAAACGTTCAATAATTTTAATTTAAATCATCTTTTAGTTTCCTAGTATTAAAAACTGTTTTCTTTACTTTCCTGGTAATAATTTACTTATCGTGTTGTAAATTCGTAGCATAAACCCGTTTATAGTAATCGTGCAGTAATAGTAAAAAAAGGAACAGTATTTTAAACAAACAATCGCAGGGCCATTTGGAGCGACAATTAAAATTTCACTTCCGGCATCGGAATATATTTCCAAGTTACTCTACAAACTATACATATACAATGTGTATATGTAATATAAACGTGCACGTTCTTTTTGTAACAGCGTCCAAATGATACTTTATATTTCGTTCAAGTGCGATTATCGATAAGGCAATTATGAGGTAAACGTCGATAATGCAAAAATTAACGTAGTAACGTGTTCTAAAACGTTTTAACTTTATCTTCGAGGCTCTTTCAATTCGTCGAAAACGATTCGACAAGTTTTCTGGTGTGCTTCCTATCGGTATAAAAGTTTCGAAGGTTCGAAGCGTCTCGATTTATCGTCGACGATGCACACGTCGAAAACTCGGCGAAGAACGAGCAACCGGCCTCGTGAAACGCGAAAATACGACGAATTCGTGAGAAGGAGCAGCGGTAAATCGAGAAACGTTCGGTTGTAATTGTTCGACGACCATATATCAGTGAGCCGTTTCTATCGTTGAAAACTACTCGATGATCGTTCAAAAAATTCCACCCTTTCGACGTGTTCCGAAGATCGAGGTGAAAACATTTGGAAAATTGACCAATTTTATTAATTACAGTAAGATTCAAGGTTACAGTAAGATTTACTCGGAAATTAAATAGGGATTTAATCGGGTAACCTGCAAACGTGCGTTTTGTTCATTGACATAATTCTTTGTGAATTGCACTTCAAGACGTTGCAATTTGTATTATCGATTTTGTTTCTGTTATCTTTTTGCATATATTTTAAAATGTTGAATTTCAATTGCATATGGGTAAATGTTCCTCGGAGATTTCAGTTTCTAAATGTATATTTAGCTAATGATTTCAGTTTGCAGGTAAACAAGTATGTTTATGGGAGAATTTAAAAAAACTTTAAAGGCTAACCTAAATTCTTTGACTATAACGGGTGTTAAATGAAGAATTCTAAGGTGTACTATAATACACTTCTGCCAACTCTTTCGTCAGCTTTTCTCGAACGTTCAAGTTTTCGTTTAAAAGATTCAAAGGTAAAAGTTGAAGTCGTCAGAGCTCACCCTCCGTGCAGACTGCCCATCTCGCGAACCATACTTCCATTCCTCGTTAACACGAGGAAGCAGTTCCTTAATTCACGAATCCTTGAGTCGTTGATCTCTTTTACCCTCTCGAATCCCGTAGACCTTAGGAAACTCGGGTTTTGAGCTTTAAAACATGGCGGAAAGTTTGTCGGGCACGCGGAGATTTCCCAGACTCGACACTATCTTAACGAGCCTGGTCAGGAGTCAGCTGGTAATTTCGCGACAGCAATTCCGGAGGATTTTATAGCCGGCCAAGAAATTATCATCGTGATTCTGCGAAACTTTTATGCCTCGCACGTGTTCTCTTTTTCCGTTCCCGGCTAGAAAAGGAACGTACGTTTCTGCAAACGTTTTTCTTTCGTCTCCCTGTTCTAGCCGGTGTACAGAAAAAAAGATGGTCGGTAGAATTCTGAACACGCAGGGAATTTGTTTTTCTTCACGGATCGCTTTTCAACGGCAACGAAATCTTTTGCAGGTACTGCTACAGCTGGTGTTGCTGCTGCACGGATCCTTGATCGTCCTTGTTGCCGAGAAATCCAGTAAGTAAGCTGTGCTCTATCTTTCTTTATTTTTCCGTTCCTTTGGAAAGAGATAATCGCGCTTAGGTTAAGCTGCTTAGGGGCCGGACCTTGTCGAGATCTAGGGGAAACGGCTAATACCGTTCGACGATTTCCGTTATTCGCCCTTCCGAGATAAGTTTAATTGTACTTTCGACTTCTTTGCTACCGATCGATAACTTCCGCCAGAACCATTTTATCCTCGGTGGGGTATAGGGATTCTTGAATTTGGTAATTTCGGGATGTAAAGAAGAATTTAACCAAGTGATTTTCTCATCTCTTTTATTTCCCCTCGATTGCAATTCACTGTTTATATTTACCTTCGTTATTGCAACCAGTAAAACTCCGTTTTTGCAACGCAGAAGTTCCATTAAGTTTGGAAGAAGCGTTCAGCCAAAGTTTCCGACCGTACAACTTCAACGGTACCTGGAGAACGGACAATGACATCCTTTATTCTGATAACTATACCGGTGACATTTATTTGTTCGATGTCACGACAAACACCAGAAGACTGCTTTTCGAGTCGTCGTTGTTGGTAAGATGCACAAACTTTCATTTTGTACCGCTGCATAACAACTGCACGTGTTAAATTTTGCTGTGATCATTTCATGAAAATATTTGTTCAAAGTATCTTTGTAGAGAAAGAAGAATAAAAATTGATATCGAATACAATCGAATTCCTTATCGTTTCTTAATCCGGATTAGGTTTCGTATCTCGATTATCACCTGCATAATACTTGTACTTATAATAATAAAATGTAAGTTCGCGATCTTAAGGTGGATTTGTAATTTCTTCATAGGCCAATTACACAACCCCCACGATCGTCCTTTCTTTCGATAATTCCAAGGTTCTGATCGGTCATGATTACGGTAAAGTGAGTATCGTGAGTGCATTCAGTTAAATGCAATTTTTAAACAAATTCTTTGAAAATATTTTCGCTGATTTCTAGGTGTTCAGGTACTCTATGTATCAGAAGTATGATGTATACGACATTGATAGCGGGTATGCTTTTCTATTTAAGATTCTTCTATTGATTATTGATTTAAGATTTTTCTATTGATAAATTAATTAACTTCGCAGAACCATTACGAAAGTTTCAAATGGCGACCGTCTGTTGCTTGCAAAATGGTCACCGGCTAAGAACGCGTTGGTCTACGTACGCGAAAACGATATTTATTATAAGGATTTCTCCGACACAAATAGCTACGAACGTAGATTGACACACACTGGTATACCCAGAGTTGTTTTTAACGGTGTACCCGATTGGGTTTACGAAGGTGAGTAATCAAAGCCAATCCTTGAGATTCTTATTTATAATCGTTAATTGTACAGTAATACGAAGTATAATATTTACATTAAAAATTGAATCAAGGTGTTGATGAAAAGAATTTGATTCGCAGAGGAGGTATTTTCTTCCTCGTCGGCTCTGTGGTTCTCACCCGATGGTAAACACCTTGCTTTTATTACGTTCAACGACACCGATGTGAAGGACATCGCGATCCCGAAATACGGGACACCGGGAGACCCCGAGAATCAATATCCGTTGGAAGAGACTATCAAGTATCCGAAGGTAATTCAAAATAAAGGAGTATCCGGTCTACAATTTTGTGTAACAACTCGGATTTCAAAGTGTTAGGATCTGGAGAATTAGGAATCCCTTCTAACCATTTCGTTCCCTATTTAATAAAAATGAAATGGTTAGACACGTAGTCACACAGAACTGGTTAAACTGTTTTATGTGTAAGCCAATTTGTTCGACGACAGGGTCGTTACAGGAACAGATTACGAAACTACCCTTACAGCTTTCCTGCGGTTTTAAAAGGGGATGAAAAGGGTTATCTCGCTTTTAACCTCGGTCTTCCCTGCCGAGTAACCGTTTTCTTGTATCGACACGATCAGTCTTTTTTATTCGATACTTACGCGTTTCAATCTCAATCTTACCTTAGCCCGAATATTTTAAGAAATTGATTCGTCCAGCATTTTAGAAATCAAATTCAATTATTGTATTTGCAGGCTGGCAGTCCGAATCCAGTTGTATCCTTAAGCGTTATTGATTTGACCAATTCGTCTTCTGAAATAATTAATCTTCAGCCACGTATTGATTTTATTGGTGTGTGAGTATTTACGATCTGCAAGGTTTTGGTTATTATTACTTCTTCAATTTTGAATTTCTCAAATTCTGACATCCAAATTCCTAATTTTGAAATGTTCAATTCTTCGAAAGTCCCTGTTTCCCATCAAGCTCCAAAGTCCGCAGATTTAAGAATTCCAAGATCGAGCCAAAGAGATTTGCAGGCTCCTAATTTCAGTTAAAATCTCCGTTGAACAGAGACAATATCATCTACACGGTAAGTTGGAGGAACAGTGAGCAGGTGGTAGCAACCTGGACGAATCGTGTTCAGAACAAAGCACTGTGGATATTTTACGATACTCAAGGTAACGCCATTCACGTCCACCCCGACGCAGAGATACAAGGTTGGCTTCGTATTCATCCTCCTTTCTACCACAACCAGTACGTTATTATACTGGAGTCTCGGCCTATTGCCTCGCGGCATGGAGACTTTCTTCATCCCATCAGATACGAGTACAAAAACGGAATACTCACTAACGAAATTGATTTAACCCCTAAAAGGGGCGAGGTTAATGCCATGTTGGCTGTCGACCATATCAGGGAGAGACTTTATTACGTAGGGACGGTGCTCGAGAATCCATCGGAAAGACATTTGTATTCGGTGCAGTTGGATGGTACCAAGGAACCAGTTTGCCTATCTTGCAATGAAGTTACTCCTGAAGGTAACTACGATTCACGATTCTAATTAGAACGCTTATTTTAATTATTACATACTTCTACAGTTAATTTTTGCAAATAATGTTTAAACAGGAAACGTTTGCCAGTACGCGCACGCCTACTTTTCTACGAGCGCCTCGAATTATGCGTTGATTTGTTCTGGACCAGATCCATTGACAATCAAGATATTCAACGGAGATCGTGAATTCTTGTATCTATGGGAAGGAAATCGAGATCTTAGAGAAAGACTTGCTACCCGCGTTCGACCAATTATCTTTAAAAAGATGATTAAGACGGTGCATGAAAATATGGTTAAATTATACCTTCCACCTGATTTTGACGAAACTAAATCGTATCCTTTGTTGATCAACGTGTAAGTACTGTTCATATTTTATTACCACGCGTTGTATCATTACGTATTAATATACGTGTTGTATCATTTAATGTTGCTATTATCGTTTAGTAGTATCATTACACGTATCACGTTCTTCTATGTGCGTTTTCAATTACCGATTTATCCTCGTAGTTACGCGGGACCGAATACAGCGAAATTCACGGGCGAATTCTCCTACGGATTCGAGTCGTATATGTCGACTAACCGAAATGTCATTTACGGCTATATAGATGGTAGAGGATCGGCTAATAAAGGAACCAGAACGCTGTATCCAATTTATCGAGGCCTTGGCACTGTGGAGATCGAGGATCAAATCGCTGCCACCAAGTACTGTCATTTCTTTTGTTAATTTATCCTCATTAATTTTTATCTCAAGCTTGCATATTTTGCACGCTTTAATCAATTTTTAATTAATCGACGAACAGGGAAATGTTGTCGCGATACCGGTGGATCGACCGGAACAGAACTGCAATATGGGGTTGGAGCTACGGTGGTTTTGCCACAGCTATGGTGTTGGCTACTGACAAACAGTCAATTTTCAAGTGCGGCATATCGGTTGCACCTGTGACCTCGTGGATTTATTACGGTAACCTGAGAAATAATTCGATAATCGTTTAAATATAAATTAAGGTAGCAACGAACACATCAAGCAAATAACGCTAGTCGTCTAAGAAGCTCTTCACGTTATCCCACGATAATTAAACCATATCAAACATGTGGTTACGAGACAAAAAGAATGTAGCGCGGTAATCTGTTCACAGATTCCATTTACACAGAACGTTACATGGGATTACCCACAGTCAAAGATAATCTGCGAGGTTACAACAACTCTGACGTAACGAGGAAAGTGGAAGGAATTCGGGGGAAAAAATATTTGCTGATACACGGAACCGGGGACGATAACGTGCATTATCAACAATCCATGGCTTTAGCCAAGGCTTTGGAGCAGAAGGACATTCTGTTTGAACAGCAGAGTTACCCTGACCAGGCACACGATTTGGGCAGTGTCACTCCTCATCTCTACCACACCATAGATCGATTTTTGAGCAAATGTTTGGGCTATTCGGAAAATGCCTAAGACCTGTCGTATCATCGAGTGAAAAAGTCACCGGTTAGATAAAACTGGGCTCATTCGAGGATGGCACCTTGTGGACTATAGAACTTCTGATAGTGACGGCCATTTTACTTATCGTAAAATGGATTTCGTTTGATTACCGGGAGAACTAGTCTGCTGAAATGTGTGGATACCATTATAAGCAATAAGTATTAATTATTTAAAGTACGAGTTCAACCGTGGTTCTTAATCAAATAAATTTTGGAATGTACGGAAGCTTGCGAAGCGCAGTTGTTTCTGAAAACAATGTGAGCTTCGTTTTGATACAGTTTAGACATTAATTCCGTTAATTGTGTGTGAAATTGACTGGACGTAAAATGATGGTCAAAATTTTGTACTGGGTGTAGTCCGAATTTCGGTGAATTGTATCTGTACTAAATAAAATAAGCTTGAAATCGTAGGATGTGTCAGAAGAGATAAAGTTTCTGTCATTTAAGAGTTTATAAAACGAAAGTCCGATGTGGAATTTCAATTGGAAATTGTCGACACGAAGGGTTAAATGGCACGTTATTTGCGAGAGTGAAATTCTTGAATGTAAATTTCGTCGGTTCACGTAGAATAATATATCGAGCGGCGATTAAACAGCAGATTTCACGATCGCTGATGCGACAACGCTCTCTTTTCAACAGTATTTTCACATTTTCTGCCCTCGGCAGTTGTCCGCATTTTTTGGTCGGATTGAGTTAACATCGGGACCGAAACGTAAAACGCGTTAGCTGTCGTTCGTCGAACAGAACTATCATCGAAAATTCAACGCTCAGGGGACCTTTTTTATTTTCACGTTAGCGTGAATTTTCTACTTGAATTTCTTTCAATTAGCTTTTTCAAATATACACGAAAAAGGACAGGAACATTGATTCGTGATTAATATTCTGCTCTTACGCCCGATATCATTCAACCATTCGTTTATATCTGTATTTTCGTTTGCGACGATGACGATGGAAATGGACTCTGTTATCGGATTTCCAGATATGAAACCTTTTGAATTTTTCACAGATTTTGGTTCACAGAATACTTGTCAGTTTCTTATTTTTGACGGATAGTGACTATTTTTTGAAATTGGTCTCACAGATTTCTGAAAAATCCATACACCTTCGCGATGGATGTATCGAAAAGATGGCATATTGCTTTTATTCTCCTTTCGCTGTCAATTTGTTACCGTTCCGCATGGGCAAGCCTACGCGTTCGATGCCAGCTCGATCAGCCGTTCCGGTCAAAGGGACTTTTGTGAAATTTAATCAGCTGGTTCGTGTCGTTCTTCCGCATCCGGTGAACGTCCACCCCCGTCCCACGGTCCTCCAACTCGGTGACCTGGAATCTCGAGCCCGAGGGAAGAAAAATTCAGCGGATGAAGAACGCGTGTTACACCGTAGAAAGTTTCTCTCGAATTCCTTCGCGTTTCTAGTTTCGCCTGCATGCAATAGACGATACCAGCCTTTAGAATTATCGGGACGGGTTCAGACACGAGCATATCCACAAAGAGATTTTTTGGAACATCCTTCAAAATTTAAACACAAAAGAGACTTTCATTTTTATTGCTTCGGAAATTATTTTTTCTTTTAACTTTGTTGAATGTTTGTGATCGAATTAAGGGTTGGATTGAGTTATAGTGAATTGTGGCTACTATTTGATCGATTTAAATATAAAAATAACTTGTACAAAGAAATTTCGATCAGAGGAAAAGATAGAGGTATAAAATATAGTTGCACCGGAACAAGAAGAAATTGTTCGAGTATCAAAATTGTAGGTTGTTTCTCGACGTCTTTATCGCGGGACAACATCGTTTTAGCCACGCGAGGTTATTCGACGATCGTCGGGTGAACTGGGCTAAGGACTCCTTGTTATCCCTGCACATCCTGACGGCTTGAACGCTGCTTTAATAACCGGAGAACATCGCAAAGGACGAGTTGGCACGCGATCTCGAACGTTCCGACTGATTTACTACCGAGAATTGTTCCACGAGCTAGTCGAGGCCGATTCAAAAATTGTTTGACCATCGTCCAACGAGAACGAACGATTTGGAACGCGTTAAGTTCGCTCGGGTCGTCGTTGACATATGTGAACGTTGCATATGTTCAACAACATACAATCGTTAAATGTAAGTGCATTCGAATATAAATCCATCTTTGATTTGGATACCAGGACAATCGTAAATTTTCCCATCAAACGGGACCTCGTTTAAAGTGCCGTTGTATTTTACGTTTCTGTGACCTATAATTAACTACTTAACACGTGAGCAGAAAGCGGACTTTCATTTGCTTTTCAGCACATTTATATCACATAATGCGGATTCTCTATTGCCACGTATGCCTCAGTGGCACATTTGTCTAATTAATACAAAATTATTATAACATGGTTATGGTAATGGTTACATCACTGAATCTATTGATTTAAAAAATTCTATCTACATACCCAAAACACGAGAACCCAATACCACAAAGGAACATTACAAAGTCGAATGGCATAAAAAGTGACCCGGAAGCTGGAACAATAACTGCTCCGTTTAAAAGAAGGAAAAAGTGGAAGGGATGGGAAAGAAAGATAGAGATAGGGTACAGTCAGGAGTAAATCTGTTGTTCACAGGAAACTAGAAATGTGAAAATTTCGAAATTTGCAATAATTCCATTCGTAGATGAAATTCTCGAAATCCCAAGGACCCCAATTTCGGAAGCAATCCACAGAAGCCTCTCGGAAAGAAACAAGTCTTTTCTGTTTTTAAGAGATTTGTTCTCGACTGTACGAGTTAACAGAGCCTGCAGGAACTAGACAAAAGGGAGCGGAGTCTATTTCCCGCGTTGAAAGTGTTCCTGTTGGAACCGGCCAGTAACGTGGCGGCACAGGGTGCGAGCCATTGTCAACCCTCAGCTCGGGGGTTGTTTAACAATGGTCCTCCAGTGTCGGCGACGCTTTTCATCGCGCGTAAACGCTATCGGTGACGCGAGTACCGATCTTCGTGTTCCGTGAAATGAGAGAAAGAGACTACCGGATACCATCTCTGGCTTCCGCACACTCTGCAACCAACGGGGGATGACAAATCGATGCTTGTTTCGCTGATCGTCGAGATTTGCATGAGACTAGGATTGTTTAACCCGAATGCTCCACGGTTGGACAACAGAGCTCGCGGGACGAATTTTTACGCTTCGCTGCTTGACTTTTGTTGAACGATCCTTCGGAGAATAGGGTGCGCATGTGTTATTGAAAAATGTCTCTCTGAAAGATGTGTCGTAGGTTCGCGATGAATTGCTAGCTCAGAACGCTTTCTTGTTGTTGCTCTCTGCGGTTTGAGAGATTCTTTTTCAGGTGCGGATTTGGATCAGGAAGGATGCAATTTATACCCTTTGCCAGAATATGCTACCTATGTTTTGCATTTTAGATTAGAATCAATTTACAGTTAAATTTTTAAAAAACCAAACAATTAAAATTGCAATGCTAATTCGAGGTGGGAAATGAATTACTACATGCCTACTATGTATCTACGAAAGTGATGCTATGTTTGACGATGTAGTTCACTTCGTGAAGTTTGAAAAGTTCGAACAAATTCGAGAAGGTACTTTTAAAGCTAGAAGAGAATTTGAGAATACTGTTTGGAAGCTTTCAAGCCTTTTCAAATATTCATGAGAGTCTACCGGTATCTTCCCATTGACGTTTGTAGACGTTCTACTGATAATTCTGATCGAATACTCGAAATTGCAAGTGACAAAGTTGAGGAAGACTTGTTAAAAAGAAAATTATTAACCGTAAGAATTTTCGATAATTTTACGATTGCACACGAAGTGTTAATTAGTTTTCGAGTGTAAGAAAAATCCTTTTTCTTCAAAGCTGAAGATTGCGAAAGAGTAACGCTTGTTCGAGGGTTGCACGGAAGTCTAAGCCGTAGGGTTTATAGTTCAAGGTTGGCTATCTCTGTTCCAGGATAAAGGAATCGGCGTAATTGATGGCTCGCTATCACGCCATTCGCGATAATTCGTGATCCAGGTGAATTTTACTCGGCACCTAGATCCCCTTTGGTGTCTTCTGTTCTTCCTCTTGGAACACGGACTTCCGGTCTGTCACGCGATCTCGTTTCTTCATTGATCGACACTTCAAAAAAATACTTATCCAATTTTATCGTAACCTCTTTAAATGTTTGCATTCCATCTTTAGTTGAATGAAATTATGACCACAATGCAAGGGTTAATGTGCACAGTTATATTTAACAAAATACAAGAATTCGGTTGATATTACGTGAAAGGATCTGGTGTTAAACGCTCGTAAACTAATCGTGGAGGGCTGTTTGTTCAGGAAGCGCAGAGTTCGACCGCTTTGAAAGGGTAGAATAAAGTTTAGCGGGTTCGAAAGTTTCTCAAGATTGAAAACCATCAGGGTGGAGCCACTCAGGAGATTAAAAAAAATTCGGGAACGCGATTTAACGATCGCTTCTCGATAATTCCTCACGTCTCATCCACTTTAGGGCTCCATTAATTTCCATAATATACGAATGAAGAACGCAAAATTTAACGCGTTGTCATAATTCAATAATCGAATAGTAGATTTATGTCGAATGTTTAAATTCGAAAAGTAACTGTACGTACACTTATGTTCTATAGGACCACACCTGAACATTTCTACCGTGGTTACCGTGGTAAATTTCGACTTTTCCAATAAATATCTGCCCGTAATAAATTTGATTGCAACTTTTACGATTGTAAAATTGCCGGCCATGACAAAATACCTACCCGAGCAGATATCGTTCGATTCTTAAATTGCGTTTTTACTGGCTGAACTTCGAGGGTGAAATTCCAAAGAAAAAGTTTCGAGGAACCGTTCCTCGTTGACCTCTGCGTTTCTTGACCGAATTTGTCTGGGAAAGATCGATCTGGCCACAGAACGAGAGTTTTTTCTACCGAGAATACACCACCATTCCGAGCGGAATGGAAACATTTTATCTTGAGAGACCGTGGTCGATTTATTCCGTTCGGGAATAAAGGTCGATCGAGTTTAGGAGATACCGGTTCACCGTCAAGATTATAGATCTTGGGTTAAGTATTGTAATTGATAACGTTTTACACCTAGCGTATGTATTGCGACATATACATTAAATTCACAACAACTTAACATGCAATAACCCCAATGATTTATCAAAAATGGTCTTCGTAAAAACATTACTTTATAGATGAAAATCGATAGTTTGCACGTGCGTGCCGGTGAAAACGATTTCGGGGATCTAAAATTTTGTTCGCCGCCAAGGTATCCATATATAAAATTGACTCAAAAATGCTGGACACGTTTCCAAACGGTCCGGTTGAAAAAATTTCGTGGAATTCCTGTCGATTTTTGTGGATGAGAATTTTTGTCGCTGGTCGACGCGACGGTAGCGTTTAACGAACAACGGAAAAGGTCAACGCCGACAACGGCCGATGGATTAATTGAAAAATCGTCGGGGGCGAACATTTTACCGGCCGATTGTAAAATATATATTTTACAGTAAGCTTCGACAGGACGATCTCCGTAACGCGAATCCACCCGTTCTATTGTTCTCGTTAATTTTTCACTGACCTCCATTTTTTTCCTTGTTAAACCCTCGTAGATAGTGCCCAACACATTGGTCGTGTGTTCTGCTTTTTTCTATTTAATTCTTTTCCTAAGGTATTATAAATTTTTAATTTTTAACAAGGATGGTGTATCTCTCTTTAAATTTGCTGCCTGTGTTTCTCTTCCTTGCTCAAAATTCTCAACGAAGGCAAAAAAGATGGACCGAGCTTTTCGTAGCTAAACCTACCTGTACTTTGTTTCGGGCGAAAATAAAATAAAGCAAACAACCAGGCAAAGAAGAATAAGGTTCTTTGTTTCAACGTTTTCTGCTCTATGCGGTATCATCCTTTTTCTCCTTGCAAATATTTCCACTTCCTTCGTACGAATGCAACCCCCTGAAAATGTTACTCTTTTTTTCCAAAAAAATCTATGAACGTGAAAGATTTATTTAAGCCCCTTAAATTAATAATTTCCAAAGATCAGTCATACAATATTTTAAGAGATAATGACGAAGAATCGTAAAGATAGAATATGTTTCTGGGACATATGCAACAATATACAAAATGCAACAATTTTGTAGTAGGTTGTTTAATGTACAATATTTGCAACACGATGCAACGAAGGGTTAATGGGTTAACGAAGCAAACATGCTACTACCAGCAAATGGCGAATTCCTCGAGTGTTAAGGGGTGAAATTCCAGGGATTGCTTTCTGTGCTCGCGAAAATACGCAAGTTTCGAATAACCGCGACACGGATCCCATTGAAATTTAATCCCATGGAGGCTCGATACTCGTCACGGAAACTCGACGCTCAGTTCGATT
Organism: Megachile ligniseca; assembly: GCA_945859555.1. Taxonomy (NCBI): domain Eukaryota; kingdom Metazoa; phylum Arthropoda; class Insecta; order Hymenoptera; family Megachilidae; genus Megachile; species Megachile ligniseca. The sequence continues at coordinate 3,105,513 of OX243792.1, forward strand.
TCCGCCGGTGAAAAAGTATCGTTAGAGGATGTTATTGGACGAGAGGGAGTCAGAAATTCTATCGATCCAAATTTCGCCTAACATGGTGTTCCCTACATCCTCAAATTCCGAAACTTTTAAATCCCCAAATTCCTAAATTTTTCAACTCTTAAATCTCGAACAGCTTCCAAAGTTCCTAACCTTCGAATCCCGATATTAAAAAATCTGTATGTTTAAAACGAATCGGGATATGCAAAGGACATTTCACCTCTTTGGTCACGCAAAATGGAAAGTCGTGGCATCGATTCCCGTGCACCACGAACCTGGAGACGTTGCATGCGCATCCTTGACTCCGACAACCTTTCTGCTTCCGGGGTCAAGGACGCCAGGTGCGAAAGATTAATCGCGCGCGAAAGTTCGCGGCCGAAGGCTCCTGCGATATCGCGAAGGTTGTAGATCCAGCAACGAGATCAAGGAAAAAGGTCTCGATGCTAATTATTCTGCGGGAATTTTGTTCAAGTAGATAATTCAGCCGCCGTAAGTCCGTTGGTGCAGACAGAACAGCACTTAGGGCTATTACGAATCTCGATTAATTTTTGATACGCCATGTTGCTGCGGTCACTGACGTTACAGGTTTAATTCAGTGTAATAATTTTTCTAGGATATCTAAAATCTTCATCTCCCCCATCGACTTCTTATGTCTTTCGAGGTTAAAACAGTTCCAAATATCTCATTTCCAAAGAACTGCTCATTCTCTATCTCACCGAAGGTTATCGTTGTACGAGAATAAATTTGTCGGCCGTTGACAACTCGATATTTATGATTGATCGAAAAGAAGTGAAAATAAGAAAAGGTGTAGTCAAAATGGTGGTGGCCTTGGATATACGTCGGGCGTAGAAATCTTGATTTGCGGCACGATCGCATTGTTATGCTAATAATATTCTGCCGCGGGCTGCGATAAAGGTTTTCACGAGTCGAGCCGCGAGTTTCTTGGCAATCGCATTACAGATGACAATAAAGATAGACGACGAGCGAAAATAGGGAATCCGTGCTTCATCGAAATGGCTACTGGCCCGAAATGTCGCGTCCGGCCTAACAGTCACTTAAATCGAACTTCAACCCTCGTGCTTGCACGATTTATGGTGATTTCGAACGGTAGATAGCTGTTCGGGAATTTACCACGGTAAACTTGTATCCCAATTCGTAATTACGTTTTAGAACACATTGAGAACATAGTGATTTTCCATAGAATCGTTGCAGGATTTATTAATATTTAGCGAAGGACGACTGCAAATAAAAGAGACAATATGTAGAGAGAATGGTACACTTGAAATGGATTAATAAAATATTTGCAAAGTTTAAATGATTGAAACATTAATTGTCGACGAGAACGGACACGATAAATCACGTTGAAATATTAAATATTTGAATAGAACGTAGAAATAATTATAATAGCCATACGTTTTATAGTACACTGGGTATCTCTGATAAATATACTTATATTTTGTGTCCGTGTTTAATTAAATTTCAAACTGTCCTGATGCTTCTACCAGTAAATTATGTGGACAAGTACGCTTTGATCCGAGAACGGATTTTCTCTGGATCTTCGGATCGATGAAAAAGAGGACCGATAAAAGCGAAGAGAAAATCGTTGGCTAAAAATATCGTATACTATTGTAAACAATGTGGTGAACAGTTAGAGTGTCGAGCGAAATCGAGAAACCCGAGTAAAAATAAAATTCGAAAGAACGTCGAAACGCAGAAATAAACTGTGTGACAGCTATGTGTCCAGGAGGAATTGCGAACAATTTAGATACATACGAGTGAAATATTGAAACTGCGACGTAAGGTACGAGACGATGTGAACGAAAAAGTTTCCGTTGAACACCCGTAATATGGAAAAAGAAGAATATGGTTTTTGAAAGCAGTGTTGAAATTGCAAGAGATCGAAGATGAGGAACAAGGACGATATTGTTGAGAAAACAACGAAGCGCAGGGTGAAGGACGCATGTTGGAGACCGTAGAAAAAGTGCAAATCTCCGTGAAGAGAATATCCGAAGAAAAATAGTGAGAGATCCAATCGTAGTTTGCTGAATACATTACGAATATAAATTTTAATATTTCCATTATGAAATATCAAAAATCACGAACCAGGGTCAGAGAAGGATCGAAAACCGCTAATAGTCTCCGGCAAATAAACTAGCCGAAAATGCCTCGGACGAGAGCCTGTGCGAAACAAGTAGCTGAACCGAATACCAAAGACCGCGAAGCACAATCAAAGAAAGCTTATCAAAGAAAGCATCGCAATAGCAGAAAGCAGAAGAGCGAAGAAGGGTGCAAGTTGTAGGTAGAAAGGGGGGTGTCGTTCGAAAACACGAGCACCTCTATCCCGCTGAAGAAAGGAAGCATCGAGAAAGCGAGAGGGTTGCAGCGGGCATAGAGACAGGGAAGGGAAACTGCGTCGACGAAGAGGGCGCGTGTCGCGGAGGGAGGAACGAGGAGGGGTTCGAGGGTGAGGAGGTTAGGTTAGGAGGGCCAAAAGAGAGAGGGGTGTAACGGGCGGGACGGATGCGTAGAGGGCGATTCGAAAGAGAAAGAGAGATTCGATCGCGAGGAGTAAGAAAGAAACGGCGGCTGCTCGGGGCAAAGAGGGAGCGCGATAGGAGGGAGGGCAGGAGGAGAGCGAGGCTGCGGCGTAGCCTCAGTGCCGGCGCAGTGGCCGGGCCATCGTGTCCTGTGCCTAGCTTTCCGTGCTCTTTTCTCCGATCCTGTTCGAACGTCGTCCACGGTATCCCCAGGGACGCGTCGTCCTCTCTTTTCTACGGTGCGCTGAATCCCGAGGACCCTCGAAATCTGCCGCGTTCGCGACCACCGAGTGTTTCGTTCATCCGGGATGAGAATCGTCCTCGTCGGATGTGATGCGTTGTCGTGACACTCGCGGAGGTCCTGCCGCGTAGGACCTCTCTCTCCCGGTGCGACTTGTCCAACTGGTGATCCTTTCACGTGGATCCTCGTTTTTCTTCGTACGATCGTTGTCGAGGTGCCTGGTTAGCGGGAAACGGACGAGCGGAAGAGGAAGGACACCCTGCCGGGCAGCTGCCGGGAGGATCACAGAGCGAAGAGGTGGGAGCCATGCCGCCCGGGCGAGCTTCCCTCGAGGTAGCCAGGATCGTCCAGCATCCCTGTCCTTCTGGTCGCCTCTGTTGAGGTAAGACGTGCCCCTTTTTTCCTTATTTAGCCGACTCGGGAACCGGCTGCACTGCGGCCCTCGATGTTTTCGATACGCCTCCTCGAGGTCGATCTGCACGAACGAGATGACACTCGAGTTTCAAAAGGTTTCGTTAAACCGATGGCTCCTTTCGAGGTAGACCCTGGTGCCTCGTGATAGGTTAGAACCTTGAAGGGTTCTTGAAGGATCTGGAATTTAGGGCTACTTGCGTGTGTCGTTTGGACAAACGATGTTCTTCAGCGTTAAACACGTGCGTGAATGACCGTGTTGTTTGGGGAATTTCTCTCGGTTGGATTATAGTGATGTTACGTATCGAATTTTGCTAGGGGATCTCAGGCATTCGTGAATAGGTTAAGTCCTCGGGACCGTTCAGTGTGGATATACCTGTTTTCCGGCTTTTAGTGAGTTCACTGCCGTGGTGCAAATTACTGTGTTGTATGGTACAGATCAAATACATCAGTTATTCAATGGAGAGCTGTTATATTTTTTTAATTTAACGTGTTACTTCGCACCGTGAAAATGGAAAATAATAAAATACTTTTATTATTTGGGGGAATTGAAATATTCAGTGACTTGCAAATTTATATACAGTATCAATAGTAAACTCCGTTATCGATTTCTCTGTTTTCAAACACTATTTCATTGCATGATTTCTTAAATCGACATTTATGTAACGAATTGTGTCACATTCCGCGCATTTTCCTATCCGTCTTGAATCTACGTTTATATAACAAACCGACGATATGAGTGATCGTATGTATCTACATCGTTCCAAGTGATATTTCCGCATGATTCACTTTTTGCAAAATCCAATCATCGAAAGAAGTCCGAACAATTTCTACGTAGGGATATATAAGCAGGTTAGAGAGTTTACGAATCGATTTCGTAAGCGATTTCCAGCCGGAAGAGTCGGTGACGACCCTCGAAAAGTCACTTCCGGTAGACCTACTCGCGTTCATATCGGCGATCATTGTCGTGTTATTTTTAACGGGCGATCATAGGAGTCCCCTACCATCGAAATACACAGGAGACGTAGATATTTATAGAAGTCGAAACGATATTTCTATCGTGGAACAGCGCGAATCAGAAGTGGCTATTAACCCTTACGATATTAAGCCCTCTTTCTATATGGAGTATCAAGAGCGTGTACTCCATGTTTATCGAATAAATCTATACAGTAATTAACTCAAAGTTTATATCTTTTTGTATTCAGTGTTGTATGAACGCAATATGAGTTTACGATGACTTTAAGCGATAAAACGACGGATGTAGTATTGCAAATTTATAACATTTTACGTACCACACTTATGACAAAGGGTTGAAATCTGCCGTGAACAAAATAAACATGTATAAACAGGGAACATTCAGATATGGAGTTTTTACGTATTTCCACGATGAATCTCGAAATGGTAACACGACGATCATAAAGCCATCCCTCCCTTTTGGAACTGCGCTTATTACGATGAATTATCGTTTTATCGGCGAATTAACCTTTTATACGAGGATATAAAAATGAACAAAAGCAAAAGCTTTGTTCGCATTCATCCCCTCTCCTCCTGTTCGCTATTTCATTTACTTTTTCCTCCTCTGCGTTTCGCAAACAGAAGTTGCAGCATTTCCGTTTACGTTCCTATCCCTTTTCTGTTTTGATCGCGAACTTCCAGCTTTTACGAGTAGATTACCGTTTCGCGGCCATTCAACAGAGACCAGGGATCGATTCGGCAGCGAGAAGCATTCTTGCTATCCAGTCGGTGTTTAAAAGGTTTTTAGCGAACGTACCGGCTGTTCGCTGATAATTTTACGCCCGATTGCTGCTCATGACAATTGAAATTTGAATCTGCAATAAAAAGAATTCTTGTATCCAGTAAATAACAAGAAAATTCATACACAATTCGCGCAAAGTTTCAGCCTAGAAAATTTAATACAACCAACACAATAGCGCGTAAAGTTGTTTTCAAGCGGCTAATGGAATTCGAATGGAATTTAAAGTCGGGAACGAAGTAAAACTCTAATTAAATTTGAACCCGAGGCCGTGTCCAACCGTTGCCAGGTTAATTCGTGAATTTAAAGAAACCTACGACAAATCGTTTCCAAGCGAACGAGCATACTCGGCACATAAATTTACAATTCTTCAATTTGCAATTACCATTCCTTTACGTTCTGACATTTACAATTATTATTCGGTTAGAGATACCACACGACACAAAATTTTCAATCGTCATTCCATTACGTTGCAATGAAAATCGAAAGAAAGAACACTTACAGAAAGATACAAAAAGTTGGGATGAAATTTAAACTTGTAATAATCCAAGTTCGGATTGAATCTGAAACAAAAAACGAGTTGTTGATTGTCTCATGGATTCTGAGAAACTTTAATGGAACCTTCGTTACTTTCCAATTTCCTAATCGCACGGATATCTTGTTAAAGTTCGATCTTATTTTTGAAGTACACAAGAGCATAGGAAACGTGACGGAGTTCGATTAATCGATGTACTTGTACGACTAATCGAATCAACCCGTCGCTCAAACCAGGCGATGAGTGGGATTAGGATGCAACCTTGTTATCCGCTTGTTTCCGTCATTTTTTTTACCCTCGTAACGGAAGTGTTATCACGAAAATTTTAACAATATCCTTCCGGATAATGAACAAGATGATACACTCGAATCGTGTTTATACGTTCCAAGTGCACGTGGACGTCCACATACGTGTTATTATCTTTGTCCAAAATCAACATCAAAGTTTATTTGCCAAAATAAATGTGGTTGCTGAGGTCTTTGCGATAAAAAAATGATAACTCTACTTTGAGTAAATCGCAGCACGGTATACTTGAAGACTATGTGAGATACATAAATGTTTCCAAACGCCGGATGTATTCAGATTAACGAATCGATGCGATAGCGTTAATTGCCTTGCATCGGTGATCCTGCAATCGGTGTGGAATAAATTAGCACACCGGTGTCACGCGTGTACGCATATATGATTTCGATCCGAATACTCGAATTTCAAAAATGGCTTTCCTGTTTATATCTTTATGATAATCGACTCTCAAGTTATTTCCGTAACTTTTACGAATCGATATATAAAACAGTAGAGATTGTTGGAATTTCGAGTGATATTAAAACGTCCGATCGTTTTCGCGTCAGCCGCGGAACGAAATCAACATACCTGGCTCCTCTCGCCAGATAACACGGCGTTAACGAGCTCTAATTCGCTGTAATCCGGAAAGCAGCAAATTGAAAGCGAGACGGCTATCTTCTATTCAGGAGCTTTTCCATCCAGAGTCCTCTAAGCGAGGGAGCCCCGACAATGAGAACGGGACCGGAAAAAGAAAAGCGTCGAATGGGGAGTGCAAAAAACGCGGCGGCTAATTTGCAAAACAGCCAGCAACTGTTTCGTTTCCACGGTAGATGAATATTCTTCTGCAATTTTGAAACTGCTATAAAAATGCGATGATATTTTAGACCGTAACCCGTGATACTGCACACCTTCCTTGAAATTTTAACCCAACTTATGATTCATTCCGTTCTGAATATACAGGATGTGCAGTCTAAGTATCAAGTCGCGTTCTCATGAATTTTACAAAAAATGTTCGGAGGGATGTTACCCGTTATGTGACTATAAACAGCGATAAAAATGTTTTCAAAACTTTCGTTTACCAGGAAGGTTATTCATTTTCGACATTGTATCGCTAATTTGATTAAAAATCGATTAGTCTGCAATTCGAGTATTTTTATGGACAACGACGGATTTAAAAATCAATAATTTAACGAGTTCCGTTCATTAATCTCGAACACGATCAAACTTCCGAATAATAGGTCGTCGCGAGAAAAAGGGAATCGATTGATAACGCGATGGAAAAAGAGAGAGAGAGGTTTTAGCAGCGTAACGAAATCGCTTTCTATCCTTTCCGAGTGTATTTCACGCACGAGATCAGGGTGGTACAAGGGAGAGGGTGGAATTTAGGATAGAAGAGGGGTTGCAGGGGGCGAGTACGAAGAGGAAAAGTTCGAGTTGGACCAGTAGTGGGATCGATAGTTCTGTCATAAGCCAGCACGAGCAACAAAACCGCACGCGTCAGCCTTAGCCGGTTGCGGTTTCACGATAACGATTCAATTTTTCCCGCAGGAAAATCTTATCCGTCCTATTATCCTAGGCTAACTTTCCCTATACCCTTTATTTCACCATTTGTGATCCCACAATGGAAATTTTTCATAACATTTCGAGCCCCAGGCTGGGTGTGGTTCAGACCATTTTTTAAATCCATTCTAATCCTTTCGTTAAAATCTTTTCAAGAGAACTCTGTGCCAGTAATAACATCAATGGTATTGTATCAATCTTCTGATACATAAGTTCAATATATTGCGCAATTTTGTTCAAGGTCAACTTAACGTTGCGAGGTTATGAAAGGTCATAGAATTCGGGTCGGTGTTCAATAAACGACAAACTCAATGACGTTCCGCAGCAAGCTTAAAAACAGGAGTATGTAAGAAAAATGAAATGCGTGGTACCCAGAGAAAAACTTCGTTCAGCATTGTTAATTATCGAAGCACGGTGCAATGCCGCTTAATTAACGATGATTTACTGCAAATTGACATCGCGCGTTATTGCCGACAACCAGCCACTTTTTGCCAGATAATAATCGCTCGACACTGGCCATCGATCCTCCTCGCCGACTGGATAGAACTCCCGGAATCTCCATTTTCTTCTATTTACCATCGTTTTCATTTCTTTTGCTATCCTCGATAATAACTAATATTCAAAGCTGATTTCTCTTTGAGACTTTATCTTATACTGTGAGAACGTCTTATAATTCGCATGCCAATGTTTAAGCTTGAAAATCTGGGAAAGACTTAATGAAGACGACTCAGAGAGATTCTAGGGACCTTATGCTGACCTAACATTAAACTTAACAGAGGTCTACTGTACAACTCTCTAACTTTATGCGATACATCAACCACCTGCAGCATCCCGTAAACGCAACACCTCTTCTTTGAGCTGCAAATGTGACCAATTCAAAATAAATCATCCTCAAACCATCGGAAAGTGGCCAATACAGGATCGTACAAAGGCTCGAACAAACAAGAGCACAAAGGACCTTCTGAAGACCGAAGAAAAAAGGAAAGAAACATGTGTTCTTGTTGTCTCAATAAAGAATGGTAGACCGGAAGTGGTGCAGGGAAGGTAAACGACGGCAGTTCGATAATCGAACTCCAATTTAATATTCCGTTGGAGAAACGCAAACGCGTCGTCCAATAAATTCGTCCTCGAGCGACCCCTCTTCGCGTACCGTAAGCTGACTCGTTGCCGCGGACAATTTTAATCGGCGCCAACGGAATATTTCCATGGAGCACCACAAACGACGGGGTACGGTTATTAAAATTGGCCAGCCGTGCGTGATCTAATACTCCGCTGATTGCTGTATCGTGTCTTTTAATCGGCGCGGTATTAATCGCATTCCGACGCTCTTTTATGGAGCTTGAAATTGTTGGCGAACCTGTCAGAGAAATCTAGTGTTTTAAACGCTAATGCAAACGGACCATGCAAATGGACTATGCGATACGTGATTTAGAGAAATAGATTTTATTTCTGGGACCGTTTTCGGGTAATACCTGTTTCATGAATTTCCTTTTGTGGAATAACTGGTTTTAATACTCGGAAAAGTTTTTGCAAGAATTTCTGTTTGATAAACATCGAGGTTGCGGTTAATTCAGGTTGTGGTCAATTGTGGTTATGATCAATTGAGGTTATGGTCAGTTGACGGGTCAACTGAAATTATGGTTCCATTTTTCATTTTTATGTTTGCATTTAGGCAAACGAGGGATAAATACTTTGTGGAAGAATTTTGTATCGTTAATGGTATAAAAATATGTCATAATTAAGGTACAGAAATTCGTCGCTAGAACAAAGGTGTCAAACGAGGCGAAATGTTCAGGCATAATTAACGATCGAATTAGAAGCGTCAAACGAGTCTGTCGTACCTGAATCGAACTCGATTGGACACACGCGTATCGTTTAATCTTTGTATGGGGAGCGAAAATTCGCGTGACCCAACGTTGTTCTGAACCTTTCTATCGCAATTTGTAATTTGCCGAACGAGCACAATGAAACACTGCGATGAATCCACCTGTTTTTCGAAGGATTATATCGCAACCCGGATTACAGACCACCAGTTGCCTGCTATACACCGTCCTTTTCTATAGAAATTTTCAGTCTCGAACGGGTTTTCGATATCAATAGATTCTCGTTTATCGATACGGTTTCATAGCTGATTTATCGCAGGAAATATACATCTTTCACTGACAGTACCTTCTTGTTAAACCATCGGTCACTGCTTTAAACGTTCCAGTTTGGACATGACCGCTGAAATGTTCCAAGAACAAAGTTTATTCAGATACTTGGTATGGATTTTCATCCAGTATTCGATGTTCGAAGCTTGAATCGAGAAGAAGAAACAAGTGTCCTCGAGGTAAGGGACATTACATATCCGTACACGTTCTTGACAAGAAACACTAGAGGAACAATTTTCTTCGAGGAGATAGCAAGAATCTTGGAGGCAATCGTCTGGTTGGATCGATTCGATGTTGATTCCATAAACGTGACACACTTCTGTCGCTGTCAAGATGTTGCTCGAAGCTTAGTCAACAGCCAGAAAGCGAAAGCACTTGGCCAGTCTCCTTCGAAAAGTCTCGAGTGTTGCGAGCTCGAGTGGAATACGTCGATGTTTGGTCAGGCATACTTGGGCATAAACGTCGGCGAAATTCGTACAATTGAATTTTTCGAACGAATTTGATACTTCGTAGCAAATTATCTTTCCCTTCAGATTTCGTACTTTTCATGAATTATCGAAAAAATCGATTAGGTGAAAATGCAATTCGTATCGTGTTTGCGCCGCGTCTGACCAAAAACGAGTATTACTACTGCGACAAGGGTTCACTTTTACGTAGCTAATCCGCAAGAAACGAGAACATCTTCGCGGAACAAAGAAGATTACACTCATTAAAGAGGGGCGCGATAACGTTTAAGGAGAGAATTATTATTGTTAAAGCAATTACGGGTCGGAGAGACGAAGGAACGTAGGTTGTTGCGGTTGAAACAGGCCCAAAGTTGTCCCTGTGTGCCGGTCGGTGTGTGGCCACAAGCCGACCAACGTAACCACAAATCCCATTACACGCTTACGTTCTCCTTGGTTGCTTCGCTGTTTTCGTCTTTGCCTTCTTATTTGCCGTTCATCGCGAATAATCATTTGCAAAATTAGTAATGAGAAAGCAAGCACGGTTATTAATTCGCGATAACCGGTTAAAAAATTGCAGAAATTCTTCCGACTTCGGAATGAGTTCAATCTTTTTTACGCTTTAACGAACGAAAAAATGACGGGATGCCGAGATTCCGGTTCATTTTTTATCTCATCTAAGGGAAGAAACTTTCTTCCGTATCCTAGGAAACGGGTGTTCCGTTCTCCCTATTTTGCAGCTTCCCGATTTAAATAATGCTGGAGTTACTAACTGACAGGCATCCATTTTGGAGCGATTTCTTCTAACCCCCGTTGATATTCGTCTCTCAAATCCTTCATAAAGTTGCCATCTTTGTTCCTCCCAAAAATCTTCGCCCCTCGAACAGCTGAATCTAAAGAACAAAGTCAAAATGAACTTTTATCCCAGTCATTCTTTTCGCTAGTTCTCGGCTTATTATCTTCGCCGTTCCACTCCAACGCTGTATCAGATTCATTGTACAGAGCTTTTCGCTTAATAAGATATTTCCAGAGGATCTCCAGCAAGGTGCAGCCTGACCAAGATGAAGGAAGAAATTAGAGGTCGTTCCGACAGAGGTTGGAACGTCGGAAAAAGCTCGAGGGCTTAAAATTAATTTCCTCCCCAGATATCTCGTCGGATCCGCGGGTGCTAAAGCTTAATTTCATTGAAATTCACCACGCTTTGTCACGGAATCAAACAGGTTCAGAAAGAAATTTATTTCGCGCGGAAACGTGTTTCTGTTGGCTCGTCTCGAAGACGGATGGCCGAAGATAAGGCACGTAGTCGTTAATTTCGGGGACAACACGTGACTTTGGGTGTCGACACCATTGTTTCACCCCGGTACAACTCGAATTCTACCGAACACTAATTGTGAGCCTGTAATTTACTTACCAGACGCAGGAGGAACGTTCTGAATTTCACCAAGAATTAATGTCGCTCGCCAGCGACGTACTTCTGGCATTCCACACCCTTCGCTACCATTAAATAAATACGTTCCCCGATCGATATTTCCTTGGAACTATTTCAACCCTTAATGACCCTTGTTTCAGTAACGTGTACTCGTCTTTAAAAGTTACCGATTAATGTCAATTCTATGGTTAGGACGAAATTTTCCCTTTCCCAGTGACGGAAAATTACGTCGGATGAAATTGAGTATTCCCTCATTCGCGTAGTCCGAGATCTCCGTTGTTTGTCCACGAATATACTCTACTTCCGTGGAAAGTGTTCCAAGCTTCCTGTCTGGCTAGACACTGTCTGATTCTACTTATCAGATCACGTAACCCGCTGTTGCTTCTTGCCAGGCCTGTTGCCCGTGCTTACCGATACAATTACTGATCTCGGCAAATTCGACATCCTTTTTATTATCAAATCGTGCAAATTATCGATCAAATGCGAATTACATCGATAACGTTCAGTAGTGACGTCTGATTAAATTCAATCTAATTACACTCGTTTAGTTAAGGATCAACTCAGCCGGTTGTCTGCTTACACTCCGTTATGCTCCACTTCCTTGGAAAGTTTTCCTTCCTGCCAGCCAGATACTATCTCATTCTACTTATCAGATCACCGAGCTCGTTACTGTTTCTTGACGGACAAATTGCGGACTTGTACTACTTGCATCCGTCGACTTATTAACTTCCGTAGATTTCATCTATTTTTAGCATCAAATTAGATTCTGTATTAATGTCCCTTCCAATTGCAGTTTCGGTGAAATTCCGAAACAAAACTGTATTCAATTTGTCGTGATTCAACTGGAGATTTTACTTCGGAGTGATTTTAACTCGACACGATTTCAATTCCAAATCTTAAAAATCTCTCTGTCGTATACCAAATCTAAATATGCGCAATGTAGGCGCGACAAGTTTCCCATCAGATTCAATTATTTGCGTTATGTCGATGTATTCTAGAGCGGCTATGTACGGCGTTATGCAAATACGCGACTCGTGGGAGCTTGCAAGGTAAACGGGATGACGTCTTTGGCTCGGATTAGCACACGCGTGCTCTATTACGAGATTGTGCCGAGTTAGTCGCGTTCCCGGCAGAGCAAAATGACATCTCGACTCTAATTTTCTCTCGTCGAAATGTTCGATGAGAATTTTACTAAAACCCTTGTACACGTTAACCCTTCAATTGTTTATCACCGCGTTAAATTTGAACGAAATAAGTAAGCAATGTTAGCGAGTGCCGAAGAGAAGGAAAGAATAAAAGCTGTTTTCAAACAGCTGCGACTGTCGAAGCAGGCAAAGGGTGCGTCAGGATAAACCACCCCTCCTAATTAACCTTTTTACTCGACGATGAGCACTCGACTTCGAACGGTGGCGAAACACTGAAATTCCTCGGTGAAAAATTCAGCCGGCGGCCAGGCTGTTATTCAAATGAGAAGGGTCGAAATTAAGCTAACCCCCGGCTACCACCCCTTGTAATTAACCCTTCCACCGGCGAAGAAACTTCTTTCCTTCAAAGCGAAAGCGTCGAGTTGGCTCGATACATATGCATCAGGCTTGAACTTCACGTGTTTCAGTCAATTTTCAACGAGAAATAAAAAAAACCACCACTGGCAGGGTGAAAAAGGTGGCTAAGAAAATTCGTGTAGAGAGAGTTTTCTCGCGTTGCATTTGAAATTAGGACTGTAAACTCGCGGAATTAACGCCTTTGTAAAGAGGCAACAGCTTTTTCTCCATTGTCCCTGTGTTTTTCTTTTCAACGCAGGGGCGTGATTGCGAGGGTTTATTTCCGCCCGGTGGAAAGAATATCAACGGAGGATTTTATTTTCTCGAGCGTGTTGCGAAGCTTCGCGTGGCTAGAATGATTCTTCCTCATTTTTCTGTGGAACTGAACAATTTATCACGTAACATCATCCGCTACATCAGTTTCGTGTTTTCGGAGAGTAATTCGAGATAGTTCTTGTTACAGTGATCAAGTGGGTATCATCGTCGGTAATGCCTCCGATTCAGATCTCAAAGAGAAAATATCAAAGTTATAAATTCTCGAATGTTCTCAAATTTCCAAGTACCCAAATTCCAAAATTTCGAAGGCACCGAAAGGGAAAAGCAGAGCCATATTTTCTAAAATTAAAGAAGCGTGTAATCCAGCGGTGCACTGCATGTAAAATTCAGCGAATTATCTAAGAGAATCTTCTCGGTCCCTATTATCTTTCAGGAACATTGGTGAGCGTGAAATTAAAGTCTGCAAGTTGCATCGAGATACCAGTTGCATTCAAAATTCTACGAACACTTGTTCAGAGTTATTCGAGCCTTAAATTTGCCTTGAAAATTTGGTGCATTTCGGGACGTCAAAATTACGAATTCATTAATTAATTTAACGTCATCCTACGTTCTCTGTGGATACCTTTTTCATAAAACTCTGTTTCAAAGAGCTAGAGAAATTTGCTTTGATGTTTAAACGCAAAGAAAATTCAAGAATTATCTTCCTTTCTGACATCCACAAAGCAAAGCGAACAAGATTGAATCACTAATACTATTTTATCCCACACACATTCTATCGCAATAATAATTGCCAAACTAGAATAATTAAATAATAGAATACAGGTGAATGTACAGACAATTTTCTAAATAAAAAAAGTTCCATCGTGTTCGCTTCAGCTACTCTCTGTGTATAATTGAAACTTTCATCGCTGCTCGGTTCCTGTGGTCAGTTAACGATTATAATCACCGGGGGCAGTTAAGGGGAGCGCATCGAATCACTCGGGGCTTAATTAAAGGGAAGGAACGTCTTATTTTGACCCGGTAGCTCTATCAAATACCTTCGTCAAACTTTGACGACTCTAAGTTTACACCCTTTGCGTCCCCCTCCCGTTCGCCGGGTCAACACTGAACCGCAAACGCGATATAAACGGGTGGCCAGCCTCTCTGGAAACTTCAGCAAGGGAAACAGCCCTCGGGCGAGGGTGGGCTGCCCCGTGCTAACAGGAAGAGACGATTATGGCAGCAGCCGACGTTCAGCCATTAAACCTTCTTCATCCGGTGATGAATGACTGCCTTCTACGTTTCTGTAATAACACGTTTGTAATTTGTTGAAATGTGTTGCTTTAGCCTCCTAGCAGCTCGTTGCTAACAGCTCGACCAATTTCGGGCAAACTTACGTCCAAACATTGACCCCTTTTATACTTCGTATAAAATAATAAATTCTATGCTTCTTAAACATTTTATTCGTTTCAATTAATTTTAAATCATATATATAGAAAAGTAGCAGCAGCATCCTTTATCGAATGCAACGTTGCGACGCACAATTAATCAAGTAGTACAAGGCAATTGGTGGTTAATCAAGTAGAACGGGACAATTCATGGTCAGACAAGCGGAAGAGGACAATAATACGATCAGCCGAGGAGAACGAGACAATGGTTAGTCGGACAAGCGTAGCGAGGTGATCCTTCCCTAGTTAAGTGAATCGACACCGTGCCTTGTCGGACCAGTGAAAACGACGCAAGCGAGTAGAATAAGACGATGCAAAGTCGGACGCGGAACCAGTAGAACATCCTACAACAAAGCTGTCTTATTTGCCAGAACTGATATAAGTTTAACGAGCTCTGACTAACGTGATCAAACTAGTAGAACGAGTCCTTTTGTCGCCTGCAAAAGGAAGATGACCGTGCACGGTTTTCAACCTCCACTACCACCGTATCTAGTCAGACATTAACTACCTGCATTTTGGCTGTTAAACTTTCACGAAGAGATTAATTAACCTGAAATTTAATTTATCACTGTGCTTCTACAAGATAGTGATACTGATAATTACCTAACTCTCGGTAACAAATTGCCGAGCTTTGCAATTCAGATTTAATTTCACACTGCTTGCAATTTATAAATTCTGTGCTTGTATACTACAGCTATACAAATTCATATTAAGTTGCAATCAGTTTCTTCAGTGAAACTTTTGCACACGAAAAAATAGCGTTTGAAATTCTTGTTGGCTTAGGAGGCTAAATTCTATAATAATGAGGTGCGCTCGATTTGTTAACGAAGTACAAGCGATCTCGTGCTAGGGTCAGCGAATCATGGGTACACGGCGTCCAATATTACCCAACATATTTAGAGAACGGATGAGGCGAGCGACGAGGCTCGCGCGAGCTTTGCAAACAATTCACGATCGATCCGCGAACCGCAGCCCTCATCTCCGGTGCCCCTACTGAATTCACAGCGGATTCAAATTAACCCCCTTCGTGGAAAAAAATTGATGATTTGCCAAAAAATTCCCTGCCGTTCTGCCCCCACAAAATGTCATATAACACTTTTAAACTTTCACGATCACCTTAATTTCACAATTTCTCTGTCCGAAATTTGGAGACACCGTAGCAAATAATTAGTATGTCCTCGTGTACGTGTCCTGTTAGAAGAAAAACAGGATCCCATCGAGTTTCAATTTTGCCGAGTAATAAAAAAAGAGGATATATGCAAGCGAGCTCGAAATCGGCTTATTCGAGGCCCTATAGCTCTTGAGCTTAATCCCACAAAACGCCAAACACCGTGGACAGAGGCTCGCATAGCAAGAATGGGTGCCGGGTGTAAGCATCACGCGCGCTTCTACACACATACGTGTGTGTTAATGCAGAAACGTTGCCGCATTTCCCAGCGATGCTTACGCTCCACCCCCGCGGCTAATGCGGCAACCAGCACCACCACGCCAAGACGAGACATGTCAACCCGAGGGAATTTAGTATACCAATCCCGCTTCCGCGTTCTTGCTACGCTGCGACGTGCTCGCGTTACTCGCGCTACTGTGCCTCAGCTGTGTATCTCGCGGAAACCCACCCTCGGACAAATCGCTAATCCAAAAAAATTACTTCATACTCCTTCTACTTGGACCAATTACGAAGAACACAGTGATACATTGCATTTTTTATCGAGAACTAAAGCTACGATTAATGGAAAGTGTTCGCCATTAAACGAGTAATATCTTGTTATCGAATCGCGAGGATTAGTTGAAAATTACCGGCGTATCTTGGAGCGAAGGGGAGGGAACGGAAGTAACGCTAGACCGTTTCAAATCGACTGGATCCCGATCTCTATCGAGGTCATTTCCGTCACCAGATACGAGAAAAAAGAAAGATATTATCGTGACCGAGGGAAAACGGTCAAGCGAAGGTGAGGGACGCTGAAATTGGCCCCGTGTCCTCTTCCGGTTTCAAGCATTCCTCGTAATTACGAGAGCAACGTGTTCCCTTTGACGGCGCCAGTTTCCTGCCCATTCATCCTGTATGCTTTTCAATTCTCGTCACGAGGCCACTCATTTTCTTTCGTAACTCGCTCCGCTTCGATTCCGCTTCCCTTTTCGCCGAAGCTATTTTCAAATCGGCCGATTTCGTTCAGCGTGGAACGTCGGTGCATCGAAAACGCCCCGATCGACCGTTTTTTGTACTCTTTCTCTTCGAATCGACTCGATTATTGAAATGGGGAATTTTACGATCAGCAGAATTTCAGAATTTCACAATCGAATTATTTAAAAAGATTGAAAATTTATCCTGGACGGTAGTGAAACCGAGTCAAAGTATCGGAAGATCTCTAGAACCTAAGGAGACGTTTACCGTAAACGTACTTGAAGAAGAGTCCGATCAAAGTATAATACTATCTTTCATCTTGTGGTCAACGAGGGACTCATGGACGGAACGTTGAAGAAGCTCGTTACACGTGAAAGCAGTTTTCCTCTATCTGGCTTTCGCAGCTCGACCTTCCGTGGTAAGCTGAAGGACGTCCTTGCGGGAAAGTCAGGGACAAATTGACGAGAGGCTTGACGCCTCGACACGTACCGGCGAAGGACAGAAATCCCTGCGGGAACATACAGCTTCCGGCAGGGAGTGTTGCCTGCTCGAAGAATCCCTTGAAATTTTGATGCGACGAAAAATGAATTCGAGGGAAAGTCGGGTAAAAATGCTCGCACCATTTGAACGTACGCGAACGACCCTGAATGTAGAAATTCGAGTAAGTGCAGACGTTTTAAAACCCACGTAAATGTTCATTTCATAGCCGAGCGTTTCAAGCGCTCTTGTTTTTTCCAGTCTAAAAGTATTAAATTCTGTGGAAATTTGTTGATTAATGGACTGCTATTGAGAAAATCCTTCTTATCCAAATCTCCTGGTCTGACCGTCGATGATCCTCTTTCTACTTGTTTGACTACTCAGCTCGTATCTTAGTGAACTGTTGCGTAAATCTCCTTATCTGTCTAAAAGTTTCCACGCTATATTAACAGATCTGCATCGAATGATAAGAAAAGAATTGATAAAGGACGTTACAAATCTGAAAGATATTCGCGTTGGAGAAGCCACGTTCACCTGGGGAGTAGAGGATATTCTGCATCTTGAAAATGTCGAGAAGCCTCGAGAAATATAGTCGGCCTACGTTCATACATACGTAAAGAAGAACGATCGTGTGGAAATTCCAGGGAATCGACGAATTCTCGATGGGCAAGGGACAGAAATCATGGGGAAGCATTTTCAACGACGTGACGAGAGTTCGTAATTCCGTCATAAATAAATTGAATGCGTATTTCCTGTGTTCTTCCGTGAAATATGAAATCGTTGACGCGTACACCGGCACGTTCCAGCTATCGGAACTTTCTACTATTTTTTCAGCTCCTGAACAAAATGGAATTTTCTCGAAAATTTTACGAGGATATCAGAGAAATTATTTCACCGTGCAGCGAATCGTAAACCATGGAAGGACTACCTTCTCGCGGCTGAAAAGCCGGCATTCGGGGAATGGTTAAGGGGACAGTTTTGTTGAACCATATTGGCAATATTGTGTACTTCCATAAAGTTGGAACGGTTTATGGGATGGTGTTTATGGAGCAATGTTATTAACACTATCAACGATATCACTATTCTACTATAAATCACGGTGGACACAAACGTTCGAGCGGGTACTTGACCTCTCCAATAATCGTTTCGCTTGTTTGAAAGTAAAGGGTAGTAAATCCAGTATCGTGTTGTACAAGAAGACCTACGCAGCTGTCCAAGAACTCAGTCTTCTATAAAGTTTCAAACAGAACAAAGCGTTTGATCCCGATACAAAGAACGATCGTTACCTAATCGCCTACGTTAGACTATTTCAGCGATTCATGCAAATAGGTTAACGTCGTGCAAACGCTTTTCTCAGCTTGGTAATTCCGCCGAGGATTCTCCACAATTCACGAAAGACGCGTGCTGAGGGGGTTGGTTGGCAGAACTCTAGCACCCCCTTTTCGCCAAGACGGAAATCTCGATATGCAGATTAGGAGGGTCGAATGCAAGGGTGGCGAGAATTCCGGCCAATCGGAGTGCACAGCCCGATTCCTGCATCCATCTACTAGCTCGGAATATTCAATTGGTAGTCCTCTGTTGGCCGAGTCCCCTTTTCAACCCCCAATTCTATGCCGGACTAAAAGCCACTCTTTCCTTCACGGTTCTTCGTGCCTCGTTTCAAATGCCGAGAGACCATTCGATCCTCTGTCTCTCTCTCCTCTCCTGTTTCGGGGGAAGAATCGGCGCCGAAAATCGCTAGCCATGCTAATTTATGGATATTGCGTTGGCCCAGTTTATTAATAACGAGCACTGTGCACCAGGACAATCCGCTGAGTCGACGCGAACAAGTCAAAATAAAACTTTACTACGGTTATCAAAATTTTAAGCTCAATCATTTCGTGTCACTTGCCTGATCATATTAAAAAACATGCAGAGGATCGATGTTTAATAAGGAAATCTTTGCGGTATCGATCCTTCATGTTGAAGTTCAGTGAAAGTTGCACGACATTTCTATGGTTGAACTCCGGAGGTCGAAAGTGAGTTTCGTTTAAGTGAGACGGAAATTGCAAAATAGCTTTCGCGGTTGATTGTACAAGGAGTTTAATTTGCGAAGATACGAAGCTCGATGCAAATTGAGAGGACTGAAGTTTGATGTAATCTTGGTGGAAAGCAATTTTCAACTGCCGCGGTGAATATTTCAATTTCAGCAAGAATTCGTCTGGTTAACTGAAATTTGACGGGTTCCTAACGGACACGCGTTACGTTTCTTTCTTACGGCGGGAATAATACAGTGATTCGAGGTTGGTCGCGGTAAAATATGCAAACGACGGAAGTTTCGAGCTTTCAAAAGACTGTCGGAACCCGGTTTTTCGACCTTGCCATGAAGATTCATAACGCTGATTACAGAAACTCGCCGCTTCCAGCGGTGAATTTTTATCATCGTGCCTTTCTGATTTACATACATTCCACATTCAGGTGCTGGCTCTCTCATTTCCCGTTCCCTCTTGCCTTTCACTCGCGACTTCGAACAATTCCTCTTTCGACATTACCATCTTCGGGGTTGCGATCCCTTGTGCCTACCTCGCCATCGTTACCGTTGATACACTAGTGCTCAGTACCGTGTGTTTCCACATTTTCGTTCTGCGTTAATTACATGGTAATTCGTTTCATGTGTCCTGTTAGTAGTTACCGATAAAATACTGCTTGTCACCCGATGGCCTATCTTGTACTCATATCCACTTATCTGGCCATCCATCAGACATGTTCTACTTGTCTGACCATCGATCAAACACATACTACTTGTCTGACTGTGTGTGTTTCTCTATTTGTCTATCTTATACTATTTGTTCGCATATCTGACTTCCTACGGTCTAAATTCACTTGCCCGGTGTAGCCCTGCGTCACTTGTTTTATCTTCTACGAGGCTATTGAGCCGAACTCCTGCGAAACTACTTTATCAGTCCTAAAGTTCTAGCGTGATTCACTGCAATCTTAAACGTTTTCGGTTTATTTTGCTTGACCAAGCGATTTTGTTATTCATATCTGTAAATAAATTCGCGATCGCATTTCACCCAGAGGGGCACATGTTCGACTTGCTCGTGAACGACTGGAAACCATGTTCGCGCTAACGGAATAACGAATGAGTTCCCGAATCAGAATCAACGATATCGTAACGAGAAGCATAACTAACAGAAATGAAAATCGACACCACCGACACTTTTTACGTATCGTCATTAATATTCATAACCCGTCGCGTGTTTCGAGTAGATTCTCAAAGCTCGACTGTCCGCAACGAGATGAATATTTAAACGAAATTCCGCTCACCGTCCATTCAATATAACTTCTTCCCCGCCCAATCATCCTACCAATCTTTTCCTACGAGCTCTTCAGAAGCTCCCGAAAACGTCACTCGAGTGCAACCAATTCCGAATTAACAGCGAAACGATGAACTCGGTTAGTTTTTAAACGTCGCACAATCGGGAGAATGCAGATAAGGGACGGTAGTCAAAACGAAAGAGGATTTCCGTTCACGCCACCGTCGCTGACGACATTACTCGCTTAATGACCTCGCGGATTACCGGTCGTATCGCGAAACGACTCCTCGTTGCCTTTAACTCCACGACCCACTGACCTCTTCACACCTCGCGTATTACTCGAACGAACGGTCGTTATCGTTTCCGGCATTGTTATGACGCTCGTTGCGATACGGATCCTGGCAGATCGCGAAATTAGCGTCTTACCAGCGTAAGACGAACCGTGAATTATGGCGACGCGCGACGTTGCCCAGACTGCATACTCGTAAAGGGCCGAATTGCTGGCTACGGTTAGTCTCCAATATTGCATGCGCGATTTATGGCTCTCGCGTTCAAACAACTGTCTGACACCTCGCATCGCATGAAATCTGCAAACGAACAGAAGGGTTGTTTGAAACACTGGTGACTTTTATCGATCATGTCTGCTCGACTATTTTATAACTTTGTCTCTTCTTTTGTAGAGTGCATCATTTTGCAAATTATACATGTTCAGACGTTCTTTGAGCGAACATATTTTTCAACGAGTATTTCCGTTTTATCACGGTAGGTAGTCCGAAATGTTCTACCTTGTAGCACAATGGAATTATTTCACAGTTGAATTTGCGCAACACACGGGAGACTTTAAAGCCCTTTTCTTTATGCATCTCTAGCGATCGTAAATCTTCAGGTGAAAATTATTACTAGTCCGTGCGTAACGGGCCGAGTGCTGTTAAAGTCTTAATGAATCAGGCATCGTAAGTGAGAAAGTTCACCCTTGGGAACTTTCCGTAATTCGAGGGTGACGTTAAGCTGGCTGGGAAAACGAGCCAACCTGCAGGTAATTCGGCTCGATGATCTTGACGCTGTTTATTGGGTCTGTTTTTCCAACGAACTTGTTCACGTCGAGAGTTTCAAGTTGTCCAAAGACGCGAAGACGTTTAAGTAGCTATGCGCGGTGTCAGGTGGCAGGCTTCCTGATTAAATTCGAAATCACTAGAGATAAATTAACCCTGTCAGGTGTCTCTGCCGTTCTCCAGGGACCGTACGACCCGGAACATTCAATGATATTACATCAATAATAACTCGTAAGGATTATATATGATTAAAATTAAAATTGAAATTGTTGAAATTTAAAAAGGTTTGCATTTATTGGGACAGTGGTGCGTGAAGAAGTGGTTTAAAGTTTTGTGAATGGAATTGAAAAATTTGAAGTCTGAAATGATGTTATCGCTGCGTGTAATAAAATTTCCATTTCGCTCGCGGCTCTTCCTTTTGCAGAAAGTATTACGTTTCAAACTCTATCGTTGCCAAAAATTGTACACGTTTCTGGTTACTGTATTCCATAAATGTAGCCTGCCTGGAAGCTCCATTTTTCCCAGTATATTGAAATATCGAAGCGTCCACCTTTCCCTCGAACTATTTTATTCTGGCTACGTGCCTGGTGTTGGATTTCTTGCGTCTTCGAGAAATAAAATAATCAATAATTCTACTGGAAATTCTGCTTCCATGATCCTTTCAAAAATTAATACAAAACATTTTTTACGGTTGAAAATACTATTTCGGTGGCTGCATATATCATAGTATACATGAATACGTATTCATATGTGAGGAGTTACAAATGCAAACATTTGAGATCATGGTAAAAAGTGATCCACCTACAAATTTTCACGAAAAGTCTTTCTTTAAAATTGTAGACTTTACTTCACATTTAAAATTCTTTTTGAGAACTTGAATTGCTAATTTGCATTTAAAATTCCTTTTCCTAATTTAAATTTTTATTCTACGTTAAAAATTCCTTTTGTAAATTTCGATTCTTTACATTTCAAATTTGTGTAACTTTACCGCATCTGACCCAGTTTACCCCGATTAAATTTTTCATTCTAAACCGCAGAGGACAACTTTAACCCTCCAATTTTAATAAACCAAAGTACAGCGCGAAAGTGAGCCACAAAAGATAACAAATCTAAACCTCCATCAACCGGCGAGGGAAATGGGGAAAAAAGCTATCACCATGAAACTCTTACAGTGTTCCATCCATAAAACGCAAACACTTCGAACGATCGCGAGTTGCTGAAACGATCGTTTTCGAACCGTAACCAAGTTGCAACGTTGTTTTGTAACTCGAGTGAAATCGAAACGAGCTCGATCGAACGTTTATCGAATTCGATTTCTCTTACCTTTCGTTATCGATCAAAAAGGACGAACCAGGCTCGACTATAATCGCTCAGTGTTATGTATGGTTCGAAGCAAACACGAGAGTTCTAAAGCTCATTAATATGCTAATTACCGTGTTGTTAAGGGTGGGAAAGTCGAGTTGTCTAATTAATATTCGGGAATTCGGGAGAGAAAAGGGTGCTTCGTGGACGAGAATATTGTTCAGGTTAATTATAGTCCTGTTCTATTCGGTGTTCATTTAAATAATTCATCCTGTCCAAGCTATAGTTCTGGGCGTGAAAATTATGTTCAATAATTGTACATCGCTGCGTTTTGGAGAAAGGAGGGTTAAGTTACCGAGACAACAATTTGAGTGTTTGCGCATTAGAGTTCCAGAAATTTAAACTACGAGAGTTTGAAGGGTTACAAAGCGAAAGGTCGTGTCACAAAAGTAAGGCCGATTTTAATCAATACATTCTCGATTTCACCTCAGGTTAAAATATACGACACCTCATAACAACGGATTAATAACGAGACCTCTGAACCCTCTGTTGTCTCATATTGTAATTACTTGTCTGAATTTAATGCATGGCGTTATGGTGACCGCAGGAACACTCAACGTGTTAACGCGTAACCAACCAGAAGCCCGTTATGGCTGTCACGGTGAAAACTGTCATGCCGTGGTACATCACGAGGGCTACGATTAGTAATTATTATTATGGATGAAATTGAAGTTCTCTCGCGGGTATAATCGACTGAAATT
The DNA here is from genome assembly GCA_945859555.1 of Megachile ligniseca. Classification (NCBI taxonomy): domain Eukaryota; kingdom Metazoa; phylum Arthropoda; class Insecta; order Hymenoptera; family Megachilidae; genus Megachile; species Megachile ligniseca. Next base: position 3,129,135 of record OX243792.1, read on the forward strand.
GCGAGTATGTTTTCTGAGGCGATTCGAGGAGAAAACGATGAATGAATCGACATGCACCATTCAATCATGAAAGTGTCACCGGGTCAAAGATCGATGCTCGGTGTTCATCGACGATGCGATACACCGGGAAATCGTCTTCCAGGTGAGGGTTCCGGTTCCCATGGAAACCGGGCTTGTCCCGGTTCTCCCCTAGGTCAGGGACAGCCCCGACCCTTCGTGTTGCATGCTGTCTCGTGTGTCTCCTCGTATAACAGGTGTGTGTTTGTTTACCTTTCCTCCTTTTTTTTCAATTGCTCATTAGCGACTCGAATAAAAACCTGTGTATATGATATTAAACGTGACTTAAAATGGTAAGGCCGGTATAAAAAGAAAGAGAGGCGAGATCATTTCTAATTTTGGAGAACAAGTAGCTGCGGAGAGTAATTAGGGACAGAGACAAGTTGAAACGTTGACAAGTTTTTTTAGAAAATTAGGGAAATTTCTGTTTTTTATTTGTAGAACCGTGAAATAGAAACATCTTTTCCCAGTTCTCTGAACTGGATAATGACGATATCACTTTCGTTGCATTCTCAAAATAGTCATGTACAAAGGAACTGGCGACAATTAATAGACCCTCCAAGAAACGCCAAGAAGCATCGCAATAAATCTCTGTCTGTCTCGGCTGGTTACTCATTTCTGCCACTTCCTCGTGAAATAAGAACACGCACCGTTGTATTCCTTTACATCACATACGTGAAGTCGAAAACTATTTAATTCCAAAACCTTCTTAATACTCTCCAAATGTCCAGATCGCTAAATTCCTGAAAATTTTCCAAATTTTTAACTTGTCCCTAAATTCTGAAATCCTTCAAAGAACGTAGTGGGAAATTGCCTCTCCCTTAATTGCCAAGAGAATGGAGATTTGGCGTTGGCTGTACCGGTCAGAGTTTATCCGTGGAAACGACTCAGAGAAGGGGGACGAAAGAGTAGAATGAGACAGTGGCCGAGTGTTTATTCAGTGACGTGCACGGAACGGTTCGCTTCGGTTCGAGAGCAAGCAACCAGCAAAACTAAACAGTATTTTTACGGTGAAAATCGTGGAACGTTGCTTTTAATTCCGCGTGGTCGCTGACGCGAAAACAATTTTTCTCCCGAGGCTATCGGTTCTGTTTTCCTCGGTTTACTCCCCGTTCTCGTTCGTCTTTATTCCCGCGTACCAACCCTTGTTTCATTCTTTTGCCGTCGTCTCGCGCGTGAAGATCATCGTGACAGTGAAAAATGTAGCTGGGAAAACGCGGATCTTTCCGTCTGAAAACGCAGGAAGCTTCGAAGGAGATGCGTTACGACTATATTCGATGATAGCTTACTCGGCATCTGTTCCGTATCGACTTCCATTTATTTCGACGATATTTTGACATCAATCTTCGTCTTCCAGCTGCACATGCAATGTAAGTCTCTGCATTTAAAATTAAAATATTATGACCGTAATTTGTGGCCATATATCGGCTATTTGTCTGCTTTTCGCAGAGAGCAGTCGCGTTCAGAATAGAACGACAGTCGCGACGAAAATATTGATAGGTCCAGGCTGCCAAGAATGTCACGGCTAAACGACGAGCAGACCAGCCAGCTGTATCTCCCTATAATTTTTCTACGCTTCTTACCTCAATGGAGCGAATTCTCCGGTTTGAACACGTGCCTATGTGTCGTTTCGACAGGGATAAATCGGACGGGTATATTTAGAGAAACTCTAGAGATTCCTAGACCTAGCTCTCCGAAAGAATTCCACGTTTTCTTTTTGGTCTGGTTAATTTTTAACTCTTCCAAACGACTTACATGTCATAGACATAGCCTTTTGCAATTTAACAAAATTGTTTTAACTTCAAGAATATATTGGAAGGATAGCACTAAGGTGACATATTTGGAAAATAACTGACGGAGGAATAAAAGTCAACTCCGGTCGATAATCGGGGTTGACAATAAAGGAATTCAGTAGAGCAGAGACTGAAAATGTAGCGATGGACTTTCGAACAAGGGGAATTTGTTGCAATTTGCTAATTGTGCACGGTAGACCGAGCAACTGGAATTGGAAAAGCCACGAAACGGAAGTAACCGCATTTCCCATGTCAGCTTTTTCTTCGTTTCGTCGCAGCTTACCGTGGGCGTAATAAAATTGCTAACTTCTGTAGCCCAGTTTCGAGGCCGTTGTTTCGAGACAAGCGGCCCCTCGCAGTTTGCCGGTATGGAATTTGACTTCCTCGATCGGGGTCAGATTTTTCAGAAAGTTGTTACTCGAAAAGTTCGCCGTGTCGGAAGCTCGCGGAACGAAATGAAGCGAAGAAAAGCGAAGTTTCGGAACGCTAGAAAAATGAGCCTCCGCCGAAGCGAAATTGAAATTCTCCCGGAACGACATGCAGGGAAGATAAAGTTGCGAATCGAATCGGGCGTCGGGCCGTTCAACTACCGGTTACAACGTGGGACGTTCCTCCAAAGACCCCGGAAATAGCTGTAGCCCGGTTATTATTGGACGGCACGCGATGGCGAATGTGATCGCGGTTATTAATATCGAATCGTGAAATCTGTTGATTCCTGGATGGTAAACATCGCTAGAAACCCGTCTGCGTTCATAATTAATGAAACTTCCCGATTTTCGTTTACACAAAAATGTAGAGCAAAGATATTTATTAACGAGGAAACGTTCAGCATAGTTTTAAGGAGCGATACGACTTTTCATTGTATAACGTTAAAACATATGAACCATCGTCGCTACTTCAAACAATAATGATATTTACTGTCATGGTACGAGTATATTAAACCCAATTCGTGCACATTTGATATAACCGAAACCTGAACTATTTCACCGTGGAACGATCGAAACTGTACGTTGCGTACAAAATGGACGCTGATATTGAGCCGCGGGCGGCTAAAAGGCAGAATTGTCCGCGAGCTGCAGAAACGGCATTCAAGCAGCGGAGTCGTTTGTGTCGACCGCCGCGGAAGAATCGACCGAGCTCTCGAAACAGGGGGTGGAACGAGAGAGGGTAGGGGGACAGAAGTCGAGTGGAACACATGCTTTCACGCGATATCTCGTCGCTCTGTTTTTGTCGAGAATGCCACGTGGCGAAGAGAGGAAAAAAGGCCAACGATACAGCCCCGTGTCTGGCGCAGAATGCGGACGCTCGTGGTCCAAGCGGTTTCCATTATTCACCGTGAAATTTCACACTCGTCGCGAGTTTTCGATCCGCGCTCTGCATTTCACGCTGTTCCATGTCAATTTGCCCGCAACACGAGTACAGCCTGCTTCATCCCCTTTGCTTTTTGTCCACTCGCTTTTGGATAGACCTTTTGATAGAGAACGCTGAATTTTTACCAATTATTCACAAGTTTAGTTCGGTTAGTTGAGTTAGGTTTTGCTACACGTATGCTCTCCGTATTCAGTAGCGAAACATTCGTCAGTTCGCGCTAAAATATTTGCAAGTTTACTTAAGTTCGAGTTGGACGGTTCAAATGTTGGATCAATACAGCGCATGTAAAGTTGTCAAATTACGATAAAAGGTTTATTTTGAAGCAAACCGCAGGAGTGAATTGATAATAAAACGAAAACGACAGCAGCTAAGAAAATTGCGCAAGTTATTTATGCAGCGTTGTGTAGATATATGAAAATGTGCAGCCAGGTTGAAAACTTTCAAGCGAAATTCACTGCGACGTTTCGTTGTTGTTGAACGATGAATCCTTTCGGCGGGAAATCCACGGTTATCGCGTTAACTTATTTACGCGACCCATTTTCCGCGTCGATTTCGAACGGCAGCAGACAGAAACGGAAGCGCGATTTCCAACAAAATGGGGAAACTTTCAGCGACGTCGAGAGCGGTTGTAACTCGCCGTTAATTCTCCTCGTTTTATTTTCTCTTCTTTCTTTCTGTCTCTCTTTTTTTTGCTATTCTTCCTTTCCCCCTATCTGGCGAGCAAATTTCAACGACAGTAACCGGTGCCAAGTCCCTGGTCGCGAAACGAACGCCTCCGACGATGTCGGTGAAATAAAGAGGACTTTTCAGTTGGCAACGAATCCCTACCACCACCGATCCAGTAGACAGAAACAAATACTTTCGTAAATAAAAGACCAGCTGAAAATCTCTATTGTCGTGACCAGAGAGCGTCGGCGATTAAAGTAATTCCAGGATCGTATGAAGGACCAACTGCATGAAAGACAACCTTCTACAGAGGGTAACTTTCAAAATCGAAAGATTTGCAGATATTTAGTAGGCTAATATAATAGGACCTTAATTATCCCCATTTCGAAATGGGGAGGTCAAGTTGTCACAGGGGAAAATCGGTGTCAGATACCATATTACGCGAAGAAACGCTGACGCGATTTCTCGACAGCTGACGAGCAGGTGAAAAGGCAGCAGTTTGGCCTACGGCTTCTCGAATGGTTCTTTTTTACGCGGCTTCGTTATTAATATCGTGGTTCGAGCCTAGCGGGCTGACGTGTCTGCACAGCCCTTTAGTCAGCATTTCGAGCGAATCGAGCAATTAATCACGTACTCGAATCTACGCTTGATACGACGATATTCGAGTTCGCTCGAGATCCCTTTTGTCGTCGATACGACGCTTCAATTAAGAGGCATCGGTGCTTAGAGACACTTGGGACACTTCGATCACACGTTGGGCCGAGTTTCCTTCTTGGATCACGAAATTCAGATAACGTTGTATATTAATCGTTGATACGAGTTTTTAACCTTCAATCATTTATGGAACTTTAAAATTTTCAATTCTCACGTCTTTTAAACATTTAAACATTTTAGAGATATCATTTGTATTGTGATTTATACGATATAATGCAATACATGGTTGAGAAACATACTTAAAGTCTCTGTAACGTCGGTTCAGTTATTTGAAATGAAATATTCGCAAGTTTGGTTAGGTCCAGGTTAGTTTTGGGTTATTTGTGTTAGTTTCGGGTAAGATGTGGTTACACTCTCCACTTAGTCGGTTCGCTCTAAAATATACTTCCGTTTAGGCGGTTCTGTCATGGACGTTAAAATACTTGAGGTTTATTTAGGTTTACACTGGGGTGAAACTTGAATGAATTAATTAGTAATTATTCTAACGATAAGATTTGCTCCACAGGTCGACTTTTAATAGAGCTAATAAGGGAAGGCAATCCGGTAGTTGATTACACGATGTCGGAATTCAGGGAATTCAATTGAGGTTCGTTGTCGAGGGAAGTAGTAAAGTCGGTGAATTCCACGACGTCGGTGCATTTTATTGCAAGGCACGCGTGTACACCGAGATTCCGTGAGAGGAGGGGCACGTGACCGCGAGCCTACCTAGAACACCATAATTCATTTTTCTTCGTTGGCAGATAGCCAGGAAACTTGAAAAGAAATTTCATCAACCTGGATGCTAAATCGTTTTACCTCGCTGCCGCTGTACAATCGACATGCAGCTCTTGCGCGGTAGCCTAAGGAACGAAATTCGCATATTTATGAATTTTTTTTATGGAAGCACTGATACGCTCTTTTTACTTTGAACATTTCAATACACGAATGTTCACTTATAATTCTATGCAGTAATCAGAATTTAAATTCAATTCTTTCTCCATTTTTATATTTTATTCTACTTCTTTTTCATTTCGACTTTCCAGTTTTTATATTGTTGAAAACGTTTCCATACAATCGCTGGTGGAATAAAATCCTTCTGCTGTCAGAAGAAATAGTTTCGTTCGTTGCAAAGATCGTGGATCCATACGTGTTCTCGCAAAGTGAATCGATTGAAAGAAAAAGAATAATAAAGGAGAAAGAAAACGATCACAGGCGTTCCGTTTCAAAGAACTCTGTCCTCGAGGCGTATTTAATGGGAAGAGTTTCGAGCTGCCTCTTTTGCGAGGACATCGAGCGGGTTGAAAAGAAGCAAAAGGGGAGAAAAAAATGATGGGGAATGAGAATGGAAAAAGGACGATAAACGGCGAATGCGATCGTGGAGGAAGCCGATAATCTTCCATTTCGGATTTCTACCCCAAATCTTGCGATATCGCAGCGATGTTCCACGGATCTTTCTTGTCGAATATCGCATAGATGTTCTAATATTCTGACTTTTCCTCGATGGACGAAAAGTACGAGGGACACTCGATTTATCCACTTTCTTAAACATCTTTGAAGTAGAGAAGGTTACTCTCGTTACATTGCTCTCGAAATGGTCAACACATTGGACCAAGAGTTTTTTTTTTACATGAATTTATTCAGATATAAATATATGAAAACAGGAAGTGTTTTATGGAAGCCATAACTGTTGGAAACGAAGGCAAATTTGCTGATTATCTAAACCGTTCCGAAGCCAGAAATTTCAGGCGAGCAATGAAACCTTCCACAAATTGAAGCTCGACAAAAGCGGGAAAGGGGCAGAGAAACGAGCGTAGCGAAGCTAAACGTTTCCAAGCCGCGCGATAATTATCCTCGTTTTATTCCCGTTGACGAATGCAAAGAGAGAAGAAAGGGCGAGGAGAGGAAAAACGTAGAAGGAGGCTAGAGAAGAAAAAAATCGTCCGCCGGAAGTCGATTGTCCCGCGTCGCCCTCGGAGAAACAAGCAGAGAAGTGGAGCACGTGTGCACGCGACAGAACTGAGGCTCGTTGAGAACTCGAGTGGTCCTTGCTGGCTCCTTGCTCGTTTCGAGAAAGAACAAGAAGATGAAAAAGGAGAAACGAAAAGATGAACGGGGCGAAACGTCGCCAAACATACAGTTCGTGCGTGTTTTCTCGGGTTTTAGATGTCGAACGTATCGATCTGTCTTCGGAAGACAACAGTCTGCGAAACAGGAAATTGTGGAACGAGATTTTTCCGAGGATTCCTGGCAAACCACTGTTGATACTGGAAATCGAATTTTAGCGATATCGTCCAGTTTAAAGTTGCGTTAAAATGGATAGTTAACTAAAAGCGTTAAATGTACATCACAGTTAGAATGAAATTTTGGAATTTTCTTGATGTACGCCCTTTGTTAGCACAAGGAGTTATTGTAAACTGAAATTTTCGAGAAGCCATGATAAATTCATGAAGTGCTCTTAACATTTCTGGTTAGATGTTTACGAAACAATTTTCCACAAGTGGCAAATTCGGTGCAAGAGGTAGACAGAGGTTGTAGTGGCTTTGTTTTTGAGAACGAGCTCTCATTGTAGGCTTAACTTCATAAAACGGAGAAAAGAAACGTTTAAAGCGGTGGAAAGGGAATACTTTCGGAGGAAAACTTGTTGGCCGCTTACTGCGGTTAAATAAATATTGAAATCGGTTTTAAATTCTCATCGGATAAGCATTAACGAGCATTTAGAGATTAAATGGTGGCTTACCGTTTTCGAATCGGTTTTAAATGCTCATTAAAAAGTATTAATGAGCGAGAATGCTTTGCCAATTTCGAATATTCGTTTTAAACGTCCGCTAAAAAGCATTAACTATTTAGAGATTATATTAACGAATATTTAATGGTCCACCACTTTCAAATCGAGTTTAACACTTTCGGGCTCATGCGGGTAGTATTACACATTCGAAAGAGATAGCCATCTACTATCATGGGATCAAACGTGTTAGATTTTAATTAGAAGCCATTAATAAGCGCCTAGGGAGCGCAGGACCAAAGTCCTTCCAATTTCGGATAGACGCTTTCAGATCCGAGTATGTAATATCACATGTATCAGAGAGACTATTATTCACGTATCTATTACACCGAAATCGCGTTAAATTTTCGTTAGAAACTATTAATTACAGTTTAGTCATTACAGAACGTTCTACCGAATGAACTTTATCACCTTCGGACCCAGGTGTGTGACATCACGCGTTTCAGCATCGATTTCTACAGCTGTTACCATCGATCTTAAATTTTCATTCGCATTAACGTTCAAAAATTATCGGATGTCTTATAATCGAACTATCTGAAACGAATTCACCTCGAAAATTATATTGTTAACGCAATTTGTGACACGAGAGCGGTGTTGCGATTGCTTTAATCAAATTTATCGGACCATCGGCTTCAAATGAAAGTGCAATAAATCGACGATCACGCGAAAAACAATTATAACGGAAAAAGGAAGTGCATGTCGAATTTCCATATTGCATGGAGTAGAATTTTTTCAAGAAAAATCGCGAATCCCGTTCGACTGTTTCGATGCGTTTGCCGATATTTTTTAGGACGAACTTTGAAAGTTTTTTTTTTCCACGTCGTACGCTCGGGCACGTTTCAGCGTGGCGTTTAATAAAATGACTACGACGGAATTCAATTATCGGGGATGGCAGGGTGGACTGTGCGCCGAGGAACGAAATAAAACAGCGCACCAGTCGCGAAGCATTTTGTTTTTTTTAACGAGCTCACCGCGTCGCCAACCTAAACAAACTTATCGCCATTCTACGCGTTAGTCTTCTTTCGCGACGGTCTGTGTCTCCATTAAACCCTGTTTCTCATATTTTATCGGACATCGAGTTTTATCGACGCATAAAACTTCGTTTTCTTGTCGATAAAACGTAGCCAGAAGAGCATTTCTCTTGATAACAGCTCCTTTCTTTGAAGTATTATGTACGAATCCTTCTTCGATAAATATGGCGAGGCTGTAAAGAAAAATTTCAGATTAGTAAAGTTCAAAATAATTTCGATACGTATCGATGTTCCAGCGTGCGTTTATTTATCGACCAATTCACTCGTACTTCTGAAACTGCAACAGTCGCAAAGTGGACACCAGGAGTACGATGTGTCAACGATATTGCACTCGAAGCATGCGCAACAGTTCTCCGTTGCAAATTAACCTATATGATATTGTAAGTTACGTCACAAGAGGATGCAGGATAATAGCACGAGGATGAAAATTGCACGGTAATAACAGGGTGATTAACGAGAAAGCGAAAGCGGCCATCTCGCTAGTACATCCCGATTGTCATTCAGGAATTCCAGAAAATTTAAGGGATATTTCGTACACATCTCTTGCTTCCGATAATTAATTATCTGACAGTCAAATATCGCTTGGACCTTTTTTCAAAGCACATCATTTTGCTGGTGTATCAAAATTTAATAAACGAACTCGATGCACCATGACACACACGATCAAATTTAATATAATTCCATCGATTTTCAAATTAGTCCATTGTCGAAGCTTTAATCACATAGATACATTGATACAAAATCTGATGATGAAGTTTTCATCGGCTTTCGAGCAATTTTGAACTTACCTCTCCATTGTAAGAGTAACGTTAAAATCGGTATCCATTGAGGACTTTATTAGAGAATGAAGAAGCCCGAAACTCAGGACCAAAAGTTATATGAAGTGGAGGTCATGCTAGGTAACGAATGTTCACCTAAGCATCGATGCAATAAAACAAGAGGTCGAGGCAACGACGGAACAACGAAGCCAATAAACGGGGCCGCGCGATGAAAGAAAGATTAACGATCGAGCGAAACGAAGTTCGCTGGTTCGTTGGTACGGTGTTTTTCTCCGCCATCCAGTCCGACGTCGAGCAGACAGAAAGAGGAGGAGCTGGCTCGAGTTATCCAGCTCGTATGGATCCCTCCGCTTTGGCAGAGGGCCATTTCACCCACGAAAATCGAAGTAACCCGCCCAGGGTGCATCCATCCTGCTTTCGCGCGTCAGAAGCGCGTAAACACACCAGAATCTGATCCCTAGGGTTACGAAACGAGGAACGTGTCTTCAGGAAGCTAGGAAAATAGAATTGATGTTACGTAGCCTTCCGGAACTTGAAATTTAATTATTAACCCCTTGTCGTACAATTTATTTGTCAGTCAAAATCGAGTACCAATGAGTATTGTACGAAGGATATCGTTTTAATAAAGTACCAAGACTGGGGCCTCGGTGGCTCAGGGGGTAGGGACTCGGATCCACGATCCAGCGGTCCCGGGATCGAATCCCGGCGAAAATCCTTTCCGTATCGAATTGTGTTATGACTTTGGATCACGGTAGAAGTTTTACTAATGAACAACCCTCCGGTTAAAAAATCGGCAATTAAAACCTCGTTCATAAATAACAGCTGTCAAAGGACGACAGGGATTCTTGACACGAAAGAATCTATGCCGCAGATAATCCCATCATCGAACTGCAAGTTTCATAAAACCCATCCCACTACGAATCCGGGGATTCATCCCTCACTGCCTCTGCTAATCATTCCACGCCATCGCGGATAAAATTCCGCCCCCTCCACGTTCATATTCATCGAACAAACGCGGAACTGGGTTCTCGAACAATGCGATGAAATCCGATCGACGGCGTTGGGTCAAACTGGCCGAAATTCGTCAAGTCAGCCGCGTTCGACGTTCCCGTGTTCCATTCAAGTCACTTTCACGGTAACAAATTAATCTGGCGACGGCAGCGATGAATCAATGAAGAACAACCGACACATCAATTGCTGTCGGACAAAATCGAAAGCCATTCGAGATAATTTGGGGCATGATGTTTCTACGTAAATAGGAAGTTGTGTGATATCCTTTGGGATATCAAACTTTCTGCAGCTTAAATGGGTAGTTTCGATTTTCCAACAATTTCCAATTAAAAACTCGACATGGACGTTAAACAGAATCGTCCGTTTAACATCAACAATTCCCTACGAACAAATAATCCGTCGAAATGAATTTCGTGTCCAGAGAAAGTTGAGATTGTGCCAGTAGCGAAGAAAGGGTGACCCATTTCTTGGACTATTCAAGAGTCGGAAAGAAGGACATCCGTCATGGACGAGGCTCGTTCGCCAAAACGATGCTCATCCGGTCGCTTCGTCATGCTCGCGTAATTATGGCTTCTTAACCGGGCGAAATTTAATCCGGGAATGTGGGACGAGCGGAAGTACACCGGGTTCGTTCCCAGACCGAGAAAATTCGGTCGAACGGCTTATTTCGGCCTAGCGAAATGCGCTGGAATTCGTAGAATTCCTGCCACCTCGTCAGAATTGAACGTTCAATCCCGATAATCCGCGCTGCAACGGGCTTCTCCGACGCACAATGAAACATTCCTCCGATTCGCTCAATCTACCGTAGCTGAATAAGAAACATCGGTTACTACCTCGAAACAGTCAACATTCCTTCAGCTTTGAAGGAATTCTTCTCCTGGAGTCGTCTTTTTCCCCGAAGAATGTTCGCTCGTTATAATTAAAATCTCGCGAACAGCTACGAAGCGTACTTGATCGAAGCGCGTTACATCGATTAATCCTCCGGATAGGGTCCTGGATTGTCGGTGAATGGAACAACAGGTAGCTCTACGAATTAATAAACCGATTAGACCGTACAAGCTCACGGTCGTTCAGGATTCACAGGGAACTAATTTGATAGAAGCTTGAACATTACGAAGCTGTTCGAGACAAGTGCTGGATTTTCGGGACATACTTACAGAACAATGAGGTGAACAGACGAGTGTGAGAACGGCATGGCTATTAATTCAACATCTGTAAATGAATCGCTATTCGGTGCGATTCAATTTGATAAGAGCTCGACAAGAATCGATTATTGATTCAATAAGATTTTGACCTTTCGATAGCATGAACTATGCACAGAGGATGCATGGTATATGACCTCGTTATAGTAGCGCTTAAAACAACCAACCAAATTTGTTTGGTATTTGTTAAAAGTCACTTGAAACGTAGCAAATTATCCTTATATAGGATTGACAAGAACATCGATACTGCTAATATATCTGTGATGTCGAACACAGTTGTTATCACCACACTAGCAACATCGTTACACGAGAAACTTTAGGTACACTTGTAACACTATCGGAAACCAATTCCAGCAGTTACTGCATTACGTAAGCGCATTACGTGTCAACGCCTTTAAACAATCTATATCCGCCATCCGTTTTTCACCGACATCAGCCATTACATTAAATTATCGACCATTATCGTACGCCAACACCTCGCCGTCGTATCTCGGTCCAGCGCCCTTCTAATTAAAAGGAACACCGCACGCTCCGCCACCTTTAACGACCACAAAGGGGTTAGCCGAGAACTTTCTTCCTGGCAGAATTGCGAAAACTTTGTCCAATTGGAATTTCATCGGCCGTTTTGGTCGGAAAACCACGGACGCCATAAATTCTTGTCGACCGAGACCAATTTTTACTCGGTCAACGTATATTTTACCTCGGTTAAAGGTGTCTTCCCACCCTTTCGTCAAAACCTGAAATTCACAAATCCCGAAAATCCAAGTACAATTTTTAAAATTATAAAGTTGACGATTTTCCAACAAGAGTATCCCTAGGAAAACCACGAGTGTACATACGGTGAAAACAAAGTCATTTGTCTAAAGAAGGAAGTTCGATGAAAAACGATGACGGATGCGGCGAACGAGCTGCATCAGCCAACTCGCAGAGGATGGTTTGCTCGCGAATCAACCTTCCAACGTCCTCGGTTTTTCCACCTTTCCGTTTGCTGACGAGCGGATTTAACGATCCTAGCCGCGTCAGCGATCGCAATTTTACGAATCGGATCGAATCACCGTCACTACGCCATTGTTCGCCGGTTGTCGCGTTTAGAGGGACATTAACTGGCACACAACCGGTTCGTTTCCGGAAAAGGGAGCATCCGCTCGATCCGTTTCGAAATATCTGCCGTTGACAGTTGCTATAACTCTGCAGGGGTGGGTAACCGCAAAACAGAATTCAGTTACTTCGTTCTTTAGATTCCTTATGAACTGCGGGTGTTACGAAGCGTCATTTTAGTGTTTGTAATATAAATATACATAATTACACCGTAACTGAATGCAAGGTACCTCAAGATCGAGATCATTCGATTTTTCGTCGCGTCTGTACAATTGCACCTGAATTATTCGATGTTATCTCGAGAAATACATTTTTGAAGATGCAAGGTACTTGCAGGAAGGAAATTCCAGTATAGGAGGAAACATGAGAATCCTGTACGGCGTCCTGGCGCTTAATTAATCCATAAAGCTTCTGTTTTCATTAGCTTCGTAAGGTCTGGTTTAGCGGTGTCGTTCGTCGCGTTGGTTTTAATTACGAGCAACCCGACGGCTTTCAAGTTTCCCTTCCTTATTTCGCCATCAGAATGTCGAGTAAATACTCACTGAACGAATTTTCTTCGAAATTAGAAGACCGTAATGTATCCTCCCTACTTTAATTGAATAGATAATATGGTAACTCAAAGACGATCGCGGTTTCTACGCTTTTGCACTTTATGTTGATGATTGGTGTGCTCTTTCGACGTATATCGAAAATGACGCAATACGAGTCCGCGTAATATATTGCAGAGAATTATTTGGCAGCAAAATCCTAATCTCTGCAGACGATAACCCGAGACCAGCAAAAAGAGCAATCACTTTTATCGAAAAGATACGTGCTAGGGAAATCGTCGTTGTAGGGAATATCATTCAACGTGTAAACTGCGAAACGAGCTCGTAGAAACGCTCGTGAAAACTTCCGCCAACTGAAACGACACCATGTCGGTTCCGTGAGCATCCTAGCGCAAACTGGTACAGGTCGAGTTAGTGGAAACTATAATCGGCTTACTCGCGCTGATAAAGTAGCTGCATCGTGCTGGAAACGCCACGATGAATCTTCTTTGAATTGCGAAGGATCGTTCGGACCATCGTTTTATATATTCAGCAGTGTACGATACCGGCGCACAAAACAGAAATTTCACGAGGGAATTTGTTTTCCTAATTGCATCCTCTCGACATTTACCAATTTTTACTCTCATATTTTACGCGCGATATTATTTCGCAGACGCTGCACTCGACGAAAGTCACCGAACAATGATAAAATCGGCATCGTTTCGAGTTCGATCATTTCCGCATAAATGTCTCCCGTGCATTTATCGAGTTTCACGAGAAATATTATTGCGCGTTCCACGACGTGCCCTCCAATAAACAGCCGAACCAAGCCACAGAACCGAGTGCCTTAATATCCGTTACGCTAACCCCGCTTCCGGTTCTCGACAGAACACGAACTCGATACCGTGAAACGAAAACAGACGACATCGCTGCGAGCTATATCGCGAAAGACGCGTTAGAATCGATGTCGAATATCGTTTGAAAAATTGCCGTCTGAAATTTCACAGATATCCAATCGCTGAAAATGAAATATTTCCTGTTTTTATACCGCTTCGATATTTTTCATAAATTAATAGTTAAATCAGCACTTGACTCGTACGAATTTCATATCCTAAATTTATGGCACCTATACTGAAATATCTTAACCTGCAGACACGTACACTTCGCGGTTATCTCTGCTGGAGTAGTTTAAACGAAATCTGGCAGATGAAAATTTGACGAGTTCAGAAAAGATATGCATACAACAGGAGGAATATGAAAAATCGAGGAGGGTTGAAGCGATCGGTATGTACGTGCACGCCTCGCATGGTGCCAGATCGAGGCTCGCGATGGGGCTCGAAAGTCACGGAACAGCAGTAACGCGTATTTGAGGGTGCCAGGATGGTCGGGGGTGAATATATCGGTGGGAACGCGGCAGAAACGGAATTACCGTGAAATATGCAGCAAACTCTAGTGCACGCGATATTCTTTACGCCGGTGATAAATCATCCCCGTCGAAAACGCGAATTGTTGAAATCGTGTTCGTAGTCCTCGGGTTAGCTCGGTTGCACGCTGCCCTCGTATAACGTTGCGTGCCACGATAAAACCTGTGTAATCGTTAATTTCCTGTTCTCTACTACGCAGATAAAATTTCACTCGATATCGTGTACTTACGCGATAGTTACAGTAACGAGAATGGTTAGCCAGTGTTTTTTTTTGTTACGAGATAACCGGAATATGATAAATATTTAGCGCTTGAATGCGACTTCTTTTTCATTCGTAAATCCTCCAAGTGTTAAATTAATTCCGTGCACGTTCCTCATAATCAATCTCTATGTGTCTGACAAGTAATTATCGAGCGAAAGGGTGCTAGTAGCACGAGTCAACGTGTGGTCAGCCAACTCCTTCGTTTTACAAAGGTTTGTTGTATATATATCAAATAATTACGAAATAGTGTTATAAATATAATTCAATGAGCAATAAATATTGCGATAAATATCCGGTGAGAATATGCGGCAGTAAAAGAGAAAGATCTCTGAAATCGCGGCAGTTTGTTTTCTGGCATGATTCTCGTATTCTTTTCTGGCATCGCTTTCGCATTCAACGGTGGAACCTTTTAAATCGAGATTTCTCAGCTGCGTCTCCGGGTTTTTGCATCGAGCGTTCGTTAAACGTTTCTAGGAAAAACATTTACACCAGAACGACAGGAAAAACGAAAGCTTCTTACGGTAATCGAATTTTCACGCGGGCGTCGCGAACGGTACTTTCAGGATAGAATTTCTTTTCATTCGGGACTCTGTTCATTTTCTTTCATTCGCCAATCATCCGCCATTAAATCACTCCTATAAATCTCTTCTTGCGACGAATCCGAAACTCCCACAGAGAAAAGCGAGCGAAATACTCTCTCGCGATAAAGAACACAAGTAGAATAAATCAACCGGTCAAGCAATTTTTTAATTTCAACTAACCTGATGTTAAAGACACTTAGCGAATTTTATGAAGTTTTCAAAGATTATTTGAATCGTCGATCAATTACATACTATATAACTGCAATATCGAATCCTATTTTGAAAATCGGTATTTGAGACAACACGCATTCCAATTTCGATTTTGTGTCTCGGACAGGGCTGACAACTGCGGAGGATTAAACCGGTTAGCCGGAGAACCACCGTGGACTGTGACTGATGAATGAAATCCGGGGTGGCCGACCTTATTTCGCATCAACCCTTGCCTCAACCTCTCCCCGGAGCTGTATTCCCTTTGCAACCCTGCTCCGACCACCACCCACCTCCACCGAAGCTTCGGGTCCACACAGTCTGCCGCACTACTGACGTAACCTACCCCTCTTCTGACGTCACGACCCAGGGAGTAACGTGGTAACTCTTCCACGGGGACAACGTCCTGTTTCCCCTCCCAGCCCCATGTAGCCCGCTTCACCCCTATTTTCTACTGGTTCCTTTTTCGAACCGTTCATCGTGGGATAGGTGGTTCCGACAATTTTCCGAGATTATTAGATTAACGTGGCCGGACATACTTTAATTGGTTCTTCTTTTTCTTATGGTGTCATTCGGGCTAATTATTCCAACGATATAATTACCGGTTTCGAACCTTAATAATAATAGACTTCCAAGAGAGAAACGGAAATGTTTTATGGTGTTCGGAAAGAATCGTTTTAGATACAAAGTTAATATTTGCGAATTCGAAAGTGCTCGTTTGTCGTTCAAGTTCGCAACAAGACGATACCGCGAGTATTTAAAGCAGAATCAAAGGAATAATCGAGGAACTTTAATTAAGGTTAATTCGTGTTGAAGGAAGCTAGGGAGGGATGAGAGACAGCCTGGTTTTACTCGGCGAACATTGGAAACTTCAAAGTGCCTCGCGCCAACCTCATCCACCTTTATCGACTTCCTGACGAATGAAAAGAAGCTCGGCTCTGATGTAATTAAACGATTCCTTCGGGCAATATACCTTTCGGCCACCCATTCTCGTTATCTGACCCTCCTGAAAGACGCACCTTCGTCGCGAAGAAAGACGATTCAGTTTAAAAAGAATCTTTTTTAACTTTCTCAACAGCTGCGCGGAACAAACATTCTTGATGAAAACTTTTCGACGATCAACGCCTTAATGCACCTTCGCGCGTTTATTTCTGATACGATAATACGGATTATTAAAAATTAATCCGATATTTAAGATTAAAAATTGGATGATGAAATATTGTATAATAGGATGAAACGGTATGTGTATTCGATCGCGTAGAATCGAATTGCATAAAATCGAATCGTTTCAGATCGAACTGCGTCAAATTGAATTCTCGAATTCGATAATTGTACAGATAGTTTTTACATATTCCGCAATTTCAGGGTCGCTGGCAACCTATCATGACCCACCCGTTTTCTCATAACCTCCGAAGTTTCATCAAAATTTCGGTTCGCTGCTTCGCAAGCGTTTCTCCTCGAGGTGTACCTCAAAGTTTCCAAGGGTTCGCGAGGTTGCATTCGATTAACCGCAAGACGTAACTGTGCGACAAGAAACTGGGAAATTGACTGAAGACTCGGTTTGCGAAGGATCGTTTATTAATGCTGATCCGTTGCGGGTTAATTTTCAAGTGTTCATGGTCTGGCTATAAGCGTGGCCCTTAACCCTCTTGTTTCCACTTCAACTACCTTAAACTGCAAAATAAAACGCTACGTATAACGTGTACGTGCATAACACAGCATACATGCGGTATCAAAAAGCTTTTAACAAGAGAACGTATTTTTAATTCGTTTTAGCGAAATCGACAGCCTCGTTAATTATTGCGTTAATCATTCAGCTCCTCGTATGCATTTCGAATTTGCATGTCCGTACAAGGAGCGAATTTGAAATTTAAATCGAAAATAAACTAATGGCCTACGGGTCGTGTTCTGGCCGCCCAGAAATTTCGGACTTTAATTAAATTATTCATAGAGGAAGGCCGACGTCTCGAACGTCTGTAATCCTTTATTCGGGATTAATTTCCCGAGGAATTCGTAATTATCCTTTGTCCCTTCGCTAACGATGACTTGCCAATTTATTCACAGCTTTTTCTTTCGATCTAAAAAACTTGCTATCGCTATCGTTACGTGACATCTGTAGAAAGATTCAATTATAGACGATTAAAATACGAAAGACCGTACAAATAGTACATCCGACAGCAAGGATAAAAGCTAGATTTCGAAATTGAATAGACCGAGGAATCCTAGTCCCATAGGAATCGTCCTTAACCTTATGATCCGCGACTGCACATGGCCCTAATCAAATACTCGATATTAATTACTGTGAAAACGACTCTTTCGTCGGGAATCTGAGCAACGAGTCTTCGATTCTTCGTTTACGTTCAGTTACAGTGTTTAACTTACCGATTGCCGAAGTCAGATTGAATTTTCACTGTTTCTTGTTATCCTCCCCAACTTCTTTGAAATTGTTCCTCGATTACCGAACAATTGCTAACTAGGTGGAAGTGTAACTGCTTCTTTCGTTGCGTTTGTTTAAACAGTGCTCCATTATTCTCCGTCAATCAATTAAGAATTTCTCTTATTGATATTCCAAGTTGGATATTGTCTTCTACCATCACACTTTTGCTGTTTGGATTTTAATTGCAGAAGTTTGGGAATTTAGAGATATAGAATTGCAAATACGGAGATTCGGAGAGGTGGATGCGGTAATACGGATTTGGGGATCTAGGAATTTAATCGTGTCAAATACGCAATTAAATTGATCAAAACAAGTTTGCAAACTCAAAGTCCCGCCACCATGGATGTATACCCAATGTTCCTTGGCTTACCAATGTTTCTTGGTACATAAGAAAAAGAAACGAATAGCGAAAGGATTAATGCGGGTATTAACGTTGTTGCAGGTGAGGAATTGTGGATTGCTGGTGTAGGAGTTCGGCCCCAGGTGTGGCCCAGGGGTTACCCTGGGGACCTCGGGGATCTGTAGGCGCGAGGACGAGGCTACTAAGAAGGACGAAGGACACGGGAGGCGGAGGAGGCCGCTATGAACGCCAGCGTCAACATCGAGAGGAACTCCTGGCGGCTGCCTCCCGACGAGACCGTCCAGGTCGCCGATCCCCGTTCAAAGTCAGCTCAGGTAAAAGAGGTAAATCGCTCCAGCGAGTCCGTCGTGCGTTCGATACCCCCCTCAATTGATCAGGATTCGGCCGAAACACGTGATCAATCAGTGAGATCTCGAAGCATGAATCTACGTTGTGATCTTTCTCTTCGTTGAACGCGTCATCTGGACGATATTCTTCTGACATTTCAACACCTAGCATAGTGCACGGAGACACGTGTAACATATCGGTGCATGGAGGATGCTCGAGCGGATCGTTTAGGATGTTTCCATTCAATCTGTGTAATATTGCATGACGTGTAATTGTGCGACAAGGCAGGGTATATTATATGCACCTTGCGTGATCGACTACACTATCGACGTTTCTGTTTACACGAGTACGATGTTTATTTTAATGCAATTGTAGGGATTGATTCACCGTGTATCACGCGATTGAACAGCATGTTGATACGAGGAATGAATGAAATTAACCGATATGGATTATGGTAACAAGGACACTGTACAGATAGTTGATATTTCAGCAAACTTTAAACACACCGATACACAAGATTTTGCAATTGACACTGGAAAACGAAAGACATTAAGCGTTGCTAAAGAACTACAGAAAATAGCAGATAATATACATTTGCAAGATCCGAACAAAGTTCTACAGGGACGTTCTTCGTTAAGATTAAATCAATCAAATTAAGAACCTTCTCACCCGAACGTAACTCGAAGAAGTTAAAAGGGCACAAGTCTTCCTCCAACTTTCATTAGCTACTTCGTCTCGAATGACTTTGGTTTTACGAGCACATTTCAGACTCGGACCATTGTACGGATTTTAGCCCGGAATTCTTTAATTTCAAATTAACGAGACGATTAATGCAATTAAAGTAAATGACCGGGAACAAACGAGATCGCTGTCGTCTTTCCCGAACGATAAGAATTAGGTTGCACTGCTAATTACAAGATTCTCTAGAAGTTAGTCTCTAAAGCTTCGGGACAGTTCAACTGTTATGATTAATGGAATAAAGTGTAGATTCTCGAACAAGTGGATTATACTAAGTAGTCAAGTGGGATAGATCTAAACTTCCCCTGTTGCACCCTAGACGGCCCCATAAGGTGATCAGACAAGTGGAATAGGATTACGGATATCCAAACACACCTCCGCGAGTGACCAAACGATAAAAATGGAATAGGGAGTGACACAACTCGGTAAGCGAAACAACCCTGACTAGTTGAGATTAATAAGTAGAACAGGTCAATTGGTGGTTACAGCGTTCTAATTAATAGAATTCGGGTCTGTATGTAGCCGGACAAGTAGAATAGAGCCGTAAGTGATCGGGCAAGTGAAATAGACCTGTAAGCGGTTAGACAAGTACAATAGAGCAGTAATTGGTCAGATAGATGGAATAGAATCGTGAACAGTCAGATAAATGGCGCAGGTCCGTAAGTGGTCAGACAAGTGGAACGGGATCGTGGGTGTTCGTGCAAGTGGAATAGCACTGTGAATGGTCAGACAAGTAGTATGGGCCATTGAGTGAGCAGACGAACTAGCCATATCTAATCACTAAATGTCGATTAACACTTTATCCACTTGCAAACGTTCAAATTATATTACTTTTGTTCAGTTCGATAGCAGTTATCGAAACGATGAGAGTTAATACATATAACTGCATCCATTTCGCGTTAATGATCCTCGAATATATCGCGGGGAAATTGCTTCGATTTAATTATGCAAAGTCGGGAGAAGAAGGCAGCGAACGGACCTAGCCGCGCCATCTCGAGATGGAAAACCGTTGCGTTCGAAAGGAGTGCGAGCTGCTGATAAGCGAGAACCGATTTTCTCGTCGTAATTCGGCGGTAACCCAGTATCGTCGGAACGTATATTTACTCCCGGGTCCTCCACGGAATTCTCACACATATTCGTTCGTTGATTGATTCTTGGGGCCGATTGATATTTCCTACGGTTAAGAAGCTACGAGCTGGTGAATGGATATAAAGGGGCAAGGCAGGCTACGAATTTAAATCTGTTACTATCTTGTCACTACTAAAAAGTTATATATTTAACAAATATCATCTTAGATGCGACTATTTCTATTATGGCGATAAAAGTCCTGATACGAAAGTAGTTCTCGGTCTGACTGCTGTTGACCTATACCACTTGTCGGATCAGCTGTGTGTACCACGCACTCCTTCCAACAAGTGGCAATTCGAGCTCACCGCATGATTACCAAAGGGATCGCATTAAAAAACGCCGATCCATCATCCGCTTGACTGTAAATGAGCACTAGAACACCGTTCACCCTAATGTATTCAAAGTCCACAAGAACAAAATTGAAATGTCAAATTGATTACAGGCTCTGTGGAATTTCCCTCGAATTCTCTCTAGGTACTCACTAGAATCTTTTCTGTAGAAATCGATACAGCCATAGCGTTAGAATTATCTGCGCGAACCTTCGTCCGAAAGCGTACCGTTATTAACCGACGAAGAGTATGCGACCAAGAGACGTTCAAAGGTACATTCTTGCAACGAAAGTAGAAGTTTGGAAATAGTTTCCGCGGCGGAATGTCACGAATGCTAGAACCGTACACGTATACGGCTCTCTCGTGGAGGATATTACTTATAAAGCAAAGTGTCGGCGAGCGTCGCGTACGCGCGCGATTTCCATAAACGACGAGTCGAGGCGTTGGAATGCCCGGATCGATAAGAACGAAGCCTTCGCGGGGCGGGAAAGTCTAAATTTATACCGACTGTCGGATATACAGCCGCGTGTTTGGATAACATTTACATGCCGCGCGACATACAGTTGCAAGCGTGTACCGCGAGCGTGTAAATTTTCAGACGCATGCAGATTTATTCATGGTCCGCGCGTCACGGCCTAGGACGACCACCTCCGTAGGCCGCAAACTGTGCCCATAATCGGAGGAACTGGTTGCCCGAAATAATTTTCCTCGGTTTCCGGTGCACGGATTGTTTCAGACCGAGCGGACAACCGCAACGATGTTATGCCCGTGCACCGAACGATAATTTCACCGGAAAGTAAAGTTCAAACGTTCTCGGATCAAATTCTCTGCTCCAGATAATCGACCTTCAACACATCGATTAAACGTGGCCATTAACGAAAGAAATCTAATCGATTCTAGATGAATTCTAATAATAATAGAAATTGAAGGCAAACGATGTAAGTCGACCACGTCGCGATTGTGTATCGAATTCAGCAGAAACGTCGACAGGAAAATCCTTTCGACAAAAGACGAAGGGGCTGAAAACTGGTTTCTCCCTCTAATTGGTCACGGCTGACAGCTGCAACCTCTTCTCTTTTCGACGAGAAAGTAACGACAACGACACCTTTAACGACTCCCGACAATCCATTAATGACTCCGCGATGCAATCTCGCGGAACATCTTTGGCACCGACTTTTGCCAACGAGTCAGTACTTTCGCGATAATGAGAATGCCACCTCGAGAGATGTCATCGAACACGCGAGTAAACCTGTCTGCAGAAAATGTATCCGACACCGGGGAGTTGTTGTCCTGTCGATAAGACGAGCTCGGTGCAGTGCGACACTGGTCCACTGGGAGATCACTCGTTGCCGAAGATTGCGCTAGATTCTTGTCGACTGACTATCCTGAATAAATTAGGTTTCATCGTACATTTCTTTTTAATCTTCAAATATTGCCTAACCGGATTGTACGCAAGATAATTGTTGCAAAAAATTCTTGCATTCTCTGAATATTTTTCATCATCGGTTTTGAAGCGTGATATTTGACGCGTGATTAAGTAACTTTTGTAGTACAGTGTGTTGGATCTCTTTGAGACGAAAGAGCCGTGACACCCCAGTCAAACTGTAACCGCAAAAGCAACAATGGCCGTCCCCTTGTACGTTTCGTCGTCTCTGTTGCGTGTTATCTGCGGCTGCCGTTGATGAGGAGCCTCCGCGAACACTTTGATGTCCACTTTGAACATCCACGAGATAATTGAAGACCGGATAATCAACGGAGGACGGTGAAACAGTTGGACGGAAGCCTCGCGCGCTCCAGTTTCGTCGGGGACGTCGAACACACATCCTACAGGAAACAGGGTACCCTTGCACCTTTCTTCCGGATAACGAATGTCTCCCTAACGAACGGCACAGTGCTGCCCTCTGTTTTGGTCGATAACGTCTGTCCAAGATACCACCGCCGTTTCTTCGGGACATTATCTGCGGGTTAATCTCGATTCGAGGGCAAATTCGGGCCAACGGTTGTCTGTCCCGATAGTGGTGGATAAATTTGGAACCGCTTGAAACTTTAAATTATTCGATACCCACGCCGAGACTGTCGTAACCGCGATAAAAATTCTAGAAACTTGCTCTTTGTACCGGGTATTCCTGTAATCATTCCACGAAATTCGCTAGATTTTGTCTGGGGATAACTTTAGCGATGTTTGGAAATTTGGTGGCTGAGGTGATTCGGTAGATTGGTACCTTCACATTTTAGGACTTAAATATTTTGCATTTTAGGATTTCTGAAAATGCCAACAAATATTTAAATATTTATTAATAGTAAACATTAGCATCGCAACAAAGAAAGCACATCGACAGTAAATCGTTAATCCCATGCCCGATTAAATAATTAATCGAAGCATGAATCCAATTTGCAATTAAATAGCTGTCGATTATTCATTGCAGTTATACATAGAACGAAAAATTTAATCATCGACAAACATTGATAATTAAATATTTCAATTACCGCAACCACTGATCGTTAATTATACAGCCACTGTGCCTTTGTTTACAAATATTCGCATTAGCAATTCTCTTTGACTCGCAAATTCGAAACAAGAGAATGTTTGCAAGATAATAAAATGTTACAAGAAGCTTGTTATAAATTTGGCGTATGTATTTTTCGTGTCGCGATGAAGCTTCCTCTCTTCGATTATCGACCTCTTTTACCGAGTGCTCTCCTGACCCCTGAAGGGTCAGCCGCGCGAGCGACGAATCGGCATATGTTACCCCTTTGAACTTCCTGCTTGGACGAAAAGAGAGAAGCGATAGAGCAGAGAAGAAGAGTCTTCTCGAGCGGCGAAAAGGCAAGTCAGTTAGACATTGTCTTTCGTGTTGAACGGTGCTGATCCAACCTACCCGTGTCAGCTGTTTTCTTTTTCTTCCTCCTCTTCTTTTCACGAGATGAAAACTACCGCGCGAATCCAAGAAAACCTGGTAAGTTTATTTCTTTTCACGCGATCGAACTTTATTTCTTACTTGGTTACCTCTGTAAATATTTGATACAGTTTCATACTTTTGCAAGTTCCTGGCGGTTTCCAAAGTCCATTCCATTTTTATTTAGTACCGTGAACGAAGGAAATATTGGCATACGTAGTTTTATTTTTGTTAAACAAGTGGTCTGTGTGTTTACGCGTGTTCAAGGAAAATGTCTGAATACACTCTGTTCTGTATTCAGGATTTCAAATCGTTTAATACTTGCGATGTGTTAAACGGGAAGATTAGGAAATTCATGTAGGTAAAAAATCCGGTGTAAGTGCGATACGTATAGAACCGTCTATAAATACATATACACGAAGATGCTTGTTTAGAAAAAAAGAAATTGTCCGATATGTTTCAAAAGCATCCGTAACCTATAATTTCTCAATGAATTGATAACCTTGACCCAAGCGAAAGTTCCCTCCGTAATTCCAGAAGCGAACGATGCCGTAAGTTGCAGAAACTCTTGGGGAAGGTAAAACAAAACGTTGCGCGATTGATGAAAAGGTATCGAGGAAAGTTTTGAAAGAGCCCGCGTATTTACAGACTCTTCTAAATCGGGTTGTAAGAAAACGCGTTAATCAATCGGAAACAGATACGATGCAAGAACAATGACATCACGGTTATTCTAGCGATAGTTAAATGCAGAGCTGGCAACTGCATTCCGTCAAACTAAAATCCGATGATAGCACGTAATCGAATCGATTTCTGCGCCTCCCCCCTTTCGCATCCACCCTCTGCATTCATCAGCGAGTTCAAAGGGAGGCCGAGTTTGCTGTCAACGATTTACACTACACGACCTATCGCGTGGGCACATAATTTATAACACGTTAAGAGAGGCACGCCAAGGTACAAAGAGAACACTGAGGTGTGGAGGGCAATGAGCCAGAAAGTCTGGCAGAAAGATTACTCTCTCTGTTGTTCAGTCGAGGCTGGTTGTTCGGTGACGAAGGATTACGCGAGTTCCTCCGATGTTCGCGGAGCTAACACGGATCCGTGACGAAAACAGTGGCACCGGTGCGCGAATATGTGACGTGTTTATTCGTTGCGAAACACTCTGAACGCTTTCGTTTATACAGCTATTTTCGGAAGACTACGTTGAACCGACGCCGCGATGGCCAATACGCCGATCAATTTGTCTGAAGATAAGCGAACTTGGACTGTATTTTCTTTCAAACGCTTTTCTGCACGGCTGCCTTTCGGTCAACACTACGTGTATAGGGTGGTGCAAAGTCAGAAGGTTTACTTCGTGTGTAACACGTTCGATTAGGACTTTGTTCTTATATTTAACTTCCGACACAGATTTTTTATATGGACTTCGATAATACTGAAACTGTCTATGACTGACGGTACCGAGGGGTGGACAAAGAAGGTACTTGCTATGGACACCACACTTCAACTCATTAGTCTCCATTAACTCGAAACTGTAATAATTTATACGTACATCAATACGTAACAAATTGAAAGAAACTAGTGACTCGTGTACCACCCTGTATATACATACTCGTAATTACACTCCTGTGTTTTATACGGTTTTGTTTCTTCGTCGCATCGGAACTTCACCGCAACCATCGCCATGTTCTTTTTTTTCTAACCTCATAACCTACATGCACGATGCATCGTGACTTTGTACTTGAGTTATTCGATTAGATTAAACTTGTACTGCTGGTCACTGATAACCCAACAATACCTTGTGTACCCTAAATTATCTTACTCGGTGTATCGCAACAGGCGTTACGTTTCCACGCGTTATATTGCTGCACATTAGTTGTTGACACCGCGTGTTATATCGCCGAGCGTAGTCATCGCAACGCGTTGTTATCGCCACACGTTGCTATGGTCACGCTTTGTTATCGCCACACGTTGTTATCGCCATGCGTTGCTATAGCCACGTGTATAGCATTGTTGTCCATGCGTCACACCTTACGAAATTGATATCCTAATTTTGCTATAAGTAAATTATACAGTCCATCAAACCAATGAATTTCCACTGTCCAACTAACTTATACCAATAGCTCATTCGATTAGTATGACTTTCTACACGTGTCCATTTCTACCATAATAATTCACGTGTTAATGATAAAGGTTCGGAAACGTCATACTGTGTGACTGAGCTAGCCAAGCAAAAGTTGGCAAAACGTGGCGCGAGGTTGAAAGCTTTTTTCTTGGTTAATGGAAACGAGGCCGCCACAGCCTCGAATCTGTTATTCCGGATTCGACATCGGACACACCTGCGAGCTCGTGAAACCTGGCAAAGCGCAGACCTTCGAAGATTCTCGCCTCGTATTATTGCTCAATTTTCTCGACCGCGAGAACATTTGGCAGTAACCATACTCTTACACCCATTCAAACCACCCACGCTTTAATACCGCCTCGATTCACCGTAACGTCGTGGCACGCGATTCAAAAACTTTCTGAAACAATGTAATCGTGAACTGCATCGTTAAATTCATAACTCTCTCATAATTGCTAAATTTATAACTCCATTGTTAAATTTATAACCGTGTTATTGTAACATATATTTATAACATTCGGAACTTATTTGTAATTACGGTGTAATATTTAATCCCACAATTTGCAAAGTAATCTATGTGTGCAGCCTCATGAATACACCAAGTTCCTAACTTTTCCAATTAATCATCCGCTTCGATCGAAGTTCGGTAATGCCGATTTAATTACCGCAATAATCGCATACATTAGAATCTGCGAGTGAATGAAAATCCTACAGGTAATTGACAAAGAAGGAAGAATGTCGGATACGCGTAAATACGCAAATATCAGTTTTTTATCGGTGATTCATCAGAGCCAATCGAATTCATTATCGAAAGAAGGATGATGGTGGTGGTCGCTGTAATCACGCCAGAATTATTCCGCGTTTCATTATCGGGCTCCTGTTCCGAAACATTCGAACATCGGCCATTATCTCTACGCTCGATTAATTTCTAACCGATACATCAATCGGGCTCGTCGACTGTAGCGGCCGAATTTACCCTCCCCGTTCACTTTTCCAACGTTGGGAAATCCGCAAAGCGGCACAATAGGGTGAATCCGTCGCAACGCGACCAGATATTCCATTGCCGACTCGGCAATTTCCATTCGAAGGCCCCCCAGGAAGGGCATTGTTGCTGGAATATAAACCAGCAACGGTCTGGAGAGCAACGTTTGCTACGTGGAGAACGTTCAAATCCTCTGGAAGAGTCCGTGGAACGAGTATCGAGAATCGATGCAACGAGGAGGGAAAATAGTGTCTTAATGCATCGTCGTTCCAGAAACATTTAAACTTCTATTTTCTCTGCAATCTTTGCACAAATATGAACTTAGGTTAATCAGATTAATAATAATCGTCGAACCTCGCTTAACATTGCTCTAATCAAATTGATGAAACGTTAATTGAAAAGTCGTACGATATTTTATAAATGTGTAGAACGTACAGTATAGTAATAAAGGAAATCCCCATAACTGTAAGGCGGCTGCAAAAGTGTCTGAAACTTGCCGGGAACATGGCAACCCTCGCAGATATTTTCCTCCCACGATCATCCTACAGAGAATATTATATTTTCCTCGTGCCCTATCCTCCACGTTCATCGCATCCCCTATAATGCTAATACCATCGTCGAGCGGTATTGTAACACCGCTATTTTACTATTCCGTGAAGCAGAGCACCGACTCGAAGCGTGTTACGAATTGTCTGACAAGAACTTCTGAACATGTTCTTGTGCGCACTATCGCTTGTTGTGTACAGGCACACTGTATACCTTGTAAATTAGGTTAGTTTTTCAAAGTTCCCGAAAAGTTGGTGTAGCATATTTTAGATATAACATAATTCAGTGTGGACACCAGATAATTATTAGGGTTATCTTGCAAACTATCGATGTTTTTGGTTCATTCATATTTTAAAAGATAATAAATTAGGTCCGGTTATACCAGTGATATTTTCTGCTCACATACAAAGTCACTTCGGTATTGATTGTGTACATTCCAACGAAATCGGTGACATCGAGCCGATTGAATTTTAAATCCTAGGATATAAAAATGAATTATTAAATATTTGAATGAAATCGATAATACCGAATCGTTGATTGACAATTAACTCGTATCGAAATTCCATTATAAAACATTCCCGTACATGTTTGTCGAATATATTATTAATAATCTCGAGTTGTACCTGACTGATAAGAGATCCAAATTATCGGAGGTTCGATCAACATAAAAAGATACAATCGACGCAGCAAACCGTTCAATACACCTTCCACACGATCGGTCGTGAATGTTCCCAACGAGATATACATTGTTGACTCGTCCGCGTGAACGGTCGATCAATTTTACGTTGGGACGCAACGAACCGCGTTGAAAAGCGTCGCATTCGGATTTTGCTGAAAACCGCCTAGACACTTTTGTCAGCAAACAAGGCTGCGCGAGATCGCGTTGCATCCCCATATATCCTGCGTATCCTGTCTTGCCGTATCTGAAACATTATATGGCTGTTCGAGGCGCACGTGCGCCAAGTTACACGCTCGGAATTCAAAGGCAACGAATCGATCAACCCGCCGAGTGGAAAGAGACATTACGTGGAAGAGAATGAAAATGGTGGAACAGCATATACATATACGTAGGTAGAAAGCGAGAAAACGAGGCCAGAAGAAGATCGACGATTGTTTGTCACAAGGAGCAAGTCCAGGGGCTGACTCTTCATTAATCGACGAACGACTGTACGTTTACTTGTATAGAACACCGTGTGTATAGAACTCTGTTGTCGAATTCCGATGGTGTTTTAACTTCTCTAGTTTTTCCACAACTTTTACGGACTACAAGGAATGTTCGAAATTCGGTCAGATTCGAACTTGGAAAACCTAGGTCAACACTGTACAGGTCGATGAATAGGTTTTAAACTGAGATAATTAATATCCTAAGACACTATTGTTTTAGACCTTTATCCTACATAACCTGATACATTTACCTCCATCACGATGAATGCCATCCAAAAAGTGGACCCTGTAATCCAGCTTTAATCATCTATCCTCCACAGTACCTAAATCCTATCTACTACCTACAAAGTTAACGACTGTTCGTAACTATGATCCGAACGTTGAGGATTTATCCCGATACGGTGGATGATGATTAGAACCGCAACAATATTCCAGTCAAATACAAGGGACAGAGTTACTCGAATCGCGGATACGATCCAAGTTACACGATCGCTAGTCGGTGTAGTTGCCGTTGAGCAAACAACGGTTGGATTAGCCAGCGTTTACGCGACGAATCGATACGCCTCGCGGAAGTTTGCGTGCGCCCTTAGCGTTGAAACAGTCCCAGTGTGCGTGGCGATTCTAACAGGTCTCGAAAATCCGCTCGCGTACCATGTATTACACGCTCCGGGACGTGTTATCCAGCTTAGTGCTGCGAACAGAATAGGATTCAAGCTGAATGCAATATGCATGCGGTCATCGGGTCGAAAACGATTGATATTCTACTCCTTTCTTGCATCGATGCTTCTCATAAACAGATTAGGGTATGCGATCCTACGTTATTTCGGTCGGCACCGAAATCATGATAGACCATTTTGTACTCTTCAAATTAGAGAAATGATCTCTTCGTGTACCTGAAGACTATTTTAGTACCCTAAGTTACTGGATTAACACAACTAGTAACATTTATAGCTCACTATTTATAGCAGGTATCTAGCTTATTTTTTATTGAAAAAGGATTACACGACTACCTCCACATCACAATCAAGAACAAATCTGGCTTCGATCAAATCAAACAGTCGATGAACCAGCATGAACGTATCAATCGAATACCGAATACTATTTGATGTTACCCCGAACAACTCGCGAATTGCATGAGCTTCTGCATCGTAGATCCATCGCTCGGAACGATAGATCGATCACTGACAACAAGGTCTCTGGTTTATCCACAGGATCTAACGTACGCGGAGGGCGGCCACAATTGGCGGAGCATAATCTTCTCGCTGCTGGTCATCGGTTTTGTTATCGCCGGGATCGTTACGGCCATTTACCTCCTCGGGTGAGTATCCTACCCTCTTCGATCCTCTTTCGCTGCTTGTTTTAGCGGTCTTCGTCCCTCGAGGGTAAAATGGAACAATTCTATCAGATTCATCTTCATCTTTTATCTTTGCTTGGATTTTACAATCAGTTTCATTTGCTATTTCAGAAGCTGTAATATCCATTCTCGAGTTCAATTCGATTTAGTTTCTTAATTAGTCGATAGCAGACCTTCGTTATAGGGCATCGGTGATAGCAGTCACTGTATCGAAAGTACTTCAGCCAGTTGATGCTGTTTGAAAAACCAGGCACGATCTCTGATCAGACTTCCGAAACCCGTTGAAACACCCAGCTTACAACGTCTCGGAATCTGACTTTCCCTTTTTACTTCCGAGTTCACTTTTTTTACACGAGAAATCCTGCAAAGCTTCCCTCAGGAAAATCCTGGTTTTATCGCGTTTAAAACCACCTCGGAATCGATAACCTCCGTTCGCTTTCACGATCTTTGCTGTCGTAAATTCCAAGCAGCAAGATCCCTTGCGACAGTAGAAGATGGCGAATTATAAAATACAATAAATATTTCAGGTACGTCGACGAGCTGTTGTACTGGAGCGGCAGACGCCTCACGTTAGACGAGTGCCTTCGCGATGATCTGACGCCTCATAGGCTAACACCAACCTGGATCTCCCATGACAAGTTTATCTACCAGGCTGACGACGGATCTCTCACGCTTCTGGACACTAGCAACAATTCCGTGTCTCTTCTGGTCTCCAATCACACGCTCGTACGTGTCAGGAAATATTACGTACGCCTACGGAAAAAGCCGACGACAGGACATTACGTATTCATGAATAATTCATTTAGAATGCGTCACGATCCAATCGTTAAAAAAAAGTTAACAACACTGTTAATAGTATAAAACTTAAAATGTACTAAAATTCCTTTCTAAACTACCTAAATCGCGAATGTAACACGTTCGAAGAAATTGTAACGAAACCCCGAAATTCGTCGAGGCTACAGTTAACGGGATCATAAAACTCGCAGCCACGAAATAGAAAATACATCGATCCGTAAATCTTTGTCGGGCTTTATTTTCAGAGGCAGCTGAATGTTCAAGGCTACCAGTGCAGCGCCGATCTGCGTTACGTGTTGTTCAAGCACAATGTCAAGCCGGTGAGTAATGCAAGGGTGAAAACAATTTCCGTCGGCCTTCACCGACTCGTTAAACCACTTATCGCTGATTGCATTAAGTGGTGTGCGATAGGAATTCATTAGACAAGTTATCACGAATTAACGCTCTCGTTTACTTATGTAACTCTGATTTCACCATTTGTTTTCGACTGTTTAAATACTGAAGTGATTTGCGTGAATAAATCAATTTGTTTGTCGCTTCTGTTTAAACTGCTTTCCGTTCTGTGGACAAATTGAAACTTTCGGCAGTGAATACATATGAATGCCTTATGCAACCGTGTTAACTGTTTCAGGTATTCAGAAACACCTTCACCGCTTACTACACTGTCTACGACGTTACGAACGAGTAAGTAAATTTGTAAATGCATTTCCATTCGTTATATAGTATCGTTGCATAGGTGCTAGGTCGCCATACGCGATAGATCATTGTATATCAAATAACCAAGTACTGATTAAATTGCCACATCAATAAAAGTCAGTTAACGAAAGCCCCGTATACTTGCAGCCACCACACACCTCTTCGTCTGCACGCGTCACGAAGGATGCAGCAAACTCGTCTGCAACACGCCGCCTGGTTGGGTAACACCTCGGGTCTCCTGATGATCTCTGAGAACGACATCTACGTGAGGATGGCGCCATCCGCAGGGGAGGACGCCCGTCTAACGGACACGGGTGTTCCTGGCGTGATCTACAACGGTGTCCCCGACTGGTTGTACCAGGAGGAAGTGTTGCCTCGGCCAGAAGCAGCCTGGCCGAGCCCCGATGGCACTCATCTTCTTTACGCTACCTTCAACGACACCAAAGTCACTGCCCTGGAGTTTCCCTGGTTCAGCACGCAGCCTGGTCAAGATGGCTCCAGTTCCAGTCCACTGTCCGTGACCAGGAGAGGTACCTTCCCGCCTTCCAGATCAGTCAGGTATCCGACTCCTGGTTCGCCCAACCCGGAGGTCGACCTGTGGATGCTGGAGCTCGCTAACGTGACCAGTTTCGGAAACGGAACCAGCACGGTGAACTCGACGACCATATCCAAGATCAAACTCAAACCACCGCCAGCGTTGGATGGACAGTAAGTGGTTTTGAGATATATTGGATGAAGAGTTTAGAATGGTGTTACCGGGTAGTTGGTCCAGGATGGCTAACTGTCCAACGATTATCGGTCAGTCCATCATCTTGACAAGTAAAAACGCGGGTTAGCCACCCTTGGCACAGGTTGTTCGAGGTGCAAACGTTAGGATGTCTCTTTATCCTGTAGGGAGTATTATCTAATATCCGCTGGTTGGGTGGGCGAGGACTCCAGTCACGTGGCCGTCGTATGGATGACGAGGTCGCAGAATCTGTCGTTGGTGTCGGCGTGTCGTGCACCCACGTGGGAGTGCGAGGAGACCCACTCGGAACGCGCACCCGAAGGACAATGGCTCGACGCGCAGCCTCATCCTCTGTTCGCGCCTGACGGTGACAGCTTCTTACTGTTAGCTACCGTTCAGGAAGGCGACAAAGAACACTTCACTCACATCAAGCATGTGACGTTGACCCAGCAGAGGATAGCTGTTCTTTCTCACGGTCGATACGAGGTGAGCAACCGAATCGGTCCCGTTGTACCTAGATTCACATTACGTTTATCTTGATCGGCAGGTGAGCGAAATCTTAGCGTGGGACACCAAGGCTCACTTGGTGTACTACTTGGGTACCAGAGAAAGAAGGCCAGGACAGAGACACTTGTACGTGGTTCGTGATCCCACTGCCGACGATCCTCGACGTCTGGAACCGCTCTGTGTCACCTGCGATCTTGGCGAGGTTCTCTGGAGCAGTAGGTAAGTACCGCGTTCGCATCGATCTTTGCAAACGTTGACGGTCTTACGAATATCGTGACAGGTTCTATTACACCAACTGCACGCACTTTGGCGCATCCGTCAGTCCAGCGATCAACGATGAAACTCAGGGTTACTACGTTCTTTACTGCGAAGGTCCAGGTCTCCCGTTGGCCGGTGTGCACGTGACGACCTCCCACAAGATGATCAGGGTGCTATACGACACAAGAATCCAGCGAGGAGACAAGCTTTCGCAGTTGGCCCTGCCGACTCGAAGAAGTTTCGAGGTACCTAGCTACTCCGATCGCATCCTCGAATGACCTACTGATTCGGACTAACTGAAAATCTCTTCAGGTACCTTTGCCCCAAGGTTGGAAAGCTCAGGTACAACTTCTGCTGCCACCCTCGTGGCGAGAGGAGCTCAGAGACGCGGCTTTCCCGGTGCTGGTCGAAGTGAACGGTCGTCCAGGCAGCGAAGCGGTGACCGACCGCTTTAAAATCGACTGGGGTACCTACATGTCCAGCCACAACGACGTGGTGTACGTCAGATTGGACGTTCGAGGCGCCAGGGGTCAAGGGAAGAGGGACTTGTTCAGGAGGATCGGTGGCGTCGAAGTTCAGGACCAGCTGACCGTGTTGAGGCACCTGCTGAAGACCCTGAAGTATCTGGACGTGACGAGGGTCGGTGTGTGGGGTTGGGGATACGGGGGCTACGTGACCGCCATGGTGTTGGGAAGCCAGGAGAACGTGTTCAAGTGCGGCGTCGCCGTGAATCCCATCGCAGATTGGTTATATTACAGTGAGTCGATGAATCTCTTCTTCGGGGATAATTGTCCATTTCAGGGATAAGAATTTGATTTCCCTGATGCAGATTCCGCGTTCACGGAACGAGTCCTCGGTGCTCCAGCCGAAAACTACAAAGGTTACGTGGAGGCTGACCTGACGCAACGGGCAAGGCTAGTGCCGAGTCACAGTCTCTATCTTCTTCATGGTCTAGCTGACCTCACAGCGCCTTACACGCACGGTGTCGCCTTTGCCAAGGCTCTGTCCGATGCGGGTATCATCTTTAGGTACCAGGTAAGCGATTAGGTACCAACTGCGCGTTCTACGAGTTTGTGAACCTGACGATCGTTTGTCAACAGAGCTACGCGGACGAAGACCACGCCTTATCGGGCGTGTTGGAGCACGCTTATCGTTCCATGGAGGACTTCCTCGCCGAGTGCCTCTCCCTGGACGCGTCCTAGTGCCTCAAACCGAACACTCCCTCGTTGTCTCTAGTTCGCCTACTTCTGATACATCCCGGATGGGCCTGGATGCTCGTCGACGAGGCTCGCCGTTCAGGATTAGACTAGTTCAAACGCATTCGATCGTTTCGAAGATGCACCTTACGGAGAAATCTCCACGTGGAGACTGAACGTCGAAGCCGAGGATGCTTTGACTCGCTGACTAGGGTGTGACCGGGAAACGGATAGGATAAACGGTGATGACAGGGATGAGCTAGCGTTTGTATAAGTATCGTTGATAACTATATCGAGCCGCCAGCGGATTCCTCTTTGCTACGAAGAAACTAGTGCTCTCTGGACGCGCATCACCTCCTTAGTCCCGGCACACACAGGCGTAGTGTCTAGCCGAAGCTTCGCAGGCTCCTCTCTTGTCCCCGTCCCGGAATTCGTTGGAGTCGCGAGCTTGCAAGCTCTCACCACTTTTTATACAACTCGAGAATCTGACTGGGACGCGTGACGAACGAAATGGAGAACCGTGAGCGACGACGCATCGAGCTTAGCGCGAGCTTGCAGGCTCCCGACCCGTGTTTTTTATATCGATCCTGCACACTAGCCAGCGCAAGCTGAAGTCGTTCGTAGACCGTATTCCGCTTTCCAAGGTATCGAGCTTACCGGAGCTTGCAATCTTCTCTCGGAGGTTCGATCATAGTCGAAATATAAATTCCAGGTTCATCTTAGTATTTTCCTAAAACCTCTCGATTACTCCCCTTAGCCCTTTTTGAAGCTCTCAAGGACTTAAATCGTACAAAATTTTTCAATTATTTTCGAGTTCGAATTTATAACTGTTATGAATATTGTTCCTACATATCCAGACATATAAGTTTCGATCAGAGCCTATAATTTAAATTTCGACTGGGGAGACCATCTTGAAACTCTGCATCGACGTAACTAGGACTTTCCGAGGTGAGACGCCCCAACTTAGAATTGTCCACTTTTCACAAATATGTTCACGTTATTAATCACTTGCATTAATGTTGCATTTAGAACGAAATAATTTCTAGCGAATTTTATAAGGGACTGGACTCAGTTTGACTAGTGCCTAGTTACGTCAGTGGCTGAGCTAATGTCGATGATCTCGCGACTTAATTTTCCGCAATCGCTACGCTACATCGGTGCCTCCCTGATTTTCGGGCGACAGAATACGCCTATGCGATGAGGTTCGTCCAGGAGTACCAACACACTGACCGTTTTAGAAACAAACGCCTAGTGTTAAGGTTTCGTGTTGTACAGCTTGGCGCCTAGTCTGTGTAAAAGGGATAAACGGTTTTTCTCACCCTTGCTCCCCGACCCGAATTCAACCCGTTACGATCCTTTCGAATATTTGTATATATCTGTAAGGTTGCAGCCCCGAAAGGACGCGGTCCCTCGACGAGGTTCGCATGTGTTCCCGTTTGTCGTTGATCGTTTGTTGTACTATACATATATCGCTAAGTTGTACTATACACACATACACACACAGTTTCCAGATTAAATAATTGATTAAGTAAGCGGCTCGAGGCTTTAGGATAACGTTCATCACCTTAGAGCTCGTTCGAGAGAACGGACCTCGTCGCGGGCAACGAATACCTTTTCTCGATCAACCGTCGCGTCGGAGACCCTGAAGAAGTTGACGAAACTTCCAGTGGAGAATGTTCCATTTTCCGAGCGGATCGTTCGGACGATGCTGAAGAATCGTTCGAGATCGGTCGAACCGGAGATCCCTCGATCCTTGCCCCGAACAAGGAAGAATCGAGGGAGCTCGATTTAGGGCACGATCGATCGCACGAACGAGAAGAGTCGCACGTCGCCATAAACGCTGCCTGCCCAGCAGCCCTTAAATGCCGACAATCAAGGCTAGTGCAACTAATCAAACGATAATAAATAGAACGGAGAGGATGAAGATATTACCTAATAATATTAATGAACCTTAGTTGAACGTTCGTTATGGTTCGTCCATGGTGCACCGCGATATCGTTTTCATTGTTAGCTGATAACTAGCGAGTTTCAAAGTTTTCGCGTCTCATTTTTTTAATTTCCCAATTTTAAAATCCGCCAACTTCGAAATTTTCCAATTTTAAAAATAAGATTCTACTCGGAATTACATCGTTGGAATAAATTGTAAGTATAAATTCTAATATCGACATCTTCCCTTCGAAAGAATCCTTCAGCCACGGAAAAATTTCTGTGGGGCACATGGACGACCATAGAATCGTTAGATCGAAGATTACGTGCTTGATGTCGATTGTAGAGAGTACAAAAGGCGAATCACGTGGCCAAAGGATCGTCCAGCAAATTATTTACTCGATCGAACATATTTTACCCCGTTCCATGTGAAGATCAATTCGAAACAACGTTGTCTCGTCGTTTTTCCACGCAAGTGAGAACCTTGTAATAAATAATCGTGCCTCGGTTCAACGTTCATCTTGGCCATGGAACGAGGAAGAAGCTGTTCGTGAATCCTAACCGATAACGATTCTTTAGCCCCGCGATAAGGACAGACACGTTGTTGTTTCACGTTATGCAAATAAAAAGTTGTTCATCTTCGTTGGTGTTATCGGAGACACCATTCTTTCGTAAGAAACGAACGGACGAATGAATGTAACGAAATGAAAGTTGTACGTACGTGTGCGCGTGTGCGTCGAGGAAGCGAGAAACGAACGTGTGCGTGTGTAAGTGTGCAATCGCAATCAATTATTAACTGTAATAAAAACGGCAGAAAGTGCGGCGAAAAAAATGAAACTGTAGGCATAGAACGGCAGGCACGCAGACAGTAACAACAAGAACAACAATAACAGCAACAAAATACAAGCATGCGAATTACGAGAGAATTAATCGTAACGAAAATGAAAAAAAAAAAACATTAAATAAAATAAAGTAAAATAAAAGAAACCTTGGTAGAAGCGCATAAGGGTATCTTATAAGCTTTTGGTAAACGTATTATCGCCGCTAGGCTAAAGAGAATTATAATAAGAAAATAAAAAAGATATATATATATATATATACAATAAAGAGAGAAATAATGCGATACACAGAGAAGAGGGATGAAAAGAGAGACGCGGACATCGAGTTCACGAATCGGGCCCGTGCGAACAAAAAAGAAAAAAAATTTCGAAAAAAAAATATCGCGCGAATAATTGTTGACGAGATTCGTTTTTGTTCACGTTCTGAACGATTCTTGAAACGAGAGAGAAAGAGACGAGCATTTATAATCATCGATCGAGGATAGAAGGATTATTTATTAATAACGATAATGCGTCTATTTGAAAATTCTTTGGATAATCTGTGATATTCAGATTGACGATTATTATCGATTATTTGGCGGTTTCGACACGGTGTTGTTTTTAACGGATGCACGCTCGAACATCGAGGTATTATATTTAAGATAAGATATCGTTTAAAGAAAATTGTTCGAGTAATTCGTAATTCGAGACTGAATCCAAGTAGAGAATCGAAACCGACATTTTTAATATACTAGTTTTTAATGTATTTCAAATTCGAAAGATCACCCTTTTACAACTATTGTACGTATGATTTCTTTATAACGGTAGAGAATTTGTTGGTAGAAATAAAATTTGTATAGAAATTTAATATCGTTTAAATTTTACTGTACAATATTAAGTTTCCACTAGGATCACACGTGTTAAAAGCAATCCTCAATTTTATACTTAAAGATTGTTATACAAATGCCCGAATTAAATAATTGATTTCACTATGTACGGTCACCAACAAGAAGAATCGAAACTTGGACTTAGTTTCGGAGCTAACCAACTCGTCACGATACGCGTATATCAGAATCCTCGAAATAAATTGCATAATCGAGGCAATTTCGGAACGACGTTTGATCGAACACGTTGTATCGAAGCTTGCCCGATAACTCGTTGATTCGATCGTGTTCGCGAGTGTGCTCGACACGCTCGGACAATTGTTTTTTATAATAATTATTCGCTCGAGTGGCGCGAATTATCGTTCGAATGACAGGCGTTCTCGACAGCGTCTCGTGGGGAAACAAGGACACGCGGATTGTTTCCACTCGGTTTTTTTACGATATTCGCACGGACCTGCAGAACGAACATCCACGAAATCAACTGTTGCGAATTCTTTAACTTCGGTACGTTTAAATTGTGAAATTTTGTCGCGTAACACGTTGAATCTTTTACCGGAACACTTGTTTTAAACAGTTCTGTGACACACCCTCCAATGATCCTCCAATATTTTCGGTATACAAAATGGCCCTTCGCTTCGACTTAACATCTTACTTTGAACCATTTCTTTTAAAATTCTCATCAACCTAACGAAGAAATTGAAGTAATTCAACGCGTTACTCCGATACAATGCCACAATGGTGCATTACAATAAACAATTGTAAAGAATTAGAAAATGAACACCGTTCTAAATTGTAACCACCGATTTCGAGGATATCGTTCGAAGTTCTAATTCCACGTAACACCCACGAGATAATCATGTTACTAAGACTCTGCGTTTTTTAATATCAGCGAGACTTCGGCCCGTACCACGGTCGAACAAAAAGTGTTTTCAATAAACTGTTACATTACCTGAAGCTTCGCGATTTTCTTCACACCCCGTACATTATCCTGCCTACCTGAATAATATTCACACTCGGTATCGTAAAGCTAAACTACAAGAAGTGAAAATATACTGCTCTCTTTCAATATCGATAGTCATTGTCTCAAAACGTGGCGAGAAACAAAATTTTCATCGGAACTGACGGTTTTATTAAAATTAGAATCATGTCTCTGCGACGGAATAAAAAGAAACGTTTGTTGAGGACGTTAAATGTTCAAAGAGATAAACGAAAGTCTGTTCCATCGATCACAGAAAACCGGTGAGATCGTTAAAAGCATATCTCTGAATGTGTGCTGATTTATCGGTTTAAGGTTATACAATTATTTCTATAGAACAAGATCAAAGACCGCGCGAAAAGTGGCTTCGGAGACGAGTTTAAGCGAACCGCCAATGTCCAGACAATCGTCGGATAGCAGTATCGTTTATTTAGGGTCCTATCGAAGGATTCCTGAATTAATTATTCTAGAGGATGACTATGAAAGAAAGTCCGATTCGAAATCCCCAAAATTCGAAGAGATTAGTATAATGCAAAAATTAAATTAAAACTGTTTTTATTCGTGAGTACATGAGATTCGTTTTCTTACACTCAGAATAGACTAATACGTATCGCATTTAATTAACAGGTATAATCACCAATTATCGAATATTAAATATAATCCTGTCCTTTGATCTTGCAAGGCAAATACACAGAAGTTAAAAATTTTCTCGAGAACGAAGACACGTTCTCAATCTCCGCCTTCCCTTTTCGCATAATTTCAAGTTCTTTAAGAAAGCGGGGGGTCATATAGGGTCGACTTTCGATGGCAGTCAATTTCGATAAATCGAATTCGGTCAAGGGAATGGTGTTCACCCCCAAAGGCTGCAATTCTGATGGATGAATACCTAACCAGCGAACGTTAGGACATACCAGACTCTCGTTTTCCTTGGATAACGTTGATGAGCCAAACCTGCATGAAAAACGTGAACTCGTTACTTATTAACACTTCTGTTTTTTATATAAAGGACATGGTTATTTTATGATGGCTACACCATAGTGTAATTTGGAAATTTTTATTAATGGAAATATATAGATATATTTTGTAATTGACATAATTTGATTGTA
The DNA here is from genome assembly GCA_945859555.1 of Megachile ligniseca. NCBI lineage: Eukaryota > Metazoa > Arthropoda > Insecta > Hymenoptera > Megachilidae > Megachile > Megachile ligniseca. The sequence goes on from OX243792.1 coordinate 3,168,887, forward strand.
ATGTCCCTGATTATTTTATCGATTCGTAATATTATCCAACAGGATTTATTAAGATTTGACGAAATATATTTTCTGTATATTTTCGATACACTTCGGTTTTATTGAGACAACAAATTTCTGCTATAAATTCATGCAGAATGATAAATACGATGGCCGGATATAACTCACTGCTGACACTGATTTGTGGCTTTTTACGTCACCACCATTCATCCTATTCGTATCAACCGCAACACGTACTAATTACACCGTGGAAATTGCCAATTCCGCGACGTATATTGCACAATACTCTATATGTATAAACTAAACTTTAATCCTTCGATACGCGAATAATCTTTGAAATGTTTTCACCCATTGGTTTTATCATCAAACGAATTGTCGCTTCGAAATCGTTTGCTGACAAAGATTATCAAGAATCTTCTTTTGATTAAAAATGATGTTAATAATGATCTGAATGACTAACATGCTACGTAGTTTTAAATATTGATGGTAAATTATAAATGTTTACCGGTAAACACACATTATGTCGACGCCGAAAGGATCAGCGTCGACGACCGCATAAACCGGAAGTCCCAACTTCTCGGCTAACAGTTTAACCAGCATCCTAGTGGCTACATCCGGATATCCTTTGCCCGTGACCAGAATACAGTTCAACGAGGACATACAATCATCTTCCAACAACTTCTGAAAGACTGCATCCTTCTCGACGATCAGCACTATTTTCGCCGTGGTGCGAACAGATGTTACGTTTGAGTCGATGCGAGGAATGAGAGCACCTCCTGGTACGGAGCAATCGATGCTTCGATTATCGATCAGTGTGAGCGTCAAGTCACCTGCTGCTAATCCTTTCGACGTCGCTAAAATATCTGAATAATTATTTACACGATTGATTCGATTGCAAATGCTTCGTAACTACGTTATTTTAATTAGTTAGGACACTTACTAAGTTCCCAAGGTGCACAATTCAGCAGACTAGCGACACTGTTCACGGCTCTGTCCACGTAACCTTGTCCTAACACCAGATTCGACGTCTCCTCGTTTTTCAGATTGTAATAAAGGGATCTCCTCGTGGCGGTGGTGTTCGTAATTAGCAAACGATGAGCCGCGGCCATTACTGTCATCATCAAGGCAAATTTGTCTTTACCCCTACTCGCTGCAAAGTTCGTCACCACTACCCTGTCAGCCTGTATAGTTTCCTCGTCACTTTCCTCTCCTTCGGGAGTACGTGACGCGGAATTTGATGAATCGTTTTCGGACGATGTCTGCGAGTCTGTTCTGGTGGAATTTTTTACTACCGAGCAGGAAATGCTTGGTAATTGGTTGGAACATATCTGTTGGATTATGGACGATGTTATACTCTCGATACGAGCTATTATGAGTGCCCTAAAATTTATAAAAGATTCAGTATTCGCTTTGTGACTAATACATTCACTTTCTACCGCGTTGTTTTTGTGAATAATTTATTGTTGATATAATATTGACCTCGTATCTGCACTGTCCGTTACAGGTATATCGATTTTAATCTCCTGCCTTCGCTCGAAGTGCTCTCCGTTCATATTTATTAATAATTGTTGGTATTTTTTGTGAAATAAACAATTTTGGAAGATTGGAATCTAAGTTTCCTTTGAGGAGGATTATAATATTATGAAAACAGTGTTCTCCTGTAGTTTCGACAGCTTCAATCGCACGTATTTTTCAAATTCTCCATTTTCCCGCGGAAATTAGTGGCGCCATCTCTCCGGCGAACAGGGTGAACTACACTAATTTGAAACACCCCCTTCGTTAGTTCCAACTTTTCACCGCTAGATGGCGCCGCATGTATCGTCTAGTACCGACTGCAAGAACTGATGGTAATATAGTTCAGATAGAATTTACATTTATGAATATTGCTGACCATATGACACTTTCAACAGGCTCTAGAGCTATTTGGTGTTAATCTCTAAAGCAATTTCTGCCAAATTCTGCCCTCAAAACAGAAAAAAATCGATATTAAGTTGAATTCGATCGAAAACGGTACAGGTGGCGCCATCTAGCGGCGAAACTTGGAACTACAAAAATACAAAATTGCGATTTTCTCGGAAACGAGAAATTTTTTCGAAATTCTGAGATATACAAATTGTTTCTAATCGCCTACCGAATCCAACGAATACCCCCATGACCCGCTAGGACAATCAGGAAAAAAGTTAGAAAAATATAGCATTTCATGGACCAAAAATTTGTCGTCCATCTAGCGGTGAAAGTTGGAACTACAAAAATAGAAAATCTCGATTTTCTCGAAAACTAGGAACTTTTTCGAAATTCCAAGATATACAAATTGTTTCTTATCGCATACGGAATCCAACGAATACCTCCATGACCCGCTAGGACCATTAGGAAAAAAGTTAGAAAAATATAGCATTTCATGGACCAAAAATTTGTCGTCCATCTAGCGGTGAAAGTTGGAACTAACGAAATAGAAAATCTCGATTTTCTCGAAAACTAGGAACTTTTCCGAAATTCCAAGATATACAAATTTTTCCTTATCGCCTGCCGAATCGAACGAATACCCCCATGACCCGCTAGAACCATTAGGAAAGAAATTAGAAAAAAGGTCATTTTATGGACAAAAGTGCAGCGCCATCTAGCGGCGAAACAGGTGAACTAATCGTAAAAAACGTATGTCCGATTACGCATATAAGGAAAATATAAAAAGTTATATTTCTTGACTTTATGGACATATTATGTTCCCTGAGATATTTTAAAGTAAATTTCTATTAACATTTGATGCATTTTATTGCCGATTAACATCAGAAAATCAATATTTATCATCTCCCAATATGCGTGTTCGGACATACGTTTTTTTCGATTAGTTCACCTGTTTCGCCGCTAGATGGCGCTGCACTTTTGTCCATAAAATGACATTTTTTCTAATTTCTTTCCTAATGGTTCTAGCGGGTCATGGGGGCATTCGTTGGATTCCGTATGCGATTAGAAACAATTTGTATATCTTGGAATTTCGAAAAAGTTCCTAGTTTTCGAGAAAATCGAGATTTTCTATTTTTGTAGTTCCAACTTCCACCGCTAGATGGACGACAAATTTTTGGTCCATGAAATGCTATATTTTTCTAACTTTTTTCCTGATTGTCCTAGCGGGTCATGGGGGTATTCGTTGGATTCGGTAGGCGATTAGAAACAATTTGTATATCTCAGAATTTCGAAAAAATTTCTCGTTTCCGAGAAAATCGCAATTTTGTATTTTTGTAGTTCCAACTTTCACCGCTAGATGGCGCCACCTGTACCGTTTTCGTTCGAAATTAACTTAATATCGATTTTTTTCTGTTTTGAGGGCAGAATTTGACAGAAATTGCTTAAGAAATTAACACCAAATAGCTCTAGAGCCTGTTGAAAGTGTCATATGGTCAGCAATATTCATAAATGTAAATTCTATCTGAACTATAGTACCATCAGTTCTTGCAGTCGATACTAGACGCTACATGCGGCGCCATCTAGCGGTGAAAAGTTGGAACTAACGAAGGGGGTGTTTCAGATTAGTGTAGTTCACCCTGTTCGCCGGAGAGATGGCGCCACTAATTTCCGCGGGAAAATGGAGAATTTGAAAAATACGTGCGATTGAAGCTGTCGAAATACTTTCATCGTACTTAATTAATCACTTCGCAATCAACTATTGCTTTTCATACCATTTTCACACTCTATATCGTCACACTTTACTTATGAACATGAACTTAAACTGCAACTACATAACTTAGTCGAGCAAAACATATGAATGTGACTACAATTGTACTAAATCTTAAAACGAAGCTTATTTCCAAAAATGATTAGTTACTATTTTAATGTCTCACGACTAAATCCCAAAATATCACATGCTTCATTCAACCACCGGATTAACCACCGTTTATGAAACCCGAATCAAACCTGCACATACACAAAAGAATCATCGAGTATATCGATAAAAAAACAAATGAAAAGGTGGATAAAGATCCAAGAGCGACTTTATTCGAGCATTTAAAGCTTAGAAGCCAACGAGTCCAGATAAAAATCTCCGAACGTAACATTCTCACAGCAATAAACATATTAAGCTACATGGTAACCGTAGAAATATTGATCCTGCTGCCGTTGAATTCGGCGTTGGACGGTCGACAATGATTTTCCCGCTGGTGGAACGATGTTCGTATCGAGTAGCGAATCTCGAGTGAGCCGGACACCCCGCTGCGCATTTGTGAGCGGCTAGCATTGAACGCCGCGCTACCGAGCGCACTAAAAGACACTTCAGGACCTCATTGTATAGCACAAAACACTGGCCGAGGTTGCAAAACGTTCGATTGTAACGAAATTCGTCGGAGAGTCCGCTAGGGTAGCGCCAATCAACACGCTACTTACGTAAACAGATTTCTTGGAGGGGGATGCTGAATTTTTTTTGGGAAATTTGGGATCGAAATTCGAGACGTTTGTACATTTTTCAGAGTAGCCTTTATTCGTATCTTACAATACGGTGCCTTTCGTAATCCATGATCTAAAGTTTGCTGCCCAAAACCCAACATTTATGGTCCAGTGTCCAAAATCACAGTGACACGATCAAGTTCAGTGATCCAACATCTAGAGTCTAAAGTTCAATGACAAAATTTTAATCTCCCAAAGTTGTAAAATGTCACAACCCCTCGATCAGAAGAGATTTCTGAAGTTCCACAATGTAGAAAATTTACAAAGCCTCAAAGTCCGAAACCTTATAGTTCCAAAATTGTGAAGTTTGGAGATTCCAGTCCCAAAACTGTACAGTCACGTATAGTTTGCATGCTTAAACGTTTGCGCAGATGCGACATAAATTTCCTAACGTCCATTCGAAAAACCGGGCATTCGTATGGACAATGAATACTAACGAGCGACCAGGGATGTTAGCGACGCGTGCCGAAACATTTTAGGGTGCTCTAAACCATTCCTCTGCAACGACTCCTCCCCCCATATGACTACGAAATTTATGGGTCTTTCGCGTGATATCGCAAAAAATGATATTCATTACCCCTCCATGTTGGCACACGCTCTATTAAAAAATTGATACACAAACTTTACAGTATCTCGAAACAAGATACGTTTCGCGAACGATGCCCAACGAAAAGAAAATGGCGGATACTATACCGTAGAACACGGTTCGAATTTTGATATTTAGCTACTTTTTTTATTTAATAGTGTTTTGACCGTGCATATTGAGTTGACAGACAAGAACGCGCATTCCGTTCGACTGTTAATTTATCAGAGCGTAGTAAGAAATAAAGAAGTTTGGTTACTTTTGTTTGTAATGATCTGATCAAGCAGTGAATAACGAGTTAAGTATTGCATACACATTGCGGTGGCTCGAGGCGACTCGGTTTCGTCCTCGAATCGCGTGCTCATCCGAGCACACGCAAAAATCCCTAGGGGCAGCGATCGGGTCCTTTAACGAGCATAAAGGGATCACTCACGATAAAATAATAAAAGGACTCGGTTTCGTTAAAGACACTCCAAAGACTGTATTCCTCTGCAAGGGGATAGTGTTACATTGTGCAACGAGTGCGAAACAACCCTGAGAATGCGCTCTCCATCCCTCAAATAGCCCGTATAGTCCTCAAAATATCGGTTATAATCGTGGCTGCGAAATCGTCAAAAGAAACGTCTAAATCCCAGGAAATTCCAGGAATTCGAACGCGTGAATTTCTGTTTCCTTCTTTTCTCGCTTCCGGTGAAGAGGGATTCGTAACTGGAGCTATTTTGCTTAAAAATCGAGGCTCACGGAATACAACCCTATGTCGGTTAATCCTCGGTAAATCGAAAGCTTCGCATTCAAACGTCCTCGCATGATCGAACCACGAGAATGCCGAGGTACCTGTTCGATTTACGACGATCCGTCAAATCCGTCGAAAACGTTGCACACGTGTGCACGGTCGTGGACAAACGTGCCAGAACCGAGGGAATATCTTACCTTATCTACCGGAGAACGAATAAAAGTCCGACTTGTTGTTGACGAATAAATTTGAAGCCAGAGATACATTACCTGCCACAAGTTTTGCTCTACTCCTTTCAAGGTCTTCATTTTTCCGAATATTGCGTTATTAAATGGCTGATTCAGGGATTTCGTCACGAATATTAAAAATATCAAATATTACTGGTGCAAGATTTATTAAATCTTACATTTGAAATCGCCGAATTGAAATCAAGTAAAAAATATTACCGAAGTTATTAGATCGACGATGAATTTTTTGTGGAAAACTGTAGCAGGGGAATGCGTTAGTTCAGATTCGAATCTATGCCGTTGCGTTCACACACAGTTTCACGTGCCTGTTAAGGTGAAAAACAGATAACATCGAATTTGTCTAAACAGTAGGGGTTACAGTCAAAGACGCAGGGGTTGCATAATGCATCTCGGATAAAATACAAATTTTTGTCGTCGAACGTTACTCAATTTGCAATCGACCTTCGATTTCCTCCGTCGGTTTTTCACGAAACTTTCCAAAAACTCTTCCGCTTGTTTCCTCTCGTGAATGGGGATTCCGTTTCCATATGTCTTCTTGGTAACGAGCATCCTGTGAATCACAAACGAACGGTACATAATTTTGGTAGCCTACTTCAAAATTGTTTCGACATTAATTTCGGAAGTTCGCCGTTTAAAATGACAGATTTTCCCAAGCTCGATTCTCGTCGAGCAGGCCTTCGCCGCACTCAGCGTGAGCGGTCGCTACAATAACTCGATCCCCCCAAAAATTGAGTTCAAGTGACCCAGATAAGTGCACTCGAATTTCGTCGAACCGCATACTGTCGAGAAAATTAGGGAATCTCTGAACAAGTCGGAAAGTCGAGTGGCTACGAATCGAAAACTTGCGATTTTTCACCGCTTTAGTATACTTGGAAATGTTCGTGTCCATAAATTTCGCAAATAAACTACGCAATGACAGTGATGGAACAATTCATCGTTATTTCAATTGTGAATTTGCAAGAGTAGCGTAAAAGCCGGATAACCTTAATGAAGCAACAACGTCCCTTCGCATTCGCACCCGATAAACCCTGCGAACGATTCGCGTTCTGTCATAATCACTTAACGAGCGGTATCCTTTAAGCCGAGGAATCCATAATAACAGAGCAAACTGAGGCCAAGAGTCTGGTTCGAGGCAGCTAGTGTGAGCGTTAAGTATTTTCTCAAGGCTTCTACGGAAAAGGGAACATAAGAACGGGAAAAGAGGAAGAACAAGGACGGCAGAATCGAAGAAATCCGAGCAGGTTCGCCGATCTCGAAAAGATTCGGCGATTGTTTACGGGTGTCGCCTTGATCGGGCAACTTCTCCCGAATAACGAAATACGCTGTGTAGGCGTGTTCAGTTTCTTAAGCGTAGATCAGTTATACCGGACCAACTGGTCCGACGATCGGTTGCCAATTAAATGGAAACCAGCAACCTGTTATTTGTCCCGACACGCTTCTGAGCAGAAGGTCGACGTTGTTGCTGCGTTCGATCTTTTTTCCGCTCGGCCATCGAACATGACAGCTTCGATAGAGATCTCAAGTATCACGCCGGTCTCTTTGACGACCGCAACGATTCGTTTTGTGTATCGCCACGCGCCCAACCTTTAACTTTCGTTTTGCCATTCCCTAACCACGAGTTAACCATTATGCGTTCTTGCCAAAATATTTGCCTTTCTTCTCTATGGTTAGGTGCCGATCGCTGTTCACTATCACCATCATCCAGTAAGTTTAAGGAATTATTTTTTATTTATATCAATTGCAAGATTTTGAACATGGCAGATACTTCTGATCTCGATTGTGCACGATTATGCACCGACGATGAATCGAACGCAGTAAATCTCTTCTGACAAGCCTTGAAAAAGTTTTGCGGTGAACGAAGACAAGATACCGAAGATATTACCGATTTTCGTGGAATAGTGAAATATATTTTTGTTCGTAATAAGTAAAAAAATATATAAGAAGAAAAAATATCTCTTACGACTTTCAACTTAAGTAAGAAAAGAAACTTTGCGAAACTCGACGAGACTAAGATTTCGTACAACTTTGATATCACAGGTAAAGGTGAATAATTCAACGAGATATTATACGTATAAACTGCGCTGTATCACGATGATGATAGCTGCTAAAATTGTATAGTTTGCAAAACCAGATGTTTTATTCCGGAAATCGAAATAACAAATCTCAAGTACACACTCTGCATACATATATTTGGCGTAAAAATAAAATAGCTGGCTACCGAACGCATCAATAAAGCGTGCGTCAATAAGCGAGATGCGCTAAGGTTCGCTTGGAAACGACGTGGACGACGCGACGTTTTAAAAATTGTTTGGCGCGTGTCACGTGACGGGACAGCTGCCGGAATTTTTTCGCGGATTTTTCGCGATTCCCAGTCGAGCAGATGCTTCCTCGACGAGATGCGTGATTATTTTTCGCGTGTCTCCTTTCTCTCGGCTTTCCGCTTCAACAATCCCCGCCTAGGAGAATTACAACCGGCCTTCCGATCGCTAACTATACCTACCCATGCATCGATATGACCTATCACCTGGCGAACCAGTTTATTACTTGACTCGTCTCTATGCCTAGCTAGTTCATTTCACATCCATGGCTATGCTTATGCCGAACTATCGCGAACGGCGACCGACAACGTTTCTTCGGATCAACTTAACTAGGTAGAAATTAACTAATAAACCAATATTATTTTATCCGGAGAATCACGACGAATACGGTTGTACACGTGTTCTCGATTCACGAAGGCGTTAATCTTACGATTCTCGGGAAGCCGAAACGAGATCCTTCGCATCTTTATTGATCAACGTCGACGACCGTCCAGGCGAGACAATTGCGTGCACGTTCGTTAAGTGCTCGGTTATAAATACGATCCCCTAAGGTGCACAGGTGGCGGATCCTGCGAGACCAGGACATTAAACCAAAGTTTTCGTTCACGACAAACAGCTGGTGCTTCGGGTAGTCGTAGATCGCAACGCGTTTAATTGTCAGATGTCCACTGTATCGCCACGTACTAAATTACCGCGAATAGCCACGAAATTACGCGTTCGATCACCCTCTGAAAAAATTACGAAAATAATACACGTTGACATATAATTTATCTACTCTTCCTGACTCGTCTCATAATCGAATGTAGAACGTTACAAAGGATGCTTGTATAAATATAAACGATACGTTTAATGGCATACGAGGAGCCGGAGGATTAGACTGTACTTAAGCAAGAGACAATTTGGGGTTGCCATAATTAAGCGGTGAGGAGAACACCCAGAAGCCTTTTGATCCTCGAGACCGGTCCTTATCGTAGCTTAAGAGGGGATTAACCATGAGGAATGAAAAGCTATTGGCTGACCCTGAGGATCATTGCCGCCTCGATAAGAGGTGAACGGTCCCTGATAAACCTGCGAGACCTCGTTGATCGTTCTTTGCGACATCGCGAGATAATTAAGCTTCTGGATTTTCGGTGTCACGCGTGTTTCCGAGGGGAAAAACCTTCTTACTATTTTCCTCCTCCTGCAAAATTGCATCATTTAATGTTGAAAGGCTATAACTGAAGTGAAAATCTAGTATTTTTTGAATAGTTATCCAACGAGCAAAAATCGCATAACGGAGGACGTCAGGGAAAATCAAATCGCGTTCTAATGTTCCTGAACGCAAATCCCGAAACGGTTCACAGAAAAGTCGTTATCCTTCGTGTTTGTTGGTTTTTCGAGAGCGTACTGTTCCATTGTCCGTGAACATATGTTCCCGTGGGCGTGCGTCAGGAGAGATGGCCGAAGGAGAACGGATAAACGAGCAGCATCACCTGGACGAGGAGCACGCGCCTCTGATCCTGTCACGCAAAAGGAAAGAAGGATGAATATCGATGCAACTGTTATTGTAAACGCGTCCATTGTCGCTACGTAACGACATTAGGGCTCTGGCCTAAAGTCTCGAAATACGGAAATACCCTTTTTCGAGCAATGAAAATCCTTTTATAGCACGTCAATAACCGAGTCAAGAGCGGACACGGACAATGGATTGTCTGTCGAACGTTGCGGCGCGTCTGATCGCAATTAGGATCTTGGACCGTTGTACGTGTGTCGCCTTCGCATGCTGGTTGCATGCTTTCCAATGAAATATCGATTTGGACACACGAAGGATACAGGAATTTCGGAATATAGAGATCCGAGAGATCTAAACCTTTGCGAATATAATCCCTATATCTCGATACATGTTTTATAGGACATATTAAAAATCTGTAAATGCAGGATGCTTCGAGGTAGATTAATGTGGGATCGAGGTCGACGAAAAAGTTAGGAGATATCCTTTTTTTTTCGGTCGTATGATGGATCGGTAAATGTGGGTGCCGCGACGGGGGTGGACACGCGCATTGTACATGCCCTTTCTCTATCCACATTCCACCCCTCGTGCAACGATCAAAAGTCGAAGAAGAAGTCGTGTGACGTTCGCTCGCGGATTCCCAGGCGATTACATCTGTAAGAGGAGTTGGCTACCGCCACGGACCGTCTCCCCATTGTCCTGATTCAGGTCGTATCGACGGTCCTTTCGACCTTTATCGAGAGAACCTCGTGCAACGAAAGGCTATGACCCTCTTCGGGCCCGGGAGAAGTCAATGGTCCGCCGTGGAATCCGGCCTGAATGAAGACCTCAAAGTTTCGGGGCCGGTGGGGCAGGTAGCCCTTCTTCGGTAGGTGGGCCAGCCACGACCGCACTCCGAAAAACCGGCTACAAAACGTTTTATTTACATGGCCTCGAGGGGGCCCACCTGTGCCACATCCTCCGCTTCTTTTTCATCCTTTGCCCCCCGTTCTAATTCTGTTTTCTCACACGTCCATTCTTTTTTTCCTCGAGTTTCGAACAGTTCTTCTTATTCGTTGTTTGCAAGGTGCCACGTTTGGCGACAAGTGTCACTGTTCGTTTGGCCTACTTTCTGTTCGGGGACAGATTGCCGGATCAATGTGACAGGATAATAGCTGATTTCGACGAAGGTAGAAACGATTTGTTAGAAATGGTTTCTGTGTTGTTCGCATTTTTTATAATGTACCTTACTATTTATTCCTAGTATTCCTACGAATATTTCTCAATCCCTATAGACCTCTATTTTTCTGCAAAGTTTAGTCAACGTGTTAAAATAAATAAAACGTGCAGAAATATCTCGAGAAATTCTTATCTTTACCGACCGCATAATCATCGATGAAGACCGTCATCTGCACCTGAATGGTATTTTCTCTCACGTATGAGGACTTTAAGTTTAACGGAGACACGTTGGAGGCTTCACCCGTAGCAACAAATTTGTTTTATCAGTACCAGTCAAGTCCGATAACTTGATAATCGATTCAGGCAGGCAGTGCAAGAGATCGTCCTTCGAGGCACGCTCCTGCAACGGTCGAAGCGTGCGTTTCCTTTGAAAGCTTTTGCAGCTGCGACATTTTTCTAGTCGACACGAGCAGCTCCTCGGGGACGTTGCACGAGGCGTACTGTCTGGCTGGTAGCTGATTTTTTCCTTTGCTCAGGATTCACCTGGCGTTAATAATCGAGTTGAAAACCGCAAAACGATGTTGACCGTCTGAGGCGTCCTTTCTCAAGCGATACTTTCAATTTTATGGTCATTTAGATCGTAATTACGATCATTTTCTGCTTTTAACGTTATCGAAACCACTACCTCATAAGCTTGTAACGTCGCATCATAGACAAATATTAAATAAATTTTAATGACGAATCTCTAGATTGTCGTGAAATATTTTTGAAAACCTGTTGTGCTAATTAATTTTAGTACACTAAATAAAATAAAAATTCTCTGGTAAAACGACAACTTGACGAGGAAGCCTGGACAAAATGGACGATTGTGCAAGAAAGGTCACGTTGCACCTGTGTCGTCCGAAAAGGACCCCAGGATCATTGTCCTTAGGTGGTGCTACCGCGAGAAAAATTTTCCGAGACTGTCGCAAACTATCCAATGGGCGGACAAATTATCATCCGAAGTCACAACAGAGCGTGCCCTTTTCTTCTCGCCAGCTTTCTCCTGCCCCTTCGTCCCTCGGACCATGAAAACCTCCACCTTGCACAGTTTGATTTATCGTAATCTCAACAACAGCCCTCTCGATGTCTCCACGGGACTCCCACGTGGACCAGGTTGCGCGATCATTTCCTTTTCGTCTTTCTACATCATCTTCATCTTCTTCTGTGACCTAGCTCACATTCCTTGGTGGTCGTACGAAATGGTTCATCCTTTGAACGATTTCTTCAGCTTCTCTACCTTTCGATTCAACAGAATTCTGATGAATGTAGCCGTTATACTGAACTTGCGTTAAGAGCTGCAGCTATTAAACACCGAAGATCGATGAATCGATGGATTTTATGTCTTAATAGAGAGTTTATGGGGGTAGTCGATTGTTGAGGATACACGTGACGCTGACGAAGTTTTTAAAGAAGAATGTTATGCGAATATCGCGATGGGAAAATATGCGCGAACGAATTTGAAGAATGCAACCGAATTTAAAAAGGCTCGCCGACGTCCACGCAAAGCCGTCGAACAAATGTCCTTTCTTTAAACTCCTTGAACCCGTGCGTCTGTCATTTACAATGTATCTAAATATAAATGAAAGTAGCAGCACCTTGAACTTCACGGGGTCCTTCAGGCAGATGCTGAAGATGTGGCAGCACGTCCACAGATCAAACAGACGATTACGTGTTATTTATTTTTTAAGGGGTTGCGATCAGGCGTTGTGCCCACCCCCTGCAGGTTTACCCCGATCAGATACCCGGTGAACCTCCCACCAACTTACACGGGAACACCGTGGCGAATATACATTACAATGATCGTGTCTGATCTACATTGTCGAAAAAAGTGATCGTGGTTGACGTGCATCGTTAACGTCCATTTTCAGAACGATCTTTAAATCATTTTACACCCTTTGGAAAGAGGCGAAGTATGGAGAAGGCGATGATTATAGATCAATATTACTATTAGATGCGAAGTACCCGCAGAAATGGAAGCATTTGAAAGGTATGTAAGTAGATAATTCGCGAGAAATAGTCGCCATCGTGGTAGAGGGGTTGCGGCACGCGACCGACACGAACGCATGCGTCGGGACGCACGCACGCTGTCGACGACTGTGCAAAAGGAGCCGCGACAGAAAAACGAACGAGGCACCAAACAGAGTAAAAGGAGCAATAAGAACGACGGATCCAGAGGAAGGAGCCGAGCGACCTTGGGATCCCTAACCCACATCTAATTCGCGGGAGACTGTCCCAAGTTCAGAAAAAAGCGGTCAAACGAGATCAAAAGTGGAGAAGTCCGAGTACCGATTACTCAACGAAAATCGGTAATTAAAGTACTGATTACACCCAAATGGTGAAACTAATCCAATTTTCTTTCGTACCCTTGGATACAGAATTCATCGTCCGATTGTCCGAAAACGAATCATTTGGACATGTGCTTATCACCCTGATTAAGATAATCAGATGTCAATGAAGGAGTTAACCGTAGGGAGAAACGTATCGACACTGGCTAGGTCCGAGTTCGAAACGAATCCGAAGACGGTCACGCTCGTGCTCGCGGGCTTTGGCTCGTGACAGTAATGAGCCCGCATCGCTACTCCACCGACGTGTTTCAAATATACAAAACGGCCACGCGAACGCTTTACATACGCGCGCCGCGGTGCCACGGACTAGAGACGGTTGTGTAAGCGCGTGTACGCTCGCTGGCAAACGGTCGTGGCAGACAACGCAAATAGACTACCACACAGGGCCTACCACCTGCCCACCTTTTGTCATTGATAGCCTCGTCAACCGATCAAAATATCCTACTCGTAAAAAATGAACTATGCACTAAAGATATGGTACCTCTTTCGTGAGCTTCGCACATCCATCGTCGTTAACCACGGTGTGAACGCATTCTGCATTACATCTTCGATATGATCATTACGAGTTTTTAGACATCTGTGCCAACCTGACAAACCTGAAAAATTTAACAATTCTGCAAATGGTAAAGTCCCTTTTGGAAATTCATTTATATCGTAAAATTTTACGATACTCTCGGCGTAAAAGAAAATTTTTATAATTAAAATAATTAACTAACAACGTAGCTGTCGAGCACGTGCTGAAACTCAAGAAAAAGGATGAATAAAAGAAATTTTACTCTTGTTTCATTGCCTAGATACATTGGGCAGATGGTACTCGCGGCGAGTACTCTCTTCTGCACCTGCCCTCCGGGGCTATAACTACGTGCATGTACGCTTTGAAGCATCATCGATTATAGAACATAGTACGTACATTTTGTGATTTTTCTGGAATTCTCAATCGGTTTCGATGGCTTCGAAAACGCTATTCTTATTTTCGAGACAGCTCGATTTGAATAATCGATCAACGTTGAGTCATCATCGACCTTATTTTCGACAAACGTGCTCTTCGAATGTACAGAACGTTACTCGTTAGAAATCTAGAAAATCGAATTACATCGTTGTCACTTGATCGGAAAAGAAACCAGTTAATCTTCTATCGATAAATAGAAAGTGTAACGAATGTGATCGGTCGAAAATTAGGAAGGAAAAGAAAAATTCGAACGGGGGCGAGTGTTTTCATTAAAAAATCATCGAGACCATTGTAGAAAGAGGGATGAGAGACACGAGGGGTCGTCCGTTCGTAGAATCGGGTGCAGACGAAACGGAGTATGCAGGCTCGTCCCTTTTAACGCGTATTTAGCGCTGGTATTCAGTTTCGCACAATAAAGCGCTTTGTGGGGTATCCGTTTACCACGGGGCACGTCGTGCGCGTGCCAAAATGAAAAAACCGCAAAAACGGCGCCCCGTAGGCCCCTTTATACGGCACTGCTCGACCCTAACACGATTCCGTTTTCTTCTCGGTTCCGATGCGTGTAAGTAGTGACGATATACGACGGTAACGCATGACGTTATATCTCGTGGATGAAAAGTCGTGGCTCTCCATAACCCCGAAAGAAAATTCGATGAAACATGCACGAATTCGGGGGGATATCGCAGTGTATCGAATCATTTCGATATCATCGAGTTAATTCCATCGCATATGGCGGAGACTGGACCACCAGCCACGCACGAGAATGATTCTTTGAAAGCTGAACGAATCGCATTTTGGAGCATATTGCGAAGGCATGCAGGTACGTACCCCCGTAATAAACAAGGGGGTGGTCGAAGCACTCGTCACGAATACGAGTTTAAACGATGCCTCGATGACGTTGCGGATACAACGTACAAAGTTAATATCCAAAACCATCATTACCGTCGCGTGCTGTTTCAGTTTTTGTAATCGCAGTCGACCGGAACGCTTCACTTATCAATAAATTGTTAGTCTTTTCCGGGAGCAGTGTTAGCCACGCGTTTCTACTTTGCGAGAGCAGGTGAAGCGGCTGATAGATAATGACTGAAACAAATGCGCGATGATTATAACATACGGGCTGATTATCTCCTCTCCGGACTTTCCACATCGGCTTTTACCGCTAGCTCTTCTTTCGTATGACTTGCACGACGCGTTCTATCATCGAACGAGCTAACTCGATTCGCCGATCGAAACGAGGACGGTTCGCGTTTTTATCGCGATTTCGGTTGCGGGAACTGAAGGGTTAACGAGGGTGGTACGAGGATTTCTCGAGAAGAGATTCGACGCGCCGTGAAAGCTATGAATCGCGTATTTGCCTATGAAAAGGATCGAAGACACCTGAGGCGCCACACACGGCGACGGTAACCCAAAACCCCAACCCTCGCGTAGCATCGCGACAGACATGTCCCGGCACAAAGGATCTCTCGAAGAGAGAGAAGGCCCTTTTCAGATCGCGGTCGAGATCATCTTTCTATTGATGCACAGTCCCGAACCGCGAACGTAAAACTGCGACGATAATGAAACGTGCGACGCGAAAATCTGCGCCGCAATACCGATCCTATTACTTACCAACTACCGCACCACCGAGCTACACAATTTCATTTTATTCAAATATCTTCCGTTATTCTCTCATAATGAAAGAGACGTCTTTTACTAAAAACTGTGCTAAAAGGGGTCCCCCTCGAACAAATCCCTAAAGAGATACATAGCGCAGTTGAACCGAGACGATGGCGAAACGTGAAAAACAAGGGGATGTTACCGAAACTGTCAGGATGAATCAGGAATTTCCATAGGTAATTGCAGCGATTATAGCGTCGAGCAACTGGTGTCGCAGCCTGGGTCGATGCTGGTTCCACCCTCGACGTGATCAAAAAGCTACGAGAATACACGCATGCTAAAATTTTTTTCCTTGCACCAGCGAACGTGGTGTCGAGCGTTTAAAATAGCATAAATTAGAGAGATATTCCACAGCAGATGCGGGGGTGGCGCGTGTCAGGCCAATATGGTCGTCAAACCCCTCGCGTCAGAATTTCCTTATTGGGACGCTTTCGATCTCGTCATTTAATCGACACATGCCAATTTATAATTTCAGCATGATATAGTAAATAAATATTTAATGACTATAAGGTGAAAACAACTCTCGAAGTTGCATCTCATTCACAATATCCGTGCCATGTTTCAAAGAAAAGATGTAAATAATGGCATGTATTAGTCAGCTTGTCTAAGAGTTGTCATTGCAATAAAAAATAAAATACAGAAGATAAAATGAGTATCAAGACGAAGTTGAAAGAAGTTACAAACACGTTTCCTCGTAACAATTCCGACGATATATCGTCGAGCGTCATCCACGAAACGGGGCTGATGGTCCCTTTAATTGAATTCCCGAAAATGGCAGAGGCCATGGCGTGAAAACGTTTCACGCGAGGTAAAATAGTCCGTGCAATTATACACTCGTTACTTCCACAAATTACGCCGCGAGTCGAACGTATCGCACGAAATCTACCCTTCCTGTAACCCCACCCCCGTTTCTGCCCATTGATCGTCAGCTACAATTACCAGAGAACGCGGTCCCCGCTCCTGTTAACCTATGATTCACCTCTTAATGCGGCTCCTTCTGCTCGATTATTACCGCCACGAATTAAATGAATATGTACACGAAACTCCGGCTAACTCGATTTATTCTCGTTTACGATGTCTCGGGTAGTTTCGACATGGACGTAAGTCCTAAGTTATTTAGGTGATTCTGACAATGAGTCGACGATTCGTTCTTTCTCGGAATCATTACGAACAGAGCTACTTATACCATTATGATATTTTATTTTATAAACGGGTGGAATATTTCGTGCATAGCAATGCTACCAGAACCAATTGTTTGAAGGAAAGAAAACGAGACTCCGAAGCAAGACCGAAGTTCCTCGAAAATTTCGAGTGCACTCCGTTGCACTCGAGACAACGTTGGAGAAAAAAGGGCAAGACAAAGGCTCGCGGCGACGAGCGTTCGCCCAGCATTGTTTGCGGTGCTCGCATGATCCTGAAGACCGGCAGGAAGTGGTCTTCGGCGGTGCGAAATAATGGGCAACACGAGGAGAAGAAGATTTGGATAGGCGGTGCCATAAAGTGGAGCGCGGAAAGGTGTCCGGTCACGGCGGTTAGGCAAATTAGCAACGAGAGGACATAAATTCTTCACGGTGAAGGATCAGGACCACCGCTTCACAGGGGGTAGATTCATCGACATATGGTCGTTTGGAAATTCCAAAGCTGTTGTTCTTTTTCTCGTTTTCTGCAGCGGTGCCCGCACTAGTTACGATTTCGCAACGTTTTAATTATTATAATTCCGGTGATTATAAAAGTGGTCTAACTCGTCATCGGTTATCGATTGCGTTTGGTACGAAAGTATCCGGAGAATAATTTACTATAACCTCGATGTTGAAACGACGAAATCAGACGTCGGCGAGGACTAAAAAGAAATTCCGATCCCTGGGTCGGCGCTAATAAAACGGGAGTAATAAACGAATTAAGGGGAGGGGGTGTTGGCCACGTCAGTTGACGGGTCTGGCTAAAGGGTAGTCCCTTTAACTGGTTCAATTAGACGCCTAGGTGGACCCACGAGCACACGCATCAAAGGCAAACGGGAACGTTTACGAGCGTGGAGAAACGTCGCTTTGTCCTGGACGCCGCAAGATAAATATCTCGAAGCCGTCTTCGTCCCCTCCAGAGGACCCGACTTCGTGCAATTTCTCGTTGCAACCGTAGTGGCTCGTGCATACGATTCCTTGCACCAACACCACGCGACACACGCTTTGTGGCTTTTGCGTACGACCTACGAGGAGACAATGGAAGAACAACGACCGTGTGTCGCCGACGAGTCGGTTGTTTCTGACACCCGTTAAACGATAAGCTAAACCCCTCCTGCTTCGTTTGCTTCGTTCTCGATGAATCCTTAAGGGTTGTCGTCCACCCGATACATCGACGAATTCGTATCATTAATGTACTCTGAATAATGAAATAGCAAAACGATAAAATGATAAATTAATAAAATGGTAATAGACATAGTGAATTGGTAGGGTTGAATCGATTCACCGCGAAACGTCTAATATTCTAGACGAATGCGTCTTGTAGCGTCCCAAATAAACCAATATTTTTCCCATGGATATACATAAGCGATTCGTAGGACGAGGGGGCACTTCACTGACAGCATGGGGGTACGGGTGCGTCTCGTACATGCCCCATGCTGAGCCGAGCAATACGCTACCAGTCCGAGCACGGGGCCCCATAAACATCCCGTTCGTTGCATTCGCGTCGCGAGGACTTCGAGTGTGCTCGTGTGAATACGATTCTCGAGTGTCTCGCGAATCGTTACTACTTTAACAGATTGTTAACGCGACCAGACTTGGATCTAGCTAGAAAAGCTTCATTGAAATTATAATCTAACGTAGCCAGGAATCAGTTACCCGCAGAAGGAACTTTTTACAAAATTTAATTAGAATGGAGTTTTTCTATCTAGTTTTATACAGATCAATATTGTGTTTAAGCCAGGTTGGAAGTAATTTAGAGTCCGGAATCGAGGGTCAGTTTTAAAAAATTGTAAAATTTATATCGTCCACGCGTGCCAGGAGTCGACGTTGGAGGATCTTCTCCATAGGACGTCCTAAATAGCGGGCAAATTTATGCAGTCGCAGCCGGGTCATAGGCGAACCCCTTCGCGCTGCCGGCCAAAAAAATGAAAAAATGGTCGTTTGTGTTCGAACAAAACGGAAGCATCTTTTGTTCCGAAAACAATATAACATGTAAAAAAAAATAATATTCAACGAGTGATCATGACACACGTTTCGTTAATTTGTTGCATCGATCGATTCAATCGCTTAATTAGAATCTACGGTTCACACGGTTTCTACCTGTGCGATTCTCTCACATTCATTAAGTTGGGATCTTATCTGTTATCAAACAGCAACATGACGCTCCCATCCCATCGAACGATTCGTGCTAACTTCGTAACGAGCGAAAACGGGGGTGAGCAATCGATGGCAGTCGATTAATATCGCCTCTTATCGCGGACCGAATCATTCTCATGGGGTACTTTCCTGTACATCCGCGTTTCTCCAACGAAGTTTTCCTTCATTTGTAAGTCTACAAATTTCATTTAGGGTACTAAATCACTGTGATGATGCGGTATGGGAATGAATATGGCAGCCAAAATGTTTCGCCGCATCTTTTTATTTGTACTTCATAAATCCCTGTAACTCGATACAGCGGGTAACGTAAAGGGGTTATCAACAAATGTGTTCAAACATATAGGGTGTCACCAGACGCGAGAGGGATCTCTTCTGAGACCAACCCCCTGTGTCAATAATCAACCCTGTAATCCTTTCGGTACGAGGGCTCTGATGGGCTTATGACCGTTGAGAATCGAGTCAAAAATGACTTCTTAATTCACCCGGTCGCATTCTGCAGGGATTCGAAATTTTAGCAAACAACCTCGTATTCGACAATGGGTCCCATAACAAGTCCACCGGTGATGGATCAGCTAAATTTCTTTTCTTCGTAGAATTCGCGTGTGTCTCTCACAAAAGGACAGCCGGACGTGTCTCGAGCCAAGATCGATCCGGAAGTTCACCCACGATTTCTATGTGACGGAATGAAAAACCTTGGAAAATCGACTCGTACATCATCGAGGATGAAATGAACCGATGAAACGGTCCAAGATTTTTCGCAAAGTCACGGGAAATGTCTCTCCAGGGAGTATCCGTTCGATTCTCGGCACGCGCCCGTCCATGCAAACACTGCTTCCGTTCAATGGCCGATCACAGTCTATTAAATTAAAATGATTATCTACCGCACTGACAGATCGAGGAATCGACGTTGAAAGAGGGAGATGCCCGGTAATTCTATATGGGAGTCTGCCACGGGATGGAGCATATGGGACCGTTATACCTAGACGTCCTAATAAGTCTATAATGGGATTCTGCCAAGGGATCTCGTTTTGATTTTTAGAATACTACGCTGAAATTCTTTCGGAGGATATTCTGTTACGGTGAAATGAAACCGGGTAAAAATATTAATTGTTTGCAACATTGCCAATCGCCAAATTCTCTTAATACATTTTTGAAAATTTGAAAACGATTCTGTGAACAAATAATAGAATGATACAAGAAACGCAGAGGAAACCCTATCGTTCTCGAATTAAGAATTAAGCGAAAGGGGCTTGTCAAACGGCAATCATCCCCCCATTATGTAACGCTGGTCCCCCTTTGCGTTTCGCAGCCTCGTGTGAACTTTGCGGAAAAAGATAGGAAGATAGTGAAAATCTCGTGATCGGTGGAGAGGTAAACTGATCGGTCATGTCATGGCTTATTGGCTCGTCAGATCGCCCACATATCTGGCATACAATTAAGGCATTCATTTCCGTGTGACTCTTTCGTGCCTCCCACGATTTCTTTTCAATGCACTCGATCCTCTTCATTCTTTTCAATACATTTTTCGATGGTTCGTCAAATAATTCGTTAAACGCCTTTTCGGGTTAGGGACGCGGTTAAAGGGAGGAAAATTTGCAAATGCTTACTTTAGATGACAAATGTGTAAAGACAGTCAGAAAGTTAGAAGTGCAGCGAGAATGTGCCATGGTGGACACGTGACCACCAGGTCCGACACGTGGTTTGAACACCAGGTGGTCCTAGCGTCACGCACCGCATCGTTAAACGGCGATACCGTGATAAGAGGGCACGTGGGGGGTTGATGCACCCCGCGAACACTCGTTTTTCCGCAAACGTCTTATCACCACCATCTCCACTCGACCTGCCACGAAACTTTTCTCTCTCTCATAGAAAACGTGCCTCTAAATACAGCAACGTTATTTCTTTGTCGAACGAATAGTCTACAGTTTCTGTGTAATTAAACTTAACCCTGTCATTTTTTGCGTCAACTAATTGTTGCTTCGAATAAAGAAGATTCGAACGCTATCGCTGTTTCTAACGTAGGAATCTTCGTAGAAATTCGTAAAAATTCGTGACAAAATGAGAAGGGTAAACTTTGGTGTATCGAGAGATACAGGCGCGTTATTCGGAAGAAATTCCCTAGCAGGAGCAGTCATTGACAGAGCTTAACCGCCGGTGAATCTTCCCACACCAATCAAAGAGCACCCCTCGGACGCTTCCTCTTTCGTCGTTTCTCCTCTCACCCCCTCGTAATTCTCCCGGGAGTTATCTACCCCTGGTGTGTGCTAGCCGCCTCTGTCTGTTTGTCTGTGTGTACACGCTTCTAAAAGCCCCTTAATTCCGTTCATTTGTACCACTGGCATCCGTATCGAAGGTCGGACAGAGGGTTTCAACTGTCGTGTTCTACCAGTCGATGTTTCCTGGTCTTTCTACCAATCGATCTCTTCCAACTTCTTATATCGGATACTTTACGAGATCGCTCTCATTTCTGGAAGTTTGGAATTCGTGAATTTGACAATTTCAGGAGATACGGGAAATTTGAATATTTACAAATCTAACAATATCAATATGTGAAATCGTTAAATGAATTGTCAAATTAAAAGGTTGATGCACAATATATATTAATCGACTGGTTTCCATGAAAAATTTGAACATTTTCAATTGTACGATAACTTGATATTCCTGTGTCCTCCCAAACGATCCTTCCAATCATCACGAAGATTTAAGTGCTCATTTGATCCTTCTCGAGGAAACCCTCTGTTCTCATTGTGTGTCAATTGAGGTTCGTTTAAGCGGGGGTTGTCGTCTAAATTGATTTAAATTGATCGCGGACCCCCGAAGAAAGAAGGGGGGCAGTAAAAAACCGAGAAATAATAATAACATTTCCCGCTATCGTCGGATACAATCTTTCCACGATACGGGAGCATTTATACTCTCTTCTTACCTGACTTCGTTTGGGTCACCATTATTCTTTTTTCCTTCTTTTTCGATGAATTTTTCGTGGTGACCCATTAAGGCACCCGTATGCTCTCAGCTGCGAATTCACGATAGGCGTACAAGTTGTTGCATATACATGTATACGTCCATTTATGACTTATCGTGTTCTGGGATCAAAGTCGAATCCTTTTTTTTACCCAGTTTTTTCGATATCTTTCTTTATTCCCGTTTATCCCGTGGCTTCGAGACACGTCACACCCTCGACCAAATGATCGAACGGTTTATTAAACTCTATGGTACTATGGTAACCGTTCGACCAAGTGGAAGGAATTCTTATTCCTCTGTTTGGCTTCTTGGAAACTATCCGATTTCTGTTTCATTCTTTCACGGAGTACAGTCGAAAGCAAATCTGACTTACCTAGGGAAACTATGGCAACCAACTGAGGATTTGGGGAGCTGGAGATTCGAAGTATAATTGTACAAATGACTTCATTATTCGTGATAATTTCAAGTAACGAAATTATTGGTCTAAACTACTGGTAAACTGAACTTCTCTTCACGCAGAAAATCCCATAGGCGTAAGCCGCGTAGAAGCATATGTCACAACACCCTCGGGACCAAGTCTCGAAGGGGTGGTTTTTTCTGCGAACGAACCCTTGATTCAGAGGGCGTGTTTTCGAGGGTAAATTCGGTTAAACACGAGATACAATAGACTGTGCTTGCGCAAAAGCAACCTGACTGATCGTCGGCATTATTAGGGATGTTTAATAAACCACCCCAAACGTATTAACGCTTCGAGTATCATACATGTACTGAAAATGAAGATATTAAAGGGTTTTGGTATTCTACTAAAATTTCAATGAAAACACAAAGTAATGCACAGACTTGGTAAAGTTGCAATTAATCGCAGTTCCTAAGACGACATCGCGTATTCGAGATCGTAGATCCGATAGAGCGAACAAAGCGAATCCTTTGTATGGTGTCCCCTCGATAATCTGTA
Organism: Megachile ligniseca; assembly: GCA_945859555.1. Lineage (NCBI taxonomy): Eukaryota > Metazoa > Arthropoda > Insecta > Hymenoptera > Megachilidae > Megachile > Megachile ligniseca. The sequence goes on from OX243792.1 coordinate 3,192,093, forward strand.
AAGATGAGAGGTGACTCGCGTCGAGTGAATTACAAAGTTCACATCAGATCGGATCTCCGTTCGTCCAGAAGGCAGCTCCTCTTTGGAAAAACCGGAAGCAGCCGGCACGAGCCGAGAGATGCGAGCGGGTTACCAATGTTCGCCACACGCTTTCGTCTCATCTGCCTTCTCTCTATTCAGGTACAACTCCGTTTATATTCCTCTTCCATCGATCTCGTAACACGTTAACCCTTTAATAAATTTCGTTACGAACTTCGACATTTTTGGGAATAACAAAATGCGGACGTAGATCTGTATGTATCGTACTGCAAAGACAAAATAGGTGAACAGTGTATTATATACATATGCGCCCAAAGCACAACATGCAACTAACGTCTGTAGTATGTCTGTGCTTCTGAATAGTTGAATGAACACATGTAGGTTTGATGGTATTAGAATACGACAAGGCTCAGCACGTGGGTGACAGGTGATGGAATATTTAAGCGTCATCAGCCACCTTCAACGCGCTACTGTTAAAACTACGCGACGTGCATTCTATGCAAATGCACGGCAGATGCACGGATAACACCGAAAATTTGTCCTCGAACGGTACCCTGAATTATTGCGACCACCTATTTCACCCTCATCTAACGTATTCCGAGAACGTCGAATGACAAATCGAGGAAATATTTGCTGCAATTTCCTTTACGTACTAAATTAAACAACGGTATTTCTGTCAAAATTACGGCTGTTACAAAAATCGGAGTACTCAGAATTCAAATTTTAATTTCGAACAGTGCTCCATCCGATTAATTAAACGTTCACCCCTATAAAAACTGGCCGTCGCGCGAAAAAACTGAAAAAAATGTACCGGGGCGTAGATTCCCGTGAAAATCGCATCGAAGTTCGTTCCAGCGAGAACCCATAAAAATGCGCCACAATGGAAGATAACGGTGCATGAAAGGTAAAAAAAAAAAAAATCGAGGAAAAGTTCATGTGGAAATGGTGGTAGCGCGGGTAGGCGCAATTTTTTCGCGATATTTCCGCAATAATTGTCGGTTCCCGCGCGTACTCCGCACGCTATCGAGCCGCCCGCCATCTCGGGAACGAAATGGCGACCAAAGAGATAGTGTCACAGACAGAAGCGTACTTCCAGCGATGTGCCAGCTACCTGTGTGCAAGTAGCCGAGCCTGCACCGACACGGGAACAAGTACAATAGGCCAGTTTCGGGGGACAATAGCCATGGCCAACAATCAAATCAGAGCGCTATCAGCCCGACCACCCACACCCTATCCGCGTTTATCCTTTGATCCGCTTGCTCGCTCGCTCGCTCGTTGCCTGGCAAACACTCCTGATTGCACACCCTCTGTGTTTAAACAGACCCCGAACTCTACCCTTCTCTCTGCCCCGCCGAGAGCTTTTCTCTCTCCTCTTACGTTCTCGCGAACCTCTCTTTCTTCTAAACTTCCCCCTTTTTGCACTTACTCCATCTTTTTCATCCTCCACCTCGAACCTCTTCTTCCTCGTTTTTCTTCGCGCTGTTTTGCACCCGACAGACATTTTACGATCGGCTCTTACGTCTAATTGGCTCCAAGAGGGGGTATTTGGTTCAGATGGTGTTTGCTTCCAGATTCGAGGATTTGATAAAAAATGTTTGGGATTCGGGAAACGTACAATTTCAGCATGCACCCAAATGAATAATTTTTGATCGAAGATCATAAAAGAAACAAGTTGAAAAAATGTGTTTCTAATTCCATTCAGTCTTTTTATCGTTATCGATCAGTGGAACACTTTTTCTTCGCGCAACTCCTTTCAAAGCTTTCGTTGCCTCTTTCAGTCTCGAGTCTTCTTTGTTCAACCCCTTCACGTCATCGACCCCTCTTCCCGGCGGTATTTAAAAGAGTCCACAAAAGAAGACTGTTTGAGAAACAGCCGGTACAAAGTACCTACAGTCTTTGATGTTTTTTATACGAAACACTTCCTTTTTTACGCGTTGACAGGCGCGAAAAAGTTGTCGTTAAGGAAACTATCTTGAAGCCTAATTAAGGGCCATGTTCGGCACACCTGTGAGCACGTGGTAGGAAGTGACGGTAGAGTTATCGCGGGAACACGTGCCATCACGCGGAATCGCACGTGCGAGTACGATGCGGAAACGCGTCCTGACAACAAACTTCCTATCAAAAAATAACCACCCGTTAAGTTAACGATTTTTCGAAACACTGTCATCCTTCGTAGTCCGATCATTTTGTTAACGATTCGACGATCGGAATCGTGGATTCGAGAAAATCTGACTTTCGCATTCTCCATAGGACAGAAGTCGAGTATTTAAGGACGAAAGACGATGAGGACGATCAATCGAACCGAAAGAAGAATGGTAATCATAGGTCGTCGAGAGCTTACAATCAGCTGGTTTCGCGACGAAGGGGGTGTTTCTAGCAGGATCCTCCTACTTCCTACCACCTCCTCATCCCGTTGCTTCCGACCCCAGGTACCCGCATCCAAGACAACGGCCCGTTACGCTTCGATCGAACCTGAACCCACCGCGCAAACATATCTGCCAAGGTGAAACGCGTCCTCCGAATCGAGGAGTTCCCACCAAAGCAAAGACGAACACCGTGTTCCAAATCGCTTTTGTATCTCCCCAAAGAAATTATGTCTGCACTGGACAAATTTTAATCTTAACAATTTGCAAACTTTCGAAAGATTTTTGGAAATTTGGGAATTCAGAAGTATTCGTGAAATGGGATCTTTGAAAATGTAGATGTCGGTCTGAGTGTTCGAAAACTTAGTAATCCGAAGTAAATTAAAAATTAGTGCATTGGGAAATTGCGAATAAATCTGATAATTTATCGCATGGAAATTTGGGAAGAGGGATAATTGAACGACTGGAAAATTGTAAAATCCGGTAACTTGATTGAAAGCTGACCATCCGAATCCTAAAAAACGTAACCCAGAAAAATTCGTGGACAGCCTTAAACGAAGATCAAAATGGATCCCCAATTCCGAAGCACCGGTAGCCAGAAAGCAGGCAGTAAGAGAGGAGGGCGACGGTAACCAACGATGATCGATCCCTGGCTAGGTCGAGAGGGGTTGTTGCGTACAATTAGGCACCCTGTTCGAACAGCAGCGGAGGGCTGCCGATTGGTCGAGGTCGGCCACTCCTCTAGGCGTATCCTGACGACGAGCAGAGCTAACCACAGCGAGCATACCGTTCGCCTCGAGCTAGTACACATCCTGAAGAGCGGAGGCCCCTCAGTTCAAGCAGCGACTTCGTGTCGCACGTATCGACACGCAGTGTTTTCCGCGTACAACGAGTTTACTCGCCAACGACGAGTTCGACGAGGTTAACGTCGAGCTATCAGTGAATTTCGTCCGACCAGAAAGACACAAGTGTCCTGTAGATTGTCCTGGTGATGAAGGGACCAATTAAGTTTTAGGAATTTCTCCTTGACTGGTCAGTGATTGTACCTCTAGTGATTTGATGACCATTGGGACGATTGTGGTTACCTGGGACGAAATTGGGACCATCCTCAGGTGATACCGGTGCTAACTTGCTGGAGCAGTCACTACTATGGTGGTACTGTAAGTATATTTACTTGTTGGGTCTATTTTGGATGGAGCTTTGGAAAACTGGAGCGTGCTTGAGATGGTTCTGACGATGGTTAGGTCTGAGATATTCATGTTCGATGATAATGACAGTCTTATTCGAGTCGAGCATCGTTAGAAGATATTCCAATTTTTAGGAAGTGTACGTTTTGCCAAATATTTTCGTAGGTGTCTTAATTGAATAGATGAAAAATCGTAATTAATACGCACAAAACATAGGACCTATTATAATACGCACCAAGTAAAGCATAAATGCCGCTACGTTTATTACGTTCATAGGTAGTTCGTAGGAGGGTATTCGATTTATTTCCCAAAATAATGTTATCCTTCGACTTTGGAGCGCATCGGCTGAATAACAAACAGACCGATGACGTCAAGCGGAGTTGTAATGAAAATTCAAACGCTCCGAAGCAGGTGTCGACCATTTCAGCATCGATTTCTCTTCCTGAACAAGCAGCGAGATTTCCCTAGTATCTAATCAGTGGGCGTTCTGCGGGTTTCCCATTGGTGTGTGGGCGTTATCACCAGGCCCCGATTGGTCGATGCCTGTTCTAGAGCTCTCTCGTGTACTCATGCGCAGCTCGCACCGACGTAAAGCGAATTCTCAATTCTGCGAATCCAATAATCGCCGATTCGTGGATTATACGATTCAAAAATATTTTACCGAATCCCTGACTCGTACAAACTCTTGCTATCCTGTTTCCCAATTTTTATCCTATTCATTCTGCTTCGTCAATCGGAAACTTATACTATAGAATATACTTGAAATTGATGTGGACGTTATCGATAACTTTAAATATTAACAATTGACATTCAGATATTAACTTACAAGCTTCAACAAGTTAATGTGATTATATTTCCATTAAGAATTACATATATTCTTAAAAAGATATTGCATAGATATCTTCTTGGACCAACAAGTTTCAAAAAATTCGACAGCTTTTTAAAATTAAAATATCGAATTATACCAAACTGTTGCACCCTGAAACTGCACTGGAATTGATTCGGTGAAAAAATAATGTGCAAGAGGAATAAATGTCCGGTTAAGAGGAGCGCCGTCTTTAAAGGACGACGAAGGGGTCGGAAAGGATCGTGGTCTATTCGTGAAAACCCGATTACGAATGTATCCGTGGCTCGCCATTGATCACGACCCAACACCTCGAAGACAGATTAAACGAATGCCCGCGGGTAAAACGATCTCCCTTTATCTCGAATCTCGAGAACGTTCTCTCCCTGTCCTCCAAGCTGAGGAACCCTTTGAACCCGCTATCCTCTCGACTCTACCACGATCCTTTTATAACCTGGCGACTGAATGGAAGCTGACAGTTTACCGGGTATTAATTATGTCTCGGGATTCGGGGTGACACCGTCTTTCGACAGGGCAACTTTTCTCCGAATTAACGCGGTGAAGAGAAAATTGACACGCCACGTGTTGTATCGCCACGTGTTCGACCCCGGCTTATGCACGACGTGTTCTAACTACAACATTATATTTGCAGCGCATTATATTTACAGCGCACGACATACCACGAGTGAATACGATGAATTGCAGCTCGTGACGATAACAGTCTACTCTGAGTTTCGACAATTTTCAATTTGAAATTTTAGTGCTCTCTGAAACATCCCAATACACTGACCTTATTTAAATGAAATTCACCTACTCGCGCAAATTAAGCGTTTTTTATCCGCTTTGTTCGCACCTTCCTCTTCTACTTTATTTCCGATCCTTCCTCCACTTATTCTCGTTCGATGGATCACGATTCACGCGGTTTTACGATCGATCGTCGCGGTTTTGCGCATCAATGAGCAGTCACCTTCTCGGAATTTGCAAGTAAGATGCGGAGCAGTTCTTGCAAGCTGAATTCTTGCAGGGGAAGCTGAATTGTTTGATGCTGGAAATACTTTGTTGCTGTTGTTCAACAGAAATGTGTTCGAAGGAGAATACGATTGATACATGCGGTTTCGAGACAGAACAAAAGAGAATTAGTTATTGGAAAAAGAGGCAGCGAGAGTCTGAATAATAAAGGAAGATATGAGACACTCGTCTATTCGTGAATGAGCTTTCGCGAGAGTAAAGGCCACGTGTGTCTCTAAATTTGGAGCGTCTTTACGACACTCGTCCTTCTTCCTTTCTCTTTCATCTTTCCGTCTTTCCTGTTTTTCTACTCTTATTTCATCTCCTACCTTTCGATCGGCTAAAGGAATCGGCAAAAAACCTGACTTACAAAAATCCAGCTGGACCGGTTCCAGTTTGTTCGCGACTCTATCGCGTTTCATTGAGGTTCATCGGGTTTTATCGAACCTTTCTTTTTATTCAGTTTTCGATTTTTATCTCCGTTCTTCGCGATTTCTCGCGTCCATCACCGCTGACACGCGTGTTCGATTTGTCGTTCGTCCGCTATTCGTCGCCTCGGAGTATCGTTCTGAAACGCACCATGGCTAGTTGCATCCGTTCGTATCTATTCCTTACCGTGTGCATAATAGACTCTAGGATTTCAGGTTCATATGATATAGAAGGATGACTTATATGCAGAGTCCATGGCAAAGGGTCGATTGCGCGTAAAATTTCTACTAGAAAATTTGACAAAATTTTTCGCGATCGTAGTTTAAAAAAATGAACGTGTCGGTCCGTTATGCAGCGACGAAGGCACGCGAGGCGTTTCGTCGTGGAAGAAAGCGAGACGGGAAAAGGGACGAAAGCGACGCGGAGAAAAGAGAGTCAAGCCTAGGTGAATGATTGCCCGGATCGGTGATAAAGTCATCGCCTTTAGCACCGGCGTAAGATGATACATCGGCGGACGATGCTGCGAGGAGATTGTCCCGCGGCGCGGCTTCGAGCCGAACCACGCACGCTACACGAGCCGCTGCCAGGAGACGAAGAACCGAAGAAGAAGAAAAAACGAACAGGGAATCGAGGAAGAGAGAGACTATATCCTCGTTCCGGTCGGTATGGGTTCCTTCAGAATTTCAGATATTAACACCGATACCGCGTGCCCACTAAAATATCGCGCGAGAACCGCACCGAGAGAAGAGATTTCTCTTGGCCGGCTCGCGCCTAGCCGCGCACAACGATCGTCCCCTCGAGATTAGGGCTAAACGAGTTAATTCCCTCGCATGCTCTTCGACTCGAGTTTCCGCGTACGTCCTGCCAACGGGAGGAACAAATTTCTTTCTTCTTATCCCTTTCGCTACTACCAACCTCTATGTACCCATTACTTTTCCTATGTCTCGTCATCCTCAGATTCTTATGTCCTTAAATCCCGATAGAAGCCTTTGGATCTGTATACTCTTGGATCTACGAGAATATTAATATCTCTGTAATGACCCTTCTTAGACCACTAGACTCTTCACATCTATATTCCTATGAGCCTTTGTGCAGAAAAAGGCATCTCGGCAAAATGCCCGATAAAATTTGATAGAAATACGACTATAAAGTGGACAATTCAATTGGACGCAACCCCATGGATCGTGAAACTGTCAGCGAGGCGATTCCAAGCGTAAAATTATCGCGAAACGATCGTTCGAAAGTGTATCTGGTGGTCGCGTCTTTATTGTCGTCTAAAATCGGCGGCCAGATCGAGCCGGAGACCTACGCGAGACGAGCACAGTCTCTCAATGTCGAGTAGGTGTTCGAGGCTCGTAAACGTCGGTGCACGTCTCGATAAAACCTACGGGAACGATGTGTGCACGCACCGAAACGCGTAACCTGTACCTACACCGTAGGAGGCAGTCGAGAATGCCTCTATGAGAACCACTCGATCGCCTTTAGAAGTCGATAAACGGTATTAATATCTTGAGCGCATTATGCGAATGATCCTACAAATCTATCGATTAAAGTTTGAAGAAAATGGCGACGTAAACGCTTCGATAGTGCTCCTAATACAAAATGGCTGACAGTTGTAGCGAACAGTGACCCACTTAGGAACACGTAGAGTTCAATAGAGTTTCAGGAAAGCAATATAGAATGATGTTCATAGAAGTGCTTTAAAAAGTTTAAAAGAGCTATTACAATGTAGAGATCGCTAATATTGTTAACACAAAAGCTTCTTCGTTGGAACAAAGAATCGGGTAGCTCAATAAAGCACTCCACGCCGTTCGTTCACACGTTGGTTCGGTAATTTTAGATAACAGGTTGGTCCGAAAGAACGTAGGCGCACCGAACGTCTTCTATGGTTTGACTTCATGGTCAATGACACCTGGTCGCCGATATATGATTCTTCGACGGGCGTCGCTTATTTTGCATCAAACTCGAGCTCCGACTTTTTTCCCAAACGCGAGATAAATTATGTATCGGGGGTTACCAAAGTAGCCTCTTGTGAAAATCCTGACCGATAAACCGAATTCGATGAATATAATACTTCGATGCTGCGACGTCACCCGCGTGAAATAAGGAAGAAGGAAATGGCAACGATATTTCGATACAGGAAATTGGGGAATACAGAGAATTTTGTAATTTAGAAGTTTGTAGAGTTAGAAAGTTGGGGATTTAGCAATTAGAGAATTGATTAAAATCTCTCTCAAGGTAAAAGAAAGATATACGCGTGATAGCGGAGAAAATCGTTTCGGAGAGAAGCAAAACGAGAGAAGAATTCCAACGTGCCGACTGCCAAGGATCGATCTCTCTCTCGGCGATCGAGAATCGCTCGCGACGAATATAAGGATTCCGGAAAGCCGCAGAACGTGGCTGTTGTCAGGCCACCCACGGGCTCCCATAAGTATGGCGCGAGCTACGGCCAGCCACGCACCATAAATCGGGATTTTATCTCGAAGCTGCCGGCCTCTTGCTACACCGGCGATTGCGTAATCCTAAATTGGTCCTCGAATTCGATGCACCGAGGATTCGAGTTTCACGAGGTCCTGTGAAACTCGACTTTTCTCTTTCCAGAATCACTGTGCTAATAGAATTTCCCATGAAAATGTAGATCACTAGGTAATATGTCGATAACTGAATAGTACTTCGATGACTGGATATTTTGAAATTATAGTGGTATCGGTGATAGTAGACATTTGATTCGTTTTTGATGGAGTTTGGATAGGTTTATTGCATAATGACTATACGTTGGATTTACTTTTCTGTTGCAGGAGTCGCGTTGGGTCGCCGACTATGTCAGCGACTGTCGCCGGCAATCAGCAACAACAGCATCCTCATCAGGAATGGGACATCAATGACTCCAACGTTCCGAGGGTAATTACTTCGCGTCTAATCGCTAATTTGCTAGTTGCACCCAATTGATCTTAAATCGATGGAAAAATAATCGCGAGGAAAAGAAAGATCTATGATTCACAGAAACCAGATCATTTATTTTAGGTGGTGGAGTACGATCCTTGGTGCGAATGGGCGGACGGTCACGTAAGAAGGGTCTATGGACCAGACTGTGAAGAAGCTAGAAGACACGCATCAGGCTGGGCGATGAGGAACACGAACAACCATAATGTCAGCATCCTGAAGAAATCCTGTCTCGGTGTTCTCGTCTGTTCGCAAGAATGTATACTACCCGGCGGTGGGAGAGTTCATCTTCGACCAGCAATTTGTGACAAGGTAAGGAAGGAGAGACGAATTCGTAGAATTTTCAAGCTTTCACGGCTTGTGCATGAAAGATTTGAAGAATCGCACCGTTCCAAAATTCTAACGTTTCAAAATTGCACAAAATATTTTAACGATATGCAGCTAGCAATAAAACGAACTAATGGTCGGTGTAAATGGTATCACTTTTTGAAATTAAAAGAATGAGTCACAATGTGCGCAGCTATCGCATCCTTCTTGCATATCATCGCCATCCATGGCGACGCATTCTCACGACTGTCAAGTGCATAACAGTATTCCAATTCGATGCGAACCGACGAATGTAAATACATTCATTCAAATAGCGACACCCCGACGCAGTAGCATGTCTTTTCGTCCGTCAAATGTCATAGTCGGAACGAAAAGCCGATGGAGATTTTTCGAACTCGTTTTAAGATTCGCATCGTTCCGTCTTTGTTGTTCAGGCGAGGAAGAAGCAGCAAGGGAAACCGTGCCCGAACAGACAATGTACGGGTCGTTTGGAAATACTCTCGTGTCGTGGGCATTGCGGTTACCCTGTGACGCATTTCTGGCGGCACACCGAGCATGCGATATTCTTCCAGGCAAAAGGACAACACGATCATCCGCGACCGGAAGCGAAATCCACTTCCGAGGCGAGACGAAGCGTCGGTGCTGGACGACGGGTGCGGGGACTCGCGGTCCTCCTCGCCAACGAGGCTGCTTTAGGTTCTAAAGTATGTCTACCATTTGCTTAACGTATCGCGATTCACGACAATTCTCGACGATTCTAACGCTTCGAGTCGATCACGAAAATTCTACTGCACTATTACGAATATATTGCAAAATATTTGTTAACAGAAGGATTTTCGAGTAGTTGGTTAAGCGTTAGAAAGGTACCGCGTTATCTCTTCGCTTTATCGTGCCCTGTTGCGAACAGCGTGTCGCTGAAAGAGATCTACTATCTGAAAATCGCATATGCAATTGAACTCACCGAGATGCGTCGACATCGTCGGTTCGATATTATTCACAAATTAATACCGCACTTTCTAGAACAACTCGGAGGTTTACTTCGATCTTACCGAGTGATTTTGCCCTTGTTTCAGTTGATGTCGCTGAGAGGAACGAAAAGACCGAACTCGGAGACACTCGAGCAACCGCCAAGATCGACGCAACCACCACCACTTATACCGGACAAAGGTTAGCGACTGTTTCTTTTCACTGAACTCCGATCAAACTCGTTTTATAACAATAAGGATTATGTACACGTCAAGCGAATAATTTTCACGATGAATTTCCCGCAATTGTATCGCGCAACCTACAAGTTTTACCAGTAAACGTTTCTGTGCCAGTGTTAACAGTGTCCTCCGCGTGATGGAGCTAGTTTTGCTTTTGAATTTAAATTGCTAACTCGGACGCGTGTTCGTTAATATTAATTGGTAACCAGTATCTGAATTTCCACATTTGCCAACTTTTGCGAACATGCATTATTATAGTCAAATAATTGTACCAGTACCTTCTCTTTTATTGCAGGATACTCGTGTTCCTGTCCCCCATTCGAGTGCATGTGTCCCCTGCAGACGAACGTGCAGTCGTTTCAGCAACAGCACCATCAGCAAGGGATGTACTCTCAACAGACCCCATCGAACGACGCGCCGTACTGGATACAGGATCCCGTGCAATCCCAAGAGAACCTAGGTTACAACCTGCCGAGTCAGGTTTCCCAGGAGGCCTCGTACTCCGACTTCCCTCCGTTCACCGGTGAATTGCTGCAACCAGAAGAGATTTTTCAATTAGATCAACCTTTGAGACCGGATTTCCCCGTCAACCAGGACGTAGCAAGATCACCGCCTACTCTGTTGGATCTGGGCAGTGGTACCATCAAGTACGAGTTGAAGCACCAGGATCAAACCTACTGGCATCAGTTCCTCAGCGAGGACTCTAGCAGTAGCCATCTTAGTATACCTCAGGACGACAGGCTCCAGTTTGCCGGTTTCGAGCCGGACAAGGACTCCAACTACTGCTCGAAGAGACCCTTGAACCACTTCGTCCCCGACAAGAACATCCACCAGAATCACCAACTGAACAATCCCCTGAACTTCCAGGATTACCAACGGAACCAGAATCACAAGAGTTTCCTCGACGGGGCAGTGAAGAACGACCAGGAGGCCAATTACTGGGTCCAAAATCATCAGGACGATCGTTTAAACTTCCCCGGATTCGATCCCCAGAAGGACGAGGACCTGTTGACTTCTAGGAAAAACGTGAACTGCTTCACCAAGGAGAACTGCCAACCTCCTCTGATGGACAGAGCTAATTACAACGTGTACCCGAAGAAGGAGAACGGAATGACTGATCCTGTGCGTCCCAGTCGTAGTCCCATAACTTACGACGGCTACAGTCAGCTGTTCGATCATTCGGATACCAAGAGTCAGCTGACCACCACGTGTCGACCTCATCAGACCCGAATGGTTCTCGACGAGAGATTGCAGAACAATTATGGAAACCATGAGACCAACCCGGACACCACCGAAAGGTTGTTTCCGGATTCCAACGGAATCGACACGTCGTTGCAATCGCAAAGTAGCCCAGAACCATTTTTCTATCCCAGTAACGATCGCTGCCATTACACTTGCGAGGTGCTGGACACCCGGCTACCTCAGATGAACATGAACACCGGAAACACCCAGACGGGGATCAATTATGGGGATGTCAGCGAGTTGGATCTACCACCCTTCGTCGATTACACGCTGGTAGGAATGCTGTGCAGCTCCACGGAAGAGGACGCTTCGAATTTGTTACCTAGTTGCCCTCAGAACGCGCAGAGCTACGTCCCGCACCATTAGATCATCCTGTCGACCATCTTCCTTTGTATTATAAATATTAAATATACGATAGTTGCAACTCGAACGTTTTTTCCTCCTTTTATCCTTTAATAATATTGGAAATCTTACGACTTCGAGGTTTATGGGTTCTCAGGTTTAAGCAATGTCGAGAAGTTCATTGGAGTATCGATACTTACCGTATTCTGTAAAAATTTGAGGCATTTTCTTGGCCACGCTTACTTAACGGTACCATGGAAAATGAAATAAGGGATCGAAAAGCAGACGAGAAATAGCTTGAAAAAAGGTCTCCTGGTTTAGTCGTAATTTATTTATTCGTAACAGATACTCTCACGATCACAACTGTATGTATGTTATGTAATATAATCATATATACCTATTTGCGTTACACTTTCTCGGATTACATGCGCGATACTCATTTCTCTCGTTTCTTTTCCTACAGATCTCCTCAAGCGACAAACTCTAGGCAGACGCGAGTAACGAAATCGGCTTTGAATCCGCTCGCGTTCGTCGAACGATCAATCGAATACTCTCGAAAAATCCTTCGTTAACTCTCGACGATGATCGAAAGCTAATATCGAAGAGAAAAGAGTGCGTGAGCGGATGATTCGTTCGTAAGCGTACCCTAACTAATTGTAAGATCATAGTCGGCGAGTTAAGAAAGGAGACACGACTGAACGCTGAACTACACGCTCGCGGATCTTTTCGACCTCGTTACACCCCATTGCGCGTTTAAGATCCCCGCGTCCGAAAGTGTCATCCAACCGAGTATATCTCGAGATCTAATTTTCCTATGAAGAGGGTCGATCGTTCGACGAAATCTTTTATTCCATCGGGACAAAAATCAAACTCATCTCTTTCGCTATTTACTCTGACTATTTGATGTCCAAGAAAGAACAGATACATCGGCGGTATTCAAAGAGAAAACATTAAGTAAATATACCGTTTAAAAGACGCACCTAAGGACCTTCGTTATCATCAACCTCAAACTCTTAAGTAACTTTCAGGAGATTTTAAACGGACAGTTTAGTGGCTATATCGCGTATATGATTTTTGAAAAGAAACAAATTTACAATACAGTGATAATAATAGTGTTTCGTTTTAAGGTTAGATTAGCTACTATATTCCTACTATGTTATAAGTTTGTTCCACTATGATATAATCGCTGTATCGTAAGTTTAATTTTCAATAACATTTTAGCAAACGTTTTGAGCGTCTGCCCAAAGCTTCTTAGGTCACACTCGGAGACGTGACAACAAGGTCAGCGAAGGTAAGTCACTTAAACGGTACGTTTGCCAAAGATAAAAGCAAACCTAAAGATTACGTTACACGATATCGCCAAAATTTCCTCGTCTTATACTCTTCATTCTTTTGTACGTGAATTACGATTACACCCCCTCGCACAGTGTGTATAAACCTTTCTAAGCGTATAAATTTTGGTCGGTAAAAAAAAGAATATTCTATAATATCGAATTACATTTGTCCTATACACGTCACACATAAAACAAACCCTACATCTCGTTACGCTACGTTTACATAACATTTTTTTTTCAACATTTTTTCATACTTTTGTCTCTTTAGGCGTCTAAGTAAAAAATGGGGAAAGGGGAATTGAGGGATAGAGGGTGGGGACTGGAAAAATGTGTTCTGTCAGAGAATCGCTAGAAAAATAAAAACGCGTCTTTATCCTCCGCACGCACACACGCATTCTCTTTCTTCTCTTCGTCATCTTTTACAAAATTTCTCTCTTCGACGTTGTTCGCGATCATCCGACGCGTGCTTCTTCATCCGAGAAAAGAAAAATCTTCGTGTCGGGAATCGTATGATCCGTGTATAATATTTCGTTAAACGAATCACAACGTTTCGATCAAACTTGTCCCCTCGATTTTTCGTGCCTCTGACGAGGCTAAGTAACACAGCTAAAACACGTTGCAGGCACGTTGCTTTGATATATCAATTTCGGTAGACCCGTGTGCATAGATAACTTTCTTTTAATCGCGGAAAATCATTTCCAGTCCTGGTAACTAAAGTCTTCTATAGAATCGCGCGTGTAAAAATTTCAATGTTACACGAGTTAGGCGAACATTAAACAGCTTTCCCTACATTTTCCTTTAAAAGGAAAGAGAGCAATCTTTGCACGACGCTACGCATCACGCACCTAAACCAGGACGAACAATTAGGAATTCGTGAATATTCGGCCGACGGATCGAAGGAATTCACGCGAGACCAACGGAACCAGCTCTTTGAGTACTCGAGTCTTCTTTTATTACAACTCGTAAGCTGGAGTCTCGCGTCATTCAGAAGAGAGAAAACTTTATTCGCGCGAATCCCGTCGGTTTTGATTTCTGCTTGCAACTAACCGCGGCCCAATGGAGCGTTCCGAAGGAACTTGGGCAATAATGGAGTTTCAATTCGATTACACGGACATTTTACGATAAATCGATCTCGCGACTGATCTCGAACTTGTTGCAGGAATTTCGATTGGAAAACTGAAAATTGGATCCGGAAAATAAATTGAAATGGTATACTATTGCGCCAGTGTAAGTAAAATGGCATCGAAATCGCCGTAGAACATAAGCTGCCGCGTCGAGTGACCGTCTGATCGACGTTGCAGCTAAATGCTCGTCCAACGATCGAGTTGCTACAACGAAGGCATAAATGGACTGTGCAACGCGTGTAAAGTCTTTACTATGTTAATAATAATTTTACGAGTAATAATTCAAGTTGTAAAAACTGTGACTCTTTCTTGAAACTGTAAATTGTACTAATTGCAGTCGTGATTAACAGGTTATGTACACGGGGAACAAGCATTTAATTAAATTATATTACACGTATCTTCGATAATTGCTAATACGTTTCATGATACGCTGATACTTGACAATTGTGTTACGTTTAAATTTAAGAAAATTATGCTTCGCTCAAGTGTTAAATTAGAAAGTTTAAAAGTATTGAAATTTTACTTTCTTCGATAGTTTGTGTTCAATTCTGATTCGCTTGCCAGACCACCAGTGACCCACGGTTATATCACAGTCACAACTTTCATCGAGTTTAGAAACTCTGTGATTTAACTTGGAAACAGAAGGGAGTAAAAGTGAGAAGAAAGCATGATGTTAGTTATCGTTTTCCGTGATTAAGTACTATGATGGAATTTTTGGACCCACTTTAAAATGTTTACCACGCAGCTTTTATTCCACGGAACGCGTAATAAGGTTTTAACACTTTCGATGCTCCATAGCAAACGTATTAACAACAAGCTATCCAAGTAGCACATTCATTAAGAAATCTCAACCAAAACGCCGTTCCCAGTGCACAATCTTCGTAAATCATTGCTAACTTCTTCGAAGTTAAATTCGAGGAATTCGTGTTATTGAAATTAAAGGAATTCGTGGTAGATCCGTACATAAAGTGCGTGTTTCGATTCATGGAGGAAACCCCTCGCAAAGAAGCTTTTCTGCTCGCGCTACGCCAGAAGCGGTTGCTTATCATTCTCTCGATAAACTACAACCTATCGAACGAACGAGTTATCTGTTCGTTTTCGTCTTGCTTGTCGCTCGAACTCGAAAATCAGAGGGGAGACGAGCGATCGAGCCAGCGATTCGATCACGAGTTTCGCGATTCACAAAAAAGACGAACATGACCGAATCGCTCGAATTAAGATTAACTAACCGCTAAGTAGAAGTGAAAACGTCGAGCCTAACGATCACAGCTATTGTACGATACTATGAGTGTGCTTAACGGTCGCAGGATAAACGATAACAGTGGTAGATAATCGATAATCAATTTATCGCGGGAAGCTACATATCCGTCTGTGTCTCTTTTCCTAGGGACAATACAAAAAGAACCTATTTGTCTGTGTATATGTATATATATTTATATATAAGTGTATATGTACAGTCGCGGGCAATGTACGTTTCCTCGAAGCAAGGAAAGGTGTGGAGGAAGGTAGTCACTGCTCTTATTTCTTTTATATACGAGGACCTTATAACCGGGTCGTTTCTGGGTTCTCTCAAAATCGAAAGGTGGGAAGATAGCTTAGAGTACACTTCGATGCAACGAGATCTTTGGATAACAGTTAGGATTATGGGAGGAGTCTACCATCGGTGCTTCGGTTTTGAGAAAATCTAGGTATCCTGCGAAAATCCCAGCAGAATTCAAGCAAAACTTAGAGAGGACTCAAGAAGAACTCAAAGACGATCCAGAGAACCTCCCACGGAGAACCGATGGGGAATTTAGGAGCAACCCGAAAACCCAAGAAGAACTCATAAAATAAGGAGGACTAAACCTACACCTTCCTGTACTAAAAAAGCCTACACTGCATTTGACTGCACACGTGTCTATGTGTGTACGCGTTATTCTATACGTACACACGTATTATTAATAAAATTCATCCTACGAAGAGCGTGCCCCACACCGCGTTGATCGACGGGGCCAGGAGAAACCTAATCTTTCGTCGTTACGAGTTAAAGATCCGAGTGCCACGCTCGAGTGTTCCCGCTCGCGATTCGAATACGAGTGACAACCGCGCGTCGATTGCGGAGGCACCCGAAACGTCAGGAAAAAAGAAATGGAAAATATGCTCGTGTTCCTCCGTTAAAAATTATACTGGACTTCCTAACGTGCGTTAAAAGATGTATCTCGAGAATTGCACAACACTTGGTTAACTAGTCAATTTCGTTTTACAAAATCTTAGCTTTGCCTTAGGACCTAATACACGTGTACACACGCGCGTGATACTTTTTTTCTTTCGAACGCGAATATTGCACGCTTCGTATAACGATGTACGTGGTGTTATATTATATATCACATGTATATAATGTACATATATATGTCCGCATGTACAAAGCAATTTTCCGTAAATTTCGTTACCTCCGGTATTCTCCTTTTTTTTATTTTCAATCGTCTCGCATTTTGTTTTTTTTTCTTTTTTTTTCTTGTAAAACTTACTCTACTACGATTTTTTATCTTTTCTTCCTCGTTCTTTGCTTTTCTCACACGGTGCAAAGACAAATTGTATTAATAGTAATAATAATAATAAGATTTCTGAACGAGGAAGCTACGCGTCTTAGTGTTCGAAATCAAAGTGAAAAAATGAGACTATCTCTTGCGCTTGTCGAGTTACAAGAAGAAGGTCGTCCGTGATGTTAATTAGTAATAATATTATATTCGCGATTGTTCGTTCTTTTGCTCCCATTCTCTCTCTCTTTCATTCTTTCACACACACGCACTCTTTCTCTCTCTTTTTCTCTCTCAATCTCGTGTGTGAAAAAAAAGGGAAAAAGGAATACAAACGTCGTTCGGTCTTCACAGCTAACCACAGCATTCGGCAATTATGTTTCGCTCATTTTAAAAATTACTTATATCACAATGAAACGCCAGCCGCATCCTTTTTTCTCTCGTGTTTGCTGGCACCCTGAAACGGGCAGCACCCATAACTCTCCTCTTTTGCTCGCGAGCGTTCAGCAAGGATGCGTCTACAGGCTCTGGCAGGTTTTGGCCTTGATCGAAGGATTACCGCATATTCTGCGAACGTGTAAGCTACGCGTCGTACTTGTCGATGCAGATTCATGGTCGTCGCATGGCTTCTAATCAGGCAAGAATCGATGAATCCGTTCTTTCCGTTACTGTTCTTGGCTGCTCTCCAATAGAGCGCAGCTGTCGTCCACTGATTTCACGCGAACGCGATAGAACTTGGTGCCGCGTGACACACCATACCGATTCTCGGACTGAAAGATGAAAAATTTAATTATCAGCAGGCATCTCGACGATCGGCACGTTACAAGAACGCGTGTTATATACAATTAACCTGATATAAATTAACCCAGTCTAACCCTATTTATTAACCAACCTAATTTAAATCTTACCTTCCTTGCTTGACAGAACTGCTTGTCGATAACCTCGGCAATGATGTGGACCTTCCTCGGGGTCCCGTCCGGGTGCAGTTTCAGCTTCAAGGTACTTACACACTCCGAATTGAGGAAATAGTGCATCGAGGATTCTTGATACAGCATATATTTTTTGTGAGCCGGGTTCCAACAAACCAGGACGATGTCTCCAGGATTGCAAGTAGAAACAGTGATGCGACCCTCCTCTGCTAGCTTTCCCGCAGTTTTCTCGATCTTCTTCTGCATTTGCCAGAAGCAGTACACGCAGCTGGTACAAGTGAATCCGCGGAACTGTAAGGGACTGCTGGAAGCATCTTGACTCGACGCTGCCTCGGAAACCATGGCCACGGAAGCGTTCATGTCCTTATCGCGAGTTTCTGACGAATCAGCAGTGGTGACGAAGCTTCTTCTGGATCGTTCTTTCATCAGCTCGATCTCTAAGCGGTGCTTGTCCGCTTCCAACGACTCTATCTTTGTTTCCGCCGATTCTTTGCTCTCTCGAAGCGACTGCAGTTCCGCGTTCAATCTCTTGTTGTCGTTCTCCAACAGTTCCAGTCTCCTGGAGAGGCAGCTCGCGTCGTTGCTCGCTTCCAGGCGCACCTTCTTCGACTCGGACACTTCCACTTCGTCTTTGTCCGTTTCCACGCTCTTCGCGACTTCTTCGAGATTGCTCTGACTCATCTCCAACCGCTCCTCGCCATGCTCCTTGTGCAATCCGCTCTCGACCAGGATGTTGTTGAAGTTTTCGGACTGGATGAGTCGTCTGATGGTGTTCTTGTAGCGTTTACACTTTTCGGCGAGCGCGATCTCTCTCATTCGATACATCTCCATTTCCCTATCTCGCTCCTCGACCACTTGTCTGACTACTCGCAATTCGTGATCCAACTTCGCCACGCAATCTGCCCGCTCCTTGTCGATGGCTGTACGTATAGCGACCGACTTTTCCAGTTTCATGTCCTTCTCCTGGGCCATTATGCGGTTGGCCAGTTCGATTACTTCCGGTCTCTGGAATACAACACAAGAATGTAAGATCGCGAACCGATACAGTCGTAACCATCACGCACAGGGATTAAACTTACCTCGATCTTCTCGAGGCTGCTGTCGCTCGGGCTCCTCTCCATGGTGGACGCGGCCATCAGCTTGAACCGACTTCTGATGTTGTCCAGTTCGGTTTTGCATTCCAACTGCAGCTTGTCGGTAGCCTCCTTCACCAACCTCTGTTGATCGTTGCGCGCCGTATTCAGACTTTCCTCCAGCTCTTGGATCCGCGACTGACATTGCGTCAGCGAGTTGGTCAAGGAGGCGATCTCCAAGTACCTCTCGTCGTTCGCCTCCTTCACCGCGGCTTCCTTTTCCGTTCGAGCCTGATCCAACGCATCCTCGAGCTGACGATGCAGACGCGTTTGCAGGCTTCTCATCTCGGCTTGCTCGGTCTCTAATTTCTGCCGCATCGTCGCGACTAGACGCTCGTGTTCCGCCAGTTCCGTTTCTTTGTCCAGCAGACTACGTTTCAAGCCGCAAATCTCTTCTTCTCGGTTCTGTATTAACTTCTTCACGTCGGCCAATTCGAGTTCGTGGTCTACGGTGAGCTCCTGCTCGCGTTCTCGAAGACGACGATCACACTCGCGCGAGTACAGGGACAGCGCGTCGCGGACTCGTTCCGTCATCTTGAAGAAGCCGGCCTTCTCCTCGTCCGATCGGTCCCTCAGCTCGGTCAACTCCTGACGAACCGACGTCAGCGTCTCATTCACCACTGCTTTCATCGTCTTCAGGATTGAGCGGAGCCTCTCCACTTCCTCGCGCGTGTTGCCAAGATTCTCCTGAAACGTTTTACCGTCAGACACACCTCAGGCATACTGTCGTTCGCGAACAAACTGGTTCAGGCGCGAAGGAACAACTGATCTGTCGGTCGAGAATTAGGAAGGAGATAGTGTGATAAAGAAGAAAATCCCGAAGATGTGCGCGACGATGATGTAGCAAAAAACAGTCTCGGTCAGATCTATTTCTGAAAAGCGAACTCTTATGATCCGAGTATCTCGGGAAATGTAACTTAGGGCACGGAGAACGGGAGGTATCGAGTGCGACGGCAGCTATCCTGTAAACAAAAATTAAAACACACGCATTCGCAAACGAGAAACCACGCGGGATGCGCTCACGAATAAACGGACACTGACAAGCACTACTCTAGAACGGATAGGACAGAAAGAACAGATTGGAACGAATGAAAATTCAGTGACAGACAGGCAACACATATACATACCCGCGTGTTTCAACGATTACACAGAAGTCAGCGCTAATAGCGAATATACAGGGACAACGACAACGAAAGTACCTAGAAACCACAAAGAGGAGAGGTGATGGGTGAAGAGAAAAAATGACGAATTGAATCGAAGCTGGCAGGGTATTGCGGATACACGAATCAAGAGTAGGTTCCAACCGAAACGAACAATGTACCATCGCAGGGCAGGTAGATATACTGTCGGTAGTGGAACGTTTACGGCTACGACTACAAGGTCTGTTAGCGAGCTGTAAGTCGTCCAGTACCTGGAGAAGGGAAACGATGGCCTGATGTTGGCCGTCTGCAGGATGCTCGCTGAGACTGCTCGGCAGCGACTCGTCCATGTAAAATTCAGTGGCCATGAAGTCGGTAGCGCCTATTCCAACGGAAGGACTGCTACCGCCACTGCCCGATAGCTGATGGCGTTGCTGTTGCTGCTGCTGGCCGTCGCACATCACGGACCGTGTCGAGGAAGGAAGATTGGGACTGAGGGAGTTGGACTCCTCGGACATGGGAGTGGAGGATTCCGGTAAGTCCCGATACTTGGGAAGACAGTTGTTGCCGCGATGAAGCAAATAGCTCGACTCGCCGTTCTCGACGCATTCGGTCAGCGGGCTCAGCTGAGCAGGACGCTCGCTGACGGACATACTAGGGAAATGGAAGGAGGATCCAGGCTCACTCGAGGAGGATGACCGGCTCGTCGGGTCCACGACTTTCGAATTAAGCGGGGATACGTTAGTCGAGGTGGAGGAAGCAGGGGACACGCTTCGCGAGGCACCAACCTCCAATTGCTTCTGACGCATTTGCTTCGCGCCATCGAACGACTCCGGCTTAGAGTCTGTGGCGCCCTGACTGATCTTCTCGAACTCCTCCGTGTCCGTCTCCGATTCGAAATCACCCCTGAAACAATGTAAAACCACCAATTATTAAATTATCGCGTGGTGCGTTTCTTCCGACCAACAACAACCGAAGAGGCACACGCTTAGGCGTCTGTCGCTATTCCAGGATAGGGACGCTTAAGCGGGCGTTTCCGTAAACGCTCATCTCGGCTACCTGTCAGACAACGTCGGAGCCCTCGCTCGATCCTGCTCCTTGGTCTCGTCGACGCGCATGGAAGCGTTATCCTTGTCCTTGTTACCCTCCGTGTTGGGCTCGGTAAGGCTCCTAGACAGGAAGAACTGCGTGATGCTGTTGAGATCCGGCGACGAGACATTGAGCGCCAGATCAGGTAGCTGCGATCTCAGAGATTCCATGTCGTTCAACGTCAACTGTAACAACGATTCCTTGCAAAAGCTGCTATCGTCTGTGACTCGCACGAACGCGATCAAACGTACCTTCGGCAACTCGCTGTCGAAGACAGACGGTGCTTGCGTGGCAAAAGGAGGCGGAGTGTCCTCAAGACCCGGGAACAGGGTGTTCAGGAAATGGCCACCGAACTTGCTCTGGAATTCCCTTCTGCGAGCCAGTTCCTCGCTGTGGACGGTCAGCAATTGGCAGGCGAGATTGCTGGCCCAAACGAGGAACGCCTGAGAGAAGGTGCGCCTTCGAACCACCTCGGCCACTGCGTTCATGTACATCTGAGGTGCGAGGTGGATCTGTTGCAGCACTTCCAGATGTCGTCGCAGACGCTTCAGACTCTCGTGGTAGATCACCAACTTGCTGTCCACCTCCATCATCTTGTTCTCCACGTACATGATCCACTTGAGGCGATGGTAGATGTTCACCGACAGCTCCTCCTTCGCTTTGGTGCATCTGCGACGGATGTCTCGCAGCTGGTTGTGGTTTTGCAGCATGACGAGTAGTTGGCGTCTGTGCGAGGTGCAGAGGTCGGGCAGCACGCTGGCGTCGCCCAAGTTGTTCGCTCGACTCTGATTCTGGAGGAAACCCTGGGCCAGTTCCCCTTGCTCGTGGACCAACTTCTTCGTCTGCACCATCAATTGCTCCAGAGCGAATAACCGTTCGCCGAGGCCCTTAATCTCCTTCATATCCTGCTTGTTCGCGCTGTCGATGGCCGCGTTCACCTCGGCCTTCAAAGCCTCCATCACCCTTTCGTCGAACTGTTCCAAGCCTCTCGAACACTGTTCCGCCACCTGCTCCAGACTGCTCTGATTGTCCTTCGCCGAGATCCATCGAAGCAAGCTCAACACCTCGTCCTTGCCTTCGGAGTCCTTTTCGGGCTGAGTCGGTTGGTCGTCCGGACTCAAGAGACCCTCGGCTTGAGCTCGTAACGCAGGCAGAATGGGTATTTTTGCTAACGTGCCCAGATCCGCGTTGAAACTACGGTAAGAAACGAAAAATGTAACGACCATTACCCACATTGTTATCGATTTAAAGTCCTACCGAGGACACTTACTTTTGGATCAGTGCCATGTGCTGTTGCCTCTCGGAGAGGTAGACGGCGAAACTCTGATGCAGGAGATCGGATCGCGACTGGAACATTTGAGTGATGTCCTCCAGGTTCGCCACCACAGCCGCCCAGCCCTGTTGCTGAAGGTGTTGATCGTGCACCAACCTCTCGCAGATCCTGGTCTGCTCCCGAGCCAATCCGCAGCATTGTTGTGCCAATTGGGCCCGGGCGATGAGGGTCTGGTACGTGGCTGGCATCGCCAACGATGCATCGATTTGACTCTGGAGATCGACATCTGGAACACGACCATTCGTCCGTTACATCGATGACGGGTTAAAAACATCTTCGACTTCTCTTCGGTTTTCAGAGTTTAAACCTACGCGGTCACGTTTCGTTCGTACTCTGGTTTAGCACTTAGGGTTAACACTTTCGTGTCCAATCGCGTAATAGTACATGTCCCAAAGCGACGGGGATCTTTGGGAAGTTGTAAAGTCGCTGGAGCGTAGTGGAACAGCAATCGCACTTTCCCAAGGTTCCTGAGAATCTTCGATACAATTTCCAGTAAGAAGTTAGGTCCGAACGGTTTCACGAAACGAGGATAGTTCGGATTCGAGGAGGAACCAAGTTGATCGACCTCTGGAAAGACGAGTCTTTTCGCGATCGATAGCAGGCTAGAAAGGTGTCGATCGAGCGGTCGCGGCTAAACGGCAGGTATATAATTGATCGATACGAACTTTGCCAACGTAATCTTGGCACGCGATGAAAACTCAAGGTCGCGGACACGGCTCGCACCGTTTCAGCACCTTTACGTCATAGCCTGAATGGATTCGCGGATCGTACAGACAAATTAGCTTCCCGCTCGCGAGTGTGGGAGACTAGGTTTCTACCGACGGCACTGTCGATACAAGGGTCAGCTTAAAACGATTACAACACCCGCTACCGAAACAGATTTTGAACCGTTAACGCGTTCAATGTAGCGGGAACCTGTAGTGTTCTCTCGCACGACAGTTTTTGCAAGACAGATAGTACACGAAATGTTTTAAATAAAAGTCGTTTGAGAAAGGCTGTTCAGCCGTTTGATCAAAATTTCCGCAAGAAAAGTGTCCACTCCCGGGGTGATCGGCGATAAAAAGGGGAGCGTGGAGCACAGCAGAGAGGCCAGAAGAGTAAATCGAGGCTAAAGTGTAGGTTGCTCGACCGACGGACAATGTATCGATTTTATGCAACGTTGCTTCGTCCACGTTTTCATTTTCCTTCGAATTACCTTGAAAAACAAACAACGTTGGGAAAATCGTTGGGGCGAGAATGGGGGAGAGCGATTCCCCGAAGCACAAACAACGAATTTACGACGACGAAAACAGAGAGATTCGATTAAAAGTCGACCAGGTGTTAACTCGCATTAATAGGACGCAATGTTCGATTCGTTAATCGACCTCGAATCGTTCTATCAGCATTCGCGACTACGCGATAGAAGGGAAGGAGAAGAAACCAGAAGGCGGAAGCGTGTCAATGATTTATTCGCGACGAAGCGAATACAGCTTCACCGTTGACTTATGCATGTTATTATGCGGAAAGAACAGACGCCGCAACGTCTCGATCCCTAGATCCGTTCGAGTTGACCGCTAGGGATATGCATATTTGAAATGTGCGGATTCCAAACAGGAACGTTGTATAACGCGTTCGTTGCGAAATTTCCGTCACGCTCGATTAATATTATTAACATTAATGTCGTTGAGTGATACGTGCATTTGGGGATCTCGGACTTAAAAGATTTCAGAGAAACGAGGGTACAGAGACATGTTTCGCTTTTATAACGAATCCGTAACATTCTTATTATCACCCAAACGACCATATTTTTCAGTCCGCGATAAAGATTGCCTCTATTCTAATTGGTTAAAAACTCGAATTAATCTTCTCCTAATTTATCTAACCGCTGAGATTACACAATCGAGGGACGGTAGCGAAGATGATGAAAATTCGCTCGCGTTTCGTGTACTGCATATAGCGACGGTGACCTCTTTTTAATCGTGCAGTTGCACAAGCTTCCGGCGCATCGCACGGTGAACCTGGCAAACAGGGGCCAAGAATTTCACGGCACGACACTGAATTCCGAGAATATCTTAACTTGGACTAATGCTCTCCTTTCCTAATTATATGTTCTATGCGTTGCAAACAAGCGTTTCGCGATCGAAACTGCGTTACGTTCGGAAAAAGGAAAAGAAACGATTGCAACGCGTGATACGTCTCTGCTTTTCGGCCCAGTTCCGAATCTTGGAAACGTGAGTGTACGTCTCGTAAATGTTGTTTTTAAAATAAACGATTACAGGGGTCCCAGATAGTCGCGATCACTAGTTTGCTTTTATTTTTCGTTTATCGACAAAATTATCTCCTGTTTCGCCAAATTACGCGGTTACGTGTTCATGCAAACAACCGACAGCGAAAACATCGCTCGAATAAGCACGTAGCCCGAAGCGTATTCTGGGAATATCAATCACGATATCAATTTTGAAACTTTCATTTTCCGTATTCATTTTAATCAAACGCAATCGTGTTACATCATGTGAACAACACGAATAATACGAAAGAATAAAAATATACAATTCAAGCAGCTACGTTTGAAGCATTTCCATTTTATTGCGTTAATCTGACATTTTTGAAAGTATTCGGAGATTCGTGGCCGTAAATAAATTCTTATCACGGTATTTGCAATCTCTCGTTAAAATTCGCGCTTAAAATTACGCGGCTGATTCATCCGTGAATATCCAGATAATCGGATATTAGTCTATCCGATAAAACCAGTTAAACGGAGCGCCATTCCTAATGTCACGTTTCATTGGGACTAGTTAAAGGGTTAATGGGTCACGCTATGATCCCCTCGACGTGCCAGAGACGATTGCGAATGCTCTTTCATTCGAGACAGTCCTCGACTGATGATCCGTGTCCGTTCGTGGCCAACGAAAGCCATTGGCAAACGCCTCGATCGAACCGCGTGCACGCATGAATGAAGGGATTGAAACGGCTCTATGGGGCACGCGATCAGATATCTAAAACTCGCTCGAACCATACAAAAAGATAGCTATCTAACTTTCTGCGAACTACCTTTCAAAAGAAACGAATTCGTTTTATTTCTTTGTCGCGTTATACTGTCACGCGGTATATTGCTGCACATTCAATCACCTACGCTACGAAAATCTGCAGTTTTTATATTCTCGAATGCATTTTGAAATTTGACCACCTAGTCCTGACCGATGGCGCAGAATTGTTTCTCAAAGAACACGGGAACAATATGTTATTTCACAGCTCTTTTAATGAAGAATATGATAATTAAGGAAGTACATAGACACCTTGGTGAATCATCTCCATCCACGCTATTTTTTCGATGACCCACGGTTCAACCACGCAGATCGTTAAAAAGGCATAAATTAAAAGTTGCGGCGGCGAAACTCGTGACTTTTACCACGTTTTTCCGATCGAAACTGCTTCGTCGCAAACAAACGTAATCGTCGAGAATATCGTTTCGTCAAAACAAACTGCAGTACGTTCTTTCGCCAACGGATGCATATACATGTATGTATAATATGCAACATAAATCTTTTCGAAGTTTGCACGCACAAGTACATTAATCACGAGAATTAGGCTCCAAATGGATAATTATGATCGGTTGCTACATGAATTCTTTAACGATCGTCCATCGACAAAGAACGAATGCAGCGAATACGCAGAGCTAGTGTATGACGTATAGGCACGATATATCCAACACTTGGACCGGGTCCCAGCCTTGAGGGTTTATTCTAGTAACACGAGGGTTTCCTTTTCGGATCTCATGGTTCTCGATCGCTCATCTAACGCTATGATAACGTCCCGAGAGTACTCCGATTCCTGTGCCCGTTTCTTCGTAATGTTTCAAAGGCTCGGTATTTCAACGGATCCGCCACCCCGTTGAAACCTTGTATATTATTGGTTTTGCGTTTCACGCTAGGGTGCCAGCAGCTTAGGCTAGAACCTTGGCTACGAGAAAGAGAGCAGTCGCGGGTTCGAGACCCGAATGACAAAAACCTTGCCCGGTTATGCACTTGTACGGATTGCGAATACGTAAAAACCATTCGATTCTACACGCGTTCGACGATCTTATCGCAACATCTACAGACATTTATCTATACATATTTACGGATCCGAAGATTTCGGAGCATCTATTATCCAAAATTGTACGACGCGGTAACAGCCACCCAGATAGCGTTAATTCGCGAGCATATTTAGTTATTTAGCTTCGAGCTCGAAATCTTGTCGGATCAAACGAATACCGTGAACCCGCGAATCTTTTCGTAAACACGTGCTACGAGACTGTTCTCACGAAGCTAATGTTATTTACCGTGTTATACTCGTATCTCTGAACGTTTCACGAAACGAGCCGCACGATACGACGCTTGATATCTGCTCGTAAATGTCCCGATAAAAAAGATCGCTGGCGAGTCGTGGCATGTTAATAAATCCTGCGGTTCAACGAACCGCTATATGCATTTCGCTATCGGGATTCGCGTTTCTTGCTCGATCGAATCCTAGACGTAACGCGTTTCAGTGCGCAAAGAAATATAGACCCACAAATCGTGAAGAGCAACAAGAAAAATCTGACAGAGATCTTTTAGTGTAATATCTACAACAGTAATCTAATCATAAGGAAATGAAATGGAATTTTGAATGATCTCAGAAAACGCACGCAGTGTGACCACTCTCTCAAGAATTTGTTTGGTTGGTTAGAAAACGCTTCCGCCATAATCGTAGCCTAATGGAAGCAGCATTCTCCTCATTTTTCCATTCTCTTCCAGTATATTCCCTCGCGTGGCAAGAATACGCGTGACGAGGAATGATACGGCATTAAATTCGAAGCAGACAACCTGGCACCGCTAGACTCGCTCTCTGTCCAATGCACGTGTTCCAAGCGGATACTCTTGCGTGCTCGCACGTGTATGCTCTAGCCTTATTTTCGCCGCCAAAATCGAAAATAAAAAGCCGCTGGAAAATTTCCCACTAAAATAGCTTCAAACTTGGAGTAGCTGCTATCAATATTTACTTATTTATTATGTATAATATAATGTGTAATATGCAATGAAATAAGAGAATGATCGCTCCAACAGAAATTTACTTCGCTTGGTAGAATTGTACCGTAACTTAACAAACGTGGTCTCGAAGTTTCCCTCGGATGTTCATTTTCGCGGGCCAATTTCGTTCTCGAAATAGCCGCTCTCTTAAATCTGCTAGCTGCTACGCAAGTTATTCTTGGTCCAATAACAAACATTGCCGAACAGTGCAGGCGCAACAATGATTCTTTTCGATCATTCGCAATGGCGAAGTATTCTTGAATGTAGAAAGAAGAAGGAAAAGATACTAAAAACAGCCGCGACATAATTGTTGGCCGCAATTCAATGCGTTCACCGTGAAAATAATGTTGGTGCGCGGAAATATGACGAAATACGGCAAGTTGAGATACGACACGTAGAGATGCATGAAAAAATCTTGGGAGAAAAGCTTAACAGCCGAGTACTGGAATCATCGTAGTCGCTTGACCGTGACAAATCGTTCGATAAGGAACGATGCGTGAAAATCGTAAGTGAAAATCCTCTGACAGTGTATCTCTGATGAGAATACACTTGATCACCACCCTCGTTTCAACGGAGTAGAATCGATACGAGCCGTGTATCGACTCTGTCGGCCTCGTTTGGTCCTTTTATGTAACCACCGACAGGACGTTGGGAAAACAGAAAGGAAAGTGGAGTGTGTCTGTGTGGGAATATTAGCCGTCTGTTGCTTAACCTTCTTCTCGCGCAATTCTATGGCGATTCGAAGCAAAAAACTCAAGCTGCTTGCTTCGACGATTTAGAAAACGTGGATGGATTGACTATCAAACATTTGTCCAATCAACTTTGATGACGAGGTATTCGGTCATTAACTGTAAATATAAAACTTTACAAACAGAATGTCATTCTACTGGTCATTTATTCGAGAATAAATTGTCATTTTTTCGTGGATCAATAAACATTTATTTTTAGTCAAGCTATGTACAAGGAGTTATGTATACACTTTTGCCATTTTAACGGTGGTTAAATGCCGTTATAGAAGACGATCTGCTGGGAAACGAAGAATTTTCCCGCCAAGTTGGCCAAATTTCGGGAGCGGTGGTAGTCGACGGTAAATATGGTGGGTAATGGAAAGCTTCCAACTCCGACTTCTGTAGCTTCTCCACAGTGATTTGTGCGATATGGGGTCCAACTGGGTCGAGCGTTGGTCGTGCAACAGGAATGAACCAATTTTTCCTCTTTTTCGATCAATTTGGCTTTAGTAGCCAAAAACAACGTTATGAGTCGTTTCCAACATTGTTTCCACGAATTCGAAAAACACACCAATTTTGCGTATTCTGCAAAAATCGGTCAACCGATCAAAGCAATAAAGATATCGTAACGAACAAATATGGCGAATACATCTTTCGAAGTAACTTAATCTAGTAACTGAAATTTCGCGGCAAACGAAAAATAAGTGGCTATACGTTTAAACATTTGTCAAATTTGATACTTGATACGTATTAGAACGCGTCAGCCAGAAAATGAACACGTCACTTCGAAATGACAGCTCCGAATGAGATTCTTTCTCACTGAAACTTATTAATGGTGTTGGTAAAGAGAAAGGCACGAAAATAGGCGTGATTGTTTCAGCGATAGCGGACAGCGCTGTTAGCTCGATCAAGAAATTTTCTTCGTTCGCGGAACGACTCGAAAGCGTGGAACATAATTGTTCGTGCAAAGAGTTGGCTTACGTCTACAAGAAAATACCTCTGCGACAGATTTTTCCACTTCCAGCATCGTCGGTAAATTCCAAAATAGTAAAAAATTCGTGGAGACTTGTCCAAAAATTTCGATCCACTCCGAAGACAAATATAATACTTATTAAAATATAACTTATAAAAAATATTACAACAGGACATCTTATTTTCTTTAATGTCCTGATACAATAAAATAGCATCAGAATTCTATGTATACCACGTTAGATTATTTCGGATCAACTCGGAAGTTGGTTTTATTCTTGCATAGTATATGATTGATGGTAGAGATATTCTTTGATTATTTCTGCTGGCATTAGTCGAGTTAACGTTCAGAACGGATAGGCTGGGTTTTCCACGACCCTTGTATCTAGCCGCGGTCCACTTCGAGGCGGACTTTCACGACGTTGATATGCTCGATAAAAAAGCGCGCTAGAGAGGGAGAGAGAAGAGGTGTGCCAACGCCAAGAAAGAATATTAATTCCAACTGAGCGTTTCACTTGTGCGCATTGTTTCGTCCAACACTTTAATTCACGGGATTAAAAGTGACAATTTTAGGGTAAAAATGAAAAGCTCTGCAGCTATCGTTTAAAACAAATCTCTTTCTTTTATGAAAGAAGAACTTTATTTCTTTATATTAAGAACTCGCGCGAGTAAATATTAATGGTATCAGAATTATTCGGAATCGTTTACTTTGCCAGTAAACAACAGTCGAACAAACAAAAAGTTGTCAACATAAAGGTAATTGCTTGTTAGTTGTACATTTTTTGTTCGACGAAAAAGAGTTTGCAGTGTTGGTTCGCGGAAAAATCCATCGAACACATCCGACCTTCCTCTCGAAATACGTCCGCGATTCGACGTGTCGATAAACGAAGGCAAATCGCAGAATACAGAGGTGCGAAACCGAGCATCGGAAGCCAAGGAAGAGCGCGTAATAAAAGGCCTCCTTCGCTGGCACTCGGCATCGAGCCGAACCGATATTCTTTATTTAGCTGTCGATAACCAATCGGCCGGGTTTTATTTAGACCCCGATACCATTTCTCCTCGCTTTTCTCCACACAACGATGCTCATTGTTACAAAGAAATCTGCTCTACGACTATCGTCAACGCCTCAACTGTCCACCATCCCCTTTCGAAACCTCTAACTATCTCCTCGCCACCTTTCATGCTCAGGGACGACAGAAAAATATGTTTTCGCGCAAACATCGTTACAACAGCGTTTATCGATTTACCAGCTTGTTCGCTGCTTTCAATTCGGATTTTATATTTCCCTCGAAACGCAACCCTCGAGCAGAGGATACTCTTGCGAAATATATTCATTATTCTACTTAAGATCCTTACGATCTTAGAGTCTCGCAAACTGAAACGTTCAAGGTTTGAACTCTCCGAAAGTCCCACAAACACTCTTCTCGGAGCAATCGATCAAATATAACGTCGATTAATAATGTGCCGATTATTTGCTAGACCAGAAACGGTCTCGCATCGAAAAATATTCTTGGAACAAACGTGAAACGTGCGTTAGAGTATAAGAGGAGACAATCTATACGAGTGTGAAGCAGCACGTGCAGCAAACGTGTTCGAATTGAAACGAAGTCGAAGAAGAAGACAGAGGAGGCGGTCTCTCGTGCGACCAACCAGTCGTATCACGATCCGCGTGTGTTCAAGTACTCGATGACCCGGTCGTCTCACGTTCTATCGATAGCAGAAGCCACTTACGTGACGTTTTCCAGTCAGCTGACGATACGATGCGCGACGATGCGTCAGCAAAGCGGCAAAATGTATAGAACGATCGGGGAGCATTCGTTCGAACAGCCATGGTTTCTCTTTTGCTGCACCGCCAATGTAACAGGTGCGACGATGGAACTGAACATCAAGGATAAGCAAAGTGGAACTTTGGCGGACGTGTCGAATACGATTCGCAGCTGAGAAAATTGCCATAAATTATCTTCAATATGAATAAATAAAAGAATAATAACCGGTCGTTACAAAATTCTCTTATTATTTCGTGTTATAAATTCTTCTCGAGTACTTAATTATACCATAATGATCTTCATATGTGCAGCGAGTATCGAATTTAAGTCGAACGCGCACGTGTGCGTCTACGATGTCACCAAGAGGTGGAGACCCCCGCGACGTTCAGCGCGTTAATTGCTAGAGAAAATGGTAAAGTTGAGGAAAGCTAGGATTATCGATAGGCGTTAGATCGATCTCGCATTGTCAGTGCGGGTAAAACCGAACCTGTTTATTAGCACGTTTTCTCGGCGAAAAGGAGAGAGATTTAATCGACGCGTTGCATAATGTTCTTGGTAGGAAGTTTTGAAATGAAAGATAATTAAAGTGGTGAACGTAATGATCTTTAGTTGCAGGGAATAACTGGGTCAGCTTGATACGCGTGTTTACGAACAATCTTTACGATTGCAGGAATGAAAATTCAATGGAAAGGAAAATCGTTAAATTGCTGAAAAAGTTTCGAGTACGGAGTCCAAAGTATAGAATCTAAGTCTATATCCATCGGGAGACACGATGCGATCAATTTATCGGTAAAAAGAAATCCATTCGAGTTTCGTTAGTTTGACGGAAGAAAAGGGTCGTAAGAGGCGACATGATAAAGCGATGCTTAAATCTACATATGTAGCACTATTCGAACTTTGTTCCACGTCGTAACGATCGCAAAAAGTGACAGAAACAGGCTACCTGTGCTAAAATTCAAAACCTGGCAGATCTTCCGTTACGTCAGATTTATTGTAGGCAGAATGATGTAAGTGTATGTGAAACAATGATATAATCGCGAGGGAACGTACTACAGAGAAATCTGTTGGTTGGCAAATCGTGGAAACGTACGTTCTTTTTTCTATTAAGAATCAAGCTGCTAGCATTTTCCACAATAATTATTGCGATTCGATTGAATTTTATTAACAATGTAAGAGGTTCCCGGAATCTTACTAGCGTGCGCTCTTTAATTATATCCTTGTTCAACTCTCGATTGATAGAGCGAAACCTCGTTACGCAACTCGTAGTCGTCAATTTGCGATCCGTCAGAAAGCCAGATGTAACAATACGTTCTATGAAACTGTACGTTAATTCGATTTAACTCCACTGCTTGAAGGTCAATTATCCTAAAAGTGAAATTAACCCTTCAGGGTTATCCACGACAGCCTTCGACGTTCCACTCGTAAGCAGAGACGTTGGAAAATTATCTAATACTCTTTACCTTAGATCGCGTTTACCTTGAAGCTCTGCAGAAACGTTCGTTTATATTTTCGATTTAAAGTTTTTCCAGTTGCACTCGAGATCCAAGATGCAAGAATAACAATATATTGATTCCTGGAATTTTAAGCATCATGAGGAAACAGGCTGTTCTGTCTGACCTTGAGATGTGAAGGATCTAGAGAATACAGGTATCTAGGATACTGGGATCCTTATTGATATTAGGATTATGGGGATCTAGATGAGTAGGAACGTTTGAGAGGTAAGATGTCGAAACTGAAGCAACGGGGTCCAATAACGTGTTACTTGAAATTGAGCTGACATTCGTCGCGTTAAACAATTTAGCCAGATTGGCCCAGTTTTGGCTAGAAATCGACGCCGAGAAGGCACCAATTGACGAGCAGATTGAGTAGAGGAGCAGATTGTTATCAGTCGGATAAAAGAAGTGTGTCAAAGTTAGTCACGAGGTTTGTTTGCGCGGGTCAGTCTTGCGTCTTCGTAACGAGTAGCCGCGCTTTGTCACCGTCTCTTTTTCTCAGCTACGAATGGACAAAATGCTCGATAAGAAACGAACCGTTACGGGATTAGCCAAGTCGTTCGATTAGCTGAACCGTGGCCAAACGAGAAACCTGCTTCTTCTCGTGACTACGCCGATTTTCCAACCGTTCGCAATACCTTTGTGAAAAAATAATAGAAAACGTGCTAATGGAAGTTTACTGGGACAAGCTGATCGTTTCGAACAGAAAATATCTTCTCAGGCTTTTAAAGGAAATCAACCGAAGAAATCTAATGCAGTTTGAAAAAACAATACGTTTATTACAGATACACTGTTTTCGTCGGATAGATATATTTCTTGTTATATATTAAATGGAGAATGTCCCTGATCGTGGGTCGATGCGATCGGCTCGTTTCGCAGGGAAAATCGAAAGTGCGATAAGAGCGAACTTGATCGTTACTTCATCGGCAACCGGTGGATGCGAGGAGCATCGCAACGGGTTACCGGTGGTCTGTGGTCGCGTTACCTCGAGGAACGTCAACGTTATAACCCGAGCCAACCGACTACAGATAAAACGAGCGAATGCGAAACAACCGCTGCTCTATGCACTGCAATCTTCGCTCGTCCCTTCAAACCCACGAGGTTAACGTGCGAAACTTTTATCAAAAGTCTTCAATTTCTAAAAATACTAATCAAAACACTCTGGTAGATTAGCACTTCGCATGGCTAAATGCGCGATAATATACAGTCTCTCTTTTTTTATCGATACGTAAGAAGGTTTATCAATAAGAGGCATATTTACTAAACACGGCTGGCTGTAGTGGTAAATATTGATAAGGATTAATCGTCTCTAGCCGATTTGAAACTCATGTCTGAACTCGTGACCCGTTGCTCGGGCGGCGGGAAACAATCGTACGGACAAAGGACTCGAGTTGTTCACACCGAGGGTCCGTGCGTCGAAAAGGATGAGCAACGCTCGATCAACGACAAGGAAAACTCGTTTTGAACAAAGAAATTTCGAGGGTCAACAGCAGGTAGACGGCCTTTCGAATGATCGTCGAACCTCCGATTTCCAGTTCTCAAAGGTTTCGAAATGATGTTTCTTCGAGTCTCGAATCTTCCAGTCGTTCTCATATTAGAATAATTGCACCCTTTAAGAAGAAAATTAAAAAATGTAACATACAATTTGAGAAAATAAATAAACGGAGAAAATGTGTAGCAGTATGTCGGCATTGTGTCTGCTTACGGTACCGAGAGCACAAAGACAACCTTTTAGCCTCATACTGTCACACGAGTATCGCTATCTTTCCACTGATATCATCTCGCTTTTTTTCCTTCTCTTTGCACTGGCCGATAAGCATCGTTATTAGCCGTGTCCTTCCGGCACGGTTCCCGGTTAACGAAGCCGAGAACGTGCAATCTTGTCGACTCCTCGCGAGACACTCGTTCAATCACGCGCGTAACATTTCGTCGAACGATGCATTAAGCGGCTAAAATAACCGTTGGTACCAGGCACGAAAATTAGAACTAAGGTCAGGTTGGTAGGGTAAGTGGACCGGTAACTACCGCACGCTATATAGCCACGCGTTACTTCCCCGCTCGTTAAATGATCGAATTTACATTTACGTTTGTAATGGTATTGAAATAAATGAAACGTAAGCACGAGGAAATGGAAGACAGTAGAGCGTGAACGGGGGCTAAGGAAATTTACAGGTGGAAAAGGTTCGTCACTCACCGGAACCGTAGTCTATACTCGGCGTAGGTGGAAGTTGGCTCTCAATTGCGGCCTTGCTGAATAAATAGATCGGATTGGTATCGGTTCCAGCAGAGTAAGAGCACACACGAGCATTTGGTTCCAGACTTTCGCCTCCGCTCATCAAGAGCACCTGGTGAGCCGCTACCACGCCGCATTCCCTCTCGATCGCTTCCTTCAGCTGAGAGACACTGCACAAAAACGAGAAAAAGTTGAAAGAATTTTCTTTTATTAATAGTAATAGTGCACGTTACATATAAAATGAAAATTTCTCAGATATCTCCCCCGGACACAGAAAGTGAAAGCTTCGAACGAAGACACTAAACGACTAATTTGAAAAATGATCCGACTAGACGATAAATTGTACAATAAACCGTAACAGTTGTACAGCTTCAGCGTCGTCGATTCCGTGATTAAGGTCAAGATTATCTGTAGCCGTATCAGAGACTCTCCTCTTAAGAACAGCCAACAAAAGTCGACGAGTAATTGGGGAAACTTGCAAGACTTCTGCGTGGAGAATCTAGCACGAGGGACCCACCTTCCAGCGTCCGGAAAAACACTGTTACCTGACGGGTTACGGGTCTGTACGACCCGGTTCTTGCCACGGTAATTGCCGGATGACGCGTTTCCGTAATTCGTGTGGAAAAGAACGAGGCTGAAAAGTGGGAACCGCCAAGATGAAAAAGAAAGGAAGACCGAACGGTTAATCGAAACCTACTTTCGATCTCTAAGAAGATTCTCTTATTCTTTGACATTTGGTAAATAGAAATTCGACGCGAATATAATGCAAGTAGGTTAGCTCCGAAAAAAAACTCGAATGCACTTGATCCGGATTATACAATTGGGTGTGTTTATAACGTGGCTGCACACCGAAGCGAGGAGACTTAACGCGTTCTTAATCAATTCGAATTATATGCACGGAATTGTATTCCAGTAATCTTGTAAAATCGTACCACGTGGAATTGATGTCGAATTAAACTGTGCGAAGCTTGTGTAAAAAACACTGAATCTATAGATGAAATTGCAATCGGTGTCGCGGCGAGGGCAGGTTGCATGAATTTTATTGCACAGCTCGCTGTTACGAGTCTCTTCTCAGGCTCGCCACGGACACACGGTGGCCATAAATTGAACGTAAAAGGAACTGGAACGGTGCGAGCGAGACGTCATCAACACCCTCGGCAAGGTTAAATAACGGATAAGGAGAACTCTTTGTTCGATGCGAGGACAACGTGAGTAGCATCGCGTATTAATTACAAAAAGAAGCTCTCGCGGGTGTCGCTTCGAGCGACAGTGGGACACTTTATTCACCCGACTTTATATATCACTGGTTAAAGGGTTTCTTGCATATTTTCGAATCTATCGGGCAATTCTTTGATCCTTAGTATCCACGGATTTTCTCACGGTAAACTACCCCTGCGAATAGAAGCTTCGGAGGAAAGTGTGGTTGTCCACTTGACGGAATAACTCGGTTAAATGGCTAAACGGTGAAATTACATCGTCTATTGCTCGCGTCTCGTAAACCTGTTTCCGTAAACGTGCAGAACGAACATTTTATTCGGAGGCGATATAAGACGGTGTTGTGGGCAAGAACGGGGACGTGCGTTAACGGTATAGCGGAGAGGGAAAAGTTCGGACGGAACGAGGTTAACGCGAATTAGGAAAATAAAACTGGATAGGCGTATCCACGGGAATCGAGGAAACACGCCTTTACGATGCTACATAAAGTGTATCTCCATTATTCCGATTAAACCGCGTTACGGTTCGCGTACCATCGGATGGCTAAATCGAATGTGTTTTCTCCGTATCTTCGTTGGCGAAAAGAAAGTCAATCCAGGTCTCTCGAGATTACCATTCAGCCGAATCTTTTTCCGCTTTGCAAACGATCGTTTGTGTAGCTCGGGGCGAATCGACTTGGTAATTGAGTCGGTGGGCACATCCACATTACAGGTTTGCGTTCGGTAATCGAACGATCCAAGATGTTCAGAAATTTGGAAACTCGAGAATGTTAGAATGAAAAAATTCGATCGTGAAAATCTACACGTTGATTTCCAATTTATACGATTAAAGGCGAGGTGCTTAATTAGATATAAAATCCAGTAATTCATGCAAGTTATTATGAAATCACCGAACGTTGCAACGGACTCGATTCTTGCCAACTAATTATTATTAATTAATTAAATTTTATAGTCGAACAGAATTTACATTTATTTACGTAACATATTAAAAAACCTGAATAACGATCTGAATTGCTAATGTATCGATTGTGAGCGTTAACGCTTGCATGACGTTTTCGTAATATTTTCCAGTGACCCTCTTCAATTTAGGTAGTCATTTTTCATTAGCAATTTCACGTTTAACGAACCGTTGTTGCTCGTGTCATTGCGGACGGTATATACGTGATTACATCTCTGGCGTTCTTGGAACGAGCTTAGCCAAGCCCTTGTAAGCATCAGAGGAATAGCTTCAACCGACGCGCAGAAAAGGCGCCCTACTCGCGGATACCTTCAATATTTGTGCATTAAGATAGCGGCTGCCGGTCAACGACCTCGTTCGTCGAGGCAATTAACGATGTGTGTCGATCCATGGTGGCGCCTTCGCTCCGTTGCTTTTATTCTTCTGCGCGCGTGCAACACCGTGTAACACTCTCAAAACTTCGAACAAACACTGTCGCGCCGCTACTCCAACTAGTTTTCTTTTCGCTGTGTCCTCAACTACCGGCGACATAACACGGTGAGTCGCTTCAGACAATTTAGCTTTGTAAATTCTTGGATTGGTAAAATCGTAAAACCGAAATAAAAGTCTGATTCGTTAATCTACGTAGTCTGGTCCGATCGTAGTTCAGGGAGCATAATGAAAGCTCGCGGAGCAGGCTGCGTGCCCACGTTCGTCCGTGAACGGTTTTGCAATTTGTTCACCTTCGGGAGAGCCTTGACACTTCCACGCTGTGTCGTTGTTCGCGATACTCGCGACTCCAAGCAGTTGCTAAATGACAAACGACGACCAATCGCGTGAACGAGCATCGATCAACGGTATGTTACTCGAGCCACGCGATATGCAGAAAAATAGAGATGATCGAGATTCGTTTGTCGCGAACTCGATTGCAAAAAACAAGCGTGGAACGATTAAGCATCGATAGATTTCTCTTAAAGGTCTGGAAACACGAAATAATAGCGAACTATCGCGAACGTTCGAGTGAAAGGGTTAAAGAACTATGATCACTCAAGGACCTACGCTTTCGATACACTCGATCTAACATTTCTTTCTCCATTCAAATTCGCGTTACATTCATTCGGTTTTACATTTCATTTCTACCAAATACATAGCATACTAGCCAAAGTTCTAACTTTGAATACTACGTAGCAGGTGTATTTCTGAGAGCACTAAGCGGTGGCAAATTTTCGCGTAAAGAATACATTTGCCGTTCGCGCATGCAAGGAAGTAAGTTTCACAGCGAGCTGGTGCGATAACTATCGGCACGAGTTTAACGAGGGAGTCTAATCTGGGCGTAATATCGAGCGGGCCTTTATTATGTCAGAAATAATGCGGACAGGGGAACTAGGAAACGTATGGGGTTGGATTAGTCGCGAACGACAAAATACACGTTCGAATAACCGAAACCTAACCCAACTTAAAGCCCCTTTCCGAATTGACGAGAACAGAGCTACGAATCGACGTTTGTCCAAATCTGACCCAAATGTAACCGAAAGCTAAACTCGTAGATATTTCGAACTTCGAAACAAACTAGGGAGTTTTCAAGTGGACTGGACGGAATACGCGTATATCTCTCGACGAGCAATATCTCAAGAACGTGTTGACACGTAGTACGATCGAAGCTTTAATTAAGTAAACAATTAGTAAGTAATATCGCGACAACGTATCGTGGTAATCGTCGCATTCGAGACGCAGCGACTTACTCTTCACGATTATGCAAACGATTCCAAGTTCTAATTAGTCAGGGTATTCTACGGTAAATATTTTTGTTTTGAACGTAGGTGCATCCGCGTATAGTGTAGCGATATAGAGGAAGGGTTAAGCAGAGAACAACACGGCTCGAATAATTAAATCTCCGTAATGTGCGATACGCGTGACGTTCGAAGTTGTCCTACATTCGAAATAGAGGCTCGTTGAAGGTTTATCAGGCCAAACTCGAGGGGTACCATCGTTTTTGTTCTCCGGCACAATCGTCTGGTAAAACTGGCTTACGTTCTTCTAACGGAAAAAGCACCGGAGCGAGTACCGCGTTGCAGCAATTACAGCGTTCGTTTCGAGTGGTTCGCGAAAGAAACGAGGATAAAGGTCTGTTTGATGCGGTATAAAGAAGCAAAAGGCGAAAGTATATGGCGATCGATTATAACCGATTGCGGTAGGCAACGGACGATGGCTCTTAAATAGAAATCATAATCTATAGAACGTTTCCTTTCTTTGTGTACAGAAATACTTCCAGCATACACGATCCAAGTTAACCAATTACACTTCGGACTAAAGATATCGAGTGTTAACTATTTTTCAAAATAATCCAGTATAAATATTGACTGTATCGTTTCGAGTCATGTCATTCGATCGCGCAGGATCGAATCTACATCGAACTGTATTGTATAGAATTGACCCGCGTCGAAAACAGTTTAATTCCCGCGAACGTGTAGAATTGAATCGCGTCGAATATATCTACAACGAATTGAATCGTGTGAAATTCAATCACACGGAATTAAATTGTGTGAGAACAGAATTTGGTGGAATGAAATCGCATCGAGAGGAATTGAACCGTATCGAATGAAATTACACGGAATTAAACGACGTCAAAATCTAAGCTGTTTCCTTGAAACTTTGTTTCTGCCGTTCAAATTTCATGCTTTCCCTCTGCTGAACAATTTACGACCGTACTATACCTGCGAACCTGCTTCGTGCGAATTAAATGTACCCCTTTATACACACTTTTAAATCCCGTAAATGAAAAATAATAATTCATACAGTTTACACATTCGAAATTAAGAGGAACGTAACGCAAATCTAGGAACTACTCGAAATTCGATTCATAACCTTGTTACAAAAGTGACTGGTATCGATAAATAAAAAAAATGAGTAAATAAATAAATAACGAATGGTAGACTTACGTCTGCAGCGCCAACTTGATGTCGAAGGTGATGGTGGTGCCGGTGTCCAC
Source organism: Megachile ligniseca (assembly GCA_945859555.1). Lineage (NCBI taxonomy): Eukaryota > Metazoa > Arthropoda > Insecta > Hymenoptera > Megachilidae > Megachile > Megachile ligniseca. The sequence goes on from OX243792.1 coordinate 3,231,975, forward strand.
GTGGAATATGTACAACATCTTCGGGCCGGTGAAGCTTCTTCGAGTCCAGCGACAAGAGGGAAACGACCAGGCCGATCGAGAAACACCAGTGGCATCCGGTGAAGTTCAGCCTGCACGACACCCGAAGAAGACGAGGAGCAGCCTCTGTCTCGTCAGCTCGACTCCTGTAAGTCAGCTCGATCGGGGCCGTACCCCTGGTTTCCCACAGCTGGCGAGTACGGCCCCCCCGAGTTTATGCTGCATCGATCACGAATTCGTCGTTCGTCGTCGAACTCTCACCGGCTTTGGCCAGCTTTTCGTCGCAAAAAAAACGAGCAACGCGAATGCTTCGGTCAACGACGCGTCTACGTTCAATTTCGCACGAGTCTTCAGCTTGTTCGGCGAGCGAAAATATCACGAGATCATTGGTAACTAAGAAAACGAGTCACCCGCACACAGCCTTTCGGAAGGGAAGCTATTGTCCGTCGGTCGAAAAGGCCGAGACTGGTCGGCTCGGTAAAACTATAGGAGCGAGGTATAATCCGCTGGAACGCGGGGTCGTTTTACAGGACGGCTATCTGATTTTCACGACGGTAGGCTCCCTCGGAAACAACTGACACTCGAACGCGTCTTCGATAGATTGCGTTACACCGACAAAATGATTGTAAAGGTTGTGGTCGTTGGTCCGTCCAGTCCCGAGGATCGCACTGTTGCTTCCGTGAGCATCGGTCGGTCGCGTACTCCTACTTTTTCGTCGACCACTGATCCCTTTGGACGCGTCTTCCCGACGAATAAGCTCGAAATCACCGTTGCAACGATATGGAGGACTGGCTGACGCCGAACTTTCGGATCAGCTGCTCGTCAAAACAAAGCACTCGCGCGTACACGAAAGGCTAGCGAGATCCTTTCTCCGCGAACCGCGTTCGTACACTGACGGGACACTACACGATCGACGATTAATATTTCGTGGATCGTTCGTGGACGAAACGATATGTCGTCGGATCAAGCAGGACGCCAGGATCTGGCTTTGTATTGCGATGAACCGTGTATACGCCGAGAGTGACGTACCGACCACAACAAACAATGCTGCGCCACTCGCACGGGAACCTATGCGCAGAGATCGAAGCACGGAACAAAGAAACTCCACTTTCGCCGCGGATTCTCGCGTTTATTTTATTCGACCGCGTTTACTTGTTCGTCCGTTTCGCGTTAGCTGCCGAATTTCACACACGCGTATGAGTCGAACGGTCGTCCGCTTTTATCGAAGCTCTTGCACCGTGTTACCCGAGAGTGAAAAAGTAGAGGGGCAACTAGCTTGGCGCAGACCCGTTCGACATCTTGCTCTGACGCATCGCGTCGCCAGCTGTTTACTGCCGAGTACGGACCCGGTCGAGTACGGAGGACAGAACGTCTCGCCGTGTGATTCGCTTGCGCAGATCTTCCACTCGCCACTCAGCTGTTACCCCCGCTACCGAAGCGCCATCTCATCACCAAGATGGCGTGGGTGCCGCGGCGTCGGTTTGAACGTGTTTCAAAGTTTCTCTTACAATTAGTGTATTCGCGATACGAACTTTTAATATTTTTCGCTGACTTGTGCAAATTCGATTCGCGTGTTTGTCGCGTGTGTCCGATATATATTTCATTTCGATTCATACTTCGGTGTGCGTGTGAACGATGCGAATCACTGTTCCGTTGGCGGGAAATAATCGCAGCGTCTACGAGCAGTGCTACTTCGTTAAGCTGTTATGTGAGTAATAACTGTTTTTGTTTTTCGATATAATTCTCTCAAAGTGACCATTTATGTTTTCGTGCCAAGATTTTCGATTATTAAGCACTGATTTTAAATATAATCGTCACCTTCGAATTACATTTATTCTGATCTACGTCGTTTCTACTGGCAATGCTTGCCTTCAAATTTCAACTAAATGTAATATTATTTTTGCATTTATATTCGATTGGGATAATTTTCTAACCAATTTTTCGATTACAAAGCACTCGAAGTTCGAATTAACGCTTTCATCTTAATTTCATTAGAAGCTTATGCATAAGCATTGATTACAAAGTTGTCATAAAAATGAATGGTCACTGCAATGCAGCATCATATATAGACTACGCATTATTTACGAGTCTTATTTTGCAATGTGCTTACATGTAAAATATTTGTATAAATTTGGACTTTGAAACGGTCCGTAAATATCGATGGTGCTGCCATCGTAGAAGCGCGTTAGAGCGCATGCGCAAAAGTATAGCGATCCGTTGGCACAGTCGCTTCCGTGTGGAGCATCTTTAGGCCAAGTCGGCTGTGAAAGGGGACAAATGATGTAAATTTCGTTGTCGGTGGCGTGGGCTCTTAAATTGCACGCGGTATGTTTGTTTACATACCGCAATATACATAATGCGAATAAAAGGTATAAACGTTGAAACTTTCGATGTTTCGGCCATGTTAATAAACATTTCACGGACGCTATATGTACATAGTTTCGTTTAGCAAAAATGATAAATTGGCGCCCAAAAATAACCTCTGCCATTTGTAAACTGTCAAGATCGTTGCGTAGTTCGCTACGCTATGTTTATTCGATAAATTAGTCGTGTTCCTTTCGAGAACAAAAGCGTCGTTGTAAGTGACCTAACCGTGTTGCTTCCTGTTGTAGTAAATACCAGATTTTAATAACTGCGTCATCAGGTCAAAATTGAACGAAAGAACGAGAATGAATAACGATCGGTAATATTTACATTCGATCGAGAATCGTTCACCTTTCGCTCGGGGCCATTGCGGCCACAAACGCTGTGTCGCGGGCATTGTCTCTCCCAATCGATCGGGTAAAATCGCAACCACGGTTACATATGTGCTAGGTCGTTAAATATAAAACATAACAAGCTGCGGATATTTTAGAACGCTTTCTTTATCATAGCTCCACGAAAATGAATAATAATATTGTAACGAATGAATATGGCAAATAAAAAGTACCGATTACATGTTTCAAACTACCTGGTCTAATTGAAAAGTGCCACCATATGAGATAATAGATACGAAAACTTGCGTTTCGCCGTTTAAGTTTGATACTTAACGACCTAATAGGAAGGTGCCGGTCGGGGCAACTTGGTGAATTTTAATTCTGTCGCGATTTTCTGCTCGTCCGCTAGCGCGGTGTCAATGCATGGCCAGGAATTTATTACGCCGTGACTCCTACACGTTAACTCGTGTCCCGGGATCGACGCAATAGAAATGGTTCTCGTATGCGTGTGTATATAATGCTGACACGTGGCACACGATAAAGTCATAGAAAGACACACTGTACGTGCCTTCTCTTCGGTATCGCAAATTAAAAAAGGACTTCTGAAGGTGGAGAGGTGCAAGCAGATACGATGACAAAAATATCGTAGCGAGGGCAGTGAAATGTCGTTTTATATAGTCGTGCGAGCGATGAGTACTATTTTAACCAGGGAATATCCAATTTAGTTGTGTCTTTTATGGCCACAGCTTTTTTCAAGCGAGATTCCTGTGAACATTCGATATCGAACGTTACGAGTCAAGATCTCAAATTCTCCAATTCCTAAATCCCTAAATTGCCAGATTTCCAGAAGCTTAACTTTCCGCACTTCCACTTTTCCATCCACGGTTAATGCAAAGGTTACTAACATGATTACATATACTTTCGATATCTACGAATTAATGAGCAACCTCTCGAGAGGTTAATTGTTTATCTCTTTATTGTGATTTATCGCGCTTGCGCACAAGTGCTCGAACCTTGGTATCGCGTTACTTTGCGCAAGGGAAGAAGTTTCTTTTCTTTCCCTGCTCGGGCATTGTTAACGTTGAATACAATTGGTTTGTCGATGGCCAACGCTGATAATGGTTTCAGTGATTAGTCATATATCGCGCAAGTCATACCGATGCAGTTCGATAGAATAAAAAAGCTATTGCACATACTTACGTATGTATATGCACATGAAGTACGCCGTTTTTTTTTGCCGAGACCAATTGTCTTCGATTGTTTCGCGAGGTTTTTTTTATGCGGTTGCGTTAATAAACGGAGATATTATTTTATCCACGTAGCTGTTTAGATGACGCATACAAATATATTCAATATCGAAATCTCATCTTGGTTTTTGTCGGTTTATTCTCACGTATCGAACTTTCCTTATAGATTCTTAACTATATTTCTAGATACCCGACTACCCAAATCCCCAAATTCCCAACGTCTCTAAGATACTTATTCCAAGATCGCTGGATCTCTAGATTTCTAGATGGCTAAACTTAGGTGGCTTCGGTGAACCTGAAAAATCCCTAGACGCATAAAACGGTGATTTTTTGTTGATCGAAATTTGAAGGCAGTATCGATATCGGAGCGAATAGATGAAGAAATTGCTTCCCCATGGCCGTACCGTTTTAACCAATTCAGTGACGGTAGTCCTGCCCGGTCGGGGATCGTTAACGATCATTTTCCTCTCGTGAAAACGCGAGCCTTGGACGTGACAGCCTCGTGATAATCGTCACGTCGTTGCCTGGTTTCTCGATTTTTCGATTGCGAAACGTTGCGCGTGCATAATGTAATCGTTCTCTAAGTTACGTTGATTGGAAAGTCGCGAAGTGAACTTTACGAACCGGCCACCATTTTCGCTGATTCCTTTATCGACGTGTACGATGACGATCAATTATCGTCGCGGAAAAACTGTAGCGCACCGCGTAGAACGAGTTTTTGTTTCACCGCCGATTTGCATATATGCAAATCCATGTGTAACGCGCCGCCAATAGACGCGCGAAGCGTGCGAGTTTTCGTGCAACGCGATTCAAGAACGTGAATTCTGCTCGATCAACTTTTCCCGCGCGAAAGAAGAAAACGACCGCGTGAGCAACGGTGAAAATTTCGATATCTTATCTACTTTCTCCGCTGCTTTATGGTTCGCGCGGGAACGATATTGCGTTAACCTCGACGCGGTTCGTTCATAATTTCTGATTACACCGAAACCTCAAACCATTTCCTCGACGTCTTCGTTATCACTTATCTCTCCTAAACGCTGATATAGAGGGGGAAACGTTCTTCTTCTTTAACGCGCTGATTGTAGACGGATTTTCCGAGAAAATTCTCTGGGATCTCCCTCGATTCTTCTTAAGATCAACAATTTACCTAGATTCTACTTAAGATTTGCTCTCGGTCGGTTTCAAAGTTCATCCTAGAAGAGGCGAATTAATTTACACGGTCCATAGTGAATTTTCTTAAGATTCTTCTAGAGTCACGAAATAGAACGTCACGAATAACGGGCGAGTACGTTGACCTTAGAGTTCACGGAGATGTGAACGATAGAAAAAAATGTGTTCGATACTCATTATGCAACGGGCCGGTAACGAGACTGTGCCCTTTTCGTCGATTACGAGTTTGCTGGAACGGGACGTCCGTATAACTTGTAACGTGCTACATATGTACATAGTGGTATATAATACGAGACACGCACGACGTGCACGTGCGTGAGCTGACCTCGCTCTGACCACGCACCTCCCGCATGGCTCTCTAGCGATTCGCGTGCTGCGAAGCCTAACGAGAGACCTTCGACGGAAAGAGGAACAGAGAGACATGGAAACGGCGCGTGTTTCGAGCACACTTTACGAATCTACGCTTTACGGGTCTTCGATCCGGAGTACGACGTTCTCTCTCCCTTCTACTCGCACGTTTTCCTTCTAATCTCACGTGATCCTGATTGACGATGAGATCAAGTTTTCACCCAACACTCGCTTCGGATACATTTTATTATTAACGCTCGCCTTGTTTACTTTACCGATTATGAATATCGGTTTCAATGGGTTTAATTTAGCGTTACGTTCTCGATCTTATCTGTTTCATCGAATTTCGAGCACTTGTCTAGATAGCTGGATGACCCATCTGCTGCGTCTCGGTGTTTTCTACTTCTGAACTTCCCAATTCCGAAATTTGTATAAATTTTATACAACGTAAATAATATTGCATGTACGTCCGAGAGTAGGTTCGAAGTCTATTAAAGCAAATTGCTTGAGATAATGCATTCGCTGTTATATTCTTATCATATAATCGCGTCATACTGTTTGCATCAAAATACCTATATGTACATCGCATTATTAGTTTATCTGTTCCGTATTTTGAAAGGAAAAAATCCACGATGATTCAAGTTTCATGATTGATTGCACTATACATATATATTTGATTTACGAAACGTAGGACGTACGAAAGTTTGGTTAGATATTTTGCAACGGAACAAGTAAATTTCCCGATTGCAAAATGACACATTAAACGGATTCATTGATTGCGTTGATCGATCTGTCGATAAAAAGTGGAATAATTTACGGTGTAGGAATTTTACCGCTATTCTCTGATGATCCTTTTAACTTTCTCTCTAATTTCGAACAAATTACTCTCGAGGCTTGCTTATGATGAACGTGAAACGTGGTAACTGCAATTCGAACGTTGTATCGTTGCGAGTTAGATGACCCGAGACGTAAGAAACGGCAATAAACAGATTGTACGAATCAATCGAATTGCTGAATCAGAATCCTTACTCGTACGTTTCGCTAGACAGGCAAATGTTCGTCCGAGTTGCCATTTTCTCTCTTGACCCAATATTCCAAAACAACTTCCTACTCTGTCGAATATTCGCTGATACAGTGTATTCTCACTTTTATGTGGAATAATGATCCTACGCACACGTGTGTTAGAAATCGTAACGATAGAGCTACACGTTAGGCATAAATTGGGTTAAGGAAAGTTTGGATCGAAAACTTTTTAATCGCTAAAGTTTAATTGGATTTGACAGGAAACAAATTTAAAATATCGATTAGTGTATCGATAGCTCTACTTTGTAACAACGTTTCAACACGCGTTGCTAGTTTGTCTATTTACTTTTTCCACGATCACTTTCAGCGCGATGTTCAGATAACGGTACAGAACACACCGGAGAGAGATACGAATGTTCCGAACGAAAAATCCGTCGGTACACAATATATCGCGTGTTATCACTGGTGAAAGATTACGTTTCGTTGAACAGGGCTGACGAATGCCTACAATCAGAGAGCAGCATGCGGTAGGTTCGCATTATCAGTGGATGATTATGTAAGTTCAGATTACGCGAACGGGAAATTAATATTCCTAATGCGCGACAGAGGAGCCTTGCGATCAAACAAGAAATTTCGTTTCATCTACTCTTTAGTACATTTCTTGATCTTTAGCTCGTTTTATTTTATTCTGCCATGCCTATAAATCGATTCTCCCGTTTTGTCGATGTGAAATAGGAATTACTGAATAAATTTGATCTTACCTTGAGGAGTTTAACGGTTATTCGTTAGATAATACTGGAAAAAGGAATGAACTTGAAATATCTAGGATCATGTCCACTCGTGTAAATTTACAAGGAAATTATATAACGGGTAATTAACGGCTATTGTATTACGGGATTATGTACTCTGTAATTAGCAAAGGGTATAAAGGTAGTTTATCGATAAGACTGAAAATATTTATTCGCTGACTTGTATGATTCAGGAGAAACTTGTTAACGAGCAAAAGATGTTCGCCTGTTGAAGAATCTTATGCGCAATAGCTTTATCTAGCCACGGTACGTTCTATATTCGGCCATTCGAATATTTTTGGCCAGCAGCCCGCTTGTTCTCCGCGTGTGTCTAGAACGCGGAACAAGCGTTACTATGTGCGGCGAAATAGAGGTACAAGAAAACGCATAAGTAAGGAAAGTTATCGATGCATCGATTTAATCCGTCACGGTCGTTGAAGCGATGACGAATGGACCATCTGGTTGACTGGTCCGTGAAATTATTCATCGGTTAAAAGCAGAACTTTTTGTTCCGACGATGTCTTATCGAGCGTATAACTCGATCGCGATCATGATAATGGTGGATTAGACGCTTACGCTTTTCTCGGATGGTTCAGACTAAACCTGCAATCCGTGATTTCCGTTTCGAGTTAAATCCTTCTCTTCTTTTACCTTCGTCGATTCTGAAATACGGGGAAGATGGATTTTTTAAGGTTGGGTTTTAGATTACCCGAGGGATAATCGATTTTTTAAATTGTCGTATTGGCAAAACTTGGAAATTTTCAAATTTCAAAGAGGTCACCCACGGAATTCGATGGGTAACTCGAGTGTTCACGTTTCAATTATCGATCTAGAATTTTGTTATCAGCCAGTAGTTATGTTTCATGCCGGTATCGGATTCGCTCGTGTTTTGCTCGCATAATACGAGCCACGCGCGATTACATCGAGGATGTGAACGATGCATCGCTGTGAGGTCAAAGGAAACACGTGATCGACGCGATGCACGCGAAAACTTGTGTTATCTTTTTATCAACACACTCGAAACGATTCGCGCGAGAAAAATTCAACGCGGAAGCAGATTTCTACCATCATCGACTACTTTCTCCTTCGTTTTCTTTCTTCGATTGACTTTTTTCGAAAAAATAAACAAGTGCTCGTACCGTGTTATAAAGGAAGAGGTTCGTTCCAATGAATATGTGGAAAGTTTTATCGATCTTTGAGATATCCCCGAATCTTGACGTTTGCAAATTTATTTATTCCCAAATCCGTAAATTCGAAAATTCGCGGAGCAGAAATCATAGATCTCCTTTCCCCCATTTTCTCTAGGAAAAAATCTTGGAGTGTGCAATTATTATACGAGTATCATGCAACTTCGCGTTCAAGGTAGCGAAACATGAAACGCAGTTGCTTAACGCGGTAATAAACGCTGTTGACTTTTGTTATTCGAGGTACGAAAAGTTGCTGGCCTCGTTCGCTCTCTCCTTCCTTCATTTTTCACCTTCCATTCTTTTATTCTCCCTCTTTATGACCGATAAGCCAGCCCACGGTTAGCAAGCTCGTGTAACAAGTTAGACCAATCAAAATGTCGTTTATGATACAGAAGTTTATTGAATGCACTGATTCTCTCGCAAATCAACAACGACAGTGGGCCCCATGTGAATCGATTTTTCCCTTCGTTTCGTTCTTTTCTTTCTTTTTCTTTTTTCACGATTGCGATAATCGTAAGGTAACAAAATACATGTCGCACCAAAGGTTTTGGCGCGTCCCGAACGTAGCAGTCGATAGTTTAATTAATTAACGGTGATGGCGATAATCGTAATCAATAATAAATTGGCGACAATGAATAATTAGCGATAATAGTAATAACCATAATGATAATGATAGTAATAATAATAATAATATACAATAATAACGAGATATGCTAACTGTCGATAATAGTCAAAGAGATAACAATTAAATATACAATATGATCCTTCTCGCGGATTTCTTCGTGATTATACGATTAACGATCGAATAGCGAATTCTCTCACCTCTTCGGTACACAATTCTGTCTTCGTTTCTATACAATTATTAGAAATTTGTCCGTTTGATTCGTGTGATATGGCTTCGTTTGCTTTTTCATGGCGCTACAATGAAGGTGTAATGAAGAACGCGGTCGGTAAATTTACCGATTTCTTCCTTTCAAAAGTTTCGATACAATTTTCACTCGCACTCTATCACGTACTCACACGCTCGCTCTTGCAGATTCGTTATCCAATTTTTCAGAGTCCTCGGACATCCATGTATATTGCTATTATTTCGGGCTTTTCTACACTAGTTCATTTGTCGTGAATTTAAGATTTTAAACATTTGGAAAATTTGAACATTTGCAAACTTGCCAGCAATAATTGATATCGAAATCGACAATATCGCGTCAACGCGAACAGGAGGATGCTAAAATATTAGCAATATCTATCGATCATCTGAGATCTCCAATTAGAGCTGCATATCTTCGATACTAATTCATCGATTCATACACGTAATTGCAATATATATATATACACAATAGATGTTTCCATGACAACGAGTACGCCGTCCAAGTAAAATTAGCTTGAATTATATTATTTATACGAACGATCTTCGTAACAAAAAACATCTTCGATCAGTTCATAATTTCATAACTTCGTTCCTAACACACAGACCTGAGCACATTTAACGAATAATTTTTTACTTGGCCGAATTTTTATTCCAATAAAATATTATTCGAATACTCAACTCTGCTAATTGTAACATACTTGTCGCCCCTATTTTAATTTCTCTCGATCTCGTTCCTCGCTATATTCGAAATTCTCGATGCAATTTTTGGCCGAACAATATAATTCGAGAATCCTCTCGATTGTTACAACAGTTCATGAAACACGTAAGTCCTCCTATTTTCATCCTAACGTTTCGAAGTTGGTGGTACGTGAAAGTGCTGGTTAGGTACAAGGAATATATGCGCATCGTAACGTAGGATGAAAATGGAATTGTTTTGGAAAAATAGTCAAGCATCGAAGGGGCCAAGCGTATTTGGATTCTGACCAGGTCTGGGCAATTTATGTCCTTCCAATTCGGGCACAATTCACAGAAAATGGCCTTTTCTACCATTTTTTTCTCTCTAAATTTCCGAAATATCAAATCGAACTTAATGTCTAAGTTCGAAAATTGAAAAGTTCGTAATTGTCGGCCGAAATTTCCCAGACTTGACTTATACGATTAATTCGTGACGATCGCAGTATATACGCGCTCTCCCTCGCTCTCTTTTATTTACAAATTCACCTAAAGATATACAAGCTATGCCTGAGGCTAGAAAAATGCGATCGCTCGAGCGCAGTTCGGTCGAATAAAAATCGGACGTCGACCTCGCTCTAAATTTCCTCCTTACGTCAAAAATGTCACGCGGCTGAAAAATCTATAGACAATCGATTTTCCGTGTAAAAACTCGCGTTGATTCATTACATTCTAGAGGTTCTCGCGAATGAATTCTATCCTCGCGCGATATCAAAAAGAAGCATTTCCTCCTTTCTCTTCTTTTTCGAAAAGCTTGTTTCTCGAACGTACAATTCCGCGACTAGAGATAAACAACGCGTGTACGTATATTTTAATATCGTGTCTGTTCGTCGTCACGATTCGATGTCGATGTTTCAACGCCTCCATCGATCTCGCGAAAGAAATACATGACTCTTGGAACATCGAATTCGTTCGAACATTTCGTAATCATCGAGGACTCTTCGAAACAAGAAAGATATTTCTATTCAATATTTTTTTAAACGCACATTCGAGATACGATATAAAATGAATTGTAACCTAGTGGAAAATGAAAATTGCAATTTCGTGACCCTTTGCAGAGTTATCATGTTCAGTAATCACGCGTGGTTTCAGCGAAATTCGAGGTTGCAAAAGTCGCGTATCCTTACAAGAGAAATTTGCACAAGTGTGTATATAAAAATCGGAGGAGATGTGTCGTTACTATGTACAGTTTGGAAGTTTACACGAAAGAAACAACTTCGTAAACGAAGCGATTACAATTAATACGTATACATGTATATATGTATATCCACATATAACACTCATATACGGATACGATCGATAACACTTGAATATATCGTAACGTTAATCGCGTAACAACGTAAACCTTACGTTTTCTTCCGGCGTGCATTCTCAAAAACTCGTAGAAATCGTAACAATTCTAAATAGAAACTCGACGTCGCCATTTGTAATTACGTAACCACGGCCATAACGAGTCCGCCATACGAGTGTAATCTCGTTTGAAAAATATGTACCGTCGAAACGATTCGCTCTAGCCGTTCTATCGTCGTGTATAAAAATCCTGCCGACTTCCGGCGTCCGCGCTCGAGCCGATCGTCCATCGAGAACAGGAAAAATGTGTATAGAGAAATTTGTTGTGTGCGCACCGTGTGTTTTCTGGGCATGATCCATCGACCAGCCCGTACAAATATATCATTGTCGTCGTCGATTATTATTATTTTTATTAAAATACTCGGTGTAAAAATAGGTACGATACAGGATGCCACGTGCCGTGGTCGGTACCCCGTTCCAGACGAAAAAGAAAAAGATTATTCGGCCGCTGGTCTTGGCCGCTTTCTCCTCCTCCGGAAGTCCCCGCAAAATTCGAACCATCGCGTGGTCGACAAAATGGTACCGGAAGGATTTCGGAGACGTTTTACAAAAGTGTCCGGAAGTTCGTCGAAAATGTTCTCCTCCATGCTTTTTCATGCCACGCGAGGTCCTCGCCGGCGTGTCCTTATCCAAGCGGAGACCAATCGAATTGCTCGAAAGCCGTTTTCAGCGGTTCTTTTTTTTTCCTTTTTGCTTTTTCTTTCTGCTCGGTGATTTCGCCTTTACGAGGGTATTCAGCGCCCTCTCTGTCTCTTTGTCGCTCTCTCGTCGGTTGAACGTCGGTTTTCGGTGACGACTCGGGGCGTCGCGACGCTCCCGGGTCTCAGGTCACGTCCAGCACGAGTCCGTGAACCCAGTCGTCGGCTGGCTGCTACGTCAGCAGCTTGAAGAACATCAGGGCTAGGGATATGTTGATGAACAGCACCAGCATCACCAGCTGCTGCCTCGAGAACCAGTCCTGAAAATTTTTATTCGATCAGACACTTGTTTTTCAGCGAATTTTTTCGGAGGGAAACTATTCGAAATCGTATTTTACATATAAAAGAACGCGTTTGAAATCGTTTAAACTATTGTACAATGCGTTTTATTGTTAGATATTAGTCTCGGTAATTTTCACTGCGATATTTACCGCGTTAATCGATTTTATACGATCGATTTCGAAAGAACCACGCGAGTGCCTCGGGCAAACGTTTCAAATCTCTTAGCTCGTATCGAGGTGAGGTTTATTTTACGAGTTTCGGATAAATCGATCGTAAATCAAGCGAAAGTTCGCGTCGCATTGGCGGAGCTTCGTCTCGCGATTAAAAAGCGCAATAAATTAACTTGTGTGCGAATAAAAGATTCATGACACGAGGATAATATTATTCTACTATGCAAAAGATTGCGAGAGTTATAGAATGGACGACATAAACGTGCGAATCTGTAAACAGCGCAGGTTGCTTTCATAACGCTGCTTGCTGGAATTTTTATTGCACATCGTGAATACTTGGAACACGATAAGATTAAATTTACCGCAGGTGTTTTGGTACTAAAGTTTATTTACTTAACTAGACTTCATTATATTCAATTATCTCGATACTCATCTAAATATTTGTGTCGGATAATATGAAATTAATTCATTTAATCGAACCAGTTTCGTTTTTGCGACGTTTCCAAATCAAAACTACAGTCGCGAAAGAAACATTCGATAGGGAATGTTGACAGTATCAATTACCTACATATGTAAATACTTCCGCATACGATCAGAATGCATAATGTGCCCCAGTCAGGTGGAGCGGATATTGAAAACGGCCGATGCCCGATCAAGCATTCATAATCATGTATCGATACTCGTGCGACCTACTATTGCAAACGACTGATAAGATGCGAACGTTTTTGCGTCGCCGATTCGAGACACGAACTCCTCCTCTGTTCTCCCCTCTTTTCTCTATTTCTACCAAGGTCTCGTGTCACCCACTGTGTTGTATGTATTACGTCTGATTCTACGTTCTACGCAATATCGCGATCTTGATTCTTCGAGGTCGTTTCTTTTCTTTTCGCGTTATCTCCTCTTCGATAGAACTATGATCGAAGATCAGTTCGTCTCATTGGTCGAGAACCCGAGGATGAAAGGCTTGTTTAAGTTTCGATAGCCATAATTAATCGATGACGTTTAATACGTGTTATCGACGGAATGCATTTACGTTTCTAATTAAATGATATACAACAACAGGAAGCTTCTTACCCCCTTTTCTTTATTATTGCATATTTATGATTGAAATTTACTCGAGCATCGTACAAAATAAGTATTCCGTGTATTAGTATTTGTTGTGAAATATGCATTGTAATGCTAGAGGGGCTATAAAATCATTATTGGAAATAACGATAACTCTGAAACAAGGTTGAGTAGGATGACAGCTGGTTCGCCTAATTACCCTCGCTTCGTCTCCGTTATCTACCATTTCTCCTTTTCTACAGCCGATTCGTGTATTCTTCATTCTGTCAACGCTAATCTAACGAGGTTAGGTTATACCCATCATTAATAATACTGATTAAAACCGATGAAGATTGTGCAGCTGTTTTTTATTTTTAACGTAGATCGCACGTGTATCTCGAATGTTGAAATACGGCTCGTAGCGTGATTCGATTCAGTTTCGTGTCATTCAATTCTTTGCGATTCGACTTGATCCAAATCACTTTATCGGTTAAGCAACTTATCATTTAGCGCGATCGCACGTTCTAATCGGTATAACAAATGATATCTTGCATTCGAATACTCACTTTAACCTGAGGACTGACCAAATAGAGCAGAGGATTGGCCCTGAGCCTTTCGCTCTCGTCGATCTGCCTACGAATCTCTTCTCTTCTCATGCTGCTCAAAACGCTCACTTCCTCCCTGGACAACGGTGCGGTCGCAGTCAGCTGGATCGGCTGTGCCACATCCGGTAACGATTTCTTCCGTTGAAGGGACACCGACGGCGTGGGCATCGCCTGTTTCCGGAAAAGAAAACGAGAAACAAGGAGAGAGAGGTGGCTCTCGTACACGTTCGTTCAGCTAAATCGCTACGTCCACATTCGCAACGAACCCTTTCTTCGGCATTTACCGTGAGAACGATTTCGCGTTAATCTAACATTCATCATTAAAATTCGATCTCTTTATGAAGTCTAATCGTGATATACAGGCTGATTCATCTAAGCGTGCCGCCTAAATCATTTTGTCATATAATCATCGTATACGAACATCTAATAAGAGTTGTTTAGAAAACAGTTGACGAGTTTATGTGACACGCTTAGAATCATTCCGTATCGTTATCGATGGTTTTAGCGCCGTTGAGGTCATTCGGTTGAGGGCTGAACGTGTCAAAAGCGATGACAATTCGTTTGGCCCGGGGACGTTTACGTGTTCATTAGTTCCACGGTTTCGAAGCACAGAGAGAAACAGAATAAGGGTAGGAAGACAAGGAATCCTTGGACCAGTTCCAAAACGCGCAACCTCGCCTCGTAATCGCTCGTAATAATGATGCAAAGGCCGAGAATGCTAGATGCGTTGACCTTCGACACTGATTTTTCGCGTCTTCCGAGATATCGAGGAAATGCTAAAGATTATCGCATCGACGCGTGCTTTGCGTCGATCTACTGACCTCGGTGTTATTACACATCCTGTACCATTTTTACCGATCAGAGTAAATAACTGAAAGTCCAGGAGAAGGGGTTTCAAAGTTACCGTTATCCCTTTCTCCGTGGCCGATATGTGTCACTAACACTCAAATATTAACTCGACGTTTAACAACTGATTTACGAATTTCTACAGTTTCCATTTCTACAGTTTCTTATCAAATTTCTATATATCTAAATTGTACAGGTATAAACGAATGGGTTAAGCGAGTCAAAATGGAGTCGATTATCTGCGTGTGGATGAACTTTTCAGTAGGCGTTAAATTAGACCGGCGCCCCTGCTTCCTTCGGTGATCATTTTTCCCCGATACCGTTAATTAGCCTCGATCGAGACGCTCGTCTTATTTCGCTGCTGTATCTCTTGATACGGGTCGTTGGTCTCTGTTCCGAGGTTTCTTTCGATGCGTTGTAAATTGCGCAGATAATGTTTCGCCGTATCTGACTGGAAAAGCGTTGCTTTCATTTTGATGCTCTCTGTTGCATCGACTCGTCCATTTTACTCGTTTCTTATCTACGTAGACTCGCGTAGTGTTGCGTCCATTGGCGTAACTACGATTTTTATTCGGGGTGGTTCAGATTCCCTAGCTTCTTAACATTATTATGTAACTTAATTAATGGAGATCGTATTTCCACTATAAATTGAAAAAAATTCTGAAAATTTTTTAGTATTACTTCGGTCTAATAGAAGCATTGTCCATTATCGATAAGTTATATCTTAACGATACTTAACATATTGATAATGTCGTTAATATATGGTCAAGACTAATAGTAGTAACCGTGACAAAATGCAACTAGAAATTTTATCGCTGTTTAAACGTTCAACTTCAGATAACCTAATCCGCCTAATCCTATTCTTGTTGAAATTGCAAACAACCTTTTGTTTGAATGCAACACAGTTCTTGCTTGTGCTTCAAACAGGAACAAATACATTGAAATAATGAAGTTACGTGTCAGGTTAGCTTTCTACTACGACCAGATTTGAATAATAAAATTAGGTTAAGTTTGAACTACAAATGCAGATGGATTTAAACAATGAAAGATGTGACCGAATTATCGATAACGTTACCGATCATACTTCATAAGACATCCTCATTGAAACAGTAAATTCTGAAAACTGGAAGAATGAATGGCAGGCAGGTACATGTGACAATACGATTCTACTACTACTTTTGCATCGATTCACCCAATCAGCGAAAAGAACCTAGCACCCTAACCGGTAGATTTACACGAGCAGAAGCTTATACTTGACATTAAACCTGTGTAAGCGATAGTTAGTATTAAGCGTGTACCGAGAATATTAGAAAGCAAGAAGTTGAAATCGGAGGTACTCGAAGTCCTTCGAGGATACAATGGTTAGTCGTACCTCCACGGGAGGTGACACGATCCACGATTCCGAGGCTCTCCTTGCCATAAGCGCAGGGCTGCATAGTAGCGCCTCTTCTTCCTCGTCCGGTTCCGACCACAACATCTTCAAAAATTACTTTCCTCCCTCAAAGAACTTGTTTCAAACACCACCTTTCACGGACAAGGAACATTTTCATCGCGTATCTCGCGAGTTCCTGTTAAATAGAATCTCCCATCCCACCCCTCGAATGAATTTCACCCCTTTTTCTGATTCGACGAAAATTTTTGGCCTTTTATTGGGACGCAACGCGACGATAAAATAAGGACATTCGGATTCGTGGCCTCCTGGTGAGGAAGCTAGGCCGCAGACTGAACGGCCCTGGCTCGTTCGACCGAAATAGAGAGACGCCCCACTATTTTCACGTCGAAATAGCATCTAGTAGCGCGTCCCGACGCTGTCACCCGTGTACCGTGCTCGCAAAGATGCCAGAGCTTCGATCCTGCCCGTTCCTCTTGATTTATGACAGCCTGTCGTTGGACGATTTTCTTCGAGTTTGCTTTGTACTTGAGGTGTTTCGCTTGGACATACGATGCTATCGAACGTACGCTATCGATCGATATTTTTAGTCGAGCCCAGACTTTTGGGACCGGATGTTCAGCCGTTTATGACCGACACTTCGTTACACCAACGAACAGAGCTGTTTGCTTTCATTTCAGCATTGAACTTGGGATTTTTCGGGCCGCTCTAACCGCCAGTTTATTTTCGTCCACGCGAGCTTTGAACGTATATTCCATGGAAATTTAGGGGAATTCAACCCTTCGTATCGTTCTTTACCTTTGCCGGTATATTTCATGTTTTAGAATCCTATTCATTAGTCGATGATAAATTCCAAATTTTAATAGCAACTTTATACTGTGTAACTTTATGGACAGTTTAGAATGAGATATTTCTATGTTTCAAGATTTCTAAATTTGTTCTTTACCGAGTTTTGCAACGAATCGAGCGCAAAGTCTAATCGCTTGTATACCTAGCTCCGGCTATAAAACAGAAACTATAGCCGTGGAAAGAACGTTTCCGATCGCGAGCGAAATCGCTCGGTTTTAATGGGGGGCTTAAACGGAGAATCGTGTAGAGTTTATGCAACACGGCAGAAGACGATGGAAAGAAGCGATGCAAGATGATTCTTCGCGGATCGTTCACGGTCGAAACACGACCGGAAATATCGTTGCGCAAATAAAGTCGAATCTGCAATTCGCGGCTGTCTGATTCACGTGGTTGGCATGCGAATAAATTCGTCGAGATTTTCGAGAATTCGCTCGATCTTCGCACGCCAAAATGGGCCTCGAATATCTCCTCGTTACTCTGTGCTTTTGGACTTGAATCATCGCTTAACGACCAGGAAATAACGATTATCAGCACCGACTTGTTATTTCAATATTATTGAGATCATCGATATTCAATTCGACGATACTCGATTATTCACCTGCGCATGATTCGAATATATAATTCGGTGGGAATTTAATTCGACGCGATTATTCGATCAAAAGTGACTCGATTCGATTTCATTATTTAATTCGACACGTTCCAATCAGTGAATTCGGCGCAGTTCGCTATGATTCACTTGTAAATCCTAGAGTCACGCGAATCTAGCTTTGCATATCGATTGTCTGCAAAAGACGCGCAGTTCAAAAAAGTCGTATTAATTATTTCCAGAAAATAAGCTTATCGATGCGTCTGGCGTATTTTGTAATGCAAATCGAAGTATTCTGACCGTGTCGGACGATTGCTTTCTTCGCAGTGTTAATCGTCGAATTTTAAGCTCGCCACGGTGAAGCAATAATTAGCCTTGTTAATCGGTGCGATATCTCGAACCGTAAAGCGTACTTTATTACGGTGATCCGTCGACCCGTGACTTATCGGTATGCGAGGTAACCGGCATCGATCAATCTTCGTCGCACTTTCCGCCCTACACTCTTTCTAACAGTTCCCTCCTTTCCGCGAACTGTTCCTTTTCTTTTTTTGCACGAAAGAACCGTAACGGATGTCCGGAATTTTGTTGCACGTCCCTGGATTCACATAATTAACGTTGGAATTAATTCCTCCCCGAGGGACTTTGACTCCCGTCTATCCTGTAAATCGACCGGGATACAATCGATCATAAATGTGCAAATACCTTTCTAGAACCTTGGTTTCAGAGCGTTTTGCATTGCAGATTCCTTGTTTACGTTTCGTGTATCGATCGTTCTACACCCGGTCAGATGTTCGTGACAACAGACCGAATTAAAAAAACGTGAATCTGGCTAAAATAATTAGTCTTGAAACAAAACAATATCTATGTTAATTTCTCCCGAAGGAGAACACGAAAAAGTCTTATCGTGTGCTGTACTTTGCGTAACAAAGTATTTAATTGGACATCAGGGTCGTGCCAAGAAACGCGTAAATTGACGGCACTCGGCCTGCACTCGTCCAGACAATACAAATTGGCGTGAAAACAACGGGCGATATTTTTGTACCTGAATTCGTGAGAATGGACGAGAAACACGGATTCCTAAACGGTCTTGTTAATGGCCTCTTTACCTTTCATATACCATTAATCCTTTCTTGCATCGTGTTACAAATACTTGTATAATATTTCCTTAAAGTGTATCGTAGATTCCATAACTAATAATCGAAAGGGTGAAGCAACGAAGAAAAATAATTGAATAAAATTGCAGTTAGCAATCTTGTATTAAAGTGTATGTATAATTGTTTAACTAGGAAATAAAATATAAGTATGGCGAATGATCGAGGTGAGCAAAAGTACCACATAATCCTCCTAATCGACATGCTTTTAATCTGTCGGCCAGTAACAGCTTTTACATCGTATACATAAATACACACTCAATACATCGAACCAACGTTTTGTAACATCGTTGTTTAGTTAATAAGGGACGATCCTTAGACGTTCCTCGGAATGCAACCTGGAAGTGCACGAAGTTGAGTTCTACGTTGATTCTTTCTAATACAACACTACGAATCGTTTTCGATATTAAAATACTTATATCTCCTATGTTCATACTCCTTCAATGTCTTTTTCGTGGAGTAGTTTGCGAACGAAATTTCAGCATCCTGCGGCGTACAGAATGTTTTGTGTTGCTACGTTGTTTCTCTCTACATATATTGCAAAACGATCGATGCGCCGATTAATATAGTCGAATTGACACAACGCGAAATCTTCGAATTATAAGATTGATTTTCATTTATTTTCCACTATTCCTTCCAATCTTTTTTATCGAATTTGAATGGTTTCAAGACTCATCGAAACATTCTGTACGATAACCCATAATTATCTAGTTAATCCTTTTTAATCCCGCTCAGGAAGTCTCGGTTGTAGACGCGGAAAAATCGATCGAGAATTAGAAAATGATCAAATTTCATCGTTTGTGCGATACCCAGCTGAATCACATGTTGCAAGACCGAGCTGCCGAGGAAAGACACTTTTCGAAAAGCTTGGCACTCGAACAAACCCACGACTGTTATTTCGCATAAAAAATAGTTCGAACGGTCAAGGAACTTGGGTAGACTCAATTCCAACCGAGCTTCGTCCTCGAAATTATTTTCGTTCCCAGTTGAAAAAGGTTCCAGGTTTCATTCGATCGTCGTAATCGAACTTTTCTTATTTAGATTTTTCTTCAATTCGCTCTCTTTTTAGGCACGACCGTCGTTAAGGTACAATTGCGACCACGTTGAATGGATAAATTGAGAAATATTTAATAAAAATTCCAGCTTCTCTCCGTTTTCTTTTTATCTTTGTCGTGTAAAAAAGCTCATGATCATTTTTGTTCGCGTAGAAACAGTTAAAAAGTTCCCGTAAAAATTCTTAATTACACCTCGAGCTTATACCTTGAGCAACGTGGTAAGAATTGAACGTTATCAAAGTGATTTTTTATTTTTATTATTATGTTTCGTCGAAAGGTGGGTGCGTAAAATACGAGTTAACCCTTGCATCCTTAAAAGACGTGTCGTTAAGAAATTCAACGTGGCGCACCGAAGGCGTTCGTAATTGTACTCGTGAATATAACTGTGATTAAAATAGAGATCTAACTTCTTGTGTGAATGTGTGAGCGGGGTCGTACCTAACGCACACGAGTTCTAAGTAATTTTCACGTGTTTAGTAATGCACATTTGGTACCGACGTTTTGTGCTTCTTCAACGTGGGTCAACCCTTCCGAGTTATAATAAGACATTTTTATGTTTCATTTAATAGTACTCTGTCCGTAACATCCGTTCGGGTCAACGCAGGTCCAAGTCTAAAAATTCTCTAAATATTAAGATTATATACGAGTACCTGAAATTACGAATATCCAAGCTCGATTTGGAACACGATTTGTCGGCAAAATTTTACGACATCGACCGGATTTGACCCTCAATTTTAAATACCTCGTCACAACATCGAAAAGAACCACTCTCGCACAATTGTACATCTTGTTAACCGAAGTATCTCGAAAGGGTGAACCATCGTCGTTCTTTTAATTACAGCATTTGCCAGCTAGTTGATTATTTTCGCACTACGTACCTCGTACTTCTACGAAATATATTTTACATAATATACGTGGGTTTCTGGTATGTGTACTTGTGTGTATATATACATAACGTGTACATCCCATTCTGTGGAATTGGTACAATATCATTATACAATATAGACTTCATAGAGTGACGCTACGTCATATAGAAGCATGCGTTAGAAAAATAATGTTTCTGATCAAAAAACAGGAAGAAAACAAGCGGCGTGGAGGTGGAGGGTGAAGTATTTATCCTGTTGGTCGTTCGAAGTGACGAAACGTGGAACTGGGATCAAGGGAACGAACGACGTGAACACTGACCAAGGGATAATGGACCGTCGAATTCGAGAAAATAGAGTAGCCTTTTTTTTTATCGAAGGGTTCGAAGCTTGTCACAGAACAAAATCGGAGAAACATTAGATGCGAGATAATTGGAAAAAGAAAAACCGGTCCCCGCCTCCACACCGCGCGTGAACCTTACCTTTCGAATCCCTCGGATCGCTTAATTAATGGACGTTAACATCATCATTATCATTATCATCATCAACATTATCATCGCGTTATTTCGATAGATTAATGGACGTGACACCGTGCCAATTGGTGGATTGAAGATTGTTTTCTATGCATGTGTTTGGAGAGGGTTGTATCGAAATCGAAGGATACTACTGCAATTTTCGCGGATAAAGGTTTGAAGCTTTTTATTACAGTACTGATCATCTTCAAAGTACGATAATAAAGATCCATAGTTGTATTTAAGAAAAATTTCCTAGAGATCGATGATTTCGATATAACCCGTTCATGGGTATTCGTCATGTTTCATTCGTCTTCGAATACTCGAAGGGAATTACTCTTTGACGGTGGACAAGGAAAGAAAGGTAGAACGATGAAGGGGATTATAACATATTATCGATCGATCGTTTGATCAATACGAAAGCCCGTGGTATTCAGGTGAATTTTCCTTCATTTTGATATTGCGATCATCTCGAACTGTACTCTATATTTTGCCGACAAAAAAGTTGTACAATTTACTTAACCCTCGATTAGTACTGATAATTATGTTTTATATAAAAATGTACACTTCATGTCTAAACGAAAGAAATTGAGTCCTCGGAATATTGATAAATAATTTATAAAACAGATAGGTTTCACCATTCTCATCTGGGAACAGTTGAGCAACTCGATATCGTTCGATTAGTAGTCGATGGTTCGAACCGATCGCAATACCAACGACAAATTGAGCACACTGCTCGTCGTCCGTTAAAACTTTCATAAATATTCGTTCATCCATTCCGCTACGTCTATTGTGCTTCTCGTATAGAAAAATAATTCTGTATCTGACAAGAAGACGGATAGAACGTTGCCTCGTTTCGTTCAATGCCCAAATTCGATTTAACCCCCCCAACCTCGACAACGGATATCTTTCTTTCTATAGTTCCTTTTTCTTCCAAATTTCTTCGCGCTTTTGGATAGAAAATTTCTTCGATCAAATATCGAGCTCGAGGTTGAAACAGTTAAACGTCTATCGATCTTCGAATTATCTACACAGTAGAGCTAGTGAACAATCTACGACCAGGTACGAGTGTCCTCCTTGCTAATTCACACTTTCGACATCTGTCTGGATTAAAATTGTCAAACGTCGTTCGAATCGTGGCCATAATTCGTCGCTAAAAAATCTTCCAAGTTACGTTATCGGTGACTCGAATCGTCGTTGGAATGATTTAACCCTTGAACAGCAAATAAAGTCACTTTAAATATTCTTTCGACATGTCCCATTTGCAAATTTTGTTCAATTTACTCGAATGACTTTAGCACGTTTTGCTTCAAATGTTTGCATACACTTCACAGGCCTGAGTTATAATCGACTCCGATTTTGCCGTTCGAGGGTTATACCCTGGATCAAATAATTAACACGTTGTCATGAGGTCATCAGTGATCTACCTAACAAATTTTATATCGGTACAAAAAGGAATACAAAACACGGTATCGATCAAATTTTTACCTCTATCAACAATTTAAATTTGCAAATTTTGTTGATAATCACCTAGTCGTACCCCATGCGAATCAACGCGTTAATCGTTCCACTGTCCATAATTTCCAAACAATTTCTCACCGTTAGACTGCTTTTTCTGTATTCAATCTTTCAATGGAATTTTGTTAACCGAGTCTCGATAGACTTATCGACGATTTCCGGTGTCTGGCACGCGCGGTTCGTCGAGACTAAAGTGTCGATCTGAAAATATTTTCCTCTTCGACGCGTACCAAACAACGGTTCCGGTCTCTGTTCCCGTAAACACGTCGCTCGTGTAAACCGTCACTTTATACATCGAACGAGTCGAGTTAAGGGTTCCAACCATTTCGAATGATTTAGTCTTCTCGCGATACTGCACGAAATGGCGAGAGTGTGTGGGCTGGACGGAGACACCGGATCTTTTTTAATATTGGAATGCATGTTTTGGAATGAAGGGTGGAATGTTCGTAAAAGTTTGAGAAGTTATGGTGAAATGTTGATTATTCGAATCGATAGGGGATGGAGGGAGTATTATCGTAACGAAGAATTTGGAATTTAGATTATGATCTTGAATACCAGTATGTGTTGCATACTCGTACGATACCACAGTATTATGCATACTGAATATTTTTTCCTACAAAAATTCAGTCGCAAATCATGATCATAACTATTCACAACCATATTCGAATAATCGATATTCCACCATGTCCTATTATAAAAAATCACTATTTTTATGTCGACGTAATTCGTCAGCTTTTCGTTTGCTCGAAAAAATCCAGGACGTGTCTCGATCGACAGCCCACCGCAAACGGTTCTCATTCTCGAAACACGAGGCGATTTTTCTCCGTGTTCTATCGCAACGCGTGTACGTGTACGTGTGTGTTAGTGTGTCATGCGCACATGTATGTTAGCGTGTTCTGGTTGTGTAGATATTATTATAATACTTATACTCAGAGGGTTGCGCGGCCCTTCGACGCTGCGGCGAAGGCGGGGACCGTCCGGCCTGCGTCCTGGGATGGCATGCACAGAACACAGCACAAAATGCCACACAGTTACACAGACAAACAAATCGACAGAGAAGAAAAGAGATAGAAAGAACCTGGCTGAAATTTTTGGAACCGCCGTTACGGATTATTAATTAAAAAAGGGGATGATACGGGAAGAGAAAGGAACAGAGAGTTGTCTGGTGTTCCTGCGTTTCGAAATCCTTCATTACGGATGCAACTGGGTTAAATTTGTCTTACCTAATTAGACCATTCGGTTTCGTACGTTAACTAGGGACTAGATTCATGGACATCCATGATTGCCAGACGAATTACGAACAGGTAGAGTGAATCAAGATTCGAAAATAGAATTATTCTAGTAAAATCTGATGGAATTGTTTAGGGAATTACAAATTTTCTTGGCGCGAGGGCAGCTATTGTTATCTTGTTTAAGGTCTGCCGATATTTTTGAGCGATTCTCCTGGAAAACTGTCTGATTCCGTTTCGACGAAAAATAAAGATTGCTCCTTTACCAACTATCTGTGCGACGACACAGCTTTCGAACAGCTCGATGAGGACAGACTCGAAACGAGGTCATAAATGATACGATCAAGGGAAATATAGGCTGATAAGGGAGTCATGAATTTTTTTGGATCTTTTATGGTGCACATTCATTCGCAAGGGGTATATTAAACTGTACATCACTTACGTGTAAATATGTACATCACACTTAAGGGGACACGAAAGTTTTATACAATTTTGGAAAACATTTGTTCAATTTATGTACAAGTTCAGTTGTTTGTTATTTATAGAAAATGGGATTAAACTGTACAGGATTTTTGTTCATTAGCGACACATATAATATGGAGACAACTATTCTGGAACACCCTATACATGTATTATCGCGAGAGACAATGCGCAACTCGTTTGGATATATAAAAAATCCATTTCAGACTGATGCGGGATATTTCGGATAGACACGAAAACGAATTTTAGGGAACATCAGATCCAAAAAGTTCACGATTTCCTGCTCGAGTCTCGTTGCGCCAAGTGCAAGGATGTCGCGTGACGAACAGAGAGAAAGAAAGACAAGGAATATGCGAATGTAATAATATCTATGTGGAAGAGAATAAGTAAAGGAAAGAGTAGGACTCACCTTCGATACACCACCCCCACCAGCACTTCCGCCACCGGATGCGGTCGGGCCTCGTCCTGGCGTGACATACAGGCTTTCCGTACGTTTAGGCTGTCCTGGACTCGGCAGTATGTCTTGTCCAAGGCTACGATTCTTCAGGAGGGCTCCTTCGAACTGACCGGAAGTCGAGGCTGCGTACGTAGGCGTCGCTGTGCCGCTTCCGACCACCGATCCGTTCAACGGTGTTCCCGATCGTATTGCACTTGGTGCTCTCGTTGATCTGCATTCAATTTTATCGGTATTAGCTTTGAGATACTAGGACTAAATAACAGAATACTTAGGGAGAAAGATGATGGTGAGGTAAAAGAAGTCTAGAAACGAGGGAGAATCTAACCGGAATTCTTGATATAAGATTTCTAGGCACTACAAGAAGGGTTTTAGTCACCTGTCGAGGACATCCTGGGGCGGGTTTGTGACGGTTTTATCAATGGACGGTTGTCTCGATCCAGTCAACCGGGAATGCGCTCTAGCATAACGATCTACCGAACTATCACGGCTGGGCGGCCTCTTGTAATGATCTAGTCTGTAAAACCAATGGGTCAGAATTGGTCAAGTCAGAAAATAAAGGGCCATTGACGTAAGAAGGATTCCTGTTTTAATCAGCAATTTCGAGACCTGTCGTTCAGCGTTTGTCCAATGGTGCCCGGTCGATCCTGAGGAGTGAGGACCCTGCTGTTTCTTCGTATACTCGTGGAACTCGGCGGTCGTTGTGCGTCCCCGACACCGTCGGGTTGATACTGTTGCTGAACTTGCGTCTGCTGTTGCTGCGGTGACGGTTGCTGTCCGTACAACTGCTGAGAACTGTACTGGTTCATCTGACCTTGCCCATACTGATTCGGTATTGTCATCTACAAACATCAAATATCATCAGTCCCAACATACTTGATTCACCCTACATCTTAACTTAAACGAACAGAATCTTGTGAAATTAACGTGATCACCTGCTGATTAGGATAAGCCTGCATGTTCTGGTAGCCCTGTGGCCCTAACGGCTGCTGTTGCTGGTACAAATATTGATCACCCTGAGGAGGGTTCATAGGTTGATACTGTGGCTGATTGTACGGGCTACCTTGACCAGGATACTGATTCTGCGGAGCGTACTGTCCGCCTTGGAATTGGCTCGCTTGCTGATACTGATTCGGTATACTGTTAGGATACTGTTGAACGGGGTTCTGAGCCATCGATTGAGGATACTGCGTCTGGTAGGGATTCTGGCCGGCCATATTGGTCTGATTCAACTGGCTGAGAGGTACCTGGTTCAGCAGCTGGGCAGGTGTCACCTGGTTCGGTATCTCGTTTTGCGTCAGTTGATTCTGCGGCAGCTGGTTCTGCGGCAATTGATTGGACATCTGCGGTTTCATGCTGGCTCTCCTGATCGACTGCATCACGTTGCTGGCGGTGGACGTGGCGGACGTGGTAGTCGTCGACGTGACTTCCGCAGCCGAGGTGGAGCTCTTGATGGGCGTGGAGCCTGGCTGGTCCACGCTGCCGGCCTTGTGCAGGATGCTCTTCCCTGGAACGGTGTCTTGAGGCGGTGGCACGTACTTGGGTATCTCCCTGTTCCGCAACCTCTCGAGACCGGGTTGCCGAAAGTCCGGAGCGAACTGCTTCGCCGTCTGCTGGGCCAGCTCGGAATCCTCTCTCGCGTGTTCCGCGGCGATGTCCGCCAGCTCGGCTCTTCCTCGAGCGGTGGCCGTTCTAGATATGGCGATATCCGCCTTCTGAAGAGCGATCTTGCTCGCCCTCTGAGCCGCGCTCACGGCGGCCTCTATCCTCTCGCGGAACTTGGCCGATCTGATCAGGAACAGGTGCTTCTTCTTCTGGCTGGTGATCAGCACGTTGTTCTTGTACTTGCCTTCTTCTTTGGTACCGTCCCGGAATTTGGTCACACCGTAACCGTACTTCCTGTTGTTGAACCATTCTCCCTCGTATCGCAGACCGTCGCTTCGTTCCGAGATCCCGAAACCCGTCCTCTTGTCGTTCTTCCACTCGCCCAGGTACGTCTCCGTTACCGAGGCATCCATTTGCTCGTCCTACGGAAACACGTGTGTCTTCTTACGTTGGAAAGGATCATTTTAGAAGATTATTCTCGAGATGGAACTAATCGTCGACTTGTCGCGACGCGTGTACTCACCTCGATGACGAAGGACGCGTTGCTATCCGTGTGGACAGACGCCGAAGCTTGACTCTGCGAACTCTCCGTCGACATCCACGAAGCCGAGCTGGCGTTGCTTCTGATACTACCGCCGCCACCGGTGGTGCCACGTTTCTCAAGGTCACCTGTACTTCTCTGCTTTCGAATCTTCAAACCCTGAAATCATCGTGGCCAATAAACGAACGGGATTTATGATATCGAGAGGCATTTTATGGAGGAAACGTTATCAAATGGACAGGATCAGTAAGTGGAGATGTACTCGAGTCGACCCGCTCCATTTTTATCGAGACGATTTATCGAGAGGATAGGATACTTTACCGAAAGGATGCCTTTCTTCAAGGACTTCTCGGTGAGACTCTTTCTGCGCGCCGGAGGATCGTCGCTCCTAGCTTTCAAGACGAATCCACCCCTGCTGTCGTCGACGCGACGGTCCCGCCTGTCGGTCGGTTCCGGTGTCGGTGCAGTTGGTCCTCCACCATCCGCACTCCTCAGGGATGTCAGAGATGCCCTGACTTGCTTCGACGGCTTGTAATGGCTCGCCAAACCGAACGGTGCACTCGCTCTGACCCCGTAACCGTGTCTCATTCCGCGACTCCATTGGCCTTGATACGTCCCTGCAAAAAGACCCTCCTATTATTAATCGGAAAATTTAATTATAACTTAAAGCGTTAACGAAATTCATCTCGGCAAATGTTTACACCCGAACGAGGTTTCCATATTTTTGTCGGAAGTCAGAATAGATCAAATCTAGAGACGCGTTTCTACGAATGGTGGCGAATCGCCACGGATGGGTTCGATTCAGCGATAAGTTGCATTGTGCGAAAATTCGACCGAGTTTGAAAATGTCCCGCATGAGTCAGCGCGCAACACGCTCGCGCGTCTCTCTTCGGGGATGGAATTACCCTGGTGAGAGCGTGGGTGAGCTCCTCTTCTCTGAAAATGTAAATTCCACATCGATGAGATACCGCAGACCGTTTGCAGACCACCGATGTAACCGGATGGTCGATGATCGTAAAAAACGAGTCATTAAAGACCGCGGGCGTTTCGTGGAAGAATTTCACGCTTTGTTGAACGCTCGCCACCGACAGATTCTCCTCGTTCTTTAACGAGACAATCCTCGGCCGTTTCGCGACGAACGAGTCGCGATTACCTTGAAAACGTGGGTTTTATTTAGTCTGCTCGAGAATTTCGGAGTGTCGGAATTACGAGAGTTTCGTCAATTAAATCGTTGAGATACCGTTGCGTGCACTATAGCTCGAAAATCGCACCGGGAACGTTAAGTGCATTACGCGTAACATCGTTTCGCACGAAATCGACTTTTATTACGTTCTTTAAGCTTTCTCGTTGTTAAAAGTTTTTGTAACATTTTAAAGAAAAGTGGCCCGCGTGTCTTTCGGAAACGTTCCGTTGCGCCATACGGCAAACAATAATCATCAAAGTCCCGTATTCGCCGGTCAATAACAACGGAGATGCATCGCCGTTTGCCGTTGCACATTCACGGTGCATCTCTCCCTTTATGCCACTCACAAAGCAGCCTTCCGTTCAATTCCATTCGTCTGTACAACGATGCATTCTCTTCGATCGTGTTCTTGAACGAAAAATTGGCTCTTTTCAAAGGATTTCCCTCGGACAGATGCTTCCAGCGAAAAGCTGATTGAAATAAAGTGAAAGCATTTTGTGGATCGAATATCGTGTCATTCTTCTGCTAGTCAAACGTGTATGTAAAACATATTATTGATATTTGTATAGTTTATGAGTGATATTCTATCCCAAGTTCTATCGAGGCAACCGTCGCAAGGAATATCGTAACAATAAAATAACAAGAACAAACGAAGAAATATCGATTCCCGGTTTTTTCGAGCATCTAATCGCATCGGAAGGGGTCGTGGAAACGAGAAGAAAACAACGGGACGATTTATCTATTTGGTAAGGTCGTTAAGAGCAACCAACAGCAGCAGTAGCTCGTCTCTTGTGATCGATCGTGGCGGCAGCCTCGTTTCAGAAAAGCACGAGAGCAAGCGAGACAGAGGGTTAGGAAAATGGAGTCTGTGGACGGCATTATTGCAGCCGACTGTACATATGGAAGCGACCGCGTACTCCCTTCCAAGCGGAATATTATTTCGCCAGCGTTTAAGCAAGTGGGTCACGCTGTGCTTCTCGACACGCTTCGGCTGCCGATGCGAGCCGGCTTCGCGAAATTGCACCGCCGTAAATCGCATCCAAACGCGCCTCCACCTTCTACTTACTTCTTCTTCTTCGATTCATTCCACTTTCAAACGAATTGCCCTTCGCGTTGTTCTTTCCACCAGAAACTTCTGAAACTTCAGCTTTGCCCGAACATTGGGCTTATTTTCATTCGAAATTATTTCGCTCTCTACGTCGATATCAAACTCAAACTATCGTACATAATGTTTTCAAGAAACAATTTTGTTAGGCAGCTGCGATCAGTTTCTAACAGGTGAAGATGCTAAGACGAAAATGTTCGCGAGGATGGAAAAAACGCAGATTCATTTTTCAGCATCGACATTATCGGACCTGGGTTGAAACTTGTACGGCTCGATGATCTCGATACTCGATGAGCGACATAGACCAGAAAAATTCCTCAGTAAGGATAAATAATAATGATGATCGACGAGTTCCACGAGTAACAACTGAACACTGTACATGAACCAGACGGATCAAGAATAACCCTTAGATAGTATTTTCTGACCCATTGCGTCTTCAATTAATTTGAATTAATCAGAATTGTTCCCCTCATGATCTTTGGAGAACCATAATGAAACGCTTGTGCGTCTGAATCTTCAACCCCTCGGGTTGATGCGCAAAAGAAAAACCGCTCGAGGGCATCCAGGTCAGCCTCTTGGAAACGTCCCGGGACAAAAAGTCCCGTCAACGACGACGCATTCGATGTAGACGTGATAACCAACGGTAGTCCAACGAAAAACCTATCGATTCGTCGAAGACCTAGATTAATTATTGTCGATCTAATTTCACGGTGGAGGCCCGTCTGCTCCGCGTCTGTTTCGTTTGACGCGGAAACCTTTGCCGGTTATTGAATTTTCTCTGGCCGTGGCATGCCCGTTCCACTTTGCGCAATTCGTACCTCGCCGAGCATCGAATTTCGTGCTTTTCCGTTATTCTCTCTTGTTTTCCACCAGAACTTCCTTCACCCATGAGGTTACTTATCGTGTCGCTCATGGACGCCGATCATATTTCACCCCTTACAGACCAGACGTTGGCCAAATTCGGCTGGTCGCTTCTAACGTTAGGAGGCTGCGGAATTTGAAAAATATAGAGAAAAAATGAGTGCTCAGAAATTGAAAGATTGATCAAAGGAATTGGACACTTAGCCTCTATAAAGCGACGAATATATATGTTAATTAGTTTTCTGGGTAGACTGAACACGTAATGGGGGATGAAAGATGGATGACCATGGGTAAACAGAAACATTGATACGGTCCTGTTTCGCTACATGGCACTGGCTGGCCCTCCTGAAATAGCGCGGCCACTGTGCTAAGATGGTGGTTGCTTACACGTGAAACGTACATTGTACATGTACTGGTGAGAATTGGCCGTACGAGTGTATTTCGGTCCACAGCTTCCACCAGATCGTCTCCAACTACCCCACGGACCTGTCCTTCTCGACCGTTTGTTTCTCCCGAACGACACCTGAACGTCACGAACGGTCCGCCGCTCACCTAACCACGCAACCAGGTCGAATTTCGCACCTGACCTCGCTCCTTTGTCCGCCTTGCGTTTCTGCGCGAGAAAATCTCAACGTCACACCTTCTCGCGTCAATCCTTACTTCCTTCATTTCACGAATTTTATTCAAACTGTAATTCGACAAAAATCTTATCCATGATCGATTATTTCGTCTACCTTCGGACCAATTTCGACCCACTTGGATGAAAAATTCAACTCGACTTTGGCGCCGAACAGGAGATAATAAATATGAAATTTGACGTTTCGATATTCGTCGGCACTTCTGGCTCGATCGACAGGGAGTGATCTATCGAAGATTTCGCAATGGCCTGAAAGGGGCGCGGAGAAAAGGATAGTTTGCGTAAAAAAAGACTCGTCTAAAACCGTAACGATTACTCTCGCACAGCCACGCAATCAGCCGTGACGCAAGGAGCTCGAAAAACGGAAATGACGACAGTTTACAAAGTAGGTGACGCCAGTTTTATCAACGAAAGGCAATCCGCCGTAGAACGAGCGTGCGGGAAGCTTTTGTACGCTGTGCGAACACGAAGGGGTTGCTAAGTACGCACACGCTTCGATCCGACTAAAAACGAAGCAGGAGGAGAAAGAAAATGAAACGAGCTTTCGTTACACCCATTTTCTTATTTACACTGAACATTGATTCCGATGAATGGGTTTGACTTTGTGAACATTAGCTTCTTTCGCGATTGGTAGGGAGCCGATGAAGTTTATCGGTGGCGCGTGGCGATATAACGTGAGATATACTCGCGGCAATTCATTGAACGGTGATTCAACGGGTGGCGTGGTTTATTCAATGTGTCTCTCACATTTGAATTACTTTCGCGATGACCTTGAAATAATATTCACCTCAAGATATTACGAAAGCTTCCATCGGTACTTGTAGGAGAAAGTATAGGTCGAAAGCGTGGAATAAAAGCGTCGCGAGTTATTTGACCTGCCTCAAAGTTGCGGAGGAGGGACAAGAGGATGTCGCGACACGAGGCGAAAGCTCGTGAAAGTCGCGCACGATTTATCGGCGGGTCGCGGAAGGTTAAAGAATTCTGTTTATTAGCAACGAGACCCCTGTAGACCGTAAATTGATAGGAGGTCAAACTCTCGTGTTTCTCTGTTCACCCTTTGAAACGAGCGGCCGTAAGTTTACGCGTCGAGTTTAACACGCTGAGCGACTATCATCGTCCATTGGCACCAACACACGTGCACTGACGGCCGTGTGCTCGTGGCAGCATCGGTATTTATAAATAAATGGCGTCGGCCACGTGCCACGGAGAAATGGAATGGCGTTTGGAGAGTGCCTTAACTCGAGCGAGAAGCTCGGAACGGCCACGCGTCCCTTAGAACGCCAAACGCGATCGCGTTTCATTGCTCGTCCGATTTTCTTTGAAATCGCCAAGAATCTTGATGGATATCCAGACGGACGTGAACGGTAAAAGCTGTGCTTCCCTTTTCACCACCCGATCGATGGAGCTACGGCTTTTGATTATTGTTTCTGACTCTTTGAACGGGACGGAAAAATACAGAGATATTACATCCTTGAACGATTCAGGGATGCTGACATAGCGATTAATTTCGGATGGAGCTGCCTTTCGCTTTGACCTGCTCGAAGCTTTTCATTAATACTCTTTAATCGCGAAAAGCACAGATTTATCGTGTCATGTTATTTACGTAAATAAGTTTGCGTTACCTCTTCGTGACTTTCGATTCTCCGATTCTTTTTTGCGGAGTTGGTTATTCGTTGCAAGCTTCGAAGTAAAAATAACTAATAGATGTTTAGCGAATTAACATATTGAATTAACACATAGTATTAGTCATCCGGTGATTTCGGAGAACGTGTGACCCGTTCAATCATAAATCGTGTAGTTCTGTCACGTTGAACGTTCGATAAAACGCTAGTCCAAACGAAAATATCCTCCTCTGGCAGCCGTTGCGCTTTCTTGGACGCGATAAGATTTTCACTTTGTGTCCAACTTGCGCGGCAACACGTTGCCTCTAATTTTAGAGGTATGTACCCTCGGTTTTCATTGACGAAAGTTCGCAACGATGCTGTTCGAAATAAGAAATGAACACACGGTTCATCCAAACTCTATGCTTCATATCGATATTTTTCTCTCGTGCCTTTGTTCCTAGTGTCGATATCTGAGCGATCGAACGGTTTATCGATGATCATTAGAACCGGCCGATATTATTAGAGCAGCTCTGTACACGTTTCGATAATTTAAGGAACACAGGTATTTATGTAACAGTGTGACGTCGATTTATAACATTGTTGTATGAGCGCCGTTAACACCGTTGCTGCCAAATGACGCGGTATAAAAATGGATAGTTGTATAACTAATGGACGAATAAGAAAGATCGAGCGCGGTGAAAGAGAAACTTCATTCTCGTTTCTTTTCTCTCGTTTTCTCCTCTTTTGTTTTCTTTTCTTTCGTTTCATTTCGAGTTGCAACGCGTTGTTCAACGTCACGTATGAAGTATAAACGGTGGATATTAATTCCAGCTGGATTTTGCCGGGCTTCTCCTCCGTCGGTTATTTCGCTTTCTTCCGCGTTTAATTGTCGTGCCAACTCGCAAGTTGTTGCGAACCCCGGGTATAAATACTGTCGGCGAACCGGCTAACGAATCTTTGCTACGATATTTCGCAACGTGCACGCGCGCTCTGTCGAGCTTTTCTCATTACATTTAACTTAATCGAGTTTAAACTCAACTTTATTTTTTCGCGACACTTTGTCAAAACTTTATGTAATTTTCTAACAGGAGTAATTGTTACCGTTTCATTATTTATAAAATGGACAGTAAATTAGGTAACGGTACAGTAATACAGCGGGTGAATGGAAACCCAATCAAATAGTCATCGACTAAAAGAAAGAGACAAAAAATATCGAATAAATGGTGTGGCTCGGAGGATCTAGAGGCTTTTCATCTTCCACGGAGAATTCCACGCGTCGACCTTTAATTAAAGGGCGATAATTAACTACGGGCATAACACGGATGCTTTTGGGCAACGATAAATCTTCCCGGTAGTGTTTCACGTGGACGATGTTTGTCGGTTCCTCCTCGTAGCCCAGCCGATTGACACAGCTATGTTAATTCTTGAATAAATACCCGTGGAGAAAAAGCAGAAAATATTCGACTGCCCGCGAGAGGAATTCGGGAACGTCGCAAGAAGAAAAATAATTTCTCGATAAGAAGATCGATCTTGGTGAGGTCCATGTGGAATTCGCATATATCATGGCCCTTGGAACCGAAACTTCTGAAGACACGTTTTTCTCGCGGCGTCCATTATTTAAACGAACCAGATCCTTGTTCGAGGGCGTAGAGAACATCCGTTCAATATTTATGAACCAGGAGGAGGAACGAGAGATTGCCCGCGAAATATTCTGCCAAGCTGTGATTTTCACGAACGAGGCTGCCCGGTAATTAATCGCGTCATTAATCAAATCTACCCCTATTTTTCGGCTTCATTGGAATCTCGTTGAAAATTTACGGGGACCAGTTTATCTTTCTGATCAGTTCGGAATGGAGAATTTGTAACTGTTTAACGGGGTCTAGTCACACGCATTTTGGCTATTTTAGGTAGTTGAAAGTTTGCAAGAATCTGGTAGGTATTTGGAAATGTCAGAAAACCTGGATGAATCAGTTGTCGAGATGGCTTTTCCAGTGTGATCGACTTGTTTTCCTTGGTAAAGGGCTTGTAGGGTCTTTCCTCTCGACTCGTAGCTTAGCTGATTGCGGGATAAGCTTCGTGAGAGCTCTCGTGGTTTCGAGAGGCGATAAGGATCGTTCGTAGAAAATAAGAAAAAGGAAATATAGAAATTCTATTCCTCTCCCAAAACCTTTCTACGTTTAATCGGAATATTTGATAAAATTATTACTGAAAATAGTTTGCCAAAATGGATAACGAAAGACGCTAATCAAGACGTTAAACAATGGTGAAAATATGCAAGAAAATTCGTTTGAAGTCGAGCACAATGAAAGCTCGGTGATCAAAGGGTTAAATCAGTGCCGTGAGCAGTGCAGTTTCATTAATTTCAACGGCACCGTTGCGAAGAAAACAAATCGTTCCCGTTTTATGCCGACGAGTAATCACTTTTTAATGGGAACCACGCTTCTTTCATTACCTTCTGTCTTATAATTCGGTCACTCGTCTAAACAGATTTTTAATTTCGCCTGTAAATTCTTACGCAAATTGAACCTTTTCAGCCATTCGCGTTTAAGCTCAACTCATTCTATAATCCTGCCATTAAATTTTCTTCTTTCCAATGTACTTTCACAAACCTTTATTTAAACAAATTTCTTTACGAAATTGTAACGTGACTGCGAATTCGATGCTTTTTCTCGTGAAATTTCTGCAACATTGTAAAAGAAATAAAATATATGCATAGTCGTTAACTGTACGCGATAATTACGCGCAATTAAGTAATCACTCTAGTTCGACGTATGTACTTATTTACATGAACTGTACCGCGCATGTTCGTTACTTTCGTTATCGACTACGCATGTGTTTAAGGTCATAGTCAAGGTCATCGATAAATTTTCTATAATTGGACATTAATGACCACAATGTGGCATATATCTTTGAGTAAATTATATGTTACAATGTCGTAAACATGTAATTGTTCGTACCGAACTCATCACTGCCATATAAAGAGAACAATTTGAAAATTAATCAAAATTAATGCAACAAAGTTTGAATTTCCTCCGTGTAATTTTTTTTGAAGAACGAAGAGGAGCACGTTCAAACGCACATTACGTGTGTAAACATGATAGAAGATTTTCTTGTGGAGTACCGAGGTTTTCCTTTACTCGATGATTTCTGAATTATGGGATTTATCAGCTTCATGAGAAGCTTTTTGAATATTCGCTACGATAGCCAGAGATATGCTTTTTTGGATTAGTTGGATATTTTACGAGGCGAGCATACATCATCGTCTAGATTTCTTCCTTGACACGGGGCGCCATAAGATCGGAAAACGCGGGCAGCTGGCTCGTTCGGCTCTAAATAAAGCGCTCAAGTGCAGCAGGCGAGATGTGAAACGTAATAAAATTTATCTGCAACCACCGTTCTCTGAAGGATATGGCGTCACTCTTTTCACTCTAAATTGTAACTAATTTCAGTACACTTCTCAAATTGACAAATTGGTAGTTCAATTTTTAACAACGTTCTGAACGTTGCACAGTTTCACATTAAATCGAGTGCTCGAAGGGATCGAAAACGTATCGAAAAGAAAATTCGATCAGGCGCGTATCGAAGAAAGGTGGTCGCAAACGTCCGTAGAAAATACGAGAAAGAAATAAAGTTTGAAACGGTATCTATTTGTCGGGATGACGAGATCAATCCAAAGTCTCATTCGTCTCGAACGTGTCGAGAACGAGACGAAATCCAAGATGGTTCTATTCGCAGACATAATACAACGATGTGCTCTTGGTCGTTTTGCGCGAGCAATCCGGAACGGCTATTTTCAGTGGTCGAGATAAAGCGCAAGGTAGCCTGGGAATAATTTCATCCAGCCTTTTTCGACAGTTCAAATTTTTATTCCTCAAACTCTCGCGAGTGACAATTTACTCTTAGGTTTCGCGAAGGTAATTTTTAATCTGTGCAATTTCAGTTGTGGAATTTGCAAATTTTTTAACTTCCAGTTTCTTGATCGCGAAATACCACAATGTTCTAAATTCTCCAATTTCCCGAAATTCTCGCGTTTCCAAATTCCCAAATACTCGGTATCGCCAACTCGTTTCATCTCTCACCTCTCTCGCGTTCCTCTAATCCGCAATAATGCAAAGTAACACCGAGTGGTCCCCGCAGTCGTGCCTCATAAAACAACCTCTTAAGTTCGCGATAAAATCGTGTGACTCAGAGTGAAACTATTTTCCCGGTCGTTTCGAAAACGACCTCGATTCGTAAGCACGCGTGCGAACGCACACGAAAGGCCGACGACTTTCAGAAAAAATAAATCGGACCGATCAGTCCGGAAGAAGCGTTTCGAACGATCAGCATAACGCATTAATATAAAGAGGTAAAGCTAAAAATTATCTGGGGACAAATGTTGAATCTAAAAAGAAACACAGTTTCCGACCGATGTCTTCTCTCACGGGACTTAAAGTTTCGATCAAACAGCACGGTCTTGAAACAAAGAGTGGTTGTTCAATCGAGATTCGATAGAACGTACGAGATAGTTCGTGGTGCTCGAATCGATTATTAGTTTTTAACAATTAGTAGAACCACGTGACCTGAAAATGTCGATTTACGGACGAACAGAGAATGCTTTCAAAGGTTGAAATTACGGACTTGATCGTCACGCGACATGCACAATTTCTCGACACGTGACGCTAATTAATTCGACTGTTTACTTATTCAACCCTTCTCTGGCCAACCACGGTTTCCCCTATTTTGCTGTGATACATTTTCTCCATTGTTTTATACGTTTCAATGAATTCTCTATCGTGTACTTTTATGGGAATTCGTTTAATAACCCTGTCAATCTCATTTAACCAACGGTCCTTAACATCACGATTCCCTACACGAGAATTAGCACAAAACCGATATTTACGAAATTCATCGTCTATTTATTAATTATTAGTTCGACGAAACACACCGTCCGATAAAGTACAGTTCGCTGTTGGCCGGATGATCGTTTTGGCAGCGTTCCCGATCCGCTGCAAAAAAGGGAGCGTTTCGCTCGTGGACAGCATCGGTAATTAAAACGCGTATTAATAACTACAAGTTAAACGCAATTGAAATTAAGAACAAAGACCTGCTCGAAATTGTCGACAAGCGCGTGTAGCGGACACAGACTTCCACGAAGCGGAAGGACACGATGGCATCCTTTGATCTGTTCCTGACAGCTTTATTCTGCTCGTCCTCTCCAACTGCGCATCAGCCTTCCATTACATCCTTGATCACTTTTCTTTCGACAGTAGATTATGTCTCTGGTCAGATACCGATTCTATCCGATTCAGCGATTTCGCCAACATTGTTAGTTGCAAAGTCGTCGATAATATGTCATTTTAGAATTTCTTTAAGAAAGGGGTACGCTATGAAATAATAGTTGTAACTTGGAGACAATACAGTTACAAAAATTCCTCTATAAAATAAACTGCCCTCGTGACACAATAATAAAAATTCAGGTTATAAATATTGAAGGATAAAAGTTTCGAATAGCGAGGAAATTTGTCATGTATCAAATGTACAATAATATGGGCTCCGATAAATATTTATAAATATCTGCAGCGTTATAAGGAGTAAAAAATCCATTATAAAGCGTATGTTCGAGGGGAGAGGTAAAATAGGAACGGTAGAAAAATGAAACTTACCGCTGTCCGCGTAGGTCTCCGAACCGTATCCATCCTGAAGGCCGCTCGCCCACGTGCCCTCGTACCTCGCCGTCGACGTGGTCGATTGTCTGACACCGTATCGACCCTTGAATCCCTGAGTCCATTCACCACGATAAATCCAACGTCCACGGGTTTCCATGCCCAAGCCGTGTCGTTTTCCATTTTGCCATTGCCCCTCGTACGCGGACCCGCTGAAACAGGATATCCTTGCTGACAATCGTTCGCGTCTTTCTTTCCTTTCACCCTCTTTCCACGCGACGCCCTCGTTAACCACTCACCCCTTAACATCGTACTTGTTGCTTCTCACCTTTCAATCTTATGCCAACGTGCCGTTTGAAAATCCGAGAACGTAGAAATTTTCGTATTCTTCGATTCTCGCGATTTTCAACTTACCAACTCGGTGTATCGAATACGCAAATAATTACGGATGTCTCTCTATCGATTCGACGAAAATCTCGCTGAAAAGGACACACTTTCTAAAGAAGAATTGCTTTTACGAGAGGATCATCGCGAATTTCTTTCGCGAGGTGCAATATCGAGAGAAGAAAGGTTGGAAAGAAAAATTGCTTCGAGAAGAAAAAACATCGCTTGCGGACAAGCGTGTCGATATTCGAAAAGGATAGAAACATCCAAGGGATATACTTCGATAATGAGTTCCTTTCGTGTTGGCCGTGTATTAAAAACGAAATCTGATTGCTTACGTATCGAAATGCGCGGAAATGAGAAACGAGGATATCGAACGTTTCTTTTTACCGACGTTTTTTAACTTCCAGTCTCCGATAACGTTGAAGAAATAAAACGATTGATCAAGTTTCGCTTCCTTTTATCGTTTCGATCGAATCAATTCGATGAGTTTTCTTTCATCTTTTCCCGATTTTTGATGTACCTGTTAAATGACCTTTTTGTTAATAATAATATTGTCTGCATCCTTACGAAATCGTAGAATCTTGACGACAGATCTATCTTCTATTGTCGAATCTATTCTTCGATTTCAATCTGTCCCCGATAGAGATGTTGCTGCAGAATATCCGAGAATTCCGCTTCGACAATCGCGATGACGAAGTTCACGCATCGATGCCGTTCGTAAACAGCTTGGAAGCTCGTTTTAATTAACAAGAACTAGCGAGTGAAAATTGCTCGATATCGAGGGATCTGCATACAGAGAGAATGGAAATTGTTCAAGGTCCCAAGAAATTTATCTCTCTTCTTTGCAATAAATACTGGCTAACCTGAAAAGGTATGCAGGAAAAGCGAAGAAAAATCAGTGTTGATTGATGCTAGTTTTAACAATTTTATATCGAATTG
Organism: Megachile ligniseca; assembly: GCA_945859555.1. NCBI lineage: Eukaryota > Metazoa > Arthropoda > Insecta > Hymenoptera > Megachilidae > Megachile > Megachile ligniseca. The sequence goes on from OX243792.1 coordinate 3,271,641, forward strand.
TAATCGCGTTGAATCGGATGAAAATCGTTTCTACGCAAGGTGCTAATTCAGTCGATCAACGAATATAATAATTGCGACAATTGTCGAAAATTGTTCGTGATCGAGCAGGAGAACGATTTATCGAGCATCCCTAGGAAGAGACTTGACGAAGACCTTGCTCCAGTTTAAACGGAAACGAACCGACGGAATCTCTCGGCCCAGATATATGTATACGTGGTCGTGGGTAACGCAAGTTCCCCATCTCTCTACCCTCCTCATCCTTCTTTTCCCTCCTTCTATTTTCTTTCCACGGGTATTTCCACCCTTTCTGCCCGGCGAGCACGCTTTGATCGCAGCGAAACGCCACCAGAATTCCTCTATATTCATCTATCGGTTACTCCCCATTTATTAACAAATCAATCTGAACCATTTGCTTTAACAACGAGACACCTTGGATAATAACCCTTAAATGATTATCGTGACAATTTACTTTTCAACCGTACTAAAATTTGAGGTCTTCTACAGATTAAATGGAACCATTGGTCTCTGACAGTGCAACATAACGATATTTCGATTGTCAAAGTTTGAAACGTGTTAACGAGAAATTCCTGTCGTGTACGATGGGTGAAGAACCAGATGGAAAAATTGATTAGCAGCTGATCGATACACGGGGCGAAAAATGATAGCACAGGGGCTGTTTAATATCCGGTAATTGCTGGTTGCGATTAGCGAACGAGTACGAGCTGAATCGTTAAATAGACGCGCGATTAGGTTGATAAGAAAGGTGGAGTAATTAACGATTTAACCGGGACGTCGAGCAGAGAGCTTCCATTCTAATTATCCCACGATTCTTTGTTATTGCAGCGAACTGGGTCTAGGGGCTAACATTTCTTGTGGATTTGCAAAGTGATTCGCTTTATTTCCAATTTTAATCTTCGCTTCCTTTATCTCTTGTGGGACCATTTGGAAAATTCAAAGGATAATTAAAAGTTCTTTGTCGATGATAGTAATTTCTAAACATGTTTTATATTCAGTGATAGAAATTACAGTAGGTCCCCTGTAATGAACTTATACCCTTAATTAGATGAACTCGTTCAAATCCATTGTTGCCTTACATAGTTGCCTATTTGCAAAACAGAGTAAAATCGATTGAATGACGAGAGAAATAAGGTCAGCAAGATACTATCTACAGATGATTAATCAACCATAGAAAGCTTGATTAATCGGTGTTTCATTAGCTAACGAAGAAACGACTGCCTATAATCCTATTCGATATCCCTTGAACCTTGAAATTTATTAAATCGTGTACAATGACAGGGGAATATTGAAAAATATCACGTCAGGTTGACAATAATAATTGCTCGAAAAAAGAAAGCTAATTACGAATGTACGAAATTACCGAATATTGGTGTGGATGTTTGAAGGTGAATCTATTATTTGGAAACGTACAAAACGATTGATGGGAAATTTGAAAGTGCTTTATAGCGTGTTAATTAGTACTGTTGTGCGTGACTTTGATCGAGATCGAACCTCGATAAGTACTTTCTACGACACTTTTCCGTCACGTGTCGGTGGAATCTTCGACGTGTTCTCGTAATTGATACACGCCTGGTTAATGTCGTAGCCTAATCGATACGCACAGGACGCACGAACACCTTCTGCTGTATCGCTCAATTTTATGGTGGGTAGGAATGTTCTAATTTTACCTCGATCAAGATATTTTGAAATAAAAAAAGAAATTAGAGTAACAGTGACCGAGTCGTGTAAGCGGACTATTAGTCGCGATAAAAATAATTTATCATGAAAGTTTATATCGTTTTTTGGAGTTGTGCTAAGCGACCATTCGAAGGAAAAAATATTCGACTCGTGTTTTCAAAACGCAAAATCATAATTTACTTAAACAACAACGTGGTTCGATATAAAACTTTCACTGTTAAATTACGTCGATAGTTACTTATCGTACAGGATCCGGGAAAAGTAATTCGTCCGATGGAAATAGAACGTTTTTCGTGCGTGAAATCGAAATAATCTGGACATGTCTGACGATTTCTTTCTACGAAAAAGCGCGCGTAACGGCGACTATATTTGATCCGTCGATCGTTCCGGAAGAAATTCTGTCACGCGTCTTTAAATAGTCCGTTGCAACGAGAGAGCCCGTAAATATAATTGTTATTAACATCAGCCGTCACCAACCGCGTTTCGAACGTACAGGGGAAAATTGACCCACATTTTTATGTATTTTTAGCCGCGCCCGGTGTTCATCAATGGAACTCGGGGATTAGACGTAAAAACAAAAAGAAGAAGAAAGAAAACAGAGCGATGTGTACGTGGAAAAATTCGACATTACTATATTTAGAATCGTTTCGTACGAGAGTCGACACTCGGTATAACCCGAATTCGTTGCATCGTAAATAATGGCTCCCACGTAGAAATTCGACGATCCGAGCGCTCGAATACTCGTATAATAGGTCGCCTCTATACGATGCGATGCTTCAAATCGTTTCAAGTATACGACCATACTGCCGTACGGCAATTATTGGGACACCCGAACTATCCCAAATATCCGCGTGTTCCCGATATTCCCATTTCCTCTCGTCAATTTGCTTTATGTACGGATATTCTAAACAAACGATCTCGCTATATTGCCACGAAAAGAGGTGCCGAAGAACACGCGTTGCACATCAAGAATAGTACTTTGATGTTATGGAAGATTTACACCAAGTTCAAAGACTTGGTTATTTAGAAATTTCATTACAAACTTCAACCAACTAGAATTTGACTAACTGCTAATATCTTAAAAATGCTTTCTCGTGAAATTCTACCCTGCTCGAAAACAATTGAAATCACGACGGTCGAAACTGCACGATAATTGTTCCCAGCAGAGAAAATTGCAGCGAGGTATTTTCCCTCGAAACGAGATGACCGGTTAAGAGTTAGAAATCCTGGTGAAATTCGGGGAAACAATTGTCTAGCGTGTCCGTGAACTAGCTCCTCCTAACCGCTCCCAGTGACCTGGACTCGTTGTCCTTGCACTCGGTGACCCACTTTCAGGATCGGGAGATTCCCGGCCAGCCGCAGGTATATAGCGAGAGATACGTGTCAAGGTTCCCCGTTCATCACGAATTGACGCCGTTAATGGCGACTCCTAGTGATACAATAAAATTACTACGCCATACTCTCCGAACTCTTTAATTGCCACGATGCTACTTTATCTCATTAACGATATTGTTATACCGTTCAATTTGAGCTTACTTCGTCTTCGAAGGTTAACGTAGGAAACATAATTGTGTTGTATCATAGCGGTGCCTGTATTTTAATTAGGAGTTGAAATTTCGATGCCTGATCGATAGAAAATTGGATCATATCGAATCAGGTGGAATCGCGTAGAATTGAATCGTATCGGATCAGTTAAGAATGCAAAGATAACGCCAGTTTCCACTTTTAAACGGTTAAAGTACCTGATCCACATAGAAGATTCTGCGTTTGATGTTTCCTCTATCGGAGGTAATTGTTTTAATCCTCTTAAGAGTCGAAGCGATTCGACACTCGAGATTGGGGTCTCGATTTCAAGGGATTCGATAAAGATATCGATGTATCCTCGTGTGATCGAGTTCCTTTCTCGTCCATGTTCATTTACAGCCTTTATCTGACACCGGATAATCTTTCGGTCAAAGAGATCGAAAATCTTTCCTTTCTTTTGTTCTCGGCAAGAAGATCAAAGGAAGAAGATAAAGCGTGTCGTCAATTGGACAGGTTTACGAGTGTTCTCCAAGTTGGGAACACTTCTGCTAATTAAATTTAGAGATCCACGCGTCGATACGGAACTTGTCGCTAACGAAACACAGGCTTCGAACAATGTATAGAGAGCTCGGACGAGCCGAGATCAACGTTCAAACAGGAAACCTTCTAACTCGAATCTTCGGAAAGACTAATCGAAGCAAGATATAATTTCATAGGCAAACTGAAACTCGTAATTCGCCGTTCTTATTTCAGAACTGGCAATGTGAAATATTAAAGAAATCCCTCGCGATAATAAAAGATAGCCCGGGTATCGAAAGGTAATAAAAGTTTGATTTCGAAGGAGAGAAAATGCACGCGAGATCGAAGAGCGTCGGTCGCGTTTGGCTAGATGCCATAAAGTTTGGAAGAAACGGAGAGAAGATGTGTGATCTCACCTAGGCCAGGTGTAGACACCGGAGACCTCGAATCCATAGTGCCAGCTACCGGAGTAAGCACCCTGTCCTTTGGGTCCGGTGCAGACTCCGTGTCCGTGAGCTTTTCCGTCTTCCCAACCGCCGCAGTAGGTGCCGCCATCGTCGAAATCGAATCTGCCGCCGTTAACCTGGGCACGATTTGACGCCGCGGTGGTGGTACCTGTCGCTCCAGGTTGGGCCGAGGTGATGCCACCTGTTTGAGGCAATTGGGCACCACCTGCCACCCCGTTCGGTGCCCCGGACTGTTGGCCAGACTGTGGCTGTTGCTGCATCTCTTCTCTTCCACCTCCTCCTCTTCATCCACCGCCTCCTTCTGCCTCTCGTTCTTTCCTCGCCACGTGTCTCGTAATCTTCGTCCTGGTCGTTGTCGTTGTCGTCTTGGTCGTGTTGCTCGTTATCGTGGTCGTTATGGTGTCGGCCGGTTAGCAACGATGACACAAACGTCCCTGTGGACGTTGATCCGTCATGCTGCCCGCTCGTCTCCACGTTTCTCGTCTCACGCGTTCTCTGCAAGATCACCGTAAACCACCGTTGACCCCGTGGCCGCGCGTGTTCGTCCGCGTTCGGCCGCGTTCACCGAGCCGCCGCAGCGGCCGCGCACGCCGTCGATACCCGAGACTCGAGCATCGTCCTCCCGTTTCGGATGTCAAGGATAACCCGCGCGATCCACCAATCGACCGTTAATCCTCTTCGATCGTGTACGATCTATAAATACGGTGTTCGCCGCTAAAGCATTCGGCTAGACCAGAAATGCTCTAAGATTCGACACGGGTTAATTTTAGTCGCGGTTGCTCGGACGGCGAACGAGGACCGGACATCTGAAACGACCGCGACGTCGAGGCTCGGGTCTGCTGTCCGCTCGCGCGAGCGAACAGCCGCGAGTAAAGCCGATCGTCGAGAGCGGCCTTGAAAACGCACCGGGACACGCGGGATCGATTCACCACCGGTCCAGCAATTTCTGACCCTCTGCCACCTCTTAGCCCTTTTCACCTTTTATCCCTAACACGCCCTTACGAGCCGCTCTCCTCACACTGTAATCGCACTCGCACTCTTCGCACCCCAACGATCACCGCACTCGGGCCGCGGTACGCGCAAGCGGCCGCCGTCCGAAGAGGACGCGAGCGGATTTTTCGTCGAACTTGAGGACCCAGCGAGCCGCGGTTCTCGTCGTCCGTCTGACGCCGTTACGCAACGCTTCTATAAGCATCCGTGATCCGCTCGGAATGTGCTCGCGCTCGCTCTCTCCCTCTCTATCCGGCCTGTCTCTCCTCTCTCCGTCTGGTCGTTCCTCGATGGCTGCTGAGCTTGTTCGTGGCCCGACCAGTCGGCGAAAAGCTGGTCGCGAACAAGCTCCCGAGACGGTCGTCTAGGTCGGCCCGTTTCCTTGCTCGTCGCGGTGGCTCGCCGTGCACGCTGCGTACGCGGATCGTCGCACCATCCTCACTGGCCGATCCTCCTACGTGCGGCCAGTGAATCACGGCCCGCGCCTCCTCTTCCTACACGCGGACTCTTGTCGGTCTTAAAATATTCACTAGACTTCGCGAAACTCTCGCGCGCGAACCTGGCCGCGACCACCGCCGAAATGTGGAACACCGGCGATCGTGTTCCCCTGCGGGATACGGTTGGCTGACCTCGCGCGGATCGCCCGGAACGAACTGGACAGCTCGGGAGGACGAGCGGAGAGAGCATACGCCGGATCTCGAAGAGGTTACGCGGATCGCGCGATCGGCGAGAATGCCCGAAACCAAAGGTTGATCGGGATACTAACGTACACGCTCTAGCCACGCTAGAGCGCGAGCGCTCGAGCTCTAGCCGAGACGCTCGAGGCTAGCTGGCTAGGAGCTTCTATTTTTACCATGGGGTGGCGAATTGTTCCCCACACCGAGCCGCGGCCCACGAGGAGGCAGCTCGAGCGGCCCGAGAGGTTCGCCAATGCGACCGGGTTCAAAACGTTTATAAATAGGAGGAGTTCTCGCGCGGTGCGCGCCGAAAATCGGCGACGATTTGCCGGAATACGGAGTCGGCCACGACTTCCGACACGGACCTGCGAGAGGGAGGAGCTGCGCTTCTCTTGGACGCTCGTCGCCAGACTGCGGATGTTTCTGCGTTTATGATGTATCGATATGTGCCAAGTATACGCAAATCCTGTGATCTGTGTCACCGACGGACACGTCGAATGTCCGCTCAACGCACCCGCTAGGGATTTGGACATTTGGGATTTCGAAAATTCAAGAGTGTCACCTTTCCAAATTTCCCGGATACTCGAATTTCGAAATTTCTCCAATTCGGTCTTTCAACATCCTTTGAAGATTTTCGACGAACACCATTCATCCAATGGTTACTTGAAATTGGCCGTCCAACCGTACTCCCACATAGCTAATTTAATTTGTCTAATCACGGAGATAGCCGACACAGTTCTGTCTCTACGAAAACGTACTCGAGTCCTTTTACAATCTCTCAAAGTTCATCGATTTCAACAATCGCTATCGTATCGAATAAAACAGAGTCAATAATCTCTATATAGAAATTATATACCGTCATAAAATCGCAAACGGATGATTTTTGACCCCAACCGATCGAACGTAGATCGTAAAACGTGAATTACCATCGAGATACGATAAACCGTGAATGTTTCTGGAAGTCCATCAAAACAAGCAGTGAATAAATAATTGATCGAGTTTCAACCGATCGATTTGCGACTATCGCTCTGGCTATAGACGCTGGGCGTCTATACGGTTGCATTTTTGATGCTGCACCGCGATATCGGTCAGTTACTTTTCCCTTAGAACGTAAAGTAGGTTCCGTTGCATTCGTTAGCGTGTATTCGATCATTTTCAAGGAACGTTCGTGTCAACGATCTGTCAACGAAAAAAAGCATCAATTCCTGCGTAGAGAACGAGAGGAGCTTGAAACGTGACCGATGGAAACGAGGCGTCGAGTCGCTGCTTCTCCTTGGGCGTTTTTATATAACAGAAATCAATTAATCGATCATCCGATATCGTAGCACGCAACCACGGGAAATAATCACGCGTTCCCTTCCCCGACGATCCACGACGGCAGAAAAAGAAAGAGGCTACAAAGCGCCACGGTACACCCTCATTATTAAAATAACTCGCCGCGAGGACGCTCGCGAACGATGCGAAGCATAACTCCGCTTCCCGAAAACAATTCCTTCGTCATGTTCGAACGTTAAACCAGTGATAGCCAGAACGAGAGATTCGTAAGCAACTCACGGCCAACACGAGAAATATTCCATTTTTTCCTTTCGAAATCTTCGAGCTCTCGAATTTGTAAATTTAGATATTCGCTTACTTGGAAATTTACAAACTCGTTAATTGGATCGTTCGGTAATTTGAACCTGAGAAGTATAACTAATGCAGTTGCACGTGCGATACGCGTACACGAACGAGGTCACCGTTCAACTCCGAAGAGATACATCTATTCAACATCTCTCCGTAAAATAGTATCAATCTTCCACCGGTGTTATTTTACAGGAAAAATATCAAAAGATCAGTTAGGGTAACGAAGAGTGGTAATATAGAAAGTCCCAATCCGAACGTAACCCATGTAAATCCACGTGTGTTGCACGTACCCCTATCTGGGTCAGCATTCGACCCCGAAATTCAACATCCACGAGGCTCTCTGTAATAAAGTAGCGATCTTATCAAATTCGAAGACTATTTAGAAAGATCCAAAGTGTTAATAGACGATGCATCTCCACGTGCAATGTTCGCGTACCCCGAACGAGGTCAGGATTCAGCCCCGAATATCTAAATTGACCCTCGCGACCGTCAAAGAGCGTAGCGAAACCCGCGATTACATCACGAATGCCATAAAAATTCCATGGAGCTGACGAGAAGGTCCACAGTGTCCCAACGACCCAAAAATACGTACGAGTGAAAAATCACGGAGCGCAGCTGCAGCCAGGAAAGAAAACACACGCACACAGTCGCGCGAAAATAGAGCAAGAGCAGGATTCTAGAGCGGGTAGTGGCTCGCGTGTAGAGCCGCGAAAGAGTAAATTATCGAACGGTCGTTTCAGCATCCAGTCCGCTCGAAAATCCTCGTGCATGCTTGCACTTTTGTAGGGCAGAGAAGGTGGCTAGAGCAGTGGCTCGCACTTCCGGTCGATCGATCCGCGCGCAGGCCACCGACACGTGCGGCACTCTCCGCGACGGATACGCGTCGCGCACTGTCTTACGCACTCTACGCTGCGTTTTCTTCTTTCCGCGCGCACGTGCGTTGACACTTGTCAGCGCACCGCCCCAGCTGCGCCACACTACACACACGCGCGCACACACACGAATATGTGCGCGATCCACACAGAAGCTGTGCAACTCGCGTTAACCAGGATGACGGGGATGATGCGTACCGTGCCGTCGTATCGCGTCGGGACGCTCCGGCATCGAGGAGCCACCGTGGACGCGTCGTTCTACCTCGAACACACCGCTTCCGCTCGTCGGCGTCGTTCGTGCGCGTTTAATTTTTGATCGATCGCCGTTTGCGCTTTACTTTCGACGAAGATTCTCGGGGACACTTGCGTCGTCGACGTACACGCACCGTGAATACGGGAACGTGCGTCAGGGTGGTGGCATGATTGCGACTATCCAGCTCGTCGCGAGCCGCCGTCGGCGCTGCCCTCGACGCCGGCGTCGTGGCGCCTCGAGTAGAACGCTCTCTAGGACACATGCGCTGCTCGATACCGATGGCCGCGATTCGCTGGACGACGATGCCCGCCTCGGGCGGGATCCGCTCGACTGAGCCGCGTCCAGTCTCCTTTTTTCCTTCTTTGTTTAGGAACCTGCATTTCGAACCGATAACCTCTTTGGGAATTTCGAGACAACTTTACCATGAAACGATCTCGATACCTTCTTTAGAAAGAATCTCGGAAAATCTTAGATAGAACCTAGTTTTAGATCCTAGAAAAGTAAGCAACAATTGCGAGCACAAAGGTTTAACCTTCGCGAGTATCGCACAATTGTCCAATATGAAATATTTTCCCTCGAATCTAAGTTTCAACATCGCAGTTTCCCAAAACTTCTCCCAAAGTTGGAGTATTCACGAAGTCGTTGAAAACTTTTCGCCAGTTCCTCGTTGCGCTTCGCTGTTACAAATGAAATGCAACTCCCAGAGAAACTTGCAGCTATACGAACAGGAATGTAGAACAGAGAAGGTAGAAGATATTTATCCGCACTTTGGTTAAATAATGTGGTAGGAATGTGGGTCGAATATGGTTGGAAAATCGAGGCGTGGCTAGCCGTGGCGGAAAATCGAAGGCAACCACTTTTGCACGTGATATAATGGTAGAATTCGAAACAAACCTCGTCCATCCTTTTCGAGGACAACAGCCCAGATTTTCCTGTCTATAATCAATCATATCCAATATTACGTACAAGAGATGTCATGATCAGAGTGGAGTACCCCTCAATCATTATTCAGCGTTTATTTTGTGTTCGAAAATCTCTTTTCGGTCGAAGGAAGAAATAAATGGTACCTGTGGTACATATTTTGTTATTCTCCTCTTACACGAGTAATTTCTTTCAAAGTTTCGACAAGTTGGTTCGGTGATTAGTACTGCTTTTGCCTAATAAGCTGATCATTTCAAAATCCGAAAATTTTCGAGTCCAGAAAGTTACCAACGCTTTTAAATTTTGTAGCAATGGACGCCTTCGAAAGAGTGCTACTATCGTCATCTATCAGCAAGCTGGTGAATCGTCGATACGGAAAATTACTTTGAAACATGAAGTAATGCATTTCAGTCGATATACTTTCATTAGGAGACAATCGTAAAATCAATATTACAGTTGTAAGACACGTATAATTCATAATTCTCTTTTAATATCATATAAAAGTATAGTAATTTGCAATCGTGCACGAAAGTTGAATAAAAATACGAATCGAAAGTTCGCTGACGCTTTGCGACTTTTTCTATTTTCAGATGGACGTCCCTTTGTTGAGTTAATTCCGATCGTACAAAAGCAGTCGAGTGATCTCTGAAATGTGGAACGAGAATTGGTCTCGAAAGATGCGTTTCAAATGGAGTCTGTGAGACGCGTTACGAGCGCAGTAGTGCGAGTCAGCGATCGGTGAGTCGCATGTTTTACGATCCCTCCGTTTCCCATCATATAGGACGAATGGTTCAAAGCAACACGGGAACTTTTTTTACTGTTAGAATTGTGACCATGAATTAAATCGGGATATCACTTGTATGCTCTGATTGCTTGATCGAAATTGAAAATTGATGTAATTAATATAAAAGCTAAGAACGTCCGAGCAATCGCAAAATTTCGCGAGTGATTTTTGTGATCGTGCCGAAGAAAGAAGAGGCTGTATGCCGAAGAACCTCGGCAAAATGTACCCCAGAGAGGCATAACAAAATTTCAGAAACAACTTCTACATACTAAATTGTAGTCGGTAGTAGTAAAGCATCTTATCGCTAGATGGAACAATATAGTTCTGTATCGATTATTTTAGAAACATTTAGTTTTAATTTCAGATTTCATCACTGCATTTTCCCTGACAATTTTAGTTCATACATCTTTCTTCAAACATCTTTCGAATTCCGCTGATCGATTGTTGGCAAAGCTGATATCTTCCATAACGACAGACCATATCGACTTTAAATACAGTTGCATTAGAATCATCCATCGATACAGTAGATGCGAAGAATGCACAATTTCACTTTTTACTAACAAACTTTCTGAAATTTCGACTTGTGAATTTTTACATATATAGTGTACGTATGTTCGTATGATGAGTATAATTTAAACAGAAGTAAAAAAGTAGTAGCAATCGCGATGAAATAACGATGAATTATCTTAAATTATGCAGCTTTACGAATGTATGTTAATTATTAGTTTTTCATATGTCTCAATGATAAGAAACTCAGAGGACAGTAATAACACGTATGTAACCAATGAACGGGTTTATATGGATCGAGTTTCAACCGGTAATAGAATTATTTTCCTATGTGTAGTGGGGAATCGATTTCTAGCAAGGTTCAGTACTTCGTGCGATGTTCCTTCGATAAGAAGGTAACTCCAGAGCCAAAGGGAAATGGAGAAAAACTCCGAGGAACAACGAAAGTAATTACTATTCTCGAATTTAGTGAGTTTTCTTAGTGCTTGATCTTTCGATTACGTCATTTATTGCAAAATATTATACAATTCAGGTTTGCGGTATGAATTCGATCATAATCAACTCGAAGTGAATTTTTTTTTTATTGCTGGTGGAGAAAATGGCATCTTCAAATATTATTCACGTTTCGAGTTTGAATTTCTGAATTTTGAACCTAGAGATCTATAAAAATATATTGCAAAATAGTCAACAGGAAAATGAACTTACCCGATAATTCTTCCTAAAAAAAATGAAGGAAGTCCCGTTTTATATTAATTAAAATATATCGCAACAAGCGATTGAAGTTTCAATATCAAGTGTTACTATTGCCTCACGATTAACGCACATCGACGTTATATTACCGTAAATGTTATTACGGGTTTCATCAGACAGAATTTTTCGGATTCTTTTACCATTTCTTCTATCTGCCTAAATATTATGTAACTTCACTGATTGGTAAACGAGCTGTTCCATCTACGAAACATTATACGAGTATAATATATTTCTTACGTACAAGCTTGAATTAATGAAATTTATAGTTTTTAAATGATATTTTTCAAGATTTCAGAGTTACAGAGAACAACATATCACTTTTTTGGTCGATTTAGACGGCTGAACGACACTCGAAAGTAGCTACAAAAGACTCGCTTTATCTAATCTATTTGAAATATGTATTATCTTCATTGATCTATGGGTCTTGGTTCATTGATTTATTTCAAACGAAAAGATCGTAGCTTACTTTTCGGATTGAACTTTTAATGGTTATCATTCACTGGAGTTATATGCGATCGTAAATTTGCAGATAATCGCTGCAACGCATAAAATTTTTTACACGCAACATACATAACGAACATACAAGCAAAATCCGATCATCACGTTTGAAACATTCTGTAGAATAATCTCTTGTAGATTTTCCTCTTTTACCAATTAAGTCTTGTATCAATTAAATGACCTGTATATTTATTAAACACATATTCAACATGCGGGCAAAAAGAAACCGAGGTTAGCAAACCTCGCGCTCGATAACCTCTGATCCAGTGAAATTCGTGAAGTTTTACCGATCGTAAAGACAGTCTGAAACTGTACGCTGCCGAAACGAGATGTGTCTTGCGTCTTCTCCATCGATCTTCATCCGTTATTGGACCTATCGAATGTCTCTAACGGCTCGAATTCATATCGAAGTTCTGCATTCAATCTTTCATCACCCGGGAGAGTGACTTTACGGTAATTGTCCAAGCTGACCAACCAAAGTGAAATTTATCCTCGATTTTCTCTTCCGCATTTTAATTCAGTAACTGAATTCTTGATTAGTGTACAATCCACGTCGCCTGTAAAGTTTTACCAACATTATCCTGGTCGGGCCCGAGCACGTTCTTAACTATTTTCTTTTCAGTCGAAAGGACACTATGGATCTCCTAAGTCCCACCTTCCGGTCCCTGAAGCTGAGGGACTCCGCGCCACAAGATCACTTCCTGGTGGACCAACGCACCACGATCAAACTCGACGAAACGGTCACAGAATCTCGAAGATCGTGGCAGAACAAGGAAGAACGCGTAAACAGAGAGGAGCAGTTGTTGAGGACGATCAATCTGGACGAAGTCGCCTGGCACGACACTCATGATAATTGCTGGATAGTTGTGCATGATTTCGTCTACGATTGCACCGAGTTTCTGAAGAATCATCCCGGTGGATCGGACGTTATTCTGGAGTACGCTGGTAGAGATGCAACCTTGGCTTTTATAGGCACTGGACATTCCAGTGTTGCTAAACAAAGCTTGGAGAGATATCTGATCGGAGAACTTCCGCCCGAAGAGAGGATCTTTCGTATACCAAATGGTGTCAAGATTTCTGGATTTTAATATCGAAGCAAAATATACGTGCCACAGTGTTCAAGGACACTCTTAGCACGCGATATCGCGTGTGAGTATTTAAAAATTTGTGTAGAATGGCAACAAGTTGTTTATTCGGTTTGCGCAGATTTATGTAACTAAAGTAGATACGTAGCGTAAGAAACTTAATGTCAATTTATACGATAGGATGAAATAGGTTAGATACTCGATGAAACGAATCAAGTTTTGAACTTTTTACTGCGGATTCCATTCCGTGTCGCTGCCGTCCCTTCGCATGTTACATTCAAGAGTTCACATATGCTAACATTTCTTTGTTCGCTTTGATGTACCCATATACGATCTTGTAAATTGAGTGCTAGAGACCATAGCAGAGGATCATCGTAATTCTCGTTAACACTAATTATTCAACCCTGTGTGTTCTCTTCATTATTATATACCGATATAATTTAAGAAGCTAACATGTTATTCTTGGGTCATGTATGGCTCAGTATTACACTATTTGAATCGACAGAATTACGACAAGAAATAAATAAGTTATTTATCATGTGTATTTGGTGATTTATACTCCCATTATGTTATCAGCGACAAACCCCAGAAATTGAATAATGCTACTGTACTGTGTCATAGCATTAATTAGCGATTAATAGTAACGTCAACAATGCAACTGCAATTTCGATATCAGACGATTACGAACGTACGCGTGGCGTGTTTGCGCGTGCCCGCGTCATCTGGGACGTGCCCTCGTTTAATCAACAAATGGAATTTCATTGATATCCGTTACGCGTTGAAAATTTCAGATTAGCTTTAATTATACTCGCGTACCGTTCGATACAGATTGCTGTAACCAGAAGAAATAGCGTTCGATTGTTGCGAAACGTGAAATACGAACAGTACAATTTACCCAAGGGAAGTCTACAAGACTTTACGGTATGTTTAAAGAAACTCGAGAATGTTGCAACGAACTTTTCGAGAGCACGGTCTCGGTTGAATCGACGTCGCACATAGTAGGAACTGTCCAGTCTATTGCTAGAGGTGTTTCATTCTTTAATTAGACACCGTGAAATTAGATACGTTCGCTGTGTCTGCGGTCGTAGTCTCAAGTATTTCAGTCACACCGGTCATTTTACACAGTTGCATCCGCTTGCTTTGTATTTAACGTTTAAATGTTCTACTGCACTTCATAACACTTACCTTTGTAATTTGCGAACGAAGATCTTTAAAAAGGACTGGAACAAAGATATAAATAATAAGATACATTTCATGTTATTTTTACACCGGTACATTATATTTCTTGGTCCTCTAAACATTCATAATATACACAACATACAATACAACATAGCGATTCAGCTTTTAGTTCCTCGTTAATGCGGTACCGACAGAATATTATTAATTAATTTTCTCTGGGTCGCTCGTTCTCCCGTCACCGTTTCGGCTCCTCATTTTGTTTTTTAATTATCTATAATGTGTCATCGTGACGCCAGGAGAAATACGTAGACACACACGGAAAATTAATAACACGAGATACACACCGTGACTGAGAAAAATATTTCTATGCCGTAGCAACGCATCTACGGAGATACCATCGTTATCTTTTATTTCCTTCGCAACGCTACGTTTTTCGGTTTTATTTTTATTAAAGCCTGGCCAACTCGTGTCTTTATTTTAACGGGCTTCTAGATTCGTCTTCGGATTATGGGGCTAGGTCGAATTTCATCCAATGACAAAATTTATTCACTAATGCCAAGATTTCTGCTTTGTCATTTCTTTAAATTTGGCTGTAAAAGTTATTTCTCGAGTTGCCCAGGCCTGTCGTGGACTTTCTATCGAAACATCGGGATAAACCTCGTATAAGAACACCGTAAGTCTACATTTTAATTTGCACTCGTTTCACCGTCACTTTGATAAATCTTTGGTGCCTTTAAACGAAGTTTAACCAAACATCGTTCCACCGTGATTAGACTGTCGTTTCCGATTTTTCCGATTCGAGAATCGTAGAAGCTAAAATTCCAACGTAAACGATCATTTGCAAACAGTCGTAATCGCGACACTGACGTTCACGTTGATAACGTTCCCACGATGCAACTTTTTGGAAAAATCGTAAACAACGGTTTACGCACGATGCAAAAACAAGAAGACAAAATATCGCCATTCGCAAAAACTATGCTTCTGTTTTTCAACAGAATGGACAAATGAGATAACCTTTGTCGACGAACTATACCGATTGCACAAGGTGGATGAAAACAATTTTACCGAGACTCCACAACAATACACCTTTTTCTTTTCTGACTAATTTTATTCTATTTTAATCGAATCCACGAACTGCATGGCAACATTTGAAAACGATACGTGCATTAGCTAATTGCAGATTAATTAATATTCGAGCGTTTAACTTTTCGAAGTTGGATTTTTCAATTTTTCAAACACGCAAGTTTTCAGGTTAATCCGCGAGAGCTACGAATTATTAAAATTGATCGTTCCTTGGCAGTTCTAGGTTCCGTTTCTGTTGCTATCGTTACGCTGGAAATATTCGTTTCATTCTTATTACCATTTTGTCGTTTATGTGCGTTTAGACATACACGTGACATCTGACATATTACGCGTTAGATGTTCACGAGACGATGACAATCGTTATATACAATAATGAATTACGTTTCACGTATCCTTAACCGTTATCGTGGAATATACTCGTACCATTTCAATCGTTTATGGTTCGCAAAATGCTGTCGTTAAATCTCTCTTTTTTATTTAAATCCGACTATGAATTTTAATAATCAACACTTTTATGGCCACACTATTCGTGTAATTTCACGATTCTTTCTTCTATTTATAATTACAGTATCGTTAAGTTTGTATTTCACAATTGATCATTTTTCAAATATGTAATTCATGATATACTAAGTATAATCAGAAATGTAAAAATCGCGACAGCGGCCATTAAAGTGCTTAGGGGCCATTTTACATTCTTTTTTCTTCAAAAGTATCAACTTTCGTGAATATATTCTTAGATAAATTTTCATGAGGGTCTACGATATTATCCCTGCCAGCAAGGTATCTGATGGGTACCATTTTCGAGTACCCCTTTGAAATAAACCTCAAAAATGATATGATAAACAGAAGCTTCGGACAATTCTAGAGGTTTATGAAAGAAAAATGCCCTAACTTTTGATCATACTTCGAACACGTAAAATAGCCCCGAAGTTAACCCTAAAAATTTGCATTCCGTGAGTTGCAATTGACACAAAATAAACATAATATTCATTCAAGCGAACATAATTAAATACTTCATAAATGAAATAATATAATTTTCGAGGATTCACCGAAAGTGAGTTTAAAAACAGCATTCGATTATTTACAATTGATCCTGAAAGCGTTTCAACGAAGAAGAATTGCACTGGAAAATGCAAATGGGGAACTTTTTCATTTTCTAATTACACTTAGAAATCGGAACGCTGTTCTACGGAGCGTGTGAACGCGCTACGCTCTACGCTTTTAACACGCCATTTTATTATTTTGTATCTCTTTGCAACACCAACATTTACACTCTACTTACTGTATTTTTTTTTTATTTCGTTTTTTCTTTGTATGTTTGTTAGTATGTCGTTTAAGACAGCCTAGATTCGTGGGGGTCGAAATCGCCTAGAGCGTGAACCTTACTTAATTACAGTGTCTTCCTATATGGCTCTAATACGGTACGTCGAGTGGCTCGATCGTTTCACACGGTTAATTGCTGTAATTACGACGAGAATCATGATTACGGTTATGGGGCTATTAACCCTTTCGCTGCGGTGTCCTCCGTTTCCGGTGATGTTCCTTGGCAAACTTGATATTTGAATTCACACGGTCTCACAAAAAAGTATGACATTTTTGCATATTCAACTTTGAAAAAAAGTCAATTTGAAAATCTTTCAATTAATAAATTGTTAATATCGGTAAAGTTATTATTATACTATTTATCTATAAATATCGTTGTTATAATTGTATATAGTTAGCATGTTTATTACCGAAACTGTTTCTTTGAATATATTTATCATGGTGACGAACTCGTTACTGATCTACGCTCGAAAGGAAAAATGCTTGTACAGGTGTCGAAAGGAATTGTTCAAAGAAATCGGTAATGCATTTAATTGACTGAAATTTACAAGTCGCAACGAAAGGATCAATCTCGTAGATGTCTCGATTTCTTAATCGAATCGGTTACCTGGCATTCGTGTCGCTTTCTGATTAATGAATAAAGTTAAACCTTAATTATCTCGTACAACAAAGCGCCACTTATCTCTACATTATGATCATTCTAGTCATTTATCTCGAACTGAAAGTCTTGTAAGTACTACTATTTTCAACTGGCGTTGGTGAAATTTATTGCTGAATTAACGAGAATACTTTCGTTTATGCATACCAATTCGCGCGATTTGCAAATGAAATTCACCCAAGAGACAGAGTTGGATCCAGAACTAATATGACAACGCTGCTTTAATTATTCACCGTCAAAATGTCCTTACGTTATCCATTATATCGTGTTAAATAAATCGAACACATTCGTGAAACTAGACAATTGGCGTTGGAACAATAAATGAAATGATGTTGAAATAGAATTGGAAGTTACACGTTCGATAACCGATATTTCCTCCGTGTTTTACACTTAATTACACGTATAAACAGGGCAGTAAAGATGAACGTCTGTCGCTACACTCTATAGAAATTTATATGTTCTCTTCCTCTTAGACATCCAGTTAGTATTCTTAAATCGTACAAGTTACATTCAATTGCATCGCTTTCCAATGAGAAAAATAACCTTCTCGCGTTACACAGTCGAATTCTATGTATCTTGAACCAATGGAAATTATCGTATTTGAAAAAACTTCAACAATGAAAATCACATTCGTATAATTATAATGAACACAGTGCCTCGTTTAAATTGATTGTGATAGCGATAGGCAGATAACCCTCGAGGAGTCCAACGTGATTGGCACGTTGTGGATTCTGAGTTATCGGATTTATGCGGGATTTTCAACATTTTCACATTTCCAAATTTCCAAACATCGAGTTGCAAGATACTAGAATTGCGAGATATGGAAATTTCAAGATTCATCGGTTCGTGCAATTTTCAGTTACTATCGAATTACGAAATTTACGAATTTACGCTTCAGCAAATTTGGAAATTGAAAAGTGTAGTTTCAGAAACGTAGACATTTGGAAATTAGTCAGGCGGCATTCTAATATCGATACGAAATGAAAATCTCGGCAATGAAGTTCCGAAGGAAATCAATCTTTTCGTTTCCGATATTCGACATCGGGCCACGTTTCTTCGCCTCGTAGTTACAAACATTTCGATCGAGAAATTAACCCCATCGTACGACGATGCCCAACGCGAAATTATAAGCTCATTAGCATAAATAATTCGCTGCAGCCGTACACGAACGTGTGTGTAATTACATCTGCAATGCAAATATTAGACAATAGAATTACCAGTGCTGTTAAATTACACGCTTACGTAGATACGCTATCACGATACAAATTATAATGTATATGTATGTATATACATATATGTTCGAAGGTAGAAAAAAGTAAATCTATATCAATTCTAAGCTAAGAGGAACGAAAGTTTAAGCACCCTTCTAAAATTAGGCCTAAAATCATTTTATTCGCGTCTACGACCATTTGCTTTAGATTATTCGAATTGAGAACAAAACACACCAATTCTATAGATCATTTGTCGCTAAAAGCCGCAAGGAAACTCCGTTTGACTCTTTTACATTTAATTAGGCGTAATAGACCTGGACCAGCCAGGACGAAGGATGATTTCTTCTACAATTTCTCGACAATGTATCGAATTCGATCATAATTAACTTCCTCGTTATTATAGATGTATGTTTCTTTGCACTTTCCCGGCTATACAGTTATATTTTCTTCGGACATACACTCATTTACGATAAAAAGTAACGTTCGATAGCACGTTCGCGTGTACTCGTTCGATCGACGATTTGTGCGAACGTTTCCTCGACGAACATGGGTTTCGAACATCTAACTTTTCAAATGTTCGAAAACGATCGAAGATCGAGGATCTCTCGAGATTATTCGATAAATCGAATTCGCGATAATCGTGTCTGATACGAATGGAGAGGAAAAGAAGAGAAAGAACTAAGGAAAGGAGGGTCGATTATGTGAAAGTCGATTGAGGATTTGTCGTCGGAACTTTGGCTCCGTATCCGCAACGAAATTCTCTTCGCGAAAAGAGAGATTGAGAATACCATTTGGATTCTGTCGGAATCCGTCCAATTCGTTTCCCGATTCTTTGGCGATCTTACATCAAGTTGCACAGGGTGATGCCATTTTCTAACGCCGAGTGCAAAGCGGTCGTCGTTTCCATGCAAAATGCTACGTCCTCGTACATCGTCGAAATTCTTTGTTGTTGCACGCGACTCTCGCTTTGGGATCTGAAATTCATCGTTAGATTTATTGCTTCCCTATATCTCCCCTTTCAATTGCCATTTTTCTCATTAAATACTTTCGAATTTCCACTGTGAATATTTTCGAATTTTCTTTACAATATTTCAACTCGATACAATCTCCGAATTTTCAAACATCGTTGTCTTACACTCGTAACACGCTCGAGAAATTGCTACTCGTAAGAAAAATGGTAACTAATTTTCTAGACTCACCTCGGCGGCATTGCCCGTGAACGATGCTGTACTCTAACTTGTTGTTGCTGTTGGTGCTCCCTCGACGTTTGCTGGTTCGAATTGCTACTGTTGTCCCTGAGAACAGCACCCTGATAATGATGATGATGGGATCTCTCGTTTTGAGAGAGCGACAACTGTGCCAGGTATTCGCGAAGTTCAGGTTGACTCGCCAAAAGATCACGACGCATTTGACCGCTCGGCGTTTGAGGCGTCTGAGGCGTCGTCGAATCCGACCATGGCGGTGGTGGTGTATGAGATCGAGATATCATGGCGTAATTATGACACAAGTACTCTTCGTAGGTTGGTGGCAGACCAGTCTGAAACACCGCGTTATTTTGCAATCTTTTATTACCCTCTGGAATCGGAAATTTCATACTTTTAGGCTTCGGTACAAAGGTTCAACAAATTTGAATTTGCATAAGAATACGATTTACGTTTAATAATTGTATCGCGCCCATTATCATAAGATGATATTGTGTTTGTAATTCGTACAAGTGCTTTAAAGCTTTAAACGATCCATTTGAATGATTAAATGTTACGGAGCAATGGGTAGAATCGATTCGTTAATAAGACGCAAACAGTAGGAGGGTATGAAGAGTCTCTTAATTATATTGTTTTGCATAATTGGCAGAAATTGCTAGCGAGAGATGGAAATTGTGTCGAACGGTGGAAGCCGAAAAAGCTTTGTTTAATCTTCCAGTTAAAAAGGAGAGAGAGATGCTTTTGATTGCGACTCAGTTCCCTGATTGCCCCCGTTTGGAACCAGAAGAGAGAGTTTCGTGGAAAATATTGTTTAATCTCGCTTTGGGGAATTTCATCGCTTTTCCTCCAGTAACATGTACTCAACAGTTCGAGCTACGGAAGAGAGAACGACGTTTATCGAACAGTAATGTGTTGAAAAACTAATTCGTCTCTCTTCGAAAATAAAAAAAAAAACGTCGGGGTTATCGAACTTTCGGACCGAATGATTAAATAGTATCGTTCTAACATCAAACTGAATTGAACTGTTAGACGAAATGTAATTATGGTCTACTTTCCGAACGAATCAATTACCAGCTACTTTGTGCCTGGCACGTTTAATTAAACAGCGCAATTTGTTTATTACCCTGGCCGACCTCACGAGCTGAATTTTTCTCTTTGATCGTATAATCGTGTAGCGAGTCGCTTTTTATGGAATCGGGGCGAGGCAGGATATTTGTCAAAAATTCCCGGCTTTGTATCACGACGTATTATGCACATTCGTGCGTGTATTATACTCGGGATTAATCGTTACCAATCTAGTAAATATGCAGCAACTGTGAAAATATTTTCGATAAAGGGTAAACGATGGAGATTAGCCGCGAACGGAAATCCAAAGCAGCTTTAATATTATAGAAATCTCTTTCGTTCGAAAACCAATTTTCATCCATTTTTTCGGGAATACACGAATTTCAGAATTTACGCGCACGATCATATGGAAGGAATAAAATTGCAAATCGATGGAACGTTATCTTCGATAAAGAGAACGAAATGGCACGTTCGTTTAAGAACTGCTCTATTTTCACTTTCTGCGCAAACGCCTTGGAAAAAAATCAAATTAAAACGCTTGTTCCGGCTGGCGAAGGCTGAAGTGGGGCCTTTCGCGGCAAACCAACCGTAAAATTCGTTTTCAAGAGCAAAAAGAAACTTTTATTCGACGCTTTCGCGCGGTCTCGTTAAAAATTACGGAGAGAACATCGGGTAGAACCAAGTAAAGTGTCTTGAAGCCTTTTCAGTCCGAGGAACCGGGCCGCGCTTCAAATAGAATCACAGGATAATGTTTTCGAAACTCGATTTCGCTACTTCCATCTTTGCATCGATGAAAATCGAGGCCAGCCTCTGTACCTTCAGAAAATATTATCTTCCGCGGAGAAAAGAGAAACGGCCAGGGACAATCATCCTTCCAGATACCAACTTTCAAATTTATTGCCGATTAACAGGCCACAAACGTCATTAGAATTTTCATGAAACTAGCGTGAAATTCCTTCCCAAATGCAGAAACAGTTCGTTAAGACTTTGAACAACCAACAGCGTATTCGTCGTGGAACCAATTGGAAAGTTGTCGAGTGGAACAGAAACCTCCCTGGTGGAACAGACTCCATAAAACACGGTGATAAAAAAACGGACCGGTGGCAAACTCGAAGCGTCTTGGCGTCGTTACCAGGAGTTTCGAGTGGGTCTTCGGGGGTGGACGGTGTTTTTCGTACGAGGGTGGCCTCGACGTGGCACGAAAATTTATTGAACGTTCGGCGCCGTCAACCAGTTAGAAACAGAAAATAGATCTCGACTTAAGTAGCGACTCGAAAAGTATTTCGTGCTTCGAGCCGTTTTACAGAAACTTTCTTTCCGAAAGTATGTCCGCGACGACACAACTCTATTTGTCGATAATTTCGGTATAAAGGGAATAGGTTGAGTTTCGATAACAAATAAATTTTATTCTTTTATTTTTATAATCCGAGATAAATGTTGACGTGACCCCGTGATTCGAAAACCTGGATCGATTGCTCGTGAAACGGCAACAGTCGAGAGCATGCGACAAAATTTGAGCAATTAATGGCCCGTTTACCGGGGAAGCGAATTTAATAATTGTCGAACTTTGTGTTCGTAATTGGCGTATACATCGAATCGATACGAAGGATTTATTTATGTAACTGGATCTGTTACCGTTGTTCGTGAGAGATCCATTTCCGATGACTGATTAATGTTAATCGCTTACCTGCCACGTTTTCGAGATCGCAACATCGTAGGTGGGCGGTGGCGATACCATAGAAGGAATGGCGTAAACGGGTTGCGATCTACTTTGCGCGTTTAATTGACTATTTCCGGTTTCGTTGGCGCTCGCGTTCGGCGTGTCTGGAATGGTGGCGTACAACGCCTCCGGTATAGCGTTTTCTCGAATTGCACCGCCAAGTATGCTCGAACCAGAATCTGAAATAACGAATAGATCATCTTTAATCTTAAACACCAATTCATAGATATTTTCATAGAAATTTCGAGGAAATGCCTAAGAGACAAGATGTCGGCCAACCTATATAAGTATAATGCGACTCCGCTCTGTCGGCGCTTCTGGTTCTACTCGAGTGATTCAATCGTTTCTCGTGTTTGCTACTCTTAGTGGCCGGCCTCGCTTGTTCCGTCACCGAACTGCTGCTTCCTGTCTCGGAACTTCTATTCTTCGAACGAGCATCATCTTGTTTCTTGGCCGATCGCCCGTCCTTGCTGCCCTTTGACTTTGGTATCCTGATCGGCAGCTTTCGCGGGGTTAGACCACCGTTCCTGGATTTCGGCAGGTCCACGACCACTCCGCACCCGCACACTGGCGCGTTCTCGTTAGGCATTCTGCAAATCATAGCAATTCTTTCAAATCTTTTTCGGTACACGATCATTTGGAAATATTTAGTATAATTATAAACCGTAGAATCTTGATCGATTAATTCGTAAGTTTTTGCGCTTAAAAAAAGGAAGGGAAAACCGTAACGAGGGTCCGTTGATCTCCCTACTCCCGTCTGAGCGAACAATTTACGTCGATTAATCGACGAAAATAACACAGCCCGAATGCAGTTCTAAATGGATTACCGTGAAATTAGCCGTGTCCGTTAGAGGCGATGGATGAATCGCTCGCGAACGGGCCAGAGTTCAAACTAAACGGCATTTCCCCCTATGGAACGGTAACGTTCGACGAATACCCTGACATCGACACTCTCGATCGGTAATGTCGCACGATAATCCGGAATAACGCGACGCGTTCCATGGAATCGCGTTATCCGGCCCACGAAGCCTACACCCATGAACGTGCCCATAATGGCCCCTAATTACAGCTGTCCATTCTTAACCATTCAACTTTTTCAGCTGAGTGTAATATTTCAAAAATATTTACGAATATGAAACTGCTTCCATCGATAAAAATTAGCATGGAACGAAGGCCACAGAAATGTATTTAAATCTTGAAGGTACTGTCGAGTAAACGAGGTAATAAATCGATAATCGTTCAGGATGGACTAGACACCATCAGTCTTGTTCGGTTAATTATTCGATTCCCCTCGAAAGGTCCCTCTTCCACCGAGGAAGCCTGATGTCAAAGTCGCTTTGATCCGAGATTTAAAGGCGTGATTTACCGGAATCCGGGAGCCAGTGGATTTCTTTCGTTCCCTATCCCCTTTGTCAGCGTTACCTCGAACAATAGCTTTGATCCTTTTACAACGCTCCAGGCCTCTTCCCTGTTTCGTTAATTTATCATGGAACGGGTTTTTCGTCCCGTGTCGAAGCGTTATCGTACTTCAATTCTAGGTACATTCTTTTTGTCACCTTACATCGGCTTTCGCGATCAAATTTTCAGTCGATTACATTTCGGATAAGTTGAAAATTCGATGTAAAGTGGAAGGCTAGAAAATTAGTGGCATGACCAGTACAGGTTATAACCGAGGAAATATATTTTTAGAAGGGGATCGCGAATGTTAAAGTTGTGATGAAAGAATTGAATGTTAAATTTCTTTCCTTCGATAGATTGGTTTTCATTCTCGCGTTAGAAAGCGTTTTACTCGATACCATCCACGTTGATGGAACAATTGAATTTTCCTATCGTGATACATAGCTTCTTGTATCAGATTCTTCTGCCCCTTCAAAGTTAGCCTGTATTCGAGCCCTTTAGTCTATTTTCGTGGAGAAATCACATTCGAACTTTTCCTTCGTTCACCGACTTAGGCTTCATACTTTTTTGCTGATACTTTGGTCATATTCGATCTGTCAGTAGATTCGGCAAATCCGTTTTGAACGGTGTACGACTCTAAACAGAAACAGCGAAACGCGAGATCGATGAAATTAATTTTCCAGCAGGGAACGCGATGCTTCCCGGTGTAATATCGCTCCGTTTCGAAGCAGAGACGCGAGAAATCGCAGTAGGGAAATTAAATTAAACGACCACACAGCAAAATGAGCTTCGGGAAAGCTTGTTCAGCTTCCACGACGAAGTTCGTTGGAAATCGCCGTCATTATTCGTCCCGGCACACCCATACCCCAGCCGTGGCCAACTTCCGGTCGCGTAAACCACCGCGTCTACTGTGTCCTCCCTGTCGACTTTGACCGAGTGACTACGATCCGTCACCTAACCCATCCTCTACGCTTTTTCACCATTTTGTTTGTCCGTCTGGTACTTCCGTTGGAAAACATCGTTGTTTGTTCTCGGGATTAAATCCCTTGTGTTTGGGAAGTCCTTTCGGATGAAGAATGCTTCTTACTCGCTTTTCTGCCAAATTGCTCCATTTCCTTATTTCTTTTATCCTATTCGTTGCGTACATACGTTTTTATTCGAACTTGTCGATTAACCCTGAGTTCGATGATCTTCAGATATGTCGTCAAGGACTCCGAGCAATCTTTCTTATACGTAATAGCTGTTTGATAATATCGTACAACAGAGTTTAATTACGCATCCCGTTTTTGTTGTATCATTAATGTATTATAGCTTCGTGTCATCCTGCGACGTTGTCCAAAGTTTTAGTAAATTATGATTCGCCGTTATGACACAGAAGACAATTAGTAGATGGCGATGACGAAGTACGAGTTCGATCGCGGAATCGAGGAGAGGCTGTTATTTCGCTGGCTGAGATTTTGCATAAGTTAATTGGCAGCGGGATTATACGCTGGTGTCGAATATATGGGAAGAAAGGGAACAGAGGCGAGGACATCGATGCCGGAGATTTTAAATCGGTCGATCAGGAACGTAAAATGAAATGAAAAAGGGATTATGAAAAGGGCGAATCGATCGTGCTCCCCCGATAGATCGGAAATTGGAACGTGAATATCGAGGAGTTCTTTATTTAGAATAATAAAAAACGCCCTCGATTTTCAGCCACCATGTATTCGGATATAAAGCACATTGTCCTTGAACGAGATTAATATTATGTTATAAAAATGTGTTTTTAATGTTAACTAATAACTCGTTATTAAAAATCATGTTTTCGAAAGTGTGCCAATATAAAAGTTTTGGCCTAGTTTTTTAGGTGAAAAGAATAACGTGGATTAAAGTCGAATCTCTTCATTAAAGAAGATTAATAATCTGCTGTCTAACACGTAGTATAACAAGGCGAGAAAATTATTCCAAGGAAAATCGATCGAACCATTCGTCTGCCTTATTCTTTTAAATTAAAACTCCCTCATTTTTACCATTCATCAGGACAAATTTTCTCGATTAATCAAAAGCTCGGATAGCAAGAAAGGTTAAGGTAGGATAACCATCGTAAGAAGGAACATTAAAAAGTAACCGAGTGTTCATTGAGCAGCTGACGAAAATTTATAAACCTTCAGAACGTTGAAATTATGTAATTCGTCGATCGATGCTCAGATCAGACGCGATATCGTCTCGTTATCGATATATGGAAATGCGAAGAAACGTAAAAAGATGCCAAGTATCGGCTCGTATACATCTGTTTCCCACACTTTGTTACCTGCTTTTCATTATGGATCCAGATTACACAGCTGGAAGAATAATTCATCGAACCGATACGCCAATTGGTGAACCACGATCCACGTTCGAAAAATTGGGTCGAACGAACACGAGACGTTTTTATTAGGCGATATCGATATAGATCAAGTGTTAAACAATCAGACCGTTAACATAAAAGTGCAGGTGCGGATCGGAATTATTTTTCGCAAAATAGGGTGATCGAGGTGGAAGAGATAATCACGATAGTACTGCGTATACTTGCAAATATTACTTCGAAACGTTCCGGCCCGCGTCGGATACTACATAGCAATTTGTTTTTCAATTTCGTCAGTTTTCGTAATTAATTTATGAAAGATAAAACTATCGATACTCTTTCGTACACAAGGCCTCGTAAGGAATAAATACGACTGAAAATAGATGACAGAGTTTTGTTTGTCCCCGAAATTCGTAACGATACGCGCATTATTTAATAGGTAATACGAATTACGATATGTTGGACCGATAACGAGCGGTCGTGATGATTACGCAAACGCGACGCATTCAATTTCGTTCATCAGCGAGGCAGAAGCAATATCGGCGTCGTTCGGAATAAGAAGTTATTACAACTCGTCGGGATATGACGCTTTATGGGGAACGCGATATGCATCTCGATTACTCGACCGTACTCTAATGAAACTCGAATTAAGTGGATTTCGAAGGGAAACTGTATATTTCCTACCCGTCGATGATACGTTGAAATTTCCATGAAAATTTAAGATCTTTCTCTCCTCTTTCGTATCACGGATTATCGAAATAAAATTGATACAGATGGAAACAGCCAGTGATTAAATCGCACAGACGCTATTAGAATTTAGGGTATCAGAATTTGACAATTTGGGGCTTTGAGAATTTGTGGATTTGGAAAGTTGCGAATTTTGTGAAGTATTTGAAAACCCGGAAGTTTGAAAATGTAAAAATTTGATACACCGCAGCTTCGTGTGAATAACGTGTAGCAACGCTTGAAGCGTAAAATCATACTGCGATCCGTTTTAGAGGTACACGTGGATGGAAATGTGATACGACTTTAGTTTAAGGGATCAAGATTAATCTCTAGAGAATCCCGAACTCGCTCCCGGGATTTTCTACGGCAAATCCTGTGGCGCATGACTGAATTAATTATAGCCAAGTAAAGAGAGACGCTGACTATTGATTAAGTCGACGATTATGTCGGGATGAGTGAATTAACACTGGACGAAATGATCGAGTGAAAAATGTCCTAAACTTAATGAATCCTTATCTCGCTTTAAACTGCCATTCCTCGATGTTGTAAGATCATTACACGTATCTCTGTGCGTAAATATCGCATTAATATAACATTATCGTTCCATCGCTCGACCAATAAAAAATCGTCTGTCGCCAAAAAGATCATCACAGTTTGAACTCAACATCGAGCATTTCTTGCGTACTCTCGTAAAATATCAGCACACATTTAGATACAAGGAAGAGAAAATTACCAGATAATTTTTGACGGTCGACTTTTTTCAGAAAAGTTGTAATAATTTTTTGTTCGTAATTAATAACTCGTTGAAACGAGTTGAAGCAGGATACGCAACGCGAAAGTTACTTCGACTTCTGTTTAAAGTTTCCTCGGCGATAGCTTCATATCAATTAATTAATCTATCCTAAAGCGCTCTACGATAAAGTTTCGCTAAATGACCGACTTTGAATTTTCTCTCGCGTACACGCCCCTTAGCTGTGACCAAATGTTTTCTATAAATTATCGCACGATCGAGGCTAATTTCGCTAATTGGAACTGACGTAACGTATTTCTTCGTATTTTTCAAACTCATTAAGATATATTCATTGAGATAATTCAATTTATCGTGTCGAATAAACAGTCGTGATTTATAGCCGTTTATAGGGAGATAATACGTTTGGTCATAAATTTCAACGAAGTTCGGAAGCCGGGATTAAGGGATTTGTCGATGTTAGATTTTAGGGATTTGATACTTTCTCGAAACCTACATTAGGTTTACTTAATTTTCGTAATTTAAGATCCTAATTTTGAAATGGTTTAATGAATGTGGGTGTGAAATTTGGTAATTGGTAAGGACATCTTTTAGGCTAGCAGTACACGATCGCAATAATGGTTGACAGTGGCAAGAAATTGAATTACGTTGACCGTGGAAAAGCACGATGCCTGCAGCT
The DNA here is from genome assembly GCA_945859555.1 of Megachile ligniseca. Lineage (NCBI taxonomy): Eukaryota > Metazoa > Arthropoda > Insecta > Hymenoptera > Megachilidae > Megachile > Megachile ligniseca. The sequence continues at coordinate 3,300,124 of OX243792.1, forward strand.
GTGTGTTCGGCACTGTTTGCCGAGGAAACGTAGCACCGTTGGCCAATTATCAAAGAAAAACCCGCCGTGATGGGAGAATACCTTCCGATCGAGAATTCTGCACCGTGCAAACTTCGATTAATCAACCTGCCAGCCAGTGAATGAAACGTGTCTGCTAGATTCTCGAAGGATTAAAACGTTCCGAGCAACATTATTTATTGCGAGTGTTATGAAATTTCGACATTTTTTACTCAAATACCTGAGTAGTAAAGTCACGTAGAAGCTTAAAAAATGTTGCTTTCGTTCGGGTTCTCCTCTCGGAGCTTGTAAAATCTTGGAGATTTATTATGCGACGTTACGTGACTTTTACAGCGCATGGAATTTTATTTTCTGCATAAAACACGCTCGATCCAGGTGCTTTTACGATGTTTTGATTTACATTTTAGCCCCGAATTTCAACATTTATTTTTCTCTGGTTTTTGGGGGGATATTAGCAATATCAGTATTTTATTATTTTCCCGAAAATCGTATGTTTACTAAGCTCGGAGAGATTTCTGAATACGGAAGCTTTCGTGAATTTAATATTACACAGAAACGTAAACGCAACGGCGAAGATTGACACGACAAAAAACAGAAAGCATTAAAACAATGAAAAGTTATGAAATACGTGGAAGATTTAAAATATAAAATGCAAAAGTTCTGGAATCGCTCAGTTGATCCTTTAATCCTTTCTCCCGCAGAAAAACACGAAACGGAACATCTCGACACATTTTATTAACAAGTTTTATTAGGTTAGATCCATCTCGCGCTGGATACATAACTCGCACACAACTGTTCGAGAGAGGAGTGTATAGGTGCTGTTAGAGGACGAGAAAAGGGAGAAACGCACGGTGGAAGGGTGAGGGGCAGGTAAATCCGGGTCACGCCGGGCCAGGAAGCAGTGACACCAAACTCAACCCGGTCACCCTTCGCGAACTGGGTCACCTTTCACCCTTATTCCCGTCCTTTGCCCGCGATCCCTTTCCGATCTCGATCCGGAAGAACATGAAATTCTTCCGCTTCCTGTCTTGGTTACATCAAAATATTAGCTTTCTACTGTCGTTTCTATTGCCACTTGTGTGCTAGTGTTTCCATGGGTCGGTATTACAAAGCACAGATTATCATCTTCCCTGCGTTAGTATCTCGCACACCTATTAGAGTCTTCGCGAATTAGTGTCGCCTTGTAATTAGTACACTGTGGAACAATACCGTAAGTGGTCAGAATATGACTCGTGTACGTTAGTACTTATCGTAAAACTTCAACTTATAAGCTTCGAAGAATTGTAACGTCGTTAAGAAACGAGTAACGTATTCGTATAAGTAAATATTTTTAACCGTTTTACACGAAAAATGTTGAGGTTACAGCGACAATTTCTTCTCATAAATCATGCATCGACCGCAATGTTTTCACCATCGAGTATTTGTGCTCGGATAATCCCCGAGTTTCTCATTTATAATGTACGCGTGGGAGGTTTTGTCGATGTTTGAGGGTGAATTTCATAAACGTACGAGGGCAAATACAAATATAGCGTATAACAAACGTAAATATAATAAATATAACGAGTAAACGGGATGTGATACGTATTATGTACAGCGGTTTTTTATGGCGGATATTTTGCCCGTTCGTTAGAATGAAATTGTAGAGAGTGTTGGTTTCCATGGAAAAATCTACCGGAGCGATGTTTTTTACAAAGTAAATGGAATTTATGACGAGGAAACGGGTCGTTAGCGTAATTAAACGTCCAGTTGTTTTTCTGTTTAAATATGCTTCATTTATTATTCTTTATTTCCATTTTTTATTTTGTTTGCGACTGGTATGCACTTGTTTTTCCCGTTTAACTGTGATGACTAACTAATGACTCGCTTTATTTTGGAGATTCGACTTGACACGATTCAAAGCGAATGATTTCGCACGATAAAACTTGGAACTGTTTTAATTAAATTCGACTTCTACGAATATAGACACTAGATATTGAAAAGTCTCCATTAAATTCGGTGATTGATTTCCGTTCGATCGAATATTTTTCGATCTCGGTACCTCGAAAGATCTATTCGGAGAAATACGAAATTTGCCAGCGTTCGATCGCTTCGAGAGGAGAGAATTTCACACGCGTGGGTTTCGAGAACGTCCGCTTAAGCTGAAGCTTTTTGCGCCGCGTAAATGGATAAAGATCGAGGACGGCCACGTCGTTTGCGATTCCCTGGAAAATGGAATGCGATCCACAAAGAAACGGGGAGTGGCTGGTGCGGTCGTCGAAAGCACTATCGAGGGAAAATACGAAGGATACAAAGGCTGCTCGTGTTGACCATTGCCTCGATGGGAAAATATCTTTCCCTGGAACCGATGCTTACTCCATCAAGTAACCGGTGAAATTTCTGATTTTCTTGCCACCGTAACTTAATATCCTTTGATCCGTGACTTGTTTAACACTTTTTTAACCTGTCTTCATTTTATACCACTATGTATAAACTTCTATTACGCGTGAATCGAGTTTGTCTTTAAGAAATCGAAAATACCAGAGAATCTTTCTTAACGGTTAATCAAAACTCTCCCCTTGCGAATAATATTGAATGACGAGTAGAGAAATTAAAAAATGGTTGCAAGGAGGATGAAGGATCTGTATGGGTCGGTGCAACGGATCGAGGTCACGTTCTTTTTTCGCGTTCACCTGAAAGGGAGAATTACAGGGGCTTGCAGTTCGTGTCCGTATAGAGGCTTCCCGAGTAGAAAAAAAATGAAATTTCGCAGGACACGTAAAAAAGGTTCTCATTATTCAACACCATCGGTCGCAGGAAATTTAAAGCGATAACCAGACTTGAATGACAAATCGTCGATGATTGCTACGAATGAGCTGTTCGCAACAGCTTTCCGAAGGCTTCATTCGTTTCAATGTGATCCTTTTCCAAAAACGAGCATTCACTCGTATAACGGCTGAAAGAACATTGCCGAGATAATAATGAAAAAAGGGGTTTCGCGAAAAGTGGCGCGTTGAAACAAGGAATTTTGCCAAAGAAGTTTTATGGAGGTTTCAAGGAAATCGGCAGCGTCTTCAGAATTAATAAAACCTCCCGAAAATTATACCGAGGAAATTTGCCAAAAACCCACTTTGCAAAATAGAATATTCGCCAGAATATTGTTATGACCAGTCTCGAAGCCAGAAACCTGTCAGAATGACCCACGGATGAACAAACAACGAATCGAAGAACCTTGAGTTTCAGTCAGGACCACGTTCTCCGTGTTCTTCGTAAACTGGAACAATATCTCGTGTAACACTCGCGTTGTAAACAACCCAGCGATCAATCGGTCAATTTATCGAATATAACTCGATCAGAAATTATTTAGTCCGTGCAACTCCGTTAGAACGGAATCGAGAACGAAATTGCGGTGTCACCGCAATACTCGCGCAAAAGGTCTCAAACGAAACGGAAACCGAGAAGATTAAACGTTCGACGAAGATCGATTAAAAATATTCATTGTGCGACGCTCGATTAACGCGCAGGTGGAACAACGAAGTATAAACTCTGCTGCAAATAATTGTCCATAAACGGGTTATTCGGTCATTTCGCTTGAATAGTCTGCTCTGAAAGAGCAACAATTTGTATCTCCGACGAAACGCTCTCGATCGCGGTACCAATCCGTCTCCATTGTACTGAAAGCGTGCCTTCGCGATTCTCCCCTAAAGCAACGGCTTAATTTCGCCCGTTTCGTAACGAGCAAACGAGAGCCCCGCTCTTTACTTTTCATTTGTAGAGCCGCTTAGGGCGTTCGCCGACAAAGAAGAATCCACCGATGGAAAAAGATCTCTGGCAGGTGAACGACGATTCAGAACCGACCAAATGACAGAATTAACTCCAGCAGGATTAGCGGTTCGTCTCCTCGGGATCAACCCCGTGATCATTAAGGATTACGCTCGCTGACGGTTTAATACCGGACACCGATATCCGTCCAGCGCCGCGAACAACTTCGGGAAATGAAGCCCGCTCGCCTCGGAAAATCGATTTTATATTTTCCAGAGCGAGCAACGCGACCCGACGGCGAGGATTAAGCTGGCGTAGGCGTACAACCCCGATGAAATGCGAGAAAGACCTTCTAAATATCTCTCCGACCGCTGCTTTACCCGGAAACTGAATTCTGCTCGGAAAAGTAGTATACGATACGTGGTCGTGCAAGTTGCACTGGAATATGGTTTGATCGTGGATAATTAAGCATTGCGATGATTAGGAAAGTTCAACCGTTCGAGATCAGACAAGTAGTATAACTTTCGAATGATCAGACCTTGGGTGGCTAAAAACAAGATACATTTCGAAAGAACTGCAGTGATATAACGAAGCACGAATTATAGATTATACTCGGATTTAAAGGGCTCGTTTCGACAATTGAAAGTTCGCGTGACAATGGATAGAGTGTCGTCCACGAAGAATAATTCCTTTCAGTTGCAAAATCAAGGAATCGAACCGATTGTAAGGACAGCCTCCAAGGGCGATTGGTTATGCAAGCGCCAGTCAATTATGTCGATGTACAAAGCGCGTTCAGTTTTCCAAGGCTGCCGTTTCTTTGCCCAGTTCGATTACAAGATCGAGCTTAAACGCTGTTCAATATTCATCCGGGCGGTTCGTTTAAAGGAAATCGCTTCCAAGGAGGACATGCATTAATTACAGGCGTTGAAAGAACGCCAAAGAAGTTTAGTTGGACGGCTCAAAGCACTGCGCTGGGGAAATGCAAGAACCATTAATCTAAAAATATGTTGCACGGTATTCGAAAAACGAAATCGTTATCTGTATTCGTTAATCGTCGAGCGTAGCTCCGGTCGATTCACCGCATCGTTCAGTTTCTACACGATTGTTTCGCCACTTTTCGCGGAAAATAAAAATCTGATGACCACAATCCTTGTACCACGATCCGTGGCTTTGATATCGAGCTGTCGATACGTCGACGAGTCGATGTAGCCGGATTTTTTGGCCGACGATGGATAAACAACGAAGGAAATGGAAGCGGAAGAAGAACGCGACCTGGATTCGGTAGGACGTAAAAACAGAGAGATCGAGGCGTAAAATAGGAGCCCCGTATTTTCATTGCCTTTTTTCGTACGCGGATTAGATTTTTCTCTTATCGCTGCAAAACTGTTCGATTAAATTCCGATCAAGTCAGACTCCTGCTCGCGAATCAAATAAAATAATCTTTCATCGTCGACCGCGAAAATCAGCGAAGAATGAAAATTCTTGGTCTCGCGCTGTTTTCACATTCGGTCCACGCCATAGGTCGATTCTACTTTTCAGGTCAGACACGATCATAATCTCCTTATCGACGGCTTCCCTCTGTCCGTTCGTACCGATTCTGTTGGTCAGATTAGGTCAGATTTATTCCCCTTGCCACGAGTTCTACGGATTAATGTCTGACTTATCGTACTTCGATTCTACTGCCCTGGAAACGCACGGCTTTCAATGCGACCGGCTCATTATTCCGTTACAATTTCTGATCACGCGCGACCCTTTCTGCTCGTTTACAAACTCGTACCATTCTGCTTACTCGACGTTTTTACTCCATTCGACTTCTACACTTCGCTGACTAGCCATGTTTTAGCGGATCTACTTCGGGGTAAATTGAATTCTACTCCCAGTATTATCGTCGATAAGTTCCCAGCAAGAGTAGCTCCTCCTTTGGCATTTTTCGATACGCGAAATTACGTCCTTAACCAAATTGAAAAACAAACGTTGTCAAGATCGATAAATGTTATTAGCATAACCACAGTAGACGTATACTCGGCGCAATCGATAATATGAAAAGAAAATTGGATTTTACTTGATAGCTAGTTAAAAACGCGCTTGTAGGTTGATGTTTGACATTCGACTTTGTCGCTTGATAATTATTAACTTGTTGAAAAGTATCGAATAATGGAGCGGAGAAAGCGTATAATGGTATAACGTTGAAGGAAAGCAACGGCGAAGCAATAGCAATATCGAGGCGAACAACAGTGCATCATAATAGAGAAAAGCCAATAACCCTCGTTCTTTCCGAGTGACCTACATTCAAGTCGACCTCGCGGCGTCGATACAACGCACAATCTCGACGAGTACCTACTCAACCGACCGTCGAATGCTTGGCTGCGTTTTTCGAATGCTTTTCATCGTATTATGCCGTCGTTGAAGATTATCATCGATCGACGACATTTCGCGGAAATGATTCTTTGAGTTTCCATCGCGAACTCCGGCGACCGTTTCGGAGATGAACGCGTCGCGTTCAAGATTCCACTCGATCGCTCGGACGTTGAATTCTTCATTCTCGCCGAGAAGATACTTCCTTTCGCGTAGGTTACGTCTTCTCTCCGCCACGAATGTATAAATATTCACTGCAGAACTTGCAACTCGTTAGCTTAACTGTTAGGGATTAGTGTTCAAGTTTCGAGGATCAGGAACCGAGGTATGAAAGTTCCAACCTTCCGTCGAAAATTTAATCCGATAAAACTACCTATGCAACTTTTAATTACAATTAAATATGCTGAGACTTCTAATACAATTTCCACGTAATACATGACGAGTAGAACTATCTCATACGTGGTCTTTGATCGAACTAATAGAATAAGTTGATAGGCAAGTAAATTATCAAGATTTTTGATATGATACAAGAACCATGTACCTTCGAACAAGTACTATAATTTCCGTACGTATTAGCGTGTTCAAATTAATGATGAGAAACGTTACAAAATCAACGTCGGCGTTTTAATTGCGGTTAGATAATGACCATTGATGAAAAAAGAGGAATCTCGTAAACGAGCAAGGCACGAATACAGTGGTGGAAGATCAGACGAATATAATATAAATCTATTTATATAAATCATCATTTGAAACCGTACTTTGATCCGTACCCTCAGCCTGTCCCAAGAATCCTTCCACCCTTCTATTCCTGATCAAAGCGTTAAGAGCCGTCTTTAATTACTCGCGCCTACCAACTCCAATCTTCCTCGCGAACGTTACGCTTCGAACACTCGTTAACTTAATATTTCGCCGTCATCGTTCTCGATATTCAATTGGAATTGCAAAGTCGGCATTAGAGACAGCCACAAGCCCTCTAACGATCTCTCGTTTTATCCGACGGCCAGCTCGAGGAACAACTCTCGACATAGAGGTCCGTACCTTCCGGCGAATGGAGTCGAGGAACGTAGAGACGATTCGCAGCAAGGAAAAAGCAAAGAACGGTCGCAGAGGATAACGGGCAAAGAGGCCGAGCCGATGCACCGAGCGGAGGAAATGACGAGAGAACGGCGGAAACCAGAAATTCGGTCCGCTGGCAGCGAACCGGGCGCAGGTGGGTGGCTGACGGAAGGTCGACCCGGGGGTTCGAAAACCGGGTCACAACCAGGTCACTGAGCCACCCTTCCATCGGGCGTCGCCTCGACGACAAATAAAATGGACCGATCGCTGCTCGATTAATTATAAATATCGTCGATCCTCGCTGGAATCCAAGAAATCGCGATATTATGCGCTTTATACATAATGCACGAACCAGAAGTTTCCTATACTTTTATGCACGCTTCTCACGACGCTTTCAACCTACCCGTATAAAGTTAGCGAGTCGTCGGCTTTATTTTAAATGGGTCGATTTTGGGTCATCGATTGATTTTGGACAGGTCACGATTTCCCATGGATCGCCAATCCTGGGTCGTTATCCTGAGTGCATTCTGCCGATTCTGGAATCGCAGCTGATCTTCGTTAGCTGATTTTGAACAAAAGATAGTCAGACAAGTTAGGCTCCTTGCCTAATAGGACACCGCAAATCAATGTTGTCTTTTCCATCGTTTACAAAAAAAACGCATAGTACGAAGCTAATTTATTCCCCGCCTTTCGATTCAATTCAACATCCCATTTTTTCCACTGCACCTTGACGAATGTGCGAGCTCGTGTAAATGGAAATATTTCTCAAAGTCTTTTTTTTCGAGCGGTTGCACACTCGCATCGATTTCCTCCGCGTTTTTAACATACGCTTTTCTCTAAATAGGTACTTCCAACCCTCCCCCACACACTTTTCGTATATAGGTATATACGTTAAAAGGGATGCACCCAAACTCGCATCTCGTGAAAAGCACAGCCAGTTCGCTTCCTACCATCGCGTCTGAATTTCGCTGTAAATAGAAAGCGTTTCTGAAACGTTCCAGATTTCAAAAGTTTCAGCGAGTTACACGCGAGAACGTATCAAGTCCACGATGCGTTTATTGGCCTGGCTAATAAAGTGTTTTTGTTTCATCGACTTCACCGAGATTCGCAGTTCTTTCGAATTATTCCTATAATTTTAGCTACATAGTCCTCGCAATCGATTACCTCGGTTTCTTTATTACGCTGATTGGTATAGAGTAGACAAATTTTTGACGAAACAAAATTGGAAGTTACAAATGTTTTTAACCGAAGCGGTTTCTTTGTCCATTCAATCTTTCGCGGTGAATTTTGATCGTGGTTTATTCGAAAAAGGAGTTAAACGAAGCTCGGCTGCTTAATCGGTTAATAACAAACATTTCTGAGCGGAAAGTTCGTTAATTCGTCGACCAATTCGCGAGCCTCGCAAACTTTGCGAGCTCGTTAAAAGTGCAAGGTCTTGCCGCTTTCAAAGAACCCAGGGACGCGAGACATTCGCGAATCCAACACCGGAGAATAATAAATTACACCGCGAAATTGAAGAAGTTAACGAACGCCATGAAATTGATAATCGAGGATAATTGGCAAAGTAGTCGTGTCGTAATCACAGATATCTAGTTTAATCGTTCTGCGTCAGTCGATTTGCGGTTTCGAATTTCCTAGTTGCTCCATTCGCATCCGTGCCGATGAATATCGAAGTACGTTCGTTATCTCGCCTCGATTAAATTAGAGGACACTTTTTTCCTTTTTATCGTCCTGGAAGGCTGTCTCGTTTTTACGTTGCTTTTAATTGATGGGCGAAGGTCTTGAGACGCTTCTTCGAAGAGCATCGTTTCGATAATTCTTTTTTTTCCGTACGCTTTCGATGTTCCATATTGCAACATTTGAAAATTTCCAAACGCTGAAGTACCAAAATTAAAAATTGATTGTTCGATTTAGAAAATTCGCGAGTTATCGGTAAAACCAGCATTTACGCCACGTTCATTCGAGCGGAAGGGTTAAAATTTAGAAGGGTGGCAGAATTTACCGAAGCATCCCGTAAACAGTTAACCGGAAGAAGGGACAACCGCAAGCTCGGTTAGCTCGTTTTCTACAAAATAACCCTGAATGGCCCACGGTGCAAGGATAAGTTTAATCGATACCCTGATATTTTCAATAATTGTTTAATTAATAAATGTCTCGAAACGAAGTGGGCAAAGTTGTTCCGTGCACGAATAAACGTTGCACGAAGTTGCGATACATTTTCTTCGAAACGTCAGATTGTAAACGGTAATATGATTCTAATGGAACATAAAGGGTTAATGGAGGTTCCATGGTAACCCCAAATCTCTATGGTGTGCTTTCCAACTTTTATACCTGAGATTTATTCAGAAGAACGTTTCCTCTGTTATTTCCCTCTCTTTTTCACTGAATGCATGAAACGTGGGGTAATTAGTAGCTACCAACCGAGCCACTTCATACCACGACCTACTTTTCCCTCCCGAAAAGATAAATAAATAAGAGCTTCCCGCCTTCTTCCTCTGCTTCTTTTTTTTCGAGTAACTGGGACAAGAAGAGTAATCGATCTATCGACCGACATGAAGCAGAATAGTGTTATAATAACCAAGCTGGAATTTTTAAGATCGCAAATGTGTCGAGAGGATTTCATATAGGAATGCAATTTCTTCGAAATTTAACACGGGAAGCATATTTTATCCTCCATTGTCTCACAGAATTTTTCTGCTGCTACGATATTAAAGTTTCGAATCGAAGTTATTACTTTAAACGTTAGTACGATAAGTTTGAATGATTTTGACTGAAGTGCAGTTCGATCCATCAGGTAGGCTCCCACGATATTCTTGAACCGCGTATTAAATATGTATATTTTTTTCGCGTGAAAGTGGGAAACGCTGTTGGAGTGAAAATCGCGGAACAAACGAACGAAACGGAAGCACGAGACACGGGCGGCAAAGTAAATGAGCGAGGGAAAGAAAAGGGGCCAGAATAAATAATTAAGCGGCCCCGCTTTAATATTCAGAACAGAATGGAGGTGCGGAAGGCGAGCTCTAAGATATTGTCCACGTAGATGCATTAATTAAAATTCCACCCTTTCATCCACCAGCCTAACCACCCTAACGCCACCAAGACAAACTGTGCAGATTTCGAACCGTTCCGACCCATCTACCACCAACTACCGGAACTTCGCCTCCAATTCTCTTAAAAGGAATCCCTCTTATGAGCCTCTCTGTCTTCTTCCCTTTCCTCCTCGCTCGTTTCTACAATAATTACAATTTACCTTTCGATCAATCTTCAACTTGAAATTACGTTATAGTTGAAATTAATAGTGTCAACATCGAAATGCATCGAGTCAAGAATTATATTTCCATAATAACAGATATTAATATATACCTTCGCGAACGATAGTTTCAATCCAGTAGATTGAAATCAAGAAAAGTGTCAAAACGCGAAATACACTCGGTTCGATGTATAAACGGAAGAAAATTCCCCGTTACATTTATCGTCGGAGTTTCAGATTCGTTCGCGCGACAAGGTGTTTCCTCTCTTTGCTTTTCCATCCGGAAAATTGCTATTGACAGGAAATTTTGAATCGTGGTTCGCGTGAGCGAACACCGACGTAAGTCATCGCAACAATCAAAGCCGGAATTTCTTCTCCGTTATTTAACCGTGGCGAGAATTAAATCAGTTCATTGAAAATTCATGCCGAATCGAAGTTCGGGGCCGAATTCGATCGCTTCAAAATTCTTCGAGGATTTTACAAAACGTAAGCGAGAGATTTTAGGATCAACGAAAGGAGTGCCATTCTATGAAAGCCGACAGTTCGATCAAATGGGAATTAATGCATCGGTGTTACGTGGTAATGGCAGGTGACACGATTCTGTCACCGAAGATGAAGCTTAATAGTTGCTCTGTACTGTTTGCGTCACACATCGATACCACGTGTTTGCTTTTATACCTGGATTTACAAGCATCCTTTCAGCGACATTCGTCGTTCCATCAAAATTTCTTCGATCACGCACTCATCTTCATTCGACAGCGAAACGAATCAATGGACGAACGGTTAACCAACGCGAACTCGGCTCTCCCTTGTAGCCCGATCAAATTTTCATCGGTCCTAGTAACGTAAGTCGTTTGGAATTTAATTATCAGAACGCTGCTAGGAAAGTTACATCCGTAAGGAAACTGTTCGTGGCCTACTTCGATACACGTGTCAAAGTAAATGCGAGCCTTTCGACTGCTTGTCCAATTAGCCAGGCTTTTTAGCCGGCGTTTGATTAAGCAGCAAATTGCTTTCAGGCAAAATTAGGAGGCGAATATTAGATAAAAATGACCGTGAGCCAACCATGTAATAGAACGCTTTTGAACAAGTTTTACAAGGTAATAGCTTATCGAAGTAATACGGAAAATTTTACTTAAAGTATCAATTACAACGCGTGAAAACGTAATCGAATCTTGTCGAGCTAACCAGACACATCTCAGTTTCTACGAAATCCACGAATCGACACGAGACAAAGGCTAGAAATTAATAACTGTGAATCGTTTCCAGCTCAAAGCCGAAGATATAAACTCTTCTTCGAAACTCTCGATTGACCATTAAAAGAAACCCTCGACGGGGTGCAGCTGCAAGCCTCTGACAAACTTGCTCGAAATTGAAATTGTTCTCGGTTCGATGCCAATTCCCCTTCTCCAAGTTTCTCCAAATTAAGCACGGTACCGTTCAAAACTGTTACATCTCTTTCTGTAGATGCCCAAACAATTCGCCAATAATCGAGATAAATAAAATTCAAATTAGAATCAATATCGAAGCACTCAGTGTGTCGCGTGCATCATGATGTATCATGATTCGTATTGTTTTTTAAACAATCCTTGTTGCGATGCTATTGAACTTTGATCGATGAGGATTCGTGGAGGTACCTGTTTTAAATGTTTCAAATTTAAGTAGTCAGACAAGTAGCGTGTGCCGTTGTGGTCAGACAAGTAGTATGCGACAGAATAGTCAGACAAGTAGTTAAGCTAGTCAGACAAGTAGTATACGACAGAATAGTCAGACAAGTTGTTAAGCTAGTCAGACAAGTAGTATACGACAGAATAGTCAGACAAGTAGTTAAGCTAGTCAGACAAGTAACTGAACTCATAGGCGATCGGACGTGTAGTATGATACTTTACCACGTAATACGTGCAATAATGTTTCGCGTCTGTAAAAAGATAATTCGTTTAAAATTTATCGTTTAAATAATATGTATATCGAACTTCTGCTTCGTTTAAACGTCCAAAGCAATCCGTACAATCAAATATGTACTTTGGACCGCGTTGTAACTCCCAAACGAAACGAAAATACACGAAATGGAAGCCAGGGTTGAACGTAGAAATTACTCTTTTCAAGCAATCATCCCTTCAACCTTTCTCGTACGAAACGACGAGTTCGTGAAGCAACGTGATTAATTACGATATCGTTTTTTACTGTCGCGGTTCTCCGGCTCGATTGCCACTTTACTTTTTACCCATGCCCCGAATTGACGACGTACCCTTCGACTCTAATCACTAGGTCGAATTTAATTAGCTAAACGTCCACGTTACCTCGGTTTTTCCCGTTTCGAGTCGAATTCACGAGATTTCGATGACCATTCACCGGCTGATTTCGTCTAACACTTCTAACATAATATATCGATATTGAGTAAAATTTAATATTTAACTTAAAAATGATTACGCTTGTGTCGAATTAGCCATACGAGGGAACAGAGCTTGAAATTCTTCGACACCGTGTAAATTTGCAGCCAATAACGCAACGTTAGAAGCAATCGCGGAACGACTTCGTCGAGGCACTTCAGAAGCTTTTCAACGACGGTTTTCGTCGGAAACAGCGACTGGCTGCGTTCGAAGGACGTCGAGTGGAGGTGGAGGAGGAAGAGAGGCTTCAGAAGCGGGAAATATGTCGTCTGGTTGCGAGAAAAGTTTGTTTCTGACGAGTGAGAGGAACGAGAGATCCGTTCGAGCTCGATGGCAGACTCATTGTTCTCTGTTGGCGAAGTTTATACCTTCGTACCCCCCGTCCCTTCCGACCCCTTTCCTCGCTACCGAATCGCACGATATTAAATCGGGTTTCGCTTATCCGCCAAGGGAGAATTATATAAAGTGGCGGGAACGCGCTGCAATTTCGAGGATGAGTCAGACGCGTCACAGATTCGGCGAAATCGAATCAGAATAAAATAGCGATCTATCAATTATTGCGCTTATTTTCAAAAGATACAAACATCGGTAAACACCAAGAAAAAATTTTATCTTCGTCAATTGATCGCAGCCGAAATCGAGCGAATTTTATTATGCGACTGCAGTCACCGATTCAAATATTCGAAGACAGGTCTGACCTGTTAACAATTGTACAAAAATTTGTAATCGACACCTCTGTTAAACTATCGAACTCTATTGTAATAATACATGTAACAGAGTTCGTCGACACTGATTAAAATTATCCGAGCTGTTACTATTTGTGCAAGAATTAACAAACGTAAACAAAAAGTACGAGTAGAGTTTCTTTCGTTGCACTGTCTCGTTAAACGCGAGAGGCTGAAACGGCTCCGTTAGTCGAGAGAGTCTCGAAAAGCACATTACTCGTTGGTAAACAGAGAGAGCGAAAAAAAATGAAGAAAAACGATCGTTGCACTGGCACGAGCACGCGGCGGTCACTTGTCAAAGCAAACGAGTTAACTCTTTAAGTGTCTACCTTGCGATCGTAGGAAAACTCTCCGAACCGGAACATAGGACGCGTGCGATCCACTCGCCTCTTTCCTCCTCGTCTCGTGTGGAGGTCTCTGTGTGAACGTGTCCACCCGTTGACGACGAAACGGTCGAGCTTGCGGTCGCACGTGAACACCACGCCCGAGTGGCGCGACTGAACTCGTCTGAACCGTGTCGGAGCTTGACTCCACCGAGGCATTCGGACCGGCGCTCTTGGACGGCTGGCGGGGGTATTTTTGAACGGGTGGGGTTGATAGAAGGGTTAGACAGAGCAGGAGGGGATGTTCGGGCCACCGGCGGAGGTGGTAACATGGGAGGAGTTCGAGGGAGAAGGGAGAGAGGTGTGCAACGGTGAGAATGAAACTAGGGGGTGATAGCGTGAAGGGGTGGAAGGGTGCTACGAGAGGAGAAAAATCGGGGAGAATGAAGAAAGCGGGAAGGAGCGTGGAGGAGAACGGTTGCGGCGATGTGGCGGGACTCCGAGTCCGAGGAAGTGAATTGTAGAAATAATGGGAAATTTGGATTTCATTCGGTAGTAACGTTACGTGGTCAGATAATTGACACGTATGGGGAAAAGACGTATGGCTGATAAGGTGGTCAGACAAGCGGTATGTGAGAGGTGTGTAATACACGTAGCGACGTATGACTGGAAGGTGGTCAGACAAGTAGTACGAGTCTCGTGGCTGATGACACAAGTAGCACTACGACCGAGTAGCTTGTCGACAGACCAGACAAGTAGTATGAATTTGGTATATTGACAGTATGAGATACACATGAGAGGAATAGCACAAACATATGGTCGAAGAAGTAATATCGCGTAACTGTGTCTCCCCTGACAGAACAAGTAGTACGCTCCCGAATATGGTCAGACAGATTGTGGTCCTGTAAGTAGTATGTACCCCATTATTTCTATATTGTATCTTGAATTTCGATATTAGACGGAAATCAATATCGAATTATTATGGCTCTCGAAATAAGTTGAAAGAAATCTAGAAGCGAGAAGTCTCTCCAATCGACAACGAAGATTCGAAAGTACTTGGCGACAATAGACTTCCGGGTAGAGTTAAGATGGAGGTGTTTCTTACTGTTCAGAGCCGTGTCTACAACCCCGAAGGAACGTAGCCGAACGCTTAAGCGGTTGCTAATTGATTAATGTCTCGCGGCGCTTGGTTCGCGTGAATTTTTAATGAGAACCGAGCCTGAACGAGCCCCGGCCGACTTCAGAGTAGCGCGATCGGCTTTCAAGATGATACTTTCGAGCCTGCTAGACTAGAGCTGGCCAGGGAGAAAAGCGCGAAGGGTACTCCAGTCTCTTTGTCCGCGATGAATGCTCCCTCCTCGAACAGGTAGCTTGTGCTCGCGAGAATTTTCCTTCGATTACGCGACAGAGTTTTAACCCTGTATGCATAACCTGACGGTGCATAAACTAGCGCTGCAGCTGATCAGACAAGTCGTACGAAGTTGTTAGTTCGGACAAGCGATATGTCAGTATGCGGTTGTCAAGAGGTCGGACAGTATATGTGTAAGTGGTAGATAATCAAGCAAATAGTATACGACTATCGGTGGATTATCGATCAGTACGTGTTTGAACCGGTAATATACAGTAGATAATGAAAATGTCTCTCTCGTAAAAATGCTCTTCCTATCGAAGAAAATTAAAACTCCGTATTTCAGTGCACTTTTGAGCAACATTTTAATTTAATATTACTACGTTACCCCGTAGCACGGTGATCCTCGAATTGGATAGAATTATAAAAAAATGAGCTCGCCGAAGGTAATCTCCGAAGCAGAGCCTGACTGCGAGCCTCTCGATTGCTCTCGGAATTAATGTATAAATTAGGTAGACACGGGATCGTTCGGTATCCGCTTCGGTCTACGTTGCCCTACATTTCGAGCCTCTCGAATGTCGGCCCATTGACCCTTTGCTCGGCTTTCGAAAGGGGCGGCGATAAAGTGGGAGAGAGGTTTGGCACGGTAGAAATTCGCGGACCACGCGAAACGACTAAAAGAAAGTACTCGGCCGACGATAAAGCCACGGCCCCGAGATCGATGGGGTCGTATTAATTACAACAGGCCGGAAGAGCACTCGCGGCCCTTCCGGCACACTCGAGCGTGTCGCGAGACGAAATTCGCCACGACGGCGGAAAAAACGTTGCTCAGGGAGCCAGCTACTCGTCTCGTTCGAGCACAAAGTCCAAGTGTGTTGTGCCACAAACTGCATCTCGTGTGGATTGTATGCGTGTGCAAAGAGGCTTCCGGTGCTTCCTGTTGCCAACGATGGATGTGGCCAACGATGAATATCAACGACACCGGGATACGTGACACTTTTGTTGAACAGTTCCGTTCGGGTACATTTTTTCTCTATTTTTATGAACGAACTTTGATTAACGGCGGCAATCGTGAAACTTAAGATTCGTTTTAAGTATCAAACTAGCGAGACCCTTTAGAGGATCTTCGTAAAAATTGCCAGAAAGAACATTTCTAAGAAAATGTGTACAAGTTTAAAAATGCGGTAGCAGTTTTATAAAGCAATAAGTCACCTTCGTACCGATCTAAAATTCCATCGCGGTTGCACGATGATAGATACGAGTTCTACGCAATCCCGGTTCACGCGATCCAAGAAAATTCCAAGAAAACCGGAGTACCGTGGTAGGATAGTTTTCCACCGACAAAGAGGAGAAGAAAAAAGAGAAGCGGGAACTTCTCGTTGCATTCTTGAGCGCGCTAGAACGTAACACGAGGAACGCTAAGAAGGGTGGAAACGAGAGGGTGAAAGTTCGACGAGGGTAGGGATCGTGACTTCGCGGAGCGTCGACCAGAGGGCGGTGGATTTCCAACAATATGGCCGTCTAACATCGACACCCCGTGCAAGTCTCCACGAAGCTGACCAGCCAGATTTCGAGGTGAAGGACCAGTTCGAACGACCAAATCGACAACCCTAATTCGTAAGTGAAAGCGTACTTTCCACGATTATTTCACCGCGATATCGACAAGCATTTGTAATGTATTAGCGAGTGTTTCGAGTCGAACTGCGTGCTTTGTCCGGTTAAGGAAACACACCCCTCTGGCGTGTATCTATACCACTCCTTGAATTAGTGTGCGTTGACATTGGCGATCAATAGAACCAATGGTTTCACCATAGACTCGATCGAATTCTTGATTTAGTCGATCGATCGTTGTTTGCTCTTCGATTCAAAATTCTAATCGCTATTGGCAGGACGTTCATTTTCTCACGACTCTCGTGTTATCGAACTCTCGTTAAGAAATGATCCTTGCAGAAACTACTTGTCATTTATACTAAAGTTACACGTAGTTAGACAAGTAGCATCGTTTGGTCAGGCAAATAGTATAAGACTGGTCAGACAAGCAGAGTCGGACTAGTCAGCAATGATTGGTGAACCGTGTACGAGCATAAAACGTGTAATGCTCGTCGAGCAATCAGACCAGTAGTATGCACTTAAGTGGTCAGACAAGTAGTATATGACTCGCGAGCGATGTTCTCCAAGTGATCAGACAAGTAGTACAGACTTACGTAGTAGATCGGACAAATTATTTTAAGCGACTGCACAAATTTTACTCGATGTTATCTCCGGAAAGTAATTACGTGTTCGTTAAATTTGAAATGTCGATAAAGCTGGAGATTTGTAAGTAAATACGGATGTGGTTTATATCTAAAGGAAGTCGTGATTCATCCAAGTTTGAATTTACTTACGTAACATGGAAACTTTTATAACAATAGAGTAATTTTCGATAAACGAGGATCATTTAAAAACAGAAAGAACTACTGCATTATGCCCTAATTAACTTCTTCCATTATCTATTTTAATCCCTCTTTTTAATCTTCATTAACAAATTGAAATATCGCAGCGTTACTCTAAATTTGCAATTTATTTCGTGACCTTTAATTTACTCGATATTTTGCTATAAATCGCGCAGTAGGCTCTTCGATGTTAATCTTTAAACTCTCGTCGAATACATCCAGTAGCATCTAATGTAGAACACGATTAATGGGTTTTCTCGTGCGGAGAAAAAAAAAACAGCAGCTCGTTCGATAACAATTTAACGATCCATTATCAGCGAAAGCGAACCTTTTGTTTCCACGATACGTATGAACGTTTCTGTCTGTCAACGAGACCCTCGTTTCGATCGAACAACCCTCTGTTCCACCCCATCCCTCGAATTTCTGTAAACGCTTCTGCGTCGTTTATTTTTTTTTCTCTTGCTGACTCAAGGACAAAGAAAAAAAGGGTACGTCCTTTACGGTGTTTCACGTTGTTTTGTTAACACGATTCTCCTCGAAAAGCTGCCACGTTGAAAGGTTTTACTCGCGTCGAGCAAACTTCGAAATATTTTTCCTCGAGAGACGTGTGTTTTTTTCAAAATTCGTTCGCTGACAAATGGTTTTGTAATCTCATTTTAAAAAAAGGGACCTTATGTCTTCCACTGTACGTTTTTTATATTATTTTCTGTCCCACGATCTTTCATCCATCTTGAACGTGAAATTTGTGCGACAAATATTTCTAACCCCATTAAGCCAAGGAGCGACGGTTCGACGGTATTAATTTCGTAGTTAATTAGATGCTACTGTGCGTTCAATTAGCAGCGCTAATCTAATTTCGTACGGTGACCCGTTTCGTAGCTTCGAAGCCGGGTTACACTCCACCCACACATGACCATTTATTTCGTGAAAAAACATAGGAATCATTGCAATTTCCAACTATATTCGCTGACTAAATTACCGTAGTTGGAGCAATTATTAAAATAATATAACAGAAGATTATTTGATAAATTTTAATAAATGGCTCGAGAAGTAAAAATGGTCGCGAATTCGGCTACCAATAATGTGGTCGATATCTCGTTATTTCGTTCTTTAGTCACGATTTATTCACGTCTACGATATCGATTCGAAATGAGCGAACGTTAAGCTGATCGATAACCGTGTTCGATTCGATGCTGGACTACGACATTTCACGCGATCGTTTGAAGTTCCGTCCGTTCGAAGCGTGATTCCGGATTGCTTTAATCTTCCGATTGGCTGCATGTATCAACAGGTGCGTGAAATTTCGTAAGCTTCTTACAAATTGTATTTTATTGTATCCGAGATGATAATTTCAATATATTCAATATTCCATATCTTAGATCACCATATTTGTTTCTCCAGAAAAATGACATATATCGTAGTTAACAATGACTCTTACCGACTCGAGTCTTTCTGTAAAAGTAAAAAAGGGAGTTGGCTATTCGACACGAGTAAAAACTTTCTTCGGATGGTTTAGGATTACTCGCCGAATCCGAGTCGAGATGTAGAAGTCTTCGGCAACCTGTGCGTTCGAGTAGTCGCCCCGCTGAAATTCGCTTTTCCCAGCTTCTTCGTTACAACTTTCTATCATCGAAATATCGAATACCAACGGCAAACGTATCCCCGACACATTTCGTCGATGGCAAGCACATTTTCCGAACACCTATAACCGCGCGTGAAACAGAACCGCGTGACCTAAATCGCTTCACTGGTAATTTCTTCTCCGACTACGTTGTTTTGTTGCGCTGAGATTGCTTTTCCAGTGATCCACCATGATCTGTTTAAGATATAACGCTCTTTCAGATTGACCACGTTTCTTGATGACTTCATCCTCTGACGTATATTACGTTATTTCTATCATTTTCCTGCATACTGCAATTAGAGTATCCAAATGTTGCAATATTCAATTATTTCGAGTATCCAAAATTTGAAGCGACGAACGAGTCCAAAATAAATGAACCAGTCATCAAATTTGTTTAAAAATGAGATTCTGTAACTCTGCAATCTCACTTGCACGAAGAAGCATAAAATCAATTAACGGAAAAGGAATTATAAAGCTACGAATCTTCCATGAAATAAAAACAAAGCTAGAATTACCTCTCGAACAGACCGCAAGTAATAACGTCGCAAATTGATCCGCCGGTCGAAACTTTCTAAAGACCTCAGCGAGCTTTAACTTTTGAGTTAATCACGTATACCCGCAAACTTTGCTTCCGTGGCTTTTCGTCGAAGAACCAATGATTTTTCTTCGTTTCCGTCGTTTCCCGAAAACGGAGAACGATTGTTCTACCCGTTACAAGGCTTTTCCACGAAGGCTTTCACGTTGCTTGTCGTAAAAGTCGCTCTTAACGCTCGATCCTTCTTTATCACCCGTTCCAACCTCGCTATTATTTATCACGACCTTCTGCAACATGACGACGACCATTTCTCGGCAATTCCTCCAATATTTCGTTGACCATTTCTTTTTTGGAGCTCACCGTAGGGGTTGGATCCTGCGTTGATTCGTCAGCCTTTTTTTACGACCTCATCGTGCACGAGGAAGAACAGTTGAGAAACGGTAGATAAACAGAGGTTAGGATGGTAATTTTTAGTCGACGGGCTGACATTTTTATTTCGGCTTTACTGTTTTCTCGTATATCTTGGATGACACTTTATTATCTCGAAGGGGTAACAGAATGTAATACTTTTAAAGATGAAGCAAACAATCGAATACATTTTTCGAATGTCAGGTTCAATCTCGTAGATGATATTTGAATCTCGAATGGTTAGGAATGCGACGATTGATGTACCAAAACTTTTTATTGCACTTTTCATACAACTTGTAGAGTCGCTTTTTTTACGCTCTGCTTTTGTCACCACCGTTTATTACATTGTCCCTTTGACTGGCCATGTGACACCAACAAAAAGTGTCCTGCTGATTCGATAAACTCCAGAAAGAAACCATACCGATACGATGTCTTTGGTACTTCTCCCACCGCAAGTAATTCACTGATACAAATTATAATTGTATACGTAGAATATCAGCTGACTCGAGCAAGATAATCTTGCTAAAATTTCTAATACATTTTATGTAAAACTTTGCATCGCCGTACGATATAAAGTTTCGCATAGTTGAAGTAGTACGAGCCACATGTGGCCAGACACGAGCTCGCCTCGAAGAGGACAGGCTGTAAGCGGAGAAAGGAGCACGCGGCTGAGATAAAGATCTACGAAGGCGGCAAGGGATGCGAGGGTATGGAAGAGAACGAAAGGGTGGCAGGAGGTGAGGGGGTAAGAACGGAGAAACTAGGACGAAAGGTGCGAGCCCAGAATGACGGTGCACTAGCTGGGGCCACTGACATGAGACCGTCCACTTCTATCGAGGGGTGTACGGCCATTGAATCCGTCGGATTTTCAACCTCACCACCCCCACTCCGACAGCAACCTACTTTGCCACCTACCCTTTCTTCGGTTCGTTCCTCTCGTTCACCGATCTTATTTCGACGACCCAACATCCGATCACTTCGAGCCGTCACCGCATCCTCGAATATTCATCCAAACCAACTCCGTATCTATTACGAAATTCTTGTATGTGAAATCCCTAAGTGAATTCCAAAGAATTGACAGGAATGTTTATTTTCGAAAATAAAGAATCCAGTGAAAATCTCGGAGAAATAGAAGGTTAAAAAGAGCGTGAGAGCTTAACCTAGATATTTCTTCTGCACTTCCTATAAAGGAAGCCTACGTTGCAGCGGGGTGTACATAACAGAAATGTTTCGCAACCCTTGCAAGGATCGTTCTTGGCCTCGCTTCGATGCGCTTTCCTCTTCTTTGTGCGTTTGTTCGATGCATTCCTTGCTCGAGGGCAATGATTCGCAAAGCGAAAATCGAAATGGCATTCTGCTGTCGAAAGAGAACCTTGTTACCGAGAATGTCAATTTCAACGTTCAAAAATTCTAGCCAGAAAATTCACTGCAGATTTCTTCGATCTGCTCGCATCTTCCTGTTGTTACAGGTTTTTTCTTCGTGCTGTTTCTTGTTTTCTTTCATGATGTACTACTGGGTCATTTACAAGTTCTGTTGCAGTTGTCGGAAACGATGCACAATTCTACTTTGAATGTCTGTTGAGGAACGGTCATGTTCTACTTGTTCAACGATGCGAGACCTCCCGCTCGTTTGCCCGCGAACGATTATCTTCCGCTTGTCTGAGCTCGAGTAGTCTACTTGTTAATACACGCTACTTATCTATTAACAATTTCGTTTTTCTATTTCTAATAAGTGTTACAATTAACGATTTTTAACGAGAACACCTCGTTACTTTTATCACTGTATACCCCTGACACATTTTTATTTCCACTACATATTTATTACTTTATGTTGCTGAAACCATAAAGAATTTTACCAAGGTACCAGAATTATCATAGTCTGATTACGTGCTTATTCTACTTGCTTCGTGTAATAGGGCTAAACGACAGAACCGTTTCCATTCCATTTACAAGGCGAACACAGAGAGACTCGGGCGAGCAAATAATTTCGTCGGTTTGCAAGCTTTTTCCATTGAAAATGTGTACAATCTACACTCTCCGTCACGTTGCTCGTCCCACGCGTTCCTGCACCAATTCGTTTCACCCACGCGAAAGTAATTCCACCTAATTGCACCATCGTTGTCGATCGCGACCAAGCTTTTCGCGTCTCCGTGTTTTTCCTACACGCGATCACACTGATACGCATTGTCAGCGCCTCAAGGTAAAACCTCTCCTCTTTTATTTTTCTGAAACGTTCCGTAAAGAATTTTCAAAACGCTACCGCGTTCGAACTACGCGTCTGGGCCTTGTCGCGAATAAAGATATTTTCACATTTCATCCATTAAATGTCCACGACTCAATGTAAAAATAATTTAAGGTAGATATGTATAAATGAATCGGTGTAACCAATCGCGTTAAGGGTTGCAATCGGCAGAATGTTAGGACCCAAACACGTCTGCCGCATCTGGTGGAAATCGCGAGTGCCAGTTCCTGCGGGCGTAGCTGAAATCTCCAGAGAAGTCGACGGCTTTAAAGTCAGCCGCAACTGCGCTATCCCGACCGACAAACGGGCAAACTCGGCCACTGGGTCAACGACAGATGCAGCTGGTACACTTGCACGGGGATGCAACCCTTCCACACCCACTAACCTATCTCTCCCTCCCTCTTTACCCTGTTTGTTTTTCTTGCTTTTATCGTTCGTTGTTGCTTTTTTGCCTCTTTTTCTCTGCTTCCGGGTACTCGACGCGGTGAATCCGTAGCGTGAACGAGAATTATCTACACTCGAAGCCAGTTAACGCATGTTTCTGCGTGTTTCGAGAGGGGTACAGGATTAGATAATAATTATCCTGGTAAATAACGACTGGGAACGAGGCTGGTAGGATTAAACGATAATAAAAACATTCAGGAAATCATTGATTTAGGTTTAACATCTATTGTTACTTCTGGACAAGGAAAGAATTGCTTGATATAATATCGATAAGTTATTTGACAATTTCCACTGAATTGTGTGCATTTTCCGCAGCAGACGAACGAAAGGAAAGCTAAAACCAGTCAAACTGGCGCCATTCAAGTTCCCCTTCTCGAAAATGTCCAAGTCCCGCAGCAACGAGGAGAAGGACCGGGACAAAGACAAAGAGAAAGAGTTAGAAAACGACACAGAAAAAGACAAGGAAAGCGACAGCGAGAACGAAGAGGAGAGAAGTCGTCATCACGAGACAAACGAGGAGAAGTCTAAAGGACAAAACGTTCAACTACCGATGAATCAACTGCGATTGACCGACGAATCCAATTTAAAGTCGCCGATATATGATTCGAACAGCCTGATGAAGAACGACCCAGCTATACCGAGCTCTCCTCCTCCGACCTACGAGCACGTTATCGAACAGGTGAATCTAGCGGAATCAAACAACCACTTTTCATTTCGAGGGTCTGAACTTCTGAAATTGAGACTGTTATTTAAAAATTTGTCGATCGTTTCAGACGCGACTGGAACACGCAGCCGGGGCGCAGAAGTACGAGAGCGGGAAGAGCCTCGGAAACGACGCGTCTGGCGCAGATAATAGAACAAAAGCGCCCAAGATCCTTCACAAGTCGAGCAAAGAGTTGTACAGGGCGGTGGCGAAACAGTGGGGCATCACTTGCAAGATGAGCGACCATTGTAGATGCTTGGATTGTCAGGTAGGTTGTCCTTGCAGAGAAAGAAGCTCGTATTTCGTTATCCAACGGGTTTCTTTAAATTTAGGTCACTCCCAACTTTTTCTTTAAATCCTTCGATAATTGAAATATTTAATGAACCTGCTTTTCATCTTGCTGATCCGAAAATGGCAGACTTAGGGATTAGAGAACTTGCAAATTTCGGAATATTTACGTTGAAATCACAGAGAAGGTTCTTTTTCAGAGTCGTTATTTCGACTGCGAATACGACAAAAACGAGCACCAGAAGACTGACGGTGGACTCGGTGCTGGCACGCCGATGTTTATCTCGGAAGTGATGCAAGGTTCCGCTTGCGTGCTCCTCTAAAGCACCGGAACGAGACGGTCTTTGCGGGCGTTTCCGCAAAGAGGTTCAATTGATTGCGCACAAAACCACAGCTCGGTACAAACACATTGTGGTCCTTCGACGCTTTGCGATCAAACGATCGGCCAGCTGGGATCTTCTGAAACACTTGAAACTCCGACAGAAATATTATAAAGAACTCTTTGTGAATTTTTATTTGGAAAACTAGTTGCTTGTATGTAACCATTCGCGTATAAGAACACGATAAGTGGATGGTAGTTTGTATTTTTGACAGAACTTGATATTCAAGGTTAGAAACGTCTGATGTGCGAACGGTCCAAATATGAATTCAGGAAGGATTTCGTGAAACTCGTCGAAAATCTTGTTCTTTGAAATGCCCTGAACATTTCAATTTGTCAATTTTCACTTGGTGGTAGATGGTTATTGGCGAACGCTCGACCAATTCGTAGAATTAATATTTAAATGTCATTGTTGGACTCTGTCGCCTATAGAGGAATCGCGTACAACCGCGTGCAACGTGGGTTTCATATCACACCTGAAGATTCGAAAAACGGTATTTCTTATCTGTCCACGCTGAGAATCTCAGCAGGTTCTCATAACTGTCAACATTAACCTAAAGAAGCCTATGCTGCACTCGCCTGTACACGTATATTTCATCTCCCCAGATCGACTTCAAATTCTGTTAGATTAGCTGGATCAATTTGAGCGACAAAGTCGCTGTACACGGAGTTTTCGAATCTTTTACAGCTTTCGATCTCGGCGACCATTCGCATCTTGTCTGGGGAATAAATGAAAAAAGTTAGATATTAGCTACGTTATAACGCAGTGTGTACAAGTAATCTGGAAATGTAACTACCTTTTTTCTCCGTTAGATTTTTTCTAAGCCTCTTGTTCGAGAAACGACATTTATATTTCAATCATTTTTAACTATCACTCTACACTGTCTATTTACAAAATTGCGCTAAAGTTGCAGATGAAATCTTACATATCTTACTGTAATTGACAACCATGTGTTCAGTTATTTTCCTTGAACTTGAAATTAATGTACCATCATTATACATACGTATATACATATAATATTTGGACGATAGTTCTCACAAAATTGCGTCTTAAAACCATTCGATATCGCAACAATTTTACACTCGACAACGACGGGCTGGCCTATTTTATTCGATACTTGCACCATTTACATTTTGATAGAAGGAATGTGCATTAATGTACACGTACATTGTTACTATAAACATTACACTGTTATTGTAGAAAAGAATTTGTAAAATAATACCGATTTCAGCTTCGTTTCTCGAGCAAGAAAAGTACCGTACGACAGAGGCACCTAGATATACGTGTAATTTAACGATCGTAAACTCCATCGATTTCGAAGGAAATCGAGACTCGAAACACATGAAAGTATTATAGTATCGAGCGTCGAGCGATAACGAAAGAAGTAGCAAATGATCGTCCACGATCGAAGATCGGGAATCGATCGAGTCAATCTGAAACATAATACAGTACCTGCCTACATATATGTATGTACATTTGTCTCTTCGAGATACTTGTTACCGAAGATACTCAAGGTTCTTTTGTACCTCGCGACAAGAACACGAGAGACACGTCACGAACGGAGGAGTCCAGGAAGATTTTTGCAATGCCAAATATGTTTTTTCTATCGACGGGATGCCGTCTTCTTTTTTACGAACCGCGATTCTATCTTCTTACGGCGCGAGACAGTTTGAAACGTCGAGAAACTTTTCACTATTCCTTTGCTACGATCCCAAATATTTCAGATTCTAATGTTAAGAAGAAAATAAGGAAGATTTCTCGCCGAGGCAAATTATCGCGCTAATTACACGACTTTCACGATCATTTTCACGCATATACGTTTCATTTCACGATTAATCAAAATCCTTATAAAACTTACATATGTGTGTGCGCAGAAGCGAACAGGTGTCATGGAAAGATGAAAATGAAAACGCATGTATAGTATTTTTCGGACCGCGGACTTGTCGTTAACGTTGTCGTCGGACCCACAAACGATACAAATTATAATGATTATTATTATTATTATTCTCTTTAATGTGTAATATATAATACTCGTATATTGTAATAATCGTATCGAAACATTTATATAATTACGTAACTATGTGATGATTGTATATTCGAACGGCGAAATGTAGAACTGCTCGTGCAAATTTTGAGTGCGTTAAGTGAAATATATTTTAATGTCGCACGATAATCCGACGATGAAATTAATCCAGCCGTATCTTGACACCTCTAACATCAGAGATTTAACGCTGATACAACCAACACATTTTTCGTTCCAAACTTTCGAATTTCTGTATTTCTAAACAGCAGCATCCTTAAAAGTCCTCTCAAATGCGATGTGACGGGAGTGTATTGCAAACAATGTATTTATTTCCAGGACAGGTTCTAGCGTTAAAATGAACGAGAAGCCCGTAAAACTGCAATTAGACCTCTTATAAAGAAAAGTATGTAAACATTGTCTTTCGTCGTTGCAAATCAATTGCAACGAGACCATGTATCGTTGTAGGACACAGATTCTAGGATAAGCTGCAGTTTCGAAACATGACACACACACAATTGAACAAATTTGCTTTTTCGTTTTGGACACGATCTCGCAGCCTGAGCAGCGTGTATGTATGTCATTTATTCCGCGTATGTGTACGTTGTATAGACAGCAAAAGGAACGATCGTCTTGCAAACGACAAGTTCCATAGAGAACGTTGACTGTAAAACTCGATGTATTCTGGTAAGTTCGCACCAATAAAAACAAAATGGCCTAAATTGTTTGTTTCTTTGTACTTGTAATGCATTCAATCGAAGTATAATGCTTATTTTGTAAGTACATGTCTATTATCGAAAAGATCTTGCGCCTGTTGGTATGCAACCGGGTTACACTCGCGTCGTCCCTTACGCTCGTAATCAGGAGCTAGTAGATAATTTTACAGAGATAAAAGCGATTAGAGTGCGATAATGTCGGATTGCGGTAAAATTTAAAATTGGACCATTTTTAAAATCGAATGAATCGAGTTTCTGATATTTAATCCGTCTAGTGCCTGGAGCAAATATGTTGTAATCGAAAACAAGGTTATTAGATAACTTTATTGCGGTTTCACGATACGAAGCAATATATGCAGCTTGCTCGAGCAGCGAACGCTGATTGATGTACCATTTAAAGCCGTAACCTTGCTCCTTTCCAACAATTTGTACCGTTGCATCTGACGTTAGCAGTAATAATTCTCTGTGCGTTCTTTTGTGCCACGATCGTCGGCCAACAGATCCGTTGCGCAACAACGATCTACACTTTCAGCAGAATATTCTCATTTAAATCAATTCTCCATACTTTCGATCGTTGCTCGACATGCTATATTCATAACTTTTAGCGCTCCTTCATTAGGGATCTGTCTGATAATGTGAAAGAATAGTTGAGATAACCGTACAATATTTAATTATTAGAAATCGAATTGAATTCCGAGGAGTGAATCTAACAGGTGGTCGTCACGATTTCGCGTTCAATTCGACGCGGAATTATCCTTGGTGTAAATTTCTGCAAAACCTGCATTCCGGTTTTTTCCGATGATAAATAAACGAGCACCGTTTTGTTGTCCGTTACAAGTCCGGGTTCTCGGCGATGACGACACGCTACGACGATTACGCGCGTGTGCGAAACATATGTCACACGTGTGCTCTTTGATCCGTTTTTTACCAGCTACGCTCTATGCTCCATTCTTTAAAACTGTTATATGTAGGTAATTATTATAGAAAGTGATATTGCACTGACAAGGTTTCAACGCTTTAAATTCAATTTTTTACTCGAAATCATTAGGATATCTGAAATTAGAGGACGCATTTTCGTAACTTTCAGCCTTACGATTAATTAGCTGGTCTCATTAATCAAAGTAACGCATCCTCTCTCATTAAACTTGTTTTCTCTCTCTGTCGTTCATTATTTCTCCTTGTCCAGTGAACGCGCACCGTACACACAGTTCCCTCTCTTCTCGACATTCTCTCCCTGAACGTTCGTCCATCCGCTCGTCTCCTCTCGAAGCCAGTCAGCTCGGTATCGCATTATGCTACGGTCACAACGCTGGCTGGTGCATCCTACTCGCAACCTCGACCATTCTATACCTGGGATCGGTACAACGTGACCCAGCAACCTTTTGGCATGGTCGTTCAAAATGGGAAAGTCCGCCAGCAAATTGAAACCACGAAGGAGCCAGAGTCAGTGTCACATCTTTCCCTCCCTTTTTTTCATTCATCTAAATTTTACGTTTTTCGTGGATTACGATCGCTCGGATTATTTCGCGATAATCTTACGATTATGGCGAAGTTTTATGATTTTTGCGTGGGTTGTGCAGTGGTGAATGCGGACACGCGACACGAATGATACGTGCGATGAAAGGTGAAAGGTGAGTAATGAGCCGCAATGATTCAGGGAACACGTGCTGCTGGCTGCAACATTTACCACAGGCGTTCACGAGTGAAATTACCGAACCTCGTGGTGGTTCGAACGATTTCTTCTTTGCAAATTGGAACATCGTGTGATTTTGAGGATTCGCGGTGTGATTAACGAATCGTGTAATCGATCGATCGACACGATACAGCCGAGGAACATTTGTTCATACAACATAAAGTGACGCGTTACCGATGGTGCAACAGGAAACGTGATTCTGAGAAGATAAGTTAAAAATATCAAACATTCTGTTTCTTCATAATTTCGTCGACTTCTTTTTTAAATTCAAATATTTATTTCCATCGGTATTTTATCCGAAATTCAACATATACATTCATTTTGAATAATTATAAAGCGATGAAAGAGTTCTTTGATCGGTTAAATGTTTTAACGATTCGAAGTATGCGGAGCGATCAAAGTACCGTATTTCTAAAATTGGAGACAGAATTTTTTTTATATTTCTTGGGAATCCTGCGTTTCGAAACATTCGTCGAAAGTTTACCTGTGTCTAAATTCTCGGTAACATAGTGAACCGTGTATGTATGAAATTGGGATTCCCGTCACGAGGAAAATGTGCATATAATTATGTAGCGAGAGGAAGCGCACGTGAATAAAAGATCCCCCTTTTTTCTAACAATGTACATACTTTTGATGCCGGCGATAATCGTACTTCTTTTAGGGAACCGTCAACTATACAGTTCATTTTCAGTAGCTTCGATAAATATGACAATTTCTAATCGAAGAGTAATCGAACAGTAATTATATCTTTTGGTACTGTTTGTTAGATATGGCGTATTTTGATATAGTTAAAATTCAGAGCATTCACGAGAGTACAAAAGAGATCAACGTTGAAAAATTGTCCGCGTATCTGGGTCACGAGAAACATCTTATTTGCATCCTCCTACTGCATGAAATTCTATGCTCGTTGATGAAAAATTGATGAAGCTGCAACAGGTGATTCCGCTCTTCCTGCTACTGTCGATCTGTTGAATTACTGATTAATACGATTTTATTATTACATAATTATAAGTTCAATCGAAGCGGATAAACATTCAATTTCACCCTGTTTGTTTTATAATGGAAAGATGTCACAGTGAATATATTTATTTATCAATAAACCAGTGTAACATCGTTATAAATAAACAAATAATCTATAAATCCTAACCGAACCGAAGAAATTCCGATTGACAAAAAATTCCAGCAATATGTTAGCAGTGCATACATAAATAAATTTTTCTCGATTACAGCTGTAATCGAGTTAAATGTCAGGAGGAAATATCGTGGCAGTGGAGGAACATTTAATTCGTGGTGAAAAACGAGGTCTGTAGCGGCTGTTTCGCTCGATAGTGGCTCACGAAACGTTGCATAGTTATCTCGGTAAACGTCGCGCTTATCAGTGTCGCCAGGTATTACGTGGAGCGAACGAGCGACGCAAAACACACCTGCATTCCAACGTTCGCTTTTTCGAACAAGCTCGAGACAAAGACAAACCATGTTCTCTTTCTACAAGGGTCCCCGTTGTCCTCTCGAGTGTCCTTTCCTTTCTTCTCGGACCCTCGAAATTAGTCACGGAAAAACTTTGGAAAAGGGCAACTCCAGAAGGCATTCTAGAGAGCAGATTTCCAAGAAAATTACGTTCGATGTTATACTAGAGTTTGCTTGTAATTTGTAAATTTTCATATCTCATTTCAGATGTTTGGAAATTTACGTATTTGCGAATATAGGTGACGCAAAAAAATCCATATGCGAATCAGGTTCGAAGCGTAGAAAAGTCAGCTCGCACGAAAAATCGTGGTTTCAGTGGGGAACGAGTGTTCGCGAGTGGAAAGGATCGAGAACAGGTTTATATCCGCGCGTGTGAACGCAGCGAAAGCGAGCTCAGTTTCTGATCGGCTATTCCGAAGATCCGCGCGTGATCCGCTCGAATCCACCGAAATAAGGAACACTTTTCGACTCTGCGATAGCGTGTAAGATAGCGTCGAGTTTGTACGATTAAGATAATTGGAAAATTGTGAGAGGCTTGGAGCGTGGGTCGTACACCTGTGGTCGCGAAAGCGTGAATGAAGCTGTGATTCCAGTTCAAATTCCATCGAACCACGATACGTAACATTTCGGTTTTCGAGAAAAACGGTTTTGATCGCGTAAAAGTTCTTGACTTTTAATACATTTTTAATCGAATCATTACGAGTGATAAGTGATTTCTTAGCAGTGTGGGATATTAACAGTTCCACAAATGAACTGGCTCTTTTATTACACCGTCGTACCAAAAGACAAAGTACTTGTTTGTAGATTGCTTCTAAAGGATTAAAATGGCCGATGAAGAATCTTTCACCATCAGGACCACGTAGAGAAACATAGGAACAGAATCTGGTCAGCGAAACGCGATCGGAACGTGTCAGCGTTTCGTCGAAGCGAATCAAGCAGTGTCGGATAAAAGGCATTCAGCATCGCGAACAAGATTAAATAAAAGCGTAGAGAGAAGTGTACGATATGAAGGGCCGATGGTATTAGTGCCCGCGATAACTGCTATTGACCGAAGCGATTGCAAACGCATCGGATAATCACGAGTCTAACGAATAAAATATTCGCTCGAAAATTGTATGTACGTATCTATGTAATCGAACGGTCGTGACGCAATCGGCACGATTCAGCGCTGATTGAGATGATCGTGAGCGACAAGGATCGCGCGCAGAAAAGTACCGGCATGCGTGAGTATGCTGACAAGGATGGACTACAATTAATCTGAATATATTTTCTGAAATACGATTCGATAACATTCGACGCGATAATCGATGACATATACAGCTGTCCCCATATCAGACTCCTCATTTTAATTTACGATCTTTGCATCCCACTTGCTCTATTTTTACAATTCAGAGAGTAGAAATTTGATACAACTTGTAGTCATCTTGTGCATGATATAACATGGTCGTAAATGTGGGTACACGTAAATGATAAAAATCGTCTGGTTGATCAATTCCGTTCAATTTAAGGCGAAGATTGATTCGTACTAGCGATTAGAAGTCAATCGATTTGGCTTTCTATTTCGAGCGAAAAATTTAGATCGAGTCCGAACATTCACGAATGATAATTTGGCTATAATGAAATGAATGTATGATAAGGTGATAACATATGATAATATTCTACAGGCATAGCATGGAGCTTCCGGTTTCCATCTATGGGCACCCTGCAG
This sequence comes from Megachile ligniseca, assembly GCA_945859555.1. Classification (NCBI taxonomy): domain Eukaryota; kingdom Metazoa; phylum Arthropoda; class Insecta; order Hymenoptera; family Megachilidae; genus Megachile; species Megachile ligniseca. The sequence goes on from OX243792.1 coordinate 3,331,984, forward strand.
AATCTAGGCGCCAGTGGTCGTCGTCGGAAGAAGAACGGCATATCTTCGGCATCTTGTAAGGATCTTTGTCAGAAACGACACACGGTCCACCTACAACCGGAAGTTATTATTCGGAAGGAACCCCCGCTGCTTGTTACCCCTCCATCATCGGATCGCTCCAGCGAGGAAATTAGAAGGTAACATCCCTGTGGTTTTATTTTATAAAATTATTAATAACGAATCGAAAATACTTGGATATGTCTACTTCTAATCGCGCGGGAAAGGATTTCTCCCCCTCGATTCTTTGGCAATAAATTGTGAAAATGGACCTAGGATCTTGTACCCAAAACCCGAGGACGCTAATAGACCTTCGAGTAAAATACAACATCCTTAAAAGAATCCTCGCAGGACTTTTTCTGAGGAGTCTTCTTACGTTGTAACTTATGAATTAGCCTGCTGCAGGATATCCCGAGGTTACGAGAACATAATGGAGCCGGCAGGTCCCGAACCGGTTTTCCTCGATCTTTGCCTTCTCCCGTGACGTTCTACCGCGGCCAAGGGAGTCCCATAACGGAAGGGCAGCACAATGAGGGAAACTGTAAACGTTCCCCTCTAAACATCTAGCAATCCCTTCGAAAATCTCGACCGATCTCGTCCCTTTCTTCGTATCGGAACTTGTCCGAACTGCTGCGATGAAATGACTATCCAAATCCCGAATCAATTCCAGACAAATCTATGTCCTCTCAAACTCGAATATAAGCAGGTCTGTCCAGAATTCCAGAAATAATTCGCCGACGATAGAATCTCTTGAACGACCTTGAAAAGTCGTTAATCTGAAACCATAACCTACCGCGTTCGCTATCAATTTTCCCCTTCCTATATTTAGCCTACCAGTCACCGTTGCAAATTGCAGCACGAATGACGAAAACGATTTTCAGCCATTGCTTTATAAATAGATAAAGGGTCGAATACGCGTAGACTCGCAAACGATTCGTAGAAATTTCGGACACGCTTCCGAAGCGTATCGAAGAGCGTAAAAAATATGAAAAGTCTACGACTGAAATAAATTATGAGTGGCTTAAAGTTGACAAATTTCACTTTCGCGACAAGGTTATTGAAACCTTGATTCTTATCGAGCGGTTTGTAGAACAGTATCAGATAATCGATATTAGAATCGTGATAACGAACATTTGTCGAACAACTCGACTTTCAGAAGCAACTACCGAGTTACGCGGGTACAATTTACGACCTCGCTATTTCAACTTCTAAACTCGTTTAACGTTTGGAAATATGTTCTCCCTTGATCCTATTCGAAACTGTAATAACGATACAACATTTAGAAAGTTTTCTCATTCAAGATCGAATTATTATTCGTGTCACGAATATGCCAGCTCTATCATGACTGCGGCTCTACTTTCAACTTTATTCAACTTTATCGATCATTCGCTACCCCACACGTTATCGCCCTCCCGCATTCTTACATCATCATCGAACAATGCCGGCTCTTTTCTTCGAATGTAAACAAAACGACCGCCACAGATGCGTTTCCACGCGTTCGTACGCTTATCGAACGCCCTGTTCAACGCAGGCGCGCCACCACCCTCTGCAACCCCCCACTTCTCGAACAGATCAATAACCCCCGATGTTATCGACTAGACGGAACCCACTAAACTTTCAATCTTGGAAAACTGTAGCGAAGAACGATTCGAAAATCGAAAGAACCTGTGTCGATCACGGAAAACGACGAGATGGATCTGTTGCAGTGACGTACTCTTTTGTCTATACATTTTTGTATTAGAAACAGCATAATAAAACCAAGAATCATGATCGCAGGGGGTGCGAATTTAAAATATGTTGCAAACTTTCAAAGGAAGTTGTTCTTTAACAACAAATATCTGTCTAAAAAAATAGCAAACGCGTAAAATTTGATTTTAAGATAATGGTACGAAGAAGACTGAGACACTATGTTGCATACATTTAATGTTTTCCTTAACCGACGTCCCTTTCTTCGAGTTCTATTAATAGATGGGTGCCCCTCGATGGTCCTCCAAAAATACGGTCCTGTCCTCGCTTCGTGGCTTTCCACGCACATAGTTCAGTGGGGTGCGCGCGCTCGGCCCGTGAGCCGTGTGGCCAAACCCTATCTGTCCACGCTTCTTTTCGAACATTTCCACGATTTCGCAAAGTCGATATTTTACGGGTTGAAATTCGGAACAAAAGTGCGAAGGGTGATAGGTGGTCAAGATGTAAGGGTTCGCGTTAAAAGTTTGTTATTTTCGTCAGATTGTCGGAGGCGAAAACCGACGAGACTGAAGAGGAAGAGGTCAGAAGGGACCTGGATTTGGGCGAACCCAAAAGGGTTGACGGCAACTACTCGAATCTACCCATGGTGAGTGTTAACCCTTTGCGATCTTCTCAATCTAACGTTTCGTAAACAGTAAAAGAACAATCAGGACAATCAAGAACAAAACAGGAAAAGAACAATCGGTATCTTATTTAGTTGAAACGTAGTTTCAGGAGAAAAATTGGTTTTTGTCGAACCTCCACCTTTTTCTAGACAATTTTAATCACACACGTGTTTCACCCATTTTCGAACATAATATCGAATCTTGAGTGAAACATCATACGAACTCGTTGCAAGGGACTGATAATTGACTCGTTTATAGCGACTTGATAATTCACACGTGACACTCGAAGTCACTTGAATCAAGTATATACTCAAGGCTGTTCTTGTTAAGCCAATCTTGCGGTCCAGACATTTCTTCGTTAATTGACGCGACTGTCTCGCGCGAGAAATCATATACAATTGCAAACGCTCTTTTAAAGATAGTCATACACTTCAATTAATAACGAAACTGACCAATCTGGGAGAACATAGATAAACAATACTAACTTTGCTTAAGAAATTTTTCACCAAAGTTTGTTGCCATATGAAATTTTCAGCAAAGTTTTCATTTTAATTCAGGATCCGCCGGAGGAGTCGACACGCAAGCTTCTGGAGCGGGAACTTCGACTTCTGGATCCTAGGGATCTTCGATCTCACGCCTGGTATCATGGTAGCACTCTTCGCGGTGGTAGGAAAGGCGCTGAAGCGGAAGTGCCGAACGACGGTGACTTCTTGGTCCGCGACTGTGCTTCACAACCCGGAAACTATGTGCTCACGGTCCGATGGAAGGGTCAACCCCTTCATTTCGTCATAAACAGGGTAACTCTCGAAGAATTTTAAGAAAAATTCAAGTTACACACTTAAAACGTGAACTAACGATTCTTAATTAACAGGTAGTGATCCAACCAGAAACCGTGTACGAAAGAGCGCAGTACCAGTTCGAGGACGAGGCGTTCGACACGGTCGCGGACCTGATAACCTTCTACGTGGGCAGCGGTAGACCCATAAGCCAAGCCAGCGGTGCTCGCATAATCACCCCGAAGCCAAGATCTGTTCCCTTAACCTGTGTGCCAGCTGCCCCGAACAACCAGCACTGTTCCAGTCCTTCCTCCTCGTCCCTATCAACCGGTTCCCCCCCTCGTCTACCTCGAAAACAGCAGCGAAGTCACTCGCTGACGGCCCAACACCACCCCTCCGACCAACACGATGCTCGTTCAGCGTCGAACCAGCCCCCAGCTCCCCACATGCCTGTCCAGTCAAGCACCCTGCCACGTGTTCCTCCGATTCAAAATCAACCACCTTCGTGTTCCCTGTCCCTGGGTCGTCAGAAGATCACCAGGGTGACGTCAGACCCGGCGCTTCAACAACAGCAGCAGCCGATACTTCAGCCACCAAGTCTGAATCACCAGAACTCACCAGCTCCACCGAAACCGCCGAGGGTGCCGTACGTGAACCATCAACACCATCCGCATCATCACCACCATCATCACCATCACCATCACCAGGGTTACCAAGCGTCAGGCAGCGACAGTGGGAACGGATCAGGGGACAGTGAGTTCGAGACGAACAACTCCGGAGGCACCAGCAACCCTTCCTCCTCGGTGGCTATCAAGGGTGTTGTTATTAGAAGCCATTACAACACCAGCAACGATGGTACCAATGGAAACAATGGAAACGAGTACGAATTATCGGCCGAGGAACAATTAGTCGTGGCCGCGCCGTCTTTAGAGATTACCACTGCCCTGGATATCGAAGGGTTCACCACGCTGTTGCTACCAGCAGGGGAGCATAGACCTCTGGATCCGACTGCTCTCAGAGGAGTGTCAGGGATGCTGCACGACTCTGCTCCCAGGGTGCTAGCCTCGCACTTGACCAAGATCGACCTTGAGATAGCACTTCAGCCTGGTCCAGGGAACCGAAACGGACTCAGCGGAATAGAATTAGCTACTTTACCTCATGGTAGACAGGCCAGAATAGATCTGATCGAACGGTCCGAGTGCATAAAGTTGCTGGTGGCGGTGACCGTGCTGGCCGGAGCCACCGCCATCGAGAGAGCTGCCACCATCAGCAAGTGGATCAAGGTTGCTATCGACACCAAGACTGCCCTGGGCAATCTGTACGGCTTCTGCGGGGTGATGCTCGGCTTGTGTCTGCCTCAGATCCAAAGACTGGCTAACACGTGGCACCTGTTGAGACAGAAGCACACGGACGAGGCCTTCAGCTTCGAGGCCAAGCTCAGACCCACTCTCCGGGCAATGAACGAGTGCACCAACCCTCAGGCACCTAATACCACGCTGCCGCACCTGCTGCCTATCGCTTTGCTCGGTGAACGGGGTCCCGAGGACATTTTGGGTACGTTACACTAAATGTTTGTTCGTAACAGCGATTGACGGATCGAAGTTTAGAATTGTTAATCATTTCAGGAACCGTAACTCCATCGGGCTTGGCAGCAGCGATCCTGTCTCCGTGGGAAAACTCAGCGCCAGATTGTGGATTATCCATAGTGTGGTCGCACTTGGAATCTGCTCGCAAGATGGCTGAGAACCTGCCACTGTTTCGGAGGAACGCAGAGATCGTGCTGGAAGGTTCAAGAAGCGACGAATTATTGTCCGATGCGTTTCGAACAGAGTTTCACATAAAATTCCTGTGGGGCAGTCGCGGTGCCACCGTGGCTCCCGAAGAGAGGCACTTGAAGTTTACCCAGGTGTTAGACGCCATGTTCGATAAATGCTCGACGAGCGAAGTAGCGGCCTAAACGCGGTCAACGGATAGATTGCTTTGGAACTTTGTTTTTTTTTTTCAGAAATAAATATATTCTCCTGTAACGAGAATGGGAGAGAACGTGGGACCCGAACATTTATTTTTGACTTATTTTTACGTGCTCGTGTAAATTATAATTATGTAATTATGTAATTAAGTGACTGTAATTAAATTGTAATTTCTTAGGGTGTTTTAGTTGAGATAAGATTCAATTGTGATGAATACGTTTTGCGTGTGTTCGAAGTTTGGGCGAAAGGAAGCCTTTTCGCTCATGATGCTTTCTCTTGCAATAAAGTCGTAGCTCGTAAGTGAAACGTGATTCTTCTATCGCTGTGCTTTATCAGAGAAGAAACGGTAATGAATGCAACAACGAAATAATATATGCGATAATTGAATCACGTTTGTCGCTGAGAAACAATCAAAAGCATAGAGATAACAGATTCAAACCCAGAATAAGAGTGGAGAGAATGTTGCTTATATAAAATGTCTAATACAACATGGGGTTTGAAAGTGTTAACAGAAACGAAATAACTCTGGAAAGATGTAATCGCAGATAATAATGAAACGTGTCGTATTTAACAAACAATTCCTGAAAATATTAATGATCCTTTCGTCATTAATAATGACAATATGATAATCAAATCGAGTTGATCTGTCATGTACTTAATCTTTAATCGATCCAATTATTCGGCCGATAATACGTTGTAAATGTTGTTCACGTTTGTTCACATTTAATATACGAAGAACGAAAATCTATAACGTGTTTTATTTATTGCACCCATATACTTTACTATAATTTCATTATTAAGTAACATACGATAATTTAAAGGAAGATAATACTACAGCAAGATAATCAATAACATTAAAAAAGTCTACAAACATTATTTTAATTGTTCTTTTCATTTTTATTTACTTGCTTTCTGAAAATGATACGAAATAACAAGATAAATAATTCCATGTTTCTTTAAAATTAAAGACTTTTCCACAATTTTAAGACTAATAAAACATTCTCTAAACACAATAGAAATGAAATAATGACACCATGTCTGGATAGAGGTGAAAATAATAAAAATAAAAAATATGCATTTTATGGACCAAAAAATGCTTAGCCATCTAGCGGTGAAAGGTGGGAACTAATGAAACTAAATTTCTATGCCTACTGTAGAAAGTACCCCCAGCGCCATCTAGCGGCGGGGTACCAGGATCTACTTTTAGTATCAGGATAGCAGAAAAGTAGAAGAGGTATGCGGAGTAAGAGGTATCCCGCGCAAACCAGTGCGCATGCGCAGTAGCGGCGTCACTCCGTATATACGGTAATATATATATTGAAAAAACGTTAATTACTCATTATCTGAACATAATTTATGAACTTTTATGATTGAAGAATGACCAGTGAACCCTTAGCTACTTTCTCGAATCCCGTGTGCTCAGATTAGTACTCGCAGTAATTAGTTATTAATGATTTTTGTACCGCAAGTCGGCGGGTTGCGCGGCATACATGAGCTAATTAAAATCATTAATTACACGTTTTCTGAGCATCATTTGTGCACTTTTATGATTGAAGAATGAAGAGTGATCTCATAGCAACTTTCTCATATCATATTTGTTGAGATTACTGTTGACAGTAATTAGTTATTAATGAATTTTCCAGCGCAAGTCGGCGCGTCATATGAGCTAATTTACAATAATTAATTACGCGTTTTATGAATAAATTTTATGCACTTTTATGATTGAAGAATGATCATTGAGTGCATACCTATTTTCTCACGTCGTATTTGTTCAGATTTTAATTGTAATTAATTAGTTATTAATACTCCACTGCAACTGCAATAGTAGTACACCAAATTTATGAATAATCCGAACAAATACGATATAAGAAAATAGCTGAGGCATCACTGATCATTATTCAATCATAAAAGTGCATAAAATGTATCCACAGAATGAGTAATTAATTATTCTTAATTAGCTGTCGTGCGCCAAATGACACGCCGACTTGCGATTAAAAATTCATTAATAACTCATTACTTACAATGAAAATCTGAACAAATACGATATGAGAAAGTAGCTAGGGAATCAATAATCATTCTTCAATCGTAAAAGTGCATAAATGATGCTCAGAAAAAGTGTAATTAATGATTTTAATTAGCTCATGTATGCCGCACAACCCGCCGACTTGCGGTAGAAGAATCATTAATAACTAATGACTGCGAGTACTAATCTGAGCAAACGGGATATGAGAAAGTAGCTAAGGGTTCACTGGTCATTCTTCAATCATAAAAGTTCATCAATTATGCCCAGATAATGAGTAATTAACGTTTTTTCAATATATAAATTACCGTATATACAGAGTGACGCTGCTACTGCGCATGCGCGCCGCTGCGCCGGACACCTGTTACTGCGCATGCGCGCTGGTTTGCGCGGGATACCTCTTACTCCGGATACCTCCTTTACTTTTCTGTGATCCTGATACCAGGAGTCGTTTTCAGACCCCAACCGCTGGACCGTACCGACCGAAATTTACATGTGTTAGTCCGTCTATCCCTTATACGTACAATAGAACACCACATGGCTGCATAGCTTGCAGTGAAAAATTAATAACTAATTAATGCTAATTAAAATCTGAATATACATAATATGAGAAAATAGCTATGACATCATCGATCATTATTAAATCGTAAAAATGCATAAATTATGTTTAGAAAAGTTGTAATTAATTATTCTAAATGAGCTCATGTATGAGATATCAAGTGACGGGACGCGTTGCAGTGGAATATCAATTAATAATTAATTTATGCAAATAGTAATGTGAATAAGTGTGGTATGAGAAAGTAGGTAATGATTCATGGATCATTCTTCGATCATAAAAGTGCATAAATTATATTCAGAAAAGGTGTAATTAAGTAATTATTCTAAATGAGCTCGTATGTGCCTAATTGCCGCAGCGACTTGCGGTGGAAAATTCATTAATAACTGATTAATTCCACAAGAAACCTGAACAAATATGGTATGAGAAAGTAGGTAATGATTCATGGATCATTCTTCAATCATAAAAGTTCATAAATTGTGCCCAGAAAATGAGTAATTAAGAAATTATTCTAAATGAGTTCGTGTGTGCCGAATGACGCGGCGACTTGCGGTGGAAAATTCATTAATAACTAATTAATTCCACAAGAAACCCGAACAAATATGTTATGAGAAAGTAGGTAATGATTCAGGGGTCATTCTTCAATCATAAAAGTTCATAAATTATGCTCAGAAAATGAGTAATTAACGTTTTTTCTATATATATATATATATTATCGTATATACGGAGTGACGTCACTACTGCGCATGCGCACTGGTTTGCGCGGGATACCTCTTTTTCCGCATACCTCCTTTACTTTTCTGTTATCCTGATACTAAAAGTAGATCCTGGTACCCCGCCGCTAGATGGCGCTGGGGGTACTTTCTGCAGTAGACTTAGAAATTTATTTTCATTATTTCCCCCTTTTCACCGCTAGATGGCTAAGCATTTTTTGATCCATAAAATGCAATATTTGTCATTTTCTTTGATAATGATTTTAGGACTGTATAAATGCATTCCTTCAATTCCACTGAAGTCGTGAAACACTTTGCACTGATCAGAAAACCCGAAAAGTTGCTATTTTTTTAGAAAAACGTAATTTTTTATTTGCACAACTTCGCCATATCTTGATAGACTGTATTACATTATCTTTATCGTTTGCTGTATACAACACGTCATCATTGCCAAGATCGCAAAATAAACGCGGAGTGGGAAGTGAACTTGGATCTTTAAGCTAATCGCAAAATCAAACACCAATGATTCAGAATTATAAGTCAGTATTTAATATTCGTTCATGAGTTGCCTTCACCAGTTTCTATGCACCTGTACATAGTGCCATTGACATCACAGTATTTGTGGATATTTGAAAAATGAATCCTCTTACAAAACTACCCCTAATAGCAAGATTATCTAAAAGTGTAATACGCATTTTAGGATGCAATGAAGGGCCTATGACATTACAAGGTACAAATACATATCTTGTAGGAACAGGAACTAGGTAAGGGATTTAATTTGATATATTCTTTGCACTTAAAGTATGACAACGCAATTCATAGAAATTTTGTTATCGTAGGCGTATATTAATTGATGCAGGCGAAGAGGAAACTGCCAAAGAGTATATAAAAGTATTGAAAGAAGTATTAGATCAGGAGAAAGCTACAGTCGCTCATTTGATAGTCACACATTGGCATGGTGATCATCTAGGAGGAGTTAACTCTGTTCAAAATTTTTTGAAAGCAACTAATGCTGATGGAACAACCAGTACAGTTTGGAAGTTGCCTAGATCTCCAGTAGATAAAGGCAAAATAAGTAAAGAAGAAACATCTACTGAATGGCAACCATTAAAGGATAAACAAATAATGGAAGTTGAAGGAGCTAAACTTCGCATTGAACATACACCAGGACATTCTAGCGATCATGCTTCCCTTTTACTGGAAGATGAACAAGTATTATTTAGTGGAGATTGCATTCTTGGAGAAAGGACTGCAATTTTTGAAGATTTGTACAGTTATATACTTTCTTTAAAAAAAATAATGTTGCTGAATCCAAAACTGATATATCCAGGTCATGGACCAGTTATAACAGATCCAGTGTCTGCAATTAATTATTATATTGAACATAGGCAGAAAAGAGAATTAGAAATTTTAGGAATTTTACAGGAAAACACAAAAAATAATGCAATGTCTGAAATGGATATTGTGAAACATATGTACACGGTAATAATAAGTACTTGGTTTACAATGTGTTTTAGAATATAAAACATATAATTTATACATTTACACAGCAAAGTTCATACAACAATATTTTTCAGGATACTTCACAAATCATGTGGAAAGCAGCAGCCTACAATGTGGAACGTCACCTCGATAAATTGTTAAAAGAAGGCAAAGTGAAAGGTGAAAAAGGAAAATGGCAAAGTATATGATTTAACCGAAATTAGTATGTTATTTAATTTGTAATTGTAAATTGTTAAAATTTCTTGTCACGCTTGTAAAATAATACGTATATAAATACTATACAAGAATGGACAAAATACAGTATAGCATTGTTTCATAGTTTATTAGTAGTCTAATACTAAATCCATACCCATGTCGACTGAGAAAATTATTGAGAAAGCGATGCTGTGAAACATTTATTCAATTTACAGGAGCAAAATGATAATACATTGTTCATTGAATTTCGTTTCTCAGTGTTTAGGCTGACGTTGCTACAGATGTGCGTACAGTGAAGAGTAATTGTTACAAACAGCTTTACGAAGTACATGCCATAATATTATGATCAATTTATGTAATTACTGCCAGCGCTCATGCTCATTTTTTCTTCCATTTTAATGGCCCTTCGAAACACGTGACACGTGAAATAGATGTTCGATATAAAATATGTATTTTTCTACAATAGACATATCACGACATTAAACGTTTCAATAGTTTCGTTATAAAATCTGTTCTCTACTAGATAATGTTGGCGAGTATTCGTACACGCGGTACATAGCACCCCTTACTTTGAACAAAATGGGGGGTGGGAACCCGATATAACATGATTACAATATATAATATAGACTTTGTTTATATCTTTAATAAGCTCACTTTATCTGATCATCTGTTTCTCTCTTTGGGTAAACGTAAAAAATATATAGATTATACATATATATGTATATATATGTATATTTATATGCACATATATCTATTTATCTTTCTCTCTCTCTCTCTATGTATGTTCATATATAATATATATAAATCTCAATGATATATTTCTATATTATTCTTCGTACTGACATATATAATATAATCTCTCTGTCGTTCTGTATTTGTCTAGTAGTTACAATAACAGCATCAACGCAATCACATGATCTTCTATTAATTGGTATTAATTATCAACAAAAAAGAAATGATTTTAATCATTAAACAACATACGAAATATATTATACTTAGAAATATAATAATAGAAACGACGTCAAACAACAAGATGATTCATTTGTTAGAATGAAATCAAGTCAAGAAGGATGCACTAATGTATTTAATGATTCGTAGATTCACTACTTTCAAGGTACTGTGAGAACGTAACTTTGTTTTCTTACTAACACTCAATTCCCATGGCTCTGCTTATAGAGTTGAGTGGGGTCAGTACATTGTCGATTATTACAAATTACATGTACACACACACACACGCGCGCGCATGTATCGTACTCATACGATACTAGTTTTTTTCGAGAGACAATTACCAATCTCCTTTGATACTTTACAAATATAGAGAAAAGGCACCTGGATGCGCAAGAGACGTGATGGAGATAAATAAAATGAACTATCACATTTGACAACTCGTAGAAAAAGGAAGAGTAAAGGAAAAACCCTAATTGTCGCGCTCTCGTGCGCCCGTCTTACTTAAACACGATAGTTAATAGTTTTCAATTGTTACAAAGGTGGTGCAAACTTCGTCCATTTTCATTATATAAAAACGGATTTCATTTCTATCACATACAAAGTCTGAAACGACAATGTGGCACAAATATATAAGAACTCGTACCGAGCCAAGAAATATCCTTTCTATACACGATCGATTGGAATTCATTATTTTCTTTCATTCTCTCTTTCTCTCCCTCTCTCTCGCACGCTCAGTCGCTCTGTCATTTGCCCCGTGTACCCGAATACGTCGAATACAATTATACACGTATTTTAATGACAAGAATACGGCAGTACTACATAAGAAATCCATTCTGAGGATCAAAACAGCTCGGATTTATGTAGCTCAACAGATCATGTTCTGACATCGATGTAAGCTCTTGGGGCAACATCCCATCTTCTTGTTTTCTGACTGTCGTTCCGGTAGAACTGTTAGCCGTATTATTAATGGGTGGGTTCACGTTTTGCCTGTTGGGCGTGACAGGTAAGGCAACGGGCGGTGACTTGCTCGCGACTTGTTCGACGATATTGTTCTGACCCGGCGGAGATTTCGGTAGGATACCCTCCATGGCGCTGTTCATCAGCTGCGCGCTCTGAGTGGCTACACTGTTCAATATATTTTTCGTTGCGATGATGGCATGGGCGGTTGTCGTGGTGATTGGTCGATTGTTAATAATGTCCTGAGTAGCATTAGTGATTACGTTATTAATCGCCTGCTCCGCAGCAGTGGTCAATCTCTGTTGCGACGGTTCCTGAGCCGCTCCGCTTGCAAGTGCGGAGCTGGCTTCGGCTACGAAACCCGCCGGTTGATTCAACATGGACCCTATATCTTGCTGCACCGCCTGTTGCATCGCCTGAGCTGCCTGCGCTTGTTGCACCGCTTGCTGCACCGCTTGCACCTGCTGCACCACTTCTTGGGTCGCCTGCTGCACTGCTTGCTGGACCACTTCCTGCGTAGCCTGTTGCACCGCTTGCTGAACGGCTGGCACAGCCTGGACCTGCTGCACCGCTTGCACTTGCTGTACAGCCTGCTGGACAACTTGCGCATGCTGCACTACGTGCTGGACAACTTGTTGCTGCGCTTGCTGCACGGCCTGGACAGCCTGCTGCTGCGCCTGAGCGACCACCTGCTCGACTTGCTGCTGTGCCTGCGCCACCACCTGCTCCACTTGCTGCGCCTGCTGCATCGCTACAACTTCTTGCTGAATCAGACCCTGAATTTGCGGAATGTGCTCCGCTTCTGTTGACATAGTCTCGTCCGTGACTTGCATCTGATTATGGGATGGTACAGTAACGCTAGCATTCGACGTACCGTTCGTGGTCACGACTGGCTCTTGCATTGGAGGCAAGAGAGCAGCGTTGATAGTCGTGAGCAGACTGTCGCCGTTAGTGGACTCTTGGACAACAGAGGCCGGAGAGGACACGGTGGTGCCGCTACTCCCTGTCATAGGCTGAACGCTTTGGGGGGGCATCAACGCTTCGAGGAGCATCGTTTTCACGGGAATCGGCGGGCTATTTCTGTTCTGTTGGGGACTCGCGATCGTCTCGTGGTCGGTTACCGCGGACACATGACTCATCATGGCGTTGCTATTGGGGTTGACGGTGCGAAGCGGCGACACCAACTGATGAGATTCCGTGCCTGAATTAACGAGGGTATCCACGTTCACACCTTGACTGGGGGCGGTTAAAATGTTGGAAGCTTGTGCTTGTTGAGGTTGTCGTCCCGTAGCGATTATGGAAGCTCGTTGCTGTATAGCGCCCACGAAACCATTCTCCTGGCTTTCCGCCTCTTTCACGTTAGACTCGATATGGTTCAGGTATTTTTCTACGCTATGTCCACTCTGTGCAGTTAACTGTCCATTCGATGGACCGGTGAAATTCGACAGAGTGCCGAATTCCGACTGGTGATGTTTCATGCGGAGATCTACGACACCGCCACCCTGAAGAGTTCCGTTAGGGCTGCCTTCTGTCGGCAACATCGGGTTAGTGTCTTTGTTGATACGATGAGGACTTAGAACTTTGACTTGAGACGAGTCGTGCATACCTCCGAAGGTGTTCTGGTGCGAGGACACCATCGATAATGGGTGTTGATTCCGCATCAAATCGACTACGCCGAGCAGATTTACTGCCTCCTGCACGGGCGAACTGTTTGCCGCGACCGGCACTGATCTGATCATGTTCGTTTGCGGCGTTTCTCTAGAGTTTTCGTTGACGAGCTGCTGCAACGGACTCGTACCCGTAGAGCCGTTCGCAGTAGGTGTAGGTATACTCTGCATACTGTTCTCGCTAATCATACTGTTCTCGCTGTTCTCATCTAGTACTTCGGTCTTCAAATTATCGGGCAGGATTAACTGAAGATTCGAAGACGATCTGCGGTTTAGAAGGGGGTTTGCTACCATGGCTGGAGGCGGCATCATCACGTCAGGCGGCGAATTTTGGCAATTTGGACTTTGAGCAGCCCACATCAGAACTGGTGTCACCTGAGACGATGCCGTGACTGGCGGAGGACTGGGGTCGCTCTTCAGAGTCTCCGTCGTTTGGGAGGATGATTGTTGTGGCTGTATCGTTGTCAAGAAGTTCGGCGTTCCCGCGGCTGCTTGCGTGATTAGAGCTAAAACGTTAGGACCTCATGTAAATGTGCTCTACTTACATTACTCGTTAAAATTCACTTACTGTTCGATGATACACCCGTGGTGAGGGATACTGCTGTTGCAGGGGACGTTGCCAGCGCGGTATCACCGTTTGTGCTGGCCAATGGCGGCGTGATAGGTTCTATCTTACCCACCGACGGCTCTGGCGGTGCAGAAGCGGCGGTGTAAAGAAACGTGTGAGGCTCGCTCGTTTTGCCGGATGAGACGGCGTACAGTTTAACGCTGACCGTTTCCGAGGGCGCGAGATCTTGTCGCCTGTATGCAGGTACCACACATACCAGATGCGTTTGCTGCAGGAATTCCTTGTCGGGCAAAACGGCGCACTCCCAGTGCGGTTCTAAGCTACTCGACAGATCCTCGTTGTCTAATTGAAACACTACACGAGTATCCTTCAGAAAGTTTTTTCCAAGTATGAACAGTTCTAGTCCACCGGTGCACGGGCAGGAGGTGAGCGACTTCTTACAGATCTCCGGTATACCAGGTGGTTGAGCTACAAACAACGAACGTATTAATATCGTGTCGTTTATATGCAACAATTTTGTACATATTGAACGATCGTATAGTGACACCTACTACAAACTATTGGTTGAGAACAGACTTGCAGAGTCTCCGTACTGCCATCGGGATGAGCGATGGTCGTGCGGAAAACCATGCGGCAACGGGTCGACTTTTTTTTACTGCGACCCTGAAGTACACCGGCTTCTTGCGGAAATCTGTGCTCCACGTCCACGTTGCGTTCCTTCAGTATACCGACGCAATCGCAAGTGACCATCATATCCTTCGTCGGATCCATGTCCACCTCGATCACGATGGTACCGTCGATCTTACGCTCGATGCATGGCGTCGAATTTTTGCCGCTCACCCGGCAAGCCTGGTAGAACATGTGAGGTGCGACACGACCCAGATCCGTACCGATGAAAACTTGAAGAGTGGTCGGTTTGTCATAACCGACCAGACGAACGATGGGAAACCCGTTCCCGGTTCGATCTTTCACTGCTCCTCGAGAGCCTTCGGTTTGGTAACGAGCCCGATGCTGCTGCTCGGGCTGACAGATTATCTGCAATTGCACCTTTCCATCTGCGGAAGCACTACCTGTTTGAAATGTTTAAAAGGATGTGTTCAATGCTTGTTGAAATATTCAATTAAAATTAAAATACTTATGCGGTTACAACCAACATTAGTACTCTCGAGAAGTCGGTATTTGTAGCAATGTGCCGCAATGTTGAAATGCCGATTACGTCGCACGCGACATCGCGTGGATGGATATTTAGAACTTAAGTATCGAGAAACAGGTAAATACGATCGAATATTGGATAAATTTCACGCGAATACATCGAAAAGAGTGTCGCTACATGAAATCTCAATTGACCTACATTTGATATCGCGGTCCGATATCAACGAAGAAATATCGATGATTTATTTGAAACGGAGCACATGGTTCCTAAACAACGGAGATAAGGTATCAACGAAAGTAGTCGAAGGTGAGCAATTTAGTCGAAGAATAAGGGATTCTTTTCGACCACGAAAAGAATGCTTGGAGAATCGAAAGTTATCAGTTTGCATCATTCTCAGAAAAAAGCTCGACGATCCGATTGCAAACAGGCACCGAATCTCTTCGCAAATCAACGTGTCATTATTTGTAAACGCAACGTTACCGTCATACGAACTGTTACAATGATACAACAACGAAACAACGCTCGTAAATTGTTCTTTCAAAAAGATTCAAGAACGTCTGTTGAAGAAGAGCGTTATCTGTGCCTCGTGACCCAGCGTAAAGACCTCGTCGTCGGTATCTCCGCCAATAAAAAACATTAAATCCACACTATCAACGGCAATAAATTTTCGGTAGCCTGTGTCACCGAATCAGACTCGCTTCGGCGACGAGATCGATAAACTCAGCATTGCGATTCGACATAACTTTAAAAGATTAATGGATCGTCGCACGACGTGAAAAGCTTGTTGTCCAAAACGGGTACACAGAATTTCGAAATATTGGGATTTTGCGAATTACTTAACTTTGAGAGTCTGGGACGTTAGGACGTAAAATTGTATAACTTTGCAATGTCAAGATTCTGGAACTTTAGAGTCTTTAAGATTTTGGAATTACCAAAACATTCGGTCCTTAGAATTTCACGTTAATAAAGTCGAATAAACTTAATCCTGACGAGCATATTGCTACAAATAGAGAGCATTTGTCAGAAACAAAATGAGTAAGAACGTACACAGCTGAGAGGTAAGGGTGATGGGTCCTTGGTGAGTACCCGACGACCTCTTCGCAAGAACGCCCAATCCTGAACGAGATCTGGATACTTCGACCCTTCCGGAGTTTCCGTTCCCTGTCCTGTTTCCGGAGATGGTGGCCAACACGGCGATCCCATTCGAGCTATTTCTATTGGTCGTTTTACCGTCGGGACTCGCCGAATGTGCTACTTCGGGGAACGCGAAATTCGCATCCTCGGACTCGAGCTTGATGTCCATTTTCCTTCTCTTGGAGTCTTCCTCGCCGGCGCCGTTCCAAGCCTGTTAAACACCAACGAATTAATATGTAGAGAGAGAAAATAGGTTTGGAAGAGATGGAACGAACGTACGTTGGCCGTTCGTTCTTTCGACTCGTTTGTCGGCTCAATTGAACGAATCAGAACCTCGGTTGATCGGTCGACTCGGGTTCAACTACCGTTAGAGACCCGGTGTCACTGAGCTCGTTGAATCAACGACGATCCCGGGGCTGCGTTACACGTGATCGCATTAGATTGCACGTGCACCGAGGATGGCGTAACACCGAAGGGGATACGAAGATAGGGCAGAGCAAGCTTTCAGAGGCTTCGACACCCAGAAGAATCTCTTGGGTAACGTTTTCGGGGCTAACGACGCGACCTCGTTTAGAAATCGGACCGACGGGCTAGAAAACGGAAGTGAAACGGTGCGATGATTCTCGAGCTTCGAGGAAGATCAAGGGACGTGAATTGCCATCACGTTCTATTCGATTATCTAACTGATACATTGTAGCGGTGGGATCAAGTACTTTGTACACAGGCTTAGACACAGATTTTCAATACGGTGATTCTTAATATTCGACAATGATAATTAAAACGATAGTTAGTACAAACTATTGGTTCTTTAATTGAAACGGTTAGATAGCGATGGACTCGAATACTTTTACACAGATGTAACAGAAGTGTTATCATTTTGTCTTTCTACTTATCTATGAATTAAGTACCTTTGATTTTTGATACTTGAAAGTTCGATATCTTACTTCTTAGGTATCTAGATTTTGACATACTTACGAAGTATTTAAACTTCAAGCTACTCTAACCGGATTTTGATTCGAGAACCTTAAAAAGAACAAGCTACAATAGCCTAATATTGGAAATACGTTTTCGTTGAACATGTCTTAGACCCAAGACTCTCGAGCAACTTTATCTGCAACAAATCAAACTATGAAAGAATCTCTAATCAGGTATTGCAAAAATGATTCAGATTTCTAAGTACACATTGAACTTGATCCCATCATTAATTTTTAGTACAGCTCGTAAATCCTTCGCGATACTTTGGGTCAATATCAGCGTAGTTCAACCGGCTCGTAATGTTTACTCAATTATCATCAAATACATATATCATGACCGAATTGCAAGTAATATAGATTATTAAACCGTAATCTACACGAGGCTGTATGTTACTACGCACGCGTGTAAAAGCCTTAATCGTGTATCGCTTCGCGTTACGCAACACCCGGCTCGAGAATAAGTTATCGTTGCATGTATTGATATCAATCGAAGCTCGTTCTTCTAGAAACAAGCATGTTTGTGCAACACGATAAAACGGTAAAAAAGATGTAATTCCTGCCGTTCGAATATCTCTCAAGATATTGCACGTTCCACAATATTTCTTTTAAAAGGACGTTGACTGTGTGACGTTCGAAAATAACGTAGAAACAAACTATACGTTTTTTACAGATTTATGACGCGATCAGCAAAATTATAATCCTCGATAACAGTCGGACACTTATACCAGCTTTTGTCACGTTCGCGGTGATAACCCGTCTCGAGATACATACGAATATACAACACGTTTGCCGCAAAGTAATTTCAGACAGACACGACCAAGTGGTGGAGAGAGCGAGATGAAGAGCCTATTCAAATGCCTAAATTCGAAAATTTCCAAAGTTCAAAATGTCCAAGTCCTATCTACTGAACCTAAGACACTTGGTCATGCCTGTTCTAACCAATATTCTCAGGTGTCTGGAAGGGAACAGAATAGAAAGGACAGAGTAGAATATTTCATGGCTAGACACACCTTAACCCTTGTGTTTGTACATCCCCCGTTTAATTGTAAATACATGATCCGTTATGAACAACAGACCAGAGAAAGTGAATGTTTTATTGTATAGTTGCTCTTTATTTGGTGAACCCGTCCCTGGAGATTTACAACGAGTCTGAAGTACGAAAGACCGTGCAAATAAGATGGCCTCAAACTTATCGTCCATTCTGTGTACATGCAAAAGGGACTAACGGTTGCGTTCGTGAGGTGTTGCTGACGATCCTCGAAGCCGAGCCCGGAATCGTTCGAGTTATCGCAAACGTCCTGTGCCGAGCTGGCTCTCGATCCGTGCTCATCCGGGTTCCTTAAGGATCCCACTGGTACTCTAGGCTGCTGTGGTTGCGACTGTTGTTGCGCTGGTTGCTGTGGCTGTTGCTGTTGCTGTTGCGGTTGTTGCTGTTGCTGACGTTGATTGATCCTCCTAGAGGCGGAATGCGCGCGGTTACTTGACGTGACGGTGCTCCTTTGAACCGAACCTGTTACCGCGGATGATCTTTCTCCAGCATTGTTACCTGAAACATTTGCAACTCGATTAGCATTAGTCGTTAAACATTTCGAAAAATTTAACAGGAGAAACAGACACGCTGTAATTTCAGGCGATTTTTATTTCAATTACTGCACAAACTATGCTTTCAGAAGTGATAATGTTACGGTCTACAGAACCAAAAGGTGCTAAAAATGTAACTCTAGACCCATTTTAAGAAACGATGAATTAACATAATTATAAATCTTATAAGACGTATATCCGTCAGAGTGTTAATGTAAGGTTAATACTATTAAAAATTCTGTTTTACTTCGTCCGTTTTACATTAAATTCATGATATTTCTCCCCTCGTCGTTCAACGCATTAAAATTTAATCGATCAACGATAAATCAACGACACCTCAAAGTGTGCGTGTACGCGATACGGAACTGCATCGAGCCAATAATTCAATTCGGACAATGACACGTTCCGAGTCGAAGTTCAAGGCTACCGATTCAATAGCTACACAACAACGCGTGCGTCACCCCCGAGATAAAACGGAACCGTCGACGAACTGGCTCGTCATCGTCGAGGTAACTTATGTAATAAAGTCTCTGGTGAAGAATACCAGTTTCATGTCATCTTTATGCAATTTGGACTTCATTAACACGCGCGTTCGAAGGCGGTCCAGGAAAATTGGACAATGACGGATTTCCGAAGTAATTGTACTAATTAATCTTACTTCTCTCCTTTTTGCTTTTTTAATGGACGTCCGTGATGTCGAGCACAAATTGGCAAGCATATTTTGATCGCGATTCTCAAAACTTAGAACGGGTGGTATTTAAATAACCTGCGAGCCGGTTGTTGGCAACCAGGCAGTTTTTAACCACGACAGACCGGGATGCATCAACAACTGGTCGTGATTTTCATTTTTTCGCGCGCGATACAAACACAACGAGAGTCGGACATCGAACCGTACAAAGTCCGGACGAGATCGACGATTGTTCCTCCAACAGGGTAAAAACCAACGAGTTTATCTCTCGCACAATGAAAATGGTCGTATACTACAACATGCTACAATTGCAATTATATTCGATCTGCCGCGATTTAATTCGATGCAACGTAACGCGACATGATCCAATTTGTCAAGCTGTAACTCGATCGTGCAGTAATTCGACGCGTTGTAATTTGATCAGCATTTTGTACATTGGTCAGGTGGTTGTTCGACGCGTTGTACTTCGATCAGGTGGTAGTCCAACGCGTTGTACTTAACTGTAATTCGATGCGATTCATTACGAATCAAACTGGGACATTCTGAATTATCACGGTTCAATTCGTATTCGGAAAAAATTCTAGTACAATGGTTGCAATATAGTTACTGTAGAATACTATAGTACGTTTAAAAGCCATGAGATATTAAATTAAATTTTTCATATACATGTAATTTTCTAAAATGCACAAGAAAATCATAATTATCCGTACAAATAAACTCGCGATACAAGTGTGTTCTCGCTTGACAGATAAACGGACAAATGAACGAGTGGTTCAAGAAGCAAAGAGTAAAATAGCGAGAAATATCAAGAAACGAAGAGAGAGAGAAGGACAGGGGTGGGGAATATCGATCTATCTATAGAAGCTTCCACTACTGGATGAGATAATTGCGTGGGGGGTGGTTGCAATCGCGTATGCAACTGGTGGCGAGGGGATCCTCTTCACCCTCCAACCCTCAATCTTTTTTCACCCATTCGATGCCAGCGACCACCGAGGGTGGGTTAGAACGACGTAATGGACACGTGCACACACGTGTAAGGTGCATCCGTGTGATCGTCGAGGAAAATCACGGGACGATGTCAACGACCCACGTTTGCCAACCGGCCATCTTCAGCGTTTTCAACCTCGACGCTTCGTGGTCGCTGCTGCTTCGTTATTTTCCACCTTTTCTGCACCGGAATAGAACGAGAACTCCCGCGATTACGGGGGTGCAAGTTTTTATAGTATCCTAACTGGCATACAGTTAATTTTCAAATTCCTAAATTTTCAGGTCTCTGAATTCATAGACCTCTAGATTTGTATATCTTGAAATATATTCTCAAATCGCTATATTTATTTAGTAGATATTTCGGATCAGATAAAGTGAACGACAATTTTTCTGCCGACGAGGTTATGTAAGAACGATGTAATTGGAAATGATTTATCTGAACGAGTTTTCAATAACGCGATTGATTTATGTTAAAAATCCCGATATTTTCCACTGGTAATTATCCGAGTGAACAAAGATCCTCCGACGACCCCCATAATACCGAACGCGTTGATAAACGTTGACAGAGCATGTAAATTGTTATCAGTACCCCCGGACAACAGGCAACAACGGAATGTTCGAGCTCTTTGTCTACGACGGGGCCATCAGAAGCATGAAAAACAACCCCGAGGAGGATCAAAAGCAGCAAGATAGCGAATGTCAAGAGCCCAATGATCGTCGACAATAAAGATAACGAAGATAATGATCGCGTCGAAAATCACTCGTTGACTTTGAGGCAATTGCTGACTGTTATGTCAAAAATAAATTTTACAGAATCCAGGCTTAATCCCATTCAAAATAATATGCTTAAGAAAAAAATCAACTTTTGCTCGATGATGAAAATGGCGCTCTACTTTCGACCAATTTTCCTTCTTCGTGGAACCAGACCTTCGACCGAGCCTCTCTCCCACGTCGTGTATTTACGTCTTCGAGCTTACTCGTCCTCGAACTCGTGGAGGCTTCGTGCATTTGCAAGTGTACTACTCCCGATGATAACAGGATCGATAAACATCGTTACTATTACACGGCAAACAGAGCGTCGTCGGATCGCGCGCTAACTATGACGCCTCTCGAGTCTCAAGGATATCGTTACCTGTGCCAGATCGAGAGAATCGATCCTTATCGCACACGATCGCCACGAACACCGTTCACCTAACGAGTCCGCTGCGGCTCACACGCCTGGCGCGTGCGTAACTCATACAGTAACGATATGATCCAACGAACTTATGAACATCGATATGCACGGTTAAGGGAAATCCAGGAAGAGCCAAAATACGATTCTATTTCATGCGTTATAATTTCATCTGATTTCAACTGCTGTTACCGACAATTGCTCTTTCCAATTGTTTTAATAATCTCGAAATCAGGCCCAAATAATCTATATTATCGCAAATTGATATGTATTTCATTTTTCATAGTAAATAGTATAATGGAAGATATAGAAGCAACAGATACGACAGATTATCATTAGAAACGTAATAGTCATCAGCGTTAAAGATACTTCAACTTTATCTATTCATAGTTTCGGACGCGAAAATGACGATAAATAGAGATTATTTTTCGTATCATTATTTGTACAGAACAATGATCCAGCAATGAATTGTTTAACTTGGGATCAAGTTAGCAAAGCACAGGTAAATCTATGAATGTACCGTCGTATAACCATCCCATTTAATATTCTGAAAAATTCGCGTAACACTAATTTAGCCTGCTTCGGTATTTAAACTGTCTGAGTACTTGCCTATTAATATGGATGATTCATTATCTATTCATTATTACTTAGTTTGACTCGAAGAGCGGATTGTAATATCGAATGTTAACCCATTTGATGGTCTATTTCATAAAACGAGAATTGCAGTTTATTCGTTACAAATAAAAGTTATTTTAGAAACATTCTATATTTCATTATCTCCACGACTTCACTATTTTCACCAAGACTTGAAATTCGTTCGCTCGTTAACGAATCCCTTAGGGCGTCCAGTTATCTTTATAACTGCGAAACGAAGCTTTTGAAAACCGATTATACAGGTACTTTCGTGTATACTTCCTTTTATCGATTCTTGCCATGTTTACATAAATGAAACTCAACGCAATAAATTTTAAGTGGTAAATCGACGATGATAGGATTGCCTACACTTTAAGAACGCGCGTTCCACGGATTCTTGCGACAGAAATCGCATAACACGTTGACAATCCTCCGCGCGCCTAATGACATTGCCGATAGCCTACTTAACAGACCGAGATAAGCCCGTAAAATCCACGAGGTCGTGACTCTCTGTGCCATGTCTCAGAGTAACAGAAGGGAAATGCGATTTACGAAACTCCGTTGAAAAACACGAGAAACCCCATAACAGAATACTTCTACCGAGTTACACATTCGCTGCTAAATATCTGAATTTCTCTAATCAATTAATTCGAATGTATCATGATCGAGGTTGATTCAAAATGAAGTACTGGAAATGAAGGAACGAGATGAAACGGTCGTGTACAGAAACAGCTGTGCAAACACGAAGACTGGTAGCGAAAAGCGAAGCGATTCAAAGCATTTTCGTTCTAAATCCACTGAACCAGGAATGAGCAGATAACTCATTCGAAACGTTAGAAACGAGTGGATTCAGTTTGTCGCATGATTACGAAAGCCTCCCAGTTTCTACAATTTTACGATGGTCGCATTCTTCACGTACTCGGATGTTTGTGATACTTCAGCGTAGCGAACGATTCTCTATCGATCAATTTTAGTCGCTTCGAATCATACATATGTGCGCAGAGAAAGTGTCGAATCATCGTTTCGAGCTTTATTCGAACTGTAAGTTTTGACGATTCCAGAAATTTCGAAACTTACTCAAAGTTTTCACAGTTGGAATTTATTACGGTAATTCGAAATTGAAATGTATTCGAGTAGCTAGAAAAGTTGCAGGATGAAGCGTTGAATATTAATCACCAACAACGATTAGATCTGTCACTAACATTTTTAATCATATACACAGCCAATACTCGAACGAGAAGAAAGCTACTCTCCCGGCTAATAACCTTTGACTTTTCAACAGAAGCGGTACAACTCGTCCTCTTCATCCTTTGAAGACAAGTTTCATCTGAAAAGCCAAACGGAGAAAGCAAAATTGAAAAACTGAAAAATCCTCGCAAGGTCTGCACGAGCACAACAGAAGAATTAACATTTTAGTAAATAAATATTAACTCGTTATCAGGCTCCCCTGGTTATCAAGATTTGTTGTCTGCGGTTTAGTACACATTGCCGTTCCGTGCGTTTATCGACATTTTCTTCGTGTACAATCGAGTGAGTCAACGTACCTTTTAATCGGATCGCCGTTTTACAACGTAACGAACTCTGATGACCGGCAAAGAAACGGTAGTCGTCAACGGAGTCGACTTTATTTACGTAACGACGAAACGATCGACACACACTGTACTCGTTATCGATAATTCCGTGCGAACGATTAGTTCGTCGACGAAGAACGCGACGTATTCTTCGAATTCGAACGAAAAACACCGACTGATAAAACGGGAACGAAAGACGCGTATTCTTCGGCAGAATATCACATTTTGGAATTTGATGAATATGGAGTTTTAATGCGTTTTATGGTACGGAGAAAGTGGTCAGATACGCCATGCTGCAAAGTACCTGCCTGACACTTTCAATCACAAAAATAAGGTTTCTCACAAAAATTTGCTAAAAACTGTACTATTCGAAGAATCATATTCTATCGTGTTTTATTGTCTTTTTATACATATATTTATATGTTACATGTGTAAGCGTAGATATTTGTATTTACATACATATGAAGATATTTATTAATATTTATATGTGTATATATTCCAACCACCCAGTACATGCTTCGTTCAAAATGAATACGAAAGATTAAGAATTACACAGTCTTTAAGAAAAAACCTTCGGCACATTCGAACAAGCTCTAATTACGAGCAAACAGTGTGAACCTCTTCCATCGATAGTTTAGTGAAACACAACCAGTTCACGTAAAATAAAAAAGATGTTTTCGAGATCCATCGACGTTACGATATCGTTTCGCGAACATGAGCCAGACCTCTCTGCTTTAATCGGATTCTGGTCGTGTCGCCAGTTGTATCAACTCTGTACTGTTAGTCGAGCGTACGAGCGAGCCGTATATATTACTCAACAATGTGTACATGCGTATTATTAATGAGCGCCGCTTTATTCGTGGACTTGTGCTCGCGCGCGCCAAAAAGCACATGTTCGAGACACGTGCGCGTGAACGCGCTCGTGGCGCGAGATCTTGTCACGCGACGCGATTATGAAACATACCGAATTCGTGAAAAACAGGACCTCCGATTATGTGATGTCGGAAAGTTGCTAAAAATTATTATTTTTCTACATTCAGCACATTTTGTTCAAATGCATTCATGTGATTACGGATCAAAAACTGCAAACTGATCACCGATCGCAAAATCAATTAGACATGAACAAAGTTTCTCCTGAAACTTTCAGTAATGTCAAGAAAAACGCTGTACAATTAAAAGTTACTTTCGTTGGAAAAAATCGTTACAGATCTGGTTTCTTAACACAATCGAGTACGATCATGTTCTTCGTGTAACGATATTGACATTATCATCGGTACTTGAAAAACTATCGCGGAGATAAGATCGTGTTAAAGTAACTTACGATCGAGAAGTACGCAAAAAGATTTATATTGCTATGAATGATTAAGTTCCAAACTACTGAAAGATTTTAGTTTGGGAACTCTGATTTCAATCGAGTTACGATTTCTAATGCGTAAAATTTACTTGTCAATATTTCTATGAATTTCCAGCGTCAGTTATGTCCTCTTTATCTTATCAAACGCTAAAACAATCATTTCATTTGATTAACGATAGAACAACCGACGATGGATGTATAATTACTTTAAAATTAAAAATGAATTAGAGAACATAATAAAAAAGAAATGAAAAATCAATTAGCATGTACGTCAATAAGTTTCTAATTCATTGATTTCAGAGACGCTTCTCGAAAATTTCTCGAATTCAAAAACGAGTTTCTAACAAAAAAACGCGAGTACAACGAATAATTTAAGGACGAATGCAGTTGCGCGATCACAACGTTTCCAGAAGCTCGGCAAACGTTCCCGGAAGCGTTTAATATTAACGAAGAAAATCCTTGAAATGCTTTCGATTCAAACGAATTCGCGGTTCGAGCCGCTCGTCGCTCGTCGCCCGAAGATCACCGAAAACGAACGATTACCGACATTAAGAAACAGCGCGATTTTCGAATGCTTCTCGGAAACGTCTCACGGTCGCATTAATTGCATTCTTCGTATCGTTCGCGGGCATCTAATGTTTGCGGAAAAATGCTTAAGTACTGTTAATTATACAATTAATCGATTCTTCGCGTATACACTTTCCAGAACACTTTAAAAACAAAGCATTTAACTACTGTATATTATTTTTGAACCCTCCTCTACTTGATGCGATCCGCAAGACGAATCTTCTCGTTTGATAGGATGAATCATGTGCTTCGAAACGCAGATAAAAGCTGCAGAAATGGAGCGAGTCGTGCGTTGTATCTCGAGAAGGGCAAACGAAAGAATAAGCCACGATGATGCTGGGAAGAGAGAACCGTCCTCGAAAGGTTATCATCGGGGAAACGGGAGCGTTAATTTTCTTGGGTGTTGGAGTTGTCGAAATAACACGAAGAAATATTTCTCTGACAACGATATCGAAATAATGATTGATAAACAGCAGGAAAATATCGGTGGAAATACATCGACCCCTTTTCCCATGGTAAAACGATTGAAGGATGATTCAACTACTTGTTGATGCTCTAAATAAATTGTTATTCCTTTGTTCGCAATTTTAGATAAAATTAGAAATCCTAATTTATGTAAATATTATATTTATCGTTGAATCCGATGAAATAACATCGAGAACGTATCGTTGTTTGAACGATGCAAACATCTACTCTGTTAGAGTTTCTTGAACTCCAAGATAAATAGAAATAAGAACAAAGCGTTAAGAAATACTGAAGCGTTCGTTGCTCCAAACGGTTACAAAACCTTGAAAATTGCATTCTTATCGATTAATAAAAAATACGTTAGATTCTTGTATCTGAAATCGAGCGAGAATTTCTTGAGAAAAATCTAGAAATTTTACATTATTTCTTTATCACATTTTCGTGTATAGGAAATGTAAAGAAATAGTATTCATAAAATTCAGAAAAACGAATGATATGTTGACTGAGCAGTTGCGATCCACGGATTAACTGTAAAAGACGTACATGTGCGTTCTCACACAACGGCCCGCAAACGGAGTAGCAGAGTCGACCGTCAGATTTGAAGATTTCTGTAGATTTAGAAACTGGTAACTGAACAGTATAGTAGTCACTCACGAGTGACGCGCACACATGACCAACAACATTCTTATAAACAATATAACAGCATGGCTGAACCAATGTCGATGAGAGATAAAAAATTACCGATTAAAACTAAACTCGCTAAATTTACCGTGTCGATATGGCTCATCAATCAGCGCGTTTCCGGTGCATCGAATATGCAGAAGCATTTGAAGATGTTCGTGTGCTGATTCCGTCAAGTTACCGTAGCTGGTCCTCCTAAGTTCCTGCCGCCTTTTTTCAAGGTCGGGTGCCATTAGGTCCCCAAGGACCTTTGGCCCAGAAAGCTCCTCTTCTTGCCCGGTTCTTTCACCGATTTCCGATAGAAACTCTCAATCCTTACACGCGTTCACTTCCCGTCCCCTATTCACGACTTCCATCCCCAAATGCACGTGGTCCCTTTCCGGCGGTACACCAGAATCATCCCTTTAAATCGTTCCCCGACCCTTTCTCCGTGTTCTCCAACTTTTCTGTCAAGCGTTACAAGTTTCTTTTTACATAAAAGCATACGAAATAGCGTCCGAGGAGAATCTTAACCGATACGTTTAATCAGTGACACATCACGAAAACGGTTTTCGTCGAAAGATGATCGGCAGACACACGAAATAATCGACGCACCGGTTGAGCCGCATCGCGCGATCACGACGAGTGTCAGACGCGTACTGGCGCTCCTTGTCTTCGTCGCCGATCGGCCAAACCCGGCATGCTTTGAATAACGAGTAAATAAGCCCCCACCATGCCACGGTCACGCAACACGTTTATACGCTCCTGCATCCCCGACCGGCTCGGATATAGCCGTGGAGGAAGGTGACCAATCAGCAGCCGCTAATTACACCGACCACGGCTATCTATCGCATCTCCTCCGACTCGCTTCTACTCGCTTGTTTGCCTCGAATCTGCTCTTGTTGCGCGCTGTACTGCCACCATTTTTCTTACACAATTTGCAATTTTAGCATTTTTCTGCCAGACATCGGTAATGTACGACCCGCTAGAAATTTCAGCATTTAACAATTGGACGGTTTAGGATTCTGAGTTTTACGAATTTGGAGAATTAAGAGAACTTAGAAATTCGGTGATTCAAATTAATCATCAAAACTATCGATACAAAAATTCAACAACGGATATTTCGTCTACAAAACTGGATACTTACGACCATGAGATTTTTCATGAAATTATATTACCAGAAGCAGCAAGTACCGAAAAACGTGATAGCTGCAGTAAGCAATCACCTGGTCAAGAGTTCCCTTAAATCCGGAAAAATAACTGTATTAACTTGGTTACCTTGAACTTTGAACCGATTATCGGCAGTAATTGCGAACGATACCGCGTTACCCTCTCAGCGAAAGACGTTTACAGCAAGGAATCACTCGATATCTTGCACTTCTTGGTGCTAATTGCTTATTAAGTGCAATCGAACTTTTTAAACCAATTCGAACAAGAAGCAAACACGACGGACGAAATGAAGGACACGTGCTAACTACCTGGTTTGGTACATCTGTACTCGACAAATTTAAAAAACAAATACAATTTCGTTGCACGAATTTCAATCACGAGACAAATAGAGTAGAATATCCGGAAATACTGGATTTACGGGTGATTTCAGGACCATGGCGAACTCATAAACTCATTGATGTCCTTTCCATAACACGGGCTCATCTTTTGCACCTTATCATATGGCGGCAAATTGAAAAACCGCGAGGCAAATCTCGACGAATTAACATCGAAGGTTAACGCTTGCTCGTTTTCCTAGTTGCTCAGCTGCTCTAAGCGTAACGCTTTTACATAAATTAATATAATCTACGATGCGATTATACGATAGAAAAACTTCTCTTAGGAGCAACGTTAGTTTCATTTTTCCTTCCTCGTAAGACCCATATTTTTATCTGTATTCAATAGCAAGGCTGTTATTAATTGGCAATAAAGATGCTTAATTGTTACGTGATTACGAGGGAAGAACGTGGTACGGAAGACCTTGCTTAACGAGCCGCGATAAAGCGATGAATATTTTACGAAATAAGAAACGAACGACAATAAACACGCGGGTTAATTTGCGCGAAACGGAAGGCACGCTTAGCTGTTATCGAGCAAATATGAAATTAACGAAACTATGGAATAAAAAAAGTGTTACTCGGGCATAACGAAAATACGTTGACATCGAATGTTATCGGTCTGAACTTTATTATTTAAGTCTCGCTGAATGATCATATCCAAAATAGATTAAAAGGGGAAAAAATTGACCCCATCAATCTACCTTTGACAGAATTCGCGATAAATCGCACGTATTTCGTCAGAAGCCTTTCTCAATGAAGCTTTCGATCCTGTTTCTCGAACTGGAGAAAATATGCAGGGATGAAACGATAAGGAAATGGCGGATTGTTAATAACAGTGGGTAAAGAAATCTGAAACGATGCCCATCTAAAAGCAACAATCGAGAACTCGTGACCCTAGTGACATTAAGATCTAACCGAGTCAGCACACTCACGCTAACGAGTCTATCTTCCTCGCTGCGTATGTAGTATTTTTTCTTTCATCTTTTTTCCCTCTTCGAACAGCCGCCAATCGTCGCGAATGCTTCCGAACCCGATGTAGCCGGTTTCTTATCATCGCATCCAGACTAATCTATAGCCGGATACACACTATACCGCGATCACGAATGCGTCGCGATTGATCCGACGAGGATGCTGTTCAAACACGAGAAGATATCTCTATGCTGATCCTGAAATCGTTCAACGAATTTAAAAGGAAAATGAGGGTTTTTAATGGCACCGAGAAATCCTTGAACTTTTTCAACATTTTTTCAATTTGAACACCGACGAAACATCTTTTATCGAAGCGGAGAGTTTCGAGAGCTTTCGAAACGTTGAGAATTTCGGGAGCGATTAAACTCGAGAGTTTGAAGAATTTTGAGAAGCCGTTTAAACGTGTTACATCGTTTGACCTCGCATTATCTCGAAGCAATTTCATAGACGCCGTCTATAAATTTGAGTTTCGCAAGAATAGAGCGTGAAGGTCTAATATCAAAATGATTCGATACCACGCGACAATCCAAAACGGCACATATTCACGGAGCCATTGATAAAATTACACTATCGTTACTCTTTCGTAATCGTGGACAGATCGTGCTCTTCCTCTTTTTCTTATCTTACGGGTTCGTCTCGGCAAACGCTGAGATTCTAATTTCGCCACAACGCTATTAACAACTCGAGTCGATTACATTCAATCCGTATGAATCATGTCAACGTGTAATCGTTGATCAAACGTTTTTTACCGATCGTGAAAAGCAAAAATGATCGGAACACGATGAATAAAGAAACCGTATACACACATTGCTAATTTATCACAGGATCGTTATAGATCCGCCGATATATCTCTGTTTCTGCTCGAACAACAACGAGAACAAATTAATTCGAAGAAGATAAAGAGCTGGACACGTGCGATAAATAGATTTGGATCGTGTCTTAAGTGTCCATTGCGAAGGCTAAAAACGATTGAATATTCGCTCGACAACAGACAACGTATAAACTCGTGTTATCGACCGGCGGTAATATAGTACGCGTATGCGTGAAAGTGACAGATAAAAATGAACAATTATAGACAATAAACGGTGTTAATTATGGACACGATATCGTTTCCTTGATGCTATTTGTATTTACATACGTTACTAGATTTAAAGCGACACAAATCTCATTTCTCTAAACTCCCTTTTCTTCATAGCAAAGTTATATATTCTCCATAGAATATAGTAATTATAAAACATCGCTAGTGAAAGTTCATTTAAAAGTGTAAATATATGTAACGAGACTGTGTCAGGAAAAAATGCAATATCCTAACGATCAATAGCCGATTTATAGTCAGCTTTTCATTGCCAGAGATCAACGACCGGATGTAATCAGCTTTCCTCGTTCTCTCGCCGACTAAAGAAGCGCTTAACTAAATGTATGCTTGAATATAGATTCGATACACCAGACCACAACATACAAATTAATTCTTACGGCGTTCAATAATTAGCTATTGTTTGATAAAGGAGTCGCGTGTATAATCTACTGTCGTGTACTTATAATCGTTGCATGCACGTGTCGAGTCAAAAAAATTGTCAATCAAGTAGCATTCAAAACTATAACAATTTAAAATTTTATTTCGATATATTAGTCTTGACAACAATATTTCTTTGCCTTTCGTTGTCTCGTCGATTGAATCTCGTATACGGGTGTCTGGTAAATCGATAGCTGCAAACAGTACAGATTCCATTGACTTGCACGCCATCTCTTGGGACGTGCACAGTAATTTTCAGACGGATTTTATGACCTCGTTATACAAGATGAGTCACCTATTACAATCTGAATTACCGAATTGTAAACTGTTTGTTATATGAAATAATACGACAACGAGTCCAACACCTCTATCTGGTGTCACGTGTACTGCAAATACGTTTTCATCTTTTCCAGTCCAATTTTACGTAACGACAAAGTTCTAATACCTTCGTTTTCATAGTCATGAATCTAGTTTACAGAAACACATTGCAAAACCGTGAAAAGAACTACCTCCGAAGCCATTCTGAATCATAAGCGTGAATAAAGGAGCCACCAACTATCGCAAAGTAATGAATAGCTAATCGTTTGAACCAATCGATTCGATGAACCATTATCGATTCCTTGAAAACAAGCGTTCGGGCTGTGGTATAGCAAATATTACAAAACCGTATCTTATTTTTTAACTTGAATAACTTTTAATAAAAACAAAAATTAATAAATCGATAAATTTGTAAATTCGTCAATCTGAAAGTTTACAAAGGGAAAGCAATAAAATGCCTGCAAAGTTCCTGAGAATGAAGATGTCTCGTGCGTGGAACCACCAACGCATTGCACCCACCCTTGCCGCGCTTACCCGGGCTGTCGGACAAGTACGTTTTCATATTGTTCGAGCATGATGGATCCACTTGTCAAGGTAGACATACTGTTTCAACAGGTGTTGAATCAACGACTGTTCGGAATATACGTGAATATGGAGCCTCGGCAAATGACGACCAACCAGACGCGTCAGACGGAGGAAGCATGTCGTCGACGACGACGGCAGCCACGATTAGATAATCGTTGACTGATGCGATCAATTAACGCGTACACACAGGACGTGGCATAATTTCTAGTCGCAATCGTTACGTCTTCGCCACTCGGCGGAGTTTATCAATGCTGTGCATTCAAGTGTAAGAGAGGTTTAATGCTTTGCACGCAAGTGGTATGTAGAATCGAGGAAAGCTCGAAATGACACGTATGTGTGCAGAATGTGTATCCAGCTGCGACCGTATTGTTTGACTTAATCTATTTTCAATGGACGTTTATCCGCATATTGAACAACGTTATCTGTCCTAGTCACTGTTTTCAACTGTTCAGGCCGTGATACAAGCTAACGTACAAACAGGAAAGACTTTGTAAGATTCGTTCCTAGAATATGTACTTTCTTTCTATTTACACAATTAATTACTGTTAATTCTTCCTACCAATTCTGACGAATTTAGGTCAGCACGTGACACGGAGAATTCGCAAGAGTACTTAGGATATTGACACTAACTTAGTGTTCAATTAGTGTAAACGATAAAAGTGCACGGAATCTTGAAATAAACTCGAAGAATAGTACGACAATTCGTGCTATTCGCGTTGGACAAGCACGCGACTCGGTTTTTCGTAGCTTCTTCGGGTACGTTTCGATAACGATCCGAAAGTGTCGAATCGAGAGTCACCGCTTCCTCAAGCAAGACCTATGCAAACGCAATACATAGTGCAACAACTATAAACACGAAGAGTGAGTCAGCAGTCGATGCGATAGAGTCCAATGTGCACTAGAGGGATGCCGACGACGTCGTCGTCGCGGAGTGTTTGCTCGTCCCGACGCCAAGCAACGCGTCCGTATTCTTTGCGTCCAATAATCGTAAGTAATTGTTTTCAGATAGGACGTTATTTACGGTGCAGCTTGGCGAAACCGCAATTGCTTCTATTGTGATCATTTAACCGGTGTACAGCAGAATGGCTGAATTTTCTAGAGAAAATGACGGTATAATTTAAAGAGATCCAGGCTTCACGAACAAACTATGACTCATACTTCTCCAGCTATAATCTCCGGTATAACTCACAATAAACTAGAATTTGTAAACATTAGTGTACATTATACATTCGATTAAAGTGCATCGTCTTATCTACAATTTCGACCATCATTCGATCGAAGTTCGAGCAAATATTGAAAAGACGAATTTTCCAAAGAACAACGATTTGTACCTAGGAGAGAGAAGAGCATCCATGAATCTTCTGGAATCGCGAGGAGAGTTCGATCCAGAACGAGGACGCTGATTCGAAGGGGGTTGCATTGACGCCATCGCGATCCACAGATTTCGCGCGTGAGTGTGCTCGAAGAGGAACGATCGGCAGTCTCGTTCGGCTCGTTGAACATGAATCTTGTCTCCCGCTGGACGATGACCCGTCGCGTTTATTTATCATCGTCGTCTCTCTTTCTCTGTCTCTGTATACGGCTCGTCTGTTATTCGGTGACTTGCTCGCGCCATCGTCAACCAGGCGATGACTGCACACCCGCATTGTAGTCTATACACATGTATCCTTCGATTAACAAAAGTATACCGATCATTATTCTCCCGCCACATCGATCCAAAAACAGTCTAGGGAGAGTCAAGGAAGAGCCACAAGGGTCTAGATCCAAAGATCTAGATCACAGAAGGAATCTAAAAAGATCTTACGAAGAAACTGAGGAGTGAGATCTGATCAGGCACGTAAAACTAATTTCTGAAGGATTAGAAATTTGTCGTCTACACTTTGCTATCGCTGCGTCATCGTTGTCTACCGTTTACGAAGTCCACTTTGATCGTTCGAAGCCGATAATAGGGTAGCTCGTCAAATCGACCATTCGAGACTGTTTGGCCTGTAGACAATCGTTATCAACACCGTCGACATTATATCGCTTTTGCAACGATAATACCGTGCATTCTTTCGAAATCTTGCTCGCTGATCCAATTGAACAGAATGCTTCTTATTGATGCGTACATCGAGAATTCCGATCGATCAGCCGAGGAGAACAATAACCAAGGATCATTCTAGCAGAATTATTACGGGTCATTCGCTCAGCCTTCGCGATTGGGACAAGCATTAAATAGTCGCGCTTTTCTCGAGGCTGGTCTCGACAATTTATCGATAGGTGGACGGCCTGTTATCGCGCCGTGGTTCTCATTGTTGTAGGCTCGTTAACGTATCGATAACGAGAACAATGATCCGTAGAAAAGGAGAATCGACGGTTCTTGCTCTCCCTCCTATCGAGAGAATCCTTCGCGAGCGCTAAAATTACTCGCGGTAAATCGAACGAATGACCCATAAGGTCGCGGATGCCTTTCCTCTCCGCTTCCAGCATTTTCTGTCGCTAATCACTTCTACTCTTTTTTTCCGCTTTTCAGTGAATTTGCAATTTTTTGTTATACACTCGTTTATTTTATTACAATGCATCGAATCGCCACGCGTTATATTGCCAGGTAGGTATGGTGTTTTATCCTGACAATCAAGCATCGCTTTATGTAACATCGCCGCCACGTTTGTACAAGTTATCGGTGAAACGAGACGGTGTAAATAGGGATTAACGGTCGTGAACAGAAGTCACGTGTGCGACTAGAAAAGCAACAGTATCATCGTTAGTACTAGTTATTATCTGGTGGCCTTCTTTCGGTACGAAGTGCTTTAGTTTTGCTAAAATATCGGTTAATTATTCAGATTCTGTCATCGATTGAAATGCAGTAGAACTACACGAGTAATTGGTAATTTACATTTTATTACTACAGTGCGACATTTTGCATTGATCATGTAAAATGAAATTCTATAATTCGTAGAAATCATCTACGATTTATATCATCGATTATCATCTACGAAGATAACACCTCGTGACCATACTCGTGCCTGAACTAACGCGTGTCGATCTAAAATTATTAGATAATTTTCCCCGTATGTCGCTCAAACAAACGACACAGTGTATAATTCGAAAACGATGTACAGATAAAACCCAAATCTGATCAAACCCTGTATATAAATACTCTATTAAAAAACCCACGTAGAAATTACTCATGGCAAATAAAACTCGATACAACGAACTACTACCATCTAGTTACATGCTTGACCGACAAGTTCGCAGTTTCACGAAATCGTTCACCTACTGACAGCTTTTCAGATGCAAATTTCGCGGCACGCAATCATGAGTGACGTGTACAGCTTGTGAATGAAATATCCAAAAAGAACGCGTTATCCTGTTCAGAGAATCGTAACAATTTTACTGCCCGTTCCTCTGCTTTTACCGTTTATTCGTTGCTTTCTGTTTTATAGCAGTTACGAAACGTTCTGTATGAGAGATCTGTAACGAACCAGATTTTTATTCGATACTTTTACACTGTCCGCGACAGGGATGAACACGAGAAGTATAAAACGACTGTCGCTATTTCACCCGGGTGAAGACTGACAAGTACTTCCTGGTGTTATGTCAGAACTTTTATTTTAGATCTACGTACGTAACGCGTGAAGTCTACTAAACAAGAATCGTATTTAGAATTAAATTGCACGTTTCAGACCATCATTTGCGAGTTTAATTCATTCTATGGTGAACTTTCGAACGTTTTTATTTGGGCCAAAGCAGGTGTTTACGGGTTACAGAAAGGGATACACGTGGAATCGTGAATTCTTCTTCTTCTTTTTCCCTCTTTTTCATCCTCTGCTATCATGGTAAATATTATTGTTACCGTAGCCATGACTCAAAATTCTTCCAGAATCGTCGATGTGAACCGAAATATTGTCATCGAATAAGTGCAGTCTATTCCTGTGCGCCTAATTTTTAATCGGCATACGTAGAAAATTTCGAAGCTCTCAATGTTTACGCTATTTTCGAAACACGTAAATACACTTTACAGTTAATCGTTGATCAAAAATAATTTTTCTTGAAAAAAGAAGATCTTCAAAACAAAAAAGTCTGATCTAAGATTCAACGAGTAAAACGGTGTGAGTCATCGAAGGCGCAAACTTCAGTTATCGCGAATCATTTTGCACGATACTTCGAGCTTCAATTCACGTTTATCAGACGTAGTAATCGTGTTGTTAATTAGCGTCAAAGGAGTGTGCCGACAAAAACGCGACTCGGTTGATTGAAAAATACGCCGAGTCGTTGAGGAGCGCCAGAAAACGCGAGCGTTCGTTAACAACTGCAATTGGCCTTATTAATGCGAGTCAAACACGATAACGAACCTCTCTTTTTTTTCTTTCTTTCTTTCTCTTTGTGCTCGTCGACGGACGAAAAATGTCATCATGCGTGACACGTTGTTGCTCCACGAATCTTTCATAACAAGTTACGCGAATTGAATTCGCGTAAGAGTCGACTTGTTAGATCATCGCCCTCCAATGCAAAATCACAGACTGAAAATTTTCGAAATTCTGGCCTTCAGGGAGATCCGAGTAATCTAGAGAAGTGGAAAAGAATTTAAGGATTCCATAAGATCTCAAATTAGTTTATTGGCCTACAACAAGTGATCTATCACGAAGAGCATCGATAAGTGAAACGCGTAAGAAAGAAGGCGGAAGGTGATTTTCGATCGAGTCCTTAGACGGTCGAATAACACCGTACCCGATGACGTTATTTTTCATATTTTCTCTTTGCTTCAAGTATGAATTTCAAGAAGGCAAAGGCGGCAAGGTCGATTGAAACGCGCTTTACGAATACGAAGCAGGGACACGAAGGGTGGAGTTGGACGTCGAACGACGCCAACATGAACTGGTTTTCATCCGAATTCTTCTCGGAGAGGACTCGCTACGTCGTATTATGCGAACGTACGTATCTATGCACATACGAGAGCCTGTGCACTTCTCTTGGTGCAACCTTTATCAGATTTTCCTGCTACCGACCGAACAAGGTCAAGGTAGCTTTCGATTTTTCGTTTTCTGCCACCCACCGACAAACACTGTCGTTCTTTTCGTCGCGAAGAGGATATTGTGTGCACCGATTGCAATCGGTGACGCAGCGAGCAAACGTGAATCTTGTGGACACGGATGAAAACCGACAATTAATTTGTTCGGTCAGACCTGATTAAGCAATCGTCGCAAGCGTGTGAAAACATGCAATTAATGATCTGATATTGGAACTAATTTCAAATGTTAAAATCTACGTTTAACGGTATTGAAACTGTTTTAGGTGTAATCTCGAAAAATTATGACTACTAATCTTATTCTTCGTATTATTCTTATTGATCACGAATCAACCGAGTAGAACCGAACATAGTCAACCAATCACAAAATTATTCCAATTCTTGAAGACAGTCGTGTTGATCGAACGATTGCAATTACGTTACCATCATCGGAGATTGCACAACTGCAGTGCGATAGATAACACCGTGAACATAATAAACTAGTCTCTTCGTAACGAATGAAAATAAATTCAGAAGCGTACACATAAATCCATGAATGAATCGCGAGAAAAAAACGGGTTGTTGTGAAACATGCATCGAACGCTCGAATATAAACGAGAAAAAAATAATGAATATTGTGAATTACTAAACGCGTAATATAAGAGAAAGAAATAAACTTTCAAGAATTATTCGATCATCACAATAATAATTGCGTACTTGAATCGCTCCGTCTTTTTCCTCTTACATGTTCCGCCGTCTTTCTGCATAAATTTCACATGAATGATTGTAAACCATAACAGTATAGACGTCATGTACGCTTCGTCACTCGTTCGAGCAAAATACGCTCGATTATCCTGCGGTCGGGCAAAAATATGCATCACAACCGCATAATTGTATCGTCGCCGAGCGGAAATGCGGCGGACGGGTGTCTGTAAACAATTGCAAAAACCAAGTTGTCTCGAAAAATGACGATGCTCATTGCCATATAGCGAGACGATGTAGATAGGTCGCGGATTTTTAACGACTTAGGATATTGGAGTTTAGGCATCTAGATGTATAGAGACTATAGGAATCCAGAAATTTACAAATATACGTCTCGACATATGCGAACTGATTACCGATTTTCTTGAAATCCTCGTATAAGTGGATTCGCGACTAATTAGAGCGACGTTCCATTGAATTAGCGATGAACGCATTAAATTCCCTAGACCGTCGCGAATATTTCTCGCGAATCATTGGATATTCCACTGAGTTGGCATTCCATGTATCATGTTTTCTTGATAATCGAGAAATTTTCACGCGAATTTCTAATCAGTGGATAGATACAGATAACTTCGAGTCGAACAATACACAAAAGCTACTTAAGTTGAAAGATCTAACTACGAAAGAAAAGGAAATATGATCTCAAGGTGCATCGAAAGTTGCGGTGCATCAACAACTGCAACGTTGATAATATAACGATGATAACAGTGGTTACATAATTCACCGCAATGTTTGTAATTCGAGCGAAAGAAAAATCGAGTTCTAAGTAGACACGTATAATTCAACGTGTTCCAGAAATGAATAAGCAACGAACATTATTTCCTTGCTTAAGACGCCTTTTCTTAGGCATTAGCAGTTCTATTAAAATCATATAGAAATTTGCAGTAAATAAATGTGTGGTTCTAAATGGAGATTAATTAACCGACAGAATTTCCCTGCCAAGTTTCAACCCCTTGCGATAAACTGTGACAAGGGCGATAAAACCTAAAGAGACGGCAGTGTCGGGCGCCGCGGCGCCAGTCGTCTCTCTGTGGTCAAGCTGAAATTGTAGGCCAAATGAAATGCAACGAACGGGTGAAAAGAATGAAACAAGAACGCCCTAGCTTAATGCACTCCTTTCAATGATTTCTCGATTAAAAATTTCAACGTTACTCATTTTGAGAGTACCACTGTTGCTCCAACTAATTTTAGACGTATCATCGTTGCCAAAATGATGATGTGCCATTATTGCTGAAACTAATACTGGAAGTTTGTTGCCAAAAATAATCTTGAAAATACCATCGCTACTTAAATCAATATCGGAAATGTTGCTTGAATTAATTTTGAAGGTATTAACAAAATTAAGAATCGGTAGTAAGAAAAATAATATCAGAAGTGGATAGCGGTCCAAGTGATCCAATGAAATTGAACAAAAGCATAACAACCTAAACGAGAAATGTCTCGAAACAAGTTAGTTCGGTTGAATCGAAACGAGTGGGAAAGGCTGCATCGCTCGAGAAGGTGGCACCACCATAAATTGTTAAGATCAGTGTAGATTGACGGTGATTGAGACTACATTACAAAGGCCTTGAGTCGCTTAACACCCGTCGTGTTGGATTCATCGACCGTTATTTCTTCGAGAAATCTTTCGACTGTGAACCGAGACCCGCCACAAGGATGAATACGAAAAAGAAGGACGATCGCAAGAACGAGACAAGAAATGATTCGGATGGACGGTCCTTGACAACTTTTAAGAATGATATTTAGCCGCGTATGCATTCGCATTTAAATACCCGGATTAAGAACCGAATACGAAGGCAAAAATATGGAAATGCCGTGCCAATAAAGCAATTCGATAAATAACAGTGAAAACAACGAGGTGGAGGAAGGGTGGGAAGGAACCATTAAAATACTAAAATTTTGTGCTACGTGTAATAACTTGGGATTGACGGATTTAATCGATGATTATTTGAATAACATCGATACTAAAAGATTTAGATTCCACGCCGTAGACTTGTCGTTCGTTGCCATCGATTAAAATCGAACGCCAACGGAGCCGTTCATGGTGCTTTAAAACAATTTCAACGACACATTCAATTGATTTATTTTACTATTCGATACCATTTAATCAACATTGAGTACTTTTACGCCAGAACAGTATCGAAGAAAGTAATGGATATAGGTCGATCTTTCGCAAATTGATCAACAAAACTATTTACATTTTACTATATTTTTTGAAAATATTGCAAACACATTTTTGTGTTAGAATATTTTGAAGAATTGAAGGAACATTTACTGAGGGAATGTGATTCGGTTGATCGCACATACAAATGATTATTGAAACACCTTGTATAACGTAACGATGAAAACACGATCGATAGTTTTATCGGTCGGGCATACCGTGAAATTCATAGGAACACGAAACTAGTTCCCAACTTAATTTGCCCACTTCGAATACCGTTATCCGATTCGAGGATACCTGCGGAACCAGTAGAAGGGGAACATTGTTCGTTCGCCCGTACGAAATATACTTGAACGCTGAACAAAGTTTATATAACTTCGCGTAACGATATCGCGATATCTCTATCATTATCTGAATATGGAAGAAAAAATAAAGAGTACAGTATAACCAAACCATGAAGTTGGTCAATGACCAAAATGATCTCAGCGCAATCCGCCCGTTCACGTGCGGATTTATCGTGAAATTAGCAGACTTTCAAGGACAGGATAATATGTGCAAAATGTCGCCTTAGATGCTGCAGACGATCGTTATGTTCGTTATCGAAGTGCAGAAATTTTAAGATTCGACTGAAACAGATAATAACTTACACTTGAAAAAATAAACACACGCTGGTAAATTGTCGAAGGAAAAAAAATGATATCTTAAAAACGTTCGGAGCCACGTGGCCCGCAAATCAAACGCTAACTGACTCGAATGACAATTAACGCGTTTTATCGTTCCATGTGAACAGTCCTTGTTATTTAAGTTTGTGAGTAACAGACGATAACGAAAAATAATTCTCGTCGTTTCAAAGTTACAAACTTCTAAATTTTTTAAAATTCGGAATTTATAATGAAAGTACATGGTTCGATTTCGGTTGATCAATTGGTGCAGACATATGGCACGTTAAAGAACGGAAAAGCGCAATACGATGACAGAAATATCGCAAGGTATCGGACGCGAAATCAACTCGATGCGTTCTGCCGGGTTAAAAACATCGATCCGCGTCTTCATCGTCATGGCAACACGTGCACTTATACAATTATCGTTGTGTGAAGGTATGTGGATGTATGTTTTCATACGGCACTGATGGCGGTATGCACACGTACACGCGGCACACAC
The DNA here is from genome assembly GCA_945859555.1 of Megachile ligniseca. Lineage (NCBI taxonomy): Eukaryota > Metazoa > Arthropoda > Insecta > Hymenoptera > Megachilidae > Megachile > Megachile ligniseca. Next base: position 3,373,185 of record OX243792.1, read on the forward strand.
GTACGCGTCGATTACGTACGATCATGTACATACCTCTCCTCTATTTGTTATCTTACTCTATCTTCCTCGCTCTATTCTTATCGCCAGCATGCTAAGAATGCATTTTCACGGTTTCACTAACACGCGGCTTCCGTGTGACGTCTACGGAACACACTCGCCTCATTGAAATACTTTCGAGAGTGTCCGTTCAATTGATTCACGGTAAACGAGATATCACGAGTCGATATCGATAACAATTAGAAACGATTAGCGGCGCCAAACGAGCCGCCGTTTGAAAATACCTTCATCGAACATGAAATGCATTCGAGTTATTCAATCGTTACAATCTTATTTTTTTTACGAATCAGTGAAAGCAATGCGTTGCTTTATCTTTTTGATCGTATTCATAATAGTATTGCGTCGAATCGAAGCGATATCTTTATAATAGTAATTTCGTAGCGCAATCGTTCGAGAAAATTCATTTAAAACAAAAATTAAGCGGTTGAAACTATCGACTATCGACAATAATTGATTATTCTTATTGAAATAACGTTTCATTCGAATAATACCCATGACTATAAATAATTTGATTCTTTTTTCGGCATGTCCGATACAATTATTCGTAAAAATAAAACTAATCTCAAGTGGAGTTAATCTAACGCGACGGTAGCTACGCAGTTGATGTGTAAAGGCCAACGTCTGACAAACTTTCTTCAACGTGATAACACTGCCCGAAGGGACGGTGTATTATCCGAGAGAAGAGAAAATAACGGTGCCTAAGTGATAACGACATTTCATCGTCAACAAACAGTGCATGTCAAACGAAGGGACGAAGTTCAGATTCATTGATAATCGCGTGCATGTTCAATATACATAATACAGATGTGTACTAGTTTCGTTTAAAATGATTTATCGCATTCTATTAGTTAATTCATACAAGAGCGAATAATCGGAAAACCGACTGTTAACCATAAAACACTGTATCAGAAAAAACCATGAATCATGTTTACTAATAATACACAGAAACGAAATGCATTTATACGAACGAGCGCGTGAAGCGTCCATATTGAAAACAGCATAACCTCACTAGACGTTTTGCTTCGTGTTTTATTCTTGACAGCAATGTATGAAATCATGGTTCTTCTTCTTTAATCGCACAACCGTTCAATTCAATGCGTTATGAGGAACAATCGAATCCGTTATCTCTCCTCTGTAAATTGTAAGTGTAATTCTTCGAGTATGCACGGATTTGTGCATAACCTTGATAGCTGACATCACGGCAATCGCACATTCGTCGATTAACTTTTATAAACAAAAATACGAGGGAATGTTCTTGCTCCAAAATATGTTTGTTCGAAATTGTATAGTTTTGAAGTACAGATCTGTATTATACAATTGAGAAAAGTAATCGAATCGAATACACTTTTTCTTCGAAATTCTGTTATTCACTGAACATTTATTAAAAATCCACATAGTAAAGTTTAATCTGAGGCACGTTCAGCCATATTGTGTTGGTACCATGGAAAACGATTAGAGGGACCGAGAAACGCAGCAGGGCTATCTCGTCGACTGGCAGGCGAACCATTTCGCAAATTTTCGTGTCGTATACCAATCTATCCACTTACCGGCTGTGGCTTTGGTGTTTTTCCCATGATGCCTCCGGTTCTTCTTCTCCGATAATCGGCCCTTCAGTAACATCGTATACGCACTTTATCACGATTTTGATCACTTGCCTCGCACTGGCTACGCATTATTATTCACCCGCACGGCAGCCATTTGCCCTCTACCTACTCGGCTATAAAGCCTACCTCGCCGTTTCGTTTAGCCTTTGGCTTTCGGCCATTCGACAGCTTGTGACGTCACGTGGATCTCGGTGACGTATCCATAGCTTACTATAGATTTTATATTTAACTTTCGAGTCGTGAAACTGTATGTAACTTTTATAATTTATCAATTGCATACAATACCTCCGAAAGAAATATTCAGAATTCAAACTTCATTAAAAACCATATTACGTACCGATAAATATTTGTTGTGTAAATTTAAATGGGTTACGGTAATGCTCCGGGTTCCTCAGTCTATCGTAAATAAAGGAGCACTGAGGTACTTTCAGTACGATCTGTTTTACCGACGATCGATTGTATCACTTTCACGAATCATTCAAATTGACTTCTGATAGTAGCACTAAATCCGCGTAATTTAAAAACAAAATCAATCTATTTACTTTATATAAACAATGCCTCTCTTTGTTCATTTTTTTCTAAAGGACAATTATTATTATTATTATTATTTTATTGTTTTAATATTTTTGTATTCTATCATGTTACTATCATATTTTTACTGGGAATTATATAAGTAGGAATCAATGAATACTATCAGAAAATGCGTGTAGGTATGGCCTTTTACTGCACACAATCAGGTTCTCTTTCGAACATACATGATCCCAACTAAAAAGTGAAAGAATACCAAAGGCAATTAATAAGAAAGTGGATTTTCGCGACATCTGTTTTGATCGAATAGAAATTTATTTTGCTATAATGGTCTATATAGCAAGTTGATTTGCTTCTGTCGCTCCAATGTCAAGACAATAATACCAAAGCTCACAAAGAAACCATACGTACATTATAATAACCACCATATCATATTTATAATATATAATATATATACCATCGCGTAGAAATTTATATATATATATATTTATATATCAACGTAAGTCGAAAAGGACAATCATATAACATACATACGTCGGGCATCTATGTTAATAATTATACGTAATACATTTTGCAAAAAGATCACAACAATTATGCAAAAATAGACGTTACTCGCCACCTGTCGGAACCATAAGAAAAACGAAACCGTCCCAATCTTTTTTCATCTTCTTTTTTCTTGACGTTGCAACACGTGACGAATTAACCGCAACATCGGGCAATGTAAATTACAGTTGCAATACTCGTCGACGCAAGAACGTTCTAATGCTTCTCATCTTTCCTTTGCAATCACCTTCTTTTGTTTCCTTTCAATTGATTTAATTTCTTTTTCTCGCGTTTCAGCACTTCTGCGAAATAGCCCTTTATAAAAATTTTCCGTGTAGGTTTCGATCCCTAGGATCATAATGTATGATGGTTGCAATATCACTGCGACATATTCTTGCCTTTTTTTTTTTTATTTTATACCCCTTTATTTTTTATGACGATACCGTGAACAAAGATAGGATGTTACTTCTTATCTATACATGACTCTCATGTACATGGGCCGTTGAGCGATTTTCAAATTTCAAAAATTTAGAAACGTGGACTTTGTGAGCGCTGCATAGAAGGAGTTCTTCCATTTACATATATAACCATTGCACAGTTTCCTCCACTTCAATAGCCTCGTCCACGACCATGTAACAAGATTTCATTGTATGTGTAATACATATGAGTATTCAAGAAGCCTGAGGAACCATTAAGCTGCCTATTATATGAGTAGGAAAGTTCAATGGAAACTTTAACCCCATGTACATTGTGTGTTGGTATTTTAAAATAGTTCTAGCGGTGATATAATACGAACTAAAATATTAAGGCCTTCCAGCCACGGTATCTGTACGAGCGTAGAGGAATCAAATCGTCTTTCTCCCTTCTTTCTTTCTCTCTCACACTCTCACTTAAACACTACACATTTTGACAAATAATTAAGTCATCACAGAAGCATCATATTATCATATTCAATTAGACTACATATTCTTTTGTGAATGTTCTTGTTCAATTAGCGCAGTAATATTACAATGATCGAGTACAAAATGGTTTTTAAAGTTTCTCAAGCCTAGTATAAAGCACTATTAATATGTATATATATTATATATATATATATTTATTTTATTTTATTTTATTTTATTTTATTTTATATGCTTACATGTCGGCACATACCATACGCAATTTGTTATCATTACATTATGGTATGTGTATGCACATGTATGGTCGCATTTACCACTTAAAATCTAATTGTAGCGGTAGTAATTCTATCGTTACTCTATGAATGAAAGCAAAAGATTCAACGAATGAAACACCAAAAGCTACCGGAAAAAAAGAAACGAAAGATAATTTAAAAACGGAAACTGTACCACTCGACTCTGATAATCGTTATGATCTTTTTTCGACCTCCACACCGACTAAATGCTCTTTTTTACGCGGGCAATCGGGTACAACAACACCATAGCCGTAAAAAGAAATAATGAATAAAATGTATTGAAACAAGCTTCATAATAATTGTCGACATACACAAACGATCACAAACACAGAATTTAATGCCATCTAAAAGACCCACAATCGTGTAAGTTGTAGGCACATTGAAACGGAAAAGGATATCTTAGACGACATATCTTTCGAAATAAATGTTAATACAAGTGTATGTGTAACTTTAAGAAACAAACAGCTGTGTACTTGTGTAATTAGATGAAGGCAGTGATTTTGCACGAGTTACAAAGTGAAAGGAGAACAGAATAAAAAAATTAACAAAAGACGATCGATTCTTCGTTATATAAATTCGTTATTTCTTTGAATTATTTCGATTATTTTATCTAGTTGAATATTTAGTCCCCTCCCGTTCACTGTTACAAAACGAAATCGTTAAAGATTGCAAACCCCTTTCAGCTATTATTATAATCGCTTGCGATAAGTTCCTTTAAGTTTTCTTTCCAGCGAACGAAAATGGCACAAAGCGTAATACGAGGCCTGTTAAAAGCACAGCGTAGTGCGACCCCGTTGGTTTATTTATCCCAAAAGTTGAAACACGTAAACTCTTGATGGCCTATTTTATTCAGCGAGTGACTCTCTCTCTTTCAGCAAGCTTGCAGTCGAATCCCGCTCTCCTCTTTCCTCGATTTTGTAACGGTGAAAAAGGTATTTCGAACGAGGATCGCGATCATTATTTGACTTCTCTTCGTGTTTACCCAGAGCTGGCGGTTTCCTTCTCGGCGGGCAGGGCACACTGCTCCGACAGAGCTGCTTTGTTCTGTCTTACCTTCTCTGCACGCCTCTCCTTTATAACAAAAACAAAAACAACCATGCGTTAAACTCCATGAAAGTTGACAAAGGTGAAACTACTCTAATAAAATAAGTTTTAAGGTGTATCATGCCAACTGATACTAGGCTAACATGTGTATTCAAGGTATATGTATAGCTGCGAGAACATGCTGAAATGAAAATAATAAAGAAATGTACACTGGCGGCCACAGTAGGCTTCCCTAGGGTAAATGGCGATCTAAGAAAAAGGGAATCCACCACTCGTTTTGGACATTTGGAAATTTAACATTATACATTTAAAAATAATGGAAATTTCAGATCAACACATTTAATCTCTCTGAATTCAAGTGGTGTGATGATTCTTCCCCTCCACTCATTCAGCCTTGAAGCAAGCCTACATTGCATCCAAGTACATAATCACAGGACCATTTTCCGCAACATAACTTTATGGAAACAGAACTGACTAAAATTTCTCTAACGACAATCCTATCCTACTAAAATCACGGAGCTTCTAATCTGAAAAAGTAATTGAACGAAACGAAGACAGTAACAAGCCATTTTCATGACGGGCGAAGGGCTGGGGTGGTAGGAATGCGACCATAAGAATATTGATTCAACAGAAAGAGAGCGAGAATTACATGCTTGCGAATAGCCTGCACACGACGTTGAATCTCTCGCTGTCGGTTCTGCTCCGCAGTAGAAATCCTCTTGTCACATTCGAACTTTTTCATCAGAAGTTCTCTCGTAGCCGTCTGACGCACTTTTTCTATCTTCACGGTGTTCTAAACGGCCATTTCAAATTCCCGTGTCGGGTAAAATTGTCGATAGTGTGTTCGAGAAAGGATTTTCACTAAGAAAAAACTGTCAAGTTCAAAAAACGCGTTGTTGCGATGCGTTTTCGAAACTCGACCAAAATAAAACCAGCTACGTGTTACGTCTACGGAAGCGAGAAATCCTTCCTGATACTTGGCCATAACAATACGAATAGAAAACCCATAAACTAATATACGAAAATATCAGGAAATAGGGTGATGTCGTCGGACTTACATGATTACGCAGCTTCTCCTTTTGTTCGCGTTCAATGTTCTCACGGCGTTCACGAGCTTGATCCAATTTACCTTGAATCTTCGATTCAAGTTGTTGCACGCGTTCGGTCATTCCTTGACGTATGCGAGCCGCTTGTTCTTCCTATAAATGAAAAAAATAATGTTTATTCGACAATTTATTCACAGAGAATTGAAGGAGATTTCAAAATTCCAAAATATCTAGGTGAGCCTAGAGATATTCTAAATTGTTAAATAAAATAAAATTCCAAATAACGATGGTTACTAACATGTGCTTTAAGACGATCCAACATCCTCTTGATATTCTCATCGCGTTGAGCAGCAGCGGTGTTCAACTTCTTCTTGACAGCGCAACGAACCTCCTCAGTCTGTTGTTCAAGGCTCAAACGAGTCTTCTCCACACTCTCCAACTATAAACGTATATACAAAATAGCGTTAGAAATACAAAAAATCAATATTAATTTATTACATAAATATAAAGAAATCTAAACTAACATGTTCCTTCAGTTTGTTCTTCACTTCTGCAATGTGAGCCTCCCGTTTCTCTTCAGTGTTGTTCATCTTCGCGTCCAAAGACTTGCTGGTTGCGGCGATGAAAGCGGCGCTAAGTTCATCTTTCTTGCGAGCTACCTCTTCAATTTTGCAAAGTTTCGCTGAAAAAGCGGCGAGCTTATGAGCTTCCAGAGAGAGTCTTCTTTCCTCCGCTGCTCGAAGCTTCTCCTCGATAGCGACTTGTTGAGTCGGGCTGGTTTGTGGGGGAGACGGTGCTCTTTTCGGCACAGTTGGCTCTGCCAAGATTACCTCGTAGCAAAGTCCACCCTTGGACTTTTCCTGGCAACGAATTTCCGTCGCTACAAGGGCAATTGCAAACAAATACTGTGTTAATTGCTTTGTTAAGTTTCGAATACATTGAATAATTAGAATCCGAAGTAAAACTGCCTTGAATAAAACAACCAACACGTGGCGATGTAACTCGTAGTGATCTAGAATCCTAATTCGACCAATGATAACATATTCATTAAGCTTGAAAATTTGTAGGAAGCAATTATAGTACTATCGCTACCTAAATACCAAAAGTAATCAGTAAATAAGAAATCAAAGCAAAATTCCTGAAACAATTCGATATATTCGACGAATCTTGATGAAACTAAATCGTGGAAATCTGCGGAATGAATAAATCACCACTCATAATGCAACCGAAATCTGCATATACGCGTAACGACGCGACGTATGCCAGCCAGTCGACGATGTCGGAGCTTCATTCATTATTACTGACGTCCCTCTCCTCATCGAGCGGGTGGTAGTCGCAATTAAAAAACATTCACAAGTCTGGCGCAGCGTCGAGACGCAATCCACTTTGTCGGAGGATCCTCTCTCTCGATCCATATCCATCTCCGTTGCTCGCGGGACACGAGGCAGTTACGGAAGTATGACTCAGAGAGACGCGGGAAGGAAGGATCGATCAGCCCACGGGACGATTGTCTCTAGGCGCCGCGACGTCTAGCGTCGGCACACGCACCTTTCAGCGAACCACCCCGGCGCGTACACCACCGCTACACGAAGAAACGGTTCTTCGACGTTTGTCGATTTATAATTCACCGGCGACATATTGGCGACCGTTCTAGAGTTCAATGCACTTTGATGCGTCCACCATGAACATATCGATCGATAACGCATTCAATAATATATGTATATATATTTATATTTTTTTGTTCAGAGAAAATACCAAACAAATGGAAGAGAACATTGATTTCTACTGTGTACTATAGCTGAGTTTGAAAGTGTTTTACCTAACGAAAATTTTTTATGATCGAAAAGAATCTTTTTTTAGTTTGAATAGTAAGACCTGAGTCTATTGGAAAAATAATATTTAACTATTATAATAAAATTCAAGTTCATACTTTCACTATCACCCTAATCCATCTAAGGCTTAAATTTCGCTAGGCTTTGCTTTTTAAAAAACGAGTCCTCATCGGTTAATATATTCAATTAAACTACTTAAAATGACATTTATAAAAGAGTTAACTCGTTATTATAGGACTCGACACAGAGTACGCTTTTAAAATCGAACTTCTAAGTTAACAGGTTGCATAATTATCTCTAGGGTAATGTGATAAATCGAGTGTAATGACGAATGAATGGATGAAAGCGACGACGAGTCGGTCGTTAATTAATGAAATAAAAATGTGAGAAGCATACTCACTGATGAACTTCACTTTCTTCGGTTGTTTAGTCCGTGGCTTTCCTTTGCCACTGGGCTTCTTGAAGGGCGCATTGCCCCTCTTGCTTCCCGCTTCGAAAATTGAGAATCAATGAGAGTGCCGTATTATCCCCGTGGGGACCAGGGAAACGGGGATCGTTGCGCTTTAATTATCGGGAAATCGATGCAACCGTCTACTCGGTATCGGCCGGCAAACCAGAGGTGGCCATCTTGGGCCGCACCCCGATCGTTTTTGCGAAGGCTCACCCGTGGAGCACGTGCGTAACTACTTCCCTAATCTTTTACGATCCATGAAAACTTCAGATGACTCACTGTCTTAAAAAAATCATTTCTTGCAAGATGTCTAGTAGATACCAAGTTCTGAACCGGTTACATTAACTTTCTACAGTTTGATGGGAGGTGCACATGCACGGGCGCACCATGGAATACCGGTATGGGTCGAGAAATTGATCGAACTGCAGGTGCCGAAGATAATACATGATATCGGTCGTCGACTGCAGTGAAAAGACCGTCAAGTTTAGAAACCGTATTATTTAATCAGATTGCCGATTAGGACTGATAGAGAGGAGCAATCTACTACCATGGATTATGGATTAGATTTATCGTGCAAATAAAAAACGATGATTGGATACATATACATCCGACAGTTGAGAAAAACGGGCAATATGCAAAACTGTATCAAAAGTATCACCGATCAGTCGTATGGACTCCTCCCAATTTAACTGTGCACGTATTCCGCCATGAAGAAACACGGTTGCATCTTTTCCCCTGAGAAGCGGTAGCACATCGATCAGAAACGAAAGAAAGAATAAATGAAGAACTCACCTACGATGTCCAAGGGTGCCTTGCAGCTGTGACAAAAGCACTGCAGCACTGAGTCGCGCACGAGACCAATCAGCATGTTTCTGTCTTACCGTCCGTGTTTGAACGAAACGAGAAGAAATCTCGACGGAAAGACGAGCGTGAGGATAAGGGAAATAAGGGAACGTAGAAGAGTCGACGAGAAGACACGTCCGACGAGCAAAGAGGAGGGCCGGAAGTGGCTGAACTCGTATCTGGGGCGGTGGCTGGAGGGCGACTGATCCGCACAGTGCGCCACGACGCCCGGCGTCGCTCAATATCCACCCACCGGCACCTCTTGCGCCCCTAGCCACGGTAGACCACCCCTTGCAACCGCCACCAGCCTACCCGACGACAAGCCACCCTTCCACCTCTGCTGCTAACCTCCAACCTCCAACCTCCACCTCGAACAGCCTTAGCATACCTATAGCGTGGACCCGGCTGCCGGTCGCTAGGCACGTGTGGAAGCCTATGCTTGGAGGCGTAAAATACCATCTGTCCAACCCCACCTATCGGGTACAGACTCTTAAGCCAAGTCTCTGAGACACCTACCCACCATCCTCTGGTCGATGCATCATATTTTTTTCGCACCACCTTTCCGTTGTTTAATTGTATACTACTACAATTGATATAATAGACTTTTCTAACCCCTTCTGTGCATCACGCTGCAGAAGAATATTGGGGAAACTAAGATCTTGAGACATTCGAACAGGATTACAGAATTTTGGAACTTTATGATTTTTATATTTAGCCAGTTGGGGATTTTAGGACATTAAGACTTTGGAACACTGATACAGTGGAACTTGGAAATTTTTTAAAATAATAAAATATAAACCAAATCCCTATGTTTAAGCGTTGAATCAGTAAACTAGCAGAAGAATTAACAATTTCTAACAAGTGAATGGGATTTTATTACAAACATGAGAGAACTGTTATAGAAAATTGAAGCCCAACGCGTGTGTATCACAGGTGGGAGTATCATCGAACCTTCCCCGTTAAGCCGTACAATAAAACAAAGCAATCGATAGATTTCTTTTCGAATATCCTATCGTGTATGCATACCATAATGAATCTAAAATAGCTCTACAGTGCTTTTTCCTCGGTTTATCGATTTTACAGTTCGCGCAGATTTTACATAACCGGCGTCCTAATTCGCGAGCTACGTTATAAATCTGATGGTTGCTGTACTCGGCTGCGACACCGGACGAGTCTGCAATATACACTTTGGGGAAGTGTGGAAGTGCTGAGAAATCTTGCTTCGATTGTTCCAGTATCCGTGTTAAGTATACTCGAATTTACTTTAAGACATGGACAAGAGGCCGTTCGCTTGTCTTGGCTTAATATCTTCTTTTTTGTATCCCGAAAATGCAGTCTCATTGGATGAATCTGATTCGAGAAGTTGGTCGCTTTCTCGATCTTTGAGAAACGGCTGGTCACTTTTTCCTGTACAAAAGATGTATTTCTTATTGGACACGCCCTTTGTCGTTAAATCTGTCTGACTGACCGTGCGTTTCATTCATTTCCTCGATTCCCCTCGGTTATTGTTCTAAGGAGAATCGATCTAAAGGGATACGCAACAATGCGACGAAGGAAATCGTGCTCTGCAATATCTAGGCCGCAGAGAACGGCGATCCGTTGTTCCGTAAAGTTTGCCATTTGACGAGGACGATCGAACAATCGTAATGTACGGTACCCGTGACGCAGTACGGCCGAAGGATACACAGCATAAAGTGAATGAATCTTCCACACATGGATCGATATTGTGGAATATTTTCAGAACTCGGAACCGGGGGAACAGGCAACGTTAATAATGCAGTCGCCCCCTTTTTCCGCTGGTCACGAACCAGGCTAAATTGCGCAGAAATCGAAATAGTGGAAACCAACTGCATCAACCAAATATTCTTTTTTGATCCAACTAAATTCCGCCTCTGATACTCGTTACGCCTGCAACGACTTTAAAAATACGTATTCCTTGAGGTTAATATTTTAAAATTGCAATTGGTTTCGCGTGCGGATACTTGAAAAAAGGAAGTTCATTCGAACGGAATTTTGATCCCGTATGGCGTTTAATGAGCTTCGCTCGCTCGTTACAACTAAATTGGATTTAAAGAAGCGTTAACAAAAATGAAAGAAAAAGAGACAGAGACAGTCGTCCAGCCGAGAAAAATCGACGAGTTTTATCGTCGCATATTCCCTTTAAGGCAAGAAGAAATTTAACGAGTTTCACTCAGGGAAATGCTTATGGACATTTCACTCGATGTATCCCGCACGCTGCCAAGCAATTGGATTAACCTACGCACTCCAATGTCACCGTGTGCTTTTGTACGATGCTTAAAGTCAACCGAGAGTTAAGCGAGCCGTCCTTACACGTGTGCTACACAGTCTGAACTTCTACACGAGATGTGACATGTGTAAAAAGAAAAACCTACAAAGTGTTCAATGTATTCGAAATCGGTGGCAGACCAGTTATGTGGTATACTATCAACATACATACGGCAACGCACCAGGTGCGTTTTATGCTATTTGCACGGTGCAAACTACAACGAACCGGGTGCGTCCTATGTTCTTAATACTTATGCCTTCTATGTTTATACTATTACAAATGATGACGCACATAATGTGCCATGCTATTTATTACACTGTTATAAATAACAACGCACCCAGTACGTTCGATGCTATTTATACTATTGCAAACCACGACGCATCCGAAAGAAGAAGAAAAGTGTATAAAAAAATAAATAATTTATCGGTAGATGTTACAATTACGAGAAGAGATTTAACTCTTGAGGTTTGTCATGTAATAGAAGGTGGTTGCTGAAACGGATCAAATCGCGTGCCAGCGATTGTGAAACAACGTTATTTATCGATAGACGACACTTATGCGGGGCTCGTTACATCGCGATACTGTCCAGTAATGGGAGATCAATACGATCGTTCTGCATGCAATTATTCGCGTTGCGAAATTGGTTGGAATCGTCGTGCTCATTCGATGTAATGCACTTCCATTCATTTCCATAAATTGAAAGCGCGAACAGAAAATTTCTCTCTTCATTAAGAACAATTTAACTTTTCGACCTGCGAAAATTAGCATTAAATTAGTGATCAAGAGTATTTATCAAGGATAACGATCTTGTACCCAATAAAAAATGAATTTAAATTATATAAAGAATGAATATCTTAACTCGTGCGTTAATAACTATATGAAGTTAGGGATTGAGAACCGCTGAAAAGCGTTCGAGCACTGCAGTTGAGTTGAGCTGCAGTTGCCACGGCGAAGTGCAGCCTGCACTTCTCCGAGGACGCCAATGGAGGGCTCTGACCTCTTCTCGGCAACTATCTACTTTCCGTTGCCTTAGGGTGTGTTCCTACTACCACCTAAATTGCCTTCCTAATTAAGGATCCTTTGTCACATTGACTTTACCATCGAAACGCAAATATCGCGTTGCATACGGCATTTCACCATCGTAATTAGTTTGTCATGAACAGAGATTTCAATGCATTACTATAAATATTTACAGGTACTTTGCAGTTCAATAATTTTTGAAATGTGGACATTTCGAGCTTAATAAAATATTATACATCGAGTGTATCTAGAAAAATCGTAATTTCAAAACTGGATGTTGGTCAGTAAAACTTTAGGAGTCTCCTGTACCAATTCCCAAGAGTCAAAAATACATTGTTTTTAAAATACTATGTTCAGTTATCACCAAGAATATGTGCAAATAAATAATTAACATGGTCGCTGCAGCTCACTCAACATCGCTGTCACTAAATGTCTAATCACGCGATATCGCGTTCCAGTTACTTAATGTTCAAACGTCGCGGCACACAGCAATCGACCCGCTTCTCACACAACAAATGCATTCGGGAAAATAAGCATTTATACATACAAAATACTAAAAGAGAAAAAACAGTTTAGAATGAGATATTAATTCTCCAAAGTGTATTATTTAGTAAATTCATATATAAATCACATAATTTCATAGAAGTTGCTATAAAAATGTCATCACTTACGTTCATTGCTGACGGGCGATTCTGTAGCAGTAGCCATTGCAGAATTGCTGTAAAATAATATAGCTCGATTTCATTCCAAATTTTCAAAAAATAATGCGAAAAATTTTGCAAATGTATTTTATACACATTCATCTTTGATACATGATTTGTACTTTTTATTATGGCGAGTGCGAGAAACTCGCTTCGAGAACAAAGAAAGTACACAAAGAAGCAATGCGCTATTTATATACATATTGTATCTAAATTTTTCCCAACTTGAAATTTCTCGTTAAAAATTCCATTACGAAGAAAATATATTTAAAGAAATATGTAATGTCTTTTATGTAAACACCATATACAAAGGATATACGGTTCTGCGCATCTTACAGTTACGTAAAAGGAGCAACTGTATTTCAAATTTATTCAGTTATCTTACCGAAGTTGACTTCGATAAAATACTGCCAAGTAATCTGTATTAAATCGACCACAATTTTACAATCAACAAGATCGAAATTCATTTTCTGTGCATGTATTTCGCGTAATAAAAATCCTGAAAAACTTGTTTTAAACATCCTCGTAGGTAGTCGAACCTGACGATTTACTTCTACGCATGATCGCGTTCAAGAAAATGTACCGCAGTCACACTCTAAAAACGAATGCGGAAGACGTCGATTACTGTCATCGAACGAATACAACAAACATAAATTCTTTGTTTAATCATTTATCGGATACGTACTACGGAGATAAATAAACGAGTCGGCGTCTTTCTTTGTTCAAGTTCGTAGCGTCATTTGTCACTATGCAAACGGAACACACATTTCAAATAAATGCTCTATTTACCTGCTTCTCTCGTTCGAGGAACGAAGAAGATTACTTTACACTAAATATTGCAAATCCTACGACAGGAACAACTAACACTGGACAATAATGCAAGGAGATCTGAACGGTCGCTGGACTCCCTGGCTGCTTTTATTGCGACATGTAAGCATCCCTGTGTATTCCAGCGGTTAACACTAGTTACATATACGGTTACACGTACGGCACATACATATGTTTGATCCATGTGTTCGATGGTTCATGCGTTTTCATTGGTCGAGCTAAACGATCGGTGCATCGCGATTGGTCCGTTTGAATTCAGAGCGTTGGTGAATGAAAAGGAGCATTCATACTAAGCGAGCGAATGCTCCTATTTATTACATTTGGATAATATTAAACATAAACGAACATTCTTCTATTGATCGGTCATTGCGACCGAATGCTCTAACAATAAAAGAACTCAAGTTCCTTTTCCAATAGAATTCAATTCAACACAAATTTAGATTGGTCAGGATTTAATTCATCGTACAACTGTTTGATGTGACCGAACAGTTAGTTTAGTTATCATTTACGTTAAACGAACACGAACGAATGTTCTTACTCTTGTTCGTTAAGTACAAATGCTCCTTAAAAACATGTTACACGAATCTTTTATTATGCATTTGCGGTACCGTTTCCATTGTTTAAATGTATCGTTGTAAACATGTTCGTACAAAGTAACCGCTGTTTTTGTTTGCCAGATTGTATCACACACAAAATGTATCTTTTTTATACATTTTATTTATCGAATTAAATACGAATTTTGTTTATAATCATCATGATTTATTTTACACAATTTTTACAGTCCAAATATAATAACTTGTAATAAATGGCTACATTATATATGTTACAATAGCAGACGCTTTGTTACAAAGTACATATGCGTATTTTTGACTTCCACACGGTCACACCGTTTAAAAAAGATTCATTCTGGATGAATCATGTGTCTACATCTCCGGTAACGTGCGTACCGTCGTGTAGGAAGTTGTGACCGTTGTGCGACCATAAGGATATAAAAATGTATTCCAAACATGGTCGAGTCGTTATAACTGGTTTCAATGCTTTTCCAAGACACTGTGTATTCGAATTCGATAATACTCCAACTAATTGTCCCTAATTTCATTTTCGCTAACTATTCTAAATTATACAATTTTGTTTACCTAACGTTTGCCGATTAGATTTCCAAATTAAACTACATACTGATATTATTTACTGTAATGGTCAAACTAATGTAACAAAACGTTTATACTTGTCCATATATTTTAATAAGAAAGCAGTAAAATATAATACTTGCTAAGAACTGTTAAAACCAAATGAATTAATACAATGTTTTAAGTAAACTTTTTGAAGCATTAATGGTTAAAGAAGAAGACGTTTTACTTATTATATTTTTAATATGACTAATTTCTCATAGTAAAATATATACGTCAAAATTGCATATGCTTATAGTAATACATTTGTATCAAATTGATTATTGTACAAATACAACTTATATGTATATGTATATTTCTTGAATAGGGCAGCATTCTCATCTTCAATGTCATGATTTATAGAACTGTTGATAGTATGTTATATTGAGCCAACACACACACACATATATATATATATATATAAGTGTATTATTATTGTTTGAAAATGTAAATTCATTGAGGTAGAATATTCTAAATATTATGTAGAAGTGAGAAAAGAATCCTGAACATTTCTGCAACATAAAATGTTTCATTAAACTGAAATACAAAGTCTACGTAGAATCAATTTCTCATTGATTTTGTTCACTTCTTGTTTACATAAATTACATGTTGTATCGAGTCATGATTGCTAAATTATAAAAAAAATTATTTAGAAAGAAACGATAAAAAAAATGTGCTTTGTACTTGCAATAAATACTTAATGCCGTAAAGAAGAATTCACTGATAAAAATAAAAATCATATGCAACTGTTTTAGTTTACTTATCCTTCCTCTTTGCATATAAAATATAATATAGTTTCAGGTAACCAATTGTCCTAACTAAACGCAGATCATGTCATTGCCTCAACTTTCATCGTATAAAGGTGTACCATCTCCGCTAAGAGACATACTACGAGGACTAGAATTTGTGAACGGAGTTCCTCTAGGAGATTTGTACGATGGTGTACGAGCAGAAGGGGTTCTGTTACGCGGGGTCGCTCTTTCGTTAGGGACTTCCAGAGTTCTTGGTGTTTTTCTAGATTCATCATATCTTGAAGTAATATTACTAAAATCAAAAGAATAATGTTATATTTCTCATTCAAATACAACATCCGTATCATGCACGAGAACTTACAATTCTTTAGAAGTGGATTGCTTCGAACGTGCCCATGCCTCTGCAGCTTTTGACCAATTCGTTGCATCATCGGTAGAAGAGACAGATCTATGAGATCTGACAGTTCTGTGGGAATTTGGATTCATGGCAGGAGGAATTGGTTGCAAAAACGGTCCTTGAGAATGACTGGGTGTTTGCGGATGGTGAGGTGTATGGTGTGGAGTATGATACGGAGTCATAAATGGAGTTTGTCCCGAAGGTGTATAAGGTGTACTTCCATACAATCCGTAATTATTGACACTGGCAGCTCCTGGAGTATACGGTGGATAATGGTGTGGTGTCTGATTCGCTACTTTAGAAAGGGAATGCAGTATATGATGTGGCATGTTTTGTGCCACCCTTTGTATCGCGTCCGAATTTACTCCTAAAGTTATAAAATACGATTAAAATCACTTACAAAGGCTAGACATTTCTATATCATGAAATTTACCATTAACTCCTGGAGTACCATTGTACGGTGTTCTGGTAGTCATAGCTCCATGTGGAGTACCAGGTGTACTTTGCCCAGGTATAGGATCTCTGAAATGTTCTTTGAACCAACGGAATAAGTCGTTTACTCTACTAAACATTTGACCTCTAAATCGATATCCTTCCGGTGTTATGGTTACATACTCATGACGACAACGAGTTCGTGGTAAGTACGAGAGCATAAATTTTCCAGGATAATTCTAAAACGTAAAATAACTATTAAATTTCTAATAAATATACTAGTGAATGCCAAACATTTAAATTATTTTTACCTTAGTAGCAGATACAATATATGGTATTCCACCAGGATTTTGTTTTTTCTGTTCCTTTAAAATTTCTTCTGCTTTATCCTTGATACCCTCCACATTTGGTTTATAATATTTAAAATCTAAAAGTTCCGAAACATATGCAGACATTGGATTGATGTGTCTTGCAATAATTTCGTCTAAGTCTTCAAATTCTTCACTCCCAATCCATAAACTACGACCCAAGGAGAATGTGTTTTCTTTGCCTTCCTCTCTTATATCAATGTGTTGGTAAATATTGTCAGTAACTTTCCATGTTACTGTCAAATGATCAGATCCTTTACTGCTTGGTCTTATGATCGCCTCTCCTTGTTTCACGGTTTGCATTAATTTTTCAACTTCAGCGAAGCTTATGTTATGAAAACTGGGATGAATTATGACACGTTTTACGTAGGTCTGCCTTTGCTGTACCTTTTTAGCATCTTCTTCCACTTTCAAATCTCTTTCCTCTGCCTCGGTATCATAATAAACGTCCCTTTGTGGTCTGAAAATAATTTGCATGAGATATAATGTATAAAAAATTAAATAATAACTGTAATTTGATACATTACCGCCATTCATGGTTCTTATCAAGAAGATCACTTGATTTACTAGTACATTCAATACTGAATCTTTCAACTTCTATTTTTATTATGCGGCAATGAATTACTTGACCAATGCGCACTCTCTCCTCTGGATTAGCAACATGTTTATCGGACAAATTTTTCACATGAATGTAACCAGATATCCCATTATCCAATCTCAAGCGAACTCCTGTTGCTTTTCCTGGACATGCACCAGCATCAAAATGGTTCCATACTTCGGACAGTTCGGGAAAATCATTTTTCAAACAGAACGGACATTGCCATAAACCAGTCTCGTCATTTCTAACAGGATTTGCTTGATCCAGTTGATCTCCTTGTGGTTTTCTGTGAGTTATTCCAACGACCGTTGCCAGGACTAATTTGCCAACGTAAAATGTTTCTGGAGTCTCTTTTGTAAGAATATCAAATTGTTTTTCAGCACTTAGAGATTGATAAGGTACTCGAAGATCTTTATATCTAGAATTCAGTTCAGCTCTTATATCATAAAGAGTAATACACTTGTTTCCAAAACCCTGCCTCTCAAGCTCTTCAGCAAATGCATCTAGATCTAGATCCTTCAATCTTTCTGGTGATTCAAGGATTTCTTCTAGAGCACCTGCAGGATTTGCGTCCTCGTCATCGTATTCTAAAGCATCTACTGCCATTTTTCTTGCCCATTCGTAAGTTTCTGGATGCACGCGGGATCCATCTAACACTTCTACATATGCCTCTGTGCTGTCCCCTAAACTATTTGTATCTATTTTAATAAATCCAGCACAATTGACGAAAACTTTCGGTCCCATGTGACACGCTGTAATAAGCTGCGTCCTATTCTCTAGTCTCTGATTAGTCTGCTTCAAGATCTTAATCAAAGCTTGCCCTTTCCTAGGACCCAAACCGCACACAAATTGTACTAGATTCGCCGTGTAAGGCTGCTGTACAGCTCTATTCAAGTCTACCCCCACTTCGTTTATACGATTTATAAATTCTAAATAAATATTCTCTATAAGATCTTCTTTAGGAAGTTGATCCTGTAAAGGATGATATTTAAGGCACATAATTTCATCATCTATAGTACATAATTGTGAAAACTCTAACAAAGGATCTTGTAATCTTCTTGCTAAAGACACAGCTTGCCTCAACAGATCTGGATAATCTCTGAATTCAGAGATACCTCTATTGCTATTTGCGTAAACTTTCGCAAGCTCATTATCTAGTATCTCTACTTGAATCGTAGGGAATTGTTCATCTTCTGCTAGATTAGTAATACATTCTTTTATATCAGCTGCTATCATTAATGCTTCTCTAGATTCACCACTTATCACCACAACGTGCGGTTTCTTTGTAGCGATGAAATTTTTAATCGCTAACAAATCAGCTTCCTTCATCATCTTTTCATTTTCCTTGAAACTGTTCTTGCGTTTCATTAAATGCGGTAACCTCAGGTAATCTGTACATTCTCCTTCCGGAGAAATTATACACGTAAAAGCGGACTGAGATGTATCAGGTACATAAGCCACACCCATCACACGAATTCCTCTACTAGTATTCCAATCTTCGTCGTCTTCTTCAGGGAATTCACAAGTATACGGAGCAATTTTGATCCAATTATACATTTTACGACAACAGGCCTTCATGACGCATTCTTTTGACTCTGTTACAAGATTAGATTGTAATTCTTTTTTCAATTGTGGTATAATAATACGATTTAAAGCCGCTTCAACACTACCAGTTCTTAGCGCATTCCAATCTTGAACACTTTTACTAAATTCATCTCTGTAATACAATTGTTTTATCTCATCGATGTAGTTGTTAGTAGTATTTCCTTCTATAATATCGCTAAAGGAAATAGTGATCAATTTGTCCTGTTCCGCTATAAATAATTTTAAAAATTGATCACCAATAAGATCTCGTACAGGCTTATCTTTAATGTATTTCATTCCATAAAGTGCATGATTCTCATCAATCTCTTTTAATCCTTTTTTAGTTGGTTTTATGGATATCTTGGCTCTTTCCATATACATTTCTCTAACACACTTACGTACCAATGGTTCATGTGCTAATTGAATCGCAACCATTAATTGTACAGCATTAAGCACATCATCACTCGTCTGAAAGGTCGTTGAACAAAATTCATTTGCTACTATTGTAGGTTCTAGCGGTTCTTGATCTACTTCGTGTCGTTGGTAATTATCTCTAAGATTCTCGGCAAAATGTTCTGGAGAGAGACCGAACTTTTTAGCAAGACCATCCAAACCAGCCTTTTTACATATAAAATAAGGGCCTTTCCTAACTGGCTGTTTCAATGTATCATCTGCCTCTTCATCATCATCTTCCGCAACAACAAGCTCTTCAGGAGGTTCTTCCCCATTTTCTTCAGCTTCCGCAATTTGCTGCCTCCTTTTCTCAAGCCTAGCTTTTTTCCGATCTTCTTTTTCTTTTTTACGCGTATGTTCTTGCATCGCCGACACATCCTGACTATAGTAAAGCATAAAGTGTCGATAAATATCATTCAATTCTTCGAAAGTCTGAGCATTTTTAAGACGCTCGATGTCCTCATCTTTAATAATCCGTACATTTTCGGGCAACGGAGCATCAGGATTTTTCATAATCTCATCCAATTGGTAATTTCTCATTTTGTCAAACAATTTCAATAAATTTTCCTTCCTTTGTTTAAGCTGACACCATTTTGCATCGAATTTGTATATTTTCCATAAATCGTTAATATTCAATTCCGGTAGGACATACTCTTTCCTATAAAACGAGATGAAAGGAACTTCAAAGTTTTGATTGCGCATAAAATCCAAAGCTTTCTTAATTTTTCCAACTGTTTGTGGACCCTTTTTAGCTCTTTCTTTGGCTTCTTCATTTAAATGAGCATCTTGTACTGAAATCGTGGGTTGACAGAATGCCTGTTTGTATATCCATTCTGCCTCAATGTCTAACTCGTCAGAACCTTCGGCTGTTGGTGTGATCGGTACAGTACGAAGTTGCATACGTTCAGGAATGTCTGTAGTGCGGATCTGAAATATTTAAGTCATGGTATAAAAATAATATCAGTAATAATATTATTACTAGCAACATAATTAAAACGGATTTTAATAATTACCTCATTATCAATATCCGTGAAATGTCCACGAATAAGTTCACTAGGTTCATACACTTCGAAAATGCTTTTCTTCGTGCTTTTTTTCTTAAGAAGCTTCTTCGATCGTCTAGGTCGATCTTCTCCCGACTCATGAAGATATTCAAGATCATCATCCTCTTCTTCTTCTTCTTCAAACTCATCTCCGTACTTTTCAAACTCATCATAATCAAAATCGATACCGAAAATATCTTGAGCTTCTTGTAAGGCCCTATGTATTAAAATACACGTTTACATTGTGTTAAACTTCTGGATATATTATTTTAATAATGAAAACAACTTACGCATCTGTGAAAATTGGTTTCCTCTTCTTTCTTTTTTCAGTTATAGGTACTCCATCACCATCCACAATAAAGTCATCTTCATCTTCACTTTCTTCTTCATCAAATGCTTCCACTTCAGGTCTATGACTAACTTCACTTCTTGCCTCATCTTCCTATAAACAAAATTAATTTACTTTTAATTTTTACACCTAGTACTTTTAACTTTTGCATAAGTTACATCTAGGAGCTTACTTCTCCAGAGCCTGTAAATAGTTCATTAGCAATTGCATCTCTTTCATCGCCTGCCTCCCTGTCTTCCTCCTCTTCTGATTCTTCATCTTGTATTCTACGTAAACGCTTAAAACGACGTTTCTAAAAGGATGAAATTATAATATCAATTAACATAATAGACTATGTTGTGTTATTTTATTTTCTCAATTTTATGTACCCTTTCAACTTTAACTCCTAAATTTTCTTCTAACAGATCATAGTCTTCATCCTCCAAACGATCATCAAAATCTTCATCATCACTTTTTTTACGTTTCCCAGACCTTCCTGATCCATCGCTATCTTCACCGTCATTATCATCCTCAATTGGATTATCGTCAATAAGACCTGGGACTTCTCCCTCATCTTTTAACCATAAACATAAGCACATATTACTATGAAAGAAATATCTTACTTTAAGTATATGTTAGAATCTAAAAAAAAATAGTCTGAAAGTGAAGAAGATAGTATATATATTTCCACGGTTTTTTCCTACCGTCATCGTCTTCCTCGTCGCTGTCATGCATTGCTTTAAATTTTTTAAGTTTCTTCCTTTCGTTTATATCCAGTTCCTCCTCCTCCTAAAATACGATGAAACATTAGGTTATATGAAATCAAACTACGAGTCTTCGCATATTTTAATATTTACCTCACTTTCCTCCGCTTCATTGTCCAAATAATCAGCCATATTTTATTACAAATACAGAAAGTTTTGATAGAAAATTTAAGAATAAATTGGAAAAGTAGACGGAAAGGATTTACTTCGCATTAAGAAGTAAATCGTGACATCTGTACAGCTGTTCGACATGTACGATAAAGGCTGGCTTACAAAGGAATATTTTAACTTTCAATCAGCTGACGTACGAGAAATACGATTGGTCAAGTATATTCTTTTTTCCTTCTTTTAATTTAACTGCAGCCTTATAAGCGGAAGTAAACTGATCATTGGTGTAGTAAGTAACCTTCCTGTGTGATTCGCTATTCATGTGCTCCCGATGTGGTTTGTAAATTCCTCAATAGCGTGCTAGTATTGCATAGAAACCGAAGATAATAACGTGAAGAAATAACACGTGAAATGATCCGGATACGAATTTGAAACTAGCAAATCTATCACAAGGATGACGACTAACAAAGAATCTACACATGACAGCCTTTTGGAAAGGCTTGTCAAAAGTGATGAAAAAGAGGTTGTGAAATGCCGAAGTAGTGCGGATAACATTGAAGGGCATAAATTACGACATGATACAGACAGTTTTCCAAATATCAACGCAAGACCGGTTGATGATATTTCAATCGAATTCTTTTATAAACCTCACAGCATTACGTTGCTTCTTATTGCAATTGGTGCTGTAATATACTTTGCTTTTACTAGGTAATGAAACATTTATATATCTATTAATTATGAAAATTTGAAACATTGTAGATAATAGTGTTAATTCAACACAGGAACACTACCAATGTTGAAGACAATATTTGGGCTGGGATACTATGTATCATATTTTTTTTTCTTATTATATCAATACTCACATTTCCAAATGGACCATTTACGAGACCTCATCCAGTTATTTGGAGACTTGTATTTGGCTGTAGTGTACTGTATCTAATGGGCCTGTTATTTATGTTATTTCAAGATTATGAAACAGTCAGAAAGATCTTTGTTTGGATAGATCCTGGCTTGGCAGCATTTCATATTGATATGGACAAAGAATATGGTGTTAATTGTTCCGATATTACATTAGAGAGGATATGGAATCATTTAGATATTTTTGCGGCAGCCCACTTCTTAGGGTGGACCTTTAAAGCGATATTGATTCGTCATTTTGGTATTCTTTGGGCCATTAGCTTGATGTGGGAAGTAACAGAAATAGCATTTGCTCATTTACTACCAAACTTTGTGGAATGTTGGTGGGATGCTTTTATACTTGATGTGGTTGTCTGTAATGGTTTGGGTATCTGGGTAGGATTAAAAATTTGTTCCCTTTTGGAAATGCGAGAATATAAATGGGTAAGCATTCTTGATATTGAGAGTACCTCTGGAAAATTGAAGAGAGCAATGCTACAATTTACTCCTGGTAGTTGGACCGCTGTTAGATGGTTGGATCCAACTTGTACATACATGAGATTTGTTGCTCTAAGTCAGTTGGTTATTTTCTGGCAAGTTTCAGAGCTAAACACATTTTTCTTGAAGCATGTGTACGAATTTCCTCCTTCCCATCCATTTGTTGTAGCAAGATTGATACTCATTGGAGTAATTGTTGCACCATCAGTTAGGTAGGCAAAGATTATAGTAATAGAATGAACCAGATAAAATTAATTATACATTTTTTTTTAACACAAGCTTAACAATATTTGTGCTAAAAAGTATATTTCATTATAAATTGTAGGCAGTACTACATGTACGTAACAGATCCAACATGTAGTAGAGTAGGGACTCAGTGTTGGGTTTATGGTGCAATTATGGTAACGGAAGCATTACTATGTATTAGGCATGGTGCTGCGTTGTTTGAACGCACTCAAGCACTAAATATTCTTTTATGGCTCCTTTGCCAGTCTCTAGTCTCGGTTCTTTGTGTCTATGGCTGTGTTCTGTGGCATCAGTACTTTGAGGTACGTGTTCTGTGCTTTGGAATTGAATGATCAATCATATTGTAACTAACTGTACGAATATTTGTGACTTTTTTGAAATGCCTTGTGCATGGCTCTCATATTTCCAGACGGAAAAGAAAGTTACTTCAAAACAGTCTATTACTCAGCTAGACAACAGCCATCTGGATGTAATCCCTAGCAGCGGTATGTGTTAAATCTACTACATTCAAAGCATAAATAACATTTCATACTAAGCCGATAGTGTACTGGGCTATTGACTTATAATTAACTGATTACTAAATATAAAGCAAGAGTGCTACAATCTGTTATATAACTAGCATTAATGGTATGAATACATAATAAATTGTGTCATGGATGCTTTTGTTTCGTGTCCTCGATGGAAGATGAGTTTTTATACATGTGGATGTTGTGTTATATTAATAAAATTTACATAATATATAGACAGAAGTAAGTGTACAGACACACAAAAATATTTCTAATATACTGTATAGATTTGTACACATAAAAATAAAATATACATTTGTCACAGCTCAGTTCATCATTGGTTTATTAGATGCAAAATTAATACATATTTACAGCGATCGATGTATGTTTCAGGGAGTATGGTTCATTTTACAAAATCTATGGATTCAGTGGAAAAGAAGAAATTGTGAACAGGTTCATAACAAAGAACGACCGACTTAAGGTTGTATTGTTTATACTATTAAACTTTCTAGTCGCATCATAAGAGCATACAGAAAAGACTATTCGTATTTAGTAGACTACCAGTGAATGTATGAATTCTTCTGAATTTTGTGTCTGTTCGAGTATGAACATTATGGAAAATATCTTGTTCCTGAGATTAAACGAAGAGCGTCGTTACCACTTAATTATGCTTCCTTATAAAGAATTGGTCGCTCTATCACTTAAGTTGCTGCAGTCGCATCGTCACACTCAAGATACGGGAACGGAGTGCACGTGTAACTTGGCATTATCTGTGAACCATCCGGACATCTCCAAGCTTTACCGAGGAGCTTGTTGTTTGATGCAGAAACAAAGATACGAATTCGACTCGGTAATTGCTCGTTCTCATATAACGATATATACGATGACGTAAGTGGTGACTTTGTACAATGCGTCTGTAAGAAGCGTGATGGAAAATTCTACTATATATTACTGTCATAACTGTTATAGTTTTATTTGCAATATCAATGCCATAACTGTTACTGTAATAAGAGTACCTGAGCGTAGGTGAGATAGAATAACTGATCGAAGTTAAGTTTAAGCCACGGAAGATGAACTTCTTGGAATTCAGAATTCCTTCCGGAAGATCTCAATCGATCCAAAGTATCATAGGCCAATCTGAGCCCCATCGCCTCGGATAGGCGTTCGTTTAGGCTCATTTGCAAAATCTAAAACGCGTTGAAAGAAAGATTATTGCTTTTAGTGGTGTAACAATTGAATGTTTTACTTTAAAATCGTATTTTTACAATGTAACGATTTTATAGGGAAAAAAAGAAAGAAATATATGAAATGACCTCGTAAGTGACAGTCTGCCCTGTAGACGGTATCGTCATATTCATAGGATTTTGATAAAAAATATTTCTTTGACTATAATCGTCGTTGTCACTCAACAGAGAGTTTTCAGTGTCTCGAGTTCCATTCCAATAATAGATACCTAGTAATAAACGTTACGGTAAATTGTTGTACATTTGGAAGATAAGATTCCTTTTTTATCGGATCTATTATTATAAATTTATAATGTCATTATGAATATTACGTATCGATCAAATATACCATTTGCGTCAAAGTGATGCGCAATTTGATGTGCTATCACGTTACCGAGTGTCGCCAGTATTATGTAATCGAACGATAGTTCATTGTACTTGGTGGACCAGTCGATCACACCAAACGGTATCACGACAAGATTTAATTCATAAATCGCGAGCCCTTTGGACTGGAATGGTGTTGCGTAATGTGTCCATCTGTTATATCAATTCGTACAGCGAAGTTATCTTGCAGTGGAAGAGTCTGGCTATATGGCTCTCAACGGGGTTATAAGAATGAAAAAGACTGGAGAATAACCCATATAAATGGAACTAATTCTTTGTATAATGAGAACCATATAGCAAGACTGCATTGTAATTCATCTATTAATTTATGATTGTAGTAACTTACATCTGTTCAGGATCATTTGGATTTATAAGTAATTCTGCATAAATTAATTTTCTGTACCTCTGCATCAACGAGACAGAGTTCTTAAAATAATTGTCGGACAAATCGATCTGAAATTACAAATTATCATATCACGTTAATTAATGCGAATACCTCTTATGCGTCGTAATATTGCGCACATATTTCTTAACGGTTCCTTATAAAATACTACGTTCTTTCTTTCTTTTTAAATACCTCGTATGCTTTAGTTGATCTGTAAGCGGAATTGTTGTTACTCAAATATGAAATGTCAGGCACAGCAACTTTCAGATCGTTTATTTTTGCAATCAACGCGTTGCGTCTCTCCGGTGCGGCCCATTTTACCTCTTTTACGTTTAATGTTAGAATCTCCTTAAGTTTCTCGAACAAATTATGTATCTGTTAAGTTACAGAATAGCGATTAAACTTTACTATGTAAACGATTCCTTCAATTAGTCACGGTACGTGAAACGAAACTTACAGTTTTATTCATGTACGTGAGCTGATCTCTCGAAAAGGAGGAAACGTACAAATCCGAAGCTTCCGGAATTAAAAGGTTAGCGGCCACGCGAAGGCAATATTCTTCAGCGTTTCGTTGCTTTGGCAGAACCAGCTAGAAAAAAAACGCTTAAAATAAAAAAAAAATAACATGACATAAAGTAAAAACTAGAGTGTACCTCATGATAAAGATTGCGTGCATACAATCCTAAAAGTGCGTTATTTAATTGCATTGGATCCTCTGCTTTAAATTCTTCCAGGCTTTTTAGTCCTTGATCCAGAGCATTGTAGAAGTAAACCTGCACTCGTACTGTAGTGTTAATCGTATTCATTGGTTTAATTTGTTCCTTCGTTAACAAATAAATCAGTTGCGTCCAATTCACCTATGGATACATTGTGAAATGTTATTGACCTATCCTGTAAAAAAAATTAATCATGCAATAATTAATAATTTCCTTACGACTTTGTAACTTTCTTCCAGTTGTTCAATAGTAACTTGCGTGTAATTTTTCATTAGATAAGCTTCACGAATCTCTGACTTAGACGGATAATTCTGAAAGACAGAAAATGATGAATCATCATTGGCATAATTAATTTAGCATCAGGATAGATCTGGATCCATGAAAAGCAATGATCGATAGAAAGTAATGAACTTACCGCGAAGAACTTTTGTACTAGTTCCATATCAATTTTAATAACCGTAGTACCTATGTATTGCGTAATATTATACTCATTCTTTAACTCATTGAAAATACCCAATGCTTCCAAGGCTTCCCGGATGGAGTCTATGAACTCCTTCGTATTTTTCTAAGAAATAAGAACAATTTTAACTCCTGCACTTTGACTCTTTTAGTAAATTGCAAATGCTTGCTGAGCACCTATTATAAAACATAGTCTTAGATATTCATACTTTGCAAGTTTTGTATTCCTTATACAGATTTCCTAAATTCACCGTGTCTTGTTCTCTCTCGAATTGACTTGCATAACAAGGATCATTGTTCTCTAAGTCAAAAGGATTTTTGTACATGGTTGGTCCTATTTTAAGAGTGAATACTTCGGGTAAATATCCATCTAGGTCTGGCGAGATGTCGAACAGTAATGCACTATGAATCAAAAAACGAACACAAAATATATGTACGAATATGCAATTATTTGTATACGTTCATTGTTCCAATTCTTCACCTGTTGTGTAATAATAGATTAGCTAATAGCTCCGTAAAATTTGCATGATTTCTTCCCCAGTCGTCAGTAGTGTAAAACTTACCGACTTTATCCAAACTCTGTTTTGCTGTAAACAGAATGATATTATCGTGCTGATTTTTAAATTTGAAAATTTAGAATTTGTAGTGAGTTCAGGATCAAGTTTTCCATAGACGTACCCAGCTTTATTCTCTCACTCAACTCTACGTTCTCATATTGTATACAGCTCTTGTAGTATTTTATGAATGTGGACGATTTATCTTCATGAATTTCTTTCTGCATTTGCCCTGAAATACATGTTATGTACAGCTTCGTATTTGCAGTCAGACAGCTTGAATAACATCAAACTTTAATTGTATCTTTCTTTCTGTACAATTATTTTAGTTTATACGCACTGAATATGCGCTGATAAGCCATATTTTCTAAATCCTGCTCTACAGTTTGAGGATTCGTCTCGAAACCACCACAAGCGTATTCGTAAAAGTCTTCACAAGGATCAACTGTATGATTCATGTAAAACAGTATTTTGCTGGCCATGTTCTTGCACTCTCCTGTTGCACATACTTCTTCATCAGTTGAGTCAGTAGGGGTTGTAATTGAAGGTATGTCTGTGGTATCATCTACCTCTGTACTTAACACGGTAGATTCAGTAAGAGCATCCTGATGATTTTCAAAGGTAGTTTCTACCACATCATTCTGATTTTTTATTGTTACTTCCAGAACACTATCTGTCGTAGTTTGAAATATTTCTGAAGTAGCATTTTCAGCAACAAAATCGAGAATTGTGGAATTAGAAGGAGCGTAGGTAGAAGATTCATTATTATTCGCTGAAGATGTTGATGCCTTTTCGGTCTCAACACTTACGAGTTTCTCAAATTTAGACCCGGTATAATCTTGTGTAGAAGTTTCAGTCTCTGGTATCGTTTCTTGCGGTTCAGTCAAAGAGATAGTTGGACGATATTTTACAATTGGAGTCGGGATCGTAGTTGTAGTAGTTGTTTCTTGTGTATGATACCCATGAAGATGATACTGTAATGATAGAACTGTTTTATAACTAAACTTTATTTGATAATTTTAGTGTTGAAGAATTTGCCCCTACCGTTTTTTCTTGATCAGCTTTATATCCAGAACGACCGGTATGGTTTGTTTTCCACGGTAAACTGGCGAGGATGAGAATGATACAGAGGAAGAAAAATATAATCAATGCCAACAGGCAACTTCTGTAAGACTGATCCTGTTCTATTGCTTTGCTGCTCTCCACACTGGTGATTTGATAAGATCTTCGAGAAGGCATTATTTATAATATTGATAAATACTGGAAAAAATATAAGGTAGCTTTTATGCAGTGTTCACTATGTGCACAAGTTCCTTTAACTAAATGAAACTTAAACACAAACTAGTAAAAGAAAGGAGGTAGTGATTGTGGTTTTGTTAACCACTTCCTTTGATGTGTTATCTTTATACGTCCGTAATGAACGATATTACGCCCTTAATATCCGAGGAAATCTATTTGTGGAAGTTGGATTTACTGAAATGAAATACTCTCGTCGACACAAACACTTTTCATTTTTTTTTTTTTTAATACATCCATAGATTCCAAACAGCCTAAGGAAGGCGACGTTAAAAATATTCCAGATAGATAGATATAAGTTACTTATATTAATATATTTTATAATACAATTATCACAGATATGTAAACTACAAAATATTATATACTATTATAAAATGCAACTTGCAGTTTGCCAATGATCCCATTGCACGTAGTATGACATCTTATCTACAGCCTAAACTATTATTATAATTTAAATACAATTAAAAAATATATATTTCAAAACTCTATTCGCTTGTTTGTTGTACCGAATATGTATCAATGTTGCGTTTGATTTCATTGTCCACTGGGTCCGATTTCATGAGAGCTTCGATCGTTGAACCAATCTCTCTTGATACGGATATATTTTCTACTTTTTTGGTACTAGTTTCGTCTCTGTATTCGTCGAACTTTAATATTTCCAAAGGGATCTGAAACAAATGATCATATGTGTTGAAATAAATAATGCATGCCAATTTTTTCATAACTTGGAAAATTTATATTAAACGACTAAATAAAATTTATTATATGCAATTACTTTTCTTTGTATTTCATCAGCCTTAAACTTCTCTAGTTTTTCCTTATCAGCAAGTCCAATTGCAGTCTTTGACGATGTTTGTCTCTTTGGAGTAGGTTTCCTTGGCTTAAAAGATCCGGAGGCTTTCTTAGGTAACTGTGAGCTCATGTGCTTTTTAGTCTCGTTGGACTGGTCGCAGTTATGAGTTAGCAATTGCTCCTTAGTTTTAAATGCCTGCAAACATTTCAAGAGGTGAGCTTCCATTACAGCATATAAGGAATTCGTTTCAATAACGCTGACACTTACGTGTGAACAAATTTCGCATTTTAAACTGTGTTTATTCATTTCATGATGCTTAAGAGCTTGGGCCCGATGGAAATTACGGTTACAATGACTACAACTAAATCGTTTGATATTGCTATGCGTCAAAATGTGACGCTTCAATTTATCAGGTCGCGAAAATTCACTCATACAACCTGAGTAACTTCTGAAGGGACACTTTAATCTCTTTGTTAAATCATGAATTAGCATATGACGACCCAAACGATCTTTTCGTTTGAATCTGGCTGGGCAATGCTACAATAAGGAAATTATACGTACATAAAGATTACAAAAGAACATTAGATTTCAAATGAATTGTAA
The DNA here is from genome assembly GCA_945859555.1 of Megachile ligniseca. Lineage (NCBI taxonomy): Eukaryota > Metazoa > Arthropoda > Insecta > Hymenoptera > Megachilidae > Megachile > Megachile ligniseca. Next base: position 3,403,714 of record OX243792.1, read on the forward strand.
AGTCACTTACTGGACACAAGAATGGCGTCTCCTCGCTATGTATTAACTTATGATTGGCTAAGTATTGCTCAGTTTTAAAGGCCTTTCCGCAATCTTCGCAGGCAAAACGCGCAGACGAGGCGTGCGTTTTCAAATGACGCCGCAAGAATCTTTCGATCAAGAAACTTTTTCCACAATGCAGACAAGCATAATCGTGGGTAGTAGTCTCCGTATGGTGCTGTAATGCCTCCAAGTTGGAAAAGGAGGATTTGCAAACGGAGCAGCAGTAATATTTCTCTGTTGTTTTCTGCTTCTGGACGGAGTGGGCATACTGGTGAAGTCCAAGATCAGACAAAGTATTGAATATTTCGCCACACACGTGGCAACGATACTCTGATCTTTTGTGGCTGCGAGTGTGCTCCAAGAAATCTTCGAGTTCGGCAAACATCATACTACAACTACTCTGCACACATTTGTACACTTTCAGCGCTAAATGAGATACTATAAGATGGCCCTTTAGAGCTTTGTACGAATCAAATATTTCTTTGCAGAACTGACAATGGTAGGTACGATCTATGCTTCCATCTGCGGGTGCCTAATAATGATTATTGATCGTTAAAAAGAGTCGAGGATGGAAATTGTAAGTATACAATTAGATATTTGAAATACCTCAGGGGGTAAGGAGTGTATTGCAGTGCCTGGCCATACTTTATGCGATGACATATGCTTTTTGACATTGGATTTTTGTGCGAATGCACGTCCGCATACAACACATTGATATGGCTTTTCTCCAGTATGAGAACGTTCATGTTGCTGCCAGTAAAATTTCTTTGAAAACTGTTTGCTACAGTAACCGCATTTATACTGCAATAGAAAATTTAAATTGAAATAATGCAAAGAAATAATTTACCCTTTCATAAACGTATCATATATACTTTTAAGTTTGGTGTCTGATTATTAGCAGTTTCTAATTCTGCCGTTGTATTTTCAGTTAGATTTTCAGTCATCGATATATCAATTTTTTCTGAATCATTAATATTTTGTTCATCGGAAATATCACTTTGGAGAACTTGAGGTACTTCGTTTGAATCATCTTTGAGAGGGTCACTGTCTGTTGGAATAGTGGAATTCTCAAAAGTATCTAAACCTTCTGAACTTAAAATTATTGGAACACTAAATGTGGAATCTGTGGAAAAATAATTAGCACCTTCTTGATCCATGCTGTAAGAAATACAGGATATATTATTCATTGGATTTGAAGTTTTATTACATGGTAGGCCATACATTCAATTATTTGCAATATACCTAAACAACATATCTGATTCTTCGAGTATAATTGGCTCGTTAAGTTGGTCATTTTGAACGAATGTTTCTTGAGGATTATATTGTGATACATCTTGGCTACTGTCTTCTGTGTGAACAGTCTGACTTTCATCGTTTACCAAAAACTGACTCAAATCCACTGTCTGCTCTTGTGTTTTTTGGTGTGTCCTTTTGTGCAATATGAACATGTGCAATGATGTAAATTGATTTTTGCATTTTCCACACTGAAATATATCTTCTTCATCCTGATCAATTGCTAAATAAGATATACAAAAGTTTGTGTCATAAATGCATCCTGTTAAGATTTTTACAAGAAATAGTCCAAATTACTAGGTTATCAATAATTATTTTAATAAAAACCAACCTGATTGTTCAACTTCGGTTATCAGAGTCTGAGACTCTAATAAAGATTGCACAGAAGGACCGTCCAGTGATACTCCTGTAAATCAAAAACAGTATAATCGTGAATACTCAACTCAATTTTCCCTTAGAATGGGAGGTAAATAGGATACTTGTTGGTTAACCCCACCTATTTCTGTGATAGACAATATTTTACCTGTTAAAGCGTCGAAAATAGATTGCGCCATGTCTTTCAACAATATTAACGCTTCATTGTAAAAGAAATCAACGATCAAACTTTCATGAATCGTTTAATCTGAAGGAAATGTACAAGTTCCAAAGCGAAAACATACCGAGAATTTATACGCCCTGCCAGCGTTGTTGCTGACCAGGCCAGCGAGTAATAATCGATATGTCGATTGTTGAAAACGATTATGCAGTTCATTCAATGAGAGATCATATTCAATTCGCGCAACGTGGTTAACTTCAGCAGATTCCCCGTTAAATTATGCACATGCCTGGGACCCATGAAAAAAGAGTCTTCGTAAAAACATAATACAATTTTAAAATTGTATTTTTCTTATAAAATGTCACCCGTATTTTTGTTTCGAGAACGAGAAACCAATTTCCACTTTTATGCCCAGGGCCCAGAAAGATTTAAAAACAGCCCTGAGTATACCCTCCCCTTTACTTCCCAATCGTCCTATTATTTGACTTTTAGTTGACGGAATAAAATGCTTGATTACAATGATCGAACCTTTTTAATTTACACGCATCATCCAAAAGATGGATGATTACGGGGAAAATCCACAGACATAACTGTGGATAGATTATTTATACTCCTGCTGTACGTTTCAAATGATTTGAAGTTCCGATATGGCTGCAAATCTCATTCTTAGTATACTAATTGCTATACTTGCGCATTAACATTTTTTGTAATCATATATTATATTCGATCTATATTTCGCAATTAAAGCGTGGTAATGATTTCAATTGTAAAATAAAATATAACACGTAACAAATTTTTGTAAAGTAATTAATTTGATCCCACATTTCTCCATGCTTCTAAAAATTTACTGTGTCCGCGCGCGTGTACTATCTGGAAATGGTACGTTCAGCGCCATCTAGGGGTTCAAAATTGGAAATATTGACACAAAGAATTCTGTTTTATCCTACAACAATGAATTTTTGCATTCATCGATTTTCTAGACATGCATTAATCTGTAAAATAATCCGAAATCGTATAGTTCTACTATACAAGACTTATTAATTTAAAAAATACAATTTTAATAAAATTTGTACCTGTAGCACTTTCTAGCGACACGAACGATATGAGTAATTAATTACAAGTTTTCTAACTATAATTTATGCATTTTTATGATTAAATTATGATTACTGATTTCTTACCTATATTCGCAAATCACATTTGTTCAGATTTTTATTGGAATTAATTAGTTATTAATATTTCACTGCAAGCGACGTAGTCGCGTAGTATCCTCTTTGGCTATTGTACATGAGAAATAAACGGACTGACACATGTAAATTTCGATCAACGCCATCTAGCGGTTGGGGTCTGGAAACTACTCCTGGTATCAGGATCGCAGAAAAGTAAAGGAGGTATGCGGAGTAAGAGGTATCCCGCGCAAACCAGTGCGCATGCGCAGTAGCGGCGTCACTCCGTATATACGATAATATATATATAGAAAAAACGTTAATTACTCATTTTCTGAGCATAATTTATGAACTTTTATGATTGAAGAATGACCAGTGAACCTTTAGCTACTTTCTCATATCCCCTTTGCTCAGATTAGTACTCGCAGTAATTAGTTATTAATGATTTTTGTACCGCAAGTCGGCGTGTTGCGCGGCATACATGAGCTAATTAAAATCATTAATTACACGTTTTCTGAGCATCATTTGTGCACTTTTATGATTGAAGAATGAAGAGTGATCTCTTAGCAACTTTCTCATATCATATTTGTTGAGATTACTGTTGACAGTAATTAGTTATTAATGAATTTTCCGGCGCAAGTCGGCGCGTCATATGAGCTAATTTACAATAATTAATTACGCGTTTTATGAATAAATTTTATGCACTTTTATGATTGAAGAATGATCATTGAGTGCATACCTATTTTCTCACGTCGTATTTGTTCAGATTTTAATTGTAATTAATTAGTTATTAATACTCCACTGCAACTGCAACAGTAGTACAGCAAATTTATGAATAATCCGAACAAATACGGTATAAGAAAATAGCTAAGGCATCACTGTTCATTATTCAATCATAAAAGTGCATGAAATGTATCCACAGAACGAGTAATTAATTATTCTTAATTAGCTGACGTGCGCCAAATGACAGGCCGACTTGCCATTGAAAATTCATTAATAACTCATTACATACAATGAAAATCTGAACAAATACGATTTGAGAAAGTAGCTAGGGAATCAATAATCATTCTTCAATCGTAAAAGTGCATAAATTATGTACAGGAAATGTGTAATTAATGATTTTAATTAGCTCATGTATGCCGCACAACCCGCCGACTTGCGGTACAAAAATCATTAATAACTAATTATTGCGAGTACTAATCTGAGCAAGCGGGATATGAGAAAGTAGCTAAGGGTTCACTGGTCATTCTTCAATCATAAAAGTTCATAAATTATGCCCAGATAATGAGTAATTAACGTTTTTTCAATATATAAATTACCGTATATACAGAGTGACGTCGCTACTGCGCATGCGCGCCGCTGCGCCGGACACCTGTTACTGCGCATGCGCGCTGGTTTGCGCGGGATACCTCTTACTCCGGATACCTCCTTTACTTTTCTGTGATCCTGATACCAGGAGTCGTTTTCGGACCCCAACCGCTGGACCGCACCGACCGAAATTTACATGTGTTAGTCCGTCTATCCCTTATACGTACAATAGAACACCACATGGCTGCATAGCTTGCAGTGAAAAATTAATAACTAATTAATGCTAATTAAAATCTGAATATACATAATATGAGAAAATAGCTATGACATCATCGATCATTATTAAATCGTAAAAATGCATAAATTATGTTTAGAAAAGTTGTAATTAATTATTCTAAATGAGCTCATGTATGAGATATCAAGTGACGCGACGCGTTGCAGTGGAATATCAATTAATAATTAATTTATGCAAATAGTAATCTGATTAAGTGTGGTATGAGAAAGTAACTAATGAATCAATGATCATTCTTCAATCATAAAAGTGCACAAATTATATTCAGAAAAGGTGTAATTAAGTAATTATTCTAAATGAGCTCGTATGTGCCTAATTGCCGCAGCGACTTGCGGTAGAAAATTCATTAATAACTAATTAATTGTACAAGAAACCTGAACAAATATGGTATGAGAAAGTAGGTAATGATTCACAGGTCATTCTTCAATCATAAAAGTTCATGAATTGTGTCCAGAAAATGAGTAATTAACGTTTCTTCTATGTGTACATATATTATCGTATATGTCGAGTGACGCGACGCTACTGCGCATGCGCGCTGGTTTGCGCGGGATACCTCTTATTCCGCATACCTCTTCTACTTTTCTGTTATCCTGATACTAAAAGTAGATCCTGGTACCCCGCCGCTAGATGGCGCTGGGGGTACTTTTTACAATAGCCATAGAAATTTAGTTTCATTAGTTCCCACCTTTCACCGCTAGATGGCTAAGCATTTTTTGGTCCATAAAATGCATATTATTTTATTTTCATTTTTGACGACTTTAAACCAGATATTATGTCATTATTTCAGTTCTATTATGTTCACTGAATGTTTTATTAGCCTCAAAATTCCGTAGAAGCCTCTAGTTTTAAAGAGAAATGGAATTTGTTATTTCATTATTTCCATCGTTCTTCGACAGATGGTATCACGCGCACCCTTTTTCTACTCAGATAATTAAAATTGATCTTTTCAGTTTAATTGTTGTCAATATACTTAAAATAACAGTACTTACCGCTTTATTCTTCATCTGTGATACATATTATTTCATCTTGAATGAAGTATAACGTTAAACTAATGTAAATCGCATTTTACAGTGAATGTCAAACATTAAGGTTAGAATAGGCATATAAAGTAGTGGTTCGTATTCAGAACGTACGAATATTTTTATCGAATAATTTGCGAATAAACGTATTAAAAAATGGCTGCGATACTGCGAGTAAAACGTAGACACGACGACGAACCTACAAATGCTTTAGTGATTTCGTACAAACGACAAAAAACAGCTGAAAGTGAAGAAGCGCAGTCGATTTCACCGGTTCCTTTAACGACACTTGCAAAATTCGCTGGAACTGTTAAGAAACAGGTTTGTATTTTAAGCGAAAGTCATATCGGATTTAAGTTAATATGTTCCTATTTCTTTAAAACAGGAAGATAGTGTGGATCATCTAATTCAAACTTATGGAAAAAATGAGTTGAAAGCAAATTTCAAACAACATCCTGTAGATATCCTAAATAAAATAAGGGAAACCACGAAACAGACTTCTGCAGAGAATCGTTATAAAGTTGTTAATTGCTGCCGTTCCTTAGATGATTCTACTATTGAAGATTTCGAGGATATGGTCATGACATTCATAGATATAGAGGATTCCAAGTCTATAGCAAAACAAGATGCTACCGAAAAAGTATGCAACATTTTCTTGTAGTTAAGATTAAAACAGAATTAATAAATACATTGTATTGTTATTTCTAGGATGACAGTTATGTATATGATGTGTACTATGTTCAAACTGAAAATGATATATACCTAGACAACATGGTATCTGTGTATCCATACGAGCAACAGCTGGTTTTCGATAATTACAGAGAAAACCAGTGTGAACCTGAGTGCGAATCAGAAGATTCCAACTCAGAATCCAATTGGAGAAACGATTATCCTGATTCTCCTCATTCTGAGAGGTCAATTGACGAGGATGACATGAGAGAGGCAGTTATGAACATCAAACTGGATGAGGGATCTGATTTATCAGAGGAAGATGATTTTGTGTATGCGATCGATGAAGCTGATGTGGAAAGATATGGTTACGAATATGCAAGATATAAGGCAAGGATAAAGGAAGAATTGGGAGAGGAGGATGAGGACAATGAAAATCACCTGAGTGATTACAGTGCCATATGTTTTTCTGAAGAGGAGGAGGATAATTCCAGTCTAGATAGTGATTTAGACTAAGATAATATAATTTAATTAGATTTAATTTTTCCTTTGTACTATCAGATAGTTAAGTAAGCAATGTTTTCAACTTTGCACCATATAGTGAGATTTAAATTGATGGAACATACTTTTTTTTAAACAATTGTATAATTTAGATTAGCGTTCTCATTGCGTAGAAGTAGGGGTCATAAAGATCTTGGAATTTTGTTTAATCTATATATTTATTACATATTTATATAGATATATTTTGTATGTAAAATTGATCTATCAAAATAAAAATAATAAAGGTAAGCTTAGACGTTCCGAAGTGGCAAAAGGAAGGTGTGTGTATAGGTGTTCAGAAAATGAATCATTCTTTTTTTTCGACGATATGGCATATAATGATATACCAGGTTTATAATGTATAACAAATTGTTGGAAGTACCAGACAGAGATTTACAAATGTTCAGCAATAAAGGTATCTTCTCTGTATCGTGTCGTTATCAAATCTTTTCCGCTCATTTTTTTATACTGGAATACCGTGACTTGCTTTCCTTTGAACGGTAATTAGCAGAAGGCCCGTAAATAATATAACAATTACTTTATAAAAGTATTCGCGAACGGCTCGCGTTTATCTGACTATACTACTCGCCAAAATATGAAAACAATTTATATAACTGAGATTTTTCGAATAACGTTGTCCTCTTTCTGACAACGTTCATGTTACATCCACGCGTTCTTTTCTCTCTCTCTCTCTCACTCGCTCTTTCTCTCTCTTTTTCTCTCTCCCTCTCACTCTCTCTATCTCTCCTCTCTCTCTCTCTCTCTCTCTCTCTCTCTCTCTCTCTCTCTCTCTCTCTCTCTCAAAATGCATGCATACGAAGAAATTCATATTTTTTTAACGAACTCGTTTATAATGATATGAATAGTACGCTGCGTATACGTGTAACACTGGCCTTAATTCTAATTTTTACATTGACGCGCTCTCAAACGAGTCGTTACTCGTTAACAAGTACACGAGATGCTTTCTTTTGATTGCGATGCAACGAAGCAAATGCGTTGGTAAGAATCCAATTAAATACCATATTTCGAATCGGAATGGAGTACTACTCGTTTACTTTTTCCTATTGGCGCAACTGGGATTAATAATGAAGGACATGTTTCAGATCACCACGCGTTGTATACCCACGTTTTAGATCGCCACGCGTTATATCTTCACATTTAGTTACGCCACTGGTTTTTCGTTTCCATGATAATATGTTCTGAGACTCAGCAGGTGAATGTTTCGAATGGTAATTTGGATACAATTATCAACGTACTTACTCGTCGACAGTACTCCCGAGCGCGATTTTCATGGACATGAAATTATTTCTTTAAATTTATGTATAATATATTAAACGTCATATTGCAACTCAGCATTTTTTGCACAAGCTGGGAATTGGTATCATTCAGGATTATTACTATATCGTTCCGTAATACTCTACTCGCCTACTGTACAACATTTTACACTTATTAGTTTTCGCTATTCCTTAGGTATGTTGTCGATTATCGGTTACAACTACGAGATTATTGAAGAGTCATGAGATTGCACACCTTTGTATGGTTCGAATCGTGGTTATCGAGAACGACTGCACGCAGAGCTTAATCACAACCACGATCCTTCCTATGCAGGACGTGGTGTTTCATTTGGTAGCTCTACTTTGGTATTTTTTATATTTTTTATTTTTTTAAATCAGGGCTGGCGTTTCCAACTTAGATCGTTTCAAATTTGGAACGTTTCGGTTTTCAAATAATTCAAGTGTGGAGCGTCCCTAGTTTCTGGCGTTTCGAATTTCCTAGTTTGGAGCGTTTTAAGTTTGGTGCGTTCCAAGTTTGAAGGATTCCAAATTTAAAGTACAACAAGAACCCAGAAATGTTCGCGCCGGCCCTGTTTTCAGTTCTAGATCTCATCCTGAATATACTTAAATCCAAAAGCGAACTACCAAACATAAACACAATCACTGAACGTGTTCTCGCTCTATCTAATTTCGCTTATCCTTAACGGAGTTTCTCGTCACGCGTATATACACGTCGGCTAATTGAACTTATAAGTACAAACAATTCCCTGGATCAACAGAAATCACACAACGGTAGTCAACTAAATCGGATAGTCGATAATTATATTATATTATATATATGTGTGTGTGTGTATATATATATGTATAAACTGGCAACAATTAACAGTCCCATTAGTTGTCTCGCTGACGTTAGTGTCGTGTCCTGAGAGTCTTAAAGCACGGACGCCTCGGTCCTGCCGGTGGGAGGCGTTGTAGCGTGGCTGCTCGAGTTATTATTGTTGTTGTTGTTGTTGCTCGCCTCGCCGGCGTGGCTCGAGCAGTAGAACTTCTTGTGGGCAATGAACGTACTAAGGTAATTGAAGCTGATGTCGCAGGACCTGCAATAACGAGGGCCGCTCTTGTTGGGATCCAAACTTTCTTCCGGAGGTGGCGTATCTTCTCGTTCCTGTTTCACTTTGCTGGTCACCGTTGGTGGTGGAGGTGGAGGAGGTGGTTGTGGGCTCTTCCGCACCTCCGTCTTACCGTTCATTTGCACCTCCGCAGGTATCTCTTCAGGTGTGGTGGCTGGGGCTGGTTCCGGAGTCGGAAGAATCGTTTCGTCGTCGAGTACGCACGTAATGTAGTTTTCTTCCTGCAAGAATCAAGTTATCTCGATTGTTGCTTCAAGGATCGTCACTTCGACGTAAAGTTCTAAGGTATAACGAAGAGGTACTTACTTGCAGGTCCGTTCCTCGTTTCTCGAAATGCATCTTGATGTGCGTCCTCATTCCACGCAACGTGTTCCCTTTGTACCGACAGATGGTACACCTGAAAGCCTTGACACCCTGGTGAGCATCCATGTGACGCTGAGCAGCTCCAGCCGTGGGGCTAACCGCGCCGCACACGGGACATCTCCAGCCACCCGTGGGTCCACTGGAGCAGGCGTGCGTACTTCCAGGCTCAATTATAGCCTACAGAATTTTGACCATTAATAAATTGGACGATTCACTTTTCCGAAGAGGCTACCAACCTTGCACTTGGAACACCTCGAGTGATGTTCCTGGGGTTCCGGCCTCTTAGGGCAGTAAAACGCTTGATGAGCTACCAAATTATCCATGGAAGCGAACTTGATGCCACACGCAGCGCAGATCAGCTGGACCAGAGGAGGCGAAGGTGTCCCAGGTGGCGGAGGACTGCTGCTGACCGTCGTCTCCCTTGCCTGGCAATAATGCTTCTTATGGGCGACGAAGTTCTCGTGTCGACAGAAGACGATGTTGCATTCTTTGCACCTGGACATTCCAGTCACGAACCCGTTAAGTCTGCGCGAGTTGCAGAGGTGTTTAAGGTAGCAAAGAGTACGTTACCTCGAGACGCCCTGTTTCACGAGGACGCCAGGAACCGGCGGAGGTGGCAACTCGGCCAGTCTCAGAGCGAGTTCTGTCGGTGGTGGAGGTGCAACAGTTCCAGCTGCCGTTGGAGTGGAACCGATGGACCTCGCTCTGGGACTACCGCTTCCTCTGGATCTCGGACTACCCGGTGGCGGAGGTAGAGAAGACGGTGCCGGTGACACCCTGTTCTCCTTCTCATCTTGGTGTGCCGGTGATTTCCGAACACTTAAATCGAGCGGTGCCGAACCAGGTGGCGACGTGGACGATGCTACCACGGAGACAGGCGTGGTCGGCTTGTTCGCGGCTCGAAGAACCGGCGGTGGCTCTGCGTTTTGTGCTGCGGCTGCCAGACCCCGCGTCATCGGCTGAAGATGACCTACGGGAACACATGAGTCCTCTAGTCATCTAAGCTTTAATTCTATTCAGCTTTAGGTACCTAAGCTAGCTTTAGACATCGATTCGTTTTAGGAAAAGCAATTACAAACCATTCGGAAGCAGGAAACACGCGGTGTCCGGTGCGGGCAGAGTCGGAGCGGCCAAGACACTGGCTCCTCGGAACAGAGAGTACGGTACGATCAGAATAGGGTTCGTGGGCAGTGCCAGACAGGGCTGCGGTGGCGGGGATTCGCCAGGACTAGCACTAGTAGGTGGAGAGGCCTTCGCCGAAGAGGAACTCGCGCTGGCCGCCGGTGGTGTGTCTTTGACCACGTGCCTGGTGCTGCAGTAGTGAGTCTTGTGCGCTCTGTAAGTCTTCAGGGAGCTGAATCTGATGTCGCAGTTCCTGCAATATCTCTCTGCCTCTTCGTTCAGAGAACCGTTGGAGGTCGTCGCCGCTCCGGTTCCTGGAGTTGTGGCGGTGGTCGGCGCGGTTGGTACCGTGGGCGGTGCTGGAGAAGCCGCATGCATCCTCATGTGTCTGTTCAACGACACCTTCTTGTCCGCGCTGTACGAACAATGAGGACAGGCGTACGCTTTCCTTGCTTCGAACTTGCTCGACTTCTCCTCGTCCTCCTCGTTCGTCGTGTCTTCCTCGAGCCGGGGCCGATGGGCGCAGTAGAAGGTGCGATGAGCTTCGAGAGTGCTCGCTGAGCTGAAGCGGATGCCGCAGGGCGGACATATCAGTGCCGCTGGTCTGGCAGGTTCCACGGTGATCGTTTCTTTACCGTCGGTCGGTAATACGAACAGTCGACCCGATGCTATTGCTGCAACATTCGTTTCTTCGATGAAATGATCTATACGTCGATTGAAAGTCATATTTTATCGAATACGTTCGCGTAAAAGCTGAAACGTGTTATTTGGAGGAAACCGATGTTACCATTTTGAAGACCAGCTGGCAAAGGTGGCACAGGATTCGGCGGCGAGGTATTTTCCGGTTTAACAGTGAGCGCGGCTACGGCGGCAGGCCGAAGAGCAGGATCGGTCGCCAGACTAGCATTGAGTCTCAGTCTTGGTGCTGCTTCGTCGTCCAGTTTCAACTTCTTCTCGGACGGCGGGTCGTCAGAGTTGGACCGCCTCTGGGAGTCCTCCGAGTCTCTTCTGCACACGGACTCCCGCCTTCTGATCGAAGACGTTGAAGAAGACGACGACCGCGGTTGGCAATCCTCTTCCTTGACCACCAGCATGGATTCCTCGTCGGTGTCTTTGGGACTCGACTCTCGCGTCTGATTTGGCCTCGGGGTGGCATGTCGATCTCGCAAGCTTCTAGCAACCTGCAACATTTAAACGTAGTAAATATATACTTTGAATCTGTTGACAATAAACGAATGGATCTTACCTCGATATCTTCGGTGAAACTAGCCAGCCGTTTCCGAGCGTCTTCGGAAAGCACGCTGAGCCTCAGTCTGATATCGTCAGCGGTCGAATTCGTGCTCGATGGCGGAGGATTCAGTCTCGGAGGTGGTGGCAGGCTCGATTCTTCTTCGACAACTGGCGCGATCGGGCTGGAAACCGCCGATCCACCACCCTCCACTCCGCTGCTCACCGAAGGTGTCCTTTCCGAGTCGCTCCATTCCTCATCCTCCCCTGAAACGAGCAAACACCACGTTTACTCGTTGATCCGGTCAACATCATTCTCCTGTCAACGTTCAACATCGAGATCAACGAGATCGTTCTAACGACCAAGTATAAATACCAAGTATAAAATAGTATTTGTGTCTTCGATAATATTCGATCGTACATTTCTTCAGGGTGTTCCAATCAGCAGTTTCTCGAGAGACGACCATAACGAAACGGATCCACGCGGGAGAAGCAGCTGAGCCGGAAGTCGAGGGCAGTGCAAGGAAACGGAAGAAAAAAAAGAGCGGGCACGCACGTCTAAACGATGCGTCCCTATGGCCGTTCGGCTCCCTAATGGTCGCTCGCCACGCCAGCGTACCCTCTGCTCCCATCTCCCCTGCAACCGTTCCTTCCCTCTATCTCTTTCTATTCATCTATCTATTCCCCTACGCCGGGCCACCCCACTCGATACACCCTTTGCACGCCTCTGAAATCCCCACCATTCGACGAGCAGCGTCGTGGCGTGCCGATCTGACACGAGGGCTGCTCTCGCGTCGAAATCTCGGATTAACTCTGGGGTTGTTTATTAGACTGTTAGGTTACTTTGGTATTACACAGGTAGCGCTGCTACAGTCAAATTGTAAGACGAGCGGTTTCGCAGCAAAATATTTGACAAACTACTGTATCTCGTAATTTTCTTTCTAGCAAAAGCTACGAGTAACGAGTTTCTCTATTCGAAACGAAGAGCATCGTCTATCCGCAAATTGTCAAGACCGGACACGCTGTTGCCAATTGCGGTGGCATCGACACCGAATTCAGAGTGTGGATATCCAGGATCGGGACAGCAGAAACAGGATTCAACGGATTGTCCTCGAAATCGAGACACGCGTATCGTCCGTCGAATTACCCGGATACTTCGATTGGCTGGGCGAGGCTCAACGAGCCGGACTAGAGCGTGCAGGAGCGAGAAGGAAGGACGAGAGTAGGCGAGATGCCGAAGAAGATTGGACAAAGGGTTGCAGCGTACTCCTAGGCTATCCTGTACTCGCATCTACAGTCCGGTCGTGTTCCTTCTGGCTCTCTGTAAATAAGTGGTCATCGATGGATCGGAGCTTGCCACGTTCCTTCTCCCGCTCGTTCTTTGCTAACGTTGTCTTCTTCGCTCGGCTCGTTACGACGGACCACGGGTCTCGAGCATTCTTAATTGCACGCGCGTACAAGCTACCTGGACCGCTAGACACGTTTGTCCGAGCGTGAGCTTCGTCGCGACGAAGTCGATCAAAATCGTGTGGTCGCTTTTGTTCCGAGTTACTAATGTTTCGAGACGCGTTCACCGATGTTTAGAAGATGGTAATTAAAAGCGACGAAACGCTCCCAAGCGGTTGTTCCCAAGGGACTCTTAACGCGATTGCAAGCTTTAAAACTTTGAAGAGGTCGTCGAATGATAATCGACGAAACGTACGTAGTTTTGACAGAAGAGTAGTTGGATGAACGGTTGAGAACAACGCCCTTCCACGAAGACATTTGGTTCTGAAACGGCTCTATCAGGTGTCCCCACGAAGTGAACTATTAAACACGCTCTATCTGCCTTTCATTCTCGTTACTGGCTTCGACCATTCTTAATTGCACGTGCATGCAAACGTTCCCGATCGAGAGGGCTGCACCTTGCTCGCCTATACAACCACCTACAACCGTCGTCACCGCCCGCCACCAACCACCTCCGGCTGGCTGCTGAGGGTGCAATATATCTCGAAAAGAAGAGGGCGGGAGGGGGGCAACACGGCCGCCATTAACATATTCGCGAGCTGATAAGCCTTTCTCGGAACCGATACCGCGCCCGTGTACACCTTCGGCCCCGCTTTATGCGAGAAAACGAACAGCCGTAACCGCGTGAGAAACGGACCTCGGAAGCTCTCCTGCTCTTTACCAATGGCGCCTTTGTCTTACCTCTGTCGAGCGCTTTTAATTGAATTTAGGTACACGCCAACTTTCATCTTCCTGCTTCTCTTTTCCTTTTGCTTCGATACAGGCAGCGGAATTTCAAATACCTTGCAAATTAATTCGCATTTGCTTAGTTTTCCAGGCAAATTGTAGAATGTAGATCTTTAGCAGGATTTTTAGCCTGTAGATTCCTCTGAAAGGTACTCTAAAGTTCTTTAAGATTCTACATTTTTTCTATTCTTTCGGGAAATTTTCAAAAGGTCCGAATCGTTCACAGACTCGAAGCATCACGAAGCGATCCAAGTAGATTCTTGTAGCATCCTGAAGGGGCGAACAGACGCATAGAGGGCAGCAGAGGGCGAGCGTACACCGGTGGCAGGAAAACGAGCGCAACGGTAGCAGCTTCATCGGTGCTATGCAAATAGGATCCTGATCGTGACGCGGGTAGGCAAACACGCGACGTACAGGTAACAGGCAGGGCTGGTGAAGCCTGAGTGAGTCCTCTCCGCTTCTTCTTCTTCTTGTTCCCTCTTTCGAAGTCGTATTATGGTGTGCGCCCTCTTTTCACGGGGCCACGACCCATGCCAGAGATGCATGCCACTCGTACCGATGCACATCCACGAACACTTAGCTTTTCTCTTTCTGCCTCTACTACGCTCTTCGTGGACTCTCCTCCCTCCCTCTCTCTCTCTCTTTCTTTCCTCCGTTGTTGGTAGCCAGTCTTTTTCTCCCCGCTGTACACGCTGCATCGTGGAGATATGCTAATGCAGCCGTCCCGATCGTGACACTGCGGCTGCTAAGTGAGAGCTCAAGTCGCAACCTTCTCATCGGCTCCTACGCCGCGTCGAGTCTCTTCCGTGCTCCTCGATCTCGCTCCTTCCAGATCCCCTAACCGCGCTTTCGGGAATCGAACGTTCACGATGCCGGCCCATTATGACGTCCCGAGGACTCCTGATCCACCTCGATAGAGTCCAGAAGGTGAAAATGTGACTGTGACATCTTCATTCCGGACAGACACACGGCGTTACAATCGTTTAAGTATTCGAAGAAGGTTCGAAGATCGATAAATAATCTAACAAAGTGATGGTTCGTATGGCGATAATAAAAGTAGGGAAATTGAAAAATTCGAAATTGCAGCACAAGAACGCGAAGCCGAAGAAATCCCAGAAGAGACAGTTCAGTATCGCGTGTCTTTCACGCCCGATGTCGAGTTAAGAAGCTTTCCGCGTCCGATGGTTGGCAAAACAAGGATCGTTGGCCGTGTAACTACACGTTCTACACAATTTACAGGGGCACACTCGAGGATCGTAGCGTCCGTGTTCCGATTCAATTAAACGGCGATGCAATCGATCAATTCAATTCGTCCCGTTACACTTCGCTCTTCAAGATTCAACGGGCATCGCGCAAGCACACACCTCATTAAAACGCAAATCTAACCGATCGATCCGATATCTTCGATCTACCTTTATTCCGGCCTGCTTCGACTCGCGTCGTTTTCTACGTCGGGTGCCCCGAGGGGGTGGCAGAGGGAGAGAAAGAGAGGCAGAGAGAGAGGCTCTTGTACCGACCGTCCACGTTCGTCCATCCCTTCCAAGAAGTTCAGATCACGTCGTGGAGCACATTATTCATGCAAAGCTCTTACTACGTCTACCTTCGTCTCTATCTGCGTATCAACACGCATGGGCTATACGTGGCCGTCATACGTGCAGCGACCGCGAACAGACTCGAATGATTCGTTGAGAATTTCCTCTGACATGTTCGATACATTGTTCGATAAAAAAAACTGAACTTTTAACTTCGTTTAAAGATTGTACTCTCTGTTCTGTAGCTAAACAGAAACGGTGCTTGTGTTTAGCTTATTTAACGCTTAAGAATTTGTCGATTTGTTCACGCAACCGGCTTACAATTACCCGGCTATCGAATCACGAGGATATTATAAATAGTATCGTGACTCACAGTGACCCACGTCAGATTGATCGTGTCACGCGGCTTACATAATCGTTCTCGCGAAACTATCGATCTATCCGATATCGAGCCCAGATGCAACAGATGTTTTATATTTACATACAGTCTACGCTTCTTTCGACTCCTCAACGATTATACTTGTTCGAATTTATCGAATTTTTAAATCGTCTATTATCGTAACATCAATTTACAGCGTGCAATGCATTATCTAAACAAAGTACGATCTTCGAAATCTTCCTAATTAGCCGAAAAACGTATCGACACGAAACAAGTCCAGAGAATCGGAACGCGTCACGTGTAAACGAGCCCGTAGCAGCGCGCGGGCACACGGCTAGGACAATAATGATAGTAATTATGCTAAAGGGTGACGATAAATCCCGGGTGGCGATATCGTGACGAGATATCGTACATTTCGACTTTCAGCCATTACCACTTAATTACCAGAGTTCTATCCGAACGAAATACACGCCAATTACTAGCCGGCAATATTAGTCTATTTCGCCGAGTGAATAATGACACTCGTTCGTA
Organism: Megachile ligniseca; assembly: GCA_945859555.1. Classification (NCBI taxonomy): domain Eukaryota; kingdom Metazoa; phylum Arthropoda; class Insecta; order Hymenoptera; family Megachilidae; genus Megachile; species Megachile ligniseca. Next base: position 3,420,365 of record OX243792.1, read on the forward strand.
TTACTAGAATTTAACAAGCTCGTTCGCCATAATTGGCCATCTCTTTCTGTTCTCTTGTTAATCCGTCGAAAACGATATTCATTTCCCATAATCGATCAATACGGCATCAGAATTTGTGAGATGAAACATACACATCCGTTTATTCGATAAATGACAATAACCACAGTGTGAATCGTTGTTAGGAAATTTCATGGCGGAAAAGAAGGCGAATCGGTGCGGTAAAACGGTAAGATCGACGAGTCGGAAGCGATCAAGAACGAGAGTCGAGGCACGAGAATCGAGCACGGTGTTCCATCGTTTGCGGTTTGCTCGTTCGATTTCTGCTTTTCACCGGTCAACAGAAAAAAGAAACAAATATAAAAATCGTCGGGCAAAGCAGTGAAAACCAAGTCGGTGACAGATGGCGAGTATCGATAACGTCTCTCGAAGCTCCTGCTAGCGAGCGAAACGACCTGCACGGATCCTGTTCCTGTCGCGAGATAAAAGAAACAGCTGCGTCCCGGCGCTGATCGGAGATCGCTCCCCGTGGGTGAACGAGAATGCTTTCGACGTGGGACAATCCTGCGAATATTTATGAGGATCATTTCTTTATCCGACCGAAACGCGAATTAACGCTCTAAACACCGATGAAAACTTCCTGCTTTTAAGCCATCGACGGGTTTCCAACGAATGAAAAATCTCTAATTCCTGAAAGGCTATCGAAAGAGGCGAGCATTCGGCGACTTTCACGAATTAAATCGAATGAAAATAGACGAAGAGCCCGAGGGCGTAGCCTGAAGCAGAGGCGTCACTACCGATTCCTAATAAAACGAAAAGGGAAACATTTATCGAACCGAGTGTCTCGGTGGTGTCAACGACTGCTATCTCTTAATGACTGCCCCATCTTTCAAGGTTTAATCGTCGACACGTATAAAGCATATCCCTCGGCTTTCTGCATATTCAATGCACGTGGCTCGACCGGGCTCGTGCTGCGTACACGCGTTCAAAATTATCAAACCTCCTCCTCCTCGATTAAAATTCCAGATTCCCGTTTTCACCAACGAGTAAAACGTCCTCCTATCGTTTTGTTCCTCCGCGACCACTCACCGAGCGTGTACGTTCGTTTCATCGAAATTCAGTCCTCCACGATTTTCGCGTTCTTGCCACTTTTTTGCCTCGAGACCATTAGGCTCGAAACGCGACAAAGGTGTCACGAACAGATACCTACCAATTCGAATTTTCGATAATAATAACGGAGTGAAACAGTAACGATATCCACGGGGGCAAAGATAAATCTAACGTAGGCAACAAAGATGTGGTTTCTTTCGGAGCGGGCAAATAAAACAAAATCCAGGCAATTATATTCACGAAATATTCCACGCCGCGATAGGATCGAACGGCCTTTCTTCATTCTTTCGATACAATCAACGAAAATGGATCTGGATCGAGTCTCATTGTGGCAGCGAGCAACTGCTACGACGTGGCCGAAAGATCCGTATAGGGCCAAACCGAGGGGAACACGAAGCGAGGATAGAAGAAAATAAGAAGTATTCGAGAGGATAGAGAGAGATATACGGAGACAGAAAGAGAGACAACGAAAGCAACAAGGCCAGAAGAAGATGGCCAGAACTCCGTTTCTCGTCTAGTCGAGATCTAATCTCTCGTTCCCGCGCTGCGTGCCTAATTAAAGATCGATATCTCTCGATATTATTGCACCCCGTACCCACCCTTCCATGTACCACCTTCGAACCACCCCGTCGCCCTGCTATACTCCCCCTCCGCCACGTAGCAGGTTATTAAATTCTCCTATCTCGATGATCTGGACTGGCCGGTCCTACACGCTCCTATCTGATCCGGTCAATCTTTAGTCTCGTTACCTTTCGGCCCTATGCTCGTTCCACGATACCCGCTTTACTAATTTTTTAGGGGATCGAGATTGAGAAACGGGCTCTGCTGGATTTTTCGAGGGAACTAGACCGAATTGTCGAGATTGTTCAGAAGCTCATTTTTCACGGATCGGGTTCAAATCGAATCGAGATGAACATGCCGAATTGAATCATCCAGTGAAATTGCACGAAATTAAAATTCCTCGAATCGAACACCGACAATTATCGAAGAAGATCCCGAAACATAGTTGTAAGAGAGTTAACGATACGACGTTAACAGTCGATCTTACACGACGAAGAAGCTCGGTCGATCGGTGAAATCAATCAAGGCGACACTGTGAACGTGGCTTAAACATTGAGACGTGACCAATGCTCGTTGCCACGAAGGCAATGCCACGTCGGGCAATTATCGCTCGGCAGGACCTCGACGTGCATATATTAAGGCCAACTAGATTCTTCTCTTTCTCTCCTGTTCTCTCGGTTCGCGACAAACCTCGGCCAGCAAGGTGGAGGAGGAAAACGACGACGAACAAGACGGCGACGACGACGGTGAACCGACACACCAAGATTTCGTATCTGGCCAGGACATTTCTCGCCTACCTTCTGGACGACGTTTTAAGATCGATATCGAACCGCTCTGGAAGTCGACCGAATGAATAATTATCAATGGGAGGACCCGGTATATCGCCACCTTGCCCCTCTTCTACTCTTCTCCCTTCTACCGACGAGCGAGCACAGTTTGTTTTGTGTAGAGGACGATTTTTTATCGATACGCTTCAGACATTTACCGAATATTCGGGATAAGTACTCTGCTTTCGTGGATTCATTTTGCGGTAACGGTAGATTAGAAGCTCGTCCAGGTAAATCAATTAATGATCGTCGAACGTAAAGCCGCTGCGAGGTATCGAAAAGTCGAACAACGTTATTTATGGTGTAGTCCACGAGCAATCCCCGTCGTCGCGAACTCTCACGTGTCGATACGTGCTTCGAGTTCAAGCGTTATATCTCGCTGCGACCAGAGCCTGCACATTTAGTAGCCGCTAAAATGTTCTAAGAATCTTGTACACAGACCATAAACACGGTCGAAGCAAGAGAGGGCTCCATAAAACTATGACGGTACAGAAATATGGATTCGAAAAAGGTTACCGGTGTTACATTACAGACGATAATAAATACAGATAATTAGATTTTGTTCGATTTCGATCTTAATTAATTTTTACAGTTCGTTCGAAGATTAAGGATCGAATTGAATAAAAGATTATGTTCTGCATAAATTCGAATCGCGTCGACGAAATAAACGGAGTAAAAAAGGTAAAACGATAACTCACGGGAATACCGATAAACGACACAAAATTAACTTCGAACCCTCCCTCGCGTCGACTTCCTCAGACTTCCTCGATAAAAATCCATTTTCACGTATCTCCCTGTTGCAACCCCTCCGTGGTCTAGGTGCAACCAATATCATCGAAATTGAGCGATTCTAACCCCCGTTCTCGCGAACGGCCAACTTCCACCCTATCCCAGTTCATCTTCCCTGTTTTACAACCCCTACGTGCTGATTCTGGTTGCAATCATTATGCATAATGTTGCCTGCAACGAGAGTATAATTTTTACGAGTGCTGCACCCTCGAGGGCTGGAAAATTGACGTTGGAACACTGTGATTGTGGCAAGAAACTGAAGGTGGTGAAAAATTGCGGTGTATTAACGGTTAGGTGGAGTAGCACATTTTAGAACAGGGTTTTCGAAGCAGCTCGAAATTCGGTCGAATTAAATCGAGTCGATCGGGTCGAAATCCAATTGTACCAAATTGAAACGGTTCGAAATTCGACCGCACCGAATTGAATCCATTCGATCGAATCGACCTAACCGGACCCACGATTAAGTTCCAGAGCCCAAGTACTTATCGTCATAACCGAGTTACCTGTCGAATTCAACGACGCTTCTCGATCTCCAACATTACATAGAAACGGTGCAACCCCTTTTGTCAGGGTGTCGCGAACGAGGTCAAGCGTCAGGTTGTTCACGGCATGAAAGGGGTACATCAGGGCCTTATTAAGAAAAATGGTGTATAGCTCTAAGAAAAAAACAACACGGAGCCGCGGTGTTATCTCCATGAAACCTATTCTAACGGGCTTATCTACCGTAAAAACTTGGACTTTAACCACCGGGGATCATAATCGAGCTTATCTCTCGTTCAACCCTCTTCTTCCTCTTCCTTTCTTTCTCTACGAATCTCGCCTCATCGTTGCACCAAAGGTTATCTCCCCTTTTACTCATCTATCGCACCCTGACGTGCTATCGCGAATTTTATCGCGGAAACTTTGAATCGACCCGGAGAGATCGCGGGAAAGAAAAGAGCCGCGGAAACAGCCTGGCAGAATTTTATTGTACACCAAGATTTGAACCTCGGATAAGGTAGCGATTACAGTACATTTTGGATTTTCTAAATACATCGCGCTGCGAATATTCAAATATTATTCAAGGCATCTTGTCATTACTCGTTGAGAAATTTTTTTCAATCGAGAGAATTGTTCGATAATGCGCGTTAACGTTCACATATTCGTTTGAAACGAGTCAAATATAATGTCGAATATTTGTTAGATGCGTGGAGAGACAAAAATCGTCAACTTTTTCCGAGCAATACCTCTTCCGATAGCGGATAGGAATGGCAGAGGGTGAAAGACGGATTGCGTAGACGAGGGTGCTATCATCGGTAAGCACGAAATATCGCTACATCGTAGCGGTTGTACGCTGTAAAAATATTTGAAGCTCCCGAAGGCACAGGTACAGGGTCGGGGGTGGTTTAGTGGCGCCTGAAAAAGCACGATTACGTTTACGACTTCCCTCACCGTCTGTCGACTCACCCTTCGACAACTTCCTCCAACACCTATGCACTACCTACATTTCTTAATTTATAACAGCCTCGTTGAATTAACGAGTTATCGAAAATCTCATCTACTAAATTCCCACGTTGGATTTCTTGAGAATTCCGAAAACGAAGTTACTTTTCTAGGTAGAATTACTTCCGCTTCGAATCTAATAACCCTCTCCGCTCGCGAAGAATATAAAGCACCGAAAGTAATAAAAAAATGTAGGGGTTGAGAGGAGGGTAAACAGGAGATACTGCAAGGCGGGATCTTTCGTGCGTCGAAGAAGACAAAAATCGTCGAAGCCATTTAGACGGTTTACGAGCCCGCGGACGAGGCGTATACGTATCTCGAAGGCTGGCCGAGGAGAAAGAAGAGGAAGAAGAAGAAGACGAAGAGAGCGAGGTCGGCTGATACGAAACCGTCATCATATTGAAAACCATAATTCGTGGGACTCGGGGTACCCAGGTACACCAGGGGCGTACCGTGACCGCTATCAGAACGGCGTCACAATAAATACTAATTCCTGGAAGGTGGCCCTCGGCATTATCTGAGGACCGTGTGGCAAAGTCACTTATACTTACTTATACTTCCCCTCTTTCTGCTCCCTTTCCCGCGTGTCCACCCTCTCCGAGGTTGCCTCGATAGAACGAGAATAATTATTTCCGATAGGTCGATGATAGTCTTTGCCTCGTTATTGCTTATGCTTTATGTCCCCTCTCTTCCGTAATCCTTCGTCCTTTTCTTCGCTATCCCCTTCCACTATCTTCCTTTTTCTTTCATCCTTCGTTGTCTCCAGTCTTTCGCTTCCTTGCTTTTCCTTTTTCGGTTTCGCCTTTCCCTTTCGCCAGGGACTCGTTCGTTATCCGGGGAAGACTAATCGGGGACCATCCGTCAGTCTAATGGAGAATCGAAACGAACGACGCTCGTTTCGCGAGCTTAATTGTTCCTTCTGGTTGTCGTTGCTTTATGGCCAGTGCTGTGACGTTACAGCGGGAAACTTTTTTATTATTATTCAATTATTATTAGTAGTCGATTCGCGTAGAAACTGGGCTGACAGGTGCACGGGGCCCGTCGGATACACGTATATCCACAACTTTTCTTTCAAACGTTTTCTCGAATAATAGAAATAATCTTCAAATCGTTCAACAGGAACAAGTTACGATGTGACGCGTTCCTATTCGCGTCCTCGTTTCTGATCGTGTCGAACGGTAAACAGCTCGTGCGAACGAGTTTTCCTGAATGCGTGACGCGTTGCGTGAGACATTATAAGATGGCTTCCAACAGAAGAAAAAGAAAGAACAATGTTGCGAATTTCTCGGAGCGGGACAGAGAGAGTAGCAAAGTTTGGGCAAGTTTCTCCCCAAGTGCCGATACTCCTTAATCATGGCCGCGTTTCCTCTGCGGTTCAACGGCGGCCAACCAACCATTTTCCCCGAAATACGTCCAAGACCCGGGGGGAGCCGATTCTTCGTAGATACCGAAGTATCTTCTTGCCAGAGACGCGGTTAATCTTCGGTCGAGAATCCTGCTCCTCATATAGCTCGATATTGTTTAACTTGCCTCGTTATCGCTAGATGCACTCTATAGCCATCTCTCCAGGGGTGGAAGATAGCGTGCACCTTCGAACCACCTCTCACCCTCCAACCCTTGCGTTTTACTCTCCCTCTAGCTCTTCGTCGCTCCTTCTGCCGAGTTGCCGAAGGGGTTGGGGGCCTGGAAGGGAGCTGCATCCAGCTGATAACACCTCCTGGACTGATAACGAGCCGGCCAGGCTCTCGTCCTACCACCCCTTAACGCTCCTCAACCCCTTCCTTCGCTTCGTGCCGTGTGTTTCTACGACGTCGCGAACTCTACGACCACCTCTCGCGTCTTCGCCGGTCGACTTCTTTGCGAGCGAAAGTTCGAAATTTTTACGCGATTCTTTCACCCGACAATCGTTCATTTTTTCCTATCTACAGAGTTTGAGGGTCTGGAACTGAATGCACGTGAAATAAAATCGCGCGTAAATGAAGCACGTCGAATTGGCCGTCAAACGAGCTACCGAGAGCATGCAGTGGTCGGTATCTCGATCGATGGTCCGAAGAAGAAAAGAAACCTTCACGGTCCCCGTCGATCGAATCTCGACCCTGAAGAGGGGACCCGCGATCCAAATATTGGGACATCGTATCTCCTCCCGGAGAAATAAGAAGACAATGCGAAGAAGGACACGAAGCGGTAAAAGAAAAACGCGAACAGGAGATTCGAGGATCAAGAAGAAAAAGAAAGAGATACACTTTGCCGTATTGTTGGTCGCGGCGTTACGTACATACGTACGGACGTATCCCTTCTTCTTCTTCTTCTTCGGTCGAGAGATAGCTCTCGAACCAGGGTACCCAGGCTGCAGCCGATATGGGGGCCGAGACTTTACGAGACGGTGGTCGTGGACGAGTGATTGATGAGCGGCCGAGCTAATGAGGAGCTGAGCTGCAGGACGGGGATCACGATAAAGAGGTCCCACCACCGTATAGCCCTTCTCGCCAAGCATACGTAGCTGCAACACCTCCTTCCTGTTCTTCTTCTTCTTCTTCTTCTCCTTCTCATCCTCCTCCTTTTGATTCTGCTCTGCATTTCTTCCTTGTCTTCGGTTAACCCTCTTCGAGACTCTTTCCTCAGCGATGCACCAATCTGCGATCATCTTCGGGTATTCGTCTGTTCTTCAGGTTTTCTTCTGGTTAGTATTTGTTTCTATTCTCTCTCGTCTTAAATTTCTGCTCCGATCGCTTCGTTTCTTAACAATAATAATTTAGAAAGATTTCTTGTTTACTTGATATTCTTTCTTTCGATAATATACGAAGTTCGCTCGTTTTCGAAAAGCAACGTAGATATAGAAAGCGTTGAAGCAATCAGAGAAAAATGAAGAAGCGTCGTTTATCCAGGGATACGGATCTACAATTCAGTGACATCATCATCGTTTCCGTCGGGGGTGTAGGTTGATTTAAAGCGGCCCGTTGAAAGCATTTGCCTACCTTATCTTGTTTTCTATTTACAGGATTATGCTCGTAATTCGAAGTGGCGGAAGCTCGTCGGAGCGGCGCGGCGTCGACGCTTTTGGCCGAAGAAGGAGAGAGTAAAAGGGGTTGACGGAGCCAGCTAGAAGGAGAAGTAGGTGGAGGAGGTTTATAATAAAGCCTGCAGGGTCCAAGATACGTGGTGGCTGGCAGCCGTTATCAAACGGGTCCAGCGTTCGAGTCTCTCCGCAAAACCCTCCTGTTGCAAACTCGCGGTAACCTGGATAGTGTTCCCGTGTCCGTTGAAACGAGTCACGAACCCGTGTGTACCGCCAACATTTACTACTTCGCACAACTTTCCTTTCGTCGCATCATTTTTTCGCGTCTTTTATTCGCCATTTTTACAATCAATATTCGAAAGGTTTATTATCGAGAAAGAAACGTTACTCGACATAGTCTACTATTTCGACGGCTCGAATCAATTGGATATCACCGTAATCGGGTGATAACATAGAAGAAAATACGTGTAATTACGAATTCTAAAGTGCCTATAGTTACGTCCATAATAAAAATCTCGAAATAAAACAACACGATCTAACAAGAAGAAAGTCCTTTTAGCCGGCATTAAAATTAGCATTTAGCGGAAAGAGAAAAATCGTTCTCTCGATCTGCCCGGCCATTCATTTGGCCCGAAATAAATGGCAGGTCACGAGACCCGACGAAGAAACAAACGTGACCGTTTCCGTGAGCGTACTTTTTAATCATCCTGTACCACCCTTTCCATTCATCCCTCTCGTGAAAGCCATCAACAGCAGCAGCAGCAGTAGCAACAACAACAACAACAACAGAAGCCTTGCTACGGCAAGCCTGTGTATTATAATGTAGAGTGTGAGTTATCAGACATCGGGTCGTTATCAGGGTCTGGGATCGCCTGGTCCGCTGCTAAGCTCCCACCGCCACCCCCTCTCCTATTCAACCCCCGATAACGAAAGGGTTATCACGCCACGCTCCCCAACTGCCATTCCTTGCCTCTAGAAAACCCAAGCCGGCCGTCTTTCCAACGGCAGATTATTATTCTTTTTACTCGCAGCCGCTTTTTCGCGCCGACCGATTACGATCCCTTTGACTCGGCCACTTTACTGCTCGACCACCACCTTGCTAAGCCACCATGTTGTTGCTGTGCGATCATGCTTCGCAAAGAGGACATTGTTTCTTTGCGACCACGCGTTCCTTTGCCAGCAAATTTTTCTATGGAGCTAGTAGTCCGCGAGACGCGGCAATTAGAAGTAGGAAGTTCGATAGAATTTGCGAAATATTCGATACTCGAAGATACGTCTGGTCTCGGTTTCCTGATCGTCTCGCGCTCTCCACCTGAGTTACCGTGTTAGACCCAATCGCGACAGGATAAAAAGGTCTCTCGTTGCCGTAGCGGTGACGTGGCAACGTCAACGAGAATACCCTTTGAAGGGAATGTGTGGATGCCGATCGCGGGATCGGTGTCGACCAGGCAACGATTAGCGCGAGAAACGGTTCCTTCGCTGTGCCATTCTCGACCGATGTCCCGACGTGCAGGACGATAAATCCAGTGCAGGGAAAACGTCTCGTTACTCGCTGAACCGAGAAAGAAAGAGAGAGAGATCTTACGAAGATCGAGCTTGATTCTGGTCGAGGTCATCTAGGACCCTGTACCAGCCTACGAGTTCTTTTTGCCCGTTTTGTGTCTCGATTGCTCTCGAGCTCCACTCGCGATTTCTTCTTACGGCTAGATCGTTAAACGTCGTTGCGTTTAGCTAGGCCCCCGTCGTGACGTATGGACGTCCGATTGATGCACGATTCTTCTTCCTCAGTACGCTCGCGTTGTAACCGTCTTGCTTCGCAATTGCGGAGACAATACCTTCTCGTTTCTTTTTATCTGCTTTTCTACTTTCTTAATGGCGGTAATCTTTGTTAGAGTACTGGTGCTACGTATACATAAATAGTCGGGAGTTTTAAGTTGTAAAATACGGAGTCGACTTTCTGAAGGGATATTCGGTACCGTCTCGAATTCGACCGCGCCGAATAAAATTACATGAAATTGAAAGCGAACTACACCGAATTAAATTGCAACAAATCGAATCCCAGCAAGGTTTAATACGATCAAAAACTGATCCGCCCTTCGTTTAATCACCGTACCCTCGGTCTGCCTACTGATCTCTGAATCGTGCACGCAAGAATAAAGCATCGAAAAAAAATTCCCAAGCACCGGTATATTTGCGTTACACGAGCGATTTCATCGTGATTTCTGCTCGGCCACGAAATAAAAATGAGGAGGGGGAAAGAAAAAGAAAAGACGTACCAGGAACGCTGTGTTCCAGCGTCGAAGGGAACAAATTGCGTACAAAACGAGGCGTGTGCACGCGTTACGGATACGATCCGACTGGAGATCGAGGCACGCAAACGAAAAAGGGAGGACGAACGGGTAAAAATCTTCTCGGAGGAGGAGAGTAAAACCGCTCGTTTATCGCCGCTGATCAGCCGCGTATTTCCAAACAATGCTCACGCGAACCGATACGGGAACAACTAGGTTCGTTCTTCGGATTTCGCGAAAGGGATGAAATTAAACTAAGAGAAAAATTCAATCGGGCGACAATTTATTTATAGAACGAGGAAAGGTTGAAAAAAACGAGACAAAGGAAAAGTGATTTAACTAACGTTTCAAATAGTTTCGCGATTAAACAAGTTCGAAAAAAAAAGAAGACAGAAGATACACGTAGATTGACGTGTGACCTTGAAGAGGTTAAAAACAGAGAATAAACGTTGGTTTCACCCCCGTAATCGTTTGATCGGCGATGATCGCGCCGTAAGAGGGGCACGAGTGATCGAAGGAGAGCGGAGCGAGAGCAGGAACATCGAAGATAAAAAAAAAAGGGGGAGAAAGGGCAACGAAGAAAAAGGAGACGGAAGAGGAGGTGGCCCGTCTGTATCTCGATACGAAGGTAACCCAGAGAGAGGAGAAAGAGCAACGAACGATTGGTCGATGTGGTACCAGAGTGGTACCAGTCTCGACCAATCGGCACCGACGACCTCCTCCGATGCCTGGTCTCATTCATAGATCAGCCTGGCCAGAGGAGGCCTTCGAACCGTCGCCAGGATCGGAAGATCCTTGTCGATCCCGTTCTCTCTTCTCTTCTTCTTCGAGCCACGCTCCTCTCCTCTTCTTGCGAGCAAACTGCATGGCGGACGCAACCTCTGCCAATTATCCATGCACCACCTGGAAGAGACCTCTCGAGACCTTCTACAGGGTTCTGGTAGGGTTACCTATCGTTAACTCGATCGACTTCTAACGATTAACCGACATATAGTGTCTATATCGAAAAGAACGCGTCCAAAATCTTCTAACCTCGATTCCCCGTATACTTTCGAACACTCTTCCTAATTTAACGTTACGTTTCGAACGAAATCAATCTCGACACGGTTCCAAAGCGTAAGAAGAAATATCGAATAATTCGCGATACGAGCATGTTTCCCACAGGTTAGAGGCTCGTTTTCCATAAATTATTCGGCAGGTTGAAAAGTGGCTGTCCGCGATCAGTGGGGATCGAGGGCGAAATCGACTATTTATGAGAGGAGTTGGAACCGGCTCGTATGAGCGTACATACGTTGAACGTTACCTTTGGTGCACCTCGAACACGCACCCTTCCTCGCCGGTACACGGTTTGCGTATATATCAGGGTTCCCGCATCTGTCGCGCTTCCCGCGGGGAGAGAAAGAGGATTTTGCCTCGCTGCCGGCGACAGAGATCAGGATGGAACAACCTACCATGTTTGGCGGAGAAGGACTTCTCCGACAGTTTTCCCTTGCTGCGACTTTTTCGTTTCTTTTCCCCCCAACAGTTCCCGGCCCATTAGTTATCGACGAGTTATTACCGCGGCCATACCACTATGCTTCCGTGATTTCTTGGATCGAAATAAAGTGTGGCCAATTGAGTTTCGACGATGTACAACAATTGAACGCGACCAATTCGATTCCGTTGAAATTCGTGCCGAAACCTTCGACCACCAAATTGATACGCGTTCAAATTGAATCGATTCGTTACAATGTCTCGAAGAGGACTATCGACGATGTAGAAAGCGATGATGTTGGAGGTAAGTAGTTGGCGGGATTCCACCCTGGAGACTGGACAAATTGCCGCCAATTAAAATTCTCTTCTTCCGAGGCGCATGGCCGGACCTTTCCTTCCTGGCTTGCGAGCGGTCTCGCCCCCTCGGAGGACCAGTTTCTGGGCCCAATTAAGTTGTACCTGGACCGTGTGGAACCGGACAGGTCCTGGTTTCGAGTCCCAAATTAATTTAAGCCTGGACCCTCGTCCCGGTGTACGTCCCATTCGAATGAAACTCTTTGTCACAAGATTACGATGATGTCCGATAAGGATAAGAATTGCCCCTCTTTCAATTTTTCTTTTATTTATTGTCGTTTTAATTATTCGCTTCCGCTCGAGACGATGATTAACCCTCGAATGATCATCTTTTTAATCGATTCATCTGATTCCGCTTTTTCGACGGTTTTATGACCGACGATGGATCGCATCGAAATTCAAATACGTCGAATTGAAAATTGTATCTCAATAAAATGAACCGACGACAGGTGACGCCTCCGGCTCATTATATTGCATGCACGATTCGCGTCTCGGAACGACGCGACGAGTCGCAACCGATTCCGTTTCCTCGCGAATTCCACGCACGCTGCCCGCTCGGCGTGCAATTAATGCCCGCTTTCCATCGAATCGAGCATGTCAACGGCTCTCCGCGGGCGCATCCTCGAAATTCACGGTCGTGCAATTACCGCAAAGAATGCACGCAACAGCTTGTCGCGACACTTCCTTCCGAGAAACATCGTACGTCGTCTTAATTATTAATTTATTCGCGGTCGGCCCGAGGAGAAGGGGGAATAATTTATTCGGACTCGACTCGTTTCGCTTAATCGTTTCGTGAGTTCCCTCTCCTCCCCCTTCTCTGTTCCTGTCTCTCTTCTGCTTTCTCTCTTAAATATTTTGTCCCCGATCGTGTAGTTTATTGGCCGTGTAAATTTACAGAGGCAAATTTCGGGCCGGCAGGAGGCCGTTTAATGGAGATGCATGCCCGTATGCAAATCCGTAATTGAATATCGAGGAGTGGGCGGGTCGCGTAAGTTAAACGCCAGTTTTCGCGTACGGACCAACACCGGTTTAAATTCCAACCTCCTTTCCGCGAACCTGTCCGAATGCATCGATTTACGTTGTAAACGCAGCTAATTGTTTCCTTACGAATTTTCGACAAAATTGTTTCTGGTTCATTTTCGATTCTAAATGGTGGACGAACTCGATAATTCCGCATGCTAATTCTCGATCTCACGATTACACCCCAAAGTGCCCTAGATTCTTAGATATTCATTCGAAGCAAGTCTGTCGTAGAGAATAAAGGATGAAGCGTAATTAGAAGGGACAACGTTTCCTCTTTCCTTCGTTTCCTGCGACAGCAAAACGAAAAAGCTAAGCAAAGATATCTGCAAGAATCGCGGTAACACGAGCGGATACAAATGAGCCTTTCCTAGTTTCTTCGGCACGGAATTGGCTCGTTTAAGGCTGTTTCTGAAATACGCAACCGGAGGCTGATTGCGGTTGCAATCAACCGCATTAAAAACCGAGCAATCCAGGGACGGAGGAGAGGGGTCTCGCGTTTAATCGCGTGCTACCTGTAAAATTACGACGCTGCACGCTTGCCTGCCGTTAACATAATTTTTCCTCGTAATCGGAATAGTTAAAGAGGACAAATCCAAGTCCTGCTTCGATTAATACTCGATACGAAGGTCTCTTTCACCGATATGTTACCTAGGCTCCCCTTAGATTTCCTCTTCTAGCTTACCCCTAACCGAGAGAGACGAGTATCGAACGAAAAATTGATCCGACCCGTTAAATTATAATGATACACGTTTACCCAGAAACGATGGACGAAGCCTATATTTTCGATCGATTTCAGCACGCGAATCATCCGCGCTCTCGGAAGTGTCTCGTAAATAACTTGTAGCCGATCGTTAATTAACGGCGCAAAATTCGCGGCACGGCGGTCCAAGTGTTTCGTGGTGCACGGTGTCTCCCGTACCGTCCAATTACACCCCATTACTCGCGCTCGGAAGCGTTGCCACGATGTCCCGCTGCTTCGACGCGACGAGTTTGTCCCTCGACAATCGATCCTCGACAAATTCGGAAGACCGAGAGTAGCTACACACTTGCCGAAGACGAAACGTCGCTAACTCTCGTGTACCCTCGCGGCCGCAGCGATCGGTATTCATTACGTTAATATCACGTCATCCGCGGCATATCCTGTAATCAAGCGGCTCGCGCCGCACAGCCCCGGGGCTCTGGCTACCACCCCCCGGAGCGAAGAGCTGCCAACCGGCCGACTGTGTTATTAGAAGAGCGTACGGCGAACCCAGACCGAGTAATACGGTAGTAAGGCTCATTGAGATTTATGGTTGGACCGTCTCTCTAACCGCACCTGCTCGTTACGCCTCGTGTTGCTAAACGACGTCGCTTCACGCTTCACCTCGGATGTCTTGTAACTAGTGTGGAAATCGCCTTTCAAACGACACTACTCCGCTTAGGTCCACTGTGTTATAACCGCAGGGACGAGCGTGGAGCTTCCGGAACAACTGTATCCCAATTACGTTATTCTTTGCATATTTTCATTTTCGATATATAACTTGAATTACGTCGATCTTACCTAGCCCGCATCGATCGGTCTCCGAAAGAAAAGAATTCTTTTAATGTATCGATCAAATGTCAACATTGAAAACGCGTATCACGGGAGAGCGAAAGAAAAGGATCAAACTGCGAATTCATTCGTAGAACGAAAGCCATTTTCAGCCTAACGTTCCCTGAATATGGAAACAAATAATCCAGGAAGAGTCGTTCGCGCGTAAAGCGGTCCTCGAAGATCCACGAGAGAGGGCATTGAAAAGAGAGAGGAGGAGGGTAGGAAACGAGATGGTATCGGTGCCATATTAGAGGAAGTTATAAATCGCTGCGAATCTAAAATTGATCTTTTCTGCAGCGGTTCGAGGCGAGAGAGACGAGCGAGGCAGCGTGTCTGCGCGCGGAAAGACGACACGAGCGAGAGAAAGCTAAAAGCGTGGGCGTTCTACGCGCGGATGTCGCCAGGGTAGTCACCTATCGAAGAGAGAAGCCTCCGCGAGAGATATATCGATTGCGACGCGTCTGCGAGTTCGAGATAAGCCAGATCCGCATAGCTGTCGAGCTACCACCCCTCTATGATAACCGGCACCCCTCCAACTTCCGCGTCCTAATGTCTCGACGATTAAAATCACCACATTTAAGGCGACTACATGTTTCTAGATTCTAATATTCCTAGAAATTCCTGGGTCTAACTTATTCATCAGTGAATCTCTCCGACCCGGAAGAGCATATTCTTCTCGAACGAAATTTCGGCCTCATCCACGAGCGTATCCGTAACTCCCCGGTTCGCGTATCGCGGCCTAATTGGAGATGGTCTTCTAGAAAGAAGCAACCGTTCGAAAGAGTCGATGGTAGGAACATTAGCATAAGGGTGGCTGATTTATAATTATAGTCGGGCAAGTTCGGGACGGTTGGCACGCAACTATCGTCTTTGCACCAGCTCGAGGGCTGATTAACATATCTACGGGCGGACACCGAGCCAGGGATAAGTTCAACACGTCTTGGCCACGACTTTATTCCCGTGCACACCGAGCAGGCTCGTGGGTGTCTCGCGGAGACCTTAATCCTTCGAGTCCTTTGTCGACAAAGGTCCTGTTTGCACGCGTTCGAGTCTCGTGACTCGGGCAACGCGCGGCGATACACGGTAACTGGATCGAGCGGACGATCGCCATTGGTAATCGGAGACGCTTCGCGCTCGAGCGGGCATTTCTTCGCGCGCGAGAACCACGCCGATAAAACACCACGGAGGAAGCGTTCGAATACGTCGGATAAGCAGTTTACGATCGATATCATTTTTTTATCCTCCCTATCCGGTTCGTGTTTTGATTAGCTTGTATAGGTTACGGGCTTTTAGAGACTCGTAAATGGGCCTGTTTTAGGCGCTGTTACGTTCGTCGATGGGTCCGATACGTGCATCGTAAAACGAAACGTGTTCTGCCTTTGTCGAGAGTCTTATTTGTCTTTGCTCGATCAATTGTCGCTTAAGCGAGGAACGATCGAAGGACATTTGAAAACTATTGAAAAATTGTAGCGACTTAATTGGAGCAGTTTTTTTACGAACGATCGTAATCGTTTCATTAATATTCGCTGCACCAATAATCGCAGGCTGTGCACGCACACCGACCCTCCAACAGAGATATACCTTTACACCACGTCCACGTAACGTCGTGTACGTAAACAACGAGCGGTGCTTCGCGTTATCAGCGACGCGCAGCGTCGCGTCCTCGACGGGGGCGTCGTCTTTATCTCGCGCGCCGTGGCGTCTTGTTATCAGGCGGCCATTAGAATATCTAAATACCACCCCCACGCGTCCGAATCTCGGTGTGGCGCGAGGAACGCGCAAGAGGGCGTCGAAGCCATAGGGTGGCTCTTTACCGAACATTCTCATCATTTTCGGCCCTTCTACTTTCAACAAATCTCGATTTTACAACTTGTACAATCTGACACGAATTCATCACAGAAAGGTGTCTCGTTTACGACGCATCGATTAAAAGAATGCGTTAAAAAGAAACTACTTCAAGAGCAAATTTTGATCGCATAAATCGCACAAGCAGTGATTCGACATCAGGAAGAAAAGAAATTCCTTCCACTCGATTTTCATGTTTATATTCATCGATGCTCTTATCCTGCGGCTTATCGAACGCTGCCAGCTCCTTGTCACCTCTTTTTCAAACTCTTTTTCAATCACGTATGCATCGCGATACGGGAGAAATATATATTTGTTCGATCAAAATCGACATCCATGAAACTAAAATTCATTTCAATTTTTATTCTGTCACTTTCAAACTTCGATCCATATGTTGCTATTGGCAAGTATATTTATCGGAATTAAAAAACAATCCTTGGAACACCGAGTTAAATTATGTGCAATACGGAGAACTAACGCTTTAAAATACGATTATAAATATTTGTTAATATATCGAGGTAAATAAGGTACGAAAGGTACACAGGATAAGAGGAAAAAGAAATTTTTCAATCAGGGACGTAAAAATGAAACGAAGATGGAATCATTGAAATATGGAATATCTGGAAAGCCAAAAGGACATTTGAAAAAGCGAAACGTTTCTGTGCGAGGAGAACCGAGGGAGGTGGATCGAAGGGGCCAGGAAAAGAGCGAGAAACGGGGTTGCAAAGGTAATCTCTGCACCGTGTTGCCTTGGAAGGGTTAAGTTGTAGAACCACGGCTGGTCGCCGAAGATAAGGACAACTCGAATCGCTCTCGCAGAGCCGCAGAATCCGCAGGACTCCTCAGGCTGCCGCACCGATTACCCTCGAGAATCGTCGCGACGTCGCGTCGGTCAGCCTCGAAAAATCTCGGATAAAATCCGACGAAATTGCATGCTGGATATCACGATATCACATATTTCGCTAAATTATTAATATCGATCACTTACGATGATACTTTTCTTTCGACACAATCAACCCTTGCGTAGTCTCTCAAACTTACCTGCAACAAAAACAAACACTATTAGCGTATTTTCTTGACAATTATTTCTTCTCTAAGATCTAAGAAATGAAATTTCATTCAGCAGTAAATTTTTACTAAAGATAAAAAAAGTAATCCCTGTAACAAGTATGAAGAACAACGTTTGTGGCAATTATTTATCCGAATTTCGAAGCCTGGTATACGCGTATCGTTGGAAAAAGCGAAGCGACCGACTCATTACGGGTAATCAATAACCGATACATTATCGGTTCGGTGTGGAGGAGACGGTGGAAGGTAACCAGGAGGGGCAGCTCATCTCCTACGAGGGTGAGTCTGGCGTTCGACGGGGATGTTCGGGAGTTCCGATTTACACAAGTATATTGAATTTATTGAGATGAGCCTAGGGATAGCGGCCAGGAGGATATTAGCTGCCTACCAACCACCCCGACGTTTCATACGATCCATCCTTCCCCTTTTCGCCGCGTTTCAACCCCTCAACGCCTCTTTCTCACCCTCTACTCCTATTCCACTCTTTCCAGACCAAACCCCTACTTCTCTCGCTACGTCGTTCTCGTGCATTTATTAAGATCGCCCGGCTGATTTATGCCGACCGATAGCAGCCTGACGAAGGGGCTTGCGATTCAAAGCAAATCTAATATCGAGTCTGGCGTCGATTATCGGCGGACTTGCCAATTTAATAGAAAATTCATTTGCTGAAATTCTGAATCGCCGATTTCGAAACTCGTTGAAAATTGCCGAAGTATCGTAACAAAGTTTCTAATAATTCGTTACGAAGGGTGAACCATTTCCGAAAACGATCGCCTGACGTTTCTCAATCCCTCAAAAGGCTGTTCGGCCGATGATCGAACTGTAGAAAACTCGTGGCACCGCGAAACATCGTCCGAGCACGAAAGCGGTGAACAAAAACCGAGCAATTATCGGCCGCGGTGTCCGATAAGACAGGCATCTCCAACTCTCGTTCGTTCGCGATCATAAATAAGGTTGGGATCGTTTTAAAATTACCGCAGTTAGCCTAACCTGAAAGGGGAAAGAGAACTCTCCCCCGATCAGATATATCGACGCTAGGGGATGAAGATAACGAAATCCGCGGGTTGCGAGGAGATCGATCGGCCACGACTCGAGCTTTCGGCACCGATGCAACCCCTGAAACTTTTCGCGGGGAGAGAGCGTTTTCGCGATGACGGCCAGGTTCGTGTTGGGGCCGGTTTCGAAGAGAGCTTATCGCGAAGCGCACGCGGTCGCCACCGCCAGTCACCAGCCGCGGAATTCCGAGGAATTCCTCGCCCGGACAGGGTGAAGAGGAAGGGTGTCGAAGAGGGCCGACAACGTGCCACCAAGGGGATGTTTTATACCGGGTGCTCGATTTTTTCGCCCCTTTTCGGTCAACCTTTCCAAATCGGATCTATTCGAAATCGATTCCACTAATCCGATAAAAGCGGCTTTTAGCGAAACTTAGAAAATAACTGTTCCAAGATCGCGTTACCGTTAAGATCGATGTATCGGTTGGTTAATTTCGCAGAATCGTCGAGGCGAAAAATAAAATCCAAAAGGATGCATTATCGCGTAACTCGGCTCATCGGCTCCTTTGGTTGTCGCATCGATGTCCTTTATCGACTGGTTCGACTACGTCCCAGGAACATTACCGAGCCGGTTGATTGATATACAAAGTTGACAAAGTGCACGGCGTCGGTTGTCTACGTGGTGGGTGGGTAATGGTGCGGCAACCGTATCTCGCCATTGTACCCCTCGGTACCTCTCGGTTTCGTATCTTTTCTGGAAAAGGAATCCGTGGTTCATCCGCGAGACGATTCTCATGATTTATCGCGAAATGTCCTACTACCGAGACAACAACCGAATTCCGCTTTACACTTTGCATTTCTACATTTATGGCTCGGAAGAATTCAACATTTTGCGCGATCCGAAAATTCGATATACACCGAGTGTGAAATCTCGGAATTGACCGAGTCGAGGAAATTTCTCAACACCGAAAGACGCATTTCCTTATCTCCCGTAACGACGGTTATTAATCGATGCGAGCTGTTCGAGATATCGAAGCTCCCCTGGCTCTCG
The DNA here is from genome assembly GCA_945859555.1 of Megachile ligniseca. Classification (NCBI taxonomy): domain Eukaryota; kingdom Metazoa; phylum Arthropoda; class Insecta; order Hymenoptera; family Megachilidae; genus Megachile; species Megachile ligniseca. The sequence continues at coordinate 3,439,814 of OX243792.1, forward strand.
CTGTCTCGTACCCCTTGGATGTGTGCAACGTGTACGGCAACCGGGGAATATCAGGGACGTCTTTATGCGAGGCTCGAATCAAGCTTAGGATTATGATTAATGTACGTTCGACCAGAAAAATCTGCTCGACGTTCATTCGCGCGATTCGAGATATCCTTTATTTTCACGCAGAAATATTCGTCTACGGAAAATTATTTTCTGGTTAATTTTAACAGACGTTCCTTACAAAATATCCTTATTCATGTCACACGATACGATTCTTCCATTTCACGAAATTAAAGATTTTTCAAATTCCTCGGCCCTCTTTCTATCACTTTTCTCGCTGAGCCATTTCCGTATCGGGTCGCGATACCGGAGAAATCGGCAATGCATGTGCGTCTCGCCTCTCGTATACAGGATGATTTATTATTTTTATCTCGCCACGGTTCCTCGCCTGGACTACCACGAAAGAGGCGACGTAGAAAGATGTCCCGAACGAGGGGAATCGTTTCATCCGATGAAATTCAAAACTGCCCTATCGTTAACGCGTAATATTCATCCCTGTATTTATCGACGCTTCCTAGAGTCCCTTATGAAAGAATTAGCTAAGGAGGAAACTGTAATCGCTATAAACGGCGATTTAGCGTTTAACGTAATCGTGTCGCGAGTTAGCGTGCAGAGGTGTCCGATAAGTCGTCCGTGTGAGAATCGGCATGGGGTAGTTGCTATCTTCTATCCGACTAACGGCTCGATGAAAAGCTCGTCTTTGTGGATGTTACGCGTGCTTTATCGGTGGAAATATAAGCCTTTATTCGTTCGTTAAATTCGTCGGTAAGACGTAGGTAACAGCGTGTTCCCGAGAGGAACGATTTCGAATTAAGAGGAACAACTTGGATGGGAACATCGAGAGAGCTCTAAGATCCGTGAAATTATGGGACACCGGTCGCTATCAATAATCGATTAATATCGCCGTTTAAATACGATAAGTGGCCGATAACTCGACGGGAAGTCGTCGCGGAGCTGGTAACTAATGACTCGATGAAAAGCTCGTTGCCGCTCAGTTTCCCATAGGCCCTTTAAATTCTTCGTCTGATCGCTAAGAAATTACACCGGGAATGTACGACCGATGAACTTTTACAACTAAGGTCGAAGTAAACTAGAGCATTCGGCGATTTACAATTATCGATCAGATTTAGGTCCTTGGATTTAAGATTCAGGCAATTGTCGAACCACCGAAACGGAAGCAACCGTTGTTTGAAAAAACTATTCTTCCAGAAACGTTTGAATCGTTCAGCAACCCTCGGTACCGGATAAACCCGATAACCCTCGCCTGATCGTAGACAGCGAGTAATTCAATTTCACGATGTTACTCGTAGCCGTAAAAGTCCCGAGCGTACGAGAAACAAGAAGAGATTCTCGAACAAGAGATCCTTCTCTTAACGACGTGTCGTAACGTGGAACCTAGCCGCGAGTTACCAGACTTTTTCATAATGCAGGATTCCTAGGGATTTGGTCAGTTATCGAGGACGGATCTCTGGTAGATCGATCCTGCAACGATTCACAGTGGATTTTCAGGGCGTTTCGAGACGCTTACGAGGGTTACGCTTATGATACCGAAGATTCTCGAAGAGGAAGAGAGAAGTTGGGCCCGAGGCACCTTCGAGATCGAGACGATGAGCACCAGGTGCATCGAGACCGGACCACGAAGCAACGTGCACCAAAGATGCAACGCAGATACCAGATCTCTCGTCTCACTCTGCGCCGAAGCTTCTTCCGTTTCTGATCGATACTTTTTCATCCTTTTTCTTCTCTCGATATTTGCCGTTACGCTTTTTATGCTTCTTTCTTCTCCATTGTTGCAAATTGCAGGATGTTTCACGATCCGATTAAATTCCGGCTCACCCGCTGTCGTCGGAGGTAGTCTTAAGTTTAAAGATTCGAGACAATATGCGCTAGTTTTATACAACGCGATAATGTAACGCAGACATTAGTACGGGGAGGAATGTAAGAACCGTTCGAGCAGTCGAAGCGAAGAAACGTAGGATCGGTGTATTCCAATTTAGCGGCGCGATACCGGCGAACAAGAAGAAGTGCACGCGAAGCGATCGATAAATCGGTTCTCGACAGAGGGATGGAGAGGGAGCTGGTCAGGGTGCGGGCCCGATTAACACGTTGTTTGTATAGGGGAATGTATAATAACAGGTTGCGCCGTTGGCATAGGTATCCATTTGTATCTGTAGGAGGGCATCTCGGGTTCTCATCCCGTGGAAGGATAACAGCTCGACCGAACAACGGGAGAGAGAGGAGAGACGGTGAAAAAGAGAGAGGAAATTTTCCAAGAGCATTCGAGGAATAAGATGGGAATATTTGGTGAAATATCGGCAAAAATACCGAAACGATTCGATGACACTAAGGTAGCACCGAAATGTCCACCAACGTAGCACAAATGCGTTATAATCTAATATAATACAATTATTAATAAGAATCAATGCGGCATACTCGATCATACGAGTTAAGCTACTCGATAAAGAATACCGATCTCGCGATTGTATTACGATCCACGCGAAACAAGTTCGCACGATCGTTTCTCTATAATTTTTCTTTCGAAGAATTTCCTTTTATTTTTCTCGCTTTTTTATTACGGTCGGATCACGCACGAAGAGATCAGATCAACGGACAGGTACACGGCGAGAGAAAGAGATCGTCCGAGGCCTTTCACGTCGGCCTTTATGATTTGTTTACTCGGATCGCCCTCGATGCGAAACCCGCCCATCCTGGCAGGCCAGCACCGAGTTCCGAACTCTGACCCCCGGCTAATTGTTGTTGGCTCTAGATCCTCGATAATCGTCCAGCAGATATTCTGACAGCGTCAACGACACCGTTTTCGCGATCATTCGCGATGGAATTTATTGCTGTTCGGGTATTTCGAATTTCCGAAGAGAAATAGTGTTCGTCGTCGCGATTTCGCCGAGGAACAGATCGGGAAAAAGGGTCCAGCGCCATGGACACGGAGGGAGGAAAAATGGATGGAAAAGAGATAAACAGCAGCCAGGAGGATCCACGCTATCGGCGAGTCGACGAAAGAGAGAAGGAGAGACGTTTATCTGGCAAAGCTCTCTTCCTCCGCCACCCCATCTGGCCGTTTCCGATATTAAAAATATCAGCCGGCAGATAGGAGGCCGGCTATCGGCACTCGAGCACTCGAAGGAACTTCCATTAAAAATAGCTATCTCTATCTGAAGCCGGTACTACAACACAACACCGTGGGCCCATGCCAGACACGGTCTATGCTTCTCCTTCTTCGACTCGCGGCTAACCGGATACCGTGCTCTCTTTCTGGCTCGTTGCAACAGCGGCTGCCTGCTTTCGCGGAGAAACGGACACGAAGAACGTGCACCGGCATAAAAACCGGGCTTTCTCAGGAGATACGGGATCTTATCGCGGGCAAATGTTTGGAGCCGCGATATCTGCCCGGTTTATCAGCCTCCACTCTTCGCCTCACCCTTCTGCACCCCAGCCTTTACCTTTATTTCGCTACTAGGGTTCCAACCTCGTTAGCCAAAAATTTACAAATATTCAAAGCTTTCGCATGTTCGAATTTGGAATCGGAACGTTTCGACATTTCAAATTTCAGAATCCGTGAAATCGCAGCTAGTGTTCGCTGAGTCCAGGTTCTTGAACGAACGAATTCTAAAATGGTGGAGGCTGGATTTGGAAGCAGTTCGTTCACCAGGGCCAATTTCCTCTCGGTCGTGAAGCGGTTTCATCGTCGATCGTCTGGCAGTGTCCGAGGCGGGCGGACTTGAAGCGATCGGTGCCGCGATTTCGAGGACGAGGGAAGGCCGAAGAAAGAAGAAGAAGAAGAAGGCGGTCAAACGTTAAGGAGGGCGAAGAGAGGGTTCCACGAAAGGCAAGAACGAAATAAACGATAAGAGGGACGCCGGGTTAACCAACAAGCAAATTAACACGTGGGAGGGTCCGATCGGCAAATGAGATAATTGTGCAACGAGGGACCCCTCCGGGCTCCTCCGGGCTCTCTTGCTCCTCTCGTTCGTTCTACTATGTATCGTTCGAGCGAACGATTCGCCGACTCTCTTCCCGAAGCTCTTGCGGTGCTTCGCGAGCCCACGGCTCCGATCGGTAGAGGCGTGTTACCGATGAATCGACCCATCGATGGATCTATCGATCCACCTCTTCTCCTCTCTTCGTCCTTCGTAGGTCGACATCGAGATTATAGGTGAGCATCGACGGACAGCCACGGGCTTCCAATACTTTGTAAGTTTATTTGCCAGGCCGCCCGTTTGTATCTTTATTTATGAAATACTGACGGCTTCTCTGAACACACCAACCTCTTCTTCCTCTTTTTCTTCCTCTTCGCCACGAAATTAATTGCGCCACGATGCAAAGGGGCAAAGGTAACGAGCGATCGATCGTTTAACGTCGTCGATCGAAACTACTCTTCGTGCCGGTGCCGCTTTACGAATATACCAATCCACAACTTTTTATTTCTACTTATTTCCTATCGTTTCGAATAGACGATCAAAATCACGCTTTTTCTTCGACTCGTACAAGTTGACCTATCCCATTTTCGAGCGGTCACGGAACGATGATTTATCGGACGATAAATCGAAGATCGAACGTCATCGAGCAACCGATCCCGATAACGCTGTACACACCGCGAGAGTCGAGTATACAATTTATTGGCAAAGAAATCGACTCGTAGGACAGAACGGTATCAACAAACAGAAGAAGAGACAAAGTCCAAGAGAAGAGATAAGCGAGCGACGAGCGGACGATATCGATCAATGACCAGATCTCGATCGGATCTGGCCCGTTCTTACAACTAATCGTCGTCTAGACGATTTATCGAGCTTATCGCAGCTCGACAATAAGATCGATCTCTAGATGATACCGCGATTACGAAGTAAACACGATCGTAGTAGACCGACAACGAGCTATCATCTTGATTCTAACAATTCTGTATCTGTTACCGCGACTATAATATGCTCGAGTAGTTTCAATTACGAAACAACCGTAGGTTAGGCGATGATAAATTCATCTTTGCAACGACTTTGCGCAAGCGTTTCTCTCTGCCCGAACGCGTAATCATTTTTACGGTTACCTGGGATTAACGTTTTCCGAGTAAATTCACCGAAGAGCTTCTTTACAGAACTTTTCTTACGTATCTCCGGCTTAAACGCTGATGAATATTCAAACGTACCCGCGTGGAATTTCTCTTCTTTCGTTAATCGATGCTTCGGTACACTTCCTAGACCTTGGAGCAGTTCGGTCCATTAAGACACGTCCGAATCGAGTTTGAAACAGTTTGATCGATTAGAAGCAGAGGTATAACGCTACGTAATAACGTTGAAAGTAATAATCGCATCGACGCCATTTCTACAAATTTGTCGACGTCATTACGCGATTGGGAGAGGTAATATATCATACAGCTTAACGAATCATCGTACGAAATAGTTATCGAAGCAGTTTCATGAAGCGTCGATAACTCTTTTCGATTCTGGGAAGAAAATTGCAAACGAGTAGAGGCATCAATTCTGAGAACAGGTTGCGGAACGTTTCCAGGAAACGGTAACATCGTGGAGATGAAACAATCCAGTTACTTTTACACGTCAGAAAAATTGCTTATACGGTAATAAAAGATTTCGATTCGATAAGAATTGTCGAAAGTTCGAATTCGAGGAACAAAAGAGGCGTGCAGAAAGCTGGAAGAACGGGCGGGAAGAGAGGCAACGTACGAGGATGCCAGCGACACAGGGAGGAAGTGACGTCACGGTAAAGTAACGAGCCTCGCTTAGCCGCGATAAGCCGGTAATCGCGCGATCTTAATGAACTCCTCCCATTAACGCTCCGAGGCCGCGACCGGCAGCCAACGTTCGACGAAACCCTTTCCTTCTTTTTCTCTCTGTTCGCCTGCTTTCGATCACCCTCGTCGAATCGGTCAACGATTCCCACTACCGGATCTATATACTCCGAATCGACGTTTCTGCACAATATGTCGATACTTCCTACGCGGGCCCATTATACGCTACTCGATGGTTTTTCCAGTCGGTTTTGCTGATCGGCGAATTTCACAAATTATTTGCAAAAAGTCACGCTACAATATCCTACGATCGTTATCGAGAACTGAACACACGCGGTAGAAGCAGCTAAAAGTTGACAGCGATGAACTACGGGCACATAATTGTGCAGGGAAGTTTTCGAGTTTACACGAGATAAGGTTGTTGAGAAGATAGAGAGATAATCGACTGACAACGCATGAAACGGAACTTTCGTGCTTCGTGTCGTATAACGTTTGGTGCACGTTCTATGACCGACGCGAAGATAGTCGCCCTTTCTTTTACAGCGCGATAGCGTACCGATTATCAAACGTACACGTATCGCGTTAATTGATCATCGATGTTTTACATAGAGAACCGATAACCATGTATTATATCAATAATAAAATGTTTAATATTAAGCTAATAGTGTAAATATAATACTAGAAAGGGTGAAATAAAATTGATAGATATTAACGCGATTCGTTAGTGGTAATAATCGATTAATCGTTAAAAAATCTACGCATATAAACAATTTGGACCGAACTCTGTTTACTATCAAAGTATCACGATATTTCCCAATATAGTACGAAAGCAAAATGAATTTGTCCAAATAGTAAATAAAAATTTTTACAGATATAAGAAAGGAACAATGATAATATGTATATCGCGATTGAAAATTGTTTATACTCACTTGTCAGAGATAAAGAAGCATCCCCCTTCAATTGGCTAGCTCTCCGTTGTCTCCACAATAGCAAACTCATGTCAAACACCGGCACAAGATTCCGTAGGTGTTCCACTTTGTCGTTTCAAATTGTCACAGTTTCGCGAACAGATTCGAACATCGCGTTCGCGACGACTCGATGGTCGACCAAATTCTGCTCCTGGTTTTCCCTACGATTTTTCGAGGCCACAACAGCGATTTCGATGTGACTCAACCTCGCGCAATCGTCGACAACACGCTCTGCCTATTTCAAGGTGGCCCTGATCAGCGCGGTGATCTGATTCGATCACGAACCGATAAAGCGTCACGTTATCGGCACGAACTCCGGACAGACTATCGCGGTATTTGCGATTCTATCGACACGCATCGATCTCTCCTTCCCTCTTCGTGTGTTTATTCAAATACACGAGCGATTCGAGGCACGGCTTCCCTTTGTTCAATTTATCTCGCATACAAAAAGTGTGCACATTTTTTAACGTAACTAGGGATTCGGAAGTGTTTTTCCTAACGATAATACAGCAATGTAAGGATCTACCTGAAATGCGAGAACGTAGGGATTTAGTCATCAAAGGACTTACTAAAATTCGAACAACGAGTTCTGTCGCTATCTTGATCGAAACCGATACGATTGAATCTTGTTCGATCTTTAATCGTACACAAAAATCGTTCTATCTATCCTCTCGATTCGAGCCCAATTACCGATTTTTCCTGATTTTCTCAGATTCGGACATAATAGGGTAACTCAGAAATTTCAAAAGTTGCGAATACGTAACTTTAGATAAAGAAAAAATATAAATTCGCTAATATACATACAAATTGTCAAATTCGGGGATATGCGTTCGATCAGCGTATCGATCTCGGTATCCTTTGCTCTCTGGTAGTTTCGAGGCGAAATCGAAGTGGACCGATTTTGCGGTGATTGTAGCTGCGACCACGGGAATAAACGAGCCGCGCGGATAATCCGCGTATCGCGGCCGAGCCGTGTGCTCGGCCCGACAGCTACGGGGACACTCTTATCGGGCACTCTCGTTGCTCGATAAGCCGCCGGTACCACGATCGGCATCTTATCGATCGGGCACACGCGCAAAAGCGATCCGCTCGGAAAACTGCCAGCTAATTGCGCGGTACCCTCGACAATTAGGAACCATCCCTGTTACGCGTCACGCTCAAATTTTCGTCACGGCTGGCCATTGGCCGATAACGTCTCGTACCTGGACCACGATAAGGCTAATTGAATGCCGACGATACTCGCAAACAGCACTGGGATCATGCTTCTCTGCGGAAAATCCTGCTCCACGACTGCTTTCGCCTCGATTTTTACATTTATTTGTCAATTCGCTGATTTATATGGGTTTAGAAACTTGGCTCATTCGAACTATAGCGAAACTATCGTTTGTATTTCACGAATTTAACGGGGATGAAGTTGAAGGATAGCAAAACTAAGTGTTACGAAATATTCATAGAAAATGATTTCTGTTCTGCGACATGTTGCACGAAATTCTATGTATCCACTCGAAGTTCCGCTCCCAGAAGTACGATAATTACCAAACTCACTGCCTTTCTTTTCCTTCCTCCGCGCTTCTGCCTATTTATCAAGCTCTCGAATTTCGCGATTTCGACTCAACGATCCGACGCGGTCGATGATCTTTCGGCACAGTGGAAGCACGCGATTAACGCGAGGAGGCTTTGGGTGTGCTTGAAAAGCGACGGCGAAGACGAAACCGCAGCGAGATGCTCGCCGTTGCAGGGAAACACTATCACTGGTTTCCAAACGGCACCGAGACCCATGGCAATGGCTACCTGTTATCACTCTCCTCTCTCTCCGTTTCCGTCCCAGGACAGCTGCCTTTCTCCTTCTCTCTTTCTCCGTTCTCCTCCGCGTTCTGTTACCTCACGATAATGCCGAGCAAACATTCCGCTTTTCCCTTTCGCGGCTAAGCCAGGACGAAGCTGACTACGCTTCAACGCCGACGGCGTTCTCGGAAGGGCTGTGAATTGTCTACCGAAGATTATTCGAAGAACGATCGACTTGTTTCGCGATCGGTTTCGTTCGGAAATTTTCTAATCGGTTCAATTTCCCTTGGCGGGTCTGTGCTTTACAGAATCGAGAAAACTTCCATATAGTTCTTGGCCTACCTTAACTGTCTTTAATAAACCAACAACGAGCTCTATCGTAGCGCCACTAAACGAGTATGTTCTTATCGATCGACACCGATACTCATGGGATATGTACATATTTCAATATCGAATCCTGCGAATTACGTAGGTTGTTCGAGGAAAAGAAAACCGTAAAGATGTATGTATAGGTGTACAGGGGGATACCAGAGCACCTCCTGTCACCGTCGTCACGAAGCTTGAACTTCGCCGATAGCGTGGCACGATAACGGATAACGATAACGCTCGGCGATACTCGTAACCCAGGCTCCGTGACTAATGGCGATAACGATAAGGACGATCGTAAGACACGTAGGGAACGGGTTGTGTAGCTAATAACCGTACTCTTTGTCTCCTCGCGTCTCAACGACGGCTCGTTTCGACGTTCGCGATTAGATTTTATAATCGTTACGATTTTTCCTCTTTTCATCGATTTCTGCGGTATTTGTGTCTATACAAGTATTTTTACGCGCGACACTCATTTAAACATATTTGTGTTTTTAACGATCGACTTTCTATAAAGTTACGGAGGATTGCCAAGTGTATTTGAAATTTTAGTCAGAAGTGAGTGAATTTGGTGAATTCAAGTACTGGATAAATCGTGAAGAGGATAGAACAGTGCGATCAAATTGGCATTGAAAAAGTTTTGTTCTGTATCGAATATCGGAATTCCAAGTAATTTCGATGCGTCGACCATAAATGAACACGGTTACATGCTAGTTAAATTTCTGTCATTTTATCCACCAGGAAATAATTTACCATGCAGAAATTTACATTCTCGACATCGAAACGTTCCCTAGTCATTTTTAATAATAACAGGTTCTCGCACTTGGCCGCATAATTCAAACCTCTCTGCCTTTCGCGAAATAAATGATACTCCATCAAAAAGACAAATCGTCCGGTTGAAATCGTTTCAACCTGCGCCAAGTGATAAATTCACAGAATCGAATGATCGACCAGATCGTTTAATTATATGCTCGTAATTTATTCCTAACGGTGCTAATGGACGCGTCTTTTCACCGTCGCGACGACCCATTTATCGCCTTTTCGTCGATTTTCGACGTTACGCAACTTATTACGCGTGGCTAGTATTGCGAAAGCGGACAATTATCGTTCGCACGATCGTTAATTACCTGCCAATAAATTATCGGCAACCTTGCAAGGTTCGACGGGAACCAGTCGAACTCGCGCCTCTCGCGAGTTCCTTTTTAATTAGACCCTCGAATGATTTACGGTCAACCGCGAAAATCGTTTCGGTCGCTTTACTACCGATTAATTACTCTCTCCGTTCTTTAACGCTCCGCTAATAGTTTGCGCCACTGGACGGTCCGTGATTAGAAACTATCGATACGAATCGAATAGCTGCAATGATATATGTGCTTACAAATGTACTTACGCGGTGTCACATTTGTCAACGATAATTGTCTTTCTTTGAGCTAATATATTCGATATTTCTTCTATTAACTATCGATTGTTCAATTCTTCCATTTTCCTAAGCGTCAACCTTGCTCAGTTTCGACACTTTCATCGTCCGAAATTCTCAAATGCTCCAATTGGGAAACTTCAACATTCCAGATAACCTGTAAGAATTTGGAGATTTCTGAATTGGAGATTTGAACACGGTTAAATGGAGAAGGTATCCGAAGGACGGATGATCGACGTACGCGGTGTCGGTGACCCGGGCCTGTTTGGAGAAACTCGAAGAACGAGCGCAGAAGAAGAAGAAGAAGAAGCGTTCCTTGGCGCCGTGTTATCTTATTCGTTAAGATCCTCCGGGCAACCGAGAGGGGAAGATCCAACAGTGGTCTCACTGTCTCGCAAGATTCTCTCTTGTTTCTCCGCGTCTCTTTTCCGAGAGCAGATCGACGGTCCCCGGGGAGGAAATCCAGGAACGGTCTGTTTCAGTCTAGACGGAGATAGACCCTTTCTCTCCTTTCTGCTCGATCTTTCATATCCTTTTATCTGGACGCTGCTCTCATCTGTCCGGGAAGATGGACAGGGATACGGTAGTTGGTCCTCGTGCCCGCAGTCATGCCCACTGATTCGTGAGTCTGCTGATAACGCTCTCCAACAAATTTCTACTTTCTTTACGCGTTTACATGCCTTACGATATTTCGAGTTTATTAATATTTCTCGCTTTACATTTGAGAATGTTCTCCGAATTGATGGAATAGCGTCGAATAAAGGCAAAGAATTAATAACATCCCCTAAGAGCGTTACGGGATTATCGTAACGTTGCTGGACTTTCGGTCGGTTTCAGGATCCACGGTTCGCATTAAAAACGCAGCATCCTCCGCGATAGTCGTCCTGGCGTGTATATACTCGGTCGCAGATGTCGCAAAACGCCGAGAGCAGCCGGCACCGAAGTTCTCCGATAGCCTGATGGTCATTTCTCATTTGCGTAATCTCGTCCTGCTACCCTTGCTTTTCTCTCTCTCTTCGTCCTTTATCCTGGATATAACGTAGAATAGCTGGAGAGAGAAAGAGGAAGCTCTTCCGCGAGCTCCAGGGGCTGACTCGTGCGACCATTTGTTCCGCGGGGCAGTTTTGACGAGGCGAACTCTCCGTTGTCCTAATCGGTGCCGCGATGCGACACCTCCTCCACCGGGAGCTAATCATAATTGCGCGCCACGATAAAAAGTGTCCGGCTCTTTTTCACCGTCCTAGGCGTTCACCGGAGGGCACGCTCGGACGATGACGAAGTGCAGCGCGCGGATATCGCTCGCGTAATCGAGCCGCTAACGTTGCGACGAGTTTCTGGTTTCGTTCAATTTTCTGTACACGGAAAATTCTCTCCGCGATTACTCTATGTTAGGAAATCGCTCGCCTCTTTTAAGGATCGGTCGAATTTCCAATACGCGCTGCGTACACACGCGATTCTCTGTTCGAATCGTGCAACTTAGCAGAGTGAAATATTCGAGAAACGAGCTATCAAAGTTACCGAACAGTATCACGAAAGCCTTAACCCATTACATTCTTCGAAAGTGGAGGAAACAAGCGAGTAAAAAAAAATACTCCAAGTAAAAAGAAGTACATCGCAGTAATTACTGAAATTATGCCTTCAGAACGTACGATCTTTAATGTGTAAATATAAATACGCACGCTACTCTTGAACGAGCCAATTACGTATTCTTTTTCTTGTTTTCGTAAAAAAAAGATCAACCCTCGGTAAAAAGTTCCGCCGCGATGATTTACCGCGATTCAATTTTTAATTATACACCGGCCATATTTCACGCGATATCACGTGAGAACGACTATTCGCATAGCGTGGTGGTATCGGAAGGAGTTTCGGGTAAAAAAAAATCGATGTCACGTTGAAACTGGAAACGGGAAATAGAAAGGAACAGAACCGGATATCCTGTCAAGAGTGATCTAACACCCGATGGTCGATCGCGTCAGGAGGTCGACGAGGCGCAGTTCATCCCTCACGCGTGTTTATACGTCGTTTTCACCCCGCGTATCCACCCCTTTGTGACGACAGGTGAGAAGCGTGCCTCCCGAAAGCCCGTCTGATAGATGGCCGATTTTGACCGGTCATGCAAATGTATCGGTCAATTTCACCCGTCCACGTTTTATCGAAGTGCTTTCGTCCGACGCAACAAAACGTTCGAAAGATCCGGCAAATTTCAATCGTTTCTACGTGAAATCTTTATTTAACGACGCATTCAGCTATAACACTTATAAACAAAACATAACGATCTAAAAAAGGGTTTAGTCCTAACATATAGATTGTTAAATGTCTGATAGTTTGAAAAATATCGCGAGTTAATAGCTTTCCACGTAGGAACAATTATAGCGAAAACGATCTTTTACGCGAGGATCCGATAGTATCAAGCATCGTTCTCTTTGAAATTAATGGTAGAAACAGGGCGGCTGGGCCGCGAGCGGAAGTCCTGAATGGATGGATTGCCAGATCCTGATCACTGGCCAGTTCCAGCAGAAGTCTGAAGAGTGGTCGAGATAGCGACCGATCCTCGAGCTTGATCGACGATTTGTCAAAGTCTTTCCACGTAGCAAGACGGACACCGCGACAATGCCGTCTAATGCTCTACGGCCCTGATATTTAACGTTACATCGCAAAAAACCTGTCTTCTCCGAGCTTGTTCGGATCGGTCCAACAAAAAACATTGTTCGCCGAGTCCCTTTTCTGCGTTAACGCATTCGACGATTCGGGAAGAAGATTCTTCCTGAAGTGCTTGTCGAGAAAATGGTAAATTCTTAAATTTACAAATTCCCCGTAAGATGGAACTTCGTGTATACCCGACGTAAGTGTCTTGAGAAAAGAGTCGGAGATCCCGTTTCAGAGACGTCCTGCCACGTGTTCGAGTATATCCTTTTCGAGCCGCTCGAGGAAACAGGAACGACTCGGCTGTTCGAGAACCGGAAGCACCACGTGTGGACTTAATGGACTGTTCGCGTATGCCACTTAACCGGTTGTTGCGTAAGAGGAACGATTCTCACCTACCTTTACGAGGGTTGGACACGTGTCGAAAGGGGATGGGAACGGAATTTCAGTCGTTTCGAACCTCTTGCAACCAGCTATTACAGGATGTTCGCAGCGTTAGAAACTCTCTGTTCGAGTCAAAAACTCGTATATTTCTTTATTTCGACTCTTTTCTCGTTTCGATGCGCGTTACTTCGCGATCGTCGATCTTTCCCTTGGCCTTGGCATTTGCGAATAAATGGATCCACTGTCCGTCAGAGGTGGAGGCACGGACAGCAACGAGAGACGGCGCAAAAGAAAACGAAAAAGAAACCGACGCGACGGCGAAACGAGGCTTTCCGCGTGATAAGATAACGCGTTTGTTCGATATCGCTTAGCACGAAACAGGCTACAGGAGCCGAGAAGAGCGTGTAATTGTCCTGCATGTATTCACCACGCAGCACGAATATCTTCGCTCGGACATCGACTCGCCATTAAGCCATTAACTTTCAACAGAAACTCGAAATAACCTTTCGTAAGCGACTACTCGTGCAACTAATCGCATTGAAAAATGCATGTCCGCCAGACAAACCTCCGAGCGATAATTATTCAATTTGTAACTTCGGAGAGCATCCTTCGGCATCACTGTCGTTTAAAATTCGAGCTACCCCAAAGAATCGTGAGAGAAATCATCCCCAGATCCCGGCTGACGGACACAATAATTTCCCCGTCATCGAAAGGTCTCATCCATCGCGAAAGAACTTCATCGAGAACTGTCGAAAAGAAACGAGGTGTCTCTTTCGAACGAGCTGTCGAATCGCCGCGACAGAGAACGCACCGCGTCGATCCATTGGTCGGTGGGGGTGAGAAAGGGTGGTTTAATCGCAAATTGACTGGTCGTCGCCAATAAAAATTCAATAACGGCCCGGTCGACGTTGGTTATTGTCGAAAGTTCGTACCAGGCCTTTTAACGGCCTCCGCCCACGCGGTCTCACCCCCTTCAACAACCCCCTTCTATCTTTCTCTGTTCACCGGCTCTCTTGCTTTCTTTTTTTTCTCGCTAACATTCGCTCGAAAAATATTCGATGTTATCTGGCCAGCGTGAATTGGCTGCTGACGCTCGTGTACCGAGACCATGTTCCGTTTCTCTTCGGCTCCCTTTTCCATCCCCCTCTCTCTTTTTCGTCGATGCAAAACGGACGCGTAAGCTCGTACGCGTGAACGGATAACACCACTTTCGCGTTGTGTTTTTACGAGTCGACATTAGCGCACACCGGTTGTAACGAGGGGTTAAGAGGGTGCCGAAAACAACCCCGATCGATTACTGCTAATTGACGCTTTCTACCGTTTCTCGGGAATTCAGCCACGAAGAACCGTGTTTTCCGATAATCGATATAATCTTTTGTCATAATTTCTAATAACGAAAAGGCTCGCAATGTAATCTTTCATAACACTGTTGAAATACATTGTGTTCCAACACTGATAATTAAGCGTCACAGCGGGATTTTAATACATTACCTAACGAATACGAACCGGTTAATTTTTCACCGAACCGTCGAGCGACAAAAACGAATTGTTTAGTGGAAAAAAGAAACGATCGACGCAGTTGCCGCAGGCGATTGATCGAGAAAATACAAAGTGCAAAGATATCGAACGGTTCGCGATAATGCAACGGACGAAGTTTATAATGCTATAAAGAATAGCGCGGACAGCCGGAGCGGATAACGAGTCGCTGAAAGCGTCGTTAATTCGCGAACACGTTACACGCCACGATTTACAAGCTAACCGGGAAATCTGGACATCTTGTCTCTCTTTGATATTTGCAACCTTAACGGGCGAATCGCGGTAAACAGCTACCATGATTTTTCCATTGATCGGTTGAAAAGTGGACACGTTTCGATGTTCGTCTCGTATTTTTCTTGATGAGATTTGAATCTAACTCACTTTTATAAAGCGCATTTCACGAGAAGCTACATATACGATAAAAATAAGATGTCACGTATTTTCAGCAGGAATTTAGCACGTTTTTGATCGACCAGATTTCGAGACCATAGAAACATTAGGTAGGTAGATGGTATTAACAAATGTGCGCGGTATAAACATTATTTTCATCGAGAAGCGTGGAATTCGATTTCGCAAGCGTACGTGCGCGGTTTTCGAGCCTAATTGCGAGCTCGATCGAGGCTGCTATTTCGATAAATAGCTAAATAGCGGCGGTGGCCCCGGTGAAAAGAGCAGCAACGTAAATCGGAGGTTAACGTTTGTCCCGACGTTAACCTTTTCCGCACGAGGCGTCGACACCTGAGATAAGGAACGTCTGTTAAGGTACATGGATCCGAGTCTAATAAGCTTCCCTCGGTTTTCTGCCAGATAAATATCGGCGAGCTCACGGTATTCCGTGCAACCGACCGAGTGATTTACAAGTATTCTGCCCACACATTCTGTCGACCGGATCGTTGGGAAAATTATTCTGGGCAAAAATCGGAGAGCCTTACGACAGTGAGACTTTGTCGACTTCTGAGGAATTAACCTCTGTTTCACGAACCTAGTAGATCATCCCTCTAAAGGCCATCGATTCACCTTACATTATCTAACGCATCGATTATCCTTCTTATTTCTTTTACTGCAGTATTAGAGATTCCTTATGTTACAAAGTTTTACGAAGTCGTAGATTTTTCAAAGGAGAAATGAAAAATTGTCAAATTGACAAAGACGAGTATCGCAGGAGGAAGGAAGCGAGATTGAAATTTCCGGCGAGAAGAACGATCCCGAAAATGTCTCGATCGAGGAACAGTCGGTACGCGCAAGAAAAAGAGAGCGTCTAAAAATACACGGGCTCTAGGTGGGAATGATTCGGTATCTCGGAGGACGTCACGGGGGTCTGAAATATGAGAGATACGATGGACCTCGCCCCCATACCATCCCATTCCCTCGATGGTGCATTAGCGCTAATCTCCGCTCTTTAGTCCTCTCTTTATCTTTCGCTGCCCTCGTCCTCGGCCACTTCCTCTCCCTCTTCTTCTCGGCCGTTCGTTCGTCTCCGTCTTTCACGCTGGTTCCTCGAGGTTCTACGTCCACGGCCCGGGCTCGGTGTGCCGTATACCTGTTCAACCCGTAGCCCACCTCGGGACACCTTTATCGGCTCGATCTAATCGGTACGATCCGTTATTTGGTGGCCATGTCGGATGCGTGTGCGTGCGCTCGAGACCGGGGCTCCAAGCCGAGTTTTGACACTCGGAATCTCATTAGCGATCGTGAAATCCTTCGACCCTGAAGAGGATTACTGGCAGCCCTGCTAGAGAGAAAGAGAAACAAGAATAAAAGGGCCAGCCGAGAGATCCGAACGAATTCCTCGGGATTTCACGCCCAGTGTACAACTCTTTCTCTCTCGCTCCTTTCGGATAATTATATAATACAAGTCTGGCCGAAATGGGCGGAGTTAACTGCTTGTTCTCCCGAAGGTCGTGCAGGTTTAATGAATTGCTTCGCTGGCCTTTACGCGGCTCGTCTTGGGCGACTTGCTTACTCAGGGTTGCACCCGGTGCATCCTCGCGAAGACTGGTTTTGCGGAATTCGGAAGACCTATGTTCCGCGAAATTAACCCTTCGAATTGCCAATTACGCTCCGAACAATATTTATGACACGGTAATATGCAGTGAACACCTCTTACAGTCCTAAGAGAATTCTAATTTTCCAGAATCTCGTAGTTGACAAGAAGCTTTCTCGTCGGAGGGAAATAATTGGCACGCATTGGACGGAGAGAGGATCATCGAAGCAGTCGATAAATTCGATGCTCCATTTGGAAGGATGTTCGAGAACCGTGGTTATCCCGTTCGAATCTTCGGCATCTGCCGCGGTCGAATCACCGCAGTAGCTTCCTAGCGGGTGCTAACGGTAACTAGCTGAAAGTAGCGGAGCGTCGATATCACACGTCGTAGGACATCGCAGTTTCATTCAAATGCTCAGATAACGGGCACGGTAATGGCGGCAAGTTCTCCGACGATGTTTCACGACGCCCTCCGCGACGTTACTTCTCGAGAATCAATGAATCCGAACACGATAATCCGAACTTCTGCCAAGAGAACCGCCCAAGTCTAATCTGCCCGCGAGAAGAACGCCGACGACGTATTCCCTCGCTCGAACAGATTAGTTCGCGATGAACGTTTCCTGTTTACCTCTTAGCCTATTACGAAACCTGTCAAAATTTACCGAGAACTTTTATCAATATGTAGATTCTGTAAAATTTCATCTGTCATAATCCTTGCAATTATTTACGAGTCCACGAGGTATAAAAATCTCGATCCTCGCAGATTTCGCAGATCGTAGTTGAATTCGCTGCGTTCGATAAAATTTGCCGCTTTCTTAGCGGTGCCAGGGTGTCGTAACGTCACGGCTGAAGCGTACCACCGGACGATAATTCTACTTACGCCAATTTCCCAGGTCCAGACAGTCGCGTATCATCCTGCCACGTCAGCCAAATAAACCAGCAGGAAAAAAAAGAAGTCGAAGATAAGCGAAAGGAGTCGGAGAAACGGCGTTTGGCTTCGACGTGCGCTAGATACACGATACGTGATTACACCTAGGTCCGCAACACCCGCGGGAGAGCAACGAGAGAGAGGAAAAGGAGAGAGCGGAGATGGAAGAAAGAGGGTAGATGGAAGGGTGGCAGGAGAGCGAGGAAGAGGGTAGAGTTTGACAGATCTTCATAAAGGCACACACAACTGTGCCGTGGCGATAAGGGAATCGGGAGCAGGCATCTCGTCTCTCGCCCTGCCACCGCCAACCCCCTCTAGCCACGTACCGGGAGCCGGTCCACCCTCAACCACCCCCGTAGAGGCTTCAATGGGAAAGTTGGAGGGAGACAGAAGCACGGACACTCAGTCAGTACGCTGCTATCATTTTTCCACACGAGTGGGCGGCGGCGTCGGTGGTTCCTGGGTGGTGCTACCCTTCTATCCCCTCCTCGTTCACCCTCTACCCCCTGACTGCTCTCAACCCTTGAACCTGGACCAACAACTGCACCTTCTCGCGATTCGCGGACGTTCGATACGTAAAACGGAGAAATTTCTTTCGGGCTACGGTCGTTTCCGGTTCCTTCGCGGTAAGGGTATGTATGCAGAGATCGATCGATCGGGACTAAATATTAAAGTCTGTCATAAGTTATGAATTATAAATTATATACGCACATCGTCGTCTTATAGAGCAGAGAAATGTCAATAGACAGAAATATAATATAGATGAATAAATAGAAAATAAAACTGTGCCCAATGCGCGAAAGAGTCGAAATCATGTTTGCGGTTCATTTTTCGATACGTACAAGCAACCCCATAAAGTCAATATAAAAACAATCTATAATAGCAACACGTTGGAAGATAGATAATCCGAGCCAATCCCGGACCTCTTCATTTTTCTATTTTCCGCCAGTTATGTTTCGCTATTATTTTCATCGAGAGAAAGCCGCTGATAAATCGAACATCGCCGTCAACCACCCTCGCGCACCCTCAACCCCTCCCAGTACGGGTGAGCGTTATTCTCTATGGCGTTACAAATCGCTCCAACTATCTGGCCGCTGTTCTCTCCACCGATGATCGAACGCGTCCGCACCAAAAGGATTCCTGTTCTATGGTGATAAGGAACCGAGCGATTTCTTAACGTGGATTCCCTTGGAACTCGATGAAGAACGAGCCAATGTCCCGTCGCTTTTTCCATCCCCTGATTACTTCTACTCGCTAACACCCTTCTACTCTCTTTTCGTTTTTTAACCGTCTTCGTGATCGGTCTCTCGATCGTTCTTATCGTCGGAATTTTATTAATTACGGGTACTTACTCGAACTGCCGCAACCGATAGCAATTTAAATAGAACGACATTGGGCACTTACCTGAAACAAATGGAAAGGGCTAGTTAGTATTAATTAAACGAACGATAGTTTGCATTCGATATTAAATTGTTCGTAATTTTTATATTTTCTGAATTGATACTGAATTTCCATCGGTTTCTACGCACGTACGGGATACGAAGGATATTTTCATCATCCGTTTGCTAGCCAGCAAAATTTTTTCATCCCTTTGCAAGTTCTCGTCTCGTAGTCAAAAGGAGCTAATCTCTGTTAGCTAAAGCAACGGAATGAAAAGTCGCGAGAGGAGATGGGGGTAGAGGAGATGAGAGGTGGATGTATCGGCAGCAATCGTGGCGAGGTCTGTGGGCTTCGAGTGGCACGGAGAACGTACAAGGGAGTTTCTGAATAGGCAGTGCCAGGGGATGTAGATACGCCATGCTCGACGACGCCTGAGCGTGCGATTCGACGAACGGGATGCTCCTTTGTCTTTCGTTCGTTCGTTTCGAACCGACCCACCCCTCTTCGTCGCGTCTCTTTTCAAAGCTGGCTCGTTACACGCGGCGGCCAACACGCGAGGAGGAGTGGCTCGAGACGAGCAGCGGCTGATTCAGACAATTATTGTCGATTCGCGCTGGAAATCCATCCACTGCAAACGCCAGCAGCTTTTTCCGTCGTAAAACCACCACCGGACTCGATCTCTGCCCACCAACCCCTCTCCGGCCCTCTTTTCTTTCTCGACTATCCGCCAGTCTCCCTCTGCCGTTTTTAGAATTATCGCTTCGTGTTCGAGCTCTCTCGAACGGGACTCTCGTTGCAGCGGATGAAGAGGGTGCCGGGGGTGATTCGAACGGGGGTGTAATTGGAATGGGATCCGTTAAAGAGGTAACGCGACACTCGTCGACGTTTATCTGCAGCCGCTCGGAAAGGTAAGCAGAAATTAGCTGCCAGGAGGGTAGAAAGCTGCCTTTCGAGAGGGATTCGTTCTTGGACAGTAAAAATAGCTACCTTTCAAACGAGATAGAACCTGTTCGAACTACTCGAGCAACGAGGCTACGAGATATTTATCTTCGGTGGTTAGGTCCAATTCGACATTTGAAGTCTCGCGAATGATCGCGAAACGCTCCGAACGTTAAGGGTTGAACGCGCGATAACGTGGAGAAAGCGAGGAAGCGGCGACGAAGAGGGCGAAGAGGGTAATTCGGTAAGGGTGTTCGGTGTCCCGTGCGAGGAAAGCGATCTGGATGGCGTAACCTTAGCCTTTGGGAAGAGGCGTTCGCCAGCCCGTAACTTGGCTGTCGGTGGAGAATCGACAGGGGTAAGGGGAGTCGACTCGCTCGACTTGACGCGGCTCTAATTTCCGATAGGACACGTGACTGGAATCGACGATGCGGGACACGTGCGCGCCAGGAACTTTAAGGACGACACACCTCTTTCTTCTTATTCGTGCCTCCTTATCCTCGTCCGGACACCGGCTACGTCTCGATTTATCCGAGATATAATGCCGCACTCGAAGCCGGGTGGTCCACCCCTTATCTCCGTCCGATAATTAGCCCCGATTAAAGCAATTTTGTCCAACGGAATTACGAACGATGTTTGCGGCCCGTTTTCGAACGATTTCGACTGCACCGCTCGTCGATTATATCGCTCTTGAGATTTGCTTGAGAATGTTGCTAACAGGCCAACGAAACTGTTCGTCTCGCATGTTCGTCGAAAAATATCGAACGGAATTGCCGATAAAGAACGGGCATCGTTTACGACCGATAAAAAGTATTACTTCTCTAACCGTGATGAAGATTCGGAATTTCGTTAATTAGGTGGAAATATTCGACTTAACTTCCTCCGAATCGGTTATCGAATACCTACGACACATCGAATGAAAGTTTGGTCCGATTTAAAATCGCGGAACTTTCACGTGTAACCGGTCGATTTCCCCGAGGCAGGTAACGTCGTGGAAATTGTAGAAAACGCGCAGGGAACAAACGGAGAAACGATTTCCCGGTAGCCAAGTTTCAGCAGCCATTACGGCGCACCTCCACCGCGTCAAGGAGATTTATGATTTCACCAGGAAGGCTTTCCCTACGTTGCACACGGCACCTTATCCGTTTTTGGCGGCACGCTGGCTGCCCTTAAATGGCCTCACCCCGTCCTATCTGTATCGCGATACCGAACGCACACCCACGCTTCTACTCTGCTCGCGGATGTTGCACTCGGCCGACCTTAATGTCTCACGATTGTATTCAGATCCTACACTTTTTTTTTCCACGCGCTGCTCTTCCATCGCTGCGCTCCCGTTGGATAAACTCAGCCGCGTTTCCTTGTCCTGTTTTTTGCTGCGAACCAGGAACGCGCTTCGGACGAAGGGGAAAACTCTGCGCGACACGCGATACCACCGTTGCATTTATCTTCTACTTTTTTCCTGCAACTACGCTCGGCTGCGACGCACGTTTTTCCTATCGATCGCTCGAAATATCTACGAGACCCTACGTTCTCGAATCCCTAAAATCTTGTGTTCCGAAATCCCGAAAAATTCTCCGATTCTGAAAATTCGACAAATTTCTAAATCTGAAAGCCCCAGACGATCTTATTGAAACGAACGACGGTTATCGATAAAATATCGATTAACTTTGATCGTTCTTTCGAGCGTGAAGGATGATGCATCATCGCGTGGATCGATCGAAACGGTACATCCTCTATCATCGCGAGCTTTCATCTATTTTCTCGCGGAACAACGTGCTTCTTTCAATTTCAGTTCCTCGTTTCCGCCTCTCGTGACTGTTGGATCTCTTTCTCGCGAGAGTTGCATATCGAGATGAATCGACGCGCAACGATCGACGAGGATTTCGTTTTGGCCAGCGAGGTGAAATTCAACCGACGGAATAAACCTGGCACCGCCTAGATCCTCATCTACGTTTCCAGCCGGGCGCCAGGCTCGAGCTATGCTTTCATGCCGATTCCTATCGATAACGATCGTATTAAACGCGAGGAAATGATTTAATGCCTCGCGAAAAATTGAACGATCAGTCCGGAATAGTATACCTCTAGGTAAGATAAATCCTTCTCTTTCAGCGTTTGTACCATAGGGGTACAAATGTGTCTTCCATTTTATTTTTCCGTTTCGGCGAAATTCGAGTATAGAGGAAAAGAAGGTTGAAACAAGCCTATTCTGAGCGTGAACGCAGCATAAGATCTCCCAACATTATTGGAACATGTCCATCGGGTGCTCGAATTTAATCGTTCCCGGGTCTAGTTGTACCCCGAGAGCAAGCTCGTGAAATCGTGATTCGCGAAATCGAGCGATCCATCTCGCGATCGTTAGTTCCTCGTTCGGCTTTCTCCATTCACCGTCGATTTCTTCTTGTTCGTCTTCGATGTTCGGCTCTCGGGGCCGCGAGAAGATACGAGGCGACGCTATCTCGCGGATAACTGTAAATTATAATTTAACTCGGCGCACGCTCGAAAAAAAAAGCTGCCCCACGGCCGAGTTGCTCGAAGCCAGATCTTCTTTCCGTTTACACCCACGCGAGAGATCGCGATCTCGAAAGCTAATCTTCGGACGTGAACGTGCGAACGTGTTTCGTATATTCTCCACGCGATGCATGGTCTAAAATCATTCCCCGAATAATTCCAGTAGTGACTCGTAAAAGGCTTAAATCAACTATATAGGAATGTTATTTATAGGATGACATAATTCATCGATAGGCAATTTCTTCCAATAAACTAGCCCAATAAAACACATTGAAACCCCCTATCATCCAAACAATATCAAAAAATATAATATTTCACGCGTAGCGATACGAGTCCCGTTTCGCAGCTCAAAAATTTGACAAACGAAGAAATTAAAGCGCTTATCATCCCCCGCGACCCAAATTGTTCGTGAGCAAACGGAAGGACGGGGTGGCTGCAGAGGCGGTTAACGTAGACGAGAGGAGACTGGAATTAATCGCACGCCGGAGAAGAAGCCTCGCAGGAACAGCGATATATATACTTTCATCCTTCGTGGATTCTCGTCCAATTTGTCATCCTTAGGAAGTTCGAAAGTATTTAAAAAGTTGGCCAGCCCCCGCGGCCACGTCCCGCCGTTTAATCGTCCCTTTTCGAGCTCCCTCGCTCGTTCGCTTACGAACCAACCCCCTCGGTCATCATCGACCACAATGTCACGTCACGCTTCTTAACGCTCGCTCAAATTCTTCCTTTTCTTACTTCTGCCATTATTTTCCTGTGTCCTGAAGATGGAGGTCCGGAAGATTATGGAAATTGCTTTCTTGCTCTTTCAGCTGGTTTTAGGTGGTTTCGAGACTGGGGGATATTACGGAGAATGTATCAACGAGGCTTGTATTTTCTACTTTTATATAAACCATTTCGATTTCACTCTTTGACACAAGAGTTCGAGTGGAATGATCCTCGGAAGGATAGAACAAACTTCCTCGCAGATTCATTTTAGTAGCTGGTTAAGTATATCGGAGAAACAGTGCGAGAACAGCGTTTCCAAAAGGACGTGTACGAGGAACGGTGAAGTTGGCGCAGAAATCCATTAGAAAGGAACAGAGGGTGGAGAGGGAACAAGATTCATTAGGGATGATAATAATTAAATGAACGTCTGGTTGGCCGCTGACTTCGCTCTCGAATTCTCGAAGCTTTTCGACAGTTTACTCGATTCCTGTTTTTTTTCTCTGTTGCTCGCAGAGCTTTCGTGGCTATTCGACCGTGACGCATGTCGAGCGGAAATTGAAGCACGAAATAAAGCTCGGTCGCATCGTGCGTCAAACACGCAGCGTTCCAGCGAGACGATTCGAACATTCTTCGTAATAGAAAGAGGAAAATACGATAGGGAGCGTATATCGTCGAACGTTCGATATTTAGGTAAATTCGATTATTCGTACCTTGATTATTACTACGTACAATTAAACGCTAAGAAGTTTACTAGTTCAAATAATAAACTTTCAACTTGCCGGCAGTGCTCGAAATTCCAAATGGATCGAACATTCCGGGAACGAGATCCCATCGTCGCATGCACCCGCAGAACGCGTGTCGGAGATTAACCGAAGGTGTCGAACCGGAAAAAGGAATCGTTCGGTTAACCGGAACTCCCTCCATGGAAGCATCAGAGGACGGGCCACTTTTTTCCACCCCTAGACGACCGGTAGACAATATAAATGTCGAGGGAGGGTGGAGTATAGGGTGGCGGTGAGGTGAGTGGCTGGCTTCGAGGGTGGATATCTGCTAGCGAGTTAATTCCGCCCCCAGGGTGTACGCGCGAGCGTGTGTGTGTGTGGATCCGAAAGGAGGAGGAAAAAAGAGGTAAAAAGGCCAGGGATAGAGAAAGGAGGGAGGGAGGAACGCAGAGACGAGCCGCACCGGCAAGATAACACATTTTGACGGTATAAAAATGAGTGTTTTTCCCTCCCCTATCTCCATGGAGATAGCGCACCTCTGGAATACGGGGGTTGAAGGAAGAGGAACCACGGATTTTTGTCTCTTGCAGCCTGTCAGAATGATGGTGTAGGTTGAATCGGTCAAAGGGACTCTCGTTCCTGGATATCGAAGGATTTTTGGACTCGATCCAACGATATCGCGCTCTTAACCTTTCTTTACCTTTCACAATTCGAAACGTTTAAATTTCGGAAATCGCTGACGATTTGAAAAAAAAAGTAAATTGCGAGAAAGAAATAAAATGTTAGTATTTTATTTATACAGATGATTAACGAGAGAATCGTTTAAAAGCGTAGATGTATAAAGACACGGTGATCGGGTGGCAGATTTTCTCGCGACGTCCCTGGGTCTCGGTTGGCGGCCCTGCTGGGTGGGTACGCGAGATAGAATCAGTAGCTGGAGCTAGTTAGATGATAGCATCGCCGAGCCGCGAACTGCGAACCGAGGCTACGCGAGGGTAGCGGGGCTTCGAAACGAGATAGACAGAGAAACAGAGAGCGAGGAACGGGTAGGGGCAGACGGGGGGCAAACGGAGAGCGCGATCGCTGATAAGAGCCACTGCGCAGCCGATAACGCTCCCTTATCTCCATCCAGTGGCGCCGCAACTCTCAAGGCTTTCCAGCCTCGTCTACAGGCTGTCCCATGCTACCGGGACTATGCTCGCCCATTCAAATTTACACTCTAGTCTCGATTATACCTTTCCACTAATTATTTAGCCGATCGTTTTTCCTTTCGTACCCTATCATCGCAACTAATCGTTTAGGTTTACCATTCATACTAGTAAGTCTTTAATTCAGACTAGTAAGTTTTTAATTCATACTAGTAAGTCTTTGATCATACGTGTTATTGGGGATTTCTATAATGTTACACGTAATTCCACAACTTCGATAAATCTAAAGATTGTCCAGTTTACGTGAAACGCTCGATACGTTTCTTCGACACCCTCGGTTGGGTCTCGTTTTCGCGAAAGGTTCCGCGATCTTTTTACCCCCTTATTCGAGACTCGTATTTCATCCGATTTTCCTTCATACCGAACGTTTCGATCTCAGATATTTCCCGCGCTTTTCTTTATAGCGCGATAGAAATATCCAGTGCAACGGGTAAGTTCTAAATAGAACGGTATTCCTTAGAAAACCGTACCACGGTGTAACTATCGACCGAATAAGATGCGATCTTTAATCGAATATTTTCTTGATTGATCGATTGGCGCAGATTCATCGAGAAAATGTATCCGGAATGTCCGGTTTATCTGAACGGTTTTATACACGAGCAGACCGATTACGATAAAGATAAACACGCTTTAATCAACGAGTCCTGGTTCGGAAAATATGTTTGGATCGGCGACGTATCGAGCGAAGATCATCGATAACCGGGGTCCTCGTTATCTGTGTCGAAAGATCACGAACGTTTTCCTTATCTGCATGCAGCGGCCCCGTGAATATTCAAGCCCGTACCAACAAACGTTCCACCAGGCTTGTTTGTTCAACGCGTTCCGCCACCTTTATTTACCTTCCATTTTCCTTTCGCCCGCGGCGATCTTGAAAATTATACTTCATTCGCGCGTTGTAAATTGTTAACGGCACTCGCGAAAAATTCCTCTCTTGATCAACGATCGCTCACGGGGATACGAAAACGATCGGTTGCGTTCAAATCTTTGCGGGATTATAAAAAAATTATAATCACCGAGAAGAAGCAGAAGAAGGAGACGAAGGGAGATAGCGCGCGAATGTTGGATTAGTTCGACAATTTTAGACGATTACTTCACGACAGAAATTTTGAACGAGAGGATATTTGAGAATTTCGGGAGACTTTCTCGCATCTGCGATCGCTTACGAGGATACGATCGTTCAGGAAGAATATAAGAAAACAACGACGAAAAAGAGAAGGATCATGTGTGAACCTTGTCAGATTAGATGAACCATTTTATTAAATTACGATACCACTTTCGTATCGTGGTTTAACTTAACCGAGAATACGTGCATCGAATGAGCCGTGATAGCGAAACGTGCGATTAATTGCGCTCGACTGGGCGTACCGGTCGAAGATAAACCAGATAGATAAATCGACTTGGATAAGAAAAGACACAGCAACGAATCGACGACTTACACATTTTATATACATGGAGAAATCTATGTACCTTATACATCCTTAAAAACACGCTACATATCTAATACGAATAATTTCTCCGACATTCGTTCGAATTAAAGAAGAAACGTACTAATTAAAAATGTGTTGTACCACGAAAGAGAATCGTCGCGCAATCTCGATTTTCGAAACCGGTCGATCTCGCAGAGAACCTCTGTAATCTCGAGATCTTCGATCGTATCGTATCGAGATCCAAAGATCTAGACAGGAGGATCGATAGCGGGTTCCAAACATTTTTATCTGTCAACAGTATCAACGAGCCCCCGATAGAAGAGAGCCGTAGAGATTGCGAGCGTCTGCGACCGGGGGTGGGACGGGGGTTCGAAACGTTATCACAAGGATATCGAAGTGTGTATAAACTAGGACATAGCGTTCAGATAGGACGAGGGGTGGCGAAGGGACAGAAGAAACGGGAGGTGGAGATCCTACGAACGATACCGGTATAGGATGCCAGATTCCCGAGGGCGATTAGATCCCAGTCGTGGATAGAGGCTACCTCGACTGCGTACAACTTCCCTCTCTCTCTGTCTCCCCATTTCTCTCTTTTTCATTCTCTCTCTCTCGTGCTTTCTCCCGTCTTCCTCTCTCCGCAACAAATTGCCGAACGTCTCGCGAGCCGCGTCATTGTTCTCTTTTCTTTTGAAGGCTGCACAAGATAAATAGATAGATAGAATTATTGTGCGCTCGGGCTTGAGCCTCGACGGTGACGTAAACGAGAAGCGAGGAAACGCGACGAGAAGATAGATCATCGGGACTGTATACCGCTTCCATTCGTTTCGCGCGTTTAATCGCTTATTGAGAACTTTCTGAAGCTTCGAATACGCCGACGGGGAGCTGTTTCTGATCGGCGATTATTAGAAATTCGATAAACGAGGTGATTGCGTAAAGTCTTCGACGTCTAGTCATAATATAGGACAGGAGAATGAAGTACCTCGCTCCGATAAATATTATTGTTTTATTTTTCGTGCAACTTTCATAGAAATGCTGCAAAAGTAACTAAAAATATGAATTGCGGCGTATGGATCGATTGGTAAGAAATAACAGCTCATCGGTAAAAGAGTCTCCGCGACACAATCACCGAGACTGAAAGACTTCGTTACTCTTCTTCCAGGTCCTCGTAATCTTCCATAGGAAAAGAATGGGACGAGAAGAGGAAAAGATCGAAGATCGGGTGGCAGCGAGTTTAGACAATGACTCGACGCTATCTGCCGATCGGCTGTTTCTTCTTCGGTAAATAGCGGAAGATAACGGGAGACAATACCGTCTAGAACGTAAAGATAAACTTGTGACTCAGTTGGCCAAGAGATAAAGGATGCACCGGAAATTTTGGCGAACATTCGTTGATATTCGTATTTACGAACAGTCTTTTTCAAAAGTTGATGATTAGCGCATAGATTAGTTGGAACGCTAACGTTCTCGCGAAAAGTTCTGATCGAGGTCGAAGAGAAGTACCTTCCTGCGAGTCACACGGTATATCGCAAGTAGTTGTAATACGCGCGAGAGCAACCGGAGAAAAAATAGGAGGTGGGACACGCGTGTCCCTCGTGAACCCACGCACATGAACGCGATCGAAACGATCAGATAATCGCGACACGTATTTTACCTATTACAGGTACGCGATTTTCATACGCCCAAGTCTAACGAGTGGGAATTCTCAACGAACGAATCTTCGAAGGTGCATTACGAGTGTCAGTGCACCGACAACTAAATAGTGGGACGAATCGATACGCGAAAGAAATTCGTGATCCAAAGTCGACGTACCGTCGCAACGACAATGACGCGTATGATCGTTTCCGAGACAAAGGCATCAGTCTCGATTACAATTTGCCATCTCGTCGGACAGACACGCGGTGTCGCTAACGCGTTCTCTTTGATCCATCGTCGTGTCGCGTTTCCAACGATCATCAAGGTTTATCCGCGATTTTCTGCGAGGTTCGCGTGGGGCCTGGCCACGAAGGCAGCAGGTATAAAGCGATGCGCTAGCAGTCGTTTGACGACGGCCATGAATAATTCATGGACGGCGTTTCCTCATACAGCTCGAATGCTCTTCTGAGAACGTGGCAGGACACAGGAAAGCGTCGATAACGATCTATTCCCCTCCCATTTCTCTCTGTTCGTCTCTCTCTTCTCTTAACGATCCGTGTCCTCGTTGCTCGGCTCTCTTCCTCTCCCTCGGATCCGCGTGACTATCAAAGCACGGTAGATGGCTCGTCACGATGCGTCAGTGCGTCAGATAAAGTCACCGTACGATCCGACGTATCCCCGTCATTCTCATTGTGTCAGGGATCCTGTCGCCGCGACGCCGACGATGCTGTCCCACATCGTTCTTTCCACCTTGATACGGCTGGATTACGAAAATCGAACGATCGATTCGCTCCTCTGTCATTCTGGAACCTCTTCGAACCAACGCTATTTTTTCCCCTTTCTCTTCTACAAATTATCCGATACGAGGAAAGAGAAAGATTCCGGCGAATCGAAGAACGTAAAATCGTGCAAAAGCAGCGAGCACAGTTTGAAACAACTATTTCCTGTAGCAGATACACCGTGGACCCGAGTTCTTCGAGAACGCTTTTCGACCTGCCGTCTCGGAGAAGAGACAGATACGAGGACGTTAGTTATCTGGCGCACGTCAAAACGGCGCAAAGTTGTGCCGGTCGAGAGAGGCGTATCTCGGTCGCAGCAGGTTGTGCGCTGAGACTTGGTGGCACAGATACCGCTTCAATGTCACAAGATAGCAGTCTGAGACTCCGCGAGACTCGTCACAAACGTGCCACGGGAATGACTACCGTGTACCAGCCTTCTGTACACGTCGTACTCTCTGGACATTCGTTGGGTCATCGTTACACGGATCAACCGTTCGTAGACACCCTTCTCGATCAAACTTCCCTAACTTTCGTTTCTCACTAACTGTATAATTCCTGTCATTTTTCATCGAAATCCGGAACTAAGTTCGAACCGAATCGCTGCTTTTCAATTATGTAATAACGATATGCTAAAACTAGATTACCGATAATTTCATGGAAATCGGCTATTAAATGATTCACCGAACGAAGTGGATTAAAATGAACCGCTAATGGTACAGACTGGTACAGAAAGGTTGAGAAAGGAAAGTTTCTTCGGTGCACTGTACGCTTCAACACTCGCATAATTGATAAGAGGCGCGCGATATAAACGCGATGTAGAGAACGATACAAAGGGACCACTGTGTTTCGATGGATTTTTAAAACGGCCACGAAAACTTCGGGCCAAACACACAAAACGTATCTTTGTACTTTCGAACGAGACAGCGTTTTAATCGGACGCGACTGATCGTCCGGCGATTAAACTATTTACGAGACGACCTTTGTACGTTCGCGTGCGTCACCGTAATCGTTCAATATCCTTCAGCCATCGCAATCGCTACGAAATACCAAGATTTCCATCTGTGTTTTCCATTAAAAATTTCTTATACATCTTCGGTCATTGTTCTTAACCGATTCGCTCAAATATTTCCTATACTTCTATCGTCAAATTTTTCGTGAAGTGCTACAACGTTAAAAAATTAATCAAAGTATGTACTATAACAATTTAAATAGATAATGTTAAGCGGAGGTTGCAGAGACAACGACAACGAAGCAACCCAGATGTCCTAGGTAGCCTTATAGGCGGTACCAGAAGAGAAGAGTAGGAGACGATTAAGCGAAAAGTGGTCCAGACGAGTCCATAGATATTCCGATATAACCCGGCAAGGAATTCAGAGGCCAGAGAAGAAGAAGTAGAAGAACGAGAAGAAGAAAGAGCGGCGTGCTGGAGGCTGAAGCCAAGACGAGTGTCAAAACAGTTGGACTTAACCGTCGTGTTCGGTCTTTCAGAGAGCCACAATGACTCGGACGGTCCGTCGACAGGGCCAGGTTGATCGTAAACAAGTTTCTTTGTCTACCTTGCGAACAGAATTAAGTTCTTCGAGTTTCACCGTTCGATTTTGCGGGAATCGATCTCGGTAGCGGTTCTACATAATTCTTTCGAATTATCAAGTACGCGATTGTATAATTATTGAATTCGACCATTGTTCGATCGAGCAGGAGAAAGATATTTATCCGGGATTGTAACGCGTCGAACCGCGTTCATTTTCGCCGTTTGAAAGAGTTTGCAAGACGCGAGAAAGAATCGATTGTGTGCTCGAATCTAGGCGGTTTCGTGGTTTATCGTCGCGAGGAAGCTTCGCGCGAACTATTTGCATAATGCCGTTCGTGTGAGATTGTTACGACGGGCTCGTTCGCTTAAGTATGCAAATTTCGATGCCGTTTAACGGCTGAATTACTGCCGATTAAGTGGCAGATCCAACGAAATCATCCTGTAAAAGTTCGAATGCTCTCCAGCGAATATCGCGAGGACCCGAGTGCAAATTTCTGCTTCGATATTCGCCAGCGTGAACGGTTTCTGGCCTTTTACGAGAAATCGCGAATTCGTCAAACTCCTATGATTCGATTAACATTTTGATGGTCGACAGGTTTCGAAATTCGGTGATTAAGAGAACGAGCTTTCGAAAGAAGTATGGACAATCGAAACGATTACGCGTAACTACTCAACGGTATGTTCCAATTAATTTTATACTCGGTTCGTAAAAGTTCAAGCTTATTCGTGTTCGGACAAACGTTTACAGAACCGACTGTAGTTTAATTCGAGAGTGTAACAGGATACACGAACATTTGTAGGCTCTCGTCTAATCGAGATAATTCTTGGAACACAGAATCGACCGTCGAGGCCTGATGAAGTTAGCCCAAAATTCTCTATCTGTCTTCAGGCGTTCGTAGATTCAGATCTTGCTCGAGGATTCTTGTAATAGGATACGTATGTACGGTTAATCAAATTGAGCGATCGAGATGATTCTTGGAACAGAAAATTGAACGTCGAGGTCCGATGAAGGTAGTCGGAGATCCGACTGATACGAGCATTTAGAAATCCTGTATTTGTCTTTAAGTGCCCTTAAACGCGTAAAACTTCCAATTTCTCTTCTCTAAATTCTTTCGAATTGTAGTTGAGCGTTTACGACGAATCGTAATCATCGAACGATTGAAATTACCGGGATAAATTTAACGCGATTTCGGTTGAACCGTGAAATTTCGCGTGTTCCAAAACGATGCGTCACCGAGTGAATTCCTACGTCGCGAACCGCCTTAATGTAATATTAAAAACGTCCCAACGTCGACGAGCCGGTCGCCTTTATCAGTCATTTCCATTTCTTGATAACTGTTTCTGCTTATCGTGGTTCGTGCGAGAACTCTCCTCCCTCTCTCGTTCGACCGTCTCCTTTTCTCCAGGGTGTTCGAGAGCCACCGGTATTTCCGTTTCTCTTCCTCCATACGATCCCTCTTCGCGATTCGACGCTCTGTCCCCGCTGCTAGGCATCGAGTCGCCTCGCCGTGTTTCTCTTTTCCATCCGTTTCCGTCTTTGTCCCAGCCGCTTCCTCTATCCGGTAATAACTTCCACTATCGCCTTCATCGATCTCCCTATCGTCGTTTTATCTCGCTGCAATGGCGTCGCCGCTCGTCGACTATCACCCGCTTCGTTTCCTGTCGGCTTAGAGAAAAAAATTCGCGGACCACTTCTCCTTCGCGAACAAATTATTTCGATCGCCTAGGATCGATTCGAGGTGATCGTAAAGGGACGTAGAAAATATTTACGTGTAAAAGGGAAACGATATGGAAACAGTTACGTCCGAAGCATCGTGACGAACAGGAATATCTAGGTTCAAGTTCATCACGGAGGAATCGGAAAATAGTTGGAAGCAGAGTCGGATAAACAACCGGCTATCTGTAGTTCGATAGACGAATCGAATGGAGCGAGAGGGAGAGGTAGAGAGAGAAAATCTGCGGTGAACCAAGCGACGATCCGATAAGTCGAACGGGGACGAGGATATACCTAATCTTTCGGTGATCTTTTGCGAATGAGCCAAGTATCCGCGGTCGCGCTACCTCGGCTGGCTCTCGTTCGAGGTTATGCTGATAAAACCCTCGGCTACATTATTCAGCAGAGACGCACGCGTGTACGCAACCGGAGCTTCTCCGGGAGTCACGCGATTCGACCAAAAGACTCGCCGGTTCTTCTTTGTGGCTCGTGCTTTTATAGTCCCTTCGTTTTTTAACGCCACCCATAAAACCGATACCTTCATTCTAATACCGCATATCCGACACACGCCAAGTTCCGTCGGAAAAGCAGCAAAGATCCAATTGTTATACGCATCGTTTACAGATACGAGTAAACGGCGCAATATCTCGTTAAAAATACGAAATATTGTTACTTCGTACACTTTGATCGAGTTAAATCACGAGGTTAAAACTGATAATTTCGCCGGCCCACAGGGCATGCTTCTGAAAGAGAAAAAAAACAGTTTCACGTATACCAGCCATCGATCACCTCGTATCGACCGCAATTTTATTTTCCCCTAGCTATTCAATCAACCCGTTCACGACGAGCCCTCTAATTTTCCGACATTCATCCGAACGCTCGTGTTCTCAGATTGATTTACGCGATCGGATCAGCCCGCTCTGAATCGATGGCTGCGTCGACGAATTTACATAACGATACTATTAGCGAACCGTTCTCCGATGCTTGGAAAATAAACGAGACACCGAGTTAACAACGATCGACGACACATTTTACCTTCCCTTTACTCTTTCTCGATCGCTGTGCATCGCGCTATCAACATTTCTCTGCACATTTATAATGTACATTACGCAGATAATTCTTCTATAGTCAGGTCAGATGTTGGCAAAGATACGTCTATAATTTTTCACTGGAAATTGGATGGTACATGCTATTAAAATTGTCCCTCTTTGTAAGAATGGTACTTTTAAATAATGTCATTGAACCGGTAAAAGAAAACGATTGCTATAATTCAAGTTGCCATTTGTCCGAACAGATAGGTCAGTTTCTGGTGTGCCTAATCACTTCGAAAACAACTCAATCGAACGACTCGTGCACGACTACGATAGAAACGCGTGTACGTTGAAATTCCCCAGACCGAGGGAACACCTTTCTGACGTTTTAGATCGCGCAGGATCTCTCTTAACGATCGTCCGATTTTTCATGCGATACCGTGGCTATCGTTAACGAGTATCTCTCTTAATGTTTCCGTACCCTTACACAATGTTTCATTACCCCTCTTCTTTCCTTTCATTTTTCCCCCTTTTTTTTTCTTCCATTTGTATCCATCTTTCTTTACCTTTGGTTACTCCCGCTCCATTTCTCGATCCCTCGAAGCGTTTCGAGCCGGGACGCGTTTATCGTGTCGGCCGATCGCGGAACCAGCACCTCGCGATAATTGTGAAATATTAATAATAACGAGGAAACGGGTACAGGCTACGATGGCACGACGGGGCCGTTTTAAACTTCATTTATACGCAACCTTACCGTCAACCCACCGTTATACAACAATTTGGGGCTCCAAAATTTCACTTCCGAACATTTTGCCGATCCAGCAACTCGGAGGCCTACGGATGAAAAACGTGATTCATGGGAAGGAGATTCGAAAATTTCCAATTTTCCAAAGTAACAGGAATTGATGGGTCCTAAGGTAGTCCTCGAATCGAGGTAAAAATGTAGAAGAGTATGAACGGGAGAGGGACACTCGGAGGTTCGATCAATGGTCACGATCCTTGGCGGAAAATTAAATAAAACTCGATCGGCTCGAATCCTGACGTCCTTCGTGACCAATAGATCCGATTAACGTGTCGGAGCCAGAGAAATGGATATGAAATCATATTCCGCCGCTGTCTCCCGTGCGAGATAGACTCGCTCTCTCTGTCTAGTTCGAACTAGCCAGAGAGAGACGGAGAAAGCTGTATTACCATCGATAGAGGATATATCGAGGACGGCGTGGCCACGTCAATCGATAGCGACCGTTCGATATCTCGAACCGGGTGAGCACCCGGGGGCGAGAGCCCACCTCCTCCGCCGCGTACTTCCATCCGCGCATAATCATCGGCAATAAATCTCGGGTTGCATAAGTGTAACGAGAGATACGGGATCGCAACGCACACAGCCTGAAGCGTTACTGTTCCAAGCCTTGCCTGGCTCGGCTTGCCTCGGTTTCATCTGCCCTGGCTCTCGCCTACTCGATCGTAGGACCAAAGCCTTCACGGGGATCGTAAAACAGAATCGAGATACATTCTTCGCTTTTCGATAGTCGCTGACAAATATTATTGCTCACCGATTCGGTAGCTGCTGAAAAATCTTGTTCCTTTTACAAGATTTTAAGAATTCGCGATTTCTTAGAAAGTGCCGATAAACGCGTATCACGTAGCGACATTGCAGAGAGGTTCACGCGTTATAATCGCGACAAGATGTAAGCGTTGTGTAACATGGTGAATCGCGATATTGCCACGCCCTGTCACAGCGACGTGCTATACCGATCAGCCGTTACATCAGGGATGTGATTAAAACGTCTTAGATTTACCGGTAATTTCGACCGCTTTCGTCCCGTGGAAATATAACGAGACTGTAGCGCGTTTTTAATTGTACCAGTTAATTTTATGCCGGTTAATACCGTAGATATCGAACAGTCGTTATCTTCTGGATCTCGATTGACGTGGCAGCAACGTCCCCGATACGCGTATCTTGCATCGATGTTATCGTCGCTAGCGCTCGTTCTATCGTCCGACGACCGCAAACAAAATACGAACACTTTTCGCGCTAGCGATCCAGCTAATCTTTCACCGATAATTGATCGATCGCGTCAGCTGTTATTCAACCGGGACGATAATTACGTTTTATCACCAATTGCTTTTTTTCCTAACGTTGTACGATGAACAAATTATTTACATCGGCTCGGACGCGGATCTTCTTTTTTTCTTCGATCTTCGTAGTTATCGTTCTTTAAGCAAATTTACATATTTATATGACCTAATACGATGCACGGAGTACATTATACTCGATATACGCAATATCGTTTAACAACGATCATGTATCAATTTATGTACAATTACATCATTTTATTTGTCAAAAGTTTATAAAATAATCTCGCGTAATCGTCGTCGATGAGACGTATAAAAGTCGAAGATGCGAAAACAGACGCGATGTCTGTTGCAGCGCGTTCCTTATCCGTTTAATCGGAAATCGAGACGTAATGTGGGAAACTGCTGGCCACGGGGAAAATCATCGATTACGCAACGCATACACGAGTTTCCTTTTATCAACGTTCGAAGCGTTTGTAAGCGATCTTAAATCGACCGATCGTTATCGATGCCAATTACGATCTCGGCGTGTTTACCATTCAACGTTCGTCGGTTTTCCGTAAATCGAAGACGACTCTTAGACCGCTCTTTCCCGCTACTTTTGACTCGAGTCGACCCAGCAGCTCTTCTGGCCAAGTAACGATATCTATCGAATTGCGAGGTCGCGTCAAAAGAGTGCAACGATTGTGCATGGCAGCCGGTGCAATTAGGAAAACGCTGCGCCGTGGAAGAGGATACGCACCGTTAACGGGACCGTGAATGGAAACAATCGAGTCGACGTACACAATGGGAACGACAACGGAGCCACTTACCGATCTGCGCTCGCGTTTCTACGAGTATCTACGAGATCGGATGTATTGCGAAGCGAAAGAGCACGCGGACCAAAGATACGCGGAAACGGGCTATCTAATTATTAGCTAACGCCCAACGGCTTCCCGTTTCTGCTAGAAAAGCAACGGACATTTCCAGCTACGTAAGACGAAGAAAATGAAGATTCATCGCGCGTAGAGGAACGACCAAGTGACGGCACAATAAATTCCCTGGTGTCCCAAAGAATATCAGATACACTGCTGGTAATATATTTCTCGGTCGAGTGGCGGACGATATTCTCTTTTTTTTTCACCTAACGCATCGAACGATCTAAAGCCGGATTTTTCGTCCACTCGTTAAATTCGATTTTAAGCAAAATGATTGGAGGCGATCGTGACAAAACGAAGGGAGAAAAAATAGAGGTATTCGGGGTTCTCGTGGTCGCGATTAATAAATCCCGCGAGCAGCCCGTAACTCTCTCGGCGAGATATAACCCGAAATAGTTGCCACGGCTTAATCCAGCGTCGATCGGTCGCTGTCACACGATGCGTCGCGTCGTGACGCTTAAGCCGCGTCGCGGATTACGCCGTGAGATAGACCCCCCGGTACGTTTCGATAGATAAAACTGCTCCAATTGAATCGATGGATTTCGAAAAACGTGTACGCTATCGTTGATAAGTTTAATCGCGCGATGCAGTCGAATCGATGCAGTGCATTCGAAACGAAAATGATACGATACATAACAATTTCATATAACATTAACAGAATTAATCGCGTTATAGTTACTATGATAAATATTTGCCTTATTAGTTCGAGCAGCGATTGCTTCGGAAAGGTTCGATTCTCGCCAGGTTGTCGAAAGGGTGATCCCGAGAAGTCGACAGAGTAGGTAAAAGTCCCGATGCAAGAAACGCGTCGTGTAACAGCGGCTGGTGGACTCACACCTGTTGCCGCACGCCAACGCGACGGCAAAGCGGCACGGACTTCGGTTCGCGGCAATCGATTATTTAGCAACAAGCCGCAGAAATTGGAAGGTTAATTTCGCCCGCTTGTTTACGCTCGTCCGCAATTTGATTGCCCCCCTTTGATCACCCTCGATCATTCTACCTCTCTCTCTCGCTTTGTGTGCGTGTTCCTTCAACCCTCTCTTACCCGCGGCGCGGACAATCGTTTAACCGAAGCGAGCTGGACGATCTGGGAACGATCAACCGGTAATCAACTAGCTTCCAATTTATCACGAAAATTATACGATCTTCGCGTCTATTCCTACGAATCGGTAATAGCGATTTTAATCGAGCATTTGGACCATTAGCCTGGAGTAACGCATATTAACGCGTTGAATTTTTCGCGCCGTACAGCGGCGATAACGCGATATCGTATATAAGAGTAAATGTAGGTCGAACGACGAGAGATCGTCCAACGGAAAAGAAACAGGACCTGGTCTTTTTCCACGAAGCTAGCGATGACCGATGGACGAGGCCGATGTCGATAAGGTGGTTATCGAGTGATCTGGGGGCGTTCGAGTGTTATCACCGACGATAACGTTCGACGGACGAATCTCATCTGACCCAGGGCCTTGCTCGTTCGATTTATCGGTATCGTCCTAATCGCGAACGATTCGTTCGTGTACGTACATCATTCTAGGTATTCCTTCTCTAACGAATGTCATCCCGTTTCCTTCACCTTCAACGTCGACGAGAAATACCAAACTCCGTTTTTTCCTTCTTTCCACAGAGCTTTTTTTCTTTCAATTAAGCACGTTCGACTTTCGAGAGTCGAGGAACGCGCACGATTCGCTTTCTCCTCTCGGATCGATCGGCCGCTATCGATCCGGCGGCCAGTATTTCTCTTTTCTCAGGGCCCGCGACGAGAGAGCTCGGCGAGGATTCGAAGCGGATAAAAGCGAACTAGAGGAGGGATCGGCGAAAGACGGTTCCTGCAGAGGATCCTCTTCGCCCGTACCGAAAACTGGTTCGTGCGGCATCAGATTGCGAAGATAGCCGAGTTTTATGCGAGCTCCGAGATATCGGACGGTCCCATCGCGTCGGATGACTTTCCTGCGGATTCTTTCTTTCCCATGGCTTTCCGATACGTGGCCCGCACCGCGACCACGGGGAATGTCAGGGCCGTACTCCTATTTCTTCGCTATCGATTTTTCTTGCAATTCGAACAAGTGAAATAGTCGAAATTACCGATATCTGAATACATACTGTACGAATTGTAAGTATAGCTTATAGTTCGACTAGCATATACTAGCATATACCAACACCCTTATTCAGAGACCTTTACACGCATTCCACCGATCGGTTAAATATAACTGCAAACGTTTCGCGACGGATTAGACACGTTCGGTTTTCATCGACCGTGTAATCGATCAATCGTCTGTCGGTCGATAATCTAAATCGAAGTGTCGAACTTCATTAGCCTTTCGTATATCTGGTTATTCAATTAAATTACGACTACGATTACAAGTGTACATCGACGAGCAGCGGGTATCTATCGTCACGATCGAGAACGAGCGAAGGTAACGCACCGAGAAAGAGGAAAATAAAGAAAAGAGAAGAAAGGTGGAGATACCGCATGGCGCGATCGAACGTTTCAATATCTCCGTGCAAATATTTCCTACGTTCTTCGGTACGGAATCGATCAGTTCGTATCTAAAGGAACAACCTAAGAAAATAAAGAATATTTTCGAGTCTAATAGATCGGCAGGTAACAGTTACGCGTAGCCGAAACGAGAGATAAAGAAAAATTTTCCTTGAAAAGAAAAATTCGATATCTGAAATTCCTAATCGACGTGACGCGGATTACGTTCTATGTAACAATAAGAGCGCGATTCGATTAGCGCACCTGTACTAGCAAATTAGCTTCTCCAACCGGTTGTAGATGGCGCGTTCAGTCGAAACTGTTCCGATCCTTTGTCCATTTCGCGGCAACTATTTGCGAACGAATTAAAAGGAGTTAAGCATCGAAGGATGAAAAGGAACGAAGGAAAAGCGATAGGAACGATATCGGAAGGGCGGTCTCGCGAGAAAAGGAGCACGACTCTCGTAAAACGCTTATCGGTGTCGTCGCGACCGATTTTTTCCAGACTGCCTTCGTGTCGCCCAGGAAGGAATCGTTTTCTACCGATACACTAACGACGTTTCCGTGATTCGCATCCGTTCTGTACCCGTCGCATATTTCCTCGATCCATAATATTCTCTTCCCTTCTCGACCTCGAACGGTATTAACACCAAGATTTTGAAGCTACGCAGGATTCACCGAAGTCAAAAGTGAATTTAAAAGAGTAAGAATGTACTTGATGAATTTCTGATCGTCGAGGAAAAAGTTTATTTTCATCGATCGGAAGCCGGAATTGTTCGTGGTCCGGTAAGCCTTCACGTCCCCTCCGACGATATTCTTTTTTTCCGATCCGTTAACGCTTGCATTGGCGCGTGCGTTGGTCAGTGCACACGTCCGAATCGCTTCTCGTATCGCCGTTACAGCCAACACGGCGCAAACAGCACGGATTTGACAATGTGTCGTACCGGAATGCAATTTCGTAAGTGCGAACACGCCCAGAGGGGGTCGAGCGTTTATACTCGTCGGCGATAACCGACGATGAAAAATACGCGGCATGCCGATCCGCGATAAGATCCGGCCCCGACTCGGCCGGACAAATTATTCCGTTCGTTGGAGAATGTTAACCTGTTAACCCGTTAACGAGACAAGGACGAGGTGACTTGGACACCGGAGGAACTAATGGTCCATTTAACGCAGGATATTTCGACTTTAATCGGGCGATTAGCCTTTAATCGGGCAACGATCGATCGGACCCTTTTTTAGGGAAAAGGGACTTGTAGACCCGATAACTGTATCGATAAATGTGGATAATGCAGTTAGGGTAAGAGGCATAATTTTCGGGTTAATTTGCTAAAAAAAGAAAGAATTGCAAAGACGCGTCATTAGCTTCGAACACTTTCTATTATAATTCGAAAGACGGTAATTGCATCTGCATTGTTTCCAAGACAATTTCATTCTGTCTTTCGCGTTCCATCTTCGACCGGGTCGTGCAGCGTAGGCAGTAGTTAGTAGCTAGTAGCTTGTGTACGCAGATAGGATCTCGACAGTGCTGACCATCGAAGCAAATCGATTAATTGGCTCCCTCGATTACCACGCTCCGACGACTAAAATCTACGTCGATCTTACCGTAACGATATTAAACGCGATGCGACGAAAAAGAAAATTACGAATCCGAAACGCCTGCTGAACGAACATAGAGATCCTAAATTATTTACTAATAAATAAAACTAGGTAAAAACGAGGAAAAAATGACAAGAAAAAAAGGCGATCGTATAGAGCGATGCAAGTGGATCGAGCCGAACAATTCTGAGAAGAGACTCGTTTCCCTGGAGGAAAATTCAGTGGCTGAGAGCCGGAACGAGGGGACGCGGCAGAGGAAAGGTAATTTCGTTACCTCATCACACCGTGATTAATGCGTGCGGCACAGAAAATGGGTCGAACGAAATGAATATTATCGCATCGCACTCTTACACGCGCCGCTCTATGTATAACTTGAATTATTTTAATATGTTAATGGAAGCACGATTATCATAATGTAATTCACGGGTTTGATAAGAAGGAGGTGGGAAAATGGCCACGCTTATCGTCCACTTGTTCCGTCAGATTATCGATCGTGTTTCTTTCCTTATCGCGTCGAGCCGTTGATCGATCAGAGATATCGATCGTCCACCGTCATCCGTACAATCTCGTGCATCGTGATTCGATATCGATATTATCCGTATATTCGCTCTTGCGCATACTCGCACGCTGACTCGTACATTTTTAGTATAGCGATACGAATCGATAATCGCGTAGAATGATCCTGTTATTGGTTCAACGATATCTTATTCCCCTTCCAATTTCGCCTACTGCAAAAATGTTGGAAAAACTCGAGAAATTTCACCTTTTGAACTGTACAGAAGCATGCACAGATAAAACCCTTAACATACTATTTTAACGAACAAATAGCAAGTTTTATGGCAAAGAATCGCTCGGTCGCGAGCGTTTATTTGTAATATTTTTGGCAGTAATTAGAGAGACGATTTTCTAAACGTGTTCTCGATGAAAGTAGCTAAAGCACTGGTTATCCGTATCGCAGAAGCGGTATCTTAATTCGCTGCGGACGGAAACTCAGGTTCCCAGGGCTTTTTATCTGCATTTATTTATTTATTTATTTAGCCGAGATCGCGATGGCCGATAAGGGATGCGAGATACGCGGATCCACTAGCGATTTATCACGGGCATCTGGTATATTTTAGCATTTCTTTTAGATTCATCTATTCCATACCGTTCTAATCTTAATTGAGGAAGAATATTTAATGGCGTTACAGTTCCCCTCTCTCCAAGAATAACAACTGTTTAATCCATTGAATCGGCCCGAGGGAACAACTTCAATGAATTCCACCATAAAACGTTTGGGAACGTCTAAAAATAGCAGCAGTCAAATGAAATGTAACAGGCATTAATAGAGGGAATAAATTATATACGGTACACAATCGAACCCGTGGAAAATTTCTCGCTAAGGTTACTTAAATTACCGTAATACTCTGACAATAAATTTAGCGATTCTATCTGATCGCTATAAATATATCCTCGCGTTCAAACATTTTTAAAGGTATCGCATAGCTTAACTGTGTAACATTACTTTAAGATAACGATACCGATCTACACGTTTCTTTCGATAAGGATGCGCCGATTTTTGCATCGAACTATTTCTACGTAAGAGAAATGTTAGATCCGAATGTTGGTGATGCCCATTCCAATTAGATCCGAGCGAGTAAAGTTGGAACCGCGTCGCGTTTCATCGAAGCAGATAGCGTCCGATGATAAATATCACGCGCATTGCAGATAGTTTCTCGCGGTGGAAATAAGGATAAGCGATAACGGGCGTGCGACTTTCTTATCGTCGCGTCCGTTCCCAGCTCGCTCCAGTTCGCCTGACCGACTCGTATTTTCGCGCCGTTTCACGACGACGATCAACCGCGAAAAAAGAAAAGAAACCTTTCCGAAGAGAGCTGCAATTCCGTGGATCGCGATCGATCCATCCGCTAAAATATGCGAGCAGTTTTTCCACCTACGGGCCTTCTGTTTTGCATAACGATTAAGACCGAAGGTTCTTTATCGGTCCCGGGCTCGGAAACCGGCCACGTGAAACAGGAAGAAAGGGTTCCTGCCCACCCACCGACGCTTGTAAAGAAACTATCGACACAAATAATCGGGACTGATTAGAAATTTTCGAGATAATTATAACGACCTCGTAGCCGTGCAGTATCTCGAGCCACGGGAACGTTCTATTTTCAGTAATCACGGTTACGTTGATAAAACTCGACACGATGTGTCATTTTCTGACGTGTCAACCGTATCTATTGTCATCGAGTTTAAGCGAACATCTGTTCGGCAGAAATTTTCGGAAAAATTGCTCGATCAATGTCTCTGCGTACATATTTAGACGAATATTATAACGAGGAGGCAACGTAGACAGCGTATAAACCATAGCGACAATTTGACTGACGATAAAGCGAAAGAATTATAGAATATATAGAGGGATAACGATCGATGAAATTTTGCTGCGGGTAAATAAACCGAAGGGAAGAGAAAAGGGGGTTGGAGGGTAAAAGTCGGTTTCGTGGCGGTATTCGCGGCGGTGATTTGGCGGGATCACAGATCGCGATAACTCGGCTAAGTAAGATCGAGGTGTCGGCGAAGGAGGGTGGATTGCCACGAGCATGAACCGAGCCAACCCCTCTTGCCTCGGCGTCGATCCACGCTTTAGGGGATGCCAGGCACGCGACTGCCGCCCCATTGCACCGCGTTAGTTTTCACCCTCTGCCGCATCCGCATCGTTTTTCGGCCCGCGAACCCTTTGCACGTTGGCCGTTCGCCATCCACCAGACCACGCGAATACTTTTTACGCGAACTCTTTCTCGAAATTCTCGTTACACCCGCTATCCGGATCAAAACTTTCATTACACCGGGGATCCACGTATATTACGATTTACGGAATCAGAGACCTACAGACCTACCGTAGAAAATTGTAGATTTATCGATCGAAACTTGATTTTCGAGGGTGGTTTTTTTTCCGCGTAGAAAATTGTAGGAAACGAGCAGAAATCTCGGTAACGCGAGATTTGGTCTCGCGGTAAGTTCGTGAAATGGCGCGAAAATACGAGTCCGGGCGAAGTGGAACGTGCTGGAATGGATGCGACGGAATATACGTACGCTACGGGGCGAAGCAAACCGGCGCACCGATAAGAGCGGTGGCGAGTCGTTATCACGATCGCCGCGCGGCCACGTCGCGCGATAACGATAACAAACTCGCCCCGTCTTTCTCCCTCGGCCCTCCTCCACGATCTCTCTTCCTCTTTCGCCGTTCGCGCACACGTACGCGCATATTATGCGCTCGTCGAGGACGAGAGGTGACTCTCGTCGTTACACTCGCGTTACTGCCTTTACCGATCGTGTGCGCTGCCATGGTAAGCATGCCGACATCAGATCCTAAATTAGGCGGCAGAAAAATTCCCCTGGAAATTCCGCCCCGAACATTTTTGCACCAATTTCTAATAACTCTTCGCGCGTTCCCTGTCGCCTTTATCTCTCGATTAGGATCCAAGCAGTTTTAAAATTCCCAATGTCCGAAATTGATAACAAGTAAA
Organism: Megachile ligniseca; assembly: GCA_945859555.1. NCBI lineage: Eukaryota > Metazoa > Arthropoda > Insecta > Hymenoptera > Megachilidae > Megachile > Megachile ligniseca. The sequence continues at coordinate 3,483,784 of OX243792.1, forward strand.
AGGAAACGCGATGATAAAGGAAAAAAATTCTTCGAACGCGCAACGATTAACGTATTTAACGAGGATAATAGCGATATCGATTCTTGTGTTCGATATTGTTGCGTTAGAATAAGAAACATTACATACGTAATTTTATTTTCCAACTTGTACTCCATAATATTTCACGTTCCATAATTACTCTTCGGAGGTAAATGACTATTATTGTAACGCTAGTACATGCTTAATTACAGTTAACTATTACCTTCGCGACAATGTTGCAGGTAATGCAAACCGAAGTACGCGACTTGACTTTAACCGTTGTTCCGTCGCTGTACAGTGTACGATGAGCTAATTTCGTCTTCAAAATTAGATAGCGAATAAACTTAACCCCTTGCACTATGACTTATTTGTCAGGTGCGTCAGTCAGAACTAAACACAGCTCAATATTAAAACAGACAAAGAATGTTGAAATGTTATCAATTTGTTATTATGCAATCGTTGACTATGCAAATTGGATTTGTACTCCAAATTGAAGCATTTTTAAAATTCGAGTAAAATTGATCCCAACTGAAGTACCAGTGCGTCAGACTCGTCAAATTAGTGCAAGGGGACGAGATCTCGGATAAAAGTCGATCGATCCGAGTTGGTGGAGTCGAAACAAAATGATCCATGGAGTCGAAAGGGAGATAAAGAGAACAAGACGAAGAATCCGACACGATAAAAGTTATCGAACCGATGGAAGGTGGGTTGCGCGCGTGGTCCAACAAAGAAAATCGTTCGGTTTTCGTAGAATTTCCGTGGCGCACCGTGAAATATCCACGATGGGAGGTAGCAATTGCCGGCGATTACGGTATCTACGGGAGGGAAATAAAATTTCATTCCTTCCCGGCTGGGACGAGGCATTATCGTAAGGGAACTCTGATGGAGAAAGAACTCTTCGCCGATGATTCATCGACCGACTATTTCTCGCTTCCATGCGAGCACGCTCGCGATATATATTTCAGATCTTGGCGTAAAACGATTAGAATCCTTCTCTCGGATTCCCTGACAAGCAAACCGACGATATCGCTCGATTTATCGCACTATTTTTGCGCCACGACCTTCGATTCATGCTGCGTGTATTTTCTATTGCGCGACTCGACGCAATCTATCGTAATCCCGTCGATCATTAATCATTTCAGCTTCTTCAGATTGTTACAGATATGCGTACATACATCGTCTTTATTATACAAACACTCTTTTACCATTCGACTTTTTCGCTTTTCCATACTACCTGTTTCATCGCTTCTTTACTTCGTTACTTTCTACTTTCGTTAGAATGGATATGTTCTCCATTGAAATTTCCAGCAAAGAGTCGAAAGTAGAGTGGCCCAACAGCCCGAACCTGATACACACCAACACCTGGCCGATAAACGCGCACGTTTTGCAAGGGTCCAACCAAGGGAAAAGAGAGGTGGCGGTGTTATCGCGTCGGTCCAGATTGAATATATTTCATATGTTTTCATAACTACCGTTCCCGCTATCAGCTCCGAAGCTGCAGCTCCTCCTGCTGGAGCTAGCGTCCCGCTGGCGAAAATAGAGGGAGAGAGAGGAGAAGAAAGGGTGTCGGCGCGGAAAAGAGCAAAGTCTGGACCAGAGGGATGCCGAGGGCGAAAGAAGAGGAAGAGGGTTAGGTTAGGTTCCAGCGCGGCCACGGGAAATCAACCGTGAGGAGATACCGGTTGACTGATGCCCGCCTTTCTGTTGTAAAACGATAAAGGCGCCGTGGCATTGGCCGAACCGAGGGTTTCCGATAGCCACCCACCCTTCTTCGTCATCCGACAAACCCGGACAGAATCTTCGCGCAGGGAAAGAAGAACGCGTCCAGTAACGCTTCGTATTGTACAATATCGTGGAAACCTGCAAGAGACCTACAACGCCACGGGCTGAATATTCATCTCGCGTTTCCACCTTGCATACTAACCGATAACGGCCCTTCCGACTCTTATCTCGTTCTTCGACTCCCTGGATCCACGCTCGATTCGATCGAATTTCCAATCATTTTTTCGTTCGAACATTTCCGAGTTTTATAACGAATTCAAATAAAGCAGAATGCGGAGATGGAAAAGATCGACACCTTATCGAACTTCTACGGATATTTAGGAAAATGGCGAGCAATCCGGTCGCGTAATCAACGTGCACGCGAGACACGTTTAGTATCGGCTGCGAGATCGAACCATAAAGCTGGCCATTCATTCGATATCGGTGCAATACCTCCGCGAGATGATAACAAGAATGAGCGAGCATAGGTGGCCCATTCTTGCCACGGCTTTTGTCCGACGACAAACACAGTTACGAGAGATGGACCGGTGATTTTCTACAGGAGAACCAGTCGGATACTTGCAGCGTACATATTCGACCCATAAATATCACTCGTAAAGCGACCAAAACTATACATATGTATACGTATTTTTCTTCTGTGATCAAATTAAATTAATTTGAATACAACCTAAAAGGTGTTTTCGTACAAATCGTATCGAAAATTTCGAATTATTGTTTTATAGTTTCGCCAATTTTATCTGCTAGCGACACTTTCGATTATCGACGCGTTATTTTTACGCCGGTCGACGATAGTGCGAGTTAAGTCATCAGATTGATTGCTCTTTAAAAAAGACGGAAAGCACGAGGGGTGAGAAGAGGAAAAATGCGGGCAACCTTATCGAATCTCGACCTTTGACCCCTTATCGTTCCAACCTCGATAGACACACGCGTTCATCGCGATTCTGCTGTCTTTACGGACGTTTCCTAATAAAACACCCCGTGCGTCTTGCAGATTTATCGATTAAACGATAACAAGATTGCGTAACGATGTTAATACAGCGATTTGAAATTTCAATAGAGAATCGAAATTTCGATACGCTAGACACTCGTTTCGATGTTCCGCGGTTCAGGTGTCGTGGACGAGAATGGCCTCGTTTCTGTTACTTTCGCTTAGAGCGACAGCTGATAGAAGACGAATAAGCGTTAACAACGTTAATAACCGCGTTCGAAACGGTAGGTTTTTTAAATTCACGCAACGAGCATAAGGCGAGGGAGCACTGGAAGCTTAACAAAACTTCCTCAAAGTTTCGCGTGTTTCCGTGAGAAGTACATAATGCTTGGTCGCCGTCTTTGGTGCAATTAATTAGCGTCATTAGTGCCATTGGCTGAGCGCCTGCCTCGTTAAACCCTTCTTTCTTTCTCTTCACCTGCTCCTGCTGCTGTTCCTTCTTTTCTTCTCTGGGTGAACGACCGTTTTTGCAACCTTCGGATATTTACGATCGAAAGAATACCTTTGTAACATTGTACACTGCTCTTTCGATACAGTATACCGAAATACCCTAATAAGCAAACGATTTCGAGCAAAATTTCTAGGAAAAAAGTAAAAGACAGGTTCCACCCTTTCAGAGCCGTCGACAGAACACGAGATTAAGAAATCTAAGATTTACAAGAGAGATATTTAAGCGAAGTGGTCCTCGCTGAAATATGAAGATCCGTCTTACCCCTCCTTTCACGATACCCCGTTAAATACGGTTGAAACGCGTCTCGACAGAAGTTTATTTAGAGTAATCCTTCGGATCGTCCTTTTCCTTTTTTCTACGTGGCCGCGGCGAGATAAAGCACCTGCATTCTCGGGGCCAAGAGAGGACGGCACTCCGAAACCCACGCTTCGTCGATAAAGCAACGGTTGCATTCCTCCCCTATCGTCCTCGAACCACCTCCATGCCATCCAGATAACTAATGCAACTCTTACACCGTGGACACGCGGATGTCTTCCATGGTGTGCACGCATTCTCACGCGAACGGTGTATATCGACGTTTTCACGGCATCACTGGTATTTTACACGGAAGGAAAAATCACTCGACGTAGCGTGCGTCCGCCGTAAGATCACCTCTACGAATAAGAACAGGTCTACTTTCCTTACCGCTGACCGATTTACCTTTGCCGAAAATACACGTGCACTCGCTTCGAACAACCCGTATCCCTTTTACGATGATCGTTTAACCGGCTACTAGAACTAGCTTCAGGAGCTACGTAAAACGTGGATATTTAATATTTGTTTATCGAAAAACGAATGAATCTTCCGTCGGAAAAAAGAACCCTTTCGCCATATTTCACCGGGGCTAAAATAAACGAAGAAAAATGTAGCTCGCGAACCCGTTCGAACGCGCTATTAAATTTATAATCGCGACCATTCTATCTGGCAGCAACAGGAGAAGAGCGAGCAACGTTATCAGATCAGCTGGAAATTTATTCGCGAACGGCCGATAAACCGTCGACGGGCATCAAGGAATTAACAAATTCCAAACGACTGGTTCAGAAATAAAAAAAAGGTAACAAAAAAGAGGTGTTTTTTCGAGGCACCGCAGAAATCCACGTTCGAATCTGTGCACCGTCGATTAACGGAGCCCTTGTCGATTTGCATAGTCGAACCCACCGTAGGGGAAAAAGAGAGGAAATCTCCTAATTAAAATCGCGAGCGTTAATTGCACGTGGCTGATCCTCACGAGAGAACGTGAACGTTACAGATTCGTCGGATCGTCGGATCCGTCCACGGATCCAGAGAAGGGTCAGAGTTCGATCAAACTTCCTCGAAGGTCACGACGAAGGGGGAGGTCGATTCCAACCTTCCAGGCCAACAGGTAGGTCTGGATAGAGAACGATCACGAAGAATACTCGTTAACCGATCATTGTTCGATCGCAGAAACGACGGAGACGGTCAATCTTAACCGAACTACCATTTGTCGCAACTTGGAGATTTTTCCAAAGTACGCCAGGTTAAGTCGAAAACGCGTGTTCGCAACGGGGTGAACAGGACACACGAGTACACATCCACAAACGCGCACGATCGAAGCTAACAGAAGCAGAGTGGGACGAGGCAATCGGTGGGAGCGCCGTGCTCGAATCTAATTAAATATAATTAGCTGCGATTTGCATAGATAGCCGATAGAGACCGGACGCGGTGATAACCGCGATAACGGGCGTGCACGGCCGATACGAGGAACGATTATTGTTGCTGGTTCTGGGTCTCGTTGCCCGGACCAGACATCGCCGCGATCATCGACAATTCCCTATCCGATCTTTTTTCTCCGTGTCTTTTCTAACTGAATTTCATTCGAATCGACGATAACGTAGAAAACTTAGAAAACCCAGTTGCATACCGCGGTTAACTATCCTCCGATAGAAAGGTTTAAAGGAACCGTTTTAGGTTCCCTTACGAGAAACAGAATCGCTAGGATACGGTATCGTCGTCCTCGAGGGTCATCGATGACTCCCGTGGTTATTCAACCTCTGTGGTCGCAGCAGCATCACCGTTCTTTTTACGAGGCGAGACTCGTATGCGTGCGTGAAATCATGCGTGCAAAGCCTGTTAAACCAGGAACGAAGAGTAGGTGGTGGTGGAGGCGGAGGCGGAGGTGTAGATGGAGGTTGGTCGGAGGGCCGAGGACACGATAGCGAGCAAGGGATCCGATATCTGTTCGCACGTCATTACCCCGGACTGCAGCAGCAGCAGGATCCAACGTAGGATCGTTTCCACGAGCAACGAGGCGTCGCCGGCGCCTTCGTAGCCGCTCGATCTGCCATGATCTATGGATCATAGTCCGTTTAATTCCGGCCCGTCGCGAAAATCTATCGGCGACCGAGCTACGTGGAAGACGCGCGTTAGATCAATGACGCGGCGTATCTCCGGAAATCGCGACACGTTATTGAAAATCGAAATCCAACCGGAAAACCGTACCGGGGGGACTACCTACGTTTAAAACCGATACACGAAAAGCCGCGAGACGAGGAGAAACGTTATATCGAAAAGCATCTTCCCAGCTCCGTACATATCGAACATTGCAAGAATTTAACGCCAAAAGGCAACGCTTCCAACAGACTTGGACTGTTTGTAGGTGTACAATCACTGAACCGGTCTGGGTTAGCAACGTGTAACACGATGCTCTTCTAAGCTTTGAAGAGCTGGCCTCGTGAAACCGTGACGATTCACAGAACTGCATCGAAAACCATGCGTGTAGAAAGATCCAATAAGAATCGAAGATCATCGACATAATTCGTTTAACCGAGCAGTCTCTTGTTTATCGTCTTTCGCACATTGTTTCGCATTCGCTGCAACTATCTCTAGACTCGTATCTTGTATTCCGTTGCCTATAAGTCTCTAAACTTGTATGTTGTCTCTAACTGCAAATTGCAGACAATGTATATCTACCGTCTCTAGACGGTAAGCCTCGTCGAGCGCAAACTGTCTTTCGACTCTTTGCTCGAGAGATCAAAGTCTCGCGGTAGATAAAAGAAGATAGCAATTCTATCGGAGAAGAACGCGATCTCTGAAAAGCAAGTTTCGCAACGCAGGAGGTAGCCACGGGACGACTCATTCCCGAGGACAAGGCAAGGAAAACAACGTTCGATAAAACGAAGAGTTAGCCGCGGAAATCTCGCGGAGCGTGTACGCCGGTAAAACGTCGTACGCTCGCACGGGCCACGAACAATCGTTTGATATCCATACAATGCGAAGCCCGCCAAATACAAACGCTTCCCGCGAACTCGTTCGCCTCCTCTAGCGCGTGTTTCGCGTGTGGACGCACACTCGCGCAGGCACACACACGAATACGCACGTGCGCGAATACGGCTACGAACGGCAGCGAAGATAAGGCATGGCACACGTTGCTAGATATGTAGCAGATAGGAAGCGACGGCTACGAGTATACCGACTGTACGACCTACAACTAAAGTAGGTACTACCTACTAGGCCTACTACAACGTACAGGGAGTGGTACAAGTACCAGACGCGATCGAGACATCCATGGGATAAGCGTTCAGAGAATCGCTTGCTACCGTCGCGTCTTTAGCGGACTCTTCGAAAAGTCCATTCTCCCAGTCTATGTCCTCGTCGAAACGATCAAAGTCTGACACCATGCTTCGATCGAACGATGGAGCAACAAGAAAGAAAAGAAAGAGCCACTGTTTCCCCCTCGGCAGATTTTCCCATGGCCGTTATTGTGTTTACGGCCACGTCGGAACCCGCTTAATTAATAGGCAGCAACCGCGTACTCATTATCGGGAAACGATTATTCTCGAATATTTTGAATCGAGCATATCGTACCGCGGTGATATCTACAGAAATGCGCCGAAAACAAATAAGTTTTCTCGCTACGTTCGCCCATCATTTGCCGTCTCTTTCTCGATTCACCTTCCGCGATCTTAAACTCGAACAACAGAGAGAATAAGAAAACGATACACGAATCTCTCTATCGTTCTTCGACAACAACGTACACGCGGACCGAACATGACCTATGTCAATAAATTCGTCGCTTACAATCGAAAATAAGTAAATTTTAATTGCACGTAATCGTCAGGGCTCGATAATTCCAGTGTACACACAGCAGATTAATTTCTTTTCTGTTATTGAACATATTTTTTATAACGTCTGGCCATAGGACGCGATGATGTAACGTAGCGATAATACGTTCATTGGACGCCAACGAATGCTTTCCACGCGATCGCCAGTAACGTTGAAATTTTTAATTTCTCTCGCTCGAGTAAATACCATAAGTCCAGATCTTTGGAAATATTCTCCTGTTTGTCATTGCTGGGCAAAACGACGAACCCGTACATTGAAATTACAAGTTTAATTAAACGCCGAAGAAGAAGAAGAAGAAATAATTGCCGTTAAAATTAAACACGCGGCAGTGTTAACACGATCGTTACACGAACCTAAAGGCGAAGGTAATTAGTAGCTCGGTTCCAGAGCGGTGGAGTCGGTGAACGATTATTACGCGTTAATGATCGAACGCGATTAAACATAGTAACAGAATTTTTCTGCCGCGATGAAATAACACATGGCTGTTAACGAAACTGTTAGCTCTCGGAAGGAATACCTTGGAAATTCCTTGGTTAGAGCGAATTCGCGAGAATCGAAAACTGGGTGAAGGTTTCAGAGAATCGGAACGCTCGGCAGTTTCTCCATTTTTTAAATCGAATGTTGGATACATTCCGGGGAGGGAAACGTTAATACGGAGAGCTCGTGTACCTTGGGAGAGAGTGCGTGACATTGTATGGATATTAGCCGATTTCGTGAACGATAATCCGAATGGTGGCTGTTTGCCAGCCACGACTAGCCCCTGGTTTTACGCAAAAATCTTAATTCACTGCGTCGTTGCGGTCCTGAGCAATTATGACCTATATTACTCTCGATTTATGGTGCCTGTATGGCGAACACGCTTTATTACTAACACGCTTGCTGTAAAACTGCACCGCGTACAAATAATATATAGCTGCACACTCGGGAAACATACTTGCATTTTCTCCGAATGCAGGGACTTTGTTCGAATTTCGAGAATCGCTTATAAAAATGCCAGAATATGAGCAAAGCACGATAATTCGTAGTTGTTCTAGTGTCTAACAGAAAAGAAAAGAAGGCGGAGGGTGAAGGGGGGAGGATGAACTTAGGAGGGAGACATAGGTGGACGACACGAGGGAAGAAAGGGGACGCGTGTGCTAATGAACGCCATTAAAAGCAGCGTTAATTAGATCGCGCTAATCAGATTGTCCCGTCCGTATCTGGCGGGCTTTTTTTCGTAGGAGCCAGCAACATTCGTAGCCGATGGTAGGAATGTGGGTAGGCTCGCACGAAAACCTTTGCCGCGATTATTCGCCTTTTTCCTCCCACTCGAGGCTACGACACTGCTCTTTTCTTTTTCCGCCGCGCCGGTGAAATACTACGTGTTCCGACCGTGTCTAATCTACCCTGTTCCATCTAATATTTCTCCGCATGGTCGGGAATCTAATTAAATTTTTCTCCTATCACTCTACAGTTTCGATTCTTTTACCTACATACGTATTTGTATATCAAATGTATGCTATAAAGATGAAACTTTTCGTCTATAGTGTCCCGTTGGAAAAACTAAAACATTCTATCGTCAGCGTTTCGGTCTAAGAGTTGAATCGGAAACAATGTTGTAGGGTTATTTGGTAAATGGAACTTTACGAAGTTGGCGGCATGAGAGGTAGCGCGACGGTCTGGAAATCCATATTCATCGGTAGCGAGTGCATAAAATTACGATATAGACAGGCATGTGTACGGCTGGTTCACGTGTCAACGTGGACGGACTAAATTATGGGTTGCCCGATAAATCTGATACCGATTAACCCATTAAGGACCAAATTTTTATCGTAGTGCAAGTTTTTTAACCTAGATCAGCCAAATTCTCGATATTCTTAAATTTCTCTGTCTCGAAATCTCCGAATGTTCCCAGCCGGTCGAAAGAATGAATTGCAGAATCAAAATGAAAAATCGGAGACGTTGAAACGGTCCAATTAAAAGATTCGGAGAAAACCTGACCAGGGCGAGAGACGAACAGAAATTCCGTGAAAAGTTTTTACGTCCGATCGCGCATCTATGGAATGTCGAGTCGATAAAGGCAACGATTGCAACATTATCGTCGCGTACATTACAAAATTATTTACGATCAATAATTCCTTATCTCGTACAGCGGCGGCCATTAACGGGGCCCGCTTACGACTTTACTGGCCGCAACGTATTACCGGCTCCAACTGTAATAAGTGTTTCTCTCTACGTACGTGTGTACGTATTCAGATCTCGAAACGCACACGAAATTGACAAGGATCGCGAGAGTCACTCTTCGAGAGTCAACTCTGACCATTAAGCGGAATTACCGCTGATAAAGCGCGGTACGCGCGATTAATCTTCACCGAAATAAAAGCAATCGACTACCCTTTTAATAACGATGAGATTACTTTCCGAAAAAATCAACCTTTCTCTATGTTATTCCGCAACCTCGAACGAGTCATAATCCTCTCACAAGAAAGTAACTTTTCGTAACTGTTCTCCGATTTTCAACCTCGCTAATACTTGCGTTATCCTTTAAACACCGTTTTCATTCGTGTTTATCATCAAAGATTGATCGTAAAATTTGTGTCTTGGAATCCGAGGGATTCTCGAGCTAGATAACGACCATTGTCAATTACAACCTAAAAGATTAAACTCTTGCAACTTCAACGTTCGAGATCGGCCGTAAAGCATCTATCTCAACATCTGTGGAAACTTTCGAGACGACGAACGAAACATTTAACGTTTCTAACGACTTCGAAGTCGTACATGTACCGTGTATTTGCCGAATAAAACAGAAAGTATTTTAACGGAGGCGAGATTCTCGGAGATCGAAGAAAGATCGATCGTAAAGTTTCCCGGCAGTGATCCGGGAAATCTGGAAGCGACATCCAACGATCACGGAGGGCAGAAAATGGAGGCTCGCGAGTCGTGTGCCACGTAGAATGCCGCGTTATTGGCAAGAAGCATGCGATACCCGCAAAACATGCATAAATGCATAGCCGTCTCCCAGATGCACGGGGATACCGACGGAGATCCCCCGCTCCGACAACGACCAACCACCCTCTTTTTTGCTCCCTCTGCGCAATCCCTCCTTCCTCGTTGTTTCACCCTCCTACGTAAACTCGCTCGATCACCCTTTCCCTGGATCGCGAAACTGATCGGCTCGCGAGACAAAAAACCTCCGCCATCCCGATGTCTCTTCGACCTAACCTGAGACGGAAATTTTACGTTTGCAAACGTGGACAATTTTTACCGAACAGGCTTTAATCGTACAATATAATTTTCGAATAGATAGATACGTAATTCGGTGAAGAGCGCAAATGAAAAAAGAAGAAACCGGACGATTGCAGCAGGAGTTGGCGGCAATTAGAAGCGAGAGTCGAACCCGTCGAGATTGAACCGGCTGATCGAACGGCTGTTAGGAACGGCGAGCAATTTAATGCGATTGGTGCACGAGCGAGCAAAGGACAAGGAACTGGAATACTCTCGATCTTTTTAAGCAGTGTCTTCACGTGGCGGACGTCTCGGGGTTCGTTTGACGAGAACCGCCGTCGAGACATCGAGTGCCAATCAAGGGAGGCGCCTGAGCGTCAGGAATTTACCGATCGCGAACCATCCGCGAGCGGCTGGCATAACAAGCGTGTGCTAATTGCCTTCACCTTCTTTTACCGTATTCCTCTTCGTTCCGACGACACGACGATCTCTCGATACGCCGACTTAACGGTTCATCGCCGCGCCATCAAAAGGATCCATTTCTTAATTAGATTCTTCCAAATTTCTATCCTTCGATACCTTCTCTTTTTGTTCGCGAAAACGTCGAAGTTCGAATTGAGAAATAGTCGAGTATACAACTGTTTATCGATATTATTAACGGCGGTATGCACGGGGTCTGTTCCCGCGAACGCATAGATAGACGGCCGAAGGAATCGTGTATCGATATCGAGGTACGATAAGAGTCGCGACGAATGAGGGAGTACAGACACGGCTCGTCCATTACCACTCGAGAAAGTCTTGAACCGACGAGAAAGAGAGAAAAGAGAGAAACGACGAACACGTATGGTCTGTTGACTCATCGTCACTACCGGATGCTTCGTGAAAAACCGGTATCCGCTTGGGATTAGGACTCTCCTATCTACAATTTCCTTCGCTCGAGCCGGACATTCGATGTTACAAAGTTGGAAAATTCTTTCACGCACGATCCAGAAACGAATTTTTTCAACGAAACAATTTCACCTATCAAAAATATTTACCGTCACCGGTACTTGCGAAGAATAAAGTGTCGCGATTGTCGAGCATCGTAAACTTTACGGAATGGAGATTTACGCGAATAGTTTAAAATGACATTAAAATCGGTCGTGATCCGCCGTTCGAGGGTTAAAGAGAAAAATTTGCTACGTTATCTGAAAGTTACACGTTCGAGGTACATAGAGGGTTAAAATAAATGCCTGACGAGGAGGGAGCAACGCAACGGAAAGCTTTCAATAATCCCGCGGGACGAGAGATAAGAGCGAAAAACGGCCAAGTATCAAGCGAATCGACGGAATCCTTTATCCTGTCGGGCCGCATTGCGCTGCCCTTTCGCGACTTCTGTCACTTATCCGCGGCTCTTTCAAAAATCCTCGAATCTTCTCTGACCGAACCTTCTTCGTATCGGAACAGACAAGAATCGCATTCATCGTGGACGATATAGCTCTTAAGATTTCCCAAAATCCTCTACAGCTAGAAATCTCTAAACTCCGAAATGGTTCCTAATTCCCCAGCCGAATTAACCGATCAGAAATGTTCGGACGATAGACAGGTCCCCCGAATGTTTTATTAGGTAAATCCTCGATTTCCTAGCAAATGTTTATCCGAGACGGCAATGAAGAAGAACAATTCCGAAAGGTCGATTAACGAGGATTAATTTCTCGATTAATGAATCCTGACGGATCGGACACGACGTTGTTGGTGTTCGCCACCTCGTTACCCAAGTACGCACTCTCGCGCACGATGCGTGCAGGCTTAGTAGTCTCTCTCTTGATCGAAGATAACGGGTAAATTTAATTAAGCCGCACGCAGAAGCACTCCAATCGATTTGCGACAAGATAAACATTTCCAGAGACCGCGTGCGCGATCCTTGTTAGTCTTCGCGCCGGTCTTCGTGACAATTGTAACGACCTTTCATTATTAACGCTCCACTCGACTTACCTAATTGCTCCGCGAAACATCCTAATTATCGCTACTAAATAACGAAAATCCTGTTTAAGATAACCACGTCCTAATCCTTAATTATTCGATAGAATATCACCTTTCTAGATATTCAAGGATTAAATTCGTTCCGATAGCGCTACTTCGACATTTTTAGCAGCGCTGTCCGAAGGATAAGAAAATCGGCGCCGGTCTCGAACATTTTCGCAGACGAAGATGAAATTCGAGTTTGTCGCGGTATCGTTTCATAGCGATCAATTTCAACTCGCGTTTCACCGACGGAACGCTCGTCATTGCGCGTTCTTACGCTCGCGAGTAAAAACGAACGCTAGATATACCCGAGCCCAGGGACGTAGCGTGCCACGAGTAACGCCGATCGGTCGATTCAATTATCGAGATCGATATCTCTGGTCGTAGCAGAAACTGACACGTGTACCAGACACCGACGAGGCAGTTCTTAACTTGAAACAGCTTATATAGCTGTCCGCCCTCTTCGCGGGATGATTAATAGTCGCCTAACAACCATTAACTATAATACAAATGACTATGAGAACGTTTCGGATCGTCGAACCAACTTGAATTTTGTCGAACGAATAAAGAGAAAAACGAGAAGGGATGTTGTTTTCTCGTTGAAAACGACGAGTTTAGCTCGTAGAGAACGACGACGTAAAACAATTGACGCTGACTCCCGTTCCGCGACTTCCGATACTGGCGATAAACTACGCAAGGTAGAAGGGGTTCTACCCCTTTTCGATATTTACGGGCTACGAGCAGCCGTTTTCGCCGCCCTTATCGCTCTACGCTAGAATAGCTGCATCGTACACAACCCCTACGAGACTCGCCAGCTTCGGCCTCTTCTGTGTCTCGGACCTCTTCTTCGAAATGTCCGATCGAAACGAATCGAGTGATATTCGAATGTAGCCGAATTTCATCCGGTGAAATCGAATCTGTCCGAGTGAAATCTTTCGAATTATTAAATCCCAAAGCGACTCTCCGTTCCGGTTTTGTCCAACACCGCCACGATAAGTCGAACGGACAACAGACCGACAACGGAGACGGAAAGTTAACGGAGAACGGCCAATTGGTAAATGAATATCGTGGTGCTCGAGAGGCAGAATATCGAAGGAAGCGAAAGAGGAGAGCGATTTCCAATGACACCGTGGAGCGTTTTTCACGGAAGCTTTCGTCGTCGTTATCCGTCTCGTAGGCGTAAAAGTAGAAAGCTCGTTGTTCCATTGTCCTCCCCTGTTTCCTCTTCAGACTCGATGTTTTATCCGGGAACGTTTCATACGGTTAGTCTGGACAGTACGCTAGGTTGACACGCTAGAGGACTCGTGGCGGTTGCGCAATTCGGCGAGACGCTTAATAGAGCAAGGAAACGCAGTCGAGCTGAAAGGGACGAGCACGGATCGTTCGATCGATCAACGGATTCATCGAGCTCTGCCATTTGGCTGCAACACGAACAGACGGTGGGAAGATCGCACCGCGATCGAGAATCGTTTACTCGAATCGAAATTTTAACGAGATAAGTAAAATGGATTACGAACGATTAAGTTGGATCTCACCGTGGATCAGTCAGCGGAAATTCCTTTGAACAAAGGGCGCTTTTTCCCGAGGCGTTGATAAATCGCGGCAAGTTATCGTGCGTTCATTTACACCGGTAAGCATCGTTTGTTTCGAGCCAGAAATCATTCGGTCGATACGGAATCGTTTCGCGATATCGGAAGAGCGGCGGGGCCAGAGGAGAAAAAAAGCGCACTTTCCTTCTACTATCTGGAGAACTATTTCTCCGGTGTCTGGAAAAGCATTGCCGCTACGATAACGACTGCGAGGGCGGTCGGAGAAAGGGCGAATTTATCGGATTGACGATGGCCGAGGCAGCGCACACAGACGCGACCCCGTCTACCTACACTACTCTCTGTACTACCCTTTTGCTCGCGTGTCTCGATACAAACAATTGCTCATTACGCGTTTACGTTTTACGCGGTCCGACTACGTCCTACCATTTCGCACCATTTCGTTCCGCGTCCATATCGAGTTCGATACGGAATTCCATGCGATCCCAAAATCAAACTTATCTCGTTAACTTTTCCTCCCCTCTTTTCGCCGTTTTCTTCGACGTTACTCTCTCTCTCTGTTCCGAGAGCTTATCGCAACGACGTTGGCTACATCGAGCGGACAAGGAAAAACCGAGCTCGACGTTAACGGAGAAATTATGTTAATCGACTCAGGGACCACGAATTCAGGTTCCATGCTTCCGGTGACCAACTGCAACATCGAACAGAACTATTCCGATAGTCGAGCCCAAAGACGTAATTCTATATTACCTCCAACGTTTTCTACCAGATTATGCTATTGAACTTAAATCAACGTTCGAACTTCCCCGTGACCTTCGCGACGTATAATTGGACGAAACTGTCGCGAAATATATTTTATCTCGTTCAGGAACGTAGTATCTGGTTAGCGGAAGGGTTGCATTTTGCCGTGCAACAGCGATGTCGCGCGAACGTGTGTTCGTACGGACAGCGAGAGAGGAAGAAAGTTGGAATATGCAGGGGCTGGACAAAAACTAAAACAACAGAGTGGCGTGATAAGGTGAACGCCGACCCCCTATCAAACTCTATCCTACATACACTCCTGTAGGCCGTATACAGGGTCGGCCATCGCGAATTTTCAGTGGAAATTTTCGAAACTTTCTGGCTTACATGATCTACCAAATATTTACGATCAGATTTTCAGCAGTAAGTAATTGTTCGAAGAAACACAATTGCCAGTTTATCAGAGATAGAAACCGTTTTGGCGATTCCTTATCGACGAACAAATAATTTGAATCGGGAATACAGTTAACGAATTAATTATCGACGGTCAAAATGCAGCCGATAATGGAGAAACGGCAGTTCGATAAGAGTAGAAAGCTGCGTCCCTGACTTCGTTACCGTATAATCGGATAGTACAAGTTTTTTTTCGAAACTGGAACGGTACTTTTGAGGCTTTTATCTGATCAGCCCCATCGTATCGCGGGAAATGCAGGAAAGCACCCTCTCGTGATAACGTTCTCCATTCAGCTTGTCTCCCTTTCGCCTTACCCTCCCTCGGTCCCGTTTTGGCATCGAACCAGTTAACGTTCGCAATTAGATGCCGTAATTACGGGCTAGAAATATCGTGCCGATTGGCGAGTAACCACGATGAATGATACGCGGCATCGTTAACGTCACGAGTCGTTACGATATTCGGGAAAAATTGCGAAACTCCGTAACGAGGTAATATCAGATTTTTCACGCCTCCAAAGTTTACAGTTTTTCGGATCCTCTCTCGGTGATCGGAACGTACCTCTGAAAAGAGCACAACCTTCGCGGGTAGAAAGATCTTAGCCGACGATGAATCATCGAGCGACGACGCGGCCCATTATCGGTCCATAGCCGTGCCAGATACTAATTCCAAAGTTAAACAAATCGGAACGAAGAAAATGGACACGTAGCGATTCCATCGCGAACGAGCATCGTGTGTGTCCTTCGGCACGGTAACGATCCTCATCAATCCTGTCGCGAAATCCTCGAACCGAAGGAAAGGCACCAGATCATTTATCTGGCCGGCAAAAGGAATGAGTCAACGTGGAAACTCCATTATCATCGACACGATACATCATCCGCGGGGACGACTTTTGCCAATCTACTCGCTCGAGGACGGGGGCGAAGAGGAATCATCCTGAGCGGCCGACGAGTACGTGCTCTGTGTCTCTGATTTCATAATTTCCGTAGGCGGGACGTGCCAGCTGAAAGAGGAACGAAATATAACGCGAGAACATCGACGAACGTTCAAGATGAAGAACAGAAGCTTCCGAGAGATGGATGGACTTTACTTTCGACGATCTCTCACGCTTTTCTTCGTCTTTTCACTTGGAACGGTGCGAACGTGTTCGCTGCCGATTTCGAGATTCTTTCGAAGCGATTTCACTCGATCGAACATATTCAAATTTTCCCGAGAAATTTCATCGAAACGTCTATTAATTGCTCGTTGTTTTCGAAATACCTAACAGCGGATGGTGAAGAGGATCGGTGATTGTTCAGCGTGATTGATGCTCCGGCCGCGTTCCAACGGCAGTCGTTAAACGATCGTCGTCTACGTTCGTTGTCCCATAAACGTCATTATGTCCCTTGATTAATTCGACGATAGCCGGTGTTGTTGACGGTGAACAACCAGATAAGTCTCCGGTGGTATTCGAGACCAGGTACACAGACCGGGTAGATCGGAAAGTGGGTCGCGAAATTAATTTCACGAGATTAAAAGTACGATCGGCTTTGTGCGTGTACGTATTTCTTAGCACCTGTACTTTGGAGAACTGTCGCGTCGCAAATAATCTCGAACATATGGAGATTTTCTTTCTGCTCGTTATTCTTTGTCGACGACACGTTCTGCCTTTCGATAGATCAAAAGCAACCGTAGGACGGTTATACCATTAAAATTACCATTTCGTATCTTCTGAGCGGTGGAGTTAAATATGTAGTTCGATTCGATTCCACGTAAAGATCTATCGAAACACCGATCTTCGTCTACAGTTGGTCAGAGTACAGATACAATGGCGATCGAAACGTAAGAGAGAAATGCGGTGATTTACCGATTCGGAAACGGACAGGATCTTTTGGAACTCGACCGCAAACCGATTTCAGTCGCCGAGCGAAATTAATAAGAACATTCATAAGCAGTTGCAATTCCCTGGCGGATATAAGTTTCCCTCTCCCGTTCTCGGCTCTGAATTCTCTGGAAAGCGGAGTCCGTTGGCGCCATAGAACGCGGTAGGATAAGGAGCGAAGCGGTCGGAGGGAATAGAGAGACGGCTGGATGCTTTTAGAGCCGCTTAAGTAATATAAATGCGAGTTAAGAGACGGCGTTCTCGACGAGCATAGGTAACGGATGACCGCTGTATCTCATTGTTTTCATTTCCTTCGGCACGCCGGCTAGCTGTAAGACGCGGAAATGAAGTGCGCCGGCTTATAATCTGGAAGGGGATGCCGTGACTGCGGAGGGCGGACAACCGTTCATCCCCTTTTGCATCCTGCATGACAACGAGCCTGTTATCCTGCCTCCGAGCCCTCTCTTCCCATCCCTCTACACCACCCTTCTTCGTCGTTTTACTCGCGACGTGCCAGACATTTCTCTTGCGGTCTGCATCCTTCTCTCCTCCTATATCCGGATCGTTTATACCATGCTTACACGTTCCACCGATACCACTGCTTACTTATTTATTTATTGCTGGATACGCTGTTAACGCAGCTGCCGGTATACATTAAGGTACGAGCGTGATTCGGAAAGATTTTCGCCAAGTTCTACAGGAATTTCCTCTACTCAAATGTACACTCCCCTAGATCGTGTTTGTAATAGTTTTTACAGTACGCTATAAAACACGCGATCGTAAAAATCTTCACTCGAATGCCGATCCAACACTTTCGAAGAAAATTTTCCCTTGTTATAGCTCGTAACCGATGCCGATAACGATCGCGCAATCGAGTTTAGGAATCTATCCTGAACAATTAAACAACCAAGCGAAGACACTCTGCATTTATTGCCGTAGATAGAGGGAACAGATGAAACGCGTATAAAATGGCAGTAAAAGGTTCGAAAAGGCCGTCCGTCGGTATGGTAAGCTGTGAAACTGGTCATTGGCCCCCGAAGCTTTTCCGACTGGCACGTTTCGGCTTATCCTGATCGTCGATCAGCTACGGGTACAGACACTAAGATACCCCTAGCACGTGACGACGATGCAAACGACTTATTATAGTACGCTTCGAGGTGATAATATTATAATATCGAGGTCGTGGATGCGGGTGTGGTAACGCAACTACCGTATCTGTCGTTTGTGTTTCCACTCGTAATCGAATGAACGACGCGTTTTAACCCTTATCCGAGGCCATTTCACTAATTTTATTAGTTCAATCGGGAACATGAAACTTATTCTTCCAATACGCGCGTACGTAACCCTTATTCCAAGTGAGTGTCCAAGTATTTTCATAATCGAGTTCGACGTTTCGAAAGAGAATAGACTCGAGAAGCGGGAAGATAGTTGCACGTAGGAAGTTGATCGCAAGTTGCGGCGTAAAAATGCCCAGGAACAATTTTCTAGACGGCGCAAACGTTTCCCTGCGATTAACCTGTTGAGCATTACGAGCATGAAGCTCAAGTCGTTGCGCAGAAATCGGTCTCGGTAATCTGACCGTTCAACAGGTTACATTCTCCGCCACCTGCGCGGATGATGTGCTGGCTTGTGTTGTAATTAAGCGTCCGTTAACAATCAACGTCCTCCTTTACTCACCTCCCGTAACGAGCTGTTATTCTATTACCGAAATTCAAACTTGGACACATTTTAATAACGCTTGATGCATAGTGGTACAACGGTAGAATAGTATTTTATTCAGGAATTCGCGAAATAAGCGGCGATAAGCTTTCGGGAGTGCATAGACGTTAGATTGGAATTGCGAACGGTGTTCGAACAGGTTGCCGGTGAATATGCACCTTAAGAGAATCCCGAGCTAACAAATCTGTTCGTCGCCTCTTCTTTTTCTCTCTTGGGATCTGCGTTTGCTCTTTCGCCTGCTCCTTCGTGGCCCTCCGGCTTGCATACGCACGCCGCCAATTATAAACTCCCTTTCTCCGCGGTTCACTTAGCCCCTTTGCCCCCTCTTCGATCCAACATCGCCCCTTGCAGCAGCAGCAGCATCGCCACCACCACGAGGAGAAAGGGGGTCCGCTCTGACGCTTCTGCGAGGGTGAGGGAAGTCGTCGCCGCTATCTGATGCCGCGGTAGAGGTGTTAATTCACGCTCTGCCTTTCCCTACCCCTCCACTCGAACGCCCTCTTTCCCCTCTCTCCTACTCTCGACACGTCTCTTTCCGTTTCGTTTCGTTCCGTTCCATTCCGTTCCGTTCCGTTTCGTTCCATTCCGCGACCCCTACCCGTCGCTTTGACTCGTGCAACCCCCACCATATCGCCCCTTATTCGCCATCCTATCCCACTTCTATGCTTCGCCGTGTACGCAGGCACACACGCATCTACCGTGATCGCTGTACTTGGCCGGTGTAACGAAAGGTGCTTACGTTTCATAAGTCATTCGATGCCTTTGCATTTGGGAATTCGGGTTCATGAAAATTTATCAATTCCGCAATTTCGTGGCGGTTTAAATGGTGAATTTGGAATTTTTCGAACACGCAAATTCGAGAACGTAACATCTGCGAAAGATTTAGCGGAACACCGAGGATGCTAGAAGAATGTGGTCGGTAATCAAGTCGTCAGAGGTTGATTCGTGACAAATATTAGATCGGCAGGAACGAAATGATCCCGTAGGTAGTTCTCTGAACGGAAGAAGACCGTTCTCCCAGCGTTTCGAAGATTAGACCCGGCGCTTCGCTCCGGATGCATCGATACGATCAGGCTGTTACTAACGAAGTCACCCGGTATACCTGCACGTGGAACGGGGGTGGGCAATCAGCGACGATCTCGTGTGTCTGTCCAGTGTACCAACTTAACGACCATATCAGATAATTTCTCATAGGCTGTGTATAGGAACACACGGACAACCTTTTTCTTCGTCGCGACGTCTGTTGCAATGAATCATTTCCATGCTTATAATTAAGCCTGCCGTTGCCGGGAATCATTCCCGATAGACTCCCGATGGAATGGAAAAAAATCATTGACGAATATTCTTCGTCGCTCTTCTGAAATTTATTCACGCGTCGATTGCCTCACGGAATACCACTAGGTCCCCGAATAGTTTATCGTCCACTAAATTCATCGGCTCCGCACGTTCTCTTACGTACACGATTACTAATTAGTATCACTGATCGCGATAACAACTTTTAATAACGTTTTGCCATATTTTTGGAATTTATGAAACCGTGTTAAATTCAGCCGTTCACGATGAAAATTAAATAATACCCCTGCATCGACAACAGTGTTCTCTGGATAATCGTAGGAATCACGAGCGAATGCCTGGAAGCTGTCGCGTAATAAATTTTCATGAGCCGTTCCTACGCCAAATACGACGAGTCCAAATAATTTATAGCGGTAGATACAAACTCGAAATATGTATCTCGACGCGTTTAATTATCAAGCACGGTCTAAAGAATATATCGTGGAATTTCACGCGCACGCATACTTTAGTGTCTGCGAGTGAACGAGTTCGCGTAGCCTTCGCCGGTAAGCGATTCATTATTTCACCGATTTACATAAGACCGGTACGCAATAGCAATCGCGACTAATTATCTCGATATCTTTCTCCCCCTATCCGGAGATCATCCGCTAACGATCGAACGATAAACGAACCACATCGTGTCCGACAAAACGTAGACATAATTTACTTTTGGGCGTTTTATTTCTTACAGTGTTAATTTTATCAAGCTGCGTTATAGACCCTTAATTGTCTCGGTTCCGTTAGATTAGTGAAATTATCGAAGCGTGTTCTA
Source organism: Megachile ligniseca (assembly GCA_945859555.1). NCBI lineage: Eukaryota > Metazoa > Arthropoda > Insecta > Hymenoptera > Megachilidae > Megachile > Megachile ligniseca. The sequence goes on from OX243792.1 coordinate 3,504,776, forward strand.
ATCTACGAAAGACGTCAATCACCCTCAGCGAGTTCTCTAGCGGTAACATAGGGGTGCGATAGGGGAACGTTACCGTTGTGCTCAGCACGATAGCGTCTACGTATACATATACATATAATAAAATATATTTCTAGCGCGAAAGGTTCTCGCACCTGCTTAGCGATTACGGACAAACACTTTTTCTCCCTGGTGTAACGAAAGGGTTTATTGAATTCGAGTTTAATTCGTAGAGTCGCGATTATTCGAATAATGGAAACGTTAGCGTGGCAACGCCGGTCACCGATGAGTCGCGTAACGTTAGGTTACATGATCGTAATCGTAAGAACACGAATCTCCTGTTATATCCCACGATCTATCGCGTAAGAAACACGAGCGGTTCAGCAGGGCCACTTTGCGCGAGGACAGTTTCGCGACTTTCCTGATGCTGTCGTCAAAAACGAGCTGGCGGCCGAACACGGGAACAAGAGAGACAGAGACTCGAGGTTGGTCGTGTGTCGCGTTATCAGCCACCGTGGTATCACATACGGGTCGCTAATGTCTCCTTATCAAACGTACCTACCTATTCCCTGGGTCTGTCCCCTGTCCCACACGTACCACCGGCACCATTGGATTTCCAGCTACCAGCACACCACTTACCTATACCCACCTCTAACGTCACCGTTGCTTGCTATCACCGTCGTGGGACAAAGACTTTCTAGTTCCTCGTTTCTGTTTCCGCGCTTCCTGATACCGCACCGCGATAACCGCCGGTGCCATGCCGCTCGCGTTAAAACCGGGCTGCACCTGCAAACGCGATCTCCTCTCCCTCTCGCTCCTATGCGTGCTTCTAATTACCGTCGTCACGACGTTTCCTCTTATCTTTTCCTTTTTTTCTTCGCAAACTACCTACCATCGAACACGACCAGCCACCTCGCTGGGTACCTCTACACGCACCAAAGGTTTTATCGAGTTATCTTGTTTTCGGTCGATCGAAATTGGACAACGTTCTATAAACTTCGTCCTCGAAATCATCCTCGCTACGTAACGAAAAATCATCCCCGACGCTGCTCGATTACACCGCTCGATTCGTATCTTCATAAATACCGACACGAAAATAACAGCATATTTCGCAGCACGCGTGCGTTTCAAGATTAATCGTCACTCGGGGCCAGCAGCAGAGCACGTCGGTAGTAAATCGTCGATTGATTCAATTACTCGGCCTCCGGTACACGATACGTCGATCCCTGAGGGTCATATCCTCTCTCGTTCTCTTCCCCTCTCGTCGAACGATTGGCGGTCGTGTCTCGAGACGCGTTTTATTATTTCGCCGCTGTGATCGGCTAGATGTAACGGACACCTAGCCATTATAGGCGAGAACGCCTCGATTGGTTGGCAGATACCACTGGCGGGGACCACCACCGTTCCACTGACGCGAACGGGTTCGCGTGGGTGTCGGACCTCGTTCGCACGTGTTTCTGGACGGTTAATCAGAAAGCCCGCGAAGACGTTGACGCGTGGTCCAAGTAGCACGTCGAAGAACGTCGTCGATGCTGTGTCGCACGGAAACTGGAGGCGTGTATGGTTTATGGCGTGCATAAAACGTACCTCCTTAACCGGTCATCTCGCTCGGACTATCTACGATTCGTTCGAGACGAGACAACATCGGACAATCTAACAATTCTCGGATACGTTAAATAAATCATTCGCTGAACTGAACATTTATTATTAGAAATCGTAGCGGCTGATACTTTCGATCGGTCGATGGCAATAGGGAGAAATAAAGAGATACGCGAGGCAGCAAAGAGGGAGAATGGGAAAGATTCCCTCGGAAGCTTCGATGAGCGACGCGTTATCGCACGGGCTTGATAACGTTCATCCTTTGAACAGACGCAGACGTCGCGTCGGGAGACAGAAACCGAGAGATCGGCAGTTTGGAACGACGTTTCGTCATCTGTTTCCTCCCCTTGCTGTGCTGTGCTGTGCTGTGCCGTGCTGTGCTGTTATGTTGCGCCGCTACCGTGTCTCCTGACCGTTTCTTGTCGCGTGTCTACATTCGCCACAGAGCAAAAGAAATTTTCAACCCTTCATTACCCTACTGGCGCTGTTCCTCTCATTCTACTATGCAACTACACCAGCATAGTATTTCACCGTTTGGAAGACTTATTTTACTACCTGGATACCGAAGCTAATATTCAAACTTGCAACAAGGCATCACGAGATTCTTGTATTTTATCGAACACGAGCGAACAAGAAATTTATTGATTAAAATAATTAACCGAACACGTTTCGTCTTATTGGGTCGTACCTTCTCGAAAAGTCTCCCATCGAGAAATATCTGAGAACGAAGAGTAAAGAATTTATCGATCGGATTCTGTCGAATTTTGACAGTGCACTTTTGTTATGTGCAAACGGACACGTTGCATCGGAGACGAACAACGATTTTATTTGGAGCTTCGTCGTCGCGAAAATTGCACGATACTCGCGATATCGGTCGCTATCGGTCGTTATCGCTTTCGCCGGCGATACGCGTGTAAGCGTTTTCGTTGCGCCGTGACGCGCGCAGATCACGACTTATCGGCATGCACACGTTTCTCAACAGCAATCTGGACGATAAGGCCAATATCTTTTTCGGTAGCTCGCATTCGTCTCCTTTATCCCGGAAGGTGGCCTTCGATGGCGCATAATTGCCCGAGCATTGTTACATTTCGTCAGCAATGCTTCGACGATTTCCCCGCACATATCGGACATTTATTTTCGTTCGTCAGCCGACAAACTGCATGCTCAACGCACGATAAATGCTTATTTACGCGATTGCATTTTCTTACTGTCGACGCAAAAACTACAAAATAATCGAACCAGGTTCGATCGAGTACGATGAAAATTTAACTTTTCAACAATTGCACGAACGAAAAATTATCGCGCTGTTAATTTACAACCGGTAACGATCAAACGATAAGTAGATTAAAAATCGGGGGGATCTACGTTAGCGAAGAACAGAGTCGAACATGTGTACCGAAAACCGTCGCTGATTGTTCGAATTCCGATATGATCGATTTCTTCGAAAGCGTGTTTCCTCGCTTAAACAGAAGGGAAAGAGAAACGGAAAGCTGTGACCGGTTCGCGGAAAAAGTGAACGCGGAGAGCCGCGAAAGGAAGGAGAAAGAAAGAGGCGCCGGCGCTAATATCAGCACGCGGCAGGAAGCTGCTTTTTATAATGGCGGGATGTGGCTCTTTTTGGCCTTTCAGGCTGCCAGATAATGAACGAGCACCACCCTTGCACCGGCGATTCTCTTCTCTTCGTCTCTGCACCACCTACATACAGCACCGTTTACTTCCTCGTCCGCTCTTAGGTCAACCCTCGATTCTCCTCGACCACCGTCTCCTCGTCAACAGGTGGTGATTCCAATAGCTACGATTTCTAACGAGTTCGATCTAATCGAGTCATATTACATCCGGGCTGAATTGTCATCGAGCTGTACCGCATCGAATCGAATTGTATCGAATTGTAAGGCGTTATTACGAGTCGTTTCCAAAGTTCAAAAATCTAAAAACGCGAAATCCGCGCGTCCGACTTTCCGGCCGAATCCTTATCTATCTCCCTGTTCGTCTCTCCCATTGGAGCAGGCTACAACACCGTTTACTTCCTCTTCCGCCCTACCAGTCCCTACGACCAACCCTCGATTCACCTCGACCACGATGTCAACAGGTGGGCACGCGGATGCGACCTAACCAACCGGGTTTCGCCTGGTCCGTCGATTCGATCCCCAACGCGACCCCCTACCTATCCTATGTGGCTGTTGACACCCGGGAGAACGACACTCGCGTGACACGAGACGATGCTTGTTAGATACGAAATGAAAAAGACTTTGCTCGAATCCCGTCACGGGACGGACAAACCAGTCGAACGAATGGAAATTTTAATTGATATTGGTATTAATAGGTGTAAGATTTTGCTATCTGTCCCGTTGATGGAGGGGGTCACCGATAACCGAACCAATACTCCAAGCTTTTTCAAAGGATTAGGCGATGTTCATATTGCGTATTAATTACACGAGATAGATGCACGAATTATATTAGACTGATTGGTCTGATTCGTTAAACAGCGAGGAATGTTGATCCAGCGCAAAAATCAGGATTTCGGATCTGGCCAATCGAACGAACGCTTATCGGCTAGGCTGACACAGATGGAGGAGAGTCTCGACACCATGGTGGATAACGATAAGGTGTTTTTCAAAGCGTCGATGGATGTTTTCACGCGGGTTCGCGCGAGAAGTTGCATCGCCGCCAAGATAAGTTGCATCGCGGAATATTGACAGACATCGCATCTGGACTTTTTAATTCGCTGTTCGCGCCTCTCGTCCTCTCCACACTGTTAATTCTCTCTCTTTTTCTTTCTCTCGCGCATCGATCGCTCGCTCGGCTTTCTCTCTTTCACGCTGGAAAGCTTTCACTCGATCGTTTCTTCCTCGCTTTCTGCAACGATAATCGCGGCAAGACCGATACCCTCGCGGTGATCTCTGGGACAAGACAACAATGCAATCTGCACTGTCCGGCCGTTCGATCGTTGGAAAACACTGCCGTTATCGAATTGCGCCGCTACCAGAGGGCGAACACGAAAAACTCGAACCGGTCCGGAGGTATAGTCCAGCTCGACGTTGTAGCTCGAATCGGAACGAACGCGAAATTAGACTGGAGAAACAGCGGTTTTAACAGCGCAGCTCGAACGTTAAAATTGAACGCGCTACCACGACACGATTCGACGTGGTAAAGCTTTCTTCGGTTTCCCCTAGAAAACCGTATCGTGCTCGCTACCTGTACAGTCACGATTCGAGCAGGAAACTGTGACCAACATCGTACGATTAAACGACTGTTGTCTCGCGCGAAAGCTTTCCTATCGATAACGAAAACACGGAAAAAGCAGATTTTTAAGTGCACCGTGGAGGAGTTTGTCGAGGAGAAAAAACAAGAGAAAAAAGAGAGGAAAGGGAGAAAAAGAAAAAAGACAAAACGGGCTACAAGAGAGTTGTTAGCCGTCGATAGGATATCAGTTGATGGTCAGCCGGACGGAGATAGCGGTAATGAGCGACGAGAGGAAAGTTTCCATCGGGCGAATAACCAGTAAAAGGAGTCACAGCAGAAGGAGAAAGAGAGAAAGAAAGAGAGAAGAGGGAGGGAAACGAGGGAGACCGGATGATGGACTGATTACGCTCCACGGCCGAGATAGCAGCTCGATAGAGGAGAACTTCTACGAATTCCAAATTCACTTCCCGAACGTTCAGCGTGGACGCTCGGCGCCGTTCCACGCGATATCACGCTGCTCGAAAGTTTGACCAGAAAAATTGAAACCAATCTCCGTTAACGCGTTAAATGCCACCGTGGAAATACACCTTTCATTCTAAGATCGAAGCTTTCTCTCCAGAAGTTTACCTCGCCTCTGTTCCCGTCGTTAATATTTCGACTAACGCGTTTCCTAATTCGGGAATTAGCAAGTTGGCCGAGTGGAAAAGAGAATTTCGAGATTGATCGTAAATTTGCTAATGAAAAGTTCGTAGACCGACGACGCAGCTAGTCACGCCACTGCTTCCCGCGACACTAAAAAGATAAGAATCTGCCGTTTTAATCACCGTGTGTATCAGCTACCATTGAATTTGCCGAAGGAACAAAGAGAGCTGAAAGCACGTATGTTGCATTATTAAAAGAAAATGTTAGAAGCGCACTCGATGCTCGTATCGGGCAAGTGTACCGGTGATCCCCAGAATGCAGCGTACGGAAACGGTATGAAACGATGCCGGCGGATTTGAAGTGGTCGCGGCAGAGGGTTTAACGGGGCGCGTGGACAAACGCGGAATAACAACAAAAGACGAGGACGGAAGGATAAAGGGAGATAGAAGGATCCCTGCCGAAAGTTAAAAGGGAATCCATCCATAAATAAGCGCGGCTCTGTACCGGGGGTTTTGCCTTGGCGAGCCGTGGAACGACCACGGATCAGCGCGCGATCTCCAACGGAATAATAATGCGGGTAAAATAAAACCAGCCTCCCCCTCGAAACACTCAGACAAGCTTACGCACCAGAAAGCTTGAACACGCGTCAACCGGCCGTACGTGTAACCTGTGCACACGGAGAACCCATATAATACCCCCATAGAAAGATGGGAAGATCAAACACTGAAATTACAGCATTGTGAGCATTCTTCTTGCGGCCACTCTTCTTCTTCTTCTTCTTCTTCTTCTTCTTCTTCTTCTTCTTCTTCTTCTTCGTCTCGTTCTTCGAGTTTCTCCGCTCTTACCGATAACGGCCTCTCTTTCTCTCGGCCACACGCGGCCGACCACGTTTTCTTCGTTCTTTGCCTATCGCCCCTCACCCTCGTTCGCATAAACACACACTTGCCGTGCCTGCATAAGGCTCCCTTTATTATCAAAACCTGGATCGCGTGCATATTGCATCGGTGCACCGAGAAAAGAGAAGACCGTTCCGTTGCATCTATCCGTGTACCGCGGCGAGTCGTGTAGCCACGCTCGTTTACTCCTCCTACCTCTTCCTCATCTTCGATCAGTCTCGCTGTTAAAGGATTCGATGACGTGTATCATTATTGAGGGAGAATCGATGAAAAAATGGTGTCATGGAGGACGATACGATTTTATGAACATACAGAGCTACACGCGGATAGGCCACGAAGATTCAAGCGAAGCGATTTAATAAGTCGACGGGTCCGAACGCTGTTGGAGTTTCGTTTCGAGGAAAATGGAGTGAATTTAAGCGGTGCAACCGTGCGTAAGCGTTTACGAGCCTTTCCGATACGAGTGACCGATGTCAGGCAATATAAGGATAGACAACGGTGCAGCTAGTATCAGAATCGAAAAAGAAAATGTAACGAGGTAGGTTTAATTTCCAAACATAGAGAAGAGACAAAAGTGAGGTGGATATCTGTAAGGCAAGGCATTCCTTCCCTTATCCGTGACGCGAGGACCCTGACGCGAGCGTTTCTTTTCAGGACCGGTCACTTATGGCGATTTAACGGATTTAACGACCACACCTGCATCGATGCACTCCGGATTCCCCTTTTTCCGTGTAGCGACGACGCCGACCGATAAGAATCGGGCCGAACACTGTGAGAATCGACGAGGACGAGCTGCTGCTACAACGTTCGAGAGATCGATCGCTCGTCCACGCCGCCGACGACGAGGACGAGAAGGAACAGGACGACCAAGGAGCGTTTCCATCTCGCGGAATGCATTAAGCCGGACGTCGTCCCCGCGAATGGAACCAAGTGAGCGGCACGCAGACGATTTTTAACCAGATAGGATTCTACCTCCTCCCCTTCTTCTTCTTCTTCTTCTTCTTCTCCTTTTACTCCCCCTTTCTGTATCTCTTTCGCTCCCTACCGAACACTCCCGCGCATCCGACGAACCGCATCAAGCGAATGCATACGAGCGTCCAGAAAGAATACGCCGCGATTCGCCAGCCACGGACACCGAAACCACGGACCAAAAACATTCTCCTCCCCCGACAAAATCCTTAATTTGCAACATTGTTAAATCGTTCAACATTTTCATTGTACAAATACAACCTTTCGCGTACACTGATTGTTCGGATTTTGAAAACGAAACCCTCGATGTAAAACTATTTGATTTCTCTGTCACCTGTTCGACAACAAGGTTCCGAATAATCCACCCCTGAACGTCCCCAGTCCCACGGATATCCGTGAAGAGTGTGCAACGAGTTTGCCTCGAGGGGGTTGCTCTGTCGAAGAGCAAGAAAGAAAGAGAGAATAACCCCAGACGATGCAGAGACCGATAAAACAGCGAACGATAACGCTACCCCGGACCCTCTTGCCCCCCCGTTTGCACCCGCGTTTAGGTCCGTCTGTTTCTGACTATCCGCGATAATCTCGTGCTTCCCTGCGCTGACTTGATCCTCGCAACATTTTTCGATACGTGTTTCTTTGTTCGTGCGTACTAAATGTACATCAGTCGTTTTACATAGTGGAATATGGAGAAAATTCGAGCGGCCGAAAATCGATACGATAAATTGTTATGTTGACAAAGGACAAAGTTCAATGATAAGGCAATATAATAATCCGGTTGGAAATTTGAAAGCGAACGGTAGGTAGTTCGGAGCTAGAGCGCAGCTTCTAAATACCGAGAAAAGTTCACGGTATAGTAGCATGGTCTTTGAGGCGATCAATTGGAAACGCGATCCCGTATCATCGGGCCAAGTCCCACGATATTCAGCATCGATACGCGGTCTCGCGTCAACACCAATAAACGTAGCGAAACGTCAGGAAAGTGGGGGGACCAACAGCAGAACAGTCCATCGATAACGAGCGAGTCCTGCTCGCCTTGGCAAGCAAAGCGGCATGATTTTCCCCGGAACGGACACCGGAAGATCCTTATCGATATATTCCCCGCCAGCGAGATCGTAGTCTCGAATCAAAGCGGTTTAGCAACGGTTTACACAGCTACGTACGGCAGCGTGTAAAGGTAAAGCGGTCGCACAGGAACGTGTGCATCTTCTTACGAGCGACGAGAAGACAGTAGTCCTTTCTCGCGAGAGATTCGCGATCGATAAGCGAACCCGACACGGTGCGTTCACGTTTCTACGCTATTCCCAAAGTATTCGGACATTTCGTTCGATACTCTAATACCCTCTCCGAATAAGTAATTCCCCGAATCAGAAATTTGCCAGAATCAATTGTTCGCTCCTAATACGGAAACAAACTCGAAATTCTAAATAATTCTAAATAAAGTAGACGATTGCATAGCGAAGAGATGGTTACAGTCGACGTACACGGCCGAGAGAAGACCGAGGGAAGAAGCAAAGAGGCGAAATAAAAGAAAGAAACGTGGAGCAATAGAGAATAGCCGGAGAAGAGACGGAAAGGTTTCTGTCTCTCTCGTAGAGGTAACGTTCTCGACACGCTTGCTAATATCGACGATAAGATCGAGGCTGGTGCATGTCGATGCCGGTGTAGAAAGAAGCGACGGATACGTTTACTCGCGAGCCAACACGGTCGCGGCCGAGATCGACGACGTGGGACGCGACGCTGACACCTCTATACAACCGGGCAACGTTCCACCTAATTAACGCTCTGACCGCGCGCAACAGCCACGTTGTCAAAATAACACGGCGATCGGTCTTGCCGATCGACACTGACACGCACCATTAACGCTTCTATCGGGTTAGATCGATTAGAGGGCTGGCCCCGAGCGAATCGTTCGCGAAATACCCGATAATCGACTGCCCTTATGCAAATAACCTGCCACCTTCTCGGCCAACTTTCCCCGATCCCATTTGCCCCCATATCAAGCAGCTTGCGACCTTCCAATTTCACCGTTCGACCAATGAAGACTGTCGACAATTTCGGATTCGCTTCTCGAAGCATCGCGGTTTCGTAGCTCCATGGAGCATAAAACGAGTCTGGTTCGCGTGATCGCGTGTACGCGTCATCGAGAGTCTCGTACGCTCCAGCTGGTACGGTCGATGTATCGCTGTTAAAATCGTCGGTTTGGACTCACGCTGTACGCGCAAAGGCGTCGCGATGCTGGCAACGTTCGTGCTCCTCTTTCCTCGTGAGTCGCTGTGTTATCCGTTCTAAAAGACACGCACACGAATTCGCGTGGCGAAGATGCATAGATAAGGAGGTGAAACGAGGCGATGCCGCTCCTCGATCTTTTCTTAAATGTCCTCCTTCTCTATTCGACTTTCTCGCGTTCGGCTCCTCCTTCTCGCATCCTCTCTCTCTCTCTCGTCTTTTGGTCCCCTCTTCTCGACGCTGGTCGTCGCCGTAGCCACCCACGTGCTCGCCGCTTCGAACACCGCTCGTTCGACGAGCCTCGGAATGACGTGTCGCGGTATGGGATGGGAAACAAGACGAGACGGATCGCGTGGGTTCAGCGTAATCAGTCTTCGCTGAGAAATTGATATTAGACTTCGTCGAGAAGAAGGAAAAGACAAATTGTCCACGCTGCCGAACGCCTCTAACGGCCTGACCGGATAATTAGCGAAACGACCGACAAAATATTATGCTGAATTAGCTACATTCAAATACACGGTTCTAGGCCCGATTGGCTAAAAAGCGAATTCTCATAATCCTTAATATCCCTAACATTAATAAATAAATTTGATATCGAAAATAACGGAGTATTCTCGCAACCTCTAGCGAGCGTAGGAATTCTAAAAGCGACTACTTTCTACCATCGCGAGAGTAAAGGAAACACGAGATAGGAGATCTGAAACGGAGAAGAGAATCGCGTGACGACAATTATCCGTAAGGTTCGCGTTCAAGTACAATGCGACTATAACCGACAAGCCTGTCCGCGAACGACGAAGAAACGAGGTACGGTGCGGCAGCGAAGAGAAGAGGGAAAGGAGATTTCTTAGCTGGCTGTGGAAGGTGTTTGCCGAGCAAATACGAGCAGGCAATTAGGTCTCTTCAGACACGGGCTGTGCGCGCGTGCCGTTGTTTGTCCGGCTAAACAAGATATTATTACAAGGCGACACGAGACTTCTCGGTTCACACCCGGCCTCTCTTGTATCGCTTCCAGAAACAAATATACGTTAAGGCCCTCGTAAACGTTGCGTAGATATTCCCGTAGAATCGAGCTATTTCTTTAAAGAACGATCTAACTCTGCTCGATCTAAATCGACGCAATATTATACGATTCGACGAGACACGATTTGCACGTCGAGACATTTGGTATCAAGATCGTTACGCGATTCGAAAGATAACTTACGAGGAATCGGTGAAGATCGGTATTCCCAGAAAGCGCAATTCGTGTGCATTGTATCGGGTGGACAGGACAAGGAGCACGGTGTTCGAGTGGACAGCCTTCGTGGTTTAATTGCCATCGAAAGGTCGTCCTTAATTTCGCGTTATCTCGATCGAGAATTCGAGGCCGATACCGCCACCAAATGACCGAGGCGCCACTCTTATCTGAAGAGGCACGGATAAGGCCGAGGATCGAGGAGATCGAGGAGAGGAGCACTCGAGATACCTCGGCGTCGGAACGAACAGATGGGAAAAAGGCAGAAATCCTTGAGAAACGACACACGCCCACGCATCGTTATTAAAGCACCGCTCGATTAACGAATTCGATCGCGTACGCTCCTTTCATCGTTCAATGTCTACCGATGTACTCGCATCGATCAATTCGTATTTCGTTCCAATTATACCTCGTCGTGGGTCCGTTTCGACCATCGCGGAGACTGATCATTTTATATCGTGCTTTCGTAAATTAAAAGCACCGATCTAGTCGATCGAACGTCCGAAGCTATCGCGAAATAGGCTCGTGAAAACTATCCGATCCGATCCGGCAACAACGACCAAATCGTTCTGATCGAGATCAGATGGGATCTACTCTTCGACACGAGAAGAAGAAACTCTCGTTGTTCCGATCAGTTAACGCTAATGAGCGATATATTTGTAGGACTGGCGTAACCGTCTCGTGTACATGTTTCGGTAGCGAGTTCGATTGTCAACGTCGGTTAGAAATCGTTACCGTTCTGTAAACTCGTACAATTTCCTACTGCCGTTGTCTCGAACTTTCTGGCGGCGGTTTTACGCTTCAGATACCAGACAGATTAGGCGAAGCGTCTGCGTTTTCTCAAGTCTTCAGATAAAATGGACAGCGGGAGCAAGGGTAGCTGCCCGGTTCCTTTTACGCTTCTGACTCCGATACGTGCACACGCGAATCTGGGTATCCACGTGTGCGTGCCCTACGAAACCTGATATGGGAAACACACGTTCACGTGTTGCTTGCGATCGACATTTATCACGGACCGAGATACGATAGGTCTCGAGAAATCTCGTAATAAATAAATAAGGTAGTAAGAATAAGTTTCGCGAAAGAGTGGTTTCGCGGGAGCGGGCAGATGATCAGATCGGTATATCGAAGGCAACGCGATATCGGTGCAAAAGAACCGCGCGATAAGGCGCGTACAAAAGCAGATACGGCTTATTGTTCGCAACCGCGACCGAGATTATTCGTATCCACGCGCGTCGCTCGACAGAGCTGTCGATTAGTCGCGTCGCGATGCTTTTGATCGGCGGATCGTACAAACGTGACGGTCGGCAGGTTAAAATCTGCTATCAACGGCTATCAGCTCATTACGCTAATATTCACTCGGAATGCCAGGACCGATACCGTATCTCGATCGTGCCTCTCGCGATTTGCACAGAACCTTTTTGCGCTCCGTATCGTACACGTACGTGTACAAAGAGACACTCTGTGTGCGTGTATAGAGAGGTCGTGCCATTTTTGGAGCTGCCGTTTCGACCATTTCCAATACGAGCACTTTCGTGAAATCATATCCGCAACTGCGATCGCGGCCCCGGCTTATCGACTCTGATTTCGCCCGAACACGGCGTGCCAACCTCCACCAGTTAAATACTTTCCACTTTCCTACGTGCCGATACTCTTTTGCCATCATTTTTCCTATTCCGAACGGATCCTTCTACTTTCTATTAACGCTTCGTTAATACAACGCGCGTACGAAACTTATCTTTACCGAATACGACAAATAAGAGAATCCAGAATTAATTACTCGTTATCGAAATTCGAGCTATTACAAACGGAAATGAGGCGAAGAATGCTGACGCAAAGTATCAAAGTCACGAACACGTGACGTACTTCGATCGCAAGAATGTTGCATTTTTATTCCGGTGACCGACATCGCTCTTAATAATTAATTCTCCCTTCGAGACGGTACACGTGTTACGTCGTTGATTGCTGCGGGAACGTATTAAATTTGAACGAACTAAGTATAGTAGAATTTCTCTAAAATTCAGACAAGAGTCTAGGTATTCTAGGCAAGGAGTAAACGTTGAATTGGTGAAAAGGGCATCTTCGAAATCGCCGGTTTCCCCGAAATCGTCGACGGTTTAAATCCACGGATCGACGTTAAACCCTTATCGTGGATAGGTTATCGAAAAGTTGCGGTTACAAACGGTGCGCAACCTCATAGCGGATCACCGTGGGGAAAAAGAAGAAGGGGAGCAAGTAAAAAAGGAAGAGGAGCAACGTGTGTCCAGCATCGGGCGGAACAGCGCGGTTATCGGCGTAAAGCCGCGTTTACACGCGTGTAAAGCTGGTACGAAGAGCGGTTGACACAGAGAGGGAGAGAAGCTCCAGCGGAAGAGGAGTCTCGGGAAAGAGGAGACTCGACACGCACTCACACACGTACGCGGGTATAGTAGAACGGGATAAGGGAGAGAAGGAGAAGTCGCGGACACCATTCCAACGATGCCAGGGCCGTGTCGTAACAGGCTGGAGTGACACCACAATGCGGTGTAGCAATTTGTAGGCTCGCCCTTCGTCCTTCCTCCCCGGTGTCTCCGCGGCCTTAACCCGTTGTATTTATGAGCCGAGCCGAGAGAACGCCTGTATCGGTTCCTCTCTCGCGCTCGCGCGGCCAGCCGATGCGATGGACGAGCAACGAACGCCACGAGGAAGAAAAGGGCACCGGGATGAAGCTCAGGAAGGAGAAGAAGGGCTAACTAGACGAGATCAACGGGCCGATAGTTGTCTCTCCGTGCGTTTCTTCGCGGAGAAGAAGAAAAGGACGAAGTAAGCCGGACCGAAGAAACAGCAAATCCCGAGGAAAACGAGAGGGGGATAGAGAGGATCTGGGAGAGACATCCCCAGGTTGGATTCATGCGTTTGCGCGGAATAAGGGACCCGACGAAGATAAGGGAGCTGATGGTCCTTCTTCTTCTACCTCTGTTTAGTCTTGTTGTTGTTCCTGCTCGTTTCTCGGTTCCCTTCTTCCAGCTTTCCTTCTTCCCTTTCGCGTCACCCGCTCATTGCGCGCACACCGCCCGGCCGATCGACACTGATAGCCGCAACGACTGTTCGCGACTCTAACCGACCAACGGCCACCACGGAATTTGCGAGTTTGCTTTTGTGCCTTCGTTCCAGCCGTTTTCTCGCCCGATACGTTCGACCGAATCCGACATTTCGACCAATTCGATTCTCTAGGACGCAAGCGATCATAGCCGGGGATATTATCGTGAAAAGGAGCGCGTTCTTATCGACAAGGTACGAGGTCTCGTAGAGGCCGAGCGGAAGACGAAGAGATAGGCGCGGCCAAAGTATTAACGCGTCGACAACGATTACAACGGGAACAGAGCGCGAAATCCGAACAGGATCCTCCTCCGAGCTCGACCAGCACCGAAACGAGCCGATGCTTCGCGCAGATATTATTTACGGTGAACACGATTCAATAAAACATTCTATAAAATCATTGGTTATTAATTTGACGGCTGCTCGCGGCAGGGGGTGATTGCTGCCTCTCCGCAGGGTACCTTTTATCCCTGGCATCGTCGATTACCGACAAGATACAAACGAGACCCGGCCTTCGAGACGGTCGAACGCGTAGCCACGACCCTTTACCACGCGATCCGATAAACGCGAACGAATACGGTGCGTTCTCCACGGAAAATTATCGAGATCGAGGGAGGCAACCCTCGCGTTTCTGCATTTTAACGCGACGCCTCGCATACGTTGCATCCTTCCTCCAACTTGTCTCGCTCACAAATTCTATCGAAGAAAATTATCGAGAGCTTGGCTAATTATTTGAAACCCCCTCTCGGTATTATAATTCCCAACTGCAGTAATTAAGATTTCTTTAATATCTTCGTTGAAACAATGCGACAATTTATCGTATACGAGTCGATATCGTAAGACGATTCATAAATAATATCGAGCCAACTACGAAGCAACTTTAACAAAGGGGTGAAACGCCGATAAGTCCAGCTGTATCGTTAGAAAATAAAGGAGCTAACGATTCCTTCGTCCTTTTGCGACCCCGGAGAATTCTTCGAGGAATTGGTCAGTAATAAGGCGTCGATGCGGCGATATCCAAAACGGTAAAACACTTTTCGCCGCGTAACTAACCAGATAAAACGACGAGTCGCGGCGGCCAGTGGATTTCCCGTTCCGATCGTAAGAAAAACGCGACCCGATAAAAGACCCGTCACGTCGATTACCTCCGAATCCGTTATCGCGAGCTAGTCACAAGGACCGTGCCTCTCGCGAACCGAATAATCTGCGAGGCGATCGCGTTATGACGTCGCGAAATTCCTCCGCGTAAATTTTCATTATTTCCCGAGAGAGGAATTATTTGGAAATCGTAAATCAATTATCCCGAGACTCTTTCCGCGTTCACCAAGTTCGATCGATCGAGAAGAGTCGACCACCTTTACTTCAGCCCCTCGTTAACTCGATTACCGGTTCTACTAATTAGCAGCCACGCGCGTGCTACCCATATTCGCAATAATTACCGCAACGATTATACGGGCAAACAATTAAAAATGCAACGCGAGTAGCATCGAGTCGTACGTAGAACTCGAAGGAGGTGAAAAACGGTTAATAAACGCGATAGCACGGTGTAAACGCGAGAGAGGTACAAGAAGAAGAAGAAAGACAGCCGGTTCGACGAGTCGTAGCCACGTGAAAGTGGCCGGCGACTTTCGTGATCGCGGACCACGTGATACCCGGGCAGGACACAAGGGCGGCGAGGGACGAAGGATCCCGCTGGAATCGGCACCGCGATCTCGTCTGGCCTCGATCGTTTTACGCCGAGATCGATACGAATTCGTGAGCGGAACAGGACCGGGTCCGTGAGCCACGATCCGCAACCACCACCATCGATACCATCAACGGGAACCATGGAACTCGATGGCTTTAATTGGTGACCAAAGCGGCGACGAGTGTCGCGCATTGTTGCCCAACAATTTCCGATTCGATAAACATTTTCAACTTTTTCGATCACTGTATACACTTTCATTTACTTCAACTTGCAAACGTTCTTTTCTTATTAGTATTGCTCGTAAGGGTAGAAAAATGCATTTTTCCTTTTAATTAACCAAGTGGCGAACTTCCACTTCGGATTCGTAATCGTTAAAGTGTATATCGATTATACAATATTAGATACTTAGAAATATGAAATAAATATATGCACATATTGAAAGATATAGAAATAGATAATCGTGTTAACTGCGCAAGAAATAACGCGTTACGAGTATCGTATACGAGTTAAAAAAATTTCGAATTTCCCGCCGGACGATTTCCCATCATGCCCTACCGTTTACGGCGTCCTGCTACAATTGTTACCACCTCCGTACATCGACATCAAATTTTACCGGGTTGAAACTCGCTTAAACCTAAGTAACGCTTATCTCTTATCGAATATCAGGAAAACGTAACACTCTACGAGTATTGTGCAGAAGCGAAATTCAACTGTTTTTGTAACACTGACGTACGCACGCGGTCGAGAGCTTCTGCGTGCTCGACCACGTGACCCGCGAGAACTGGAAAGGTCAGCTGACAACGAACCTATCGAGTATCAACGCGGTCGTTTTAAAAGTAATAACGATCGAATTTTACGCCAACTCGTAGCGAAAATATATCGAAAACAATTGCGTCTCAAAAAAGTATGAATATTCAACGCCGTAATCTTTCTGACAGTCACGAAAATAGTCGACGAAATTTCCCGCCAATAGCATCGCGAATCGAGCGCTGATTGGTCCAGCCGCGACATTCGTCCGAGCGGATGAAAATGGCGGAAAAAACGATACGACGCGAACAAATTTCAAACTATTCGAATTAGAATCGAGAGAGTTTTGCACGAGTACGTAAGCAGTAGCTAGAAACGCGGTCTGACAAAGACGCCCAATCACCTGTCAAGCAACGTGGCGGCCGGTTAAAAGCACGCCGTCGAGAAACCCGTTTTTCCGGGTATCTCGTCGCGCACGACGAACACGATTTAACACGTATTACGAGTATAGGAAAAAAAGCGGCAAAAGACAGAAACACAATCGGATACGACTCACGTTTCAGTGGTTTTGGGTTGCTCTGCTTGCGACGTGACATCCTCTGCGTTCTGCCATCACCAAATCAGCATCGACATGCTTGACATCGTTGCAGGTACGCAGGAGTAGACGAAAATCTGCCGTCCCAGATCGCCGTGATGTCGTTAACATATAACAGATGACACAGCACACGCAACGAAATGGGCGTTGGACGAAACAGGTTGGATACGGGAGACGACAAAGCCAAGCCAGTGGGTATCAAGCAAACAACGAACACTTCGAGAGGCACAAAAAACGTTTCCCGATCACCGGACAATTCTACGTCACTGACAAACGCTCTTTCTCGTTTCAATATACGCGGATCGTTAACAACGTTCTTCTTACCCGCGTTTACGGCCGATTTTCGCGTATTTCACGCATAGGAAACAACGAAAAACGCGTACACGCACTACGACACCTCTTACCGCGGCCGCTGTCAGCGAGCAACTAAACATACGCGATACCAAACAACCCCCACTCCCGCGAACACAGCGTGACTCCGAGCTACAGCGTGGGGTTAACGGGGGGTGGACAAACTCCGCCCACTACGCGCGCTCCGATTCTAATAGCGGGAAATTTTGAATCCCACACTTGCCGGCACGTTCGTTACTTCGCATCGTAGATGGCGGCAATGTATCAACAGGCGGGACGTCGATTCTCTACGAATCGAACCGTGCAGTTACAAACATTGTTTTAAACACGGCCCACACGAACATTTGATCGTTTGTTCAATCGTTTATGCGATCACTGAATCCGTTAAGACGGAGAAATTGTTTCAAGAAAGAATTAAGTATACGGACGATAATTAATATTCTTTTACGGTATTTCTTTTTACTTATTCGCAAATAAAATACATCTGCATTAATATTTCTTCGGTACTGTTTCGGTACTGTTACGTTCAAGAACAACTGTTACGTTCGATTTTTAAAATTTCGCTGCAGTGACTGAAACGCGTTATCCATCTAGCGGTGCAACTCTAGAACTAAACGGAATTGTAATTCGCTTATTTCTCTCGTAGTGTTGATTTTGTACAAACGAGACGATCTACGCTAATGCATAATTTTTGCTTTCTTGAAACGAAACGCCTGATCGTTCGATTTAGAACACTGTCATCGTGTCCGGAAAAAAGTGTTACCAGTGCCATCTAGATGGTTATAGAAAAATCGCAATTTATACTTGCCACTTCGAGCGTTCTTCGATAGATCGCGCGGACAGCACTGTTTGTGGATCGTCACTAAATGTCACGTGGTTCCCATTTCAAGTCTCAATGTTGATAACGTTACAAGTGCTTTGTAAATTTTCTGCCAGTCGATATCGAAGCTTACTGCATTACTATTCGTAAGTACAAGCTCCATAAACTTGCAAGCAGATACGAATGATATTATTTATACCGACTGACATTTGCTTTAGTTGTAACAAATACGTTCGAATTGTGAAATGTGACGATTACATACTAAACAATAAATGTTCGATAAATTACTTATCGTTTCCCGAGCACTCGATTCTTAACGTTTCCAAATCGAACGGAGCATGTTCATCGTTTTAAGAATCATTCGCTCAAGGTTACAGCTTCCGTACAAAACATTTTTATCTTCCTTGTTTGTTTATTAAAAATATTCCCCAGTCGATGAAAATTTTCACGAGACACCGTTTCTCCACAAACGTAAACAAGTCAAAGACCAATTATTTCCGCTACTGGTGCCGATACGTGCTATTTTTATACCAACCACCAGACCAAATACGGATGGCGCATCGAATTCACCCACGATCGAATCTCAAACGGCTCAACTGCAACACAAAGCTCGTGTTCCATTTAAACGCGCATCATTTTCGACCAATATGTAATAATATTTGGCCATGTACTCGACATATGTATATGCGTACACCTTCTACAAAGGGTTTTGACTAGTTCACTACCAAGTACCACTGCTATACGTAAAGTAATACAGTTTAATCCATCAGGTGTTATTTTAGGTTATTTATTTGATCATATTTTTACAGATACATCTCGGGTAATTTTGACGGAGGCAGCAAGGGGCTCCCAAATTTCTGGTAGCTCGATTTACCCGGAAGATTGAACGATGTTTTCGTACTCGAATAAAGGGACAAATATAATAAAGTGGAGATATTTGCAGAAATAAGAATTTCACTCAGCCTCGTGTAAATAATAAAAGAGACGAATAAAAATGTAACGATGGTCCGTCAGATCAATATCAGACACGCCTCGAATACGAAATGTATATACGCCGTCTATGGAAATTGACAACCTAACGCCACAAAATGGTCGAAGGTTGACTCCACGGCCAAATCCAGAAATAAGACGATAGTCTTTGCACGAAAACAAGCGGCGCTATGTATTTTAACAAACAAGATACTTGTAATTCTATCAAAGTTATTCGAAGGTCAGTTAAAGGAACATCCTTTCTTCGGATCGACGAAATTGCGAAGAAAAGGAGAGGATGCACACAGGAAGGAACAGGTGTCATGTATTAGTATTGCGATAACGTAACCGAACGTAAAAGCAGTATACATATTCTAATCGCATTGCAACATTCATTATTTTCCAATGGCAAATCTTTCCTTCGAGTATCGATCGCTGAATAATTTAGCATACGGTACTGGTGCAACAAAAACGCCGATGACGTACGAGCCCCTGAATGAACTCGATCGACGGATGCACGTGTTGGCGGACGAGCCTTCGGCGATCGCGTGAACCGAACGAACCTTTTATTATTAATATTTAATTGAACTGATCAAAATGAAAATGTCGACGGGATATGTACGCTGGACTCTCTATATTGCCACAGGTTATTTGGTCGATAATGGCCGACAGTTCAGTACGTTACGTCTCAATGGAAATTGCTGATTCCCAAAGTGGAAGCCCTTCGAGAAAACATAATCAGCTTTGGAAATGGAGCATTGCCGGGTGGTCTGTTATACAACACGTTAAGGAATCGCAGGCTTTGTCGAACCGAGCTGACACGTCGAAACAAACACCGTCGTTCGACCAGTTTTAATTTCGAGTCAGTCCGCAATTCGTTGCATCGCGAATGTACAGGTGAACGCGTGCGTACAAGAAAATTGTTTGATTCGGCGTCTACGCAACTGTCTACATCCATCGGTTTCTTATCTATAGTATATTTTTTGAGCGTGTCTCTTATCACGTACCAGGCAATCGCATGGAATATTACTATGTAAATTCTTGTTCCTTCGTTCCTTGGTTCCGAGGTTTTAGTGCCTTCATCGTCCCGGTGAAACGTATCGAAAATTTGATGCTGAAATTGTCATCGGAGGCTGTCGAGAAATTGGAAATAGGAGGAATCGTTTCTTTCGTAACGAACGTCCTCGTATCGTGAAACGCCATGCTTTCCTTCTTCCATTATCAGTGTCCGTCTGATGCACCGACTGGCCGCTGCTTTTAATAATTTCACGTTCTTTAATTAAACCGCGCATCGATTCTCGTGAGTAGCACGCGTCTCACCGATTTCGCGAATTCAAAGGCTACGAGCGTTCACGATAGACGGGAAGAGAGTCATTCGTCGAACTCGTGATCAGCGATCGTGTACATACGTCGCTTCTCTTCTCTTTATCGGCATTAACTCCGCAAAAGTGTCGTTGACTTTGTTTTTAAAACGAGTCTGTCTACAGACAAGAAACATCCTGGACGATATTAGGCTTCCACACACGACCTTGCCGCACTCGTTACACCGTATCGCACCCTTCCCTAATCCTAATTAATCACTCTTTATATCGAGGTGTCTGAACGTTCTGACGCACTTTAAACTCGCGAACAAACAGGAACCTGGAAAACAGTAGATAAGTGGAACTATTGACGCACAAGGATATTTTATTTTTAATTCGAATAAAAATCATTGTGCGATCATTGCACCAGACACATCTGATCTCATAATTTACATTCACGTCTTCTGAAGCTAATAGGTCTAGAAATTAGGAAAATCCCGAATGTCCAGACGATATGAATATTAAATAGCGAATATCGGCTATAATGTTGGCGATATACGTAAACTACGCACAGACGTTGCATTCGAACGAAGGCCACGAAGAAATCTCGAAGTCTAACGAGACGGTATTTAGAACGAGGAAACAGCCGATTCTTGCGATAGGCGCGTCTTCAAGGTGGAAACCACAGTCGGCAGCCGTCTAACAAATGATTAGATGAATGACGCGTAATAAACACCACTTGTCAGCTTGTTTATGAGCCAACCATTAGATATCGCCTAACAGTTCCCTGTTACCGTTGATACGTGATCAAAATATGTAAAAGTTCGCTGGTAAAAGTACATAAATATTACTTGAAGCTCTGAATAAACTTATACCTCACACGTAATATTTTTATTTATAATTGTATTATGATGATATATAAGTATGTTATATCATGAAAGCCACTAAATGACAATGAGAATATATGTAATAAACGGAAGGTACCATTCCTCGTACGAATTATCTATTCCCCGTAGCTGCGAATTGCAGCGATTATCTACTGTAACAAACGACCTTCAGGAAAATCGTAAACGTTCGTATCCGCGCGAAAGTTCGATCGACCAATTGGGGTACATAATTAAAAAGAACAATCGCTGTTGGAAAATACTATAGGACAAGAGACTAATGGCGGACAAGAAGACGAACGAGAGTCAAAGACCAACACTGACCGAGCTGGATTCGAATTAACCAGTGGTGAAGTGGGCGGCCGATATATTTAACGACAGACTGCACCAGAATGCTTCCTCGTTGAAATCCGACCTCCGAATGACCTCGCTTCCCCAGACTTTTCAGTTACTCGTACGACGCTCTCCGTTAGTTTGCACGCGTGTGCGTCGCTCCCATGAAAAACGCCTCTCGAGTGTGACGGTAGTCGTGCCGTTGCGAAATTTAATCGATTCAAAATCTACGAGTGATAAGGGGACGCCGTCGTTATGGAAGTTGAGTACGCTGAAAAGTAAAAGTAAACGTTTATCCTCCGAAACGTGGACGTTACAGGAATACATGTACATGGCAGCAATTCAGTGGCTCACGATATTATCGGGGAATCCCGATAGGAATAATCTAAACTTCGAAAGATCTTGAAATAGGTATTATGAATCTAGATATTCCCAGAAGATTCCCAAGAGAAAGTTGGAAATCCTCGGGAGAATCCCAGAAAGAAGATCCCAGAGAAATGACGAAGATCCTAAAGGGGGATCGTAGAAAGAAAATATAATGCAAACCTAGTAAAATCTCGGGAAGTCATACGTAGATCGTCGTGGAATCTAATCTGCCCTTTCCTATCCCTTTATCTATGCTGTACATGTCTGCGCATACGTGTCTCGGCGGAGCGTTACGCCGAGCGTAAAATCTGACATAGAATCTAAATAATAGAATAATAATTGATCGTGAGTAAATCGATAATGTGGACCAGGCGTTACGCGGTGTGGCTTCTGGTCCGCCGATAAAGAATCGCAGGAAAAGGCGGAGCGATAGAGAGAGCGAGTCAGATAGCATTTCGAAGGAGGCGTAGGAGGGTTGTAGTTGCATGACGCTTGGAGCGCTAAGCGATACCATGACGTATCGACCGAGCACGCCACGCAGACTGACGTCATGATCACGGCCTCAGTCAGACCGCAAGCACGTGAACAGCACGCCGGTGATCACGCGGTCGTTGGCTGATAACGGCCCTCTGATTGGTCGGCCACGGCGAGCCCCTCGACGTGATTGGTCAGCCGGAAGCGCGCCGCATGATCACGCACACCAGGGCCACGGTGTGTCGGGCCAGCCGACCTGAGAAAGCTTCATTGCGTTACCAGACGTTCAACGGTTTACCTACCGTACGCCTTTTTCCGACACAGCGTTTTCTCGTCTCTGGACGAGCCTCTTTCACGAACGGAACATTCTTTTTTAAACGAAAAATGGATTCTAATCAGACGCCGCTTTCGCCACCAGCCTCGCCCCAATTCAAACACGTAAGTGTACGCCAAATTAAAAATACCGCCACCGTGTGCCGAGCTTGCCGCCCGCGAAATACGAACGCAGCTGGAATCGACGACCCAGCCCTAACATATTGCTAACAACAATTTATCTATTTATTTTTTTTACGATTAATTTTCCTTTAACTTCACTACCCGTAGTACGTTCTATCCCTTTATGTGTACATTAACAACCGTTGCGGAAGCGTTTCGTAGTTTCGTTCATTTTGAAAGAGCTGCCTCGTTGTTTATTGTAATTTAACAAATTATTTCTCTTTGTCGCAGGTGGAACCACTTCAGTCTTCGTTCACTGTCGCGGCATTATTGGCGGACAAGTTTCCGCAGAAAACAATTGCCGATATAAACTCGAAAAAAGGAGACGAGGGAAATGCTAGACCCGGTTTACCTCCGACTCCACAGCCTTCCGATTCAGAGGAAGATGAGCCTCTTCGGAAACGGAAATGCGTGGAACAATGCGAATTAGCGAAGGTGAATATTGTATTGTTTGTAAATCATTTTCTGCGCGTCGCAAGTGCAGAATATTATTTTCTTGATTTTTTTCTCCACGCGCGATTGACTGGCTACTCCGACGAGCGTACGCGTGCGCGAACGCATTATAGAGTTGTTTTGCAAGATGACCTCGTTTACAGCGTGCATTCACTCGTACATTTACCATTTTTGTCATTTATCCTTCGAGCCAATGTTTCATACCGTCTGACGGTAGTAGAAACTCCAAATGTTATCTTAAATAGATGGCTTTTAATTTATTATTAACAAAATTTGATTTCCCCTGGTGAAATTTGGAAATGGAAATTAAAAATTTGCAAATTTCAAATCTTGCATGCAACTTTGAAACACAGCTTTCATTGAGAATATCAATGAACGTGAAACAAATTTATATATTTATTTTCATTTTCTTATTTAGCTACTGTTGGACGGCACACCACCTCCGAGTCCAGAACCAGCCCGTGTGTCGGTCATCATGCGTGCCAACCGGGACGGTACCTGCAGTCCCGCCAACTTAACACCAAAGACCACCACAATCTACTCCCAATCACTTCCCTCAGAGGTTCAACGAATCTACAGTCCGTCAGAGCCGATCACGCAGCGTAGCGTTCCAGAATCGGAGAACATCTTGAAGAGTCTAAAATTCAAAATGAGCCTACGGAAAGAAGAGATCATCGTGAACAACAAGAACACGGATCGTGAATCTGTCCAGCCAAAGTTACATCCTCTAGCACCAAAGCCTACGCCGATTATGGTAACCGGACTCCTGGGATCCCCCTTGGTTCTTCCACGAACTCCTCTCTTGTTAGTAACTGCGCCTACAACCACCGCGACGTCCACTGTATCTTCACCGGAAGCCGCTACGCGAAGACGCGTCTACGAATGCGAGCATCCAGGTTGTGGCAAGAACTATTTCAAATCGTCTCATTTGAAAGCTCATACGAGAACTCACACGGGAGAACGGCCCTTCTCGTGCCCTTACAAAGACTGCAGCAGACGGTTCTCAAGAAGCGACGAACTTTCGCGACACAAACGTACGCATACCGGGGAGAAGAAGTTCGCTTGCACCGTTTGTCAGAGGAGATTTATGAGGAGCGACCATTTGGCGAAACACGTGAAACGGCATACCAGAGATAGGTCCTCGTCAGTCAGTGGCAACGGTGTTCCAACTTCCGTTAGCCAAGTCACGCCCGCGCCCTTGAGGGTAAGCTTGTTTCCGGTTATAGCGCCACGACTAACGCATCCCGCTCAGCAGATAATTCCTCCGCAATTGGCGGCTTGAAGTGAAAACCCTGTTGCGGAGAAATTGCGCGAAAGTGAAATTTTAATCAATGCAATAAATTCCCTCGAAAAGCTCGTGTAAAGAGGCGTCGTAGCCGTGAAGAGGATTGGCGGGAAAAATAGCTGCTTTGAAATGAACTATAATAAGTGAGCTCCCTCTTGCCTTCGTAACGTGTGTCGCATTGTGATTGTTTGAAACGAGTTAACCCGATGAAGTACTTAAAAACAAAGAAATATATAGTAGGAACTTTAAGGCACGAGGAGCGGTAGAAGTCAGGAAAACGAGGCTTTTTTTACCGTCCGTGAACCAAGTACCTAAGTGTGTCTGTGATCTGTGATGCATAAGCGCGTTGACCGAGAAAGAGTATTTATTTAAAAGTGCAAAGACAATTTTTATGAATTATACACATATAGTATATATGTTATATATACAATAACGGCTATGCAACAATTCAACAGTTATGCTGTTTATTGCCGACTAGTTATACGTGTTAATTATAGATCATATAATGTGTATATACTTACATATATCGTGTCCGGTTTGAACTCAACTGCCGGACAACATGACTTTACATTGTATAAAGATAAGTTTCTAAGATTTTTCTATGCGATGACAGATTAATTAAATGACTTATATACTTTCGTAAAATTATTGTTAGCATATTTTTATTTACCCGACACGATTGCCCGTCCTACATATTTCTTCTCATTATCTATTTAGTGTTACGAGCAGTACTGCCGTTGTGGCCAGATAAATGGTCGCGGGGGAACGGTGTATTTGGTATTTTTGGGTATTGGTCAATTTGAAATTTCTAATGTTACAAATCTATGCTTTTCTTTCCGTCTTCGATCATTTTAATTCATGACCTTCCGTATTGGAATTTAAACCCTTCTACGATTAAAAGCCTACAAAAATGCATCGCACGTTTACTCGACCGGGGTTACACAATTTACAGGAAAGGACCATTCGAATACTCGTTCAACTTTTATCGACATATTTTTCTTACTTTTTCCAAAGTAAATAACATTTATAATAGCTACGAAGAAATGCAGCAAAATAATAAGAGTAAAATAACAGCAATAATAATAATGGTGAAATAATACTACTAATAGTAGAAACTGATAATAAGTATACATACATAGGTGCGTGGCGTAAAGCCTTCCCAAACTTTCAAGCTTCTGATTCGAAAACTCTACGTATAAGCTCGATTCCCTTTTAGTAAACGAACGTATCGGAGTTCGAAATAAAAATTATTGAACGTGATAGCTTGTGGCATAATGTAACGAACAACTGCTTATATCGAAGCAAAAAGTTTCCATCACGCATCATAGAAAGAGGTTGATCGCGTACAAGTGCGTGGATACAATCTCGCACTCTGTGAACTCCACACAATTTGCTTTCGAATTTGAAACGTTTCTTTTCCATCCTCGATAAAACGTAAAATGTTTTGTAATTTTCCCAGTATAGTAGTATACACATACTTAATCAGATTATTAAAATTATTAAAAGTTTCATAAGTGTTTTACCGTTGATTAACATGAAGTGTTTAAAAATAATTAGATATTAATGTATCGCTTTTCACACATATTATACCTACTAGAAAATATGACCGACAACGAGCGAGAATAAAAACTTCCATTATATTATCACGTTCTTTAAAATTGAGTATTTACATTAATGTTAAGTGCAATTAGAGAAACCTTCGATCGAGATAAGATCATTTATCATTCGTTCGTGTTCCTCGAACTATTAAGTGTTTATTCCTCATATTCTGTTTCCATACTTTGCTGACTAATAATTGTCTTGAATATTATTTACAAATTTTTAATATATACTATACTGTATTATTTTTGATCGCGTAATTCAGATCTTAGTTAATAAAGGTTTAACTATCGATTTCTTTTTGTTTAAACTATAAATAAGATATTAGATATTCGAGCTCGAAGATAAAAAAAGTATGTAAATTTGTTATTTGTAATCTTAGTTACTATAGAACGAAATTGTACTGGTCAACATGATCCTTGTTAATGGCTTCTCACGAAACATCGTGGTTTCTTGCGTCAGCCAAGGACTCGATCTCTTTTAATATTGTAAATGTCACAAACAGGTGTGGGACCGGTAGATGATGTAAAATGTCCTCTTGATTACCCTCGTTTGTTTTTGTTAAAATCTGTCTTTACCGTTGTAAATGTACTATTAGTCAATTTTGTAGAATTGTCACCTTTTTACCTTCGATCTTTCGAACTATTAAACTTTAGAAAATTGGGATTTTGTAAGTTTGGACCTCAAAACTCTGAATGTTTAAAATTTTGAAACTTTCAAATTTCGGAATATCGAAACTTTCGGGCCTTTGAATTGTTCATTTTATAATTAAGGCATTTTGGAATTTGTTCATTCTTGGACTGGTAGACTTTGAAATTTGTTCATTTTGACAATGTAAAACTTTGGACCTTCAACACTTCGAAAAATAGTGCATTATACGCGAATGCTGACTGTTTCATTCATTTTAGCTATTAATATCGTCTAATGGAGATTGTATTTATCCTCATTAGCAAGTGTACATCAGAAAGTGCAACATTTCCTAAACATTGCATCAAGAACCAGAATTCCACTCCTACTTCTTTCGTAATTCAAAGGAAATAAAAAATGTTAATTAGGCGATAATTTTATTCGTATACGCGTATCGGTTATTCATTAGTGAGCACCCCGATACGGAATGATGTACACTCACGCAATTTTTACAGTTGTTACCTTATAGAATGAAGTCAGAAGTAAACTACTTCGTTTTGCACGGGTATTTATTACTAAAATTTTTTAATAAACTATATTTTAGGGTATCGTATATAGTAAACAGTACACGTTAAAAAAAAATATACATATACGTATCTAGTTCGTATTTCTATATATTATACTGTAAAAATATTATATAAACATTTTTGCAAAATATATATCGTATAAAAGTTTGATAATTAATATACATTTCTATATAAATTATTTTGCATTGATTCTGCTGAAGAATATCCAAATACGATCAAATACAGAGGGATGCATATTTATCAAAAAATATAGTACTTTCAAATATTATAATCGTAATTCTTGTAAATGTTGTAAGATCATCGGAATCTCGCGTGACGTGATCATTTTCGGTGCATAGGCACGTTTATTATTGTTTATGGAATTTTTTGCTTGGATCGGACGCCATATCGTACAACATCTGACACGGTTTAAATGCATCGCCATAATGACCCTGGAATTCCTCCATTTTTTTCACTAATCTGCTAGCTCCATAGTAATCTACCCAACGGAAAGGCCCGCCGGTAAATGGAGGAAAACCTAGCCCAAAAACAGCTCCTATATCACCTTCCAACTGCAAAAAAAAATCATTTTAATACATGCAATCGAATACATTAATACTCTTATGCAAGTTGTTCTCACAGGATTAGCCAAAATATTTTCCTCTAAGCAAAACACTGCTTCGTTAACAAATCGCGACACCATTCTTAATTGACGGTCTTCGACTGAAGTACTTCCTTTTGGTTCAAGTTGATGTCCCTTTAAAATATCTAATGCTTCGAGATTAACATTCTTACGCTTCGTATGAGTTTCATATATGTATATTCCTTTGCCGGATTTTCGGCCTAAAATTATTAATATATATTGCGTTAAAACGACGCACATTATAAAGATCGATATACATGAAAACAGATGAAGAAATTACCAAGAAAACCAGCTTTAACCATGTTACTGAGTATAGATACATCTCCGCCTTTGAACCGTTCACCTAATGCCTGTACAAGGTGCGCACTTATGTGAGCACCAACATCGATACCCACTTCATCGGACAAAGTCGCTGGTCCAACAGGAAATCCGAACCTTTTAATCATACTATCCAAATCCGTAGGGTGTACACCTTCCTGTTCCGACGTTCGATATCATCATTTTCATTTTCTTTAATAATTCAATAATTTAAGCAAATTAATTTTACCTGCATTAATCTGACAGATTCGGATAACATGGCGGATAGAATTCGGGTTGTATAAAATCCAGGACCATCTCCCACAGTGATTACTACTTTACCTTGTTTCAAACCTACATCAACTGCGGTTTTAATAGTTTCGGTCGATGTACCTTTATGAGTGATTATTTCCAACAACTGCATTTTGTCCACCGGAGAAAAATAGTGCATTCCAATTACCTGCGAATGCACATTTTATTTAATTGCGTGTGAATCTAAATGTGTAAGTACTCGGATACCTAGAGTGTCTAGGAATATACGTTCGAAGATAACACACATATTTTACTATTTACTTTATCTGGTCGACTGCTACCAGCGGCAATTTTATTAATAGGAATTGCCGAAGTATTTGTTGCGACTACACAATACTCCGGTGCGTTTGCCTCGATCTCTTTGATAACTTTATGCTTTATTGCTAAATCCTCGAAGACAGCTTCAATTACAATATCTGCATTTTTAAAAGAACTATAATCTAAAGTAGCGTCTAGCCGAGCGAGGTACTTGTCTCTTTGAATACTAAAAATAAAATACTTGTAAGCATGTCCGTATTAGCATCGTTCATATAATAAGAAAAATATTTGAAACCAACCCGGAATACTTTTTCCTCTTTACGGCAGTCTCCATTCCTTTTTGTATTTGGTTTATACCACGGTACAAACCTGCTTGGTTCGTATCTTTCATAACTACGTCGAAACCTTTATCTATGCTTACTTGAACAATACCTGCTCCCATTAGACCAGCACCAACAACAGCAACTTTTCTAGAATACATAAACAATTACCTTCCCGTAACAACTTGATTACCCGTAAACGGATTTATACACGAAATCTTCTTACTTAACAGCACTTTTAGGTGCGCCAAAACGATTCTTTTGACATATGGTCTGTCCAAAGAATAAACTTATAAGGCCCTTGCATTGTGGCGTAACCGCCAATTCACCAAAGCCTCTAGCCTCTGCTTCGTAACCAGCAGCTAATCCTTTATCGAGACCAGTACGTATTGCGTCTAAAATCTTAAGCGGAGCAGGGTATAAACCTCCCGTTTTCTTCATTGTTTCATTCTTTACTCTTTTAAATATTTGATCCTTAATAAATTCATAAGAGAGAGCAAATTTCATCAATTTTTCTGCCAAAGTTTTAGGACCTCTTTCAATTTTTAAAGTTCCATTTGCAACGTCTTTTGCAACTTGAATAGCTGTCTCTTCTAAATATCTCATAGTGCTGTGAATAGTTGAAATATTATAAAAATTTCTCGATGTATTAAATATACACTCGCTTAACGAAAGCATACTTACTTCTCTTCTGGTGTTCCAATACCTGGACCAAGACGATTTACCAAGATATCCACCAGACCCAATTTCTTAGCTTTAACCGCCTTAACATTTTTTCCGGTAAGAGCCATATCTAAAGCATTAGGCAGTGATATTAACCGAGGTAATCTTTGTGTACCTCCTCCTCCAGGTAAAAGACCTAATTTTACTTCTGGTAAAGCTAAGTTGGTTTTCTGATCGTCAACTGCGATTCGACAGTGACATGCCAGTGCTACTTCAAGGCCACCTCCTAAACAGCTCCCTTGTATAGCAGCTACAACTGGCTTCTGACTTTTTTCTATGGTGTTTAAAATTTTTTGTCCATCAGAAGATATTTTATATCCATCATCAGCAGTTTTACAACTCTGTAACATAGTAATATCTGCTCCGGCAATAAAACATCCTGGCTTCCCACTTATAAGAACTATAGAATTTATACTCGAATCTGTTTGTACATTTTGTAGAACTCCTGCAACTTCATTTATTACTTCCTCATTCAAAGTATTGACCTACAACATGAAAAACTTTAAACCATTGCAATATTTAAATAATTGTTGCTTATTTCACTGATCATAATTCAAATTCAACTGCACCTTAACTCCTGGGGAGTCTAAAGTAAGTACTGCTACATTATCTACAACTTTGTACTTTAAATGTTTTGCGCCAGCTGTGTTTGCAAATGTTCTGAATGTTGGATAGAATGCTGAAAAACAAAACACAATTAAGTACGAATAAAGAAAGAATTAAACAAAATCTAATACTTTATCACTGTGTTATGGAATAAAACATTGAATATATATATATACATTAGGCATTTAATAATTAATATTTATTCATATAAAAATATGAAACGATAGAATAATATTTACATAAAGATTATATGTTTTTACTTGTTTCATACTCGTTTCATATGCTGAAATCATAATGAAATGTTCGCATAATATTTTGCTTGTCTGACATACAAGTCATGATAACCGACACATTAAGGAGCAAAGGTTCCTATCCGTAAATGGGAGATAATATAATTCCCTTTATTTGTATATAATTACCTGTTTGTGCTATAACATTTTTATTTATATATGAAAAACGAAGAGCGGTACTTAGCAATCTATACTGTGACATTTTTTAAAATATTGTCTATACACGCCCGACAAAACAATCCAAAACCGCTAATACCGTACAATATACAGTGAAAACGCCGGTGAATGCGCATGCGTGCAAACGTGGATAGCACCTAACCTAAAACATTTTCATACTTCGAAAGGACTTTGACCTCAATATATACGATATGTTTAAAAATAATTAAGTTCTTTTACACAAATAATAAACTTCGAATAACAAGAGGTCATAATAATTCTATCTTCAGATCTGAAGAATGTAACTCATGTTTATATATAAACATACAAAAAGTATAAAAATATTATGCAATGTCTGTACAATACAAAATGTACTTTTATTGCAATTTCTTCCAATTATTAACTTAAATATTTATCAATTGTCAAGTGTTAATAACATATTTTAGAACAAAGGGATAACAATCATGTATTGTAATTTAATAAATTAAAATGGGGTAAATAATTTAGGGACAGAATGTAACGACATTCGGTAACATCGTTTTGTGACAGACAAAAATTAAATGAATTTTCACGGAAACGATACACGTGGCGCCGTCTGACGGCAGTGTGGGGAATTAATGAAACGACAGTTTCAAAAGTGTGTAGTTCACCCTGTTCGCCGGAGAGATGGCGCCACTTGTTCCATTTTCGTAAAAATTCAATTAATATCGATTTTATCGATTAATCTACTATAATATGAATTCCGAAGTTAATTAGTCTTACATTCCGATGTATTATAGTAGATTAAGCCAATAAAATCAGTATTAATCGACTTTTTACAAAAATGGAACAAGTGGCGCCATCTCTCCGGCGAACAGGGTGAACTACACGTTTTTGAAACAGCAGTTTCATTATCGATTTTATTAATTAATATGCTATATATTTATTAATATCGATTCTATGCCGCTTGCAATATATCCCATTGATTCGAAGATGTAGATTATGTGTTCAGAACAATTCGCACACTATACTGTATCTCGTCGTTGATACAGGGTCAAGTCGCCAAAAACTTTTGCTTCAGTAAAGAACATAATTTTCTTTTTCGATAATCTAGTTGGACCAATAGATGGCATTGGTTGTACTATTTTCGAAATATGTACCGACGTACAATTAGGAATGGAACTCGTCAATGTTGTCTCTTACATCGGTCACCTTTATTACCATCGCTATTTCACGGATACATTTCTTTGTAATAATTTATAAGGGAAAAAATGGGATCCTTCTTTGAAATCAAAGAAAATCAGACAAATTAATGTTGTCAATGATTTGAGCGACTCTTTTATTTATCCGCGCGTATATTATCACGCGGCTGACAATTCCAGCGATAAAATCATAATCTTGCACGATTGAAAAAGATTACATTATCGTTTTACAGACATCAATTATTGATAGTTTTATAAAAAAATATCAATCTCGAAGTTTAATCGATCACTTAACAGGTGCTCAATGGAAGTTTGTACAATTTATTAACAATTGTTTGCGTTACGGTCGTCGGTAACGCTGATTCAAGCATACGACGCGTCTATACATACGTATCTACACATGCATGTTTATATGTACATCTATGTACGCGCGCATTCTACGACAACTATAGGAACGGATCCGAAGCATTTTAAAGCGCAGCGGCGCAACCGAATATTAAATATTTTGGCGCATGCGAGAAGAATTTAACACGAACAACGAATCGTAACGATGATCAAAGTTGTTTGCCGACTACAGTTTTCGCAAGAAACTTACGACAACTTGCAAAAGGGTAATCGAAGAGACGTTTTTCGGTAGATGATCACAGGAAATGACAGGTACATTGAATGGATCCGCGACGGTTCGAATTTGCGCGAGTGACCGAAGCGAACGTGCGGAAAACGAAGAGACGCATTCGATGTCCGGCACGCTCCTGAATACAAGGTGTAAAATACGTACGCGATAACAAATGGAAGGTAATTTATACTTCAAAAGATACCCACGTTCGATTTTATTGCGGGCTAAACGTCGCGGGCAGGACACGCGCGACAATGTCGGCTGCGTTAACGAAAAGACGAACGCGACGCAGAGAGACATATATTTTCGATGCTTCCAGAGTGTCTTATTCACGTCCTGAAGCATATTCCGGCAATGCTTTGGTGCATACTCGATACGTATTAATTCTACGGCGAAAATGACATTGATGACTGTGATTGTAATCGCGATGACAATGAATTTGGTAATGATGATGATGATGATGATAATGACAATATTATTAGTAATAATAATAATAATAATAATAATACCAACAATAATATTAATAATAATAATAATAATAATAATCACAACAATAATAATAAAAAAAAAAAGAAAAGAAAATGCATTCTACTGTGCAAACATGAATTCTTTTTTCTTCCGAACGATGTTTTTCCCGTTTCTAGCACATCCGACAATACTTTCTATTCTTTCTTCTACTCTTTTGTTCTGTTTCGTACAGGTTTTATAAATAAATCGAGGCAATAATTGTTTACGGACGCCTACGGTTTGGTAAAAACATACGCGTACGAATGTATCTATGCAACGCGTATAAAACCATTGTTGTATTGCACCGCGTTGCTCGCAACGGTGCTGGTAATCGAGTTTCTTTTTGATCTTTCCCCGTGAACGGTATCAGTCGTACAATACAAAATGGCAGTTGGTTGCGATAAAACACGGTACGATACGAAGAAATAAACGAAGTCATACGCGAGGATATTTATTTTAATACTGTTGCCACGTTCGTCCGTTTCATCGCGCGCGCAGGTAAACGCGCGACGCAATCGGTGTTTGGCGAGCGGACGCGCGAGCAATCTCGCGGATGCACGCGCGCGCACGCCTTTGGAAGCCGGATCGAGGATCTAACGATGTCTTTTAGCATCGATCGATCGCTGAAACTGACGCGTTATGGAAAACTACGCATCGAAGCGGATCGAGTAAATTCGAAGAAACTTCGACCTTATCTTTATTCCTACTTCACGATCGTAAGGCACGTAACGTTCGTTAAATGAAAAAAAAGGAGTGCTATAAAAATGTAAAATTTTTTCTCTCTCTGGCTCTCTCTCAAACACACACACTCTCTCTCTCTCTCTTTCTCTGTATCACACACTCTCCCTCTCTATCTTCCGTACATGCACACGTTTGCGCGTTTCTTATTTTATTTGTGGAACAAATAGAAACGTAACGTTCCGTTTGACTTACTTGCTGTACAAACATTTGCGTGCGATTTAAGGTCGACACGAGCGAAGAACGAACCATGTAATTATGATTCTTCGTGGCCGGAAGAATTGAATAGTCCAGGTTATCCTTCGAGGGCTCTGACGAGTCGTGAAAGTCGTTTAACCGAACGTGCTTCATCCTTCCCTCGAAGAGAGACGCGAGTCCGTTCGTCGCGTCCCGCTTAAACTATTTTATCTACTGTCACGCTTTCCCATGCACGCGGAATGCGTTTTCGCTGCGTTTCGTCGCACGCTACTCGAAACTCCTCGATGATCCGAGGATCAGGCGTTGGTAAGTTGCGCGCAACGAAACGCGTACGAACGTAGCGATTAAGGGAGGAAAGCGGAAGGAAGAACAAGACCGCGTTCGCAGTATCACGTGGCAGTCAGCGAGGCTCTTCGGTGAAACGCGATCGAATGCAAACGGTTAATCGTTTCGCGTTGCTGGAGAAAGCGACGAAGAATCGACGCGTAACGCGCCACGTTACACCGTTTGTCAATGTCGCGTTTCGGCGATGGTTTTGACACTGTCCAGCGCTTGTTTCTCCTGCTTCTCCTCGTCCTTGTCCGGATTGTCCCACGGTTGCCGCTGTCCGGATCCAAATATCACGTAGAAAATTGTACAAACGACGTATACACCCGCCGAAATGACGAAAACGAGCCTCCACTTGGCTTGCGACGGCTGAAAGGAAAAACAAAGCGGACCTTGGTTTGGTATCCCTAAATATTTAAAATTCTTTGACAGTATTCAATATTGCATAACCATATTCTGCAATACCGACTATTGTACAATAATACTGAACGATTGTGGATTATATCGAAAGGTTGTATAATACGTTGTGTAATAAAATGGCCTCTATACGATACCGTATCATACATCGTAGAAAATTAAGAGATTTACGCGACAAACCGTATAACTTTCTAATATGATCTATAGACGGTGAATATATTGTGCAATATCGAATACCGCGCAATAATACTGCTCGTTTAATCTTGAAATACGATTCGGAGAGGGCGAAGAATATTATTGCGCGATAACGTTGATCATGCACCTTTAGGAGGCGAGTATAAAGACGAAATAAGAGGACACGTTACCGTTCCAGAGATTATGTATCCAGCAACGATAGGCGCGAGCAGACCTGCCAGATTAGCCAGACAATTGGTGAAAGACATCAGCACTCCGGCGAATCTCGGTGAAATATCGAGATGATTCACTTTGAATCCGGAATAAATACCGCCGTTTAAGCCCACGCCCACCGTTAAGATGGCCACGGTCAACCAAGAGTTGCATCCGGTAAAGGAAGCCGCGACGAGCGCGACCGCTGGCCCAAATTGACCAACGGTGTTGATGATTTTACGGGTGATCGTGTGATTGAATTTCCCGCTAGAGATCATCCAGTCAGCCACGTGAGAGATCACCATGGAAAATATCCACATGGCCAAGTAGGGAAGCGCGGAAACAGTGCCGTTCTGAAACACGGACGAGAATTACGGTCGACCTTTCGTTGCCATCGAAACCGTCGTCCCGTTGCTCCTTTCCGTTTTCGTTCTTCTTTACCGATTTAATGTCAAAATGCAAGATTTGCTTCATGAACGTCGGTAACTCGGTCATCAGCGTCTCGTATCCGTAATTCTGACCCATGTGCGCTATCAGGATGGCCCAGAACGGTAGAGAGGTGACGATCGAAACCCACGGCACTGGGGGAGACTGAAGGAAGAAAAGGATTTTAATCGATCGTACGGCCAAGAATTTCGGGTTTTCTGTAAAAATACTCACAGAGGCTCCAGCGTTGCCCCACAAGGCGCTCAGGATATACTTTTTCTCTTCTTCCGCGATGCGAGGATGAGTCTCCGGATCCTCGTAAATCAAGATGAGAAAGGCGATACACCATATGGTACCAACGGCACCGAACACGTAGAAAATTGATGGCCAGCCACCGTCGAAGCCGTACTCGGAGAGGATACCGCTCAGCGGCATCGAGATCACAGTACCGAATTGTGCACCTGTGCAGAAAAATGGCGGCAAATCGATAAATCAAGGTTAAGCGACGTAATTTGATCGGATAGTCGAAAGAAAATATAAAAAGAAGTATAGAAGTAGAAGAAGAAGAGAGCAACGGGGGCCGGGTAGAAGTCCCAGAAATTCCCTCGAGGCGATAGGACGCGACGCGACAACAGGATGCAACAGGATTACGAGCGAGAAATATTTGGCGCAGCGAGCAGGCTTACCAGCGTACACGAAGGCTCCCATCCTGCTGCGTTCATTCGGCGGTATCCACTTGGCCAACAAGGCGTGCGTGCAAGGCACGATCGGACCCTGCAATAGGGATAATCCATTCCTAGGGGGAGGAAATACACCCGAACGATCAAAAAAGCGTTCACACGCGAGGACTGGTTTCTGTATCCTCTTTGCATTAATGCGCTCGTGTACGTAACACGCATATCGATCGTTAGTTGGTATCTCGCGGATTTCGTTTCAACGTTTCAAGCCGCAGCCGTTAAATTAGGAATTTTCGCGACCAGTGGCCACGGTCTAAACGATCTATTTGCCTGGCTTACCTCGCCCAATCCTTGGACGAATCGTATGACCATAAGATAGTAGTAACCAGCGTGCGCGGACACGGGCACCAGCAATCCAAAGACAGAGTTGATCAGCATCCCGATGCCGAGAAAGTACTTGGATCCGTAACGTTTCGCCAGTATACCGAACGGTATCTGCGTGATCACGTAGCCGTAGAAGAAGGAACTCAAGAGATATCCCTGCATCGTGGTGTCCCATACGAATTCTCCGTCGCTGCTCGGGTCGTGATGACTCTGCGAGGAAAGAGAGATTCTAACTGTGTCGATCGAAAGGGAGACGGGCAGGAAACGGAAAGGGTCGTTGTACTTACGACCGACGAATTGTCGTTATCGTCTCCGCATTCGTTGGTATATACTTCATCGTGAGAATCGGTGATGGCCGTGTGATTGACCATCGCGACGATCGCTACGGACATGTTGGTCCTCATCACGTAGGCGTTCGCCATGCCGAGGAACAGCATCAGCGTTACTACGTGACGCGACCCCACCAATGCTGCAACGATAAATGTTCGCTCGTTAAGCTTCGCCTTCAATTACGCGACAAATCGAGACCTTTGGCCGCGGAGTCAAACGAAAATCATAATCGACGACGAGCACGAATAAGCACGATCGTGTAGTTTCGAGGCTGGAAGGAGAAACATGAAAAAAATCGATAAAGGCGCGAGGAAAATCGCTAGCGAATCGAGGAAAGAAGCACGCGGTCGCGTCAAGGACGCGAAGGTAAATCCGAGCACGAGGGACAAGGTCGAGGCGAGCGGCGCGATCATCTTCCCGTCTTTGGCTCGTCACTTTGCCCTCGTCCCTTTCTTCCTGCCTCTCCACTGACGCATGTTCGACCTGTCGCGAACGCAAAACCGATCCTCGAAATTCGCCACGCGCCAGTTATTTATAACGTACTCGTTCAACGTGCAACCGCGTCGCATCGCGAGATAATAACGCCCGCGCTCAATAATAGAGTCGTCGCAACCTTTATTTTAGCTACGCGACGCATCGTCGAACCCGTTCGTCCGCGTATCTTTACGTCGAGAAATTGAACGCGACCCTGAAACGAATTCTTTCCCCACGTGGCAGCCGCGATCCTACATCCCCTCTCCTATCTTCCTCCCCACCGGTTTCGCAGTCGATCGACAACTCGGAGTCGAAATCGAAGTTAACTTTCCGGTAACGCGGGTCTCGCAAACTTTGTACGACTCCCCCCCTCTTCGCTGTTTACTCGTTGATTTACGATTCGCCGCGAGTTACGCAGAAATATTCCTCGTTCGCTCCACGAACCTAGAGGACTAGAAAGCGTTTCGACGAATCGTGACGCGAATCGGAAGAAAATTACTCGATGCGATATACATGATCCGCGATTAATTTTCGATGTTGCGCCGTGGGCGCACCCTTCGCGTCATCGGCCGAGCAGTCACACTCGGCGAACATTCGCCGAGCACGTGGTCGGCCGGTCGAAATAGCTTCGTCGCGCGGTAACGTTCCTGCTACGTAAGTTCGATGCGAGAGAATAAGAGAGAGCCCCGGAGAAGAGAGGCGGAGAGGAAAGAAAAGAAGACGAACAAGTAGAATCGAGAAGATCGAATGAAAGCACGAGACAAGTTAAGCGGGGGAAGAGAGAACGCACGGGTCGCGCACGCGACGCGTCGATTCGATGACGGTGGCTCGGGATTTTCGCTAGTCACGAACGGCTCGTTTCGCGATTGTCGCAATACGTACGATTCCCGGAATCGGCAACGATGCGTCAAAGTCCATGCTCGATCGCCCGATACCGAGTCTATCGTTCATCACCGGTCCTGAATTCTTTACACGAGGCTCTCTTAAATTTTGCAACTCCCCTTCGAAGGATCGCCAGGTGTTTCGCCCTTCGACACCAAACGGATAGAAACGAAAGCATGACTAGTCGGAGCATTATTTACGATACTCCTTCATTCCCTTTAAATGGTTGGACAGATAGAGAGAGAGAGAGGAGATAGGGAACCGAAGGGAAGGGAGGGTAACGGCGGAAGCACGTGGTTTCGATGGACGACTCACGAAGTAAGCACGTTTCGACGTTCGACGCAAATTACACGGCTATTCTCGAAAAGAGAATGGAAGTCGCGTGCATGCGCGCGCGCGCGCGACAACCTCGGATGGGAACGTACTTTTTCGTTTCCGCGCAGGTCTGTCCTCTTCTTCCAGGCCGGGTTGCTCCCACACCAACACGTGGCCATTTCGTCCTCTGTTCTCGGCGTGCGCTCTATCGTTGCCGTTCATTGCACGGCCGACGCACGTTCGACGATAGCACACGCGATCACGCGGTAACGACGCACGAGACGTCCGATCTATCCGTAGATCGCGAAATAGCAGTGAAAACGCGCGTCGCGCGAATCAGCCTTTTCGTTCGGATCGAATGACCGTCGTCGGGTGGTTAAATCGTCTCAACACTGGAACTTGCCGACAAGAGATGAACGGTTACGAACTCCCGAGCAAAAATTACGTTTCCGTTAAAGAGAACGACACGACACGACACGACGCGACACGATGCTCGACCGAGTCGACGAACACGATCGTGACGACTAGTACGACGAAGACAACGATGCGCGTTTAGTGACGAGCAACTGCTCACTGTGCTCCAATAATATCGGTCTCTCGCCACGGCGAATCGGTTGACGGTTTCGTGTACGCCGATAACGATGATTAACGACGAACCCGTGGTCCGAAGCGAGCGCGCATTCGTTTCTTCTTCTCTTTCTCCCTCACGACGGTTTGGCCGGCGCGCAGCAGCCGTCGCGGGACGACGCGGGGAACTAGCGGCCAAACGAATCGCTACACCGGCCAGAACCCTTTCGACCAATCGCCGCGCGAGTTTCACCAATTCTGCACACCTATTGGTCGTTGTCGCGCCATCTGTCGCCGCCTAACTATTCTGCCCCGATTCCGCCAATCGAACGATCGCGCGCGAACGCGCGTTTCCTTTGGCGCCACGATTTCGAAACGTAGACGCAGCCTCGAAGCGGTGTGTCGCGATCGAAAATTCGAGCATTTGGCCGACGAACGTTTCCAGCCACATTCCGCGTACAATATATTCGTCGTTTCTTTTTCGAACAGGGACACCGACGATGCCATCGATGGACTTTCCGTGGTTGGCCGAGGCGTCTCGTTCAAAAATATCTTTCAAAATTACGTAACGTCGAAGCCGCTCTCCGCTAGCCGTTCCCCCGACTTTTCGCTTATCTCGTGAATCGCGCCGCTTCGATAATACGAGATACGAAATTCTTCGTGCGCGTTATCTCTCCACGTGTAAAAATCGCATAATCGTGATGGCATGACGAGCCTAATTCGCGAGCCGACCAAGAACACAATACGGATGTTTCGACAGACACGGAATTCCTTTTCGATTTCGTTATCGCGAATAACGTTCATCGCCGCGAAAGCGTTCTCGCGTTACGTAGTTTAACCAGAGCCTCGTTTCGCGATTAACGACAAGGTCGCAACTTCGGTAGAACGAAATTCCAGCGTGGCTCGTTACGCGACCGAGCATTCCCCTACGATTCGTTTCTCTTTAATCGTACAAATATTTATCGTTATCAGCAACGAGATACTCGCGATTCTAGAGCGCGGCAATTTTCGCATTAACCGCGCGGTCGAATCGCCGACAAAAATAGAGATACGTGATGCGCTATTAATAGAAATAGGAAAGATTTCGCGTGCCAAAAATTCTCGAATCGCGTGCATCGCTGCACACGCGGTCGCGAGATCGAACGATCGAATCGACGCGACGCGGGGAGCTCCGTGACGGGCGCGATACATCTCGCGCAGATTGCGTAAATGGTTCGCAACTTTTAACCGGGAATCGTGACGAAGCGTATTTTTTGCCGTTCGAGAAATTACTTAAACCGCGATACGCTATCGAGTCATCGATTGTTCGTTGCGTAATTTTTCGAACACGGTCATATACACGGTTCTCGGCGTTACCCGGGATAGCTCTCTAGCCGTGGCGCCAAAGTTTCTCTATTTGGCCATTCCGATGGCGCCGTTACTATCGCAAGCCCGTAACACGGTAACTTTACAATCGGTAGTTGAGGTGCTAATTTAGAATGTACTTTGTCTCGAATACGATAATATAATAAACTTTCTATCGTAACCTTTTCGATATAAAAGATTCGTTTCTCTCGTTTTACCAGTTTGCGCATTACGTTATATCGGAAATATAAGTTCGTGTATCTGTTTCTGCTAAACTTCCGAAAACCGCTCAGAATTTAGCCGAAGACGTTCGAAATATTTTCGGCAGAGAAAAACAAAGAAACCTACAGTATTGTACTCGAGTTGCGCTCCGAGTTTCGATGTGTCGAGAAGGTAGGAAACTTGATTGAAAAAGTAAGTGCCATAAGCTGACGTTCTGTACTACCGACTCGTTACCGTCGACCGATACCGATCGCGAAAAGCATCTCCGTCGGTAACGTACACTCCTCGAAACTCGACCGGTACGATCGACATCGGCGTTTACCGACGTCGTGGTACGAATTTCGAAACGTCGCAAATCGCGTAAACGAACTCGGCGACATTTCTCGCTGGCACGACCTCGATGTCGGTTCTGCACGGTTTGTCTTTGCTACTGCCAGATATATCCGTGCTCGTCAACAGGAAACGTCGAGCCCCTAAACGCATTATTCACTTGACAAAGTGGAAAATAACGTCCGCCTCGTCCGGCAGTCGCGATCGAAGACATCCTCGACCGGTCAAGATCCGACCAGAGATCGTTCCTTTTTCGCGAACTTTCGCGCGATTCGTGTCAAGGTGAACACGGTTTTCGCGAGTTCCTAGAACGCGATATCGCCTTATTCGGTTCACCTTTGCGAGAAGCAAAGCTTTAGGTGTTTCGGAAAACGAAACTTTCTACTTTCGCGCGTTCGGGCCTCGCTCGCGTCACGGCTAGCATTCCTAATCGTGGAACAGTGTCGAAATTCCGAACGACAGAAAACTTAATTCTAACTCGTTGGAATTCCTCTATGGTTCGGCCCATGGATCGTTTCCGCGTGTCGTTCCTTTATTATCTAGGCGCGTTTTGTTCGGTTCTGTCGCGAATAGAAAAAGGCGAACGCGGTATGCGTTATTCAACGACGAGGACGCGAGACGTTTGACCAGGATCGAGACCTTTTCCTCCTAGTCCGCTTCTAGCCTCGAACGTGACGCTCCTCGTAGATACGATTATTCGATCGAATCGATCGAGTGTTCTCGCAACGGGAATAGGGAAAAAATTGGAGCGTACGAGTCGAAACAAGGTCGACCCACGATCGACCAGTTCGCCGCATATTTACGGAGCACCTACGAGCCGACGTCGTTACGAGTTTTTTTTTTCTCTTTTTCGCGGTTAATCGAACGAGTTCCCAGACAGCGTTACGCGTTCGTTCCGGTT
Organism: Megachile ligniseca; assembly: GCA_945859555.1. Taxonomy (NCBI): domain Eukaryota; kingdom Metazoa; phylum Arthropoda; class Insecta; order Hymenoptera; family Megachilidae; genus Megachile; species Megachile ligniseca. The sequence goes on from OX243792.1 coordinate 3,546,977, forward strand.
CTCGTTATCCTAGCCGTTCGAAAGTTGCCGCCGCGTTCTCGAGACACCGCGTATCGCGTATCCTCGCGCGCTTTTTCCTTCGGGAACGCGTTATCGTTCGACGAACTGCTCGCGAACGCGTGGCACGCGTGTCCAGGACGCGAAACGGAGAAGAAAAGACATCGAGACAAAGACGTATCGTATTTTCGATCGCTTACGTAACCGTACACGAAATGAAATATTCGATAAGATACCTGACTATTAAGAAACTACCGTGGTTCTCGATCGAAAGTCGATCAATGAAAAACACGTGTTGTATGCGAAAGCAATATCGAGAATTTTCACGGAGTATTTTAAAGGTTACGCGTTCTTTGTTAAAAAGTTTATGTGCAATGTCGAGTAACAAGTGTGTTTATCGTGATTGTTACATTAAAAATTGATTAGGTTAGGTTAGTGCTAATTGAAAATACCGCGATAACATATCGATGTAAAATAATATGTATTCTAAAATTTATCTGCGTTAATCACCCTCTTTTGTCGTGCCTTTCTAAAACGTAACAGAGCTGCGTTATATACTTTTTACTGTAAATATATTGGTCCGATAAAACATTTATACGAACAAAAGTTCATTTCGAATTTATCGTTAAAAGTTATTTCATACCGAACTCTTCGAGGCTGAAGATAAAGAACGTCTATCTATTTAAAAATATTTGTTTGTGGTTACTTGCTCGTTACAGAGAATTTAAAAATAGATGTTAAAAAAAAAAGATGCAACGAAGAGTAAAAACGGTAAAGGGTGAAAAGCAATTTCCCGAACGGACTTTGAATCGAAGGTTGCCACTTGGCGAACATCGGAATCCTCTAACGCGGTTTCGTGTAACGAGAAGAGAAGGTGGGACAACATACCGATATCGGTCACGTACGTTCCCGGTAAGACAAAGTATTTTGTGGTTCAGATAAGGTATCTCCGGTCGCGCGAGTCACGCGAACGGTTCACGTTATCGCGTGAGCTGGAGCCCGAATTCGATTTCGAGGGAAAATCGATCAGAATCTCGCGATCAGACATTTTCAGGCGATGTCGCGATAACACAGGAGCATCGACGCGAGAATGTCGCGCAAACGTTAGAGAATCGAGAACCACTTGAACGATCCTTGGGATGGTAAATCGATCGCGAAACGTTTTTCTCGTCTAAGTATTTGCGCATCGCCGATTCAAATTAATGAAAAAAACCAAGGTGATCGCTACGAGATAACGTTGCTTCTAATATGCGTGTCATCTCGATCGGCGTTCCAAACCTTTTTTATTCCTTTCACCAGTTAAGGAAAACAAGGTGTCAGGATGTTCCGTGGACGGAAAGTTTCGGGACTTTCGGCAATGCGATTTCCTTCTTCTTTTTAGCGGGTAATCGAGCGTGAAAATCCCCGAGTTTCTCGACATTACGTAAAACGAGGATCGGTGACTCTTTTTCCGTTAGGAATCGAACATTTCGGCGATAAAGACCGTGAGAGGACTTACCGGTCGGCGCCGGCACTTCCGCTTCGAACACCTCCGGTCTCTTAATCTCGGGCTTGCGATCCATGTTCGCGACACCGTTCGTGGCCATGCCGCACGAGTCCTCTCGTTTCCTACGTTCCTCGTAGGTTCGATCGTCGGAGCAAAGACTAGCGCGCCTGTCTCGCCGATACTGTTGGGAACGCTGCCGAACTCGCGACACTTAGCCGCAAACACCTAGTGGACGTTGACCAATTAGAACACGCGGCTCGAACCCCACCGGTGTCGACTTACTCCCCCACGCGCCGATATCGCTTCCGATTCATCGGATTTACGCGGGAAATACACCGATTTCGCGCCTCTCCTACTCCTCTTACCTCTTTGCCACCACGTTTTCACCGATTTCCTTCTCCGCTCTACCCTTTCTTCTCTTCCTTGTCTGCCGTCCTTTCCCAAACCTGTGGACCCCCTACCTTCCTCTCCTCGAGATACCAACAGGTCTTCGAGTCTAAATTCCGTTTCGGAACACGAACTTTCGAACCACACGAAAACTATCGATCCAAAGACGTGCCTATCGATGTATATTATACGCGTCTGTACTATACACGAGTAAACGTCGTATCAATACAAGGCAAGGATATCTTATAACCGGAATATTCGACTCTGTATAATTAACTTTTCCCTAAGGGTTGGTCTCTCGACGTAAACAAGAAAGACCTGTATACTCGAGTAGTATCTGCACGCGTTTATCGAACAAGTATATCAAACGCTCATATAGCCTCCTACGAGCGTATCGAACAATGTCGATGTATTATACATTCAAATCGCCGATAGACAACGAGTTATACGAGTCTACGCTTATTCTATACACCATAGTTTAGTTGCGCGCTGTGTAACTAACATAGAAGTTTCATTTCATTTTATCGTACTCGATGGCGCGTGCACTTGTGCAATAAGCTTGTACACGTATACAGTTCGAGTGTACCTTGCTACGTAGCACGAATGAGATTTTAGGAAAGAAGCAGAATTTCCGAAGAAGAGAAATTAACACGGCAAGTCGAAGAGAGAGAAGACCGCGAGAGAGAAAATAATCGGCTCGCGATAACGTCGCGATCGCGGAGTAATCCTCGAGTTCTCGGCTCGGATGACGTCGCGAATTTTCGAAGACACGCGCAGGAGGACGAAGCGGGGGTTTTCGCACGGACCCGGCGTAATCCCGAGCACGCGTGGCCCATCGCGATGGCACACTCTCGTGATGTCTCGACAACCCGCCTCCGTTGTCGACGAACGAGCGAACGCCGATAACGAGGCGACGGTGGGCTCGACGCACGTGTCCAGCACCGGCTCGTCACGCGACGCATCGATGCAAGATTTGCGCGATCGCAAGGTCGGATCTCTCCCGTACGAGCCGACTGTTATTCCCCCGCATCGATTTATAGCTTTACCGACGAAATTACTGTTCGCTACGAAACGTGTCATTTTCGAGGAATACGCGGAGGCTTTTCAATATTTCAACGAGGGTACCTCGAATGGCGACACGGTATTTCGCAAGAGTCGTAATAACCGTTGTTCACGAGTATGCTACTCGTCCCATGTTTCGTCCTCGCGTTCTCCAGGTTCGCGATCGCGTGCGACGACTCGTTCGCGCGACTGATCCGCGATGTCGTCGGTCCGCTCGTCCCGGCTGTAACGGTGTCGGCGTATCTGTGCCGACTCGAGGAAGGTAAGCGAACCAGCGGAATTACGCAACGTTCGCGATCGTAGGTGTACGATCTTAACGAGACCAACTCGTTCTTCGAGTTACGCGTGTCCGCTGCAATTACGCGCCTTCTCTCTTTCGCAGATGACGCGCTCGCTGTATCCAACCACTTGTCCAGTCACGGTCTGATGCACGAAATTCGTTTGAATTCAGAAAGATTCCCGACGATCGCGTCGGATCCTTGGGATCATCGACGATTGTACGTGCTGGATCTCGACTGCGATTACGCGGATTCGTTGTTGCGGGCGGTACGTCTCGATCACGCTCGAACCACGAAAAAAGGACTAACAATCTAATTTCTAATCTAAAAACTATCTGCTTTTATCGATACACCTTCTAAAAATACGATTGTTCAGTTGTTCGATCAAACGAATTAATCGACAAGCAAAGTTTCGAGATAAAACGTAAAGCAATTTTATTTTCATTCTGTTAAGTATTCGAAGAATTTCCCTTCGAATTGCAACTGTGTATCGGCCAGTTTTTCATGAAAGTTCACACTGTAGCTAATTTACGATCGCGAGTTTTTTCTTTCTGATTAACAAGCATTTTCTCCTAACACTCGAGACTTCGAAAGAACGTGATCATGCCGGTTATCGTTGCGCGTTAATCCAGTAGCACAAGTTAATTAATCTTCCGATTAAGCAACGTTCGTATCTTCGCCGAGATATCGTCTCGCGATTAAGTGAAAAACGAGGAAACAAAAGAGAATTCTAAACGATGAATCGTGGCGTTTTCTTGAAAAATTGATATCCGCCTGAATCCCCGATAAAACCTGCAAGAAGCACGCGCCGGGTGCCAGTCATGGCGTTAAACGCATCGGTATGTTTGCGTTAAAAAGAAAAACACCTCGTATTTGCTCGCTCGCGAACAGAACTAATTCGCTCGCGTTTATTCGTTCGTTATTGCCAGTACAAAAGCGGGAGGGCTATTTACATTTTTCCATCGAAAACCTAGTGGACTGATTAACGAGTTAACGTCGAGTTAAAGCTCGTAACGGAAAGATACGAGAATTCCAACGGACACGACTATGGACGTGTCGCGTAAACGATCCGCCGTTTTACCTTACGTTACACGACACCAATTAGAGCTCTGACTATCGATAAACGTTCATAATATCGGAATGTCATCGATACTACAAAACCAGAGACGATCTAATGTAACACGTAATCGATTTATCGCTCGAATGTATGTCTTTGCTGTAACCGATCGCAGACAGCGTTTTTCCGAATTCGCACAGAATTTTCCAACTTTCGAACGCGATAGTTCACTCGGAACGGAATAAATAGATGGGAAAGCGGAAAATGTGGCGCACAGTGCCGATTAAAAAACTCCGCGAAATCGGTACGGATTGTTTCGAAAAACATATCGTCTTATTTATAACATATTAGAGATATACGGTATCTGAACGCGTTATTATCGATGTACAAGAATTAATACGTATATTGATGAATGATACTTTGATATCATCGCATCGAGAACGAAGGATCGTTGATTCGCAGGCGAACGCGAGCGGTATGTTCGTCGCGCCGACCAGATGGCTTTTCATTCGAGACCGAACGCTTCTCGACAACTCGACCGAGAATCGCCAGTTGTACGACGACGTGGCGGAAACGTTTAAACGTATGGCCGTTTATCCCGACAGCGAGGTGATTCTGGCAACCATGCTGCGGCAGGATTTCGCGGAGATAACATCTGTCTACAGGGTTAGCCGGTATCACGACGTCACGATAGAGAATCGAGGAAACTGGTCGCTCAAAAACGGCGTTCGAGTCAAAGATTTTCTCCCGACCTCCAGACGACGAGCGAACCTTCAACGCGCGCCCTTGACGGCCTGTCTCGTGGTACTTACAAATCGATTTTTTGCCTCGCCGAAAAAAACTCTAATCGCGAACAATACGATTAGAGCATTCGATCGACTCGCGATAAGATAGCGCTAATGAATTATGATTAGAGCCGACCGAAAGAAACGTGTCTCGAATCGAATTACCACGTTACCTCGAGTATTCTGTTCTTAGATGGGCAATCCCGATACGATCAACCACTTGACCGATTTCGAACACAAGCACGTAGACGCGGTGACCAAGACCAATTATCCCTGGCTGATGCACATCGTGAATCGAATGAACGTGACGTGAGTATCCTTTGTCCTCTTAACGTACGCACCCGAAACTCATCGACCCGACCCGCCATTCACGATCGACAGCATCGGCATTCGCGTAACAGACAACTGGGGATATCAAAGCGAAAACGGATCGTGGAACGGCATGGTTGGAATACTGCAAAGACGGGAAGCTGATTTAGGAGGCACGGCGATGTTCTTGATTAAGCAACGCATCGGCATAATACATTACGTGCAGCTCTACACGCATACCACGTAAGCCGTCTACGCGATGTATTGTATTCTTACAACAGTGACGAGCAACTGTGCGGTTACCGATGAGTAATCGATTACTCGAACGCTTGGCATTTCTATTATTCAAAATTATCCACAAGTCGCAAAACTACTGAATTTGAAAATTCTCGAATCTCTGAATGAAAAAATTCGGGATAACGCTCATCGCCAACCACTATACCCATCACTGTTCTATACATTATCCACGATATACGAGAACCTTGTTTCATTTTCGTAAACCCGTACGAGGCAGATCAAGGTTCATATTTCGTCAACCGTTGCTGTCGACGATCAGTAACATATTCGTCTTGCCGTTCCGACGCTCCGTCTGGCTCGCGATTGCCGCCTTTCTGACGCTCGTGGTCTTCATGCTCTACTTATCCTCCGAATGGGAATATCGTCGCGGAATGTCTGCGAGCGAGTCCGCGATCGCGGACCGACACCGAAATATTCCGATGCAACAGACGCTCGGCGACAATCTGATGATGGTGCTGGCCGCCGCTGCTCAACAAGGTGAGTATCTCGTGTATTAAATCGACCGATGCAGAACAGCTCGATCGATACAGGATACACGTACGAGCCGTATCGCGTTCCATCCCGGATCGTCACCCTGATGCTCCTGCTTGCCGCACTGAGCTTGTACACCTCTTACACGGCCAACATCGTCGCCCTGCTTCAATCGACCACCGACTCCATCAAAACTCTGGCCGACTTGTTGCACAGCCCGTTGAAGTGTGGCGTCTACGACGTCGTCTACAACCGCTATTACTTGAAGGTGCCGCTAACGACCGCGCGTTCGTCGTGGCAATTTATCGAAACTTCTCTCTCGTACAGACGTTCCAGGATCCGGTACGAAAGGCTCTGGTGGAACAAAAGATCGAACAAAAGGGTAAGAACGATTCCTGGATGTCGATGGAGGAAGGTGTTCGTCGTGTAAAGAGCGAACTGTTCGCGTTTCATGGGGAAATTGGCTCGGTTTACGATATTATGGAACGCACGTATCAAGAGGATGAAAAATGTGGGATTACCGAGATAAATCTGCTGAATGTCATGGATCCGCTTTTCGTGATTCAGCGACGATCGCCGTACAAGGAAATCGTGACGAACGCGTAAGTTGCTCGAGACTCGCCTTCACCGTATTCTTGCTACGAACGATTTTCAGGGCTCTTCTGTTGAGAGAGGCTGGTCTGACTTATCGGGAGGAGTCTCGAGTGTACACGGCGAAACCCAAATGTCACGGTCAGACGAACGTTATCAGCATAGGGTTCACCGAGTGCTACTTCGCGTTTTTAGCAATGGGCTATGGAACGCTTTGCAGTTTGATAGTGTTCGCCGTGGAGTTTCTCTGGCACCGCAGGTACATATCAACGTACCAGCCTGCTCGACACAATTTAGATCAAGTTATTTAACCGCAGACGAGGGTGGTCAAGAAACGGCGACGAAGCCTCGAAAGCTCGATCGACGGACGGTGAGTCGACGATCGATCGAGGCGACGATCCGGAGATGGTATTCGATCAACGGGAATTCGATTCGGACTCGGTAAACCCGTAAAGCTACAACCTGAAACGGACGAACGTTCTTCCCTCGATGCGCGATAAAACGGATTAACCGCGAGACGGTAAAAAGTGCTGATAGTAGTTCTTGGTAAATTCTAGCATCAGGTCGAGCGTGCACTCCGGTAGATCCTCTACGTATTTCGCAGGATTGCCGGCCAAACGAGTAAACGAGGGAACCACGGTCTCTGGCGGAATCACGGCTCCCTCCTCAATATAACAACAGTCCTTCAGGACGCACCTCCTTCCCTGCACAATGGAACAAGCACGCTCGTTTTATCGATGTACGCATAGAATAAACGAAGTTATGGCGTGTATGATTGGTACATACGATTACTGCGTTTTTTCCAATGTATATGTAGGAACCTATGATAGCCGCGTTCACCACTGCTCGTTCTCCTACGAACACATGGTCTCCCATTGCCAGTGGAAAGAAGGCAACACTGAAAAAATTAAACAAACAAACTATTTGCACTGGGCCTTGTTGCATCCTAGTCGTACAACAGGGTATTTCTATGAAAAACCAATACTGTAGAACGTGTAACATCTCTGACTATACTGGACAGGACTAACACGCTAGCTTACCAACCCTTTGCTAAACTTCTTAAACGGTGGCCTTATAATGGCATTCTTGCTAATGATGCAGTAACGTCCCGTTCTAACGTTCGCCAGATCACCTCTGATAATAGCATCCGACTGCACGATCACTTTTCCATGCAAAACAATGTTCTGTGAACCGCAGAGGACCGTCTGTCTGCTTACTTTGTTTCCCGAAGCCTAAAATATTGTGTAAAATGAGAGGTTAGGTTCCTCTATTTAACATCCAACCCATTTCTCTTTGTTTCCTTACCGTTTCGACGTACTCTGCTCTGCTGTAATACGCGTCCTGAGGTTCCATATTATTTCGGGATCGTGTGCGTCTCGGATAAACAAACTGCCGATAAACTTGACAATTTCTGTCAAAAGTCACGTATGGTTATATCGTCGAAACGATGAGGATGCGACCGGTGATGCCTCCTGTCGGATCGCGTGCAACGTCAGCCCGGAACATTTCGCCATCTATCGAAGAAGACTTGAAGCGTTAAGTCCGTAGCGCTCACGTTCGATTAGATCGATCAGTATTCCTAATTTCTGTCAAAACCGGTACATTCTCAAATTTTTATTCGAACTACACTGGACATTTTGTAGAAGGAAAGCCATTGTAGGCGCTTATTTTCACATGGTTTCATATCGCAGCGTGGTCATTGTACAAATATCGTATGTATCTTTTCCATAAGATGATATCCGCCCTCCTCGGCCCTCTCTTAGAGTTTTACGATTCGCGTACGTTATCGGAAGTCTGTTCGAAGCACAGACTAAGTGGTTATAGCGAATCGAATGAATAACGAATCAGCTGGTGAATCGAATGTTTTGAATCCGCGACGCCATAGCAACGAAAGGGGTAGACAAGGTAGGCGGTACCGAGCTACCAGGTAATTCCTTTTTCTTGGTAAAGTCGTGTCGACGACGGAACGACTATGTCTCTGTTCAAAACAAAAGAATGGTGGCGAACTAGATGCGGGGCAAACGAGACTTTCGATGGACACAGTCTGCTGGCGACGCCATTGTTCGGAGACGATAGAAAAGACGTATTAGTGGTAGGAAGTCACGACGGTTACTTGAGAATGTATTGTCCTTCCTCGCAATGGGTGGAAGAAACGAAATCGCCGACCAACTATAAGTCTACGGACCAGATGATCGAGACTCGAATCGGAGATTGCATCGTCGACATGAAAACGGGGAAATTCGTCTCGTAAGTAGGACCCATAGCGGATCCGAAAACTTCAATGAAAAAACTTGTAAATTTTGAAATGATTTCGAGCGATCGCCCCCTACCAAACCCGTCATTAATTTCTATGTTTACAGAGGTTCCCAGGATTTACGTCTGGCAATACTAACGTCCTCGAAGCTGCTCGTGTACAACGCGATTTTAACCAACGAATCCACAGAATACGGTACGTATCTGTCATTATTACGGCTTCGACTCTTGTTCCGTATAACCATGATCAATACGAAGTTAAAATCGAGCGAAACGAGGCGTGAAGAAAAGCGCGCGCTACGATCGATTTGAATTTCGACGCGTTCTAAAGAGCTTTAGAATGGCTGATGCGAGAAACGTTCTTAGATTAAATTCGTAAACGTCGATTCCTCATCTAACCACGTATTTTTGCATCAGGGGACCGTTGCGACTTGAAGATCGCCTACGAACACGCTTTACCAAGATTTCCAGCAAGCCTGACGGTGGGTCCGTTTGGCGGAGTCCGTGGCAGGGACTTTCTCTGCGTTCAATGCTTGGACGGCACGCTTCTGTTCTACGAGCAAGAGGTGTTCGCGTTCGGACAGGTTCTCAGGAATCGGTTGCTACCCGAGCCGATCGTCTACGTATCGCGATACGACTTGTTCGTGGTAGCCGGCTCATCTTGGTTCCTCGAATGTTACAGGCAGGAATTACGATAAAGATTACGTTAAATCGTTATACAGAGGATAATTTTTCAGGTATCAGAGCATGGCGGAGTCGAGGAGAGAAGGCACGAGCGAGTCCCATCGGGGCTTCGAAGCAGGCAACCTGGAGCCGGATTGGAGTTTCAACGTCGGGGAACCCGTTCGCGGTATCGAAGCTGTAACTTTAAGCAGCTTCGAGGTTGGGATCGTGGTTCTCGGCGAGAAACACCTGTACTGCTTGAAGGACAACTGCGCGGCGATCAAGTACGCCAAGAGGCTCGAGTACGAACCGCTGTGTTTTCGAGCTTACGTGATTGGTAATTAAATAAGATTTTCTTCGGCATCAACTATTCGATCAACTATTACTATTTAATGTCATCAAACAATTAATGGACAATGTCAATAGAGAAAGTAGAGAATACATTGTTGAAAAGTATATCAAGAGGATAATGGGAATTAGATCCCAAGAGTGTCAGAATGTAAACTAGATTTTTCAACCTTTGATGGTATAGTGGGCTCTTGCAGCGGCACCGATTAGGAAGGGAAGCTAATCGATCGCGATCCTTTCAGAACCGGACGGGAAATTGATGGTGCTAGTAATCTCCGACACGAGTACTCTGATGATTTACGAGGGCAGCGCGCTCAAGTGGTCGGCACAGCTGCCTTTTGCCCCGGTCGCCGTCGCGAGAGTTCAACTTCGGGTGAGTTCGCGATACTCGACCTCTCGCCGAGTGTTCGCCGTCCAGAAGGTGAACGAAGCTCGGTTTCTCGCGGGATCCTCGGTAAACAAGTTGGCCGATTAACCGGAAACACCGCGATCAGCGAGAAAGGGTAATCGGAGCGCGAAAAAGGACAAACGGCGTCGGCAATTATCGCGAGCGCGTTATCTCTCGGTTATCGTGGCGCGCGCAAGGTTGCCGTTCTCGTCTTTCCGGAAGATAGAGGAGCCGCGAACGCGCTTGGCTACCGTCGATTAATTGCCTCGATACCGAGAAACCCTTGTTATCGATGTCGGTCCAGCTGGGAGGAAAAAATTAGCCGAATCTACCGATGTATATGATCTCGACAGCACCTGCAGGGGGCGATCGTCGTCCTGTCGGAGGACGGTCGTTTGGAGGCGTGTTACCTGGGTTCGGAGCCGAGCTTGTTCGTCGCGCCGCCACTTCATCCACGCGGATACGATTACGCGGCTGCGGAGGAACGGCTCGCGGAGTTGCGAGCCCTCTCGAAAAGGAGCAAAGAATCTGGTAAGAGCTAGGCCGGGGCTGTATCGATAACATCGATCGAGAAAACTAATCGTCTGGTCGCACAGGTCAGGATCGAAGCAGCGACGCCACCGTGGACGCCGAGTTGATAGTCTCGGTGAATGTCTCGCCGGAACTGCAACCGCGCGCGACGCGATCCGAAGAGGAGAGAACAGAGGAAGAGGAAACGGAACTTGTACGTCTATCGAGCTGCAGGATCTCGATCGAATTGTCCTCGTATGCGGATCTTCGAGACGTTCAGGTCTCCGTGGATGTCCGTCGGCCGTTGATCGTCGCCAAAGACTTTTACGCAATTCCTAATTTCCGTGAGTGTCGACCGATCGTGTAGATTCCTCCGTGGTAACGGACATTTTTCAGGCGACCATCACGCGATGGAGACCGACGTCTACGTGGATGGAGATTGGCCAGCGATATCCTCGGAGGTCGAGGTAACCGTGACTTATCGGACGGACAACGGTAACCTCAGGACACATCGGAAAACGGCTCGATTACCGTTGAAGATGATCCTGAGGAGTTGTCCACCGGAGAATGCGGCTACGTTCGCGACCGTGATCAAGAGCAACGATCCTCCCGTCAGTTTTGGTCAGCTGTTTCCCGGTAAATTACTCTCTCCCCTTTGATTTTCTCGCTGGAAATTACGGTGCGGACCTTTTGCTCTCGGAGCCCGATAGTTACTTGGCGGACCGCCCTTTCTTTTCGTTCGTACGCGCCGAAAGCGTAATCGATGCACCTGGCCGATTTCTGACCGCGTAACGAGCGTTTCGTTAAGTTAATCGAAGAACGTACGATCGAGCCGCCCTCTAACCGATCGGATCGGACCGGATAAATGGACCGGATAAATACGTAGCGTAAATTATACGTAACGTAACGGATCCTTTCAGACGTACGCGTCTCACCGCTTACGACGATCTTTGCCAGAATACAACCGTTTCGTGATCGAACAAACGTAACGTAGTGCACCTCCGTTCCTCAGAATTCGCCGAAAATCAGACACGGAAGCAGGGATTGAACGCGTTGGGATTGCGATACGTGCACACCGGTCGCGTGGTTACGATCGTTTCCGGCAACGCCAGCAACCGTTACCGCGTGCAATCGAACGACGGACCATCGACGACCTTGGTCGTTCAGCTACTGATCGACAGGCTGAGAGAGAGAAGCAACGGGAGCGGATTCGCGAGCATCCAACAGAATCACGTTCAACTGGTGCACCTTTGGATAGAGGCTCACTTTCTCGCTCGGCGAGAAATCGATAGGATAACGGTGCGTTCCTATATCTCCCTCTTTCTGTCCCTTTTCTGAGCAATTTTTTTCCACGTTTTCGCAAACAGAAGGAGATCGGTTTGCTGACCACTCAGCTGAGGAACGTCGAAAGGAGGATGCTACGAACGGTGAGGGAGAGAAACGAGCGATCGTTGGCCGACACCGGATTGCCGTTTCTCTTCGAGCAGACCTGCCACGCGATCTTTGCTCTTCTCGAGGAACTCGTCGTAGCGAGAGCGGTAAAGCAAAACGACCTCGAAAAGTCGCAAACTCCTTGATCGCGAACACGATACGCACAATTATTGCAGGAACGGGATCGAACCGCTCACGAGCTGTGGTGTAGCTTGAAACTGTTGCTGCTGTTGGTTCGATCGAACGCGGACCGCGACAAGTACGCCGCGCTGGAGGTAGCGATCGGCTTCGAGCCGCGGCCGGCGGAACAGCTGGTAAGCAGAACCGCGATTACATGACTGGTCGACAAGAAACGCTAATTCGTTTCGATTTCAGGACTGGGAAGAGATCGCCGACGCGGCGTTGACCAACTTACTCGAGAACGTTTCGAGAAAATCAGCCGTAACGGAGACGAAGATGTTCCGCAACGGCATCGCGCCTATCACGAACAAAGAGTTGGCAAAACTAAAGAAACGTCTGGTCCGTGCGATCGAGCGACTCGACGTTTCCAGAGGATCGGACATCGCGGAGATCGAGCCGGGCAGCGGCAACGATCTCGCATAACGATCGACGAGCGAACGAAGCGCGCGATTTCCTCGTTCATCCTGGAAATCGAGCGAACGGCGGCGAACGCTCGGCGGAGAAGGTTACGTAAGTATCTTTGCGGCTGGGATAATTTTATTCGATGCGCGGTCTATGGCCTGCCATCCACGATCCAACTCGCGGCATACCGATCTGACTCGTGCGCGTGGAAACGCGCGGCTCGAATCGCCGTCTCGCGATGATTCATTCTGGCGCCGTGATTCTGCTTTTCCGAGGTTAATCGATGGAAGAATCGCCGGCCGAGAGATCCGCCTTCGTCGCGGAACCGACAGTGCGCTCCTTGTTTCGATTACCATTTTCTTCTTCTACTCGTTTTTCTCTTTGACCGAGGATACCGAATTCGAGAAATTTCGGATGCTTGTACACGCCGTTCGATAAATAAAAGAACGCAGAAACGTCTCGCGGCCGCATGGTAAGCGGTTTATCGCGAGGCTCGAGCTTTCGGTCGAGGCCGATTCGCGGAATGTTCCTGGTCGGAAGCGTTAGAGGAAAGACCGCATCCTCGATGAGACAACCACCGACAAACAAACTCGCGGCAGTCTTTCCGTTTCCCTTTTTATTATAGTTGTAGCTGGCGCGCGTGCGCTTCGCCACCGATTACGCGGAAATACAACCGCGACTTCGCAATCGTCCTTCCTGGAAGAACGGACGGTACGTCGACGACTCGCTTCGCGAGAGCGATCCTCGGTTGTTCTCGGACGCGTGGACAAATTGTTAAGCGCGCAGGAGCGTGCACCGTGTACGCGAATCGCCTCGAAATGTTACCGCCTCCGGAAGTAATTGATTGCGAGCGCTAATTAGTTTGCCAGGCCGATAATGCTCGCGCCTCTTTGCCTGGCCGATCGGGTACGCCTGGCTGCCAGTTCCTTCGTCTCGCTCTCTGTCTCGTCGCGGCCAAACCGCGCCTACACCCACGCCTCTCTCGCTCTTTCCCGAGTATCTCCCTTCCCCGCGTTTCGCCGGTTGGAGCAGGATACGTCGTTTCCGGAAACGCGATCGAGATTACGGGCGTACGCCGCAACCTTCCTTTTTCTCGCTCGAGATTAGGTCGTTCGACTCGCGACCGTCTCGGGAATCCTGGATCGTACGCGGTCGCCTACGAATCGAGAGGGAACGTTATCGATTTTCGACAGGAGGATAAAGCTCGTCGGCGCGGATGATTTAAAAGCGGACCACCTTGGTAAATCGGCGAGGACCACCGATGGAGCAGTTTCGAGTCGCCGCGAGAGACCGGTAATCTGGGATAACGAGGCGGTCGAACGAAACGAGAAAGAGCGAGGAGGGTGAACGCGGTTAGAATTCTCTCGTTCCGACCAATTACCTCTCTCGACTCCAACCCTAAATACCTATTGGCTCTCTTTCGTAGGCCGATATCCGTGAGCGATCCCGTGCCGGTCCAGCCCGGGCCGAGTCGAACCCTGGGAACCGTCCACGCTGTTCCCGACCTTCCGCCTACCTGTCCAACGTTTTCTTCGAACCGACCGGATTCACCGGTGCTCTTCCATCTTCGTGCTCGCGCGGCGATCGCGGCGAACGCTCGAGACCTAAACGTCGGCCGAATGCAACGATCCTCCTAATGGATCCATAAATCATCCGTAAGCGGGGCCGACGCTCGGTGTCCGACGACTTTCGAGGATTTCGAAGAAAATCGTTAAACGCTACGCGAGCAAAGAGATAGTGGGCGAGCGGAGGCTAACGCTAATGACTCGCTTCCGCGTCTCTCGAAAAATTTACAACCCGTTCGAGTTCGAATTCGAGACGGGATCTAAACGAGAAGAAAGAATTCCTGGAGGTTCGAAGCAGCGTGGCGCGTGCTCGATTCGCCAGAAATAGAGCTATCGTTTATCGGGCAACGTTACATCGTAGAACCGGAAGAGAAAATAAATTTCGTGACCGTTTCGGAGCAGTTCCGTCTCCCTCTTTTTCGTTTCTGCGATTCGGTAAGTCTAATATAGAACGGTAATAGCCGTACGAGCCAGGGAGTTTCGCGACTCGGCGATATCCTTGCCGCGTTGTCGCCCGATCGAGAACAAACTCCTCGAGAAGAAGAGCGAGCCGCGGTTGGACCGGCTGTTTCGACGAAACAACGTCCCACGTGAGTGTCTGTTCAACGTTTCCTCTCGGTTTATTTTGCTAATTCAAACAAATTTGCCTTCTACACGATCGCGCTTACGACAAGAACCGTTTCGTTTGCGCCCGTCCCTTCTCGTACACGCGAAAAAAGAGAAGAAAGTAAAGAAAGAAAAGTACGTATCGTTGTTATCGGCCAAACGAACACGTTTCACATCCATGTATATTACTTTGACGGTTCTCGCGCTGACGAGAAGAAGAGATTCTAATACGGTCGTCCGCGTTTACGCGCGTTCGTATCGAACACCGATATCGGATACGCGATCGTGGATCTCTTCGATCCGATTCGATCCTGTCTCGTAGAATCCGAGCGGAACCAAGCCTATCGGATCGAAACGAGTCGAATCAGATAGAAATACATCGCGACGCGTTCGCATCGACAAGTTGATCCGATGTACAGACGTATCAGAAGTGGCGGCAGAATTCGACTAGGTTTGAATACGGTTCGTTACTCGGAAAAATAACTAGAATCGTGAATCAACGGTACTTTTCTTGGTCTGTTCGCGTAACGAGCACGCGTGCCGGGCGTCGTTACCCTCGAGAACCTCTCGGTCCGAGAGCGTGCTGCTGCGTTGTGGAAACGGATGGAAAGGGGAGCGGAGGAAAGTAAAAAGAAAGAAAAACAAGGTCGAATCGCGTTCCCATCGAGCGTTAATGGAACAATCGCAGGGCGTAGGTGGGATTCGAGCGTGACCTTGCGCGCTCCTCTCGTGAAAGTTGCAAAGCAAATGCCATCTATTACGCCGCTTTATCGTTACTCGAGGTTCCTACGATCGAGGATTCTCGTTGGACGTATCGCGCGGTTATCTGAAACGCGCTCCAGGCGTGCACGCAACAGACTCGTGCCGCCTATTTAACGGGGCGACGAAACGAACAAGAGCAACGGCAAAAAGCACGCTTATTAAGCAGCGGGCATCAAAGCGGTATCGGCGGATCGCGATCGAGTAGCTTCTGTACCGGTGCATCGGCTTCTTGTTTTCTTGCCGCTCATTGTGCGCGCTTCCACGAACGAAGTTAACGAGGTAGGTACTCGTTATGAACGTCCGAGCGGTATGCTCCGCTCCGCCGAGGCTCGAGAAGAACGGCCAGCCGTTCGAAGAGAAACCGAGAAAGAGAAAGAGACGGAGTACGCGTAGAATGTTGGGAGCAGAACGAAGCTCCAGGGGACAAGAGTGAGAGAGAGGGAGGAGAGAGAACGAGAAAAGGCCAAGTACCATCGATAAGCATCTTCGATACGTACAATAGACAACCTAGTCGCCGCTTTCTCTGTTTTTCCCTTTCTCCGTCTCTTTTCGTTAGCCTCGGCTACTTGGAACAATCTTTGAAACTGTAAACCTAGCGTACCTAGCGTTTCGAACGAATCGTAAATTCGTCGTACCGAACGCTCGAGCGTTGTTTGCGAGTCCAAAGCTATACGGCCTGAATATCCGGTAAAAACGCGGTATTAGCCGATACGATTATCGAACTGGAACACCATCGACGATTTGGAGGACTCCGACGGAAAACGCCGAGGAAGGAATCGAGAGTCAAAGTCCTCGGCGATCGAGGCTCTCGAGGTCGGAAAGATTCTGCCGGAAGCTCCGGTATTTTCCAACATCCCGATCGAACCGAGACGCGATAGCCGATGCAGTCTTACGCCGGATCAATTTTTTGTTCGCGGTCGTTCGTTATCCGACTCGACTCCGTTCTCTTCTCGTTTCCGATTCTCCGTTTCGCGCGCACGATTTTCGACGAACCGCGTCGCAGGTGCGATCGTCGGGTTTCGCGAAGCGGATAGTTTTCGAACGACGAACGAAACGGCGCGGCTCGCTCCGAGAGAGAGATCGAACCTTCTCCCTCTCTCGTTCGAAACCTCGCGCAGTTTCTCCTTCGCCGTTCTCCGCTTCCGAACGAATCCGCTCTCCTCCTTCTTCTTCGTCTCCTTCTTTCGGCCGTTCGGGTTCTCGCTAGGCCACCGCCACCGCCGCCTCCACCGGAGTATTCCACCATCTCGGCGAACATCTCCGTCGTAGCCACCACTCTCGGTCTACCGGTCACCTTTCCCCGCCAGGCCGCTCGTTCGTCCACCGTGGCCACTGGAAGCTCGTTACTCGACCGGCGCGGCCGACTCGGTGGTGGAAGTCGCAACGGAACTTTAGTGCAGCTTCGACGAGCAGCTGACGCGGAACAGTCGACAGTCGGTGGTCGGGCTTGCGCCGCGAACGCAGCGTATCGCTGCTACTCGAACGCAGTATCTACTCTCGTCGCGGCCACGTTTTCGAAAGCAACACGACAGCACGCAACGCGAATAACGAACCAGAGAAGGATAAGGATCGAGGAAGAAACGGGGGACGCGTTTCGGACACGTCTCGGTGTTTCCCGCTCGTCAAATGAACGGAGCGCCGGCGTATCGCGAGCAAGAGAAAGTGGCCTCGTCGACGCGTCGGCGCGGAGAATCGCGAGTGCGTGGCGACCCGTCGGCGAACTCGTCGACTCCGGTAAGTCGAATCGATTTTCGCCCTTCGATAACGCTCTGCGCGATCGATCGCGAACGAAGGACGAACGAGTCTCCGTCGATCCACGAGGAAAAGAGGAGCGCGATCGATCGCGCGACGGATCGAAGACGGCGCGCGGTCGTCTGACAGCCGAGTACGCTTAACCAGATGTCGCCAGCATAGCCAGCGGCCTGTTTTGTCCCGCCGATCGAGACTAGCCGGCATCTCTCTTTTTCCCTCCTTTCGCCGCTCCTTTTCTTTTCTCTTCTCTTTACCGTTCACTGCTTATTCTCCTCGGCTCGCACGCGAGCCCTTCTCGTTTCACGCACCTGTCCCGTCGTCGCCATCGTCGTTGCCGCCGTCTTAGTAGCAGCGTGCTTGCACGCGACAGCTCGTGCCACTTACTTCCACTTACTTATCGCGAGCCAACCTCTCCGTAACCCGCCGATCGAGCTCTTTGTACCGAGATCTTCTCCGCGATCGCGGTTTCCTTCGAACGATGGTTACGGTACGTTTACGTTCTATCTGCGATAAACGACCACAGCGACGAGACCGTACAAACAATATCGCTGTCCGATGTCTACTCGTTTCAAATTTGCTTTTCATTCTTACCAACGGAGACTTTCATACGCGCAGACTCGGGGCAAAACGAGAGTCGGCGGATAAGTGGAAAATCTATTGTATGTAGATCATATGTATTCTGTCGATTAAGTTGTATTAGCTTTCGGATAAAATCATTTATTATTTTATGGTAAACGGTTGTGAGATTGTGTAATCTTTGAAATCATAGAATATCCGTAATAATAAGGGCGTGAAGCGAAAGTGTCGAAGCAACGAGTTCTCGAGCTTCCCCTAATCGTCCGATAATCGAAGATTTTTCAAGAGGGATCGCGTATTCCTCGAAAGCTGCGCAACAGAGCGGATCGCGGGCTTACTCCGGTAAACTCTCGTTCGTGCACGCGAGGTCGCAGTCTTCTCTTTCTTTTTTTCCTTCATCCTCATTCCGATCCTCTTCCCCTCTTTCTCCGTTACTCTTGCTCGCTCACCGCTTCGTTCGTCTCTTTCCTTTCGTTCTTTGTCTCTCTC
The DNA here is from genome assembly GCA_945859555.1 of Megachile ligniseca. Taxonomy (NCBI): domain Eukaryota; kingdom Metazoa; phylum Arthropoda; class Insecta; order Hymenoptera; family Megachilidae; genus Megachile; species Megachile ligniseca. The sequence continues at coordinate 3,565,622 of OX243792.1, forward strand.
ACGACTCGCCCCATCGAGTCGCGTTTCGTCCAGCATCGACAGCGTTTCTTTTCTCGGAATACTCGATCGCTCGCAGGAGAAATCGACGAGCACTCTCGATCGCGCCGCAACGTTTGAACGCGTCCGCGTTTCCCGCTTTTCGAACCTCGGCCGAGGTAAACCGCGTTTACGTAACGCGGTGAATCGAAACAATTTTTCCCGCGATTCCGAGCGCCAAGAATGTCGCGAGACCGCGGCGTCATCGAGGCGAGCCTCGAATCGAAAAAGAACGTTCGACAACGATGCTTCGCGTGCTCGATAACGTTCAATTTCTCGGATACCGTATTTTGCACGAGTATCGTTGCCTGGGGTCACTTTATTCTCCTACCCGTGTTTTTTAATCGTGTTTCTTCGTTTACGCTCACCAGTCGAACAACAACACTTGTCGTATTCTCGTTTATCGATGTATGTCGTACGATTAATCGGAGTCCGTAACGTCCGTCGTTCTATTTGTATTTATTCGTTGCTTACGGGAAAAGTTGCAAAGATAGCGAGGATTCGTTCGTTAGGCGTTACAGCGGAGGACAATCCTGTATACAAGTATCAGTTGTGGAATACGTTCCTATACACGCAATGTTGCAAGTTCACCCCGTGTCGATCGTAAAATATTTATGCGAGCATTTTATTTCGATAAGAAACTGTTCATTATAGAATTCGTTGTAAGGTCATTCATAATAGGATACCCACTGATAATTCTATGATAAAAAGGATTTTTTATGTCGGTATATCTATATTTCTGCTCATCGAAGCGTTGTTTTTCTGCTAGTTCCTTGTAGCGATTCATAAACTCTTCCACGATATTTTTCCGCGAATTACATAGATTCATATATTTGTATTATTCGTGTTACGGCATTTTAACACTCGCGTGACCTCGTACTTATCGTCGGGTGCGTATCGTCACTGCTGGATCGGTAACGCATGGGAGCTGACAAGTTGACAGCCGGGCTCTTCGCCGTTTACTTGTTTTCACGCGTTCATTCAACAAGGTTGATTACACCTCAACCCAAAACTTTCTATCCGCTTATCGTTTAGCCAGTTGTATCGTGTTTACGCGTTAACGAGGTTGACATTCGAGTCGATTAGAAGCGTAGTTAATTTTCGTGTAGCGAGCCACGATTTCGAGGTGTTTGTTCCCGAATCGGAGATAAACGAAACTTGCGTGAAGAGAAAAAAAAGGGAGATGCAGCGAGCAGAGACGCGCGGTGGAGGTCGATCGCGGAAAATTTTGCTCGACTTTCCCGGCGATCGACGTAGGTTTGGCCGCATTTTTGCCGTCGGTAGGAGAGGTCGCGTCGTTGCGCGATTACGGATTATATGCAAATCTCGTCGACCGATCGCCCCCGCTCGTTCGACGAGTCGCGATCGCTCCGCCGCTTCGTCGCTTCGGAATCCTTTTTCCGAGTGCGATACTTGGCTCGATCGGTTGCGTAACGCGATACTCGGTATATCGCGGAAACGATTTCTCGCGAACGAAAACGCGACGAGCCTCGATTTTTCCCGAGGACGAGCGTTCTCGGAACGAGCTCGAACCGGCTGTTACGGATTTCCGAAGAAAGATTCCGTAGGTGGCGCGTGACTCGTGAAAATATACCAAGATCTAGCGCAAATATACTCGCCGGAAGGTTACGACAATAATCGGAGGGTTGTCCGAGCAGGCCCGCGAGCGTGCAAATTCTCATTGTTTTTCTGCGATTTGTCGCGACAAAAGCGGACGCGCGGCTTCACTTTTGCTTTCTGTTTTCTAGTAAATCGTCGGCGGAGACGAAGCCGAAGCCACGGACGGAACGGTATCGGAGACGAACATGAAGTCTACGCGATCACCTTCGACGCCGTTGGCCTTAGCTCTGGCGTTGGCTTTGTTTTCGTCGCTCGGTCGTTGCGACGCTTCGGAAAGCATAATAGGTGAGTGTACACATGGGCCGCGACGCGATCGATATCCGCACAGACTCGATACGGCAATAAGGGGTTGTCGCGAGTTCGGCCGCGATATCGAAAGTCGACGAAACGAACGCGAGCCGCGTCACGCTCCATTTGCGACTTTTAAACGGTCTATTCTTAGTCCGTTTCCATTATCTGCCAGTCTATTTGCGCGGCGAGTCGAATCTCTCGACCGGACGGTCCGATGCGACGGAACAGGTCGTTGCGATCCCGATTCCGTTCCTTTCCTTCTCCCGGCCTAATCGAGAGATTCGAAGGTTCGACCGCGGCTAATTCGTCGAACGAAACAATGGGGGAGATTAATCGGGCAACGAGAAAACGCTCTTTCTCGCACGCATTCCTGTGCACTTGGGAAAACAGAATTCGATTTCGCGACGCATCGGTAGCGTGACGAACCGAGCGAAAAGGAGGGAGAGCGGAAAGAAGGGTCGCGCAGAAGGGGCGTAAAACCGCGAACGGATAAACGGCTTCATCGGCAGATTTTAAAGAAAGGTTGCTTAAAGTGTGCAGGAATACGTGCGCGCGAGGCACCCGAGAGAGGGATGTCGACGATGGCCGACCCGGCGACGGAGATCGTTTTCGATGGATCGCGCCTGGCGAAAGGCTGACCGAACGAATCTCTCGTAGATATTTGCCCTTCGGTGCGCGATCGCGCGCCACGGGACCGAGCGTGCGTCCCGAGAACGGGGAAAATCTTTGATCACGTAAGTAATCTTCGTTCGTTCCGTTTGCCTCGGTATCGCCCACGATTTGAATCCTCGATCCAACGAACGCGACACCCCGCGCCCTTCTCGATCGAACCGTTATCATTCTCCCCTTTAACTGGCCTCTCTCTCTATGTTCGCAGGAAGCCGAGAAACATGCGACGTCGAGGGTGAAGACTTCACCGTGGACAAGATCCCGAACACCAGATGCTTCAACTGCTTGTGCAAGGTAAACGGAGAGGCCGGAAAATCGATTCGCTCGAAACGTCGCGATTCTCCTTCCCTCTCTTTCTCTTTCTCGGATTCTCTCCTCGTCGAGAACGGCCGCAAAGGTCGCGTCGCGCTATCCGTCGTTAACGATGTTCGCGGAACCGTTCTCGTTCTGTCCGGTTATTCTCGCAGTAGTTTCGCCGGAGGGATCGAGAAGGAACGATATACCGCGAAGCGATCGTAAATCCTGGCAACGAACGGGAACTCGATCGACCTCGAGGACGTTCCGTGGCTCGTTTTCTTCGCTCCTTTCGATTTCGCTGGCGGGCAACGCGCGAACGGAAGCCTCCTTTCGCGCACGCCTTCACCGGCCCGTAATCGTTGTTATTTTCGAGAAAGACGCGCGCGCGCGACCTTCTCGCCGCGAGACCACCCGTGACCCTCGTTCAATTACTTTACGTAATTCGAACGCCAGATAAATCCCCGAAGGTTTAATTATAGAGCTCGCGATAAGAGGCGAGAGAAAATTACACCGCGGCTCGACGGATAGTCGGCCACGGCCGAGAGGAAATTTAGCGAAAAATTCATCTCGCGCGAACCACCGGAACGAACCGTCGATTTTCTTCTTCTTCTTCTTCTTCTTCTTCTTCTTCTTCGTTCTCTTCTTGCTTCGCTTCTCCTCCATTTCTTCTTCCTCCCTTTCGTTCTTCTTCCTCCTCTTTCTTCTTCTTCTTCTTCGCAGAACGGTTTCGTCGAATGCAGGAAACAGCAATGCCCTAGCATCGAAGGTTGCTACACGCTGCTGGAGCCGCGCGAGGACGAATGCTGCCACAGGTGCAAAGGTACGGGAGAATGGGAAACGGGACCTCGAACCAGTCCGTTCGACTAATCGTCCGAATCGCTCTAATTTCTTCGAGCTAGGGTCGCGAGAACGCGTTCGCGAGAGAAAGAGAGAGGGATGGTTGAAATGGAAGCGAGAGTGGGAGAGGGAGAGAGTGGATAAACGAGCGAGCGATTGACCGACTGCGAGAGGAAGAGAAAGAGACGGTTGCGAGCGTACGAAGAAGAGAGAGGAACGTTTCAGCGAGAGGAATGTCCGGGGCGGAGCATTGTTCGCGGGGCACAAAGGCGCTTCTGTTCGCCGATACGCCGATAAACCCGAGGAACTTCGGCATCGCCGAGACTGTTTACACCGGCACTCGTCCACGGACAGATGCTTCGCTCGGCCGCGGCCTTCTTATCTCTTTCTCTATTAATTACGAGCGACGCGAGCTCGTCCTCATTCGACCGCGACGCTACGAAATTTCGCGCGCCGACTTTCGAAAGAACTTGATCTCTTTCTCCCCCCCTCTCTCTCTCTCTTTCCCTCTGCTCCTCTTTGCTGTTTGTCACGGCGCGGCGCTCAGCGACGCTCAGCGACGACGTTCGTTTCGAATTCGTGCTCCGTTCGGTTATATCACCGGTACTTTTCCGTCCACGATTTCACCGAGCGAAATAATCGTCATCGCGTTGCCTCGCGTCGCCTGGACCGACGAACACAATGTTTGCGACGATTCGAACGATGTGTCGAAAGGTTGCGCGCGGAACGGAGTGTATCACGAGTCGGAGACCGAATGGACCGAGGGAAACGACCCGTGCAGAATCTTCGTTTGCAAGGCCGGAGTGATCACCGAATCCCGTCTAAGATGTTACACGCCCTGCTCGAACCCGATCCCGGCTGCGCCCGGTCATTGCTGTCCCGTATGCCTGGGTAAGACCATCGGAAAGCGAAAAATTCCGAAACGAAACAACCGAAACGATTTTCCTTTCGCAGGATGTCACGTGAACGGACAAATGGTCACCGCGGACAGGTCGGTGACGACCAGCGAGGATCCCTGCGTCACTTGCAGATGCAACTCGGGACGACTGACGTGCGCCAAGCAAGCTTGTCCGGTGTTACACTGTCCCGCTTCGAGGATCGTGAACGATCCTGGCGAGTGTTGTCCGCGTTGCAAAGGTACCGCTGGAGTCTACGCAAGAGTCGTAAAAGAAAACATATTGAATCTCGTTGGCAGGTAGCGGCAGATACCTGTCTCCTCCAAAGGGCGCATGCATGTTGGGGACGGCCGTCTACAACTCCGGAAATCAGTTCTACCTGGACCAATGCACCCGATGCAGTTGCTCGAATTCGGCGGTCTCGTGTGCCCGAGAAACCTGCCCGGTGCACGACTGTCCTACCGAGCATCAGATCACTCTACCGGGTCGTTGCTGTCCGCAGTGTCCCGAGGTCGAGGAGGTCCGACCGTCTTGCACGTACGCGGGCAAAACCTACGGGGCAAGTGTCTCTCTCGTTTCGTCGAGTCGACGTGTCGAACGATAAGATTTAAAGGTCGTTTTTTGCGCTAGGCAGGATGGCGAAACTTGGAAGCTAGACTCGTGCAAGGCATGCGCTTGCATGCAAGGTAAGGTACGATGCGCGATGCCGATGTGTCCGCCGTTGAATCTACCCTGCCCGCCGAACTCGAGGCTGGAGCATCCAGAGGGGCAGTGTTGTCCTCGTTGCGTGGAAAGTAATATCGTTCGCTCGTTCAGTGCACGACGTCGGGTATTGGTTCGTGCACGGTGATCCACCGGTTCGTTCGGTTCTCGCTACACGAGATTTTCACGTTGTACAGGCGACGGCGTGTGTACGGTGTTCGGGGACCCGCATTATCGCACGTTCGACGGAAAGTTTTACAGCTTCAAGGGAGCGTGCAAGTATCAGCTGGCCAGCGATTGTACCGGGCACACGTTCAGCGTCAGGGTGACCAACGACGCCAGGGCCAGCAGGTTCTCCGCTTGGACCAAAACCATCGCCATCAAGGTACGACCAGTACTCTTCTCCGAGTTTCTTCGTCTTACGAATTCTCTCCGTAGGTGGGCGATCTGAAAGTGAATCTAGGACAAAAGATGCGCGTAAAGGTGAACGGGAAGAAGGTGGAGGTGCCGTATCGCGTAGCCGATCGGTTAGACGTGAACCGAACAGCGGACAGCGTGATCGTGAGCACGCGGATCGGAATCAAGGTCCTCTGGGACGGAATCAGCTTCCTCGAGGTATCGGCACCGACTTCGTACCGAGGTCGACTTTGCGGTCTCTGCGGCAATTTCAATTCTCTGCCGAAGGACGACTTCACTAATCGAAGAGGCAGACTGGTGCAGGATCCTCAACCATTCGGCCAGTCGTGGCTCGTCGGCGCGAAGAAGAGCTGCGCCAGACCGAAACCGGCGGCCAACCTCGACCGGGCTAGACGTTGTCGCGGACGAAAGGATCATCGGTGAGGAAACCTTCCGAGACTTGGAAATACAAACTAACGTGGTTCTCCCGTAGGTTATGCAATCGACTGAGGTCGCAAATCTTCGACGCGTGTCACAAGAAGGTCAATCCGACGATGTACTACAAGGCTTGCCTGCAGGACATGTGCGAGTGTCCCAGTGAAAACTGCTACTGCGAGTCGTTCACGGCGTACGCGCACGAGTGCAAGAGACTGGGCATCCAGCTGCCCCATTGGCGGAAAGCGACCAGATGTCGAACCGGTTGGGACCAGGCTGCGCGTTCGTTGTCGCTCGCGCCGCGTTTGCCTTGACCCTAACCGCGGAGCTTCGTCGATAACGTCTCGAATCACCGTGAAATACACGAACAGCCGATCGAACGCGACCTAACGTTCGGCGAATTATCTGCTAGTCACCGTTTCTCCAGAAAACGCGCGTCGATCGACCGAGTTTCGTTCGCGTCCGGTTAACGAACCTCCGACTATCGCGTGCCTCGCCGGAGACGACCCCGTTTTTTGTTCCCTCTTCTCCTAGCGCGAACCTTTTCGAGCAAAGGACGATTCCGAAGCACCGTGCAGTATTTCGGCCGATGAGCAGGCTCGCGGCATAGCGTCTACGTCCCCGGGGTGACCTCGCGACAACGCGTATCTCTTTTCACCCCTGTTACATCCCCGCCGACCTACGCGTAGATTTAAGCCAAACCGACGACCATTCTTTCCGCGATCTCTTTCAACTTTTTCTCTTCTGACCTATACTCTCCCACGTCCCTCGCTCTTTTCTTTCCCTCGTCGTCGTTACTCGAACCTTTTCTCACTTCGATTTATCTTATATAATATAAAATTGTACATAGCCCGAGCATAGACGCGTGCGTATGCATACGCGCGTACGCGTACGTATAAGTATACGGACAAAACCGACGTTCCTCGCGAACGATCGCGAATATACCGCAAATAGTCCAAAGCCTTAGCTAATTCGTATCCGACCATGTTAGCGTAGAAATATTTTGGCTCCCGTCGAACAACGACGAGATAATAAATCAATTATATTCGTACAATTTCTTCTGCTTCTTTATTTTCCTAACTTCCGTTCAGTCTGTGTGTGTTTTCTGATATTAATAAACGGAACTTTATAGTTTTAAATGTATTAAACCGTTGCAGTACGGAAACTACTCGACACGTTTTTATCGCAAGACCTCGTTCTATAAATAAAACTTGTAAACTAGAAATAAATTGACCGATACTACGCATTTATTTCGTTTGAGAATATCGGTAATTTGTTTACGAGTAATTTGTCAGTGTTTTGGATATTTTGAAAACTTCATTTTTATACCATTAAAAATTCTAATTTACGCGCGCTATCGAATACAGCGCTGTCTAGCGTTGAAATGCGATGCTATCCGGTCAAATAATTGCGATTTTCTCGAAAACTAGGAACTTTTTCGAAATTCCAAGATATACGAATTTTTCCTTATCGCCTACCGAATCGAACGAGTAGCTCCATGACCCCCTACGACCATTAGAAAAGAAGTTAGAAAAATATAGCATTTCATGGACCAAAAATTTGTCGTCCATCTAGCGGTGAAAGTTGGAACTACAAAAATAGAAAATCTCGATTTTCTCGAAAACTAGGAACTTTTCCGAAATTTCAAGATATACGAATTTTTCCTTATCGCCTACCGAATCGAACGAGTACCACCATGACCCCCTACGACCATTAGAAAAGAAGTTAGAAAAATATAGCATTTCATGGACCAAAAATTTGTCGTCCATCTAGCGGTGAAAGTTGGAACTAACGAAATAGAAAATCTTGATTTTCTCGAAAACTAGGAACTTTTCCGAAATTCCAAGATATACGAATTTTTCCTTATCGCCTACGGAATCGAATGAATACCCCCATGACCCGCTAGGACAATCAGGAAAAAAGTTAGAAAAATATAGCATTTCATGGACCAAAAATTTGTCGTCCATCTAGCGGTGAAAGTTGGAACTAACGAAATAGAAAATCTTGATTTTCTCGAAAACTAGGAACTTTTCCGAAATTCCAAGATATACGAATTTTTCCTTATCGCCTACGGAATTGAATGAATACCCCCATGACCCGCTAGGACAATCAGGAAAAAAGTTAGAAAAATATAGCATTTCATGGACCAAAAATTTGTCGTCCATCTAGCGGCGAAAGTTGGAACTAACGAAATAGAAAATCTTGATTTTCTCGAAAACTAGGAACTTTTTCGAAATTCCAAGATATACAAATTGTTCCTTATCGCCTACGGAATCGAATGAATACCACCATGACCCGCTAGGACCATTAGGAAAGAAATTAGAAAAAATGTCATTTTATGGACAAAAGTACAGCGCCATCTAGCGGCGAAACAGGTGAACTAACCGTAAAAAACGTATGTCCGAATACGCATATACGGAAAATATAAAAACTCATATTACTTGACTTTTTGAACATATTATGGTCCCTGAGATATTTTAAAGTCAATTTCTATTAACATCTGATGCATTTTAGTGCCGATTAAGCTCAGAAAATCAATATTTATCATACCCCAATATGCGTAATCGGACATACGTTTTTTTCGATTAGTTCACCTGTTTCGCCGCTAGATGGCGCTGCACTTTTGTCCATAAAATGACCTTTTTTCTAATTTCTTTTCTAATGGTCCTAGCGGGTCATGGGGGTATTCGTTCGATTCGGGAGGCGATAAGGAAAAATTTGTATATCTTGGAATTTCGAAAAAGTTCCTAGTTTTCGAGAAAATCGAGATTTTCTATTTTTGTAGTTCCAACTTTCACCGCTAGATGGACGACAAATTTTTGGTCCATGAAATGCTATATTTTTCTAACTTTTTTCCTGATTGTCCTAGCGGGTCATTGGGGTATTCGTTCGATTCGGGAGGCGATAAGGAAAAATTTGTATATCTTGGAATTTCGAAAAAGTTCCTAGTTTTCGAGAAAATCGAGATTTTCTATTTTTGTAGTTCCAACTTTCACCGCTAGATGGACGACAAATTTTTGGTCCATGAAATGCTATATTTTTCTAACTTTTTTCCTGATTGTCCTAGCGGGTCATGGGGGTATTCATTCGATTCCGTAGGCGATAAGGAAAAATTCGTATATCTTGGAATTTCGGAAAAGTCTCTAGTTTTCGAGAAAATCGCAATTTTTTGATTGGTAGAGTTGTATGTTTGACAGTTAGATGTACCGTTTCGGAAAAGCGCGCGTAAATATAAATTTTCGAATATAGCACGATTGAAGCTCTTAAAATACTTCAGGACTTTAATTTGGTTACTTTGTAGTACACTATTCACTTTTATATATATTTTGCGCTTTAAACTGACTTAATACTGCAATTAAGAACGTGAACTTGAATGTAAACTTCAGTTATATATGCAAAGTAATGTATGTTCTATTACAGATCCTAGAATTAGCTTCTCAGAACGTAAAGTGTGCGATGAGATAGCTCTCTTTCAGAAGTATGGATTCATACAATGGTTCTATTGTTTATCGATTTTTTAAATGCTTCTTGTGAATTTCATCTGCCTGGTCTATTAGGATAGTGACGAACCCATAGACATGGTGGGGATTCCCTTTTGCCACCATTTTCCCTAGAGAAGGCATATTTGCTTTTATAGGACGAATAAACATGAAATTCGAAGTGATTTTCTTGTTGTTTGTGTTTAGTTTTCTTGCCGAAGCTGTCACATACAACGACGACGATGAGGAATACGAGCAAGGTGACTAATCGATGGATCCCATCAAATATCACGTTTATTTAGAACTGTCAAGTACCGCAAACGCGGTGTCATCCGGTGACGCGTTTCCTATTTTCTAACCTATAAATCCACGGTTTGACGTCGCAAATATTCGTCCGTTGATCTAACATAGTTTCATCGCATAAAACGTAATTGCTGTTTGTAGAGAGTCCAGGAAACACCGGTTTCAATCCGCTATACACACTTCGGAAATACATTTACGGATACGGAGAGGAAGATACAAACGAAGAGTATCGCAGAAACGTCAAGGATGATGAACTGGAGAATTGGAAAGGTCGATGGATGCCCGACAGACCAGATGATCCACTTCCACCGCCTAAAATATTTGCAGAAAATGAACGAGCAGACTTATCGTTACATTCTCTTCATGGAATTCCAATGGGACAACCCAATGCTACCTGCGATGATGGCAAGGTATCTGTTGATTTTATAGGAAAGACCTTAACCCCTTAATCTACAATTTTCTGGACAGTTGTGTCATTCATTAACACCAAAGCTCAGTGCAGACTACAATCGAATTGAACACAAAATTTAGTTGCAGTGAAAATACGAGTCTACACACATCTGAATTGTAATGTGCATCATAGGGGACATATTGTAGAGCAAGGGGTTAATAAAAACCTTTAAATATATTATTAAATATAAGATACCAATTGTTTGTTCTCTTTCAGACTAACTTGACATTAGATTGGGATGGAAGTCCCATCAACTACACGTGTTATGACAAGAAAATAGTACCAGATAGAGACACACTGGCATTCAAATACTGCTTAAATATACCAAAGTATTATGTCGTAAGTCTCTTGCTCTCCTGTTCATTGTGTGCATCGATAAACGGTATATAACGCGTGTGCAATGTTTACAGGCGATGCACAAATGCATGTACGAGAAGATAGAGTACGACGACGACGTGCCGCTATAGTAAGTATCCGTTTCAGTAAGCAAAACAAAAGCACGACCACAAATACATTGTAACGTCGACTATGCGTTCCCAGCGGATCGCACAGACCGTTATGGCCCGTCTACGGAGAGTACAAATTTGTGCCCAAACAACGATGGTTGCACAACCTTGAGGTGATTAGAATACTTGAAGTACCTTATTCATCGTGCTTAAGTAATTGTATCTCGTGTTTACCTAGCATGGAGCCATCGTGGCGTTGTATCATCCGTGTGCCAATCCGTTGGAGGTGAAACGCCTGAAAAATCTGGTCACCGGCTGCTTGCGACGACATATCATCACTCCCTGTAATGCGTTGACCGAACAACGTGTAAGATAAATGTCCGACTATCGGTAAAGCCGAATTTACACCTGTTGATCATGTGAACTGAGTACAGCCACAGAAAATTCGTAGCGAACCAAATATGAATTTTAGAATGTTACCAATATAGTATATAACTTGTTACCAAGTACTCTCATCGTCATTCACAAAAAGGTGTGAATTCAGCTTTGAAAGAACGTTTCAAAGAACCGATTAATAACGTGATTCCTCCTCAGCCATTAGCTGTGGTCTCCTGGGGATGCAGACTGACGATGTCACGCGTAGATCCCGAGCTGGTGATCGAGTTCATACGCGGACACGCCCTTCGAGGACCGGAGAACATCGCGAGAGACGGTGATTTTGAAGAGGGACTGTTGTACAGAGCCAGAACAGTGTCGGATTTCAACGACACGACCTTGTGCCCGAACGCGATCGACTAACCTGCTCGTCAAGCGCATAAACATATATACACTTTGCGTGTACATATCGCATTCCTTAAGTCATTATTTATTTACTGTATCTTTCTTGCGATGCTTGGAACCGTTTTTAATCGTTGTAAGACGACAAGAGGTTGAATAAAATGATGCGCTGGAACGATGGTCTCGCTACCTGTCCCCGTATCCGTCTCGACAAGAAGGGCGAAAGAACGAATGAACAGCACGTCCGATGTACTCCCGTTACATATTGTTGTATATTGTTCATCTTTCGAGAGAAGATCGTTAAATACATTGAACATCGTGTCGGTTTTTAAAATCTCTTTGCGGACCTTTGTTATCTACAAACGTATAGTAACTTGACTCGTAGTGCTGCTGACTATAATCGTTATTCCTGCGAATACGTATCTTCGATGATATATAAAATTAAGGTAAGACAGGTAACGCTACGATATTTCGTTAATGTAAAATATACTACTCGTCTACTCAATAGTAAGTCGTTAACGTAAAAGAATAGAATTGTACAGCAAACGCTTGGCTTCGTTTTCGCTTTAGTAATAGAACGGTGGATCAAAAGGTGATTTGGTGGCAACGCGAGGGGAAATCGGTTAATGGCGAGCCCGAAAACGACGACGAGTCTCCAACGGTTTTTCTGTTCTCTATATTTTGCGTTCGGAAACCTTCGTCGATTCTCGGCCCTGCTCGGCCGTTTTCGTTATTTCTCGTTTCTTTGCTACTTATCCTGCAACATTGTTGCAAAGGCAACTAATCTCTTTGTGCATTTCCTTTTCTCCGGCGACGATCTCGCCCTCGCGTTACTCAAGGAGGCTAAACGTTACGACGGTGGAGGATTTCTTAAGATTATTGCCAACTTTGTACAGTATCGATTAATAATATAATGATAATAACAGTGATATATCGTATTAAAGACGGAAACGAAATAACGATCTATCGTTTTCTTGTTCAAGAGAGAGAGAGACAGAGAGAAAGAGAAAGAGAAACATATACAGAGAGAGAGAGAGAGAGAAACGAAAATTCGTAAATCACGCGATGCACAAACACGTACAACTGATAGGCAGAAAAAACACCGTTGATTTTATTTAATAAGTCACCGTTAATACAGATCTCTGTCTTTTTTTTGCTAGTTTTTACCTTTTATTCGCTTTTACGAATTTTTCACCTATATGATGTATTCTACGATAAAAAGTATTCTCGTACTTTTTTTTCCTTTGAACGTGCTAAAGTTTTGCTAGCTTATATTTCTCTCGTGCTCGCTTCCTCTCTCGCAGCCATACACTCAATCATTCGTTCTCATTCTCGTCTGTTTTTCTCCTCCCCTTTATTCTTTCCCCTCCTCTCATTCACTCACTCGTTCATCCTCGCTTTCTCACCCTTTCTCTCCCGCTCTCTCATTCCCTAATTTGTTTCTCGATAATGTAAATTTTATTATAGTAATCTCACTTTGTCGCGTGCCGGTCAAGAGACGCGACCGCGCAACTATTCTCTTATCGATACGATTTTTTTTCTCTTTTTTTTTTACTTTTACTTTTTTTCTTTAACACTGACTCCCCATCTCGATCGTTCTTTATTTTTTGTTCGTTTGTTCTTTTGTCTCAAAACATTCGCAAACTTACGATTTACGCTCGAAAGTGGAATTGACACTCATAAGGTTATTGAAATAGTCTCTCGAAGTGTAATAATTGCACCGATGCGCGACACGACCAATATTCTCGATGCCTCGTCGCGTTTCAACGTTTTCATTAATCATTTAAGCGTTCCCTCTGCTTCGTCACGATTCCTGGTTCTCCCTGTCGTTCTATTCTTCGCCCGACCGCGTCTATCCGTCTTGCCTCTCAGTTTCCCTTTTCTATCTCCATCGAAGATGTTATCGACAGCTGTTTCCGGAATCCCGAATTTTCTAACCGATCCAACGATTGGTCCTCTATCAAGAAACGCTCGATGACAAAGAGAAAACGTGCAGAGGGGAAACTAGACAGGCAGACGGAGAGACGCGCGAGAAGCGAGCGCGAAGCAAGATCAGAGATTCGCTCGCCGATCGCTGCTCGTTCAACGAAAGGAAATCAACGAAGCCATAGATAGCGTATATATTTGACGGAGAAAGCCTTTGTTCCATTATTTAGGCCAAAATGCGTAGAACGCGCGCACAGCAGCAGCGTCGATCATCGATCTCGCGCCGCGAACCGATTACATTGTTCGATGAAAAATCGTGCGCCGGGAAATTCGATGGTACGAAATTAAGTTTGATTCTTCAATTCCTATCGCGAGAATCGCTACACACGAGCGCGCACGCATTCAGAGAAAAACACTAACGAACGTACGGTAGGTACGTAGATTTTTTTAAAGCTACGAGAATGAAAAGACAGGCTAGACGGTAGATCGATGTTTACGGAGCGGAGGTTAGAAAAATCGTGCCGTCCTTGGTATCGGTGATACGGCCGAACGAACGAATACGTCGAATAGAAACGCGAGTTAATTGCATTAGGGCCTATAGAAAGGTTTTTGTAACCGAGAACACCGAGAGAAAGAGAAAGAGAGAGAAACGATAGCGTTCGATCAGCGTGGTCGGAAGAAACGTTTTGGTGAGGAACGCGTCGATCCAAGGACAATCACACACTTTTCCTCCTCTTCCTCTTTCTTTCTCTCTCTCGAAAGATTACTTTTCCTCGGGACGCCGCGATCCTCGCCGTATTCCTCTCGGCTCCAATCGACGCTCGAACGCAAACCCGAAGCGCAACGACGAATACGAATTGCCTCGGCTCTTCGACGACGGTTACGACTCGTCACAGAGGGATTTTACGCGCAATCTCGACTCTCATGCGCACTCTCAACGATTAAGTAATAGATCGTGGCAACGTAGCTATCTAAACTAACAATCAGTATGCTTCTGTACAATGCAAAGTGATTTTAAGTATCGTTAATTATCCTTTTAAACGTTATCATCGTCATCATTACCGTCACCGTCGTTGTCCTCAATCACACCTTAGCCGGTCAACCTCTCTTTCCATTTTTCCACGTTCATTCTAACCGTCGCCCGATGGCGTACAGCATCGTCGTTGGAGCGCACGACGTGGCTTGTGTGTAGCGCAACCGTTCTTACTCTTTTTTTATATCATTCTGAAACGTTAACCCATAATCTTTTAAATGTAACGTACCTCAACGTTCATATAATATAATCAACAAAACATTAACACGAACGCCGCCCGTACCTTGCTCGAAAATATCCGCTGCGATAATCAACGAGCAACAGGCGCCGCGAATAATAAATTATTATCGTTAATATATTACTCTTCGACTGTGCCGACTAACTATTTGTATATACATGTAATATGTCTCTGCGTGAACATAGGTGCGCGCATGCGCATACCGTAACGCGCGCATGCGCGAATAAGCGGTCTCGAGGTACACTCGTTACTCTCCGCTTACGCGCGTATATCTCGATACCGTAGCGTACGCGCGTATGTACGTATACGCGATTCACGGCGTACACGCGTGCGCGTACATGCGTACATACGTGTACACGCGTACGTACATATAGCATTAAATATGTATACGTTTCTCGCGTACATACGATATATTCGGTACGATCCAGACTTTATCGTCGACGATTGTATTAGCGTTAATTATTCTCCCGTAACACCTATATTATATATTATTGCTGCAGCTTTATAGATCTCCTCTTCTCTCCTTGTCCGCGTGTGTTCTTATCATCGGTACGTCCCGTTGCTCCTCCTTCTTTCGCTAGCCGATCTTCATCCGCGCCCCGTGTTCGACCAGTCGCTTTCGACGCATCTTTCCGACTCTGGACGAATTATTTCGCTAGAACTGCCATTTCGAAACCAACGAAAATTGTCTATCTTAACGGCGTTCGGTGAAACGCGCGCGCATGCCCTCGTCGTCGTCGTCGACGGATCATTTACGCGACAACGAATGCGCTACCCACGCGCTAAACTGAAAAAGACCGAAACTCACGTCCACAAATTTTCTCCGCGAGAACATTCTCACAACGTACATACGTTCGTTGTTCCCGTACAGGTTTCCTACCACGCTCAAAGCCTAATGGCGTTTCGTGTAACGCGAAATGAAAGACGTCGATGGAGCGACGGTCGAGATCGGTGACGCGGCACCGTCGAAAGCGACAATTTCTTCCGTCGATGTTACGCATCTAACGTCGCGGCTCGCGCTTGGAAATTCGTCCTTTTCGCTCTCGTCGATCGTCTCCGTCAACGCCTCGCCGCGTCGGTAAATCGCGCTCCGTCGTTACCGTTCCGGATCGACACGTCCACGCTTCGTCTACGGTAAAAATCGCTCGAGTCTGCCCGGTCCTATCGGCCTCACGAATCGGCTTCGCGTTTCGTCTCCGATCCGGAACGGTTACGGTAGGGAATTCAGAAAGAGAGAGAGGGGCATTTAATCTACGCCATAAGTCGAATCGTTGTGATATGTAGCGTAGCGATCGTGTGCGTGATACACGCATCGTGCGCGTCGAAATTACTACCGCGACCGTTCTTCGAAACTATTCGTCGTCTGTAAAGAACTAATTTCCAAGCTCGGTTAAGAATCACAGTCAAAAGAATGCACTTTGCTAGGTGTTTGGTAATACGACACCGCGACCACCGAAAATACCGCGACGGGATTGCTCGATGGTCTCGCGTTACAGGACAACTCCATTGGGTTTTAGGCTCGATTTTTCTACCGGCCGATCCTCGTTGCCTCGATCGTCGGCTATACTAATCGCGGTTCGGTATTGTTGCCGCTCGTGCGACTCGGTTCTTTGGAGTTTCTAGCTTCCTACCGAGAATCGAAAAGGATGCGAATCCATCTACGAGAGCGGGGATCGTCTCGGGGAAAAAACGAGGAGACTAGCGGTTTCGCTCGACGATGGAGCTGAACGAAATCGGAAGGATGGCAATTTTCTCGAACTACGGCGACGACGACGACGACGGCGATTCTTCGTTCTTCGCGTCGTTGACGTAGCCGTGGACCGTGCTCCTTGTACGGCCGTTTCGGCTCCTGATATTTCTCGGTATCGCGATAGCGGATGGGCAGTACGCGCGACGAAAGGAGGAATTCGACGGCGATCCGTGGAACGAGGAATGGCGTGCTAGGACGAAAGGCCCGTCGACGAGGTCGCGTACGAGATCGAAGTCGAGACGACCGGCTGACGGACCGAGCGATCGAGTTGCCGCTACTGCTTTCGACGACGATGGCGTCGATGGTGCTGCCGCCACGATCGAAACGGGGCCGATCGTTCGACTCGGAAAGGGCGCCGCGTCCAACGTTTAGGGCCGATTCGCCTGGATACAGGTGCTGCCGACGGTTCGCGTTTACGTACACCACGGCGACGCGTGTGGATTTTTCTGGAAAGAAAGGAAAAGAAAAAGAAAAACCAACAATCGTTTCGATTCACCTTCTGTAACGACAGAGGGCTACACTTCCGAAAACCTGTCGCACTGCTATGAAATTTTACTCAACGGTCTCAATGGCTGCCAACCCCTTGGTGCATAGAGATTTTTCTTGCAAAACCAATCCTCAATGAATTCAAAATTTTCTCTCATTTTCTAATCATAATTATATATTTGGGCCTATGGGTCCCAAATGGACTCAAGGGTTATAAAAAATAAAAATAAATAACATATTTGTTTTTTCTAATAAATTCAATTCAATTCTAAAACGTACACTTTTACCGATTCGAACAAAGTTTCTTAACACCTCGATATCATTCCCTGCTTTACCGACGCAGCGTAGGAAGAAATCAGTTTCCGTGTATCGGGATCTGTCAACAAGGTAGAAAATAAAACCTGCTGTTCAAGTCGACAGAAAACCTTCTGCAAAAAAAAGCTATTTCTGACCAAACGGATATGACTGGTTTTCGGAAGTGTCACCCGTAACTGTGAAAAAGTGTCAAAGACGTACCCGATTGCGGCGTTCACAGTCCAAAGTATCCACCGATGGTGGTGGCCACAACAACGGCGAGTATAGCGAGACAGATCATGATCATGATCTTCTTCTGCGCTCGGCATCAATGGATCGGCAAAAACACAATGATCGATTACAAAGGTTGTTCCCTACATAGTTTGTCCCTACCGTATCTACGATCCTTTCCGCCGCGTGCTACCTTGAACCGCGCTTCCTGTCTCTCTTCGTTACCACTCGCGTACTCATTCCGCTCGAATCCATTTTCTAAATCGCAGCTCTGTTTCTCGCAGCTGGGTGCCTCTCTGCGTGTGCGTCTGCCGCTCGACCTGCCTCGACGAACACTCTGTCCGTACGCATCGTCGTCGAATCGAATCGTCGGATCGACGATCGAGATTCGTCGCGAAATCGAGCGAACGAATCGCGTCGTCGAGCCGTTCGCGAACGACGAAGGGAGACACGCTTCTCCCTTCTCGTTCGGAAACGAGCGATCTCTTTAATCGTTTTGTCCTCTGATAACATTTCTTTCGTCACTGTTACCTTTCCCTACGAGTTTTCTCACTCGATTCGTACCGACTAGATACTATTAAAGACTTCCAACCCCTGTGCAAAACCGCGATCCGAACCGGTCCACACGAAACGCGTTCCGCGCATGCGCAGCGAACGTAGAATCAGCGAAGCGAATGTACAGACAAAAGTATATTTTGATCAACCTTCAATAATTTTGCAAAGTTCCTGTCATCTGATTAAAATCACGCTTGGACGATCAAAGTACACTTTTTTATCTATATACATATTTATACACATATGTTATATGTTTCAGCGAGGTTACGTCGCGCAAGCGCAGGACGTGTCCTACAGCGCGGGTCCGAATCCGTTGACAAACGGGTCCAGAATGTTCCAAAGAGATTTTCTGTTTCTAATATTTCATTTTAATATTTTGAGTCTTAAACGCTAGCTTGAAAATATTGTCGGCAAAACGAGCTCATACGTCTCGATACGGTTCTGTGACACGGCTTTTGTTTCTTCGGCTGTGACATATTCGGTAGGGCATTAGAAAACGGCGAATTTCTAAGGGACAATTTGTGCGATCAAGGCTGGAAGCGTTTAATAGCGTCGTTCGATAGCAGCGTTCCGCGTAAACGATACATGTCGCGAGTCACGAGGTAGTTTGAAGCCGAAAAGCCGAAAATTACGAGAACAAAAAGGCAGTGAAGGTCGCTCGATGATAGTTCGTCGGCTAAAGTCCGGTCGATTTTTCCATTTTCTGTTTACGCAAAGGGAACTCGATTGGTTCGCGCTGGCGAAGAGAAGGCTCGCGAATTGGGTCTCGCGTGCATCTCCCCTGGAATCCTCGTGTGCTCGATCTATCTTCTCTCTTACAACGCGCATACCAGAATGGTTATTAAAATGATGAGCGCTATCGTCAGGCAAATAACGATGAACATCAATTTCTGTGAACAAAACACACGGTATTGCGGTCGCACGCTCGGTTATTCTCGCGTGTACGCGTCTAAAGCGGAGGCTCGCGAAATCGGACTCCCAAAAAGGTAAACACGAAACGTCGAAGCACGGAGTCGATTTCACGATCACGGAGGATGGAAGGAGCTCGTTGCGCGACGCGTCATAGCGACGAGATCTCGATATCCACTGACTCGCTCCTTGATCTCGTGGAGGAATCGATAGTGAACGAGTCACAGGATCCACGCTGGTCGTTAAGTTAGTGGAACGTGCACGGTTGCGGTTAGTCGGTTATTGCGTTAACGAGCAAGTAAGCGTAGCTGCTTCCTCGAAGTTAGTCACAGATTAGAGCCGGGATAGAGCGGAGTTCGAGGAGGTTGATACGGGCGAAGCTGGTTCCGCGTATGCCAGGAAGGAGGCGCGCGCGTTCGACAATTTTTCCGACACCATGATTCGCTATCTCGCTCTGTCAATCGTCTTTACACCACCTTCGCACCTTTTCTCTCTCTTCTTTTCTTCTCTCGCGTCCCCATATCCTACCCACTCTTTTTCCGCGTCTTCTTTCTTGTCTCGTCCTGCCATTTTCCTCGTATCGTGGTCGCTCGATCGAGCATCGCGCGCGCAACGTCTTCTAGCGACCCATCGCCCTCTTTCCTAACCCCGTTCCTTCCTATCCGTTCCCTTCCCATCCCTTCCTTTCCCGTCCTTTCCCTTCCCGCGCCGACTCTCTCAACGAACCTTTAGCTCCTCGGTACGATTGCAATTATTATGGAGATTAATATCACGGCCAATATTAACACGCAGATTATGATGAAGATCATTTTCTGTGGACAGAAAAAACAGATACGAGTCGTGTGAGATGTCCGTCGGTAGCTGCCGGCACTACGACGTTACGGAACCGTCGAATCGCGAACGACGTCGCGCAGAAATCGGCCGAGGAAGTCTTCGTGATTCGGCGTAGAAAGCGAACAACGAATCCGACCGTGTTGCGACACACCGAGGAAGAACGAGAAACAGGCAGACAAGCGAGTTAAGCAGGCAAACGAATGACAGCCAAATACGCTAAGTACAGGTGGAAAGAAAAAAGTAACGAGGTGATAGAAAAGCATGGCAAAGGACGAAGAGCTTTTGTGCGTGTTCTTGTGTACGTACAATCAGTGAATTTTAACATATATTTAGGGGAAGATGCATTCCATGAATTTTAGGGATTTTGGGGATTTGGAAATGTGGGGGGTAGGAAGACAGATCTAGAGATTTGGGGATCTAGGGATTAAAGAGAGTAGAAATTTGGGGATTTACAAATTTGAGGACCTAAGAACTTTCACCAATCCTACAAATTCAGGATCTAAAGGTTTTCAAAGATTTGTAAAGTGGGAAACTTGAAACTCAGGAGATTGATAAATTCAGAAAAATACATTTAGAAAAATGGAAGTACGAAAAGGGAATGGAAGAATTGTCTACGTGACTATTTTTATCAAAAGCCTACGCTGTACCTATGTTTACGGGTTACGTTACAAGTGGGGCCGTTCGCGAACAGGGATTCGATCTTGAATTTGCAAGCGATCTACGATAATGTCACGTGGCATCACGTCACGTGCATGCAACCGATCACGTCGGATAACACCGAAGATCGGACGAAAGCGAAGCGCTAACAAGACGAAACTACGCGGAGGAGAACGGATTGCTAGTACGAGGTCGTTCACGCGGCGCCATCATGAATTATCGCGAAGGATATCAACTAATTAGCAGGATTCCATGCACAAACTAATTACCAACGAAAGTAACCGAGACGACGTCGAGGAACTAGGACATCGTAGAAAGTAGAAGCAATAATTCACTTTTCTCAATTTTTTAAAATCGAATTTACACGTGTTCGCTTGGGACGATCGTCGCGGATGATTAACATCATTTTTTTTTCAGAGTAGCAAGGAAAAATAAAAATCGAGTAAACTAAAATAATATACAAAAGGTAAATTTTCTATTAACAATTTCAGAAGTGTGCTGTTTGAAAGATTATACAACCTAGAAACTTAATATTTTAAGGATGCACAACATTTCAAACGACACAAGACTTGTTAATAGACCAAGGATAAGTGTCGAGTACAGCCTGTCTACCGCAACTGGTGGATACTGCATGCGCAACTTGCTGATAAATCGGTGAGCTGGTCATAAGTCAGCTTTCGTTTGAGGAATCATCCTCGACGATGCAAAGCGGGAAGGTGTAAATTCGTATCGCGGGTTACAAACGGAAGAACCCGGTCGAGGTTGAAAAGCGACGAACGCGAGGAGCGAAAGGATAGATAAAAGCGATCCGGCGGCGATCGAACGCTTTGAATCCGATTCGTTTACCTTCCGAGCCTCGTTCCGATACTCCTCGGCCTTGATCAGCTCGCCCCGGGCTTGGCCCACGTGGATGTCGACGAAGTATTCGATGCGGTCCACCAATTCACCCAGCTGAGATGTAGGATTCGGGACGGAGAACGGGATGAAAGGAATACAAGGCCAGGTGCAGAAGGACACGCGACGGTAACCGGTGGATCGCCTTCAAGGATCAGCCCCAGAGTTAATCGCACGCGCGCACTCGTCAAGGTCCAGAGATTAAGCCACCAATCGCGTTGCACCATACCTGACTTCCCACTTGATGTCACTCGACGTAGTGTTCCATCGACGCTATCTGTATGCTCTATCTTCAACGTCGTATAATTTATAGGGATAATATTCGTCTTGATGCCTCAATGTTTCTGAGTGACATCAAGTGAGGAGCCACTATACACCATACGTCTATCGCCGGCCTCGCGGAAGCGGTTATCGCCTCGTACGGTTTGTGAAGACGTATATATTCGTCATCGCGAGCTACGTAAGGCTGCGCTCACAATAAACGAACAGTTACTTGGTGAAATTTGAAGGCAAGCTTTTTCACATGTAACGCGATCAAACATCTTTCTGATATTTTTACAAATGGTTTACTATTACATATTTAGTAAATAAACGAGCATTTTTCTGTTTAACATTTAATATAAATAAATACTTTTCTATTCTGTATTTAATAAATGTGAACGAATATCTTTCTGCTTTTTTACATGTAACAAATACTAACAGATACCTTTCTGTTCTACATTTATGCAACATGAACAAATATCTTTCTTTTACACTTAATAAATACAAATTTCAGTTCTGTACATTAAATGCATATGAATGCTTTTTATCTTTCTACATTAATTATAAATGCCTCTCCTCTTTATAAATTTCTCTATTTTACATGAAGTATAAATGCGTTTTTCTTTTACAATAAGTACAAAATAAAGTATAAAGCGTTTCTCTTGATAATATTAGATGTTCGTTCAGTGTAAACGCAGCCTAACGCGAGCCGATCGTCGCGACCAGTTAAAGAGCGCAAGTTACTGGTTAGTCACGCAGAGTTTGTTCGTCGTTTGTTTTTTTTTTAGTAGTAGTAGTACATAGAGACAAAACAGTTCATGGACAGAGGCACAATTAGCACACTCGGGTTGTCAGTAGTAGGAGGACAGAGCGGCACAAGTAGAGAGACACACATACGATTGATGCATGTATACACACACAGCATACATAGGCGTATACGAAACAGATAATAAACGTGTAAGAACGCGCGTATGTACACGCTCGTAGAGACACAGAAATACAAAAGGGACAAGGAAACGAACGCGTGATACATAGAGATCGTACGTGTACGATACGCGCGAGCATCGATTTCGACCGTACGATATCGCAGAACGGAAGAAAGCGCCGTCGTTATTCGGTAAACGCGAGAAAACCCCGGTAACAGTAGTAACAGCAAAGATGGTAGTAGCGGTAGTAAATAGTAGCGGTAGTAGCGATCGTAGTAAATGGTAACAAAGCGGATGGTTAGAAAAGAAAAGCGGGTCGAACGAAAAAGCGTAAAGGGGTGGTGGCGCGAAAGAAAGGGGTGAGGAACAAAGGTCGGGTACGATCGTGGACGGGGACGGGAGGGAAAGAAACAAAAAGTGACCAATTAGACGCGGACGAAAAATCGATGATTTCCCGTGAAATCTGGCGAGGACTCACCCGTCGGGCTTTGCTTTGATACTTGAGCGCTTTTTTGGTGTCCTGCGTAGCCGTCTGCACGTAGTCCACCGCGTGTTCCACGTGGTACTCTATGCGATCTATCATCTCACCCTGAAGTGGTCAGCGACGTCATCCAGTGTGAACAAAAAACAGAGAATCGTTAGTTTCTTAGAAGGGACCTTCTTTGAAAGAAGTCAGCAAAACAGAGGTGATCTCTGGGTACTTGTTTTGGTCTTACCTGATTTTCTACCAACATCGCCATGTCCATGAACATGTCGTGGAGTTCCCTAATCGAGTTTTCTAATTTGATGATATCGGCGTGGCGCGCCTCGATATCGGCGAGGGTCTGTTTCGCTTGTTGCGTTTCCATGATGATCTACGATAAAGGCTCGGTTGAACATTTGTTTCGTGATTTACGAACGAACAAAGCGCTTACCCCTTGCGTGAACACGGCCGGATTTCCTTGTTCCAGCATTTCTTCCAGTTCCTCGTTGGTGGTCGTTCTACCGGCTACGGGGGGGCACAATTCGGATCGGTTAAGAACACGAAATCGTACTCGTATCGTACAGGGAATCGTTTCGGGGACTCACTGATTTCCAGCTGCCGCTGTATCCTTCCCTTACACCGCTCTCTGTAATCGGTTTGCGTCCGATTGTATTCCGTCATCACCTCGACGAACTTCCTGGAAAGCGTCGAGTGCTGCGTCTTGCGTATCCTCAAATCCGCCGACGATTTGTTCGTGTGCTCTTCCTGCTCGATATTTTGCTCGATCACTGAACATCGGAAACGCTGTCAGAAATCGACTCTTGCTCGACGAGAAGCACGCTACAACTTACCCTTCAACTTGGCTCTGACTTTGTTGGCCGTCTTCTTGATGTCGGACATCAGGTCCTCCAACTCCATTTTGACTTCTGCAACGGAAACGGGAAAACGGAATTACTCACCGTTCGGGTTTGCTCTCGTTCAGACTTTCAATAGTGCTGAATATCTCTTGAAAGTATCGAGAAAAACGGGCGAATATGAATAGGGTTTTTTCTATAGATGAACGCTTAAACTTTTTCCATTCATGACTTCGACCCCAGATTTAAAATTGTTACCTTCATAATATAAAATAGTTTTAGGATTTGTTAGTATACAAAAATGAACGAAAGTGACAAATTAAATCTTGTACTATTTGACACTGGTAAAGAATTTTCAACATCTTTGACATTTAATAAGCGTTAAAACTGAAAAAGTCGTGTTACAAGTGTTGGGTTTCAGAAAAATATTTCATTTCGTTGAAAAAATTGTAGGAAATTCATTTGCAGCCGATGCAGAATTCAGTCGAGGATTTTTGCGAAAACTCGAGTTTTAATTTTGTGTCGTACTACAGTAATCATACTACAGGTAATTAATTTCATTAACGTGGATCAGAAATTGTTTCAGAATCCGTGGTAACTTCGTTAAAACAAACTTCCATGCAAAATATTCGCAAAATTGTGTTTCTAGATCATCGAAGACATTTCGAATGAATTATTTTCCACCCCATTCTTCCCACCTCTGATCTTTTTAATAAAACCTTCAGAACGTTACGTACTACGCGTTTGTGGCATATTTTGATTCAGAAATAACCTGCATACTGAAATTGCAATGCGTCCACGCTCTTATGATGCACTCAGTGGTATTTTTTAATATGTAAACATAATTTACGGCTAAGCTTGGCCAGTATTAAAATTTATAACTGTGCTATCCGGAAAATGTGATATATTAAACATGTGCACTCGAAAGGTGATTCACACTCACCATTCGGTTTAATACAATTTCAAATAAGCATATTTTAATTAATGCTACTCTTGCATGAGGGGAGTTCATTTATGTTATATGGCATATTTTATAGAAACCTAGAGATTTCGGTACTTGGCAATTTAGGGATTTGGTGATCTAGGGAGTTTGGGACTAGGGATTTCAATACTTGAAAATTTAGAGCTTTGTTGATTTAGAAATTTCAAGATTTGCGTACCTAGGGATTTTGGGATTTGTATAAAGTATCTAGAGAATCTAGAGATTTCAGAATTTGTGGGTCTATTTTGTGATGTACAAATACAACGGTATAGAAATCTGGGGACTTCCCAGTCATCGGGGAATATGAGGATCTGGTAGTCGAGTGACGCATCTGTTGAAAAAATGATAGGTTAAAGGGTTAATGTGGGAGTATTCCGAGTACGTGGGGGTGAAGGACCGTTTGGAGGGGGTCGTTTCGCCGGTTTTGTCGGTGCGTTTCAAGCGCAGGGGTGCACGCGTGCACGCTCGCGGGGGCGGCGATCACGGAGGGCGCGCGCATTCTCTCCCTGCTTCGAGGGTGCTCGATGGAATTGGGTTAATACGGGGTGGAAACGTGCCAGACCTACTTCCGAAGCCTCTCGAGAACTCGCGACGGCACGGCCGTGGTCGCGGCCGGGAAACACGGGACGCCTCGCCGGCGACTGGAATCCGATCGAATCGCGGTCGTTTTTCTCGTCCCAGAAAACCGAACGGTCCAACGTCTTCCTCGCAGAGCGAACTCGTCCCGGAACCGACGCTCGAGTACAACACACGCTCGATGCACGTTGTCGACCATTCCTCCGTATGCTTGCACTTATCCGTATCAACTCTCGGGTACTTATACCTCTTAGGTACCAGTGTGCTAATTGGAATAGTTCGATGAACGTGTGAGATTTCAACGGACTTAGTGGTCGTGTTATGTACTGGGTTTCTTTGCTTTGTACTCTCAGGATAAGAATGTCTTTAACGATACAAATTCGTTCTGAAGATACCCTCGTTTAGGGGCACAGAGAAACTTCTCTTAGGAAGGTGTTGGTGGAAGACACATCTGCGTTAGCTCTTCGTCGATTTTTATTTTTCTAACATTCATACGTGTATTAATCTTTTCTTGCCATCGATGCAGCTGAACATTGATTGACGCATTTGTATGGAATCAAACCCAGCGGATCCTGTGGAACCACTTTCAGTAATTTACAGTCTTCCTGCTGTATTATCTCTGCCAGGTTTTGAAATCCCTAGATAGCCAAAGTACTAAATTACCGAGTTTTAAAATCCCTAGGTCCACAAATCCCTAGATCACCAAATTCCGCAATTTTCAACTTCCGAAAACCCTAAATCACCATACCCCTAAACTGCTAAGATTCCTAAATCACAGAAGTGGTACGTTCCGAAATCCCTAGATCGCCAAGTTCCAAAGTTGCCAAGTACCGAAATCCCTAGAACCCACAATCTCGATGTACCATGAAAGATCACGAAGATCATGAAATCCCTAAATTGTGAAATTCCGCCTCTTCTGCCGAA
Organism: Megachile ligniseca; assembly: GCA_945859555.1. Taxonomy (NCBI): domain Eukaryota; kingdom Metazoa; phylum Arthropoda; class Insecta; order Hymenoptera; family Megachilidae; genus Megachile; species Megachile ligniseca. The sequence continues at coordinate 3,592,050 of OX243792.1, forward strand.
CGAGATTCAGCTTTCAAGAAGAACAAGCAGCTCGATCGATCTCCTCTTGCTAGACCGCCTCGATGCATAAAACCGAACGAGTAAGCACGTGCGCGCGAACATCGATCCTCACCACTCGAGTTTCGATTCGAACGAGACGCTCCCGGTTTAAGTTGTCTCGTTTACGGGCAACCACGTTGCTCGAGCGGCTCGCTTCGAACACGGATAATTCGCCACGCCTCCGGAGACCTTTGACCCCTTTAATCGTCCACAAAGACAAACGTCGCGTTTTGCGAACACCGCCGGAAGGAACGAAGAGATCACCACGGATTTCGTGTTCGTCGAGCGAAGAGAGAGAGGCTCACCGAGCGGCACGTTTTCACGAAATTCCGCGAGATAGGAATCCAAACATCGGCGGAACGCGGTTTTGATACTCCACCAGAGTTTTCAAACATTTTATTGACGTACAGTTTGCTCTTTTGTCGAACCAAGAGATGTCACAATCGCCGAGTCCTCGATTTCTCCGATAAATTTAGAGTAAAAATAAGACCACCCACATTGAATCGTTCCTGTCGATACTCATTATTTCGAGAGACACTTAACATTCAATTCTTTGATTGGCCGACGTGTGTTACAGCAATAAGTACGACGTAAAGAATATAATTTGTAGCAATCGATAAACAAGAGTAGTTAACATAAACAGAGATGCATTAGGGATTCTTTTACAAGGCTCGACGAGTCATATATTCACATTTTCATTTCATGCATCGATTAATTATAATCCTTACGCAGCATGTAAGATTAACGATGGATAGGACAATTGAAATACGTAATTAATTTCGTAGAAAGAAAAATCGAGTGGGATTAGAACCCACGCACGAGCGAAAGAGATTTTCAGGCAGAGCTTTTACCGCCCACTCGCTCGAAAGTGCAAACAGTGTAGTACAAAAACGTTCGTAAACCTCGGTGTTGAATATCTCGCTATAATTGTCGGTGGCAAAAATTTCTGCGGCACTTCGAGCCGTATTATGCCACAAAGTGTCGTTAACCCGTGGGATTATTTATCAAGATCCGGGATTTTATTATGCGCGAAACGGGAGCGTGTTAACCCGAGATAAAGTAAATTCGACGGGAAATTGAAAGCGTGTGATGGGTGTAGCCGTTAGGGGTTTAAACGGTATCCCTCGTAAAAACGTTCGCCGCGAATTCAGTCCGAGCACGATTCAAGTAACAATTGTTATCCCGAACCGAAATTTTTTATCCTCGAGGAGAAAGAATGAAACGATTTTGGAACTCACTTTCGTCGGTCTGTGGCGCCGACAAGATGGCACTGTGCTTTTTCTTCACATCCTCGACGTTCGTCTGGATCCTGTCTATCATTTCGCGGATCTCCTCCACCTACAGAAAAACGAGAACCAGTTAAACATTGAGGAGATTAAGGAAGGGTGTAGCGAGCAGGGGCGAACAAGCGTGGGAATCGAGAACAGCGCGAAACATCCGAACGATTTAATCGAACGATCGTGTCCTCCGTGTTACTAGCTCGCAGTTGCGTAACCAGCTTTTTTGCCGCATGCCATCAATTTAGATTGACACAGTCTACACCGTGTATTGGACGTGATCTAGTAACTTTTCGAATTTTCCGATGTGGAGATTCAGGAATATTGACGTGTTTAGATATTTGAAAATGGAATTTGTGGATTTAGAGACTTGCAAATTTAGGGATTTAGAGATCTAGGGAGTTGGGATTTAGGGATTTTTGACTCTAGGGAATTTTTGTCTAGGGATTTTTTGAAATAGGAATTTGTGGGCGTAGGGGTTTCGGGATGTGAGGATCTAGGGATTTTTGTCTAGTGGGTTTTGTGGATTTAGGGGATTTCGAGATTTAGGGATCTAGGGGTTTCGGAACTTAAGGATTTGATGGTCTGGAGATGTCGAGATTTTGGAATCTAGGGATTTTTGGATCTAGGAACTTTTTTTATAACCTAGAGATTATCGTATTTGGAAATCTAGGGATTATCGTATTTGGCTTGTAGGTAGTTTGCGGTCAAAATTAAAAAACGAACCGTGATCAAGATGTTATAAAAAATAACAGCACGAAAAGAAAAACGAACAGGGATCTATTAAACGAGAAAGGTGACGAATCGATGACGAGAATCGATTTATTTCGACTAGTTAACGATTCAATCGGTAATGTACTAGTTATCGGTTCGTATACGATTCGATGACACACAGTGGCCGATTTTCACATTTTTATGGACAGAAATCATTGGCTATTTTACCTGACTGCTTGTCTTTCAAAATGTATTCAATGTTTAAACAGTTGAAAAACATTAGGGTTATTTTGGAAAATGTACGAAGCACGATTTGAATATGGGTCTCTAAATTGGAGAGAATATTACATTACAGACAAAAGAGTTTGAATATGAATTATGGGAATATTGTATGAAAATATATGAATCATATGAATATTGTATGAAAATATATGAATTATATGAATATTGTATGAACATACATGAATTATATGAATGTCATATAAATTACACGAAAATATTGGGTGTTTTCTTGTTACAGTTAGTAGTACTATCTATTGAACCTACTGCACAGTAACTTCGTAAGCGTGAAAATTGCAAGCACGAGTCTTCCGTGGAAAATAAGGACGAAGCAGCGCATCCTGAAGCAAATTGTTGGGAAAGAAAAGAAAAATCCTCGAAAGTCTTGGAAAGTTTGCATCTCAAAAAGGAAGCGGAATATGCATAATTCTGTCGGGGTGAATGATAAAATAGACTCTTAAGAAATACTAGACACAAATTAATAACTAAATTGTATAAAAAACAGCGTTGATTAAAACTGCGACTTTAAATACGATTTAATTCTGTTAAAAAATGGCGAAGACAGAAAGAGAAAAAACGACCCCTTCGAGATTTTGAAATATTTTCAGTAAATTTTGGAATATATTGGGAGAGTATGGATTTTTCAAAAATTTCCCCGTTTTCGTCCCACTTTCGAAACGACCACTGTGCGGTATTGGTTAAGGGGAGACGAATCGTCTCAGAAACGAGCTGAACGTCGTCGAACGTTATCGTAAATCGTCGACGGTAACAAATTTTGTTTCCAACGCATCAGACGAAAGAATCCGCCCGACGTTTCTACGGCGACGATCTGCGCAACGTTTCACCTTTGACGAGGCTGTCTTCCCACGCGTGAACCCGGAAAAAGTCGTTGCTGCTATCGATAAATATCGAAATGTCATCGATAACAAGATTAACATATCGTTAACTCGGTGATGGAGTTCTTATTTCGATTAAGTCCAAATCTAACCTTTTGTATAATTCGAAGTTTAAACGAGAATTCGAATGATCAAATATGAATAAGATATCGATAATCTATCGATAGCCTCGTACGTTACAAATAGTGGAAACGCGAAACGAAAAAACTTGGAATTCGAGTTCGAACTCGACGATGCGTGAATTCTCGGTCGAACTCGTGTTTATCCGATTCCTCGATATCGACACGAAACGATTACGATCTCTCGTTTCCTGCGCGCGTATCTTCCTACTCGATAGCGGTATCTCGAATAGAATCGGTAGCTCGCGCTAATCCTTCTATCTACATTCGTAAACCAATTCGATCGTTGATAACGTCCTCTCTTTGTCGCGATTTAACGAAAATAATAGAATACGTAACAAGTTAACTCAGTACAGATACAAGAAATAAACAGGAGTTAATTTGCATATTATGCAATTTCGCTAATTGCAAAAAACTTCCGTGGGGAATTTCCAATAGCATTCGAGTCGAAAGACATGATTGAACACAATATAATACAAATAATTAATTTCTCAATTTTATCCTTCAATTTGTTAATAATAACAAATTATTATGACTATCAAATTGAAGAATAAAATTAATAATACCATATAATATTATTAATAATATAAAATATTATTATTAATAGTAATAAATTATTGTTACTATTATAACTATAATTATTATTACTAAAATATATTAAAAGTAGTTAAAATGTATTTCTTTGAAATAATTAATTCGACCGAAATTGACGCCGGTTACCGATAACCATCATGGCGGTCAACCGCTAGCGATTAAAACGTTCGAAACGTTCAACAACGATGTCAGTCGCAGGACATTCGAGGTCCGAGAGTTAATCGAACAGAGATAAAAGCACGGAAGAAGCCGGGGTAAAACGATAACAATGAGAATCCAACGGAAACAAACCACGGTTAGGTTAGGTATAAAATCGTACTTACCTCCGCGAAAAACTCTGTCATGAAGTCATCGGGCCCCCCGACGTTGACGGACACATCGTCCGTAACGTCATCGTCGTCCGACTGGGCCTGAAAAACGAATAAAAATATTCGTTATCGATCGCATTCTTGATCAACGAAAACGAGCAACGGAAAGTTGCCAAACGAAAAGGGAAGGTTCAACGTCCCGTAAACAGGGTGCTAAACCTCTAGTCACTATCCGATCGAACACCCGCTGCCACGACACGCGTTCTACGCTCTACGCTTACGCATTGCGTGCACTTACTCGCGCACGGGTATTCGACCGTTTCGCTTTTATTTTAACTGCTCCAATTATCCGCACGCGAGCAACGCCGAACGTTTTCGTACGACGCGACCGATCGACCACCATCGATTACTGTATCGCTAATAGCCGTTAGCTTTCTTCCCTACACTCGCACCGACTTGCCGTTTCAAATCTAACCGCCACTTTGTGACAAACTTTATGACATTTCATATTTACAGTATTTGGTCAATATACGATTTTCCATCGTTTGAAAAATTACTCAGCAAACTTAGAATTGTAAAAATTTAGAAATTTCAGCTTCAAATTTGAAAATAGCGTTTCCTGTGTTCAGGTAAAAATGGAAGGCGTTGCGAGGCTAGTGGCCCATACGTTTCCAAGGAAGTTGCAGTGTAAAAGCGATAGTAAGGTGGCGGCAGCAATGATCGTTCGCAAGGACACGTCCACGGCCGATCTCTTGCGGATCCGTTTAAATGTCTGGTCCCGTGACCTCCTTCACAATCGGCGAAGGACAAACGCTAACGAATATCGAAGGTGTAACACGAACGAGGAAAGATGAAAGACGGCTGCTCGTTGCGCGCCAAGCTCGATCGTTACTCGTTACAATCAAGGCGTTGCGTAGCATACGATATGCTTTGCTTTAAGTGACGCGGTGTTTAACGAATCGACTCTTTCTCGATTTCAATCGAGATCCAAAAATCGGACGCGAAGGGAAAATCGTTCGAGTCTCGCATCCGGTCGTCTTCGAGTCGACGTTCAACGATCGATATATGCATACAAGTACGCGTATATATATTATACCGTTTTCATCGATCTCCTTTCTCTAACCCTTTGCTCTTACTTCCTCGACCTATCGACCTTAACCAGATACCAATCGTCCGATACTTTTAACTCATTGTTCGTTTTTCTGCTTTCTTCGTCGAAGGAAGACGAACGAGTCTTACCGGATCGAGAACAGAATATTCCTTGTTTTAGGCTTGACTGTCATTCGCGCCAATCGAATCGAAACGATCTCGATCTTCGATAGACGCGTCAGAAATGTCAAGCCTCTTAGCTATCTTATTCATGTTCTACATTCTAACATTTGTCTATACCTCTAATGATCATAAGACGATTATAACATGTTTCTAAATCGATTTTGATCCTAAATCGTTTTAATCGATAGAAATCGATTAACGATGAGCATGTCAGTATTTAACGAACGTCGAGTACAAATAAGGACGAGGAAGAGAACAGATGTGATTGGTCAAGGAGAGATCGTTCGAACGGTAGGTGTTCATCGCTAGAACGATCCATTCTCCGTGTGTATCTATGCATTTGCAAAATAACGAAAAAATAAAGGGAAAAAACGGGTGCCGAATACGCGCGGTGCGCCCAGATACGCCCAGATACACGCTTCTCATAGGTGTTAGTCGGCGCTTGTGAGTCATCGACACCCGCTCTGCACCGACACGAGGATCGGTCACCTTCCATTATCAAACTATGAAAATACCCGTTGATGCACGCAGAATGATCTGCTCGTACCGTTCTTCGAACGAATGATCGTGATTTTTTCGGAGAATGAGTAAATCCTTCGCGGTAAACCGCGTCCGCGTTGGCTCGTACGTATTTGTACCGGCACCGCTAACTCTGTCATCGTTACGAAATAAACGATGACGAAAAACATATATTGGCAAACACCTGTCAGTCACAGCAGGCTTTAGCGTTTGCCCCCGCCGTCCCATCTCTTGCTCCTTCACACGCGCGCACACACACACACACACACATACACACGCGCGCACGCATATAATCTCTCTCTTTCTCTTTCTCTTCCGCTCTCTTCTCTTTCCTTGTCTCTATAAAACCACTCAACGAATGACAGTCGGCTAGACACCGCGGAAACGCCTTCTTTCTTCTTTCCTCGTAAATGAAATCCGAACGAGCATCGATTCGTTCAATGACAGACGGTTTTGAGGAGAAAATTTTGATCGTGTTGAAAGGAGCAACGAGTTGCGCGTACCTATATACCGGGCACAAGCATAATCTCCATTTGATTCGCCTGGCAAAACGTGAATCACGGGAAAATGCAACACGCAACGATATCATTAACGAAGGCAAACGAATACGAGATCCGCAAGAGAGAAAGCGCGCGTCAGTTAGAAAAGTAGAGATGCGTAAAGAGAGAGAAAGGGGGAGAAAATGATAGAGCGATGCCGAGAGAAAGAGGAAGAACGAAGGAAATGAAGAGAAAAAGAGGAAGAGAGACGGAGGAAAGAGAGAACAAGGGAGGAGCGAGATAGTCGACGAGCAAATTATGTAGTTGTCAGGTTGTTTCAGCTCGGTTTCAAAAAATATACGTAGTTGTTCGACACTCACCGCGACGAGGGCTGCTAATCTATCCTTGGTCATGGCGAGGGTGACGAAGAGTTGCGAGTCAGCAGGTGTACGGTGTGAAGAGACTAGCGACTAATCCCATTCACGATTTTATCCATGTACTACGAGCACGGCCACTAAAAACTAAAGGAAACGGACGCACTAGCGGCGAGAGACACGATCGTAAAATCGATACACTCGCGAACTCGCCTGCTTCTGCAGTGCCGTCCGTTCTGACACGCATGCGCCGCTGACGTCAACTCTGTTCAGGACCGAATCTATGTCCTTTGTAGCCCCGACCTGCCCGATACGATATATTCCACGCTTTTGCGCGTACCGCTTGCACCGACAAGAAAAGAACTGCCGTAACGTCAATCTGTGATTGTACTCCACTCTTCAATCATTTTGATGCGTATATTCAATCCTGTCAATTCCATCGGATAACGCGCGATCAATGCTGCGTTTCAATTACGAATAGCGCGTAAACGATATCGATATAGACCATTATCGAATGAAACGAACGAGAAAACGAGTCGTTAAAAAAACACTTGAAACTATAACGGTAATTTCATTTCGGTAACACTTCATTTAACAACAAAATTTTCGTTTCTGTTGCAACAATTTTTTGTATCGCGTCAACTTTGTACGTGCTAAAGTGCTTCGCTTGATTCGACCGATATTAATTAGGTCGATCAAAGATAAAAGTCGACATCCACGCTTTTTGTCGCTAAAAATTTAATTTTTACCGCCGAATCGACTCAACGCGCCCTCGCACGCCGGTACTTTGTTTCACGTCCATAGAATCTGATCCTCTCGTTAAAACTAAAGATCTTCGATACCGGCTCGATGTGGCGCGCCTAAAGTAGATGGCGTTATATCGCCATACCCACTTATTACAGTTTTTTTGAAAAAATTAATTTCGTACTCATTATTTTAATGATTTGATTCAGAAACTATGCGACTTCAATTTTTGTATATCGTATGAATGGAATAGCTCTTTTAACTTGCACCTAATATTTATTTAGCGAATGACGAGAACGCGGACCCCTATCGTCGAGTTGAAGGAACGCCATTGTGAGCCGTAACGACTGTGTTCCAGAGTAAGTTTTATCGGTCATTTTCACACGTTGCTTGCCGGGAAATTTTGTACTTATTTCATCAGATTTTCATACGTTTGTTATAAATTAATTGTTAATTTGCTCGATCGTGTATAACTGTGCTTAAATAATAGGTGATCGTGTTGTAAGATAAGTGCGAAAGCTTGTGTTACAACCAGAGGCGCCATTCTTTTCGCAGAACGTGGTGAAGTGGTACGTAACGTCGGCTTGTCCGTGAGCGCGGGACATTGTCTAACCGGCATTCTAAATTAACGTTGAAACTACAATAAAGTAACGCTTTCGTAGGTTCGTTTGTTCAACGGCTAAAAAATTCTATCGTTTTCGACTCCTCGAGACTCGTATCTTTTATGGGCGAATCGTCAATCACGTTTTTAACGCGTGATACGATCAAGCATCTTCCAGCAATTTCCGAAATGCTGAGAAAGATTTTCTGACGTGTACGACGTTGCGGCCGATTCTTTTACCGCAATATGCGATCAAACACGTGAAAGTTTTGTCGTGTGAAATTGTTTTCTTCGCCTAACGTCTCATACATATCATCGAACCTCGTCGTTGTTTTTTCAGATCTATCTTTTGAATCGTCAAGGACACAAGGAAAATGGCACAGGAAGCCGATATACCGACTTTCAAATGCGTTTTGGTCGGAGACGGTGGTACCGGAAAGACCACATTCGTCAAACGGCACTTAACCGGCGAGTTCGAAAAGAAGTATGTAGCAACCTTGGGCGTCGAGGTGCATCCTTTGATCTTTCATACAAATCGTGGACCGATTCGATTCAATGTGTGGGACACAGCTGGCCAAGAAAAGTTTGGTGGCCTCAGAGATGGTTACTATATTCAAGGACAATGTGCCGTCATCATGTTTGATGTTACGTCTAGAGTTACGTACAAAAATGTACCCAACTGGCATAGGGACTTGGTTAGAGTTTGCGAAAACATACCTATTGTACTTTGTGGCAACAAAGTTGATATCAAAGACAGAAAGGTCAAAGCCAAAAGCATCGTTTTCCACAGAAAAAAGAACTTGCAGGTAATAGAACTTGTCGCGTTTTACTTGTACTTACCTCATTTGTTTCTCTATGTCCGTGGTATTTTATGATGATAATTCACAATCTTAACGATCGTGATGTCTTGTCCTTCTAATCTGATAGATATTTAGACAGTTAAATGTGCACATGTTTCGTTTTAATAGAAATTAATTTTGAATATATATATATATATATTTTCAGTACTACGACATCAGCGCAAAAAGTAATTACAACTTCGAGAAACCTTTCTTATGGTTGGCACGTAAATTAATCGGTGATCCCAATCTGGAATTCGTCGCAATGCCAGCTCTTCTTCCTCCCGAAGTTACCATGGATCCACAGTGGCAGCAACAAATCGAAAAGGACCTCAAGGAGGCGCAGGACACCGCGTTACCGGAAGACGACGAAGATCTTTAGTTTGTTACGTCGTGTGTACAATATAAACAGAGGCAAATTGTACACCAGCGTATACAGTTACGTCGTGTACTCGTGCCTCTTCATAGGTCGAAGATTCTTTCTTCGAAGGAATTAACATTCGCGTATAGTTTGGTTCGACACCCGACGCAAATAATAATAGCAGAAATGTTTCTGCGACTTGGCGTTTTTCAAACTTTCAGAAAGGATGTAGGAATTGAACGTTGTTTCTGCGTGCATAAGGATTCCCGTTCGTGAACGTGGTTTCGCGCGATGCCTAATTTTGAACGAACATTGTACGAATCAGCGTCCTTCCCACTAATTTTAAGAGCATAATTTCAAGTTTACGACTTTGTCGCGAAAAATCACTTTATACATGAGATTGTGCTCATTCTACATTCTTTCTTTCGTTAATGTAATACGTATGTGTATGCGTGAGTGCACGTATGCGTCGCGTGAAACGATGTATGCAACGTAATATCGGTATATAATTTACTATTAAAAGCCGCACCGGCTGGCTGGCTTTAAGCTTCAACATAGTTAATTTTCTCTTTCTAATTTTTCTGTACTTTGCGGGAAAACATAGTAAATTGTCAGCTTTTGAATGAACTGTTGCGACGTTTTAGCTCGTAAAGCGTAACCAAACATTAATTCTACGAGAAAGAATCTTTCGATGTTGTACGACACACTGACGTTAACGTTTACAGGCCACACACATATACACCCAATAAACAACAAACTGGAGCTGTCAAAATAGTCCAGTCTTTTTACCAATTGATAACGTAACTTTTGCTGCTACTTTACATGCTGGTTGCGCGATAACGAACTAATAAAAAGATTTTGATTAATAGTACCTATAAATTGGTTGAGCAGTGCAGTGACAATTTTTGCGGATAATTCACGATTCCAAGCCACAGTTTTATCGCGTGAAATAATGTTTCAATTAGAACGAAGAACGGTTTGTAGTCAGTTGCGCCTGTCCACGATAATGAGAACTGTTTATTATTTTTATAAGCGAAGGTGAGTGTATGATTTGTTCAACTTAAATTATATAAACAGTGTTTTTCATTTCTATACAAAACGGTAGTTTCGTTGGCAGACGGATAAAACACTGCGTATGTTCCTTTCCCCAATTCCTGTATTTCGTTACTAATGACAATGTACTAGGCGAATGCACGATTAAACCGTGTACATAAATGCCATAAAATTTCTGTCAACAGTGAGAAACTACAAAAATCAGAGAAGCAAAGAAGCACCAATTACCGAGTGTTTTAAAATTCTGCTTAAAGCAGCTTGTACCGTTGATGTATTGAATTAAATAAATCATCATTGAACTGTTTTTTAAAGTTACATTTTCGAAACATTTCTATATGCTCGAAACTTTATACTACGTAACTTTTCTCGGATAAATTATGAGTAAAGAAAACGATGTGTAGTTTTTTTATCGATATTAGTTATCGTAATATCAATGATAGCGGTGATGATGATGAAGACTGAAACAATAGTCTGAAGAATAGATTATTCAATGACACGTGTAAGGAACATCTTTGAATTGTATACAACCAATTGTTGTGGTACAATACGTATATTTGTAATAATAACATATCATTTAATAGTAACATGTTGAAAAAAGTAATTTGTCGCAATTAACTGGAAACTGAAAGCTGGAATAAATTTAGGAAATGCATGTACGCGTATAAAATAAAGGAAATTTCTTGTCACGATACTAACAGATATATGTACGCGAATGTCGTTAAGATCCGTCAAGACTGAACGACAATACAAGTTGAGATACAGACGCGATTAAACGCATGAACAAGGATCGAATTAACCCTGTGCTGCTGCTGCTGCTTGCACAAGTTTCTTCTTGCCTTCGAGAAGCGCATGCCTGTCATCTTGTGATAGGGGTTTTAAGATATTCGTAACCACTCCAGTTGCTAATGTTTTTATTCCGTCTCTTAAGGTAAATCGCGATCCTTTCTCGCAAACCATCGGTCTTATTAATTTTAATACAACTCTAAAAATGAAAAAACAAGAGATAAGAGTCATCTTGCAATAGTGATAAATGAAACAGAGCCTTTAATACTTACGTGAAATCTTCACCAGGCATAACTATAGTTTTATTTTTTAAGTGAACTTGGCTAGCAACATCCCACGTTTTGCAAAACATTTGTACTTGCATATAGTTACTCAAGGGCTTTCTCCTACCACCTTCAGCAGTAGTCAACATGTATACTTGACACTCCAAGTGGTCATTAGCTTTCATTGAACCTGGTTTACAAAGTACCATACCCCTTTTGACATCATCTCGTTTCAAACCCCTAAGTAAACAACCCATCTGATCCCCAGCATGTCCTTCCTCCAATATTTTGTGAAACATTTCTATTCCCGTTATCGTGGTTTTAATAACCTTATTGAACCCGATCAATTCACATTCGGTACCCTTTTTCACCTTTCCACGTTCTAATCTACCGGTGACTACAGTTCCTCTACCCGCGATCGAGTATACGCTTTCCACAGGCATGAAGAAAGGTTTATCCAAATCTCTAATCGGAGTCGGAATAGTACTATCTATTGCATCCAGTAACTTCATTATAGAATCACTACCGATCTCCGGTTTGGTACCTTCCAACGCGCAAAGCGCACTGCCTTTAACAACAGGTACTTTCGATCCATCGTAACCCATCTCTGACATCAACTCCCGTATTTCCATCTCGACCAACTCTACCATTTCTTCATCTGCAGCATCAACCTTATCCAACAAAACAACTTTGAAACATGTCTTACACAAATATTGTTTCTATTTGTAAGGTTTAACTAAAAAACTTACCTTGTTGATGTAAACAACAATATAGTCAATGCCAATTTGTTTAGCAAGAACAAGATGTTCTCTCGTTTGAGGCATAGTACCATCTGTGGCTGCGACAACAAGAATAGCACCATCCATCTGAGCTGATCCCGTGATCATATTTTTAATATAATCCGCATGTCCTGGACAATCTGTGTGTCCATAATGGCGATTTTCTGTCTGATATTCAATATGAGCAGCATTAATAGTAATACCACGAGCTTTTTCCTCTGGTGCATTATCGATATCTGTATATTTTTTTACTGCTGCCAGATTCTTTTCAGCAAGAACTAATAGTAACAAAAAATGATAATTATAAGATACTGTAAAATTGGGATGAAGTAAAAACAGTAAAGAGAAAAAGAAAGAAGTAAACACACACCTTTGGTGATAGCTGCGGTAAGCGTTGTTTTTCCATGATCGACATGACCGATGGTACCTACATTACAATGTGGTTTATCTCTGCAAAATATTTTCTTTTCGCTGTAAAGCCGTTGTGACGTAACACATGGAAAATAAAAGCTTGTTCGTAAATTGTTGGAAACATGCTGAAAAAAGCAAGAACGTTGATGATCGTAAAAAGAAACATTTAACCATGAAAGTCATAACCAAGTTTTCTTACGTTGGTGATGAGATGCTCGACGTAAAACAACTGTTTCACGGCATGCCTAAGCGCTGAAAAGAAACAAACGAATTTTCTCGTTCAATATCGAACAAAACAATAAATTATGGTCGGAACTTCTCGCACAATCCCTAAATTCGGAGGAACATTGGATCGTAGGAAAAAGCGAGACTATTTTTTGTCATTGTTTCGAAATACATTTATTTAGCTACTAATGAAGAACTAATGAAGCTCATATTCTTACCAGGGGTAAAAATCATTCTTCCGCAACGTAATGCCATTCTTATTCTCGAAACTTTCCTAATACCTAACCTTCTTGTTACGATCAATTTTCTCAGAACTACAATCGACGAAAGCGACACATGTGGCTAAACTATCGAATGAATTGCGTAATCGTTTCGTTTCGTATGGTAGACAGAGAACGTGCAAACGAAGATTATTGGCGTGGTTTATTTTATCCTTCCAGTCGATGCTTTTTTCAAAGGTTAGATTTGGTCAGCGTCGACGAGAAAAATCGTAGAAAATATGTATTAATGTAACCTACTAAAAATGTCAGGCGTAGAATACACGACGCGCACGTTCCGTACATTCGCTAGATCATTGGTTGAGACCCTTCGCGCGAATGTTCAAATCATCGATATTTAAATACCTCGAAAATGAATGTGTTGATTTGTTACCGCATTGATTACAAATGTACATGAGTACCGCAGCGCAACTTATGAATAAAGTTACAAGACAGTTTAAAGATAACAGAAAAAATAAGAAAGGCAAGCACATAAAAGAGAATTTATCGTGAGATTCGTAGCGAATTGATGTTCATAGAACGTACGGAATCGGGGAAAAATAAACGGGAAGGATCACATAACAAGATACATACGTACATGTGCGTAATCATCAAAGAAGTTTTTCCGCAACGAGAAGCCGTACCGAGTGAGTTTTCATTCACATTAGCCTTTTGTTCACGAAGAAATGGCATGCTGGTAGGAGTAAAGAAGCGGTAAAATTAATAGCTAAGGTTTAATTAATTCCGAGCTAACGACGAGTCACGGAACAAAGGAGAATGCGTACTGAAGTAGGAGAGTGGGAGCGGGAAAGGAGAGGTCGAAGAAGCTTGGGTAATATCGTCATTATAGAATAATTTGCAGATACTTGGTCGGATAAAGACGCATAATTAGGCCGTGTACAGAGATAAATTAGAAAAGATATCGAAACGTTCCGGACATCCTTATTCGCGATTACCTATCTAATCGGGAGCGAAACGTCCTATCACGAAAAATTCGTATCGTTCCATATCCCATGTTTATCTCGCACGAGTACGTTGCAAACTATCTTCGTGAATGAGCAACGACGCGACGCGAATCGAAGAACGCGATTACGGTGTCGCGTACCGATACGTATTCCAGGTTGAAACAGTACCTCGATGAAGTCACCGTTTCGTTTTGATCTCGGTCCTTGTACGGTTTTACGGCATTTCCGCGCAGGTCCTTTACCCCACGGTGAACGCGTTCTATGCGCTCTTTCTCGCTGACTCTTCTTTTGTTCGTGTCTCGGCCGATTCTCAATTTACATTCCAACGCAGTCCATCGCACCGCTTCCTGTTTCTTCAGCGATTCGTCGCTTCCCGCTTCCCGCTTCCCATTCCTCCGGCCATCTTTCTACCTCACACGAACCGCTAACGCTTGCGATCCTTCGGGAACAATTCGAAATTAAACTTGTTTATACGGTAAACAGCAAATCTGCTTCTGCAGTGAATATACGACAACCAGGGGAAAACAGTTCTACTCCAAGAGCTGAAATGAGCAGCTAGGGATATTGCACTGCAGAAATTTAGAGATTAAGTACTCTGGCGATATAGTGATTTGGGAATATAAGAATTTAGAGATATAGGGACTTGGGAACATAGGGATTTGGGAATTTAGGAATCCGGGTAATAATGGATTCGGGATATAGGGATTCAAGCACCTAGGGATTCGGTAATCTAGTGCTTCCAGAATCTAGGAATTTGGAAATATAGGGATTCTAGGATCTAGAGAATTTGGGGTCTAGGGATTCTGACATCTAGGTACTCTAGAATCTAGTGATTCGGGATCTCGATCTAGGGATTTGGGTATTAAGAGATTTGTGGATATAAAAGTGGGAATTATGAAATTAGCGATTTTAGTATTTAGGAAAGAGAACTTGAAATGCGAAAATTGAGCAATTTGAAAATAAAGTACATTCTTGTCCAGAGGAATACTGCTTTGCATTCGAGTACACACGTACGGAAATGCAGAGTGCTATTGGGAAATATGAGAAAGAGAAGAGGTGCAACATCCGTCTCGACGGACTACCGGCTGAAAAGTTTGAATCAAGTTACACACGTGACTCGAATAATTCGTCGACAGTTGCCGGCTGCTATTCTTTTTCCCTCGTATCCCATCCGCGTTACTCACCGTTCCGTTTTCTAATATACATTTTACTATTACGAGAACAATGCAATTCGACAGTTAACGTTTCCTTGATGCACCACGGTGAGTGTTAGCTGGAACTAGTTTGCTCCACTGTATCGAAGTTGCGATACGTTCCGGGGACAACCATAGCCTCGTTTCAATTTTCGACGTTAATTATTCGACAACCGTGCACGAACTGAAGCGACTCCATGCCGGTATATTGACGCTATCCTAGCTTTCCCACCCCTGGTTCTAACATCACTCGGATAGGCGTGATAGACGTTTCGTCGTGGTTAGGTTCTTGGTCTATATGCACCGGCAATTAAGATTGTCTGAACAAAGGAGTGATGATTAAGATCTGGATGTTTGGGGATGAGTAACAAACGGAGACTTGTTTGTCGCTATTAACGTAGTTGGACTATTTCCAATTTTCTATGTTTCTATTTACCCAAATTACTATGTTGTCAAGTCACTATATTTCCAAATTCCTATGTCCACAAATTCCTAGGTCCTCAAATTACTATGTCCCCAAATTCCTATGTCCTCAAATTTCTATGTCCCCAAATTCCTATATCCCAAAATTCCTAGGTCCAAAATTCCTATGTCCCCAAATCCCTATATCTCCAAATTCCTATATCCCCTTTCTACGTTTCCAAATCCCTATGTCCCCAAATTCCTATATCCCCAAATTCCTATATCCCCAACTTCCTACATCCCCAAATCTCTATATCCCCAAATCACCCTCAATACACAAACTGCTATGCATGAAGGGACCTGATTATTGCCCGTCTCGATAATATCCCCCATACTCCTCAAGCAAAAAATTGAACGTGAAAATGAAGAGACGTATAAGGCTGGTAAAAAAGGTGGGAGAGTAAGGTAACGCTTTTCCATCGTTCGCGTACAGGGGCCAAAAGCCAACGGGTGTCGGCGCGGGTCGGCGCGGGCGCCCGACGGGGGCTCAGTTTGCTTTCAGTCATTCCGAAGCACGCGCGGATATCTACCACGTTCATCGTTCCTTCATCTACCTTTCGCGATAACGCGACTAATTGATTCGAATCAGTATCTCCCCCCGGGGGTTGTTATCGATCCGTCGATCGAACGCGAAGTGCGAGATCATGCGCGGGAAGAGCGTGGCTATTTTCCTTCTGCTTCTCGCGATCAGTCGCTTGGTGAGTTACCGATTCTTCGCGTGATTTTTAGCGTTCGAACGGAAGTCGCGACTTCGTTCCGTCACGATGACTTTATAAGATCGTCGCACGCATAAACGGTCAATGCAAATGAGCTACGAATATTCAATTCCATCGAACTCTCCCACCCTCTGGCCTTGTGTTTTGTCTCTCTCGAGGCTCCGTCTTTCGATCCTCTTCCGCGTTTCCACGTTCCGGTTAGCTCGCGTTTCCCGTACGATGTACACTCGCCTGCAAGGAACTTGACGATTGACGATTTTTTGTTTTGAACTTGTTTGCAATTTTACAGTTCTTATGTATATCATTTTTAGTGAGCTGGATTCTGGTTATTTATAAATTCGAAGGAAATTGAGTTCATGCAGACTCAAACTACTAGGCCCACAATTCTCTACATCCACAAATTCCTATGTCCCCTTTCTAAGTGCCCTCACTCCCAAACCTGTCCTCAACTTCCTTGGTCTCCAAATCTGGAGATCCAATCTCAAATCTCATCAAGGTGAAAGGTCCCCAAAGACTATCTACAATAAAATCCTTCTTTTTCTCCTTCGTCATTCCCCGGGAAAGCAGATTTGCCATAGACTGTACGAAGCTCGTGAGAAGTCCGAAGACAAGGGGGGAGCGAAAATGCGGTCGAAACGGTTTCTCTGTAGCGCGATAACGCGCGATCCAAGAGGAATCTTTCAGTTCGCGTGTAACGTGTTTCAGGATGCCGCGGTGCGTCCGTTCGCGCCCGCGAGCAAGTTGGGCGACAGCTGCAGAGCGGACGAAGAGTGCGAGTCGAGCATCGTCGGTGGTCACTGTCGTCGCGGTTTCTGTCGCTGTTTGCCGTACTTCGCCGTTTACAACGAGACACGTTGTCTCGAGGGTGAGAAGATACTAATATAATAGATCCGATAAATCGGACATCTCTATATTACCATTCAAACACATTCAACCCCTTGCCCTATAATTTATTTGTCAGTCGGACTAATTAATCGTAGCTACAATATTAAAACAGACAAAGTCGAAATGTTATGTCAATTTATCGACTATGCAAATTATAATTCAACTCCAAATTGAAGCGTACTGAGAATTCGACTGAAATTCACAGCTACTTGTGCGTCACGAGTGCGTCACGAGTCAGACTCGTCGAAATAGTGCAAGGGGTTAAAAATGTTTATTGCTGTCCAAAAGAGGGTATACTAATGTAATACTATATGTATAAGGTCGGGTGAAAATTTATGAAGACCCAAAATTTGGTCCCACAAATTATAAACGAGTGAAATACCTAAAAGAACCGATTCAGAGTCTACAGTTGTAGTTTACAATCTAATATTGCTTTATCGATAAAATAGCAACACTGCTGGGTCAGGAATGCCAGGTCGACGAGCAGTGTTCGTTGAAGGTGGGCAACAGCGAGTGCCTGGACGGTCTCTGTTCATGCAAGGAGGGATTCTTGCAATTTCGTCGGCACACCTGTCTAGGTCGTGAGTATCGGTGCACCGGAAACGCTCGTTTGCCCGCGTTTCTACCTCGACCGTCACGTTTCAGCGGCGAAGCTCGGACAAGTTTGCTACGAGCACGCTCACTGTCGACTATGGCAAGAGAATTCGCACTGCGACTTCTTGATCCCCGATTTGTTCGGCCGGTGCCAGTGCACGGCGCCGATGCGACGCGAAAACGATATCTGTCGACCGGATGATCTGGTCAGACCTCCACCGCTGCTTGACAGAGAGACGAGTACCACGGAAACGATTGATCAGGATCGAGGAGAGGATCCGACAGGTATACTCACAAGATTAGGATACACTGATGTGGCTGTAGACTTAACTTTTTGGAAAGGCACCATTCGGTTTAATAATTCCAACATAGTGAGATTAGTATTTATATTTGACTGATATTAGTTATATTTGATATTATTTATATTTGAAGCATAGTGAAACAGAGAGATTCCAGAATCATCAAACTTTTCCAGTAAATAATTTTATAGTAGCAAGAATACCTTAGAGTCAAGGGGTTAAGCAAAACACATATTCTTTGCTTTACATACTCTTTATACTATTTTTTGGCTACAAATTGGTTACATCAGGCCGTAGTTAAAATATATATTGTGGATGCTTCAGTTTACTGCAAGTCTAACTCCATTTTGATTGTCCTACAGGTGTACAGATATCGTGGTTGAAGAACGACACAACGACCCCAGGTATACTGATCGTCGGACCTACCTTGATCGTTTCGAATCCTTCGACGACGGTGACGAGTGATGTCGACGAGAATGACGACTCGGTTATTATAGAGGCTATCACTGAGATCACGACCACATTAAGACCGTCTACCGTTTCGGCGTCGGGTAAGGCAAATCTCCTTACTGAAAGTATAATCAAGGGGAAGGTGTCACAACTTGATGTTTAGGGGTGTTTGAGAATTTGGAAATTTGGAAGGGCAGAAATTTTGAGATTTAGGAAGTTGAGGACCTTGGAACTCACAGGGACCTAAGAATTCTAAGATTTAGGAACTTGAGGACCTAGAAACTTGTGGACCTAGAAACTTGAGAAGTCACCGACCGTAGATCACCTACGTCCACAATATAGTGTACCTACTCAATGAAAAATTGATTTGATTGTTCACACAGCGCCCGTAAAAGCGGATCGTCACGAAACGAGGCCAACAACGGCGGTGAGCCTAGGCCTAGACTGCGTGTCGGACACCGAGTGTCGTCTGGCTGATCCCTATTCCAGATGCATCGAGGGCGTGTGCGACTGCGGCTTCGGGAACGACAGTTGTAGCGCGAGCAAGCGGGGTTGCGCTCCCGGTACCTTTCAGTGTAGAACTTCCGGAAGATGCATCAGCTGGTTCTTCGTTTGCGATGGTAGACCTGATTGCGGAGATGGTTCCGATGAACGGTGCTCGGAGGACTGCCCTCCGCAGGCGTTCAGATGCGAGAAGAGCAAGAGCTGCGTGACCAGGGCTGTGCTCTGCGACGGGAAACGAGACTGCCCGAATGGGGAGGACGAAGCTGGCTGCAACGACAGACGTAGTAAGTTATCAGAAGTTTATCATATGAATAATATTGAATATATAAATAAACTTTTTGATATGAGAAAAAATAGGTTTGACATTCGACTTCATTATTCACGGCCTGTATACTATGGACTACATCGGGAGTCATATATCTTGTTTTCCCAGTTCTCTTATCGGAATGCTTTCTGCAGAATGATAATGCGAAATAGTAATTTTCGATCAGAAATTAATGACTCGTGCAATCGATTATCTATGGAATTCTCCGAACGCTGTTTCTGTACTTTCAACTATGCTCTATGCGTGATAACTTTATTAATACATCTCTGTAACATACGTGGAAGCCACAACTGTTCTAATAGATAACGTAGAAGGCCATTACGATAACGTACCTAAAAGGTACATACTCGATAGGAGCTGAAACCCTTTGCACACGGTACCCTTTGGTAAAAATATTTCATATACTTAATTCTCTATTTCCACTGGTGTTTACAACTTTATTCGGATTTTTATCTCGACTGTGAGAATCTACTGTGTTACATAACTTCTGTCAAAACAGAAAACAAGTAATCAAGCATATTAACGTACATGTAATAGTATGTTTTATTTATACAACTTACGTCACTGAAAATGATGAATTTTTATAACTCCCGTTACAGAATGTCCTAAAGGAGCGTTCAGATGCAACAACGGTCAGTGTCTACCAGCGTACGAGTTCTGCAACGCGGTGGTGTCCTGTCGCGACGGAAGTGACGAGCCCAGGGGAGCCTGCAGGACCAGGAACTACGGAAGGATCGGTCCCAGGCATTGTCCTTTCCGGTGCGACAACGGAAGGTGCCGTTCGGACGCCATCACGTGCAGCGGCCGCGATGGCTGCGGCGACGGCTCCGACGAGACGCGTTGCGCTGTTTGCAGTTAGTATCTCTTCTCTAAATATACCGTAAACCTACAGAATTACTCTTAATCTTGTTCTTTTCAGGGTGTTCGGCTTGATCTATGAGAAATGAGAATGTCGCACAGCATATGTCGGGACAGAAAACGCTCTTATGGACCAGACCCTTGGGTACCAGAAACTTATGGGTGAAATCAAAGATGAATTATATAAAATTCGAGGGCCAGTATCGCCAAACAAGATCAATTACTAAATAAACCACATTATAATACGTCAGTGTGAATTTATTTGGACAAAACCACTTCTCCGACCTTTGGTTACATTTATTCGCAAAGTGTCTGGTATAAACACACTGATCACGAATTCAGAACCCGTAGATTTTAGTGCTATATAAAATTGTTATGAGTCACGAAAAGTGAACGTTCTAGTTTCCATCTGTAGCTAGGTTTTCAAGGTCGTTCGGCAGCAAAAGAGTTATGAAGAATGAACGTTCCAGCTTTCTTTCAGTACATATGTTTTTCATTTGAATAAACAAAGTATTTGCATAACATTCGTGTTACGCGGCTGCATCTGCTCGAGCGTTCGTATTTGACCACGTTTCAGCTCGAAATTAGCGACGTCCGCGTCTGCGTGTTACGGGCCGAACGGGTCGGGGGGCGCGAATCAATACCCTTCGACGAAACTTGTCTCTTGCATTTTAGATCCGTCGACGCGTTTCAGATTCGGTCTGTTTTCGGTGTTGTCCTCGGTCAGGGATCATCGACGATTCGGTTGGAAGAGGGGAAGATCGAAATCTCGGCTCGCCGTTGCACGACGCAGTATTCGCCGCGTTTACGTCAGTCGTTACCGAGACTCGGTCGCGGTCGCAACGCGCGAAGCCACGCAGAAGCCCCAACGGAATAGGACGTCATTCGGTTCCTTTTTTTTTCCGACGGTTTCGGTCGTTACGATCGAGAGCTTTGTCGAGCTCGTTGACGGTCATTCGGCTCAATTGAAAGTAACGATTTCCGGTGAGGCATCGTCGTCGCGCGTTCGAAGACGCGTACGACGAGAACGCGGACGACGGAGTACGGCGACGAGAAGCACCGGGAAACGAACTCGATGATCGCGTCGAAGCGGCACTCGACGTTCGTGGTTCCTCGCGTTACGACATGCTCTCGCGAACGAGCAAAGCGAGCTTGGGCCTGGACGGGTCTCGGCCGACCCAGAGATCCAAGAAACGATCCCGTTTTCTCGACTACCTGTGTCGACGGTCCAACCTGGCCTTGCTGCTGCTGGTCGCGCTTCTGGCCAGCCTCTACGTGGTCTCCTCCGATCAGAACTTCACGTTCGAGCCTCGTGTCCCGCTTTACAGCTCGTACAAGGTTACGGAAGGTAAGTATCCGACGGCGAACGCGACGCAAAAGATAGATCGGTCGGTGATCCGCAGGAACGATGGACGGCTACCTGGTGTGGAACTCGAGATGCCAGATGCTGTCGAAGGAACCGGTGGACCCGTCGATCCGGGCTTACGTGAAGAAGGAAAAGTATCAAAAGTGCTCGAATAAGCCTCTGCTCAGCGGAGTGTCGCGAGACGAGAACGGCAGCGTGCTTCTGCACTTGAACCCGACCGCCCCGAAGCTTCATCCCGGCCTCGAGTGCTGCTGGGCGTCGATCTTTCGGCCCGGCGACGAGTCGTCCGACAAACCGATCAAACCACCCGCCAACGTAGACTCGTCGATCGTGTGAGTATCCTACAGGGGGGTTTGGGTAATGGAGCGGTCGAAAGAACACGGGCAGAGACTCGTGACGCGGCCGATCCCCCGTTGCAGGGTGAAACGATGCGAGCGATTCGAGCGGGAAGCTAGGCTGCCCGAGAAGGCGCGAGCGGTCATGGTCAGCTGTACCGCCGAGCCGAAAAAGCCGTACCATAAGCCCGTCTACGAGAACGTTCACGCGATTCTGGGCGTCGAAAAGGTTCGCGATCGTTTGCGACGCAACTGGACCAGCGACGGTCCGCTCTCCAGAAAGTTGAGCGTCTTGCTCCTCGGCATCGACAGCGTTAGCCGCTTAAACTTTATACGCAGCGTGCCTAACACGGATAAATATCTGCGAGAGACCGGATGGGTCCCCATGAACGGCTACAACAAGATGGGAGACAACACCTTCCCGAATATGATGGCGATCCTCACCGGCCAGAACCAAGTGCAGGCAATGTCCAGATGCAAGCCGACCGTGGCTCACTATCTCGACCAGTGTCCGTTTATCTGGCAAAATTTTCGCAACGCGGGATACGTCACCGCGTACGGTGAGGACGAGACTAATATAAACACCTTCAACTACCTCAAAACCGGCTTCAGCGAACCCCCGACCGACTACTATCTGCGTCCGTACATCCTCGCTTGCGAGAAGCTGCTGAAAGCCAAGAAGAGGTAGGTCGAACACT
This sequence comes from Megachile ligniseca, assembly GCA_945859555.1. Taxonomy (NCBI): domain Eukaryota; kingdom Metazoa; phylum Arthropoda; class Insecta; order Hymenoptera; family Megachilidae; genus Megachile; species Megachile ligniseca. The sequence continues at coordinate 3,614,886 of OX243792.1, forward strand.
TCCTTCCTGTTCGCCTATAACGGTTTCTCTTCGTTTCAGATTCGGCCTAAAATACTGTACCGGGCCGGAGGCCAGCTTCGATAGGATTCTGGATTACGCGATCGAGTTTGCTCGAGCGTTTCTGGGCCTGCCGTATTTTGGCTTGTTCTGGACCGTCAGCGTCAGCCACGAGAACGCGAACGGACTGTCGTCGATGGACGATCATCTGCTGGACAAGCTGAAAACACTGGAGCGAGAGGGGGTGCTGAACGACTCGATGATCGTGTTTCTGAGCGATCACGGTATGCGGTGGGGTCCGATTCGGAGCACCTTCGTCGGCTGGTACGAGGAGAGGCTACCGTTTCTGTACCTCTGGTTGCCCGAGTGGTTTCGAGAGGAGCGGCCGGAAGCGTACCCGTCGCTGCTGACCAACCAGCATCGACTATCTTCGCCGTTCGACCTGTATCAGACGCTTAGACAAGTGCTGGATCTTTCGGGAGGTCAAGCGGATCCGCCGGCTGGGTGCTCTGATTGTCACAGCCTGTTCGAGCCGCTGCCCCGCGAGCGAGGATGCTCCGACGTCGGCGTCTCCTCGCACTGGTGCACCTGCTCCGCGTTCGAGCCGGTGGACCTGAAGGATCCGTTGGTCCAGAAAGGAGCGGAGTTCTTCCTGGACCACGTGGAGAAGCTGGTCGGTACTTATAAGGACCGCAAGGGCAGACGAATGTGCGCGAAGCTAAGGTTGAAGAAGGTGCTGCGAGCGAAGCGCGCGATCGACCTAGGTGACACGAGCAGTTTTGCCTATTTTTACGCTATTCAGGTCAGTCCGGGTGACGGCAAGTTCGAGGTTACCGTGCGGTACCACGAAAACGGTACCTACACCGTCTCCGATCACGACGTCAGCAGAATCAACCCCTACGCGACCGCCGCCAAGTGTCTCGACCGCGGTATGAAACAGTATTGCCATTGCCTCCGGTAGACTCGGGTCTAGACTAAATTCGTTCGGGACAGTGGAAGAAACGGTGCCAAAATTCGTGCTCGACAGGATCTTACGCCAAATACGCAAAACGCTCGCATATGTACAGGTATATTTTACTACGTCTCTAAACGCAATCGTTTTACACCAAAGACGCGTAAGGAATATCAAAGCGGATCCTCGTCCGCGTGACCAATAAATCGCGTTTAACAAGTAACTCGTTTCAGTGTTTTCTTTCCTTTCCCGGTTTCCCTCGGAGCGAGTCAGTTCGAAATGGCGTCCAGGCTGAAGCGGGACACGCGGCCGATCTGTCGGGCAGGTTCTTCTTCTCCGGCTATTCGTCGACGGATGGTCCCATGTTCCGGAGTGCCGAACAACATCACCGTCATGGATTGCTTGCGGCCGTGCGCCATCGTCAGACCTCTCCGCGCCAGAAATCCGTCCAGAACCTTTATTCCCTCGCAGAGACTCTCCAGGTCGCAGCTGGAGTATCGTCGTCCACGCCGTCGCTGCTCGCAACGAGTAGATCCGACCGCGGTCGGGTCGGAAGCGCGCATGCTTCGGCGTGTGCTGCAGCGATCGCGCTCTAGCTCGTATTCGAACTCGAACTCGCGATTGTTCAGCTTCTCGTAGCTGCTCGTCGACCCGGTTTTGGACATTCTGCCAATGCAATTGTCGCGTGAATAAACTGGGAATTTGCTCGTGGGTCTCCTGAGTGTGCCGGAGCACGGGGTGGACGTTGCCGTTGAGGGTCCGCTTCCGGTTTGTCGTCTTCCTGCTCTGGCGCCGAATAGCCTGACAATTGCGCTCACCGACCGGGGACAACTCTCCTCCTCTTCTTTCTCTTCTTCCTTTTTCTCCGTCTCCTCTTCGGCCGCGTTTCGACTACCCTCTCGTCGTCGTTCCTCTTCCGTGTCGCGTTCGGTCCGCTCGATGTACGACCGACGAAACGGTCGCACGGGCGAATTGGTTTGCTCCTCGGGCGCCGGCGACGGTCCACGAACCGTCGCGCAACCGCAGGCTCCTTCGCAAGAACATCCGGAACGAGTCGTAGTCGTTGGGAAGGAGTCGCACGACTCAGCGTCGTCCTCGACGATTTGCACGGGCGTTGGGTCGGCTCGCGACTCGGTTGCCGATGTGGTCGCTTCGACTGCCGTAGTTCGTCCTCCTTCGTCTCCTGCCTCGTCGCAAGCCTGCTCGGTGTCGATCGATGCAACGCGCAATGTCCTCGGCTGCGAATCACACGAGGCATCGCCTGTTCGGTTCGAGCTTGAAGCGTCTCGGTTCCGCGGATACGCACCGAGAAGTTCTGCGTCGATCGAAAATGAGCCGTTAAGTTCGCCTCTAACCGTTGTTCCTCCACTTCCGGACAACGACGATGACGACGATTGTCGCGCTAGAGGACACTGTTCTCGTTCACCATCTTCTTCTACGTTTCCTTTTACGGAGTCCCCTGCTTCTTCCTGCTGAATGTTCCCTTCCGCTGCGAAAATATTCTGTCGTTAGATCATGTTTTGACGACTACATGCCTTCGATGGCAAAATATGTACCGGTAGTAGCCGAAGCATTGGCGAAGTTGCATGCGGTGAAATTGCGACACATCGATCCCGGAGGAGTGACGTAGGGAGGTGGTGGACTCTCCGGGAGACGATCTCTGCGATTCCCGTGACTGGTACCAGCGATCTCATTGATCGAACAGGAGGATGATCGACCAACGTCTAACCTTGAAGTGGAAAAAGCATCGTAAACGCAAACGTCTGTAAACGCAGAACAATGTTCCCACTCACGAGCAGCTGCAACCGGGTGAGTTTCGGTCGCGAGTCTCTCGCGAGAAGGCTCTTCTCTTTTTCCGAGCGACCATCTCTGAGTCGAGTCCAAATTTGATCACCTCGTCGTACCCGGGTGGAGCCTCGTAGACAGGTGGGTCGTCCGATACGGAGATCTCGTCTATTCGTGCCCCGTCTGCAATATCGAACACTGTCCAAAGTGACGGTGAGAAATCGACGAGTAGTCGCGCGTGATCTTCCTCCTACCTAGCAGCTCGCTAATCGTCTGTAGCCTTGACTGTAGCTCCCTCTGTTGCCTCGCCCTGGCGCCTATTCGATACAGCAGGATGATCAGGGCTGAGATTAGCACGATCAGACCGAGGCTACTCGCCACGAACACCAGCGTGGCGGTCTTTAAGTCCGGGTATCGGTCGATCTTTGGGAAATAATAGTTTGCCTTGTTCGAGTGCCACTTGCGATCCCGCGGTTCCACTTCCCAGTCTACGGACGGCAACACAATCCGTCGAACGAACGTGCGAGAAACGCGTGACGCGAACGGAATCGTTCTTTATCTACCTCGAAAGCAAGTGGCCGGCTCGTCGCTGTCGTCGCCACAGTGATCGAATCCGTCGCAGTTCAGCTCGCTCGGGATGCATCTGTGGTTCCGACACAGAAACTCGGAACCCGCGAAGCAATCTGCAATTTCAAGAAAACAGTGTAGAGTCCTGTCGCACCTCTATTCGACTAAACGAACTCACCCATGTAGCTGAAAGCCGCGTACGCGATCGCCAAACGCGAGGACGGTCCGAACGTACCCCTAAGACTGACATGAAAACCACTAGTAACGGGTGCCACGTGTTCTCTATGCCCCGGTGGTTGGATCTGACTTGCTGGATGTCTCAGAATCTCCAGGGGCAGAAGAGCCGAGGTTGGTCCTTGCTTAACCACCAGCTCCGTGTTGCCAGCTAGAACACGTGAGAACGATGTATCGAGTTATCAGACGAATAGACGAAAGAAACTCGAGGATAATCACCCATGTCCGTGAAGGTGACCACTTTTAGATACATGTGCGTCTTCGTATGAAGAAAGTTCTTCGGTGGCCGAATCAGCCAGACGCAGTCGTAGGTCTTCACCCCTTCGCCGACCATATCCATCATGGTGATCGCTCCACCGAGGTTCTCCACGTAGCCGCCGCAATCTGTTATCGGTTGCACCGACTTGTCGAGCGGGTGACCGATCACGAAGGAATAGAAAGCCTTGTAGCCTAATCCAGTGCCTCCGTTAGCGTAGAACCGTATCAACAGCGATGGACCGGAGCTCATTATTACCGGTGGACGAAACCTAGCGCCACTACTGACGTCTAATCGTTGACCGTTCCAATCGTAAAACTGTAAACCGATCAAAAAATATAACTAAGAGGAAGAATTCTCGCATTGTTAAAAAAGGGATTTTTGAGAATCTAAAACTTTTGAATTTACGTATGAGTTTATATGCAAACGCAATCTACATTCCACCCGAGTCTGCAACATCAATCACCGTGTCTTGCAGCTTACCTCCATAATGGATACCGTGGCGAGTTGAAAATCGCTAAACAGCAGTCTGATGCGACATGATGGAGCTTCATTCGGACACGTGACCACATATTCCAGGCCCAGATCGCGCGGGTACCGAACAGGAAAGAACGGAGAGGTTAAAATACCTCCACCAGTACTGTTCAGTCCCTTCGCCACTTGGCCGGAGGTTGTCAATTGCGTACCCCTCAGATGCAACCTGTTTCCTGTTATAACACCGGAACGTTATATGGCACATTCTTGATTCCCGTATCAACCACTTACTTTCCGCCGTGTACTCGAGCGTGAACGCGTGCTCGTGCGACTGACTATACAACAGGGTGATGGACAACGTCCTCGTGCTCGACCTGTAGGTGATGGGCGCGTATAAACCACAGAACGGTGTTCCAGACACGTCCTCGTACGGCGGTTCCGATATCCACACATAGTCGCACCTAAAAGAAAGTCGCTAGAACGGACATCGGTTTTGTGGTTGTTAGTGGGGTTACCTGCACGGACTGTCAATCGTGACGCTGCCATCGCCGCAGTGGTGCGACAATGAGATGCTCTGGAACGTCACGATTATCACGCACGACGGGCATGTCACCAACTCGAAACTGCATTGAGCATGGGACCCGTTGCTGGCGTACACCCGCGACCCATCTTGTCTCGGTTCGTTCCTCACAAATGACACGTTCTTCGCATACAGGATTCCTTTCTCGCCTAATTCTAGGTACAGTCGCCGACCGTTTTGAACGCCGCAGATATCCTCGTTTCGGACCACGTTGCTTTCACCCTTGTTCGAGATCGCCCACCAAAGTATGGCCACGATCGCTGTCGACACAAATCGTCCATCGATCTATCTCTCTACAACTCGTACCGCAGTTTTCCGTTTTTTTATTTATTGTGTTTTTCGGGGAAATTTGTAACTTACGGAATCGAAAGCTACGGTACATCTTCTTCCGACCGAAGGAAACGTTCTGTCTATCGAGAAACCCATCGCGATTACCTACGTAATTTCATTAGTTCGACGTTGTTACGTATCTTCTTATTATGGTATAAAGCAGTTTTATGGTATCCTCCTTCGCGAATTTGCTTCCCCTTTATACGTCGCTCTTCTGGCTTGTCTTTCTAGACGCGAAAAGAAGTGAAAGTACACTTTCATATATTTTAAAGTACTAGGTACTGATACAATTAACTATAATAATTGATACTTTAAATTGTGACTTCATTTGTAACAAGCAGATTTAACGATTTTGTACTTTACATTAAACAAGCGTACCTAAGGATTAATTTGTAACGACATAATATAGACTGATCATCTTTCCAAAATTTGTGATCCACAATTCCAGCTATTACAATGATTTTCTCCAGAAATCCATATTCCATCGATAAAGCTAATTCTGCGCGCGAATATTTTCTTATGTTGTCAAAGTGTATCAATAAATGGTTCGAAAACAAACCGTTGTCGCCATCTTCTGATGAGCTTGAGTATTTCACCGTTGGATGGCGCAGTAGGTACAATTCAAAGCGTTCATCGATTGAAATATAAAAAAATACGCATAATGATATAACCTGTAAAATATATGTTACTTTGTGGCAATACTGTTCCTGTTGCGAAAGATACAATACATAAATTCGACAGATAAAGAGACGCTAAGAATTATGTCGCATCGAGTGCGCCCTCTATATCGTACTTTGTCTATGGCGTTAAATCGAACTGCGCGCTACTCGATATAATCTATGGTCGATACCCTCGAAACGTGACGATGCAACGTGATGCAGAGGACGCTAACGACGCTTACGCGAAAAAAATAGTACCGTCAAATTTGTTCAAAACGAGCGATGAAGGACGACGAATTGTTGACCGGAACGCAAGAGATTTCCGACAACGTGCCAAACATGGAGTTGGCAATCGACCCAGTGAAACAGAGGTTTCCGTTCTGCATAGTCTGGACACCGTTACCGATATTGACGTGAGTAAAAAGACCGTGCAAAGTTCAGAATGACATGTTTACTTCGTTCTACTTAATCATTCACGATCAAATGGCATAGCCTAAACTATTATTTCGTTTCCGGTGACAAGATACTTTTTACCGTTCATCGGTCATATGGGCATCGCCACTTCTACCGGCGTAATACGAGATTTCGCTGGTCCTTACCACGTATCCGAAGATAACATGGCGTTTGGAAAACCTACGAAGTACTGGCAATTGAACCACACCAAAGCCAAAGGTGGTATTCGAGGCTGGGATACAGCCGTTGCTGAAGCTAGTGAGATTTACAAAACCAGAATGGTTAGTGTGTAAGTCATCGAAATGGTTTCCCTAGGTTTCCTGTAATCCCGATGATTTTTTCACAGCACAATCTATGCTGTGACAACTGTCACTCGCACGTCGCCACAGCGCTTAATCTAATGTGCTATGATAATTCGAGTAGCTGGAACATGGTAAAGTTAGCGTTTCTTATGCTCGTGTGCGGCAAATACGTGAGGTAAGAGACTCGAATTTAGCGTATAGTTTCTCTATTTTCATCAATGCATCTTCTTTTAGCTTTCTTGGATTTCTTAAAACGTGGGTGCCGTTCTTTCTCCTCGTTGCAACTGTAACCTTATTTTGTCTATTTGTACAATAATTTGAGTACTGCAGCTACCTGACAAAAAACCGCTGCTCATTTAACAGCACGGTGCCTGAACGGTATCGGATCGTCATCGACACTCGAATTTTTAATATAGGTGAGTATCATCGATGTACTATCATTTTTAAAATAGATATATAATTGACAGAATATATTGAAATTGATTCGATGCCGTTCAGGTGCCGTGCTGTTAAGCGGAAGACAGCCTTTATTCAACGTTTGAATGTTCGAAGCGGGAAACCATCGTACGAATGAAAATAGCCAGCCATTTGGTAACTTGAACTTTATTACAAACGTGTGTCGACGCTCTAAACTTACACTCACATTACAAATACACAATGTCGTGACACTTACGATATAAAGTAAACTTAAACGTATCGAAACACTATTCGCTATATATTACGATACAGGCGTATCGAGTCGTATCATTACTTTTAAGAAATAAATTTGTACTCGCATTTTACCGAGTACTTGAGTATGCGTAGAGTTCATCGATAGACCTTAAACCTTGGAACAAAGCGTGATCGACTTTCGTAGGCGAGAAAGTAAAGTTGGATGCCCCATTAGGTTAATCGGAACGCTGAACGCGATCGGACAAATGAAAAGGTTGAGGACAGAGGAAAAATCAATCGTTGCCTCCGCTGTTCATTTCCGCAACGACGCTTTCCTCCACGGAGAAACTGTAATCGTAATTCTGATTCCTTATTCTTTCTATGAACGACAACATTTCGCTGATTCTGAGTTTGTCTAGTTCGAAATCGTTGTTTAAATTACTGTCCAGACGTTTGCATAATTTAAACGGGACTCCGGTTAGGTAATGTGCATTGTCCCCTTGATTAAAATCTTTTAAGTCACCCGTAAGGCTTCCACCGTAATCTGAAACAGGTGGAACAGACGGATACAGATTACCGCTGGAGCCGGTATGTGCTGTCACATTTGGTGGCATCGGATTGGGCCATTCGTTGACAATCACGTAGTCATCCGGTTGGCTCGAGGATTGATCATCTTCTGTAGAATCTGTTGGCGAGTCTTTCTGATGCTTTTTTCTTCCAAAGAACCACGACATTATCTGCAAATGAAAACTTATCGTTCACTTTATCTAACAATGTCCGTTTGATGCGCACGAATGAGAGGTTAAGTTACCCGCAGAAACATCTGCGATAAGACTGTTGTACAGTTTTGACAACATCGAAGTAACACGTAATCACGATCATTGGTACGAGCTGAGAAGAAGCGCAAGAATTACTCACGAAGATTTCGGCGAAGTATGTTTTCCAAAGTAAAAGTTCCTCTCTAAATATTAGTCATGACAAAGACTGTTCGCTCGTTCTCAACTGGTTTTCTACGTCGGAACGAAACGTACACTGATGCGCAGAAGTACCGAGTTGATCACGTAAGAAAAAAATACGATACGATGGAATGATAAACGAGTTTTATCGTGATCGACGAAGAAACGATCGAACGCGTAAGTTGTTGGAACGCGATACGATTCTATACTTTGTTCAACGAAAAACTATATTCGTCGTATGACGAGTTTTTATTTCTTCTGCGCATGGCGGTTATAATTGGTTTGAGCATACTTTGTAACCAAGAGCAACGCGCATGCGCACTTAACTTCTTCTCGATGCCGCGCGCATATACTTGGTGATTCGAATTTTCAAATCGCAAATTCTCTAATATTTTAAATCCTCAAATTAGTAAACACATAAACTTATAAATTGAATCATGTCCGACCTGTCTGTTTCCGCTGTTCATATATTTTGTTCACCGTTTATATCTTCAGCATACAAGGAGCTGCGGGGTAATATCGAATAAATGCCTATTGAAGTTAGCAGAGTTGTGCGAATAGAGTGCAGTCTTTTGTCGAACAGAATATAAATAATATAAATCTCGAATGTGAGTCGTTTTTAGTACTATCCGTTAGATGTTAGCACTGCAGGGACGGAGGTGGCTAAGGCGCAAGCGCGGATGTAAACGAGTGTGCGCAAGTCCGAGAGAAGGAAAGATAAAGAAAGAAAAGAAGGGAAAGAAAGAGAAAAAGAACAACTGCAACGTCATCGCGGCAATCCCGTCGTCGGCCGAGGTTGTCGAAGGTACGTACGGCAGTCGGAGTTGGCAAGCCTGCGACGATCCGCTAGGTTGTAGGTTAGAGATAGTCGATCGCGTAGTCTCGTAGCTAACACAGTCGTCAAATTGCACGAACGGGGATGAATCGTTGACGCGCGATCGTCGAAAGCGTTCGAAGCAATCGATACGCGCGGTACATTGGTGATCAAACGGTGAAAATCAGTCTAAGAGATTCGCGGAATCCAATTTACGCGTTCCTCGTGTCACGAAACGCATGCGTGCTACCAAGGTAACGAAGTGCATCTGGCAATAATCGGACGAGCCGTTATAGTTGGACGAACCGCGTCGAGGTAGCAGCGCGATCGCATTGTTTTTATGTTTCCCGTGTGTGTACATACCATGCATATACGCTCCGTCTAAGGCGTATCGCGAGTGGCTCGCCAGTGTGCACCAGTGTGTTTGTACTTTGTACGCGTCCAGTTGTTTTTCGAGTGTTTGTGGAAAAAGGGAAATTACGTGCTGTCGGAGAACGTTCGAAACATTGGTGGCTCGCGAAGGTGTGGCAGCGTTAACAGTAAGTCTCGAGGCTGGAAAATTTGCGCGGTACCGAACATCGCGGGTCCTGTTCGTTAACTCTTTGCTGCGTTCCTCTTCTCTCGAGAGTGTTCTCTCTTCCTATCTCCCTTTCTCTCTCCTTCTCTATCTATCTATTTATCTATCTCTCCCTACTTCTCCCATCACTCCCACTCCTCGTACCCTCCTTCCGCCCCTTCGTACTTTCTTCTTTCAATTTCCTCTCCGTTTTCTTTTGCGCTTTTCTCGTCTCTGTTTCTGTCTTACCTCCTTCCCACCCTCTCTCCGTTCCTCCCTACCTCTCCGCCGCCCATCCTCCCATCCCTCGTGCTTACCCGTTCGTTCTTCCCTTCGTTCCGCTCGTCCGCGTTCCTCTCTCCCGAGAAACGCTCGACGGACGAATCTACGCGTCGTATTTTTGCCACGTGTCACGCGGATCAAACTCGATCTAAAGTTCGCCAGTTTAAACGGACGTGTTTAGGCGCGACGCTCGCTCGTTCGCCTCGTTTCCAGCGAGACAACGCTTTCGCGCTCTATGATTCGATTCGATTCGACGCAACGTGAAATCGCGTCTTCCATTTCTGGAGATCGAAGCGTATCAACGACGACGACCGCTTTCGATGCGTTACCGCTACCGCTACCGCTATCGCTACTGCCGTCATCACCACCACCATCGTATTCGTCGCGGACACCGACGCGACGCACGCGACGGGAGCACTCCGATACCGATACCAGTAGCATCATCGACCACCGTCGTCACGATCGTGACATGGCGTCGTCGAAACACCGATTCGTACACACATCGCGAACCATTTTCCGCGATTCCGACTAGCGACAAATCACAGCGGGCAATGGCCCGTCGTCCGTGTCATTTTGTCGCTCGTTATTACGCGAATGATTTTCGCGTAACGGTACGTACACACGTTCAAAAAGAATTTTGAATATCGAATAGACCGTTTGTTCGCTCTATCTAAAGAGTCCATTAGGAAAATAATGGCTCGATTATACGCGAGCGAATGCCATAAATTTGTTTCGCGTTTTTTAAGAACCATGACGGTGGCGTAACGATCAGTATTCCATTCGCATGAGTCTCTCGATCGCTAGTCCTTTCAATTTCGGCGCGAAAGCGTCTAACTCGTGGTAAATGTCATTTCGAATAGAATCTGGTGTACGCGACGGCAGAAACGATTCGTTTACAAGGAACGCGAAAGCGGCACGCGTCTATTTTTCACGCAGCGTCGATCAATCGACGCGTCGCGCACGATTCGTATATACGACGGTGAACGCGAGACAAGGAACGGAACGAAACGGTCGTAGACAGGTCGGAACTGGGTCACTAGTGATGGCGATCTCTCGAATCGATACAAGATCGATCTCCCCTTACCAATCAGAAATGAATTTCGTGAAAAGTCGACTGAAAGGTCAGACATAATCAGTCGCAGATGTAGACTGTTTGGAATCGAACCGCAAGGTCGCCATTGCTGGGAGCATATCTCGATGATCGAGCGGCGCGAGATCGACCGCGCGTCGATTTTTCTATCGAAGCTCGCGTGTCCGTGGAATTTCGGTAGAATCGAAGGGTTCGTGAAACACGACACGGGATACTGGTTCGTTGGGTAACGAAGCAGTCGATAGGACCGGTTTGCGCGGTAAGATTCGATCGCGGAACGCGCGGCCATGGCATATTGTACTATCGGCGTTGTTCAAAAGGTTATTCGCGTTGCAGGAGACAACGCATGCGACGAGTAAAGAAGAGGGTTACGACGTTGCGGCGTTGACGGTAAACGCGCAGGTTACGGTGAATGTTGGAGGAAACAGAATGTCCAGCGAGCAAGCGCGAGCCAGCGCCGTCGCGACCAAAGGTAAGTTCGCGGGGTTCTTAGCGTGTTACCCCCTCGTTCTCCGATCGGTCGAACTCCTCCTCTCGTCCCTTGTTCCCATCGAAACGCGACGCGGGTGCGAATCGCGAGACGGAAAGGAGGAGCGAGCGAGCAGACAGGAAAGCGGGCGAGGTCATCGAGGCGACCCGGAGTTTGCGGTTGACGGTATTCTAGCAGCGTGGGAATCGGAAAACAACCACCGTGACGTTCTCTCTTCGCGATGCACGAAATCGACAGCGTTTTTTTCCCGCTTCGAAATTCCACCCCGTCCGAGGTTTCGACGGTATGTCGATCGATCGCGATCGACGGGTCGCGTCGCGACCCTCGGAGAGTAAACGGGTCTCGGCATACGTGGCTCGTTGGATCGAGAAATCGTTGGCGCGCTCTCAACCTTAACGCGGAGGTTTCATTCATCGTTTCGTATATATTTTCGATCCGTGCCACCCCTTCCCTCTCCTACGCGATCGCGCACTCTCGTTGCCATTCAGCATCGAGACGAATCGTACGCGCGCATAGATCATCGCCGTGGCGCGCCGCGTCGCCACCAAATTCCACGCGATTCCGTGAGACATCGACGGACGGAGCGAGATTATACAAAACCGATTAAATCGATAATTAACCTTCTCGAGTATCGATTACCGCTCTCGGGCTTAAACGACTCCTCGAGCGAAAATGACCGTTACAAAGAAAACTGTGCTGCTATCGATATATGTTCTTATTGACATACAATGATATATCGATGTTATTGATATTATCGCTACAATATAACGAGAATGATCGAAGTAAAATATAACGCTTAATTTTATCTTTCAGATAATTATAGGTTAGGTCAAGCTAGATCTAATTCATTAAGTTAGGTTAGATTGTTTTAAGAAAAGTGACGTTAGGTCTTGCTGGATCATTCAAATCCAACAGGTTAGGTTAAATTGATTTTGAGCTAGATAAGGTTAGGTTAGATTAGCTTTAAGTTACGCAAGGTTAGATCAAGTTACGTGATTTAAATCCATTAGGTTAGGTTAAGTTACTCTTAAGCTAAGAAGGTTAGGTTGAATTAGATCATTCAAATCTATTAGGTTAGGTTAAATTGACTTGAGTTAGGTGAGGTTAGGTCACTTAAATTTAATAAGTTAGTATTTAAATTCGATAGGTTAGGTCATTTAACTTCAGTAGGTTCAAATTAAAGTTAGTTCTCATCATTTGAACTTGCAGGTTAGATCAGCCATTTAGAATTATCGATACGATGTTAGTATATCGGATTAACGATAAAATTTCGATATTATCGATAGCAGCTCCAGTGTAGAAAGTACGGGATAGCCGTGGGTGCGAAACGGCGGATCAGCGACCGTGTTCACCCGTCGTCCGTCGTCGATACGTAGTTTGTCGTCGGTCGTCTCGAACATCGGAGCCAACGACTGACGGCAAAAGAGACGCATCGTAACGTCGTTGCACGGCTTCTCGAGCTTTCTATTTTTAGACGGCCCGATCGAGTATACGGGCATCGTCAAGGCCGTGCGTTGCGAAACGATTATCGGTGGCACATGTTGCGCCCGCGCTATCGAGCGTGCTGTACCGATCCGATCGATTCTCTCTCGCTGGAACAACTCACAAAACGGAAACGGCTCGAAATCAGCTATCGTGGGTCAGTCTTTCCTTGCGAACGGCGGGACGGCGTGGCGAATTTCGTGATCGGCGCGTAAGCGATTCGCTGACTTCTTATGGTCGACCAGTAGCGTCTGTAGACGTGAAAGGCCGACGCCATCATTATTAGAAACACTCCGAGCCCTTTGATCAACATCTCCTTGCTGATGTCGTGCTCCGAGGCCGCGGTCCACTGCAAAAATTCCACCACGTCCTTCGCCATTTGCGACGTGGTCGCCGGCGTTCCGTCTTCGTAGTCCACCACGCCGTCGAAAAGCAGCTAAACGAAAGCGACGCAAAGGTAGAGGCAAGTTTTTGCTCGGTCGCGCTCGAACGATCTCGAAACTTATGTACTTGCGGCATCGTGGTGAATCCACCGGGAAAGTAGACGTTGAAGAATTGACCTTCGTTCGGTTCGATGCCGGCAGGGGGATCCATGAATCCCGTCAGCAGGGAGAAGCAGTAATCGACCCCGTGTTTTCGCGAGTGCACCACCTGAGTCAGGTCCGGCGGGTACGCGCCGGAATTGGCGGCCCTCGCCGCCTGCTCGTTCGGATACGGCGACGGAATAAAGTCGATTAATTTCGCAGGTCGCTGGTAGTAGTTACCCTCGTCGTCCGGACCATCCTGCACCTGTTACAGTTCCCTTTCATAGAATTATCGAAATACCTTCTACACTCCTTTTTAACACCAGGTTCCACAGGACCTTCGACAAGGAGTTTCAGATTTGAAATAAAATTATACAAGGCATGATTATATTATTCTCTTTCTGAGTTTCATAAACCTGGTGTTAAAGATCCTAATACATGTACATAATAGTACGATGCACTCTGTTAGGTGCATCGTTGCACGCGTAAGGTAGATTTTATACCACCCCCCAGCTGTACCTTTCCCAATCTCTCGCAAGTTCGTAACAAAGATTTTAATACCGTATTACGCAGTTTCGATTGGACTGTAGTCCAGAAATATCTATCCCTTTATAAAGTTGTCGAAAGCAGAAGACAACCTCGAATTGAGCGGCGATCGCTTTAGCCTCCTCCCTCGTGTGCGTCGTTTCCACCAGGTCCATGAAGCGAACATAGCGCAGACTGTGACACGTGTGACAGACTGTTCGATAAACGACCCATCCTCTTCTGAGAGTCGCGTGGTCGAACGATTTGAACGGCTTTTTGAAACCCCAGGGGAACTTCGGTATCGCAATCTCTTGCTCGAACGCGGCGACTGATCGATCTAGGTAATGGAGAACGATCCCGCAGCCGGCTACCAATCCGGCCAGGATACCGACTCGTTTTGCGGTTTTCCTGCGGATCGACTGCCACCTACGCTGCGCTCCTTCGATCAACGATCGCCGATGCGACGTAACGCGATTAACCTTTGGCAACGTCATTGATGCGTTTTCGACAAACACTCGATGAACAACGGTTAAACAAACGAGGAACGCGTCGATGAGACGATCCGCTCGCTTTGCGAATGACGATCTTGCACACAAATTGACGATAAGATCGATTAATCGTTGGAAAAATCGATCAAGACTAATATCGTTCATCAAAATAAAAAAATTTTCTTGGTGATTACTGACTAACCAATCATAAATTTCTCGCCTCTTTTTGAGAATTGCGCGCTGTGGCTATGTAGAGTTATTAATTTTGATGTACTTTGTGATCCTGTGGAGTTTGATCGAAATCGGGGTGTCCAAGGTTGTGAGGTTCTCTTAGAGTTGGGAATTACGGCTCTTCTCATTGAGTCTCTTGTCTAAAAATCGGTCGTTGAATTCGGGCGGGTAATTCGAAATCTCGATATAAACGAAACCTCGCGGAAGATCGGAAATCTCGCGAGCGAGCCACCCACTCACCCAGCCAACCGACCAGCCACCCACACCTCGTCGATGGAGCGCGTTACGACGCGACGAAATTAGCACGGGTACAATACGCGATCCCGCCTTCGCTCGGAAAAATAGATTTGGCATCGTTCCAAACCTCGGCTCCGAATAGATCTCGAATATATGGATCATCGCGGGCCTTCGCGTTCTTGTTTGCCCGTCCGGCATCGTCGCGTGCACCTCACGAAAACCGAACTTTCCTCGCTTTCTCCCTTTACCGTCGCGCGACCACGCTCGCGAGCCATCGATCTGGCGGATCGATCCGCGACGGCGACCTCGGCAAAGAGCGCGGCTCGTTATCGGACACGCTCCCCAGACCGTTCGGAAACATCCTTGGGAAACGGTAAACCGAGCGAAAATAAATGGAGCCGATCAAAATAAACTCGAAGAGGCTATTTTACGCGCACGGTTGTTTCGACGCGCGTCTCAA
Organism: Megachile ligniseca; assembly: GCA_945859555.1. Classification (NCBI taxonomy): domain Eukaryota; kingdom Metazoa; phylum Arthropoda; class Insecta; order Hymenoptera; family Megachilidae; genus Megachile; species Megachile ligniseca. The sequence continues at coordinate 3,630,261 of OX243792.1, forward strand.
CCGCGTTGCCAGCCCGTCGCTTCTCTGACGAGCGAGTAGGCGTGAATCGAGTCGAATCGAGTCGAACGTATCGAGCGAAAACGCGATCGATTTCAACGCGACAAAACGCGATCGCCCCTCTCTTTCGACGCGACCTCGTTTCAACGAGATCGAAACCGGACGTAACCGTTCTTTGTTTTTTTTTTTCTCTCACCTTGCGTTACCTTTATTTCGTAAGCGTCCCGTTCACGAAACAGTAAAAACAAAGCGCGTCCATTAAGCACTCGGTTAATCCGAGAGACGTATCATCGTAGAAGCGCGTGGAACGCGGATATAAATAGCGGCTTCGTTTGATAACGACCTCGTGTCGTTCCGCATCGAAGTCCAGTTCGATTCGATACTATCGCTCTTGCTAAACAGCGATCGAAAAACGCGCGAGCTTCGAACGCGGCGGGTAGCCGTCGGCCCGCGTCGGTAAACCTCGGACAAGCTCGGTCGGAGACGAATCGGCTTCTTCCGATTATGTTCGGTAGAAGTCGGGGACAGTTGAACCCATTTGAATCTTGAGCTTAAAAACTTATCTACTTTGACATTTCAAACTGTTCTTTTTTAATTCAAAAAAGGGTTTATGTATGTTATCGTTGAGGATTAGGTTACTCGATCGAATTACCCGCGTATTTGTGAATACAACACGACAGCGAGAGAGCAAGAGCGGGACCGAGACCGAGAACGGGAATAATGGGTTGCGGCGCGGCGGTGACGCGGATCGATACGTACGTACCTATTATTAGATCGGTCCGGTGGACACGACTATTATCATCCGTAACGACGTTATCGTCGCGGCGTCTTTGCCATCGAGCTAAGGTACGAAATTTCCTAAATTCCCATTCGTTGTCGATGTTTTTCGATATCGATCAAGCGTCGAGGACCGTCGCGACCAAGACCGCGACCGCGACCAAGATCGCTTCCGGTCGCGCTACGGGACGTAGGCCGCGGGTCCGACGTAACAGCGCCAATACGCGCGCATGCATAATGCCAAGCATAACCGAGTAGTTTATTTATAACGTCGCGGAAATATATTCGACGCCTTTATTGTAAAAGATTGTGTAACGCAGCGTTACGCAACCGCGTTGCGTCGAAAAACGAAGAAACAGCCGGACGTTTTCCCGCGAGCTGCGCGTCGGAAAGTACCGAAAATTTGCCCGTTCACGACGCGACGAAAACGAATAACGCGCCGATCGATCGCCGCGGGTATTTCTATTTTTATCGCGACGGCCCGTTGCTACGCGAACGGCGTTTCTTCGCGGCCGTTCTGCTCTTTCGCGATTCTTTCGGTTTCGCGGTGTCCACGGTTCGTTTTCGTCCCTTGGCCAACGGACGCGTAGGTGGCGCTAAACTTTGCGGGAAGGGAGGGGGTAGTAAACATAACCCAGATTCGCGAACGGTGGCAGCCGTACCAAGGGGGACGAAAGGAACGGGTGGAACCGATAACCTAGCCCAATAACGCGTTCCGATACTCCGTGCAAAGGTCAACCTATCGAACCCCTTCTATTTCCATCGTATCCTTTCTTTTTCTCCTCTCTATTTTTTCCTTTCGCCTCTCTTCTTTCGCGTCGCCACCGACTGTTAGTGGTCGTCGGCCGCGTTTCCGATGAGTCAGTGAATGCGTCGCCGTGAACTGTCAGGGTGGCGCCAACGCGTACGCGACTCACCACTCGCCGCACGTTTTACGGCCGTTTGAAAATACCGCGAACCGATCATGCCACGAATTAAAAGAACTTACCAGGAACTCCCAGATTTTAACATCTCAAATAAAGCTTCGAGTAATATGTCCACTTGTATCGATGACACGTGCCTAGTTTTTATCGCGAGTATAAATATTTAAATTGCGTTTTTACTCGCTGTATAGTAGTCGTTTAGATACATCTGATTTAATGTCACACAAATATTAATAATGTATCGTAAGGGATTTACCCGTTTTACTCGCGAGTTCTGTTGACGTAAATATACGTCGACCTCCGCGTTCTTTGCGCTGCGCTAGTAGGAAAACGAACGTTGCACGCACCGCGAATATTAACGCGTGTTTTTGCACGCGTAGACGTTTATTTTTGCTGGTATTTTTAGCAGGCGGTATTTTCGAACGGGACCGCCACTATTTTCGTCCTAACGCGCCATACGGCGTATTACCGAGAGACCACCTACGAAGCGTTTTCCCTCCCCCTTTCTCTATCTGTTTCTGCGTATCAGACGCGATAGGCAGTACTGGCTATTATTTATTGGGAATGTATTCCAACTACTATTTTAAGTACTAACTTATATCGTGTAACTTCTAAGTACTTATACTTTATAGGGTACATAATAATAGAATAAAATTTAATATATAATAATAAAATAAAATCTAGTGGCAGTAAAAGTGTACAATCTGAAGTACTTAAAATATTTGGTAACAAAAGAATAATCATTATTTGCAAAGAACTTAAATTTTCTGTTAAAATATGTTAAGGACCAAAGTACTAACACTTCAAATATTTCATAGCAGTTAAAATGCAAAAATCCGTGTTTACAAAGTACTTTCATTTTCCGTTTAAATACGTTGAGTTCAAAGTAGAAGTGTAATTATAGTAGCAATATTCTACACGTGGATTGTAGAATACGTGTTTATTCCGCGATGCAAATAAACGGAATAGTTGAGCAGTTACATTAATTGCGTATGTTAAACCGATTTCGTGGCACCTTAATAGAGTCCGGCTATTCCGGGATGTTGATGAACAATACAGTATTGCATGACGACAATATTTTAGGGGGAGGTACCAAGACACGAACTATTTATACTAACAAGGAGAGAAATATCGGGTGTGCATTGATATTTTCAGAGACGATATTTCTGCACCTTAAGAATACAGAAGATATTTTTTTTCAGCCTCGATATTTTCGCTAGACAGACTTTGAACAAGATCCTTTAACAAATTTTATCAAACTTATTAAGTGTAAAATTTTAAAAAAGTTTTTTAGTCATTTAATTCAGATAAGGTTAGCATTAGTTAAGATCAAATTAAAACTTATTTAAAAACGAATAGAAGAATATTTTTAATTTTATTTTTAGTGATAAACCACAATCACATTAGCAAAAATTTGTTTATATACTTTGGCTATTTATCACAGTTAAAGGGTTAGTTCCTCCTGATATTCTATTTTGAAAAGTACTGGAGATGCACCGTTTGCAGTATTTTAGGTAGGTCGAATATCACGGGTTCGGACACGTGTATGATCTCCCGCTCGTTCCAGCAATTGGACGGGGAATCGGGGTAACGTCGCGAGCCTTCGGACGTTCGGAAGGCTCGTATCGATTCGGCTATTTCGAGCGGAAGGTAGTTGACGGTATAATTGCGCCAACACGTAATTAAACGTAGTTACGTGATCGAGCACGCAAATAAACGTCGCGTACCGATCGAAGGCGGGAAAAATCGGCGGGATTTATCGAACTCCGGAGCATCGATCGATCGATCGCGACGTTCCCCGAGTGTACCCGAGCGCTATTTCGAAGGGGTGAAAGGGCCGTAGCTAGGTAAGCCGCTAAAAATAACGCCGGTACATCATATCGAGCGGTCGTCTATAAATAGTTGGAAGTGACGAGAGACCCTGGACGGAGTGGCGGTGCTACCCAACACGCGCCATCTTTTAGAAAAATTCAAAACACCGACGCACGGGGAGCGGGAACGTTTTTCGACCATTCGAAAAGCCCTTTATCCACGTTTCGCTATCGGCTTTTCGGTCGATCGATCTGCGAGTTGTCGAGAGCCGAGAAGGGGTGACCTTGCCACCTATTTTCGGAAGCTTTCTCGTGACTAGCCGTCTCGGAGGCCATCCTTCTTTCGAATGGAACGGGAATCGAAGGAACTCGGGGAACCGTCGCTGGGACGCGAACCAGCTGGCTATCGATCGATTAATGCTCGCGGTCCTCTGGAAATGGCCACCGATCCAACGCGTCGCGCCGGCTAGCCAGAAACCACCTGCTCGATGTGACGCGTCGCGACGCCGACACGGTGCTCCACATTCGCTCAAATTTACCTTATTTCTTCTCTTTGTCACCGTGTATACCCCACATTTTGTGCCAGACAACGGTACAGAATGTTCTGCACCAAATATTCTGTGGTCAGAAATTAGAGAAACATTTTTGAACACCGTGCAAACTTGACTGCATTTGATTGATGTGTTTACTCTGGTTTAAATTGTCCTTATGAATACAAAACTTGCATTATACATTGAGTAAAGTTAATTTCATTTTTTTCACACAACCACAGATATATCATTTTTAATAATATAGTTATTATTGTAGTTATAATATAGGACTTACACACTTTGTTTTCTCATTTATAATACTCAAACCTATACCAACTGTATTTTACATTCATCTAAATATTTATAAAGTGTGACATACAGTACCTTAGCAGCCATTTTGTTTAAAAAGTGCTACTGCTGCTCCTCTACAATTTCCTAAAAAAGGTGGAAATTCAATAACAGTTTTAATGTCCAAATTTGCAAATGTTTTATTATTGTACATGTATGTGCATAAACTGTGTTATTTGCAATAACGTTCTTAATTCTTGAGCGCCTGATGAACCGTGTCGTACGAAAAATAAAACAGTACGTTTATCGATCAATCAGAATTGCGGACGAAAAAGTCTGTCGGCGAAAATGGTGACAATTATAGAGCCGAGGTGGCCATAATCTTACCTTAATACAACATTAAAAACAGAATATCATGTAAGGCATAAGTAACAAAATAAAATCGATAGGATTAAACGTAATGGAAAAGCATTGTCTCAATTGTCTATTTACGAAGTTCGCTTTAATCCGGAAAAACGTGTCTAGACTTAATGTCCTCCGTAAACAATATGGCGGACGTAGAAAGTATTTTAGGAGAAATCGTTTTTGATCAACTCGAACTGCACTATAAACTTATTATTTTCATTTTATCTAACTTCGTATAGTTCGCAAAAATATACAAGCCGATTGTTCAAGACAATTATAGTTTTCCTTGGATTGTATTACAACTTGTCTCCGTTGAAATCGCTAGTTAGTTTCAAAATTTTGGTCAGGTTTCTCTAGTACGCAATCGGTGGGTGGCAATCGGAAGAAAACAGAAGAATAATAGACAAAGACGCAGGAATAGATGGATAGATAAATAGATAGAGAGAAAGAGACGGGCACGATACCGGGTGTGCTATAAATAGCGAAGATTCGCGATCCTGACGAGGCAGGGCGCTGGTGTCGATCGCCGCGTACTCGCGAAATAACGCCGGAGGAGAGGGAATCGCGAAAGAACCGAGGCACCTTGTACAGTTTCCTTTGGGCGTTCGCGGCGTGTTCGACAGCCCTGCACTTCCTTGAATCTAGTTGCGTTTAATCGACGGCACGGAAAACGGACGTCGCGCGATGCGCGCCGCGACGACGCGAGTTTCTTACCTCGTCGCGTCTCCGCTCGACGCTTCGTCGTCGTTCGCCTCGCCGTTTTCGTTGCTCGATCGAGTAGGACGCTCGCAACGAGCAGATTCGCAATCCGCGACGACGAGCAGTTCGCTAGGTAAACGAATTCCGGCTTAATCTACATCTTAACGCCTTTTCTCGATCCTCGTCTTGCCTCGTTCGCGCCTGTCAACTCTATACGATCGTCGAGATCGTCTCGTGTCGACTCGGGTACCGTTTCCAACGCGCACCGGACCACCTGTTGTGCTCGTTCGTAACCAGCGACAGTTCGTTACGGGAATTAGCGACCGACGCGACGCGTCGCGTCACCTCGCTCCGTGTCGTTCACCCGTGTCCAGATCGTCGTTACAATGGTGAGCAATGTTCGTTTTCCGATTTCGCGGTTCGTCGTTCGCTTCCGGAATCTGTCGTCCGGTTCCGGAATCGGTCGTTCAGTTCCGGAATCGGTCGTTCAGTTCCGGAATCGGTCGTTCAGTTCCGGAATCGGTCGTTCGGTTTCGTCGCAGAAGAACGGGAAGACCGGTTTTTTGACAAGTTCCTAAACGATTTCGTCTCGAATTCGCGTTACCTCGGGCAACGAACTTTGTCAGTGCAGGAAAAGTTTGCGGTCGCAAATAGCGCGATGCGTTTCCACCGAACGAATAGGCGCCCTATCTTCCATCATGTTCGTGTACATCCGAAACTTCAAGGGTGGGAGGTAGATCTTATTGAAAAGGGACGTGTTTCATAAAGTGACCACGAGTAACGGCGCTGCAATGTAAAAGTCAGTGACAAGTATCTATAATCACTAACTATTTTTACCTAATACTTTCATTATTGGATCTGTCGCGAGTAAATACAATCTTTAAAGAGACTGTGATGTGACTTTTATGTAGCAGCGCCGTCATTACGGTGGCCAAACAGAGAAACGTTTGTGCTACATAAAGACTACCCTTACCCCGGGAGTTTCGAGACCGTGTCGACGAGATTCAAGTGTGAAAGAATGTTGAATTCTGCGGAAGTGGGGATGCAACGTTTATTCGCTCGATGTAAACGCATCAGCGGAAGTCGCGTTTATCGTTCGGTGAACTGGAATCGGGCTGTCGCTGGTCCTTCGTTGTGACAATTCGCGACGCAGTTTGTGATTTCCCGTAATTCGTGTCTCGTAAATTGCAAGGAGACACGGCAAGATGCGACGATACGAGGCAAGGCGACGGTGAAACCGAAACGTGGCTGACGTCACTGGAATCATTCGCGCCACTTAGACCAAGTCACGGGATCAATTTAGAACGCGGACGAAGAAGCCGACCATCGTCGCCCCGACTGAGCTTTTCGTCGTTTAAAGTTGTGAACATGAAATTTAAAACTTAACCGGAAATGAGCCGTTGAAGAAGTGGTGTGTGACCAGTTGTCGGAAAATTGCCTTCTATTCTCAATAGAAGTTAACTGTTTAAAATTAGGAATGTGGATGTAACTGGAATTATTCGTAACAAGAATAATAAACTAACGTGTTTTTGGAAACCTGTTTCATGAATAGGTTATGTTAAGGCTGTTTACAAACAGGTAAAAGTACAAACTGTGTAAATGTGTTCGATGAGTGTAAATTCTCGTTTAGTTGATTAGAAAGCGGAAGTTTGGAGTTTATGCAATTTTTCAACAGAGTGCAATCGGCGATTTGGCGCGTCGGGGTCGTTGTTCTTCCTCTTGCTTCTATCGAGATCGTGTGCCACCCACGCGGTTTCGTCTCTTTCTCCTCTTCCGGCCCGATCGACGATTTCCTCGGCGAGAGAAGAAGACAGGGTTCGCGAGGCGGAAATCGAACGGGACGTGTTCGGAATCGCGCGAAAACGTTCGGGAACGATCGCAACGGAAAATCGTGTACTCGCGAAGAAGCGTCCGCGATAAAAGCGCGCGTTGCGATGAAAACGAGATGCTCGGGGGCGTGAGCGTACGAGGGGACGCGTAAGTTCTCGCGTTTAGTAGGCGCGTGTATAAATGTCATGCTATATATAGAGAGCGTTCGACTAATCTTAGCTACTCGGCCACCAGCCAGAAGGAACGCGCGTAAAAACTTGCTTCAACTCCGCTCGCGCGTTTCTCCTCTCGTTTCGACCTGTTCGCGGCGAATCGCGGCCTTTTCGCTCCGATATTTTCACTTTCGAACGAACGCGCTGACCTTTTTCCTTCTCTCTCTCTCTGTCTCTCTCTCCTTCTTTACCTCCACTGACCTACGCGACGTACAGTCAACCGCAAGTTTTCCTTCCTCGCGAAAATGGATTGCAAATATACTTTTCAGAATTTAAACATTTTTATATAGTTTAACACTTGAGTGCCATTAAATGAAGTCTGTTAATATGAAGCAATAATCTATTAAAATTTCTTGGGAAGGAATATTTAAATACATTAATGATACAATACTGTGATAAATAAAAACAAATTTTAGGTGATTACTAATAATGTAAATTTTTTAATTTTATATCATATTTTACACTGTCTGTCACTGGTGACGCGGTACTCAATGTGTTAAAAATTTGGAGATGAACACATAGGGGTTTGCAAATGGATTTGGGGATCTAGGGACAAAGAGTTTGGAAATTTATAAACTCAGACTCTTAAACGAACATTGTACACGATAAACATAAGTTTGTAAACGGCGGAGAGCATACGTTCGCTCGTTGTAAACGCACCCTTACCCGTTTTCGCGCGCTCGTTTGAATCGAAAAGCATGTACCGAGCTCAATATCGGCAACAGGAGAGAATTGTCCACACTGTAGAATATATAAAATAGAGAGAATAATAGAATATTTTCGATAAATTACAAAAAGTCCTGTCGAGGGAAGATTGGTCAAAAAGTGAACTGAGCGTGGTAGCTATTTTTCTGTTGTTTTATGACATTGCACAATGTCAATCCCTGACTAGTCGAAGGTGACCAATGGCTAGAGAAGGTAGATTTAGCTGTGTCGATTCTTGTGGTCTCGGAGTAAGTTTCTCGAGGAGTAAGAAACACGGAGGGACGAGGGTTCCCGTTCGAGGGAACGTCGATCGGCGGGTAACAGAGGCCGCGCCAAACGAAACGGGAGAAGAAGGAAGCGAGAGCAGAGCTCGCGTCGGAGAACGGCCCTCCTCCGCGATTAACCTTGGACTTGACTCGGAGGAATGCAGCGTGCAGTGACCCCTGCTCTCGCTCGCCGACTCTCGGTTCGCTCGCGCTCTCTCACCTTCCGCTCTCGGCCCGTTTCCTTCCCCCTCTTTTCCTTTGCCCCCTCCCGATAGTTCGGGGAAACGCGAAAAACGCGGGGTTGGACTCGAGAGATCGTTAAAAGGATGCTTTGTGTTTGTTCCAGAAGACGTGGGTTACGGAAGCGTCGAAATCGCGTCCGCGTTTACCCATCTGCCGCAGAAAGGTAAGCAAAGGGAGGACGCTTCCCGTTCTTCTGTTGCTCCCGCTCGCGAAACCGAAAAGACTCGGAAAGGAAAGATAAGGTGGTTGCCGCGCGCATGACGCGTCTAAAAATAAGCGCGCTATCGAGCCTCGAGCTTTTCCTCCTACCGTTTAACGATCAAGCACTGTTCGGCGTCTTAGTCGGCCGCGTCCTTGCCGATCTCGCTAACCCCCCGTCCCTTTCCTCCCCCGTGATCGACCGAGAGGTAGAGAAACGGGAAGCGAAAGAGGAAGAGGAAGAAGAAAGGAGTCTCTCGGTACCTCTTCTTCTTCTTCTTCCTTCTCTTCCTCCTCTTCTTCTTCTTTTTCTTCCTGTTTGAAACACGAGCGGTCGTGTGTGCGCAGAAATGGCCAGGGACACGCCGGGCTCACCGATGTCTAGGCCGAGAGAGCTGGTCGGCGGAGTTGGCGGTGCTGCGACCACCTTGACGTCCAGCGCGTATCACACCGCCTCCACCGACCCAACCGCCCTGCACGGTCACGCGCTCCAACAAAAAATACTCGAGGTAACGTATCTCCTCTCTTTCTCTGTCTGTCTCTCTATCTCTCTCTCTTTCTCTTTCTAATTTCTCCTCTCTCGGTGCACGCTCCAGTTCGTCGTCGTCCTCGTCGCTCGATCCTCGGCCCCCGAACGGGAGAGTCGCGGGAGCTTTCGTTTCCGCCTCGCGGTCCTCGCCGGCGATCCTCGTCTTTTAACCGACATATTTTTCTCTCTATAAATAGCCGAGGATGCCGTTTTCCCGCGCGTCGCGCTCTCAAACCGCTCGCTGGCTTCGACGTCGGTCGCGCGTTATTTTTAAACTCGAGCTTGAACGCGTGCGTACTCGCGTGTACGCGTGTACCACGCCGCGAGAGCGTCGTCTGGGTCACGCGCGCGATTCGCGAAAACCAACCGTTTCGAACGCTGAACACCACGTGCACCATTTCTGATTTCAGCTGCAGCAGCATCATCAGCTACAACAGCAGATACTGCGACAGCAGTACCAGGCGCAGGAACGACAACTGGCAGAGTTGCACGAGCAACAGATGCATCAGCTGAAGGTAAACTTCCCTTCCCTCTTCTCGTTCCATCTACTCTTCTATCTTCTCCTTCTCTATCTTCTCTTCGGTGTTCTCCTCTTCGAGATTATATCCTACACACGCCTTCTCCCATTGTCTTCGAGCCGTTCGAGTCAAAAGTCCAGCGGAATATTCCTATCGCAGCCCGCGAGAGACGCGCGAAAGAATAACCGTTACTCGCGGGGCTGGAGGAGGAACGACCCCTCCTCGTCTCACCGAGGGTTAAGGATTTCTCGATCAAGTCTCTATCGACCCTATCTTCGGGGATGGTCCAACTAAACTTAAAACTTAAGGAGATCCAAAAGTATAAGGGTTACACTTCCAAAACCCTGTGGGGTGCGAATTTGGGACCAGGGGCATCCCCGAAGTATCCATCAGTTTTACTCCTCAAACTTCTGGGATTACCAAATGTCCCAATCTTGCAAAGATCTCAGTTGCCAAATATGTAAACTCTCTGAATCTCCATACTCACCATACTCTAAAATTTCTGAATTCTCCCCTGAGGTATCTGCAAACCCTTATCGTCCATTCTTTCCGCGTTGAACCTCCGGAAGATTCGGCAACTGATCCTCGAATTTCTGTCGCAGCTATGGGAGCAGCAGAAGCAGCTGGAGGAGCAACGGAGGGAGAAGGAGAGGCTGGAGGCGCTCAGGAAAAAGGATAAGCACGATCACAGCGCGATCGCCTCGACGGAGGTCAAGCAACGGCTTCAGGTACGCTGCCGGAATAGACAGAATTACAGGGTCGAAGACCACATAGAGTGGTCTGCCAATCGGGGAGCTTTTGATAAGAGAGTTTACGATTTCAGAGCTTCCTCGTGAACAAGAAGCAGAGAGAGGCTGCTGCTGCCGCGAACGGAGCGGTTCCTGGTACACCCGGTTACAGAAGCTGGTGAGATTCTACGAATCCACGTTTGGATCTCCCTTGAACATCCCTTCGCTTTGAGGTTGTCGTCCAACGGCACGGCGAACAATATGTTCTCGTCCCGTTTAACTCGAATATGTTCTAGATAAAAATTACGGGGTTTCAGAAAGTATCTTGCATGTGGAGATGTAAGGGACAAGGTCAATGTTATTTAACATGGAGATATTGTTATGGAGATATATTTTATATCTGGTGGCGATTGTAATAGACACGTCTGGTAAGTTGGCAGTCAGAAGTAATGTGGACCGATTAAGCTAGCATTAATAACACGAGAATGTCATACTGTTTACCCGCTGTTGGATGACAACCCTTACGTTTCTGCTTCCTTTTACTTGTTTTGCTCTTGTATCCTCATGATCTCTCTTGCTCTTTCGAACGGGAGATATACATTCGAACGTGTATTCCGTACGAATAATTCGAAAAAAGTCGCGATACTTGTAAGGTGATTATTTTGTATCTCAGATATCCAATGAAAACATTTCATTGAAGTAGTTGATACTATTTTATCTAAAGAGAATTTGAAACGGTATTAAAATATCTGGTGAAATATTACCCATCCGATCAGGTTGCAGCCACAGTCAGAATCGGCGGGCACCGTCAACTCCTCGCATCCCTACCGGATGCCGCAGATGCTCCAAGAGAAGTTCGCGGACGACTTTCCCCTCCGGAAAACAGGTACATATACTCTCAAACGTGAGCAATACGCGTCCTAAGATATAATAATATATCCCCGTGGTGTCGAGTGATACGCATACTTGGTGAAAGGTAGTCTCTCTTTCTATGTGTGCCTATGTACGATAGTAGAATGCCTACTAAAGCATGGTTTTTTGCGATCCAATCATTTTGCCTGTACAACGCAAACGCGTTCCCCGTTCCCGATTACGTGTTGCCATTGCGATCCTCTTGCTCCGACTCCCACTTCCGCTCTTTTTCCTTCCCGCGATTTCTTGTACTTTTTGCCATACCTTTCCTGCTCCCTCCCCTTGTTTTTGCCACCGTTTCTCCGGCCCCATACGTGGACGACCAACCACTAACCCTGGCTAAAATTGGCCAGCCTCGGAGCCGAACCTGCTGAAGGTGCGATTAAAGCAACGCGTGGAGAGGAACATGGCCGCCTCGAGAAACTCACCCCTGATGGCACGCCGGAAGGACCGTCTGCTGTCGCACCTCAAGCGGAGGTCACTGCTAGCAAGTACGTCCTTCGATCGAGCTCGGTCGGACTTTCGTTCGATCTCGTCGATCTTTCTCGACTCTTCCTGTGCGTGAGCATTAGTCGAACGGTTTCGTTGCATCCGTGTTTTTTCGATTAATCGACCGTTGATTTTTTTTTGCCTTTTTTGCAAGTGTCCAAGTAACAGCATGACTGACGACGAGAACCGATTACCGATCACAGTAACAATTTAAAAACGATAGAGTTCGCCGAGCGCGTACGCGCGCTCCGCTTCGACCCGTCTCCGCTGTTCTCTCGTTCTCATTCTCCGATGTAGAAACGTACAGGGAGAGGAACAGGGACAGAGGGAAAGAGAGAGAAAGAGAGAGAGAGAAAACGGAGAGGCTCGCTCGAATTTCGATCTCGTTCGCGAATGCGTCGCGGGCTAACCGCGGCGACGCTCATCGACGCAACGCTGACGATACGTTTTCCAGATTCTAGCAGCAATCCAGAGTCTGGGCCTAACTCACCGCCGACCGTTAACAATTCCCAAGCGAGTCCTACCGCGGCCGGCAACGCGACAGCGATTCAAGAGGTGAGCAACATTACCGATTTACAAAGTCGGCACTTGTCATACACATTCGAGATTCACTCATCTGCTCTTCTGCTCGCAGGAAACCGAAAACACCGGCTACGGCGGTCCTTTGTCCAGCAGCAGTCAACAGGGTAGTCTTTCGGATCTGTCGTTGTTCAGTTCACCGTCCATGCCAAACATCTCGCTGGGTCGACCTCACGTTCCGACCGGATCATCCGGCACGGTAAGCTCTACTTTTGTAGTTATTGAAAAGAAGACTACATCAACGATAGTCAAATTTCACTTTTCCGTTTTGCAGACCGGCACGAAACTGGCGACCGTCTCGGAGGCAGAGGTACGAGCCGCGTTTACGGCGCGGTTAGGTATGCCGCTCACGGGGCAAATGTTGCCGGGCACCTTGCCATTCTATCCGTCGTTGACGGTGATCGAAGGGGAACCACCGTCGAGTGGGGGTAGTGGCAGTGGCGGTAGCGGTGGCAGCGGTGGTGGTGGCAACGGCACCGCTGGATACGTTCACAAACAGATGCAGCAAAATATGGAACACCATTCGAACAGGCAACACCCGTCGTCCGTGTATCACGCTGCCGCTGCGGCGGCGGCCGCAGCAGCAGCGGCCGCAGCCGCGGCGGCTGCGCCCATCACGGACACGCAGGTAGCGCACGCGAGACTGCAAAAGGCTGGTCACCGGCCTTTAGGTAGTATGTTCTCTCTCTCTCTCTCTATCTTTCCTCGCCACCCTTCGAACGTTACACCGGCGTACGTACGACCGTCCGTTTGTCGTTGCCTCCTTGTCCACAGGTAGAACCCAATCCGCTCCGTTACCTCTGGGTCATCCGATGCTGCAAGGTGGCATGATGGCGCCGCAAACCCACTACGAAGAGTACCTGGCCGAGAAACAGCTTCACGATCAACAACAAGCGCACAACTACCTGAAACAACAGATCCGTCAAACGGTGTTGACACGGGTCGGCTCCCGTGGTCAGACCAACCAGTTGGACGAGGCTCCGGAGTCTGAAGAATCCGAGGTAATCGATCTGACTGGCGGAAAGAAAGATCACTCGTCGGAGGAGAGCGAGATTTCCAAACAGCAACGGGATCGGGAGCAATTTCTTCAGCAACAGAGGGATCTGATGATGAGGCATACTTTGCAAATCTCGAACGAGTCGTCCGCGGCCTACGGTGGAAGCAGGAGCGGTCAGGCTAGCGCCAGACCGTTGTCCAGAGCGCTCTCGAGCCCGTTGGTTCATCTGGGTAAGAGGAGGTTTCTTCTTCAGACGCTGTCCGCGAACATACGTGGTTTAATTGACTCTCCGTATCGATAGGTCCTCAAGCAACCGGTGAGCTATTCGCGCGAACCTCCTCCTCTCATCGACCCACTACCGGTTTGGCCTACGATCCGCTGATGCTGAAACACGCGTGCGACTGCGGCGAAACTGTACGGGGTCATCCCGAGCACGGGGGCAGGCTGCAGAGCGTCTGGGCCCGGCTGTCCGAGACCGGCTTGCTACAGAGGTGCGATCGAATACGATCGCGCAAAGCTACCCTCGAGGAGATTCAAACGTGTCACAGCGAAGCTCACGCTCTTCTCTTCGGTGAGTCGACTCCGCGCAATCGGCTCTCTACCGCCCTACCTCGCCCTCCTCCCTACTCTATGGCATAACCCTTATTTTGCCGTGTCGCGTCGCGTCGCGCCGCGCCGCGTCGCTATCTTCCATCCGTTCGCGGTCGGACAGACGGACAGACAGAAAGTAAGGTGTGCTTCGCGCAGGAACGAATCCGATGAATCGGCAAAAGTTGGACGTGTCGAAGCTCTCTCAACTGCCCATCAAGAGTTTCGTGCGACTGCCTTGCGGCGGCATCGGCGTCGATTCCGACACCACGTGGAACGAATTGAATACCGCGCCAGCCGCCAGAATGGCCGTCGGTTGCGTGGTCGACCTCGCCTTCAAAACCGCCATGGGCGACATTAAGAACGGTTTCGCCGTCGTTCGACCACCGGGCCATCACGCCGAAACCAATCAAGCCATGGGATTCTGCTTCTTCAACTCGGTCGCGATCGCCGCGCGATTGCTTCAGCAGAAGCTCGACGTTCGGAAAATTATGATTTTGGATTGGGTAAGAGACCCCTTCTACTTCTTCTGCTTCTTTTTATTCGTATTCTTCGTCTACTTCTTCTTCTTCCTATTCCTAGTCGACATCTTTCTGTCCTTCCTTCCCTTTCTCGATGCTTCGTCGCTCGAACGGGTTAATGTAATAAGAAACTCGGTAACTATGACGCGTGTACCCAGAGTCCGTTTGTTTTTCGTTTAGGACGTCCATCATGGGAACGGGACGCAGCAAATGTTTTACGACGACCCGCGAGTGTTGTATCTGTCGATACACAGGCACGACGAAGGTAACTTTTTCCCGGGTACTGGAGGACCAACCGAGTGCGGAGCCGGCGAAGGCTTGGGATACAACGTGAACGTGGCGTGGTCCGGCGGCTTAAATCCACCAATGGGAGACGCCGAGTACCTCGCCGCATTTCGCACGATCGTTATGCCGATCGCGAGGGCGTTCGATCCGAGTATCGTCCTCGTGTCCGCCGGTTTCGACGCCGCGGTTGGACACCCGGCACCTCTCGGCGGTTACAAAGTTAGCCCGGCATGTTTCGGAAAGATGACCCAACAGCTGCTCGGTCTGGCCAACGGCAAGGTCGTCTTAGCTCTTGAAGGCGGCTACGATCTCGCCGCCATCTGCGATTCCGCCCAAGAGTGCGTCCGAGCTCTCCTCGGGGATGAACCCAGTCAACTTCGGGATGAGGAATTGACCAGGACGCCTTGTCAGAACGCCATCGACACGCTGCAAAAGACTATCGCCGTTCAGGTACGGTAGAAGTGTGAACATCCTCGGAATTCTCGTCTAATTCTTTCGTTGAATGGAGTATATTTGTACACAATCATTAAAAATTTGAATAATTTATGAGTACATACTAGCTGTAAATCATTGACGCGTCGGAATGCGTATACCTCTGACGCTGTAGGTTCACTACCGTCTACCGTTACTTCATTGATGCGTTATCCTCGTCGCTGTAGTTATAACTATTAACATAGTTATCTTTGAGCAGATGCCGCATTGGCCTTGCGTGAAGCTGAACGCGCACACAGCGCCGATGAGCGCCATTGAAGCCGGCCAGAAGGAACGCGACGAATCCGAGACAGTCTCCGCGATGGCCTCCCTGTCAATGCAGCAGCCTACCAATTTAACGTGAGTGTTTGCTCATTCTACTTCTACACTGGATCGAACAACACATTACTGAAAAGTGTTCTTTACAGGACTACCCCAGAACATTCCCGCGAAGTTTCCGAAGAGCCGATGGAACAAGACGACGCCAAATGAAAGCGGAGCTTTTCGTTGCGCGGTGGTACGCGCGATTCGCTTTGGAGACTGTCTTTGCCGTCGTCGTCGTCGCAAAATGATCGTCGTCCCGTTCGCGTCGCGTCCTAAGACGGGAATATGCGACCGTACGTCGGTTACGAAACTGCTGCCTGTCGTCGTTTCGCGTCGATAGCGAAGATCTTGAAGAGCCCGCGACTCTTTTGCTTTTCCTCTCGGTCGCCTCGCCTTCGATTCTATGTAATTATATTCGCGTTCTAAAGGAATTTTTTGTTTTGGGTTGAACGCGGATCTACACAAAACTGTAACGTTGAACGTTTGTTAGTTCGTATGACGTTCTCCTTTTCCTTGGCGTTTCGTTGATCAACATTCGGAGAAAAAGGAATCGAGAGAGAAAAGGGAAGAGGATGCGCGGTTCTGCGGCGATTAACGAGAGAGAATAGGAAAATCTTTTCCGCGTCGTCTCTCTTCGAGCAGCATATTTTGGTTGTTTCGTTGCGAACAAAGGCTGGTGTGATTTTTGTGATATTTTGTAAGAAAAAAAACGAAAGAAGAAATTGACGAAATACACTTAGTCGAAGGTGTAAATGCACCGCTATGAGTATGGCAGAGCAAAGAACGAATGAATGAACGGATCGAGTGAGAGAATATGTACACCCCTTTAACACGTACACTTACACACATACACACACACACATATACACGATTGAAATACGAGCATTTATTTTTGTGTCGTGCATTTTATGAGAACATGGAATTTCAGCGAATCTGTCGATCGACGAACGATTTCCACAGATTCCGTTCGCTCGCGTATAAGCGTGTACGCGTTCGACACAAGTTGGCACGCAAAGATTTTTTGCGTATTGTGCGCGAGGGGAGAATAAGCGCGCGGTTACGCGTATCAAGTACAAGACATACGTGTACGTCGTACGTTGTGTCCGCAAGAATCTCAAGTGTTCGTCGAGTGTTTCGTCCTGTATTTTTACCAAAAATTTACGAAAATAACGAGCGCGAAACGTTTACTCGGTCGACTCGTGTTCGCGAACTCGGATCTTCCTGTACCTGTCCGTTCTCCTATTTCCGTTTTCGTTTCTTCTCGCGTCTTGCCAATTTCGACGTCATCCGCCTTCGTTCCTTCTCCCCTTCCGTTCCCTTCGCGTCACGACCCGACCGAATTATCAGTTTTTGGTCATCGCTGTCGCCGTTGTCGTCGTTGTCAACGGTCGTTCGGAAAAATCGTTGACGTTTTTGCGAGAGTTTCATTCGTTTCGAGCAAAAGGAAACTTGCAACATTCCGGTGTATCGTTCGAAGCCAATCGATACAAATTAGATGTAAATCGTTGACTCGCATCGAATAGCCGATTAACTAACGAAACAAGATTAGGTGAAATCATGGAATCAAAGATTCTGCGAAAAAATAAGAGAAAAAAAAAAACATAAGGATTAAAAAACGAAAAGAATGAACGAGAACAAAAAAGTTGCGATTACGTTATTGCACGCGTACGAAATATGTCCATACTGCGTAAGCTTAAATGTATTAGTCATACATTTTTTATGTATATAAATGTACCTCGTAATTTCAAATAAAACGTATAGTCATTGTGTTACGCGTAACGTTAACCGGCAGCATTTGTGCCCGTATCTTCCGTATCTCGAAAAAGCAGTTTCATAAATAACAAAAGTCAACTAAGCGATTGTTTTAAAAGCAAGCTGTCTTATTGCGCAATCTACGTTTCAGAAACCATTGGAACATTAGAACGTAAGTAAATATATTTTTATAATTAAATTTAATATCCATATTTACATTTATGTTTGAAGTTTCGTGGTTAAATCTGTAAGAGATATAAAAGACAATATTCTATTGTGAAGTAATCGATAAAAAATTGAAAATATTTAAAAATCGTTTAAAAAAAATTGTTTGCCATTCATGTGTTCATCCCTGTATCATCGACGAGATATGGTATAGTGTGCGAATTCGGCTAAACTTCCGAAAACCTCCATGCTCCACATTGGCTGAAATTTGGGGAATGGGTTTCTTTTTAATAAAAATAACGATTCCGAGAAGGATTTTTGGCAACTTGAGAAAAAAATTGTTATCATTTGGGTGTCACTCCCTATTTTATCGGCGTAATATTTGCAACTACAGTTATCTACGTTCTCAAGTATTCCTGCCGGTAATAATTGCATCGGTAAAGTAGGGAGTGACACCCAAATGATACAAAATGTTTATTTCATTTTAAATAATGATACAATTTTTACAACTCTGTTACCGAATCACACAAAATGATATTTTATCTTTGTATTTCAGAACTGAACACGGTGACAAGTAGTTATGTGGAACATTAATACAGTATCGAATCTGATTTGAAATTCGGGAAGACGAAGTGAGACGTAGAAGTGGGGAGAGAGTATTCCATAATTCCATCAGTCGCTCCTGAACCATCGAGGAGAGAGGACCACCTGGGTGTTGCTGCGACTTTTCTTTGATACACAAGGTAAGCACATTTCCGATCAACTTACTTTGTTATCTAGCAAATTATTACATTTTTTCGATCAATAACAATTTTGTATTTTATTACGTTATAGGACTGAAGCGATATCTACTTCGTTCAACGCTTCAACTACCCCCGCAATGTAACAACGCGAATCCGAGAAGAATAAATCAACAGAAACCACTCACGTACACTATACAATATTATATTAATATTATGAGTTACTATTCTATTGTACGACCACATTTGTATAATATTTATAAATAAATATAAGAACAGATTATTATATTAACAATTGTATGTATGTATGAATGTATGTATGTATGTATGTATGCACGTATGCATGTTTGTACTTAATAGCTCTATGTACTTTCAATGTATTTACAACTTGTATGCAATACAAAATTTGAATAAACGATAAATAAGAGGAATAAACCGTATATTTATTTAAAAAAACCTTTCCCAAGCGTTCAAAAAAATTACACAAAACTACCGAAATGCAAAAGCAAAAAAACAGTACGAAAAAAAATACCTCAGAATTCATGAAAATGACGTCATCAAAATTCCAAGAAGTGGCATTTGTGCCACCTCCTCGCATATTATGTTCTCCTGATACCAAACTCCAAAATCCGGATTTTTGAATGGAAAATCCCGATTTTTGAAATTTTGTATCAGGAGAACATAAGTTGTGAGGAGGTGGCACGAATACCTCTTCGCAGTTCATGTTCTCCTGATACAAAATTTCAAAATCCAGATTTTCAAATCGAAAAATTTTCGTGCCACCTCCTCGCAACTAATGTTCTCCTGATACCAAAACTCAAAATCGGCCACTCGGATTTCAAAAATCGCTCCCGATAATTCCTAGAAATGACGTCATCAGAATTCCAAGAAGTGGCATTTGTGCCACCTCCTCGCATATTATGTTCTCCTGATACCAAACTCCAAAATCCGGATTTTTGAATGGAAAATCCCGATTTTTAAAATTTTGTATCAGGAGAACATAAGTTGTGAGGAGGTGGCACGAATACCTCTTCGCAGTTCATGTTCTCCTGATACAAAATTTCAAAATCCAGATTTTCAAATCGAAAAATTTTCGTGCCACCTCCTCGCTACTCATGTTCTCCTGATACCAAAACTCAAAATCGGCCACTCGGATTTCAAAAATCGCTCCTGACAATTCCTAGAAATGACGTCATCAGAATTCCAAGAAGTGGCATTTGTGCCACCTCCTCGCATATTATGTTATCCTGATACCAAACTCCAAAATCCGGATTTTTGAATGGAAAATCCCGATTTTTGAAATTTTGTATCAGGAGAACATAAGTTGTGAGGAGGTGGCACGAATACCTCTTCGCAGTTCATGTTCTCCTGATACAAAATTTCAAAATCCAGATTTTCAAATCGAAAAATTTTCGTGCCACCTCCTCGCTACTCATGTTCTCCTGATACCAAAACTCAAAATCGGACACTCGGATTTCAAAAATCGCTCCTGACAATTCCTAGAAATGACGTCATCAGAATTCCAAGAAGTGGCATTTGTGCCACCTCCTCGCATATTATGTTCTCCTGATACCAAACTCCAAAATCCGGATTTTTGAATGGAAAATCCCGATTTTTGAAATTTTGTATCAGGAGAACATAAGTTGTGAGGAGGTGGCACGAATACCTCTTCGCAGTTCATGTTCTCCTGATACAAAATTTCAAAATCCAGATTTTCAAATCGAAAAATTTTCGTGCCACCTCCTCGCAACTAATGTTCTCCTGATACCAAAACTCAAAATCGGCCACTCGGATTTCAAAAATCGCTCCCGATAATTCCTAGAAATGACGTCATCAGAATTCCAAGAAGTGGCATTTGTGCCACCTCCTCGCATATTATGTTCTCCTGATACCAAACTCCAAAATCCGGATTTTTGAATGGAAAATCCCGATTTTTGAAATTTTGTATCAGGAGAACATAAGTTGTGAGGAGGTGGCACGAATACCTCTTCGCAGTTCATGTTCTCCTGATACAAAATTTCAAAATCCAGATTTTCAAATCGAAAAATTTTCGTGCCACCTCCTCGCTACTCATGTTCTCCTGATACCAAAACTCAAAATCGGCCACTCGGATTTCAAAAATCGCTCCTGACAATTCCTAGAAATGACGTCATCAGAATTCCAAGAAGTGGCATTTGTGCCACCTCCTCGCATATTATGTTCTCCTGATACCAAACTCCAAAATCCGGATTTTTGAATGGAAAATCCCGATTTTTGAAATTTTGTATCAGGAGAACATAAGTTGTGAGGAGGTGGCACGAATACCTCTTCGCAGTTCATGTTCTCCTGATACAAAATTTCAAAATCCAGATTTTCAAATCGAAAAATTTTCGTGCCACCTCCTCGCTACTCATGTTCTCCTGATACCAAAACTCAAAATCGGCCACTCGGATTTCAAAAATAGCTCCCGATAATTCCTAGAAATGACGTCATCAGAATTCCAAGAAGTGGCATTTGTGCCACCTCCTCGCATATTATGTTCTCCTGATACCAAACTCCAAAATCCGGATTTTTGAATGGAAAATCCCGATTTTTGAAATTTTGTATCAGGAGAACATAAGTTGTGAGGAGGTGGCACGAATACCTCTTCGCAGTTCATGTTCTCCTGATACAAAATTTCAAAATCCAGATTTTTAAATCGAAAAATTTTCGTGCCACCTCCTCGCATGTTATGTTCTCCTGATACCAAAACACAAAATCGGCGGGTTGGATTTGAAAAGTCGCTCCCGACAATTCTTGGAAATGACGTCATCAGAATTCCAAGAAGTGGCATTTGTGCCACCTCTTCGCTTGTTATGTTCTCCTGATACCAAATTTCAAAATCCGGATTTTCGCATCGAAAAATTTTCGTGCCACCTCCTCACGTGTTATGTTCTCCTGATACCAGAATTCAATATCCAGATTTTCGATTCGAATTTTGAAACAAGAATTACGAGGAATGGTCAAAGCCTTCGTTGGACCATGAAGGATAGGTTTTGGTAAGGATTTAAAATAAATAGAAATTGCAAATTAATTTTTACTCTTTATTTATCAATCAATTTCTATACATGTTTACAATCGTATAACATATTCTAAATCTAATATTACATAATATTACGACATACACTATTTGAATATATATGTATATTTTACAGTAATTTGTAATTTACATATTGTATTGTACTAGTATAACATGTGGAATTTATTGTAAATATCATAAAATCAATGTTAATTGAATTAAAAATAAAATTGTACTAGTGGCGCCATCTATCCGGCGAACAGGGTGAACTACGCACTTTTGAAACTGTAGTTTAATTAGTTCCCATCTTCTGCCGCTAGATGGCGCCACATAATACCGAAACCCTTAGGATAAGTAGGTTCAGTCGAAAAGTGGTTAAAAATTAATTGTTTGGTAAAGTCAAAACATTCCCAAGTTAGTTAGTCTTGCACTCTCATATTATTTGATGCATTTTATAGTAAATTAAGCCAAGAAAATCAATATTATTTGAATTTTTAAAAAATGTACAAGTGGCGCCATCTCTCCGGCGAACAGGGTGAACTACGCTCTTTTGAAACTGTAGTTTAATTAGTTCCCACTTTCTGCCGCTAGATGGCTAGCGTTTTTAAGGTCCATAAAATGCACTTTTTTTTATTTTCTATTTCAAAGCTTTGAACGCACTCTAAATCTATTTTTCTAACGTTATAATGACTGTAGAACAATTTTAGAACATCAACAAAGCGTAAAAAGGCTTTATCTTACGAAAAAATGCAAATTTTAGTTTCTGTAGTTCCGTCTTTGACCGCTAGATGGCGCCAGTAGGATATTTCTGGAAAAACGCGCGTAAATATAAATTTTCAAATAGACATAAGAATAAGACTTTCAAAATTCATTTTATTATTTAAATTACACTTTACAAATAGATTAATTGTTTACGTATTTTGCAAAAGTACATTAATTCAGACAAGTATAATGTATAAAATTAGTATAAAGAATAAAAGCATAATACATATAAAGTTTATTAATTTAACAAAGAAAGTAACGCAAGATTGACAATAAGAGAACAGCAGTGGTCGAATCAAAAAAGGAATATAAATACAAAGAACAGAAAATTGTATACGTAATTGCTACTTGCATCACAAATAAAACTTCCAGAGTATAATCTAAAGGCCTAGAACAGTTAGTGTATGTAGATATATGAATGTTTCGTGAGCAGAGAAGTTGGTGGTTTGTCGAGAAACGTTAGTCGACGAACAGGGTCGATCGATGAATGAACAAATGTTCCTCTTACAAGCCATTAGCGTTATCAAACGATCCCAGTAATTTCGTTAATCATCGATCGAGTACGTAGTAGGCGTGTACTCGTTGCGTGCGCGCAAGAACAACGATTCCTGTTGCGTTGCATCGCTTAAAATCAACTCGACCTAACACTGTAATTACACGTACAACGCGTTGTCATCTCCGCACACGGTTCGAGCTGTAACGAGCACGTTACCTTCTGGATTCTAGAGGAAAACTCGTATTTATCGCGCCGTTAGATGGCCATTCAAGGAACACAAGTTTCTCTGCCAGAACGTCTCGAAGGAGTAGTTGCGCGAGCATCTCATATTTCCTTAGGTCAACGAACAAGAAATCATCAGGATTTCTGTTTTACAAAACCACGTAAGAGGACGCTAAGATGATCTCAACCGGTGCTCACCAGGTTTTACAAATTCAGTTAAATTAATTGTGTAATTGTTAAAAGAAAATACAAGATGAAACAGAATAATGAACTATTACAGTTTGTTTGATTCACGGTCCTATACAAGTATGTATACTTGTTTAATAAGTATATGTACTTGTCTAGAAGTTACAGTAGCAAGGTAGTGCTCTAAATGACAACAAATATGTTTCATAAATTTACTATTACTATTTTCCTTATTATACATTATATGCGATAATGCATCTTATGATATAATTATATCCTTATACTTCTCATGATATAATTATATGCTTTTTATGAATATACTTCATTATTTATATACAATATTCTGAGAGACAGAATGTCATTTTCAATATCATAGCGTCATCATAATGGTTACCAAGTGGAGGAACATACTTGTGGTTTGGCCACACACGACAGTTTTTACCGTGGCAACGTATGTAGATTACATGATCGAACGATATAGATAAGACAAAGATTCGCGGGTTTTGAAGTAGAGTCGAGTAGCTGTCAATCGCACGTTATCTATCGTAACATAGATAACGGAAGCGTAGTACATTTTAGTAAGCAAACACGAGGGTAAACAAAAGATACACGGTAAACACTGTTTCGAGTGGCCATATAACGAGTCCCTGCTCTTTCTTTCTTGCCCCTCGGCCATCTTCTAATGCAACTACAAACTAATCGAGAAAATGCACGTTTTATAGGATTCAATTAGAAAGCATCGTAAAGAGTTAGATCAAAATGGTAGAAATGGAAGTTCGGTGTCAAGTTTTACGGCCATTAAGAGGTTACGTGTTTGTTACGGTACGTTTCCTCTCGGTATTTCGTTCAGTAATTTGGTAAGATGGCGGAGACGGTCGAATAACAAAAGGTACAAGATCGGTGGGTAGGAAGAAGAAGCGAAACGATGGAGCAAACGGTGGTTCCTGATTTTAGGCGGGAACGCAAGCAACGGGTACCGACATCGGCTTCATCTGCCACTTCCGCCTTAGAAATTCCGGCAACGGTGTTTCTGGTATCTCGTCGTCGTCCGTGAACCATTTCGATGGCACGTTGGTTTCTCGTGGTCTCAGTATATGCACCTGCGAAACAAACGATGAAACTCGATAAAAGTACTCATAAATAATATACTCAATAAAAGTACTTACCATGTAGTACAATATCTTGCAGGGATGGAATTTGTTCTGACAAGTTTTCGGCTTGCAATACGACGCGGTCAGATACCTCGGGTAATGGTCGTCGCCCAGATCGCGCACTTCGTACTGCGATTCGCAGGAACAGAAGGACTATTAAGAGAACATTTTGAGATTATTACGATCGTCTGAAACAATTGTAATAAGACGTACCCTGGTTTGTACGCGAATCACGTCGGCCGGGGAGGACTCGTGTTTGATGTCGATCCACCTGCGTTGCTCTAGTGTTGGTCGATCGAGTAGCAGCAGCAATTCGTTCTCCTGCTTGATCCTGGTTCGATAGTACGGCCAAGGAACCTCTTCGGCTTGTCTAACCGCATCTTCGAACCAGAATCGATCTTGCATCTGTTGCCATCGATGACGAACGATAGATTCGCCGAATTGTAATTGATAGAACACCAGCGTCTGCAGAAGAAAACAAATAAATACATGATCTTACCAAAGAGTAGGGATGCAACAAGAGGCGACACTCGACAAGAAAACGTAGAGAGAGACAGAACTAAGGCCCAAGCCAAATGCGCATGTGCACAATGCACAAGTATGACGGTCGAAAAAGAATAGTTTAAATCTGCACATTTACCAGTAATTTGTAATAAATATTTTGTCATTTGTAACACATTCGTTTGTACTTTCTTGTGATTGCTTTGTTATAATGTAATAATCATTTCTGTAATGTATGTATAACCTTCAAATATACTTTGTAATCATTACCGCACGTTCCTTGCTTTTTCAATCTTTCAATGTTGTAAAACTGATGTGAATACTTCGACAGCTAATATTGGTGATATAGAGAAAATGACGACGATTTCTAATTATTAGTTGACATGAAATTAGATTCACTTGATTTAAATTTCCCACTCGTTTGCACAATTTAAAGGGACAGAGATCAAAGTTGTCGACAGAGAGCGTCACCTCTTGTATCCCTACTCTTACGGATAAACTGATCGTCTACTTACATACAGTAGCAGCATTTTCGTCTTTCGGAATCCAAGAGGACTCGATAAAATTTTGCTGGAGTTAATAAAGACGTTGCGTTCCTCCCGTTCGTTATATACGACGGGCGTTGGCGTAAAAGGAGGCTGACGAAGAATAAGGACGAGAATATAGGAAATGAAAATGCGAAACGCAATATTGTGGAAACGGATCGCGTTCCTACCGGACGTTAGAATCCATTAACGTTACACGATCTCTTTGAAAGGTGGACCTGTACAGAATCACTTTGACACGCGACGCAGAGGCGTGATTTCATCCCCGGTGTAAGCGAAGACGATGAAAAAAAGGAAAGCTTCAATTGGAGAATCGGGGACGCGATTTCACGCGTCCTTCGTTTCGGTCGCGCCGAAACGGCGCATCTTCCGTTCGCTCGATTCCCCGTTATTCGCGTCCATCTCGTAAAACGTTAACGAGACGTCGATAATTCGATCGCGGGGGAAGCGTACGTGGGTACATTTAGCCGCGTAAACACGCACCTGTCGAGCCTTTCACGGTCGACGGGAATTA
Source organism: Megachile ligniseca (assembly GCA_945859555.1). Classification (NCBI taxonomy): domain Eukaryota; kingdom Metazoa; phylum Arthropoda; class Insecta; order Hymenoptera; family Megachilidae; genus Megachile; species Megachile ligniseca. The sequence goes on from OX243792.1 coordinate 3,656,157, forward strand.
TTTTCTGCACCAGATACGAGATCGATCGCGCACCTCTTCACCCCTCGTTCAAAGGGAGAGCAAACGACGGGCGAAAACGAGCCATCGACGAGAAATGATCCGCGATCGATAGTCGATAGTTTGCAGAAAACGAGAGCTGGTGAACTTCGATGCGATCCACCATATTTGACTTTCATGCGAAAAATATGGCAATGCGAGAGATATCTTGTTCTCGTTAATTTTGAGAGATACATTTGGAGTTGGAGAATTTGAAAAATTTGATAGTTTAATGTTCTTTATGATACGAAGTAGCTGATTACTATTATCATTATTATCTAGAAATTATTATTTAAGAATTCACGAATTTATAAATTTACAAAGAGGATTTCAATAAACTTGAAAAATTCTCAAATAAACAATATGCATCCTCGTCCAAAAGGTGTCCGCCTGAATGACCCCAGGTCATCCATTGGACGAGGGAAGTTTTCGAGCCGTTGTCCGAGCAAAAGTTTTCTAGGAAACATAATGAACATGTATTGTGAACATCTACACCCTGTAAAAAGGCTCTAACACAGTCTACAAGCAGACATTTCACCTTATAAATTTTTGTTTCACACGCAATTGTCTTGCCGTTCTGACAAATTGGACTCATTTATCATTCCCTATCTACAAATAGTAGTTACTAGAATATTATTTATCTTTCATTCTATCGCTTGTCTTTGAACGCTTAATTGTTTGGACACTTAACATTCTTTGAGCTTGGATTTAAGTAATGTTTGAATGAAATGAATTCTGTAACAGATCTCTAGAATTACAGAAACTAGGATCAGAAAATTACACTGGATATATTCTGTAACATATTTGTAGCCTAATCTTTAGGTAGTAATAGAACTATCAGTCAAAATGACTGCTGTTACAATATAAATGTAAAAATGTAAACTTTTATAGAAATAAAGGATGATTACATATATACACCCTCTATTTATTTGCCCTTCTATTTTATAGAATGGTAGTTCTAGTTAATCTTTGTGCTACAGTATACATTCACCACAAGCTGAGCTCTAGCAATTCAAAAAGACAGTACTACTTTTGCATCTAACTGCTATCAATGAATATTTACAATCAAATTCTACATACTATTAATTGAAAAGCTGTAAAAGCATGATCGCAGAGAGACGCATGAAGGATTTCACCGGTCAATCCTTCGGGCAATTAGTTGTCGAAGCGACGAGGATCGGAACCGCGGCGCGGAGGCGAGCGTAATGGATTTCGGGGGCGCGTATGGCGCGTCGACGCGCGCGCGCTCTGCTTTGAACCCTCCTCGCGTCTCGCGGCGAATATCGTCGCCGGTTAACTCGTATATATTTGGACGAAACACGAGGAAGCACGTACACACGCGTCAACGCCTCATTTCGCTACTCCTCGACCCACGATGTCGAGCAACGCTTCCTGCAAGGTTTCCTCGATTTTCGTACTCGCGATCGCTGTACTCTGGTTAGCGATTGCGTTTACACAGGTAACTTTTCTACTTCATATACAATGCATTCTACATAACTATTGTACTACACCAATGATCTTCTACCTGTGTACATTATACATTCTTTTAAAATTATAAAGCAAAAAAGGAAACGACAAAATATTAATATGCATTGATGTACAGTAAAACATTAATGTACATTAATATACAGCAAACGATAAACATTAATCATCGCACAAATTTCTAGAGAATCATTTGAAATATATGTAGCTTCTTTACTTTTGCATTAGAAAAATTTTTATCAAAACGATGACTCATCTATGTCCTTGTTAAAAGGTACAAGATCTATATTTTTACAGTTTAAATTTGTGCAAGTGTTTTACATAGAACTGCATACTGTATCATTCAATAAATATATGTGTAATTGCATTTAAAAGAAAGTGAGGTATTTATATTGTTCAAGTGCATCACATAATTTTAATTTTAAAGACAGACTTTGTACCCTCTAAGCTTCTACCTCCTTTTAAGGATACATTTCACAACACAAGAATTGTCTGCACCGTCGATTGTTCTTCAAAACAGAACATGTTCAAAGTTTCTCCCTGTTCGCGCGAAAAGCGATCCACGCAAACGGAAATTTTCCCGTGATCGATCGAAACATCGCGTGTTCGCAATCGAAAGCTACCATCTCGTTTACTTTCGCGGTCACGCCTTCACGTTCCCTTTTGCCATAACACGCCGTAATTTATTTTACAGGTCGAAGCGAACGCATTACAACGCGATCTCTATGGACCCGTTAGCGGAGAATTTCTGGCTGGGTATTTCAACGATCACGGTAAGTAATTGCTACATATATTCTAAAAGTTTGTGCGTTCGTTTGAATCGTCCCTCGCTTTCCTCGTTCACGCGCGCTGTTTCGTCGAACGCTTCGGAGCTGTCTCCGACGGAGACGAAGAGGAATCGCTGGTGGCTTTGGTGAAGGTTGGGTCGGTGAAGGGTGTCCGTTCAAGAGAAATTCGATATTCGGTAGTTGGACAATTTTAGGAAAAGCAACGAAGGAAAAATCGCAATACGTTGACGAAGACAATGGACAGGCGTTCAGAGATGATGCGGGGACAAAGAGAGTGTCAAAGTCCCGGTACTCCCGTAACGAAAGGGTCGATCGGCTCGAGAGGAATCTGGATCAGATCGGTGGCGGCAATCTGTTGAAACGGAGGCTTGAAACCGGGTACGAGCCCTTCTGGGTATCTTCGCGGCGGAATCTCGATCAGATAGGCGGCGGAAATTTGCTGCGCAGCGTGGACGAACGCGTGAATCGCAATTTGGATCAGCTCGGAGGCGGAAATCTGGTGCGAAGCACCGACGACCGTCGCAGGAACTTGGACCAACTCGGTGGAGGGAATCTAGTGCGGAGTTTGGCGGAGATCGCCAACGAGCTCGAGTCGCGGTCGGGCTCTGATTCGTAAAGCACTGTCTCCTCGTAGCAATCTTTACCGACAATAGAATTTTCTTTGTAGCGAGTGCAGCGGCGCCGAATAAACAGATCGTACGATGTCCGCGTCTTTTTCTTTAACCTCCTTTCAACCGATTTCTAACATACAGTATACATAGGCCTGGAAATTTTAGAAATGCAGGTAGTCCTGACAAGAGATACTTCATAAATATGGACATCAAAGTGCCACCAAATGAACAAAAATGTTGAGCTCTATTGACTGTTAGTCTGAAAGGACTACCCTCGTCACAGAAATTTCCATACCTGTGTATACGACGCTGTTCTAACACGAGTTTCTCGATTTCGTTCAAGATACGAAGGAAAGGGATGTCGGTAGTCGAGGTCGAGATCCGGATTCGGATCGAGCCTCCGCAAGACATAATTACATTCCACGCATGTTCGACTCCTCTTACGGGGTGAACTTTTTAGACGAAGCGAACGCTGACGATACGCCGATCAACAGGTAAGCGTTCATACCATAGACATATACACAGGTGATTATAAAAGTGAACTCAACAAGAAATTCTCACTTGTAAAACGGTACATAATATTCTCTTCAATAGTTGCAGTTTCTTTGACACAAGTTTGAATATTTCTACTTTAAATAAAAATAAATTACTGTTAATTAAATTGTCAAATGGAGAAACTTTACTGTACATGTATATATTCCGTAGTATATGTCTATGGTTTATCCTTACTGTACTATAACCGTGCAAGTTGATATGTGAATCTGTTCGCAGCAAATCGTTCGACTTTCTTCCAAGCGACCGGTCGTTACTCGAACCGTCCATCAAACGGAACATCGACGAGATCGATCGGACGGCTTTCGACAACTTCTTCAAACGCAACTTGGCCAAGATGGATCGCGCCGCCTGGAACGAATTCGTCAAAAGACTGGCCGACTACTTGGCGAGAAGAACGAGCAGAACGAGAACGCACTACGCAGAAATGCATGGATAATCACGAGAGGGACATCGACTACTCATCAACGGAACAGGTCTACGAAATTTCATCGCTTTTATCGTCCTTTCCTCTTTCGTCGTTTCGCGTTGAATTCAATGTTCAAATCGTAACAGCGTGAATTTCTTTTTATTCCTATTTCGTTCATTAACGAATAAAAAAACTCGAACAGAGGGATCGTTTATCTGCCCGTTGTGTTTCGAAGCCGTCGCAGTTACTGTTTTTCGCCGAGAAGTTTAACCTCGGGCATTGTGGCAATTCGAGTTCGGTCGATCGTTTTTCGCCCGACAGTTTCCCGTGGACTACACGCCGAAAATTTCGATAACGGATTCCGCTGAATGGTCCTATTCGGAAAACCGATTTCCGCTTTGCCATAACGCATCGGCTTCGATTCATCTGACCATTCGACTCCGTCCTCTCGGTCTTCTCGCTCTTCCTCTTCCATTTTCCTTCTCTCAACTACCGCGACGATCTTCCTGATCTCTTCGCTCACATCTATCGGTGTCCCGACCTTCACGCTTTCCCTGTTTCGATCCATGCGCACCAACTACAAAGCAGTGATTGTTATAATCGTAACCGACGAGATTACTTCATTCATAAATGATGAATATCCTTTATAAAGAAATAAATATCCTTTGTAGAGAAACTGCTCTTGACCACGCACTTCGATCACGTTTTCCTCGAGGGTTGCGAATCGTTGTAGCACCGCAGCCAATTTCGTATTCTGCGTGGTTAATCGATCGGTAACTCGTAGTTCTTTCCCCACATCTTCTTTGATCTACAATTGCGTTTGCTTGTTAGTTAGGTTTTACCTCGTTTGGCGTACGTACCTCGTCCATTCCTAGAGCCACCTGTTCACCGATGTATTGAACGTTGTCGCGTGCTTGACGAACCTGTCGACAAAACGAACGTAAACGCTTGGACCAATGATGCCGATGTCGAAAACATATACGTTACGATCGAGGTCAATTCTTCCATCTCCGTCATCATCTTGCGTCGCGATCTCGTCGCTGCTAAAAACTAAGGACTCAGGTTATTTCGAGATTCTTTGGTTTCATTATCTAACTTTCATGATGACTTACACGTTGACAGACGTAGAGCAGTATCGCGATGTTCACGAACATGGCAATCGCGCTGCCAAACAGTGGATACGACGTTTGCATGGTTGAACACGAAGGATCTGATTATCGCGATTTGATTCGATCATATTTCTTTTCCTTCCTCATCGTTGCTTCTGCGAATTTACCTGAAGTTCGTCGATTAAACAAGAGACGAGCGTCTTCGTTTACATTCCGTTTCTGCAGTACTTTCTTCCGGTTTCCGGTGCATTGCATAACCTCATGTGGAGTTCGATGAATGGTACGCGTGGTTTACGATCCCTCTTTCCTGATACTCTCCCGATCATGTTTACCTTCGATGTCACCGATACATTGTATTTATTGAGAATATGACCAATAAAATATTTATTGAACGCATACAACTTTTTATATTTACCATTGTCAGTTCCTTTATTTACCATTTCCAACTTGTGTTTTTAAATGACAAACGCAGCGCTCTCTGCGTATACGAGTTTATAACCTTAGACATGTAGAAACGTATGTAAGCAGATTTATAACCTTTCAATTGTCAAAGATCAGTGCGTTCCTAAAAGTAAAGATAGTAGTATTTTATACGACTTCAGTAGAGTCGATATAGATACATATTTCCATACGTTTGATCAACAGTGGAGTCTCATTTAGTCGTAGACTACCATTCATTTTACGACTCTTTACGAAGCGCACTGTTACAGATCCATTTTTGTTCACCCGTGTTGTTTTGCGACCTGTACAAGATATTTATAAAATACATATCCTTTGATACATGGACGTACCGCGAGTAATAAAAATGTCATCGATCCATGTCACGAGATAGGGTAATCAAGCGCGATGTTTAGTGCGATGACGCACGATATAGATGTATTATACGCATTTACATACATTGTTCGTAGCACTCGTTGCAATATGCATCAAAATTCAAATACCTGTAGGTGTTTTTCAAATCCATGTGCTTACATACAAATAAATAATCGAATGAGTTCCTTGCTTTCTTAGTCGAAACATCGAATGTTCAAAATCAAATTAGCACCATCTATTAGGTTGTGTTTAGGGGTTACTCCTGGTAGCAGGATCGCAGGAAAGCGAAGAGGTATACTGAAAAGCTGGTCTCCCGCGCATTTGCGCGCATGCGCACTGAAGTTAGACTACTCCCGCCTAGTCCAACATGGCGTCTCACGAAATATATGAATTTAATGGCAAAGAATCATTAATTAATTACTTCCTTTCTGAGTATCATTTATGCACTTTTATGATTAAAAAATAATCTGTGATTAATTCCCTATTTTTTCATGCAATATTTGTTAAGATTTTGCTTCAAAATAATTAATTACTTTTAATACAAGGTAGAAATTAATGATTGCTCGTTTCTTAAGCATAATTCATGTACTTTTATGATCAGAAAATGATCTGTGATTCTTTATGCATTTTTTGGTGTATCATATGTTAATATTTTATTAGGCTTAACACCGGTAACGATGTTTTATTAATTATTCATTTCTGAAAACTGTTGACAACATTGCAATTTGATCGACACCATATTGTCAATGGGGGGTCTTGGGGCTACCAGGAGTAACAGGATCACAGAAAAGTAGAAGAGGTATCCTAATCCAAGCAGAACTGCGCATGCGCAAAAAAGCGCGGGAAACCTCCGTATACCTCCTCGCTTTCCTGTGATCCTGCTACCAGGAGCAAGCTTTGGATCCCATCCGCTAGATGGCGTTGTTCAAAAATTTTCTTTTTCCGGACAAATTTAACCTCCTAACCCAGCGTCTTTTTTATCAAGAGGTCAGTCACCTTCTATACTCGTAATAAATAATTGACGTAAGTCGAATGGTTTTGTTTGCAATAAATATTGATTGCGCATTAATTTTAAAGGGGCTAAGCATTCGAAAATAGCGGGCAACTGTGAATAACTTTGAAATGACGCTAATAAATGTTGTGGCACCACCGGCATCGAAGAGTTTGCGCACTATCGTTTCGAGTGCAGCGCTAACCACTCTGCGACTATTCCGCCCGAAGGATTGCCAAAAATATGCAAAAATATGAGAAACTCGAGAAAATAGGAGAAGGTAGGTGACTCTATTCTGTCGACATTTACGTCCGTTTAAAGTTCTGCGGCAGTTTTGGCACGGTCTCGCCGTTAATGAAATCGACGTCGTGTTTCGAACACTTTGACAGCCGACCGATGCGTTTGTTACAGCGAGTATAGTTTCAAATTAATGTTATTCGTTCGATTTCAGGTACTTATGGAACTGTTTTTAAAGCCAAGAATCGTGAGACTCACGAAATCGTCGCGCTGAAGAGAGTACGATTAGACGACGACGACGAAGTAAGTTCGTCGAACAGACATAACTATGGTAATTTATCTTAAACTTGATTCTTCTACTTACCTTGTTCCTTTTTTCTTCTTGCATGCAGGGTGTACCATCGTCCGCACTTAGAGAGATTTGTCTATTGAAAGAATTGAAACACAAAAACATAGTCAGACTGTACGACGTGTTGCACAGCGACAGAAAGCTGACTTTAGTCTTCGAGCACTGTGATCAAGATTTGAAAAAGTATTTTGACAGTCTGAACGGCGAGATCGATTTGGATGTCGTTAAATCTTTTCTGTAAGCATGGATTCTTGCCCCTGCATTTAGGAACTAGTTGAAATTAACATCTGTACGATCTTAAAATTATTGTCTCATGCAGGTACCAATTGTTACGTGGATTGGCATTTTGTCATAGCCGAAATGTACTGCATAGAGACCTTAAGCCCCAAAATTTACTCATTAACAAGGTAAGATTTTGATTTCTACATGATATAAAGTTAATTCTAATTATTATAATTTGTGCAATGTTTAATTCTAGAATGGAGAGTTGAAATTAGCCGACTTTGGATTAGCCAGAGCCTTCGGAATTCCAGTGAAATGTTACTCCGCGGAAGTGGTAACGCTATGGTACCGTCCTCCGGACGTTCTCTTTGGAGCGAAACTGTACACGACGTCCATTGACATGTGGAGTGCCGGATGTATATTTGCTGGTAAGTACCTGTAAAAAAAACGAAGGAAACGAGACGCTTATACACGCGTTCTTTGCGCAGAACTAGCAAACGCCGGCAGACCATTGTTCCCTGGATCGGACGTTGATGATCAGCTAAAGAGAATATTCAAGATGCTTGGCACGCCGACCGAAGAGACTTGGCCGGATTTCACCACTCTTCCCGACTACAAGCCCTTCCCGTTGTATCCTCCAGCTCAAGGTTTGGCTCAAGTTACGCCGAAACTTAATTCGAGAGGCAGAGACTTATTACAAGTAAGCGATATTGCGACACCGTTCTTCATTCCATGGTTGTCCGTAATTAACGAGAGATAATTTTTCAGAGGTTACTGGTATGCAATCCAGCGCTACGATTATCGGCGGACGAAGCAATGGCGCATTCCTACTTCAACGATTTGAACCCTGCCATAAAAAACGATCGTTGTCAGTAGTGGATTTTAATAGTCTGGCCCAAACGAAAGCGCGTGTCGTGAATAGCGCAGCGACCAAAATCACTCCGGCAAAGATCGTTTGTTAATAATATAAATTATATATATATATAAATATTATTATAATTGTATATTTCGCAATCGATGCATCAGTCGTGACGCGAAATAAATCGACGACGAGTCCTGTTTTATATGAGAATGCAAGAGGCATCAATAAATTGTCAATTTTATCATTGACGACGATTTTCTACCGAGGACGAGACACGGTGCATTCGGTGAACGCCCTGTATAAAATGAAACCAAAGAACTATCGAATTGCATTATATGCGCGCACGTGGTCGCGCGTGTAATTATACGTACGTTCGTACGTTTGTTTGCTCATCGGTTTGTTTTGTCACAAAACGTTTCTGTATCAATTAATTAATTTATTTATTTATCATTTGTGAAATAAGTTACGAGTCGACCGATTAAATACATTTACTAAAAGCTAACAACGGATCCTTATTTAAACCTTTACATCGCGTCAAAATGAAATCTGTGCGCTTCTTGAAGCTTCTCAATTTTGTCCTCCCTTCGTTCTTTCCAATACAAAGCGACGATGATCAATGATATTAGACCGCAAGTTCCGGTCAACGCAGCGGCGCTCAATAAAATTAATTTGCTGGGAGTTACGAACAACTGCGCCTTCCATCGCGAAGGTTCTGCGATCGGATTCGGTATCACCACCATCTGAGAGTTTGGAATGATCTGCGGCCACTCTCGGGACTTGCCAGCGACCTGTAGAAAAAACGGGACAAAATTAATAATTATCGCGATACGAGACGATCGAGCTGCTTACCCCAATGGTTAGACCGTCCACGAAGTTTGGTGTTCTGCCCAGACCAAAGGTAGTGTAGGGCAAATTAAGGGAAAAGTGCGCACTTTGCGGTAGCTGAGCGGCAATCGCGTTCCTAGGACTACCGTCTTGAGTGGTGGTCCGATAGGCTATCGACGGACCAGGAAGATTCGTTCCGTACGTTCTTTTCTTCTTGCCTAAAGAACCCGGAGAAATAGGATAGAGGCTATTATTGCGACCGGTGAGCACCATCACCTTGACAAAGTTCGTGTCGTAATCTAAACTATTCTTGAACGCCGCGGTGCGATACGCGTTGTTACTCTTGTCAAGTTCTACCAAGATAACATCTAGGATTCCGTCCTGGTAGAAATCGTAGAATACTGCCATCGCTGTTTCGTTGTGGAACGGGTTCAATGCTTGCCATTTAACTTCGAATTTTCGACTGAAGCCATCGCAGGAGTCACAGGCGACGTTCTCCAATAAATAAGAACGCTTTTGTTTGCTAACGGTCGACTTCAGTGTCGCCAACAGATCTGGATAGCCGTCCATGTTGAAGTCACCACCGCGAAGGGTAATGGTGTCGGTATATCGTTGACCGTCAGGCTTCACGAAGCCCCATAACACATTGTTAGCGTCCCTCAAGTTCACTTGCAAATTGTGCCATTTGTTCGAGTACATCATGATCGTGCTATTGGTACATTGATCATCGAAACAAAGAGGCAGAAGCAAATCCATTTTCCCTGTTAACTCGACGTCCAAATAAAGAGCTTGTCCGATCACACCGTCGAATTTTTGCAACAATATTCCGTAGGGGAACTGGATCGAATCACGGTACGTGAAACCTTCGTCAGTGCCGAGCCAAATTTCGAAGCATGTGCTCGTGGTGACGACCAGATCCGCTAAAAAGTCGTTGTTCAGATCCAAATAGGCGTTCGAATGAGGCTGACTGATAGATGAATTTGATGGATGATTGGATGTGCTCATTGGTACTCGTGTTGGTGGTCTCCTGCTTTGGTCGAACACCCAAAACATACTCTTGCCATCGTCATCTAAGCCAAACAGATCAATTATCATGTCTCCATTGTAATCTAAAGCCAATGGTTGCCCAATCATTTTGATCAATGGTTTATCTGCATTCGTGCAATTTAGCCGACCATTTCCACCCCACAGTATATGAACGTATGACCGCTTATCTTCCTTGTCAAAGGTGATTACCAGTACATCCATGAAAACGTCTCCATCAAAATCTCCAGGCACAACACCAACAACAAGGCGTGAGAAGGTGCAGCTCAGATTCGAGCTGGGCCTCAATAGTGGCTCCTGTTCAGCAGCCAGGAAAATCTGAACTGTGGTCCCATTTTTACGCAACATGAACACGTCGGTCAACTCATCGGAGTTGAAGTCTCCGAATGCGGCTGGCATGCCATCGAGCACGTTCCCGAACACCGCTGAAGTAATGTCATTGCATCTGACGATGATCACGGCCGTAAAAACGTGGAGGATTATCAGTAGAACTTGCATTGTATCTGTAAAAGAAAACGTTTATCTGTAGAAGAAATTCAAGACACTGTATTGCTGACACTGATGTAATATTCTTAATTACAATCGGATTCACGCGCCAGTATCGAATTAACGACTATGCGTCTAACCTATAAAATTTCTGAACTAAAGATATGACTCTAACCGATACACAAAATCGGTGGCTACAGATTTTAACGCACTAATTGTTGACAGTATTTCTTAGATTCTAGATATTATTTAAAATAACTTACCGTTGTAAAAGTAACTAGTGCACAACTTAACCAACTTCTTTTTCAGTCATTTCTGTTTTGACAGCTGATTCATAATCACTGCATCACCGCCCTCTACTTAGCGTTTGCATGTGCGCCATCGAAAATCGCAACACGGAGAATTACATATCTGTAAAGAGATAAAATATTTAGTGGACAGAAAGATATTTAAGCTAGTTTTGCATGAAACAACACGTTTATGTTTATTTCAAATAATTTGTGGCTATATCAACGTATTCCATACGTGACGTCAGTGCGTGTCTTTATCGACGATAGGTATAAGTTGAAATTGTACGTAAATCGCAACCTGCTAGAAGGAGTATCCACTAGATTAGAATTAGATTTGGATCATTTATGGTTCTAACAGCACCAGGGATTTGGTTCTTATCTGTTTGCTATCTAGTTATCTAACTGAATGTGCTAGATCACATATCATAAAAATAGGATTGATAAATGAATCTTCTTTTCGTCAGAAGATGCCGTGCTGATCGTCACAATGGGAAGGAAAATGTTAAAATATCGAGAGTAGAGAAGAATGTGGAAGTGTATCAAAGATATCTGGCAGTATCACGTGTTAATTTTTAAGGTTAACCAATGACACATGGGAGCGCTGTTCAGTCCAGCACAGCATAGCACAGTCAAGTAACGGTCTTCTACTTAAGTGGACGTCTGTCATCCGTCGTATTGTTGAGTGATCGAAAACTGATGGAACGTTCACGTGCTGGAAAGTAGAAACGTCTATCCACTTCAATTGTAAGTGACAAGAAGAAACCAGTCAAGATTTCTTTAAAATGTTCTTTCATTATTTTCGATTTATTATTTTGATGTATAGACATTCGCGACAAAGCTATTACGCTTTGGATTTCGAAGCGAACTTTGATTGACAGATCGTCTGTTAAATACGATTTCATTAATCGATGAATCACTACTGGTGATGATTCGAGATGTTGAACGGTACTGGATTCGCGAAACTTTAAATATATAATTTTGCTTATCGTACAGTTTGAATATATTTCATTTATTCCTTTACTAAATATCTTATCGGTTACGTGAACGATATCACGTGAAGATTCATGTGAAATAAACCGGTCGTGGTAACCGTGAGTTGTAGAAATGACTTTCCCGAAATAAGCACGTGTAGATTAGATTACATCTGTACCAGGCATTGCTTGATTTTGATGTGTCATAATTACCGTTCATAAATTATCACAAGTAGTGCTTAATATCAATTTTATTTTATTCTCGGATATAACGATTCTTGTAACGTGTCAAGCATTACCTTTGTAAAATTTTCGTATCTTACATTTTTTAGTTTAAAAACGATGTTATTGTTAAACAACAGTTTGTTAGTTCAGTTTGAACTGAACGAGTACGTGTTTTGAGGAGAAACTCGTAATATTTCCGTTTCATAAATAAGAGAAGAAATTGTGCATTTTTGGTCTGTGAAAAAAAAGTATGTTCTATATGCAGAAGTAGCAATTAGGTAGTTTTCTTATTATGTGTTTTCCTTGTTGTACTAAGTAACATGAAAAACTGTGAATATCATCTAATGATATTTAAAGCATGACCTTTGTTTTATAGCAATCTCATTATGTTTATTATTACCTTGAAATATTAAAGATATTTATATTCCATGTTATTAAATGTGAAAATTTTATAAAATGTATTAATTACTTTTTGTTAATAAATAACATTATTTCTTATTTTATATTAAATGTCCAATGGAAAAATTCTAAAGAAGCAAAATAAGTTGATACAAATATCAAAAAAGTTTCATATAAAATAATAATGTACGGAAAAATCATTTATTAATACTACATGATGATAATTATGAGTTTATCAATAATTTGCTTCTTAATTCCAGAATACATTTTGCATTTCTGAATTTGCCTTGATAACTTATCCTTGTATAATTATCAAAACAAGTAGTCAACTGTTCATTCAAATTGACAAATAATTGTTTACCCTGCAAAACAAGAATTTGTTTTGCTATAAATAAAAAAAAAGTTGATTTTATGATTTTGATATGTTGATGTCATTATATAAATATATTTTTACAAGTGTCCCAGAGACCTTCTTTCTTATCAGTTGATATAATTTGTTTTCTTTTATGTGTTATTTATGCATGTTTGTGCTTTCTAAAACAATGTATATTATGCTTACAAATAATGCAAATTGAAAAATGTGTTTTTAATCATTTTTTATCTTGTTTCAGAGACTTATAGAAAATATTAGTAAATGAATAATCAATTATCATGGATGGAAAAGTGAAAGCAGAAAGAAAGAAGAACCCACGAGTAGGAGCAAATCCTCTTAGTATATTAACATTTGCGTAAGTGTTGTGAAATTCATTGAAATTTCAGTGTTTTTTTTGTTAGTCATTGACACGTCAAATCAAGGCAATAAATAAGTAATACTTTGTTATCTGATACCAAGAAAGATTCTGCAAATAGAACAAAAATTATCTTGAATTCCCCAACTAAGTAAACAAATAAAGTTCACAATCTATTTATTGTTATCTATTAGTATTCTTAAGTAAAACTTTATAAAGGAATATTTTCGTTATCTTTAATCAATTACCATTGATATTAGTTACTCAAAAACAAAGATAAGATACACACCTTGAAATATTTCGTATAGTCATTGATAAAGATAAGGAGAGACAAAATTGTATCACTTCTATACTTAAATCAAACTGAACTGAAATGTTTTATATTTCTCTAACAGTTTTTTTTAACTTTTAACTTTTATCAACAGGTTTACCTTGCCTATATTTTGGAGAGGCTGCCGTAAGGATCTAGAAATAACTGATTTATATAGACCTCTGAAAGAACATACAAGTGGTCTTGTGGGTAAAAAAATATCAAAATTATGGGAAAAAGAATATAAAGCATATGAGAAGCAAAAATCACTTAACGAAGAAAAAGCCAGCGGCGATAAGAAGTATGATGTTAAGAAGAAACTGAAGGAGCCCAGTTTAATAAAAATTCTTCTAAAATGTTTTGGTTGTCAATTTGCAATATATGGATTAGTTTTAGCAGTTTTAGAAATCTTTTTCAGGTATGTACGAAAACTGTGATATACTCTCTTACAATTTCTGAAATAGAATTTTAAAAATCTATTTAATGTTTGTTCAGATCATTACAGCCTTTATTTCTCGGTCTTCTTATCAAATACTACAGTAAAACGAGATTATACAATTTTTCTAATCCAGAAGTTTATGAAAGCGAAGATACGACCAAATTGTTAAGTCCCTTTTACCCTTATGTATCCCAAATCTGCTAGTCCTTCAACCTTTATATCTTATGTTTTGTAGAGCTTCATTAATTGCCTCGTCTAAAATGTCTAAATGATTGTATAAATAGATTTGCTATTTTTGTTTTAACATTGTAGCAGTAGTTGCATTGATTAGAAAATTGTTATGTTACGAATATAATTCATATTAAACATGTTTTAACAACTTACATTTCTTTCATATACAGAGTGATGCAGCCAATATTCCTTAGCCAACTTTTAACGTACTACAGTAGTGACAATAGATCTTCAGTAACAAAAGATGATGCATACTGGTATGCAGGTGGTGTGATATTATGTTCAGGTGTATTAGTATTTGTTATGCACCCATATATGATGGGTGTACTTCACACGGGAATGAAAATGCGAGTGGCTTGTTGTACATTAATATACAGAAAAGCGCTAAGACTTTCAAGAACAGCTTTGGGGGAAACGACAATAGGACAAGCAGTTAATCTTTTGTCCAACGATGTTAACAGATTCGACGTGGCAATTATACATTTACATTATTTGTGGATTGGGCCACTAGAAACATTAATTATTACATATTTTATGTACCATGAAGTCGAAGTACCTGCTCTTCTTGGAGTTACGGTGCTCTTAATGTTTATCCCTTTGCAAGGTATATAATGAATCTTGATAATCTCATAGATACTCGCCTTATCTATTTTTTATTGTTGTTATTATATCTTCTGTTTAATCATATAGGATATTTGGGTAAAAAGTCCTCAATATTCAGGCTGAAAACTGCTATTAGAACGGATGAAAGGGTCCGATTAACTAACGAAATTATTACCGGTATTCAAGCAATCAAAATGTACACTTGGGAGAAACCCTTTAGCGCTTTAGTCGAAAGAGCAAGAAGGTATCGTTTCTTTCAACTGTTGTTTTATCATTTTATTGCAAATATGCTAACGTTTACGATTGCAGGCGAGAAATCAGCGTGATACGAGCCATGTCTTTGATCAGAGGTGTCATTATGTCTTTCATCATGTTCACTACAAGGATGGCCCTCTTCGTTACCATTATAGCATATATTTTATATGGTAAAAAAATAACTGCCGAGAAAGTGTTCATGTTACAAGCGTACTATAATATTTTGCGTCAAACTATGACTGTTTATTTTCCGCAAGGTAAGTAGAATTGAATAAATACTGATAAGAGTTGATTGAACCTAATCAAGCCGACGTTCTTACAGGAATAACGCAAATGGCTGAGCTGATGGTTTCTGTAAGACGTTTGCAAAAATTCATGTTGTACGAAGAAACAGAGATTGCAGAAAATAGAGGAGGAGATTACAAAACAGCATCGCAGGACGAAGAGAAGAGCAAAAATGACATCAACACTATAGACAAAGAAGTAAATGATACTTCAAGAACAGATACGAACAATACAGAAAATGACTACATTTTATCGATAAAAAATGCTACCGCAAAATGGATCTCGTACGAACACGAAGACACCTTGAAGGACATTACTATCGAAGCGAAACCAGGCGAATTGATCGCGGTTGTCGGTCAAGTCGGTTCTGGTAAAAGCAGCTTGCTTAACTTAATACTGAAGGAGTTACCCGTACAGTCGGGTAGTATACAGGTTTGTATTATCATACAATTACACTAGTTCATTTCTATAACTACGTTTAAACGCAATTACTTTATTTAGGTAAACGGAAAACTTGCGTACGCTAGTCAAGAACCGTGGTTATTTGCTGGTTCTGTCAGACAGAACATACTGTTCGGAAGACAAATGGATCAATATCGATACGATCGAGTGGTCAGAGTGTGTCAATTGAAAAGAGACTTCAGTTTGTTACCTTACGGCGATAAGACGATCGTTGGTGAAAGAGGAATCAGTTTATCGGGCGGACAACGCGCTAGGTTCGTGATCACAATATATACATAACTATTTTACGAGTATATTAACGGATCAATTTGTACAGGATTAACTTGGCTAGAGCAGTTTACGCAGAGGCCGATATGTATTTACTAGATGATCCACTGAGCGCTGTAGATGCTCATGTCGGGAAACACATGTTCGAAGAATGTATCGAAAGGTACTTAAGAGGAAAGACTAGGATCATTGTTACTCATCAGCTACAGTACTTACGAAACGTCGATAGGATAATAGTGTTGAAAGACGGCGAAATACAGGCAGAAGGGTACGTTTCTATCGTTCAATGTACGCAAGTTAATTCATAGAAATTCATGGTATTTTTGTTCTTGCAGTACTTACGATGAACTCGCTTCGATGGGAATAGACTTTGGAAGACTCCTGGAGAGTCAGCCAAACGATGAAGAGCATAAGTCAGGGTCCGTTCCACCGAGTAGAAGCAATTCACGAAATGCTAGTATCTCGTCTTTAAGTTCACTGAGGAGTAGTATTGCCGAAAGGGATGATCCAATAGAGGTGAGTATATTTATATAAGGATTCATTTAAGAATCAAATTGAACGTGGACGGTTTGTTAAATTAGGTAGCCGAAACTCGTTCAAAAGGTAAAATTTCCGGCCAAGTGTACTCAGGATACTTCCTAGCAGCAGGAAATGGGTGCGTGATCGCTATAGTCGCTTTGCTTTGCGCTATGGCGCAAGGATTAGCTAGTGGTAGTGATTTCTTTATCTCTCAGTGGGTCAATATGGAAGAAAAATACGTGAGTATCCAGATTCTCCTCTTTTGCTTTTAAATCTCAAATAGATGTTTAAATCTTAAATGAATGTTTAAAGGTAAACGAAACAACGAATGGCCTGGTAGAAGATTGGAAGGGTCCCATTAGCCGCGAGATTTGCATGTACCTGTACAGTGCTCTAATCCTGCTCACCATAATAATCACCTTAACACGTTCATTCTCTTTCTTCACGGCGTGCATGAAAGCGTCTACCAGACTGCACGATCGCATGTTCCAATGCATCAGTCGCGCCACTATGCGTTTCTTCAATACCAACACGTCAGGACGTGTATTAAATAGATTCTCGAAGGACATGGGAGCTATAGATGAGGTGTTGCCAATGGCGTTAATCGATTGCGTACAAATTGGCCTATCTCTGTGCGGTATTATAATCGTTGTCGGTATAGCCAATCCGTGGCTTATGATTCCTACCGTGATCATCGGAGTAATTTTCTTCTACATTCGAGTTTTCTATCTGGCCACCAGTCGCAGCGTGAAGCGTCTCGAAGGAGTCAGTGAGTACTCATAAATCTACATTTTTTATCGGAGAAAATTTCTTCTCGAATACGTAAGAAAAAAGTTTGATGAAGTAATTATAACTGGAGTAATCGTTTCTAGCTCGTTCGCCGGTGTTCGCGCATCTGAGCGCAACTTTGCAAGGATTACCAACTATAAGAGCGTTCGGAGCGCAAGAAATCCTCACGAGGGAGTTCGATCACCATCAAGACTTACACTCGTCGACGTGGTACGTATTCATAGCATCTTCAAGAGCGTTTGCATTCTGGCTGGATTTCTTCTGCGTCATCTACATCGGCTTGGTCACTATGAGTTTCTTAGTAATGTTCGACGCTACTTCTACGGAGGGCGGTAGTGTTGGACTGGCCATCACGCAAAGTATAGGATTGACGGGTATGTTTCAATGGGGTATGCGACAAAGTACCGAGCTGGAGAATCAGATGACTTCCGTCGAGCGTGTGTTGGAGTACAGGTGAGTTAAATTAAACCACAACATTTTAACGGTTCCTTGACCGAACGTTACGGTTTTAGCAACGTGGAGAGCGAGCCACCGCTAGAAAGTGCACCGGACAAGAAACCCAGGGAGACCTGGCCAGAAGAGGGTAAATTAGAATTCAAGAACGTGGTGCTGCGATACGATCCTGCGGAAGCTCCGGTATTGAAGGATCTGAACTTCATAGTCTACCCTCAAGAGAAGATAGGAATTGTTGGAAGAACGGGTGCTGGAAAGTCCTCGTTAATTTCAGCGATCTTCCGTTTCGCGTTCCTCGAGGGTGCCATCGAGATCGATGGCGTGAACACCATGGAGATAGGTCTTCACGATTTACGTTCGAAGATCAGCATAATTCCTCAAGAACCATTCCTCTTCTCGGGCTCGTTGAGAAAGAACCTGGACCCGTTCGACAACTACAACGACGACGTACTCTGGCAAGCGTTGAGCGAGGTTGAGCTTAAGGAGATGGGTCTGGACGCTCACATCAACGAGGGTGGTTCCAATTTGAGCGTCGGACAACGTCAGCTCGTTTGCTTGGCTCGTGCCATCGTCAAGAACAATCCAATCCTTATCCTCGACGAAGCTACGGCGAACGTCGATCCGCGAACTGATGAGCTCATCCAAAAGACGATCCGCCAGAAGTTTGCTAAGTGCACGGTGTTGACTATCGCTCATCGTCTCAACACCGTCATGGACAGTGATCGTATACTAGTGATGGACGCCGGTAATGCCGTGGTAAGTTTGGCAAACTTTTCTCTTCAGCCGTGCATCAAAACGTGTTTCTAACCCGTTCTGTCCCATCTTAGGAGTTCGATGCACCGCACATTTTGATACAGAAGAGTTCAGGATACTTAAAGAGCATGATAAAGGAGACTGGACCGGCAACAGCGGAAGCTCTGAGAGAAGTAGCCCGCCTGACTTACGAGAACCGTACATCCACTGCCCTTTAATGACTTTTAAACGCATTTCGCCAATTTCTACGTTGGACTCTGCATTAAGTACCCTTCCGTATAGGTTAAATTTTGTAGGTCTATTCTGTCGATAATCTTTTTGTACGATAATCGGTCCGGTAACTATTTAGCTAAGCGAAAGCGAACGTCATCGTTATGATCATTTCGCTTTCGTGGATACAGTATTATCGCATAGATTTTTGTGAATAAAATCACTTTATATCGCGACGAACCATCGCGTACCGATCGCCGATAAATCGGTTAACTCTTTAAATTAGAGGCGTCACACGTACTTTGTTTTTTGTATACGCCGTGCCACAAGTAGGGATAAATACTTTACCTCGCTGTTAAGTGATTTTGGAGATGTTTATACGCGACATTAGGTCTTTCTTGTTCTCGTGTTGGTGCTATACCAGTATGAACAGGCGGATGCCTATATTTCACTTTACAAGTAGAACGAGATGCGGACTATATCGGTAACAATTTTATTAAAACATCGAAGATTGTACTTGATCTTGTGTACATAAACGTTCAAAGAAGAATTACGAATTAGAAATCTTGTTTGTATTGCATCGTTTGCTCGGTCTTACGCGTTAGATACATTGTATCCGTATCTATTACGTAAAGCAAAGTTAACGATAACGGCGTTGTCAGTGCAAACGTCTTGGTAGCGTTTGCAAACATTGCAATTCTTCCTATACAAGCTTCAAAATTCATAAATCACACTATTCATATTTGTCGTACAAGCATAACTGTTTGTAGAAATTAAAAAAAAAAAACAATTGCCTTATGTACAAGTGCCTATGTAATTTAATTATTGTAAATGAAAAATATAAATGCAGAGAATTATTTATCTTGCTAATGCTTGTCTTTCTTTCGCCTTCAAGGTCAAAATTAGAAGAAAAGAAATCCGACAGTTTCTGGAAATATAAATATTCTCGTTTATTAACGGATACTCGAACAATGTTCGCTCCCTCTTCTCGACGTTGGCGAAGAGAAACAGATCTCTAATTTTTTTTTTGTCTTTTTTTTATTTGGTACGTATATCGAGCCTTGTATCGAACGAAAGGAATTAACGCACAGACACGTTTATTTCGTACATTTCGTGGCAAATGCTAACGTGATTTCGCGACTATACATATACAAAGTATAAAAAAAAAAGAGAAGAAATGTCGTACGTTGCGTGCACCTATCGTTAAACAAACAAGTATACCTCCTAATATGTCTATACTCTGCTTACTCGGCTCGCAACAATTGTCCGGGACAATCGCACGAATCGCCCAAACACATTCTCGCGAGACAAGTACACTAGTGTATCGTAATACTGACAGTAAAGAGAGATTACTATATGACGTTAAAAATTAAGCTCAACGCGCGCGTTGCGGATCCGTCTGTAACACCTAAAATACAATTATACGCGAATATAATGGCTAGGCTACAACGTGGTTACAGATAATCGTTACACGCTAGGATTAGAGTTAGAATTACAGGATTTTATCATTCATGTTATGCTCGCCGGATACAATTCTCTAAGTCTATGCAATAGTAAGAACACCTTTAAATAACGGTATAAAAACTGATACTTATTGTATGTATATATAGTACACATAGATACGTATATATATCCTTCTTCCCTTTACACGTATATACAAAACATTATAAAACATTTACGTTCATTCTTTATGCACGCATTCGTAGTAAAATCACGCGTGAAATTAGGAAAGTGTGCCCGGAAACGTAAGTGCATGGAGTTTTGAAACTATTCGGAGATTAAATCTAAAAAAAAATTTATAAAAAGATATAAATAATACTAGCTAAATAAATAATGTGATAGAGCACCGATCTATCCGATATATACAAACAGAGAGAACAGACTCGCTCGCAACGATCGATTACGTAACACTGGCAACGAGATATCGTTGCTGCGCTCGAAACGTGCTCGCGAGAAGGAAGACTGCGCATTGGCCGTTTCCCCATTTTTCGAATTTCGCTCGAACATCCTCGATTTTACAGCTGAAACAATCGCGATAGCTGCCTCGAGATATGGAACGTGACGCTTCATTTTTCTCGTTACCGAAAGGTTGTACAGGCTGTCTCAAAAGCTGCGATTACGAGAAACAAAATTCGACGAGGAAACGGGATTGGCGTCGCGCACCTTTATTATGCTACAATAGACAAGTCTTTTACAAGCGTTTCGTCGCGCAATGGCGGTTCGTCAGTAACCAGATCAAATTTTACACGCATCTAAGAAAAGCGGTTCGAAGCATGGTCACCTTTGTAATCAGAGCTTCTCGAACATTCTTAAACGTCACGCGAGACGTATGGTAAGGACGCAAGCTATTTGATCACGGAGATTACCGTATTTTTATATCGCGTCCGATTTAAAATAGGCTATCGTTCGCATTATGTGCAAAACATATTCGGTCGAAATTACCTGTCGAATCCGTTCTCGGCCGATGACGCAGAGGTTATGACGCGTCGTTCGAATAATTCGCTCTTGTCTTGCGTTTCGATGCGAAATTGCTTCAAACTCGGCCACCGAGACACGAAGAAACACCGATTACCGCATAAAATTACGTTTCGCGGTTAAAATACATGCGAGTAAACACAAAACGTCGTTTCGAACAAACTTCGAACGATAACGCGCGCGTCGGCGGCCATGACACTCGTGCACTTGCGATTCTCGAACCGGCGAATCGCGTTCGATTATCGAACTGCATCGCGTTCGAAAGTCGCGGTAGAACGCGGGAATAATTAAACCTTAAACTTTTAAGTCGAACATGTAGCGTTTATAAAACACCGTAACAATTTTTTCAAGCAAACGAGGTTCTCGATCAATTTGCGCGCGAAAATACAAACATTTCGAACTTTCCACGGGACTCCCGTTCGGAGAACGCGTTTTCCCGTACTTTCGCGAATTAAACGAGGACCTCGAGACTCTCTCGCGACCGGGCCTTCTGTTGTCCGCATTTTCCGTTCGCTTGCACGATCATGGCGACGGACTGGCAGTTTTCGGAATTGATCGGTCGAACGGGCGGCATTGCCAATCGAAGTTTGTACCAGAACTTCTTTCCGCCGGACGCGGGGCTGCCGTTCTCGTTCCATTTCAAAATTTTCAGGCGGTCGAGCGACAGCTCGGCGTCGCAGCCCCGATTCGATCTTTTCGCGATCGTGGTCGCGTTAGGCAGTTTCTTCGTGACTATGACTATCGTTCGCGTGGAGAACGACGACAGTTGTTTGAGGACGGCTCCTACGGTGCTCTCGTTCCACGCGTTTCCCAGCGAGTCAGGGCTGAGGACGACGATGACCCTTCGGCTCGCAGCGACGTGCGGTCCGATCTCCAATCCCCCTGCAACACGATATTTTCTTTGAAACAAATTTCGCGAGGAAATACAGGCAAAAAAGAGCGGAGAGAATTTATAGGTCGGTTCCGATGACAAAGGCGGGTAGCCACAGCGGCAATTTACATGAATAAAATCTCGGTTACAGCCGGGCTCACCTACACGGGCCAATTTTGTCCCGCCAATTAGAAGGAAATTAGCGTCTGAATATTTTGCGGCCGTTATCGCGTTCAGCGTTGATATTCATGAGATGCGGATTGGACGATGCGTCCGCGAAACTAGATGCGGTTGCTAACTTTCGTCCACCTTCATTCCCCCGTATTCCCGGTAATAATTGCGCTCGTTTTGCTCTTCTTGATCGATGCTATCGATCCACTCGTCGAACGGGTAACGACTAACGCCCATCTCCGGTCCTCGAGCATTACTCGTTTAATCGATGCTTTTTTATTTTCTGCCACGGCCAAAATTTAAATGATTAACAAGTTTTGTACTTACAATTCTGATTCAGCTGAGAGAGCTCCAGCGACGTGCACTTGTACCGATGCCTCGATTCCAGGGTGGGTATCACTATACCGATGACCAGATTCGAATCCTTCTCGTGGTAGCACACCAAAGCGTCGCATTCCTTGCCGTCTGCAATTCATGATCACGTTACCCGCGTGCCTTTTCTCCGTTCTCCTTTCTACTCATCGACCATATTTCGAGGATAAAAGGTGACCGCGATTACATCGTTGCGAATAGAACGCAAAGGTGACTCACGCTTTAACGCTATTTCAAATAAGTATCTTTTAAATTTATACATGTGAGGTATAATACAGTGGAATAATAGAGACCTTCAAACTTTTCAGTATGTTTAGCAAACGTACAGGGTATATTCTTAAGATTCTTTGAAGATTTACTCTGTGCTTAATCTCCCGATAATTTATCTGCAAGAATATTTTCTAACCTGACCCTTAAATCGTCAAAAATCACAAGACGAGGGTAAACAGGAGATTCCGACATTGTAAGCTGAGATCGGACAACAAACGATTAAAAAAGAGATTAACAGGGCGAGGGTCGCGTTCACGGAAGAAGAAGCGAAAACATTGATAAGGATAGTTTTCCGGCGACGTCGATAAGGATCGGCAAATAATCGTGTAGCTTCCTATTTATGAAAAGGGAGCGACAAAAATGTGCGGCAGCCTCGTCCCCGAGGTTTCTCTCTGTTTGTAGGCCGCCGGTTTCTACTCGAGAGCGTGTTTGCGATGACTTTTCAGCGAAGCTATCGCGAATTCCGCGGCGGGTACGAAGCGAAGTGAAAGTGGCCGATTGTTTGTGGAACGATTCCACGTTGCCTCGAATAAGGGAGAGTCGGTCACGAGTTATGCGAATTCGCGTAAACCATTAGTCCCTTCTCTCGTATATACGGTGTCACGAGCACGAAGTACCAGGTGCACCGGTTAATAATTCCCAAGATATATTTCAAGAGAGATGTGTAGACGCAAAGGAGTACTCACACTCTTATGTTATTTTGTTGTTCAGTCGACTTAAAAAATTAAGAATTATTAAACCCTTGCACTATTTTGACAAGTCTGACTCGTGACGCACTCGTGACGCACACGTGATGCACTCCTCACGCACTCATGACACACTCATGACGCACCCTTGACGCACTGATAATGTATCAGTGACGCACTGATGACGCACTCATGACTGGGTCAAAGCAAGAAAATGGAGACCCGCGCAAAAATGCGTAGTAAGATTTTTACTCGGAATAAGTCATTCCCTTATAATTATTTCGACCGATATAGCAAATTTTCCCTTAAAAAGTATGATCTCTCGGTTTCGCGTTTTCTTCGGTACTCGTTGTTACGCGTAATTGTCGCGGCACAATTACATCCGAGCGGATTAGATTCCTTAGCCGGAGCGAGGCGGTAAATTACGCGGTTAAACGGAAACTCGTTTGCAGCGGCGTTCTGAGACGGTGTCTGATCGGTGGACACTACTAATAGCCTTAATTAACTTTTCCGTGTAAACAGTCGTTCTTTCTCTGCTGAATCCATTATTCGCAGAAGAAGCTGTCCAAATACTCTGTACAATCTGCTTGAAGTACTGCATGCTTCAAATGTACTTGTCTTATTTCAGAGAGTTGCGCGCTACGGGTTTGCAGAATTATTACTTACAATGCATTCCATAATCGTGCAAAGTTTCGAGGAAATCGGTGCGTCTAAGGTTGTGTTCCACGGATTTGATGTATCTTGACGTAAGAGCTTGATATTAACGCTGTTCTCTAATACCGTACTACTGATATTCCTCTAATATCATGGATGAACATATTCAAGAATAATAACTATTTCTACGAATAATTCGAACGATGCGTTCCGAAGGACCGTTTAAGCCGAGTTTGATTCCGTACGCGAACGGCGGTGGAAAAAATGAAGGAGGAGGTCGATAAATCGCGAGTAGACGCGAGTTACACGTGTAAACCATAGCCTGTTACAGAAGGATAGGCCGCGTGCTATGCGAACGACGAGATCTCGTCGATGGGGTTACATCGAGTGCCGCGAGCACCAGCCCCGTATACGGAAGCTAGAAAATTACCACGATTACCGAGGATTCTTGGAACCACCGACCCGACGACGTCTCCCATTAACGTTTCACGGAGATAGTTTTCTCTTTGTTCACCTGTTAACCGGCTGGGAGGTTCATTTTTGTCATTCGACGCGGACATTCGATACCCTTGCACAATTTTCACGGGTCTAAATGAAAATTTGTTGAGTATCTTAAGTCACACTTAGTCGACCTTAGGTTGATTACATTTTATTTGGAACTGGATTAGGTTAGGTTAGTTAACCTTGAAATATGGAAAATTTAGGAACTTCAGAATGTTAGAAAAATATCAGCTAATATCGTTTAAGAATGCATGTTTCTTAAAGTTTCGATATTCATCGAACTGGAAGCTTAAATTCGCGTTATCACCGACGTGGATTTCTAATTACTCTGAGGAGATTAAACTCGTCCGCGACGAAAGAAAGGAGAAACTCGTTAACACGGCCCGTGGGACTGTTTCATCACGGATTAAACGAAGATTAAGTAAACTGGCATCGATCGAGCGCTCGTTTCTCTGAAAGGTTCGTGATATTACCGCGATTCGAACCTTTTTGCTATCGAATTCTGGAATGCGAATTCGATATGTTAATTTCGGGTCAGACGGTGGTTCCACCTCTTAAAAGCTTGATCGGAACAAACATGAAAGTTTCCGAGTTGATAACATTTGCAGGACTCGAATATTTTTCTTGAGTTATTTAATTTAGTGTTAGGAGTAGATGGAAAAAGATGAGGTTGGGTTTTGCGATAATTACCATTCTCCTCGAGAGGGGCGAATTTGTCACGACAAAGCAGAACCAACGGTAGCCAGCAACGAGCGTAAAAGGCACCGGCTGAGATCAGCAGAACCAGCACCAGCACGCCGACCAGGAACGATTTCCTCCAAGATCCATTCTGAAGTCCTAACGCGAACTGTGGCTCTGTAAAAACAAATATTCTCCTTATTTTTCCTTACTCTCATCGTTCCACGCGAGCCCCTTCTTGAGCAAATATTACGGCGGGCAGATTGGAACCCCCGAGGGAGATTCTACAAAATGGCCGAATTATGCTTCGGGGAATCACGAGGGCGTTATGGTCTACCACGATTATCGCGGAAACGCTGTGCGTACGAATAAGAATTTGTTGGGGATATTTTGGGGTTGCATTTGCTATTTTGGGTCTTGGGAATTTGGGTTTTTAGAATATGAGGATTTTGGGATGCAGGGGATTTAGAGGTGTAGAGATTTGTACCAGTGATGCACTCATGACGCACACATGATGCACCCATGATATATTATTTCTTGTTAAAACGTAATTAATAATAATTTATAATAAAGATTATAATATTTCACATTTGAAAAATGTAGAGTTGAAGTTACAGTTATTCTACTCGTTTCGATTAAATTTCATCTATAAAATTCCTATTTAGTTAATTTTAATTTTCTTTTTTAACGAGGGGTTTGAAAATGTACTATTACAAAAATAGCAAAAATCGATCAGTGTAACGCAAAAATATATTAGAAGAAAAGATTCAGAGAAGAGAGAGTTGAAAACTGTAGAACGAACTGCAAGATAAATGACACGTCAGATAAACGTGAAATAAACAGAGGAAAGAAAATGGAGAAAGTTTTTCTCTGTAACAAACAGTCGCGAGTCGAATCACGACGAGCGTATGAATTTCGGTTAATTGGTTGGAATTAATTGGGCCACGCCGGTAACGAGCGGGGAATTAAATCGAATCCGATTGAAATCGGTAGGAGAGCGGGTCGTTTAAAAGCGCATCGGCTCGTTAATTAGCCACGGGGGATACATTCGCGATTCTTTTTCCCGCGGAACACGCGTTTCTTCCCTCTCTTCTCCTCTATGCGGAGAGAATTACCTTGTCGATATACGTGAGCGGCCAACGTGATCTCCTCGTCCACGCCGTTGCTTACTTCGCACTTGTACTCCCCGTAATCCTCCAGGGTTATGTCTTCGATTTCCAGGTAAGAGCCGATGATCTGATTGTTTTCCCTGAAAAAACAATCGTTACGTTCTTTTTAGCGCTTCAACCTTTAGC
Source organism: Megachile ligniseca (assembly GCA_945859555.1). Taxonomy (NCBI): domain Eukaryota; kingdom Metazoa; phylum Arthropoda; class Insecta; order Hymenoptera; family Megachilidae; genus Megachile; species Megachile ligniseca. The sequence goes on from OX243792.1 coordinate 3,683,135, forward strand.
TGTTAGCACCTTTATATTTACTTTATATATTCTTTCTTAAATTTCTATTATTTGCTAATTTTGAAGACCTGAGATTTCAATCTTGACAAATTCTGAAGACCTGAAATTTCAAGCTAGACTAATATCGAAGACCTAAAATCTGAATTTGAATAAACCCTGAAGACCCACAACCTGAAGCTCGAAAACGTCCAAAAACCCAAAATCTCAACCATATCCTTGCAATGTCCATCTCTCCATCTTTCCAGTACCCTAAACTATTGCTCTCGACTGTACTCGTCGTATCTCCTTTCTCCCTACATAGCGGCGTTATTCGAGCGGGTCAACTCGGAATCAAGTTACGGACCCATTATTACGGGACCATTAATATTAATTCCGTTTCCAACGCGCCGATTAATTCGCCAAGTCGCAGAGAATTAAACGGATTACGCGGGAAATTTAACCGGTCGCGCTCCAACTGTTTTTCATTGTCACCGAACTCGAGGGTGATATCCTTCCTCTTTCCCTTCGTCGGACATTAGAGAAATTTCGCCCCACGAAATTGCACCAACGACCTCGTTTAATTTTCATTACAAGTTCGAAACTTCGAACGTTCTAGACACCAGCTCGTTTTTGCTGCTTTCGGTCCGAATTTTTTCGGGATTTCTCTCTCGACGGAAAAATAAGAACATTTTTTTTGGGATAATGAACTGGATAATTGTCATTATAGTGAGGTTTGAATCTGAATTTAAAATATAAATTTGTGTTTGGAAGTCGAGAGAAGGGTTAGTGTTAGAATATCGCTAATTGAAAGTTTAAGGAAGACCGTAGTTCATCGAGAAATAAAGAAGAATGAAAGAACCATCGGTGTTCATTTTCCGAGTTTACCGATTACGTGAAAGTGGGTCACCTTCGCTAATTGCGTCGCCACAGGCTTCACCGAATATCGTTTTTAACCTTTTTTGACCCACCTTTTGTTCTGGCTCCCTTTTGCCGTCCACCTGCTTCCTGTTTTACCCTCCTTTCCTTCCTCCGATATTTCAAAGAACGCGTAATATCTCACCGGTTCTTCTCGATCTCGCAAGGTAAACGGAGAATATTTTAACAAGTTTCTGCCGGCAGATAGAAGTACGTTTTGTGCTAGCCTTCGAAATCTAAGTTTAAGGCTTTTTCGATAAACCAACAGTTTGTTGGAACGTAATCGCTGTATGCGTTGACTGTGCGAATTGAACCAGACAAAGAAAGTTGAAATGTCAATTCAGTATTATGCAACTAATTATACTTTTGAGGTATTCAAAATTTGAGTGTATTAAAAATTAGCGAGATTTGTCAGCGTGACGCACGGGGTGCGTCACATGTGGAGATATGAGGCACGGAGTTAATATTAAAAGAAAGTTGAGATGTTATGTCAATTTGGTATGCAATCGTTGACTATGCAAATTATAATTGGGTAAATTGTTTTCGATATCCAAAATAAGTGAGTTGACGCACGGGTGCATCACGTGTGATGCAAAGTACAAAGTTAAACCTCTCAGTTCTTATTTCACATCCAAATTTTCAATAAAAATCACTTGTGAATTATTTTCTGCAACACACGAAGTTTATCTACGAAGCCTTGACATGAAAAATTCCACCGATCAATTTCCCGAAATGAGAATCGTTACTCTCGGAGTTTGATTATTTTCCGAAACTTTAGATCCTCCTGGTAGCTCTACGGTTTCATCACGGTCTACCGTTACGTGCTTTTCGAGCATCGAAGACAGATGGTCGATCCTACTCCGTCCAGAACCATTTCGTTCGCCCTCGTGAACGCCAGGGAACTAGTCAGCGAATTTCCACCGTGTGCACGATCTTCTCGACCGGTATTTATACATCTCGATAAGAACAAAACGGGTCTGATCGATTTTCGATTTCCAGATACAATTTTAATCTTTGTCCAACTTTGTTAGGACCTAACTCGTTAATTTCTTTGAGCACGTACGTAATGAACTACGAGATTTCGTAGGTGGACCATTTTGGGTGAAGTTGGGATGTGGAAATTTGGGCATGTAGAAATTTGGGGGATATGGAAATTTGGGGGTGTAGAAATTAGGAGGAATAAGAATTTAGGGGTGTAGTATTTTGAAGAAAGAAGAATTCGAGTATGTGGAAAGTTGGAAGAAGAATTTGGGTCATAGAAAGGCGAAATAACAATTTAGGTCCGTAGGATTTAGAAATTCGAGTGCAAGAATTTAGGAAGTACACAGAAAAATCGGCAAGTTCAATATCCAGGGATAAAGTATACTCAACGAAAGACTAGGATAAAGAAATGAACAAGAATGTGGAAAATCATTTGTTCGCGAGTAACCATCGCTGACAACGCAAACCATTCGGATTCGTCCGAAACGCAACCGCGTGCCGGAATCGATGGAAACGACCGATAACGCGCTAATTTAATCGAGTGAATTGCACGCTGGCCATTTCGCGCTCGCTGCTATTGATCGTGGAATCGAATTAGCGAAATGGTCAAATGTTAATTAATCGGTTTGTCGCGGGTCGTTCCGCGGATCCCGTTTGTCGCCTTCGAGTACAACTTTTCCAATATTTTTTAAGTTGATTCGAAAGAAAAAAGTTGAAAAATAAACGACAGTAAAAATCGAGTTAGAACGACGACTATTTGGTATAAAGCTTCGTCTTCCGCGAAATATCCTCGTCTCAGATTTCGAAACGAGAATGTCTCGTTACGTCGTCTCTGTTTCCATTTTTCAATTACTGGCTCCATCCAGGCTTTCTTCCATTGTTCGTTTTCAATCTTCCTTGGACGTTTATTTTTCGCGGGGAAATTTTCATCGTTTCCCGGACGGCAAACTTTCGCCATCCGAGCCTCCTTTCGTGTCCTGTTCGATCGCAATTAAACGAAGGAGAGCAATGCTCGCTAAGATTATCGATATCCGAGGGTATTACACGGCGTATGCCCACGAACAATGAAACGACGTCGAACAAAAGCTCCGGCTGACTCGGTGCAGCTCGCTAAAACTCTATTCAATGAACTTTCCCTGGCAACTTATGCCGCTGGAATTGGAACGGAGGGTTTGCACAGGGCGCAAAAGAGGGTAGGGGACTACAAGCGATGGAATTTCGATCGAAACTCCTTTTAACCCATTTATTACGCCGTCACTCGATCCACCTGAGTGTATTCTCTAATGTAACGTTCCACGTTTTCTTCTCATTTATTTTAACCGATTAGGTGCTCACGGATTCTGAGAGACCTTCGTGCTTTCACGATAAGTTCAACAAGGTTCTTATTTTAGATTAGAATGGATTCTTATTTCTGGAGTTACCTAGACCTTAGGTTGGGAAATAGTCTTTAAATTCGTATATTCCTTTCTGCAACTGGAAATACATTAATTCTCCTAACATTTCTAAGTCTCAGTTCTCAAATTCTTAGCTCTATGACCCCAAATCCCAAAATTCCAAAATGTCCTCAATTTGCAAACCAAATCCACGCTGCAGATGAAATTTCAAAATCTTCAAACGTACGGTTCCATAGAAATGACCGATATCCAACCTCCTCTCTCGGTTGTCATTTATTTCCCAGTTAAATCAGATTTACGTTGCCAGAATACACTGAACCGTTCCTAGAACGTAACCACGAGTCGATTTTCGTGGAAATTCTGCGGACCTGAGAAGCGACATCGATCACCGGACCGAATTGGCAGGTGCAACGAACAGATTCCGTCGAATTGATGGCGATTCGGTCTCGTTCATCCTAAGCGACTAGTTACTCGCCGACTAATAGAGACGAATTACGCTCGGCCTACCAGCTCCGCTCTATTCACGCGGATCTATTAACGTTGATTGCGTTCGAATGCAAATTCGCGTTGCTCGCTCGTGGATCTGAAACGGTCGGACGAGTTTCTATGCGTTTTCAACCGTTATTTGAGAACCTCTGGAGAAACGGAACTACGACGATCTCTACTACGGTACAGCAAAATCTGAATATAAACGATTCTTACGAGTCTGAACTTTCACTTATATCGTGTACTTTCTACACAGATTGTCGGACATACAAAAACGGAAGAAACACTCCAACGACCTGACGACGGAACACTATAGAATCCTAATGCAAGAATAAAACTTTATTTCTCAATCTTTCTTATGAAACTTTGACCGACTTTGGGACATTTTCCCGACTAAAATGAGACCAAACACCACCGTAATTTGGAACATATTCTAGTACTAGTGCGTCACGAGTGCGTCATTACTGTATTACGAGTGCGTCATCGGTGCGTCAAGAGTGCGTCAAGAGTGTGCTACAAGTGCGTCACTACTGGCCAAAGGCTGACGACAAACCAAAATTAATTTCCATTTTTTTCCAAAAGAATTTAATTCAGACTCTTCAAATTTACAGATTCAATTAGAACGCCCTCAATTGATACGTTCGATCGAAACATTTTACGTTGATGCTTTATTGAAATTCTTTAAAGCACGCGAGCAATCTATTCATTTCATACGAATTCTTTAAATCTGTACATACAATTTAAATTCTATAAAACCGTGCGTTTAATTGAAATTCTCCGAACGCTTCGATCTAAATCCGAGTACAATTTTACTTAAATTTGTGTTTCGATACTAATATATTTTAATATTCGATACACAATCAATTTTAATAATACTGTTGTATGTTAATGAAGCATTCGATAAATGTAGAACAAAAAATAAAACAACGTCAGAAGTAAATATCCCCACAGATTTTGTCACCTACTTGTTAATTGGTCCACTGTGCGTCTTCAAAGAACTCGTTCAGTTTATTTTTCATCGATTATTACATTGGATCGATTCCGAAACGATTCCCGTGGAGAGGTGTTCGTCGCTCGTGCGAATATTTCGTTTGCAGGTAGGTGTTTTAATTGCAGTTGGAAACGAGTAATTTGAGCAAGCGAAATCGTATTTGGATCGTTCGGTTCGCGAACCGCGAAACTGGCTGCAATCGATGCAGCTGAACCGTTCGTTATCAAAAAGTTAACGCGAATTTTAAATCCGACAATTTTTTCCCACGTTCGAATCGATACCCGGTCTAGACGCCATTCAATTTCGTAACTTTTAATTAAAAAGTTGCGCGGTCAAATTCGAAACAATCGGGGACCGTCGGGGGAACGTTTCGTTAACGATCACTAGCTTTTTTCGATCGACCATTTACTTTTATGCGTCGCGACGATCCAGTAATTTTTATGGTAATCTGCTACGTCTTGATTGTCTCTGTCGTTATGGGAATCTAGTGAGGGTAGGAATTGGAGATCTAGTTAGAAAATTTTGCAATTTTTGTAATTTGGGGACATGGGAATTTGGAGACGTAGAAATTCAGGAATCTAAGTCTATCGTTATTTAAGAATTCGCGAATTCCAGTTTCACAATAATTTTCCGTAATCCCATAAAACGAGGAAGTACAGAAACTTCGTAATTTGACAAGTTAAAAAATACTGCAAATGCACAGACTTCGTTACCTGCGAGTTGGAGGACAGTGCGATTTGGAATCTTGTAAACTGCTCCGCCATTTAATAAATTCCCGCTGGACGGACAAATATTGTTGTTTGCTAAACAAGCCAGTCAGCTTGTCGGAGTCTCGAGGACGAAACGTGGACAAGAGACCGAACACCGTTCCCAGATTGATCCTGGCAACAGGGAAGGATACGAGCTCCAGCAAAATTACTCGCTCGGTGAATTAATCGCGCCTACATCGACGTGATTAAATTAGAACGGTGCCGCAATATTATGGTCGACGCGAATTTTTATCACCTTCATTAATTTTCGAGTGAATTACAAACCTTGGTATACGTAGCAACCATAGGACTTTAGTTTTATAATTAATAAATTCAATAAATTCTACAGTTCTACGTTCAGTCAACTATGAATCATTCAAGTTGAGTAATTTAATATAAATGTTCGATAGGTAAGCAGACCGCGGCGCATGCGCACTCCATCTCCCGATATGTTCGCTGTTATTTTAAAATTTTATCAAAATTAACGAATGTGTGCATATTAATTTATGTTCTATCGTTCGTTTATTCATTTTTATATACCGGTAGTTAGTCAAGCTTAATGTCAAGCTGACAATGAGTGTAATTTAATATAAATGTTCGACAGATGCATTCGAAGCGGCGCATGCGCACTGCAATCGCAGACATTTCTTTCGATTCGCCCCCGTTTAAATTCTTTTCGAGATAAATGTCACTTTATATTTTATCCTTCATTTATTTTTGATGTTGAGTAGATACCAGTAGTTCGTGTTAACCAGTCAAGCTGAGAATAATTTAATAAAAATAATATTGAATAATTTGAAGTAAACCGCGGCGCATGCGCACTGCGCACCACAAGAATCCAATACGTTCGCCCTCCTAAGACAAGACTTGTGTTCTTATAAATCGTAGGTCACCGTTTTTTCCCCGCGTTAAGAAATCGATTCCTAGGAACGATTTAGCACCTTTCGTCGATTAACCGATGGCCCTGGTCGCGCCTATCCTCGTATCAATCGACAGGAATGAAGATTGATGGGCCGTTCGCGGCGATTCATAGAACGGAGCCCGTAGAAGCTCCGAGTATCTCGTCAATTGAAATAGTTTAAATCGACTTAACGGCGCGGAATTTATAGAGTGTTCCTAGAAACGTTACGCGATCGCGAAGCCAGGGATCTCGTAAGAGGTGACGGGAAATCGATGAATCGCTTCTTCCCGCCGCGATTTTTGTCTCAGCGTGTACGAACAATCCCGCTTAATTAAGAGAAACCGATAAACCGTCGGCAGTAACCTAGGATCTCGATTTCAGCGACCTGGCGATTTAATTAAATCGCGGCGATTAAAGAAATCCTTACGAATGCGAAAGACGTCCACCATCTTTATTTGATTTATCGCACGCTATGTATTTTTAACAGCGTCACCTGTTTTCCCAAGGAATCCCTCGGCTTTTCCGAACGCTGCGCGCGTATCCTGAACGGAATCAATAATTCAACCGAGATACAGGTGCATCGGTGGCTCGCATTGTTTAACCGACGAAATTTACTCTGCCGAGTTTCGTTAAAGCTTCGGGATTTCTTGGAACGCATCCAACGACTTCCGTTTCCGGCTGCATTCGCTTTATTTGCATGGAACCGTGACATCGGGCTGGAAACTCGCGGTGGAACGAGATATTCGAAACGCGGTTAAATCGTTCAACGACTGAATCGTTCACCTTTTACAATCGAATCGAGGGTTAACTGTGGATTTATTTATTCGACCGGAAGAAGTTTTAGGTAGTGAGGAAATTAGGGAAGGTGGGGACTAGGTATTTGGAGAGGGAGTTAGGGATAATTGATTACGTCCACAAATTCATATGTTCTCAAATTACTACATGACCAAATTTCTATATTTTCGAATCCTTACATCCACAAATTTCTGCACCCCCAAATCTCTACACCCCCAAATCCCACCATGACCAAATTCCCACATGCCAAAACCTCCAAATCACCTCCCAAAATTTCCAACTCCCTAAATGTCCACCTACATCTCCCTCTCACAAAATGTGTATATCAATGAGCTTAAACGAGTATTGTGTCCCGTTTCTCATATCAGCATTTTCCCCAAGGAAACTCGCCATGTTCTCCGCTGTACATAACCGCGCTCCTAACTTGGAGACTTCTCAGCGACAGCTACCCGTTACACCAAAATTTCCCTGGGAATTTCCATTTATGCGATCGCGTCGCGCACGAGTAACTACTCCACGGTGCCTTCTCGAATGCGCGAAACGTCTCTCGCTTCCGCGGCGATTAATTAAGAGCCCCGCACACAGTCGCGTGGAAGTTGGTAGGTACGTTCTATGGAACAGGATCCTATCCGCAAACACGTCCGTAGGTTTCATCGCGAGAACAAGAACCTTCTCGTTCGGAGAAATTGTGCTGGGTGTTTGTGAATCATGCATCTTTTCATCGGTGAATGTGTACAAGAAACTGACACAAAATTTGTATTAACATTCACGACGGAATTGTTTGTCTTATTTTAATCTTACGTGACTAAACTGTCACTTATGTCGTGTACATTATTTTTGATTACATTGAGACTGTTCGTATGTGATAAACTAGTACTCGTACGCAATAGAACTGAGTGCGTCACGAGTTGGATTGAGTGCGTCACATGTCGAATTGAGTGCGTCACGTGTCAAATTAAGTGCGTCACGTCTTGGATTGAGTGCGTCACTTCTCGGACTGAGTGCGTCACATCTCGGATTGAGTGCGTCACGTGTCAAATTGAGTGCGTCACGTGTCGAATCGAGTGCGTCACGTGTCAACAGAAAATTGTAGGTTAAGATAAAATGTTTCGAGAGAATTACCAGACCCAAGAGCTCATCTTACAGACCTAATTATATTATAGACCTAATGATAATTATGAGACATAATTTTAGAACATTCAAGGTAAAATGACTCCGTTTTTCCCGCAATCGGGAAATTCGTACGCACGACGTAATTTCCTGGCAGAACGAAATGAAACGAGGACGGGCCGAAATAATTAAACGGCACATCGTAATCCGTGATGACAGATCCCGTTGTTCCAGGCAGACGGGACTCGTTCGTCAAATTCCAGCCGGCTGAATCAGGACAGATTAAGTTTCCAGCGAGGAGACAGTTTCGCGTGCGTAGGCACGGGTCAGCCAGGATTAAGTGTCTATGCCGCGATTTCTCTACGTTTCACAGAGTGCATCCGGCACGTACAATGGTCTCCTACAAAATTTTCACCGTTTATTTTACAGGGTTTGCTGCGAGACTTCCTGTTTTTGTTCGTTCTGTAGGGAATATGTGAATTTTTATTAACACTTTTCGCAGGGGTTGGTTTTTGGAGAGTTAATTTAACAAAAACTTTATGTAAATTCATGAAATTCTACGTGTGAGAACATACACATACAACGAAAACAATTACGACAATATTTTCCTTTGCGTAGTAATTATTAAAGCAACCACCTACGCTCATCAATCATCACACATGTGTGTGAGCGGCCATTAAAGTGTTGCTTAGGGGCAAGTTTTATTAACTAGGGAATTGTGGACATGTTCAATCATAGACTTCAATTGTAGCTTACATACATTATAATGTACTGTATATTACGTATGTTATGTTACGTATGTTATGTATGTTATGTATGATTATGTTAGATGTGTGAGATATTTTTGTTGCATATGCTACCATATTGGGTGTCATGAAGAGTACATTTGAATACATATTGGGCATCAAGATTGGACCCTTTCACAATGTGGTATTTGAAGAAGAGAAAATTACGCTCCTTAAATCAGTCAAGTTTGCACATGTATCGTTAAAAGCCAACGATTCCACAGTCCAATTAAATGCAAGGTCTAGCCCGTGTCGATAAGAGGTCTCTGGAAAGAAAAGCCGTGAGGTCAAGCCGTAGACGGAAGAGAGGAAGAACCGGGTCGCGAGAAGAATGAAGAGGAAGAAAAAGAAGGAGAGGAGCAGGGTCACGGGTCTTCGGTCTCCATTGGCCGGTTTTCCTTTTGTCTCTCGTTTTGTCGTCGAGACTCTCGATCATCGTGGCGAGATAGTTGACTCGAACTCGGCCTATGGGTGGTCCGTCCAGGCTTCTCATATTCTAAGCTTGGGATTAAACCAGATCGACACGCTTCGTCAAAAATAATAGTATACATACTATATAGTATACAATACTTGTAATTAACCCATTTTGCCACAGTGTCTTGAGATGCATTCAGTGACTTTCGTAAGACATGAACATATGTGATACCAGTGTACTCATATGTACACTATGTCTTGCAGAAGCAAAACTCAAAAGTTCATCTCGTTAAAAAGACCTAACCTTTTCAACCAACCAGATCCATAACAATGAAGACCTGGCTCGATTGTTTTCGGCGGAGATCGCGTGGAAAAACAGCGGTGCATCGGAATATTTTTGCCGGAGTAATCAGACTCGGTAGACGAATCGCAGCCGGTGAGAATCGAGACGATGGTCGAGTTTCGAGATGGAGGGTACCGAGCAGAAGGAATCGGCACGCGAAAAAGGGGGCGATTCTTAGCTCGGTAAGAGAGCAAGGTATCATTACCGTAATGACGGAGCTGGAAGAACGAAAGGAGAGACGAAGAGGATTCCATGGAATTTCTTGCCCGCCATCTCTCGTTCCTTCTCGCTTGTTCCGTGCAAGAACGGACTTCGTCCTTGTTCCATGCCCCAGCTGGAGTTTGTCCCGACGTTATTACGTCCATAATGCCCAGCGGAGGGAAGGGCCGCCGCAAAAAGGCTAATCACGTGGACCCGCAATCGCACTCGCCGACCCTGACGACTTCTGCGTCGAGGTTACCTGTCCACTCGAGAAGCTTGTAATTTCCATTGGACTGCGATGTCGAACTGGAGGTACATTCTAACCGTTTTGACTAGCTTTTATCTATCCTCTCCTCGTGATTCGACTTTTGTGTTTTTCAGAATTTGGTGAGGGTGAACATGAGTCGAAAATTTGGGGACCTGAAGATGTGGATATTTAGGAGTTTGACAATTTGTGGGGATAGAGATGTAAAGATGTGGGGATGCAGAGATTTGAGAGAGGTGTAGAGATTTGGATGTTTGAGGATTCAGAGATGTGGATGTTTGTGAATTTGTGGCTGTGGTAGAAAGTTGAACACTTGAGGATTGAGGTTTTGGAAACTTGGTAATTTAGCAATTTTCACTTCTGGAATCTAATGTGATTTAAGACTTGATTTCGGAATATCAGAATTTACAAACTTGCATATTTAGAAAATGTGAAGTTTGTCAAAATTGTAGATTGTGAAAATTGAAGAATCTACAAAATTTCAGATCTGCAACTTACGAATACAGGAACGAGAAAATTTATAAAATTTCCAGCACGAGTTCCACAATCTAACTTTCCACAGTCGAGCTAAATCGAGAGCACCGATTCGTAACGTGAATGGTGGTAATAGAACTGGGAAAAAGTAGATATCGAAGATAGAAGCAATCGAATCCTGTTTCCCGAGCAAACGATTACCGAAAAACGATCGTCCGAAATCGATACGGAAACGTTGGAAACGTAATGGTATTGCGGTGTCTAGTTACATTCCGGTCTTGGGCATTATCCTAGTAGCGTCGGATGCGGTTACTAATTGGAGGACAGGTTTGCGGGAGAATTTCGAAATTTACCCGCGAGACACGTGCTCGAACGAAAGAGCATTTGCATTCGCGGAAACCACGGACAACGTGGGTTGTCTGCAAGCGATTATACGTCGACCAAAACTCCTCCGTGCGGGAACAATACTTTACAGGATTAATTTCTATTGCTCGCTCGGCTCGTTTCCGCTTACGAAACACGCTTCGTCGACGAATCGACAGATGCTTCGTTTCCGCGGAGAGTACTTGTATCCGTTGTAATTAATTGGGAACAATCCAATCGGACGAGTTCGTTATCGCTCTAACGAGGATTCGATCCATTAATCGCTGCGAATATAGATGTCAATCCATGAGATGACGCATCGATGACGCACTCCTGACGAACCCTTGACGCACCAGGAACGCACTCATGACGCACCCTTGACGCACCAGTAGTGCACCCATGACGCACCCATGACGCACCAGGAACGCACTCATGACGCACCAGGAATGTAATCATGACGCACCCAGAACATACTCATGACGCACCATGTCGTTTATTCGTCAACGTTAACGACATAATACACATACATTCATACGAATAAACCGATCGGAACTTGGATTTAATAAAAATAAGTACAAACGAAAGTGGAACGCTAGTGTCCGAGTGCCAACGGGTGAACATCGTACCGTATAATTGAACCAAAATTAATTAACGTGGTCATCGTGCGTCGCCGATCGTTCCTTCTACCAGTTCTCTCTCCGTTCCGTGTCCTTTGAGGATGACCGGAAGCTCGCGTGTATCCGACGATAATCACCAAGGGTATTTCTCTAAGCTCCTATCAAGCGTTTCGAGAACAGGTAGGTATTTCACGGCTCCCCCGTGGCTTCCGTAAACGCGATATATGCGCGTCTAGGATCAAAGAGAAATTCCGATACTCTCCCGTCGAGCACGTTCCCTAATTAACGGTTCGATACTGTTCGCGTTCCATGTCGTAACGCGGTCCCTTCGTTTCGATCAAGCTTACCCTTCGTTTCGATCAAGTTTGCTTCCCATTGTTTTCGGGAATCGACAAGTTTCCTTGTTTCGTGGAAAATACGACTTGCAACTTTGCACCATAGAGACTCTCAAAGTTGAGTGCGTCACGTTTAGGATTCGGTGCGTCACGTCTTAGCTTGAGTGCGTCATGTCTTGGATTGAGTGCGTCATGTGTCAAATTGAGTGCGTCACGTGTCAAATTGAGTTCGTTACATGTCAAATGGAGTGCGTCAAGTATGAAATTACGTGCGTCACGTGTGAAATTGCGTACGTCACGTATGAAATTAAGTGCGTCAAGTGTCAGACTTATCCAAGTATAACAAAAACTTAATAAGTAAATGAATAACAAACTAGTGCATAATAATATTGGCGATAAATGTATACACCTAATTTGTACATAGCCCACACACGAGTAACATGGTACTAAAAGTGTAAAAGTTAATGGTTACAACTGTAGGAGGTTGTTTGGTAGCAACTTACCTAGATACCCTGTGCTGAGCGATCCTCCCTTGATTCGGCAACGTCAGGTTGCTGTCACTTTTCGACCAGGTGACCGAATTTTTCGCGTCCGGAAGCTCGACTTTTCCCAGGTAAGCTTCGCAAAACAATCTCGCCGCACCTCCCAAGGGAACCAATTGCGAGGTTGGCTTGTACGTCGGCAGTGGTTTACCCGTATATCCGCCGGACTTCTCTCCTAAAAGCATACGGCGAACGTCTCGTAAAATATTTGACAACCTCCGGAGGATGGTACACTCTGAAACCTTCCCTCGGATAAGAACACGTCGCCACTTTTTTTAGCCGCAAACTTTCATATTTCCAAATTCCCAACTTTCGCAGCTTGCGAAGTCGCAAAGTATTGCAGTATTTGCAAGTATTTTAATTCTCCGATCAAGGCACTTTCGAGCTTCTTAATTTACATACACAGATTTCCCAAGTTTACTTTCAAAAGTTTCGGTTTCCCAAATTTTAGATTTTTAAATGACTTTGAAATCTACATCTGCAAGTATGTTGCTAAACTACACCTCAAAATCCTAAATTTAAATTTTCTACACCCCGAAGTTTCCACATCCCTAAATCCACATTTTCCCTGGAGAAATGATATTTGCAGTTGACTGTACAGGGTATTTTATCGATTGTATCTTCCCCTAATCCGTGGTTTTAAGAGCGGTCACCGTCGTCCTAATTCGATGCCCAGTATTTTCGCATTGGTTCTTAATTTAGCTTTCGAAAGAGAATCGGCACCGCGCAGACATCGTTCGAAAACCCGATTTAGATTTCGTGATTTTTCCTCGTAAAAGACCTTTCGAACTTCTCTCGAAATAGACTCGAAAGCGTCGAGGAAAGTTTCTTTGAACCGTAGGTCGTGTCGAAACTTCAATTCCGTGCGTTTCCTCGCGGCTTTTGTCCTGTTTCGCGAACAGCCATGCAACAGGGATACGCGGATAGAGAGAAACCTTTTGTATCCAGCCGGAACAAACGAGCAGAAAGTATTTCATGGAAACGCGAACAACTCCTAATGGCTGGATTACAGTTAGACGAGAGTGGCGTTATTAAAGCGATTTTCATTTCCCGCGCGATTCATTCTTCGCTTCGTGCCACTTAAAATACCGTGTCCTGCTGCGTTCGTTGGAATAATTACGAACATTCGTTTCCTTCGGTGCCCGCTAATTACCCACGACCGGACCGGATTCGCTCTCGCGTTCCTTTCCCGTACCAAACTCTCGATTATAGTCTCGATATTAGCGAAAACTTCACTAGTTTCTACACGGATACAGGTGAAAATGATGCACACAAGCGAACTTGACTTATACGTTATACGGGAAAATGTATATGATGCGAGTAAAAATTATGTACACCATACAAGTGAACGTGATGTAGACTATATAACTGAAAATGATATATACGACACCAGTGACAGTGATATACATGGTATCAGTGAAAATGATGTAAAAGATACAAGTGAGTTAGAGAACGCAAAAATCGCTCGTGTACACCGTATCTTGTGCATCGAAACTCGGTGAAATCCATACTAAACGTTACGACGAAAGAGGTCTTCTCGTTACAAGGTTTTTATTATTAAAAACACGCGTTGACCGAACGGAAGGCGATTCCGCCCCGCGAGGAAATACGCTGGCGTATATTAAATCGCTACACGCGCCGCTTAATATCCTGGACGCATCGTTTGACAGGAGCAAATGCAACTGCACACACGTTGGTACATGCGTGAAATCGCGTCACGCGTGGTATCGTCACGCACGACGCGTACACACCGTTACGTGTGCGCTAGGTGTACAGAGGTTTCGTGAAATTAATCCGAGAGTCTACGGAGTCCGATTTACACGGGACGCGGGCGTCGAAACGCTCGATTTTCGTGTCCATTTCGCGGCGGGATTAATGATCGTTCGTAATCAGAGACGCCTGCGGAGAAAATCGAAATTTTCACTGCGTACGCGCTAACGCGTTCATTAATTCCGCACAGGCACGTATGCAACGACGTCGCTGAATAACTTTGAAAGAAATACCAACCTGTTCCTTGACACGGCGCTCGCGACTACGCGATCTGAGGGAGCGTCGAGACGCTTCGTCTCCTGCATACGCATACAAGATTTTGTAACTCAAGACTTGCTGTATGCTATTGATACAAATGTACCGGAGAATTCTATGAGAGGGAAGTTGAGGAAATAACGAAGCATATGTAAACAGCAATACCATATGTATACAAATATGCTTGCGTTCGTAATTCTCTTTTTTGTCGATAGAGGGACACCACTTTCTCGCTACTACCAAGTCCTCTTCTCAACACCTTAGTTATGTGAGAGCATACATTGAATACAAAACGAGACACTTCCTTTACTCTTCACATTACATTTGCAGCAGCTGCCCAGAAAATTGTAGGTTAAGGGGTTGAGTACACTGTCACTCGATCGAGTATAATTACTGGGAAGGATTACACTCTCGATTAGGTAAGAAAATAACGGTACCGAAAGTATCGACGTTTATCTCGGAAGAGTTGTTCGGTAAAAAGTCCCCCATTGAAATAACGTAATCCGAGGATAAGGAAGCGCTATCGGTGTGCCGGATTCGCTGGGAAGAAACGATTTTCTCGGAGATTAATGGAAATCTTAAGCCCGTGGAAAAGCGTGGACGGTCGTCAGGCGTTAGAATAAAACGCAGGTTTCCGAGTTATTACCTCTCGAGAGCCACCGTCTCCTCCGCCCATGCTTCCGTGTTCATCGATTTCCCTTCGGAACCGGGGAAAGAGGAGCAGAGAGTACAAGTATTTGAATAAAGCTACCCACGCGCGATTCCGAGAAGCCCTGTTAAAACCGCGAAAGGAATCGCGTGCCCTTTCTTCGCCGGTAACCGGGATTCTTGGAAGTCTTTCTCGAGAAGTTGCTCCTCGGCCGCGAGCGTGCGTTTCCGTCGCGAAATCGCGTTCATTCTGCCCGTCGGGATCTTCCTGGAAACCGCGGACTGTCGAACCGGGAACGTTCTTACGACACGACAGTCGCGAAAATCTCGGAACGTTTCCAATTCAGCGAGCGCTTTTCTTGTTTCGCGATCCGGAAAGGAATCCTTTGCGTTCCGAGCTTCGAGACGGGGATTCGTTTTACGATCGACTTTCTACGGGGGAACAAGAGTCTCTTCACGGGTGATCGAAAAGTTTCCTACGCTCTCCCGTTTTACATCGGTATACGTCCGAGGGAACGAATAACGGTAATAAAACTGTCGAACCCTTCGGTCACCACGTTTAGTTACGCGTACAATGCTGTTGGTCCTCGACAGGCGACTCTCAGTTGCCATTTATTTTAATACATTATTTGAACCAAGCATTTTTCAACTAATTCTGTAATGTTACATGTGTGATGTGTAAACATAGTGAAACACACGCAAACACATACACACACGTACTCTCATAGTCTCATACATGCACACACACACATATGTACGTACATACTCTCATACATGCATCACACATATATATACTCTTATGCATGCATACACACATAGTCTCATACATGCACACATACACATATTCATATATACACACAGACAATATTAGTACACAAATAATAACCTCAAAATTCATTAAACTTTTAAGCTAGTAAATTTTAAAGTTGCTATACGTAAACAGTAAAAGCTGCGACTGCAACGAGTTAGTTTTTCCGTTCGTTCTTTTTCTAAAGATTAGAACTGGCGACAGAAAAGACGTAGGAGTGGCCGCGACACCGATGACCCACTGCCGGCCCTCGCGTTCCGCTTTACGATCGATCCACGAGAATATCGTTTATTATCCACGGAATCGCGGTCTAGGGCAAACTTATTGCCCGCCAGTGCGTAAGAATAGCGCAGAAACGTGTGTCGGCCGTCACGGACGCTGCTCGCGAAACTTTTCTCTCTTGCGACAATAATTTGGGGTTTGAACGTTGGGAAATTGCGGGTACGTTGCTGGAACGTGTGGTACGGAAATGTGGGAATTTATGAATTTGAGAATTTGGATATTGGGGATTTATGTTTTGGGAAGTTAGAGATTACCTAAGAGGTTATATACAATTTTCTCTTAACCTGCCAAGTTACGTCAGTACAAAAACAGAACCAAAACGAGATTTACATATCAATTCCATCCCACTTCCCAAAAAACGAGCTAAAAAACTTAACCTGACAAATTCTGTGAAATTCCCAAAAATATCGTTGATTTAATAAAACGAAGAATAAAATACACACACGTCAATTTTGATAAAAGACGTCAGTAAAGCAGAGAAAGCATGTCCGTCAACTGTTAAATATAGTTTTCCCATTTGTACGAATGGTAAAACGCGAAACCGAGCCAGGGCAGAGTTCGACCGGCAGAAATAGCCGAGGAGAGATGCATCAGCTAATTGCATTACTGGTAGCATCGTTGCTCGCAGACTCCTCTCGAGCTGGTACGCGTTTACTTAATGCACGGGTCACGCAACCGCTCTTCGAGCACTTAGCCCTGAGCTATTGCTCGTAACTCACCCTCCCTGTGTCGGTTCAACCCTCTTCTAACAAACGTTGAGCACGCGTGTATGCGTTTAAAGAGGGTTGCTACGAAAATGGGCTTTTGAATATTGCTGATCGCTGCCTGACGCATGCGCAATAGGACTCTCAGAGACGTCTCGTATTTTTTATTTTTGTACGTATAATTACGCTTTGAGTCAAACTATACCTTGAACAAACTATGTGGAGACAGTTTTGAAAAGGAAAGAAAATTTGATATTAACAAAATTCATGTTTTAAATACTTTGCGCTGGTCCGCTGTAGTAACGGCGCATGCGCACTGGGCGTTCCAGACTCGTAGCGCTCCTGTATTTATTTCTTATTTCTCTAACAATAAGTATAATAAGACCTCGAATTAAAATTAATACAGTAGTAGAAGGAGGAAAGTTTCGATATACAAGCGATATTAATAAAATTTGTTTATTTGTACGTTTACAATTGAGAACTGCAAAATATCAGCGTTTCGTACACTTGTATGAGCATATTTGCGTTATTTAAGTATGCGGGGATACACATACTAAATACTAAATGAAATAAGTCTTGGCTGTACGTGATGTCTCTACACACGTGTTGCCATACGTAAAAAGTCCCACGAGGCGTTTCAAGCGAAAGGAAGAGGTAATCCGCTTGGTGAAGAGAGAAGCCTTTCGAACGGAACGTTCTAAGGGCAAGTTCGACGAAAAACCGAAGGTTTAATCGTTCGGACAAGAGGTAATCGGTTACGAGGAAAAGACGCCTAATCGAGATTCCGCGAAAGTAAAGCGACGCGATACGCGCGCTTCCGCGTCGACTTATCTCGATGCACGCCGCGCGCATCCGCACCGATAACCCTTCTGTCCGTTCCTTTCCGTTTAATTTCCAAGAAAAAACCAATCGATTCGCGCCTCCTGGAACACCTACGCATCGATCGCTTCCTAAATCATCCCCGTAACGGAGGGGCAACGTAAATAACCCCGGCCAATTTTCCCTGTCCCTATCGATCTAGGGTTTACGCGAAACTGATCGTTGGCCAAGTTTCAGCCAATTCGTTTTGCCGGAAAACGATAACGATCGAGAATTATAGGATGCGATGGTTGATGAACTCTCGAAACTCGATAGTATAAACTTGCAAATTTTCGCGAAATTTCGAGCGGAGTTTCGAATCGCTGTGTATTCTGAGAAAGCTGCCCCATCGTTATTATTACAGTAAAATACATCTTGTTGCTTTATGCACCAAGAGAGTTTCGGCCTTTGAACAATTTATTTCCTAAACATAAATCCAAGTATTTCATAGAGATGGTTGGGAATGTCGAAAAAGTCGAAAACTTGCTGACTAGTTCATTTAATACGAGACTTATAATCATAAAATTGATCAAATACCGATTGCAATGATTCAAGCGAAATAAATCGGGGAGGTACGATTTCAACGCGGTAAACGCGCATGCGCAGTGTACAAATATGGCGGTCGAAAAAGAATAGTTTAAACCTGCACATTCACCAGTGAATTTCTAATCCATATTTTATCATTTGTAGAAAGAACACTTTGCTTGAGAAACTCCATCCAAAACCTGATTAAAAAGAATTCCACTTTGTACCAAACGGTAATTACAATTGACTATGAAATGTTTACTCAAATACTACTGTAAAATAAAAGGATCATAGAAGGTAGGAATTATATGGAGGAATTATACCCCGCAGTTTTTCCGAAAACTTCATAGAAGATTCTACTTTCGTAGAATATTCGAAGGAAATCAAAGCGATTCCCGGGTCTGAAATAAACCGGTAAATCGGAACTCGATGTCGAAGGGAACTCGAAACGACGAGCTTTGCATTATTAAAACGAACGTCAGAGAAGAGGGATCAAGTATTTGCTCTACGATCAGATCTCTTGTCCCCATATCGAGAAGTCTCGATTCATTTGCGCTTCTCTCTTCTCTTCGTTATTTTTCGCGTCGATTTTGTCGACTATTAAAACCCTTGACCTACAATTTTCTGGACAGTTGCGTCGTTCGTTGTTATGCTACAACGCGAGGACACAATAAACTACACAACTTGTTGAAGTGCTTTTTTGGAAATCTACATTGATTTTCATGAAGATAGAAAATTAAGTACACATTGCAATCCCTGGCTATCGAAGGACCACACACGAAAATTTTACTTTCATGGCTGTATTATGTCATATATGGAAAATTGTCTTATGTCAAAACTTTTACTGTATACGTTGATGACGATATACATATACATATCAATTTCATGAGCAATGCGTCAAGAGTGTGTCATGGGTGCACTACTGGTGCGTCAAGAGTGCGTCATGGATATACTATTGGTGCGTCACGAGTGCGTCATCATTTGTAGAGGCCTTTCAAATTTAAAAACGTGAAAAATGAAAATTTATAGTGGTCAATGGCCAGGGACTGTATACACCAGTAGGTTTAGTGTTCATATGCACCTAGTTTCAATCGATTATTTATCACCAGCTAATTAATTGAATACAAATATGGAGGAAGCTTACCGAGAACGGCCAGAGTGATATCTCCTTCGAGGATGGTCGTGTCGTTCCTCGCTCGACAAGAATATCGTCCAGCATCCGACGCTCTCACCTTCTGCGCGTAAATCGTCTGGTTCGCGCTTTCTGGATACAGGATGAAGTGACTGTCGCCACCTGGCCAAGGATAAGGCCTGTTGTCCTTGTACCTGCAACACCAACGTGTGTAATTAGCAATTTGCTTACAGCTTTCGTCGTTTCTTTAATTCCGTGTCGATTTCATCGGAACTTGTCAGATATATTTCGTATTATAAATTTCAAGGATAACTGATAGAAGGATACTGGTTCGGTAGACTTGTGTCTCCTGCATTGTCAAATCTTTGAATACCGACATCTTTGAATTAACTTGCTATTGTCTCTAAATGGGGACTTAAAGGGCTGTATCGGTAAATTTTCAGATCCCTTATTGTCTCTCTAAGTCCCTGTATCGGCATATTCCAAAACTCTAGCACCCATAAATCTTCAAATCTCAATTTCAAATCCCCAGCTTCCTATGTCCCTACGACCCAACGTCAAATCTCTTAATTCCCATATCGGTGGATCTTCCTGAGCTCTCCAAATCAACTTCCTACTCTCTCACATTGTCAAATACCTAAATTCCCTTGTGATTATATCTACGAGTCCTAAGCTCCCCAAATCTCCAGCTTCTCAAACATACTACATCGATAATACAAATATCAAAACCTACATTTAGAAATATCTACAAATCATTCCAACTAAGACCTCGATATTTGAACGCCTTAAGTATCCTGTTCCAGGAAAGGTGGCTGCTCGTTTTCAGGGGAAGCGATTAAATCCTGGTCGCGGGTTTTCGCGATTCCGACAACGATTTCTTCTCCGCGAACGAGTACGGCCAGCTCGTTTTTCCGGCAAACGAGGGGAAATTGCGAATCGAAATTACGCGTGTTGAGTACGGGGCGTTCCCGTGGGACGAATAGCCGAGGGAACGCGAGAAACGTGCCGCGATGCTGTGAACAGCGGGGAAGGACATCGTACTGGGAGAGCGAGCACTCGATCATTTCCATAATCAGAGCGTAAATCGTGGCGATAACGATGGGGTCCGATCGATCTAAGGAAGCACCGGGTGCTTCCGTACCATGTAATTCCGCGATATCCTAGCGAAAAATCGTAATACCGTGGACGCACGCGAGTTCCGGACACAATTTACAACTGGAATCTATGCTCGTTCGCGGCTTCTTTACGACAACGAGCTAACGTTCGACAAACTTCCTTTCGGGTATTTGGCCATTTGGGATGTGGGATTTGTGAGTTTGAAATTTATTTGGGATTGAAATGTAGGGATTTGGAAACTTATTTGAACATTTGGGAACTTAGGAATCGAACGGACATAAGACTCGTAGTTTGGGGCTTCGAAATTTCAATACAATATAAATAGAGGGATACAGAAATTTAGGAATTTACAGATTTAGGGATTGAGAAGTTGGCAAATTGGAAATTTAGGGATTCCGGGATTTGACGCTGTTATTTGAGGACTTGAGGTTTAGGTATTCAGGAATTAGATAGTTCGGTAATTTGATCAGAGGCTAACACTTCACCTGCCACATCACCCACCTATGATGCTTAAACCATACCACCACCTAAATTAATAATTTGTTCGTATACACAACTGAAAACACTCGTATTGAAATTACGAATAAGAAATATTGTTGCAAAAATGACCAATTATTAAAATTACCAAATTAATAAAAATACTACCTAACAAAAAGTTGCACTACCTAACAAATACTACCTAACAAAATTAATTCTTAATACGGTAGTCAATATTAAATGGTTAGTATATTGTAACATCTCCATAAAAGCACGAGAGAAGCAGAATCCATCAAATCAAAAGTCCGTGAAAAAACAGACGTTAGAAATATCTGAATGCGTTTATGTAGGGTTGCCCACGCTCTCTGGACAAATCAATTTTCCAGGCCGACGCGTTCGGTCGGTTTCCAAGAACAACGGGCATCGCGTCATCGGAGTTGGCGTCAAACAGGCTTTCCAGGAAAATTAACTGAACGATTCTGGTCCGAAAACGAGCGTAATATCGGCTAACGAGCGGTCGCCCGGAAAATATAGATCGCGGTGCCACGTTTGCGGAGATCGTCCCGCAGATTCCGAGAAACGATCGACGATCATTGGTTATCGACGAGTTAACGTCTGCACCGCGAGAAAATTCGAACCCGACTATTCGCACGAATGCTCCATTATGTAGTTAACGTCGTACAAGAATAAACGTCGCAATAAGAGAGTACCGTTGTCAATCCACGAGTTGGACATGAGTACCGATATTAACCCATGTGTTTAGAGCTGCGACTTTCATTTGATTTTCAAGAAATTTTGTTATTAATAAATTGACCGAAGGAAGACTTATTCGAAAGACACGAAGTAAAGTTGTTAGCAGAAAGATTTGGTGTTCGATAAGAGTTTAGGAGTTGGAGTTTAGGTATTGGAATTGGTAATATGGAATTGGTAATATAATTACTTAGGTAATATGGAATTGTTCCTGGTGCGTCATGAATGCGTCAAGGGTGCGTCATGAGTGCGTCAAGGGTGCGTCATGAGTGTGTCTGACGATTCAAGGGTGTGTCATGTGTGTGTCCCTGGTGCGTCAAGGGTGCGTCATGAGTGTGTCCCTGGTGCGTCATCGATAGTTGTACTTTGTATCCCCTCTAACTCCTGCGACATCAATCATACTTAAATAAAACAGAAACGTGGTCGCGTTAAATCGACGAAGTGTACTAGCTCGCCATTCGGAAGCCACAGTCCGAATTCCTGGCACGTATCCTCGAATTTCTGGCTCTTTCCCCGGGGAAACCGCGCGAAACAAAGAACTTCCGGTATCGGTAGCGAGTCTCCGAAGCCACGAAACGGGACCGGGGGAAATTGAATCGAGGCGCTTTTCAATTTCGAGAAAAGGAGGCGAACTCACGGCGCGAAAATGGCGGAAAAGCGGCCGAACGTGGGCGAATCGAATTAGCGGCGAAATTCTGCAGCCGTAGGAAAAGACTGGATTCCGAGAAAAGTTGCCGCAAACTCTGCGGAACGAGTCTTAATCGCATCCACTTGTTTCTGTAGCAATTGTACGCGTTCGTCGAAAATACTCGGCAAAGAGAGAGTAACTCGAGGAAAGTTTCGATCGTTCTATTAGTTCGCTATGAAAGTTCTCGGTGATCGTGGCTGATACACGAGTTCGAACGTGTATCGAACGCTTTTTTTTATTTTTCACGGCAACTTTTATCTCGAATGTGTTGAACGTCTCGAATAAAACTTAGATTTAATAACTTCTTTTATATTTATAAAAAAATTGCAGCATGTACTGTGGCGACAAACAAATGCAGATCGAGTAGTGACAGCCTCATAACGTTCTGCAATGAACATGTTCTACGAAAATATAACTTCTTCCTAATTTATTTTCCCTTCTCCGAAACCACTTAGATATTACTTCTGTTAATTTTCGAAAGAGCAATTAATCAGAACACGGAGTATTACTGAGTAATTCATCAGCGCCATTTTATTTGCGTCAGTAAAAAATAAATGAAATCGAACAGGAACTTTAACAGTCGAAAATGGTTCGATCGAAAATGGAATCTGGTTGAAAAGCTGCCCGATTTACAGGGTCGCGTCGTTGACGCGTTGCTCGTTACAGAAATCGCGTCCCTTCTGTCCCATTTTCCATGGAAACGGTTTCTCGGAGCTTCGCGGAATAATTTCCCGTCGGTGCTATTGATCTCGTGAGCAAGAACGTCGCCGAATAATCGACGAAGCGTGGTAATTTCGTTCGGCTATCCTGAACGAAGCGACAGTTATTAAAATCGCGGACCGTGAATAGCCGACGCGTCCAGCACACCGCCATCTTGTCATCGAACTCTAATTCCCTTCCTCTTTTTATGTAAAATAAGGTATTTTCTGTAAGGTTTCACACTGCAAATTGTTTCATTTGCAACAACTGGAATGTTGTTAAATTAAGTTACAAGAATATATTACACTACAGACCATTAAATCTTGCTGGTTAATTTGGCAAGACAATTCGATAACATGAAAGGAACGGTTATCGATTCGATGCTTGTTAATGAGAATGTATAAACAGTATAATATATCGCAACATGGTAATTTCCGAATATTGCACGATGCAAACTTCCATATATTATGCTAGTAGAGTACATCGTTGATTAACACTTGGAACACAAAATGGCTGGTCATCAGGTATAGAACATGGCGATCGATGTCACTTATGGTACATCAATTTTAAGCTAATAGTTCAACAAACGCGGCTGCATAATCATTTTATCGGTATTATGAATAAAAAATAATTAACAATGATAACACATATAATTACTGTTATAATCATAACAGCAAAGTAGCACTTATGATACATCAAATTAAAGCTTGAAGTCCAAGGAAGAAGGCTGTATAATTGCTTTATGGATTTGAACACAAAATGGCTGACCCTCTATTATAATACATAAACACTGCTGGATTTCAGAATAGCTAAAGTTTGATATGTAAATGATGACATAAAACGATAACAAAGTACTTATGACACATCAAATTAAACCTGTAAATTGAATAAAAATGACAATTTAACAAATTTTAAATACAAAATGACCGACCAACAAAAGAATTGATCTATTCAAGTAAGATAGCACAGCTGGCATAGAACTTTACAAAACTTTCCACTGAGAACAAACCTCGACAGGAAAGTGCAAAATAACTTAATTCCCGAGCTATAGACGTCGTGTGAACGATTCTAGCGTTCCTCGAGGATTTTTCTCGGAAGATTCTAAACGCGATATCGATTGTTAGAGAAACGACGTAAAAAATTGAGAATAATAGAAACCGTTGACGATTCGAAAGGGAGACAAAGCGTCGGATCGATCGAGAGGGTGAACTTTCCTGGAAGAGCGACGTGACGCGAGCCAACGCGACGAACAAATGTCGTGGAAACGTCGTACGTGGTCGCGGAGCGGCATCAGCGCTTCGTTTTTCCCCTCTAATCGCTTCTGCGAACAGAAAAGTGGAAGATTGCTCGGCTCGCGATCGATTCGTACCACTGATTCCCTACGTAATCGGTGTATCCTGTCCGCAACGTTGCTCTAGCTCTGCAATTTGTCGGGAGAGACGTTTTTCCTCTCCATTTCGCTTCTCTATACCTTGCTACACAACATGCACGACTTCGATAATTAGAGCTTTAAATGAAATATGGGGTTATTTTGAATTAAGTACTTTGTATCTTTAGAGAAAATTTATTGAAAGTGGAAGACTGCACGGAGGGTCAAACTAGATGTGGACTAAAACTAGATGTGAAAGACTAAAGCTAGATTTTTTTAATACGAGTAAATGTTCACTTTCTGAGGAAAAAATCATAAAACCACTACATCCCTTTTCTACAT
Source organism: Megachile ligniseca (assembly GCA_945859555.1). Taxonomy (NCBI): domain Eukaryota; kingdom Metazoa; phylum Arthropoda; class Insecta; order Hymenoptera; family Megachilidae; genus Megachile; species Megachile ligniseca. Next base: position 3,708,198 of record OX243792.1, read on the forward strand.
CTCCAAATCCTTACACCCCCAGATCTCTACATCCCTAATTTCCTACACCCCCAAATCTCTACATCTCCAAATTCCTACATTCCCAAATCTCTACACCCCCAAATCCCTATATCTCCAAATCTCTACACCCCCAAATCTCTACACCCCCAAATCCCTATATCTCCAAATCTCTACACCCCAAAATCTCTACACCCCCAAATCCCTACATCTCCAAATCTCTACACCCCCTAATCTCTACACCCCCAAATCCCTACATCTCCAAATCTCTACACCCCCAAATCTCTACACCCCCAAATCCCTACACCCCCAAATCTCTACACCCCCCAAATCTCTACACCCCCCAAATCCCTACATTTTCAAATCTCTATATCCTCCAAATTGTAAATCGCCGGTCAACCAGCAGACCGATTGTTTTTCCCGCAATTTCTCCTCGCGCTTAATCGCGTTACATTATGCCCGTCATTACGAATTTCCCATGCAGAATCCGAGGGGATTCGACATCTGCCTATCGATTCTCGATTCCACTGCTTTCGACAGCTTAACGAGTCGCCTATTTCACTCGCTGGAATTAAAATCCGTCCGTTGTGCCCTTTCTTCGAGTGCTCGTTTCGATCGAATGTGCTCGTTTATCGGAATTAATGACGCGATCACTTCTCTTCTTTCGATGAGAAATAACTGAACCGTTTTTGATTGTAGTACGCAGAAAACTCGTATCTTTACAAGACCTTCACATGTTTGTACTAATGTTTCTGAACGATATAATTAATTCCATATCTTTCACTCGCAGGTAGAATTATGTATCCATATGACAATTCAAAGAACAACTATTTACAGATAGGAAAACAAGAAAAATTTGCATGTAGTTCATCTTGTTCATAATTAATTCGAAGTATAATACCTGTGTTCTGTAAAATTGTTTGCGAACTGTATTCGAACACCGTTCCAGTTAAACTTGTAACAAATATTTTTTAATAAAATCCCCAGCGTGATACCTGATACAAATAATAAAACAACTAACAGAATACCTTCGAAAGAGCTTTTCGAGAATCGACAGCTCTCCTGAATAACAGTATCAGATTACGACTAAAAAGCGAGTAATTATAAATCCGGCAAGCTCGAGAGTGATTTCAGCATTCATGTCGATCGATTTTTCCTTCAACGCCTTTTCGCTCGGTTTCCATACATTAGAGTGAACTGTTGAATCCGTCGGGCTAATAAAAGCAAGAGCTCACAAACGCAACGCGTAAAACGAGAGAGCGTTGCCGATTAGACCGTGCAGCGGTTCGTTAACGACCTTTGCAACTTTTATTCTAAGCGCGATGTCAAAGGGCGACTGTTTCCAGGATGCCGATTAACCGAATTGCAGTTTCAAGCGTAATCGATACATCGAGCCTTTCGATCTCCTTTTTCCTTTTGACGAGGATTCCGAGATCAAAGGCAGCTTTTCAGGATCTGTGATCGGTTGAAAAAAAAAAGAATCTCTTTGGTTACCAAGAACCGGAGATCAAAGCTGGAATCGATATCTCAGGACCTTTTTGAAAGGTCCTTTCTTCTAACTGGATCTATGGACCGAATCTTTGATTCGCAATGCTAATTGCTTCCTTAAGTGTAGTAGCCATCTTGTTTATGTTAGTGTCTGTTTTAGAAGCTGAACAACTTTATGGGGATGTAGGGATTTGGGGATAATTTGGGGACATATGAATAGGATATAGGAATGTAGAAATTTGGGGATTTAGGGATTTGGGGGTGTAGAGATTTGGAGATGTAGGGATTTGGGGGTGTAGGAATTTGGGAATATAGAGATTTGGGGGTGTAAGAATTTGGGGGTGTACAGATTTGGGGGTGTAGAGATTTGGGGGTGTAAGGATATGGGGGTTTAGGGATTTGAAAATGTAGAGATTTGGGGGTGTAGAGATGTGGGGGTGTAGAGATGTGGGGGTGTAGAGATTTGGGGGTGTAGGAATTTGGGAATGTAGAGATTTAGGGGGCGTAGGTATTTAGTAATATAGAGATTTGGGGATGTAGAGATTTGGACTGTGGAAATTCAAGGATGTAACGAATTGGAGACCTGCGTTAGGAACCTGCGTACTTAGAAATGTAGCGATGTAGGCTTCCAGAGATTTGGGGATTTAGATCTAGAGATATAGGGATATATATTCAGGAACCTAGGATCTGTACAGTAATATATTTTACAGCAATACATATTTAATAAAGACGAACTTTGGAAATTCGAGACAGACTCTAATGTAAACAAGATGGCCGTAAACAAGATGGCCGAAAAGTGCGCCCCTACACCATTCCCTATCCTAATAGCATCCTTAATCCCTGCGAATGAACTGCTGTTCGAATCGAAGCCAAATCCTGGAAAATCGGATGAACGCGTCGCAGGTCGAAATATGGCGACAGAGAGGCTGCTTTCACCGCGAGAGAAAGATGGACGAGCGGCCATCGTCGTATTTCAGCGGAGAAACGTCGATGGCGTTCAGTCAATTATTCTCGGATTCGAAAAGCGGAAATGTCGCGAGTTGCCAGTCAACCTGCTGATCGGATCGTTCATCTTTTTCGCTTCCGAAAATCACGACCATAAATTAACTTGTTCGAACCATTCGAATTAGAAACTTGAAATTATTTTCAATCTTCATGAAAGAATAACTCTATATAGTACTTTTGTTCCTTCTTTTCAAGAGAGTTAAATTATCGTCAAACAGAATGAACCAAGAATTTCTCACAAAAAAAAGACGATACAAAGTTAACTTAATTTACTTCAACCGAGACTTTAATTATTTCAGATTACAAAATTTAACGAAGCGCTTTTTTTGAGACCTCTGTTGATTTTACGGAGATTACAAATTAACGCGAGTATTTAATTACGTTTCTTGCTTTTTTATTTTACTGCCTTTTCATTTCACGTGCATTATTTTTCTGTTTTATTTTTAATTTCAAAATATGTGCACAGTATTTCTCATTTCCGAGTATGCGTTATTGTACGCCATTTTTTAATTTCGGAGTACTTGTACATTATTTTTATATTTTTTAATTTCGGAGCATATATGCATTAATCTATGCCATTTTTAATATCTAAGTACTTGTACATTACCTTTTTTGTTATTAATTTCAACTTGTACATTTTATTCCTAATTTCAAAGTACCAATTTCTTGTTTAATTAATATCAATACTCGTACACTTTTTAACATATCTTTAATTTCAAAGTACTTTTCTACGTTATTAATTTTAACGAACCTGTACATTTTACTTTACTTAATTTCACAGTACTGGAACATTATTTTCTGCTCAATTCTTAATATCGAAGTACTCATACATTTTCCCTTATTTCAAAGCATCATCAGTACAAGTCAACAATTAATGCCCGTTATAAATCAGTAAACGTAATTAATAATTACACGTTGCAGAAGAGCGTATACCGAAGGTCGTATCCGAAGGATGGTTAGCATAGGCAATTATGTGTGGAGAGGATACGAAAATATCGGGTGTGTTCTCGGCCGTGTATAATTTCGAGAGGGTGGTCGAAATATTTCTTTCTTTCGTCGAGATTTTTCGACGAAAATCGACTCGGAGCGAAAAAAGGTTAAAACGTTGTAAGGAAACCTCGTCCACTTTCCGGTCCATTAGGAGACCAGAGATTTCTCCGCTGAAAGAAGCTGAAAAGAAACGAAAAGAAAAGAAGATTCACTATCGTCGCGACCATACTAATTGCGTGACCGAAACAAACAACGACGGTACGAGGGAGGACTTGATGTACGAATTCTGTTCCTTCGATAACGGAACCGTTCTCTTTGCGATACGCTCGCTAATTCGCCACTCGAATAACTTTTAACTTCGCCGGCTTAAGTGCCTCCCAACAAGAAGACATTCCAACATTTCGTATTTAGAATAATATGGATTCTCACTATAAGTTTTTAACAATTTAACGATTCAAATTCAAACTCATGTATCGATGCATAAATAATTTCTACGATATCGAGTAAGGAAAGTCAAAGGTCCTCGATTACTGTAGTTGAACCCACTTTTCCCTCAAAGTCACAAAGTACACCCTAAAAAATTCGAGACAGTACAACTGTTCGAAGTTCGATTAATTCTAATTAATGACATAGACGGGAAAATTGGACAACTTTCCATGTTTGTACTAAGGGGATTTCGTAATTGTGGACTGGGAATCGGAGTGATCGGTTTAGCGTTTCTGGATGAAACGTTTCTAATGGCTGTACGACAATAATAACGAAGCACGAGGAGAGGGAAAAGCGAGCGAACTCGGTAGCTGCATCGATTTTCCATAAGGAATTCCGTGAAGTGTCGTGTCTGGGAGAGCCGCGTTCCATAGAAACCCGGAGCCACGTGGCCTCTCGGAATCGATTGCTTTATCCTCGGCTCTTTCGATAGCGGTGGCGCGAATTTATCGCGCGCCTACCTCGAAACTTTATACGAACGGTTCCCTGAAAACGATTAACGAAACTCGTCGATCGACCGACCCTCCGATTGCGAGAGCGCCTCGCGAAAATATTCGATTCTCCGATTACCTTCATCTCGAACGCTCCGCTTGCAACAGCGTTCTCTTTCCACTCTGTCGGACCGACTCTTGCTTTCATTTTACAAAACATATTCTCTTGTGTCGTAAACTAACGCGTAGCTTCGTTGTACAAAAACCGAAAGCAATATAGAAATTAATGTTGAAAGTAAACGAAAGTAAAATAGAAATTTAATCTTGAAATTATAAAGTCTAGTCACATAATTTGACCCTGGGACAACTCACACTTTCGTTTCTCGAAAGTATAACTCCTCTGTTTCGTACGGTTCAAAAACAGAAACTAAAGTAAAAATTTGGAGGAGTGCGTCAGGGGTGCGTCATATGTGACTAAGGAATACACCAAGGGTGCGTCAAGAGTGCGTCACATGAAACTACGGAGTGCGTCAGGGTGCGTCAGAATGCACCAACAGTGCGTCACAGGTGCGTCAAGAATGCGTCAAGTCAAAGTTAATCTTAACGAAGGTTAAACATTTGGACTAAACCTTAATTTCTGTAATGTAAAGTAAGATTAATCCACCATTTTGACGGGCTCCAACTTAGTTAATAGTAATAATTACCATCAACAGAAACTACTATAAATTGTAGAACACGTCGGAAAATCGTAGAAGCAAAACATATTGCAACAATGTGTCGAAACTTTGCGCCAGTTGCAAAATGCAACATAATCTGTTGTGCCCGGAGAAAGCACAAATCTCTTCGTTCGGACACTTCGGTTCACCAACCAGTTTTTACCCGTAAGTGTTTGGAAATTTTTCTATTTTCCTTTGCAAGTATGATTAACGGCGTTCATCCCGCAACCACATTTTCCACGCGTTTCGCGAAACAGTATCATCCGAGCCGTTTCTTTTAATGTATTCCATACATCGGCGAACAAAGGGAAGTTTAAAACAATCCCTTTTCAAAGTAATTCATTACTCTTGTACAAAAACAGGACTGTTCTATAAAATTCCGCTGAATTTTCGTATCATTTGCGTTTCACAATTTTCTTTTGTGCGATGCATGACGTAAAAGCGACGTAATATATAAAATCTATTTGCGCATAAATTGGGCTGCGTTTCACTTGTTCGGCGAATAAAAAACTTTAGCGATTTTGATGAAATTTTTTAATACTAGAGAAGCACTGGGATTTCAGTTAAAAATATCGTGCAAAAATAAGTATGTAAATATTTAAGCATGTAATATGTACAAGAGGGTGGCTCGATAAATATTTTATCTTTCACCCTCCGAAATATTTATGGTGTAAAAAGATCCTCTCAGTCTTCAAGATATTTATACGCAATATTTTTAGAGGGTAAAAAACGAAAATCTTCAGCCACCCTAATCCTCACCTCAACAAAAAGTGATCAGCAAGAAAATTCTGTAATACAAAATGTACTATAAAATGTGAGTTCATAAAACAATTTTGACTCCATTAAAAGCTTCCTCTAATTCCGTAATTTTGTCAGATTTTTGTTCAAAAGGTAACCGAACTGTTCCCACTTTTTTGGAACCCGAAAAAGGGTTAAACGACTACGGGCAAAGAAGGTACAGAAAGTAAATTAAATCGGTTCGATCGATACCAAAGGGTTTAGAAAAACTTGGCCAATTTAGCCGTGATTCGTTTTTACCGTCGAAACTTTCGACCAACGGAATAAATTAACGCTCGTTCTTCCGGGGAATCGAAATTTTCGAGGGGTTCCCTTTGAACCGACAATTCCGGCTCTTCAAATATTTGTACGATGCTTCGAGAGCGCTAGGAAAATCGGCGGAAAAGGTTCTGTTAGGAAGAGGATCTTACCCACTGGCCCGACACTGACCTTACCCCTTTGACGAGGTTACCCTCGCGTGTTCGCTGGCTATACATCAGAAAAAGACCATCGTACTCTATCAACCCTTCAAGTGCCAGTACTTTTTTTAAGAAACCCAAGCCAAGAATAAGTAGTCTGCAATCTGCAGTTGTCATTATTTTTGTTTGCCGAAATGAAACTGGAAGGGATAGGCTTCTTCTACTTTAGTCACGTGGGTTGACATCTGTACATATACACCAGTTGTGAGACACTCTGTATATTATAGTAATATGGAATTGTTCCTGGTGCGTCGTGAGTATCCCTGGTGCGTCAGGAGTGCATCATCGATACGTTTTATTTACCGAAATGTAACTGAAAGGAAGGGATAGAGCTTCTTTTTCGACCTCGAACTCGAGGGTTGACATCGGTACATGTTTGAACAGCGATCAGTATGAATCTTGTCGAAGAAGCATGTTCTCTCGACAAGAAGTAAAGGAAAAGTTGGCGAGCGTGAATTTTCCGATCGTCGGGAAAAGACTCGTTAGCGATTCGTTCGATAACGGCGAATCGGTGTTCGCAGAGGTTGCGTCGCGCCGAAGCTTTCCACTCCGTTTCTTTTGCGTTCCGTTTCATTTCGTTTCGTTTCGATGACGTAAAAGGCAGTGTTCCGCCGTCAGGAAATTTCATCACGCGTGCCGGGTGTCGGAACGAGCCGTGCCGTCTGCATACAAACCATCCTCGAGAGCTCCATGCAGGCTCGCCCTACCCACCTCTAACAGCCATTATTACCTGTCCTTTGAAAACAAACTACTCGACCTCTTTCCCTCGTCCTACGCTGTAAACCCGTCGTACACTCGCCTGCAACCAGCCTTCCCTCCAATAAAGATGCCTAACAATTTTTAAATGAAAATTTTCTGCGCGCATTTGCATATTTCTGGGTTCGCTGCTTATGAATTTCTGAATTCTCAGTTTTGCATTTGGTAATCTGTGAATTCTCCTATTTATGAATTTGCGAATTGGCAATTTTTGTATAATGGTTATTTCACAGTTGAAACCCAAGTGAAATACCTAGCTTCATACTCGTACTCCAGTTCACAAGATCCCTGTACACCTGCGTCTCTAAACTTCTAAATCCCTAGATTTCAACAACCCTAAACCCGGAGGGTTTAGACCCCAAGAAGCACCCAGTTGCCTACATTCTTGAATAAAAAATTTCTGATGTCCCTAGAAGTGAACGAGTATTTCCCCTAGGAAATGCATATTTGCCGTTGACTGTACCGTCGGCTTTCCTCCTCCATCTTCCTCTTTCTCATTTGCCGATAATAATCCACGTGCATGACCCGTGCTCCTTCCTCTACGTTTCCTCTCTCTCCTCTCCGCTTCCTTTTAACTCGACGCTTCTCGGAGCGTTCCGCTTTCTCCGTGGGATCCTGATGCACACCGACGATACCCGCCAACGTTGTTCCGTTCTTTCTTACCTCGTTAACTGTCCCGGGCTCGTGTGTTTCTTTCCATCGGAAATTAGACTGGTAGTCGAAATCGAATCTGGTTGCAGACTTTAAGAGGGGACCTTGGGACAAGTCTGGAACACTAATTCAGTCACTTGACTCTTCATTCTGGCGCTTGTATGCAGATGCAGTGTCTCGATATAAGTGAAGAGCACATTCAGCTTTTGGGAAGTCTGAGCTTCTTAGTGATTCTAAGGCTCTTATACACAGTTCTAGAGATAATCCTTGTATAAATTTCGTATATCTCGTGTAGATAATTTCGCTTATTTCAAGATAGTACATGGTTCTATCATATAGTAATCGTTAAGAGGATAAAATGTGTGAAAGGTGTCCTCAAGGGTCTTCTCCCTAGTTCTAGAGATAATCCCTCTATTACTTTCGTATATCTCGTGTAGATAATTTTCACTTATATCGAGACAACGTGGTCCTATCGTATAGTATTCATTAAAAGGAGAAAATATATGAACAGAACCGTACTAAGACTCATTCCATGGCACACAAACTGTAATTGACATATAATATTTAAATTATAATACTGATTCTTCCAATAAACGAACCCTATAAAATCCACCGCGTGAAAATTCGACGACGGTTCGAAGCATAAAAAGTTGCCGTTCGTAAAGTGGCGATTTTCACAGCGCGGTTAATTAAAGAGGTGCGCAAAGAAGCTTTCGAGAAAAACGTGGCCCAATTCCGTTCGCGATCTCCGCGTTCACGCTCGTTCCTCCTTTTTCCCTAACGGCGAGCGTAAACGAAGCAAGGATACAAAGGCAAAACGTTTGTATAGAATTTTTTTACCGGAGTTCGACGAACTCGAGCAAATAAACCGGCGACCTCCATTCCGTTTAAAATAACGGCGAGTTTTCCAATTCGTTTTCTTCGCCGAAAGCGACCAGTGTCCCGTTGGAAAACTATTTCAGGAATTAATTATGCCGGCGTTAATGACCACCGTTCGCGAGGAAAACGGAATTTCTCCGCGCATGCAGGAAATAAAAACGTTCGTCCTGGAAAAGTTCCGGGCGTAAATTCGCGTTGGAAAAAAGCCTATCCTTTCTCGCTACGAGTCTCTCGTGCTTTCAACCGACGGATAAAGAGACCCGATGAAAAAGCTTCGTTCACGCGGAACGATGCGGTGAAAATGTACACCGATGGCCATATACCGAGAGGATCAAGCGATTTCACTACTTGTCTTCCACGTCTCTCAATTTTTGGAGGTTTCAAACTAGTTAACTTGTAAGGTTTTTCAAACTTTTTAAAAATTGTCTTCACCAAATTAATCAACGAAATTGTGGTTCAAAGAAAAATTTTGCCTCTTAAAATATGAGTTACCCTGAGAGTTGTATTTGATAATAATTTTTCTCCCTACTTCCTAAATTTAGTTTCAGAATTATACCGAGTAGTAATTTGGTTGGATGGGTAATTCAAGGACCACATCGAAAGGTCGTTCGATATTATCGAGGTAGTGCAGGCGCGTAGAGCAAGGAAATTAGCGATGGAAAAATAAAAGGAGCGTGTCTGGACGACTTCATCGGACACCGAAACAACTTGTAACGTTCCGCGAAAGCAGGTAACAGCGGGTAGAAAAAAGAAAGGATCCCTTTTTCTCTTTCTGGTCCGGTACAAATCTATGGAATCCGTCGAAACGGAGCCGCTACCTGAAAAAGTCCTGGGTCAGGATGGGCCCGAAACCCGCAGAAATTTACGAGCTCGAACCACGGTTAGAAATAATTGGACGCTGGAATTTTCACTCGGTCCTGACGAACGCGTAATTGCATGCCGGTTTCAACCGAACATTTTTCGAGGTATCGAGTACTGGATATCGGTGCTCCAGTTTCGAGAAACAAATTGCGAGACACCGAATCTGCCGAGGGAAGGAGACGAGCAAAAGGAAGCTGGAGAGCGTAGGAGACGGTAGGCGGATCCTGTCTCGACCCGCTCAAATTCCTGCTTGTACACTCGGATGCAGCGTAGGCTTCTCCAACACATATTCATAAATTCTTCGGTCTTTTTAGTTTTTCGACTCTTCCAGTCGTTTAAATCTTCAGATACTAGATTTGGGGATCACTGAATGTTTCGTTATTCAATCTTCAAATTTGTGGTTTGCTAAACGTTTCATTCTTCAGATCCTCAAATTAGTGAATCACTAACTGTTTCATTCTTCAGATCCTCAAATTTCTGGATGATACTAAACGTTTCATTCTTCAAATTTTCATATTAGTGGATCACTAACTGTTTTATTCATGAAATCGTCAAATTAGTGGATCACTAAACGTTTCATTCTTAAAATTTTCAAATTAGTGGATCACTAACTGTTTTATTCTTCAGATCCTCAAATTTGTGGATCACAAGGGAGGGTCGCTAGAGGAATAATTTCCCCTAGGAAGGGATATTTTCTGCTGACTGTACCGTCGAATAGAGCTTCCGAGGGTTGCAAACGCTATGCAAATTAGGGAACGTTAATTAATCCCGGCCTCGTGGACCGGCCAGGAGTGGATCGCGTCGGAACACTTTTCTTTTCTCTTTTGTACCGCCTCGACTTTTTCTATGCTAAGTGGGTTCTCGAGATGACGAACGAAACGGGACCGCGGCTCGAGTAGGAAAACTTTGTAGGAACTCGGGTATGAAGATACCGAGATGTGGACATCGACAAGTTTGGGGACTTCAAATTTTGCAAATGTGGTTGTAATGATTTAGGAGTGTGATCTAGAGAGTGAAGAACATGATACGTAGATCCAACATGGGGATATGTAGATCTAATATGGGGATATGTGAACATCCATACATCTAATGATGCATCCATACATCTTATGAGGTCTAATATGGGGATCTAATGTTATAATCTATATGGAGATGTAAGGTTGTGAGAATCTAGGAAGTTACGCATGTGAGGATCAGGGAATATGTGGACACCTAGGTATATGTCGATCTAAGAGTGCAAAAATAAATGTCTCTTTGTACAGCTAAAAAATATAGAAACTGAGCAAAGTTGAGAAAATTTGTCAAGTTAAGAATGAAAAATTGTCAAGTGTGCCTATGTATCATTATTCAAAGGAAACCAGTAGTGGAACGTGAGTCTGACAGGAAGGGTATTAGCCGTGGTAGACCAATTAATTTAATTCCTGCGAGGATCAGCGGCTAAGACGCTCGTCGTCGACAATGGAGAAACACGATCGCGTTTGCTCGAAACACTGGCTCGGTCCTTCCGCGAAATTCCATTAGAATAATGCATCCTGCTGTGTTCTCGTATTCCGTTTGCCGAATCCCCCGGGATCGAGCGGAGATACGCTAAGTGGCAAACACGATACTCGGCAAACTGGGAATCGAACCGTCGTAAAAATCCTGCAGTCTACGATATTTGTCCTTTTGATCACAACTGTGCGGAACAGTAATGTACCTGGGAAATGTGTACTCTAGACCCTGTGTAGGCTGACCCAGGGGTTCGAGGGGTCTGTGGAAGGGAGTGCGTCAAAGGTGCGTCACTGGTACGTTGAGTGCGTCGTAGGTGCGTCAAGAATGCGTTGAGTGCGTCAAGAATGCGTCGTGAGTGCATCACGTGTGCGTCAAGAGTGCATTACATGTGCGTCACGAATGCGTCACGATATTATAAGTAAGAGGGTTAAATCCAAAGACCGTAATAAACGTTGCCAACATTCACAGAATTAATTTTTGTGATAAAATTTGATGCCGGTTGGTACAAAACTGCTCGAACGAATTCGCAGCTACGTCGGGAACGGAAATGAAAAATGTGTCGACCATAGGAACTTGACAAATTTAAATTCCGCGCCGCAATTACGGTCGTCGCGAAAACTTCCCGTGCTCGTTCCTTGACGAACAATCTAATTTCGCGTGGTCGTCGTAGCCATTTCCGGTGGACGAGGGTGAACGGAAGGACACCGTGGAGGAAAAAGAGATGACGTAGATGGTCAGGATCGTTTTCTCGTGCAACGTCTTCTGGAATTGTCCCGACGCCGTTCCTGCGCCATCTTGACCGAGTATTTACGCGCGGAACGACATTAGAAGAAACGGGATGCTCCTGACGATTGCGACGATTATCGTCGCCGGGGGAGAACGAAAGAATTGCACGAAAATTCTTTTTCGAAGGTAGACGTAGGCGGACATTGGAGAATGACCGTTTATGACCGGGGAAAATCGGGGTGAACGATTTATTGATCTCTACTGCAACATGGGCTGCCTTTGGACACGAGAAGAGTAAACTTGACAATGCAAGTTTGTAAATTTGAAAACTTCTAATCTTTAGCTATTGTTCGATACTAGCTATTATTCGACATTTTTAGGTTCCCAAATTTCTACAACTTGAACTCCTTTCGTGGAGTGTCTATAAATCAAGAAATCCGCGCCATTTTCCCTAGGGAGGTCTTTTTGTCGAGCGTGTCTCGTTCCGTATTCGTCATGTACGTCCACCGCCTCCCTAGATTACAATTTATTGCCCGCGATCCGGTTGGGATTGAGATTTATCGCGCAGTTAAGACTTTCGTTTCGGACTAATCCACAAGGCGCCTTTTCGATCGATCGAGCGAAATTCGAGGATCAGCGACGATTTACGAGCGCGTAAAAAATCGCGTGCACTTTGGTTTGATAGAAAATTATGGCGAGAAAAAAAGGTGATTGTCAAACGATGTTTATCGAATTTTCCGACTGGGTAAAAATAAAACCGACCTGCTACAGTACGAATACAAAACCTTAACTTTGAACTTTCCTTACTGAAATAATTGGTTATGCACGACGGTAAATGGCGAATGGCCCAGAAAATTTCGAAACCCGAAGAAAGCGAAAAATCCGACCGCTTTTTCGAGCGTTCTTGCGCTAGGATGGGTTAATGGAATAACGAACCGAATCGGTTGGCTCGTTAACGTTCGCGACAGTTCGACGTTGATTGCTTTCGGCAAACGATCACGCGACGTCAAATTCAGCCGATAAATTGGCAGTTTCGTTTTTCCTGGCTCGCCATCGCGTTCGTAATTCGATTTTGATTAAACGACAACGTAATTTTCCGTGCCGCGATCTCTGCTGTGCCACGGACCTCGGGTCGCTAACGCGTTTGTAATTTCATTTCGATCGAACGAGTGCGCAATTTTCTCGACAGCGTGTTTCGGCTTGGTTTCCCTTTGATAAACTTCGATACTCGAATGTCGATGGTACTCGTGTATCATCATTTATTCTGCGGATGTTTCAGAGATTTTTACGTTTAGGTGTCTTTGAAAATGGCAAGGATTTTCTTTTCAATATCCTCAAATATCTACATCCTTAAATTGTATCATCCACAAAGAGCTACATCAATAAATTGCTACATCCACAAACATCTACATTTATACATTGCTATATCCTCAAAATATGTCTTCATATACCTGCATCCTTAAATAGCTATATCCACAAGTATCTACATTCGTACATTGCTATATCCTCACATTTATATGTCTTCAAATATCTACATCCTTAAATTGCTGCATCTATCTATCGTCTCTACTAAGGCGTTCTCACTCAGTATATTCCATGATTTCCTGTGTATCCAATTAATAGCACCCTGCGATGTTAATCATGCATAAAAGTGTAAAAGATACGAGAGCATTTTCCGCAAAGCAAGAGTCGCAAGATACAGTTGAAGTCGCGTAACACGGAGACGAAGAGGAAAGCGCAAACGGGAACTGACGTAACTCGAGTTCGATCTTGGCGTTCCCGTTAAATTACACCTTCTCCCGGTCGAGGTACACGGGTAGCTACGTACACGACCTCGTCGCTACGAGCTACGAGTACCGATACTCAGCATCGACACGGCACAGCAATGCCACAGGAATCGCCCTTATAAGTAACGTTGTCCAGCGGTAACAGCGCCTTTAACAGCCTCGGATCTGATGGATTATTCAAGAAGAACGCGTGCTTATTGGCGAATCGATCCTCGAAATGGAAAGCCACAGTACTACGTTTTGCTTCTCCGTTTCGAGTGCTAATTCGTCAAAAATTCCATTTCAAAAAGGAGACTGGTCCAAATTCTACGTCAAATGCAATATAGTACAACATACTCTTATAGTTTCACAAGAAGTATGACAAGGTACCAATCTAGTGAGGCACTGAATATTCATTATCAATCAAATTATGAATACAACACAAGATATGGAGCAATTTTTAATGTCGTGTTTATAGCTTCATCTCATATGTACCATGTTACAATCATCCTTAAATGTCTTTGAACTTAAGTGTCTATAAATGTCCATGAAACGCAATAATTTTTCATTGAATCTTAAACTATGTTCAATAGAAATATTCAAACGTCAAACATTATAATCAAACTCTCTGAAAATCGATTCATGCATGATCACATATACACATTGCACTCTGATGGTGCTAGTGTTTATATTTTTGGAAATGCAAGAGGTAGACGTTCAATATCCTCTCTGACACTAGTATTAATATTGCTAGAAATGATATAGTCACACGTTGAGTGTTCACTCATATACTACTGAGTGGCCAAGAGGACCTGGACGTCACGTGACCCCTCTAGCGCGCCAAATTCAAACATGGGCCCTTTTACCTTGTCCCTGTACTAATATTAATATTTCTAGAAATGCAAGAGTCCGAATATATTGTATAGAGTATCAGATAAAGACCTAATGGATTTATTAGATTATTTCGGTGAAAATGTAGGTTTCCTAACGAGGTGATCGGCAAAAGGCCGGGGTCGTAGAACGGAGGAGCAAGATCCTTGTGTGGCAAGGCTCGAGATCCTTTCTCCGTGCATCGTGCAGACACGAGTGCTCTCGAGAAGGCGCATTAGTCATCGTCGAAGAGAAAGCGAGGCAGCGACGTGGCACGGCGGAGCAAAAAGAAGGATAACGGATGCGAAGAACCAGGACCGGCTTATCGTCGTTGACGGAGAGTGGCTTTTCGACGCGTCTCACGAAATGGCCCCTGAAATCGTGCGTATCGTGAGAAAATCACCGGAGCACGCGGACTCGAGTTTCGTTCCGTGGATATTAGTTTCAAAAAAGGAACACCGGATGCGTTTTTCAAGATCGTTATCCGGATGAGATCACCGCGTTCCTGTCTGGCCTTAGGTCGTTGCCACGCTTTTGTTTTCCACCGAGTTTCAAATCGGATGTCTCTTTATTAACCGGCTACATTTTTTCCCACGATTTTTCTCGCTTTTCGGAACTTGTCAAGCTTTACATGCAGGCTTGAATCATTCCTGAAGTTGCTTGTCCTACTGCTGTTTGTGACACACTGTTCAAATCTCCATATGGGGGTTGCAGAAGCAAATAAAATAATGGGTCAGAAAAGTAGTCGTACATTTGCTCACTTGGTGTCAAGACTGCTTTTAGTATTGGGACAATACTATAATATATATATTGGCACAAGTTTTTCAATGTACTGTGTGAATGCCTTTTTAAAAATAATTCACAAAAGTTGAAAATGATCTTGTTCAAAGAATAGTGAATATTTCTAAAGAGTTGCTTTAATTTCAGTACAGTCGCTCTCACGATACTATTTTTCTCGGAAAAAGGCTTTAAACTGCAAAGCAAGTGCATCCATCAGTTTCGAGCGAAAAGGAAGAAAACGTCGGCGAAGCGAGGGCGGAACAATCGAGATATTCCGGTTGGCATCTTTACGAGACGTGAAGGTGCTCGTAAAAATATCGAGGCAGCGAAAGGCTCGAAGGCCGCGATCGGTTATCTCGGGGTATCGTCGGTGAAGAATAGCGCGAGGACCAGAAGTCCGTGGACTTTTCATTAGGGAAATAAAATCGTGCGCTGCGAAATAATCCAATTTCCTTGACGGAAGGAAAGTTTCACGGCGTAAACATCGTTACCGGAGGAGCCTTAAACGATCCTGGGGGTTGTTTTGCCTCGCCTCGTCCGAGTCTTCTCTGGCCTTTTACATCGGGAGCAAAGTCTAGCTCGAAGGACGCCGACCCTTTGGATAACGCGTTTATAACCGAGTCACCTTTGTCGGTTAACCCTACGAACAAATATTATTCGAGTGTTCAAACCTGACGAACGCTGTGACGTGATGTCCTTCATGTTGCGAGAGTGCGTTTATCGATAAAATATTAGATCTTCACATTCGAGGTGGATTCGATTGGAGTCAATTGTGTCGAGAAATGTACCATTTCACTTATAATATCGTGTCACACTTGTGACGCACCAGGAATGTAATCATGACGCACCCTTGACGCACAGGTGGCTCATGACGCACGATTGACGCAAATGTGACGCACCTATTCTAACGGTATACGCTGGAATATTTATTTAACGCGATAAAAAATGGCATAACAAGTTTAAGGGTATAGAATATATTTCCACCGGAAGAAACGAGGTATTACAAGGAATGTAGAGAAGGAAGCAAATTGCTTGAAAGGCGGAGAAAAAACTGAAGAGTCAGCAAATGAGTCGAATGAAAAGTTCCGTTTTGGTTGAAACGTATTAACCTTGGCTTATAACATCCAGTCAGACTCGTGACGCACGTACAAATGCGATAAACTGAAATATTTGCATATAGATGTTCTGAATTCGACATCGACTGTAATTTTTATAAATGAGGACCGCTGAATGCGAAATATACTTATGTAACACTTCAACGTTCTTTATCTAAACTCTGCAGTAATAGGTAAATCTGCGACAGCAGATGTACAAAAATGATAGAAAGATTATCTCTAGAACTGGTGAGAAGACACTTGGAATAACCCAGGAGCTGGGAGACTTCCCAAAAGCTGACAATATATTAATGATCATTTTCACTTATATCGAGACACTGCCCGGCGAAGAAATCTTGCACATTTTCAAATCGAACATCTCTTCTGCCCAAAACAAAGGAGCGTATTGAGGTCTCACTCGGAGCATTCACTTGGCCCTTAATTAGTACACGATCAAAGGGAGCTCGAAGGTGGGCAAATTCGAAAGAGGGTTTCGAAGGTCTCGAAAGAAGTCCGATGGCAGACGTCAGTATAGAGGAGGAACGACATCGACGCCGGTGAACCGGTCTACCGGTGAGTTTTTGCGAAAACTCGGCTTCGGTGTCTGCTGAAACGGCTCGAGCCTCGCGCGATACTGGAATCAGGATTCAAGAGGTTCTCCTCCCTTTTCTGCGGACGATCACTCGGAAACTTTTCTCCCTGATGGCGGCTTTAACGCGGGACGGGGATTCTTTGTCTCGGAACGAGCGAAGTTAAGCCCCATGAAACGCCGATAACTCCGTGCCGACGCTAGGTGTCGAAATGATTGTGGCGGAGATTCGTGGAAATTTCAGAAATCGAAGATTCAGGGTTGGAGACCGGAGGGGAGAATTGGAGAGAGTAGATTTAAAATTGGAGATTTCTGAAGACACTGAATATTCAACTTCTGGAATTAATTCTCGACTCTCAGTCTTTTGATTATGCTATCCTCAATAGGTCACCAAGATTCCTGTGTCCATAACCCATCGCAAAGACCACAGTAAGAATTGAGAGATTCATAGATTTGGCACTCAAAGATTGATTATACGAAATAATAGACTATTCGTATCAAAATGGTAAGTTATATCGGTTGTGTCCGATTCGCCCAGTGTACCGGTATTCGAGCGTAGAAGCCAATCTGCGAGGGTCCCTCCGGTTCGAGGTAAAGAAAAACAAACGGGAGGTAAAAAGAAAGCGAAATCGATACAGCGTTTATTATCGGTGCACGCCCACCTGGGCCTGCAAAGGCGGTTGTCCGCGATGCAACAATTACCGTCGAAAAGCCCGTGGCCGTCGAGCGGGCATTAGAGGAGAGGTTCGCCCGACCAATTGCCGTTCTCCGTTCGCGGAATAATCAGCCGGGGCAGATCGCAGCCCGAAGAAGCAGCCGGTGAATAGCTGTTATGAGTTCCCTTTGTTCCAACTCGCCGATCCACTCTCTCGATTCCTCTCCTCTTCTCGCAGATCGTCTCGCTCCCTCCTTTTGCTACGTGACGCTCGCTGGTTCCGGCAAACCACCGACCAGAAATCGTTAGCCACGATGCGGTACGATCGATGCTATTCGATTATCCGACGTACGATCCTTTCGACCCTTTATTAACGTCGCGTTTTTCCGAAGGTCCTAGATCTAGGGACTGTGCGACCCCTCTTCCGATTTATTTATCAGACCTGACAGTCTCTGGCCATAGGATTACGTACGAAAATTTCACTTTTCGTCAGTGCGTCATCAGTGCGTCAAGAGTGCGTCAAGAGTGCGTCATCGGTGCGTCAAGTGTGTCACGAGTGCGTTGAGTGCGTCATCAGTGCGTCAAGTGTGTCGCGAGTGCATCACAAGTGCGTCGTGTGTGTGTCACAGGTGCGTCAAGAGTGCGTCAAGAGCGTGTTATCATTTGTCCAGGTCTTCCAATTTTAAAAACGTGAAAAATACAGAAAATGTACAGTGGTCCTGTAGAAATAAATTATCAGAAACAGACCCGAATTATCTTTGATCCGAATTATTCAGTTAACCCAGTTTCTCTAAAAAAAAAAAAAAAAAAACAGCTGTCGAAAGAACGCACACACGCATATACGTTGCGGAATGAAAACGATTTTCACGGAGAGCCGTGCTCGATTAAACATTTCTCTGCCGCGCGAAAACGAGATTCGTCGAATGAGTTATCGTTCGATCCGACAAAATCTAAAGGGGAGCATTTAAATATTTGATTCGCGTTTCATCGGGAATCAGCCGGCTGAAATAAAATGCCGATTACGCGACAGTATAAATATCGCGAAATTACCGGGGAGCTCGTTTCGACGATCGTGTTTGCACGGTCTCAAAGGCGTAACGTAAATTTGCGAAACGCCGATAACAAATAAGGTCGGCGTGGGTAAACGCGAGCCGACGAATTCCATCACGAGAATCGACGACTACGCAATATGTATGCCGATGTACGGATATATTACCGTCAATTTGCCCTTTCATGTGACAGTAATTTCGGGAAGGATTTCGAAATCTATGGATATTGCAGTAGAGAAATTTGGGGATCTAGGAATATGGGAATATAGGGATTTCAAGGGGTGGAAGTTTGAGACCATAGAGAATTAGGGACCTAGAGATTTTGGGAAGTTAGAGACTACTGGTCTAGAAGTTAGTTGAGATTTGAAGCTGTAGAGATAGTGAAACAGATATCCGTTCAATAAGTGAATGTATTGATTCAAGTAAATAAAAAATGTAGAACATCGCATGTCTCCACTAATTCAATAATCTGAAATGAGCAGTTCCAAACTTAGTAGACATCTCACGGTCATATATCCAGACACTGCCGATCGTTGAACGTCGTCTCGTGATTTTGGGGTCAGAACGTAGCCTAGAAACTGTATCTAAAAAGGTCTAATCTCGTCCGGATTATAATTAACCGAATATCGATTCGGTCGGTATTCGAAAATATTTGCCCACTGTGGACTCGTGTGAGTCGTTTAACAGAGCTCGTTCCACGGGCGTAAGAGTGTTCGAAAGAGGGGGAGAAGCACCTGTCTATAAAAAGCGTGACCGGATGTCCCGAACGGAATATGCCGTTTCCTGTAGGAGGATGCCGTAGGTGGGCATCGATTCTCGCGAGTTTACTCGCGCTACGTGGTCGTACACGCGGACCGTCTTTCAAATTTTCATATTCCCCTTATCCTTTGCCCAAAATCATTTTATACACGCTTGAAAACTACATAGATATGTTTGATGAACTTTTGAACTTGGTTCTCTATTACTAATTTACACTCCTTGCACTATTGTCAAGAGTCTGACTCTTGACGCACCAGTAGTGTACTCATGACACACTCATGACGCACCCGTAATGCACTCTTGACGCACCAGTAGTATAGTCATGACGCACCAGTAGTGCACTCATGACGCACCAGTAGTGCATTCATGACGCACCCTTGACACACCAGTAGTATATCCATGACGCACCCTTGACGCATCTGATGCATCGATGACGCACTCGTGATGCACTAGTACTATAGTCCTTGTCCATCGAATAACGACTATAAATTTACAGGATTTTTCACGTTTTTAAAATTAAAAGGTTTGTGTTCCTAATTCGATGGTTAGAGTGGAACATAGACACTATATACGGAGACAGATGTGGCCATATATTAGGAGATCGCAATAATAGTCGACGAAAGTTTGAAAAGCGAAGAAGAAGCATCAGATTCGACAAAAGTGTAGCGAAGGCATCAGATATTCGACAAAAGTGGAGTGTGGAAGCATCCTGGAGATATTCTACCAGCAAACTTCCGTCCCGGAGGGGCAGCCTCTTCTTTCGACTACGTTCCGTCACGTTAATGGCGTCGCCCGTTACGCGGAACGTGAACTAATAACGAGCTCCATTCCACGCTTCGACGGCATAGCAATTAACTTTTGCCTAGCTATACGGATCTCTTCTGCCTGATCGTTTTTCGAGACCATTTACGGACGACGAATCAACGACAACTGCGAACGATGTTCCTTGTAGCGAACTGCTGCGACTTTTAATCGCGCTACGTTGGATATTCGATAACGATATTGAGATCTTAACGAGTGTCTTACTGAATGGTGGGAGGGGAAAAGATCGATTTGAGAATTTGGGTTTTGAACTTGGGAATTTTGAGATTGGAGATTTGATGATTGTGGGTTTGCAAAGAGGAGCTTGAAGAAATTGAATTGAAGAATGTAAAAGTTAGGTAATAATAAATCCCTACAAGCTCCTAACCGGACCTAACTTGCAACAGAAAACGCACTTGCTATTTACACGAACCCGAAATTAATGAATAGCTAAATACTCGGACGATAAAGGTAAACGTCTGGCTCCGTGGGTCAAGAAGGTTCTCACGATCGGAGCCGAGACACGGGCAAAGAAATCGAAAACGGAATGAAAGAGCGTCGGTGGCGGGCCCAAAGGGCCCTCCAGCGTTCCTCCTTTTTCTTCTGGGTCCGGTTCGAGGGCTCGAGACATTCTTCGTTCGCGTTTTACCTGACTCTCGAAACGTACGGTGGCGAACCACGAATCGGGAATACGAGCACCGATCATCGGCTCGGAACAAAGAACCCCGACCTAGCCAAAAATTGAGCAAATCGAAAGCTATGATGAAGGATTAACTCGTGATTAACTTATGACTTCGTTAACACTGAGGATTAATCTATTTTTTACTTTATAACGTATATATATTATAACATATTATAACATATCCACTAGCTAGCTGTTATATGAGTATGTGTCGTTGGGTAAGAGTGAATATCTCAAATTACAAAAATTAGTAGAATGAGTAGAATAAATGGGACGAGTAAAATAAGTGAAATGAGTAGAATGAGTAAAATGAGTAAAATGAGTGAAATGAGTAGAACTACTACAATAAGTAAAATAAATAAAATGACCAAAATAAAAAAAATAACAAAAACAAGAGAACTGAAATCAAAGTAATACCCGACCATGTAATATACAATAAAACACAGCCCTGAAACCGCGTCCACATAAAGAGGCGTGTAAAAGGTGCGCAATGCATCAACCGAAACAAACCAATCGAACAAAATCGATTGCCGTATCCATAAACTTTGTACAGGTATCCGTAAAGCTGCAGAGTATCGTGGAAAGCGTATTTGGACGATTGTAGAGTTGCAAGGTTTTTCACGCTCGATCCACAGGTATAGTTTTCGTTCCGTTCTGTTTTTCTGCAGCTACCGGAACGAGCCAGACCCCTTCGAGAACGAAATAAGTGCTTCCCCGACCACGAATTACCTTTCGAAGTTCGAGAACCGGCAAACGGCTCTCCGATGAGAAACAAAGAAACAGGACGAAGGAGGAGACTGTTTCCAATCAATTTCGACACAGTTTTTCGAACCGATCGATCGTACTGCCTCCGGAGGAAATACTTTTGCAATTTCTCGGACGCTATTGCGAACTTCGCAGTTTTATAAATGCAAGCTTGGATACTTTTGCATTTTGTGTGCTGAAGACGCTAAGAGATCTTAGCGAACTTGCTTATTTGCATTTTATAGTACGTGCCCATTGGTTTTAAAAATGAATGCTTTCGATATTTTGAAGACAATTTTCTGGTACCTGTCTTAATTTCCAAAATTAACAAATTCCTACATCCCCAAATCTTTAGACACCCAAATAGCTAAATTATCAAATTCCAAGATTTCCACATTTCTAAATCCCCAAATCCCTACACCCCCAAATCGCTACATCCCCTAATCTCTATATCCCCAAATCTCTACATCTCCAAATTCCTACATTCTCAAATCCCTACACCCCCAAATCTCTACATCCCCAAATCCCTATTACCTCAAATCCCTATACCCCCAAATTCCTATTAACCCAAATCCCTATACCCCCAAATCTCTACACCCCCAAATCCCTATATCCCCAAATCCCTACACCCCCAAATCTCTATATTCCCAAATCCCTATTAACCCAAATCCCTATACCCCCAAATCTCTACACCCCCAAATCCCTATACCCCAAATCTAGACCTTCAAAAACCGTAATTCCCAAATCCCTAAATCCCCTCCATATAAAAATAAACTCGTTCAAACAGAAATTTCTAAAATTCTTGGAAATCCTAATTCACTTGACGACGCAAAAAAGTTTCCAAGGTGATTCGACAGTTTCCGTAACCGGGGTTATTCGTCGAGTCTCGACGGAACATAAGTTATCGGAGGTAAGCTGCGAAGAAACGTAGGAAGAAAGTAGGATGGATGAAAGTTGGCGAAGCACGGCGATTCGAAGGGTCATTAACTCCCGGGGCCCGAAGAGTCGTTGGTCGAGATGTCGGAGGAAACCTCCTGGAACGTGGAGGGACTTAGCCGGCATCGTTGCGACCGAGCGAAACAATAAACCTGGAACGATCGTGGTGCGGTTTAAAACGTTCCGGGCGACGCCTCGCGTGGGGTCCGTAATCTCGCGCGACACGCTACGAACACGGAGGTAAATGGCCTTTTGGGTCTCTTCCGAGCTGAGGGGAAAGCTTTATCTCGATCTCCGTTCGGCCAACTATCATGAATTCTCCGCAAATGATGAAATCGTCCCGGCATTCCGCTGCGATAACGCGGCAGTTTCGCCGGGAATTTTGCGGAAGGAAAACAAAACTAATTACGACGGAAATTTCGTTATTATATTCAGGGCTTGTACATTTTGTTGCGATGGAATGTGGATATTTCCAATAACCGATGGTAGCGAGATAATCGGGGAATTTATATTTTATAACTAACTAAATCCCTAGACCTGCACTATGGCTCAACATTTCTCTTGGATCTTACAAATAAAGATAGATTGTGTATAGATTTATTTACTTATAGTAAATGAACATTTGTCACATGTCATCATATATGTGACGTATGTCATGTAATCACATACATATAGCTACACCTACATGTGGCTACACATACCATAGCTCCACATACATATGGCTACAATTGCATGTGTACTTACATATGGTTCCACATACATATGACTACATCTACTTGTGGCTGCACCTACATATGTGATTACATCACACTGTCACATACTCCACACTGCAATACCTAAATCTCCTCTGTAAGGAGATAGGTAAAAGAGATTAATGGAGGGTAAAAGATGAATAATTATAGATGAACAGCTGCATTCCCAAGAAAAAAAGTACAAAATTTGCCTATGTAAGATGCAGTGATGGTAATGTGGATGACAATGAAAGCGTAATCCTGTTGCTCCTCGAAGGGACTGTTAATTATCAGTCTGCAAGAATCAGCTTTCTACTCGATCGATTCGGCTCCTTTGAGAGGTTCGAAGAAAGCGTGGTTCCAGGTACGGGACAATGGCCCGGGGATTTATCATTCCGAGACGGATACGACGAACGGAGTACGTGACGAGTGCATAATCGCGATCTCCTTTGTCCGCGACGAGGATTCGCGGCGAGCGTTTCGTCGCATGAAAATGAACGATCGATCGCGCCGAAACTTACGAAGCTTCTGAACGTTAAGTCGTGACCTACGTTCCCGTCAATCTGGGCTAACGACGTATTTACGTAGCGAGCTTTCATTACCGTCGATACACGCGACCCAGTCACGGAACCGCTCGACCACCGACGAACTATCGATCCTATCGATCCTCCCTTTCCGACCCTCGTCCCGAATACGCTAAGAATTCCATTAAGAACGCGGCGAACTGCCCTTGAACCGATTTTACCTTTTTGATCATTCGATTACAACTCTCGCTTCTTTCACAGTGACAATTACGGTACATAAAGTTTATAGAGGATCTCTTCCACAAAGTGGGTTAACTTGTCCCCTCCGGGTGCAAAGGGTTAATGTGCGTTAATCTTGTTTTTTGGGAATTCGAAAAGTTGTGGAATTGCTAAATTGAAAAAATGCAGTAGAGCAGGTATAGATATAGTTTAGGGAATATAGGGACCAAGCAGTGGAAAGATATTTTTACCAAACCTTTTCTCAAAATATATTTAACTTGCGATCATATATTTCCAAGTACACAAGTATTCAATTACCTCAGTGGACAAAACGTTCGATCAAAAAGTTCCATGAAATCTTTGAACTTATTACACACAATTCAGTAAAAAAACATTTGCTTTTGTATTAAATCGAGCGATTTTCGAGAGCAAAGCTCCCGAATTTAAAGGAGGAATTTCGTTCGTTTTCCCAGTAAAATTTAATCCGCGATCTCGTTCCGAGGCGAAGAATAACGCGATTCCTGTTCGCGTTAATTAAAAACACTTTCGACTTTCAGAAACGCTTTGGAAGCGGCGAAATAACAGATCGTTTGGAGATAGGGTTCGAGGCTGATTCGAAGTTCAGCGACATAGTTCGCGATCGCCGGGAGAGATAATTAAGCCGGGCCTAATTGCCTCGCCGAAGTACACAATGACAAGCGACTATTTCGTGGAGCTATTGTACCTGTTGTCCGCGATATCGCGTTAGGGAGCTTTGTTCACATGTCGACTTGAGTTAGGCCTAAAATTTATAACTTTGGACAGAGTAAATTGTAATTGGATAAAGCAAACCTTACAAGGTTGTCAAATTGTTAAAAATATTAAGATCCGAGGTATCTTAGAAATTTCACTTTTACAGTTTATTTTCCGAAACTGTCTAATAAGCAAACACCTAACATAGAAATTATTCTATTGAATTTATCCTCCGATCTCTTCAAGATACGCTACATAATTTTATTTAGGAGAAAGGGGTAGTTTTCGGTAACTGGTGCCAATAAAGCGAGCCTAAACGGGGTGTTTGCGATATCCAGGTTGCAGCTGGGTGCATTCCGCATAACGCCATACCGCGACCGTCATAAATCAGAGGCTTCGACGTAATTAGTCTTTGTTTCCGAAGAAGCTCATCGATTCCCTCCGAGGGAACGCTATTTCGCGAACGCAACCTTCTCTCCGTCGAGAAATAACTCCAAGTCTCGGCCCAGATTCTACGCGATCACCTTGAACGAGGAAATCTTGCTCGAGTAGTTGGGAACTTTCTTGTCGAACGATTCCGTGGAATAGGTTTTCGGGCAACTGGGCATCGGAAGCATGCCAGCAGCTTCTACGAATCGACTGTCTTCTGACCGAGTTTTGCCTCTAAACATAAACTCGAGCAAACCTGACGAATCTCGCATAGTTTCCTTCGATGACCGTTCACGAAGTTCGATAGGGGTCGAACTTTTTGAGAGAGCTTGAGGAGACATGGAGGCTGGGGGAATATTTCTAGTCAAAATATATTACAAGGTTGTTGGATATTTGCAACACACATGTGGACAAGTGTGGTTTATATTTATGATCACAAATATTCACTAAAATGTAGGTATTGCCACACGTAGATGTAGCCATGTGTATATGTAGCTATACGTATGAGGAGCCATATGTATGCAGAGTCACATGTAGATGTAGCCATATGTATGTGTAGCTATGTGTATGTGTAGTCACATGTGGGTGTAGCTATATGTACGTGGAACCATATGTATGTGGAGCCATATGTAAGTGTACTCATATGTATCTGTAGCCCTACATACATGGAACCATATGTATGTGGAGTCATGTGTACATATAGCAAAATGTATATGTATCATATACTCTGCTTTTATGTGAACTTGCCATATTAGTTTCTCATCTAGTCATAGTCCTAGAACGTTTTACTCATGGTGCACATGACCCATGTGAACATTGTCCACATTGATTTTTCGCTACTTGTGAAAGTTTTACAAATTGAGTGAACTTGATTAAAAGCTGAGTCCTCTGTTAAGTTGGCGATATGGTCAGCCAACGCAGCAATAATGAAGTTGTCTACCAGGTTATACCCGCCATATATAATAGTCTTGGACAAGAATCCAAGCTACCAGACTGTCGGGAATTTTCGAATTCCATCTTTTTATCGATGAACCTCGACCGGCAATTAATAGCGAGCCCGGAAACCTCCGGAATCTGACGGGTTTCCATCGAACCGACGCGACTCGCCAGGAATTCGCAAGTTTCGGATACTACGGCGTTTCCGACCATCTCCGGCATCGATATATTTTTCATTTATCGAGCAAGCAACTTCTCCGCGTGCGGTTTTCGAACGGTTTACCGAGAAACGGGCTCGTTCACGGTACCCGGGGCTATCGTGATTTACGGGCAACGTGGAAAAGGCAACCGGAAGGACGAAACAACGACGTGGTACAGTCGCCCGCAAATCCCCTTTCCCTGAGGAAAATATGCCAACTATTTGCCGATTCCGGGGTCGACAGATTAAAATATTCAACAATTATTCGGGCGTTGTTGAAAAATATTTAATGAATTCCTTCGAAATTATTACTTCTTCGCTAACGTGTTAGCCTACAATTTTCTATGCGGTTGCGTCAATGGATGACTAATTCTTGCTACGACGTCAAGGCAAATAAAAAAGATTAAAGTGTTAGACACATTTGCCACTCAGTCAACTGTGAACAGATTGTAGTTCCATTTGAACTTCAAATTCGAATGAGAGGAAAATACGAGTGTGGTTTGTTAGACTTTAACTTGATGTGCGTCACGTGTGCGTCATGCGTGCGTCACGGGTGCGTCATAAATATTTTATGAGTACGTTACAATAATATAAATTAATCTCTTGGTGTGCAATATTGTAACGTACAACATACTCATGACGCACTCGTGACGCATACGTGACGCACACACATTCATATGTTCATCACATTTCAGTTAAAAGGTGCTGACTTCAGATTGTACGAGACCGAATGCACCTTCTGAATGCAACATGGTAATAAGTGGAAATTCCGAAGTATCAGAAGTTTGAAAGCCAAATATAAGATGTAAAACTTTTAAAGTTGAAGAACAGAAAGATTCGAAGAGTTGGAATATAAAAATTGTCAATCGTGGTTGAAAGTAGAACGTTGCAGCCGAGTGTACCGCGTAGAGCAAGATAGCAGGGCCGACGCTAATTACAACAACGATCCACCGGTAGTTCCACCTGCCACGGTAAGGAGAATTTGCATAAACGCGTTCGCCGAATACGCAAAGTGGAAACAATGGGTCGAACGAGCAAAACGAACGGTGACTCACGCGAACGAGCTCGACGCCAGTTTCGCCTAGGAGCGTTCTAAACAATTTACTTTACCGATTGCCGTCCCGGGGCTGGCAGCCAAATACGACGAGAACGGCGCGGGAAAGGCTCGTAGATCGACGTTTACTTTCACGAGAGACAAGCGTCATTAACGCTAAATTCATGAAACAAAATGGCACACCTTTTATTACTAGTTTCAACGGAGCATGTATACGGATGCTGCATCCGCCTGATTTGTACCACGTATTTGTACACAACTGTATTGTAACTCTTTCTACAGGTACATCATGAAATGTTTCAAGTTTTGAATAAATTCTGAGATACCAAGTGCAAAGGATGCTATGTAGACACATTGAAAAAATTTCTAAGAAATCGTCTTCGAGTGCAAAGAGTGAATCTATTTATGGCCGATTATTATGATCGATCTTAGTCAACCTATTTATAGATTTTCTAGTCAAGCTATCGAGCTGAAAATCGAAATCGAAGTGGAGATTTATTCGGAGACAAGGACAAATTCAAATCGCAGCGTTTCGCAAGAGAGTCGGCAAAATCGCGAGCGATCGAAAGGTTCGGTTCGGTGAATCGTGACCGGACGTAACGAGAACGCGATTTCCCGTCGGCCTGTTTAATCGAGGCCAAACCTCTCGCTCTGCTAAATTTCGTGACTAATCGAAAGGACCGATTTCGAGCGACACGGAAACTTTCCATCGGTTCGCGGTCGACCGGTAATTAATAAACCGTGACGCGCTCGTCGGAGTAACGGTGAATCCGAGACCGCAAAGAAATGTCGCGTCGCTAGAAAAATATACGCTGATTCGGTCAAATATTTGCGGCGTCCCTGCTCGATTCGACGATGCATACAATCCTAAACAAACAGTACGGAGTTGGATCACTTTCTTACCTTTCTTCGAAACGATCCGAAATGTCTGCATAGAATATTACAAGAAATTTCTAAGATACATCATTGGGATAATTCGTTTAATCTCGGAAAATGACTTAGATCCGATTATAGACGGAGGATTAATAAATTACAAGAAGCAACAGGTAGCGAAACCGCGGTCCATTGTCCGATGACACTAGGAAGATATCGACAGGTTCTTAAGACGCGGCAGGATATCGAGAACTTCCTCCTGGTTTCTTTTTCGCGGTTTCAACCGGTCGAAAGGAACAAAGCTCGGTTCGGAAAAACCAGCGATTATTCCGAGGCTGGGAAATTACTCGGCGGAGATTCGAGCAACGTAACCCAGCTAGTGCGAGACACGCAACCGGTAAATATAGTATCGATATTCCGCGGAAAAACGAGAGAGGAGATAGTCGAGCGAAGGTAAAAATACGAACGCCTCGTTCCAAGAACTCGTTATAAATACCGACAAAGACAGGTTCCGATTAATGTTCGAAACCGTAAATGATGGCCCACTTTTTATCAAACTATTACACTATAATTGACATATAAATATATACAATTACATTAGACTTTTATGCAATCATGTGTAACTTCGAAATATTGTATCGATACACAAGTTCATCTCTCAAAATATTTAATACTCAGATATATTTTCTTTTATTTCGATGTGAATTTAAATTTTATAGAATACATAAATTTAATAGTCAAAATATTTGTTTGTAATATTAAATTGAAATATTCATTGTTTATAATAAAAGTAGTCGATACTTCGTGTAATTTCTCTGGATAAGTAAAATAGTATGAGGTACCTTTTCGAACGCTACCAAGAGTGGCGCGAAATTCAAATTCTTTATTTGCAATACACAAGTGTCGCTTAGAATTATAAAATAAATAATGAACAACCAGAGGGACATCTTCAGAATTTTATAATAAGAGTGATCATTTCATAACTGTAATAAAATATCACAACGTAACTTTTCGCTACCTTTCCGAACGCAACCGCGTCTGGCGGGAAATTCAAATGTGTTTATCAATCCGAATACCGCCCGTAGTTATAAAATAAATAATGATCAACCAGAGTAGTAAATAGACCCACAGAAGGTTAACCTGGCAATATTTGATGACCTAGAATAAAATTCGAGGCTATGAGAATCTCCGTGAATCGGTTTCCAAGAAGCAGCGTCGTAATTTTCGACGCGCTTTTCCTCGTAAAGGAAACGCAACGCGATCGTAAATCGCGACGGATGCGCGTCAAGGCTTAGAGGAAACGATTCCACGAAATCGTCCCCTTTGAATCGCGTCGGTGAAACGATCGCTTCGATTTTTCGCGAGCCGCGGTGTTTCGCAACGCGATTTGCGCGTTGTTCGAGCAACCGCAAAGAAAACGGCAAAAAGCGTCCTCCAACGTCGACGAATGAAAAGGAAGCGGGCTCTCGAACAGGAAAACTCGTTCCGTTCGCCGCGTTCCTTAAGAAATCTTTCTTTATTTATCGCGTTCTCACGCGCAATATCGAGCTGCCCGGTTAACGGTGGCTCCTTATGCGCACCCTTGTTTATGATCGCTCATAGAAACTTTATTCCTAAAACCCTCTTGCGTGATCCACTACAGAAGCTATCGACAACTCTCGAGAGCGTACTTCACTGTGGACACTGCCTTTCAGTGCCATTTCCTACAAAATGCTCTACTAAGCTAAATATTTTATTTTTATTACACTATTTTTTTAATATTTGTGCAAATATTTTTGTAAATACTTTACATTTTTATAAATATTTTAAGCAAGTACCACTCCTGTAAATATCAATCAAGTACCATTTCTATAAAAATTGTATAAATGCACTTGATACAATTTAATAAGTACTCGTACATAATTGAATAAAAATTTCTCTAAATATAAAAATAGTATTTCTATAAATACGTTATAAAAATAGTAGCAATAAACTGTAGTGAAGGTAAGATACAATTCCATCCGAAATACAGTAAATTCTCTGTATATGGCAGTCACGCGATTGCTCTGTACTTGGCAATCGCTATCCCCGCTCAACAACAGGTTCAGGTCTTTATGTTTCCTCTCTTTGTCACCATAGAGTCCACGGTGAAAAGAGGTCTATGGCATAGACCTATAGTCGACATTCTCTTTTCTCGTCACGATAAAACGTTCGTTTCTGTCTGTTCTATAGCTGCCATTCGATTGTCAAGTGCAGGGAGCATTGTAGTAATTTTAGTAATACATGTTCGGTTTACGAGGAGTTTCAGCAAGTTACGATTGTTCCGGTTTATTCCAATAGTTGATTAAACTTTAGTGGAAACACGCCATTCGGTTTAATGGAACAATTTAACACTTTGATTGCTATGAGGTGACACGTACCAATTTTGATATTTCTATACAGATCTATGTTATTAAGGATTTGTACCTAATTAAATATACTCGAATTAATTACTTATAAGAATAGAATATAATAAAAAACCACGACCCGAAACGTCTCGGTTTCGGCAGGTGCAGTGGGTGCCAAGTTTTCTTAAATTCGATCTCGCGGCAGGAATTCGGTCGTATCGTATGCGGCTCTAAAGAAAATTCGACAGGCCGGAAACCTCCGGAGGAAAGTCAGGGGAAACGGACGGAAAATTGCGAGGGAGCGTTTACAATTTTCAGGCGGAGGAACTTTTGCCCTAGGGGAAATTCCGAATTTAGGCTGCCTGTGCACGTGACTGGGATTTCTCGCTCCGATTCGTGAGAGAAACGAACGTTTTTGGGTAATTGTGTAGAATAGGTTCCGAACTTTTATATCTTTTTGCAATTTTCTTTTTTGTAAATATGTTAACTGATGATCACTCGGGTGAGGTTAGGTTGGTTAGGTTAATTCAATCAGAGATAAGGTTAGGTTATGACAAATTATTTAGGTTAGGTTATGTGAAGCTCACTTTGCAAATATTTCTGAGTCCAACAACGATAATTAATAATTAAGTGTTATGTATTACCCTTGATTTCTATTTGAAATTAATATATTTAGCTTGAAATATTTCAAGGAAAAAAATTGCAACGTAACCAAACCTAAACCTATTCCGCAATTAACCAAATGCGTTCCAATGATGAAATCCATAAGAAAATGGGCCAACGACGATTCGGAACGGACGGAAGTTTATCGAGATGGAAATTAGCGAGCCCGATCGGATCAAATTTCGTGGAATTTTTATTGTTGTTTGGTACCATTTGCGCCGTACGAGATAATCATCGTGGCGTGTGGAACACGAGGGACGCTCGCGGGGACGGGGACACGCTTTCGATGTAACGGAAGTCGATAATCGTTTTGCGGAAAGTCGTTTCCCAGCTGTCCGGGACGTCTCCTTTTCACGTGTTTTCCACAGACACGCAAACGCGCGTTTGCACGCGTTCCGCATCCGCCTCGAGACATGTTCCCATTGGATGGAATACCGACGTACGTTTACACAAATGAAACTGTGGACTCGGTTTGTTAACGAGAGTCCCACAAAAGTCGCATCAATTTCTACTGTTTCACATTTGTACGGTTTTCTACTGCTTTCGTACTGCAAATCTCGATTTACGGGATTTCTAGGTAACTCTATACAGAATGTTTAAATATCTCTATACAAGGTGTCTAAATATCCCCATACAGCATGTCTAAATATTACTACTGTACAAGATATCTAAATATCTCTATATAGAATTTCTAAAAATCCCTAGTCAGGATGTCTAATTGTACTTATACAAAATTACTAACAATCTTTATATTTACTTTTTACATTTTTCACTTTCATAGACTCCCAAATTTCTACATCTTCAAATCTAGGGATTTCCAAAGTTCTACATCCCCAAATCCCCAGATTCTCAAATTGTTAAGTCTCCAAATCCCTAGATTCCCAAATCTCTACATTCTCATATCCCTACGACCCCAAATTTCAGCATTTCAAATTTTAAAATCCCAAATCCCTAGATTGCTAATTCTCTACCTTCCCAAATCCCTAGATTCCCAAATACCTAAATTCCCAAATTTCCTACGTTTGCAAACTTATTCCCCAAGTTCCTACAATTCCAACACGTCATCTTCCAACCACGCGTTTCTACGAATGACTATCTCATGAATAGAGTCGAGATCACGACCACGGTCAATAATTTACATAACACCGATCAACAGTGAAGAATAAAAACATTCTCCCGTTCCTACGTCAACTCCGCGCCTAACTTACATATTTCAAACACTCCCAAACACAAATCTTTCCCTAAATCGAAACAA
The DNA here is from genome assembly GCA_945859555.1 of Megachile ligniseca. Classification (NCBI taxonomy): domain Eukaryota; kingdom Metazoa; phylum Arthropoda; class Insecta; order Hymenoptera; family Megachilidae; genus Megachile; species Megachile ligniseca. The sequence goes on from OX243792.1 coordinate 3,740,637, forward strand.
AATGGCGGTGCTGCAGTTTCACAAAGACCAAACCTACAAATGTAAAACACTCGCAAACCCAAAACTGAAAAGAAAAATGGTGGTGTTCGCAAGGAAAATCTTCAGAGAACACTTGGTTCCAAAGGAGTCGGGATAATGACAACCCACAGGGACAGAACCGTAATTTCGTGGACGAAAGGGCTCTCCTTCGACCGCGATGGTTCGCGGAACGCGTTCGAAGAGGATTTCGTAATTCCTAGGACGGTTAAGCCTGCCCGGCAAATTGACGACCGTCTGCCTATTCTGATTACGGTTCTCGAAGCCTTCAATACAAACACGAAGAGATGCCTTTTTGCTCGATTTAAGGGTTTGGAGCTCCGGTTTCGCAGTTTCTGGGGTTAGAATTGAGGAGCAACAAGCTTGTGTTCCCAAACCTTCTACTTTCCTCTAGGTTCTTTTATACTCCTCTAGCTTCTTTTACCTTCTTCTAGTTTCTTTTACCTTTCTCTAGCTTCTTCTACCTTTCTGTAGCTTCTTCTACCTTCCTGGGGTTTTTGGGGTTAGAATTGAGGAGCAACATGCTTGGTACGTTCGCAAACCTCCTACTTTCCTCTAGGTTCTTTTATACTTCTCTAGCTTCTTTTACCTTCTTCTAGTTTCTTTTACCTTCCTCTAGTTTCTTTTACCTTCCTGTAGCTTCTCTACCTTGCTCTAGCTTCTTCTACCTTCCTCTACCTGCCTCTTTACCTTCTACCTTCCTCTACCTGGCTCTTTACCTGCCGGGTTTTCCCGAACAACTCTGATCTTATCTTCTGACGCTGGGAAAATGTTTCGACGATGGGAGCGTTCCTACACGTGTCGCGAGAAATATCCAAATAATTCAGCCAACTTCAAGGCTATTCACGTGTAGCTTTTTTATCTTTGATGCAAGTCTTTCCAAATAGTACTAGTTTTACACTAATTATGTTCACTGCCTTTTAGATGGTCAAATGGTTGACCCAACTTTTGTACTGATCATAAGTTCATGTTCTGTAGAATTACTCAATAAAAAATATTAGAAATAATTCCAATTTCCAAACAAGTTTGTACTATCTTATTTAACAAATATTATTAATTGAACTTCCATAATAATCAAGTACGTTTTTTCATATTTGATTCAGCAAAAATATCTGCAGAATTCATGCAAATTCATCAAGTACATGAAATTGTTCATTGAATAATTATTAAAATGCTTCCCTTCGTATCTCTGTTGACTCATACTCAGTTATGTGTACATTAATTTTATATCTAGGTAAAGAATCAATGTGTACATATCATGTTTGTTCGGCGGAAAGAGGAGAGTTATTTGACGCATACGTTTTTGTAGCGTCAAGTGCCTTTTGTTATCGCGTGTGTGTGAAAATAATTGTTTTCCGGTGAAAAAGTGACTTGCTTCACAAATCAAGTTAATTAACTCGGGGTTAGGTGGGTTCAAAAAGTGCATCACGCTGACAAATCTCGATTATTTTTAATACTTTCAAATTTTGCGTATCTAAAACAATTTATCCAATTTGCATGGTCAACGATTGTATAATAGTTTGGCATTTCTTTGTCTGCTTTAATATTGTAGCTGCGGTTCTGCACCCCAAATAAATCATAAGACAAGGAATTAACAATAACGAAAGAGGTTTTTTTCCCTGTATTCGTAACCCCGAGGGCAACGAGTTGCCCCGCTTTTCTCGGCGTGCATCGCACCGATGACGATTCCAGGGAACACCGATGCTCGACGAGAACAAAGGGAGAGCTCGTCGATGCGCGAACATTTTTATTAACGCTCGAATTCATCCGCGGAACAAAGGACACGTGGAACGAACGTTCAAAAATGCATTTTTTACCCTACACAATAGTTCAACTTTCAAGGGTCAAGGTTGGTGACCGACTATGATTTCTGGAACCTCTCACACTTTTATCTTACGTTATTTTGGTCAGAAGAGATTTGAAAATGATTTCTTTCGCAAAATATTCTGTCTAAGGTCGGATTCTGTAAATTACCCTTGAAATTTCTCGAGGAAACGCAAGTTTTTATAGCACAAATTTTTCACGGCCATTTTTCAAAGAATATTTGCGAAAGATCGCCACGAAATGTTGCTTCTGGATCCTGGCAAAGAAATCGCATTTTGCACATTTTCTAATCGAATATCTATGACCAATACGCCATAAGATGAACAAGGAGCGTATTTTCCGACGGAGGTTCCGAAAATCCCCAAAAATCGTACTGGGAGTATTCGGTCACCGACTGGTCCTAACCATTATGATTTTAAAACATCCGGTAGCTTTTAATCCCTTACTTCTATGCAGAACAGTGTCTCGACATGAGTGAAAATGATCATTTGTCTCGAAATAAGTGAAAACGGTCATCTCTGAGGAGATACGGAATGTATGGAATTCTATTAGTCTTCTTTGGACGGTTTAAAAGTGAAAGGAAATCGCCGATGCGACGTTACATACGTCCTGCCATTGTCATCGGCTATTTATACGAGCAAACAGAATTATTTCTATCGTTTACGAGAATGACGCGAGTAGTATCGCTATAAAACGTGACCTACGCGATCAATCTCTGGAATTCGATGATTAGTTTCCTCGTATCCTCGACAGCGATATTAATTGAACAGTGGTAAGTGATTGAACAAATCAATTTCACTTTATGAGCTTCTAGTTTCCCTGTTTCTCAAATTTTTACTTTTTCTTTGCAGATTTTGATTTATGAAATTTTTGGCCTTTTACATTTTTTTAGTTTCAAGTTTGTAGGTACTAAATTTTGGTAGGGAAAAATTTCGTAGGTAAAAATTCTGGATCTCCATTTCTCATATACTCAAGTTTACAATTTTCCAGTTTCTCATTTCTCAAATTATAAATTTTCCACTTCTCTATTTTATAATTTATTAATTTCAAAATTACCTAATTTTACAATGTATCAATTTAAAAATTTCCCAATTTCTCAGCCTACTAATTCCCCGCTTCACAATTTCCCACCTAATCAATTATCCTATATCACAACACATCACTGTTCCTCTCCCCTATTTCCTCCCAATTTCCCAATTTCCAATTTTCCAGTTATCCAATTCCCAACCGTCGAGAACCATCAAATTCCAGCACCCCGGAACAGTCCAGGAATCTAATCGACTCTGTCCGTCTTTTCGAATTAGCGACACGACATCGATGGTAGCCGTGGAGTTGGACGACCCACGCACGAACATCCGCATAATTTCGTGCGCGTTCATCGTCGGCGAGTCGGCGCGGCGTGTTTTAGATGGACACGCTCGATAGAGACGTAACAGGTGTGGACGGGACGAACCGAGTTCGTGGCACACGTCCGTTACCCTGGGACTTTTCGAGAACCGGACGCGATCTCTATTTCTCTATTCCCTTTTTTTCCTCGTCGTGGAACAAATATACCGTTTGACACCTGGAGAAGCACCGTGGGCCGTACAATGGCGAGCTCCCACTTTGTCCAAGGGAATAATAAGGTTCCCGGTGCGGAAGGGATTCGGCAAATCGGCCGGTTAGCCCCTCCGTCGACGTTTCCAAGAAGCGTTTCTTTGTTCGGCTGTCGCGGGTTACCAAGGGACAGTCGAACCGTCTCAAACTGCGACCCCCTACGGCGATTTCCATCTCGCGCTTCTAGATTTATCGCGGAATAAACAAGGCTTTCGTGGAAACGTTATTACCCGCCGCCCCTTCGGCTTTCTTCGTTTTTACGAATATCGCCGAACAATCGGCTCGTTTGCCACGCTTCGACGACCGACGCTTTTCTCGGAAACCTGTTACGCTTGCCGATGCGACGGAACACGATTTCGAGACACGACTTTCGTCCCGAATTTCGATGTAGAGCACGAACTATGGCCGACCGGTTTTCTTACCGATATCGTTAACGCGAAACGCGCAGGAAATGACACGGAAACGTTCGAGAAGCGTGAGTCAGGAGGTCGAAATATGCGCGTAAAAACATGGGAAATTCCTAGCTGACGCATCGTAAAATTGCGACTGTCACTCACCGGTTATCGATGATATCGTTAAGGGGTCGTAAGAAATTTGTAGTTGAATCTATCGATACATATCGATAACGGTATCGCTAGCGATAGCCCTGGCGCGTCGGCGAGACGACGCGGCGTCAAGCTTGAATATGGAAATAGGTCTTGACATCGAGTAACGTATTAATTATACGTACTCGAGTCGAATCGGCTCGACCAGACGCGTCGTTTAACCTTCGTTCGTCTTTCGAAACAAATGCTCTAGCGCGTGTTTTCGTCGACTTCTGTGGATTTCTCTCTCTCGGTTTCTGTCTCTATCTAACGAACCATCTGTTCTGAGTCGTCGACTTGGAATCCGACGAGAAATAAAATAAAAACGAGCGTTTCTCGAACGACGAAGACGAACGAAGGTTACGACGACAAAATGGGGAAAAACTGTCACTCACCATTCGATGCTCCTGTATCCTCGTAGGCAGCAATGCAACGCTTTGAACGCGCCGATGTTTCCGTATTCCGTTGTCACCACTTCCTTCGTAAACCTCAGGCCACCCGGTAAATTGTCGAACTTGTGCATCGAACAGTAGTCCTTGAGTTCGTTGGCTCGACAGACCGTGGTCAGGATCGACAAAACGATCAGCCCGTACTCCATCGGTGTCATTTTGATCGTTCCACGCGAATTCGAGTTTATCAGCGGTCCCAAGAGAACGCTTCACGGTCCGTGCTTTTCGAACGAGAGAACCGCCATGACCGGCTCCTCGAGATGAGAAGGTTACGTCCCCACGGTTCGCGGCAGCTTTTTCCACGAAAGAAAAACGATCTTTCCCGGTCGGCACTATTAACGTTCAAAGGGGAACACGAAGACTCCCGTTCGAGCACGAACGGGCAAGCTCGACCGATCCGCCGCGATATTTGTCGTCAAACAGAAACTCTTCGTCTCGCTTCGGAGTCTGCGTGTTTACTCGGGATTTCAAATACCACTCGTCGCGCGTCTTTCTCGCGTCAACCGATAAACCAAACGCTTAACCGTTCAGTCACCTTCCGCGAAAGTCATTTTCTTCTTCTTCTCGTTTTAAACACGAACTTTGCCAACACACCGAACCCGCGATAACGGATTTCGAGAAAATCCTGTCCGAACACGTTACAACCGTCAACGTTTCTCGCGAGATCTCGATGACTCGAATGACGCAGATATCGCGCTCGGAAACCAAATAACTTATCGTACCGTTCTTTCTAGAAGGAAAATGACCACCGGTAACTGAGAGAGCGATGGAAATAATCGCGTAACCGTACACTCGAAAATTGACGTTCCACGTACACACGATACACACTCCACGAAGGTCGGCGGCTTACTGTCAGCCCATCGCACCGAAAACTCCCCCGTAGGCAGCCGATTTAAAACGAACCGCCTGTTGCCTCGTGTTCGTTCGGCCGCTCTCGGCCGTCTTCGGCCTTTCTCGATGGGACACCTACGCTGCCATGCCGGTACGGTTGCGCGAATTTTTGACGTGAAACTTTGCGTACATGCTTCTGTCAAAATCGTATTCACTCTTTTTTTCCATTTTCGCCAGTTATTTGTACATACGCATATCGTGTTTTGGATGTTAGAATTCCATGAAATCCGAGTATGGCTATCGAAAATGAACGAAAAAAGCGGTATGTTTGATTATTTTATCTTTTATAGTCGTTTTTTGAACATGCGATACCGGCGATTCTAACGAGGTGGAATTCTAATAGATTTACTTACAGGTAAATATTTTTTTGCGCCACTTTTTTCGAAGGAAGGCATGTAAGTATTCCGTAATGCCAAAGATAACGTTTTTCTGTGAATTTATCGATGGTATCTAATTCGTGTACTCGAAACTGTGTCCGTTGAGTACAGTTAGATGTTTCACCTAACTGATGGCGTTGACCATTAATCATAGCGAATTCAAGATGGCGCTCCTTCAAATTTTTGACATTACGTAATCGTGTTTCTATGATAACGTAATACCGACAAAAAGATAAGTACAACTATTCTTTATCAATCGCTGATTTAAGTTTTCCTAACGAAACCTATTTCGACGCAATACTGCATTTTTGCAGAAGGCGATACTCGAAAGAGGTTGTTTGTCAGTAGAAGCATAAGTACTCTCACACATAATTGGACATTAGTGTCAAATACACAAACTAGCACTACGTGTGGTACATATATGTAAGTTTACTTTTGCCACGTTTATCGTTTACACGATAATACACGTATATAGAATACAGTAGACGTAATTTACTGACAAATCACGTTTTTTCAGTTGTGTCACCTTTGTGTCAGGCATGCGATGTAATCGAAGAAGCTAAAGGACAAGTGAAACGACGAACTCGCGGTGTTTGCCTTGCTTTTACTGCTCGCGTAAAGGTAAACGATTCGAGCAGTGAGCGTGTACACGAGGGAAAACAAATAACCAGCGATTATCCGTATTTTTCGACATAATACTCAGGAACGGTCATCGACGAAACCCACACGTGATCCGACTCGTCGAGATATGTAGTACGTATTTGGTTAAGAAAAAACTTTGATCAAAGCGTGCGACGTTTTCCGCGAACTCGATAAACTTCGAATTCACGCGTTTAACCGGCCGATAAGATTCTGTTCGAGGCAATCGGTCCGATATTGTTCGTCGAATTCTCTCGTGTAGTTTACAGTACAACCTCGATATTTCGACTGTCCATGACGTTAAATCAATAATATCTATCGAACGAAGTGACAGGTCCCAATAAAACTCGAAGATAAATTCGCAGATAAAGCCGCGAACAAATTCGCTGTGTCCGATATCGCCTAAAATTGCTGTTCTTACTCCTCGTTGATTCCCTCCTTCGCTTCGCCGTGCTCGTTTCTGCGGCTTAATCTTTATTATCCTCGTTATCGTCTTCACGTTTTTTTTCTGCTCGCATTTCCAAACGACTTCTGCACGGCTCGTATTCTGTGTATCGCTACGCCTCCTCGTGTCCCTCCGCCTCTCTTTCGTTTTTACTTTCTCGGTTGGCAATGTTGTTTCAGGTTATCAATCCGGACTCCTCGGAAGCCGCATCATGCCGCTCTCGTTATCCAGTTTCGAATGTTTCTCCGCTGCATCGCTCACCGTCCATGATTTGGTCATCGACGAACACGACGACGTATGTTCACTCCTGTACTCGCTGGCTCGTTCGCTCGCGGCCGTCGCCGCTGACTCGCATTCTGGGAATTCGAGTATGCGGTCAGTCGTTTCGTGTCGTGTGGCAACGATTATGCCGGATGATGATCGTAGTCAGAGCCGTGTTCGCGCGTATACAACCGCCACACATGCGAGAAACTTTTATGCGTGCCGACGCGAGGCCAGAACCAGTTTTTTTTTTTGCTTGTTCCTTTGAAAACTAAGGGCTGTACGTCGCTTACTTCTCCGGTTGCGCAGAATACCGTTATTCTGATAGATTATCGAAATTCGAGGGATGTATTCACAAGCAGCTTGCATTCGTTTTGCAGAATTATCGAGTCACCCTTCGAACCAGGCTTCACGGAACAGTCGCGTTATCAATTAGAGTTCCGAGATCACGGTGTACGTAACGAAATTAATCTTCCCTTAATTAATGGCGTTAAGACGCGTTCAGCCGTGGAGTCAGTACGAGTTTCCTGATTAAGACGACGATACGTGTTCTTAGAAGCGACATCGAAGGAACCGAGAAAGGCCAGCGTGACCGGCACGCTTTATTGAAATCTTGTACAATTAAAGCTTGTACAGCAAGTGCTGTGCGCCTGTGAGACATCGATTGCGAGGGGTCACGATACCGCTCTATTTTATTCCGACTTGCAAGGTGGATTTCTTTTCCGACCCCGATTTTTAACGTATCGTTGCAATACTTTGTCCGAGTTATTATTGTGAATTATTATTGTATTGTGAAAACCATTGACGACGTTGTAAATCATTAGATCATCTAGGTGGTATCTTATCGCGTATAGCTGCGAAGAGCGATCGAACCGGAACTTCTAGCGTTATCAAAATTGCGCGTGGAATTTGAAATATTAAACCTGGGGTGCAAGATAGTGGTACCCGCATACGCGTTCGGTTTCGAGGCGTATAGAACGCGTTGGAGCGATAGTTCGCAAAGCGTGGAGGTTGCGTGGAATCGGTATCGTTTATCGTAACTCGTTCCGCGGAGGGAAATGACAAACGACGCAGCGGCGAGGTAGGGCACGGTAAAAGGCGACAAAGCGTTTTCACGCGCATTAGAGAAGCGACCGCGAACCTTTGTCCTCGCGTATATCTCTTTGTCGCGGCACGATATCGACGTTTCAACGGAAATGAGAAACGCTTGGCGGTATGTTGGCCGTTTTCCTCGCTTTACCGAGAATCCGTAATTACACGGCACACACGCCACTTACAAGCGTTCCCGGGGCTGCACATACCGGGTGTCAAGCGGTCGTACGTCGTCGGAAAAAAGAAGCGGCTGTTACGAGATTAGTCCTTAGACGGCTCGGGTCGTTTTTACTTTCGCGAGATTCACAGGTGTCCCACGGACGGCACTCGTTTCGCTCATTCGACCGAACGAACCGCTGTAATTGTCAGCTGTCCGTTCCGTCGCTCATTTCGCGCTCCAGCCTCTGACCGGTTTACTTCCAAACATTTTTTTTCGCGTTATACGAATTATAGAGAACCAACGGTCTCACTATTTTTCTACGTTTACAGTTTAACGAGCCTCCACGCATTTTTCAATTGGATATTCACCGAGGGATTTGGAGATCCAGGAGACCTACTCGTATCCTGAGAACTTGGGAACACAGGTATTTGATTATATTGATATGTGTGGATCTGAGGGTATGGGAATCTAAGATGTTACATATACAATTTCTCATTCTAGGAGTTTGAAGACGTAGTTCAGGACCTGAGAAGAACACAGGTACTTGCAAATGTTGAAATTTGAAGATCTACAAAAATGAGAATCCAGGACAATAAGGGATTTAGAAATTAGAATTTAGACAAGATCCTTGGTACATGCCAACATCACAAGTATGACGTTCTGAAGATCTACAGACATCTGACTCAGTGTTCAAAGAATTTGGGGAAATCTGCGAATGTGAATATTTAATAACGTAGAAAGTTGTATGTCGAAACGAGTCCGCTTAGAAATGTTAAAGATTGTAAACTGGGGAAAATTAGCAAGTAATTGAAAGTAAGCTAACAGTGACACACGTAAAACGCGGCCTCGTGATAGCGTAACGTTACGTTAATCGCGTTACATCACATCGTTTCTAAGAAAAGTTGTGGTACAACGGTGTACGGAGAACCAGTCGCGAAACGAACGAATCGCGCGTTTAACCGTGAGAAGACGATCCGCGTTGACCTCGTTCGCGTTTTTCTTATTCAACTTGCCAAACTCGATTAAACCACTCGCGAATCTAGCCGAGTGAAAATGCTCGGAGCAAAGAGGTCGGACCTTTCTTCTCGAAATTCGATAGCCGGGATTTATTGGCCGTACACGAAACGTGTTTATCGATCGGACACTTGTTGCTCTTGTCAGATGTCGAGAATTTATGGTTGGTAAAAATTTTCGTTGGAATTTTAAGCGAAACTTAAATCCCGCCAGCTGACGAGTTTTACTCGATCGAACCCGGCAATTTATCGTCCGAGCCTTCGATTTATCTTCTGCTTCGGTTTTCCATCGATTTTCCGGCTAATTACGTTCGCTAAAAATGCACCTCGGATTAGGGGGATTCTAGGGAATTAATCGACGGGTCTATCTAGTCGGCGACTTCTCTTTTTCTTTCACGGCCTCATCGAGTTAGCCTACGATATTTTGTCAGTCGAAGCTTATTGATAATGTTGAAATGTTTGGTACACTCTGAATACAGTCTAGTTGTAATAATCATGGTATTAAATTCAAACTGCTTTGTGATATTTGTAACGAATTTGTACGTCAAAGAGTTCAATGCAAAAAATGAATTTATTCATGTTACACTCGACATAGATCCGCTGGTAATTAATCTTGAATTTTGTCCAAAAGTTCGTTCAGAGTGAAATGTCCCAAATACTTGTTCAGCATGTTGGTGATATATACATTAGTGATCAGAGACACTTGTTTCTGATGACTTTCGATCCATTGGGATGCACCGTTCGTTATTTTCCATGTAAGCTTCCTAGACTCCTCTTCGCTGTCGAGGAATCCGGTGATTTTGAACTGCAAAGACGTTAATTAGTACTTCAATCACTTTGTGACGTTTGAAAAATACTTACCAAGAATTGGTTTAGGTGGACGTGAGAGGACAGACTCAACACCGCCATTTTTCCATTTTTCTGCGCTAATTTCGTGTTCACGGTTAGCTCGAGGTCTTTGATGATAATTCTGAAAAGATTGAACATTTTTAAGGATACTCAGGAGTGTGTGAATTCTAGGATATCGGTGGAGTTGTTTCAGAAACCTAAGGAAGGTAACTCTGTTTTACTAACGCTAGAGAACTACACAGCCGACAGTGAATGTACCCTCCGTCGAGAATTTCAAGCTTCAGAAAATTACCCAAAGATGTGGCTATATGCACGAATTTCCAAAATTGATATAACAGAATTAAAATTTAGAATTTAACTTGACTAGAAATTGGAATTAGAAAGTTTAACATTGAAATTGGATTTCAGGTGGCTGATAAAACTTACGAGAGGGCTCCTTTTCCCCAAAAAGCAGTACCATCGAGGGTTTTACCGGTGGCGTTGTAATTGGTGCGGATGGCGATCTGATCCCAAAGAAGACTGACGTTCGCTGTGAGTTTGTCCTTCGAAAAGTCACCTTTCTTCACGACGTAATTGGACAGACCAACTGCGTTGAAGTTCGTTAACTTTGCTCTCAATCTGTTGAGAAAACGTTCGAATTACTTTGCGATTATCTACAGTTATTGTTATACTCGAGTACTCGTTAATTGGCTCTTGATTACAAATTATTTATAATCTATATTATTTCGTTATTATATGAAAGTTAACGTTAGTATATGAAGTTACAACTCTTTGTTGAGTTTAAATTACAAATTTTGTTGTAGTTTAAATTACAAATGAAACTCGTATTCTGAAAAGACCCGGGAGTGCTGTACGGTATCAACTTTAGGGTCTTTCCCCACGTGACTATTCAAACGTCGAAAGCAACTTACTTTATCGGAATCAGTTGGTTTACGTCTATTTCTGATCGAAAGTACGGCTCTAGCCTAGGAACACCGTCCTTCGCGTTTCCAGTTTGCATCGTGTTCTTGAATTTCTCGAGGAATCCTACCAGTTCACCGCCATTTTTTGCGTCTGCGAGAGCTGGAAGAAAGGAGTCATGAAAAATTTTGTTTCGATGCGATAGAAAAATGCTTACCATCCACGTTGTCAGCAAACACCTGACAGGAAATGAACGCGACGAGTATTGCCACGGGAAGATACATTTTCTGCAAAGAAAAAGATCTCGAAGAGTTTTCGTTAATGTAAAAGCAAATCTGTCCACACACAAAAATGTGGAGGCCTCTAAATTTTTAGAACTAGGAATTTGTAAATACACGAATGTTTAGGAATTTCTAAGTACTCAGCCTATATGTACTTTTCTAGAAGAGGCCTACATCGCACTCGAGCCGTACGTGCCTGTGTGGACAGGTTTGCAACAACTGGAAAAATGTGTCACAACTTCGCGAAACAATTTTAAGAACGAACCGAAAAAATCGTGTTACGAGCCGCGATCGATCGATTGCATCTAGAAACTGAACAATGAAAGGTACTCACGATTTCGAACGGGACGATATTCTTCGCTGAATAACACTTCTAACAGAATTCCGCTAGTGGATTGTGCCATATATATACTAGAACGGGTATCGCACATTTAGATATCAACATATTTTATCGGAGATAGTTATCAGTCCATTAGTCGATCGGTTAATTAACAAATAATTGTAAACAAGTACTCGAAAGCACATGATTTGTCTTCAAACAGATAACTTTGCAAAATCTAATCTGCGTACACTAAGTTTACTAGGAAACTTTGATGAGTAATTAATAGTGTAAACACAATATAATGTAAGTTTGCAAGTTACATCAAAAATATCTTTCTCTGAGAAATCGTGATACTTTGAAGGTTCGTGTAATCTGCAGTTTTCTTTCAATAGTTTTGAAAAATTCTTTTAATAATAAAATTAACTTGCTGTCGAAGGCGATTTTGTACACCAGCTTGTACGCGATTCTTTCATTTTGTCGATTGACGTCAACTCGAACTTTGTATTAATGTTTAACCACCGAATCTTCAGGAATCTTTGCAACCAGCTAGAGGTCATGTTTAAATAGTTAGGTTAAAAGTTGTCTTTAAGATTTAAGTAGGTTTCGGTAGAGGGACATTTATAAATGAATTAACTTTTAACCGAGATTGGTTAGAGTTTTTAGCAGCAAAATGTATCGAACTCGAGAAACTGCGAAGCTCTGATCGATGCAAGTATTATGCAACTTGCTTATGTATATTTATATTTCACTTCTAAAACGTTATAAAATATATTAACTTTATAAGAGCTGTACCACGTTGCATAGAATATTTCAAAATCTCATATTACTTCGGTGAAGTCGTCGGAGAAACGCGACCAAGTTTCTCCCTTTCGCTACACTTCTATAGTCGATTCACAGACGATACATCCTTAATCAAAAGCCAATTAAATGCATGCTCACTGGTGTATGCGAGTCCATTTGACTCGAATGAGCATTCCGCATTTCTCGAGCAGTACGATCTTATTCAATGCTTCTTCGAATTGTACTTTAAGTAACGAGAATGTATTCATTTTAGGTTCCATTTCAACGAGTGGATGATGGACAAGAATCGTCGCATACCGGGATGATCAAAGCGTCAGCCATCACAATGAAGAATCGAGAGATTGCGAACTCTGGAAACTGAAAAAGGTCGAGCGATTTTCTAACATTTTTAGAAGATTATATACTGCAAAGAATATCTCAGGATTCATTATCTGTTAAATATTGAAAATTAGTTCTTTTTCTGTATACTAACTTGGATAACTTGATGCGTTCAAAGTCGACTTGAACAGAGAACATTGTCAGGATAGTTTCTCAGATAAATTCTGAAAACATGAGTTCATATAATTTTGGGTAACTTTGGTGGACCGGTAGAGAATGTCTTCTTGCGAATGTTTTATTTTCCATCATGTAACATCTACTACTGTACCTAGACTCACTTAGTGATTCATCTAGATACAAGTAGACTCACCGATCCAATAATAACTAATTAGAATATTTTGTAAAATATCGCGAGCTTAAAAATTGTACATCGTCCTTTTCTCTCGCAGGAGAGAGATGATCGTAGTTTCCCGGTTCCGCCGCACGAGGCCCTCAAAGTCGATTCAGAAATGGTCCTCGAAATTCTCGCGTTCTTCATCCTCTGACAAGATAATAATAGCGATGGTGGTCGTCGATGACCGACGTTATGAGTTTAATTCTTTGCGCTTGGTTAGCTCCTCTATGAGCTATTCTATTAATAGGACCGCCATGTAAATAATTAACCCTTTTTTTTATTTTCACAGCCATCATCACGAAAATAGACGGCCGGTCGATCGTATTGGAAAATTCTCATATCGCATGGGGTTAACAAAGTCGAATAATTAAACACCTCTAAAATTTGAAGTCTGAAAGAATAACGAAAGCGTCACTGTAAATTATTGGACAGGAGTAGGAAGCCTAATTACTCGTTCGACTTGTCCCAGCGATTTCGGCTTCGAAACGGCTCGGTGCGAACGAACAAAACGTAGAGGAGAGGTAATCGTTTAAACAGCGACGAGCGAAGCGTGAATTTCCATAAATCCGAAAAGTCCGTTTTCGCTGGCCATGAAATTCGCCGGGTGTATCGATCGCCATGGCGTAAATACTCTGTTATTGGAAGCCTGAAATCGGAGCAAACGAGAACGAAGGATACGGAACGAGGTTGTAAGCCGGCAAATAAACTACGTATCGAGGGGTAGTAAGTCGCGAAAGGAATAAGCCTCCATGGGAAAACGAAGAAAAATACCGGCCAGATTTTCCGGCGAACTAGGCTAACCATTACTATTCTCCTTTTTACGTAAATTACTATTTAATTAATGTAATAGAACTGAATATTTTATAGTAGATACTTTAGTTACATAGTTAGTTCTTTTTATACAATTCAGTTATATAGTTTAGATGTTACATAGTTGTGTAGTATAATTATATAGCTGTATGGTGTATTTATATACTTTAGATATTTTACATAGTACAGTTATATATTTTTAATAGTAATATTAGGACTTATGTCTTGATAGGATCTTGTAGAAGAAATATGGCGACCACAAGGGTTCAGGTCTTTAATTTTTATATAATCGGATTTTGTAATTTGGAGGTATAGGAATGTTTCTTCGTTTAATTATTCGACTTTGTAAATGGGAGTCTAAGGGAACGTATAGGATCTAGAAATACTTATACAAGTATTTAGATAGTAGTCATAAGTTATACAAGGGTGTTATACAGAAAGTGGAGCATATACTGGGAAACATGTATAGAGATTTAGGGATATTTGAACGGCGTTCCAACGAACCGTAATTAAAAAAGAGAGCAAGCCGCACTTTAGCGATGAAAAATAGCGAGGGCTTCTAAACGAACCCCGTAAATTTCTCCGTACGGTTCTTAGCCATGTAAATAAATAAACGCAAGGGTAAAAAATTGAAAATGTAATAATATTCTATATTTCTTTGCAGATATTAGAAAAGTAGTAAGAAAGGAAGAAAGAGAATTAGAAGACGGAAGAGCGAGGGAATAAGAGACGGAAGGTGAAAGAGGGGAAGGACTAGGAGGGTGAGCGAGAAGGAGGCTGAGCGGAGAGGGTTAGAGTGGGGTGAAACCGAGAGGGGATGCCAGGCCAGTTCACCCTTACTAGCTACGGCTCGACTCGTCAGTGCGGCCTGAACGGTTAACCGGCCTATTTGTTTTTCGCACGGTTGTTTCGAGTTACTCGTTTCGTTCCTCCAAGTTGCGTCTTAGCCTCCTTCGTACGAACGCAACCTCGTAGAGGAGCTGCGTATCTCCCTAACGGATCGTTCGAGAACAGAGACTTTGGTCCGTCGTGTTGTCCTGGATGCGAACGCAGGAATAAACAGCAGAGAAGAGGTTTTCGCTCGGCCGAGCTGGACCCAGTGCTCGCTCTCTCGGAGATTCGTAAGTTTTCTCATCCTTGAATTTTTTTTTAACGCTCGACTGACCGAGTTGCGGCCGAGTTGCGTCACTTCCGGCCGGCACGGTTTTTCGAGCGGACTCGGCGAGATAAGCCGCCGATACGTGACTGGTTTCCAGGGGAACTAACGCTCGCGAGAGATCGATCCTCGTGCCACGTTTTCGGGGTCCAGGTGAAAACCGATCGAAAGATTCCTCTTTGTCGCGCTAATTAAATACCGGGGCTCTTTGAAGTTTCCCGAGGGAGTTCTCCCGCGAGCGGGACTTGCCCGACGTAAAATTACGTCGACCCTCGTAGCACGCGTAGCCGATTAACCCGGCGAATCGATTTCGTAGCTCGCGATGTCCGCGTGAGACGATCTCCTAGCAGGGTGATCTAGAAAATTTCGATTCGTCTACCTTCGCTTTAATATTCTATACGGTTTTCGCGGCTGTCGGAGGGCGATATAAAGGGAGACTGAATCGTAGCCCTTGGAGCACGGGGTCCTTGAAAAGATTCGAATAGAAAATTTATCGATCGCTTGACTCGCCGGGTGTCCGTCTTTTATCGCCGAGCCTTCGGTGTCCGCTACGCGATCCTCCTACGTTCTTGCTATTATATCGTACAATTTTGGGACCTAGGAATTTCGACAGGCGTTGGTATCTTGTTATTTATGTTGTCTAGAAAGGAGAGCTATGAGACTTTTGGGATTTATTGGACTTTGGGTATCTTGGAGTTAGGGCCTCTCAAATTTTGGATCACAGAAGCCTACAAAGGTGGATGCTTTGTGGACTCTCATTTAGGGACCCCAATGATTGGTATCTATTTGTACTAAAGGGGGTGTAAATATAAGGTGGGAATTTGGGAATGTGGAAATCTGAGAATCTAGGGATATGGGAACGCAAGAAATTGGAAATCTAGGGATTTGGGGACGTAAAAATTTGTAAATGTAGAGATTAGCGAATATAGAGATTTGGAGATGTAACAAGTTGAGGACGTAGAAATTCCAAGACTTAAGAATTTACGTACCTGCATTTAAAAATTTAGCGATGGGGTTCAGATTTGTGAACTTAGATCTACATTTGTAGGTATTTGGATTGTAGAGATTTGCATGTAGGTATCCGAGAACCTAGGATTTGCAAATTTACCCAATTTGGTCCATCAATTTGGCAATGTAGAGATCTGAGATTATAGGGACGATGCAATGATTTGAGGATGCAGGATTTGGGAAGCTGATTTGTAATGTATTCCCAAGAATAATTGATTAGAATTTCTAATTGCATTTCTCAATGAAAAACCCATCTGACAATTATTTCTTCCGACGTATCTGACAAATGGTTAAGATCAGCTCGATAAGAGAGTGGAGTGAATATAGTTCCTCTGTCTCGTGTACATGTGCGACAGAGATTTCGTAAATTCGACCATGATCGCAAAAAAGAATTTTCCACGAGTAGACTTTACCAGAGTAAGGTATTTTACAGCAAGTATTTTGGAGACGCTAAGATGGCCATAAAGTGCGAAGGTTAAAGAGCGCAAAGGGTTAATATCTTAGGGTGCAACGTGAAATATACGCGTTTTTTCGTCTCCGTGCAACGAATCCGCTCGATACAATATCCGCAGAGTGGTTTCGAGTGGCTCGCGTTTACCGTGCGCCGAGATAAGAGCTTCGTTAACCCTTTCATCGCCGCGATCCCGAAATACCGGCGGTTCTAGCGATCGAAAGTTCCGGAGTCTCTAGAATCCTATTTACGTTATCGAACACGTCGCGAAAATAGTTGCCGTGGGTATTCGATCCGGTTCGAAAAGAATCGAGAGAAACGGGCCAAGCGGAAAATTGGATTTCGAATTCGGTCCGGTTCGGTTTAACGCGCGACTCGTAACATATTTAGCCCACTCCGGCGGCTCTCGTGTTGGAGGGCGTTGGAAAAGGAGGGAAAAAAAAACACGCGATGACAAGGTTATACACACGCGTGACAAAAGGAAAATTGACGCGTACTCGAGGACGGTTTTTCCGGCGTCAGAGCAGAGAAAGGTTTTCGAGGTATTGGGATTTCGGGGTTTAAGTGTTTGGCAAATTGGGAATTTTAGAGTTTAGGTATTTCGGGGTTTTGGGATTTGGGGATGTAGGGATTTGGGGGTGTAGGGATTTGGGGGTGTAGAAATTTTTGGGTGTAGGAATTTAGGAACGTAGAGATTTGGGGGTGTAGAGATTTGGGGGTGTCGAAATTTGGGGGTGTAGGGATTAGGGAATGTAGGGATTCAGGGGTGTAGAAATTTTGGGGTGTAGGGATTTGGGGATGTAGAGATTTGGGGGTGTAGAAATTTGGGGATGTAGGAATTTTAGGGTGTAAGAATTTGAGAAGATAGGGATTTGGAAATTTAATATAACATTCTTCTTCTTAACATTATAGCTGAGATTAGTTTAATTCCGTGCCTGATATCAACCCCACATGTGACGCACATGTGACGCATCTGACAAATCACACCTAGCTTTAGTACTCTCAAGTGTTTAATACCTAAACTTATACTTTGCATAGTAAACGATTGCATACCAAATTGACATAACATTTCACCTTTCATTTAATATTGTACCTGAGATTAATAACTGCCTGCCTCATATCTCCACACATGACGCACCCATACGTCACAGTCAAATCTCTTCTTCTTAACCCTCTCAGGTTTCTAATACCTGAAAGTTTGTTATAATTCTTCAAATTCTAGTTCGAAGAAAAGCATCTGATGCAAAGAAACGCAAAAAGGCTAGTGGGAGAGCGTAGACAGCCCCAAGGGCTCCTCGCAGCTCGCGGAAGCGACAGGCCGGTTAAAGGACCAAGAGTTGGACACGCGCGGGTGCTTTCATTTGAACTCGCGCGATCAGTCGCGAGTAAAAATAGGAACCGTGACCCAACTACGCTCGATTCCACAATTATGCATTTCCTCCCGTTGTCCGACTATTTTTCACTCCTCGCGGTCGAATCAATGCGCCGTTAATGCGGAGAGAGGAGAGGAGAGGTCCGTGTGTCGCGGCCAAGTCGATCGGGAATCCGCCTATACACGTATACAAGCTACGGTTGAAAGTGAGATGAAATTCAGACGGGTCGAGGGAAACAGGGTCGAGTCGATATTATTTCTTTTTTTTTTTTTTGCCCTTCTTCCGGACTCGAAATTGCGATATTTTCGATTGGGGATCACGGCAAATCTGCCCTTTTGAGATATTTAGATCTAGGGATGTTTGGGTGATGGGAATGTGGTTCCACGAGTCTAACTCGTGACGCACCTATGACGCACCCTTGACGCACTCATGACGCACATGTAATGTACTAGTGATGTACTCGTGACGCACCCTTGACGCACTTGTAATGTACTAATGATGTACTCATGACGCACCCTTGACGCACTCGCGACGCATACGTGACGCACTTCATCTGTGATCAATTGTACTCGAATTTTCAATACGCTTCTGTTTGAAGTTCAATTATAATTTGCACAGTCGATAGCATGATACCAAATTGACACAACATTTCAACTTTCTTCGTTTGTTTTTATATCGTGGACGTATTAGTTATTTCTGACTGAACCTGACAATTAGTCGTAGAGTAAGGGGTTAACGACCTTCAATTTCGGGCGTTTCATGGGCAACTCTCGAAATTTTGTCTTCGAAACGTCGTTTTCCCGCCAACTTTTCAAGATCGAAGAACCCGGAGTTCATCGATGTCGCGATAAGCACGTCGTAGTCCGCAGAAAAGGGAAATTGAAAGAATAATCGTTGGATCGCGAAAAAAGGAGCGTAATGCGGCAACGAGGAGGTCGCGGTGCAATATTCATGAGTTTTCGAGGCTGTGCGGAAATTGGCTTTCGGGGCGAAACGAAACGAAAGAGAAATTAATCGAATGGTAAAGTCGCGGAAATTCAGGGAGCAGGGAATAAAGAGGGTGAAAGGACGTCAGAAATGGGGGAGGACGTCGAGGGGCCCGTGGGCTAAACCTCCGGCTCTTATTATACGTTCAGATCCTTATCTAACCAGGTTAATCTATCCTTTCCTATCCCCAGGTTACCCAACCTCCTCTACGGCCCATTTTCTAGGGTTTTGTGTCAGCTGACACGTAACCGTTTATGCCGTATATCGGGCTGGCGCATCGCGTGACGAGGCTCGTTGCAGGATCCGCCATTCCAAACGATCAAATTGCACGATTTTCGAGCCACTCCACCAATCTCCGTTTTTCGAGAACGGGATCATTTCTCTTTTCGGTTGGCCCTTTTTGATTCGGAACAAAAGGGAAATAAACGCGGAAGACGGCCATTGTTTTTTTTTCCCCCGGATGGGAATCGTACTGCTAAACGCGCGGGGGAAATCGATGCGATTCCGGAACAAGTATCGACCAACCTGACTTTTCCTTTTACGCGTGACGAGCAATTATTTTGCGAAACGATTCGGTTGCCCCGGGGGGAAAATCGTACGACGTTTAACTCTTTCGTTCTTCGTGCAAACTACGATTGCTTACGATTTTATACGTTGCATTTTACTTTTATCGAAAAAGGAAATTCAATTTTTATCGTCCTCGTATGTTGCTGGTTTGTATAGCATTTAGGATAAGAATGCATACTTAGGTAACCGGTTCATCTTAACCCCAGGTTGACGAATTTGATTCATGACGCACCTTTGACGCACTAGTAACGCACCTTTGACGCACCAGGAACGAACACATAACGCACCAGGAATGTACTCATGACGCACCTTTGACGCACTCACAACGCACAGGTAGCAAATGACGCACCTTTGACGCACAGGTGGCTCATAACGCACCCTTGACGCAATCGTGACGCACCTTTGACACACTCACGACGCACAGGTGGCTCATGACGCACCCTTGACGCACATGTGACGCACCGGTGACGTATCCATAAATATTTACAAAGACACAGAAGTTCGAGAACAGAACTTAAAAATTTGTGAGTAGCAGAAAATGGCGAAATGTAACAAATGTAAAATCGTGTTTGAAAGAATTGTCAAGTTCAGTATCGTCATACGAGGTAAGCTATACGAGAATGCAGGAAACTTTAGTAAGTTCACGCGAGCAAGAAGTGCCAGTCGGAGCCAGACACCGAGACCCGTATCCCGCCCGCGACTCTTCGTTACCCCCGACTTTTGACGATCTTTCTGACCTCGAAAACGCGTGGCTCGTCGAGAATTCTTTGTTTCCCCCCCGGGGGGATGAAAGCGGTATCGAGGCTCGTTCGAGAAAGAGCGGTTCTCACGATCTAAAAAGCTGTTGGACCAAGTCGAGCGTTAATCGTCAGGCTGAAAGGACCGGTCTGCACTTCTCTGCTCCCCCGAGAGCTTTCCGCGGCTCGAAAGCACTCGTAGGCACTCCGGCCGGTTAACGCGGCGGAAAAATATTTGTCGTCCGCGGAAACGGCCCGTACGATGTTGCGATTAATCGTTTGGCCGAATAAAATCGAGCCGTCCTTTCGGGCGGAACGCTTAGCCTCCTCTCGTGTTCGATGCAGCCTTTCGACGCGAGTTCACGGTAGCAATGCGTCGGAAACTGCTGCAGCCGCAATGCAGCTCCGGTGCAAAGAAAAATCGTTGGTGGCCGGATGCGCTTCTTTCTTTTTTTTTTATTTTTTTCGCGCTCGCAACGGTGTCCCGCGGACCCGAGACGCTCCGGGATCGGCGACTTCTCTCGATCGATACGAAATTCGACGGAGACGGCTTTTTTACGCGGTCAACTCTATTAGGTGGTCGCGCGAAGTTTAGGTCATGCATAAAAATCAGACTGCAGGGGGCCTGCGGGTACGTCGAAACGCAGATTGACCCGATTAGATAAGAATCTACCGTGAAAGCTGACATAACGAGCGTAACGAGCAACGTATAACGAAAAGCCAGTTCTTCTCGCGACAACGAGCTTCGCGTTCCACTTACTGCCCGACTCTTCATCTTTCACTACGCGTTTTCTTTACTTCCTACAAAAATCATGGAGTCACATAGTCTCATATCCTAAAGTCTTCACCTAGATCCTTTCTAGATTTGCAACTTTCTATATTTCCATATCCCATTCTCAAACGAGAAGCGTGGAGACGGGGACTTGCGGGTAGCAGCGAGAAAGTGGCGTCGAGTGTCCCTCTGTTGGCGGGGGAGAGAGGTACGGACGCAAGGAAGAGAAGTCCGACGGAAATATATAAATTATGTAAATCACTCTCGTAAGCATTTTCAACCCCAAGGTCTTCAAATATCCGAGTCCTTAAATTTGTCCTCAGGTTCCTTCTTAGGTTCCTATCTGGGCTCCTAGGTAAACGAAACCTTCAAGTCTTTAACAAGTTCCTATATTACCTAAGTACCCCAAGATTTCTACTGTGTCCATAATTAAATATTTCCCTAAAATTAAGGTCTCTATATTTCTATATCCCACATCCTTAAATTCTCACATACCTATGTCCCCAATGAAGGTCCCCTATATCCAAATAAACTCCCAAAATTCTCATATCCCTAAACTGTCGAATGCTTCCAAAAATGTCCAAATCTCTTCAAATTCCCAAATCTAGATTCTCGCAGTGAAATTTTAATCGTACAATTATTTCCAACTTAACAGAGTGTATTTTAGGATCGATAATAGGTGACTAACATTGATTATAATCGAATATACTCGTCCCTCTCATGTCACTTTCATCAAAAGGCGTTATCGCCGCATCAAACGCGTGTGCAATAACCGCAGGCATTGTTATCGTAATCGAGAGATAAACGAAGACAACCTTCGGAGATGTAGACAAAGTGGTCTAAATATGGACTACCTTTATTTCGGGACATATCACCAAGCCTGTTATATTTTTATCAATGTACATCTAAAATCTGTTTGCTTCGTGATACACTTAAGATAACTCGCTACAAGTTTCATATTTGAAAGCGAAAAATTGTTTCAAAGGTGTGCTCTAAATACGAGTTACTGCTGATAAAGTAAATTTATATGCTGATGTTTAATTTACAGTGATCGCAATAGCACCGTGTGTCTATAACCTGAAAAGAGTTCGTTCAAAGCTCTCGTTCCGACGCTTCTTTTCATTTTATTGAATACATTTTAGGGTGGTTCTGGGTACAATATTCCGGATACTGTTCTAAATAGTAAATAATCCATGGAACTATGTGACGAATATTCTATTGGTTCAACGGTTCAAATATTAACTTGCACCATGATTTGTCAGGTGCGTCACTAATTTGCGTCACAAATCACTACAATATTAAAACAGGCAAAGAAAGTTGAAATGTCAATCTGGTATTATACAATCGTTGTGCAGTGTGTAGCATGTATAGTGTGACGCACCGGTGCGTCACATGTGGAGATATGGGAAAATCGTTGACCATGCAAATAATAATTGAGCAAGCTATAAATTGAGATATTAATAAAAACTTGAGTATATTAAAAGTAAGTGAGACTTGTCATGACGCACGGGTGCGTCACGTGTGATGTAAGTCACAGAGTTGAACCAAGTGTCAAATAATCTAAGATAAATAAGTGAAATTACAAGTTTCTTAAAATAATATGACTTCGATATTATTTTTTCCTTCGAGGAAGCTTCGCACAGGGGTCATATAGATGACCGAAAGTGATATTTAGACTCGAAGCCTCGTAGACTTGTCACAAGTTCTAACATTCGCGTAGTCAAATATTTGTCCTGCATTTAGAGTGGTCGCGTGCTGCGATATCCAGTAAACCTCGAAAAATGAAAGAAAAGCAAAGAAGCCTCCATCGCGACGGATACACTTGACCCAAAGTTATTTACCGACTTCTAGATATCGATCCATAAGCCACTAATCTCGAGTCTATTCTAAAGGCAGGGCGACGAGTGCCCTTCCGAGGCAGACTTTTCGACGCCCGTGGGCACGCTGCTCGTTTACGAGTCGTATTTCTCGATCGAATATTCGTTCCGTGTCGTCGGAGCGTCGTCGTTTTAACGAGTACACGACTTTATCCCGGCGACGTCGTCGAACGAAACTCGATAAGACTTCTCGTCGACGAGAGAACACGTAGACAGCCTCGCTCGTTATTATTTTAATGTATGCCAGAGGT
Organism: Megachile ligniseca; assembly: GCA_945859555.1. Lineage (NCBI taxonomy): Eukaryota > Metazoa > Arthropoda > Insecta > Hymenoptera > Megachilidae > Megachile > Megachile ligniseca. The sequence continues at coordinate 3,763,858 of OX243792.1, forward strand.
GCCGCGCGAGTCGCGACGGTAACGAGCCGTGAAACGGTGTCGCGGTTTAAGAAGGGACCTTTCGTTTTAACGACTTCCTAAAGGCTTCGGACCACGGGTTCCGTTATTTGTCTCGGTTGTAACCGGGTCAAGGATCTGAGTCCTGATCCTTTCGATATCCTACGATTTTTCTGAGGAGTGGAGACGGGCACTTGCGGGTAGCAGCGAGAAAGAAGAGTCGAGTGTCCCTCTGGCGGCGAAGTAGAGACTGACGCAAAATGAACGAATAAATAATCTAAATTGTACTTCCAAGCATGTATCTACACGTGTGGTAGCTTAATTCTCGATATCATCCAATTTTTCTATTCTAACCCTTCTCAGCTTTCGTTCTCTACGAAGTGGAGACGGAGACCTGCGAGTAGCAGCGAGAAAGTAACATTGCGTGTCCCTCTACCGGCGTAAAGTAGAATCACCTATGCAAAATAATGGAATAAATAAATGATCGAAACCGCGTTCGCGAGTACATATTTGCACGTGCTCGGTCAGCGTAACGCACACACGCGAAGCATAGTCGGTGCGCGTGCGAGGGTGTGCAGAGCCGTGCCACCAACAACTGGCTCGTACTGCAGATACGTTGCGGTTCTGCTCCACCCGCTCGTCGGACGAACGTGATACATTGTTCCTGCCAAATTCATGCAACAACCGAAAATTTCCTCGGTATTGTGCGGGAAACAACGGGCTCCTGGCCTCCGGCCGTCCGATTATCCCGACACGTGACGTCCCGGATACTGGACTGGCAAGTTTGCCCGCGTTCCGCTTCCTGCATCGTTTAGCTTTCGTTTAAATCGCTGGAAATCAAGACGAAATCGTCGTGGATGTTTTTTTTTTCTCCTCCGGGATAACTATTGTTCGGGAACGTCCCTTTGTTCGTTCGCAATCAACGAAATACGAGCGGAAAGACGTTCGATCGGACCTCGGTGTCGCCTCGGAAATAACTGGGGAACCTTGAATACGATTCGCTTTCTAAACGCCTGTCGTCTATTCTCGCGTCTCGTCGATTTATTAATAAATCGCGACGGTGTTTTCGTCGGAACGTTGGACCACGTTCGAAATGCGATGATATGTTGGAAGTATTGTTCGGATCTTCTGATTTCGGGGTCTAGGTATTTTCTGATTTAGGGATTTGGAGGGTTTGGAATTTGGGGAGTTGGGAATTTGGTACGTGGAGATCTAGGGATTTGGAGGGTTCGGAATTTGAGGATTTGGGGATTTGAAACCTGAGGATCTAGGAAATTTGTTAATTAAGAATTTTAGTGATTTAGAATTAGGAACCTGAGGATTTAGTATCAGAAAAGAGTATCTATGAACGTACACCGCAATTTCACTTCAGGATTCTGGTATTTATGGACAGACAGACTTAGGGATTCACAGTCTAGCAATTTCAGTATCTACCAATTTATCTACCTAAAAATAGCGTCATAAATTTGTAAACCAGTAAATTATTCCACGAGAAAAATCCCATAAATCAGAATCGGTTAAAAATTAAAACAAGCGACGTATTCGAAAAGTGATAAAAATGATCGAATCGAAAAATGATCAAGCCCACGCGTAATCGAAAGGAAGCGTACGGTGGAGTGTACTCGAGTTTCTCATTACTTCCATCGTCGCGTCATCGCGGTGACTCGCGTTCGAAAATTCGCTGACAAATTCATATCCGTTGCATTCACGGTAGCAGCGACACGGTTTCCATTCCGTAAATCGAGACGAGGGATTAAAACCGTAGAAAACGTCAGAACGCGCGCAGAATGCGGAGCCACGCTAATAAAACTTCCTGTCGAGCGGCAACCAACGGATTTCGGATTGTCTTCGTTTCTGTCAATCCTCTCGTTACGTGACTCTTTTCGTGGCTCTTTTTACTCGGCCGTGTCTTTCCGGCTTGTTCGACTATGACCATTAAATTTGCGCCCTCCTCGAATTATCGGTTTTCCGATACGGGGTGTTCTTAAAATTGATATTCAATTCGGGTAATTTCGGAGATTGGAGATAGGTGTGAAGATCGGGAGATTTGGGTGAGGGAGTTGGAAATTTGGGGATTTGAGAGGTTAGGGATTTTGAGATTTTTGAAATTTGGAGATTTGGAGATTTGAGAATTTGGAGATTTGGAGATTTGGGGATTTGAGAATTTGGAGATTTGGAAATTTGGAGTTTTAGGAATTTGGAGATATAAGAACTTGAATATTTAGGAATTTGGAGATTTGTATATTTGGAGATATAAGAATTTGAATATTTAGGAATTTAGAGATTTAATTCTAGTTTTAGTGAAATAATTGTTATGCACAATACACATTTCGCGAGTGTCCGCATACTCTTGAACCGCAGTGTATGTACCGTTTCCGATACTCTACGTTTGCGACGATAAAAGGTCGAGCAATAAATCAGAAACAAGTTGACGAAACGTCGATGATATCCCGGCGAAACCGGAAGTCTTTGGCCGCTCCTTCATCGATCTTCCTCGAAGTAGGTCTTTTCATCGACTATCGAATTCATTTTGCTGACATTTTTCTGGGGGAGAGACATTGCTATTTTGGGATCTCTATCATGTAATATTTCTACTATATCTACGTGTCATATGCTCAAAACAAAAATGGTTACCATACATATGTTACCTTACATCTCTACTTCACATTTTCAAAATTTCTATTGTCATTTCTTGTTATATTTCTATTTCTATAATGAAATATATACTATAATGTATAAAGTAGAGGCAATTGCATGTACTTATAAGTGACCTAATAAAAATGAATTGAAGAGAAATTGAAATAAAAATAGGTGATGCATAAAGAGGGTGAAATATAGGAATTTCGAAATGGAGCAATTTTTATAATGTTCCCTTTGCAAATATAATTAAAAAATGTAAAAATGATCTAGTTAGCAAAACCTCTATACCTATAGTACAAGTTTCCAGCTAATTAACGAACGTGGAAGTTTTTCTCTAATTATTCCGTGCAAGGGTTTGAGACATCGGCGACCAACACGATATTCTCGCACACGAATCCGTTCAAAGCGGTCGAACATCGTGTGTTTCGGTCGTCGATTGGAAGCCGTTCAAAATTAGGATACGGGTTTAAAGGTTCGCGTGTCGGTAGATGCAGAAGAACGGTCAAGTGGAACGGGAAACGTCCGTAGATATCTGCAGGGCTGCATGCCAGCCTATGACAAGCTAAAACCGAGCGTGTATCACCAGGTATCAGGGTTATGGATGGCCCATGGGCACGCTAACCCAGTGACATCTCTAGGTCACTAGCGATTCTCGAACCACCCCTTCGTTTCTCTTCCCTGCCTTGCTCTGTCCTTGCTTTTCTGCAGGCTCTCTCTCTTGTTTCGATCGCTTTTGCTCCGTTTTCGATTCGCATTTTAGATGTAAACATTTTTGCGAGCTAACGTTACCTTACCTACAATTTTATGGATAGTTGCGTCATTCGCAGCTAGCTAATTATTCTTACAACGTTACGATAGTCGAAGAAAGTTCAAATGTTCGGTATATTATACATTCGGCGATGTAGCTCTTTATTTGTGAGGCACCCTGTATATTATAGTAATATGGAATTGTTCCTGGTGCGTCATGAATGCGTTCTGGTGCGTCAAGGGTGCGTCATGAGTGCATCTTTGATGCGTTTCTAGTGCGTCAAGGGTGCGTCATAAGTGTCCCTGGTGCGTCATGAGAGTCCCTGGTGCGTCAAGGGTGCGTCACAAGTGTCCCTGGTGCGTCATGAGAGTCCCTGGTGCGTCAAGGGTGCGTCACAAGTGTCCCTGGTGCGTCATGAGAGTCCCTGGTGCGTCAAGGGTGCGTCAGGAATGCGTCATCGATGCGTTTTATTTGTCGAAATGTAACTGGAAGGGATATTCTTCTTTTACTTCGATCACGCGCCAACTCGTAGGTTACACATATTTTCAATGACCGTTTCTCCGAACTTTTCCGTCTTACCAAAGACTTGTCTCTGTACAGCAACAATTTCATGCAGGATTTCTTTCCTTTGCAAAACACAAGCCTTCATATTTGCCTCCGTCATTTCTGAAACTTAACGAGTGAAAATACACGTATCACGAGGCAAGCCACAGCTGCGTAATTACATAGGAAACGCATCGGAAGAAAGACGAAGATCATATATAATCCACTATCACATAAATTATCTTTTCCCCGCGATTCGACGCGCTTGAACCTTAAGGGAGAGCCGTGGATCGTCGATAAACCCGTTCATTAAATTGGATCGATAAACGAGAAAGAAGACACGGTCGGAGGAGGTTCAGATAGGAAATTAGACGCGGGTAGGGTGTGCACACGGAATCGAGGCTGGGAAGACGCGTAAATAAACGGCTTTACGACGCTCGTTCCGCAACAAAGTTATCCGACACGCGTCGGCAGGGAAATCTCGTGACAGCATAGGGGGCGAAACAGCCCTGGCCTGATATTATTAGCCCTCGAAACTGCGATCGAATCCTCCTCGCAGAATTTCGTACGCTGTTACAATGCCGTACAGCGGAGAGAAAATCTGGTTTCGACGGGGAAAATTCTCGAGGGACGGATGCGACAACCGAGGGCGAAAAGGCCTCCAGGTCTTTGGGGATCTGTTACAGGATTTCGACGTTTCGAGATTAGTTCGAGGCTAAAAGATTTTCGGAGCCGAGGAATACGAGAAGTATAGGAATTTCCACATGTAGAAATTTCGAAATTTAAGGACTCGGTGTTAGAGGGTTTGATGGTCTGGGTACCTTTTTTGGATCTTGACAGGGGGTGTTGGTACTTAGGATCATAATTTAAAAATCTGAGTTTTGAGAAATTTCAATCTGGATGCTTACAATCGTATTTAGAGATCTAGAGACATAAAGTCCCAAATCTATAAATTTCAGTATTTGTGAACACAAGTACATAAATCAAAGAAATTCGAGAGTACGAAAATTGCAAAATTTTGTAGGGTACTAAAAGTGCAGCTGCATTGCACAGTAAGCTCATCCGGAGTAGCTTGAGTGTTGCAACGATCACCCGCGACCCGATATTCCACATCTCGAGATTTCGAGGAATCGCAGAGCGTTGGCGAAACTGTTCGGGGCAAGGTAGACAGCGGCGAATTAATTAAAGGGGATTCGCGACGAGAAGAACTCGTCTTACCAGAACGAGCTCCGCGTTCTTCCGGTCGGCAGAAGTTTCCCTAGCTGGAAATATCAAAGTTGCTCGAACTCGAACAATCGCGTCGCCGTAGTTCGCGGTGACGCTGCGTCGCGTTTCGAGCACTCGTTACCGCGTCACGCGATATCTCCTCTAATTACGCGGCTCCTTCAATTACCGAGAAATTACGCGAAACGCGACCAGCCGCGTTGAATTTCACCCCGCGAACCTTCCACCATTTATCTCTCGGAGGCTGCTTTTAAAAGTAGGATAAAAAACATATACATGGTTGCAAAAGTCATCCTCTATGAAAACTTCCTTACAATTTTATGTACATTCAGTATGGGTTATACAGAATTTTAGGATTCTGTATAATATTAGTTTTGACGAAATTGTCTTATTATACAAATATAGACGTGTAGTCACATCATGGACTTAGGCTAACACGTTGCCTCATTGAAACCGCAGAAAATTTAATTTTTTTAATTTAACTAAATCTGTACACAGTTATATTCCGAGTAAACTAAAAAGAGTACTAATTTTCAATATTTCAATAATTTCATCCCCAAATGAACTTGTGTTTGGAAAATTCTGAAGCCTGGACTTCTGAATGTCCAACTAAATAATGTTCAGAGAGCTTATTTGTATACGTCATCTATTTGATCGATTTGAATAAAAATTTGAACACAAAGGCTCCGGTAATTGGGACGGCTCCGTAATTGGTCTAGCCTAATTAGGTCGAGATTTCGATGAGAAAGAGACGCGGTTTCGTCTTTCCACGAAGTTGCGCCGCGAAGGAACGCGTCGAAAGGAAAGAAAACGGTGTCGCTCATCGTAGCGTAAAGTCATCGTTTCTCTTTCGCGTGAAATTCGCGGCGAGGAAGAAACGCCGTGCGAAAAGACAGCTTCCCCTTCGTTTCGAGTGGATTTCAGCCGGGAAATGGATCTCGCTTGCCTTTGGGAAATCTTTTCTCGCGCGTTGGTTTTTACGCCGGTTTCTCTCTTTGTTTTTCTTTTTAACAAAGCCGTGTCGAGGCGCAGGCGCACTTGAACCGTCGACCCGTTAAATTTCTGTCCTACTATCGCGTCCCTTTTCCCGTCCAAGCCTTTCTCTTTCGTTTGGTCAGAGATTAACCGTTTCGCTGCACCGTCTCTGTTTTGACAGTCGAAAGTACGAATGAAAACGTTGAAAATGCCTCGACCAAACGCCTCGACACCTGCTCTTCAGTAACGACGTTTATGATTTATTCCTCAGGTAACTCGGAACTAATAGTATACAATTGTTACCTGCGCAAATTATTGGCCAAACTGTACTTTTAGGTATTCAAAATTTGAGAATACTATAAATAAGTAAGATTTCTCAGCGTGACGCACGGGTGCGTCATGAGTACACCATTGGTGCATTACGTGTGCGTCACAAGTGCCTCATATGTGCGTCACGAGTGTGTCCCGTGTGCGTCATGTGTGCGTCACGAGTGTCCCGAGTGCGTCACGTATGGAGATGATAATACGAGGCACAGATTTAAACCTATCAGTTTTTATATCACATAACTCCACCAGTTAACTCTTTCAGAAGAGTATTGAGATTCTTTGAATCTCTGAATTGAGTCTTGAACTGCAAATGAAATCGTATTAAAAAATTCTCGTAAAATTGATCACGGAGACTCGTGAAACTATTGCAACGAATCCAGCAAACGATTTAATTCGGAAATTAAAATTCGATCGGAGATCGAAAAGCGTGAACATTTAAGCTGGGAAAGAATTTAAACTCGTCGGGAAATAAATCTCGTCGATTCTCTTTTCCCCTTCCTGTCGGAACGGCGAATCGACGAGACGCATCGAAAAACGCTTTGCCCGGCAGACTGTGCCTCGGGGAAATTTATTCGCGCCGATAGGCACGCGCGTCGAACGTCGAACGAGAAACAGTCTCGTTTAAACGTTTTTTCGACGACAAACGGGTCGAACGATAACCGCGGCTCTTGCCAGAGGGAACAATGATTCCCATTACGGGTCGCAGTTTTATTTAAAAGCTGCCGCGAGCCATTGTTTTCCACGGACAACCGGTGGACCGCGAATTTTTCCTCGTGTCTATTTTTTTTTATCTTTTTTCCACCTTTATCGCCGGCGACACGGAATCGCGAGGCCTTTCGAAGGCTTCTTAGCATTGTTCGCAAGCTCTTCGGATTCGTCGCGCGAAGATTCCGTGGTCTCGAGAATGCTAAACGATCGAAAGCCTATTGTGTCGGTATCAATCGGAAGATCTTCACTGCGGATGCTCTATTTTATAAGTTGCGGTAATTCGGCTAAATCGGTAGATAATTTTTATTCTTAGAAGCTAGTCCAAGATTAAACTTAAATTGTTAGACAAGTCTATTTAACATTTAAAAGAAGGTACATTTTATTATTTTACAAAAGAACAGCATCTTCACATCAGCGTCCAACGCGTTGGCCGCCATCTTGGTATCACGTGACCGCCATTACAAGCACAGTTAGCTAAGAGACTAAAAGATGAAACTGAAAGATGTACCCTTGACCCTTGTTCTTATGTACACGAGTTAATTTGTTATTAACATCGAGAGCAAGTTATTAATTTGTTATGTAATGCATTATAGTGACCACAGAGAATTTTCATGGCGATCAACGCATAACCCGATTACAATAACGGGTCGCAGGGTGTGATCGAAAAAGCGGTGTTCGAGGTAGAAAATGGTGGAATAATTATTTCGATTTTTGTCCCCGTGTCGCGACGTGGAAGAAGCAGGGTCGAATATATCTGGTCGCGATCCAAATTCATTATCCGCGTTCCCGCGAGTCGAGGTGCCGCGAAATGAATTCCGAAAGTGGGGCGCACGCTTATTAGAAATTCCTGGATTGTTCGGGCGAACGCGTGCGCCCGGTTTATTTGCTCGGCCCGAGTCGGCTGGAATTCACGGGCAACCTTTGGCCAATGGGGCCGGCAGCCGAAATACCGGAGAGCCCTCCTCGAGCCATCTAAGAACGAGATATATGGTTTTATTAAAAGCCAGACCGCGCCGATTCACCGTTTCCGCGCTTTATGAGCTTCTTGGAATTTATTAGGTCACCTTCGAACGCGGGGAAAAAATGTGAAATTGGAAAAGTTGGCCCAAGAGGGAATTCTTGCGCTGGTTCTGTTGCAGCCGAGCGATGATCCGTGAACTGGGAATGTAGGAAGGGCGGTTCTGCCCCTCGCAGGAACGAAGAAAAGGGCTTCCGTGTTCAAGTACCTCCACGAATATCTTCAAAGTCGACCCTGAGTAAGTATCGTCGACAACTGTATGTTTGGCGCGTAGGCTGACCAGATTTAAGGGACCAATGTCACATTATTTAATTTACCACTACCGGTTAATAATTCCTTGTGCTGGACGAGGACGAATTATTAACCCTTTGCGCTATTTTGATGTGTCTGACTCGTGACACACGTGACGCACCCTTGACGCACTAGGAACGTATTCACGACGCACTCATGACGCACCAGGAACACTTATGACGTACCCTTGACGCACCAGGAACTCTCATGACGCACCCATGACACACTCGTGACAATTGTAGCCTAGAAGTTTTCTAACCCTTCCACGGTCAGTCTCGTGCCACAACCCTTCCACTGTTTGATCAGACCCCTACGTGTCAAAAATACAGTTGCGATCAGTGTGTTCCGATTTCTTCAACATCGTTCACGTCCATCGTTTCGATCGAGTTATCGAAACCTAATCATATTCCTGCCGTTTCCGTGTCGATACAGATTAGCCCTCCATACGAAATGCCCGCGTAAAGAGAGAACGATGGTATCGCGTTCGCGTTTATTCCGAAATTAACATAAACGCGAAGAGGGAAAGAGAGGCCCCAGCGGCACGCGCGTAATTAATTATCGAACGATCCGCTTTGCGGAAGGCGAGGGTGCGCGCCCCATGATTTATTCACGCGACCGTCAACGTTTCCTGATCGTCGCATTAATTCGAATAATCGCCACGCAAACGCGTCGTTCCTCTCTTTCTCTCCGTTCACCCTGTCCTTCTCGTTACTCGTGCACCGCTAAACGCGTTAATAAAACTCCACCCGTCGATGGTATTTACCTGCTCTTTGCCATCGAGACGTATCAACGTCCGATATCGATAATACTGTACTCGATATCGCGTCAAACTTTTTAAGTACACTGACAGGACCTATGGAAACTTTCCGACATCTTGTTTTTACTTTACATTTTAGTTATCATTCATTTATGGGTGTAGCTCTTTCATGGATAGATTGTAGCTCGTGGATAGGTGTTTCTTTTATATCTAGTCAAGCAGTGTTAGGTTATGTCAGGTTAGGTAAAAGTTAGGTTAGGTTTTTTGACAACGAAATACAAGAGATACAACCTTAACATACTGTAAACTTATTAAGCTTATAAAGTTACATATGTATATATTTCCTCCAACATTAGATTATATAAGGATTGAAATAAATTGATGTTTTAGATATGTTAAATATTACATATCGTAGATAAACATTACAGACATAAACCAGTGTAATATATCAGAAAGGTCCAAAAACAGTTTCGTCCCGAGATAAAAAAAGTATTTGAAAAGTCCGAATCCTAGATTGCCCTAATTCGGGCGCCATAAAAGGCTAGTAAATTAAAACGCGTCGAATGACCGAAAAAGCTGACGCAAACGCTGTACTCTTTTTTTCTCCGTTAATCTGCCAGCAACGCGAAACGATGGTGAATAATTTGGGCGAATAATCCGGGCATAAGCGGATAAGCCAAGCAGCTGTGGCCGTGCGATAAAGCGGAACGAAATCTCGCATTCGGCGAATTCCATCGGGACGAGCCGATATATTTTGCCGGTTTAATCGAGCGAATCGATTGCACGCGGCCCGACAAATTTCAGGGGTTAGATTTTCCGGGAGACCCGTGGGAATTGCTCGTTATTCGAACGCATAGGTAATACGAAAGCGTTTATTACTCCGATACAGAGTCGCGCTATTGTCGTTTCGCGGTTTTGCTGGTTTCTCCTCGGAGCTGCTCGATTTCGCCTCGAAATATCGCCCGGGTACGCGATCTCGTACGTACTCGTTAAGGCCGTACAGTCAACTCCAAATATTACGACGAAACTTCTACTCGTCTTTATGGATTTTTAGCAATTAAGGAAGATGCCTTAATTCGGGAACTTCAATTTGGTTGAACAGAAAAAATTCAATTCGTCTTTATGGATTTTAAGGATAAAACAGAATCTACTTTAAACACGTAGAGATATAGGAATGTGGTAGTCCAGGAATTTGTGGATGTAAAAATTTGGACTTGAAGAAATCTTGCCAAGTAAAAATCTGGAGGTATATTTGCAGTACTTGTATGAGTAACTATTTTCGAACTTGAAGAGTTCGTTATTCGGAAAGATTTGGGTGACTAGATTGTGGGACGTAGAGATTTTTATTACATCCGAGTACACTCGGTTCGCAAAAGTGCATACTGGCAAGTTGGAAAGCCATTCTCTGTGTCGTTCGATTGGAGTCGAGAGAATCGAATTACCGCTATCCACGAAGTCGAGGGTACTTGGCGAACTTTCGACGAGTGTATCGCGAAGCACGCCGAAGACGAGTAGTTGGAAAGCTCGAGAGAGCCAGGAATCGGTAAAAGAGTGGACGGGAACGTAAAGGGCGTAGTAAACAGAGGTACATTGATCGAGTTACCTTCTCCATGAACATACTCTCGTATTTACAGATGTATGTATTTAGATACTCAAATATCTTCAAACCTTTAGAAATTTTTGTTAGATTCCATTACATTTCTTGTTGTGGTCCAGTAACTTTGTGATGAATTTCATGTTACTACAATGACGCATTCATGACGCACCATTGACGCACTCTTGACGCATCAGGAACAATTCCATATTACTATAACATACAGGGCATTTTGTGCGCTGCTAGTGATCAGTAAGGCATCCTAGCAGGCCCTTGCCTTAGGGGAATGTATGGAAAGCTCATTGAGTACTATCGAGAAAGTCTCGGTCTTGTACGCCGCCTACTGGCGAAGAGAAGAAATCGCCACAATTTTGGTACTCGAATTAATTTCTAGGTGAAAGATTGTGTAATACGAAAAAGAAAGGTAGGAGCAATGAGAGGGTAGAATTGAGAGCTAGAATGTGAGGGTAGAATGTAAAGAGCTATGATAGCTAATCCACCGAGAGTCATCTGAACGCGTGTGCGTTGCACGATGCTGCCATCGCGACGAGGGGGACAACTATCGACGACGGCTCCATTCGCAGCGTCCGCGTTCGTGCGTGTCTCTCGCGACAGAAAGAGTTCTCTCGTTCCTAGGCTCCGAAGATCGGAGATGCGGTGATCGAAGTACGTGTATCGTATTGAAAGGCAACGGTTTCCCTCGCAAATCGGTGAGTAAAGATTGAAATTAATTCGTCGGAATATACCGAAAGGAAACTTCGAGTCGAAAGAGACGAGCGTTAATCGGGGGACGGCCCGACGATAAATTGTCGTCAGCTAATGCGCTATTTTCTCTCACGAACGCTTCCGCGTGTAACACCTCCGCTACGCGTAATCACGCGTGACCACACGGAACACGTAGAAGGAAATGACCAATCAACGCGGACCTTCGTCCGATCCCAGTGTATTTCCTTCTGGAGATAGAGAATCGTTTTCTTCCGATTTTCGAAGCTTCACGAAGCTTTGAAGCTTCTCGTAAGACGCGGAATTTTTGAAAGTGAGTTCGACATCGATCGAATGGGGGGAGAAAGGTAGACTTAATTATCGAGTAAACGGTGCAAGCTCGACGGGTGAAAGCGATAGGGAAACGCGCCATTGGAGGGTACGCGTCGTTCGAACAAAGACCAACACCGTTTCCAATTAGTCCAACGACGGGAATCGATCGCGACGCCGAATCGCTCGGACTCCACTCGGGAAAGTAACGATCGCTTCCGGTCGATCCGGAAGGGCCCGGACTTTCGGCTATGGACCCTCTATTACAACCATTCTACCGAAATTAACACATGATTCAAGTCATATTATTTTTTAAATGTATTGGACAAGTTATACATACAATGATGTGTTAACATACGAACTATTATTTAACTCTAATAATAGCTGCACTGTGAACGCTTGATCTTCGTGCATTTCAAATAAAGTATCTTCAGTCTTGATATATCTGAAGTCTATTAAAAATTGAATAAATACATTGTGCAAATAAATTTAGTAATACAACATGAAATAGACAAAGATTCGTAGAACCCTCTCTTATAAGCTTAACAAAATAAAAGAACAAGAGTATAAATTTAGCAATAGAAAATGAAATAGAGCAACAATATGCAAATAACAATAAGACAAAAGTTAATACTTTTGTTATATGACAAATGTTAATACTTCTGAACTTTATAAATTCACTCGTTCAAAAGTTACGAACTACGTCTTTTGTGTAGTTGCCGCCATTTTGATTTTCATCTCTGACTGCCCCGAGTATCAAAATCTTATTAACTTTTAGATAATAAGGAAAATAGTGTACCTTGAAGTAAATCTGATATGTAGAATATGTTCGTAAACTGTGTCTAATCAGTTATTAGACTAGTCAACGTGTTCAATAATTGGAGATGGAGTTACATATGTGACGTCATCGACACATTCAACGTTAACGCCAGGGTGAATGTTATCGAAGGAAGAAGGTAGAAAGTAAGATGAGGTCGTAGAAAGTTTGTCTTTGTTTTCAGGCGGACACGATGTTCAGGGCGAGAAAACGATGTTCCTTGACGAAGCTGGAGACGCTGATGGTGCTAAGTTTGGTGCTGATCCAGTTGGACTCGTGCTGGTGCTCGCTGAGCCACAGGAGCAGACATCACGCGGACGCGTCGCGGGAGGACGCGAAGAGCTTCAGATCGAGCGAGGAGCTGCCGAGAGCAGCGGCCCTGGCATCGAGCGACGATCCGCTGATAGTTGAGACGAGAAAGGGCAAGGTCAAGGGTATGACCATGACTGCCACCACGGGAAAGGAGGTCGACGCCTGGCTCGGGATCCCTTACGCGCAGAAACCTCTCGGTAGGTTCCACGGTCTATCGACTTCGTCGATTAACCTTTCTATTTTTTTTTTTCCTCCCTTCGAAAAAATAAAGTGTAACGAACGGTATTCCGTTGCAGGACCCCTGAGGTTCCGGCATCCGAGACCGGCGGAACGCTGGTCGGGGATTCTGAACGCCACCGCGCTGCCGAATAGTTGCGTGCAGATTCTGGACACGGTGTTCGGCGACTTTCCAGGCGCGACCATGTGGAATCCGAACACGCCGCTCAGCGAGGATTGCCTTTACGTGAACGTGGTCGCGCCACGACCCAGGCCTACCAATGCCGCTGTTATGGTATGGATATTCGGTGGTGAGTTCCAGCTGACACCTGTTCCGTCCTCGGCGAAAGAGAGAGACGCTCGCGGCACGAATTAGAGCGCGACGTCGTCTGGATCGACGCGACGCCGACGTTCTTTTACAGGTGGTCGTTTCTTCCCGGGGAACGATTATTTTTGGCCCGCGGCCTTATTTTAAGACTGCTCCCTTTTCGAACGAAAGTCTACGACATCGGTGAGAACGTCCGTTGTCGCCTCAAGGGCTACCTTTCTTCCGATCTTTTCGCTAATTATTTTTACCATTCATTTTCGTCGTCTCAAATTATACTCGCGATATATATTTTTGTTGAACCTTTCTGCCGTTTTTCGAAACGTAGATTTTTATCCTAGATAGTGCAGAAAACGTGGTTTATCGCAGTAATAATGTCTGTATACGTGCATGCATACTTGTATAGGGAAATCTGGTGATCTAGGAATTCGAGTACAGGGTAACTCGTGTGAGTCATTGGTGCGTCAAGAATGCGTCACGGATGTCACGAGTGTGTCACAAGTGCGTCAGTGGTGCGTCACTGGTGCGTCTGAGTGCGTCACTCCATTATAGGACAAGGGGTTAAAGAAAGTTGAAAAGTTCGAAGACAATCGAAAAATTTGTAAATACAAAACTACGTAAATGTAAAAGTTACCAGGTTTCCATATACATAATGCAACAATGTTACAAGCATCGCTACAACTCGCGAATGATAAAAAAAAGAAGTCTCGCAAAATCGTAGTCGAAAACGACTCGTTCGACAAGCAGAGAAATTCGGAGACACGGATCGTGGTTGCAGGTGGTTTCTACTCCGGCTCGGCGACCCTGGACGTCTACGACCACAAAACCCTGGTGTCCGAGGAGAAGGTGATCCTGGTGTCCATGCAGTACCGAGTAGCCAGCCTGGGTTTCCTGTACTTCGGTACGTCGGACGTTCCCGGTAACGCCGGTCTGTTCGATCAGATGATGGCCCTGCAGTGGGTGCGCGACAATATCGGTGCCTTCGGCGGAAACCCCGACAACGTGACCCTGTTCGGAGAGAGCGCTGGCGCCGTTTCCGTTTCCATGCACCTACTCTCGCCTCTGTCAAGGTGTATACCATTTTCCCGTCACCATTTTTCGAGCTAACAAATTACCCTGCCTCCGTTTCCATTCCAGGCACCTGTTCAGCCAAGCGATCATGCAGTCCGGCTCCCCGACGGCGCCCTGGGCGATCATCTCCCGCGAGGAGTCCATCGTCCGCGGGATACGACTGGCGGAAGCGGTCGGCTGTCCACACGACCGAGACAACCTGCAGGAGGTGATCGACTGTCTGCTGGTGAAGGACCCGGTGGAGCTGGTGAAGAACGAGTGGGGCACACTGGGCATCTGCGAGTTCCCTTTCGTGCCCGTCATCGACGGCGCCTTCCTCGACGAGACGCCCCAACGCTCGTTGGCCACCTCCTCCTTCAAAAAGGCCAACATCATGATGGGATCGAACACCGAGGAGGGTTTCTACTTCATCATCTATTATCTGACCGAGCTGTTCCGCATCGATGGGACCGAGGACGTGAAGGTCAGCAGGGAACAGTTCGTCAGCGCCGTGTCCGAACTGAATCCCTACGTCAACCAGATCGGAAGGCACGCTATTATTTACGAGTACACCGACTGGCTGCGTCCCGATGATCCACATGTCAATCGCGACGCACTCGACAAGATTGTCGGCGATTACCAGTTCACTTGCAACGTGAACGAGTTCGCGGGACGGTACGCCGATACTGGGAACACCGTCTACATGTACTACTACAAGCACAGGTACGTGGGAACCGATGATGGTCACACATTGCGATGGAGTTTATCCACGTGACGGTCCCATTAAATCCAAAGTGAAAGGTCGCCAGGGACCATACTGACTCTTTTTTAGAGACACTGCTAAACCGGATTGCTGTGACAGTGCAGTAGTACTAAACTCTCTAAGGTCATCGTACAACGTTTTCACTCGTGAAACAGACACTACAATTTTTAGACAAAGAGAAATTTCTGAAACATGAATTTCAGATCGGCGAACAATCCATGGCCGAGGTGGACCGGAGTGATGCACGCGGACGAGATTAGCTACATCTTCGGGGAGCCGTTGGATCCGTCGAAGGGCTACACGCAGGAAGAGGCGAACCTGTCGAGGAGGATGATGAGATACTGGGCAAACTTTGCGAAGACGGGGTAAGTTAGACTACTTACTCTTTGAAAACCTTCTTTGCCACTGTGCGAAAAAGACTAACGAGTTCAACTCACAGGGACCCGAATATCGGCGACGTCGAGTCATGGACACAGGCTTACTGGCCACCGCACACTGCCGCGACCAAGGAGTACCTCACGCTGGACACGAACAGCTCCGAAATCGGCAACGGGCCTAGGGTGAAGCAGTGCACCTTCTGGAAGAAGTACCTTCCGCAGTTGCTAGCCGCCACGTGTGAGTAACGCTTTTTTCGCATTTAGCCGCGTTTTATCCATACTCTCTTCTATGACACCTGTTGAGTAGAAAATGCGTTTCGTTAACGAGCTTTCGAGACCGAAAGCGAATCGATCCTCGCGATTACTTTTTGAGCGATTTCCAGCTCGGTTAACCTCGTATGGAGATTCAACGCGGTCGAAGATTATCTCGATGATTTTCGACATCAAACGAAAAGGAATCTGCATCTAATGTTCTTGACATTAAGTTTGGAAATTTTTACTTATTTGTACGGGTAGTAAACGCGAGTTTTTAACAATTGTCTATTTTCATAGAGATCAAAGTAACCGTTCCTAAATTCCTACGTCCCGTTTATAAATCGACTCGTTTAAATCTCATTGTCGACGAGAGGGTTTGAGAGAATCTTCGAACGCTTCCCCTTTTAACGTAATCGCCTTTTCGAGGAATCCAGTAAACATACCGCGATCGGCCGGAAAAATGGAAACTTAGGTAAATGGCATCTTAAAAAATGGTTCGAAAACTTCTGAAACGACCCAGTGATTTAACGAGCCAGTTTAGAAATACGTCGAGGGAGAAGCCGGACTAGTTCCTTCGGAAAGCAATTTCGCGTCCCATTGACTCCGAGCTATTAATCGAGGCTGCTTACCCCGCTCCTTACAGAAAGCCGAGGGAAGAAATGGCCGCGTGCCAATCAACGATTCTTATTCGGAGCATAATACGCGTCTGTTTCGTCTTTGATCCAACGGGAATAAAAATCGCGAGAGACGAGCCAATTTTTATTGGCACCGAACCGCTCTCGAAAGCTTTTCTGAAATTACGGAATCGTTGGCACGGATAACCCGTGGGCGACTTAAAGAGATTTCCTCTTTCCGGATCACGAAGACGGAAAATAAAGTTCCGGAGAAAACGTATTCGATGCTGTATTCGCACGTATCTTCGCAGTGATACGCAGTTAATAACCAAATACACAATATTTACTATGTGTAGTCACGTCATGGAATTAGGTTCGTTAACACGTTGCCTCAAAAAATTTGACCAAATACACAATATTTGTGTAGTTACATCATTGCCTCAAGGAAACATTTTTTTAATCTTACTAAATATTTTTATATTTCGGGTAGTTTTCTTATCTTAAGAACTAGAGTAGTACTTTAATAAATAAACTATTTAAACTTAGAATCCGATTCTCCAAGTTGAAACTAGTTACTGTACATAAATTCATAATAAATGAAAAATAGGAAAAGTGATAATATCGCAGTTGCCGAATGAAAAGGCATCGATGTGGAAGAGGCAGAAAGAAATAGGGAACGCGTCGTTTAATTCCGAAGCGTTTGTTCGTTAAGAATCGAACGGAGATCAAACGACTTCCGGTTCAAAAGGAATTCACCGACGATCGCGAGTCAAAGACCCGTTCGAGAGACGAGTCAAAGAAGACGGATCCGACAGTGAAAACGGATGGGCCAGAAAAGGACGATGCTGGAATAAAAGCGATGCTGCGGAAAATTGCTACCGTTCTTCGTTTCAACGTGCTTCCTTTTTACTTTTTCTTTCGAATATCCATCGTAGCCCGCAGCTAGCGTCTCGATCTCCTTTCACGAACTCTATCCCCGCAAACGGGATAAAACGATCCTATGCGAGAAACTCGAGAATTTTTCCAACTTTTTACCCCTTTTAGAACCCTTGATAAAGTTTGCTTAAAAAGATTCTATTAATCTCGATGTAGACAAGTTCTACGATTTACAATTTTTTAATTATTTAAAATTTGTTAATGTACTAATCTAAAAGTGATCATCATCTGTGAACCCATATTTTTGAAGATAAAAAAATTGCAAAAGGGCGTATAAATGATCTCGATCAAAATATTAATGTGTTTTATACCAGCATTCTCGAACTCTTTATCTGGAGCAAAGTCGATTTATTTCGACTGAAACTTTTACGCGCATTCTATTCCTGCGACCGACAATCGTTAATTATAAATGTACACCATTATCGATGGTAACGACAACAGACGTATCGTCCGCCTAAATATTTGAACTGTTTGGGTGTTACTGCCCCATTTTTTCCTCTTCGCATGGTGCAATATATTCCGATCGAAAAATTCAACTTACGTAGTTGTTCGATAAAAATAGCTTAGCTTATTTACAGTTCTGCAACTGGAGTTTTTCTTTAAAATCATACGAGTCGAGGAGGTAAAAGACTGTGAATAATTTTTTGATAAAGCATTTTTTTATTTTTCCCAAATTCAAATTTTCTTGAAGAAAAAATTAAGAATTATTGAGTGACGCACACATGACGCACTGTTGACGCAGACGTGACGCACACATGACGCACTCGTGACGCACTTCAGCTGTGATCAATTTCACTCGCATTTTTAATACGTTTCAATTTGGAGTTCAAGTCCAATTATAATTTTCATAGTGAACGATTGCATACTACCAAATGGGCATAACATTTCAACATTCCTTGACTGTTTTAATACTCTAGTGATTGGTTTTAATATTGTAGGATGATTAGTTCAGGCACCCGAAAAATAATATTGCAAGGGATTAACCGGTGCACCCGGCACAATTTGTACGATTTCGCTGATGAATATTTAGGAAACGTAGCCGCTGGTTTTATGGCGTTCGCCCGAAGCGGATACCGAGGTCTCGTAAAGTTGGTCGGTTAAAAAGACACGGTATCGGCGATCGTTAACGATCGGAATTTAGGCATCGGGCCGATCGTGAACGGTGCGGTGTCCGCAGCAGCCGCGTGACGTCAGCCGAGTTAAACGCACCCTTGCGTCCGACGTGTTTGCCGTTTCGCGTAATCTACTATGCGGCAGAGAACTGCCGTTGACACCGCGCCAATGCGAAATCCTCTGGAAACGGGCCGTGGCCGCGATCAAATTCGCGATACTGACCCGTTATCTCTCCCTAACGATCCCTCGTTAAACCCTATTTATGCTCATGCCGCAACGGTTTGACTTCCGTCCAAGATTCTGTCTCGTTTATATCCTTCCATCGCGCTTCGACCGGAACGGGATTCGATTTCACGCAACCCTGCTCGTGTTCCGGGATTCAAGGGTCAAAAAAATACGGAAATTCCTCTCCGATCTTTTTTATTTAGTCGCAGAAACGATCTAAGTGCTCTCTTTTACCTCGTTATTTCGTGTTCGAATTCGGCGATCGGGGGACTCGAAAAAGGGGAGGGCGAAAAAGGGGTGGCTTTCGCCGATTGCTAAACAAAGCCGGTAAAGAAACTCGTGGAGACGGTACAAAGGAAGGAAGGAAGGAAGGAAGGAAGGAAGGAAGGAAGGAAGGAAGGAAGGAAGGAAGGAAGGAAGGAAGGAAGGAAGGAAGGAAGGGGTGGCTGCATGGGGAGTAGGGGTTTTGATCGCGGCACCCAGGAACGAAACGGACGAGCAGGGACGAGCAGGGCAGACCGAGGGTGAGGGGGTGGAAACTGGCCGCTCGGCAGGGTGGATCGATGCCGCCGCGGTACGTCCGTGCGCGCAAACCTGCGCGCGTGTGCGTGCACCTGTCTACACGTGCACCCCTTACGAGATGCGTAGACGCTTTAATCGACGATTTCTCCCGGACCAGGATTCCGAAGGAGCCACCCTCGCGGATATCGATCCTTCCGCCGGATCGCGCTCGAATCTTGATCGTACCAACGCGCGAATTCAATTCTTCACAACTTCTACATTACTATACTAACCCTCTTAAATTTCTTTCACTTTACAAAACATTCTCAATAAAGTACGGACTATATGACAAATTCTTTCGTTACAAATAAATGAATAGTATATATCTATCTGTAATATTACTATCTAACATTGAAATATTTTGAAACGCAAGATTCGCTGAAGCTATTTCGTTAAAGTTTGGGAATAAAAAAATGGTATTCGATGTTGCAGCGAAACTGGAGCTGGGCGCGAAGGAGACGTGCAGCGGCATCAGCGTGAACGACGGGGGTCATTTGCTGCTGGTGCTGAGCCTGGCGGTGATCGGCACACTGTTCACCCAGAGGCTCGCGATCCAAGTGGACTCGGACGGTGCCCCGCGGATCTTCGACGCCCGAGGTTTCGTCTAGCTCGGTCAGCCAGCTGTCCGCGGACCGTCCTCTACCGTCGAGGATGCCGAGATCGGCCGACGGTCTTTCGAAGGATGTTAACGAGTCAACGATACCTCTGACGACGGGAGACGAGAAGCGACACAGACATATCAATGAGCTCGATCGACCGAACGCTGGTCGACGCGAGTTTTCGCTTCGTTGGTGAGATCGTACCGACCCTTCCGACGGGGAACGCTCTAGAAACTCTACCGATCGAGGATCTCCTAGAACCGACGCGTCGCCGGAAAGTGCCGTTTCCTTTTCCTTTCCTTCTCTCGCTCTTTCCCTTCTCTTCACGGAGTCCGCGAATCTACAGTTCGATCGAGAGACCCTCGGACTTTTTGCCGATCCCGCGGAAATAATAACCCCTCGGGGCTACCATTTTGCAATGTGGGTCATCGGTTTTATTTTACGAGCTGGACGTTATCGTGCCCATCGGGAAATTTGATAACGCGAAGGCTCTGTCGAACTGACCCGCGAACGCGTTGCGTCGGTTTTTCGAGCTTCGCTTCTACACACGGTAGATCGGGTACGAATCGGAGACTTAAACGCCGTGGAACGTGCACGATCGTCTTCGAATCGATACCCCGACCGGATTTAATCTCTTAGGCACGACTATAGTTTCGCGGATCTCTCTGTGCGACCGCAGAGATTATAGCTCCACTGGCTCCCCTTTTGAATGATCCTCATATGTTTTGATTCGCACCTTTTGCCTTCACGTTTTATAAGAGTACGCAAAAGTACATTACATGTAAATAAAAGGTAACGAGTTTAGGCACCATGGGACTCTTTACACTAATAGCATATTGCACATTTGGAAATTATTACATAATTTGTGAATTTTTTAAAAGATCAAGGTATGTAACATCTTTTGGAATATTTAATCATGAAAAACTTCATTCCAATTTACTCGCTAAAAACATTGTCATAGTACTGTTTACGCATAATTTTGCTGTACAGAGAAGCAGCGTAAAGTTCAGCCATGCCTAAGAGGTTAAAAAGATAGTTTCGACGTTACGACTTCGAAGCGATACGGGCGAAGAATAAAACGCCGTAAAATTTTACGACGCGACGGCGAATGCAGAGCTCGTCTCGATCGAAATTAAACGACCAGGACGCGTCCAGGTGCGCCACTGCATCAAAGGTGCATTCCTACGTGCATCCCATCCCATCGGATCCCATGCGCTCTATTTTCTCGCGGCTCCGGGCGACATCGATTTTACACCAGAATACGCTTCTATTCTTCCAGCCGAAGGTCGAGCCTTAACGTTCCACCGTCTCGATTTCTCGAACGTTTCCTGTCCGTAAGAATTCGCCACCCTTCGCCTGCCTGACCAGATTTTAATCGACGAGTTCTCGTCTCCGTCGCTCCCTTCGAACGGCGACGCAACGCGGACCCGCGACGGACCAACCTAACGATTCGAGAATCGAACGCGGACTCCGTGGATCTCGAAGCTCCGGGGTAGATCCGTGATCGAAGCGAACGGAAGAGAAACGAGTCGTGGATCGCGGATCTCCTCGTCGCGTTTCGTTCTTCCGTTTTTCGCTCCGGCAGCCTTTCTATCGATTGTAACGCGAACGCGAAAAGAGGAAGCGTGCGCGAACGCAGGCTACGCTCGATCAAGATTAAACGCAAAATTATTTATAAGATAAACTATTACTGTAAGTAGAATGAGACATCGCGTGCGTACGCGTGTACGCGCGTACTTTCAGCGTGTACATATATATAATATTATGCAAAGTGTATGATATGTATAGGTATACATATGCGATGCATCGTCAAAAGTTCACCGCGTAAAATCAATCGGTCGGACGCTCTCTCTTTCCCGCTTCTCGTTTCGAACAAATCGCTTTTCTTTTTCTTTCGTACGCCTTTCGTGTCCCAAATCTTCGACTAGTTCAAGATTTCCAACCCCTGGTACCGTAGTCGATTTGCCTTCGTCGGTAAATGGGCCCAGTTGCGTCGGTAAACGATGAATCTAAAAATATTTCTTTTTTTGTAAAGCGTTTCCTAGATCTTTCACTAGTTCAAGATTTTCAACCTTTGAGTACCGCGGTCAATTTGCCTTCGTTGGTAAATGGGCTCTATTGCGTCCGTAAATGCACCGTAGAATCTAAAAATAATTCTTCTTTTATAAAGCGTTTCCTAGATCTTTGACTAGTTCAAAATTTCCAACCTTTGAGTACCGCAGTCGATTTGCCTTCGTCGATAAATGGGCCCACTTGCGTCGGTAAATGAATCTAAAAATACAACGTACAATATGATCCTTCATTTTTCCGGCATTGTGTCTACACTTTATCAGAACATTACAAAGAACTTTATACCTGTAACATTTCATTGGAGAACATGTAACATCTCATGATAATTCGATACGGTTCAGCGACTGCTTCGGACGCTATCCTAGAGGGCGTTAAAAAACAGTGAATTATCTAGAGACATCCCATAATAGTTTAAATATCACGTAACAGTTTATACCTCGTGCCCCAACCTGTTCGAATCCAGTGTTCCAACTGTTCCCTACGATTTTCGGTGACGATCGGTTGTCCTTTCGATTTGGTCTTCGATTTTAATTCGAACGAGAGACGGGAGGAAGAGAAAGCGTCCGGGAGATCTAGAAAGAGCGAGGTAAGTCAAGACGAGAAAAGGCGAATGGACGACGCACGCGTCAGAGCGGAGACGAACGATTCTCGAGACGAATTTATTCGTCGACGAAAAGAGAGTTTATTCGTCGGTCGTTTCGGAACGACGCTAAGGAAGTTCGGAGGCAACGGAGAGTCAATGACCGAACGCGATCGAAACACCGATTTTTTCGCCACCGTCGACTTCTCGACAGTTTCTAGTTCGTTGAATACGCGTTTTCGATTATGTGTATAATATCGTGTAAATATATAAGGTAAGAGCCGAAGGAAAGGGACAGCGTCCTCTCGCGTTCCAACGACCCGAAACGCGAAACATCGGGAAAACGTTCTGGCGCGTGGGTCGTCGATTTGCCGGCAAACGGTGAACCGTGGAAAAAGTATCGTTCACCCCGGACTATTTTTCGATGCGCTGTGTATAATAACTTTTGGATAATTAACTAACGAAGATGGTATCGTGGTGCGTTTGTACATACAATACCTAGCATCGAAAGGTAAACGCGCTCCGGTTCAGTTTACCTGTCGTGGTCGCGAAGAATCGACACGAATAATTTCACGAGAAAACCGCTGTTCCGATGTTCTCGTTCCTTCTCTCTTTCCCTCGAAAACCTCCTTTGCTCCTTTCTTCGCGGAAACGGTTTCTGTTCGCGATTTCACGAAGCTCTTTTCCTAGCGGAAAAGAAGAATGCCATCGACGTTTACAGGAAATTCTATTGATTTTTATTTCATTTCCGTACCTCAATGCGACGGATATTAGCTATCGATGCACTGTCCCGAAATTTCTTCGTTTTTCGTCTTCCTTGTTCGCCATTTTCCCTTGCAGTATCCGCCGTTGTCGCTGCCGCATCCTCATGCTCGTATACACAGATCTGGGAAATATGAAAATGAGACTAATTCCCTTACCGATAAGAGATACGTTTCGTATTACAAGTTCATGTCATGTCCGCGTTTTCAAACCGGAAGAAAGAGAAGAATAACTTGGTTAGAGAAGGGCAGTGATCTAGGATGGCGGGAAAATTCAAATCGATTTATGATCGAAATGAACTTATTTTGTTGTAGCATTTTCTTCGTTTATTCTAATATATAAAAGAATATTGTTTTAATTCATATTTAGTAAGAATTAAACGTTGTATTTTAATTTTAGTATTTCATATTAAATCGATAAGAGTATTTGTTACTTCGTTACGATGTCTTCGTACAAATAGATTTGAATTTTACCGCCATCCTTATACTGTTGAATATTTCGTGTTTATAATCATGAACGATTTTTATCTCACTTACGAATGTAGGAATATCTTTTATTTAAATATTAAGGGAAAGAAGTATAACACATCGTAGCGTCGTCAGGGAAATTTCCACTGCAAACTTTCCAGATCTGTGGATAGGGCCTTAAAGGTTCTCGTTCGTTGGCGGGAAGGAGCGGAACGAACGATCGCGAATCGGATAATCGATGGCTGAACGGCGACCAACGTGATTCGATCGACGAGCAACGATCCTTTCCGCGACTTTTGTCCGGTGCCGTCATCGTCGTCGTCGTCGACGAAAGCAACGAGTGGAGAAAGAAAAGCGGCTCTGATCCGAGGTTAAACGCTTCGGAACGATTTACGCATTTCGAAGTCTGTACAAAGGACTCTAAACGATCCAACATCGCGACGCCAGGCGTCGCGGTGGATTCGAGCCGAACAGCGAAAGAAAAACGCGTGAACGAAGAAACGGCGAACCTGAGAAAATCGTGATCGAGGCAATTTTTTCCACACGAAAAAAGGTATACCGTGTACACGAAAATGTTCGAACGACTAAAACGGATACGCGTGCCGTTCGGTTTCGGATAATATTTCACGAGTTTTCTGTGATACGCGCATACGGTTTTACGAACCGCGATGTTTTTCGTTGCCGGTAAAGAACGCCGCCTGGTAAACAGTGGTACAAGCTGAGAGGTGGCGATCGGAGCTTTCTTTTCGAGAAAATCGACGTTGAAAATTCTCTTGATACGAACATACGTTTCGTTTCCATTATTGGAACAGCACGTATGCTAATAGAGTGAGCGACGCTTTCAACGATTTTTAAGCTATTCAAATAAAACTGTTTAAAAAACGAGTGTTCCTCTTTTTCATTCTTACAATTAGAATCTTCACTTTCCCGTTTGTACCACCGATCGATATCCTACACACGATTCGATATCGAGTTTCGCAACGAAAGATATTCGTCGTAACGCGTAATTCATGTCCGTTTTAGTTACGAACGTTCTCGATTCGAACGTTTAACGTGAACTTGTGTACGATCATGGTTCGAATCGTCGCTTAACAAACTGTGGCTAATTCTGTATATAAATGAATGTATAGTGATCGCTCGCAACGCGTCGAACGCCGCGCGATTAAACGGGAATAAGAAGAAACGTTTTTCGATCAATTGTTCGACGCGATGCCTACGATAGACATCGTAACTGCAACGATGTTTCGCGACTCGTTGGAAACGAAATCTGTTTCCGGTGCACCGCGTAAACTCTTTCGTCTTCCGATGCGACGCAAAAAATCAAATTCAAGTCGAGTTTCGAAAGAGAAAGACCGACGGTCTTCCCTTTCATTCTTTCTTTCTTCGTCGAGTCAGGAGGAACTTTGTTAGGTCGAGTAATTCGTTCGGGCATTCGGAAACTCGTCTTTTTGTTAATTCACTGTCCCGGCGGTGTACTGTTTAGCTATCATGCGACAAATATCTGTGCGTTATTACTCGACCAAATAGCTCTGTCTAAACGGAGTGGGAAGGGGATTTACGGCGAGTCGCTGAAGAAAAGTAGCCCACAGGCCTAAATACGCTCTAATTAATTACGAAAAAGCATATACATACACATACGCGTGCGTGCGCGCGCATACACAAAATGGAAAAGTAATTAATCCTAGCCGAATAGCTGGTCGAATTCGATACGACATTTTTTAGCCGCATCGTCGTATTTTTCTCGTTCGCTGTCTGTCATTACCGTCGCATTGGATGGCGATTCTCGAGACACGATCGACTGCCAGAGGGTTTTGCGTCCGTCCGGTGCATTCTGCCCTCGTTTCCCTCGAATCCGTTTCGTTCCTGTCGATGATCGTTGCTCGACGAAACTTTTTCCTGCGTGTTTCGACCGAGCAAGGCTCGTCCGAGGATTCGTCGAGACTCAAGTTTCGCAACGGGAATTGAGGCAACCAATCACGGAACGAATGCAACGCGCATCGCGGACGCGAACGCGCGTAACGACTTATCAAACGGCAAATCAACTACCTAATATTACCTATACGTATAAATATAGAATTACGAAACAGCGTAACGATTATTTATTGCGTACAATTATTCGCAGTTTCATTCTCTTCCTTTTTTCTTCTGTTTACTGTCTCCTCGTTTAACCCATTCGACCGGCGTTTAGTTTGTTTCCCATCGACAATATACGACTCGATTTACGAACGGCCAAATTACCTCCGTGCAATATTTCTTCGACTTTGTGTTTCGTAACTCGTTACTCGAATTTCTATGCGTAATCATACGATACAGATTTTTCACACTACAAATTAAATATGATTTCACATTTTCAAAACACTTTATTATCGGATAAAAGATATCGAGCTGAGTTTACGAATCATGATTACGTTATTTCGGCTGAATGGATTAATTTCTACTCTTGGTATCATTGTCGTCATCATCATTATCATTGTTAACATTATTATTGTTGTTGTTATTATTATTATTATTATTAACACTAGAACTACCAAGGGGAGTCAAAATGACTTGTTTCGCGATCGTTGCATGTATTCTGAAATTTTCCTTGATTTTTATTCAGATATATAGGCAACATTATAAATTTCTTTCATATTCTGTGTAGTGTGCTTAAATGTATCGGTACAAGTCATTTTGACCTCTCACAGAATGTAGGTAAAATTTCGATTATAATTGCATTTCAAAAGTTCCTTAATACTTTCGACGCTTGTTTAGAAAACTGGATGCATTTAAAGATTTATACGCTGTGCAAAAGATAGTTGAGACCGACTGTAATAACAAAATTATCGTTGGACACATCCGTTGTATCAGAAGTGTCTTGTTGTTATATTAGTTTGCTGCAAAAGACAATGTCCACCAGTATGCGATCTGCCTTATTACGTCGATGTTTTTCTAGTAAAGAAAGTACGATTTGTTTTGTTTATGCATCAAATCGATTTTGAATTTTCACTCGATCGATCTAACATAAATATACATAATAGATATATAAAAACAGATCATTTTGACACGTACGGTAGATACGAAGATGTACGTTTATCTTCGGTAGTTCTAGTGTTAATCGGTAGTTACGTACATATTATTCGAACAAAAGGAAAAAATTTAAAAGAACAATTTTACTGCTTGTATATACTGAGAATACCATAATAAAAATAATATGCGAACCATAGTGCAGTCCCGTTCTGTTAACCACATACCCCTTTGAAACGAACAACGCATCGCTTCACAATTGAATCTACGCTACATCGATTAATACGCAACTTTCCAATTTTTTAATCGCGACCAAATCATCGATAAGCGGATCAAACGAGAACCGAACACGATTAGAAGGCATTCGATTGAAATGTACACGCGAAGAAAGACGAAACGTCGCGTGGTATCTTGAAGGTAATTACAATCATCGTTAAATCAAATGAAGAAACTAACGTTTTACATGTGTATGTGTAAATTAATGTAACATATATTTATGTACTTACAATGTATCAAGGAATAAATGCACCGTAATAGAATATTGTTTATTATAACAAATACAGTAAATATAGTTAGCTTAACATCAGATAATTCTCCGCACTTTTTATAAAACTATCTTTTTTCTTTTAATTCCAAGATATATCTTCTCTTGACTCTATTAATATTTGCTCGGTACATTAATAAGTATACGTGAAAATATACATTATCGACGTAAAAGATGTATGGTTCTCAAACTTCACCTCACACAAGTCGTGAACTATTAATTAAAAGCACCTGCTTGAATAGCTTTGACTATGAAAGATTTAAATGTACTATCATCTAATTCAGTTAAATCCGGACTTTTCATTATTAAAGTTATACGGTTCAATGCAAAACTAATACAGTATTCCTCTAATTCCTAAAAAAAAAAAAAAAAGAAAGCGATATACATTATATACATTAAAATTACTTTGTTTGAAAAGATAGTAGCAAAGAAATATTGCTTACCTTAGCTTTATGTTTGACAGCATTGTTGTACAGAGATATTGCATTTTTAACATTAATTTCTTTCTTTAGAGTAAATATACATAGATCCTTCAATTCGTCCACTGAATAAGTATCCGCTAAATTGTAAAGTTCTTGGTGGAACAAATATACAGTTTCCAATGTGCAGAATATCATCAATTATGTACATTATGATTATGATTATGTATATTTACCTGCTACATCCTTCACTGGTAAATTGATCTCATTGGTGTACAGATACTGCAAAAAGGCTGCATATATATCGTTGGAAAATTCCTCGACTTCTATAACGCTACAATAAACCGGCTATGTTGATAAGAATACAAACATATATTAAAATGATGAACCTACCTTTCATTATTCTTATCCCAGCATTCTTGAAACTTTTTTTTAAAGTATGGACAACGTATCTTTAAAATAGCTTTGTGCACGTAAATGGGATTTCCTTGTACTTTTATAACTATATCACTTATAGTCTTCCATACAATAGGAAAATAACAAATAAAAAAAGAGATAGATAAAAAATATAGATTTCTGTGAAAAATACATACTTGATCATTAAATGCGTTCCGAAAACAATCGATTAAATTCGGTTCCACTTCATCATCGTCAAATATCAACGGTTCATATGTACTACAAGATGGTGCATAATACGCAAAAGCTTCGTTAACACATTTTAATGTGGTGAGTGTTGGTTTTTTAATGCATTGTCCTAGACACTTTCCCCAAATAAATGCATTACTATCTTTTTCTGTTATGGCTATACTTATATCATTGGAATACGAAGCTGCAATATCCAACACTCTTCCCATTTCTGCTGATATCAACTGAAAAGGTTTTAATTATTTTAAATTCAATCATAGAATTATGCTTTGTATTACCTCCTTTGGTGTACAACTATTTTCTGTACTACCAGTACCTAACTGTCCATAATCGTTTGCACCCCATACGTATAAGGCTCCTGTAGAACTTAAAGCTACAGTGTGTGAAGTACCACAAACTACCTTCTCTGTGGAAGAAAATAAATACTATAAAAATTAGGAAATATCTCAATGTATAAAGTGTACAAGAAAATAATTTGATATTACTTATTACAATACCAACAAGTGCTGTTACTTTGGAAGGTTTATTTTGGCTAGACCAATTAGCTATTCCTAGTTGACCGCAATTATTATTACCCCAACTATAAACTTCACCGTGGTCTGTAATGATTATGTTAAATCTTTTACCACAAGCGATAGAGGTAACATTTCTGTGTTTGAAATCCATCTTTACTTGTCTAGGTATATTTTCTGAACTATTAATTTCTCCCCATGAATATACCTAAAATGTATGTGTATCTTGAAATGAACTTAAAAGAAAGAAATTATTTTTAATATTATGCTGTCATGTTACCTTTCCTTTGTTTGTTAGGGCAACAGAATGATCACTTCCACAAGCAATATCCGCAATATGTTCGTCATTTGTACTACTTTTTATAAGAACTGGTAATGAACTAGATTCATAACATCCATTTCCTAATTGGCCATGATCATTACATCCCCATGAATACATCTTTTATGCAATTATATCATTAACCAATGTTATATTAAATTAGTAATATCATTAACAATATCATATAATTTCATAAGTTTCAAGTACCTCTCCTTGTTTTGTAAGAGCTAAAAGATGATCTCTGCCAACTGCTAAAGTTTTTATATTCTTTCCACATAATACTTCGATTTTTGTTGGACCAAACATATTACAAATATCAGCAGCTTCATGATTCACATTAGTTCCTATGGCATATACCATTTCATCGTTTGTCACCACTAAGGCTTTATTGCCTAAGTTGCCTGTATAATAAAAGTTCACTTTAAATTGCATTATTTGTTTTTGTATTAAGATTCAAATAAAATTTAAAAAATATGTAACGATATATAAGAAATATAAAGATGCGAATTAAGAAAAATAAACATTACCATATACAACAGATATTCGGATTTTCGAAATGAACTCAACGTCGAGTACAGTAAAAATTGGCCAATATTTTAACTCGAGGGAAGACATCTTTGCATATCTTTCGGTTCTTTTCTTAATTTTATTTATTCTTTCTTATGCATAAGTTTAAACTTATTATTATATTCTATTCCACAAAGTTCCTATTTCTGAAGGGAAACAAAATAAAAACAATTGAGTTTATCAACAGTGGCTACATCTTTAGTCAATGCTATCAAGAAAAGAAAAGATACGGAATGGTAGGTACATAGTAGGTAGTCCAGAATTCTACTGGTCATTTTTTTGTAACACTAAACTATCTTTCTTTTATATTATCTTCTAATTTTGTATACAACTAGTCAACGGAACGTCTCCACGTGCAAATAAAACTTACGCGAGAATCATGAAGTCCACTTGCGCCAAGTGTTTTTGTACATATAGAATTTATAGGTTAGATAGCTTAGAAAACAAACTAAATGTACATTATCGAATTGAATACTTTATATATTGTGTAATTTATAACTTTTAACGTCATACAATTTTTATTTGGTTATAAAATATAATAACTTGTTTACTTAGAACATACTTAACAATCTTTATAGGATAATCATCATGAACTATGTTTTAAATGCACCAGCCTTAGCAGCTTGAATTAAAAGATTTTTTAGAATATCTTTATCTAATTCTATAAAATCCGGATTTTGCACTACTGCTGTCATATGATTTAGTGCAAATATAAAGCAATATTTTTGTAGTTCCTGATAAAGTATAATATATGATAATATTTCAAAAGTACCATACCACAAGGTGAAACATGAAGAATGTTACTTACCTTAACGTTATGTTTAACAGATATATTGTATAGATAGACTATGTTATTTTCTTCAAGACGTTTTATCAACATTTGTGAACAACGATTCTTTAATTGACTCATACTGTACATATCGGCTATAGTCAGAAGTTCCACTGTACAAAAAATATAATTTAAAAAAACTGAGGAAACAGCATGCAAAATATAAATATTTACCTATTTTAGTGATTGAAGCTAGATCAATCTTGTTGGTATACAAATAGTTTAAAAATGATTTATATACATCATAAGAAAATTGGTCATCTTCTATAACACTAAAATGAATAAGTATGTTGATAAAAATTTAAGTACTCATAATAAAATTTTGACTCACCGTTGTCTACTCTCTGCCCAAATATCTTGAAACATTGTTCTTAAGTGCTGACAACGTATTTTCAAAACTGCTTTATGAACATAAATGGGCTTTTTCTGCACTTCAAAAACTAAATCACTAGTGTCCTTCAAACATATAAACAATATTTTGAAGAGACAGCAAAAATAATTATATACACGTATATATATATATATATGTATATATATATGGAATACATACTGGATCATTGAATGCTTTCCCTAGACTAGTTATTAAATTCGAATTTTTTTCATCATAAAAAATGAGTGGCTGACAAGTCACTCTTGGCCATGCATAATATGCAAAGGCATCGTGCAAACATTTTAACGTTGTACATGTTGGAACTAAAATAACTTGTCCCATACATTTTCCCCAAATGAATACTTGATTGTTTTCTACTATAGCTGCGCTCATATGACTAGCAGAACAAGCTGCTACATCCCGTACTTTTTCTATTCCTTTCGTTTGCAACTAAAAAAATCATAATCATTTTAAATTCAATAACTAAATTGTACTTTACATTACCTCTACTGGAACAAAAGTATTTTTTGTTGTATTAAGACCTAATTGTCCACAACTATTTCCACCCCAGACATACAAAACTCCCGTTGTACTCAAAGCCAGAGTATGAGAATAACCACAAACGACTTTTTCTGTGGGAAAAATTAAATACTGCTAACATTAAGCAAAATCTTAATCTATACAATTAAAAGAAATTTGAAATTACCAATTACAATACCATCTAATGCTGTTATTTTAAAAGGGCCGTCTACATTATTACAGCCTTTAGTTCCTAACTGACCAACAGTATTATCACCCCAACCATAAACTTCTCCTGTATCTGCAATTACTATACTGAAGTTCTCACCACAACTAATAGAAGTAATGATTTTGTTGGTTAACCCGTGATTGACTGGTTCAAAGTCATTATTATAATCACTATTAGGATTATTTTTCCACACATATACCTTAAAAAATGTAAAAATAAATATATATGTATGCACACACACATAATTGGAAATTAATTTTGAAGAAAATAAATTGTTTTTTATATAAAATTTTCATTTTACCTTTCCTTTATTTGTCAATGCAAGAAAATGACCATGTCCACAAGCTATGTCCAGAATAAAACTACAACTTAAATGATTTTTCACAAAAGTTGTTAGAGAACCCCCTTGATTATATGTATGCATGTTTCCAAAACCAGAGTTAATATTATTTTTTTGTAAATTTGTATTATTACATCTCCATGAATATACCTTTGATATAATTATATTAAATTACTAATGCTATTAAGAATTCCATATAATTTCATAAAGTTCAAGTACCTGTCCATCATTCGCAAGAGCCAAAATATAATCTTTGTTACATGCAAAGGTTTTTATATCCTTTCCACATAATTCAATAATTGGGAGTGGATGAAAAATACCATTAGTACCCAAATTTGTAGAAGATTTAGTTGCATTAGGTCCTAAGACATATACCATGTTATCAAATGTTGCAATAATAGCATTGTCACCTAAATCACCTGTTCAATAAAATTTAATTCTACATTATACCACTTTATTTATAAACAAAGGTAATAATTTAAAGTTTGAAGATATAAATTAAAAACTAAATATTACCATACACAACAGCCATACGAATCTTTTGTATAAAGTCTGATTCTAATATATTGAAAATTTTCCAATTTTTTAAATTGTGAGAAAGCATTGTGGTATGTTTAAATATTTAGCAAATGATAAAATAACTTGAATATAATGTGGAGAAAAAAATATATTAAGATACTTTGTGTATCGATTCTATTTTATTAACTTTATTGAGTTCCAGATTTTATCGTTATTTATTATCGGTAGTTTAGCATCATTATTATGTACTGTTTGGTACTCACTGATTGTCACTTATTGTAAAACAAAAACAACAGCGAGTAAGGCCATTATAGAATGGTGGGAGATTTTTTCTGTATTTTTCTCTATAAACTTTTAAAATAACAAATTTAATTAAATATGTTATGTATTTTAGTGACAATTTTATCATTTGTATTTTTATATTTTTCTAACTAATAGAACAAAATCATAAACACTTACTGGAACCACTGACTAAAGTAGTCACTGGCTGGAATTTGGAATAGTAGTATTGCTCAGTATTGTTCTATGATTGCATCGCATTGGCTGGTATAGTGGTTTCGTTTGAGGTTATCGAATTGAGCTTCAATATTAAATTTTATAAATGAAATTGTATTTCTTAATACTTCATATAAAATTTTTCAAACTTGAAATATAAAAAAACTGATTAGCCACTATGTAAAATAAAGTGAAAATTTTTATTATGTACCATCTGTTATACGTAAAATTTATGTTTAGGAATTACTGTTTATGTTTGGACAGTGACAATGATCAAGATTGTAACTAAAACATAGCAGTGTAAGTATAATACAAATATATTTATTTTAAAACGGATTTCCAAATTATTAAACGTATTTCTACAATTAATCTACATGTAGATTTTTAAAGGAAAGACTTCAAATTATATTGCATGGAATGCGATAAACAAAATATTTTAAAGATGAATGAAAGCGATTCCATTTATGGTACTACACTATCCCAAGAATCGATAAAAGTAATTGCAGAAAGTATAGGTGTTGGAAATTTTCCGGATGAAGCTGCTAAAGACCTTGCCGAAGATGTGAGCTATAGGCTTAAGGAAATCATACAGGTTTGCATGATTTTAAATTACATACATATTAGTTTTGTTTGTTATATGTGTGAAAGTTATTTTGCTTCAATGTTTGATATTTAGGATGCAGCAAAATTTATGAGACACGGAAAACGTCAGCGTATGACAACGTATGATATTGATCATGCTTTAAAAATTAAAAACATTGAACCGACATATGGATTTTTTGCCAAGGATCATATACCATTCCGTTTTGCTTCTGGTGGTGGTAGAGAACTACATTTCGTAGAGGAAAAGGAAATTGATCTTAATGAAGTTATATCTATGTCTAGTGGACAAACATGGCCTAAATTACCTTTAGAAATTACACTGCGTGCCCATTGGCTTTGTATAGATGGTGTTCAACCTACAATACCAGAAAACCCACCTCCAGTCTCTAAAGGTAATAGTTCAATATATAAAGTACAAATTTATTCTTTCAAATACTAATGTCAATTTATTAATGATACAATAGATGTTCAAAAATTGGAAAGCGTTGATCCCACGAGTAAACTCTCAAATAAGAGTCAAAATATCGGTGTTGGAAAGCCAGGAGGTGGTGGCAAGAGTCAGAAATTACGCAATGTAGAAACTGTTCATGTCAAACAGCTAGCTACTCATGAATTAAGTGTTGAACAACAACTATATTACAAAGAAATTACGGAAGCTTGTGTTGGGTCAGACGAAGCACGCAGAGCCGAAGCACTTCAGTCCCTTTCCGCTGACCCTGGTCTACACGAAATGTTAGCGCGTATGTGCACCTTTATCGCGGAAGGTGTTCGCGTCAACGTAGTGCAAAATAATCTTGCGCTTCTCATTTATCTAATGCGTATGGTTAAAGCTCTTCTGGATAATCCTAGCCTTTATCTAGAAAAATATGTACGTATCATAATTTTCAGTTTCCATCATATGAAATATGCAGTTTATGTTAACATTGTATTTCAATTTACAGTTGCACGAATTGATACCATCTATTGCAACTTGTATAGTTTCACGACAGTTATGCATGAGACCAGATGTAGACAATCATTGGGCTCTTCGCGATTTTGCATCACGCCTTATGGCTCAAATTTGTAAAAATTTTAACACTTCTACAAATAATGTACAAACCAGAGTAACTAGAATGTTCAGTCAAGCTTTGGCTAAAAACAGTCAGGTATGTTAGAAGAATTACAGGATACTAAAAACTAGTAATAAAACTGTATTAATCGTGAATTTTCTAGACTCCGCTGGCATCTCTTTATGGCGCAATTGAAGGATTATGTGAATTAGGCCCAGAAGTAATTAAAGCATTAGTTATTCCTAAAATTAAATCAATTTCTGAACGTATCGAGTCATGTATAGAAGGACCCGGTTTGTCGAGCGTAGATAAAAATGGAGCAGGTCACATAAAAACCCTTCTTGTGGTAAATGTTGTGTACTACTTATATGTTTAAAAATTAATTACATTTTCGTGTAAAAGTTAATCTCAAATTGCAATACATTTATAGAAGTCTGTGGCACCCGTTTTAAAAACAATACGATCTCCACCAGATTACGTAGAAGATTACAAGCAAGATTATGGTTACATAGGCCCTGCCTTATGTGCAGCAGTTGCAAAAGCTCGCACCCAACCGGTTACCTTGGCCACGACTGCATCGACAACAGCTTTAACGACAAGCCAACAAGGTCCTACGTGCACTGGAAAAACTATCGTTCAAGCAGGTAATGTTACTTTTAGTTATTTGAAACTCTAAATATTAGTTTCAAGTTATACTTATTCACTACTTATTTATTATGTTTTATTAAAGTGACAAGTTCCAGTCCTGGTCAACAAACTGGACGTACAATTATGCTCGGTACAAGTAGAACCAGTGGTGGAACAACCACAGGCGGTGGACAGAAGTTTGTGATCTTGCAGTCACGATCTCAAACACCAACTGCCACAAATATTAACACTAGTGCAATACAACAACAATCGCAGCCACAACCGCAACAGCAATCATCGCAGCAACAACAAGTTAAAATAGCTCAAAGCAATGTGACTCAACAAAAAACACATATACAAAGTAATGCAACGAAATTAGTAGTCGTCTGTATGTCAAGCAGTAACCACGGTACCACAACAGTGACTCAGGTATGTATAATATACTACTAGGCCAATACACTTAATTTGGAAGTTGAATAATTATTGGAAGTGTTTTTTAACAGGGAAACATAACAACAAAAACACAGAATGTTTTCGTTACTCAACAAAATGTCGAATGCTCTCTGAGCCCAGAAGAAGAACATTCCTTTCAATGATAATAACAATACTTTCAACATTCAAAAAAATGATCAATAACATGTACAGAAACGATATTGTAATATTTACATTTTTATATACATATGAAAATACAGTACATATTTACTTTTCTTAAAAAACGAAAGATATAAATAAAAATGTTATGTATAAAAAGTAAAAACTTGATCAACACTAATTCTTCTCTTATGTCGTAGATTGTAATATATTAAACGTGGTAATAAAACAACTAACACATTTAAATAGTCTTGTTTATTACATCTATACATCAACACAAGCATTATTATTTATTAAATTCCGTTATTGCCATTAGTAGTTGGAAGGTTCAAAATCGTAAAATTCACGCGCATTCTATGAAAACGGTACCGTTAGTGCCATCTAGCTAATTGCGCTATATTTACGAAGTGTCACTTATTACACGTAACGAAATGTACTTCGATTAGAATGATGAAAAAGCAAAGAGTTTAAGCGACTTTCAGTTGTCGAGTTGACAAATTAGGGCCAGCCCTCTTTTAATCCAATGTCGGGAAGGGTAGCGTGAATCCAGAAGAAGAGACAGTACATAATTCGTTGAATGCCCGGTTGTTTTGAGAACACCAAAACGGGCAGATGTTATATAAAGAGGACACTTGTATCGTTGTTTCACATAAATCAAATCTACTTTGCAGGGTTTCATCCATATAATGGGAATGAGATCCCAGAGTATTTTTGGGTAACTTTCTGCAAGTAACATGCTCTGTATGTCCCATCTTGCACCGATCAAGTACATTCCGTAAACGTAAACGCCATCTGCGGGTGATGAATTCAGTTCGTACGAGGGGAGTACCTACAAATCGAACAAATATTGAACGTCCTTCTAAGGTGTTGTATCAACAAGATATTTGAAATGAAAACCTCAAAATCGAAATCGATTCTATCAATAGGTATCTTGTATTTTCTTGCAAAGTTCTGCGTGGTTGCCGTAAGAAAAGCGTGAATAAATGAGAATCCAGATATCCAAAACGTTCGTGGTATACCCTCCGTTAACCATTGATGAAAAAATTTTAATCGAGCCAGAAGGTCGTTGATGAAATTTGGTAACGGTTTTAAACTCGGATAAGCGCACGCTTTCACCCAAGATGGTGGTATCCTCGCGTTCAGTATGTTAAAAGCTAAAACCTATAGTCGTAAAGCACATTTTAATAACAGGTTAATACTTTATTAGCCTGTCTCTGTGATACCTCTAGCGCAGGTGTCATCACTATCAGTCCTTTCACTGCTTTTTCCAGAAACTCGAGGGACTGTCGAACTTCTCTCAAAAGAAGGTTATATCTTTCCAGCTCTTGTATCAGAACCGTGTTCATAGATTCCATGTACATGACGGGATACTTTTTCTGCGCTTCTTCAATATCGAATAACACGGGCATTCTATCGTATATATCTTTCTTCATGTTCAACAGCATTTCATCCTGCTTGGAAGTATCGCCTACCGCAATCGCTCCTTGTATCAGCAGCATAGATTGAAAGAAATTATTTGCCAATTCAAGATCCCGCGTAATACCCGCGTTCATATGCAACCCTAATACTTCTGGCGGTGGATTTAAAGGAATTCCTTGAATTTGCTTAACATAGTCTTCGTACTCGTGTCTAAATGGCACACGTGCACAAAGAAACGTATTAATATGTTTTTCTCTGGAACAATGGGACTTGGATAAAACACGTGATTATGTACCTCCTCGGAAGAGTATATTCAGGTCCAATATCCGCGAAAGAATAATTCAAATCTGTAATTACATCTTGATTGTAAAAATCTTTCAGTATCGTGTTCAAACATCTTCGATCCATGTCATCGGTCACTCTCCCGCCGTAATTGCATTCACCGGTTAAATATACAATCGCTTTGAAAGGCACTTCATCGTAACCTCGTATGTACAGTTGAAGCTGTTGAGCGGATATTTGAAGGTCGGATTCGTTGAAACCTACAGAGAAAGTAAGCCTCTTAGTCGTTTTACAAGATACGCGAATTTTAATGTAATGAATTTTAATGTAATGTTCGTCGAACCGTATCTGATGTTCCACCCCTGTGCGCCATAATTCCGTCTTTCCTGTACCACGGCGTGAAAGAAGCACAAAGCATAAAGCAGTTTAGAGTAGGCTCGCTTTTTTCTGGGATCGTCGTCGAAGTGATCTGCATCTCTGGCTGCCTCGGACTTGTATGACCTAAAGTTCAAAACCATTTAGCGTCTGACAGAAAAATCTTTCATTCGTTGATACTT
Source organism: Megachile ligniseca (assembly GCA_945859555.1). Taxonomy (NCBI): domain Eukaryota; kingdom Metazoa; phylum Arthropoda; class Insecta; order Hymenoptera; family Megachilidae; genus Megachile; species Megachile ligniseca. The sequence continues at coordinate 3,802,192 of OX243792.1, forward strand.
TCTGTTACCTCATGATGTTATTTTGTAATCCAGTCGGCGGTTCGTTGGTCATTTTGACTCCATTTTGCAAAATGGTGATCGGAAAGTGTTCGGATGGGTAACTAGTTAACCAAAGACGGAAGTTGGAATGTGTGTTCGAAGGATCGAGCTTCTCGCAGATGGCTTCTAACGTGGGCATCCAAGATGCAGCTAAATGACAATTTTGCAAACACACCCATTCACCGTCGCTCTGTGCTTTCACGATTAATTTCCGGGCGATTGGCCCTTGTCCTTGACCTAGAGAGATCGAGTGAAATCTCTCCATGAAGTTGGAAGTTTCTGCGTGTTTCGTTAGTGCTTCCATCGGATCGGAACCGGGGGATAAGATGAAGATCAGCGGTATCAGTGAGCTGGAGTCACTGAAAGATTTCGAGATGTCGAACGGCGGAGGCACGATGAAATTCAGACCCATTCCTTCTCCAACGAATCGTTGTATCTGAAACAATGTTCATCGATTTCATAATTTTCCAAGATCCACAAGAATTTATTTTTCTCGTTTTCTTACCATGATCATCACTTTGTCCGTTCGGATTATTCTCGTAACGATCAGTTTCTGGAAAGGAGTTAGAGTTGTTTCCCAAGGTTCCGGTATCCGTGAATCTTCCGGATTTAGTAAATCGTAGTACTTCTTCCACGCGCTTTGATTGCGAACGAAACTGTTTTGGAAGTTAGCGAAGCTCGGTAAAACGTTTGATCTACAAATCTCCCCCCATGATTTGTCCGGAAGCCAGGCAGATGCCGGATTTTCTGGAGCTGCAGCTAGTTCGACACCTCCGGATAAGAAGAACATTATCTCTTCTTTCGTAATCGCGTTCTCCGTCGATAAAATCGTTATGAACAGAATGAACGAGTACAGGACCTAGATAACATCGGCTGTTTATAAATTTGCATAATTACATCCTTCCTAACATCCACGTTTCTTCTATAAATGCTCGAGATTTACCTTGTCTTTTTCAAACAGTGATCTGCAAACGTTCTGGTACAGATTGTAAGTGAAAGTTTCACGTAAGAACGCGAGTCTCCTTTCAAGTATGTTACTCCTGTTCGCAGTATCGATGGACGTCACGTACAAGTTGATGAACCAGGCTAAAGAATATTGGTACATGGGATCGATGTTGGGTAGGTCTGTGATGGTGTAGTAAAGGGCGGAACTGTGTTTCGCGATGGGTTTATAATTCATTCGGAATTTATCGATCTGTATTTCTGTTTTCTTCGCGGAGGCTTGTTTCTTTAAAATATCGGCCGACAAGAGTTTGGACGAGTCCAGAATCTCTATAGCCTCTTCGTCCTCTAAAATACTCGCGCCTGACGCAGACAACGTCTTCAGGATGTTGTCTTCGACTTGTTTTAAGGCCTTTCTGTTCGCTGCACTCTGGATAATCAAATACTCTCGTTTCTCTTGCAAATCTGGTCGCTCTTTCGCCACCACGATACCCAGCAGTTGATCCTCCAAGGCGTCGATAGTTAACGCGAAATTAATTATGGTCACCTTGTTGAAGACTTCCGGCAAATAGTGCGGATTGCGTAGCTTGGTTGTGATGTACAGTCTGAATCGCAAATTATACTCTATCACTTTCTCGCCGAGCGTGATGTGCCAAAAGGCGCCCATTTTGTATATCGCCTTCGTTAATATCGGATCAAGGGGTGGCGTCAGCTCTTCACCGACATTCTCTATCATTACCGGTTTTCCTGGAGAAATCATTACTAGATTAAGAGTAAGAAATAATAATTGGCGAAGGCAAAATAAATAATCGTTAACGTTTGGTTATTTTTAGACCTAGATACGAACAATGTTTTAAGTACCGTACTCTAGAGCTTGCTCTATAATGTTCATGTATTTCGCGTCCGTCAGTTTGACGATTTCAAGTTTGTTCTGCTTCTCCATGTTTCGAATCCACTTGTTCGCTTGACTCTGAGGATCGATGAACAAGCTCCACCGTTTCGAATTGTCCATGATAATGGCGTTCTCGGTGGAGAACGAGTCCCGTGGTAGTCCATATATGTTCCAGGAATTAATTTTTATCTCGGTTCCAAGTACCTCAACGAAATCATAATTATCCGAGTACGGTATCTTCAAGTCCTTCACGTAGTTTATCCACTTATTCAAGTTCTCCTCGCGGTAGCTGATAGTAAACGGTCCTAAATACGCTATCATACCGCAGGAAATTAAAATGTCGCCTGGTAGAGAGTCGTAAGACTTTTGTAAATGCGCTGCAGCCGTCATCCAGCGGTCTTTTTCTCCGCCTAAACCGCTGATTAATTTCTCTGCACGAATCAGCTTATTCCTGCAGCTTGTCACCTGAAATAAAACAGTATTTTTAGACTTGACTTTCCACGGTGATTGACTCGTTTTACCTCGTTCTCCAGTTCGATTTTTTTCGCGAGGATCGCTTGCAAACTTTGATGAAGAATGTTTAGCCTTTCGGTTAACTCGGCGAGCATTTCGCGTCTCTCGTTCAAGAATTTGATGGTGTTCTCGAAGTCTCTCTGTGCCCCTTCCAGTTTCGCTCTCTTCGGCGCCACTACTTTCGCGACTTGGTCATACAACACCATCGCTCTCACCCACTTGCAGAGGCCCTCGGCCGCGGATGATGCTCTAGCTACCACTTTCGGTTCGAAGTCTTTATTCGTCAAGTAGGTTGCCTTGATTTCCTGCAAGAACATTAACGTTTACAGTACACTGAAGTACATTTACGTTTTTTAAGGAGATCTTTGACATAACAAAAGATTACCTGTATCACACTCGGGGAAATATTATCTTTGTCATATTGCCGTAAGTTTTCCAGAAACCTCATATCTCCTAACAAACGTTTACTAGGGCCCCAATAATCGTTGAACTTTTTACCAGTAGCAGGATCTTCGACTCTAGCCGGGGGTATACCCAGCATCACGCACACTGCAGCCATCACGAGCCTCACTCCTGCGGGAGGGCTTCTCATTGTTCGTACAACCGCTATGTCCGCCGGTTTCAACGTGTTTAGGGCCGCTACGATTCGTAATTGATACAATTAACTATCACGTAATGTCACATTCGAATGGCGAAGAGAAACCTATCGCCTCTTCCAGAGCGGGAAGAGCTTCTGCTAGATCTGCTTCGCACTCCGTTTTCAAATTCTTCGCGACTTCGGCCTGAACGTTTGCCATGTCCTCGTCTCTCTTCACCATAATCCTCGCCTTCGCGACGCTCACGTTCTCGGTCTCGATCTTCTTCATTGTTTCGGTGGTTTCTTTGGCGGATGCTTCGAGCTGCGGCCTCAACTTCGAAAGTGTTACCCTCATCTGGCCAATTTGCTCCGCCGCGAACTCCAGTTTATCCAACCCGTTTATGTATCGGTCTCTGTTAAACGAGAAACATACGTAAAGGCTTCTTTTCTTTTACCCTCGGTGTACGATATTGTACTACCATACCTAGCAAGACGTAGTGCTTGTTGTTTCTCCTCCATTAGCTCCGCGTACGTTCGTATGAGGTCCAGGAACCCAGCGGTGGTGACGTACGTTTTTCTCCCGGTAGCGTTGAAGAACCTCGTGCTGACGTCCTTGGCGCAAACGTGGAAGAATTTGCACGCGATCACAGCGTTCACCTTCAACTGTTCCTCAATGTTGATGTCTGTAGTACTCCGAAGAGCCACCTGCTCCAGAGCGTCCTCAGGCCACACGTCGAACCAGTCGATCGTGCAGCAGTTCACGAGACTGGGATAAAGCCGAAGTCTGATCCTGAAGGTGTCTCCGATCGGGCTGAAGCAGAGCATGATGTGCAGCTTCTCCTTGCATCGGTTCACAAAATAAGCTAGGACCGCCAGCACCGTTATGTCCAAATTCCGATTGCCACCTTGAGCGGCTAACCGCGTAGCCTCGATGATCTCCTGTTTTTCCTCGATGGTAAACAGGTTCGGTACTTCACCGGAGTTTAGCAAGCTGTCCACGTCGTTCAGGAAGAGATCGCTCTTGATTTGTCCTTCGGTCAACAGGAACACGTGATCCTTGCCCTGTCCGCCGGAATTCATCAGCACCTAAGAAAACGGAAAGTGTTAACTTCGTTGTTAGAATACTGCGTGAAGAGGTACGAACCTTTTTTATGTCGTCCCGCCATTCTTGAAGCCCGTAGGTGCTACCGATTTCCGGTTGGAAGAGTCCGTGGCCGACCATACTGGCACCCAACTTGGTCAACGATTGTCTTCCGGACCCTCCTACGCCGACCATCAACAAGCTGCCGCAGGGAATCACTAGGATGCGGCAAATCCTTGCGAGGTGCTCCAGAGCGTAACGGAACAGGACGATATCTATTTTACGTCTGTTAGTGAGATTGTAATCCTCCAGGTAAGAAATCGCCACCTCCGTGTACTCTTCCATCGACTTCACCTCTTCGTAATGACGATCCGCGGGCATCAAGTCGATGTCCATAAAATTACCGAATATCAGACTTCGCAAACTCTCTTCAGTTAATCGGTCGTCGAATTTCGGCAGGTAATCGAATACATTGTTGAAGTTTTCCTTCAGATTACTCTCGACCACTTCTTTGATCTTCAGGAAGAGCCACTGCCTATCCTCCCTGTCTACCAATCGGTCCCCGAACACCCTCAGGATCTCGTGCACCCACAATTTCGTGAAATCCGTCTTGGACTCGACAGATTCTTCCTGGATCATGGTGCAGCCCATGATGACGCGAGCGAAATCGCGCAGGTTAAATAAGTAATGAGATTTAGCCGGTGTCGGTCTGAGCTCCGCTCGAGCGTTCTGGAAGATGTTTGTAGTGGCGCGGACGATCTCCATGATGGTCGACATGACCGCCGTAGTGAAACCGTTTCTTTGCAAGCCTATGAATGCGATGTTCGTGAAGATCCGCGTGACAGTCTCCTCCGTGAAGTTGCTGATATTGTACAGATTGAAATGTCGCAGGAACCTGTGATACAATTCCTGTCTGCTGCCGCCCGGCGGAGCCATGGCGCAAATGAACATGGTGTCAAATATATAAATCTTATCTGGCTTCTTCAAATCGAACCAAACCTCGTGGTCGAAGAATTGACGGAGTAGCTCGATAGGCGGCTGCGAACCGTATATCTCTTTTGCGGGCATGTTAACGTCGTCGATGAACACGATGCACCGCGTACCAGGGAGAGGACCAAACTGGTTCCTGCGTTTCTTGTATAGTTTCAGTACGACCAATTCTTGCGTCTGTGCGGCTGTTATGTTGGGCGTGAACGTTATGAAATTCGGAAGGTATTCTTTCTCGCTCAACTTGTTCATCATGAGGTCCATTATGTAGAAACTTTTACCGGTACCGGTCTCTCCGTACAGAAGGAAGCGTTTACGGTGACGCAGGTGCATGGCGAACAACGTTTGATACTTGACGGTGTCGACGGTGGGAACCATCAGTTGCACGATACTCTGGGTTTCCTGAAAGTCCTCTTGCCTGGCCACGTCGGAGTACCGCCTCCACGCGCCTCGTCCTCTGTACGTGTAAAAGCAATCGTGAATCGGGTCATCCGTCGGTAAGGAAATCAACGAGTCGGCGAGGAACTCTGGCAGCGGGTGTTCCTTTTGCTCATTCTTCCAGAAACTCAGATAAAAATCGTTGAACATTATGCGAGAGTCGTAATCGACGGTACCCGCTGCACCCCAGACCACGGCAGACAACATGGTTGCCTGTATCCAGGATAACAGGAATTGATCGAACGTCTTCGGATTCTGTTCGACTGGGTCTTCCATCATCATCTCGAAGAGATTCATGGTCGACACTACTTGATGAATCTGGCCGGCGTTGATGGTCACGCGGCATCTTTTGCGGATGAATTCTAGACAAGGATCGATCAACCAGTTGAACAGTTCGATGATGTATTCTTCGTAACCCTGTTTCCACGCAGGGTTCAGTCTGTTCAGCCAGGACCTGAAGAACGGTTTCCAGCCTAGGACCCGTGGCTCTATGTAAATCATCCCGCAACGAGACACGGTAGCCGGTGAGGCGTGGAAAAGATCCATCGCTTCGAAGATCATCGACATCACGCCGGACATTTGCATTACTTCGCCGGACGTTAAGCAGAGTTTCTTGTTGTCGTCGAGGACGGTGTTAAGATTCTCGATCCAGATGGCGTCCACGGGCCCGTCGAAAATGATCCATTTCTTGTCGGGTGTGTCTTCGGTACAATAGTTCCGGAAGGCAACGGCACATACTCCATCCGTCCATTCGGATGAAACCGGATCAAAAAAACCGTACAACTGTCCTAACGTTATAGACTTTGGATTGATCGTGAAAAATTTTGTAACAGCTCCATTCGGGTCGCCCCACTCCTGCATTAAGGTGAGAGCATCGGCCAGACTGCGGAGAACAGAAGTTTTCCCGCCAAACGGATCCCCGACTAGCATGAATCCGTGACGGACGATCATCATCTCGAACGTCTGGATGATCTTCAACAGAAAACCATCCACTGCTTGCAGATTACGTTGTTCGGCCACTTGTCGGACAGCTCTGAGCAGCACGTCGTAACTAGGCGTGGGAAGTTCGAGACCAGGGAACAAGTCTGAGACTATGCCTTGGAAAAGCGGGACGTCGTGGGCCAAGAATTTCGGCAGATTCACGTCGATGACGGATCTGAGCAACAACACCGCTTCGTTTTCTTCAGGAAATTGTAGTTTAATGTTCTGAGCGGCCGTCAGGACCGTTTTCACCGCTCGCATACCGTAATCGTAGTGAGATTGCGTGGACAGTTGCTCCGAACACAGCTTGTACGTCGTGACAATTTTCGTGGAGAGTTCGCGGGCAGTGCTGAAGCCGGACGAGTAGAGAAATATTTCGGCTATCAGGGCGTAATCGGGCACCATCATTGCCACGGTCCGAAAGAGCACCTTTAGATTGTCGGGCAACTCCGAGCGACCCGCGTAGCCGGGATTCATGGTGATGCAAACGTAAACGGCAGGGTTCAACCTCAACTCGGTGCCTTCGAACACGAACGTTTCCATTTTACCGCGGACAGCTTGAACGATGCAGAGGATCTGTTGCGCGACTACCGACAGCACTTCTAGTTCGATCCTATTGAACTCGTCAAAGCAAGACCAAGCGCCGCATGAAGCGAGACCTTTGAAGAACTTTCCCATGTTCTTGTAGTCGAGGCCCTCCGAACAGTTGAACACTACGCACTGCACGGCGAGCGCCCTGCTCAGATCCTTTGTCGTTTCCGTTTTTCCGGTGCCAGCAGGACCTTCTGGTGCTCCGTTCAAGTGCAGGGAGTACGCACCGATTAACGTGCGGTAACATCTACGAAAAATAGTCATTATTAATTAAATTCATTAAACTTTTGGCAGATATTATGTATTGTATGTACTTACATCGAGTTCAATACGGTAACATAATTAGTTCCGATAAATACCTGTCCGTTAAAGGAGTAATAACGAGTCGAGGACAATTCCCAAGATACTCGTACGCGTATGACACCGTTGTGTATATGATCCTAACGAACACGTCGTCCTCCCAATAGTAGCGTAGCTGCGCCAACCACTCGAAATCCATTTCGCTTCTAATTTTCTTGTCGATCAGTACCTTCACCACGTCCATAGCGTGAACGTCGAGCGTAATAAGAGCGTTTAACGTGGTACGATTTTGTTTCGTCAACTGGCCTGCATACGTATCAAATGTAGGAGAGATAATCGTGTTTTCAACAAGTTAATATTACCTTTAACCAGTTCCACCATATCCAGAATTTGAAGTCTGAGCTTCGCGTGTAGCGCATCCATCGTTGAAGCTATGTGAGACATGAGACTGTTCTGAACTTCCATGCTCCAGTAAATTTGCGCAACGCATAGGACAACCATCCCGGGCCATATACGCACCCATACGTTTCGCTCATTTACCTCGTAGTCCAGGTAGCTCATCAGGATTTCGTGCCTCACGGATTTTACCATTTGCTCCTGCACCTGTAATCTCTCGATGCTATATCGCGAATACATTTGCAAGCATGAGGAGTATCCTCTTCTTATCCTAATTTACTCACAGTATTCGCTACTGCGAGTAAATTGTCGTGATTCATACTTGAACGAGCCACCGTTCCACGCAACCTCTCGCTGCGGAGGTCGAGATAATTTCCTGAACATTCACTTCTTCCGCATCTTCACTAAACATGGAAAATATGTCCATTTCTTCGCTGAATCTATAAAGAGATGTCCATCAGAAACTTGTACCACTTTTTAGGATCGTTCTGCAGTTACCCCAACTTATGTATCCCCTCAAAGCATTTTCGAAGATGCGGTTGAACGCGAAGGGGTTCCTTCGTTTCGGACAGTATTTCTAGCATGTCGTCGTTGCTTAAGAAGAAGAAACGCGGGAAGTATAGTCTCTTTTTCTCCAAGTAATTCAACACCCCGTCATTGACCTTCTCCATCATCGTGTTCGCTTCTTCCATGATTTCTAAAAGTCCCACCTAAAAAGCATGCGTTGACTTGGACGCATCGTTGAAAAGTTTCGCTTACAGAGCCAGCGGTTTCTCGAACGCGAGGATCCCTGGAAACGCCGCTCATCGCGCTGCGAAATATTCTGTCCACTTGAACGAACAGTATTTCTTCTTCGGGCAGTTGTGCCACGATATCTCTGCTCGAGAAGATCGGCAACAAATACATCCATTGTACTTGTACCTAAACAGAACAAAGAGCTAGACATCTTAATCATAAAATTTCAAGTATAAATGCACTTGTTAAGCATACTTTGATCCACTCGTCGATGGTTGATCGTACTCGAAGCAGAAGACTGTAAAAATCCTTCACCTCTTCTTTGATACGCTTGACGAACGCTGACCCTCTCATCGCTTGGACCTTCACGATCTGCTCTTCCAACAGACCCTGAATATCGTCCAGTTGCGTTAAAATGTTTACTCCGGAGTCTTTATACGGCACTGTGCTGAATATCATGTCGTCCCATTCGCTGATCAACTTTGCAAGCAGCTCCTCGAGCATCAGTTGCTTCGATGCACTTGTACTTATCATTTCATACCTAACAGGAGCACAAAATGATTACAAATTTATGAGAAGCGACGTGAAAGCCGTTACTTTTCTATATCATCCATTAGGTTCATGTTCACGATCTTTCGGAAAGTCGTTCCAGCGTCAGGAGTAAGATCAAAGCCGGCTATTTCCGACATGTCATCCCAATGAGCCTGGCGCAACGCAGGATTCCGGAACACCGTCAACAACGGTATATAGTTCTGGGTAAAATAACACGATAAGATTTCCAAGCTCAACGTGAAATATATTGTAATAACACACCTTGAACCATTTCACGTCCTCTATGAGTTGATAACAGAGGTTCAAAGGTGCCGGCTGTTGAAATGGATCTGGGTCGTCTGGAGATCCTGTGAAACTAACGATATAAATTTAGAAGTTGAAATTTAATATATTATTTGTTTGATAAATATATGATAATATCATTGATATGGACTGTCTCCAGAAGGGTAGTCTGGTTTCAAAGTGAACAGCGTTGTTGAACCTTACCAATACGGATAATTCATCGCGAGATCCATTTTTATGGTTGTCTTGTACCGTTTGCTGATCTTGTTGAACTCAGCGAAAAAGTCAGTGGCCTTATTATCGATTTCGTTCGAGTCCAAATACTCGAACGGCCCGTCCAACCAAACGTCGCGATGTCTCTGCCATTGATATCCGCGATAAATCAGTTCATAAAACGGCATTATATTCTCCTTTAGCTCCTTGATCCGCGGATATTGGGAGATCGCGAATTGGAAAAGCTTCTCTTCGTCGTTGATCTGTTTGACTCTGTCGTCCATGCGATCCAAGTCTCGCGCAAATTTCCGCATGTACTCGATGTACTCGTGTATGCGTTTAGCGTCGTCCATATCGCTCATTATTTGTAATCTAAGTACGACAGACAAATTAACGACAGAATTATGTTGACCGTAATCTCTCGATTATACCTAGGGAACATGTTTTCAACGTCCACGTTCAAGCTATCAACCGTCTTGTGGAGCTTCTCCTCCAATTCGAATTTCGTCTGCTCGTAAGCGGCGCTATTTTGTTCGAATATCGGCCTTATTCGCGTTAACCAGTGTACGGTGGTATTATTTAACTCTATGTGGTCTTTGGTCAATGTAGTCATTTCGATCAACGAAGCCATCATGCGCAACGAGAAGGTTATTTTCTCTTCTAACGATTTCATTAACGTTGAAGCCGCCATTATCATGTATTCGCCTAAAATGTAAGCGGCCATTTTGACTTATTTCGTTCTTAAATTATTAGTTGAGAAATTTACCTGCTTCTAATAATTCTTTGGTAGTGTTAGGTACGTGCATGGCACGTTCCCTTATATCTTCGAACGCGTTGCAAATTTCTAGGTTATAGTTTCGATGCGTATCAACGAGTTGTTGGATAATCAATTTACGCACTTCTTCCGTATATTGAAGAAGGCCCGCTTTAGCGGCGATTTGCTGAATCGTTCCCGTAGAAAAGTACTCGTGGTCCGGCTAAAAAATTGTACATATTCTTGAACGTTTTAATATGACTTGAATTACATACAATTGAAGTTCGAATATTTGAATTCATACTCATACTTTACTGATTTACCATGCCATTTATTTCCTGAATGAATCGATTAAAACCTTCCACTTTAGCTACGCATTCTTGAAACGAATGTCCTGTACTAACATAGGCGATGATTCTAGTACGCGTGTCCGGGTCAAAAACGATGTTAAACTTGTTGCGTAGTTCATAGACGTAATCGTTCAGAGGTTGAAAAGTAGTTTTTAAAACTTCAGCCAGGCGATTATGAGTCTCCTCCAGATACCATTGGGGCAGAATGACTTTGATGAATGCTCGATCGGTTTTCACATTAACCCAAGAATCTAATGGCGGTAATTGCTGACCGATGTTACCGATGTTATCCACGATAGTGTGGAATGCCATGAAAATTTCATCCATCGTTGGACTAAGATACAGTTCATTGTTCTCGCATTTCATTTGCAACTGCAAAAACAAGATATTAACATCTGTTCATTTTGAAGAATTCGTACGCTCGAAAAGTCTCCACTGAAGTGTGATGCAAAAGTTGCTCTCTAGACTATCGACCCATCTATCGAATATTAAACTTGGCGCGCTTTTCTTTCAACGATTAAAACAGATAAGGTGCATACTTTTAGCAATGGTACGGTTCGCCAGTTCTTCAAGACTTCGAGCAGATATTCGATAGTATTTATCATGCACGTGACCACTTGAAGGCTGAGTAGATTATTGGCACAATTGAGGAAATCCCGCATCGATTGAGGAGGTACATCGTAAAGGTATCGCGGTTGAGAAATCAGTCGCACGATGTCACCGTAGTAAGTACTACATACAGCGAGCGCGCCTTTTTTCGTATCTGCTTCCACTATATCTAAGAACCTAAAATATTCCGAATTAATTCCATTAACTCACAACTGTAGTAATGCGTCATGCAAGTAAAAAGGCGCGAATATAAAAATTCACAGATTGCGACTGCGCAGACGCATGCGCAATCATCGGGCTTGTGCGCAACGTGCAAGCCCAGGAATTCGAATTTTCAACAGTGAATAACCTGTTAAAATCAAGATAACCGCGATTCCGATAGCGTCCAAAATCGCAAATCCATCGTGGCATCAACGTATATGTCCTGGATACTATGCTCCTCATCAATCTGTGAGGTAAGTAATATTGTCTCTCTACCGCGCAACGATTTCTCAGAAACTTAGGATACAGATGTGTCCGTCCAGCTAGCTTAAATGGCGGGATCCCTATCAAACTCTCGTTGCACGTTTCTTGACATTCGATCGCGACCACTCGTTTCACTACCGCATCGTGCATCGCTTCGTAATAACGTTTCTTCGTTTCTTCCATTTGTTCCTCAAAGGTATCCGCATATTTGTTTCGAAGGCTAGGCGTCACTAAATTTCGAATGTTCTGCTCCCACTCCTAAACGATGTAATATTCCATTGTGTACAAAAGTTTTGAATTCAAATTTTCGCGCGTATTTTGAAATGTCGTTTACAGGCAGAAGGGTATTCGAGGGCAATCTGCTCGCAAATTGTTTTAACTTTTCGAAATAAAAACTTTGAGGCTTTTCCAGTTGACACTTGTGAGTAATTTGACATTCGTTTCCTTCTCTTTCATGTTTGATTTTTGATTTGGCGATTATTAATTTCAATACATCGCGCATCTCCTCGGTCTCGACCTTGAAATAATATTTCGACCTTGAGATAATATTTAATGAAAGAGAGCGACTTAAGGAAGTGAAAATTTACCATTTGTAACCTAAAAGCATTTCGTTTTTTGAAAAGTTCTTTAAGTTCCGATTCATTGCTTGAATCTTTCGCTGTGGCCGTTTTGCTGGACACACTTTGAGTCTCTACCGTCTCCGACATGTTCGTTAATTTCTTTTTATTGAACCTTTTTATTCGTAACCTTCAGTATCGCATGAAACTTTCAAGTCGACAGACGGAAACATCGTCAATTGTTTTTTTAATTCAATACGGCAGGTGATTATTTTGGTAAGAAATAAATTTACAATACATATATAATTCTTGCAAAACATTCGCCTTTTTATTTCATATGTACATACGTGACACGCACGTTCGCGTTCAACTCGGTACAATTTGAAACGACGGTCAACAAACGATAACAAGATTCAAAATAAATGCATCTGGTTATATGCTTAATGAAAGGATTAATTTGAACGCGCGTAACGCCGCGTAAACGTTACGTTAGCAAAATGTCGCGGTAAAAGAAAAAGAGAACGCTCGCTTGGAAAACAATTAATACGTTCACGCGGATTCTTCGGAATTGAACGATCACAATTTGATCGTTCATTTCCGAGGCATCAAAACCTTTTCTATATTCATTACGGTAATAAACAATTCGAAAAACAAATGGATCGTACAAACAAGATGGAAGTATAGAGCGCTACAATGTACAAGTATGATTCTTAATCGTACTATAAATCACACGGACATCGTTTCATCGGACAAGTACCAAACAGTGTATTTTCTTTCTTTCGTTTTTATCGTAATCGCGCGTGTTGGTTGACTAGAACTTCGAATATCACGTCTTTAGAACTCTATTCAACGTTCTTGTCGAGTATAATAATAAAATGATCGAATAAAATCCTGAGATAAATCTGATATTTCATATTTTGATGCGTAACATTGTGGAAGATAATGTTTTGTTTCTCTCTTTCTCTGGCTATACGCGTGTATGTAATACTTCTTCGCGACACGCATCTTCACGGTTAGACTATCTAATTAACCCCTTGTTATACAATTTAATTAAAAATAATTTTCTCTATGTATATCATTTAATTTTGTTTCGCATCTTCATTAATGCAACGGTCAAATAAAACGAGATATATTTCATCTTATGATTCGTTAATTTCCTCCGCCATTTTGCCGACTCACTCAGTGAGTCAGTGAAATAACAGAAGACGCTATAAGTGTTGTTTCGTATGAAGAGGTTAACAACGGCTATACAACGAGTGTTTTGCTCTACAAATTTATCCGTGATAATCTCGTTGAAGAAAAATCGTTAAAACATCTGTCACATGCGTAAGCGTTATTTTCTTTTCTTCGTTTTCATCGAACGTCTTTCTGTTACAGATTTCTTCTTCGTCCACGATGCTTCGTTATCTTATCCTAGAACCGAATTATACAGTCGTCCCGTTCGTTAGCGTTTACAGTTATATACAAAGACACGCTCGAAATGGCTTTCAACGTATCCCGAACAGTCGACAAACTTCACCATTCAATCACATTCTCGACATTCGCGTTTCACGACGCTAGAAGCGTGACTCTCTTACAATGATACCATATCGATTAAGCGATGGCTATGTACAAAGATATTCCGCGATGCGTGACAACATACTTATGTCATAAGATAACGTTTATAGTACAAAGGAATTAACGGTAATGCTGGCTCTAACTATCACTCTTTATGATCATAGAACGATCACGGAATATGTACAAGACGGTGGAAACGAAAGTGCGCAATCGGGTGCCTTTTATATACAGGCTGTTCAAGACAAAGGTCGTGGCAAACTTATAAGGAGATTTATCACGACAAATGAAAAATGATTAATAAACAGGACCCAGAAATATAACCTGACAGACTGAAATCGATTCATTCCTGAATCGTAGACACGTTTATCAAACATCTTTCGTTTAGTCTAACGAGTACCATACATCTTTTGAATTTGGCACCACCTTTCTTCAAACACCCTGTACACATATTATGTATTTAGACTTATTTATAGTATGTATAGCAAATTCGATTGTGGAAGATAAAAAATAATTTCGCATTATTGCCATATGTATTTACGATCGCAACAGGTTTTCTTGCTGAAATGTTTGGAACATTTATCGCGAAACATGTATAATTAATGCACACCATGAAATACGAATAACGATACTATTTATAGTCCTAGCTATTTCGTACACGTGTACGGACGATTCATGGCCGTTATCTGTACAAAATATTTTAAATAACGAATAGAGTGAAGCCATAAAAATAGAGGAATATATGTATATGTATATGTATATGTGTATATATATATATATATATGTATATATGATTTCTAATGCATCATGTATGAATTACATTTCTAGTTATACAGCGTTACGATAGCTGACGAATTTTTGTTTCGTGAAACTTTCTTTAAATGTACACCTATTAATAATTAAAGGACCACTTAAATAAATGGTGATCTTAATAACCGTGCACATCGATAACGATGTATATGGTGAAAATAAAATATATGACATGAAAGAGCTAAATCTGAGTCTGTACGGTAACTCGGTTTGTTGGTAACGCGAATTAAGCTCGAACCGTTTAATGGTACTAGTATGAATACTTATAATACTTCATTCGTTACGCTTTCTTTTATAAAATAAAATTTACAAGTAACTTTAACAAATCTACTTACTATGAAAGCAACTTATAACAATTGAATGCAAACAAGAACTCAATACAAAAAACAATGAGTGCGTCTTAAATTGTCTACCTACATCTCTTAATATAATCAGTTGCTTTATCGTATCACAATAAAGAATATATATTAGTATCCGTTATCCTCGCACTATCTTTTATGCAAAATAAATTGAATTGAGTGTATGTATATGCGTATGTATGATATACATGTATATATACATATATATATATAGAGAGAGAGACAAAGGTGCTCATGCACATGACCGCCTCTGAAAATTCCTTTTTTTTCAAATGATACAAACAATTAGACTAAAAAATAATGTTTCTCTCTTTGAAGATGAAACTAGTTCGGCATCGTAGAAAATATTTGTACACGGAAACAAAAGGAATCTTTAGCTTTACATTTTACAGGCTTTCCGAGTGATCGGATTTCAATCACTGTTGGATCATAACGGTAAAAGGTCGATCAGATTAGCACGGGGTTGTGTCAACGACTCGGGAAAGAATTCCGTCAATTTGTCGTACAGTTCGGTTCTTAAAGTGTGAATATCGCGCGTGGTCGGACAGTATAACGACGACGTATCCATATTAACTAAATTTCCTAATACGGCGTTCGGATTGTTCGAATTTGCGGCTTCTCCTAACAAGGAGTTTTGTTCTCTGAATAAAATAGACGTTAACAATTGAAACTGTAACGAAGAAATGCACAAATTTCAAAATGCAATATAAACAATGTGTATCTATCCTTTGTTGACAAAAAAAAAATTGTTTGGTACCTCTTTTGTTTGTTCCACGTCGTTATGGTCGATGATTTCTGATACTTTAGTCTGCAAGTATTCGAGAGCTTCGACGCTGTTGTTCAAAGCCAGTTCTTCAAACTTGTGCTTTCTGATCAGTAACTTGCACCGTTTTAGAATTTGTTCGTGAGACGGTCTGCATAATTTCAGTTGCCAAAAATCGTCGAGTCGTAAGTTCGGAAGACAAGCCCTTCCAGGATTTCCACCGAATAAAAAGTGAACCTAATACGAACGGAAAATTGTATGCAATTATTATGATAAGTAGGCAATTTCGTGAACACAGTACCACGACAAACCTTTTTGACATGATCATAAACCAACTGATGAGCGAATCGTGGACACGGTTCAAAATCTTGCATTTTACTCCAGTATTTTTCTCCGATGTTGTCATTCCGGTAAATACAAGACCACCTGTTCTTCTTAATATTGTATACCCAAAAAGAATGTTGCACGCTATCGGATCTCTTAACTTGGTCTTTGCTTAAACCCTAAATAATTGAGCAAAATTTGAGGATGTTCCTATTTTTGACAACAAGTTTGATAGTACAAGTTTAACGACACAAACCGATAAAACATATATTTCTCCCAGTTCAGGATCAATTGTCGCTCTTTGCGTAAAACCAGCCATTGGAACGTGATTCGAGTCTTTTGCACCAAAATCGTTGAAGATGTGTTCGATATGGTTCGTGTCAACTTCGTACGTGAAAAAATCACTGAGATCTTCTTTACCCCTTTGACCTGTTAAAATATATAGTTTTCGCGATCCCTAAAAGAGAACATACAATTTCAAAACTTCAAGTTATACATAACTATATTAATTCTTCGAATACGTACCGAATGAAACAACATAGAATGGCCGGCTCTAGACGTAACCGTTGGTACATTAGGAGGACATGGTCTGGCACTATCACAAGCAAGTCTGGTCCAAGTGCCGGTAGGTATGTGATAAGAATACAGTCCAGAAAAAATTGGTTCGGTGGAACTAGACATCATACCGTGTTCTTCAGAACTGTAAATTATGCAGTAGACGAATGTTTTAAAACACTGGTCTCTGTAATCGTATTGGTAAACTTACTTCGTTGTAGAAACCAAAATTCGGCCACCGAAAACATAAATCGTTCGTTTTTCAACATCCATAGACATTTGGTGATCAAAAATTAATTGAGGCCCTCCCACGGCTCCTGTGTCTTCAGATATTTGTGTCCATTTGTTCGATTCGATATCATATACGTAAAAGTCGCTCTTTAAATTTTCTGGCGCTCTACACTGTGCATCCAAATATCTACCAAGTGTAAAAAGTTGTCTACGTTCCGGATCAAGGCACATTTTGTGACAAGACCTTGCGCTCGGACCACCCTACAATATGACGTTTAAATTTTCTATCAAAAGATACGCGGATGCTTCTTTGATAACTCACCACAGCTTCTGTATCCTTACATATAATGGTCCACTTATTAGTAGCTATACTATAAGACCACAAATCTGAAAGATCTTGATTTCCATCCCAACCCCCAAACAAATATATAAGTTCTGCAGACGAGTCGAGCACCATTTGATGACCCCCTCTCATTCCTGGTTTCATATCACTGCATGATAATTTAGTCCAAACTGCTCTATAAGTCTGAGCATTGATATAGTCATTTAAAAGACCCACTGTCGCATAATATATCACAAGTGTTAAAATTGAATTACTCTATCTCTTAATTTACATTAAATACTACCAGAAATTAAATAAAAAGAACATACTCATTACGGCATTACTTATGTAGCATTCAGCTTGCGAATGATCACCCTTTGTAACTAATAAATCATATAACCCTGTCAATCTAGAATCTTCCAATGGTACACCAGTAACTCTTTGTAAAGTCTCTACAATTTCTGGTTGTTCCAGTTTCCTAAAGTGTTTCATACACAACCTTATCACTTCTTTTTGGCGATACTGAAATATGTTTTTATGGCAAATAAGAAGATATTATTTATTGTTTATAATCTATAACAAATTCACGTGTACAAATATCAGTATGTTTTACAGTTAGAAACATGTTTTTGTATATTTACCGCATTGAGCCACTCGATACTGGGCCTCACAATTTTATAATCATCAGTGCCAGTTAATCGTACATGCCAGATAGAGAAATTAAAACTAGGACCCCATGATTGTAACGGGAGAATCTTTATATACCTAACTGGAAAGTAATTTTCCTCATTTCCAAGTACGTGTTTTAAGTCGAATGTTTCTGGTATAGAATCATTTTTTAGTCCACTAAAAAAGATAATTGGCTGTTAGTATAAATATATATCCATTTAAAGCATAAACTTTGTACTCACCTTTCTAAAAGTTCCATCATATTTTCTGGTTCTAAACCACCGTATACTTTAAACTTTTTTATGTTACATACATGTGTTTTTTCATATTTGCCAAATGTAATTTTTTTCACGATCGAAGGACATTGTAATTTTAATATAAGAAACTGAAAAATTAGGACTTCCATCGTATACATTTGTCTTTGGAAAAAAATTTTAACGAGACAAAATGATAAGTTTATTACGCGTTAATCGAAGATTCATAATTCGAATCACTTTAAAAACTCGTTACAAATTTTATTCGATTTTATACGCGTAAACCGAATTATTTTCAAACAATGTTTACCTGCGGGTGATTGTCAATATCAGAAGACCAGCGCGACGTTTGATCCGATGGTTTATCTACAAGGATATTTCTAAAAAGGAAAAGAGCAAATATTAACTTAACATTTTGCACGAAATCCGGCGTGATCGGTTCAATTATTTATCGCATAATTTCATATATAGAGTGTCTTGTTTCTCGTCATAACCGTTAGATTAGGTTAGAGAATCGTTAGCTGGTAACAACAATTATCCAGTTTGTAATTACGATATCTGTATTTGCAAGAAAATTGTTTAACCATTCGGAAACGCTTACTCTGGCACGTACGACGAAGAAAAGCTGGAGCACTTGTAAATTTTAAACTCCAAAACTTTCTGAAAATTGCTATTCTCGTTGGCCGCCATGTTACACAAATGACATAAGCTTTAGCACTAAATGTGTGTGCCATTTTTATAGATACATAGTCTAGGGACGAGCGCCATGTGAAAACATGATCCGGTGAATACTATAGCGCCGTAATAATTAAATATTTAATCATCGTAACGTTCGGGATAGCTTTAACTTAAATCTCTTTCCATTCAATTATAATTTTCATACGGGTGTTAACTGTTGCTATTCGTTAAATTCAAATTACGTATTCGTAATAAATGTATATAACGCTTCAGAATTTCCATTTATTTACACTAACGAATTCATAAATACATATCTATATATTCTATTCATTCCTATACATTCAATGTTTACGTAGCAGAGTGTCGACATTTATGTTGAATACAAAAAATATACACAATTTACAATTATAGGCCAAGGGCAAAAAAGTTACAACAAACAAAATATGTGTGTTGTGTGTACGCGTGCATATATTATATATATGTATATACATATATATAGATGTACACACGCGTATATATGTATGCATATAAGTCCGTATGTATCCGTTAAAGTAAATTAAATATATTCTTATAAATAATACACATTTGTTCACTGTAGTGTCGGTAGTCTTTCTACAAGATACTACCTAATTAATTGGCCCCTCCTGACAATATTACGTGTTTATTGCCTTATCCACGAAGATTTCTTAAACTGTTCTGTCCCTACCACGGAAACTAATATCGATCTTTCGGCGGGCAAGTGTTTCAAACGGTACTCGTCCTCCTGTTTATCGGACGGACATAATACGTTTTAAGCACTTAGTAATTAACAGCGAGTTCTGTTTTTAAACATTCACGTGATTACGCTTACAATTTATGTACAATCAAGTATTATCGATTCAATTAACACGATTACTTAACATTCAGAATAAAATCGAGTTTAACTCAATTCGAAACCAGCACCAGCTTGAATCGCGTATAAAAGTTTTTCACGCAAGGTTTTCTCGTCTGGAAATTCCGGGAGCTTCAATAGATTCATACAGGTACTGGAAGTTGGTAAACGATCCACACTGCCTGCGTGTTGAATGCAAAAAGGTGGATCGAGTTCCTGAAAAATAGAAAATGTTCAAGCATCAGCTACCTGATAACCAAGTTGAAACGAGAAACTTAGCCGTTTCATACCTTAAATCCAAGTAAAGGAGGTCGACTACAACTTGTTACAAATTTGAGCAATTGCCTTTTCTGCTGGTCATTGAATTCGTTGACAACCTTCCAGAAGGCAGTAATCGTAGGATGATCGGGAGCATAGCCTCCCGTGTAGTTAGTATGCAATTTCAAGTCATTCACGTCGACTGGAATCTGTGCACCCGATATCAGTACTTGCAACTCCTTGTTATTAAACATTTGCAACCAATCTAAGGTGATCACGCTACCGATGCCTTGCTTGAATGCGTAACACTGCGCTCTGATCTGCTTGTTCAATTTATAATCGGCCATCAAATGAATGTACTCGATTCGGTTGTGGTTTGTCACAGGGATATTTGCACCGTTCGGTTTCAGCTCGTCGGTTCGTCGTTCACCCAACTCATCGGACAACACGGTGAAGTCCAGACCGAGATCTGTGACGTCTCCTTTGTAGCTTTTCAAGTACAAAAGATTTCTATACATTATCGGATCTAAGGAAGCTAAATGGTGAACGTCAACGTCCGACTGACGACCAACGATTTTCGACAGGAAAAATTCGGCGAACGGAAGTTCGACTAACAAATTCTCGTACAACGCTTTCCCAAGAATTCTACCGATAAAATAATAATGTTTCGGGAAATCGTCAACCAATAATTGTACCGTAGGATTTGGGTACAGCATGTTATCCTTGGTGAGCCTGAAAAAGCCTCTGTTAGGGTCGAAGCTCGTTTTTAACAATTCCGATAAAAATTCTCTAAACAGACCACCACCGTCTACACCAGCTTCTTCCAGTCCAGCTGTATTAACAAGCTGTACGCGCATTTTTAATCGCAATTCTGGCTCGTTTTCCGGTGACAATTTTTCAAACGCGTCCTCATACAGATAGTTTCTTCTTACCGATATTTGTATCGACGGCCCTTGCATGAAGTGCGTCAATTCACCTTGTTGTTCCGTTTTGTCACGATAAATCAGCGACTGAAATACTACAACTCGATCGTTAAATGGCACAACAAACGGTATCTCGCGAAGCAGCGTCAATGTTCGAACTTCCTTTACGGAAAGCGGTGGTCTTTCCTCTAGTTCTTCTCGTGTGAATACTCGCAGCCCTTGAAAGGGGATATATCCTCTTAGTCTACGCCTGCGAAACGTGAAGTCTTGAGGTTTGTCGATTGGTATGACGATGTTAGATGCTATCCAGTGTCCTTCCGGGCAAAATTGTCTTCGCAAATCTCGCGTGTGCAGTTGACGAAGTAGACCAACCGTTACTTTGAACAGATGCGTCCACATTTGCGTATCCTGTTGACTTTGTATAGGGCACGATGGACCAAGAACGGCATTCTTGTAATCGTCTCGTACGGTTGGTCGATTATCAGGAAAAGCGAGCTCGACTAAACCCAAGCAAACGCCTTTTAAATGACTCGATAGCAGTACCAGTTCCGAAGTTGTAAAGGGCATCGTCTGCTGTCCGTTAGTATCTAACGGTTGGTCGGTTGCTTGAATAAAAAATTCTGTATCGTGTAACGTTGCTATAAGTAGACTAAATAGCGAACAAAATACAGCTAATAGCGGAACTATTTTCTTTGTGTCTTCGCTGGAAAGACTGATCCCTCGTGAAATAATCTGCAGAAGAGGTGTTGCTCCACCAAACAATGATACTTGGCAAACCGATAGCAGCACAGTCCATAAATTTTTTAAGAACACAGGCTTAAAAGCGAGCATGTACAATAATTTATACTTATGGATAGCTGATTTGTTGGTGATTAACAAATGATGACAGAGTTGGCACAATGGTTGCAACACGGCAGGGTCTTTGCTTCGATCCACCGCTAACAATATTCCCTGAACGCGTTGCTGTTCATTTAACATTTCTATGCACTGATGCAAAATATCAGCTTGTTCTTGATCAATCATGCTAATATTTGATTCTGAATCGGAATCATCCGCTTGTTCTATGTTTTCTTCCACAACCAGAGGTATTATCGTTGAACTCATAGATGCAAGAACTTGCAAATAATTAATTAAGACGTCTTTAGATTTGCATGTAACTGTAACAAAAAAAAAAACCAAATGACTTCGTCAGAGTGTGTTCTTTGCCCTCTCTAATTGATATTCCATTTTACATACTTACAAAATCGATTTGATTCCAAAGATAAAATGGAATAAAGCAAGCTTATTGTGGGCTCTATTTCGATTCTATTGATGCATTCGATTAATTGGGTATATGGAAATTCTTCGAATTCAGACAGTGATGGAATGACAAACATTCTAATTGGATCTGACATTCTAGGAAACAGTATACTTTTACAAAATTCTTGCAAAACAAGCATAGAAAAGCCATCATCCTGTTTTAGAAAAGAAATTAAATCTAACGGTCGTTTTATCATATCCATTAAACATTTTGAAATTGGAGTTGGTGCCACGGATGTTGGTTCCAACATAGATGGAACTTTGTTATCTATCAATTTTCTTAGTTGATCAAAATATTTATGTTTTATCAAGTAAGTAAAGATGTTTTCTAAATGTTTGTAACTATTCTCACGTAGAATTTTTTCTGTATCTTCTCGACTTGTAAATGTTTCTAACGCTCTCAGTGGTATAGCCAGAGAGTAAGCTCCACTTGTTAAGGCTTCAGAATTATGTTGCATACACATACGAAGAATCCATCTATAAAAATAATATATTTCATCTATATTATCGAGTAAGAATTAAAAGTACATTTATGTTATTGTTCTTGGAATTTACCTTAATCTCCATAACCATTTGGAAGAGGTTACACATTTTTGTTTAATTTCTTGTTGATGCTTTAGAAAATGTTGTAGTATCCAAACTAGTCTGCTAGCATCCAAATTATGATCATAAAAGAATAATAATTTTCGAAAATATAGTGCTAACTCATCTAGATTAAGATTTTTACGTCCACTTCTTTGTTGTTCTTCATCAAACTCTTTCCTCTTTGCTATTTTATTATGTTTTCTTATAATAAAACCACGAGCAAGTGCTTGAATTTTCAATGCAGCATTATGTCTTTTACGTTGTTGCTCTCTTTTTAAACGTTCTAATTGCGCATGCTGTAATAAAACAGACTTCTCGTCTCTTCTGCTTGCGCCTGCTAAGTTTTGTTGAGGTTTACGTCTATAATCTCCTTCGAAGCAATACATGATGTATCGACTTCTCTTTACTATCATCCCTTTTTCCTCTATAAGCAATATTTTAATAACAATTAATTATATGTATTTTATACTTTAATGAGAATGTTTACGGATAAATAATATTTTGAAGTACGTTACCACGCAGGAGGACCAATGTTGATGGTTTTAACCGATGGTTTCCGTTTTGTTAATATTTCTTAAATATAAATATTTGACAGAAAAGTGTCATGTCTTAAAAACTACGAAATTTGGTAAGTATTTTACCCCTTATTCCCACATTTTTCAGAATACTCAACGTGACTCTAAAATGAATGGCATCGCTGATTTTGCTAAAATCTTTAATTTACTTTTGCGTGCAGTCAAATTTTTTTTTCTTTACAAGGTTAACATCTATGATAACTTCTACGTCTCTTGATTTATAATTCGATACGATTTATGTCGACAATTAAATTACGGGCATACTTTCGAAAATTCGTATATTTCGATACTATGTTAGCAAAAAAACAACTAGCTATTAACACCAGACCGTACGTATACGTCTAGTCATCAAGTGTTCGCCATATTTTATTTCACAGTCAAATTGAAGCATATAACGCGCCTGCGTATATCTATATGCAATATTTAATTTTAACATTGTATTTCTATAATAATTTGTCTGTTCGTATATGCGACAATAATTTATTATAATGCACATGATATATATGATAGAAGAATTACATTTTTATGAATATTTTGCCAATTTGATTTATTTTAAAATACAAAAATATCGTCATTGTTGCTTTCGTTATAATCGCTAATATATTTTTTAAACTTATATAAAGATATGATGCAACTTAGGAGAAAAATACGACGATATTCGTTACAAATAGTGTAGTATTTTATAAAAACCGCTAAAACGGATGAAACAAGCAAATAGTTTCGATTGGTACAAATTATTTGAAAATAATGATTCAAATTGGGATTGGTTGTAACTTTTGATAATAATTAGTCATTATAATGATAATAATTCACAATTTCTTCAATAATTTATTTGTAGAGAAGAATAACTTATTGAGTTTTATTAAAATAAGACTTTTTACATCGAGTATTATTAAATTTTTATTGAAAATAAACAAAAAAGAAACAATGAAAATATATAGCTGATTTAAGAACGCGTTCTTTGATCTGTTGTGTAAAATTAAATCAAGAATGGCCGGGAAGATGGCAGCGGCAGAGTTAAAACATGATAATGTTTCGTCTTATGAAACTGTGAAGAGAAATGTATCGACAGTGACATTACACAGGGAATTAGAATGTTATCGATTCAGATTATTGGACTTACTTTATTATTTGACTTCTGTTAGTTTTTTTTTCATGGACATAGCAACAGGTGAATGAAGAACGAAAGTGTACTTACATGCCTTTGTTTTAATGAAAAATGATAAAGTTTATAAAAGAATATGTGTTAATAAGTATAAAGAATGATCAATAAATCAATGTACATTCAATATATTCTATGTATGACATCGAATGTAAATATTTCTACTATTCTCTATACATTGTTTATACTTATGTACTTTTCTTGTAATATGATGACAGCTATAATAACGTAATAGTTATGCCGACAATTTTATGTATTCTCTTCTATCTTTTATTTACATTTAATGTCTTATAACGAATATAATATTGATTAAACATTTTTTCTTTCACTTTAATTAAAATTGTACATAGACAAATGATAAGCATTGTTTAACTTTCACATGAATAATAAACATAGATAACAACATCACAGAATCAAGTTTTTTAAAACAATAAAAAACAATATGTGTATATTTGATATATGTATATAAAGAACCAAAAATAATTTACTATGAAATTACTTTTGTTATAGATAGTATTGTATTTGTGGAGTACTTTTTGCAAGGCCAGTTTATTTGGGGATGCTTTGCTTTGAGTTTTACAATACTACCCGCAGGTGTTATTCAAATGTTTAGTTTGAGATGGTATCACAGTGATGGTTCTATTAAAAGTATACACTGGGCATTACATTTTTTGTTTTTAGGAGTATTACACAGGTATTATTTCAGACTTATTTCTACTAATTTATAATTACTTTTTGTTCACTTCTTTTGAGAGGAAGAATAATTTTATTTCTAGGTATTTAATTTTACTTTATGCTACGATATATTCGTTAAGGAGCAAACGATTTGTGAAGGATAAAAATTGGGTATATAGACAAGAAAGTGACATATGCATGCTACACTTATTTGAGTCTTTTATGGGGGCTGCACCACAATTAATATTGCAACTATATGTCATGGCAGTATTACATCGTACGCCACCATGCACAAGTAAGGACAATTAACTTGGTTATTTCAATTATAAAATTCTAAGGTTGTTATCTCTATGGTAGAAATCATTATTGCTTAAGTTTCATTAATAAGCATTAAATGCAACTATGTATCACATTCGTATTTTTATCACTATCACTAAATACTTTCATGTATTAAATAGGTAAATAGGAAAAGAGTTTAAAGTCATTTTCGTAAACCTTATTAATTTTATCAAGCAGTGACCTAGGAACATTTTGCATGTATTCTTTAACTAAAGTAGTAGTTGTGACTCCACGAGGATTTATATTTTTCAAATCATTTTTCTCATACAGATATTGATTTAAACCTAACTCTTGTATTAAGAATTTTTGATCTCTATCAAAAGTATCAAATTTTAAAATGTAGTTGTACTTGATCAGACAGGGTTCACACGTATCAATAAATGGTGCCCAATGTTCATCAAAATACTTTTCTTCTACTATAAATTGAAGAAATTCTGTAAATGTTGGCTCAAGTTGTGTTTCATTTGGCTTTCTGTATCTGTGATATTTGTGTGCAATATGACGTCCAAATCTTTTATAATAATAATCTCTTCCTTCAATGTGTTCTAATTTGTCTCGATACGCAGATACAAGACGTTCAAAAGGATGTCGCACAATTAGAAATTTTCTAGTTTTATTCAATTTCTGTAATAAAAATAATTTTTAGAAGTATTTGTATAATAGAAATACTTATTACATTTAGCAATATTTGTATATCACATACTTGATATGCCCTCTTGATATCTCGATCACGTGGAAATGCTTTTCTAACAATGGTATTGATCTGTAACACATTTCTGCGAATTAGTTCCATAGCTGTCTCTGTTAATACACCTCCAAGTGTTGCAAAATGTTTCATCCAAGTGGAACTTGCTGCCTTATAAATAGGACACCATGATATTCCATGTTCCCTACAGAATATTAAATTTGAATAAACATGTATTGTATGGAATAAATAATAGGTTATTCTATACTTACGTATCAATAATCATATTAGACAGTACATTATCTAAATTTGAATCAGATCTAGTAATAACTTGACAATACTGTTCTAATTCACTTTTTCTATTATTTAATTGAGTCCTTATATCTACCATTTCTTCTGCTGATAGAGCAGTTACAATGGATTTATTATTAATTAAATTGCTATATTTATTTTCATTGTTAATATAATTTATAATTTTCAAGTGTTTACCCGTGCGTAAACACGAATTGCAGAGGAAACTTAATAAAAATATAAATGACATGAATATTATAATAAATATCATAACTAATTTTAATAACATAAACTGCCTCTGTAAAGAAAATGGATTTTCAATATAAAAAGATTCTATTATTTGAAATAAACAGAAGAATACTTACTTGTAATCCTGAAAACATGTTCATTCTATTAACACTTTGTTCTTAACAATTACAAACGTGTTACAGCTTTTCTATTTATGAATTTTTCTCATATGCATAGAGCCTTTAATAACAGAATTATAATACTTTTGTCACAATTTAAGAAAAAACTGAAATTGAGAAGCTCCATAGTTTTACTTCCTTTGATCCGCCCCCTATAGATAACAAAGACAAGAGCAAAGATATCATTGACGCTTCTCCATCTTATTTTGGAATGCATCAAGCTTTCAACTAACATTCTTTTTGAAAAGCATGCGGTGCTATAACTTTAAAAATAATGTTCTCTTGCCTGAGTAGGGTGGGTGTTTCAAGAGCTAAAAATAAAATGGCTTCCACTGACACTGTCACTTATCAGAGAACTTGAAGTTCAAATGTTTGATGTCCATAATTCTGGCATGATATTTATAAGAATTTAAATGTTTGTAAAAATGAGAATTATTATATTTTTAAATGAACAATCGAACAGGTTTGTCTGCCACGGTATCCCTTTGTTCATTGAGTTGGGCTATAGGTACATACACGAAAGCAATGCACAAAATAAATCCTGGTCATAACGAGACCACATGGGTTGTATTAACTCTTCAAGGTCTTTGGCGTGCTGGAATGCTAATATCTAGGATAGCAGTGTTGGTTTTAACGGCCCTCTGTTTAAGAGAATGGTCTCTACTGTTTCTTGGTAAGAATACCAGTGTAGTACCGTTAAGTAAATCTGTTCAATAACACAATGTGTATTATTCTTTAAATGTTGCAGGATTACATTGGCTGTTTATGACCATTTGGGTAATTCTTCAAAACACAGAGTTTTGTCCGACCGTGTGGGAAGAACGTATTTATAATTGTATCATAGGATTTATTTATTGTTTCGACTTTTTTAATTTGCGCGTAGGCAAATCTCGGTACAGAGTACTTGTTTTTTATTCCATCATCGTGACAGAGAACATAATGTTCTTAATTGTGTACGTGTTGTGCTTTAAAGATTCGATAAAAGTTGAGGAGATAGCGGTAATAACGAGTTTGATAATAGGAGGGATGATGATCGGCTTGTCGAGTATGTTAGTTTATTACGGAATATTTCACCCATCGAAATTTGGAGACACATCTAAGTATGACGAGAAGAAATCCGAAATCGTAACCAACAAAGCCGTCACTCCTAGATCTTTCAAGCAGTATTATCCTAACTCGTTCGCATCGTCGTCTCGTTCGATCGATCACTCTCAAGTGGTGACTTCGGAAGAATCCACGACGGACAAACAATTTTTATTAACGAACATCGTGCAGAACTCCGAATGCGCGGAGAATGGTGTTACGAATCAAAGCTGCACATCCGAGAACGAATCGCAAACTGCCGTTCATGTTGTGTCCGAGTGCGAGTCGGCGCACAACAAATTTTTAAAGGACGAAAACGTTTCATCGAATATTTTAACGAAGAATACCTTCCCCGTGTCAGACAGTGCTCGCGAATATTTGGACATCCAAGAAGATTGCAATGACGCCGAGAAAGACATTCATCGTCAAAAACGCAGAGGTATTTGCCTGCCAATGACGCACGGCTTAGACATAGATAAAGAGGTTCCTAAAGATTCAGACACCTGTCTTCCGTTGCAAAAGAGACGGGCAATTTGTTTCTCCACTCAACTCATCCTCGAGATGGAGGATAACGTCGAGGAGAAGATTGCTCCAGATAGACAATTGGTAACCGATGCAAATAATAAACATGACGAATTAAAAGAACGTTCTCTCGCCGACATTTGCGACGATTTGACCAGTATTACCGTATTGAGAGACAGACTGAAAACTCCGACGATGTTCAACAACGATTGCGAGAAAATTTCGGAGACGGAGAAACAGAAGGAGTTGCAACAAAGAGACGAGACGATGAGCTGCGTAACTTCTATACACGATTACGAGAACGTTTGTCCCTTAGGTGTAGCCAGGCCACCATGGTGTATTCGTAGCTGGAAAGGATACACGGATATAGAAACTTACATCCACGATGATAGCGTAGTCAGAGATCGAAGGAGAGACACCTTGACGAGCACCACTACCGGTACCACTTACAGTTCCGAGTTCTCCGACACCACGTGTGCCAGTTCGCTGTTAAGAGGAATTCTGAAACAGGACGATTATCTGGACACACTCACGTATGACCTGATAGATCCTCGGGAACCAAAATCCGTGTACACCGAGGATATTTCTGCTAAACGAGCAGCTGACCTGGAGGAACAAAACTCCATGCTTTATATCGCGAAACCAGTGGTGATAGACGAGAAGGGTGGAATGTTCGCATTGGACACTATCTTGGAGGAACACGATGAAATCTCCACGGACGAGAAATTCGAGTACCAACGACCCGGCTGTGATTCGGTGAGCACTCTGGTGAACACGATAGATCAAATCAGGAAGTATACAGCTGAGAATTCCCCGAGACACGTGTACCATACCACGGGTACACAGTGGGAGGATTTCGATCCGAAGAGTTTGATCAAGAAAGCACAGTTGACCAGGGCACTGTTCAAGAACGATCTGAAGGATCCTGCTGCTTGCAACAGGAACTATATCAATCGGTTGGACGAGTCAGAGGCCATAGTTCGAGGAAAGTGTGAAATAGATACGATTAAGGATCTAGTGAGATATTGTACGATAGAATCAATTAGGAAAACACCGTTGATAGACGCGATACTATCCGATTCGCCGATTCTAGGGAACAAAGCGAAACTGCAGAAGCAGGTTTCCATCGCGTATAGGAAAGAGGACGCCGACTCGAAGGAAAATGATCTGTACGTCGAGATGAGTCCTTTGGTACCTGTTGAAAACGTTAAGGTTGTATATAATAATTTATCTGAGCCCCCTGTATCCTGTAATGTTACGCTTGCCAAGCCCGTTGATGTTAAATCTACAGACACCGTGCCAAATATTTCCACGCAGACGACGAAGAGCTACCGCGACTCGGACAAGCTGGAACCAAACTGTGACAAGCGTAGAAAAGCGATCAATTTTCCGAAACGAAAGTTTTCTCTGTTGAAGGAGAAGTTTGAGTCCAAATCGCAGTTGGTTTATGTTGTCACGCCGAACAACGCTATTAAAATTGGACAACCAGCTATGTCGCCTGACTCGGATGCGTCGAAGAAGAACGTTTCCGTGATCTTGAAGAAAACGTCCGATTGTACGAGGCACGATAAAGAAAATTTAGCTCCTATCGCGTCGTTCAAGGTCAGCCACACTAAACACGACGGATCTCAGGTGAACGGAGGAAGTGCTGAATTGATCTACGAGAATGACGAGTCTTTGTGCAATACTGACTTAAATTTAAAAGAGAGGAGGCATATATTTTTGGAGCAGGTTCTGTCGCCACCGAAACTTCTGACCTGGAACAAAAGAAAGTCCCTTGGCGGGACCAGCGTGAAGAAGTTGTAGGACATTTCGTACCAATAGTTCGAAGTTCTAAGGATTAGAATATACGTTTCATAGGGTAAAACTTTTATACAAAAGTGATATTTAGTTTTACTTTATAAAGTTTATATTTTTTTACCCGGTTTTGTCGACTAGCTTTCGTTACTTCGAAATGATGTACATTTAGTTTGATCATAACGCGATAAAAAATTAAAGTGTATAAATTGATTTTATACGAAGAAGGCAATTCAATTGGAAGTATATAGTATTATGTAGGAAACGAGGAAAGGAGAACGCTTTCTTTTATTAAGTTTTATTACGTATGTAAATCAATTGCATCTCATTGCCAAGTATGATATTACGCTATATTATATAATATTGTAAATCTGCAATAATTATACATACGAAAAATTATTTTTATATACAGCAATGTTATATATAATAAAAGACTTTTTACATAATATTGTTGTTTTCTGAAATGGCACCGGAGAACATTGCACGTCTTCGTTATATGTAAGGAAATTGCAATGGGGTATTTAAATAAACGCGATAAATCTGTATTTAAAAGTGTCGTACGGTATTGCAATAAAAAAAATAGTGCTATTTTTAATCGTAAAGTGACATTTAACATATATTTGTTCATTTAAATCTCAACTTTTCGAGACGAATCCTCTGCTACGCTATAAAATGTATAGTTCGTTATCGTTTACATGATTCTTAGTTACATCTTCTTCAACTAAATTTCTTATTAAAAGTGATTGTATCGTGCAACGTGTCGTTAACGATGCAAGGCGAAAATTATCGGGAAGAGCTACGTGTAATAATTTACTTAAGAAGGTTAAAAAAACGAGAATGAATGAATGAAATTAAAAAACTAATCAGTCTTTTGCGTTGAACTTTTTTTTTCCAACCGCATGATATGTACTGTAATCGGCAGTTAAGGAAATCTTATCAAAGCACTTTATACTTATTACTTATGTACCGTGCTTTGTGAACACTGTTGACAAGTTTTGAACTTCGTAAGTTTTTGTTTAAGTTAATCCTTACGTAAGAGAACGAAAAAGAAAGAAGTAAAATCTGAGGACATTTTAAATACTTTTACAGACAAACTGCAATTCTATATGATTATTCCGATGCAGAGTGGTTCGTTTTCAAATTAACGTACTCTGCCCGTTACTTACGTTGCCGTCATACTTCTTTATCCATTGGATGTGACAAATAAGTGGCAAGCTACGCAAGTTATTGCATATACGCGTTCCGAGGGAATTTTTGCGTAATCCTTGAGCAACTTGGTGAAGTGACTTGCTTTTCGTTTCGGGGATAAGTAGAAAAACGTAAACTATAGTGATGAGGCACATAAAACTATAAAACAGATACGATCCAGCTAACGTTAACGATTCTGAAAAAAACAGTTACACATATTGAGAACTTTTATAATATTGCAGATGGAAGAGGAAAGGTATTTTAAAACTTACTGGCCATCGCGCTAACTGACTCTGTAGCAATAATGTACGTTATCCATATCACGATGGAAATGAAACTGATACATCTTCCTCGAACCGCTGCAGGGAAAACTTCTGTGAGATTCAATAGAGGCACTGGACCAAGTCCTAAGGCGTACGCTGCTTCGTAAACGAGCAACGTTATCACCGCTAAAATACGCAAACCACCGGTCAGACCTTCGGATACAATAATATTCTGTGTCTACAAGGAAATAAATATCGTTAAAGCGAGTGTCATCGATGTTTGCAAGCTTAAAGAATCAGAATAAAAGCTGTACTTCGCAAGATGCTTTAATTTGTGTCCATGTCTCTGGACTGGGAGCGATAACGGCTAATGGAGTTGGCAGTAAAGGAAACGGTGGTGGAGATCCAGTAGGTAAGACATTCTGGATTTTAACGTCCTCGTTATGGTGATTCTTGCAATGAGTATTTACAATATCTAAATTATCGTCGCCTCTATCTATCGTGGCGAGTAAGGATAACAATGATATCGTTGTCATGCAAATAGTTGCAGACGTAATCAAAGCTGTTCGACGTCCGCATCTTTCTATAATGACGAGAGACAACATCGTACTGAAAACCTTGACGATGCCAAGAGATATTAAAGCCGTAACTTCCGCAATGTCTGAAAAAATGAATAATGTAGGGAGAAGTATTTTTGAAACGAGAGACATTGTAATTTTGACACTTACTGGAACAAATGCCTAACAGTGCAAACAATCTTGGGGCGTAATATAACACTTGTCGTTTACCGGTACTTTGTTGCAATATCAACAAGAAAGCCATAATTGTCAAAGTCGTGAAAACTGTGTTCCAAGCACTTTTCGATGATGTTTTTGAAACGTTCGCCATTCTTTTATATAGCAAGAAGGGCGGAGATCGTTGGAGAAATATAATGGTGATGATACAAGCGGCCAGCGCAGGAACAGCCGTTATACCGATGGAAAATCGCCATTGATAATCTATGTTTTTAACGGCAGCAGCAATGACGGAAATTAAAAATCCGGTAGCTATACCCAGTTGATATAACATTATGTTATATCCGCGTTTATTCGAATCGGATACTTCTGCCATGTATATGCAGTGAGCTACGGCTGAAACAGATCCTGAATATCCGCAAATGGTCCGTGCAATAAGTAGCAAAATATAATGATTTGCCAATGCTGATAATGTTGCACCAAAAGTGAGGAAAATCAACATAGATATCATTGTCCATCGTCGACCAAACGAATCGATTAAAAAACCTGCCAATACAACATTGTTAGTACAAAAATATTTTTAAAATGTTAACAAATCTTTTGTTTTACACATACCACCAGTTAAACCACCCAGAAGAGCTCCACTAAACCAAATACTTATTACAAAATCTTTTTCAAAGCAATTCAAGTTAAACTCATGTTTGATCAAAGGGGCTATAGGTTTTGCTATGCCCATATCACATCCAAAGGCAATACCTGCCAAAATTGCAACTGTAGAAACGAACACATTTTGATTGCCTGATGTTAATGGTGTCAAATTATCAGTCTGTTTTGGAAGCGGTTTTCTCAGATTTTTTGTGGGTAGACATTGATAATTTTCATTTGGTACTTTACTTATAGATGTTTCAACAGTTTTGTTTGCACTATTCAATAATATTGCTGTATCTTCTTCGTCTGACATGTTTCTTTAATAGAATAATCGGTTCAAATAATTCACATTAAAGCTACTGTTTCTGTATCCTGAAAAGTTACCAATATATAGAATATAACAATGGATGTACTAAGAAAGTTACAATATAAGTTTTCATATAAGTGACAATTTTGAAGAACTTTATTTCAATAGTTCTTTCACTATGGATTGTAAGAAAAAACACTGTTTCGTGCGTTTAGGTGATCATATTGTTTTATACGAAATGATCTAAATACGAAACTTACCAATTAGACGAAACAGGAGTACAAAAACGATCACTGTTTACTTTTGTCGATTTGACATTTGCGGTGTGGATTTGTAGATATAGGAATTGACAGTTCTCATGACATTTACGCTCGTAACGACATCTTACAAAGATTTAGAAACAAGAGGATGCAACTGTGCGCAAAAGCAATGCAAAGCTACGCACAGCCTCACTTTCCCTTTCGGAATTAGACCGTACAGAAACAACGGTAAATATAAATAGGCGTATATGATTAAAGGAAATGCCGATGTACTCGTTCATTTTCAAGTTGAAAGTTGCAATGTTTAAAAAATCAAATTAAAAATCAATTCATGGTAAAATCCGAGTACTTTCGAGCGATTCGAGTTCTCGAATTTTCTCGTAGATGTCGTTGCTTGTATCTTTTCGCGTGGCTCCGCCCTTGGAGTGCATCGCGCTGATCGCGCGCTGCATCACCAATATCAGTAGTTAGTCGGCTATCGGACTTGAGTCGTTCAAGGCATCTAAAAGAAAAATCGAATGTCTTCTTTCGGTGGTTACACAGTCGCCACGTTCAGACATTGCCGTACGTGTACTTTATCAATGAATAATTCAACTGCTCGTCGCGTGCTGAGAACCACTGACATTTCGTATAATTCATGCCAAGGCGGAGACGAGCGCTCCGTAGATGTGTGATGTGGTTCAATTCGAAGACTTCCTCGATCGTTGCTCGGGGATATCTAGAGATCATACGTGAAATCTATGTCGGTGGTAGCAGTGGTGGGGTAAACGACTTATTAACATCGCAAGTATCGCGAAAACGATTGTACAACGGGAGTGCCGGTGCACGAGTGTTTAGTGATCAATGAACTCTGCGGTGCTGTATATTGGGGCGTGCTGCCAGTGGTACTTATTAAGCCGGCAGATGTATGTAAAAACAGAAATTATTATTCTCAACTATTTCTTTCGCAATACAGTTTGATTGATTTCTTTATCCGGGAGGTGCAGTTTTAAGCCCCACCTTTCTGTCGATCTTGCGTTCATTTCCGATACTTAAGATGCTTTCAGGAGCATTCAAATCTTTCATGTTTTTTTTAAAGTAATCTTTGCATCTATCAGAGGTATTTAGGTCGGTACTTTGTTATAAAAAATTTAGTCGCCTAACGTGGGTAACAAATTGAGATTTTTTTGACGCTGTTACGTATTCGAATTTCAAGATCGTTCGTTGATCGACGAATCAACACTTTCAACCCTTTCGACCGCAGCCAATCTCTTAACGTATTCCATTAGTGCTGTTCGATTAGTAGTGTAATCGGTATAATCATGGTCTTGACGTAACATCGTCGAGTCTTCTCGTTCAGATATTCTAAGACTGGATCATCAAATGATAAATAACGCTTTCCATATAATATAATATCATTATGAATGATGTAAACAAACGTGAGTAATGTTCTCGTTGTACAGTATAACAAAAAGTTTTATTTAATTATTTTACGAATAATTCCTGCTATTAATTTATTTTTAATGTGTGTTCGTTTCAATGATCTTATTAAATTTTTCGTGATTTTCAAACAATTTTTTTACGGTCGAAGATATTTTGAACGAAATTTTGTGATACATGTTCGTTTTCAGAACAAGAATGTGACAAAACACTGCAGCTTTATAAGCAAAGAAACATTATTTGATCCACTTTTTCTAAATATGGGATGAAAAGAGCATTGTGTAGATGTAGGTGTGTTTAATATTTTGTTGCAGATGACAACATAATAGAGAATTATAAATTAAATTTCCCATAAGGAAATAACTAGAGGTGGTCAAGTAAAGATGAACGATATAGAAAGCATAAGCATGAAAGGCAGCGGTGGATCTAAGATGCCTCATAGTCATTCGACTCCGGCAGGTGTAGATGGAGGTAGTAGAACTCCTCCTACGACACCTAGAAAAGCTGGAAAGATGCTTGCTGTTCGTGTGCAAATGTTGGATGATACGATTACAATGTTTCAAGTTCAGGTAACATTTATTTATAATGTACTTATTATTGTTAGCAAAAATATAATCATTAAAAAATTTATTTGGCAGTAAAATCTATTAAACATTATTAGTACAAGTATTATATGTATGATTAAAAAAGAATGCAATTATACATAAAACTATGATAATACATTAAAAGATGTAGACATATAAATTGTTGTTTGTCAATGTATCCTTGGTACATTGAAAAATCATTTACTATATATTTTCTATGCATATAACACTCTTAAATGAACTATTGGAGCATATAATTGGTTATACCTTGCTGCACGAAGTACATATATTGATGTATTGATTATTCATAAAACTTTACTTGAAGCATCTAAAACCTATTTCCTCTTATGTTATAAAGACTACTTAATAAGTAGAAGTTGTACATGGTGAACATAATTCATAAGAAGATAAATTTTGCATTTAATTAAACAATAAGTAGATTAACATCATTTTTTGTCTTTAACTTTTAGGCAAAAGCATTGGGCAGAGTATTATTTGATCAGGTTTGCAAGCAGTTACATCTTTTAGAAGCCGATTATTTTGGTCTTGAGTACCAGGAACCAAACGGAACAAAAGTGAGCAACAAACAGATGCTTAATACAAAGCATTTTGATAGAGTGTCGATACTTATGAATATTATTTACTTGCAGTATTGGTTAGATTTAGAAAAGCCCGTTTGTAGACAAGTGGGATTGTCATTAATCGACCCACTTTTGAGATTTTGCGTTAAATTTTATACACCTGATCCAGCACAATTGGAGGAGGAGTTCACAAGATATTTATTTTGCCTTCAAATCAAACGAGATTTAGCTCAAGGTTTATTACAGTGCAATGATAATACAGCAGCTTTGATGGCCAGTTATATTGTTCAAGGTAACGTTTGTTCGTTTAAATACAACTAGAATATATTGTTGAACGATAAACGGTTGATTCGTTTAGCCGAATGTGGAGATTACGTGTTAGAGGATTATCCAGATCACACATATTTGTCGACGTACAAATTTGTGCCCCATCAAGATCAAGAATTGGAACGTCGTATTATGGAAAATCATAAGAAACACGCGTAAGATGATATCCAGATAATTCTACTTGCAACAAAATTCCGATAAGATGCATTGAACGCGTTTTTTCTTTTAAACAGCGGTCAATCTCCGGCAGAGGCAGATTTGAATTTGTTGGAAACGGCACGTCGTTGCGAGTTGTACGGAATGAAAATGCATCCGGCAAAAGTATGTACCATTAAATGTAAACTCTCTTCTCTGTATACAAATACAAGAATCGTATCTTGTTCAAGGATCACGAAAATGTACCTCTGAATTTGGCGGTGGCGCACATGGGGATCGTAGTCTTTCAAAATTACACCAAGATAAATACGTTCAGTTGGGCGAAAATCAGGAAAATCAGTTTTAAGAGGAAACGATTTCTGATCAAACTTCATCCGGAGGGTTACGTGAGTTTCCGCTGAAACAACACTGCGATAGAATACCAACAAGGATCTACTTTCTCTTTCACTGATTATAGGGTTATTACAAAGACACGGTGGAGTTCTTTTTCGAGGGTCGTAACGAATGTAAAAATTTCTGGAAAAAATGCGTGGAGAACCATGGATTTTTCCGTTGCTCCGTAGTAAAACGAGTGGTACGACAGAAAACACGAGTTCTCAGCCGCGGCTCGTCGTTCAGGTACGATTCAATGTTAAACTTTAGGGTTTTTGTTTTGTATTAACGAAAGTTTGTCGGTGTCAACAGGTACAGCGGCAAAACTCAGAAGCAAATCGTTGAATTCGTACGAGACAATTACGTGAAGAGGCAGACGTTTCAAAGGTAGGTTCGATTAACGGGGTATGAGATGTTTAATGATTGGCCAAAAGAGAACAATATTCTTGGATATATCAGTATTGCCGTAGATAGTGCATGCATATCGTTATGTACTGTCCCCCCCTTTTAATGCTGGTTTTTACACCATTGAGACTGTATATTTTAATTAACAAGCGCACTGATCTTGCGTGGGTAAGACGGGAGGTGGCACGGTCTTGCTTTTGCCGGGACATTAATTGGTATTTATCATGTATATCGTTGCTCTAATTTCCGTAGAATGAAATGTTTACTCTGTTCGTTTTGTACTTACGTGTGTCAGTGTTGCCTGCTCGGACAGGGGTGGCGGGGAGTCAGGCTCACCATCAGGCACGATAACCCGAATGATCAATGTACCCTCTTTTTGATAGTGTGATCACTAATTCTCGTCGTTGTAACACCTGATAATACACCGCAAAGTATTTTACTTCACTGTCCCGACAGTTTTCTTTACCAACGAGATACTTGTCCATAGCAGTAGTCTGCTCTACAATAGAGATATAGATTACTTTTCTTTATGATTATACTTCATTATACTCCTTGTACATAAGTTAACAGGTGTAATACACAATTCGCTGTATCAGTGTAACTCTCAATCGGGCAACGTTAGTAATGCGTCGATTAGAGAAGCAATAGAACCGTTTCGATTAGATATGCGTGGGTGAAACGAGCATGCGAAACGGATTCTTACTAGTTCACGCGCAACGATAGTCACGTTAGTTTTCTATAGATACCGGGAAGTCGATTTTATATAAGATTAAGTGTAAAGGTACAAAAATTCTTCACGGCGAAAGAGGTCGATTTACTATTTCTTTCGCCAGGAAGATTCGAGTTTTGAAGGAAATTTTCTCGTCGACATTTTTTCTTTATCGTTTTGAGGGCATAATCGCGAAGAGTGAAAAAAGAAAGAGAGAGAAAGAGCATACCCTTGAAACGATAACGGTCGAGTAGTAAGCGCAAACTAGGCTCCCGTGAAGGGACGGTAAGAGAAGAAAAAAGAAGCACACGATATAAGTTAGTTCTGGACAGGCTTGGCATTTGGTAGCCTAAGTCTGATGCTGAACTTGACTCTCTCTTGCTCGCAGGTCCAATTCGTTCCGGCAGACTAGCAGTGGTAGGGCATTGCAGGGCTTGGAGGGGGGAGGTTATCGTGGGGCCACTCCAAGCAGCTCCCTTATGGGCAGCTCCAGCATCTCTGCCCACCCCCTCCTGCCCCTCGGCGATCCTGGTATGTACCATGACCGACACCAACCTCCACGAGAAACGCTTTCTTCGCCTCCGTTTCATTTTCTTTCTCTTTTCATATTTCAATTTTCCTTTCGAACAATTCTTCCATGGTTTCCATTACTTTTCTTCTCATTTCATCGTACTTTCGTCGATCGTTACTTTTCTTACTTTTTCTTTTTCTTTCTCTGACCCTGTTTTTCCGTTCTCCGAGTATCGTACGTACAAAGTATCGTAATGGTAGATCAAGTAGAGTTGGCGTATTACAAATTAGAACGCTTCTAAACCGGAGTTCAGCTTGTCCACGTGTCTCGTAAGCGTTACAAAGCTCAAAGATCCGCGAGTGGTACTGGTAAACTCGGGGATCTTTGGAGGAGAAATGAAAGAAAGACACGAATATAATATACAGATAGGTAATTAGATAAATGTATAAGTAGAGGAAGATAGAGAGAGAGAGAGAAAGAAATTAGTAAGATCGTTGATGAGAAAATTGTAAAAATGAATGGACTGTATTTCAGCACTGGAAACCCCAGCTCTGTCTCTATCATGCGGCTCGATGACACTGGATTCTCCGACGACTGTGACGAGTGTCTCGATGGGAGGGACGATTCACCGTCGCGAAGACACAGCTACGTCGTTTCGGACACTTACGTCCATCGACGTCCATTCCCCGGCCACACCCAGCCAGGTCCCAGCACCGCGGCAGATGCTTGTTACCAGCCAGCAACGGATTTCATCAGCAGGTCGTATCAGCCCCTCTAACAGCAGTCCTCCCGAATTCCCCCCACCGCGACCCATGCCCAGACATCCCTGGCAGCGATCGGCCAGTTGCCGCGAACTGTACGCTTCTAGCTTCGAGGATTCAGGGAAAGCGCGATCAAAGGACGAGAAAGCTTCCGGCGAAGCGAATTCCTTCGAACCTTTCTGTTTGCCTTCTCAAGGCGAGCTAGAGAATCCCGTGACGCGGTACGGTGAGGAGAGCAACCGATCGTACAGCGCGGCCAGTTCGAAATTGCCGTCGCTCGATCACGACTCGGTGCCCGACAGGGTGTACAGTAGCTCCTATCCGGGAACGTCGTCGCTCTCCACCGAGTCCGGCCACGAGGAGTCTGGCCCGGCGGGAGATCTATCGCACGACGATCTCTCGCACGATTCGTACGAGCTTCTGGAACGCGAGCACGAATTTGAGTATCCGGAATCGTACTCGAGCCCTCGCGACGACGACGAGGAGGAGAACGAGCCGATATCGGACCGTAGCGACGAAGGGATCGAGCACGAGATGTTCCAAATGGACTCCGAGACCGATTCCTTCGTGAAGCACAGGTCGATCAAGTCGTCGGACAAGCAACACTTCAAATCCGTGCTCGTCGACCTGAAGAATGCCAGGACAAAGTCTATCGATCGGTACTCGGCAGTTACCGGTCCCAATAAATCCGTAGACGGTGATTACGTGACCGTAGAATCTAGGATACAACGATCTAGCACGCAGATCGAGCGAAAATTCGAGACGCGACACGCCAATTCCGTAGAACAACCGCCACAACAGCAACAAAGTAAATTCCTTCCGCATCAGGATTCCGCGAAGAAAGATCCGGTCGTGTTGCAAGTGCAGAAACAAAAGATGTCCGTGCTTAACGAGCTGAAAAATTTCAAGCCGAAGTACAAAATCACTCACGTGGATTCCGAGGTGTTGAGGGACGAGGGTATCATGCGTCCAAAGTCTCGGATCGACGACGATCTCAGCCCGGTCGACGGGACCGGCAGATCGATCGTCGACCAGAGAGCGAGGACAGTCAGGGCACGTAGTATAGCGAGTTTGGAGGACCACACGACGCGCGCGTACGTGGAGACAGGTAGCTTAGGTCGGGGACACAATAAGGTTAGAGACAAAAAATCGAATCGCGAGAACGACAAGACCGTCGGCGACAAATCGTCCAAATTACAAGACAAGGAACGAAAGTCCGTCGAGAGGGATTACGGGAGGGACAGTTACGTGAAAAAGACAGAGAAGTCGGACTCGAGGGAGCGTCGGTCGATCGAGCGATTGGATTCGCGCGACCGCAAGTGGGACGGTCACGGTCGCCGCAGCGTGGACCGAATAGACATCCGAGAGCTACGGCGAAGTATCGAGAGGTTAGACGTTCGGGAAAGAAGTTACGAGCGATTGGACTCCAAGGAGAAGTCCCGTCACACCGACCCATACGAGTGGCGGGGTAAAAGCGTGGAACGCTTGGATTGTCAGGCGCTACGAAGCAGTTCTGAATACTTGAACAGGAGTCCAAAAGAGAAGAGTCACCGGCATTCCGAGTCTAGAGAGCGCAGGGAACGAAGCGTGGAACGGCTGGACTCGAGGGAAAAACGAAAGAGTCCCGGAGGCAGGAACAGCGTGATCGATTACGATCAAAGGCACACCCTAGAGCGTTTCGACTCCGGTAACCGGAGTCCGTTCGAGCGGGTGGCCGTGAAGGAGCACCGTGGAAAGAGCGTGGAGAGGCTGGACTCGCAGGAGAAGCCCACCTTCGACTTCGACCCGGTCACGATCGAGCGTCTGAAGGGTCTAGAGCGTAGCAACTCGAAGGACAGCAGAGGACACGATCGAAAGCCGGAGAGAAGGCACGTGGACCGGGCGGACTCGCGCGAGAAGAAATACCTCGAACGATTCGACTCGAGATCGAGCGGCAGGAGTCTGGAGTGCATCGAGCAGGAGATATCCGAGTGGAGGCGAAGCAGCATCGAGAGGATCGAGTACAAGGAGTCGAGGAAGAGCAAAGGTCGAGCAGAGAGAGGCAAGTCTGAGGAGAAGCCTCGGGAGAGGGACGACTGGAGGAGCCTGGAGAAGGCGCGGAAAGACGAGGAGAAACGGGAGCGAGAACGTCAGGCGAAACTGTCTATCGAGTCCAGGACGGACACGGTGATCGGGGTGCCTATGGAGATGGAGAACCTGAAGTCGAAGACGGTGTTCACGGAGTATGAACCGAAGATCGTGGGCGGTGTCGTGTTAGGCTTCGATGACACGATACCTGGCCACACTCCTGTGGAGCGCACGAAGAGCGACCCGAATCCAGCGAGACAACGACTGGGATCGAACAGTAAACGACACATATTGATGCATCAGAAGTCCATCGATCTGACGCCGGCTGACTCCGGAGACGAAGACCCGTTCTCGGACAGCGCGGCCATGCAGAAGACGAACGTGGATATACCGTACACGTTGCACAAGCGACACGTGATGAACGGCACCGCGTCCGACGATAAGTCCGAGTCGGACAGCGGGAAGACCACCTCGAAGAAGAGCACTCGGGACCTGCCCAAATTGCCGCTGAAGATGATCACCGATATTTCTTGCTTCGACCTGTCCAAGTTGTCCTCGATAGACAAGCCCGGGAACAAGGTTTCGCCGGATAAACCGAAGAGCGCGACGATCACGCCGACCAGGCCCAAGTCGATACTGAGTCCATCCGACAAGCCGAAGAGTATACTGAGCCCCACGTCCAAATTGTCGCCAACGGACGTGAAGAACGTGATCTGCGCCTTCTCGCCGAGCAACAGAAGCCCTTCGAAGGGCGGCTCGAAGGCTCCGTCGCCGGATAAACAGTCGTTGAGGTCCGCCTCGTTCGACAAACACACCACCACCGCGGAAATCGTGATCGAGGATAGAGGATACGTCAAGTCCTCCAGTCTGGATAAGAAATCGTCGAAACTGTCTCCGATAGAACCGAACGTGACGATCGTATCGCCGTTCGAGAGACGGTCGCCGAAAGTCTCGCCCACCGACCCGAACGTGACGATCGTGTCCGCGTTGCAGAAGAAACGCTCGCCGGACACGTCGAAGGGCGTCATCGGTCAGCGGTCCTTCGACTCGAAGACGAAAGCGTTGAACTTCGCCGACGTGGTCGGAATGGAAATGAAGCTGAAGCTCGAGCGCAAAGCGAAGTCCGAGGTCGAGAAGGACAGCCTGCAGACGCCGGACGACAGTCTGGAGAAGCAGGACAGCATCGAAAAGATACCTCTGCCGGAGATTCCGATCATGGTCAAGTCCGAGGAGGATAAGTTTCAGTCTAGAGAAGCAACCGTGGAAAGTTGCGTGGAAAAACAAGAGGAGCCTAAGGGACCGAAGGCTGTGGAGAAACCGAAACTTCCCGAGAAACCGAAACTTCCGGAGAAACCGAAAATTCC
This sequence comes from Megachile ligniseca, assembly GCA_945859555.1. Classification (NCBI taxonomy): domain Eukaryota; kingdom Metazoa; phylum Arthropoda; class Insecta; order Hymenoptera; family Megachilidae; genus Megachile; species Megachile ligniseca. The sequence continues at coordinate 3,845,093 of OX243792.1, forward strand.
TGAGAAACCAAAGATTCTGGAGAAGCCGAGCATTCCGGAGAAGACGAAGCGGATCCTGGAGAAGATGGAGTCGAAGTTCTCGGCGATGAAAATGGCAGGTCCGAAGATCATCGACACGGGGTTCGACGACTTCGTGGACCCAGTCGCTGATCTGCCGTTAGACGAGGTGCCTGTGAAACCCGTGCTGGAGCTGGACAGCCTGAAGGTTCCCGAGTTCGTTCCCTTCATGTCGAGGCCGCACGGTGAGCCGCTGCGTTCGAAGTCGTTGTCGCTGGCCGAGGAGAAGGCGCCCATCGACACGTTGCTGTCCCCAGAAGTAGAGAACAAGCACTTCGTGCCGGACGTGTCGCCGAAGAAGGTGAAGAAGGCGAAACCGGAGCCAAAGAAGGACTTCAAGAAACAGTCCAAGTCGCTGGAGGGCGACAAGCCTCCACTGAAGAAGGCTGGCTCGAAGGAGGCTCGCACACCCACCACCAGCTCCAAGATCGACAAGTCGAAGCTGAAGTTAGGGGAGATGCCTCAGGAGATCATCATAATCGACTCGACGGACTTGGCGCCGGAAGTGAGCATAGTGCAGAAGGGCAGGTCGAAGTCTGTCGGTAGACTGTCGGAGAAGGCGTACTCGACGCCGTCAAAGGAGGAGAGGGACGAGAGCAAGAGCGGCCGAGCGAAGTCCGCCTCCGTGGACGACGACATGATCAAGGTGGCCGCGATCGCCGCCAAGTCGGAGAAGTCTCGCCCGAAGTCGCTGGGCATTTCCAAGAGCCTGGGCAGCACCGAGAAGAAGGACTCCGTGGAGAAGATCTCGCCGAAGAGGACCATCTCGAAGGCCTCGAGGGCGGAAACGAAATCAACGGAAGCAAGGTCACCGACTTCGTCCAACGCGCCCAGACAGCGAGATCCTAGGATAACGCGCTCGAAGACCGAAGCCAAGGCCGACACGGACGTCGAAGAACCTCCGGACGTTTCGGAAATGATTCGACTGGCGCGGGAACGCGAGGAAACCGAGGAGGCGAAAGAGTCCAAAGACCCCAAGAAGAGCGCTCTTTCGCAAGAGCTGACGGAATCGCCGGTGGTTCTGCGGAAACCGGGTCAGACGCCCGTGTTGTTCGCTCGTGCTCGTTTAGGTTTGTCCGAAGGAAGCGGAATCGGGGCGTTGCAGAGACAGGGAGCGACACAGTCGCCCACAGCTCAGAGGAGAGCCAAGTCCTTGGACGCGGCGGTGATCGCGGTGCACAGACTGCCGCCAGCTAACGCGTTCTCCAGCAAGGACGACACGGTGGACGTTTCGGAGAACGCGGAGGAGCAGGAGGGTAGGGAGCAACAGGACGGCGCGACGGCACCGGACGTCGGTTTCGTAGTCAAGCAGATTCAAGCGGAAGCGTCGCCGAATCACAGGTCCGACAGTACCGATCACACCACCGTACCGGAGATCTTCACCGATTCGTTGTCCGTTACGGAAACCTCCGCGCAGTATCTGGAGTCGCCGCTTACCGAGTGCAACGAGATCACCGCGAGTGCAGACTTGATTCCCTACGAGAGGGACATCGTGCAGGAGACGACGAACGACAGGCAGCAGAAGACCATGCTGGAGACGGTGAAGGTGGACGAGAGGACGAAGTTTATCGATCAGAGTTCCGTGGAGTCCGGCGCCGAGCAGGAAGTCCCGGTAGATCAGACGGTTAGAGCAGAGAAGATCGATCTGCTCAGCATCTCGAAGACCATCGAGGGATCCGTACCACGGACTAATATTGAAACGTTCTCGATCGCGAAGGAAACAACGCAGGAGAGTGTAGTCGAGAGAACGTCTGTAGAGAGAGATGATTTACCGGACGTGACGGTGACCAGCGCGAACGTGACTCGGGAAGAGGAGCAGTCTTCGAGGATGATCGATTTCGACGAGAGTCAAGATATGGTCAAGTCACCGATCCAAATTTCCATAGAGGAATGTTCCGACATCGACGACGACGACGAGGACGAAGAGGAAGACGAGGATGAGGACGAAGATGAAGCAGTTCACAGCGACGATCAGGACGATCAAGGATTACAGGATCAAGAGGGCGACGATAATCGTCCTTTAGACTCCGCGGACACCAGCGAGGACACGTTGGACGCTCTGGATACTCAGGTACACATGAGAGGCATGGACAGCGAACTCAGTTCGCCGGACTACGGCATTGACAAGATGGACGAGAAGACTTTGGTCGAGGTGGAGTTGACACCCGAGTATTTGGAAATGAGGAGGGAGGACGAAGAGGGGGCCGAAGAGCTGCCCGAGGACGAGGAGCCTGAGGAAGAGTCGAGGAGAAAGGAATCGATAGAGGAAACGAATCGTTTGTCCATCGAGAAGAAGCTCAGGTTGAGCAGCGAACGCTCGAGAAGCGAGGAAACGAGCACTTGGACGCCGGATCGTGAAGATCCCGAATCGAGTTCCTGTTCCATCGCCCGTCCGCTGGGCATAGGGCAGATTCAGCCGATAGTGGATCGACGGGAGATCGCGATGGCGAAGGAAGCTCGCGGTTCCTCGCTGGAGGAGGAGAACGGTTCTCGATTCGGAAGCAAACCAGAGTCCAGCTCGACGTGGAAGCCGTTCCCGTTGGAGAGTTCCGGTAGCTCCAGCACCGAAGACGGTTGGCCCGCACAGGACGATAGCGCTGCCGTACAATCTCAGTCCGAGGACAGCAACGGACAAAACGAGGACAGTTTCCAGGAGGACCTGGCCGACTTCCCCGGCAGTTTCATCTACCCGACCGGACCGGATATCCTGACCAGTTGCGGCACGTTCGCGTTGACACGAACGCTTTCGAGAATATCCGAGAGGTCCACCACCTCGGAACAGGACAAGAGCGACCTGGAGGATTCGTTGAAGCCCAGCTCTAGGTCTCCGAGCCCGGACGACGAGTCTCTTATATCCAGCGATCGTCAGCCTTCCTTGTCCTCCGACCCGCCGTCCGGCACCGCCATCCCCTCCGTTTCGGACGATCGACGCACCTCCTCCGAGCTACCAGACATCCCCATCGACGTGGTGACCATGGGCCAGGAGGAGGACTTGAAGTCCCCGAAATCACCCAGCAGGTTCAAACTGCAGACCCAGAGTTCAGAGGACTGGCCGTCGCCTCCTAGCTCGCCGGTGTTCGACCCGCCCGTGGTCAGCCACGTGGAGACCTTTTACATGGAGATAAAACCTGAAGAAGCGGTGAAGGTGACGGTGACGGACAGCACGGAGACCCCCGGGAGAATGGACCGCGACAGCGATTCCAGCGACGAGAACCGAACGCTTCACGACGACCTGCACTCCACCTTCCTGGAGGACGGCCAGAGCTCCACCTCAGCGACCACCGTCGACGGCACCGTGAAAATAGCCGTGAAACCAAAGTCTAACTCGTACATCACCGGCTCGTCGCACAGCGAGGACACCTCCATGGGCCTGTCCATGTCCGAGTGGTCCAGCTCGAACAACACTGTCCGCCAGTTCTGCCAGTACTCCGGCACCAAGTCCGACGACAACTCGCTGGCGGAGTTGGGTGCCTCCATCTCGGACTGGTCAGGCAGCACCACCGTGGTGCCTCAGCAATACTACTCGACCATCGCCGCGGACAAGAGCCAGAGCGACACCACCACCTCGGACAAAAGCGTAACCAGCACCAGGTCCAACTCCAAGCGCAAGACCACCGAAGTCTCTCCTCCGGCTCCCTCCTCGCCTCCGTTACCTCCCCCGCCTACTTCGCCACCTCTCACACCTCCACCTGCGCTCCCTGGATCCGCGGACTCTCCCCGTTCGCCGTTCGATCCGCAGCGGACGATGGACGACGAACGGTTCGAGGCGTCCAGGGACCAGCAGTTGGACGAGGCGAGGAGGTTCATAGAGAGCCAGTTCGACGAGCAGCGTCGTCGACGAAGAGACCCGGAGCGAATCGTTCCGAGGTCCTCCTTCGGAGATGTCTCGCCGCCGAGAATCACCCTGCGGAACGAGTTCGACGAGGCGATCGACGACGAGTTCCGAACGATGTCCGATGACGGCGACGCTCCTCTGCCGATCCTGCAGGAGGAGGAGGAACTAGACGAGCAGGAAGAGCGCGGCCGAGACGAGGACGAGGACCGTCTGTACGATAACGTACCGGCGATGAAGTATTCCAGCGGCGACCAGGTTCGCATGGAGGTGGCGCGAGGGGACAGCTCCGAGGACATGCACGAGAAGTACGCGGACCTGGCGTTGTCCTCTCGCGCTGCCGGAGACGACGACTGGTCGTTCGAAGAGGAACGAGAACCGGCGGTCGAGAAGGAGAAACCTAGGTCGAGTAGCAAGTTCGAAAGAGGCTTCTCCGAGCCGACGGAGGTGGGCAGATACGAGACCAGGTCCACCGAGCGACCGGTGATCGTCCCTATACGAGCAAAGTCGACGCCGTATTATTCGACCACCAGTCTCAGCGGCGAATCCACCACCTCCAGCCCTCCGATGCAGATCAGAACGCAGATACGAACGAAAACGATGCCTTACTCCTCGAGCAGAAGCCCGCAGAGCGAGGGCGACACCTCCTCGAGCATGGACAGTCCCGTTCACACGCCCGTACGCGGACAGATGACGGTCCGTCGACGGAGGCGGGAGAACCTGAAGAGGCGCCATCGAGCGATGCTCGATCTCGAAGTGAAGGACGGTCAGATCGTCTCGAGCACCGATTCCAGCTTCGACGTGGCCACCATGCCGTCGCCTCTGCTCGCAGAGCGTCCGAGTCCCGACGTCGACGACGACGACGAGTACTCGGAGGCCAAAGAGGAACAGAACCGACGACAACAGCAGCGTTGACGAGACTCCGACGTCGCGTCGCGTCGTTCGATCTCCAGGAGAACGGACGCGTGATATCGATCGGGGGAGAGGGAATATCAAAAATTAAACGCTCCGAGAGCCAAACGCGTTCGTTACTCGTTTTAGGATAATCGATTGCCGCGTTCGGGCAGTCGATGCCGCGCGCACCGAGTCATTTCGAAGCAAGAACGAGACGACTGTTACGCCCCTAACGATAACTAGAGTCTAGGGAATACGCGATAGGATAGCGATAACGATCAAAAGACGACGCGCACGAGACGCGTCGAGATCGATAGGATCGTAGCGAGGTTGATAACGAGCATCCTCCGAGGGGAGGAAGGGAGAATCAAGTAAAAGGATGCCGCTCGGATTTTAAGGAGAACGACAATCATTGTTGGAAACGAGCGAGCAAGAGAGGAGACGAGCAATCGTCTCGATTCGAGAATCGAACGGTATTATTTGGTCATAGTTTAGTTCGTGTCCCGTGTTCTAGGACGGAAGACAAGTTGCTCAAACGTAGGTACTTAATTAAACACGATTATCGCGTACTTTCGTTCAATACGCTCGCGAGGAATTGCGAATCATGGTGCGAGTGGCGGTCGAAACGGAACGCGCGGCGCGGAATATATCACGGTAGGTTTAACGAAACGTTCGTCGTTTAAAGATCACGATCCATCCGCAGCGCTCGTCCTCTTCGGATCGTTCTTCTTCCTTTTCTTTTTCACGGTTTGATCTCTTATGCGCTGCCGCCAAATTCACAGCGCATGCGCAGTCGTCAGATTCACAGCGCATGCGCACTGTCACTGGCGGTCTGGTCAAAAAATATAATTCGTAATCTAAATTTTAATCTACTTATAATTATATGTAAAATCATGTACGATTATATATAACCTATATACAATTGTATATGTAATCTACATATAATTGTATAGATTATGTGGATTAAACACGAAGTACTAAAATCACGAAAATACAGCGTATTGGGTTCGATCGTGCTTTATTTTCGGGTTTCTCGTTGATCGCGAAAATATCCCCGTTGTAGAACGCATCGACGCGAACACGTCTTCCTCCGCGAGGTCGGACCTTCGTGAAGGTCTCGATCGAGCAGTGTTGTCGCGATAGTCAAGTCAATTATAAAGTTTCGTCGATCGATGAAAGTAATTCCAGACGCTCGTTTTAAAAATACCGATTTTACCTTGAAACGCGAGAGAGCCCGGCCTCGACGCGAGCCGTCGTCAGGGCCTTTTATCCGCGTCAAAGAGAATTTATTCGCGGCGATCGAAGGACGTCACGATGACGCTCGGAAAGCAAGAAATCGCGATCGGTCGAGAAACTCTTCGCCGTGTCAGCGAGTAACGAACGTTCATTTTTGTGCCTTGCGTCCAACGACTCGGACGTGGGATACGTGGGATCGATCGGGGCTAAATTTGTCGATCGATCGACCTTAACGGGTTACGAGAAAAAGCCGAGGGTAAATAAAAGACCCGGCGAGGGTCGGGTTGGGTTAAAGCGACGTTAAGCGCGTCGTTGGTCGAAGCGTAAGGGGTTCGATTAAAAATAATTCTGTCGCGTTTGAAAACCTCCGGCGAATATCCTGCGTCGAAACGCGATTTTAACTGTAATATACTTTCCGTTTTTCCGTTCCGTCTCGAGGTGTCTTGTTATCGAGAGCAATAATTTACATTCGTAAGACGCTGGTAGCTGCGAGTGAATCGTTGACGGAGGCAAGGCTAGTGTACTCGTAAACGCTTGTCGAAAGGGGATAGAAATATGAAAGAAACGAATCGAACTTTTCGTTCTCGTCGCGTTTCGATCGTCGTTCGAAACGAGGGACTCTGACCATTTCTCCTTTAATCCTTAAAGTGCACACTTCAATTACGTATACCCACACATGTTTTTTTACAAAACCTCGACGAAGTCTAATTTATCGAATTTTAATTAGTTATCGTTCATAAACCGTTGTACGGTTTATTTATGTAATGTGGTGCCCAGAGTGTACTTTGAGGGTTAAAAAATAGCGACTTTCCCCACGTTTGAATATTTAAGATGGTCAGAGACTTAACCCTTTCCCTGCGGTACAGCTGATTGACCGCTGAATAATTTGCTCGTTATTACTCTCAGGAGAAATTCGAGTTTGCATCGAGTCAAAGTTCGCGCGGAGAAACGGTTAAGTCCGAAGGTTCGTTTCGACGACGGAAGTCGCGATAAAACGCGAGAGCGTATCACACTCGGGAGCAAATGTTTCCTTTGACACTAGCAATTTAGAATTTTTCAATTTTGACATACGATGGTAATTCAGGAATGTGGGTAAAAATTAGGAGATGAGGATTTTGGGAACGTAAAGGATTTGAGAACGTATAGAGAAAATTGTAGGGAGTTAAGGTTGAAATTAAATTTGCGATTCAACTTGTGAATTTAGGAATTCGAGTAATCTGAGGATTCTGAATTTAAGAGTTTGGAAATTTCGAAACTCCAAAGTAGTCGCACTTGTCGGCCATCTTGTTTACAGCAGCGTCTGCCTCAAACTTCGAATCTTCGACCTTATTAAACATGTGAACATTGCTGTAAAATACCATACCTTTGCCTCATGGTCGCAAAAATGGAGTACCCAAGTACACTACAGTAAGGTATTTTACAGCAATGTTCACATGTTTAATAAAGTGGAATTTTGGAAGTTATAACAAGATGTAAAGTGCGAACCTGGATCAGCCTCGAATGGATTTAACGCACACGAAAGGAAGTTGCACCCGAGTGTCCAGCGCGATGGCGCGTCTCGGAAGCGGTTTATTTCGGGACAGTCCGAAAGTTGATCGCGTTATCGTTGAAAAATAATCGTTAATCACCACCGTGACCCATTAATCGCCCCCACTCCATTAGTCATTGTTACGCTATTATACACTTAATTGATTACGAGGTTACATCCGTAGAGCGCAGTGAAGATTATACGAAAAAAAAAAACTAAACTACGTATCGAAAGTTATAATAGGAAAGAACAGAAGAGTATATGAAATTAGAGGGCGACTGGCGAGTACCGATCACCGCGATGGCGAGGTTAAAGTTTTTCACCGACGAGTCAACATTTCATTCCGATAGATCGACGACGAACTCTAGAATCGGTCGAATTTCGTTGCCGGGGTCCGATTCGACCCGCGATTCCCCGTGATCCTGTATCCTACTGGATCCAGAATTACGAGTGGAAAAGAGTATCGTCGTATCCTCGATCTATCCGTAACGAGTTCCTGTATCGGTTTCTTGACTTGTCCTCGTCTTGCATTTGTGCATTGTCAGTCCTGTCCTGCCATCGATATCTACACACGCACGCGTTTCCTCGAGCACTGTTCTTTTTGTATTCTTGGTTTCTCTGTCTGTGTCATCGTATCATCGTCATTCTCACGAGACCCTCTCCATCAACCACACCGATCATTTTCATCGGTTTTCAGTTCTCGACATTCTTTCCTTGGTTTTTCTTCTTCTTCGTTGTCGTCGTTACGCACGCGTGCGTGTTGCTCGACTACGCAACGCGTATGTACAGCCTCGAGATATTGCGCTCGAAGTTTTCGGATCCTAGTTCCAAACGGCTCGACGTTTCTCGGGCCCGTTCACGAAACCGAGCCAACTCCGGTCCGCCTCGACGGAGGCGGAGCGGGCGTCATCAAAAAAGTACGAGACGAGGCAAACACCGGCCAGTTTCACCTCGTTCAACGAGAAACAGACTGTTTTGCGAAAACCTCGAGCTCGAGAGCGAGGCTGATAATGATGTTGATCGGTTCGCATCGTTAGCAAAATGACTGACGCTTGATTCGTTACGATATGAACGACACGCGTGTCGCGTGCGGGGCCGCCGCCTTCGCGTACGCGTTTGCACACGACACGCGTGTTACCACTTATATATATTATATATACATATAATATATATTTATATTTAATTATAGACGTAAGAGATAGTAATGCAAGGGTCGCGATACCTGCAATAGGGATCAAGGTATTAGACGTAAAACGCGTGCAGATAACTTGTACGGTTATGCGAGCTCCCGGTTGCAGCGCGAACTGTTTCTTTTTTATTACATTTTGTCGCGTACGGCACGGCGTTCGATGCAAACTTGCGACATTTTTACGCGGTTTTACGGTATGGTACTTCGGAGAGATCCTTTACTCAAGTATACAAGTTTGCACGGGAAATTTGAATCTCGCATCAATAAATCGGTGTAAATCCTGGACGTTCAATACGTTCAAAAGCTTTACTCTTATTTAAAATATCCAAGTTTGCGCGGGAGATTTAAATGTCGCTTTAAGATGGAACAAGAAAAAATTCGCTCGGTGTAAATCCTGGACAATAGGCAGTGTACTGTGAAAGCTTTACTCTTACGCGGGAGATTTGAATATCGCTACAATAACGAAATTAAGATGGAATAAGAAAAAGTTTGCTCGAGGTGTAGTAAATCCTGGACGTTCAATAGGGTCGTGTGAAAGCTTAACTCTTTGAAAAATTTGGCTTTGCTGTCGCTTCGAAAGACTATCCCGTAAAATTCGCATGGTCGAATTTTGGATTTTTGGCTGTTCCGAAGGGAAGCGGATGAAACGCGTGTTCGACGTCGTCATACCAACTGTACGTGTGCTTCTCGACAGGTGGTGATCCGAACAATCGTTGGAGCTACGCGAACGGCTACGTGAACTCGCCAGCTTGGCACGTGCCACTTCGCGTGGCACAGATTCGTAACGTAATGGTTCACGCAACGCCACGCACCCTCACCAATCGATTCCTACCGGCATACCCACGTTGAGAACAACGCGGGCCAAAGAAACAAATAAAGAAGTACCACGCTACAGCTCCGAGAGACTATCGGGGCCTTCGTTATCGCGCACGACACTCGGCCAAACCGGAGTGACGCGTGTATCGACCGAACGGAGAAGACGTATGCCCTCTTCGCTCTTCCATCTTTGCTGCTTCGCGTTTTGCGACATTCCCGTGACAGAACAACGCGTCCGACGATATTTTATCCACGACAATGTCGCGTGGAGAAGAGCACGGACGCGGGTTTCCTCGTCTTCGACCTGCCGCTGACATCTTTCCGCGGATTTTTTGATCGGCTGCATCAATTAGGATCACGGTGACGGCGAAACCACGTCCACGGATATTTTCAGTCAAGGCCGATTCGTAATTGCGATATTCACGCCAGAATTCGAAATCGGTAGATATCGGTATTGGAATCATTGATTTTTGGATTTTTAAATTTTCAAATCTCACAATTCTCAGATGAAATTTCCAAATTTTGAAATAACGAAATATTCAAGTTTAAAATTTCTAAGATCCTTAGAACTATAATTTTCTAAATCAGATCCGAAGTCCGAAAATTCCTAGATCTCCAAGTTTATGGAGATCCCTAGATTCCAGTATTCTTTGATCCCCAACTCGATCAGTAAATTTCTGTACTCCACATTTCTAGATTTGAATGTCTCCAGATCTCCGAATCCTCAATATCCCAAATCCATAAATATATCTAAATTTTGGCTGTAATTCGATGAGTAATAGGGTTGAAATACGAATCGGCCATAAAGAGTAAAAATTTCCGTGAAGACGAATTTCCCGTCGCGTTCAGACGCGTGCCGTCGTCTCGCGGCCGAATATTTTCTTCTCTCTTTAGTCACCCACCCCTGTCCATATTTTCACCCACCTGATTAGAACGTTCGTTTATCACCGTGTTCACCACGACGCCTCTCACGCTTGCACTGCACCTATAGACAATAGGAGAACGGTAGTTGGCGTTTGTTCGAAACGCGAAACTTTATTCCAACCTCATACTGTACATACAGTCTTTCGACCCCTCGTTTCGAACCCCCGGTAGAGTTCTCCCTGTAAGTTGCATCTGTCTTCGTCACTTTCCGATAGTTTCCCCGTTTTCGATTCTCCCTGGTATCGTGCGCGGAGATGTGAATTTTTGTTGCGAGACGTCGACGCGCTTCCGGTCTTAGGCTCGCATCGCGGGGTCGATCTTGTTACGGCGGTATCGCAACGCGTCGAGACGCGATCAAACTAAACTCACATCTCTAGTTGCAGTGTGGTACTTGACTATCTCCTACCGCGTGCACACGCTCGCGGCGTGAAGTTCTCTACGTAGGAACCTTGTGAACCATTACGTAGCGAAATCCCTTCACACGATTCTACACTTGATTACGATCCGTCTTGTCACGATGTGCAACCGTATCACACTGTCCCGCGGGATACTACACACGGAAACACGAAATGCACCACACGTTCTCTGATCACGTATGCGTGTTACCGCACACCATGTAATCTTACGTGTATACGTTCTATCTTCGTTCCCTGTTCCCCACTTGTTCGAACTTTGTCGTTCTCTTTCGTGGCCTTCTTCCAGGTGTTCGTTGTTCCTTTCTCGCGCGTTTAACCCCTCGTGCCTTTCGCGTTACGGAGGCGGTGCCGAGCGTACGCTTTACAATTTCGACGATTTCTAGGTCGAATGTACTCTCGCGGACCTAAGGGAATTTTTAATTGCTACGGCAATGTTTAATTGCTTCCTTCAGAAATCGGGAAAAACGCAATTTAAAGTACTTTGAATCAACGCTAAATTTATAATCTTGATATTTATGACCTGTAAATGTAACATGTGTGATTAATTCGTAACTCTTTTACGACCCCGAAATTTTTTCTGAATAACGCATTATTTTTACGAGTCTGACTCCTGACGCACACATGACGCACTCCTAAAGCACACGTGATACACCAGTGACGTATTCTTGACGCACCAATAACTCACTGGTGACGCACCAATAACGCACCCGTGACACACTCATGTCGCACCCATGACGCAACAGGAACGCATTCTTGACGCACCAGCGACTCACTGGTGACGCACACATGACGTACACGTGTCATGCGACGCACTGAGCGTCATTACACTTCAGATACAACAAATCAAAATTATATTCGCTGCACGATAGAGTCTGGAGTTTAATACCAATTGTAATTTGCATAATTAACCCCTTGTCATATTTTGACGAATTTCACTCGTGACGTACTCACAGCTCAAATGTAACAAACCTTACACCAAATTTGAATATTCTTCACCTTCAAAGGTTCAACTATAATTTGTATAGTCAAAAGAAATTTTGTACTTTTCTCCCCTTCCTTCTTTCTCTGGTCTTGTTAGTCTCTTAATTTCCCATCTCCCAAAGTCTTTTGTAATTTCCTTACCCCCCCTCTATCCCCCCCCCTTCCTCGCTCTGCTCCCCTTTCCCCCACTCTCTGACTCCTGTTCCGAAGCTCGGAAATATTTTCTGTTTCCATCTACCCCTACCGTGATCCAAAGTCATAACAACAATTCGATACGGAAAAGATTTTTCGTCCTTGCCGGGATTCGATCGCGGGTCCGCCGGATCGTGAATCCGAGCCTCTACCGCCCGAGCTACCGAGGCCCCAGTCTTGATACTTCATTATAAGGATATCATTCGTACAATACTCATCGGTACTCGATTATATTTTAATGTTCCCGATAAAATAAGCGTGTGCAGTTTATTACACGCCCTCGAAAAGGAAGTATCGCAGCGGTATTTAGCATGAATTGTTAGTTTTAACTGACGCATCTAAAATAAATTGTACGGCATGGGGTTAAGGATCCCTAAATTCGAAATATACTCGACAGTTCAGCTGTGATCAAGCCGTGTAAGCTAGATTGCATAATTTCTGCGAGGATTAAAAACTAGTAACAAAGGTTACTATTATGCAGTAAAATCGCAAGTACGCTCGACATCGCCTCCGATCGTTTCAACGATCTGCGCGGGCGAGAACTTTGAATATTCGCGGCGAAAAATAGAGGCAAGGGGTTAACCGTAAAAACCTCGCTAAACCGTTCGTTCTGTGGACCCTACAGCTCCCCCGAATTCGTTCATAATCGTGAAAAGAAAAACTATCGTTCGCGTTCTCTTTCGTTGTCCGTAAACGACACTGCGATCGAAGTATCACGATACTCTTTGCACGCTCGTGGTGCCAAATTTTCGCACGATAAAAAAAATAAGACTTAACCGTCGCGTTCCAATTCTGGTGTCCTTTTGATTTCCACGAAGAGACGGATGTCTTCCACGGAACGTTCAATCGGATGTTTTATAAACTTTTTATACGCGTCGCTCAACGGACTACAGACTCGTCGCGCTTCGTTTCGTTTCGCTTCCATTTTTTTCGCGATCGTATTCGACCCTTCTCGTCACGATTTTTCCCTTCCGCGTGCAATTCAACAAAATCATGAAACCTGATAGAATCGCTGTAGGTTTGACATCGGTGCAAAATTACGAGGAAAAATGGAAACGGGGAGAAACGTGCGGGAAGGGTTGAAAGAAATCGAGAAAGGGTTGCTTCGAAAACGCGTGTCCGTCGTGTCGGCGCTCCTCCAATTTTGTAATTTATCTACCTTCGTCGCGATCGTTTATCGACGTACCGTACTCGTTAACTTTCTCCCTTTCTCTCTCTCTTTATACGTATATATATATACATATATACACACACGCGTATACATATATACATATACATACGATCCGACAATGCGCGGTGATTTCCCTTCGAGGAAGAGAATCTTTTTCTCTGGTAGACGGTTCAAGAAAATGGCGTAGGTAGGTTATAAAAGGGGGGGTGGGGGGTCTCAAACAAAGGGGAATCACGGCGTTCGAGGGAAGGGAAGTTTGCATTCCAAACCGTAGGAAATCTATTGTACATTGATTATTGATACATTAATTATGATAATAATAAATTATATACAAAGTCAGATCATCCAGAGGTCTTCTGTGATTGGGTCTTTCGACCCCCTCTTACTTTCGCGTTTTGCTTTTCGTTCTCTCAGTTCTTTTCTCTCTAGTACTCTTTTTTCAACCCCCTGCGCTCTACGCAGAATTTTCTTCTAAACATTTCGTAATCTCGTAGCGATATTCGGAGCGCAGAGGGTTCGCCCTTAGAGATATTATTTCCCGGTCCTCTTTCCGTTCTTCATTACCGTATCTTTTTATCGCACTCCCGGATTTGTTGGTCGACCGGATGACGATACCATGTGTGAGTAATCCCTAACAGTGCCTATCTTTACTGTCAATGATATGTTTACTATTCTTTGCGGTTTCGATAGTTGCACCCCTTTTTTCAGATGCACTTCGTTCGTTTTGCCCAAGAGAACAGTACTAAATGGCTTGGACAAACTACGCTTTTCCTCGATATCTTTATTTGCTTCTTAGTTGCACGATTTCAGCATGTCTCCAAGAAGCACGTCGTAGTCTTTCGACCAGGTTTCGCAGGTTTCAAATTAAAGGTCATATCCAAAGGTCCGTTTCCTATGGCTACATTTTTCAAATGCTCGGAAGCGACAAAGATCTATATCTAGTGGCAGAAACGGACCTATGGATTCGAACGAGGTACCTTTAATTTATAATCTTCTGCCAAAAAATTGGCCCACCTCCCAAGCGTCACTCTTTAAGGTCGCTTTAGTTCCTGCACGATTCTGTTTTGAAATAATGATCCGATATCCTAGCTCTCTTTTCTTTTTTCGATTCCGTCGTTATCGAGGAAACAGTCAGCGAAGCAAAAGGGGCTGACGTTTCGATGCACCGTAGCATGCGATTCGAATTTATACTTTCTTCAGCATTTATTATCGTCAGTTGGAGCGTCATGTTTTTTACTCTCTGTGGTTTTTCATTCGTTCCGTCTTTTCGGAGAATTCCTTCTCTTATTTGTCTTCGTTTACAGATACCGAGACAGATAAGCAGGGAACGAAGAAACAGGAGAACAATAATTCCATGTTCGCCAACGATAAATCACCGGAGAAACGTACGAACGGTGTGCTGGAGACCAGCAACACGAGTATGGTTAACACTCCGGACTTAAGCCCGGTGAAAAATGTGCGAAACGGAGAGGTGGAGGATCCGGAAGTTCGAAAAACCAAGGTATATTTTCGCTTTTTTTAAAGTTTCTTACCGCAAGAATATTTACGAAAGTTTATTACGCAAGTTGAGTAATTAAAATAATTTTCTGATAGCAATTATTACAACAGCACCGCCCTTGAATTCTTTACTGCTGTTAATAACTTATGTTTTCAAAACATTGTGTCACAAACAAGATAACAGCGTCATTGGATGAAATAACGAGAATTCTAATTTTTCTCATTTCTCGATACATCTTAATGTAAACATATTAGAAAAATTATTGTACAATTATCTCAATTTAGTCTGAGAGTGTTAGTAATTTTAATTATCTTTCAGATTAGAAAATACAGAAGCTGTAATTTAAATTCGCCATTTTTAAAAAAGAATATATCTGTATAAACTTACGTATAGGACTAATTTTGTGTTGTTTGTAAAACAGCGATGGCCGACCGACAAAGCGTACTACATAGCGAAGGAGCTGTTGATGACCGAACGAACGTACAAGAAGGACCTCGACGTGATAAACGTGGTACGTTAAAAATAACCGAACACGGTAAACAAACTGTCAGCATAATTTCACGCATATTTTCTCGACAGTGGTTCAGAGAAGAGGTATCTCGAGAGACGGAATTAGAGGGTGAAGCGGTGGTTTCGCTGATCGAGCTTTTAGCGGACGTCCACGGGCCGTGCCTTCAAGAAATGGAGGCTAGACTGGAACGCTGGGAGAGTAATGCGCGGCACAACATCGGCGATTTTCTCTACAACACCTTGTTAAACGTGCTGCCGCTTTACGATCAATATCTGGAGAACCTAATACCCGTACTCGAGAAGATGGAATATTATACGAGGACGTCGAGACGCTTCGATCAACTCTGCCGGGATTTCGAGGCGCAGAAACATTGTTATCTACCTTTAACTTCATTCCTTTTAAAGCCGTTGCAACGATTGTTGCACTACAACAGTATTATCGATAGTACGTTGAGTACCTTTGTCTCTTTAAATGCCTTTGCTTCCAACTTATCGATTATGTACCCTGTTTAGGACTATTAGACCATTATCCGAAGGATCATACCGATTTTGAAGATTGCTTGGCAGCTAGAGATCGACTAGGAGAAACGTTACTTGAAGGTCTTAGCATAATTAATCAAGCGGTTAGTATCTTCATAAGATACTCGATACACTAGATATCTTGTGTCAAATGATTTAAGCTACTAGAAGTCTACTGTGACATGGTCTGAGACATTGGAGATCTAATATGAGATGATCTAAGACACTATAAAGCTAGTACGGCATGATCTAAAACACTAGAGACCTAGTATGAGATAATCTAAGATACTACAGATCTATTGTGATATGATCTAACACACTAGAGATGTAGTATGTCATGATCTAAAACACTAGAGATCTACTATGAGATAATCTAAGACACTAGAGCATTAAAACATGATCTAAAGCACTAGAGATCTAGTGTGATCTAAAGCACAAGAGATCTGATTTTTATCTTAAACGCAGGAGAACCTGGTTCAATTATGCGAGATGCAGAGGGACATCGGCGGTTTCGACAACTTGGTTCAAGAAGGTCGCAGATTCATCAGGCAAGGCTGCCTGCAGAAATATAGTCGTAAAGGATTTCAACAAAGAATGTTTTTCTTGGTAAATAACTCAGAGCATTCAGTATGTTTTTATTCCATGTTCATTAGGTTCAATTGTTTTAATTCGATTGCAGTTCTCGGACATATTACTGTACACATTCCGCACCCAACAATCGACCCAATGTTTCCGCGTGCACGGTCAGCTCCCGTTGAAAGAAATGAAAATTCTCGAGAGCGACAATAAAACCGGATCAGACTACGCGTTCGTGATCGACGCTCAGGGAAATCAGTGAGTACCTTGATCACGGCACTGTGTTCCGTTCAAGTAAATTATTGGACTTAACGAGGTGTTAAAAGGACAGGGTCTGTGTGGTCATTAAGAGGTCAATTGGCCGTTGCGAGTTCACTTAAGCCGTCCGATTCATAAACGTTCCAGATGGTTCGTTCATTTCGGCGACGTAGACTTTTTCGTGATCTTTCTTATCTTCTAAACAGACTTTGTAAATTATATTGTAAAATCTTTCATTTCAATGCCAATTGCGTAGGTCTTTGACCGTTGCTGCGAGCAACGAGGAAGAAAAGGAAAGATGGTTGGAAGATTTAACCCAAGCCATAGCGCAAGCTGACGCGGATCCAAAAATGCCTTACTTGAACCTGAAATCTTGCAGTAAGATTAATCGATCTCATAATCGTTCAATAGCATCGGTATGTTTGCTATGCTTGTAATATCGTCGAATTGTAGGCTCGGCCGACGAAATGGGTGACGGTGCATTGGAAGGGGACAGAGGAAATTGCGGAGGTGCCAAAGATTCCCAACGGAGCAACACCACCGTGCACGTTTGCTGGCACCGAAACACGAGCATCAGTTACAGCGATCAATTACGAGCGTTTCAAGTATGCGAGAAATTTGTCGCAATAGATTACAGTGTATCCGAGATTCTGAGCGATAAATTATTTCAGAACCAACTCAGCGGATTTCTGCTACGGAAATTCAAGAACAGTAACGGTTGGCAAAAGCTATGGGTCGTGTTCACCAATTTCTGTTTGTTCTTTTATAAATCTCACCGGGACGACTTCCCGCTGGCTAGTTTGCCCTTGCTAGGCTACACCGTGACCACTCCGTCGGAGAAGGATGGCATCAACAAGGATTTCGTTTTTAAACTTCAGTTTAAGAGTCACATTTATTTCTTCCGGGCAGAGAGCGATTATACTTTTGGCAGGTGAGAATTTAACGGCGTAGAGTTGCACTTGTTTGTTTACGGCCATCTTTTTTACATTAGCACCTGTTTGGAACTTGCACCTTCCAAAATTCCAAGATGGCCGTAAACAAACAAGATGGCCGTAAAGTGCGACTCCACGCCGTTAAGCGACTTATAGACTTATGGTCGGATAAAATTGAAATATTTTTCAGGTGGATCGAAGTGATCCGAAGCGCCACTCAGCAGAGCCACGTGTCGCTGAGCTTCATAGGAAAAGAAGGATATTAACGCGTGTACGACATAGAATATTGAATACACGCGAAGAAACGTTCGGACAGTGTGGCGTCTACGCCAACATTGTTTCGAAACGGTTTTAGTTTTATATTATTGTAATATTAAAGCGAAGTAATCTCAAGTTTATCAGGGAACCTGCGGTGTTCAGGACGAACGTAATATAACTTTGCGGCCTTATTCGTGAATTAAAATCAAATTACGATCGAAACTGTGATCGACAATCAAATCGAGTATCAAAATGCAGTTTTTCGCGCGAAACATTATAGGCAAAACGTCGAAGAATGTCGGTTTTCAAAACGCGACAGTGAAAGGAGACCTTCAACGGTTTCCTTGTATTTCGATGCATACGAGTAGATACGCTTGTAGGTGATAATTGGAATATGACGATTTTGAGCGTTCGTTAAACTCGTACAAATACGATAGACAAATTGATACGTACTCATCGACGAATATTCGTCGTGAATTGCTAGATATTAACGTAAACCTTGGACCAATTTTATAACAGTTTCGTTAGCGATGTCTTACAGAAAGAAAAGACAATAATTTTGTTAGCGTACTAGTTGTTTCTCGTTATTAAATGAATATTAACGGACTTCTGTTCTATTATTGGTAAGCATTTTATAATTTTACGTTCTTCTTCCTGTTACGTATTTTACCGTGATTCTGTCGAGGCAATATACGATTACGTAAAGACTGGCTATGCAAAACGAAAAGTATGTGCACCATGCGGGTAAACATTTGTTTTTATGGCGAGAGAATCTACGAGACGCGAACGTACGGTAGAGCTATGTTTACCCGAATAAATTAATGCTGAGTTTAAATTCATAGCTGAGCTCTTACCCAGTTATCGATAAATAGTTTTACCGTACTTCGTAAACGCGATAAAGAGAAGCGAGTAATTTAACGGTTATCTGTTTTTTAGTTATTGTTTTGTTATAATATAGAATTTAATTAATAATATATGCATATATATAAATATATATATACATGTATAAAGATCAAAGAAGAAAATTAGTTTTATACCGAAAGAATTGTCGGAACTTGACGCCGATAGATCTGTCTATCAAAGTTTCTCTTCCGGACGAACGATTTGGCGTCCCTTTCGAATTGCCAAATTTGTACGTTTATTTTCAAAAGCAACGGTCATCGTTGAACGCAACGTTTTATAACGTAAACAAGCTGCACGTCATTATGTAACAGCATGTATCGATATTTCGCAATAAACGTACATACTTTTAATTAGTACTGTCTCGGTTGATCGAACATCATTTACTATTCCAAACATCAGATTGATATGTCGACTAATTACTGTTAACGAGTTAACGCGTTAGAGTCGTTAAATACGTTAGTCATAAGTATCCTTCACAATATGTATAATTAATTATTGTAGCGAATGTAAACGACTTCGTGATCGAACATCGAACTTAGATTCTCCGTTTTACCGTTCATATGCGAACAGGAACTTGCGGTACCGTAGCAACCTGCACAAAGGATTCGTTTAATCGCGTGAAAAAATCAAGTGGAAATACCCATACAGAATCCCAGTGATCGCTGGCGATAGCTGATAATCGTTTCTCCGATATCGCGGTTAAATTATAACGAGTCGAGCCAGTCAAACGAGTCGTCGATGTGAGAACAGAAAATGCAAACTATCCTTGCGAGCGGTAAATCAAGGAAAACCGATTGTGTCGATGTCTATATTTAAATACGGGATCAGCAATCTTTCGGTAATGCGTGAAAGCGACAACTGCTTCCGAGAAAACAAACAATCGCGTTGGCGTTTTCGAACACGCGGAAACAAATCGTGGATGCACGTAATCTTGGAATGTTATGCGATTTAGGTCAATGTCTAAAATGTAACGCGGGGTTATCAGTGCGGACGCAAAACTTTCGTCGCTGGGAATCGAAACTATCCAGAGTTTCAAATTTCCAGTGACGTAATATACGAAACAAGGATTTGCAGATTGTTATCTGGCGGAATTTTCGTACAGGAATCCCCCGTGGATCGTGCGGACTCGAACAAAGGACTCGAATTTATAGACAAGAAAAAATGCTTTGAAGGATACTAGAAAGTAAGATGTGCTTCAAGGATTACCTGACAGATATGACATGGCATAGATAGGATATTGATTGAAGACGTTTTTATATAAGTACATCATCAGAGATGAAGGATTGTGTTTGAGGTTTTTTGTGGATAATCAAGATGGAGGAAGGTGAACCCTAGATGACTCATATTTATATTGAAACTAATAAAAATAAATACTAGCGTGTACGTATCGTGAGGGTTAAAATCTTGATGATTTTTGTAATTGATTAAAACTAATTCTAGGGTAAATCCAGTGTTAAGACGACGTTGAGGGTTTTCGGATAAGAGGCAAAGTTGATCTCACCTTAGCCTTGGCCAGAGGCGGTTTTTTTGCCCTCGTGTGCCGTTTTACGCTCGGATCTCCGTTCGCAGAAGCGAGGACGGTTCACAGGAAGAGCCGCGGGAAATTAGAGTGGGAGGGACGATATAAAGATGAGCGTCCGCAACAATCGGAATAGAAGAATCTATTCATCATGCGGAGATATCGAACGATCGGCATCTTCGCCCTGCTGGCGTTTGCCTGCATTCAGGCGCAAGGTACCATTTCTTCTTACCATCTTTTATTACTTATAAGTTCCTTTTTATTTTCATCCTTGGTCTTATTTATTTTTTAAATCTCTGATTTTTCACTCTTTGAGTGGTCTTTGATTTTTAATACTTTGAGTGGTCTTTCATTTTTAATACTTTGAGTGATCTTCGATTTTTAAGTCAAGACCTTCAAAGTTTATGTTATTACACTGTTTCTGTTGTGAGATTTTACGCAAATATTTTTAACGACACTTGTTATCCAATGAAGTATTTTTTATGAGTAGCCATGAAAATTATGAAAGATCCATCGCTAGCGTAATCAGAATTGTTCAGTAAAGAATTTTAAAGAGTACAGAGGTTCTACTAGTTCACTTTTAAGGATTTAACAATTAAAAGATCTGAAAATTTGAGAATTTTATGCTTTGAAAACTTGAGACTTCAGAGTTTAAAAATTTGAAAGACTCAAGCTTTAAAAATACTTAAATACTTAAAAAGTTCCAAGCCTTGAGAATTAAAAGAAGAAACCTTAAAAGTTTGAAAATGTAAAACTTTGAATCCCCAACACTCCAGAAATAGGTAATACAAGAATTTCCGACCATAAACGCCATGAACAAGCATGCTAATCCAAAGTACATTGCATTCAATCCAAGAACGCGCGGCGCGAATACTAGTGACGCCATTATTACCCCTGGTATTCGCCTCGCGTCGTTCACATTCGAATCGAGATTAAGCAATAAACTTTTTATTTCAGCGGAAGAACCGAGAGTAAAACGTAGTCCACATGGATTCGAGCTAGGAGATTTGAGCAAATCGCTCGGCGGAGGACTAGGAGGCGGTGGAGGATTTGGCGGTGGATTCGGAGGAGGCTTTGGCGGTGGCGGCGGTGGAGGAGGCGGTGGCGGCGGAGGATTTGGAGGAGGTGGTGGCTTTGGATCCGGTGGTGGATTCGGTGGTGGAAAAGGTGGAGGATTCGGTGGCACTAAGGGTGGCTCTGGGTGCTCCACTGGACAGTGCGGTAATTATACTCAATCTTTTAGCCCTATACACTAATTTCTTTTACCAACATTTTACAAAATAATAAACATTTAACAGAGTATGTGAAATATATTTTCTTATAACTACTAAATTATATATTCAACCAATTTAAAATTAAATAAAATTAAAGAGAAACGTAGCTACTCTACATAGGAGTGTATAGAGTTAGTACACTATTTCTGAAACAATGTGTCTGTAGTATGATGATGATATTCCTCGACTTTTTGTTTCAATTTTAAGGTCACACTGTATTCATAATTACCAAAGTAAATTCCTGCAGTGCATCAAAATGATTATACAATAAATTCACCGAATAAAATTTTTCAGGTTCTGGAGGACACGGAGGTGGTGCCGGCGGTGGATTAGGAGGTGGTGCCGGTGGTGGATTAGGAGGTGGACTGGGAGGTGGTGCTGGCGGCGGAGCCGGAGCTGGCGGTGGTGCCGGAGGATACGGTAGTGGAGGTGCTGGAGGCCTCGGAGGTGGAGGTGCCGGAGGACATGGAGGTGGAGGTGCCGGAGGACACGGAGGTGGTGGCGGAGGAGCCGGCAGCGGTGCTGGAGGATACGGCGGTGCCGGTGGTGGTGCCGGGGGTGGTGCCGGAGGCGGAGGTGGCGCTGGAGCCGGTGGCGGTGCCGGAGGATACGGTGGTAAAACTGGAGGATATGGCGGAAATGGTGGTGGTGCTGGAGGTGGCCGTGGAGCCGGTGGTGGCGCCGGAGGATATGGTGGTAACGGAGGAGGATATGGTGGAGCCGGTGGTGGCGCTGGAGGAGGTGCCGGCGGCGGTGCTGGGGGTGGCGCAGGCGCCGGAGGTGGCGCTGGAGGATATGGAGGTAAATCTTGTATAAACTTTATCAAAATATAGTGAAGTTGGCAATAAGACCAAGATCCTATTCTACAGATAATAAGTAGCATAAACGTTTAACTGTTTTAAGGACAAAAGTATAAATTTAAATTTGCTGGCAATGAATGGGATAAGCTTATCCATCTGACTTAAAGAACATTTAAATTGATTCCTCACCAAGCTTCATAAACTACCTAATCACTACAAAATGATCATAAAATTGCCAAGTAACTTCATTATATACAATTATCCTTATTACACATCATTACTTGTACACAATTTTAACATTCTTTCTGTTGTACATAATCAGGTACCGGAGTAACAAAGACAGGTGCATACGGAACTGGAAGCGGTTTGGGTGGTGCTGGTGGAACCGGTGGCGGTACTGGTGGAGGATATGGCGGTGCTGGAGGCGGCGGTCACGGTGGTGGCGGCGCTGGAGGCGGTGCTGGTGGTTTTGGAGGTGCTGGTGGCGGTGCTGGTCATGGAGGTGGCGCTGGGGGATTTGGCGGAGCCGGTAGTGGCGCTGGAGGATTTGGCGGAGCCGGTGGTGGCGCTGGAGGATATGGCGGAGGCGGTGCTGGCGCTGGAGGTGGCCGTGGAACCGGTGGAGGCGCTGGAGGATTTGGCGGAGCTGGTGGTGGCGCTGGAGGATATGGCGGAGGCGGTGCTGGTGCTGGAGGTGGCCGTGGAACTGGTGGAGGCGCTGGAGGATTTGGCGGAGCTGGTGGTGGCGCTGGAGGATATGGCGGAGGCGGTGCTGGCGCTGGAGGATACGGCGGAACCGGTGGTGGCGCTGGAGGTGGCCGTGGAACCGGTGGAGGCGCTGGAGGATTTGGCGGAGCCGGTGGTGGCGCTGGAGGATATGGCGGAGGCGGTGCTGGCGCTGGAGGATATGGCGGAGGCGGTGCTGGCGCTGGTGGATACGGTGGAGCCGGTGGTGGTGGCCGTGGAGGCGGTGGCGCTGGCGGTTATGGCGGTGGCGGCGCAGGTGGTGGCGGTGCAGGTGGCTATGGCGGTTCTGGCGGAGGCGGTTGCGGCAGCGCAGGCTGCGGTAAAGGCGGTTATGGAGGTGCCAATGCTAATGCACAAGCTACTGCAAACGCAAACGCAGGTGCCAATGCTTTCGCAAGCGCTAGTGCAAACGCTAATGCTCTTGCCGGTGGTAGCGCCTCGGCAAGCGCAAACGCAAACGCAAACGCTGGAGGGGGAGGTGGCTATGGTGGATACGGTGCACCCGATTTTGGCGGTCATGGTGTCGGGTAGGTTCATTCAAACTGGTATTAATAATTCAGTCAACTTTACAAATTATCATACCAGTACACATGTTACAAGCTAACTGTAAGTACAAACTATAACTAATTCAATGTGTATCATCCAACTAGCCTCCTAAATCGTATGGGTGACCTCGACGTGGGTGGTGTGAGCGAGAGTGGCAAGGTGGACAAAGCGAAAGGAGTGTACAGCAGCAGCTCGGCGAGCCTGGACTCCTCCGGAAAGGGCACGTACAAAGTAGCAGCGGGCAAAGTGTGAATCCCTCGAAGAAACCTTCGAACTCGATTACATCCGTGACCACTTGTTATTTATACTGTGATTCGAACGATTAAATAATGTATACGCGTCGCGTTTCGCTTAGTGCTTATACCGTGCTTAAGTGGGCCATTATTGGCCGGTGCTGTCTGCTTTAGCGCAGTTGCGTTGTTTGTAAATTGTATGACTCGAATAAACGATTGATCTTAACATCTGTTAAACTTACGCTTACGTTTTGATATTCCTCGGCTATTTCTAGAGATAACACAACAAATGTTACGCAATAACATCTTCTCGATACAACGTTACTTAATTGTAATCTTTTTTTACTGCCTCTTTTTTCCCAAAGATGGCACGTGCAATCGATAATGTACGTCAAGGTGATTCTCAAGGTAGAGGTAATTTAGAACGCGTTATTAGCGATATTAATGCGTTGTGTATTTGTGCGACTATCGATAGAATCATCTTCCAGGCTTAATAGTTACCGCAACATCGATATATTTAACCGCGGATTCGCACCTTCGGTGATGCTATGAATTATTCATAGTCTGCGTACGGAGAATGAATAGTTAACTTGTAACAGTCTAATCATTTCCAAAATTACGAGTGATTGAATTGCAATGAATAAATCATTATACATTGTTGATAATATACTATGTAATCGTTTAACTTATACTTTTGCTCTTTATGCATAGTACCTACGAACTTTTTTTTCTAATAATAGGAAGTTATTGTATTTGCAAGTGAAAATTTCACTTTTATGCAAAGGAAATACAAGATATTAACATGTGTTAATATATTATAATATTAATATATTAACATGTGTTACAGTAATAGTATCATGTTAGGTAATAAATTATTTGCACAGGCCATTAATTTTAAAAACGTAAAAAATTATTTTACGATAATTATTCTTAAATTTTGATGAAGGGTTCTAAAGAAAACTCTGTATACATATATATTAGTTTGTATTTGGAACACATTGGTATTATTTCTGTATAGTAACATATCATCTTATCAAGTATCAATCGCCAATGATTCCCATTAATTATACAATCGATTCCAAGAATCGGTATTAATTTGCCATTAATCGTTAAAGAATTCTCATCGCGAGAATACATTCCTTCTGCAGCTTATAAACGATCGTTAAATAAATTACGATTAACCATACGTTTGACGAAGGTCGTTCAAAAGGGTATTATCCTTTCACTCCTGCCCAGCCTGCAATAATTTTAGAAAATTACTTTTTGGTGATTGATATGGACATTTTTGAGAACTTACTGTTGGCACTGGCGTACGCGGATGCACCGCTGGAGGAGGCACCGTTTCCAGCTTGACTTCCAGCTAAACTTCCGCTATTTGCTTGCTCTGGATCGGGTACTGAAATGAAGTTCCATTGTTAATGCGTTAAGTGTATTTTGTTAGCTTACTAATGTAAGAATGATTATGTTGTAATGAATGATCATTTATGGTCATTGTTAAATGCTTGCTGAAGTTGCTGGAATTTGTTGAAAAATTAATTGAAGAAGTAGTTGAAGAATTAATTCAGAAATTAGTTGAAGAATTAATTGAAGAACAAGCTGCAGAACAAGTTGAAAAACTAGTCCAAGAATTAACTAAAAAACTAGTTGAAGAATTAGTTGAAAAACTAGTCCAAGAATTATTTGAAAAACCAGTCAAAAAGATAACTAAAAAATTACTTAAAAAACCTTACTTAAAAAATTACTTGAAAGTAACAAAGAAGATCATCCGATTCACCATAAACAAGCAAATGTCGCAGTATTTAAATGACAAAACGATCCCCAGCTAATCGCGATGCTAAAGGTTACAGCACAGCGATAACCGCATTACGTTATCACCGTATCAAGCGTGCCTCCGTGTCTACGTACATCTTCGAATTACGCAACGTCGTTTACGTTAAGAGAGCGGAAGTTGTCCGATGAGATCAACGATTCTCATTAATTAACAACCCGCGGCTTTGATTTATGTTTAATTGTGAGGGAGCCTCCATCAATCAACGGGACGTTTCTTCGTGTTCGACATCGGACCTTGACGAGTTTTCCCATCGCAGTTTACATTCATTCAATTATGCTTATCTCCATCTCAGATTTCTGTCCTTTGACCTTTCACGAGATTTTCGTTCCGCATCGGGAATCGTTACGAGCTCAAAACTTTAGGAGAATTTAAGCTTTATTCAATAATCATGCAAGTGAACCCTGTTAGCAGCAAGAACCATAGCGATAATAATTAGGTTGTTATGCAATAAGAATCATAGCAGCACAAGTCGAACATATAAAATTATATTTATAAAATATAAGACCAGGGAAAGAAATTTCATCACGAAGTGTTCAAATACTATAAGAATTTTCTGAAACATTCTTTAAATTGCTGAAGTACATACCAGAATTAGCGCCAGTTCCAGCAAAGCTAGAAGCCACAGCACCGCTGAGTGCACCGAATCCATTGTGTCCAGAGTGCCCAGGTAAACCTGCAAGGTCTCCCGAGAGTCCAACGCCTCCTCCACTTCCCACCCCTCGATTTATCGCCGTACCTCTTGCACCCCCACTCGATCCCTGTGCATCGTGATCGTTGAAGATCGAATAAAGGATACATATATTATAATACTTACTGATGAGCTGTCACCGATGTCTCCTCTCGTGGGTCCTACGTCTGTGAAGAAAGGATTGCCTTTACCGATGGGTTTTGAGGGACTTGGTATGGGAACTGCTTTCTGAACCCAGGAACCAGCTCCGGTGCTGGCGTATCCTGAACTTGAGAGGAACGGGTTACTTACACCAACGTTAGTTGATGTACCACCTGAAAGGTGAAAATTTTGTGAGAGTTATTTATGGTAACTCATAATTAATAGTTATTTATAGGTTAGTTATATAAACAAGTTACACCATATGTCATACTACTATAGTTAAAGGACCCTTTCAAATTGATACAAGAATAAATAGATGATCAGAAAATATTTACCTGTATTGACGCTTGGAACCTTTCCGTTCAGAAAGGGGTTCCATACATATCCGCCATTATCATTTTCAACCTTGTTGATGTACGACGGACCTCCACACTTTCCTTGCTGACAGGGATATACGCTGTTTTCAGCAGTCGTAGAGGTTTCAACGCTTCCAGGGAACACCGGGTGAGAACTTTGCGAGTCATGGGGAGAAATAAAACCTCCCACTGGTCCAACTGTTTTTTCGACAGCTGTGCCTTGATCGCAAGGTTTACGAGATCCGCTACTGCATCCACCTCCGCAACCTTGATTACTGCTGCATTCACCTCCACAACCTTGATTACCGCTGCATCCTCCGGCACAATCTTGACCTCCACAGCCACCTGCTCCACCTGTAGATTGTGAACTTAATGGGACCTGATTCACCGAGTGACTTGTTCCTGGAGAAGCGCTAGGTCCAAGAGATGGAGATTTTGTTGGATCGAAAGATCCAGATGCACCAGACTTTGTACTTTCAAATGGTGAAGTTTGCTCAGGTTTAGTTGCTCCAGGACTTCCATAAAGTTGAGTCGTAGGTTTAGTTGTTGCAGAAGGTTCACCAGAATCTTCATGAGGTTTCATTCCAGGTACATGGTTAGCTGCAGGACGTTTGATTCCGACAGGGCTTCCCGGGGCAGGTTTAACGTCTATGTACACTATGTGGCTGTCTCCTTTACCGGAAGTGGGATGATCTGTACTTGCAGGGCTAGGTTTTCCATTCGGAGTGGATCCAGAGGGACCTTTGGTATCGGAGGGTTGTTTTTGATCAGGGCTTGTTCCGGCGAAAGCTACGGCGCTTGCGCTTGCGATGCTGTTGACACTGGGAGGACTTCCTGGACTACTTGGACCACCTCTTCCCGTACCTCCTGAATATCCTGTAGATCCTGTAGATCCTGGATATCCTGAATATCCTATATATCTTGCTGCTCCTGGAAATTGTGAATATCCTGAACCTGGATATCCTTGATGTCCTGAACCTGGATATCCTTGATGTCCTGAACCATCTGGATATCCTTGATATCCTGAACCATCTGGATATCCTTGATATCCTCTAGATCCTGGATATCCTGAATATCCTGCACCTCCTGGGCCTCCAGGTGCTCCTGGTGCTCCTGGACCTCCTGGTGCTCCATGGGCTCCTGAACCTCCTGCGCCTCCTGAGCCTCCTGAATATCCTGGTAATCCTGGACCTCCTGGTGCTCCAGGACCTCCTGGGCCTCCTGGTGATCCATTGTATCCGGCCCCTCCGGCGCCTCCATGTGCTCCGAAACCTCCTGGTGCTCCTGGAGCTCCTGGACCTCCTGGTGCTCCAGGACCTCCTGGTTCTCCTGAACCACCTGCGCCTCCTGCGCCTCCCGACGATCTTCGATAGTCTGGGTATCTTGAATATCCTTGATATGTTTGATATGTTGGGCCTCCTGGTACTCCTGGAGCTCCCGAGCCTCCAGGGCCACCTGGACCTCCTGGTACTCCTGGACCTCCTGCGCCTCCAGCACCTCCTGGTTGTCCTGGTTCTCCTGGACGTCCTGGAACTGCTGAGCCTCCTGGACCTCCTGGGCCTCCCGGTGCTCCTGGACCTCCTGGGCCTCCATCACCTCCTGGTTCTCCTGGTTCTCCTGGACGTCCTGGTCGTCCTGGACGTCCTGGTGTTCCTGGTGCTCCTGGGCCCCCATAAAATGATCGACCTCCTGGATATCCTGCACCTCCTCGGCCTCCAGCGCCTCCTGAACCTCCATGTGCTCCGGGTACTCCTGGAGATCCTGAGCCTCCAGGACCTCCCGGGCCTCCTGGTGCTCCAGGCTGTCCTGGACCTCCTGAACCTCCTGGTGCTCCTCTACCTCCTGGTGCTCCTGGCGCTCCTGGTGCGCCTGAACCTCCTGGTCCTCCCGGACCTCCTGGTGCTCCTGGTCCTCGTGGATATCCTGCATATCCTGAACCTGATGAATATCCTGTATTTCCTGAATATCCTAGACCTCCTGAATATCCCGTAGCCCCTGAATATGATAGACCTCCTGGATATCCTGAATATCCTGGATATCCTGGACCTCCTGGTGCCCGTGGACCTCCTGGTGATCGCGGACCTCCTGGTACTCCTGCAGCTCCTGGCCCTCCTGGGCCTCCTGGACCTCCTGGTAGTCCTGCGCCTCCTGATCCTCCTGCGCCTCCTGGTTTTCCTGGTACTCCCGGATATCCTATTACTGCTGGGCCTCCAGGACCTCCTGGGCCTCCTGGTGCTCCTGCACCTCCTGGCATTCCATGGCCTCCTGCACGTCCTGGTTCTCCTCGTGCTCCTGGACCTCCAGGTGCTCCTGGTGCTCCCGGTGAACCGCCTCCTGGACCTCTTGGTATTCCTGCACCTCCATGACCGCCTGAGCCTCCTGAACCTCCTGATACTCCTGATGCCCCTGCACCTCCTGGTGCTCCAGGACCCCCTGGCCCTCCTGGTGCTGTTGGCGATCCTCTACCTCCTGAACCTCCTGGTGCTCCTGAACCTCCTGGGGCTCCGTGTGCTCCTGGTGCTCCTGGGCCACCTGGACCTCCTGGAGCTTGTGGACCTCCTCGGCCTCCTTCGCCTCCTGGATAACCTGGACCTCCTGGACCTCCTGGTAATCCTGAACCTCCGCGGCCTCCTGCGCCTCCTGACGATCCTGAACCTTGGTGTCCTGTACTTCCTGGGTATCCTGCAGCTCCCGGATATCCTGCACCTCCTTGATGTCCTGTATCTCCTGAATATCCTGTACCTCCGTGATGTCCTGTACCTCCTGAATATCCTGTACCATCCGGATATCCTGTACCTCCGTGATGTCCTGTACTTCCTGAATATCCTGTACCATCCGGATATCCTGTACCACCTTGATGTCCTGTACCTCCTGAATATCCTGTACCTCCTGGATATCCTGGACCTCCCGGTGCTCGTGGCCCTCCTGGTGCTCGTGGACCTCCTGCTACTCCTGGAGCTCCTGGGCCTCCTGGAGCTCCTGGGCCTCCCGGTGATCCTGAACCTCCTGAGCCTCCTGCGCCTCCTGGTTTTCCTGGCACTCCCGGATATCCTGGTACTGCTGGGCCTCCAGGACCTCCTGGGCCTCCCGGTGCTCCTGGACCTCCTGGACTTCCATGACCTCCTGCAACTCCTGGTTCTCCTCGTGCTCCTGGACCTCCTGGTACTCCCGGTGCTCCCGGTGCTCCGCCTCCTGAACCTCTAGCTAGTCCTGCACCTCCTCTGCCTCCTCCGCCTCCTGAACCTCCTGACACTCCCGATACTCCTGGACCTCCTGGCGCTCCAGGACCTCCGGGCCCTCCTGGTTGTCCCGGTGAACTTGAACCTCCCGCACCTCCATCTGCTCCTGAACCTCCTGGTGCCCCGTGTGCTCCTGGTGCCCCTGGGCCTCCTGGACCCCCTGGTGCTCCCGGTGCCTGTGGACCTCCTCTACCTCCGTGGCTTCCCGGATATTGTGGACTTCCAGGGGCGCCAGGAACTCCCGAGTTTGGTCCATGGCCGATACCAATTGTTACGGAACCACCTCCTTGCTCGGTAGATCCATAAGAAAGTCCGAAAGGAGTACCTTCAGAATACTGTCTTGAACCAGTCTTTGTCCCAAAGGGAGAGCTATGTTGGCTACCATGTGAAGATCCGTATTGTCCTGATCCACTGTTCGATCCAAATGAAGTCCCATGTGAACCGTGCGATCCAGAATGCTGTCCTGTTGATCCAAAGGGAGACCCTGAACCTTCATGAGATCTACCATATTGTCCACTCGGTTGATTTCCACAGTTTGACCCAGTACATCCAGATCCCTGAGAACCATGTCCAGATGAACCTGACGAGTACTCAAGGGGCGTCTGTTTGTGCACGTTTGTAGATCCAAATGAATCTGGAGCTCGCTTCAATGGACCATCGCCTGTTCCATGATCTGTAAAATTGATTGTCAAAAATAATTATTATAAAAAATTGCAATTTATATTGTATTCATATTTTTAATACTGGGAATTTGTATGAACTGGCACACCACAATAACGATGATACACTTGTAATTTAATTCGATCATTTTGTACACTCTACTTTACCGACACTGATGCGTCGTAACATAAATCGAAACAAAGTTCGTTTAAAACTTGACACACAAGTTCCTTCATTCTCAAGTAATCATTTATCAGAATAATAATAAATATTCAAAGTAAGTATAAAAATAAATATTCAAAGTTCGATTAAAACTTGATACACAATTTTCTTTATTTTTAACCAATTATCATTCAGTTATCAATTGTATAAAAATAAATATTCAAGCTTAAAGTCCGACTAAAAAACACCGTTTTCTTTACTTTTATCATTTGGTTATCAGAGACGTGGCAAATACGTCTCCCGAACAAATTTACATTCCAACCAATTTTCCTGTCTCCTTTAGTGTCAAAACATTGACTAACCTTGACCACAGTTCGAACCAGGATAAATTCCCGCGCAACCAGTTTCTTTGTCCCAGCTACCAGACTGTTGTTCTCCTGCTGTAGGATTCCACTGACCACTTTGATATCCAGGTTTCGATCCTTGACTCCAGCTAGGTTTCGTTGTTCCAGAGTTCCAATTCGATCCATGTTGACCTTGGGTTGAGAAGGACCCATACGTCTGTTTAACAGGTCCAATTGGAGATCCAGTTGTACCACCGTGTCCTAGTTTATGAACCCTAGAACCCGTATGCTCCCTGTACTGTCCGTCATCCCCGTCATCGCAGTCGTCGTCCCGCTCTTCCGGTTCCGACTCCTCTTCCTGCTGTTCCCAGTAATCGTCGTCCTCCCACTTGCACTTGAGACACCCTTTCTTATTGTCGTAGCTTCGTATTTCTTTGTGTCCTCCGCTGACCGCGGAAGCGCCTACACATAATTAATCACCGTAATCAATTTGTCATCGTTTGTATATGTTTGTAATACGTACTGGTCGCTGCGTTTACATCGTGTCCTTGCACTGTAAAAACGATATCAAATTAAATGGAAGAGAATGGGATTAAGTTTGATTACCTGATCCAACGATCGTGGCGATCAGTAGGATCGCTGAAATTGTTCGGATGCAGATCCTTCGGTGACTCATCGTTAGCGGAGTCTCGAGGAATTGCGGCGCGAGCTTCGTTCGAATACTTGTATTTATAAGGATACCCCCGTCGGTGAAAGGATGCATCCCCGCGAAAATTTGCTTCTTGTGTGGCAATGAGTAATAATTGTCTCGCACACTCTGCCGGCCGGCTTTCTGATGACTACGTCATCGGACTTTAGGAGTTTCCACGGTGTGCACCATTCCCCTCACGTTTCGAGACGAGGATTATGCAAATCGCAGGGTGAGTCTCGCCGTCTTCGAATTTATTACGACGCGCGTATTATGTTCGCATTCCTATTGAGCTACGATCCTCTGTTTCTTAATTTTGTTATGATCGACATTCCAGAATTGAAAAAGTTGCCGGATGTTGTTTATCGGTTTAAAATTAACTGCGAGGCAAAAAGCGGACGAAATATGCAGGAATAATTAAGATCCTCGAAATCTTGAGACAAAAGGTTGAAGTAAATCATAGAATTGTAATGATGATAATATGTGAATGTTTCTACGAAACCATTGTGTAATGGATTTGCATGATCGCAGAATTATTTATAGATCTAACGATACTCAAACGTCGATATCCTGTATAGATTACATCTTTATATTGGGAAAAACCATAAATGTAAACTTCCATAAATCGGTAATCGAATGTCTAACATTATTGCAGTTAAATATATATCACGTATTCATTAATATATATCACGTATATTCAGTAAAAACTCAATCAATAGTTCATCAATAGTTTCATTCAATACATTACATTTCATTCAATACAAAGTAATTCGTATATTATCCTAACGCCCGTTTAAATTTCGCGGGTTATCGAAAGGATCGAGACGCGAGTTCGGTATCGATTGTAGCGATACAACGCCGCACCTCGCGGAGATTGATACTTTGGTGACGCAGGGTAATGGTTAGCAAAAAGTTTTATGGTAAGATTTTAATTTCGTTGAACGGTGTACTTTAAGTAGGTGAGTTTCGATATTATTTCAACTTACTACATTGAGTTTGCGTTATTATCGTCCGATTATTTTACTCGCGCAAGTTAACTAAACGCAAATCAGTCGCATATTCTAAAAGTAGTATTCCCGCGTTATTCGAATATTTCGTTTGAAAAAGTATTAATAAGACATACTTTTGTAACAAACGGTTGCATTTAACGGTACATACGTATCGTGAAACGGTTGGTGAACGGTGGAAACGATTTACGGATCGTTTGAGTAATAAAAGTTTTTGTTGTGTACTTAACCCTTCATATGAAATTTGAAACATTAAAAGTATATCTAGTTATTACTTTTATCCTTTTATATTTTGCAGACTAAGAAATAAATTTTTACTATGGCTGACTCCGATGACGAATATGATAGGAAAAGGAGAGACAAATTTAGAGGGGAGAGAACAGAATCTTATTCCAGAGAGGGACGTAGAGACGATAGAAGAAGAGATGACTGGGTTGATAGGTAACTATCTGCTTTTTAAACATTTGGCTATTGATATATTGAAAATTTGTTATCGTAGGAGTATGTTGTGTAACGGTATAAACAGCCTTTTGTAGTTTTAAAGGTAGTGATTATTCCAGAGAGTGGTCCAGTCGACCAAGACAGCGCCCAGATTACAGAGAATACCGTGGCGGAGGAGGTGGTGGTAGGGACAGATATAGTCCTGCTAGATCGCAAGAAATGGCACCTCCTATGAAAAGAATGAGAGCCGACTGGGACGATCGACCAAGATACGGACATGATTATTATGGAGGTGGAGCAGGTGGTGCAACATCTTGGGGCCCAGATCACTATCCACCTCCGCATCATAGTAATCATCATTATGGAAACCATGGTAACAGTAGCAGGTTTGTGTTTCTTATGTTATTTTTATAGTGATCTTCTTTTTTTTCCTGTGAATTTGTTCTTGATTTATGAACAGGATTGTCATGAAAAAAAGAGGTTGTACTGTAACTATGCAAAAGAGGAGTCGATTCACTCCAAGATTATTGGCTCGACTGAGGTAGCGCTTATGCACTTTCTATTGTTTAATTAATCTTAATCTTTGTTTTTGTACTTTACACAGTCGTGAGGTTGCTGGTAACTTCAGTAATTCCAATGTTGAGACTCAACCTCCAATGATGTCGTTTAAAGCGTTCCTTGGAACACAGGAAGATACGATTACGGATGAGGAAGCTATAAAGCGGTATAATGAATATAAATTGGAATTCAGGAGGCAACAGTTGAACGAATTCTTCGTTGCGCACAAGGATGAGGAATGGTATATTTCGTTTTCTTAAAATATATTTGTATTGTTCACAATGTTGTTCATAGTGTGTCATAGAGCTGTCATACTTAATTATGGACATAAGAAAAATTAATTTCTACAGTGGTTTAACGTCTATATTTTCCTTTTTTTTTTCCATTTATTCATACATTGAATTTGCAGTCAGTTTTTTTTTATACATGCATTGAACATTATATTCACTGTAGAAAATAATTGAGAAATTTAATGGAACTACCATGTCTCTGTCCAGACATGTATGCGCGGAGGTGCATACGTACGTTGGACAGGAAGACGCGAGGGTGTAGTAGTTTTATAATTTTTGCTAAATTGCAGACACAGTTTTATAGATAATTGCAAGCAATATGACCAGCTCTGTCTATCCCTACAGCGTACAGCCAGCCACGTCTTATGCCTTGGGCACAGGTCACCTCGCTCGTTTATTTTTTCGTACGATATTTTATGTATATCGCGTAACGCGCATCACAGAAGAATCGAGGTGTCTATTAGGTAGTTAAATAGAAAATGCGAGCTGGGCGCGCAAAGCCCAAACATGCTCGTGGTAGGCCGCGTTCTAAACCCGTTTAATTATTTCTATCATTCGAGAAATATGCTATTGTCACAATAGACCTCTGTATCGACGAGAAAACTGAATGCGAGTAAAAGTATCAGACTACAGGTGAGACTTCATTCTGTAACTGACAATGTTGACGGTATGAAATGATAACTTGTTAATAATCGTCTCGAGAAAAAGGATAGAAGTAATGCTTATTCACGAGGAATGATTCGATCTAGATACGGATGGGAAACGTAATGATTTTATATTTGAACCAACACCTATCGCGACAGATTTCTCAGTCACGATTTACGTCACTATATTATTGAACGATTTCGTTCGCAATTTCAAGAGGATTTCATTGAAAAAGCACATCCTGTGCTTGCGTGAATATACATATGTTCTCGATATAAAATTGTATTGAGAAGTTAGCTATAATGACTATTATTTTAACTTTTATATAACTTTTTTTAAACACATATACGATATTCGTTCGCTTTAACTGACGAGGAATTATTTTAATGTCGACATTGATACAACTTTTTTTCTCGATTATTAGGTTCAAAATAAAATATCATCCTGAAGAGTCAGTGAAGAGAAAGGAGGAACAAGTGGCAGCCCTCAAGGTATAAATTATTGATTTATTGATACTGTAACAAAGTATTGAAATGGTTTTATCGATATTATTTTATTTTGTAGAAACGCGTTGAAGTGTTCTTGGAAATGCTTGATGTAGGAGAAATAGATAAAGTATCCGTCGATGCTGACCAAGCCGATGTCTTGTTACATTTATTAGATGCAGTGGTTATTAAATTGGAAGGTGGTACAGAGGAAGATTTGCAAGTTTTAGAAGTAAAACCGGTGAACCCTGTTATATCTAAGGATACAAATAAAGATAAGGAGGATGTAAAACATAAAATTGGAAGTGATAAAAAAGTGGAAAGCAGGTAAGATGTTAATTAAAGAAAGAAGGTTGACCAAAACAGAACTAATCGATATTACAAACTTACAGCGATACAAATAAGACAGACGAAACGTCGCAAGCAGAGAAACCAAACAACGGTCAGAATGTAAATAACGAAAAAAATGCGGAGAAGGAGGAAACTTCGATAGAGGAGACTGAAAAATCAGAAGAGAATACAGAAGAAACGAAAAAGGAGGATGATATGGACGTCACAGAAAAACCGGAGGAAACCAATACTAAAAAGAGGAAACGAACTGATAGCAACAGCAGTAGTAGCAGCAGCAGCAGTAGCAGTAGTTCTTCCGGTAGTGACAGCAATAAACCCGATACACCGAAAGCGGAAACTTGTAAGTATAATCAATATAATCATCGTATACAATTGCTATTTACAATTTCATGATTTTCCAGCTGCGACCGAAAAGACAGACGCAAGAAATGAAAACGCGGATGCGCAAGATGGCAAGGAAGATGACCAGGAAGTTAAGGCTGACAAGGAACAACCGGAAACTAAAAAGTCTGCGATGGAGCCGGAAGCTGTGATCGATCTAGCCAGCGAAGATAAGGAGAAAGAACCAAGAGCTCTGCACAAAACTAGTAGCATCTTTCTTCGTAATCTAGCTCCAACCATCACCAAGGCAGAAGTCGAAGCGGTTAGTTATTTATCTGTTAAATATATTTCTGCTTGCGTGATTAAATATATTAATAATTTACTGAATAGATGTGCAAACGCTTCCCTGGATTTCTACGAGTTGCCATAGCAGATCCGCAACCGGAAAGAAGATGGTTTAGAAGAGGATGGGTGTCTTTCGAAAGACAAGTGAACATAAAGGAGATATGTTGGAGCTTGAATAATATTCGAGTAAGTTTACGTGCGTTTGTAAAAAAAAGAAAATGGTATCAATATGTTATATAACTTGTCTAGTTGCGAGACTGCGAGCTTGGCGCTATAGTGAATCGGGATCTGTCGCGACGCATCCGTACAGTGAATGGTTTGACGTCTCACAAACAAATAGTCAGACACGACATCAAGTTGAGTGCCAAAATAGTTCACAATTTGGACAACAGGGTTGGTCTGTGGAACGAGGAGAAGAAAGAGGATAACGCAATCAAACAAGAAGATGATAACAAAGAGAATAAGAGCATGCAAAATGTATGTAAAAGAATAAGCCGTAAGAGGTTTAGTAATCTAGCCGATACTGCCGATTGTCACTAAAATATTTTTATACACATTTTCACAGGCGTTTGGCTTATCATCTAAAAATCCTGTACTGAAAAATATCACTGATTACCTGATAGAAGAGGCATCAGCCGAAGAAGAAGAGTTATTAGGAATGTCCGGTGATCAAG
Organism: Megachile ligniseca; assembly: GCA_945859555.1. Taxonomy (NCBI): domain Eukaryota; kingdom Metazoa; phylum Arthropoda; class Insecta; order Hymenoptera; family Megachilidae; genus Megachile; species Megachile ligniseca. The sequence continues at coordinate 3,882,128 of OX243792.1, forward strand.
AAGAGGGACAACTAGGTGGTGATGGGGATGGCCCTCTCGAAAGAGACCCAACTTTAATTAAAGTAAGTAATTCAGGGTAATCAAGATTCGGCTAGTCTTTAAAACTCGCTCTGTTTTTAGGTTTTAGACAGATTGATTCTCTATTTGCGAATAGTTCATTCGGTTGATTACTACAATCATTGTGAGTATCCAAACGAAGACGAAATGCCGAATAGATGCGGAATAATGCACGTCAGAGGTTCGCCTCCGACCGCCAAAGTATCTAGCACAGAACTGTCCGAATATTGTCGCAATTTCGAGAATAAAATGGCTGCATTCCTACAGCCTGTCGCCACTTTGTCTCAAGAGGAGTTCGATAAACTGGGCGCCAAAAATGCTGAAGCGTATCCTTTTTTTACATACAACTACGTTCAAATTCTGTTCTTTTACACTATTTCCTTAACGCTGGAATCAGTGAAGTCGAGAAGTTCGTGCAAGCCAACACTCAAGAATTGTCGAAAGACAAGTGGTTGTGCCCGCTTAGCGGGAAAAAGTTCAAGGGACCAGACTTTATCCGGAAACACATATTTAACAAACACGGGGAAAAAGTGGCGGAGGTAAAAGCGGAAGCGGAATATTTCAACAATTATTTGAGGGACCCGAAGAGGCCGCAGCTTCCAGAACATCCGGGAAACAAGGCACCTCCTAGAGAAAGCATACGCGGCGAGAGCTTTAATCCCTATGGATGTACCACGTAAGTACATGAATAAAAAAACTAATTCTTTCATTAATTTTCATCGCACTTTGTAGTCAAATGAATTAATGGAATAATTTATTTTACAGATTTGGAGGATATGGTGCAGGATATGGTGGCAGCAGAGGAGGTTACGGATCCAGTTACAGTGCTGGATTCGGTGGAGGATTTGGAATGCCACGTCCCACTCGTGGTGGATTCAATAGAGGACGGTAAGAAATTTGTTCATAATTCTTTCGCTCGCCAATGTTGAACTGTAACACAGTAAAGTGCGTTTTTTCCCGAGTCTCGAGATTCTTTTGCATACGTCTGTCAGAGTCAGTTTCTAAAATTGGTTTCCTCGCATTGAACGTGGTGATACGCTGTTTTACAGGGCTGCACCGGATTCGACTTCAAGGCCTGTTGTTAATTATAATGATTTGGACCAGCTAGACATGGATATGTTCTAAGTTTTGTCGGGTACTGCTCAAATCTTTTATAAGAAATTAATAAAAATATTACTATCGAACTCTTGTGCTAGCAGATTCATATCTGGATTACGTAACACGCTAATTCGAACCGCCACGCGATTTAAATATTTGCTAAACGAGAAAACGAAATAGTGTTACAAAATCAGCACATTTGTTTCATAATTAATGCGGGATAAAGTTCACGACTCGTGTATATAAAAAAGAATATAAGTATATACAGTAACGTGTATTTTGTTAAAAAAAAAAGACAGACTGTTCGTGCTATTCTAGAACAACAGAGACAGATACTGTAATCTTACAAGAAAAGAAATATAACAAATAAAATTATTTGTTACTATACTTATACATGTGCCTTTATTTTACATCCCATGTCTCCGTACAAATCCTATGTCCAGTTGGTCGTATCGCGCGTTTTCGTGTTCTTAGTTTCGCGGATAAATATGATATTGCATGCTCTTTCGTATTTCACGTAATCTGTTCAAATTGCAAAACGTTTTAACTTTTATTAAACGTTACAGTGGCGGCGGTGGAGACTTTCGACCAGTCATTCATTATCGCGATCTTGACGCGCCGAGAGAACCGGACGAATTCCTATAAAACTGCTTCGATACAATGATCATTTCGAGGAATCAAGGACGAATACGCTGCTCTGAAAAAAATAATATTCGAACCGTGTGCGTATTATATAATTTGTATATACTTTATTCACTCGAGGAAAACATTTTGTTTAGGTAAAAGACTAGGTAGAAATTCTGCGAAGAATCGATCCACGTCGCATACATTTCAGAAGACTTTATACAAACGCGGTTAATTCATTAACTGTATACAAAAATATATCTACGTATACGTAATTATCTTGTACGCGTGTGTATAAGTACGATTCACGAGTAGAAACATGGACGTTAAAAGTTAAGATCTCTTACATGTATACACACACGCACACATACATGTATACACAGAGAGACGTACATACATTATATATCTTATTCACAATAGGTGAAAAATAATGTAAGACACACAAGAAATTTCATTGCTATTGTAATTGGAAGTATATAATGTGTGAATAAAAATGAAAAGTATCGTTTCCTAATTATTCTGGAATTAAGTATTGCGCTTGTCAAACCATTTATTACGTACCACTGCGTGTGTCTATACAGCACAATTATATACATTAATTACACGTGTCTATGATAGAAAAAGGAATACTGTAACGCGTAATTATTGGCTAAGAAATCCGATCTTTGCAATGCCTCTCGTCGCTTCCGTCGCCGCAATCGTCGACGCCGTTGCACTTCATTCCCTTAGCGATGCATCTGCTATTTCTAAAAGCGAAAACAACTTTTTATTTTCTCATCGACGAAAGAGATCTCTGCTCGTTAAAATCGACTCACTGGCATGTAAACTCGTGCTTGTTGCACCGTCCTTGGCACCCATGAGGTTCGTCAGATCCGTCAAGACAGTCTGGCAAGCCATCGCAGAAACGTGCTTTCAATATGCATTGCCCGTTACTGCACGTGAACTCGTTTTCCGATGGACATGCTGATATCAAAAGAGACTACGTCGTTGCGATGGTATAAATTTAAAAAAAAGCAGCGTTTTAGCGTGTATCCACGTACAGATGAAGCTTTGATCTTCATACGTTACAGGATAGAGCCGATTTTATTAATTTGCTAAAGCGTTTAATTCCTTCAATCAAAAGCGGTATTGTGTATATGAAATCAAAGAGATCATTGTGCGCGTGCTCGTTTGGTAGAAGAAAGCCTCGGCAAATAAGCGGTTTAACCCTTTGCATTAACCAGATTGACCTTGAGAGTAAACTTCGGTATAAACTGTTTCGTATATCGATGTAAGTGTATAGATTGAACAGAACAGTATTAATTATGATAGCCACATCGAGTGCAAAAGCCAGAAAGTGAAATAATACAAACGGGATATTTTTTTTAAAGCTTCAGTCCCACTGTTCATCATGTAGCAATTACAACAGCAAACGTGAAACATGCAAACATTAATTTGTACAGAATAAATGTACTCACACCAACCGAGATTACGACCTACGAAGAGAAACAGAAAAAAGAAAACAAAGTTGAGAAGGACCTTCACCCACAGGAAAAAAAAGAAATAGAAAAATGGTACACGAATAGAGGGACGGTCAACGAACCATCGGATCTCACGGAAAACAATTTACAATTATTCAGCGTGTTTCACACGGGAAACGGCGATCGTTCATAATTATTTTGACAACTCGATGATTCGCCGAGTCGCCGTCGCGCGTACACGAGTAAGTCGTTACGCGTATCTTACCTAACGTGCAATTAATCTCGTCGGCTGCGTCCCAGCAATCTATCTTGCCGTCGCATCTCTTTTCCAACGGAAGGCAGGAAGTCTCGTTACCGCACTGGAAATGCGTCTCCAGATCGCAGACTGTAACAAGCGTATCAACCATCAGCCTTATTGCTTTATCTTTGTATCGTTGACATGTTACTATCGTTTACTAAATCCATGTAGATAAACGCGAGAATTTGTAACGAGAATTTGCATTCGCTCGGATACAGAAGCCTCGCAAACAACGGTAAGAAAACGGTAAAGCCGATAACAGAAAGTCATATGTCGGACAAAAGAAACTGGGCTAATGCGACGTACAGGGTGTCTCAACACACCGTTAAAATCTCGCGTAATTCGCTTTAACAGGATATTCGCACGTTCATTTTTCTCGAGACGCTACCAGCACGCACCGCAATTGTACTCGTCCGAGTGATCGTAGCAATTCATGTGTCCATCGCAGCGTTTGTCCACGGGGATACAGAGGGTGTTGGAGCAGGTCCACTCGTCGTCCAGACAGTAATGCTCGATGTCCACGCACCTTTATTAAAAAATAAACATTAAAATATTACATTAACATTAAACATTATAAAAGAAAAAACGAGCAAGTTTCTTTATGCACCTAAAAGCATCCACGTCGAGTCGGTGACACTTTTGTTTGTTAACCAGACAAAAGCCAGCGCATCCTGTGGGGTCGTGAGGGTCAAGGCTGACCCGGCAAATAGGTACCTCTTCATCAGCCAGAGCCACGCAAACTTCTTCCCGTAAACAGTCGTCGCAGTACCTAGTGGAATTAACGGTCGTAGCTTCCGTTTCTGTTTGCAATTCTGACAAAGTGTTGTTCTGGTCATCGCTGGGAAGTAAGCTGGTTACGATACTGGTTGTTGTCACGTTGTTCGGTTGTGTGATGCCGGGCAGGAAGGTGCCTGCCAGCAGCTTCGACTCGTTCTTGGACGATTTCAGGTACTGTTGAATGATCTGCAGCTTCTCGGGCTCTGCAAAGAGGGCGATCTAAGCGTGATATCGGCTGCTGGACAATTTAACGGGGAGCTAGTTTAACGAGCATCTCGGGTTAAAGAATGGTCTGGCCAGAAATAACTCCTTGGAAAATGAACGGTCAACGCCTCTTGCCATTCCTCGTCACAGGCGCTTCTGCGTGACTTCTTAACTCGATCCGACGCTTCTCGAGCTGAACCGCGCGAAGGGAGCACGGCGTTGACCCACTGGTTAAATTCATCTCGTTCAATTATTTCGCTTCGTCGAATTAAACCTCGGCTCGACGATTGGCCACGCGGTCCACGATTAATTACCGCACGCTTTTCTACCACTTGATGTTTCTGCTTACCGAAAGCGATGTAGAGAGCGAAGGCACCGATTCCCAGCAGCGTCAATATCAGAACCAACAGGAACCCCACAGATCTGGTACATCCGGATGTCTCGAGAGGACGCGCCAAATGCAGGGTCCATCCGTGGCGATGTTTACGAAGTCTTGCTGGATGCGGCGGGGGCTCCCCCCTGACGCTGCGTCGCAGGTTAATGCGATTTTGGGAGGACGGTGTTTGTGTTCGTAAAGGGAGGGAATAGGCCCTCTGAAACAGAAGATTCGGATAAGGATCTTGTGACGTTCGGTCGCGATTAATGCAGGTTCACCTGAAGTTCAGCCATCGATATTGCATTATCTGCAAACTGACTCGCCGATTCCTCGATAATCGTTTTATCTGTCCGATATCATTTGGAAGCTAGTTCCCAGAAATAACAAAGGTGCGGTGACTAGATACTAAACCATTAATGATTCATCGGTAAGAAGAGCAAAAAGTGTTTTGGTTACACTTTTCTCGAACAGTTTTCACTAGTGTATTCCGGACAGGCTACGGAGCTCACAGTTGAGTACAGCTTCATTTTTAACGAAAAAGTACGTTAAATCGTGCTCGAACGTTACGCGAACGTAAGGAGCTGTCGCGTGTGCCTGTCGAGGCAATGGTCCGCGTCAAACTGACTATGTATCGGTTCGCGTAGACACTCTTTACCTGCTTACGTTAACCCATTCGCGTTTGATCGTAAAAAAAATTTGCGTCGTTGTCTCAGGAAAAAAAGGTAATGTCTTTAACACATTCGTACACTTCCTGTATTAATCACTTGATCGATGAAATAATTGTTAGCTTTGACGATAAGAGGATTTCTTTCGTTCGGGAATAAGGTTTCGAACTCGTGAAATGTTACACGTTCATTTCCTTCCGCTCGATTTCGCGCGGAAAACTCGACGTGGGCAGACATCAACGCGTCTGGCTATAGATAGACGTTTTCCACTTCCGTTCCGTTTTGGTCGTTTAGGGCGGACAAGCGCCAGACGCCGTGTGTCGAGAAAAAGGAGACTATCTATATTACCTAGATCAGTACTATCGAATTTTACTTATAATTGTAAATACATAAACAATTTTTCGTGTAACTGTAAATAAACTGCATGTTTCCTGTGAAATAAATACCTACATTACATTTTGTGTATAATTGTTAACACATAACCTACATTTTTCGTATAATAATAAATACATAACCAACATATTTCGTATAACATAAATATATAACCTACATTTTGCCTATAATTATAAATACATACTCTAGACTTTTCATAAAATAGTAAATACATAATCTACATTTTTTGTATAACAGTAAATACATAAACTACATTTTGCATATAATAACGAATTTTTAAATCGTTTCAAATTTGCCGCGCATAGATCGCGATCGACCCTCACATCAATTCTTTCTTCAGTCGCACCGCGATGAAATAAAATGCGACGAAAAAAGAAATGACGCCGATGTTTGAGCCGCAGAACATCGCAAACAGCCGAAGGATATTTCGACTTGTCTGCTTGGAATATAAATGAGGCCGAAAAGATTTCATAACGTTCGTAAGTACTGCCTGACGAATCTAGAGACTTTTGGCCTAATTTTACACTCTATGTTGACCATGAAGAATGCCAGAGCATGTCTGTCATTGTAACGGGTGAAAATTTGTGTAGTGTTTATGACAAAAATTTATAATATAAACTGTAAAGAGCTTTACGCACTGCATCATAATATATCAAATAATAGAATGATGTGTAATGTTATATAAAAAGGACATCAAGTAGAAAATAAAAGATGACGTGTATGTATCAAAGAGAACATGAGAAATTTATAGATATGAACTGTAAAGCTCATCCTATTGAACCACTTAGAAAATAATTGATGACTGTACGTATACAAAAAGGATATGAGAAATTTATGACATGGACTTAAAGCTGAACCTACTAGAACCACTTAGAAAATAATAGATGATGTGTATAGATACGAGAAATTTAGAGGAAGTTCTGTTATAAAGCTTGAAAAGGGTGAGAAGATGACAAATGTTCAGTCAACAATAAGGACGGAAAGGGATGAAGTGTTAATTCGAAAGGAAATAATAAAATTGTTTATCCAAGTAAACATTTTGTTTTAATTATTTTATCCGGGACAGCGCGAACGCAGTCCCGACTACCAAAAATTATACGCCCGAGATACCCACATTAGGGGTATTCGCAAGGGTCAGCCTAACCGTAGTGCAATGGAAAAGCCTCGCCCTGGAGGAACCGCCTTCTTGATCACGGTAACCTCTGCGCCAGGTAAGTATGCTTTCCTCCGCTTCGAGCGTCAACTTATCCTATCCCGTACGCTACTTCAGCTGCGAGAAACTCGGTCCGCTCGGCGCCACCTAGCGGCCGACCCGAGAGTTACTCTTTCATCGCAGCGGCAGTTCTCAACCTACTTTCGCTTTCATACAGCGATTCTCACCCTGTGATCATGTCAAGCAAATCAATGATCGAGTTAATAAATTTATTTTAGATACTTTTAGATTATTATTTAATACTTTTTTATCCGGAATGCACTAGTGTAAAGAAGATGGAGTACAATTACAGAAACAGATGCAGATAACCTTACAGAGATGGTAAACTTTTCTGTTTCTATTTTGAAGCATGTCAGAAAAAAGAACAACTAAAGAACTACATATCTTCATTCTAAAATATTGAAGAGTATATGCTTGTTCCAAAATAGTGAAGAACATACTTGTTTCAGAATATTGAAGAATATATGCTTGTTCCTAGATATTGAACATTTCTCTATTTAAAATATAAAAGGTATATCAGGTATAGAATCAATTCAATCAATTCAATCAACAAATCAAATCAGGTATAGAACTATGTATCCTCCTTCTAAAATATTAAAAAACATATCCTTGTTTAAAAGTAGTAAATAATATATGCTTGTTTCAGAATATTGAAGAACTTATCCACTATCTAATATATCAAAGAACTATAATATCAACTAGAAAACTGTACATCCTTTATTGAAGAATATATCCTCATTTCAAAACATTGAACAACATACTCTTATGCTGAAATATTGAAGAACATATCCTTGGTGCAAAATAGTGAAGAGTATATTCTTGTTACAAAATATTGAAGAATATGTCCTTGTTCCAGAATATTGAAGAACATATCCTCATTCCAAAATATTGGAGGACATATCCTCTATCTAAAATATCAAACAACTATACATCAATTGAAGAACTATATATCCTCTTTCCAAAATATTGAAGAATTCTTGTTCCAAAATATTGAAGAACATAATTATTCCAAAATGTTAAAGAACATGTCCCGTATCTAAAGTATCAAAGAACTATAAATCAACTGGAGAACTGCATATCCTCTTTTCAAAATGTTGAAGAATATATGCTTGTTCCAAACTACTGAAGAACATATTCCTTATTTAAGGAATTAAAGAATTATATATCAATTGGAGAATTATATGTCCTCTTTCAAAAATATTGAAGAAGGTATCTCCTACTTAAAGCATCAAAGGATTATATATCAACTGGAGAACTACACACCCTTTTTAAAAAATATTGAAGAAGATATCCCCTACTTAAAGCATCAAAGGATTGTATATCAACTGGATCACTACACACCCTTTTTCAAAAATATTGAAGAACATATCCTCTATCTAAAATATGAAGAAACTATACATCAAATGGAAAACTATGCCCTTTCCAAAATATTGAAGAACATATCCTCTCTAAAATATCAAAGAAAAGTAGCAGAAGTACACAGACATTACTCACCTGAAAGGAAGCGTGTTCCTTGACATCAGTAAAGAATATCGGCGTCTCCTTCGCGTACCATCGATCCTGAGAGTAGATCGAGTTGACCCTCATCCCGGCCCTAGTTTTCTTCTCCGCAGCGTCGTCCTTGCTCGCAACGACATCCTGGCCATTGTTTTTCTCGTACTCGATCAGCTTCGACTCGTTTTGAACCTTCTCAGAGATTGTGAACACGGAGGACACGTTGCTTCCGTTCACGGTAGCGTCCTCCGGTACATCGGACAAATTATCGAGGATCGTTCGACCATTCTCCGTGGTGTACGGACGATTGTCCCTGTTCTTCTTCAGTATCTCGTCGTTCGCCTTGCTCCTACAATGTTTACAATCCTTCTTCCTGCGTCTTCTGTTGGGTCTGCATTCGGTCTGGACTGCAACCTCGTCCAGGTTCCCCGATTCTTCCGCTTCGCACGCGTTTCTTCTACGATTCTCGCGAACGGAGGAGCTGGTGGCAGCGGGTTCGGGGCCGACAGCTCGACGAAAGGGCAACGTGAGATTTCGTCGGAACGCATTCGGAATCACCTCGTCCAACGATCCCTGAACATCTTTTGATACGTCGCTCGGGGGTACCTCTATGCCCGGTAGAATGTCCTCGTACACGTGGTTATCCGAGATTTCAGGGAGCTCGATCCTCTTCGAAAACTCTTCCACTCGTGCCTCCTCCTCGAAAGCTTGGTTCTCCATCTGGATACAGAGAAAATTTACAAGCTTAGTGGGCCATTATACTTGGGGCAATGTACATATGACAAGTTTTTATTTTCAAACTTTATTACTGAGATAAGTAAGAATCATGACGATGTGATGGCCAGGTACATCTACTTCAAAAAGCCCCTTAAGTGCTAGATCTGTTCTAATTTTCCCGTCATTTTTCTGTGGATCGAGCTCATCTGAGCAATATTTGTTCGATCTCTACGATCAATGGCTGATCGATTCGTGACAAGTTACGTTCCCTACGAAAGAACGGTGCGCTCGAAGATAATTAAACGTTTCGTGGGCTGCACCGGCCAATTATCGTGTCCCCGATGATCGCCGGTCCGTTTTTTCCTCCGCGTGGCTCGCTCAAGGAAACCAACGATTCGTTTATCGATTCGTTTATCGAATGTGGGTAGAGAAAAAACCGGACGCTCCCACGACGACCGATTCGAACCTTACGACCGCTAAATTAATCGATATCGACTGCGATATTACTCGATTCCTACATGATGCAGGAGCATCAAATTCGACCTTACATGATTCGCAAAAACAATTATACTTCACGAGGTTAGCTGCGTATAAAAGGACTTTGCCGAAGGTCGCTATATAATGTAGACAAAATATCGGATAATTTGACGCTTTGTACTCGAAGATTTATTTTGTCACTTAGAATGTCTCTCAAAGGGGACAACCCAAAATCATCGAAATGTGAAAAATTACAGAAGGAACAGAGGGAAAAATCTTTTGAGTAAATAAAAAAGTAAAGAAGAGCAAATCTCTCTTTGTTCCGGAGGAAAACGTACCGCGGTAAGGGGGCCAATTAACGATCGGCAATCTACCGAGCAATAAGTAAATAGCGCGAGGGAGCGTAAATTGAACGGCGAAAGAGAGTTGCGACGAACGAGGGAGCGGAATTAAGCGTCTCGTTGGGGAGCATCCCGACGATTGTCGCAATTATCGCGACTTGACTCTACCGATTGATCCCGGCAAGTCTCTGACGTCATCGACCTCGTGGATCTTCGACGGATCCTCTGCGATCGCGAGTCCATCGTTCTCGTTTGCTTTACCCGGCTATTTCAACGCGTTTTCTCTTGCCGCGTGGTATCCGTGGCACGCGTGTTTCCCAATAAAACGCGATCCACCTCGTTGTCTTCATCCTGTGTTATTATTTCGATGCTCTCGAACGTGAGAAAAGATGTCCCGCCTGTTGCTCTACTTTAATTATGGCGTACGATTTAATTGTGTAATTACGTATAACGTATGTATGATTGCAAAGTAACTTGCAAACCTATGAACAGAATACTACAAATTGATTTGAAAAACTTTCGCTATGATCAACTTTAACCCTTACACTATTATTTGCCAGCTAAGTTACGACTAATCGCTATAATATTAAAACGGATAAAGAAAGTTGAAATTATATGGCAATTTGGTATTATGCAATCGTTGACTATGCAAATTATTGGACTTGACCTACAAATTGAAACTTATTGAAAATTACAGTGAAATTGATCACAGCTGAAGTACGAATGCGTCATGAATGCGTCAAGAGTGCGTCATGGGTGCGTCACGAATACGCCAAGAGTGTGTCACGAATGCGTCAAGAGTGCATCACGAATGCGTCAAGAGTGCGTCAAGAGTGCGTCACAAGTTACACTCATAAAACTGAAAAGAATTAATTATTGTATACAGCATAATCATGTAATTATACAAATATATAAGTTTGCGCAAACTAATTCGAAACAATCAATGAGACGGGGACACAAAAATGGAGAGAAGCAAATAAATCGAGAGGCGGGAAGAAATCTGTAGATCCGTAGAACCCTAAGAGCAATTAGCGGTAAGACCATTAGGGGATCTCCGTCGAATCGACGTAACTAATCTCCGGCGTGTTTCTATTACGAACGAGGCAGCGATCGAGGATTAATTCCATGCATCAATCGAGACTGAGTCAACCGGCGGTGACGCATTGCGCGAAACTAACAGGACCGCGTATCGCCGGTCGAATGTTAACGAGGGAAACGCGTTTCCGATGAAAACCAGTCATCGAATGGCACGTGAAGGAAATCTCCACAACCTCCGAATGATTCGAATGACACGATGTGAGACCACGCGAAACCGCTTTCCAAGGTGAACCAATCGATCGAATCGAATCGATAAGATTGCCCGGTCATTTTTGTCTATACAGATGTTACCGCTGCAAGTATCGATAAAATGGATACATGATATTGGGTTCTCATAGCATGTGAACTTACATGTGTACTTTTAAGTGAATCAATATTTAAATAAATCAGAAAACACTTCAAATTTTAAAGAACACGATGCAGATATAATCTATTATATCAGTACATGACAAAGATACCAGGTATAAATAATTTCAATTATTTATTATTTAAAAAAGTACGAATATCGAGGGAGCAAAATAAAAAAAAGACCAAAATAAAAATTTATGCCAAAAAGTTTGACACAAGAGTTACACTCTCCAGCACAGATATAAAGTGTATCGTGACATGATGCATTAATCAACTCCGTGAAACGTGTCAAAACGTGCATATCGATTTCTCGTCGCTTTAAACACCGAGTTTAGAGAGTATTCGGGTCTTGCGCGAAAATAGAAGGGGAGGAAAAGAACAGAGGCGTCAATCGGTCAGTCGAGACCGGTGGCTAATTAGTTCTCATCTACGCTTCTAAGGCTGCCGTCTCTTCTTACGTTGCACCGTTCGCTCAATTAGAGGTTAACCAATTAACGATGAAACGCCCCCGTAAAGGGTTTGCTGCAGCTGACGCGCACCCCTTTGCAAAACGCTCTATTTCCTTCCAGCGATTCTCGGGTCTTCAAGGTTGCATCGAATAATCGAAACGTTGCTTACAAATCGTAACATTGATGTTAGAAGTGATCACATTGATATTGTAAGTCGTCACATTGATGTTACAAGTCGTAACATTGATGTTGCATGTCGCAATCAACATCATATGGCTATTACATACTCGTCAATACATGGATCAACATATATGGCTATTACTCGTCAATACATGGATCAAAATCACATACTCATCAATACATGAATCAACATCATACAGCTATCACATACTCATCACATAAGTATAAGATCTAGCAAGTGCTCTTATATTTGCAGCCTTCTTCAACAAAAATTTGATCCAGCTCTCGGTCCACATAACACTACAAATACTATGTACATATTCCTAACTAGTATAAATGATCTGTGAATTTTTCTATTCTGACCAACTGAGGCACCTGCGTACACCAACTCGTGTACTAAAGTAAATAGTGAACCTAATAGCGAGCGGGAAAATGGAGGGTTGATCAAAATCGTATATCGGCGCGTGGCACTCTCCAAGATACCGATTCCTTCGTCGAATTCGTTCCGGTCCAGCGTGTGCCGTAATTGCTTCGGTCGTTGATTAATCGACGAGCGATTTCGACGGTTTGCCTTGCGAGTAGACAATTACCGACGAAATACGCACGACCCAACACGCGTGTGGTTACGCGGGACCCCGCAATTAGTCACGTTGCGAACGTGCGCATCCACTCGTGTTTACGGGTGCATTCTGCTCTTAAGACAGTGCAGAAACACTCCGACAAAATCGAGGAAATAATATTCAAACTTTGGCAGAAGATGGGGATGTAGGGATTTGAAGACATAGAGATGTGGACATGTAGAGATTTGAAGATGCAGAGATGTGGACATGTAGAGATTTGAAGACATAGAGATGTGGACATGTAGAGATTTGAAGATGCAGAGATGTGGACATGTAGAGATTTGAAGATGCAGAGATGTGGACATGTAGAGATTTGAAGATGAGATGTGAACATAGAGGAATAAGAATTATAACTTAGATAACTTAGATACCATAGCAATTGTAGAGTACAGAATTCAGAGTATAAAAATTTGCAGACACCATTTGAACTGATAAAAATTAGGGAATAGTGATTTACAATATATCAATTTAAGAAATAAAACTGAAACCTAAATGCAAGGTGTCCTCAGCACTACTCTCTTAACTCTCGACAAATTCAGTTTCCTACAAAAAATGCAATTCTTAATGAAGTAACGTTCCGTAGAATGTACTCATGAAAACCGGTTGTTTGGTCGCACGTGTCGTGCCATATGTCGGTGCACAGGGTGGGCAAGGGCTAACGTTACGCATCGAACACCACTACGTGTTACATCACAGGATATTCGTTGCAAATTGCTATTTGTCCTCGGGTCGTCTCAGACCTGTTCTTTACCCTCGAGACACGATCAAACTATCGATCTAATTACTGCTATTTTCTCTTAATTACCAGCCGGAGGAAATCACTAGTTTCAAGCTTCACAAAATTTGTTTGCTGCACTGCATGTATCAGTTGATATTAACTTATTGCAAAAATTATACCTTGAAATATACTGTTGTAAATGCATTTGTGATCGATTTCTAGTTTTCAATTTTTAGCATAAACGATTTTCAAACGCTTTGGAATAAAAGATGATGTGTCCGCAATATTGAAACTTGATGGAATGTTTGAAGAAACATTCGCAATGAGTCATTCGAATCTCTGGTATTCGATTACCGGAAGATCGGCAGCGATTCCGTTGTTCCTTTCTCGTGTGCACGTTGATATCACGGAAACAACAATGGCGCATTATACGAGAGCGTGGTCCTACAGCCACGACTCCGCTCGAATTTTTCGACAGTATCGCGATCCTCCGTTTTCACGGTGGCTCCGTAGGCCATTAATCCGTAGGTTTCGAGCGGTTATTATCTTCGTTGCCTTCTCTTATTTGCTTTGCTAATTCCCTGATGTAGATCGAGCAACTGCTAGATATCACGGTCGCTAAAACTTTGCTATATAAATTATTTATTATTCATCCGAAAGGGGAACAATAACTTTCGTGGGAACGAGTAAAAACGATGGAGTTAACTATCGCGGAAAAACGAGCGGTATGAAACCGATGCATCGATCACGGTTGCGATATCTGTCCATTGGAAAAGTGGAACGATCTTAATGAACGGAAATTCTTTCGCGTGAATTTCATACGTTTCCTCATCCCACGATGACAAAACCGATCGTTTTGCAACCGTAAGATATATTAGCGATTGGCTAATAAAAAAGAAACTGTGTTCCAGTTTAAATTATGTAACCGTATGTATAATATTCGAATAATCAAGACCTAATTCGATTGAGAATTGTAAGAACTGAATGAGCACGGTGAGTAGCGCTTTATCGCCGGTTCTTTCAACAGGGGATGTAGCTCAGTGGTAGAGCGTTCGCTTTGCATGTGAAAGGCCCCGGGTTCGATCCCCGGCATCTCCAACTTTTTTTTTCTCTTTCTTTCCATAATATCAGACTTTTCCTTGATCGATAACAATATTTTGTAATTATCTACATTTTATTTTAGTTGTTTTCATTTTATTCGAGCGGTGGAACTTCGCTTTACACGCGGGAGGCCTCGAGTTTAATCCCTGGCATAACATTTTTCTTTCTTGACAATATTTTATAATTGAATGATCTCAATTTTGTACGATATTGAAGACTTTACGGTTTAACTGAATCTTTAACAGATAACTGGTACAAGATTGATATTTAACCCTTTGTGTACTAAGAATATGCTGTATAAAATTTCAAGTTCTTGTGTCAGATATAAAAATAAGTTCCATAATTAATAAATACTTTTACATTTTACATCTTGTTATAAATACATTTTATTAAGTATACATATATGTATGTATAACAGTAAAGGGCTTCTTGTATTACTTGTAACAGTTAAAGTATTACTGCTTGCATTATTTGTAACAATTAACCTACTATCACTAGCATTATTTGTAACTGTTAAGCTATTACTACTTGCATCATTTTTAACAATTAACCTAATACTGCTTGTATTATTTTTAACAGTTAAAATTTACTCATAACAATAAAGCTATCACTGTATTACTTGCACCAGAATTATTCGCAGTTAAAAAAACGAGCTACTTTTAAAAATTGAAAAAATTATGCAAGAAATATTTTTGCCCCATGAATCACGGGCCAGCGTCGAAGTTATTTTTTGTCCAGCTCGTGATTCCATTCGGCGAATTTGTTCGGGGAGAAGCAACAAAACCGAATAGTTTGGGGCTTATTATATCCGCTAATAAGCGCAGTATATTGCGTCGATTATCCGCTAAGTATAGGGTCGAAAAGTGAGGGCTATCGGCACTGACCATTGCCCGATCGGCGCACGTCACCGCCATGCACACACTCGTAATTCATACGCCTATAATAGCCAGCTTTCTACAACCCTAGCCCTATCTCCTCTGATTCTCTTAACCGCGGTATAAATCACAAAAATCACCAGAGACTTCGCAACAGATATTCGTCGTATCGGTTCTAATTTGTCCGTAGTCGATGATGCCTGTCCCACGATTCGTTTAACACAGAATTCGTTCCGCCGTGGCCGTCTAGCTTAATTGAACTCGATCATCGAGTAATCGGCTGCTCAACTATTCGTCTTGTCTCCTCGCGTTACACGATTAAACGGGACTCAATTACGGTAGGCCTTCGTCTTCGGACTTTAAACGTCTTCGTGGTCTCCCGACCGGGACGCAGAGACAGTAGAACGGATAATTTTCTAATTATTCCCTGACAGATACAAACTCGAATCGATATAATGATCGCGGCGATAAGTGGGTTAAGATTATCGAGTAAATCCACGGCAATTCTGACGACGACCCTGACGACGGTCGGAACAGGTTTCCCGATGGAATCTCGCGAGTACGCATCCTTTGTACCTATGCGTTTACGCGAGGGAATGCGCCGAGATTATCGCGTCAATTAATGTTCGTGCGCGAGCGGTTCCATACGTGGACGCGAGCGCAAATTCCCAGGCAAGGAAGCCCTTGAATCAGAGGGCGAACCGGGAGAAAAATTGCGATCGCGATGACAGGATTAATAACAGGGAAAATAGAAAAGCGTATAAACTTTCGCTCGCGTACAGAAACGACTCTCGACCACCGGGTTCTTTTGATCGCAGCCAAGGATATAAATACTCTTCGTGCGTGTAACTAGAGTAGATTTGACCGCGTCGAGGAGGCACAGCTGTCTCCGCTGTTTTCCTTTTTCTCTCCCTAATCGCCTAGATTACGCTCGATGCTGGTTCCTGCTGGGTCACGTGTTTTTGCCGTTAATTGCTTCTAATTATAATACCTATGCTATATATAATATTATATAATATTCATACTACACATACTATAATAATTATAACGCTTCTCATTATACAAAATAACACCATTATAATGAGAAACATTATAATTATTATAGTATGTATAGCATTTACATATATTATAAATATTATGTACTATAATATACTACATAATATTTGTATACATTTAATATATAATATTATATGTATAGGAACTTTACATAGTAATATTACATACTACTCTAACACTTATACCCTCATTACAATAAGTTACCACAAAGATTCAATTTCGAATAGTTTCAGGATCAACCTTGAGTTGACTAGTCAAACATTACAAGTTAAGAGCATGACGGATTCACCAAAGTCGATTAGTTACATCTTTACACGCTCCTTCTTCAAAAGCGAGAATTTGTGAAGAGAACAGAAAATTTTCCTCGGTCCCCGAGCATTACCGTTGACAAGGATTCTTATGATAATAAGGGCAATGGGTTTGAGAAAGTCGAGCATGTACGGTGGCGAGAAAAGAGAAGAGAGAGGCGACCAGCTGACAATGGGACCAAAGAAAACGTCACGCTCGGCCGCGCTTCGGTAACCGAGGGTTACGCGTTCGCTTCTATTTACACCTGGCGAGTTTACGGGTCTACCTGTACCGATACGCCTCACCAGGGACACCCACGCGAGTTTCGTGCACCGATTATGCACGGAATTTCCTCGCGTTTCACTAATTTTCCCCATGGTCCAAAATTCGTCCCTGTTCATTACTATCCGTTCACGTGGTTGTATCACAAAGATCTTACAAAACTTGAAAACTTAATCAGATGTACAAAATATTCATATTTAAACAATAATGCAATTTCAAGACTGGTAGACAATAGCATTATGTATCATCTATACTTTTGAATTATAACTTTATGACATTTATGTCCTAACTTTTGATACAACCACCTTAACGTTACACTTGTTCAATGAATGATTACATGGCGGAGAGATACGTAGGACAATGTGAAATTCAATGCGATACCGCGAACTTCTAACCGAGTTACGCTGCTATGGTGCACACGCGACGGGATATAAATAAGCAGTCAGTGGGCCGAATGCAGGAAAAGTTCGACGTGGTTGGACCACGTTGCGGAAACGGGATATGATGCTTTCGCTTTTATCCTTCCATCGTTGCGTATCTCCTTGTCCCTTTTTTCAATGAGCTTCCGATTTCAGTTTTCAAAAATCCCGCGCGAATCCTTTCCGGGATACACATGAAAAAGAATGAACAATGATACCAATTGTAAACAAATAAATTGTGAATAAATTATAAATAGAAAACTGTATACCAATTACAAATAGATTTATCACTAGCACTCATGGTTCTTCAGTTAGGCCGCCATATTTGTTTCTGTAGAAAAACTAAATAAAATGCATCAGTATACCACTCATATTTATTTTTTGGACTGATCAAGATAACCTCTAACCCTGTAAACGTCGTGACATTTGTAACAGAAAAATGTCACGTGTTTTCCTCGTATAACCGGAATGTCTCGTGTGAAAATTTTCGAAAAGGGATTAACGTGGAATGTTAACGAGGCATTGCGCGAGGAGCGCACTCGAACCACTGGAAGCACTCGAGTGTACGCTCGGTTCCCAACAATGAAGGAACTTCTTTGTTCGGGGGAAGACCGCGAACGTCTTCGCGGTTACCGCCAACTACGATCCATGACTACGACACAAAAGCCGACTGTAATCTGTTATCCTACTGTGACGATCGATTCGACGTTATTGCGGTTACTCTGCACAAAATCGAGCGCGACGTAGTCTGCCTTTACATTGCATCGAATTCTTCTCGCGGACGAGAAAGATAAGGCGAGAGAAATGTGTACCAGGCGCAACGATCTCGTTCGCGATTATCGCCGCCGTATCATGGAAATCGCGTTACGCGTTCACGAGACACGTGAGAACCCGACGAGACTCGATTCCGCGTGTTTTGAAGCGCTTCGCAGCAAACCCTCGCGCTAGTGACACTCTACGCATACAATATGCATAAGTCGTACTAGTTTGCGAACAGTCGCGTGCACAGTCGGATACAATGATCGTCCGCAACAACGACGGTAAACACAAACATTTGCATGTCTTTTCTTTCGCTTGACAGTACTCTGTTCGAATCCTGTAAAACGCGTATCTACATGAGCGCAAAATCTTGCAAGATGCGACCTTGATAATACTGCATTCTTGTACACCATGCTCACAGTTCCAACTAACCTGCATTAGAACGTAAACAACTTTCCTTGGTGCGACAACTCTTTGCACTACCGCGAACTCGATAGTTACGTTGCTTCCCGGAAGCGCGACGAGATTAATAACGGGAGCAAAATATGAATGAACTGGTCCGAATGAAAGGCGAGAATGCTTTAACAAGGCTATTTGATCGGCCCGCAAATGGCATTCTCATAAAAGTATTTTAAAGCTTCGGGGAATAAAAACTGAATGCAATCTTCGAAGAAACTAATCTCGTAAGGCGAAACCGATAACGAAACGAGAGTATCGTTATCGATAAATTTGATTCGTTCGAGCGCTTTCGACCGGCTACAATTGCATTCGACTTACCTTTGGTTTGTTACGGGAATCTCATGTTCTCCGGAAGTGTTCTCCGTGCAAGGAATACGCGGACGCTGTCACTTTCACTCAGGGACGAGTTCGCTCCATTGGTCGACGTATTTCCAGATCATCGTTGACGCTGACATCCACCAAGTGTCACATTTTGATCACGCACATTCTCAACTTAAATAACGCGTATCCGTACTTGGCGCGCGCCCGTCACGATTCGACACTCACGCACTCAACGCCGCGCACACTGTGAATGATCGCGCGGCGAAAATACGCCGGCCCAGCATTCTCGGTTGTCAGGTACACGAACCATAGCAACCAATCACGATACAGTCCATGATACAGTACATGAGATCGGCGCGTCGGTACGCACGTGACACACTTACCGACAGTCGATCCTGTCGGTACATTTCCAATTCAAAATTATACCGCCAATTTTCCCGCGACATTTACCGTATCAATTTAAAAAAAATTTTACTCTCGATATAACGTTACTAGCGAACAAAGTTTTTACTATGATCCACAAGATTTCTTCAAACGAATTTACCTCTTTAAATATTCATCAAATACTCTGTTCTCTTTATTTTTATCATTTTATTGATATTTAATTCTGTTCCATAAAAATTACTCGATCGAAAAATTACCATTCAAAATTACGAATTACCATTCGGTGGTATCTATTCGAAATATTCGTTTATATCATTACAATATTATAAATGTATAAATGATACCTAAAAGTTTGAAAATGACATGTGTAAATGACATCGAGTTTGTCCATATATAAACTGACGATTAATTGAAATAGTAACGATTTGAGAGTTACAAAGCGTGAGAATAGGAAATTCAAATTAGAACAGGAAGGAAGACGGGTTGTTCTGCAGCTATCGGTAGATATATGATAAACGAAATCGAAGCATATAAGGTGGCGCGGTGGCATGCACTCCGTGGTAGAATTATGGTGCAAGCTGTAGGCCGCGCGTTGGATGTGCTCGTGCTGACCGCACTCCTGACGCTGTTGTTCGTCGATCAAGTAAGAACGACGACGAAGAACTGTTTTAATGATGCAGCCATCGTATACCGCTGCAGCATGCTATAGCCCTGTAGAATGTTAGCGCATATCTCGTGTACCAGTGTCTCCTTGTTCTATTCTGCTCGACTTGAGGCCGATCAATACATCGGTTTCACGCACGGTTCGTCCGTGTCTAGACAATGAACCTTTGTTCGTTGTGTTTCTCGTTCATGCGTAAGTCTTTACCACATCCACTTTTTTTCATGACAACTTGAAACTGCTACGCTTTTCCTTGTACCAATGATACATGACAAATTATTGTTGCACCGTACACGCTTCCTCGTGACAAAAACAATCCTTTCTAGTAAGATGATCTTCGGTGGCCACGAGATTATCGATGGAATTTTGGTGCAGCAAGTATCGTGGCATTCATTTATAAAGATTCTTGAATTTTTAAACATTTCTTTTTATTGATTTTTTTCAATTGACTCTTACAGGACATATTAAACAAAATGTCTAAACAGATTTGCATGTAACGCTTCATTGTACTGGATTCTATTTAAATTTGTACTAAATCTAATTTTATAATTTTCATTTATTAATAATACCTTTTTATTGATTTTGTAGGTGTCTTCTAGGCTGTGCAATGGAGGGCATGTGTAAGTTTCAGTTTCTTCTATATTTCTTACATTTAGATACATAATACAAATACTAGATTAAAATAACTCGGGTAATTATTTCATTTTTTAGCTGCTCTCCTCCAAAACAGTGCTGTTCCTTTGGCTGTTGTTACGGTGTATTTCAACTTCACTCTGCCTCAGACATGTTTAATTTCCTATTTTGGACTTACTGGTACTTATGGTTAGTTGTTTAGCTTTTAGTATCACAGATTTTGTGTAATAATGATACAAGTTGCAATTTTTGTACTGTTCAGGGTAGCGGTACTTATAGGATTGGCTATAGCGGCAGCATGTGGTTGCTGGCTGTGGAAACGCCATCGCTCTGTTATGGTAGAAGATTGTACTTCTTCCGACAGAGCTTCCACGGCTCCATGGTATCCACCTCCTCATTACAGCCGTTGTAGTTCCTTTGTTCAGGCTCTACCACCTCCTTACAGTGAGGTAAACATTCGTTATGTATGTAAGATTATGTTATTTGCACAAGTGTTTATGTTATATTAATATTTAGGTTACAGCCAAACCAGATCTATATCCATTAGTGATTGGCTACGACGAAGGATCTGGCAAAGGAACTTCAGGATTTGTGATGCGTTATTTCAGATCGCTCTCCCACGCGAGTACATTAGACTCCTTAAGTTCAAGTTTTATGTGTAGTATGGTAAACGAAGCAAATACCATAATTCCACCACCATATTCTTGTAATAACAGCGTGGATGAGCTATCTGCTGTAGAATGCGAAAGAATGGAAAACATGGATGTTGGATCTGTTGCGTCGTTGGCTAATCATAGGACTACATCTGACATATCGAGTTTAGCTGCTCAATCTCCGTGTTCGCCTCCAAGGGCAACTAGTCCAACAATAGAGGTAATCGGCTTGCTTCGTTAATCGATATTAAATCTACTATCAAACATATATTTCTTTAACGTGTAATGTTATTTTATAGTTACGAGAACTTCTAGACAAGATACAACAGCTACCGCAGTTACCTAGTGGGCATAGCACCGTTTTGCCTTGTTATCAGAATCGACCTCAAGTTTTGTCTACGTTGAACGCGAACGGCTCTACGCAACGGCCTTTAAGTCCAGGAGATGTCGGCTCTTATAGAGCCAGACGGACTCGTGGAAAGATGTATATGCCGTTAGGACTTCCAAGCTCAAAAAACAAAACGAAACGGTGGCTATCGCGATCGGCACCAACGACACCGTCAGGCACGATACCAATGTCGTTTTTACCCGGGCAAAGCAGACGACCTTCTGAAACGGGCAACAACCATCAGCAAGTGGTTCCATTACTTTCGGAACAAGACGAAACAGAGTGCAATAATATAGATCAAATAAATGGCATTCCGTTGTTGTCCGAACAAGAAGAAGATCAACAGCAAACATGACAAAACGACTAAGTGTATCTAACGATTAAGTATTAAGAAATCTATTCAGATATCGTCATCCCAAGTAATCTATATATTTTTTAATATGGCTGGTGAACTCCTCGTCGCAATTTTTAAGCGAAGAGTAACCATGTATAAAGTTTGACAATTAATTTCGTCCAAAAACGTTGCCAGCGCTCTTAGAAGAAAGACACGTTTCAAACTACGACCTAACTTTTTTTGTTACATCAATAGCCGATGTCATAGTATCTGTTCTTTGTTGTAGCAGATCTTTTAAATTGAATCTGAGACAGAATAGGATGATAACCGATATAATACTGTTTAAGTTTATGAAATAGCATACAGTTAACGTACAGGCAGATACTACAAACACAAAAAACACGTACACGAATTGTTACCATGATAGATCTGTAGACAGTATTTGAGCTCTGCTTGTCGAGATCACGATCCAAGAATGCAATTTTATACATCGATTTAATTTTTGCCTAAACGGTAACTTTAATGAAACGTAAATCGTAAGAAAAATGAAGTTCTTAGCTGTTGCATCGATGAGTTTTAGTCGTACACAGTAATACAGTATCCATCCAAAAGCAGCCAGCCAGAAAGAAGTTAAGGACAATATACGGAGTAAAAGTAGCGCGAGTTTGAGTGTGAATGAAACATCGACTTAAATTTATCACGAATTAACGTACAATATCAATTTTGTTTAACGGTAGAGGAAACACGATTCATTGTGGAAAGAAACTTATCGCGAGCACAACGATTACAAAGTATTGACAATTTTATTTAAAACGGTGCGAAAGATCGATACGTGACGAGGAAATTGATATAGGCGCCGAACAGATAGGAACAGAAACGACGAATCTGCCGTTTATAGGGTTTAACGAGCATTTGTTACAACTAATCACAGACTTTATTCTTAAGAGCGTAATATGAAACCGTCATTTCAATTGTACCACTCATTCACATACACACCATGTATTAACATGTATTTTTTTATAAATCGGATAAAAAATAAATCCAAGCTTTTAAGAGATCGTTTCAACTGTTACCGTATTCCCGTTGTTACTATTTGAAAAACTATCTACCTTATTACAATAAAGATGTTTGAATTATCCTTACACTTTATTAACAATTTGTCCTTATCTTCGTATCATTTTTACGTTTAACGAAAATGTGGCGCTTGAAAGTTAACACTTTGAATTTCAAACGTGAAACGATTGTAAAGCGCGGGAAATAATCGAGAATCGATATTTGAAAAACTCAAACAAGAAATATAACCTACAAATCAAACACTGCTTTAAAATGCGTTATACTCGCGTTCAAGTCCGGTAGCGTAACATTCCCGGTTTGTAGAAAAGGAAAATAATGTCTGTAAGTATACAGAAATTAGTTCCATAGGTTAGAACCTTTTTAACAGAAAATCAATAGAATGGTTTGACTGATACGTTTCATTTTACAGGCGACGAAACAGGTAAAGGTTTGTTATTCTAAAAACATAACCTTCGGATCCTTCAATCTCTTTGTGTTTCTTGCAGCAACAAAATGCTCATGGAGAGCCTAAAGAAAGAAAGAGGAAGGAAAGTATCCTTGATCTTTCCAAATATTTAGAGAAAAATATTAGAGTAAAATTTGCTGGTGGAAGGGAAGCTGCAGGAATTTTGAAAGGCTACGATCCCCTTCTTAACCTGGTACTCGATAATACTACCGAATATCTCAGAGGTAATTTTATGAAGCATACTCTCATTATAATGATGTAATTGTTTATTACAATATTTACATTTACAGATCCCGATGATCCATACAAGCTAAATCAAGATACTCGTATGCTAGGTTTAGTTGTATGTAGAGGTACATCTGTGGTACTCATCTGTCCAGTGGATGGAATGGAATCTATTCAGAATCCTTTTATACAGCAAGAAGGTTAAACTTGTCTACATAAATTAAGACTCAACCAGAAGTATAATTTTGTAAGGAACCTGATTTGTAAATTGTAATGGTTCAACAAATTTGTTATGACAAAACTAGAAGTAATTTTCGTTTATGTTATAAGCCACATAATTTTACAATAACGTAAATGTGTAGTAAGTACACATGATTTTCTTATAAAAATATAAATGCAGGTTTGTCTCTTTTCTTAAATAAATAATTTTTCTTTGCATGTTTACAACCTTCCTAAAGTAAACTTCTTATTCCAAACCGAATTCGTTTCTTAACCATGGGTATTCTTTAGGACATTCGAAACAAGTATGCAAATACCGATACGATTTCAGTACCCTACTCGGTAACTTACAAGTTGTTGGTAAATCACAAGCCACCTCAAACGGTTGTAATTGAGACACGCCACATTTCCAAGGCTTAAAGGTGTTGATTGCGTTTAAAGACGTTGGCTGACGCATCCATTCGATGACCTGATGGCTCGTTACGAAATACACATCGCTCAGTCGTAGTACATCGTCCATGAATTTCTAAGAGAAAATAACACCGATCGACCACCATAGTTTAAGCTCGAACTTACAAACTATTTACAAATTACTTACACTAAATGCATAAAAATAAATTGGTTCGCGAAACCAAGATGCATGGAAGTGCAACCCGAAAGGTGCACGATTACTATGATAATGTCTTTTAAAATTTAGCATCAATATTCCGTACACGTCCTCGGCCGATAAATTCGAAGAGCAGCTATCCATTTTCGTGCAAACATAATCCTGACAAGAACAATGGTAATGCTATTGTTACCACGAAGGAATCGTAAACAAAATTGCTTAATACTTGGCTCACTTACACCTGCCAAAAGTTGATTTATCGGAAGCTCCCAGAGGCCCGGGTAAGCACGGGTTGGACAAAGCTGTTCGGGACCTACGCAATCGTGTGATGGTTTGTAGTCCAAAGTATATGGCCAGATGGGAGGATCAGAAAACGGTGCCAGCATGGAGGAATCATAAACGAAACCGAATTCCGACATCATCAGAAACTGACGATTCCAACCAACGCGTAGAAACGGTGCCCTTAAACCTGTCCGGTTCAAATCATTCTAATTGGAAAATCTGTCGAACTTGCAAAGAAATTATGAAGCTTGCCTCGAATGTCTTTTAAACGGACTGCAGCATATTCGTGAATGATATTTGCCATGCCAACCATCTCGTCGAACCAGTCCTCGATAGTGGCGTTTCTCGACCACCAATCCTCAGGACCTCGATGCCTGATCAATTAGAACAAATTAGATGCTTAACACGTTCGGTGAAAATAAACGTATGTAATAACGCAGATTATAATTCCACCGTTCTACACACTTCCGGAACAGCATAAAGTTTCTCTCTTTTTTTAACGCACCAGTTATTTGATACCATTCATTTTTTTAAAGGCAAGGAACTCTTACGTGACGGAATGCGCCGCAATTTCATGTCCAACGTTCCACAAGTATTGCACGTCCCTGTAATTGGTGTATTGGTGACTGACGTAAAATGTGCCTCGAATTGGACACCCATTCGGATTTTTCCTGTCGTTTGAAAAGATTTCTGGAAGATCAGAGACGATAAGCGTTCTCTCCGGACAATTATATACATAATTGGAACATAGTCATTACTTGAAAAGAGTTCAAAATTTTCTGCGTTCACTGCATCGTCGAATGTGATAGTTATCATCTGAGGCACCGTAGAGGCAGTTAGATTACCGGGAATTCGTGTCCCATCCTGGGAACACCAGCAATTTGGCAGACGGCATTCTTTGGGATTACAAGTCAACGCACCGTTCGGGTCGTTTCGAAGATCTATAAATTAATTTATTTTTATACATCTATTCTTGAGTTAAAATCACTCCTGATAATTAGATGGTCCGTGGTTGAATGATCTTGTGATCGGTTTAGAATAGATATGAACATTGAACTTGCAAGTATTTCTTACCGCACCAGCCTTCGTCGGAGCCATCGGGACAATCCACGCTCCCGTCGCAGAAGTATGTAGCCGGGAAGCAGGTACCATCGCCGCAAGCCAAATGCTTCTCATCGCAATCACCGTTCTCGAGAAGCGGTCTCGGTGCTTGCGTCTCTATAAAGCGCTTCAAAAAGGAGCATGGTAGAAAATGGACAGATTTATGGTTCTTCCGACAAGTAAAATTTTAAATTCCAAAAATGATAAGATACTGAAGATTCACAGAGTTGTCTTCTGTTAAATTTTTACGTGTCGGAAGTAGCATAAATTATAGAAACTCTTTTAAGTAGTAGCTTTTCCGTACTTCCTGAAGATACAACTGCAAGCTTTTAGTAATAATATGAGGCAACTAGACCATGAAATAGCGTAAACGGTTCGATGAGACCCATTCACCGTTGCATCTCTTCAAGAAATAAATCATGTACCTGAAGTCACGTCGCAGTTGTCGACATTAGCTTTGAAGTCGCATATCTGTCTAGAAACGTCGAACAATAATCCCTGCGAGCACCTGAACTCGAACACCTCGTTGTCTACGGAAAAGAAGATCGTTTTACGAATGGACATTGAAGACGATAGAAGGACGGTGTTCGTAGTCACCTAAGCATAAGTAATATTTGGCACATTCCGGTGGAGACCAAACGTTGTGTGCCGGTGTATTGGGATTCCGATAAAATTTACTGTGGTCGATACACGGCGCTCCTTCCGGTTTCTCTTTCCCTTCTGACGTGCCCGCTGCAACACGCATATAAACAAAAATTGAATCCTCGAGTTTCTGCCAAAACTATCTTTGTCCCGACTTCGATGTGCTAAACACGTTAAACAAATATATCAAATATACGCCTCTCGTATTGTTTTGAAATTTTAAAAGATTTACGATCACAGAAGTTTCGTTTTTCAGTCGAAAATATTAGGACCGTAGAACTTTCACGAACCCTGACACCATCAAAATACAGTTCCTGGAGAAATCTTTACTTGGAATTTTCACTCCATTGCAAAAAAAATGGGAGAGAAATTTTCAGCACTCTTTTCGAACGCTTTGATCGCGTTAGGTCACAATTTCTTTGGGGTTCTTTTTCCGAGCTAACTTATTCACTAACGATAAATTTGTTGAGGGTCGCTCTGCGAAGACGCGTTGAAACTCACCGGGAAAGAGGAACGCGAAGAGAAACAACGAACGCAACTTCGAACTCATGTCAATTGACCAGTAAAACGTTTCGTTTCTCGTTCTTCCTACGAGAGCTCGCACTTTCCAACTGACACCTCCCTCCAGAACCGAGCCTTGTACGACGAGTATTCGCTTCACCCGTTCATCTTCCGCGTCGCTTATTTTCACCGAGCGTCGATCAGGAAAATGTGGAGCAGCGATCACGCGGTGAAAAATCGATAAGTTTCATTTCCTCGTTGCAACGCAATCGGAAAACAAGGATGTTCGTAACGATCAACCTTAAGATCCTAACGGCGTTAATTTTGAAATAAGCCTATTCATTTTACGTCCAATTCTGTAAGGTCTACTTTCCCTCTGATCGCTCTAGAAGTATCCCTGAAGATTAACAAGTTTAATTTACGGTCGAGCAGTTCGTTTTACGATACATGAGATTGATGGAACGTTTTACGCGTTGCTCGAAACTGATCTGACAAGAAGAAAGTTTCCCTTTACATCGTATTCGAATGTTCTACGCGAAGATGTTAGTAAGAAGAATCTGTTTCGCTTCTACGAGCCAAACTAACGATGATGCAACCACGTAAAATTGGTATTTTACAATAGACACATGCTAGTTTCTGTTGAACCATTCCGTTCATGAGTAATGCGCGTGCATTGGAGTTTTAGAAGGTCAGTGTTGCAAATTGTAAGATGTTATGAAGCTGAAATCTCATCGACTTAATTTGCTCCAGATGACGGTAGACTGGCGCAGTTCAAAGATCTATTTAAAATATTGTTGCTTTCAATGTATGCACGCTGCTCGATGCTTTCGAATATTATTTTTGTTTGCTTTCTTGACATTAATGCGGCTAACAGAATTGTCGGATGCGTATTTTCAAATATTGAGAACGACGCTTGTCAACGGTTCTAATTAACGGTCATCGATGAATGATTTATGTGCCCTACGCCGGAGATTATATACATGAACAGTTACTTTTGCAATTCTTCTGTAATTATTGTCTCTAGGCTACCGGCCAAGGAAACAGGAGGCGAGGAGTCATTAAAATTTCCATTCGCTTCATCGCTGAAAAATAAAGTGTCGGTTAAGAAGAAATATATATTAACTTATACATTATAAATAACGTTTATTCATTGGAATACCTCGTTAAAAACAATTCTATGAAATAACCTATCCCAGAGTAATTATTAAGAATCTAATTACAGTTTTAGTAATGTAAGAAATGTATCTTTGAACGCGCTATTGCCTCTACGCATTAAGAAGATTTTAAAGGTTAGAAAGGTCCTGCGTCTCCTTTTCCTGATGTCCTAATTGCTTATTTTGCTACACTAATTATACGCTTGCGACATACAAGCTTAGTCCTCTTAATTATCACATCATCTTTGCTTTCATTCCTGCTTAATTTACAGTCACCCTCCTGGACAAACAGCATTCCTGTCGTGACGTATGCACGCATATGTCATTTGCAGCGAGACGTTGGGCGATGAAAGCCGGCGAAAGCGAATTACTTTCGGTGCTTTCAAGCGAGTTCGGTGACTGTGTCATGGTGACACCGGCACACCACCTGAGGCAGACCCCTTCCCCGTGTCGCGTGCAAAATCACCGTGTCCTTCTCTTAGGGGGGGTACTCTAAACTTAGATGCGACTCGAAGAGACTCGATTCGAGTTCAGTGTAAAACCACCATCCTCTCGAGCCACTTTCTTTTTCTCTTTCTCGCGGTTTTGCGGTTATCCCTTCTCGTCGACATTTTCAATAACGAGAGACGCGTAAACGTTCCGCTCTGATCGTCTTCGATAACCGAGTCTGTTCATCCGGCAGAGAATCGCTGAAAGAAAAGTAACGCAGCGGTATAAAAAATTATAACAAAAACAGGGGGTTGGTATTGAAAAATACCTCGGAGGATGGCGTACAGCTGGAACAATCGTGTCGATTTCATTGTACGGTTCCTTTACGGTTAGTACTCCGTCATTTCTACATGGCAAGTACACGTGTGACTACTTTGTTTTCTTTTAAGAATCCATGTTATTACCTGCTACTCTGTGCATGTACTCCCGTGGAAATTTATGGGTCTCTTCTCTCTGAAAATGCAGCATCGTTACGAGAAGAGAGTTTAACTTGTTTGTTTGTCCCTTATCAGAGTGAATATGCACGTGTTAATAGAATTGTTAAAAAATAGCTGTGTACCTGAATCGTAAGGTGCAAGGGACAAAATAAGGTTCGTTCTTTTGGCTTCGAGGGTGTCATACTTGTTTAGGATTTAGGTTGACTTCAAAGTATACCACGCTGTCGTCGTAACGTCTGCAATTGACCGATGCCAAATTTAAGCTTGGCTCTAATTTGTTTTACGGAACATTCTATCCGGCCTTTTGCACGGACAATAACATTTATAACTTACCTCGTGGCAAAATTACGCGTTTAAGGTTATTCGATAACCTACGCGATTCCAACGAAAGTCTCCGAAAATACGAGACCGATGGATTTCAAATTTGACAGAAATCGATAATCGATGATATCGCTACACCGACGGAATCGATGATTCGATAATCGAATCGATTCTTGGCATCGATAAAATTGCACGATTACCATATCGATGCGAAATATACGATGTCTGTGTTTTGAATTAAATCGAACTAGTGTTCGAATCTTGGACTTAACGACAATTTCGACATCTCTGCCAGAAAGTGAAATATTTGGAGCCTGTCCAGACGTACAATGACAAAAATTTCTTTAGACACAAATTGGCACCGACCGATCGATTAATTGGCTGACTTACACGCATTGGCTTTTATGTTTTGTTTAAATACGAAATCGAATTAACAAAGTGTACTTAAACGGTGTTTACTGGATCTAGACACGGATAACAATGGTAGACTGGAGAAGCACGATTTCGAATGTATGGCGCTGAAGATGACTCTGATCGAGGGTAAAGGAGAATTCAGTTACAGTAGATATCAGGAAAATCTTCATATCATGCTTTCTTTGTGGGAAGAAATTGCAGAGCTCGCGGACTTTAACAAGGTAAAATCAATCGTATACGTTTACAACGGTACGTTCGTTATCACTCATTTTTATGTTTCTTATGTAGGATGGTATTGTAACTATCGAGGAATTTAAGGAAGCAGTGCAGAAAAGTTGCGTCGGACGAGAGTATCAAGATTTTCCACAAGCGATGAAGATGTTTATCGATAGTCATTTCAAAATAGTAGATTTAAACGGTACACGAAACACTTATACACATGTCTATCATAACAAAATAATACACCGTTCTGTAATCTTTCAGATGATGGTGTAATCGCTGCCGACGAATTTCGTTATAACTGCGTAACAAGGATTCCAGTAGACAACGTAAACATTTTAGACGAAGCCTACCAGAATCTTCTCAATGTAAGCTCGTGTTTCGAATAATTTAAAGACCGTGTAATCGGATTTGCTATGCAACCTTTCTGCTGTCCCGTTTATATATAGAACTGTTTTTGATCCTTGACCTAGCAAATTTTGCTTAAAAATATAAGATTATTTAAATGGATTTCTAATCACGTCGTGGTACTCTTGTTCTTAATATCAGCGATAGAAAAAAATCGTGAATGCAATAAAACCTGGTCCAAGCTCCACGTAAAGAACAATAGTTTGACAACGTGCCAAGCTTGATGCTTATATCGTACGTCCAATAGTTGGCGAAAGAACGTATTAGCAACTGAAAATGTTTATAGATCAAACTAGCATTTCAACAACTGACAATTTACAGCTTTGTATTTTCATTCGGTTAATCGTTTATTTCTAGGACGACGACAGGAGGCGCGGAGGACTGACTCTATCTCGTTATCAAGAATTATACGCTGAATTCCTTGGAAATCCAGACGAAAATTGTGCGGCAGTTCATCTCTTCGGTCCCCTGCACGTTATGGGTTAACTTTATTGTTTGGAGATACCGGTGATCCCGCGTACACGTACAAAAGACAACTATACTGTATTTAATATAACTGTTATTTAATTTACGTAAGGACATGATGCAATAAATCCTATATTTTATCGTAATGGTAGCGTTATAATTTTTTGTTTGAATGGACTTATAGGATTTCATCGTTACGGTACGTGTACGTGTACGTGCTTGGCATGTTGATCTTGTGCCACTACAGCCCTCATACACTCTTGTTACCCTCACACTAGATCATAAATAACGACGTTGAAAGATGCACAACGAGACATTTGTATTGTATAAACAGAAAAAAGTTTATTTGTATTAAGTGTTAACGCGTTCTCACGTTACTCAGACATCTCTTTGGTAGTATCGTCGTATTCTGTTCATTATACGAATTTAATACTGAACTTGCTGCAGTGATATGTAATCTGTTGAACACTATTAAACCCGGGCATAATTGTACATACTAATCGCCAAATTTAATCACCTCTTATTTTTATTTAACGTTCACAATGTACTTCTTTCTGCCATTTACACATATACAACACACTTGTAGTCTCTCAAATACTAAACTCGTGATATCGTGTAACGAGATATTTTACAAGATTTACAAACATCGAATAATACATGCAAGTTCCGATTTCACCTGTACGCGCAGCGTAATGTCACAACAACAACTGCAAATGTACTGTTTCAGAATTATTCTTACTAGCGAGGTTCTTCTTTGCATTACGTACTCTTTTTTGTCAGTATAAAAATTGTTTTCTCGTATACAAATAATTTTATAAAACGTATGAATTTGAATTCGCGACATGAAACACTCGTGTTTACAGAGAAGACGTGCAACGTTTTGATACGAAAGATTCGTACGATTGCTGTTCTCTGTTTAACTTCGTACAAAACAGAAAAAGAATACTGGTCAAATTAAACATAATTAAATACAATTAAATACAACTGTCGCGTTTCTTGCAAGATATCTTATCGCGACTAAGCATGCGGCAGGAAATTAAGCGTTCACACGTTCACATTATTCAATTAGGCTAACGATTCTATCATTTTTCATGGTATTTAAGCAGACAATGTCAAAACTTGTAGACAGAAATTTTTAAAAAGCTAATACTTTATCTGGTATCTGTGATGTTCTGAAAACTAAATTGCGAATTGATTAATGTTTCACATATGCCAGTCAACATAAAACAAAGGATAATACAACAAAAATTGTTTACAAAATATAAGAATCTCATAAACTTTTAAGACATAATACTTCTGAAGGTTGTTGCTAACATTGTACTTAAACTGAAACTAACCGGATTCTGGAATATTATGGTACGCCATTGAAATGAATAAAATGCAAGGTAAAAACACGTATTCCGATACTAATGCCATGGATTAGATTATCGACTGAAAACATTCTTACGTTGAAAATCATACGTGTATATACATCAACTTGTACAACATAAATACAAATTTGTTCCTATTTAATGTCTTATCTCGCCTAAGGACGGTTAATACTCTTGTTGAATAAAATTCACGTTCTCGTTGTACAAAAAATTTAAAAACAAATCTCGTAACATCAATTTTTCTGACCATATATAAATAGAAAACGTGTGTAACCGTATTGTACCGCCAAGAATCCCTTTCTGTTAATTATGTGACATTTATATCGGAAACTGAACTTTTCCAGCGATAAAAAAATGCATGAGCGTGATCAAAGCACGATAAAAATGCAACGAAGCACGTTTACGCATTTTTTACTGAAAAAGGTATCAGAGAAATAAGTGACGTTAATTAAGACTAAATTATATGCCTCGGTACTTTCAATCTATTCGATTAATAGTACCACCTTAAAACTTACTGCAAATACATAATAAAGCTCCAGCAATAGAGTAATGTTAAATTAAAAAATATTCTTTTACAATTAAATATCCTAAATGTAATGCAACCTTATGAAGTTGATAATAATAATCATGTTTGAAGAATTTCGCTTCCTAATTACAAAGAAAAATACCACGTATGAACTTCATAGTTCAAATTTGTTCGTATAATTCTTTAGACCAGTATTCAACCTATTCGATCTTTTGAAAAGAATATTATTAATCATAGTAAAAATAGTTAAGTATCATATTAAGCAGATCATCTTCAGTCTCTCTAAATATAAAAGTCATTGCATGAATTAATTCGGATAATGATTAATGTTAAATAATAATTGCTTGATGATCTGATGGATCTATGGAGTTCACACTGGCGTAGGAAGTGGTTGGGAATTGATTGTTGTCATTTTCGAGCAAAGGTGTGTCAGGCCCCAGTACCTGACCCCTAAATTCGTGTTCAGCCCCGCTGGCATATTGACGGGCTCTGCCACGCCCTCGGCGCGACATCACGCCTGTAAATAATGACAAAAAATTCTATTCAATTTATGTTTTTACTATCAGATCTACTGCACAATGAACATATTTCAAAAATATATACATATATAAACTAACTTACAGTATAAATTATAGTACGTGCTCGAGGAAAAATAAAAAGTAATAATGTTAAAAACAGGAAAAATATATGAGTACTCTTCACCAGTGGTAGTTTATCCTTTCCATATCCCCTTTTTTAATCTCTAATTAGCGGTGCGAAGTAATTTACATATAATCAAAGAGAATACGCAGAGAAAATAGAATTTTATCAATACAGTGCTTGATTACACGTTACTAGCTAATCACAAGAGCACATATAAATCATAGAAAAGAAAAAAGAGAACAACAAAAGCTTTGCAACTAATACACCAATAACAAAAGGACGACAGAAAAAATAAGGTAGGAATAAATTTTTAAATAAAAAGCGTGTGTTTACAAAAGCACATATTTCATCCCACACTCATCAACGTACACAGGTTTTCTTCACTGTACATATAAATTTGATTTCTAGTGGCACGGAAAGATAGGGTACCGACAAGATACAAAGCTCAGAATACTTATAATTTATAAGTAACTGTAAATACTTGCGTTGAACGCAAGTAAGTGCAACATAAAGTGGTAACATTGATTTACGAATATTTACGATTTGAAGTACTTGTTTCGTGTAAAGTACCAAGCATATTTCTTCACCGATTGACCAATTGAAAGCGATTCGTCGCGGAAAGCTGTGTGTAGAGTATCGAAAAGCCGAAAGAGTAGAGGCGTTGTCACCGGACAAGAAAAAGTGTAGAAAATGTAAGTGTACCTGCGTACCTATCTTTCGTATTCGAGCGGTCTGAAGGTAGGTGTGCTTGTGGTGGGTGTGGGAGGAGAATTGAGTTTGCTTACACGATGATTCAAGGAAGTCTCCTGCACGTTGTCCAGATTTCCTTGCATAGCTCTCTTGTGATTCGCCAACTTTTCTCTGTTCATTGGTGTGCCTAGAACCACCAGAAGCAACGAAGAAGCTCGCTTAATGCGTTACTGTAACTTCACTTTATTTAACTCCTTTCAAGAGCAAATTATTACAAGTTAAATTTATAAACATCGATAGGAAAATAGAAAAAAATTATACGTAACATTAAAGCGAATATGTAAACAAATAGGTATTTTGTACATTGCACTGTTCTTGCATGTTTAATTGTACGTCACAAGGCAGGGATATGAAAACTGTATCGAGCAATATTGCTCAAGCGACACTGGTGTGATGAATATTGATGAAACAATATGATCTGAATGCAAATTAAGTTTCAAAATCACATGAGAAGTTATCATTCTTACCAATATAACTGAGTAATACGGGCAAAAATATTAAACCATGAGCAGCTCCGAATAATACGATACCCAAATACATTCTGAAGTAGAACACCTGTAAAAGTTTAATGTAAAAAATTTATAATCGGTAATAAACAGTGTAGTATCAAAGATGCGAGTTGATTATGAAAACGAACCTTAAAGATTTGACTTTTGGCAAATCCGAGTACGACGATTCCACCAAACTTTGTAAGAGTGATACCACTGAAAATAGAACTTCCCATATTTGTTAATGCATCGGCAACTCTTTCGACTCTGGTAGGTTTCACCGACACCGAAAAGGAATGTACTAAGTGACTACAGAACTCAACAGCGATACCTACTGCCTGCAGAAGAGAAACAAATCATTAATGTAGTAAATATTTAAGATTTAAATATTTGAGCCTTAGTGTATATTTACCATGACAAGATTCACTAGGGATACGGCGTTTAAGGTGATATGCCACCAATACATTAGACCACCAATATTGACAACGATCATCGTGATCGTTATTACGACGACGATGGAAGAAAATATGTCTAGACCCATTAAGAGGAACGTCACAACGAAAATGGCGACCAAAGATATTCCTATGCTGTATAACGTGTCAGGCCACATAGTTAAGTACTGTTCGTAAAAGACATAAAACACACTGTACGGAAAAACTTCAACTGTTGAAGTGCTACCAATACTCTTCAAATTGCTGTTGATCATGTCAGTGATATTTGCTGAAACAGCTCTTGCAGCTCTCATCGATTCGTAATAATCGGCAGACGACTTCAAAATAGTATGATAAGACATGAAATATGATGCTCCAACGTCTGATAATCCTGTTCCCGGATCAGTGAGGTAATTAACACCGTGTCCGTATGCAGCATGACCCGCTTTAGCGCAAGTATCATCAGGATTATCTTGTAAGAAAAATGACACATATTTGTCAAAATCTGATGGTACTGGTCGACCAAATTTATTCGTGGAGATATTACACGTGGCACACTGTTTGGTAGATACTGAAAAGATGAATATAATATTGCATAGTTCACTTCATAAATCGTTACTACAACAGTTTAAAAATCCAATTCAATACCTGTGTGTGGACAGAAAGAACTATTTGAGACGAAGTATTTACAACAGGTAGATAGTTGAGTCCAATCGATATAATCGTCCAACCAGGAGGAGGCAGGTTTCGCTATGTACGTCCTAAATAAATGATGGTGTTAAACGCTTAGTGCAAGATTTAACATAATTAACAGCTATTGACTGTTCCTTACATGTTCGACTGTTTAGAGGCTATAAATATTTGAGTAGATACCGAGTCGCTATTACAATACTGCCCACCACACACAAGATTTTGTTGTCTTGGGTCAGAATAATTTAGACCCTCCTTTACAACAAAATACATTGGTGGGCCAATAGACAAATAACTATTTAAGAACTGTAAAGAAAAATAATAAAGATGGTTACAATCATCCTTAGTCTTTTACTGCGGTAAGCATATTGTACTAATACTTACTTTGAAGTATTTCAAAACAAAACTGTCTTCAGGCATGGAAAGTTCTTGATCTAAACCGATTTCGATATGTGGAACAACTGCAATGCTCGAACAAAGCCAAGCAAAGAACACTATCATAACAAATGAGCGTGTTCCTTTCTTCAACAACAATGGAACATAAATCACTTTGAAAATTTTATATAAAATTCCATTCACTACTTCCTCTCCACTATCTTTTTTCGAACCACGAATGAAACAGCATATATCAAATTTGTTGTTCTACAAAAAGCGTAATAAATATAGTTACTACTAATTGTTATTATAAGAGTGTGTTTTGGATATTACTGAATAGGTTACATACCGCTTGGCGAACTGTATCCAAAGCCAATAAACTGACGAAACACGTTATTTGAAGTACGAAGTCTACCAATAGTGCCATACCGGCATAGAGAGCGAAAGCTCTAACAGCAGGCATATCGGATAATCCACCTTTAAGAAAAAAGAAAATGATTCTCAACATTCCTAAAGTCCTAACTTTTATTCCCATCCAGTATCTTAACACCTACCAAGGAAAAAGCAGCAACTTTCTGATACACTGGTAAGCAACATACTTGGTCCAACTTGGCCAAGGGTACGACCGATATGTTCAGGTATTGATTCATTTGGACGACGACCTTCCCTCTGATGAGTTTGGACCAGAATGAAAATATTGTCCACTCCAACAGCAAGGACAAGGAATGGTATGACTTCAATAATAATGAGCGTTGCAGGAATGCCAACGAAACCAAACAGACCGACGGAGCACACAACAGAAGCCAATACTATGAGTACACCGCCAAGGCCAAGAGTAATTTTAGAATCGATCTAAATATAGAGAGTTCGTGTTAAACGCATATTAGAAAAATCAACACATTTGCGAAATTTTGTTTACTATCATCCTTACCAACAACCTACTGCAAGTTTTCATTTGACCGAGGGAAATCGCGATGTATGCGAACATAATAATATACGATACGAGGATGGTTAAAACATCTGACTGAGATTCCCTGTTTAATTCATCCTCGATCGATCGTTCCGAGGTAAAAGCGATGTCCATAAATGCCGGTTTTTTCGTCGCGGTCCAATTTTTCATAAATTCTACATAACTAAAATCACAATATCGTTTAAATACTTTAAAGGTTATTCTTTGCATTAATGTTTCGTTCACTCACCTCTTTTCCCATTCCATTGCCGGGCTTAGTTTGGATTTATTGTGATAGTTATTTACTAGTATTGTTAATATAACTGCTGTGGCTTTTTCATACGAAGGATTGTGGAGATCTTGACCCGGTGACAAGAATCCGCCAACCGCGATCGCAGGTTCTATCGGTCCTCCATAAGGCGCAAGACATTCAGGATTGAACGAATTCCTAACCGGAAATATACAATGAATTTTCTCTAGTAATATTATATCAAATTGAATGAAAAATACTCAAATCACTTACTGCGAACAAACTCTGAAATGATCCAAATAATTTACTGTGAAATTATCATCATCTACAGTTGAGGAATCAAAATTCTCCATGTTGTCTTGCCAATATCCCCAGATACTTTGAATAACGCATTGCGAAGCTACTGGTGGTCCAGTAAATGGACTAGTTAATGGAGCAAAACATATGTTTGCTAAAGTATAATTATTCGGAGTAATTATCTGTTTAATTCCTTCTTGTAGCTGATAAATAGTCTTCAAGAAAGTATCATTAAACACCGGACCAAATGTTATCGGGCCATTGGACGTATTATGTACAATCTAAAAAAGTTTCATTGATAATTTCGTATTTGTTGCATTTTTCTGAAAAACAATTTCATTCGATTCGTAATTAAACGTACATTTGGTAGCCCTACTGATGTTATAATTATTTGCTCGGTTCTATAGAACGGTTCGAAATGCTCATCAAAATATTTTCTTTCGACCCGAGATCGAGATTGTGGAGCAGCCCATAATTCAACAGGGTCCGTTGTAACATGAATATATTTTATTCCATGTCCCATACCAACGACAAACAGAAAGCCGGCGAATAAAACAAACCATGGTCGTGAAGCGCAGGCTGAAATTCGAAGTTACCGATAATTTAAAACTGCAGTGTCATGTGTAATATTATCGACAATGACGGTGTCATACCTGTACCCCACCAACAGAAGAATTCTGCTAATAACTTATCGGTGCTAGCGCCTAGTTTTTCGATGAAAGTTGACTGTTGTTCTTCGTCGAATCCGCTCGGCAAATCATCTGCAGATATCACACCTATAAAAGTTTCTGCGTTACGAACGAGAATGTTATGTATATATGACCAAAAAGTGCGGCAGTAAATGAAATAGACGGTAGGAGACGTGCTGTAAACAAGTACATTAAGCATTTATACGTTCAATTGTATTGGAGAATATAACGTAATAAAACAAGCTGCAAAAAAAAACATTGAGAAAACAGAAAATTGATAACAGAAAGAGATCAATTTTATATACAAAGCATGATAATTGACGACCTTTGAATGAGACAAGAAACAAAATACATATTTATATATATGTAACAATTTGAAGTTCATGTTTTAGGAAAGAAATATAAAACATAACAACAATGTTATGAATGCAAAGTTCTTTTGTGCAATGTAG
Source organism: Megachile ligniseca (assembly GCA_945859555.1). Lineage (NCBI taxonomy): Eukaryota > Metazoa > Arthropoda > Insecta > Hymenoptera > Megachilidae > Megachile > Megachile ligniseca. The sequence goes on from OX243792.1 coordinate 3,921,260, forward strand.
AAATAATCATTTCTTAATAAGTAAAATGAAAGTATATCTCTTATAACTGATAAAGATACTTTTTTTTAAATATATCCTAATAATATATTCTACACAGTTTAGCATATGTGTTAGGCTAATACACAAAATGAAAGGAAGAGCATTTAATTTAGAAAATAAGTGAAGACTATTAGAGATTTGGTAAGCATAATATAACAATGAAGGAGAATACAATAACAAAAAAGTTAGAATCAAAGCATAAGTCCACATATTGAAGATACAGTTGATAGAAACGTACTGGAACGCTTAGACTGAAGTGGACTGTCCTCCTGGTCAGCGGCGAGCGCAATACGAGCACCATCTCCTGGATGATGTAACCCTGCTGCTAGACGTCTACCCACCTGCCTTCCTACTTCCTCACCTCGTGCAACTATACACATATGCATACCGTACATACAACTACAGAGACTAAATCCACTCTTTTCAATTTTTACATTCTTGTTGTACAATTATAATGCCAAATTCGTTATAAAAACAGGGAAATATGAAAGGCTTGTGTTTCTGATTGAAATTTTTGAACATTATTATGATATAATTGCTTGTCATTAAAATGATCACTGTTAACTGGTTTAATGTTATTTTTTGTGATTGTTTGATGGTTATTTATACTTTTATATATTATGTTATTATACAATCATAAGCCATTAAATTAAGAGAAAAAAAGAAAAAACCAATGGTTATGAAATCAAACACCACAGTACAGAAGTTTTGAAGTTAATTCTTAAACCACAACCAAACAACAAAATCATATGGTAATAATATGATAACGAAAGTTATCCTGTAACCATAAGGAAGGTCAGTTACATGGATTAGAAATTTGGATAATTTATATTAAACTTTACTTGTCATTTTAAAATGGCATAATGAAAATTATGAAGAAAATTAAAGAAAAGATTATAAAAATATTGCTGAATAAAATATAATTAAAAATTAAAAAAAAAAGGCATTCAAAATAAAAATATGAGTGGCATAATAAAATTTAGTTAATTTTCTAAATTAAAAATATATAAAAATTTCTGTATATATCTTGTAAAAATACTTGTAAGCAATAACTCTGTTAAAAAATTTCCTTACCAATTTTCCTCCTATTATTGAAGCACACTGTTGACAGGACAAAAAGAGCTGTTCCACATATGAAAATAATTATCATAAGCACTGCATAACCATCGTAGCCAATAATGGTGAAGGGTTTTGGCAAAGGAGGAGCTGGTGGAGGCACTGGACAGCTACCTTCACAGTCTACACAGCTGCATGCTGGTGTATTTTTCTAAATTATTTTTGTAAATAAAACAGTTCTTTTAACTGGTACAAAATACTACTTTATGCCACATAATTAACATAATGCTTACATTTAATGCCTTGCTGCAAGGAGTAACAACAGGATCTACAGGTGTAAATGGACCAACTGGTTCATCAGTATTTATGTACGTAATTTGGAAAGGTACATAGGCATTGTTTTCTGCATCACCCATATAATGAAACCATTTCAATGGAGTACATCTACTAGCCCCCCATACTCCACACATTAGATCCATTGCTAATTGTCCAGTACTAGGTACTGAGACTTTACTGCATGAATTGAAAGTACCTTCAAGATACTTATTTGTTATAAAAACATCTATTTTATTGACATATTGTACGCCTGTAGAAAAAAGTATATTAACATTTAGTTCTTTAAATAAAAATAAAAAATTTTAAACATTAAATTCAATTACCCTTATTTTCCTGTATGTCAGTAACATTAATAAAGGTGCTTTGTTTTGTACTACATGTAAATTCACAAAAATGTTTTACTAGATTATCCAAGCAGCTAGGACATCTGCTTATAAAATTAGCAGCTAATTTAATATTTGAATCCATAGTTTTTAATTGGTTTGTATCACAGCAAGTATTAATCCCATTTCCAGAATCATTGATTAAGTGAGGACAATTTTTAGCAAGTATTTCTTGTCCTACATTATCCAATGGCTTAGGTGGTCCAATATAATGACAATTCTTTTTGTGCAGAAATTCATCTTGATAACATTCTCCATACCAAATACAATGGCCATTATCGGCTGCTGATACCTATTATTAAAAAGCAATGAATTTCAAGATAAATCTAAATGTCCTAAATTAAGTATCATTTCAAAATATGTTTACTATTTTTTATTAATTTTATTAACTCCTAAAAGGTATTTATTAAAAATATATTAGAAAGATTATATATATTTAATTAAGTCATCCTATCTGTTATACATACTACATTCATGTGATATGAGTCATTATCTTTTATTATAAGAACATACACAAAGGCTATTACATTCCAATTATGTGATAAGAACGGAGGCAAATATAAAGAGAAGTCATTATTGCAAATTATCTTTGTCATTATAAAGAAATCAAAGTAACAAAAATCGTTTATTTATATCAATGTGCTATAAAGAAAATAAGTAAATAATAACCATACTGAAGTAATAATAAATACGAATAAAATATCATTTATACAGGAATTTCCTGAGATGTTCAAAGAAATTTTATTGAGTCATTTATTTGTGCTATTAAATTTCACTCGTGTTTTTCGTGAAAATTGTTCAATCAATCAATATTCTTAATGAATATATAACGTTCGAAAGGTGGGAACAGTGTCTGTTGCATCAATATAAACAAGTCTAGTATAGGTCAATAATACAGGTGTAAAATAGTTGAAAGTAACTTTCCCACGTCCCTTTTAAGCGGGAAAATCAAGTTTAATAGGAGTCAAAAAAATCTGTGTTAACCTCGCCCCAACAAATAAAGCTTAAGTAGGAATTATATTGGCTAATGTGTCCCTTTAACGGATGAGGCAAAGGTATAATTAAATTTAATAGACATCTTCGGTTGAGCGTGACGGCAAAGCGTCATCGGTGATAGGCTTTCACGAGAATCAGCCTACGTGACGTCACAAATGTGAGACGTTTCACGACGACATCAGGGTGTGGTGTACAGTTAAATCACTCGTACGATATTTTTAATAATTATAACAATGCAGATGATTAATTTACCTTTGCAAAAATATTGCAGACACCTAGCACAAGTAATATCACGTTAATCCGTGACATACTAACAACTGTCAAAGTCCGACGGTGACCTCGAGGAAACAGAAACCAACGCATAACGCGTGGTAATAAGCGCAGTTGTTATCGAACGATTTTACTTTTATCGTAGTTCGATGTTAATACAAAGATATAACGCGGTTACTTATTACACGTGTTATCCACATCGATGCGATCTAAATGGCTAATTCAAAACGGAGACACAAAAGCGGCAAACGATCGCGTTTTACTGAAGAATTAAACGCCACTAGCAATGCTCTGAGACTACGAGCGGTATACAGCGCGACGGCGATGTCAGTAATCACAGCCTAACCGCATCGAATGATTCAGCCTCATTCGGCTGTATTCGGAACTGTTCGGCTCCGTTTCGTCTTGATGAGAATGAAATTTTGAAATTCATTCTCGAGTCAAAAAAATTGATAGCAATGCAAATTAACAAAAAAATCAGTGAATATAGCTACTGCTCGTTTGCATTTCCGTTCAAAACATTGAATGCAGCTCATCACTTAATAAATTATGAAACTTGTCTGCACCGGTAGATGCATTCTCGCATGAAAACACATATCATTGTATAATTTGTTTGTAACAAGATTATGATTTTTGTTTTCAATAATTCCATCTACAGTTGAATTGAAACGCTGTACTGGCTGTTTCCAACATTTTTTCTCGCACGGATCGATTCATAATGTATCAGGTAGTAGTAGCCGTTTCAACGTAACACGATTCAAATGAATTTGAATGTTTAAGCGTTGGGGACAGCAATCTTTTCAAATCTTTACTATGGATTTATTCGTCGCGACAGAATCAACGTTTCGAAATACGAAAACATCAAGATTGGATAGTATTCGTTGAAACACAAGATGTAGATTAAACTCCCAAGATTAGTGCTGAATTATGCAATTTAAAATCTATCAATAAGGTTAAGGACAAGTCACTAAGAACATAATAACTATCTTCTACGTAATATCCAAACTTGTATTTTATGCTAAGGTATGCAAATATGATAAACTGCATTCCGGCCGTTCCAATGATATTCTGTTTCAGTTGTTCGATTCCAGGAACGGAATTCCAGCCTGGTAATACGTCAAAGTGCTAAAATTGCATTTTACAGTTATAGGTAGTTCAGTCGAAGTAAAATATTTTCAATGTTGAATCAAGAATAGAACGTAATCGGTATAGATCGTTGAATCATAGAATTCGAATAAAGAAGCGTTACGATGCATGATCATTGAATGTCTTCGATGGTTCAGACGATGCATGCAAAGAGAAAAATAACAGGTTGTTGCTTCACAACGTAACTGTTCAAATAAATGTTAATTTGAACAGTAAGTAGGTGTTGCACTTTATCCGGTAGGACTGCGACAGACTGCGTGTCACGTAATGCATAACGTCTGTTGTGAAAGGTTATATTTAAAATCTACTTGTCTTTCTATCTCTGAAAAAATAGTGTAATAAACTATTGCACACGCGTGCGACTAATAACAATGAAAACTTTATTCTGCTACCGTAATTAAAGGAATTATGAGCGTGATTCAGTAAATATTTGAATTGCTAGTATGCACCTCGTTGCGAATCATGTACAGTTTTCCTCGATAATTATAACGAAAAAGAAACTTTTCGAGTCAAAGGTCTAATAAAAAAGATATAATGTAAACAAACATAAATGAATCATCGATGCATTCGATGAATTCAGAAAAACCGTTCAAAGTCGACTGATCAGACATCTAGCAGTTGTGTATGAAATTACAAAGCAGACATATTGTGACATTCGCCGTACATTAAACGTCGAAAAGAATAACGTGCTGGATTATCTAAACATCTTTCGACATATTTTTCTACTCGTTGATAAACAAGAAACACTTCTACAACATCAATTGCACCGATGAAACTACATTCTTTTTCTTTTCGCTTTCTACGACGATGTTTCGTAAGTATATTTTTCTTTCACATAACATGCGAGTCCTATGCTTCTTTCATCATCCACTAGATGTCGCGTCCTTTGCGAATATTCAATCATCCAAATTATGGAGGTAAAAACGAAACGTGTTAACCTTCAAACCATGAAATATTTCATTTTTTTAATTTTGAACATAACACTAACGAATAAAACGTCCTGAAACGATGTTTAATCATCCACTTTTCGTGTGCAGCATACGAAAGCGATTGAAATGTCCTATTATCATCATCACATGTTACCGTAGTATTACGTTAAAGAAATATTTCTTTTTCACTACAAAGCCGACGGAATCACAGCGATGTCTAAATACAGTCAATTTGGAGCGTTTAAAACCGGATGTGGTGTTAAGCGAGGAGAACCGGAAGCAGTTCGTCGACAAATTCAAAGCACGTAAAATGCCGGATTTGGAGAAGACTGATCAAGCTGCCGTTTTAGTGCCATTATGCTTATACAAAGGCGAGCTAGGTTTCTTATACACTTTAAGGTCCGTAAAGTTATCCTCAAATCGAGGTCAAGTTTCGTTTCCCGGTGGAATGTACGACAAGAAAGAAGATCGTAATCTTCAAGAGACCGCGTTACGAGAAACCTGGGAGGAGCTTAATATTCCAAAGGAAAAGATCGATGTTTGGGTATCCGGCAACATGATCAATAAGCAAAACCTCAAAGTCTTGCCCGTCGTTGGTTACATCGGTGAAGTTGAACCCGAAAAGCTTAAAATTAATAAAAATGAAGTTGAAGAAGCTTTCTTTCATAGTCTGAGGAACCTCTGCGATCTTTCATTGTGTCGATTTACTCAATTTCGCGACGGTTACACCTTGCCCGTTTATTTAGGGGGAAATCATCGTATCTGGGGCTTTACTGCGGCGATAACGCACATGGTTTTAAATGCTTTGATACCTGATGCTTACAAGCACACGTTCGTTCACTTGCGACCAATTTTGCCAGAGAAAAAGAGTAGCCATCAATAGTGCATTCGTATTGTATTCGATTTATCTTTAACATTTTCTACTTAACTGTATGTTTTGTTATAATTAATATTGTATAAAATTGAGAAAAAAAATAGTGATTTTTGTTCATCCAATTATAATTGCAATTCGAAACGAGTTCAGCGCCACGTAGTTTTCGTGGCGGGAATTAACCCGTTTTCCTTGAAATATCGCGCCGTGGTGTACAGTAAAGACTTATGTAAATAAGTAAATATGAAGTCAGTCTTAACGCAATAGAAAGAAGTAAGTTACATTAACATGGCAGTTGTAGTTGAAACTACAATTGGGGATTTCACTGTTGATCTGTTTACCGAAGATCGCCCACAAAGTAAGTACGAGTCGATTGGAGGTTATGTTTTTCCTATTGTAATATATAAAAGTTAATTTACGTTTTATAATCTGTCACAATATTAATGTAAATGATGTTCCACAGCATGTCGGAATTTCCTAAAATTATGCAAAATAAAGTACTACAACTGGAATTTGTTTCATTCTGTTCAGAGCAATTTTATTGCTCAGACTGGAGATCCCACTGGTACTGGGAAAGGAGGAGAAAGCATTTATGGAATAGTATTAGGTGAAAAAGCACGATATTATGAGGCAGAACAGATGCCAAAGATAAAACATGATAGAACTGGTTTGTTATCTATGGTTAATTGTGGTAATAACATGTTGGGGTCACAATTTTTTATTACACTTGGACCCGAGTTGCAATCCCTTGATGGAGAACACTGTGTATTTGGTGAAATCACAGAAGGTTTAGAAATTATTTTGAAGTTTAATGAAACCATCTGCGATGGAGATCACAGACCTTATCAAGATATACGTATTTCTCATACTGTAATCTTGGAAGATCCGTTTGAAGATCCAAAGGATTTTGTTATACCTGATCAAAGTCCACCACCTACAAAAGAGGTTTTAATGGTATGGTATATTTTCTTCTTACTTCAATCATTTCAAAATTATTTTTTACTCATAGATAATTTTGTAGAGTGATAGAATTGGAGCAGATGAAGTAATAGATGACACAGCAGGCATGACAATCGAAGAGATTACAGAAATGCAGAAAGAGAAAGAAGCAAAAGCAAGGGCTACTATATTAGAAATCGTGGGTGACATTCCTGATGCAGAAATGGCTCCTCCTGAGAATGTGCTTTTTGTCTGTAAATTGAATCCTGTCACAACTGACGACGACCTCGAAATTATCTTTAGCAGATTTGGAAAAATTATTGGGTATACTTATGTACAAATATTAGATTCAGACAAATGTACTTTCTTCTGCAGTGACTCAGTTTATCTTTTGTTGCAGGTGTGAAGTTATCAGAGATAAACAAACCGGAGATTCTTTACAGTACGCGTTTATCGAATTCGCAGAACGGAAAAGTTGCGAGGAAGCATTTTTCAAAATGGATAACGTGCTGATCGACGATCGTCGTATACACGTAGACTTTTCGCAATCGGTTGCCAAAATGAGATGGAGAGGAAAGGGCAAAGGGATACAGTACTTTGATGAGGAGGATGAGGAAGGTCACAATAGAGATACTTCAAGAGGCAAAAGAAAAAACGATTTTAGAGGTAATGAAGCGAGAAGTCGAAGGGAATTTGATAGGAGGAATAAGGAGGAAATAGTGGAACACAGAAAACACGAACGCAGAAAAGAAGTTAAAGGAAATTCTGATTATTCCCGTAACGGAGAAAGATATACAGAGAAGGAACATTATAGGGAAGAAAGGTATCCTGATAATTCACGGGAAAAATACGAATACGATCCTAGACGTAAGAAAGAAAGAAGACGAAGAAGTAGAGATAGAAGCAAAGATAGGAACAGAGACAGGAGTAGAGACCGAAATAGGGAAAGGAGTAAAGATCGAAATAAGAAGGAAAGTTATAAGGAATATAAACACAAGAAGAAGTATTCTAATGAGAAGAAAAAGAGAGACAGGGATAGTTCAAGTACCGATAGCGAAGACTCGAGACACGAAAAACATAAAGAACGTCACTCGAATCATAAGAAGAAACGTAATAGGGATCGATCAATGGAGAAATACGAAAAGTACAAACAAAAAAGGAAATAACTGTAAATAATTTCTATCTACCGTCGTCACAAGAAATTGTATGCATATAAGATGCATAAGTGCACGTAAATCTATTTTGTAAAATAATCGCTTCATTTTTTATGCAAATAAAGTCATTACTCGATTTATTTATCATTTGATCATTCATAACATTTGTACAGCGTAATTTCATTTGATATCGACAAAAGTATCGATAATGATATTATCGAAACAGCAGCATTACCAACCGGAAATGCACGTTACTGCATCGGTAAATTTTTGGTTGAGAATTCGTGGAAGTAGCGAACAGAGGGCGATTGCGTTCAGTGGTAAACGGTGTAACATCCTACCAAAATGACGTTTCTGTCATTTGGAAAGTACTTTTATTTATTGTTAATTGTTTATTTATCGAAGTTCTAGTGAGTGTAAACCAACATTTTAATAAGCTGTAATTACTGGTAAGTTTTTAACTATAAACTTATCGCGTTGCAACGAAGTAGCTTGAGGTTATGTTGATTATACGAACTCCAACTTGAATAGTACTTTTTTACGTTTTGATTCAACAGAATAATTTTAAGATTGTGATTACTTGTTTACGTTATAAGATTACGTAATCTTAATCGCGATACGTAAGAGCAATTTGCGTTATGTTTATTTTTCTCACGTGACGATCGAACACGTGTACTTTGTACAGTATGCGCGCCTCGTTTGCTGTTCCAAATCACGAAACGTTCAGATTCCAAGTTGTCATTGCATAATAACCATGATCGCGTAGTGTCCCTTTATTTTAATCAAACGTTTCCCGTAATTACGAACGAAAATTTGGCGAATAGATCGAGGAAAGAGAGCCGCCCATTGTAAAGCTTCGAAGCCAAAAACCAATTCGTTTCCACGTATAGTTTATTTCGAAGGATTGCGAGAAACTGAGTGTTTCCGAGTAATAGTAATAACAGATAAGTGGATGTATACGGTACACACGATTACAATCTTTTTATTGTTGCTATCGTTCCGTTACATTATTACGAGTTACGCGATGATGCAACGTTTGTTGTCTTTCGTGTATCATTCAATGTTTTGATATTGCACAACACTGCAATAACTTCATTCGATTCGATTCAACTCGAAATCAAAGCGGTATCTTGTTTAAAGATATTACAATACAGAATAACATTTTGCCGAGATACGTTGTACGACAGATTTCGCGTGGATACATGTAGCACATGTTTAAATTATAAATAGTGAAAATAACGTGTCCGTAGAAAATAATCGACGTCTAGTCGCGTATAAAATACAATTGTTTTCAGAATGGTGGGGGTGAGCGTTAATAAAAAGTAACGATAGGTGGGAGGGCTAAATAAATAAAAAAGGACGCATAAAAAGATTACGTTTCTTTTCACGAAACAAATATAAATAATTTATCGAAGGGTGCAGGCGGCCTCTCTTTCCCTGTCTATATCATTTTTATCAACGTACGTTTCTTTAACGTTGAACTAAAGAAAAAAATATTTTGTCGAGGAAAGCTTTTTCACTAAAAAGAATACGTTTCCTTGCTGTTTCTCCTTTTTATATTATATTCATTTATTTTTGTACTCATTTTTACGGTGTTAATTTTGGGATAGATAACAGTAGTTTAATTCTTTAAGACGCATGCAATTTTAGAGAGAGAGAGAAAGAGAAGAAGAAAATTATAATCGATAAGTGGCGATTTTACAAATTGTATACCTAGAATTTACATGCAGTTTCTGTCGTAGTTTATTTTATTTACGTTGGTTTTGCTTTCAAAGATTAATGATCTCGAGAATATCGAAGCCTCGGCCCTTGCACCCTTCTCAATTAAAGCTAACGAATAAATACCTATTCGCCATTTCGATTTTCGATCGATGGCTGGTCGAGGACACTCCACTCTGAAATAAGATCGATGCTTTTCATTCTCTTTTTCTTTCGCCGCGTGTTTTCGAAACGAGAAAAAATTGTGCAATCGTTAAGAGATATAAACGACGAATGCAATAAAAATCGTATCAAAAATGATAATAAAGCGTTTAAATCATCTTCTTATCCGTATACTCACCACATTGATAGAGCCACGCGCTCTGTGTTACTTTTTCTCTCTTTTTTTATAATTTGTATATTTAAGTCTGGATAATTTTTTCCCATCCATCCGTTCTCTGTTAATTCCACGATTTTTCCTACGTATTTAAACAAATTGTACAAATTTCGTCATCAGGGATCTCGGGTGAAAATCAAATTTTCAGAAGTTTCTAAAATATTCAGACAGGGCTGACAAGAAAAGAATGTTTGATCTGCTTGAAAGTACAAAAGAGACGATGCAGTGTCCTCGAACGTATGAAATTACGTATACTATAGAATACTAACGAGCGAAACGCGTGTGCCTTTTCGTTCCTCACCGTGCTGCTCGCTGCATCATCGATGATTCTTTCGATAATCGGGACTCGATCCGAACCAGTCGGAGTCGCGGTCCTCTCGTCTCTCGATCGAGCAAGTTAAAAAAACGGAACAAGAAAGAATCTATCAAAATGATCGGTGTGTACAGAAAGGGCAACAACGATCGTTTGTTCGAAGAACGGAGTCGTTCGTGAATTTTCTCTCTAAGCTTCCTAAAGGTCTCTCGAAGTTTCCGAAGGTTCCTAGAAATTCCTAAAGATGGTCGACGTCTCGGGAGCTGTCGGAGAGCGTCTGAAGCGATTTTCCAGCAAGTAGGAGTCGATCGAACGTTCATGACTGTTCGCGAAGCGTTTCAGCCGATTGGAAAATGATCCCGCGTCCATTTTTTTTTTTTCCACGCTGCACTCGTATCCCGTTTCAAGATCTCGGTGGCCCCTGGTTCCCGTTTATTCCCGTTGCACGCGGGTTTCGCATCGTTTTTCGAGGCAGAGGGGTGCACCGTGCTAGAGGCTCTCGACCATTCTCTTGACGTGGTCGTCGTCCGCGAACCTTTCGTTTAATTGCATTTTAATTGTGTAGCTGCCGCTTGCGCCCCATATTGCAGATCTTGAAGTGGCACAAAGTCATATCTGAAGCACAAAAAAATAACAAAACGTCAACTAAAGTTACCACACTGTATTGAAACAAAGTATTACGCGGAACAGGTTATGTATTGTGTGGACGTTTTTAGAACACTATTTAAAATAGAACAGCACTTGTGTATTATTTAGACGAGGATTTTAGAACACCATTATATTTAATGTAGAACATGACTTAAATTATATAAAACAATATCTGTCAATTCTACTTGTTTTACTGTCTCTCATATTAGTGTGCACATTGCAGATCTTGAATGATACAAAGTGATGTTTGAGGCATGAAAAGAAGCGTCAATTAAGTCTTGATTTTTTAGTGGCTTGAACGATGAAAGAGAAAAGGTTTACGAGTTCAAGGAATTTGAAAGAATTGTAATTGTCGAACAGCCAGTTTCGCGATAGAGAAATTTGTTCTGACGCCGATCCTTAATCGAACGTTCAATCTTGGCTGTATCAGGGTGGGGATCGATTACGACTTGTTTTTCAATGAAAGAATCGAGCCTGACGTCACGTGAATCAAAAGTCAATTGGCGTAATCGATTGGTTTGCGCTCGGTTTCTTCTCTGTTCGACGAAATCCTTGAACCCGCGCTAATCAGGAACGAAATCTCCAATTACGATCATGTAACCAGGTCTTCGCGTTCCTGTACCAAATACGCGCGAAAGAATGTAACCCAATTGAAACATGGCGGAAGTAGGAAAACCGCGTACGTAATTTGGCGCGAATTTCAAATTATCAAAATTTACAACTTCTTTTAAGTATTCGAGAATAGTAACAGGACAATAATTTTAACTATTATTAATAGTTAATACTGAAAAATAATAAATCGTATTGTAGTAGTATTAAAATATTAATAATCTGATATATTCACTCCTGACGAATTCAACTTGTACTTTCTTCTCTCCATCTTTAAATTCCAAACCGATAAATACGAAACATAACTTTGATATTTTCTCCGAAAACAGATATTAAAGTTATGTATTGGGAAGAGAGAAGAATAAATGAACGGGCTAGAATAAATTGGTTTCCGAACAACGAAATATCAGAATCGTACGTGGCATTTGATCGAGTGTTACCACAACGAAAGGGTCGAGACTTGCTCGTCTTAAGGGAGCTCCCGTCGCGAATAACTTGGATTTTCTCCAAGTTTCTCATCCGAGAAGCTGTTCGCAAGGCGAGTCACGCACGGATCTCCAGTATTCTGTACGTAATCGCGAGGAGTAGGAACAACGAGGAGTCGGTTTCAAAGTTGCGACTTCCGGACACGAGATCCGCGGTTTCCCTTTTCCACGGTACGGCGAACGTTCCGTGCTTTCGAAGTCCGGCCGCGTGCTGGCGTAGGCGAGTTAATCCGACACGAGTAATCGACGGAGAAAATGCAAGAGATAAATACCGTTTTCTTTCGGGAAGCTTGATTAGAGGAACTCGTGGAGGATTCGTGCGTAATTGTTGCTACGAGCTATTTTGATGTTTGATAGATGTTAGGTATGAACCTTCGGATTTTTTAATTTTTAGAACTGTTCTTAGCTTTTCGTACTTTCCAAATTTTTAAGGTTTTACTTAAAATTTCACTCAAGTCCCAAAATTCTGAAATTCCCAAATTCTTAGCCTTAAATTTTCAAATTCCAGATCTCTGAATTCTCAAACTTCAAATTCCAAAATTTCCAAATCTTCATTCTGAAATTCTCAAATCCCAGATTCTAAAATTCTGAAATTCTCCAAACTCAAAATCTCATCTTCCCCAAATTCAAAATTTCCCAAATCCAAAATTTCCCAGATCTCAAATTCCTCAAATCCAAAATTCCCCAGATCTCCGATTCCCCAAATCTCAAAATTCCCAACCGCAGTATCTCCAAATTCCAATTTCACAATCCCTACATTCTCAAACTTCCCGATTCCAAATCCCAGATTTATAATTAAAAATACACAAACAGAATCACTTACAACTAATCGCGGTGCGTTTTCCGGATCGTGGACTAACGATAGCATTTGGCGTAGGAAGTTCCTCGACCGAGATGTACTCCCCAGGTCTCGTCTTCGCCTTCGCCTTTGCCTCCAGCACTGATTCAATCATCATTTGCACGTCGTTCAAAGCTTTTTCCCTCTCCATCATATCTTTCTTCTCCTCGATCACCTTCTTCAGCTTGTTCAACAATATCTGTAATCAAACAGTTTTCCGTGAATTCTCAATTTGATAAAAAGGAGGGTACATGTTTTTGTGGTGCCTAATGGAATTTATATTTTGACGTGGGTAAGAAAATAGTCAAGTGTAAAATAGGTATACTTACGAGATTTTCGGCGTTGTTGGTGAAGCTTTCGCTGTAGAGCAGCTCCGAGGGAATCGGCTCTGGCTCTCCAACGACGAACAGGAGATTGTCGCTGGAGAGGCAGGACAACAACAGTGCCAGTAGACACAGGCTCGTCCGTTTTGTGCTGGACCTTCCCGTCATTCCCTTGATCCTCTTTGTCGCTGAAAACAAATCAAACGTTAGGAAAAACGCTAGAGAAAAAGTGCTTTCTATGCAACCATTCACTATCAACCATTTTCTATCGTAGTTTTTTCAATGTCGAACGGATCGATGGAGACTCTTTGTGACGTCTCTAGCGATATTGGCAATTTGAAAGTTGTAATTAGTAGGGAACATGGCGGAATGACAGTCATGAATGCGTAACGTCGAAGCTCAAAGTGTAATAACCGACTTGGTAATTGGGGGAGGAGGGAGTTGTTGAGGGATTGCTTCGAAAATCTCGAGAAACTCGGAGAAATCACCGAAATCGAGAAAACTTTCGCCTACTTATCTTCGGCGATAAGATGAATTGGTTTGCCCGCCATCCATCATTTTTCTTCGGTGTCAGGTGGTCAAGAATCGACGAAAAAATGAACCAGGTCAAAACGGTACAATTTACCTGTAGATCTGTTTCGAATTTGTTACTCAGATAAACCACCCCTAAATCACCTCGTTATCGCCATCACCCTTCGAGCTTAATTCCGAACTTTTTATTCCCTCGTCCTTTTTATCAGTTTCCAGGTTATTTCGTGGCATTAGCCAAATTATTCGAAGAATGAATTAATGGAAGATTGATCAGAATTTCAGAAAAGATCGATCAATTCCCCTCTGAGTTTCCACTTGTTGCACTGCCCTCGGGGCTGTCCGGTACAGGCGTACTTGTTACGGCCATCTCGTGTACATTAGCTGTTTCAAACACCTACTAAAATTCGACTTTATTAAACTTGTGGTATTGTTCGAACATACCTTACTGTGGCGAAGTCATGTTTAATAAATTTTGGAAGTTTGAGACGCTAATGTAAACAAGATGGCCGTAAAGACGTTAATGATCTTTCCCCCCAAAATTATTGAAAAGGACACGTTTTGCAGCAAAAGGAGCAACGCTCTCATCGACGTCACGTTTCAACGTTAATCGTTCAAAGCATAACTTCGCTGCGCTTCCATCTTTGCTGGCATTCCTACTGTACCCGTTAATTTGCCCTTTACCATTATTTAGCAACATGCATTGTTCGAGCAAATGTCAGGAAAACTGGAATTGCAAGATTTCATGCTGTTTTTTTAATTCGGAGATAAGACAACTCCGCTTGTCTTTTAATTTTATCGTACAACGTTTATCTTATCTGATAAAGTGCAATGCAGATAAACGTTAATTTCTTGCATTCAGTCGAAGAATTGAGGAAAACGAAGGCTGACTCAGTGGAATTCTTAGAGTTCGAGAAATTTTTTGTGAACGTGCTGACTAATAGTGAAAATGATCACGAAAAGTGAAAATGGAACAGGTAATTAATATAATTGATAATAGTAACGTTATAAAATTGATAATTGATAAAAGAAAAAATTATGAAAGGTTCTCAAGATTGGTATTCTAGCAGCTCTAAAAAATGACGAATATTGTCTCAAAAAATTAGCTTCACGTGTGAATGAGCAAAATTTTTACAAAATGGCGGACTTTGGAATGAACTGAGATTGTGTAGATATATTTTATCACCCATTAGAATACTGTAATATTTTAAAAATATAGTAAAATAGGTAAAGATATAGCGATAAAACTAGATGAAACAGCAGTAAAAATAAGGATTCCTCAATACTAATTAATAAAAAAAAAAAAATTGTGCTCATGTTTCCCTAAGTTTCATTCATCCAAAGAGACGAATTTCGCAAGCAATGTTCATCTCGTAGTCGATAAAACGAGATAACATTGTAAGATAAAAGTATAACGATCAAAATCGTTTGGCGATTGGTCTACGAACGGGACATCTGATAAGGTTGTTCGACTTCGATCCTTGTTCGCGATCTCGCGTAATCTTATCGGTCCCTCTTCTTCCGTAGCCCCCTCCTCTCTGAAATCAGCTTGTTTCCGTTTATCGTGGCAAAGGGATGATCCTCGATGACCTAAGAAACGCGCGGATTCATTCAGCTGAGAAATTTATCTGGCGACCCGACCGATAACATCAACGGGGGTGCGCGTAATTACGTTTTACATAATTCCAACTCGCCTACGAAAACTCGGTAATTTCGAACAACGTTGTCGATTCGTTCTCCCGCTAATCGCTCCTCCCCCTTTTCCCGCCTCTTTCCCCTCTCTTCCCCTCCCGTTTTTCACTTTTATCGCTCCAACGTAATCGCCAATTTCCGACGTTTCTTTCGGATGTCTTCGCTCGCAATTTTCTCTTTTTTCGTAACTCGGTTATGGTATAAAGCTTCATTTAATTGGATCTATGTAACAAGGTTTTAACGCTGTAGGTTACAGCTAAGTCAAATGATTATGGTGACCGTAGAATAGTTTATGCGTATCAATACCTATTTTGTCAGAAATCACTACAAATATCTGCAGAAATTTTAGAAATTTTCAGAATGGGACCTGTGTATCCTGAAGATATTAAGTACTAAATATGGAAAGATACGAAGCGAGGAAACCAATATGGCGTCGCAAAATCTGTACTGCGCATGTCACATTGCCGCGAACTTTAAATTATTAAAACAATTATGTTGTTTACAGTAGTACAAGTTAACTTATACATAATTTAATAATTAACTACATTACTGTTGTAATGGTTTGAAGTTCGCGATGTGATATGCGCAGTACACTTTTTCTACTTGCGACGCCATATTGGATTTCAGGCTTCACTGGAGTTAATTCTCTTTCATGTAGGAATGTCTTTAAAGCGTTTAATAGAAATAGGGAGAGCAAGAATATTGATCGGAATAATGAAACAAAAGAACACTGAGATAAAACAAAATTAATTAGAAAAAGCAATAGTCGCTAATGAACAGTCATGTTTTCAGAATAATTTAGAAACATGGTACAATCCCTATAAACAAGAACTTGATTATAATTTGAACCAAATCGAACCAAAATTTGATTCTCCTTTTCAAAAAATTTACATCATGTTTAGCATCTTTCCCATCGAAGAAAATTCGAATCGAGACGTATTCCAATGAACCATGACTCGCCATTTTTCCCGTCACGTATCGTTACACGTATCACGCGCATGGACTCGTATTTATTCAGCGAACAATGAGCCCCTGCCGTTTTATATTCGACATTTACACACAGAAAATTACCAACTAATGCGCGATTGTTCGAACCCCAACGAACAGATCGAGCGTGTAGCAATCGTTTCACGGTTCGATCTTCCGAATTTTTTCCCCGTTGCCGACATTCATCGTTCCAGATATCCTTGTTTCCAGACATTTTCATCCTAATTCGAGCCGTCACCGAGATATTTAACCCGTTCAAGAATTTACAGCTGTATTTTCAACTATTTATCAGAATTTTCACTGTTATAAAATACAGCTCTTGTTGAGCTTCATTTCTTCTCACTTATTCAAAATTCACACGTTTCTTATCTTTTTAAATTTCTTCTTTTTAAATTTATCATATCTGTACCCACCACTGCGATTTATTCTCTGTTTGTGGTCTTTTTATCGTATCTGTTCACGTGTTCGGTGCTCAAATTTATTATACATTCACTACTCAAATTTGTTGTATGTTCACCACTCAAGTGTATCATAATCTATTCAGTCTTATCTGCTCAGGTACTTAAATACTTAAAAATCTGTTCAGGTATCTACTCAGGTACTTAAATATCTGTTCAGGTATAGATTAGGTTCAGATTAGATGTTCCAATAGGTTCATACACGTTTTTGTATCAAAAGCTCTCCTTTATCGGATAAATAAATAATACCAAAAGTGCATTAATGCATAACACAATTTCTGAAATAAATTTGTAACACAAGAAACGATTTACTGCCATCAACATTGCTACACTTATCTCTGCAATTCTACGTCTTTTTCACAAGACCGAAAACTCATGCAAAGTTAAAAAGGCTGATCGATAATACTCGTAGAAGAAAGAAAACTGAACGAGGTTTGAGAATAGTTATCAAAGGTCGTACCTTAGGTAACCTTGAATCTTCGTTCGTCGATCGACACGATTTTTGAATCTTTCACGCGCGTCTCGAGAACTTTTCGGCGGGACGTTCTCGAAGAGTGAGCAGAGAGGGCTGTTGCACCCTCTATTATACCCCGAGCAGAATCCTCCACCACCTAACCCGGCCTCCTACCACCTGTAGGTTCCTACATCGTCACGAGGATACCTCAACAACGCCTACGTGCATACCGTCTGCTCCTATCCTCTCTTACGAAAATCACGAAATGAAAAGATATTCGAAATAGTATCTGCCTCTCGATGTTTCGTAAACGTAAATTGCTCTATTTCTAAAACTAATTTAATTCTTAGTGTTGAAGAAATGTGTTAATTTGGTGCATGTTCAAAAACTGTGCAATTTTAAAACGGGTCTGCCAGGCGTAAGTAGAATAGAACGAGCATGGTCAGACCTACGATCATATAACCTGGTTTGTGCGAAAGTAACGGCGAATATACACGTCAAGCGCGAATATACACGTCCAGTGTATACATCTAGTTAACTGATTAACCTATCATTTTTTCTGCAGTCAGAGATTAATTAAGTGTTTGAATTTAGGAATCCTTGTGCGAGTTAATATTAAAAAATTCAATCGAAATTCGATCATGAAGGTTTGTTGTATCTGAACTGTAATGTCGTGACACGATAAAGTGTATATTATTTTAATGATCACGTTTACTGGTTAGAATTGTAACAATTTATCGACAAAATCCATATCATCTGAATTTCTGTAATTTAACACCACGATTCGAGAGAAAATAAGGAATCTAAAAGGTTATTACGATTGGAATGGTAAACGCTGAGAAATTATCTTCACTACTATTTGTCGTCGTTTCGATGCGACAACCGATGCCGACCAATCGGCGCGTTAATCGACAATAACAGCCCCTCGCTTATCGTGCTCGCTCAATTAACGTCTTCCTCTTATCGCCGATTCTCTTTTTTCCCGGTAAATCGCACGCCCGGCAAAATGGCCGCTCGAATTTTTGCCGACTCTTTTGTATCACAGTCTAAGTTCAATTTCATTTCACGCGAAATTTTACTCGAAATTTCCAGAAATCAACGAACTTAGATCGGTTTAAAATCTCGGAAGATAAATAGCGGAACAGATGACGCAACGCTGTCGAAGGTCTCGTTAAAACAATATTCCGGTAATCGCGATTACGATAATTGCCGGGCGCAGTTCGAGAATTATCTCCTATGAGAATGTTCTCGTTGCACGAGTGGAATAATACGGGATTGATAGCATTACCACCAGATACAACGTGACACTTGTTGACAAAGACCGGAAACGTGCACCGAATCTGTTTACCTCTTTAAGGATCTCGTCGGACCTATCCTTGACACGAACTACTGACCGCCTACGTTGCGAACGACCTCCACTCCTCTGTAATCGAACTCTTTTTATTCGGACAATATTCTATACACAATTTTAACTTAGAAGGTTTTTAGACACTTGATTACAAATTTTAAATGTTAGTATTTTCAATGACATCTTAAGATCTTGTTGACAAGGATGATATTCATTTTTAACAAATTCGATCACTAATGTCAAATTTTATACATGTTAACTGTTTGAATGAGGTCTTAAGATATTGTCATTGACATCAACGATATAATCAATGATATCTATAATACATCAATGATATATATAAATTTTGCCAAATCACCCAATCACAAATGTATGGTCCCAAGATCTTATATGTATTACTTATTTCTACGTATGAGATCAACAAAAATTCGACATAAAATTTGTTCAATTATTTTGCCCCAATATTTTCACCCATCAAAAGTGCATTATTTTCTCGCGAAAAGACTTAAGCGTCAAGTTACCAGAAACTCGACGCCCCTTTCAAGATCCAGCATTGCTAACAAAACAGAGTCTCCCTTTGTCTTTCATCCCCCATGTATTCGCAGTTCGTTCGATGTCTGACGAGGAGAAGGAAGAGGAGAAGCCGTTCGCGGTGGAGCGCGCGAAGAGCGGTCGGGCGAAATGCAAAAAGTGCAAGTGTCCCATAGAGAAAGACACGGTGAGGATCGCGAAGCTGATGTCGAATCCGTTCGCCGAGGGTAAGATGAAAGCGTGGCACCATCTGAGCTGTCTCTTCGAGGTGTTCGCGAAACAGAGGGCCACCACCAAGAGGATAGAGGATCCTGAGGAGGACGTGAGCGGTTGGGAGGTGCTGGGCGACGAGGACAAGAAAACTGTTCTTCAGAAGATCGAGGAGTTTGAGAATTCATGTAAGAGAACTCGCGGTGATCTCGACGCTGGAGAACGATGTTTCTCTCGAACACTCGGGTGCTGCGTACACTTCCTTTGAATGAGGATTCTCGTATTTACAGGGTCTTTCATTTTTAACATTTATATTTACAAATTGAAGACCTAAATTTTTTATGCACATTCTGGATAAGCAATTCCCTAGACCCCCAATTCCCTAGATCCCCAAATATCTGTGTCTTGAACTCCAACATTCCCAAATTTCTATCTTCTTCAAATCCCTTAAACTCAAGGTTTAATTCTCTGTAAATTCCTAGAGCTTTAAATTTGTATGCTCTTCAAATCCCTAGAACCTGAAATTCGTACACTCTCCAATCCCTAAATTTCAATATCCCTAGATCAAACCCTGAGATCTGCAAGTCCTAAGATTTCCAAATCCCAAGTTCTATTACATCTCTATCTTCTCAAAATGGCGAACCTATATCCCTAAATCCCTAGATCACAAAATTCACATATCTTCACCATAAATCCCCAAATTCTCCCGAAATTTCGAAGGAATTTGTAAATTTAAAAATTGCAAAAATCCTTCAAAATCAACAGGTGGTCGAAGGTTCATATCTCGAAAACGATTACTCGTATCACGAAACGGCAAAGGACTTTCCGACTCGTATCGACGCGACGAATTCACAGTTGTCCAACATCTACGCGCATCTCTCTTGAGACACCCTGTACGAGTAGATAAAGAAATTCGAATAGCCTCGTTGGCGTTCGTCTCTGTCGCGATAAGGCGTCGATCCGTTTTAATTGCCGTTCAATTAAATCGGGGATGTACAAATTGTGTTCCATAAATCATCTTTCGAGTATTATCGCCTATTAGAGCGATCGTTCGATGATTTACGTTGCATTAAACGTTTCTCCTTATGGAGATTAGCGTCGCGAAAGATTACTCGAGCCACGATTCTCCTGCGAAGGATTTAGACTATCTTCGAGACGCGTCTTATCGAAGGAATTAAACCATTTTCAGGTCCATTCAAGACTCCGAAAAACAAAACCAACCAGGCGTCGAAGAAACGCAAAGCAACAGGTGAATCCGACTCACCCCCTAAGAGAAAATCGAAGAATGCAAAGGGTGAATCCGACGAAGAATCTAAGGAAGACCTCTCGAAATCGGGACGTTCGAAAGATGACGCGTTTCTTGAGTTTCAACAACTTTGCGAGCGTTTGGCCAAAGTGGATGCGTACACGGAGAAGACAGCCATTGTCAGGAAGTTGCTGACCCAAGGATCCGATGGGGGTGAGTTTTATTTACGATTTATTTCTTGTTAATATTACTCATTCGGTGACTCTAGTTCGCTGCTTGACATTTAGTTCATGATTATTCTGTTCGTACCAATCAGGTTACCAAATCTCTACATCCCCAAATCCCTACATCCCCAAATCCCTACATTCCCAAATCCCTACATCTCCAAATCTCTATATCCTCCAAATTCTAGACCCCCAAATTACAAAATCCCAAATTCCTAAATCCTGAAATCTCTACCCCTATCATGTAAACTAAGAACACCAATGTTCATTCTCAAGCGTCAATTTGTTAACCTCGTCTCCCCAAAGTGCACCTGTCTAACAAAAGACTATCTGCGAGGGATGAAGAGTAAAATTTCTCGCGTTGCAATTTCGATGAGAGGGTGAGTTCTGAACGAATGGAAAAAGGGAGGAGGCAAGAACGTACACAGAAGCGTACGAACAATTCTATCAATGGGATATCGGTTACGCCTTCCGCGTAAACACGATCGTCTCTCCCCACCCCCTATAGTCCCTCTCCCCCTTCTCAATTATTTTCTCCGATTCTCTTTCCTTCCTCTCCTCACCCCGTCTCGTTTTCTTTTCCCGTACGCTCACCACCGCCGTCGTCGCGTCTTTTCGTCGAGGTCGAACAAATACGATACCGGAATCGGATACAAGGAGACCATTAATCAATCGACCGTGTAGATTCCCACCGCTGGCTGTCTGGCTGACTGACCGTGTTCGTAAGTGGAAGATTTTTACGGGGTTATCTGGCCGTGGACGAAACCCGATCCGCGCGGTTCGACCACCCCGATTCAAATTTCCAGCTTTCCGATCTACGATATCTCTCCGCGCGCATCTTCCGACGATTTAATCGGCAAAATTGTTTTTGCAGAAACCGCGCTGCGATCAGTTAACTTATTGACACGACACAAATTGCGGTTCGTTGATGCCTTCGACGCGTCATCTACACTTGACCCAGTGTTCGCGTCTATGAAACTTTCCGCTTCCGAAGGAGACTTCTTACTCTTCTTCGCAAGGACACCTCGTCGACGCATTTACCGAGGTCTCAAACTGGGGTGGACTTTGCAAATTCTTTTCGGGTACTCACCGCTATCAAAAGGTGTCCTGGCTCGTTTTCCTTGACGTGACCGTGACAGAGAAAATAAACAGAAGATCGGAATGGTTGACGCGTTGCCGCGGTTTTCACCACCGTTCACTTAGAGTAATCGTTCGAAGCACCCCGGAAAATCGTGGATCTGCTCGCTTGTCCAAGACGTAACCGATTGCGAAACGATATGGCGGAGACAGAGCGTGGTTCCCTTGCACGCCACGCAATCAACGTTTTGCGACTATTGGTCCCGGGGACTGTGTTCCGGTGCCTTATAAGCCTAACCGCCCCCACCTAACCGAGTGCCGGTTCGTAAACGCGATGTCGAGCCCCTTCTCGTGTAGCCAGCTTGGCTCCAGACGCCTCGTCCATTCTTTCCCTCGCGTCTCCACGCGTCTCTCACCTACCCCTTCCTCTTTCATGCTTCAACCTAATCGCGATGCACTCGTCTACTCCCTCTTTTAATTCGACCACCTCTATCTTTTGCTCCTCCGTCTTTTCTCGCTCCTCCCACGTGCCAATTCGCTTTTACAATTTCTTCTGCGTTCCCGCAAGGGTACTTTATCGAAATGCTTACCCTGATTTACCATACTGGATTTTATTTTCATAATTCAGTTACGTGTGAAGCTACACGTACATCCCCGCCCGATAAAGTCCGCGTCCTACGCATACCACGTTCTACACGTTCTAATTTAAATAGATACTGTTAAACTACTCTTACATATATTGATTTTAAAAGAATAACATCGTTAGAGTCTATCTTAGAGTCTAGATCTAATTTGAATTTGGCACCTGAGCGAATTTTCCTTAGAAAATGTTTTCATGAGAAAACGTCGTCGGATTTATTGACTACGAAGATAAAATTCTTATGGTGGCTGCCGAAAATATTATCGTAGAGCCGAAAGCGGGAGCGTATTTACGCGATAGCTGTACGCTAGCGCGTTATCAGCTGGGTATAGTTGATAACGATTTCACAAATATTGTTTAGTAATTACGGAGTAAATTCATTGAGCGTACGCGAATCGCCGGTGACCTCCTCGGCGAACGTACTCGCATGACGCAACGTCGTGTTGGTAAACGGTGAAGCAACAAGAGGTGAGATTGGAAAATGCGAAAGAAACGGACGAAAAACTTGTATGAGAGCTCCAGGGAATACGGTTACGTAACGAGACTTGCCAAACTCGGAGGCGGCGAAACGATTGACCCCTCTGCCTTCTACGATACGGCCCGTCAAAATGTCGCCTCGTCTTTCGATTATATTGCAGATACCGAATGTTTGATTTCGGGTAGGCTGCATGTGCTGCGCTCTGAATGTAGCTCTCTGTATTTTGGTATTTGGAGTTGTGAGGATTTTGGGATTTCGCAGTTTCTGTATTTTGGGGACATAGGAATTTCGGGATTTAGATATTTGAAGATTTAGAGATTTAGGGTTATAGAAATGTGGGGGTGTGGAACTCCCTATGCCCTAATATTTACACATATGTATACATATACTCATGACAAATATTTACACATCTACAATTTGGAAAATTTAAATGTCCTACGAGAAGTAGACATACTATAGCTATCTCCTCGCGCCGCAACTGGAGACCGTCCAACACAAATTTTTGCCTCTCTCGGTTTAAATAACTCACAACACCGATTCACTTTGCGTGGTCTTGAAAAGTTCACTCGCGAGCGTTGTTTTGCTGCGCGAAATTATCAGCGTCGAATTAATCGTCGCTTTTTATTCAGTTACGAAAATGCGAAGTGACGGTCACCCCTTGTACGTTAACGGGATCTCGAGTACCCTTTTATCGATTGAAATCGATAGTACACTCAGGCCACTTTATCGAGCCAATTTTAAAAATACTCTTCAAAGTTTTGTCTGTTTGATGGTCAAAACGTTTTCGTGGTCATTTTTTGGAGATATCAAGATCGCCGATGTATTTTTAAATGGATCGATATATTTCTGCTGCCATAGTATTACGGCTCATAAAAAACAAATTCGATGACGTAAGTGCGTTGACCTTCGGGCGATCTTGGGCCAGAAATAATCACGCATTTGGAGGGGAAATTAGAGCTCTTAAATTTGCAAGTTGTAACAGTTTTCCTGATTACCTTATAATTCGATCGTACGACCACCTCTGGTTCTTTATGGTGAGGTTCGAAATCCAATATGGCAACAGCTGTAGTTTGCTGTGGACGTATTCATAACAGTGAATGAAATTCTTGACCCAGATTTACTATTGTAATTAATTTAATAAATTTATTATTTAAAAGATTAGTGTAATTTATTATGTATTCAGAAAATGGGAGCTGCGAATACAAGTGCGATATGTTCAATGTCTATAACAATTTAAAAATTGTAAGCAGCGTTCTGACAATTTAAAATTCGCGGAGTTTTCGTGACATGCGCAGTACACTTTTCCTGCGTCCGACGCCATATTGGTTTCCTCGCGTCGTATATTTTCTTCCCGCATTTGGTACACGATTTATACGTAGCAAAGATTCGAGTGTGTTTAGAAATACATGTTTTCCTTTTGCGTTCTTTATATTATCTTATGTCAATCCTCATTATGCGAAATTCGCGATAATTCGAACAACAACGTTTCCACGAGACTGCGTTCATTCATGAGGAAACATTTTCCTCCTGTTCTCATCTATTCCCCACCTCGTATAATTATATTATTTTTGTATTCATCTATCCTTATATAGAAACGATTAGAAGCGAACGATAAGAGTATCGTGCAGTTGATAAACGGTACTAGCGTACCCGCGAAGCAAAAATCGTTGATTCGCGCAGATCGGGACATACGAGATCTCGTTAATCACGCGGGCACGCTTTCTCGATTAATCGATCGCGATAACGACCGTCTACCGAGATATCCGGCGCCTCGTCTCGCGATTTCGAGGGAATCGCGTGAGCCTCTGCGAGATTCTCCTCCCCGAGGAGTCCGCGTTTCGAGATGGCGCGTGAAAATCGGAACACGTCACCGTTTAAAATAGATTAGCAAATTCTAACACGCATATCGATTGGAGTCGGCGTTCTTTGATTTTTCGCGTCTTCGATCGCGACGATAGCGGTGCAAGGACGCGTCACAATCAGCTGGTAGATTTTTCACGAATTTAGGGATTTGGAAATTTGGGGGTATGAGAATTTAGGGACTTAAGAATTTAAGGATTCTTCTAATGTGCATTTAGGGAATTAGTGATTTGGGGAATTTGAAAACTTACAAACATAATAATTCAGTTTCATAGAATTAAAAATAAGAAAACTAGAAATTGTACAAACTGAAGACTTCAAAAATGAAAGAATACAGTAATCTGAGTATTGAAAGATGCAGAAACGTCATAAATTTAATCAATATCATTTCCCAATATGTAAGAATAAAAACTGAAAAGTTTCCAGTTGCATCTGTCAAAATCGTACGTTGCACCCGAGCGTTGATCCATTATCGCGAAGAGAGGGGTAAAGTTTGAACGTAGGTGTCGTGGAAATTTGTTTGACGACCGATTACGCGGACTTTTTCGTCTCTGTCACTCTCCCGTTTCCCCGTGGCGAGCCGTGGAAAATCTCATTGAAGCGAATCCGCGTTATCGTTCGTCCGCGGAAACTATACTTTGTACGAGTCGCGGTATCATCGGTGACCTCTCTCCTATCGTTCCCGCGTTTCCTTCGCTTGATCGATCATTAATTACCGCCTATGAAGTCACCTCCATTTTTGACGAACGCTCGTTCATTCGCTCGACTACGTTCGATTCAGCAATTTCATGACTTAGGGATCTAGAAATTTAACCATTTCAGAATCTAAGGATTTGAGAAACTAGGAATTCGAAGATTTTGAGATTTAGTTTAGGAAATCGGCGGTGTAGAATTTTAGCAATATAGGTATTTGGAAATCTAGGGATTTTTAATCTAGGGATTTTTTGCGCCTAGTGACTTTTGAATCTAGGGATTTGGGAATCTAAAGATTTGTATCTAGCGATTCGCGAGTCTAGGGATTTTTTCGTCTAGTGATTGTTGGATCTAGGGATTTGGGAGTCTACAGATTTCTAATGCGTCGGATTTTATATTGTATGCGTTTAGGAATCTGGGGATATTGTAATCTCGAGATTTAGAATCTAGGAATATCGGAATCTAGAGATATTAGAATCTAGGAATACTGGAATCTTGCAGAATTTATGTATTATACGAATGTAAAGATTTGAACAGTTAAAAATTCAGAAATATGTCTATTCGAAACTTGATGGATTCAGTAATGTACTATTTGTAGTAATTTATGAAGTTAACAATTTTCCACCGCTCGATCATTAATTAACGCGAATGAAGTCACCTCCATTTTCGACGAGCGCTCCTCTCCGTTTATTCGCGAAGCTTGGAACTAGGCGACGTCGCCTTTATCTCGCGTTGTCGCGAAAGACAAGTGCCACGGTTGGCCGGAAACAGAGCAAAAAGAAATTCAATTGACCACAATTTTTTCGTCTAACGAGATTCCGGCGTATCTGGTGACACGTTATCGAAACCGTCCCCTCCTTCGACAGCACGACGGAGGGGAACGAGACGGTGCTTTTCGGAGGAACACGCGTGTGCGAGAGGTCAAATTGTTTCTCCGCCAACCTTATCAACCATGAAGTTTCACTTGCGACACTCTCTGTTTCCTCCTAGAACGCCTACCGAACCCCCATTACCGATTTTCCTCTTCTTCCTCCTTGATCTCATCTCGTTTCTTATCGGAGATGTTGCAGAATCTCTGCAATTTATTCTTCGAATTTCGTCACGTTGAAGAGATATTAGAGGGCTAATTTTTAGTGTAACGATTCAACGTTACTGATTTTCCTTTTCGATACTCTTCCTCTTTGATTTCATCCTTGATAATACTTCACGAATATCTGTGCTTTATTCTTCAAGTGTCGTGTTAAAGATACAGAGGGTTAATTTGTAAAGGGTTGATTTTAACAAGGTTTAAAATAGTTTTATTTTGTAAAAGAAGAAATTTAGTGCAAATATAATTCCAATATACTATAAGGAAATATAAATAAAATATAAGAGTTGCAGTTTCAATATTTACAAGATTCAAACTCGTAATAGTTCCCGCCATAGAAACATTGTTCATACCGTTCGTATGGTATGTGTACCCTGTACAGTCTCCTGTATCTCACCATAAAAAATATCGAGTAACAATTGCAATTGGATGAAAAAATTATACGTCGAGTCGGTGCAGCAAGGTTTTATGTCGTACCAACAATGGCCGTTTCTACTGTGCCAGTGGAACAGCGTCAGCCACAGTAGAAACGGACGATCAAAGTCGGACATGATTCAAAGAGTAACGTAATTCAACGCTGACCAAATTGACACTCGCAAGACATCTTCTACACACTTAACATGACTTAAACAATGCTGAGAAATGCTTCAATACAGATTTGTGTAATGTTTAATATTGTTTAAATGATGAAGCAATCTAAAATTAACGACTTCAATCAGCTTTTCATAAATTGTGCTCACTATCTTTTATGTTGCTTGCAAATTTTCTTTTGCTGCGTAATACTTGGTGGATAAGACACGTTTTGCTTGAATTATTCACGTAAATATTTTGCTTGAATTATCCATATTAATTTTTTGTCGAATTCACGTAAATTTCTTAAATTATTCATGTAAATTTTTTGGTAGATTTATTTCTTCAATTATTCACCATTTTTGTTTGAATTTTTTGCTGGAATTATTCACTTCAATTTGTTAAATTAACACGTAAATATTTTGCTAGAATTATCCCCGTAAACTTGAATTATTTACATTACACAATTCCCTCAGAGAAAGTCAGAGAAAAAAGCTCTTCAAGAAATAAAGTTTCTTAACAGAATTTCTTTCTGTTATTATCATCCTATCCTAAATTCATCTTCGAGACATCACATTTGTCTACTATCATGTTTTTTCTTATTTATCATACACTTTTTCAGCTCCGGCAATTAAAATTTCATATCTCTTTCCAGCTTCTTTATATGTTAATACTAGAACTATCAATGAATGATATCAAAATGGTTTCACATTTTATATTACAAAATTTTGTTGCCATTTCTCTCACATCTTGTTAAGATATAATTTCATTGTATATGTTTATACATGTATCAACGGTATACTTATCATAAATGTACAATTATTTATCATTAGTATACTTATTTATTTTCAATCAATGTGTGCATCTCTGTATATATTTATTTATTTTTAATTTACAAGCAAATGTATCTAATGGTACATATTTTTAATCTACAAGTAAATATATTTAACACAAACAATTGACAAGTGTTGTATTTTCTCTACAAATTCCTTCATGAAAAAAATTTTTCTTTCTAAAATCCATCTCGATAAAGTTTGTCTATCACCGCCACAATCTCTCATAATACATAAAGAGCTCATTCGATAAAGAGCGTAGTAAAGTGGTTCGATTTGTTAATCATAGCCTGATGCAACGTCCAAGCCAACTATGAAACGATATTTAATCGATGATGCAGAATCCAAAACCGCTTCTAGGAAGCTAACGTTTGTTTTCATACAAAATAACCCGTGATACTTCCATGCATCATCTTAAAAGCGATGTTGCACTTGGTTGCGTGGTGGGATACTAAGTACCCTGCATGTTGGTACACTCGACAAAATTCTGACTCGCTGATATCGTGACTTTACGCTTTTTGCGATAATAAATAGTCCGATTTATCAGTTAGTCACTTACATACGTCATTATTCGATGATACGAGATGTAGCTTTAAGTGGAGTTATTTGTTATAGTTAGTGTGGTTTATTGTAGATGATGTAAGCTGCTAGGGAATGTGCGGTGGAGTGTGCCATATAGAGGCTTTTTTCACATTTTTTACATTTCTCTAATTTTTTAAATTATCAAATATTTATTTAAAATTAGTTCTCGAGTATTCAACTTCTGAAATATCTGAGTTCTCAAAATTTGGACTCAAATTTTCAAATTCTCAAATTCTTAAATTTGTAAATCCCCTAATTATTAATTCCCCTAATTCTCAATTCCCCAAATTCTTAGTCTTAAATTTTTAAATCCCCTAATTCCAAATTCCCCAAATTCTCAAATTCTTAAATTTTTAAATCCCCGAATTCTCAAATCCCCAAATTCTCAAATCCCCAAATTCTCAGTCTTAAATTTTTAAATCCCCAAATTCTCAAATCCCCTAATTCTAAATTCCCCAAATTCTCAAATTCTTAAATTCTCAAATTCCCCAATTCACCCTCTCAAATTTCTCAACCTCCCAATCCCCAAATTCTCAACCACTCAAAGCCCAAAATCCCCACTCCCTAAATTCCCGAATCGTCCACAATAAATCCCCGATTAGCAAGTTTCCACCGCGTTGTCCGTAAAGTTTTTTGCACCCGACTAGCAGACGCAACAAGTATCCCTGGCAAAAAGCCCGCCACAGATAGAGTCTCCCGTCCGCGAAGGATACAGATAAAGCGATTATCCTCGTCGAAGCGCGAGCCACCCGATAGCCTCTCGACACTTCGTAAGAGGTGTGTGTCCCCGTCGGCCAATCAACGGTGGCCGTTCGATGAAATCGCGATCGTCGTTCTCGTGACCGAACGTCGCTCTCGTCGGAGGTGAATCGTCGACGAGATAAGTCGTCGGCATCGGATAGAAGGTGCGTGCATCGTCCGACACGCACACCGACAACCTGGACAACGTAAACACCGCGATAATTCGTATTTTTATAAGCCATTTATTTTCGGCGATAAGAGGAGAGGGTGCAGGGGTCACGGTCTCCGGCGAGTCGTGTCGGATTTTTAATTAATTTCAATGACGCTACGGCGTTCGATCGACGCCTAATCGTTTCGCTTACGAAACTCGAGCGTCCCCTATCGGCCGCTGAAAGTTACGTTGGAATTTTCGCTTATCGCCAATTATTATCAACGGATTCGCCGAAACGCGCAATTGATTCAACGTTTTTTACCCTACTACTCTACTACAGGCTCTCCCAGAATAACAGCGCAACTGCATATTCGTGTGATTATCAAATCGGAGAGTAACTTTGATATTTTGCATGCTCAATTATCACTCTGCATATGTGGAGATTAAATTGTGGTCAGTTTTATTGATACCTGGACTGTTTACACTGTTTAATTTATACTTTATTTATTTATTATCAGTATGTACTTATAATTCTTGATATAATTATATCTATAATAATAAAGTAACAGAACTAAAGGAATATTATTTGCCTTATTGTTATAAATACTTTGTAGATGAAGTTTCTATATTCTAAATTCCACAGATTCCAAATTCCCCAAGTATCTAGTAATTTCCTAAATATCAAATTTCTCGGATTACAAGTTCCCTAGATCCCCAATCCTCCAGATTACAAATTCCCCAAATCTAAAATTCCTCAAACATCAAATTCCCAAATTCAAAATTCCCCAGATCTCGAATTCCCCAGATATAAAAATTCCCCAAATTCAAAATCCCCCAAATCTCGAATCCCCCAAATCCAAAATTTCTCAGATCTGAAATTCCCCAAATTCCAGGTCCTAAATTTCCCCAATCCCCCAAATTGCGAATTCCCCGAATTCTAAATTCCCCTGATATGAAATTCCCCAAATCTCGCTATATTGCCCTCTGATGCGCAGTTGGCCGAAGACACCGCCAAATTTTCCCCTGCGTTGGATTTCCATTGAAGCGACTCCCACCGATTCAAAATCGACTCCATTGGATATCTCGTTCTCCCTCTGTTTTTTCGCTGTGTAAGATTAACCGGGGAGAAACGGGCACGCTTCGCGGTGCCCCGGCAAAAAACCGCGAGATATGCACACGGGTGCAACGAACGAGTAATAGAGTTACGTAAAACGCGACGCGAAAGCACCGATCGCCAAAAGATTTTAGGTCCAAGCAGATTTTAATCGAGCTTTGTATCGCGTCTGATGACGATTAGGCGAACTCAACGTCGAACGCCGAATTAGACACCCCAGATTTATCGCGTTTTCTTAACGTTTGCCAGCGGTTCTCGAAATAATTTCAAACAATTTCTAGTCATTTTCTAAACGTTGCGAGTTCAACTTATCTTTATTCCGTGATCATTTGTGTGCTACGATTTTTCAGTTCAGCGTTCTGGAATTTGAGGATTCATTGTATCTAGGGATTTTGAGATTCAGTGGTTGAGTTCCTGAAACAGCGATTTTGGAATCTGATTTATAGGAATTCGTTCAGATACGTGTATAAAATAAAGGGTTAAATTAATTCGGAATTTAGGGATTTCGAGATGCAGAAACTTGTACGTTCGAAAATTCGAGAACCTGAAAAGTTGTATACGAAAATTACTCGATAAATTATCGAGTTCACTTGTATATATTTATCCAAAAGAATTTTGTTTACATAAATTGGTTATCGCCTAACCTAAAACTAAAATGTTCGCCATCGAACAAAGCATTCTCGCGAATTTGTTAGTAAAGGAATGGTATTCGAAGGGTCGTCGCCAAGGCGAAATCGAACGACGTTCGATAGAATATCCGCGATCAGCGTCCGGTTATCGTGCGCAGTTATCGTTTCGTAACTTTCCACTCTGGTGCGTTGCATTCCGATGCGACGCTTTTCGTACACTTCGATCCCTTTTTCCTTTGCATTTAAATAACGAGGTATTCCACTTGCACGAATTCCTAAACGATTAGATTGATATATCTAACCAAGAAAAGGAACGATTGTTACCCCTTTTGCTTTCACTATTGCACTGAACAGAGGTCAATGCTTTTATTTATCCTCTTCTGCTTTTATTTACTTGTTCTCACAGGGTCGTCATCAAATACAACAAAATATGTGCACGTCTTTGTCAGTATAGATAAACGCTTTCTTACACATTTGTTTTATGCATGCATATTTATGTATATTTGTATCATGTGCATATGTGTATATTTATGGATATGATGTGTACATCCATGTATGTTATATGCGTGTAAATTTATGTATTTTATCTGAACATGTATGTGTTTATGTTCATTTTGTATATTTATGTGTATGATATGTGTGTATGTATGATTTGTGAATATTATTTTCATATGTTCTGTATACATTTATAAATATTATGTGCATATGTATTGTGTATATTTATGAATATTATATGTGTGTATATTTCTGTATATTATGAGTACATGTATGTACGTTATATGTATGTTGCATGAGTGCATATGCAAGCTGGATCTGTACATTTATGCATATTATTTGTATATGCATGTATGTCATATGTGTGTATATTTATGCATGTCTCCATATACAAACTGTACATTAACTGTAAGTATATGCATGTATATGTACCTGTTTTTTAAATAAATATCTCCAGAGTAACTGAATGAAAATTGTACAAATTGAGAATTAAAGGTTTTACATAAAAGAGATTTATGCTACTGAATGTCAGAAGATGAGGAAGGAGCAAAGCTCTGCAAGCACGTCGGTTCTTTCCGTAAAAGGTGAATGGAAAATACGATTAGCTGCTTATAAAAGCGACGCGTCGCGTCGCGCTGTCGATGAACGAGATCGAATAAATTTCAATAAACGCAACAACTCGTCCGCGGAACTTCGACGACCTGCTTCGCCGAGGAGATAGATAGATGATCGGTAAAATTGCCGACGACGAATAAACGACGGACTAGTTCGAGGCGTAATCGTTATCGCCCGCTCGACTCGTTGCAATATTTACTTCCGCCGTCGAGTTTATCCAGTGATGGATTAACCAATAAGGAAAATAGTCGTTTGTTTAAGGCATTACAAAATTTTCGAGTCTCAGATTTTTTCATTTTTGAATAAACAAAGTCTAGACTTTTTGAATTATCTAGATTTTAATTTTTGTGCTTCCAAGTTTTCATGTATGCCAGTTTCTAAATTCTTCAATTTTTAAAGGTGGAAATTGAGCTGTTAGGTTTACAAATTCACAGATTCTTAGATTCCTCAACTCACAAATTTTCAAGTTTACAAATTTTATAAATCTCTACATTTTCACATTTCTAGTTTCTCATATTCTGAAATCTTCACATTCAACATTTTCTTATTTCTAAGTCTATATATTTCTAAATTACCACATTTCTAAATTTCTATCTACTAACTTTTCACATTCCCAACTTCCCACATGTTTAAATTTCTAAATTATTGACTCTCCATGTTCCCAACTTCCCACATCCTTCAATCTCAGTACTCCCATATCACATTTCTAACCCTTACATTTCTAACTTTCCACACTATCAATTCTCCACATTCCCAAATTCTAAAACATCCAAATTTTCATATTCCATTACTAAATCTCTAACTTATCAACCTTCCAAAACTTCAACTCTCCAACTACAAAAGATCCCATCTCCCAAATGTCCTTTCCCAAATTTCCAACACCAAATTACATCAATCTTCTCTTATGAAAACTGTACAGGTTATCCTATTTTCCAGATGGTTTCAAGAGCGACCGGAAGCTCTGGTGCAGGATGCTGCTCCCGGGTGTTGCAAAGCGAATCTATAACCTGCAAAGCAAGCAGTTGGTGAAACTCTTCGCCCGCCTGTTGCTGCAAGATGAAGACGACATGCTGGAACATCTGGAACAAGGAGACGTCGCCGAAACAATTCGAGCGTTTTTCGAGAAGAGCGTGGCCGTCAAACCGGCTGAGAAAAGCGTGTTTACCATGCAAGAGGTTAGAGAGAGAAGCTCGGTGGACATTATCGTCGAATCGACCCACGCGCAAATTTATCCTGCGACGCTTCGTGTATAACTCCTCTATTAATCGAGCAAAGCCACTGGATCAGATTGATTAATTCTGGGCTTAAACAGATGTCGCGAGAATTATCTTTACAATTTACCGCCTTGTTAATAACAGGGGACCTTTTATCTTGAAACGACGAGGGGACGTATAATTCTTTCTTCGTCTTCGTGTAAATTGGCTGACAGAATTTATTCTCCCTCTTGAATCGTTAATTTGATATGGCTGGATCGTTGATTACCTGCAATATATAAAAATATGTAATACAACAGCTATGTACTAACTGCATATAACTATATAACTATACTAACTATAACTATATATAACTATGCAGTGTATATGGTATATTGTATATAAGTATAAATATTATAGGTTAGTGGGACAAACGATTATGTCTCTATTAAGATATTCATGTTTGTTCAGGTGGATCAGTTTCTGGAGAGGTTATCCTTTCTTACCAGGGAGGAAGAACAGATCAATCATTTCCGATCGATCATTTCAAGGTAAAATTCTAATTCGAGTTTGCTTGTTATCCATCAATGAAATTTGTTGTTGATCTTCAGGTGTACGGCGAACGACCTGAAAATGATCATCCGACTGATAAAACACGACCTGAGGATAAACGCAGGTCCGAAGCACGTGTGAGTCGCTCCACGACAATTGTAATTGATGTATCTTTTTTTATACGCTTTGCATTAGTCAGCTAATCAAATTCTTTCCATTTTTGAACGTGTTCAGTTTATCAGCGATTCATGAGCAAGCCTACGAAGCTTTCCAAGTATCCAGAGACCTGGACAGCGTTGTGGAACGATTTTCGCAGGCTCCTTCTGGATCTAAACTCGGAAAAGTATCCTCTGGCTCTTCTTCTGGGGGTGGTAAAGTTGCTCTGTCGCTAATGACACCTGTTTTACCGATGCTGGTAAGGTTTCGACGCTCGACAGTACCATTGATCGGTATAACAAGAAAAATTATTATATTCTGAATTGTATAGGCTGAAGCTTGCAAGTCTGTAGAGATGGCGATGAGAAAATGTTCGAGTGGCATGTTATCGGAAGTGAAATACGACGGAGAACGTGTCCAAGTGCATAAAAGGGGCAATGAGTTTCGATATTATAGCAGGTCTTTGAAACCTGTGCTTCCTCACAAGG
The DNA here is from genome assembly GCA_945859555.1 of Megachile ligniseca. Taxonomy (NCBI): domain Eukaryota; kingdom Metazoa; phylum Arthropoda; class Insecta; order Hymenoptera; family Megachilidae; genus Megachile; species Megachile ligniseca. The sequence continues at coordinate 3,956,322 of OX243792.1, forward strand.
TAATATGTTGAAAAGAACACTGGAGAAGTTGTAGACAGTCTTATTGTTGCAAATTAATTCATATAATAAGCTTAAAATGATGCATGAACTCAATTTTTCATCGTACAATTTGAAAATACGTCGGGAATTTCGTCTTTACATGTTTGAAGATTCAAATTTCCGCGCGCTTTTTTTGAAACGATACAGGTATACCTACTGATACTTAAATTGCATTTTTTTCAAAAATGGGATGTTTTTGGGTCATGCTAATGGTCAGAAATTGTTCTACGATCATGATAAAGTAAGAAAAATGGCTTTATAGTGGGCTGGAAGTCTTATATTCGAAAATGAAAAAAAAGTGCGTTTCATGGACTAAAAAGTTGCCGTCCATCTAGCGGTGAAAGTTGGAACTACAAAAATAGAAAATCTCGATTTTCTCGAAAACTAGGAACTTTTTCGAAATTCCAAGATATACAAATTGTTTCTTATCGCCAACGGAATCTAACGAATACCCCCATGACCCCCTAGGACCATTAGAAAAGAAGTTAGAAAAATATAGCATTTCATGGACCAAAAATTTGTCGTCCATCTAGCGGTGAAAGTTGGAACTACAAAAATAGAAAATCTCGATTTTCTCGAAAACTAGGAACTTTTCCGAAATTCCAAGATATACGAATTTTTCCTTATCGCCTACCGAATCGAACGAGTACCCCCATGACCCCCTAGGACCATTAGAAAAGAAGTTAGAAAAATATAGCATTTCATGGACCAAAAATTTGTCGTCCATCTAGCGGTGAAAGTTGGAACTACAAAAATAGAAAATCTCGATTTTCTCGAAAACTAGGAACTTTTTCGAAATTCCAAGATATACAAATTGTTTCTTATCGCCTACGGAATCTAACGAATACCCCCATGACCCCCTAGGACCATTAGAAAAGAAATTAGAAAAAAGGTCATTTTATGGACAAAAGTGCAGCGCCATCTAGCGGCGAAACAGGTGAACTAATCGAAAAAAACGTATGTCCGATTACGCATATTGGGGAATGATAAACATTGATTTTCTGCGCTTAATCGGCACTAAAATGTATCAAATATTAATAGAAATTTACTTTAAAATATCTCAGGGAACATAATATGTCCAGAAAGTCAAGAAATATGACTTTTTATATTTTTCCAATATGCGTAATCGGACATACGTTTTTTTCGATTAGTTCACCTGTTTCGCCGCTAGATGGCGCTGCACTTTTGTCCATAAAATGACCTTTTTTCTAATTTCTTTTCTAATGGTCCTAGGGGGTCATGGGGGTATTCGTTAGATTCCGTAGGCGATAAGAAACAATTTGTATATCTTGGAATTTCGAAAAAGTTCCTAGTTTTCGAGAAAATCGAGATTTTCTATTTTTGTAGTTCCAACTTTCACCGCTAGATGGACGACAAATTTTTGGTCCATGAAATGCTATATTTTTCTAACTTCTTTTCTAATGGTCCTAGGGGGTCATGGGGGTACTCGTTCGATTCCGTAGGCGATAAGGAAAAATTCGTATATCTTGGAATTTCGAAAAAGTTCCTAGTTTTCGAGAAAATCGAGATTTTCTATTTTTGTAGTTCCAACTTTCACCGCTAGATGGACGACAAATTTTTGGTCCATGAAATGCTATATTTTTCTAACTTCTTTTCTAATGGTCCTAGGGGGTCATGGGGGTACTCGTTCGATTCCGTAGGCGATAAGGAAAAATTCGTATATCTTGGAATTTCGAAAAAGTTCCTAGTTTTCGAGAAAATCGAGATTTTCTATTAGGTTATTCAAACCATTCATGACCACGTACTGTTGCCAATTAGCGCGCGAAAATTTGAAGCTATGAAAGTCTACGCTTTCTACTTTTTAAGTCAATTCCTAACATTGCAGCGATAAGACTATCGAAACACTTCTAATTTATTAAATTATGCAATTTTACATAAAGTACAATGATTTCAGGTGAATCATTTCAAGGAATATATTCCGAAAGCTTTTCCAGACGGCGATGATCTTATTTTAGATGCAGAGGTGTTAATGATCGATACAAAAACTGGTCAACCCTTACCTTTTGGCACTTTAGGTATCCACAAGGTTTGCACAATCTTCCATAACTTACCTTTTCTTGGATATTTTCAAATTAGTCCTTCTTCAGTCAATCTGGTTTGCAGAAAGCAGAATTCAAAGATGCCAACGTTTGCCTATTTGTATTTGACTGCATTTACTATAATGGAGATGTCTTACTACACAAGTATGTTCTTTATTATTTATTTACAAATCTTTTTACTGTTTTTATCATTCTTTATTGTATGCAGGAGTATGATGGAGCGGAGGAAGATCTTAGAGGAAAGGATGACAGAGATACCTAACAGGATCATGCTCTCAGAAGTCCAAGAAGTTCGTGTAGGTGTCAGTTATTTATTATTTGTGTGGGTATATCAGGTTCAAGTAAATAAATTACACAAGTAGATTAATTGCAGACAAGTATAATCACTTACATAGGTAGACAGATTACAAACAAATAAGTTACATACGTACATCAATCACAAACAAATAAGTTACATACGTACATCAGGCACAAATAAATAAATTACATACATAGACCAATCACAAATAAATAAATCATACATATAAATTATTTACACAAGTAGATCAGTAACAGATAAATAAATGACACAAATATATCTTACATCACAAATTTCTTTCTTTCAGCGTCCACAAGATTTAGCAAAGATGATTGCCAAAGTCCTCAGCATGGGTCTAGAGGGACTGGTCCTAAAGGACGTTACTGTAAGTATTAAAACGCATCGGTTCCCCGCAGAAACCTACCTTAGGTACATATTGTTTGCAACTTGGACAAAGATCGATTTTAGATCAATAAAGAATTTTTGTTTACAGGGTAAATACGAGCCGGGCAAGAGGCACTGGCTGAAGGTAAAAAAGGACTACTTGTTTGACGGCGCTATGGCCGATACCGCGGATCTCGTCGTGCTCGGTGCATGGTACGGCACGGGAAACAAAGGTCTGCTTAATATTCAGTAGTATTGTATAATAATATAATCGCTCTATATAAGCAAATCTTTCTGAGTCATACCCTCAGTGTTGAAGATAATTATTTCACTCACATAATTTACATTATTTATACCATCTACATTTTTCCTTATATCTATAATTTCTAAATGACATTACTTACCATTCGCAGGTGGTATGATGTCCATCTTCCTGATGGGTTGCTACGATGAGGACCAAGAGAACTGGGTAACGGTAACCAAGGTAAAAATATACACCTTCTCCTACTATCAAATCATGCAAGGATCACATAGTAATTATTTCCTTCAGGTACACACAGGACATGATGATGCCACCCTGACAATGTTACAGGGCGAATTGGACATGATCAAAATAGGCAAAGATCCTAACAAAGTACCACGGTGGTTGCGAGCCAACAAACCTATGATCCCTGATTTTGTGGCGAGAGATCCGAAGGTATATTCTACTTATGGACATCTGGGTCCCAAGATCAATTTTAATCATTGAGAAGGTTTCTTCTAATCGTCAACTCTTAGTTGTTACCAAGGTTACTCTTAATAATTGTCAAGGTTTATCTGTATAGTTGTTAAGGTTACTGTTAATATCTGATATTTTAAGGTCATCAAAGTGCATGTGCTCTTTTCACAATTATCGGTTTTCTTCAATTCTCCAGAAACAACCGGTGTGGGAAATCACAGGAGCAGAGTTTACTAACCAAGGGGTTCATACAGCGGACGGTATCAGCATAAGATTCCCTAGGGTAACTAAGATCCGTCGTGACAAGGATTGGTCCACCGCGACTACTCTGAACGAATTGCGACGTCTTTTTAAAACCAGCTCCGAATCGATTGACTTCAGCCTCCTCCTATCATCTGATTACAAGTACTGAACATTATATATTTTAATAGTTAAACAACTATCTCATTCTTTTAATAGTCAAACAGCTATCTCGTTCTTCTAATAGTTAAACAACGCTCGTTTTCTTTTCAGGGTCAAACAGGAAACCGACAGCGAAAGTAAACCAAATCCCGACAGGAAGTCGAAGTCCCCCATAAAAAGAAACGGCGAATTGAAGAGCAAGAGTGCAGAAAGTAGTCCTAGTTGCAGTAAAACGAAGATTGACGAAGTAAAAGTGAAGGTCGAAGCCGAAGACCCCGCAGAATTCTACGCATTCGTCGACAACGATGTACTTCATTATTTTTTAACATTTGTTATATCTTTTGCAAACATTATTATATCTTTTGTTATTACTTTTTAGTACATAGAGTACTCGGTGGATGGAACTCCTCTGAACTGGATCGAAGGTCGAAAACCACAGCAGGGTTTGCCATCGAACGCAAAACCGCTGCGGGATCTTACGGATGATGAAGTGGTAACTCTTTCACCCTAGATAACGGGTCTAGAACTAATCGTCTAACTTGAGAGTATTATTAAAGAGTGAGGTTCTCAAGGCATTCGTGATCAGCGTTATCTTTAATTTATACTAAACAATCCCTTCTGCGAAAAAAATGACCCATGGGAGCTCACTCTTCTTGATTAAAAATAGCGATAGAAATTGTTTGCAATCTTGGCAAGTGTCCACAAATAGCCTACTACAGTAGCTCCATATTATGTTGTACTACGTTACTCAGAAGGCTAACATTTAAATTGTAGTAATTTTATGGACTCTTCAATATTTCCTTTCTGACAGCTTTACGAGTCTCCATAAAAATACCCTGACACAAGCAATCATTTTCAGAAGTCCAAATCGATACTGAAAGGCGTTGCAGTCAGTCTGGCGTCGAGTTTCAGAAAGAGGAAGAGAAGGGAAACCCAAAAGTTGCTGAAAACGTATCCTTTCTGATTTCTGAATTATTTCTGGGTAGGATCTCGAGAGAACATGGACCCGGCCAGAGGGAGAAGAACTGTGGAGTGTCAGCAACGTTTGTAGAAAATGGAGCACGAGTTTCTCCCTCGAGGCGGATTTAGAGAAGACGACTTAACGACCGTGTGGCGACCAGGTCGATTATCTTTCTAGTGGCTCTCACGAAAGGGGTCGCGAATCGTCCTGGGTCGTTGTTTGAGTCGTTACCAAAGAGAGTTCGTTTATTTTCCTTGACCGTTGGCAGTCTCGGGGCGAGAGTGCTAGAGAATGCTGAACGAAACGGGGCGATGTACGTGGTTCATCCTTGCAGGGAGATACCGTCGTCTGATGTTCAGGTATGCATGGGGAAATCTGATCGGAACTTCATAAATTATAATTCCCTACTAAAATCATATGACATTCCCCAGGAAAGTATGAAAGTGGCCTAAAACTTGTATCTCCCTGTTGACAATGTGCTAATCACAGACACGTGTCAGCGGAGAACACAGAATCAGGAAAGTGGGAATCACTTAAAAAGCAAAAGCTGGCCGCGGCTGTTATCGTAATCGTTATCGACGGGAATAAGAAGTGTCGGCCGCGTGGCGTTAATGGATACGTTTTAAATCGATCGCGGGGCCTCGATAACGGAATTAGTCGTTTAACACCGGCACCATTACCGCGCGTCAGCCACGGCTTCCGGCTTCTGGAAATCGCAGGCGGTGATTTCCTCTCTTGATCCTACGTTCGTTAACCCTAGATTCAAGTCTATATTTCAATCGAAACTAAACTAAAAACAACTACTCGACTTAAAATGAATCAAGTCATCAAAAGGGATCAAATTATCTCGATGAAGATCAACGTAGATTTCAAGGAAAATCTTAACAAACTGTGTAACTTAGGTTGAAACTTGTGAGTGAGGTTTTGATCGTTTCGGTACTTTCAGTCTTAACATATATTTTAACGGAAGCTTGTTAATTTTAGCGATTGAAAATAAGAAGTGTTACAATTTAGTATTAAAAGCGTGTTGCTTTCTATTGCAGCTATTCGAAGATGTGCCGAAGAGCACGAGGCACGTGAGCGTTTCCTGGTTGGAAAGTTCCGCTTCCGGTCGCGAGATGCAGCCGACGGAAGAGCATGCGGTGGAATTGGCTCCGGATTACTGTTCCTGTCCCTGTTTGCATCGATAACGCCCCCGTGAACATCGAACTACGATTAGGTTCGTTTGTGCGTCCTTGATGATCGACTTGATGACCAAAGTATCGATCTCATCGAATCGCTTTTATCGCTTTTCGATTCGAATGTTTTGGGTGAAAAATTTCAATACGTAGGAAGTTGAAGATTTGGGGATTTAGGGATTTGGAGATGTAGAGACTTGAGAATTTAGTAACTTGGAGATTTAATGACACGGGAATCTAGTAACTTGGAAACCGAGTAACTTCTAAATCTAGTAACTGTTAAATATAGTAAGTTGGAAATCTAGTAACTTGGAATCTAGTGACATCGAAATCTAGTGATATTGGAATCTAGTGACATTGAAAAAATAGTAACTTTTAAATATAGTAAGTTAGAAATTTAGTGACATGGGAAGTAACTTTTAAATCTATTAACTTGATATGTAATGACTTGAGAATCTAGTGACTTCAACAGTAAAAGAAAGTTGATAATTTGAAAAGTCATAAAAGTAGAAAGTAAAAGATTTTGAAATTTCCTTATCCAAAGTAAGCCTTCGTCCCTATTGTACACACACGTCACATTCGATGTATCGCGATACAGTTTCCCTTTGTCGATCGTGACGCCTTAGAAGCGACTTCGATCGCGAACAAAGGAAAATTCCAACGATTGCGTAATCGTTGAAACACGAGTTTCCGGCTACGCCAGGATTCGTTCTCCCCCACAATTTATTCGTATCCACTTACCTTTTGTATATTGAATTTCCCCGTAACGTTGTTTTTCTTTTTCTGCGCAGGTGACCCGTGTCTCGAACATCCCCGTTCCACGGCTTAATATGAAATTCAATCAGCGAGACACAAAAGGAACTTTTATTACCCGCGGACGTTAAATTGGATGCAAGTCAGATTATTGTAATCGTTACGAATTAAATGGCATGTGATCGGACTGAAGGGTAACCATTTGAAATCGAACGCGGTTCGATCGTTTCCTTTTTACGTCCAAGCGATTGCATACAACCGGAAATAAACTTTATTGATGTTTCTCCATGAATTACAGCCACCGTGTTCGCGAACGTAAATTCTCGACTTACAAACGATCGCGAAGTCCATTTATACGAGAGACAAAAATGACAGGCGCATCCAGCGATCCGCGAGGGAGCGATCGGAAAATGTCCGCCCTCGAACGGCGCGAAAATTCAAATCCGTTCGCGCTAACACGAATGATCGAAAAACGCGAAACACTCTCATCGACTTTATACGAAATACTAAAATTTAATCTGTCACAGTCATCAATCTTATCACAAAAAATTATTATTTTCACGCGTTTGTTAAATGTCTAGAACCAAAGTTTAACTTCTACTTTCGTCGAATATAAATTAGGAGAATAATAATTGTTTCTTCTTAACATGAACGAATTGATACCACAACAAGATAGGTTTCAGTATTTCGAACTAAATCGAGGTACTTGTTTCGTAATTTTTGTACAGTCGATGCGCGCGCAGATAGATTTGAATTTTCCCGCTATTACTGCACTCTTCTCCTAATCTCTCCCTTTCAGTTTATCTGTACGTAATCGACCAAATCATAAACGTGACACGGTTTCCGATCATTTCCCGGATTGCCGGGTCAACCCTCGGAGACGCTGTTCCGTGTCGACGCAAATCTACCATTTCCTGTTTAACCACGTCGTAATCGTCGCAAACATCTCCGCTGTTAACTCGCATCCGTTTCGTCGCCTCGAAACCCACACTCATCCTCGCTCTCGCGAATTACGTTTCCACTAAATCATCCACGTTTACAATAATACCGGCGCAACTCGAAATCTCTTCATGGATCGTTGGGACGTTGGCGCGAAAATGGTCAGATTTAAAATGCGGTTATCCGAGAGGAGGACGCAGGGCGAATCGGAGAAGCTCGAGGAAGGAAGAGAGGGACAGATAAACGGAGAAGAAAGCACGATGGCAGGTTCTCGGGTTTTGGGAAATTCTATTTGCCGAAGCAGGATACCGCGTTGAAGGCGCACTGTTTCCAGTAGCTGCGTTTCCGCTGGAGATCACCGATGTCCAATTGATTTCGAAGTCGCTTCACGATCTGCTTCGTGAACAGGTAATTGATCAGGGCGGTCTCGATGCTCCCGTCGTCGTCCACCAACTAAAACAAACAATTTGCGTATCCATTAGCGAACGACAAAATTGCGCAGCCAATAGCAAATAGGTGGGTTATGGATTTCGATACTTCGCAATTTCGGGCATCTAGGGATTTTCGTATGTAGGGAATTCGGGGATCTAGGAAATTGTGGATCTATAGATTTGACTCTAGGAATTTGGGGGTTCAAATTTTGAGGACCTATGGATCTATTTGGAAATATGAGAACTTATTAATTTATAAAATTGGAAAATGGTAATGTATAATCGTGGAAACCAGCAGATGTGAAAGTTTGAAAATTAAAAGAATTACCAAATTGACACGTGTATCCTTATCTAGTACCTTATCTACCTTACACTCTATATGAAATATAATTGAAATCCCGAGAGAACATTTTCTCGAGATAATTCGTGTTGAAAAGCAGTTCGCTCGCGGGCCATTTTAGTTGAGTTAAAGTAGAAGACGAAACGATTAAACATAAATTGCGATGAATTAATATGTCTTGTAAGGTTCTTTCCCCGCCTTACGAATTCAGCGAGAAAATTAAATTACTGCTTTCGGTCGCGGAGTTATGGTAAACGTTGATCGCTCAAAGGACGAGTTATCTCGTCCTTTGTGCGCCGCTTAAACGGCGGTGTTCGTACCGAAAGATAAGCATTTAATTAATCCGAGATTACGCAAATGCACTTCTAGCAAGTTGTTCGCGTCCCGTTAACGTCCACGATCGGTAAGTATTACCAGTTTATCGCGTTAAATGTCAGGTGTATTTTATTATCGAATAAAACGGTTTGGCTGCCGGTTTTATGCCCGAACGAAACCGACCGACCGTGCTTTTTATCGGTCGTTCGAATAACGCCACGAATTATGAACGAAATTCTATTACGCGGCCTTCGTTCTTCGTCCGTCGGATTCGTTCTCCTCTACCGAGACTTAATAATACCGGCGGGAAAATCGTTAATGTCCCTAACGCGCGGCGGGATAACGCGATTTTATTCGCGCTCCAGCTACGTCAGGCGTTTAAAAAAATATGCGTACGCTCCGATAAAACTCGCACGCTTTTTTCCCACTTGCCTCTGCACCTTCTGTTTTTACCTTTTTCTGTTTCCGTAGGCACTCGAAAAATTGGTCAAATGGAGCGAAGGTAAAAAGTGTACGTGGGTGTTCGTAAACGAAAATTAATTGTAGCACAAATTGTTCTATTTTGTTGTATCGGACGAATAAAATAAATATCTTCGTCCATGTGCAATACTCTTTGATTAAAAAAACTCGTCCACGAGTTTGAATTTTCCCGCCGCGTCACGTTCGATTTAAACCAATATGGCGGAACTGTTCAAGCAGCCTGAACATTCGTTGCGTCTATAATCGTTTAACACTTAAGATTATCAACAGATTCCTTCCTTGTCCGTAAATCATTTCATACACAAAATGAAACACGTTATTGACGAAGTTTTAAAGTAACGCTTTGCAAAAGTGTTCGTGTAACGACGCCCTATAAAGGTGGCATCGAACGCGTGTTTCGAAACGTCTCGGCAAACGAGAAATCGATGAATATAGAACGGCTCGAAAACAAGCCCGAGAAACGTCGCTCGTCTACCACGTTAGTCTAATGAGTCTAAGTTGACGTTTATAAAGTCATCGAATCGGAGCGTTCACGACGGACAACCGGACGCTAAGCGAAATCGGATTTGCCGTCGCCGAGTTATCGATTATCGGATCAGCCGCAAATTTATCGGCCTTCCTACGAACCGCACTTCTCTTTATCGCGGCTCTTCTGTAACGCGAACTTTGCAAAATCGTCCCGGTCATGTCCGGAGCAATCCGCAGGATTAGTCGTCGCGACGGAGACCGATTTTTAATGCGCTTCCCGTATCTGGCCGCGCTTGTTAAAGATCCCCGCGGATCGATTTATTGACGTCAAACGCGGAATTTCTTTCGGGGTCGAAAAAACGGGAAGATACGGTTATTTTTATAATCGTTTTAGCTGATCGATTCGCGTGGGATTTGCGATCTCGGTTACAAAGCGGAAGAATGCGGTTTCGCTTTTTAATTCTGATAATGGTTCTACGCGGTGTATTTCTGATCGAGTAGATGTTCATCCGGGAGAAAATCTACTGAAAAATATTCGAATGTAATAGTTTGCTAGTGAAAGTGCTAACGTTATTTAGGAATGTGGAAATACGGTTCCTTGCGAATGCTAAAAGTGCTCAAAATATTGCAATAAGAAATACTATCCCGAAAAATATACAACTGTATCCACATTAGGAATACAAAAGGAAATCTTGTGGAAAATCAACAATAAAGAGGAAAGTATAAATAAAACAGAAACGTGTTTTGCAAAGGTAATCGAAGGAGGAACGGGGTGGATTCGCAAAGTAGCAGAATCTGAATCTCTTACATAACGCGAATCCTTTCCAGCGGATAAATAAATCACCGATACAAAGTCCCATTTCTCCCGACATTAACCTATTTTCCCCATACGGTACGTATGGTAATGTCTCGCTACGAACAATTCCACGGTCCGTTTAGATGCTTAAACGAAGCTCTCGCACTGTTTGCAATTCAAACTGGATTCAGTATAGCGAGGACATTCGCGAAAATTAACGTCACCTAATTCGCTACAGTCTTTTTAACGCTTCTTTCGGTGAACAACATCGTTAAACACGCAGAGAATACTAAACGCTCACATTCTTCCACATCCGATAATGGAACCTTTTATCCACTCACGTCGAAGTTAAATACTTTAAGCTTAAAGGTTAATCGAAATACTTGAATCCTCCGTAAGAATATCGTGCACACTGTGCGATAATCGTACGTAACCGGTTTTCACCCATTCGAACCGTAAAACCTAGGAAAGTTGCTCACGAAAGTGGAGTACGACATTTCACGGAAGACAACGAACGGTTTCTCTTCCGATTTAAAGACAAACGTTATCCGGTACAATTGCAATCGAGCGACGGTCGTAAAAGAGAGGGAGATCCGGCTAAAGCAATTTGCTTTGTAATCCGCTGTAGACGGTCGTTCCTAAAGGGAAAAATTTCATTCGCCGGCACTTAGAACCGATAGCCTTCCGAGAGCTGTGTATTAAATTCTTAAGAGGCAGTCGATTATCCGGGAACGTTTGACACGCGAACGTTTCTCCTTTCGCCGGGTAATTAGCGCGGAAGGATGTCTTTTCTTTATATCGACGATCGTCGCCGTGACTAATCCGTGGAAATTTAATGTTGGAATACCGATTGCCCGATCGTATCCTTTCCTCGCTAAACACGAGGATTTACTTATGAGGAAGGTCGGACGTGATCCGTCCGTTATTACAACGATCCACGGTGATTTTAATCCGTTAAGCACGGAAGACGAGTTAACTCGTCGCGATAGAAACGACCCTGTACTAGGACGACGCGAGGGAATTCGGATTAGCGAGGATGTCAAGGACTATCGTTTCCATACGCTTTCGCGTCACTTCGATCTTCGGATCTTTATGGAGTTTTCGCGATTACATTTGGGAATCTATGGATTGTACGGATTTCGGGATTTAGGTATTTGGGGAATTGGGAATTTGAAATCTAGGGAATCTAGATTTCTACATACCTAAATTTTCAAATTCCCATCTCCGAATTTCTACACCCCCAAATTTCCACACCTTAATATCCTACTCCACTTTCCTAAATCTCGAAATTCCCAAATCACTTCTACATCCAAATGACTCGACCTAAAATCTTCAAATACCCAAGCAAAACCTGCGAATTTACATCTCTAGATCTTTAAATATCTGCACCCAGAAATGTATATGTCCTCAAATTTCTAAGTCCACATAAATTCCCAAATCCTACTCCACCGAAATACCCACGTTGATATACGAGTATCCCAATGTTATACGATTTCGCTGACTCTTAATATTCTCGAAGCTCCTAGCCTGTATCGAGGGTGGAATCCCGTCAGTGAGAAAACACGAGCTCCGCAAAGATTGAAAGCCGACGCGAAAAGATGTCCGGAAACCTGTTGCGCGGTCGCCGTTCCCGAACGAGAGACAAGTTTAATTTATTCGACGCTTCTTTGTCCCGCGACCGAGATTACCGAAACTAACGAGTTTGCCCGAGGGAATAAATTCCCCGGGTGAATTTATAACGGCGCAACGAAAGTTTTAAGTGGATGAAAAACGAAGTACCGCGGTGTCGCGAGAATAAATAAATTTTCAAGGCTGATAGAATAAGGTGGCGGAAGCGCGACGAGCTTTCGTGGCGGTGATTAATGCTGGAAACGGGACAGTGGCGAATTCCTCGGTTATCGTGGAGTGGAGATTCGAGCACACGCGTCGCTAACCGAGCAATTAACGTTGTCCCTAATAATCCATAGATATGGGTTTAATCGGCCGCGCTCTCCACGCGATCAAAGACAAAGGATACACCCGCACGGATACACCGATTCGCGTCACCCGTGCGTTCGGACCTTCGATTGCTACACTCGTTTAAACTTGACAATTTTTACATCTACACACTTCTATACTATATCTCCATACTCGAGATACGGAAACTTAAATATAAAAATTAAAAAATGGAAATTTGAAAATCTGGATACGCAAGAATCAAAGAATATGTGGAATTATGAATTTCGAAACTGAGAGATAGAAATTTGAAAACCCACGTGTCCACACATCTGGTTGAGGAATATTTTATCTTTCGATCTGATTCAAAACAGACAAAGTTTCCCGTCGTTCGCACGTTTCCACATGCTGTCGTTCCGCGAATCAAAAATTTAAGCGAATTCGGCACGAAGCTTCTTAAAATTCTGTTTAGGGTCTCGATGGTCACAGCGGGTTGATCTTCCAATATCTTTCCGAGGGACGAGCCGACAAAATGGATAAGTCCGTAGGGAGAAACGCGGTGACGTAAAACGACGAGTGGCATCGCAATGCGAGGGAGCTGTATTAAAAAAAAAGGACAGGTTCCCGTCGTCAAACTGTATTCCATTTTGTGGCGGGACGCGTGACGGTAATACGAATCGTGTGCTCGAGTTGTTTCACGCCCGTAGAATGAAAACGTCCGTGTAACGCGTACGACGTGTCGGAATCGATGTTATCGAACGGAGCGTGCTCGTTTAAAGTCGCAACCGATTGCTCGACCACCGTTCATGAATTGACTAATTAATCGGCGGGGAAATTAATTCCGCGCCCGGCAGAATCTGCAGCGGTTTTGATTGCGGACCGCTCTCGAGCCGTGTTCGAACGATCAAAGCGGTTTCCGTCGATTCCGAATCCGTCAGTCGACCAATTCCGAGCTTTATTTCGCGATTTTATCGCGGTGGATGATTATTAACACGTTCGGTCCGCTGTTTTTAAGCGCGATATTTATGGCCGATTTAATGGACGAACTGTTCATTGTCGTATTCGAGATTTTATGAAGGCTTATGAGTTCAACTTTTTTGTTTTATACAGTTTCTTACATTCGGCACAAGTTTCCTCTTATCAAAACTTCTTTCCATCCCGCTGCACGTTAAATTTCTTACATACCGGCACAAGAGTATAATTCCCGTATCGTTAGCGAGGGAACAAGCAGAGTAGCCAGGATAAAAACGTATCTTTTTGGGTCGATTGTTCGAATCCGAAGTGGAAAACGAGTCCAAGACGTTCTCGCGAAAATCGGGGACACCTGAAGACGGGGCTGTAACGAGCCACGTTTGTCGTCTCTCGAGTGTCGCCATTTTTTAACGCGTTCGCCATCAGCCTCGTACGTCGGACTCCGTTTCCGAGATGCCCTATTTACCCCTTTGCACTCGACCGTCTTTACTTTTACCTCGCGAAAATAGCTTCGTTATTAAAAAGTTCATAAACTATCCCGTTACTTTCTTACCGTTGTTTAAACATACATAGTGTTACAGCTAGTTAAGAAATGTTTATTTTAAATTAAATGAAGAATGAGAACTTGCACCGTCTAAAAGGTAGAACCACAATTATTGCTTTTTATTTTCCCGTTGTATGTAATACTTCTTAACTCATATAACGTGGGGGAGTTGTAAACTAGTCTTTTGAGTAGGCACACCATGCAAACTTTATTTTACTAATTTTAATATTTTAATAATTTTGACCTAAGACAATTTTCCATATCTGACATAATTACAGCCATAAAAGTGAAATTTTACGTGGTTCTCCGATGGCTTGTAGATACAAGTAGTCCATCGAATATTAGATCGATGGTTGTACCATTTGAACGGAGCACGTTAGGGTGATCTTATAGTTACTTACGTCTACCTCGTTTAAAAGTCTCTCCTTGTCAGCGGCCGGTAGGGCCGTCGACCATTGGATCACCGCCATCAACACCACGGCCAGGAATAGTATCATTCGTAGCGACGACATCACGCTTCCTGTAACAACGAATCACCCATTAACACGATCGTATCGAAAAGTTTCGCTGCCGAGACGCAAATTACCCTACGAATGTAACGAGCCCTATCTCGAGCAAACGGTTCTTGCGAGTTTCTCGCGAGTGCTGCATCTTCCGCTTTACCGAGTTCCGTCGAGGAAATCGTTTTCGTGAACGCACGCCGTTAACGACCGACGGAATAGTAAGTTTCCAACGGAAACGACGAGGTCCTCTCGTCGAGTTGCGAAGCTGCAAAAGTGTGTCCGAAGGCTTCGCGCGTTGATTACGCGTCCGACAAACTGACGATTGCGACTCGTTAAACGACGAAATTTTAGATCGTGCCGACACTTCAACTTTTCTCGGAATAACCGTGTAAACTGGATACACAGTTACATCCGGAGAACGAGATTCAACGTTTGTAAAATCAATTTTATGTACGACCAGGAGAAAAATTTTAGGATCTAGGGATTTTCGCAATCTAGGAATTTCTGTGATCTAGGGATTTTCGTATACAGAGATTTCGGAATCTGCGATTTACGGAATTGAAAAAATTGGGGTCTAGGGATTTTTTAAATATAGGGATTTTTCCGATCTAGGGATTTCGGTTTCTAGAGATTTCGGTATTTTGAGATTTCGGTATCTAGAGATTACGGAATCTAAAAATTTGGGGATCTAGGAATTTTTGTAATCTAGGTATTTCGGTATCTAGAGATTTCTGAACCTAGAAATTCCGGAATCTGGGGAATTGCGGGATGTAAGGATTTCTACGTCTAGGTATTTCGGTATCTTCGACTTTTGCACTCTAGGGATTTCTAGATGTAGGAATTTCAGAATATATGAATTTCCACATCTAGAAATTTTTTTTATTCAGAGACGGAGACATTATGGGGCACATAAGAATTTCAGAATCTGAATATTTCGATATCTAGGTATCTCATGATCTGGGGATATCTTAATATAAGTATATCAGGAACCGGGATTCATACATAGCTTTAGTGATATCGCGATCTGGGGATATCGAGATGTAGGTATGTACGAATGTAGGTATATAAGGGTAGATATTTCGGGATACAAAAATGCGTTAGCAAACATAGGTCGAAAGGTGAACAGTGTGGAAAGACTGTTCTCGTAAGCGTTTGCATGCGATTAGCGTTTCGTTTCAGAGAAACGCGGTTGTATTCGACGAAAGCTTCATTAACGAAATTTTATTCGACATTATCTCGGTTGATTCGTTTGATAGACGCATTTTGAAGCGGCGGTTGTTCATCAGCACTCATTCAACCGACAAACTATATTCGATTCTCGAATTTGCATCGCTTTTTAGCTTTCGATCTTGCATCAAGCGTGCACGGACAAGCGTTTAATCCTTCGCGACAGCGCATTGTTATTTCCATCGGGATATCGATGAAAATGCAGCGAGAAATGTTGCTCTTTGAAACTGCAATTAAATGTATGTTCACGCCATCGGTCCAGCGTTTAAAGCCGCAGAAAACCGCTTATGTTTGTCGAGCAGATTTCGTAAACGGTTTTTGTAGTTTGGCAAGTTGAGGGTTTAGAGATTTGGGAATTTAGGGAATTAGATTTGAGTACGTAAAAATTTAGGAATGCAGAGATTTGCAAGCGTGATTTAAGAATGTATGAATTCGTGAAGATATAAATTGAGCAATTACAATGTTACACCGCAAATAACAAGAGACCGCTTTTTCTCTCCACTCCCCTTCGCTATTCATCCGCAGCGAACAATTGTTCCTACGGATACAGTTTCCCGAGTTACACAATTTGCCAGCGAAGCCAGAAATTTGTAAGGAGAGCGTAGGCTAAACCAAAGACCCGCTCAAACACAGGGGATCACGTTCCAGCCCTAAGCTTATCCAACGTCGCTGCGATTGAAACGCAGCCTGTTAAAGCACACGGACGAGGGGAAAAATAACTGAACGGGATCGAACTCCTCGAACGTGATTGATCGGCCGTCGAGGATATTCTGATCAATGTCGAAATAGGCCCGGTCGTGCGACGGTTACGTTTGCTTATGGCCGGGACACGTGGATGGACGATTTCGGTCAAATCGACAGCTCGAATTGACGGACAGCCCACTCTGCCGTTGACGGAACGATAATTCCGATTGTATTTGAAAAACGGCATCGCGTTCGACGATATTCCATTTACTTATACCTCGTATTACAATTCTATTGCACGTGTTCAACCGTATGTTGCCTTGACGCACAATGACTATGTTGACGCACCGATGTCGACACACGAGTTGGATCCAGGTGACTTTTCTCCTGGTGCGTCAAGGGTGCGTCATGAGTACCTTCTTGCGGTGTCAAGGGTGCGTCACGAGTACGTTCCTGGTGTGTCAAGGGTGCGTCATGAGTACGTTCTTGGTGCGTCAAGGGTGCGTCAAGGATGCGTCACGAGTACGTTCCTGGTGCGTCAAGGGTGTGTCAGGAGTGCGTCATCGATGCGTTTTATTTGTCGAAATGTAACTGCAAGGGATAGAGCTTCTCTCACGCGCCAACTCGTGGGTTGGCACAGTTATACAAGTTCTTGTAAGGGATGATTTATCATGCTTATTTACAAAGACTCATATTGCGGATTGAAAAGATATGAATTTCTTTTCAACATGCTTTGCGTTGTTTCATTACTCATCCAGCTAACTTTCTTTATTTCCTTTCCTGAATAAGATTGCCTCCTTTCGATGTTCCTTGTATCTTTAAACGTCTGCTACTCTTCCTTGTTATTAATAACTGTTATTTCTCGATAAGTTTTTCCCCCAATGATAAATTACAAGTTTCCCCTTATCAAAACCTCTTTCCATCCCGCTGCACGTTAAATTTCAGTTGTTTACGCTTCGAAATTCAAACTTATACCGAAGTAGAGTTATATTCCGGACGATTGCATACAAAACAAACCTATCCGCGGTTCAAATAGCTTCCAAGTATTCCTAGCTCGTACAAAGTGTGTCGCTGTCCGAATATTAATGAGGCGCGAAAGAACATTTTGTTTCAAATGATTCGTGCAATTTGTGTTACTGCGAAGCCGTTAAACAATTTCTATAATAAAACTGTCACGAAATTTATGTTACAGCCAGTTACACAATTTGTGTGACGGTGAAATAGTTACAAGATTTAAATAAAAATGAAACTGTTATGAAATTTGCATAAAAATGAAATTGTTAGAAAATTTGCATAAAAATGAAACTGTTATTTGCATGAAAATGAAACTTACCAAATTTATGTACCAATCAAACTGTTATTTGTATGATAGTGAGATAGTTATGCAGTTTGTGTGACAGTGAGGTAATTATACAATTTGCATGACAATGAGACAATTATATAGTTTGTATGAGACAATTATGTTCATACAATAGTGAGACAATCATACAATCTCTACAGTAACACAATTATACAATTTGTATAATAGCACTCATATAATTTTAGGAACGAATTAAATAATTTGTACAACACTGAAACTTTCGTACAATTTGTATAAAAGCAAATTAAATAATTAGTATAACAGTGGAACTGTTATGAGAACAACTCAGTTAAAAATAAAATGAAAAGCAAAGGTATTTAAAAGTTCGTAAAGCAGTCCGAAAGTTCATGTAACAATGGAAAAATTATCTGACTACAAAAGAAGGAATAACATAATGTGTATGACAGTAAAATTTTGATCATACAGTTTCATCTTTTTGAAGCAGCTGTTCCTCAAAAGAGGGAGTATAATTACAACACCCGTACGCAGTCATACGTTCACGCTAACCAGAGGTTCATTTTCATCCCCGACAAAATTCACCCTTCATGCTCAAACTTTTATCGGGTCAGAGAAAAATGAGGATTCAGTGCAAATTCTGAAGTTAACTTGCACTATTCTGATTCTACACTCCGTACTTCGCTAGGATGAATTTTCAACGATTGCATACCAAATTGGCATAACATTTCAACTTTCTTGTAATACTGTAACTGAGATTGACTCCGTGCTCCTATCTCCACATGTGACGCACCCGTGCTGACAAATCTCACTAATTTTTAATACACTCAAATTTTGAATACCTCAAAAGCCCAATAATAGTCGCATAATACCGAATTGACATTTCAACATTCTTTGTCTAATGCAGTGATTAGTGACGCACCTGACAAGTCATAGCACGGGGTTGAAAATCAGAAGTCACCGAATAGTAACAATTAATAACAACATGTTGAGTATAAGAATAATAAGAATATTCTACAACCGTAGAAATCGAAAGAAGCTGGGAAAAAACGAGGCATCTCGGGGTGCCGTAAACACGTCGCCATAAGCCGGCTTCAAAAACCTGCTGTACACAATTTCGAAGCGATAATAATCTGTCGAAAGATCACAAAGCAATACTTAATAATTTGAAAGAGGATCATTTCGGAAATTTCCTGCGTTGCGTTCTACATCCACACGCATACCTTAACCGAGCACTGTGTCTCGCACTTCCTCATCAATTTTACTCGAATTTTTCATACAATTTGGAGTTCAAGCCCAATTTGTCAACGATTGTATAATACCAGATTGACATAGCAACCTTTTTTGTCTGTTTTAATATTGTGATTACTAACAGAGGGTGTTCAGGCAACAGGTACTTCCCTCAAAAAAATTCGAAAAAATGACAAGATCTCAAAGAATTCGACCTGGAATTGGTTCGTGGCGTAAAATATTCGTCGAAGAGAATAAAAATATCAGTACATAGAATAAAGTACCTGTAGATCGAGCAGCGTCGTAATCGGTATCCCAGGGGACGATCGTTGGAGATGTTTATCGTGAACGGTTGCAAGGATGCTTCGACGGTGGAATGACTGAGCTTGCAAGCACGCGACCACTTTATATCGGAGACAGGGCCGGGTGGTTGGTGGTGGAAACGCTGCTACCGGTGGTGGAAACCCACCACCCCGACGACTACTCTCTGCCGACGAACACGCGTCTCCTCCGCGATATTTCGATGCGGGATTACAGCTTTCCGAATCGCCGTCCCACGGGATTCCGACGATTAACCGATTAATCCGATCGCTAGCCCCCGTAGGATAGGTATAATGGCGGACTTTCCATGATGAAGAAATGCTGACGTTTTCCAATTTAACAAATTTCGACTCTTCAAATTTTACAAATTTAAATTCTTCAAATTTTATAAATTTCGACTCTTCAAATTTTACAAATTTAAATTCTTCAAATTTTATAAATTTCGACTCTTCAAATTTTATAAATTTCCCTAGATTCCTAATATATCCCTAGATCTCGATATCCACAAATAGAAAAATCCCTAGATTTCGATATCCACAAATAGAAAAATCCGTAAAAACTTGGATCGATTATCGAAAGTTTCGAAAGAACGATTGCAACGGGACATAGTAGAGAAGGAAGAATGAATTGTATCCGTAATTACGGTGTGAACGGGTAAATTTGTACAAGATAGATGAAACACGTTGCGAACGTTGGACAGCTAATTCAAAATACCTTCGGCTATCATTAACGGACAAAGCCGTTCCTCCGATTCTAATTGTTCGCGCGGTCAATTTTCGGTATATCTACTGGACGAAATTAATTGCAGAGCCTAAAACATGTTTGTGTACATATACGATGCGTATGCTGCCATATAATTAGAGAGGTGGAACGGCAGTGCAAGTTTCACAGTGGAAATATAAATAAATAGACAAAGATCTTTTTTGATATTTGTTGCGTAATTTTCAAAAATTCATTGCAAAGTCTGAAATATGTATGTACTGCATCATATAAATAGTGAAGTGGACAGGAAGCGGATATTTCCGAGTGATAATGTAAAAATATAGGAAGATGTACATGTATCATTGGGTACTCGTACGTTCTACCATTTTTAAATATTTAGATTATGTAGAAGAACCGGAAGATAGGGAATTGTACAATTTCGAGGTTTGTGGATCTTTACATTTCCAACAACTATAATTTATAAATGTCGAAGTCAAGTTTGCCAACTTGGGAATTTGCTAATTTCTACATTCCCAAATTTCTAAATTTTCAAATTCCCATATCTCCAAATTTGTAAATCTCCTAATTCCCATATCTCCAAATTCTCATATGTTCAAATTCCCATATCTCCAAATTTCCATATCTCCAAATTCCCATATGTTCAAATTCCCAAATCTCCAAATTTCCATACCTCCAAATGCCTAAATCTCCAACTCCCCAAATTTCCAAATCACCAAAACTCCAAATCCCGATACAACCACCCGCCCAAAAGTCCTCGTACCCAAGTACCCTCGAGCACATCGAGGTGCGAAAATCGTAATTGTCGAATGACCCTGAAACAAATGGAACCGTAGCCTCGTAAGGGACTGTTATTCGGTAAATGAGGTAGGGCAGATTGGTCAGAATCGCGGCGGATGTCATAAAGGGGGTAGAAATTCGCGATGGCGCGAGCCAGGAATGTCTGATCCCCTAAAATATGCGAAGCGGCATACCCGGTTCACGTGCCACAGGCTTTGCCACGGGATCACGTACGTGTCCTTCGCTTTCATCCATCATTCGGCCCTGTCCCGTTGTACGCTTACCACGTTGCTCATTTTTACTTCTAACACTCCTATCGATCTTTATCGATCCTTTCTAATTTCCTACATCACTCGAGATTTTAATGTACCTCCTGGACTCTGCGTTTGTTCGTTTGTATCTATCCTGTGGGTCGCAATTTTTGGTCTTTTCGCGTGAAATTTTGAGGGTGGATTCTAGAGACTGTATAAATTTGCTGTATACATTTTGGTGGCGATCGGACAAGAGGAACCTGTCGTTGGATGTCACGAAGTCAGTAGGTTAATACCGATGCAGTGTGCGTTTACGCAACTTTAAACCCGAGGGTTAGTTCCAACTGTACCTGACAGACCGACGTTTTCAGACTATACTGATTTCGGGTGATCAAGCTGTTACGTCCAACGAATTAATAGAGCTCGAATGACAAACATATGGTCACGAAATGCGTCTTTACGCAACAAATTATTCGACACAATAGAAATCTCTAAAGAATGGCTACCGATTTGGGAAACATCCTTTGGAAATTGCCGTCCGAAATGATCGCTAGAGGGAAAACCTTTTCTTCGAGCGTTTACGTGGAAATAATTGCGGCAGGTGCGACGTTAAGTGGAGAACAGAAATTATCTCCGTCGTTATCCACTGAAACTTATGTAAGTTAACAAGAAAGGGAATTTGGGATTGTGATATTGGCGAAATCCCGTCGTTAAATACATCTCCAAATTCCTACATTTTTATATATTGGCAAAACTGAATCCCTACATCAACAAATATCTAGACCTTCAAATGCTTACATTTCCAAATCTGCACATTCTTAAATTCATACATCGCCAACTCTACACCTCCAATCTCTAAGATTTCCAAATTTCTAAATTAGCAAATACCTACATCGAGTCTCTGGACTCCCAAATTTTTACACTCTCAAATTTCTATATCTCCAAATCCCTACATCACCAAATTCCTACATCCCCAAATTCCCACATCCCCAAATCTCTAGACTCCAAAATTTCTACACCCCCAAACACCTACATCCCCAAATCTCAGGACCCCCAAGCCCCTACACCCCCAAACATCTATGTCCCTAACTCCCGACATCCTCAAATTTCTACACCCCCAAAATTCCCAAATCCTGAAAACCCTGCATCCCCAAATCATCCTGAAATCCCCAAATCTACAAATCCTCAAATACCTAAACACATCTACACATCACAGATATTCCACACATCTGACAAATTACGCGGTGAATTTGATGGTTGTAAGATGAGAGAGTGAAGAATGTTTGAATATACCTCCGCGTTGGAATTAAGACTCCATGGCTGAGACAGGAATGAAAAATTGATCGTTATCGCGAGGTTGTGGATATCGGGCGATAAAGGGCAGCGATCGATAGTAGATAGGCAATCGGATGGCCAGAAATGGGCCATCCTGAAGCTTTGGGAAACGTAATCTCGACGACCGCGATAAAACACGATAAAAACCGAGCGTTGTTGCTCGATGCCCCTATCGAGTTCAAGTTCTCCATATTTCTATACGTTACACTCCAGATCGAAAAACCTGCTGAATTTTTCAATTTATTTTTCGTACTATGAATTTCAAAAATCAAAAAACTCTTCACAATATATCAACCCTGAAAGTGCAGTTCTTTCAGAGATGAAATTAGTGGAAGTCTTTGAAATATAAACAGCTTCGAAACAAGATGGCAGCGAAAGAGTAGATGCATTCGTAAAAAAAAACATCTTACCGGTTTTCGAAAACGCGATGTTAGGAGACTCGTAAACGGACTGTCTTTACGGTCCTCGCGGGGGATTCGAGACATCTGGAATGTACTCGAACTTCCGGTTGCAAGGTGCGTGTACGTCGTAAAGTAACGATCGAATGAAATTTGCATCGGCGTCCCGTTAAAACGAAGGAACTTTATCGCCGTCGGTGCGGCGATTTGCAATTTTTAACGAAAACGGTCAGGCCGTTTGCGCGATGAAATTCGTGTCGTTCCCGCGGCGACGGGGAGGAAATACGGCGAGAAAAATTGCTCGAGCTTATTCTTCGAGCGTTCCGTTAAATTACGCATCCGAGAGAAGACCGAGTAGAGCTTTTCCTTAACAAATGCGTTCGATTTACCTTTCTTCCGACACGCGTTGCCTATAAGAACTACTTCCGGTACGATGTCGACCCCCGAGTTGGACCCAGGTGACTACGATTCGATTTTCAAGATCTGTTATCGATAAATTGACTGAAGGAAGACTTAGCCGAAAGACACAAAGTAAAGTTACAATCGCTAGAAAAGAGATTTGATGTTCGATAAGAACATCCCTGGAGCGTCATGAGTGATCCTGGTGCGTCAAGGGTGCGTCATGAGTGTCCCTGGTGCGTCAGGAGTGCGTCATGAGAGTCCCTGGTGCGTCAGGAGTGCGTCATGAGTGTCCCTGGTGCGTCAAGGGTGCGTCATGAGAGTCCGTGGTGCGTCAAGGGTGCGTCATGAGAGTCCCTGGTGCGTCAGGAGTGCGTCATGAGTGGGTTCCTGTTGCGTCAAGGGTGCGTCATCGATGCGTTTATATTATAGGCTTCTTTCGGGTCTCAACTCGTTGACATCTGTACAGTCCATATCTACTGATCATCCTCTTGTTCACATCTCGCATAGTCCATCTCCATTATAAAAATACGTTGCCGTGATATACCCGTTAACAATATGTTAGGTAAAATGTTATTTGGAGGTTACTTGACCAGCAAGTGAAAATGTTTTCGATAAGAGAATTGTTGATTATAAATCCCCTTTCTCGCGACCAAGACAGGAGATCCAATTTCGTTCGGGGTCGGCTTTGATCCTGTTGCCGTCCCTTTTCCCGCCGATCGATCCCGGATCGTTTCTTTACCCTCCACCGACGAAACTCTTCCTCGTTAACGGATAATTACTACGTCCGTTTCGCGTTTCGTTTCGTTTGCTCTTTCGTTTAGCTTTCATCGTAAAGGGAAACACAGAGAATCTTCGCGTTGCGATTATTAACGTTGTTACCGATAAAGCTGAATCGGTATCGCGAAACAACGAGAAGCTCGGGGATAATCGTATCGAGTTAACGAATTTATGATTTTCCTTTGCACTCACCACGTGGTTAAGACACGATGTGCATGCTTTTCTAAAATGGCGGCTCGTGTATCGTGCAACATATTTCCTCTTGATATTATCAATAATGCAAGTGAAAATTGTTCTTTTAGGATTGTAGATTTTTCTTTCAGGATTTTATCAAGGTCTTGAATATATTTTCTCTTTGTACGCCTTTCCTTTTACATAGTTTTCAAACAGAGAGTAAAAGGTTTCTAGGACAGCACCTCTAGTTTCACACAGGAACCTGATTTTCTAAATAATTCCATAAACGAGATGTTTAGAAACATTGCAAAGAGAATGTGATAAATTCTTCCCATTTTAAGAATACATTTGAAGTTACGTTCGTTTTATTTGCAAAATAATTTCAATAACTTGCGAAGAAAATAATCTGGATTCGAAAAAAATATTCCAACATTTTCCTTCGCGACGTCATTTCTGATCGTCGACTTCAATTATTGGTTCACGCTACTGATAATTAACTTTAGGTCTGGATCGTTTATTACACGATTGCGTAACAAGGCTTCTCTTCGTTTTATCGTCCAAAGGACGTCGCAGGATTATGAAACCTTTTAGGAAAACGAAAAAATCAATGACCGCAAGCGTTTATTATCAGAGATTATTATTTTAGCTTATTAATCTGACTAAATATTTAATCTTTCAATTTCATTTAATCTGTTCAGGAAGAGATCCTTTCATAATTAATTTACCTAAAATTGCGTCTGACCGTGGTAGACGCATTGACGTAGTCGTATAGAATTAACTTGTTCAATTAAACTTATTAAATTCGATAAAATTAAACGAATTAATGAACGAGTATGTACGAGTAATATTGTATAACTGTATTTTCAGCAAATATCTTGTTATTCTTAAAGCGAAAGAAAGTCGCAATGGCGTCTGCACCGCGAGAATTCGTCCAAGTCGAAGGACTCGATCGAAAGATAGCGTGAATTGTGTTAGTCCTGACAGTTGGCATCGACCGGATCGACGTCAGAGATACAGTCGTCTTCGACGACAAGGTAAATACCTGTTCTCGTCGGCGATTTGTTCCGTCGACGCGTTCAGATTAAAATCGTCGAACAGAAACGTCGATCATCGCGAACTGGAACGCAATCGCGTTTACGGTTATTTCATCTTCCGCTTTTTTTTCGCGGAGCTACGATTCTCCGTACGGTGTCAGGGTCGACCAGGAAACGAGAGCGAACGGTGAAACAGGATATCCGTTATGAAAATGCTTAATTAGCGTTAGCGTGACGAAGAAAGCCATCGTTAAGTTACGTAAAGCGAGCTTCTCGTGTCTCCACGCTGCGATTACTGCTGTACGTTCACAAATTTATTTATTAACTTATTGTTGATTGATTAGGTGCCCCTTTGTAATTGAATTTGGGAGCGAAACAATTTGGATATTTATACGGAATAGCCCCCAACATTCGTACCATGGACGCTTCTCACTTACCACACTCGGCCGCAACCTGAGATTCCTTAACCCTCCGTAAGGAGACACACTCGTTCGGTTTAATACAATTTTGAACAAGGATTTTTTTCACTTTATACCATTATGCAAACGTACGGAAACAAATACTGGCAATTAATAACGGAAGAATAATAGCTTCCAAGAATTCGTCGAACTTTTCAACCAGAAGGTTTCAGGGCTGCTATTCAACGGCAAAAGTACCTTCGAGTGCAAACGGTTGCGTTCACCGGCAACTTTACGCGGAAGTGTCGCCATTATTTTGTACTTGAATTAGCAAGCGACAAGATCTGAATAAACTTTGATACTTTTTATTCGTGCAAAATATTTTGGTAATTTTCCAAGGTTGTGATGCTTTCAATCCACTCATCGAAAGCACTTTCGTTATCAGATCCCATCACATTTTGGTGCTCGAATATGGGACACGTAACTGTTTTCCGATATACTATCAATTCTGTGCCAGTGTACTTGAAAATCACTCGGGCAATTAGATTAGACATCAAAATTACAGTTTTACACCTAAGACCTCTTAGTTACCAAAAAATACAGCAGTAAAAAAATTGTTATAACACGCAGGAAAAACATAGAAATGTTTATGACATGGACGAAATTGCGTGGCATAACGCGTAATATCTCGCGCTGTAATTACGATGCATATTCCACAAAAAGTGCGCGGTGATTCTGACCCCGTTGAAAAAACAGCGAGGAAAATCGCATTAAGATTTAATGTGTGACAGCGGAAGTAACGGGAAGAGAGATTCTTTTCGCGGGTTACCGAAGAGAAATGGGACGAAGAAAGCAGAGGAAAGGGTTGTTCTACAGAGTGCGCTACGAAGCAAAGGGTTGGCTGTCAGGAATCGCGTCGGTAATCTCGGCACGAGTCCTCGAGAGGTAGTTTCGTTACCCGAGCATGCTTTATCTTGCAAGCACCGGTCGAAATTCCGTCCTTTTACTCGCTGTCGATAAAACGAAAAAAGCGACCATTGCAGAATTCTAAAATTGCGAAATTGCTTTATTCGATCGGTCTGACATGTATTTTTTGGAGTAGTGGTTTTTCGAGTTTGCGGAAAATTTGTTGCGCAACGGTTCGAATGGAATTTATCGAAGTACAAAGCGTCGATGAAAACGAGCGTAAGCGGTGTCGTAAACGGTCACGGGTTTGTTTAGGGGAATGATTGAATGGCGTCGATGAATCGAGATGAAGAGAATGGTGTCAATCGAGCAGAGACAGTCAGGTGTAAGGTAGACGACACTTGAATAGAGACGAGCATAACAGGCTTCTCGCCATTGTTTCACTTTCTGACAATACGTGAACTTGGAAGTTTCTCGTAACCTACATCTTCGAGAGATCCCGAATTTCCTAAAATTTTTCGAACACCCATGTTCTTAATATCGAAATCGTATCTATAATCAGCAGGTTAAAAAATCCCCGAATTCCAAAATTACAGAATATTTTCAATTTTCAATTTCCCAAAATCCCTACATCAATAAGTTCGCAGATCACCAAATATCTAGATTCAAATATCGAAAATTTCGACAAAATCCCTAGATTCAAAAAATCCCTAGATCTCAAAATTCCTGTATTCCAAGATCCCAATAAACATAGAACCAAATATCGCTGTGTACAAAAATCCTTAGATCTGAAAAATCCCTAGACCTCAAGTTTTCCGATTCCAAAAATCTCCAAATCTCAAAAATTTCCCGGTGCTAAAATGTCTGTAATTAAAAATTTCCCTAGATCCTTATATCGAGATCTGAAGAATCTCCAGATGTCAAAAGTTGCTCTAGGGAAAAATCCCTATGTCCCAAGATCCTCAGAACCAAAAATGAATAATTGTCAAAATCCGAAACATTTGAAGTGAAATCCGGAAATTCTTTAATTTCTCGATTCCGAGATTTCGAAGTTCGGCGAATTCGAAATAGTCCGAGGATTTCCCGGCGGAAAACAGATTTGTCGCGGAGTGTACGCCGGGAAATAGGTCCTTTTCCCGGCGAGGTGAAAAAATATCGCGACGGGTGGTTGAGTGGTACCAGAGAAACCTTTAGGTCGAGTTTCCATTATCCAGCTCGAATCGACTCGCAGCCTGATTGACTTCCAGTGTCGTCCGAGCGTTTTTCGCCCCAGTCAACCCTCCGTTCGACCGCGATACTTATCCAAAATCAGTTATTATCGAACAACGGTTTTCTTCTACGATTTCGTCGACTTGCGACACGGAAAGAAATATACGGTGCATAGAAACAGTTTTCGCGACGAACAAAACTATATTCACGGTAATACTCGAAAACTTTGTTAATCGAAGTAATTCACGCGGTGAACTTGAACCGCGTTTAAATATCCCGCGAAAAGACCGATCGCGCAATTTCGTTAAAACTGACAAGATTATCGCAGGAGTTGCAGGAAACGTGCAAATATTCCTCTCCTCGGAAAGTTAATTAGACCGATGAGAGGAGCGATTAATGTTTCTGCCCGATATATCGATATTTTACGAGGAATAATCGCGTAACTGCCGCTTTACGAGAGCCTGTATCGAAAAAGATTCAGGATCGTAAAGCGTTACGTCCGCGTAAACGACGTAAATTGCCCCGACGGACCGCAATAGGAACCGAAAGCTTGGCTTTTTACTATCGATCGATCGAACACGTGCATCGGCAACGTGGATAATATTCTTGGCCGTTGTGCACGCGAGCGATCGATCGTTATCCGGTAAAAACGAGGAACACCGACGAGTTTATTCGTCGCGGATAATTTTGGGGAGGACCGTCAAAGGGGCGGATGAGAAACCACGCGTATTATTTCAAAGCGAACTTCCGGCTGCACCACGCAAGCCAGAAACGAATCGCGGCAACGTCATTAGCTAATTAATGGTGGCCCCGCTAATTGCTCAGCCGGCCACGCGGTATTTGTTGCGGACGTGTTCGATTGGACCTCGTTGAATAAACACGAAACGTGTCGACAACGATCATTCGAAAGACGGATCTCGAACGTCTATTTATCGATAAATTAATAAGTACCGACATTTCGATTCTCTTGGTCCTCGAATTTTTCAGGTCTCTTCAAATTTTCAGGATTACAATGTAGAATTCTCTATTTTCCAAAACGACCAAATTACAGAGTAGCAACAAATTTCTAGATTCTCTAAATTCCAAGTTTAAAAATGATAAAAACTTGAATACCATATCTTGAGGTCTACGAACCTCATGATCCTCGAGATCCAGAAATTTCCTAGATTATGACAAGTCCCAGATCTTGAAATTCCCTAGATCTGGAACTCCCACGATTTCAACTATCCTTCCATCTGAAATCACCAGCTCCCAAAACTTCTGGACCTCGAAATTCCCTAGACCTAAAAGACTTAGAAGTCTTTTGTCCCGAAACTCCTCAAATCCCGAAATACCCAGATTTGGAAACTTCTGGACCCCGAAATTCCCTAGATCGAACAATCTTTCGATCTAGAACTCAACAAAACCCGAAATCCCCAGATTCTGAAACCTCTCAACCACCGAAATATCCCGAAATCCTTGGATTCCGAAACTTTTGCACTCCAAAATTCCCTAGATCCCAAGAATTTTAATTCCGAAACCTTTGGATCTGAAAATTCCTTGAACATCACAGTCTTTGCGAGATCGATTACAGTGCCTTTCACGGACAATTTCCTGATCCGCCGTTCAGCTTACTCCCACGAATCGAGTTAATATTGGATCTAGAAGTCCCAGTTTCCGCAATAATGAGAGCTTGCACGCAAAAACATTAATACCTAATTAAAAGGCTACAATAGCGGCGAAGATAATGGCGTACCGTGTGAAAAGCATCAATTTTCCCGGCAGTCTGATTATTGCTAAGATCTTCAGAGTAACCGATTATCGCTACGATGTTCGGACAAATAACGAAAGTTAACAAGTTACACTTTGCATTCGGCGAATAATCGCGAGGATTCTAATTGGAATCGAAAATCGGCGAAGATACGAGTCCGGTTTATCGCGAAATGTGTGCGTCACGATTTTGTAGGGCAAGGAGTTAATATCCACCGATTCTTCTTCCTCTATCAATTAGTCGGACGAATCTCGAGAGGGGGAAAATGAACGAGCAACCTTTCGAAAAAGCGATTAAAAAAAGGGAAACGAGGGAGGAGAATAATATAAGCCCTCGTGTTTAGAACTTGCTGCCAGTTCGTCACGTACGAAACGTCCTCGCATTATTAGTCGCTAATTATACCCGGCACGTGACATCGGAAGACGCTTCTTAATTGAAAGGATCCATTTCTTCTCGCAGAACCACCTGTCGCATTTTTCTACCACGAAAATGGACGCCTTTCAGTTCGCGGATAATTTTACTAGAAAAAAACTTCCTTCATGAAATTTAATCGAAATTAATTCTTTGCAATTTTACTATTCATAACATTCAAGATTCATATTGTACTCTTCAATTTTAATTAAAATTTTGACTGAAAGTAGATCCAAATTAAATTCTAAAAATTATCTCACTATTCACAATATTCCGACAAATGAATCGAATGAAAATATTCCCTTCACAAAATTTTAATTAAGACTCGGTCAAAATTGAATCTTACAAATGTTATTTCACTACTGATAAAGTGAATCAATATTTTAATCAAATAAAATTTCTGTACTCCTCAAATTTAATTAAAATTCCCATCCTGTAACTAAAACCCAATCAAAATTGAATCTCAGATTTCGATAAAAATTTTATTCCAAATTTCTCTGCTCCCAAATTTCAATCAAATTCACTTTTGCGCAAATATTTATCATAAAATTACTCTGTTGATTTCCCAAAGTATTTCTTTCCGAGACGTCCGATATTCGGTAGATCGCATCACTTGGAGCTCCGCTGCTGCCCTCTGGAGCGTAAAATAAGCGTGTCAGGGGCAGCGAGTTGCCCGACCTCGTAAATTATTACCGAGGACATCGAGAATTCGTTTCGCCATTTTCGAGTACCAGTACTCCACAGTATAGTACTTCCGTTTGACTCGCGATCGGAAAGTTGCAAACTCCTGGACGCAAGAGGGAAATCGAGTGACCAGAAAACACGAGACGGAAATTAAGATCCCGTTACGAAGGGAAACTTTCGAGTACACGACTTCTAATTCCCTGACCAATCTCAGACTTTGTAATCGGTCTATTCCCTAACGAGACGGATGCCGCAAACTTCTTACATTTTTCAAATGGACGCGTTTATGCGGTTCACGAAATATTTACTTCGACGATTAAAACGAAACCAATTCATGTAAGCTGTGTGAAGATTAATTCATATTGTAAGACATACGATGATGTATGTATGGTATGAGTAATATGATATGTAATATATGACGTGTGACATGACATGTGATATATGACGTGTGACATATAACATGTGATATATGACGTGTGACATATGACATGTGATATATGATGTGTGACATATGACATGTGATATATGACGTGTGACATATGACATGTGATATATGACGTGTGATACGTGGCATGTGATATATGATATGTGATATATGGCATATGATATCTCATATGTGATATGTGATGTGTGATATGTGATACATGATATATGATATACATATGTATAATATATGATATGTAGTATATGATATTATTGTAAGACATATGAAGACTAATTCATATTGCAAGACATATGAAGATTAATTCATATTGTAAGACATATGAAGACCCGTGAGAAGGCAATTCAAAGGACTACTATCTCTTAAAACATTGAAAATGAGGCTGGGTGTCAACGCAGTGTGCACTTTAAGGGTTAACCTTTTGCACTCCTATTTTCATTTATTTACTTATAATAAATAAATTTGTAATTGTACTTATAATAAATAACATTTGTCATACTCCTTGCAATGCATTTTACTAAGAACTTTTCTTGATCTATAAATTAAGAAACTGGTAAATAATAGAAATTGAGTGCAAAGTGAAAAATAAAAATCGAAGAGTGAACACGTGTCTCTCAGCGCACTAAATACCCCAAACGTGGGTGTCCTCAGTACGAATTTACGTCGCTAAAGACCTTGTTCCGAAAGGACAAAATAAAGAAACCTAATACATATTTTAAACACCCTAAATTCATTCGGGAAACCGCACACCTGTCGAACTATTTCAATTAACTTCTTCGCGTTTAGATTAGCGCTTCACTTCGTTTTTAAATCTATTAGTAATGAAGAGTATTTCGTCAAAGTCTTATGTTAGGAAATTAGGAAAAAGCGTGAGGACTATGTGTCTTCAACGCACCCCCTAAAGGAAGTTTCTGTGTCCTGCCCTAAACAGTGGTCCTAGCAGAACCATCCTCAGATTAAATTTGCGTACTAGTTTCCACAGTGAAACCTCATCGAACAATTTAAGTTAGCCCAGAGAAATAATAGAGCGATGAAAGAGGAAAGAATAGTAGACGAAACAAATAAAAATTTTTGGGCAAGTAAAAGAGAAGACCGAAAGTCATCGATGCGGAGTCGATGCGGAGTACGGTTGGTTCGTTGATCCATCGAGGCGTGCGACAAACTTGTGTCGGCTTAACGCGCGTGGTGGCGGAAACTGTTGGAAAACGAGTAGACGTTGGCGGGACAACAATGCTAGATTTTGCGAATCGTAGGGAAAACCGTCGTCCGAAGCGCCTGCGTGAAGCAACGCGTACGCGAACTACATAGATAGGTATATAGGAGCGCGTTTGCCGCTCGAGGCGTCACATTGCGTCCCCGAGTACGTCCTTCCTCGAGTGGCCGACGACCGCTATTCCGGCGTTCTATCACGAGAACCTTCGCGACGATCGTAACAGCAGCGAGAGATTTCCCGCGAATGCTGTGACTTTCCTCGATCGATATCGAACCGTTCGATCGATGGGCAACGGGCTGATTCCATTGACGCTGGTGGCGATGGTGTCCGTCGTCGCCGGGACCATCGGCCAACGAGCTTTTGGCAAGAGGAATCTCGATTATCCAGACTACTCCACCAAATACGACGAGTATCCGGTGAGTAACCGAAACGATCCATGGATCGTGACACGCGGAAGAATAAGGGTGACACGAGATTAAGTTACGGAGAAAAGGGAGATTGAGGGATTCGGTGCTTCCTGACACGTGCTACTTTCCGCCTTCTTTTTCATACGTTCTTCTTGCGATTTTTCCATATTTTTCTATGGTATTTAGTTCCATACTTGTGAGTTTTCTTTGGTTCGATATTCCGAACGATTTGAAATATTTTTTTATGGTGTTTTGGGAATTACCACTGTGGGTTATTGTCGCACTTTTAGTACGAGTTTAGGACGATATTTTAATATTTTCCTAGCGTGGATTTGCTACATCCACTGATAGTGGGTTATTATTGTAGTAAACCTTCATTATAAGTTTCGGGCGATTTTTTAATATTTTTCTATCGTGTTTAAATAATTTACCTAATCTACTGACTGTCAGTTTCCATCACTGTGCATCTTTGATCCGAGTTTCGAAAGATTTGAAATACTTTTCGTGTTTAGGTAATTTGCTATATCCACTGACCGTGGGTTTTTATTGTAGTGAACCTTCATTACAAGTTTCGGACGATGTTTCAATATTTTTGCATCATGTTTAGGTAATTTGCATAATCTGTGAGTTTTCATCATTGCAATCCTTCGATCTGAATTTCAAAAGATTTTCAAAGGAAATATTTTTCTCTGGTGCTCGCTAAGATAATTCACTAAACGCACTATGTATTCTACATCAATTTACTAATGTTGAGTTTTCGTTGTGTATCTTCAATCCAACATTCAAACAATTTTCCAATATTTCTCTATGATTAGGTAACTCAATGTACTGATGTTCAGACTTCATCCCTATGTACCCTCAATATAACATTCAAAAGATTTTTCACTATATCACGTTTATGTAGTTTACAGAATGCATTAACTATGAATACTCGGTAATCGCGTATCTCCGATCAATTACAGCGGGAGGTAGATGAAACGTCAAATTAATTCGTAAACGTTTAGCGTTCGTGGCAAGTTCGACAGATTCGGTGAACTAATCCTCTGACGCGTGGATCATCGATTCCTTGATGAAAGGAATCTATAATCATTATAAAATTACCCGAGTTCATGGAAATTCTACGAGAACAAGCTTCTAAATATGTGAAACTAGAAAAGAAGGATATACAAATCTTGAAGACTCGAGATTCAAAATTGATGGTGGGACTTTGGGATCAGAATTAAATCCGAGGATAAAAAATGGCAAAACCTGCGCAGCACAAAGTACAAAAATTACAAATACAGAATCTCTTAGAAATTTGAAAATGACACCAAAGCAGAATCTAAAATAAAAATGTTCCTAAGAAAAGCACAGGGATTTAACTGTGGTTATAGAGTATCGTACCAGCGACGAAAACGTTCAACTGGTCGCTAAAGAAAACCGTGTTCGAGAGAATCGAGAACGTCGTAATCCAGATAGAAGTCGGTAAGTTTTCCTCTTGATCCCGGACAAAAAAGGTCTACGATTTCCATCCGGTAATCGCGTTGAAGGATATCCAATTGTACGTCGTCCGCGCGCCGCGAGCTGTCCTCGTTCGTTCTGGCTTTCTCCTGGAATTTCATTCTTCTCGAATTTCTCTATTACTCGATATATATTCGTTCCCCACCGAGCTTTTCTCTCTGTTTCGCGGTAAATGCGGACGTAAGCCGAGAATATTACTGTCCCTACCAGGCCTTTTTTCCTCCGCAACGTACCTTTTGCAAATTCAACCTTTGCACTCGATACTGTTAGGTTAGGTTCCCTAGACTCAAGTCTTTCGATCCAGAATCCCAAAATCTCCAGATTCTGAAACTAGACCCCAAAAATCCCTAAATAGGAAATTAGGCTCCCCAAGATAAAATTTCTACACCCAAAAAATCCCTAGATCTCGTTTAATCCCCAAATCCTCAGTCATCTCTTAACGCCCAGAAATTTTCAAATGGTAGAAAGTCCCGAAAGATGAACGAGATATTTTTCCTATGGGAATTTCGAATGTACGAGGATGTTCGATAAATGAAAAGTGGGTGACGAAAATTGCGGACATGTTAGATATCGTTATCTGCCGAAAATGGAAACCAGGTCCGGGAAAAAATTTGCCGGTGATCGGAGGTATTAATTGTTAATTAACAGAAAGGGATGCGTACGTGCGTGCACGGTGACTAATTAGCGTGAAGTCAACGCGTCGACGCGTCCGACTGGCCGTGTCTTATTTCGCGGGCGAAACGGGGGCGTGATTAATGCGGTTCGAAATAATTCATTAATTAGCTGGGAGAGAAAATGAACGGCTGAGTCGCGGATAAGACGGGCGAACGGAACCGAACGAACTAGCACGAACAATCGTTCATTTCCCTAACCGTGAGAGCTGCGAGACAGTTTCCACTTCGGTAAAACGAGCAAAGCTGAAACGAGTTGTCAAGCCGGGAAAATTATTAATCGAGAACGAAACGAGCATTGTCGAGGAATTAACGGAACGATCGATCCGATCGGATAATTAATAAGTCGTCGAGATGCTCGCGTTGCGCCGTTTCCGGAATCGCTACGACATTGCCAATTATAACTTTCTAACTCGATGTCGATCAGACTGTTCGAATCTCTTGTATTCTTAGTCTTTCTTGAAATATCAAGACATTTTCGAATTTTTTAATGATTCATAGATCTTTCACTTAGATTCTTACACATTATCGACAATCTCAAAATCCCTAGGTTTACAAATTCTTAGATTTCAGAAAATCATTTACAAACCACTTCCATGCATAGAATTGTATCGAATTTTAGCACATGCTATTATACTCAGCTTCTTTCTCAACCCGATTCGGAATTTTCCTAAATTCCTTTGAATCTTACCCCGTGGAACACGATTATATCAAGCCCGTCCTAAGTTAGTTACCTCCTAATGGTTGAATCCACTTTACTCCAAATAGGATAAGAAATTGTCCGTTATTTATACTTTACGAATAATATTTCAGATTCGTCTGACAATCGACGGAAAACTGTTATTATACGACTCTTTTATAATCACGACATTATTAACATTTATTACAGTTTTCACGCAAATTAATATTTATATGACGCGCGATTCATCACATTTTTCGCGCATGTACACAAGGTTGCATATTACACATTATTGTTATAAATGACACCCTCATCAGTACGGGAATCATGCGGAGCAGTGTTCACACTTTTAAAAATCGGGACCGACTAGATTTTCTATTTCTAGCCAAACACATGTGCATACTCGTATAATTTTTACATAAAAATTAATTACGGTACCTCGAAACAGGTAACATATCCAGAAGATGAACCGTAATCAATTAATCACCGTTGTCTCGCCATTCGGGTGAATCGCGGACGAAGACGTTCTACTCGTGCCCACACGAGTGAACCATGTGTACATGCAAGCGATACGTGTTCGAGAGGAAACAGGTGTTCTAATTGCAAATTAGTTTCCTTTTAAAAAACATGAGATTCAATAGGATATGAAAACAGTTAAATGGCTCATCATTCAAAGTCAAAATCAACTCTCCAAAGTCAACAGAATTCTCGCATTCTAAAAAAGCACCCTTGTCAACCTTTTTCCTGCCTCGTCAAAGTCCGGAAAAACGCGGTTTCGTCAGTTTCCCTTTCACGTCTTCCTGCCCTTAGATATTTTACCCTAACTTTTGCTAGACTAACTTTCGAAGTTGTATATATGTTCAGGAACAAATTAGGCGTTAAGAGATTTCGAAATTTGTCATTTTGCAATATAACATATCTTAGCTAAAAAGTCAATGTGTTTAACATGCATCATACGGATATAACAGATTTTAATTAGCTTAAGTTCCATGACTCAATGTTTTATCGTAGGTTTCTCAGTTGACCAGCTTACCCGTTCAAGAACGGTCAAACTATTCTTCTTCGTTAAGCAGTTAATAAGGTCCCGCCGTATGTTCGTTTGTTTTACGATCCGGGATCAAGTTCAGATTAATTAACCTTCTTATTCCGCTTTATCGTAATCAACGTTTGCCCGCAACGACGTTTCCCTTGCCCTACGTATTAATAATAAATCTGGATTACAAACAATTCGTCCAAGTAATCGCGATTCCTTGCCAATAATCCCAACGCAATTTGCTGGGCCAAATGTTACGGATTGCCGTTCTGATTAGATTACCGAGCGTCTCGTGAACATAATCGTTTCGCCTTTTTTCGGGTCAAATCACTTGACTTGGATTCAGAAAATTTGTACCCGAGAAATTATTATTATATCGATAAAAGGTCG
This sequence comes from Megachile ligniseca, assembly GCA_945859555.1. Taxonomy (NCBI): domain Eukaryota; kingdom Metazoa; phylum Arthropoda; class Insecta; order Hymenoptera; family Megachilidae; genus Megachile; species Megachile ligniseca. The sequence goes on from OX243792.1 coordinate 3,993,179, forward strand.
ATAAGGAGGCTCGTTTGAATTTCCCACCACTTCTGATCCGTCATACATGAATGTTTACTATAATTGTTTCATCAAAGTGTTTCTGTACTTAAAAAGAAAAAAAATTATTAATTTAAACTATGGAAGATTCGAAATAATATTGGAGATGTAAATAACAGAGCGTACAAGTGGTTCGAAGTTTCAATATTTCTTTGGTTGGTTTTTAACGTACGAGTAGGCGGATACGTCTGACTCCGATTGGTGTAGGTGTGAACCGTGGGTGTGGTTGCTTTCAGTTTTACCCTATCAGAATACTGTCCCGTAATTTATGAAAACGAATACTTTTACCCACGCGATACCAACGTAATACGAACTTCGTTTGATCTCTTACCACATTGCTTTAACTTTCTGATTGTTAAAAAAGATACTCTTCAAATGAGAGCAAATAAAGTGCAAATACTTCGATTATTGTTAGATTTAAAAAATTCAATAGCAGCCGTCAAAGTGTTAAGACGTTCGCTGATGTTTCCAGCATTGAAATCTCTCGAAATTGTGGCGCACCCGTGTTATTTTCGACGTACGTTCGCGCTCTATTATAATGTAAATCAACCTATATTTTTCCTTATCTTATATAAATTTCACTTCGTTTTCAATCCATAGAAATATTTGTCTTCATCGTAACAACTGCGATTAGATTTAAATTTTACCGCCGTCCGTAGATCAAGATGGCGAACAATCAAGAACGCGGACAAGGTTTTCAACAGAATTTCTCTCTTTCGTAAAAAATAAAAGACAGGCATAGCAAGTTCGAATTCTGACGAGAACAAAGCTAAGTTTCACTTCGTTTTAAGTCGATAAAAATATCTTACTACTTTATTGTAATAATTCTAAATAGATTTAAATCTTGCCGCCCGGTGTAGATCAAGATGGCGACCAATCAAAAACGCGGACAAGGTTTTTATCAACAAAATTTCTCCGTTTCGTAGAAAATATAAATCGTATCCCGAATTCCGAAGAAAGCAACGCGAAGTATTCGCGTCGATTAAGTTTGCAAAAAAGTATGGAGTAATCGAGCAACAAGTTTTGCAACGCGTCGCGACACAATCGAAGAAACGAGCGTCCTCCTTCGCGTCCTTTCGTCGAATTCGCGGCAATAACTTTGATGCTTTGGCCAATAAAAAACTAACGAGAGAGTGAGGTGACTTTAATCATCGTTAAATCGACTCGCCGCGGCGACGTCGAATTATTTGCGGAAGGAGACGATATCGTCGGACGGAACTCTATTCCCTCGATGTGTTTGACGAACACCTCCTTGCTAAGGTAAATTTGTTTTATTCTCCGTGTTTGAGGAACTTGATTTCGTCCCATCACGAGGGTGAAATAGGCAGGTGAATTTTCGTCAACGAGAAGTTTCATAATTCGAATTATTTGGTCACGGAAAAAATTTCGCTGGCATCTCGCGCGATAAAGTACGATCCCGGCGAAAAAGCATGCTCTTCGTTTCATTTACCTGAATCCAGACTCCTGTGTTTCCACGAGTCTCATAAATTGCGTGTTTCGATTCTACTCGGGACATAAATTTTCTCTCGATTACTCCCACGTGCTTTTTCTTCTTCTGCTTCTTCTTCTCCGTTTTCTTCCGCTTCCGCGTCGCGCACCACTTTTCCCAACGCGTATTTATGTCCTGAAAGTGTCCGCTCGCCGGCCACGATCCTCTTAAACCTTAAACGCTCACGAACCAACGTTTTACGATTCTCTCGTGTCCCGTTGCCAGACAAATGTTCCAACTTGTTCGTTTCTCCCTTTTTTTGCATCGGAATGATCATTTATACGCTTGTTACATCGTTTTCGAGCTTCTTGCGCTCGGATGTTACTCTCTGATTTTAGACGACAATTTTCACTGTTACGTATTTATATATTACTGTTTAAAATGGATGTTATAATCTAACAATATAAAATAAGAAAATACATAAAATTGTTAGAATGATGTAGATAACGAAATGTTATATATCGTTGAACGATATGAAATATAATATATAGTATTATTGACCAACAACGTAAAGGGACACATGTCTATATTCTGTGATAAACGAAGAGGATCGAAAGTTTAAAAAAATCGACGACTTTCTTTGGTTATAATGAATACATGTCTCAGTATGTATTCTCTATGAGTATAGACGAGTACACACGAGTACGAACGAGTGTACTTACACGAGTATAAACAAGTGTAGACGAGTACACACGAGTACAGACGAGTGTAGGAGAGTACAGTCGAATACAGACGAGTACACACGAGTGTAGACGAATACACATGAATGTACTTACACGAGTACACACGAGTGTAGACGAGTACAGACGAATGTACTTACACGAGTACACACGAGTGTAGACGAATACAGCCGAATGAGTACAAACGAGTACAGCCGAATATTGCCGAATATAGACGAAGTAATTTCTAATCCCATTGCACAGTATTTAAAAACCAAACGCGTTATCGTTCTTCCTAAAGTTTTAAACAACGCTCCAAACTTCGAATTCGAAGCGGAAATCGTTGCATCCTATAAACAGAAATTGAAGTAACCATGAAATTTCCCCAGATCTGAAACGACCATTCGCGAAATGAGAATTGAAACACGAGAGGATTATTCGATTGATTTTCCGCGAATTTCGAAGCCAGTTATCTCCGAATGTTCTCCGCGTTTTATTTTCTTTTTCTTCGGTACGCTTTAAAAAGCAACCGCATTCGATGGTCATACAAGTCCCATCGGACATTTCCATATCCATTTGGATTCGCGGCATATCGCGGTTGCACGCATTTACGCGAAACGCGTCGCTCTCGACAGTTCGATTCCTCGTATAAATCGATTAATTTGCTCGACTCTGTCCTCGCGGAAATTATCCTTCTCTCTTTAGCCGCCGCGTCCTCCGTCGCTAAAATTAGCGACAAAGAAATTGGGCGGAACGTTTAACGAGTAAATATTGTTCATCGATGCGAGTACCATTGGATCATGCTCGATCCTTGATCGCGTCGTTGACATTGAAACGCATGAATGAGAAAGAGAGAGAAAGAGACGTGTCAACAATTATAACCATTCTGAATGGCCACGTAATTGTTGTACGCTTTACGTTTCGCGATTCAGCGCTCGCAGAGTGGGCGGCATTCATTACCACGCGGTAATTCTTTTATCTCGATAACAAAAGCGATGGATCGCGATGTACACTCGCAGGCAAATCTGCATTCCATTTTTTGGGGAATCAATTGGACAATTCTCCAAACATTTTCGAATACACTAATTCCCAAGTCGTTAGATTTATAAATCCACAGATAGTCAAATCTAAAAATCATACTATTAGAAAATTGATCAATTTTTAAATTGAACAATTGATCGAATATGTAGACTTCTAAGATCTTCAATTCCTAAAATTCAAATCCATGAATCAAATCAAAATTCCCTAAACTTTCAATCCATAAATCCCTAATCCCTAAATCTCTGCTCCTTAAGTCCTTGATCCTTAAGTCCCTGATTCATAAATCCCTGATCTGTATATCCGTGATCCATAAATCCCTGATTCCTAAATCCCCGATCCCTACATCCCTAACACGTAAATCCCTGCTCCCTAAATCCCGAATTTCCAAATATTCGTATTTCTCACGCTTCTAACTTTAAAACCCAAGAAAACATCAGCGAATTATAAGATTTCTCCAGAGTCTAGTGATACTCCATAGGAAATTTTGCGACTATAAGATGTACATAGGCTGAAGAGTATCGTTATGAAGGGACTGGATAATCGATCGTGAGGTTATTGTTCGAACGATTGCGAGAAGATGCATGGCCCGTTCGAAGGGGGAAGACAACAAATAGTTTCATTAACACTTACAGGTGTAATTGAACGGAATTAAAGGTGTCAGCTGTCGTGGAGTGACTGCGTCGCTCCTACGTACGGTCAGAATTTAATTATCGATAAGCTGGAAAGCATCCGAATCGATGTCCACGCGTTTACGATTAAATTAGCGATAAGAACCGACGGGCGATCACGGCAATCGGTCAACAGGTTTTAGAAGCAGCGATTTTAATTAAACGGTTTTAATTAAACGATCGCGTGTATTAAAGACAGTTAAGAATCTTTTGTGATCGGGGACATTAATCCTTCGCTTTGTAGGACACGCGTTTGCGGACATGTTACGTCGCGAAATCCCCTTTACGCGATCGACCCACTGCTCGATTTTGCAACGAGGTTTCCACGATGAAAACGGTTTCTCATCCCTCGTCATGCTCCTTTATCTTTCTGCTACTTTAATCCCCGCCACGAATCAAACGTCGAAGCAAAGCCGATCGAATGATCTTGCCTCGTTTCACCTTCCTTGTGGAGATAATCGTGTTTCTCCTCCCCTTTTTCAATTTAGAAAATCCCTATTCTCTATCTAAAAATTACCAAATTACTAAATCGTCAAACCCCTAGCAAATCCCAAAGTAACATCCAGAAATCCCTAGAAACTCCTAGATCTTCGGCGAATTAAAAAATGTCCGAGTATCCCGAGCTATCATTGTTTTCACGAAACATCGCGTGATGATCGCATAATCAACGGTGCGATATCGGCGCGATTCAACGCACGTTTCCGACGTCGCGACGCGCGCGAAGCAAATAGAATCGACGTTTCTATGGAACCAAACGCGTTATTTCGCATTTCGCGGCCATACGCGACGGTTTCGCGATAAAAGCGCGAACGCATCGATATCTCGAACACGTTTGACGACGAATTTTTGTCGCGGTTTTCGAGTATCCCCCTCGATCGACTCCTCGAATCCAAACGTCATCCATTTTCCTGCGATAACGAGATTCGACAACCGGAAGATTGAAACAAATATACCGATGTCAACCCACGAGCTGGGGCGTGAGGTGTTTAGGGTTGGTCGGAATAAAAAAATAGCCTCACACGTATTTTCAACGGTATTGGTACAATTGAGTGAAAGAACAAGAGAGCAAAAGTTTCGAGTAGTGAACGTCAGAACGTCGGAAGCGCTATGTAGACATCTAGATACATATACACCAGTTGTGAGACACCCTGTATATTATAGTAATATGGAATTGTTCCTGGTGCGTCATGAGAGTCCCTGGTGCGTCAAGGGTGCGTCAGGAGTGCATCACTGGTGCGTCAAGGGTGCGTCAGGAGTGTCCCTGGTGCGTCAGAAGTGCGTCATCGATGCATTCTAATTGCCGAAATGTAACTGGAAGGGGATAGAGCTTCTCTCACGCGCCAACTCATAGGTTAACATCTGTAGATCGTTCCGTGTCTTCGCCCTCCGAGATTCGATCGAATCGATTCGTTTCCGCGTTCACGAAGGGCCGACGGCTCCGACGGAACACCGATACGCTCCGATTAAAAGGAATTATTCATAGATCAAAGAGGGAAAAAGTTAACGCCGGAGATTTGGGCTCGTTCCGCTCCATTATTCAACGAATCCGATCAATTTCCTCCGCCCACGAATTAACTTCCCCTCGTTTTCCGAGTATCGCGTTACGGAAGGTACATTTCGGATTAACCCGTTCGGTACGGAACGACAAATTGTCAATACTCGATAATCGTTCGCTTGCTGTATCTATTGTAAGGTGTGAAAGAAGTAGTTCGTCTAACATTCCCTCGATATATTTTTTAATACCCAAAAATCCTTATAGGAAAATGTCATATACTATAAGTCGCAATTAGATTGTTTGTTCGAGCACATATAACGCCCACAGTACTCAAAGGGTTAATTGGCAACAAGGTTTCGGAACACAGGAGAGAATGATTACAACTCCGTCTGAATCAATCGATAAGTATCTATTAACTCGTTCGGCGGTAGTTATCCGGAAAATCGGGAAATTTGTCAACGAACCGTTTAGCGGAGGATTCTACTCGATTATCCGTCGGTTGCTCGGAGCTCTTGGAAAGTTGAGAACTCGCGGCGAATCTAATTATCACCTTCGTTACCCGTGCACGTCCCAAATTAGTTAGTCAATTTGCTCGAGTTATTCGAGACGATATCGTACGATCTTTGACGCCACGAATCCTCGAAAGGTTCGCCAAAAACTTGCAGAACTTGATGATTCTCTAATTTAACTTTAATGGCCGCTCACACATGTGTGTGATTGTTAGCCGTTCATGTGTGATGCTACCAAATGCTTTTGTGTGATGATTGAACGTAGGTGATTGCTTTAATAATTATCATACATAAGAATATTAAATGTATTACTGTTTTCTTTTGTTTTATGCATATGTGCACACATGTTGAATTATTTCGTGAATTTACATAAAGGCGACTGACTGCGTATACGTGCGGCCATTTTGATAATTTCAACCCAGAAATGTAGAGACTAGTAAAAATTTGAAAATAAAAACTCGTAGACATTAAAAAACTTCAAGTTCAGAATTTAATACCTTATAAAGTATACTGAAAGATTCAAGTAAAAAAAGGTCGACACGTGTACCGATATCCAAAGAATATCGAAAGAAAACAATGTCCACCACGAATTCCGTGAAATCCCGAGAGAGGAGAAAATAATCCGCAAAAGCCAGTGCGGAAGTTAATACGTCGTTCGCTTTGTCGGGCTGGAAGAGTAATTCAAGGGGACGAAAATATCCGAGTTTATTGGCTGACCAATCTTCTTTGCGTTTTCACAAATGGGTCAATAATCCGTCCACGAGACGTCTAGTCGAATCCCGGCTGTCACAGTTTCTATGAAATGTCGCGAGGAAATAAAAGTTGCCGATCCTTTGGGAAATCGCTCGAGACAAATAACGACGGAAAAGAAAACACGTTTACTCGCCTGCTTTTCGGGAAAATCAAAGATTATTTTTCCTTTTTTTCTTGGGAAATTCGGTAAAAATTTTGGAAAACACCTTATGATCGAAATCGATGAATTATTGGGGTGGTCAAAAAACTTGTACGTTGTACGGCTGTTTGTTCTTTTTAACCAGATATCTAATTTGACTGAAATCTATACGACGTATTTGTTTACCTACTGCAACATTTTTAAAAAATATATAAATTACAATAAAATCATAATTTTGAATTTTTAATGCATTTCAAAATATTTTAAAGAATTCTAAAAAATCTGAACAAGCAAGAGACTATGTCCCTCGACAGTCATATTTTCCTTAGAGACCCAGATTTGTTTTACTATACCTCCGATGATAGAGGGGAATTTTTCATCGTGGATTACAGCTGAAATCCAGGAAGAGGATCAGAGGGAAAATCGGAGACGCCGTCGGCGATCACCGAAGATGAAACTCCAGCAGGAACTCGGGGACAATTATAAATATTTGTCAGGAACAAGAAAGATTAAAGAAACTGAGCATTGAAAATTATCTGAGAAACAAATGGGTAAAAAATTTTGAAAATTTATAGTGGTCAGGGATGCAATTGCACTTGAACGTAAGAGTGGTGTATTTTGATGTATAAAGTACCTTAACGCTTTAATGGTCGCCAGAGGCCGACAATATTTTTGAAGAATTAATTTAGAGAAACATATGTAAATTCATGTGTGAACATACACATAGATCAACAACATATTTAATACGACAAATTTAATATTTTACGTTTATGTGATAGTTATTAAAGCAATCATCACTCAAAGAGTAGCGACCAATATCCTTTGGTAGCATCACACACATGTATGTGCGGACGCTAACGGTTGGCCCAGCCAACGCACACATGTGTGAGCGGCCACCAAATTGTTAATATGGCGCTACAAAAGCAGAATTATTTCAAGCAACACTAATACAGAAAGAGATCACTATAATCATGAAAGAGATTATCAGGTACTTGTTATAGCAAATTGTACCAAAAGAGTCAAGTTCTATCGTAAGCTTCTCGAAAGGTAAATTCACTCTTACCAATTACAGAGTTGAAAGTATCGTTTTCAAAGAACGTTTCGTTTGCTGTTTATCAAATTATCGTGGAAAGTCTAAAAGGACCAGTAACGAAACCGTGAGCTTCAATCGAGGAAAATGATTTACGCTTGTTTATCGCAGAAAAGAGCGAATTAACAGGAAGATCTACAAGATCTGTACCCTCGGACAGTTTAAACACCCAGCTAAAACTCCACGGCAATTAGACTCTAGTCTAATTAATTTTAATTGGCGTAAATATTAAATACCGAAAGATCGATGAAAACGAGCCTGTGCGTGGGTCGAAGGCAACTTCAAATTTTATTAGAACGTTCTCCTTCGTTGCGCGTCCCTGATTTTCTGTTTCTTTTAATCGAGGAAGTTTTTATAAAAATGTCGAACAAATCGAATTGTTCTCGCTTGTCGGTGATAATCGATCAACCTAAATAATGATTTCAGCTTTTTTCGGTGTTAGGTTATTGTACACGTTTTAGGAACGTAATTGTATTGCATTGGGTTTCGTGTGGTTTATTATGGTTAAATTATTAAGTAAATTTAGTTAATATGAGTTCTAAAGATTTTACTAGGATATTGGATGAATGTAAAATTAGGGAATGTTTGAATTTGGGAATTTGAGAATTTGAAAATTTGAGAATTGGAAATTTGGGAATTTGAGTATTGGAAATTTGAGAATTGTATCTAACAACTCTACAAGGAACAACTGTTAAAACGTCCCTCGTTCCATATTTCAGGTGGTAGTACCAAAGAGGGCGGCTCTCCTGTTTGACCAGCTGATGGTCGCGTTGCAAAAGGTGGTAGATAACCAGAACCGAGAAGGCCTTGGAAGTAGCAGATCATTCTCGAGATCTTCTCCCCGTTTATCGGCCGACAACTCGCAAATCGTTTCTCCAGCAGACGAACAAACGGTGAAGGTATCTTACAATCGTTCATTACTTTCTATTTGAATAGTATAAAAATAATATAAGAATATCTGAATCAGTATAAAATAAATAAAATAAAATAGATTAAATTGCAGAGCGTTAATTTTGCTTCAGATGGATCTTCAACGACGAGGCCAACCGAAAGGACGAGTTTACTGGCGCTGTTATTTCAACGCGGTGACATGCTTCAAGAGAAAGTGATAACGAGCCGGTGTAACCAGTCTGTAATCGCGACTTCGAGACCCGACTCGACCACGAGATTCCTCGCATGCTTTTCCCGTTCAGAAGACAAACAAATAAATTGCGCGCTTGGGACAAGCTAGACCCGATCGTGACTCCGTACATTTTATTCTCTAGTTTTCCGAGTCGGGAATTCTTGTCTCCCTGTTTGCGGATAATCCTCCATCGTCTTTCTTTCTCCCGTCGACGACCGCTGAGGCAACGGATCTACGAAACATTGTCAACTATTTATCTTATAAAATGATCGGCATACGATTAAACGTACTCAAGAAACGCAGCAACGCAAACACGAAACGATTGGTACTCTTGCGCGCGAAAAAACACCCGAATCCTATCCACATCCCGAGCCCGCGAAAGGTAAGTCGTTTGAACCTTCGATACGCTTTCCATTTTTGATGGACACCGAGAATTAATACAAGGTCTTCGGTATCGATGGGTATTGTATCGAATAAAGTGATTGATTACTCAAATTACAAGTGTATGGAGAACGGTGCTTTTATTTATTGCCAGCGAACTGGTCGATCGCTAACGAGCGCTGTCCCCTCTAACCGCGGATAACCTTTCCAGACACAGCACCAATTCGCAGTGCTTTGTATGTGGAAACATGTCCACGGCAACTGCCTTTACAGGCACCAACGGTTCCCCGATATACTGCTTCGACGTGGGCCTGGCCAGATCCACCAGGTTCTTCGCCGCAGCTCGAGGATCGCAGGAGACGTAAATTAATCTGGACAACTTTTTCGCCTTGCGCAGCGACAACAACGCTCTATGATCTGAAAGCAAGTTCGTTGGTACGAATGTCTGAAGAACGATTAAGCAGATGTCTTACGGAGTCCGGCTCGTGGAGGATCCACCACGGCGATGACGTCGGGTTTCGTAGTTCTGTGTATGATCGGGGACAGAATATCTTCCGCTTTGCCGACGAAAAACTCGCAGTTTGTTATTTGATTCGCGACAGCGTTCTCCTTCGCGTCTTTGATGGCATCCTCTACCACTTCCACTCCGAACACCTCGCTGCAGTACTGCAAAGAAACGTCGTCAGCTTTGCGCTTAATCGGAGGAAGCGTGGTACCTTTGAAAATGCGAGAGCTATTGTTCCGGTGCCGCAACAAATGTCCAACAATGCCGTGTCCGCGGTTGGTTTTGCTAAGTCGATCGCTGCTTTGTATAGTTCTTGAGCGCCTATCGTGTTCACTTGGAAAAACGCTTGCGGAGATACGCGAAATTTCATGCCCAACAATGTTTCCTCTATGTACTTTGTTCCACTAATATGGAAATAATTATCTCCACCTCTTGCATCCGCGCTTCTGAGGAAAACAGTGTCATTTTATTAAACATTTCTTGCGTCTTCTTTAATGTCCGCTTCGATAATCTTACTTTTTATTCATTAACTGGAAATATAACGACGTTACGTGAACCTCTGCACCCTTTCCAGTTTCGAAAAATTCTTTAAGTTGTAATTTTATCTCTTCCAATTTTTCTGAAGTCAGATCTTGAGGATGCACACCTACTATTACCATCAGATCATCGCCAAGAGTAGTTCTGACGGTAACTTGCCTCCAGTATCCAGTGTGATCGACCGGTTCAAAAGGTTTCAATTTAGAATCATGCATGAACTCTTCGAGTACCTAAAATGTACTTTGCACGAAGAACGAATCTGGGAGAGATCGGTGAATAGTGTTTGAAGAACTTACTTTGACTACAGCTTTCATTTTATCAGGAATGTGACAGAGATGGTCTATAGGTCCCACCGCTGTAGAACCAGCGGCGTAACTAGATAATCTAAAGCCTATTGTAACTTTATTCTTTTCTGTACTTCTACCTGTATCGAAATAATATTATGTATTACACGATTTCTATGCTTTTATCTTTTAGGGTGTCCCATAAGTTTCTTCCTTTTTCTAATAGGAAATGAATACACAATATTTATTGTTTAAGATATTATTTATTTTGTTATATAAGAACCTTTTTGCTGAAACCAATGACTTAGTCATCTAAAAGATAAGGCTGCATGTTTACACAAGCAGAGCTGGATAAGGCCATTCATAGCGCGAAGAGAAAGAAACTTTTGAGACACCCTAATATTTAAATGGATCTGCTTTTGATTTACCAACTGTAAATTCGCATTTATTTCTATAACCTGTGGTTACATCTGTGCTAAGAATAGGAAGCAATTCACAAGGTAACCCTTCATATTTCTCTTTTTGTTGTTTGAGCCAATCTAGAACCTCCTTCCTGCTTTCGTTCAACATTTGATTACAAATATTTGTTAAGATATGTCTCATTTCTTTCTGTTTTAATTCCAACTAAAAATATAACGTGATTTATCCCTTGTATTTCCATACATCATTGAGGATTATCTTACTTGACTCGAATAAGGCACGTCCCAAAGTGGTGTTGTAGTAAATTTAACTTTGTCTTCTATAGACATACTCTGAGCATCTTCGTCTACTTTTAAACGTTTACGGTCAGTTTCTTCCTCTAGTTTTCGTTTTATAAAAGGATCTGGAGCTGGTTTAGCTATCTGTTTTGTAGAGATGAAGAAATAAAAACGTGCAATAGCAAAAGTAAGTCCATAATGCATGATAACGAAATGTGAACAAAAACAACATGATGATTTATTATCATAAATGATGATACCTGAGCATTAAGTTTACAATTTTTCCATAAAATTCCATTCAACTTTTCTATAGCTTTCTGACGACTTTCTTCGTTTCTGAAAGACACGTAAATCCAACCGCTGCTTCGTTTCGGTGGTTTTATCTTGCATATTTGCAATTCCAGCTTCTCGTTTAAAAGCTTTTTAAATTCACCTATTCCATAATATTTTGGTAAACCGCGTACCTCGATCTTGTATCTTTCCGATGTAAAATCATCTCTATCGAGATACGCGTAAGGATTTTTTTCAGATTCCGTAGATTCGTTTGCAGCCATAATTTTCAATTTTATTTTAACTATGCTTCATACAATTTACTCATCAACTGTACAAACCTTTTTACCCAATTAGTGAAAATTTTCAGTTCATAATTCAACTACTTTATTCTTTCTTATTCGTTAAATTCACGTGTGTACCTGCTCGCTGTTAGGTTAGGTTTCTACCGCTTCTAACACTTCCAAAAGCAATGTATACAAACTAAAGTGAAAATGATTGAAAGGTATTTAGATTTGGTACGCAGTAGAGATTTTAAACTGGGTGACATCTCGAAAGACATTTTCAACTGATGTTGAAATAAAAACATAAGTGAATATTTAAGAAATCTAAACTTTACAAAAAGTTGTATAATTTAAATTATGCGATATCGTAGTTGCCACAAATTTGTATAGATCTGTTACTAATTGACTTTTTATTAGATTAAGATATTTAAATTATAAGGTTCTATGCAAAGTACATTCCCTTATTAGTTCTCTTTTTGTTTCATTATTAATGTAGAAGTATTATTTTCCTCTTCTTTAAAGTATTCATAAGATGAAACAAGCTAAAAGCTGTTACTTGAAAAGTAATGATAAAACATTGAAAACAGTATATCTACCGCATCAGGAACCAATCATTGTGGGACGTAACCCAGACACAAATATTACAGATACACAGTGTTCCAAGCAGCAAGGTTAATATTTCTTTGTATATATAATACATTTTTTTTAGTGTACTTTATTATTATACATAATTTACTTTTTTTGTAGTAAGATTATGTGCAGATTATGAAGAGCATAAAGTTACCATTCAACAGATTGGAAAAAGACACTGTGGTTTTAATGGCTTTAAAACAAGAAAAGATGTTAAATTTATAGGCACTCATGATGATTGCGTAGAAATTTTATATGGAAAATACGTATATCAAATTGAATTTAATCCCCCACCTCCTAAACCTTGCTTACCAGAAAAAAGAATCAGAGAACCAGAAACCTGTGATGATGCTGCAAAATACTCTTATAAAATACCAAAAGTTGAACCTGATGACATAGACAATAAACAAGAGGAACAAATACAAGGACAGATAGAAAAGAAAGATACCAAAAATACTGATGGTATTTTAAAGTATCTTAATAGGAGTAAAACAAATTCAGAAAATATGACAGATCAAGTTGGTGAGGGTATTTGGAAGAGTGTAAGCAATGGAGCATTATTAATATATACTTCACATGGTGTGGAAGGCCGTTCAAAGGTGATTATAAACAATATTAACATTACATATGCAACAGGCCAAACTAATTTGGTTTTTAGATAGCTGCATATGATATGGATGGAACTTTAATAAAAACAAAATCTGGTTTAGTATTTCCAAAAGATTATGATGACTGGCAGCTTTTATATTCCGATGTACCTAATAAATTAAGAGAGCTTCATAAATCTTCCTACAAAATAGTCATTTTCACTAATCAAGCATCAATTGGAACTGGAAGAGTAAATGCTAACTCTTTCAAAAATAAGCTTAAAAACATAGTACAAAGGATTGGAGTTCCTATGCAGGTATATTCTATTGTAAACTTATGTGTATCAAATAAAATTGCTATATGTGTTAACTTATTTGTAGGTTTTTATAGCTACTGGAAATAACATCTATAGAAAACCAGCACCTGGCATGTGGCACAAGTTGCAGGAAGTCAGTATATAATTGACTGTTTAATAAGCCTGTAGTTAATAACATTAATTTTAAACAATCTTTGTGCAGCACAATGATTCTGTGATTATCGATAAAGAAAATTCGTTTTATGTGGGAGATGCAGCTGGACGAATAAAAAATTGGGCTCCGGGTAAAAAAAAAGATCACTCATTAGCAGACAGATTATTAGCACTGAATCTAGGCTTACAATTTTATACACCTGAAGAACATTTTCGTGGACATGGGCCAGCACAATACATGATGCCTGGCTTTAATCCAACAGATTTATCAAATAAAGACATTTGCACAGGAGCCAGTATAATATCAAGCAGTCAAGAAGTAATTACAGTATTATTAAACAATGTTTCATACATTAATTATAGTATTAAACAACCAATATACTTTTAGGTCATTTTAATGGTTGGATGTCCTGGTTCTGGAAAATCACATTTTGTAAGGAACCATTTAAATGATTATGAATGTGTCAATAGGGATAGCCTTGGAAGCTGGCAAAGATGCATTAAAACGATGGAAAAACACTTAATGGAAAAACGTAGTGTCGTTGTGGATAATACTAATCCTGACTGTGCATCAAGGCAAAGATATATTGAGGTAGCAAAACGATATAACGTCTCTGTGAGATGTTTCATTATGTCTATAAGTGTTGATCATGCAAAACACAATAATAAGGTAACAGCAATAATCTTGAATAATGTAGTAGAATTTGTATTACAGATTCTTTACTAAACTTTATGTTTCAGTATCGAGAGATAACTGATCCTAGTCACGCGAAAATCAGTGAAATAATTATTAACTCTTACATGTAAGTAGAACATAAAATAAATGTTTATGAAATCTATAAATTTTATCGTTTTCAGGAACAATTATCAATTACCCACAATGGATGAAGGATTTACAGAAATTGTTCACATAAATTTCGTACCATCGTTTCAAAAAGAGGAAGATCAAAAACTTTACGAAATGTATTTACTCGAACATTAGAAAATATTTTATTAAAAAGTACGCGTGTTTTTATAGCACAATGAATTTTGAGTACAATACAATTTAATATTTATTCTGAACTAATAAACGAATCTCATTTAGGTCTATATGCTTATCATTGTTTAAAACCTCCCTTCTCTTTTTGGTTTTCTATTGTCATAAACACATATATGTATTTGCTTTCAACATGTGTTCAAACATACACATGGAAATGCACATCCACGTGCTCCTGTCCTTTTCAAAATATGAGAAAACATAACCTCTTTAAAACCGCGTGTATGTTCTGTCGTTGACATAAAACGGAAGATAAAATAGGAATATAATAGATCTTTAACCAGCAGTTATGAATGAGACAAAATGTCACGATTGATAGTGAAGAATTTACCGAAAGCTGTAAGTAACAGAAATGCGATGATAAGAGTAAAAACAATTAAACATGAAAAATTTAATAGATTACAGATAAGAAATTGAGGGAACATTTTAGTCAGAAAGGCCTAGTGACAGATGTACAATTGAAATATACAAAAGATGGCAAATTTCGGCGATTTGCCTTTATTGGATTCAAAACAGAGGAACAAGCTCTTGCTGCCAAAGAATACTTTGATAAAACATGCATCGATACTTGCAGAATATCTATTGAACAGTGTGCAAGTCTAGGTATAGTTTAATTATAATGGTTTATAAATAAATAATTAGTATTTATGTCTAATACATCTATAATTTCATAGGGGATTCCTCTAAACCCAGGTCATGGAGCAAATATGCCCCTGACAGTTCAAAGAGTTTGGAAAATGATAAGAATTCCAAAAATGCAACAAAAAATGAAAGTATAAGTGAAACAACGGATGAAAGCAAAAAGGAGAAAAAGAAAAAGAAAGATAAAAATGTAGCAAGTGAAGTTAAAGAAGCATTGGAAAAAGTATAACCATGGTTTAATATATTGTGTACTTTAGCTATATATAGTATTTTTATACTATGATTATGTTCTTTATTTAGCATAAGGATGACCCCCTATTTGTGGAATTCCTTGAAAGTCACACATCAAATAAAGCAGTGTGGAAGAATGATACAACGTTAATAACAGATGAAAATAAAGAACAGGAAGGTAAGGAAGATAAGGAAGAAGAAAGTGATGAAGATGATAGCAAAGGAGAGGAAGAAGAAGAAGCAGAGGGGAAAAAGAAAAAGATTGCAGATAAAGTTATATCTGATTTACAGGTAAGTTCAGATACTGTCCATAGAAATTGCCTCAGAATTAATGATGCTTAATTACTGTAACAGTATATGGAAGCTCTAAAGAAGAAAGAAAAGGGTAAGGAAACGAAAGAGGAAAAAACAAGTGATGACAAAAATGTACCAAAACATGGCCCTGTGGAATTTTTTACCGTAAAGCTTAGAGGACTGGCATACAATCATAAAAAGAAGGATATAAAACAATTTTTCCGTCCACTGAAAGCGAAATCAATTCGAGTACCGCAAAAAATCAAGGGAATCGCCTATGTCGGTTTTAAAACCGAGCAGCATCTGAAGAAAGCGTTATTAAAAAATAAAAGTTTCATAGGTACAATTATACTGACTGATATAGACAACAATTCTACCTGTTTTATCCTTTGTTTCTACTTATGTCTGCACAGATGGAAAACAGATATTTGTAACAAAGTACGAGAAGTCGGAACAAAACAGTGATGAAAGAAATGAAAACAATGGCGACATTAGATGGAAAAAGCAAGAGGAGGCGTTGAAAGACGAAGAAACCATAGCAGAGTCTGGAAGAATGTTCATTCGAAATCTGTCTTACACAACCACGGAGGACGATATTCGAAAATTGTTTGAAAAATATGGTACACATTTTCTTAAACTGAACTTTATTCATGGTGTTAACCCAATGCTTGTTCCTCAGGTCCCTTAACCGAAGTGAACCTACCCATAGACAAAGTAACCAGAAAACCGAAAGGATTCGGCACCATAACATTTCTGATGCCTGAACACGCTGTGAAAGCCTACAGCGAATTGGATGGTTCTATTTTAGACGGCAGAATGTTGCATCTCCTCCCTGGAAAGGCGAAAATCAATCCCTTGGAACAGCTCGACGAGAGTAAGATCTACTCCCCACTGTACTTCCATATAATTTATCATATCTACAACGCATGTATTTTTTGCAGAAGACTTAACGTTCAAACAGAAAAAGGAGTTGAAAGACAAGGCTACTGCAGGATCATCGCACAACTGGAACACCCTATTTCTGGGTCAAAATGCTGTTGCTGACGCCATAGCTTCCATGTACAGCACAACGAAGGAGAAGGTTATTAAAATAATAGGTTGAAATAATTTTCTGTAGTTTAACGTAAAATTCTGGCTTAGGTGCTTGAAGATGGGTCAAAGGGTTTGAGTGCGGCAGTGAAATTAGCTCTGGGAGAAACACAGCTGGTTCAGGACACCAAGAACTTTTTGGAGGAGCACGGTGTTTGTTTGGATGCGTTCAACCAGGTAAAAATTTGTAAAGATCTTGCATGGAATAAATAATTGAGGAGGTATTTTTCAGGCACCGAGTAAACGATCGACGACGGTGTTACTCGTGAAGAATTTACCGGCAGCAACAACAGTCAGAGAAATTCGACAACTGTTTGCACCACATGGGGAATTGGGGAGAGTCGTGATGCCACCATCAGGAGTAACCGGTATCTCAATCGCATACGTGTATTGTTAACATTCTTTTTCTCACGGTTCGTGTTTTCATTTTCAGCTCTGGTGGAATTTTTAGAGCCTTCAGAGGCGCGTAAAGCGTTCTCCAAATTAGCATATACCAAATTCAAGCATTTGCCGCTTTATCTGGAATGGGCGCCAGACAACAGCTTTACTGCTCCTGCGGAGAGGGCCACCGTTAAAACGGAACAGAAAACGGAGAAAAAGAAGATCGAGCAGGTAGAAGAATCTCCAGAAAATGTGAAGGATGAAAATAAGGACAAAGAAGAGAGCGAGGAGGAGGAGGAGTCTGAACCTGACACCACGCTGTTTGTGAAGAATATTAATTTTGTGACTACGGAAGAGCAATTGGGAACGGTATTTGCACTTGAAGATATAACAGGAACATTTTCTTCTTTTTCTTGAAAACGTTATAATTTCAGTACTTCAGCAAATGCGGCCCGCTTAGCTACGCTTCCATAGCGACAAAGAATGATGTAAAAAATCCCGGTGGCAAATTATCGATGGGTTACGGTTTTGTGCGATACAAAAGAAAAGCTGACGCGGATCGTGCGCTCAAAGTGTTGCAAATGACCGTGCTAGATGGGAAAACCTTGGAGCTGAAACGTTCGGAAAGAACGTTGACGTACGTTTCAAACTTTTCTTCCAATCGAAACATTTTCAATTTTAACCATGTTTAACTCCGTAGAACCGACGTGACGAGTGGGAAAAAGACGTCCAAAGTTACGGAGCAGACTGGCACGAAAATCATGATACGAAACGTACCGTTCCAGGCAAACGTCCATGAAATAACCGAACTCTTCAAGTACGTAGCTCGATTCTGAACGAGTTTTTAAACAAATTTCAACGTTCTTCGATATTACAGGGCATTCGGGGAGCTGAAAGCGGTGCGTTTACCAAGGAAGTTGGTTGGCGTTGAAAAACACAGAGGATTCGGATTCGTGGAGTACTACACCAAGGGCGAGGCTAAGGTATTGAAATGGTTGAGAGCTTTTTTGCTTTAAAAAATTTTTCTTAACTTGAGGCACGTTTAAAGGAAATAAAAAGCAAAGTGCAGAACTGTAAATCAACTGAACTGACTGACTTTATTGACTGGTGTATTAAGTGGTGCAGCATAATTATTTTGGCTACTTTTCAGAAAGCGTTTAAGGCCCTTGGTCAGAGTACCCACTTGTACGGTCGACGTTTGGTGTTAGAATGGGCGCAGACAGAGGAAGGAATAGAAGATATTAGGAAAAGAACCGCAAAACACTTTTATCAAGGTATGCACACTTCAAGGTATCTTTTGTCTCCCAGCTAAACACGATTCGTTTTGCAGAAGACTACTCGAAGAGAAGCAAGAAATCCACGTTGAATCCCGAAGAGGTCGGTTTGGAAGCGGAATAAGGAACGTTGATCAAATTTTGTACATATTTGCGCGAAGAATAAAGACTCTTACTAACATGTGTATTTGCATCGAATGGCTGGCACCGAGTCAATGAAAGTTAAAAAGTACTTTTCGATATCGAGCTTCCCGTCACGTTCCAACTTTTTCCCGTGTTACTTTTCACGAAAATAACTTCGGATTTCTAGCAGCGTGTCACGAACGGAACGGCGTGTATTCGAGTTTTGATACAGTCGGGTTTCACGGATCGGTATCGCCTAGTTAGCATTAATCTTCTACCCACGTTCGACTTAATTGCAGCCTCGAGAGCGATCGTTGCACCTGGTTTCGATGCAAGAATGCGTCTTGACCACGATTCCACGTCGAAATATTAACGTTGCTTTCTTCACGGACGAGCTGCTCGGCCGGTTTTTTAACAGAACAATCTATTTAAAGTTGTTTTATTGAATCAACACTATTTTTGGTCAAAGTTTACGCAGTTTGAGAAGTGGTACTACTCTTCTTTTTTTGAGCTGCAGCAAGGCTTTCGAGGATATTTTTTCCTTTTCCATTTAACGTATCTGTGTATACGCACATATTGAAATGAAAATAAGGTAGATAAAATCAGTTCAGGTATGAAGTCAAACATCTTAACATGAAATTACATTTTCCCAATTTGAAGTAAGAAACTGAACTCATCTAACCAACTTGTAAATGTTAGTGTGATATCTTCCACACAAAACTTGCCTGCCATTTTCACAAAAATGCCAAAAAACACTAACAAGCAAAACCACAGACCATATTAAGAGCAGATTAACCAGATACCCTGCCTAAAAATAAAGACAGACCAAATTCGAGCAAAACGTGTTAGGAAAAATGGTGTCCCGCACAAAAACATTCCAAGAGGTCCATAAAATATGGGGAAAATATTTGCATGGGTCCTATTTAAAACCGAGCGAGGCAGTTTTCGATATATCAATATTAAAAGAAGCGATCGGTTAAGGAGGGGTAGAAGGAAAGAAATGTTTTCCTTTCACCTCTGCACGAAGGAGGAGTGGCAGAAATCGTTCGAGAGGTTCCGATGGAGGTGGAGACGACCCATGAAAGTAACAGTGCCGTCTCCACCTCCTGATCGACGCTCAGTCTCATTCTCCTTGCTCTGGAGAACGGTGCTAGTGATTTCTGCGGTGTCCTTCGGTGTCGACGTCCACATACAAGGTCGCGAGTGCCACCGGAAACGTGGCCGGTGAATCGAGAACTCGTGTCTATGCAAGCATAGTGCGCGATGTGCTCAACCTGACGAGATTACTACGTGAACAATCAAGGATCGTGGAATCACCATGGACTGGGTAAGAATCTTTAAAAAAGGGAATCGGTAACATTTCTTATAATCTCAATTTATAAGTCTACTTATATTTTGTCGATGGATAATAAAATTGTACTATTAGATAGTATACGATATCCAACGCAAAGTGTAACCGAAGTCGGTAATCGAATCTAACTGGAACCGAGATCAGCTCACGCAGTGACGAATAAAAAAATCGAAACGCAAAATCCTGTTAGGTCGTTGATCGGCGTCACTTTCTCCGGCGAAGTTCGAAATATTCGAGGAGAAAGAGCGTCGGAAAAACGCGGATTCCAGAAACGTTTGGACGAAGTGTCGGTGACCGGTCGCCGATCGATTTCGAAGTCGAGATCTGCACGCATATCGAATACCCGAGAACGATCTTTGGCTTCCTGTCGACGAGGGAGGCAGAGGGAGAGGAAATCTACCGGTTATTCGAGCCACGCTACCTCGGACAGCATACTCGGCTTGGAGCCGACAAGCAAAGAAGGAGCGAACGCGCGTTGCGATTCGAGATTGCAAAACTGTCGAGGTCGAAACGGTTCTCGTCGTATCGATTCTGATGTGCCAGAGTTTCGCTCAAAAAAAAGAAGAAACGATTCTTCAAAATCGGGGACGTGGGATGAAAGAGGTGTTCGAATCTTCAACACTGACACTGCGTGAGAAATTTGAAGGTCGCACAATTTTCTGTGAACGATTAACTTGACTTCCGAAGGATTACAGTTGTTACCAAATCTGATTTCTAGGGATTTTTCGAAGTTTTACAAGTAGGGGATGGATTAAGGATATAATTAGATATTTTGATAGATTAGAACTTGGAGACCTGCGGATGTGAGAATTTGGGTATTTGACGATCTAGGAATTTGAAGACTTATAGTGGGGAATAAGAGAAATTTAAAAATTCAAGGAATTTGATATCGCATAAATTTGAGTACTTAAAAGTTCGAGGAGTCGTGCGTTTAGAAATTCGATGAAAAAAAAGGAAATCGAGATTCCTCGAGTGTTTGTCGTCGAAAGAAAAGTTTACCGAAGTGTACGTCGGATAATTGCGTAACGCTGACGCAAGTAGCGGGACGAAATTCGTAGTCCTTATTCCATCTAGCCCCTGGCTACTTTCACAAAGCAATACCCCGCGTATTTTCGGGGAAAAACGGCCGAGTTATCGATGATAAATCGACGAAGATGTCGACCTTCGTCGATCGGGACGAAAATGAAAGGAAAGGAAAGGCGACGATTGAAAAACGAGAAAGAGGAACGGCGAAAAAGGATGATTGGTCAGAGCAAGGAAGGTCACCGACTGACCTTTCCACCGATTGTCCTTTCTTCTCCTTTTGATCGCGGTACAGATATTTCAATGGATAAGGACATTTCTTCTTATTGTCAGCTCGTGAGAGGTGGCGAAAGGTCACAGAAAGCGAGGAATATGGCAGCATAGTTTGTTAATTCGCGTATGAACGCGTAAAAGATAATTAAAACGAGAGAAAGTCGCGTAAATATTATATAAAGTATAAGACCGAACATTGACAAGGTAAACGTTAATAAAGAGTACTTATTACAAGAGACGACATTAAACAAGAAAGTACATCCTAGAGAGAGACAAAGGACCAATTTAAATGAATCAGGGGTGCAATTTCGGCGCGGTATTTTCGCGCATGCGCACAATGTACGAGTATGGCGGTCAAAAAAGAATAGTTTAAACCTGCACATTCACCAGTAATTTATTTCTAATTAATATTTTGTCATTTCTC
Source organism: Megachile ligniseca (assembly GCA_945859555.1). Taxonomy (NCBI): domain Eukaryota; kingdom Metazoa; phylum Arthropoda; class Insecta; order Hymenoptera; family Megachilidae; genus Megachile; species Megachile ligniseca. The sequence continues at coordinate 4,014,971 of OX243792.1, forward strand.
TGTAACACATTCGTCCACAAGTACAAATTATGTAATTGTAATAAGCAATTAGGAAAGATTACTTGCGATATCGCAGCAATTAGGAAGTAAAAATCGGACTTTTCTGAAAGCCCTGTTGACCAATTTCCCTTTCACTAATGATTCAATTATTCTCTTTTCAATTGTAAAATGGCAAACAGTAATTTATACGTGATTCGATGTTACGGGTATTATATCTTTGAAGTCAAATGATTACGAAAACGTGGAAAATGTTGCGTACGTAATTTCAGCGGTATTAAATGATCACCCAGTCAGATATTGATCACTTAATACCATTGAAATTACCTGTGAAATAATTCAGTACGAAATTGCAATTATGAATGCGCAACAAATATTTCGTACGTAATTCGGTATTAAATCCGAGCCGATATCGGCCAATTAATACCTTTGATATTACGCACCAAATAATTAGGCAAACGCGAAAAATATTTTAATACATTCGCAACGAACGTTTCGAGAAAAGCTTACGTTCGATATAACAGGGATCTCAAATGACTCTGAATATTTCTTTTAATTACAAAACCGCAGAACATAATTTATATGATATTTCAATGACACTGAATGATAGGACATATGAAACATATAGGACATATGGGACATATAGGGTAAATGTATAGAACACATATAACATACAGAATATATAGGACATATGAAACATATAGAACATGCATAATTCCATCTGTGTAGACGTTCAGATCAGCTCTCCAAGTAGATCCCTGTCCATCATCCTATAGATCACTGTTTAAACATAAACTGACTCCCTCAAAATCTCGAAAGAACCTAACCTACCACAAAAGATATAAAAAGGTGAAGCGAAAGGGAGCCTCGCAGAAAAATGCAGTCAGAGAAAAAGAAATATGAAGAGGAGGTTATCCCGGAGAACATCGAGATTCCCTCGAGTAATTACAGACAATAAAGAAGATTTAATTAAGAATCGCGCCATTAGTTTCCTAGTAAACAGAGCGAGAGTCCGGTGCCTCGAAGCAAATTCCATGGAAAGTAAAAGTGACCGAGCCACGCTAGATTTATCCGCCATCGACCGGCTTTGCTTTCGATTTCGCGAAATTCTCGTTTTATCGTGTCTCCAGAAGGATTCGAAAAAAAAAAAACGGTAGCCACTTAACCAACGACGTTTATAGCTCTCGTTAAGATCGCGAATCATCCCGTTCACCTTTATGGCTGACCTACCGGGGACCAGCTCCTGATCCAAGGTCGCTCCTCGAATTATCCGTTCATTTATTTTCGTCGTTCATTCCCGCCGTGTTCAGAATAACGAAATACCTCTTGCTTGTCTCAGCCTTTGTTTCCTTCGAGATCGTCTCTGATACCGGTTCTTTTCCCGCGACGCGTTTATCCGATTCTAAACTTGGAGTTTCTCAACCGATCTCTCTTTATTCGAAGAGAATCGTCGAGAATATGATGGGTAAACTTTCGGAGATGAAGAGCCAAAGGTGAACGGAGAATGGTGTACAGTCGGTGGTAAAACTTCCCTAGGAAACTTTTGGGGAAGTTGACGAGCATTTGGGAATTTAGGGAAATTCGGAGGTTCAGGACACAAACCAGAGAATTTGGACATCGTGAGCTACATATTCTAGACACGTTGTTGACCAGTTAACTCGCGTTTCATTAGATGAATTAAAAATTTTATGATTAACCCCTTACTTTGACGTGTCTGACACGTGACTCTTACTTCCACTGCCACGCATTTTACTCGAATTTTTAATACACTTCAATTTGAACTCCAATGTGCATAATCAACGATAACATAATACCAAATTAACACATCTCAACTATGTTTTCATATAGTACCTATGATTAGATCTGACCTGTTGAATCATAGAGCAATAAAGTATATGGATACAAAACGTAGTTCATAATATTCTTGATCCTACATAATTATTTTGGTAATTTTGATGCCGTATCTAATTGCCCAAATTTTCAAGTACACTGACACAGAATTGATAGTATATCGGAAAACAGTTACGTGTCCCATATTCGAGCACCAAAATGTGATGGGATCTGATAACGAAAGTGCTTTCGAAGAGTGGATTGAAAGCATCACAACCTTGGAAAATTACCAAAATATTTTGCACGAATAAAAAGTATCAAAGTTTATTCAGATCGCGTCGCTTGCAAATTCAAGTACAAAATAATGGCGACACTTCCGCGTAAAGTTGCCGGTGAACGCAACCGTTTGCACTCGAAGGTACTTTTGCCGTTGAATAGCAGCCCTGAAACCTTCTGGTTGAAAAGTTCGACGAATTCTTGGAAGCTATTATTCTTCCGTTATTAATTGCCAGTATTTGTTTCCGTACGTTTGCATAATGGTATAAAGTGAAAAAAATCCTTGTTCGAAATTGTATTAAACCGAACGTGTGAGTCACCTTTCGGAGGGTTAAGGAATCTCAGGTTGCGGCGGAGTGTGGTAAAGGTCTGGAGAAGCATGGAACGACAGCGAATCGCGCTCGTTTCGACGTCGACGATCCGTTGAAATGTCACCGGAACTCGAAGAAGCGTGTCCACACGGTGGTACGAATCGAATGTAAATAAGTTGGTGCGACGGTTCACCGAATCGACGCCATTACGTAAAGATCGATTTCGAACGCGTTAAACCAAGCGTTTCTATTCAAATAACCGCTATCGATAGATGCTCGAGTTTCGTTATTGGGAATTCCATCGAGGCTGCAATTACTTAACGCGTTCGATCACGTATCGATAGTCGAAAGAAACGTTCGGATTTCGAGAAAAGATCGGCGATAAGAACGAAAGCAAAACGTCGTTGGTATTCGGTGGACAGCGTTCGGCCACGATCGCTTTCTCTCGTAAATATCGAGCTGAAATATCGTCTCCGGTGTCGAAGAGTTTTTGACGAAAAGCCCTTCGATAAAGTACCTCGTAGCCGGTTTCTAAGGACCCGAGTGCCGAACGAGAGGTCGTTCGAGTAGTCGATTCACGATTTCCCGCACGTGAAGCGAGCCTGTGCCTCGTAGAAAGTTATTTGACATTTAGAAGCGTTCGCGAGGAATTTTTCGAGCCTCCCGCGTGTACGCGATCTACATAGTTGCACGAGAACGCTTTCGCGTCTCGATATTCCAGATTTTCCAGCTTCTAGAATGTGGAACGACGCGTGAAAAAACTGATTAAATTCCTATGGGCCGGTGCACACGGCCGATGGTTCGTTAAGCTTCTCGGCACTGATGGATTAAATACTTTGAGAACCCAAAACGTTTCGAATATTATGTGTAACGATGACTATTAAATCTAGGGATTTGTGACTTCAGAAATTTTATAATCTAGGGATTTGCGACTGTAGGGATTTGCAACTTTAAGAATTGGGAAATCTAAGGATTTTTGACTCTAGGAATTTCCGACCCTAGAAATTTTGGGGTCTAGGAACTTTTTACTCTTGGAATTTTGCGAACAAGAAATTTTCGGTTCTAGAAATTTTTGATTCTAGGGTTTTGGTAGGTTGCGCATATAGGGATTTGCATACCTTAGAATTTCAAGATCTAGGAAATTCTGAACTAAGGAATTTGGGTACCTAGCAATTCGCAAATGCAGGATTTTTGGAATCTAAGGAAATTTGTAAATTAGAAAGATTCGGAAGGTTGGATTTTGTATCGATCGAAGAAGTATCAATCGAAGAAGTATCGATCGAAGAAGTATCGATCGAAGAGCGCGTCTCCCCGAATCTCACGGTTAATCGTTTTATCGCGAAGACGTAACGCGCTCGTCGGCCGAAACGTACGAGAAAGTGGTCGCGGAACGTTGTTCTTTCTTTTTGCTTTCTCTTTACGCGCGTTACGTAACGAGGAGTGGCTCCCTGGGTGTCACGGCCCCGATCTATTTGTTCGATCTTGTCGTCTCACCCTCGCCGATAAAATCGAAATCGCTCTCGACAGGTGTGTCGGCAACTCGCTTCGATCCGGAGCACGGTGAACGTATCCGCATGAACGCCGAACAGCGTAGGATCTCTCGATAAGCACGCGAAAAACCTCGAACGTACAAAACGCGGGAAACCGCGACGTTACGATGTTCGCGAAGAACTTTTGAAGACGCAACTTTTACCAGGAAGTGCGAAACGAAAAATGGTCCGTGCGTCGGTTTCCGCGTACGTTAACGTTTAAGGAAGACCAGCCAATTTTATCCCCGCGCAAAAATGTGCGGCCAGTTTCACCGTTAGTTACGTAAGCGGCGTTCGATTTACCGTCGGTCATTCATACGAGGCTAGAGTTAATTAGTGGAGCCCAACGGTAAATTATTAATGCGTCACCTCGATTTTCCGTTACAGGCGACCCGAACGGCCTCGCTCATCCTCTGCCTGACAATTCTGCTCGCGACCATTCATCACGGTAAGTTTCGCAACGGGACTCGAGTAGAAATTTCGTGCTTACGAATCGATGCCGTTAACGTGTCAAGGTGTTTATGTCATTGTTAGCTCCAAGTTGCGACATAAAACCACGTAATTATAATTAGAAAATTTCTATTAGTGCCTTCTGATATGGACGCAATAACTCTGGCGATTATGAAAGGTAGAAGGTATATTGTGATCGTCGGAAGAACTATTGAACGGGAAACGGTTGATCGGGTTTGCTAGCGAGAAGAAATGGGATGCAAGGTTAAAGTTGCCAACGGCCCATTTACTCCGTGACCGAGTCTCTGATCTCTCCGGTAATTTCTCTAGTGCAATGCACGCGAGCTGCGTACATCGAAACGGACGGCCGTCGATAAACACATATGCCTACATTCCTAAATTCCTATACCAAAAAATTGTTAATTTCTATATTCCCTAGACTTTTAATTCCCACGCTCTAAATTTTTGTCTCACTAAAGAATGATCAGGTTTCCAAAAATTTCTACGTGTATGAGATCTCTTCCTCGATCGCTATAATTTCCCTAGGGATGGCAGATTTGCTGTTGACTGTACGTAGTTTCACTGCGTTCGTATCTGCCGAGCCAGTGAAACGTATGCACCTTCTTGGAGAAAACGGTCGCGGCAAAAACGACCAGCGATAAAGGGGAATGGGTGGGTCAGAGGGGGAACGAAAAAAAAAGGCCATCGAAAGTACATTGTAAGCGTAAAACTCGCGAGATCTTTAAGGCGATCATTCCCGTCAAGTTTCTATCTGTCTCGTAATCGATACGGTAATCGTTTCCGGGACTCGAAAAGAAAATCAGGGTATCGGCGGATGTGTCGGATATTCGAATCGTCTTCGTGACCCTTGTTGGACTTCCAGATCCGTGCAAATTTTTATATAAATTAGGTACCTCTGGAAGGAGTATTAAAAAATATCCGAATGAGAGGGAACCGTGTGCTTGCCGGCGAACGAGATTCGTATTTGCCGCAAACGTGACATGAATTAACGCCGCGCCTCTTACCGATCTTATCTCCGGGTATTATGTACCGCGTTTAACTCCATAACCGTCGATTCGCGTAACGAGAAACGATCGCGTGCCTCCAGGCAAGACCCCTTCTGGACGGGCTCGCACTTCGAAGATGCGAAGTTGCTCATCGAGCACGCGTCCAAGGTGTACTCTCGTGTCGAAATCATTCGTTTTCTCCTCGTTAAGACGAAAGGCGATAAAACGACAAGGTAATCGCGCCTTAATTGAGGTAAATAAAAGCGTGGAAATCCGCGAGGTCCATAAACGGCTCGTACAGTCAAGTGCAACTCCTTAGGAAAAGTGTGGCATCAAAGTTCACGAATTTTAGAATCTGCGTGGGTCAAACATTTAGAGCGCAGTAGTAAGAATGTAGGGAACTGTTTTGCAATTTCAATATTTAGAGATGTAGGAATTCGAAAAAAGTGTTTATTTGAATCGAAAAATTGCGAAGTTGATAAAAGAAGCGTTGCAGCCGAGTGTACACACGTGTTTCCCGTCGAATGAACGAAAGTTCAATGGCGTTCGAATTTCTCCGCGACACGGTTTCCTCGGTCGCGCGCAAATTACGCTCTCGCGATCCTTTTGTTCGAGAATCAAGATCAGTGGAGCAGAGAATAAAACGCATGTCCCGCAGGGAGCGCGGAGCGGAAGATCGTGTGTTACTACACGAACTGGTCGATCTATCGGCCGGGAACGGCCAAGTTCTCTCCGCAGAACATCAACCCGTACCTCTGCACCCATCTCATCTACGCATTCGGTGGGTTCACGAAGGACAACGCTTTAAAACCTTTCGACAAGTACCAGGATATCGAGAAAGGTAAACGAGATTCGACATGGCACGAAGATCGGTAATTAACCCAAACACGAACTTCAAGGTGGCTACGCCAAGTTCACCGGGTTGAAAACGTACAACAAAAACTTGAAGACACTGCTGGCGATCGGTGGATGGAACGAGGGGTCCAGCAGGTTCTCCCCGATGGTCGCCGTCCCCGAGAGGAGACGGGAGCTCGTGAAAAACACCATCAAGTTCCTTCGGAAGAACCACTTCGACGGCCTCGACCTCGACTGGGAGTACCCGGCTTTCAGAGACGGTGGCAAGCCGAGGGACAAAGACAATTATGCCAATTTGGTCCAGGTAAGTATCTCGCAAGAAACAAAACGATATCTTGCTTCATGTGAAAATATTTCGTAAAGGAACTCAGGGAGGAGTTCGAGAGGGAGTCGTCGAAAACCGGAAGACCCAGACTGTTGCTCTCGATGGCGATGCCGGCAGGCATCGAGTACATCGACAAAGGCTACGATGTTCCCAGATTGAACGAGTACCTGGACTTCATTAATCTGCTGTCGTACGATTATCACTCGTCCTACGAGCCGGCGGTTAACCACCATGCCCCTCTGTATCCTCTGGAGGAGGACAACGAGTACAATTACGACACCGAGCTGACCATCGTAAGATGTCCAATTACGAACCGAGTTGACCGCGTTGTTGCCTAACGATCGATCTTGCAGGATTACACAGTCAACTATCTGATGAAGAAAGGTGCCTCTCCGGAGAAAATCATTCTTGGAATACCGACTTATGGGCGATCTTACACGCTGTTCAATCAGGACGCTACCGAGTTGGGGTCACCCGCGGACGGGCCGGGAGTAGAGGGTGACGCCACTAGGGAGAAGGGATATCTGGCTTACTACGAGGTTGGTCAAATCTTGCTCAATAATTTATTACTTCTGCGATTCAGAAAATTATCATGACGAAATTGTTAAGAATTTGCTGGCCAATTATTGGAAATTGATCGTTAGTCAAACCGTTCTTGAGATCAGTAATGATCACAGAACAGCGATCACATTTGATACACTGTAATCAAAGTACCCAATAATTAGTTACTAATTTGATCGATAAGACACTTATTGTTAGTCATTTCTAACCATTGAATTATAACAATGTTAACATAAAATAATATTATGTAACGAGTGACGAACAAACTGAGTTTTTTGTTCCCCAGATCTGCGAGAACCTAGCAGAGTCAGAGGACTGGGAGGTGGTCGAGCCGAACCCGAAAGCGATGGGACCATACGCGTTCAAGGGAGACCAATGGGTGGGCTACGACGACGAGGACATAGTAAAATTGAAGGCCAAGTACGCGAACGAGAAGAATCTAGGTGGTATCATGTTCTGGACGATCGACAACGACGACTTCCGGGGCAAGTGCCACGGACGTCCATATCCTCTGATCGAGGCAGCCAAAGAGGCCCTCCTATCGGACAGCACGTAAGACCCTCACCATTTCGATATTTCCCATAAAAATATACGGTTCTTTACGGAAAACGGTTTTATAGGACGGTTCAGAAGACCCAGGTGGAGACTAGGAAAAGAACGAGAACCGAAGGGTTTCAGAGCAACACCATACGAAAGGGTTCGGGTGCAAGGAGGACCACGACTGCAGCCACCGTCAAGAGGGTGTCAACCCCCAGACCGAAGTACCGGACCTTCACGCGCAACAAGAGCCAGGAGGACGAAGAGGAGGAGATCGACAGACGATCGTATGAACCCGATTCTGAGGAGGAGGACTCCGAAAGAGGAAATGCAGTGAGGAACGAGAGCAAGAACAGACCGAAGATTCGATCACACGGCAGTAGGAATCGACGAAAACAGACGCGGCGCAAGGAGGGAAGCAAAACGGAATCGGAAGAGTCCTTGAGCAATAAGCTGACCACTCCGGAACCACCGACGACGCCTGATCCAGGAACAGGTGAAATTATCTTTACAATGAAGAGTGAGACCAAGTTTGGGGCTGAGGTTCAAATCTGGTCTTGGTCTCACTCTCTTGAGATAATAAATTCTAAGATCAGTAATAAATGTATGTTAAACAGATTTCAAGTGCGAGGATGAAGGGTTCTTCCCGCACCCCCGCGATTGCAAGAAGTATTTCTGGTGCCTGGAGAGTGGTCCCGGAGGTCTCGGCGTGGTCGCCCATCAGTTCACGTGTCCCTCAGGTAAATTAACTTTGTACCACTTGTACACTGTGTATGTAACACAGTTAACGCTGTATCAACCAGACGATGACAAAAACTAAACTCGACCCACATCTTCCAAGCGAGTTACCCTAAATATCGTTTGTAGGTCTGGTGTTCAACAAGGCGGCCGATTCGTGCGACTACCCGCGCAATGTAGTGTGTCCAAAATCGAAGACGTCTCAGTCGAGTCCGTCGACCACTAGGGCGCCAATCACAGCAGCCACCAGCCGCACCACGTACCTCTACAGTACAACCCGTCGACCGACCACGGAGAAACCGGAAGACGAGGAGTACGAATACTACGATGACGAGGACGAAGAAGTGGAAGAAGAGAAGAAACCCAAAACAACCACCACACCAAAACCCCTGCTCTACAAGACCATCAACAGGAGCAGACCAACCACGTCGACGACGACCACCACGGAGGCGTCCATCGCGAAACCCGAGATCGAGGATAAGCTCGACTTCGAGGACGAAGAAGATCCTAAGGTCATCAAGGAGCTGATCAAACTCATCAAGAAAGCGGGTAAGTTGTGGATTGTCGAAGAGTTTGGCAGAGTGATGTCAAGGCACGTTTCACAGGAGGTATAGAGCAATTGGAGAAACAGCTGCTCGTTCAGGGCAAAGGCTCGGAAGCGAGTTCGAATAATGAGAATGTCACTCCGGCTACTATTAGTCGCACTTTGTATGAACGAGTGCTGAGTAGACAGGCTGGGAAGATCGGTGGGAGACGGGAGTCGGCGAATGGGCCTGGGGGTGCACAGTTTGAGGGACTCGAAGAGGTGCCCGAAGTGAAGAACCTTAGGCGGTCGCATAAACATCAATATGTCACCATTGAGAGGAACAAGTAATCGGAGCTTAATTTTCTATATCACATTCCTACATCCTCAAATCTCTGCATCACTAAATTTCCATATTACCGAATCCCATCATCAAATACCTACAACCCCAAATCTCTACATCCCCCAAATTCCCACATCCCCCAAATTCCTACATCCCCAATTTCTCACATCCCCAACTTCCCACAACCCAAATCTCCCAAAATTCTAAAACCTTGATAACTCATTTCAGACCAGCGACTCCAACACCAATAGACGAAGAGGAAGCCGAAGAGAAGGATTCGGACGAAACCGCGGACGTGGCATCTTCCGAGGAACGAACAGTCAGTAATCCATTCCTGGCAGATAATCCGACGCAAAGAGCAACTCCCAATTACGTTAACATCAGACGGAATCGACTCTCGACCACGACTTCGAGGTAAGAAAACACTTGAGAGAACTTTGGAAAGGATTTTCGTATGTTGATGTTTCAGGAGCGAGAATGATGTGGAGAAGAACAAAGACTCGGAAGATGACGCACCGGTGCGTCAACGACGTCCTAATCTACCTTCCAAGTAAGTTGATGCAATATAATAAGGAAGAATGAATTTTATATGGTGAAACTTTCGTTGATCTTAGAAGCGGCGAGAACGATTTCGCTGAGAACGATAGACAAGATGCTCGTTCAACGACGGCAGAGGAAAATTCACCAACGACCAAATCCAGGTTGAGGAAAAATTTCTAGAATCATTTATTTCTGAACCCCTCAAGCTTCAAATACCTAGAACTCTAACAATTGTCAAGTCACCATATACTAAAGTCCCAAATCTCTACATCCCCAAATCCTTAAACCCCAAATTTGGACCCCCAAATCCTTAAACCCCCAATCTGCCTAAATCCCAAATCAGTAAATCCCCAAATTCCATAACCCCGAATTTCCACATCCCTAGTCAAATCGAAACCTCCTGAAATTGTCACCAACGAAATTAATGTCGCGTTAACAACGCAGGTACGTCAGCGTACAAAGGTTCAGAAGCACAACCCCGCAGCCAACGGAAGCGGTCTCCGAAACCGTGTCCGTCAGTCAAGAGCCTATCACGGAACCAACCGTTCCCAGCACAGAATCTCCAAAGCTCGATGAAAAAATCGCGATAGCCTCAACAACCGCCTCGTCGGTTCTCTCGATCGCGGTTTCCCCAACCCCGAACGACCTGGTCGAGCAGGAAACGGAGTCCGTGTTGAACGCGACGAGCACCAGCACCGAATCGGTGAAACTCGTCGACGACTCCGCTACGGAGATTCTTTTGACCACTGCTCCAGCGAGCTCGTCCACGTCGAGCACCAGAATCACCGGCGCGACCGTGTCACAGCCAAGGCCGTTCGGTTTCAATCGAAGAAACAGACCGTCGACGGAGTCCACCACCCCGTTGCCGAGCAACGATCAAACGAGGCCCAAGGTGAGTATATCGCGGAACAGCTCGCGAACGTCCTTTTTGGCAGGACGAGGTCGGTTAAGACCGAGACAAGAACCGGAAGCTCGGAACGAGCCGAGCACCGACCGACTCGAAAACACGCGTGGACGAACGAGGAGCAGAGGCGTCAGCAAGTACACGGCCAAGTCCGAGTCGACCAACTTGGTGGTCAGGGAACGATCCCGAACCACCGAAGCCACCACGGACCCTCCTCGAAGAAGGTTCCGCAGACCCACCTCGAGAACCATCGAACCTATCAAGTCCAACGATGCGATCAGGTCCAACGAACTCGAGGACAGCCCCATCGTCAGAATCGGACAAAGCTCGAGACGCCCGTCGTCAAGATCTAGGAGCGTCGTCAAGGACGAGGACGATAAAATCACTAACATCAAGGTCTTCAAGAAACCTGTCACCGTGAACAGAGACACATATGCGAGGACCAGGTACACCAGGAAGAGGAACGACTCGGAAGACGTCGCTTCGACGCTTTCAACCTCGACGACGCTTACGACTACGCCTTCGACGACGCTTACAACTCCTTCGACGACGCTTACAACGCCTTCGACAACGCTTACGACGGCAGAGACCGAAGTTCCGACGACGGAATCGCGCAACTCCGAGCTCGACTCGATTGCGACCACCGTGGAGCCTGTGGAAACCAGCACCGTGGAACTAAGTCCAACCACGGAGTCCATAGCGGAGAACGAGGTGGTCACCGTGACTTTGGATCAGGCGAACGCCACCGAGGTGTCGGAGGAAGCGACCATCGAGACGACCGTTGACCCCAACGTGATCAAGATCGTGTTCCCGAGTACTGAGGAGCCCACTCGGGAGGCGAAGAACTCCACGAAGAGGAGGAAGGTTCTCTTACGGAAAAGACCTGTTGCGTCCAGCACGACCGCGTCGTGGGAGGAGAAGGTTCATCGCAGGAGGAAGGTGATCAAACGTGTAAGACCGGTCTCCTCGACGGAGGACGATCAGGTTCTGTTGAGATTCGGTACCACGGAGCCCTCGAGTCCTGTGACCTTGGAGGAATTGGACACCACGGAGAGCCCGATGGACCTCTCAACAATTAACTACGACGTGGATTCCACGATAGTCACCTTGGAAACGCCGACGACCATGGCCGATTCGACTGATGGCCTTACCGAGGCGTCCACGATCCTCGACAACCTTACTACCGAGACGGAGGCACAAGAGACCACGACCTCTAACTTCCTGATCAACGTCACCGAATTGGACAACGCGTTGACGGACATAACGAGTGGTCTCGAGACTTCACCGACCACCGTACGCTCGACCACTGTGACCCCGTCCAATCGGAGATTAGAGGCGTACGACAGCACGTACTATGTGGACTCTAGGTACGTGAGGAAGAAGTTCGTGCGGAGACGACCGGTCACCTCGTCGGAGAACGATCGATCGACGACCTCTGCGGAGAAGACCACGGAGAAGGCAGATACGGAGAGCGCGGTGAAACGCAGGAAGGGTCTGTTCGTGCGGCGCCGACCCGTCTCGACCTCCAAATCCGAGGAGAGCAAGTCCGACGAAGTAGAGGATACGAGGAACGAAGGGTACACCGATCTAGCCACCAAGAGCGACTCCGACGAGTTCTGGGGCGGGTTCACGACCAGAAATCAGCCTACGATCGAGGAGAATCCTACCGGGTTCGAAACCGCGGAGTTTCGTCCGCGGTATCAGGTCCCGGACTCTCTGAAGAGGATGGCGGACGGCTACCCTAGCGACTCCCCGGAGGAAGACTCGAGGAGCGGTAAGAACGCTCGTCAACCGAGGACCCGGTACAAATACCGGGAAATAACGAGGACACGAAACGGGGAGGCGATTCTGGACGCCACACCGTCGTCCAGTATCGAATCGACGCATGTGAGGAACAGGTTCTACGCCAGACGACCGGTTTCCAACACGGAGCCGACGACCGTCACGGAGACCCTAATCCCGGCGAAGAAGTTCGACTACGTAGCCGACGCTCATCGGAGACAACAGTCCCTCAGGAGCGGTCGCGTGAACGAGGATTCGACGACGAAGAGCAAGGAAGGCGTTGAGAACCTGGTGGAGGGCGAATATGCGACGACGCCCTCCATGCATCCTCTGGTGAGGCTGGTCACCTCCGTCGAGGAGTCGGCCACCACGGAGAGACAGAAGATACTGATCAAGACCAAGTACTCGTCGCTGACGTCCAACACGAAGATATCTCTTCAAGGTCGAACGGAGTATGCGACTAGCACAGCAAGGAATGTCTCGGAGAGCAAGGACTTCGAAACGAAAGAGGACGAGTCGGCGAACGAGGTCCGTCAAGAGAGTTCCACGCTGCCTATAGAAGGAGAGTTTCTTTCGCGAGCCGGTCGATTCACCACGGAGTCGCACGAGTCGTCGACGATCGAGATCGAGTCCGTGTTCAGCAACCTGATCGGCAGCAGGGACCCCGAGTGACCCCTCACCATCATCCCCGTAATCGACGTGTACATAGATCATCATTCTCATCATCATCATCATAATCATTAACCTTGGAATCGGAGAGCCACGGCGGGGAGATCGATACGTGGAGACACGTCCGTGGTCTTTGTCTTCTCTCTCCCTCTCTTCTCCTTCGAGACGGAACACTGGCCAGGAACGCCGAGAAAGAGAGACAGCGAAGAGAAAGATTCCGGGAGATCGTCACTAAGCGCGCTACCCTCTGATTTTCAGGTCGCCGGATCTAATAGGCTACCAACCCTCAAGGAATTGATCGGATATCGCAACGAACACGATCCCGTGCTTATCAGCTTGCTTCCTCTGGAAAGCGACGCTCTGAAAGACGCGAATCTCCTCGAGGAGGAGTCCCCGGCTCCTCCGGAAAGCGAAATCGGAAAGAACGAACTCGATTTGATCGACGATAAGATAAACTCGTATTACGTCGAGGACAACCTCGCGGACGGAGCTTCGTTCGCTGACCGGAAGAGGATCGATCGAAGAGACTCGCTCGATACGGTACCTACGACCATGCGTGGTATTCCGCTGGAAGATTTACGTCCTAAAGTGACTCGCGGATTTTACGTCACCAAAAGAGAACCCGAGAAAAACGTCTCCCTCGACTCCACGGAAAGTACTACCGATGTTGAAACTTCGACCGACGTAACGAATTCGGAGAGTTCTGATACGTTCTCGACTTTGAGCGAAACTTCGAACCCTGAGTCGACGCCTGAGATCACGTCCTACGAGACTTCGACCAAGTTCGTCGATCCCTCGATCGAGTCCTCGAGTTCGACCGAGAGTCTGACCACGGAAGAGATGGAAACTAGCACCAAGACCACGGTGTTGAAATCGAATACCGATCAACCTTCTACGATGCCCACTACCGTCACGGATAATCGATTTAGTCGTCGAGAAAAATTTGGTTCGGAATTCGGTGAGAGATCGCGTGTTCGGCAACGCGGAGGGCAATCGGTGAAAACGGAGGATACTCGACGTCGCGTTATCGTAGGACGTCGACGCAGACCAATTTCTACTACTACCACGGCAAAACCGATCGGAGAAGAAATCGGGGAGACTTTGAAAGATGCTGTAACGAATAAGTCAACGGGGAACGATCGGGATAGCTTGAACGAGGATACCGATCGATTCGAAGCCGAGGTCAGTTTAGACTTAAAACTTGCTAGACTGATGTAGAGAGAAGCATAACAATTTAGGAGAACGCTATCGCTAGCTCTTTCTTTACGTGGCTACTAAAACGGAACACGGAAAAAAATCGGCCGGAGCACGAACTGGCCTCGCTTTACCGTTCGAGAAACGAGAAACGAAACGAAATTACCAGTCGACGATTTTCTCTGTTAAAACGTAACAAAACACCGGCATCGCCTTTCTTTTCGCATCTAACAATAAGAAAAAGGATTTCTTCTTCGACAGAGATTAATTGTAACAACGAGAAGAGAGGATTATCATTGTACGGAGGAAAAATTCATCGGGAACTTCTTCTATCGTCATGCGTTCTTATCTTCATATTTACTACTGATGTACTTTCAAATCGATTAACACGGCTTCTTTAAGAGGCGTCTATACCGCACGTTTAACCCTTTTAGTCTCAAATATCTTATTAGACATTATCAATACTTATCTACATTTCCGAATCGTCAAATACTTATTTACATTTCCGAAATATTAGCAATTAAATTCGAAAACGAATCTTCGCGGGTAAAGTTCGCTTTAAACGCGCGCAAGTCACGTGACATGGGCCACCGCGCTGATTGGACACAGCGAGTCATGTGACACGAGCCTACACTGTAACTGAACTCAGGTGTCACGTGACACACGCCCGCGCTCTGATTGGACGGTTGTATATGCCGCGAAAACATGGACGATTATTGCGGCGGCAATATTTGAAAAACAAAGGGTTAAATGTGAACGCCTACGCTTACCGTTTCATCTTACGATGCGTCAACCATTTGTGGTCCTATATCGAGTAGAACTCGACATTGCATTTCGTTTCGAGGATAATTCTTGTAATATCGTGATTTTATATCGATACTTATTCTAAGAAAAATGATGTCGAAGCGCCAAAGTAAACGCATTCTATGTATGTTGCGATAAAATTGTGCGAATCGACGCGGGCCGGATTAAACGAAATGAAATAATCTGGACTGCAAAAGGTTAACCCTTTGTACTCGACTCGTTTCTCGATTATATTTACGGTAAACGCGTTAATAGCGAAACTATCTCTGCAATCTTTATCTTATTTAACTCTAATGCTAAAAAAAAATTTTTCTTATTGTTATGTGCTATTGCTAGGTTTTAAAATATTCGTATCGCGCCATCTGTTTGGCGGGTAAACAAGTCAGTGGCATTTCAAGGGTTACCGACGCTTGCGTACGCAGTCCATTACATATACGAATAAAATTTATGCCTAACTTTCTACTGTACTATAATTTTGAGTAAAACGCTTGAGAATGTTCTCTGCCTCGAATGTCACTCTGAGTGCAAAGGGTTAATGCTTTACTATATAATTCAGTAATTTAACGCTAAAATAGACTGCCATTGTATCGCGTGCTTATTCTCTAATTATTCTTTTCTCCTCTTTTCTGTGTAAATCATATCAGCGCTTCTTTACACAAATGATTGTCAAAAATGAAACGATTTAATTGGTATAAATGCAAGAGATTGAAGAGACACGATTAAATTTTAATTAAATTAAATTAAATTAATTAAATTTAATTAAATTAAATTTTAATTAAGGACCCTTTTATCGCCCATGATTGAAATGAGTTATTACGTTACTGTCATAGAGAACTAGACGCCACCTACGGCGAACTAAGATTTGAATTTGAATGATTTTCGCGCCAAACGCCCAATCATAACTACGCAATTGAGCAACGCAATTTCGTTTCCAGAAACATCCATAAATTGTCGTTAAAGAATTATAATGATTAAAATACTGTCTCTTACAACTTTGTGATATGATATCTCTCATAATCTTGGCTCTTATCAATCATTTATACCAATTAGCTGTCAAAAGACGCCTTCATCGTCAAATTATAAATTGTACTTACCGTTCCGCCGAATTGCCACCGTACTGTCAGTATAATCTGCGTGTAATCCACGAACAGGTGAACTCCTCGAAGAATACGTCTGCTCAATCACCAGGAAGTTTGTTATCAACCAGGTTGAGAAAACCCGTCTCGACGCAGCAGCAAAGCAAGTCCTCGAACACTTTCACTAATCACCGAAAAAATCGTCCAACCGGTGGAGACCAATCGTCCGAAAGCGAAAAACACGGTAAGCGAACGCGCGATAACGTAAAGAATATATAAAATGTCAATAAAAAGCACATAACGAACACATAACGAACACATAATTACACAATTCGCGAGCTACTACTTCACCGCGCCGCGTCCCGCCAAAAAATGATGGCGTCGCGGACCGCGCATTCCTCCGCAACTTGTGACATGCGCAGAACGTCGGCGCGGAAATTCAAAATTTAAACGTCAATACGTGCACATGAATTTGCGTAAAAATAATTGTAGAAGCAAATACGTGAGTTTGTTAGAAAGTAATATATACGTTATTGTTTTAGATGCTGTGGATAAAACAACAGAGACGGCGAAAGTAGAAAAAGATATCGATCAAAGTAGTCGAGCGCAAGAAATCGCCGTGACATTGGCGGATCCACCAACTTCGCAATCATCGACCACCGGTACACTGAACCTGTTAACTACTTCACCATCAAACTTCTTAATCTATTTAATCTAAAAAATCACGTCACGAATCTCACGTTTGTTCACCAATCATCTGGGATATAATTTCATTGCAATTACCGACTTATACTTTCTTTTATGTCCTATCACACCAGCCGTAATGGCTGCGATTCTTTTACTGACCCCTAATTCGTGCGTTTCCAAGACGCGAACGGAAACTGCGATTACCATCAACAACTAATCACATACTGAAGGCTAACCCATCTTTCGACGATTCTACTTCCGTCGACTTCACGATCTTTTCTCATGCATCTGTGCTCAATAATTCCAATCACGTTCTCCGCCTCTTCTTACCATCGTTTCTTTTCAACCGTGTGTCTCTATCAATGCAACTACTAATGCAGCTATAACTTCTAAGCATACCGATACTTCTTTTCGCCTGCATCTTTGTCTGCATCCTTGTGTCTGCGGATGATACATTTTGTTCTTCACGCTGGATAAATCATCACGCGTGGTGGTCTACATTCTTCCGATGGGTGTGTTAACGGGACTCTTCTCTTTCTGGAGTCAGAATAGTAACAGACCTATTTAAATAATCCGGTTACACGATCAGGTCGACCAGCATTAAGGAACGCCTTCAGGCGGAAGATAAGCACTACAATAGCCCCTAGATCAGACGCAACAACAGCAACGACGACGACGACGACGAATAGGAGTACTCTCAGGTTTACCCCGGTTCTCAGAGGTCGGCAGAAGCCAAGGTCGAAGGATAAACCCGTACAGAACGCGACTACGAGACCTAGACGACCCCAGGTTATCGATTACGATTATTACGAGGACGAGGAGGAATCCGTGATCGGAAAGTCCACGTTGAACGGAAAGCTGTTCCTCACGAGCAAAGGTAGCATTAAATGCTTGGACCAAGGCAACTTTCCGCATCCGTACTCCTGCAGGAAGTTCATCACCTGCGCGAGAATGGTAAACGGTTTGGTGGTCGGAGCCGAGTACACCTGCCCTGACAAATTATCCTACGATCCTGTCGGTGGTATTTGCAACTGGTCCGCCGGAATTGGCTGCAAGGATTAAACGTTTCTGGGGAATTTTCGCAAACCGCATTTAGCCATAATCGACGGAAACGAAGAACGGTGATATTATCGTTACAAGTTGTTTCGTGTAAATATGATAGTTATTGTATATAAATAGGTCTTAGTATACGTCGTCGCATGCCGTACCGACGAGATAATTTATACGTTAGTACATGTAATGTCGAGAAACGCGATTTAGTCTATTTCTCTTGTTCTCTATCGTAAGGTGTACTTTTTGACGAGTCTCTGACATTCGATCGACCGATTTTGCATTGTATCTGAAATAAAAGCATCAACTTTTTAACCACACTGTTAGAAATTTTTATTTAAATATCCTTTGTTTATATCGCCCATTCGATATGACGCATATAGCAAGTCGCTTTTGCTCGGTACTAAAATTTTCAACGGTCCTCTCATCTTTTTTTCGAGTTATTGTTTATTTTTCCTCGTAACTTAATTTTACAGTGTTTTTCGTTTTTTTGGTTTTTGTTTCTTTTTTAATTAAACCGATCGAGGAAGATGAAACGGGTAAAGAGCTGTATAGTTATGTGCGATGCGAAATGATAGGGCGAACGTTACATTGAATAGAATAAAATGATAAGAATTGTAATTACATGTATATACGATTATCAATGAGAATGTAATACGAGTACGTAGTATGAACGAATCTCTCTCGAAAAAAATTCATTTGAAATTTCATTTGACTGTATCATACGTGTACGTACTCGTTTGAATTTATTACATTTCGATATCGTGAATAATTATTTTCTGATAACGCATGTGTACGTGTGTGTGTGCTTGCTTGCTGTTTGTTTGTGTGCGTGTTTTTTTTTTACGTTATTTTGTTTCTGTAAAAAGCCCAATACGTTTCTTTTTTTCCGTTTTTGCTCGTTTTGGTTAAAGATACGAGAAATTAAGTAAACTCGCAAACGCGTTAAGTTGGATATTGAAAAAGCATTAAGTTCCAAGCGAGAAACCAAAAAAAAAAAAGGTTCATTATACTTTTCTCTTCCTCCCGATTAAGTAAATTACATTTCACACACGAGCTTTTTATCATGACCTTAGAATAGTAATGAATTGGACGACAATGATTCGACTAAATGGTTTTTAGGCTGCTAATTACACATGACACAGAGAATGGCAGCCGCTATTTGGAACAATTTTACATGACAGATCTTATATTACAGTTGGCCTTTCGTTTATATATCACTTCTCTCAAATATTTATAAAAATAAATACTTTGAAAAAGTGGTTTCGTTCACTAACCATAATTAATTATCGGAACAATAATAAATAATCATTTAATTCAAATAAATAAATAAATTTGCTTTCTTTAGCATCGTTTTCGCGTTAATATACGATTAGCGAAGTATAAAGGCGGGCTTCTCGTTTAAAAATTCGTTGCGCCGCTTTTTTATAAAAAATATGAACGTTGCGTTCGATTTCGAGCGTAATATTTTCTGGATCCTTAGCGAGAAAGTCGATTCGTACGTGTATAAGGATGTCCAAAAATTCGTTTAGTATCGTTAATAATCTTAATTTATACATGTATCATGAATTTTCGCACGTTATCGCGAACATCGATTCGTACCTTACGTTTCAAACAAACCGGTACCCTTTTGTTTTCGCAATCGAAAAAAAGAATGGAAAAAACCGCTGACCAGCAGGAACATATTTAGCAACAGTACGATAATCGTTCGATATGACTTTGTTTGAATAAATTAAAAGTTCCTCAAAAAGAAACTAAATATGTGCGTTAAAAAACGAAACAATTGTTTTCGATATAAGGCTACGATATCGATGTAAGCGAATTTATACGCAATAAATTGTTCGATCGCATTTCAATTGTAATATTCGTTTTCGGCACAGTTTCGTTCTTTCCTTTTCTGAAACGCTCGCGAAAAGGAAATGTTTTTCTTTCTTATTGGTACTCGTGTGACTTCTCGAAAATGTTTATATACAATTAAAACGTTAACTTACTAATTATATAGGATTCATCGTAGACATAGGCAAGAAGCAAACGTTCTAGAAGAACTAGTCGGATTTGTGCTATTCTTTTAACGTTAAGGTATCTAAATTAGATATTTATTGTCACTGTACAGACTTATTTAAGTACGGATCACCGTCATCGAACTCTAAAAGTTCGATTTACCATCGTAACGGACGCGATCGTTCTAGGAAATATCGGTATATCAAAGTTTATCGATGTGGCTCTCAGGTTCCTTCACGTTAAAACAATATCACGAATAAAAAATTGCTAACGCTCGTGACACGTATAAACTATTAAGAGCTTACTGTTGCTTTATCTTTCAAACACTTCGAATATTGTACTGTATTTTCTTCATACTAAGCAACGATGTCGCGTGTTCTCGATTCGTTAAGATGCGTTAGAGTACCAAAAATGTAGAGCAAACATTTCAGATGTCACCAGATCTGCGTTTTTTTCATTGAAATTCGTCCACAAATTTTCTGAATATTTGATATGTAACTTTACAGATCCGATTCACCGTACAGGGCGGTAGAGAAAGAACGATAATCTAATGCCCCGGGTATTCCGTTCGGTCCTTTGTAAGGAGGCATTCGTTGAATGCAGTATTCAGCTTGGTCAGGTGGCAATTCTCTCCTCAACTCGTCTGGCAATATGTACGGCTGTAAAATGACAAACAATTAATAAGAAACGTCGAAACGTAATTATTTTAATCGGACGTATCAGCCAGGCATCCAAACCTTGTCTCCGGCCAATATACGGAAGCTGTCGATGACTTGTTCGGCCGTGTCAGTGTCCGTCGACTCGCGCGTCATAAAGTCCAAGAACGCGTCAAAGTGTACATAACCAGAATTATTTGGATCAACGATGGCCAAAATGCGTTGGAAGTCGATGTCACCTTGCCTGTCTTTTCCAATCGAGTAACCCAGAGAAACGAGGCAGGATTTGAATTCGTCGGGAGCTAATCTGCCTGTACGATTCTTGTCGAAGTGGTTGAAGCTGCTACGGAATTCGTTCAGTTGTTCTTGCGTAATACCCTACGTAAGACGTACCAAATATAAACACTCGATTCGAATCGTGTTGCGTGGTAAGAAACGCGTGATCAAATGTACCTTGGAGTCTCTAGTAAGAATTTGATTTTCAACTTCGTTAATGTTACGGTTTATCGAAGTCAGAAGCTGTTCCCAACCGACTCGTAACGTTTCCATCGTGTACTGAGTGTATCGGTTCTCGAATATCATGCCTTCCTGGACAGCTTGGTGAATCTTCTCCAATTCTTCAAGGTGAGCTTTGTATTGATAAACCGCCTGTTCATACTCCTTCAGACGATGCAACTGATCTTCCAATGTACCCTGAGGAAAGAAAATACGTTACAGTCCGAGGACGTTCTAGCTCGGAAAGAAAATTTCGTTTCACTTTATTCACCTGAAGACCAAGACCAATGGCTGTAACCGCGTCTAACTGACGCTCTATCCATGGCCCAACAGCGTTAGCTTTCTCAGCGAATTGTCGACGAAGTAATTCGTTGTCTATTCACTCGATTAAGAAATTTCATAGGTTCGTCTACGAATCGTTATGTATATTCATCGATTAAAAAAAGGATACTCTGCTGTTTGCGAAGTTCCGCTTGCAATGTACCATCACGTTGTGGCACGAGTTGCCTGACGTCGCTCCACTTCTTTGTGAGGTCCTATTTATAACAAACATTAAAATGTATAATAATCTCAAACTAACAGATTTGTAATCTGAATTGTCTCGATGCTTTTTTGTGTTTACCAATGCAGTGAGGGTGGTGTACGGATTTTCAAGACCACCAGGAATCTGGAACTGTTTAACGATCGATTCTACTTCGCGTACTAATCCTACGATCGAGTTGTACTCTTTATCGGCTTCTCCGAGAGTTGCCTTGAACGCGGCATGAGCATCCATCAATCCCTGAATCTCTTCCATCGTATGCACGATAAACATGTCTACCAGATCCTCTCGGGTTCCGTCCAGCCAATTGTTGAATGGCTAAAAGTTACAGGCGATGATAAATTAAACGTCGAAAGCGTTGATAACAGTATACTAGGTGAAATGAAGCTCACAGCAGCCCGTTTGGCGAATTCCAGATGTAAAACATCGATCTTTTCGAGGATGCGCTCCGCTTCATCCAACGCTTGACGTCTGCGTTGAGTCAGGGTACCTAAACGATCCCACTGATCGCAAATTCGTTGGCATCTGGCATTAACGGACGCGCTATCGTGATACTCCAAGGTGCTGAAAACAGAAGCTTTCGTATTAACATCTATTAAAGGATAAATGAACCGCGAATGATTGAAGTTTATCGATGGCGATCGTGTTAGGATATTACTTGAGTTCTTGAGCGATAGCAGCTATCTGTTCTACGCGATCTTGATGAGCCGCAAGATCGGATTCGAAAGCCTCGTGTTTCTTCTTCAAGGCCTTCAATTCGTTGAGTTTACACTGTCGGAAGTGCTGCGACGTAAGCATCTCTTCCTTTCCTGCGGTCCATTCCTCGTGAGCGTCGGCTTTGTGCTTGAATTTCTGAGCGAGATGCTCCAGACGTTCGAGACGCATCATTTCCGACAACAGCCATTCTTCGAACGATTTCTCAGCCAGCTCCAGACCTGCAATCAATTCAAACGACCGTGACGATACTTCGCTAACATCGTTAAGTGTTTACGTTAGCATTACCTTTCCACGCTTTGTTAATGTCGGAGACCATTTTCCCCTCCGTTGGCATGTAGGCAGGTCGATTGCTCAGTCTTAACTTCGTTTGTAAAGTGTTGAAGTTCGTTTCGAGTTTGGCCTTCTGTTCGACTCGTGGAGGCTTGTGCTTACGACGATACGTTCTATACTCTTCCAGTTTCTTTTGACAGCCGGCTAGGGAATTATCGGTCTGACGACTAGCCAGCCAGGGCATAGTTCTCCGTATCCACTCCAACAAATCGGAAGCTAAGCGCTCGTACTCTTCCATAAGCCTCTCGTTCTCCTGGTTCACTTTCAGAACCTTGCAAATTCTATTGGCGGCTGTTTCTGCCTACAATGGAAAATATATACGGTTATTCTTCTATAAAGGATCTCTCCCGTTTTATGTAGATGCACGTTCACGAAATGATTACAGCAGTCGGACTCTTGGTCCGGTTAATTTCAAAATGCAAAACACACACCTTCTGCGCACCGCTAAAACAGTGGTAGTACGAAGAAACGTAGGTCATCACAGCCCTCTCGTCAGGCTTTGCTGTGGTTCGCATATCTAGAAAAACACGTTCGAAGAAACTCAAACCATGCAGTGTTAGCTGAGGAATTGTTTTCACTGTGAATTTTGTTCTCGATTTCTTTCCATCGAAACTTTCAACGATTGCACGCAGTTAATTCAGCGGAAAACACACATCGAATTAAAGAAAACGACAGTCGACGCCCGTTTCTGATAATTGCGCGACTATCACGATCAAACGCTGTTAAGTGGTAAGCAAACGATTGACTCGATATTAGTGGAACATAGAACAGGTCTTGGTCATCAAAGTAAGGGAACAACACGCATTTCTTTACGCTGACCTGCTGAGCACCTTGGAACGCGTGGTAGTAGCAGGACACGTACGTCATGATTGCACGCTCGTCTGGCTTGGGTGTGTTGATCAAATCTATATGATATCAAGGGAACATTATATTAAGCATTTGTTGCACTTTTAAACAACGCGTAAGATTCGATTCGTTCCGTCTTAATTCCTAAAAGCTCTTCTCTTTGTACTATCGAGTTAGAAAGCGATAACGCCTATCCGTTTGACCCGCGAGCGGTTCGGACACGTTAACTTCGGGGTTAATCGCACGATGCTTACCGTCCGGATCTAACATACGAGGAATGTCGAGATATTTCTCAGCAACGTCAAAGGCAGTGTTCAAATTCTCTAAAGGATTATCCTTGCTAAGTTTATTGTAATCGATGAGGTCGGGACGATGACGATGAATGAGAGCGCAAAACGCCAAGCCATCCTTGAACGACAGATGAAAGTTCTGAACGTTGACGTTCTTGTACGGTGCTGTTTTACGTTGACACCACAGCAGTAGACCTTCCTTCGCTGTCATCTCCTCCACGGAGATGTCTTGGATAGCGAATCTCAAAATGATGGTCCAGATCATACCCAGCGTCATCTTCAGATTTCCATCCACGATTTCTGTGAAAAAATTCAAAAACGTTAGGTGGATTCTAAAAATCGTTTGAGCTATAAAACTATTTACCCTCTGCTCCTATGGACACCAGTTTCACGCCTTTGCTGGCGATGTAATCGAGGGCTTTGTTCACGTTCGCGATCTTGTGGAATCTCATTTTGCCTCTGTCCGGTTTTGGAAGCGTCTCGCCTGAAATCACCTCGAGCAGCAACATCAGCTTCAGCCCGTTTCTAAAGTCTTCCTCGATCGATTCGATGGCGGTCCCTGCTTTACGAAGATGCGAATTACACCATGCTGTGAATGTCTGAAAATATATCGGATTTAACGAGAATTGACGGGAAGCTAAAGATCGGTTCGTTGCTTAAAGATAACGCGGACATTTACTCGTTATTCCGTTTTTGGCCAACGGCGGACGTCCTCCGCGACATCTCGCGCGATCGATCGTCGATTAAATAACAAGAATGTTAAGAAGAATTTAAAACGGAGAATTGAGCTTGACTGCTGCTTAGCGTATATTTTAGTAGCGACCCCAATCCCTCCTGCTATATATATCTTCTGTCCTGGTTCTTAAATCGTGTTTCCTATTGCCCAGACCGAACGTTTTCAAACCTTCGATATCTCTAATATGCAGAAAATCTTTGATCGATCTCCCATTTTGTCGCGTTCTAATTTAACCGGCGAACTTGTCGAGAACTTCAAACCGTACGAGATTTATGACTCTCGAAATTCGAACGAAAAATTAATCTATTAGCATTAATATAAGACTCCACATGTGACCACACATGTAAAGTTCACATGGTTGTTGAATTAAAAAATTTAATACACATGTATTGAATTTATAAATTATTGAAGAGGTTAAATTAATTTATTGTCAATACCTAAATTATATACAGCCGATTGTTTCTCAAAGTATTTGTCATCTAAGAAAATTTGAAAAAAAATTCACGCCATTTTGAAGATTTATTTTCTCTTCACCTTTCTTCTGAATGAAACTGTTACACAAAACATTCTTCGAAAAAAATACTAGTAAGATGTTTTAAAATCAACCTTCAATTTTTTATAAAACATCTGAATTTGGAATATTTTACAGTGTTAATTTTTTTTATAGTATAATACTTTTTTACATAGAATCGATCTGAGTAAAAATATGTAACTTTGTATATGAAACTAGTTCAATTTAATAAAAATAATCACCATGAAATTTCGCGTGTTTATCCTTAAAAAATTTGTGACATGCTTCCCCCCTAGTAAATTACAAAAATTTACTGAACTTTTGAAAGGAACAATCAATCGTTCGATTGCGAGACACGCGTAGGAAAAAAAATGGGGAGAACAGGAATTTTTGGTTGAAAAGGAAAACTCGGAGAGGGAAAGAGAGAAAAATATTGTCTGAAATTTAATACGGGTAGCGTGAAGCGCGACCGGCCAAAATTGGACATGAGCCACCTTAACTTCTACGAGCGCTCCTAAGATCTATTTGTAAAACATTGACTCCTCCCGCGCTGAGCGGCTAAGCATTTCGAAAACATTCTGATCCATTTCACTTTCGACCAGGACATTAAATCAGCTGTATCCTGAAACTTCATCCTCCGCCATCGTCGAATTCCATTTCGTCGTCTCCGCGATGGACTATATTTAACGTCTTCCACGTAGAGCGAACGATTAATCCTGCACGCTCGTAATTCGCAACTGTTTTCAACGGATCACCGAACGCCGAGGAATTATTGTAGAACACGCGTCATATTAGAAAAAAAAAATCGTCGAACGGCATAAAACGAGCTCGGATTAATTTGCTGATAAAACGAACCGCGATCGCATTTCTTCCGATCATCCGAATTCTATTTCGAAGGCATAGACTTTTTATAGCGTCGTAACGTTCGAAGAACCGAGTGATTATTTTTTTTCCGTTGTAAATGTACCCCCTTTCTCCTTTCCCTCCATTTCGCGCGAGCCTGCGAAACGACAAAACTGCGTTACGTAAAGCTTGTAACTGAAAAAAAAAGAAATCGTGTTATGTAAACAAACGGTTTAGTTGCATAGAATAAGAACCGTGTTACGAGTCGCGAGGCTCCTCTTTACTTACATTCGTGACTCATTAGCATCTTTTTATAAAGCGAACGAAACACGCGGCGATGACTTAACGGCACGATATAAACAAACGAACGAGATTTGCAATCTCGATCGATGGATCGATTACCGCGAGGGTGACGCGCTTCCGCGAACCGTGCACCATTGGAAAGTACACAAACTTGTCCGAACGTGACATTTTTTTAACTGTCACCTTAGCGCGACACTGCTAAAAATAAATACAGTTTAACGTGCAACGAAACGGCCTAAATACGATGCACATAATTCACGTAACCCAAATTCTAAATATCTCACGTACACGCCCGAACCAGTTTGCAAATTACATCTATTCTTAAAGTCTGGCATTGAATTTTCTGCTCTAGTCGCTTTTCTTTCTCTTGCCCTATCGTTCTTCGTGAAACGAATCGATGAACGATAAGTGAACACCGATCGTGAAAGGTTCGATCAACGTCTGCGTTCGATACCTCGATACCGGTAGTCGATTCGATGCTGTCGTGGCTTCCGTATTTACTATACAACGTCAAAGTGGTAGAAACGATTCTCGGTACAACAGACCTAATTATGTGTCCTTCCCATCTTTTCCAACTACCTTTGCTCTTTTGAGAAATGTTACTCGGCTTAAGGTCAAAATGCAGAATAAAATACGAGCCACGGTGACGAGGACTCAAAGAAATTGGCACAGTCTGCTCGAACACGTGACAGTCACCGGACAGAGAAGCCGTTGTACACACAAATGCAACTCTTCCTTTGGCAAAGCAGACTCGAGCTACAAATTTTCAAATTCGCAAGTTTCAAATTTCTACATTTTCAATCTCCTAATTTCAATGACTCGAATGTTAAAACTTTGTTATAAATTATCTTGTAAGAAGCGTAATTTTTTCTTCGATACTTCAACAATTAGAAAAAGGAGTCGCATACTGCACTCGAGTGTACAATATATTTGCAATAAAAGCGAAGGGTAAAGGGGCAGGTGTTTCTGGACACCTCAGGCAGGTGACGATATCGCGGATGGTTGATCGAATCATACAGTACCGGTTGTGTCTAATAAAACGACGCGTGCAAATACACCTTTCTTAAAGGCTAATCCTACTCGTTTCGGTTTCGTTCCACTTTCAACGCGTGTCTTCGCAAAACTTTTCCAGTTTTGATTTTTACACATTCTCTTTTCCAAAATCTCATGTTCCAGATATCAGTAATTATAGATCTAATCACGAGGATTATTTTCAGGATTCAAACAAAGTTTTATTGTACAAAAGTAATATTCTGTACCCCATTTGAAATAAACCATGGCGCATGCGCACTAGTTTACCAATCAAAACTCGTCTACCACAATTTCTCCTTTAGTTTAAACTACTCGTCTCAGATGAGATTTTGTGCTGCGTTCTTTTAATTCCACGATTGAAAGAATGGAAAGCACGATAGGAAAAGTTGTTATTCTAGCATCGTTTTCATTACGTCGTTCAAGAGTAACGGCCGAAAATAAATGTGTAGGATCGCACGTAACGGAAAACGCGATGGTCGACGGGCTATTTGCGGCCAGTAGTATCAACGAAGCAGACGGAAATGCTGAAAATTCATTCAAGAAACCCGACCGGTTACGCGGATATTCTCCGCGGGTAATTATCGCGCGCGAGCGAGTCAGCGAGCGGCCTTTAAAACCGAATATAATAGTCGGCTGAAAATAGTGAATCGCGTGGGTGTCGGTTGCATTTTAACGAGGCGTAATCGCAATAAACAGACGGTGCGGACGCGTTCGCGCGTACCGTGAACTTATCATCGCATAACAATCGGCTTAGTGGATACGGGCATAGCGCGCGTGGGTCACCCGATTCCAATCTAAGATCTGGCGCACAGCCTAAACTCCTCAAAGGTTAACGATCTTCTCTCTTCGCGGGTCGACCAAGAAATCGAACTCGTACGCGCGGTCTCGATCGATTCCCGCTTTCCTCGACTCGCGGTTATGCGAATCGGCGCGTTCGATCGCAACGAACTTGAACCCGTTAACCGACGATTCGACGCTTCACGCACCCGCCGCCAGAGGGATCGTTGCGATATCAATTTTCTCGCAAGGCCTCGATCAAACTAGCCATTCCAAATAACCGTTCCCTATCAGCTGTACGAATTTTTCACTCGTCTGGCCAACGAACCGCTCGTAACCGAGTCGGCTGAGAAGAACGTCGAGACCGTCAAAGTCGCGTCGCGCAGTGATCAATTTTGCTGAGTTGGCCAAATTTCAAATTTTTGTTAGATCTCTATCAAGGTTGGTATTTATAGGTTTTTTGGATCGCTGAACACGTACAACTATGTTATATTCTAAATCATCGTTCCAACGCGAAATTAGCTCATAAACTATATTGACCGATTAGCATGAAATTTTTTCGCAGAATTTTTAAGATAGGAACTTTGGAGGAGGCATTTTGACCAGGCTTTTGGCGGAATCGACCACCGTCGCGTGGCGGAGAGGATGATCGTATAACGCTATAAGAAGGAAGGTCTCTCAGCTCGTGAGTCGGCGAAAAATCGTCTGCACAATAGGGCGAGAGTAAGGTGATATCGTGAAAGGTTAAGCGGCCGGTTAAGGTTCGTGGAAGCGTAGTCGATCAGAGGAGGATGCGAGACCACCCCAACTCCCTATGATCGACGCGACTTTCGACCGCGTGCGTTATCTATATATATCGTCTATTTATACGATAACGTGTCGGGCGCGAGATGCGTACGAAAACCGACGAGGAAAGTGTAAGTAACGAGTATGTACGTGCATCGACGTCTGTGAATCTTGCGCCGGGCGACGAGCCGTAACTAGAATCGGGCGCCCAACGTCACCGCACCTAGACTGACCAACGACTATCGATAACGTTAGATAAGCGGTTAACTATAGCCTTCGACAAATTCTTCACGACGCACATTGTGCCGTATCTTGTCACGTTCTCCTTCTGGAACATCGTGGAAAACCGCTCGAATATCGTGGCTAAACACGCCTAACCTTTCGCGGCCCCGTTCCTACCGCACTCTCGGGTGCAACGTTGTTCAATTGCGACACATGTGAACGCTTACAAATTTCTTCCTGCTCAAATTCTCGAATTCTACAATTTACGAATTTTTTCAATTCAAAAATTTACGAATTCCTGATCTGACTTTTCAACTTCCCAAATTTCTAAATTGCTAGACTGCTGCATCTAGGGTATAATCCTAGGGATTTTGGGATCTAGCGAATTCCGGGCCTAGGGTATTCAGACATGGAGTATATATTCCATATCTGATACCCTAGGTCCAAAATTCCCTAGACCCAAAAATCCCTAGGGCGAGGTCTCTAGATCCGGAAATTCGTGACTTCTGACTTTCCTAGAGCCCCTAATCCATCGATCACTAATTCCCTAGGTTTTTAATTCTATGAATCAAAAATTCCCTAGATCTCAAATTCCCAGATCCCCAAATTCTGAACCCATCATAAAATTTGTAAATTCCAAATATCCCTAGAAATCAAGAAGAGAAATTTTCTTTTTTCTTAGAGAAACCAAATTTTCTTTCGACTGTACATCCGATCGAATGTAACTGATCGATACTCGTTTCTTCTAGAAATCGATACCTAATACGAACGACGTGCAAGTAGCTTATAGCAGGTTTACAAGAAAGCGACTGTACAAACTCCTATTTTTTTTATGTCTGCTACTTGTCTCTGTTGTAGCAACGACATCGATCACGAAAGATCGCGAAACGAAGATGTTCAGCCTCCGGCGCGTTTTCGCGCGAACGTCCAACAATCGCGACCCCTTTCGAAGTAGACGGAAAAAATATCTATCGCCGTTCGCAGAATGTTTCGTACACGGTTCGAAAGCCGACCAAGCGACCGAGATTTTACGAGAAACTGTACAGTTAACTGTCCCGTACGAACTAACTGGCCAGCTTCGTTTTCCGTATAGCTATCATCCGTTCAACCTGATCATCTTCCGCGTGAATCATGGTAATACGGGAAACGGAAGGATATTCGAAGAGAGCGCGCAAATTCCACCGCGTAACTGACTTTCTCGCGATTTCTGTTAATCGTGACTAATACCGTGATCGAAATCAAGGCGAATCAGAAGCAACGAGAAACTGAAAGACGAAATATGTATTCGGAGAGGCGGAACAAGTTCCGTCGACCCGCGTTGTTACTTGGTATGTACGAGTTGTTAGAACGCGAGGTAGGCGTTATCGGGTGTACTCGTAATGTATCGCGTTTTACGTTGGGATACGTGCCGATAAATCCACGGACACGATAAAGAGAAGCGTCGACCAAAGTCGATAGAGTTATGATATCTAAATACCGTTGCAATAATCGGTTTGTCGAAAATATGGTTTACTTTAAGATTTAACACGATCGCATATAGGTCTAATTTCGTAGCCGTGTCGTGGAAACTGTAAAACCTTGAATTAATTATTAGCGGGCGAAACCGATTGTTCGAAGCTCGAATAACATCGACGAAATCGCAGTACTCTGGAATGACTCAATGCTCGATTATTTTTGTCATAAAGTCTGAAAATACGATCTGAAGGGCTCCCGAGCACCGACGCGTATAACCGAGTCGGAGTCGAGAGCCTTGAGTCCTTGCCAAAAATAAAGAAAACCGTTTTCAACGCGTACTTGAAGTTGTTCCACTTTATCAATTGACACCGCATTAATTTTCGCCCCTCCTGCGTCTCGTATGGTTGATTCTTCTCGCGTGATCGTCGCTTCTCGTTACCGCGAGTTGAAACAGCATCCCCCAGTGAAAATCGAAGCTCCTTTGTAACGAAGCTGACAATGAGAAAATCGAACGCGGTTCGAACATAACGTCGAAGCGAAAAGTTTGAAACGCGACGTAAGATCGATAACAAGACTGCCGCGTTTATCCTTTGATATACATAACGCGAAACGTGTTTAACGGAAAACTATTCTACTCGTCGAACAATGTACTAACACTGGTCCGTTTGCTTTGCAGCTTTTACATTTCGACGATCGAAACAACTTTGATCGAAAGTTGTAACGAAAATCACGAATCTGGCTCGTTACTGGGGTACAAAAACAGGGGTTAAACGAATGCTGAAAAACGTAACTGCTCCGACTTCGTGACTGTTTACCAGTGAACCGCGTTCACCCGGAAGAACTTGAAATACCGATAATGCTTTTCGTCGTAATCACGATAGATTCCTTGTATGATGCATCGTTACTTCGTAATGTCACTGTGCCAGGCTGATTTGAAAATCACGCGGCGCCTGACGAGGTTATGTAGAACGATCGAAAAATCAACTGGACATATTCCCTTGTCAGTCGCAGAAACGTAACGGTTAACGTGGTTGCAACCGGTAACGATCTCGTCGGTTCGTCGAATAATTCGATGCAACGAATAACGATTAACGAATGAACGTATGGCAAATTGAAGCGGTAAAATGCAACCGGTTCGCAGCCAAGCCTGCAACGATATATACTGCGACAAATGGAATGGAGTTCTAAGTAGTGACAGGAAGAATGATGTGGAAATAACGTTAAATCGAATAAAAACTCACCTTTTTCTGTTGTTTCTCCCAAGCCGGGTCCAAAAGACCTTCCCTTTCCCACTCCTCTTCCGGCTCCATGTATCCGTCCCCGTAAGCTTCCATGTCGTTCATCCTTCCTCGGATATCTCACGTTCCTTTAAACGCAAATAATTTCTATGTCACTCGAATACGGACGTATGCTCGAACGCGAATGATATCGAACAGGCACTCAGCTACGCTCTCGAAACGATCTCTCGATCGTGATCGAGTGGCGATACGTTCGTATTTTCTTTCCACTTGCCCCGTCACAACGAGAAACATAGTGATCTACTGTATCAACGATACGAAACCAGAATAAAAAAATAAAGAAAAAGAAAGGATACTGCGCGCGCGAGAAAAGAAATGGAATAACAGAGAGGAAAAAAATTGACGAGGATAGTAGGGAAAAAAGAGAACAATACGAAAAATATGTCGAAAATAAAGAAAAAAAAAGAGAAAAAGGGCGTACGTTTTGTAATATGAAAACGTACCCGCTAAGTCCAGAAAACGTTCGGTTCGTGTCGTTCTTTCTCTCGCGCTGACCCCTCTGCCACGAGTCTGACACACGATTTGCTCGCCGGCGCACGAGCCTCCCCTCCCACGCTCTCTCCCTCACTCGATCCCTCTCTCTCGCTCTCTCGCTCTCTCTTTCTCTCTTTCCCGCTTTCGTTCTCGCTCTAGCTTTCTTGTTCGTTCGCTCGTTCCTGTTGTTCCCTAATTCTGCCCGTACCGTTTATCCGACACCCCGTCGCACACCTAAAGATCTCGTTCCCATGCAACAGCTTCCGTGTCCAACCCCCGCGAATTGCAACGATCGCGTTCAACTATTTCGACTATGCGTGCGCGAGAATGGCGCGAATCGAAAGCTCGATTCGATTATAATTAATAATTTATGATTGTTATAGTAACGGGTTACGTTTTTCAACGATGTAAACAACCCATAAACGTAGCGAAATTGTTCTTGAATCTTACCAAATATAAATCACAATGCGCGAAACGTGCAATGAAAATTAATCAAATTGTATGAACTTAAATCTTAACGATTACCCTTCATATATTCCGCGCTAAGTTACAGAAGACTGTATATTGTTTCTTGTTAGGAATTTCGAGTGCTAGTAGATCCGCTAACAGATCGTAAAATGAATTAAAATCGGCTGCGATAAGAAGGAAACGGAATGAAAATGTCGTTTGAATCAAAGTTTATTACGAATAAATGAAACGAATTCGTTTTCTAATTCGATAAATGTTCGAAACATTTATCTATTTCGAACAAATTGATGTTCGATCGCATACGTAACTTACGTACCCCGATACATCTGATGAAACTAACCTCCGTTCTTTTTTCAAACGCGAATCTCGCCCAGCAAGCAGCTCAGAGAATACGAAAATATCAAAAATAGTATCAAAGGCAACTAAGACACCCGATTCACCCACACACGATAAAAATAGTACGGTAATCCGTGTGAAATTCCCAAAACAACGAGGGTAACTCCATTCCTCCGAGACTTCACGGACATTCGGGCATAAACGTTTTATATCTAGAATGGCAACAATTCCATCGATAAAATTCATTAGTTTTTACATTTTTTATTTTATTATCCTATATTTAAAACATAAACAAATAGTCTTCTAGCATCGAAAAACTTATACATTGACGAACGTCTTTACAGATACAATAAATTGTTAATTTAGTTGATTATTGCTTAATCATATGCAAAATGAATTCATGATAAAATTCGAAATTATATATAATTGAAGCACTTTATTTAATATCAAAAGAAGGACATTGAAAATTGACGTTACTTTTAATTTATTTACAAATGATAATTATCAATAGTACAGTTAGTTTGTAAGTTTGACGATGATGTCGCTAGACACGATTGCGCTTTCATCTGGTCATTCTAATTACACTTATGTATTTACGTTTGTATACATATAGATGTAGACGGAGTGCACATGAATAACTCTGAAGTTTTAAGAAATGGAATACCTATGTTTACTATCGTTTTCTACTGATTTTCCGTGAACATTTTCTAAATAATACAATTAAATGTTTCTTATAATTTATTCGCATACTTAAAACAATATTGTGTGTTTGCTCTCAGGGATATTTTCTTCCTTAACAGCAATATTTTATGAAGAATAATAACCGTTGTGAATTATGTGAAGTAACATTATTAGTTTCATTCTGAACAATTATTGTTTACTGCAAAAAGCTTTACAAATCGCTACTGAATACAATATTGAGGATAACCTTACCGGGAAAATGGCATCGTCGCTATCAGGTAAATTGAGTTTTCTGCAATTAAATCAATGTCTTTTCCTCTAAGTATATGTACATTTTTGTTTGCTGATAGTTTTCTTTCCTTGTTGTAGCGTATTGGGTAAAATTCTTTAAGGGTGCAGGATTTCCTCAAGATGTAGCCACAAAACATGCAGTTGTGTTTTCTAATAATCGTATTAAACCAGACATGTTGCCAGATTTAGATAAGCCTAGTCTCAAAGAAATGGGAATAACATTAATGGGAGATATGATCGCTATCTTGAGGTATGCAAAAAAAGTTGTCGAAGAAACAACCTGTGAAAAATTTCTTGTTGATACTGAAGATACATCTGGAATACCTAAACCAACAGTTAAAAAGGTGGTATCCAAAACATCTACAAAAGCAGTGACTTCTAAAATTAAACCTGACACAGTAGTTACGAAAAAGATCCTAAAAACTCCTACTACATCAGTAAAAAAAGTTTCATCTATTAAAAAATCAGTTTCTATACCTAGTGAAGCAATTACAAATCGTTCTAATCAAAAGAAACAAATTATTCTTAAAAGAAAATTGGAAGACGAGAATGAATTTGATGATAATGAACATAAATGGAGTGAATCAGTGAAAAAAGTTAAATCTCTCGATAATAAAGATGACACAGTAGAATATACTGTGATACTTCCAAAGGGATCAACTCCTAGAAGTCAACAAATTCTTAAAAAGTCTATAGAACAAAAACGAACTGTATTTGATAGGTTGGGTGATAGTTCTGTAACTAGTACTACAAATCCAGCTGAAACATTACCAACATTTAATATAACTGGACTAGGAAAAGATATTTTCAAAAGATCTGTAAGTGTTTTTAACCGACTAGGAGATAAAGATGCCAAAAAAGATAATGTGACTCAGACAGGGATATTGAAGAATGGTACAACTAGTACAGGAATATTAAAAACTAACGCGAGAACTTCAATTATTACAACAAACAAAATTATACCAAAAAATGTGGGGACAATGCGAGCAGATCAAGAAGCGAGTAAAAAAATTATGTCAAATAATGTTAATCAATTAGTAAAAACAACTAAAAGGATTTCTTTTAACAATGCATCTTCAAATGATACAAGAACAATTACATCCAACGTTATATCTGGGAAATTAGGTACACGCTTTTGCGTATTTGTGATCTTTTTTAAGTCTTGTATGAAATTGTATGATTATGTATAATCATACATGATTTTTTCAGCCTCGGAACGATTAACTTCTATACCGGCAAAGGCACGTTTAGGAGCGATTAGAACGAATGGTGCTAAGCAAGTAACATTTGACAGAATTGCAACAGTAGCGCATGTCAAGAAACCGGATGTTTTTAGTCGCCTTGGAATTTAAAAGACTATTTACATTAATTTTGCCTTTCTGTTATTAAAATTACATGTATGTTTGTGAGTAAGAATTCTTTGTACAAAGTTAAATAGTTTACTATGTAAAATGTAAAAGCAAAGAAACGATTAATTATTAAATCATGTTAAAAAGAAAAAGTATAAACATACTATTGAAATTCTTATGGATATCTCATAATAAATTATAACCAGATATTTATTTCAATTTCTTACAATGTAATAAACATTATAAATGTGCAATTTTATAGTCACAACATGTATTATCTTTTTTTCGTGTATAAAAGTTATATTTCTAATACTTTTTTGCAACAAATTTTTATACAAAATAGTTTATAATTTTAATAAGAAGTTACAAAATACTCGAAATAACGGAGTGGTACATAATTTTTATTCGCATAATTTGTAACTAATGCTACTATATACCAAAATAATTTATAATAAAAAATACAAAAAATAGTGTATGTATTAAAACAAGAATATATAATTATATTAAAATAAAATCGTTACACTTCTTTTCCCCTAATAACTGTGAAAATATTTCTCGTCTTTTTGAAACATAAATACTGAAAAAAAGCATTTTATATGATTTTTCATATATAATCTCTGGCATTGCAAGACCGCCTTTAACTAACTGTTCGGTCCCCAGCGTCGATACCTAGCGATAACCCTCTAAATCGTTTTACAATCATATGGAACCAACCGAGAGACGTCATAGCATAAAAAAAGTTTCACCATACATCCTTCGTCCCTCTCTAACACTGACCACCACCCTCAGTTTTTTGGACAACTATCCTTAACGTTAAATAATACAATGACAGTAGATATAACTAGTAACCAAATACATGAAAGTTTACAAGTGAAATCAAGTTAATTCAATAAGACTCCTCCTGTCGCGAGTCAGCGTTTTCGATATCGGCACGATAGTGTATCAGAATTTACAACGTGTCGGGTACGCTACACTAACAATACACAATGTCAAGACATTCTCCTAAAAATATAATATACAATATATACAGATGTTTTAATTTTCTAATTTTAATTTCAATTACCACAAAATTTTATCAGTGGATGGAATGTTCCGCATTGGCAGGACTATCCTCGGAATGTAGCTGAAAATTAAATTATTGAAAACTCGAGAACTTTATTTCAACAGCTTTCAAATCGTTTTCAGAAATATCAATATATTTATACTCAACCTGTTTATAATATTTTATAATAAATACAAATAAAGGGGGTGATCGTGATTCCACACGCATTTCCAATAAGAACTAATCATAATAGCTCCAAAATACTATGTAACAGCATCATTAAACACAGCGTGTCAGGCATGCCAGACCTTGACTAGATAAAACAAACGAATCATAACGATTACAAAATTTCTCGCAATTTATAATGCAACAAATGCATATGATTATATGTAACACTTAAAATTTTCATAATACTGACGCCCACCTTTATATCCGATCCTTCCTAGTAAACTTCAATGCCAACATGGTATTATCCTGTAAAAAGTACATAATTACAGCTTCAGAGGAATAGAAGTGGTACAATTTTATATCATATACAAAGAGCAACAAAAGTTTTAGTAAAACTACTCGAATCAGACACAATAAGTGCTTAAAAAAAAATTCTTATTTTGTTAAATACCATCATAAAAAATTGCAACAATGTGACCTGAACTAAAATTATTTTATACCATTACATATTACTAGATATAATTTCTAGAAATATAATCAGCATAAAAAATTTATTATTTATAAAATATATATACACATATGCATATGTATATGTATGTATGTATACACATATAAGTATGCATATATATGTATATCATGTAATATGTACACACTAGTGTATATATTTTTATAAATATATTATATATATATACTAGTAACGCAACTTTCATTCCATATGAAAAATAATTCTATCATGTTTCTTCATCAGGCAGGTCTAGTCGCTGATATACATCTTCTTGATAGACCTGCAAATATGGGTACATCTACTATTGTGTGTGAAATAATGACAATGCCCGCAAGAAAGGGCAAAAATAATATATTACTTTCATCAATTACTTATACTTCACTGATCAAGCAAGTTCCAGAATCTTTGGTTTGGCCTCTTTTACTAGTACCTCGTCATTGAGTAGATTTGTAGCAATTACGATCAATGCCCCCTTCAATTTGATCCCGAGTTTTTACTATTTAAATGACAAATGGAACAAAACTCCAAAGATACTTTATCTGAATTGACATGAAGGCAGATTCCAGTGTTATCCAAAGTCTGAGATATTTCTTCTTCCGTGAAAAAAGTAGAAGAGTCATTTAAACTATCCACCGTGTTCATGATTTCGTCACATTTAGGTAAATCTTCAAATATATCCATGTTGAATGTAGACAATTGATCAAAGTCGATACCAATAGCATCAGTATCTTTCTTTTCTTCTACATTGGATAAATCTGTTTGTGTAATTGGTAACAGACTATCTAATCCTTTTACATTATCTATATATCCATCTTCTGATATAGAACTTGCACTTGAAGATATGGTATTCAGTACTTCCATATTCTGTGAGTTGTTCTTGGCATCAACTGCAGAATTTTTGGAAATGGTATAAGTATGATCACAGTCTAAAATTGATGAAGTGGTTTTGTAAATATTTGAGTCCTTACATGTAAACTGCCTCCTAGAATTAGTGTAAGATTCATCGTTTTCATTTTCAGTTGTAGTATGTTTTGCTAATGTGTCATTATTGACATTTGTAATAAATATGTTACTATTCTGTGCATTCAATATGTTTTCTTTAATATTTGTGTAACATGTGCATTTAGGCTGTACATCTGTTTCAGCTGAACATTCAGAAATATGATTTGGATGGAGTGAATTCTTCTTTTGCGCATTAATTTTACGGAGACCATTGTTAATAGTTTTAAGCAATGCTGTAATACTAGTGTTATTATTTAACACACTTTTCAGATAGGCAACTTCACCGTTCAGTCGTTTGATATCTATACTCTGTTTCTTTATAATATTAACTAGATTTTTGTTTTCTTTTTGATAAAACGAAAGCTTATTTTCTATTTTTTCTAAATATGCTTTCTTCTTCAGTCTATTTTCACGAGCCATTAAAGCATTTCTATTCAGGCAAGGCCTCTTAGAAGGCCCTCGTCCACGCCTCCGTGGCTCCGTAACAATTTCATTGTCGGTTATGCCAGATTGTTGACTATTTCTTAACGATTCTCTCAGTCTTATCTTATACTTTGAATCGTACGCATCATCTTCTTCCGTCGAACTGTCCCATCTGATATTATTTCTCCGCAGTTTTGCCGACATTGCTACAAATATTGATTAATGATAATCGTTATAATCGAACAACTGTTTTTTCCAATAACAATTTTAGTATTAAAATCAATTTATACCTGTAATATTCAAGTAGAAATCGGTATTTCGTTATCTCCGTAGCTAGAATATGTGTAACTTTTCCACCTAATTATAATTACTTCGAAAGTACGTATGAAGACAGAAACTTCTTTCTAGGCTTTGATGTCGTTTACAGTAGCGCCATCACAGTTGTACTACGAACTTATCATGTAATAATATATCCTTATAAATAAATTTCAAAAACTTCGTTTCGTATTAAACTTTAATTTAATCTCTTCTATCATTATTAAACCTTTAATGTAAAATTTCTTCCCATAATATCTGTTTTAAGAATTGTTACAAATATTCAAAAACCGTTGACTGATAGAAACTGAATAGGAATTCTCAAGCGTTCACTGTAACTCATGGCTAAATTTTAGCTATAATTAAAAGAACGAGGTTGTTAAATAAAGTTGTAATAACGAAGAATCTGTTTTTCAAGATGCAACTGGAAAACTGAAAACATGATGTTTTTAAAAAATACTAAAATAATTCCACTATGTGGGAAAAAAATCATTTTATCACAAAATAATTTATTAAAAATTCCGAAACGCAATGGTTACTTAGTACTGTAGGTATATTAGAAACTTTATGTTCAAAATATACATTATGTATTTCATCTTTTTTTTGTAAATAGATAAATATCCTGTAATAATATTATTAGTTAATAATATATATTGATAATTGTTTTTAAATCTTATCTAAATTAAGTGTCCCAGAGATAGGAGAAGATTTACCAGGAAAATATCCTTTATTGAAAGAAGATAAAAGTCCAGAATTCAATACTATTACAATAGAAAAATGTGTGGCAGCAATTGGAAGGCAAGCACTAGAATTCGAAGAAACAATTAAAACTTTGGGGAAAAAAATACAGGGTAATTCGATCTTATTTCATATTATCATTTTCAGTACACTAAAACCATTGAAATCATTTGTCGTTAACAAAACTATATTTTAGGTGTTGATAATATTTCTCCAAATGATCTGTTCAAAAATGTAATAGATCCTATAGAAGAAATAAGTGCATCTTTGAATAGCACATGGGGTATTGCAAAAGCATTATATTTAGGAAATCAAAGTAAAATGCCAACACAATATTATATAAGTATTAATGATCGTGCTAGAAAAGCTTCCGCCTCTAAATATGTTTGCAAACCAATTTATGAGGCATGTAAAAGTATTATAAATAACAAAGAAGTTAAATTGACAACTGAACAAAGAAGAATTTTAACAAAATTCGCAATAGAAGGAAAACTAAATGGATTAGAATTATCTGAAAAGGAGGAATTAAAAATGTCAGATCTTATGGTGTTATTGTTTGGTCACATTAAGGAATACTCACAAAAAATAGAGGTTGGTAATTGTACATAAATTAGTTATTAATTCTAACTTAGAATTTTTTATAGGTAGCTATAAGGCAATATAATTTTACAATAAAAGACCCCACAGTTGTGGCAGGCATGCCAGAAGAAGTATTGAAATGTATGGTAACAGATATTTCACGGTACAGGGTTGGTCCTTGGACAATAAGTTTAGATTCTCCTGTCTTGACATCATTTATGGGTATGAAAGTGTAATGAATATACTATGAAAGTTGAAAATTTACTTCTATCAAAATAATTGTTATTTCTCTTTTTAATGTGCACTAATTAGAATATTGTTCTGATCGTACCATGAGATGGAAACTGTGGGAAGCAAATCTTATTAAAGCATCTGTATTTCAAGATAAATTATTACAAACAAGCACACTAGTAGAAGAAATTCGTGATAAAAGAATCCAACAGGCAAATATATTAGGATATAAATCATATGCTGATTTAAGCATGGAGTCTAAAATGGCTGGTAGTGTGGAAAATGTTTACAATGTATTAGATACCTTACTGGCAACAGGTAAAGTTTTCTCAAATATTTGTAAGTCAGTAACAAATAAATAACATTTTTATTTTTTTTTTCACATAAGCATATCCTGCTCAGCAATATGAAATTAATACACTGAAAACATTTGCAAATGAAAGAGGCCTACAAGAAACACTTCAACAATGGGATGTATCATACTGGGGTAGAAAGCAGTTGCATAGTATATGCAAGTAATTAAGATACATGCTTTATTGTTATTGTGAAATTATATGTGATAGTATTTGACTTTGACACTGTTTTCAGACACAAGGAAGAAGATTTGAAAAGTTATTTCCCTTTACCAAAAGTATTATCTGGGATATTTAAACTAATTGAAATGTTATTTAATGTAAAAATTGTTGAAACCAAAAAGTCAGATGTTTGGCATAAAGATGTTCGATTTTTTGATGCTTTTGATTTGAGAGAGTCAGATAGCATCCCCATAGGTAGTTTTTATTTAGATCCGTATGCAAGAGAAGATGAAAAAGTTCGGATATCTCAAGATGAGGGTTATTTAGTAACAATGCAAAATAAGAGCAAAGTAAGTGATACAAAACCACTAGCTGCATTAGTATTTAATTTTCAACCATCACTCGGTGATAGACCTTCTTTACTTTCATTCGGAGGTCTACAAACTCTTTTCCAAAAAGTAAGTTCAACATACATGGATATAATATTTAAGCCTGTATTTGTTTTATTTATATTATGTCGCATTATTTAGGTTGGTCACATGTTACAACATATACTGACAACAGTGGAATATTCTGAAGTAGCTGGACATTCATTTGTGGAATGGGATGCAGCATTTGTTACTCAATATTTCTTTGAACATTGGTATATTTGATATTCTCCTCTCTTTTAGATAACTGTTTTGCATAGACAACGATATAATATTTTTATTTATTATTAGGTTATATGAACCTTTTGTTTTAAAACAAATTTCTGGTCATCACAGTACAGGAGAACCGCTACCTACTGAAATGATCGAAACAATACAAAAAATAAAAACGCATTTAGCCGGTTATAGTCTATGTCAAAGTCTATATCTTTCGCGATTCGATTTAGAACTATATTCTGGGTAAGATAAATGATTACACATATCTGTTAACAGTAATATCGAATAATTTGTTCTATAATTTGCAGAAGCGAATTTTGGAATGATATAATGAAACGCTTGTGGAGTAAACATTTTGTATTTCCAGCATATAAAAATGACTGTTTCATCTGTTCTTTTGATTGCATTTTTAGTGGAGAATTTGGAGCTAACTATTTTAGGTAACATTTAATAATATAGATATCGTTATATTTGATGATCTAAAATATCTTAGACTTAAAAAATAATAATTTGTTTTAGTACTATTTGGTCAAAAATGGTTGCAGCTGACTTATATGGTGCTTTCAAAAATATACCTTCAGATAATAAGGAATTATTAAAGGAAGTTGGCAGTAGATATCGTGAAACATATTTAGCTGTTGGCGGTAGTTATTCTGCAAGTGAAATTTTTAGAATGTTTAGAGGACGAGACCCTAGCCCAAAAGCACTTTTGAAAAGTCTTGAATTGGATCAAAAAGCCCATATGTTAGAAACTATAAATAACCAAGTACAAGAAAATGAAAAATAACTTAATGAACAGTAAAACATAATTTATGTAAAAATTAATAACGAACTATTAGGTTTTTATTATAAAAGTTTTGAATAAAGAATTATTCATTTACCTTAAATTGTAAGAAGTTTTGCACATTGAACATAAATAAATGTAGATTATTCATTTTAATTTACTTTATTATTGTTTATAGTTATGATGATATTACCACTTATAATTCACAAAAAATACAGAATTTAAATTAGTAGATATTTAAAAAATCACAAAAAAAACTTGTACATAATTTTTATACACTCGTGTGCAACATGTTATTTTACATACAAAATATTTGTAACACATATGTGTTCATTAAAACTTGCACATAATGGAATTTATTTTACATATACATATGTACACGTGTACATGTACATATGCAACAATTAATACTATTAATAATTACGGAATTAAAGTGACTGTAATAATACAAATAAAAAGTAAAATTATTACTACCCAGTAACCGCACGTACGATCCTTGAAACTAATAGTCTGTACCTGACGTGTCTTGTTGATCAATGATTCATCTGTTCTATCCATATGATTAGATAAACTATCAATTATTTCTGTGCAGAAATAGAAAGAATTTAAATGGAATATTTGCCGTTTCTTAATTCATTAAAAACAGTTTAATTTACCATTCTGATTATCCACTTCATTGCTGATAGTTTGACCAATCTCCTTTTGCCTTGCAATAACTTTACATAATTCTTCTAAGCCTTTATCTTGCTCTGTGAAAGAATTAATGTAAATTTAAAAAAATGTTGAAATAGATAAATAGGAATACTAAAGAATATAAGCATATTGTACCTTGCAAAATTTTGTCTTGTCTAGTCATTAGATCATTAACAGATACTTCCGTATCTAAAGGTTTATCATCATCATCATCATCAGCTGCCCAT
This sequence comes from Megachile ligniseca, assembly GCA_945859555.1. NCBI lineage: Eukaryota > Metazoa > Arthropoda > Insecta > Hymenoptera > Megachilidae > Megachile > Megachile ligniseca. Next base: position 4,058,263 of record OX243792.1, read on the forward strand.
GAAGTGGTACCTCCATCTGCAAAAGCTGACCCACCTGATGTAAGTAAATTTGCACGTGAATACATATAATCGTTTGTACGTGCATCATATAACTTCTGTAATTGCACATCTCTACTTTCCAATATTTCTATTTGACGTATCCTTCGTTCTGCTTCTTCAACAGTTCTGTATATATCTTAGTTATTAAGGGAAAGAATTTTATCAAAACAATTTTTATATCTGATTAATAAATAAAAGGATACATAGTTTTAGATCTTAATGCACTATCTACTTTAGTTCTGAGTTGTTGCACTTCTCTATTGTATTGTTTCAAACGGAGCCGTATATTTGCAGATAAACTTGCATATATTTGTGAAGTTTTTGAATGTTTATTACGTTCAGTAAATTGTTCCATGATCTCTCTGAAGAGCTTCTCACAGGCATCATATTCCGTTAACCTATTAAATAATTTAAAAAATCGATTAAAAATGAACATGAATTTTTAAATGATCATAAAACTAAAATTCGCTATTTTTACCAGGGATCACGGTCTTCAATATAAACGAGTGCCATGTTTATGATTTTTTGTATAAATCTGTCATATAAGAAATATATCGAAATATGTTGACACTTTATTTAAATGTTGCTGTATTGTGTCAACTTTTTAAACATGATTTGTCACAGTTTTGTTTCACGTAATCAACAACCTTGATGAAGTAATACATTGAAATATATTGTACTCATGTTCGAAAATTTTAAACATGACAGCTGTGTAGTACAACTTTAATCATAAAAGGTTCATAGTACGAAAAGAGTAATTTTCTCCATAATTTCAAATACACTGAAACATGGGTGCGTAAGTAACGTTAAACAGGGTTTGATATGATATATACAAAATGTATGAACATTGTTCACTTCGATGAACGATTTATTGCTAAGAATGCAACGTGACCGTGCGTAAGCGCATGCGTCTATAACGTTAATTAAACAAAATTATGGAGGGGATTTAGCGTAAAGGAGAAGGGCGAGAAGGGAAAAAGAGATTGTGATCGTACGTGAAGAGTAAAGATAGAAAACTAAAGGAAAGATTTATGTGTGTAAGAAAGAATATATAGCGTAGTGGCAAGACCAGTTATATTTTTATTGTCAACTAACAGCATATTTCGTCAAGTTATCTCTAAACGAATGTGTTTGACGTCCAGAAAGTTGAAAGAAGAAATTGTAAAAAATGTTGGATAAAAGTAATACTCGGTGATCCGTGCTGAAGAAATACACTGCAAAAGAAAAGGAAATTTCGTGAATTATTTACATTATCTTTTGGAAGGTCACAAGCATCGTTAATCTCTGCGTCGGTAGCTATTTAATTGAAAGTGGAAAGGGGAACCTGTAAGGAACTTGATCATACAGGTCAACACAAACATAAGATACCAAGGAAAAAGGAGAACACGTATAACGAGATATACAATTCGGAGAGATTGCACGTATGCTACGATTGTTTCAAGAATCCTACGAATGGAGCACGGGTGCGTCCACGAGACGAAATTTTGCGCACGAATGGAGTACCGTTGTTATTGTTGTGTATATTGATTTTTAACGCGCGAGCTATAATTTCGACATTTATTCTGTATTACGAATAGATGGCCCGTATTGTTTTTTTTTAATTTGTGACTGTGATTAAAATGAACTCTTTTAACGTCTACAATTATCTTTCTTTTCCTACAATTATACGAAATTATTATTATTATTTGCAACGCTAATTTTTCTTAGATTAAAATATGAGTAGTACAGTGGCAATGGAATCATCTACAGTTGTGAACTCTGTGGTTGACAATATGACATCTGTATTTTCTGAGAAGGAAACAGCTCCAATATTCTTACAGACACGAGCTGCTCAAGGTATTGCTGGTGCATTTGTTTGGGTTGCATTGTTCTTGACTTGTCAACAGGTATTTTACAATAAATTTTCAAAACATCTTTATTACCATAGACAATACTAAATATTATTTTGATTAAATTTTTTTTATAGATTTATCAACATTTAAGGTGGTATACTAATCCAACAGAACAAAGATGGATAGTGAGAATCTTGTTTATAGTCCCCATTTATGCAACTTATTCATGGGTCTCTCTAGTATTTTTTAACAGCGAAAGTTATTACGTTTACTTCTTTACTGTACGAGATTGTTATGAAGCATTTGTTATATATAACTTTTTGTCTCTATGCTATGAGTACCTGGGTGGTGAAGGAAACATTATGTCCGAAATACGGGGCAAACCTATTCGTTCCAATTGCTTATATGGAACTTGCTGTTTGGTTGGAAAGACATATACGATTGGTTTTCTTAGATTTTGTAAACAAGCTACTCTACAATTTTGCTTAGTAAAACCAGTAATGGCATTTGTTATTATATTCCTTCAAGCATTTGGACATTATAGAGATGGGGATTGGTCCCCAGATGGGGGCTATATTTATGTGACCATTATTTATAATATCAGTGTATCTCTTGCCCTTTATGGACTGTTTCTTTTCTACTTTGCCACAAGAGACTTACTAACACCGTTTGAACCTGTTCTGAAATTTTGTACTATTAAAAGTGTTATCTTTCTTTCATTTTGGCAAGGTAATATTTAAAAATAGTTTAAAACTTTTAAAGTTTATATGTGCTAAATAAATTTAAATTCATTTTATTGCTTTTTAGGAGTGTTATTGGCTATCCTTGAAAAAGCAAATGTAATTTCTTCTATAAATGTGGGCCAACCATCCAGTGTAGGCACGGTTTCTGCTGGTTATCAAAACTTTTTAATTTGTATTGAAATGTTATTTGCTGCTATAGCTTTACGTTATGCATTTCCTTATCAAGTATACTCAGCTGGTTGTGTTACGGATTCAAGAGGAAGAAGCGTAACGATGCAAAGCATTAGTAGTAGTTTAAAGGTACATTATAATAATTTTTAAATACTCTTAATAATGAAACGATTGACGTAATTTATAAACACTGAAAATAATCAATCCAATTTATGCACAGGAAACTATGAATCCAAAAGACATAATGACTGATGCCATCCATAATTTTCACCCGCAGTATCAACAGTACACTCAGTATAGTTCGGGTACGTATAATTGAATTATTTTTCAATTTTTTTTTTTTAATAAATATTGTGTTTAAAATTCTTTACTTGCTTTACCTAATTAATACATTTTCATATAGCATGTTGTTGTAAATGATCAAATTTAAAACACCTATGTTTTATTGTTCATTTACATTTCTTATTTAACTGTTACAATATTCATTAAATAAAGCTTTGAATTAGAAACTAAAGTAATAAATAAATATATTGTTTTAATTCTGGATTTTGGCTTTTTATATAATAAATGAGCATTATTTTATTATACTTGCATCTCTTAACATACTTTACTGCCAATTATTGCAAAAAAATAGTATAAATTCATTTATATTTATCTTTTGCAATTAAATTATACTCGAGAGTTGTTTAAAAAATAAACAAAAAAGAGTAGTTCTTATCATAAGTTTAATAAACATGTGCCATTTAAAATAAAATTCTTTGAAGGCACTTCCTTTTTTATTGTTTTTCAGACGTTAATACCAACTTGCCGTATGAAAAACTATGAGAATGCAAGGCATCACTTTTTTAATTTCAAGAAATTGGACATCAAACATTTATATCATTTTAAACGGAAAATGAAAAATTTTTAGTACCTTAGTTTATTAAAACTGTTATTATAAACTTATTTGATAGTTTAAGTTCTAATTAAACTGCAGGATGGGCAAAGTGTTTTCTGCTCAAATTATAATTTAAGTAAAATCAGTATACATAAGTCTACAATTCTTTCATTTTGCAATTAACAAAATCTACTATATAATAGGGATTAAGCAATTAACAAGGGAGGCACTTAAAATAAAGTGTAATTTCATAACACGTTTTGCTTTCTAATAAAATGCAAAAGACAAATAATAATTGATTACTATTCTGTGGCAGTATTGTAATTGTGTATTATTTTATTGACAAATCAAAAATGATTAAAGAATGTATTATTATTATTTTGTAATGCTTTTATATTTAAAAAGAATAGCATGTAAATAATAAAAATTCATATTTAATTTAGCATGCTAATATAACATTGTATTTTTTTTTTGTATCTACTTTTAATGATTTTCACCAAATTAGCAAGTGTAAAATTATTATTTTCATAACATGCATGAATTGCAAATTTATTAAAAATGATTATGTTATGCATACAATTATTGTAGTAATGTGAAAAAAAAATAAAACGATTGTAGTTTATACTGTGTATATATGAATTTTATGAAATTGTGTATGAAACTGCATAGCCCATAAGCAATACAATTGATGTTGCTTTAAATAAAGAGAAAGAAAGTATGAGCATGGTTGTTCAGTGTCTGCTGATTGATCGATCTATCAATTAGTATTGATTTTATCAGCGATAATACGTGATATAATGTAACAATCAGGAGCTCCCAAAGGACAACGTGGTATGCGGATATCCAGCTTCGATCCAGATGATCCACAGAATATGCCAATACCACCACCACAAAGACGGCACACATCTCATCAACGTGTTGCTACAATTTCTCAAAATTATAACGAAAAAACAATGCTTCTGAGCAGTGACGATGAGTTCCAATAGACACAAACAATGGACTGTGTACAAAAAGCGAGGAACGGAACAAAAAAGAAACGGTACATTAACGTTGCATTTCCATGAATTTGATTTCAAGGAAACATTACGTATATCATTAAATTGACTGTACATCGTTAGGTAGGAACTTAACTCGCTCACAGAACAAATGACAGATTAATAAACAAATAATGTGATGTAAAATCATATATCACATTATAATATATAGTTCCATAATGTTGCATTCATGTTAATACGTGTATTATGTTACATCATGTAAACATAGCATAGAAGATATTTATTTTAATATGCTGAACATAATTAAGGCATTGTTACCTATAGAGGTGGTTCTATTGTAATAAGATAAATATGTTTAATTTAAATACTAATTTTATGTTTTTGAAGAGAGGGCACTGTATAGTACTTAATGTTTGACTACTCACAAATGAGTTTTGCCGCATTAATGTGGTTCGACGGTATTTTTACATTTTAAATGAGCCTTACATATATTTATATACCAGCATTTCTCATTTATATCAAATTAATTTTTTCAACGAAAAATATTTATTTTATACATTACACTGGGACAGATGCTTCTAATTATTACACACGTCCAAGAACTATATATGAAAGAGCCACAAAAATCTTTGCGTCCTAGATTAAAAAATCAATGAATGTATATATCGTTAAAATAGAATGTAATAATTCAAAAATTAAAGAACTTTCCTTCAGCGCATTTATCTAATCTACGTATAAATACTTAATACTTAGTGTTCTAAGTTGTTGATTTTACACTTTGATTTTATACCTTACATGTTTTAACTATTTTAAGAAATGGAAATAGATCTTAATCTTGGTCATAATTAAACTTTATTTTCTATACAACAGAATAGTTTGTGTATACATAAATTATATTTATGGAGAGAGTACATTATTCTTCTCCATGAAATAACAATAAAATTCATTTTTTTTTAAATAAATCATTGTTTTGGTACAATTAACAATTAGTGTTCCACGTTCTTATTAGTGAACTACTTACTAAATGTTATAATAAGATTAGTGAAAGTGATTTAAATATAGATTACTTCAACTAAAAAAATCAAACATTTGTCCTATAAAAGCATTATTTATAATTGCATCAATGCATTGAAATATTACAACTATTAGTGAAAAAATAATTTAGCGTTTTATTAACAGCCTTTATTTTGGCAAAGTGTATGCGTGTATGTATGCATTTATGAATTTATTTTGCACAAGATCTATATTTATTTTACCAACCAATCCAATATGTATCTTTATTTGTTACAACTTTTTTCCACCCATGCCAAGGTAATTCTAAGTCTTGTTCTAATAACAAATTATTATATGATTCTTTCTTTAAAGCCACTCTATTTAATTGTTCATCTTTTACTGTACAATTCTTTGAACTTGATGCTTTGCACCTAACAGATAAACAATTTTTATCTTCATTTTCAATATCTTGATACTGTAAATTATCATCCATGTACACAACAATATTTGTTTCCTCACTCGCATATTTATTGTATTTCTCAGTAACATTTTGTTTTACTAATTTGTTATTTAAAATCACAGAACAATTTCCTTTATTTAGATTATTAACATCTTCATCGCTGTTGTTACAAGTTATTGGTTTGAATCCTATCGATCTTAAACGTGCAATTTTTAGATCATTATCTGGAATGTTAACAGGTACGAATGCAGATATTCTTTTCGGCGAAGATCCGCTTTGTTCTTTTGCATTTAAGATATCATTAGTGAATAGTGTTATATTTGCATTCTTAGAATTTTCTATGTTACATACAGTTTCTTCACAAGGCGTACAATTCTTACTGGATTCGGATGTGTTATAACTTTTAGTTTTATTATCTAATTTCATAACTTCGTATACATCAGGCTTTGTATCTTTTACTTCACCATATTCTATTTTGATGAAAGTATATTGCTCGTTACGGACATTACTTTGATTAAAATTGTTTGATTTCAAATTCTTTGTTAGTGGCTCTTTAATTAGAGAACATTGAGTAATTGCATCTGCTTTGCAAGGCTTTGAAATTTCTTTTGCAGAATTACTATGTAATTCCTCTTCGACTTTACAGCATTTTGAATCCAAAGAAACTATTTGTTTCAATTTTCTTTTCCGATTTTTAATCAACGTTACATCTTTACTTTTACTGCAAATATTGATATTATTATTATTATTCGCAGCAGAAGCCGTGATAGTAGTAGTTGCCGTCGTGGTGGTGCTACTATTATTAAGCAATTTTTCTATAATATGATCTTTATCTACTTTTTTAGAAACTGTAAGATTCTTCGGTATCTTTACTTGATTCGATTCTGATCTTTTAACATCTCCAGTTTGTTTATTTTTAATACGTTTATAACTATTGATGTTTGTAAGTTTACTTCTATTTTTGAAAGTAGATTGCTCTGAACTAATTTGACGTTTGTTTAAAGCATACATTGTGGTACCAAAACGTTCAAATGATTGTTTTGCATAAGCACTATTTATAGATCGCAATCTTCTATTTCGTGGGCCACGTATTTTTGGACCAATTTTTGCATCTATCAATAAATTTGCAATTTCTCTTCTTTGTTTTTTATTTATATGTTTTTTGATTGAAGACTTGATTGATCTCATAGCTTGCAAACGTATTTTTGTTTCAGTTTTACTGTCAACATTCTTTTTAATACTTTTTGTCGATTCCTGTAAGGAATTCGATTTTCTCTTTTGTAAATTGTTCTGTGTCATCCTTTTATTGTTTAAATCGTTGCTACATTCATTTAAATAAGAAATGTCTTCTTCTGGAATATTTCTTTGAGAATGATTATACATGTGAAGAGATGTCAAACTGTTTCCTAAAACATCTAAGGGCTGTATAGAACTCTTTTGTAACTTTTCATTGTGTACTTTGTTATGCTTTTTTGTCTCCGATTTTCCTATTATCTTTCGAGGTAATCTTCTACGACGTCTGAACTTGTAACATCTTGATCCAATTAAATCGTCCGAAATAGTCTCAAAATTTTTCTTTTCTTTTATTTCACCCACATTTTTTCGTGTCATTATTTTGTTTTTCACTTCTGATTGGGCTGTTACTAAATTTTGTGTTTTAAATGCCATAGACTGTTCTGATGTTAATCCTATCATGTTACCCATCAGTAATTCTGATAAAGGATGACCTTTCTCATTAATTAAATGAAGAATTTCATCTGGTGTTAGTGAATCAAGAAATTCAAGTGATTTTAAATCTTGTACTTCTTTAGATATAATTTTATGTGCTGAAATTTCATTTCTATGCATGCAATTCATCAACTTTAATGTGTTGTTAGGTACACCAGAAAAATTTACAGTACTTTTACATGTATCTTTAGTATCATTTGTTAATTCTTCATGCGCATTATTAAATTGATAACAAGAATTTGGACTTGCTTCATTTTCAGTAGCACTTGATTCTGTGTCTATACTTTTAGTTAATTTTATTTTTTCTGGTTCTGATTTTACTGTATTAAGAGAAACATAATTAACACGCTTAGGAAACTCATTTGAACTAATTGTTTGAGCCTTCCCATCTAAATTTCTACTTGTATCTTTACTTGATGAATTCCAGTTTTCTATGTGTTGATTAGTTTTCAATACATTAAGTGATTTAGAAGTTCTACAAAATGGCAATGAAATACATTTTTTAACATCATGCTGTGTACTGTGTGAGGAATTATATAATCCTGTACGTATAGAAATATTGGTATTATGAGTTTTAGATCCTTGATTTCCAATATGAGTTAAGGAATTGTTTGCTAAGACAGTAGAAACACTGGATACATTTGATGTACATTCTGTGTTATTGTTTGTTTTCTTAAATACATGGCGAGTTACTATTGCACTTTCAGAAACACCTTTTTCTTTATCATCTAAGTTTTTAGTTTCAAAATGCGATAATACACTTGATTTCTCACAACTTCCTTTGTCACAGATCGATTCAGAACTGTGGGAGTATTTTTTAAATTCATACATATTTGGGGAGGGATTATCTGTGCAGTGTTGGAGAAATGTTGATGTAGATTGAGGAACAGAGGAAATTTTAGTTGTATTTAAAATTGACTGTTTAGTATTCCATGATGGTGCTTCTTGGTTACTTAAACGTAATAAAGCAAATTTGTAGTATTTTGTGGAATCTGAGTTCATGCAGACCCAAAATTTTGTCACGATATACAAACCATCGTATCTATAACCTGTTTTAGGTGCAAATTCATTTAATAAATTATAACTTCTGATGAGTCTCACAGGTATCTGATTTTCATAATTTTTAATGAGTGGATCTTTGTCTAATTTTCCATTAAGGTACTTCTGACCTGTAATAGTGAGGTAATTACCAAAATCTACATCTTCGTTTAAGTTAACACTTGAAGTACAAATTGATGTAACACCAAATGGACCGTTTTGAAAATTTTCATCGAAAGGATCATGAACACGATCTCTAGAACAATCCATTCGAATACCCCACCATGAACCAGATGGAAATCCTGAGATAGGTCCATATGTGTAATTTATAACCTAGCACACAAAGTTATGATTCAATATATTTATACGGAAATGTATATATCATAAAAGCACCATTCCAATAATCTTACGTTTTTATTGCACCAAGAATTTAATTGTGATTCCTTTTTTATTGATTTTAATTTACAGATGCAATTGAGTTTCATAAACAACTTTTCAAAATCTTCCTTGTTTTTGTTTTCCACCTGAAAAATGTTGATTGCATTTCAATTAACATTTCTGTATAAACATTATACACACTATTTGCAATACTTACTTGACTTTTTTGATAACACTCATGCAATATTCTCTCATTTTCTTGAACAGTATTTGCATGAAAAGTCTTCAAACCATCATTCTTCGCCATTTTATAACAGAATTTCATTGTAGGATTATATCTGCATAATAAACATTAGACAAAGATAGAACACATATAACGCGTATATAAACTGACTAAATCACAATGTATGTTTTGCTTATGCATATTATGTGTATGTATAGTAAAAATCTTAGAATAACTCCAATTCTTATGATTATATTTTATGCTTAATACATAATTTGAACGTTACAGTTGCAATAAGTGCACATATTTTTATTTATTTGCAACCCAACATTGTTTATCCATTATGGTAAATTAAGCGAGTTTCCTCAAAACAACTATGGCGTACTTCTATTTTTTCTATGCACGTAAAGTTTAGTATACCATAGACAAAGTATAAGATAGACCATTCGTGCCACTGCTGTTTCAATTACACGGTCTGAAATACCGACCATTACCAAAAGCCTCATTTTCGACAGTGCAAATTTAGGCGCAACTTCGGAAAACCGTCATGCTCCAATATACAAAAAATTTTGCTAACAAGCTCCATTTTCCAAAAGGAAACATCTGTAAGAACGGTTTTTGGCGACTCGAACGACAAATTTTTACCATTCCAATGTTATTCTCTATATTACCGATGAGACACAGTATAGTGTGCGAACTGTCCTGAACACATAATCCGCATCTTTTGACTCACGGAATATATTGCAAACAGCATAAAGTCAATATTAATAAATATATAATAAATATATAGCATATTAATAAATAAAATCAATATTAATTGAATTTTCACGAAAATGGTACAAGTGGCGCCATCTCTCCGGCGAACAGGGTGAACTACGTGCTTTTGAAACTGTAGTTTAATTAGTTCCCATCTTTTACCACTAGATGGCAGCACATAAGAATTGTCAATTAAGATAATAAAATCAATTAAATTAATTGAATTGAACCGAAAACGGTACACGTGGCGCCGTCTAGCGGCAGTGTATGGGAACTAATGAAACTGCAGTTTCAAAAACGTGTAGTTCACCCTGTTCGCCGGAGAGATGGCGCCACTTGTTCCATTTTCGTGAAATATCAATTAATATTGTTTTTATTGATTAGTATGCTATATATTTATTATATATTTATTAATATTGATTTTATGCTGGTTGCAATATATTCCGTGGGTCCGAAGATGCGGATTATGTGGTCAGAACAATTCGCACACTATACTGTGTCTCGTCGATCGTGTAGGGAATGACATGAGAGTGGCAACAAATTTTCTTTCGAGTCGCCAAAAACTATTGACACAGATCTTTTTTTGTAAAAAAGAGCTTATTTGCAAAATGTTGTCGCTATCTGAACAGGACGGTATTCCAAAGTTTCCCCGAGGTTTATAAGTGGTTTAAACATTTATTATTTTATACTTTTGAAGTAGGTAGAACTGCAGTTAAAATGGGTAGTTTGATTCATTTAGAAATCCCGCTGAAACGCATAAGCTATGAAAGCAGGAAACAGCGAACCAAACAATAATATTTTGTTTAGCGCGAATCGGCATATATTCTGATTTATAAATTGAATTAAAATATATCACTTCTGTTTCTATATCTTATTCTTATATTAATTATACAATATACATATAATAAACATAAAAGTTGTTGTCATCGAAATCATATCGATACATTAATGCTACTTTCACCGTGTGAAAGTGCAGAATAAAAATGAATGAAAAGCGGAACTTGTTTGAAAAATAAAAAAACATCACTACCTTTCATTAAAATACTTTCCAGGTATCTCGTCGGTGCTGGTAAACTATTTAATACACCTCACTATACCTGTTGTATTACATTACCATATTGGTTATAGAAAGCTATCACAACGCTATTTTAAATTACAATCGCAAGAATAAAATCAGTAATACTGTTCGACGATTTTGTAGCAAAAGTTTTATACTTGTTGTTTCCTGAATATACATACATAGTTCAGTAATTTTATACTTGTTATAATGTTTTCTTATGGAAATATTTTAACAACCAGTTTCCAATTGTTTTTGAGACATATACATACTTCAAAAATTCTGTAAGTATTGAATATTCAATGCTTTTGATAAATATGTTTGCAATAATAATTAATTAATATAATGGTGCGATCAGCTGTTATGTTTCTTTCCAGACAAGAAGCAGTAATAATAGATGGTAAGCAAATAGCTCAGGAAATTCAGAATGAATTAAAAGCAACTCTAAATACTTGGATAAATGATACTAAATGGACACCTAAATTAGTAGCAATAATAGTTGGTAATCATCCAGCTAGTAAAATGTATGTAAAAAGAAAAATGAAAGCTGCAAGTTTTATTGGTAATATATTATCTAAACTAACAGTTTTTAGAAACACATCAATGCAATGATAGTGAGAGCAGTTACTTGCACACATATGACTACATTAGCCTAGCATATTATTTCCATTCTGATGCTAAATGTATATACTTGATTCAATGTGCTTCATATATTTATGTTGTAGGCATAGAAAATTATACTATCCACCTAGATGAAAATACAACGCAACAGCAAGTTATCAATGAAGTTAATAGCTTAAATGAAGATCAAGCCATAGATGGAATTCTTGTGCAATTGCCATTATCAAAGCATATAAATGAACAAGAAGTGTGTCAAGCAATTGCACCAAACAAAGATGTTGATGGTTTCCATTTGGGGAATTTGGGTAGTCTAGCCTTAAATAGAAATGGTATGGTTCCAGCAACTGCTTTGGGTGTGAAAGAATTAATACTCAGAAGCAATATAGAAACTTTTGGAAAAAATGCAGTAGTAGTAGGAAGATCAAAACATGTTGGGTTACCTATAGCATTGCTTTTACATGCTGATCGTGAAGGTATGTTGTAACAGTTCATAATAAATGATGTAATATTATCATAATTACATAAATATGCAATTTGTATAAATAAACACTGTCAACAGTATTTTGATGATGAATTATTTTCTAGGTGAAGTAGGTGCATTAGATATGACTACAACTATATGTCACCGTCATACTCCCCACACCGAATTAGAAAAGTTTACAAAATTAGCAGACGTGGTAGTTGTAGCTGCTGGTATTCCTGGTCTTATTACTAAGGAAATGGTAAAACCAGGGGCATGTATAATTGATGTAGGAATAACAAGAGTCAAAATTGGAAATAAATACAAATTACTGGGAGATGTAGACTTTGATAATGTGAAAGAAGTTGCTGGATATATAACTCCGGTACCTGGAGGTGTAGGTCCAATGACTGTAACAATGTTAATGAAAAACACAATTTTGGCAGCTAAAAAGAATTATGAATCCTCAAAATGATTAGATTTTAATAAAAAAAAAACAGAAACCAGTTAAAAATTAAAACTTATATTTAGCAAAAGTATAATTTATTACATGATATTAATAATAATTTGGTATATTATAAATACAGTATTATTCCCTACTAAAAAAGTTGTATTTACTAAGAGATTAATAAATTGTGATAATTATACATATTTATTAATAAATAATGTCCTATTGTCAACATTATAGACTAGTATATAATCACTTTCATTCTCCAGATGAATGGAATTATTACGCATTATCAGATTTAAAAATGGTTATTCTTTTATATAAGAATGTAATTATCAGCAGTGAGGTTATATCTTTAATACCCGTTTATATCACCAAACTTATGAAGAAAAGTAAGAATCGATACTAAAATTTCAATTGAGCAAGAACATGACATTATCTAGCTTCACTTTCTTTTGTAAGTCAAGTCAAAGTTCACTAATCCCAAACATTCTCAATATCTCGAAATATAGCAATCCGAAGTTTTTCACGACCAATTCAATAAAAATGAGCCGACCGAAAGTTTTAATTACTCGTCCGGATATTCCAATTGTAGGATTAAATTTACTTAAAGAACAGTAAGTATCTTTGAAATATTAAAAAACAATATTTTTTTGTAAACTACATTTACAGCTACATATATGTAACATACATGCAACATATATGTAACTTACATGTAATATATATGTAATGTAGAAAATATGTAAAACTTACCACATATGTATAAAATTTATTTATTTTATTAATTTTTATACTTTTTTTTTCATTCTAGATGTGATGTTATTGTAGGAGAAAAACCTCAACCAATTCCTAGATCTGAATTATTATCAAAAATAAAAAATGTAGACGGGGTTTATTGTTTATTGACCGACAAAATAGATGATGAAGTTCTAGAAGCAGCAGGATCACAGTTAAAAGTTGTTGCTTCTATGTCAGTGGGTGTTGATCATTTGGATTTGAAAGCTTTGAAACAAAGAAATATCAAAGTTGGTTATACTCCTGGTATTTTAACTGATGCAACAGCTGAATTAACTGTAGCATTACTTTTAGCTACATCTAGGAGATTAATAGAAGCAAATAGAGCTATTTACAAGTATGGAATAGAATGTATATCTAATAAATGTAGTACTTAATTAAATACAAATTTTATTTAAAATACAATTCATAGGGGTGAATGGAAAGCATGGGCACCTACTTGGATGTGTGGCCCTGGATTATCTGGATCTACAGTTGGAATAGTAGGATTGGGTCGTATTGGTGCTCAAGTGGCAAAATGTCTCAAAGGCTTTAATGTTGCTAAAATATTGTATACGAGCAGAACGCTTAAGCCAGAAGCATCTCAGTTTGGAGGAGAAAAAGTGGAATTTGATGTACTTATACAAAACAGTGACTTTGTAATTGTCACAACAGCTTTAACACCAGAGACAAGACAAATGTTTAACCAAAGTACATTTGAAAAGATGAAAAGATCTGCTATATTTATAAATATCAGCAGAGGTGAAGTTGTTGATCAACCAGCACTAATAGAAGCTTTAAAAACTGGAAAAATTAAAGCTGCAGGCTTAGATGTTATGACGCCAGAACCTATCCCATTAGACAGTGAATTACTGACCTTAGATAATTGCGGTAAGTATAAAACTAAAATATTATTAAATCCGTGATTAAACTAATGGATTTTTCCTATTATAGTGATCCTACCTCATATTGGTAGCGCTGCTACTGAGACGCGAGAGGAAATGTCAAAAATTACTGCTAAAAATATACTTGCAGTTTTAAAAGGAGTTCCAACTGAAATGCCTTCTCCGCTTCAACTATAAATACACAGTGTACTGAATGTTCAAATTAATTAAACTATTAAACGTGTATCGGACAGTTAATAAAAATAAGCTTTGAATATACTATTCACATTATTCTGTTCTTCATCTGTTTAATTCAATTTCTTATACAATCGATTAATAATATATTTTGATATTATATTATAAAGCATTGTTATGATTACTATTTGGAAACATATGATCTTAATGCTTCTATTGCTACTAAACTTTCCTCATATGCAGTAAAATGTAATGCTGTTGTTACAGCAGCTTTTAATTGACTTGGTACCAAGCCTTTAAATAGTCCCTTTACTCCTTCCTTTCTCAGAGTCATTTTCAAACAATCTATAAATCCTGTACATTCAAAAAAAGTACCAAAGCCTACCCTACCATGTTTAAATCCTTGTATTTGTAATCTTTTTCTAGTAAGATCAAATGGATATACTGCAGTTTTAGCTAAGAAACCAGCTGCACTACCAGATATCATAGAGATATAAAAATTACTATTAGTTTCATTAGAATACTTTTTACAAATATCAGTAAACAATCCATAAAATGCAAATTGCAATCCAGTATGTGGAGTAATTTGCAATGCTGTTGGTAATAATCCATAAAAGAAAGCCTTTGGAGATTCATGTCGTATAATACAACTGAAAATATGTTTAGTACAATAATGTTAAAAAAATATTATATTTGATATAATGTTTACAAGTAACTTTAGTTTTTTGAAACTTGCCTACAAGAATGAATAATTCCTTTGTACACTTGATGTTTACTTGATTGTGCCACTAATCTAGTTCTTATGGTATCAAAAGGATATGACACAACTGTAGCTATCAAACCAGCATTTGCTCCAGCAACAAAATTTGCTATATATATCCAATCATTTAGTAGTGAAAAATTCTCTGATACTTTCATAAACAAATGATAAGAATAGAACTGTAAAATATTAATATTTACTTTTAAATATTATATACTTATATATTTGTATAGTATAGCTAATACTATTTAAAGTTTTTAAATATAATCTACTTGGAAATTATTAACTCCACCGTTGATACTGGCATTATACAATTATCAGTCATTTGAAGCAGTATTCATTGTCAGAATAATATTATTCATTATAGTTATTTTTTTAACTAAGTAATTAAAACTAAACAGTATCAATATTAATGGACATTATTTTAATAGTGCTGGAAAATAAGGGAAACAAATTATTTTTATTATACATTCACCTGACTCATTCCATATACAATAGAAAGTAACTGCGCTGGAATATGTCCTTTCCAAAGCGCACGTATACCTTCTTCTTTCGGTATTGCATAAAATGCATGGATTATAGAGTGATATTTACTAATAGGATGCTTAGTAATTGGTTCAACTTGTAACTACAATCATAAAGATGTTTATAACATATACAACAGTGTGAACATTACATTAATATATAAAATATTATTTATACATTTTTATTGCATGCACTTTTTACCTGAAATCTAATTTTTATAACATCTAAAGGTTGACAACAAAATCTTGTTATAAAACCACTAATAGCCCCTGCTATAGCATGATCTGAATTATAATCATTTGTCTTTGACGAACCACTCATTTTTCTTTTACTTTATATACATATATTTCATATTTAAAAAACTGTACGGCGAAGACTTGATAAAACTTCAGAATTTATAACCAAAGTCGATCAGTTGACAAAGAGGAGAATCGTTGAGAAACGTAGATAAAAATAACGGATGAAAAAAGAAGGACTAAGCGTTCAAAGTGGTCACCCATATTAGCAAAATACATATAAAAAATTTAGCGTTCACATCATCGGTTTAATAACTATCCCGAAATTTTGAAGTCCTATAGAGAACAACACCGTGTCCTGAATAGTCCATGCGTAGAAAACTAATAGCATCTTGTAATAATCTGCTTAATTCACTTTATTACTGTTCATGATCGACCCAATCGTGAAATATTTAGGCGACAGATTCTTCAAATTCTTTATAGTTATCCGAATGCAGAGGATAGTATGCGAACTCGGAGGACTTCCTCGAATGATACAACATAACCCTTTTCTGCATAACCTGTATATTATTCTAACCTAACCTAACAATGTCATTTCAAAAAAATGCGCACACGTTTCGTTATATCATGCTATATATTTGCTTTGTAAATATAGATTATTTTTATCAGCGAATAGTATTTTACATGATTAATCATATTTGATTTCCTGTACCATTTCAGAAACTTGCGAGTAATCATCGAAATTACAAGAATAATTTAAATTAAAGTAGTCATTTAATAATTTTGTCAAATTATATCCCCAAGAACTTCGAAGTACAAATTCTATATCTTTCATTGATGGAATATATGAATGTCCATTTGTAGATATTAAATCTAATTGTTCGATCAACATTTCCTATAAAAATGATTTCATAATAAATGATTTAATGTTACAATTTTATTACACTGCTTTTACTTACACCATTTATTAAGTTCCGTAATTCCCAATATAATTTATGTAAATTTAAAATTATTTTTTTATATATACTAGACGCATTTTCAAAGTTGTCTTCACATGTTTCTAATTCATTACCTTTCAGGATATTCAACTTTCTGAAGTACCACGTTTCAAACAATCTTTTTGCATTATTTTGTATGTATATACATTTAATGTTTTTCATCACGCTTGAATTACTAAGAAACAGTTTATGACACAATTGGAATACCTCATCTTCTGAAGCTTCGATCAAATGAATTAGAAAATCAGAATGAACTAGGAGCAGTCCTGTTACGTGTTCTGCATAGTTCTCTTTCATTGTAAGATTGATCGATTCTATAACTTTCTCATAATTTGTAACTTTAGCACAAAATATCAGTCTACAAACGGTCAGTCTTTTCATTTCTCGAATATAATCAAGTACAGATATTCTTGCTACTTCTTCCATTATCTGCACTGTTTGATCAATAAATGGAACAATGTACGTTCAAATTTTCAAGAAACACAACAGCTTATAAATTCATAATATATAATTGAATGCATTTAATCTAAACACAAAACTGATGTTGATAATGAGGATGATCTGAAGAATAAATCTTTCGGTTCTTTAATTTAGTCAGTTTATTTCTTAAATTACAAATGTGATACAGCAAGGTGCGGAGTTACGGGAAACGCAGGTTCAAGTGCTATGACGGTCTTGAATACTCCGTCAGATCGATGGAAAGTTTTAATCAAACTACATTTTTACATATAGATAATACTTTACTGTATGATTGAATCGATCAACCGATGTTTTTCCTTTTCAATAAATTAAAATTATCTCGTATTATCAATACGTAACGTTGATAAAACGTTCATGTAACAAATGTAGTTTTAGTCATAATATTTAGGACACTTTAACGTATAAATATAGTTAAACAAGAAAGTAACTTTATTGTATGATCAAAAAATAAAATTGATCACATTAAAGTGGAACGAATACTGATACATTTACTATCTACCCATGTCTCATTTAACCCCCTTCTTCGAAAATACACAGAGAATTTTAATTCAAAAAGAAATCTTCATAATTTCTTCACTATAAATTACAATTAAAATTTGTTGTAACTAAGTTTTAAATAAAACAAAAAATTTGTAAACTAAATTTAATTTTTGTAATATTGTCAATTATCTCATTTTAAGTATTTATTCATTTTCTCCGTGCTTCAAATAAATGACAGTGTAAAAATATAGTAATAAAAATCTATCAAAAGCACAGGTTTTCTGCTTTTCTATTGAATTACTGAGTCCCTATTATTAGCAATTAAAACAATTATAAATAAAAATAAAAAAGAACTAACCGAACACGTATCGAACAAAAAATAACGTGAAGAATCTTCCTTGTAACAAGTTTTGAATCTCCAACAGATCATTTTGTTTGGTAATGTGGTCGGAAGTTGGAACAGATCTACGCGTTGAAGTAATTTACTGCATCAAATCTTTTGTGGACTTTGGGGAAATTATTTTCTCGTCTACGATAGTCATTTCCCCAACGATCTGCAAATATACAAATATTTCTGTAAATTAAGAGTACCTGACACGACATACTTTAGAAATACATTCTGTTTATTCAATTACACACTGCACTGGAAATTTTTATACAAGAAAGCAAAATGGTGTATGCAATATCACGTTTCAAAGAAAATAGCTACGTTTTCTAATTTAAGAATTTTTTAACTTGATAAAAATGTATGTAAAGAGAATTCGTTCATCGACTCATATGGCGAAACTGCACTGCATAAGTAAATACTTACGTTGAGCAATACCATTTCCGGTTTTCTCCGCGAGTTCCCAAAGTTTTGGATTGATAACTTGTTTCGCTTCTTGGAGTACATTGATTAAGTCTTTCGCTTGTCGACAATTTTGTGGTGTAAAGAACGCGTAACTCGTTCCTGAATTATTTGAACGACCCGTCCTACCGATTCTATGAATGTAGTTTTCAGATGATGTTGGGTAATCGAAGTTGATCACAAACTTTACGTCGTCGACATCTGAAGAAATAGTCGTATTAAAATGCAAAATAGTAATACAAGTAAATAAAATATTGTGATATGTGTATACATATGTATCTATACGTATAAATATACGTATTTATATATGTATACAAAAATTGGTGTTTAGTGGAAAATGTTAACTTTCTAATGATATATATTTTATATCCAATAAATAATGAAACATCTAACTTCGATTTTATTGTTGTTAAATAAACCTTTCTTGACTCAATAAAATCTTTATATTAATTTCATTAAAGCAAAAATTAGTTACTATTATAATAAAAATTAATACAAAAAGTAATTGCTTTTATCTTTAGATTTCTTCCTTCAGTTCAAAATATATATGCAGCTAAACCTATAATCATACACTATATTATAGTATTAATCATCTACCTTATGAATAAATAGCTTCTCAAAATTTCAATTAGATATAGGCACAAAAAACTGTATATACCAGTTCCTTGTATCCTATTTCTATGTGCAAGTTGTATGTTATACGTGCAAAACTAAAAATACCGTATAAAAGTAAAATTTATTCAAAATTAAATCGCATGAAAACTGACTTAAACAAAAAGTATAAATGTAACTTATTTCCTATTTTGTTATCTAACAGAAAGAAAGTAGTTTAAATAACAAAAACAATAATATGTAATAATTGAAAATACTTTCATTTACCTAATAGAAAAATGTTAAACTATGAAAATATTTATAAAAATTATATCTATATCAGATTGAAATGTATATGAATGTAAGTTAGCTGCATAGTAACAAATACAAACCCAGTTATCGTTGGACAATGCGTTCCGTATGACTGCATACAGAGCGCCTCAATGTGCTATTCTTAAATGCAAGTTCACTTAGCGACGTCGTGTCCTAAGCATCACCACTGAGTAGTAGCGATAGTAGCAAAATCAATAGATTGTTGTCTCTGACACGGGCTGAACACTGGCTATGAGGTGTACCGGTTGTAAACCACCGCTTTATCTCACAACCAATCAGCACGATTGCGGTACCACCCGCGCACCACTCTACTATCGCGTGGTACACAGAGGCTGAACACAGAGGCACATTAAGTACAATATTATGTACAAAACAGAATTGCGCATGTACAATGAGTGAGCCATGTTTTCTTTATCGAATGATCGTTTTTCATCGCACACTCAACACAATTTGTGCACCATGTGCCTCTGAAACAAAGGACAACCAGACTGATTAAGATAAATTACAAGATGCCCACACTTATTACTAACGCAATTCCTATATTCAAATCTTTCTTCTCAATTCTTTAACACAAGCACATGACTCAAGAAAGTATTTGTTGTGCGTAAATAGATTACATTAGTAAACGATCAATAATGTTTATACAGGCGAAACGCATAAAAATAATAAAATAAACTTACATAATAAATTATGTATATACCGTGTTAAAAATCCATATTCATATAACGAAATCAAGTTATTACCCAAAATAACGAAAAATGCTAACAAAAGTTTAATACCTTCCTAATTAAAATAAATCGTAAAATGTACTAAAAGAAAGTTTTATTCATATTCCTATAAAAAAAGTGTATCTATTATAATATAGTAATAAAAATTATAAAATATATGTACCAGCTAATTAATGCCATCTATTTAGTACACTAAGCTTATGTAAAGTTTGAGAATATGCTTTAGAAGTACTTCTTTATCAGTATTAATCTTCCTTAAAATATGCATATTACACGCGTTTTTATTGCTATCAATTAGGGAAATATATTAAGTATAAACTCTAATGAGTTAACATTATATTATTACTTAATTCGTGTATATGATGATAGGTCCCTTAATTAATATCAATTATTTTTATTTTGAAAATTGTGAGGCATCATCTTCATATAACCAGTCTGTGCTACATCGCCACTTTTACCCTACTCTTTATACTATTTTTCTTTCCTTTTTTTTTTAATAAATATAAATTTTTGCAAATCTAACTTATCTAAAGATCAATGCAATTTTGATAGTTTAAACAAAAAGAATTAAGAAACATACGAAAATTAATCACTTACCTAATCCACGGGCAGCAACATCTGTTGCTACAAGAATTGCGTTCCTTTTCCTTCTGAATTCTGAAATTCAATGTTCATTATAAATTGACGTGTAAAGGAGATTTGTTATAACTAACAGATTATAAAAGCAAACCTGTAAGAACGTGATCTCTTTCTCCTTGCGATTTGTCACCGTGTATGCATACCGCAGGCCAGCCATAACGACGAATATTTCTGGTAATATTCTCTACTTTTTTCTTTGTTTCGACAAAAATTATTGTCTTTCCGTCATTAGGATTAACACTACTAATTTCCTGCAGAAGATTCTCCAGTCTGAAATTAGCAAAATAAAATTGCATTAATATGTGACTAGCCTGATAACTATTTATACGATAAACAGATGAAAATCAGTTCTTCTTAGAGGAATAAAGCTACATAAAATCACAAACTATCATAGAATGGTTTCATCATAAAAGGAATACAAAAACTTGTAATAAAGATAATTGATTATCATTTTTTAAAGTAAAGTTCTTATCATTAAAATTATAATACATACTTTGTTTGTTTTTCATGTTCTTCACAAACATCAATAATTTGTAGAATGTTGTGGTTAGCTGACAGAGTTAATGATCCAATGTTCAATTGTGTATAATCTACAAGGTATTCTTCAGCAAGATTTCTGACTTCTTTTGGCCACGTTGCAGACCACATGAGAACTTGTCTGTCTGGTCTAATTTGTTCTATGATTTTTCTAATTTGTGGTTCAAATCCCATATCTAACATTCTGTCTGCTTCATCCAATACCAGGTAAGTGCACCTGCGTAAGTTAGTTGTGCCATGTTCTAGAAAATCAATTAATCGTCCAGGTGTGGCAATGCAGATTTCAATTCCTTGTTCCAAATCACGAGCTTGTTTCCCTTTTGGTGCTCCACCAAAAATACATGTACTTTTTGCATATGACAAAGAACTAAAATTGTGGGCAACATCTTGAATTTGTTGCGCTAATTCTCTGGTTGGCACTAGGATGAGAGCAATCGGCCCATCACCACGGTTTAAGGGTTGTTGACTACTAATATGTACTAATGCTGGCAGAATGTATCCTAAAGTCTTTCCAGAGCCAGTTTGCGCTATTCCAACCATATTTTGACCAGACATAGCAATTGGCCATCCTTGAGCTTGAATAGCTGTTGGCTCACTGAATCCTTGTTTTCTGATACATTGCATTACATGATCAGGGAAGTTTCCTTCTTCAAAATGTTGAATAGGATTTGGAATTTTTTCTCCCTTAAGTGTGATTTGATTTTCTTGCCTAAATGAATCTATGTCTTGTGGATGACGTGACTGGACATCAGGATGTGGTATATAAAAATCTTTCTTAAATGGTTTTAAACTTTCTGAACTCCAATTTGGTTTCCTCAAGTTTGCAGAAAGATTGTTTATATTATTTTTATTGTGATTCTCAAAACGTCCATTCCTGTTAGTGTTAGTATTTCCATACACATTTCTCCGCTCCTTAACATTTCTGTAATTTCCACTATGGTAATTGACTCCGTACGTCCTATAAAAGAAATAGAAAAAAGTCAGTAATTTACAAATCTTATTAAACTGCATTGACACTTATATGTAATTGTAGTGAACATAGAGAAACGGCTCCAGACAGAGAAATGTGTGGATTCCGAAGGCATGTTCTCATATTAATATTCCTCCCATTAGCATTCATGATCCATTAAAGTATAAAATGGAAGCATGCCAAAATGAGAGGCTTAACACTGTTCAACATTTAATTGGGCTTATAATAAATGTCAACAGATGTGTTACAAAAATGATATCTCAAGGATCCACTACTCAAGTATAGGAAGTTAAATCATATCTTTGAAATACTTAAGGTTTGAGCTGTATCTAAAGAAGAAGTCTCATCTGCAGTAGTAATAGCCTATATGGTCCATATTTAGTAAATAATTATTTATACAAAAATTAAACAACATAAATCCAAAAACAGGAAGTTAAAATTGTTGAACAGTGCAATTCACAAAAATTAAACTTTTGTTAAGATTACATTACTAACTAAATTACATAATTTTAGTGTATTCATAGCAATTAATGAATATACTTCTATACAAACCTAAGTCTGAGGGATCCAATGGCTCCCGTTATCTGTCGTAACCTTCAATAGATCATTTTTTTTCTTAAATAACTGTAATTGGAACATGTACACGCCGCGAAAAGATGTTTGGAGATATAAACTTCAGTAATCTTAAGACTTTGAAATAAATCGATGCTTTGTAACAAATTCGAAATTAAAATAGATTGAAATGAAAATGATTATATAACATGAATTTATACTTTTGTACGGACATAACGTAAGAAAATTCAAGAGCGCATTGCAGATGTTCGTGTAATGGCGGACCAAAGGCAACTTTGAAACGTACAGCCATAATATTAATTAAGAACTATCAAATAAACTTAATAAGTAAAATACATTATTATATTTCAAAATGAAATTATTACTCACATATTTAATTAATTTGTTGTTTCAGTTTCTATTCAAGGTGATACTTTAACTGATTCACTTGAACCGCAGTTTCTAAAACAGAATTTTAATAGATTTTAATTATTATTTAAAAAAAAATAAAATAAAATATTGAGCAATTAATATAAAGAAAGAGATGAACATACGAGTATAGTATTATAGTAAAAGACTTAGAATGCAAACGAAGCAACGAACATCCTACTCACCCCGACTCCAAGAACAGAAAGAACGATTTTCTGCAAGCCGGATATGAGACAAACGTCGATCAAACGTTTATTCTAAAGTGGGGATGCGCAGAAACGTTAATTCTTCAGTGCGCAGGTTTTGCAAATTCGATCGGGAACAACGTAACTCAAAACAATATTTTATTTATTTCAATTGAATGTCTTTTTATATCAGATGTACATATTTTAAACATTTATATTACTGAGAATTTTTTTTTGTATATTATAGCAGATAACAGTTACATTTCATTAGAAATATACACAAATATAATTAGAAATTTAATAAACAATAACATTATTTACTTTTCAAATTAATTTTAAAAATCAGAATAATTATTTTAACTGCCATTGTTACTTTTATTTATGTAACTTATTATTTTACAAGATAGAAATGATAAAAAGAAACTTCCGGTTTCTCCCCCACCTTGTACCGCTGGTATTAAGGTTGTGACGAACAAGAGTAAAGTATACCCTTACCATTCTTATGTATTTGAACCGAATTAAAACTTTAAAGGCTTCAAATACTAATTCAAAGTATAAACCAAACAATAACATTTAATATTTTGAAATAAGAATTTTAGACTGAAAGTTTAGAATTTTTGAATTTTAAGATTAAGGAATTTTTAAACTTTGAAACTATAATAAATTTCGTAACTTTTTAACTTTGCGTTTTTTGGAATTATAGATATTTGAAAATTTGAGACACCGGTGAAATTTCAAATTCTATAGATATGAATGACTATAAATAATTGTTAATTGTCATGCCCTTTTTCAAATAATATTATTAATTATTCTATAGCCGAATTTAGGACCTATAATATTAATGTTTGTTTAATTTAAATATGCTACTTTTAACTTTAGCATAATGTCATTTAATATAAATATAGTATTACAGATGTTTATTAAATAAGCAAAACATTGAACTGTATTTAAAATTTTCCGCCACTAATAAATGTTGCACATTTTGAACACACGTAACGCTGGAGCTGCAATCTTGTGTCTTATAAGTGCACATAGTTGCACATCTAGTTTTCATTAGTTTATGGTATATACACAGGCACAGATAGTCAGCAAGCCTACCACGATCTCGTATGGACAGTTGTTTGTGGAGTGCGTGCGTTTGATGGGTTACCTTTTATGGTGATTCAAGTATCAAGAAAACATTGGTCAGACTTGTAATGTTTTAACAACAAATCGGAAAAGGACCTTCAAAGAAAAAAGTAAGCATTCTAAATGTTCTAGCCTATTCTTTGCTTATCACCCTAATATTCATTTCTTCGTTTATAAAATGATTGTACTTTGTAAATATAAAGATGACGGCATCGTTATGAATGAATAAGCGGTCTGTTTTATATTGTGGATGCTTGCAATTTGATAATATAAATTCAAAATATAAATGAAACACATTTAGAAACTTTATAGTTGAATAATTTCTCAACCAATGGTGGAGAAAGTATTATTTAAAATTAAAATTATGAATGTGGGAGATACTGCTTGGCCGCACCTCAGTTTTGTTTTACTTTTTTCGTTTCGGAAGGAGTTAATTATTTTTTATTGTTATTGTAGTACTCTTTTTTAATCATGTATCATATGCTTCAAGTACAAAATATTACAATTTTTTGTATACATACGAAACAAAATTTTGAATCAAAATGTTATTTTTGATCTATATGTAAACATTAAGTTTTACTAATTAATGTTTTATTAGTTTTTTATTACTAATTTCAAGATATTAGAATAGGATTGCAGAGCAACTTGATTTATTTATAAATACCTTGCTTACTAATATGCTATATTTATGAATGAAGCTAATGTCTTGTCCTAATTTTTAATTTTAAAACATTTTATAGTTTTGTCATTGTACATTTTTAATTATAAAATAAATCATTATGTCATGTTTTATACTTTCCAATTTTAGAAGATGAAAAAGGTGGTGCCAATATATAATTTAAGAATTTGATGAGTCAACAGTTACAGGAATATTACCTCATATCTTTTTCCTTATTTACGAATGAAGTTTCTATATAAAGTTACCACCTTATCCATAATCTTTGCTATGTGTTTTTATCATGTTATTTATAAAAGCACGTATTTCATATTTATAATTTATAAACTTAGATTCATTTAAAATAGTTACTTATGTATTATATTAGTGTGAATTCTGATGGAATAAAAATTATGTCATTTTGAATAAGATCTCAACTATAAACTGAGACAATAATTAATTGATAACTTAAATAGTACTCTAAGAAAAAATCAGCCTTACAACTTTGTAGATGCACCATGTACATCACTGTTATTTATTTGAAAGAAAATATTAAAATTAATTTGTAATATCATATTTGTGTAGAATGTTTGGCAGCTTAAGATGGATCATAACAATAATAATTATCACATCCATATTATCAAAGGCAAATTATGCCCCGCCAGAGCGATTGACAGGAATGAATCCTTGTCTTAGTAAACAAACATGTCACGAATGCATACAAACACCACATTGTGCTTGGTGTGCTGCACCAGTAAGTTTTAGTATTTCATTTGTATTACTATTATATTTTTTATATATCACATATGTTTTATATAATAAATGTTTATTTTATTTCTAGACATTCTCTGAGAAGCGATGTTTTCTACCAAATATAAATACCAAAATATTTGCAACATGTCCAGGAGAGTATACATGGAACCCAGATAATGTTTACAGTATGATGCGATATCGTCCTTTATCGAAAGGTGGTTATGCTAATGGCAGTAGCAGTAGTTATGAGTATTCATACATGAATTCTAGTTCGTTTAGCACTAGTTCCCAGTCTAGTAGCAGCAGTTCTAGCAGCAGTAGTGCTGGAAGGCAGGAAGCTGTACAAATTTGGCCTCAGGAAGTCAAATTAAAACTCAGAATAAGTAAGTTATTATCATTTCTATATTTTTGCAAAACCACAACAAATTATATTTACAGTTTCATAAAATATAACTTTTTTTCAGACGAAGCTCATAGAATGACCTTTGCTTATTCACAAGCAGAAGATTATCCTGTTGATTTATATTACCTTATGGACCTAAGTAAATCGATGGAAGATGATAAAAAAAAGTTATCAGATTTAGGTCAACTTTTAGTAGAAAGCATGAGTAAAATTACCAGTAATTTTCGATTAGGTTTTGGTAGTTTTGTTGACAAAGTTGTAATGCCTTATGTTAATACAATGCCTAAATCGTAAGTTTTCCATAAAACATGACAATCTTCATATAAAATATAGTTTAAAATTATAACTTTATAATTTAGTAACAAATTTATAATCACCTTTGTATTTCAGATTAATAGAACCATGTGATGGATGTGCAGCACCATATGGTTATAAAAACATTATGACACTCTCTAAAGATACTAGCCATTTTGCAGTGAGTATATTAGTTGTGTTATTTTAATGTTCTATGGTTGGGAACTAATTTACTCGTTTAATTTGTGTAGAGTTTGGTACGAAATGCCTCAGTATCTGGTAACTTGGATGCACCAGAAGGAGGATTTGATGCTATAATGCAAGCTATAGTTTGTAGAGGACAAATTGGTTGGCGTGAAAAAGCTCGTAGATTGTTAGTATTTTCTACAGATGCTGGTTTTCATTATGCAGGTGATGGCAAGTTAGGTGGAATTGTGAAACCAAATGATGGTGAATGTCATTTAGATCGCACCGGCCTCTATACACACTCATCCTTGCAAGACTATCCAAGTATTTCTCAGATTAATTTAAAGGTTAAACAGAATGCCATTAATATTATTTGGGCTGTTACTGAAGAACAAATAAACGTCTATAAAAGATTAACTAAACATGTAGAAGGATCTTTTGCTGGTAAATTATCGGATGATTCAAGTAACGTTGTAGAATTAATTCGAGAACAGTACGATGCAATCTCAAGTTCTGTCGAGATGAAAGATACAGCCAGCAGTGCTGTGAAAGTGAAATATTTTTCAAAATGTTTGGGATCTGGACCGCTTATTGAAACTTCGAAATGTGACGGATTAAAAGTTGGGACAAAAGTAGAATTTATTGCAGAAATTGAAGTTACAAGTTGTCCAGAAAATAGATCAGAATGGATACAAAAGTTCGACATTTATCCAGTAAGAATAAAAATAGTCGCATTCGTTTATTAAATTTTATACATGATTAAGAACAAGAAATATATTAATGTTATTTAGGTTGGTATTAATGAAACGCTAACTGTAAATTTGGAAATGTTATGCGATTGTGATTGCGAACATGAAGGGCCTATGTATGAAAGCAAATCACCAAAATGCAATGCTGTAGGAACCTTGAAATGTGGTATCTGTGAATGTTACGATAAATATTTTGGGAAACATTGTGAATGCAGTCCTCAAGAGATGACAGGACTGTATCAACATTACCAATCTTGTCGGCGTGATAACACTTCGCTCGTAGATTGTTCAGGTAGAGGAACCTGTGCTTGTGGTCAGTGCGAATGCGAAGAAAGAGAAAATCCGGAAGAAGTAATTATATACTTAACTTTAGTGTAACCAAATTAACTCTTACATATTTTATTTTATTGTTGTATTACTTTTTATAGAGAATATCGGGTCACTTTTGCGAGTGCGACAATTTTTCGTGCGATCGAGATCAAGGTCATTTATGCTCCAATCATGGAACATGCGAATGCGGGCAATGTGTTTGTAACGCAGGTTGGACTGGTCCATCTTGTAGTTGTAGATCTTCAAATGAAACTTGTATCGCACCAGGAACTACAAACGGAGTGTTATGTTCTGGACATGTGAGACTTATTATTACGATAGAAGAAAATTAATTATATTTTATAAAACTAATTTAAATATTTTATTATTTAGGGAACTTGTATTTGTGGTGAATGTAAATGCGATGAAAAAGGCAAATACTCTGGCAAATTTTGTAACAAATGTTCAACGTGTCCAAGTCGCTGTGATGAGTTAAAGAACTGTGTATTGTGTCAAATGTATGGCACTGGTAATTTTACTGACAAAGAAGAGTGCGCGAAAAATTGTAAAGAATTTGTTCCTGAACCAGTTGATACCGTTATATCAGATGTCGACAAGGACGAGACTTTATGCTTCGGTATAGACGAAGATGATTGTAAATATAATTTTGTTTATTATTACGATGAAGTCAATTGCCTGAAAGTACGAGCCCAGAAGGAAAGAGAATGTCCGCCACAAGTTTATATGCTCGGCATAGTGTTAGGTGTAATAGCGGCAATTGTTTTAATTGGACTTGCATTATTACTTTTGTGGAAACTGTTAACAACCATCCATGATAGGAGAGAATTTGCAAGATTTGAAAAGGAAAGGATGATGGCGAAATGGGATACGGTAAGCATTTTCTTCTTTTTAATTCGATATGTTTAAAAATAAAGAATTATAATCTGTTATAATCATTTTGAAATAGGGGGAAAATCCAATTTACAAACAAGCAACTTCAACATTTAAAAATCCAACGTATGCTGGAAAATAGAAATATTAAGAATGATCTCTTGACTAAAAACCATTATTATATTGCAGTAAATTGTTATTTTTTCTTTTCATAAATTTTAAACTGTTAAATATTTAAATGGCAAACAAGAAACTTTATTATGCAACAAAGAAAGCTTTAGAACTAATTGGGATAGTTTTTAACATTGTAACTCATAAGTATTTAATGGAAACTAATGTAGTATGAAATATTATCAGATTATTCACTAAGTACGATATTATAATACTGCCATATAACTTAGACTGCTATGTATGAATGTGTGTGAACGAGTGTAAGTGTAAATTATGTATACAATGAAAACTTGTAATGTAAGAATGAATACCTGCATAGATGTATGGTAACACATTGATTTGAGGATGTATAATCTCAATGTTATTGTGACATTTATATACAAGTGCCTTTTGTCTTATGACAAAAAATATTTCGTATAATTTTTTAATTATCTTTTTTAACATGAAATTAATGAAACATATTTACCTTTGAAGGAACTTAATTCACTCTGAAGTACGATTCAGAGAATTGCGAATTTTTCTCCTAAATATATTTATTGAAATTTTTGATACATTAATATATTTCAGAAAAAAAGATATAAATAATAAACACTCTAATATGTGATATTGCAAGATGTAAAAGATTTTTTATGGAATTGCTTTAGGAAATGAATTTTCTTCTTACGTCTTCCGTATTTTCGCACATTTTAAAATTTTATCATATATTAATTTACAAGTGTATGTAGAAAATTGTATAAATGTAAAAAATAAGGGAATGCATAGTAAGTAGTAAGTGTAAATCATTTTACAACTGTTAAAAAATGCAAATTTATTACTTATCTTTTGCAATATACGTAAATGAAAATACAATTAACAAGAAATTAATACACTTTATTAATGTGTAAATCAATGTTTTAAGTTAATAAGTACCGAAAATGAATGCTTTTGTTATGTATTAATCATTTTTAATTATAATAAGATGTGATTTTCAGCTTCTACAAAATTTACTTTTATTTAAAATTAAATGCTCAAAATAAAGAAATCTATAAATATTAAAAACTAAACGTATTCGAACTGTTTTGGATATAAATAATTACCCTATTCTATAACAGTTGTATTTATGTGAAAGTATCTGTTAAGTATCCCTGATATGTTTTCTTTCAATTTTAACATTAATATCAGCTTATTTTGCAATCTCATTACAAGATAAAATAAATAAATATAACATTGTATTATCATGTATTTGAAAATATACATCTATTGCTGTACTGACTTATGTAGCCTTGTTTTCATACATTAATATTCAGATTCTGTATACAGTCAACATAGTTTTATAAAAACTTATTTATAAATTAAATGAATATGACCTTAGCCTGCTTAATAATACTTTGTATATTCACTATTCAAATTTATCAGTTTACTTCTTAATATGTAATTAGTATGGACTAAATGAATACAGTTTACTCTTTCCAAAAAAAAAATAATTATGCCTCTTACCACTGTTATTACTATAATATTGTTATATGTAATTTACATTGCATTTAATATAATACTTATGTATATGATAATTTTTATCACAGTTTATATAATATCACAAAAATAAATCAAAGCATTTTGTATGGAACGATAAAGCTAAAGCTGTAATTTTATAACGTGCATCATTTCCGTTTTTGTAAAAAAGGTACTGTGTTATTGAATGTTCTTGACCTTTCAGCATTGGAATTTTAAATGTATTTAATCACAGTAATGAAAAGCGAATAAAACTTCCCATTACATGTATCATAAAAGTCTTTTTGAAATAATACTAAGCAATTAAAGATTAAAGATTGTTTATAAATGTTATAAAAAATATAATTATATACAATAATTTGATTAAAAACTATTAATAATTTATTGTACATATAAAAGTGATATATATTCTTAAATATTGAACAATTTTTAAGAACAGGGCACTTGCTTAATTATACCATTACTGACATAGTAAAAGTGAAAAACCTGAATTAGTTCGACTTCGTGCACTTAAAGTCGATTAATGTAGAGAAAGGCAGTGGATCAAGTCAAGTATTACCAAACAGAGTTACTGTATTACCAAACAGAGTTACTGTATTACCATACAGAGTTATGTAAAAAGTAATGGGTAGTATTACTGCTCAAAAGAACAATAGATTCGCATAACCGAATAAGTTAACATTCGATTGTATTTTACATTTCTAAATTCTACCTTATGCAAATAAATAAAAATGCGTTTCTGTACTACTAGATTCTGGTTATATTACCGAGACAATGTATTGTCCTTCACACGGTCTTTTATACAGATTCTGAAATTTTTAAATCTTTAATTTAGTTTTATCCGTGGCAATATAGCGAGAATTTATTGCATATTCTCATCAGTGGTTGCCGCTTACATATTTATGCACCGCGCCTCTCTCAAACCTATCTACATATTACTCTAATAAACTGCGATTTTAAATGTTTTTAAACGTTCCATGTAATTATGTTTCAAACAACAAAATCTTGTTTATCCAAAATCATTAATGATCCGACTATAAATTAAATACACGAAATAAAATATACATCATATATTACTAACATGACGATGTTTTATAATTAATAGTTAGTGTATGTCCAACAGTCTGTCTGTAAAATTTGAGCATTTATATGTAACAAATAATTCTTAATTATTTCTCATTAAGAAACTTGTTTGTCTCGAGAATCTTATAAATGAATATGCGATATTTGCGCACTAGGTCATCTTAACTTAGAAATTTAAGAATTTACGCAGTTTTGTCGTACAAACATACACGTTGTCCGCCGTGCAACGGCGTCTCGAGTCGCAGCCGTCACGTGTTTGCAGTCAGCGAAGGTAGGGTATGTGAAATAACGCTTGAACGCGTACATACGTCAGTAGCAGGATAATAGACACAAACTGAACATTGAGCAACTAGTGTTCCCAAAACAAAAAACAGAACAATAAAAAATTCGTGATTCGAACGACGGTGGTTCACAAGATTGACAAGGACGATTTTGCAGCAAGTGCAAGCGTATACAATTGGTACTTTTGATTTTTTTCTTTGTCTATCAGGTATCATTCTTTCTTTCTCTCGCTCGCTGTCTCTCTTTCTCTCTCGCTCTCTGTCTATTTCGCTCATATATCTCATTCATTCGTTCTTCGTTGTTCCCCTTTCGTTTGAATTTTCTTTCTTATCCCTCTCACTTTCCGTTCTTTCCTCTCTATTCCACCGTGTCTGTCTCTTTCTTTTTTCCTTCTCGCTCCGTTATTCGAGGCAAAGCAGAAGGAAACTCCCGTTCGTTCTCAAAACTCTTAACTCTCGTTGTCACGCGCTAAAAATACTCCCGCACAGTCTTCCGAGGGTGTACCATGCCAAAGGAGTACAGGAATTAGGACGACAAAAGCAGCCAACGTCGACCTGGAACTGTCATGGAACGGCTTTCAAGAGTGGCGTGTTATTTCCAATGGATGAGAAATGCGACATTTCGTGATACAAGTGAGGTGACCGCCGAGGACAAGCGCGAAACAATCGAGGTTGAACGGTATCGGAATGTTGGATGCAATTTTGACGCTTCGAGACGATTCTGTGGTATTTTGGAAAGTATTCTGCTTTGGGAGAATTCGGTGAACAGTATTTCCGTCGTTATCGTATTCAACATACTGTTTTGGTGAGTTTACTTCACTCTCGAACATAGTACGTCATTTCTAAGCTATATACGTTACGCGTGATTTTGCAAAATTTGATCATTCAGTGATTTATTATTTGTTGTACCAATGTTACTTAAGCTTTTAACTTTGTTAATAAAACGAAATAAAAATTGAATAGCTGCCTAGAACTTTAAGGAAAATTGCTAATATGTGTATAGTTGATATTTTATAATTCCATAATAATTTGTTCGATATTGAAATAAGCATTTCATTTATGAAAAGTCTCGGCACAATGCACTATGTTCCGTAATGCTTTTGTAAGCAATCTGTCTTCTGGGTCAAGGTTTGAGCGTGTACGCTTTAGTACTCGATGTCGGGTGTAAATAACAATATCAGTGCTCGAAAGTTACGATTTACGATACTTCGCATTTCTTCGTATATGTTTTGCATGATAAGCGAATGAATGCCAATTACGTATATTGCGAAAACATGTCGATACGCGATCATTGATGAATTTTTCCTAATTCAAGTAATCTCATGACATATACAATTTATGATACAAAAGTCGGTGTTTACTTTGTACGTATACGTATTTGTAGCATTGACATTTATTTTATATACTTTGTTTAGCGAGAAATCGTTCTCATCGTATGACGAATTTTCATTTGCGTCGCGCATGTCAGCTGTGATTGGGTTTTGAGTGCGCTGCGTAACCAAGAGCAACGCACATGCGGGTTTGTGATTTTCCTGACGCTAAATGCATATACTCAGTGACTTTTTATTTTAGAAATTTAAAAACTTGAAATTGTAGACTTTTGGAAGTACGAAAATTTGGGGATTTGAACATTTTATGATAGCCGAATGTGGTTCACGTGCCACCGCTTTATCATACTTGTCCTTCATCGTTATCTTTTCTCCCTATTCACATATTTTTGTTTACCGTGTATATGAAAAGATGGCATGAAAAACGTATGGGAAAGGGATAACACTAATTGGTGGGGGGTCTATTGAAATTAGTTGCGTTGCACGAATTAGATATGATCTCTCGTTGAACGAAATATACATAAAATGAATTGCATCTTTCCTATATTTTCCATTAGACTTCAAAAATACTAAAACAAATGGCAGTATAATTGATGATTAAAAAGTATAATCACTGATTTAAAATTTAATTAATCCTAATTTCTTAATTACCTTAATTAGTTCCTAAGTTTTAGAACATAAATAAATATGTTCATGATATTCACTTTATACGTGTATCTTTCAGGGGTATTATTGTACTAGAGGTTCGTGGCTTTGCTGCAGCCAGCAGTGCTGCTCTGGTCATTGTCCTTTGTTATAGTACTTTAGAAGCCCAAGTACAAAGAGAGAATAAACCAGTGGATACAGCTGTGTAAGTACTTGAGCTTTAAAAAATCATAATTATGTAACTTGAACTGATTTGATTAAAATATGTACAATATTTTTATAGGTCATGTGCAAAAGCAGAACAAATAGAAAGAATAGGAAGAAGAGTAAAATCTGCAATTCATAGTTTGAAGCAATTAAGAAAGGAACAACCAGGAGTGGTAAAGTTCTATTGTATATTTAAATATTTTATGAATTCAAATAGAATCAAATGCAATTAATGTGTTTTTTAAGATGATAATATTGATAAATCAAAAGTACAAGACTCAATATATTTAAAATTACTCATTTCAGAAGGATGGTATATTTTAAATGTTAAAACTGATTGTAGTTTTGTAGTGCAATATGTTCTCTGTCTTTGGGCCTATGGATTATTGGACGTACTATAAATGGTGTACTTCTTGCATATACAATTTGTATGAGCATTTTACTTGGACCTGCATTGTTGTTAAAGCTACCTAATAGAATATCACATAAAGGTAATTACTATCATATCAAATATAAACATGTTTTGTTATTATTCATATACAATAATATTTAAATTAAAAACAAAGTATGATTAGTAATTAACATAATAATTCAGGAACATTATTTACATTCCTGTACAGAATGGGATAGTGAAATTGAAGAATTTTTACCAGCAGTAACTGAGGATAATCTTCAAGTTCTTACAAGAGCAGGAGAATCTGGGGATCAATCTCCAACACCAACCAGTGTATTATCTGATGCTCAAAATGGTAAGATTTAATACTATGTCTTTTAGATTTGTAAAAATATGTATAAATGACTTTTTTGAAGAAAACATTCTAAAATAATTTTTTTAATTACAGAATTTTTTAATGATGAAGAGCTTATTGGTTTAAAAATGCCATCACACGAAGATGGGAGCACCGATGGTCTCGAAGTTTCTGAATTAGAGCTTAGTGCTGAAGAAAATGATGTGGATGGTATTAAATTTCAAAGCACTCATTTTGAAAAAGGGTCATCTTCCGAAGAAGAAGCAGAGCTTGAACCTGTATCGAGAAAATTAGTTAGTAATAGTGACGAGAGCGGTAGCGAATTCGAAATAATTGACAGTCAAGAAATTGATAAGATAGATCTTGCATAAGATTCACAGGTATGTGAACTGTGAAGTTATTGTTATGCAGAGTAGAATTAAAAGGAAAATTGATGATTAAACGATAAAAAATTAATGATTAAATATATATTAACAAGATAATTTAAGGAAATTATTTACTTAGTTCAGATTTGAACTACCTGCTTCAGTTCATGAATATTTATGTAAAATCGATTGAACTATTTTAAAAAAAAAAGTTTAAAAATATCTTATAATTATATCGAAATTTTAAATATTTTAAAAAATGTGGCAACAAAAATGAAATTTTTTAATTTCTTATAAATGATAACTTGTTAATAATTATATTAGTGTACGTTTAAAGTATATGTGTGAAATTGTACATGCTTATTATGTACAACAAAGAAAATCATCTTAATT
Source organism: Megachile ligniseca (assembly GCA_945859555.1). Taxonomy (NCBI): domain Eukaryota; kingdom Metazoa; phylum Arthropoda; class Insecta; order Hymenoptera; family Megachilidae; genus Megachile; species Megachile ligniseca. The sequence goes on from OX243792.1 coordinate 4,094,303, forward strand.
TTTATTTTTGTGGAAATATAAGCAATTCTTCGTGTACATAAAAATTTGAACTAAAAAATATCGAAAAAGGAAACGAATAAATAAATTTTTATCAGTTTAAATATTATTTTGACCTTTATGGTCAAAAATAGCTTTGTATATACGTATCAGATTCAGGAAAATACTTAGCTGTAAATTATAATTAAGGAATTAGGAATTACAATGTTCATTATGCAGCAGGTAGGAGATGGATAAATATGATAGTAAGTATTTGCTCTGGTTTTAAGATTGCAAATCTTATTCATAAAGAGAATAATTTAATTTATCGCAAACAAAGTAATATTTTGTAAATAATATGATTTGATTTAGTTTAATTCAAATGAAGTACTAAACATAGCATAACATGCTTTATTAATTACAGAGATCTCATAATGAAACTTCGTCTAGAATTCAAATTATAAAAGTTGATCATATCACTTTTAAAGAGACTTTGTAATGATTTATTAATAAGTAAAAGTAATTTCTTTATGAAGTGTGAAAATTTCAATGATACAATTGTACCGTTTTAAAATTAATTTAAATGATTTTAATTTGTTTTAGAACTACTGTTAAAAATGATATTACTTATGTAAATAGTTTTATCGATAATACATGTATAGAGTCGTCTACGAATCAAATATGACGATTTTTTAGATACTTTGGATGATTTGGCGAAAAAAAATGTTTCAAATAAAAATTCTATGGTTTATAGTAAAGAATGGATTGAGGTATCGAAATTTTCGACATTGTTTTATACATATAAATTTATACTACATTTTAAAATATTATCGTATCAGTTTTACCCAAATTTTGCAATAACTATTATTCCACTTTACATATAACAACACTTTACGTCGGTAAAGTACAAATATAAGCTTTAATGTGTACAAATATCATATACTGAAAATTATCAAATGAAGAGTTAGATAATTATCAGAAAATTGTGCTCGGTCTTCTTTAATTTAAATAGTTTTGAAATATCGGAAACGGTTATTCTCTAGTCATAATCTATTATACTATATCGAATATAGTATTATAATATTTTAAACACATGTATAGTTTTATACAGTTCTAATTTATTTTTACAGTTCTATTCTATTTTAAAGGTATATGTGTAAATGGTATGTATATAAAATTGTACACAAATATAGAAACAGTATTTTGTGAAATTTTTTTGCAAAATTTGAGAAAAATTGATGATCTATATTTTTTTAAAATGTAATTGTAACTTTTATTTTACCTTTTCATTTTTATTTTGTGTAAGAAAATTTTACGTTTAAAGTAAATTTATCTATCTTAAATAAAATATGCATCTTTAATTTACTTCAGTCATCTTTTACATTAATGATTGTATAAGTTTGTACCTTGATTTGTTTAAGGTTCCATATATACATACTTATATATGTGTAGTATTAAATTTGTAGAGTACAAAAGGTTTATATTTTTTGTTTGATATAATCTTGATTAAAAATGTATTCTGTGTATAATGTCATGCTTTGTGCATACATGAACAACTTCGTTTTTCTTCTAAAAGATATTGTGATCGTGGAAGTGATAGTAGAGAAAATAAAAAGATAATAGAAAATATAAGGATCTATTAAAATTGAATATCACAAAGTTATGTACAATGCTCTTTGTAGATAACATATTTTTATTACATATGTACATCATTTGTGCTTTTAAGTTCATTAGCCTCTATTTTTTGTTCTAGTTCGTCATTGTTATAAAAAAGTGTTTGTTTTTTGTTATAGATTTCTGACATGTCTTTTTTTCCTTCTAATGGTACAATAGGTTGCGCATTTTTTCTTTCTGGCAACACTTGCAAAAAAGCTTCTTGCCACGTTTTTCCTTCACTAACTCTGAGCAAAATTTCAAACACTGAAAAATATATACATCTAAATGTCAATGTTCAAAATATTTTAACTAGTTAACTAAATCTTATACAAAATGTACCATGGTCAACAGTTAAAACCTTCCTAGCTTTCATTTGTAGAAACTTATCTAAAGGTAACCGACCATGCCTTACTCCAGCCTGTTTGGCTAATTTATGACAGAGACCCTAAAAGTATAAATATTATATAAGAAGATTAATGCGACTTAAAAAAGTTAGCTTACCTTATGACTATTATGATCAACAAGACCACCTATAACGTACACACAATCATGTTCCAGATGATTAATAATATTTTCTGATTCACTAGTAAGATATATAATTTTCTCTTTTGGATGGATATTTAAATATGATTCCATATAAAATTTTACCTATAAAACACATTTTTTAACATCAATTATGATAATTGTATATAAAGATGTTTTAACTTCTCTAAATAAATTAATCTATTTTGCTTAAAATTTAAAATGCTTTTGTAACCTTCCTTAACATAAGAATATTTTAAATAGTAACATACATCCCAGTGCTCATATCCATTATGCCTTTCCATATTTGTCTTTGATTTTCCATTAAAGCTTGTAAGTGAAAACTGCATTGGTGCAACAGCGCGTCTATTCAAAGTATAACATCTTAGTATTTGTTTAGTTAATTTTGCTATATCTTTATCTATCATTAAATCATCAAATGATAAGTCGATAGTTACTCCAATTTTACAACTACTATCTGCCATAGTAATTCTTTTTAAGGCTTTCCTAGACGGACCGAGGTCAATATTATTTGCACGAGCAAATGCTCGCTTTTGCCTTGCTTTCTCTCTTTCTCGCAATCTGTAAAATTAATATCATTTTTAATTAACAATAACATTAACATTATCAGAATAGTAGTCGTAATATTAACGGTATCGTTACAAAGTTTAATGCAAAAGGGTTTGTAAATTTATGATAATTTATTAGTTATAATTTATCGAGAAGAATTAATGAATTATGAAGTAAAAACCTTATCTCAACCTTTCGTTCCAACCATTTTTCTCTTTTCTTTACTTTTTTCAGTTGACGCTTGCTTAAACTCGGATTTATTTCTAATAATTTCTTATCTCCATTCTGACATGCTTCTTGATCACAAATATTTACAAATTGTGTACGATTTTCTACTTTTTCAATATTATTTGCATCCTTTTCGTCTGCCATATTATTATGAAGTAGGAACATAAAAACCTTTGCTACTAGATATAAACATATGTATTTTACTGAAATATAGAGTATTTTTTGTAATAGTATTACAATTACATATATAGTGACATAATGTAGTATTTGTTACAACACTTACAATAATTTTAGTTGGAAAAGTATCTGAATAAAGAGTAGCTAAAATTAATGGGGATTTTATAATTATAAAATAGAATGTTGGCTACCATTCCATAACTTCTATGAAATATTCAAAGGAAGACAATACTCATCGTACGACGAGTTTTCGTTTATATTAACTTTGATTGGTTAGAAAATACTTCGTAACTATGAACGACACACATGCGTACTTACGACGTTTTTGATAACAAGTGTATATACTCAGTGATTCAAATTTTGAAATTTCTAGAACCATAAATTATCAAATTCATAAATTCCAAAAGTCCCAAACTCTTAAATTTGTGAATTGCCGTATTTTCAAATTTCTAAATCTTCAAGTTGTCATATTCCCAAACTTGTCAAATTTTTAATTTCAAAATTTGCTTTTTTCGCTATTCGTATATTTTGTTCACAGTGTACAATAAGCAGCGGAATGAAAAAAGCATGCTAGTGCGGAATACTAAGTGTTGGAGAATCGACTGAAGTTGGTACTGATGCGCAAATTTAGTATGGTCTCTCGTTAGATACAATATAGAGAAAATACTCACCTGGATGAAAATTCTGTGGTATATACAAGCAAACAATTTTTGTACACTTTGATAACGTGTTTAATCAGTTTTCGTGAAGCAAAAGAATGCAAGTTGTTGGGGTCGACGGTCGTGTCGTCGGCTATCTTTTTTGTTTTTTGATACTTCAAGCGAAACTTACGAACTCGAGAACATCTTGGAGGCTTAGTGCTGACAAAGTTGTTAAAACAACAGACTTTGTGAGTACGATCGAGGATGATCCTATTTTTGATATCCTGGCCAGCAGTATTAGTGTTGGTAATGGGCAAAGCTGGAGCAGAACAGCTATTTCTGAAAAGCATGATAAGATACAATCTTACTGTCAAGACTGCAAAAATGTTGGTGCTGCAAACCATGAACGGTAAGAAATCACAGAAATATCATTAATTTTGGGTAAGAGAAAAAAATACATCTTGTTTTAGAATATCAAATTGGTGCTATTAACGATCGTTGGAACGAAATAACTGGTACTTATAATTATCAAATTTAATGATATGATAGGTTATAGATACAAGGAATGAAATACATTAAGAGAGAAAAGAAACTACCTGGGCAATCGGTGTTTGGATCAAATTAGATTCAAAACATAAATGACTATGGGTATAAACAAATTGTGGAGGATTAACGTTTGGATACAGAACTACTGAAGTAGCAATAATTTAAATTTGATGGTCTCATTGTATAAGCCAAAAATGTAGTCCCTACTTGTACATTCATACAACTAATGTGTGTCCAGCATATATGGAGCATGATCCATATAGGGATCAAAGGATGTATGAGTAGGGAATATATTAACTCGTATATAAGTCAGAGGACTGTGAATGTGTTACTTTGATATCCCATATTATCTTTATTTTCTAAGTTTTATGTTATTTCTTTAAATATTGATTTGTATTCTTTTCTTTAAAAATTGATATATTTAATTTTAGTAAAAATACCATTAGACACATTTTGTACGTATTGGACATAATCGATACAGCTTCACCATTTGAGGATTAATTTCTAATACTTTGCTTTCAATATCAAATTGACGTCAAAAATTGAAATTGTTCAATTGTACAGATACATTTGTTTATGCTCATTGTTACTAATGTTTTGAACTCAATTTTGTTCAAGAAGTGCTAGTCACAGTTATAGTTTACTTTTCTAACTTTAACTATTTCACAGTTTTTTTTCGTAAACCCATAATATTTTAATAATGAAATAAAACATATTTCTGCAATAATGCTGTATTTAATTAAAAATCATTTATATTTAACTATTCTAAAGTATCTGGCACATTAATTTCCACAATATTATAATGTTTAATGCATGCACAACAATGTTAACAATATGAACAAGTAAAATTGAATAATATTGTAATTTATATGTGGAACTATAATTTATAATAATTATCAGCAATATTATTGCATGTTATGTAGTAAAATCATAATTTATTTAAATGTGTATACATGCATATTTAGTAGTAAGCTATTTTGCATGTTAGTAATTATGTTTTTTCTATTATAATTTATGAAAAGTATAACAATATATTAAGCCTTTAAGTGTTTAAAAAGGAATAAAATCAGAAAACTTATCAGTTGCATAAAACATTTTTTATTTAAGAAATTATTATTTGTATAATTTATGTAATTAAAATCATTTTTTATATTTTAGATTTTGTTTTCAATGATTATTGAAATTAACCTGATGTAATTTTCTTTTCCTTCCTGTAGTTAGTATTTGTGTGTGGCTTACTGTTCTTTCAGTGTTAAAAAAGCCCTAACTTTGGTCCCCTTGGCAGACGATTCTCGTCATACGTGTTGAAGGATACACCAAATGCCACTGAGTCTTTTCCTTTATCAACACAAGTATCAAATGAGCAAATTATGTGTTCTTCTGGTCAATGTGAGGACATAATCTTGGATTGTGGGAAGCCAGTTAATTTTACTTATTACGATAATTTGCTCGGTGTTGCAAATAGGGATAAACATCCGTTGGTTCCAGAACCTAATGTAGCACTCATGTTTAAAAAAAATGGTGGCAAAACTATGGAAGTTGATATTGATCTATTAGAAAAACGATTAATAAAAGCTAAACGAGAGGTATAAGATAATTTTCAGAAATATACATATTTTGTACACAGTTATGTTGTATGCTATATTTTACTGCATTTTTTATAGAAACCAAAATCTGTTCAACTTTATAATCAGATAGGAAATTTTTGGAGGATAAAAGGAGATGCACAAAGATCCATTGAGTGCTTTCGAAGGGCGCTTGCTGTGTCACCGCATAATGCGGAAGTTTTATTAAATTTGGCGAGAGTGTTATTAGTTCAACAATATTTGGATGATGCGACATATTTAGCAAGACGCTCTTTAGAATTACAACCTCCAGATCGCAATGCGTGGGAACAATACCTTACTCTTGGTCAAATATTTAAGGTGATTAAAAAATGTTAGGAACATATTTTTATTTTCAAGAAATATTGTATATGAAAAATAAAGATAATTTTTGAGGTTTATTGCATATTTCATATGTACAATATTTTTGTTCTGTAAGAAGAAAAGCTTGAAAAATATTTAACTAATTAAAAAATCTCTCTATATTGCAAAATATTTCTTTTTTTCTTTTTTTATAGGCATATGGCCATTACCAAGAAGCAGCTGTGCACTTACGACATGCTTTAGAGTTAAAGCCAGATCTCTCTGAAGCTGCTGAAGCTTTAATGGAGGTAGAGTCACTTCCGGCTGCAAGTATACATATCTACACATTACTGATAATTATATGTTTGGTAAGTGAGATAAAAGTGATAAATTATATCACTGTTTTTTGTTTTATACCAGATGGATATAAATAGGTATACATCATTTATATTATATTTAAAGTACATTGTATTAAAATTTATTGTAGGTGCTTGGAGTACTTTTAGTAGTTCTAAGTAGTGTAGAATGTGACGAAGACTCTAGTCTTGTCAATGGACAACTCCAACGTCCAGTGCAACGGCACTTTAGTCGCGCTATGGCTATGCGCAGTTTGCGACTCAATGTTACTCGTAATAAACGTTGTTGATTATTTGCTAAGAAAAAGAACAACTTTGTGATAGAATAAAAAATTCAAGCTGCTGTTATCATTTATCTATTTACAAAATATTATTTGTAATATGATTTTTAATAATTATTTAATGTATCAATAAATCTGCAATTTATTATAAGTGAAAATATACAATAAAAAGCAACGGTATTTTTCTTTTCCTACAAAAAGAAAATTGCATTCAACGCACATAACGCATGTATAAGAGTATGTATGTGTATATGCAATGGAATGTAACTTGTGGAATTACAAGATATTGGTGTTGTTATATTAAGTATTAACATAGATATTATTAACAACATTTTTCAACATCATTTACAAGTATACTCAACACCATTTACAATGACACTAGAGTATATAAATAATCTTTTCATATATATTCTATTCACAAGATCTAATTTAATGTTTTTGTATTTTTAAATAATTTACAGTTATTACATACCTAAGATTTCAATAACATTTGTTTAATATATACACAAAACAATATCCCTCATTTTCGCCATTTGAGATATGTGACAAATTTGTTTTTTTATTATTTTGAATGTAGATTATTCAATTTCCTTCATGTTGACTCGAATAATATCTTTAAATATGAAAGAACAGTGTTTTGTCTATGTATTTTTAATCAATTTTTTATGGTACGTAATTTTCACAAGCATTTTCTATACTTTTGTTGAACAATCAAATGTTTAATCAAAATTTATGTTAGTATAAAACCAATTCTTAATCTGTTTCTTTGAAAAATAGAGAGTAACATGTAAATATACTATACTTAATGATAATATCTTTTTCAATGTATCAATTCAAACACAAAATATAATCTAAAAACTTAATACATTTAGAAAATTAGGCCTTACATTTGCGTGAACCTTTTTAATTTTTGTTTTATGTACAAACACCAAAAAAATAATACTAATTAAGACAGTATATGCCATAATTCGATTTAAAATCTTTTAAGGGTTTCAACAAAGAATGTATCTTTACAATAAAAAATATTGAAGTTTATTTCAGTATATCTTTTATATAATACTGAAATAATCATAAAATTGCTTGTTATTGGTAAAGTATTATGCTTTAATAGCATAAATTACAATAATTATTATTTAATAAGTAAATTGTTCATTTTTGTTATTTGAGTTACTTCACTTTTTTAATGCTACTCTGTACAAGAAAATAAACTTATTTGGTTGTTCTTTATATAAAAAATATGAGTATTATACTCATCTTATATAATCTGCTTAAGCAAAAAGTGTAAGAAAATATACTTTTTTCATATATAATTATCAGCAAACACTGTCAAAATTTTCTTAATAACTTAAATGAAATTTATTCCACACAAGTTATTTTGTAATTAAATCAAATATAAATTCATAAAAGTAAAATATTATTATGATTCACTTACCATGTAGTAAGAAACATCTTTGTCAATAATTACCCTTAAAAGATACATATGTGCACACGTGTAGGTATATATTAACATACCTGTGTACTATGAACATAAAAATTATGAATGTATAGCCTATTAATCTATAGCATATCTATATTAAACTTTAATACACTTTGTAAATTAAAACTGAACCCAACTAGCATTCCCTACTGTTGGTGGTGGCTGAGTTCCTGATTGCTGTGATGCACTAGCAAATTCTCCCCATTCTGAATTTGTTTGATTGAGATTCTGAACAGGTTTATGAGCAGGCGACGAAGTTGGAGTTTTAGCAGGTGGTGGTGCAATTTTTACACCACCTGGTGGAGGAGGTAAACCTATATTTGCATTGGCACGTTGCTTAGATTTGGAAGCAACTTCACTACCATCCTTTTTCTGTGTAGAATAAATAAGGGTTCAATTACACAGGTATATGATCTAAAATTGATGTAATACTATGTAAATCAAATCTTACAGTAATTTTCATGTTTATTTTTATTGTTTCTCCCTCTTTAAATCTCAGATCCAGCTCTTGTTTTGGTGTGTCCTTTTCTTTTTCTATTTGTTCTTGATTTTTAACCCATTTAAAATGATCTTGAAGAGCAACATTTAAATCAAAACTGTCAGATCTATCTAGAAATCCCACACCAATGAAAGCTGATCTTCCATTATCATCTTGGATTCGTAAAACAAAATAACGGGAAGAATCTGTGACTGGTTCAACTGCAATTCCTGGATATTGCTCAATTGGACATTTAGCAAATAATTCTCCAGTCATTTTATCTTCTAATTTTATGGTGACCGAGTCCCCTTGAGATACAAGCCGCATACGCCCAGTCCATGAAGGCTCTTGGAGATTCCAATCAGCTGCTCTATACATATATATGAATAACTTACAATTTTTTATTATACAAAGATATGTATATGGATAGTACATATCAATAAAAATACATTGTGCTATTTTTAATAATTTATCAAAAAAATTTGTTATAGTATCCATGCTGTTTTACTAAGACATTACTATGCTTAAGAGGCATATTATCTTAAAATACTTAATACTTTCAAAATGATTCTTGAAAAATATAGGATACAAAAATAAAGAAATACGAATGGTATAATACTTCACTTCAAATATAATAATACATCTTTTTATTATTTCTATATAATGTATCTGACGTGTCAAATATCGACGCCGAGTTTGATGAAATCTGTACAATATTGAATTTCATAAACAATAGTAAAAGAAATATCGTGTATAAATGTGGTTTTGCATGCATTATTCTTTCATGAAACTCAATATTTTTATGCGAAATACTGTCAAAAGAAATAAATCGTACCGATAACCCCTATTTGTTGACCTTGGTGGTATTTTAAACACAAATACTTCAGACTTGACAAGCAATACACTTTCATACGTATCCATCATATTTTCAACAAATCACACGGGAAACACGTAACGTCAAGACCTGAATTTAACGAACTACTATTTGAAAACTCGTTTATATTTTCTGACAAATCTTTACCGTGATTTGATAACTTTATCTCTAGACACGCCTCCCATCCCCACATAAGGACCATTAACCATGGATTACTTTTCTAACAACAATACGTAGATTGTCTTTTGAACGTATGCTTGAAAATGACAAGTTTGTTCCTTTTGCGTGTGCGCAAACTTTGTTCAATTTAAAAAATTTTGTAGTGTATGGTAATAAGGCATGTGTTCAATGATTTCTATGTTCAAGTGGTTAGGTTACCTTACAGAAAATTAAGACTAACAAAAAGAGTAATTTGTTAAAACACTAGTTCATTAGCATTCATTTTGCATGAAGAATCGATAATAAAATTTCATCAGCGCGTTTAATGCACGATTTCTGGAATACAAAACGTTCATTTAGCAAACACAAATGTCAGTGCCAAGAAAAACAAGACAATAAATAAAATTATAACTTATTTTATGTTACAAAAAACGATTTATTTGTGAAAGCTATGAATTAGTCATATGTATGTCAATGCACGAGTCTTTTTTTATTAGGTAATGAGGTCCTCTTCTCCTTGGCTGCCATTTTCCCTAGGGAAGCCAGATTTTCATGGAACATGCGCAGAAAAGTAACCTATCAAATTTGGGCATCGGCTATTAAAACTCCCCTCCCATGACGGCTTTGGTATTCCATACTCCATCTCTATATTCCTAGACTGATGGCGTTGCTGTAATTGAATGTTCTAGCAAGATAGAAAGTTCTAGCAACAAAACTTTCATTAATAACAATATAAATATATAACATAATATTAATTGTCATTTGACACAAGAATAATATTTCTATACTACATTAATTATGGTCAATGAAAATGTTGTTCAATTTCCCAATTTGTCACTACTAAAAATACCAACAATTGTAACAGTTCAGTCGCCATTACAGTTGGTCCGCCATGATACAACTACCGTTTTATAAACCAATACGACATGATCGAAGCATCTGGACTGTCTATTGTATTTTCATAAAAACGGCTGCTCGGTTCATGAATATTAGTTTTATACACGTGAATTTTATCGTTTTTGAATAAGATCACGTTTGTGTTAGTGAGAATTTTTAATGCATTTATGAATACACCAGTACAGTTCAGTTCGTTTGCTTTCAAGAACACGTAACTGGTTGTTTCTTCAGAAACATGGCTGAATATCGTTTCAGTGGTGTGGTGAAATTGTGTGTATAAAATTATTAAAACGTCATTTTGATCTTAAACAGATTTACGCACTGGTAAAATGACATCGATACATTTTGTTGTGCATCCTTTACCGGGAACAGATGATCAATTAAATGATAGGTAAGGGAACGTATCCATTATCGGTTTCCCATTAATGTATCTTTTTGGTATGTCTGTCTCTTCTTCGTATTGAAATCATTCGTTCGTTGTTCCTGCTTGAACATGTTTCCTCATTGCAATCAGCATACATTTCTTTCGTTTTTCCCTTCGATTTTATATTTCGCAATAGCGATATTTACTTTAATGCCGATATCTTCAACGAATAATTGAATAATTTTACATTTATCGTTTGAAAGTTATGAGTTTATTGTCACATTATCTCATTTATGTTAAATAATAGGCGTATACGTAACGTTTGTAAAATAAAATATTGTATGTAAGGATTTAGTAATCACTGTTACACTTGTTTAAATAAAAAAATGTATATATGCATGCATATGTAGTACAGATATAAAAAAGGTATTTACCTTTAGTTTTTATTATACATTGTATCTGTAATTTATATGAATAAATATCACAATTTTTTTCAATGTATTAAATGATATTTCATTATAAATGTGATTATGTTTGTTAAATACATCTGATAAATTGAGTTGTTTATTTTTATTTTAACAGTTAATACATTACTTAATTTTACACAATATTGCATAGTTCTTTTATATTGTTATATATAGTACATTTATTATTTTAATCATATTTTGTATATATGTATATGTTGTACCTTTTTATTACATTTATAATTAATTAAAATAAAAGTAATTTTGTGTTCATATTTCATTCATTGAATGTTAAAGGAACAAATTAATAATTTTCATTATTTATTATAATTACTTTAATTATTTATTGTAATAATGATACAAATGTTATTATTGGTGTATTTAGTATATTCCAGAAAATATAAAATAAATTATAATAGATATACAGGTGTAGCAATGTAATTATTCATTTAACATTTTGATAAATACAAATTTATTCAGGTTAAAGGAAGTGGCAGAAAAAATCAACAGATATGGCTTTGTGACATTACCAGCATTTAATGGATTGAAGATCGCAGTGAAGCGTATTGTTGTTGGACCAACACATATTGCCCTTCTTACTGAAGATCATAAAATTTGCAGAGTTGCGTTTACAGTGTTGTCAGACCGATTGGACTTAAGCAAAAATGAACCAAACAGAAAGTAATTAATAGATATGCTGTATTTAAGATATGTCTTCTTGTCATCATGATATATTTATAATAATTACATAACGTATTTTTATTGTAGCACGAATAAAAACCATGTTGGCAATTCCAATTCAGCACCAAACAGTGGTAACAGCAGTGGAAGTGGAAGTAGAGCAGGAATGTCTAGATCACGCACAAGAATTATGCGTGGAAGTTCTGCAATTCGTGGAAGTGGCAGCAGTGGAGGTAGTAGTAGCGGTGGCAGGATAGGGCCTCCAGGTGTGATTATGGGCGGTGGAAGTGGTAGTAGCTCCCGTCCTATTGCATTGGTACCTGCTCCATTTGTTCCGGAAGATCTCATTTCACAGGCTCAAGTGGTTCTGCAGGGAAAAAGTCGCAATCTTATTATTAGAGAATTACAGGTGTGTTATTGCAGTAATCAGAGTTTAAATAAAATTATTTGAGCCACATTCAGCATTAAGGATTTAATTTATATATTGGAATATATTTTATAGCGTACAAATTTAGATGTAAATTTAGCAGTAAATAATTTACTGTCACGAGATGATGAAGAAGGTGATGATGCAGAAGATGCAGCAGATACATATGTTCCAGAAGATCTTATTTCATTGCTAGATGGTGGATTTAGTAACGACCATTCTGTTATAATTGATGCAGACTCTATGTTTTCTGAAGATATGCTTGGGTATACAGGAATGAGAAAGTAATTACTTCTTTGTTACTTTTAATTTTTTTATTAGAGGAAACGACTATATATTTTTATATCTTTTTAGCCGTGGAAGTTCATCACGCAGAATAGGTAATGATAGGGAAGGTGAACGTGTATCTGAACGGGACAGGGATCGTGATAGTTTCAGTAGATGGAGGGATCGTCAGTATTGTGGACCACGGCGGTGGTTAGAAACAGCGCTTAAAGAATCTTGGGAAAAAGAATCCGGTAGTAATCTATGGAAAAAATTTTCTTTTGCCTTCATCAACTCATAATTGTTAATATTTCAATTTTTTTTTTTTTCTATTTGATTAGATAACAAAAAGAAAGAATTGGCATCTCAAAGTCCATTATGGATATCAGAAGAATTGGAGTGGTGGCACGAACGTAGTAGCGATCCTGCTCCTCGTTTTGTACAAATTGCCTCACTTTATAGTGAATTAATTGCTGTTTCTGCTGGTGGACAATTATATCAATGGAAATGGTCAGAGTCTGAACCATACAAAGATCCAGAAGTAGGTATTCGAAGAATTTATTTCACTGTTTGATAAAAATGAATTAATACGCAAAAACGTATTTCAGAATCCAAATATACATCATCCAAAAGCTCCATGGTTAGCAATAACATCAGAAAAGATAATTAACATATCTGCAACAGCAATTCGTTGTTCTGTTAGCACTGAAAGTGGCAAAGTAGCTACTTGGCTTGATGAGCTTCTGGGACATGTTGCTTCTCGTCTTGAACATCCAGCTCAAACTTTTACTGAATTTACATTGGATAAAATAGTATCTCTTCATACTTGTGCTTTGTACACTGTTGCCAGACTTGAAAGTGGTGCACTGTATTGGTGGTCAGTTAAAATGAGTAAAGCTAATGTAGTATTTTGTCTTTTATGACAACTATATAAATATATTTATATTTATAGGGGCGTCTTACCGTTTGCCCAACGTAAAAAATTATGGGAAAAGTATAAAGCTAAATCACGTAAACACAGACCATCTACGATATCAAATGATATTAGTTATGGAACCCACGTTTGTATGAAAAATAGTCCTATATATCAACCCGGTGCAATAGGTAAATTGTAACATGAGAGATGCTTCTCTTTTTCTAATTAGCATAATTTTATGAAGTATTACATGGGTGCATTTCTTTAGGATTTACAATTGCCAATGGAGTTCCAAAAGTGGGGCAGTTGTTAGTAGCAGCTTGGAATTTAGATGCTAATTACAGATTCAAAATATTACCAGCTGGAACACACTTACCTAGTGTTAACGTAGACAAACGTGAGACGAATGGAAATAATGGAACGGGTACTATAAATAAGACCAATCATAAAGAAACTGCTGATCGCCTTGATATGCCTCCACCTCCCTCGCCAGCTTCGAGCACTTGCAGTGATACTGGTAGCATTACAACAAGTCATAGTAAGAATTTCATATAATTTCTTAATTATTCCTTAAGTTTTTAATGAACATGAAGTCGAATAAGGTAAATTTTTAATTTTGTAGAACGACAAAAACGAGTGACGCCTCGGAACGAAGGCGAACCTGAGAGAAAAGACGAGGAGGATTGGCAGTTAAAGGACGTTGTTTTTGTAGAGGATGTTAAAACTGTACCAATTGGTATGTTTTATGTAATGAACAAATAATCGATAAATTAATCGATAATATATTTAATAATATGTTTTATATTTAGGTAAAGTTATAAAAGTTGACGGTTGCTACGTTGCTGTAAAATTCTTTTCAAAAGATTCGAAGGAGAAGGAAAAGGAGATTAAGGAGAAGGATTTCAATACATCAGATTTTAAGGATTTAACAGCTGAAGAATCAATCAAATTACTAGCTGATTGCAGATTGTTGAGGAAAGACGAATTACGGGTACATTAAATATTTGATCGATAGAAATACATATGATGTGGATAAAAATAATTACGAAGTATACTATGCATTTTGGGATTATGTTTTCAGGTAATAAAATCGTCTATGAACCCAAGAGCACCGGATTGTTTCCAAAGAACGCCTAGAAGAGTGAACATCGTGGAAGGATCAAATGATAATATTTTAACCATTGCTACAGATGGACAAGGTATTGCTTTTAAAACATTTTGGTATATCTAATATTTTTAGCATAATTAGTATATTTTAACGAGCATTGTTCACAGGTATCCATGCTATACTGAAAACCGGAAATAAATTAAGTTATGTTGTATACAATTTGAGCACTGGAAGATACGTGCAAGATTGCTATATTCCATCAGATACCTCGTCATTCTTAGGTTTACAGCCTCAAAATATCAATCTGACGAGTGCAGGAGAAGTATGTTTTTACAACTTTTATTATTAAAAGCATAATTTGAATCTAAATTATACAGAAATATTATAATGGTTGAATATTATATTACAGAATATTGAATGTTCTATGATACTTAGGGATGGGAATAATACTATTTATCCATTAGTAAAAGATTGTGCTGATGCTATTCGTGATCCAAATTGGTTAGATCTAGTTCCAGTACTTTGTATTGGGGCTTCAACCATTCCTATACCAACTTGTTCGAATTCGACCAACATGAAAAATCAAGTTGCAGTTATTGCGTTAGCATTTGATAACCTTTTACTTATGCCACGCATATTAAGATGCGATTATGATAGTGTTAAACAAGTATTCTGTAATTTAGAACAAGATCACAGTAAGTATGATAATAATTGTAAATATTTTTTAAATATTAATTGTTAAAAAATGGTAATATGACATTTCATATTTTAGAAAATAATTTAGCACAACTTCAGACAATACTCATGGAACGTTGCGACGGTAATCGTAACATTTTACATGCTTGTATCAGTATGTGCTCACCAACTTCAAATAAGGAAAATGATCAAGGTATTAAATTTATTTGTTTATTACTTTGAGTATTTGTAGCAAACGATATTTACTCGGTTATCTCGATTTCAAGGTATCGAACGCGAATTAGTTTCGAACACTGTGGATGGTCCGTCTGCGCCTATTGAAGAACCAATACCAACTTTAAGTTGGCCACCGGAAGCGTTCGATAACACTTCAGGTGAAGAAGATAGCTTACTTAGCATCGGTGCTGCCAGTATATCTATGATGAATAAATCAGGTGAAGGTGTATTGAATACCTTTCCGTCTTTATTTCTCTTAATGTGATGTTATTACAAATTACTAAATAAGTATTATTTTTGCTTTAGGCGTTGGAGCAACATCGAATAACACTTACATCATTGACTCGGTTGAAAGACGAAATAATGCATTGCTTATATTGAAATATATGTGCGAAAGTACTGTATTAGCCCCTCATTTGAAGGAACTACTCACAGCAAAGTAACTATTTTGCACTTATTAATGATTTTTATAAAATATTTTTATTATTTTATATCTAATATTTGAATTTCTGTATTAATAGGGACGTTCAAGGTCAAACACCATTAATGCTTGCTGTCTCAGTCCGTGCATATCACGCAGCTCTCATTTTATTAGACACTATTCAAAGAGTTGGGAGAGATCAAAAAGAATGTTCAGCAATGATACTTCCTCCTGATGCTAATCCAGATTTATCACCATTATTTGTCACTTGTTGCAACGATACGTGTAGCTTTACATGGACTGGTGCCGAACACATCAATCAGGATATTTTTGAATGTCGAACTTGTGGCTTAACCGAATCCTTATGCTGCTGCACAGAGTGTGCTCGTGTTTGTCACAGAGGACACGATTGTAAAATGAAAATTACTTCTCCTACAGCCTATTGTGACTGCTGGGAGAAATGTAAATGTCGTGCTCTGATTGCCGGTCATCAAGGAGCTCGTTATGAGCTCCTTTGTCGACTCGTAGTGAATACCGATCTGGCCACAAAAATAAACTCAAGGGGAGAAAGTATCTTGCTGTTTCTAGTTCAGACGGTAGGAAGACAGTTAGTGGAACAACGACAGTGCCGTTCTGCACCCCGGCAGCGTTCAACGTCCGGGAGTCGTAAAGGACCGTCATCCGATGGCTTGAGTGCTGAAGCAAACATGCCGGATCATGACCTGGAACCTCCTCGTTTTAGCCGAAAAGCTTTAGAAAGATTATTAAACGATTGGCCAGCTGTTCAATGCATGATAATGTCAGGAGTATCCGTGAATAGCAATGATCAATTGTTTGGAGATCAAGGGCAATTGTGCCGTCAAAGTGGAACTGCGTTGCTTGACAAATTCACTCACTCACTGTTAGTTAAATGCAGCGCCGAAATGCTCGATACCTTACTAACAACGTTGATACGCGAATTACAAAACGATACTGTACCTGGGCGACAAGAGGAAGCAAATAACGTTGCACGCCGATTTGTACGATCCGTGGCTCGAATATTTGTAATCTTCACGATAGAAATGGCGCCAAATACGACGAAAAGAAGAAGCATCAGTCAAGCATCGCAACCCCTGATGAAATGCCGTAAAGTTTTTCAAGCACTGATCAAATTAGCAGTCGAGGAGTTATGCGAAACTGCTGACTCATTGATAGCACCGGTCAGATTAGGCGTTGCTCGCCCAACGGCACCCTTTACATTGACCAGCTCAGCAATCGAAGTAATAAATGGCTCGGAAGAATTGTTCTCCATAGAACCACTGATACCTCACAGTGGTGTTAGTTCCCAAACTTTAGACGCCGCCTTGCAAACGCAACAAGGAAACAATAACATAACTATCGCTAGAGATGTTTCTGCTATGGATGAAACAGAAGGCGGTGAAGGTATATTTTACAGCGTTAATTATTTTTTTAAACTATACCGCTAAAATTGTTGGTTTTAATTGAGTTACATCTTGCGTATAAGCAGAAGGTCCTATGGATGTGGATGGTGACATAAGCGAGCACGAAGAATCTGGAGTTTCTGGAACCGTTCCTGGGCAACCGCTTGGTGAAATTGATAGCAATGCCGGCGGTGTAGGTGAAGAACAAGCCGGAGACGGTGAATCCGATACAGAACTTGATCTCTTAGCAGAAGCAGAAACGGAATCAGACTCTGACGATAATCACAGCAATCAAGATGCAGCGTCTGCCCAGCGTAGTGTACAAACCGGTGCTACAGCAGGTTCTGATGGTGGAATGGGATCCATTTTATTATTCCCAGAGGATGAATCTGGAGAATCGAGTCAACAAGAAGACGATGAAAGCGAAGCTGGTGAAACCGATGAGCAAGATAATGAAGATTTTCAAATTGGGGACGAACAATTGGAACGTCGAAGGTAGAATCAAGTTCATATTATTTTAAGTAACTTTAAATACACCTCAATTTTAATGTACAGATATACCTGTTTTTAAACACCATATATCAAAATTTTGTTATATTATTGATAACCAATTACAGTGGTTCATCCGGCCATTTACATCGTAACAATCTTGCGCCCGTCTCGATGCAATGGGCGATCCGTAATCGCGAAACGAGTACACGCACAGCAGGATTACGGGTAACAGGTGGCAGTAATCTTGGTTTTATTGATTCGGCATCTTTGAGACGCACTACTGCAACGTCTGCCGTTGCAGCTGCACAAGAACCCATAATAATGGGCACTACTACCAGTTGTTTAGCACGTGCATTTGGAATTGTAATTCGACAGATAGCTGATCTTTTAGTTATGATGCAAGATTACAAAATGCAGGCACCTTCTTTGCCACGATTGATGGAGATCTCTTACCAAGATGCACTGAATCTACAGGTGATTTTTTTATCAACAGTTAAACCTAGTAACGATCGAGTCTAAACCGGTACAATATAAATACTCCGAATAATTACAGATGTATCTGGAGGCGCATTTAAAACCCACGTGGGATTGGTTACTCACAGTGATGGATGCCACAGAAGCGCAATTGAGATTCGGGGTATCATTGACCCGTAGCGCAGATCCTACACACCCAGAGCATCCACTGAACAATGCTCCATCTCTATCCGGAGGCAATTTCACTGGATTACTGAACACAGCTGCTTTATCTTTGACGTTACAGTCTAATGCAGGTCGGAATCAACGCAGTGGTATCGCTACGAGCTCCAATATCTCCACTCCACAAGCTTCTACAAGACTCACAGTTGGTTTTGCAGGCGTTGGCGAACCTTCAAGAAACAGTAGAGAACGTGAAGGTATACATCTGTAAACGTAGTATACTCGAATGTAACGTAAACTTTCTTTGGCTAAAAATAATTGTAGAGAAAGTAGCATCTCGGAGTTTTAACTCTAGACATTCTTTCTTCTACCTATCGTTTTAATCAAAGGAAACCTACGTTACACTCGAGTGAATCCTTTTATTAATATACTTCTTATTTTACAATAACTGGTATGAATTTCAATAACATTTTGTAAACTAGAATGAAGTATTTTTGTTCTTAGGCGGTGATGCACATTCAGCAAGGCGCGAATTTTTATCCTATTGCTTGTCCTTAATGCGTGCCCACAATGGCGAACACAGAGACAGCTTGCCGGTATTAGACGTTTCTGCACTGAGACATGTTGCTTATGTTTTCGATGCACTAGTGTATTACATGCGTTCACTCTCTGAGCCGATGTCATCTCGAGGAGAGACTCAGAAAGAATCGTCGAACTACTCCAGTTGGAACGATCAGGTTTGTACAGGGCTAATTAGTACATACATGTGAAATACGACCATAATTGTTTCATCGTTATCAAATATTACTGTTTTTATAACGTTTTGTACATGATAGGATGAAAACGACAACGACGAAGGAGAAGAATATAATTCTCCGGTACCTACCGCATTAGAAACAGACTCTGTCGATTATCCTGATTTACTTCAGGTTCCTATTTGCGGTTCTGGAAATAGCAGTAATAGTACACCGAAAGGGAGGAAACATCCTTTCCTTCAAAGATCAGATTCTACGTTGTCCCTTGGTTGTCCACCTCTTGATCCATTTGATACTGTCATGAGTGAAGCTTTACCTCTAGCCGACCAACCGCATTTACTACAACCCCATTCAAGACGCGAAGACCTTTTTGGTATTCCAAGACAGTCAACATCGAATTCAGGCTCTAATCAAAATCGATTAGCAGGATTGCCCACAAGGCTTGGTTTGTCTGCACGAGGAACTGATAATCAGAATGTTTCTTCACCTACATTCAGTCAAGTAATTCAAGGACCTGCTTTTCTGTCATCAGATGCAAAGCGTAGTTCTATGTCAGCTGGAGATTCGACGTCTACGAAGCCAGCGGTAATATTTCTTATTTTGTCATAAATTTTGTTTCATTACTGTAAATGATAGTTATATACGACACCAACATTTGCTTGCATATTTTCATATTTTTACCAAATTCTTTTGACATTTATCTGTGTTATAAAACTAATGTTTGAATTTGCTTTCTATGTTGTAGGAAAGGGCAAAATCGTTCAGTCAGCCAAATGATCACTCACTTGCCGCGGAACAAATTGATCGAGCTCCAATTATTGTTTCCACTAATAATCAAAATGAACAAGCAGCAGGAAGTACCAAAAATAATAAGGATGTATGTAAAATGAATAGAAGCGTAATCGTTAGAGCTGGAACAGTTTCGGTAAATCTATAATGTTTCGAATTAAATTTGATAGAATATAAAACTGTTGAGACTTGTACAAATTTCTGAATACGTGAATATTGCATAAATTTCATTTTAAAGGAATCGAATCCCAACAAGGCGGGGGCATCAGAAATGATGGTGGTGTCAAATGAGATGGAAATTGTATCGGAAGAAACTGATCCACCAACTTCAAGTCACGAAACATCTACGGCTCAGGAAACAGTTGAAACAAATCCAATTCCGACTATCGGCAGCAATATATCGCATAACATTTTACTGGGTCGTTGGAGATTGTCTCTTGATTTATTTGGGCGTGTTTTCATGGAGGATGTTGGTTTAGAAGCTGGTTCAGTTGTGTCTGAACTAGGCGGTTTCTCGGTAAAAGAAGCAAAGTTCCGTAGAGATATGGAAAAGCTTCGAAATTCCCAACAAAGAGATATTAATTTATTAAAAGTAAATAATCGCAATATTTCATACTGTCGATAAACATAAAGGAAGCTTAGGTTTTATTTTGATTCACGTGACGTCTTTTGTTTAAGCTTGAACGAGACAGAACGCAACTATTAGTGCAAACGATGAAGGAATTAAACACACAGTACAATTTATATAACAGGCGTGCCTCTAATACTCCGCCGTTAGCAGTAAATCGCGTTAAAGTGATTTTCAAGGATGAACCTGGTGAAGGCTCCGGTGTTACTAGAAGTTTTTATACCGCGATCGCAGAGGTTTGTAACATCATGATGAAAAAAAAAATCATGGCTGCTATTATTGCAATAGCACAGTGAATGTTGTACGAACAAAACTTTTTATTTTTATTTTTGTATTGTTAAGTAAATTTCGTAACTTTTTGCATGTAAATATTGCGTAAAATATAAAATTTCTGTGACAGTTTTAATATGACTAGCGGAAAAGTGCAAGCGCGCTTGATGTTAAATAGAACAAGTTTTCTTCATAAATTACCATAGTTATTTTGACTAACTATGGTTAGTTAAAATCAACTAGCTAATACCAGTAGAATCGCTTTAATGTTTAACATTAGCACTGTTTCTGCTTGTCTTAGAAACTAATGTAAATATATATTTTTCGTAGGCATTGCTTGCGAACGAAAAATTGCCTAATCTCGAAGCAGCGCAAGTAGGCTCCAAATATACACAATATAACGTCCTTCAAAAGTTAAAAAGTAGAGACCGCGATCGTGAATTAAGACGACAAGTGAGTATAATCACTAAAACAAAATAGAACACATTTATATTCTTCTTCGTTCACGGTATTTCTTTTCATTCCAGAATCCTCGATCTTCTGGAAAATGTCGAGAGCCACGAAAAGCTCTATCATTCGAAGCTCGTGTTTTTCATCCATCCACATCTGTCGAAGGAAGTAGCAATTCTGGAGCCGGTAGTTCGTCCTCCAATTCCCATCCGTTACCTGTTAGTCATCCAAATAATGAACACTTGACCATGCATCAACAACAACTTGGTGATAGACTGTATCCAAAGGTAACTGATAAGAAAGTTTCTTACATTCTTCTCCTATATCAACAATGGGCCGATCAAGTACCTGTTCAAAATATTCAGGGACGCCCGACATATTTGTGTCTAGTAACATGATTGTTACTTTCTTTTTAGGTTTATGCGTTACGGCCCGCATTAGCTGATAAAATAACTGGAATGCTGTTGGAACTATTCCCTGCACAGCTGTTGATGTTACTAGCCTCAGAAGATGCTCTGCGGCAAAAAGTAGAAGAAGCATTTGAATTAATCCGTAGTCATAGTCAGGAGGCAACAAGAGAAGCACTGTTAGATCTTGATGTATTCAGTTTAATTGCACGATGTGGAGCCAACAAGAAAAAGATCGAAAATAGTATTTTGGATGACACGGAAGACAACGCTCCGCTCTTTTATTCTCCAGGAAAAAGAGGATTTTACACGCCGCGCCAAGGAAGAGCCAGCTATGAGCGACTGAACGCGTTCAGAAATGTGGGCAGGTTAGTAATACGATGGGAATAACAATAAATGAATTAAACATTGCAGGTATAAAGTGCTAACTAATAACATTTTTTATACAGACTTATAGGATTGTGTCTGTTACAAAACGAATTGTGCCCAATATTCTTGAATCGTCACGTGATAAAATACATTTTGGGAAGACCAATCCGTTTCCATGACCTTGCATTTTTTGATTCTGTAATTTATGAAAGCCTAAGGCAACTCGTTAATGATTCTGAAACCAAGGACAGCAACAGTTTATTTTCTACCCTTGATCTTAATTTTAGGTATGTGCATTCAAAATCTATAACTGTTTCCTTTTAAACTGAATTTTTATTATGACATGTTTCATTCTGTTTCAGTATTGATTTATGCCCCGAAGAAGGAGGTGGTTCTATTGAACTGATGCCTAATGGTCGTGATATAGAAGTAACAGCGAGTAACGTTTACGATTACGTACGAAAATATGCGGAAGTTCGCATGATCAAGGTACAAGAGAAAGCTTTACGTGCTATGAGAGAGGGGGTATTCGACGTGCTACCAGAAGGGGCACTTGATGGTTTAACATCTGAAGATTTGAGACTCCTTTTAAACGGAGTCGGTGATATTAACGTTTCCGTTTTAATATCATACACTTCATTTAACGACGAATCAGGAGAATCTGCGGATAGATTGGCAAAATTTAAACGATGGTTGTGGTCCATCGTTGAAAAAATGACACATTCAGAACGACAAGACTTGGTAAAGAATTTCTTACTCAAGTATTAATTAAATTTTTTTTAAACTAATCAAAGAAAAAGTTATATTTAAATATTACGTAACTTCTTTGTTAAAAAAATTTCTTGTTTTATAGAAAATGAGCATATAAAAATAATATATATCACTAAAAGATATTTGTTGAATTGTAAATAATGCGACAATTTTTTGCTTTTGTATTACAGCTATACTTTTGGACAGGATCTCCAGCATTACCGGCAAGCGAAGATGGTTTTCAACCAATGCCGACTGTGACGTTACGACCAGCAGATGATGCTCATCTACCAACTGCAAATACATGTATTTCCCGTCTATATGTTCCATTGTACAGCTCTCGTCACGTATTAAGACATAAACTACTTCTTGCTATTAAGACAAAGAACTTCGGATTTGTATGAATATATAGATTCTATAGATATAAATATATATAAATATATATAATTATATATACATATATATATATGCATAAGATATATATAATATAATACATATTATATATACGTTATGTATATCATATATATTATGTGACCATGTTTGTGCGCAATAGCCCTAAAAAAAAGTCACATTATTGATAATGATATGAGAAAAAAAATGTTGTATGTTGTTATTTTTTTCCTTCCTAGAAAAAATTTATAACATTTATAAATTTATAAGCTGTAATTATGAATTCTGATTTCTTTTATTGAAAAAGTGGTTTTCATCATAAGATTTTATGTTAAATGTCCTCTTTAGTCTTTATAGTGATCAAATAAAACTTTCTCAAAAGTGATCAACAAATGAATAAATTCACAATACCCCATGTAATCAAGAAAATGATATTTTAAATTATTTCATCTTTTTATTTTACATCACAGAAGTATATTTTTAATTTTTGTTAGGAAGTTTAACAAAATATTATACAATTAAAAATTTGTTTTATTAGGCATGTTTAAGATGTAACATAAAATGTTGACAGGAAACTGTAGATGTTTTTTTTTGTTTTTAATGCACACCAGTAATAGTAACTATTTCCCTGGATATCAGCATGTTGATTATAATACATACAACTTCGAAAATCAGACTACAACACGAGTACAGATTACAAAATATGGGATTTGATGTTTAATAACAGTGAAAATTACATAGTTTCGCGTAAAAAAACTGTTTTTATGAATGAAAATGACAATAAAATGTTAACATAAAATCACACGTAATGTAAAAGGTACAAATGTTCTTTGAACATTAAATTCTAAGGTTGAATTGCCAATTTTGTAATTGAATTTGTGGATGAAATTGGCCAAATGCGAAGGTAATAGGAAAAATAATCTAGGAATGTCTAGCTGCCTATTTCATATTGTTATATACTTTCTTTTAACATGTTCAAAATCTTGAATCTATCATAAAACAATATTAACTCCGTTACTTATTCTGCTTAGTCTTGGCATGCACTCATATAGGTCTTTTTTCTGTCTAGGATCATAACAATACATATTTCCAAAATGATTATCATTTTGAAAGAAAATCAAATTTACAGATTTAAATTATTATTTATATTTCCTAAACAGTAAACTGAAATAGTAAAAAATAATCTATTATCTTTAATTTACTTAAAAAAAATTGCTAATGCTAATATGTATAATATAATAAATCTCATTGTTTATAAATTTCTAAAAATCGTAAAGTTATATACAATAATTATATTATCCATTATGTACTTGACAAAGTATTAATAGAAACTTATGTACAATCGTTACCTATTGACCACTTCCTGAACTGTTTTGGGGTAATTTTGCAGTTGATTGGCTCAATTGAGCTAATGTTTCTGGAGTCGCATGTGTTTTTAGGATTGAATTTTCAGCTTCTAATTGATTAATACGATCCATGAGCTCTGCTATTTTCTCCTTGAGTACTTCAACTTCCTCTCGTACAGCAAACATCAAATGACTCTTAACAAGATCCTAAAAAGCATTCCCTATTAATTCCAACATCATATTTTGTTATCTTTATTTAACAATTACCCTCAGCAAAGAACACTTACCATGGCCTGCTCAATTTTATTATCAATCGCTACAGCACTAGTCCCTGACATACTGTAATAAAAAGTACATAAAAAAATTTATTTATTTACTGTAATGTAGGTACCATAAAAATTGAGTTCACAATTTTGTTAAACATTTTATATTCCTATAAAGAGAAACTTCAAACTATTCTAGAATATATACCTTTCATTGTCTTCGAGGGTATGATGTTCATCACTGCCTTGAGTAACTTCTGTTAAAGATTCTAAAAGGGTTGTATTAGCTGATTGAGTAGCGGATCCAGCTACAATGCCTGAAATGGAGTCCTGCTCCGGATCTGGTTGATGAAACGCTATATTTCCTTGCTGTATACCGCCTACAACATTTTGACAGTTAGCTGACACCTGTGCCACTTGCACTTGAGCATTACTACCAGAGGTTTGGGGTTGCATCTGAGATGGCGGTATCACTTGAGATTGTACCGGTGCTCCAGGAGCATGAATAGCTGAGGAAGTTTGCTGTGCACCTGTTTGAGGAACTGTGTGAATATTCTGGATGCCCTGCATTCCTTGTATGGCAGTCAATTGCTCTGAAATCTGAGTCATTGGTTTCTGGGTTTGCAATGGCTGCTGAGGCTGTTGTTGCTGTTGTTGCTGTGGGGGTTGCTGCTGCTGTTGTTGAGGCTGTGGCTGCTGTTGTTGTGTAACAAGAATATTAGGTGTCTGGGATGTTGGTACAGGTGCTTGTTGAACGGATGGCTGACAAACATTTTGAACTGGTAATGACTGATTCTGTGTGCTCACTGTTACGTATGTATCTTCTTTCGAATGAGGTATATTTTGTTGAGCCGTCACATTGCTATTACCAGTCTGTGTTATAATAGGAATAGAACCTTGTGGCATACTCTGAGACTGAGTTAAATTGTTCGGATGAGTTGGTTGCAGATTAGATGGTAACGTAGAACCTTGTCCTCCTTGTTGTTGTTGCTGCTGTTGCGATGCCAATTGTTGAGCAGACGATTGAAAATATTGGGGAATTTGTGAAGGTGCCTGAACTTTAGTCTGCGTTTGAACTTGTGTTGGATTATGCTGTGCATTAGGAGGAAGCGAGTTGCTTACTGCATAAGTAGCACTGGTAACCGATGCAGGGTTACTTGGTACACCAATTGAAGTATGCACATCTGGAAGCGTGGATACTTGTCCATTAGCATCAATACTTATACCTTTATCTTCTGATACAACTGACTGTTTAGGTGCATCTGGTACAACAATTCCACTGTCTGTTACTCCATACGATATGCATACCTCGTTTGGATCTGATACTTTAGGTGTACTAATCGCCGTTGGTTGATTGACTGATGTATGATCCAAGTAATCCATACAAGTCCATCTACCTCTTTTAAAAGGCTCAGTACTTTCAATTTTAACCACTTTAAATCTTTCATTTCTACCATGCGAATGAACTTCCCGCAGATCTGCATCTTGCTTCGCATTACTCGATAGTAAATTAATAATATTGTTGTCGGTAACAGATGTAATGTCCAAAGTATTAATATTGCTGTCATTTACCGAATTGCTGACATTATTCCCTTCAGAAGGTACAATTGCCAGGCCATACTGAGAACTGGTAGGAATCACCGGAGCAGTACTGAGTGCAGCATTACTGGTATTAAAGAATACATCCTCCTTGGAGAAGGTATCTTCAGAGTAGCTAGGCGTTTCGATATCAATGTCGGTAATACGCGAGTGCTCGACTGAATTATCTTCCGTGTGGGATTCATCCAGATCGTCGTTCGAGTCTTCGCCGGCATCGTTGCTCATGCGACTACTAACGCTTGTAATTTGAAAGGACGATGTCTTTTTCCGACACTGATTGTTAGCCGTCACGTTGCTCGAGGTGGTCAAACTAACCGGCTGGTACAGTTTCTCTGGCTCTCCTAACCGAATCGTCTCGGTGGTCGTACGATGAACTGGATTAGATGTTTTCCTACTACCATCCGATAGTTTATGCGATTTTCTGTGTACATTATCTGCCATTATTATAGGAACTTAACATTCGAGAGCCACGATCTTTGCATTCGTTGTTCTCTTGCATGTTAAAACCGACATTGCTGTTAGCCGGGGCCTTTCGGCTTCGAACTATCTGTCCCTGTCACGATCTTTGCGATTAATCCTCGAACAAACCGATTCTCACTCTTCGCGGTGATTCGAATTATATTCATATTCTCATGTTGCAGAGGTGTTGACAGTTCACCATTTCGTCAATTTCACGGGGAAGAAGTGCATTCGCTCGAGTACCGTCTACTCGAAACGAACACCCACACTTCGCGAACGCAGAATTGTCTTTTTATTCTTCACACCCGATTACACTACATTTAATATCACGCGTTTACACGTTACTATCTCACAATCCGACTTCTCATTATTCGTGTCCTCTCTACTCTATTATCCTAAGTGAGCAGTTTAAAAATGGCTGCCAATTCACTCACAGAATTGCCACGAATTATATCTAGAGCATCTGTGTGACTTCACAACGAAAAATCTATTTTCATCCGCGATGTAGGTGCATTACGAGAAATAAGCGTAGCTCCTCTCCTTTGACCCTTATTTAAACGAATATATATCCATAGAAATGATCCGAAGTCAACGAATCTTATTACAACGCTACTAACATTTGTCGTTTTAACGTTAATACAAGTTTTCGTTGATTTAAAAGCGGACTTACGCTTAACTGCATGCAAGTTTTATAAAAATTATGATTTTATAAATAAACATTATCGAGATTGTAAATAAAATTTGATTCAAGTTTACATGACACGAGTATTTAAATATATTAACTTTTAAAAAGCGAGTAAAAGTAATATAAGAAACTTTTATTTTATATCTATATACCATTGTTTTAACAATACAATATCTTTGTATATGTACAATGAATACACTTTGTTTTGAATGATCCGTCACATTTTCCACTACATGTATCTTGTATTACCCGCGCTTAAATGTCGTCACAAAACAAACACATGAAATGGAACCTTTAGATTTGTTTGGGTAATATTTAGAAACCTGGGAATTCAAGATCATAGAAATTTGAATATTTGCAAAATTTGAGAATTTGGAAGTTTAAATATCTAAGAATTATACTTACAAATATCAATATTTTTGCTGGTAAGAATATATAAATTATATGAAAGTTATCTTTTCGTAGTTTGTTATTTAAAATTACACGTGACTAAAACATTGAAATAATTTACAGAACTTTTATTGAAATGAATCTTTTCGTTGAAGAAGAAAAACAAATTTTTAGTTTTTTACACCAACGAAATTGTTGCTTAAGATGTTGTTTCCGTTTTCTTGGATGGCGTACACCAGATTGCTTTCAAGACCCTATTAAATTTGTAAAACGTGTAAGTTATATTCATTAGTTTCTTCTACATTTAATAAAATATAAATATTTGTTTTACAGTCAAAATATATTGACATAGAAGATAGTTTCACTGATGATGTGCTTTGCGTGGCTTGCTTGGGAATTCTTCAAAATAAAACACAAGAATTAGTTATTCAAAAAGTATGTGCAAATATTTGACTCAAGGCATAGATATTGTATATAAATTTGAAATAATTTTATGAACAGATTCAAGTTGAAGTACAGAAACAAAATTATGACAGTGAAACTTTTATGTGTGCATTGAAAATACCTGTATGCATTAGCATCAGAGAACGTTTGTTACATATTCAATGTGCCACTGAACTTAAACTTTCAGAAGATACATTACTGACTCTTAAAGTCAAACTTCAGACTATTAAAGATGTTTGGAAATGGGTAATGATTCCAAAAATAGAAAATGCAATTAAGAAGCAGGTAGATTTAACAACACCATCTGCATTTTTTATTGAAATTGTCTTGACATATAAGCATAATGAAACAGAATGTGGCACTTTGTAAGTTTATAAGTTATATTTTAAATTTTTACCTAGAAGTTTATGTCAAGAATTTTTATCTTAGTTAAATAATGCTTTCAATGCCTTTGTTATAGATTAAATATGTGCAAAGGATCAAATCCAACTACAAGTAAAAGGAAAAGAGAATGCAATGATAACAGATTCAGTAGAAAAAGTATAGAAACTTTAATGACCAATATTACAGATAAAGATTTTATTGAATATTTTAAAACTTTGTCATTTGAAACAATTGATAGTATTGATGTAGAAAATATTTTATGCTCCCATTCAAGTATTTTTGTTGGAGGTAATGTTTTTGAATTTTTAATAACTAGACAGTAAATGTTTAAGGTTGTTTACTTAATACATACATTATATTGTAATTTTAGGTAGATACAATAAACTATCAAGAAAACTTAGTCAAACACCATGGTTTATAAATGGGGAAAAAAAGATGCCAACATCTGTTCAAGATATAATATGTAATCCTATTATTGAAGCAGTGAAACCTCAATGTAAGCCAATATTTAAATAATATTATTAGTATTGATTAACCAACGTGTGATTTTATCTAATGTATAATATTATTTCTACATGTGTGTAGCTATTAAATTTTTATCATCCGGAAGAGAAGATGTTGATGTTAGAAATATACATGCAGGAAGACCATTTGCCATTGAATTAATTAATCCTCGTATGACAAAATTAACAGAAAAATTGTTATCAACTTTAGTTACCCAAGTAAATGAGGCCTCACAACAAGTACAAATTACATCAAATTTAAAAGTTTTATCTACGCCTGATTTAAAAATATTGAAAGAAGGTGAAAACGTTAAAACAAAATATTATCGAGCACTCTGCATATGTCGTAATGCATCGAAAAATACCATCTCGCTCGAAGAATTAAATAATCTAAAACGAGTGAAAATAACTCAAAAAACACCAGTAAGGGTATTACATAGAAGACCTTTATGTCCTAGAATCCGTTTAATATATGAAATGAGAGCTCGTTGGGCAAAACCTCAAGAACTAAGAAACTTGTTAGATACTACAAATGAAGATGTTAATAAGTTCTTTGTACTAGATATTAAAACACAAGCAGGAACATATGTGAAAGAATTTGTACACGGAGATTTTGGACGTACTAGACCAAGCTTATGCGATATTCTCAATTGTGAAGTTGATATAGTTGCATTGGATGTGACAGGTATTAATTTGAATTGGCCATGAATTGACTATTCAAAATATCTGTCTTTTATTGCAGAAACGAGTGTAAATATCATTAATTCACTTATATACTAAATAAACTTTATGAATTATTTCTTTAATGTCCTAATGTTCTTTATTGTCCCAGTAAAAAATGTATCCTAATTTATTTTACAAATTGTTTATGTTAACGTGCATCCTTATTTTTTTGAATCCAAAAATGCTTCTTTACAGCAGCCATAGAAATTCTTTCTGAACTTTTTCTTTTAATTAACTATAATAAAAATGAAATTATTATTTATGCAAAAAAAAAAATAATCAATCTTAACACATTACCTTTGATATAAGATCTTTAGCTCCAGGTGTAATTTGTTCTGGCCACTGTATATTTAATGTTTTTATCTTAACATAAGTTTCTTGTTGAGAATCACTAAGAAAAGGTGGCCTACCAACAAGAAATTCATAACAGAGAATACCTAAACACCAATGGTCAACATATATGTCATATTTTTGACCTGTTACCATTTCTGGTGGCAAATAATCTAATGTTCCACATAATGTATTTCTCCTGAAATCATTAATATCATAGCAATTTTTTTTTTAATTACGATTAAAAATCATTTACATAAAATATTTATTAAATACACTTACTTAGATGATGGTGCATGAACAGACCAACCAAAATCTGCTAATTTTACATCACCTTCATATGTAAGTAATAAGTTTTCTGGTTTTATATCCCTATGAATTACATTATTTCTATGACAATATTCTAATGCATCTGCAACTTGATATGTATACTTTGCAGACCTAACAAACAAAACAAGTTCTTTAAAAAATGAACATATCTTCCATAAAACAAAATTAAAACTCTTTAAATAAACATACAAATGTTCATTAAATCTTTCGTACGGTTGACGTTTTAATTCCTTATATAGTTCTCCCCTAGCAGCAAATTCTAGTACAAGATAAATACGTTTGTGATCATGAAAATATGTTAACATTTGAAGAATATGAGGATGCCTAAAAATTATATATTATAATACATTTAAAAAATAAAGAAAATATGCATTTACAAGTAAATTTACCTCAAATGTGTTTGAATTTCGATTTCGCGCATTACTTGCTTTTCTACACGTCCCTTCATTAACTCTATTTTATACAAAGTTTTTAAAGCAACCATATACTGAGTGGTCTTTTCTCTAGCCAAATAAACACGTCCAAACTTACCACGACCCAAAGGTGCACCAATTTCAAAATCACTTAAGCTCCATTGGTACCTATAAAATAACAATTTTAGCTTTATAATTTAGTAAGTTTTTAATTATTATAAAAAAGATTAT
This sequence comes from Megachile ligniseca, assembly GCA_945859555.1. Classification (NCBI taxonomy): domain Eukaryota; kingdom Metazoa; phylum Arthropoda; class Insecta; order Hymenoptera; family Megachilidae; genus Megachile; species Megachile ligniseca. The sequence goes on from OX243792.1 coordinate 4,126,062, forward strand.
TTATTTATACCTTGGGCCTCTACCTTCAACATGCTCTTCCATTTTACATAAGGTATCATGAATAACTTCTTTGTACTCTGATGGAACATTGGGAGGAGATTTAAATGCTTCTAAATTGGTCATAATGACTCGTACCTTAAATAATTTGCAAGTATTTTTATCAAATCAATTGTTCTTACAATTGCATAGAATTCCTTAACTTTCGTCTTCGCTTAATTCAACTGACACTTTTAATTCAAACTTAAAATGAATTCGCTGACCGACGTGACATCTGCAGGATTAAAATGACTAAAAATTCCATTTCGTTCCACGGTTTATCATGCTCATGCTCAATTCACATTTACTGCGGTGTAGCTCCCTATCTATATTTGTTTACTTTTCATTGGTTATCAACCATAAAATAATATCTGCTGATCAATTTTGACGTTTTTTAGTGAATTTTAAACAGGAATCTTCTAACTCGAATTCATAATGGTAATAAAGGGTGCTAAATTTTAATTAATTATATTTCAATAAAGAATTAAACGAAATATTACAGTTTCGTTACATTTTTTTTTAAATTTGTTTTTACTGAAAATATTATATGGTTATCGTTTTGAAATTATTTCTGATATAAAGAACAAAATTTAAACAAAGAAAATATATGTACTATTTTATGGTATTCCTTTTTTAGGGTAATGAGAGCTCTTTGCCTATGGAACTCTGTTCTAATTGTAAGTTAATATCGAACGTTATTTTTGATACCTCGAAATAACCTATTCTGTTTGATCGAACTTTTTCGTTTACAATATAAATTTTATTCCTTTTGAAATTATTTAAATTATATCGTGTGTTCATTTTAAGTTAAATTTAACAAAATTTATATGAATTTGTCTCCAAAACAATTTTCTGTTTTTTTTTTATCTTTTTTTATAATTATTGCCTTTGATTTATTTTTAACAACAACTAAACATAGCACCTGTAAAGTAGAAGATACCATATTTATTATGTTGTTATATTACAATACTGCTTCATAGTGATGTATTTGTGTATTCTCTCCTTGTATTCATTATCAACATATTTTTAAAATAAAAATATTAATGTGTCAGTTGATGTTGATGAAATTAGAAGATTGGGAAAACGATTTCGAAAATTAGATCTGGATAATAGTGGTGCTTTAAGTATTGATGAGTTTATGTCATTACCAGAATTACAACAAAATCCTTTAGTTCAACGTGTAATAGATATATTTGATGCTGATGGTAATGGAGAAGTTGATTTTAAGGAATTTATTCATGGTGTTTCTCAATTCAGTGTTAAGGTGTGTACAACAATTTTATTGTTTTATCGAAAAGGTTACCTTAAGTATATTTTGTCTTTTTTATAAAGGGTGACAAAGAAAGCAAATTAAGATTTGCCTTTAGAATTTATGATATGGATAATGATGGTTTCATAAGTAATGGTGAATTATTCCAAGTATTAAAAATGATGGTAGGCAATAATTTGAAAGATACACAACTTCAACAAATTGTTGATAAAACAATATTGTTTGCTGACAAAGATGAAGATGGTAAAATTAGTTTTGAGGAATTCTGTTCTGTAAGTAATAGATTATAGAAAATTAAAATTAAAGTAACTGCATAACATGTTTGTTACATGTGTTTTCAGGTTGTTGGTAATACAGATATTCATAAGAAGATGGTGGTTGATGTCTAAATAATCAAAACTTTTAAAAAATATTAAATACTAAAATATGGTAATATGTTTGATTTTATAAATTCATTATAATAGCAATTCATTGGATACTTATAAGTAACAAAATCTTGTAGCGTTAAATTATGATAGTTACTAAACCTTTAATCAAGCCAATTTGTACATCAGTTTGTCACCTTTAAAATGATCCCTATAGTGCAATGTATATTAGAATTTGTTGACCACCAACTTTCTACAATTGTGCACATTCTATAAATATTATATAACTTTTAATGTTATAATCAAATATCGTTCGTTACATTGCATATAAGTACATGCATATTTATTTTAGTTGAAGATGTTATGTTTGTGTAATAATTCTGTTATTATTTTGTAATTTATAACTTTATTTAATTAATGTATAAAAAGTTGTAAAGTTAATTTAGAAAAACTTTAGGAATACAGTTATAAATACTTAGATTGTTAAAAAGTGAAACATAATATTTCTTATATAAAAATCTAAAATATGTTTTGATTATTCTTTTAAAAAATATTCCAACAATTTACAATATAGATAGCTAAAAAATTTGCATTTTGTACTAACTGTGTTTCTGTAGTTTTTCAGTTAAACACTAGTAGACCTAGATGAACAGGCATATCTCATTTACGTTATATATAATATGAAATTTAACATATTGTTGAAATGTAAGTAGTGAATCTCAAAAATGTTTTTGATTAATTAATTTCAGTATGAATTTGTAATATACGTATTGTGTTCAAGTACTACCAAGTGTGCATTTGAAAGAAGTACATTATTTTCTTCAATATTATTAATTTAACATCCAAGAAGTTCTTCGTATAAAAAAAAGAGATTAATCTTTTAACATAAATCTGTCTTTCTTACAACTATTAATAAGACTGAAATAGGAATGAAATTTTCAAATGCACTATATTCTTTAAATAATTATATTTTTTAATTATGTGATTATTAAAAACATAATTTACTACAAAATTATTATTTATTCTGGTATTAGAGGTATTTGTACATTTACATATTATAAAGTCTTAATGTCTGATTCTAATGTTAAATCATAAACTTTATCAAAATGAATAGTAGGTGACAGCAGTTTACATTTAAACAATCTATATTTAAATCATTGTTACCAGTTTCATAAGTTAATGTCATATGATGAAAAGAGGAATTATTGATCTATTAAAGAGTATGTCAAGCAAGGTTTACATCTCTTTGAAATACTTACACTTAATGGAAATCTGAAGCAATCAATATATATGTACTGTCAGTAAATACTGAGTACCTTGAAATATTAACAATAAATACATGTATATTGATTGTCCAAGATCTGCGTAACAGAAAACCATTACTATTGTAATATATTATAGACTCTTCCATGTAATCTTTGCTTACCAATTCTGTATCTTTTACAATTTAAGAGGGAAACAGGTATTAATAATTACCAGTAAATGTTATATGATATTTATATAGTTTAGCTTCATTTAATACGTTACTAACTATGGAAATTTCTTTAAAGAAATGTAAATTATAAAACTCGGTTTGTTTACATGTGTATTTTATTTATTACATGTATAAACATGTAATAAAAACTGTAATTAGTTTTGCATTATACAACTTCAGTATAATCGATTAGTGCGTTTTTGTTTCAAATAGCGAATAATTTATAAACGGTATTACATACTTTTGAAATATACAAGAGGTATTTATTTATGAACAAAACATTGTATACACAACTTTGTTTTTCAGTGACATAAATTGTGCTTGAAATATATTTTATATTTAAATATTATGTTATTATAATATCTTCTACGTTATAAACATTCAACGTTGTACATGTAAAAAATTGTAAATCGTTTCAATCATCGCACAACGGAATGATAAATAAAAATTAACCAAACACTGTCAACAATGACATATGTTTTAGATGTTGGTAGCCCTGCTTCATCCCCCATCCTTCATTGTTTCTATTTAGTACCCGGTGTGTTTGCGTTTTTCGTTGTTTCTTGCTGAAAGTTTTGCTACAGGTTCTAGCAGTTTGACGAAAATTGTCGACAGAAATTATTTAGTGAATAAAGAAGGCGGAGGGGGCAGTAAGTGAAAAAAAAATGGAAAATTTGGAGGAAGTGCTGCAAGCATTAGACGAGTTTCAGAAAATGCGTCCAAGCGAAATACCTCGAGAACTCGAGGACTATTTATGTTGGGTCGCAAAAACCGGTGATCCTGTTTATCAGTGGTCATTAATAAAAACTCTGTTCAGAGAAAAACTTACTCGCGTAATGACTGATTTCTACGAAAGCTGTCCATCGCTTGATCTCGCACCTTGTCCTAACGTCGAACATTTTAACTATGATACTATGAAAAGCAATCTTTTGGAACGTTTAGAATCTTTTGCAAATGCTCCATTTACCGTGCAACGAATTTGTGAGTTATTGACAGCACCACGTAAGGAGTATAATAGAGTTGACAAATTTATGCGAGCTATTGAAAAGAATATCTTGGTTGTTTCTACCAGAGAACCCGGATCAACAGCTAGAAGAAATGAGAATGGAGATGGTATGGTCAATGGATCTGTAGATGAAGATACATCAGTAACACAACCTCCTCGGGATATAGAGATGGAATATTGGGAAAAGGACTGTTCTTCCACAGTTACAATTAACGTACCTACAGTCGAAAATGAAACGTCATTGTTACAAACTGTTGTGCCAACTACTACTGTAGTAAAAAATGTGTTTGGTACAGAAGAGATTTCTCATGAAAAAGTAGAATCGACATCTAAATCAGATAATGATGTGTCTAACTTCATACCTACAACTTCAGAGTTTACTAGTGTTCCCAATTTAACTTCTTCAACACAAGCACAAAATTCACAGATAGAACCAACAATACAAAATTTATCGACCATGGTTCCTGAAACTTCTGGAATTGTCAGTGATGTTTCGGAAGCTATGATGAACGAAGATACCAGTTCTCAGCCCAGTTTGGAACTGGAAAACGATGGAGGTGAAGTTGTAGATTCTTCACGAAAATTACAAACTACCTTTCAAACAAAAGATTTTAGTTCTTCTGAAAGTAAGCCATTAAAGTTTTATGTAGATAATTCTAAAGTAAATGAAAAAATAGAAGTTGGACCAATATCAATTCATGTTCAAGAAAAGTCAAGTAAAGTTGACGATGTTCCAATGAAATCAGATATTGAATGCAAAACAGTACAGAATAGCAAAGAATCTGTTTCTCCAATTGTTGAAAATCTTTTAAATACATCAAATGAAAATTTGGAAGATACAATCAAGTCAAGTACTCAGGTAGAAGATACACAAACAATTACTCAAGATACAAATGGTTCAAACATAGAGAATAAAGAAGTACAACCTTTAAAAAATGCTGACATAGGAAATACATCTCAAGAAAACAGTTTAGAGAAGTCTAGTAATGATGTAAGTCTAATTATTGATAATGTAAGTACAGAAGAAAGCACATCAGCAAACATGTCTGAGGATACTCCTGTAGATGTAGAGAACTTAAAGGAATTCAATAAAGAAGCAGAATTAACAGAAGACTGCAAACCTATTGTGGAAGAACCATGTTCCAAAGATAATGCAACGGAAAATTTTAATTGCGATCAAGAGAAAGATAATCTAACTATAACTGAAGCTGTAGAAGATGAAACTAGAATAATAAAATCTCTAGTACCTGATCCAATACCCATTATTGAGGAACCAAAAGACACTGAGGCTGTTCATACGAAAGTAGAGGGTACTACATCAATTATTGAAATATCAGAAAATCAAGAAAATCAAAATCCTATAGCAATGAATCAGTCAAGAAATGAAGATAAAATGTGTGTCGAAGATAGCAATATAACGGAATTGGAAGGTAATAATATTACTGCTTCTACTATGATTAAAATTGAAAATAGTGATACAGTAATAGAAAATACTACGAGTAAAAAGGTACAGGAACCAGTAGAGTTAATGGAAGTAGACGAAGAAGAAACGTTATCCGTATTTCAGCAGAGTGACGAACCAATGGAGCAAGAAGCAGCACAATCATCTAGAAGTTAATAATGTGTAAGAAACAGGTTCTATTACTTTTAATGCTTGATTTTTATTTAAACAGGAAGCAAAAATATATTGAAAAAACAAATTTACCTATATAAGAAAATCTTTATTGTAGTTTAAATATGATTTGTATGACTTTCCTTAGATGATTTAATATGTAAGACGTATAAGAAAATATCATAAAATTTGCAAAAGATCGTCAAATTATATATCATTTATTGCTTTATTAATTTCATAATTGCAATTAAATCAAGTAAATTTTGGTATTGTACAGAACTTGTTCATATGAATTTCTAAGCTCCTGTAGAAAGCAAAACACTGCCTATTCCCAGAACATTATAATAGTAATGACCAGTTTTGACCACGGTTTGGGTTTTAACTCAAATCAGTTTGTAAAAAATTTCACCATGGATTTATACGGACAAAGTTTTTACTTAGGATGTGGCTGTGGCTCATGACTGGAGCATATGAAATTCTACTGAGGCTCCTAATGAATACAATGTGTGATAGTTACATAAACAAAGTATATTAAATACATAATTTGAAATTTTTAAATACTTTTTACTGGCATATAGAAATTCATTGGTATGCCTTTGAACATGGATTAAACTATAAATTCAATTATTAAATACCAAACTGGTTACTGGTCTTATGTACAGAAATATCTTTTGAAACTGAAGTAATTGGTGAATAATTGACAATTCAAATAATACATCAATTTTAAAACTTTAATAGCTTTCAATAATGTATGTTCACAGAAATGACAAAAAGTGATAAAGGTTTCAATTGTATTAATACATAATTGGAATCAAAATATAGATTCCATTTTATGAAGCAAGTTGTAACCAATAAATAAATGCCTTTATTACACATATTATCTACATAAAAATAATGTAAAACATAGCAAGGATAAAAGTTTGTTTTTTCTCTAATTAGAAGGAACAAGTGATATAACTCTCTTTATACCTTGCTGTGTTTTTCAGTATAAAGATAATAGTTAAATATTTTATCAGGTAACACGAATATTATAATAACCTCCTTTTCTCCTAAAGGAGAATATACTAGACTTGTATAATGTTTTAAAAATTCTCCTAGTTTAATTATAATAATTTACTTCTGGTCATGTGTTTACATTGGATATTTTTAAGCAAATACACATTTAAAAGTAATTTATCAAGAAGTATATTAATTGTAGTAATAGTATATTAATTTAAAAATAACATAAATCAATGATGCAAAATATATTGATATAACTTAAAATAGCAGTGTATATTGTTTTATAGGAAAATATATTAAAAATTATTACCAAAGTGGGATTATTTATAATACCTGCCTTACATCTTACATCAAAGAAGACACATGGTTTTGTGACTTTTACATAAAAATACTTACTTAAGTATTTATGCGTTATATACATTATTTTGATACACTAAATGAAGCTATAAACACATTAAATTCCAAATTTATCTCTTGTTAATGAGTGTATATTTTTTTGTTGATGAAAAGCAGTTGATAAATAAGAAATCCAATGGTTGTAAAAGTTAATTTAAACATGAACTTTTGTAGTATTACATAATTCCTTAAGAGTCAGTATATTGTGTAGAGAAACTCATCAATAAAATGCAGTTACAAAATAACACATTGTATTCTATAAATTAATAAATTTATTAATTATTTATTACAAATGTGACTTTCAATGACCTTTATGAATCATTTTTAGATACTACTAGTCATTTATTTCATTTATAGCTACTGCATATGGTTCATTGAGCAATTAATATATGTACAGACATACGATTTTTTTAGTATACTAATATTAAAATTTAAGTAAAAGTTTGATACTGAATTAGTTTGTTAAAGTAACTGTCATTTAAATTTTTAAGTTCTTCGTAAGTTCCACTTTCTGCTACTTGTCCTTTATTTAAGACTACGATTTTGTCAGCATTTTTTATTGTACTAAATCTGTGGGCTATAACTAATACTGTTCGACCCTGAACAGCTTTTTCTAGGGCTTGTTGTATATAATGTTCACTTTCTGCATCCAATGCACTTGTTGCTTCATCCAGAATTAAAATTTTTGGTTTCTAAACACAAGTAAGTTTAAAATATAATCTTTAACCACATAATAGTTGTTTTAATAATATTTTTACCTTTATCAATGCTCTGGCAATAGCAACTCTTTGTCTTTGTCCACCACTAAGTGTAATACCTCTTTCTCCAACTATTGTGTCTAAACCATCTAACATACATTTTGTAAATTCCAAAACATGAGCACTTTTTGCAACTTCTTGCACATCATATTCTGTTGAATTTTCTAAGCCATATAATATATTTTCTCTTATTGTTCCACTAAAGAGAATGGGCTCCTGAGAAACAATACTGATCTGCGATTTCACCCATGCAGGATCAAGGGACCTAAGATCATTATTGTCCAAAAGTATACATCCTGAATTAGGATCATAAAATCTCAACAAAAGTGATGCAATTGTAGACTTTCCACAACCTGATGATCCAACAATAGCAATTACCATACATTTTGGGATCTTCAAACTGAAATTTTTCAAAACCCATGAACTCTTCCTTGTAGGATAAGCAAAACTGACATTTTGGAATTCAATATCACCTGATAATTGATTTTCCAGAATTTTGCCGCCACAAATAGGTATTGCTGGCTCTCTTTCAATTAATTCAACTAAACGCGTGTTTGCACTTAATGCTTTATTTAATTCGCTATAAAACGAAGTCAATCCATTTAAAGAAATTCCTACGTACGTAGCATATATTAAGAAAGCACTTAAGTTTCCAACTGTGAGAGACAAATCAGAAACCATTGTTCCGCCATAATACAAAACAGACAGGATGATTACATTTCCTGAGAAACCAGTTAACCCAAAAAATATTCCTCTATTTAAACTTTCTTTATAGCATACATTAAGCAGTTTATCTAATTTAGAGTTATAATGATTAACTTCATTCATTTCTTTGGCAAATGCTTTGACTGTCCTTATATTACTGATTCTTTCTTCAGCTATAGTATTTAACGATGCCAAATTATCTTGTATGTCTTTTGAAATCTTTTTTAAAATGCGGCCATAAACTATGGCTAAACCAGCAAGTGGTGGTACTACAGCTAGACCAAGTACAGCTAATTTAGGCAAAGTATAGAACATCATGGATATTCCAGCAACACTCATAACAGTAGACCGTAATCCATCTGATAAATTTCTTGTTAATGCATAACTAACAAGTTGTGCATCTCCTGAAATCGACAAAATGAAATGTAGTAATGCAAGCAACAAACTTGAAATTATTCAATGTAATAATGCTTCAAAGCTTAAATATATACCAGACAATTTCCCAACAAATTCTCCTGTACTAGATCTATCGAACATTGCTATCTCCTGACGAAGGATAGCAGAGTACAGTCGTTTTCTTAAAGACTGAGTTATTCTGTGTCCAGCCGTAGATATTAAGTATACTCTACAAAAATTACATATACCTCCGATAAGAAATATTCCAAATAAAATAAGGCATAATCGATTGAGATTATCTTTCATATTTTCTTTCTCAGTTGTGTAAATGACATCGATCAACTTTCCTAAAGAAAAAGGTACAGCCATTGTGACAGCTGATGAAACCAGCAAAAAAGTAATAGCACCGAATAACCTCCATTTTTCAGGGACTGCTAACATAAATAAATTTTTAAAATTAGATATTCTTTTCTTTCGTATAGTGGTACGTCCGCTGGAGTTTAAAATTTTCGATTCCACGATATTGGTTCCATGACATCTTAAAGAAGAAAATACACATGTTTTTCCATAGATCTTGATCGATGGTACTGAATGTGTATAAAATAATTGTTTATACACTATCGGAGATTTATAAAATTCTATACTTTTTGCAGTAATATTTTTTGTGAATAACCTCCAAACAAGCATCATTTTGTAACAAATTTATAAGCGAAGTAATTCGCAAAGTGAAATGTCACTGGAACTAATGCTTCATCATCAATGACTTGAAATTACAACTTTTAAAATGAATTATATACCAATGAATTATATACCCACAAATTGTACGTAGTTTTTTTTGTTGCGTGTACTAGAAATGTTACGAATCATTACGTATTATACGAAAGGAATATGAAAAGTTTTTTACATTCTGATTTTTATACATATACTTATTATTAACAACGACAACGTGCATGATTTATTTATTAAAAATTTTTTTAAAATTGAAGTACTGAAACAGATATTTAAACAATATTTTTAATATTTTGATATAGGGAAACAAGATTCGTATTTAACAAGAAGAAATAATCAGCTTTAATATTTATATAAACACTATTTTCGAAAATATTTAATCAATTTTTTATATTAAATATTAGAACTTGAAAGTATAATTAATATATTAAATGTTGAACTTATACATAATTAATTATACGATATCATTTATGTGTGAGGAAATGTGTAAAATATATAATTAAAATTGGCATCAATTCAATTTAAATGTTTAAAACGCATTTGAAATTACTTTGGTTAATAAAGTATAGTTTGGTTGAAATAAGTCATTTTCATTCGTAAATAATACTGCTATACTCTGTTCAACGAGAGATCATACTTAATTCGCGCAGCTCAGCTAACTTCAGCAGACTCCCTATCAGTTGGTGCTTACCTCATCAGTTATATACGCTGTGAACAAAAATGTATCGACAAGGCGGAGACATAATGATACATAAGTAGCATGAAAGAAATATTTAAAATAAAAGATCACTGGGTATACACATTAGCGGCACAAAAGTCACAACATGCGTGCACATTGCTCGTGGTTACAATGCGTGTTCGAACCAATGAGAACAGATATGCGTAGAATGAACGAAAACTCGTCAGATGATGGGTATGATTTCCCGTTTGAATTAATTTGAATGTATACTTGAATAGTGTTTATCAGAAAGAGTGGGGGAAACCTTTCAAAGCATACAATTTAGTTGAGCAAACCGTAATAACCAATGTAGAGGTTATAAACTCCCAATACATAGTTCTCACGAAGAACGCACCACCTTTATTTTTCTGTATTTACTATAAATCACAGAATTAATGACATTGACTAGTTTAATCGTTCGTGTGTGTACAACACATAGAACTAGCTTGTAATACATTTGACTTGTAACCAGTGTGTATCAAAACATGAAGAATTTATGTGACAGACATCGCCTCGTAATAATGTAGCTGAAGATACATTATTATCGTTTGATTCTTTAGGGAAAGTATAGAAATAATGACAATCATGAAAATATTGTATCATCATGCAAAATTCGTTTGATGTCAAATAGGTATGTAGACATTATCATTAATTTCTGTTTGCCTCTAATTTTATTCTATGTTCATGTCATGTTTTTTCAGGTATCAATACAAGGGAATTAATAAAAATTCAGCTGTAAAATTGATAGCAGTAAATTTTTAACAATGTTGACTACTCTCTTACAGCAGTTTGTTCAAAGACTTAAATCCAAAAATGAAGAAACACGTAATAAGGCAGCTAGAGATCTCTGTCTCTATGTTAAAACAGAGTTACGTGAAGCATCACAAGAAGAAATTACAGCTTTTATGGATGAATTTAATCACCATATATTTGAAATGGTATCCGGATCAGATGTCAATGAAAAAAAAGGGGGAATATTAGCAATAGTTTGTCTTATTGGAGCTGACGTAGGAAATATTAACACACGAACTATACGATTTGCCAATTATTTGAGAAATTTATTACCTTCTAATGATGTGGGGGTCATGGAATTGGCTGCAAAAACTGTCGGAAAATTGGCATTAGTTTCAGGTACTTATACAGCAGAATATGTAGAATTTGAAGTAAAGCGTGCCTTTGAATGGCTTGGCGGAGATAGACACGAAGGTAAAAGACACGCCGCTGTTCTTGTTTTAAGGGAACTTGCTGTTTCCATGCCGACATATTTTTTTCAACAAGTAACTCCATTTTTTGAGCTTATATTTAACGCAATACGTGATCCAAAACCTGTGATAAGAGAAGGTGCAGTGGAAGCACTAAGAGCTGCTTTGGTTGTTACTGCACAGAGAGAAACAGCAAAACAAATGCACAAGTCTCAATGGTACAAGCAGTGCTATGATGAAATAGTAGCAGGATTCGAAGAAGTATATACTAGAGAAAGGGGAGTTAATAGGGATGATAGAATTCATGGTTCATTATTAATATTGAATGAATTACTTAGATGTAGTAACATTCAATGGGAAAGAAATTATGAAGCTTTAATGGAACGATTGAATTGCTCCACTCAACAAACTGAAAATGATATTTTGTCTTTGATGCCTCGTTTAAAAACAGTTATTGTATCCAAGTGGTCTAGTTCTTCTCAAAGTTCTTCTAATTTTCAGCAAACATTGTATCCGGTGCATGAGTCTGCAGTTTGTCGTTGTTTGATGCAAGAAAGATTAGATGATATCTATAATGATGTAATGAATCAAAGAATGTCTAGAAATCCACATATTCAGCATGCACTTATGATGTTGTTACCCAGACTCGCAGCATTTAATAAAGAGAAATTCACAAAAGATCATTTGAGAGAATCGCTAGTATATCTTTTAATGACTTTACGTAGTAGAGAAAAAGATCGGTACGCTGCATTCACTACAATTGGATTTATAGCCGTCGCTGTAGAAGATTCGATAAATCCTTATCTTTCAAAAATTATGGAAGTAATTAAGAGTTTATTACCTTCTAAAGATACATCTACTAAAAAAAGAGGAGCACCATTGGAACCAGCAGTATTTATTTGCATAACTTTACTTGGACATGCAGTAAAACAAGTTATAGCTGCAGATGTAAGGGATCTATTGGAATCGATGTTAGCAACTGGATTGAGTCCAATACTTACAACGTCACTTAGAGAATTAGCCCACAGTGTTCCATCGCTAAAATCGGACATATCTCAAGGACTCCTGCGAATGTTATCTCAAGTTTTGATGCAAAAACCTTTGAGACATCCTGGTGCACCATGGACTGCAACTAGTCCTATTTCTGTTCCTCCAACGGAAGTAGATATTCCATCAACAGTTTTAGCATTGAAAACTCTTGGAACATTTAATTTCGATGGTAATCCACTTTTACAATTTGTTAGGCGATGTGCAGATCATTTCCTTACATCTGAGCAAGCAGAGGTTCGGTTAGAAGCGGTAAGAACCTGTTCCAGATTATTACGATTAGCATTAAATCAACCAGGACCCACAGTGACTAATACCGTTTCTACTGTTCTTGGAAAATTATTAGTGGTAGGCATTACTGACACAGATCCTGATGTAAGACTTTGGGTTTTAGCCTCTTTAGATGATTCTTTTGATATTCATCTAGCACAAGCAGAAAATCTATCAGCATTATTTATTGCAATGAACGATGAAATGTTTGAAATAAGAGAATTAGCGATTCGTACGATCGGACGATTAAGTACGATGAACCCAGCGTACGTTATGCCATCTCTTCGGAAAACGCTTATACAGTTTTTAACCGAATTAGAACATTCGGGTATGGGTCGTAACAAAGAACAAGCTGCTCGTATGTTGGATCATTTGGTCGTTAGCGCACCAAGACTCATAAGACCATACATGGAACCCATTTTGAAAGTTTTGGTTCCGAAATTGAAAGAACCTGAATCGAACCCTGGCGTAATTTTAGGCATACTACGAGCTATTGGTGATCTAGCTGAAGTTAATGGTGCTGAAATGCAACAATGGATGCCTGAACTTTTGTCTATATTGCTGGAAATGCTGGTGGATGCTAGTTCTCCAGAGAAAAGAGGCGTCGCATTATGGGTTCTTGGTCAATTAGTTGGAAGCACAGGACACGTTGTAAAGCCATACATGCAATACCCTTCGTTATTAGATGTTTTAATAAACTTTTTAAAAACTGAACAACAACCAATTATTAGAAGAGAAACGATAAGAGTTCTTGGATTACTTGGTGCTTTGGATCCATACAAACATAAAATGAATCTTGGTCAAATTGATTCTCAACTAGATACTCTTACTTCGATGGCTGATACTAAAAGTGATATTGAAAATACACAAGACTTAACAACAAGTGAAATGTTAGTAAATATGTCTTCGTCGACTTTAGAAGAATATTATCCAGCTATTGCAATTGCAACGCTTATGAGAATTATACGAGATCCGACATTATCGCAGCATCACACTATGGTGGTTCAAGCGGTAACGTTTATATTTAAAAGTTTAGGAATAAAATGTGTGCCATACATTTCTCAAGTAATGCCAAGCTTTCTGAACGTTGTTCGTACGGCGGATGTTAATTTTCGAGAATATCTGTTTCAACAACTGGCCATTCTTATAGCCATCGTAAAACAACATATTAGAAATTATTTGGACGATATTTTCAATTTAATCAAGGAATTCTGGACTGTGAATAGCCCATTACAAAGTACATTAATACTTCTAGTCGAACACATTGCAGTTGCATTAGGTGCAGAATTTAAAATTTATTTGCCACAATTAATGCCACAAATATTAAGAGTTCTGACACATGACACAAGCAAAGATAGATCAGTTACTGTCAAACTTCTTCAAGCACTTCAAAAATTTGGCAATAATTTAGACAACTATCTCCATTTAGTTTTGCCACCAATAGTAAAATTATTTCATGCTACTGACTGTCCAATAATGGTAAACAGAGTAGCCCTTGAAACCGTTGATCATCTGGCTGACACATTGGATTTTACAGATTTTGCATCCAGAATTGTACATCCTTTGGTTCGAACCCTAGATCAATGTCCAGAGCTACGAAATACAGCAATGGATACGTTGTGTGCATTAGTGATACAATTAGGGAAAAAGTATCAAATATTTATATTACTGGTACAAAAGGTTATGACGAAACACAAGATTAGCAACCCACGTTACGATGTTCTAATCGATAAAATTTTAACAGAAAGTACTGTTGCTGATGGTGAAGATTATCTGCTAATACGACATCGACATTCAAGAAACAAGAATCGTGATGTGTCACTGACATCGTCGGACACAACCACGATAAAAAGATTACACGTATCCGCATCAAATCTTCAAAAAGCTTGGACAGCAACGAGAAGAGTTTCAAAGGACGATTGGCTCGAATGGCTAAGAAGTTTGTCAATTGGCTTGCTCAAGGAATCTCCTTCACCAGCATTAAGATCTTGCTGGGCTCTTGCACAAACATATTCTCAATTACCTAGAGACTTATTTAATGCAGCATTCGTTTCCTGTTGGACAGAATTAGATGATACATATAAATCAGAGTTGATTCAAACATTACAACAAGCACTGATGGTTCCTGATCTTCCGGAGATCACACAAACGATCTTAAATTTGGCGGAATTTATGGAGCACTGTGACAAAGGACCATTGCCACTGGATAACAAAATTTTGGGTGAACGAGCAATGCACTGCAGAGCATATGCAAAAGCGCTGCATTATAAAGAGGATGAATTTCACAAAAGTAGAAATAGTAATGTTTTTGAGTCATTGATATCTATCAATAATAAACTTCAACAGAAAGAAGCCGCGGAGGGTTTGTTAGAATATGTTATGAATCAAAATAATCAACAAGATCTAAAAGTACAAGTTCGCTGGTACGAAAAATTACATAATT
This sequence comes from Megachile ligniseca, assembly GCA_945859555.1. Taxonomy (NCBI): domain Eukaryota; kingdom Metazoa; phylum Arthropoda; class Insecta; order Hymenoptera; family Megachilidae; genus Megachile; species Megachile ligniseca. The sequence continues at coordinate 4,141,488 of OX243792.1, forward strand.
GGGATAAAGCATTACAGTTGTACAGAGAAAGATTGGAAAGTGATTCTACCGACGTAGAATCGACCTTAGGCGAAATGCGATGCTTAGAAGCGCTTGGAGAATGGGGACAATTACATGATGTAGCCACTAAACAATGGTCGCATCAAAATGATGAGATCAAACAAAGAATGGCTAGGATGGCAGCAGCTGCCGCATGGGGTTTGAGTCAGTGGGAAAGCATGGAAAAATATGTATCTTTAATACCAAAAGACACCCAAGATGGGGCTTTCTATCGGGCTGTTTTAGCAATTCACGATGAACAATACAATATTGCTCACCAACTTATTGACAGTGCCAGAGACTTGCTGGACACAGAATTAACTGCCATGGCAGGTGAAAGTTATCAAAGAGCTTACAATGCAATGGTGGAAGTTCAAAAGTTAGCAGAACTAGAAGAAGTAATACAATTCAAACTCGTTCCAGAAAGAAGATCTACCATTAAATCTATGTGGTGGGAAAGATTACAAGGTGGACAAAGAATAGTTGAAGATTGGCAAAAGATTATTCAGGTTCATACATTGGTTGTTTCACCACAGGATGATATGTATACATGGCTGAAATATGCTAGCCTTTGCAGAAAAAGTGGTAGTTTAATGTTATGCCACAAAACGTTAGTTATGTTACTTGGGGTCGATCCATCGTTAACCCCTGATCAACCATTGCCAACCACCCATCCTCAAGTAACTTTTGCTTACTGTAAGCATATGTGGGTTGCTAATAAACGAGATGAAGCATACAATCAATTACAAAGATTTGTACAGACATCTCTGCAGACAACTTTGTCAGTTGTAAATCCAGAAGATGAAAAGCAACAAGAAGTAAGAAAAAGACTACTTGCTAGATGTTATTTAAAGCTTGGAGAATGGTTAGAGGCTCTGCAAGGCATAAACGAACATTCTATACCGGCAGTGTTATCTTATTATGCTGCGGCAACGGAACATGATCCAACATGGTACAAAGCATGGCACGCTTTCGCGTACACTAATTTTGAAACGGTTCTATTTTACAAACATCAACAGGGTGAATCAAACGCTGAGAGCACTCCAGGGAATGGAACTCGCAATAATCTCTCTAGTTCACAATATATATCTCAGTTCACTGTACCGGCAGTAGAAGGATTTTTTAGATCCATCAATCTTTCTCATGGAAATTCATTGCAAGATACACTTCGTTTATTAACATTGTGGTTTGATTATGGACAGTGGCCAGAAGTGTACGAAGCTATCGTAGAAGGTATTCGACTAATTGAAATCAATACGTGGTTACAAGTAATTCCTCAACTTATAGCGAGAATAGATACACCCAGAGCCTTGGTTGGTCGATGCATACATCATCTTTTAATAGATATTGGAAAAACACATCCCCAAGCTTTAGTTTACCCATTAACAGTGGCATCAAAAAGTGCCAGCCATGCCAGAAAAACTGCTGCAAATAAGATTCTTAAAAGTATGTGTGAACATAGTCCAACTTTGGTGCAACAAGCAATGATGGTTAGTGATGAATTAATTAGAGTTGCAATTCTCTGGCACGAGCTTTGGCACGAAGGATTGGAAGAAGCTAGTAGACTATATTTTGGAGAAAGAAATGTTAGAGGAATGTTTGATACATTAGAGCCTTTACATGCAATGCTAGAAAGAGGTCCGCAAACATTAAAAGAAACTTCTTTTAATCAAGCTTATGGTAGAGATTTAATGGAGGCACAGGAATGGTGTCATAGATACAAAGCATCGCGTAATGTCAGAGACTTAAATCAAGCTTGGGATCTATACTATCACGTTTTTCGACGGATATCTCGACAATTGCCACAATTAACTAGTTTAGAGCTTCAATATGTCAGTCCAAAATTGCTTCTTTGCAGAGATTTGGAACTAGCTGTGCCAGGAAGTTATAGTCCTGGACAGCCAATAGTCAGAATAGCAAGTATTCATAGTTCTATGCAAGTAATAACGAGCAAACAACGACCAAGGAAATTGTGTATAAAAGGTTTGTCATCTTCGAGTCAGTTATTGTAATGTATAGTATTGAAAACTGTTAATGTTTAAAATTCTATTTGAACAGGTAGTAATGGTAAGGATTATATGTTCCTTTTAAAAGGACACGAAGATCTTCGACAAGATGAACGTGTGATGCAATTATTTGGTCTAGTCAATACTCTCCTGCTGCATGATCCAGATACATTTAGAAGAAACCTAACTATCCAAGTGAGATAACATATTACACGCGTAATTTTCTGATATAACACGGACCTTCCCAAGTAGAGAATATCCAATCCCAAAATATATGGTACTATCCTCTATTTCTCCTTCATACAGAAGGAGCTAAAGAAGGGGAGAAAGAGTATATTATATATTTTAGGATCAAATTTTTCGTACTTGAAAAGGTCTGACATAACAAATATCTCGTTATAACAAATACCTTATTTTACGTTTAGAGATATGCTGTAATTCCATTATCCACAAATAGCGGTCTGATTGGCTGGGTACCGCATTGTGATACGTTACACACTTTAATTAGAGATTACAGAGAAAAGAAGAAAATATTGTTAAACATAGAGCATAAGATAATGTTACGCGTAAGTAGTATTATGCGAATTAAAACTTAATGTTTTTAACAATTTAATTAAAAAGATTTCATTCACAGATGGCTCCAGGTTATGATCATCTTACGCTTATGCAAAAGGTTGAAGTGTTTGAACATGCTCTCGAACATACACACGGTGACGATTTATCGCGGCTTCTTTGGCTAAAATCACCATCCAGCGAAGTATGGTTTGATCGCAGAACAAATTATACTCGTTCTCTCGCTGTTATGTCAATGGTAGGGTATATTCTTGGTCTTGGAGATCGGCATCCCTCGAATTTAATGTTAGATCGTTTAAGCGGGAAGATATTACATATTGATTTTGGAGATTGTTTCGAAGTGGCCATGACCCGTGAGAAGTTTCCTGAAAAAATACCATTTCGATTGACTCGTATGTTGATCAATGCAATGGAAGTAACGGGAATCGAGGGCACGTACAGAAGAACTTGTGAATCAGTAATGTCAGTGCTTCATCGTAATAAAGATAGCTTAATGGCGGTGTTGGAAGCATTTGTCTACGATCCTCTTTTAAATTGGAGATTGATGGATAGTGCTGCGTTGAAAGGTAAAAGATCCGATGCTCAAGGGATGAGTGCTAGCAGTAATCAAGAGCATAGCGACACATTGGATTCTCTTACTGCCACGTTACCAAAGAAAGGAGTACCGTGTAGCGTTGAAAATGGAGGTAATATATTATCTATTACTTTAATACATGGCATGAACATGAAATTGAACGTTTTTTTAACAGGTGATACCAATCAGCCAGAAGCGCTTAACAAAAAAGCTCTTGCAATCATAACAAGAGTAAGGGATAAATTAACAGGACGCGATTTCTCTCATGAAGAAACATTAAGCGTTCAACGTCAAGTTGACCTTTTAATTCAACAAGCTACCAATAATGAAAATTTATGTCAATGTTATATCGGATGGTATTTTCAATCTTTCATTATATTTTTAAATTTAATTACATTATTCGTATTAGTATATATTATTAATATTATTAAATATATGTTTAATTACAGGTGTCCTTTCTGGTAAACATAAATTTTCATAAGTGAGGTCTTGGATATGTATCATATGCAGTCTCGTTCCTGTTTTTGCATTTTTTATTATTAAGGAATGACTATATGTAACACCATAATATTAGAGCATATTGTACATAAATAAGCTACATTATTACATTGATTGTATATAATATTCGTGTTATTCTCACTTATCAGGTATAATGTACATTAGAAATCACGCTTCAGAAGCCTCGTAATAATTACTTATGTATTATTTATGTAAACACCAGAAAACTGCTCAGGAATAAGATTATGGTAACAATATTTTTTTTTAAGGATTGTCTTTGTATTCATTGAAACTTGTACACGATATCTTAGTCATTGTAATTGCATCGATCAATTAATATCGATTAGTTTATATAATACATTATAGAAATGATTAGTGTTTGATATGCCTACACAGACCGATTTCAGTGATGTTTTAATATTTGGACGGAAACCAGTAGTAACATACAAGACATTACAGCTAGGGGTATCGATAGTTCTTCGAGAGAATCTCAAAACTTACGACCGTCCACGCATTATGTGCAAGGAAAAAGTTATTAAAAATTATGCACCTAACAATACATTAAAAGATCATTGAAATCACTCTATACTGGTATATCAAATAAATCCTCACATTTTTACTGTGAGATATTACAATATAATAGTAAAGAAGTTAATACAAATATTTATTGCAATATTTCTGCATTTCCAATACCAAAGGCCTGAGGTAATAGTTTGCTTATTGTAGTTTTTAGAACACTTTTGGTATCAGGTCCAGTCAAGTAAATTAGTATATCTCCAAACTCTACAATGGCCTGTCTACAAAAACCACATGGAGTGACAAAAGCATTCTTTTCTTTGTCTGCTGCTACTACTGCCAATGCTTTAAATTTTCGTTTTCCTTCTGATACTGCTTTTACAATAGCGGTTCTTTCTGCACATGTTCCAACAGGATAAGATGCGTTCTCTACATTGCATCCTGTGAAAATAGTTCCATCGACGCAAAGTATTGCAGCTCCAACCTTAAATTTACTGTAAGGTGAATAAGAGTACTCACGGGCTGCTATACTCTTCTTTATCAAAGTTTGAATATTTGGTTCTACAAAACATAAATATTTATAAATATCACATTTATTGCTTAATAAATTATATCAGTAAATGGAAAGAACTGTTTGAGTGTCTTTATTTTGAAGCATGACAATATTTTTATTAAGAAATAATACATAATGAATTTATAAGTAAATATATATATCACATAAATATCTGCTCATCTTTAATACTAAAAAAAAAAAGCAGCCATATGTTCCTCTACTTTATTTGGCATATTTTGGCGGAAAAATTTGAAGAGTATGTTACATAACAATGGAAAATTGTAAGATTATGTGAAAATCAACATGTTTGAAACTTATATTTCAAATATATACATACATTTGAATAACTATAACACAGTAATAACAATCGATAGTAACTTATATAATAAAGGTATATTGATTAATTGTTTAAACTACGGGCATTGACAGCTATGGTCATTAGCCTCGATTAAAATATATATATGCTGTAATTTATAAAATGGTTTATAATTTTTCAAAACAATTTTAATCGAATATAGTAAATACATATAACTACTGAATAATGGAATACTAGTAATATTATATCATATTACTATCATTATAAGTAGATGTCATCAAGATGGACAGATGTTACATAACAATATGTAATTGACAAATTTAATTTTCCACAAATATTATAGCATTAAGTTTACCTAAAGTAGTAAAATCAATCATTGTTTCCTCGTTCATTTTGATATAAATTATTGGCAGTCTGATTCGTAATTTTAGGCAACGAAAATTTAGTACCTCAACATCAATCACAAGACCACACCTACTCTTTGACTCTTTGACAAGACTACATTTTGATAAACCACAGAGTAGACAGAGTAGAGTTATATCTACTCTTTGGATAAACTGTGTTTCGATTATAAAAATTGCTTACTCGTTTATATCCACGAGAGAGTAACTAACTACGATTTCCGTTCCTTCTGCGCATGTTAATTAAGTTTTATTCTACATATTCTATAGTTTATGGTAATATTCATGCGCTTTTTACATTATGCTATATACCCAGTGAGTAGAAAGTTTCATGATTCCTAATTCTTATTAAAGTACAATATGTTATTCATCCTAGATGAAATATTTCTTTTTCTACATTCATATAGTTTATGAATGTATGATAAAACTTGAGTACAATATTTTCTTTATTTCATACATTTATCATATCATAGTTACTTGTTCTTACTATTTTTTTTATTTTTCCTCACCTTTTATATGACCACGGAGGCAGAAGGATACTCTAGAGAGCATGACTTTCTTGATTAAAAATTTCTCTAGACTGTCAAATGTGCAAAATTTCGTTTAGTTACTATATTCTCCCAGGGAACTGATTACACGCTCACTGATTTACTAGAAAATGTGATGACCTTACATACACACGTAAAAGTTTTTGTAAAAGCAACAACCAATAAGACTATACTGATACATAAGTAAAGGAAAAAACGCTCGTGCATGTTGTATTGTACCTTTATGTTTCGTGTTGTCCCTCCGCGTTTTCATGTAATCGTTTTTAGAAATTATCATAATAAATTCAATCGTTGTCCAGTAAATATGTGTTTCGTGACTATCCAACTTACTTTGAAACATTCACATTTCAGTTCTTTCATGAACATTTTAACCTAACCTTTGAATCGAAACGCTAAGTGAAGTAAATTTCTGAAAAGGAGCATACGAAACGGAGTTTCTAAAACAAAAAGCAATGGTGGTTTAAAACACCTTTAAACAACAATATAACGATTAATTAAAGGTTAAATATCATTATGACAGTATTTGATTATGTAATTATTCAAATGATTTATAAAAGTAATCTCTATTTTACGCTACAAAGTAGTAGAAGTTTCAGATCTTAATGTTTGGTGATGTTATCATTATAAGAATATTAATATCACGTGTATTGAAACAACATTTAATTGTATCGATTTTTGAAGCTTTAAATAATCTACAATTATTAATTCCGTAATTAATAATAGTATTCAATGGTATTGAGTTTTGTGAAAAATGTCTGATAAATGCAAATATCTTAAAAGTACAATACGATGATTAATTTTGGGACATGATATAAAATTACACGAAAAAATCAGTGTAAATAGTTTTTTTCGTTAACCATACTTTAGCGCAATATCGAAGTGAGAGGTTATCGTGTGTACATAATTTGATCGAAGTAGTTGGCATTGTCGATGAAAGAGAGCGCTCCGATGTATGTTGCTCAGCTGTTTTGAAGAATCGACGCAGCTTGGCAGTGATTATCCGTAACGCAGCGTGGAATTGCTGGCTTCACGTCCAAACGCAAACAGATGTGGAGTGACTGTCCAAATTTTTGACATATCTCGTCCAGAATTCTCTGAACAGTGAACACCTCTTTTCTACAGGATTTTTATAATACAATAAACGTGAAGTCGCGGTTGGTTGTGTTAAAGGTTAAAAAAGATCAAAAGAAAAATAAGAAAATTACCATGAACGAGTTAAGTCAAGAGGAAGTGAGTACCAATACATCATATTCAATCGTTATTCACTGTCGAGTTCGTTTTGTTGTTACCACATTCGTTTCATTCTTTTTTGCCTATGCTTTTCTAGCTTTATCACGTGCAAACAACAATAGTAAGAATGTTTGCTTACACACTGTAAAATAGTTGTTTCATTGTGATGTTATGTTCAGATAATTATGTAACAATAATGAATTAACACCTTTTTTCTGTAACAGTGCAATTTTTTAGGACAGTTTTCTTTATCATGAACTGGTAGAATTATTTATTTGCCTGTAATATATCTCATGTGTTTCATAGGTTAAAAGCAAGTTAAGATTTCATTTTTAGTATGTTTCAATATTTTACTTTTCACTGCTCTTCTTTGTGCTCTTTGTTATAAATATAGTTAGTCTTTGTTTACATTTTATCACTACTTGATATTATGTTTTTAATACAATAAAAACAATATGTAACATGTATCATTATATAAAATATTGAATATGAATTGTAAACTTTATTTATGTCACACAGATATTCTTCATTTATTATCTTTATTTCTAGTCATATATAAAATTTATATTCAAGGGTACTTACTTTTATGAAGATGATTAACGAAAACCAATTGTATTTAGTAATGTACCAATAAATGTAAATTACAGCATACGATCATGTTTCAATTTATATCAGTTTTAATGTCATTTATTGAAATTTATTAGTTTTTTCCTTCAGAAAATAGAATTTATTAACGAGCATTGTCTATGTGAATTGTAGGTAAGAAGAAGACGTATGGCTCGTTTAGCAGGCTTAGATAGTATTAATTCAGGAACTAATTCAAATCACAGTAGTGGTCCAGTTTCTCCAAGTACACCAGGTCCATCAAAAGCATTTACAGAACAAATAATATCACCATCAAAACAACAGCAATTTCAAAATTCTGATATACCAATGGAAGTAGAAGAAAATAGTGATAAACAATGTAGTAGTTCTGGAGTTGATGTAGATTCAGGAATTGAAAATATGGAAGTTGAAGAATCTGATAGAAAAGATCTAAAACCAAGATCACGTGTAAGTACACGTATAAGTTTGCAAGTATAGATATATCAGTTATTTTAATTGTTTTTAATTGTTTTTTAGACTACAAGTTCTAGTACAGAGATAACTACAGAACAAATACATTCTGTTATCTCACGTATATTATGCATATCATGGAAAGAACCTACAGAAGGTTGCGTGTTTTTACCACAAACTGCAGCTCATGCATTAACAGAGAAACTTGTTGATGCTGCAGAGATCATAAATGAAGCATTAATGGAGGTATTGTGTATGTTTGTGAAAGATGAAGATCCTTTAAAAGAAATTAATGTAGATATATCTTCGAATCGAGAAGACAGCCCTAATAGTCAAACGAGTCCCTTACTAAGCCCAGTTGCGACGTTTTGCCGGTGTGATATTTGTTGTAAATCGTCGCAAAGTAAGAGTTTCACTTACTTACTAGATTGCTATTCAAGAGTTGCAGTTGAAGAACGCAATCATCCAAAGGTATAATACTGTAATACTGTATCTTAATGAGAATATTTGTGTTTGTACAAGATGTAACACCATTCTTCTTATAAACAGAAATCGAGTACACCACCATTGTCTGATGTACTGGCTATTCTAAGAGCACAGTGTGTTCAGTATTCCAGTCTTGTATTACAAGGCCTAGCTGGTATTTCTCAGTTTTCGACCACGTATCCTTTAGCCATGACACCCCTTCTGTATCCAGTATTGTCGCAAAGTTTACCTCGGGGATATTTACACGAGCTTGTGGCAAGAACGCATACAAATTCAGCAGTATTTAATAAAATTTTTACTCCACTTTTGCAAGGCTTATACCTTTCAATGCAGCATCCTAGTTTGGTTGGAAATACGCATCGAAGACCGATCGAAGCATTAGAAGAATTAATAGAAATTCGATGTGGTGCGAGTAGTAATATACGCCCAATCTGCCGTTTAATCATTCATCAAGTACAATTTTTGCCTGACATTATGACATCAGCAGCTGGTAGAGAACTTACAACAACATCTTTTCTTGGACCTTTTTTATCAGTTTCTGTATTTGCTGAAGATGAACCAAACGTGGCTGAAAAGTTCTTCAGTGGTAATCCATTTATCGACAAATCGATGAATTTAACGTTGCAACAAGAACTAGAAAGTACCAGGACATCACTTCATAAAATATTTCATGCGATACTCGCGAATAGCAACTGCCGTGAAGCTATGTTGACATACTTGGCAACGTTATTACGTCATAATGAAAAACGTGCTCAAATACAAACAGAAGAATTCTCACTTGCTGGAGATGGATTTATGTTGAACTTATTGTCAGTTCTACAAATGCTCTCAGTGAAAATTAAATTAGATACGGTGGATCCTTTGTATCCATTTCATCCATCAAGTTTTGTGGAAATAAAAAATGATACAAGGCTGAAACTATCGTACCAAGAAGTTGCTGATTGGCTAAAATATTTAGAAAGGACACACAAGTGGGTCGAGGCAAAGTTTCCAACACAATGTTGGTTCCTTACTCTACATTGTCACCATATAGCGTTGTTACCGGCTTTTCAGAAATACCAGAGAAAGCTGAGGACTTTGCGTGATGTGCAAAAAATGCTCGATGATCTACAAGCTACTGAACCACAATGGAAAGACAGTCCTTTCGCAGGTCGTAATAAAGAATTAATAAAACGTTGTAAAGAACAATTAAAACAACTTGGCAAGTCTAAATCATGCACAGATGCTGGATTGAATGATCCTGTTTTGTTGAGAAGATGTTTGCATTTTTACATCTCTGTAGCAGAGGTTCTGCTAAGTTTATTGACTCAAACATCACCAGGGAATCCTCTTCCTGAACTTCCTTTACCCCAAGAAGTCCCACAAAAGTTTACCGCATTACCAGAATGGTATGTTGAAGATATTGCAGAATTTTTGTTGTTTACTCTTCAGTAAGTACCACTTTAAATTATGTAACATTAAATTACGAGGAAAACTTGCGTACCATATAACCTACTATATTCATTATTTATAGATTCAGTCCTGGTGTAATAGTAAATAACATGGATAATTCACTTATTACATGGTTACTTGTTGTAGTATGTACTCCGCATTGTATACGAAATCCATATTTAATAGCAAAAATTATTGAAGTGCTATTTGTAATAAATCCTAGTGTTCAGGTAATTTTTTATAATATAGAAAAAAATTATAAGTAATCCTTCTTAGTTGAATTATAGCTAAGTAAAGTACCATTCGTTTTAGGGGCGAACTGAATCACTTCATGATCAAGTAATGGCACACCCTATATCTAAAACGTTACTAGCATCGTACCTCATGAAATTCTATACAGATGTTGAGACAACTGGTTCCAGCTCGGAATTTTATGATAAATTTTCAATTCGTTATCATATTAGTTTAATCTTGAAATCTATGTGGGACAGTCCGGTACATCGGGAATCAATTATACAAGAGAGCAATAATGGAAAGCAATTTGTGAAATTCATTAATATGTTAATGAATGATACAACGTTTTTACTAGATGAAAGTTTAGAGTCGTTGAAACGTATTCATGAAATTCAAGAACTTATGTCTGATCTGAAAGCATGGGCAGCATTTTCTCAGGAACAACAACATTCGCGAATGAGGCAATTAGCAGCAGACGAAAGACAGGCCAGATCATATCTCACTTTGGCCAAAGAGACTGTTGCTATGTTTCATTATTTAACAGTCGATATCACAGAACCGTTCTTACGGCCAGAATTAGTTGGAAGATTATGTGCCATGTTAAATTTTAATCTACAACAGTTGTGTGGCCCTAAATGTAAAAATTTAAAAGTAAGAAAACCACAAAAATATGGATGGGAACCAAGAGCATTACTTGGCCAATTGGTTGATATATATTTACATCTCGATTGCGATAATTTTGCGGCAGCTTTAGCTACCGACGAAGTAAGTTTACAACTGATATGCAAAATTCCTTTTAAAACAGTTTTGCTTTAATTAGATGTTATAATTACAGCGCTCATTCTGCAAAGAGTTATTTACTGACGCTGCGAATAGGCTAGAGAGGTCAGTAATCAAGACTACCACGGAAATTGAAAGATTTATAGCACTTGCAGAACGTGCTGCAGTTATTGCCAGAGATAATCGTGCACGTGATGAAGATTACGGTGATGCGCCAGAGGAATTTCGAGACCCACTTATGGATACACTCATGGAAGAACCTGTTAAACTTCCATCTGGTATTGTCATGGATAAGGCAGTTATTATTAGACATCTCCTTAATAGCGCTACAGATCCTTTCAGTCGGCAACCTCTTAGCGAAGATATGCTTACGCCAAGTAAGTTAAATTTTTTAACCAAACCACGAATTATGCACGTGTGTATATTAGTATGTAATTGTAAAAATTCAAATACCTTAAAAATCTCAATATTTTTAGTGCTCGATTTAAAAGAAAGGATATCGGTATGGAAACAGCAAAAGAAAAAGTCTACAAATATATAAGTTGTGATCATAATACAATAATCATTTAACGAAAACATCACGATATTGCGTAGCCAATATCATTACTACACCGATACATTTTACCAACCGATAGATGTATCATCCTGTGTAGTAAATGAATATAGTGCAATGATCTCGCTATTGTGCAAATATTGCGCTCAATAAATTTACGGTTTTTATACATTAAACATTAAACAGACTGCAGCTAGGTAACTGCCAACAATTACTCGGAAAATACTTTTAAAAAAAACTTGTAAATAATTGCTGGCTGAAACGTCAGTATCCAGAGAAATTAAAATCTTATTTACAAATTTAGCACTTGTTCCTTTGTACGTTCTAATGCACGTGACTGCGGGTAAAAAAAAAGTAAAAAAAAAATACGATCGATTTTAAGAACATTAAGTGGCATAGAATTGGATTATTAACTTTTAATCCCAAACTTCCACTTGAAATTCGCTATTTATAAACAGAGCAAAAAGAGGATATCATTCCCTGCAAAATTTATGTACAAGGTTTGTATGAAAAATTCGGAACGAAGTTGTTATTAAGTCTCGTTTTAGATGTTAACATGTGACGTGTTGCACGGAAGAGAGGAAATGATTTGCAGCGACTATAATTCTTTCTAAAGATGTACATGGTAAATGTATCATGCATATTTGTTCAATAAATTTTATGAGCAAAGATATGTATATGTACTTACGTATGATATATAAAAATATGTTACTTGAAACAATTCCATTTAATCAAGTATTTTTTATTTCCGCGGAAGAATTTTTTGAACGACTTATTTTCTAAATCCGAGTTAATAAATTTATACTTCCTTTTATTGTCCTATTTATGTTTTTAATACAAATTCAATATTGGTATTTATCATTATAATATTGTTTTTTGTAATAAGGTTTATGCGAATTAAGTTTATTCAATTGCATGATCAATTTAATTGTTGCTATTTCAAACATTTATAATTGAATGATGTTGAATTAATTTTAACTTGCAATGCAACAAATTTTGTCATAATTGTAAATATCAAGTAATGAACATTTTATATTACCTAATGTAATATTACATAAGAATATAGAAATCAATTAAAAGTCGTATAATCTATAATTAATAATTTTTACAAAAAGCATTTAAAAATAATTAATGTTTAACTACTGCTAAACATAAACCAGCCACTGCAGTTATCACAATTATGTTATAAGTAATTTAAAAATATTAGTTTTTCATATACTAGTAATGTTTGTAATAACATATCTGTTCCTTGAAAAAAAAATAACTTCTTTTTGCAAATTCCTTTATACTATGTAAATATTATGAATAATGTAAATGTCTAAAATAAAAGGATTTATGTAACTAAACTGAGTTTACATATTGTACACTATGTAAAAAAAAATCCACTCTTTGGAAAACAAACAATACTGCTTACAACTAAATCTAAATATCATTATTTAGTGGCTTCCCTCTACCTAATCCAATTAATTTTAACTGGTCGCTTCTTAAAGTACCTTTTCCTCTTCCAATCCCTAATGAGCTAGTTATTGATTCCACATCGTCAACACAAGATTCTTCATTTACTTCTCTTAACATAGCTTCAGAAAATCCACGAGGAGCTCTTAAGACTTTTTTCTTTATATTATCCTTAGAACTAAAATCATATAGTAAAGTAATGTAAATAAATATATGACAAAAATGATTAATAATAACTAAAAGATAATTATTACTTTAAATTAGCAGTAAGGTCTTGTACTTCCATACTATTAACCGAAAAATCTTTATCCTCAATTGAACTTCTGGTATTGTCATTGTCTATATCCCAATTTTCTGTACAATCTATCGTACTTGAAATCTCTGAATTCAATGCAAAACTAGTATTGCCATGTTTTCTTGGTTCTATGAAATAATACAAATATTATTTTTGATAAATTTAGTTCAACTCCAGTACAAAATTAAAAAGTAGCTATAAAACTTTAAAACACCTGGATACATTTCTGATTCCAACACATTACGTGTAGAACATGTAATGATATGCTCTGTTAATTCATTTTTGAACAGCCGATGAGTTGCATTATATGGACACATAATTTTATAATGTTCAGGATAATTCTACAACAATTTAATATATCTTTATATTAAATCAAACATTTTGCAAAATAAATGTTATATTCTAATGAATTGCAGCAAAGTTAATGCAATGTATGTGTTATACTCATACTTTTTCACATTTGACAATGTGGTTTTGAAGACGAGATTTTGCAATTAAATGTTTATTATTATAAGGACATATCACAACTGGATCAGTAAGTTTAAGACAATTATACATCTTTTATTTATTAAAAAAAACTAATTGAATAAAATTGAAAATAACAAAAAATGTATTATTTTCAAATAAGTATTTGTACTTTGCTCAATGGAAGACCACGCTCATCAAACAATAAGTTGTCATAGGTTTCATTTATTGCGCATGTCAGCTCTGATTGGTTCAAACCCCCGATTTTCAAGTTTCAGTGGTTTAAACACACTGCGTAACCAAGAGCAACGCGTATGCGCATTAATGACGTTAGTAAAATCGACGATGGATATTCGATCCTACAAATTTGAAACGGAGCTCTAAAACACTGCAGTACACTCAAGCGCAAATCTAGCATTCCTGGGGAAATGGCAACCAAAAGGAACAGGTCCTTACGAACCCCAATAACATACATTAGCATTCATTATACCTAATTTATAACTGACATTTTCAAAATCAATATATAATATAATTTTCGAAAGTATATGCTTACTTTTAGAAGCAAGTTGGTTTATTGCGTACTTTACGTTTACTTTTTACAAATGTTTCAAAAAATGTAATATAACATCACACATACAATTTTCATATGCATGTTGCATACTGCAACAGACTATATGGATTTAAAAATATAATAATTTAATAGAACATACAAATTTATAAATTACGTATTATAAAATGATCGTCATATATTGTTATAAAAATATAGTCTTATGGTGCTTAACAAACAATATACAATCTAACAAACAGTAACAGTTTAAGTCATAATATCTATAAACAAGTCACATCACTGATGATTTCCGCCATCATATTTTTGTCTTGTAAAGCTATGTCTAATTCTTCTTGGTCCCATTCCAAATTAATCTTTGATAAACGAGGTTCCTTTTTCCTTATTAATTTTAAAATACCTCTAGTTTCTATCAACGAGCATAAACTGAAAAACTCTGATGCATCAACGGCATGAATATTCCGTTTCCTGCAAACTTTCTTATATACTTCATGCAACTGAAACATTTATAGTGGTATAAGAAAAAATTATATTTTTATCCCAGTATATTTCACTATTATAAACTTACTCTTCCCACTGTTACATCTTTAATTCTTCCCTTATTTAAAATAAGTAAAAGAGAACATAATAATAATTTTTGTTGTAAAGGAAATGTGCTTTCTTCTTTTTCAATATTTTGAGATCCTCCATAAACATCATTTAAAACTGCAATGATTTCTTTCAAGTCTACTGGCTTATCTCCTAGTGGTTGTTTCTTGGGACTACCCATACCTGTTTCTACTACAAAAATAATAAATAATAATAATAAATTTATTAAGCATAACAATTTGCTTCACTTTAAATTCATTTTTATAATAGATAATACAACGTACTTTTGTTATTTGTTGGTTGCAACACTTGTTCCAATTTATGAGATTCCGCAAACTCAATTACTCTTCTACTGATATCCAGTGCTCTTCTAATATCTCCAGAAATAGCAGCAACTTTTCCAGATAGCATTTGTATTGCAGGTCCAGTGAATAAATCAGATACTTTTGCTACACTTAATCTCTCTAATATTATGTTACATATTTGCTGCTTTGTATATGGTGAAAAATGCATTAACTTTGGTTTTAGTTCACATCTAGCTTGTAATCTAGGTAATATTCTATCTGTTAAATCTAAGGCATTAGCAATGCCAACCAAAATTAGTTTTGAATTGCGTATCAATGGCCATTCAAAAATAGAATATAAAACAGATTGATTTTTACTTTCTAGTTGATCTATTTCATCCAAAATCATTAATAACATTTTGTGTTTGGAGATTAAATATTTTTCAATAGCTATTTTCTTGTCTTTCACAGTTTTTGGAGTGGATAAACCTAGCTCTTGAATAATTTTTGCATAAATCGTAGTAGCAGATTTCATAGTCGTACAATTAACATAAACAACTTTGAATTGTGATTTAAACTCAGATTTTAGCATCAACTTAGAAAGACATGCTGTTTTCCCAGTACCAGGAGGTCCTGATACATACAGAGAACCTGATGTTTCGTTTCTTAAATGCTCTTCCATGAAGTCTTGTAATTGTTTTAATTCCATCTCTCTGCCAGGTAAATTTTCAGGTACTGAACTGTGTAAAGCTTTACGGGCATTTCGATACTTTTCAAAACTAAATAATTTCTTAGGAGCTAATTTCTCTTCTTTCTCAGGAGATGACATTATATTCAACTTATCAAAAAGAGTAGAAGGTGTTGATGGAGACAACACTGGCATTGCCATCTTCTTTTGTTTAGGAGGCGTTGAACCATGATCTTCTGAAATAAATATATTAATATCTTCTTTAATAGTTTGCACACAGAAAAGTTTAAAATTATAATGAATCTCATTTACATACCATTAGATCCAGTAGACTTCCTAGTATATCGTGGAGTTTGAACAGTTACATCTTTATCGCAAGATTTTATATTATTTTTCACCAGCACATTTTCCACGTCAGAATCTGAATCCGATTCACTACTGCTCAGAGTAATAACCTTTTTTACGGTCGGTGTATACTTGTAAGAAGACTCTCTGGCAGTCGCGTCAGTAAAATCTTGTTTTGTTACATTACGTTTGCTTCCATAAAATGAACACTTTTTCCTCACAGTGAATGGAATTGTCGTTTGAATACTTGACATTTTATATACGTTTCAAGACTGTTACGCAAAAATTCTTTTGTACTCAAAAGATTTTATTTTTCATTAAAAATAAAATTTATAACGTCAACTTTTTAACATCCTTATTTTGTTATTTTGTAACCAACAATGTTTCGTTTACAAAACAATTATATAAAATGTTGTCAATACACTCTAAACGCTGTATTCATTAATATTAATTAATTAGTTTTAACATACAGAATATTCTACAAACTTAATTCTTCATACGTTGCTTGTGACAAACGCACTTACTCTGTATCGCGTATTACTTAGCGCGCTTTTTCGCGGGAATGCACTTTAAACGCGGGAAAGTACAGAGCATGAAATTTCGCGCGAAAACTGATACATTTAAAACATGCAGGCCATTAAATTAAGATAAAATTTTAAAAAATATTAATATGTAACAAAGGTTGTTTTAAATCGTACATTTGAATGGCAATTCCTTGTTTTATAATACTCCCTGTTTCTTCTTTTAATAATATAATCTGTTGCAAATTTGCAGTTTATATATATATATATATATACACACACCATATCCTGGCCCTCTGGAGATAAACGTGTAAACTATTATGTCTAATGTTTCCGGTTCATAGCAGTTCTCAGGGAAACAGACGGTCAGAATATTAGCGGTTCTCTTCCATGTTGGCGTCAGGAGGCGAGAGCTGTTGAAGAAGTAAACTTGACGACAATCGAAATATTCTAGAGTAATCTAGAAATTTCGAACATTTAAAATGAGAGCGAAGGTAAAGCAATAATAATATTATTCGTAAACATTAATATTTTTATACGGTGTTATTTACGGGCTTCTTAAATATTATAAATATTTCGTTAGTGATTTGTTGCATGCTTTCTTGACACAACTTTGTGGTTACCACGTTTTTTATTATATTTGAGACTTTACAAACATTATTTTCTAATGTAATTACTATTTCTGCGTGCATAAAACACAGTGACGAATATGAAACTATAATAAACTTTGAGGTTAATTGAGCTTTACATTTACAGTGGCGAAAAAAGAGGATGCGGAGGTTGAAGCGTAAAAGGAGGAAGATGCGTGCAAGGTCCAAGTAAACCTTAATCCACAATCTCTGTAAGTATATCAATAAAAATAAATGAAAGATTCACTTCAAACTTTAAATATGTTACTTTTAATCTTATGATCTTGTAATGTTTCAGGTATAGAAATAACGCCAACAAGACGACCGTAAACCTGGTTAATTCCACAATTTGACACTTAACATAAATGTTTCTAGTACAGAGGACTCATTTTATTAATGTATGCACCTTGTACAATTTAATAAATTGATCTTTTAAACTATATAAAATCTTGATTTTTATTCTTGTTTTATGATTAAGGGTAAAACATTAGTAAAGTTTATGGTTATGTTCGCTTAAGGTATTATAGGTTATGTTTAAGTTATTATAACAATAATGTTACCGATTACGTCAGTATAAACATAACCTTGTTTTTTGTATGCAGCATCATGCGAATGCGTTTATTACAAAACTTATCGCGTTCAAAGAAATTATTATGTGAATATTCTAGACCACATAGGAATAGTATAATAACATATTCTTTATTAAAAGAAGTTAAAAATTTGTCAACAAACAATCAAAAACTTGCTAAAGATGATGATCATTCGCAAAATCGATCACATAACCTAACCGGTTCCATTAATATCACTCACGAAGTTTTGGATGACAAAAATGCAGAAATTATTTTTGATGTCAGTGAAATACAGGAAACAATTAACTTAGAAGACTTAAGAATCAGTGATGTGGTTCATGATCCTTATGAGGGTATTAATTTGGAACGTAAGTTAAGATACACTAAAATATATATACTGAAAAATAATTTGATGTAACATTTAAAAGTTAACGAAAGTATTTATTAGGTGGAACAAGTGGTGTATTTGAAGTAGAGGATCTTGTATCATTACTGCAAAAGGATAATGCTAAAAATATCTTTGTGGTTTCAGTACCTTCTGAATTACAATACGTCGATTACATAGTTGTAGTTACAGGTAAATCAAACAAACATATGCAAGCGATTGCTGCTTTCATTCTCAAAGTATATAAATTAAAAAGACACAAAACAGATTTTATACCAAGAATAGAAGGAAAAGATTCAAAAGAATGGATAGCTATGGATTTAGGTATGTTTTTTGTTATAATTGAATGTATTATTATTTGAACTGTGGATGTTTATACATTTATGATATGTTGAATTCTGCAAATATACATCTATAATAATATTATTTTTAGAATAATGTTACTGTTTTTATCCTTTATTTTTCAGGAAATATTGCAGTGCATATTTTTTCAAAATCTGCTAGATCGGTATATGATCTAGAAACTCTGTGGTCAGTTGGTCCTGATTATGATGATAAAAGTAAAGGTACAACTGAAGATATTATGGAACAGTATAATGCATTTTTATCTGATCTGGAACCTCTAGAA
Source organism: Megachile ligniseca (assembly GCA_945859555.1). NCBI lineage: Eukaryota > Metazoa > Arthropoda > Insecta > Hymenoptera > Megachilidae > Megachile > Megachile ligniseca. The sequence goes on from OX243792.1 coordinate 4,160,699, forward strand.
AATAATAAGGAAAATGAATCTGTACAAAATAAAAATTGATAAAAATTGTGGTACCAGCATTTGCTATGTTACAATTTTATTATAAAAACCTAAATAGTTTATAAAAAGTGAATAAATGCTTCTTTAAAGAATTTATAGTTGTATGGTATTTATTCAAGTATATCATGTTCTATATTTTAATGATTTTTATCGATAAGTATTAGGAATGTTACAAAAATCAAATTTTAGTTTACTTGATTAACCATGTACATTTGAAAAAAGTGAAATAAAAACCATAGTTAAATCTGGATATATAGAAATTTGAAACTTTGAAATTTTTAATTTAAAAATTTTCAAACAGAAAATTTGACTATTTGTCAATAACTATGAGTGTATACCACTTGCACGTTTGTGCACCGTTCCCCGCAGGCGTAGTTGCCCGTTATAGATGAATATCCCCACTCCCCTCTCCTCATCTTTCTTATTTCATTTGTATCTGCTGATTACTCTTTCTATAGCATTCGCCACAGAGGAGGCGTTCATATCGGTAGACGCTTTATCGCGGTCTAGCAAAATGGAATCTTATCGAATTATCAATTTCATTTCAAACGCTGACTAATCATTTAAATACGTACGCACTTACTTTTCCTTGATTAAATTTATTTTATATCTGACTTGGTATCGTGCATTCGCTGGAACGTGATAAGGATAATTTATCCTTACCATTTTTGGATCATTTGTATTATCAACAGTTTTACTTTTCTTTCGTGATTTGTCAGATAAAAGATAATGTTTTATACAGTAACTCAGAATATGATTCTGAGGTAAGAAATTTGTGCTTTGAATTTTGAATAAAGCTATTTTATTTTCCTGTGATTAAAAGAACTGTATCTTAGGTAATGTATATACATTTATAATAAATATTGCTTTTATTTAAATTTACAATATTTGAACATAAATTTTTGCCTTTACTTTTCTTTAAAATATTTACTACTTAATATTAGCTATCTTTTAAATAAGAACTTTATATTTCAGCTGATCATATAATAATTTCAAGATATTAAAGCCAGCAGTATTATTGGAAAAAATAAAAAGATGAGAAGATAGATCAAATTTGTCTAATCTCAAAACATGGCAAACAATTTGGATTCAGTTTGTGAGAAGAAATCTACTCGTTTCCTGCAAGTTCCTTTGAAATCAACTGAACAAATTTATCTTGTTTTTTTAATTCCAACATTGATCTCGTGTGTTGTATATGTAATTCATTTCTCTGCGGACTTAGTAGTTGCTATACAACATTTTAAAGAAAATAATCCTGTATGGGGATGTTGTACAATTACTTTCATGTATGCACCAGCAATTGCATACTTTATGTTAACTGTTTCAAGACCAGATTGGTGGATGACTGATAATGATAAATTAACAAAAGGCGTAGTTGGTTGGTTTTGTCTACAATTGTGTCAGCTGATTGGATTTGTTTTCTTTTCTCTTTATAGGTACTACTTTACCTATTATATATTATATATTATATATTTACCTTACCATTATTAATACGTTGTATAATTGTTTAATAGGTATGCAGGTCTCATAGTATTATGTATAGATTCTATTATTTTAACTGGGAAAGAGAGAACGAAGACTCTAAATATAGCAGCTGCTCCTGCAGCTATAGAATTATATTTTTTTTTACAAGCATGGTTTCAAGCTGCTCCTCAAGCTATTTTTCAAGTACATTTGCTTTTTCGCGAAGGATCTTCTCACCAAAGCCATCAATCAGGTATTTTAATTTATTATGCTGCATATAACCTAATTATAATTAAATTATAAATGTAAAACTGCTGCTAAAAACATTTTTATAGCGGTTATAAAGGCAATTTCTATTCTGATGTCTATTGTGATACTTGCTATTCAAACTACCTCTTTTCAAAGATTTGAAAGTCAACGTATTAATGGTAGGAAATTACCATGGGCAATGTGGCTGAAAAAGTATTGTGTTCAGGTATTTTGATGTAAAATGTTATATAATCAGTACTAGAATATGTTATTTATTTTGGTATTAATTGCATTTCTACAAACAGGAATTCTGTGATCTCGAAGAAAGGACTCCTTTAAAATCATGTAATATAAAAGGAGAAAATACTGTACATGCAAATGAAGCAGTACAAGATTCTGCAGATCAAAATGAATCTACTAAAGTTCAAAATGAAGAAAGAGAACAGTCAATTTCTCATGTTCCTTTAGACCGTCAAGTATCTGTGACTCCTCCTTTACCGCCAAAAAATGTACAAATTATACCACCTCCAACTCCTCTACGTGGAATTACATCAGTTGCACCTTTACCTATACCGGATGTACCAGCTCCACCACGACCGGACTCTATTTGTACAATTACGGAACATCAGGAATCTGAAGCATTTATTAAATCACAATCTGTTACGGAAATAAATCAAAATAGAGATAGCATACAAAATTTAAGAATTCCACAACGAAGATATTCAAAAAAAGGTTTAGAAGAAGATGATCCTGTTGGCAAATTTTTATGCTTTCTATGGTGGTTTTTTTTCATTTTAGCACGTGTACTTGCTATTGCTATATGTTATGAATTTTATCCACTTTATTTAGTTATTGTTCTTGGTATACATTATGGTATAATGTTGATATATCTATTTTATTATGTTAAATATTATGACATTATTACTTTCTTTGTTAATTTATGGCTGGGATTAGTTTATATAATTAGTTTAATTGAATATAGGATCAAATTTAAATATGCAGACAGATGGGTGTTACCATACTATGTTTTTGTATTAGCACAAAACACACTTCTAACATTAGGTTGGTATTTCTATGCAGATTGGGATGGATTTTGGTATACTTATATATTTTATGTAATCCTTGGAAGTATGTCGCTATGTGTTTTATCAACACTAATTTATTGTACTTTACTTAAACCAAAGAAGCATAGGGTATATACCAGTTGACAAATGCATAAAATTGTTTCATGGAAATAATTTCATTAAGTCGTGATTATACAAATGCTTTAATCTGTTTGTACGTGTTGTATCGATACTATTTTTGCTTATATTTATATGAGTTGTTTTTATTTTCATTTTATATAAAAAGTAGATGTATGAGACAAATATTACATGGTAATAAGACTAGTTGTTACTCTTATTACATAGTAATAAGAAATAGAGTAACTTGTATAATTACAAATTTTAAGTGTAAAATGAAACTTTAAGGACTGATATTAATTATTAAATAATATTAAAAATGTATTTTTCATACAATGTTATACATTACAGGTAGCTATTTGTATTAAATATTTATAGAAAATGTTTCAAACATTAACTATACTCGGCAGCATCTTTCGTTATTTATAAATTGTATACTTACATAATATTTACAATGCTATATACACATATATATAGGGTGCTACCGATCTGGTAATGCAATTTAACAGGAGGTGAATAAATGAATCACAAATGTAGAATAATATTATTTTATATCTGGCTCTGTTTTCTAGAGAACTAAATTTAGGAACTTTTCAAAATATCTATAAGGAAATTTATTTATGACAAGAAAAGTCATTTTGATGATTGTACCGTTATTGTAACAATTAATAGATATTATAAATTGATAAATATAATCACTAACGTATTGTTAAATGTATTTTTAGTTAGTGTTATATTTTTAACTTATTTTTTCATGTAGAATCACCTTCTCAATTGTATTATCAGATTAGTAACACCTTGTATAAATATACATATAACAGCATGTAATATATATACATACTGAAATAATTGTAAATACCTATTTAAATACTTAAAAGTATTAAAATATGTGTATCTTTTAATCTATGTCTTCGTCTTTAAAGATATTTTTGAGTAGAGGTTTATTAAAACCATTTACTTGCGATATGCATAATATGAACTAAAAAATATATATGTAAAATATATCACATCATTTATATCTGACTGCTTAGTTTTAAAACAGTTTAACGTTAGTATTATTAAAGTAATACATACAACAATATTAATAAAGATGTATTCATAAATTTCATTGATTAAATTGTGGCGGTTTCACTCCTACGCTCATCGCCACTAGACGGCGCATAAGATTATGACTGACTTTCTCGCTAGTATTCAACAAGCCTTTCAATTCCTATAAATAATTTCTGTCCATCCATTCCATACATCCCCGCATCTAAGGTAAGGGCCTGCTAGGATGCCTTACTGTTGACGGTCTGTCTCTCTCCCTTTTTTATTTCTCCTAGTAGCCATTTCTATTCGCTAGACAAACCGCCAAAAAATGGTAATGAAATTTATCCATACACCTATTTATTCTCAATTGCAGTAAAGTTTTCATCAACTGTTTGCAACTGTCAGTATCAACTGACGTTGGAAATAGGTGACGAATTATTACCGAAAACATTTTCGCGGGTAGTAAGGGTACTTTACTGTATATTCACAGTATTTACTTACACATCCGTCTTTTCTTTTAGTAAACAGAATTATTGGTATTATACATGTATATTAGAATCTCTGTGAAGATTTCCTAATTGTGCTTCAAATAAAATATCATTCAACAACTTTTCAGCTATAATTCTTTGGTCTATTCTCATATTTCTAAGCTTTGCAGCAACATTTCGTCCAATTGCATCAAATTCATCTTCCATTACAAAAGAATTATTATGTGGTATTTTCAAAACATCAGGAGATTCAATTTCTTCTGTCTTATGTCTATGAACTACTGGAGATTCAGTCCACTTGCTAGACTGATCAAAAGTTTCTTCATTTCCTAGTTGAAATTCTTCCTATGTAAATACAAATATTTGGATTATAACAAAATTATAATATCTACTTTGTGAAATGAAAATTACAAATGTTACACTTACTGTTTGATAACACTTCCTATATCCCCTTTTTGTTCTTACAATTTTTGGGTATTTATCAGCTGATAGGTCAATATATACCATAGCAGGTTTTCTCTGATTTGACTTACATTTAATTTTATCAACCATAAAGGGATGTACTCTCTGCAGAACACTTAAATTAATGAACATAAAATAATTATATTAATGTTTAAATATTTCAAAAGTAAATATATCTTACTTTAATATGACTTAAAAAATTTCCTGTGGATTTTAAATTTCCATTCAAGTGCTTTTGGCACTGTAAACAACGAACTGTTACATTAGTATCTTCTACTCTAATTACTGTAAAGAATTCTCCATCCAGAATAGCTGGTAATCGAACTGGAGTAAGGGTCATACTTTGTTGAGTATTTGATTGTATCTGAGAAATTTGATTAGGTTGATCCTGTTGATTTTGCTGCTGTGATTCCTGCTGTTGTGGTTGTTGATTTTGTTGCTGCTGATGTAAACTTGAAGTCTCATGATTTTCTTGATTTTCAACTTCAATTGTTTGAGATGGCACTTGTCTGCTTACTGTTTGAGATATTTCTCTCTGTTGATTCGTAGCATCAATCATGCATGTATCAAAACTTTCTATCTTTGTTTCATACCTTTGCATAGGAAAGGTATCCATGTCTTGCAATATATGCAAAGTTTATTCTAATAAAAAAGTAAAGTAAATAAAAAGTTCAATAATTTAAATAAAGTTTACATATATAACACTTTAAATACCTCCAAAAAAAAAGAAAAATGAAACAGTATAATTTTTACTGACAATCAAGCAAAATACTATTATTTATCTCGGTTTCTTATTGAATTTTAGATAAGCTCCTAGATAAGAATATCATATGCATAACAAATCTAAATCAGATAATAGATGAAACCATGTAATATAAGGTAAAAAGAAACCAGTGTCTGCTTACCAACTTTAAAAACAAAGCTATTCTAATATAACCTATAACTTTTCGGTTTTATAACAGAAAGTATTCATGTAATTGTGAAATATACAACACATTTTGTAAAATGATGCAGATTTATTAAAAATTAATTAATAATACGTATATGTATAAATTAATATATGACAACTCTGTATCAAGGCTTATGTTACAAAAATAAAGTAATTTTATAAAATACAAATTACGTTGCCAGCCTTGATAATAGTAACTTTTCTCCACGGTAGATCATACTTGGTCGCGCATCCCGACTAACTTCAGTAAGTCTCCCACCAAGTACATGGCCATATACACGGTGACTCAAAAAGATGACAATAGGAAGAATAAACTATGATGTAGAAAGTATACAAAATAAATGATCTCTGGTTATATGTTATTAGTGTCACGAAATTCACAAATGTATGCACGTTGCTCTTGGTTACGAAGCTTAATTGGACCAACCAGAGTTAACAGACGCAGACTGAACAGAAACTCGTCGAACGTTTAGTATGATCTTTTGTTGAACGGGTTATATGTAAATATATTATACAGAAACGATGTACTGTAGGCGTTCCAAATGTTAGAACGTGTACTACATATAAAAGGTTTGTTCTGATTCGAACTTTTAATAATTGTAATGACTTGCTTATAGATTCTTATAGCAGAACGTATGTTATCGAACAAAAATATTGATTGAAGTGAAATAGAAGATACAACCTAATATTTTGATTAAGGTGATTTTTAAATTGCAAAACCTATACTACTTTATCTTGCAAGAATGAACGAAAGTAAACGTAAACATGATGCGTTGTTACCAGAACACAATGCTAAAAAAATATTACTTGAATCAAGTACAGAAATATCAAGTACAAATGAAAAACAGGAAGATGAAATGCAAGATGAAGTCTGTTCAGAACTTGATAAAAGGCGAAGAAAATATGATACAGGACAGAATGTATTTATACATATATTACGTGTAATCCTCATAGCCATATGTTTAGTAAATAATTGTGTGTTTTTTAAATATTATTTTATGGTTTATAGCTTAATGAAACTAATAATTTAATTACCGATAATGATAAGGAAACAAATGAATCATTGAAAAATAGAGTACACAGTAACAATTCAGTATTAGTTGCGAAACATTATAATTCATTAGTAAATGAAGGTAGTTACAACAGAAATCGAAGTCGTATATTGTATATGAGAAATTTTAATAATTGGATTAAAAGCATGCTTATAAGTAAGATTTTGAACTGTATAAATTAATAATATTAATTTCTTCTTGACAGTTTATAATAAAGAAATTATTTTCAGTTGAATATATAGATAAAATAAAAGAACATAAAGTGTATGGATCTCCTCTAAAGGTATTGGACATGTGTTGTGGTAAAGGTGGAGATCTATTTAAATGGGATAAAGTGAAAGTATCACATGTAATTTGTGCAGATTTAGCTGAAATATCTATAGAACAGTGTCAGCAACGTTACAAAGACTTATTAAAATCATCTTCTAATAGAAGAGATCCTACTCCTCTATTTACTGCTGAATTTATAACAGCAGATTGTACAAAGGTATTTTTTTTTAATATTTTATAAATTTTTAGACAGTGGAAAGTATAAAATGATGTTAAAATGTAATTATTATTGCAAAACATCACATTGTCAATGTATATTTGGTCAACAGAAATTGGTTATAAAGGAGAGTTTCAGGTTCAATTAAGGACAAAATTCAAGGATCCCAGTATACAGCTTGATTTTGTCAGCTGTCAGTTTGCATTTCATTATTGCTTTGAAACATTACAACAAGCAGAATGTATGTTGAAAAATGCCAGTGAATGTTTAAAACCAGGAGGTTATTTTATTGGGACTATTCCAAATGCTTATGATTTGGTGTATGTATAATCATTTATAGTTTGATTCTTTATCAAGAATTTATTAAGTAATGTATTTAAAAATTTACTTTTGTTATTTAGTTCTAGGTGGCAAAAATGTGATGGCAATAGTTTTGGAAATGATATATACAATATAGAATTTTGTTGTGATAAGACAAAACCACCGCTTTTTGGTGCTAAGTATCATTTTCAGTTAGAAAGTCTTGTTAATTGTCCTGAATTTTTGGTTTATTTACCAGTTTTAAGTAAATTGGCTAAAAAATTCGGTTTAGAATTAATAATGTTTAAAAGGTAAAAGGAAATATTCAATAATTATGTCTTATGACTGTGGCTTTTTATGTTTAATATTCAAAGTGAATACTTAATATTATTTATAGATTTGATGAGTATTATGAAACTACGAAGAATAAAGGTAAATTTTTGTTAAATAAAATGCAAGCTTTAGAGACATACCCACCTCAGCAAGGAACAAAACTTGTTGGCAAATCTGATGAAGATTATCAACATGTTAAGCAACATGTGCGAAATGTATCAGATCGTCATAAAATTGGAACATTATCACAGGCAGACTGGGACATTATTTGTTAGTATACAAATATAATTGTTTATTTCTTAAATAATTTTTTATGGATACTGTTAATATAGCGATTATTTTTTCAGCATTGTACGCTGTATTTGCCTTTCAAAAAATGAAGACTGTGTGGAATAGCAAGGGAAAACCAGAATATGTAAAATTATAGAAATTACCGACTGTATAGCATTAATTTTATAGTATAGATTTGAGATTAAAAAATCATGACTACAGAATTTTCTTTGTACAAATTAGTTTATTATGATATAAATGGATGAATAGGTACCTACAACATGCACTCATTAATATTTTATATTATGTTTTTAACGAATTTTAGTGATTCATTTTTCAATAAAATGAATTTTCAAATTTTAATTTCAGTTAGATATAAAATTATGTCCAATTCTTTTAACTGATGAAATTATACTTTATTAAATTTTTACATGAAAGTTACGATTTGTATCATTTAGAATAAAGTACAAAATTGTGATGCACTAATGGAGTTCGACTTACATTTCTCAAATTTTATATTATAAACCTGAACTTTTAAATTACACAGATAAAAAACGAGGTTTCGACAAGATGTTATATTAGTCATTAAAAAAAAATGGGTAATTGCAATATTTTTAATACGAATTAACGTGAAATGGCTTCCATGCACATTGTACAAATGTGAAGAACTTCGCGTTACAAACACGTTTAATCATAATCAATCAGTGAACAAAAACCAGGCGTTTTCCTTCAAAATTAATGCGATTTTGATCGATGAAAAAATCCGCTCGATCTATACATTAGTAAATAGTTGAATTCCATTCATCTATAAAATCGCAAGTATTGCGTTCACGATCAACGTCGGTAAAACGAAATATGACTGAATAAACAGACAGAGTGTACGGGGCGAAGGGTTATATCGGGGATCGAAGAGGCGGAGCAAAGGAGCGCATGCGCAGTTAGATATTTTTGATACTTAGACTGGAGTATCCTATACGATCTAAGCGTAGACTTGGTCTGCAGTCTCTCGCTGAGTGTATGGTCGAGTAACGAGTGACTGGTGTGCGTGTCCCCAGTCCTCTTTACTTCTCTCGCTTCTGTTAGCTCTCGCGTTGCCAGAGTCTATCAGTCGCGGTCGTATGAGAAATGGAGCTCGAGCAGCAGACAACGCAGTCGAATTCCGACTCAGTAAGTGACTATTTCGTATCTATTTGTTCCGCTGCACTTGCCTACGTACACAGTTTTTCGATATCGCGTCCCATATTATCGCTTTTCTCTTGAACGTACGGCATAGCCACAGACGCGAAATTTTTCTAAGTCCCAAAATGGCGTCTGCGACTAAGTCCTACCTGGCTCGCTCATACCACCAGACGTTAAGTCCGATAGAAGAGTGACTGGTCATATAGGGCTCGTTGCTCCTATTAAAATAATGTTTTAACATGGGTTTTATCGTTTCAGGAAAGAAAATCTAAAGAGAACAGTAATGTGACTGGGAATCATAGCGGTAAGCAAACTTATTCGTGGAGTTTTAACATACGTATTCTGACACAGATGAAATCGAAACTTTACAGCAGCGTTAATGTTAAGCTTGATGATACGATCCAAAGAGTCGGGCTGCCAACAACCCAACCGGTCTGACACGTGTTTCGGCTCTGACGATGCGTTCGAACTACTTATGACTTCCTGCAATTCAAATTCAGCTTTCTTTTTTTTTGAATCATTCATTTGTTCGCGTTCTGTACTATGGAAATTTTTATTTTTAATTTTTTCTCCTTTTTAATTTAGATTATCCATAAATTATTTTTCAATTAGAATTTTTTACAATATTCATCCAATAACTACAATAATTATATTTTAAAATTAAAATGCAATAAATATATTTTGCTAAATGAAAATAATGTATAGATGTGACATTTTTTTTTAAAAGTTCTTTTAATAAAGCCAGTGTTATTTAAATAACTAATGATATACAAAGCAATTTGTTTAAAAAAAAAAATTTACAATTAAAAGTATGTTTTGCATATTTCTAGATACTCATATAAATGGCATGTCAAATGGATTTGACAAAAAAAGGGAACATAAATCTGAACATAGGGATAAGGACAAAGAACGATCTCATAAGTCGGATCACAAGGACAAAGAAAGAAGCAAAGAGAAAGATAGAAATCATAAAAGTGAACATAGGGATAAAGAAAAAGATAAACATAAACATAGTTCAAGTTCTGTAAAAGAGAAGGATAAGCATGATGGTAGCAGCAATAAAGACAAGGATAAAGATAGGAAAAGTAGTTCATCGTCCAGTAAAGATAAAGAGCATAAAAGTAGCAGTTCCTCGGGCAAGGATAAAGAAAAAGATAAAAGTAAAGATAAAGAGCATCATCACAAATCTAGTTCTAGTTCCAGTTCTAAAGATAAAGACAGGTATAGGAAAATCCGTTCATTATGTTTCTGCATTTTATTTCTGATGTATTGTTTGCATGAAGAAAGTTATATTTTAGGCATCATAGTAGTTCCAAAGATAAAGAAAGTAAGGAGAAGGACAAAGACAGGGACAAGAGCAAAGATAAAGATAAATACAAGCACAGTTTGAGTTCCAGTTCTAGAGAAAAAGATAAAGATCGTGAAAAGGATAAAAATGTATCTAAGGATAAAGAAAAAGAAAAGAAACATTCGTTGGAAAAAGATAAAGAAAGACATTCCACCTCTCATGCAAATGACAAGGAAAAGCATCGCTCCTCTGAAAAAGACAAAGACAAGCACAGTTTGTCGAACAAAGATAAACATCGTCATGATAAAGATAAAGACCGCCATCGCCATGACAAAGAAAAATGTAAGTACGATGTTTAGTGCATAATTAAATCATGATCATAAATTTTACATTTTACTCGTTTGACTTATAGCAAAACATAGAGACGAAAAGGATAAGAAGGAGAAGGATAAAGAAGACGTGAAAACGAAAGAAGAAGTAATGGATATAAAACCTAATCATATTGACACTGAAGAATTTCATTACAACACTGAACAAGTTGAGAAACACGAAATTAAAGAGGTACACATATCATTTTACTATATTTCTTATAAATATTGTAGCAAGTAAAATGTGTAAGTAATGATGAAACAAATATAAGGAAACAAACTACATTGCAGGAACCTGTTTCACAAATTGAACCAGAAGATGATGATGATAGTGGCGGGGAGCAACCACTATACATTAAAGAAGAAGAAGATGAAGAACCTACTAATGAAGAAGAAGCTAGTATGGACTCAACTGATGGGAATGATACAAGACTTTCAGATCTTCATAATACAACCATTAAAACTGAAGACGAATCAAATGAAGATATGCCATTGGTAAGATAAATTTATATTATGGGTTTATTGTGTGATGAATGATAAATATACTCTGATATGTTATTTATGTTGAATAGAGCTCACGATCTAGTGCACCCTTAAACATTAAAAGAAGAATAGATTCAGAAGACGAAGAAGAAGATGATGTTCCACTTTCAGTACGTAAAAAATCCAAGAAAACTGAGACAAAAATAAAAAAAAAGAAACGGAAATATGAAGAAGACGAAGACGAAGAAATTGAACAAGTAATTATTTAGCAAACATTCGAAACCAATAATCCAATTCCGTTTCTCCTGTCTACAATTTAGTTATTAATATCAATTACAAAATTATCTTGCAATAGCAATCAAGTTTAAAAAATTATTTTAATTTTTTTTTGTAGAAACCAAAGAAAAAAGGTGCAAGAACATCAAGAGGAGAAAATTCGAGTCCAAGAAAGAAGAAACAAGAAGAGGATCAGGAAGTTTGGAAATGGTAAAATGTTGTTTCTTGTTTGAAAATCCCGCGAAAATGGAATTACGGAAGTGAGGTTATCTAATCTTTCATTTTCTATTCTGAACCTACAATTCAGAAGCGGCCTATTTCTATATACTAAAATTAAGCATGAAAATTTGATATTTCTTTTAATTAGATATGATTAAAGCTATCGAAATTATTAAAACAGTTTTTTTTAGAAGTAGGAATTTTAGTATTAATCATAAATGTCTTTTATCTGAAATTAAAAAGAAGAAGCTTCCCATTTTGAGGTTATAAAATTTTGTAAAGCACTTCAAAACGTTTATTTTATTTAAAATGACATAATAGATATTAAATACGACAAAATAAATGTAAAATGCATATTACTGATTTAGGTGGGAGGAAGAAAAGAAAAGTGATGGGACAAAATGGACATTTTTGGAACATAAAGGACCAGTATTTGCACCTGCATATGAACCACTCCCTCCGGATGTAAAGTTTTATTATAATGGAAAAGAAATGAAATTGAGTGAAGAAGCAGAGGAAGTTGCCACTTTCTATGCACGCATGTTAGATCATGATTATACTACAAAACCAGTATTTAATGCTAATTTCTTCCATGATTGGCGAGAGGTAATGACTGAATCGGAAAGGGCTAAAATAGAAGATTTGAGTAAGTGCAATTTTAAGGAAATGCATGCATATTTCCTTCAAAAGAGCGAAGAACGGAAACAAATGACAAAAGAAGAAAAGCAAAAGATAAAAGAAAAAAATGAAGAGATCCAAAAAGAATATGGTTTTTGTACTATTGATGGACATAAAGAAAAAATAGGTAATTTTAAAATTGAACCTCCTGGATTATTCAGAGGGCGTGGTGAACATCCTAAAATGGGCAAACTGAAAAAAAGGGTTATGCCTGAAGATATTCTTATTAACTGTTCCAAAGATTCGAATATACCTAAGCCCCCACCAGGTCATAAATGGAAAGAAATTCGACATGATCCTAATGTTACCTGGTTGGCATCTTGGACAGAAAATATTCAAGGACAAGTGAAGTATGTCATGCTTAATCCATCGAGTAAACTTAAAGGAGAGAAAGATTGGCAAAAATATGAAACTGCTAGGAAATTAGCGCAGTCTATAGATAAAATTCGTGCTGAATATAGAGAAGACTGGAAGAGTAAAGAAATGCGTATAAGGCAAAGAGCTGTTGCTTTGTACTTTATAGATAAATTAGCTCTGAGAGCTGGTAATGAAAAAGATGAAGATCAGGCAGACACTGTAGGTTGTTGTTCTTTACGAGTAGAACATATTACATTGCATGAACAGAAAGATGGAAAAGAATACGTAGTAGTATTTGATTTCTTAGGTACGTTTAGTTTATTTTTATAGAAACAGTCAGAGAAACACATTTAACATGATAATAATTTGTATTTTTATCAAATACAATTGTAGGTAAGGATTCCATAAGATATTACAATGAAGTGCCAGTAGAGAAGAGGGTATTTAAAAATTTACAGCTTTTTATGGAGAACAAATCGCCAAATGATGATCTATTTGATCGTCTTAATACAACTGTTATGAATAAACACTTAAATGAATTGATGGAAGGTCTGACTGCTAAAGTGTTCAGGACATACAATGCTTCATGGACGTTGCAGCAACAATTGGAAAAATTAACAAATCCTGACGATACAGTAGCGGAAAAAATTTTATCATATAATAGGGCAAATCGAGCGGTTGCAATTCTATGTAACCATCAACGTTCAGTGCCTAAAACTCATGCAAAATCTATGGAAAACCTTAAGACGAAAATAGATGCTAAGAAACAGGCTATAGCTGATGCAGAACTTGCAGTAAAGGACGCGAAACGTAATGCAAAACATGGATCTGTTAAAGAAAAAGAGTATGTCAATTTTAATTATAGATACCACACAGTGTCAGTTGTTTAGTCTTTATTAATTACAAATGATACATTATGTGTTTGTTATTACAGTATATACGAAAAAAAGAGGAAAGCATTAGATAAATTAAAAGAACAGTTGACAAAGTTGGAAGTCCAGGCAACAGACAAGGAAGAAAATAAGGAAATTGCTTTAGGCACTTCCAAACTGAATTATCTTGATCCTAGGATTAGTGTTGCGTGGTAATTATTTTATCTTACTTTTGTTTTATATGAAATTTTTTGTTCAATAGTGAAATATTATTTAATTTTCCTTTTTAATTATCAGGTGTAAGAAGCATAATGTCCCTATTGAGAAAATTTACAATAAAACTCAGAGGGATAAATTCAGATGGGCAATAGACATGGCAGGAGCTGATTATGTCTTTTAACCCCATAGAAGGTTGACTGTTCTGCAAACAAACACAAACTCCCACTGATTGTATTTAGTAAATTTTTCGTTTTAATGATCAGAAAAAAAGTAATGGTATAATTTTCTATATTTACAAAAACAAATAAATGTGAGAGTGCGAGGACATATTTTATATAGACCACTACGTTAAATTTCGGTAATGACTTTATATTTAATGTGTATTCAACTCATATTTATAGTCTCGAGTTGATCGCTTAGCAATCATTGCGTGAAAATTTTAGCGGTCATATCTGCATATAGACGTTTAATTGATCTTATAAATATTAGGAATGAAAATTGCATAGTTCGATGAAAATTTTAATTCTCTAGGTAGAAATTTATAATTATGAATCATGAGAATGAAGCGAGATTTGTTCAAGTGACCTAAATTTAGAGGACATAGCTCAGTTATTTCATTAGAACAAAAATTTTACAACCTCTAAATATAAAAGGTCACGAAAAAACTTAAGCTGTTGCATTGTAAATAGAACTATACACGAGAACATTGCCAGCTAATTAGTAAATTGATAAATAAGCAGTTACTTTTATATTCCTTTAATTTGACATTTTCTTATGAATGTATATCATTACTGAAACGTCATTCGTATTGTGCATTACGATGTTCTGAAATGTTAGTCTTGTGCTCTATACGAAGTTTTTAGTATCAACGTTATCGATTTAAAATTGTGACTAGTGAACCTCGATTGGAATATTGTCCCAAAAAATAATTATTACAACATAGTAATGTATTAAAAACTAGATCATCGCTCATAGCGATTTATGTTTTATAAAACAATGTTTAGATTATAATAAATGTGAACACAGTGTACCCTTAACATTTTTTTAATATTTATACACTTAGAAACCTTGTGATCACCGTAATATCGAATTTCGTAAAAAAACAACTATGTTAATATGTTAGAAACACATCACGTTTACTTATTAAAAAATAAAACTTCAAGTCAAATTAGTTCTTTTTCCGAAAATCTCATTTATAACTAATGAACATAACTCTAGTAGATACAAACGCGTATTTAATACCGAAATACGTAAATATGTTGCAATATTTTTTTTAATTCTTTATTACATATGATGTATATCTGTCGATGTTTTGTACAAGATATTCTTCTGCAACGAAGAATATCTTTATTTATATAACTAATGGGACTCAAATTACGCATTAATGTCTGAAAATCTAAAATGTCTTAGTTTAATCTGTTTATAAGTGAATCATAATTAGATTAAATTGGGCTATTCGTCTCGGAATATGGAACAGGGACGAGTAATTTCTTCGCAGCAGCTTAAAATAAGTTTATGCTGCATAAAGCATATATTATACTTTATAGTAAATATATTAGCTTTTACAATTATATTTACTCGTTTTATTGAATTTGGTGTTACAATTGCTCGTCACTGATATGATATTCCTAATACTCTATGTTGTATGCATATAAATATACACACGATCTTTTACATCCATACTTATAATATAGATATGTATTTAAGGAAACGGATATGGTAAAATGATATAAATGTATAATTTTAGAATGGTGGTTCTTTGCACCTGCTGTTTTAATATATTACCCCATAAGTTCACTCGTTTTATTATAAAGTTATATTACATGTACTGATACGTTCTGAAACATATGATAATTATGTGTCATTGAAGACCACCATTCTCACAAAACTGCCAGTTATTGTATGATTGATCGTATAATTTAATAGTCTCTTATACTACAGAACCAGTTTCTGCAATTTAGATATATATTTTAGCGATGTCTTAAGATTATTGGTAGTTAAAGCAAACAATGTGTTATCATATTCAATCATCTCATTTACTCTTATTAGCATCTTTATTTTAAACACTATCTGTGCTATTTTTTCAAACGAAACTGGCACTGTATTTTAGACATTAATTTATACGCTGATGAAGTAGACTGAATTGAAAAAATACATATATGCATATGTATGTCATATTATTTTTAATTTACTTTATAGAAATTATTTGCAATATAGAAATTAGCGATTAACTAATTAACATGACATATTGTAATGAAATACAATCAATAAGTAGGCCTCCGACATCAAATGTTTTATGCACATAACATTAAATTATATGTAATAACATTTTTAACTTTTACAAGAAGCGAAGAGTAAAATTGCAATCGATATCCTAGTACAATGGAATATGCACAAATTGAAGGTGTATGTATATTTCGGATATTATCATTTCTATACGATACTGAAATAATAAAACTTATAGCGCCGAAAAAAAATCAGTTGATTTATTTATACAACCATTTTAAACGTTTAAAAGCTGAAGAGAATAATGATAATCGAAAATATACATAATTCTCATGATATATGTACAAAAGCTTCCAAAAAAGTCATAAAATTATTTCAAATAAAATACATTAAATTTCGAACACCCATTATTGTATTTCGAGGAAAAACGGAGTCGAACCAGATATTTATTTTTATTAATTTATTATTAAAGAGCAAAATACAATAATATAATGTTATATTACTGCAGTTAGTGATAATACAAATAAATAACTAATAATTTAAATCAAATAATTATGTAAATTTGTAATAAATATTAAAGATGTAAAAACATATAAATATAACGTTCCATATATGTGCAGTACAATTTAATTGCAAACTAAATAAATAATGTACATTGTTTTCTTTCGACGCATGTTTCAAATTAAAAGACAAAAACATACAAACAAACAAGTACACTCGCAATCACAAATTAGTATGTTATAAAAGATTTGTTGAATCAATGTGCAACATTAAAAATGCTTCACATAAATTAAATAAAAATTGATCAACAGTATGAGAAGTTCCTTTTTTTCGTTTTCTTGTTTTAATTAATTAATTAATTTAGATACTGCACATAATACCATTATTTTAATATATAAAATATAAAATCTTGATTAGAGATTTATTTAATCTCATTTTTGGTTATTATGTCACAGCGGAGTAATTACCAGAATGGTAGTTTCTACTATAAAGATAGACTAGACTATGCTAAATCACTATTCGTTTAAAAATTTTGTTACGTCTATTATGCGTAACAAAATATTACGCGCGAAATATTGAAGCATTTTTTAAATGCTTATTGTATAAATTACTCTATAAAACTAAATTTAATTTCGATTATAACACCAATTTCTATTAATTTGTTAGTGGAATTATTGTTAAATGTTTTCAAGAATTTTTTTCTTCTTTTTTATAAATTTAATTCAATATTTAAACTGTCCAATTTATAGTGAAAATTATTAATGGAAATTGTATTTCTTGTCTTGAACGTCTTTCAGAAAATTTCATTCACATAAATTATATAATTTATATTTGATCTACCACGCCTAAGAATACAAAAATTGTTTGCTGTCTTTCATGAGTTTTTAAATGAATTGTTGCAATTCTAATAGTATAGCAATATTAACAAATATAATAATAATTATTTCCTTTACTACAAAACATGAAGCGGTACATTTATGTACCTATAAAGCTGACTAAGGGTATTTGCTGCACTTCATACATTTCATTAAGTAAAGTTGGTAACTTTACAAATTTCCTGTATATAAGTATAATATAAAAGCATAAATGCTTACAAAAATATTACAGTTATTTAAAAAAAGTTTTTTTGATTCAAGCACGCAAAGAATTCGAAAGTTCATAAATATTATAGCTTATCCAAATATTTAAATTAATTTGTATTGCTATAATTGAATTGAGCAATACAAGTTATCTCACAGATCATTACGTGTCCATTTTGTCCATGGGTGAACACAATTATATTGAATCTGTTTTTGAAAATTTATCACAATACATCGAAATAAAATATCGATGTAAATTAATACATACAATTATGTGGCGATCGAAAAACATTCAATTCTTAACTTCATTCTGGATCAGTTTCCCCGTCTCCGATTGGTAATACTGTAACAAGCCCAGCAGCTGCTACTTTAGCTTTATATGTTTCCGGTTCGAACCAGCGAATCGGTTCCTGTTGAAAAAACTAATGTGTACATAAATCACTGTTAACAAAAAAACTATGTAATAGTTAATAATAAAATAATATTTACTTTACCTTAATATGTTGTTACAAGCAGCATGCTTTGAATGTATAAAGCAGATGTTAAATGATTTATTTAAATGCATGCTTTCTTAATGGGATAACACAAATTTCATGTTTGGATTTTATGTAATATAATGTTTAAGCAAGACAAGGATTTGTCACGCTTCTGTTATGACATACGTACTGTACGATCTTTACAAATATAATACAATGTAAAAATATTTTATTATCGTTTAAATCTCATAAAATGGTGTACAATCATAGTTCTGGTCTCTTATATTGTATATAAAGTGTAATATATTTCTTCCTACACGATACTTCAAATAATAAAATAATAATAAATTGCAATATCGTATTCTGTAAAACCATTTAATGCTAAACTAGCAGCTATTAAAACAAGATTATAATATTCATTGAACACAAAAACAGGACTTATAAGAATATAAAATTTAACGTCATACATATTATAACAAATAACATAATACAATATCAATTTCATTCTTTACATCGCTAAATTATAGATAAGTTAATATTAAAAAAAAGAAACAACGAAAAGATACAATCAGATCTCTAATAACATAAAAAAACATTCTGAAAATAATTATCTTAGCTAATAACACTGAATAATATGAGTACGTTGTACTAATACAATATACTACAGTCATTTTATATTAATATATTAGTATACTTAATGTATTAGTACAATTTCAAAGCGAGTTATTTTAATATAAAATTATTTAACAATAGCAAAAATAAGTCTTATAACAAGTTTGCTACATAATACTGACAAAATCAAATGTTTTAGTAAAAGTTATTAAATATCACATGATTTACAGTAATACCATAAAATCTTTGGTTTAAATACATACAACTTATATGTATATAAGTCGATTAACGAATACTTTCATATATCACTTGCTACAAATATTAATCTGATAATTTAATGTTACAAGAGAAAGGAGTGAATGTATTCAAATTTGACCTTCTTGGTAAAAGTTCTGAATCACTAAATAAATATAGTTTCAAGAATGAAAAAAACTTATTTTTGTTTAGTGATATCGTGCTACTTCTCTCTCTAACAAAATTACGGAAATTAATATTTCAATACGTATACTTTAAATATAAAGCGAATAAAAATATGATGACCACTTTAGTATGTAAACATTCCAGTATCAGAAACAAACAGAACTTCAGAATATCGTTAAATTTAATGCGAATATCATTAATTTAAAAGAATTAATCTTGCATTATCTTAGAAGGAAAATTAGTAACAGTGTCGTACATCACGTGATTAGCATTGGTATCATACTGATATACCTTGCGAACAATGTTGGGACACTCCTTCTGAATTCGAGCCCAATCTGCAGGTGGTCGTCTTGCGTACGGGCCTGTTGCACACTGCATCAAAAACTCATATGTGAGTTCTCTTATTTCTGGAACTGACGCGGTTCTATTTTAATACTACTCATCAAATCTAATTAATAAACCGTTCCAATAATTATTCAAGAATACTTTACCTTCCTGAGTTGTACAATTTGGCTCAGCAATTATGCGGGGTTTATAAGTTTCTTCACTTTCTGAAGTGGCAGCGCTATCTATGTTTAATTCCCGCGCTACTTCGTTTGTATTACTTGGAGTTAATGCTTTCTGCGTACTGGAAGACGAAACTGAGTAAGGAGATTCTTCTTCGAAATTGAAGTACTCTATACCACTTGTAAAATTCTCAGCGTCACCCAAGAAGTATTCATCTAGTACTAGCTTTGCGGTCTAACAATGCAGCAATTACATTAGAATATGTTATTTACGCACATATAATCTGTATTTTTAATATTCAAGAATTATTACCCTAACAAGATCAAGATTACATCCTGTGATTTTCAGAGATTGGTTACCAATCGTAACCGTATATTTATATTCGCCTATACTGGCGTCGTTGGTGGAGAAGCTGTGAAGGAGTGAACTTCGCAAACGAGAACTTTGTTGCTGTTGTAGTCGATTGCTCTCGTCCGATGCGCTACTATTTAACGAAGAACTAGAACCACCCATTGCTCCCTTTTCTCCTCCACCTTGCTCCAATCTCACCGGCGATGCATTTCGTTGAATCGTATCTTTTATCAAGTCCTTCGCGTAACTATTATGACAATGTTTAAACAATTGTTACCACTTATTTTACGGGCTCAACTGTTCATGATTGTATATACACATGTTATGTAAAACTGAACTTACTGTATCTTGTCCTCGGAAGTACCCGTAATCTGGACAAGTCGTTCTTTAGCTCCAGGGTTTACTGTGAAAGAAAAGTAATATTAATTGCGCATGTTTTATATCTGTCATTGAAGTTTACTTTCTAGATATTCGTTTGCATTGCTGTTAATGTGTGATATATAAATGCAGAATTATATGACAATAAATATTTATTAAACATAAGTACTATTGAATCACTTCAAGAAACAATTTATGGATTAGAACATTAATAAACAGTTCATTAATTTGTAAAAACTTTCCTGTAAAAAAAAATAGTATGACGTTTAAAATGCATTTAAAACGGTAAGCAATTATAAGCAATAAATAAAATTACATTAAATGTATAGAATGCTTCTCATAACATTTTATACTTGTTTAAATGTGATTTAATAAGCTGCAAGTATTATGCAAACCAGTGATAATAAATTATAACGATACAAACAATTTCACAACAAAAAAATTTGTGAGCAAATCATACAGTAAAAGCCCTTGCAAAATACTTCTTTTTATATTTTACAGAACGTTTACCAATACTTGAAACACAAAGACATAAGAAAAAAAATTTTCATGCAAATAAAAGTAAATAAAAGTTATGACACAAATCACAATTGAAAAGTTAATTAAATAAAGTGTTTAAACAAATTGTTTATAATTATGATGATAATATATATTTATCTGTCGTTGTATTATATCATTAAAAAAAATAATGAAAATTTATCTTAGTGTTTTATAATAAAACGGTTATAATACTTAAATTAATATTACTTTCTGTAAATGACATACATAAAGTATTATCTTCTGCAGCAAAATAATTTAAGATACATAATTATAAAAACAAAAAAATTCCTTTGGATTAAAATCAACCATGTAATGAGAATATTAGGATATATAAAAGACATTAAGAAATATACAATTAGTTGTTTTTGGAATGCATTAACATGATGCTATTAAGCCATCTGCAAATTGTTTGTTTACCTCGCTGGAAGGAGATGATTGTCTGGCTGAGCTCTTCGATCATGTGAACCCGCCGCCCTTTTATTCCCATCACTGTATTTTTGTGCAAATGATTTAGAAATAGGAACATAATACTTACTACTTACAATACGTGTGAAAAATGTGTCAAATGTACATAATACCAAATATATCAATGAACAGAACCAAAAATATGATGCAACATAATAACACAAATTAAATTATTTAAAATTGAAAAATAAAATAGGCCATATTCTATGTAACATCAACAAATTTTATGTGTATATCTGCTATAATATAACGATTACCAGCAACGTATAAACTTCAAATTTTCCTTACCTTTACCAGAATCACTATTACGTATAACAACTTCATCTTTGCAATAGTTCTTTCCAGGAATACGTGTGGGTTTAACAAATTTTCCACTGTTCTTTATTACTTCGCCAGGTCCTAAAATTGGTGCCACAGTTGGTGAACTCATTGTTGCCATTGGAGATGATAATGCATTTGTCGGTGTGTCAGGTATTGCTTCTACCTGTTGATACCATTTGAATATTTTTATATAGTGTTTAACTTATAGAACAAAAAAGTTTTGACGTACATTATCCAGATGTGATAATTTTTGTGTGTAATACACATCCATGGAATCAGTGTGACGCCATTGCTTAGCTCTTAACTCTATAAGTTCCAGCAGGTGAACCCTAGTCGTCAGATCTAGTTTTTCGTCTTGACTTCCATTTCTGATTGCCACAAAAGCTCTATCCAGCTGATCTGAAATCATGTATATATAATTACTATATTATATTTTAAACTATTTGTATTATATTCTATTAGTTTAAATTATACCTTTATAAATAGCTTCTAATTGATGAGCATAAAGCTTCAGGTGATTACACATTGTAACCACATTCATTTGTAGCGTTCGGTCATGGAAGCCATTAGTTAGTTGCATTGCAACATTGTCGATTAAGGACACTATATCCTCCACTGTTAAATAGAATTAAACTTATAATTAGACAAATAATAAAATAACATTCGGTCAAACCAACAAATGTATAATGTATAATCATTTAAAATATACCAACACATTATAAGAAAACATATGGAGATTAAAAATTACCAGTCGTAATCCGCCCATCGACGGTCGAGTGGCGTTGATTGAGTTTAAGCGGCCTAGGTTTTTCAACTTTCTTAATTGTTCGAGCTCTGTTTAGTTGTGTTGCCGCCATTTTTATAATCTTAAAGAATAAAAATTAACTGAAATAATTAAGTAAAATAGAATATAATTCAGCTGAAAATAACTGAATATAATTCACGTAAACTGTACATTTTTAATTTTTATTACTTTCTATTACAAAAAATTTAAGTCTTTAAGAAATAACTAAATTTAATGTACACTTACTACTAAATAAATAAGTGAAATTGACAATAATGTTCATTAAATTCAATTTAAGTTAGTTATAAGGTTTTTTAAATATTATTTTGAAGAAATAATTTTTCTAAACTCTCACTACATAGTTCTGCGCCGCGGGTGATTTAAAAATAACTACAGAAAAGAATGGTTTACGAAGAAAACAATAACTGAGGACAAATGGAAAGAAAATGAATGTTTAATATACTAACGTGAATGTTAAGAGTATTTGTTATAGTTATTGGAGTTGATACGAAACGTCGGGTGTACAATAGTAGGTTATTTTACTGTAGCGTACGTAGCGACAAAAATAATTTATACGGTACCCATGTGAGCGCCTCTGGCACTTTCGACATCTTGCAAGGAACGTTAGAAAAAGAAAGACATGTATAAAGAACAAAGAGAGATAGTAAGCAAAAGAAAGGAGAAAACAAGAGTGGGGAATAGAAGGGCGGAAGAACAAGAATCTAAGGAAAGAAAGAGAAAGAATATGTAATGAATTAATTTAAGAAATGCAAAATAGAACGAATGACATAAACAAAATACCATGCACTGTGTACAATTAAATTTCTTTATAATATATAATTAATATGACTAGCATCGATGAAATAAATCCAAAATCGTGAAAGTTAAAATATGTGTGTCATCGGAAAGAAAAGTATGACATTTAATGGCTAATGTATTTTCATATTTAATTAGCATTGTTTGTATTTAAAATCTTTAGGATCGAAAAGTTACTTACCACCACGTCGGCCGTGCCACAGATCAACGACAGGCAGACCGTGCAAAACGAATCGAGGAGATATGTCCGTTGACATACGTTGCGAAGATGCACTCAAGTGTCTCAAATTTAAAACGATAGTACCAACGCGAAATTTAAAATTCACTAGCAAATAAATCTGTTACTCGTTCGATGGGAAATCGTACTTGTCAATTTCTGCATGTCGGCGCTGACTGGTCGAGTAATTTTCATAATCATAACAAATTGAAAGTAGTGTGCCCGCAGATTTATGATTTTCAAATTTTCAAATTTGTAAACATTATCTTCCGTGTATTCATAAATTGAAGTAGGATAGCAAGGCAATATTAAATGATAGGGATCCTACTGAATTTAGCTGAGTTGCGATAATAGAATGTGATCTCATCGAACGAATAAGGCCGAAACATTTTTCGAATTAGAATTTAGAGATATAGATTCTAATAATGCACGGATATTATTTATATAATTATCGACATTGAAAACATTTTATTCAGTCAGTAAGAAGCATTCTACATGACGATGATCATGATGATGATGATGATAATGATGATGATGATGATGACAATGATAATGATAATATAATAATCATAATAATAATAGTAATTCATAATAATAATAATAATAATTCATTAATAATAACCATTTGTAATATACAGGTAAACTCTCCCTCTCGCGCGCGCTCTTTTTCTCTCACACACATTGAATTGTCTTAGTACATAAATTATACAAAATTCATCAATAAACGAAACGGTACATTCTTCAAACTATGAATGTATTCAATAAATCATTCTAATCTCATTTTTGCTGCAAAGATATTTTGTTTCTCCTTTTAATTTGGTATTCGGCAGCGTTGTTGGATTTGAAGGACTACTTTTTTAAACTCACTGCTCACAGTAACGTTTACATACTTTGTGCTTTCTCTTTGTACATTTGCTAAAAGATTTACACCCGCTAAGCAGGTCAGAGATAACAAATTCTAGATACCTCTCTTCATAAGGCATAATACATTCTATTATATTTCACAACAAAACTGTAGTTATCAGTAAATGTATAACTAAACAACGGCACAACAATGTAAACGTAACTGACGCAGTTTAATATTATTGTAAATCCATATTTCTATTGATTTGAGGTAGTGTATTCAATGTAATCCTATTACTTTGCTGCTATATGTTGTGTATGCGGATATGTGTCTCATATTTTTCACACCCATACACTTTTACTATAAGTCCAAAATATGCGAAACACGTTAGGAAACTTTATGCCTTCATAAACAAATGTAATAATAAACGTGTAAACATTTCTATTTAAGATTCACGGCAATAATTCTATGTGTTACGAACAACAGAATATCCTTCAATGACCGTTTATAAACAGTTTAGAATGTAAAAATGAGGAAACACACGCTTCGTATATACGTATATATAAATACACACATTGTACATTGTATGTACATATATACACACATACACACATTCGCTCGCTCACTCATACAAGTTAGTATTTTGGACTTACAGTTATTTCAGTTGTAAGTGTGCTTCAAAAATTATTATCTATGTATAAAGTATGAGAAAACTAAATTTCGGGCAAATTTTGAAACCTATTGTGATTCTGTTCATTTATTTTATGCATGCTGTTACATTAAAACGAGCATGAGACTTTGTAAGAAGTACCTTCATATTATTCATCAAAATCTTCCCGCTATTCAGTATTCCAACTTCATTACCAAATACGACAAGGCTGCTGACATTAGGCTTGCTAGCACTTGTAAATAATGCCCAGCAATTGTGCTATTCCGTTAGTTTCTTTAACTATTATTTCATGAATAATTTATCACATTTTTAATCGTCTTCACAGATTGAAAAAGAGAGGGCATATGTAATATTACGCATTACCAAGTTGGCTCAATCTATGAACACTTTTGTAAAAAATATAATATCTATGGATGGTTGAGCCCTTGGTTTAGCATGTAACGAATTCGTACTTTTGAAGGTAATGCGGATCACTTCTGCAGGAACGAGTAATGGATACCGATATCCATGTGTGAGCTGTGTCGAGTGCATTTTAATATTTACTCCCCAACCCCCTTCGCTTTGAAAAGGAAACGTTGCTTTTGGGTTTAAGAAAACACCCAGAAGAATTACGTCTAACACTTAAAAAATGGAACCTATTTAAGCGCAAGAGACGGATTTATCCCTATAATTTGTCGTACAAATTCTTTATTCTATTGCAGAAGTGATTTTCGCTCTAGTCTTCGTATATTAGTTTTTACTCCGATATCACACATACCCCCTCCCTAAGAAACTAAATACAGTAAACTTAAACAGTAATTAAGAAATTGACAATATCAATTTTGAATTTTGACACGTTCGTGTTATCCTTATATTACTTTTAATATAAGTTTAACAACTTAATGGAAAGCAATTCAAAAGTTAAAACAACAAGTACAATGCACGGACACATTGTAAAAAAAATGAAACTTAACATAAAAAATATGATTCACATCGAGATATAATAGCCTCAACAGTTTACCAGGGGAAAACACAAACGAAATATACATATAATAGTAAAACTATTAACTACTACACTACTCTAAAATAGCGAGAAAATCCTAAGACATGCGATATCGCGCAATAAACATTGTTTCTTAGAATTTGCAGAGTGGTTTTGCAATTTCTAATCATTTTTTCCCCTTATCGACTTGAATTTTCTAATTTTTGCATTGAATGTCTTGTGATTTTTACGCTTCTGTAACAATTAATTCGATATCATCCCTCCTGCTACGTTACTGATTTTTTCTTCATCTATAGCTGGAGAATATTTCAAAATAAAGCAGACGAATTTTCTGCTTTCAACTTTTGCGTTTAACTCACAATTTTTAGATCTTGGAGCCGAAATCCATTCTTTGATTAAATGCGTCACGGTTACATGTAATACTTCTTTTTTTCTTTTCATAAGTTAAGCTCGTATGTACCTTGACATTATTTCTTGTGTACTTAATATCATTGAGATACCATTTCTTGTGACTCACGGGATTCATTTCAACTCCATAGATAAAAATTGATTTCAGACAACAATTAAAGATTAAAATCATTATTAACTATAATTATCAATTACACGACCATTAGTATGTCTTATGTAGTAATAAATTACCATCGTGCTATTTTACTTCACCGTTGATGGTTGCTTTTTTATTACTAATTGTTTATGAGTTATTTAGCTTAACTTAGTAACGAGTATTAATGGCATCTGCATTTGTCAAGAAGAATTGAAGAAACTTGCATTTTACCTTAGTAATGCTGTATGAAATTCAGCTTTTCAAATTTTCATAAAATCGATTTAATGATGCCTTTTTTTCTTGAAACCTACAAAGGCAGTAACAATCACATGAGAGGTATTAAAATCCGATAAGAAACATTTACTATAAATAAAAAGGAACTCACTTTTTTTGGCTTTGCCTTTCTTCTGAGTTTTTCTCTTTTTAGCGGATACAAAAGATGATTCCCCAAAAGATGTGATTTCTTCTCCAAGTGTTCCAACTGTAGTCATCTGACGACGCCTGTGTTTTTCTTGTTTAGTAACGGACAAACGTGTCATGTAATTTTCTTCGTATTCTATTTTCCGTTTGTTCTCGCGACCTAGACTAGCCTGTTTCTCCCCTAGACCGTGTGTATCTTCGATAGGCGCATCTAAATATTCTTCTTTTAATTCTCGCAAAACAGCACCGGACACTGCACGTCTGCGAACTCGTTCTCCTGCTTTACGAATTTTGTCTGCTACTGTCTCATCTCCATCTATAATAGTAATATAACATATTTAAGTAACATAATTTACTATAAATGTCATATGTATCTGTATAGATAGATATTAACCATAATGTACTGCGGCAAGTTTTGGTGGTACATAGACATTAGACTTCCTCGATTGTGTCGATTTAAAACCATCTTCTTTATCAACTTGCTCATCATCAGATTCTTCGTCATTAGTATCAAATGCATCAGGATTAGCTTTAAAATTAGTTGGATCATCACTGTTGATAGTACCGGTTACAGCAGTCTTAACAAGTTTATCTATTTGATACTTAAGTTTGTGATCTATTGGTCGGATTTTTTCTAGGACTGTTCTGATTTCGATCAAACGATCAATCGATGGATCTCCTTCTATGCGTTCTCCCGAACATTTTCTCAGAACGACATAAGTCAAATTAATCAGATAAGAAAGTAACATGTGATACTTCATTTCCAAAAAACTAAGACCCTTATCTGTAGAAATTTCTCCATTTTTAACACGAATTAACATGTTGTCCACAAGCTGATTGACTTGTAATACGTTGGCATTCATCTCCCCAAGCAAACGGAATGCCTGCGGGAGATCCCTTTGTTCCATTTCATCAATTGCCTGTAAAAATAGTTTCTTTAGTATTGAAAACAAACATGTCATATGATATTATACAAACATTTAAACATGCAATAAATAATAGTTTTATACCCTCATTTCTATCATATTCTACTTAAAAATTTGTAATAATTTTTTGAAATAATTCGCAATGTATTTTTCATTCGTCGAACACTGAAATGTTTACACTCGGTGAAACAAACAAAGAATTTTTCAAAATTCGTATGTCATCTAACACCTTATTTGATACCACTTCGGCGTATAAAAATTATGTATTTTATTTATTTCAATGTTAACCACGTTTCATTTAAAAAACAAGATACCCGCTCAATTCTGTTCGTAAAACTGAAACGTAAATGGTTTTATACAATATTTGAACAAAAACTTGTAAAATGGTATAATTTTAAGAAAAATGTCGGATCTGTGGATGTACAGGAAAAAAGCGCAATAATCTGCTGCCATCTTTCCTATTTACTAATGGATGACAACGGAAAAAAAAACAATCAAAAATTTCCAATAGACCTGATAGAAAAATGCATTGATTCGAGCAAATTTCGCGAAATTCTGGTAGAATAATATGTTTAAAAGTTTCCACTCACCTGTACCATTGTTCTGAAATAAAAATTAACCGAACAGATGCATATCTAAATAACGTAACTTGTAATTAAACGAGTCCCCACGTGGGACGATATTTTCCTTTTCGGGGATATATTTTTTCGCTCGGAAAAGCTTGATCAAAACATCTACTATTATGCGATAAAAATGTTTTAATTTTTTATAAAAAATCACGTTATATTCATTCGTGAACGATGATTTTAATATTTTATGAATTTTTAATACAGAAATAAGTTAAATAAGTGTGTATATAAACAATATTTCATATTTATAAAAGATTACTTCCTTTCTATTTTCAAGTATAAAAAATTGCGGGAACTTCAAGAAAGAATGTAATAAGGAGTATCTATGATGTATGTATAATAATTAATATTTTAAGTAATACCAAATAATTGGTGCATAATTTGTTATTGGTAACTTAATTGTAAATAGATGAAGCGTAAAATGGTCAGCGAAGACTGATGTATAAGGGATAAACTTTATATTTATATTTATTACAAATTTCATAAAAAGCAAATGTTATATGTATATATATACAGTGGAACATTGTTTTTATTATATTGGATTTTGTCGCTGAATGTTATGATATAAGGTATAAAGGATAACATGTGTTCTATTTGTTATTTGATCAGCGAAAAATCATACTCAATTTGTCCAACGCGCCTAACTTCAATCTATATTGAGCAGAGCTCAATAGTCAACTGATTTGATCTAACATTCTTATTTCAAAACGAGATTTTGTTCATTCTGCGCATGTCAATTTTGATTGGTTGAACATGTTTTGTAACCAAGGGTAACGCGCATGTGCTCTTGCAGCGCACTGCTGCCGAACCTGCATACTCAGTGATTCGAATTTTTAAATCTCCAAATTTTCAAATTTTTAAGAGCCTAAATTTCTAAAGCTCAATATTTTCAAATTCAAAAAGTTTTAAATTTCCAAATTCTGCAATTTCCAAGTTTCTATCATCAAATATTTATATATGCCTTTTTGCTTATTCGTATATTTTACCCACCATGTATATAACCGACGAAGTGGAAAGCGTGTGGTAATGAGGCAGCATCAAGTGGTGAGAAGACTGCTAAAGTTAGCTGCGATGCGCAAAGCGAATACGATCTCTCGTTGAACGAATAATAGAAATGAGTTTTCTAGGGACTTTTATAAGAAATTACTGTTGCTATTATAAACGTTTCAACACAAACTTCATATTGAAGTAAATTCATTTTTGACGTGAACAGAGTGGGAACTGCGATTTGCGAGAAGTAATCAAGACAAGAATAAAGTGAGGAGTAACGGCGTGGCGCGCCTTTGACATAAGTAATATTGTATGATGGTACGTATTATTACATGGTAATTGTATCTGTAAAACATTGATGAGAAATGTTGCAATATAGAAATGTTTAGTAAACTGACGTGGTATTTCTTTTTTGATATAAATGTGTAACTTGAGTATTTGTAACAACTTTAAGTTTTACCAAGAAGTTAATGACACTGTTTATCATACTTACAACAAAATAGTTTTGAATAAAAGTATTGTTGAATTCAATAACTAGTTGAAATGAATAAAATATATTTATATAATTATACATACATATTTATGTTTGTATCATTTATATAAATAGATCATTTTAAATTTAATTTTGTTGCATTCATGTAGACATTATCCAAACTAATTAATTCATCAAACTGTAATGATTATAAAGTTTAATGAATACATACCGTTCTTTCTTTTTTAAGGAAAGGTTAAAAAGAAGTAGTTCTATATTTGTAATAATAACTTTATTGATTCAAACAAATGGCTTTTATGTGCCGGGTGTTGCTCCTGTGGAATTTAAAAAGGGGCAGAAGATTGATGTTAAAGCAGTTAAAATGACCAGTACTCATACACAGTTACCATATGAGTATTATTCTATTCCCTTTTGTATACCAAAAAATGGAACTTTGATTTATAAATCTGAAAACTTAGGAGAAGTATTACGCGGTGATAGGTAAGATTTAATAATCTGTTTTATATCATGTTTGGAAAATAATACAACTTATTTTGACATAGAATTGTGAATACACCATACGAAGTCCTAATGGCAGAAAATAAAAGCTGTAAATTATTATGTCATGGACCATCTAATCTTATGACGTGGAATGAAGAAGATTCACAACGTGTTATAGAACGCATTCAACATGATTATACTGTACACCTGTAAGTATGTTTGAAAATCTTAACTTATATTAAGTATATGATTGCAATAATTTTTATTTGTCTTTAGATTAATCGATAATTTACCAGCAGCAACAAAAAAGATCCATAAAGATACGAATAATGTGATTGTATACCATGGATATCGTTTGGGCGGTATTATGAATGACCAATATTATATCAACAATTATCTTAAGTTAAAATTGAGCTATCATAAATATGGAGAGTTAGTAACCTTATTATTACTGTATGTAGACATGATGTTGTATTAGATTATAATCATGTTTCTTTATGCTTTTATAGAAATGAATTTAGAGTAGTTGGATTCGAAGTAGAAGCTCGATCAGTTGATGTAAGTCAACTGAAATTCGATGGAACTACTTGTATATTGCCTACACATGCAAATCCTCAGTTCGTTAATCCAAAAGGAACGAAGCTTCTGTTTTTATATTCTGTGGAATGGACACAGTCTGATGTAAGTTGGGCAAGCAGATGGGACATATATCTAGGAATGAGCGATGTTGAAATTCATTGGTTTTCAATCATCAATTCTCTTATTGTAGTGCTTTTTCTTTCTGGTAAATACATATTATAACTTTTGCTTTTAATTCTTTTAATTATTTTAAATCGCACAGACACTGGTTTCTGATAAAATAATGTAGGGATTCTAACAATGATCATGGTTCGAACTTTAAGAAGGGATATTGCACG
This sequence comes from Megachile ligniseca, assembly GCA_945859555.1. Classification (NCBI taxonomy): domain Eukaryota; kingdom Metazoa; phylum Arthropoda; class Insecta; order Hymenoptera; family Megachilidae; genus Megachile; species Megachile ligniseca. The sequence goes on from OX243792.1 coordinate 4,192,529, forward strand.
CTATAATGCTGGTGAAAATGATAGTTTAGCAGGCCTAGATGAAACTATCGAAGAAACTGGTTGGAAATTAGTTCATGGAGACGTATTTCGTCCTCCGCCACATCCTCGATTATTTGCTGCTGTAATAGGCAGTGGAATTCAAATATTTTTCATGGCTTTAATAACAATCTGTAAGAGTTCATCTCTATAAAGACGTATATCTTCGATCGATAGAAATATCTACAATTTTATATTAGAATTACTTATGCTTGTAGTTTTCGCTATGCTGGGTATGCTGTCTCCTGCTAGTAGAGGTGCACTTGGAACTTGTGCGATATTTTTGTACGTATTTTCCGGTTTAATTGCTGGATATTTTTCTGCGCGTCTTTATAAAACAATGAGAGGACGAAAATGGAGAAGAACAGCATTATTGGTAAAAATAAAAAAATACCGACATATTCTAAAAATATACTGATGCACTATATTAATATACTAATTGTTACAGACAGCAATGCTTTATCCAGGAATAGTATTTACCACTTGTTTCTTTTTAAATTTCTTTATATGGGGAAAGCATAGTTCTGGCGCAGTACCATTTACAACAATGTTAGCATTGTTGTGTTTATGGTTTGGAATATCACTTCCTCTTGTATATCTTGGATATTTCTTTGGATATCGTAAACAGCCCTTTACACATCCTGTTAGAACGAATCAAATTCCCAGACAAGTTCCAGATCAATTATGGTACATGAACCCTGTACTATGGTAAGTTATATAACATTGAAAATATTTTTTCGAAGAACATGAAACATAAGTATTATTGTTTCCTTTTCTATGTTGTTGCAGTACACTGATGGCTGGAATTCTTCCTTTTGGCGCTGTTTTTATAGAATTATTTTTCATTTTAACCGCGTTATGGGAAAATCAATTTTATTATCTCTTTGGATTTTTGTTCCTTGTCTTTTGTATTCTTGTCATCTCCTGTTCTCAGCTATCCATAGTTATGGTCTATTTTCAATTATGTGGAGAAGTAAGTATCCTATAATCTTTATTTCTAGCTCCTTTCATAATATGTAAATTTATGTTGCTTTTCATTTGTTACCAGGATTATCGATGGTGGTGGAGAAGCTTTATTGTTAGTGGAGGATCAGCAGTATACGTCCTAGCCTATTCAATCTTTTACTTTATGACAAAATTAGAAATCACAGAACTGATCCCGACACTTTTGTATTTTGGTTATACATTACTAATGGTGCTCACATTTTGGTTGTTAACAGGTACAATAGGATTTTTCGCGGCATACGCGTTCATTCGAAAGATATATGCTGCTGTGAAAATAGACTAGTCAAAATGATCATTGACGCCGTCAATGATAAAAAATAAAAGGAAATAACATTTTTTCAAAGCTACAAAAAATATTTAATTATTTTAAATTAAATATATAAAACCAAAAAGAAATAAAATAGTTTACTTTCAATTTTAGTAGATTGATTCCATTTTCAAACGTAAGTACAGTTATTGAACGTTCTTTCTAAATATTGTATGTAAAGTTGTTCTATTTATAAAAAATGTATAAAACTTTATACCAAGAAATAATGAACATAAATAGTGATTTGACAAAATAGCGTATGTTATTCATTCTTGTTTAGTACGCGATATTCATGAATAATTTTTTATTAGATTTTAATCGAATATTTCATTATTGAAAAGTACTTATGTTATACGTTTAATTCCGAGAAAAAAACGTTTATATTCAATAAAGTATAAAATATGCATTGACTATATTAATATTACTCTTTTTTTTTGTAATAAACATATATGTAAGATATCGATAAATATGTAATATTAAGTATAGTCAGTGCCAAGTATCATAGTTAATAATATTAGTTTATAATTATTCACTGTTTTATTGCAATAAAAAACGACAGCTTTGCTAGTTCTATCACAAATTTGTTGATACATGTATGTGTATTAATTACATATAATGTACGGTTAATAATATAAAAGTATTTACATTATTTAAAATTAGATACATTTAGATACAAATTTTCCTTATTTATATAATATTTTTGCACATGAAATATTCATCATTTATACATAATATTACTTTTGGCATACACATAAATCTTTATTTCTATTAGCATTTAATATAATAATATTTTATAAGACATTTAACATTTGCATTAAACCATTAATGTTGATTAAATGTACAGTATATGAAGAAATTTTATATATCTCATAATTGAAGTGTGACTATGCAGGTGATTTTTAACATTCTTGTAATATTTTATATGTATTTGTAAACATGGTTTTTTGTTTTAATAGAGCATTTATTTATAGAGTATCGAAGAAAAACTAAAATGTGTAAAGTGAATAACTATATTTCCAAAACTTGATGCCGTTATTTCGACCTGGTTATAGTGATAGTAATAATAATGATAATAATTTACAACATAAGTATTTTATATTACAGTTAGTGTAAATAACATATGTACTGTTTATAATGTTCTACAAAAAAACTTATATTGTTACATGTACATGTAAATCTGTCGATAATTTAAGACTTCTATTTCTATATATTAATGAAATATTTCTAGTGAAATTTCACGAAATAATATCGACTTTGTCTTAGCTTGCATTTTATAATAAAGTATATAAAAATGCATACTATGCTGATAATATAAATTTTAATTTCAGTAGATTCCACAGGCATATAACATTTTGATACAGAATAATTATTAGGAGTGAACACACCCTAAAATAACATTATTATTTTAAATATACGCGTGATAACAATAACAAAACATTGCAGCTAAATAAAATAGCAGTATTATCAATTTATAACTTACTAGTAAAAGTGATGGATTATCTTTGTTTCGCCAACTAAGTGATGGTATTGTGAATTCTAATATATCCTGTCTATGTATTCTTCTGCAACCATGGTGAGTATGTCCATCAACAATCAATCTTGGATTTAATATATCTAACAACTATAAACGAATATTTAATAAATATTTATAATTTCGATTACACGAAAATTCATACCAATTATATTGCATACTTGTTCAGATGATTCCTTTGATAAACACTCCCATCTTTCCCTAAACTTGATATTTTTTATCTCCTCCGGTGCTTCGTCAGGTTCATTACAAATTTCATCCGATTCTCGATACATTGGATAATGCTATAATTATTAGTCAAATATTATAGATCACATTATTATGTGTATGCTTTTAAAACTCATTCATTTACTGACCTGTAAAATAATTGGTCTACTGTATCTTGAAATTACATTACTTTTGTCACAATTACTTGCCATACCCTTTGCACACTTCAAATGTGCTGAAAAATTTTACCTATTCATTTGTAAGCTTTGATTCTTACAATTTTTATTTCAATAATAAGTCAGACTCACCAGCAATTTTGTTTAATGCAATTTCTGTAGGACGACACAAAAAACATCCATCTCCTTCTAGCGCCATACTATTAATTAAAACAAAATGATTTCCCCTTATACTAACTCTTTTTACACTCGACGATTTCAAACCGTCTACAAATCGTTGATTCAAGTATGGCGTAATCGCTAAATAAATATTTCTCTTTATGAAATATTCTGACCTATTAATTATAACAATATCTAATATCTTATAATACCATAATGGAATCCAATATCATGATTGCCAGCAACAACATAGAGATAGGTATTCTTAGGTACTGAAAATATTGAATGAAATCTTTGTATAGACTGATTAAATTCTGTAGAACTGCTCCATTGCCCTTCATCAAATATATCACCTATCATATTATAATTATAACACATTATTATTGTTATTCAATACTTAATTACAGCATTACATACCTAGTATAAAGATTATATCTGGTTCATGAAGTGTAATCATAGTCTGAAATGCTCTATACATCTGCCATTCTCTAAATAAACATAAAATATTGATCTCAACAGAAGAAAATTATGTTTAAAACTTCAGTACTGTATACAAACAAACCTTTTTAATTTATCGAACCAATGTCCATTTCTAGAACCTAATAAGTGAGTATCTGCAATAAACATTGCATGTACAGGAGTTTCTTCTGGTTTTGTTCTAGGAATAGTTACATCAATTTTACGTGGATCCAAACTAGGCCATGAGCACTATTTATAAAAGGATCACTTAAAAACTTTGTAATTTCCCACTTATTCATATGAAACATTAGTATAACATACCTGAATAAGCACAAAATAATATATCAAATATTCGCAGAAAATAAATACACATACTAATGCTATACCAGCTTCGATGAAACATCTCTTATATGAAAATGCTCTAGTATCTAGCATCTTGTATCAGAAAAATAATTGCATAGATAAAGCGCACCAATCATCTATACAGATTACCTAGAACACAGTCTTTGTTTCAACAGAATTCTGTACAATGTAAAGGTTATACATCAAGCAGTTTTCATAATTTAAATGAATGCTGAACATCTTCATTTTTATGCATATCATACGTTTATTATAAAACCGCAGTACTTTATTTCAAATATTCAGAATTATTAAAGAATAATCAAAGAAAGTATCTGGTTTTCTGACTTCATGGTTTCTGGTTGTGAAAGTAGAACAAAATTTATACCAGAACGAAACATTTTAATTACAGTTTATTATAATTGAATTTCTCTTGCTGAATAGTTATCAGTAATCCTAGCAGTCGGACCTGTATATTATATCCTCGAGCAGTTGTATTTTAATCAGAGGTTATGTGTACACGCAATAATGTCATCAAACACCATGTAACTGGAAATGCTAAGAATGTCAATTATGCAAAAGCATGAACGAAATATAAAATGCGACATTATCGGTACAGATAAGAATAAGATAACAGCGCTTCGGATAGAGTAGGAAAACGAAACATCGACTGTGAGTCAAGTTTCAAAAATCAACATTTCCCTAAACCTCAATTTTAATGGCCAGCATTTGTTACTTTAAAAATTTTTGAAATTACATAATTAAATATATAATAAATATATAGCATATTAATCAATAAAATCAATATTAATTGAATTTTACGAAAATGGAGCAAGTAGCGCCATCTCTCCGGCGAACAGGGTGAACTACACACTTTTGAAACTGTAGGTTAATTAGTTTTCATCTGCTACCGCTAGATGGCAGTACATAAAAAAGAAAACCATAGGCTAATGAGGATTAGCCTAAGAATGGTTAAAAATTGACCCGAAAACGATACACGTGGCGCCGTCTAGTGGTAGTGTGCAGGAACTAATGAAACTGCAGTTTCAAAAGTGTGTAGTTCACACTGTTCGCCGGAGAGATGGCGCCACTTGTTAAATTTGCGAAAACTCAATTAATATTCATTTTATTGGCGTAATTAACTTTAATATGCATCAGACTACATCAGAGTGCAACACTAATTAACTGTGGAATGTTTTCACTTTGCCAAATCATTATCAATTTTAAACAATTTTTAGGCTAAGTTTTTCGTGTTATGTGCTGCCATCTAGCGGTAGAAAATGAGAACTAATTTAAGGACAGTTTCAAAAGTGTGTAGTTCACTCTGTTCGCCGGAGAGATGGCGCCACTTGTTCTATTTTCGAAAACGCAATTAATATTCATTTTATTGGCGTAATTATCTTTAGTACGCATTAAACTACATCAGAATGCAACACTAATTAACTGTGGAATGTTTTTACTTTATCAAACCATTATCAATTTTAAACAATTTTTAAGCTAATTAAGTTTTTCGTGTTATGTGCTGCCATCTGGCGGCAGAAGATGGGAACTAATTTAAGGACAGTTTCAAAAGTGTGTAGTTCACCCTGTTCACCGTAGAGATGGCGCCACTTGTTCAATTTTCGAAAACGCAATTAACATTCATTTTATTGGCTTAATTAATTTTAATATGCATAAAATATCATGGAGGACATTTTAACCTCTTTAAATTAATTACTTTAATGAGGATGATGGCCATATTTATGAGAAAGCTACAGTGGTCCAAAGTTTGAGTTTATGTTTATTATTGTAGTTCCAGATTACAGAATAATACAAATGGAAGTAAGAAGTGAATGTGTATTAAGCTTTGATATTTCCAAATTTGTTAGTGATATTTGACCATTCTGAAATTTTTGGGAATTTATTGTGTGTGGAACAAAGGATGTCTTCTTGTAGACAAGCGATTAGGTGGGCGATTTTCATATCGCCCCACGGTTGGGTGAAAGTACTGCAGTTCTTCGTCGTCGACAGACCATTTTCAAAACGACTCCCCTTCTTCGACAAATCCAAGTTGCTCAGTCTTCGAATGGTGCTAGCGACTCATACGTTAAAACATCTTATTTTTTTATGACAAAGCCAAATATTTTCCCGCTTTTTCCGTTGCGTAGCGAAGACTGCGCAGTAACGACTGCACGTTGCCATTAGCCGCGAAATTCAAACAGACGACAGTGTCGCCGAAACAAATATATAATTTGCCATTCGGACGCAAAGATACGAGCAACTGCTTTTCATGGCACGATTCGAAACTTTTATTACGACATTATAAATGCACAAAAACATCTTAAAAATATGTGTGTATGCGTGAACGTGTGTATAATCATGCGACGTATAATCGAGAGAATAACAGATTTAATTACAGCTTCGAGAATGAACGGAGCTACGCGGATTATATTCGCTAGGGTTCCAATATCTTTCATTTTTTTGTCTCTTTGTATTCTTTTTATATCCGTGAATATGAATTTTTCAAGCGATCGAACAAGCAAACTGCGCACCGAGTAAACTAACGAAACTGAATAGGAAACGATTAAAATCGATTTTCTAGGGCATCGAAATTCATAGAGTTCAATTTTCGTCTGTGGATCGTTTCAACGAAAACTTTCCGAGAAGCGAAGCTATGGATGCAAGCGTATGCTTGTTCGTCGCAACGATATCGAGAATTGCATAAACCGTACTGTTCTCTACCCCTTACCTTTGAAACGAAAGTCCACCGAGAATGCTGGACAGACCGTGACGGGAACGGACGTACCAAAGGAGAATAGAGCAACGAGCATGAAAGAGAAAAAGAATGAAGAGCGAAAGTGCCAGTCGTAGTAGATTAAAAAAAGGATGGTAGAGAAGAAAGACGACAGAGGGCGCGGGAGGGAGAAAGAGAGTGGGGAGTAATAGAGTGAAAGTGAAAGAAAAAAATAGAGACGCAGAGATATCAATGCCTGTATGCTGTATCGAACGGTCCATTGACAGAGGTATCGGTTCTGTGTGTCTCTATTAAGAAACAAGTCGACGCAATTCTTGTAAAATCAATTGTCACTTATTTGATATTTTTCCATGATCATCCGGAGCGGTCGGATCGAATCATGCTGGTAGCTGTTCGTCAAATCGTTCGTTTTTCATCGTCTTTCAAACAACTATTGCTAAATCATTATTTTCACTTCGAGATCGTCCATTCAGCGACGATCGACCTTCCTTCAACGTACTCGCGCCAAGCTTTCGTTCGATCATCCTTTCTCGTCGTTCGAATCGTATAGAAGTTAAAGAACGCTACGAAAGATGTCACGGTACGGTGACGAGAAAAAGTGTTTCGCCTACTCGATCACGTGGGAAGAAGAAGAGTAGGAAGAAGAAGAAGAATCACTCATGCCATCACGATATAATCGAATCTTCTCCTCTCTCCGCGTCTTTTCCTTCCTCCCTTTCTTCCCTCATTTTTTTTTCAATTTCTTTTTCTCTAATTTTTTGGTACAAAAATAGATCTCGAGCACAGGTTACGTAGTCTCGCGCTAGAACATTTAGGATCTAAAGGAAACTCGTTGGCCGAACCGTCGTCCCTGGAACACGCGCGAAACGTTGGTTAGCTCACGCGGCACGTATCGATGTATCGTCGATTAATCGACGTCGAATGAGCCACGCTCCAGGAACCGCCGTACACGGTTACAATCGTTACGCGAAACGAACGAAACACCGTCAAGCGCTCTTTTTCTTTATTTCTATCGGCGAACAAAGAGGTTGGACCGTAAACGAGGTGGCGATAAAGAGCGAGACATCGACGAGACTACGTAATTTCGCCCGATCGAAGAACAAGATTGGATCGCCCGCTGAATAAGGGGGCGAGAACTACGAGAACTACGATATTTACTTATTTATTTTGGAACACGTTTAATCTGACGTAACTCGTACGCTTTCGATTATGTTCCAAATACTCGCAAACTCGTGTCTCTCCGTTGCTGGACGATCGGGGATGGTCGAGGGTAAAGGAAATACGATTCACGCGCTTCGACTGCGATGGTATCGCTCTGTTCGATAGATCGCTCGTCTTTATCGACACGAACTGTTTGACACGCAAGAGGATTAGACTTTTCCGCTATGACAATTTACTCCAAGTCCAAATCCACTTATTAAATTTTAAATTTCACTGTCAAAGCACTTGGCACTTAACATTTTATATTTAAAATAAATTTTCTTAATATTAAGGGACGTTAATCTTTCTGACAAAATGGAGTATTTTTGATTTCAACAAAATATTTTACCATTTTAGCCATTCCTATCTTACCGACAGAATGTGGAGCAAGTTTAAAATTGCACAGGAAAGTTTCCGTGTGATGGAAGGTCCACAAAGTTACAATCGAAACAGTACAATCTATGTATAAGTATATATAAAATTTTTAAAAATTATCTTCCATACAGCAATTACAATTCAGTTGAAATAAATAATGAAAACCAATAATACTGAAAATTTGAACACGTTACAACGCTACGTCGGTGAGGTAGAAAATGACATTAAAACGTATTTTAATTAGTTACCCTGAAGAGCAATTCAATTAAATAAACGTTTACTTGTACAAATAAATACTAAATAAAGAAGTATATGCAATGAACGGGAGACCGGAAACAAAAGTAAAAAGAAACATTTTGATCTCGCGATATGAGAGACGCTGTTAGATCGATAAGACTCCTAACAAATGTACATATATACGGTTCTCGCTAAACTTTATCAATTAAAATCCGGTGGTGTCTTCTCGCTACACTTACGGTGTGTTCTAATTATGATAAAAAGATCGGAGGAAAATGTCCTCTGCTTGTCAGCGATTTGTCACATTCGAGCGCGTTTATTCTCTAGATTTGGAGCTAACGATACCTGAGATAAAGGTATCAGAGTATGTACCGAATAAATAGTCGTCGTTTCCTTTTACCTCGGCCTCCGTGGTCGAACGGATTACGCTGGTCGCTCGCCGAGTCGCCAACGCGAAGCGTATAAAAAAGAAGACGCCCACCGTCCAGGTCGACGAGCCGATCAACTACCTCTACGACGCGTTACGCGCAGTTTATATCGACGGGTAACGATTAATCCTACGATCGAGCGTCGGCAAGCAGGCCGACCGAAAACAGAGAAATCGAGGAGGAAAGCGTTTCTCGATCGAGCGGAAATTAGGGAATCGTCCATCATCGTCCGGTCTGTTCATCCGGATGTTTTTATTTTCTTAAACTCGATCGTCCGTTTTCGTCCTCGATCACGTGAGCCGATACGGGCCCGATAAAAAAAGCGTATATCACCGAATGCGAGGATTTCAGGCACGAAAAGAGCTTTTTTCAGGAAGTAACGAGGCGTTGCCCTTCCACGGTCTCGAGACTCGAGCTCGAAACGAAACGCTACCGAACAAAAAGCGGAGCAGATTGGACGCGTACCGTTCGAAACGTGTCCTCGTCGTTTCGAGCGACGACGGCGTTTCGCCAACGGCCAACACGTCGAAAACGAGACAAATCGTCGCGCGATCGGCGCGATTCAAACGATAACACGCTGCGAAGATCGTTTTATTCTATCTGTTCTGGCACGAAACGGTTTCTCTCAAACAAACGTCGCTGTAGATAATAACGTACATAAGAAACGTAACGCGTCTGAACGTGTTCGCTATATATAAACGTTGTTACCCGTAACAATCTTTTTCTGAACGGATACCATAAGACGACCTTAACACGACAATTTTCCGCCTGCGTTGAAACAACCGCGACGGTCGTCGACGACTCGATCTCTCCTCGACTCGCGCTTCGTTATTTATAATCATTAATTTAATTACCGATACGAGATTCATCGAGCACGCAAGTCGGAGCAGACGAATAAACCTCTTAAAAAGGTGCTCCATATTCGTGCTTCGATTATCGATTGATTACAATTTATGTATGTGTGTGTATGTTTGTGTGTACGCGTGTGTGTGTGTGTGTGTGTACGGATACGCGCGTGGGCGTGTAAGGGCGTAAATTCACGTTACGTCGACAAGATACGAAAACGTTCACGTCGCTGATCGATTTCGATCCGTCCCGTGATAATGCAAATACTCGAACGACTACGCACGTGTTTCATCTACTTACGAGGTTCATTAAATCGACGAGAAGTGGAACGTTAACGAAATGCGAATAGAAATTTACAACGCGTAACGCGTAACGTGTAATATCCTTATAATGTTTTATATAATATATGCATACGTACGTATGGTCATAATAATAATAATTATAATAATTATAATAACATTACGTTCATTTGGAAGGCGACAGTAGAGCCTACTGAAATAAACGAGTAATGATATAACAACGGTAATAATGTCAATAATAATAATGTACGCGAAGAACGTGGACAGCAAATACGAAAGTTACGTCGGGTCGACCTAACCGCAGGAGGAAGCACGAGGTTTACGATCGCGGTTGCACAATTCCCGGCCCGCGTTCTTTCCTCGTCACCTCGCCGCGTTCGGATTCGCTCAACGAATCCCATCGACGCCGATTTTCGCTACAACTCGTACCGTGATCGTACGCGTCAACGATCGAGCACGGTAGCTTGTTAAAAACACGCATCCGAGTCGCCTCGAATGGAATTACGAGAGACACCGCGATGCGTTACTTGAACTAGAACGAACGTTTCTTTTTTGGTAACGGTAACAACTCTGAAACGAGGAGACGGAGAAATCAAGGAGAGATCAGGACGGAAGAGAAAGGGAGAAGAGAATGGAGATGACGGTGAAAGCCCTGAGTAGTGAAAAGTCGGAAGATGAACACTAGGAAATGGAAAGAGAGAGAGAAAGAGAGAGATAGAGAAAGAGAAAATGTGTGAAGAGGTTACAACTAGCGGACGAGGAGATATCGATTTAAACGTGTTGTACGAATTCTGGATTAAGAAACGAGAAACCCATGAACTCCGTTTGATCCAGGTTCATCATGAACAACTTGTCCGTCGGCGTTAGATCCGTATTCTCCGAGGTGAACTGTTTGTCGAAGTTGCTCACGTCTTTGCGATGTTTCTGTCGGACAAAACGAGAACCATTAGTTAGAATCCCAGTTAAAATTTAATTAATCCTATTTCTTTACCAATCTACTTGAAATAAAAGTATAACTAGTTTTTATATTGATCATTGAAATACGGTCTCTGAAACTCCACGTCGGTTGGCACAGTTCAAAGATCTTCGATGGCTAAAGGTTAATTGTTGCTAGCAACTGTCACGCATGACATTATCACTAATATGCGTGTAAATACATTATGCAAATTACATGTTACGTAAGATGCTTACAATCTTTGGCTTGAACGGAGGCTGCACCTCTCGGTTTTCTATCTTTTCCCAGTCGATTCGCCGGAAGAACGCGTGGCTGCGAACATCTTCCTCTCCTCGCAAACCACATCCGAGTCGTTTCACGGGATTTTTCGTGAGGAACTGAAACCACGAAGATCGTTAGTTATCAGTGACATTCTCGAGACACGGACAAAATATCTCTCTTACGGCCTTGCAGATTTCTTTCGCCTCTTTCGACAAACTCTTCGGATAACTGACGTTGTGGTCGGTAATGGCGGCGAACAACTCTTCCTCGTACTCTCCATCGAACGGCGGTTGACCGACCAGCATTTCGTACAGCAGTACTCCGTACGCCCACCAATCGACCGATTTACCGTATGGCTGATACAAGATGATCTGCAACGAGTAAATCAATTGGTTAAATTAAGTCGTGACGTTCCCGACAAAATGGAGGGACTCACTTCAGGTGCAATGTAGTCAGGTGTTCCGCAGAAGGTCTTAGTGGTTTTGTCACCGGTGATGCCTTCCTTGCACATTCCGAAGTCCGCAATCTTGATGTGACCGTCGTGATCCAGCAGAACGTTGTCCAACTTCAGATCTCGATAGATGATGCCTCGACCATGCAGGAAGAACAGACCAATCGCTATTTCGGAAGCGTAAAATCTGCAGTAACATGGCGGCTATTAGAAATGCATCTCGTTAACAGTAGAAACAAATGTGGGAACACTCACACTGCCACCGGTTCCTTGAACTTGCCGCACTGCTGTATCTGATACATCAAATCTCCGCCGTTCACATACTCCATCACAAAGTAAAGCCGATCCATAGTTTGGAAACACGAGTGCAATTGCACGAAGAACGGTGGTTTGCTCGACAATGCCAGAACTCGTTTCTCGACCATCGTGCACTCGACGTCGTCGTCCTGGATGATGATGTCCTTCTTCAGGATCTTGATGGCGTATAGCTCGTCGGTGCCTTTCCTCTCCGCCAGCATTACCTTGAATTTGATTCTCGTGATAATTCTATATGTGGCTAAATAACGAGATTTCTGGTTACTCGTGTTCGATGCTCGTGTAATCTTAAGAATCTTATGAGATTTAAAAATCTGAAAATATGGTATCCCTAATGCTCTATGCAGCTACCTATTTGTTTTGCTTATTAACACAGTCCCAGCAACTGAACATCGAATCTACACAATAAGTCTCGTTATTCACGAGTAAAATAGAACTTGTATAAAAGAACGTGGCTGACTTTTCCAAAGCTGCCTTTGCCGAGGACTGTAAGGAAGTGGAAGTCGCTCGCCCTGATCAAGTCGCTCTTGCCCATGTTGTGCGGCACCTCCTTGTCGTGAGTGGACGTAGGCTTCTTCGTGACCGAGGTTTTCTACAAACAGAAATAAACGTTAGACAACGAAGACCAACACGATTAACTCCGTATAATTCCTTTGAACGTACTCGCATTTTGACCTTGAGTTCGGCAAGGTCCACTCCCTCTTCCGGTACAGGTACATTGTAATACTCTCCTTCTTCTTGAGTGAGCAGCTTGAACCAGCCACTGGCGGGTGCTTTGATGATCTCCGATATCCCGAAGGACAGGGAGCCCATGAAATCGTTCCTGGACGTTCGATCCCAGTCCCAAACTTCGATCAACAGCCGCCTGTCTTTGTCCTCCGGCTTCAAATCGCTGAAACAACGACGCTCTCAAATCTTGTCATACAGAGAAAGTAGAAGACACTTACAAAATGATTGTCTCGTTCCATTCGGGATTCAAGGAGGACTTGATCGTCTTCGTTTTCTTCTTCACGTTGTCCGAATCTGGGATCAGTTTCAGCTTCACGTAGGGGTCCGACAAGCCGTTCGGGTCCATCGGGATCAGATTCCGGCCCTGTTTCACTGTAATCGGCCCGCGACTATCGAAACTGTTACGTTTGCGCGAGCAAAGGACGATCACCTACTTCCGGTGATTCTTGTGGTCGACCACCGGAAGCGTAAATCGACCGAAAGGTATTTTTATCTTTGGTAAAAATAATGAGTTTCGAACCTCTGCTAATCGATTTCGCGAATTTTGAAAAATACCTTTCTTCGATCTTTTTCAGCTTTGCGATGACGCGTCCTTTTGCTTTATTGCCTACATGGCTTTTTCTTGTATTACTCTTCTAATTGTAAGAGATCGTTTTATACGTATTACGATTTGCAACTAACCAAATTATTTTTTTCTATAAAAACGAAATTCAAATTTCCCGCTTATATTGAGTGGGAAAATGCCACGTCCAGAAAATTTGTACGAATTACAATTAGAGTAGTAATGGGATGCAGAAGAGTTTTGAAGTGACCTACCTTCGACGGTGAGCTTGTTTCCGGAACAGCTGATGTTCAAGTAAATGCGACCGCGTCTTTCGGTATGGTCGCATCCACAAAGATTGGGCACGCTCTCCTCGCATCGTTTGTGTACATTCATGTCGCATGCTAGGTGATTAGATCATGATCGATTATCGTCGTCGTCCAACGTTCCGTGGTACGTTTTTTAGCCGAAACGCCACTCCGATTTATGTAAACTCGGCATTATCTATTCTTTTCAATTTCCTTTCTTTCAAAACGTTGATTCGAGCAGCGGAGTGCAGGATAAGCGCGGTTCTCGGCGCGATTCGCTATCGAAGCTGCAGCCGTCGACCCTTTTCCTTCCCTCCGTTTACGATTCTCCGAAACGGAGTTTATGTCTCGCGAAAAGCCCACGGCCGGTCGCGGCTGCAGTCGAGAGTGCACGCGCGCGATACTCGAACAAATCGTTTGAAAATCATGCGGAGGGTTCGTGCTTGAATCGCAAAATAACCAGAAGTTCTTGATGAAATTACGAGAAGGTTGGTTCGTCAACGCTTCTCGTAATTCGTGATCGCGTAAGTCGAAATAAACGAAAAGCGGCGTCTACTCGCGACACGCTGCTACGAGAAGCCGGGAAACTACGAGGAAAGAAACCGTGGACGAAAGAAAAAGTGAAATGTGACGAACGGACGAGTATCGCGATTACGAATTACGTCCGAGTGGAGGGCTACGGTATACACATGTACGATACGTGTACGACACAGGCTACCAGCATGCACGAGGACATCGATCGTGTACCGTTTTGTACGATCCGCGGATCGCGAACACAGCTAATTATACACGAAACAAGAAGTGTTCTAGATATGTACAAGATAGTAGAGAGACTTTGAGCGAGGGTGCGGTAAAAAAATGGGCAAAGAAGAGCAAACGGGGTGTCGACTGTGAGCAAGCGAGGAGCTAAGAGGCGGGAGAACCAAACCGTTTTCCATCGGAACGATATTACGAAAGAACAACGAACGGAAGTGGTGCGCAGCATTACCGGCGGCCGTCGAACCAAACAACGAGCAACAATCGTTTCTCTTGCAACCAGGCGGTTAAAGGGACACATGTTCGACAAGGGGGAGACGGATAAACACATGCGAACACGTTAAAGGATCGCTTTTCGATCTTTACGTCCACGGAAACCGTATCGATCGTGAGAGAGTTCGTCGTTGCTTCGTGACGGGAAGTCGTGATTTACGTTCATGTATCTACGGATGATCGTTCTAGCCGCGCAAGTCGATCGGACGAAAAGGCGAAACGAGGAACGTGAACCTTGGGAAAAGTACGTTCGACAGGTGCGAACAACGGTTCGATTCGATCGAATCGATTCGATGATGTTTTATCGGTGGTTGCAAGTCTTTACGAAACTAGCAAGCTTGCGGTGGCGACATTGCAACGAGGGGATGAGGGATGTGGAATCGGAAAGGTAACTCTTCATACTGGACTGACTTTTCGCGAGATTACTATAACGCTAGAGATACTCGAGCGGTTTAGGGAGACTCGATGATTCCCTGCGAATCGTCGACTAGCGCTGATCTACGAAGATTTTCCGATTCGATGGCAATTTCAGAGAATTTCATGTGTCACGTTAAAAGAATGCTGTAAAACGCTCTTAGTGCATTGTATAAGAGATTTCTTCCATTTGCTTATTATACAAATTTTCAATTATAATTAAAATCAGTTCTTGACTACTGGAATACTGTATCGATATGTATCGAAGTTTGATATCGATTTGTATCGAAGTTCGTTATCGATTTATATCGATATATATCGATGTTCGATATCGATATGTATAGATGTTTAATGTCAACGTGCATCGACACTTGAGATCAATGTACAATCGGTTTTAATCAATTATCGATTAATAATCGATCAATGTACATCATCTGTATTGTATAACATACAATTGTTACATACAATTGATTTAAAATTGCCAGCTCTGCACAAGACAAAATGAAGCATTCCTTAAATGTGCATCATAATAATTTCTTATCCAATTTTTTAAAAATCCTGTAAGGAAAGCCATATACAATTTAAGAGCGTTTACAGCAGAACATGCCTACCCTGAAACCGCGTTCAGCAATCGATAGAATATCGACGGGAATTTCCTCTCGAATCGCGAGCCCTTATTCGTACGAGGGTGAACGCGCTCGATAACCAGCCGCCCGGTAAACCGTATCGCGTAACCGCGAACTGCTTTTCGTTTCTTTAACCCTTTCAACCCTCGCTACATTCGCGCCATGGATCAAATTTTCGCTCGTGAACTAACGTTCCATTCTCGAACTTCCTTTCGAAGCTCGTGAACGCGCGTTGATTCGCAGCGAAATTCGACGACGACGAGCATAATCCACAGCGAGCGTTTCGAGCACAGGGTCCGGCGCGCACCGATTTGTAATCGTGAAAGGGTTAATGCTTGTTAACTACCTGAACATTTAAGTCCCTGATGCGAGATACCGTGAAGCATCGAGCCGCAGTGGTCGCAGAAGGTCGGCGTCAGGTACGTGAAAACCTCCCATTTGTGTGCGGTGCTCATCTGGGAACAAGAAACAACGGTCCGGGGAAGCCCGGTCCTTCATTGTGTTCTGATGATTTTCGAGGAATCGAATCGATGCGCCTGAATGTGTCGATCGCGTTTAATCGCTGGACGCGTTTCCTGCGAGAACGATCCGCGATCGAGCCTAACGAGAAGAACGCGGTCCAAAGCGAATGGAGAGAAGGCTTCTCGCGGTCCCGTACGCGAGGGACTGCACGGGACGTTTTCGATGAGACCCGCAGAGGGAAAACCGGTGTTCCACGAGCAAATCTATTTTCTCGCGAGAAGATAGCTTTCCTCGCGCTTTGCTCTCGGAATTGAATTCGACGCCGTCCGCTTTTCTCGATTCTTCCTCGCCGACGCGAAAACAGATTAAAGGCAAGAATGGAGAAACGGACAGAAGCCGGGGGAGAGAAAAAGAAGACCGTGAATCGAGCGTCGCGACGCGCGTTCCTCCGCTTCAATTTTCCAACCCTCGCTCCGTTTAATTAATTCGCCGCTCTCTTTTTATCGCGGCTCCTCTTTCTACTCTCGATAGACCTCGCCTAATTTTCATCCGGATTTCGTGAAGTATTCTGGTAATCCGAAATATTTTTACATTTATTATACTGACTTAGGTTTCTCACAAATAGCACAGTTAACTGGGGTGCGTCGGCATGACGCACTTATGTAATCCCTTATATTTATATATACATTTTAATATGAAAATATTTGCACATGAACTTAATGAACACTAAGTTTGAAAACTTAGAGAAATAACATGAAATGAATTTTTCATTTAATTTGAAAGAGTTTGTGCTTGTTCACGTATCTTTAATAATATGAGGGCAATAAAGTTTTAAGGGCAGCAAATATTTTCACTCTCAGACAATATTCTCCAGGTTTTATTTCCTAAACAAAGAATTCGTAGAACAATTTTTCTGTCAGACTGCCAGAATACCCCCTTAATATCGATCCCTGAGAGCCGAGAAGTTGGCAGTCGGTCAACAACGGTAAGATCGACACCCTTTTATATTACCAGTAATTTATCTTTCTAAATAAGAAAACCTGGGTTTACGGAATGTTTTCTTATTTTTAAATCACAAGATTTTGTGCATTTACGTTTCGAGATTAATTGTATAAATTATTACATCTTATCGAATTTTGTGAAGATGAATAATTGTATAAATTACTTCACGTTTCATCCCTTATATATCGAATTTTGCCTAGATGAGTAATTGTATAAATTACTTTACGTTTCATCCCTTATATCGACTTCTGTCTAGATGAGTAATTGTATAAATTATTATACGTTTCATCCCTTATATCGACTTCTGTCTCCATGAATAATTGTATAAATTATTTTACCTTTCATCCCAAATTTTCTCTAGATGAATAATGATAAAAATCACTTTACGTTTCATCCCTTTATACTCGTCGACTACTGTCTAAACGAATAATCGTAAAAACTTTTATCAACCTAAAATCTTAAATCTCATCCCTATTTTCCAAAAGTGTACAAGAAATATCCGTAAAGAGGGTTGATCCGCGAACTGCCATCTCGTCAGCCCTCACCGGTTAATTTCTGGAGAAACCTCGGCGCGTTCCCCGTTTCAATTTCCCGTTGTTTTCCGAGCTCGAACAAACGTCGACGAGAAAGGATCACTCGATCGAGTCGAGTTACGTGACGCAAAGTATAGGAGAACACCAAGAAAGTGCGAAGAGTGCAGGACAGATCAGCCGATATAGACACGCAGAAGCTGAGTAACACAAGGTACACGGACAAACTGTACAGAGACAGAAATGGTAGCGTTTATTTACAAGGTTCGTCTTTCGAACTCGAATGGTCGCGTCGAAGCGTATCCTTTCCATCGCGCGATATTCGCGTCGCGTTCCTGAACTTTGTACAAGATAGGACTAATCTAGTAGAAAAGAATCCGCACAGTTATGAGCTGTTCGTGCACGCGATTTCAAGGTCTAAAGTAGAGGCGTGACTATTGATAAGTATCGTTGTATTGGGAATTTTTATACATACAAGTTATATACAAAATATGTACAATATTTTTAGAATACAAAGTATGTACAAATTATATATTTTTATACGTCATGCATTTTGTTGGACATCAACCCCCAAATCTGCAGATCTCTGAACCTGTAAATTTGGAAATTTCTAAATCTTCAAAAACGAATCTCTTTTCTAAAAGGTTCCTCTGAAGACCCTATTCATATGTGTAACAATATATTACATATTACAAATAAACATAGTCTCGCCTCCAATTCAAACGCAAGCTTCGAACGTGCAGACCACGTTTCTCCTTAAAAAAAAAAATAACGTTACTCCCTCGACGACGCGTCGCAAGACGGCGAATTACCCTTTGGCAAGAGGCAAGCTTGACAGCGTATGTACAGACAGAAAGGTAGAAGGAGATTCCGGTGAAAAGAAAGTAAGAAGAAGAAGAAGATTAGAAGACGAAGATTAGTGGAACAAGACGAAGACAAAGCAACACCACGAACAAACTGTATGGGCCAAAGAAAGAAAAAGAAAATGTACGATTGGTATCGATGTGCGACAGTGTCAGTGTCCTTTTCATATATATATTGTTCTCTTTTCGTGTGTCTGTGTGCGTGTGACTGGTTGCGTGTTCTCGTTTAATTCTTTCCATTTTCTTTGGTTTTAATAATGATACCTTGGCACTTCATGCCCTGGTGGATGACACCATAGAGAAGGCTACCGCAGTGGTCACAGAAGGTAGGGCTGTTGTAGGTGTGTTGCTTGAATTGGTGCTTCGTCCGCGTGTCCTGCGTTATTACACCATTACACCGTGCACACACACGCAGACTGTCGGTTCATGGCGCGGGGAGGGATCGATCGTTGGATCAAGGATCGATCGACCTACTACGATTTCCCTGATACGAAACTAACCGATAATTCGATGCAACACCTGGAGACGGTATTCATGGGATAACTTTCCATTAACCAAATTATCGCGAAAGAGTTTCATACCGTATTCTCGCTCGGTCCACTTTCAGAGTTACGGAAAACGCGACAACTCGATTATTACCCTCGTGTCGCACTAACCCGTTAATTCCATGGTAAGTGGGACGCGGTGAACTATACTGATCTCAAACATTTTATTAACAAATCTTTCACTTTTCTGTACAAACCTGTACTTTTCATTTTTATGAACAAATACATATCTTTCACTTTTCTGAGCAAATCTGTCTTCAATTTTTCAGAACTTCTATTGAAATATGTTTACAATTTTGAGAATATAATATTTAAAATAATGGCAACATAGCTTCACATATATATCCTTAAATTTTGTACAGTAATTTCAACTAATATTATTAGTACTACTGTAAATGTCTGTATTTTCATTATAAATATTCAACATATCAAATTCGTGTGATACTTGAGGATATAGTTTTAAGACGTTCATATATTTATTTATGTATAAATTTTGTCAGTATATAGAAGAACTTCATATTCATTGGATATATTAAGAAAAAAAATCGAATAAAAATGATTGAATGTAGTGAATACATGGCGCGAAATTTGAAAATGGCGCGTTCCGTACGGGGAAGTCGTCGATCGATCGAAACGAGGTTGAGGATACACGGTAAGGATCGTCGAGAAAGAGTCATATCTTCGAAGCACAGAAGCACGAGGAAATCAGCACCAGGGCCAAGGAAGACGCTAGGACATTGATCGTTTTAGTCGGAATACCCAAAAGTAAATAAAAAACCGCTTCGATTCCGCGACCACAGGACGAACGTTGCCGACTCGCGGTGCCATTTTCCCGCGCAATTCAAATTCGTCGGCGCGCAGTCGGCGAACGCTGATCCCGTTTGCAACGATTTCGGTCAACGAATATACGTATTCGTCCCCATAATTATCCCGTGTTACAAGCGTGGTTAAACGAAGCGCAGAAAACGCTTAGGCCAATCGTGCGCGGTGCGAGAACACGTGGAAAAATGTATATAGCTCTTAGCCCCGGGTTTCCTTTCCCTCTTTGCTCCAGCCAAGATCCTTTAAAAAAACAAATTGACAGAAGTGTGCCGATATCGGCGACCTTCCTCAACTTTGACAAAGGGTTCCGATTCTTGGCTACGAAAGAGCGAAAGGCGCGGTAAAACTGCGTCGAGAAAGAACGATAAACGAAAAGAATGGTGTTATACGTACATACATACACGTACACGTACATGTATGTATGCGTATACATATGTATATACGGGCGGGGATACTCACGTCCGAATCGGCTCCCTTGTCAGCCCCAGGGCACGTGAAAGTCACGTACTCGTGGCATCGTTTGTGAACGACGAAGCTGCACACTGAAACACATGGACGCAGCTCGAGAATACGCACCTGTGAAAAACCTACGGAAGCTTACCTTGGCATTGGTATCCCTGCTTGCCGAACCCCCTGAAACAAAGTTTGCCCGGTGAGAAAGTTTGGAACCCTCGTAAAAGTATCGCGAACTTTCTAATCTTTTTTCGCCACAATCTCGTGATCTTTTATCTTGTGATCTCATCTTTTATCTCGGGGAAATCTCGGATACGGTATTTGGGAATCTTGGTATATCTTGGTATATCAGTTATGGTATCAGAAAATATTCGTGGTGGTACAAATGTTCAACCCTGTGCATAATTAGTGCTTGATACAGGTAGACTAACTATGTGTGCTATTTATTTATTTATGAAGTAGTTTATTTTGTACCACTGTGTTATTTGATATTTATGTATAAATGTACCATAAATGAAGTGTTATAGGAAAATTGGTTATCATGAAATATTTTATTTTTGTGAACACTAATGTCCACCATTTCCCTGCGATTCGGTACAAGTTTTGGGCCAAAGGGACGCCAAAAGTGCATTTTCTGTGCCTTTGTTTACGGGCTCTAATTTAATCGACGCGACCGTCCGGCACGAAAGCGTCGATTAAATCAGCTTCAACGAGCAAATCGATGTTTCAAGGTTCTGCCCATCCAACGTCCACTTTGCTCGATCGAGTACGCGTCGCGGCCGATACCCGATAGTCGATGGTCGACATCGCGGCGTCGACGTTGACGCTTTCCAGCGACTTTGAGATCAGTCTCGATTCGGATTAGACTCGAAACCCGGGGTCGTTGCAGTCGATTCTTTCGATAGACCTCTGCTTTCAAATTTTATAAGTGTTTTCGAATGATTGCTTTCAGGATATTCTGTCAAAGTTACTTTAAAAGCAAACTTTAAGTCGAATTTTAGTTAAATTAAGTTGAGTTTTGTTCAATTTTGTCATTTCTCTTTTGATCCCAAGGATATTTATACTCTTATATTGTTGAACATGCAAATCAGAATCAGTCAGTAGAATTTCACAATTATAATATAAGTATACTATAAATTCTCTATACTAGCACTTTTTATTTTATCTCAAACATCATGTATATTAAATAGTTGTACATTTCTCTATAACTGACTATAAATATAATCTGCAGTCACCAATATGGCTGCCCGGGTTTGAATTACGCGGGAAAATGGCGTCTGTAATTTCGTAGCAAGGTGTCTGACCATACACGTTTATTTTCACTGCAGCAATGTACTGATAATGAACCTTCAACTATGTAACGAAAGAATACTGCTCGTTACTAACCTACCCTAACCCTATAATGTTAAATCTTTTCGATTTCTGAAAAAATATATATTTTTACAAATAATAAGGAAATGAAAAAACAAACGTGGATCATAATTATTACATATAATATATAAATAGGTAACTGATTTAATCGACTACTCTATAATATAAATAGGTAATACATGTGTATCATATACATATGTATGATCTTCAGGTTTTTTTAATGAAAACGCACATGAATCCTCAGGAATCATCGCATGTTTTCAATCATGCTTTGTAAAAGGATACTCGTATAAATAAGTAAGTCGACAGAAAGGGTTGAAGATCACACGAAGAGGGAAAGAGATAAGGGTTGAAGGGAGAAAGGGGTTGAAATCCGTGATTAGCCTACATAGGAACGCGCGAAACCGTGTCGGGTAGAAAGTTCTCCGAGCTGTAAAACGCGTGAAATTTTCTTGCAAATCGTCGCCAAAGGATCGCAGTTATCGCGAAGAACGTTGGATCGCGAGAAAAGTTTTCCACGTTGCTTGTTCGAGATGCGACGGTAGAATTTGTAACGGGATAAACTCGTCGAAGCATAACCCACAGCCCGTTGGGACTCGTATCGCGAGATCCCCTTCTAGCGATCCTCCGGGAACGCGTTTTCCTTCTCGTTACGCGAAAACTTCCACGGGAAAAATTCCCAGCCGGCTTCTCCGATATGCCAGCGGTAAATTAACCGTTCGTATTTTTTAATATTTCACGCTATAAATATTCTGCAAATATATGCTGCTAAATATTCCATATTGTAAATTAAGTGCACTCATCAAAATGTATGATCTTTTAGGTAATCAGAAATTCGAACTTGAATTTTATTCATTTTTCGAACTCGACAAATTTGATTAATTCTTCAAACTTGACAAGTTTTATTAATTCTTCAAATTCGCCACAATTTTCATGTTGCTCGCTGAAGAATGCATTTTTTTTCAAAATCGAAAGTATGCAACGAAGGGTTAACTGGGATATCGATAGCTTCTATTTTCGATACAGCGCGGCGCGTTGTGCGCGCGTGTCTTCGACGACCGCCCTTTGGAAAATTAAGGTCGAATTAACCGACCGCTCCAATCGCGCGTGTTCCGCTAAATCGGAGCCGAAAGTGACCCCTGCGACGTCTCTACGCTCCAGCGATACTCTCGATCGCTCGATTTCCATCGATCACGCGATCAAACTCGATGACTATCGATCCCAACCCACGAGTGGAGCGAATTGGACGGAATGTACAATGGAGTGTCGAGTATTCCACACTTGAGCCTCTGCTATGTGCGGAATTGTGTAGTTATCTCCAAGATGTTTCGATCGTTTGTAAACTTACACATTTGTACGTTTTCAAGCTTTCAATTATTATTGTAGTAATACATTTTCATATTTTCAAGTTTTCATGTAGTACTTAAACTTCTAGTATTTGCAAATTATCAAAACCCGAAATTCCCTAGAACCGCGAAATATCCAAAAAACCCATATCCCATGTCCCAAAATTCCCTAGAACCCCAAAGCATCCGAACTCCCTAAATCCCCAGATTTTAGAATTCTCCAATTAGAAAGATCTTCGATGACTCGAACGCGATCTTGTTTCGCGTGCAGGGTGTAATCTTCGCGCGTCCACGGAGTTTGCTGGTGCCTTGAAGCGGTCCGCTTACGCGTACGCGCTGGACCACCGCGAGGGTAGGCGATCGGGTGGACGGATGAACGGATGAACGGATGGCCGGTCGAATCGGGGCTCGTGTGCGCGGACGGGCCAATTTTTCTGGTAAAATTAACCCGATACGCGTGCATTCGAAGCGAAACTCGATACGAGGCAAACGTGCAACGAGAGAGAAAATTCGCCGTGCCTCGAATACGATTTTCCGCTCTGCCCCCGGGCACCGGATCGATCGTCCACGAAAAAGGGTTACCGATACCAGCACGGTCGATCTATCGGACGATCTCTCTCGACACCGAATCCATCGAAGAAAGCCTTTTGTTCCGACCTAATTGAGTTCTCTCCGTTTTCATCGATTTTACAGTCCCTGTCCGTCTACGGCGCTAAAAATTCCTCCCAGGTATCTCGCATCGATCCGTTTCGTCTCGAACGGGAGAGACTCGCTCAGGATCTTGGCCGACTCGGAAACGAGCCTTGGCAGTTCTCGTAAAACGAACGCACGCTCTCGCGAGTCGCGGTGGAAAATAATAGAAGAGGGTGGCCGACGGTGCGAGGAGTTGGGGGACGTTCGTGGGAAGTTTCAAAGTGGTCGCGTCCAACAGGCGGTCGATTGGTCGTCGGCCAAAAGAACGCGACACCGTTGCGTCTAGGCGCGTTTAAACGCGAACGAGACTCGTCCGATTTCCCCGACCGAATTTTCCGATTCTGCAGGAGAACACGAAGTTATCCTTCCCCCTCGAAAGATGCGCAAAACAGCGACCGAATTTCTGGTCTTCATGGAAAATTCAACGGCCGCGTTGGCCTTCGGCCAGGCTCGCCGTGTCGCGGGACGTGCTTTTTTAGATTCGACGACGAAATTCGTCGGACCGGAAACGTTACGAATAATCGTTGCATCCGAGTATTTTGCCTCGGATCGGCCGAATACGTGAACGCAGGATGTTTCGCGTAATCCGATACACTATCGATACGCGTTCGACCGATCGATCGGATCGACAGGATTCTCGAGAATTTCGTAGGAACGAGAATTACGGGAATCGACGGTATTCGTATTTTGTTTCGTAATGACGGTAAAAGCGTTAGCAATATCCCCTCTTACGAAAATGCAATTATAAATTGAAATCAGCAGATACTGATCGACTGAATTTTATTACATAAAAATTCGTAATGCGTTCGCCTATGTATCTTGTTGAAATCTTGTCTCCGAGAAGACCAAAACATTTCCGTTATTCAAATTACTCCTCATTTACATATCTTAAAATAACCGCTTATTCGAAAGTGCCAAAAAATTGCTGCACCAGTTCTGCTTGAAACATTGTTGCAGCGTAGAAAGGAAATAAAATTTCTCGAATAAAAAAACGCAAAAACTTGTAATGCGCATGCGCGAGCCGTGCGCATGCGCGCTACGCATCTCTATTCAAATGTATATTCGAATACATTAACAATGTATTTCCTACTAAACTTGAATTTCATTTCACCAGTTCTTAGTAGCATTTTATCCCTGTGTACGTGTTAAGATGACCTCGTTTATTGTTTTCCGCGAACATGTTTCAAGTGTTATCATACGAATCGTTTAACGAGAACCGGTATCAGGAAGAATCAAGTTAATCGAGAATCGAACGCAATCTTCGAGACAGAAAGCGCGGTCTCTTTCACGGAACCTACCAATAAGAAGAAGCTGATTTCGTAGAAGTTGTTCGTAACCTCGTCATTACGTGTCGTTACGCGAATCTTGATTCGCGCCAACGAAGCAACGAGACTCGAGAGCAATCTACGACCCAAAAATATATATCGAATGATCCAAAAATAATAGTCCCGTTGTTCGAAGGCTCCGGCAAAGTATATTTTTCTCCTGCGCTCGTAATCTAACGTCGATCAGTATCGAAATCACTTTTCGCGGAAAGTAACAGACACCCGTTTATGCCGCGTCCGTGGCACTCCCCCCGGTCGTAATGAAAAAAACACGAGACTGTTATATAAGGAGAGAAATTGGAACGTTCCCTGGAGTCGAGATCGTTCGATTTCCTCGAGACCGTCTCTTCCGATATCTCGGCCGTGTAAGCGAATTTCCAGCCGACCGGAAAGATCCCCTGGAACAGTCTCGACCGTCATAATTCACGGACGTTAACCCTTTCCGGCTGCCAGTTACGTCGTCGGATAGAATTTAAACGTTTAATCCTGAGCTTTCATCGAATTAGCGAAGAAAATTTCTATAAGTAAATTTACACCCGGGCTATTGGAAGCAAGTCGGAAGTAGATACATTCGAGTAATCGAGCATGAATTGACGCGACGGGGCGATGTTTATCGGGGGAAACAACGAAATTTCACTCGATAATCGATTTCCTCCGAGTCCCTCGACGGGAAAGAAAAAGACAATGAACGTTTCCGTCCACCAGCGGACATCGAGACTGAAATCTTAGATTAGTGGCTGTTATGCTAACATAACACATTTAGTGGGTTTCGTATTCCAGTCATGACAATTTACAGAAAATTTTTGTCCGATAGGAATTAGTTCATTCATGTACTAGTATTTTTTAAAATATTAACACATTTAACTATTAACTTCTTAATTATACACTTGTATATTAAGTATGATTTGTATATTATATATTAAGTATGTATGTATATGTATATTATATATTATGTAGATAACTATATAATTAGTAGAAGTTACTCAGAGAAAAAATTTGAGTACCCTAACAAATATAAAAGTGCAGCATATATTAATTATCTATATCACAGTGTCAGAGCACATACGTCAATTTCCCTCGTGACAGGCAACGCGTTAAAAAAGAAAATCGATCAGGGGTTTCCACCGTACCGTATAATTTCAGATCACAAGTATAGGAATATCATCTCCGTTCATCCGTGGCAATGTACCTAAAAAGATGGACATCGGTGAAGATTGAACGGTCTCGCGAAATTCGTTAGTCGGTCGTCGCGTTATTCCGAGCCGCGTAACGCGATCCGAGGCAATCTAATTCCATTATTTCGCTTACGGAGCAAACTACGAGCGTAACTTCCACGTATTCGATTAACCGGCGACAACCAGTTCTGAGTCCGTTCAGCCGATCCACCGATCTTCTGCAGTTACGAACACTGAGCCGATTCGGGAGACCCTATAGGAAAAGCTTACCTGTATCGCGCTAAAAAAGCGGCGATGACGCGCACTAGTCCTAATCGCGGCGTCGAGCGGCCCCTCCGCGTGCACGAAGTTAGCTTGGTCAAGCGAAACCGCATAATTCGATAACGACTTATGGTTTTAAACGCGTTACGTTGCACCGATCGCGACACGTGATCCGCGAATCGACGGAAGCCAACGAAACGACTTCGGTCCCGTGGGTTGATCCTCGAAAACGCGTTTTGTATTTTCCGTTAGATAACCGTCAGGTAAATCGAAAGAGCGCGAGTTCCCGAAACGCATCGATCTCTCGAGTCGCGAGTTCGAACTAAGCAGGACCGATCGCGAGGCTGGCTCGATTTTTGCGTCGGTTAGGATCGGGTCCAATCGGATCGTTTCGCTCGATCGGACAGGACCGCGTTTAACCGCATTTGTCTCAATTTAACCCAATTGGGCAGCGTCTTAACCGCATCGAACCGGAACGATCCACAGCGAGAGACGAGCTAATCGGTAAGCGTGGTGATGAACGATCGCACGCGAAATTTTCAAATATGTTACACGACGTGACGGAAGCGGCGACAAAAGCCATAGAAGAGACAGATCGGAAACGTCCGTTGCGTCCATTCCGTACGGCAAAATCGATGTCGGAGAAACGAGTTAGTTCGGTTACTGGGTCGCGCGCTATTCCGCGCGTCAACGCTCGTAACCGTTTCGGACATGCCGAGCGTAAATGTTACGAGCCGTGCACCGCGTCTCGACGCTTTACGCGTGATAAACCACGCTTTCTGACAGAAGACGCGTCACCGCTTCTGCTTGGAAGAAACGCTCGAACCGATCGTCCTTTGCGTTTATTCTCGTTCTGCCCACGACTCGAAGGACGATGGGCACGAAAACGTTCGAAAACCCCGCGCTCGAATTGACCTCTCGCTCGGTTCGGTCGTTTCTAATTTGGACGAAGCGCGAGTATTCTCAAGGCCGAACCGTTTAACCGATGCTCGAGCTGCTCTACCGGCAGTTATTCGCTGGATTTATGTATCTTTGTACAGAGAGGACGCGTAAGAGAGAGAGGGAATAAACGGAAAAAAGACGAGGGCGGGAGGAAAACGGTGACGATCTGTCCAAGACGCGCGATTCCACGATTTTGAATGCCGTGATACGCGCGGTTACGATCGCTTGAAAACGAAACGGCGAAAAGAGAATGGAAAATCGGTTACGCGATGACCCGACTCGATTCCGCTCGTAAACGAAGGGATGAATCGATAGAGGGAGAGAGGGAGAAAGACGGGCACCGAGAGAGAGAGAGGGAGAGAAGCAGGAATAAAAAGTAGATCAACCTTCGAGCAAGGGAAAAACGATTAAAATCGGATAACGGAAGAAGTTTAAAGGACTCACCATATAAAGTCCTTGCAATGACTGCAGAACGTCGGTTGCTTGAAGAACCGCGGCATGAAGCTGTGATTCTTGACGATGTAGACATTCTTCTTCTTGAGAGCTCCTTTCCTTCCCCGGATCTTCTTGGCGAACGCGGTGTTTGCGTCGCCGGGTCCGAGGGAATCCTCGC
The DNA here is from genome assembly GCA_945859555.1 of Megachile ligniseca. NCBI lineage: Eukaryota > Metazoa > Arthropoda > Insecta > Hymenoptera > Megachilidae > Megachile > Megachile ligniseca. The sequence goes on from OX243792.1 coordinate 4,220,899, forward strand.
ACGTGTTGTTCGCTTCCTGATCGTCCGCCATCGCGCGCTCAACTGGTCGATTCTCCGGGCGAACGGTCCGAACGAAAACCTCTGCCGCGAGTCTGTTCGCGGCTCGGACACTTCCGCGCCGCTCTTCCCCGCTGCACGGGCCCGCGGCTTTTCCTCCGCTGTCACGTCAATCGGAAAATGCACACGCGCGCACACACCGATCGACCCTGGCTGGAGTCGACACGGGGCAAAGTAGTCGGCCGTCCGGTCCGAGCGAGTCAACCGCCAGACCTGATTTACTCGCGGACGAACCGACGATCGAACGAGGATAAACGTATACCAGAGATCAACCGACAGAATCGATCGTTCGCGCGACTATCGAATCATCGAGCGTAACGCGTTCGACGCGCGACAGGTAACCTACTCTTCACCGACGGCCACCGACGACGACGTCTCTCTGGCCTCGCGAGCCACCGCACCGTCGTTCCGTCACCTCCTTCTCCTCCTACTTTTACTCCTACTCCTACGATGCTACCGTTTCTACTCTCACCCCACCCTTACCCTATTTCTCCTACCCTCCGGCTCTCCCTTTCCCTTCCTCTCTGTCTTACCTATACGCTTGGACACGCGCGATCTCGTAACCGCCCTATCGGCCCCGCACCGACGCTACCGAACTACCCGCTCGTCCTTCCTCTTCCCTTTATCTGTTTCCTTTCCGAGTTTCGACTACCCTTTCTTTACGCCTCGGGGTTTCGTTATCCTTCCGTTTGACCACTCTTCCGTACGCGTACTTCCGTGGTACGTATCCGACCGTCTCGATATCTCTGATCGAAGTGACGGTTCGATACTTTCTCGCGATTATATCTTTTCTTAATTCCTAATTTTTCTATCGGTACGGCTTCTTTTCGTTCGCCTCCTTCCCTATTCTTTCTGCCACCCCTCCCTTTTTCTCTTTCTGCATAACTATTCGTTTTACCCCTCTCTTGAATCGGCTGATAATTTTAGATTCTCGGCGCAGTTCGGTCGACGCTGCCACTGCTCAGCCTGCGTCGCGCACTCGAATATCGACATTCGACGCCCGCGAGAATCGCGAGCGCACGCGACCCGACCGAAACCTCCGCGGAGTTCAGATTATACGGAGAGGGGAGAACGGATGCATCGACTAACCTTTCCTTTGCATCCTTTTCTCTCTTTTTTCTTCCTTTGTGCTTTGCTGCCTCACGTGCTTACTTTGTTTACGCGACCTCTATTGTTCTCCTTTAACCCCTGAGGGCCCGTATGAAACCAATCGAGCGTTCGCGAACGATCTTGAGCAATGTTGGTCGATGTTCGCCGATTTCGTTGGCTCCGATTAACGGTTGGTCATACTGTTGTTCTTTGGATAAACTGTTTTATAATTATTTCATAAAATTAGCATTTATGGAAAGACCTTGCATAAATTTGTACTTGAGAAAGTGTCTAGTACAAGTCTATTTTCATTACTCTACAAAAAGAGTATTCATACAATTTTTGTATGAAAACCGATTAGACAGAGAAATAAAACGATGGACTTGGATTAGGATGACTCTTAAATACAGAAGTAATAGAAATTTGTACGAATGTAAAGATATTACCAGTAATTTATCTTCCACAGAACACAGAACGGAGTATATACGCTCCCCGCCATCTTCTCTGCGTATTCCGAATGTTCGATTATCGATCGAAAGATCTTCGATTTCATGGCTACTAGCGCGATATTGCACACTATACATGTAAATTGAGCAACTCGTGCAATTCTAAGACGCTAGTAGATAATACCGCTATCGGATATTTTTAATAACGAGGTCATTCGTTAATTTTCTATACGCACGATTATTAATAACGAGCGTTAATTTTTATACCTGTGTATAATGAAATCGGCACATTGATGTTGATTCGACGCGAGTGTCGATCTCAATCAGAAACAACAACGACGTCATAAAGTGGAACTAACAAAATCAGCGAAGCAAACTGTACAAACATCTAACCATTTTCTCGATAATATTTTCATTTGTGTATTCAGCACGTGTCGTAATTGACTCGACTCGAGATCTTTTAAATTTTACGCTCAACTCGACCGCATTGTCAGTCGTGCCAACATTATGAATGATTCGATTCGTTCCTCCGACTTTACGTCATCGTCGCGTAGCGCGCTCCTTGTATTTATCATTGATCAATTTTTACGCTAAAATGAATTTTGCAATATTTTATTGGGCGCTGCTAATGTCGTGTTGTCTGTCACTTAGTAAGTCAAATAAATATAGTTTTGTTATGAACAGTCACTTGTTTATCGATGTTTTTTAGGCCACGCCCTGGAATGCTATGTTTGTACTAATCAAGAAGGTAACACCGAAAAGTGCCTGAAAAGTACAAAAACTTGCGAGCAAGGTCAAGATGCTTGTTTAACAAAGATCAGATGGGGAAGTAAGTTTTATTTCATTAAAATAAATTGTATAATCGTTACTTTGTTCGTGAACAGTATTTGAGGTTATGTTTACATGTTTTGACAAACCCTTGTTTATTTGTCACTTCCGTTACTGAAATAGAAGTTTCGTTTCACCAAACTTTCTTAGAATAGTTTGATAATGTCGTTTGACTTCCTAGGCACTCCATACTGGTCACCAGGAGCAAAGAAGCAGTTTTATGTTTCCAAGTCATGTTCCACCAAAAAGCAGTGTGAAAGAATAAAGCAGGCTAACATGAATGATTGTACATATATATGGTACCAAGATTGGCAATGTTCAGATTGTTGTCAAGGGGACAAGTGCAATTATTTTGTAATAGTAAGTTAAAACTTTATCATTGTAACTTATGGAACACAAATGTATGATAATTGTTTCATTTCAGTCTGCTGCTGAGAAAATTCACCCATACTGGCCAACCATGATTGCCTGGTTATCGCTATACACTTTATGGAATAATATTAACAAACAGTAGTGTTCAATCACAAGCATTAATTAGAGACTGAACAAACTATAAGACATGTCATACATAAAAAGTGTGTGCTTCAATGATGCATCGCTTACACAATCAAGATATTATCATCTTTGATTGTACAACAGTGAACCGAACGAGAAACGAAGGAAGAGATGAACCTGAAATACCACAATCCGTCCAATATAAAATTTTTATACGTTTTAACATTTAGTTTAATTTGATAGGAATATTTTATATTTTGTATTGCTAATGCTACATGTAATATATACATAAACATGTATATATATATATATATATATATATATATAATTACATGTAAATAATTCTTTGTAAGAGGATATATTATTTGTCACCTATCAACTGCTTTAAAATTATAGATCCAATTATTCCAATTTAATACAGTACACGTGTTTGGTTTAAGATTTGGAATGAAAGTTTTATCTGTACATAGCACCCGATTGTAGAAAACATTGTCGTAAGCCGTACCGACAGATAACGCGTACCAACAAATCCTTCAAGCGATTAAATGCGCAACAACTCGTCTTTCTCAGAGGTTTATGCGGCGCTTTAGGATATCTGATATTTGCACAGATCAGCAGAATCAAGGGTAGTTGTTCTAAGCAACAATCTACAAGATAAGACTGTCATTTGTCATAGTCGACAGTGTCGTGTGAATCGGTACAAGCGTGTTCGATTTGCCTAAAATCCGTGCGTAACATAATTGCATGTAAGTGTATATAATTCATACGATAAATGAGAATAAGTAATATTAGCCTTATGGTAAATCTACTAACGGTTGATAATCATCGCAAATATAAAGGCTCGACGTCATCATGATCTAAAAGACGTCGAAGAAACGCGTGCACTGAACTATAAACGAATCTTTTTCGTAATCGATGTTAAAAGTTGCGTTACGCGCGCACGTACTGCAGGGTTCGTGTTGAAATCGATCGATGAAAGATTGATTCCGTTCGGAGGGGATAAGAACATTCATAGGAAAATGATAAGAACGTGAGAACGCGTTAACAAACAGGTATTTTGTCGGATTTCATTCGCTCTTCTAGAAAAATTCCGGTGACACTATCTGAACGCTTATCGTAATTTTAACCCACGAAATAAGGAGGCTCGATCGAAACGCGGTAGTTAAGATCGACTTATTAAAGGCAGACACGATTGATCTAAACGAGACTGAACAGATCTAATCAATTCGCGACGACGAAACAAGTCGCACCAATTGAATGGTTCAGCTTGCTAGCTAACGTGACCGATCTTGATTCAAAGAGATTTTAATTAGCGTTGCTGTAGTAGGAACCGAATGTTCAACCCGTAGCCGGTCATTTATCGTACTCCTCGTCAATGGGTTTGGCCAAAATGGATTCCTCTGTGAACCTACGTCGCATGGTGAGCGGACGAAAAGACTTTTCTCGAACGAATTTTTATCTCCTATTTTATTTTAGTTGTACGACGTAAAAAGCTGGAGTCTGCGAAGCACGTGCAGGGCGATTAGTCGTAAGAAGGAAGTGACTTTTTCTCCAGACACGAAACTAGCCAGATGTTTATCAACCCTGGATCTAATCGCCCTTGGAATAGGCTCAACTCTGGGCGTCGGCGTTTATGTCCTTGCGGGATCAGTTTCAAAAAGCACGGCCGGTCCCGCGGTGATAATTTCTTTCGCTATCGCCGCGTTCGCATCCATGATTGCAGGTACGATTGTTCGGTACGAAAATCGATCGAGTTCGATGAAACCAAAATTCGTCAAACAGGTTTATGCTACGCGGAATTCGGCGCAAGAGTACCGCGTGCTGGATCGGCCTACGTTTACAGCTACGTAACGATGGGAGAGTTTACGGCTTTTCTGATCGGTTGGACTCTAATCCTGGAGTACGTAATTGGCTCGGCGAGCGTGGTACGGGGACTAAGCACTTACGTGGATGCTTTGTTCAACAACGCTATGAAAAACGCCTTTGAATCCGCTGCACCTATAGACATCAGCAACTTCTCTTCCTATCCAGACTTTTTCGCCTTCGGAGTTACTCTGATCTTCTCTGGTAAGTAATGGACCGTTCTCCAATTCAGGTTCGTTATAGTCTTTATACTTCAGCGGCACTGGCGTTCGGAGCGAAGGAGTCCTCTTTGGCGAACAACGTTTTCACTCTGGTAAATCTGTCCGTGGTACTTTTCGTGATAATCGTGGGATCTTTTAAAGGTAAGGCTATCTCGAACACGGCATTTGAAGGCTCGTGATAACTAATCGATTGGATTCGTGTAACGAAGCTGACATAACGAATTGGAAAACGAAGCCCACGTGTACGGAAGAGGAGTGCGGAACCGGAGGATTCGCGCCTTACGGCATCGCGGGTATCATAAGGGGAGCAGCGACGTGCTTTTACGGATTCATCGGCTTCGATTGCGTCGCCACTACCGGGGAGGAAGCGAAAGATCCGCAAAGATCCATACCCATTGCGATCGTTGTCTGCCTAACCGTCGTTTTTCTAGCGTATTTCGGCGTCTCGGCGGTTTTAACTACCGTTCTACCGTACTATGAACAGGATCCGGATGCACCATTTCCTCATCTGTTCGAAACGGTCGGTTGGAACTGGGCAAAATGGGTGGTCACGATAGGTGCCATCTGCGGTTTATGCGCCAGGTAATTAAACGAGAAAAGTCTCGTATTCGTTGAAATTGTATTATGTCGGTGTTTCAGTTTATTAGGAGCGATGTTTCCTCTGCCACGAGTAATTTATGCGATGGCTTCCGATGGACTGATATTCCAATGGATGGGAAAAGTCAACTCCAGATTCCATACGCCGATCATGGGTACCTTCTCCGCGGGAATTCTCACTGGTTTGTATTTATGCACAGGATCTGCTGAATAAAACAATGAACAAATTATGTACTTGCTTAGAGTATTAGGAAAAATGGGGTAGCATTTTCTGACCTTTCAAGTTTCTGATATATTCATATATGTCTTCATCCAGCACTGTGCACAAGTTTCCTTTAATTCTGCTAATGAGTAATGGACAATCTCAGGTGTACTGGCTGCGATATTCGAACTGAAGCAACTGGTGAACATGATGAGCATCGGAACGTTGCTAGCCTATTTGATCGTTGCAATCTGCGTGCTTGTCCTACGGTAAGCTGTTATTGTATTGACAATTCGTGAATTCGTAAAACATCTGATTGTTTCAGGTACGAAGAGAGTGAAGCGTACGAGAAGAAAGACGATCGCGATCCAAGAACCTTCACGTTCGTCGTGAAGCAGTTAATTAACGCTAACAAGTTAAAACACTCCACGAAATTAACGTCTCAAATCGTTACCATTCTTGTCATGTGTTATGGTAAATCATCTTTCGTTTAATCGATCAATGATTCTTCTCCGTCGATAATTCTTCATATTTTACTTTGCAGTTGTATTATGTATCTGCATCGGTCTTCTGACTTCAGTGTACATCGATGAAATTACGAGTGGTAAAATGCCGTTCGTTATAACTTTATCGATTTTAGTAATCGTTTTATTGATTGTTCTTTCTTTCATTTATCTACAACCGACTTCTGGTACAAAGCTTACATTCTCAGTACGTATTATTTGCACACGTGAATTTACACAGATTCGTGCAAGCTTTTACAACTTTTATCGTGTTTTCGTTTAGGTTCCGATGGTCCCATTCTTACCGGCGCTCAGTATTTTTATTAATATTTACCTTATGATGATGTTGGATAACATGACATGGTTTCGGTTTGCATTGTGGATGATTATTGGTAAGTTATAGAAGGAACTGGTGGAACGAATCATGACAGAAATCATTCATTCCGTTTAATTTCTCGTAGGTCTCTGTATATATTTCAGTTACGGTGTTTGGCACAGTAAAATGAGGCAAAAGAAATGCACAAAACCGGCCGACAACGGATACGTTAAAGACGAAACTTGGAAAAACAGCGAATTTAATACGGATACGTAATACGCTTTATCTTTCGTAAATAAACATTTTATACAAAATAAAATATGTAATTTCTTGATTGAACCCAATCGACCAAAGTTCGATTGAATTTTTCGAGAAAATAATACAAAAACAGAGTTCAAAAAATGATAAGTTTGCTTTTATAACTTAATACTTTATCGTAATAGAAACAGGTAGAAAAATACTAACTTCTATAAAGCAAACAGAGATTTGAGATCGTTAAGCGTAAGTTTCGAAACGACGGAGTTCTTGTCACCGGTTAGAACGTTCTGAGCTATATCTAGTTTCCTCTCTTGCAAATGTTTTATACGCTCTTCTATCGTGTCCTTGCAAATAAACCTAAACAAATCAAAAGAAACGGTAAGATGGACCGATGTTATCTGAATCGCGTATGTATATAGAAAAACTGATGACTAACTTATATATAAAAACATCCTTTTTCTGTCCAAAACGATATATCCTATCCTGAGCTTGCACTTCCAGTTGTGGATTCCAGTGAATATCTATTAACAGTAAGTGATTTCCTCCTACCAAGTTTAATCCAACACCTCCTGTAGTGAGCGACAGCAACAATATTTGTGGATCGCTGTGCGGAGCGTTGAATGAATCCATTATACCCTTTAAATTATTATTTAAAGAATAATAATAATTAAACTTGTCATATTAAAGTATTCTTAAAAACTAAAAATGTGTACTTTGTAAAAATACCTGTCTTTCCTTGATAGGCACATTGCCAGTAAACATACTGAACGTTGCACCCTTTACTGAAGTTAAACAAGATGCTACAATATTCAGTACACTTGTCCACTGAGAAACTATGATCAATTTGTTATTTTTCTGTAAGATTTCTTCCACCGTATCCAGCACCGCTTTCATCTGCTCGTGAAATACAAAAATATTCGGTGTAGGTTGAAGCTCAAAGATACTTTCAACGTATGTAAGACAACTTACCTTAGAACTTACACGATCACTCTTAAAAACAGGATTTTTAGATGTGAGTATGTTGGTGGTTACTCTGTGATCAACGCCAATATCTTTTTCATTCACGCTTCCGTCGTTATCATTATCGTCATCACACAATGTTATGTTGTTCAACTGCATCAAAACGTTTGGGTCTAAATTTTCTGCGTCGGCTATTCCGTTCTCTTTCATATCTTCTTGATCCAGCATCGAATGAATGAGAGAAGGATGAACACAGATTTGACGTAATCTCAGTAAGAGTACCAAAATCTCGTGCGTTTTAACGTCAGCGTGTAAAGATAATAATTTATTCTGGGCTTTGGTGAACTGTGTATTCTTATCTGAAAGGAAGATGAGAAAATTATTTTTATGGTTTTTCTCCAATTCTCATATATAACTTTTTCGGGTACGTACTTGGGTTTGAAAGAAAAGTTGGCTTATCGTATCTTCCACCTGCTAAATCGATCATGTGATCTTTCTCCGCCCTTTGGGCCAAAAATTGAGCGAACAATGTACGAGAATAGACGAGGACCTTTTCGTATACCAACTGTTCCTGCGGTTCTAGCTGTACAAATATCTCTTCTACAAATTTTTCCGGTAAGCAGTCTAACGCGCCGCTGGCTTGAAGCTCCTGTTTCGTTCTACGCAACATGAGTGCTTTCATCACAGTGGCCAATCGTTGCCGGCCAGCTGCATTTTTATTATCTACCCAACGTTTCCATACTCGTAAATCATCGAAAGGAGAACATTTGAGAAATTTCAAAATAGCGTACAAATCCATCTCCTTGTTTTGAATGGGTGTACCAGTAAGAGCCCACCGTTTATCCGCAATCAGCTCGCAAACCGATAGAGATCCTTGACTTTTGTGATTTCGAACTACGTGCGCTTCATCTAGTACTACCCTTTCCCAATGAATTTTGTATGCCGTGCCCATCTTCTTATATTCACGGGCTAATATGTTGTACGTTGTAATGACCACGTCGTGTTTTGCTAATCTTTTCGGTACGCTTTCTCGAGAGGTACCATGATGAACTACGACGGAAAGCATACCCCGTTTACATCTATTTTGTATTTCATTTTCCCACTGCGACAATAAAGACGCTGGACAAACCACGAGTGTACCCCCTTTGTATTTTAATGATTTGCTACTATCTGTCCAGTCGTCCTCGAAGTCATCTGCCCCGCTTAATTTTTTTTTAGCGACGCTGGCCAGGATGAGGGATATTATTGTCAATGTTTTACCCAAACCCATGTCATCGGCAAGAACACCCCCGGGCGGTTTTTGCTGCTCCCTCCACATTAACCACGCTAGCGCGTGTTGCTGATGCGCCATTAATTTTACTTTTAAACCTTGTGGGTCTTCAGCTCTTTCATCTTCGGACGGTCTAGCTACGAGGGATCCATGTAAATCTTCTAGCCTATCAGCTGTTAAAGCTGTTTCTTTCTCTAACGTTGCTTGCGCCTTTTTTCCAAGCTCTTTTGTAGACAGTTTTGTTTCCATATCTAAATCGATAATATCGCGATAAGAATCTAGTTTGTTGAAATACGATTCTTCCCCCATATTGAAGTTTTCTCTGGTTGAATGTATTTCTTCTAATTTAGGTTGCGTGTTTTTCGTTAGTGGTGTATTTTCCAGTTCAGCTGTAATTGATTCTATTTCCTTTTCTTGCATCACGATACTTTCACGCAATTTTTCTCCCTTGTCGGGTAATAAATCAACGTTACTAGCAACGAGCAACAACTAAAAATAAGTGTAATTTAAAAAAAATACATTCTACTTTCTGCTTGTTAATAATTAACTGATAAATTTACCTGCGCCTTACTTAACTGATTTTGCAAATGTTCCTTTTTACAAACAAGGAAAGCTCTTTTTTGTGCAACAAGTGGATCTATATTACCTACACCAATTTCTTTCTTTGCTAAAGATATTGCAGCTTCACATTCTGAACCACTTCCTTGATCCATAGCAGGATCTAAAAATTAATTTGCTATTAGTCTAATAAATCAACAATACAAAATTTTTAAATTAAAAGTTATTAGAACTATGACTACTTTTGAATACACTAAATACAACACCTTGCAAATCAATTATCTCTTCTGAAATGTGTTGAATTCCGTCTTTCTTTCTCTTTTTATCTTGTTCCCTTTGTGATTCCTCCTCATCTACAAAATAAAATGATTGTAAACAAAAATTTAATGTAATTTTACTGCATTAAAATACAATACCATCTGAACTGTCATCTTGTGTGAGATCAATTTTTTTGTCTGATGATGAAGAATCATTTTTATTATTAACATCGATACCATCACTATCAGAGTCATACAAAATATACTTTTTAATTCTATGTTTCACTGCTTCTTCCGTTAACAATGATTTTCTAGATGTTGACAAGTTAGATCTGAAATGATAATTCAATATTACATTTTTTAAACCATTGTTAGTAAACTTAAATTAACAATTATTGGTACAGATTTTAATTTTAAAAGATGTAACTTACTTTTCTGGTGATACATTAGCAGAAGCCTCTAGGCTACTTTCATTACTTTCAATCACAAAGATTTGCTTTTTATCAGAATTGTCATGAACGTTTTCATCTTCGTCGCTGTCAGAAATAATAATAGAAGCATCGTAACTGACAGAAGGCGAATCGCGCCAATGATTAAAGCTTTCATCCATTCGAACTTATGTAAATTTTATTAATTTTATCAGAAATTAAAAAGACATATGATACTTATATTAATACAAATTAAAGAAAATTAATTCTTTCCTAAATTAGATATAAAATCACATGTATGAACAAAGTTCAACTGAATTTTTTGAAATTGGTAAGTTTGATTCGAACATAGAATATACACTCATATAGTACGATACGAGTAACCAGAAAAAGTAACCAGACGGAGTTTTGCGCAACTCGAAGACCTAGGGAAATTTTTAATCACTGGAACAGTGGTTCTCATTCTACTTGTTCGATACCATTCCAGCAAAGGAAACTCTTGATAATAAGTCTTTCGATGAAAGACACCTGGATGCAAATGGATCGAGCGTAAGTGCTGGCTACTGGCTGGTGCTGGCTTTAGCTCGAACGTGAATTTACGGAATTATTTGTCTCAATATAAATTCCGTTAATCAAAAGAAAAATTTATCGTTGTAAAAATGGCTGATTTTTTAGACTCCGAAGCGGAAGAGAGCGAAGTATTTATATCTTTTAATTTTACCACATTTTCGATGTTCTGGAATATTTGTTTAATTATCTGAGACTTTTATCATTGATCCGGTGCTTTCTTATCATTTAGGAGGAGGACGAGTTAGACGATAATGAGAAAAAGAAACTCAAGAAAATAAAAGCTGTAGCAGAAAGTGAGGAAGAAGAAGAGGAAGGTGAGGATAGAGTAATACGTATCAAGGTTGTATCATAACTTTTTGCAAAGATTCTTTTACGTTACATTGTATCAATTGTTTATTCTACAACTACTCTGCATTAGTGTAACATCTGTCTACTGTTTGTTTACAGATGATGAAGACCGTTTGCGAGAGGAACTCAAAGACCTAATAGATGACAATCCTATAGAAGAGAGTGAAGGGGAAGATAGCGATGCTTCTGGAACATCTAAAAAACGTAAAAAAAGCGATGATGAGGACTTTGATGATCGTTTGGAAGATGAAGATTATGATCTAATAGAGGAAAACTTAGGATTTAAAGTTGAAAGAGTAAGTTTAAATGAATCCGTATTTTCAAAGGATACAAAATTACACAGATATAGTGATATGATCCTTTACTTTAGAAACGTTTCAAACGCCTCCGCAGGATTCAAGATGAGGAATCGGAGGAGGAACAGGAAAAAGAAGCTGACGAAGAAAGAGATGCCATCGCGAATGAGCTTTTTGAAGGTTCTGGAGATGTAAGTTACTCCATTATAGTTTGCATAGCATGATGCTTATACTTAATATATGTATTTATTTTTACACATCAATCAGGAAAGAGAGGCTACTATGGTATGTACAAGTGTTTAGGTAGATATAAGGAAAAGTAATTCAATTATTACTTGCCTGTTGTTTTTCAATATTTTTCATCTTGACTGTACACAGGAGGACGAGAGAAGAAGCGAGCGCAGTCACAGACCTGAACTGGAAACATTTGATGAAGAAGGAAGCGAAGGAGAATACACAGACGCGGATGATTTCATCGTTGATGATGACGGTAGACCAATTGCTGAAAAACGGAAAAAGAAAAAGCCAATATTCTCCGATGCGGCTTTACAAGAGGCTCAAGATATTTTCGGTGTCGACTTCGATTACGATGAATTTGGCAAATACGGTGAAGAGGACTATGAGGAGGAAGAAGAAGAGGAAGATGAATATATGGATGACGAGGATGCCGAGAGACCAAGAAGACCAAAAAAACAATTGAAGAAGAAAACTACGAGAAAAAGCATTTTCGAAATTTATGAACCTAGCGAACTTAAACGCGGTCATTTCACCGACATGGATAATGAAATCCGTAATACAGATATACCAGAAAGAATGCAGCTTCGATCTGTTCCCGTCACACCAGTTGCCGAAGGTTCTGACGAATTAGACCTTGAAGCAGAATGGATCTACAAACAAGCTTTCTGCCGGCCAACTGTTTCAATTCAGGATGCACATTTAAATGCTGAAGCGAAAGAAAGAGCAAGAAAAGGACCTCAGACAATCGGGAAAATCAAAAAAGCTTTGGACTTCATGCGAAATCAACATTTCGAGGTTCCTTTCATATCGTTTTACAGAAAGGAATACGTTCTACCAGAACTGAATATCAATGATCTTTGGAAAGTATACAAATTCGATGCAAAATGGTGTCAGCTTCGTCAAAGAAAAGAGAACTTATTAAAATTATTTGAAAAAATGAGAAACTATCAATTGGATGAGATCATGAAAAACCCTGATGCACCTCTGTCCGACAACGTACGAGTGATCAAAGAGGATGACATAGAACGACTGAAAAACGTACAAACTAGCGAGGAATTGAACGATGTTTACCATCACTTCATGCTGTACTACAGTCATGAAATTCCAGCGATGCAAGAATCTGTTCGTAAAAAAGAGAAAGAAGCGCGGAAAGAGGCAAGGATTCAGAAACGAAAGCAAGAACTTCTGGATGCAGAAGAAAACGGAGAACCTCCACCAGAAGAAGAAGTAGAAGTAGAAGAAGAAGAAGAAACGGACGATACGCTAAAACAGGCGGTGCGGTCTGGTCCATATTCCATCTGCAGACGAGCCGGTCTCGATACTCTCGCTAAGAAATTTGGTCTCACCCCGGAACACTTCGCTGAAAATTTACGAGACAACTATCAACGTCACGAAGTAGATCAAGAACCCACAGAACCGTTAACCCTTGCCAGCGAACATTGCAGTCAGATTTTTACCACTCCGGAAGAAGTACTAAAAGCAGTTCAATTAATGGTAGCTATTCAGTTAGCTCGCGAACCTTTGGTAAGAAAATGTGTGAGAGAAATGTACATGGAAAGAGCAAAAATATCCGTGCAGCCAACGAAAAAAGGAATCAAAGAGATCGACGAGAATCATCCAATTTATGCAATGAAATACTTGAAAGATAAACCCGTGCGGGATCTGGTCGGTGATCAGTTTCTAAATTTGGTCATAGCCGAGGAGGATAAATTGATCACGATCACGTTAAGCGACACTATCGAGGGAAATACGACCAGCAATTATGTGGATGAAACCAAGCAGCTCTACTACAGGGACGAATTTAGTAAGAATGTCCAGGACTGGAACGCTTTGCGAGTCGGAAGCGTCGAAATAGCGCTCACACGCATGGTCATACCGAACTTGAAGAAAGAACTGAAGACCAGCCTTGTAGCAGAGGCTAAAGAATGCGTGATGAGAGCCTGTTGCCGTAAAATGTACAATTGGATCAAGGTTGCACCGTACGCGTGTGAATTTCCAGAAGAAGAAGACGAAGAATGGGATACCAGCAAAGGATTGCGAGTTATGGGGTTGGCGTACGTTCCGGATTATTCTCAAGCTGCGTTCACATGTCTAATCGCTCCGGACGGAGAGTGCACTGATTACCTAAGACTGCCGCATTTGATGAAACGCAAGAACAGCTATAGAGAAGACGAGAAAGCTATGAAAGAAGCGGACTTGTTGGCGGTTCGGAATTTCATAGCCACGAAGAAACCACACGTTATTGTAATAGGCGGTGAATCGAGGGAGGCTATGATGATTGCAGCCGACATCAAGGAGTGTATAGCAAACCTGACGGAGGAAGAGCAGTTCCCCTCGATTCAGGTTGAGATCTGCGACAATGACCTTGCTAAAATCTACTCGAACAGCAACAAAGGTGTATCCGAATTTCGAGATTATCCAGAACTATTGCGGCAGGCTATCTCGCTGGCCAGAAGACTACAGGATCCATTGGTAGAATTCTCTCAATTATGTACTGCGGATGAAGAAATTTTATGCCTGAAATATCACCGCTTGCAAGACCAGTTGCCGAAAGAGGAACTCTTGGATAACATATACTTGGAATTCGTAAATCGCGTGAACGAAGTTGGCGTTGATGTCAACAAGGCCGTGCAGCAAGCTTACTGCGGGAACTTGGTGCAATTCGTCTGCGGGTTAGGGCCGAGAAAAGGTCAGGCGTTGATCAAGATGCTGAAGCAAACTAATCAAAGGTTAGAGAATAGAACGCAATTGGTGACTGCTTGTCACATGGGGCCTAAGGTGTTCATTAACTGCGCGGGTTTTATCAAGATAGATACGAACAGCTTGGGAGACAGTACCGAGGCGTACGTGGAAGTCCTTGATGGATCCAGAGTGCATCCAGAAACGTACGAATGGGCGAGGAAAATGGCGGTCGACGCTTTGGAATACGACGACGAAGACGCTAATCCCGCAGGTGCTCTCGAGGAGATCCTCGAGTCTCCCGAACGATTGAAGGATCTGGATTTGGACGCGTTCGCGGAGGAGCTCGAGAGACAAGGCTTTGGCAATAAATGCGTTACATTGTATGACATCAGGGCAGAATTAAATTGTAGATACAAAGACTTGCGCGTGGCGTATCAGTCGCCGAGCGCGGAGAGATTATTTGATATTCTGACAAAGGAAACGCCGGAAACGTTTTACATAGGGAAACTGGTGTTGGCTACGGTGGTAGGAATAAGTCATAGGAAACCGCAGGGCGATCAACTGGATCAGGCTAACCCTGTGAGAAACGACGAAACGGGCTTGTGGCAATGTCCATTCTGTTTGAAGAACGATTTTCCTGAATTGTCCGAAGTGTGGAATCATTTTGACGCTGGTGCTTGTCCCGGAAAAGCCACCGGCGTTAGGCTGAAATTAGACAACGGAATATCGGGTTATATCCACATAAAGAATTTATCCGACAGACACGTTGCTAACCCTGAGGAGAGAGTGAGCATAGGGCAAATAATTCATTGTCGCATAATAAAGATCGAAGTGGAACGATTCAGCGTAGAATGTACCAGTAAGAGTAGCGACCTCGCGGATAAGAATCACGAATGGAGGTATGTTTTTAAAATTCTTCTTTCTTTTGCTATTCGGACCAACGTTGACACTTAGTTTGTTTTCAGGCCACAGAGGGATCCGTTCTATGACACAGATGCAGAACAGAAAGACGCGAAAGTCGAGGAAGATGCGAAGAAGGCGAAACAACGTCAGACATACGTGAAGCGAGTAATCGTGCATCCCTCTTTTCACAACATCAGTTTCGCGGAAGCTGAGAAGTTGATGCAGAGCATGAAACAAGGAGAAGCAATAGTTAGACCAAGTAGCAAAGGTGCGGATCATTTGACGGTCACGTGGAAAGTAACCGATCAGATTTATCAGCACATTGACGTAAGGGAGGAGGGTAAAGAAAACGCCTTCTCTTTGGGGCAAAGTCTTTGGATCGGAAACGAGGAGTTCGAGGATTTAGACGAAATAATCGCGAGGCACGTCAATCCGATGGCTGCGTATGCTTTGGAGTTATTGGACTTTAAATATTACAAGCCGACGGTGGAAGGTATCAAGGATAAAGCAGAGGAGATACTGAAAGAACAAAAGAAGGAAAATCCTGGAGGAATACCGTACATAATATCTGCTGCAAAAGTATGCATTTATCTGTTCGAATATCAACGTCTTGATTAGAATATCTAATGTATGTCTATTGTTTAGAATTATCCTGGAAAATTTCTGCTATCTTATCTTCCCCGAACTCGATGTCGACACGAGTACGTAACGGTGTCGCCAGAAGGATTCCGATTCAGAGGTCAAATGTTTGGGCGAGTAAATGACCTATTCAGATGGTTCAAAGAACACTTCCGTGACCCGGTACCTGGACAATCTACTCCTAGTACTCCGCGTGGTGTGATGACTTCCAGAACTCCTTACCATACGACGCCAGGTGCAGTGAGCGGTAAGTAAAAAGTGTTTCCTTCTGGGAGATAAACCTTGTAACACTTCATATTAACATTGCAGGAATGAATCAAGAAGCTATACAAAGGGTGGCACAAAATCTTCCTCATCATATGTTACATTCGTTATCGCAAGTAGCGAATCAAACACCCCACCACTATCCTCCGCACACTCCAGGAACTGCGAGCGCAACTGGTTACGGTGGAGTTCATACGTATCCTAATACACCGTACACACCTTCTGGCCAAACACCTTTCATGACACCGTACCAAACACCACATCACACTCCGCATCATGGTCAACCAACTCCTAGATATGGACAGCAAACACCTAGTCATCAACAGGGTCCGTTCATTCATCCGCCTCCTCCTTCAGCGGTAACCACACCGGGTCATCACAGATCTACTCCATCGCACAGACCTACACCTCCGATGTCAACATCCGGAGATCCTACGGACTGGAAAAAGGCAGCTGAAGCGTGGGCACGGTTAAAAAGCGGCCCTCGAATGTCGTGAGTATCTACGTTTTTCTTTACCGATGGAAAATTAGTTCGATTCTTAATTTTGTTATTTCTCGTCAGCGGCTCCACTCCAAGATACGACGAGTGTAGAAAAACTCCACGAAACTACGAAGAATCGGTTGGAAAAACAACACCACGAAACAGAACGTCAACGCGAACTCCATCTTACAAGTCTCCTCGGGGTACTCCGCACACCAATTCTAGTCCTCGGAGTATGTCTCTTAGCGGAGACGGTACTCCTCTGTACGATGAAAGCTAACGAATTCGTTTCGATCATAATATATCGTGTTTCTTGATTATATCGAATGATATAACGAAATACCAGATGAATCTAGAAGAGAATCGAGAATTGCGTTATTCTGAAAGTGCTCTTAACGTCAAGCACTAACGGAATTATGTAAAAAACAAAAATGCCGAGCCCATTTACCGCAGAATCATAATACACTGATCCATAGCTATCTTCCAACCTCTTACACGTTTATATATTTCGATAAATGATAAAATAACATATTCTCATATACACGAGTGCATACGCGCGTGAGCATATGCATAAAATTATGTTGTGCACCCTCGATTCTCTTGGAAAGATGTGTATCAAATACGATTTGAAAAGTCGTCAAATTTAAAATCAACTTATTATATATTTATTTTTTGCAACAACAATGTATACTAATTCATGCCTTAGTATATACACGTATGTATAACATATTTTTTTTAAATTTTAATTTTACCGATACTGAGTTGTACAGTTCTTATGTTACCGACTTAGGAACGCAACATGTTTCTTATATGCTTTATACAACTGTTGAATTACGCTATTAAATAATAAAACAATTTTATCTTACTATGAGAGTGACTATACTTCACACTGTTCGTCAGAAAACTGGCTGAAAATGCATTCACTGTAATCACAGCTTTACCTTCATAAACCGACATAACGTACTTATTTAATTAACGCGCACATAAATTTTATCTCTTTTATTTAAAAAAGTAATACAATATCGTAAAATATACAAAGACACATATAAACAAAATAATTGCAAGGAATGTTATTCTATACATGAGATTCCTGATCCTCAGATAATACCTCGTCATTCAGTGAAGTCCTCCAATAATATGTTGCTACAATACAATCCTCTCCATTTGGAAACTGGTGGTTCATCGACCTAAACAAAGCACTTCATATTATTCTCGTATAAGTTGCAAAAGTAACACTAACAACATTCCCGGAAATTACATTTGTTCTGAGCTGTTCAAGTTGGTATTCTCATTCGTTTTCGTCGAGTTTTTAATTAATTTTGGTTCAATACACATCACATAAGGTTCACACTTTGAAATTAATGTCATTATGCAGTTAATAACTTGGTAAAATATCTTTCAAATATATAATTCATTACCTACTAGATTCTCTGTGCTCGAGCTAAGTGGTATCTGCTTATTCCTCTTAACTCTGTGTTTCTTCTAGAATAAATGAAATAAGTATATGCAGGAAATAATAAAAGAAAGAATGTCAAAATATTACCTTATGGGAGTAGATATTTTCTCTATTGTTAGAAGGATCTGATTCTTGCATTGGTATATTTTTTCTTTGTTTCTGTATTCTTGCAGATTTTCGAAATTCGCTGCTTTCAATTTCTTTATTATTATTATCTGTCGTCTTATTATTCGAGGTTTCTGAAGAATTCTATAACACGGAATACAGTATTCTTTATATTACATAAGATAAATAAAACACAACTGCATCAAACAAGTTAATAATACAAAAATACCTTTGATTCGTCTGAACTTTTTTCCATACTGTTATTTTTCCTTTGGCTTTTTTCGTATTTGCTTTGATCACAATTGTCTCGTGAAATACCAGGGCTATATATTGGATTGTCATCTTTAAAAGTAATACGTTCTCCTGAGAAAAAAAAGGAAACATAAAAACACATAATCTTTAATAAATACGGATGAAGTAAAAAATATATTCATTTCTTACCTGTCCAATAACTTAATGGACGTATAATTCTCCTGCCTTTCGAACTTACACCGATATTTAAATCTCCAATATTAGTAATATCCTGTGTGGAATTTGTATCATTATCTGGAACACAAATAACGTTATACAGAAGTGAAGAGGATATCATAATTGCTCAACTTACCCTCTTGCAATATTTTCCATTTCCTACAAAATTGATCTATTCTTATAGGACAACCATAACGACAATCATTTACCAATTTTTTAGGTATAGCTGTATAAAATGTAGTAAAATGCAATTAATTAATCAATCATAATTTATTAATATATATGTACTATATGTGAATAATATACCGTGTTTTGTATCATTTAAATCACCAATTAACTCATACAATTCATGATTCTCTGTCTCAATTACTTTTGGTGATACTCGACGAAGTACGTTATCAGTTTGAAATTTCTTACTCACAACGTGACCAGCATCGCTGTACAAAAATTACAATAAAGTTTATGTTGAATTAATAAAATACAAAATATGTTTAATCACTTACTTTAATAATGATCCTTCGAAAGTTAAAGACAATTCTGACTCGCACAAGACTTTCGGTACCCAAGCAGTTAACTTTTTTGGTTTACGATTGCCCGTATTTTGTTGATTATCTTTAAAAATTTCCAAATTAGCTTGTGCCGATTTTCTTGTAGCGGTAGAATGTACATTACCTAGTTGAACTTCAATGCGTTTTTCAATATTTTTCTTACTATCGCTTAAAAATGTTGATTTATCGGTTTTAACACCACGCAATTTTGTGGGAGACTTTTTATTTGTTCGATTATTACTTTTGTTTTCCTTGTTCGATTCTTTAATACTCTTGTTTTCATTATCAACATTTGTTCTTAGGTTTTGCAATTCTGATATAAGCTTTGATCCTGAATCTTTAATTTTTACAGAAACAGGTATTGAGCTTGTTATTGTAGGTTTCGCAATTGTACTAGTACTGTTATACAAGAATTTTTTAGGCGATTCACGATATGTATAATTTTCATTAATAAGTTTCTTATCGGAATTTGTTTCTGCTTTTGTTTCTTCACTTGTTTGTTCTATATCAAAATTCGCTTCTTTTTCGATATTGTTATGATTTTCAGTTAACATATATTCAGATTTTCTAGTTTTCATTCCATCAAGACAATTGTAAACATTGCCAATAGGTCTATGAATAGGTGTTGAATTTTCTCCTATGAAACATTTCTGTACTTTGTGTATACTCTTATCTTTATTAAGATTATTTTTTAATCGGTTCCATTGTTCTTCTTTAGACATATCGAAATCAATGGGTTTAGTAATAGTATTTTGAATATTCGGATTAATATCATGTCGTTTTGTGCCTGAAAAATGTGTTTCATGCTTTGCACTACAATCTTTCAAATGTATGTCATCGTTTAGTTTTGATCCCAATTTGTCAATAGAACTGTCAGATGAAGATGTATCTGAAGGATGTTGTTTACTCACAACAACATGTTTTTCATGTGCCACTTTTTTCGACCTACGTTTATAAGATTTTGTTAATGTTCCTCTTTTTTTAAATAATTGTCCCACCGGTATTTTCGGAGTTCCTGCATAAATTTCATTTTCACTTTCAAAGCTATCATTGCTATTATCTTCATTCATTTTTGTGAAAGTTCGTTTTCTTGGTAACAGTTCGTAACTATTAGCAATTTCTTTGTTTACTATTTTATCTTCTGCAGTACATTTATCATGAAGTATTGAATTACTATGCATACTTGTATTACATGCTGTATTATTTATCATAGAAACTGAATCTAATTTTTCGGAATCAAAACTTGTTTCTGTAAGCAGCTTATTTTTTTGATTCTGTTGTTTCAAATCTTCTGTAGTGGATTCATTACTTTCAAGTGACACAACATTATTTAAACATTCAACTATCTTAATAATTTCAGAAATGCATTTTTTAGGACAGTTTTTATCCAATAAATTGTTTAGAAGGGTGGTTAATTTTCCCTTTAATGTAACTTTATTTTTAGTGTCAGAATACTGAAGACTTAGATCTTCCAGTGTTTTATCACACTCTGCATTACACATATTATACTGATCCGATGGAATTTGAATATTGGCATTATACAATGAATTTTCAGATATTGATATTGATGTTTGTGCATATGAATCTCTTCTTTTACAACTATGCAAAGTAAAAGTTTTATTATTTTCACTATGTGAACTGTTGATTGAACATTCAGAATCAAATGATGATTTTTTAAAAGATCTTAAGTCTGACATGTCATGTTTAAAATTTTCTGAATATAAATATGTAACATCTGTTACTTCACTTTTCAAATCATCATCACTGTCTGCAATGGCAGCAGGCCAACGAAAAGATGCTCTACATCCTTGTTGTATAAATGTTTTCCATAGTTGATGAACATTTCTCCAGTCATCAGGAAACCCGTTATAAAATTTACCCCTCACATATTCTGGCAATTCTAAATATAACAAATAGGATAAAACATATAAAAAAATAAGTATAATATGTATAATCAAATAGATATATACCTTCATCATCATCAACAATATTTCCTTGCAAATGATATACATCCTTACAAACAGATACCACACTTGTACCTGTTAATCTTTTTACAATAGGTTTGGTTTGAAAAAACTTTTTACTGAAATCATAAACAAAACAAAACATTAAGTAAATAAATATTAAATAAAAAACATGTAACTATAAGGAATTACCATTGTAATAATCCTTTAACAGCTAAGTGGCCTCGTTCAGTTAACATAACTTTCCACATTATGAAAATTACAGCTTTCTTATTTTGTAAATTATCAGAACTATTTTGTAAAGAATTAAAACTACCAGTGTATTGATTGGCAACTTTTGAATTACATCTTAATGTATAATTTGATTTATTAGAGGTTCTGGGAACTGTATGAGTAGTAGGGGGCTTCATCATAAGACAATCATCCTGAAGAGAATTTTGCATAGTTAAGTTCCTTTTTAGAAATATATTTCTTAAATTCTTGCTTGAAGAAACAACATCATTATCCATTTTAGAATTGTGTAAAACAGAAATACTGGTACTAGATTTGGTTAAATTTGTATCAATGTTAGAGAGATGTGGTAGTGGACATGGAATTGATTCATTTATCTTATGTTCCTTCCTAAGAGAAGCTAGTTTCAAATCCCGTTCTAATTTTTTATATCGTTGATCTATCTGGAAGTCCCCAAACTTTACCTAAAGAAATTGAAATAAATTCATAATCAAATAAATAATTCTTGATTGGTAAAATAATTTATATACACGCATTTAATTACCTCAGTCATATGTGCCATTTGGGCAGTTTAATAATATATGAAATTGTTCACATATAACATTGATTATTTCTGTCTAATAGCTCTAATATGTAAAAAAACATTTTAGAAACACATGTTTATGTTCTTATGTGTATAGTAATTGTTATATTGTAATCAACTTTAACTTCAGTTTCTTTCAGACACTTTCAATATCACATGCACATATACGTATCATGAGTTATGAAAACAATTCAGAATTTTGAATCTTGCTTCATAGACAATCGCAGACGCTTTAGTCGATATTACCGCGCAATTTCTAGTTAAAACCGGTTCCGGCCATCTTAATTTTCAGTGGTTCTCAAATTGAGTGAATCGCATTGTGTAATTCGAAAATAAATAAGGAAGGAAAAATGAATGAATGAATAGATGGAAAACAAAAAATACGTTTAATAGCTTTTTACAATTATAATAAATAATATTTAAAGGTAACTACATATACATAGAAAATTATTTTTCTGTCCATATCTCTCGCTTCTTACATGAAACACAGTATATATTAAGGAGCTAATTAAATCTGATAAAAAATATACATTCTACGATCGATATGAACAGCTTCTTCATCAATATGCTACCTTTTTTTTAAACAAAATTGCACAAAAATATTGTATATGTAAACGATGTTTAATTAATGGGACTAGTCATTCAATACCCTGAAAGGAAAAGTGTAAAACACGCATACACAATATCGAAACATACATGCATATTAAGCTTAAGCTTTTGTCTCTTTATGCTTGAGATATCAGCATTGTATAAATATTGGTCGTATTTCTATTATGTTTTTTTGCTATTACTACTTTTACCATTGTTATTATCGTCGTGATCGTTATTCTTATTCTTATAATCGTCATTATTAATATCATTTTCATGCTTAACATCTTTTTCTCAAGAAGGAAGATACTTGTTTATGTTACTCCTTCTCATAAAAATGGAATAATCACACATTTTCATTTGTTTAGCAGAAGCGCAAGTAATTGTGTAAGATAATTATTACTAATTGATAAAGCATGAAATTTCTACTTTTATATCCAAGTATCTATACGAGTAAAACTTGACTAGATTTTTACACTAAAAATTGTATAATCTCAACCTGATGTTATGACTAATCTACAACAAGTTATATGTATTTAGCTGACGATATCTATCTTATTAAAGCGAATACAAGAAAACGTAGATCATTTCTTATGAATTAGTACAGCACTGCCAGAGTCTTTTTATAATACTTAGTCATTTGTATATAAGTAGAGAACAGAAAATCTGCTATTTGTCTAGCAGTCTTTTGCAGACCGCGTTCTATTTTATGATTTACTACCGGTAGAATTATCAGCTTCCGTCGATCCTTCCGTTGAATCTACCAATTCTTTTTGATGAACTTTCGAACTTCTATCTTTAAACTGTCGTCGGTGATGATAGTTATCAGTATCTCTACGATCTTTTTGTGAACTTTGGCCTCTATATTTTCGATTACTCTCATCGCGGTAATAATTACGATATCCCTGAGATCGATAAAAAGGGGATTCAAAAATCATTGTGTCTGATTTCATGTTACCGTTCTGAAGTTGTGGTAGTACAGTAGAATCTACTTCTGACTGGTGCTCTTGTTTATCGTGTCGATTTCTTCCGCTTCTGCATAATTAAAACTGAGATGAAACTAACTGTACATAATAAAAGTATATAATGATTTAAACATTACCTTGGTGCTCTACGATGCCAATAACTTTGACTCTGTAATGGGGGAAATTTATGAGGCATTTGCTCTTGCGAGGCGCTTGTGGGTGATCCGCGACTACGATGACTATTAGTGCTGTCTCGGGATCGAGCTCCTTTATTACCGCTTGTATTTGCCGATGCTGCTTTCAACGTTCCAATTTCTTTCCGCTGATCCTCATTTTGTTTACGTAATCGTTTTACCATTGCTTCTGTAACTTCTAAACGTGAAACTAAATCTTGCCGAACCGGGTCAACTTTATTCTCCACTTGTACTTCAACATCTATCATCGATTGCTTATTTGATGGCTGTTCCTCAGTAGATTGCAACTTTCTGTAATTAATACATTTCTTTCTAATTCTATATCGAGTAAACGTTTTTCATAATCCCTGCAATTACTAACGTTTTTTGTTGTTCAATAATTTCAGATAAATATTGGTTCTGATTTTTAGCCTCCTGTAATGATATCTTTGTATCTTGTAGATCTTTCTCTAGGAGTTCCACCTGCAACGATGAAATATTTACGCACACTGGGCTCCCCTGCAAAAGGAAACGTGACAAAGATATAATTTTTATGCAATATCAAAACATCTTAGACCTATAGAGAATACCTTTGGCTTCACGAACCCAGTTCCATTGTCTTCAGGGGAAGAAGGACTACTAGCTGCACAAGTAGATCCTTTTGAAAATACTAATTGAAACTGTAAATCTGTATACAGTCATAAAATATTAAAATTTACTTATAATAAAGTTTATATATAATCGGTACATTATTAATTTACTATCGTAACATTGCACCTCTATTTTTTTGACGTAACGATTCTACTTCTTGATGTAAAGCAACTAGTGTAGCTTGATGCTGTTCTTGTAGAAATTTCATATTCTGCTCAAGCTGAGCAACTCGGTCTATGTTAATATTTTGATGTCTAACAGTTTGATTTAAATTTTCATTTCTTTCTGGTAATGTTACTATATCTGATGGTGGCTTTTTACCCTGAAAGTATCATTTATATTTTGACATTTAAAATACTTATACTTCAAGAAATTACATATGATACTCACTTGAAGAAAAGACACAGTTGGTAATTTAACTAATACCTTAGATGCCATTTTGAGTAGTTTTATGTTAAATATTTATGAATTAAAGTATTAATACATAAATGTACAGTGCAAATTCACTGATGAGTGAAATTTCTTTATAGGATGTGGATGAACAAAATAATTCGCGAGCTCACTATGACGAAAAAGTTTCTCCTCAATATCTATTTGCAACCTGAAAAAATGATAGAATTATAAATGACAATAATAATGATAGCAACGACATGATTGCTTGTTCATTTTGCATGTTTAGTTTGTTAAAAAAACAATTGATCATACACCGTATAAGATTATTTTACTATTAATATAACATGTTCTTTTGTCAGTCCCGCGCAGTTACATCGTTATTCGATGTATTTTAATATTACTACAAAAAAGTAAGTAACATAAAATGATATAAAATGCAACAAAGAAAATATATAAATATCGCGAAATGTATTGAAGTTGTGTAAAATGTTGCTGAAATTTTCTTTTTATACGTTACCGAATTATATTTAAATTTCTAGACGTATTGCGAAATAAAAGCCGAAAAATCGACGGCACGTAAGTAATCAGGAGCTTGGTGGAGCGCGATTCTGCGCCTGAATTTTCTGACGTCACGTCGCGCCAACTAAAGGATTGGTTAACGCGCTAACAATAATTTTCTGATCGTACATACACAACAAACTACTAAATAATTTTAACCGTTTTTCATAACAATTAAGCTTGAAATGCATAAGTAAATTATAAATTGTCATACCCACGCATAGTACTATTGTAACTATTTTAACAAAGGAGAGAGAAATTCTGTATGATCGGGCTGGTTACGCGGACAAATTTAAAAGTAAGCGCGCAAAGGTATAGATCGTCAGGTAGACCATTCAGATTACGCAGGACAAAACTTGTTCACAACAATCTATATTCAGTTTTCTACATCCTTGCGCGCCGGGAGTATTGATCCAGCGACATTTAACAAATGATGGCACATCCTTAACCGCACCCATGCTCCTGCCGATTTTATCTCGACGTTTATTCATATTTATTTTCCACGGATCTTTACGTAAAATAATTGCTACCTCCTTTGCGTTTTAAGTCAATAATTTTCAGAAAAGAAGCAGTTCATAAAAATGAATATGAAACGATAAACATGAAAGAAAAATGTAATATCCGGTGATTATTTATATACATCATAAATATTCGTACGCAAAAGATTTTTATAAGTAAAGCAATTGTTTATCGTTTTGAATACGAATGCATGGATGTATTTTGTGAATGTATATATATTACATATACATCTATGTACACAAATTATTGAATATTGGTCTAATTTCAATTCGAAAAAGATATCCTGAAGTACATTCGTTGTTAAAATATCGATTCAAAATGTCAATTTAACTCCTGTTCAAGACCGATTAGTAAGTAATTTTTTAATTTTCTTTCTGCCATCTAAAGAAATTAAACTTACGACCGATTTATTTTAAAGTTCATGCAGTCCTTGATATATTGTCTTCATTAAAAAACTTCAACCTAACCAAGAGGAAATGGCATTTATTATAGAAAATAGACAAATCAGTGAAATAAATAATAAAGGCAAAGAACAATTTCTTTCTTTTGAAATGAAAGAGGATTATAGCTTTAAGGTATTTTTATGCATATATATATTCGTAAATATATGTATAGATATGTTTGATCATGCAACAAATTTTCTTATATCTTTATAGTATATACCTGAAAGTCATTTTAAGCATATAGTAAAAAATGTTCAGAGACAAAGACGTAAAGAAGATGAGGAACGTATCTGGACTTCATTTATAAAAGAACAGGAGTTAAATAATTTTGGTTTTTGTAAAGAAGATGATCACCGATCTATGCTAAATGTTAAAGACCTGTTGCAAGAAAACATACAAGACGTAGATGCAGAACTTAAGAGACTCCAAGAAGATGCTCTCCCTGAACGAAATAAAAGAATTCATAATAACAAATCTGGTGTTAGGAGAGAAAAGATTCATATAGAAGTAAGTATTTTCAAATTTTGGGACTGATCATACATGTGGTACTAAGAAAAATAAAATTTACATTATTTTACGAATACTAGGCAAACCAATCAAAGACTAACTCTCCAAAAGAAAAGTTATTAATAAAGGATAAAAGTAATACAGGTACTAATGTTTCAATTCCAATTTCACAAGAAGATAATGTTTCAAACTATAAAGAATCTGAAAGACTCAAAAAGGTTCCTAGATCAAAAACTAAAAAATCTCGGTCAGATTCTTTAATTATGCAAAAGAAGTATTACACAAATGAACTTCTTCGTGCAACCAACCATTTTGAAAATAACTCAGACTCAGACTCTAGTAATAATAAAGATGATATTGTTTATATACAACCAGACCCATTCATGATACAAAAAATTCTATCCATGCAAAAAAAAGTTGCTGAGTTATTAAATGAAATTTCATTTAGATTGTGCAGAATTCCTTTACCAGATGGTGATAATGATTTAAAAAGAAAACAACAACAGACTGTAGAGTTTGCAATATGGTTTTCACGAAATTATCTGTACAATCTTAACAGACTTGTTACAAGCATTCAAAGACACATCAGGATCGTGTCTTCCAGGATCGGATTAAATCGGCAGCATAAGAATATTGCACTTCATCAAGACATGATTAGACAAAAACTGATCACTGCTCATCAATTATTAGTTCAGGCTTTAAATGCCTATTGTAAACATATCCCTAACTCTATTCTTGAAAGTCATTGTACAAAACTTCGTGATGTATTACAAGTTGTTTATGATCTGGGAGATATTTGTGATAAAGTTGAGATCACCGCCAATTATTTTTGTTCAGGAGATACGACTATCACATCCCTGGTAATATACGTTAAACAAAAATGTTATTATTAAAATTTATTAATTTTAATTATTAATAATTTTACTATTTTGCATAAAATGTATCGCGAAATTTTCCTTCTTTTTCTTTTATAGGGAAAGGATCTTCGAGAGAAATGTGATACTATTTTGTCTAACTTAAAATTAAGTTTAGAAAATAAAAATCGACTTCCACAATATAAAAATAGCGAATCTACTGTGACTCTGGCACCAGTATCATCGCGCCACAAAGGACACGTTAATCGAAAAAATTTGTCTGGTCGACTAAGCATGTACAATATGGATGTTAAAATATCCAGGAATAATCAAAAGAAAAAGAATATTTTAAGAAGAAAAAGTATATAAAATCTGTTCAAGGTTTTACGTTATATATTAAATATATAACGTAACATTATATATTTAAATATATTATAAATTTAAACATTTGGTTTTTAGGCTATACTTGTCAAAAAGAAACAAAAAACAATGTTGCAGAATCTAAAAATTTGTATGTCCAACATTGTTCAGTGCCAGAATTATTGTATCCTAGTCCTGTATCATATACATCATCTTCTAAAGACGTTGTTCAAACTGGTTCCATGAAAAATGCAAACTGCTTAAAGGAAGAAGAAATTAAAACTATGATGGATGGGGTATCAATAGATTCCGAACATGTGAGATATGCTAGTATATATATACTATAGCTTTTAATATTCTAAAAACAATTTAAAAAATAGATAATCTTACGAATTAGGATAGTAACTCAAACACCCATATCAAATATAAAAATGCGGAACAACAGCCTACTGGAACAAGGCAGAAATCTTCTGCAGAGATATGTGAATCAAAGCATACAAAAGATAAAGAAATATGTCCAAAAGTCGAGGATGTTACTAACGACGATGATTTATTAAAAAAAGTAACAGCCATTACCAAAGAACATTTAGCTACTCTAGCTCCTGTGATAAGCGATTTGGTCACGTTAGTTTCAAAAAAGGTAACAGTAGTAATAATTAAATATTGATTTATTGTTTGCAGTTTAAGCCTTACTTCGATTATAAAATATTTGTATTATACATTATAATATTAATAGAAAATTGAATCAAAAGAAAAACCAGTTTCGGAAACATCAGTGGAGGCACTGATTGAATTTTTGCAAAAATATCAATCTCCTAAAGATTCTGATACTAAAGCACCATTGACAGACGAAGATTCCGACCAATCTCACTCGAAATTAAATGGGTAAAAAGAGTATAAATTATGATATAGTCTAGTTAAACTGTAGAAAAATTAAATACTTTTGTGCAATGGTAGGTCATCTAATACTCAGAAGCAAGATGGAAATGTACGATTGATTTGCATGTCATCTATGGATAAAATGCCTAAAATGACACAATGCAATGTTTCATGTCAGGCAGATTATGAAACTACATTGAAGGTAAACAGTTTGATTCATGTAATTAAAAAATATATGCTCTCATAATCAATTTTTAGGCTAATGATGATAAGAAGACTACGAATTTAAATACTAAAGATAAAATAAAATTGACTGTTTCAAAAGAAACCGAGTTACAGTTTCTATCTTATAGATTGGAATATCAAAAACAATGTCAGTCAAAGCCAATGTATTCTAGTAACACTCAAAATAAACCATGGAACATTGTAGCATGGTAAGAATATGAAATTATATTAATTTCGTAAATTTTTACTGATGAAAGTATTTTTTTTATCAGGATCTCTGATAAATTAATAGAGGAACTGATCATGGAGATAACAACAGAATTGCAGATGAATGGTATACTTATAACTCAAAAAATGTTTGAGATGGAATTTCAAGAATTTTAAGAACAATGCTTATATGTATCGACTTAAAATGGATCATCATATTTATAAAACAAATAATTTCTCAACTATTTTTTGCTGGAACTATAGTTTTTTTAAATAAATTATTACTTTATACATTGATGTCTAAATAATTCGCCTATTTTCGAATTTTCATTTAATTCGAAAGGGTTCAATTGAGAATAGGATAGGAATATTATTATTACTAAAATACGCTTCATTAATATTAAATTTTTTTATCTGATCAGTTCAACTAATGTATGTATTTCACGGTTTAAAAAACAGTTGCGTGAAATGGTTTATCTGTGATATAGCTTAGAATGAATACAGCGCCAATGAAGATAGGTTAGGATATTTGATTTCCAGTAATTTATATGCAAGCATAAACAAATAAATAATATACATTTGACAACAAAGTATATTTCTTAATTTTGCTATAAAAGTACAAAATGAGACAAGCAATTTTGAGATTATACAAAGATTTGTTACGTTACGGTGAAAATTTAAAATATACAGACAAGGAATATTTTCGTTATAGAATTCGTAACGGTTTTAAGGAAAATAAGGATATAACCGATAAAAAACAAATCGAATTACAATTAGAGGTAAAGAAATTTTACAGACTTTTAATCTGTTTTTTTTTTCCTTGTAATATTATTAAAGTAATCATAATTTATTACACTTAACCTACAATTTACATTTGCAAAACACTTCTTTTTCAGAAGGGGCAAAAGTTATTGCAAGAACGACGAGTGGTATAAGTAATTGTCTGTAACAAAAGTGAATATATATATAATTCTATAATGTTCACCCCGTCGTTAAAATTAGCATCAAATTTGAAGTATGTTCAGTTATATCTTTGGCCGTTTTGTCCGAACAAAAACTATCAACTGTTGAGTTATCAAAATAGTAGTTTAATCAGTGTTCTAAATACTGATAACCAAATTAGGTATAAATCTTATAAACGTTTTTTAGACTATTCAAATGTTCCTAAACTCGAAGAAAGTGACTTGGAAGAACAGTTTGTAAGAGGAAGTGGACCTGGTGGTCAAGCAACTAACAAAACATCAAATGCAGTAGTTATAAAACATAAACCTACAGGATTAACTGTTAAGTGTCACGAAACCAGAAGTTTAGTACAAAATAAAAAAATTGCTAGAGAATTGCTTTTAACAAAATTGGACAATTTAATCAATGGGGAGAGGTCTCTTCAAAATCAAGAACTGCAGCTACAACGAAAAGATTCTTTGAAGAAGAAACAAAAACAAAAGAAGTTAGCACGTTTAAAAGAAGAATTTAAAAAACGAGAAAACATCAAATAATTATGAAGATAATATAATTACTTAAAAAAACGTTTTACTTTAAGTATCACAATACATTTTCAAATAAAATTTAAGTTTGACATGGTATTATTTAGCACCATATTTATGATTCCGTATCGTAATTCATAGTAGATAAATATGAAATAATAAGGATCAGGAGCACGTACAATTCATTCTTAATTTTTAATGGAAAATTCATATCTTTAATAGTCATCTCTTTTTCGAAATCATAAAAGACTTACATACATTATTTTTCTTTGAAATAAAATATTTAGTGTACCCCTTGCATAAGGGAATTCATCAATACATAACGTTACAGTCAATGATGCATTTTGTAACGGAAAATGATTGTTATGTGCTATGATAAAGCTTTCATACAGCCTTGCATGTATTCTACATCCGTTCTTACGAATGAAATGAAGTCTTATACGTATCGTTCGGCACGTATGCAGATATAAAACAAAAGAAAACGAACTTCATAAACCGTAGAATTACACGCGTATGATAGATTTCTTATTCAAGAATGGAAAGGCTGTATGTGAAGAATGTACAACGTTTTCAAAAGAATTATTATCAGAAATAGACATTAAGGAAAATATTAATAAAAACTCTATCAATGGTGCCAATAATGTTAAATACTATTCTACATACACAAATAATATTTTATACACAATGTACATTTGACGAATGATATAGATTAAATTTCAACCGCGAGATTTCACAAAAATTTTATCTCGATACTGAAAGTTAATCTATAACAAAAAGTTTATCGAGGATTTCAGCTATTTTTCAACCACCTTCCGAACTGACCGCGATTGGTCTTCAAACGTTTCTTAGGTGGTTGAGTATTTGATCTCGAAGAACTGGAACTTCTTAACCGTCTGTTACTCGCGATCGTTACCGAAAGAATACTGTGGTCCGTATCGACTTTGTCGTCAATCTTCATCATTCTAACAACTGGCTGAAATTCAATACTCGAGCGTCTTTGTTTAAGCTCTGAACTTGCTATAATCGTAGGACTAACCCGACCAGATAACGCGCACTCGACATCGGAATCGCGTGCTTCCGACGACATAGTATCAGTCTGCCGTTTCACGCTTTTCAGGCTCTGTTGTTTTTTACAGTTAATACTTAAATACGAATCTTTTTTACAGTTTTCATCGTCGAACACCGCGTCCGAGGATACATTGTTCTTTTTCACACGCTTCTTAGGATACATTCGTTTACGCGAGGTCACTCTACTCTTTTTGTACGCATTATCGTGATGCCCGATCTCGGTGTCAGAATTTTCAGGATGATTCTTCTGCTGCCGTTTTCTTGCCAACTCGTTCGAGCGATGATGTTTTCTGTGAATTATTCCGGACTCGGAATCTTTTCTGCATAAAATATCATGCTTCTCAAGGTCCACGCGAGACTCGCACGTTTCCGAAGATGTGTTATCTCGTTGACGTTTTTTTATAGCCGTTTTTGAGATAAACCGTCGTTCGGACAAGGAATTGACGTCCTTTCGAAACACATTTTCGTGGTTTTCGTCGTTTCCAGGGTCGTTCTCCGAAATCTCTTCGGCCTCGGACAAGTTTTTCCTGAACGCGTAATCTTCGTTCAATGCAAAATCTCTGTCGCTGTCGTTACAGATGTCGGACGTGATAGAATCTATGCAAGCTTCTGCATTCATATGTAACGCAGAATTATCAAGTAGCTCTATACTCGGATCTTTCTTCTCGACCGTCTCCTGGCACGTGGTAGAGGAGGTGTACGTTTCGAATAAACGTCCATCGTCTTTTCTTTGATCGAAACTTAACGCGTGTTCATCTTGCGCGATGCTCGTTATCGATGCGGCTAGTCTCGTGTTAGCTTCTTCCGTTAGTCTACTAGAAGCGCTGTTCGTGACCTGCACGTTGCAATTTTTCTCGTTCCGTTCGATGGACTTATTCAATAAATTTTCTCTGTCGCAGTCCACGTCTGTTAGAGGTTTACTTTGTAGTTTCCTTTTCATTTTATTACCGGGCCACCCTGTTCTGTTTTTCCGCTTTTTCCTTCGTTTCAACGGTGATTCGATATTGCCTTCGCCACATTCGGAACTTGCGCACGACGAATTCTCTAAACAATTAGTAATCTCGTGACAACTGTCTAGCAACTCGAGCAGATTCGGAGGTGGTCCCTTGGGAATGTTTGGTTCGTCGGGATTCAATTCCATTTGCGTAGCGTCCAGCTCAAACGAGTCGGCCAATCCTAAATTATCGTTTGCGTTGAGCATCTCATCAATGGTTTTGACCATCTCCTTCAGTTCTTCGTCTATGTCCGATTTTGATTCGAGCTTGTGATCAGGCTTGGGAGTATTTGTCCGCGACCTAACGGGGTGACATTCGTCTAACGTACACGAAGCCGAAGTATGCTGTTGCTGTTCTCTTTTCCTAATTATCGTTGACATAATAGCTAACGTAGACGCATGGCAACGAGGGCTTTTTCTTGGGGATCGTCCGACACAACCTACGCTTCGTCCACGACCTTTTTTCTTGTTTTCATTTCTATTTTGATTTTTTAATAAAATTTCATGAAAATTTTCAATCTCGTACGGTAAAAGAAACGGCTTTTTCGTATCTCCTTCGCTAAAATAGTGCCAAAATTCAGCTCCATTGTCCTGACGCTGGTATGTTTGATACCACGGTTCAGATTTCGGTATAGCCTCAAAAGAGAATTGCATTTTTTCAACCTCTGGCGAGGGTTTGGACGGATACACCTTCTCCACATCTTTTTCTACTGTCTCCGCAGTTCCTTCTATTTTATCTGTTTGTTCGGTCATCGACGGTTCCTTAATACCAGTCAGGGGAGCTTGATACCTTAATCTACTTCCTGGTGTTTCGAATTTGTAGTAATCAACGTTGTCTTTGATAAGAGCTTCGGCTTGCGTTCGTCTTCTTTTCCTGGCTCGGCCCACGTTCGCGATGGAATCCTGTGAATCTTCTTCGACGACTTCCGATTTGATGGGTAAACTAGAGTCAAACGATGAACTAGGACATATCGAGTGTGCGGTACCGTTGCATTCGCTTTCGGTATCTCTTGGTAAAACACTGCTCTGTTCTCCATCGCTGATTTCGCTCGAATCCTCCCGTTTAAGTTCTCCGAACATGAAAGACTCCGCTTCATCACTTAACAACGACAATTCCGATTTTCTTACACGCTTAAATCGTACAACTACTGGTTTTTCACTAGATGGCACTTCTTTCTTTTCTTCGCTATCTCCATCTTTTTGTACAGTACATTGCGAATTATTGTTCGACATTACACTTGACCTTAATTTACTCCCTAAAACTTCCACTTTGTAGTAAGCACGATTATCTTCGATCAAACGTTCCTCCACGGATAACCTTTGTCGCCCTCTGGTGCTCCTACCACCTCTTCTACCTGTCTTCAAATATCTCGGTTTATCCTCTTTCGTTTCATTCTTCTCGGTATCGTTCGATGCTTTAACCTTCTGCTCGACCTTTATGGTATGTCCATTACAGACAACGTTCTCCCCATTAATCTCGCGCTCTTCTGACATTTTTCTAGTACTAGATGCGGTATTCCCAAATTGTACTTTGCAATTTAATTCTTTCAAAGTATCAGCTTTAGGAATTTTGCAAGTCTCAAAATCATTGTTATCTTTTACACTTAAATTATTTTCACTACAATCATTTTTTATACTGCCATTTATTTGCTCGTAATTTCTACTTTTTATAGGACTTCGATCTTGTTTAATACATTCCGTAGTGCCGATGTTGTCCTCTCGAGGGGCACAAGTTATTGTCCTTTGTACAACTTGATTATTTAGATCTTTACGTTTATTACACATGATGTTACAATTCTTTTCGTCACTACATGTTTCCTCCAATTCCGCCGCAAACGTTTTGATCTTATAATCATTGTGCTTCGGTTCTTTCAATTCATCTTCCTGTGCGAAGTCATCTTCCGGGTCGTCCTCTTCGATCCAAATTGTTCCTTTTGCTCGTTTCTTTATGGTAAACCCTTCGAGTTTGTCATAAAACTTTTCTGTCTTGTCGACTTCATGCCAAGGGCTACCTTTTGACCTTAATAAGTGTCCACTTTCATGTCTTGAGCGAGTACGTAAATTATGAGGTGAACTTAACTTTAAATTGAGATTCCTACTATTTCCATTACACTGTCCCATTTTTGCATCTTCTACATCAAAATCTCCTAAGCTTTTCGTGTCTCTATTAACTTGACCTTCTGGCAGTACTGGATCATGAAGATTACGATCTCCATTGGAAAACAATTTGCAGTCTTTTCTGTAAAAAGAAAAAGTACACGACGATTAATTGTTAGTCGACGTTTAAAGAGAATAAGCAGCATAATTAATAATTTAATTTACATACTCTATATTTTTTGTTCTGTTTAGCTTTAAAAACGCTTCTACGTTGGCTCCTGCATTAATTAGCGTATCCAAGGACAAAAAATTATCATCATTTTGAACAAAGCTTAGGTGTTGATCGCTTTGTACGTGTTTCGATAGATCTCGATAACTAATACGGCAGATTTCACAATAACCGGATACTAATTGTTCTGTTCTACGTGTACGAGTAGTTGTACGTGGCCGCCGAGTCATTTCTTTATCCTATTCGTATTCAATGCGTATTGTGCGTTTAGTATCGATCAAATTTTATTTAATGCAAAATGCGTGTTTCAAGTTACCTCCTCTTGGTTGATATGCTGAATACCTTCCCTGTTTTCTTTTACGTCTTTTCGCAATTTTTCCAGCTTTTCTCGTCTTTTCGTATTGAAAGGACACGAGCCTGGATCCCCGTAAAAATTCAGCGTTGGCCACACAGGCAGTTCAACAAATACAGGTCTAGTGTTTCTATACAGTGAAACAATTATGTAATAAAATAACTTAAAGTACAGCTATGTAGATTCTATATCGAATAACATACCTTTGAAAGGATTCAAATTTTAAATATGGACCCTTAAGGTGCCTGACCTTTAAATCTCTAGTTGTACTCTGTTGATTCGAGCGCTTTAGCCGTTTTAAATGATTTGTATCTTCGACGGGTGCATAGATTTTGTCGAGCCAAGCCTGAAGTTTGTCTATTGCCCAAATAGGAATTCCCCAACTTTGGGCGTTGTAAAGCGGATCCACGGAACACTGTTGTGGCTGTGTCAGAGCACGTTCCAACATTGCATCCACTCGCGATTTCTGTAAGGTGTGACATGAATAACTTTGAAATTACATTCTTAACAAAATAACAACTTAAATTGAAGTAAAATACTTACAGATCTTTGGGTAGTTTGACCCCGTATATTAGTTGTATTGGATAAGGGGCATTCAGGACTAAAAAATGGTGTTGGAGGAGTTGGCACAGGGGTTGGAGTTTCTAAACTCCTCAGCGAGGGAGGTCCCCCGCTGCCTCCACTGGCACAACCCCATTTATGTTTTTCAAAATTTACGTAACCACTTTTATCTACCCTGTCACTAATTACCAGGCTTACGCTTCGTACTAAAAATAATTCTATTACCTAAAAAGGAAAATGTAAACAAAATTTAGATAGCCAGTGATTATGAATCAATGTTCAAATATTGTAAGAAGAACTTATGAAATGTGTAAAAATGAGCTGTTTCACTGTGATGAAATGAAATGTGACAAAGAAATGAAGTGATAAAGAAGAAAACAACAAGATGACAAGAGAATGAAAGTTGCCAACTCTTTGATCATTCAACTCACAAGAATAAGATTGGTAGCTGCACCAAGAAGATACCATTGAGCGTAGACGCTCGGTGATAAGTGATCCGTTAACGGACGTACAAACACACGTTTACATCGCGGTATGCTGACGTCAAACAATTTCGTGTTCTCCTCAGGCGCAACTAAACGCGCTATCAAGCGAATTTGTAGAAATACAAGCCATGCGTGTGTAGATGCAAATCTTCACGTAGTTAACAATGGTTGCCGCATTGTTACACACAGTTCTAATAATACGTTGCGAACCGCAAAACCAGGACAATAACGAAGCACGTGGGATCAAACGAAAGAAACAATTTAACTTGTTTTGAACGAAAAGTTCACGTGAAAGAATCGTTTAAACAAAATCCACAGGAACTGGTATAATCAATGAATTTACACTCGATTACTGTCAAGCGGTCTCGAAACGCATGAAACCTTCACGCAAAACAACTTCCTCGAACAGTACTGTTTATCAGTTTGCGAATTTGCAAATATTTTGCGTTCGCGTTGAAAACTGTTTCAAACGTAATTCACGATAAGAGGTATCGGAAGAAAAATTCATCGAGATATATCTCGAATGATCAAAGAAAAGGATTGAGGTAAAGGAAAAGAGCGCTGGGACGCGCAACGAGATCGTTACTCGCGGGGGAGAACTGTCACGCACAAAATGGCCATTCGCCGTTAACAGCTTGGCAGACGAGCCTGGAGGCGGCGCTTTACGTTCTTGCTCGCTCTCCTCCGCCGACTACTGCTACAAAGCGAATACTGTACTTTTGCTGAATACGTGAAAATCGTTTTTTGCTGTATTTTCGCGTCCATAGTTTTTGTTTTTTCAAACCACAACACAACAGTTGAAAGCGACGAATCTGTCCCACTTCGTCGTACTTCTTAGGCTATCCTAAAGATGGCGCGACACGACCCGGTTTTTCAGCGGTTGTTTGTCAACAGAAATATTTTACGATAATCTATACATTCAAATTATATCATCAACACCGTTGATCACTATGTAATTATGATATTTTTCCTTCGTTGCACGGCCGACGATCGATCGTAAGTTTTTTAATTAGTCTCTAAATATTTATTCAACGATTGTATTTCTATTGTGTCACTGGTGTTATCATAAGTTTATTTTTATCGCGTTCTCGATTATCGATATTATCGATATCGATCAATATCATATTTACACGGCTGTTTCAAAGATGTATCTTTCGTAAGATTTTAAACATGTTTCTTAACAATCATTGCTATAATTGTGTACGAATTGGCGTTAATACGAAATATAAATGGAAATTTTAACGGCGGGAAGAGAGGTGGACAACAGAAGCATACAATGGCGAGCAAGAAAGCGAAGCTACGCGAGAAAAGTAGAGGGGAGAAATACGGAAAGACGTTATTACGAAGCCACTAAATCTTACGATGAATGAATGAGAAAATGCAAGGATAAAGTGTGAATGTTTATCAGACATTGTTTAAATACAATTAAATGCTTACCCCTCCCAAATCTTTGATTTTTGTTTCTATTTTGGTCGTAGTAGCATGATTCTTTATATCCAAATAAAACGACTTTCCTTCCAAAGGTTTCAAATTTTTCTGTGTATGACCATCTGAAACGTCACAGTAATACATTAATTTTACTGTACACTGCAATTTACCGACAGGGCACAATTTTTAAATATTCAAAAGATTGTAATAGTTTAATCAAATTGAAAACATTTACAGTTTAATTTGTACGTTTTACTTTGATGTTTGTGTTATTTCTTTAACAAATAACTTTTTGTAATCTATTTATGAAACGTGACGTCAATAGGTAAACGACTTATTGATAAAGAATCGATGTAAAATAATGTTGAAAAATCTAATGAAATAACATTTTATCGGTTAAATGTTTGAAAATATTGTATAGAATGACATTTTCTTGTAAATACCAGAACAGTGACGATAACATAACCGTTCCGTAAAAAAGGAGGGGATTTTTTAGCCTAAATGTATATGTTTTGTTAAGTAGATAAAAAACAATTTGCAGGTTATCTTCATCTATCAGATATCGATCACGATATCCTTTATACGAATTTCTCTAAAATATAGGTACATATGTTACACGTACGTGAATGCTTGCTGGGTTTCGTTTCTTTTGGTGACTGCTTGTGTTCTGGATGCTGAATTTTGGACGGCGATACCATTCCTATGCAATACACCGCACAGATAGCAACGATACTTTTCTTTCACTGTATTTTAGTATTTTCAAAACACTTCCCATTCTCACAAATGTACCTCGTATCGTCACGGATGTTTCTTTGCATATTCATTAATTAGATGCATTTACCTAAGAGACCGTTATTAATCAGAAACGACTTACACCGTAACTTTCATTTTGGAAAAAGCACCCAAACTGTTCTCAACGTCTTGACAAACTGAAGTTACCCACATCCCAGATGGTGTTTCAAAAATGTACTAAACGTATCTGCCAGGGTGGGTAACGCACAAAAAGTATCCCCACACTAGCCGAATTTTTTTTATGCAGATAAAAGAATTTAATTTCTTTGATATCCACTACAAGTTGCACAATTTCTAACTAATTTCCAATTGTTATAAATTTTACTGAACTTGACCTATTATTTCTGAATTTAATATAGGGATTTTTGTAGTTCTTTATTATTTATTTGTTTATGCGCTGACAGCGTATAACGGAAGAG
Organism: Megachile ligniseca; assembly: GCA_945859555.1. Taxonomy (NCBI): domain Eukaryota; kingdom Metazoa; phylum Arthropoda; class Insecta; order Hymenoptera; family Megachilidae; genus Megachile; species Megachile ligniseca. The sequence continues at coordinate 4,260,253 of OX243792.1, forward strand.
TCTGTGAAAACTATCAAATTTCTATGAATGGAATTATTTATTTTGTTCCGTAAATGTGCTACAATGAATATGTGTATATATAAATGATATATGTCCATTACAGTATTTGAAATTCGTGAGGTAACAAACGGTTTTGCATCGATTATTTCTTCGATACAGTTATATCAAACACGAGAACGGTTGATAAATTTCAGGATGGTTTACATTACGAAAAGAGACTGATCTAAAACAGTTGAGAAACACTGAAGATCGTGATTTCGGTAGGAGGCCAACATAGGCACACACTTGTCAGTCGTCGTGAAAGCGATTGTTGGCAGGGTGGATTGTTGTGATGATCTGTTTGGTTAAATCTATACAATGTCCATCCTTTTACGAAGTCTGGTCTTCGGAGTGCTTGTTAGCCTCGCGAACACCAGTATGCCTCATCCCTGGTATGAATCCTTACCAGCGGTGGCCTTAGATTACAAAGTTCATATCGATGCAGGAAAAGAAGATTGTTACTTTCAATATGTTAATAAGGGCGCTACTTTCTATGTAAATTTTCAGGTATACAGTTATTTCTAAGACACAATTACTTCATTAACAATATGTTTTCTCATGCATTTCTTCGAATGAAAAGCCTAGAGTACACCCACGCATTTTTTCATACTTATCAGCATATTTTTATGAGATTAAGATATAGGTCGACGATTAATCCACATTTCACCATATGGTTCGATTTATATACTGATTCTTGAAAATTGTTAATAATTCGTTGTAGTTATCATTAACTATTGTTAATTTAAAAGAAAATAACATTAAATTATGATTGTTGTGTAGGTGGTACGTGGTGGTGATGGAAAAGCTGGTTTCGCTGTAAGAAATCCTGAGGGAGTAATTGTTCACCCGTATCAATGGCTCTCTAATTCAGATTATCAAGATACTGTGACAAATGCTGGTTATTACAGTATTTGTATAGATAACCAATTTTCTAGATTCGCCTCAAAATTAGTTAATTTATACATCACAGTGATCAGGTAATAAATCTAACTGCACAACATGCTTATAATTTTATGATCATAATAATTAATTACCACTGTGCCTTACAGATACGACGAATGGGATAAATATTCAAGAGAACTGGAAGAATTGAATCTTTCTGTTGAGAACTTCACGGTATGTACCACTTACACTTATCATAATAATGAAAATTACATAGTAAGTGTATGTAATTTTCTTTCCATTACAGTCAGCTATAACCAATGTGGAGAGGAACATTAATGACATACTTCAAACTCAACATTTGAGTAGAAGTAGAGAAGCCAGAGATTTAAATTTATTAATGGATAACAATTCTTATGTTCAAACATGGTCTATTGCACAGATATTTGTCATATTGGTAACAACAACGATACAGGTATATTTTGTAAGAAAGTTGTTTGAGGTGAAGCCATCTAAATATGGAAGAGCAGGTATATAATAAATGCATTGAAATCGAAATGTTCCGAAAATAAATCTGTTTATCGCGATACAGAATAATGTCAGATTTATTGGACTTCGAAGTTATAGCTCTTTTTTGGAGAGTTACCCGTTATTCTTTGGTTTAAGAAATTCGCTGTATTCTCAATATCAGGATAATATTCCTTTTTTACAAAGAAACTGCGAAAACACACCGCGTAAGACTGTTTTTCGTTTCATATCTATGTGTATGAAGCATTCCACTGTTTACTTAAGTATCCTTTCATCCATTTTGTTCCACTCTCAGCTTTTTACTATGAATGTGTGAATTATATTTATGTATAAATACAACTATTAGGGAACGTTTATAATTACATTTATATCAAAATAATAAAGAATACCATACTTTTTTTATAGACGTCTTTAATTGCATTACCTCCTTGCTGTATTTACTCAAAATGTTTCGAAAAATGATATGTGAAAGAAAGCGGGTAACTATGAAACATTATTTTGGTTTATTCGATTAAGTTAGTTAATTTAATTACACTCCAAGTATTTTAACGAAGAGAAGATTGTTGTTTCGTTTTTCGTTGCAGCGCGTTACCGTTCAGCGCAAGAAGACGGTGTCTCTGCTTAAGATTTCTCGCGCGAACATGTTCCGATGCAACTTCCTTCGTATAATTTCCAGGAAACCAGCCCTGTTCACCGTCTAATAACTTTTCACCGTGATACCAACCGTCCGACATCTTTCTGAACACGTTTATGACATCCCCTGAAAGTTGGAAAAATAATTGTAACTAGTTTCAAAGAAATCAATTGTTCTTAAGATGAGGTGTCGCTCACCAGGATGCAGCGATAATTCGTCCGGTTGATTAGGGGAATAGCAATACAAAGCTACCACTTGAGGACAGTCCCACGACTCGTAAAGTGTTTCTTCCATCAAGCCTCGTTTCGACGGTGAAACAGCTTCTAACCACCTTTGCCTTTCCGTATCGCTTTCGCACGTTAAAATATATTCAACTTGATGACCAGAATAGTTCTCCAAAAGAGTTAACAGCATCGCGTTACGTCCCGCAAACGGCGAATCCTCGTTAACTGCTTCTAAAGCGATCAAACTTCTTTTACAAGTATCTATCACGGTGTACGTTGCATCCTGAGTACTGAAAGAAGAAACATGCGTTACATACTTCACTAATTTCACGTCCATGTATTATGCTAAATAATTGTTTACTCATTCTTGGATTTGTATTTTGCGACTAGAAGGTAATCCGTGAGTAACAAAAGATAGAGATGCGTTTTGTTAAACTTTCGCCCGAACGTAAGTTTGTATTCCGCGTCAGCTTTGCTCAATAATTGCACGACGGGCCCAGTTTTAACCAAGTGTTTGCCTTTTAATACGATAGGTTTAATTTTAGCGGAGTATTCCAGTTTCCTATGAAAAGAAAAAGGATGAACGTACAGTCGAAGAATATCAATGAAGATGATTTGCAAGACAGAGAGATTGTCACCTGGCTAAACTTTCCATTTCTGCCTCCTTCGCCGCGACACGTGCACCTTCGTTACATTCAGCAACCACGTAACTCAAGCCTGACAGAACTCTCTCCCATTGAGGTCTGTCTACGTGTTCGATTGGCAGTTTGGAGAGGACGGCGTCAGCCAACAAAGGCAACCTGAATCGAACACATTTCTTGTACCGTGTACAGATGATTATTTCTACAAAGTTCGAGCAGCATTCTTACCTGGTTATTCGTTGCATGGGTAACATTAAAAACGAATGTAACGACAAGCTTTGACAAGCTGACCGCGCTTCTATTTGCGAGACCACGTCCAAAAACCTGAGCCCCTTCCGCGTTCTGAAACGCGTACAACGACTTTTGAATAAAGAAAGAGAAAGTATTTATTCCCCGATTAGTAATTCCGTTTACCGTAAATCTTTGAGCGTGCCGTCGATGCTAACTTGATTCGAGCAGTACGCTACATAAATGTCTAAACACTTCTCCGCATACTTCAGCAGCACGTCCGGCAACCCGTGCAACATGGGATCCTGCCTCCATACGGTTTCCAATTCTGCCAGACACTGTTCCGATGCTTGCAACACGCTAGGAATACCTCCGAACAGTTTGTCCTTCTCGAGGGGGGTTAAAATTTCGTTGAGCGACGGCTCGCTGAAGAATTCGTTCTTCAGGACGCGAAGGGAGTTCAAGTACGAAGCTTCCGACGTTAGAATTTCGAACTTTGCCTCTTGTATCTTTCTCTCCTCCGTAGTTAGTCGCTCTGGTGGAAAGTAAAATTAGACCTTGAAGGTGTCGGAATGAGTGGTGACGTTTGCTTACCTAGGAGATCGCTGTTTATAACTTGCGGCGTCTGACACCATAACGTTCTGTGCCCTGGTTTTGCCAAATCGGTCGTGGAACGAGATGGAATCATGTCCTCGACCTGTACACGTCAACGGTTACTGAGATACGGATATTTTTAGAAGCGTGCATTGAATTTAATAAGAGTTTATAGGTGTACAGGGTGCAATGTAGGCTTCCTGAAGCTAATCATCTCTAGGTCCCTAAATTTCTAAATTAAATTTTTCTTTGTATATATCTACATATAGTATTAAGTGGTGTTACTATATTTCTAAATTCTCAAATATTTCCTAAATTCCTAAAATAAACTCCCAAACTTCTCCAGCCTGTAAAATCAAGCCTCTTCATCCTCATTTGTCATATCTTTCCTAAGCCACATTTCTCTGAGGTGTACATAGATGGTCAGCATTCCTCAGAAGTCTTACCTCTTCATAGTCATCCGAGTTGGAGTCGAATGCTCCTCTTGCAGCAGCAGCCGCATAAAACTGATACAGTGGTTCCTGCTCGGCAAGTACGCTATAGTGATCTAGACAGAGAGACCGTCGTTACGAAATTGAAGGAATGTGAAATCTCGTCGACCCTTACCTGGTTCTCCAGCGTAAATCGGTTCGTCGGAGCAGCGATCGTTACCGGTTTTGATCGAATCATTGCTGCCGTTCGCGGTGTAGCCGTTCAGATAAAAGGTGGAAAACCCGGCGACGCTTTTCTTGAAGTGCCTAGCGAATCCGAAGTACCTGCCTCCATCAAAGTTCGAGTGATCGTTGCAGGACTCCTTCTCTTCGCAGTGTTCGTCGTCGACGGACGTTCTTCTCCGCATACGACCCAGGCTTCCTTTCGTGATGCTCCATGTCCTTCGCAGCATCTTTATCCTCCTGCCTAAAGTTCGTGTGAGGCTGATTTCCCGAGGTGGCGGGGGGTTCGGCCTGGTTGGAGCCTCCAGGCACTCGATGACCAACCGATTCGGGCTCTTGTCGTTCTTCTCCGTTTCCGTCCCCGAATCCGAGCTGAACTCATCCTGCGGGAAGGACCGCAGGCTCTCGTACGGGCTGTCCTCCGATGCGTTGTCTGCAAAATGGTTTTGAGTAAGCGGACGAAAACGAAACTTTCGAAGCCTGTTCGAAGAACGTAGAAATTGAACGTTTCGAGGCAAACCGCAGTTTACCGCCGCTGTTCGGAGCTCCGAGACAAAGGATTAAATGGACCTTCGTGAACGTAGCACGACGTCTCCTGCGTATCCATGTCCTCGTCCAGGTCGATGACCCTCAACTGAACGAGACCCTGCGTCCTCTGTGAATTTTCCTGCGCAGTTCGATCCGAGGACTCTTCCCTGTTCCATTCTTCCACTTTCTCCGTACGGCCCACGACCAATACCGATCCGCTGCCAAGGCTTACAGCCACTTGAAATCATTGTTCACGGTCAAACGAGCGTCTTTCGATTATGCGCGCGTTTGTCCAAGATCCGAAGGATAACCGATCGAGAAAAAAAGAGATGGCCGAACTATGGCGCATCGAACAAAGCTTTCGATCCAGTTCTCGTCGAATTCGATCTACTCTAAAGCGATTCGTGCTATTTCTTTCGGTCGAAGCCTTTCCTCTCGGAACGCCTTCCCGAAGGAATTTCCGAAACTTGGACAACTGCGTAGGCAGCACACGGCTTACCTTGCGTGTTTGGTCGTCGAAAAGTTTTCAAGGTCTGTCTCATTTCCACATTTCGACCCGTCGAACGAGTCACGCGCGCAGACACGATCGAAAAGCGAGGATTTTCAGCAGCTACGAGGGCAGCGGTACATTTTGAGAAAGCGAGAGTGAAACACGGAGGGAAGAAAGGGGAACGCGAGAAATCGACGACGCTTAGAGAAGATTACGCGGATGTAACTGCACGTTACGTCTGTTCACGGGACGACGCGACGAACAGCTCGGCTCGGCCGTGACTGACACTGCGAGAGCCGCAATACGCGCTTTCACCTCGCGGCAATCTGCTCGCTCGAGTCCGGTTTCCAGCCTGAACTCGTCGATAAAATATTTTCACGCGCCTCGAATCATCGCCCACTCTCTCGGCGTCTCGCGACGATCTTCCAACGAGGTACGTTCTTTCTCCAAATTTCGCTCGAGAGTACGATAATTACACCCGCGGTAAATCGAAAGTTTCGATGTGTAAGTGTTCACCCAGCATAAGATGAGCTCCCAAGTGTACAATTTTATTTTACTTCAAGCAAAAATCATTTTCTGATCAGTGTTACGGCACTGGTTAGATGAACAAGGAAAGTTGAACAAAATTTGATAAATAAGGAAGGACTCATCCTATGACGGTTGCACAAGATGAATACGTGAAGATTGTATACAAGTCTCGCAGAATAATTTTTAGCCTACACTCTGGACGTTTCTTAAAACATTCAGATTAACAATAACTCTATAAATTCAGCTTAACAATTTCTAAATTCAGATTAACAATATCTTCCAAATTCAGATTAACATCTCTCTAAAGACTCTTGACAAGAATTTACACGATGACAATAATGTAAACGATTTGTATAAACAGAATTGTTCTGTAACAATGAGAAAATGATTCTCAAGACTATACGAGAGCTACGTAGTAAAGCAGGCAACTTTTACCCGACAAGATACAGTTTCCAACGCAACGATAGCACGGTACAATGCTCGCGATCGTGCAAGTAATTCGTTGATCTCAAGATTCGTTTTCTTTTCAACTTAATTAATAGGAGAAACGATCACGAGACGAAATTCTGGGATCTTGCATTCGATAAACGTTCTTCGACCACATTTATCCAAGTGACGAATCTTTTACGTAAGCTTACCTTGACTCGTGCGATCTCGCGTTGATTTATTGGAGGACTTCGACGAGCTTCTCCTGGACAATCTGGACCGTTGTCTCCTCGTCTTCCACCGTCCCACCTTTTTCTTACTGATCACGTCCGTGCTTTTCCTACTGAAACGCGTTATTTTACCAACGGTTCTAACGAAATGAGTCTCGCGTATTTACCACGGGTTCTTGTTAGGAAAAGCAACCGGGTCATCCAGGTCCTCCCACTCGGATTCCTTTCCGTTCCATCCCAAGATCGAACCCGTCGTGGAACCCGCGTAGAGGCTGTTGACGCGTTCCTCGCTGGGCAAGCCTACGTCATCGTATACATCCTGATCGTTATCCAACACGTCGGTGTCGTCCACGCTGGAGTAGTCGTTGCCGTCGAACGAACGGTAGTCGCTGTTCTCCTGGTTCTCCACAGCCTCGTTTCTAGTCTCCAACTCTGATATAATCGGGGACATCACGTCGTCGTAGATGCTGTCGGAGTCTTTGTGGACTTCGGTGGCTGGAAAACCCACGTCGTCGTAGACGTCCTCCTAGGTCAGTAAATGGGAGTTAGGGAGTTGTAACGAAGGAATTTTTCAGGATTTGGAGACTTGAAAATTTGTGGATTTAGAAGGTTTGGCAGTGACTTGGTTAGAAGCGACAGTTTAGAAATTTAGTAAATTTGGTAAGATTGAAATTCAATTTGGTGATTTGGGGACTTGGCGAGTTTCAGAAGTTGCAAATTAGAAAGTTTAGACCTTGATCTGTGAATTTTCGAAATTTGGACCTTCATAAATTCTATACCTGACAAATTCCCCTATAAAAGATTGAATTATCAAAGAGATACAAAGATCAAACAAAGTTAGTGGTATGCCACACCCCCCACCACAATTTCTCTTATCTCCAAAAACCTTATTCATTCACCTGGGCAACATGATTTCTAGGACCTACGTCATCGTACTGATCCTCGTCAACGATCTCAGTGATGCCAGTCATTTCATTCATCGTGGATCTCTGACTGCTCCACAAAAAGCTGGCATTACCTCGCAAGTTGCCCTCGCACGCTCGATTTTCACTCGTTTTCACCCGCTGCTGGCTGTGCTCCAACATTTTTGCCGACCGTGCTCGCAGCTCGGATAACAGTTCGCGTTTCAGGCTTTCGTCGCTCTTGCCTGCAATGTCAAACCTTCAGAAATCTCCAAAAACCCGAGCTAAAAGAGTGAGCAAAAAGACGTACGCATAGCTTCGACAATTTCGTCTTTGCCGAAAGTTTCGCTCCTGGCGACGAGGAGAGGCAACGTGGCACACTTTTGTTCGTGCGTAATTACAGTGTGCTCCAAATGAAGTCTGTCGGTGTTCTCGTCGAGGATGAGGTTCGGGCTGGTTGCGGAGGCGATGTGCACGAAATTCGTTGGCGAGGAGATGTTCAGACATCTGGTCTCCTCTCGGGAGAGACTCCTAGACCTGAACCTGGCCATCGTGTCGACGTCCAACGACGACGTTTTTAAGGAACTCAACGAAGAGCTGAGAACGCTCTTCTTCTTCTTCCTCTTCGATCCCTTGACCAGGTACTCGGGCACGAAATGCAGCACGTTCTTCGCGAAGTGAGTCTTCTTCTTCAAACCTCGATGTTCGATCTCTTCAGACTTCTCCGAACTCTTCGAGGTTGTCTCATTGTTGAGATTCACTTGTGGTTGATCATTCTCTAAGGTGCAAGACGTCAACTCTATCCTCTCGTAGTCGTCGGACTGGTCGAAGAGAGTAGCTCCGAAGCTGGGAAACGCGTTTTCTTCGTTCGAGGAATCGTCGGAAACCAGCTCGATTTCTCGACGAGTTTCCTCGCGATTGTCGTCCTCGATATCATCGGTCACGAGGTCTGTCGCGGACCTTATCGGATTAGTATCGATATCTGCGACGCATTGTAAATATAACGACTCTTCGGATTTCCGCTCGATAACAGACGCACTCTCCCCGTTGCATTTTGCTAGGTCTGCGGACTTCGATGGAACGACCAGAAGATATTCAGAGCGCTCCTTTGATGGACTGGTCGTGTCGACCTGAACATTCGCGGGTTCCACGATTAATTGAGTACGCGTGAGTGTTAACACTAAACCTACTGACTTAAATTTGAAAGTGAAGTAGAAGTAAATCAACGACCAAACATAAAATCGTACGTACATTAATTTAACTTGCAGATTTTAAGAAAAGCAGTGTGTAACTTATAAACTTGTGGTTATCGCTTTGGTAGGTTCAGTGTTAAAATCTTCCTATTCTCGGTTACATATTGTACTTAAATTAACGGGACTGACATATTATACATTTAAAGATTTGGACATTTGAAAATTGATCATTTGAAAACTTATAAATTCATGTATGCATAAATTCCTAAATTTCAAACTTCTCAAATTTCCACTCTGAATAAGCTATACTGTGTTACACTTTGTCTACAGTGAAACTACGTTCGAGTACTTTGACAAAAGCTTTAAAAATGAGATTTGAAAAAGATTGAAAAACATAGCGAGACTCCGATATTCCTGCGTCTATAAACACATGAAATTTAACATAGCATAGTACAGCTCATTTTCTTGGTGTGTCAAACGCTTCATAGTTAGTCATTTAATGCGGAGAACCGTTTCGTGGACTTTCGTATTTCGTGGTAACGATAAATGACCGGACTCCATACAGCAGATATGGGAAAGCCCAAGGCACAATAGAGACTCATCGTTAAAACTTAATTATAGGCTTGATTGAATTTTCAAGTAGAGGTCGAGAAAGTTATGAAATCTTTCATTCTATTACAAACATGGACCCTGAAAAGTTTTGCATTTGAATTTAAAAACAATTTTTCTATAAGAGGAACAGTTATTTTATTCTGATTTTGTGTTAAACTTCACTTATTTTAAAGACTGAATACTGTTCAATACTATATAATATTAAATAATTTTTACAGTTAAATTACAGTAAAACAATACAATAATAAATATGTATTCATGTATTATGAACTGTAAGTACAATCTCCATAGAAATTTATATACATACATGTACTCGTATGCATATTATAGTCATAGAATTTCTATGTACAGTTAGATTGAAAAATTAATTACTGTTTCCTTTCCTGTTCAATACCTTTCACAAAATTCATGTTATAATTTCCATAGGTATCCTTCATTAAGTAATCATAGTATATTATATCATAGTACATTATACAATACAGAATTGCATTGCTAGATAAAACTATAGTACCTAACAGTTTGATAATCATATAACATTTTTAATAAACGCCATATAACTTGTTGCTATTATTGTACTGATAAAATAACTGTTCCATAAGAACTAGTAGATACATGTTCACATTCTTTTAAAAATGAAAGACTTTTAAGGAGTCAGGCAGTTTTTCGCGCTAACGAAAGTCCGATCCCGCGGTTGAATCGTCGACTCGTATCGCGATACGATATCTCGACGCGCGTTTCGAATAGTTCTCGCGATCGAAACCCGCGGCGAGAACCGGGAGAGTCGATCGGAATTTCCAGGCAACATTTTCTAACTGTACGGAAACGGGGTTATTCCAGTCGAACCTTGAAACTGGATCTCCTGGCAGTCGCTTCGTTGCAAGTTTCCCTTTTTCTCTTGGACTCGCGATCGTCGACGGGCAACAACTGCAGAGGCAACGTAGCTCTCTTTAACGCCAAACTGTCGAGCGTTGCGTAAACGATCTTCTCCGAACACGGGGATGGCTTTCGATCTCCGTGAAGGAAGCTTCTGTTCGCTACCGGCGAAAGACTCATTCTTTTATCCCTTTTTCGCTCTCTTTCGTGAATTCCTCTTCAGCGTCGCTTAACTTTTTTACACGAACGCATCCCGCGGAACAACAATCTCGAAGCGACGTTCCAACGAGCATACGTGTACCGCGAGATCGCATACAGAATACGGAGACGCTGTTTCGGTGAGCGATAAGAAAACAACGGCCCGTTATCAGACACCGCTAACACGCGCACGCCTCGAGTTCGATATTAGCTACCGTTTCTCGATACTCGCATCTGCCTGCATTCGCAGAATTTTTCGACGCGTAAGCAGTCTCGCGATATCCAACGGGGGATAACGATCGTCCGCGATGCGTTCTCCTCGAGTTTGCCGCTCGATCTAGCTTATTCGTAGAACACGGAACGGTTAAACTTATGGACCGTTGCTCGCGAACCGTTCCGTCGCGGATGATTTCTCACTCCGATCACGTTACACGAAATTCCGCGTTTCGGACTTGTACAACCGCGATCGTGTCAAAGGAAATATTTTCGTTTCCGCGGTGTCGCAACCGTCGATGTTTCACGCTTTCCCGGGTAAACTTTGACGTTCGCGATCAACATCTTTGCGAAACAGGAGATTCTCCAAGGTTCAATTTAACAATTTAACAATCACGAAACTTGTTCGACGTCTGACACAACGAACTTGACGTTAACGAGGCCACGGTTAAGGATTTGTCATCCACGATCGTGGTTATCTACACGTGCATCGACGCTGCTTGACGGGCGAACAGAACTCGACGGTAAACGTGATCGCGAAACGCACACTGGATTCGCGCGATCGCCGTTCCACGGCGGAGAACGAGTCGATCGAAACGATCGCCGATCGAGTGACAAATCACGCATACTCGGTGAATTTTTAAAGCGCTTTCTTTGCTCTGCCTCCGCGGCGACGGTCCCGCGTACGCGTTCGGCCGTCTTCGCCGGTTTCCGCTCGCGCTCGTCGATCCCCTTACACTGCCGTATCCCCGGAATTCTTTACCCTCCACGACGTATCGCACTTTCTTTCGCTTATTGACCGCTGTCGAACGATTCTATTCTCAATTACGTATATGCATCGTCACGAGCATCAATTAACGTTGCAGCTCGCTTCCTTCTTCGCCGCAGTCCCGACGCATTCGATGCACGCGATCGAAACTTTTTCTTTTTCAATGGTTGCGCTCGTGCCTTCGCGAGGCCGGAATCGTTCGAAATGATTCCGCGTTCTTTCGCGGATTTCACCCGTTCTTTCTTGCGCGCGAGCTTCCCACGACAATAACGGCATCGTGTTAAACATTCAGTTCTATACAATTCGGGGATAGAGCTTGGACGCGTGTCTGTTCCGAATGTCGTTCGGCGTTTACAGATCGGGCACGGCCCTGACAAACAGAGATTCCTGCGTAAACGCAAAGCGAACGGGCGCAGCGGTAAAACGACGCGACTCATCGGCTAGTCGAAAATTCCTACGTTCTTGCGCAGGTGAGTGTCGGCCGATGATGTGGCAGCTTGGCCCCATTCTCTTCTCGTCCTCTTCATCGTATCGTGTTCCAACCGCTGGACCCCGCTGGCCAGCATGATTCGCCTCGCTGATGATACACTCTTTGTTTCTCTTGATGATGACAAATCTGCAAACACGATCGACGATTCAATTTCAAATCGAGCGCATTAATGACACAGACAAGAGATGTCTTTGGAAATTAACATGTAGTTTACTGAACTTTGAACGATGTGTTCGCATCATATTTACAAGTAAAATATATATTAATTAATAAGAAACGTCAACTAGATGTCAATGGATTCAAATTCCTGTACGGATATAATTATCTTTTTATTTTTGCTGCATTTACGTTTATCGTAAAAAAAAATGTGTCGATAAGTGGGGATTAAGGTATTTAATCGATGATCAGGTAGATTCGTTGGTCAGAAGTCATTAACAGAACGCAACCGGTAATCACACAGGATGTCGCTCGATCAGGTAATAACGATTCTGTACTGTACCTACGACAGATTTAATATCTCGAATTATAGTGAATTTCGAATATAACGGTTGATTCCTACTTTTCGTAAAATTATATAAAACGTATATTTTATTATGTCAAAATGTGAAGTTACGATTTTGTGCATAGTCACGAACGTTACATAAAATAGAAGTAACAGAAAAAATAAATGTTCGAATCGCTGATATTAATACTAGTAACAGTATCGTAATACTCACCGTATGTAACGTCGTTAAACTGGATAATTTCATCATTAGAAAGAGAAAATGAAATGTCGTGACTTTACAGAAATTCCAAGAAGCTGTAGAAGCTGTCAAAACTCTTACTAAGCGTCCAACGGATAACGAATTTTTGGAACTGTACGCCTTATTCAAGCAAGCAACGGTGGGCAATGTTAATACATGTACGTTACTCTTTCAATGAATGCTAAAAAATATAAGATACATATAACATAAATGTGTTAATTGAACGTTGGTAAAGAAATAATTGTCTCACATATAATTACAGCGAGACCAGGAGCGTTAGATTTGAAGGGGAAAGCGAAGTGGGACGCCTGGAAGGCAAAGGAGAATATGTCGCAGGACAATGCAAAAGAAGCTTACATCAAACTCGTTGATACATTACTAGCAAAATACAAATAAAGTGCTAAATAGTTTTATTTTTTTAAGTAAAACGTTTTTGGGTTAATACATTTTATATCTTGTTCTGTATTCCACGATTTGTTGAAATAAAAACGAAAGTTACCTGAATATTCCTTCCCTAGTTTACGTTAAATTTGAAATCTTCTAATCATGAACTACCAATTTCTTATATGCGCAATATTATTTAATTTGTATCTCTGATGTCGTTACGATCGGTCTGTTCTTTTTTTCGTAAAAATTAAAGACTATCTATCTACTTCGTTTAGTTCATGCGTGACACTTTGAACGGATATTCGCGCGCATTCGCGCGTTAACATATATGCAGAGACAACAAAGAGTAACCCATTTGAAACGAAATAGAAAGTTAGGTATGTGTCGGGTTGTCTTAAATTTTGGTTAAAATGACAATCTCGGCTCTGGATAAGAATACAGTCAAGCTTATAAGGACTACTCAAATTATAATTTCGGTTTCCACTGCTGCAAAAGAATTGATAGAAAATGCATTAGATGCTAATGCCAGAAATATTGAAGTTAACTTGGTATGTCATTATTTTACTTTATAGAACATCACTCGTTTAAATTATTTTAAGATTTCTATTTTAATTGTTAGATAGATAATGGATGTACCCTGATAGAAGTGAAAGATGACGGTTCTGGTATTTCCAAAGTGGATGCACCTTATATGGCTTTACCGTCATACACATCTAAAATTATGACATTCTCTGATTTGGGTAAAAAATAGTAAGATAGAAGCATGTATAATATGATTATTTAAGTGTAATATTAATGTTTCTCATAGATTCGCTAGAAACTTATGGATTTCGGGGTGAAGCACTACATGCTTTAAGTGCTATATCAGATCTTACAGTTATATCAAAAACTGAAGAAGATGAAGCAGCTGTTTCGTATGACATTGATCACAATGGACAAATTAAGAAATCTGAACATTGTCATAGAGCAACAGGTAGTGAATAAAATCTAAAAATTTTATTCTGATTTTATTTTCTTTCTTTTTATATCATTTTTATAGGAACAACAGTACAAGTAAAACAGTTGTTTAAACAATTACCAGTAAGAAGACAAATAATTACTAATTCAAGGAAAGCAAGTCAGGAGGTTAAAATGTTAGAATCGTTAGTCAAAAGTTATGGAATGTGTCAATTTGGCACACGAATAAGTTATAAAGTAGATAATGTTATTAAATTTGTGAAACCTAGTACAGCTACTCTTGAAGAAGCAGTCACTTATATTCTGGGTAGAAAAGTGATATCTAATATGAGTTGGATAAATATTGAAGATGTGGAGGTGATATAAATTGTTACATTGTATTCTTTGATATGAGTACATTCACATTTTAATTTCTTAAACCATATTCTGCAGATTAATGGTAAATTAATGGTTCCTTCCAAAGAATCACAAAATATATCGGAAGTGTTTCAAACTGGAGAACAATATATTTTTGTAAATAACAGGCCTATTAAGCACAGAGAATTAGGAAAGGTATGATTCTAAATATTTTTATGTTATTTAAATTAATTTTAGTTATAAGAATATTCAGAAATTATTTTCAGGTAGTAACTAAAACAATTTTGAAAGCATTAGAACAGGACTCATCATCTAAGAAAAAACCAATATGTTTGTTGTACATTTTAATGAGTGCTGCAAATATTGATATTAATTTGGAGCCAAACAAGACTTGCATTTTTTTTAAAGAAGAGGTAATTAGAGTTATAATATAATCAATGATAATTTATGTAAAGATTTCTGCATAATGTTGCGTGTGTGTGTACAGAACATAATTCTTAATACAGTACAAAAACATCTTGAAAATTTTTATGGAATTCAAACACAAGAGCAAGAAGAAACTGTTTGTAATCAATCGCTCAATGAATATCAAGATTATACCCAAAGAGAAAATATTGATAATGTAGAAGATGAACAGCCTGCGTGTAAAATACGAAAATTACAAAGATGCGAAAATATAGTAGATAATACTGAAAATATAAAATATCCCAAAGATAATGAGCAACCTTCAGTTTCTGAAAAAGAGCAGAATCATCCAGACAAAAATGATGACACATGTCAGAAAAATATAGAAAATTTAAATCTTGAGTTACCATCTTTAAATTTGAGTGATTCAGAATCAAATGATTCACAAAAGTTCAAATTATTTTACAATGATAAAGATTCCTCTGATTCAGCGTTAGTTTTTTAATTATTATGCAAATTTTCTAGATATAATTTTGTTATAATACAGATTTTTATTGTTTTACAGCACTCAGATACCACACGTGGATTTAGGTCCAGATTTTTCAATGTGTTTAAATTCACCTGAAGCAAAAAATGAAGAGCAAAATGTAAATATGGAAAGTGCTCATGAGGAGAATAAATCAGCAACAGAAAACTGTACAGATGATAGCCCTCCATTTGAATTATCTCCAGGATTTGAAGCATCAAATCAAAAACCAAACGTAGATTTAGGACCAGATTTTCCAATGTGTATAAGCACACCTGAGAAAGAAAACGAAGGATCGAGTGCGAATGTTAAAAATGTATCCGAAAAGAAAAAAAAGTCAGAAACAAAAAGGTGTGGTACATTAAAAGAATGGAGCAAAGGACACATATCTGGTTTACAGGTAAAATTTATTAACAAATTTAATTGTAGAAATACTATCAAATGAATAAATGTTTATAGGGAGGTACAGATGTACAGCCTTATAATTATCCAGAATTAAATCAATCTTTGGATGATATGAATCATAAAAATGTATGTGGAGGTTTTCGTAAATTTATGAAAACTGTTGGGCAACAAGGTATATCAGCTGATTAAAGATTTATTATGCATTATGCATAAGAAAGAGTCTGTATTCAGTGTATGCTTGATGTCTTAATTTTTAGTTATGAATGAAAACAAACACCGTAACTTAACAGCAGCACAAATTGCAAATACAATAACCAATCTTTGGAAAGAATTGCCATCCGAAAAACGTGCATATTACAGGGATTTAGCACGCGAAGAGAAGATTGAACGCGAAACAAAAAAACGAGAAAAGGAAGAGAAGCATGTAGAAGAAATAAACAAAAATAGAAATAGACTTTTAAAGGCATTAGAAAAAATGAAAAAGATGAATCCTGAGGATAACAAAAATTTACTAATCAGAACTATAGTACCATGGAATTTAGATTTAAAGAAAATTAGTGAAAGTTCTCTTGATAAGTAAATTATTACTTTATTATGCATTTATGTAATTGTTTATTTCTTTTCTAACAATCGATATAAACATTTTTCAGCTATACATGTAAAAATACTAATCTCATTGTTGGACAATTGCGTCCGGATTCATGGGTCGTTCATAAATCATCACATATTTGGATCTTAGATGCTGCAACTCTAAAAAAAGAATTGCATAAATCTGATGCAAATGACACCAAGGTATGTCCAAAACATATAATGATATTTTACAGGTCATTGATCTTTTTTTTTTATTCAAAGGATACTGCTGAGAATATGGAGCAGCTTTTAAAACAGTGGTTTTCAACAAAGGACGATTTATCAATATTATACCCTATACATTCATTGCCACAAAATACAAATATCAAAACATAAATCTTAGAATATTGTAATTATTTATACATTATTAAATTTGAAATAAAAATTTTGACGTATATTTAAGTCGATTTAAAGGAAATTTCGAATATTCTTTGAAGTTCAAATTTGATTTTATATAAAGTTACTAACTTCAGTGTTATATAGAACGCGGTTTGTATAGTATATGTATGTGTATACGTTCAGGTGGTTGACGAAGAATAATTCTGATTGGTCAATAAATTATGTATGTTTTCCTAAATTCCTCATTAGGTATATATATATATATTTAATAACGTATACTTATTAATATCTTGTAATACTAATAAAAAATATGAATTTTCTATTTCGCAAAAATTAACATTTTTTTTATTAGAATTGAAAATTTTATTGTCAACTTCTACTATTATGTTGTGCAAAATTTTTGTACAATTTTTACTTGACGCATTTTTATGTTTCCGGTAGAAAGATTGTTGTTATATATACAGACTAATAGCCTAATGTAATTTTACAAAATTAATATCTAAATTTGATACATCTACGCGAGAGACGTGAGAGATTCGTGGTAATTACATAAAGACTTGTTTAATAAAATAAATGAAAATATAAGAACTCTAATTATCGAGGGTAGAAGATAAATGCTTTAAGAAGACAAGACCGATAATAACCTTTCTTTTGAGAGACTCTACTAACGTTTGTAGATTGAAGGTTTTCAATCTATACATTTGAAGTTTGTGCTGGGTTGTTGGTTGCCATCTTGGACCTCGCTCGTTTGAGAAGCCGGCCGCCCGCAAAAATCTTTGAGTTTCACGCGTTCGCGCGGCCTCACGTACCCCGGAAGCAGGTTGCGTGATTTCTCGACGAATTTATAGATCTGTTGCAATCAATCTAATCAAGATTCGGGTCCGGAATGTATTAGGTGAGTCGAAAATAAGTCATCGTTAATTTCCTGATTGCGATGGCGTGTGATTTATCTCGTACATGTGTGTTCGTGCTTTATGCTTGTACGTGTTTCTAATCCGTGTATCGATAGGAGATAAATTTTTCCCTCGATTTTTGCTCTTTAATGAAAATATTACATTTTTCCACGTGCAGATTGCATCTATATAGGTGTATGTACCATTAGTCTTACTCCAAGTCGTACGTCTAAAATCTATTGGAACGTAGCGGTAATGCTCTAAAAACTTATAATCAATAGACATCTACAGAATATACTGTTCATTCGTTCTAATCAACGTGTTTTTACGATTGTTGATTTTTTATTTTACGACCTATATTTTCCCCGTATTTTCTGGTCTATATCATGTAATGATTCTTATTGAAGTTGTTTTGATTCTTCTAACCATATAACTGGTTCTTCTAATTGAATTCTTTTGACTGTTAACAAATACCTTCAGTAAAATATGCACTATGCAATCTATAAGCGAATTCATATATTTTGTCATATATTTATCAGGACTTATGGAAAATCAAGTTGCAATTGCTGCTTAACGAAGTACCCACGTTCTTTGTTTATTTTGCTATTTTCATTATATAGCCAGTATTGATTTTTACTCGATACAAATAATTCTGTGCATTCTATTCAGTGTAGTTATCATATTCCTAAATAGTAAGATTCATCTTTGTATATGATTGATGTTCGCACATCATTAATGTACCAAATATAGGGGTTGTATTACGAATGTATGTTTTATTAAATTTGAAGCAAAGAATGTATAAAAATTGAGTGACAGTTATATCTGTAATGCTTATACTTAAAATATTGTAATTAATTATAAACGCATTGTACTATTATAAATAAATATAAATGCGGTATCGAATTGTTTTAATGAATACCAATATGTTTGAATCTTGATGCGTGATTTAATTTGGATATAGAAACACAAGCTAATATTTACCGGACAGAACTAACATAAAATTATATACTTCAAAATTTTGTATATTTCCCTTGCCAAATTATGATATATTTACTGTTCCTTTTTTAACATAATTTTTTTTAACGACTTAGGTGTATGTTTAGTCTCGCGCATTCATAACTGGGTGAGTGGAGGAAATAAATTAACTATCTTTTATAATTATTCGATAGACCACAGTGAAAAAATAGCAATCGACAAAACAAATAGCAGTAGCGATATATCAGAGAAAATGGCACTACCCAGTAGAGCGCGAGTTTACACCGATGTAAATGCACGTAAACCTAGAGATTACTGGGACTATGAATCTTATGTTGTTGATTGGGGGTAAGTGTATTAATTTTATAAATATCTGTGCATTCATGCATTAGCTTAGCTTTCTTATTCATAATTGATTCCTTATATAGGCAACAAGATGATTATCAATTAGTAAGAAAATTAGGCAGAGGAAAATATAGTGAAGTGTTTGAAGCTATTAATATCACAAATAATGAAAAATGCGTTGTAAAAATTTTAAAGGTACAAAAATATAAGTTAGACTTTAACAGATCAAATATAATTATTTAAAACTTTTAATTTTCATGTAATTTCCATTTTTTAGCCTGTAAAAAAGAAGAAAATAAAAAGAGAGATTAAAATCTTAGAAAATCTCAAAGGTGGGACCAACATAATTACGCTCCAAGCAGTTGTCAAAGATCCTGTGTCAAGGACACCAGCACTGATTTTTGAACATGTCAACAACACAGACTTCAAGCAATTATACCAGACGTTAACAGACTACGACATAAGATACTACCTCTACGAATTATTGAAAGTGCGTGTATTGTTAAGTGCAATGGAGTTCAAGTATGAGTTTAACGTGAACCTTCCAGATTATTATTTCGATAGATGTATATTATAGGTTCAAGAAAGAGTTCGAAAATGATCGATTTGCACAAATTCTGTTTTTCTTATTACAAGTGGTATGAACATAATATGATATTGACATTTTTGAAGGAACCGTATATTTTATATGATTCATTTAAGTTAAAAAAAATTGCTTTACCGTTGTTAAACATGTTTTAACGCTTCCAATATCATAGCAAACATAGATAGTGATATATTTATTACAGTTGATATCAATTTTTTATGTATTGTAATTTAGTATGTTCTCATTAGAGGAAAGAAATTGTTTAAATTTTCGGACTCATGATTAGTATATTAAGTAAGTAACGTCGATAGCGTTAAACGTCTTTCGTATTTGCATCCGTGTAACGCGTGAAAAAACTTCAACGATACGTAATATGCGATATTACTGTTTTTCTGTTCAGGCACTGGATTACTGTCATAGTATGGGAATAATGCACAGGGATGTCAAACCGCACAATGTGATGATAGATCATGAAAACCGAAAGCTGCGGTTAATCGATTGGGGTCTAGCAGAATTTTATCATCCCGGTCAAGAATATAACGTACGAGTAGCTTCGCGTTATTTCAAAGGTCCAGAATTACTCGTAGATTTTCAGGTTTGTAACTTCAATGTCGATCGATATTCTTAATGAAATACTATAATTATTTTACAGATAATATATAATTCCTTTTGTATCGCAGATGTATGATTATTCATTAGATATGTGGTCTCTTGGATGCATGCTTGCGAGTATGATATTCAGGAAAGAACCGTTCTTTCATGGACACGATAATTATGATCAACTAGTTAGAATTGCAAAAGTTCTCGGAACCGAGGAACTGTTTGAATACCTTGAAAAGTATCATATTGAATTGGATCCTCGTTTCAACGACATTTTAGGCCGACATTCACGTAAACGTTGGGAACGTTTCATGCATTCGGAAAATCAGCATTTGGTATCGCACGAAAGTCTTGACTTTCTTGACAAACTTCTGCGCTACGATCATTACGAGAGACTCACTGCACGTGAAGCTATGGAACATCCCTATTTTTGTAAGTACACCATGCGCTTTCTGATCGGTTCTAGCAACAAATCGATCTTCATTCGCTTATCCCGTTTTCTTTCGACTATTCTAGATCCAATAGCAAAAGAACAAGGTCGATTAAACATGGTATCATCGTCACCTACTCCCGTAACAGGTTCGTTGCCTGTAGGTGAGTAACGGCCCAGGTAATGTCATCACCTCTATTTCCAATTTATAATTATTTAATCATATCATTCACGTATCGTTGAATCGACCATGAGAACATCTTGAACTTTCATTCGCGCATCTCCGAATACGATGCGTGTCAGTTGAACATCCGTAAAGTTCATAATTGATTCAAATTCGCAATTTCTATTTTATGATATTTATAAAGAAAAAAAACGAAAAAAAACGAGAGATTGCCGGAATATGAACAGGTCGTGTCTGTATTACAATGTACGAATACACGCAGTTCTATCGCATGATTATTGGATATCGTCCGGCATATACGATTTAGCTAATTCGCAATGGTAAGCGTTGCTCGCGTAAAGTGTTCGAACGTTGAACGTAAAAACACATTTATGTTAAAGTGAACCCTTAATGTTAAGTATCCGTCGGGAACACTTCCCATTGTGAATTAGGACGAAGCAAAAAAAAATTACGGTACGCTTTACGCAAGGTCGTTCCAGACACCTTCAGTAACGAACAATCGGTCTGCGCATTTTTACCAAAATGTAAACATCTTGTCGGTGACAGTATGATTCATGGAATTTCAGGAGTATGGAATGACCGATGCGATTTATAGTCATATTATAACGGAAACGTACGAAATAAAGTAATATCGGTCCTTAACATAAAGCGATCTTCTTTTTGCGACTAATGTATATTTAATTTTTCACACAGTACGTGGTACTTTTAGATTTGAGAAATTTTAACGACAGCCACGATTTCTTTTTTTTTATGTTATTTTTCGATTTTAATAAGAAGATCGTTTCAGATGACTATAGTGTAACTAGAGATGCGACTAAACAAATGTTTGATTTGAAATATTCAAACGATTCAAGTCTGTATGTCGTTTAGTGTCGATCAATCTAAAGCTAGAGTAAAATGTATAAAATTGCTATCTTTTCTTATATCGTCGCATCGAGAATTGGTTATCGCGACGCCTCGCCAGTTATGCGATGAATGCATTTCTTCTCGATACTAGTAACAGGATGAAGTCGCACGCGCTGATAATAATACCTGAGAGAAAATGTTTGATTGCTCCTTTTGGGTTATTAAAATGTAGAATTGGCTATTCACGAAACGTAACAATGAATATACCATGCAAGTTGTATAAGTGTAATATTAGAAAAGAGTGTGATGCGTGTTGCTTGTCGTTAGTTCCGAAAATTGATGAATAACGATATAATATTGGTAGTAGTTAGGAATTTGTATTATGTTAAGTTGGTCCGTATTAAACGACAACTGGACTTGAATTGCTCGGACGTTTCAAAGCAGACATTTTTTTTCTTCTGTTTTTAGTCAGTATACATATTTATCAGAGGAGCGTGCGAAGAATCAAACATTTTCGTTTAGGTATCGATACTTGTTGGCGCGAGGGGCTTAATCCAAACCTTAGGCGTGACTGTGAGCAGCGTGCCGGTTCATGGAACAAACGGACTGAGAAATATGATGGGAGGAGTTGCAAATGGAGCTCAGAAAACTCTAAAGTATTCATCACGTCTTTTACATACGGTTTTCGACTATTGACTCGTTATGTAGTAACGGCTGATCTTTTCATTCCACCTGAACTTGCGAAATCAAGAAGAAAAGTACTACTTCGTATGACGGTGGACCATTCTTTATGTAAATGGCGATTATATTCTGACATGGTATATAAAGTTCTACATTTTAGACATTCCTTGTTCTTTAATTCGGGAATCACTTGAAAGGACTTATTTTTGTTCTTGTAACGGAAGCAATCTACTGTGTATGATTCAAGTCAAATGGCTATAGACAGAAAATATTACTTATGTGTTCGTTGACTGTAGTATAACTGCGAATGGTTTAGAAACGAAGTTGTAGAATGGCAAAATGAAATAATCTATCAAATCAGAGTACGTGCTCCGTCCATATTGGCCGGTGTGCGTGTGCCATTAATATTTGTATGTTGCCTTTTTTCCATCTTGTGATTTATGATTTACCGTGTTTCATTGACACTGCTACCGATGCCATGGGCACGGGAAATTCGTAAACGCATAAAGATACGATTAGATCATGTTATGTCACTCGGAAGATCGTCCGTTAATATACAAGACATCGTAATGAAGACGATGCAAAGCAAAAATCACGTGTATTTATATACACAGAAACACACGATACATGTAACATGTATACAAACATGACACGCGTATACAACATATACATACATACATACATACATACACATATACACACACAGCACGTGCTCACACTTATACATGTACCTTTAGGCCGCTCGGTTTAGTACTTTTAACGATGATAAAAATGTTCGTTTATATCTGATACAATGATAGTTGAATAAAATGTTTGTTATAGCCAAGTACTCTTTGTGCTCTGTGAATACCTATGTATCCAGTAACAGATGTTACCAACGCGTTGGTAAATGCATCGTTAATCGAGAATTGAACATTGAGAATGCGATTTCGAAGACCGCGACATTTCAAGCGCTAGTCCCCTTGTTATTATCATGCTTCTACGGTCTCTCGGTTTTACCGATGCCCGATGCGTAAGTCGACATCGGACCGTAGCGATTCGCAATTCAATTCTACGTCGATCGAAGGGAGAATTCACAGGCACCTTAAAAACACTTGGCGTCAGCAAAAGCCTACACACGAACGATACACGCGCCGATAACGAATGAAACATTTGTATTGCTGTACATTTGTACGCTTGATGCGCTGATCAAAACACTTAATGTCGATAACACGCATTAAATCAATCAAGTTATTTCGTATACAGCATTACCAATGTGTTTCTTATAAATTGAACAAGTAATTATTTATATACAAACATAAGCCAATTTATTGTGTACATTTGAAAAGAAAAAGAAGTTCACCGCTAGCAGAAGAGATGAGAGGAGAGAGAAAAAAAGAGCGAGGGAGGGGAGAAAGAAACGACAACGTACTTTCGAAGAATGTATAGGAATATAGCACACTCCACTTGTATACCATGTCCTTTCGTATTATTTCGAAAGAATTTGTCAGTTCCTATACGTATAAATTGCGCATAAAGTACGGTCAATTCGATATATATATATATATGTATGATATATATACGTATGCGTGTATATACGTACATACATAGAGGCGCCATATGCACACATACGTGTATATGTATATAACAAACACGTATATACGCTAGCGTATTACAAATGCGTACCCTACCAAGCGGAGTGTGAATTTAAATTTGACGAGCATTATGTGCCCTCGAATATTATCGGCTAAGTAGTAATGTTCGCTTTTTATTCTGATCACTGCGCCGTTTTTGCCTTATTCTCATGTATTTTAAGATTTCATATGTATATATGTATATTTTATTTTTCAATAATGCATAAAAATATATATATACATATATATGTATATATACATATACATATATATATACATATACGTGTACGCAGATAAGTGAAAAAGTGAGAAGGGTACATAGATGTGCGAAGTGAATAACTGCGCTATAGATGTTAAACATGTAAAAAAAAATATGGAATACTCTGTGTACGAGTAAACTATAAATACGTTTTATTTATTATGCTTATAATTGTCGTATTAATAGTACACGACAAATATCTAATTTCAAGTCAAGTTTATGTGGCAAGAACGGCGCACATGTAATTGTTTATCCAAGTTTGATAACCCTCCCTGTTCATGCGTTAAGTTTACGATAATCTAGTTTAGTTTTATAGAAGAAAAATTATTGAATAATTGCTATTTAAATCTACGAATGAACTTAAACGGAAAGAAGAAAATTAAAATAACGAATTGTCACTAATATAATTAATATATTACGCTGGATTTTAACTTCGGTATTTTAACTTACAACGTCATGAGTTTCTTACTACGTACATTGAAAGCAAAATGTGATGTCAAACGAAAATCACTGGAAACGCCGTTCTACCGTCAATCGTTCATTTATAGGCCAGTCTTAAATTTTTTTCTCATTACCTTCGAGAACGGCCGTATCCTGAAAGAAGAAAGTGCACTGAATGTTTCATCGTACACAAATGTATATTCGAATTTTATATACTTTCATTATAATGCCAAAGCGATAAAGTAAAATAATTTACAGATTTTTCAACTTTCTCTTGTTTTTCCGTTCTATTACTGACAGATTCTTCATTTGTTTAAATAAATGCGGGATAGCGTGAAACAAAGTATTTTGACGTGGTTGAGGTATGACAATAAAATTAGCCAAAGTGCACGAAAATGCTTTGACTTAAACCTGTCATCGATCGTTAAAGCATTATGACAAAAAAATAACCCGTTTTTATATTATGCAATTTGTTTCTGATGTTTTTGCAATGTTTACTCTGGGAATTAGCGATACAATGGCAAAAATAAATTAATGATAAAAACGTTCACGGATTTGTTTTGTGCGGACGAGACATTTGTGCGTACTATATAATGTAACAATAATATGTATAATTTACAACAACAAAAAAAACGTTGTAATGACACTAAAATACCAGTGCTGTATAGAATTACTTAAAAAAAGAAGAAAATACAATTTCGTTTGTATTAAAAAAACAATAACGTTACAGTTATTTTGTTCTTTTAAAATCAAACACCTTCGATTGTCTTTTTTTTCTTTTTTATTTCAGTTTTAAATAATACTGTTCTTATTTTTGGATCATTGATACATACACTTATTATACACGTACTTTTTTTTCAGTAAATATAAGCATTGTTATTTTAACAGTTTATTTTGTACTGCGTTAAAACAATATAACATTATGTGTTTTAGAAAAGACAATACCCCTAAACTTATTGTTTTGTAACTAAACATGTAATGTATACGATATTTTATATAAATTAGTCAGAAAAAAATAGGTTATGTTTGTAACGATTGAATTAACGTTAAAAACTCTTCAATATTCGTACATATATGTTAAATAAAATAATCATAAGGATAGTTACTAAATTAATTATTCATACTAAATGTTATAAAAACATTTTTGTTCGTTGTAAAAGTCCTTTCTTTTCTAATATACATAACCATTCTTTTCGCTGGCTACAAAGTGCTCGCGTGTGATAGTCGTGTCACTGCCGTACGTATTTGCTTCATATTTCTGGTAAAAGTGCTTTATTTTCGATAATGGATGAAAAAGAGAAATTGCAACAACGAATTAAGGAACTAGAAACAAAATTACAAGAAGAACGAAATAAAAATATGTTAATAACAAGAGAAAAGATAGAACATATGTCAAGTGAAGTAGTTGATTCAAATCCTTATAGGTAATTTCATTTTTTTGTTGTTGTGGCATATATTTTATATCTTATTTGTTTTTAAACTAAAATTGTAAAACAAAATATTAATGACAAAATTCCATTCATTGCTTAGTCGGTTGATGGCATTAAAACGCATGGGTATAGTAAACAATTATGAAAGAATAAGAGAGTTTACGATTGCAATAATTGGAGTAGGTGGAGTTGGTAGTGTTACTGCAGAAATGTTAACAAGATGTGGAATTGGAAAGGTAGCAATTTTATAGTTAATTAACTATTACAAGCTTTTTAATCATTTAAATAATAAATAATTTGAATTTCAGTTAGTTCTTTTTGACTATGATAAAGTAGAAATGGCAAACATGAACAGACTTTTCTTTCAACCGCACCAAGCTGGTCAAAGCAAAGTGGAAGCAGCAGCAAAAACATTGCAATATATTAATCCTGATGTAGATATTGAAACTCATAATTATAACATTACCACAGTGGATCACTTTGAAGATTTTATGAATACGTTGAGGTACAAGATGATTTCTACTGAATTAGGCAAGGCACTATAGAAAACATTAAATTTAAATTTTAGCACATCAAGTTTGAATAAAGGACCAGTGGAGTTGGTACTAAGTTGTGTAGATAATTTTGAAGCAAGGATGGCAATTAATACTGCTTGTAATGAACTCAATCAGAAATGGTTTGAAAGTGGAGTTTCTGAAAATGCTGTTTCTGGTCACATTCAATTTATTATTCCCGGGGAAACAGCTTGTTTTGCGGTGAATAAAAGTCAATATGTAAATAGAACATCACTGGAGATTCGATTGTGAATATATTTTATTTTTAGTGTGCCCCTCCATTAGTGGTGGCAGAAAATATAGATGAAAAAACTTTAAAGCGCGATGGCGTATGCGCAGCATCTTTACCTACAACTATGGGAATCGTGGCTGGGTTTTTAGTTCAGAATACATTGAAATACCTTTTAAATTTTGGAGAGGTGTCCTATTATTTAGGTTACAACGCGATGCAAGATTTCTTTCCTAAAATGACATTGAGACCAAATCCAAATTGTGATGATAGATACTGTAGAGAACGTCAGCAGGAGTATGCATTAAAACCAAAACAGGAACAAAAGGAGGAACAAATAGTTGAAGATAAGCCCCTGCATGAAGATAATGAATGGGGTAGGTTAATACTGTATAGGAGCAAAAAGGATCAGAATATGATTACCTTATAGTAATTAAATTTCTAAATTGATCATATTTTACTGTAGGAATTTCTCTCGTCGATGAACAAGATCAACAGGTAGATGAAAATGAGCGCCCATTATCGTTAGGTGTAAAAGAAGCGTACAGCATACCGTCACGTTCGACTGTTTCGCAAGTCGATCAAATTCCGCTTGAATCTGATGCTAGTCTAGAAGAATTAATGTCACAAATGAAATCTATTTAAATTGTGCTTCTTCGCGATTATTTGATCAATAAATATATGCATTCCATTCGCGGTCTTTATACCGTTTTCAATTGTAATTTATAAGTAACATTTCTGATAATACCTTTTGTATTTATTAAGTTTATCTGAGAAACAAACAAAAATTTATTTACGTGCAATATGATTTTGTGTAATAAAAACAAATTTTTATGAAACTAAACGTCGAAACGTTCGAAGCACAGATTTTGCCCCTCTTCTTCGTAATCCTCTCTAGTTACTAAAAGACTCGAAAATAGTGGATCTTTCGATAACGTCTTACCACCATGCCATGCATACGTGATCGGGCTGAAAACGATTTAACGATAAATTATGCGTGTATAAAAAAATGTCTAACGGTACTAATTATGAATTTGAAATTTTTTTTTACTTTTCAGGTAAATAAACGTTTATCGCGTATTCTGCAGGTGCTAAACTTCTAACTTCCTTATAAATTCTTTCCTGAAATCCAGGAAACTTTGCATTACCCCCAGTAAGAATAATATTAGATAAAAGATGTGGCCATGTCTCTTCATCACATGCTTTCAAACAGTCCATAATAGCTTCTGGAATACCCATTTGTCGGATACCAACATCTGATGGAAAAAACAAAATTTCGGGTATAGCAAATCTTTCATTACTTAAACGTAAAGTTTGTTGCTCATTTGGAGGTTCTGGATTTTTAAGATAACCACGTCTTAACGTTGTGTAATCTGGTAGAACATAATCTTTAGTTATGGGATTGTTTTCTAGTTTACTTTTGGCAACTTCCATATCTTTAAAAAATTCTTGAGATACAAAACACGAATCCTCCTTTGCTTGATTTATTACATAAGTTTCATCCATAACATGAAGTTGTCTATATGATATTATTTCTTTAAGATGATTCGTAAGCAGCTTTCCACCCACATCAATGCGTCTGATACCTTCTTTAACTTTAGTATCATTTATATAAGGCACTATGTGGGTAAAACTATAACCACTATCAACTACTATACAACATTTTGTGTTAGGATTTTCTGTTTTATACTGATAGCAAGAAAGAGTAGAAGTATTGATCCTTAAAAGACTTTGACATTCATATTCTTCGAAAAATATTTCTGTCATAGCTTCTTGAACCGTTGGAAAATTAAACAAAGGTTCAGTCACAACCACCGAAATTTGATTTAAATTCACTGGGCAACATTCTTTTGAGAATACATAGTCCCAAACAGTTTTCTGAACATCCCAATTGACAAGATATCCTTTTTGAAACGGTAAAATATAAAACAGCCCAGATGCGTCTCGACACTCTTCAATTTGGTTTCCCACGAACGGTCTGCGTCGTTCACTTTTCGCTTTCATTATACAATTAGGGACTAATCTAGAAATAAAAATTGTAAGATCTGTATCATCTTTCCTTCATATTAGCTTCCATTTTTCGTTGAAACTTACTTAGGGCTATCGGAAGCTAACCCAACTTTTGCGGTGTAAGCACCATTGTCAAGAACAAAAGTGGAACTACTCATTTTAAAGTAACGACTAAATAATTATAGAAAGTTCGACTGTTTCTGTTCTTTTTTGCACGTTGTAAAAGTTCCATGGAATATATTTTAACACATCCGTAAACAAATCCCGCTTGCCGAGTTTAGACCGCGTTCATTTTCAAATTGTTACAGTTCCGGTCGCTACCTCAACATGCAAGAAATACATACTCTTAAAACTAAGTTAGCTTATTCCGTAACATTTATTATAAATATTACAAAATTATATTTTCGTGCGCGATCTCTGAAAACATTACTTCTAACGAAAAACAATTTGCGATCAGCAGATGGACATGAAAATGTCTTATTTTTCGAAAAATCGAAATTTTTTATTCAATGGTTCCACGCTCCATCGCTAGATAGCACTCTTTCCTGTCAGCGCGCATGAAAATTGAAATTAAAAAAGCGTGCGAGAATAAAGTTTTTATTCTCGATCTATATCTAACAGTAGAGTAAATGCTGCCTACTCACATATTACATATGTACTATGGGAATTGTATTTAAAGTCTCATAAAATGTAAATTTATATATTTTCTGTATTCAATATATTACAGTATGTAATTTAAGCACAATAAATATTTTACATATACGTAATAAAAAAGTACAAAATTCAGTATATTGTGATTCAAATATTGTTGGAAACAATTATAAGCAAAGTACAAAGAATTCAATGTAATTAGTATATTTTTAGAAGCAGTTTTATAAATATATATCATTCTATTAAGATTGAGATTACAATTAAAAGTTACTTTACAAATTCGACATCGAATTAAAATACGATACTGCGAGGACATTATAAAATTAGCAAAAATATGTACCTATCTTTTCCATGTAGTTGTATTACAAACTATATAAACATAAAATGACTGAAGTCATCAAAATATTTTTTACAAAAGCCATGATCTACACGGTGAAGTTATATAAAAATGATTAAAAACATGGTCTTACCCTAATCAGTTGTAAGCACTGAATTATTATTTAGAAATTAAATCGTGGCACACTGAGATATATACGCATGACTTATACGACGATATAGTGTAAGTCTTACGCAAGTAAATGAATCTTTCAATTAAGTATAGAAGAAATGAGTATCATTAATAAATCGTTCTTTGTTTTTCGGAAAAAGAATTTTTGGAAAAAAAAGGTGTCTATAATTTCATAGAACTTTAATTACATTAATCCCTTGTAATGATTCGTGAAATTTTTAATTACTATGAAAAGTACCATATCAAGTATCGAGTTTTTACATTCGATACCAAATGCGAACTTTAATCATTTTCCTTATCATTATCGTAGTTTTATAAAAATCAATTAATTATACGTCTAGGAATTGGATGTCGAAGTACTAAAACGCTGTCTGCCGATATAATTGGTAATACATTGTCACAATGATGATTCACTAAATGACTTACGCTATCGAAAACACGATCTTTTGTACGAACCTAAAATTACAATTTATTAATAACACATGATAAATAAGATATTTTACAAAATAAAAATTATCAGATACTTACTACACCTTCTGGATCGATTAATAATAAATGTTTAGACGTATTATTGTTCATACCAGTAAGAACATACTGTCCAGGAGAGCCTTGAGATTCTCGCACCAAAAAATCACCGTCCTATAAATTACATTAAAACATTTATATTTTTACACGCGCAGAAATTAATGAATAAATCATCGAGCTGATAAAATTTTATATTTTCTGCTTACTCTTGTTAACATAGATTCTGCTTCTCCGCGACTAACACTACCATGGAACCATATTTCCTGTTTTAACTGCTGTTTCTGAGAATGTGGACTTAATCTATTCATGTCCGATATCGCAGAACTAAATGGTTCTAAGAATTATGGAAAATGCTCATATTTTGTTCTGTTTATAAACGTTCGACATCACGTTTGAAATTACTTACGCATATCGAATACATCAAAAAGTGATGTTTGATCGCGATGACTTTCTCTTGTAGCAGCTATAATGCTGTCATTAACGTAATTATGTTCTGGAGGTATATTGAAATTCGTAGATGTTACTGTTCCATCAGAATTTAAGTCAATTAGATTACCAGTCTCTATAGAGTGACATTCATTGTTAAAGTTAAATAGAAATATGAATTACAATACAATGAAATATAGGAAAGAATAAATGCTACCTGCCCATTGTTGATGATGTCTATCAGAATTGGAAGAAAAAGTATCATGTAATGCGGAGTTTTGTGCACTTCCTCGCGACATATGATTTTGACCAGAGTGATGATGCTTCAAATTAGGCAGCGTCGACACTGTTGTTGGCAAAGGTGGTACTGGTGGAGGACCAATATCTGGTGGTACTTTACCTGGTAGATCATTATAGTAATCTCTATCTGCTTCTCTGATACCATTTAACATGGGACTGTAAAGAAATAAGAATATTAAATTGAACATAAAAATGAAGTTTTTAAGGTAATTAATTGTAATTACTGTAGTGCAGCTGGTTTAGTAAGAAATTCTTTGAAACGTAGTTCAAAAGCTTGTCCAATAGTGGATATAACATCCTGTGCTAGTCCACCTCCACATTCTAATACATAACAAGCACGCCATTCTTGCAAATTTTTGGCAACATATGCAACAAAATCCAGTATTTCCTATTAAATAAAATTCATAACTATCTTGCACTTCCAATCTATATAAAATACAGACACATAATTAATATTTACCGCATCTCCACCTGAAGCAAATGATATACGTGGCATTTCATGTTTGGCAATAATATATCCAGTCTCTATGTTAGTCAAAGCTAAACTGCAACTACTGATAGTTAAGTTTATTGTGGCACCAGTATGTTCCATACGAGGCTTGTCTGCTATTGCTCTCAACACTTTCCTATCCACCTTGATGCAATAAATGGAAAGTGTATTAAATAAAATATCAATCTTCAGAAGATAAAGACAAGTATTCTATATTTTTAATAAGTACCCTTCTCTTTTTATCAGCAGATTTTAATCCAGCCGCTTCGCAAACTCTATTTATACATTCTCTAAAAAAATTACATTATCATTTTAAACAGTAACAAACTGTTAATGTCTCAGATTATATTCTTGCATTGTCAGAGTCATGGATCAAATATATGTTAAATACACATTAATAGACTCACTTGGCAACGCATGATCTTGTCTCAAAATCTAAACTTTTCATGGATGTATATACCTCAAGACAGCCTATATACTGAAATTTATATAAAAAATTAGTAAGTACAACTGTCATTGTAATTACTTGACACATTTGAACCATAGTATAAAGAAATAGAAGCTTACCTTTACGGTGTAAGTGATTCCTTCTTTACTCACTAAATGATCTGGGTGTAGCCATCCTCTAGCTGGTTTACTTATAAAACTACTACCTCCAGTTGCCATTTCTAAATACTATGCATACATGTATAACTATAACACAGGCATTTCGGTGTTATACAAAATGTGTATTATAATTTTTCAGTGTTAATTAAACGCTGATATAATTATGCGAACTTTCGTACATGTCGTAAGTGCACATGTATCGTACTTGCAAATGAAACTAATACACTATTGAACAAAATTACACAAATCATATCAATCGTATTTCCTTATCACTACAAAATTGTGGTTTTAAATATTTGATAGCTAATGTCATTACATAATGTCAGTAAAGTTACTTAAATTTTAATTGAAGTACACTTACGACAATCACAAGTAAACGTGAACGAGTACAAATATTCCGTTAATCATGAAAAAGAAAACTTCGATTACCGTATGATTTGCCAGGAAATGAGATCATACCTCACAGACCGTCAAAAGAATCATATGTACATACATTGTACGGTTAAAGGGGTGATTTATTCAAACATTTTACAGTGATCATTACTCGAAGTGAAATACTATATGCGATAAATTCATGCTCGTCTGTTTTTCTGCCATGCCACATCCCTAACAGCATTAACTATTGTAAAATTCCACAAAATACAAATTACCAATAATTTAACGATGTTTCCTTTCTCATCAGCTATAGTACATATACAACATGTATTTCTCTTTATTTAGTTATTGAATAAAATTTAATATTACTACTAGTTAATCAATTTATGTTAACAAAAATAAATTCAAATAGTTTTATTTTGTTACGTATGTCAATTACTGTGTATATAAATGAATAAAAAACGAGTATTTCTAATAAAATAGAGGGTATGTTACTGAATAATATATATTCTGCGTTTCACCGAAGACTGTACACAATTTGCGCATCTCTGCTATCTTCAAGTCTAATTTATACAACTTGATGCTTTACGTTTGATGTTCGAAGCGTATCATGAACACCTTTCAAAATGTGTTGTTGACAAAAGATCGAGCAATAGTTTTATATTACGATATAGAACGATAATTAATCATGAAAAGAGTAAAAGTGAAGTCAAAGAAACCTAATCCATTGTTTGAACTTTGGCTAGAAGAATGGAAGAAAGAAGCCGCGTCCAGAAATTCCGATTTGCAATACCATTTTTCAAAAGCACTTTCTTCTTTAAGAAAATATCCTTTGCCATTAAAATCCGGAAAAGATTGTATAATATTACAACATTTTGGCAAAAAAATATGCCTAATGTTGGATAGAAAACTTAAAGAGTATAATGCTCAAAATAAAGGTTTACCGAGCACGGACGATTTTGTTTGTACACACTGTGATTTTAATGAACAACATGCATCTCCAAAAAAATGCAAATTGCAAAACGTCGTGGATACTAATGACTTGCATGAAAGGGTAAATACGTATACATATAATAATAATTTATTTGTAATACATATTTATGTAACACATATTTTTATTTTAAGACAGAGCTGGCATTATTTGATAAGTTGAACTTATTAGCATGGGACTTAGAAAAGTATGCTGCTTTATTGACTTTATATAGAAAGTCACAAGATCCGTCTTACATAGGTAATCCTTCAATGACACCTTTAACTTTTGCATAATTGTTTTTGTTTCTGTCAAATTGATCAACATTTTAATTTATATTATTTTATTAGGTTTTATTAATGAGGTAGATTTATTATTTGAAATGATAAATTTGTGTAATCGTGCGTCAAAGGATTCAGTCTTTCATTTAGTTGACAATGGTTTAATATCAATGATAGATGATCCAATCAGGTAAAAAGTTTATAACAAATTTTAAGACTGCATAAAATATGTTATAAGTAATTTGCAGTATTATTAAATTGAATGTAACTTATATAGATATAATCTCACAGAGCATGGCATAAATGTTGCCAAAAAGATGTGCAAAGTTGCTGCCATCGATGTGAAATTAGTAAAGTCTTCTAAAGTCTTAAATCAAATTCAATCATTGTTAAAATCATTTATTAGCAAGAAAGCTACAGCCATAGTAATATCTGATGAATGTTCCACGAATGTCCAGAATGATTTATCTTCAAAAATATATAAATCCAAGTCTGCAGAATTTCTTTCCAGTCAGAAGCAATCTGATAATTTCTTGTCCCAACAAATATCTAAAAAGGGGAATATTCATACTGAAAAACCAAAAAAAAGAAGAAATATAAATAATTGTGAATCAAATGAAGCAAGTAAGAACAAAACAAATTCTACTAATAATCTTGAGAAAGATATTTGCTTGAAACCAAATAAATTTGATATAATATTGTTAGTAGACACTCAAGAAACTTGTGGGTATGTTCCATTTTATCAAATTTTCTGTGTACATGTGTATTATTGGACTTTTAAATAATTTTATTATAGCGGTAAAACAAAACCTCAGCATGATGCTACAATAGCAGAACTGACAGAACTTGGTGTATTATTTGAGGTACGCCATTTAAAAGTCGGCGATTTTACATGGATTGCCAGATGTAGAATTACAAATGACGAACTGATTTTACCTTACATAGTAGAAAGAAAGCGAATAGATGATTTGAGCGCAAGTATTACGGACGGACGATTTCACGAACAAAAGGTACTGCAATAATTAATTTATAATTGCTCAGAATTAATGTATCACATTAGCAAAAAGAATATTTTGTACAGTTCAGATTGAAACAGTCTGGAATCACAAGTCTCATGTATATAATTGAGGAACATAAAAAGGAACAAAGATTAACAATACCATATGCATCATTGATGCAAGCTTCTATTAATACTTTGATACAAGATGGTTTTTTAGTCAAGTATACAAAGAATCACCAAGACTCCATGTTCTATCTATCATCATTAACTAAGATTCTGATAAAAACTTTTAAGGTATTTCATTTCTTTTAGATATTTTATGATTTTAATTTAATCGATATATTTACATTTTGCAGTAATTTATTTTGCTTTTAGGAAAAACATTTGATAGGTTGTAAAAAAGAAGTTGTTACAGAGTCAGATATTTCAAGTGACACTTGTAATCTGATGGAATTCAGAGAGTTTAATAAAGCAGCATCCAAACAAAAGGTATGTATAGAACATTCTATAATATTCTGGAATATGAAAATTATACATAAATAAATTTTGTATCAGGTATTTAAAGTAAATCAAATGTTCGTCCGTCACCTACTGCAATTGAAAGGTATGTCTGTAGATAAAGCTTCAGCAATTGTGGAACGTTATCCAACTCCGCGAAAGTTAATACATGCATACCAAATGTCTGATTGCAATGCAGAACTGTTATTAGCAAATATTGAGTATGGAAATAAGAAATCTGTTATTGGACCAGCAATTAGTAAAACAATTTATCAGTTATACACTAAAAAAAATTTTAAATGATGGATGATCTGTACAAATAAAGTTTTCATTATCAGTTACTGAACTAAGCTACGATTCCGAAAACTTGTACATTCTACGATCAAATTTATTGAAATGTATATAGCTACGATTTTTTAATTGTGACAATTTTTATTAATAAAAATTGTAGTTATTAAGAGATGAAAGGGGAGTGATTCAAATTTATATATATGTAAAAATCGTCGTAACTTACCTTTTACAGAATTATCTATAAAATAAATGTATACAAATGTATATATTTGTATTACACATCACATTTTGTGTGGTTGTATGGTGAATATAATCTATGCCTATTGTAAGGTTTGAAAGAAACTCTAATTAACATACTATCATTGACAGAAACAAAAAGCAGATTATTTCACGAATATTGTAGCAGCATTTTGTTTCTATCGTCACTGCCGTTATAGTTAGATTAATACTTACAAATACAATTCAATTCCTCAGAGACAGGAACATAGTAAAATACGACATGCACGCTTTAACTGTCTTTTAATCAAAACAAATTGATCATTAACGTACACCTAATCATAAAAGCATTACGGATATAATCAGTACGTACCTTCCCAAAGTTCTCGATGTTCATGTCATACAATCCTCCGGCGCTTAAGATGCATGCTCTGTTGCATCTCATTATCATGGTGCAAAATAATTTCTGAAACTTAACCGGTATTTCGTACCAATTTGAACTGAATCTGTAACGGAATTCCGAAAATAATAAAGTTATTTTAATTCAGTGGTTTATTTGTTGAATATACAGTCAATGAATATATCAAATACATTGTGTCCGGTAGCAAAGCGGCATGGTTTGTTAGGATTTGTCCGTTTGTACTGATTACAAACAAATGAAAGTTTTGAGCTATGAGAAACAAGATATACCTCATAGCATCTGCAGGTCTATCAAAGTGCAAAATTATCTGCAATGTAATATTACAGTTGACATAGGTAAGATTTAAGTGTTATGATATTCTTACTTGAATAGCTGTAAGACTAATTGCTGTCATGTTCATCCCCACCAGCATCAAATTCATATTCTGACTATATTCTTGCAGGGAATCAAAAAACCTGAAAATGAAGAGAAATGGTAAATTATTTTAACTGCGATAACTATATGTATATACATAATGTATTGTTACATAATCGGTACTAACTGGAGTGCTCGGTGATGGGCGACCACACATTTCTTGACCTGTTCGATATTTAACTCATGATTTCTGGATGCCTCTACGACCTGATATCTATACATGTGTGATTACAGAACATTGTATTTAGTAGGTAGATGAAGTAAGAATGTCTGACCGTGCACGACCATTATTAGTGCGTGTAGTTAGTGTCAGACTATGTCATCTTGTATACCAAACAAGATTGTTTTTGTATTTTTTGGAATCGTTAAAAACAAGGGAATTCAGATGAACTATTTTAAACACACCTCTGATTTTTATTAAAAGCAATAATATTTACCCACAGACGTCAAACAGCCCGCTAGCATGGTGAGCAACAAGCATGTACAAGGAATCTACGGCAACGATTATTAATACAGACACGATAGACGTCCAAGTCATATGGAAATAAACAATGAAAAAGTGATCCTCAACATCCATGACTATGTAATTAACTCCAAATAGTTGATGTCTTGGGCGTGTATCATTAAGTGGCATGATTATATCCAAAGTCGGTGGAAGTAATGGTATATAACAAAACACTACTAAAAACGTTAACAAAATTGCTGCAAAAAGCATAGGTAAATTCAACCATTTTAAATAAAAAAAATTACAGCAATATAATTATTCTCATTGTATTGCAGCACATACTTCTGTACAAACTGGCAAATTTCCTCCCTTGTTTAGTGACCTTGTCCAGCACGAGCATTTCATTTGTCGGTATATTCCAGTCTTGTACGATAAAATCTAACAATATTTTAAACTGTAACGCAAAGTAGTCGAAATTAATCTTAAAAGCTTAGAAGCTTTATCATGAAATGTATTATACATACACGTTGCTTATTCAATAAGATGTTTGCGAATTTAATGAAGCTTACAAACATTGTTGCAATATGAGGTATCTCGTCGATTATTCCATCGAAGTCTCCCTCACGGATTGCCACACATAACTGTAAAATCTGTCAAGTTGTGTTTGCGTAAGAATTCTGTTTGATTGACTGTGTCACTAACTTATGTATTGTTGGTATAGTTTTTACCTGTGGGACCACGCCGATGATCAGGGTGTAGAGTATCACATTGAATCTAATCTTCTCACCTAGAGTCTCACTGTATGGATTCAGCCCAAGCAACATCAAATATTTCTCGAGCGCTTTATAATGATCAAGAGTGAATACATCTTTAGCCTGTATTTGCTGTTTCTGAAATGCTGAACATCCTTCAATTGAAATTCTAAATCAATTAATAAATCTATTAAACTATTATTAATTACAACAAAGTTATTAACGCGATAAACCTCGAAGAAAATTAATAATGTTCTATTAGATCAGTAGAAGAATGTATGTCTTCTGACAATCACTATAAAATATAAAAACTTGATGGAAATTTGATTACAGTAACAAACATTGCGCGTACTGTCTTTGTCTTCAGATTCTCTGTGCAGCAACATCGCCAACTGGTATAATACCACCGGGAACAAATGTCGCGATTAAACTGTTCCGGCAAAAATATGGAAGCCGTATTTTATGCGGCAATTATTATGTCGCCTTCATTCGAAGAAACACAATTGAATTATTTTTTTATAGTACACTATAATCTATAACAGCACAAGCACGTTCTGCGAGTGATGAATGTAGTAATTGTCCTTTTGACTGTCAGGTGCAAATTGTCATTGACTATTTTCGTACCACGGCTCGTATGGTTATTTGGTGGTAGATAAGAACACCGTGTTTGTAGAAATCCTTAAATAATAAATAAAGTAATTCTGTGGCAGTTGAACCGTAGGGGAGCATCCATTGTATGACCATATGATTTTGACGTGCTACATATGTAGTTAGACTTAATGACTAGTTGTCCGGTTGATACGTATTAAATCATTAGTGGTACCAAACAAACACAGTAGAATTATGTGCTTTGGAAAGGCAGAAAATTATGTCGCATGAAATGTATTGCATTGTCTTCATGCTTCGTTTAAGGGCGGTAAATATTCGAAATAGTCATGGTATATTTTTGTATCAGTTAATTTTATTGAAGAAGATATATTGTGTCATATGCTGCTCAATACAACCGATTGTTTATCCTTCCTGTTCATCTAAACGCGAGTCTTTCTAGTTTGGCGCCTATATTCATCTTGCATAACTTCATTTCTGCATTTGCTAGGAAAAAATATAGTGTGATTATTTTGTTTAAGATAGACTAAGATTACATCTTAAATATAAGATTATATTAAATCGCCATCGTAATTAACATCTCGGAAAGGATTATCTGAGTAACAACTTACGCTAAAGTTC
Organism: Megachile ligniseca; assembly: GCA_945859555.1. NCBI lineage: Eukaryota > Metazoa > Arthropoda > Insecta > Hymenoptera > Megachilidae > Megachile > Megachile ligniseca. Next base: position 4,299,349 of record OX243792.1, read on the forward strand.
CATTTTATTCTCATCATCGGTCAGCTAAATACGTATGCTGTAACATAATCACGCATTGCTTGAATATTTATCTTCTATCCTTCCCTGTTTGCATGACATTTCAACCTGATATCTGTACAATGGTGATTAAAGAATACTGTAATTAGAAGGTAGAAAAAATTTGTATTCAAAACACTTACCCACACACGTCAAACAGTCCGCTAGCGTGGTGCATGATGAGCGAATACGTCCTTGATCTGTGCTTGTTGATCCTAAAATGCTGCACATCCTCGTTTCAGTCGAAATCCTAAATTCATTAGCAAACTAACAAATGTTTAGTCACGATGAAACGCAACAAATAAAACTTCAAAGAAAATTAAATATATTATTCGATTAATGGATCGAAGCGTGATTAAAAGTAAATATCGCGCGTACAGTTTGTGTTTTTGTGTTCGATAAAATAGTGGTATGTTTATATTAATTAATCATGTAGTAGTAAATTTTTCACGGTATCAGATATAATCAATTTCTATTCATATTTACAATATATCAGTCGTCAAACCGATAGTCGTGCGTGTTGCATTGCGATTTAGATATTCATTTTATCAAACCGAAACTGACAAGTATTAAATGTTTGTTTCAGTAATTACTCACGTGAAAGTTAATACCTTTTCCTTATTGAAAATATGAATTAAGAATTTATCAATGAGATTATATCCATCATTATGGTGTAGAACTCCACAGTCTTCCTCATTTTGCTTCCTGCGGTCTAAAGGGTGTCTTCAAATATTTAGTGAAGCAATCGCTTCGCGGTTGAATCGAGGGGGAATATTGGTAGGGTCAGTAGATGATTTTGATATGCTAAGTGCATTTAATTAATTTCATTGAAGGCAAATTAAATTATTTTATTATCCTACACAGAAATAATAAAAAGCTGTGGTTTACAATAAACGTGTTTATTGCAAGAAAGGAGTGCTACATTTCTGTCGGGTTCCATTTAAGAGGTTAATGTTCGGAAAAATGGTAATTAAATAATTATTCAGATAAAATATTGTACAAATAATTCAAACTTTATACTTACTTCAATGGGTTCTCAGTTGTGGACCTTTTTTTCATAAATTTTACAGATTTTCAATGAATTAATACAACAGTTTTATTTGTTTGTGTGTATATTAATGGTTTACATTATTTTATTGTAACATTAAAATTGCAGTGTGAACAACTTGTCATTGATATGTAAAATGTATGGATATGTATGGAAATGTAATTAGGGTTTTGAAGGAAGCTAGGTTCCTCAGCTTTATAGAAACTGTTAATTGAATTGTTAATTGTATGACACATTTTGTCTCAAATGTTTCTAATTTCATTTTGATTTATAATTCAAATATTCCAATCATTTTTTTTATGATGTACCCTAGCTACCACCTAGTTACATCACCACATATCATTAAACTGTCACATTGAATCTTGGTTTTATCTCCAGTATGATCAATTGAAATAATTACTTATAAATAGGTACAAAAGATCAGTCCCTCAGTGACAGAAACATTGTAAAATACGACATGCATGCTTTAACTGTCTTTTAAACAAAACAAATTTAACATTATCATACATCCAACCATTATAGCTCTACCAATGCAACTATCAGTACATACTTTCCCAAAATTCTCTATGTTCATGTCATACAATCCTCCTGCACTCAGGTTGCATGTTTTGTTGCATCTAATTATCATCGTGTAAAGTATCTTTTGATATTTGACCGGCATTTCATACCAATTTGAGTTAAATCTGTCACAATATGTAATCAGTGAATACATATTACATGACAATGATTACACGTTGTCGCATTAAATACTCACATTTTTTCTGCTAATGATGAAGCATAGTTCAATAGGATTTGTCCAAACAAACTGATGACTAACAAATGAAACTTTTCAGCAATAAGAAACAACACAAATCTTATTGCATCTGCAGTTTGATCGATATGCAAAATAATCTGTAAAATAAATGTAATGTAATTGATATTGGGGAGATTTAAGCATAAAGACATTGTTACTTGAACAGCAGTCATGCTAATTAGTAACATGTTTATCCCAACTAGCATTAAATTCATGTTCTGGCTGCATTCCTGTAGGGTATCAAAAAAGCTGAAAATATACAGAAATGGTGAATCAAGTAAACTATGACTATGTTAACTATATGCATATACAATTCATTGTCATATAATCAGTACATACTGAAGAGCTTTATGATGAGTGATCACACATTGCCTGAACTCTTCATGGCTTAATATAGAACTTTTGGTTGCCATTTCAACTTGATACCTATAGATTTGTTATTAGAAAATACTGTAATTAATGTGTGGATGAAAGTTTGATCGAGTTTTTATTCAGTATTTAACCGAATAATCCGACGTAAAAGTATTTAAGAAATAGTGCTTCGCAAAGATCCGAATGTGTTAAGACGAACAAATTTTTATTCAAAGCAATAATATTTACCCGCACACATCAAACAATCCGCTAGCATGATGAATGATAAGCATGTATAATGAATCTACGGTGACGATTATAAACACACCTAGGGTGGAAAGCAAAGCCATATGAATATAAGCGGCGAAAAAGTGATCGTCAACTTTTACGATCACGTAATTAGCTCGAAACAGTGGTTGTCTTGGACGAGTTTCATTCAGTGGTACAATGACATCCAAGGCGGGAGGAATCAACGGAATTGATATAAAAGCTATTAAAAACGACAGTAATGTTGCTGAAAGAAACATACGCGAATTGAACTATTTTATCTTAAAGCAATTGCCATAATCAACATGAATATTATTACGATACTGTGTATATACTTCTGTACAAATTGGCGATCCTGTTTCCTTGCGTAGTAATTTTGCTTAGCACGTGCAGTTCGTTCGTCAACACCTCCCAGTCTTTTAAAATAAGATCCAACAATGTTTTAATCTGCAATAGAAAATCATCAGGCTAGATACGTGTATAAAAGTGTATAAATAGTTTCAAATACTTAGAATTGACAGATTGTGAAGACAGTGATTATTTTTGAATAATAGAACGGAAAGGAATAATACAGTATAAAAAACAAAAGAAAGAAAAATAATAAGGAAGAAGTACTGCCAACATTGACATTTTGAATTAAAGCGAAGATATTCGAAATATATACAAATTTTTCTGATTGTGCAATTTATATATACGTACGCGCTGGTGATTCATAGAAACGTTGCTGAATTTAACGACACTTGCAATCGCTGTAAGTATGTGCGGAAATTCGTCGATTATTCCATCGATATCTCTTTCGCTGATCGATATACCGAACTGTATAACCTGTAGTACGTTAAAATATGCGTGTCGATATTATGTGATAATATTAAACGAAATAAGAATTAGAAATTTAGAAATATAAATACAAAGAAAAAATTGTTAAACGGAAAAAAGTGTCCTTCAAGAGAACAATTTAAATTCTTGGTAACTGCAATTTTAAGAGATTAAACATAATTTCCTTACCAATGGTAGCATGCCTATAAATATACAATAGTACACCACGTTCGCTCTGATTTTGTTTTCCCGGGCATGACGATATGGATTTAATCCAATTAAAGTCAAATATTTCTTAAGCGATTTGTAATTATGAAGAACGAATACGTTATTTCCCTGCACTCGTTGATTCTGAAACGCTGAATGTCTCGTTTAAATCGAAATCTCGAATCGATTATCGAAGAATCTATTCAGTTGCGCACATGCAAACACGGTTTACTGAACAATAATGCGATTAGTAAAGATTGAAAGATTTAATGTTCGATCGACTTTATTTATCGATCTATTTGTCTGATCGATATGTAACTAACCCCCGCCATTACAGTTTTCGATGCAGTTGCGTCATTAGTAGGTAACTAGTTGCTACAGTGTTAAGACATATAAAAAAGATTAATCACGAAATTCAATTGCAGTGAAAATACGAGTGTTGTTTGTTACATTCAAAATGTAGTGTGCAACAGTAGTGTGACATTACAGGACAAGGGATGAAACGAGTATGCGAGATCGAAGTTTAATTAATGTAACTATCAATTCAACTAAAGTAAATACCGCGCGTACTGATTGCGTCTTCAGGGTCCGCAAGTAGCGCCATTTTCAATCGATACAACTGTTGCTGATAAATATCACGATCGAAATACATTCACAGAAACGTGGAAATTGTCTTTTATATAACGATTGTCTACTCACTTTGTTTGCAATGACAGTGTTAAATTAATCTGTCGAGTACTGTAATGCACAGCAGTCCATGATGACGCAATCACGCGAGGCGAAATATTAAATGCAGTAACGAAACTTTTGTTCGAATGACAGCTGTATATTACGAAGACATTTTCGAATAATGACACGTTATGATCATCACTCTTCCGGTGTCTATCACAATGGTGTCCATATATGTCGTTAAATATTGAATACAGCAATGGCGGCAGAGACGAATTGCAGGGGAATATTCGTCAGGTAAGTTGATTTTGATACGTTGAATAGTAACAGTGTGTCTCTACAGTTTACGGGAAACGGGCGTATGTCGAAAGGGAAGTCCTCTTATTTCATATATAACGTTTAACGAGGATTGTGCTCGACAAAATAGTGGTGATATATTAATTAAATTAAGGTGTTGTGTAATAAATACTGCATGATATCTGATACATACGATTTCTTATTTATATTTAATATATATATAACTAGTTTTCTAATCCGTGTTTAATTATTAGGAAAAATATAATATAACGATTTTATTTTCACACGTGTTAATGGTTCACGATTTCACAAATTGGATAATATTTCATTATTTGCTTATACTTTTTTTACATGAAAATCTCCTTTCTTTGCATGCAGCACAAGTAATCAGCTCTACTCTACCCTTTTTCACTACATTTTTGTTTAGTTGATATTGATAACTTCTGATAGATACACTCACTCCCTCATTGACAGAAACATCGTAAAATATGACATGCACGCTTTCACTGCCTTTTGTCAAGAAAAAATTCATTAGCGTGTATAGATGCGTAACAAATTTTCGAATGTAACCGATTCATACTTTTCCATAGTTCTCCATGTTCATGTCATACAGTCCTCCGGCGCTCAAAATGGCGGGCTTACTGCATCTCAGTATCATTATACAAAGTAACTTTTGAAATTTGATCGGTATCTCGTACCAGTTGCAACTGTATCTGTACAATTCAAAAATGAAAAACATTTCACTGAATCGTGTATTGTTCTTCTCGGTGAATTTAAATGTCATTGCTTTCTGTACCATGCTGACTTACATTCTTTCTGCTAATGTTATGCTGTGATTCAGTATGATTTGCCCAAACAGACTGACGACGTACAAATGAATGTGTGAGCACACAAAGAACAGAATGAATCTGGCACTGTCCAACGGATGATCCATGTGCATAAGTATCTACAAAATAAATAAAATTTGATGTAGTGTTAGTTTAAGTACACGGACATATTTACTTGAACGGCTGTCGTGCTGATGAGTATCATGGTTATTGCGACCAGCATCAAATTCATACTCTCGCTACATTCCTGTACGTAATTGAAAAACCTAAAATCGTAAGAAAGAAAGAAATCAGTTAGACTCGATTTTGTTAATATACGGTAAAGTGTACTATAACCGATACTAACTCCAGAGCTTTGTGATGATAAATCACGCATTGCTTGAACTGATGGTGTTGCAAATTACTATGTTTGAAAATCGTTTCAATCTGGTATCTAAATTCGGGGTTGTAAAATATTTGAATTACTTGACAAGACCGGAAAGTTTTAACTGATCTTTATGAACCGTTATAGCATGGAAGCGGTGAGATTATATGTATTTTGAGATAAAATGTGAAAGTAGTAAAGGAATGATTACAAAGCGATTGTTAATGCGTTGGTCACAAATATTTTCACTAATCGGTGTTGTAAATGAAATGTAATGGAATAATTAATAGAAGGGAAAGTAATAACGAGGACGAGCGTTAGCAACAGTACGGAATAGTACGTATTAATAATTCGCTCTTCAATATGGCTGACTCGCAGCCATTTTGCTGCGGCAGTCAACGTTCTTATATTACATAGTGTTTATCTCAACCACATATTATTGTTCTCACATATACCGTTAATATAACCTAATTATATTTGTGGATTGAAATTGAATAATTATAGTAAAAGAATTTTTATTGAAAGTAGTACTTACCCGCACACATCAAACAATCCGCAAACGTGATGGATGATTAGTATGTATAAGGAATCTACGGTAATGATATTGTACACTGTCACCCACGTAGTCCAACCCATATGAAGAAAAACAGCGGTAAAATGATCATCCGCGTCTATAAATACATAACAAACTCCAAATAGCTGTTCCTTTGGACGAGTTTCATTCAGTGGTATTATTAAATCCAAAGTCGGATTTATTAAGGGGATGTATATGAAGCCTACTGTGGCCCACATTAAAGTGACTGTACAAAATATACGTAAGGTGAATTTTGCATCACTTGCTGTAGGACTATTATTTTTATTATAATATACCTCTGTACAAGTGGGCAAGTCTATTCCCTTGTTCAGTAATTTTCTCCAGTACCGTTAGTTCATCTGTCAGTACCTTCCAGTCGTTTAGGATAAAATTTAGCAATATTTTAATCTGCAATATGAAATAGATCTTGCAAACCGAAAACATTCTTCATGAAGTGATATAAATGTACGTACGCGTTTCTTGTTCAGTAAAATGTTTTTGAGTTTAATGTAACTTAAAAAGGCCAGGAGTAAATGAGGTATTTCGTCCAGTATTGCATCCAAATCCATTTTTCGGATTACTACACATAACTGTAAAAACTGTGGAATGGTGGATACGGTTGATATTATTACACTTTTGGAAGTACGCGAAGTCTACCTCTGTTACAGTTAAAATTCGTCAACTTATATTTGAAGGGTTCAAGAACACATTTTTTCAGTTCCAACTGGCAAGTGCACTAAGTGATAAGATACCACAATGTTTTCTACGTAGATTCAAGGTATGTCATTTGGGAAAGACGCTTTCAACAGATCTACCGAGTAACAAAGGTAGCAAATAAAAAAATGTGAAGAGATCACAAAACAATCACATACTGCAGTTGAAAGATTTAAAAATGACTGAAGTTGTAGGTTAAACAAGTCTTTGTAAGATAATTTCGAATGATCCTGTGGAATATAAAATTGTAAAAGTGTTTTACCAACGTTATCATGCCTATGATTAAGGTGTAGATCACCACATTCTGTCTGATTCTAACTCCTCGAGTCTCGTTGTACGGATTGAATCCGACCATCATTAAATATTTTTTAAGCGGTTTGTAGTGATGGAGATCGAACACGTCCTCAGATTGTGCTGCCTGATTCTGAAATACTGAATACCTACGTTTTACTCAGCACACGACTCCTCAAAGTGACTATCGAATGTATAGTTACGTTACATTCAACACAGATGATCAACTTTCGCGATAAATAAAAATGACTGTTAAATATTCGGTGGTCGTTTGTGATACAACAGATGAATGGGTGAACATTCTCATAATTACTACACGATTTAAGTGGATTAATTAAAGGAACAACTACCGCTCGTACTGTTTTCTTTTGCGGGTTCCGTGTACGACATTTTCGCTAGTACGACACCTCCGGTGGTAAACGTCGCGATGAAAATACTTCGAGAAAAGAATGCATGGTTTTCTTTATAAGGTCATTATCATCTCACCTTCAGTTGAAATGCCGCTGTTAAATAAATCAGGCGAATCAGACAGAGTACAACGGTCGATAATTCCACCTGCTCTTAACTTGAAGCGTCATTTGCCGTGTTGGTCCTGTTCGTTAACTGACAGACATAGATTATCTTATTGCGTTGGTATCGCGGTACGGTAAATTCATTTGCGGTATGTAAGCCAACGGAACATGTTGATTGTATTAAATAATCAATGAAGTAATTGCGAGAGGGTTGCGGAAGAACATTCGTGGGATGAGCAGGTGGTTTTGAAGTACTTGCTACTCGGTGTTTATGGCGGGTGCGCTCCTCGGTGGGGAAACATATTTGCAATTGAAAAGTGCAATAACGTATATCCGTAGTTTATATGAATCAGGTGTTCGTCGGAAGAGGATTACTTCCCTTCACGTGTCTGTTAACCGTCTCCATTCGAAGAGTAGCAAGTTTATTTTAAATTAGTGAATATTTCGTGGTGACAGGTAAGAAAACTACTTGTAGGTAGTTTTAAGAAATCTATAGAACTGCCGAAATATAACTGGAATGGGCTTCTTTTCTCACGCGCCAACTCGTGACATCTGTACACTTCACATCAGATTTATCATCAACGTCGACGAATAAACTTAGCGTCATTTACATATAGAAAATTGAAGATCAATTTCTGTGAGTTGTAATTATAGATAGGATTCTTGAGGACAAAGTAGTGTGTAGATAAAATTCTCTTCAAATATCTGACAACATTCAATTTTATAATTATTGATACAAATATTGTGCACTTTGAATTATTTACAGTGGCAACTAAGTTTACTAATTTTTATGATTTCTTCATAGAAATAATTATTACTGATTGGAAACCTTGAATACTTAAACATGATTGCTATCTTCAACTCATTAACTTGTTACAGAATAGTCTTGAAATTTGAAAGGGATCGATGTTACATTGAAATATTTATTTCTATGAAATCACTAATTTACCAACTGACACATATTGTCTGTGATCGGTTTTCTTGCGTGCAGAAAATAACCATACGTTTTTGTAGCAAAGTGGCTGCAGTTTTATCGTCATTATGGTTACTTAAGATGTGTGAAATTATTCTGTCATCGACACAAACATCGTAAAATATGACATACACGCTTTCAATACCTTTTATCAGAAAAGAGTTCATTAACGTGTGATGCGCAACAAATTTTCAAACGAAATACATACTTTTCCATAGTTCTCCATGTTCATGTCGTATAGTCCTCCTGCGCTCAAAACGACTGGTTTACTGCACCTCAGTATCATTATGCAAAGTAGCTTCTGAAACTTGATCGGTATCTCGTACCAGTCGGAACTGTATCTGTACAATTCACAAATGGAAGACATTGTATTGTTTTTGATTTAGTCAATGTAGCAGGCTGACTTACATCCTTTCTGCTAATATTGCGCTGTGATTCAGTATCATTTGTCCAAATAAACTGATGATGTACAGATGGATGTGTTCACAAATAAAGAACAGACTAAATCTGAGACACTCATGAGGTTTTGCCAGGTTCATAAGTACCTGTAAAATACACAAAATTAGATGTAGTGTTTGCGTAAGTATGCAAATATTATTACTTGAACGCCCGTCATGCTGATGAGTGTCATGTTTATCGCAACCAGGACAAGAAACATATTCTGGCTACATTCCTGTAGATTGTCGAAAAACCTAGAACCGTAACAATCGATAAGTCTCCGATTTTAAGTTACAAATCTTAATCGCTACTAACTTCAAGGCTTTATGATGAGTCATCACACATTGCTTGAACTGATCGTATCGTAACTCACGGTCCTGTGATGCCGTTTCAATCTGATATCTGTACAGTGTAAGGTATTAGGACTTAAAAGTTCGATTGCTAATTGGATTCGTATATCTCCAGAGCAAATCAATGGTTTAAAAATATTAATGTATTTTAAAAAAAGGAAACATGGTGAATTAACTGTCACAATTGTCACCGATCTCAAACGCGATAAGATCAATGGAAGGAATTGTAAAAATATGACCCTCAGCGAAAGTACTGTACAAAGAATTTTTCTTGGGTTATCAACCGCGGCCATTTTGTTTGCCAACGGTCTGTTTCGGAACCATTTTTTAACGATATCAAAGGCAGTCGAACTATTTCAGTAACAAGGTTTTGATTGGTACTCACCCGCATACATCAAACAATCCACAAACGTGGTGAATGATTAGTATGTACAACGAATCTACGATAGCGATACTATAGACTGTCACGAACGCGATCCAACTCAAATGAAGAAAGACGCCGATAAAATGATCATCAATATCCATAAATCCGTAAGAAGCCTTGAATAGTAGTTCCTTCGGACGAGTTTCGTTCAGTGGCATAACTAAATCCAGTGTCGGATTCATTAGTGGAGAATATATGCAGTATATTGTGGCCCCCACTAAGGTGTCTGTAAAATATATCAGCTTGCATCGTTTGCTATAAAAATGTTGATTATCGCTTTTGTATATACTTCTGTATGAGCGGGCTATTTTGCCCGCTTGTGAGGTCGTTTTCTCCAGCACCGGAAGTTCATCTGTCCACAGCTTCCAGTCGTTTAGAACAGAATTTAGCAATACTTGAAACTATAACGCAGAATAGTCAGATGTTGAACATGTAGAACTTATCAAGTAATATATACGTACGCGTTTCTTGTTTACTACAATGTTTTCGTATTTAATTAGACTTGTAATCATTAGGAGTATGTGAGGTATTTGGTCGATTATTCCGTCAACATCCTTTTCTTTGATTACTATTATTAACTGTAAACACTGTGGAATCTGTTAATGTCAGTTTTATTGGAAATACGTGAAATTCTAATAATCGTGCAATTTTAATAGTACAGTTAAAATTAGTTGTAATAATTTATTAGGAGAGTAATAAACATTTTTAGAGCGATTGTTTCAACTGGGATTACTATTAAACTGATCATAAGCGCAATAAAAAATTATGTCACTTTTTGGGACATATGTATAATTGAATTTTCATATAATTGCAATTGAAAGAAATTATAAAATAGCTCATTTTAAACAGTGATTGTAAATGTTTTACCAGTACTATCAGGCCTGAGATTATGGTGCAGACCACTACAGTGTGTTTGATACTGCTTCCTGTACTCTCGACGTATGGATTCAACCCGAGCGACACTAAATACTTTTTAAGCGGTTTGTAGTAAAAAAGATCGAACACCTCCGTAGCTTGTACTTGTTCATTCTGAAATACTGAATATCCACACTTCAATCGAAATCCATCGACCAATAAAACTAGTGACCGTATGAATACGTTACAATCAATGCATATTGTCACTTTCACGAAAAATAAAAATACAAAGATAAAATGTTTGGACGTTTGTGATACAGGTGAATAGGTGAACATTCTCATAATTACTACGCGATTTAGGTGGATCAAGAATGAATTAAAGTAACAAGTACCGCGCGTACTGTTTTCGATTGCGGGTTCCGTGTACGGCATTTTAAATTGGTACGGCATTGGCAGTGCAAACGTCGCGATCGAAATATTTCGAGAAAGGTTTGCGCGGTTTTCTTTATACGGTCATTAACTCGTCAACTTTAGTTCAAATCGTTCTGTTACATAAATCAGGCGAATCTGGCGGAGTACAACGGTCGATAATTCCACCAGCTCTTAACTTGAAGCGTCATTTGCCGTGTTGGTCCTGTTCGTTAACTGACAGACATAGATTATCTTATTCTGTTGGTATCGCGGTACGGTAAATTCATTCGCGGTATGTAAGCCAACGGAACATGTTGATTGTATTAAATAATCAATGAAGTAATTGCGAAAGGGTTGCAGAAGAACATTCGTGGGATGAGCAGGTGGTTTTGAAGTACTTGCTACTCGGTGTTTATGGCGGGTGCGCTCCTCGGTGGGGAAACATATTTGTAATTGAAAAGTGCAATAATGTATATCCGTAGTTTATATGAATCTGGTGTTCGTCGGAAGAGGATTACTTCCCTTCACGTGTCTTTTAACCATCTCCATTCGAAGAGTAGCAAGTTTATTTTAAATTAGTGAATATTTCGTGGTTTTATAGTGAACGCACTGTGACACGTCTGTGGTGAGTGTCTGTATTTACTACCCCTTTAAATCTCTCTTCGCAAGAATTAATTCTGGATAGATTTGTGTATCACACGAGAAACACTTTTGCATTCAAATAGAGAAAGGTATGATGAAACAACTTTTTATCGGATACGTTTCATTACAACAACACATGGTAACAGTTTAGTTCACGATCAACAACGTCGACAATTACACTTAGTATAAATTACATATAGAAAATTGTAGATTACTTTTCATGTCAGTTACAACCGTAGATAGGATTCTTGAAAACAGAGTAGTGCCCGAAAACAGCTTCGACTTAATTAGTGACATTCAGTTTTATAACTTACATTGACAGCCCCACGCAATGCAACCTTTATTGATTACGGTAGCACCTAAACGTGCAATTTCCACGTTTTGACCTAATAATCGTCTATTGATTTTGAACATTCTTCACTACAATTCATCTTCATTTCTACAATAAAATATTCGAAACGGTCTGTAATTTGATTGACATACAGATTGTTGCATTACGTATTGCGTTTAGATCCAAACATCTACTCGCAGCAAATCACTGATCAATTGAGAAACATTGCTTGCGATAAAAAAGTCAGTCCTTCCAGAATTAAAGTCCAATGTTTGCAAGTTTCTTCAGCGGATGCATTTGTCATTGTTAGTCGAGATGGCTTCAACTGGCGTCTCACATCATTCCCGCATTGATAGAAACATCGTGAAATACGACATGCATGCCTTCACCGCCTTTTGTCAAGAAAATGTTCCTCGTTAACGTACATCCAAGCACAACAGATTTCAAATGCAATACATACTTTCCCATAGTTCTCCATGTTCATATCGTACAGACCTCCCGCACTCAAAATGCACGGTTTGCTGCATCTAATTATCATCGTGACAAGTAATTTCTGAAACTTGATTGGTATCTCGTTCCAGTTGGAGCTGTATCTGTATTCAAAAGTGAAAAATGTTACATGCCATTGAATCGTACAATGTAGGTTCACTCAAAACGTGGTCAGAGGTCTCTGCAGAGAATACTTACATTTTTTCTGGTAGCAGTAAACTGTGGTTCAGCAGGATCTGCCCTAACAGACTGATGATGTATAAATGAAAATGTTCGCCTAAAAAGAACAGGACAAATCTGGCCGAGTCCAGAGGTCGATCCATGTAAAGAATTATCTGTGAAAAGAGTGTATGAGCTTCGATATGTTTGGTGGTCAGATAGTTTTACCTGGACTCCCGTTGTGCTGATGAGTAACATGTTCAGTCCGACCAGTAATAAATTCATGTTCTTGCTACAGTCCTGTAGCAAATTGAAAAACCTAGAAACGTAAAAAAGGGAATCGATAGAACGCTGATTATTACTCGCATTTCATTTTAATATCGGTACTAACTCTAGACCTCTATGATGAGTGATCAAACACTGCTTGAACATTTCATCTTTCACTTTTTCCTCTCTGCACGCCATTTCAACCTGATATCTGTGAGTAAAGGATACCGTAGTTAGAACGTAGATGTGTGAAGATCGGTTTAATGTTTACCACTCGGCTTGTCGAGGATACGAGACTTATTTCTAAGTTCGTATTCTGATATCGTAAAAGTGTTTAAGAAGCGAAGAGACGCGAATGTGTCGAGATGAAAGAGATTTTATTCGAAGCAATACTTGCCCACACACGTCGAACAATGCGCTAGCATGGTGAATGATAAGCATGTACAAGGAATCTACGGTGATGATTACGAACACGGTCAAAGATCCAGCCCAAAACATGTGAAGATAAACGGCGTAAAAGTAGTCGTCAGCGTTAAAGAATATGTAATTAACTTGGAATAGTTGATGTTTCGCTCGAGTTTCATTCCGTGGTAGAATGATATCCAATGTCGGAGGAATTAACGGGATGTAATTAAAAATCATTGTGAACGTCAGCAGAGTAACTGAAAACATCAACTGATCGAATAATTATCATCTTTATTACGATTTGGAATACCTCTGTAGAAATGAGCGAGTGTGTACCCCGTTGCAGTGATCTTGTCCAGCACGTATAATTCGTCTCCCAATGTTTCCCAGTCTTTTACTATAAAATCTAACAATATTTTAATCTGCAATGCAAAGTGGTGTAGTACGAAGTAGAAACCTGCAAGAAGTGATGTATGTACATACGCGTTCATTGTTCAGAATAATGTTTCCAAATTTCATGAGACTTATGATGACGAGAACTATGTGAGGTAGTAAGTCGATTATTTCGTCTATGTCTTTTGCACGGATTGCCACGAATAACTCTAAAACCTGCGAAATTACATCGTGTGTTTTTTTAGGAAAGTAGATTTCTTGTACGACACACTGTGAATACACACGTTGAAATGGGTGTTCGTAGTATAACACATAAAGTTATACTTTAACTTAATTTTCAACGTCTTCATCATTTATGTTCGTATCAGATATTAAATTTAAAAATGTCTAGTGTAATATAGTGGGTTAAGCAAGTCTTCCAAGCATAATCTGGCGTTGCTAGAAAATGCAAAAATTCCTTTACCAGCGGTATAATGCCCGAGACCAAGCTGTAGAAAATGAAATTCCGTCTAATTTTGCTTCCTCGAGATGTACAGTACGGATTCAGGCCCGTCACTGTCAAAAACTTTTCGAGCGCCTTGTAATGATGAAGGGCGAATACATTCTTGACCTGTGTCTGTTGAATCTGAAATTCTGCACATCCTCGTTTCAGTCGAAATACTACATCGATTGAGCTAACACGCGTTTGGTTATGCTAAGTATAAGATATGCGAAGTATAAAACTTCAGAGAACGTTTAATGGTCCTAATAGTAGTAGATATGAGAATATGTGACAGTTACAAAATTCACTTAATGCATCAAAGCAAAAATACGAGTGTTGTTTGTTACATTCGAAATGTAGTGTGCGTCAGGAGTGTGACGTTACAGGACAAGGGATGAAACGAGTATGCTAGATCGAAGTTTAATTAAAGTAACTATCAATTCAAGTAAAGTAAATACCACGCGTACTGTTTGCGTCTTCAGGGTCCGCAAGTAGCGCCATTTTCAATCGATACAACTGTTGCAGATAAATAACACGATCGAAATACATTCACAGAAACGTGGAAATTGTCTTTTATATAGCGATTGTCTACTCACTTTGTCTGCAATGACAGTGTTAAATTAATCTGTCGAGTACTGTAATGCACAGCAGTCCATGATGACGCAATCACGCGAGGCGAAATATTAAATGCAGTAACGAAACTTTTGTTCGAATGACAGCTGTATATTACGAAGACATTTTCGAATAATGACACGTTATGATCATCACTCTTCCGGTGTCTATCACAATGGTGTCCATATATGTCGTTAAATATTGAATACAGCAATGGCGGCAGAGACGAATTGCAGGGGAATATTCGTCAGGTAAGTTGATTTTGATACGTAAAATAGTCAGTGTCAGCGGTCGATTAATCCCCCGAAGGGAAGTCAGAGCAACGGTGAGCTCGAACAGAAACAGTGTGTCTCTGCAGTTTAAGGGAAACAGGCGTATGTCGAAAGGGAAGTCCCCTTATTTCATTATAGCGTTTAACGTTTCAATATAATAGAATAATTTTATTTTCCCACATATCAATGACGTCTCACACATCAGTGCAGTGCAAATAACGTAGTGTCAAAGAAATGGTAATCTTATTAATTAATTATATATCGTAGTTGTGTAGTCAATATACTTTGCATGACATCTCGTACAACCACTATTATTTCAGAGTACGAGAATATCATTAATATAATACATCAATTTTATTTTCACACATGTTAATGGTTCACGATTTCACAAACTGTATAATGTCTCATTGTTTGCTTCAATACTTTTACATGAAATCCAATCTCCTTTCTTTGCACGCAGTAATCAGCTCTACTCTACCTTTTTCATTTCCATTTCTGGTAGTTTTATCGGTAACAACCGTTTCATCGTCATTACGTTTAACTGATAGCTTCATATAGATACACTCACTCCCTCATTGACAGAAACATCGTAAAATATGACATACACGTTTTCACTGCCTTTTGTCAAGAAAAAATTCGTTAACATATGTGTAACAAATTTTCGAACGAAATACATACTTTTCCATAGTTCTCCATGTTCATATCATACAATCCTCCTGCACTCAAAATGCATGGTTTGCTGCTCCTCACTATCATGAAGCACAGTAACTTCTGAAATTTGATCGGTACCTCGTACCAGTTGCAGTTGTATCTGTACAATTAAAAAATGAAAAACATCTCATTGGAATGTGTACTGTTCTTCTCTATTGTTTCTGCACCATGCTGACTCACATTCTTTCTGCTAACATTGTGCTATGATTCAGTATGATTTGCCCGAACAGACTGATGACGTACAAATGAAACTGCACACATAAAAAGAACAGGACGAATCTGCTGCTGTCCAAAGGACGATCAATGTGCATTAGTATCTGCAAAATAAATAAAATTTGATGTAATTTTAGTTTAAGTACACGGACGTCTTTACTTGAACTCCCGTCGTGCTGATGAGTATCATGTTGATTGCGACCAACAGCAGGAACATATTCTGAGTACATTTTTGTAGGTAACCGAAAAACCTAAAATCATAGCGCAATATGGCATCAATAAGATACTCTTAATATACAGTTGTATAATCGGTACTAACTCCAGAGCTTTGTGATGGGTTATCACACATAGCTTGAATTGATGGTACTGTACTTTATTACTTTCTAAAGCCATTTCAATCTGGTATCTATAAGAGATTGTAATATTAGACATAGGCATAAATGTGATTGATTTTAGTATAGCAGTAATAGTGGTTCAGGAAGCATTAAGGTTTTACAAATTTTGAGAAATAAAGCCGTTGTAAAAGTAGCGAAGGTTGCGGAACAATTGTCAGTGCGTTGTTGGTCACAATTATTACTAATTCGTGATGAAATGTAATGGAATAATTAATAGAAGGGAAACTAATAACGATGATTATCGTTAGCAAAAATATGGAATAGTATGTATTTTTAGTAATTCGGTCTTCAGTATGGCCGACGCGCGGCCATTTTACTGCGGCAACGTCATATTATATTGTGTTTACCTCGACCACATATTATTGCTCTCACGTATACCGTTAAAATAACCGAATTATATTGATGGATTTAGATTGAATAATTCGAGTAACAAAATTTTGATTGAAAGTAATAGTTACCCGCATATATCAAACAGTCCGCAAACGTGATGAATGATTAATATGTATAAAGAATCTACTGCAGCGATATTGTATACTATTACGAACGCGGTCCAACTCAAATGAAGAAAAACACTGGTAAAATGATCGTCGATATCTATAAATACATAACAAACACCGTATAGTTGTTGCTTTGGTCGAGTTTCATTCAGTGGCACAATTAAATCCAATGTCGGATTTATTAACGGAATATATATAAAACATATAACGGCCGTTATTAAGGTAACTGAAAGAAGTTTATAATTAGAAAAAGTAAATAAGTTTAAGGCAGAAAATTTCTATTAATTATTTATTAGAAATCTGTATAAATACGGTGTTGTACCTCTGTATAAATAGGCAAGTTTATTCCCTTGCGCAGTCGTTTTCTCCAGGACCGGTAATTCATTTGTCAGTACTTTCCAGTCGTTTACGATAAAATTTAGCAATATTTTAATCTGCAATACGAAATAGTGCAGATCTAGTATACCGAAAACCTTCATAAAGTGATATAAATGTACGTACCTGTTTCTTGTTGAGTACAATGTTTTCGAATTTAATTAGACTTGAAATGGTTAGGAGTAGATGAGGTGCTTGGTCGATCATTCCGTCGAAATCCGTATCGCGGATTACTACACATAACTGTAGAAACTGTGGAATCGTGGATACCGTTGATATTATTACACTTTCGGAAGTACGCGAAGTCTACCTCTGTTACGGTTAAAGTTCGTCAACTTATATTTGATTCAAGGTATATCATTTGGGAAATACAGACACTTTCAACAGATCTCTACCGAGTAACAAAGGCAGGGCAAATAAAAAAATGTGAAGAGATCACAAAACAATCACAGATAAGTTGAAAGATTTAAAAATGACTGAAGTTGTAGGTTAAACAAGTCTTTTTAAGATAATTTCGAATGATCCTGTGGAATATAAAATTGTAAAAGTGTTTTACCATAGGTATTATGCCTAAGACTAACGTGTAGACCACCACCTTCTGTCTGATTCTACTACCCCGCGTCTCGCTGTACGGATTCAATCCGAGCATCATTAAATATTTTTTAAGCGATTTGTAGTGATGAAGATCGAATACATCCTTAGCTTGTACTCCTTGATTCTGAAATGCTGAATATCTGCGCTTTACTCGGAATTTTAAATCAATCAAGTGACTATCGAAGTTACATTTTATACGAATTATCAAACACTTTCTCGATAATTCTCGTAAGTAGATGAATGAACCTACTCATAATTACTACACTAAGATGAGCGAGAATTAATGAAAGTAACAAGTATCGCGCGTACTGTTTTCGTTTGCCACTATGGCGGACATTTTTACTGGTACGACACCGTACAACCGTCGCGTTCGAAATACTTCGGCACATGAATGGAAGGTGTACCTTATAGGGTCATTGTCGTATCATCTTCAGTAAATGACACTTCTGAATAATGCAGTCGAGTATCGCAGGGTGAGATAATTCCATAAGCCGTTCGAGGCGTCAATCGCAGTATCAACCCTATCGATGAACTGACAGATATTCGTTATCGTGTTATATTGAAAGTGACACGAAATTTTTTAGCGTTAGGTAGCAGAACTATACTTGGTAGCTTTAAGTAATCCATGAAGCTGTCGTGTTGCGACGAGGGACACTCGAGGAGTAAACAGGTGACTTTGTTGCATTCGCTGGTGGGGATTTGTGAAACAGTTATTGCTACAACGTGAATTATGTCGTGTGCGATTGCAAAAACGATACGGATTTATGTCGAAAGATGTAACCGGGATTTGTACTAAAAAAAATAGTCAAGGTAATTTGTAATAACATTAACTGTATTATGTGCTTGCACAGTGAACATAGTCTGATACATGATATCTATCATAATTGGATTCCATCAATTTTACTCGCCAATCTAAACAATTCTAGTTTTATATGAAAAATTTTTTACGACGATTGTGTTGAATTTTTACACGAATCCCACGGATTTATAAGAGGGAGGATCAGTTTTGAATGTCAGTGTCAGTTGATCCTCCGAAGGAAAGGGCATTAGGTGAATTCGAACGGAAACAGTGTGTCTCCGCAGTTTACGGGAAACGGGCGTATGTCGAAAGGGAAGTTCTCTTGCTTCATATATCGTTCAACCAGGGTTGTGCTCGACAAAATAGTGGCGATATATTAATTATGGTGTGTAGTAAATATTGCATGATATCTGATACATATATAAGACTGAGTTACACGCGTGGAATACTACCATGCTCAAGTATTAAAAAAAATATAATATAACGATTTTATTTCAGAATAGCAGTTTCAATATAATACACTATTTTAATTTTCGCACATATCAATGACATCAGTTTCACACATCAGTGCAGTGCAAATAACTTAGTGTCAAAGTAGTGATAGTCTATATTAATTAATTATATTATGTAGTTGCATAGTCAATATACTTTACATGACATCTCATACAACCACTATTTTATTTTGACACACGTTAATGGTTCACGATTTCACAAACTGGCTAATGTTTCACTGTTTGCTTCAATACTTTTTTTGCATGAAATTCTATCTCCTTTCTGTGTACGCAGAACAATATTCTGTACTCTGCCCTTTTTCATCTATATTTTTGCTAATTCGTTTTATCGGTAACAACCATTTCGTCATTATGCTTAGTTCATACTGATAGGTTCTGATACACTTACTCCCTCATTGACAGAAACATCGTAAAATATGACATGCACGCTTTCACTGCCTTTTGTTAAGAAAAAATTCATTAACATATGTGTAACAAATTTTTGAACGAAGTACATACTTTTCCATAGTTCTCCATGTTCATGTCATACAGTCCTCCTGCGCTCAAAATACATGGTTTGCTGCTCCTCACTAACATGAAGCAAAGTAACTTTTGAAACTTGATTGGTACCTCACACCAGTTGGAACTGTATCTGTAACACAATTCAAAAGTTCAAAATACATTTGATCGAATCGTATAGAGGAAGTTCATATTCACTCAACAGGTTTCTGTTCCATATCGAGTACTCACATTTTTTCCGCCAACTGTGCGCTGTGGTTCAGTATGATCTGACCAAATAGACTGATAACGTACAAATGAAACTGCACACATAAGAAGAACAGGACGAATCTGCTACTGTCCAAAGGACGATCAATGTGCATTAGTATCTGTAAAATAAGTAGAACTTTATATGGTTTTAGTTTAAGTGTACGGATATTTTTACTTGAACAGCCGTCGTGCTGATGAGTATCATGGTTATTGCGACCAGCATCAAATTCATATTCTGGCTACATTCCTGTAGGTAATTGAAAAACCTGAAATCGTAAGAAAGAAAGAAATCAGTTAGACTCGATTTTGTTAATGTACGGTAAATTGTACTATAATCGATACTAACTCCAGAGCTTTGTGATGATAAATCACGCATTGCTTGAACTGATGGTGTTGCAAATTACTATGTTTGAAAATCATTTCAATCTGGTATCTAAATTCGGGGTTGTAAAATGTTAGAATTACTTGACCAGACCGGAAAGTTTTAACTGATCTTTATGCACCGTTATAGCATGGAAGCGTTGAGATTCTATGTATTTTGAGATAAAACGTGAAAGTAGCAAAGGAATGATTACGAAGCGATTGTTAATGCGTTGGTCACAAATATTTTCACTAATCGGTGTTGTAAATAAAATGTAATGGAATAATTAATAGAAGGGAAAGTAATAACGAGGACGAGCGTTAGCAACAGTACGGAATAGTACGTATTAATAATTCGCTCTTCAATATGGCTAAAGTAAGTAGTACTTACCCGCATATATCAAACAATCCACAAACGTGATGAATGATTAATATGTATAAAGAATCTACTGCAGCAATATTGTAGACTGTCACGAACGCGGTAAAACTCATATGAAGAAAAATACTGGTAAAATAATCGTCAGTATCTATGAATACATAACAAACACCGAATAATTGTTCCCTCGGACGTGTTTCATTGAGTGGCATTATTAAATCCAATGTCGGATTTATTAACGGAATGTATATAAAACATATAACGGCCATTATTAAGGTAACTGAAAGAAGTTTATAATTAAAAAAACTGAATAAGTTTAAGGCAGAAAATTTTTATTAATTATTTATTATAAATCAGTATAATTACGGTGACGTACCTCTGTATAAATGGGCAAGTTTATTCCCTTGCGCAGTCGTTTTCTCCAGCACCGGTAGTTCATCCGTCAGTACCTTCCAGTCGTTTACAATAAAATTTAGCAATATTTTAAGCTGCAATACGAAATAGATCTTGCAAACTGAAAACATTCTTCATGAAGTGATATAAATGTACGTACGCGTTTCTTGTTCAATATAACGTTTTCAAATTTAATGAAACTTAAAATGGTGAGGAGTAAATGAGGTACTTGGTCGATTATTCCATCGATATCCGTTTCTCGGATTACTACACACAACTGTAAAAACTGTGGAATCGTGGATACGGTTGATATTATTACACTTTGGGAAGTACGCGAAGTCTACCTCTGTTACAGTTAAAGTTTGTCAACTTATATTTGATTCAAGGTATATCATTTGGGAAATACAGACGCTTTCAACAGATCTCTACCGAGTAACAAAGGCAGAGCAAATAAAAAATGTGAAGAGATCACAAAACAATCACAGATAAGTTGAAAGATTTAAAAATGACTGAAGTTGTAGGTTAAACAAGTCTTTTTAAGATAATTTCGAATGATCCTGCGGAATATAAAATAGTAAAAGTGTTTTACCAACGGTATCATGCCTATGACTATCGTGTAGTACACCACGTTCTGTATGATACTATTTCCTCGAGTCTCACTGTACGGATTCAATCCGACCATCATTAAATATTTCTTAAGCGATTTGTAGTGATGAAGATCGAATACATCCTTAGCTTGTACTCCTTGATTCTGAAATACTGAATACCTACGTTTTACTCAGCACACGACTCCTCAAAGTGACTATCGAATGTATAGTTACGTTACATTCAACACAGATGATCAACTTTCGCGATAAATAAAAATGACTGTTAAATATTCGGTGGTCGTTTGTGATACAGCAGATGAATGGGTGAACATTCTCATAATTACTACACGATTTAAGTGGATTAATTAAAGGAACAACTACCGCTCGTACTGTTTTCTTTTGCGGGTTCCGTGTACGACATTTTCGCTAGTACGACACCTCCGGTGGTAAACGTCGCGATGAAAATACTTCGAGAAAAGAATGCATGGTTTTCTTTATAAGGTCATTATCATCTCACCTTCAGTTGAAATGCCGCTGTTAAATAAATCAGGCGAATCAGACAGAGTGCAACGGTCGATAATTCCACCTGTTCTTAATCCGAAGCGTTATTTGCTGTGTTGGTCCTGTTCGTTAACTGACAGACATAGATTATCTTATTGCGTTGGTATCGCGGTACGGTAAATTCATTCGCGGTATGTAAGCCAACGGAACATGTTGATTGTATTAAATAATCAATGAAGTAATTGCGAAAGGGTTGCAGAAGAACATTCGTGGGATGAGCAGGTGGTTTTGAAGTACTTGCTACTCGGTGTTTATGGCGGGTGCGCTCCTCGGTGGGGAAACATATTTGCAGTTGAAAAGTGCAATAACGTATATCCGTAGTTTATATGAATCAGGTGTTCGTCAGAAGAGGATTACAGTAAAAACTGGATAACTGCGAGAAAAGATGGACTGGATAACTGCAACGTTACTATCCCCACCACTAGGGGGATTCCCCCTTCAATGTTGATACTTGAAAAGCGAGCAGCGTATGTAACGTAATCCGAATCGGCATATCGATGAGACAATACTAATGCAACAATAAAACTTTTTTGTTTCTCAATTGTTACTAATGAAATTTTTACTAACGAATTTGTGAGATTTTTCTGATTAAAATGAAACCAAACATGATATAGTTTCAATTATATTTACTTGTTGATACGGATTAAATAACTATCATAAATTACAAAAACGTGTTGTGCTCCTTAAAATAATAATAAAAGTACACTAAAACTGGATAACTGCGACAAAATCAGGACCCAAGCGTTGCAGTTATCCAGTCGAGGTGTCGATTCTCTGTTTACATTTGACTCGAGCTGAGCCTCGAACGTAGAAAAGGACAGAATGAACGAGAGAGAGAGAGGTCCGAGACAATCGACAGAAACGTATCGATATGACAATACTAATGCAACAATTAAACTTTTTTATTTTTCAATTTTGCTAAATGTTACTTTTACCAATGTAATTGTGAGATTCTCCTGAATAAAATAAGACCAAACATGGCATAGTTTGTACATTTGAGAAGTCTAAATGCTAACTGACTGCGTTCGATCACAGGATTTTCGCACGCGACAAGTATTTTTACTGTTTGGAGTTGTATATTTTTAGGAAAACCGTTACATTGTAAATCTTGAACGTGCAACACAAAAAATAGGAACTCGTAACGTTAATTTATTGCAGTTTAGCGAAAACAGCGTTATTTTAAGAAGCACAACACGTTTTTGTAATGTGTGTACTTATTTAATCCGTGTCAACAAGTAAATATTATTCAAACTATATCATGTTTGGTCTCATTTTAATTGGAAAAATCTCACAAATTCGTTAGTAAAAATTTCATTAGTAACAATTAAGAAATAAAAAAGTTTAATTATTGCATTAGTGTTGTCACATCGATACGTTTCTGTCGGTGTTATCTTTTCTCGGACCTCTCTCTCTCTCGTTCATTCTGTCCTTTTCTACGTTCGACGCTCGGCTCGAGTCAAATGTAAACAGAGAATCGACACCTCGACTGGATAACTGCAACGCTTGGGTCCCGATTTTGTCGCAGTTATCCAGTTTTTACTGTACTTCCCTTCACGTGTCTGTTAACCGTCTCCATTCGAAGAGTAGCAAGTTTATTTTAAATTAGTGAATATTTCGCGGTTTTATAGTGAACGCACTGTGACACATCTGTGGTGAGTGTCTGTATTTACTACCCCTTTAAATCTCTCTTCGCAAGAATTAATTCTGGATAGATTTGTGTATCACACGAGAAACACTCTTGCATTCAAATAGAGAAAGATATGATGAAACAACTTTTTATCGGATATGTTTCATTACAACAACACATGGTAACAGTTTAGTTCACGGTCAACAACGTCGACAATTACACTTAGTATAAATTACATATAGAAAATTGTAGATTACTTTTCATGTCAGTTACAACCGTAGATAGGATTCTTGAAGACAGAGTAGTGCCCGAAAACAGCTTCGACTTAATTAGTGACATTCAGTTTTATAACTTACATTGAGAGCCCCACGCAATGCAACCTTTATTGATTACGGTAGCACCTAAACGTGCAATTTCCACGTTTTGACCTAATAATCGTCTATTGGTTTTGAACATTCTTCACTACAATTCATCTTCATTTCTACAATAAAATATTCGAAACGGCCTGTAATTTGATTGACATACAGATTGTTGCATTACGTATTGCGTTTAGATCCAAACATCTACTCGCAGCAAATCACTGATCAATTGAGAAACATTGCTTGCGATAAAAAAGTCAGTCCTTCCAGAATTAAAGTCCAATGTTTGCAAGTTTCTTCAGCGGATGCATTTGTCATTGTTAGTCGAGATGGCTTCAACTGGCGTGTCACATCATTCCCGCATTGATAGAAACATCGTGAAATACGACATGCATGCCTTCACCGCCTTTTGTCAAGAAAATGTTGCTCGTTAACGTACATCCAAGCACAACAGATTTCGAATGCAATACATACTTTCCCATAGTTCTCCATGTTCATATCGTACAGACCTCCCGCACTCAAAATGCATGGTTTGTTGCACCTCAGTATCATTATGCAAAGTAACTTCTGATACTTGATCGGTACCTCGTACCAGTCGCAGTTGTATCTGTACAACACAAAAATGAAACACATCTCATCTCCATTGTTTCTGTTATTGACTCACATTCTTTCCGCTAATTTTGTGCTGTGATTCAGTATGATTTGCCCGAATAGGCTGACGACGTACAAATGAAAGTGGGAGCACACAAAGAACAGAATGAATCTAGCACTGTCCAGAGGTCGGTCCATGTGCATAAGTATCTGCAAAATAAGTAAAATTTGATGTAGTGTTAGCTTAAGTACACGGACATATTTACTTGGACGGCCGTCATGCTGATGAGCGTCATGTTCAACGCAACTAGCATCAGAAACATATTCTGGCTGCATTCCTGTAGATTGTCGAAAAACCTAGAACCGTAACAATCGATCAGTCTCCGATTTTAAGTTACAAATCTTAATCGCTACTAACTTCAAGGCTTTATGATGAGTCACCATACATTGCTTCAACTGATCATACTGTAATTTACGATCCTGTGATGCTGTTTCAATCTGATATCTGTACAGTGTAAGGTATTAGGACTTAAAAGTTCGATTTCTAATTGGATTCGTATAACTCCAGAGCAAATCATTGGTTTAAAAATATTAATGTATTTTAAAAAAAGGAAACATGGTGAATTATTAACTGTCACAATTGTCACCGATCTCAAACGCGATAAGATCAATGGAAGGAATTGTAAAAATATGACCCTCAGCGAAAGTACTGTACAAAGAATTTTTCTTGGGTTATCAACCGCGGCCATTTTTTTTGCCAACGGTCTGCTTCGGAACCATTTTATTAACGATATCAAAGGCAGTCGAACTATTTCAGTAACAAGGTTTTGATTGGTACTCACCCGCATACATCAAACAATCCACAAACGTGGTGAATGATTACTATGTACAACGAATCTACGACAGCGATATTGTAGACTGTGACGAGCGCGGTCCAACCCATGTGAAGAAAAACACCGGTGAAATGATCGTCAACATCGATAAATACGTAATAAACACCGAATAGTTGGTCCCTCGATCGAGTTTCATTGAGAGGAATTATCAAATCTAGAGTCGGATTTATTAAGGGAATATATATGAAGCCTATTGTAGCTCCGATTAAGGTGACTGTAAGAAATAATCATTTTATTTGCTATAAACATAATCTTCATTATTCTTGTCGTGATACGTACCTCTGTAAAATTGAGCAAGTTTACACCCTTCTGCAGTTGTTTTCTCCAGCACCGCCAGTTCATGCGTCCAAACCTTCCAATCCATCAGAATAAAATTTAGCAATATTTTAAACTGTAACGCAGAATAGTCAGTACACAGGCTACGAAACTTTATAAGATAGTATATTTGTACGTACACGGTTCTTGTTCAGTAAAAAGTTTTCGAATTTAATTATGCTCACAACGACTAGGAGTATATGAGGTACTTGGTCGATTATTGCGTCGAGATCCGTGTCTCGGATTACTATACATAACTGTAGGATCTGTGGAATCGTGGATACGGTTGATATTATTACACTTTTGGAAGTACGGTCTACCTCTGTTACAGTTAAAATTTGTCAACTTATATTTGAAGGGTTCAAGAACACATCTTTTCAGTTCCAACTGGCAAGTGCACTGAGTGATAAGATACCACAACGTTTTCTACGTAGATTCAAGGTATGTCATTTGGGAAAGACGCTTTCAACAGATCTACCGAGTAACAAAGGTAGCAAATAAAAAAATGTGGAGATCACAAAACAATCACATACTGCAGTTGAGAGATTTAAAAATGACTGAAGTTGTAGGTTAAACAAGTCTTTTTAAGATAATTTCGAATGATCCTGTGGAATATAAAATTGTAAAAGTGTTTTACCAACGGTATCATGCCTATGACTAAGGTGTAGAACACCACATTCGCACTGATCATGCTTCCCCGAGTCTCGATGTACGGATTCAATCCGAGCGTCGTTAAATACTTTTTAAGCGGTTTGTAGTGATGGAGATCGAATACATCCTCTTGTACTTGTTCATTCTGAAATACTGCATATCCACACTTCAATCGAAATCCATCGATCAATAAAATTACTGGAGACCGTATACGTTACATTCGATACAAATTGTCACTTTCACGAAAAATAAAAATACAAAGATAACTAAATATTCGGTCGTTTGTTATGAATGGGTGAACATAATTACTACACAATTTGGTGGATGGAGAATTAATTAAAGTAACAAGGTCCTGTACTGTTTTCTTTTGTGGGTTCCGTGTACGGCATTTTTCACTGGTACGGCACAAACGTTGCGATCGAAATATTTCGACATAGGGTTGCGCGGTTTTCTTTATACTGTCATTGTCAGCACGTCTTTACAATAACTCTTAAATAAATCAGGTAAATCTGTCAATGCACTGCGGTCGATAATTCCATCCGAAGAGTCAATTGCTGCATCGACCATGTTTGTTGACTGACAGAGGTAGATATTCTTATGTTACAATCATGGTATAAGGCAGCGGCACGTGTTGCTTGTTTTAAATAATAAATGATTGCGATAGGGCGGAAGGGGTACCCTCGTGGGATTTGCAGGTGGTTTTGAAGTATTTGCTAGTTGGTGTTTATGGCAGGAGACAATTTTCTTGTTGGCTTTATGGTAACTGTGACACGGTATCTGTGATCCATCTGTATTTATTTAACCTGTTTAAATGTTGCAACAAGTTTCGCAGTTCAGTTTGGATAATTGTGTATCACGCGAACAGCACTTGCATTCAAATATTGTAGAGATATGTTTTCTGTCCACAGTTTCATTACAATGGTAACAGTTTTATTCAGATTCATCTAACAGCTTTCATTAAAATTAACATCAATCATATGAAACATTGTAGATTATTTACTTTCATTATAAAAGTAGAACAGAGTTCATGAGTGGCTTATGAAAACAGCTTTTATTGTTTAGTGATATTTTACCATAATTTGACTCCGCGTAAACATTGTGTATTCTGTAACAACTATGCGACTTCCAATTTGCCAGGAAATCTCGTTCGTGGATACAGTTTCATTGTACTTATGCTTACTTGAGTTTGACAGCTCTCACTCTCTCATGGACAGAAACATCGTAAAATACGACATGCACGTTTTCACTGCCTTTTGTCAAGAAAAAATTCGTTAACATATGTGTAACAAATTTTCGAACGAAATACATACTTTTCCATAGTTCTCCATGTTCATGTCATACAGTCCTCCTGCACTCAAAATGCATGGTTTGCTGCTCCTCACTATCATGAAGCAAAGCAACTTCTGAAACTTGATCGGTACCTCGTGCCAGTTGCAGTTGTATCTGTACAATTAAAAAATGAAAAACATCTCATTGGAATGTGTACTGTTCTCTATTGTTTCTGCACCATGCTGACTCACATTCTTCCTGCTAACATTGTGCTGTGATTCAATACAATTTGTCCGAACAGACTGATAACGTACAAATGAAAGTGTGAGCACAAAAAGAACAGGATGAATCTGGTACTGTCCAGAGGACGATCCATGTGCATAAGTATCTGTAAAATAGATAAAAGTTGATATGCTTTTAGTTTAAGTACACGGATATTTTTACTTGAACTCCAGTCGTGCTGATGAGTATCATGGTTATTGCCACCACTAACAGGAACATATCCTGAGTACATTTTTGTAGGTAACCGAAAAACCTAAAATCATAACGAAATATCGCATAAGAAAGATACTCTTTATTTACAGTTATAGTCGGTACTAACTCCAGAGCTTTGTGATGAGTTACCACACATAGCTTGAATTTATGGTACTGTACTTTATTATCTTCTAATGCCATTTCAATCTGGTATCTATAAGAGATTGTAATATTAGGCAAAGGCATAAATGTGATTGATTTTAGTATAGCAGTAATAGTGGTTCAGGAAGCATTAAGATTTTACAAATTTTTAAAAAACAAAGCCGTCGTAAAAGTAGCGAAGGTTGCGAAACAATTGTCAGTACGTTGTTAGTCACAATTATTACTAATTGGTGATGAAATGTAATGGAATAATTAATAGAAAGGAAAATAATAACGATGATTATCGTTAGCAAAAATATGGAATAGTATGTATTCTTAGTAATTCGGTCTTCAGTATGGCCGACGCGCGGCCATTTTACTACGACAACGTCATATTATATTGTGTTTACCTCGACCACATATTATTGCTCTCACGTATACCGTTAAAATAATCGAATTATATTTGTGGATTGAGATTGAATAATTAAAGTAAAAGAATTTACTCTAATAAGTAAGTAGTACTTACCCGCATATATCAAACAATCCACAAACGTGATGAATGATTAATATGTATAAAGAATCTACTGCAGCGATATTGTATACTATTACGAACGCGGTCCAACTCAAATGAAGTAAAACACTGGTAAAATGATCGTCGATATCTATAAATACATAACAAACACCGTATAGTTGTTCCCTTGGTCGAGTTTCATTCAGTGGCATTATTAAATCCAATGTCGGATTTATTAACGGAATATATATAAAACATATAACGGCCGTTATTAAGGTAACTGAAAGAAGTTTATAATTAGAAAAAGTAAATAAGTTTAAGGCAGAAAATTTCTATTAATTATTTATTATAAATCAGTATAATTACGGTGTCGTACCTCTGTATAAATGGGCAAGTTTATTCCCTTGCGCAGTCGTTTTCTCCAACACTGGTAGTTCATCCGTCAGTACCTTCCAGTCGTTTACAATAAAATTTAGCAATATTTTAATCTGCAATACGAAATAGATCTTGCAAACCGAAAACATTCTTCATGAAGTGATATAAATGTACGTACGCGTTTCCTATTCAATATAATGTTTTCAAATTTAATGAGACTTAAAATGGTGATGAGTAAATGAGGTATTTCGTCGATTATTCCATCGAGATCCGTGTCTCGAATTACTACACATAACTGTAAAAACTGTGGAATCGTGGATATCGTTGATATTATTACACTTTTGGAAGAACGCGAAGTCTACCTCTGTTACAGTTAAAATTCGTCAACTTATATTCGATTCAAGGTATATCATTTGGGAAATACAGACGCTTTCAACAGATCTCTACCGAGTAACAAAGGCAGAGCAAATAAAAAAATGTGAAGAGATCACAAAACAATCACAGATAAGTTGAAAGATTTAGAAATGACTGAAGTTGTAGGTTAAACAAGTCTTTTTAAGATAATTTCGAATGATCCTGTGGAATATAAAATTGTAAAAGTGTTTTACCATAGGTATCGTGCCTAAGACTAAGGTGTAGACCACCACTTTCTCTCTGATTCTACTTCCTCGTGTCTCGTTGTACGGATTCAATCCGAGAATCGTAAAATATTTTTTAAGCGATTTGTAGTGATGAAGATCGAATACATCCTTAGCTTGCACTCCTTCATTCTGAAATGCTGAATATCTGCGCTTTACTCGGAATTTTAAATCAGTCAAGTGACTATCGAAGTTACATTTTATACGAATTATCAAACACTTTCTCGATAATTCTCGTAAGTAGATGAATGAACCTACTCATAATTACTACACTAAGATGAGCGAGAATTAATGAAAGTAACAAGTATCACGCGTACTGTTTTCGTTTGCTTCTATGACGGACATTCTTGCTGGTACGACACCGTACAACCGTCGCGTTCGAAATACTTCGGCAAATGAATGGAAGGTGTACCTTATAGGGTCATTGTCGTATCATCTTCAGTAAATGACACTACTGAATAATTCAGTCGAGTATCGCAGGGTGAGATAGTTCCATAAGCCGTTCGAGGCGTCAATCGCAGTATCAATCCTATCGATGAACTGACAGATATTCGTTATCGTGTTATATTGAAAGTGACACGAAATTTTTTAGCGTTAGGTAGCAGAACTATACTTGGTAGCTTTAAGTAATCCATGAAGCTGTCGTGTTGCGACGAGGGACACTCGAGGAGTAAACAGGTGACTTTGTTGCATTCGCTGGTGGGGATTTGTGAAACAGTTATTGCTACAACGTGAATTATGTCGTGTGCGATTGCAAAAACGATACGGATTTATGTCGAAAGATGTAACCGGGATTTGTACTAGAAAAAATAGTCAAGGTAATTTGTAATAACATTAACTGTATTTTGTGCTTGCACAGTGAACATAGTCTGATATATGATATCTACCATAATCGGATTCCATCAATTTTACTCGCCAATCTAAACATTTCTAGTTTTACATGAAAAATTTTTCACGACGATTGATTTGAATTTTTACACGAATCCCGTTTATAAGAGATTTGATCAGTTTTGGATATCGGTGTCATTAAAATGATACAACAGTGGTAACATCAGATTCATGTGCCATCAACGTCGACGACAATTACACACAGTATCAGTTACATATAGAAAATTGTAGATTACTATTTATGTCTACCATTGATAGCCCCATGTAATACATTATTGTGCGTCCTTTATCGATTGCAGTAGCAACTAAGTTTGCAATTTCTAGTTTCGACAATTTTCTTGCTACTGAACTGTCTTAACAAAAGAAATACTCAAAAAGTACAGAAACTTGATCGACAAACTGATGATTGTGTCAAATCAGAAATTTACCAACTGACAAATATTTCATTGCTTGCGATGAAAAAGTCAGTCCTCCCAGAAATTAAAGTCCAATGTTTGCAAGTTTCTTCAGCGGTTGCATTTGTCGTTGTTAGAGATGGCTTCAAGTGGCGTGTCACATCATTCCCGCATTGATAGAAACATCGTGAAATACGACATGCATGCCTTCACCGCCTTTTGTCAAGAAAATGTTGCTCGTTAACGTACATCCAAGCACAACAGATTTCGAATGCAATACATACTTTCCCATAGTTCTCCATGTTCATATCGTACAGACCTCCCGCACTCAAAATGCACGGTCTGCTGCATCTAATTATCATCTTGAAAAGTAATTTCTGAAACTTGATTGGTATCCCGTCCCAGTTGGAGCTGTATCTGTATTCAAAAGTGAAAAATGTTACATTCCATTGAATCGTACAATGTAGGTTCACTCAAAACGTGGTCAGAGGACTCTGCAGATAATACTTACATTTTTTCTGGTAGCAGTAAACTGTGGTTCAGCAGAATCTGCCCTAACAGACTGATGATGTATAAATGAAAATGTTCGCCTAAAAAGAACAGGACAAATCTGACCGAGTCCAGAGGTCGATCCATGTAGAGAATTATCTGTGAAAAGAGCGTATGAGCTTCGATATGTTTGATGGTCAGATATTTTTACCTGGACTCCCGTTGTGCTGATGAGTAACATGTTCATTCCGACCAGTAATAAATTCATGCTCTGGCTGCAGGCCTGTAGAAAGTTGAAAAACCTAGAAACGTAAAAAAGGGAATCGATAGAACCCTGATTATTACTCGCATTTCATTTTAATATCGGTACTAACTCTAGAGCTCTATGATGAGTGATCAAACACTGCTTGAACATTTCATCTTTCACTTTTTCCTCTCTGCACGCCATTTCAACCTGATATCTGTGATTAAAGCATACAGTAGTTAGAACGTAGATGTGTGAAGATCGGTTTAATGTTTACCACTCGTCTTGTCGAGGATACGAGGCTTATTTCTAAGTTCGTATTCTGATATCGTAAAAGTGTTTAAGAAGCGAAAAGATGCGAATGTGTCGAGATGAAAGAGATTTTATTCGAAGCAATACTTGCCCACACACGTCGAACAATGCGCTAGCATGGTGAATGATAAGCATGTACAAGGAATCTACGGTGACGACTACGAACACGGTCAAAGACCCGGCCCAAAACATGTGAAGATAAGTGAATATAAAGTGGTCATCAGCGTTGAAGAACACGTAGTTAACTTGGAATAGTTGATGTCTCGCTCTAGTTTCATTCCGTGGTAGAATGATATCCAATGTCGGAGGAATTAACGGGATGTAATTAAAAATCATTGTGAACGACAGCAGAGTAACTGAAAACATCAACTGATCGAATAATTGTTATCATCTTTATTACGATTTGAAATACCTCTGTATAAATGCGCGAGCCTGTACCCTGTCGCAGTGATCTCGTCCAGCACGTGTAATTCGCTTCCCAGTGTTTCCCAGTCGTCCACGATACGATTTAGTAATATCCTAAACTGCAACGCAAAGTAAGTGTAGTACAAAGTAGAATCCTTGAAGTGATATATACGTACACGGTCCTTGTTCAGAAAAATGTTTCCAAACTTAGTTAGACTTCCAATGACCAGAAATATGTGAGGTAGCACGTCGATTATCTCGTCGATGTCTTTCGCGAGGATTGCTACGTATAATTGTAGAACCTGTGGAATTGTGCACTCGAACGTATTAATTCGTTTACAATCCGTACTTTAGTACATCGTACAGTAATTTGTTGTTTGCAAAACAAGAACAAGTTCAACATTTTAAAACACTAAATGGTAGTAAGATGCAATACAAGTGTGAAATGAATCCTTGACAAAATTGTTAGTTCTTACAGTATTCAAGGTTTCCTTGATACACTCTGTACTGTGACGTGGTAATTCACAAGTACCCTTCAGTGTACCTTCCATTGCAACTAAAACCGTGGTTGAATAAATCTGACTTAAGTCTCTTAATCCGTAACCTGATCGTCAAAGTGTATTCTTTTCGTAAGAATTACACCCCTGTACCATTCTCGTATCCTGAGCTTTCAAATCAACTGTCCGCGTTTATTCTTTTATCAAAAGCTTCGAAAGATGTCACACTTTGCGGGTTTGAAGTCGAAGTGCAACTCGACGCGCTGTTATGAACTCTGTAGTATACCCGGATAATGGGAGTTGTAGGGGGTGACACTCCCCCTCAAGGTGTACAGTGAATCGAGTATTCACAGGAAAAGTTTCAATTCCGTTAATAATCCGTTGAAAGATAAAATTGTCTTACCAGTGGGATTATACCTGAGATCAAGCTGTAGAACACCACATTGAGCCTAATTTTGCTTCCCCGAGTCGCGTAGTAGGGGTTCAGGCCCGTCACTGTTAAAAATTTTTCGAGCGCCTTGTAGTGATGAAGAGCGAATACGTTCTGTGCTCGTTGATCCTGAAAAGCTGCACACCCTCGTTTCAGTCGAAATTAGCTAACAAATTCACGCTAAAGCATACACCAACAAATAAAACTTGAAAGAAAATTAAATGTACGATCAATTGATATATAAGAGAATGTGTTATTCTGACAATGGCGTGATCAAAGGAAATATAGCGCGTACAGTTTTTGACTTCTCTGAGCTGCGACATTTTCGTTGTAGTGGCTACAAATATTGCGATCGAAGTAGTCGGGTAAAACTGTGGGGACGCTACTTTATACGTCGATTGTCGTGTCACCTTTACCCGAAGGGTCCAAATCTTCGACATGTTGCACTATACCATGACTTATAATCACACACACACACACACACGTCTATGTGTCAAGTGCAATAATAATTCCTTCCACTGGCAGGTGTGAATTGCAATGTCAATATCAGATGTGGCGTACAAAAATGCTATAAGAACCATGAAATATTGAATAAACCAATTTTGGCGAAGTTTTTTTGGAAACATTCGTGAGTACATTGATTTGTCATGTTGAATTGTCAGTGTCTTCGATTGATTCCTCGACGTGTTAGAACAGTAATTCCAAACACGAAGAATCTCTGCAGTTTACAGAAATGCAGCGTCGAAAGAGTAGCTGGGCTCATGTGCTAACGGGATTGTGTTCGACAAAATAGTGGTATGTTTGATTTCTATTCATATTTACAATATTTCAGTCGCCGATAGTTGTGCGTGTTGCATTGCGATTTAGATATTCATTTTACCAAGCCAAAGTATTAAATTATTCAGTAATTACTGAAGGTAACCCTTTCCTTTTATCAATGAGATATCCTTATGGTGTAGAACTCTTCCTCATTTTGCTTCCTCTTCCAGTACATTAAATTCTTAAGTGAAATTATTAAGGAATGTTATTAATTCTAGTTTGTATCGGTGTAAAGAACACGGAGGACATTTTATTCAACTATTAAGCAAAAATATGATTTAACTTTTTTTGGACTTCGGCTAATTCTATGTACTTATATACACTCCACTACAGAAATAACCCATAGTATTTTTATTTAATTTTGTAATTGATCTATATTCGGGTCGCAAATGCAACATGAGCAACGATGAATCACTCCCTCAGTGACAGCAGCATTGTGATGTACGACATACACATTCTGAAGGCCTTAAACAAATTAATATATGTTTTAGTATCAGAATTTTCAGCGTATTCATTTAGAAGTCAGCAATTATATTAAAAGAATATTGAATAAAAATTGAGTACTTTGTTAGTGTATGTTTGTACAATTTATAACGTACCGATGCAAAGTTCTCCATGTTTATTTGATACAATCCACCGGCTGTCAGTATGCACACTTTGCTGGCCCTTATTTGCATGAGATAAATCATCCTCTGAATTTTTATGGGTGCCTGATGCCAAGTAGAACAATACCTATTACAAAGTTAAAGGATCACTTACAGTTTAACAATTAAAATTTCTTTACATTTACATTGTACACATCAGATCTGATTACTCTTTCATTAAATTTGAGAAAAAAGTTAACTAGTGTACTATCTGAAATTCTGTTATTGCAAGAAATATTTATTAATAATATAGAAATATTATTATTATAATATGTAACAATATTTCTATTATGTTCTATATTTCCAGATACCTTCTGTATTTTTAAATGAACAATCAAAATGTCAACTCGTTTTATCTCTTGACTAAAATTTGTTCAGATCTGATGTACACACAGTATCTCAAAACTTTCCAAACAAAATACATTAATGCGTTGATGTGTTCTTTTGTGTTTGTTCTATTTTGTCAGAAAAATTGAGACACTTTGTATGTAAAAATATGTGTGAACTGTACAAATGAACTACGAGTTCCGAACAATGATCTACGAGCACTTGTCCAGGTAGACTGATGACGAACAGGTGAAATTGTTCAGCCCCAAGAAATACTGCGGTTCTAACTGCCTCCTCTGTTTTATCGGAATCCAGGTTCAATACCGTCTGAAAAAGAATAAAATTAATATATTGTTATTTAATAATATATTTTACATAATGTTAGTATATAATTATTTTCATAAGTGATGAGGGATACAATACAACTTCTTCCTCTTATTAAAAATAGTAACTTTGTGTTATGTTGAAAGTATTACCTGAACGGCAGTGACGCTTATGCCGATCATGTTGAAGCCGATTTGTAGTAAATAACTGTTCGTGCTGTTTTCCTTCAGGATCTCGTAAAACCTCATAAAAAATAAATACATCAGTCGAGTTCGACGATGGAGACGTTTAATATTCGTTAAACATATCCTTGTTAATTTGCGACAGTCTCATTTTTCAAATTAAATATTTTCGCGTTAAATTTTCTTGCAAAACTGCATTACATTCGATTAAGCTACTTTCAGTTGAAACTTCATTATAACTTTCGCTGCTGATTTTTCATCAAAAATGTAATCTTTACTTTAATCGTGAAAATAATAGTTGCTCGAATTTGAACGATTTTTTACAAATAAATTCCGAGGTTAAAGATTGTCGTAAATTAGTAGTGAGACATTATAAATCAGTATTATTTGATCGTTACAAACTGGAGAGCCTTGTGATGCGTGACCACACAGCGTTTGAATCGTTGATAATCGTCCTCTCCCACTGTAGCTCTATCGCTGTTCATGTTGTAGCATTTCGTTGCCTTCTGCACCTGATATCTGTTAATTAAATACCAATTTATTAATAGTGATGTACTAGTAATAATAATTAATAGTAACTACTGACAGTACCTTAATTTACTAATACTGATTTACCAATAGTAATTTAATTTATACTTGCAATCTACTAGCAGTAATCACTAACTTAATATGCTAACTCTCGACATAACACAGCGTCTCACCCGCACACAGCGAACATTCCACTGTTATAATGAATGATGACCATGTACAAAGAGTCGATGGTGATTATACCCGTCACTATAATGAACGCGCCGCAAGCCAATTGAAAATACACGGGAAAAAAGTAATCCCTCTCGTCGAACACCACATAATTCACTTTGAACAATTGCTGTCGTGGTCGGGTTTCGTTTAAAGGTACAACGACATCCAGAAGAGGAGCGATCAATGGTACCATCAGGAATATTCCTAGGGCTCCCAACAGTGTACCTAGAAAAATAGACTATCAGATATAATGAAGTAATAAATAGAAAACAGTTAATCGTTTAATAATTATACTATCATTTAATAAATATAC
Organism: Megachile ligniseca; assembly: GCA_945859555.1. Taxonomy (NCBI): domain Eukaryota; kingdom Metazoa; phylum Arthropoda; class Insecta; order Hymenoptera; family Megachilidae; genus Megachile; species Megachile ligniseca. The sequence continues at coordinate 4,336,591 of OX243792.1, forward strand.
GGTGTTGTAATTTATCAGCTTATAAGCTCATACACGTACTCCTGTAGAGATGTGCAATTTTACTCCCTTGCTCGGTAATTTTATCCAGGATATCCACTTCGTTGTTCATTTCCAGCAGTTCCCACTCTTCTATCATCAGCTGATACAATCTTCGAAACTGCAATATAATTTGAATATTTATACAAGCATTTTATCTGCAGAATTATATTACCTACGTTTTCTTTGTTCAGATGACCGTTCAGTATTTTGACGATGGTTGTTATGGCTGCGATTAAGTGCGGCATGCACTCGATGACGGCGTCCATATCTTTATCGAGCAACGATACGTACACTTCGATTGTCTGCAATATTTTTCAAGCTCATTTCTTAGAATTTTAATTTAGTATCAATTTGGTAAGATTTAATTCGTTTCTCTTACCGTTGGAATGATGACCCCAAGTAAACCGAGCACCATCACAACTGTAATAACATTACGAGTCCCATTACCTTGATACGGGTCCTGTCCAAAAAGTAACAAATATTTCCGAAGCATTTTGCAATATGGAATGTTGTACACGTTGCCGCGTGCTCCTTTATTTTCCTGCAACACTGAGATCTTTCATTTTTAATACAAACATCACAACTAACAATTTCAATTCTTCAATTAAATTAATCTATACTTTATTAACAAAACCCTTTGCACGTCAAGCTTTCTCACCAGACACAAAACGAAAATATTCTCAAGATTCAACAGAATATAAAATACAACTTAACAAAATGCCAACTCTATTCCACGGTTGGAAGAAAATTTTCCTACTGTTCTGTAATTCGTCGAGCAAATTCTCCTCAGCACGAAAAGGGTTGTCGTTCAAATACTCGTACAGTCGAAATAGTGGACATTCGACCCCGATATTTCGAGAGCTAAACGTGTGGGTTCATCGTTCGCTGGCAGGTAGAGATTGCGGCGTCATTTTCGAGACAGGGTACAGTTATTGAAGGGTTGAAAATCTATAGACCGCTCATGCGATATTAATGAAAGTTCGACATTTTTCATTGTGTTTCGGTCAAGCGAATCGCGACACAATTCAGGTGTCACGGATCACTGTGATTGTAGGCGGTTATCTTCTGGGAGAAGGATTGTTCCAGTAGTGGGGACTGCAATTCGTTCAGTTGCTTGCATTCGTTCGGTATTTTCAAACTGCACTCTTGCTGTTCTCTTATGGTGATAAAAGACTTGTGAGATTAATATGTGAATGTTGGATACAGTGGATCATTCAGTTCCATCGAGATTTGTTCAACGATATTTTGGTAGCTGATCTTTTGGCTGACAGTCGAACGAATTCGTAGGAAACCTTCATTTTGATGGGCAAGCATACATAGAAATAAAGTGGTTATAATATTTACTCGTTTTCAAATTCACCTACAACTACGTCAACATCTTTCTGGATCTTGTCACATTAATAAAATATTATTAACTATTGTCCGTGTCCTGAGTGAGGCTACACCGATGACAGACACGTTCGACGTTGAAGCGTCATTCCTTCAGCGACAGCAGCATCGTGACGTACGACATGCACGATTTTAACGTCTTTAAAATGAAAAAATGTACATGTTATCTACTTTAAACCACTTCAAACTGTACGTATCTATGTTATATTAATTTTAAACTGTAGGTATCTATTTTAAACTGTTACGTACGCTTCCAAAATTCTCGATACTCAGTTCGTACAATCCGCCAGCAGTCAGCGCGCAGGGTCTGTTCGCCCTTATTTGCATAATTTGAATCATCTTCTGAATTTTTATGGGTGTTCTGTACCATTTGGAACTGTATCTGTTACAAAATCCACGAGACATTAGACTGTGATCGATCGAAATTTTCAGACGTCAACCCACATGTTGACCCACAATTGTCAACCCACATATGTTTAGAGCTAGGGAGTTGGTCACAATAGGGGCTTCTTTTGAGTGAGTTTGACAACTCGTGGGTTGACATCTGTACATTGTTTAGACGGTATAGTACATGTTTGTCGCTAGCTGTGCACAATGATCCAGCAACACTTGGCCAGGTAGACTAATGACGAATAAGTGGAATTGTTTAGATACGAGAAGCACGCCGGCTTTCATTGCTTGGTCCGGTTTATTCAGGCACGAAACTAGCTGAAAGAAACATATTAATCAGGATTAAATTTTTAAATATTGGATACAATTTGAAAAAATATGTCAAGGAGAGATTTAATATGACTGAAAATATAAAATCTGAAGCGTAAAAAATATTACACTGGTCCGAATTCTTACCAGAACAGCCTGCACACTTATCCCCATCATGTTCAAGCCAACTTGAAAGAAATAATTCTTCGTGCTAGTTTCCTTCAGGATCTCGTAGAACCTGAAAACGGGAGGAATCAACGATTGTTCATCGGTTACGTTACCTGACTGTTACGAACTGTAGAGCTTTCTCGTGCATGATCATGCAACGTTTGCATTGGTGTATCTGATCGGATGTACCGATGGTTCGATCACGGACCGTGTCAGACATTTCCGTCACCTTTTTGATCTGCTCCCTGCAACAAAATCAGATATTCAAATATTTGTCAAGAACTGCTCAGTTCAGAAATTTACCCGCACACAGCGAACAGTCCGCTCGAATGATGGATTACGATGATGTACAAAGAATCCACGAATCCTATGATCATGACGATAACGAACGTGCTCCCAGATAGCTGCAGATACACGGAGTAGTAATATTCGTCCCCGTTGAAGAACAGGTATTCGACATTGAACAGTTGTTGCCGCGGTCGTGTTTCGTTCAGAGGTAGAACGACATCCAGAACGGTTGGAAGCAACGTGAGCGACAGAAATATTGTCATAGACGACAGTATGCAGGCTGAAATCAGTCGTTAGAATACAGATTTCATTCAAAGTTATAAATGTACAGATGTCAAGCCACGAGTTGGCGCGTGAGAAAAGAAGCTCCACCTTCCAGTTACATTTCGGCAAATGACAATAACTGATGACGCACTCCCGACGCACCAGAAACGCACTCATGACGCACCCTTGACGCACCAGGGACACACTCATGACATACCTTTGACGCATCAAAGACGCACTCATGACGCACCAGGGACACTCATGACGCACCATTGACGCATATGTGATAGAATTCTATTCTGATCAATTGCCCCTTCTAAACACCTCAATCTCTGCGCCAACTCGTGGATTGACATCGGTACGTACTTCTATAGATACGCGCAACGGTACTCGCTAGTTTGGTGAGGTCCTCCAACGGTTGCAATTCGTTGTTCAGTTTCAAGTACTCCCACTCGTCCGCCACCATATTCAGCAACTTTCTAAACTGAAAAAGTAATTGATTTGGCGATTCTATCTGGAGATGTTTAAAAAAATGCACGTACGTTCTTTTTGTTCAATCGCAGGTTCACTAGTTTGACGATGGCGATGGAGGATGCGATGAAGTAGGGCAACGACTCGAACAGCGCGTCCATGTCGTTCTCACGTAGCGACTTGTAGAATCCTAAGAACTGTCGCCACAATGTTGAAAATTCTCCGTGTCAACGTTTCTTTCTTGTTTTGGCAGTAGGGTTGAGAATATCGTGTGCCAGGTTGCATATCAAATAGTACATTTCAAGCGTTTGTCTCTTTTCGAGGATAAAATCACTTATGGCTTATCAATTTTAAGTTTCATTGAGGATTTCTAGATATTATTCATTGTATTTATATCGGTAACAGGTACTCGTTTCGTTAGGTAATTTTATAATAGTTTAAGCTTCAATATGCCACTAGTGTTATTTTTACATAATTGTATCAAATCAAAGTTTGTCTATTCAGAAAACGATTGTTACATCTGCTGTCAGCCATTTTGTATTACGAACATCCACGAAACGTGTACGCAGTCATTTTTGTAATACCTTAGCTTCAAAATGATATACCACAAGTGCATTTTGCAATACTTTTACCTAATTGCATCAAACATTCTCGTCAGATATTAAATTTCAAAATTTGTTTCGTTTGCGTCAAATATGTCACACATCTAAATGGACTATTCGATATGCAATAACGTTCGTAAAGTGATTATCATCTTACTGTAGGAACAACCATACCAAGTGCGGTGCACGTCACTAAAAAGATAATGAAATTACTAATCATGTTATCTTGATAAGGATCCAGTCCCAGAAGTCGCAAACTGTTTCTGAACATTTTGTAATATGGTATGTCGTACACGTCTAAGCATCCTCTTCTATTCTCCTGTAACACTGAGAACCTCGGACTTAACTACAACCTAACAATTATACCATCAAACAAATTACTATACTCTTCTTCAAAGACACTATTACATTATTTAATTGGTACACCGTTAATAACTTCAAACTTAATTATAATTGTTAAAAATCTTGTCAGAGCTTTCAAATGGAACAATTTATCTATGTGAACTTAAAATTTGTACACTACATTTATGTATAAAAGAAGGAATGTGATAGAATTTTTACACCCCCCTATATTTGTGTTTCACCCCTTAGTACAGTAATCCCTATACTACTAAATTATTTCAGTAATCAACCCCCAATTTTATCAAAATTTTGTCACTATATTTCCACGATACACTAAATCACCTCTCCGTACAAATAAAACCACTAGAATATTACTTGGAATTGATTGAACTAATAAACCCGTACTGTTTGCATGTGTTCAGGTTTGAGCGGAGGTATTTCAAGTGGCACCGGTCTCAGAATTTACGAGATGCTCTTTATACGAACGGTTTGTTCCATCCGAAATGACACCGTTAAATAAATCAATTGGACATGGGTAAAGATGATTGACAAATAACGGTATGGATACGAGCTGATCGTCAACTTAATCGGTACGTGCCAATGTTATCGAATCGCCACACACCTCTTCAGTGGTCGATAAGAAAATTATATAAAATTATAGAAAATACGTATAACGAAATAATTTGGATTTGCAGGTGACAAACAATTTCGATGACAAAGACTGTGGAGCGTCGCACGGCAGCTTTATTCATGGCTGAGAAGATGGCAGCTGAAGAAGTATCTCCCACACGTTTCCGTGTGGTCTTCATGTTACTACGTTGCATTTTATTTGGCGGAGTAATTTCTTCTTCCTGTGGCTTGGAAATAAATTCTTCTTCTCTGCAATTTATGGCTGACGCTTGGTTAGGCAGAGTTAAAATTATTTGTGTATAATTTGTTGTGCAGTGTTTTGTGGACAAATTTTTGGTGCGACTGTAAACAAACGAAAATATGTTCACAAATTTATATTTATTTTTCAGGATTGTGAAGATGGAGAATTGAGGTTCCTAAGAGAAAATGGCGGTATAAAGAGGTTCAACCGTTTTAAAATATTTGCTGCATAGTTAGACAAGTAAGTGAAATGAATTTTTAAGTTTTCAAATTTACACCTTCCACATCTAGAATTTTTTGGAAAGGATCTGGATTCGAAAGTTTCAGATTTTATATAAAATTCTTGCAATTTTATTTTATTCGTATCTACAATGCTACTACAGAATTCTAATAATATAACGAATTATAATACTTAATGCAATAAAAACAATAGATGGAGGTTTTTCGCAACTTTATATAAATACTGTCGTTTGGCGATTCGATTCTTTTTCCTTAACAACTTGCAACGTTCTTTTCGAGGACAAATTAGTCCCTCAGCGACAGCAGAATTGTAAAATACGACACGCACGTCTTAACAATCTTTAAATTAACAAATCACATTGATTATTAATTGTTAACTATTGCGGATATGTTTATGCAATTATAACTAATATATTATTTTCTGCAATATATTTATACTTGCATAAACATCCACAGACAATTACGACAGGTTACAGCTATAAATATGTACATACTGAACCGAAATTTTCCATGTTCATATCGTATAATCCTCCTGCTGACAACTTACACGGTTTGCTGGCTCTGATTAACATTATGTGAAGCACTTTCTGAAATTTCACGGGTATTTCGTGCCATTTGGAACAGTATCTGAAAATATCTATACTAAATAATTCAACTAATTTAACTATTCGAATATTCAGTACATTCAAAATTCACCGTAACTTCTGATTTCAATATATCAAGCACTTGTATAAAAACGAAATCATCCGAGATCTCACACAACTTCACACTGTAATTTCTGAATATTGAATATACATTTCAAAATTGAAATTCTACACGGATTACAATAGTAGTAGATATACGAACATTTCGTTGGATAATATGGAACATCGATCCAGAAGTACTTGTCCTGGCAAGCTTAAGGCGTACAGATGAAACTGTTGACCGGACAGGAAGATTAGAATTCTAAACGCTTCTTCCGGCCGATTGAAGTTCATCACTGCCTAAAGAAAAAGAGTATAAAGTTATGTTTGTATGTATATCTTAATACTACAATTAATTATAAAATTGGTTGGTGAATGGAATTCTTACTTGAACGGCTGTTGAAGTAATTCCCAGCATGTTCAGACCGACTTGAAACAGATAACTGGTGCGGGTACTGTCGACCATGTACTCGTAAAATCTTAGCATGTAACGTCATAATAAATTAATAAAATATTGCAGACAGGTTGCTTCAGCTTACAGATAATTCATAAGTCTGTGTTACTAACTTGATGGCTTCATGATGAGTGTCCACGCAACGTTTGAACAAATTATGTTTATGTTCATCTCTTAGAGTACTATCCATTTCAATTATTTCCGCTGCTTTCTTTATTTGGACCCTGCATTTACAAACATTTCATTAAATGATTCTTTTTTATTTTGCTTATCTTACAGGATGGATATAAATACAGTAGGTGCTGGATAATTGGCTGTCGTATAAGTGACTGTTAGGAGAGTCTGCTGACGCGCATGCGCACACCTTTAGGTGGAACGCATGTGCGTACACGGTAAACAACGTGTAATCCTAACAGGGACTTACACGGCAGGGAGTTATGTACTATTGATAAATAAATTGTTAAACGTACCCACACAAAATGAATACTCCACAGATATAATGAAATATAACCATGTACAGCGAATCTATAGTGACTATAATCAACGCGGCAAGCGCTGTACAACAAGCTGAATGCATATACACGAGGTAAAAGTGATCTCCAGTGTCTACGATATAATTCAGCTTGTACAATGGTGTCTTTGTTCGGGTTTTGTTCGCTCGTGAAACGAGGTCCAGTACCGGAGCGGACAACGGAATCGATAGGAATATTAACAAAACCCCCCATATACTAACTGAAAATTTCGTACATAACTTGCAACTGACAATACATAAATGTAAAAGGATACATGCTCGGAATTTGATTAACAGTCATTGAAAAATGTGGTGTTTACTTCTGTATAATGTACCCATTCTAGTCCCTTGCTGAGTGACTGCGTTCAGAACGTGTATTTCATCGTTAATCTCAGAGATCTCCCATTGCTTGCACATCCGAACGAATAAGCTCTCGAACTGTAAAATTATAATTATTGATAAATTAATTCTTACGTATTTCTAATCTTATGAATTCTTACCTTTTTTCTGTTCATGTTGTGGTTCAGCAGTTTTATTGCTGTCACGATACCTGTCGCCAAATATGGCACGCATTCCATCAAGACGTCCATGTCCTTGTCTCGTATGGATGTAATAAACTGTAATAACTACGGTCATAATATTTCAATGAAAAATAGCTGCAAATTGTAATTTCTGCAATAGTGTGTTTACACGTTAATATTTTCTGCATTTGTAAAATATCTGGGGGTCAAATTTTATAGCCCTGCAATATAAAAGAGCAACATGTTACTTACTATCGGAATAAGAATGCTTATCAAAAAGCAACAAATCACTGTCAAATACACTATATGGCTTCGCTTCGTTTGATACGGATACTGCCCCAGGACTATCAAATACTCTTTGAACACTCTGTAACAGGGTAGCTCAAACGCATGCCTCTTAAGTTTCTCCCTTTTCTGTAACACTGAATATTAAATTAATCATTGTAATATCGTTACAAGTTCTGTAATATTACTTTCCTAAACTGATTTGTTTTATTTATTTTACTCGTGACTATTTGAGTATACTTGTCACACTATTTACGGCGATCGCGACGCAACTTCAATTTGCTAAATCAATGTTATATACAGAATTGACCATACAATTATTTAAATTAACAGATTTCGGTGCTATGAACATTCCACTTCGTGAACACCTTTAATTTTTTACGGACAAGACTATGACTAACAATCATATGCACAATTGTGTCAAATACTGAAAAGAATACGCACTCTTAATTCTTGTATAGTTCACGCACTTTAGTGTTTTGGACGCAGCTTAGAGTACTACGAGACCGACCACACTTACGCGAAGGTTGACGAGAAACTAATCAACCGAGAGTGTAAAAATCCTTCCTTCAAGGAATACAGTAAAGTCTCGGTGTTACATTGTAGACAGTGTAAATGTTTCAGCCCCGCTTATTATCGTGCAGAATCGATTGTCATCGTGCTTAACTGAATGAAGTGACAGGTAGTTATTATTGTATTGCTACCGATTCGTAACATTGTAGCAGACACCCAATTCGTGAGAAAGTAACACTTGGCCACTGATGAACTCCCCTTCAGTTATATCATCGTACAAAGTAGCAATCAATTGTTTGAAGACTTTTCCATTGTCGATTAATATTGTAGTTGACGTTTTACTTCAGCCATGATGAAGTACGGGTACATGTTTAATTAAAAATTGTACGATACGAGAAAAAAGAACACTTCTTGGTGACTGGTCAGGAAGAGGGTTGGAAGAATCAAAACACAGGAGAATCGCGACAGAATAGAACTTGTAAGTTGGAAAAATAGATTGAGTATTTGTAAATTTAAAGATTGGCCATTCTGTGCTTCCAAGTATTTAAATTAACATATATCAATACGACTAAGTTAGAAATACATAAATTTTAAAATTCAAGAGTTGGAAAATTAAAAAATCTCATAACTCAATTCGAAAGTTGGAAAATTTATGCCCTCCAAATTTTCAAATCTAGAATGTTTCTGGAGAGGATCTGGATTCGAAAGTTTGGGAACTAAGAAAATTTTTAACTCGGACAATTTGGTATGGAGTTTCAGAATGTGGAAATTTCGAGACTTTATATAAAATTCTTACAGTTTCATCATTTTATTCGTATCTACAATGCTACTACAGAATTCTAATAATATAACGAATTATAATAATTAATGTAACAAAAACTATAAATGGAGGTTTATCGCTACTTTATATAAATACTGTCGTTTGGAGATTCGATTCTTTTTCCTTAACAACTTGCAACGTTCTTTTCGAGGACAGATCAGACCCTCAGCGACAGCAGAATTGTAAAATACGACATGCACGTCTTAACAATCTTTAAATTAACAAATCACATTGATTATTAATTGTTAACTATTGCGGATATGTTTATGCAATTATAACTAATATATTATTTTCTGCAATATATTTATATTTGCATAAACATGTATAGTTAATTACGACAGGTTACAGCGATAAATATGTACATACTGAACCGAAATTTTCCATGTTCATTTCGTATAATCCTCCTGCTGACAACTTACATGGTTTGCTGGCTCTGACTAACATTATGTGAAGCACTTTCTGAAATTCCACGGGTACTTCGTGCCATTTGGAACCGTATCTATTTGAAAATATCTACACTAAATAATTCCAGTAATTAAATAAAGTAGCAAGTACTTATATAAAAAAGAAATCCATGGTCTCACACAATTTCCCACTATAATTTCTGAATGTGTTTTGAAAAATGGCAAAACCGAAATTGTTTTATAAAACGTGTTAGAAAAGTAACTATACATATACGAACATATTATTGGACAACTCGGAGCTTCGATCCAGAAGTACTTGGCCAGGCAAACTTAAGGTATACAAATGAAACTGTTGGCCCAATAGGAACACAATAATTCTAAACGCCTCTTGTGGTCGATTAAAGTTCATCACTGCCTAAAGAACAAGAGTATGTAATTATGTTCACATCTAACTGTTAGTATTACAATTAACTATAATCTTAGTTGGTGGAATTCTTACTTGTACGGCTGTTGAAGTAATTCCCAGCATGTTCAGACCGACTTGAAACAAATAACTGGTGCGAGTACTGTCGTTCATGTACTCGTAAAATCTTAACATATAACGTCATAATAAATTAATAAAATGTTAGAGACTAATGAGCTTCAACTTACACATAATTCATCATTAAGTCTGTGTTACTACTAACTTGATGGCTTCATGGTGAGTGTTCACGCAACGTCTGAACAAATGATATTTATGCTCACTTCCTAAAGTACTATCCAATTCCATCTTTTCCGCTGCCTTCTTTATTTGGTACCTGTATTTACGACAAGTATTTCAATAAATGGAACTTAATTTTTATTTTACTTGTTATTTTGCAGGTTAGATGTATGTAAATAGAGTAGGACAGTAGACGTTCGATAATTGGCTGCCATATAAGTGACCGTTAGGAAAGTCTACTCACGTGCATGCGCACACATTGTTCTTCAGGTCAATATGTCACGCATGTGTGTACACGGTGCATAAACAGAGTGTGTTCCTAACAGGGACTTACACGGCAATAATTATGTACTATTAATAAATAAATTATTAAACGTACCCGCACAGAGCAAATACTCCACAGATGTAATGAAAGATAACCATGTACAAGGAATCCATAGCGATTATAATCACCACTCCAGCCAGTGAACAACAAGCTGAATGGAGATATACGAAGTAAAAGTAATCTTCAGTGTCTACGATATAATTGAGCTTGTACAATGGTACCTTTGTTCGGGTTTTGTTCGCTTGTGATACGAAGTCCAGTACCGGAGCGAACAACGGAATCGATAGGAATATTAACAAAACCCCCCATATACTAACTGAAAATTTCGTACGTAACTTGCAACTGACAATACATAAATGTAAAAGGATACATGCTCGGAATTTGATTAACAGTCATTGAAAGATGTCGTGGTGTTTACTTCTGTATAATGTACCCATTCTAGTCCCTTGCTGAGTGACTTCGTTCAGGACGTTTATTTCACCGTTAATCTCGGACATCTCCCATTGCTTGCACATCCGATCGAATAAGCTCTCGAACTGTAAAGTTATAATTAATGATAAATTAATTCTTACGTATTTCTAATCTTATGAATTCTTACCTTTTTTCTGTTCATGTTGTGGTTCAGCAGTTTTATTAGTGACACGATACCTGTCGCCAAATATGGCACGCATTCCATCAAGACGTCCATGTCCTTGTCTCGTATGGATGTAATAAACTGTAATAACTACGGTCATAATATTTCAATGAAAAATAGCTGCAAATTGTAATTTCTGCAATAGTGTGTTTACACGTTAATACTTTCTGCATTTGTAAAATATCTGGGGGTCAAATTTTATAGCCCTGCAATATAAAAGCGCAGCATGTTACTTACTATCGGAATAAGAATGCTTATCATAGAGCAACAAATCACTGTCATATACACTATATGGCTTCGCTTCGTTTGATACGGATACTGCCCCAGGACTATCAAATACTCTTTGAACACTCTGTAACAGGGTAGCTCAAACGCATGCCTCTTAAGTTTCTCCCTTTTCTGTAACACTGAATATTAAATTAATCATTGTAATATCGTTACAAGTTCTGTAATATTACTTTCCTAAACTGATTTGTTTTATTTATTGTACACGTGACTATTTGAGTATACTTGTCACACTATTTACGGCGATCATGAATTGACCATACAATTATTTAAATTAACAGATTTCGGTGCTATGAACATTCCACTTCGTGAACACCTTTAAATTTTTACGGACAAGACTATGACTAACAGTCATATGCACAATTGTGTCAAATACTGAAAAGAATACGCACTCTTAATTCTTGTACAGTTCACGCACTTTAGTGTTTTGGACGCAGCTTAGAGTACTACGAGACCGACCACACTTACGCGAACGTTGACGAGAAACTAATCAACCGAGAGTGTAAAAATCCTTCCTTCACGGAATACAGTAAAGTCTCGGTGTTACATTGTAGACAGTGTAAATGTTTCAGCTCCGCTTATTATCGTGCAGAATCGATTGCCATCGTGCTTAACTGAATGAAGTGACAGGTACTTATTATTGTATTGCTACCGATTCGTAACATTGTAGCAGACACCCAATTCGTGAGAAAGTAACACTTGGCCGCTGATGAACTCCCCTTCAGTTATATCATCGTACAAAGTAGCAATCAATTGTTTGAAGACTTTTCCATTGTCGATTAATATTGTAGTTGACGTTTTACTTCAGCCATGATGAAGTACGTGTACATGTTTAGATAAAAATTGTGCGTTACGAGAAAAAAGAACACTTCTTGGTGACTGGTCAGAAAGAGGGTTGGAAGAATCAAAACACAGGAAAATCGCGTCAGAATAGAACTTGTAAGTTGGAAAAATAGATTGAGTATTTGTAAATTTAAAGATTGGCCATTCTGTGCTTCCAAGAATTTAAATTAACATATATCAATACGACTAAGTTAGAAATACGTAAATTTTAAAATTCAAGAGTTGGAAAATTAAAAAATCTCATAACTCAATTCGAAAGTTGGAAAATTTATGCCGTCCAAATTTTCAAATCTAGAATGTTTCTGGAGAGGATCTGGATTCGAAAGTTTAGGAACTAACAAAATTTTTAACTCGGACAGTTTGGTATGGAGTTTCAGAATGTGGAAATTTCGAGACTTTATATAAAATTCTTACAGTTTCATCATTTTATTCGTATCTACAATGCTACTACATAATTCTAATAATATAACGAATTATAATAATTAATGCAATAAAAACAATAGATGGAGGTTTTTCGCTACTTTATGTAAATACTGTCGTTTGGAGATTCAATTCTTTTTCCTTAACAACTTGCAACGTTCTTTTCGAGGACAAATCAGTCCCTCAGCGACAGCAGAATTGTAAAATACGACACGCACGTCTTAACAATCTTTAAATTAACAAATCACATTGATTATTAATTGTTAACTATTGCGGATATGTTTATGCAATTATAACTAATATATTATTTTCTGCAATATATTTATATTTGCATAAACATGTATAGTTAATTACGACAGGTTACAGCGATAAATATGTACATACTGAACCGAAATTTTCCATGTTCATTTCGTATAATCCTCCTGCTGACAACTTACACGGTTTGCTGGCTCTGACTAACATTATGTGAAGCACTTTCTGAAATTCCACGGGTACTTTGTGCCATTTGGAACCGTATCTGTTTGAAAATATCTACACTAAATAATTCCAGTAATTAAATAAAGTAGCAAGTACTTATATAAAAAAGAAATCCATGGTCTCACACAATTTCCCACTATAATTTCTGAATGTGTTTTGAAAAATTTCAAAACCGAAATTGTTTTATAAAACGTGTTAGAACAGTAACTATACATATACGAACATATTATTGGACAACTCGGAGCTTCGATCCAAAAGTACTTGGCCAGGTAAACTTAAGGTATACAAATGAAACTGTTGGCCCAATAGGAACACAATAATTCTAAACGCCTCTTGTGGTCGATTAAAGTTCATCACTGTCTAAAGAACAAGAGTATGTAATTATGTTCACATCTAACTGTTAGTATTACAATTAACTATAATCTTAGTTGGTGGAATTCTTACTTGTACGGCTGTTGAAGTAATTCCCAGCATGTTCAGACCGACTTGAAACAAATAACTGGTGCGAGTACTGTCGTTCATGTACTCGTAAAATCTTAACATATAACGTCATAATAAATTAATAAAATGTTAGAGACTAATGAGCTTCGACTTACACATAATTCATCATTAAGTCTGTGTTACTACTAACTTGATGGCTTCATGGTGAGTGTTCACGCAACGTCTGAACAAATGATATTTATGCTCACTTCTTAAAGTACTATCCAATTCCATCGTTTCCGCTGCCTTCTTTATTTGGTACCTGCATTTACAACAAGTATTTCAATAAATGGAACTTAATTTATATTTTGCTTGTTATTTTGCAGGTTAGATGTATGTAAATAGAGTAGGACAGTAGACGCTCGATAATTGGCTGTCGTATAAGTGACCGTTAGGAAAGTCTACTCACGCGCATACGCACACATTGTTCTTCAGGTAAATATGTAGGCATGTGTGTACACGGTGCATAAACAAAGTGTGTTCCTAACAAGGACTTACACGGCAATAATTATGTACTATTAATAAATAAATTGTTAAATGTACCCGCACAGAACAAATACTCCACAGATGTAATGAAAGATAACCATGTACAAGGAATCCATAGCGATTATAATCACCACTATAGCCAGTGAACAACAAGCTGAATGGAGATATACGAAGTAAAAGTAGTCATCGGTATTTACGATGTAATTCAACTTGAACAATGGTATTCTTTGTCGGGTTTTGTTCGACTGTGAAACAAAGTCCAGTATCGGGGCAGCCAATGGCATAGATAAGAATATTAACATAAACATCCATAAGGAAGCTGAAAATTTTGTAGATATACTTAGGACGGATAATATATAAAGATAAAAAGATTCGTGTTCAAAATTGAAAGAATTACTTCTGTATAAAGCACCCATTCTAGTCCCTTGCTGAGTGACTTCGTTCAGAACGTGTATTTCACCGTTAATCTCAGACATCTCCCATTGCTCGCACATCCGATCGAATAAGCTCTCGAACTGTAAAGTTATAATTAATGATAAATTAATTCTTACGTATTTCTGATCTTATGAATTCTTACCTTTTTTCTGTTGATATTGTGGTTCAGCAGTTTTATTGCTGACACGCAAACTGTCGCCATATATGGCACAGATTCCATCAACGCGTCTATGTCATTGTCTCGTATGGATACCACGAATTGTATTAACTAGAATTATAATGTTTAAATGAAAAATGTATACGTCGTTCTACGTTAATGTTTTTTGCATTTATAAAATATCTAGGGGGATTAAATTTTATAGCCCAGCACGTTATATGACCACAATCCCTTTAAGTCCTTAACCGATAGATTACTACATGCTGCATTGCTACACGCTTTATCACCACGTGTTATATCACCTCGTGTTATGTCACCACGTGTTCTATCACCACGCGTTATATCACCTCATGTTACTGGACGTTAGATCGCCATTCGATATATCACGCGCGTTAGATTACTACGCGTTGAATTATCACGCCTAGTATTGTTACACATTGCGTTGCGATATATTAAAAGATTCTCTGAAATCGTCGCAACATAAGAAATTTATTATTAACTCATTATGTTACTAATTATAACGAATTTTCTCTTCCTACACCCCGTGGCAATATATCGAGAGTCTGCAGTAATTACCAAATTGCTCGTAATATCAATATTGTGATAAGATGCAAATACCTCAGACTGAAACGATCATATAACGTAGTAGCAACGTGTTACTGTTTTTGAAAGACGCGTCGTTTTACTTACGACAGGAATAAGAATGCTTATCGAAATGCAAGAAATCACTGTCAAATTCACTATATGGCTTCGTTCCGTTTGATACGGATACTGCCCCAGAACTATCAAATACTCTTTGAACACTCTGTAACAGGGTAGCTCAAACGCATGCCTCTTAAGTTTCTCACTTTTCTGTAACACTGAATATTAAATTAATCGTTGTAATATCGTTACAAGTTCTGTAATATTACTTTCCTAAACTGATTTGTTTTATTTATTTTGCACATGACTATTTGAGTATACTTGTCACACTATTTACGGCAATCGCGATGCAACTTCTATTTGTTAAATCAATGTTATATACAGAATTGACCATACAATTATTTAAATTAACAGATTTCGGTGCTATGAACATTCCACTTCGTAAACAACTTTAAATTTTTACGAACAAGACTATGACTAACAATCATATGGACAATTCTGTCAAATACTGAAAAGAATATGCAATCTTAATTCTTGTACAGTTCACGCACTTTAGTGTTTTGGACGCAGCTTAGAGTATTAGGAGACCGACCACACTTACGCGAACGTTGTCGAGAAACTAATCAACCGTAAAAATCCTTCCTTCACGGAATACAGTAAAGTCTCCGTTTTACATTCTAGACAGTGTAAATGTTTCAGCTCCGCTTATTATCGTGCAGTATCGATTGCCATCGTGCTTAACTAAATGAAGTGACAGGTACTTATTATTGTATTGCTTCCGATTCGTGATATTGTAGCAGACACCACATTCGTGAGAAAGTAACACTGGGCCGCTGATGCACTCCCCTTCAGTTATATCATCGTGCATAGAAGCAATCAATTGGTTGAAGACTTTTCCATTGTCGATTAATATTTTAATTGACGTTTTACTTCAGCCATGATGAAGTACGTGTACATGTTTAATTAAAAATTGTGCGGTACGAGAAAAAAGAACACTTCTTGGTGACTGGTCAGAAAGAGGGTTGGAAGAATCAAAACACAGGAAAATCGCGACAGAATAGAACTTGTAAGTTGGAAAACTTAGAACTTAATTGGAAAATCAGATAATTATATATATTTGGAAACCTCAATTTCCTAAATTTGTAACTGTGAAATTTGAAGAATTCAAAGAAGTAAAAATTAAGAAATTTATAAAGTCTACAATTTTGAAATTAAGTTATAAACTTTTGGAGTCGTTTTGCTATATATAAAATTTGTATTTATCTTTACAAGAATTATTTTATTCTTGTCTGGATTACTTTTACACGATTTCTATAATAATACGATACAAACGGCTTACTATTATTAATACCATTATCTTCTAAATATGTTTCATTACTTTGGCGGTTTTTTCGTTTATAACACGAGCACTGTCTGCAGCTTTTCTCATCAGCTTTACAAGCATTCGCTTATTTGCATCCATTATGGAATTACTCCCTCAAGGATAGCAGAATTGTACAATATGACATGCAGTTCTTGAAAATCTATATCAATGGATTATTAAATTATTACTTTAGTTATTTATAATTAGCTGCTATTAGATCATGAATGTTTATGCAGTTACAACTTGTAAAACAAATATTGCAAACTATTCTTATATTACCACTGAACGGCGTTGTGGCATTATAACAACAGTTTATTGTTCTGATTTACTTTCAGTATAACAAAAAATCTATTGAGTAAGATAGGAAGCTAAACATTGGCAATAAATGTAATGTGAATCATCCCGTTTCTCTGACATAAAATATGCTCTACTATAAACATCCCCTGTTTATTATATTACAATAATTGTATACGCACCGTTCCGAAACTCTCGATGTTCATATCGTATAATCCTCCTGCAGTCAGTTTACACGGTTTGATGGATCTTGTTAACATTATATGCAGTACTGTTTGAAACTTGACTGGTATTTCATGCCATTTGGAACAGTATCTGTGTGAAAATTTTTATGTTAAGTGCAAACAATTCAAATAATTGAAATATTCGAACAGTTATTATAATCGCAGTATACAAAATTCATTGTAAATAAACTTCTAATTCCCATGTATCAAGTACTTGTATAAAAAAGAAATCATCCATGGTCTCACACAATTTCCCACTATAATTTCTGAATGTGTTTTGAAAAATGGCAAAACCGAAATTGTTTTATAAAACGTGTTAGAAAAGTAACTATACATATACGGACATATTATTGGACAACTCGGAGCTTCGATCCAGAAGTACTTGACCAGGCAAACTTAAGCTGTACAAATGAAACTGTTGGCCGAATAGGAACATAGCAATTCTAAACGCCTCTTGTGGTCGATTAAAGTTCATCACTGCCTAAAGAACAAGAGTATGAAATTATGTTTACATCTAACTGTTGGTATTACAATTAACTATAATCTTAGTTGGTGGAATTCTTACTTGAACGGCTGTTGAAGTAATGCCCAGCATGTTCAGACCGACTTGAAACAAATAACTAGTGCGAGTACTTTCGTCCATGTACTCGTAAAATCTTAACATGTAAAAATACATAATAAATTATTAAAATATTGGAGACTAATGGATTGCTTCAACTTACACATTGTTCATAATTAAGTCTGTGTTACTACTAACTTGATGGCTTCATAATGAGTGTTCAGGCAACGTTTGAACAAACGATATTTATGCTCATTTTTTAAAGTACCATCCAATTCCATGATTTCCGTTGCTTTTTTAATTTGGTACCTGCATTTTACAGGATGAATATATGTAAATAGAATAATACAATAGACGCTCGATAATTGGCTGTCGTATAAGTGACTGTTAGGAAAGTCTACTCGCGCGCATGCGCACACATTGTTCTTCAGGTAAATATGTCACGCATGTGTGTACACGGTGCATAAACAAAGTGTGTTCCTAACAGGGACTTACACGGCAATAATTATGTACTATTGATAAATAAATTGTTAAACGTACCCACACAGAGCAAATACTCCGCAGATATAATGAAAGATAACCATGTACAATGAATCCATAACAATTATAACCAACGCGACAGCCAGTGAACAACAAGCCGAATGCAAATACACGAAGTAAAAGTGGTCTTCGGTGTTTATGAGATAGTTCAGTTTGAACAATGGTATCTTTGTTCGGGTTTGGTTCGTTTGTGAAATGAAGTCCAGTACCGGAGAGGACAACGGGATCGATAGGAATATTACCAAAACCCCCCATATACTAACTGAAAATTTCGTACATAACTTGCAACTGACAATACATAAATATAAAAGGATACATGCCCGGGATCGGGTTAACATTTATTTAAAGATGTCGTGGTGTTTACTTCTGTATAGAGTACCCATTCTACTTCCTTCCTTGGCGACTTCATTCAAAACGTCTATCTCCTCGTTTAACTCGGACATTTCCCATTGTTCACACATGTGTTCGAACAAGTATTTAAACTGTAAAATATATCATACTCAATACGTCGTTTTTTTATGCGTCATTGTTGCGATAGTACCTTTTTCCTATTGATGTTGTGATTTACTATTTTGATTATTGAAACCGATATTGTGGCAATAATTGGCACGCATTCCATCATGGTATCCATGTCCTTTTCTCGAAGAGACTTCACGAACTGTAATATCTGCAATTATAATATTTCAATGAAAATATAATATAGCTATTTACGTAATATTATTCATATTTTTCGTAACGTTTTTATGGACATCAGATTTTAATTTTTGTAGTGCCTCGCGTTAAGTTACCTCGCGCTAAATGGCCGCGTATTAGATCTTAACGCGCTGCATTGCTATGCACTGTATTAACTACGCGTTAGATCACTACACGCTGCATTACTATACGTCAAATTATTAAAAGACGTCTTTACTTACTGACGGAATAAGAATGCTGATCGAACAGCAAACCACCACAGTCACATTAATTTTATTGCTTCGTTCTGTTTGATTTGGATACTGTCCCAGAAGTATCAAATACTCTTTGAACACTTTGTAACAGGGTAGCTCAAACGCATGCCTCTTCCGTTTCATACTTTTCTGCACTGAACATTAAACTAATCGATGTAATATTAAAACGTTCCTGCTACACCACATTTATCTCTCGATATTTTACTATCGAGTGATCTCAATTTCTACTTGCAAAATTAATGCTGACAACAGAATGATCCGATCAATTATAATTCATAGTTCTTTTCAATGTGTCTGATACTTCGACCAACCTAGACTAACATTTTTAAAAAAAAACTAATAATTTTCAATCACACGCCAGGTGCGTGAATCGCACCGGCGACATGTTTAGACTAACGGATTG
Organism: Megachile ligniseca; assembly: GCA_945859555.1. Lineage (NCBI taxonomy): Eukaryota > Metazoa > Arthropoda > Insecta > Hymenoptera > Megachilidae > Megachile > Megachile ligniseca. The sequence continues at coordinate 4,356,368 of OX243792.1, forward strand.
TGCAATTGCACCGAGAAGAAAACTATGAATCATAACAGATGGACAATTTTAAACAGGCAAATGTTAATGACAACACATTAATTGTTTCTTACTATTTCCGTACTTTTATGTTTCAGAAACTAGAAGTAATCTTCAAACGATGTTTGACGCGAGACCGATGGAAAATGTGGCAGCCTTTTATACTCAAAAAGCGAGGAATTAATGCGTCTTCCATATAAGAAGCTTTCTGTTTGAATGACAGAAGAACGTAAATTTTGCACCTTGACTTATCGCGCCTCTTGTCATTGTAGCTGATTGTATCAATTGACAAGTATGCATTATGGTTATAGCTTATGAATTAGCCTGTCGAAACCATAGGCAGAAGGTTCATGAGAAAATGACATTTGGCCGTTTCCGATGATTCCACCCTCAGTCGGAGCTTCGTGTTTTTATTATATTGTATCGTATTATAGATACCATGCTACAGACAATCCTTTGTGCATAAAAAAAGTATGAAAATATTATACGCTTCTGGTGCACCGGAAATTAGAAGTAGAGCGAATTCTGTTAGTTTAAACATGGACGTGATGTTCACGCGCCTAGCGCGTCATCGAGCATGAATCTTAAACCATGACAATGTGAATCATAACGGTAACGGTTAACCTGTAATTCATTGCATTGCAACTCTTCGGTTCTTTGGAAGCTGACTCGATTCGATAGGTTGTTTTACACCCAACAATTGCAACATCATTGTGTTATTGAAATTCTTCTCTCAGGATAATGAAGATAACTAAAACGTTCATCTTTACCGAGATTGCTTGTCAACTGTCTTCTTTGTTGCTGTCACTCTTGTGTGAACAAGGTTAGTGCTGTTTTTATATATTGCGAGGGATGATTTGAAAAATATATTAGATGCTGTAGTATTTATATTAGATGCTATAATCATAGAATGATTAATAATAATGAATCGTAATATCAGAATATATTCATCATCCAACTCGCGATATTATTGAAATGTATTTATCTTCGCCATTGCAGGCTCTTTTGATATTTTTGAATTAAAACTTTTATGTGTCAGACCGTTATACTACTTTGAAGCCTAAAAACAGGTTTCCCGCATGGTACAATAATAAAAATACAAAACTCGTATAAAACCTTCAAATAATTGTGAATATAATAAAATGTAACATCAAATGAGGAAGATAAAAAGGAACTTTTATGACAAATATCTTTATTAACTATAATTATACATATTATGTACAAATAGTATTTAAAATAATAAGAATAACAATAAAACATGTTGATAATAACCAGTCCTCTTGTTTATAAGTCTTATATAATATTTAAAGGTTAAACTTTAAATTTAACAATATGTAAAATGTTTTTCCATCTCTTCAACAAATTTTAGGCATAAATATTACCGTACTGTTCTCATATTATTTTATCTTACTTTCGAAAGATGTCGCTACAATACCGTGTCATGCAGGGAAGTCCCCATGTTTATAAGTCCGGGACCTCATGTAAAATGTCTAGTTACACCTAGATGGCGCTTCTCATTTTTCACTAGCACGACGCGGGTTACTACAGCCATCTAGCTGCAACTTTAACATGATGCGAGTTACCAATCCAGTATTGAACTCTGCATCGCAAGTCACGTTTATAAACGTACTTTCGTGGTTTGTTGTTCACTTGCTCGGTGTTTTGTATATGTTTATATCGGTTTTTTGTGTAAAAACTATATCATTATCACAATGAGTGCCGAGGAGGAAGTGTTGCGGATTCAAAAAAAGTTGAACAAGATGTCGAGCGGTGACGGGACGGTGAGTAAGTGAGTAAAATAATAGTTGTGTATCGCTCGGCACATTAGGGGCTGCTCAATGAGAACAAAAGCCACTTTTCCAACTTAAAATGCAATTACTCTGTTAACCCGAATACGTACAGTACGTATATACGAGTGCAGCATTGTATAACATTGTTGTTTCGAAAGAAGTATTTATGTTTATGTGTATAAGTTTGTGTGACTGGGTATCAACTAATGTATCAAGGTATTGTGGAGCTTAGATATCTGACGTACTAATTTTAACGCGTTCGCAAAGCTTAGCAAACCATGTTCTCATTATCAAATTTGCTGCATATTTTCACTTATTTAAATAAGATACCGGTTTGCAAAGATTTATGACCGTATTCGTTCAATACATTCCAAGAACGATGAATTATCTTATTGTAAACTTCATTTATTTGCATCAGATGTGATGCAGAAGAAGTAAATTATCAGCAAAAATGATGTTGTTAAACAAAATTCACCATATGTTTTGCTGATAAAGATGTGTAACGATAATTAGTTAAATTATAATTCAAATGAAATAATTAGTTCGCATTACACTAATATTCTATATATATATATGTAATTCATGTTATGATACATAAAAATTGTAAGTTTTATATTTTATGTTAAATAAAAGTATCTTTGTTACAGGGGCAAGAACAAGCATTGGAATTACTTAAAATATTGCAAAAGCTGCCCGTTGATTTAGAACTTCTAACTAAGACACGAATTGGAATGACTGTTAATGCATTGAGAAAATCGAGCAGAGACGAAGAAGTTATATCGTTAGCAAAAACGCTTATAAAAAATTGGAAAAAGTTTCTATCTGGTAAGAAAATAAGTTGATACTATGTAATAGAGTATGCTAGAACTGTGTTGACAATTATAAATATGTTAAATTCATTTATGAAGGATCCAACAAGGAAAAAGATTCTACTTCTTCGAGTAGTTCAAAGAAGAAAGATGACAAATCAGAAAAGAACAAAGATGACGGGGATCAAAAGAAAGATAAAGATACCATAGATGGAAATGATGTTAAAATGAAGGAGGAAAAACCTCACAAGGATATTCAGAGAAAACAATCGACGTTCCCAGCGCCTACCACAACAGATGCCGTGAGACTAAAATGCAGAGAACTTCTGGTAGGAGCTTTAAGAGTGGATGGAAATACGATCGATGGGTGTGCTTCACCAGAAGAATTGGCAGAAGAATTAGAAGAAGCAATTTATGCAGAGTTTAAAAATACTGACAACAGATACAAAAACAGAGTAAGTGTTCTATCAGTCTTGTGCTTCTGTATTTTATCAAAGATATATAATTGTAAATATTTGTTCAGGTGCGTAGCAGAGTTGCTAATTTACGTGACGCAAAGAATCCTAATTTGCGGACGAATTTCATTGCTGGTGCAATAACGCCTGCTAGGCTTGCTGTTATGACTGCTGAAGAAATGGCAAGCGATGAAATAAAACAGTTAAGGGAACAGTTTAAAAAGGAGGCAATCAACGATGCTCAACTTGCTACAGTGCAAGGAACAAAAACTGATTTGTTGAAATGTGGAAAATGCAAAAAGCGCAATTGCACTTACAATCAAGTACAAACGCGTTCGGCTGATGAACCTATGACTACTTTCGTGCTATGTAATGAATGCGGGAATCGATGGAAGTTCTGTTAAATGTTCTGACTCTGTATGGTTATTTTTGATCGATATGGAAAGGAAAATGTGTTTCGTTAAAGACCTACGTATTAATCGACACGTATTAAAATTAATGAGACGTCATTGGATGTATATTGCATAAAAATTTCTCATTCACAGAGTGTATATTAATCGTTTAATGATGCTTTTAATCTCTTCACAAGTTTCTAAGTACTTGGTTTTCATGCTACTGTATATATTGACATTCTAATGTACTTTAGGTCTCAGCTTTCTAGAATTCGAATCAAACCGAAGAGAAACTGGATAAATTAGATGGACTGAAAATACTTCGAATTCTTTTAAATAATGCGTCAATGTTGGGAGTTGTAACACGCGAGTCATATTAAAAGTAAGATATTTCATTTTACATTGTACGAGTTTACACACATGTCTTATCTTTGAAAATTTCGAAATTGTGGGTACAGTACTGAAATACATGGTATGTAATTACAGTGTAGCGTTCTTCAAACCTTTGATGTGAAAGTCCAAACTTCATAGTCTCAAATATATTTAACATACGATGCTCGTAAAAAATATATTTGAAATTATAATATTTTCTTATACCGTTTTTTAAATATTTATAAAGTTATACATCGATTAGTCTCAATGTTGTGCTTTTGCTTCAAGTCTTAAAATGTTTAATCCCGCCTTTTTTAGGTTGAGTTAGCGGGTCTCGAGGATAGGTTGGGTTTGTATAAGGTTAGGTATATCTTTAGGTACCTATTATTAGATTTCCATTCTTAGAGTTGTATTTATATAGAAACATATTTTCAAAAGCTGTTTGAAGCTTTATAGCTTTATGTTATGTAGATGTTAAATCAAATGTTACATTACATTAGGTTAGGTGAGAATCTAACCTAACCATGACATAACCCCATCCAAACAATAAATACAATTCAGTTATAGCCGCAGTTATAATAAGTAGTAGTTCGGAAGCTTGAATTACATAACTCAAATTACAATGTAATTCGGGTCGTGCAACTATGTTAGTATAGATGGCTCTGCAATCTTTTCAGTACTGTAGTTTATTATTCTGTACACAAAAATTATAACAACAAGAATGTTAAGAAAAAGGGAGATATCCTTTTATTCTTGTAATTACATGTCTATTTAGCTTTCTTGCTCTTAATTTTCCTCATGTAAAATTCAAGTTCCTTTCCTTCAAGTATGTAACCGTCAGCTCGACCACACTGTCCAGGTCTACTTGCTATGCAGGCTGAAATTTAAATTTATAAATGTTTAGGATTCCAAAGTTCTGTGTATTTATTCTCATTGTTCTGTATGTTGAATTTTCTGCACATTGCTTACCAAGTACACGTCCTGTGGCAAATTGTTCTTCCAAAGCAGGTTCAACTTTGGCAAATCGCTGTCTCGCTTTGTATTTCGATTCAACCTTCTTTGAGCGTTTTTTGTTTAACACTTCTTCTTCGGCTTCGGTCTATAAATACATGCTATTTTATTAAATCGTCCAGTATCTAATAATGATAAAAGCTTGAAAATCTGAATACGCACTAATTTAGCTCCTCGTTTACGACCCAGCGGTAAAACGTAGTGGCTTTCATACCACTGTCTAAAAGGTGTTGCGTCGATGGTAACAATCGCATTTTTTACTAGAGTTTTGGTTCTCACTAATTCATTGTTTGATGCATTATAAACGACATCAATAATACGGGTCTTCCTTGCAGTACATTCTGATCCCCAAGAAAAGTTGCCTGTGTCCAGACGCAGAGCTCTGTATTTTTTATTTCCACCTCGTGTACGCACCTAGTTTACACAGAAACAAGATATTTATTGACACTCACTATGAATTTAATTTCAAACGTTATAATCGTAATACCGTATGGATACGCTGAGCTCCAAGCTTGGTGTTTGCAGCAGGGCGTCCTAATTCGAACTTCCTCTTCTTGCGAAGAGGTTTCCTTTTGCCACCAGTGGCACGTCTCTTATGCCAGTGATCACGAGAAATACCTGTAAACAATTAATTGTACTTGTTTAAATTCATGTCAAAACAAATGGACAGAAATATGGAAAACATCTTCATAACCTCTGTACACTTTCAACTACTTGTTGTACATTGCAAACAACTTAACATTTAAGAGAGATAACATTGTCAGAAGTAAATAGTAATAAATAAACACAGGGGGAGTAGTAAGTCTGACAATTATAAACATTTTATGTCAAAATAAGAAACAAAAATTGTCAATATATTATTATTAACGGATCTAAAACTTTAGTTGTCAAAATAATATATACTAAAATAGGAAGGTGTAATGTTTTAGTAACGTACAGAGGCTTAATTAACAATGATTATTTATTAGAAAATATAGATTCAAATGGATGAAAACAAAACTCGCATAAAATCAAACAACTCACCCATGGTGGCTAGATTTAAAAGAACCTTAAACTATGCGATTTCTGATGATGTTTCTTTCTCAAATGTTGACCGGGAACACTGCTGCCCTCCATTAACAGAGGATTGCAGTAATAAAAATCATTATGAGCATACCTTTGTACAAAATTACAATTTATTATACTAATAAACTTCTATGTGGTGGTAAATTGCATTCCAATGAATTTATTTATGTAGGATTTTACACTGTTAACAGTTGTAAAGTGAGATGTTCAAGGAAGATCCGGGAATTCCCTTGTACCATAGATAACATATACGATAGGTAAGTATATCATTTTTTATATATGTTCTCGATTGGAAACAACAATATCGCTTGAAATATTGTTTTTTACAGAGTTATTACTCCTTTTTTAACCAATTGAAGAGTATTTTTAAGGATAAATTCTTGTATATTTTTCCAAATTTCGATATAATATAAAACCTCATATTTCTTGACTTTTTGGACATATTATGATCCCTGAGACATTTTAAAGTAAATTTTGATTAACATTTAATGCATTTTATTGCCGATTAAGCCCAAAAAATCAATATTTATTCAATTCGGTTCAAAACGGTACAGGTGGCGCCATCTAGCGGTGAAAGTTGGAACTACAAAAACAGAAAATCTCGATTTTCTCGAAAACTAGGAACTTTTTCGAAATTCCAAGATATACAAATTTTTTCTTATCGCCTACGGAATCCAACGAATACCCCCATGACCCGCTAGGACCATTAGGAGAGAAATTAGAAAAATATAGCATTTCATGGACCAAAAATTTGTCGTCCATCTAGCGGTGAAAGTTGGAACTACAAAAACAGAAAATCTCGATTTTCTCGAAAACTAGGAACTTTTTCGAAATTCCAAGATATACAAATTTTTTCTTATCGCCTACGGAATCCAACGAATACCCCCATGACCCGCTAGGACCATTAGGAGAGAAATTAGAAAAATATAGCATTTCATGGACCAAAAATTTGTCGTCCATCTAGCGGTGAAAGTTGGAACTACAAAAACAGAAAATCTCGATTTTCTCGAAAACTAGGAACTTTTTCGAAATTCCAAGATATACAAATTTTTTCTTATCGCCTACGGAATCCAACGAATACCCCCATGACCCGCTAGGACCATTAGGAGAGAAATTAGAAAAATATAGCATTTCATGGACCAAAAATTTGTCGTCCATCTAGCGGTGAAAGTTGGAACTACAAAAATAGAAAATCTCGATTTTCTCGAAAACTAGGAACTTTTTCGAAATTCCAAGATATACAAATTGTTCCTTATCGCCTACGGAATCCAACGAATACCCCTATGACCCGCTAGGATCATTAGAAAAGAAATTAGAAAAAAGGTCATTTTATGGACAAAAAGTGCAGCGCCATCTGGCGGCGAAACAGGTGAACTAATCGAAAAAAACGTATGTCCGATTACGCATATAGGAAAAATATAAAATATCATATTTCTTGACTTTCTGGACATATTATGTTCCCTGACATATTTTACAGTAAATTTCTATTAACATTTGATGCATTTTATTGCCGATTAAGCTCAGAAAATCAATATTTATCATCCCCTAATATGCGTAATCGGACATACGTTTTTTTCGATTAGTTCACCTGTTTCGCCGCCAGATGGCGCTGCACTTTTTGTCCATAAAATGACCTTTTTTCTAATTTCTTTTCTAATGATCCTAGCGGGTCATAGGGGTATTCGTTGGATTCCGTAGGCGATAAGGAACAATTTGTATATCTTGGAATTTCGAAAAAGTTCCTAGTTTTCGAGAAAATCGAGATTTTCTATTTTTGTAGTTCCAACTTTCACCGCTAGATGGACGACAAATTTTTGGTCCATGAAATGCTATATTTTTCTAATTTCTCTCCTAATGGTCCTAGCGGGTCATGGGGGTATTCGTTGGATTCCGTAGGCGATAAGAAAAAATTTGTATATCTTGGAATTTCGAAAAAGTTCCTAGTTTTCGAGAAAATCGAGATTTTCTATTTCGTTAGTTCCAACTTTCACCGCTAGATGGACGACAAATTTTTGGTCCATGAAATGCTATATTTTTCTAATTTCTTTCCTAATGGTCCTAGCGGGTCATGGGGGTATTCGTTGGATTCCTTAGGCGATAAGAAACAATTTGTATATCTTGGAATTTCGAAAAAGTTCCTAGTTTTCGAGAAAATCGAGATTTTCTATTTTTGTAGTTCCAACTTTCACCGCTAGATGGACGACAAATTTTTGGTCCATGAAATGCTATATTTTTCTAATTTCTCTCCTAATGGTCCTAGCGGGTCATGGGGGTATTCGTTGGATTCCGTAGGCGATAAGAAAAAATTTGTATATCTTGGAATTTCGAAAAAGTTCCTAGTTTTCGAGAAAATCGAGATTTTCTGTTTTTGTAGTTCCAACTTTCACCGCTAGATGGACGGCAATTTTTTAGTCCACGAAATGCGCTATTTTTTTTATTTTCGAATATAAAACTTGAAAACAAATATAAATACTTTATTCTGATATTTTTGGGGCCCCAGAATAATTTAGAAGCATCAGCATATCGCCAAAATGCCTTACTTTTCAAAAAAACAACATTTTATATCGCAGTAGTTAGACCTGTCACCGCGCGCGAAATTCAAATTGGGGAAGCACGTAGAAACGTGTCTCTTACAATATTTTCAATGTTTCAAGTTAATTACTTTATAAGAAACTTTCTTATGCATTTACTGGTTCTCCTACCACTGTAACACTCAATTTTCAATGTCTTCCTTGCAAATTAAATATATAAAACTTAAGAATATTGTAACTGTATATTATAGAACCCTGAGGTTTTTTCAATTTTGAATCTTTTAAATATTAATAATATCAAGATATTTTAGAACGTTGCAATTGCACGTGTAAGCGGTATTATAACTCGAGTCTATATCACAGAACGAAGGTACATTATCAAATTTAAATCGTGCAAGAAAATAAATTTAATTTAAATAAATTAATAAATTATAATTTATAATAAACAAAATTACAGAACAGTCGAGTCAAAGTGTTTACCAACGCGTTATGGTGCTAATTTCCTGTCTGTTCTCCTAGGTAATTCCCTAGCGAAAGGAAAAAAATCGCATCCGGTGGCGACGTGCGGCCACGTGCAACCCCGCGGGTCTTTTCCACCCCTTGAATGGGGGGCGCGAAACCCTCGTGCACGCGCTGGTGAAATTATAGCGACATGTGGCACCGGTCACGGTTCGTTTGATACGCAAATTCTGAAAAAGTTTAGTAAAATTGGATTCTTAATTCGCCTATTTCTAGTTTAATTTTACTCGATGAAGGGAAACTTCCTGCAGCGTCATCAGGGGTGATATTTCATTTAGATTTTTTAATTAAACGCTTGATTAATGGTCGAGCGAAACACCTGGTTCTTACCTTTATAGTGGGGTCTGTGAGACCCTAACAATTTCTATTTTTTATTTAATTTTTACTTAGACTTGCAATTTTTAAATAATACAAAAAGGTTATTGTTTTAAGTAGAGTTACATAATACTTAAAGTAACAATAATTAGTTAAATAATAATGGTACTTTATTGTACTTTCTTTTTATAATTTTTACTAATATTTAAAATGCTTTTGTGGTTGTTTTTGCAACAACCATCAGGTTGCCATAAAATAGTAAGAGGTTTTAAGTTTTAATGTCGTTAGCTGAAACGGGACAAGAGTTCGTACAAAAGAAGGTTAGGACGTAACAAGACGGATTTGCATGCTTAATCAACTTATTCAAATTCTCCCTGATTTAATCCCACTTAAAGGATTTGTAAATTGCGAGTCGATTTAATTTCGCTACTTAACGGAGAACCTTCATTCTCGATTCGCGGAATATGTTGTTTGCGTTAAACAAATCTGAACATTTCTTTCAAACAAACTGCGTTAAATATTGATCTGTTAAAACTACAAACCTCTCGGTATTAGGGATTTTAAGCATTTGGTGATTTAGAAATTTGGAGTTTTAGAGATTTGGAGTTTTAGGGATTTGGAGTTTTAGAGATTTGGGGTCTTAGGTATTTGGGATTTTAGTTACTTGAGGATTTAGGGATTTGGAGTCTTAGGGATTTAGAGTTTTAGAGACTTCGGGATTTAGGGATTTGGGGATTTAGAGATTTGGAGTCTTAGGGATTTGGAGTTTTAGAGATTTGGGAATTTAGAGATTTGGAGTCTGAGGGATTTAGAGTTTAAGAGACTTGGGGTTTTAGAGATTTGGGAATTTAGAGATTTGGAGTCTTAGGGATTTGGAGTTTTAGAGACTTGGAGATTTAGGGTTTTGGAGATATAGAGATTTGAGGATTTAGAGTTTTGGGGTCTTTGGTATTTGGGATTTTATGTATTTGGGGTCTTAGGTACTTGGAGATTTAAGGATTTGGAGTCTTAGGGATTTGGAGTTTTAGAGATTTGGGAATTTAGAGATTTGAAGGTTTAGAGATTTAGAGACTTCAGTTTTCAGGGATTTAGAGATTAAGGAATTTGAAGCTTTAGAGATTTCAGAATTTATGTATTTAAAAATTTAGAGAGTTGAAAATTTATAAATTTGAGGTGTTAGGAATATGAAGATCTACTACTTAAGATCTAAAATTTCATGAAATAAATCTTGCTATAAGCATTCTTGTCTGAAGAAGATATACAGAGGGTACGTGTGCAGCATCGACAGATGCTATGGATCTGGATATTCAACGAACATCTCGAACCTGCTTGATTTATGAACAACGAGGAGGATCGATGACAACCGGTGTACATCCGTGAAAAAAGAGGCTTCCTAGGGTGTGCAGATGTTCTCTACAAGAACGCACGTGCCAAGAAACAATGAGACAATCGTGCAGAGAAGAGGACATCCTGAGACACTTTTGCAGCCTCTTCTTTAACAATGAATCCAAGAAGATGGTTACTTTTAAGAGACACCTTTACAGAAACTTGTTTAAAAAATATCACCACATTTAACGCTTTAAAATACATGTTTGTCTCTTTATTTTAAATCAAAGTTTAGACTACTTTTCTCAAGAATGTATGAATAAATTTTTTTTTCATCGTTCATTTGTTGTACTTTATTTTTAGTTTAAAGCAGCTGTCTGCAGACATTAAAAGACGATGTCTCGAGAGACCTTTAGTGACGAATTAAATATGGTAGATGTTTTCGAAGCTGTCAAACGTCTTCTTCTGACAGGCCGCCATTTTGTGTAAGTGTGTTCCTCAGCAGTTTTGAGACTTTGAGACTGTAGAAGATTTAATGAAGAGTTTGGGAATTTGAGGATTCGGGTGTTTGTGGAGTTTGAGAATTTTAGAATTTGGGGGTTTGAGGATTTTGCACTTTGAAGAGTTTGGGAATTTGAGGATTCGGGTGTTTGTGGAGTTTGAGAATTTTAGAATTTGGGGGTTTGAGGATTTTGCACTTTGAAGAGTTTAGGAATTTGAATGTGGACTTCGTAGATTTTATAATATTTAAATTTTGCAATTTAAGAATGTAGGACTGAGGATTTAGGTGTTTGTGGACTTTAGAATAAAAAACTTTCAATTTCTGTAACATAGAAACGTGGAATTTTGAGGTGAATTCTTGACCCAAACAAAAGAAACTTGCGGATCGGAATACTACCTCAGACAAGTATTAATGCTTTTATAAAGAGAAATGGTGGCAGCTATGCGTCTGCGATCTTTCAATCGAACGAGAACCATCGAACGCTGATTTATTTTCTTAGAAAATATTTGGGAAACTTCTCTAGAGTACTAGTCTATCTATCTATATTTATTGTACATACGTTCGGATTGAAAGGTTGTGTTTTTAACTACGCACGTCACTCAATCTGCTACATACAATTTTAATACATTTATGACAATAACAATTATAAAAATTTTTGAATGTGTTACTATTTATTTATACTGTATTTGATACAATTTATAAATTGATTTTTGTACCGACATATTTTTGTTCTTGCAATCTTCGAGATATAATAATCGATCGCATATTAAAAGAAAATAAGGAAAATAATATTGCAATCATTTTGTGACGAAAACATATCAATCGAATTTTCGTAGTTGACTGATTACAAAGGTATGGGGAATTTTAAGAGAAATGTTTCCAAGAAATAGCATGAGAAATCGATGCTCCATTGTGTTGCAATGGCGACAGATGTTGCGATCGCAAATCGATCTATTCAATGGCTAAGAACAGAAATGGGGGATTAAATGTGTGAATCGAAATGGGGAAATCGTGGAAACTGTGATCTTTGGATAAGCTTGTCATTGTGAATGTGACGTCGTAGAACAAAATGGAAGTCTCCATGTTTCGAGTTTTGGAAAATTACAGAATTACAAAATATTTTCTTATAACAAGATTTATAATATCTATAAGATCTAATATTATAAATAGTTATAATAATATTGTTTGCATAACTACATGATCACAGGAAGAATTAGATGAATACTAAACCAGAAAACTATGAGAAAGGTTAAATAATTATTTGACACAATACTAACTACAAATCACTTATGTTACATAAAATAATTATCTAATTCTGTTGTAATTAACTCACGTTAAATAAAACGATTCCAAATTACACTTCAATTGTAAAAAATTCAATAAAATTCAATTGTAAAATTTTTGAATAAAATCGAACTTGAATAATACAATCATAAAAATGAATTCTACTATAAACTTGAATACATTTTTAACAATCACAAAATTGAATTTAATTTACAAACTCCAATTTAAAGATCCCACAATTAAATTCAATTATAAACTTGAATTTTAAATTAATATTCAATGCAATTCACTTCTGCTCCATAATTTACATTTACCTGTATTCATAAGAAACTCGAGAAATTAAACGAACAAGAGGATCGAAAATAAAAAATTTCTTTCCGCCAAAGAAATGAAAGAGAGATTTTTGCGTCGCAATTCGAAAGGAGCAGCTGTTGAAATCACAGACGCATGTTCGACAGAAGAAAAGCGAAGCAGAGATTAAAGGGGAGGATCCAGGGAAGGGAAAAGCACCCTTAGCGAAGAGTGTGCCCCATCGACACCCCTAGTGAGCCCCCGAAAACGTGCACGTGCTGTTGTAGGGCGGCCACCCTTGGACCAGCGATCTTTAAAAAGAGTTCGATTCGAACGAGAAACATTTGAAATTAATTCTCGTTGGATCAATTAGACACTTGACAATTAACGAGTTCGCTCTTTGTTTGTATTTTGAATTTTTGTGAACTGAGAATTGTGGGGATTTTGGGAATTTGGGGAATTTAGGGTTTAGGGATTTGGGAATTTGGGAACTTGGGAATTATGGGAATTTGGGAATTATGGGAGTTTAGGGTTTAAAGATTTGGGGATTTAGGGATTTAGGGATTTGGAGATTTGGGGATTTGGGGATTTGGGAATTATGGGACTTTAGGGATTTTGGGATTTGGGGATTTAGGGATTTAGGGATTTGGGGATTTGAATTTAACTTTTTGTAAATTGAGAATTCTGGGAATTTTGGGATTGTTAGGGTATTATGAGAATTATGGGAGTTTAGGGAATTCGGGAATTTAAAGAATTTGGGGATTATGGGAATTTAAGGTTTAAGGATTTGGGGATTTTGGTGATTTTGAAATTTAGGGATTTAGTAAACAAAAATGAGAAAAACCAAACAGCAAAATGTACATAAAAATGATAAAACCAAAAACCATGAAAATGTAAATAAAAACCATGAAAATGTAAATAAAAAACTTCAAAATGTAATTAAAAATGAGGAAAAAGGAATTGAAAAATGTAACTAAAAGTCAGAATAAAAGTAGCAAAACGTGTCGGCTTCGGTTTCTAAAATGTATAATAACCGAAAGCGATCTACTATCCCCATTCACTAACCACCACCGCTTTCAAGAGCCTCGTAGAGGAGGGGCGCCTACTACTACCTGGGGGTAGCGTTCATGCCAATGGCTTCTAGTATTCGCAGTTTAGGCTGTCAGTTGTTAGAGAACGGACTGACAGCTAACCGATTTGTGGCTCACATCCACAAAAGCTATTCGTGTTCGGTATCGGTCTCGACCCGTGTCTTCCATTAATCCTCAAACTGCGTCGTCGAATAACGTTCCACTCTCAAAACTACTCTTTTTAAACGGTCTAACAACGAAAAAAAAAATATAAACAAAACGTAGTAAAATTAATTCATCGATCTTCGATTAACGTATGATTTTTTCGACGGTTCGGTCAGAAACTATCAATAATTTTTGCAATATTAAAACGAATAAAAATATTGTCAAATAACAGTCTGGATTTAGTGTTATTTGTACAAAGTGCGAACATTGAACTTAAAACGTTGTAAGAAAAATACGATTTATTTTTGTTACGTTTGTAATGTGCGTCACGAGTGCGTCATGAGGAAATCAATGATTAAACTAAACAAAAAAGTATGAAATGGTTATATCATGATTTTAGAGATCTTTAGTACAAATTGCAACTCGTATCGAACCCAAAACTTGATCGTAAAACAAATACAATTTATTTTTGTTACTGTGCGTCACGAGTGTGTCACGAGTGCATCATGAGGGACCAAGTTAAACTGAATAAAAAACGTTGAAATATTTGAATAATAGTCAGTGTGTCATAATCAAATAAGTAAAGTGAAATGTGTGCGAATTATTTTGGCGGGAAAAAGTATTTCGAAAGATCGATGGCGGGCATTTCGAGATGATCGTGGTGGAATGCGCGTTTAAAATGCGAGAATCGCGTAGAAACGACGTCGAATGTTGGTCGACCGCGACTGAGGGAATTGGATTAAACAAACTGGATCAATTTGTGCCTTCGAACAGATTTTTCCGTCGAAGCATGAGGCGCGAATACGCTCCTCGCGTATTTTTATCGTCTTCCAGCGAGTCTACGGAAAGTTTGGTAAAGTACCGAAATAGAAGAAGAATCACGAATAATAATTCCTATTAGCGGTTGACAGAAGTTAGAGGTTAGAGTCTTTCGAAGATATTTTGAATAAGTGAAATGTGAAAGAGTGTGGCAAGTAACTGAATAGCGTTACTATTTCTAATCCACGTCCTTGAGGAGTCTTCATGGAGGCTGGAAGTTGGCCGTGGCCGATTAATCGCGCACCAGGGCCTCTTCATTGTAGCAACAAACCCGAAGATGCTGGGAACACGGGCCGAAAATAAAGAGAGCTGTGATTCTCATCGATAAATAATCGTCTCACGAAGATTATTCGACCTGTTACTTGAGGAACGGCATAGTGGATTGAAGTACTTCGAGAAAGCAGCACGGAGCTGTAAGTTTCGGAGGAGGTTCATATTTTTGGGGCGGAAGGATATTTGGGGAGATGTGACATAATTTTTAAGGTTAATTTTCTGGATTTTAGGGTTAGGTTTTTTTGGGGTGGTAGGATATTTGCAGAGATGTGACATAGTTTTTAAAATCAGTTTTGTGGATTTTAGGGTTAACGGTTTTTGGGAATTTTGGAGTCGAGGGAGGGTTGAATAGTTTCTGGTGAAGTATAGTCTTTATGACACTTCTTTATTATGATATTAGTATTAGTATTTCGTAGGTATAACCCGAGGCTCGTATCCCACAGCGTCATAGGACAAAGAACAGAGTTCAGGATCCGTTCCACGAAGAGCTCAAGTTGTTCTCGAAGCAGGAGAAGAAACAGAGCCTCGTGGAAATTCGACGTCCACTTGACTGCTCCTCGAGAGAATCTAATTTTAAGACATCTCGAGTCTCCTTCGACCTCTGTGATGATCAACGACCATGGCGCCAGGAGCAACGACCCTGAGCGTTCTGCTGCTAATGACGATCACCAGCTGTACGACCGTCAACATCCTCGACAAATCGTACTCCAAGATCCTGAAGGTTGTCAGGCTTCCAGGAGGCTACATGGAGCTCCTCCAGGAGGAACACTGCTCGCATCAGCTCCTCCGACTCACCTGCAGGTCCTTGAAGGCTTTTATCTTCGTCCTGGAAGCGGAGTACCTGTCCAACTTCACGCAGATTTGCGGATACGAGCCGAGGAGGAAGAACACGACGCACGTGGGGCCAGGTAGCAGCTCCTACAGGAAGAAACAGCTCAAAGGGAACTATATTGATGATGAGGAGCAGCAGGTCGTGGACATCAGGAAGTCGCTGAACAGGAGGTACATTTTTGTATATTACATAGGTCAGATGATTTTTAGATCGTTTAGGAATTTCAGAATTAATTTTGTGATCTTTATGGTATTGCTATTTTATGAAGGTTTGGTAAAAGTTCTGCGTGAAGTAGGGACTTTTAGTGACCTCGCGGAGCGCACAGACAGTTTATCCCCTGCGTTTCGCGAGTGCAACCCCTTATTTACAAAGTTCATCGAGCTGTGGCCATAACGCGAGATGCACTCTGTCGGAAACGATTTCTCCTTCGACGGGCATCGATCGTCGCTCAAAAGGCAATTAAAAACTTCGCGTACGCTTAGGTGGCTCACATCAAACGGCGATTTTGCGTGTCGAGATTCCGTTTCCACCCTCGAAGACACGCCGCCGTGCGTGGAACACAAAAGAGCCGAACTCCGATGACAAAGAAGGGGTTCGCGAGAGCTGTTTAATTTCGCTGAATTACGTTCGATTTCAACCACGCGATTGTACAACCCTCTCTCTATGTGAACTGTGACATTTGGTGGCGGCAATGGCGTGAATATATCAGGGTGCAAAGAAAAAAGGAAATATATCGCGGAAGAATCGATTCGTGTACAAATATTTGAACGGTAGCTTTTATTACAACCCTTGCGAAAGTGCATTTTTTCTTCTGCCCAGAAACCCTGGGTTCAAATCTGGGTGTCCCCAAATTTCAAATTTTCCAAGTACTTCTGTCAAAAATTTCCTAGATCCAAATCTCAACATCACTAAATTCCAAATTTCACAAGTATGATATAATGATTAAAATTGGTCAGTAGCCGCTTTTACTGTGACTTTGTATCTCACAGTGTAGCGGTAGAAATGATTTTTCAATTCTGTGGTCACTTGTAATCGAATATTCTTTGCTCTCTGTTCTTTTTTGCGGATGTCTCGTGGGTGACTCGTGTTACCACGGTCGGTGGCGAAATGTGGCGAAAAACGATAGCGACAAACCTACGCTATAACCATCTTATTACCCTAATCAATTATCAACACTACCTCGATTATCACCCTTCAACATTAATATTCAATAACCATTTACTAAAACCAATCTTCATTTTATCAAAATCGATGTACCGATTTAATGATAATATGTGAAGTGATTTTGTTAGAATTGTGATAATTTATTAATTTGAAAAACTGTCCCGAATTTGAATTATTTCTCGCGTTGAATAACCCTGCCAAAAAGTTTCGAAACTGCAATCTTCATGTCAGAATGGATTCCCGGTGTGGGTGAAATGTTATTTCACTTTTATTTCCGGCGAAGGGAGCGAAGCGATAAAATCACCCAGAACGGGGAAGCGACCCCACGTTTAAAGGGTTGAAAATCGAAACTCGAGCATTGTTCCCCGTCGCAGACCACTTTCGATGCGCTACGTGCAAACGTAATCATCCCGATCTGAAAACAATCTCGATTCTTTTTTTCCTTTGTTCGTAGGGTGCACTCTATGAAACTGTAATGGCGGACGTTGTATTTAATCGACGATAGTGCGTGCAAAGGCTAATCGATACAATCTTCGTTGCTCAGCTTGCGGTCGCAAAAATGATGACTAGGATAATTTCGATATTTATGGACACTTCCGTGAATTTATAGAAGGGTTGGCTGAATTAAAATATTAAGGATTTATGTAGAATTAAATATATTTTAAAGTATTGCAAATATATAGATGTACAAATTTGGGATTTGGGGAATTTTGGATTTGTGGAATTTGAGATTTGGAGAATTTAGAATTTGGAAACAGTGACACCCTGTAGAATATTTTGCATAATATTTTGAAATTCGCCATTCGTTATTATTTCAATCTGTTTATTTATAAGAAGATTTAGAGGAGACGCGCGCAGACGATGAATACTAACGTGGTTATTTTTATATTATTCTGTTTAGATGTTCCGGACAGGAACATTGTCGTTACAACTTCGCCACTGATCATGCAGGCACCGTCCAATGGAATCCGGCCACTCTGCGATTGAAATACGCCTGTATTCCTGGTAAGCTATAAATTATCATGAATTTATTCGAAATCTTTTGTTTCTGAACTGTCGGCTGTAGAGAGATAGGAAATAATGGGAATAAATATTAATTCTGGGGGTTGGAAAATTTGCTGATTTACTAGTTTGGGAATTTAGGGATATACGAATTTGTTGATTTTTAAATTTTCCAAATTTGAGATCTCACCACAGACACCCAATCCGCCATTGCTAATTAATTCCAAACTTATAACATCCTAAAATGATGGCTAATTATCCCGAAATAATACAACAGCACAGAGAGATAAATCTCCATCCGAGAGATTAACTGCCACCTATACCATGATCAGAGCAAGAGCAAAAACAGCCCCTCCAATGCCCTACAACCCGGTACCAACCCCTCCAGGTGTAGTTCCACCCCTCCGTCAAAAAGTGGGGCAAGGACACCCTCTCCCGGACCGAATGTCACATAATGGAGGCCAGAGTCACACTCGAAATCGACAAATGAACCGAAACGGATGCAGATGTTGATCCGCCTCGTTATGACGACAAAAGTGTCCTTCCTTCGCGTTTCTATCGCGAACAATACCCCTGGGACTCGTAATCGGGGGTGGTAATTCTATCGAACCGGGGAAAATTACATTTTCTACCCTTGCTCTTCTTTTTCCTCGACGAAACTCGATTATTCGTTTTCCTGTTGGGGATGAAAACTTTTGAATGAAACATTATTTAGAAACAAGGGTGGTTTTGTTATTTATGTAACGACCGAAATGAGATTGGAGAGGAGACGATATTTTTGTGTATGACTTGAAGTTATTGGGAGTTGCATTGGAACGTTCACTAAATTGTTCACGGTGTTTCAGTTATATGTTACAGTGACCACTGTAAATTTTTAGAATTTTTCATGTGCTTAAAATTGAAAGGACAAATGATGTAATTAGCTACTAACACGATACATTATTAATTCTAACATTTTCCTAAATTCCCTAAATATCCGTACTACAGAACAATAATTATACCCAATTTTCCATATATGACATAGTTACAGCCATATAAGTGAAATTTTCGTACGTGGTCCTTCGATAGACAGGGACTGTGTGGTCAGTGTATATTGTGAATAATGAGATTTACACATTTAGCAATCAGTTGTCTTAGTCTCATGTTTGGACTGTTTCAGAGACTGCGGTCAGAAGATTCTGCAACGAACAGGTGAAAGTGGTACCTGGCGAAGGTGGTTTCATCAAATCACCAGGATACCCGTTATATTATCCTGGTGAGAATACATGTGGATGGACCTTCAGGTCGGCTCCTGACCACAGGATCCTCCTTACCTTCCACGACCTGGATATACGGGGTGAGTATCGATCCGTGAAACCCTCTTAACGATATCCGTCCGTGTAATTAACTCGAGATTGATGAAGAAATAATGAGTCCGTAGCTCCCATATTCCCATGTCCTAAATTCCCAGATTCCTGTATTTCCATATACCTAGATTCAATAAATTTGTAAAGAATTTGTTCTAACCTTCTCAAAATGAAAAATATCGATTTTTTTAATATCTCAAAGGCGACCTTCAGCCTCTGTCTAGAAGTACACGATGTTACATGAGTGCATTTGTTTCAGGTGCGGAACCAGACGGAAGTTGCGTGGACGTCGTCCGCGTGCGTGAAAAGGGCAGAACTCTGTTCGAGCATTGCGGCACAGCGGCCGGTGTGAAAATTATCTCGAACTCGAACGTGATCACCCTAGATCTGGTCGTAACGAACTCGAACGTGATCACGGCCCGAGGATTCTTCCTGCAATATCAAGGTCAGAGTTAGATCGCTCGTTCACGGTCTCGTTCTTCCTGAAAATCGACACTCGACATGATCGATGATGGAACACGAGACGATTGCGCAACCAATTTCTGACGTACAGAAATAACGTACGCGGGATTATTTTCACAACTGTTCCGAACCGTCACTCGACACGCGTCCTCACTTTCGAACACGCTCCAGAGATCTCTTTATGCTACCGATGATGTTACTGCGTCCGCGGTGACGTAACGATACATGCTCTTGGGTGTTACGGGTGATCTTGATATTTACGGTGGAATTGTTTAGGGATTTTTTCGTAATTATTAGAGGCGATGAATTATTGGTAGAGAAGAAGAGGAATTTGTGGAGAGTGGATGTGCAAGTTAGGGTTTAGCATGTGAAGGTTTAGGGCAGTTTGTAATTTTAGAAGATGACGGTTTGGGAATTTAGGGAGTCAGGGATTTAGGGAACTGGAGATTTGGAGAACAGTTTTCAATACTGTAGAATTTGGGAATTTCAGATTTGGGGAATTTCGAATCTTGAAAATTTAGAAATTTGAAAACTTGAAACCTTGAAAATTTAGAAATTTAACTTGTAACCTTAAGGACTTGAAAATTAAAAAACTAATAATCTTATAACCTAAAACATGAAAATGTAGAAATTTGAGTCTGCACCTAAGACGTTGCAAGTGTACGAATGTTATTATTATTAAACATCTATCTAAAACGTGATGCATACAATGTTTTAATATTAAACGTAAGGGATACTTCCGTGGACGACGTCTTAACACGAACGTGGCATTTCAGTTCTAGCCTGTCCGGATATCTCCACGCCGAACGGAAGTTACGTATTGAATGGCACTCTGACCTCGAGGACGTTTCTCTGCAAATTGGGCAGCGTGTTCCCTGACAGCAACGAAAGGATAAGGACACTTCAGTGCAAGAACGGGAAATGGAACGAGAGTGTCGTCAGTATACCCAGTTGCAAAGGTACGATTATTTTTATTTCTTTTATGTACTATAATCATTAACAAGCATTTTTACAAATTTAATTAAATCTAAGCATGGTTCACTATACATTTCTATATATGAAGTCATATATGAAGTTCCTTCAGAAGTCCCTTTGTTAACAAAATAATTTTGTTGCAAAAACTAATGTGAACTGCATCCATTTTACAAACCGAACCCAAAATAATTACAATATAAACTAGAAAAATATTCATACAGTATTCGTTACAAATAAATTACAAATATTAAATCCATCCACCACCCTTAACCATAAACCAAACCCTCTCCAAGCTAATCATTTAATCAATAAATTACCAAAAGGCAGCAATTTACTCGATACAATATTTTAACAAAAATCGACAAGATAAAATTTGACGAAAAACTGAAGCAATGAAAAATAAATAATTAAATATCAGTAGACGAGGCACCGACGTTTGTCGTTACGGTCCTCACGGGTGTCCCGGGAACCCATGGCTGCCCATCGCGTTCGAAAGGGGGAAACCCCGTGGTGGGGATATCCTGGTGAACCGGGGAAAAGGTGGACGAGGGGTTGGCGGGGCAGGGTAGAAAGAAAAAGACGGAGGGAAAGAATCTTGGGGCGAAGTATTCGTGGAGGCACCATACACCGGTAGCGTCGCACACGTAACGACGCCAGCCGTCTCGACGCCACGTGTCCTCCGCAAGAAAATCCTCGGAAAAATCAATTTAACGTGCGAATCGGTTCTATGGTGACCGTCGAATTTTACTCCGTAAGTGACGATCAATACTTCTGCTCGATACATTCTTTTGGAACACGCTCTACATAAACAGGTATCGTTTGTGCTTTTTTAATTTTATTTTACTTACAGGATTTTACTCCATTTGTTTCAGTAAAATATGAAATTTTAAGTATTTTGTGGTAATTTATTCTTTTTTACCAGAGCTGAATATTTTATTCAAATTATTTACTTCAATAAAATATGAAGTTTTTTTAATCATTATAATCAGTGTCAACTGCATTAATTACTTAATGTAACTTATTGTTAAAATTTTGTTAGAATTATATAATTTTTAAAGACAAAATTTTGAAATAAAAATTCTGTATTATTAGCATAATATATTATTTGTATTATTATCTGTATCATTAGTATGTACACCAGTAAAGAATTAAAATACATCTTTCATTATTTCACACCAAATTTCAATTTAAAATATTGTTCATTTTGTTCTAAAAATTTTCAATTTAAATTGGAGCCTGTGATCCAGTATGTGATAAATTATATTACAGTGAAGTTTTAATCCAGATCTGATTAGTATTATCATTGAATACATATATGAACAGATGGCATAAGCAACAAATAGATACTAATTACTCTCACAATTCACGTTACAATATTTCAAGCTAAACAATAATATATTACGTCAGAAAGCTCCATTCACAAAAATGTTAAGTTCATAAAAAATAGCGTCATTTATATTCGATATCCGTCAGCTAAACTGTGATTATGCTTATCATACTCTTTTTCTTCCATTCAAAATGTCTCTTCATCCGTGTACGATCTTGTGCAACTCGATTGATAGAACGATCGACCCGGGGTCAATGAGAAGCGATCTTCCGCTCGAACCTTCGTACTCGAGCGGAATGCTGAATTAATTAACGTCTCTCAGAGTCATTCTTTTCGTCGTCATCGCTTCTTGAGGACATACTCAGCCAATTATTAATTGCCCTCGTTCAATCGCGTTAGTGGGTTGTTATCGTTTCATGCTAGCCACGGAGGGCACCATTTTGTACCCTGAAGGCGGCAATTTTAAATTCAATATCACCATTTCCAAATAAAACATAAAAGACCAAAATAAATTTTACTTTATAATTGAAATTATGATTATTGTTAGGTGTCTTAACTTCATTTGCGAATTTCACAAATTGAAAATGGCGGGAACTGAAAAATTACAATACTTATTAAATGACATGGAAATCAAAGATAAAACTGTAAGAGTTCAACAATTCTTGAAATTTCAAACTTCATAATTTCACAACGTTGGAAGAGTGCCAACATCTAATCCTAGAAATTTTAAGAACATAAATTTGTTTTTATTTTACAACAAACTTAGGAAATTGATTAAGAAATTTGAAATTTCCCAAGGACTTTCCAATCTAAAAATATAGAACTTTCAAATCCATTATCTACCACATCAGACAAATCAAGCTCGTTTATCAGTTTCAAGTGGAGACAATATCCAACTACAGCTCGAAGTTACATAATGTTTGTCTTGTCTGTGAAGTTGTTATCGGTCCGCGCAGGCGTTATCGAAAGATCCTGAAAATCGATCGATCCCGACGATACAGTCCCGTTAATTTGGCCGGTTACCGTGAATGAGAACGAGCAAAGAAAACGGAACAACAGCTGCATCGCGAAATGAAAAGATCCGCCGTCGGTAAAAAAATTGCCCGAATCCTCCGGTGGCTTTTCACGCCCCGGACAAAGGGGCAGCCCCGAGAAGAATGTGTCTCTCCCGGGCTCTTTGTACGTCTCTCCATTTATCCTGATAATAACCCGCTCAGTAGAACTTCTTTGGAGCGGAACATCGAGAAGTTTTCTCGTCGAGCTTTCACCTACTGCGAGAAAAATGGCGACTCGCGAGATTATCGCCTTCCTTCCGTGACAGAATTTTGCAACTCTTCCAATACCGGTTTCCATATTACACTTCGCGATCAAAAGTTTCATGTACGCTTGTAATTTGTTACAAATCTAAAATATCAAGTCTGGATATTTAAAAATTTTTAAATCACAAAGATTTAAAATAATTAAGTATTTCATTTAATTATAGTTAACAACTAATGTTTATTTTGTAATTAAATTTAATTTCAGATTGATTAAATGTCTATAATTTAAAAATATAGTTATACAAACACTTCAGTTATTATCAAACAGACTGAAATATAAATGACAGAAGTACTAGAAAGATAAATAAATTTTTGCAATTAATCTCGTAATTCAAGAACAAAATAAATTAGCGCAATAATCGTGTAAACTAACAATACTAGCAAAGTACCAAAATTAATTATTGGTTTACGAGAAATAAGAGTATCAGCGTAAAAGAACGAGAGTGAATTCAAATTCGCTGCGCTTTCGCGCGCAAGCGGCGCAACGGTTGTCTGCGCAGCGTCTCCTACTTTCGCAATTTCCTGCGAAACAGCTGTAGTCCTGCATCACGGGCCACGCACGTGCGTGTGTTTCGAATGGTATAATTTAATAAGAATAGTGCAGTTTCGATCGTGTATAGTGCGGTTGTGAGAGGAACGTGGAACGAGGGAACCGTGTGCATAGTGGGGAGAGCTGGTAGGAGAAATAAGACAACCACGATGGTGGGGATTACCCCCATACCGATACCCCGTTATTTCCATCTCCTTTCGAGCAGAGATAATTTTAGAGTCGACAGAATAAAACAACGGTGCGGCTGCACATGTTCCTCGACCAGCTGAGCTCGAGTTAAACTTCGAAAACAGAGACGGATAGTTTTGGGAGAAAAAACTGTATGCATGTGCGTCAGTGGAAAATAACGCCGCTGTTGCGTTTGTTTTTTCAGACAAAGGATTCGGAGAATTTAAAGGGTCGTTCAAGAGGTTTTTGTACAATTTCATTTCTGGGAATATGGTTTACACGTTTTCAATTATGGGAGTACATTTTGGGATTCTGTTGAGTAAGGGAATATTTCCCGCAAGGAAAAACTCGTTAGATATTCCAGCGACGATGAGTCTGCGAGTCATTGAAATGCGGAGGATGTTTTCATAATGAACAGAATTTTAAGTGCGGATTTATGTAATCAATATTAATGAGACATCAAGTGAGATTTGGTATTATAAATTACTCTTGGTCAAGATTATAGCTCTTGGATTAATGAAGAGTTATTAAGTGTTGGGATATTAAGAGATATTTGGGGAATCTAGGAAATTTGAAAATCTGGGTAAACTTCAGTCCCAAACATTGACAGTCTAAAATTTCAAATTCCCAAAGTTCCAAAATGACAAGGTCCCAGTTCCAAAAAAACATTTCTTTACTAAAAAGGAATTTCCAAAAAATGCAGCAAAGACTATACCAGACAAGGTCATTCTCATCAGCAGAGCACCCAAACTCCCATGGGACTAACGAAACTTGCTAAACAAACAACAGGAAAAGATAGCTAGAAAAAGAAAGGAAAGCATATGTTCAACGGATCCTCTCGATCGGTTGGAAAGGGGGCAACTTGTTTTCATCCCGAGCAGAATTCGTGTGGGAGTGAGAGTAGGGGTTTTTAGGTGGGAGAGGTCGTTCTCCCCTCTTTATCCCCCACCAGCGATGAAACGATCTCCATCCTCGTCGCTCTGTGCCCTCACCACTTCCCCGGGAGCGTTGTGGTGGTCGAGCGAAAGGTAGGGAAGGTTCTTCCAGTCGTCGTCGGAGTTTCTGATAGTTGGACCACACGCGACTGTTGCCGTCTTATCGCCTCAGCTTTTTATCAATGGAGAGCTCGTGTCACCGTCTTTCACGTTTACGTACGCACGCCTCGCGATTACGCTCCACGACGCACGCGCGATATCGTGAGGAGAAGAGGAACAGACGCCCGGTTCCTAGGGAGACGAACCTGGAATCCTGTTACCCGTCGTGTATCCCGACGTCGGACAGTGTCTCGCGACCACGAACCAAGGTATAAAGCCGCGTTCTCAAAGTGCACCGCAGCAACCGTTCCCGGGTCGCACCTGGATCCTGAATAATCCGCCTGGAACGCTGATGTCGTCTTTCTTCGGTGAATCACCCAGCTGAACTTTTTGGTTCGATGGAGTTGGTCAGCCTGCTTCGAAGACTATCCTCGTCGACACGAATTTGATCCGCTGGTGTCTATTTACCTGCAGATCGACAATAACAACGCTTATGTAAACGCAGCGTCGTTGACTGAAGGCGAATTTTCATTTCGAAAGGCACAACCGCAGAGGCTCTAACCTAAATCGTGGTTCGGAAATTTTATGTCTCGGACGTTTGTTTAGGAACGTTGTAATGTTCTGTGCTTTGATCGGAAATTTGGAAATTTGAGAAAAGTGCTGAAAAGCGAGGACACCTGCAGGAAAAAAAACGGTGTCGATTGGAACAACGTCGATGACAGGTATTGGAGAGTTTTTGAAGGGGTTATGATGTTTGGATTTGAAGGGAACTGCACAGTGGGCAACGCGTGCGTTTACGGGCACAAAGTGATAGAGAGAGGACTGCACAACGGGAGTCGGAGAAAAACATGTACCGTTGTTTATGTACAGGGTGATTTTTATTTATTGAACCTGACTTTGACGCTCCGTTAAATCGATCATTGGAAGTTCAATACACTTCATGAACTGTAAAGCGTAAATTGGGAATTTAACGAATTTGACAGCTGACAGATTGCAAATTATAAATTTTAACTGATTGCAGATTGCAAATTCGATATTTAACTGATTTAATAAACTGCACAGATGGAAATTAAATTTGACGGATTGCAAATTGGGAACTTGATGAATTTAACAAGCTTAGCAAATTACAGATGAAATTTAATGAATTGCAAATTATAAATAATAAATTGTAAATTACAAATTTAATTGCGTATCGCGAATTCAAGGAACGTGATTGTAATTTATTCTTAACGGAGCATAATTTCGTTATCAGATTACCGGAAGTATCCTAAAAATGGCGGATACATTATTCCGCATGCACAAGGTCATCTCTCTGTCTCCTCTTTTCTTTGAGTTTGTTCTTTGTCTCTTTCTTTGTTCCATCATCATTTTTCGTTGACGCAATGTACTTATCGCGCAACAAGGACAATGTTGACACAACTAATACATGTATTCCGAGAAAATTGTAATAAGTAACGGTAGAATGGTAACGAGACGAGAACGTTGTTCCGAATTTAACACCCGTTACAATGTTAGGTTGCGTTCATTTGGAATTGCAAAACTAAGAATTTCAGAGATTTGGAGATCTAGAGAGATTTTGACAGTTTTCTTCATTTTCTTATTGGGAAAGGTGCACGGGGTCAGCATGCTAATTTCTATATTTTCAAATTCTAAAATTTTCATTTTTTAGTTTTGAGTTTTCAGATTTCAAAATTTTCTAAATTGGGGCTTTTTAGAGTTTGGTGGTACTAATTCTTTAAATTTTCAAATCTCTAAATCCCTAAACCTGAAAGTTCCTAAATCCCTAAATGTCCAAATCCCCAAATTTTCAAATTCTTAAATTCGAAAATCTCTCTTCCTAAGTATGAACGGCTGATTCCTTTTCTCATACCACAATTCTTCCTGGAAAAGTCTACCCAGCTGTCAGCGTACCACAACCGTTACAATCTTTCAATTTATCGCTGTCCGAGCAGATCGGCAATACACTGTGCAGTAGCAGCTGTCCGCGGGGCATTGAATCGACTGGCAGCGCGTGCGATTCGTACAAAGAGATGCACCGAACGAGAAGACACGCGATAAGAGATAACGGAGGCTCGGAGATCTCTTTGCTCTTTTCTTTCCGATTGAGTCGTTCGTTTATTTTTTACGCGCTCTTTGTCGGGGTCGAAGGGCGTCGTGGTTCGTGTACGAATGGAGGCGGCTCATCACGCCACGCGCTTACCAGCGATAATAAAGCCGATGAAATAGCGGGGATTTCGCTCAGTTTGTCATTTCTGCTCCGTCGGCGTTGCACGAGGCATTTTTACCGCGGACCTCGTCCGAAAACGTCAGCCATCTTTCCTTCGTGACGTCACGCGTTCTCGAGTTTCCGGCCGCGCACGTCTTTTGTCGAACCGATTCGAACGTCGTCGTATTTCTTCGTGTAAAACGATGTGTTACGCTTGTCGTCAATTGTGAACCGGTCTGGAAATAAAGCGTGCTTCGGTAAATCGCGGTTCGAGAGACTTGAAGCATGTGCTTCGTTCGTGGAACAGAATTAAGTGGTACGAAGCTGTCGAAGTTAGCAGGTTCAATAGTGGCTGAAACTTTGCTCGACGATTGACGCGAGATCGATTCTCGATTGTCGACCACGAGTCTCAAACATTTCACTCGCTTATCGGTTTCTCTCGACTTTAACGCAATTTAACTGGTTCGTTGTCGAGTGTTAATTGCATATTACCAAGCGTGTTGCCGCCACTGGAACTTTGCTCGGGGATGATAGGTAATCTATCAGGTTCATGCGATTGATTTATGGCTGGATGCTCCAGCGAAAGGATTAACTGTGAGATTGCTTCTGACTACAAGGTCTGTTCAACTACATTCGAAGAGAAATTCGTACGTTTAGTATGGACAGATTAGCAGGTTCAGAAGTTACCACACTTACATAATTAGAGATTTGCTGATTCTTTAATGGGATTAAGATTGTAAGTTTATCTAATTTTATCTGAATTCGTAGATTGAGAATTTGTTGAACCTGATTTATTTAAAAAGTTTATAATTTTGCAGTAGTAGTATTTAGGAGGTTAGGAGGTGCTTAGATGTGGATTCTTCGAAAAACTTCAAACTTTAAGAAAATAGATAATGTTCTTTGGCTTAAGAGGTCCTTGCACGTGAATTTCTCGACAAACTCACTGTTTAAGGAGCGGAGCAACATTTTAGGAATTAGAAGGTATTTTGGCGCGAACGTGTCGGCCATCTTGGTTGCAAATATTTTGGCGCGAAATTTTCGAAGATACAAAACTTCAAATAGACGGACACCGAACAGAGGACTATTTACACAAATTCGTAATTTTGAAGAGATGATAGTATTCAAAGTTGAAAGTACTAATAAGTCCTTTAGAAATCAGTGATATTAAGGAGATCGGTAGCCTATGCAAAATGAATCATGAATAACGCAAGGAATAATATCAAAGTTATTAGGTTATGTCATGAAAAGTCCTAGAGATGAAACTAAAATTAGTGTGCAATGACTCAGGTAATCCTTTCGCAAAGAATCCTAGCAATTCCAAGCAACTGACCATTATCCTCTAACGAAATTATTCTTAAATCCTTGCAATTCCAGATAAACAGTACCCGAACTAGTAATTCATCCGTTCGAGATTCACTTTGAAGTAAATGATGAAATCCACTAATGGAATCTGCTAAAATCGCAATTCCAGTAATGCGTTGTCATCTAAGAGATCAAAGAGTGAAGTGAATTTCATAAGAAAGCGGGCAACGTGAATCTCGCGTGGCGAAGCTTTTCGCAAGCGGAAAGCAAGACGGGGCGATATCAAGCGCGGATAAAGACGGGGAGAGACAAAGAAAGAGAGCTTTGGGGAGAGACTTTAGCGAACGGTTTTCACGCGAGCCCACTGATGATATAGTAGTAGTATAGTTCGTGGAGGCAGCAGGAGCTGTTCGTTTAAAACAAGTGTCGTGCAGGATCGCGTTATGGTGGCGTGCAGCAGCTGACATAACGCGCGTGCGGCAACAAACGTCGGGTTTTCGGTGTCCACGGAGGACCAACCAGAAGCTTCTTGCCGATTATTCATCATGATACGAATATTCACCGATACCTTCAGGAGTCTGATAAGTGAGTGCTCACTTCGATTCAATTTTATTACCAATTTTATTCGGTAAAATATATTTCACATAGTATTATATTCTTAAAATACTCTTATAGGGAACTGTACTTGAATAAATGACTAAAATGTATTATTGTATTTAATTTTGATAAGGAAAATTTGGTATTTTGTGATAGTTGAGCTAGCTTGAATTTGATCAATTTTTAATTGTTAACACAAATATGCCAACAGTAATTATTGATAAGATGGAGTGTCTATATGATTGAATAATTATAATTATTCATGTAGACACTCCAGTTAACAATAATTATAAATAATTATGCAATCATGTAAACACTCCAAATCTCGTTTCTCATTCAAGCAAACATGCGATTGAAAGAAAAAACGTGACATTTTAAAATGACAAGAGTGAAAAAGTCAATTAATATCTGAAACGTCGGGATTAAACTTGACATTGCTTTACAGTACGTCAGAGGCCATCTATGAAACGGTCATATTAATCAAATTATTTATACGGCATGCAAGATACATAATCAAGTCTGTCACGAGGAATCGTGTATATGTACATTATACTCGTTCTAAACAAACTATATTTTTTTTAAACATCCCCACACGATACGCGTTGCGTCACTGAGCACGTGTTTAGAGAAAAAGAATGTACTATTTCTAAAATAGATCGGGAAAAACGGAGGGGTTTCTCTGGTACATATTGACCCCTTGCCTTCTGGTTACTGCCACGAGTCTCATTCGTGATACATTATTGCCGCGTGCTGAATATAATTGATTCGAATTACGTTTCTAGAGAGAACACTGCTGCGCTTTTCGTGGCGATATAGTGAAAATGTGAGTTACGGGTGTTCACTGTTTTTAGTGTTTGCTAGGGTTTTTTTTTGTAGAGGTTGTGCATATGAATTTGATACTTTGTGAATGGTGTGATTTTGAGGGTGTGAAGGTTAGGTTAGGACAACATAACAATATCATGTATGATGATACATAATTTAATACAATCATTACTACAACTTAATAAATTAAATTATAGTAGTTTATACATATGAGTGATATTTAATTTATTTATTAACCTCGTTGTTAGTAAATATATACATATAAATTTTTCTACTAAAATTATTTCTGAAAATAATAATCCATGTTCTCTAACAGTAAACATAGTTACAAATGATAAATGATGATTCTATTTTGACCAATAATAATTCACTTATGCTTTCATTTGAATTTCATACGAATTACATTTAATTAAATTTGCAGTCAAAATATGTCTGCAGAACATTGTTTTCACGACCGTCTATGAATAAAATAGAAGTTTAAATGTTGTTTTCCTATACCGTTGATGATTTTCATGAATTTCCTTTTGCAAACATGGTCGACCTTGCATTCTTTGCTTTCTACTCATCGATCTCTTTCTTCAAACACGTTTACGTGACCGATGCAACGTATCACACGGGAAGTGGTCGATTTTCGATCCGCATCTGGATCCAGGGACCTCGATTTCTTCGATTACTGTCCTCCAGTTACTGGAACATCTTTTTCTGCGGAAATAACGGCATCGTTGCCGTTCAAATTATAGACGTTGAATTAACAAACGTGGTTATTTATACGAGTGATGTATACTGGGTTATTAAATGCAGTTAAGTGTAATAATAGGTCTTCTCCGAATTTATAAATTTGACTCGGTAGATACGTTTGAGGAGCTGGGTAGGTTAGGTGGATCGATACGGTGCTTGTTGATGTTGTGAGCTTGAGAGAATCAAAGTGATTGATGTTGGGGTAATTTGGGGATGTGGATTGCGGGGGAACGGTTTATGGCAATATAACGAGTGGAGAGTTATTGAGTGATACAGTGAATGGTTTTGGGACTTTAGGATTTTGGAAGTTTGACATTTTGGGATTTGGAGATTTTGAAATTTTTAATTTTTGGTTTCTGGAATTTTGGGACTTTTGGATTATGGAATTTTGGTGCTATATAATTTTTGAATTTTGAATTTTGAAATTTTTTAAGTTTTGAATTTTTGGGTTCTTGAATTCTGTAAATTTTTAACATTGAAATATTAGAATTTTGTAACCTTGCAACCTTCAAGTAGTTATATAAAGTCATTACAAATTTTTTTCGGACCTGAAATATGCAGGAACATAAAAGATTGTATGTTCCTGTTCGAATTCATTAATCTTTTTTACAGAACGTGCATTGATTTCAAACGTAATGGATATTGATATTCCAATAAAAACTGTCATAAATCCACTTACGATAGCAATTATTGCAACGATTCCATCTATTTCCACATTTTGCAACAAAATCGCTGATTTTTATACAGCTGAGGTATTTGTGTATACATAGTATCTCGTGTATAGAAAAGTAGACATTTTTTTGCATTCATGCTTATCCAAGGTCGATCGGTCATTAAATATCGCTGCAAATAGCGCTTACATTTTAAGCAAACGTTATACGATTATTAAACTGAAACGAATATAATTAATGGCACATTAATTCAGTTTATTCACGTACTTTTTATTTTCTTGAACTACTAGAAAAAAATAATAAGATCTAATATACATAAGTAGTAAAATAAATGTCTTGTACTCCTCTCTCCCCTCTCTTCTTCCTGGTCGAGCCTTCTCATTGTCCCTGGGGTCTTGTTAGTCTCTTAATTTCCCATTTCCCAAAGTCTTTTGTAATTTCCTTACCCCCCTATCCCCCCCCTTCCTCGCTCTGCTCCCCCCTTTCCCCCACTCCCCGACACTTGTTTCGAGCTCGGAATATTTTCTGTCTCCAACTACCCCGTACCGTGATCCGAAGTCATAACAACAATTCAATACGGAAAAGATTTTTCGTCCTCGCCGGGATTCGATCCCGGGTCCGCCGGATCGCGGAACCGAGCCTCTACCGCCCGAGCTACCGAGGCCCCAGTCTTGATACTTCATTATAAGGATATCATTCGTACAATACTCATCGGTACTCGATTATATTTTAATGTTCCCGATAAAATAAGCGTCTGCGGTTTTTTACACACCCTCGAAAAGGAAGCGTCGCGACGGTATTTAGCATGAATTGTTTTAACTGACGCATCTGAGAAATAAATTGTACGGCAAGGGGTTAAGGATCCTTAAATTCGAAATATACTTGACAGTTCAATTCTCCTTGAACGTACCAGTGATGCACTCATGACACACCAGGGACGCATTTATGACGCACTAGGAATAATTCCATGTGACTATAATATACAGGGTGTCTCACAACTGGTGCATATGTACAGATGTCAACCCACGAGTGACCAAAGTAAAAGAAGCCTATGCAGTTACATTTTGACAAATAAGAATAATGACAACAATTTTAATTTTTCT
Organism: Megachile ligniseca; assembly: GCA_945859555.1. NCBI lineage: Eukaryota > Metazoa > Arthropoda > Insecta > Hymenoptera > Megachilidae > Megachile > Megachile ligniseca. Next base: position 4,388,993 of record OX243792.1, read on the forward strand.
TGAAAAATCAATAGGACTTGGTACAACAAAAAGAAGGCGTAGCAGAGTTTTATAGCTATTCAATTTCACTTTCCTGTTTCTTTCATCCGTCTTTTCAAGGAACGCTCTCTAAAATTAAACATCCCTCGGGAGTGACGCAATCTCGAGTCGCTCTCTCGATCGCAAAATCCGTCTATTCTCGAGCTTCGAGATTGACGTTTCTGTATTGCGTTCCAAGCAACGATTCAGCCTCTTTTTTTGCGTCTTTCACAACGATCGATAGAACGATGCCATTCTTGTAGTCGAGGGGGATGACGCGACGGATATGGGCAACCCCGATAACACCACGGTGGAGCGAATTCTTTGGGCTTCTATCGACCCCCATCCATCCAGTACACTTTTCCTTCTACAAATTCGTTGCAATTTAGAGAAATACGTTGTAACGTTCCTACAGGTTTACGACGTTTTTGCGTTTCTCTGGGAAATTCTCTGTTCTAAGGTTTTAGGCTTTTGGAATTTTGATATCTTAGATATCTATTTTAATCTCGTACTCCTATAATTGAATCACACATGCGTGAAATTCGCGTCGGCTCATCTTCAATTATCACGTAATCGATTCGTTCTCCGAAACGATTCTGCATGGAGAAAATGAAGATCCAGCTGTTCAAGTGGCATCTCTCTACCGTTGGTCACTCTCAAGGATTAAGTTAAAGGGTTACCGACAATTGTGGCTTGATTGAACGATCACCGCAAGAGAGACCCTTCTCGCTGCACTCGAAACGCACCCGTTTCAGTTCGTTCAAGTGGCTCAGACAGGACTGTTCACCGTGTTAAAACCTCCTAATATAATACACTCTAATCCCGCATACTCTTCTTTGCTCGTGGATATTCATCGGATTTCTGGTACGTCAAATAATTCGAATTAATCGATAGTTGTCGTACGATATTTGTAGTTTGAAATGAAATAATGATAAGTGAAACACTGTTTGTACTTAATTTTAATTGCGTGGTAATTAAATTAGCCTACGATGTATCAATTAACTAGGAGATAAAGCACGATGAAAATAGAACAGTCTCGATATATCGATCATCGAAAAAATGACTGTAATTGGGTCAGTCGTTGCGTTCAACCAATCGCGAAAGTTCGGTTATCGATAAATTAGCTGGGTTATAATTCAATTAAGATGGGTCACAAAGTTTAATAGTTGCTCGAGTTTTTTTATTCTTTAACTGAGTGATTTGATCAACGTGTTAAGATATTTTAATTGATTGACGAAATCTATTTTAAACATATACGATTTGCGGGTGTATAATAATTAATTAATTATTAATAATTGTGTGTTATGGATGGATATTTTCAAATATTTTCTTTCGTTCAAATTAAATTTCATATTTTTGATAATGGTACTTATACAATTTTAGGAATTTATTTTTATTTATTGTTTTGGGGAAGATTTTATGAGGGGTGGAAATTTTAATTAAAATTAGAGAGTACATAAATTTTGTCAAATTTAAATATTGACTCACTCTATAAAAAAGAAAATATCTTTCAAGGATTAATTTTGATATTTATATTATCACTACTAATTATATAAATGATGTTTGTCTACAAGCCTCCTTTATGAATTATTCAATTATACAAAATTTGGGGGTCACTGATGTCACCACGGTAATCGAGTCAACTGTCGTGGGAATTGCCCGTGTCCGGAAATTGAATAGCCCAAATTAAAATAATTAATTTAAGGTTCCATAACGTCATTACATCTCAAGTGCAAACATAGTATAAAGTTACCATTTCGTTAATTAAATTGCCAAATTTTAATCTGCATTTAGAGTTACTGAAGAACGTGCAGTTATTGGTCACACTGAAATATTCCAAATATTATTATAAAATTAAAATAGTAGTCTAAAATTAACTGTATGAAAATAAAAATCCAAAAATAAAATAGTAGTAGAAAAATAACACTATGAAAATAATAGTAGAAAAATAAAATAGCAGTCTAAAAATAACAATATAAAAATAGTAGTAGAATAATAAAATTAATAATATACAAATACAATAACAGGCTAAAAATAACAATAGAAAAATAACAGTATAAAAATAATATTTTAGAAATAACAATATAAGTCTTACAAATTTATTTAACAAAATAAAAATTCAACAACAAAGACCACGTTAAAATTAGTTACTCAGAATGTTAATAGTGGAAACGTTGTTGCTTTCCCTATTTGGGCCACCGATTACGCGAGGTGATATATTAAACGCTTATCATCGTGTCACAACCTCGTAAATTTGTGGTTTCCGTTGAATGTTTGATAAGAACATGTGTCTTTGTATGAACCGCGTAAACGACCGGCATTTATAACGAGCATTGAATTTATTCGACGGAACAACGTGACGAGAGAAGGACGGGATGAAAGTGTTTCTTGTGTCGCCATTAAAAATCACTTAGTGCTTTGGATTTCTTGTGGGGAACCATAAAAACGTTGTTGGTAATTTTCGAGATATTTTTGGAACTATGTGTTGTGCTGTACTGTTGTACATTTTTTTATTTTTGTGCGAGTTTTTAATAATGTATGAGTTTTATGGTGTTTGGTAATTTATTTGAGGTGTATGAGTATAGTGATGGATTTGTAACACTAGTTTTGGGACTTTTGAGCTCTGGGTTCTGGATTGAAGGGTTTGGGAATCTTTTTTTTTTTGACAATTTTGGGATTGAGGGATTTGGGAATTTTGAGAAATTTATTAGGTTAGAGGTTTGGAGATTTAGGGTTTTGGAGACTTACATTTAGAATTTAAGGGAAATTAAAGTGGGAAATTAAGGAATTGGGGAATTTAGGAAGTGAAAGTTCTTAAATTTAGAATTTTAGGTTTTGGTCCCAAAATTCTACTCTTCCAAAATCCCTAGGTCCCAAAATTCTATTATCCCAAAATCCCTAATTCCCAAAATTCCAAATTCCTAAATCCCCAAAAATAACTTAAAGAATCTAAAACCTGGAAACTCCCAAGACCTTGAATCCCCAATAATCCCAGTCCCCAGCCCCAACGGTATCTACCCGTAACTTCTCGTTTATCGATAACGCATAACGATTGTATAAATACAGACGTATCAAATAGCCACGGCTGTTTTGCACACGTTACGTAAACGCATCGGAAGAAAATGATTTCTCGTATTTCTTTTTATTTTCTTCAAATTTACAGTATCAATATTGAATGATGGTTTTGTATAACGATCGCTTATTTTTATTTATGAAAGGTTAACATCTCTGTGAGCACAGCTAATCGTGTTACCGATACGTTATCGGACCCTCGACAAAAATATGTATACTCGCAAACATTTTATACAAACATCGAAGAGATATGAATTTTGAGGAGCATGCGATGCCTCGTGTAATTGGAAGAGAAATTTAGACACAGCTGACTTCGCCGTATATTGCATCGATGTTTATAAAAATGATTGATCGATAACTGATAACGATAATGATTACACTTTGTCAACGAACTTTGGACTTCGGGCACTTGAAAATTCAAGATTAAAAAGATACATTAGATAATATTTTAATTTTCCTGAAACTGAAGTATAAATATTCTAAAAATATTAAAATATTTAAAATCTCACCTTCCATAAGAAATATAACCTCGAACAGAAAATAAATACTGCGCAATTCACGTCCAACGAAGCTAACGGCCAATAGCCTCCAGCTGCCATCTTCCCAGCCGTACACGTCAAACTCCGCAAAATGTTTTGCCTCCATAAAACATGCACTTACCGAGCCACAAAAATGATAGGTAGATTACAAAATACGCAAAAAAGGCCCGTTCCAATGTCCCTGCGCCAATTTCGCGCGCATAATAACACAAAATGGCGTTCTTCGTTGGCGCACACGGTAATTACTCGAAAATAAATGTTTCTTTTTTTCCCACGCGATGTTTTACGACCGTTCGTTGAAACTCTCAACGGGAGAAGACTTAACCCAGACCGCGTTCTACAATGGCTCTTCTGTTTTTAGAGTTGCAGCCACTCCCTCGGACACTCCTTTCGTAATTCCGAGAATTGCCTTAGAAAGATTGTAAAATATATTTACGATGCAGTCAGGGTTTCTAGAGTAATTCGTAATAATAAATTTCCCTCGTCCTATTTTCCCCAATTCCTATTTTCCCACTTCCTATTTTCCCCAATTCGTAAATTCCCCACTTCCTAATTCCCCACTTCCTAATTCCCCGCTTCCTAAATTATCCACCCCTCTAAAATCTGAATCCGAAAATTTAAAAAATTCCTAAAATTCCAAATCTGTTTAACACCATTCTGATTTGTAAACTATTTAAATAATTGTTAAACTCGAATAATTAACTCCAACTAGCTACTATATATTATACATACTATAATCACACTCTCATAAAAAAAATCAATAAACCCTTCTTAAAAAAAATTAAATTGAAATTGTCAATGATTAATATTATTTGTACGATGTCCACAGCTACGTCAGCAGTGATCCTGAAGACAGAACACGACCATAATCAGTTGTCCAGTCTTTCCGGTGACAACGTGGTCGGCACAGGGGTCAGAATTGGACGGGGTGAGAACGCAGACGCGGTTGGCAACGGGAACATTATGGATTCGGCGCAATCAGCCATGATGAAGCAAACAGACTACGTCGTAGGTCAGTGAACCATCCTCGAATATTATTTTTTGAAATAATATTTCATTACAATCGGTTCGAACAGTGTTCACGTGAAAACCATAACGTTAGGGGTGTATTTAACCATCGAGTTCACGGCTGAAAGTTACTATGTTTATAACCAGTGATCAGTTTTATCCTGGTAAAGTGACAAACGTTTTGACGATTACATATTTTGTAGAATACAATTTATTATTTTTTATTTAAATATTAATATTGATAAATTTGAGTGACAACTTGTTTCTTGTGAACTTTAAATATAGTGAATATATGTGGGGTAAAAAGTAATTAATACTTGAAAATTCAGTGGCAGTTAATTGAAAATTAATTGAAAATGAGAATTGAAATTTATTGGGGTTAAAAAGTGGGTGGAGAGCGACATTGTGAAAAATGGTGGACCTAACAAGTCGTCGATTAGGATACATTAAAGAACATGAGTATTTCCAAAAGAATTAATTTAAAAGTTAAATTCGAAAATTTTCATGTTCAAACAATGATGGAAACTTGAAATGTTCGTATGTACGAGAATGTATTTAACACTTTACTTATAGTGTTATTCATATGTGCATAAATTTGTCAGGATTTTTTAATTCTTTTTTTATTTACTGCATGTAGAATCGTAATTTGAATAGTATTTGTTTTGTAATGTAAATTATAGAAGCTGACGAATGCACACTCTTTATAATAAGACATTCGTAATTATGAAGAATATTGATTTCATGAAATATGCAGTCATTACAATATTGAGAATTATTATAATTTTGTATATTATGATTTTTGTCGTGGTTAATATTGATTAAGTAATGATATAATGGGAGAGTCATTAGAAAAATATAGATGAGTTAGCGAACTATCGAAGTGTTGTAATATCGAAATATCGAAATATCGAAATAATGGAAGTATCGAAATATCGAAATAATTGTTGAAGTAATCGAAGTAATCGAAGTAATCGAAGTAATCGAAGTAATCGAAGTAATCGAAGTAATCGAAATAATCGAAATAATCGAAGTAATCGAGAAATCGAAATATCGAAATAATCGAGATATCGAAATATAAAAACTGAAAAATATGAAAAATGTGTCCCGAACACGTGATGGGGTGATTAATGTTAATAAATTCCACACACCACGATAAAAGTATCGTAATCAACGCTTTCGACGAATACGGTCAAATGTCAATAAAAATCTCACGATTAGTGTCAGTATCGCAATTTTCTTTGTCACATAACGATCGAGTTGAACCGTGACATCGATTTTTTTCGAGGAATCGGAACGCACAAAACTAAGCTCACATTTCTTAGATCATATCGTTGCTGCCCTTTCGATAAAGTGTCACGCTCATATTACAATTCTCGTACGAGGAAAATTTTCGCCAACGTAATTCTTACATAATGGACGCTTAAAATTGCACTGTTCTTATCCATCTGTTACGTAACATCAGTTGTTCATCGGCGTAAATACATTGCATTCACATAATTCTATAAACGTAACTTAAGTAATCCTAATCCTTAACTATTATTCTCGAATTAATCGAGTTTTTTTAGCGTCCAGTAGTACTATGTATTATACGTGTTGACATATAACAATCATGGGAGAGGCAGTTATGTTTGTATCGTTCAAATTAACATTCTAAGCTCCGTGATAACAGCATTGCGAAAATCGACTTTGCAGCTTCTTATCGTTATTTACGTTTGTTCGTATCTTTGCTTATTTTCACTCTATGTAGCAAATATACTTTAAAGTGCAGTATTACCAGTGATTGTTTATCGAACATTAACAAATATGTAATAATTAGTAAAAGAACGTTTGTAATTGATAAGGTGAATTAATAAAATCTTTCATTTAAAAGATTTTATTAATTACAAGTTAACAGAAGTTAAATAGCGGATTAATTTGTGTCTAAAGGTCAAAGAAATATTGTATCGTTCGCAAAGAAATTGAATTGGCATTTATGCAGACAGGTTTTTTAAAATCGGTTCTTAGAATATCAAATTACTGATCAGCATTCAGTGCTCCAATAAAAAGCAAGCACTTTCTCACCATCTTTGTAATTAACGAATAAGATGGCTACAAATTACATGAATTACATTTACTCTAATTACACTTATTCACAAATGGCTGCTATCACGATGGCCATCTAATATATTTGTTATCGCTGTAGAATTTGCTATCGTTTCATCTACATTTTTAAATTCGTAAATATCTATATCCCTAGATTTCTGTATCTTTAGATTCTATGTTATCAGACCTCTATCTGTCTAAATTTATAAGTCCTTAAATCTTTGTTTATTGAAATATCTATGTTTTTAAGTCCTGGAATTACAACATTCATATATTCCTAGATAACTAAGTAACTAAACCCCTAAATATCTAAATTTCTATATTTTTAATTTCTAATTTCTTAAACCCAAATTTCATAAATTCCAAATTTGCAAAATCACAAATTCCCTAAATTCCAAATTCCCCAGATTTCAAATCCCCCAGATCCCAAATTCCCTAAATATCAAAATCCCTAGATACAAAAATCCCAAATTCCCCGGATCTCAAATTCCCCAAATCCCAAATTCTCCAGATTCCAAATTCCCCAAATTGCAAATTTCCGAGATTCCAAATTCCCCAGATCCCAAATTCCCAGATACCAAAATTATCAAAATCCCAAAATTTCCCAGATCTCAAATCCCCCAGATCAACAATTCCCCAGATTCCAAATTCCCCAAATCGCAAATTCCCTAGATTCCAAATTCCCCAAATCCCAAATTTCACAAATTTCAAATTCCCCAAATTCCTACATTGAAAAGTTCCAAACTCAAAATCCCTAAATCCTCACATTTCTGCATCCCCATATCCCTAGATCCTCATATGCAAATATCTAGGCATCCTTATGTTAATATTAGCATTCATAGCGTTTATGTATACACTTTATTGACACATCCAGAATTACAACTATCGTTTCGTCGAAACCATCATTTGCATTCGTCAATCAATAATCAACGCATGATTTCACTGTGTTCTTTTTGTCACCGATCAGTGGCAAACATGTTTACATTGACAGTGCTTAAATGGACACCATTCATTGTGTTTCCAAGTCTATTTAAGGAATATAACAAGCCTTGTTTATATAGATAATTACGTCAATTTCTTTTTTACTATCGGTGTAACGTCATTGTCTATTCAGGACGATTTCATTAACCCTGCAAGATGCAAACAGTAGATTCATTATTCCTTACATAATTTCGTGGCATAAATTTTATTCGAGCAGTAGTTTATTTCTTGCACCCTTCAGGAATCTTAGATCCGCTGAATTTACAAAAAATTTATAAAATTACCTTTCAGTTCAATTAATGTGAATTTTAAATTGCATGTTTAATAAATTATAGCAGAGATTTAAATATTCAATCGTGGATGTAAATTTTCGTGTAAATATTCATTGCTCAGTTGATATGCATGGAAGTGCTTTAATAGAGCACCTAACGTTAAATATTGTTCAAGCATTAATTAGTAATCAATTACGTTCTTATAAATAACATTAACTCCATTCACGCTACTTTTATCTGCTACTTATCGTATGTAAAGGTATCACGTAATAATCAACATTTTAATTACAGCTCATTAAAGATGCAGCAAACAAACAGATTTACTTTCAAGTACTTTCATTAGTATTCAGATAGAAATTATGAGGGTGATCTTATAATAAAAAATTCTACGAAATATGCAGTCGTCAAAGTGTAAATTTAAGCATTAAGTCAGATCAAGGGATAATAATCAGCCGCGGAAATGATCTCTCGAGCAGCAAACTTCGACCGATTAGTCAGCTCACGATGTGTTCAAAGTTCACTGTGCCACTTTTGTGGAGGCGTGAACGGCGAAATCGCGAATAGCAAAAGCGATCATTGAAGATCCGCACGTGGTCAGATAACGATGTTCCTCTAATCTTTGCTTTCGACCTTACAGACGTGGTCTTACCCACCGTCCTAATTGCTCTGCTGTTCGTTGGCAATGCCATCATCGTGTACATCATCTTCCAATACAGAAAGAGGTGAGTAAAGTTCGTGGTACTACTATCAATGATTGTCCAAAGTTCCCCCTCTCGATCCTTTTGTTTCCTCTCGATGCCTTCAAATTGTTGAGAAACACGCCTTTCTTCCGTCAAAATTGTGTTTCTACTTCGAATTAGGTTAATTTCTTTGAAAAAAGATTTGGTTTGACACGATTCGAATTTGGCGCGCTTCAAAACAATTAAAAGTTAGATGCAATTGATTTGAACATGATTAGCACTTGAATTAGTACTATATTTTCATTCGTTTATCAAAATTTAGAAGTTCTGTATATAAGAATAAGAATAGATGCGAGGACTTGTGAGAAAATGCAGCTGACTGAGACATCTGACAGCAAACGCTGGAATCACATAGTGTACTTTAAAAATTGCAATTTGAATTATATGAATAAATGAATGTGTATATGTGCATATGGAATTGGAATTACAATTGTAATTAAAAAATTGGGTTAATGTCATTCAGGCTTAAGATTCTGGAACTATAACAATGTAATGCTATACCTTCATAACCTAATTCAATTCATCCTTTTAATTTTAAGGTGAAATTGTAATATGCTAAATAAGGCTAATTTTTAACAATTTTTTGTTTACAGGAAAGTTCCATCGATGGAGCAAGGCGAGGAGATGGCTTTGCGGAACTCAGCAGAAGTGCCCCAGGTGTGATGCGCGCTAAACTTAACAACTCGAAGTTCACAGTGCCAGGCAAAAGCGTCAGCGAGAAGGCCTACGTTGCATTTTTCTACGAGAATGATCTCCAGAACAAAAATCGTAACAAAAAATGAATCTCCAAAAACAGAGAGAGTCGTCGAGATATTCCTTTCTCTCTTGTCGCGGTCGAGTTCAAGCGAAGGAACATTCGAAATCTCGTGTCTGTTCGAATTTTAGTGGAAAGAGACGAACGGAAATGACGGAGGCACTCTCGAGGAAAGACTATAAATGCGCTCGTCGCCGCTCGTTTAGAAATTCGCTGTCAATATTTTAGTAACTCAGGCGCCTATTTAAGTGCTGCCACGTATTTTGCGTAAACATATACACGTACACACACATACACACATTGTACACAGACACACGCGTATACAACATACAATAATGTATTATAATATAAGGAAATAATATATTCTATATTTCGTCCGAACTGTGACTAAGTTAAGAATAAACGGATGTTTTTCTTAATATTGTCTTCAATTTTCCCTTCCTTTCAGTTCACCAGAGTATTGATAAAAAATAGCTTGATTTATTGTACAAAGGATGATTATAATTTACAGTATTAATGAAAGTAGTCGAAGATGAATTAGAAATATTTTTGTAAGGGTTCTCCTAGAATCTCCTCAAGTGTGCGAACTGCATTCTGGGCACACTTTTCTGTAGCTTCATCCTCATCTTCTAGTAACTCTGCTAGGAACGGTATGGTTTCTGGTAATAATGGCATAAAGTCTTCACCTAACTTCCTTACTATTTCCACCTGTAATGAAATTTGCATTAAAACTATTGTGTTACAAATTATCCTCTTCCTTAGAATTAAACTGTAGGTTAGATAGTAGGTCCAAGATAAAGGTTATGTAACTTTGGGACTTTCTCTAACCTAAAAATGTATGCCACAACTCGAAAATAGATAAAAATATTTACCACTGCACTCAACGCGGCACTCCTCACATACGGTTTCGTATGTCTAGTCTTCAGCAACGTCTGATACACCAAATTTTTATGCAGGGAATCGTCAGGAATGGCGCTAGCAAATGCTGCGATACAAGGCACCACTAATTCGTTAGCTCTCTTCACGTATTCTTCCTTAGAACCCATAGTGTTCTCTAGTTGGTCCACAAGAGGTTGTGCGAGGACGTCGAACCTTTCTTGATTCACGAAATTATGCGCATCGTAGCTGAACACTCGATAAAGCGTCAGCATGATAGCTTCTACCAATTCGATTTGGTTGGACTCGTCAGGAAGTGTCATCTCTTGTGGTTCTTCGTTGATGGCTGGATTGTTGCTGATCAGTAACAATGCGGCATGCTTCAGGAAGTGTCCAGCAAAGAGCACGAAAAGTGACTTCAGACACTCGGCTATGTTGGCTGACAGTCTGCAAAAGGATGACCATCAAGTTTTCAAATTTTATTTTTGCAGATTTTGAAAAAAATGTAGAAAGAACAAACCTGTAGAAAGTAATGCTTCGGAGTTTATACTGCGGGTTCCTGGCGGCCCAGTCATATAGTTTATAATACAAAGGCCTAAAGGTAGCCTCGCTCAATTTCAATACCAATGCAACTATAGCTTTGCTAGCACTTTCCTCTACTATCATAATGTCCTTCATCGTCAATTCCGATCCATCCACCTCCATGCCATCATTAGACTCAGAAATATCCTCCCTGAATTGCAGAATTTTTAGGAAGAAGTTACCCAAATCGGGTATGGCCGCAGACAAATCAGCAGGTTGCACGCTGTTAAATGATTCTGCTAACACAGTCATAAGAGCTGGTATACACTTATACGTCTTCTTCGTCAATAACGTCACATATGTCCTATTAACTGCTGGAAGCAGAACTCGAAGAGGTATGCAGCTGGATAGCTTCTGGGTCGTTGCGTTCAAACGCGACACCACGGTTCCAATCTGTAAAGATGAGATAGATGTAAAGAACTGTGTTAAACCGGGACCTCATCTTGAAGAATGACAAAGATCTTCCGTTATACCTTCGGATGTTCCGTGTCCGTGTACAGAGAGTTCAGTCTCGCCAGTTCAAACAGCAACTGGTCCAAATACAGAGACAAGAAGTTGCCTACAGACTCGACTATCTTCTGCAAGGCGCTGACTATGCTGACTACGATCACATCTGGGACGCCTTGATGACAGTGGTTTTCGAGCAACTGTAAAATAGCTGGTACGAACTTGTTCAACGAGTGTATCGCGTGAATGCGCATTGAGCTGCACAACTCGGCGACGCAGAGGGCAGCACTGCCCAGCACCGGTCCTTCCCTCGTTCGCAGAAGCTCGGTGGTCATTTCAAGTATCTAAAAGGAAGAGAAATGTATTAGTTGTTCAGAATCAATATAATTTTATTAACTCACCGGTTTGAACACCGCCGGATGATCAGTGGCCAGCAACTTGGCCAGCAGCTTTAGGGTAATCAGCACGGTCTGCTGAATGATTTCCTGTTCCTGCGACTCAAACTTCACTCGAGGCTCTATCATTTTCAGCAGGGACTCGATCAGACTTAGCAACTCAACGTGATCGTCCTCGCTGAACTTCCGTTGCTGCAGCCGAGTGTTGAACAGCTCCAAGACCTTCCTCTTGATTGTCGGCAGGTCGTGTTCTATCAGATGCTTGATGCTGAAGAGGAAGACTTCGTTCGGCAGTAAATTGTTAACCAGGTCGAGCACATCGTACAGATGATGCAGTAAAATCTTCCAGTACTTGACGATCGGTTTGCCCTGATGTCGATCGGCGTTCTTCGAGGTGCTCTGGATCAGCAGGACCAGCTCAACGATCAGCTGGTCGTAATAAGGCTTCGCCTTGTCCATTTCGGAGGAGTCGAGCTCTGCAACGCGGGTGATGAAGTCGGGCGAGGACAGCAACTTGCTCAGGAACAGCACCAGGGTGTACTTGTAGTGTCTCAAATGTTTGGGGCTGCACTTGGTCAAATCGAGGATATGTCTGTACTTGAAAGACATCGCAGCCCTTCCACTTTCTTCGTCTTCTATATCCACGGGCAGCTCTCTCATGAACTTCGCCAGCTTCACGCAGACCATGACGAGCCTTATAGGTGGAAACTCCTGAGAAACCTGCAGCGCGAACTCCAATCTCTGTCCATGCGTCTTCTGGTTCGATATTTGCATGGTCCTAGACAAGACGTGGCTCTCGAAGCTTAACAGATAGTACAGGTGGAAGTGATTATCCAATAGCTGCAAGAGTTTCACGAACAGAGGAGTTCGTCTGTGTTCAGGGATGTCAGGCAGCGAGACAATGAAGGTTCTCAGGACCTCGCAGGCGTGAGTCTCGTTCTCGGCAGCGTTTATGATGGGCACCACGGTTTCGATGGTCTTGGAGATGATCTGTATCGAGTAAGCGTCGTCCTGACGCACAACGGAGCTACCCATGAAGGTGAATATGGGCATGATGGTGTACAAGGCGCAGCGTACATCCACAACCTTCAACAGTTCCACCAGAACTAGCAGAGCGTGATGATGAGTCTGCGGGTTCCTCGAAGTCCTGATGCACTGAGTGATCAGGTCCACTTGCAACTGGGCGTCTCGTATCGGCAGTTTCTGAACGGTCAGCCGGTGAATCGTGGACAACAGCAGCTGATTAGTGTACTCGATGGGGCTCTGCTCCTCGAAGCTGAGACAAGTCTTCAGCAGGTCGAACAGAACCGGGTAGAGCAGCTCCTCGTGTTCTATGTTGTCTGCCCGTTGCACGAACTCCAACAGGGTCACCCCGCGCTTCCACTCCCGTTTGTTGATGATCGTCGGGTCGGGCAGAGAACGGATCTGACTCAGTCGCTTCTTCGTCTTCGCCGGCGTGTCCGCATCAGCGTTCTTCAGGTTCTTCATGATCTGCAGCTCGTTGACGATTAACTGCGCATGCACTCGGATCTTCCTGGTAGCCTTGTTGGCCGCGGAGATGACGCTGGTTAGGTCGCTGTCGGTGAGGACGTCTACCAGCTTCTCGAGGATCTTCTTCTGGAACTTGGAAGATACCTTGCCGGCGCTATCGAAGAATACCTCTCCTATCTGCTTCAGCAACACGATGCTGGCTAAGTGCTGGACGCCGGACTCTGTGCTTATGACGATATTGTGGGCTACTATGCTTTTCTCGAACAGATCCCACACTTGCGGCTCGTTGAGGGCGGTTACGGTCGAGCTGTTGAATCTTTGGAGTATATTCTTCAACGCGTTCTCCGCTGACTTATTCCTGCAGTCAGCAAGGTTCTGCAGAAACCGTAGTCCCAAGGGGGCCAACTGCTGAAGTATCGTTGGTCCATTGACGTATACCAGGACATCCAGCAGCTGCGATTTGACGTGTAGAGGAGTTCTCGGGTCAATTACGACTTCGAATAACAACTGCTGAGCCCGCTGAAGGTTCTTACGCAAGTCTGACTTCAGCTGGCCGCTCACGTCAGGGTCAGGCGACAACAAAACATAAAGTGATAAAGATAACTGGTCAGGATCCATGGCTATTTCTGCACTCTTCTGCGCCAGCTGCTGTAACAAAGCTGAAAAGGAGTCCGTCGTCGACTCGATTCTTTGTGTCAGCTTCTCCAGCACGTCCAGAGCTGCAGTTCTCCACTCGTTATTGTCCCGGGCGAGAGAAATCAACAAATTCGAGACGAACAACTTGTCCTGGAACACCCACTGCATTGAGTTGCACTGGTCCAGCAGCATTCGAGTAATTTTCAGGCAGTGGAAGGACGTCTGGATCTTGACCGGCTTTATATAGAGCTGGGACAGAAAACGGATCAAGTCTACCACCGTGGAGAAGTGCCTTTGAAAGAATATCTGCAGGCATCGAGAGTAGTGCTTGCTCCACCTCCTGTTGCCTACTCCTTCGAAGAACATCTCCAACAGCCTTAAAATCAGATTACTGCGATGCTGATTGTTCTCGAAATCGAGTATGGGATTCGATTTCAGGTCCAAACGTCTGTGAACCATCTCCAGCACGTATGTGCCCACCTGCAGAGGCAGCACACCCTGTGTGGTCAACTCGATGGCAGTCTGTATGTTGTCCCCGGTTATGTTATTGCAGTTCTGCAACGTCTTCACCTGTGGGAAGTTCTTAATCATCGACGTGGCCATTTCGATCACCTCCATAGCTATCTCGGGCCTCAGAGACCCAACCGGCACCCTGCAAACGGAACCCAGAAGGATCAGGTTGAAGAATATGGAGGCTGCGTCGCCATAAACAATCTGCTGCTTCATGGCGCTCAATATGCTGGCTGTTGGAGGCAGCAGCTGCCAATTTAGTACATTGTGAAACGCCGAAGACGAGATCGCTTCTGCGTCTAATGATTTACCCAGGTCCTTCTGTACCTGTTGCATGTACGTGTTGTTCTTGGCGAAGTTTGATCTCAGTACCTCCTTAGCTATCTCGACATCCTCCTTACCGGTTGGGAACAGGAAGGGCAAGGCTGTGAGAAACACGCTGGTGTCGTCTCCCGCCTCGCAGAGTTCCAATAAGATTATCAATGCAGGTTTTGCCAGTTTCTTTCTGTGGCTAACATGGCACGTTGACAGCAGCACCTTCAACTCATCGATCAATACATTTTTAGGTAATAGACTCATCAGACGTTTTGTGGAGAAAGAAAGCAGAGCCCTGATCACGTCCACATCGCTGTCGCTGAATCTAGCTTGAATAGTATTTGTAATCATCTCTCTAAAGCTCTCAGGAATGTTCACATCGTTCTTCGCTAGGCTCTGTAACGCCATGATCCTCTGCTCCGGGCTGACGTGGATCAAACGGTCGAGGATACCCACAATCTCCTGCGTGTCTCTAGCACCGAAATGCCAGGAAGTGAGAAACTGCAATGCTAGTTTTGAATTCTTGTCTGTGTCACTGCGTTTCATGAGACTCTTCAAGTAGTCGTCGAACCGTTCCGGATACGTCTTCTCCAGACATTGGTACAAACGCGTCAGGAAGTTTTTCGCGTCGTTCGATATGTTCGCTGAAAGAAATTCTTTTTCTAATATGTTCCATAAAATCGTATCCACACCAGTGCTGTCCAACTTTATTCGCATCAATATCTCGCTCACCATCGTTTGAACGCGTAACGTTCCGGATGGGTCTTCGAGGACCACGCGACAACTGGTTTGTAGCAACGGTACGATGAACTTCAACTTGTTCATGTTGGGCGATTGAACATTGATCGCGGTCTCGATGAACCATGGTATCTCTGATAATCGAATAGCTAGACTCTTTGAAACTGTATTGAGACGATTAGTTGGAGCGTTGTACCAGAAAAACAGCAAGACTGTCGCTTCTTCTTTCATGTGTGTCTTCTTGAAAATTTTCAACAGCAATTTCTCTGTAATATCATCGTTCAGTTTCACTTTGGTTATCAATTTAGCTAGGATCATGTAACTACTGGCTGCCAAATCAGGAACTGGAGACTCAAAGCTCTTCACAATAGTTGGCAACATCTGATTCAGCTGATTTTCTGATACAGTAGATAGTTGATCAATAACTCCTAACATAGAGGTGGCATAAAATGCATACAAGGTACTTAACCGTGATGCTTCATCAGCATACACTCTTGTGGCAACAATGACATGGTTGCAGACTAACTTTAAAAGATAATTATCAGAACCTAGACGATTGATTAAAGTTATTGAAGCTAATGGCACAGCTCGTTTTTGAAGGGGTCTCAACCAGTACCATTTATCATTTTCATCTGATACATCTAATAACTGTAATGCTCTGGCAAACATTCTAGTTTCGTGATAAGGTAAAATTAAAAGTAAAAATTGATCCTTGTTAAAAGCATGTATACGAAATCTGTATATCAACCATTCCAGTGCCTTATGTGCAACATTGAGCAGAAAATAAGGTGACAGGAGAATTAGAAACTTCTGAATCTCGTCATCTAACTTCTTGTTCACTTTCTTATCCTGTACAGCACGTTCAAGGTTTAATGAACTCTCTGCAAAAAGTGTTTTCTCAAAGTCTAAAAATGAACTAGATAGTTTTGCCAATTCTTGCAATCCATTTTGACCTAAAGAAACAAAAATTTAATTATTATATAAAATAAAAACATTAATTAAGTGATTAAGTGATAAATTCTTTACCAATGTTTAGAACAGTCTCCCTGTCTAAATTAGCTGCTTCTTTCTGATCAAATAGCAAGCTAGCACGTTTTTTGTCTTGCAATAATATTTCTGTCTGTGGTGTTCTCAATTTCTTCAATTGTTCCGCAAGTGACGTAGCCATCTTAAAATTATAAAAATCAATTAACCTCAGAAAGGATTACTTATCTGTTCATAATTTCAAAAGATATAATGTATCATGAAAATAATAATGTAAAATTCGAATATAACCTTACTTTTGTGCTTTATGTTATTTTCAGTTGAATCGAACGGCTTACTCCTACGATCGTCGCCACTAGACGGCGTACAATAACCAGTAGTTAGTAGCAAATCCCGAAGGAAGCATTTGTCTCTCTATCTGTCCTTTATTTTTCCAAACATATACTTCCCGCCAAAAAATATATGAGTATTTCAAAATACTTTCAACTATTTTGAATTACGCTAATTGTTTACACTAAACTAAGCATGTGCTACCACTGTAAGCAACCATTACTTGTTTAAAGAAGCTTCATCTTTTAAAATATAATTACAAACTCTGAATAGTTGTATCATATTTTTTTATGATGGTGCTATATACACCAATCAAAATGCTAGATCTCATTTAATTTTTGAAATCTGTTCATAATGTTTTTTTATAAACTTAAGAGGTATATAGGTTAGGTTAGGTTTTTATTTCTAATTGCGACCACTGGTAATACAGGTAAACATTGAATTATGTATACTTTGTGAAACGAAACAGAGTACGTATTGTTTGTACGATAACAAGAATGAGCGAGACTTTGGAGAATATTAACCCTAAGTTATACAAGAAAATAAATGATAGACAAGTTACTGCACAGGATGAGGATGAAGATGTTGCAGATGAATTTGATGAACGCGAAATTTTCGGTGTGTATTAGAAGTTATTAACCTTATTTCTTTCGTGGTATTATTATTCAATTATATTTGATTTATAGATCTTATTAGGAATATAAATGATCCTGAGCATCCTTTAACATTGGAAGAATTAAATGTAGTGGAGCAAAGTCTTATTGAGGTAATTTAAATGCATAAGCTGTGTCTTTATGGTGATTTATTTGTGTTCTCTTTTATTTCAGTTAGATAATAAAGCAAACAAAGTTCATGTAAAGTTTACCCCAACAATACCACATTGCAGTATGGCAACATTAATTGGTTTGTCAATTCGGGTACAGCTTCTAAGAGTTTTGCCCTCTAGATTTAAAGTTAGTGTAGAGATTACACCAGGTACACACTTGTCAGAAGCAGCAGTAAATAAACAGTTAGCTGACAAGGAAAGAGTAGCAGCTGCTCTTGAAAACAGTCATTTGCTTGAAGTAATTAATCAGTGTATAGGAATTAAGTGCCAGTGATAATATAATGTACATATATTTAGTTAATTAATCCAATACAGTTGAACTTATGTCAGAGATATTGTCAATATTATTCTTTTGAATTCAATCTGACATTGGAGATGTTCAATGAGCATTTCTATTATGTATTGTTAAAAATACAATAATACCCTTTTGTAATGAAAATACTTATATTTGAAATGTATTATAAATTTTATTTTTGTTCAATTAAATGGATGATTGTTCTAAGATAATCATAACAATTTGGTTGCTGTAGATTCTTTTATTGTGCGATATCAACGAAATTAAAAAAAAGTGTCAACACCTTTAGTGTTTATGTACAAGTGACTGCAAGTTTAGACCTCAATCTAAGAGTATATGGTACATGTATATATAAGAACATCAACTAAAAATTTTTGTTACAAATATTTTCTTTAACAGTTATATTATTTACTATCTGACTTCACATTACACACTTTGTATAAAACATATATAACATTTATCTAGAAAATATTATTTCTTCACTGCTGAAGTCGACTTTGCTGGCAGTTGTGTTACTGGATTATATTTGAATGTTCTTACCACAGGACCTTTCCCTGCTTGATTGAATTGCAATTCATCTGCACGAAGGCGATTTGCCATTTTCTTAGATATTTTAATATTAGTCCAGGCTGAAAAAAAGTATTTTATTTAATATATTTAAAGATGTCGCGATATCTAGTATATTTATTTGAAATTACACTCATTGAATGACTCCACAAACTTCTTCTTCTTTAGAACGCCATCAGCTTCCTTTATCTGCTGTACAGGAAGTGGAATATTCAAGAATTCTTTAACTTTGTTATTTTTAAAAATTTCATTTTGTGCTATGGTAATAAAGTTTGAAAGAACCCAGTAACATAAAACAGACTGAAAGAATGTGCACATTTTAATATTTACACAAAGAAAATAAATAAATAAAAGATAGAACAATCTTACCCCCGGAAAATGCATTGCAAATAAAAATGTACCAACTGGTAGAGCTCTCATCATATATCGCATTAGTGGAGATACATTACCAGGTATTGAACCACTTCTCAATGCATTTTCAGTGACTATATACAGTCCTATGCTGGTAAGTGATGGTAATACATAAAATGGATCAGCAATAGTTAAATCTGTGAACCACCACAGGCCACCAGTTTTTAAACTTTCAACCGGTAAATAGGCCATTTCTCTCAAGGCCATGAATATTGGTATATGTAGTATAATCTAATAAACATTTCAAAATAAACATCAATAATTAATAATTAATTGTACTGGTTAATACATGAATATACATACTCTAAGAAATATATTTATAAATGAAAAAGGGTTGATGCCATTTTTGTGCATAATTTGCTGTAATTCATAAGCACGGATAGCAGCTGCAAATAAAAGAAAAGTTAATCTTTTAATATTAGTGTATTATAATACACTATTACTTCATACCTTCTTCAGTATTTCCTTCTCGTCTTGCCATTGTCATTTTTTCTTGAATTACTGCCATTTGTGGCATAATATTACACATTCTTACATTGTTCCTAGCCATATTTATCGTAGGTGGAATTGTAAGAATTTTTACGACTACAGTGAGTACAGTGATTGCTGCCCACCATGGAAGATCACAATTAACATGTAACATCTCTAAACAATACTCGGCAATTCCAACTGGTCCATATCCTCCTAATCCTAAGCTTGTAAATGTAGGCTCACCAGTCGCGGTTAGTACATCACCAACAACACTTGTCACTTCCTCGATTGGTGGAGGAATAGGTGCATCTGTATACAACATGTAAGTATTGAATATATTTGTTTATAGTCACATATTTACCTCAATATTTATTAAAGCAAATATTAAATCATTGCACCTGGTATTTCACTTATAAAACTTTGACTTGCTTCTGTGGTCTGTGTATTTCCTATTGTGTCTGGTTGCACAGGTGTAGCTGTAGAAGATATAATTAAACATTATAAATGTGTCTTCATAATTGTATAAGATAAATTGTATAAAGTAAAAAGTTTACGAGAAGTTATATTTTCTTGTGTATTCGTTACAATCGTCTCTGCCTTTGAATCAACTGTGCTTTGATGCCGTATGACATAAATTGCAGGAACTCTCGAATGTTTATGCACATTGAAGAAAACATTGTTCCTCAAAGAAACATTCGTCGTACTATATGCAAGACGACTAAATTTACACCTCGTTAATTTCTGAAACAAAAGTTATACTTTTACGTTAAGCACTACAACTGGAAATTAGCAGAATTGCGTTTGAATTAAAATGAGGCCATAACCCTAACTTATACCAAGGAATTACCTGAACATTTTTAGATGAACGTAACAGTTCTCGACGAACATTAATAAATAATCGTAACATGTTTCGCTGGTATATCAGAATCTTTTAACTTTATGTACTGTCAGTAAGTTATAATAAACTAAACATATTATAAATATACAACTTATATGCTGTAGCATAGAAGCATGTGTAGATTTGTGGTTAGAAAGTGATAAAAGCGATTTTATTGCATTCTAGGTGGCATTGCATATTAGATACTAGAATGCATTTCAAACAGATAAAGGAGATAGTTCGTCACTTGTTTTAAGCTAAGGGTATTAGAATAATTGTTTAATTGTCGAATTTACACGTACAGGAGTATGGTAATTCAGAAATATAGAAATTAAGTATGGGAAGCTGAATATGGAGTTTAGGTAGTAATTTAATTTGCTGGAAGATATAAAAGAACGATTGTAAATTATAGAGTAATTAATTCAAAAAGAAGATAGTATTTTGAAAGCATTATTAGTAATGTTCTATAAGTTTGAATGTACGCGCGCAATTTCTGAGAACAGTATCTGTGGCGCTATAAAAAAATTGCGTTTTTCTTGAAAATTCGTTACTTTTTCGCTTTTCCAAGACTCAGAGAATGTTCTATGAGTTCAATGAATCTAAAATAATGCTATTATAGTACTCTGAAAGCTTTGGAAACGAAAATTTAAAAACGAATTAATCGTAAAAATCGTATGTCCGAATACACATATTGGAGAAATATAAATTCATATTTCTGGACTTTTTGGACATATTATGGTTCCTGAGACATTCTAAAGTAAATTTTGATTAACATTTAATGCATTTTATTGCCGATTAAGCCCAAAAAATCAATATTTATTCAATTCGGTTCAAAACGGTACAGGTGGCGCCATCTAGCGGCGAAAGTTGGAACTACAAAAACAGAAAATCTCGATTTTCTCGAAAACTAGGAACTTTTTCGAAATTCCAAGATATACGAATTGTTTCTTATCGCCTACGGAATCTAACGAATACCCCCATGACCCGCTAGGACCATTAGGAAAGAAATTAGAAAAATATAGCATTTCATGGACCAAAAATTTGTCGTCCATCTAGCGGTGAAAGTTGGAACTAACGAAATAGAAAATCTCGATTTTCTCGAAAACTAGGAACTTTTTCGAAATTCCAAGATATACGAATTGTTTCTTATCGCCTACGGAATCCAACGAATACCCCTATGACCCGCTAGGACCATTAGGAAAGAAATTAGAAAAAAGGTCATTTTATGGACAAAAAGTGCAGCGCCATCTAGCGGCGAAACAGGTGAACTAATCGTAAAAAACGTATGTCCGAACACGCATATTAGGGGATGATAAATATTGATTTTCTGAGCTTAATCGGCAATAAAATGCATCAAATGTTAATAGAAATTTACTGTAAAATATGTCAGGGAACATAATATGTCCAGAAAGTCAAGAAATATGATATTTTATATTTTTCCTATATGCGTGTTCGGACATACGTTTTTTACGATTAGTTCACCTGTTTCGCCGCTAGATGGCGCTGCACTTTTTGTCCATAAAATGACCTTTTTTCTAATTTCTTTTCTAATGACCCTAGCGGGTCATAGGGGTATTCGTTGGATTCCGTAGGCGATAAGAAACAATTCGTATATCTTGGAATTTCGAAAAAGTTCCTAGTTTTCGAGAAAATCGAGATTTTCTATTTTTGTAGTTCCAACTTTCACCGCTAGATGGACGACAAATTTTTGGTCCATGAAATGCTATATTTTTCTAATTTCTTTCCTAATGGTCCTAGCGGGTCATGGGGGTATTTGTTAGATTCCGTAGGCGATAAGAAACAATTCGTATATCTTGGAATTTCGAAAAAGTTCCTAGTTTTCGAGAAAATCGAGATTTTCTATTTTTGTAGTTCCAACTTTCACCGCTAGATGGACGACAAATTTTTGGTCCATGAAATGCTATATTTTTCTAATTTCTTTTCTAATGATCCTAGCGGGTCATGGGGGTATTCGTTGGATTCCGTGGGCGATAAGAAAAAATTTGTATATCTTGGAATTTCGAAAAAGTTCCTAGTTTTCGAGAAAATCGAGATTTTCTATTTTTGTAGTTCCAACTTTCACCGCTAGATGGACGACAAATTTTTGGTCCATGAAATGCTATATTTTTCTAATTTCTTTTCTAATGATCCTAGCGGGTCATGGGGGTATTCGTTGGATTCCGTAGGCGATAAGAAAAAATTTGTATATCTTGGAATTTCGAAAAAGTTCCTAGTTTTCGAGAAAATCGAGATTTTCTATTTTTGTAGTTCCAACTTTCACCGCTAGATGGACGACAAATTTTTGGTCCATGAAATGCTATATTTTTCTAATTTCTTTTCTAATGATCCTAGCGGGTCATGGGGGTATTCGTTGGATTCCGTAGGCGATAAGAAAAAATTTGTATATCTTGGAATTTCGAAAAAGTTCCTAGTTTTCGAGAAAATCGAGATTTTCTATTTTTGTAGTTCCAACTTTCACCGCTAGATGGACGAC
The DNA here is from genome assembly GCA_945859555.1 of Megachile ligniseca. Lineage (NCBI taxonomy): Eukaryota > Metazoa > Arthropoda > Insecta > Hymenoptera > Megachilidae > Megachile > Megachile ligniseca. Next base: position 4,411,704 of record OX243792.1, read on the forward strand.
AAATTTTTGGTCCATGAAATGCTATATTTTTCTAATTTCTTTTCTAATGATCCTAGCGGGTCATGGGGGTATTCGTTGGATTCCGTAGGCGATAAGAAAAAATTTGTATATCTTGGAATTTCGAAAAAGTTCCTAGTTTTCGAGAAAATCGAGATTTTCTATTTTTGTAGTTCCAACTTTCACCGCTAGATGGACGCTCTTTTTTTAGTCCATGAAATGAGACTTTTTTAAATTTTCAAATATAAAGCTTCAAGCTTAATATAAAGCCGGTTTTCTGGTGTTATTGTTATCGTACAACAATTTGGAAGCATCAGCAGAACAAAAAAATGCTTTACTTTGCAGAAAACCGTAATTATATGCTCTGGTAGTTCAGCCCTGCACCGCCTGATGATATCACCTGTACCATTTTCAATAATTTCCCTAAAATATCTCAGTTTTGAACAACAATCAAGCACCAGGCTTTCTAAAAACAGTAAATACTTGTTTCAAATAATAAACAATAAAAACTACATATTTTCACTTTAATAAATCATAAGTGACATTACAAACTTTTTTTTCTTTATTATATCAAAAAGGTGCACATATAAAGAAGTATATAATACATTTTAACTTGTTTCCACTACAAATTATCTGTGACAATCACCTATTATTTGTACCCTAAATTAATTATTAGAATAATCACTTCACTTTGAGCATAAAAAACACTAACGACTTCAATTTTATTTCACATAAAAAAACCAACGCAATTTGAAAGTTTTACATTGTTCGTTCGCAGAAAAAAAATCATGTCGGTGCTGCATTGTCTGCGCGTCGAAAATAATCGGCAATTTATGGGGTCGTAGTGGCCACGAGTGTTCATTGCGTCGAATTTAATGCTGACACGTCGAAAATGATTTTTCCGATTTATTGAACCGGATAACCGATTGAATCCAATTAAATGCGTTCCAGGAAAATTTTCGGGAACCGTCTGGCGCGGAAATCACTGAAAAGCAAATTGGTTATTGCTTCGTAAACAAATTTTACCAGGAAACATCGATCCCGATATAAATTCATTATATCTATTAAAAATGATGAGATTGCTTGTGTCGTTTAATTGTTTATAATTAAGTTGAATTGGTGATTAGATGTGAAGGTTCTTTTTATTATTTATGTTATTATGGGAGTATCTGGGGATATTCTAGGTATGTGGACATAGGGATATTTTAGGTTTGTGAGGATAAATTAGTTATGTATTTAGTAGGTTACGTTATGTATTTATAAATTTTGAGGTTACGAAAATTTGTGATTTAGGGATTTTGGAGGAGTTGGTTTTAGAATGTGGGGATTTGGAAATTTAGGGTTATGGAGGTTTAGTGATTCAGGAATTTAAGGATGGAGATATTTAGGGTTTTGGTAATTTAGAGATTTGTGAATTTCAATGTTAGGGAATGTAGGATTTGGTAATTTAGGGATTTCGGGGTTTGGACATTTAGGGACATTTTGGGGCTTGATTATTTAGTGATTTGGGAATTTAGGGGTTTGGAAATGTAGGAAGTTTTGAATTTATAGGTTTGGAATTTAGGTATTTGTGAATTTATAGACTTTGTAATTTAGGGACTTGTGAATTTTAGGGTTTGGGAAAATAGGGACTTAACTTCTGAATCTAGGACTGTAGTAATTATAAAATTTAGGGATTTGCAAAAAGTGACAAAATTTGAAAAATTGTAAAAATAAAGAAACTAAGTAATTTCAAAGGCTTCTGATTATCGAATATAGAAATCTAAGAGCACAAAAACCTAAAAAGGTAAACGTAACCCTTGAGAGTGAATGTAACCCCACGGCGATAAAACACGTGTTTATCCTCCACTAAACAATTTCTCCTAACAATTCTTACGCCAATGTATTTCACCCTCGACGTTTCGCGTCACCTGACTGTCATGCACAAGTGTGTGCTTCACATGTCAATTTGCGTCACGGCGTGTAAATAAAAAAGAAGGAAAACGGTTGATGACAGTTTCCGACGACATTTCCTTCCCTAATTGTCACAACAACGACTTATCGATCGAGCTACGAAATTCGTGCAGCGGTATCGCGACTTTCTTATATTTTGTCAGCCACAGTCGATGAATAATTCACTGGTGTCGTGTTCACTTCCCTGTACTTCGATTGCATTAAAAAATTACCAAACAATAACATACTGGTGAAAAACGATAAATTGCCGGGAACACGCGATTTCTTCAGATGCAATTTTCTTCTTTTTCTTCTGCTTTATTTATATACGTGCGATCATAGTCATTTTTCAGGAAATTATATGGTGAACGGTACGGATATGACTTTGCCTTTTCATTCGTCTGTAAATCCCAAAACTAGATTTCCAAATTAGTGAATTTTCAAACTTACAAATTTATGAATTTATCAATTTTCAGATACAATTCCCAAATTCTTGAAGCCAGAAGTTTAAAAATCCCTATATACCTCAGTCTATAAGTCCCTAGATCCCTAAGTCCCCTAATTAAAAAATATCCAAATTCTCAAATTCCCAAATCTACAACTCAAGTTTCTCAATTTCCACATTCCTTAATTATTCAGTTCTTAAATTCCAGAATTCCCAAGTTCACAAACCCCTAAATTCCCAAATCCCCAAAATCCCTAAATACCCCAACTTCCAAATCCCCAAAATCCATAAATACCCCAACTTCCAAATCCTCGAATTCCCAGACTTCGAAATCCCTAAATTCCCCTATTCTCAAATCCCCAAATTCTCTAGTTCCTAAATTACCAAATTCCCCAATTCTCATATCTCCAAATTCCTAGATCCCCAAATTCTCAAGTTCCCAAAATCCCCAAATTCCTAAATCCCCAAAATCCCAAAACACAAATCCCCAAATTCCCAAATCCTCAAAATCCCCAAAATCTCCAAATTCCTACGTCCCCCAAATCCCCAAATTACCAAAATCCCAAATCCTCAAATCCCCAAATCCCCCCAATCCCCCAAATCCCCCAAATCCTCAAAATCCCCAAAATTCCCAAAATCCCCAAATCCCCAAAATCCCCAAAATCCACAATTCCCAACTTCCCCAACCTCCCTCAACAATCCCCGCATTACAAAAAAATCCCCAAAACATTCAATCAATCCATACCCACATTTCCTCATCGAACGATTTATCGACGCGTCAGAGCGTGCGTAAAAAGAGACATTGTACGTGTCGCAATTTCGATGATCGTCTCGGTCGCGTGTCAGCCTCGATTACCGCCATTTGCCGGCCAGATTTCGATCGTGACGGAAACGTTTTTCCATAATGACGCGAAGAACGATGGCGTATCGGTGACACGCGTGCGTTGATATCGCGGCCAGATAAAAACATCGCGTCACACCCCCTCTGTTCGCTGGGGTGACCTTAGGGCAAGGGGGGCGGCTCGCAGGAAACGGCCGGGCAGAATAACGAAGGGCGTGAGCGCAATTCAGAAGCTATTATAGGCACGCGGTTTATTTCGACACGTGTCCTTACGGGGCTGAAATTGCCGTCGTTTGGTATCCTAACTACGGACTTCCGACGTGTACCCGCAAATCGTACCACGTTTTCGCTAATTGCGAACGCTGATTTATCGCCTGGACGACCGTACGTGTTCTCGCGATCTTCTACCTTCACTGTCATTCTTATACCAGTATTCTCTAGCTTTTTATTTTTGTGTGTTCAATTTTTTAGGTCGTAGAAAAATTGTGATAGATACTTTCATTATTAAAAATGAAGTAGTTGATGATAATTGAAATTGTTATAAAATAATCAAATATCAACATGAATGATTAATATAAATAATTAATATGTAACTAATATGAACAATTGATTAATATGAATAATTAATATGAAATTAATATGAACAATTGAAAAAATAATATAAATAATTGATAAAGAAATTATTATAAAATAATTGATACAGAAATTATTACAAAATAATTGAAAATTAATATGAACGATTAATATGAAATTATTTATATACACGAAAACGAGTGGTTCACATGTAACTACCCTAATCATGCACAGTATCTGGATCTCCATAAGTGGAGATGCAGACTATTACTCTAAACATACCTAAACCCAAAAACCTTGAAAAAGCTTTAGAATAAAAAATGCTCCCTAATCAGTGGAGCCAACCCTGTATAACGTTTACAATTAAAATTGAATTACCAAGTATTCTCAAAAATTTCACACAGTCTATATTCGCCACAAAAATTTCCCAAATAGTCTTTACCATTATTCTTCAAAGATCGACTTCTCCCACGCACCCCCTAAAAAAGAGACGACTTTTTCCCACGTGATTCGTCGAAACGAAAGAACCAGCTCGAGTGGTCCGGCGATCGCGAGTGCCCGATTGTTTCAGGGCACAATATAACGGGGCACAAGTGTGCGAAAAACTGCGAGGGTGGCGAAAGAAAACGCGTACATACGGATCGGTGTACAAAGAACGCGCTAAACACACAAACAGCCGGATTGCAATAATGGATGCGTGTTGTACAAATACGATATCGGCTCGAGGGGCACGCCGCGGGCACGTGACCCTTTCAAAAGGACTCGGAATATAACGAACACCCCCAATGGCGTAACCCCCTACTGGGGCCACGCTCCTCGCTCGTGTCCTCCACGGTTAACTTACAAGCCTGCCACTGCTAATACGTACTGGTACATGATTTCTTTCTTTATTCCTCTTTCCTTTCATTCTATTCAACGTGCTACATTTGCGACCTTACCTTGTAATTTTCGGATTCTCTGTTCACACGTTCTAAACACCTTTTACCTATCTTTATATTTCTTCCTCTTTTCACTTTAGTTCCATTTATACTGCAAGATAAATTGCGACATTGTTATATTTTTTCAAGGTAGAATAACATAATTACAGTCATTTACTTTAAACTTGTATAATGTTATGTTATAACCTCACAAGTCTCTCCTGAACATCAGATGAACATTATCAGACGGCTACTTATCTAACGTTCTGTTATTAAGAATAACATAATTACATTCATTTACTTTAAATAACTTGTACAATATTACGTTATAACCTCACAAGTCTCTCCTGAACATCACATACATGAACATTATCAGACGGCTACTTATCTAACGTTCTGTTATTAAGACTAACATAATTACATTCATTTACTTTAAACAACTTGTATAATATGTTATAACTTCACAAGTCTCTCCTGAACATCACATACATGAACATTATCAGACAGCCACTTATCTAACGTCCACAGTCTACACTCATCTGCAAGATCGAATCAATTTCCATTTCAACAAGAACGAAAAGAAGTCTAGAAGTGGAGTTTGAGTAATTAGCAGGAATAGATAAGTACAATATTAAAGTAGAGTTTCGATCGACAGATCCGCGTTCGGGAGCAAACCGATCGGCGATCTTCCAGAGCAGAGTCACGAGAGAAGTGGCTCGCGGACGGCCGATGCAAAGCGTCCGGGCACAAGAACCCGGTTGTGGGTCTCTCTTGGAAACATTGTCGGCACGGAGCTGTCGTCGCCGGAGAAGCGGTCCGTTAGTTCGAGAGCCCGTTGTGTCTGGCTAACAAGTCGACCCTCGTGGCCCCTCGAGGGTGGTCGGCCCCGGGAGGTCTCCCGATCACGCGCCCGCTATCGGCTACTCGGACACGCCCGCGGTCCGTCATCCCATCATCCACGCTCGAACCTGGACACGACACCGCCGTGGCTCGCCCTCTTGCAACCAACTTGGATCATATCCGAGCAGGTACTGCACCTCCTACTTCGTCCACTCAGATAGGATAATGTTCCGCTATTTAGAGGAGCTCGAAATGCCCGCAGCCACCCATGCTGACCGCATAGACATCGACAGTACCGCGATCTTACCTTTCGAATATAGGTGGTCCATGTGACCTTGTAATTGGACGGACTTTTTAGTCTCTGCTGCCATTTCAGAACTATTTCGTGGTCATCTCATATCGTTTTGGACGTGTGACTGGGATTGCTGTTTGTCTATGATTAGAGTTATAAACTTATATGTTTGAGCTTGAAGTCATAGTCTTATATTATACGCCTATACTTAGAGTCATATACTTATACGTTTGAGCTTGAAGTTATAAACTCATACGTTTAAGCTTGAAGTCATAAACTTATAAGTCTGATATCAGAGTCATAAACTTATAGGTTCTAGCTTGAAGTCAGTAACTTATACGTGTGTGCTTGGAGTCATAAACTCATACGTCTATGCTTGGAGTCATAAACTTATATGACCAATGTACACTTCCCCGAAATTCCCAGTCCTTTAACTTGTAGAGCAACGTGTGCGAATAGAGAAGGAACAAGATGGCGTACGATGACCGAAACAACGTCCGATTTCTGAAGAGGATACGAAAACTATCAACGCCACCGACAGATGTATTATCCGTGGACATTGATCGGTGTCAGTGTTCTCAAAGGGGTCCGGCGTCGTTAAACAAATTTTCGTGGTATTCCACGGGCTCCTAGGCCTCTACGAAAAAATGTTATTATTGGAGGTTTCGGACCGAAAGCGAAACCGTGTTCGTCGAACCCGCCTTAATGAAGGTACATTCTTCGCTCGCCCTCCGATCAAGATATCTCCCGTATAAATTGAATGCTTTTCACCGAAGCTCAATCAAGCGGTACGGTAGTCGAAAACGAAAGAGGAAAAGGAGAAAAAAAAATACTACCGGGCTACGATCTCGATTAGAGTAGGCCCCGATCGACGCTGATCGTCGCCGCGGTATGCCACGCTCAACTTTGCCTTTTCTTGCCGATTATCTTAACCCTTTGACTGTCACGTGTTTTCGTGAGTTCATTTCGGAAGGTAGTGGACGGATTAAGCGACTGTTGGGGAGCTAGTGGGCGGATGCCCGTAGGGATCTAGGGGACATTGCGTATTTTGATAATTATAAATTTAGGACTAGATATGTTAGGAGTTTAATATATGACTTGTTGTGTAGGTTTAGGTCTGGTTATTTGGTGACGAATTTGGAAAATTGAAGAATTGAAGAATTGAAGAATTGACAACTTGAAAACTAGAAAACTAGAAAACATGAAAACTTGAAAACCTAAAAAATTGTAAAACTGAACAATCGAAAAATTGAAAACACCACCTATAAACTTATTAATTAGAACTTTTTCTGATCGAATATTAATTTTATTTTACAACAAGAAACACATGTTTGAAGCACCGTAAAACATCGAGGTACGAGTGCGATCCCTTTGGTTCCCAATACCACAATAATTAATAACACATTTTATCGAACATATAAACACTATGTCTTCCATTCCGATCTTCGAAATACCCTATTTCCAGGTAAATCTGTGGGACATATATGTCTCGTTAAGATTTTATAAGGATCATTTACAGAATGTCCCACCTAACTCTCGTACCTTAAACATCTCTCTTATTTTTTATAGTAGAGAAAAGTGTCAACATAGAATTCGATTCAGATGCTTAATACCGTACGAAGAAAATATCTTAGGATGCCGCCCACGGGCATGCTAACGAACCTTGGGGTCGTTATACTCCTTTTAATTAATGACCACTATCGTCTTCCGCTCGGCCTTACTCTCACTCTCTATTTTTAACGACAATCCTCTCTCTTTCTTTTTTACTTTCTGATACATTGTGCGATCGAATACGTCATTGATATTAAAGAGATACTCGTGGTGGATGAGGTTTGAGGCATTGGGTTTTTGTTGGTAGATGAGTTTATTCAATTTATTGGTAATTTCAATTTCTTGGTAGTTTCAATTTATTGGTAATTGCAGTTTATTGGTAGTTTCAGTTTACTGGTAGTTTCAATTTATTGGTAATTTCAATTCATTGGTAGTTTCAATTTATTGGTAGTTTCAATTTATTGATAGTTTCAGTTTACTGGTAATTTCAATTTCTTGGTAGTTTCAATTTACTGGTAGTTTCAATTTGTTGGTAGTTTCAATTTCTTGGTAGTTTCAATTTACTGGTAGTTTCAATTTGTTGGTAGTTTCAATTCATTGGTAGCTTCAATTTCTTGGTAATTTCAATTCATTGGTAGTTTCAATTTCTTGGTAGTTTCAATTTATTGCGAATTGCAATTTATTAGTAGCTTGAATTTATTGATAGATTCAATTTATTGGTAGTTTCAGTTCATTGGTAACTTAAGGATCAAAAATTCCGTAACTCCTTAGGATCCACACCAGAACCAAACCTCCGCAAAGAACCATAACTCCGACATACCTCCATTGATCAAAAAATAAATAAGGTACCAGTATCCATATTCCTCGATGCACCTCCCGAAGTCCACCCTCCGGTAAATCGCGTTAATATCAAGCAAATTAAAGTGTCTTCGACTCCCTTCATTCTCTCCCTTTCGTCCCAGTGACCTGATTTCGTTTCCGCGGCAAAAGGAGGATAAAAACGTCGGAACAAGTAGTCGAGGATGTTCCAGGAGGGCCACGTCTGACGTTGAAGGGAGAGGCCCGGCGAAGAAGAGGAGAGAGCCCGATCAGATAGAGAGAGAGAGAGTTTTAAGGGAGCGAGCTGAAGCGTAGAGCTGGAAAGAGAGAAAAAAGGGTCAAACTCGTTTTCGTTTTCGTCGCTAATTAGACTCGTTAACCGCCTCTCTTGTGGCGTAGCAGGCGTAGCCATAACCGGGCGACTTCTCTTCGGCTGCTCTCTGAGAGGCCGCCTTGAACGGCCACCAATGTGCTCGGAGGCTAGTTTGTTCCCGTCTCCCAGTCCTCCAGGGTGCGTTGATCGCCCCTCTTGGCTATTCGGCATGCGTGCAGCACGCGAAATTGCAGCTGAGACTGCTTCCCTACTCGTCGCGATTCCTGTCGGGTAATCCTGGTGATGGTGGTTGTGATGGTGCTGGTGCGACACTTACTGCGCCGAAATTAATGCAATATGTCGCGATGATAGGTGGGCGAGTGCTGAGGAGGGATACTTAGGACTCATTACGTCCACCCATGGAACGATGACAACCGTGATTCTATCGGTACGTACGACCTGGTTAGCGGCCCACATGGGTCGGATACCACTTCACTTGAAAATATATTTCGGCATAACATTGTGTTCTTAGCATCTTCATATGTTTACTGTACTTGGGAAATTTGGAGGGAATATCAGATCTTGGTCAAGGATATATTTCCCTTTGGACTACTATAACTATTGTGATGACGTGTGAGGATTAGATGTGATCATAGGTAGACTCAAATGATTATGGTGACTCTTCAACTTACGGACAGTTTAACGGTAAATTAACGGCATTATACCTAGAATATCATCTTGGTCAAGTTTAATGACTCATATAATCCCCATGGGTTTGCACTACTATAACTTTGTGATGACGTGTGGATCACTAGATGTGATCCTCTAGATTGACTCAAATGACCTAGCATACAATAGCTCTTCATGTGACCTAGAATTCATAGTCATTCATTCCTGATGGCATATTTGATCCTGTTGAGTTTGGACCACTTTTCTGATGTGGGGATTACTTGATGTGATCCTGATCATAGGTAGACGCAAATGATTCTAGTGACATCTTATTACACACTGACAGACAAATATCGAAGAATGTGAACAGTGATCTTGGTTACTTCTGAATGACCTTGACGCAACCTTGAACGTTTCTACATCTCTCTCAGAACTCTTGATGACAGATTATCGAAGAATGTAAATAACGTGGCCATCAGTTCTGATCAACAAGACCTTGAACACTTCTGAATGACCTTAAAATGTTTCTCCATCTCACTATACCCACCAAAGTGTCAGGTAAATATGAAGAAGCTCTCGAACGACCTTGAAGCCGACTATTGACCTCGACACGAAAATCGAAGGGTAAACACGGCACATTGTACTAACGCAAAAATAAGGTCCCTATAGAAAAAGTTCTGTCCGTCCGAGGATGACGCTTCTGAACGGGCTCTGTCACGGTCGGTTGATCGAGTCCCGCAGGCCCGGTTCAAGAAACGGTCCGATAACGATCTCGTGCGTCCTCACGAGCTCGTTATCCTGGCCAGCGTAACCGGTACGGAATCCCGCGAATGAACTTTTCAAACGGTCGATTCGACGCGTCCAGTCGGGGATCGCCCGCGGTCGCGCGTAATTGTCGCCCCTCGCGCGGACAATTGTGTTAACCGCATCGCGATTTGAATTTCGCGAATTCCAGCAGCCTCGAGGATTCCGAGATCGGATGCGATAGGGAGACGAAATCGATGATCGGAGGATTAAGACAGGTCGGATGATGAAGCGAGCGGCGAAAAGGAAGGTCGCGATAATTAATCACGTCGCCGATAAGGACGTCGATGCTGACAGACGCGGATTGCTTTCACGACCTGCCCTCCAGGGAAATGCCGGATCGGCATGCCCCGACTAATGGTGGCTACCTGACGAAACGCACCGAATCGGCGTTACCGATCTGGAAAAGTGACGGGTCACGCGTACGCAGTGGCACTGCTACCTGCATAGACGTGGATAACCATCTTCTTTTCGAGTTTATGATAAATGAACGACAGGACGATTTTCCTCCGAGACGTCCAAGATTTTTACCCGGAAAGGCAGGTAAGCCTATCTGGAATACGATCTCGAGATTACATTGTATCTGCGGTTAGTATGATCGACTGCAAATGGAATCGCGTTTTTCGAGCTTCCGATTGCCTCCGTCGATAAATTATACACCGAGCGATGATAATTTACGACCAGTCCGGTTTTTCGTGCCGATTTTCTCCAATTACCTACGGGAGGATGCGGAATGATAATGTTCAGCCGCGACAAACTCGGTAATTTCTGGCTGTCCTTGAAGGTGAGGCAGCTTATGTGTTTCTTACATAAAGAGGACGTTGACGTTCGCCATGGGGTCTAATACTCGCGGTGGGCGGCCATATTGGATCGTGATATGGGCCCGCAATTAAGGCCGAGTAGGCCACCCGGACGAGGCAGCGCGATAAGGTGAGGTTCAACGTCTCAGGGCTAAGCTTGACCTTCTTGGACCCCTCTTCGCTCGTTGCGCTTCCCAAAGCGGTCCGGGCTCGAGGTTAGGTCACGATTAAGCGCTGATTGGGTGGGCCTAATAACCGGGGACCGTGCTGTATGCAGAACTTTCACCGGGTATAGGTCCTCTCTTTCTTACCGGGGGATTTAAACAATCACTTCGGGTGGTTCAAAGTTTGCCGTGCGACCATCAACCGTTTTCGAAGGAGTTCTATAGGCTCCTTCAAATTTAGTGGTGGACGTTGCAGTGTAGATTGGTCGAAGTAGTTGGGATTTTTGGGACTTATATTGGTTTTGGTATTGGGATTCTAGGATTTTGGGATTTTTGAAGAGTGACACTTTTGGCACATGTGTTTTGTGGATTTGTAAGTTTTGAGGTTTGAGAATTATGTGTTTGGAGTATTGGGAGAGTTTGGGACTTAGAGATTTTGGGACCTGTGAAGTTTTGGGTTGTGGGATTTTGGGACTGTTGTTTTGGGATCTTGAGATTTTAGGATTTGGAGGGTATGGAACTTTGGGATTTGGGACTTTTGGATTTTGGGCCTTTTGTATTTTGGGACTTTGGGATTTTGGGACTTTGGGACTAGAATTTTGGGACTTAGAAGTTTGTGACGTTGGCACTTTGTAACTTTAGAATTTTGGGACTTTATGACTTTGGGAGCTTGGAACTTTGGGACCTTAGAATTTTGGGACTTTAGAACTTTGAAGCGCAGAAATGAATAATTATTAAGCCGTGCACCTAGTACTCACTATTTGACCCCAGCATACAGTAACTTTCTCTCAAATTTCTCGAGATATCTGAACATCTGCCACATGCTACCTGACCAAAATCTATATGAGACCAAAACCAAGATGGCCGCCGCGCTCAATGCAACCCAGCGCAGAAATGAATAATTATTAAGCCGTGCACCTAGTACTCACTATTTGACACCAGCATACAGTAACTTTCTCTCAAATTTCTCGAGATATCAGTAACATCTGCCACATGCTACCTGACTAAAATCTGAGACCAAAACCAAGATGGCCGTCTAGCGCCAAATCAATCGAAATGAAGTAACAGTTTCCGTCAAAGCTATTTCCCAAGATATCTCAGTAATATCTAGCTACCTGTCCCGAAATGAAAATGTCATCGAGCAGGAAATTTCCAGCTTTGACGTGGAAGGTTCGTGTTCGGTCCCGCGACACGGGAGGACAACGGCGAAGCTCACGGGTCCTTCAACCGTTGTCGCAGCCTACGATCAGATAAACGAGCGAGCCTCCGCTATGCAAATTCTAAGCTTACTAATGAAGATTAAGAACGCTGCCGGGGAACGTAGAAGTTCGCCTCGTTTCGAAAACACGCCGCCCCCCTCTTTTTTAACGAACCCCGGCCCGGTTGGCCCATTGTCCGGCGTATCGTTTTAATAGCGTCAAACCGAAGGACCTCCTACCGCGAAATTTCAACGACTATGAGGTAAAATATCTATCGGCCGCGTGATCCCGTGGGGTTTACGGTAGCCCGGAGAGATTATCATCTTCGGAACGGTAGCGGCGCTATGAGGGATTCCCTCTTAATAGCTGCTTGAATTTTTCGGCCCGGGCGTAACTGCTCGGCTTGACCCTGTCCCTTTCGTGGAAACAACCGGCGGATCCGATCATTTTGTAATATTTCAACCGCGTCCGAGTCCCTAATTTCGTGGCGCGAATAGGGACGTCCCTGCTCCCTGGGCCCGTAACGCTCGCTGTTTTTCACTTAATGAGAGGACCCGAAGATTTAAGGGGACCGATCTAACTCGGAAATATGGGAAGCTTCAAACAGCTGGCCACGAAGGTGGTCGATCTATTAATGCGATGAAAAGAATCTCGGGGAGTTCTTTGATGTTATTATTCTAGCCATTTTATATATGGACTGTATTCACTTTTTTAATTGACTGACGTGATTTGTTTGCGAACATAGTCACAATTTTTGGGCCCTTTGGGACCTTTTTAGGAAAGCAGATTATTTCGTAACTGTTTTCTAGTATGAGAATGTGTAAAAGAACTCTGGTTATATAAGGTCCATTAAATTTTCTTGAACAAAATATTAAGAATTAACCGGTACACCTGGTATACTATAGTAAGTGTCCTGAAGGATAGAAGTGATGTATAGTAAGACAGTAATAGAAGAGTGAATATAAAATTGACAAGCAAATAGTCTCCCAGAGAAAATGTTGGATTGCACTGGATACAAACGCACGAAGGGAAAGTGAAAGGGTCAAGTCGAGACGGTTGAGGCAATTTCTCCGGCGCCCACGCAACGGGCCCAATTAAAAAAGCGTCGATAATTCAAGCGTCAGAGAGCGTCTGAAGGAACATTACAGCTGGAAGGGATCAGGCTAATCCCGGCGCAATAATTACACCGTTGAATTTATTCGCGGTTATCGCGAAATAAATGCAGCATCGAGAGGGTTAGGTTCTAAGCGGCGCTAAAACGAAGTTGGCCGCAGGCTTGTTCCCCAGATGAATCACCATAGCTGAACTTATTTCCAACGGACCCATCCCATTCTCCTCTCCGTTTATTGCCCGCTCTCTTCGTCTTTGGTCCGGCCGTTTCGCTAGCGGGCCGAGACGCGCGAGGTGATAAATCACCGCGCCATAAACAACCAATATTTCTCGTCGAATGTTTACCGAGTACGCTTTAAATGCCTTGTTAAAACAAACCTACGCCCGCGCCAGCAACCTCGAGCACCCTTTTTGCCCTTCTTCGGGACCCCTCTAACGTGCCCAGCCCCGGACGGGTATATATCACGTGCCCGGCGTAAACTCTCTGACCTCGCGCGAAACCTCCCGGCGCCGATGGAAAAAGTCGACAGGGTCCACCTCGTCTTCTGCTTCCCACGACCGATTAGCCCAACTTTTTCCTTTTATTCTTCCCTTTTTTCGCATTCGATTTCGCTACGTTCGATTCGACGCCATTTTGTTTACACCGCGCATGCGCACGACGCCATGCGTTCTCCGCTCGGTTATTTTAATACAATTTTCTACGATTTGATAGCACTGGAGTCAAATTAGATTCCATGCAATCTAAGTGATTTAGTTACAATTTAATTTAGTTACAAATTCATTTTAGTACGATTTTATTGACCTAGTCGTGACAAGTAGACATTCTGACAAATGTGGACTTAATCGGATTCGGACTTAACCCCTTGATGACTTATTTGTGAGGAACTAACTAAACACAGCTTCAATATTAAAACAGACAAAGAATGTTGAAATGTTATGTCAATTTGTTATTATACAATCGTTGATTATGCAACTTATAATTGAACTCCAAATTGAAGCATATTCAAAATAACGAGTAAAATTGATCCCAACTGAAGTAGTGCGTCACGAGTCAGACTCGTCAAAATAGTGCAAGGGGTTAATTTGACTATCTTGTCCCTACAAAAATTTGTATCACTCAACATTGAAGCTAAAACTTAGCCAAATATTTCCCCAGCTACATTCCCGTTCAGGATTCTAAATTAAAAAAGTGAATGGGACTCCCGGCCATAAATAACGCTCCACGCGAACAAAATTCATTCTTCAGCTCCCATTCAGCATAGTAATCGAAACGATTACGTCGAGCCCGGCACTTTGTGGAGGACCAGCGCCAGCAATTTGAATGTTAATCGGGCCTTTTCGATTCTCGTTTACGAGCTGTTTAGGGGTCGACGTCCTTCGTGGAAAGTTCGAAAGTTGTTAGGAAAAGGGAGTCGATGGGCGTAGCCCGTAGGGCTTGATTGAGTTATAGCGCGTTAGAGAGGATCTCGGACGCGGTCTTTTGAGGGTCAAGAATGAATTTCGGCCTCGGTGGCCGAGGCGAGATGAAATTAGCGAGCCTGCTCGTTGATGACCCGTTCTTCAGGGGGTCTCCCTGGGGAATCCTGAAATTTGGACACTTAAAATGTTCAATCTTCTCAGTACCTTATATGGGTGATTGAAAATTTCTGAGGGTTGAAGTCACTTGTGGAGTCCTTCATAAGGTCACCAGAATTGGTGGTTCAACTTTTTGTTCTCATATGATTTGAGTCACCATTTTCTGTGATTCACTTTGGTGACTTGTCTCTACAGGCTTCAATTATTTGACACGATTTAACTCGACTTCAAGGTAATTCGACATTGTCAAGTTGTTCGTTCTCAAAATGGTTCATAAACTCATCAATTGTCCAGGACGGTTTGAGTAGCTGGTCCTTGATAATTACCGACGCAGTCGCCACAAGAATTCCATGAGTATCTGATTTTCGAGCAGCGCGTCGAAACCGGCGATAACCGAACGACACCCACGTGATTTATTTCGCGTTTCGCGCGGCAATAAACGGTCGATTAAAAAATCGGAAAGATTTATCAAGCTCGTCCACAGGTGTACAGTCAGGAGCAAATCTGTCTTCTCTAGGGAAAAAATATTTTTCACAATTTCTGAATTCCCCAAATTTTGTATCTAGATTTCTTGTACTATCATAGATTTTGTACACTATTTCCTAGATTTCACGCATACCACACTATACATACCATCAGTCTGCATCTACTTAACCCTTACCACTAGCCATCTCGTGGTGCGTGAACAGTACACTCGACAATTTCTCAATTCCCCAAATTTTGTACATAGATTTCTTATACAATGTCTTAAATTTTGCGTATACAACACTGTATATAGAGTTCCAGTATAAATACCTAGCTCCTGGCCAGAGGTCATCTCGTGGCGCGCGCGCACAAGTGTCGTAATCGTAAGGAGGCTACATTGCATCCGAGTGTACCGGTCTGCCAGAGGCACGCACTCGTGGCCGGCGAGCTTCGAGACCAGATACAAGTTCGCTTGAAAAACACACTGTAGACACAGCGGACATGGCCACTGGCGGGTTATCAACCGATCAGAAGTAAATCTCTCGACCACTGTCAGCCAACGTTCGACAGGCACGATAGTGAATTAACTCCCGGAATAAATGGTGAGTGCCTCCTAGGACGGGATTCCATTCACCAAATTTCTCGCCAGTCCGTGCAGGACGATAAGAAAAAAATCCACCTACTTCGTGGAAACATTTTGCACGCCTTATTTTTTTCGGCCCGCTTCGACGCTGAGTCGAAGCTCCTCGCGCCCGGATCACCCGATCTTGATAAACGCGGACAGGAAAGGCGGGACTTTGCTCGTTCGCTTCTTACCTTCTTTCCTCAACCTTTCCTTGGGTATCCGTGCCTTCTAACATGATTAATTTTCTTCGCGGCGAACTGTATCTTCGAATATTTCACGGCTGAATGAGCCGTTTGACGAAGGAAGCTGAATGAACCTTTCAGCCTGGGTTGATGATTCTTTTAGCCTACCAAGGAAATGTGGTGGTTATTTCATTTCTAGGGATATTTTAACTTGGATAAGTTGTAGTAAGTTCATTCCTAGGGATATTTTGATTTGGATAGGTGGTAGTAAGTTCATTTCTGGGGATATTTTGATTTGGATAGGTGGTGGTTATTTCACTTTTAATTTCATTTCTTATAATTTCCTATATCTTCAAATCTCTACGTTTCCAAATTCCTAGAATCCCAAATTTCTAGGGTTTCAATATTCTACAGTCCCAAATCTCTACATTCTGAAATCCCTAGATCCCCAAATCCCTATATTCCCAAATCTCCAAATCCCCAAATCCCTATATCCCAAAGTCCTACATCCCCAAAACCCAGTTATCGTAATTACATCAATAAAATCTCAATTCAATGCAAATCCACAAATATCCCCGAACCCAAAACGGCAATATCCACAGAGGAAAACTACGGAGCCATCATCGAAAATGTATGTGCATCATCGTATTTGAAATAATTACCAGTATCAGCGTACCGGTTTTCCAAAAACGTGCTACACTCCGATCCACCCTGTACATACACATGCAAGTGGTATCAGAACGATCGAAGAGGGCGAACGAGGAGGACGAGGAGGCGGAGGAGGTGGAGAAAAGGGGGTTGGTTGGTTAGGTTGGTTGGTTGCGGCACACAGCGAGTTCACGTTTCGCGGTCTTTTTTCTCGGATTATCCAAGCGGCGCATCGCTTATTCGTGTATCGACCTTTTTCGCCGTTTTGCCCTTTTTCTCCCCGGGGGTGCAGGGAGGATTCTTTGTTTGCGACGGTTTCTCCAGGAAGAGAGGAGAGCCGAGGGAGAAGATAGTGGCCATTGTGGCACGATCCGGACAAAGGTCGCTATAGCGACGGAATTCAAAGGAGCTGAAGAATGGCGGCCGATGCAAATTGAAGTTTTTCTACCATGCGTGCCGCTACGCTTTCCGCGGATCTATCGATTGCGTTATCAAAATCGGCTGCAAACTTACGTCCTTGCAAAGTTTCTCTTTTTCAAGTAAAATACGATATTAAAACAGACAAAGAATGTTGAAATGTCAATTCGGTATTATGCGACTATGCAGATTATTGGGCTAACTTTCGAGGTATTCAAAATTTGAGTGTATTAAAAATTAGTGAGATATGTCAGCGCGACGCACGGGTGCGTCACGTGTGATGATGCAAGGCACGGAGCTGTTCATCGTAGCGTGAACAAAAATCGCACAGGTGTTCAAGCATTAAACCATAACTGCCATTGTGATCATTCTCAGCGAATAACAAGTAGCCACATGTGTACGAGTTATCTGCAACATCTACACACCTCATTGTCACCTGGAATACTGTATGCAAAGTTTAGTCCATTCACACTTTCTACGCGGTGATATCGTTCTTGGGACTAATACCTTTATCCTTTGTTCGAGGTCGACTTCAGAACATTTATTTGATAGCTTGATAGTGACATTAATCTAACGTGGTACCATAATTCAGTAAGTGGTTTAGTTTTACTGGTCGAGTTTATTTAACGGAGTGTAACATAAACATCAATTTTAGTACAAGTCATATGATGTAACCTAACCTGAGTTCTACAAAGAAAAATTAGGTGGTAAATTTAATTGCAAGGTTAATATGATTTAACCTAACTGTAATATGATTGTGCAGAGATGAATGAGAAAGTGTATCTAATTGAAAGTTCTAACCGTGTAAGATAGAGTAACCTAACCTAACTATGATGCAATTGCATGTGGAAGAATAAGAAAATTGTGAAATTAATTGCAAGTGTAATATAACCTAACCTAATAAATAAATCTTGAAGCTCTTCAACCTAAGAAAAATTCTACCACCCAAGTCAAAGCACCTAACCTAAACCTGGCAATAAATCCCAAAATGGCAGAATACTAAAAGATGCTCAAAAGCTCGAGAAGGTTGAAGGAACCGTAGAGGGTGAAGAAGTGACTCGTTAAGGGTGAGTGCACCCTTCTGGCGTGTAGAATTTACGTGAAGTCTCGCAACTTTCGCGAAATATTCGTTTGGAGTGGAGAGGGTGGTCCAAAAAGGTGGACGGGCCAAGGGGGTGGGGGGACGCAAGGAATCGGTAGAGACGACAAAGGGAACAAAGCGAACGGCGTGACTGCGGTGGCCAATGGGAGTCCCGTGCGAGGGGACATCGGGACCGAATCAGTTTATGCGCGACAGGTTCTGCAAAGAGAGAAAAAGAAGCCGAAAGGAGAAAGGTGGAGAGAGGCCGGGGACGTCGAGGGGGATAAAGAAGAAGATAGAGGAAGAGAGAGCCCAGGGGCCAACCAGACCGTATAGTTTGCCAACTCTCCTTCTGGTTCGCCGCCATGGAGAGACATTATTTACAACGGTGCCTTTGGTAGACAATGCTGGCTACCCGCGGCCATCTTTCGTTCCTTTTCTGTTCTCCATATGCAACAGCATCTGCTCCGGCCATCCCATCGGCTTCTCTTCACCGTCCGAACAGAGAACGAACGACTCCACCTATACTCTTCGTCCGGGAATAGCGCCAGCTATCATTATCATAAACTCGCGGCCGACCGTGAAATATATCGAGAGCGTTACCCGGACAAACCCTATTGTCCTTCAGCCTCTCAAAATCTATGGAAACGTCTCTCCCTTTGTCTCTTCAGGGTCGAAGCTTCATCCTTGACTTTGGTCATACGCTATGATTAGCGACACGCACCTTCCGAGATCTTATCGATACCTGGTGTCGCCTGGGCAGGTGCATCATCCCCAGGGAGTTTTTTGCCCCTGGTGAAAGCTCGGGCGAGATCACCTGGTCAACGGACCTGTCCCCTGTAATTCGTCCCCTCTAATTAAAATGCAATTTCTCATTCGGCCGGGCGCAAAAGGAGGGCGAGTATCAAAGCGGCCTTCCGTGGTAACCGCCCCTTTTTACCATTTAACCGGAGGTTAAGGATGCCCCGGGGGAGGGAGGACTTCCGTTGCCGGTAGGTCCAGCTCCGATGGAACGGAATACTGGTT
Organism: Megachile ligniseca; assembly: GCA_945859555.1. Lineage (NCBI taxonomy): Eukaryota > Metazoa > Arthropoda > Insecta > Hymenoptera > Megachilidae > Megachile > Megachile ligniseca. Next base: position 4,430,989 of record OX243792.1, read on the forward strand.
TTCTTGCTCGGCCAATATACACGGGTAACGCGTGCCTCTGTCACCCTGCCGGCAGCCATCTGCTGCGTCCCAGTCAGCTTCCGAGGGGGGACGGGGCAATCGAATCTACCGGCGACTTATCGCGGGCAAAGACGCTACAAGAACGAAACGAAGAAAGATACAGACCCTCGGATATCGCAGGAACCTACAATGGCGGTAGATGCAGCAGCTGGCCTGCTCTTCTTGCGCCAAGACTTCTCTACCGTTCACCTATCTCTACAGTCCATACAGAAATTATAGACTCATTCTACTTGAATCTTTACTTCCACTTTGTTCGTCAGATACACTTTCTTATTCGTACATATCATTCAAAGATTGTTCGTTGTCATTTGATGTCAAGTCTCTAGTCTCAAATTTCAAGTTTCAAGTTTCAAGTTTCAAGTTTCAAGTCTCAAGTATCAAGTCTTAAGTCTCAAGTTTCAAGTTTTAAGTCTCAAGTTTCAGGTCTCAAGTCTGAAGTCTCAGGTCTCAAGTTTCAAGTCCCAAGTCTCAAGTTTCACCGTCCTCAAGTCTGAGGACCACTTGAACAAGCCTCACAGTAATTTGAATCAGTAAACTGCGTCCTCGTATCAATTTCTGATACCTCCAACCACATCATGTAATCAAGTATTTCTACCATGGCCATCATGTCTGCTAGTTTGTGACTGGTAGTCCCATTTTGTGACTCGATTTAGACCTAAATCTACAAATCTTATAAACTCTGGTCAAAACTTGAATCCATCTAAAATCGTACCATCTCAAGTTTTGATCAAAGACCACTTCACAAGTTCTCTTTACTACCCCCTCTTCGTTCACATAATTCAATTTTGCAGACAATTCTGTATCTCCCGGTTGGAGACAGTGGCGTATCGAGTTGGCAAGAGATCGGACCGTGGTAGCAAGAGCAGCCGCCCCAATAAAAACTCAGCTCGAGGACCTCTCTTCTCTTCTAGCCCTCCTCGTCCTCGACGGCGACCGCGTTACGAAGGGCGTCCCTCTCTTCGTCCTCCCCGCAGGAACCGGGCGCGGTCCACGTTCCGACGTTTGACAGAACAAAAGACTATCGACCGTGCCCGTGAACGCTGTCGAGACCAGGCTTCCTCTTCCCTCGAAAATAGCCGATACCCTGTTAGGCTGCCTTTTACTCCGCGTTTTCTACCGATTTTTAATGTCGTCTGACACTTGTATGTTGCTATCATTTGAGACTTTGCATGACACTATCAGAAAGATACATCTTGTGTATACATGGTTTATGGTACCGAATGTGTACGAATTTTGTTTCGGTCTCTAGGACTCTCAGATTTTGAGACATCATTTTGCACGATTCTATAGACACCATAGACACATTAGACACTGTATAGTCACATCTTGTGTACATAGTTGACACTACAGATCTCATAGATTCATAGACATCCCATAGATTTCTAAACTATGTCGATAACAAGATGGCCGCCGTTGCCACAGGTCCTTCTACGCTGAGAAATCTATGTCTCAACAATCTCGAAGTTGTGTCAAAGCTACAATTATGAGAATATGCGACGATATGTGGATATGCGATGATATTGAAGTGATAAGATCCGCCATGACGGTCCGTAGGTGGTCGTGCGCATGTGCGCTACCACCCGAATAAAGCATCCGAGAAACCATGATGACTTATATCACGAACGTATAGGCGCGCATCGTCCGCGTACAAATTACCGAAAATTGGTCCACTTTTTAAGCGGGGCCGGTTCGACACCGGATACCGACCGGCTACCGTTCGAGATGTCTTGCGGGTCGGCCTTTTCGACGATCCCTTCGTTGTACCGTTCTCCTGACAGGCCGTCCTCTCGTTCTTGTTTCGACCGGCTCCGCGACCACTGATCCGGGAATGCGACGATTTGCGGACAACCACGGACCGGGACTTGACCGCCCTCCGTTTTTACCTTTTGTCGAATCATTTCGATGGCCGATTGAATTGTAGGCCAGCCACCGGTTACGCGACTAATTGGAAACCGGTCTAGATTTTCGCGTTTCTCAGGAACGTGTTACAATCGTTATCGAAATCCTCCTTTCTTTTAAATTTCGAAAGGTTCATCGGATTCGGGTTTGATACGTGGTAGGAGGCGGTTGAGGTCACGTTGCGATGTGGACTGTTTGGACTTCTGGACTTTAGCAGCTGGGACTGGGAATTTTGCGTAGGAGCTTCGAATTTTGGGTTTTGTGGGGTTTAGGACGTTGGTATCTAGGGATTTGGGGGTTTTGGAGGTGGGGATGTGGGAATTGCTAGTTCTGAAGGTGTAGGATGAGGGTTCTGAAGCTTTCAAGGTTGGAATTTTGAGAGATTTGAAGTTTTTGAAGGTTGGACTGAGGATTTTGAAGATATGAAGGTTAAAACCTTGCATTTCCTTCTATCAAACCTATCAAATCACATAACCTCACTTCCCTATATGAACCATATCACATATCCCAAAGCACATCTACCAAACTTGCCTAAAATTGTCTTACATCGATCCTTCATGTTGCACCTCCAGCACTTGCATGTTGCACCACCAGCACCAAACCCATCACCTGATCCAAATAATCTGCAGGAAGAGACATTATATCGACCGTCCCCGGAATCGGGTTAATCAGCGGGAAAAGTGGTCGATCGACTGACGGCTCGTTTCGGGAGCAGTGTCGCGCGATAAAGCTCGCGATTCGTGATCGGCAATAAAGAAGCGTATCCCGAATCTGTACGCAGCTGTCGCTTCTGTAAAAGGCAGCCCGAACGGCGACTGCTTTTCGACGGGTCTCGAGGAATACGCGAAATCCACGAACGGTCGGGTCTCTCGTCTCGTCGCGAACAGGTTCAGCCGCAAATTACTTGTTGAACGAGGCAAAAAAGCGACGGTGGCGTATAAATTACTCGTCGCGATTAAAATTCGAGTCGGGTATCGATTTCGAAAATATTCGCCTCCGTTGGCCCGCCTTAATCCGCGAATTGTCACCATATTGATACAATGATCGGAGATTTACGGGGACCATTAATTGGTACAGTCGATCGTAAATCTAAATTCCCTAGGAAGAGTATTAAGACTGAGGGAGAAGAGACTTCCAGGTTCTAGGGATTTTAGGATTTGTAGATCTAGGGATTTGGTGATCTAGGAATTTGGGAGAATAGAAATTTGGGGACTAGGAATTTTGGAGGACTAGAAATTTGTGGGAGTAGAAATTTGGTTATCTAGGAATTTTGGGGGGAATAAAAATTTGGGAATCTAGGGATTTGGGGGAGTAGGAATTTGTGAATCTAGGAATTTGGGAGAATAGAAGTTTGTAGAAAGCTGATCCAGCCACTGCCGAGTGTACTCGTTATATCACCGCGTGACGAACACCCTCCTCGTTAAGATCCGGATGCTCATACATTCGATCCCTGCCTTAACCGGCCACTTTGCGAACCGGAAATTTATGTTTCCGCGCGAGGACACGTTCGCAAGGTGATCGAACGACAGTTGTCCGCGGCGATGAATCGCGAGAATGCGACGTCGGTTAATTTGCTTCTGTTGCACAATCTCTTACAGGTGTTTTACACTGTTCCAAACCAACTTCATTTGTCCGTGGAAATCGGACGACCTTTAACACCATCTACCTCGACGAGATAGCGCTGTGATATCTGGCTCGAAGACGAGGAGAGAGAGAAAGGATGAAGTAACAGGTTGTCCGTGTTCGACGATACACACGATCGGGAGAGTGGCGGAGAGAAAGCAAGAGACTCGTGCTCCATGACCGATCGAATTTTACGTTAATTAGCTAAGCGTCGTTAAGTCGCACGCAAGGGCGTCCAAGTGCAATCAACCGACTGCCTTTTCATGGTTTGTCCTTAGGGACTGTCAGAACACTTAGACTCTTCAGATACTTGTACCTAACGTAGACCTCTTTTAGGACACATATGTGAAATAATTTTTAGATTCGTCAATTTAGTTTTTAGATTCCTATGGTTGCAGATCCTCAAATTTCTAGTTGCAGATCCTTAAAGTTTGAGTCACTCAAATTTTCAACCTTCCAAAGTTTCAACCTACTCACATTACAACCTTCCAAAGTTCTAACCTTCCAAAGACCCCACATTCGAAAGTTCGAATCACCCAAATTTTCAACTTTCCAAAGTTTCAACCTACTCACATTACAACCTTCCAAAGTTCCAACCTTCCAAAGTTCTAACCTTCCAAAGTCCCCACATTCAAAAGTTCGAATCACCCAAATTTTCAACCTTACAAATTCCTATCCTCCAATTTTCAACCTCCCTTTTTCTACCTCAAAAAAAATTTCCTTCTCCCATCCAAACCCCCAACATTGTCCCCGTAAACAATAACTGTCTCCAAGAAATACAACCCGCATACAACCCTGGTACAAAACTCGCACATAGGTGATATTTCGAGGTCTCGGCGGGCACGGCCGGCCATTGTATCCTCTCTGGCGCTCATTAAATATTAACGAGAGCCTCAATTTCTTCATTTCGTTGATGAGTCGCCGCGCGCCATCCGAACCCGCATATAGATTGAAAATTAACTTATATGAGCGCCGACAAAATATATACACGCCGTACGGTGAACCGTGGCCGCATATATACCGTGCACTTATACTCCTCTACAATTTACACGAGAGGTTGGTATAACCCCTAAGTAGATCCTCTTCTTTTTATTCCTCGACCTTCCTCTTCTTCTTCTTCTCTCGCTGACTTCGCCTTCTTCACGCACGAACGCGAAATCCTTAAATACCTAATTCGATGCTAATTAGAACTCGCACTTGCTCTTCGACCATTTCGAGGCGTGTGGCGAATTATACTTGATTCTAGAGATATTTTGGAGAGGAAGATGGAAGGACGAATAAAATCGACGTTTCATGGGACTGTGGGCAGAGATTACGGTCGGACGATTTTTAACTTTGTTCAACAGATGGTTGGAACTTTTTGCTGCAGGACCTGATCTGCGAATTAATTAACGGAGAATTGATTGGAGTCGATAACCGGAGATTTCTGCGACTCTTCGGGTTATTTAGCTTTTTTATTGTTTTGGATTGATGGATGTGTTTATACTCGAAGGAGATTTTGATGATTTGGGGAGAAATAGAGGAGATTTTTTGTGTAAATAATGGGTCATGATTATGAAATTTTCCAAAGGTCCAAGTTTGCAAAGTTTTAACCTTCCAAAGTTTTAACCTTCCAAAGTTGCAACCTTCCAAAGTTCTATCATTCCAAAGTTTCAACCTTCCAAAGTTCCAACCTTGCAAAGTTTCAACCTTCCAAAGTTGCAACCTTCCAAGGTTCTAACCTTCCAAAGTTCTATCATTCCAAAGTTGCAACCTTCCAAAGTTCTAACGTTCCAAAGTTCCAACCTTCCAAAGTTCTATCATTCCAAAGTTGCAACCTTCCAAAGTTCTAACCTTCCAAAGTTCCATCCTTCCAAAGTTCCAACCTTCTCACATTCCAACCTTCCAAAGTTCCTTCATCAACCTCATCCAATAAATAAAATAAAGTACCAAAAATAACAATAAAAAAAAATATATAATGAACGAAATGGTCATTTTAACCCGGGACAATGGGAAAAACGTGTGGCAGGAAATCAACAATAAAAATCATGGTTTCCAAAGTCCAGATGTACGTAACTATTTATTATACGATAATAGTCGCACTCGAATGCAGCACATTAATTTTTATCTATACAGTTTTACATAATTGGTTCACTCCTTTTTTTTTCGTTTTATGTTTCTTAAGACGCTGACGTACATTGAATCATGGCTATGCTACACATGCCTAACACGCGACTGTTCTGCCACTTCGCTGACTAAATGCGAATTAATTGATCGGCCGTTGGTTCGTCGTGGCTCTTTTTGGGGTTCTTGTGTCGCAAAATGTGGAAAGGAGTACGAAAAAGTTATTCGGTTCCTTAATCGACGAGATTCTTGTTGATTTCGGGTGAAATGTCATTCTATAGGTTGTTTCAAAATTGTAAACTATGATTATTATGTTTGTTATATTACTTCTCTGTGTTTGATGAAGATGTAATAAGGAAAAGTTAAAATTGAAAGTAGTTGAATTAACAAATTTGGGAAATGACAAAATTAACTTTGACGTTGGAGTTCAAAGTTTTATTTTTGTTCTGTTCTATCAGGGAGAGTCTTAGAGAGTTATAGAGTCTTACAGTCTTAGAGAGTTTTAAAATCTTACAGTCTTAAAGAGTCTTCGAGAGTTTTACGAATCTTCATCAATACAGGTCTGTAAAATGGTGCTCTAGTAATGATTACATACAATTTTGAAACATCCTGTATATTTAAAAAATGTGTCTCATCGCTAAATATCTCTAATATATAAAAAATTATAGGTACGTTTATTACAAATAAATTTCTTGAAAATGTAGGAATCATTTCGCGTACAATTTTAATCGTGTCGATTGGATCGTTTTCGATTTTCCATCACTTTGCCACACATTCGCTCTCGAAACAACTGGGTTTATATGCTCGAATTAATTTGCGGATTAAAACGGGGATATTAAAAAATGATCATTGAACCTCCATATGGGCTAACAATATCTGCAACATTTAACAACATTTGGGCATTTAAGAGCACTTTTCGGGATAATGGCATTTATCCCGGAGCAAATGCACTGCTCGAGCGTTTATTTTAATAAATTTCGTATCAGGGACACACTCATGTCGCACCATTGACGCACATGTGACGCACTCAGCGTCATTACACTTCAGATACAACAAATAAAAATTATATTCGTTGCACGATAGAGTTTAATACCAATTGTAATTTGCATAATTAACCCCTTGTCATATTTTGACAAATTTCACTCGTGATGTACTCACAGCTCAAATGTAACAAACCTTACGCCAAATTTGAATATTTTTCAACTAGAAAGGTCCAACTATAATTTGTATAGTCAAAAGAAATTTTGTACTTCTCTCTTCTTCCCCTTCCTTCTTTCCCTGGTCGTACCTTCCCATTGTCCCTGGGGTCTCTTCTTGTTGGTCTCTTAATTTCCCATTTCCCAAAGTCTTTTGTAATTTCCTTACCCCCCCAACCCTTCCTCGCTCTGCTCCCCTTTCCCCCACTCCCCGACACCTGTTTCGAAGCTCGGAATTATTTTCTGTTTCCAACTACCCCGTACCGTGATCCGAAGTCATAACAACAACAATTCGATACAGAAAAGATTTTTCGTCCTCGCCGGGATTCGAGATCTCGGGACCGACGGATCGTGGATCCGAGCCCCTACCGCCCGAGCTACCGAGGCCCCAGTCTTGATACTTCATTATAAGGATATCCTTCGTACAATACTCATCGGTACTCGATTATATTTTAATGTTCCCGATAAAATAAGCGTCTGCGGTTTATTAGACGCCCTCGAAAAGGAAGCGTCGCGACGGTATTTACCATGAATTGTTTTGACTGACGCATCTGAGAAATAAATTGTACGGCAAGTGGTTAAGGATTCCTAAATTCGAAATATACTTGACAGTTTAATTCTCTTTAAACGTACCAGTGATGACGCACCCTTGACGCACCCGGAACGCACTCATGACGCACCAGGAACGCATTCATGACCAGGAACAATTCCATATTACTATAATATACAGGGTGTCACGGGAAAATAAAGGACACATGTGAAAAGATCTCATATATGAACAAGTTATTATCATTCTCTTTTCTCTGCCATTTAATGGATTTACTAGTTAATAAAATAGTTAATAGTCTAGTTAAGTAGCAACAAACTAAATTATCAATTTATAAACAATTGAAAAAGAGGTTCGCAATAATTTGAACGAGACATTTAATACAAATTGAACATATAAACCCAGACAAGAGTTTTAATTATCCTTGTTTCTGCGTGTTATTTTAATATACACGTTTCGTGTCCGTCAGTGGTCAAACATGTGTCTCAATCGAATCCAAAAATCATGGTTTCCTAATTACAAAGTAAAAAACGAAAAATTTCTGTTACACCAGAAAGTAAAAGCGTATTTATTAAATTAACAAGGAAAAGAATTTCGTATGAAATCGCCATCGATTTTGGATTCGTTGGGAATTATAAAAAAAGAGGAAGAGAAATTCGCATCTTAGTATATTTTTGGCACGAGGAGAGGAACGCCGTTTTACCACACACCTGTCGTTCGTTCGCGATTCTCTAGTCCGTATATCGCTACTCGCGTTATCAAAAAATGTTATCGTAACTCGATTTCGACTAAAGAAGAGGAGCGAAGCAGCTCGCGAGCTCGTTATCGCGGGCAAAGGAAACGAGACGCAAAATACACCTTCGTTCATTTTTTATAGCAACAAATCAACTCAATTTTTACAGGAAAGCATACAAAATTATTCATTTACCTTACAATTGTTATATTGCAAATTTATCAGGTTTACAATTGCTAAATTTTTAATTTTATTAAGTTTGCAACTGTTGCATTAGGTTTGCAATTGTTCGGTTATAAATCGAATTAATGTATCAGGTTCACAACTGTTAAATTGAACAAATTTTTTGAGTTTGCAATTGTTAAATAGTAATCTTAATTAACTTATACGGTTCATCAGTCAAAATAGTTTAACAAGCACGAAAGCTACGCATAATTTTCGGCCATTTTGGTACCGCAGTCGGCCATTTTGCGTTCCACAGTTCTAGTCCGCGGTGACGGGCTCGCAGTCTCGCTAACGAGACAAACTATCGCCTAGTACCTTTGGTAATTCGGATGTGCATGGAACTATGATTATTATCACTGATCGCTTAAACATAATCCGTCGCAGCTGAAACGCTGTGTCACTGGCTTTCGCCTGGTCGTAGAGATCTAGAGCCTCGATCAACTTCCTGGCGAACATTCGCTTTCCATATTTTTCTTTCCTTTCAAATAATCAGTTAGATAAAGTATATGTACATAGGTCTTGCCTAATAGTTAAACAAAATGGACGAAGTCTCATGTCCTTTACCCATCAGTCAAACAAAATGGACGAAGAACACAAGTCTTGCCTAATATTAGTTAAACAAAAGACCACAAGTCCCATGTCCTTTACCTAACCTGTTCGCGGTTATTTCATTCAAACCGACACAACTTGAAGTTAATTCAGATCCTTGCTAATCCCTCGTTTTCAAGTTAACGTCCGTAGACTTCTCATCAAATCGACTACTCACCAGGATGAGATCAAGGTCTGAGTTTTCGGCGCTGTCCAGGAGAGTACCTGGAAGAGAAGGTCTCGAACGATCAACGTCGCGAAGAAGGAAACGAAGAGTAAAGCGAACGTAGCTTCTCCCGAAGGACAGCGCGTCGATCCGAAAGGACACCGGTGATCCTTCATGCAAGATGGCTGGAAAGGCTGCTGTAGCTGTCTTCCTCCATCTCAAGCCGTCGTCAGTAAAGATCGGAGAAGGAGACCTGAGAGGAAACGCCGGAATGTAGGTGGTGAAGAGCGTGCAGCTCCTCCATCGAGGTTGACGGCATACTGTTGCTGTCCCCTAGGATGCTGGCTGCCGGTCCCACGTTTGGTGAACCGGCTGTGTTCGACGGGACCGGGGTACCTGGACAACCGACGTTGCTGCTCGTCGTGTTGCCCTCCTGCCTCATCATGTTCCGCCGCCATTTCGCGCGCGCGTTTTGGAACCACACCTGGGACATCACAAATGATTCTTGGCCTTTTCTTGATCACATTAATAATTTACTATTATGCCTCAGACCATAGATTCCCACGTTACACTGTTATAGGGTAATTCGTATAGGGAGAGTTAGGTACTTAGGGAGACTGACAATATCTTCAAATTTGGAGATGTGCAATTTCTGTGGATTCTTAGGTTCTTAGATTGCTATATGACATATCCCTACATCTAGGTCCCTTGATTATACTAAACTAGGTTATACTACATCCACATTAAGTCTCTACCTAAAGAAGACATCCAAATCAGTTCTGCGAATTTGAAGATCCACATCTCCTAGGTATACACACATCATCAAATTATACTATACCCAAAGCTCCACATCGTCAAATTATACTACACAAGTTCCACACGAACAAACATGAAATTGCTAAAAAATCTCAAGAAAATGACAATATACTAAATAAAAAGACCGTGACAGCACAGCAAAAAGACCTCGTTATCGAAAGCATCGCCGGACGAAAATCGAGAACGAAATTTATTTCCCACCTGAAGCACCCTCTTCGAGAGGCCCGTCTTCTGCGCCAGTTGCTTGAGGTCCTTCGCGTCCGGATTCTGATTTATAGCAAAATAATTCTTCATCGTTCGCAACTGATGGTGCTTGAAGCTCGTTCTCATGCGTTTCGTTCGTTGGCTCTGATGCACGGGCCCCGGCGATCCAACAGACGCTTCGTACGCCGCCAACGATTCCATGGACGACGACAGCTCGGTAGGATGCAGCAGTTCTGAAACAAAATACCCTATTTCATCGGGTACTACTATCTTCTTTTTAATTGGTTCTTTGGTAAAAAAAAGAGAAAAAAATTGGTCACGTAATATCAAGATTCAGATGAGATATTGGTAGAATGAATTGATAGAGTGAAGTTAGGATATCGATTGATGTGGTGGAATTTTTTAATTTTTAGGTTAGTTTGTTTGTAGATCCCTAGATCTATCATCATATTTATCATCATGTCTGTCATCATGTCTATCATCGTGTCTATCATAATGTCTATCATAATGTCTATCATTATATATGTCATCATATCTATCATCATGTCACACTACATCACTGACATCACTACACCTCCACATACTTATACATTTCTACATCCCCATATCTCCACATCCTTATCTCTACATTCCTACATCTCCACATCCTTATCTCTACATCCCTATATCTCCATATCCTTATCTCTATATCCCTAGAACCTCCACATCCTTATCTCTATATGCCTATATCTCCATCCTTGTACACCTCTACATCCCTATATCTCTACATCCTTACCTCTATATCCCTATGTCCCAGATATCTATCTCAGATCAGTAACCACTCAAATCTTTGCTACTCAGGTCCCTAAATACGTAAAAATCAGATCTCCAGATCTCTCGCCAATTTCCTAGACCCCCAAATCGATCACCTTATCTCTCACATGTCCACATATGCCTCATCGTCCACATATACCTAAGGTCCCCATACCCCCGCAATAGAATCTAGACCTCCAAACACCATCAACAAATTCCACCATCCAAATCAATTCCTATGAAAGGAGACTGCAAAAGTAGGTGATGAACATTCGAAAGCACCCGATCGAATCTCAGGTACGTCAAACGAATTTCCGGGCACGTAACCGCGTCGCCGGAATAAAAGGAGGCAAGTCGAGAAGGACATCGCAGCAACCGTTCGGTGCCGTTGCAAGTTGCAGTTGTTGCGCGCCGCCGGAGCGAAGGAACGCATCCAATAAATAAGACGACGAGGGTAACCATTGAATTCAATCGAGAGAAAGAACGGGTTCCAGCGACGACGTTCGTGGACAGCCGGCGGCGGCGAGCAAGCGACGGGGCCGTGGAAGGGAACGGGGCAGCCAGAAGTAAATCCCCGTGCACGTATCCGCCATTACTGTTTATTGTCCCGAACTTCCATTCCCTACGGACGACGGGCTGTTCTCTCTGTCCGTGGCTCGCGATCCAGAAAAGAGAAGAACCGAGAACCGTGGACGGCCACACCGCCGTTGGAATTCGTTTTGCCGGGGTGAACGACACCGCCATTTTTCTTTCCCTTAAGATGGAAAAACCGTACGGAACGATTCCTGGGAACGGGAGGCTTTTGGGGACCGTTTCATTCTTATTCGTGATTCAATTCTTCGGGAATTTATTTGGCAGGGACTTACGACGTCGATTTGGGTCAAGCTATTTTACTGATGATACGTTGGAGGATTATATTGGCTTTAGTAGTATTATTGATGTTGGAGATAGTGGTGATAGACTCATGGTATTTGATACTGTTGAGGTTAGGTATTAGGACTATAGGAATTTTGGTAGTATATTTGATACTGTTGAGGTTATGTGTTAGGACTATAGCCATTTTAATACTGTAATGGACACTTGATGATATGACTTAGAATTATAGTGACTATAATAGTATAATCGACATTACTGTAGATATGTATTAAATTATAACGACTACTGCGAGTATATAGATTGAGTGATGATCAGGAGGGACATTTGTTGACATCACTTTATTTTCTAACAAAATAACAAAATAAAAAATTATACCAAAATAAAAAGCAACCATAACAAAATAAAGAGTCCCACATGGAAGATTTCTCAGGAGGGAAACAATCCTCATCCCCAAAAAATCGAAAATTCATCACAAGGTATCGAGGACTGACAAGACAAAAGAGTCCCAGAATCCTCTCCTGCCCCCGGAAGAGTCGGACCATCCGATGCGAGCGATTTCACCGGACATCCCGGTGTAAGCGGCGCGGCGTTCGCTTGCGTAGAAAAGGCTCGGGCCGGACAGTGACAGATGGGTATCGGTGGCGAGATGCATCGATTGGCCGATCTGGCCGGAAAAGAATGCTGCCGTGGCCAATACGTGGCCACTGGCTACAGAAATGGCCGGCAGGAACACTATAATGCCGCCTGGCCGCTCTTTTCTTGCCGGAACGTGAACGTAGCCGAGTGCCATCCGCGATTTCGCCCTCTGGCCCGATCCTGACAAATTGTAATCTCATTCTTGAACCACGAAAACCGCGTCCACCTGATCTGCCCTTCCCAGGCTCTGTCTCCGCTTGGGAACCAGGCCAGCTACGAGTAAAAACTTGCGTACTCCTTTTGCAGAGCTGGTTTATTGATAGAACTGCTCTCGGGGAAAGCGATCGGGTTCGGTGACCTTTTCCGGGGAAAATGGGTAAGTCGGTGGGACTTTTATGGGAAATTATAAGTCAAACTTATTTCGGAAAATATTCAAGAATAGAATGAGGAGGAGGAAGAGGCGGAGGAGGAGGATCCTTGTAGGAGGATTTTTAATTGTTTATGGACAAATTTATATCAAGAAGGCAGAGGATGAGGATACCTGCAGGAGGAGCATTTTTAATTGTTTGTGGACAAATTTATATCAAGGAGGAGGAGGAGGATCCCTGTAGGAGGAGGATCCCTATAGGAGGGGGATCCTTGTAGGAGGATCTCTGTAGGAGGAGGAGGAGGAGGATCCCTGTAGGTGGAGGATGAGGAGGATCCCTGTAGGAAGACCTCTGTAGGAGGATCCCTGTAGATGGAGGATGAGGAGGATCCCTGTAGGAAGATCCCTCTAGGAGGAGGATGAGGAGGATCCCTGTAGGTGGAGGATGAGCAGAATCCTTGCAGAAGGAGGATGTTTAACTGTTCTGGACAAATTCATATCAAGGAGGATGAGAACAATTATCTCTGCATCAGGCAGATTTTTAACCATCTCTACACAAAATATCAAAGTGTCCTCAATATTTAATAATGCACATAAGCATCAGATCTAGTGTACTTCAATAAATATAAACTCTCGAAACGACAGATGTAACAGTATCCGAATAACAGTAAATATTGATGTTTCTTTTCGATCGCGTAGTATTGATCGAGCCAAGAGGAGAAGGGTAGAAGAAAAAAAAAACGCGGCCAGTCCCCTTTGTTCCTTCCGCCATGGAGTCGAAACAATAAAGAATTCAGAAGAATCCATAGTCTCGCCTCTCCGCGTCCCCGTGTACGCAAATACGTGTAATTGGCAGTGGTGAAAGAACGCGAAACGTACGAGAGGGATGGAAGGGGTTGCCAGAGGGATAATTGGGCCGGATGGTAAACGGGGGTGCACTTTCAGACGCGGTTCTTAAAACCATGGGAACACGTGCTCCCTCGCCTCTCTTTCTCTATCTCAAAATTCCCTTTTTCATCCCTAGAATCAAGGGAGTTGTATTATTTGCCGAGCAATGAGCATAATGGCTCGTTCGCTATGCAAACATTTGCTTTCGGGGATTTGGCCTGAGTGGCAAATCGGATTGGGATACGTTGGATGGGTACTGGATTATAGGTAGGAATGATATAGTTTTTCAATTCAGGGACATAGTGATTCTATTCTGAACCTCTTCTGAAAATCGTTGTCTCTTCACGCGCCAACTCCTGGGTTGGCAGCGGTACTAGAGTTAGAGTTAGAGTAACCGGTGTGGCGGTGAGTACTAGAGCGAACCATAAAGCTGGTACTGTGTCAATACTATATCAGTACTTATAGTAATATTAGAAAATAAAAGAATACTAGAGTGATGCTAAAGTGATAGGTGTTATAGTAATAGGCAAAAATGCCGTAATAGTAAATTCTTCTCCCTCAAAGCACTATTTATACAAAAAATACAACCAGCTCATAAAAATTTCAAACTAGTAAACCTCAGTCCAAAACCAGAGTAAAAGAAGCAGTAATAAAGTTTCCTCCTCGAAAGTAATTTTTCAAGCCGCGTTGAACAAGTTAACCGCGGACTTTCTAGAGAAGGGACCGTTATCGAGTTCGCAATTCCAGCGATTCATCGAACGTCCAGACGGAATAGTTCGAAGGGAACCGTCTGAGGCAAAAAGTGTCCCAATTATATATAAAGGCAATAAAAGGCGAGGCAGTCGGCTGGTTCCCAGACGGAGCATGCAACGCGGGCATCTCCGGCCGATTTTATGGCCGTTGATCGTAAATTTTTGCCGCTAGCCCCTCTAACGAAATAACCGGTGAGGCGTCGTCCGAAACAAATCGCACGAGGCTACTTTGTGCGAGACTCGCGGTATTCCGCGATTATTAATCCTTTGTTTTCGAGGGATACTTCCGGCACGTTTAAACGCCAATTAAAAGAGAACGCGAGGACGGACACGTTCGACGGAGCGTATTTATTCGGCTCTCGAAAAGGAAAACCGTTTGAACGGTTGGCACATGTCCAGCTGAGCAGGACAAAGAGGCCCTTGTCGAGGATCAATTATAGACAGGCGAAATTCGCTGAGGAATTCTGACCAGAGAAGGCGAGTTTATACGTCGATTCTTTAATACACTCTACAACTCCTTGTTTAAATTTTTCATTTTATAACATATGTGACTGTTATATACATATGTACATATGTGACTGTTCAGTCTTACTATACTACAAGTCATATATG
Source organism: Megachile ligniseca (assembly GCA_945859555.1). NCBI lineage: Eukaryota > Metazoa > Arthropoda > Insecta > Hymenoptera > Megachilidae > Megachile > Megachile ligniseca. Next base: position 4,446,072 of record OX243792.1, read on the forward strand.
CACTGTTCAATTTTTTGTGTACACCAGTTGAAAGTAAATATAAACATCAAATCAACTTCCCGAATTTCCAAATTTCTATCCAAATATTCATCTCGGTTTCCCTGACGAAAAAATCATTTCTCCAATGATTCCCGTTAGAGCCACAATCAAAAGCGTCATCGAGAACAAAATAAAAATGAAAATGTAAACGAGAACGCAACATAAGGCCACGAATTCCGCGCCGCGACTCGCGAACTCCGCACGCGGCCACTAGGCGGCCAGCCGCGAATTGTCACTCTCGCAATGACAATGGTCCCCCACGACTATTAATACGCGGCCGCGAGCCGCGCACGGCGGACACGATTCCGCTCAGCGTACGCGGTTGCGACCGTAACGTAGAGAGTGGAGACATGCTCCCATTTTTGATGTTAGGGATAGCAAGCTGGTTCCATACCCGCATCCCTAAGTCCCAATTCCCGAAGCCCCAGCGATGATCGACGGACGAAGTTGCTTCTCGCAGTCGTCCGCCGATAACACCGCCATATCGCCCGCCCTGCCCAATAATCCGCCACCATGGTGACATCCGATGGAAGCTTCCACCCCGAGTCCCCTAATCGCCGACCCTGCGGAGTGCCCCGAGCAGCTGCTCCAAAATGCGTCCCTCGAGCATCCTTGCGACCGAAGCGTATTGCGAGCGTTAGTTGTAAGCTAGCCGATTAAGTCTTAGATTGTATGCAGGTAGGAATCAAAATAAATTGTGTCAACCAATAATGTTTCTATTCGTTTACCCCCGAAACCGAAGTATGATACGGGTTGCATCAGCGACTGAATGACAATGTCATCGTCCGAATGCAATGTAAATGAGAATAAAGAGTGATTACGAAGATAATAAGAATGAGAATAAAAGTGAGGAGAGAACTCACCAAGAGCACCAGCAGCGAGCCTCATAGTGACGGGTAATTCGGAGCCAGTGACCTCGGACAGCTTCCTCTTTCTGGGTCGACCTTTCTGCACCGTGCCGGAAGTAGCGATAGGACTCTGCTCGGCGGCGCTGTAATAAGCCGGAAGCGGCGACACCCCCGGGGATCCGATGTCCTCGATGTTGCTGGCTGCGCTCCCATAATCACCCGCGCAGCACAGCAACTCATAGTGGGGTCTTGGGACCGACCAGCTCGTCATTCGTGAACCTTGCTGTGTCGAGTATTTCAGTGGCGACCCTGCGTTATCCTCCGAGTTCGATGAACGCGCGAACGCGACGGTCTCGCTCGCGAGAGGAGACAGACGATCGGCCACGCCGCTTTCCGATCGATCGATCCGATCGATTGAGTCGACTGAATACGAACGTTCGAGACTCCTTTTTTGTTTAGGAGTGAATCGAGAGCGGGGACTCTTGTTTACTGAATGTAGGGTCACTTGGGGATCTCGGTTTTGATGAGGTCTTTGGAAAGGAAGATTGAGCATTTGGGTATTGGAGAATTTGAGTAGTTGGATACTGAGGAATTTGGAAGGTTTGGAAATTAGGAGTTTCGGAATTTTAGGAATTTTGGGATTTAGAAGTTTGAGTATTTGGAGGTTTGGGAAGTTGGAGATTTGAGGAATTTCGAGATATGTGAATTTGGAGATTTGGGACGTGGAACAAAAAACTCCTAAACTCAAAATCCCTTCGCTCTCCAATTCTCTCAAGTCGAAACGCGTACAATCGCCAAATCGAGGATCGATCCGATCGGAGAGGCACCGCGTCTTTCCCTTTAACGAGAACGCGCGTCGAGCCCTCGACTCGATCCTAATTCTCTAAATGTCATCTTCGATAAGCACGTGGTGTAATCGATAAAAATAATGTTCTAAATGTCGACGCGCCTCGTGTTTCTGTCACTCTCGTCATCAAACTCGTTGATAACAAAGAGACGGCCTTCGGAGGATGGTAACTCGGGCTGGCTGTTTCTCACCTACAATAAACCAGACCGTCCCTCTGGCCAAAATGGTCGCCCTTGTTCAATGGGGTCCCACAGGAGGCGCACGTGAAACAGGCTACATGGTACACCAAGTCCCTAGCACGCATCACCAGCTCTGAGGCGGAAATTCCGGCTCGACATCGAGAACATCTCGATACTGCGAACAACCTGTGGAATTTAATAGGAAATTTATTTATATCTTGGTGGAGAATGTCTTGGGGGGACAAATTTGGGATGGAACTTTCCGAAGTCCAAAATTCACAAATTTTCAAATTCCTAAAGTACCAAAGTGTTAGGTTCCTAAATTCTCAAATTCCCCAAATTTCCAAATTTTCCAAAATTCAAAAATTCCCAACACCAAAATCCCCATGTCCCCAAATCCCCAAATACCAAAAACCAAAATTCCAAAATTCCCAACACCAACCTCCCCAAATCCGTAAATCCCCAAAAACCATAAAATTTTAACCAGGATCCAAGTACCCTTTTCCCCCATTCCCGAGTCTTCGTAGAATCTCCTAATTACAAAATCACCGATCGCGATCGTCTCTCGAATTCATCGATGGCACAGGCGCACGTGAGCCCCGTTGTTCGTGACCACCGTCTCGAACCAAAATCGGAGAACAATGCCGTTCCCCTTGCGCGAATTTTTTCTTCCACCGATGCCACCATAACGTACCGGAACAGGGTGTCCGAGGGGATACGCCTAGGGTATTCCCTCCCGATATCGCTGGATCGAGGCGAACGTTACAGTTTCCGAAGCGCGAAATCCAAATAGAGACAAAGGGGTTTGGCCTGGATATGGATCGTTGCATATTGCATGGGGGGAGCTACTTGTATTCTTCTCTAACGAACCAACTGCCTGCGGGAACAACGGGTATGGGATAGGTCTACGGTGTTACACCCTCTTGCCGGAATATCGTGTGTCATTTTGTATCGATAGACTGAAAATGGTGGCCGTGGAATTTTTACATTGGACCAACATTTTTGTATTTTGATAGATACATTTATGGTTCCTTTAGTCTTGGTAATTTTATTTGGTCTTCTCAATAATTTTCTCAGTTACTTTTGACAAATTACTGGATTTATTTTTGATAATCTTTAAGTGTACTGAGATATTGTGACCTGTTACCCCACTTAAGAAATAAAGAATATCAATTACATCCATCAGAGACTATACCAGTGTACATCTGTTTCTAATTTTCAAGAATATATGTTCAAAGGAAGAGGAGCATTTTGATAACAGAGTAACGTTTCAGAGAAATAAAAGTCGAACTCGTTATGACACGTGTCTTTCTCCCAGCAAAGAAACGTTTCATCTTTCCCTTGCTAACAAGCCTGAAAAATCTCCCATATTAGAACACCCTTTGTTCCCTTCAATTATTTTCTTCCGTCGATGAGAGGCTGATTAGACTATGATCACAGGGAATTGAGACGAATTAGAAACTCGATCACCTCTCATTTTTGTGAATCGAACACACGGTTCACCTTGCAAAACCATTTTGAACTTATTCGATGACAATCGATGACGCACGAGAAACGCACTCATGACGCACATGTGACGCACCAGTGACGTACACGTGTCATGCGACGCACATGTGACGCACTTTCGGCGCACTCAGTGTCATTACACTTCAGATACAACAAATAAAAATTATATTCGCTGCACGATAGAGTGGAGTTTAATACCAATTGTAATTTGCATAATTAACCCCTTGTCATATTTTGAATTTTACTCGTGATGTACTCACAGCTCAAATGTAACAAACCTTACGCCAAATTTGAATATTCTTCAACTTGAAAGGTCCAACTATAATTTGTATAGTCAAAAGAAATTTTGTACTTCTCTCCCCCCTTCCTTCTTTCCCTGGTCGTACCTTCCCATTGTCCCTGGTCTTGTTAGTCTCTTAATTTCCCCATCTCCCAAAGTCTTTTGGTAATTTCCTTTACCCCCCCTAACCCCCTTCCTCGCTCTGCTCCCCTTTCCCCCAACTCCCCGACACCTGTTTCGAAGCTCGGAATTATTTTCTGTTTCCAACTACCCCGTACCGTGATCCGAAGTCATAACAACAACAATTCGATACAGAAAAGATTTTTCGTCCTCGGCGGGATTCGATCCCGGGTCCGCCGATCGTGGATCCGAGCCTCTACCGCCCGAGCTACCGAGGCCCCAGTCTTGATACTTCATTATAAGGATATCCTTCGTACAATACTCATCGGTACTCGATTATATTTTAATGTTCCCGATAAAATAAGCGTCTGCGGTTTATTACACGCCCTCGAAAAGTCATCAACATTCTTATACGTTGATAAAATGACCCAGAACGCACAATTCGCAGAAGTAAAAAATTGAAGGACAAGTTTACGGTGAGAATAAAAGGAAAAATTTCCCCGATCCGGAAAGAGTTTCCACTTTCCTCATTGATTAATTCACGAACAGTAAAGCTTTGAAGAAGTTGCGCAAGAATGCTTCGGAAAGGAATAATTCATAAAGGATTGAATATTTAACGCTTGCTAGTGGTCGAAGCTCGTCAATTTAACGATTTCGATGAAAGGAAAAAAAGAAGCAGACAAGAAGAGACACCACGTTCGCACGTTTTCGATACGGAGAATTATGCAACGGGTGTTTCTCTGTCGCGTCTGTTAACTGCACTTTGAATTGCAACGAGAATGCGGTTTTCATAGGCAAAAAACGCGATAACAGATTCACCGTAGCTGATTACCATTTCATGTAACGATTAAATTCAACTCCATTCATTTTATTCGCTCGAAATTTGCATTTTAATTTCTTAATACACTTTGCATTTCTTAATGCTGCTGTAATTACCGTGCACAATAAGCGATCGCGTCGGTGAAGAAGCGTCTTTAAAACAATTAAGATGTTTACGTTTGCAAATTTTAGAATTTATTTTCTGTATTGTAAATTATGGAACAGTTTGAATTTCTGAATTGAACTTTTTCAAATTTCCAATTTCTACAAATTTAAAATTCCCCAAATTCTAATTTTCCCAAAACTCAAATTCCCAAATCCCAATCTCCCCAAATTCTAAATTTTGCAAATCCCAAATTCCCCAAATTCCCCAAATCTCCGAAATCTCAAAAATTTCAAATTCCACAAATTCCCTAGATTCTCCCAAATTCCCTAAATTCCCCCAAATTGCCAAAATCCCCAAATTTCCAAATTACAATTTTACATCAATCAATAATCGTACTATCACAACATTAATTTAGTTTTATTTTTGTCACCACATAGGAATAACCATGTGCCAGTTTCGTCGAAACGTTACAATTAGCTCAAAGCCCGACGCAAATATCCGACAGATCAGATTCTGGCACGCTCTCAATTATTTCAGGTGAAGACAGAGGTTTGAAACGATTTTCTGACAGCACGTTGAAGGGACATTGAAGAAATGATGGATCGCTACTGTTCCGTTTACAAAGAGACCTTTGATAACGTTCGAATTCATATTTTCGACTAAGAATTCGCTCGTTCAGAATTGTATTCACTCTACGGCTGCAATTATAGGGACATTTTGACATAGTTACTGAAATAATACATTTTAGATACTATAAACGATATTTAATACCAACATGTTTTGGTGAAATACCAAATTAACCTAGCCTAATAAAACAACAAAATCAAATATCAAAACAATAAAACAAAAATTAAAGAGTTCTTAAAAATCTTTTCCTATTTCACGAGCACATCGATTAACATCCGGAAACGCCCGAACGTATCGAACGAGCCGGAAACAACCGAACGATCGGTAGAGATCGATCGATCGAAGAGGGCGGCACAGAGAAAAAGTGTCATCCGGTGGCTCTGGAAATCGTGACCGCGTGTTTTTATCGCGGAGAGTATATCACCGCGTGGAATTTCAGGTGCCGGTTCAGGCTTCCTAGCCAGCGGCCCTCGGAGTTGGCCATTAGTAGACATTTTGTGTGGTCCGGGCAAACTTTTGAGCGGACCGGATGCTCCTATGCAAATTCGTGGATACCCCAATAAATACTGGAAACGGGAAGCCGGGGAACCTCGATGTCTTCCATTAATTCCACGCATCCGTTTGCTAATTCCACGTGCAAATATCTGGTGTCTACGCTTTGTAATTTGAGAGTTGGAAATTTGAAAATTTTAGGATGTGAAATTTGGGAATTTGAACATTTCAGAACTCTGTACTTGGAAATTTGAAAATTTTACTATATGGCATTTGGAAATTTGAAACTTGCACTATATGGCATTTGGAAATTTTAAAATTTCAGTATATGACATATGAAAACTTGAAAATTACAGAACACTTCAGAAAATTTGACAATACACATGTAAACCTGAAAATTCAATCTACCTTTTAAAAATTCAAAAATCTCAACACCCAAAATTCCAAAATTAAAAAACATCATATAAACATAAAAATCTAAGTGAACACAAAAAATTCCAAAACACACAAAATTTATAAATGACAAACACGTATTACGATAAAAGTCGTACCAAATCTTAGTACCTTGATATAAATTATTAAATCACCATGATGTATAATCAACTGACCTATAATAATCCTCTTTGCAGTAAATGTTGCCGTCCCTGGCGAAGCACGTCAGCTCCGCAGCCAAAGGCACCCGGCAATGGCAGCAGCGTAAACAACCACAGTGCCACGCACGATCTGCAGCCCTCAGATACCATCGTTCAGCTATCTCTCTGCCACATCCTCCACATCCGAGACTTCCGTCGCTGTTGTTGTTGTCTCCAGGGCCAACCTGTCGATTGCTGATGGCACCATCCCCTGGAGGGGGTGTGCTGCTACCACAGCCAACTTCCTTCAGCATCTCAAGTGCAACCTCCACCTACACATTCTGTATTCAACAAATTTATATAGTCATTTGTATAATGTCAGATAACTGCACTTTGGACATATTTGAGATTCGCTTTTAGAGATATGATGGTCTTAAGGAAGGTTGAAAGGTTAGGTATGAAACCATATGTGGTCTTTAAGGAAGGTTGAAAGGTTAGGTATGATACCATATGTGGTCTTTAAGGTAGGTTCTTAGAGATGTCAAGGTTAAGACTTTTTTAATGGAACTTTATGAAAACCTAGAATAGTCAAGGACCATGGAACTAGAGTAGTTCAGTGACACTAATTATTTATGGACATTCGAATGGACAAGGTTAAGGACACACCTATATCAAAAGCTAGATCTTCACCCAGAAGCAATACATCCATCCACAAACACTTGGTGTCCCATCCAAAGGACCTCTAATCAAAAGGACCACCATCCACAAACACCTTGTTTATCCCCCAAACGCAGCACCTAGAACCTATCAGAACCTTATTTCCACATGTCACCTAAAAGTAGGTCCTCTACCAAAAGTAGGACCTCCAAAAGTAGCACCTAGATACAAAAGGACCTCCTACACCATATTCATCCCCCAAAAGTAGAAATCTCCATCCACAACACATCCACCAGAACCTTTCCCATCCAGACCTTCCATCTGCGTCCACATGTCACCTAAAGGTCCTCCACGGAAAGTACCCCGAAAAGTATCACCTAGATCCAAAAGTCCTCTAAAAGTACATGAAGAAGTTTATCAAGAGTAAGCACGAATTTTTCCGTGAAATTGAAGAAGTCCTCGAGAGCAAAGTCTGCGGCATTCATTGAGGAGACTTCTCGGCGGCGGCGCACGCAAGAACCGATGAATGAAAACAATTCGTGACTGCTGTCCCGTTAATGAATGACTCCCGGTGGTGGTGGCGGCGATGGTGGTGGTGGCGATGGCGGTGGTGGTGGCTCTGTTGGTTTCGAATCGGCCGCGAGCTAATTAGTAGAAGCTTGCGGATCGCCACAATAACTCAACGTCCTTTACGAGCACGGGCCGCACGTGATTTCCGTAAGTTAAATGGAGAAGGTGACGTCGTCTGGAATCAACTGTACACCTCGTTCTATCAAGGTGACGCCGTTTTGCTGGCAAGCTTGTCACCGGACGTATTAGGCCGAACGTGTGCCAGCTGATTTACAACTGTTCTCTTCTCTCTTTTCTTGCGATTCTTTTGTTCGAACACCTTTTTCACGGGGATTTTCGACCTGGTTGGGGTGCTTTACGGGAACTGAGGTGGTTATCGATTTTCTACCGGTGGCTTCTTATTTTGCGACGGTACGTGATTAGGGCTAGTTTTTGGTTACGTTTTGAGTATGTGTGGCTGGCGGGCTTAGGGTATTGTATGGCATATGTGTGAGTATTTGCATGTTGATACTCATATTGGCAGTTTGACACAGTATATTTTGCAAACTTTGATAAATTCATGTATCATAACTAATGCATATCATGAGTTACTGATATGTGACTATCAAGTTTAGGTATTGTTATAGGGACCATATGTGAATGATGTGGATATGTTCGTCCATTGTTCATATTGGTAGTTTGACACGGTTAATATTTTACAAACCTTGATAATAAATGCGTATATCATAATTAATGCATATGTCAGGATTAACTCATATGTTACATGTGACTATCAAGTTTAGGGTGTTGTTATAGTAACCATATGTGAATGATGTTGCGATGTTCATCCTTCATTGAAGATTTCAGACCCGAACGTGTAATTAATAAATTAATTTTTATGAAATATTGAAACTTGTTAATTTTATTAAAATCCTGTCATTGTTTATAAATAACATTTCTAGGGACCCTATACATTGAGGTTTTGAGGTTTTTTTTATAGGTATTTGTGAATGTGAGATCTGTAAATTTGGGAACTTGATAATTTGGGGATTTGAGGGTTTGACAATTTGGAAATTTGAGAATTTGATGATTTGGAGATTTGGAAATTTGAGAATTTAGGCTTTTAACAATTTGAAAATGTGAGAATTTGGGAATTTTAGAATTTGAAGATTTACCAATCTGGAAATCTGAGAATTTCCAATCTTGAAAATTTGTAAACCTAAAATTTAGAAATTTAGAAATCTAAAAATTCTCGAATTTGATGATCTGATTGGAATTTAAGAAATCTAAGAATCTGTTATGGAAATTATTTTACTACGAAAATCAACAATTTTATACAAAATCACTACAATAACTTCCTATTACCTTCATTAAAAAAAACCAACCCTAATACATACACCTTTGCCTACCCTAAACTACCAAACATACCAAATCCATTAATAAATTCTCCAACAGCATAAACAATATAAATAAACCCCGAATAAACAATATACAATATATCAAACCTCTTAAAAAAATATAAAAATTCCAAAACCAAGCTTCACTTAAAATTGAACCTTAAAAAACTTCAAGAACAAGAAATGAAATTTTCCATCCAACATTCCAGAACACTCGAAGATCTAATTATCCGATGTACAAACTACATTCAGAAAATAATCTCGATCCAGCGTGAAATGTTAACGATCACCTACCTGAGTGTTCAGTTAAGCTGGAAACTCGCCGGAGAATTCCAGCGACGTCTTTTAACGTCCTGTCGACCGTCGCTCGTTCGTTGCCGTCGCAGCGATCCAGCACCGCGAATTTATTAATTTATTCCACGAACGAGACTATTTCCGAACGGAATGACGACCCTGGTTCAGGTGTGGCAAGGTTTTCCAGATCGAATGTGGGTGATCCGGTTGAGTGCTTTCGGTGCCGTCGGAAAGCGTCGGGGGTGAATTATGTTTGTGGCTTCCTTTGGATGAGGAGATATTTTTTAGCATTTTATACAAGTTTATTCAATTTTATACAAGTTTATACATTCTTATATTTTTAAGGATATTAGTGGATTTATGTTAAGGTTGCAAGTTTGGTCATTTGGAAATTTTTTAATTTGTTATGGTAATTTATTAGATTTCAAGATGGAGGCCACAAGAGTTCCTTTGGATGAGGAGATATTTTTGAGAATTACATGCAATTTTTGGACTTTTTCTATTTTCAAGGTAGAATATTTGTGAGAGTTTAAATTTTCAGACTTGGAAGTTTGTAAATTTGTAAATTTGTGAATTTATTAATTTATTAGATTTCAAAATATGGAGTTCATAAAGTTTACCAATTCCAAATTTACAAGTTTTCACATTCTATATTTTTACACTTCTAAAATTCCAAATTTACAAGTTCCTAAATTCTACATTTCTACAATTCTAAAATATCAAAATAAATTTGTGAATATTCAAGATTTTGGATTGTAGAATTCATCAATATTTAATTCTCAAACTGTTAAATTTGCAAATCACCAAATTCCCAAATAATCATTTATAAATCTCCAAGGGTTCTTAAATTACTAAATTTCCTAATTTCCAATTTTGAGTTTGACTAAATCACTAAATTGTCAAATTTCAAAACACAAGTCTCTAAATTTCCAAATTTTCAAATTTGTACATTCTCCTATCGAATTTGACAGAAATATTCTGACAAAAAATATTCACCAAAAATCATCGAATCTAATAAAATCAAACTTGTTCGAAAGAGCACACATTCAAAATTTGTAGTTAGAAATATTCACCAAATCTGTAATAAAACTTGTCATTTTTACGAGACCATACAAAATTTGTAGTTAGCTAAAAACCCATAATAAAAATGACGAAAATCAAATCTTGAAACCTTGTCACTTTCACAAGAGTATATACTCTAAATTTAAACAACCAAAATCATGGAACCTAAGTCTCGTCACTTTCACAAGAGCATACCCCAAATTTAAATAACAAAAAATATTTACCAAAATCATGGAAGTCTCGTCACTTTCACAAGAGCATACGCCAAATTTAAATAACAGAAAATATTTACCAAAATCATGGAAGTCTCATCACTTTCACAAGAGCATACCCCAAATTTAAATAATAAAAAATATTTACCAAAATCATGGAAATTAAGTCTCGTCACTCAAGCTCCTGTATCAAAAATCTCCTCCACAGCTTCTCAGACTCCACCCTCTTCGAATCACAACACTATCTACATCCTCCGAGTCACCGAAAACCCTAACTACACTCAGGTTTAAAATAGCTTTACAACCTAAACCAATTCACCTCTATGCTACAAACACTAGTAGTTCCACTCTTATCACTCTTTCACACTTGTCAAATTTCCAACCCTTAGTCCTTATATCAATGTATCCGGCGTTCTATCAGTTTATCCGGCGTTGTATCAGTATATTCGGTGTTTTATGAGTCTATCCAGTCTTCTATAAATTTATCCGTCGTTCCATAATGTAGTCCGGCTATCAGAGCGTCCGATAAGTGTATCACCTGGTCCACGTTGCTGGGAACCGGCGCGGCGCGGAGCGGAATCGTATCGAACCGGAAGAGACGCTCCTCTTTTTTGGCCGGCGAGGGTAAAATTGTGCGCGCCACTGGAAGCGGATAAGCTCGTTGGAGAGAGTGGCAGAGGGAAGCTGTTCTCCGTCGGCGTAATATTACGATCCTGGGCTGGCCAGCCAGCGCCAGGGGCGGACGTCGACGAGCCGGAATAGAGGGGTTCGACCCCCCGGCGGGGTGGGGTTTTCGACGGATCACTCGACGTCGACGTCGCGACGCGTTTGCGCGTTTCGAGCGTCCGTCCTCGTTCAGCGGCGACGCCTGCTCACAGTCGAGCTGACGCATCGACGAGAACCGACGGTTCTCGTTACGGATGACCTTGGAGCTTTTTCGCAGGACGTGTATATTAGGACGCGGTTATATTAGGGTACGTTTATGTTAGGGGACGTTTATGTTAGGGTACGTTTACGATAACGTTACTAGCATAAGATAGAAACGGGTGCTATTAGTTTTGTTAGGAGGGAGGATTTTTAAGATGCTTGCTTTGTAGAAAGAGGGAGAAATTGTAAGGGCTATCGTAAGAACGAGGTGGGAAAAGGGAGAAGGTAAATTTTTTTTGTAGGGATTTTTGGGGATTTTAGAAGTTGACGGTGTGGGGATTTAGGGATTTGGAGAGTTGGGAATTTGGAAGTACGGGGATTTGGGGATTTCGGGGGTAGGAGTTTGAGGATTTGGTGATTTGGGGATTTTAGGATTTGGAAATTTGGGAATTTGGGATTGTAGTAATTGGAGTTGTAGGGATTTCAGTATTTAGGAATTTGGAAATTTGGGAATTTGGGGATGTAGGTAATTGGGGTAGTAGGAATTTCGGTATTTAGGAATTTGGGAATTTAATTATTTGGGAGGGTTGAAATTTGGGGATGTAGGGATTTGGGAATTTAACAATTCGAGAAGGGTTGAAATTTGGGGATGTAGGGATTTGGGAATTTAACTATTTGAGAATTTAACTATTTGAGAAGGGTTGGAATTTGGAGATGTAGGTATTTGGGGATGTAGAGATCTCAGTATTTAGCAATTTACTAATTTAGAAATTTAGTAATTTAGGAATTTACTAATTCAAAAAACTTGATTAGTACATGATACTCTCTCAGAAGAGTAAACATAAATCATTGTGGATCTTATGATTTATTTATATTTTATAAATCTTGATGTATTATAAATTCATAAATATCATGAGATAAGGTTGTGGATCTCATGTTTCAATTTTGTAGTCCTTGATCATGTCTAGCTTATTAATGTCACTAGAATATGTTCATTACATACTTCATATTTATATGTTTATTTATGTTTCTATCATCGATTAAATTGATCACTCTAAACATTAGTACCTGCATCATTAATATTATGAAGACTGACAATATTGAAAAAGGAAATAATAAAGGTTATATTAGAGTAAACCTACAAATAACAAAATGGCGGCGGATATACAAGAACGTATCCAAACGTTTATCACATAAATTATTCAAAAGCTCTATTTTGCAAAATGACGAGCTCTAATGATGAACTTATAATGATGAGCTCTATTTTATTAAATAAAGACCCGTCCCAAAATTTGAAACCCAAATAAATGAAACTTCCAAAACTCTGAAATATGAAAAAAATTTCTCCAAAAATCCTGTATTAAAAAGATGGCGTAAAAATAATTTATAGAACACACTCGATCGAATAATTCTCGTAATACGAAGAGAAATTACATTTGATCGTCGAGTTCTCGAGTGTCGCGGCGCATTCGTGTGACAAACGGTCAGCGATATTAAAATCGTCGGCGGGAACACGTTTTTCGTGCGGGACGGGATCGTAGCGGGCCCATTCCGGCAACAATTTGTAACCGTATGCGTGAGTGACGCGTGACTAACCGTTTGCGTGTCACGTCATTTCTCTTTCGCGCTCGCGAGTGCCTCTTCCCCATTGAGAGGCACCGATTACAAATTAATTGAGAGTGAAACTCGAACGCGCGACGAACGCTTTGAAAACGACGTCGCGTCGCGGCCGCTAATCATGAATAATGAACACCGGCCCGCTGCTGAAACACATTTCGCGCAATAATTTTACTCGGCCTTCGGAGTCAACCAAATCACTCTGCGATCTAGAATACTGCAGGAAATTGTCCTACTATCAAGAATACTGCAAATTTTCATCTCATGATCAAGAATACTGCAAATTGTCATCCTATGATCAAAAGTAATTCCAGAAACAATACTGCAAGCACAGAAAATTATTTTGCAAAGTCTAACAAAATTCTATGAACATTTACTCCATCTTTGTAAACTTGCATTTTAAGGATTTACAGCGATTAACAGGTCTTTAAATTATTTCAGAGTCGAAGTAGAAGACAATTTAGGCAGATTTGATATGTGACATGTGGTCACCCAAGGTGCAAATGTGGTGATAGCTCTCTTGTGAGAATTGTGGATGAACAAATTTTTTGTGGAGATTCTGAGGGACATTTTGGGTCACAGTTTGGTGTATGTTGCATGTGGATGACTTGAACGGTTGCGGAGTTATGAGGTGAAACGTGTTTGAGGGTAGGAGGTGAGTCACACAATTCTCATTTGAGTTTTAGGTTTATAATTCTGTTTTTTTATGCAACTTGCTGAATGAACTGTTCATAACATACAGTTACTATATTATCCATATTTGATAATTAGTACAGTATTCATGTTTGAAGATATAGGGTAGGGTATTGTGGAGTTGACGCACATGGTGCGTCACAATTCTAACATGACTGGGATATGTTAGTTTTATAATTCTGTCTTTTTGAGTAACTTGCTAAATAAATGTTAATGTACAATTACTATATTATCCATATCTAGTAATAATTAGCACAGCATCCACATTTGAATGCATGATAAAGACCGATGTGGAGTTGACGCACACGTTGCGTCAGTTCTAATCTGACTGAACAATTTTCGTTTAATAATTGCATCTTTCTAAGTAACTTTCTAAATAAACTATTCTCAACATACAATTACTATATCATCCCAGCAAAAAACTACGTGTAGTTGTGAACGTTGAGGTACAACTCTGATCTAATTGAGTAAACTCTTATTCCTTCGCTAATAACGGAGTTGCTAGATCAGTTCATAATTACCACATTAGGTATGATTACCCTATTAAACTTTCACCACATAAAGCGTTAATTTGCACGATGCAAAGACTTGTCCGAATAAAATCACAATATCAAAAAGATTACAAGTAGCTCAGTAACTTTGTAACGAGCACACGTTTCTTCACGAAAAACCATCTCCGTCCCAAAGTAGCAGTAACGACCCAAATGGCGCACCAAGTTTGGAGCTGATGCACCTGTTTTTGCGCTGATTCCCGCAGAATTCAGGAACAGATTTTCTCTTCCGTTTGCCCCTCTCGATCGCGATCGGATCACGACAGTTAGACGCATTGTCCCCCGCGACCAGTTCTGGATTCGCCTCTCCACAAACGACCGACTATATTTGGACGGTGCAACGCGACGGAAATTCATCGTCCACAGCGACAGAATCGTGTCTCTGGAGTGCTACCTCTCTCTCCCTACCTCTCGATATATCCCAGGTTCGTTAACCGCCTTCACAATCTTACAAATTACGTAAACTTATCTAGAACTGAAGATCACACAAAAATTACTTTCTTGAGATAGGTATATAAAGGGATATATCATATAACTAGGTAAATAAATATATAAGGATAAATGATGAATGAAGGAGTAAATTACAGTATACAATAATATAGGAGCAACATAAAATAACATTGACGAAACCTAACCTAACTACCCATACATGTATCAGTCTAAACGATTAAAAAATGTTGTGTAAAAGGCTATGTATTGTAAGTTACGAAAAGGTCCGGAATAATTGGAGTAAACAGTAGAGTAAAAGAGTGTAGGTTTTAGGAAAAGCAATGTACTAATCCGAGGGTAGGGAATTGGACCTTGGTAGACAGCGTATTTCGCAACCCCGTTTCTCCGTTAAGGAGCAAAAAACTCGGCAAGACCTCTCAATCAAGCACTCCATCCCCATCGGAGTCTGTTGTAGTAGGAAGGTAAGACGCTAGCAACCCTATCGGAAGGGTGGAGAGGTCTGGTCCCGCAGAAGACGGGGATGCGGCGTCATATCGATCAGGACTTTCGAAACAGCCTAGGGACGGTTGAAAGCAATATTAACGAAGAAGAAGACGAGTACTAGGTCTATCTTCTGTCCCTCCCCACCGGTTCCCACTCACGGTGTCCTTGTTCGACCTGCTGGAGGGGAACGCGAAGGTACACTAACCCCAGGTCCACGGCAACCTCTCTCTGCTAGGCGCGGCCTTCCGACGCCCGCTCGATAGAAACCCGACCTGTTCCAGCCAATGGGGAGACCGGACGAAGATAAAGCCGTCGTCCGATTGGTCCGCCAGCTATTCAGACTGACACCGGGCTGATGGGAAGCGGCGAGCCACGCCGGTTGGAGATGGAACTGGTCCCGCCAGCATCCGATCTGGGATACGTGCCGGGAACGAGAGTCATCTGGTGGACCGATGCGACGACAGAGTATTCCCTCAACTTTTATAATACTCGTCTGATACTCGCTTGAAAATTCTCCTCAATCTGCATTTTGGGTTTGGGGAAATTAGGGATTTTGGGGGTTTTGAAATTTAATCATTGAAGGATATGGAAATGTAGGTTGAAAATTTAGGAATTTGGGGAGGTAGAAGCTACGAGAGTATATATAGGGATTTGGGACATAAGAATTTAGGGATTTAGTGATTTGCAGGTTTACAGATATGGGAATCTAGGGATTTTGCGAGGTAGAGTTCTAATTTGATGACTATGTGGATCTAGAAATTTAGGACTAGTAATTTAAGAATTTGGTGTCCTAGTTTGTTGATAAGAGTGTATAGGGATTTACGACATGAGAATCTGGGGATTTGATGTTGCATGCGTTTACATACATGGGAATCTAGGGATTTGACAATGTTGGAGATCCAATTTGATAATGACTGTGTGCATCTGTAGATTTGGGACATAGGGAATTTAAGGACCTAAATTAAATTTAAGTAACCTTGATGAAAATCAGATTTCCACATCTTAAATTGTGCAGCGTTTAAAATTTGTAGAGTTTAGTTTAAGTTAAAGATGTCGAAATTCTAGAGTTGCAATAGTTGATTCGCTGAGTCATCGAGGGTCATCGTGAGATCGACAGCCCCTGTGAAAGTATCGCATACCCTATAATCGCCGCGTACCCGGGGATTAAACCCGCTGCGCAGCTACCTGCGCATGTCCCAGCCCGAAGGAATCGGGAAAGTCGTTAACGGATCCTAGCTGGGTCAGAGCTAGCCGATCGCATTATGTAAAATACGGCGCGCTCGCTAGGTTATCTGCCGTTGTAAGAGTAAATAAGTGCAAAGATATAACGGTTAATTTCCGTGTTAACCGCGTTTTATCGCGACGTCTATCCGCGGCGAGCCGCCCAAGCAGCAGGATGCCTCTTGCAGTGTGAATCTGCCGCGGTCGTCGTTCCACGCGTGTCTACCGTGCGCATCCACACACATATGAACACACGAATCGAGTGGTCCCTGTTTGATCAGGTAACGTGTGTTCCACGCGGTCTCGCGTGTTCGTACGCTGCTCGAGCTTGCATCTCGCGAGGAAAGGACGGAACGAGGAGAGAGGAGTGCGTGCGCGCGTGCATCAAGTATATTTATGTGCGGCACCGTCACGTGGGTAAGGATCGTAGATTGCGGCCCCGGACACCGGTGTTGGTGAATGAGGCTGACGTGGATAAATGGTGCGTTTCCCCGCGGGAGACGTATACCCGGTGATCTTCCGGGGCCCGTGGACTACGTACCGATCGGTGTGCCACGGGAACTTCAGGAAGCGATCCGAATGCTCGCCGGACCGATTGCTACCGCGTGTGCGACCGTCACGCTCAAACTGGACGCCGCTGGGAGGCCACCTCAATCGTTAACTTGTGGGAAAACACTCCGTTACAAAATGATGGACAGCGGACAAAATGGTGGAAACCCCGCATTTATACTTCCTTATACTTTGAACCTTGGGTGCGTCAGCATGACGCACTTGCAATGTGGCCAGACTCGTATTTTCACTGCAATCACTTTTTCGTTAGATTCTAATTGTAATCAAGGATCACTAACATGCTTAACATTTTAACTTTAATGTGGTAGCAATAATTAGCTTTGTCTAAAGTCAAGTATTGCTGTCACAAAACCTACCTAAAGTCAAGTATATGACACATCTTCTAGAGACTCCTGTTGACTGCAGTTTGTGTAACTAAATAACTTACGCAAGTATTTAAGCGGTGTGAAAAAGGAATGTCCTCTAGGTACTCTCTAGGAGTTGTAACGCAAAGTGTTGTCCCAGCTCCCCAGTAAATCACATTATCCTTAACATCTGTATTATCTCGCGGCGGAGTAACCGTTACACGTGGCAAGAAGGGAACATCTTAATTAGAAATTCTTGAGCAACCTAGGCTCTACGTATCAGATGCTGGACTTCATTTATCTTCCAAAAAATGCTGTCCCATTCGGAACTCTCCGAGTCGACCAAATTGTCATGTAGTCACTTTTGTATTAAAAATTGGAGTGCAGTACTGTTTAATAATAATGTTTAGTGACATAGTTTGTGAAACGGCGATTGTTGAGAGACTTTATGTGATTGATGTGATCTTTAAAGGTTCTCTTATCTTATGTATCTAGTTATACACGTCATCACATATCCTAGAACACAGGTGATCACACATCCTAGAATACAAGTGATCACATATCAATTTATCTTGGCTAAAAAATCTGATTACGGCTACAACCTTGACAAGTCTTAAGTCATCTCTATCCAAAAATCTCATCGAATAAATCTTGTGAGTTTCGTCACTCACAACCTGCACTACCATCAAAATTCCATCACCCAAAAGCAAATACTAAAGTATCTACTGCAAATAGTAACCAGTGCAAATAATAAAGTATCAGTATATGATCCGAAAGTTATCAAAGTATCAGAATATTCGTGCATGAAGGGCCGAAAGGTATCCCGAAGATAAATCACGGCGGATTTCAGCAGGTCCAAAGGTGGATGAGCGTCGGAGAAACATGTCTGGCGGATCCCGAAGCAGGTGGTACTGGGACGATGTCGGTCGAGATATCGCGTCGCGAACACGCATCGTCCGACACGAAACCCGCAGGGAACTATGGTTCTCTTCTAGAGTGTGAGATGCATTTTTCAGCTTCCATTTGCAGACAATCGACGCCGGTAATCACGGGTTGGGCGCCGGAAGCCGGCAAGATATTCGCGCGCTCGCGATCAGATAACCCTGCACTGCCTGACCTGGGCTGCCTACCGAGGCTCTCTTATTCCTCTTCTTCTCCGTTTCGCCTGACAGGCCCGTATATCGCCGGAACGAGACGAACTTTAACAGGATCCGTGAAACGCGATTCGATGCTGATCTTGCAGTGTGTAGATTTTCACGTTTCATTAGTTGGATCAATTCTCAAATTTTTATATTCCAAATTTCTTGTGTTCATCTTCATACCACTAAATCTTGGTATTTCTATATTTGCAGTCTCAGATATTTATATTCCTGGATTATCATATTTTTTAGATTTAGGTTCATTTGTGTACTAATGTTTCTGAATCCTAAGTCCCAATTCCAGTAATAAGTGAAACTTATCTCGTCTCCGGTTTTCGAGGTCTAGTTACATATCGGCAGCGCCGACGCGAGCATATTTGATTCCCGTTTAATTATCCACTCGTAACCGTAAACCGCCCTGAATGCCCCCGAATCCGCTCCCCTCGAGATACAAGCTCGAACGCCAAGTATTTTAATAAAATTTTTAAGAACCTTCGCTACGCGTGTTTCCGCCTCGTTATTCGTGCGGGAAATTACGAGGAATTTTGTTCGCTACAGGAGCGTGGGATTTTGTTCGAATTTTGAGGTTATGAAATAATAGGATCGTTGATCTTCTTGTTTTGAACATACGTTACATCGTTTGAACGATTTATGTGAGAAAAATAGTATATGATTTTTCTGTCAAATTGTTGATATGTGACAGTGTCACATGTGTTGATATGTGGTCACATGTGTGCTCTATGTACTACATGTATTCTGAAATTGTATAATAGTAACAGATATGTACATAGTATATATTGTAATACATTATTTATTCTCACATAGGAACTAACATGTCACATATGGTAACATATGTATAACACATGTATGTAATATCATAACAGAATAGTCATATTAGGTATGTAATAAATATGTGATTAATCAAGAATAAACACACATGTTACATACACACATGTTACATACATATCGCAACGCAAAAACTGATTACCCCAAATCTTCCATTTACACATAAGGTTCTTTAAAAATATCCCCAGCAAAAATCTAAAGATCATCGATGACCTTTCCCATAAAATTACCATCGCATTTCCCGCCATTTAGTTTCAGGAAAACCGACTAATAACGAGAACCGTGGCCACAATGTTACGGCCGCGCTTCCGGAGCGGAAACGGTGGCCGCAAATGAAATTATAAAAATTCCATAAACAGCGAACGCGCGTTGTGTATGGTTTTTTCTGTAATTTTTTTTTCACCTTCGTGCTCGTAACTCAACAACGTGTCCGGTGTTTCTGTGCGACCGGCGCCGTTAACCAGCGGCCATTTATCAGCAAGAACGTAACGCAGCCTGGCATTAACAATGTTTCCTACTCTCCCGTTTAAGGGAACACGATCCTCCCTCGTCGCTTTTCTTTTTCCCGCCTTTTTCTTCAACCCCTTTTTCTTGTCGCGCGAAAACTATGGCCGTAAATATAGTTTTTCACGGGTTTCCGTCGTGAAAGAACGGAATTCTCATTCATGTGAATGTAAATCAGATAAGCTCTCGATTTTATAAATCACAGTACTTAAGCTTATTTGTATATTTTCAGTGTTTAGTTATTCAGATATGTTATTTAGTTACTATTTAGTTATTTATATTACTCTTGTAATTATTTTTTAGTCAAAAGCTTGAGTTAGTGATAAGACGTGCAACACCGACGGTCAGCGTGAGAAACAAAATGGCCGCCACGCGTATTTTTGCAATTGCTCCACTTGAAAAATAAAAACAGTGTTTTCTACTGTATTGTATAGTATTTTAATTGTTACTAACAAGCTTTCTCAATAAATTTTTGGCATCAAACGTAATATGAAAAGTATTAAAAGTATTAATAATATATATTATTATATACGTATGTAGTGTTAAGTATAATTCGTATGCACAAGTTTTAATTAATTTTCTTTCCAACATAAATCTATACAAATATAGAAGTGACTAGACAATTCGTATGTACACTAAAAGTAGATATGACAACATAATAATTGAGGGTCATATAATAATTATATTGAATGTCCTTACTAATTGTCGATCACTAAGACGAAAGAGGATATAGACCATAACCGCTTCGCGTTGCGTCGGCAGGTCTCGTATCCTATTATACGGCCACGTGAAAATCTTCGCGAAGAGAGAGGGAAAAAAAGAGAGGAAAGAATGACGAAAAGGGAATAAACGCGAGGACTCATTAAGAGGCTCGATGATAAAGTGAGTTATGGCACTCGCGGGGAATCGAGCCGTTCCGCGAAGTGTGATCCGCAACAGTGTTTCCGCCTTGTTGAGCCCGTTGCTTCGTTATTTATGCGAGCATCTCGTTTATTACCTAGCTGACCCTTGAACAAAGTAACGACCGGCAATTTTAACCCTTTTCGCGCGGACTGGAAAACGTGTCCATTTCGGTGCCATTTTGAGAATCCTGAATCATCGATGCTTTTTGAAATTAAACTCTTTGTATTTGAAAAATGACACTGTTTAATTTAAAATGGGTGCTTTTCATATTTTATGAAACATCACATTATATATGTCGTATAAATTCATTTTTATTTTAAACTCTCCATATATTGCATAAATTCTTCTAACTTATCTTCATAAAATTATCAAACTAACGACATCAATTCACTTCAAGAACAAAATTTCAAACAGACTTCTAATATATCGCATAAATTATTCACCGACAGTTTCCTTTCTTCAAGTGACGTAATGTGGTTAAAGGTGTGAAATAGCACGAGGGATGAACATCTCGACTTGGATAAACAATGCCACCCCGTTCGGCGGGTCGTCAAAGAGGACAAACGAGGATGTATGGTGGAAAGTTGACGCGAGCCAAGCCGAGAAGCGGCATTTCTGATGTATCGCCACGAGCCTCGTTTCGGGTGTCTAGCCAAACAATATCTTGTCTCGTGCAACTATTTTTGACCGTGTTATTTCTGCGACGGGTGAAAACGATTTTAAACAGACCAATTCGTGTCGAATAACAAATCTCATGTACCAAGTGTTCTCAATTTTTTTAAGAATCTTGTGTTCCTGGTGTGAGCCATTGAAAAGGTGGGGTACCAAAATCCCTTTTCCATGTCTTCCAATCTTTTCATGGTTCAAACTGATTATGACGGTAGCGATCGGTATTAACCGTTTTCACGTGGTTTCAGTTCAAGACACCTGATCCCACCAAACAGCCTTCTGAAGTGATTCTTGCAATGATGTGACCTTTTGCGTTTCCCCAAAGTAGAACCAAAACGTTAGTCGTAAGTTTCCACAAGACCCGCGTTTTTCTTTCGATGGAACACGAAAACTATCTGGTTTGAGGCACGTTCATTCTCGACAGTTTCAAGGATACAAATATTCCGAGGAAAGTTTTAATTGCCCGTACAAGGAACCCTTCCGTATTTGTACCATCGTACCGTTTTTCCATCGTGTTTACGTTCCACTGGCAGGTCCTGGCGCATAATCGCGGAGTCAGAATGGTTCCGGAGCGTCATATCCTTCGGCACGATTAAAGGACCGACGACTTTAATCCCGGAGCGTCCACGGGGAACGTTGGAATACGATTCCAGCATAAAGCGACGACTTTATGGTTATTCGACGTACGATTCGCTGACGGGTTCACTTTGTGGAAGACAACGGGAGGAGAAAAGGAGAGGAGGGAGGAAGACGATGACGAGGAGGAGAACGAGGACGACTCACGAAGGACGACAAAACGCAGCAGCCACGCCGGTTTTGCTACCTGAACGCTTGCCCCTTGTGCGAGCTTTCTTTCATATAACGGGTGATTTACTATTATACTCTCTTATCTCATTTCTCATTCTATACTTTCCAAGTCTATATTTCTGTAAACTCATAATATAGTATTATATTATATACATATATTATTATACACATATGTGTATTATACGTATACATATATTACATGCATTATATACATATGTTATATACATTATACAGATAGATATATTACATACAGTATATACATAGTATGTTAATATAATACATGATACACATATGAAATGTCCACATGTGACCATGTAGTCAACATAGTTAATACCCAACATCTCCATTTAAATAGTGCTATACACACACATATGTGTATTATACATATACATATAATGTACCATATACTATATTATATATATGTAGTATGTATGTTAATAAAGTATATTACATGTGAACACAATACACATATGAAACGTCCTCACATGACCATGTAGTCAACACTTAATTATTACAATGCAATCTCAAGATTGCAGTCTTAATTATTACAGTGCAATTTCCTCCCGATTACATATCAATTTACAGTGTGAATTACACAGAGTACCTCAAGTTTTATTAACTGCGTGAGAAGCGTTATCGGACACGTGACGATAAAAAGGAAAGTAGTATCGCTCGTCCGGACAGATTTATCGGAGTCTGAAGATTTCTGGATGGTTTAATTGTGCGTTAATGTTGCGCAGCGTGTACTTGAAGAACGTTTCAGAAATAAACTGCTAACTTCACCGACTGGTGTAGCCATGAATCAGCCAGAACTTCGCCATTTGTCCCGAAGCTTTCCGATCATCCAATCGGAATATATTATTACGAGCCTTAATTTTTTAAACTTGTTAACGTTGCAGGTGGTATTTGAACGTCTATTGCTGTCTATTCAATATGCACAAATTAACTACACGGTGTTTTTAATCGAGTTCCTTGATGCTAGAATAAGACTTTATGACTTGTGCAAAATTCTGCAACTTTGTGATGAATTAAGATTGCAGTAACTCATAGTTTGATTGTGACTCAAATCGATTTGAAAATTCATATAGATTTGAAAAACAAGATCGATGAAATGGTGATTGAAGAATGAGAATACACCCTGTAGAAGGGTACTAGAAGGGTGCGAGAGGCGTAGGCCACGAAGGAACGTGCTGGGAGTTGATGTGTGGCCATTGTGACGGAATTTTGATAACGACAGAGAACGCCATGGGGTATCCCGCGGCGCTACCCGCGATTCGGACGTCGGACATAATTCTCGTAAAATTCTCGGCTTTATGGTAATGTCCCTGTCTACGTATCGTCGTGGCAGACAGCGTCAGCTTCGAATTTTCTCCCCGAACCGGCTCGATGATTTTTTCTTATCACGATCGACCGCGCTGCTGAATGACCGCATACTAATCTCCCGGCCATACTATCCGCCGATTAAGTATACAATTTTATCGCCTTTCGATATCATCAACCTTTAATCATTGCCTCAATTTCCAGTCGCAGAGATCTACAGCTGACTCACACGTGGCAATATAACGCGAGGTAATTCAATGCGTGGAAATTCAACAGATGACGATTCCACACGTGGCAATATAACGCGTGATCATATTTTATAAACTAGTCTAGAGTTATATAGAATTACAAATTAAACCCTTGAATGTATAGTACTTAATGTATATTAAATCTACATATGTATTGCAACATACATGAAGGTGAAAAATAAATAAAGAAATGAAATATTTTTTTGATACGTTTAAAAAGATTGTCTCCGAGGGAAAAGTTGAATGTTAGATGAAGAAGAAGAGATAGGCATTTTTGGAAGAGAAGGCAGGTTTTATTGTTTATTAGAATATCGATGTTGTGACGAGATTTTCACACGACTTACCAAATTTCTCACAAGGTCCCGGCCGTGGACAGAGCCGTAACAGAGCAGATAAAAATCTCACGCAACGCCGGAAAGTCCGCGTTCCTAGCTGTCTTGATTCTCGGTTTAACCGCGAGTATCAACCTCATCTTTATCATCGTCGTTATGGCGTCGCCACGGGATGCCGTCCCATTCGAGTTCTAGCCTCGAAGCCGGGGTAAACGAGTAAAACGCTCAAGATAAGCGCGACCGAGGTTAAAGATCGCCATTCGCTTGTGTTTCCATTTTCCTGGCTGTAAAAAACACGCGTCGAAATTGATAACTGCTCTTCAGTTTGTTCGTTTGTTATTACACATTTATTGCTGCTTTTGTAAGCTCGAACTTTCGATTTTTTAATATGTTTACAACTCAGAAATTTGGTAACTTTCAAATTTTCAATAGTTACTTAGTTAGTTATTAGTCTAATTTGCAGTATATATTATTCAAATTTGTATTTCCACGCGTTATATTGCCACGTGTTATATTGCCACAAATGAAATTGTTACGCGTCGAATTTTCATGCTCCAAATTGCCTCGCGCTATACTGCCACGAGTGAAACTGTCACATGTTGACTTTCCACTCGCCGAATTGCCTCGCGCTATATTGCCACGCGTTGAATATCCACGCGTCACGTATCGAATTATAGAATTATGTGTTCGTTCCAATAAAAGTGTAACAAAAATCGCGCTAATCGTAGAATTAGATATCGCATCATCCGAATTTCACGCTCGACTGAAACACACAGCGCGTCCAGATAATAAACAAGCGAAGGTACGGGTTTTGAAAATGGCAACCGGTCGGTATGATTGCAAAGAAGGAATAAATAAAAAAGAGGTTGATTTTCAATGAAGACGTTTAAACGATAATCCGAGGATTTCTTGCGCGGCCCATAAACCCGGCGAACGTTTCCACGAGCGGGTTTCCTTGCTCTCTGTGTTCAAGGCTGGAAAAATCGCGGGCTGATTAAAGGGTCGCTTAGTATGCGCGGAGCAGGGCCACTGATAAATAGCTCTGCTTCTTTCGTGTTCGCAAAAAGCCCGCTAGCGCCACGAACCCATTCATGCCACATACGAAACCATATGTGGTGTTGTCCTCGCCGTTACACTTGCACGGGATTCCAGACCCAGGAGTCTGCTGCTCGTGCAGAATTTACATTCCTCGCCGGATACACTGTGAGCCCGTGATAAATACCATTTTCTTCCACCTCGTTCCCTTTCTTATTTCCATTCTTCCTTCTGTGCCACTTGTACCCTCTATTTTTTACTCCTGCACGAGATTTATTGTGTAAAACGAGAAAATTTTATTATTCTTACGCTTTATTGATATATTATCTTATATTATTAAATAATGCATACATGTATACATATGTTATTATACGACATGTGTGTACATTATTAAATGTCACATGTGTATGTTATTAATTGACATATGTGTGTATCATAATAATGATATATATGCTATTGAGTAACACATATGTGTATGTTATTAAATAAGTGCATATGTGTAAGTATGTATGTATTTATGTATGCATTCATGTAGAGATCTAGGGACTTTACAGATCTAAGTATGTGGTGAAATCTACAAATCTAGGGATTTTTTAATCTAGGAATATAGGAATCTAGGGAAAGTAAAATGAAAAATTCTAAATTATGAAATTTCCAAATTGCAAAAACTAAAAATTGAAAAATTAAAATTTCAAATTTTTATATTCCCAACCCCTCAATTTAAAAATTTGTAATTCTGCAAATACAGAATGAAATAAAAATGTTGGTAATTTGTTAAGGGAAAAATCAAAGAAACTAGTAGAAAGGGATAATTCGTCGAAAGAAATCCGTAGGTGAAAGTCGCGAATCAATTTTCAACCCCTTCAGCATTTCCCAGAATCGAAATACCGAATGTAAAACGACAGCAGTCTAGGGGTGTTGTCGGCCGCCCAACAAAACTAAATCGATCGCGCAGAAGGGACGAATTAAATAAGCAGTAAACTGTATCGTAAAAGGCCGACAGATACGTAGGCAAAAAATCGGTCGCGCACGCACATCGTTAAAACTTTTATTACTTGACCGGATGCATTTTAATTATTAGTCTCGATGAAACCCTACGACGATCTAGCCTCGTCCGAAAGGGACACCGATTTCAATTGCGTCGTAAACGGTACGGGAAACAAAAAGAAAACGGTACTTTTCTTCCTTCTTCGTCGGCCATTTTTGATCGCTCGACGCACCGAACCGACTATGCCGAGGGTTTACTGTTTTTTAGAAAAATTATACCAAAATCGACGTACAAAACATTTCATTATAATTGTTCAGCTGTTTTCTATCATTTTTTATATGACTGACATATGTGTACACATGTTCATTAAACTTGTATAAATATACGTATATGAATACACACATGTATACTTACATATGTATGCACTTAACGTACACATATGTACGTACTATTTATTAACATATGCATACGTATATGTACATGCATGGAATAAATAGACATGGGCAGAAGTATACAGACACACATGTGTATATGTATTTTTTAGAATATGAATATGTGTAGCAATAAGTATGCATACGTATACATATCCCTATATTCCTATGTGCCTACATCCCTATATCCCTAGATTTCTACATGCACTCTAGATCCCCATATCGCTAGATTCCTATACTCTAGATCCCCATATCCCTAAATCCCAATATTACTGTATTCCTCCATCGCTATATCCCTAGATCCGTGAAAATAAATCCTGTTTAGCTCGGCAAACCAGGCTCATACACCAAGTTGTTTATTTTTCATCGTTCCATAATGGAGACTGCTGCAAAACTCGATTATATTGGTGGCTGTCCGCGTAAAAAGATCAGGGTGAGTCCGGTACGGCTCGCGAGGGATCTCTCGGTTCCCTTAACGACCCGGCGTCGTCCATCGCCGATGCGATTTCTAGCTAAACGGCGGGATAATTCGTTCCACGTAGAAATAAAAGTTGGCGAAATCGTCGGCCGAGTCCGAGGCTCGAGCGATTTCCAACAAACTCACGGGAGAACAGTCACCGTCGATAATCTCGTTCGGCGAGTCGTCTTTTTTTCACTGCCCCGGCCGCTTCGACGACGGCCAGTCGGTTCGGCCTATACGCGATTTCTTACCGACACGGACGCGTCTCCGGAGGATACGATAAATCATCTCGTTTCTCCCGAGCATTTTTATTTGACAGCAACACCGAGCCACGCAACGACTTTCCAAAGGCTACGTGCGCGGTGAATCAATACCCGCGCAACCGTATCCGCCCTCGAGAGCTTGTCAGGTGTTCCCGATAGAGTAGCTTATTAAAAAGCTGCTCTCTACTCGACTGCTCGAAAGAAAACGATCTGACTTTCGTGGGAAGCGGATTTTTAGTCGGAATTATTACTTTTACTTTTTTGCCGGGAGATATGTTCGATAATTCCCTGGGGGGTACCCTCGATAATTCCCTGGGGAGATATACGATTTTCCAATGTGGTCTGATAACAATTTGATATGATATTACAGAGCACTTTTGGGTTCATTGCAAAGTTCTTAGATGTACACTTGATAGTTTTATTTAGTTACCAATATTTGTACTACAAAATGGCGGACCGGTTACACGAAGCAGTAATCTATTTCAATGCAAAACATAAAATAATACACATGAGTGAGCTTGTAGTCCACCTACAGTGATAATATAAAATTTATCAACGTACAAAATGGCTGACAAAGTTCATGAATATACTGAAAACAAAATGGCTGACAGCTAACAACTTTTGAACCGAACCTCACACGAGTTAAAAATCAACGAAAATAGCACTTCTGCAATATATGTAATACTTTAATACATATTTAATATACTGCATTTAATGCAATAAATGTGAAATAAGTAATAATCAACGATCATTGGTAGAAACCACGATCTCCCGAGGAGATCAGCGTATGCAGACGCGTTTCCGTGGCGCTAGTTCTCGCCCTTTAATTAAAACGAGCTCGGCGCTAGGGTGAGAAAGAGGGTGCGAGATGCGGATAAAAGAGGAGAAGAAAAAAAAAGCACAGAACGAGATGGAGAAAGGGAGCGGAAGGAGAAAAAAAAAAAAGGGAAGAAGGAGGAGGGGCCGAGCAATAATTACTACTGGGCTCACAGTTTCCAGGCCCGATGCCGGCGAACAGTCGTGTAAAAAATCCCAACGCCACCCACACCGCGAGTCAGAGGTTAGTTATTCATGCGTCAAGGCGCCACCGTAGAAGTTATTCGAACCAGAAGACCCTCTAATGTGGGCCCACGAATTCTTTAGCATGTCGTACGGTGTACGATTTACCCATAACTCTGCCAACGAGTCTTTCAAATGGTTGTTCGAACTTAAAAACTTTCTTCTAGAACGTTTTTACACGAAATTCCTATCCACTTCTGACTTTGTATGCTAATTTTACTCTAACTTTGAAAGTGGATTAAGATGAGCTGGATTGAAGATTTTATTTTGATGTAGGAGTCATATGGGCTGGGGAGAACATGTGAGTATTCAGGTGATTTTTCCTGTCGGAAGGCAAGATGTAAGGTAGATGGTTATGGGAATGGTAGATGGCGAGAAGAACCTTGGGAGAAGGTAGACCTAGAGCAAAAAGAAAATAGAGAAAAAGGTGAACCTGGGGAGAAGGTACACTTAGAGGAAGGATATAGGGAGAAGGTAGACCTAGAGGAAAGGTGGACCTAGACATAGGTAGACCTAGAGAATAGGTGGACCTAGACATAGGTAGACCTATGGAAAATTTAGATCTAACTTAAATGTGGACCTATGGATAAGTAGACCTAGAGCAAAGGTGATCCTATGGAAAGGTAGACCTAGAAGAAAGGTGGACCCATTGAAAATCCAGACCTAAGTGAAATGTGGACCTAGGATAGGTAGACCTAGAGATCATTTGGACCTATAGAAATGTAGACCTAGAGAAAATGTGGACCAAGATAAAACCTAGACCTAAGGTACCACCAAATAAATCAAAGCAAAACCACCAAAGAAAAAGATAAATTGAAGGGTTGGACCGAATCACGCGTCCACCCGGTCCTCTAGGCACACATGGCGACACATTAAACGCGGACACGCGATACACCGCACTATAATTGAACGTATCGTCGTGTATCATTACCGGAGGACAGGTTTTCTCTGTCTGTCGTGTCCGTCAAGCAATTACGCGATCGCGTATTCCGGGAAACTGTACCACGTAGACCTACAGCGATCGGATTTTCGGGAAACGCGATCGGTAGCCCGGCATTTCACTCGCAGACACGCAACGACGATTTCCGAAGGCTTCGCACGCTTGGGGATAGGTAAACAAACGACCGAGGGCAATTGGGGGCCGGTTGAAACAAAGTCGGCGAGATAAGCACAGGGTGCGGCTGTGAAATTGACGAGATTGGCCCGATTGTCAGCTTCTGTAGGCCACGTAATGTGGGTCACGGTTCTTTTTCTACGGTTTCCGGAATTTTCGTTCGTGACTGTTGATTGCGAGATTCTTAGCTTAAAATATACTGCATTTATAATACAGAATTACTTGGAGATAACTAATTAATCGTTTTGGTGATTCGAAATTCGCGCCACTTTCCCGAGCATGCGCAGTACGCCCCTACCGCCATATTGGTTTTCTACTGGATATCAATAATATTGAAATTGAATTGAAAAAGCGTTGAGATTATATTAATTTTCAATTTGAACATCATTTTTTTTTGTAACTTTTGTAAAAATGAGTTTATAAGTAGTATTATCAGTTCGTGTAATGTTAATGTACGACACGTGACACGACGCCATGTTGACAGGCAGCGCGGCGATATTTAAATTCTAATAACAAAGAATTACTGTAAAATGTACGTTTGATGTAGAAATATGTTTAACGCAGGAACTCCGTAGATTTACCTGATTAATGTTTTAAGAAAGAAATTGTGGAGTTCAAATGACACCGCGATTTAACTGGATCGGTACTCGTGGCCATTAGCCCCGGCCCGTAATTTACGTATTTGTTCTTCGGCTTGTAAATCTTCTCCTGTTCTCCTCTCCTCTTTCAGGGTTGGAGGCGCCAAGCTCGCAGACCGTGGCCAGCCAATATGGATAGGAATGCGTGACGTTACCATAATATTAATAGTTTATTTACCGAGGCCCATACGTCACTGTGTCCCACAGTCGGCCTCGTGTATTAGTTAACGTCCGTTGCTTTCGCTTCGGGCGACTATCACTAAATATTCCTGTTTGCGAGGATGCTGACAGGGGTGAATGTGTACCCTGTGCGTACACACGTCGATGGTGCACCGGTGTGCGGATGTGAGAGGGAATAGTATGGAAACCGTACGAACGGTCTAGCATCGAGTGTTCGACGGTTAATATTGATGGCAGGACCCGGGAATGGGCATGGTTAAACGATCGCAGAAGAATCGGCCCTGGTAAATAACCTGTTCCCCGATGATTATTTATGGTCGTTGAGGTAATTCTGATAGGGCTTTTCGTACTTCGATTGTCATGCTACCAGAGTAGCCTCTAGTTCATCTGATGCTCCTAGGAGAAATCAAACAAGGTCTTAATCATTGTTAATTTATGAAAGTCTAATAGGGTCAGTTACATTAATAGTTTATAAAACACTTGCAGATTTACCCTATGTCTCTTAGTCCTCTCTAATAACATCAAATGTGAATGTCGAATGAATCGAGCTGAAAAAGTTGAGTCCCGAAAAGGCATTTGAAACATAAATTATTACCTTGGTTAAAAGAAAGGTAGAAAAGGGAGTCGAAACGGTCGGCGGTTCGATAAGGCTCGTGAAATTCAGCGAGAGGAGCTTCCGTACGCAGAGATTCCTCTCTCACGAGGTAAAATCACTATCGTCATGGTCCCCCGGGATGACTGGCAAGTCTCGTGAGGATGTCAACGGGTCCCGTATAGGTCCACCTCTCGGTTCAGGTTGAAAGGACAGGGCAGCAGGAAAAAGGACGAGCAGACGGGCAGAAGCGTCATGAGTCATCGTCCAGTCATTCTTAAACTGCCTTTTAATACCTCGACTTCGAAATCGCGGTGACACGAAAGGAGGTGAGAGGGCACGTACGCTGATTGTGACTACCTGCTCAGCTCGACGGTAACCGGGCAGTTTAATAGTCGGAGGCTCGAAGCTATTACTAAGCAGATTCCTTCGTGGTCCTCCCTGGGTCGGGGTAATCGGTCAACAGTCATCGGTATGTCCTACTGTCCTGCCACTGCTCCTCTCGTCGTTCACTCTTTTATTTAACACGGTACATTTACTTTTATATACCTTTTACATACTACTATACTACTATACATACTGCACCTGTTACACACTCCCATACTTATTATACCTTTCACATACAGTATGTACCCTGAACTTTTACATGCTACTATACCTACCATATCTTTTACATACAGTTCCCTGAACTTTTACATGCTACTATACCTACCATATCTTTTACATACAGTTCCCTGAACTTTTTCATACTACTATACCTACTATACAGTTTACATACAGCACCCTGAAATTGTATAAAATCCCAGTTAGAACATCGATAATTCGTAAGAATGACGAACAGTACTCGCAGAAGGGATCGAGATATTCGATTAGGTCCGAGATTATCATCGACCCGAATCAGTACCTGCAAGTAAGTGTCCATGCTGGTAAATGACCGAATCGAAAGGCTCCATTTGTAACTCGGCCGTATCGTGTTCGGTTTCTCTGTCCGATCGGCCATATCGGACCCTTTCTCCGTCAGGGAATCAAAGGGAACCGACTCCCCTTATCTCGCTGCGGGGTCAAAACGTCCTGGGTAGACTTGAAACGAGCTTCACGACGGAACAATGACGGACTATCTGCTTTGGCCACCGTGCGCCATTGTTCTTTCATCCGTCCCTTCGTTCAACAGCCTTGTTCTTCGTCCTTCCATGTAATCGATTTTCTTTGCGAATTTCTATGGGTTTCAATTATTATATATTATACAACTTCAAATATTTCTTCTAACTTCTATCAATTTTATAAACAATTTATTGAAACACATATTTAATAATATAGCAACACGAGATATTAGAAATCGCATTTTAAATTTCTCGCGTTTTCGAACGAATGAAGTCAGAATGAACAAAATGGCCGCCGCTTCTTATAAATTGTGTTCAAACACTTTGTCTATGTAATTGTAGGATCACAAAATTGATAAAACTATAGAAACCGTTCACAAAATGGAGGTACGAAAGTGACATCGCGGAGCACAATCCTAGTTAAAGCGGTTTAGCGGCAAATCGGGTCGCGTTCCTCTCACTTCAACAATGTACCTTTCATCGCCAAACGGGGCACCACCTTGCCCATCGATTCGAGACTTGTCCATCGCTGTACAGTCAACGACAAGGATCTAGGGAAAATGGCGGACACGTACATCCTCAAGCTTTTGGGATTTCATTGATGTAGCAATTCTAAAAATTTGACAATCGGGTTTTTATGAATTTATGAATTTCTAGGGAATTTATGAATTTATGAATTTCTATGGAATTTATGAATTTCTAGGGAATTTATGAATTTATGAATCTAGTGATTTTGTGATCTGAGAATTGGGAAACGTGTATTTGAAAACGTAGTTTATGCACTTTCTATCTTGATAATATAATGTTGATAGGGATTTCTAGGCATGTCAGAACATCAATCAAGAATCTAGGGAAATTTAGAAACTCTTCTATATGAAACCTAGAAAAGGAAACTTGATTTAAAAATGTCGACTGTATTTTAAGAATTTGAGAAGTAAAAATTTGACTAAAAAATTTGTCTAAAAATTTTCCTAAAATTTGAGAAATTGTGAAGTATACGAGTCGTTATCGAAGAGAAGTCGAGTGTACCCGTTCCGAGCGGATATCGGTCCCTTGTTCGATCACGGATGCTGCGAGCGTTCTCTCTAACGTCATTCCGCCTCGGTCCAGTTTCCTTAGAGCCGCGCTGATTCATTTGGAATCGTTCGAGGGTAAAACTCCGTCTCTCTCTCGTGGTTATTTTTCTTTTTCTTGTCCACGATTCGTTTCGGAATTGCAGGGAATTTAGAACGTTCTCTCGACGCATATAGGAATCGTGGTACGTGACGTGCTTTACGCTGTCACGAGTTGCGAGCCTGACAGGTGAAACCGTGAAGGCCTTCACGTCGAGAATGCTCGGACGCTTTGTTTCCTCTTCAGTGTGTCGATACTCATCTCGATATTTTGCCGATATTTTAGAATGAATTCTTCTGAAATTTTTGATTATTTTTTTGCAGGAGATGTTAATGTTTTTTATATATTTTAGTAGAAATGTTAATATGTTAGTGGTATAGTGGCTATGTTATTGGTGACGTTACTATATTATTAGCAAGGCTACTATGTTATTACTAAGGTTACTATATTAGTGGTATAGTTACTATGTTATCACTAATGTTACTATGTTCCTAATAAGATTACTACGTTATTGAGGCCAGTACGTTATCAATAACTCACGCAACTTTCTTTCACTTCAGATCCAACCCATCAACATCAGTACACGTCGCCCAAAAGAAGTCACCCCGTAACATCATCCTCTCCACACCGTTCTAGACAAAAAAAAAAGTCCTAAGCGATGAAATCTCGTAACCCGCGACAAGAGGAGGCTAACGAACGCGCCTCCGTCGGCGACGATCTCAGCTCGTGGCACCGAATCGTTAAGGCCATTATGTCGCGGAATTAAGACGTGAGCGCGGATCCGCTCCGGGAACATTAATCATTCCGAGACACCGATTCGTTCCTTTTTTCAGAACCGTCTATTGTGCTCGCCGAGTCGACATCAATGCCCGTGTGATTGCCCGGTGCAGGACATTATTGTCCGCGAATCGGTGCTACGAACTCTACCGATTGCGCAACGGGAATCAGCAGGTGGCTCGTAAAGATGAATCGATGATTTACCTGTCGAACGGGGGAGAGCATGGTAGAACAATGAGGAGGGTTGATGAGATAGAGTTTCACTTTGAGTTGTTGAAGTTCTCATTTGTTGAAGTTGGTACAATTTATGTTAGGTCTATGACGAACTCAAAATTTATATGATTTGTATATTTCAATTTTAATTTAAACCCGATTATAATTTACGTAGTCAAAGATTGTTGAGTACAAAATTGACTAATATTCAAACTTCTTTTAATTACCCCTCATTTTAATATTATGTGTGTGACACACCTGGTGCGTCACTAACGTTATAACACAAATGGTCAAATTACCGGATCCAAAATTCCTAAAACTCAGCAAGTTCTCCAACAACGAAATTGCAGCCTGCAGCAGTTTCTATCGTCTACACCTGACAGAAGTAAAAAATTCAGCAGGCACCTTGCCCACACGTCCCCAGATTGCCCCCCGACGATTATCTCGATTACTCGCGTCCGCTTCTTAAACAGACCACCCTTTCCTCGTGTTCCCAGTTTGTTTGCCCAATGGATCGAAATGTGTTTGCCGGAATACTTAGTCGCACGCGAGTAGTCATCCCCGTTTGTTTGCCGATTTTGCAGTCACTGATCGGATTCATCGCATCTGACAATCACCTGCTTTCATCGGGATAAAACGTCGTAACTGCGCATATCTTTCTTCTAAATATTTGCACTTGTAAATGTACACTATGTACAATTTATATGACATACATTCATTTAAATTTAGCGGGATAATTAATTAAGTCAATGTTTAATGGTCATGAGTGCAGCCATTTTGTTTATGTACCATCGTTGTTCGAATACAAATAAATTTCCATATAAATGTATTTGTACCAAAAATGTATTTATAACATACATGTATAAAGTCTAAATTTGTATTTGCAGTGTTCGTATCGCAGCCCCGAAACCGGGCAATTATCCAGCTGAAAACTATGTCGAATTTAAAAATCGAAACTGGTACAGAGTTAAAGAATATTCCAACTAGTGATGTAATATACCGTTTCGAGTATTGAAAGTGTGGATGACTATGGACGAGCGTAAAAAGAGAATTGTAAAAAATATTCTCTAGTCCGAAGGGCCGCTTAGACTGATTTATAGCAATGGAATGATGAGGCATTGCGCGATGTTAAACGCTGCCTTTATGACCCGCTGCTGATCCTCTGACGCTGACTTTGATTGCGCATCATTAATCAGCTCGCTACCTCACCTGCACGTTCGGACCTCTGCCTTCTTTTTCTTTCGTTTAAATGCGCCATTTATTGCATTTGCTCCAACTACCGAGATTACCGGCAACTTTTTTGCGGCTTTCGATGTTTTTCTACTTCTTTTCGGTTGGATGTCGAGATTGATACGTGGGAAGAGATTTTTGTCAAGTTTTGTTTCACATTTTTATGTGTACAAAGAAATTTCTTTATGAATTACAGAACTTGTATAAACTTGTATAACATACATGTTCTCTTAAACTATACTCTAACATACCAAGACTGGTATACTCCATCTTGTCCATCTCTCCATAAGCACCAAATTAACAAATAAACGGTAAATCTCCAATAAAAATAAAAAACTTCCCACCCATGAACGTCCCAAAAATTCCCAGTACGTCCAATTAGCCGTAAGAACAATTCCAGCCGGTGTCCCACGTCCTAGCCCGACATTATTCCGCGAATCAACACCGTTCGTCGTTAACGACGATCCTCGGTGACACTTCGCAGCAGGTGTTCAGCCTCGCGGCGCAAAAAGAAAGCGCAAAAAAAAGGAGTCAACAACGTTTCCAAGGAAAACGATATCTGTTCGCAGCGGGGTAAAAAGCGGGAGGGGTTTGATTCGTCACAGATATTATTTGAAGGGGGGTTCTGAAGCACGGCACAATACAAGTCAACACGGCTGTCCGCGTAATGAAGTACTTTCCGAGGGGTCCCGCCCTTAGAGGGGAAAGGCTCAAAGGGGAGCTGGTAATTGGGGGGTAGCCCACTCTATCCGCAAACCCCAAGAGAAAACCCCTAACATATGCTACCCTTCCTCTGCTTGTTCGCCTAATCCTGCAGATCTCGATGCCCAGATACGTGTAATAGATAAATAAAGGCTCGGGGCCACGGGCTAAGTCTCGAGTGGGGCAGCACAAGTGAGCAGCGGTGTCAAGGGTTTTCGATGTTTGATCATGCTTTTCGAGTACCGTGTTTTCTGTTTTCATTAATCATCTCAACAGTTTGAACGGTCTTTCTCATAATTTTAGTAAGAATTTATGGGCCACTTTTAAGAAATACAAAAATAACTGATTCATATGACTCCCTTGCGCACCTCGGGATTCCCGCCTATCCCCTCAGACGCGTTACTAGACATCTTTCGACACTTCCGACAATTTTTCTAGGGGTTTTGGCACATTCTAAGAAAGTTTGGTCCTTTGGCAAAAAGTCGTATCTGCCACGGTTTGGCCTGTACACGTATAGGCATGGGTGGTCCGAGTGGGGTTTTGTTTCCATACTTTGTCTTAATACACGTTTTGACAAAAGCTTCTTGATGTAACCGTTGACCAGATCGAATAAAAAGTAACCGAAACAACGTTTAAAAGCCAGGACCGAAATCCCTTCACGCAATTAATCCATCCGGCCACACAATGGACGGTAATTGAGGGAGTCAAGGATCACGACAGACGGCGCGTTAAAAGTGCGAAAAAAAAATATACACAGGGTGGCTGGATGAAAATTGATTGCGGTGCATATAAATTCTACGGATGTCTTCATGTGCCGTAGATGACGGGTCGCGGAAGGGTTGGAGAGGGTTTAAATGCGGCGATAAATTGTTGGCAGAGGGTAGCGCAGCTGAATTCGTGATTGCGAGAGTCGATGACGAAGATAAACAAACCCTTACTTCGAAACGTCGACAGATTTTAGCGGAAATCTGGCGGATCTGTTGGAATGGTTGTAGGGACTCAATTTTGGTCATATAACGAATGGTAAGGTATTTGATTCTTATCGGGAGTGGAGATTTTGGGTGGAGATGAAAATTGTGATGGGAGATTCAGAGGTGGGAAATTAGGGAATTGGAAATTTTGTAAATGGGGGATTGAGAGGTGGGAAATTAGGGAATAGGAAATTTTGAGGAATGGGGAATTGAGAGATGAGAAATTAGAGAATAGGAAATTTTGAGGATTGGGGAATTGAGAGATGGGAAATTAGGGAATGAGAAATTTTTGAAATGGGGAATTGAGAGGTGGGAAATTAGGGAATAGGAAATTTTGAGGAATGGGGAATTGACAGATGAGAAATTAGAGAATAGGAAATTTTGAGAATTGGGGAATTGAGAGATGGGAAAGCAGGGAATAAGAAATTTTTGAAATGGGGAATTGAGAGGTGGGAAATTAGGGAATAGGAAAAATTGATTAAAAATTTCTTTGGCTTTGCGCCTAATTACCGAAGAAGTTCGAAATCGATGAGGCGACGTCTCATTACCGAAGGTGGGCAGTTTCCTCGAGGAAATCTCGTTCACCTGTCACGTCCACGTGACAGTCGGTACTTTCCAGCGACAGCAAAGCTCAGCCCCGTTTTTCCTCCCTTCGTCCACGTCGCGTTTCCACGTGACTTCCATGTGCTCGTTAGCGTCGGCTTTACGTGAAATCGAGAGCGTCGACGTCAGAGAGGGCTGCGCCGCGGCGAAATACGAGGGTGACACGGTGCTTGTGTGGGAAGAGGAGGGTGCAAACGTGGCGAGAAAGAGAGGGGAACGTCGGCGAAGTTCCTCTCTAATTGGGGTGAAACGACGACGACGACTGGTGGACGGGGATAAAATCGGAGCTGGCGTCCTCTTCAAGTGTAGACCCTCTTCTTCGTGACCGATTGCGTGCCTCCGTCAACGGGATTTTCAATTCTAGCTGCCACCACTGTTGGCTTCCGAAGAGCCACTTCGATCTCCGACAGAATGGAACGCTTGTTTCCGTGAACATCCGCTCGAGGATCGACGTCACGTCAGCTTTTCAAACGGGACTTAACGTATCTGGAACGACGGACCGAACAAGTGGATCGGGGATCATTTTCGAGTTCTCGTTTCATGTCAGATGTTTTCTTGGGGTCTTCCTTGTCTTCTCAGATATCTAGGGATATTTATTATACTATTTGCGAGATTATAAAAAAAACTGTATAAACGTCGTAACCTCCCAAAAAAGAGTAGTATCAATCAATCGTCTCGCAATGTTTGTCCGTTCAATTTGCATGAATGAAATAAAAAATATGCAGGTTGATTTTCCATAGACTAAGCGTCTGCGAAAGGGACGCACAAAGTCGCTAGCGATTTACGATATTCGAGGGGGATGTTTGCACGGCCGAACGAAGCCAGCCAACACGAAAATGAGCATAATATTTGGCTGCGTAATCAATCAATTAGCACGAGCAACGAGCATCACTGACGCGCATTAGTTTACCGCTGACTGGCCACCCTGGTTGCGATCAATCGAATAAACAACCCCTCGTACGATCCGCTTCACCTCTGCTTCGAGAATCCTCCAAACACCATAGAACGTTGCTGACGGATCCTCCAATCAACTGTTGCGGTACTGTTTCCGGGAAATGGGGAAATTTCATTTAGCAATTGGTATGGTACGATGTTATTGGTAATTGAAGACTCGAATGTGGTTGTTGCAGTGATGGATTTGTGATGCTGGATTGTGGTTATGGAGTTTTCTTGGGAATAAATATTGATTGGTGGTTTTTATTGGTTATGGTGTTAGGTAGGTTTGTGGGTTCAGGGGGTGTGAGGACACTTGAGGGATGGGGGCAGAATCAAGGTTATTAAGGTTTCAAGGTATCAAGGTATTCAGGGTATCGAGGTTAAAATTCCAGGTCCTAAAATTTCAAGGTTGTTGTGACACCAAGGTACCAAGGTATCAAGGTTATTAAGGTTCTAAGCTACTAAGGTTTCAAGATTACTAAGGTCTCTAGGTCCCAAATTTGCAAAGTTCTTAAGTCCCAGAGACCCAAGGTCATAAAGTCCCAAGATTGCTAACTTCCAATGTCCCAAGGTTGCTAACTTCCAATGTCCCAATATTCCAAGGTCCCAAACTTCCCAAGTCCCAAATTTACAAAGGCCCCAAAACACCAAAGTCCCAAAGTTCCAAGGTTGCTAACTTCCCAATTCCCAAACCTCCAAGGTCTCAAACTTCCCAAGGTCCCAAACTTGCAAGGTCCCAAACTTGAAAGGTCCCAAAATCCCAAGGTTGCTAACTTCCAATGTCCCACTATACCAAGGTCCCAAACCTCCAAGGTCTCAAACTTCTCTTGTCCCAACCTTGTAAGGTCCCAAAACTCTAAGTCCCAAAGTCCCAAGGTTGCTAACTTCCAAAATACCAAGGTTTCAAGATTGTTCTACTCCCACGGTACCAAGACAACAACCAACCCTTATCTCATCCCCCAAACCGAAATCTTGTATTTCCTTAACACACAATTTCTATATTTAATTCCACAAACTACACATCACTCAAATCACCAATACTAATCCCCAAATCTATCACCCCAAAAAGTCCCAAGATCCCCAACCAAACCCTAAATTCATACACTTCATCGAATCTCAATTTTTCATATCTTGCAAAAAACCCCGTATGAAACTGTGACGGACACATATCAGCTGGCTCATCGCTTTCATCAAACGTCAACATGTTTATAGTTAGCTGCCGGCTCGATGACCGGGCAATAATTGCGAGCGAATCGGGGTGCAAATCGTTACGGATGACGGAATATACTCACGACCCCTCCAGCGATTCGGTCGTCTATTTATAAACACACGTCACCCCGTGTTAACCGACGGTGCACCTTTTGTGGATGCTACACAAAACCACCATACCTGGACCGGTCCCGAGGCGTCTTCAGGATGCCTGATTTGCACCGGTTCACGCGTGGACCTAATGCGATCACTTCCGCTATTTATGGTAAACTCGTGGGTAACCGTGGTTGATTTTTTATTCCTTTAGGGTTTCATGATTTTGTCGCAAGAAAGGTGCCTGTAATTATTGACCTGTACTACTACCTCTCGATAGCAGAGATAATTAAGGATAAAATCTGAGTTATAGGATATCATCTAAATTATAA
The DNA here is from genome assembly GCA_945859555.1 of Megachile ligniseca. Taxonomy (NCBI): domain Eukaryota; kingdom Metazoa; phylum Arthropoda; class Insecta; order Hymenoptera; family Megachilidae; genus Megachile; species Megachile ligniseca. The sequence goes on from OX243792.1 coordinate 4,486,281, forward strand.
GGATGTAAATTATATAATCTAAATTGTATCCCTAAGATATAGCCTGAATAAGGATATAATTATTAAGGATATTAAGGATATAACACTGTAAGGATACAGTTTCTGTACAATACAAGGGTGTACGAGTATACGATTCACTTTGTGAAGAGAAAAGGAGAGGAAGAAATTTTTCTTTCGATGAAAAATATTAGGTTTGAAACTATGTTCAGCATATTGTCATTGAAATGTTCACATATTGGAACGTTTTCTTCCCCTCTCGAAATGTTAATTCACGGCGTTTGTTTCTCACGCAGCGTGGTGCAACCTATGGTGGTGGTATCCTTTGAAATCCTCCGGTCGGGTGTCCCGCTGGGACATAATAAGGCGTATATCCATTCTTTCCACGGCCGATAACCCAGCCAGCCACCCACGAAACCTTCGCGAATCGTCGAGGGTTAACAGCGAAGTCTCCTTTTCAAGGCTTTCCTTCCATTTTCCTCGCAGTTTGTTATTCTGAAGGTCTCCTTTTACCCGTAGAAACTCGACACAGCCCTGGCTGTCCCCCTTGTTCCACCCCCACCTCGAGTAACCTCTTTTCTCCTAGTCACCCCTCTTCCAGGTTCGTCTCTCTTTCTTCCGTCTCCCTCCGGCACCTCTTCAAATCCACTCACCCCTTTTTTCCCTGTGTAGATCTCTACCCACCCTTCGCCACCCGTACAGGCTAACCTTCCTTACGAAGAATGAAATTACCTTCGTTACGCGAAACTCCGTTCGCTCTCAACCCCCGAGAACGATTCCTCGCCTCTCTTTCCCTCGTCTACCCTACTATGTGCCGTACATATGTGTACAGGCTGCACCACACGCCTCGAACAATTTCAGTTGGAAATTTTATTGGGATATTTTCTCTAGACATTTTTTATTTTGAGCTCGTGTACATTTTTAGCAGTGTGATTTATTTGCTTTAGGTTTTAAATTTTTTAAATTAACAGATTTTTCACGGTGGAAATATTTTGGTAGATATATAGACTCTAATATATTTATAAAATATAACTGTACATACACTGTAATGTATACTATACTATAATACACTGTAATAAATAATACGTTGATAAATTTAAAGCACACGAATGCAATTTATATTTGTATTAATTAATAATATTTGTATGAAAATAAATAGAAAAGTTTGAATGAGATACGAGTACATTGTATGAGACAGCCTGTATACAGACACGTAGGACACGTATTATGTATACATAGTCATGTACATGTCAGAGAGACGATTTTATTGCGCCATTTTTCCCACCCCTGTTGACTAGAGCGCTCCTCAGGGATGCTACGAAAGTAATGGCTCCTTCAGAGAGCAGCAACTCAACGCCACGTGACACTCGGGATTTATGGCCAGCCGTATACTGTCACCGTCGTTTTACTTCCCGTTTTCTTCCTTCTCCCTGCTTTCCTTCTGGTGTCCCTGAATTTTGAAACCGGCCATCATTTTATTCTCTGGGGATGGGTAATATATTCTTCGAGAAATTCGGGATTTATGGTTGGTTGCAATTATTTTAGTTATTTGCTAGTTTAGTCATTTATTAGTTACTCATACTCTCTCGACACACATAACCTTGACATAACACGTAACCCCAAATTTCATTTGACAAAAGATACAATAATTAAAACATGCAGTATAAAAATCTCTGTTTCTATGTACAATAGTCTATGGATTACAGCGAGACGTGACGTAGCATCCCCGCGCACCTGGGTCGCCAGCCATAATGTATCAGCAACAGAATTATTATCTGTTCACCGACAAGATGAATGAAGTTCATTGATAGTCGATCAATTGTGCGTCGACGAGGGGATTCGCAACAGCATTGTCCGACGGAAGGTACCTTGTCAAATCTATTGCACGGAGATTTGCTACGCGATGCTTCTCTCGTATTGGGGTGAAGTAACCGAGACAAGGGGGTGATAATCGTTTCCTACGAGCTCACCGACCGTGCACGTATACGCCTTTATTTTCTGCTCGACGATGATCACCGTCATCGATCGATTATCTCCGGTACTTATTCTACCCTGGAGCGAATTCTGATACGTGACGCAATCGAATTATTGCGAATTTGTTTTTATTTACTTGGGAATATGTGCATGTTCATATGTGTATATTTTTTATATTCAACCGAAGATGTTTAACTTTTCTGTGCAGCTGCTGGAAGTCATATGTGTACATATTGTCTTGGCTTTATATGTATGCAATAATTGAGGGTCATATACATTTAGTCTGTTTTATGTTCATTATGTGACTGTCATGTACATATGCACATATGTGACTGTTCAGTCTTACTATACTACAAGAGTCATATATGCACTGCTCAATTTTGTGTGCACACCAGTTGAAAGTAAATATAAACATCAAATCAACTCCCCGAATTTCCAAATTTCTATCCAAATATTCATCTCGGTTTCCCTGACGAAAAAATCATTTCTCCAATGATTCCCGTTAGAGCCACAATCAAAAGCGTCATCGAGAACAAAATAAAAATGAAAATGTAAACGAGAACGCAACGTAAGGCCGCGAACTCCGCGCCGCGACTCGCGAACTCCGCACGCGGCCACTAGGCGGCCAGCCGCGAATTGTCGCTCTCGCAATGACAATGGTCCCCCGCGACTATTAATACGCGGCCGCGAGCCGCGCACGGCGGACACGATTCCGCTCAGCGTACGCGGTTGCGACCGTAACGCAGAGAGCGGAGACATGCTCCCATTTTTGATGTTAGGGATAGCAAGCTGGTTCCATACCCGCATCCCTAAGTCCCAATTCCCGAAGCCCCAGCGATGATCGACGGACGAAGTTGCTTCTCGCAGTCGTCCGCCGATAACACCGCCATATCGCCCGCCCTGCCCAATAGTCCGCCACCATAGTGACATCCGATGGAAGCTTCCACCCCGAGTCCCCTGATCGCCGACCCTGCGGAGTGCCCCGAGTAGCTGCTCCAAAATGCGTCCCTCGAGCATCCTTGCGACCGAAGCGTATATGCGACCGTTAGTTGTAAGCTTGCCGATTAAGTCTTAGATTGTATGCAGGTAGGAACGAAAATAAATTGTGTCAACCAATAATGTTTCTATTCGTTTACCCCCGAAACCGTATCTGACAAAATATGCGACCGTTAGTTGTAAGTTAACCGATTAAGTAGCTTGTATGCAAGTAGGGATACACCAAAATAAATGCATCAACCAACATTTCTATTCATTTACCCTCGAAGTATCTCTCACAAAATAAATCTGCGAAATGAGCGTGCGAATGTAAGGAACCTCTCTAAATATACAAACGTAAAAATGTAAAAAACCTATAAATGTATTAAATATAAAAACTGTAAAGAACCTCTGTAAATGTACAAACGTAAAAATATCAAGAACCTATAAATGTAATAATTATAAAACACATAAAAAATCTGTAAATATACAAATGTAAAAGATCTGTTCGTATAACCTTGAATACAAAAAGATGAACCAAAGAAAAACGCCATATAAAAAACTATAGATCAATCGGTGTCCACAAAACCACAAAAAGCGTAAGAAGAGCGGTCCAGAAATAGTCGGTCATAAAGCGCCTAATCGTTCCGAGAAGCAGCGGGGGTGTACCGTTTACAAGGTCGCCGCGATCCTCGCCGCTTTTGAAAATAGCTCGAATTCCGCAACGGAGAGCCGGTTCCTTCCTGCACGCGTCATTAGACGTCATACTTGAAGAGGGCAACAGAGGAGGAAAAAAGGGCTCGGTAGTTGCACGCGGTTCACACCCCTGCAGACGTATCACGTGTCAACCACGCAACGAGCTGGCGCCAGGGCAGCTCGGGTTCGTTTTCGGGCTCCTTTCAGGCCCGACCGCAAAAATCATCGACACTCTCTGAAACCTAACTCACTGTGCACAACACACGTGCTTTACATCTCACACCGTTTCCTCCGACTTTGATTCTTGACCTGTCGGTCATTTGGTCTTCTGAAACGGGATGCTCGGTTTGTGGTGATGAATAGACTGAATTAGAGAGAGCTTGAGAGAAGAAGGTCAGAAAGAGGAACACACGAAATGTGCTTGTGGTTTTATCTGAGTCGCAGTTTTGGGTTTACTAGTTTGAACATGGTGATACAAGATGGATGAGTTACTTCTGAGGAGTGACTTTCGGAATTAAAAATGTTATGATTGCACAATTAAGACTATTGACTTGCACAGTTCTGGCATTTTTGTATATATCTGTAAATTAAAAGGGTTAACCCTTGACATGTGACCCTTCACTTGGTGTGTCAGCATAGTTTCTCCCACCGATTGCGAAACCGCACCGATTAGCCCTCCGTCTCCGTGGATCATTACGATCAACCGGGACGATCCTTCTTCGTCTCGGTTTAATTAATTGGCCATAACCCGAGAAAATCGTAAATCTTCGATCTCGCTGATGCGGGTCCTCCGCGGAAGAATGGCCCCGTAGGTGGCGATTGTCTCGTGGCCCACGCCGCGTGGGCGGGCAGAAAATGGGCACCTCCACCTTTTCAGGGGTTTACCGGCCATTTTTGACGCGAACTTTCCGATCGCCCCCGCTTCACGAACACGGGACCGATCGAACAATCGATCCGTCGAACTGGGTTAGGCTACGATTTCGATCGTTCACACGCGATTCGTGATTTTTGATGATGGGTTTGCTAATCATTGCGGTGTGATTTGGTCCGGTTATATGGTTGAAATTTGAATCCTGAGTTTTGTGATCGTCCAAAGTGAGTTTAGTGATTGTCCAAATTTAGTACTTAATTCTTGGAGCAAGTATAATTCAGGTGCGTCATCCAAATTTCCCAGATCCCTAAACTCTCAATTCTCTTACACCCCAAATTACAATTTCCCCAAATCCGAAAATTTCCAAATCTCCAACTCCCCAAATACCAAAATTCCCAAATCCCTAAACTCCCAAATCTGGAATGTCCAAAGTCCACATGAACACCAAAATAATTTGTAATGTAATAAATAATAAAAATGTAAATCTGAAAATAGAGAGTCGAAGCACAAAGCGCGAAGAAAATTTGTGAGTGGGAAATGGTAAATCTCCGCATCGAAGGTCCAATTACAAGAGACATCCCATTCTTTTTCCCCGGGGCACCCACTCTCGGTTGGCAGACAGAGAACAAGGGGCCTCGTAGGCAGCGAGGGTGATAAGGAGCAGATCAGACACGATAGCAACGACGGCTTTGTGTCGTCGGAAAGCGACGGGAGATCATCGATCAAAGCACGGCGAATATGAATGGTTGCTCCGTGTATACTCGTTGCAGACGTTTCTTCGTTGTACGGAGAAATTTGCAAGTCCGGAGAAAGAGAAGAAGAGGGTTCGAGACCACACGCAGCACGAATATTCTCGATTACTCGACTCGTGTTCTCGCGCAGACGTTCCTAGGTGACGGAACTTGCCTCTTGGACGGAGTTCAAGCTTTGCCGGGATCGTGCGAATTGTTCGGATACTTCGCTTTCATTGGTATTTCTAGCGAAATCTACAATCGGTAGTCTTCGGAACTTTATAGATATTCGAGTTAGGGGGTTAGGACACTTGGGATATTTGAGTTATCTTCAGAATTCTTGTAGTTACTCAAACCTTCAGTACTCGAATTGCATACATTCAGAATTCAGAATTTAACTTTCGTAGCTAACCTTCATAGCCATACTTAATAGTGAACCTTCATAGCTAACCTTAATAGCCAACCTCAACAGTGCACCTTCATAGCTAATCTTAATAGCCAACATCAATAGTGAACCTTCATAGCTAACCTTAATATTGATCTTTAATAGCCAACATCAATAGTTGAATATTCATAGCTAACCTTAATATTGAACCTTCATAGCTAACCTCAACAGTGCACCTTCATAGTTAACCTTACTAGTGAACCTTCATAGCTAACCTTAGTAAGTCAACCTTGATAGCTAACCTTAGTAAGTCAACCTTGATAGCTAACATTAATTGTTAACCTCCATAGCTATCCTTAGTACTTAACCTTCATAGCTAACCTTAATAGCCAACATCAAGAGTGAACCTTCATAGCTAACCTTAATATTGAACCTTCATATCTAACCATAACAGTGAACCTTCATACTTAATCTTATTAGTGAACCTTCATATCTAACCTTAATACTGAAGCTTCATATGCAACATATAAAGAGCACAAAACCATAGGTAGAAACATTTCACATCCGACGGTGTCGAATGCAGACGGACGAGTCTCAACAAAGTTTCGTCGAATCTCGCACAGGGAGGGCCGACACCATGGGGTTCTTGCTACCCGCCAACTTTACAAACCTCTTTACAGATCGTTATTCGTTCGATCGAGGCCACACATAAATCGGACCCCGAAAGAGAATGGGGGAAGGAAGAAGAGGAAGAGGGTCTTTGGTCAGCGGTCGAAATAGCACCTATGTGCCGTGACCAACGAATATATCGTTCGCCGACCGGAAAACTTATTCCGATCGGCTTAGTCCGGGTCAGAGGCTGTCGTAAAATCAGCCGGGAACACCTGCTGCGTCCTTCTCGATCGGTGACCCTTTGGGACCCCTGTCCGTTTCGCTGATTTTCATGATAGTTTTTGACCCACCGCGAAAACGTACGCCGTCGGCTGAGTTACGAGTGAATGGGGGGTTGCATAGGGAATCTTGGGATATAGGGGAAAAGATGTGCATGTGTATTATACAGAGGTATGAGTTAGGTGTCATTTTTTGTTGCAGGTGGGTTCTTCTAGAGTGATTCAAGAAGTTGGGGGTTTTGGGAGATTTGGGATTTGGGGAAATTGGAAGGTGGAGAATAGGGATTTGGGGAATTTTGAATTTGGGGTGTAGGAAATTTGGGAGTTTAGGAACTTGGGATTTTGGTATTTGGGGAGTTTGGGAATTTGGGGAATTTGGAATTTGGAGAATTGGAGATTTGGGAGATTTGGGATTTGGGGAATTTGGAAGTTGGAGAATAGGGGATTTGGGGAATTTTGAATTTGGGGTGTAGGAAATTTGAGAGTTTAGGAACTTGGGGATTTTGGTATTTGGGGAGTTTAGGAATTTGGGGAATTTGGAATTTGGAGAATAGGAGATTTGGGAATTTAGGAATTTGGGGAATTGCGATTTTGGAAACTAGGAAACGAAGTTTAAGAACTTAGATATTTGAGGTTAGAATTTTGGAACTTGAAAATTTGAGAATTTGAAACTTACAAAGTCTCTCATAAGATTCTCCAAAAATCTCCAAATAATTTTACTAGACTTCCTCATCTTCTCATCTTCAGAATCCTTTCTAGCTTCTTCCTACGCGTTCCTCAAATTGTCGCAGTTCCAAAGGCAAATGTTAAAGGTTGAATACCGTTAACCATATAACGAAAAGAAGTCGAACATTGTACCACACGTATTTTAGTGTCTCGTCAAGAAACGCTTCTTGTATACATTTCATGGGCTTCTATACGCACAATGTATGATTTGTATCCTTTTTATGGCTTGATTTATGAAGAAATTTCAATGTTCATGGTCCGAGTATACGACTGCGGTTGACGTTCAGTTTGTCAGCGTACGGTACGAAAACTTTCGAAATTCTCGCCGATAATTTCACGATACTTGTCCGAGCAGTTTTTCCAAAAAATAATTCCAATATTTTCAACTTTAACTGTTGCACTATGGTGCGTCACTAATCACAATATTAAAACAGGAAGTCGAAATGTTATGTAAATTATAATATTATGCGACTATGCAAATTATAATTGAACAAATTGTAGCGCATTGAAAATTCGAGTAAAATTGTTGAAGGGGACGCCGCGTGATAATTATCGAAATCGTTCGTGACCGAAGTGCCGCCGTTTAGTCGTGAAAGTATCTAATAAATTGGCGACGGACGTTGAATAAATCGCGAGATCTCGAATGCTAGTGAAGAAACTCAACGAAACGACGGGGTCGTTGTAGGTCCGGCCGTAGGAAGGAAACGCGGCGAGCAGGCATCCAGCATTTTATGAATAATGGTCGCAAGAAACGTTCCTCGACGCGAGCCGTACAGTGGGCGTTTCTTCCTTCTTTTTTTCTTCCGTGTTTCACTTTTACGAGCCATTCGTTGCTCGAAGCTGGAGGCACCGTGCGTCCGCCGGGCTTCAAGCCGACCGACACGTCGATCCGGGTTCCAGCCATTTCCTGCGATCAAACGTTCCATCTAATACCGAACGGATGGCTCTTACAACCCTTTCATTACGACACGCCATTCTTCGATGCTTTTTGCCTTGCCCTTGTCCCTTGGCCGAAACCGGAATCACGCGCATCCAAACGCCTTATGAATCCTTAGAAACTGTTTATCATGGTTCCATTTGCGAGGTTCGAGGTTCAAGGTTCAAGGTTCGAAGTCAAGATTCGAGGTTCGAGGTTCAAGGTTCAAGGTTCAAGGTTCGAGGTTCAAGGTTTGAGTTTCAAGGTTCAAGGTTCAAGGTTCGAGGTTCGAGGTTCAAGAACCGAGATTCAAGAATCAAGGTTCAAGAATCAAGGTTCAAGAATAAAGGATAAGAAATGAAGAACCAAGGTTCAATGTTTAATGCTCAATGTTCAATGTTCAATGTTCAATGTTCACTGTTCAATGTTCAATGTTCAATGTTCAATGTTCACTGTTCAATGTCCAATGTTCATCGTTTAGGGTTCAATGTTCTGTGTTCAGTGTACAGTAGTCAATGTTCATCTTTAAGGTTCAATGTTAAATGTTCAGTGTTCAACGTTCAACGTTCAATGTTCAATGTTTAATGTACAGTGTTCAATGTTCATGGTTTAAGGTTCAATGTCCAATGTTCAATGTTCAATGTTCAATGTTCAATGTTCAATGTTCACTGTTCAATGTTCAATGTTCAATGTTCAATGTTCAATGTTCAACGTCCAATGTTCATCGTTTAGGGTTCAATGTTCTGTGTTCAGTGTACAGTAGTGAATGTTCATCGTTTAAGGTTCAATGTTAAATGTTCAGTGTTCAACGTTCAATGTTCAATGTTCAATGTTTAATGTACAGTGTTCAATGTTCATGGTTTAAGGTTCAATGTCCAATGTTCAATGTTCAATGTTCAATGTTCAATGTTCAATGTTCAATGTTCAATGTTCAATGTTCAATGTTCAATGTTCAACGTCCAATGTTCGAAGTTCACCATCCAAGGTTCACATCCATAAATCGAACCGTACACAAATTTTCCACATTCTACCCCTACTTCACACAACCAACACCTCTTCCCCCATGAACGATTACTTATCCCCATACCCATTTTCAAACATAATAATATAAATCTAAAATCTCATTTGATCCACGTTCTGCCTCGTTAAAACTTTATCACATCATCAATACGAACTCTTAATACGTTCATACTCCATAAAAGTACACCTTTTAATTCAACTTGAAAACCGAATGCGATAACGAAGAAATTAAATCATAACGAGTGTATAACCGCGATCGAACATTTACCATACAATTATCGAACCAGTTTACCATAAATTTTAAAGATCCACGCGTCGGAGTCGGCCATTAATTATCACCTTAATTCAATTGTACAGTTACAGTCCCGGTTGACCATTATTTTTCGGAATTTTTCACGTTTTCAAAATTGAAAGGCTAATAATTATAGCCATAAAAGTGAAATTTTACGTGGTCCCTCGATGGGTAAAATTCGAAAGCAGAAGAAGAAAAATCAGCCGACTCCCGGTGTTCCCGTTTCCACGAACGGGATCGGATCATTAATCCTCGAGGTACATTAATTTCCCGCGAACGCGAGCTACGTCGAGGTTAGGCGAAGCTGGTGACCAGATGGCAGCGGGTTTGTTGCTCATTAGGTCGTCACCGGACCTTTCGCACTTCGCTTAGACGTGGTCGCGCCTACATCCGAAATCCGACGATCCCCGAAAACGATGCTCGGATACACGTTAAGGAGCTGCTTCATTGAGGAAGTTACAGGAATACCCGGCTTCTAGGGACCACCCAGTTTGCGATCAACGACGCCTTTGGTAACTAGATAACCGATTTCTTCAAATACACTCCGCTTAGTAAATATAAACTCGCATTTCTGATGATCTGATTTGAGACGAAATTATGGTCTGTATTAGAAATTTGTAGGGTATTGCTTCTAACTTATTACGTCAAAGAAAATTACGAAGCTGCGTTTCGTGAAGCTTCATTTTTGAACGTTTCATAAATGTACCATACTTGTACAGCTCGTTGTGTAAATACAACAACCTCTTCATATCTGAACGCTTGATAAATGTACCAATCTTGTACTGCTCGTTTTGTATATACACCAACCTCTTCATTTCTGAACGCTCGATAAATGTACCAATGTTGTACAGTACGTTGTGTAAACATACCAACTTGATATTTTTAGTGCTTTTCTTTGTAAGGAAATATGGACTGTATTCTCTAAATATTAATTTGTAGCGTGTAAGCAAAAAAAATTGTGTAAACGCTCGGTTAAACAAAACTTGATTTGTGGAGGTTACATAAATGTACCAATCTCGTACCGCCCGTTACATAAATGTCCTCACATGTTCAGTGATCTGATTTCCTACAAAATTACTTATAAAATAAATTATCCCAAAACAGTCAACTAAAAAAAAATTAAAATAGCAAAGGAGAAACGTGGCAAATAAAAGAGAAAACACCGTGGCCAAAGTAAAAAGCAAAAAACGGTACTCCATTAAGGAAAGAGAAGTACGAGGTTGTCGATACGGGACGAAACAATAAACGTTCGGTCGAAAAGTAATAATTCCCGTTCCGTTTCGTTCGTTTTTCAGGATGATCGGGGTGGAACGAATCGCGGCACACCGGAGACTGACCGTATGCATATATGTATGCAGCGTGTAACGAGTTTCGCGATGATTTACGTTCCCCTGACCCGGTGAAACTAATCTGTATTTGTTTATTTAGTCAAACACAGTCGTTGGAAGAGGTACCAGGCACCCGAGAGTCCTCTGTCCTTCTTCTGTCTCTCTGTTCATCTACTATCCCCGGCTCGTTTTCCTTCTTTCGTTCTTTTTTCCGGCGCAGATCTACGCCGTGATTTAGGGTTTCGGGTTTCGATGCACTCGCCGGCCCGTTGTGTTTACCATTCCGTTGAATTTATTGCCGGAACACGAAGATAGCCGGCGAACGAGCGAGAAAGCAATTGGATTCGCACTACGATTCTCGCGGACGACGCGATACACCCTCGACACGCTTCGTTCGCCAAATTAGCACTCGATCTTTCGAATTCGAGAAATTCCGGACGCAAATTTTTTAGTGGGGACGAGTATCGGTGCATAGGGGTGATGTTGAGAGGATATTTTGATGAGAGGACGGGGTTGATGGCAGTTCAATTTGGGGATTTGGAGATTTGGAGATTTGGAGATTTATAGATTTGGAGATTTGAGGAGTTGGAAATTTGGAGACTTGACAATTTGCAAAATTGAAGATCTAGAGATTTGGAAAATTGAAGATTTAGAAATTTAGAGATTTGTGGATTTTGAGATTTAAAATTTAGAAAATTAGAAATTCTGAAACCCTAAAACTTAAAGATTCCTAAATATTCTAACCGAAAATATATTGAATGCCAATTCTGAAATTCTGCAAATTTCCCAAATTTCTCTAATTCCCCAAATTCTTCAATTTCAGTAAATGGAAATACAGAGATAATTAAATGATGGTAAAAGAAACGAAGAGAAATATGATACACGAGTAAGTGCAAGTCTGATGTTGAATGTTTATTGAACCATAAACGCCCCCAGTAATATCATCACAATTAATTCATCTCGTTCTTCATTTTTAGCTGAGATGAACTCTTCAGATTTCTTCAACTGGAATTATTTGGTGATACTTATCAATTAGTTACACTTCATGTATAGCACCACTATACTTGTCGGGAACAGACTGTTATATCACGTGAAGTGGAAATTCAGTCAACTTTATTCGAATTAATTCTTTGTTGGAGTATTTTCAAGCTTAAGTGACATGTTTCAGGTTAGGTTGAAAGTTAGGTTAGGTTGAAACTTTATTAGATTATGTGAGGTTAGGTTGAAACTTTATTAGATTGCATTAGGTAAGGTTAGGTTAAGTTAAAACTTTATTAGATTGGGTTAGGTGAGGTTAGGTTCAAACTTCGGTAGATTAGGTAAGGTTAGGTTAAGTTAAAATTTATTAGATTGGGTTAGGTGAGGTTAGGTTCAAACTTCGGTAGATTAGGTAAGGTTAGGTTAAGTTAAAACTATTAGATTGGGTTAGGTGAGGTTAGGTTCAAACTTCGGTAGATTAGGTAAGGTTAGGTTAAGTTAGAACTTTATTAGATTGGGTTAGGTGAGGTTAGGTTCAAACTTCGGTAGATTAGGTAAGGTTAGGTTATTGACAATTATTATTCCCAAATCTAAAACTTCTCAAATCTCAATCTTCCCAAATTTCCAAAACTACAAATCTCCAAATGTCCAAATCTACAAATTTGCAAATCTCCAAATCTCCAAATCTCCAAATTTTCAAATCCCCAAATCTCCAAATATCCAAATCTCTAATTCTACAAACAGTCAAATCTTAAAATCCCCAAATCCCCAAACTCCTAAATTTCCAAGTCAATACATCCCCAAATCTCGAAATCTTGAAATATCCAACTCTCTAAATTTCCAAATGTCCAGGTCCCGAAATCTTGAAATCCCCAAATTCCCAAATCTCCAAATCCCCAATTCCCTACATCCCCAAATCTCCAAATCTTGGAACTCGTCAAATCCCCAAATCCCCAAATCCCCAAATTCTCAAATCTCTAAATCTCCAATTCCCCAAAGTCTCCGAAGAACCTCCCAGAAACCGTCGAGCACCGCATCTCTGCTTATTAAATCCATCAGCAGCATAGAGATCGTTGTCGCGATGACGCAGCACGTGCGCTCGCATCCCTGTGCTCGCATCAAAGCTCGCCAACGAGCCAGCGGGGTGCACGCCGAGGGGGTGGGATTACGTCGTTAAATCGGTTACGGTTCACCGAACTGTCATCGAGGATCGAGCACAGGTCTCTCGCTACCGGTGGTTGTCGCACCTGTGTCGTGCCGTTGTTATCCTCGCTTTGTTGCGTCGCGCACCGGCTGAAATAACACATCCGAAAACACCACGTGCGTCCACGCACATACACGCCCGATGCTCCGCTTACTAACGAGCCACGCTCGGCCTATAAGCTGCCAATTAACGGGCCATGAGAGTCCCGCTACGAGATTGCCCATCAATTAATTTCAATTCTCCCCGGTTGATACCACCCCTTTGCTACCCTGCATACTCCTTGTACTCTTCTTTCGCGAACAGGTGGCTTCGTGTCTATCCATGAGTATCGTCACATTTGTTTTTTTATGAAATTTGAAGTTTTGCGTGGGTTAGGTTAGGTGATTTGGGGATTGGGTGGTAGTTTTGGGTGGTTAGGTCCTTTTGGGTGATAGGTCCTTTTGGGTAGGCTAGATTTAACTTGGTATTTGTGTGATAGTTTCCTAAATTCCCCAAATACCTAAATTCCCAAATACAAAAATCCCCTAGTTCCTAAACCCCCAAATCTCCTACACGCCAAATCCCTAAACCCCCAAATTTCTAAACTCCCCAAATACAAAAATCCCCTAGTTCCTAAACTCCCCAAATCTGCTACACCCCAAATTCCAAATTCCCCAAATCCCTAACTCCCAAATTTCAAATTACCCAAATCTCCTATTCTCCAAATTCCAAATTCCCCAAATCCCTAAACTCCCAAATCTCCTACACCCCAAATCCCTAAACCCCCAAATCTTCCACACATATAATATGTTTTGAATCTTGATGTACAGGTTATGACAGTACATACATTATTGAAATTGACGTTTATTGTAGGTGATATTACGAAGGTAGCTTCTGGTCATATATGTAAATATATTTGTTCACATTTGCATGAGTTTCATATACAATCTTCATATATTGCTGATACTGATAGCTGAGATAAAATGGCCTTGCGCAACGCTCGTTGTGTAAACATCGAGGTTATGTTCCCATTCTACCATGTTGCAAATGGAAATTTGTACAGTGAATCATTTTCTAGATTGTAGACAGTGCAACAAAGTATACAACTGTATTTTATAATAAAATAATGTTGAAAAAACAAATTATATTTGCAACTTACCAATTTTATAAAAATTTACAATTTAAAAAAAATTACCTAAATTCTCCAAACACCAAATTACCCAATTTGCACGAATTCCCCCTATTACCAAAATTCCCTAGATACCAAATCTCTCAAAATTACCTAAAACAGCGATCACACAAAATAATTGTAATTATTTGTGGTGAATAAACCCAACTTGGAAAAATGATATGTGGCCAATATATCATGCAACATAACTATATCACACACGAGAAGAAAACCCAAGAAGATAATAAAGTTATTACCCATCGGTGATTATCGATTTATGCAAAAGAACGTTAATACCAAGGATGTTATTCATCTTTCAAGTCGATCAGCCATCAATCATCGCAACGGCCATTCTTCTCGCCCACGATCATCCTCGCGAGAAAACAGCGTATGCGATAAAACAAGACGGAATACGCGAACGGTTACGTGGCCAGAATTATCGAGAGAGGCAAAAGAATGGTCTCGCCTCGATGACGACAGTCGACGGTTCCTCGGAATAATGCATTTCAATTAATTAGCTAATAAGCTGTCTCATTAGGAATAAATGGCATCGGCGTTGGTGGCGATGTTTGGTTACGTCACTCTTGATTAACCTGATTGGGTAAAGATGCGTTCCTAGCGTTTATACGAATAATTACGATTATTCTACAGGGTGTTTCAATTTATGATTTCATATAGAATTTATTTAAAAAAAAAATCTTACAATTCATAAACTGCAAAATTCCTCAATTCATGTGTTTCAGTTTATGATTTTATGTGGAATTTATTTTTTAAAAATGTCAAAGTATATGTACAGTGTGTTTCAATTTATGAATTCATATAGAATTTATTTTTTAAAAACTCTCACAATTCATGAACTAGAAAATCACTTCATAATCTTGAAAAATTCCCACTGTATAAACTTGCGAATACCCCAACTTACAACCCTAAAAATCCCCAAATTCACAAGTCTAAAAATTGCCCGAATTTTCGATAACTAGATATCCTTGTCCCCTAACCAAAAACAACACAAGAAGAATTTCTGCATGTCCGCATAAAAGTCACACCATATTTTTTTTCGCTCTTAAAATAAATCGAAATCTAACAATTCGAAGGAATCGTGTATCGGTCCCCCTGTTCGTCGATATCTTATCGAGCCGCTTTGTACCGGTTTAATTAACGATTAATAATATTCGCCGGCCGTTACGTAAATACGAGTCTTTACGAGTACTCGAGGGCCGATAACGCGAGCCAGGGCAATAGAAACGTATGAAAATCGAAATGGATTCGTGGGGAAACCGGTCGTCGGATCCAGGAGATACCGTAACAGGGATTATAACAGGAACTCGACCGGACGCCACTCGTTTGTTTCTCCTTTATCACGGCCCGGGCTTCAGCACGCCTCTGCCAGTCAAATTAACGTGTTAATTGCTGTAAAGGGAGAAAACCAAGCGCCGACAACGGTCAGCTAAACGCTCCGAGACTGTTTGCTTATGAATTATGCGAAACGAAATTGAATATCCCGAAAACGATTTTCGACCCCCTTCGCCATTGAAACTGGATGACTTCCTCGAATTGTCACTATATAAATATTCTGTCTCTCTGTTTCCTTTCGATGGAGTCTTATGCTTTTTTTGGTTAGGTTAGGTTTGCAACCAGGTTTGGATTTTATGAGAGTTTGGGATTTTTGGGGGTTTTAGGGTTGTTGAGGTTTAGGTTAAGAAATTGGGGAAGTTTTTGGTTAGGTTTGGTTAGATTAATTGAAAATAAGTTTGGGTTTGATGAGAGGTTGAAATGGAATTGAACAATTCCTAGATCCATAATTTCCCAAATTCCCTAAATACCAAATCTCTCAAATTCCCCAAATTCGAAATCTCCCAATTTACCTACGTTCTCCCAATTACTCAAATTTCCCAAATTCCCCAAATACCAAATCCATCAAATTTCCAAAATTCCCCAAATTTCAAATCTTCTAATTTACCCAAATTCCTCCAATTACCCAAATTTCCCAAATTCCCTAAATACCAAATCTGTCAAGTTTCAAAAATTCCCCAAATACCCCAAATCCCCAAAATTTTCCATAGATCAAAAGTTCCTAAATCTCCAAATCCCCAAAATTCTCAAATATCCCCAAAAAACATAAAACTACACAATTCCATAAATTCATAAATCTGAACTATACAAACTATTTTCCCTAGTGAAATCTGTTTTCTCTAGTGAAATCTACGTTCCCTCTTACAAATGTACAAATTTCAAATATTTCCTCACCATATCATGAAATCATGAAATTCACTGAACACAATAACCGAACTGTACACGATTTTCATTAACTCTGAAAAGAGGATACTCGAGGAGGATAATATATTCATATGTCAGTTGATAAATATTCATAGGCAATATGCAAATGTAACCAGCCTTATCTCGTCTCGTATCTTCGTATACAAATCTTTATATCTTCCGTGTTAGCGATTATCATAGGAACACGGTCATTGTTAGCATATTATTTTGATACTTGAACATCACGTACCTACAGATTTATGACAACCGACGGTCATTCTTTAAAATGTCGTATTTTTAAATCAACAGTCTTTGTATTTTTAGCATAACTTTGTGGTATAACATTTCTAAATTTATATTTATGTGGAATATTTATTTTTAGGTAAGCAGTGTAGTGTGTTACGGTTTGGACTAAAAATGAAACGACCTGTAGTTAAGAAACTTTTTATACATTTCGTTACCTCCACACCCTATAACTCCCCGCGGTATATTTAATTCCACGTTTGGTATTTCAACGGGTCGCAATTCCACGCAGGATAATTCCATGCGTAATAATTGCACGCGTTCTAACTCCACGCCTTGTATTTCAACGCGTCGTAATTCCACGCGTGATAACTCCACGCGTAATAATTGCACGCGTCCTAACTCCACGCTGTGTATATCAACGCGTCGTACCCTGCGAAGCAAATATCTCGACAATCGAAGAATCGCGAGGGTTGCGACGAGTGTGGTGGTTGAGAATCGGTAAGAAGTCTCTCGACGGCCGGCTCTCTATTTCCAGTCGGTGCGAAATGTAACGAGAATTCGGTGAACGACATCGTCGAGTCTCGTTCCCAATTTATCGGGTAGGTCGCATTTCACCGGAAACGAAAATACGAAAGCGCGACAACGCGACATTTTCCCTCGCCACCGTATCTCCCCCCCGGCCTCGTCGCCATTTTGTATATAAACCTCGTCACGTTATTATTTCTCGCCGCTACACGCTCATTAAACCTCCTCTCCTTGATTTTTTCAGTGGCACCGAGCCTCCGCCGAGCCTCCTCGTCCACGCCCCGATGAACCCTCTCTCTCTTTCTTTCTCCGCGTGTGTGCGCCTCTCTCTATTTCGCTCTCTTGTTCCAGAGGTATCTCGACTCGGTTGGAGAAGCCCGGGACTCACTCGTCTCGGTTTCCGCGGTCCTCCTTCAGAAACGCTTCCTCTGAACACGCCGAGCACCCGCAACCCTTTCGCCGAGCACTTTTGACGCCCCGCGATACGCTCGAATACCGTTCGACAAGAGGATTCGGGAGGCGACGAAGTTTTTTCCCTCGTTGCTTCCTGCCGATGTTTCTTCCTTTCGGCGCGAAACTGTCAGCCGGCAGAAACGGATTTATTTCAATTTTATGGCACCTCTTTTTCTTTTCTTAAAACACCATTTTTTTCTCAGATCTATGTTTTTTGCGAAGCACAATAGCTGGATATGGTAATCGCATGAGAAGCTACACGTTTATAAACGGGAAATGAAGAGACGAATTTTGTTGTATATACAGGACGTTTCATTTTTGTTGGACCATGTGGGCGTATTCTATGATTAAAAATAAGAGAAAACTGGAAATGTTTTGTTACAATGTTATGATGATTATGCAATGAGTGCATTCATTATTTTGCAAGAGGAATGGACCTTTTATATATACAGGGCGTTTCAGCAATTATTACGTATGGAATTATCACGCGTGGAATTATGAATTGCACTTATTAATGCATAAGATTGCGAACCGTTGCAACACAACGCGTGGAAGTGTGACGAATGAGCTTACAACGCGTAGAATTATGATGCATAGAATTGCAGCACGTGGAATTATGACGAGTGGATTTACGAGGTGTAGAATTACAAGCCGTAGAATTCCATCGCGTAGAATTATGACGCGTAGAATTATTATCTGCAGAACCACACAGTATAGAATTACAGCATGTGGTATTAGGACGAGTGAAAGTATGAAGCATGGAATTATTACGCGTGGAGTTACCCCGCGTGAATTTACGTTACAATACAAAACTTAAAATATCAAAATTGGAAACCAGTAAGATAATAAAACACTACCACAATATTATAACAATATCCAACAATACTCCAATAGTCCAACAATAAACTGATGGTCAATTATCTAGCAGTCCTTTACAAATGAAGATCAATCCCGCCAATCTTCACCTTAATTGAAACAAACTTGTACTCGCTTCCTGTAAGAACACATCAAAGTATCCAAAGTATCGAAAATAAGTTTAAAATAGAGAAATTCTGGAGTTATAACGCGAACAGTTTCCGTCTTCCGTAGAAGAACTGTCCTCAGAGTCGCAAGATTTATCCAGGCGCCGGTTCTCTTTGCGAGCGAGCACTTTCGACGCCCTGCGTCACGCTCGGATACCATTCGACAAGGGGTGCCGCTCTTCGTGGCCAATAATTCAGACTTCAAGGCACGGGCGTGAAGATCGCCCTGACGGAATATCAAAAGCCACGCTTCCTCTTGCACCCTCTTTCGTTTCTCTCTCAAAGAGCTCGTTCTTCGCCTCTGAACGTTCACAGAAGCCGAACCAGCCGACTGCTTTTCGTGAAAAGCTCTCTCGATCGAAAATTTCATCGAGGTTCAAAGCTTTTCACAAGCCTTTTGATTGATTGGAACAAAATCATTTCTAGAAATTCAAACTTAGCAAATTACCAAGTTCACACCCTCAAATTATCAGACTTCAAAGATACCGAATCCAAAGTAACCCCAAATTCTCGCAAATTACCAAATCTCAAAAATCCCCTACAAGACATATCGCAGACTAGTTCACCTATCTTCCACAAGACCATAAAAAAAATATGAACGTCCAAGCACAAATTATCTCAAGTTGTCCGTGCGAATTCCGAAAGAAGGCGTGCGGACGCAAGCGAGCCGGCTAATTGTCGCGTTCCCCGCCGCAAACAAAAAACGACCGCATCCAAGTTTCGCCGGCAAAATATACCGTGGCGTGACATCTCGCAGCTATTACGATGACTCGCTGCGTCAGGTGCAGCATCGCTCACTGTCCCACGCCGATGTAATTCAAATAGCCCGCTCTGGCGGCCATCTTGTCCACCTCCTTTTGTGCACCACACGCTTCTTGTTCGTTTCTTACTTTCTTTCGGGGCCGTTCGTCGCGCGTCGCCTCTTTTTCGGCACGCTCGTGAACCGCTAATTAGCGCGGACTTTGCGCGCCGCGTGGATCCGTGGAATCCGCTCGGTTGTTCGTCACCCTACGAGAACACACCCTTTTCTCGCCTTACTCGATTTGTACGCGACTTCCGACATCTTACCAGACGTCACGACCTTTGACTCGCGTATCGGGTTCAAACTTTGAGGGATATTTTGGGATGGCGATGACAATCGTCTTGTGAAACCGGAACTCGCAACTCTAAGAAACGGTGGAGAAATTTTAAGTTGAAGTTGAGATCGGTGTATGTGTACTTGTCTGTGTACTGAAATTGGGATTTGCTAGTAGGTCAATTTTCTAGTTGTAGGATTTGCTAGTTTGTTTCGAAAATTTGTCATAAAAATATTTTATATAAGAAATCTGAAAACTACTTGAAAAGAAGAAAATTGAAAGACATAGAATGAAAGTGAAGTTGGTTCGGTAATTTTTGGCAGACAGTGTACCGGCGTTCGCGACGATACGTGAACGTATATATACGCGTCATTGCCAAGCAAAGCCGGTAGGCGGAGTCCTGAGTGAACACACATGGTTGTTTCATTCCCCGCGTATTTGTCAGCACGATCAGCCTCATGACTATCTACATTCTACATGCTTTCTCAGACGAGAATCTTTTTATCTTCCTCAGCTCCAATCAATCTACAAGCAACGATACATCTCACGAATGACGAGAGGAAAAACATATTGAACATCGTACCGTTCTAACCTAACATTTCAATTCGACGTGTAATTGCACAGATGAGAATTTATTTTCAATTTCGTTCGAAGTTAGTTCCTCAAGTTTTCTGTAACAAATGTAATTTACAGAAATGAATTTTGTTATTTGTGGAAGAATGTGCTTCGATTTTTATGACCTTGAAATATGTTATCAAGGACGACATTCTGAACAAGTTTTCTTTATATATATAGCCGCCGATCGGTCTTAGTTTTGGAGATATTCGCAAAAATTTATTAAGGTGATAATTTTTTATAGTGGGGCGTACGTTCACCCGATTTTGATGACCTTGAAATATGTTATCAAGGACGTCATTCTGAATAACTTTCCTTTATATATATGACCGCCGTTCGGTTTTAGTTTCCGAGATATTTGCAAAAATATTCTCGACGCTATAATTTTGCATAGAAGGTCGTACACCTTATCAATTTCAATGACCTTGAAATATGTTATCAAGGACATCATTCTGCACATCTTTCCTCTCTACATATAACCGCCGATCGGCTCTAATTTCCGAGATATTAAATAAAATTGACCGCGAACGTCCCAGCGTATCGAACCGAGACCCTTTTAATTACCAACTTTTGAAAAACCAACGAAAAACTGTGATCGCAGCAAGGTAACGTATCGATAGGCCAAGGTTAACGAAGTCTCGGCCAGCAGGAGTGGAGGGTTCTCACATTTTGTTCTCACGTTGAAAACAATGCCGGGAATCGTGGTCTCGTCGAGCGATAAAACGTGAACACAGCTCTCCGTTCCGTTCGCATTCGAGGACCGTTCGTTCTCGAGGCCGATCAGGCGTGATCGAGAGACGACCAAAAGATTCCTAGATCCTTCGTGGCTGATGTCAGCTCTGCCCACTGTCCTCTGACCGGTTCGGGGATCGAGATGTCGATAAAGCGAATGATCGATGCTGGCCAGCGAACGACACTCGGGAAACCTCTGCTTCGTTGACAGTCCACTTTGACCACCTATCATTTACTTGCTTCAACTTAAATTCATCCTGATTTATTCGTCAAATACCTTGATTAACTCGTTTCGTTATTATCCTTTTGTACGTTCTTTTAATTGGAAATTCATTAGGGTTCATTCGATCGTTAGTATAATTATTGTTGAATCATGAGATCTTGGTATATTGTCTCTTTGTTTATAGCTGGTTGTATAGTCTTGATATATGGCTCATACTATATTTGCTCTTTATTCATTGTTGAGATGCTTCTGTACTGCAGTCTCGATATTTGACTCATTCTGTACTAATTCTTTATTTTTATTTCTGAGATGTATGAACTGCAGTCTCGATATATGGCACACTTCTATATAATCAAAAGGTAAATTGTGTTTTGTGAACCTGTATTTTTATTTTACAAATTCGTTTGAGGACATTTTTGAAGTTGTACATTTAGAAATTTAAAGTGTGTTAATTTGGTAAGTTGGAATATTTAAAATTGATGAAATTGTAATTTTAAGAAAGTACGTGCGTTTATAAATAGTTAATTGAAAATTCGAAGATAAAAAGGCTATAGGAAGTGGCCAACACACCCACACATAATCCTCGAATCATGTTCTCCGTTCTCAGACATGTTTCCAGCGTGCACGATTTCCTCTTGAGATTATTCCAAATCCTGAATCAACAAGAGTTGTTCTTGTGGAACAAGAGCAAAGGGAAGATCGTAGATATTCCTTGTTGCGTTTATCCTTCAAATTCATCTCGATGCTTTTGCCAAATACCAATATCAATTTCCTATACAAGAACATTTATCCTTTCCTCCATATCTTACATTTTGTATCTTTGCAAGTTATTCAAATTTCCTAGTTCAAAAATTTAAAAATTCTACAGTTTCTCAAATTTAAAAATTTTATTACAAAAATTTGTATCTCTATATAAATTCCTAAATAAAATAATTCTATTTACAGAAAAACGCAACAGAACAAAAACAAGTACGCAGAAGCATCATACCCATAAAAATCGCGTTCTCCCATAAAACCCTCTCTTTAATCCGTTTATCCCATTGATCCAAGATTTGTATCAATTTGAGAAACGCGCGGAATAATCTCGTTTCGAAATCGCGTGTTCCATGCGTCAGCCGCTTACTCAGCGGCCATCATAATGCAGCTAAATGCATATATTGTACGCTGTCCTTTTTTTATCCTCGCGTTTCCGTTATCCTTCTCCGTGTTTCGCTTTCCTGCAGCCAGCAATTAATATTCCTTCGATCTTTCATCATTACTTGAAAAAAAAAAAAAAAATATATAAAAGAGAAAAAATCCGAGAATCGTGCACGAAAGTTCGCGCAAGCAACGCACAGGTTGCAGAAACGTTTCGATATTTCTCGAATATTAACCTTTGACGGTGTAGCAAAAATTTTACTTTATTCAACGTACGGTATTTACGAAATTGACTTGTCTCTTTTATAGAGTTCTTGGACCACTATGATTTTTTAAAATTTTTCATGTTTTTTAAATTAGAAGGTACAAGTGATATTATGTATTAGCTACGAAAGTATTACCAATTCTAACATTTTCAATTCTAAAATTCCCAAATTCCCAAATTCCCCAATTCCCCAATTCCATAATTCCCCATTTCAATAATTCCCCAATTCCATAATTCCCCAATTCGAAAATTCCCCAATTCCTAAATTCCCAATTCCAAAATTCCCCAATTCCTAAATCCCCAATTCCATAATTCCCCAATTCGAAAATTCCCCAATTCCTAAATCCCCAATTCCATAATTCCCCAATTCCTAAATCCCCAATTCCATAATTCCCCACCATCTAAATCCCTAATTTCAGTTCTAAAATTGCGTAACCTCAAATCAGTAAAATTAATAAAATTAGTAAAATTACAAATGAAATAATTTATTAGCTACTAACGTGATACACAAAATGACATAGTCCCATATCAATATAGCAAAAATTGAATGTAAACGGTGTCGTTTCGTACCCCAGACAGTTAAGAGTTAAACGAACGACATTCAGCGTTGAAATCGATCCTGAAAAAGTATTCGATACGGCCACTAAACTGCCGTATTCCGCTTCGTCGATTATCGATCATAGCCACTCGCAATATAAAGCATTTCTTTTACGAGATACGAATCTACCGACTCGAATGATTTAATTAACATAACTCGATTCCGGTTCTCGATCGATATTAATACCGGACGGTACTCATCGAGAACCCGTATTCGATCCTAAAATCTCGATTATCGAATCGACGCTTCGTCGGGATGATAAACATCGAAAATATCCCCGTATTATATTGCCGTCAGCCAATAATTAACAATGTTCGAGGCGAATGACCCTATTAGATGTTCAATTAAACGATTGGGATGGAAATTGATTGAACGAGCGAATTGCTCGTGGTGTTCGATTTATTAACAAGATGTGATGGTGATTTGGGACGATGCTAGGGATATTTCGATGCAAATGAACGTTTAATAGGGACATTTTGCATTATTAACTTTGTGCACTTGAGGGTTCATTAATTTGGCGATTTAAGAATTTATGGTTCTTATTATTATGTATACTTATTTATATGGGGATTTATTTAGGGATCTGGGGATTTTGGTATTTGGAAATTTAGGAATTTAGTAACTTGGGAATTTGGTGGTTTAAATAGTTCAACATAGTTGGAAATTTATACACTTTTGAAATTTGTGATTTTTAGAATTGTTAGTTTTTATTTGGTAATTTAGGGATCTAGGGATTTAAAACATTCAGAAATTTAGTAATTTAAGTACTTTTGAGTTATATTACCAAGTTTCAACATTCAAAATTTAGAAGTTTGGAAACTTAGCACTTCCCAAAATTAAAAAATTCAAAATTTTCAAAAATGATATGGTGATTTGTGGATTTGAGAATTTTGAGATTAGAAGCTTCAAATTTTATAAATTTACAACTCCGTCAATTGAAACTTAAGAAATTTCCAAAATGACTTCCAAAACACGATAACTTCCAATATAACAATTTTTACATTTGAAATCCACTTCTTTTCGCGCCAAAACTCCATTCAAAAACCATTTTAAAAAATCCAAGATAAATCACTTCAAATATACTTTAAAAAGCCCCTTCTCTCATACCCCAAATAATATCCCAAAAAAACCAACATAATATTAATATCAAACAATATATTCCATTATTTAAACAACACTACCTGCGCGCGCAGCCTGAACAACAAAATGGCAGCGCAGGTGTTTAACGCGAATCCTAGCAAAGCTTCAAGAGTCTCTTCAGCGACGTGATGTCGTTAAGCCCCGTTAGAAAGTCTGCCAGTAGAAAAAGGAAGTAAAAAACGATTGACAGACCGCGTACTCGAGAAATTTCATCGTCTTTCAGTTTTTACCGTAGGATAATTCGAGCGGAACGGCGATCCAGCCCCGCGTAATTCGGATTGGCGTGCGACTCGTAATTTTAATTTTAATGTCTACGCCGGTTACGCGTAACAGCCTCGTTAAATCATTACCAACCTTGCGGAGCCAAACCCGAACCCTCGTCCCGTCGCTTTCATCGGGAAACCTACTTTTACGAGCGTGTCTGTGCACTTGGAGGTTTCATTCGTTTATTGCACTTTGGATTTTTCCCTGCTTCGTTTAGTTTTTATAATTATTCGCGGAACGGGATCGACTTTATGGGCGGATTAGGATGCGGGGGAAATTTACACGTTCTAGAGTTGCTTTGGTAAGAGCTCTGTGTTTGTGAGGTTTATGTAAACGATAGGATTTCGAGTTTTAGATTAAATATGGAGACTTGCGGGTTTTTTGGTTTTTGAGACCATATTTTTGGGTTTTAGATAATTTGATTCACGATTTTTTTAATTTATTCATTTTGAAGTTTGTGATATTCAAATTTTCAAACATTCAAATTCGGAATTTTGAGATTTATAATATTCCAATTTAAAATTATTGAATTTTTCAAAATTTACAGATTCTCAAATATCCCCAAATTTTCAACTTTCTCCAAATCTCTAAATGTCTTAAACGTTGCAAATTTTTCCAAATCTCTAATTATCCCTAAACCCCCAAGTATCTCCAAATCTTCAACTTTCCCTAAATCCTCAAATCTTCAACTTTCCCCAAATCTCAAAATTTTCTAAAATTTTTAAATTTCTCCATATCCTCAAATATCCCCAATCTTCAACTTTCCCCAAATATCCCCAAATCTTCAACCTTCCCCAAATCCCCAAATATCCCCAAATCCCAGAAATCCATAAAAATCCCCAAAATCCGACAAAGAATTAGACATGCATCAAAAGGATAAAAAATAGTTGGGACAGGTTTGATAATAAAAAAGTCGACAGAGGCAGCGAGTATATTGTCAAAATATATTCAATGAAAAAATCATCTTGTAAAATTAGACAATCCGTTCCGTTCGTTACAAGGATATCGATAATAGGAGTGATAATAATAATAATAATCGTGGTCGTCATCATCATCATTATTACCTTGCCTAACAGAACCGCTACCGAATGCAATTAGAATCCCTACAACCTATAGCGGTGCCTTAAGAAACTCGAGGAACGTCCTTTATTTACACAACAATTACGTGAAATTACGTCAAGGATCAGCGTTCGGGCGCGACACGATTATCCATCCACCCATCGAATTTTCGCCATTTCTTTGAGCAATAATTAATACATAATTACACGCCGGGATAACCAGCCACGTGGCCAGGGTCCGATGAAAAAGGGGGTCCGACGCACGCTTCAAAAAAATACTCCTTCTTGCAAGAACATTCTTTTATAAGGTTACAAATCCGTCGATTAAAATTATACATTTCCATGCTTATTCCTAGTTCACCGTCTTTTCGAATCGCATTACAAACATTTTTTCCTGGCTATCGAATTAAAGGTCACGATGTCCTTGAGAACCTACATTATGGCGCATTTTCAGAAGTAACGCACAAAACAGACAAAGAATGTTGAAATGTCAATTCGGTATTATGCGACTATGCAGATTATTGGGCTAACTTTTGAGGTATGAAAAATTTGAGTGTATTAAAAATTAGTGAGATTTGTCAACGTGACGCATGGGTGCGTCACATGTTGAGGCACGGAGTTAATCTCAGCTATTAAAAGAAAGTTGAAATGTCAATTTGCAAAGTGCAGATTTTCTTCGGAACGAGGTTCTCAAGGATCGTGAGCGTTACCTTTATACCAAAGAATCCTTTCTGTGAACAAATCTTCATCTCACTCTTGACACAATGAAAGTTTCAGTAATAGTAAACAAGTATGAATAAAAAGGGCCCCAATTTTCGTGTGCCCGCTAGACACGGCCCTGGCGACACGTCCTCGCGATCGACGCGCCCGAACTTCTTTATAAATAATATATATATATATTTATTTATTTATTTATTTATATATTTATAATCGTATTATTTAACTCGTCGTTAAAAGCCAACGTTTCTCGCGGTACAACGCTCGAGCATCCACTCCCTCCATTAACGATTTCGATGACTTCTCGTCGACGAACGACACTCGAACACGCACGTCGCACAAATTAATCGATTACTATCGAAACTCTCCATTCGATTTTTTACTTCGATTCGTACGACTGTTATTTCGGTCGTGTACGCTTCTTCGGCTTCGAAAAGGCTGTAGGGAAATTTTATAACTGATTTTTATTTTGGGGAAATCTAGGGAAAATTTAGGGAGACACTGTTTTGGGAAAATCTAGGGGATGTTAGAGGTGGGTTGAGATTTGGGGAATTTTTTAATGTTATTTTGGAGTATAGTTGGAGATAGGAAGTTGGGAATATAGGGATTTTGGAATATAGGGAATTGGGAATGTATAGATATGGAAATATAAGGATTTCCTGTATGCAGAACCTAGAAATTTAGAAAACTAGAAATCTAGTAACTTAGAAACCCAGGAACCTAGAAACCTAGAAATCTAGTAACCTAGAAATTTCCAAACTTAAAAAATCCAAAAGTCTGCAAATTTATAAATGTCCAAATCAGAAAGTACAGAAATTACAAAACTCTACAAACGTCTACAAATTTTCAAATTAAAAAATATCCTAACATAACCCTGCAGATTCGGATAAAACAATTTAAATTTCCCGCCAAAATGTCCTCAGCGAAGAGCCCACACGATCCTACCGTCGCGAAACGTTGGCTTCTCACACAGCACTGGTAAAGTTCGTAACCCTTATCTAGGCTTACCTCAGAGCGCTTATAACCAATAAATAGACATCGACAACTAATTACAAACGCATTCGTGATCGGCGGCATCGCCCTCGAATATCGCCTCCGTCCGTGTCTCCTCCATTCTCCGTCGCTTACAATAAATACAACGATTCCTATTCTCTCTAAAAAAAAAAAAAAATCCTCCGCTATGGTACATGCGCTCTTCATCGTCCGATCGAGAACACTATTTCACCTTCGGCGAATAGCTTGAACGATGAAGAGGTTCTCTTCAGGAACGTGGGCTCCCGTTCGTCGCCGAACGTTCGCTGTTTATTTTCTTTTAATTATGAAAATTATTCACAGGAGTACCGGGGGGGGGGGGGGGGGGGGGGTGAAGAGTCCATATTCACTCGATCGTTCTGATCCGGAAACGGAAGTCCAGGGATCACGCGCAGTCCAAGGACGCCAAGGATGCGGGACTGTGAGGTCCGCCAAGCATGAATGGAGGACTCATCGGTGGACCGCCGCTTCCGGTGCTGTTGCCATAAAGCTCAAGGTCGCCAAGGGAACCGCCGTCCACGCTGCCGTCGCACTTGTCCGATTTCCCCTCCTGCTTCAACACCATGCGCCGCCATTTTGCGCGGGCGTTCTGGAACCAGACCTGCGGACACACGACGAGGATGGATTAGTATCGCCATGAACGGACTACGCTTTGCAGAACCCTGCGGTATTATCACATTTGTAAAATTTTTTTAATATTTAAATTTTTATGTCTTATGAAATATGTTCACGATATTTTGTTATATTTATTGCTCTTATTAGTATCGACATGAAGGGACCACACTTTTTAGGACCCTAAGCTATATGCACGTTCATCTATGCAATTTTTTTTACATGATATTTGAGAAATAAGGGATATAACGCGTAGTAATTCGGCGCGTTGCAATATAACGAGTAGTAATTTCTTTGCGTTGCAATATAACGAGTAGAAATTCGTCAAGTTGCAATATAACGCGTAGTAATTCGACGTGTTGCAATATAGTGTGAAACTATTCAATGCGTTGCGATGCAATAGATCACGATTCAGAACATTGCAATATAATACGAGGTAATATATGATATAAAGATACATGTGACAAAATAACAATTATAGTGTCTCCAAGAAAAGATTCAGGTTGTAGTTTTTCCTAGGCCTTTTCCCTAGCTTACTTTTATTTTCCCTAGTTGAACTAGCCCTCTCAAAATTCCCCTAGTTCCCCTATATCCCATATTAATCAACATTCGCGATGCTTATTACGGAGTATTTACTAGTTTCGAGTTCTGGTTCTTTTTTACTCTCTTTTTCGAGTGTCGTTGATGGTTTTGTAGTGTTGTTGAGGTTTTTATTGGCGAGTTTGCTGCATGGACGTACTTGAAGGGTGACCGCGATACGACTGTGGAATTTTGGATGAATATTAGAGTGCTTCATTTTTTAGTTCTCTTTTTTTAGTTGGACAAGTGGTCGTGTTTATACATATTTCGGTAGAGGATGAATTTGCGAAAGTTTATAAATTTTCAAATCCTCAAGTTCTTAAATTACTGAATTTGTAAATTTGAAAATTTTTTAATTTGTAACTTTCAAATTCTAATGTTTAAATACTGAAACACCACAATCTGTAAATAATCAAATAAATTTTCGAACCCCTAAATACCAATTTAAATTTGTAAGTGCCCCAATATCCTAATCTCCAAATACTCAAAGTTTGAAATCATAAAATACCCTAGTACCAAAATCTTAAAATCCCTAGATCCCCAAATTTCCCAATTTCCCAATTACCAAATTTCCCAATTCCTAAATTCCTAAATTCCTAAATTCCTAAATTCCTAAATTCCTAAATTCCTAAATTCCTAAATTCCTAAATTCCTAAATTCCTAAATTCCTAAATTCCTAAATTCCTAAATTCCTAAATTCCTAAATTCCTAAATTCCTAAATTCCTAAATTCCTAAATTCCTAAATTCCTAAATTCCTAAATTCCTAAATTCCTAAATTCCTAAATTCCTAAATTCCTAAATTCCTAAATTCCTAAATTCCTAAATTCCTAAATTCCTAAATTCCTAAATTCCTAAATTCCTAAATTCCTAAATTCCTAAATTCCTAAATTCCTAAATTCCTAAATTCCTAAATTCCTAAATTCCTAAATTCCTAAATTCCTAAATTCCTAAATTCCTAAATTCCTAAATTCCTAAATTCCTAAATTCCTAAATTCCTAAATTCCTAAATTCCTAAATTCCTAAATTCCTAAATTCCTAAATTCCTAAATTCCTAAATTCCTAAATTCCTAAATTCCTAAATTCCTAAATTCCTAAATTCCTAAATTCCCAATTCCCTAATTTCCCAATTCCCAAATTTTTCAATTCCCTAATTTCCCAATTCCCTAATTTCCCAATTCCCTAATTTCCCAATTCTCTAATTTCCCAATTCTCTAATTTCCCAATTCCTAAATTCCCAATTTCTCAATTTCTCAATTTCCCAAATTCCCAAATTCCCCAAACCTCAAAAAACCCAAACAGCACATCCCATCAAACACATCCAAAAAGGGTTTGTCCCGAAATCTCAAACCCTCTCTAAAAGAAGTCAATGAAAGTGCACGGAAGGAAAAAGCCCCGAGGCGTCTTCATCGAAGTCCAGTTGTACCGTCCAGTAATTTAAATGCAGGGGAGCAGCCGTCAGCGTGGACCTAGATAGCTACATCTCGCGGACAATGCGGCGATATATAATGCGTGGAGGCACTCTGTCAGCGGCGTTGGCCGAGTGTGCGTTCGAGGACAGAAAGACGGTTCCGATGCACGGGGATCCCCGACGTCGCCATTTTCAAGACGAGTCTCCTCCCCCGCGGACTGAAAACCA
The DNA here is from genome assembly GCA_945859555.1 of Megachile ligniseca. NCBI lineage: Eukaryota > Metazoa > Arthropoda > Insecta > Hymenoptera > Megachilidae > Megachile > Megachile ligniseca. Next base: position 4,516,598 of record OX243792.1, read on the forward strand.
CCGGAGGCTTCCAACCGACACAACGCGGGCCTCCCCTTCGAGCCCGTTCTTTCCCTAGCTCCTGGGCTTAGCCCGTGTGCAACGTGTTCGTGTCGAGAGGAGAGAGAGAGGACCGCGACGACGAACGCAGCCGCGGCGAACGAGCGAGTATTCGTGCGTTTCGCGATCAATATCAAGCAAGATGGCGACCAAGAACCCTACGCCGCACCGAATACAATAGCCAGACGTTGGTCTCGCTCGCTCCAGCGTGCCGTGGCCCACCGGAACAACCCGGCCTTCTCTCCTTCTCTGAATCTTCTTTGCCAACGGCGCCATCGAGACAAACCGTCTGCATGGACCCTCGAGGCTCGGGGACTGTCTGCGTTTCGGAGGATTTTGGGGATTTTTTACGAAATCGATTGGGGGAGGAGAATTTTTGTGGTGGAGTAAGAGGGATGAGGATTTGTAGATACTGGAGACTTCACGGAAGGTGGTGGAATGTGGATTCTGGGGAATTTTGGGGATTTTTAGGGAAATGGAGTAGTAGAGAATTTTTGAGATGTGGATTTAGAGATACTGGAGCCTTCGAGGAAGGCATATTGAGGATTCTGGGGGATTTTGGTGATTTTGGGAAAATTAGTGCAGCTGGAGATGGGAGTATAGAGTTTTGGGATATGGTGCGTGGAGAATGATTTCGTTACACAAACGGGGCCCAAATTTTCATAATTCCCAGAATTCAAAGTTTCTAATACTTAAGTCCCAAATTCTCAGTCATAAATTTCGTAGCTTTCAAATTTTAAAAGTCCCAAAACCCCAAATTTCAAAAGTTCTAAATACAATAAGTCCCAAGTTTCACAAGGCCCAAATTTTCCAACACCTAAATACTATAAGTCCCAAGTTTCTAAACAAGTAACTACAATATGTGTCCATTTCTCACAGTTCCAAATTTCATAAGTCCCAAATTCGCAATGTTTTATATACTCGAGACCGTAAAATCACAAGTCCCAAACTCGCAAAGACCTGTACACTCAAAGTACCAAAGTTCATAAGTCCCAAATTCCCAAAATCCAAAGTCTTATCTTTGTAATAAAGAATCTAACATTCCAAATCCTAAGCTTCTGAAATTCCAAAGTAAGTCCAAAAATCTGTACGTCCCAAAACCCATACGTCCCAAAATTATTATTTCCCAAAATACTTATATCCCAAAACACTTACATCGCAAAATTCTTACGTCCCAAAGTCCCTAGGTCCCAAAATCCTTTCGTCCCAAAGTCCCTACGTCCCAAAATTATTATTTCCCAAAATCCGTATATCCCAAGGTACCTACGTCCCAAAATTCTTGCGTCCTAAAATCCTTACGTCCCAAAATTCTTAAGTCCCAAAATCCCTACGTCCCAAAATCCTAATATCCCAAAATCCTTACATCCCAAAATCCCTGTATGCAAAAAATCAACAATAAGTCCCAAAGTCATCCAATTCCTAAATAAGTCCCAAAATCCGATATCGAAGTCGTGTAGCGATACAATCCGCGAGTCCATAGATCGAAGATCGCGTTGGCGAAAGGGCGTTAGTAGAAGACGCGGGCGTATCGTAGGCCGTGTAATTTAACGGTAGTGGGTTAACGAGGGCATCCAGAACGGTGGCGACGGTGGTGCTCGTTACGGCAAAACTTCCACGGCCGGGATTTTGAGTAGCGGCGGATTGACGGAGGGCCATAATTACGGGGAAAGGCCACAGAGGCTCGTCGACGGAAATATCACCGTGGCCCATGCGGTTCTTTTACCTCAACGCGCCGCCGGCAGCACGCACTAATTGGGAGTCGCGCGAGCACGCGGTTCGACCGCACGTGAATATTTTTATAGGAGCTGCCAACCGCCGCGAGAGAAAAAACGAACAACCGTCGAACCACCACCGGCTATCCATCTTCCAGCCGCGATTTTTCTCGGGCTCCACCGTTTTTTTTACACCAGACACTGGAAACCGTTCTTGACAGTGCTCCTTCGACCGATCGATATCTATCCTTAGGAACAACCTCCGAGAAACGTTGATCGAGTTGTTACGCTCGAAAAACAGACGACTTACATTTTTAACCTCTCCTCTCGGCAGACTTTATTCGTTTATTACTGTAAAAGGATTTGTAGAATTTGCGATATTTTGTTCTGTAACAATTGATAAGTCAAATTGGGGATGAAAAGGTCGTTTTCTGACTTCGCTGTTTTAATTTTTTATAATTTTTCTCTATCAATTTTCAAATTATTTCTCTTGTAAAAGCTTGTCCATGAACCCCACAAGAAGTCCTTCAACTGCCCATAGAATTTTTCAATTTAATTCTTATTAACCAGATACGTGTATTAAACCAGATGGAAATTGTTCAAGAGCACATTCTAGGCCCTACAGGAAATTAACGAGCGTGTCAATAAAGAACGTCTTGACAAACGACATTACAGAAACCGTAAAGAAAACAATTTAATCTAATAAACCACCTGAAAATTGTTCAAAAGCACATCCTAGACGTTCCAGGAAAATAACAAGCATGTCAATAAAGAACGTCTTGACAAACGACGTTGAACGATAAAGAAAACAATCGAATCATTTATCAGAGTCTCGAGAGATCCATCGTGGTGAGATCGAGAGGATCTATGGATTTTTCCCGGGCTTTTCAGCCGCTAACAACCCCTTCTATCTTTAAACCGCGGCCGAGTTGTCTCGGTTGTTTCGAGAGGCCGAAATAAACGTAACACGGTCGCATAAATTCCAAAGGCACCGCCCGAATCGAACAACACGACCGAGCGCAACGATACAATCTGTCCGAAACGGCGTCCCAAAGGTCTTGGGCCACTTTTAGCGTCTATGAAGGGCGTCATGCGTCATTGACGCCGAGCACTAATTGGAGGAGGCTGCTGCAACCGACTGCACACGACTTAGATTATTTTCTTCCGCCGCGGAAACTCGATAAATTACGGAAATTATAGAAATAGAAATTATGTGTGTGTGGAGGTACGTTCGATGGTAAACCTCACTGTGCAGTATTATAATTTAAAGGCTAATAGGGTGGTTTATGGAAAATTTTTTATTGGGGGAAATATGGTGTGTAGGGTGAAGTGGGGTTAGTGTCTGAGGGGATTTTAAGGGGTGGAGAATTTGGGGATTTATTTGGAAATTTTGAGGTGTGGTGATTTTGGGATTAATTTGGATATTTTGGGTTGTAGTGATTTGGGGAAAATTTGGTAATTTTGGGGTGTGGGGATTTGGGGATTTGGGAATTTTGGGGATATGATAATTTGGGGATGTGAAGATTTGAAAACTTGAGAATTGAAAATTTAGGGAATTGAAAATTTGGTAATTGGGGAATTTGAGAATTGAAATTTTAGGAATTTGAAGTTTGAGAATTGAAAATTTAGAAATTTGAAAACGAGAATTGAAAATTTAGGGTTTTTTCTACCAAAACCCCAAAATCTTCCCATCCCAAATGTCCCGAAATGAAGAATAACTTTCTCCCACGCTTCCACAACAGAAAAGAACAAGTATCCAATAAAAAAAAATGTAAAGAAAAAAGTGTATAACAAATTAACCAGCATATTCCATTGAAAAGCTAGGTGGAGCGTCATTAATTCCGTAGCTAATTTTCCGCGTGCAAAAAGGTAGCAGCCAAAGGAGGGAAAGCATAAAATGTACGCATACGGCGTAGCCATATTGGTTAGAAAACGATTGGTCGAATTAAAAGTCCGGTACGAGGAAAGAGATAGAGAAACCGTGATCGATTCTTACCTGTAGCACCCTTTTTGGCAAGCCAGTTTTCTGGGAAAGTTGCTTCAGATCCTTTGCGTCGGGATTGTGATTGATAGCGAAGTAACTCTTCATCGTCCTTAACTGGTGATGTTTGAAACTCGTTCTCATTCGTTTTGTTCTGCTGTTGGAACCAGGTATGCCGGGAGTAGCTGGCCCCCCTCTACCGAACGGCATATCTATGTAGTCCGCGTTCAAATCTGCAACATAAATCCCCAACATCCGGATTATGCGTCTTAATTAAACACCGGTGTCGCGGGTATTTTTGAAACCGCCCGTATCGGTCTCTCTATCGGCCTGGGGGATCTTTACTCAACCGGAGGGTTGCTCCTCGCTCGATTTATGCCCCGACGGATACAACCTTCGTCTTTTCGATACCAGCATCCTAGAATTTTTATCAAATTCCGGAAAAATATTCGTTTATTTGATATTTTATAGGAAGCTTACTCTCGCTTTATCGCCGCTTGTCATATAATAGAGACAATATTCGTCTACTTGATTCTAGCGTTGATGACTTCATAGAATTATTACTATTCTGTCGAATTAGTGTATGGGAGTAATTGGAGACGTTTACTTTCATTTTATTGCCACGTGTTTTATTGCCAATTCTATTAAATTTATTTAAATTCATTAATCTTTCTATAATTACTATTATTGCTAAACATTCTATTATCACGTGTTCAATTATCAGAATTTCTATTATCACGTGTCCAATTATCAAACTTTCAGTTGTTACTACTACTAAATGTTCAATTATCAAACGTTCTATTACTGAGTGTTCAATTATCAAACGTTCTATTACTGAGTGTTCAATTATCAAACGTTCTATTACTGAGTGTTCAATTATCAAACGTTCTATTACCACGTGTTCAATTATCAAACGTTCTCTCCCACATGTATCACCAAGTATTCTCATATCTTTTTAATATCATTATTTTGATTATTATTATTGGTATCAAGTCCTTGAAATGCATCCTATCTTAATATGAACATATACACCATACGACTGACATGAAGTCCTACTACAATTCAACTAAATCTCTCAACGTCACAAAAAAGATCTACCAACACAATTTCCCTGTCACAGTAATTCGATATCACGAATCGCTTTCAGAACGAGTACATCTCCAAGCGGCCATATATCGGGACGATCGTCGTATTTCTCCTCTCTGAAGCGATCGTGCATCGGCATCGTGCAAACCGGCAGAAAAATCCCATAGAAAATGAAGCATCCGCGATTCGGAATCGCAGATAGCCCCGTGAATGGCGCATCTCGATCGGAAATGGAGTTATCGCGGCAACAATTGCGAGCTCTCGAGACGAGTACGAGGAACCGTCGGACGCGGCGATGTAACTGGACGCGAGTCTAGCGTTGTTTGATGTGTATCACAGCTCATTAGCTCCCCGAGTGCAAACAAGAAGGGTGATAGCGTATGCGAAAGACCGGTGGATACACGGCCAATTACAACTCTATGCAGCAAATAGTTTCTAGGCACGATACCTCATTCTCGGCGTATACCTATCTTGTCCTCGGGACTCTGCCGTCCCGTAGGATACCCGATACTCGATACTTGGCGCGATAACATCGGGATCGATACGGTATCGCGGTGGAAATCTACGATCGAACATTTTTTTCCGACTCGTTTCCGTGAACTTGATGAATCTCCAGATGCAGCGAGTTTTTATTGCGTCGTTGCGGGATCTTCGACTTTTTTTTTAAAAAGATTACATTTGACAAAATTTGTAGGAATATTTTTGAACAACTTTTGTGGAAGTTCATAGAGTTAAAAATCCCTAGATTTAGATTTTGGGGAGATTTACAGGTAAGCAAGGTTAAAGAAGCTCGAGTCACATCTTTGAATTTAAGAACCATCGACTAAAAATCCCTAGATTCAGAAATCCCTACATCCCCAAATTTTTATATCCATAAATCTTAAAAAATCCCTAAAAGTATCCTGTAAAAATCCCCCAGAAATAAGCGACGTCTCCCTTGAAATTTCCCTATGAAATCACTGCCTACACAAAGTCAAAACGCCAACGCACAAAATTCGAAATTATCTAAAAGAATGAGCGTCTGAAGAAACAGAGGACGGAGAAAGCATCAACTCGCAGTAAGAAGCCTGACGACCTTGCCGACGAAACGGTCCAATCGTCGAAGCAGCCCCTATCAAATTATTTTATTCCCGGCGATAAATTCTCGCGCCTCCTCGGTCCAGCCTCCATCGAGGGACGGCAAAACGACGTAAAAGAAGGATCGGTGATCCGTGGACCCAGGGCGTCGGGACATCATCGTACGCGAGCCGAGCGTAGCCGATCTTTTTCACCCGAAAAGAGACTAACAAGAAGAAGATGACCAGGGACACGGCCGGTGGTTTCATCGTGGCTCGTTTCGTCCTGCGTGGCCCCGTGTTCCCACGGTCGGTCAACAATCGAAAATGAAGTTCTCGAACCGTTCAGATGGAAGCTGCCGCGATTCCGGCCGGCTCGCCCACGCGCGACACGTACACGCTTTGTTGGGATCGGATTCGTGAATTTATGTCGCGGCGACAAATTTTATCAGGGTTCGGTGGCAAACACCGTGCGCCCACGCGCGCCCGTAAATCAAGCCCGGGACACGCGCGGATCTCCGACGGGACGCCGCGGGACTCGTGCAGGAATTTTCGTGGATCGGTAACAATCCACGGGAGTACGCCCAGTAATTCACCGCCGGATACCGCGCTAAATTAACCCGGTTACGCGGACACCTCTTGCCAGGTATAATTAGAACCCACGGATTACACACGAGCCAACTTCTTTCAGGTAGCCGACACTCGGGTACCTTAACGGGACATCTACCTCGTCTTAACATCCTGACAATATTTTGTTAAGCTACTTTTGGGATTTGGACTTCTTGGTACCTCTAGTTGTATTATGCACTTGATGTGAAACTCTTCAGGTACAGTCATCAGTGAGTATAAGATACTTGAACAATACTGGTCAACAGATACACTACTGGTCACCTGATAAACACTACTGGTCATCGGATACCGTACTGGTCACCTAATACGCTACTGGTAATCAGATACCCTACTGGTCACCAGATAAACACTACTGGTCACCAGGTACACTACTAGTCACCAGATAAACACTACTGGTAATCAGATACCCTACTGGTCACCAGATAAACACTACTGGTAATCAGATACCCTACTGGTTACCTAATACGCTACTGGTCATCAGATACCCTACTGGTCACCTAATACGCTACTGGTAATCAGATACCCTACTAGGCACCAGATAAACACTACTAGTCACCAGGTACACTACTGGCCACCAGATAAACACTACTAGTCATCAGATACCCTACTGGTCACCTAATACGCTACTGGTAATCAGATACCCTACTGGTCACCTAATACGCTACTGGTAATCAGATACCCTACTGGTCACCTAATACGCTACTGGTAATCAGATATCCTACTGGTCACCAGATACCTTACTGGTCATCAGATACCCTACTAGTCACCAGATAAACACTACTAGTCACCTACCCTACTAGGCACCAGATAAACACTACTGGTCACCTACCCTACTGGTCACCTACCCTACTATCCACCAAATAAACACGTCAGGTCACCAGCTACTCAAACAGATCATAATAGTGCCTTACCTATATTCGCAGTCATAGCCTCTAGATCCTTAGGCTTCCTCTTCCTAGGTCTGCCCTTCTGTCTAGGCGGGGGCACAACGGCAGCGCCATTGAAGTACGGTACTTTAGGGGGCGATCCAGCATCAGGCACCGACGGCGTCGACGGCTGAAGCGGCACGGGGCTCACATGACTGTGTGGATGTTGCGGGTGCATCGAGTGATGAGGATGAGGCGGATGATGATGATGATGGTGAAGGAATTCCGGCGAGGGGAACGGCTGGCCGGGATAGTGCGGACCCGGCGGGTAAACGGGAACCGGCGGACTTTGGGACGGATGCAGCTCTGCGCCCATCTCGTAGTGCAGTCGACACAGCACCGCGCCGTCCCTCATGCCAAAATGGTCACCTTTGGTCAGCGGAACGGCGCAGGCCGCGCACGAGAAGCAGCGGACGTGGAAGACCAGGTCCCTGGCTCGCATCACTAGCTCCGAGGCGAGGATCGCTGCTTGACATCGGGCGCAGCGTTTCATGCTGCCGAACATTCTGCAACAAAATTAATTTGTTAGATTTCATTTTATGATCAGGATCATATGACTTTATATAGCTAGGAAGGTATAATAGCTCCATGAAGGAATGCTAGCTCTATAGTCCCATCTTTTGGAAGATGATTTAGATGTTCAAAGTTGTTTATCCACATAACAGACAAATTTCAACAGAGTCAAACTGTGACAGAGTCAAATTTCAACAGAGTTTGGTACTCAAAGTTAGTTTGTGCAAAATGTGGACTGTAGGGTGCAACAATTATATCTGGACCTCTTCTTGTCTTCAAAAGGCGATCATAATTTGGACATTTATAGCTACTTGTGAAGAGGAACCAGCTAGGTCCACATAAAATCTAGACCTGATGACATTTGTCATTATTTAGTCTTATAACTCCCTCATAATGTTGGGACGAAAGTCTGAATATGTGACGTAATAAACTTCCTTCTAAGGAAGTTCAGCAGTTTTGGTCTAAAAAAGGTATCTGTGCCTGAACGGCAGTCGGTATTTTTAAAATGAGGCCAATTAACGAGTGGAAGAAATCGAGCAGGACGGCCATAACAAAAATAAGCAAGAAATTATCGTAACCGCGGGACGCGCAACAGGCGGCGCCCATTTTTCCATTCGCTTTAAACGATACAAACACATCCGCGCGGAGAATGTTTCCCATCGTCCGAGATATCCGGCGTGTCTCCCCAGATACGGTTCCGTTAAATCGAGAAAAGAGAAAAACGCGCGGGGGTCCGAGATAAACCGACAGAGAGAGGACAGGAAGAGAACGGAGAGATATCACAGAGGTAAAGAAGGGTATGGTAAACCGCGGAGGAGCAAAAGGGCGGAAAAGGGAAGGAATATACCGATGCAACGGGCATCGTGACATCGCTACTGCATTAGCGGCACCCTGCAGTCTCCATTACCGAAGCCGGTCGACTATCTACCCGACATCCACCACGGCTACCTACCTAACCACCTATCTCACTCTCCACCTACCAAATATATTGCGTCCCCTCGGAGCCGTACTAAAGAACCTAGATAGAGACGTGCCCGATCTTATAACCCTGATGTCCCTAGTCTGCGTTTAAATATGTCCCTACACTTTCGATCCTATGGAAAAACGGTGATAAATTGTCGGCATCGGAAAATTCTTAGATTAAGGGGAATCTTTGATTAAGGAATATGATACCTTCAGAACTGTTTTTGAACCTGGATGTGGACTAAGTGTCTACTTGTGTACTTTTATCTGGTCAGATAATTTTCAGTGAGGTGAACACTGTTGTGTTTTGGGTTATCAACTTTTGACACTGAAGAGGCTAATGAGATAATTGATTATTCATACCTAGATGAGTAACAGGTCAAGATGAAGTGTTCACTTGTCTGTCATATTTCATACTAACCCTTACTATTCACATTCGTTGTTAGGACAATTCAGATTGAGTGTCTACTTATGAACTTTTATCAGAGGCTGATGAGATGATTGATCATGCAGTCATACCTAGGTGAGTAGTAGGTGTAGATGAAGTGTGACTACTTGTCTGTTATAGCCATTTTCTGCTAGGGGTCAGTTATGACCCATAACTGGCTAGGAGTCATAACTCACCCCTACTATTCACATTCCCTATTAGAGCAAATCAAGTGTCAACTATTTTCATCCATAGCTGAGAAAGTAATTGAATATTCAGTGACCTATGTGAATAAACCTGCATAAAATAGATGGGTCATAATCGACCCTTACATGTAACATACACCATTCCCACATCGTACCTCAACAAACGCCTATAAATAGAGTCCTACGTTTTGAATGTTTCACTAGCGTTTTTCCAAGGAATCGTTTCTCTCAATGCATGTAAATAGATGGAAGATAGAACGGTGGAAATGCAGGAAAACAAAAGGAGGATGTAGGTACACGAAATCGTGCATGCACCGTGGAACAACGATCTCAGCAATTGGAAAACGAGAAAATTAAGGATCAGATATCGCGGACGGAAAAGCCGTAACGAGGTTCGGATATAACGGTTCCGTTTCTGACATGTTGGCATCTCTATTCCGAAATACGTTCACTACTACCAAAAAACAATTCTCACAGGAAACAAAATGATAACGGTGCTATTAAGGTTAAATAATTAAAAAAATTTTTAAACTTGATGAAATTCATTTTGAACAACAATGTCCAACAGGTTTGACCAAAACAGATACGTTTTTGACAAAAAATGTAAAATGATGTCCTGACGCTTGTGGCGATGGTTTCCAGATTATCTGAATTGGGAGTTAGAAAAATACGCGATTTGAAAAGCAGAGGCATTGAAGTGTCCAGTATAGTTAGAGAGCTTGTCGACACCTCTTGAAAGGACACAAACGAAACAACCTGAGCAAAGTAGCCAGTCAGCATCGGCGCCGAGAATAGAGCCATCAAACTCGAAGGGTTCCCGTAAAACCTAAACCTAATCTAATGGATTAGCCACGGCCTGCAGGATCTCGAGGGTCTCTTGACTCGGGACACATTGTTATCGCATGCTGATCCTATTGACAGGACCCGATCCAGACACAATGGTTGCGGTGGTCTGGTTTGCGCCCAGCGGGACAAGGACTTTCACCTAATCGGACTCGTTCGAACGTGTTGGGTAATCGACTGACCCTCTTTCATATTTGAAACACTTTTTTGCTCAGGTATTTTTGCTCATTATCCTTTGTACCGAGGTTTTGATTCGATCATGTGTGGAGTTTTTGGATTCCCTTTCTTTCACATATTTCATAGGATACTGTGGAATAGCAGGGTTTATGGAGTAGGGTTTATCACGAAGTTGCAATAGGAGGATTCTGTGTAATAGGGTTTTCATGGAGTTTGGAGACTTAGGGTTTGTTATAGAGTTTGGAGACGTAGGGTTTGTTATAGAGTTTGTGGAATCTTAGGCTTCTCATGAAGAGTTAGGCTCTAGCTAATAATCTTAGGTACTAAGGTATAAAACCTTGATCACAATTGTATTCTAATAAAACCTGACTAACACTCATCTGAAAGTACCGAAACACCCCCAAACGTTAAACGGATCTCCATACCCTTGGGACTCCCCTGTAGCTTATCTTATCTAAAGTTGTTTGGTAACCCGAGACCCCAAGCAGCGATCAAATAACGCAGCCTCCGAAAACAGTCGAAAGCATAATCGAAAGATTTTCTCGGTTCGTTAGCGCATCAGGATTTGTGTTCAGGCTCGAACGCCCGGGGGACGTCTAAAAAACTTGAAGAAAGAGGGGACGTGTCTTCATTGGAGGATGAATGAAGCTTCGCACGACCGGGAATAACCTCATTCACGTTTTCAATCCTGGCACATCCGTGCACGGAGGGGCGGGAGGACGCCCGCAGAGTTTTACAAGATGCGCCATATGCGATACATTATTATACAATGCGAGGCCGCGTATTCTAAGCTCGGGCCGTACCAGTTCGCCACAAAGAGTCGGAAATCTTTTATGCGAGCGCGAGTAGACGGAGAGGACCGCTCGCAGAGCGTTCGCACACTCGGGGCACCCGTGGAGCACGTGGATTGCCCCGGACTCCTTTCCGGACCCTCGTTTTCTGCTCGCGGACACGCGAGATGGAACGTTTCTCACGTCGGGGACGCGTCTTCAACCGTTCGATAACGGACCCATTTCTTTCTGGTCCTAAGACAATTTGCTTTGAATTCGAACAGATCAAGCTTTACAACATTTCAAGGTTAGACCTTGTTAATGTTCTTTGAGGTTAAGCCTCGAGTCTATGAAGTTTCAAATTTGCTGATTAGATTTTGAGTTCAATCTTAAAAGTCAAACTTGCAAGATAAATTTTGAGGTTAGAACACGTCTCACTTGTCAAAATAATAATGTAGACTCGTCAACAAGTTCAAAATTCGTACTAAATATTCTACACAAAAAAAGGTTACATTTCGAGCAATCTTCGTCCGATGAGATTTGTAATGACGGGTACAGAAGCGGATCGTTTATCGTGGAACACATTAATTACGCCATTCACGGATATCTGAGGAAGGACAAGCTTTTACCGTGGAAATAATAATTTACAGCATCGCGGGTCCGCTCCGGTTAATCCCACCACGCCATAGCTTTAATATACGACACCGAACGAACCTTTCGGACATCGTTGACTAATGCAGTGAGAACACGACACGAGGACCCGTCGTGCATCCGGAATATTTTGCATGATTTTTCGAAACACTGCAATATCTTCTTCACTGAATTACACTCTCGAGTACAGTGCAATTTATTTTAACCTTGCAAACGTTATGACACGAAAACAGTCGCTTAAATTGTTTGCAGTTGAAGATATGTTGTTTATAGACACTTATGATATTTATAAGTATATACAGTACATTTATAGATATGTACAATACATTTATAGAGATGTAGAATGCATTTATAGATATATACAATACATTTATGAATATATAAAATATATTTATAGGCATATGAGATGGAGGTGTATGTACACAAGATGAAGTACATGAAAAAACCCGCCCTAGTCACTATACGCTCCACCAGCCATCTTTCGGGACTCCCGACAATTTTTCCAAGGGTTTTGGCCTATTTTAAGAAAGTTTAGTCCTCTGACAAAAGGTCGTATCTCCCACGGTTTGGCCTGTACAACTATGTCCCTGCGTGTTTTACAGAATTTTGCGACTATAACAGTTTTATTGATCCAATCGTGTAACTAACACTGAATATGTATGATATATGTGTTCTACAGCATATATCTTTGCGAAATTATGAAAGGTTAACGAAAGAGCAACCATGACGGAGGATTTCCCGGGCAAATCTTCGAGAAACGCGCGAAGCGACAAAGCTGTGACAGTAACGCGGAGAAAATCGGATTTATCCATGGAAGAAACGGCGTGGTAGGCGAACGATAATGTAATGCCGTGATCTAGATTAATGGTAACGCTGGCGGCGCACGGGTGCGTCCCACGCGCCCCGGTGTCCTCCTCGAAGAGCAGCCGTATCCGCCGGTAGCTCCATTATTCATAAAAAGGAAGAAAAAGGGAATATAAGGGAAGGAAAGAAACGCGCGAAAGGACAGTGACCAGCGAGCAAATGAGAAAATCGACGAGAAAATGCAGCGAGCCGAGTCGAAGCTAGCTTGTGTTACGAGATTGCGCGATCATTCAGCGGACCTCACCGGCGCTTCCGGCTGCTGGTTTTAATAAAGCGATACGTTAGATCGGTCTTCCGTGACCGGAGACGTTGAAAAATCGTATTCATACTGGGAAAAGGGTTCGCGCACGCGTTCACCTGGACGATTACCGAACGGGGGTTGCGGGCCTACCGGAAACTACGCTCTTTCAATTACCACATTTTCAATATTATCTTACACACAAAAGGCGGTCCGCACTTATTCTGCGTTTCTTCGATAAATTTCATTCAATTAACGGGAGAATTATTTCAAAAGTATTCAGCACATTCTTCATATAGAAAGTTTTAGAACGGTAAAATTATTTTAGAATGCAGGGGTTACCGAACAAGATGACTCACAAGTCATCTTCATTTCAAACAAATTTGACAAATATTGAAAAATTTGAAAATTTAAAATTGTGACGTCCCAAAGAGTCTATACTAGTGGATTACGCATTAGAGTCACGTTATCCGTATAATTGCAATATAGTCCGTGGAAGGAAAATTCGTGCGTCCATATTGTCGCGAGCACAAGTGGAACAAGAGCGAATTACGAATTGATATCCGGCTAAAAATGGCGAGGTTCGATCGACGGTAAATTTATGTCCGCCGTTTCTTTCGCTTTAGGAAACCGAGCTCGGTTTGATTTTTCGAGCCTCGGGCGAGCTTTGATTAACGTTCGGATTCGAGCCCGAGGGAACTTCCATTATGTTCTTAGCAAACATTTTGCGAAGTGAAACCCGTCGATTATGATATCGTGCATAAACCTAAAATTTTATATGACAGTGAACGTGTTCAGAAATTCACCTGTTCCGAATCGAAATAAAACGGAAGACCGTGTTACTGTTAAAAGCAATAGCTTATCTCGTTGGAAATCAAAGTTTAATCGAACCGCCGCATCACGTCCTGTTGAAGATACGCTCCCGAAGAATTTCAATCTGTACGTTTTCCAACGAGCGACTGGCCACCAGCCTCTGACCATCGACCATAAAATCCTTCCCCACGATGTAATAATCACGGAATCGCCTCGCGAGCCACGGCTATGCCTATCTCGGCGAGCCGTCTAATCTGAATATTGATCTACGAAGAAGAAGGCAGAAAATGGGGAAGAGTAGCGGACCAAGGAAATATAAACTCGACGGGAAGACACGACGCGTACTGTGATATGTGGGGTATCCAGACAACAGGGTACGTACCTCATCTCCACCGACGCAATAAATACCCGCCATTACAATGTTGCATGGTTCGTTAGGGTACACTTCATTATGGACTTCGAATTTACGGTTAACCCTTGCGATTTTATTTTTTATTCCATCGAGGATTACCGAACACGTTTTTTTAGATTTAGGATTGAATTGAGGTGGTTTGAATAGGTAGAATTTGGTAGATTTGTGAATTTCAGGATTCACTTCGTTTTACTGAAAATTAAATTTTACCACAGTAGGAATATTTTCAGATAGTAACATACATAAACTTCTACAAACTTCATACAACTTCCAGAACCACTCTTTCAAACTGTCTCAAACTTGTTGAAATTGTGTTGGCCACTACTTCAAACCATTTCAAACATACTCCAACCATCATGGTCACTGTTTCAAACCATCTCAAACGTACCAAACCACTCCTTCAAACCTCTTCAAATCAACAATTTTTGACCAAAAAGAATTCTGCCAATAGTCCATCTGAGAGTCCATCTAACAATCTATCCAACAGCAAATAACCAATACACCAACCACAAAATTCCAACTAAAGAAACTCGTAATTCGAGCACCATACCATGATAGCAGTATCAAAGAAGAGACCCAGAACCTAGCCATTCATCAAGAGTGTCCAAGGAGGTCCACGTAGGATCATGGAACAGTAAGGATAAGGGAAAAGGGTTGTAGAGGATCGCGGTAACCCGATACTTTTGCAGGGATGGTTTATGTGGTGACACTCGCGATTCCGTGGTAGACACACGACTCTCGGTGACCTTGCGGGCCCTGGAAGATAGACCCCCTGCGGGGCTACGCCGAATCCTCTTACGGAGTAACGATGAGCAACGGCCGAGACACTCGTAAAAACCCCATACGAATACCCGGACAGGCGTATGGAGAACGGGGTTTATATGCGCGAACGTGTCGCTGGCATGCGTACGAATTAAGGCCCGTGGTATTTCTTAACCGTCCACGGAACGACCGATCGAAGTATATTCCGCGTCATCCTGAAATGATACTGACACCGGTCGATTCTTGCGGGAGAATTTGAAGGACTTTATGGGGATGCTTGCTAGGGAATTTAATGCGATTAGATCAACTGTAAAAACAACGTCTATGGAGGATATCGGATGCGATTTTTTTTAGGGGATATTGGCACTTTAGGGTTTAGTTTCAGTTTGATGTTTGAGACTTTGGAGGTTTGGTTCAAGGTTGGGACCTAGGGACATTTTGGTGCTTTGGGACTTTTGTAAATTTGGACATTGGTGTATTTGAACTTTTGAGACGTTCAAGACTTAGACGTCCCAAATTCTGAAAATATAGAATGTTGTAATATTCTTATGTACAGGGTCCTATCAACAGCTACATGAGACTACACCCCCACATGTAATTACTACTTTCTCCATATATAACCCTCTCCAGTATTTTACCCAGTATTATAACCCTGTACCAGTACTTCAAACTAACATCTCTACAATTACTCTATAACTAGTTTCCACATCCAAGAGTCCCTATCTAAATAAATTATCCAAGAGATCTAAATCCGTCCCCAACATCCATCAATGATAAACCACTTTCTGAGCCAATATAAATCATCAAAGTTTAATCCAGACGTCCCCCTAATCGAGCATACGTATATTCGTAACTAACAGATCAATTAATTATCAGCTCAATCGTAGTTCGATAAAAGACAGGATCGCGGTGTACCTTATCCCGCGTACAAATTCGTACGCGACAAACAGAGTTATCGTTATCGCGTTGCGCAGGAATTATCAGGAATTAATACCGGGCAAAGAAAACGAACGAAAAAAGATGGACGTGACGGTAGTTGTAACACGAAGAGTGGAGTGACTCTTAGCGGGGCGCCGTTGCCAGCGAATCTGATAATGGCGGGAAGGTTTATCGCCTCGGCGAGGAGCTATCATTCGTGTTCGCGCTGCGTTCGGTCTCGTCCTGCGGCTGATACATGAAGTGTCCTGTGCGCAGGTGTCGCAGGACAAATACGGCTGCATCGTGCTTTATCTCGCGCCGGATCTACAACATCCTGATATCGCGTACATCTCGTTTTTAACGTCCTACGAATGTATGATTTATTTATCGCGTGTTCGGCCTGATGGAATTGATCTTTTAACTTTGTGCTACTTTGAATATGTGGACAACTGTTTATTTTACGGCCTGGCGCGAATTAACACCTGGCATCTCTACAATAAACTTAACTAACCTATCATAGCATTCACATGTGGTACTCAAACATATCCACATACCATATACCCCAAAGTCCTAACATATCATAGCATCCACATGTGGTACTCAAACATACCCACATACCATATACCCCAAAGTCCTAACATATCATAGCATCCACATGTGATACTCAAACATACCCACATACCATATACCCCAAAGTCCTAACCTATCATAGCATCCACATGTGGTACTCAAACATACCCACATACCATATACCCCAAAGTCTTAACATATCATAGCATCCACATGTGGTACTCAAACATACCCACATACCATATACCCCAAAGTCCTAACCTATCATAGCATCCACATGTGGTACTCAACCATACCCACAACCACCAACCCTCATATCATAGATACCCACAAGCAGCAATCTCCAAAATAAACTTAACTAGCTTAAGTAATCATAGCATCCACATGTGGATATATCCACATACCCACAACCAATCCTCATAGGTACCCAAAAATCTCCAAAATAAACTTAACTAAAATATGGTTTAAGAAACATCGATAAACCCAGTAAGCTGCTATTAGTACCAAGGAATGTGGACCCCAAATCTTAGAGATCGCCTCTTAGAGCCGACGTTTTATCTCTAATCAGCCCTTGTCCCGTTGAGCACAGGTCGATTAGACCCAGCAAAGATAACCGTTCATCGATCCATCCGTTATCCGTCTCCACATCTACTACGCGTAGCCCGGAATTTCGACGAGTTCCCGGGGAACAACCCGGCCAGGGACATAAATATGATAGAGTCATGACCTGGAGCTGGGATCCACGCACGGTAGACGACACACGGAGCCGCGGGTAACATAATACGCGAGGCTCTCTCGCACTTCTGGGACATGCATCATCGGTAGCCGCCTCGATGTCGCAGTATTTCTCGGACCCTCTCAGACCGTAACACGGTGGAGATCCTGTGCACTCGTTATCCTGGTCGGTTGCTCTTTGATTAAGTCTCAACTTTGTTGCATTCGGAGGTGGGACGGAATTTAAGGCTATAAGTTAATAGCTAGCTTTATATTAAGCTAGCTTTACATTAAGCTATTTAACGTTGGATACATCAGAGGGACACTGTCATCTAGTTCGTTCAATGACACATCTGAAGTCCAGTTAGCACTTCAACTATGTGATACATTTAACATGTGAACAGCAGGTCTTATGACTGTTCACTTAGCACATTTACTTAGAACTGTAACTTATTTAATGGCATGTGGACAAGTGAACTACCTTTGATATAGCTACTCAATAGCACAGCTAGGACTATAGTCCACTTAATAGCACATCGTGTGGACAGCCATAACACCATAGGCTACTTGCTGTTCACATGCTCCATGATGATTGTTTATTCAACAACACATCAAGTTATGACTTAGGATTATGGTTCATCTAACAGCACAGCATGTGGACAGCAAATGAGGTACCTGTGATACTATTCAATAGCACATCAAGCTTAGAGTTAGGATTATAGTTCATCTAACAGCACAGCATGTGAACAGCAACTGGGTGGACTTCTGATGTTATAGCTACTCATTCAATAGCACATCAAGTTAGGATTGTGGGACACTTAATAGCACATGTGGACATCCTTTGGTCTAATGATTGTTCGACAGCACATCAGTGTTCAGTCTTAGGGCTGTTCAACAGTACATCAAGGACTACAATTTAGCACATGTGAACAGCAAATGGATGAAGCTTTATCGCTGTGACCATCAGACTTAAGGACACTAACCTAATAAGATGAAACCTAACATAAATGAAATCCTATTATGTCCAGGACTATAGTCTAGAACATATGCTGCTTAAGGAACTATACTGATGAACAATTATTCATCTAGCCTTAAGGGTGCGTTCAAAAGGAATGAAAACTTGTCAAGGGAAATAAAGAGTCGAAATTGTTCGAAGGAGTATAATTCGAAGGTAAACGTTGAGAATGATCGAAAAGCACGTAGCACGATCGGAGGAGCAGGTTGCATATCTATTTTCGTAAGAATCTTTGGTACGGACCGGTCGTGGCCTCGTGATCGTCCTTTTTCGAGCAAGGATTCTCGCGCGTACGACGCGAGCAGGGGGTTCCAGAGGGCCCCGGAGTCTGCGCGGCGCATCTTAATTATGAGAGCTAAATTATGAGCGAGCTCCCGGCGCTGAAATATTTGTGTGTTCGCCGGCCGAGGGTTATGGCTCAATTACCACTCGCTATTTCCTTTGCGAGCCGTTGATTTAAGGCGACCACTTCCTGCGACCGAAACACCGAGTCGTCCTTCGGGAACGAACTCGTTCGATTCACCTTTTCCGAAGGGGACGCGTCATCGGACTTTCGTACACTTTGGAAAGCCAGTTTTTGAACCGTGGGCTAACTCTTGTGGACTTCAGAATTTGGGGATTTAGGGATTTGGACTTTTGCACTTTTGGAGATTTGGGGATTTGGGGATTTGGGGATTTGGGGATTTGGGGATTTGGGGATTTGGGGATTTGGGGATTTGGACTTTTGGACTTTTGGAGATTTTGAGATTTGAGGATTTTGACTTTTGGAGATTTGGACTTTTGGAGATTTGAGAATTTGAAGATTTGGGGATTTGGGAATTGGGGAATTGGGGAATTGGGGAATTGGGGAATTGGGGAATTGGGGAATTGGGGAATTGGGGAATTGGGGAATTGGGGAATTGGGGAATTGGGGAATTGGGGAATTAGCGAATTTGAGAATTTGAGAATTTAGAAATTGGGAAATTGGGGAATTGGGGAATTTGGAAATTTGGGAATTTGGGTATTTGGAGATTTGGATATTTGAAATCTGGGGAATTTTAAGATTTGAGGTGTAGGTAATTGGAAATTTAGGGACCTAGGGATCTAGAAACCTAGGGATTTATGGACCTAGAGATCTAGGGATCGAGGGATCTAGGGATCTAGGGACTTATGGACCTTGAGATCTAGGGATTTAGGACTTTGAAATATTGACAATATGCAGATTTAATGAAAAATTTAGCAATTTGGAAAATACTGAAACTAAGGGTTTTGAAAGTTTCCCAACTAGGAGATTTGATAATTTAATAATTCTAAAACTTTCAAATATTGAAATCTCCGAATCTAGAAATATAAAAATCTCCATTTTTCAAAATCCAAAAATGTAGTCACATCCAAATGTATAAATCTAGTAATTTTCAAATCTACAAACCTACCCATTTACAAAAGCTTGCAAACTTAATGTAAAGAAACGAGGAAAGCTTTAATATTCGAAGAAAATGAACGATAATTTTCGCGAAGAACAGAGACAAGTTTTCCGAGCGCGGCCATCGAAGTGACGGAGTTTACAGAACGCAGCGTGGCAATCGGAATCCCGCAGGAGTAAAATGAAATCCAAGAGGGGTCGAGACATTAAGTCGTTAGAGTTGTGGAAGTCGTCGGCTGGGGCGAACCGGTTCAAACGAACATCGCCATCTCTACGAGTAAGTGAATTTTATGCGGTCATGCATCTTCCATCGGGAAAATATAAACACGTTCCGTTCGTTGTTGATTAATTTTCCCGTGTAATGCGTTGATTTATTAACATCGTAGAGGTTCGATCGCTAATGTTTACATACGCTCGTGCGTGCCGCGGTGACGTATTCAGATACATACCATTTCGATATCTGCCCGTTTATGGGGGATCGTGATATGTGGTGATGGGGATATAGAGATTTATGGATGTGGGGTGTGTGGACATGGAGATCTAGGGATATGGGATATAGAGATATGGAGATCTAGGGATTTGGGATATACAAATTCGCAGATCTAGGGATTTGGGGTATATGATTTGGGAGATCTAGGGATTTAGGATATACGAATAGGCAGATCTAGGGATATGGGGTATATATGGGAAAATTGGAATTTGGGAATTTGAGTACTACAAAATTTACAAAATTCACAAAATCCCCAGAATCCACAGAATCTAGAAAAGTAAGGAAGTTGAAAATTCCTAAACTTCAGAATACAGAAGATACAAAAATTTCGCCATCAGAAAAATTGAAAACTTGAAAACTTGAAATACTTGAATTACTTGAAATACTTGAATTACATGAAATACTTGAAATACTTGAAAACTTGAGTCCTTAAAAACTTGAAAACTTGAAAACTTGAAATACTTGAAATACTTGAAATACTTGAAAACTTGAAATACTTGAAAACTTGAATCCTTAAAAACTTGAAAACCAGAAAACTGGAAAACTTGAAATACTTGAAATACTTGAAATACTTGAAAACTAAAATCCAAAATATTTGTAACCACGCAAGTTCCATAATTACAAGATTTCCAGCTTCGCAAGAGAAAAACCCGTCGCAGCAGTGCAGGATCTCCAAAGGAACGAAAATCCGTAGGAAGAGCATAAAATTTTCCGTTCGCACGACGGGCGCCCAAAGACAAGATCGCGGAGCTTAGATTACGACGCTAGGAGGAGAGTGCGTGTAGCTCGACACCGTGCGCTCAAGTTTTACGATTTCCTCTCGATGCGACTACCGAAGTGGTCTGACTGCAATTAGCCGCTATCTGATCGCATTAACTTTCGATTACGATCTCTCGCTGAACGTCTCAATTCGACGATGATAAACTCGCGAGTGGTTCTGGTCCCAGTTGCCTCCTCGGCAACGGTCGTTTGCCCGATTCCCTCGAAACGGCGGGCATAAAGTCCCGTAAAAACGACGATATAATTCGTACGGAGTCACCTTCGAACGTTATCGTTTAATTAATGATTCAATTTTTCATTGAGGTGATTTGGCGGCTTTCAACGAAGTTCCTTTGATGAAACATTCACTGAGCAAAATAGTCACGAGAAGTTAAAAGCACAACATTCTATCATTAACTATATTATTTCAGAATTGAAATTCGTGAAAGTTTTGCAAACTCCAAAAAAACTTGAAAACCCCAAATTTGCAAATTCAGAAATTAGTGAATTTTACTGTGCATCGAAATGCGTGGAAGATAAAACAAATTGTCCCCTAAATGAGTGGAAACGACGTCAGATATCGTATCAGACATCTGTCCTAATATTTGCGTCCATCTTGTCAGGCGTTACGTGTCCAGCATCCCGTCGAGCTTTCTCCCGTGGTATCGGAATCGCGAGCAAATCGGTCCCATCTGCGGCAACACAGCCTCGCTTTCCCCGTTATCTTCTTTTATCGCCGTTGAGGGACCGACGGCGGGTTCGGCAAAAGAAGAAACAAAGGGCTCCCCGGTTTTATCCGTCCCCACCGGCGGATCTTGATACTTTGACATCGAACAGGATGTAATTAGCAGAAAAGAGTTCTGGCGAGTTAAGTCGGCACAGGTGCCCTCGTGTTTCATCGCCAAACGCGGTGTCAACGACGGCACAGCGGCTCTTAATGAGCCGCTTTCCAGGTAAACGCGAACGTGTGCAACGTCCAAAATGGACGGTCACCTTGCGTGCTAGTTCGGCCCGGCCCGGTGGCTCCGTTGCAAAAGTTGCTTGCGCGTAAAGAGATCGTTGCACGTAAGAGCTTCCTGGATTGTTCCGTTCTGTTTTTTTTTCCTGCTCTCCGTTGATGGATCGCTCGTTGCTTATTCGTTGCTAGGCCTGCGTCGTCGTTAACGCTCTGCTGGAGCGACTTTGCCGCCCTCGCGCGGACAAACACAAGAGACTAATGTCCCTTTAAATAACTTATAAAGAAATGACTATCACAGGAAAATACAGATGAATGAGAAATGACAAAATGTTTATTACAAATTACTAGTGAGTGGGTTTAAACGGTTCTGGACATATTTGCACACTGTGCGCATACGCACCCCCTGATATCGAAAATTGAGTTTCAGATTTGATTCGTTTTAGACAAAAATAATTTTTTTATGAGAATATGTCCTTAATTCGGTATATTAGAAGCGTAATATCGAACGGTGGTAATCGAAGCGTGTCCAGCACCCTGATCGTTGATAAATAGCTCTAATGCGACTAATGAACTACCCGCAACAACGTGCGAGTGCACGCGCGCATGCGCAGACGCCTAGAGGGGCCCGTTGCGCGCGCGCACGCGAGAACACCCAGACAAGTTCAGTGCCGGATGATAATTAATTCGGGGCCCGTCGCGCTTCGGGGACCCTTCGGAATTTCGTGCACACGACGGGCAAATTCGATGACGAACGCCGGGTACGTGGACGACGCATGGTATGACGCATCGATGAGTGCAAGTTTACTAGGGAAAAGTTATTTTCGATTTTAGTGGGGGTTATTGGGAAAAGTTGGGAATTTGGAAAAATTGGGATACAAATTTATTTTGTTATGAGGGAGTTATGGTCTGAGGGATGGTTTATGGAAGTTGAATGTTTTGATGGGAGATTTGAGGATTTGGGAATTTGGAGATTTGGAGTTTTGGAGTTTTGGAGATTTGGAGATTTGAGTATTTAGGAATTTGGGGATTTGAAATCTGGGGAAATGTAGGATTGAGGTATAGATATTTGGGAATGTAGAAACCTAGGGATTTAGGTCTATGGAACATTGTAAATTTGGGGAATTGTATAGTCCAAAATTTGGCTAGGGACATCAAGAAATTTGATAATCTAGTAATTCTCAAACTTTCAAATATCGAAACTCTCAAATCTAAAAATCCACAAACCTCAAACTTTAAAATTTTGAAAATCTAGTCACATCCAAATCTCCAGATCTAGTAACTTCCAAACCCAGGAACCTACAAATTCACAAACTTCCAAATTTCAAAAATCTCAAACCAAAAAATCAAAAATACTATCAACTTAAAAAATTTCAAATGAACAAATCCCAAAATTAAAAAAGTCCCTAGATCTCGAAATACACAAGTGAAACTATCAACGAATGGGTACAAATTAAATACGATAGAGATGTCTGAACATAAAGGACGACTTAGGAGACGGTCTTATATCCGGAGACACGTCTGCGTGTGTTCAAGCGTGATACGAGGGGTTGTCAAAAGAGGGGTCGTTAAATTTACCAGCGTTTTCCGAGTACCGAAGGGTACGTCGGATCGGATTTGCCGGAACGTTCGTTTCTGCAGGTTTATTTTCGCAATTGGTAGTCGAAATCATCGGTGGAACCTGGTGTTCCGTCTCTGTCTAACCTCGTACGGTTTTCGAGGCTCGAGAACTCGTTATTTATCGCGCAAACTCGTGGCAACGCCACGTGGGATGCTGGACACGCATAATTTATCGCCGAGCTTTTGCATAGGAAGCCCAACGTGGTTCCGCATGAATCTGTTCTGCGGATTGAACAATTTCGTGCTCTGTTGAAAAATAATTCTTCAAAGATACGTCTTAAGATTCACTGTTCTTTGTTTATTTTTAAATTCAATTTTCAATCTTTAAGTTTCAATTTTTTAATCTTAACAAGTGACTTTTTAGTTGTTTTTTGAAAGTTTGTTTTATCGAAGTGAGTTGTGTTATATTGGATGGGATTGAAACATGTCAAAGGAGGTCATGTTGAATTGTAATGTATCGAATTGAATTGGACTGAATTGAATAATAAGAAACAAGTTGAACTGTAATGGAATTGCAACGAATTGAAACATGTCGAATTGAATATCGCGGAACTAAATTGAATGTAATTGAATAACTTAGGATTAAATAACTTGGTAAAGAATCACGCGGAATTGAACATTATGGACTTAAATAACATGTAATTGAACAACTTGGAATTGTATCGCGTCAATTGGAATCACATCGAAGTGCATCTCATGAAATTGGATAGCTTCAAATTGACTCACCCAATATCGAATCTCGTTGAATTGAAATGCACCAATTTGAATCTTGCAAATTTGAATCTCCCGGAATTGACTCACCCCAAATTGAATCTGTCCGAACTAAATCACCCCGAATTGAATCTTTCCAAACTAAATCACCCCGAATTGAATCTCCTGGAATTGACTCACCCCAAATTGAATCTCTCCAAACCAAATCACCCCAAATCGAATCTCCCCAAATTAACTCACCCCAAATCAAATCCCACCGACTTGACCCACCCCCAATAAAATCTCCGAAATCGAACCACAGCAAACCACCTCAAAACAACAAGAAACTTAAAACAGAGAGATAAAAGCGCGCCATTTCGCAAGCAGACATCGCCAGCCATCATCGTCAATTCTCCATTACGTTCAGTGATCGGTTAGGTAACCCGATAGCGTAGATCCTGGACGCGTGAACGACTCGTCCGGTCCGATCAATCGTCAGTATCGCGCGTTAGAAGAAGCAAACTTTCGTTCGAGGTCCGTCGCTGCTGGAAATAATTTGTTCCGAGGTAACCGCGGGAATTACGAAAGGGTGTCACGCGGCTCGAAGCCGGGGTTCACTGGACGGACACGCGAACGCACGCTGTCTAATAACCGCCGCGCCGGCGACAACACGAGATCGCGCATGCGAACCGAACAGATAAGCATTTTCTGGGCCTGAACCACTGTCGTGACGGGATGTCTGCGCTATTCCATCTTACCTGTCACTCTTCTATGACGAGGAGAACGGGTGTACACTCGGCTGCAGTCTGCGAGAGACTTTGATAACGAGGGTTAAGAGAGCTAATGATATTTTCGATCCACCAATTTTTTGGATTTTACGGTTTTTTATTTTGTGGTCTTTGAGGTGGGGAACTTTGTAGTTTTCGAATTTTCACATCTCTCAAATTTCTCAAATTCTAAAAATTTCTCTAGTTTCTCAAATTCCACAAATTCTCAAAATATTAAAAATATCCCTATATCTTTAAAAAAAGTCCCTATATCTTAAAATTTCTATGCTACCAAATCCCTAAATCTCCAAATGCATAAAACTCCAAATGCCCAAATCTCCAAATCCCTAAATCTCCAAATTTCCAAATCTCTAATTCTTTAAATTTCCAAATCCCTAAATCTCCAAATCCATAAATCTCCAAGTTTCTAATTCTCTAAATCTCCAAGTCCATAAATCTCCAAATCCCTAAACCTCCAAATCCATAAATCTCCAAATCTGTAATTCTCTAATTCTCTAAATCTCCAAATCCATAAATCTCCAAATCTGTAATTCTCTAATTCTCTAAATCTCTAATTCTCTAAATCTCCAAATCCCTAAATCTCCAAATCCATAAATCTTCAAATCCCTAAATCTCCAAATACATAAATCTCCAAATCCATAAATCTCCAAATCCAAAAATCTCCAAATTCCTTAATCCCTAAATCCCTAAATCCCTAAATCCTACAATCCTCAAATCCTAAATCTCAAAATCCCCAAATGTCCACTTCACCCTCCACTTCACATACCACAAAAAATTTCTAAAAATTGATAAATTACTTTCTCCCTAGATCACCAAATTTCCCTGCCCCTAACGTAACCGAACCCATCGGAAATTTTCGGTTTCCAAAAATTCCTAGAAACGAGTAGGTGTTCCATTTCCTGTAGACCGTAATATTTCCCCTAGGGGAAAGCAGATTTGCCGTTGACTGTACACGCGCGTACCGGTTCGACAAGGAACCATGCGACTCGCGTGCAACGGCTGCTCGACGTGTGAACACGACGCCGCCACGCCTTCTGACTCGACACTGTGCCACGTCCTTTCCAGCAGAACAAACGTCGCGCTCGCGATCTTCAGGAATCTCGTGCCGCTCAGTTCCTGCTGATTCCGTTCGTTCATGTTCGTGTCGGTAACGTTCCGACTTTTCTCATCCGTGTGATTCTTCTTCATGGTATCACGTCTTTCATTCACTTCAAGGTTAAGTTAGCTTCATCAAGGTATCTCGTCCTTCGTTTACTTTGATGTTTAAGTTAGCTCTTTCAAGGTTATGTTAGCTTCTTCAAGGTATCACACTTCATTTACTTCAAGGTTAAGTTAGCTTCTTCAAGTTATCATACTTCATTTACTTCAAGGCTTAAGCTAGCTTCTTCAAGGTATCTTGTCCTTCATTTTCTTCAAGATTTAAATTACATTCATACTGTCACACCGTCCTACTGTCAGTATCATAGCGTCATATCGGCATTGTCATCCCATCACAATCATACCATCATATCATCATATTGTCATTATCATACCATCATATCGACATTATCATACCGTCATATGATGACATCCTCACTATCATAACCACCATACCGTCACTATCATACAGACATAACTTCATCTATAGTAGTCTATACCATTATATCGTCACTATCATACCATTGTACCATGAGTATTAAACCACCATATCGTCACTAATATACCCTTACACCGTCCCTATCATACTATCATACTAATTCCACCGTGAAGAACATACGAATCACACACGGAAGTCATCTGACAGCAAGAGAGAAACGAGAATGAAATTCCAGTGACGTGTCACCGTGAAGAGGTGCCCCGCGTAATCGTCGAGCGCGGCATTTGCATCTCGGGCACGAAACGACGAAATGAACGCTCGCGAAAGCCTTGGGGGGCTCGTCTTACACAATCGCATCAACGGGAAATCTAGGCTCTCAAATTTCAAGGTTTAATTTACGGCTGCCAGCCGAGTAAATCACGGAGAATCGCGTAAGCGCATCGCGTAAGCCAGCGACAAATTTATTCCTTTTCCTAGTTGCATATCGCGTAACGGCCGACACACTATACCCGCACCCCAAGTTTCCTGGTTGTACGACAATAGGGAAACGTGGATCGCTTTGTGACCGCGGCGAAATACTTTCCTTACTTTACTGATTTCCTCGATCGTTTATCGGGGCTACACTTAATAAACTCGGTAACGAATTAACGATTCGGGAATTAACGGGATTCGTTGCGAACTGAGTCGGTGCGACGTTAGACGGGCGGTCCGTCCCAGGGTGCGTCTCACGCGCCTGGCGCGTCAAGTTCAATTAACCTATAGATTCTGATAAAATTTTAACCAAATATTTTTTTCATATTTTTATTTAGTATATTCATATTAAATATTTATTTCGTGCTTCCTTGAGTATATTTTTATTTTTTATTTGATTTAATATATTTGTACTGAGTATACTCTTTAATATATTTTATTTTGTACATTCTTACTTAGTATATTTTATTCAGTGTATTCTGTTATAGGACAGATAACGAGTAAATATAATTAATCTTCACGAAACTTGTAGTTTTAATATCTTGCATTGTCAGTATAACAATAGCAATTAGTTCGTTGTTTTCTGTAATAAATTGTTTGTATTTATGGGTGTTGGTCGTCGTACTGTTCATGGGTGTTGATTTAAGGCTCATTGTAGACCTCACGGTTAGTGCAGCGTGAATCATTGTTAACGAAATGGCAATTATGTTCGCCGTATCATGTACCCCCCCGGGTACGAATAATATTGGATTTCTATTTTAAAGTGAATTCTTGGCAGAGGTGTCATGTCAGCGTCGTTTCGCGTGCTTTATGCGAATTATGACTTCTATGAAAGCAGACCTGATACGTGAAATCTGATCAAAAGAAGGAATTTACGATGTACATGTAAATTTTTCGTGTCATATCGCGAGAAAACTCAAGAACCGCAACGCTATCGAACAAGTATATCATTTTTACTAAAATAATTATGCAAGGAGGAAATAAACGCATGCTTGCTTCTCACTGAAACAAGCTTGCTTCCATTTTACTTAATTTTAAATTTAAATCGTCTTCGAAATTATTTTTTTTAATGCTGAGACGTATATTTTAAAGTATTATAAATGTTCTTTTTTATAATTATTAATAATATCCTTTTGAGAAACATTCTAAATTAATGGAAGCTATATTAAATTTTCAAAAATAGCATCAAAAAATTATTTGCAACTAAAGATAAAAAAATGTTAAAGTACGTTTGTTATGTTTTATTAAATTGCAATTTATTATTAATTATTAATCATAGTTGAATATAATTCCATTTTATTATACTCACAAATGTTCAATTAATACAATTGATTGTTACTAATTAATTAATTAATTGAACTTTGATGAAAACAATAAATAAATAAATCATATAATAATAATAAATTATTAAATGAGTGAAAACATTAGTTATAAACAATTAACTTAACGAACACAATAAGTAAAAATTATGAAATAAATAAAAATGGTAAAAACTACAAAAATAACCTTGATAAAAAAAATATAAAAAATTGAAAAATTCAACGATATCGAATTAATAGTTCGATAGAACGTTTCACAATAAAGTTTGACGAAGATATAAGGATCTCTGCGAATTCTAATCTTGTATCCAAAAGGGTGTCCTGAGTGGCGCGTCCAGGTTCGCGCGATAAAACCAGCCCCTTATCCCGAGGGATCTCGAGCGTGGCCTGCGAGATCGGCTGACGCGATTTTCGAAACATACCATCGCGTCCGACGAGTTGAAAAACTCGCGGACAAGCAAAAAAACAGCGCGAAAGAGGCCTCTGTTTGCTTTCCGGCTACCGAAAACATAAAACCTGACTGTAGATCTCGAAATACCTGGGTCATAAAAATCACTAGATCTGCAAACTTCAAGGTCTCTGCTATACCACAGAACACGTGTGTTAACGTATGGTAACCATGTTAACATATCTACAAATTCCAAACTTTTTAAAGTAGGTTCTAAATATTGACCTAAATGTGGATGTTCCAAAATTGCTAGAGTCCCAATTTTGTATATTCTGAAATTTCTTAATTTCCATAACCTCGTTCACCAAATCTAAGATTCCTAGGATCTATGTTACAAATGTTGGTGTTCCAAAATTGTTACATCCCCAAATTTCTTTAGTCACATATTCTCCATCCCCAAATCTGAAGATGTCAAATACCTATGTTCCTAAATGTTGGTATTCCAAAATTGCTAAACCCCACTTTCACATATCCGCAAATTCCTATTATCCTATATCCTCAATCCCCAGATCCCAAGATCCCAAAGACCTATGTCCCAAACTGATGTTCCAAAGTTGCTAAACCCCATATACTCATATCCCCAAATTCCCACATCCCCACATCCTCGATCCCCAAATACCTAAATCCTGAAATTGCTATTTCCCTAATATCCTACTCACCGCATTCCTAAATCTCTATACCACCCCCTCGTCAAATGTCCACAATAAAAAAATGCCCCAGGTTAACCCTACCCACTGACAGACACCATGACGTATATACTCGTCCCGAATAGTTAAAAGGTATAAGAAGGCATCGAATCGATTCGAACAACACTATCCAGCCCGTTGATCGAGCGAACGCCATAAATCATCGAGGTCGTCGGTACGGGAACGAAACTATCAGGCGTCCTCTAGCGATCGCGATCGGTCGATCGGTGGAGCGAAATAATTTAAAGGCCTCAGAGGGAATATGTGGACGGGGATCGGCAAGAGGGACAGGGAACATCGTGTTGGGCCAAGGAAGGCCTCACACGGCGCGGATATTAGCGTACTCCCCCGCCGCTCGATTCGCACACAGGGCTACTTGCTACGTACGGGTCTGCCCAGACCCGTCGACTAATGGTCACGACTCGACCATTTACCTCCGGCGAAGCGTCGATTCTTGATAAGTAAATCACCGTCGATCTACATTTCACGACCGACGGACGATATACACGTTGCAGCCAGCCACGGACGTCAACGGACTGTACAGTCTGCCGCAAATATACCCATGTGTTTAGATTTCATGGTTTTTTTGGATGTTCGAGGAGTGTGGACATTGCTGTTTTGCGAGATTAGGAGTATAGGGAATTTGGGGTTTCGGTGGTGGAGACTTTGGGGATTTTAAGGTGCGATGTATGTGGACGAATACTTGAAATACTTGAAATACTTGAAATAGTTGAAATAGTTGAAATACTTGAATTACTTGAATTACTTGAAATACTTGAAATTCTTGAAATACTTGAAATACTTGAATTACTTGAATTACTTGAAATACTTGAAATACTTGAAATACTTGAAATACTTGAAAACCTAAAAACTTGAAATACTTGAAAACCTAAAAACTTGAAAACTTGAAAATCTGAAGACGAATACTTGAAACCTTGAAACGTAAAAAATTGGAAAACTGAAAAACTGCAGAACTCATCCCTCGAAAGTTCGCAAACCCAAATCCTCGAAAGCTCAAAAACGAAAAAACAGGAATAAAAACTAAAAAATTTGGTGATTTCTGAAAATTGTCAAGTGCAAATAATACACCATATCCAGAAGAAGAACACGTCGCAGCCGAGTGAATCCGCGTCCGGGTGTTCCCCGTCATAATTCAGCCAGTTTCCCAACGAAGTGCAAACAAGTCGCGGAAGTTTCGTTGGAAAGCGTGCAACGGCTCGCCAGCTATTTTCATTCTAAAGGATTACGTCTTGGCCGGCCGTTGAACGCGGTGCCGGCGAAATTATGGCCTACTGGTTGGGGATTCGAGTCGAAACCGGGCGCGAAATATGGCAAGACAAGTGGTTTCCGCGTATCCGCGGGTGCACGGAGGGCGCAATTGTTTCTACGAATGGAAATCACTAGATGGCGAGTGAGACGTGATCGAATTCTTTCGCTGAACTTTCGACTTCTTGCTCAGAGTTTCACTTAAGGGTTCGAACGGTAACAGTTCTGCCTTTTACCGTCGCCATATTTGCCTTCGAGTATTTTTATCTGGACCTGTTTGCAAGTTTGGGTATTTGCAGAGTTGGGAATTTTTGGTTCTGGGATTAGGGATATAGGGACTTTTGTGTGGGGAATTTGTCGAGTTGGGTATTTGGGGAGGTGGAGATTACAAGATTTGGGGATTTAGGGATTTGATGATTTGAGAATTGGGAAATTTGGGGAATTTTGGGAGTTTTGGGATTTTAGGAAGTTTGGGAATTTTGGGGATTTATGGCCTTGATAGATTGGGGATTTTAGTATTTAAAAATTTAAAAATTTTTTACTCTGGGGTTTGAGGATCTAGGGACTTTTGGATGGGGAATTTGTTGACTTGACAAGTTGAAAATTTAAGGAGGCGGACAATAGAAGATAAGGGACTTTGAAGAATTGAGAATGAAAAATAAAAAAATTTACATTATTAATCCTTGAGAAATCTATCGATCGAAAAACATACCTAAAAATAACTTGTAAAGTTCATCATTAAAGACGACTCAGTTTCATGAGAACGCGCCATAAAAAGGGGAATCCCAGAAGTGGTACGCCTGCTAAGCAGCCAGCAATCCCGTTTTTTTTCCTGGCCACTGGAAATCAAAGTGTTGCGTAACTCATTACGGTTACTTGATCGCCCATAACCTCGGGGAAAGTTGATTAATCGAGGAATCACCGATGTAGAAATCTAGGGAAAGGTCTAACAGAGGATGATGATCGCTCTAGTAAGCGTTTTCCTGCTTCTAATGATCGATGAGGATGTTGATCATCCAGCTAGCAAGATATAATAGTCGCATTTAACATCGCTGACCGGTTAGGAATCTACGTTTTATAATACCTCGTTAAACGAACAAAAGAAACCTTTAGGTTAGTAATACAAATAATTCATTTGCGATCATTCATCTTAAATATAACATTTTTATATTGCGTTCGAACATAAATTCAAAGGTACACTTGTAAACTTTCATAATTTCATTACTTTTCAACTATTTTTAGGTTAGTTTACATTATTTTAGCAAAGAGAATTTATATAAAAGCTGAAGAGACTCGAAGAACAAACTTATGATTTATTGGATTAAACAAATTCTACAAGAATTTGATATACACGGCAATATAAGGAGAGGCAACAGGATGTTTAGATACTTTATACTATTCAGTATTATCAAGTATTATGAACAGAATTTTGATTAAACAAATATGTGATTATTTATTTAATAGTTCGAGTCAATTAAAATGGCAGAGATATCGTAGGTGTAATTCGATAATGAAAATCGCCAAGGTTGTGCAGATACGTCTAACGACGTAAAGTTCAACCACAAAACCACGGATATCCTCGTCGAGCATTGCCGATAAACGCTGGAGACACTTTACTTTGCGGTTTTCTTTAATTGCTTTAACGCGGGACATTATCAGCTGGCCACATGAAGATTCATAGTTTCCTTCGTACACGATAAAATGATAGAAATCTTTGTTATTACGTATGTTGCAATATAAGGAGAGGCAACTGTCATCAAATGTTTAGATACTTTATTCAGTATTATCTATTAAGTATTGTGAACAGAATTTTTTTAAACAAATATGTTCTACAAGAATTTGATATCCACGGCAATATAAGGAGAGGCAACTCCATTTCATAAGTCAAGAAAATGTATCCCAATGCAGAAGGAGCACAAAGCTTTGGCTACTTTAACCTAACTGTCCACATAAGGGTTAGGAACATCATCAACTATCACTTGACTTCAAATTATTCTCATCTTCAGCTTGAGATATTCAACTTAACTAGGTCCACATTGAAGAATTTGCTAAGGTTAACCTCATCCACATGTTCAAATTCACAAGTTGATAGCTAGGTCCACATCTAAGATTTGACCAGGATTAACAATCCTTCATCTTATATCACATACCAACCCCATAGAGTTAATCTCCAAATTGACATCTAGTACAATTAATCCTTACAGTACACCACCCAAAAATCATAACCTACCCTATAGCCTATAACCCAACCTTAACAATCTATCTCATCACTTCCATAGCCGTAACAATATACCTAAACCCTATAGAATTAATCAAGGTAACATATCCGACTCACCGATAGTAGTCCTTCTTGCAGTAAATGTTTCCGTCCCTGCTGAAGCAAGTAACCTCGCCGTCCAAACCCTGACGACAGTGGGAGCACTGAAGACATGCCGCGTGCCACCTCCTATCGACTGCCTGCAGGTAAAACCTGTCGGATATCCGGAGGCCGCATCCGGCGCAAACAACCCCTGGAACATCCTCGGACTGTGCCGGAGGGGTGGGTGGCGGTTCCAGTTTAGGGATGGCGTGCAAATGTTCCGCGGTCTGTTGTTCTTGCGAGTGAGTCTGCTGGTGCAGATGGGAGTGGTGATGGTGGTGATGGTGGTGATGGTGGTGGGTCGTTTGTGGCGGCATACTCAGATCGCTCGGGTTCTCGAAATTGCTGTTATTGTTGTTGTTGTTCCTGTATTCCTGGCCACCTGCGTCACACGTATATTTTTTATAACTTTTTGTCATTTTATTAGTGGAACAATATTGATTGTTCAAGAGGACATGTTCAAGTGGCTACTTCAAAAGGACATTTACAGAGTTAATTGTGGACAGTTATAGAATTAATGGACAGTTAAGAGATTTCAGGAAATGATCTTTCAGAAGATGAACATTGGGAACATTTGGTCCACAACTGATTTTCAACCTTCACGAAACGGTCAGAATTGTTAATTGATCAGTTAGCCCACAATACACAAGTTTGCACTTATAGAGAAGCTTAGAGCACCTATATCTTGAACTCTCATAGGGTCAAAACAGGTATCGAAGAGGATATTTAAGTTTGCAATTTGAAACATCTGAAGTTTATGAAAGACACGAATTGGGACTAAAAGTAACGAACCTCCAGGAGAGTCGTAGTCCCTGGAATCGTAGGGGGTGGTGGGTCCGTCGTAGCAGTTGTTGTTAGTGCCACAGTGGGTCTGGTGCAGGGGCGTATGATGGGGCCCGTGATGGTGGGCGGCAGGAGGACTACACGGTAAGGTGGTGGGTCGTGCAGCGTCACCCATAGACGCGGGGAGGCAGGGACTTAGGTCCCTCGCCTGGTCCACTGCTCCGGGCCCCCCCGCGCTGCCGGGCCCCCCTTGACGCCCCACAGCCAAGCCGCTGCCACGATCCTGCGAGCTGGCCGGCTGCTGGAACAAACATTCAATCCACTTCTTTAAAAACTGTACTCTCTACATACACTTCCGCCATTTTAAAGAACATCCAGTTCAATCTAACATGTCTAACATATGTTTAACAGACCTATAACCTATAAAATATGACGTAAGAACACTTGTAGCAGTCATATTCTTAGGAAGTCCCTAAATATTTCAATAGGAATTGTAACAAATGAGCACCTGAAGTTAAAAATAAACTTGTAGGAACAAAGTCCTGACGCCCCCATGAAAGAGTCGGAACCGGTGAAAGTAATGAAGGTCCAATTAAAGGATCGGAAGTCGTCAAAAGACATAAAAAAACGGTGCGTCCATATGTCGTTGGAAACCTGTAATCCCGAACAACGGAGAGAAACGAAAAAAGGAGTCACCTCGGTAAAAGTAACCGACGACAGGCTTTACCCGAACAAGGAGAGGACACTTTCCACGGCAGCCGACGAGGAGAGACTGTAAAGGACATTCGTAAGACGTGGGGCCGCGCGAGGATGGCTCGTCAGCGGAATAGGCGAAATAGGACAACAACCTAACAGGCACGAATACGGGGACGGTATCCAAAGTGACGGCGGATTACGGCTCGGTTGACATCGGCAAAGGGCAACAGGAACGGCCATAGGAAAGGAGGAAGATAAAAGAGTGGCATGCTGACGGCAGTAGCCGGCCGCCTCTGATGGATGTCGTAAAGCGGTGCGCGCATGCGCGCGACCCTATAAGGTGCCCGCTGCCGACCAATCCGAGTCGCCGCCGTGTTTCAACTGTCAACGCGGTTGCGGCGTACCGCGGTGTGCCGGAGACATAAATTACGTGGCGAGCTGCCCTGGTCCTCTCCTTCTTGTCCCTCTCTTTCCGCCTCCCTTTTTTCCTACAACCTTCTCTCTTGCTTCCTCTTTCTTTGCAACCCTCTCTCGTGGAAAACCAATGCTGTACTTTACGGCAACAGATACCGGTATTTACTGCGCCTTAGCCGAAGCGGCGCGTTTGCGATCGGACCCGAACGACGGTTCTCTGTTGGCCGCTTCTCGTAAATATCGCCGTACTGCTGACGAATTTAAATTTCAAGTTGTACAATTGGGGTGAGGGATTGTTGGGTTAAGATTTTTAATTCGGGGTTTTGATAAAGCTATATTGTGTCATTTTTGTTGATTGGTGTTGATAAAGTCGATTGGAACCGATCTGGTAGGAATTGAACCGATGTGAGACGAATGATGGGGTTAGACGCTGCTCGAATCCGAAGCGAACTGATCTAGTACGAATTCGAAACGGGGCGTTCCGATCTAGTACGAGTTGGAACCGAGGTGTTCCGATCTAGCACGAATTCGAACCCGATACAACACGAATTGAACTCGATGCAACCCGAATTCGATCAGAACCGACCCGATATAACCCGAATTCGATCCGAACCGACCCGATGCAATATGAATTCGACCCGAACTGTTCCGATCTATTACGAAGTCGAACCGAACCCGAAACAACACGAATTGAACCCGATGCAACCCGAATTCGGTCCGAACGAACCCGACGCCACCCGAATTCGATCCGAACCGACCCGATATAACCCGAATTCGATCCGAACCAGTACAAACCTGTTCCAAACCTGTCTCATACACTAACTCGATTTGAAGCAATGTAAATTTGCCCTAAAACTAACATAACCTGAATATTTAATCAGACCTATTATTAAACCGAAGTGAAATTTTCGTGCAGTAGAATTAAAAGTGAATTTCATCGTGGACAAAAAAATGTCCCTAGCATGAGAATCGTAGGTCTAAGTACGATTTAGCAATCCATCGATAACGCGTAACTCAGTGGCCAAGCTGTTCTCCAGCGTGTGAAACAGCAACAGAACACTTATCGATACAACGATCTTCGCATTAAATTCGCATTTCGGTTGCGACACGAATACCGACTGACCGTCTAGTGTTTTTTCCTGCCGTTCTTTTTCCCGTTCGGCATCGTTCGATTCGTCCGGCGATAATGATGCGCGCGAAACCGCGTAAAGGAGATCGATATCGCTGTTAAAATGGCGGACGGCCAGTTCTTTTGGCGCGAAGGGAAAACTAATAGAAATTGCAATGAGCGTTGTTTGTTTGTTAGCCAGGGATTTTCACTGTTACGCGAACCGGCGGACCGTTGTTCGTTATGTAATAAACCGGGTCGATGGAAGGAATCCGAGGAACGCGCGTTTCGTCGTGTCACGACGGTGCTCCTGGCGTGCAACCTATCGGGAAACCGTGGCTCGTTTCCTTCGAAGATCATTGATTAAGCTTCGATTGGAACTTTGATTAGGCGACTTTCTTGCCGTGCGATCGTTCCAGCCGGGACACCCCCCGCGGTGCTGGACTCGATTCGACATAACGACTACGTGTGATTTTTGAATGAGCTCACTCGAGGCTGCTAATTGGTGGACAGGTGAATCGATATATTTTGTTCTATGACTTTTTTATGAGGACACCATACTTTTATGGTAATTCCGACGAATTGTATTAGTTACTGGATTTGGATTTATTAGTTTACCACACGTTATTACGCCGTGTGTTATGCGTTAGTTTACCTCTCGTTAATTCGCCGCACAACGCGGTGGATTTACATACATTACTTAGCCACTTGTTAATTCGCCATGTGTTATGTAATCATACGTTGATTTACAATACTTTAAATTTCCACGCGTTATTTCGCCACGTATAGGATTTCCTCGCGTTATTTAGCCATACAATATGAATAGAGGTATTTCGACTAATTTCAACTGCAGCTTTCCAGAAAACACTCAACCAATTTCACAGCATAATTTAACCTTGTGACAACTTAATTCATGGCCATATAACGAATGGTAATATATAGAAAGACAGAATAACAACTTTCTCACAGAAGTTCCTACTAATTTCACAGTATCAACAAATTTGTCCATATAATACACGTCAATATAAAAGGCTCCACAAAGCTATCCAATTTCACAGTGATTTAACGTGTGAAATATCGCGATTAAACAATTTTGTAATCAAGCTATTATTAAAAAACGTCAATTACCATTATGCAAATGAGCACAAAGCAAGCAGTTATGTCTGGAGAATTTGCCCCGAGATGCATCGCGTATGCCCCGGGAATAAAGGGTAGCAAAAACGTTCGTGAGAAACGCTCGTCCCGATGGAAAAATGGAGGCGCAATTTCCATTCGTGACTCGGGGAAATATCTCTTGTTCGCATTCGCGGCTGCCGTTTCTTTCGTTGATGCTCGATACGGGAAGGTTGGGAAATCTCATTGACGTCGGGGGAAAAAAAAATAAAAAGAAAGAACGGCCATGGTACAAGTCGAGGAACGTCTTCGCCACAATGGAGTGTTAAGAAATGCGCCTCGTCGCTGGAAAAAAGAGGTGTACTATTGTTCCGACGATTCGCGGCAGTTAATAATGACATTAAGCCGGGAACAATAAATGAAAACACGCTTATGGCGAGATGGATTCGACGAGCGTTATCTTCGGCAGGTGAATAGCAAAGGCTTCTTTGGCAGCGACGGGAAATTCGACGATATTCAACTTTTGTTCTCGATTGAGAAACCGAGGTTAAATGCGAGGTGTTTACTTGGAAATCGAACCGATGGAGAAAAGTGTTCGGAGCTCGAAAGAAGGCGCATGGGTTTCACTGCATGTTGCGAGGAATATAACAAGGTTTTAGACAGAATGATTGAGGACTGAATTATTGAGGATATATGAAGTTGCAACTTTTAAATGGATTGTGTGAGAGGGAGTAGAATTGACGTGCCTTCTTTCTAGCTGTATGTGAACATTGCTAAATACCAACTATTTGTGGAATATTGTATATTTGAGGTGAATACATATACGTAAATTTGAAGATTTTTCAACTCCAAAATTTCTCTATAAGATCCCTAGATTCTCAACTTTTTGGTCACTGAAATCCCTAGATTGCAGTAACTGTAGATTCCTAAACTCCTATATCCCTAAACCACTACATCCCCACCTCCCAAAATCCCCAAACTCCTCAAATTCACCCCAAATACCTAAAATCCCCAAAAGTCCCCAAAAATAATCGAGTAGGCGTATCACAACCTGAACCTCTGCTCTCCCATTTACATTTCCCCTAGTGAAGCGAACTTTTCTCAGCCGGTACTCGGCGCTTATCTCGTCACAAGCCCCATCCACATCGCGGCCGAATTTTTAAGCCTCGAACCGATGAATCACCCGGTCGCTTATCGCGTCAGCGTCCCAAAGTCGCGGCGCGAATCACGCGTTTATCGGCGGTCCACGCGACAAGAAGAAACACGGGCTGAAAAGAGAGAGAGTCGATATCTCGCAAGAGTTTCGAGCGTTGACGGATACACAATCGTGCCGGACCGGCTGTCCGGCGACATTTCTGACGACATTCTACGAGTTTTCGTGCCGGCATCCCGCGC
The DNA here is from genome assembly GCA_945859555.1 of Megachile ligniseca. Taxonomy (NCBI): domain Eukaryota; kingdom Metazoa; phylum Arthropoda; class Insecta; order Hymenoptera; family Megachilidae; genus Megachile; species Megachile ligniseca. Next base: position 4,555,221 of record OX243792.1, read on the forward strand.
GACAGGCGGATTCCGCGCTCGTTATTTACCTCGCGTTTCGCGAAAATGAAAAAGGCGGAGTCTTGTGCAAGTCCGCCGTCGGTGAAAGTCCGCAGTCCGAGCACCGGCCCCCTGGCAGGTCCACTCTCGAGATGGATAAGGATCTCGCGGCGGGTCGACTACGCTGAAGATCGATCGTCGTTTCGTGGGAAATTTATGGGATGCCCGTATCGATCGCTGTGCCACCGTTACGAAACCGCGGAAAAATTCTACTGCGCTGCTTTTCACGATATACTTCCTGTTCGACGATCATCCCCGGATATGTTCCCGACGGTCTTATATCATGAAGAATCCTTAGTCATATAGAGGATGTACATTATTATATGGCCTACTACTGCTCATATGACCACTACTGTTATATGACAACAAATCTGATTATATGACCAAAAATTTCTTCTATTATATGACCGAAAATATGTTTGATTATATGACCAAAAATTTGTTCTATTATATGACCGAAAATATGTTTGATTATATGACCAAAAATTTGTTTGATTATATGACCAAAAATTTGTTCTATTATATGACCGAAAATATGTTTGATTATATGACCAAAAATTTGTTCTATTATATGACCAAAAATTTGTTCTATTATATGACCGAAAATATGTTTGATTATATGACCAAAAATTTGTTTGATTATATGACCAAAAATTTGTTCTATTATATGACCGAAAATATGTTTGATTATATGACATACTATTCAATTACCCAGCATGCAAATCCACAAAATCCCATCTCCTCGAAAAACAACAAAAATCGTAATTCGCATAGAAAAGTGTTCCAAACAGTCGAAAGACATGTATGGCAAATAACCATAAATACAGACGTCATTATTAAAAAGCGAGCAGGAAATTCGCAGAGATCGAGCGTCCACGAGCAGTCTCGATCCTAATAAACACGCGCGTCCCATGTTGGCCGCGTATCAGCTTCCCTTGGCCAGCCATGATAGTGATAACAATAAACAGCCTCGTCCATTCGGCTGCAGCTTGTGGTTTTCTCTCTGAAAACGCGTGGGCGACGCTTAACACCGCAGAAAACCGATAAACTTGCCCGCTATCTGCACTTCTCAGCGACGACCGGCTACTACCAACCGGCTCGACAAAAAATATTCGACACTCGGCTACTTGTGTGCTACCGTGCCACCTCGATTATTTCCATCGAGATACCGAAGAAAAATATGCTCAATCGAGAGAGAAAAGATATGTAGGCGCCATCTTAGAGGACGATTTAGAGGAAGCTGATATTTTTAATAGATTTCGGATTCATTTTTTTGAGAGGTCAGTTTGGAATTTTTTATGCTGAATTGAGGGCAAGTGAAAACTGTTCAAGTTTCGAGTAGAATACAGTTGAAGCAAAATTTCCAAATTTAAGCTAACCTTAAAATCTCAAGTTATCAAAGCTCCCGAAAATCGCACGCAAATATAAATAAATATAAATTCTGACATTAAAATAAAAATTCCGCCTCGAATTAGTAAAATTACGTCAATGCTCCAGTTCCGAAATCTGCGCATCTCTATAAATAGAATAATCACTTTTCGTTGATGATCTTCCATCGCGAAAAAAACTCTCGTTCGAAAAACAGAGACGATATTTTATCGGCTGCCGTTACCTAAAAATTATTCTCCCGAAGGAGAGATAAGAATTTCAAGGCTCAGATTATTTTCTTTCAATTGCCCGGAAGTGGAGATCGAAATTCCTCATTTTTCTTCAATCATCCGCTCGTTTCGAGTAATCGAATCGTCGCAGCGAATCCTTCGAACGATTGTGCAATAATGCACCGGATGCACGGCAAGGACGCATTCCCAAGAAATACCTCTACTTTGCATCAATTTTACCAATTTTTCTCATTACGTATCAGGGTAATTTGAAACGATTGTACAGATGTGTTTTCTTCGGGAAAATGGTAGCTTCGTGTCATTTTTTAACGGCGTGGAGTCGCACTTTAATCTTGTTTGTGTCGAACTTACAAAATTCGACTTTGTTAAATATTGCTGTTCAAAAATATTTTACTGTTGTGAAGCGCTGGGTGCATTTCAAAATTCTAAACTCACAAAATCACAAATTCTCAAATTCCAAAATTTTGTAATTTTTGAGTTCCTCAAATAAAAGTTGCAAATCTCAACGTGTCAAGGACCTAAATTTCCAAATTCCTATATTCCAATATCCCTAGATTCCCCAAATTCTACATTCCCGAATTCCTACATTCCCAAATCCCTAGATTCCCCAAATTTCTACATCCCCAAATTTCTACATTCCCAAATTTCAATATTCCCAAATTTCTATATTCCCAAATCCCTAAATCCCCAAATTCCTACATTCCCAAATCCCTAGATTCCCCAAATTCCTAGATCCCCAAATTTCTATATTCCTAAATCCCTAAATCCGCAAATTCCTACATTCCCAAATCCCTAGATTCCCCAAATTTCTACATCCCCAAATTTCTATATTCCTAAATCCCTAAATCCCCAAATTCCTAAATTCCCAAATCCCTAAATCCCCAAATTCCTACATTCCAAAATCCCTAGATTCCCCAATTTCTACATCCCCGAATTCCTAGTTCCCCAAATTTCTATATTCCCAAATCTCTAAATGTTCAGGTCCCTAAATTCCCAAATTCTCAAAGCTCCAAATCCCAAAATTTTCAAGTCCCTAAATTCCCCAATCCCTAAATTCAAAAATTCCAAAATTCTCAAAATTCTGAAATCCCTAAATCCCCAAATCCCCAAATTCTGAAATCTCCAATTCCCAAAATTCTCAAATCCCGAAATTCCCAAAATTCTCAAATCCCAAAATTCTCAAATCCCAAAATTCTCAAACTTCCAAATCCCCAAATTCTCCAAAAATTCCACGTCTGAAAACTCCCCAATTCTCAAAGAGTCCCAGCTCCCAAGAACGAGAGTAAACGAAGCAGGCTAAAATAATTATTCGAGCGCTAAAAAGTGAGACGATGCAGGGACACAAGATCGGTCGCATGCCGGCCAGGCCAAGAATCGCGACCTGACCCCAAGATATTGCTTTCCCTCCTTCGTCCGACACTTTGCGCTCCGCGAAAATTCAGATCGCCGACAACCATGGCCGCATCAAGCTTTTTCGGAGCCCATCTATCATAACACTGAATAATATAAATAATTATTAAAATTAAATTATAGCTGAACAATATAATTCTCGAATGTAAATTTGTACATTATCTTATATATTATCTTATAACATATATAAATTTGTATACATATTATCTTACACAAATTTATCTTAATACACACATACATTTTATAGAGTTCACACGTGTTTCAGTTTGTATAAATTATTGGCAAAAGTTTATTTATTATTTTTTCATTTAACAATTGCATGCGACACAATAAAGTCACATTATGTTATAAAAATATTGCATAATATTTTAGATTATACAACGATTATATAATTTAATTTATAAAGATAATTAAAAGTGCGATAGCACATTTTTCTTTCTCTTGACACTCGTCTGACCGTCGCTGAGTTTTACAGGCAGAAATCAATTTACTTTCATTCATTTTCTTTCCTGCTTACTGATAACACCGAGTAATCATGAATCCTCGTCGATTTTTTAAGATGTAATCAAGGTTATTATAAAACCTGATCATTGACTATGAATCGTAAATGCTCGTGATTAGTTGTGTGATCACAGATGGACGTGTATATATTGTATTTTTTAGTTTGCTGTTTTTATTCGTTGAACCGGTTGCCTATTTATCATATATATCGGTTTTGAATGAAATTAGTGGTATTGGAAATTCAATTGATCAGTCATCGGCTATGATGACGTCATTTGCTTAATTAGTCGGTGGTCAAGTTTTTCAATTTTCTGTTCGATTAAAATTCGCCAACTTTTCAATCTAATTAAAATTATTCTATTTTCAGCTTGATTAAAATTTGTCAATTTTTCATCTGATCAAAATTATCCTATTTTCAGTTTGATTAACATTTTTCAATTTTTAAGACGATTAAAAATTATCAATTTGCAATCTGATTAAAATTTCTCATTTTAATATTTGAAAATTACACGTGTGTCGAAAAGCAGTGATGAACAGTTTTAATTTACTCAAAAGTAGAATATCTCATTGCTTAGTCAAAATCCCCAGAAACATATGATACCAATTAACAAAACTACCAAACCAACAGCGTATGAATGGATACAATTGTAATTAAGGTAAACGCACCCATTAGTGACGTATTGTTAATCTCATTTTATTAAAAATGATACACAATGCTACTAATCAGTAAAAGAACTTTAATACATTGAGCTTATTTCCGTATTACTTGAAAGATTGTTTTCTTATTAAGGCGTTTATTAACAAGTATAATAAACGATTTTAATTAGTATACTAAATACATATGTATTTCTAGAGTCATCAATTTCGCCACGAAAAAACTGTGCATCTATATGATAATTTATTCGAATCCACAAAAAACGTGCAATTAACGGTATGATAACAAGAACAACGTACATTTTTATTTGCATAATCGCAATCTCGGTGGTCAATAAACGGGACATCAAACCGAATGTAATTGTCTTGATAATGCAAATGAAATAAAATGGAGGTCACAAAATCTTGAAAAATACTTACTTACATATTTCATATTAATCGATTATAGCAATATAGTAGTCTTAAATGAGTTCAACAAGGTTTTACAAATAGCTAAAAAATTTTAAGGGTGACCTTGGAATGGGTTCATAAGAAAGGGGTTAATCAGACGAAATAGTTTTAGGGGCATACCGTAGCCAACCCACTAAAAATTCATACAGAACATTTAAGATGTGCTATCTAAATGAACACCGTCGATCATAGGACCTAATGTCCTGTGGACCATACTGCAGTCAAACCAGGAGCTGGCGAGGCTGACCCAGAAGGACTCTCCCAATTGGTCAGAATAGAAAAATGGCCCCACACGTATTTTCGGTTGTATTGGCACAATTGAGTGAAAGAACAAGGTCAGCAAACGTTTCGAGTACGAACGTCGGATGTCACATGGGACTGTTCTACGGTGGGTCCCTTAAACCTGGCTCAGCCCACGCGCCAGGAACAGGGTTGTCTACAGTACATACCGTAGTCGAGCCAGGAATGGTCGCTAGGGCTGACCCAGGTTTGGAACTACCCAATTGGTCAGAAATGTCGCCTAGACTCACACGTATTTTCGGTGGTAGCTCGAGAAATTAGGCGAAAACTGCTGCAGTTGTCATTATTTCGAAATGTACATAGGCTTCTTTTCTCATCTGTACAAGATAACTTGTGGGGATAACGTGAAGCATACGCAGTGATATTTCGATCAAGGACAGTTTCCGAAGAGAGTATAGACAGCGAGAAATAAACAATACGGCGTATTAAACATTCGGGTCGCGACGACGGACATATCTGAAGAGGCCGGTTAATAAATAACGGACCGCACAAACGGAGCATTATCGCGGGCAGACACGTTCCTGCCACGATGCCCTTATCTCATCGAAGTTACAATAATCACACTCTCCGAGGCTCCGAGCTGACGCACGCGTCTATGGAAAAAGATCGAAAACCGTCGTGAGACTAAACGACGCCGTATCGCGACGTTCGTGATCGAATGTGATCGAGTGTCTACTCGGAGTAGCATGTTGCGTTATGGTCGGTGAAATGTCATGCTGGCTGCCGAAATTGGTAAACAGATACGTTTGCACGATGTTGAGTGCATAAAGAAATTCTTACAATCACTAACTCTCAGACTTTGAATTCATAAATTCATAAACTTTCAAATTGTCAGGTTTCCAAATTCTCGAATTTTCAAATTGTCAAATTTTCAAATTGTCAAGTTTTCAAATTCTCAAGTTCCCAGATTCTCAAATTCTCTACTTCTTAAACGAGTGAACTCTCAAATTTTCCAGAGTCCAAATTGATAGACTCTGAAATTCTGAAATTCACAAATTTGTGATTTCAAACTCTCATATTTCTGAAATTTCTCAAGTTTCAAGTCTCTCAAGTTACTCAAGTTTCTCAAGTTTCACAAGTTCCTCAAATTTCTCAAGTTCTCAAGTTCTCAAGTTCTCAAGTTTCACAAGTTCTCAAGTTTCACAAGTTCTCAAATTTCACAAGTTCTCAAGTTTCACAAGTTTATCAAGTATCTCAAGTTTCTCAAGTTACTCAAGTTACTCAAGTTTCTCAAGTTACTCAAGTTTCTCAAGTTACTCAATTTTCTCAAGTTACTCAAATTACTCAAGTTCCTCAAGTTACTGAAGTTACTCAAGTTTCTCAAGTTCCTCAAGTTCCTCAAGTTACTGAAGTTACTCAAGTTTCTCAAGTTCCTCAAATTTCACAAGTTTATCAAGTTACTCAAGTTACTCAAGTTACTCAAGTTCCTCAAGTTCCTCAAGTTCCTCAAGTTCCTCAAGTTCCTCAAGTTCCTCAAGTTCCTCAAGTTCCACAAGTTTCTTAAATCTCTCAAGTTTCTTACATTTCTCAAATTTCTCAAGTTCCACAAGTTTCTTAAATCTCTCAAGTTTCTCAAGTTCCACAAGTTTCTTAAATCTCTCAAGTTTCTTACATTTCTCAAATTTCTCAAGTTCTACAAGTTTCTTAAATCTCTCAAGTTTCTTAAATCTCTCAAGTTTCACAAGTTTCTTAACTTTCTCAAGTTCCTTAAACTCCTCAAGTCTCCCAAGCTCCTCAAATTTCCTAAATCTCTCAAGTTTCCCAAACTTCCCCTTTCCAAAATCCACAAATACTAAAATTTTCATTCTCCCAAACTCTCAAACTCTGAAACTCCTCAAACTTTTCAACTTCCCCAAATCTGCAACTCTCCAAGCAACTCCCCAAACTGTAAAAACTCCCCTTTCCCCAACGTAACCATAACCTCCAAAAATCCATCGAAATTTCAACAAACACCACCATCGTCCCCAACAACGAAATAAACTGTCCCACACGAAGCGTCTGAAAAATCGCGGTGTTCATATTTCACCGAAAACTGTCACGCGATCTAGTTATTTATTTTCGTTCGGCGCCGCGCGGGCCCCGTCGCGTAGATGAATTATTCGAGCGGCGCTCACAAAGACGGCGGGAAAAATTGATTGCGCAAGAAAATCGGTGGCGTGTCCGTTCGGATGACATGCTCGAAAAAAGCCGCGAAAATATCATTCAGCTCTGTGCCGTTTCACGCTGATAATATAATCAACAGAGATTACAGGACATGCTTTTAACGCACGGCGCCTCTGGACTTTACACGACAGCCTTTAATCGAACAGTGCCTTGGTAAACAAAATATTGATGATCTGTTTTCTTCGGCTTCTGTCAAACTTTTACACTTTCGTCATACAATTTTGATCAATTCAAAATGACTGCGAAAATTGCTGTTTTTGTTTGGTTTTGTTTTTTGATTTTTGTAAGGGAAATTCTTTTAATGTTGTTGTAAATGAAATTCATTTCGGATTTTAATAAATGAAATTGTTTTATGAATATTATAAGTGGATGTTCTTTTAATGTTATTGTAAATAAAATTTATTTGTGATTGTTATCAATGAAAATGTTTTGAGGTTATTATAAATGAAATTGTTGTATGATTTTGTTAGATAAAATAGTTTTGTGAACATCACAAATAAAATTGTTGTATAATTTGGTTATGAAAAATTATTTTGTGATCATTATAAATGAAATGTGAACAAATAAATCAGAGCCTTCCGATTCTTTCAGCAACCACGTTTATCAGAGCTGTCTATCCGCAGCAATATTGAGATAAGTAGAGAAAGTTGAAACATTGTGCATACTTTGTATTTAACGATCCTTGACAGTGCAAATTCTAATTAGAACTTTAAGAGAAACACTATTTCAATTTATTGCAAAAGATCATAGAATATAAAGTTAGAAGTTTCAAGAACTATCAACAGATTGACAGTTTATATTTTCTTAAATTTGAATAATTGTACATTCTGAAGTCACTAAATTTTAAAATCCCCAAATTTCTATATTCACCAATTTCTACATTCTCGAATTCATAGATTTCCAAATTTGTATATTCACAAATCCCTAGGTTACCAAATTTCTACATTCCCAAATCCCTAGATTCCCAAATTTCTACATTCCCAAATTCTCAAAGTCCCAAATCCCTAAACTCTCAATTCTCCAACACCCCAAATTGTAAATTCCCCAAATCCCAAAACTACCAAATCTCCTACTCCCCAAATTCTAAATTCCCCAAATTCACAAACTCCCCAAATACCATAATCCCCAAATCCCTAAATTCCCAAATCTCCTATTCCCCAAATTCTAAATTCCCCAGATCCCTAAACTCTCAATTCTCTTACACCCCAAATTCTAAATTCCCCAAATCCCAAAACTGCCAATTCTCCTACTCCCCAAATTCTAAATTCCCCAAATTCCCAAACTCCCCAAATACCAAAATCCCCAAATCTCCTATTCCCCAAATTCAAAATTCCCAGTTCCCTAAACTCTCAATTCTCTAACACCCAAAATTCCCAAATCCCCAAATTCCAAAACTTGCACGTCTGAAACTTGATATGTCCTCAAATATAAATAATCGTACATTCGACAAAAATTTAAAACGTCCCACAACCCTCCGCCATTTTCACCTCAGTACAGTTCGCAAAAACGTCAACACAACCTAAAAATAGTGTACTAACCCTCCAAATCTCCCGAATCCAATTTATTTAACAAAAGTTAAAATTTATATAAAAGAAAGCAAAATGAAATTTTGTGATAGGGAAAGTACATTTGATGCGATATCGCGTGAAGAGCAGCCTTGAAACGGGGCACACGGTGCGTTTGCATGTAGCCGTGGTTAATGCATCGGTTCAATTAGCGGCCAACGCGGTGACACGGAACAATCAATTACGTTTGTTTACAAGGTGTACCCGTTAACGGCGCGACCATTGAACGGTCGTTTAAAACGGAATTAACATTCCTCGAAGATGAACGCCGGTCTCGGTGATCGTACATTGCTCGAAACGCTCGCGGAATGGAAACGAACGTGGCCGCTGAAAATCACGTTCCATCGTTTAATTCTACAAGCCATCTCGTTTACCGGCTAACAACTTTCGATGTACCAATTACGGGAATTGTCTGATCAATTATCAAAAATCGATGTAAATCATGATTGAATTAATGGACGTTTGACGAGATGGACAAGTAGGGGATGAAATGTATATTTGCAGAATTTTTCTTTAATTTTAGATTAAAATTGCATTGAATAGGATGAAATGTGTATTATAATTATTTGTACAATATTAAAAGTACAATGTTACAAATTATTATTTGTATTTCACTTTGAAGAAGGAGAAATAGGGGATGGAACATATATTAATTTACAGAATATTTATTAACTTCAGACAAAATTAAATAAGCTAGAATTAAATTAATATAGGGGATGAAACTTGTATTAATTTAGAAAATTATTTAACACAGTTTAAATAAGTAGGGGATGAAACACTAATTTATACAATTTTATCTTCACAATTACCATAAATATTACAAAATCCTGAAATGTAATCTAATATTTTTAATTCGAAAGAAAGTACCAAATACAATTAAAAATGTACCCTCCATATGAAACACCCCTTTCAAGAAATGCACTATACTTAGCTTCATTACAAGTTCCATTAAAATAATTTTCCAATTATAAGTCCCATTAAAATAAATATATCCTCCCTTTCAAAACTACCCCCAAATTAAATAAAAATTTCAAAACTCCTTCAAACCGAAGCAATTGCAAATAATTAGTGTTAAAATTGAAAAGAGATTAAAATAACCCAGAAAGGTCCGAAAATATTAAAATACACCCTGCAACTTCCCCGTTTCGGTATAAATTAATACACGATTTCCATTTCCGTTAAACAGACGATAAAACAGAATTTTTGGTCGAATAAAAATAGAGGGGTGTAAAAGTGGCCGTCGCGTGACGCGTTCCATTACACCGAAAATAACGACATTCAAAAGTTGACCGTCGCAGCGATTCATCAAATACACCTCGTTCGCACGCAGCCTGTCATCAGCAAACCCTTTTTCTGTCGGCCGAACCCGTTTCAGCGAGAGCATATCAGCCAGGCGTTACGACGCTGATAAGCGTCGGAGTCTCGACTGGTCGCGCCGCAATATCCCAATTAACCTATCGGTGCTAATAAAATCTCCCGATCGAATAATCTAATCGGGATTTGTTCCCGTTAACAGTTATAATCGTCGACATTAATTTAAAGGATGCATATCACTTCAAGAACGCTCCTACAGACGTTGCTCGTGGGGTTATACTCTTCAAAATTGTTCGAATATCATCTGTCGTGGGTTGGAAGACATCTAGTCGACGGGGAGTGCTGTCATGTCACGGCATATCGGGGAATGTCAGGTTTTATGTTCTGGTTTGACTTCATACTTGATTATTTTGTACTTGAAGATTTGTGTATGGGGATTAGGGTGACTTTGGGACATGTCACTGTAGTCTCGCATGTCGCTGGACCCTTGCATGTCACTTGATATACTCTTGCGTGTCACTTGATATACTCTTGCGTGTCACTCACATTGAGATTGTATGAATCTTATGGATGTGAATTGAGTGGAGATTCGTTGAAGTGGAGTTTTGTACTGTGAACATGTCGCGACATATCACCTGGTGAACTTAACGAAAATTTGAAATCTGCGATAATCTGAATGAGAGGTAAGAATTATCGAAATGTATAAGACGATTATACCAACGTTGTGAAAAACAAGTCTTCTGTGTCATATCACGAATATCAGTCGAAGCAGTACGCCACAGCCGATATGCTGCATATCAGCTTGATACCGTTCTAACCTTTCAGCAACTTGGAGTATTGTAAAAAAGATGTATTTAAAAGTATCATATCACAAGATCAAATTAGTCCAATAGAAGCTTATCACTAGACTTTGCATATCACTTATAGCCCTTATAGTACGAACATCGATCATGTCATCCAGATCATTCAAATAGTTTTAGGATTATCCATTTTGAGGAACAAGCCTCGAGGTAGAAGTTTCATATCAGTAGCATATCACTCGAGAATCAGGTCGATGAAGTCATCCAGATAATATTCAAGTAAGGTCATTCAAATAACTAATTCTAAGATCATCCCTAAGGCTCAATTCTGAATAAGAAGGCTCTTCAAGATAGAAATATAAAGCATATCACTCTGAGAGCTCTTACCGTTGATGAAGTCATTTAAATAACCCTAAGTTCTTGGGTCATCTGAAACCCTTTCAAGGTATATGTATATCATATCACTTGAAAAACTCTTACGTCACAACGTTGAAGCAGAGGTCATCGTAACCCCAAGATGCTTCAAAATTTTGAATAATCTTTGTAGAAGTTACAATATCACTTGAAGAGTACATCACTAAGGTCATCAAAGTAACCCCAAGTCCAGCTTCAAAATTTTGAATAAGAATCAGTATATGAGCCCTTACAAAATGATGTAAGGTCATCAAAGTAAGCCTCTAAAAGAAAGCTTTTCAGAGGCCGACAAAGGTCAGAGAAAGAGTCACAAAGGCTTAGATCAAAGGATGGTACCGATCGAAGAGCCCTTAGGAACCGCAATGACCCGGTATTCTATAAAGAGTGTTCAGACGAAAGGATCGTAAGGACGCACGGCGGGCCTAGGACCAATGAGCATAGAACAGAGGGATGACACTCACCCAGTGCATGCCGGTAGTAGGAGGGGCGCGCTCCTCATACACTCCCATCAGGGTGGCTGCTGTCGCGGGGTAGTTCCCGCTGAGGGTGCGCGACGCCGAAGCTTGGGGGGGAGTCCCGGGGGATCCGCTTGCCGATAACGCGGAGATGGCGTCCGCTGCGCAGGTTCTCTTCTTCTGCCTCCTCTTCTTGCTCCACCACTAAGCGTCTCGACCCTCTCTCGCGGAGACAACTTTTCCGCACTCAAACTCTGTCACTGGCAACTCCCTTGCGCTCGCCGATGTACTCTCGCCCGGCACGAGGGTAGGCGCCCTCACGGGCGCATTTCGCCGCAGGGGAACCGACAGAGGTTACACCCTGTCAATGTCACGTAGCACTGCACAATCACTGACGGTCCGTGGAGTCCCGGGAATCCTCCAGGGATCCTGGTCCCATCGCAAACTCTTGTCACCGAACACTTCAGCAAACACCCGGCTAGTCCGCGCACCTGCACTCGAATAGCACTCCGAGGTGTCCTTCACGGGGATCGATGTCAGTTACCGGGCACGCATCAGACCCGTATCATGGCGCATGTGCCCCGAAGAACTCGACGAGACCCGATACGACCCGACGCCAGCAAACGAGCGACCACGCTGCGCCACAGTAAATACAGGCCCGTCTGCCGAGCCGAAGCCACGATACGGAGTGAGGGAACCGGCACAGCTGCAACTGGTTCCAACCAGAGACAGCGCCGCGTTGCGGTGGAACCCTGAAGAATTGCGTCAAGGTGGGGCGGACACGGTACCCAGAGGCTCCGCCCACTATCATCCCCACTCCTACCACCGGAACGACGGTACGCTCCGCCCAGCCAACGAACCGACGATCACCGTCCTTTTCCAGATCGCGTAATCTCTCTCGCAGCACCTCGTACTCCACGCTGCTGCCCGTCTGCGAACCTCGACAGTGGCGTAGTCAGACTCTACCTGCCACGATTCTTTTTAGTAACTGTATCATGACACCTTGTTCCGTGTTCACCCTTATCGGACAACCGTTCGGGATTGATCGAATTAGTTATGGCGGATTTTGGGGTATCTGATTGGTATCATTGAAGCATTTGATGAAGATGTTTAACAATTATGTGGGATTAGGGTTAAGGATTTGTCCGGATACCTCGACTCGTTAGGGTCAAGGATCAGATGATACCTTGATTAAGGTTTAGAGTCAAGGATTCATCAGACGGTATCTTGAGAAGATTAGAGTTAAGGATACAGGTGATCTCAAGTGGATCTAGGATTAAGGATAAGTCCAAATGACACCTCACCTGGATCTAGGTTTAGGGTCAAGTTTCATCAGATGATACCTTAACTAAAATTTGAGGTCAAGGATTCATCAGATGATACCTTGATTAAGTTTTAGGGTCAAGATTCATCCAAATGTTATCTTGAGGGGATCTAGAATTAGAATTAAGACGATACCTCAAGTAGACCTAGGATTAAGGTTAAGTTTAGTCCAGATGATACCTGAATCTAGGTTTAGGGTCAAGTGTTCATCAGATGATGCCTCGACTAGACCTAGAATTAGAGTTAAGGATCCTCAAGTGGATCTAGAATTAAGGTTAAGGATTAATCCAGGTGATGCTAGGTTTGGGGTCAATCTTGACTGGATCTAGGATTATGGACCCTAACTGGATTAAGTTGAAGTTTGATCAGTGAATGAGCTTAGAGCTACAAACAATGAACAAATCATTTGAATTGTCCATGGACCTGAAGGGTTTGACAAAACTATTAGCATTTCTATCCCCAAAATAATATGAAACGCAGTATAATACCAACATTCAAATCTAACAATCCCTTAACCGCAAGATGACAGGAGGGCATAAAAGCAAGGTTAAACGTCGCGTCAAATTGACAGTCGGACATGTTCATAACCGGTCATTACCCAGATTACGTGCATATTTGTTCGACGAAAACCGAGGCACTTAACCATCTGGCATTTGCATGAACAAGCAATTTGCACGGAGGCGTTCGGTCACGCGAGTGGTCGGACCGTTTAGCCCTCACGAAAATGTAGAAAAGGCGGTTGTCAACGGCCGGGTTCGATTCCGTCGATAAAAATCGTGCGGTGATAATCCAGGAGGCAGCGAAGCGGTCAGTTGCATCCGGCCACGCTTTCTGCGGTCTCGAACGGGCCCGCGGGCCCTTTTTGTATTTATCTCTGTTGGAAAGTCGATTCGGTGGAACAGTGGCGGCCTTCATCTTTTTGCCCCGTGCCAACCCGATGCCTTTGTACACGACATTGTTCGCCTCGGACTTTGTTGGCTCGGCTACTTTTTGGTCGCGATTTTCTTGCTGTTACACAATGCCGTTGTCTCGCTCCGGTGTCCACGACGGCCGGAGATCCTTACTTCTTTTGTTCCGATCGAAGGATTAGTTTCTATTTCGTTTATACTTCTTATTACATTTTGGTACTCTGTACTATTGTATGTGCGTTTTCATAGGATCATTTTGATCAATGAGAACACATATGATATACTAACATATATTGACATATTTTATGATTTAAGACTGAACATGATATTTTAAGATTTAAGATTGAACATATTTTATAAAAGACTTAAAAGATTGAACATATTGTATAAAAGGCTGTATGTGTCCATTTTTAAGAGAAGGCTATTTATTTAGCAGAAGGGTGTACACATGAAGATCAATGTCAGTAGATGTGAATAGGTCTTGGACAAGAATTTTTTACAATTTTTATGATTAACAAATATTGACATATTTTGAAGGTGTAAAAGATCCTTAAAAGCTTGAACATATTTTATAAAAAATTGTATGTAACATTTTTTAAGAGAATACTATTTATTTATAAAAAAGGTGTGAAGACCAGATGTGTCTTATATACAAATTGATTTTATATGCAAATAAAATTAGAACATGGAATATATAGAAGTAAAAGTCTGAAAATATTTCCCATAACATATTCCCATAATCTCATGCACTGAATCGTAGAAAAGGGATGTTTTAAACAACCCCAAGTGGAAAGAAAGGCGGGAAAAAGAGACACAAAATGCTGTTAACTTGACGTGTGAGTACTAAACACGCAGTGACGGAACAATGAAGAGCGGCGCCCTGCGGAGATCAGCCCCGCCCGTAGCGCACCCCCCACGAGACCCGGGTCTGAAAAGAGCCCATAGAAACCTTGCGTCTACGGGGTTGTTCCGTGAAACCGCTTATACCTACGGGATCAACGTAACCGGATGAACTGTTAAAATTTGTGTTTCGTTCATTGATAGCTTGACAATGCTTACGGGAGCGTTTAGGACGTCCCCTGCCGATCTATTTGTAACGTTTGGGAATAAATTGACCGATCACCGTGGAGTAATGGTGCTACCGATATTTTCTTCGATGTATAATGACGAGTATTATAACGATTCGACGGGAAGGCCTTAACGAAGAAGCCTTATGGAGGTTAGGAAGCTTAGATTATATAGGTCTTTAATAATAACTTGGTTGGAGATATTCAAAATGGCGTACGGTGGGAATTTAACTTTGTTCTTGTATTTTGTGGAGTATTATATTTTTTATATTTTGTACTGTAAATTAGGAATTTAAGGTATGAGTTTTGGTAATGATTTGATGTAGTGATTGAGAGGGTACGTATGATATTAATATCATAACTTAATTTTTATACAGTTATTTACATTAATTTAACGTTAAACTTGTACATTTACACTAGTACATTATACACTAGTAATATTTAGTTAAGGCAAGTGAGTCGTGGTTAATTGTATATTACAGAAATTACTTTTTACAGTAATTCTTTGTTAGAATTCAAATGTTGCCGCGCTGCGCTGTCAACATGGCGGCGTGTCACGTGACTTCGTACATTAACATTATACAAACTTAAAACTGATAATACTACTTATATGTTTATAAACTCATTTCTACAAAAGTTATGGAAAAAATGATGTTCAAATTGCAAGTTAATATAATCTCCACGCATTTTCAATTCAATTTCTGTTTAAATAATATCAATACAGGCCCAGACAAATATAAACTTGCACTTTAGAATTCACAACAAGATGAATTCATTCCTGACAATTTAACTTGATATATTCACACTTTAATTTAACTTAACATATCTATAGTTTAACATACATATTTATAGTTTAACTTAACTTAACATATTTATAATTGAATTTAACATACATATTTATAGTTTAACCTAACATATTTAGTTTGTGTGCAATTTTGCATCCAATAATGTCTATTAAAAAAGACACTATTATATACAAAATCATTCTCTTATCAGTTCTTATTTCTCGAGAAAGAACATTAAAATTTCGAGATCCGTCAGCAATTTTCCCCGAAGAGAAGAAAAATGGCGACGCAGCGTAAAGAGGCTGCAGCGCAATGAGAACTCGAATGGCGAGACAAAGTGTTTCGTTGCAACATCGCAGTTTTCATCTGACGGAAGAAAACTCGAGGACCGTTTAATATTTCAACCCTGCCATTTTTCTCCGGCGTTTCTTCGGGGTGCACTCGAGGGCCGCCTTTAAAGTCGCGAGCGGATTTCCACGGCGAAAATTGTTACGTTCCTGGCACCATTACGCTACTCGACACGAGCTTTGATGTTCGAGCTGAATGATTCTATGAAAATCGCGGCTCACGGCCCGTGAATACCGAGAGCGGCACAAATCTTGGTCAAGGTTTGTTGCTGGTTTTTAGTTATGTTTAAAGGCTGTCGAGGGATAAGTTACGCTCCTTTTTTACTTTTATATTCGAGTGCGGGAATTCAATTACATACGTTGTATATTGCACTTGTGTACTACGAATTTGCGTATGTAAGAATTTATGGACATAGGTAATTTGGATTATTGGAATTGGGGAGTCTAGGGATTTGAGGATGTAGGAATTTGACATTACAATTTTGATCCTTTGGAAATTTAGAAATCTAGGGATTTACCAATTTGGATACCTAGAAATTCGAAGACCGTGTTAGAGATCTAAGAATTTCACAATAGCGAAATTGGTAATTTTTTAACTTTGAAAATTTGGGGATTTGAAACCTTGAAAACTTACAAAGTTGAAAACTCGAATACTTAAATACGTGAAAAATGTCCAAAAAACAAAATACCCGCAATTCGTCACTTCGAGAAACCCAAAAGCCCACCACCCAAAAACAGCTCAAAAATCCATCCCCCAGGAATCGAAGTCGATACGTGAAAACGAGACTTAACGCCCCGGTAACGAGCCCGACGTGATCGCAGCGTGAAATTCGTCGAAAACCGACGGGTGTGCAAGATAGAGCTAGAAAGAGGCTATATACGAAATGCGGCAATTTTCGATCGGAGGCGGTCGTTTTTCACAAAGCTGCAGGGGTGCAGCCCTAAACGATCCACCCTGTGCTCGTTGTTCGCATTGTCGGGGTCGTTTCTCGCCCACAAGCACGCGTCCGTGAATGATCGAGCCGGGCACACGAGCCACAATGGACGGGGCCTGCACTTTGGGCCCTGGTAAATGTTTCTGCGCTCTTTGTGCCCGCCGGAAATCCGTGTCCAGAGGACAGAAGAGGAAACGCGTGCTGATCAATGCTCGACACAGGGATTTACAGGATTTCGTTGATTCTCCGAGTGGTCAGTCGATGGAAAGGTGCCCTTTGTGACGGACATTTCACGGTTGTTGCCCATTCAGACGAGTTTTCACCAGTGGACTCAATCTGTGACGATAAACAGACGTTTTGCCTGAATTTTTCCAGAAATATGATGGTTGTAGCAAAGGAAAAATGGGAGGTGGATCAACTAAAAATAGTTAACTGTTAAAGTAAATCTAAAAAATTGTAAAATTTATAAATCTTAAAAAAATTGCAATATTTACAAATCATAACCGTTTAAAAATGAAAAACTTGTATATCTAAAAAGTTGGTCACAAAATTAAAAAATGAACAAATGTAAAATTTTGAAACGTACAAATTAAAGGTTTGCAGAAAAGTTCGAAAGCAAAAAAGTGTACACTTATGAAAAGAAAACCAACATTGGAGGCAAGTATACACTCGAGATACCCTCGGTCCGAGCACACGAGTTCTTTTATTTTCAGCCGGTTCCCTCTCTCTCTTCAGGATTACGTGTTGATAGAACGAAGAAGCCAAGGCACCTGAGAGGCAACGGCAACGATGCCAGTGCCCCTCGTTTTCCGTCTTTCTCCCTTGAAGGCGGTCGCTTAGGGTAGCACCGACGGATATCCTCTTACCGACACGTGGCCAGCACGTGCCCTTTTGCCAACCAGTCCTGCGAGCTACGCGGAGAGGGTCCTTCGGGACAATCCTGCCCTATAAGGCTATTAATTAAGCGAGATTCGGAACACGTCAGAATTTTCGAGTCTCCACTTGCGCGTAAGAGTCTTTGAAATTCGCTACGGGGGAGTTTTCTATGTTCATCTTGATCGGCGAGATTGTCTACTATTTCTGACGTTTCGAGACTTTGATGACCTTTCAGATGAAGTTAATGGAAGAAAATAAGGGATGATATAGGCATTTTTAGGTGAAGTTGGGGGATTGTGATATGCAGTTTTAGGTGAAGTTAAAATAGAAAAATAGGGGATGATATGATACGCAATTTTAGGTCAAGTTAATACACAAAAATAGGGGATGATACTATTTGCAATTTTAGGTGAAGTTAATACACAAAAATAGGGGATGATATGATATGCAATTTTAGGTGAAGTTCAAACTGAAAAATAGGGGATGATACTATTTGCAATTTTAGGTGAAGTTAATACACAAAAATAGGGGATGATATGATATGCAATTTTATGTGAAGTTAAAACATAAAAATAGGGGATGAGAAGATTTGCCTGTAAGGTGAAATTAAAATAGAAAAAATAGGGGATGATTAACACAATTTAAGTCAGTATCTCCATTAAAAATTCCTAAAAACAGAATATTTAAAAAAAATTATCAGGACTAAAAATTTCAATGACTCCATTAGCATTTATTACATCAGCAAAAGTTAAACGAGATGATGACAAGTGTCTATTTCATATATTTTCCATACGAGAATTCAATTGGGGTAAGCTTGAATTCCGCTGGCATTGAAAGGAAACGAAGGGGAAATAACATTGAAAATCTGATGAGCCGTGTTCTGTCGCAAGTCGAGCATTGGCGAGCTTGACGGTTTAATCCTCCGTGCAAAGCGATACGAAACGTTGACGAGAGTCGATTCGACGTGTAAGGGATACCCGGTAAAAAAAGGAATACTGTATTCTACACCCCGCAACGGGCTCACGTGTGCCCTTTATTGTGGGAAATTCTCTGAAAGCCACCCGTTACCCTTCGTATTCTTCTATAAAAAACAGGAATATGATACGATTTATTGCGTTGAAAGAAAAAATTTTTACCATTCGATGTACATATGTCAAAATTAGTAATATTTGATATATGGAGAGAGAAATGTGATAGAATTTATTGTGTTTGAAGAACAAACTAGCATTTCATATATACATGTTAAAATTAATAGTATTTTATATATACATTATTAAAATTAGTAAAACTTGATATATTACATACAACAATGTGTACATATGTATAACTTAACATGTGTAGATGCACCCCATTTTACCAATTAAGGGTTGAAATTATCAAAACCACAATTCTAGGGAATTTATATATCTGCACCTCTAGAAATCTAGAGATATAAGGTCCTGCCAACGACCAAATCTAGGGATATCAGTTCCTGCCGAAGATTGAATGTAGGGATATAAAATTCTACCAAAGACTAAATCTAGGGATATAACATTCTACCAAAGACTAAATCTAGGGATATAAAATTCTACCAAAGACTGAATCTAGGGATATATTAAAACCCAATGCAATAAAAAATGTCAAATTTCAACACATTAAAAAAAATATTACAAATAAAAAATAAAATATATTTTATGAAAAAAGTACAGAAACGATTTCAAGTTCGCTGAAGAAAAAAACGTATCAGCAACGATACCAGTAATTCGCCAGAAGTAAAAAAAAATCACCAAATCACTAATTATGAACCCTCGAGAAAGATAGGGTAAAAACGGCCACGTGATTGCTCGACATTTTATTATCCGGCTTATCGCGAGAGGGTGGCCGTTTTCCCAACGTGTTTCGCCTCCATAAAAATCTCATAAACAATGCGATCAACCCCCGTTGACGAGACTAACCCCCCGCACCTCTGTACAGGTCTCGGGTTACAGACTTCCAGAGTTCATCCATCAAGGCAGAAAAAGCCGGCCTAATAAAAGCTCCAACACTGGCAGCTCGTGATTGATAAAATGTCAAAGTCGTTGAACCAAATCCGATCATCGAGCTTACCGTCGATGAAAACTCGTCGATGAACAAAAATTTTAGTCACCTTTTTTGGGGGGGTTGGTTGATGTAACGTTGGAAGTTGGGGTTGTTACTGTAATTTTGTAATTCTGGATTTTTATTTGTGGGAGTGGTTTTTTTTGAGTTCTTATAATTGGAAATTTGAGTATTTGCAAATTTAGGTGGGTTGTTGAATTTGTGATTTTATGGATTTTATTTCAAACTTTTTTGGATGTACAAATATTTGGTTTCTTGTAGATTGAAATTAGGCAATCTTTAGTATGGTTGGAAGTAGCGGAATTTTTTAATTTTCTAATATTTTAAACTATGAAATTTTCAAATTTCTAGGTTCCCAAATCCCTAGATTTCCAAATTCCCAAATTTCTAGATTCAAAAATTCCTAGATTTCCAAATTCCCAAATTTCTAAGCTCCCAAATTCCCAGATTTGCAGTTCCCTAATTCCCAAACCCCTAAATTCCCAAATTCCTAGATCCCCAAATCTCTAGATTCCCAAATCCCTAGATTTGCAAATTCCCAATTTCCCAAATCTCCAAGTTCCCAAATTCCCTATTTCTCAATTTCCCAAATCCCCAATTCCCCAATCTCCCAATTTCCCAAATCCCCAAATTCCCTATTTCTCAATTTCCCAAATCCCCAAATTCTCAATTTCCCAAACCACCAAACTTCAAAATCCCAAAAACTCAGATTTGCAAATTTCGGAATTTATCAAGCGTGGAGATAATTGTAACGATTGAACGATGCCTTCGAATGACACGATCGTTTAACATCGATCGTTATCCGTTCAAACCCGAAGGGACACGGTTTGGTTAATTTGTGTGAAATCGCCGGTTTGCCCTTGACACGCTCAGTGTGTCGTCACGCCCTTTTGTGCCCTCGCAGCCATTCAATCCCGATGATCTCTAGGAGGTCCTCCCGAGGGAACACCTGCAATCCCGGTATCCAGGTGTCGGTCACGGCTTAAAGGCTCTCGGAAAATTTGCCAAATCCCTGCTATTAAGCACCCTCATCGACGAAGGCGTCGAAACCATTCGTTTTGTCATCCAAAGACCATTTCTTGGGTCTTCGTCGAGTACAATGCCGTGTCATTACCCGATATTAAATCGGGTTAAAACGGAATTACCACAAACGGACATTTTCTACCAGCACTCATCATTTACTAATTATCTGTTACCCGACTTGTAATCTTGAACACAGCCCCTTGAAATTACAGTGCTTCTGATATTTATTTGACAATTTAAAAAACTTCCAGAAATTTGCAATTTTAGATTTTTAATGTGGAGGGACAATTGGAGAGTAGATTTAAAATAGAGGGACAATTAAAGAGTAGATGTAAAATGTAGAGGGACAATTGTAGAATAGATGTAAATGTCGAGGGACAATTGAAGAGTAGATGTAAAATGTCGAGGGACAATTGAAGAGTAGATGTAAATGTCGAGGGACAATTGAAGAGTAGATTTAAAATGGAGGGACAATGTAAAGGGCAGATAGCGATGGTTTAAACATTTCTCCCTTTTACCAAATGTAAATTAAAAAAAAATATGACTACCATATAATCTAAAGAAAAGCATCAAAAGTAGAATCCTATCACGAGTGAAAATAGATGATCCGCTCGAGAATTGGACTTCTGGTCAACGTCTCACCTCGAAGGCAGCCTGGCGAGTCCTTCTTCAAGCTTCTTCCTTCTCTCGCCTCTCCGTGGCTGATGCAGGCGGTTATTTATGGCTGGATGTATTAGAGGTGGATATAAACGTCGGTTATTGCAAACACTTAACAGTCCGTATATCAATCAGACGCCAGCTCGGCCCTCAAGAGTGAAGAGGGTTGGGGCTGGTCGTTTCCTCCTCTTCGGCTTAGCCGCGTTACGTAGGTGTGCCAAACACGATGGACAATGTAAACGCACGGACGGTTGCATTAACGGTGACGTGGCGGGGTTGCATCGAAAGTGATAAATAATCCAGGCGAATAAACCTGGACACCTCTCGTTGATTTATGAATCGAGGATTCTTTCGAAAATCTCGCAGAAAAACCTTCACATATTGTTCATTTTTGTCTTCTATCATCTTCTATAAGCCACAATTTTATTGGGTTATAATTTGGTGGAGTTATGACGAGTTTATTAGAACTTGTGAAATAGGCTGTAGGTCAGCAATCGGTCATATATCGAGACATCTGTGTAATTCGTACAACGCGAAGGAGCATCGGTAACAGAAGGAAGAAAATAGAGCAATATGGCAGATTCGAAAGCAAAAAGGCAATGGTACCCCGGTTGGTCCGTGCCCTTCGGGTTGATGCTCGTAAATAACACGCTAGACGGCGCGAGCACCGGGGCAAGAGGAGGGGCACGAATATAGCTGGGAGCAAGGCATCGAGTTGGCCAGAGTCACATCACTACCGGCCGTTTGATAAGACCGATAAGGCGCATAAAGAATGCTTGTCCCTCGTGTCCCTCTCTTGGAAAGACCGCGCCTTTCCCCCGTCACTGCTGCCAGCTAGTGTCGGTATCTTAATGTTCTTCTCTATCTTCTTTCCTCCCGTTCGTTTTTTTTTTTGTCCCTGCGTCTTCAGCGTGAACGGATCCTTTCCCCTCTGCCCTCCAGAGAGCGCCGCTCGCTGGCTCGCGACCCAACCGATGCTATAAATTATGCGACCGCATCGCGAGCACAGCTGCGACGACGGCTTGTCCCGATCGTTTCTCCTTTCGGCGGCCCCTTGGAGATCCTCGGCAACGAGCCGCTCGGTGATACCACGGAAATTCTTCGTTGTCGACCAGCCTCGATATGATCGATCGGGAGAACCAGCCGCGTATCTCGCTACCGAGGTTTTATACCATTGATAGGGGACGATTGGAACTCGATCTGAAACGTTTCTCGAGCGGAAGGCCTCGATTCTTGCCGGTCGTGTTTTAGGACGACGTCGTATCGCCTTGTTGCTCCTGCCCGAACGACATGCGCTACCGGGATAATTGAACATTCTACACTCGCGTTCGCATGTTTTGTTGCCGTCGCAGCTTTCGATACGACGGGGACAATCGATGAATCACGGCAGATGCCTCCTGTAATGCGATCATAAATTATTTCCAACGATCGGCCAAGTGTTGGAAATCCTATGCGAAAAAATTCGTAATTGTACAACCGTCTTTTATGCGTCTTTCGTCTAGACGCGTTCATTAAACCCGGTTTAATATACGTATCTTCCTTATCGTTCATAGATTATGGATACCATGCTATGATAAATTATGTGACATGTATGTCAGAAGTGTACGTACACTCTTCATTATAATATATCTATACGTCTGTTCAGCACAATCAGATGCATAGTCAAATTTAGTCATCTGATACGTCTAAAAAAATATTAACCGTAGACCAAAAACGAATGTACTTTCTACATTCTTCACTTCTGGATTCAAGATTTATCACTCGATAAACGTGTTGTGTCAATACGTTTTCTTTTAATCGACCATCAAAGTCGCGAGGTGGAGATTTTTATCGAACAGGTGGCACTGCCGCCATCTTCTTTATAATTCTTTAAGAGTTCTACTGTACTTCAAATTCTTTGTACTAACAGTTTCATTTAGAGAAAGTATCACTATCTGTTATTAATTGTGAAAGTGAATAAAAAGTCATACTGTAACATAAATTGTCTTGTACAAGTTTTGTCCAAATGGAATTAAAAACACTACGAATTCACCTGCAATCTCCCATGAAATTCAACACGAAGATGTTAAGAAAAGTGTATGGGCTGTTTCGAAAAATCCTCGAACCGAGGAAGCCAATGTTCCATCGGCGACGTTTACGATCCAGTAAATTAAGCGCAGAGAAAGTCCCCGTCGAATCCTTGAAGAGCGACGAAAAAATTCGAGGTTATCGCGACATGCTTCGAACCTACGTTCGCTGACAGGAGTCGCATGATTTTTATCGCTCATCACAGTCGTGAAAGATCTTCGAAAAACGTGCACCGTCACTTTCCCGCCAAAAATTAGTGGCCGCCGTCCAAATATTTTCTTAGGTTAGGACCCGCTCCGGCGAAGACAATAGCCGAGTAAACATCGAATTATCGTTCACCACAGGTAAACGGAAATTTTATGGATTCTGGCAGACGTGAAAGGCGCCAGAAGATCGATGACATTTTCGTTGGGAACGTCCAATTACCGGGACAACTGGTATCCAGTTAAATCTACTTCAGATTCCGTAACGATAGCATTAATTTACAATTAATATTCCGCTACGTACAAGCGTGAACACGACTGTAACTGAACGTAATTGAAAAAGTTGTAGGGCATGAAATGGATAAGTTATCTTGCAATGGTAACATTTAACGAGGCTGGTTAAATGTTTTAATTATATATTTTCTGGATCGTTCCATAATCGTGCTTGCAATTTTTAGCGCTCGAAGCTCGGCCATTTTAAAAATAATTATAATTACCAGTTGCCTTTTCATTATGCTTCGGATACACAGAACTGTTAAGCTTTTAATAAACTGCCTGCATTTGGTTATGATCGTAGGTGTTGCTAGGTTATGATCATAGGTTATGGCTAAGTTGGGAGGTTAGGTTATGGCTAGGTTTACTTATGGAGAGGTTATTAGTATTTTCACAACTGTCACAGAGGTTAGGTTATGGCTAAGTTTACTTATGGAGGGGTTATTAGATATTTTCATTGTCACATAGGTTAGGTTATATTAAACTTTGCTACAAAAATATTACTAAATATTTTCACACCTGTCATAGAGGTTAGGTTATGTAACTTATAAAGAGTCTATCATATTTTCAGAATCAAATTAATAATATTAAGTACCATCACAAATAACAATGAGCAATTAAAGTTAAAGATAAAGGCTCGAATAGAATTAGAAAGTTGAAAACATGCGAAATGGCAGCGTCCTATGGGATAGAACGTTCTAAAGGTTTCTAGGATTCGAGAAGATACCAACTCGGGTCTTTCACGAGGGATTAGAGGCGAGCTGCGTTTATCTCGCGGACGAATCGCTGTTAAGCGTTATCTGAGTCGTCTCCTGGTTCACGGGCCATTGACTAAAGACTCCCGAACATCTGGACCGTACAGATAGCACTGCTTTGACTGAATTCTGACTTTGCTTCGTTTCCCGGAAACATCTATCTTGCACTATGCTTACAGACGTACTACTATGAATAACACTGGGAGACGCACTTGATTTTTAATTATTTTTTGAGTCTATGATCTTTGTTGTTTTTACTCGTTTCAGGCGTATGTGTACGCGTCTGGTAAGATGGCAGGCGTACCAATAGGGAAATCACTGCTTCAACTGCCAACACACACGTTACACACGTGTAACATTTATTTTATCATATGTAACTTTTTGTTTGTATAGAGTATAAATATTTGTTTGGACGTGTGGTTACATATGTGGTCGAACGTGTAATTAAATATGTTATCACACATGTGGTCAAATATGTGATCAAACTTGTAACCATGTATGTAATTGAATATGTAATCATATATGTGACCAAACATGTTAGTCCATATGTGAACAAATATGTGATCAAACATGTAGTTACATATGTGAACAAATATGTGATTGAATATGTCATCAAACATATGATCACACATATGATCAAATATGTGCTAAAACTTGTAATTACATATATGAACACATATGTGATTAAACATGTAATATGATATAGTTAACACATATGATATCCTAGAATAAATTAAAAAGTACCTGCACCAAAAATCCCTAGCAAATTTAACCCAAAACACCACATACAATATCAAAAACTAAATCCACCAGAAAAAGAAGTAAATTAAAAAAAAAATTCCTGTATAAAATTACACACGTCAGCAATGTATCACATACTTGTGAAGTGCCGACGATCGAAAACGAGTGAGAAAATGTTCGGCAAACGTAAAGTGGGCAAAATGAAGTACATTATGATGCAAAACAAGTTCAGTAGCGGACGTTGAAACGTGGCCGCTTCGCCGAAATTGCTTTTAATCAAATGTTACGGCTGCGACGTGGCTGAACTGCAATTTATGAGAGGTCCAGGCGCCTGAATGCTCTTCAAGGACCGATTAAAGTCGTTAAGTTGCGAAAGAATGATAGGCGAGACGAGTGGCGGGTATTTTTGCCTCTTCGGCGCCGGAAATGATTCGGTGATTTTTACGGAAATGGCGGGACGACTGACACCGGTTGCCATCTGTCGTCTCATCGAATCCTGCATCCATCTTTATAATTAATTTCTTTGACACGGTGACAAATCGACTAGTTCCTTTATTTTTATGGAAGTTTAGAGATTACGGATGATTTATGAGAATTTATTTATCTCTTTGGGCATCTTAACAGGTGCTTTGAGGTTAGGTTGCAGAGGATTAATATTTAAATCTTAGGTGCTGAATTTGAGGGAATAGACTGTGACAGTAATTGAAATGTTAAGTAAATTGTTAATATGTTAAATGTTAAATAAATTGTCCTTGTGCAAGGGTGGAACTCAAATGAAATCAAGGTTAGAAGGTCTAAAATGCACCATCTAAATGATAAAAACTGAAATTGTCAGCTAAACCTCTAAATTGCACAAGACTAAACTCCAAAAAGTAAGATAAAATTGAAATTAAGTCCAAAACCCTTGAAAGAAGGTTAAATAGCAAAAAAGTATAATTCGAAGGCAAAGATAAAACGATTCGCCGCGTTTCCAGGAAAAGTTTGTAGGATCGAAGGAAGAGTCATTCCTTGACAGAAGAAAAATGCCCAGGTGGGCATTGTGTTGCCGGTAACGTGAAACCTTATGCCGTTCGGGTATAACACGGTGTCTCTGGTATAACACATGGCACGAGTCACGGCGAACGAGCGTGATAAACATGTCATGGTGAGTGGACCCCCTGTAGAGGGCCAAGAAGAGGGCCAGCGAGTTTGATGCCCCCTTACCTGTTCGTTAGCTACCCTGGCCACCGGTGATCGGGCCCTGCTTTCTTGGGTCTTTCGGTATTTCCCTTCTGTTTGCGGAATTCTCTTTTACACCTGTCTCGTGACCTTCGTTCTCACGGTAGGCCCGTGATTTTCTTGTTCGACGGCGAAATTTTAGCGGTGATAATTCTGTGGGTGCCACATTTGACACCTTAATTGAGGACTATGGAATTGTGGGTCTCTTGAGAAATCTGTGAGTTGGCTACCAAAAGAATCCTATTGCAGTTACATTTCGGCAAATGACAATAACTAATGACGCACTCGATGACAATCGATGACGCACTCGTGACGCACCAGAAACGCACTCATGACGCACCCTTGACGCACTAGGAACGCATTCATGACGCACCAGAAACGCACTCATGACGCACTCTTGACGCACTAGGAACGCACTCATGACGCACCAGGAACGTATTCATGACGCTCAGTATATGGCCAGTGTCCATTAACAATTCTCCATTAACAATACCATCTCATTTCTTCCAATCTCACAATTTTGTTACGAATTTATTATGGGTAAATTAACGATTAGTAATTACATAAAAAAATCATTAGTATCCAAAAGAAGATTTGTAAGCTTCAAATATGGCAGTATACTGAACCTCGCAGTACGATGTAAATTGCGTAGCACGTATCGATTGTGTAGAAGGGAATATCCTTTATTCCGTTGTATCTTCTCCGATTGGATAATAAAAATCTTTGACACATCCATTACACGGAGAGCTTCATTTCCATACCAGTTGGTAACGGCGCAAAGCGACCGATTTTATCGTATAAATTATACATTGCCATCTTACACGTTCATTTACGTCATTTTATAGGATCGTATATCTTCCGATCGCCTTGCGAGTAGAAATCTCGCGATTCGCTCTTCGAACATCAACTTGGACTTCGAATATCAATCGTTTTCTAAAACGAAAACATCTATGGTACGCTACGTTCTTTATTTCGATGATATAACGCGAGGACAAGTGCGTCGTTGTAGGATACTACGTGATTTACTTCAAGTATGGAAAGTGGCAATATAGGGAGAGGATTTGGGGGTTTACTATTTTCAGCACTTTTGGATATGGAGATTTGAGGAATTACTAGTTTAGGAATTTAGGGATTTGGGGATTTAGAAATCTAGGGATCTAGGGATCTAGGGTTCTAGGGATCTAGGAATCTAGGGATTTTGGAATTTGAGAATTTACAAATTTAGAAGTTTAGGAATTTAGAAATTTACAGATATAAAGATTTGGGGAATTATAGATTTAGGGATTTAGGAATCTAGGGATCTAGGGATCTGGGAATTTAGAGATCTAGGAATTTTGGGATCTAGAAATCTAGGGATTTATATATTTGAGAACTTACAAATTTAGGAATTTAGAATTTTACGAATTTAGTAATTTATAAATTTATAAATAGTCTCCATAAAAAACACCAAAATCACGTGATCAACACACAAACCAAAAATCCCTAAAAAACTAAATACAAAACGCAAGTATACCTCGAGTACCAAAAACGAAAATTGCAAAATGTACGGAAAATTCAAGACGCATATAAGAAGAAGGAATAATCAGCGATACAGAGCGAAGAAAAGTTTGCTACCGTAAACGGAAGTGTCGAAGAAAAGTGTCGACCGCAGCAGCCCAGAAAACAATCCCGGCGCAACGGGATTGTCCCTTGATCCATGAAGAAGGACGCGATCCACGTACTCGCTAGGTTGGAATTAGATGAAGATTATTTAAGAGGTTTCCCAGCGACTTCCGGCTGGCTGCCACGGTCTTCCGGAAGATTTACGTGGCACATTGTTTCGTAATCGTAAGCAGCCCGGTTCTCGTCAGGTCAGTGAACACTCGCACGAACGATATCAAAGAGGATGCTCGGAGGAACGACGTCGGACAACGGAATCAGGGAGCCGGTACACCCTGGCTGGCTGGATAGCTAGCGGTTCGTTTCAGATCTAGATCGCAGATTTAACTGCAAATATTAATTAGGCCTGGGCTGCGCTCGTGAATCCTAACGGATTGCGTCACTCTACCATTCTACGCCGTTCAATTCTGCTCCTCGCTAAATCCGCCGACTACCGGCAACGCGATCGCAACAACTGTAAATTCACCTGATCGATTTAACCTAAACCTTGCGTATTCACCGGGAGCGGTCTGTGACGTTCTTTGGTGGTTTGATGGGAGAGATGGGATGGTGAGGATTAGTATGGTGGAGGATGAATGGGAAGTTTGGAGGAGGGTTTTTGGAGATATTGGGAAGTGGGGATTTAGGGATTTGGGAGATTGGGATGTTGGGAGCTAGGGAATTTGAGATTTTGGGGTTTGGGGATTTTGGAATTTGAGAATTTGGGGTCTTGGAAATTTAGGGTTTTGCAAATTTGGAATTTTGAGAATTTGAAGTATTGCCAATTTGGAATTTTGAGAATTTGGGACTTTGGGATTTGGAGTTTTATGAATTAGGAGTTTTGGGAATTTGGAGTTTTGGGAATTCGGACATTTAGAAATGAAAAAATTGTCAAATTTACATATGTGTCCGTTTTCAAAAGAAGTGTACGCTGCACAAGAGTGTACCCGTTGCGTCAGCAGTGCGTCAGTTCGCCGCCACGAAATATGGCAGACTCATGCAGGGCTTCTCAATTTGGGACGAGGGTTAACGACATAAATATGACTTCCCAAATTCCCAAATTCCCAAATTCCCAAATTCCTAAATTTCCAATGTCCCAAACTCTCAAATTTCCAAATTCCCAAATCCCCCAATTCCCTATTTCCCTATTTCCCTATTTCCCTATTTCCCAATTTACCTATCTCCCAATATCCCAATTCCGAAATCCCCAAATCCCCAAATCCCCAAATCCCCAAATCCCCAAATTCCTAAATCCCTAAAGTCCCAAATCTCCAAAGGCCCAAATCTCCAAAGGCCCAAATCTCCAAAGTCCCAAATCCCTAAAGTCCCAAATCCGTAAGTCCCATATCCCTAAAGTCCCAAATTCCTAAAGTTCCAAACCCCTAAAGTCCCATATCCCTAAAGTCCCAAATTCCTAAAGTTCCAAACCCCTAAAGTCCCAAATCCGTAAGTCCCAAATCCGTAAGTCCCATATCCCTAAAGTCCCAAATTCCTTAAGTCCCAAATTCCCAAAGACTCAAACCCCTTAAGTCCCAAATTCCTAAAGTCCCAAACCCCTAATTTCCCAAATCTCCAAAGTCCCAAATTTCCAAAATCCCAAACCCCTAAACTCCCAAAATCCCCTAAAGTCCCAAATCCCCAAATTACGGCCCAAATTATGAACATAATAATCAAACCGACCAGCCATCTTACATAAGTCCCCAATCCCTCCATAATCGACCTTTAACATAAACATAATCGTGTCCAAAAATTCCGGCAAGTAAAGAGGACACGTTTGAGTATCACTGTACAATTGGGACCGCATTCCCGGGCCGGGGACCGCAGCCAACGTTTGAAGACCGCATTTGGAGCGGCCACGTAATGCAAAGAGATAACCTATATGAAGAGCTGTCGGTCCACGCCGGCGGCAGTATAAGCCGAATAAAATCGCTGATTTGTTGTACTGCCACCGATTCCGATTCCCTCGCGCCGCCACGATGACCAACATTCCGTGGCTCGTTTATGGGCCTTCCACGTCGATCACCGATTCGCACGAACACCGTCGACGCCGATCCTCAAAGGTCCTTAAAGGACCCGGCGAAAGTTTCGCTACGACCACGGCGGAAACACTCGGCTAAACTTTATAGGATACTTAATCAGCGGCCTTATCGACTGGCGGTGAAGTTAGATACACAGAGAACGAGGCATCCATGTCCGATATTGGCCGAGATATAGCCTGCATTTGCCTGGGGACTCGGATGTTACGCGATACACTCGATTTCTCGAACAGATGTACTGAGTATTTTCGTTTTGCTACCAGATGGGTCCTAGAGGTTGATATGGTTAGAGTTAGAGTTATGTGGAGCTTAGAGTATTGATGACAGAATTAGGTTAGGTTAGATGAAGTCAAGAAGGTTAAGATAGGTTAGGATAATGGAGGTGGTCGTACTGTATGTCAAGGTGCTATGGTGGATAGAATTAGGTTAGGTTTGGCTAAGTCAAGATACGTTAAGATAGTGAAAGTGGTTGTGGGACTGCATGTGAAGTTGCTATGATTGCCAGAATAAGGTTAGGTTATAATAGTGGATGTGGTTGTGGTACTGTATGTCAAGTTGCTATGATTGACAGAATTAGGTTAGGTCAAAATAGTGGATGTGGTTGTGGTACTGCATGTGAAGTTGCTGTGGTTGACAGAATTAGGTTAGGTCAAAATAGTGCATGTGGTTGTGGCATTGCATGTGAAGTGGCTATGACAGCCTGTCCTAACCTAACCTATTTCTAAGTCCAGAGAGATTAAGATAGGTTAGTTCACTTCACATATCAACAAAAATCTTGAAATATTTTGCTGAATATAAATGTAGAATAATATAGACAGCGTATAAAATGAAAAGTAGATATTTTAATGAAGTCCGCCATTAAACAGTTAAACTCTGGTGGCGACATCTGTTGCTCATAATCGATCATCCGATCAAAAGGAATTAATCGATCGTTGAAGCGTAAAGCAACGAAGATTACTTCCGTTTTCCGAGTGATCTCTCGAGGAGCAAGCAGGCAGAAACATCGAGCAAAGGTGGAAGAAGGTAATTTCAGTTGATGAAGAAGGCGTTGGTAAGAAAGCAGCACCAAGGCGATTACCAGCAGGGATACCGTGTTCCTGTCATCGACGGATCGAGATCTGTTATCTGATTATGGTTGCCCGAGCACCTGTGTGTTAACCTCACGTACACACGACGGTATAATAAAAAAGGAGGCAACGCGTATCAGCTCGAGTGTAACAAATATACGTGTTGCAACGTGTGTACGTGTTACGAAGCGTTCGGCCGACTATTACGCATAAATACCAAGCTACGAGTTCCGGTCTGAGACCAGGAATCAACCACGCGATCCTGGCGTCTCTGATTGGTAATTAAACGCATGACATCCGACAGCCGAGCTTTCGTCGAGCCTAGCAACCCTTCTGGCAACCGTTTCACGACTTTACGTCTTCGATTTCTATTTATGCCATATAACAAGCTTGGAATCTTATTAGACACAGATGTGATATTGAGGGAGGTTCATTTTTGGAAATATTTACTTCTGTGCGACACAGGGTGAATTTGAGGTTAGGGTCACGTGGTTTATTGTTTTATTATTGTGCTATACAAGAACCTAACCTAAAATTTACCCTAACCTTGTTAGGATAGGGTAAAGTTAAGTTAGGATCAATTTGGCTATGTACAGTTAGGTTAGGTTCAATTAGACGAAGTAAAGTTGGGTTAGGTTCAATTAGGCTATGTAAAGTTAGGTTAGGTTCAATTAGACTAACTAAAATTGGGTTAGGTTCAATTAGACTACGTGAAGTTAGGTTAGGTTCAATTTAAGAATGTAAAGGAAAGGAAAAGTCTAGGGAAAAGTGTGGATATGAATGAACGGGAAGATCGTTAGGTTGATTTTCACGCGAAACGAAGAAACGGGAACGGATCGCGATGGAATAACACGATTTGCCTGCTTATGCAAGATAATTGCTTTCTGGAGTGAGCTATATCGTGTATCTGGCCGTGCTAACTTGGCCGTGGCAGAATGCGGTTAATTTTTTGCGGGAACAAGCTTTCGTTTTGCAAATCGACCGACCATAGGGATAAACGGCGGAACGGCTGGAAAACGATTATGATCGTCCACCTGGAGACGATCGAGATTCGTCAACCGAATCGAATGAGATATTATTTTACTTTGTTTCGTTGCGGACTGCAAGTGTCATTTATATCGCCGTGCGTTGGGTGCGTCGATGGTGATATAGTGAAGAACGGAGGTGAAAATTTGAGAATTTTTAATTTTACAATTAATAATTTGGGGTGATGGAAATTTACGGATTTAAGGACTTTCAAATTTTATACTTTAGGAATTAAAATTATTTAATAACTAAATTTTGAAAATCCAGCAAATGCAAATGACAGTAGACATCTCTACATCCGCGCGTTATATCGCCGCGTACATCTCCACGTACCTTACAGCCACGCTATATCCGCAAATTTTCCGCCCCACCATAAACATCCAGTATAACATAAATATCATATTCCCTGAAACGAATGGCAGGCTTCTGTAGAAATATCATCCGTATACGTTCAAGGCAGTGAAACACA
Organism: Megachile ligniseca; assembly: GCA_945859555.1. Classification (NCBI taxonomy): domain Eukaryota; kingdom Metazoa; phylum Arthropoda; class Insecta; order Hymenoptera; family Megachilidae; genus Megachile; species Megachile ligniseca. The sequence goes on from OX243792.1 coordinate 4,588,395, forward strand.
ATCCTTTCAGGATAATTTCGAGCTTAAAAAGCAGGAAGGAAGAAATAGTTCCTAGAACGCATCCCGTGCTCATCGACACGACCGAAAAACGAACGGTGCGTGCAACTTGGCGGGAATACACCTAGAAATTTTCCTTGTAACCGCATTTACAAACCTTTGTCGGCAAGAACAGACAATGTTTCCGCGGATCTTTTACATTCGATATGGTAACTGGAAGTATCGTTAAATTTCCCGGCAATTAAACGCGTACAAAAGAATTCAGTTCGTTCTGGATTGACAAGGCACCTGCATCCGCTTCTGATTTCCTCGAATTAACCGATTTTTTAGAAAAGAGTAAGAAGACGGCAGCTTTGATGTTTGGATAACATTGAAAACTTGAGAAAGACATAAAATTACTCTGCACGATATATTCGAAGCATACTGAAATGATTACAGCTTATAAAGAAATGACTATCACAAGAAAATACAGATGAATGTTACGGAAAAATGACAAAATATTTATTACAAATTTCTGGCGAAGGTTTAAACCGTCCTTGACCGCCATACTTGCACACTGTGCGCATGCTCGGAATACCGCGTCTTAATCGTACCACCCCCGATTTATTTATAATAAATCGTACAATCCATAAAATGTATTATTATAAATAACACATCGTATAATTATAAATAAATTTATAAAAAGTAGTTTTATTTTATCGTCAAGATGGAGTTAACAAAGTTTCATCATGTGATTTGAGGTTATGTTCGCCAACATTGGCATGATGCAATAGGATCCCTTTCAGACAGAAAAGAGACGAAACCGACTATTTTTCTGTACGACTAATAACGCTGTCACCGTGGACAGTTCCCTCAATGTTTTCCCACCCTTAACCTTACCTACAGGCAACTATGACAAGGTCATCGACAATGTTACAGAGAAATGACAAAATATTTATTACAAATTACTAGTGAGTGGGTTTAAACCGTTCTGGACATATTTGCACACTGTGCGCATCGTACTGTGCAAATTGTACTTCACCCCCGATTAGACATTTAAATCTGTCCCTCTAAAAAGTAGTTTCCTCGAGTATCGCCTCTTGTACTACTCGCCGCGATGTTTACACGTGTGTTGAAGATCGGAATGGAATTAGAAGAGCGACTACGAGGAGAAACGTGCAAGGAAGCCATAAGAGACACGGTTCGCCCCGTGCTTTAATGGGATGCCGCGAATTAGGTCTAGTAACTGCGACTCAGCCACCCGCGTGTATTTATTACCCGTCCGCGGGCATGAGGGATAGCTCTCGCATAAAATTAGCGATACCTCGTAATTGTTATTGCTTATGTGCCGGATGTCGTCGCGATAAAGGCTAATGTACGTTTACTTGTCCGGGAACGAGCCCGCGCGTTTGTCTTCCGTGTTCTACGCTGCTCGCAATTAGCCGCCATTTTCTTCGTACGACGATGAAAGGAAAATTGCGCTAAATGCTTTCGGAACGATGCGATGATTTTATCCGATGTTTATGGGACACGTCTTTAAAACGAATGTGCATTCGCTATTTTAGTTTCGCAGTTTCACTTTTGGGGAATTTGGAGGTTTAGTACTTTAAGAGTTGGGGAATTTGAGAATATAGGGATTTGGGAATTTTGAAACTAAGAAAATAGGAGATTTGAAAATTAAGGAATTTGGGAATTTATGAAGTAGGGAATTATCGAATTTTTGCTTTAAAGGACTAGGGAATTTTGGTACTAGGTAGAGAAGATTTAGGGATTTGAGAATTAAGGAACTTGAGAACTTAGGAACTTTGGAATTTGGGAACTTAGGAACCAGGGAATTATCAAATTTTTTAACTAGATACCTAGGGAATTTTTCTACTACAGAACTGAGACACAAGGGAATTAGAGAATTTGAGAACTAGAGAATTAACAGATTTTAGGAATTAGAGAATTGGGAAACTTGGGAATTTAAGAACTAGGAAATTATCGAATTGTTCAAATTAGAGAACTAGGAAATGTGGCTAGAAAACCTAATCAAAATTGTTCAAGAAACTGTACAAAAGACTTTCGTCGAAGTTTTCGCCGCTGACAAAAAGCTTGCACCCTTGACAACGTTCGAATGACGAGGAGAAATCTCGTTATATACGTAACGTTTTCCCACGCGCAGCCCCGTGCATATCGCTCTGAATTATTATACGCATACAGATCAGCCGATACAGCAACGGTAAGCATAAACCAGAACACACTCGAACACGTACGGGAGAGTTGCTCCCACAAAACTCGAACGAAACAGGGCTACGCGTACACTCGCATTATTCTATCGAGGGAAGCCACGCCGGAGGTGTATCACAACCATACTCGCTTCCTTCCACATTAAATCCTCAGCGAATCGCGGATCTCGCTGTTGAATTACCCTGAGACACGCACCGGAACTCTCTGTCCTTTCCTGGTGAATCAACAACCAGGGTGAGAACGAGACTCTGCAACGCGTTTAACCCCTCTCGTTATCTGCTCGACAGATATCGCTAATTATTTGATAATATTCACTTTTCAATTAGTCTAACACTCAACATCGTGCATTTACTCCATTTATCTCGTGATAATTTCGCTGTGTACCACGGATTTTTATGAAATGTACTAGAGGCTTTTGGGTGATTTGGAGGACAATGTGGAGGATTTTATAGGTGATGTAATTAGCAAACAGTTTTGTCTTAATTTAATTATTAAAATATTTTAGTGAATTATGTTTTGTTAGTTCACTTGTAGAAACAGTAAATTACAAGCTTGTAATTGGGTAAATGCAAAGGTGGAGTCATACGTTAGAGTCATATGTAGAGTCATATGTAGAGTCATACATAGAGTCATACATAGAGTCATACATTAGTCATACGTAAAGTCATATGTAGAGTCATGTGTTAGAGTTATACAGTAGAACAATATGATAGACTTATACATAGAGTCATACATTAGAGTCATATGTAGAGTCATACATAGAGTCATACGTAGAGTCATACGTCAGAATCATATGGTAAAATCATATAGTAAACAATAATTTCCATTAACATCTTCGTTCCCAGCCATGTTTAAAGACACATTTCTCAAAACCAGCGATTCCAAAAACTCCATAAATCCATTCCACATAAAATCCGATCACATACGAATCCAACACGCTAGTATGAACTTGAAAACGTTTTCTCCGTGTTCATAACACCTGAACGCGAGAACATTACGCGTAAAACGAAACAAGGCGATAAACCGTGAAAAGTAAAAAAATTTCGGGCGAAAAACCGATCGGTAAGAGCAAGTTTCGCAAGGGCGATTTCCATTAAAGGCCACGAGCCATTTTATTATCTCGAACGAACCACTAATGGAATCATCGGTGCGGAGATCCGCGGAATTGGGCGCAAAGAGCACCGAGAATACGAGCCGTGGACCTAGACAGCGAGATGCACTCACGCCGCTCGTAATCCCTCGTATTTACGCTCGCCATTGTTCATAAAATTGTTAGGTTATGTTCTGGCGTTCCCGCGTGTGCCGCCTCGGGGTGAAATAGAGAGAGAACGAGAGATCGTAGAAATGATTTCTGCCATTTGTTACGTGTAACCTGCACACAACTTCCTTTTTTATTGCAGCGAGGGACTCTCGAGATGGGGATGATTAACCCTTAGTAAAACCTTTATGGCCGCACGAGAATGGGAACGTTTATGCAATAATCGAAACGTATGCAATTAATGAAGTATGTGAGTGGTTTATGAGATGTTCACATTATGGCGTTTTAGAACATCAAGGTGTCTTCAGGAATTTTTATGTGATGGAATAAAAATTTGTAAGATAATACCAAGTAACTGAGATTTGTCAAGAAAATTCTCAAATTTGATTGGTTAAGTTACATGTTCGCTATATGGCCCAATATGATGGTACTAGTTACACGGTCAGTTTCGTAATAAAGAACGAAGCGGTAAATAAAGGAAAAAAAAAGAGAGTGGGGATGGAATGGTGGTTGCAAAAGGCAAGATGGTCGCGTGACGCGTTTCGGCCAAAAGAAAATCAGCTGGCTAGACAGGGAAACGTTAGGCGTGTTTACCATGAAGTAACACCGCGCTTTACAGACGGTTTAATTACACGCTCCAGCAAAAGGTTGATGCACGTTTGGTGGTAATCTCTCGAAAATTATGCCCCGGCAACACGCCAACGACTTTAGGCACATAAATTTCACGGCGACGCGCGGATACAACAATTTTTCAGGCCCGATACTCGTTTCGAGAACCTCGATCTGTCGACCATTCGTAACGCTCTCGTTGATTTCTTCACCTTTATTCTTTTCTCCTTTTTTTTACGTTGCTGTTTGCTGCCCTCGAAAGTGCTGTTGCGCCGAGGAGATTACTGAATGATTTACCTCGCGTTACATTGCCGATATAGGTTAACAGATATTGATATACCGAGAGATACTGAGAGATATTTGAGACTTCAAGATTTATAAGCTATTGGTATTGGAATGTACGGACTTTTTCGTCTAGGGAATTTGGGACGTGTCGATTTTTATATCTAGAGAATTTGGGATATATGTATTTCGGGATCTAGGGATTTGAGAACAATAGATCTTGGAATCTAGGGAATTAGGAACTATGGTTCTCTAAATCTGGGGATTTTTGAATATAGGAGCGCAGTAGTCTTTGAATCTAGGGAATTTGTGAGGTGTTGAGACCTCGAAATCTAGGGAATTTTTACTCTTGTTTGCTTACAATTTAAGAATTGTCGAATCTAGGAACTTTGTGGCCCACGTATTTGTGAATCTAGGAAATTTTTATGTTGGGATTTGGGGATTTTGAAATGTGAACCTTTAATATTTCATCTGGTACACATCTGTACATCTCACATTTAGACTTTACAATCGAGTCCAACTCACCCGGCAATATAACGAGATCTCCATAACGATTTCCATAAAAAGATGTCGCACTCGATATCATCGTTGAGCTATTTAAAGGAACATAATCGTTAAATTAGCAAAGAATCCTCACGGCCAACTAATTTACGCTATCATTTCCGTTGGAGTCCGAAGACAAAGAAGAGCACGAACCCTTTGCCTTGACGAGCTGAAAACCAGGCACCTTCCTACCGGCTTATTCAGCGATAAATCGAGATTCCGGATCGATAGAGGTCTAGCATTCGACACGGTTTTTCGGGATGTTACGCGCGCACACGTTCGAGTTCATAATTATTCATCTATGGTACAGGTTCCGGTGACCGAGTGGAGATGTTTATCCTATATGACTGGCAACCACCACCTGCCAAAACCGATATGCAATTAATGCTAAATGTTCAAGGAGCATGCGATCTTTACACGCTGCCCATCCCTCGCGGAGAGAAATGGCGCCGCGTCACCGCGTCCCTGCACGTGCAACCTGTTTCCTCGTGTATCCTGTTTTTTCCCGATCTTTTACTACGGTGAATCGGCAGAAAAAATCACCAGCGAAATTGGGCACGGTTAGTTTGTAATTGTTTTCGCATCGATCCATTTTGTGGTGTTCAGCGAGACCTTTGATGGGATGTGGAATGAAGGAGACATCTTTGATGGGAATGGGAGGTAAAATAAACTAGTAAGTTACTAGCAAGTTACACTTAGTTAGTTACTAGTGAGTTACATTGGTAGGAAGGTTAATTATTTTCTTATATCTGACAGTGACTGGGACGTCTAGGGACCCTAGGTGCTTGAAACAGTTTTAGGTTTCTTTATGAGGGATCTGGGGAATTTGGGGACTTGGGGACTTGGGGATTTGGGAATTTGGGAATTTGGGATTTTGGGGATTTCAGAATTTGGGAATTTGGGGATTTGGGAATTTGGGAATTTGGGATTTTGGGAATTTGGGATTTTGGAGGATTTGAGGATTTCAGAATTTGAGAATTTGGGAATTTGAGAATTTGAGAATTTGGGAAATGGGAATTTGGGAATCTAGTAATTACGGAATATAGGAATTTGAGAATCTAGTAACTTGGTAATCTAGGAATTTGGGAATTTAGAAATTTGGATTGTCAATTTCGGTACTTGGAAGTTGAGGAATTTGGGGAATTTGAGAATTTAGGGATCTGAAGATTTGGACAGTTGGCAATCTTGACCCTTGTAAGTTAAAGAATTTTTGGAATTTGAAAATTTGAAACTTTGAATCTTGAAACTTTTGAAACTTATAAATTTGAGAATTAAAAAATATGTAAATTCGAGAATAAAATAATGTGTAAATTTGAGAGGTTAGAAATTTCGAAATCTTAGAAGCATACGTTGCATCGAGGTGTACATATGTGGAGAGCATGTACGAGGCAGGTGCGTCGCGATGCGCTACGCTAAGCAGCATTCGAGCCATCGAACCATCGAAGTCTCCTTAATAGGAGGCTCTGGCTTTATGGGCCACTTTGTATGGGCAATTTCACTTTAATGCCTGCGCTTCATTTGATCGCTCGAGTCCCGTCAACTGCCGATTAAATACATATATGCAAAACACGTTGCTTTGTTCGCGATGCCACGGTTTTACCGTTCTGTATTTTCCCTTTGTCTCTGTCGTCATGATTTCATTTTTCATTTCTCATATTCCACAGAAATCACTATTCTATTGATCTTCGTATCGATTGTATAGGTTTTACTACTTTACTGGATCTAGGGAATGTTTGTTCCTTTCGTAACACTGAGATTTTTGCAAATCTAGATGTTGGGATTTCTCAGTCTATCATGTTAGTCTCATCTAGTTTCAAATTTCAAAATTCACTAATTCCAATATCCCAAATTTCCAAATCACCAAATCACTAAATTCTCAAATTCAAAGTCCCTAAATTAAAAAAATTGTAAAATCCCTCAACCACTTTGTACTTCAAATTTTCAAATTTCCAGATAGCCAAAGTAACCAAACCCATCGAAATGTCCCTAGACACTTACGTACCAACATTGCAGACCACCAATTGTTTAACACCATACGCGAAATAAGACGTTTCGATGCAGTTTTCCACCGCGAGCAATTATACTGAACGATGTGTATCTCTGATACTCCGGCATAAACCACATTTTTCCGAGAAAAAGTTGGCAACCCTAGCCGAAGCTCACGCATACGACAATAAGGCATATCTTTCGGATCTTGCATAGATCACACGGCTCTGACCTCTGTAAACGTTTGCCTCGTAGAGAAAGTTATACCCGCAACAGTCTTGTTTACGCGTGCACGCTTATCAGATTAATTACAGAAACGGTCAGTCGACGGGTTCGTTTTCTCGTATTCGAACGAGAAACACACGAACGCGTGCACGACGTGTTTAATTAAGACGTGATTAGGCCAGTCCTTGCCCTTGCCACCGAGAGGCCAGGCGCCGCGAAAGGAATCGTAATTGCGCGGAAAACAAGTCCGGATGATGTTCGCGAACGAGTCTGCGCCTTCTTTCGTTATTTTGTTTTTTTAGAACACAGGGAACAATTGAGATTCAAACCGCGTGACCGAGCGCCGCGGACGACAGGCTAATTGCCATTTTGCGGAATGATGCTTTAAGAACGCCATTTTATTGCACGACGCCATTTTGTGCGACAGTGGTTTTGCGCGGGAAAAGTTATTGTGGGGTTTTAAGGATTTTATTTGTCATTAATTGTTGTTCATGATTAGTTACTTTACTGTGGGTTTAATTGCTGTGAGTTATATCGCCACCAGGTATATCGCCACTAGTTATATAGCCATCAGTTTAATTCCTGAATTTTCACATCTACAACTCTTTCTATCCTCAAATTCTGAAATCCCAAAATCCCAAAATTCCAAAACCCCAAAATCTCCAAATCCCAAGTGCCAAAATCCCCAAATCCCCAAATCCCAAAATCACCAAATCCAAAGTCCCAAAATTCCAAAACCCCAAAATCCCCAAATCCCAAGTCTCAAAATCCCCAAATTCCAAAATCACCAAATCCAAAGTCCCAAAATTTCAAAATTCCAAAATCCCCAAATACCAAAATTCCCAAATCCTCAAATCCTTAAATCCCAAAATTCCCAAACACCACAAAACCTAAACCTCCGAATTCCCCAAATCTTCGTCAGTCATCATTCCGACGAAACTTCAGAATAAGGGTGTAAAACGACTGGGTCAAGCATTTGATATATCGACGAAATACCATGGTTAATGGGAAATTAATCGGCAGGCTAGCGCTGCTCATCGAGGCTCGAAGCTCGCAGAATTCGCGATACATGGCCCGTTGATCGACGAGGTATGCTGGAAATAATGGTCTGGAGGTTGATGATTGGCGAGCAGCTGAAACAGGAAACGGTGCGCGAGCAACTGACAGCAAAATGAACGTCTCGGGACGGACGATACTCGCTTCAATTATCACAAAGCGAAGAACGAAGGAAACGCGGCGTCGCGTCGTGTCGGTTCGACATGGTTTACCGGATCGGTGCCACGGGAACTTAACGAGATCCCGGATTTTTAATTAATGCAGTTGGCACATCGAGAGCTGGGAACGAGCCCCGAGCTGTTATCCTGAGAACCACGAAATAATGCCGCGATTATGTATGCGCCGGTATCTGCCGCGTGAATCGATGATCATCATCAAGTTCATGCTATCGCCGCAACAACATGATGAGATCGTATGCGCTTCCTAAGTCGCGAACCATTTTGCGCGTTATGGATTCATCGACAGTGACGGATTTAGGCGGTTATGGGCCCTAGGGGATTTCTATATTCGCGGACTCGTTTTGGGGACGTTTGGAAGTTATTTGGGTGGAGGGGAATTTTGGGATTTGTGAATTTTGGAATTTGAGAATTGGACAATTTTACAGTTTAAAAAATATAGTAATTTATCATTGAAAATGAAAAAACTTCAGAATAAAAAATAGAAAAAAATATTTCATGAAAAATTAAAAATGACTGATGCCTTAACAAATCCTTATTTAACGTACCGATCCATCACAGTTTATCAGGGTCGCATTAGCGAGGACGATGAATAGCCATATAACTTATGGGAAGTGATTCTCTTCATTGAGTGGGAAAGAATGACAAATCGTCGGAGTGGGGATACAAATGGGATTAACAACGATACAATTTGCTAACTAATTGTGAGAAAATTGCTGATCATGCACGCCGTTAACTTTGCCGAAGCCATTAATTTGTAGACTTCTTATTAATCTCTATTATTCATCGTGAAAATGAATTATTACAATAACGATGGCACAGTTACTAGTTACTAATTAATCAGTTATTATTATAACGCACTTTACACGCTGATTAGAGTCGTTTGTTAATTTATTCGCTATTATATTTAACTTCTTATAAAATAATAATCTATTTATAGAGTACATATTTATTTTCAGATATTTTCTATAAACCACTTAAATTATTTCAAGAAATGACTATCACAAGAAAATACAGATGAATGTTACGGAAAAATGACAAAATATTTATTACAAATTACTAGTGAGTGGGTTTAAACCGTTCTGGACATATTTGCACACTGTGCGCATGCGCGGTTCGAAATCGTACTTCACCCCCGATTAGACATTTAAATCTGTCTTCTCCGTCCAAAAAGTTTCCTTGAGTGTATCCTTACTCTCCGGTCTCAGGTATAAATCAACATCCCGGGCCGTAATTTGGTGCACGCACCGCTATCAAAGTATACCTTCGAGCGCATAACTTAATAAAATGTTAAACTGTGCCGTTAATTACATCACGCTGGACACGAGCCCATCTTTCGCCAGCTTTCACGCTCCTTCCGTTAACATTTTAACGGTTCTCCACTTCCTCCCGGTCTCGATCGACCGGTCGTCCTCACCGATCTAGCGCGCATGCGCGGTCGGGTGGCGCGCGCAGCGCAGATCGCGCAACCACGCTGGCTGCCGAGCAGCCGCGCTTCACGTGTGATCTCAAGCAGAAAAAAAATGGTCTGCCGGTCCCGATAACATCGTCTGGTTAAAGCCAAACAAACTATTCCATTAATTCGTAAAAGAAGAAATTTTTCGCCGGCCGGTTTAGCGAGCCAACGATGCCGGACGGGGCGAAACAGGGGGGAGGTGCGCGACCACTTTGTCCGCGTTCCTCCTCGCTCCATTCGTATAACGACGTCCTTCTCTATCGCTTAACTCACGAATCTTTATCTAGACGAGCTTAGTCAGCGGCTGATAATTATTCGGCAACGGGGATATATAGTTTGCGCACCGGATACGTCGGAAAGAACAGCGCTCCACGCGGCAGGAAAGCGTAAAGATGTATGCGCCGGTGTTGCCTTCGCTTCGGCCAGGGATGGATTAACCACAGAAATAGGCACGTGCGCTATCCTGAACATTTTTGCTTTAGAAGACTACCAAAACCTTGTGGAAGGGCCTGAGTCCCATATTTCGATGAAATTTAAAATCTGAAATTCATATGTTTTTTTATCTCGAAGGATAAAATGATTTCAAGATTTGACGGTCCCAAAACCTTAAATTTCTAAATACAAGTAGTCTCAAAGTCTGATAGTTTCAACGTACAACGGTCCCAAAGTTCAACCGTCACCAAATCCAAAAGAAACATAAGTAGCTTGCAAGTCCGACAATTTCAATGTACAACTGACCCAAAGTTCAGTAGTCCCAAAGTCCAACAGTCCAAAGTTCAACAGTCCTAACATGAAACAGTTCTGAGGCCCAAAGGTCCTGAAGTCCAAGGTCCCAATAATAATCCCAAATCCAAAATTCCTGTAAGTCCCAAAAATTCCAAAGGTCCCAAAAGTCCGGCCTAAAAAATAAAAACTTTAATTAATATCTACAATCAAACAAAAATCTATAAAGACCTACAAATTTCTGTAAATATTTTGGGCCCGTCCGTACACGTCCCTGGCCATAAACCATGTCAGAAAGGGATAGGCGAAATCAAAAGAAGAGAAAGGGAGGAATGACGTGTCAAAAAGGCGTACATCGTCTGACAGTCCTTCCTGGCCGGGTAAAATACATCGACTGTTATATCTTGTTTTGATCGCAGCCTAAATTTGATCGAGGCAGCAACAATGTGATACTGCTTTAATGCTCGAGCGATAATGGCCGGTTTGGCCGTTAATATTTGGTAGAAGGCTACGTCGAAATAAAAGTGGCCGTGTTATCGAAATTCGAGGGCGCAACAGTGACGCTCCGCTGATCCCCTGTTCTCGTTCACTTCTTTCTGGATACGCTTGTTTGCTGGCTAGCATTAACCCCTTAACGCACGGGCCCGTGTCTCGCTTATTTAGTCTTACCGTTCAAATACATGTTTCCTGCATTCGAAATTTTCGACGCTAGATCTTCAACTCTATGATCAAATAGAGTTCATACGTATAGATCAACTACGTTCATGAATTATGTCCAATCATATTGAATTGAATTAAAATAAAATTAAATTACATTTAAATGGCACAGAATTGAATCTCGTTCAGTAAAATCCAGTTTCCGAACCATTGTGCGTGTAATCCCAATTGTACGCGGCGCACAATTAGCGGGCGTACAATTATCGAGCGTCCACAAAGAGCGCAACCCCATAGAAATGTCACCTGGTGGGCGTCATCTTTCGCTGAAAGTCGACGGTCACTTGGAGGATCACAAACGGCCAACACTCGTCCTGTAATCCGCTCGTTTACAGGTTCAAGCATGCTCCTGTTAAATGTTAGCACGGGACAGCCTTTCCCGGGCATTGTCGCGTGCGGATAATCCCCGCGTAGAAAGCACGCGTTCGAGCTTTGGCAAAAGTGCTCAACGAAGAAACTACTTATCAGAGCCGACAAAAGCGATTATCGGCAATAAGCGAGCCACCAGGTGGCTCCTCGATTTGTCCGGTGTGTACAAGGTTTATTGGGTTGTTAGGGAAACCTTGAAACCCCATCCGACCCGAGATTTTCCATCGATACTTACCAATTAGGGGCTTTACTTACAAATTGCCAGTAGGCTTTGACAAACGCGTATGTCGGATACTCCCAATTTATTTTCATCGTTTATCTTTAATTTGTGTCTGTCTTTCGATTCACGCGATAAGAGATGCTGATCTTAATGATACGTTAATTGTTTCTGTTAGTTTGTGGCTTGATATGTACTCGTGGCACTGTTCCGTTAGCGACGCCATTTTCTATGAATTGCGCGCGCATTTTGAAACGGATTCGACGTTAACAACATAAGTACAAATCATTCTTAACAATGTTTATTCTAACATACTCTTATAAATTTTCTAACGTTTTGCAACGATTACCTTTAGACAAAATCGAAGTAGTCATTCAAAAAACCAATATCATCTCGAAGAAGTTTAACAACCCTAATTCTAGAATTTACCAATAAGTTTTGAAGCATGCAACGATCTTTCATAAAAAATTGAAGTATCCAATTGACACGTGGACGCTGAAGTGTTTAGCAAGGCTGGACACTTGTCCAACTCGTGTACATACTTATATATGCACGGTTTCGTATTAAAAACTGTAACCTCATCAAGTCCGAGCGAGTGTAGCGCCACTTGACCCGAGAAACGCGTTCCGGGCCAGTTGGTAAACTGGAAAAAAGAAGTATGTAGCGAGCAAGAGGAACAGGGTCGTCGTCGGGTCACGTCCACTTCACTAACCCATTTTGTGACTCAGGTTTCTCCTACGGACCCGGCATTCCGTCTACCTGACAGGAAAAGTGTGTACAGTCAACAGCAAATGTGGCTTCTCTAGGGAAAAGGAAATGAAAATGAAAAAGAAGTACTGCAAACGTTTATTTTTGGGGATTTTAAAGAATTTTAGTGTTCGGAGAGGAGTTGTAAATTGGAGACATAGGAGTTTTGGGATGTAGGGATTTCTGAATCCGGGAATTGGGGAAATTTGGATTTTGGGGATTTAGAAATTGGGGAATCGTAAAATTGGAGAATCTAGGGATTTAGGAATCCAGAAATTTTAAGATATAGTAACTTGATAAGGTGTGAATTTAAAGATCTAGAAATTTGACACTATAGAGATATGAAAATATAGAATTTTTAAAATACCTCTAGATCTGAACATTTACCCCTATAGAAAATGAAAGACCTAATTTGATGATACAAAAACTTCGGTATGACATTATAATAAAAATCCGCATATTTTCACAAACAAAAAGAAGGCCACGCTGCAACCGAGTGTACGGTATTCTCCGTAGAAAAGCGAAGGCTTATTGGCCTGGACGGCTCATCAGATAGCATTTAACCATGGCGGTCGTCGTACGATGAAGGATCTACCGGTGTGTGAGTGTCCATAGGTAAAATGCCACGCGACCACGGGGCCAAAGTCCCTGTCGACCTAAAAGCCCATAGTTCGCACTGGCCCGTAGATGTCCGACGGATAACACGACAACTTGAATTATATTCAGCCGGTGCACCGGGTACCTATCCGGATGAGTTTCGGCCCCTGAGATAAAGTTAATAGCTTTATTAACTGTGGGAAAGTTGGCCACATCAACGACCGGTCGTGTGCTTTTTCGTTTTCTTCTATGCTACGTTGCAACTATCATCGTTCGATAAATACCCGGTTTTGGGGCTCTATGAGAAAACGTATGTAGATAATGGTTATTGAGCTGCTAATTATGGGAATGTTTTATTAGATAAGTACTTTTCGTTTTCTTCTATGCTACGTTGCAACTATGATCGTTCGATAAATACCCGGTTTTGGGGCTCTACGAGAAACGTATGTAGATAACGGTTACTTATTGAGCTGCTAATTATGGGAATTATTCGTTTGTTTTATATTGACAGAAAATTGTTTATGTTTGTTCTGACTGACCGGCGGCCATTTTGTGTTAAGATTATTTATGAAATGTTTATGTAGCTTGTTTTGTTACATTTTTACCTTTAAAATGATGTGCTACAAGTTATATTTAGTTACGTTTTCGTGTGATGATATCATATCAAGGTTTTTGTATATCAAAATAATTTATTATGTTTGTTGTAACTAACCGACGGCCATTTTGTATTGAGACTGCTAACAAAATGGCTACATAGTAATTTTCATTAACCTTCTACCTTTATAATAATACACCACAAATGCTACATAATTACATCATAGCAAATTTTATATAATTTCAAGTGCTCTTCCATAATTGACCGTCGGCCATTTTATCCTGAACACAAATCAGATGAAATACACAAATAAAGATCGCAAAACTATCAAATAAGTAAATAAATAAAGGAGTAATTATGTTGTCATCGTATTACATAAGGCATAAAAGAGAACTCAACAAGCGAGAAAAATAAAATAATTAAAAAGTCAGTAAGATGGCGTCAACTATTAACGGTGAACACCGTCGGACGCGGTGTTCTTTAATTAATTTTTGCCTCTTCCTCTTTGAGATTCTTTTATTGCTGATTTATTTCTTAGATAAAAGAATACAAGGCGTATTAAAGGCACAGAAAGGCGGAACATTTCTGCGACAGGACACGTCATCGTGAGTGTCCGCCCAGCGTGGATCAATCTTCGTAGATCGTCACTATAGCCCGTTAGGTGACGATAACCATGCTTTCACGACGTTGCTGCTTTTTCTTTTTCTTCCTGAAAATGTAATATTACCTCCAGGAAAATAGATACTTAGAAAATAAAATAATAGTAAACAAATATTATTTTATATTTTTACTTTCATTTTTATTTCTGTTTTGATGACATCGTATTTGATTTTGTCGGACGCCATTTTGTTTTATACGACGCCATTTTGTGTGAAGACGTTCTTTAAGAAGTAGTATATATTTTTCATTAAAAACACATAACATTAAAAATCACGAACCTACTTCCACAAAACCCCAAACATCCTAAATTATAAAATCATGGCAAAAGACCAGTCGAAATATTCGACAGATGAAAAGTGCCCGTAGCACCCGCACAATTACGGCAGCAGGCATCGTAAAGTTCGGAAAGCGAAACTAACGAGCACTTTTAGAGAAGATTACCGCTACCCCGTCGACGTAGGGAATTATCTGGACCTCCCCTGTTCTCGGGGTCTCTGTTATAATCACGGTGTATTATTCGGTGGCCCCAGTCGGGTAGCCGGTTGTATATCTACCGGGATCGAAGCAACCGAGCATCAAACTGGCTTACGTTGCCTGCCCGTAGCTCGCGAACAAACACGACCGCAAACGTTTGTGTGCACAGCACTAACTTTGTACCCTAAAATAAACGGACGACACGGAGGGGACACGAGAGCTCGAGGGGATCGGAGGGGGGAGGATTGGCTCTCGAGGGGCGATCATCGATGTAACACGGTGTCACGCACCGGTGAGATTGAAATTTGTAATCTTCGGTACGTGATTGATCGTAGGACCGGACGGAGGATAAAATATTTGGTGAGAGACCGTGTGCGAGGGTTAGAAGCGGGGTTTGTGGATGTAGGAAATTTTAGGTAGGTGTAGAGGTGAAATTTTGGGGACTAGGGAATTTTGGGGATGTGGAGATTTGGGAATTTGGGGATTTGGGAAGTTTGGGAGTGTGAGGATTTGCTAGTTTTGGAATTAGGGAATTTTGAAATCAAGTACAGTTCCAAATTTTGGAAGTAAGAACTTTTTCGCCTATATCGTGTAGATAACTTTGACTTATATCGAATCCTCACAGTAGTAATCCCTCAACCACATCTCTTAATGCCTACCCACAAAATCATCAACTCAATCATATAACCTGAAGAACAAGGTAAATCCCACGAACGACGGCGATATAAAACGATGATCCAATAACCCCATAAACATGTTTCCACCATCGTCCAATTTCCCCGAAGTCTTTCACACCCCGGGTGCAATGAAATTTTACAACGAAAGAACGTTACCGGTACGTCGAATACTTCGAGAGCAATAAACGAATAAAACGGTAAAACTCTGCCGGACAGTTTGTCCGTGGCACTCTTTTGTGTGAAAGAAGCGTGGATCCCTTTTTCTGTACCGCGACAATGATCATCTAACAAAGTGAGTGGAACACGGCCGCGTAGAACAAGGAAACGGAATTTATGAGTTATTACGCGGTTAACACGTTTCTGGTGCCGAGACTACGCTGGGTTGTTAGATGCTACCTAAATTAATTTACGACCGGACTTTTCCTCGGGAATTATGGCATTCTTGTTGGAGTAATGGCCGCTCGAAGACGGAGGGGGACGCTCGTGTTTAATAACATTGCTTACGATTGTTCTTTTGGGATTGAGGTAGTATTGACAGTATTGGGATTTTGAGGAGAATGTTTTAAATAGCGGTTTAGTACATTTTGCAATTTTTTGAATTGGTAGTTTATGAAATTTTCTAATTTTTCAATTTTTTAAGTTACCAATTCATCAATTTTCCAACCTCCCACTTTCCCAATTTCCAAATCACCACAACCTCCACTAAAAAAGTTCCAAAATATCAAATTCCCCAAATAAAAATTGCCAAATCCAAAAATCTCCCCAAACCTCCTCAAACACCCGATAAACTCCCAACGTCACTGTTAACCCGAGCGCATAGAATCTTGGTAAACAATCGGTAGTCCTCTGCACGCACACAGTAGTAAAAGGCATTCTCAGCTGCGAGGTTAACATCGGTCTGATGTACGATTCCGCGCGATATTAATTGCGCTGCTAACAGCATCCGCCTTTTTAAAGCCCCTTACAACAACGGACCATGCCCATTGGCCGTGTAAAAGCGGCGAGAATTATTGCCACAGGAAATTCAATCGTAGTTGGCCCGGAGCGTTGATTTTCCAGGCTGTAAGCAGCGACTCGCCCCGTTCGGCCTGCAACCAGCCGCGATCCTCCCGGCAGATTATCTTTGCATCTTCTGCCCTGCTCACAATGCCGCTCTGTGTGCCCAACACGCGTAATTACGCGCGAAACTGATAAGATCGAGCCGGTGCCTATCATCCCGATCACCCTTCGATTTCATGCCGTATCGATCGATCGACGATGTGACGCGGTTTGTACACGCGTAGAGGACTCCTTTTATTTCGCCGGGGTGAGAACGCTAGGGGGAAGGATTGGCCGGTTCGTTAGCGGCCTACCAATCGGAGGATCTGCGCGGAAAAGCTCTCGATCGATGATCGACACAGGTTGCCGACGCGGACACTCGAAACTAGCCCTTTTTTGCTCCTTTGTGGCGATGGGAATGTCTCGAGTGGCCGAATGAGGGTTATATGGGGGATAGTTGGGGCAAAGTATTGGACACGTTCGAGTTTATGTAGGTTTATGGATTTGGGCGGGAGAGTTAGAAGTATGGAGGAAAATTTGAGGTAGGAAATTTTTGAAAATGTTTAATTATTACGATACAAGGTTTGTAATATTTTTTTTGGAACTGCATCAGTGGAGTTATAAAATTTGGGATTTTAGAAAATTGGAAGTACGTGTTCTAATTTTTAAAGTCTGGAATTTATAGATTTATAAAATTTTAGGTTGTGGTTATAGAGTTCTACGATTGGTCAATCCCTAAATTCCCTATATCCCTATATTTTGAGATATAATTCTAAGAATGCAAAAATTTCGAAATGCACATCTCAGTATAGCACAAAGGTCCTTTATTTAAAAAAATTTCTTTTTCAGAATTTAATTTTTGGTCAGCCGAAGAGTAAGAAAAGGTAAGGAAGATCGTAAAGGAGACGCGATAGGGATCAAAAGCAACGGAACGATACTTTCTCCTTGGTCGCATATAACACGTGCCTTTCGTCTCCGTTGTTTGGTCCGGCAGCGAGTTTCACTCGGTCGCGACTTGACAAATCCGCCCCGGCTTCCCGTATTTATAAACACTCTCACGCTACATGAATTTAAGCCACCGCGAAAGAACACGGTGACGAAGCACGTCCTAAGAGAAGGCTCTTTCCACTTGCTTACTTACTTTACCGGTCCCGGCAGCTCCTTTTTCTCTCCCTCCATAAATCACCCAGATTTCTCTTCGGCTCGTCTTTTAGTTACGAGATCGTACGTACACGTCCGACTACGGTGATCCTCGCCACCTCGATCCAGGAAGTCTCAGACGACGTGAAACTTTTTATCCGTGGGAAGACGATGTTCACGGTCTAATCCGTGGTTAATTAATTCTTTCTGTCTTCCTCTGCTTTATTTAGTAGCTTTCTTCTGCTGCCGAGGGGCGATATATCACGAGGCTTTTGTATTATCGAATTTGTACGTTTGAATGTGATCTGATTTGGTTTGGGTGAATTTAGAATTAGTTGATTTTATATTCTGATCAGATTAAGAAAAACACGAGTAAATTCTGTTAACATAGCTTTCGAGCAAATTATGGTGACATGTGAGCCTAACCTTAAATTTTGAGGAAAGTTCATTGGAATTGAACTAACCTTGTCATGTTCTCATTTAATATAATACAAATGTATAATAACCTAACTTTATCGTATCTTAACCTAACCTTAATACATTTTGATTAAATTTGATATGAACTAAACGGTACTATATAAACTCTCCCCTCGGCAAATTATTCCAATACAATATCGGTGACCTGCGTCGGTTACCTCTCGCAGCCCGGCAGTCTCGAAAACGCGAAAAATCCCGAGCGGTATCATTAAAGCGTGACGGTCGAGCTGGAGGCGAGTGTCGGCGCGGTTCTTCTCCGGGGGTCCAGAAATACGCCGTCACGCCCAAATTTAACTGGCCACATATCAATACGCGACGAGAGCGGAATCGCCTCGCGAGCGTCATCGGGAGGAGGAGGCGAGCCGGTGTGCGGCTCGAAAAAAGGAAAACGCACGATATAGCGGCGGTGGCGGAGGTTGCAGTCGCTGTTGCAGTTGGGGTGCAACGACGAAGGGGGAAGTGTGACGGTAGCCAAGTCCTCATTAGCGCATTCCGCTGCGACGCCCGCGACTCAAAGCGTCGTAAAAACGGCTGAGATGTTGCGAGACACCCGTGGCTCGCCGAGGGGCGAGGAGGGGGGCGGTGGTCGCGAACGGTGCACAGGGAGAGAGAGGGTCGTAGCCGCGGAATCGAGTCGCTCGAACGCGTCCGACCCGGCCTACCCGATAGGAAAATGCACGGGGCGGAGGGTGTCGGGCCTCGGTCTATTCCGAGATGAGACGAGCTGGTAGGAGAGCTTGTGAAGCCACGACTACCGATTCTTACAGTTGTGTCGATCGGTACTCTTCACATGGACTTTTAGTCCCTCGTTAATTATACGGGAGATAATGTAGATTTACCTTCTACTTGTGGAGGGTGTGATGGGGGAAGTATGAAGCTTGCTGGGTTGGGATCTAGGGATTTATGGATTTGGTAGATATAGGATTATGGTATGTATCTAGGGATGTACTGATCTGGATAATGTAGGGAGAGAACTGTCATGATGATATAGGGATTTTGGTACTATGATGGTATAGGGACTTGGACAATAGGATGAGGATATAGGGATTTCTGTGCTGTGATGATGGTATACGGATTTGGACACTATGATGATCGTATAGGGATTTTGGTACTATGATGACAGTATAGAGATATGACATCTAGGGATATAGAGAATATAGGGATATAGAGAATCTAGAGACTATAATGTTATATTACTGTATATAGTTTTGTTCTTTTATACCACTACAGTATTATACTAACATTATAGTAGTACAATAATACAGTAGTATAGTAGTATGGTAGAATAGTAACATAGTGGTATACTAGTCTAATACAGTAGTATATAATATTATAGTAGTACAGTAATGCAGTTCTATAGTAGTATAGTAATGTAGTAGGAGAAGTAGTATAGTAGTGTAGTAGTAGAAGTATTATAGTACTATAGTAATATAATAGTGTAGTAGTATAGTAGTATAGTAGTATAGTAGTACAATAAGTATAGTAGTATAGTAGTATAGTAGTATAGTAGTATAGTAGTACAATAAGTATAGTAGTATATCACTATAATAGTGTAGTAAGAATAGTTGTATATGACTATTATAGTATAGTGGTATAGTAGTACAGTAATATAGTGATATAGTGAAACAATAAAACAGTCCTACAATACTAACCCCAAAACAGTCTAATACTAACAATACTACAAACAAAATAGTCGTACACTACCAATAAAATATCAAAATGAAACCAGTGAAATATCACTAGTAAAATAATCAAAAAATTGAGCAACTACACTTGCGAAATGTACAATAAAATACAAAAAACGTAAAAAAACGTCGAAAAATGATTTCAAAGGAAAAAAATACGAGCGATCTGAAAACGAAGTGCGATATTTGTTAGCCAGTTGACGCGATGAATAAGACGAAACGACAAGGGAGAGTGTACGCACGTAGCGTAGCATTTTCACCCTGTATCATCGCGAGCAGAAGTGCACCACCCCTATCCACGGTTAAGAAACTTCCGTTTCGAAGCGTACGAAACCGCGAGGAGGGGTTCGAAAGCGCAACGCGTCTGCATCGAATGCAACACTCGACGCACCTTTCGTCGAGCAGCCGTGTCACAGCGTGAAATCATCTGCACGCTCCTCCAGGATACGCTGAATAACGAGCGCAATCTTTACTCTACTCTTTCCTCTCCTTTTTTCGCCTTTTATTCCTTCCTCTTCTTTTTTTTCTTTTTTTCCTTTCACTTTCCGACCGTACGCTCGAACGCTCGCGCACACGCGCTTCGACGTCTGGCCGTCGCGAGGGGACGAGCCACGAGAAAAAACCGAACGGGTGTGAGTAATGTAGCCCCTCGATGCTACTGCGTTTATGCGGAAAGGAAATGAGAAACCTTGACATAATCGCCGCGCAATGTTGCGTTCTTCACGGCGAATTTATTTTATTTTGCGGCTTTGGACTTTTTGCAATTTGTGGTATTGCAAATTTTTTGGTTTTGTCGTTGCATTTTTGCATTTAGTTTTGATATTTTCAAATTTTGAAATTTGTTCCCCTAATTTTTTAATCCCTATATTTCCCTACATTTTTAAATTTTTAATAAACTTAAAAATGTTGGATCCATATATACTCAAATTTCCAAAATTTCAAGTCCTAAATCCCTAGATTCACAAAGTTCCAAACTTTTAAGTCCAAAATCCTTAGATCCCCAAATTTCTAAATTTCCAAATCCCCAAATTCCTATATTTACAAATTCCTGGATCTCCAAAATCCCAAATTTTCAAATTCCAAATTCCCTAGACCCCCAAATTTCCAAATCCCCAATTCCCTAGATCCCAAATTTTTAAATTTCCAAATCCCAAATTCTCTAGATTCCCAAATTTGTAATTTTGCCAAATCCCTAGATCTCCAAAATCCCAAATTTCCAAATGCCCAATTCCCTAGATCCCCAAATTTCTAAATTTCCAAATTATCCAAATACCCAAATCTTCACCTCCCAAAATCCCCAAATAGTCCTCCAAATTAAACAACCCAAATCTCGAAATTTTTCACCATCTTATTATCGTCTCACGACTGACAACGTTGTTCAACGTCAGCGTTGTATAAAACACCGTGTTCTGTAACGCGCCGGAATAAACGACAGGATCCGAATAATAAACGCTCCGATTAACAACATCGTGCGGCTCATGAAAAATCATGAGCCGCGTTGGCGGAGGATTCCTACGGAAAAATGATACTTAACAATTAGTAAACAACTATTTCCTTACGCCACTCAACATTTCTTTCTTGTCTCGTTTCGCATCTCCGTTCTGCAACGGATTCCAATTATTAATTGTATTAACATGCACTTTACGTGGCATGCAATTCACAGGGATCCTCCGACGAAACAAATACATAAATTCAAGATGAATGAACGGAGATAAACAGAAGTATTTCGTTCAATTTAACCCAGACCGTCAGGGTAAAATTGTTTTTCATTAACTTCTCTCTTTATATATCCTCCTTGTCTTTCTACGTTGCCGTGTAATTAGGTTGAGGTTAGGTTAGACAACGAAGACAAGAGGCAACACTCGAGGAAACTTTTTGGAGAATGAGGACAGCCGATTTTAATGTTCAAGACGGTGAGGTATGATTTCTAGTAATTTGTAACAAATATTTTGACATTTCTCTGTAACATTGTCGATGACCTTGTCATAGTTGGCTGTAGGTGAGGTTAAGGGTGAGAAAACCTTGAGGGAACTGTCCACGGTGACAGCGTTATTAGTCGTACAGAAAAATAGTCGGTTTCGTCTCTTTTCTGTCTGAAAGGGATCCTATTGCTTCATGCCAATGTTGGCAAACATAACCTCAAATCACATGATGAAACTTTGTTAACTCCATCTTGACGATAAAATGAAACTACTTTTTATAAATTTATTTATAATTATACGATGTATTATTTATAATAATACATTTTATGGATTGTACGATTTATTATAAATAAATCGGGGTGGTACGATTAGGACGCGGTATTCCGCGCATGCGCACAGTGTGCAAGTATGGCGGTCAAGAACGGTTTAAACCTTCGCCAGTAATTTGTAATAAATATTTTGTCATTTCTCCGTAACATTCATCTGTATTTTCTTGTGATAGTCATTATAAGTAATTACGCTTCAAATATATAGTGTAATTTTCCTCGACAAATGACAAAATACCCAGAATAACTTATAGATTTAATTTTCATTTCTTCTTCAGCGATGGCCATGAAAATGCAATTTCTTAGACGCGTTCACCCAGGAGTATATTTTAATTTATGTAAGCTGCGTGCAACGGGATTGGCCGGCTTTTCTGCACACGTGCTTTCCATGTCGTGTCCAGCCGGATTACGGTCCGCTTGAGAAGTGCAAATGGCCCCCGGTGTAATATATTAATGACAGAAAAGCGGCGTCTCCCGTTGGCCGGCCTGGCACCGGGAAAAATTTATAATTACTATTTCACCGGAGGTCCCGTTCCGTTGCAGCCTCGGTGTCGCTGTTATTTATCGCCGCTAAAAGCCCGTAATCGGCGGATTCAATAACGTTACACAAAATTGCGTCTCCTCCGTTGTGACAATAATGCTCGACGAATAATGTTCGAACACGTTTTGTAATCGGTGACGTTTATTGCTTGTCGGGAAATTGTTATCGTTTACGATGTGGACGCCGGTTTTACGACGTCGTGAAACAATATTTTACGCGACCGTCGATGGAAAATCTCGTTTACAGTCGCGTCAATGTTGCGATATCCTTTCAAAAATCTCGTGGGATTCGCGATTGCAACGTCTGAGAGTGCACTTACTCGGAGAACGTTGTTAGGTTAATTGTAAAATCTCGTTAAGCTGCGACTGAAAATATTATACGAGCATAACGAAAGGAAACTCAGCTGCAGAATAAAGTTCAGTTGACCGCCATAATTGCACACTATGCGCATGCGCGAAGCACTGCATCGAAATTGTACCTCACCGTCTTGGACATTAAAATTGGTCCTTTTCTGAAAAGTAGTTTCCCTGTCAAGTACCTCTTGTATCCCTATTCTTTGTTTATGTATTCAGTAGTTCAAAATCTATGACTTACTTATTGGTCAGCCTACATTGCAACTAACTACATACTAGTATACACTGAATACTCGTATATACCATTAAATACTCGAATATACCATTAAATACTCGTATATACCACTACATACTACTATAATCTAGTAAATTTAAAGTACTAGTACATCTAGAGAACATTCTGTAACTCCTAATACCGTAATTTCTAATTTTCCCGTGTAAGGTTAGGAACCTCCACGTTGGCGACAACGACGCATGCGCACGCGCACGCGCAGTTGCCACGCGCATGTAGCATGGCGCCAAGGTTCCATCCCGGTTAAACCTCGTACCGGTTGGTTTTTTGACGCGTTTGTTTGCGGAAGTCTGGTGGAAAGTCGCGGCGCGACCATGAAAGCGGCGTGCGACCGTTTTTATGGGATTCTTTTCCCGCCGGAGCCTCCTATTCCCGCGAAAAGCTGCACATGTGAATCCCGCAAGAAGGGAACGCCGCAGCTGAATAGGCATTATGCAGATGCAGCGGGATTGATTGCCTTTTTTGCGGCATGGAGGAAGCGGCAGCGTAGGCGCCACAACCTTTGGAATGGTTTAATTAAGGACGAAGTTGGTTGCCATAAGTGGACTCGACTCGGGTTCAATTAACACTCGACCGGCAACTCTGCGCCTTTGCTTCGGCTCTGTTAATCCCGCTTTTATTAATTCTGCTTTTTCAACTCTGTTCGTCGCAACAATTGTTAGGTTAGGTTAATAGTATTAGTACTATTGTTAGCTCTATAGGGAGTTGAAATTTAATTAGGATTTTTAAAAGTTCTGGTAGTATGTCACTGTTCCACTATTTTGTCATATTACTATTTTACTATACAACAATACTATACAGTTCTGCACTAGTATACTACTATACTACCTTCACCACCTGTACTCATACTGCCTCTATACTATTATACTACTATACCACCCAAATCTACGTCCCTAGTATATCTTTAGGATCCTTAGGACCCTAAATCCTAAAATCCCTAGACTCTCAAATTCCCAAATCCCTAAATTCCCCAGACTATCAAATCCCCCATTTAATGTTTCCCACTTCGGTTTAATAACCTATGACCCCTATAACCCTCAAGTCCACATACCCACAAGGATTCTAAATGTAACGAGTTCACAAAGGATTCAGCGACTGCAGCAGACTTGTAAACGTGGCCGGATGGTGGTCAAGGATACGCTAGCTGGCTATATCGTCGCAAGTAGCCAGACGCGCCACTTTGTCATGGCGTATTACGCCTAGGCTGGCGGCGCCTATGCCGCTGTTTCCTTCCAAAGGCGCCCATTACTCGGCTTAATGCGCCGAGTTGGCTCATTTTTATGCGCGCGATACGCACCCTGTGCACCGAACGCCGGGCATTACACGGCTTACCGCATCCAACGACACGGGTGCATGCGAAATTTACGAGACAGCACGTCCGACTTTGCTCTGCCGCAACCCGTGTCCTTCCGTTTCGGGACACGACCTTTGCAACACCAATTCCGTTCAAACTTTCTGACATTATAAACCACGTTCCGTATAATAATTTTGAACAACCGTAACGTGCAACTCTTTGGTATAAGAGAACAATTCTTGTGTACAGTTCCAAGGTTTTACAAGGTTTCAAGATTTCACAAGGTGCCATGATTACACAGTTCACAAGGTTGCAAGGTTTCAGAGTCTACAATTTCCGAAATGTAGATAATATGGTGCTCCGTGTTGCAAACGTTATGTTACAAAATGGCGTCTCCCGAGAATTCCACACACGGTCAGCCTGGGACACCGTCTCTACCATGGTATCCGCATTCCCGACGATTCCCCATCGATGAAGGAGCTCCGATTCCACGTCCTTCTCAGCATCGAAGCACACCCTGGGCGTATTACCATATCAGCGTACAAGCATTGTTTCCCGGAGACGTGTACCGAGGGCACGGCTGCTGATCGGATCAGGACATGTCGAGCCACAATGGACGAGCTCTTCTTAAGATTGTACTGTAGCTGCATGTCGTTTGGCTGTAAAAGATGGTCTTTGATTAATAACGGGTATCACTTGATAATTAACTGATATTTGGTTGGAAGTTACACTAACCTTAAGAACAAGTGTACATTTCCAATAAACCTTGAGGTTAGGTTAAACTAACCTTAACAACAAGTGTAAATTTCCAATAAACCTTGAGGTTAGGTTAAACTAACCTTAAGAACAAGTGTAAACATCCAATTAACTTTGAGGTTAGGTTAAACTAACCTTAAGAACAAGTGTAAATATCCAATAAACCTTGAGGTTAGGTTAAACTAACCTTACTAACATTCCTGACTCCCAAACAAAATAAAATTCTACGTTATCGAAAGAGTAATAATTAATCGATGAAATAAGGAGTATAAAATTAAACGATTCGAATGTAACATTCTCCGATACGTAAATCGATCGGAATCAGATCGGTAATATTATGTAAACGAAGGAATTGTATCTCGATTAATATTTAATGGTGAGTCACGTGCCATCGACGAATCCGTTTTATCCGCATCGTTCGATTCAATTAGCCGGCGATAACGGTCGAGGAGTTCTCCTTTTGTTTCGTGTTGTAAGTAGCGTCGTCGTATCGATTACATTATAAATACGTATTACGATAGGATGCGTGCCCCCGGTACCTGCAAATTAATTAATAGGATAGATAATTTATGCGTGACACGACGGATCGATCGGCGGACGATGATAAACGTACGTTAAGTAAGGATCGTCGGAAGCAAGGTCAGACCAGTTCATCATTAATTTACAGCTCGCAAAGGGGGTTGATAAAATCGTCGGTTGCTTGAACATACGTATAAGCATCCTTGACTTTAACTGTCCTTTCACAGGCCTGACCGTTTAACACGCGCTCACCCCTGTCTAATTAATTTATTCCCCGTCGTTCACGATCGTTTGTTAATTAAACTGTCGATAGGCTTGGATTACAATCGGAACTGGTCTATACATTTTTATCGTACGATACGATTACTGATAATTGCTGGGCAATTTTTCAAGAGACAATCTTTTAGCTGGAAGTCAATTAAATAATAAATATTACTAGATTTTTAAGTTACTAGATTTCTGTATAGGTAGGTTACTAGAGATTAAATTCCTAGATTCGTAGAACTTTGAGATCACTAAATTTTTTGTTCTGAAACCTATATATATCCAATATTAACCTAACCTAACATATGTTGAATAACATATCATACATTATACTAAATAATATTGAACATCATTGTTCATCATAATATCGTATCATATTACACAGTTATAAGAAAGAATATATTTATAAAAAAATATATATTCCTAAAGAAAAATTGTATTATTCAAATAATTTTCTATAAAATGTTAAACTAACATTATAACATATAAAATGAAATAATATAGAATAGCATGATGTTGAATAACGGTGTACAGTTTAACGAAAAATTGCAATATATGCAAAATGGCGCGTGTAATTTTTGACGAGCGTAGAAGGGAAACCAAAAAAAAAACCGGCTCCTCGATCGATCTAGATCTGTCCGGCGGAAATGCATACGTTTCTATGATATACACACATCCGGCGCCACGCCTCCTCGCCTCACCTGCTTCATGATGCCTCGCACGATCATCATAATAATAATAATAATGCTCGTCCGCATGGTCGCGGACGAGCATTCATAACACACATCTCGGGGCACGTGAGCGATAACGCGAGCACCTCTTGTGTTCAGTTCAACCATCGCGTATAACGAACCTGCTCAAAGTTAACATTTTTCCAATAGTACTCTTTTTTTTTTTAGCGAAACCACACCTTTGACAACCTCGGCAATTTATTTTATTTTTACTTTTTGCGTCGACGGAAGTTTCTGGGGCAACGGAAATTGAACACGAGTGAAAATATTTTTTTAGGTTATGTAAAATATTTGTCTTTGTTGAATAGTTGGTTATTTTATTTGTTGTTGGACTCTTTATGTGTTTTTTATTTTTTAGGTTATGTGGTTTTGGTTATAGTAATTTTATTTTGTTTGTTACAATAAATTTTATTATAATGTTGTAACAATTTTATGTTATATTTTGTAATAAATTGTCTGATATTTGTCACATTTTAATTTTGACTGTAAATAAATGTTTCTAACACTCTTTCTAAATAATATTTGTACGAACTTCCTCATGCAAATTTATAATTATGAAAGTCACAAAAAAAAATCAACCTCATCCAATCAAAGTCCAACGCATCCTGCCCAAGCACATTATCTTTGCAACTCTATACTTAAATAATTCATTAATAATTAAATGTAGCTGACTAAATAAGCAATCAGATTGTAGATATTTTTGAAAATTCCTAATGAAACCATTGTACATTCGTTATCAACTATACCAATAATTGCTTCATAAATAAACCTTCTTAATTCTAATAAAGTCATATAAATGAAGTTAGACCACCAATTAGTAAGTCGATCTGATTTATTGATCAGTCAACTAATTACTAAAATCACCGAATCGAATCTCCGTAAAATTTAACATCCTCGTAAACGTCCAAAAATTTCAGTAGAGACCCAAATACGTAAAATGCAGAATTCCTAGAAAAATTCCGTTCGCTAAGAAAAAGAATGGTGCGATAAAATCGCGATAAAATTATCGTTGCGATATGTAATTAAGAATATTACCGAAACGTTCGATTCCTCGAACGACATATTTTTTTATCGACCCGATCGTTCACGGGACGAGATAAAAAATAAATTGAGCCTTCACCTTGAAACGCCGAGGGACTGCGTGACTTTAGGCAATGTTGGCTGCAACAATAATGTCGGGAAGACGTAATTTATATTTTGCGTATGCAGATGCGATCGCATTATGTGCAACTTTGTTCACTCCTAATTGCTGATCAAAAATTTATCAAATGTTAAGTGCGTTCGCATCTTGATACGCGTAATTTGCAGGAAACGCGAAGCGAATCTTATTTAAATTGCAACTGCGATTATTATGCGTATAATGAAATTCAAATCGGCAACAATTGGCGCAAATTTGTAATTTAGAAGAGGACAGATTTGAAATGCAAAAGATACAAATTTAACATTTAGAAAGGCACAGATTTGAATTTTAGAAATATGACGCACCTGGTGCGTCATTGCTTGAGTCGGTATCTTACGAGGTACTACGCATACGGTGCGTCAAGTGTCTCACAGTACACTACGCACACGGTGCGTCATTTAGTACGTGGGATATGTTGCAAGGTACTACGCATGTGGTGCGTCATTGGTTGAACACGGTATCTTACAAGATAGGACGCAAGGGGTGCGTCATTCGTCACATACGGTCTCTTACAAGATAGGACGCACTGGGTGTGTCATTAGTCACATACGGCCTCTTACAAGATAGGACGCAAGAGGTGCGTCATTAGTCACATACAGTCTCTTATAAGGTAAGACCCATGTGCGTCTTACCTTATAAGAGACTGTATGTGACTAATGACGCACCTCTTGCGTCATCATGGTTCGAGATAAATGAGATAGGACGCATACGGTGCGTCAACTGTGCTATAAGATGAGACACGTGTTGTGTCATTGGTGATATGGGATATGTTACAAGACAGTACGCACATGGTGCGTCATAGAGGGCACAGGATATACGAGATAGAACGCACACGGTGCGTCAATGATATATGATGAGACGCACGTGATGCGTCATTGGTGATATAGCATTATAGAAAACGCACAAGGTGCGTCATTGGTGATATGGGTTACATTATATAAAACGCACATGGTGCGTCATTGGTGAAACACGGTACAAGACACACATGGTGCGTCATCGATGATTCGTGATACATGAGATAGGACGCACAAGGTACGTTCATAATATAATTGCAATTAAAACATTGCTAGCACTGGTCCATAAATGGTTGGCACGTAGATCCTAACTATATGAATAATTAACATTTATAACTAGCAATGAATAACTATAACTACTATATTATACTACAATTGATCGACGAAGTTCATAACTTTAAGATAAAAATTCGAGATAAAAGTTGGTGAAAATAAAAATTGGGACGGTATCAAAATTAACGAGCAACAAGAAAAATGTGAAGCAGAAACGAGAGATGAACGTTGACGAATCTGATCAAAGAGAGTGAACGAGTAACGGGCGCATAAGCGGAAAGAAGGATGGTCATCCTGTCAGCGGTGCGTTTTCCGGGCGAACGGCAAAGCTAACAAACGCATTCCCATTTTCGTTCGTTAATCCCGCCACGAAACGAGCCGGTATTATTCCCTCCTCTTCTTCCCTGGTTCGAACAGGCCACTGCCAATTTGTGGGAATGTTCTCGATGCGAGGAAACGCTCGCATATCCTCGCTGGTGAATCGCGAGAGGGAGGTCTTGTTGGTCCCACGAGAGCTTCAACGCGCTAGTTACACGCGAGAGCGCCTCCTCGCGACGAGCATTAAGCAAGCGTTATGATAACTCGCGTCTTCCGAACCGATTCGCGATATTTCTTATCCCACGCTGCTATCTCCCTTCGAGAATTCTTGACGAACCTCTCGTAATCCCCTTCTAGGGAATTTTCGAAAGTTGGGCGAAGTTGGCAATCGTGGTTGCAGAATAGGGAATTACACATTTGAAACAAAGGGTAGAAAATGAATTTATAATATTGACAATTCATGTTGAGAAATTCTGGTTATTTTTAGGAATAAAATTCTAGGGACTTTTTTTACTATATTAACCTTCGCTCAAGAATGCAAAGCACGCTTTCGCAACTTCATACGGAGCACCTAACCTCTAAAACGTGTTTCCACAGTTCTTTTTTTCACCCGATCAATTACCCGTTTTTCATTGTTTCGTACGTATGAATGGGACCGACGTCGATGGAAATCGCGTTCGATGAAATTCTCATCCATTTTTCCGCGCGAACGAATGTCGGACAGACGCGACCGTTGTTTCAGCGCGAGATTAATTCGCCGAACCGTAGGGAGACGTCGCGTCGTTGAAAACCGGCGGCGCGCGATTGTTCGCGTTTCAATCGGGCACACGACCGATCTCCTGAACTACATTTCACGTTTTGCAAACAATAAAACGCAACTGCGAACCGACCGAGCGCTCATAAAATTCTAATCGAACAACAAATTTCTCTCGAACGATTCCACGGTTAATCGCGACGGAAACCGCGGCCTCCGTCAGCTGTCACCTATTGACCTGATTCGATACAAAAGTAACATTATTTTTCATTTCGGAGCTCAAAAACATTGTTACTGTGTTGGACATGCAAGACGCACATGGTGCGTCCTTGACTTAATAAGACGCACCTGGTGCGTCATTAATAACATGGAACACGTAAGACGCATATAGTGCGTCAATAATTTCGTATGTGTCCTATTAGACTCACACAGTATTAATTGATTGTAATATATGATGCATAAGTATCGATAGTATGTGATCTCTAAGACACATATGGTGCGTCATTAATATAAGACGCATCTAGTGCGTCACTGACTGTGTGTCAATCTTGTAAGACTCATGCAGTATTGATAGTATAAAATATATAAAATATGAGTCATGTAGATATGTTATTGATAGTATAAGATCCGTAAGACACACGTGATGCGTCATCAATATAGTACAAGACGCATAAGGTGCGTCATTTACTGTAACATAAAATGCTGAAAGAATGTTATCATCATCGTCGTTCGTACGGACCATTAAACGAGCCTCAAAGAAACGCGAAACAGTTTTTGCGAAAGGAAAAATAAATTGCATCGAGTTATCCCGTTAAACGCATGCGGATCCGCGCTGCACCGCCGAAGGAATTTCCTTTTTTCTCTCCCTTTTTTTTTTCAATTTTTCCACGGAGATGATGCTCGCACAACGATAATCGGGCGTAGCAATCGTGCGACATACACGATGAAGAAACTTTACTGAATGAAAGGAAACCGGTGGTGGTTCACACGAGGCCGGGCACGCACGTCTCTATGCTTGCCCGACCATTTACCTTAAAGCGAGGCGATTTCCTTTTGCGCGTTATGATCCCACACAATGCTGCCCGCTGCTACCTCTATCTGCTAGATTATCCTTCTGTACATACCATTACCTCGACACGCGAGCCGACAACAGGAACGGACGCTCTGACAATCAAGCAAAAATTGCTCCTGACGATGCCGATATACAGCTACTCTCGACTACTATGACCGTACAGTATACCTTCGTTACCTCGTTGTTTTGTTCCTGGAAAAAAAATTGAACGATGACGCACCATGTGCGTCTTCTACCACCCACGACGCACCATGTGCGTTTTATATAATATATCACGTATGACGCACCGTGTGCGTCTCATCCTATAACACCACTGACGCACCGTGTGCGTCTCATCCTATAACACCGCTGACGCAGCGTATGCGTCCTATCTTGTGCCTCTTGTACCCTCAGTGACGCACCATGTGTGTCTTACCTTGTAAAATACCGTGTGCAACCAGTGACGCACCATGTGCGTCGTGTCTTGTAATTTATCTCATGTAATAGATGACACACCGTGTGCGTATTATCCTGTAAGATACCGTCTTCAGTCAATGACGCACTATGTGCGTAGTGTTTCGCAAGATAATGCACGCAATGAATGACGCACCTGTTGCGTCTTATTCTGTACGATACTGTTTCAATCAATGACGCACTATGTGCGTAGTGTGTTGTGACATCCCATGTAATACATGACGCACCTGGTGCGTCCTACCCTGTTTACACAGCATAACCAAAATCTGGCAATACATATGTTAATTATTACAATGAATAATTGACAAAATGAACAGTAATGAATTAATGTATATTTCAAGTAAATAAATGAATGAAAAGAAGAACGAAGATCATCCGGTGATATTTTCATGTTGAAAATGTCGGATTTTGAATTTGACTTTTATCGGGCAATTCGAAGCGTAGAACCAGTCCCCGAGGAACGAGAAAGGGAAAAAGAGAGACACGGTGGCCAGCTCTTTCGCTACACCGCCGTACTTCCTGTCCAATCACGGCTTTATCTGTCTCTGACGAATGCGTGCCAGGCGCTAGCCACCTGAGATCCCGCAGATATACAACTAGGAAAGCAGGCAACGAAAAGAGGGAGAGAGAGAAGGAAGAGAAAAAGGTCGTACCTGTTTCCACGGGCGTGTTAACAGCCGAAACTCATAAAGACGTTTAAAGTGGCCCCCGAGGGAAACGGGGACGGGAAAAGAAGGACGATAATGTGTCTTCTTTTCCACCGAGTCCGCTGTTCGATTCTTCGGCGTCGCCGGGCCGTATTCGAAAAAGCCGGCGACCGCTGAATAGACCGTTCACAGAAATTCTTGTCTCCTCTTGTCTTGGCTTGTCCTCTCGTGCTTTAGCTGGACGGGCCCATTTTTATAACGAGACCGATGTGCTTCGAAACTCGAGAACATCTTCATTTGCTGGAATTTTTATTTCGTTTTAGGGCTCATTTGTTGTTTGCTCGGCTTTAGATGTGGAAGTGCACTCGGGACAGGGACGGAGGAACACTTATAGGGCCCCTGAGTCTCTTCATATATTTTGTAGTATCTTGGGAAATATTTGGGAATTTGGGGATTTGGAGATCTGCAAAATTGAAAATTTTGTGGGGAATTTAAAAATTTGAGAACATAGAAATTTTGGGAGTTGAATCTTTAGAGAATAGGAAATTTGAAAATTTAGGAATTTAGGTACTTAAAAGTTTGAAGATTGAAAAACTTGTAAATTAGGAACTCTGTAAGTTTAAAAAAGTAAAAATCAAAAAATTAATAATAAAAGTTACCATGGGTCCAACCAGATCTAAAACCCATATAGTGAATCTGTACAGAACACATAAGACGCACCAGGTGCGTCAATTGCAAGGTCATATCCCAAACCAAAGATTAATAATAAAAGTTACCATGGGACAACACCCAATCAGATCTAAAATCCATGCAGTGAATCTGGACAGAACACATAAGACGCACCAGGTGCGTCAATTTCACAGAACATCATCCAAACCTATTCACTCCTTGTTTACCAAATTTACCTATCCCACAAAAGTTCCAGATTCTCAAATAACTCGTGTAACTTGAAAAAGTCAGCAGAAGATTCGAAACGGCAAATGTTCAGGTATCGTGAAGGGTTCACATGTACCTGAGATCGATAGGACGGAAGATGCTTCCTGAACAGGACTGCCCACTTTACGCCTTAGCAGGTCAGTCAGGGCAGGGTAATGGGATTGACCGAAAAGAACAGGATAGTGAAGCTGTCACAGAAAAGAGACGACACCGGGCCAAGGTCTGGTGTCAATGTCGTATCGCGATCCCTTTGATCGCGCCGATAAACCTTGACTCGAAGAAAATTTCTTGATGTAATCTGATGAGTCGAACATGTACGGGCAAAATCTCTAGGGAGTCTAACCTCGTTTATATTTCGTTTGAGAAATTGTTATTTCCCTAGGAGAGGGACTTTGATTGAGAATTTTATGTATTTGGATATTTTAGAATTTAGAATTTTTGGATTTAGTAATTTGGTTATTTTGGAATTTAGAATTTTTTATTTACTAGTTTGGCTAGTTCAAAATTTAGAATTTTTAGATTTAGTAATTTGGTTATTTCAGAATTTAGAATTTTTAGATTTACTAGTTTGGCTATTTCAATATTTAGAATTTGTAAATTTACTAATTTAGCTATTTTAGTATTTATCATTTTTCAACTCCCTAACTTATCCATTAAAAAATTTTCAAATTTAGCAAAGTAAGAATTTGTAACATTCAAATTAAAAAGCCTGGTAACCATAAAATTTGGAATTTCGAACAATTGAATCAGCAGTGTGTTAAAAAGTTTCCGAATCGATGGAATGAAGAGATCGTATGATCAGAGATTACAAAATGGCGCGAAGGGTGGTCGATACAGCAGCGAAGCTTTCGAACTTATCGAGATGTTGTCTATGACAAATTACGCTCGGAGCGATCCACGGTGTTAAAGCCAGCTGATCGATTCGCTCGCCGCGATTCCAGCGTGATATTAACGGCGTGCGAGCGACGTGTTCGCCAATTATCGTGAAATTTGCACGCCTGCCGGCTGCGCCTTCCCTGAACGTTCTTAATGACGCCGCGACTCGGCGGTTGTTGTAAATCAATTTTTAATTGCGCGTCCAGTCAGTTCGGGACGTTGTGTACGCACAAGTTGTGATAACTTGCTACGAAATTCGATGGACAATGTACTTCCTATCAAAATTTGTTATAGTAATCTTGCATGTTTATTTGTACAAACAGGACTTTTTAAGATTGCTTTAATGATTTATTGCTTTTATTTTATCGTTTTATCTTTTTATTTCAGTTTAGTTCTTCACCTTTTTACTGCTTTAGTAGGTTATTTTATGGCTATAACATTCTGCCATTTGATCTTTTTATTATTCCACCATTTTGTCGTGACATCATTCGACATTTTATTATTTTTGTTGGACTACTTTATCGTTATAGTGTTCTACCAGTTTGTTAATAGTCTTTTGCTATTATACAACCATTTTATTTTAGTATTACATCACGTTATTCCTCCATTTTATCTCTTTACTTGTTTACTATTCTATCATTCTACCATTGTGCTATCGTAGCATTTTATTGTTATAGCAGTCGACCATTTTGTTATACATCAGTCCACCATTTTGTTGTTATACCACTACACCATTTTACCTCTTAACTGTATCACTATTTTACCATTCCACATTTTCACTATTGTTTCATATTATCACGCCACTTAATTACACCAATCCGCCATTTTGTTATTATAACATCCCACCATTTTATCGTTCAGTCTCCCCAATTTTATTTTATCATTTCACCTCACATAACAAATAACTATCTTTTCACCTTACCTGTAATAACCCTACTTTCTTCCTAGATTTCCCTATATCTCTAAAATCAAACGTGGACGAAAACGTCCTAAGAATTCAACGAAGCCTGTACGTGAAATCCGTTCGGATAAATAATTTGATGTACGCATAATTGAACGTTACAGCATTGTGTTCAGGAAAAAAAGAACCACCAGAACATGGTTGTGCCATTCAGAACACGAGCTGTTATCGAATTATTTCGAGGTGAAATTGACAGGCGGTACCAAAGCACGATGGTTAGGGTCCTTCGCTGACAATGTGAATCTGTAATTAGAAGACTCGCCGTCTTCTGCTGGCGTCCCTCTCCGCTGCAAGTCCCTTTTTTCCTCTGTTTTTGTTCACGTAAAACCTCTTGCAGCCACGTATTATCGTCTTGAATCAACAGAGCCGAAGCTAAGCGGTTCAAAAGGGACTCGGTGGTCAGGGAACACCCGAAACAGGAGAGATGGCACGAGAGGGACTTAAATAGTAGGTCTCGCTTAATAACCATGGTCCCACAGCGTAAACTGAATGTCATTGCAGTAGATTCGATCACGTGACACGGCACTGACACCGTAATGCCAGTGTACTGCCTGCCCTTTTATTGTTAGATTCGTGGAAGGTAAAAAATAAGCAAATTTTCCGATAGTCATTTGTCATTCCACGACCGTAGATTACAATCGGTTCGAATCTGATTTATATTGCAGTTGTACATATTCGAATTTTATAACTTGTACACTCGAGTACATACCTGGTTTATCTAGGGAAAAAGGCGACCTAGGGGAAAAAGCCCTCACCGTACCACAATTTTGGTACTTTCAAAATTGTTGAATAATAAAATTTTTCATTGTAAATCTTTTGTTTTGTACTTTATGTTTTAGAGAAGTGACTAGAAAGCTCTTGTCCTGGTCAAATTTATTCATTTGTGTTAATTAATTTTTGATAATTGAACTTTATAACCGAAGTTCACATTAATTGAGGTACCATGACGATTTAAGCTATAGATTATGTAAAAGATTATAGTTTATTGTAACATAATTAATTTACAAAGTATTTTGAAAGTTTTACTTTCATGTTTTAAAATTTACATTTGTGTGCGCTTTTTGGAAATAGCACTACCAGAACCATTTAAGAATAGTGATAGTAACAACATACAAAATTACGTTTTCCGTTAAAATTAGTGACTGTTACACTTTTCTAGGACTAGTAGAGTATTTAGTAATCTTAATTAAACTAAATTAACGCCAAGATTTGTTGTTAAAAGCTTAGAAAACGAAAAAAGAAAAATAATGCATTTCATGGACTAAAAAAAGAGCGTCCATCTAGCGGCGAAAGTTGGAACTACAGAAACACAATATTGCGATTTTCTCGAAAACTAGGAACTTTTTCGAAATTCCAAGATATACAAATTGTTTCTTATCGCCTACGGAATCTAACGAATACCCCCATGACCCGCTAGGACCATTAGGAAAGAAATTAGAAAAATATAGCATTTCATGGACCAAAAATTTGTCGTCCATCTAGCGGTGAAAGTTGGAACTAACGAAATAGAAAATCTCGATTTTCTCGAAAACTAGGAACTTTTTCGAAATTCCAAGATATACAAATTGTTTCTTATCGCCTACGGAATCTAACGAATACCCCCATGACCCGCTAGGACCATTAGGAAAGAAGTTAGAAAAATATAGCATTTCATGGACCAAAAATTTGTCGTCCATCTAGCGGTGAAAGTTGGAACTACAAAAATAGAAAATCTCGATTTTCTCGGAAACTAGGAACTTTTTCGAAATTCCAAGATATACAAATTGTTCCTTATCGCCTACCGAATCGAATGAATACCATTATGACCCGCTAGGACCATTACAAAAGAAATTCGAAAAAAGGTCATTTTATGGACAAAAATTGCAGCGCCATCTAGCGGCGAAACAGGTGAACTAATCGTAAAAAACGTATGTCTGAATACGCATATTGGAAAAATATAAAAAGTCATATTTCTTGACTTTCTGGATATATTATGCTTCCTGAGACATTTTAAAGTAATTTTCTATGAACATTTGATGCATTTTATTGCCGATTAAGCTCAGAAAATCAATATTTATCATTCCCTACTATGCGTATTCGGACATACGTTTTTTACGATTAGTTCACCTGTTTCGCCGCTAGATGGCGCTGCAATTTTTGTCCATAAAATGACCATTTTTCTAATTTCTTTTCTAATGGTCCTAGCGGGTCATAATGGTATTCATTCGATTCGGTAGGCGATAAGAAACAATTTGTATATCTTGGAATTTCGAAAAAGTTCCTAGTTTTCGAGAAAATCGAGATTTTCTATTTTTGTAGTTCCAACTTTCACCGCTAGATGGACGCCAATTTTTTGGTCCATGAAATGCTATATTTTTCTAATTTCTCTCCTAATGGTCCTAGCTGGTCATGGGAGTATTCGTTGGATTCCGTAGGCGATAAGAAACAATTTGTATATCTTGGAATTTCGAAAAAGTTCCTAGTTTTCGAGAAAATCGAGATTTTCTATTTCGTTAGTTCCAACTTTCACCGCTAGATGGACGACAAATTTTTGGTCCATGAAATGCTATATTTTTCTAATTTCTTTCCTAATGGTCCTAGCGGGTCATGGGGGTATTCGTTAGATTCCGTAGGCGATAAGAAACAATTTGTATATCTTGGAATTTCGAAAAAGTTCCTAGTTTTCGAGAAAATCGCAATATTGTGTTTCTGTAGTTCCAACTTTCACCGCTAGATGGCGCCACCTGTACCGTTTTGAACCAAATTGCATTAATATTAATTTTTTGGGCTTAATTGGCAATAAAATGCGAAAAGTGTTAATAAGAATTTACTTTAGAATGTCTCAGGAAGCATAATATGTCCAAAAAGTCGTGAAATATGACTGTTTATATTTCTGCAATATGCGTGTACGGACATGCATTTTTTACGATTAGTTCAGCTGTTCCGCCGCTAGATGGCGCTGCACTTTTTGTCCATAAAATGACTTTTTTTCTATTTTCGTTTCCAGAGCTTTGAGCAAGCTTTTATGACACTATTTTGCTTCCATTGCGATCATATAACAATCTGCAAGACTCAGAAATACTTAGAGTTCATTAATTTTGTCAAAAATGGCAATTTTATATTTTTGTAGTTCCACCTTACACTGCTAGATGGACGGCAATTTTTTATCCCATGTATTTACAGCTTCCAAGAAACATAATCTGGATCTGTTCCACAAAATTTTTTATTTTAATTGAGGCTTCAAATATCATGAAAGTTTCGGCTTGAAATTGGATGAATTTGCAATACTGGTCTGATCTATTACTCTTTAATGACACAGCATACAACGTTGGCAGTTTGGCACGAAATGCATGATCGTGCATATTTTAACAATGTTGCGCGGCATATCGCATGATCTAAAATTTAACGTTATATTTTACTAAGATAATATTCAGACGGGTAAAATAAAAGTAGCACAAGTTTTAAAATGACGTAAATTTAATGAAAACGCCGAAGATTACATTGAGGTATATACAAAATGAGCTTAATTTAATCGGTAGTGATTAATGAAAATCATACAATACATGAATAGCCGAATGTTTTCCGCATATATTATGTACATGTACGCAACGCAATGTTGGCATGGTTTGCTATACGGCATAAATCCATAAGTCGGCACTTCTTCTGTTCGGAAAGACGCACCGAATGTTAAGATAAAATAACCACGTAACAATTTCGTTGCGTTACACTCGATTGGAATATTGTACTAACCAATGTAAAATATTTCAATAAATCAGAAAATTCTCGTTCTCGTGACGGTGATATATCAAAGCATACATGATTTGAATAATAAAAAACAAAGAAGAGGCTTAACAGCTGCATCTTAATGTATATTCCTAGAAAATTTCTATGATGTTTACGTATCAATAATAGCAAAGTATTATAACAAGTAACAATTCTGAAATGTATCCACCAACTGAGTAAGTTATTAATTACGTTTCTTTTTCTCCTTTTTTTCTGCAATTTTTCTCACGCTTACGGTAGTAAATCCTATATAAATTATTAATACGTCTGTTCAATACAATTCAGTTGTTTATACACAGAATTAAACGAAACGTTCGAAGTGAATCGCTGAACATCACTACATTAAATTACAATCTATGAAAACAACAACAGCAGCTTTCGAAGCTCTGTTCGATGGCAGTGTAAAAATATTGTAAACATTTAAGACACTTCATCCGGGATTCAGGAAGCAAAAATTGCTGGAAGAAATGACGATGACGCAAAAAAAAAACCGATTATAAAAAATACGCTTCTTCCATCATTGAAAATAATTTAGCTAATCGTTCAACGTATAATACATGTGCGCATGTGTGTACATGTATTATACGATAAGCCTCTAAACGTATGCGGATAGTATCAATATCTAGTTTCTTTTTTATTTAACAACTCTGAGATAGTGATCCCAACTTTTGCGAATACCACCGCCATTGTACGATCCTTTTGAAACTCAATCATGGAAAAAAGATGAATAACAAAATAAAAATAATGTTGCTGAATTTAGAAAAAAAAAGTCTTCCTTGTACTTTAGTGCGCTAAAAATCGTTAACGATGAACAAATATGACCCGTAATAGATACAGAGAAGCGAATTTCCCGATTCGTCCGAAACAGTTATAATACAACCACTTTTCATATTTATCACCGTGTATAGAGCTAGTTAGCGTCTAACCGTTGCTTCTTTTTTTTCTCGTTATCATCGTTATGTTAAGGTATATTATAAATATTTTATAAACGGCGAAAAAATGTTACACTATATACAAAAACGTGTGACCTTGAAATTTGCCTATAATGGAAAAGTTAAATACGCAACGTTACATACGTTACATACGTTTATTTTTCTTCTAGCAGTCTCAGAGTTTGTATTCCGTTTTTATGCAACCGTTTCTTTTTTTTTTTTCAATTTTTCATCGATTACTGAAGCCACCACAGTGTCATCTGTCGGATTTGTCCCCATACGAAAAACGACAGTTTCAGAAGTAAAAGTATGATGGACAATACACTATGTGATTTCGGTAATTCCTATTATTATAACTTATAAAGGACGTATGTTATACTATCATACCCATAAAAAAATGTGTTCCTACGTTATAAATCCTTTCGAATATTATATCAAATGTACAGGGTCCTTATATTCTTATTACATGACCTGCCGCTAGAATGTGACGTGTTGCTCCTTCGGTACACTTTTTAGTTTAATATTGTCTATCGTACGTCCCGACAGTATATAATAAGTACGAAAACAAAAGTGCTGTTTTCTCCATACGATTATCTTACTGTCCGTAATATTTGATCCGAACTTTTGTTCCGTTCGTGGAAAACGGTATTAAAAGATTCGATGAAACATCGCATATAAGCGTGCCACATTCTAAACATAATCCACATTTGTACTTGTCAAATCATACACGAGGAGTATTTATAAATGTTCATTAAATACACGTCGAATGATACTGTTTGTATTAACAAGGAAATATATGCGATACGGGTCACGTGACTTGACCTAATAAATATTGAACAGTATAATCAAACATAATGAAGATGCTACAATTGATACAAAGTTTCAATTAGCAGATTCGTATCAGTTTTCGCATGAAACTCAGAGTATGAGATGAATACAAATTATACGCAATTAGTGACTAAAAATATTACATGATCACGTATTATCACCGTACAGTATCTTTACAGTACAATTAGTTGAGGACTAAATTTCTAATTGGTACCTTATGAAAATGATACTTCTTCTGGAACTACGCTCTCTAACGGTACAGGATCCGCAAACCCGCGCGCGATGAGTTCGTCAGCAAGAGATATCAGCTGCAAAATGATAACAATAATACATAACAACCGATCGTAACAGCGAACAAAATCCAAATATATTTAGGTCTTGATAAACTACAAATACATATTCAATTTTCAATGTTAAATAAAAATGCCTACTTACTCCATGTTTGTGAATATTAAAATATAAATTGACATATGTGTTCGTATTAATATATCCTGCTATTTGAGCTTGACCGACAATTTTAGAACACATATGGAGGACTATGTTGTATGCTTCTTCATTCCACTCCCCTAATGTTCATACAATGATATGTTCAGATAAAATCAGTGAAAACGCATGAAAATGTTAGGTTACACATAACCTTATACAGTGGACATACTTACCGTTCTTTGGTTGCACATTCGCTAAACATACTTCAATTGCTTGGAACGGCAACGTTAGATAATCTGACCTAATTTTTTTCATTTCTGAATTACTGAAAAACCAATAACCGCCATGATCCACGAGCCTCACTAAATGTCGTTCTCCATTGGGATCCGGTTGTTCAACGTATACCCTGACCCATTTATTATACCATTTCGCAACTAAAATCATACCTCCTGCAAATTGCAATACATACAATTAATCAAGAAGGTTTATCAGAGTAACACCGACTATTTTCTGAAGAATGTTAGAGAACTTCAGTTGTAGTACAGTTAAAAAAATGCAATATAGGGCTTTGAAAACGTACTACTAAGTTCATCTGGAATTGGAGGTGATTCTGTGGTGCCATATAATTGTGTCATGTTTTGGTCTAAAATCCGCAGGAATGGGTATGTGGGGTGTGTAGGAAGCTGTACGAAAAATCGATTTGGTTTAACTATATGACACATAATAACATCATTGTTCACTCCTTCCACTAAAGACAACTGCATTAACTCTGTGAACCACGGAATTTCTTCCGGTAATTTTGAAGACACAATCTGTTCAAGAGTCACTTGAGGATACTTCTTCTCTGGAAACTTTTGTCGTATCATGTCTAGTGCAATGTTAATTCCTTCATTAGAACCTTCTATGGCACAAATTTTGTGATCTCTTGATGTGGGATGACGTTTGATAACTATGTACACTTCAGCTTTGACTCTAATGCTTTGTAAGAAACTCCCATGGTGACCAATTAATCTTCCTAATAGATGTTGGGGTATACTAAATTCATATAACACTGGATTTGCTGTGTCCTTTGGATGGCCTTTAATACTTCCACCTAGAACAAATGTTATTACATTGATAACACGACATTCAACATTTGTTTCCTTTAAAAGATATTACCTTTTCCACTGTCTGTACTCCCTTCACTCCTGGCTTCATCTGTAACACTACCTTCTAAAACACCAGAGATTGGACTATGATTGGCAGAGTCTCTTTCAGATAGTACTTGAGCTGGAGTCTTGGCTGTTTCTTTCAATGGGGTGGAACCAGATAATTCTTTGTTTGGAAGATAATTGCATTCATTGCTAGTATCAACTTTCTCGTTTTTATTATCTAGCTCTGTGTTGTTCTCACCAGGTAACTTTTGTTCCTCTTCCTCAACAACATTATCAAATATTTTCAATACTTTACCACTCATATCAGGGTTATTCTCGAAAGACGAATTTCTACTTCTGGCAACCATTTCGAAATTGCTTATCTTAGGATTACTGCCCAGCTGTATTTCCATTTTGCTCGCCGGTGTATTTATATAACTGTACCATTGTTGTTCATCTTTACAAGAGACTCTTGAATGTGCAGAAACAGGCTGTGAGCAAGAACTCCTTTGAGGAATATCTAAACTTTCGCTTCTTTTTCTGGGGCTACAAATGATGTCGTCTATCAGCTGATTAGAAGAATTCAATGAGGATGTTTCATCAAACTGTATGCCAGAGTCGTAAAAATTCAAGTTGGATTTTGACTGAGGAATGTCCTTTTTATGATTGACAAAGTTTTTGTCACTATTATCTGCAGTGGTAATTCCACCTGGATCAGTTCTGTCTACTCGACGACGTCTGTACCACAACAGGCCAATTATAAGTGCAAAAGCAGGGAAGGTCCACTTCACAACTTGGATATGAGTTGCTGACATGTTTCAAATCCACCGTAGCGATTGTTGTTAAAAACCTTTCTCTCCTGAAACACAAAATAATTATGAATTATTATCAGCTGGAATGATTTTGGAATCTAGGGGTATGGGAATTTTGGAATTTTTTTGAAAATTTATGAATATGAAAATCTTTTATTTCGAAATTCATAAACATCTTATGTGCTTAAAAATTCGAGGTATTAATTAGGGATCTAGGGACTAAAAAGATTTAGTGATCTAGGGATCCAGGAATTTATGAACACTTGGTTCTTTTATAGTACAGAATCTAAAGTAATTAGAAATTTAGATAAAAAATTTTAATTTGCAAGTTTACCAACAGTATTAAATTGCATTTAAATTATACCGCGAGTAAAAGGATATAATTGAAAATATAACGGTTCAGTTATCATCAACTATACAAACTTGCTGAAACATAACTCCACTTCAGGCTCTTGT
Source organism: Megachile ligniseca (assembly GCA_945859555.1). NCBI lineage: Eukaryota > Metazoa > Arthropoda > Insecta > Hymenoptera > Megachilidae > Megachile > Megachile ligniseca. The sequence goes on from OX243792.1 coordinate 4,631,915, forward strand.
CTTACTCGGTTTCCTTTGCTAATTACCGTTTCGCAAGCGTAACTTCCGGCTACAATGAGTACTTGCTCGGATAACTTACTAAAGGAAAAACACAATATTCGATAAAAATAAAAATTTCAAATTTTCGGCGGTAAAGCCGGTAATCGAAAAACGGCCATATAGCGAGACTTCGCTGGTTTCGATTTAAAAGTCTATAAAATGAACCAAAATAAAAACTACTCCACATCGGGGAATATATAACATAATTGCCGCCGCATAATGCGCGCTCAGTTTCCATCTGCGATACCTAAAGTCTGGAGAAAGCGTTCCATTTCATCTGGTAATTGCACAGAACGATTCGAATCAACGACCTTTCGAACAAGAAAATCTTCAAATTCTCTGAACAATCATAAACAAGTACACATATGTAACGATATGTAGTCCTGTCTCTCTTCCCAAAAAACGTTCGAATACTTTCGACACGGTACAAAAACTTCACCCAAAACGAAATCATCGAAGTAAGTCCTTCAGGATGGTTGTGACATCGATCGAATATATTTCTATGGGACACCGGAGGAGACAAACAGATTCTAGAAACGAAGGTCGAAACTATAGGATAGATTTGTGTTCGTATGGGGACTCACCGACGTTACGTCCATGCTTATTCCCATCTGTGACCGTTCGACAAACCGATAGCTTGTTACAATCGTCCGTAACAGGTTCTAAACTAACGAAAACTGAAAGTTCTACGGGACTTTCAAATAATTAACACAGGCAAGTCGAAGGTACTCCTGTTAATACGACTAACGTGGTACTGCGGTTTGCGGAACAAGCGCGGATTTCAGCACGTGGTAACTCCAGACCAGTTCGACTGGAACCGCTCACCATTGCGCAGGCGCGTTTACGTTAAGTGGCATTCACATCGCGATAAGTTTCAAATGGATATTTTTTTTTTGGAAACGTTACAAGATCAACGATTCAGTTTGGGATTTTTCAAAATATAAATCAATCGTTTAAGAAATGTATACTAAGTCTCCTTTATAGAGAAATATACATATTAAGAGCAGCAATAACGGAACGTTGCGTTTGGTTTGCTTGCAAATATTTTAACGCCTGTTAACGACGGAGGTATTTAATTCTGAGCTCATAATTACGTAGGCGATTTAAACTGCCAGTGCAACACGTGCCACTGATTTCTAAATACAGCTGTTTGTGTATAACTAAGCTGAACTTTCGGTCGATTGTAACTTTCTATAACGTCAAAATCACCTGATTAGAAAGATAATCTTTAAACGATACTTCAGATACGTTGCAGTTTTGTGTGATTACAACAATTATCGTTACAGTTGTCCGTACAAGTGGCTAATTATATTCGATAACGAGTGCAAAGGATAAGGTTTTTGTATATTGGAATTTTTTGTTTCGCTGCAAAGCGTGCTACATACGATTCGCGGAAAAAGTCGATTTAACACGTTTATCGTAAAATCTGCGTTGAAAGTAAAAGGATTAAAATTGACGATCAGAAGGAAGGGATTACGTAACGACGAATAAAATTATAGGTTTCCATCGGACGGGTGTTAGGCGTAGGATACAATTTCAAGCAGTCACACGCGAACCGGTAGCTCCGTGGAATTCGCGTTGTGCATGTTCTACCGCAAAAAAGTGTCGATTTCCTAATCGTAAGAATTTCTCTTCTTTCGGATCGAATGGAGAAATAATACGAGTCTTTAGTCACTTTGAGGAAACTTTATAGGTTTATGGGGACGGTGACTCGCGTGCGACTTTGAGGTTAGTTTTCGCGCCATTTTAAACTTAGGGAGACAACCTGACATCCATTCTGTTCTTGTGAAAATTTTTTAAGTCTTTAGACGTACGAAGATACACCTTTAAATAATTTTGAGTATTCAAGCTTTATAAAAAATTTAAGTTTAAGTACAGATTCTAAATATTGCAACTTCCGGAATAAAAATGTTAAGATTAATGGTACAACTGTAACATTAAGAGGTTAATGTGCACCATCATACGGATGAGTCGGTCGGAATTAATTTGTATAACTAGCAAATGTAAATGCGTGACCATAAATGAATACGTTACTATGATCCAGATTCATTCATTAGTTCCCGCGTTGAACATGTACGCCTACATCTTTTTTTCTATATTTTATAATAAAAAAGATGTGACCGTTACTATATATGTTATTATTAATAAATACTGTAAATAATTAATAACATACAGTAGCTGTGTATAAATATCAAATCAGAAAAAAATATTTACTGATACTATCTAAATACTTGTGCTATCTTGAATTTTTTAATGTTACTGATCTTTCATCTCTGAAATGAAAGTTGTTTTGTAAGAGTTAATGTGACCTTTTTAGAATTACATAAAAGCGATAAAAAGTATTTTTATCTACTTTACAATGCATAACTCAATGCCTCATCGACATCTTATTGAGGGTTATAAATTCGTCAATCCAATACAAGGCTTTCCATTAAGTGACGTGTTAATTTATTGCAAGCTGTTGAAATTTCTGAAGAAATTTAATTCAGGGATCTTGAACTTATATTAATTTCAGTTATATTTAAAAGAAGAAAATTCATGTATTCAGAAGTTACGTTGTTTTGGATCTAAATAGTTTTTAATTAATTTTTTTTGTAAAAATTATAAAGCAACTGAGAAATCTGCTATTAGTTCTTTATTATGTATATCAGAAAGCACGAAGGCATTTTTTTATTTTCATTTGCCAGTAAAATGGCGGCTCTGTAGCTGCCTCACAGTGGTTTCTCAAAGAATGCCTATTTCAATAAACACAGAATAAACGCTATTTCACCTAGAACAAAAAGCTACATAAAATTATGTTAATAATGTTAAGTAAAATACGTGGAAGTTACATAGAAAATAAAATATCTCGATCTTTTATTCTAGGTCAACAGTTATCCTGCACATGGGCTCCCCAAAAACGGCCATTGTGAGAGAGCCACAAAGCTGCCATTTTGTTGCGAAGCGAAAATAAAAAAATACCTCCGTACACCTCAAAATATACACAACAAAGATCCTACCTTGGTTTTTCTATTTACTCAATGGTTTCTCTAAAAAAAATTCATAAAGTCCAAACTATAACCTCTCTCCTCTCGTTTCATCGAATGAAGGCAATTATTTTTAAACGTTAAATAGTACTGAACAACGGGTGAATGAACGTAAGGCACCGTCAATTACTATCGAACACATTTGCATCGGAAGGGCGACTTCAATGGCCGCTTAATCTCTTTCGACGTCAACGAGTGAGAAAGAAGATCGGCCAAGGTGAGGCAAGAACACGATTTCAGCTCTTACCGGTGCTGCTCGAAAGGGAGAAGGGATATGTGCCGCTGTACGAAAGAGAAAAAAAGAAGTTAAATTAAAATGAAACCGGTAACTGTTGTTCGACTGTGTAGTTGCTCGAAGAACTAGGTTACGTGCGCATTTATCTTCCCGTTGAGATAATTTTTTAACAAACCACGTTAACGTTATACACAATTACTATTACCCAACAATTTCATTACATAAATATTTACTGGTGACACTTGAAGTAGTTTCCAATTTTGTTTCAAACTATGTACGCAGTTATTATATTAACCAATCAAATATAGCTGAAGTAGCATTCGACTTCTCATTTTGAAAGTCCTGAATATCTGAGAATTTTATATAATTCCAAATATCACCTTCTGAATAATTAGTCAAGAGTTATGGGACACCCCGTACATTCAACACGCAGTGAATCTACTTAACGTTCTTGCTTAATGCCTTTCAATGGCTTCGAGCTATTCGAGTCCCACTTATTAATTTCTAAGATTATCTCGGATACTCCGGATGCGGGAATATTTAGATCACAGAAACTGCATCTAGGTCTCTTGTCACTTCTCCATGATACAGCAAACCGTGAATTTTATTTCTTTTCGAACGACTTTCAACAATTTTGACAATCAGTAGTTTACGCGGGAAACGAGAGTCACGTGACCAAAGATATGTTACCAATTCTTACGTATACCAACTAATATATATTATTACCAACCAATATAAGTCCCAGTGCTATTTAAAAATATAATACACTGTCTTATTTTAAGGCACCAAGGTTAGTACGGTCCTGATACAGGTTATATTTGTAGACTAGATCACCGCATGGTTAAGTTTATTGTATCAGTTTGCCGGTTGACAGATGGAGACACCCGTCGAAATGGCGGGTATACGATCGTTACATGAAAATATAGGTATACAAGAAACGACCGATGACCGCGGTTCAACGTGCTCTCGGAATGTCCAACCTGCACACGCAGAATGATGAAGTAACCGAATCCGGGTAAGAATATCAAGAAGAAAAGGAACGGGACGAGGAAGAGGAACTCGTGAGAAGGACGACCAAAACCGCAACAAAAAGAAACATATGGCGTTCAGCGAAGGTGCATCCATCGAAAATAAATAAACCGTGGACGTTCAAATCATTTCAGACTGTAAACTCAGTAATTTTTGATCGATCTAACATAAATAACGTTAAATACAAAGTATTCAATTTGTATTTGGCGCCGGGCGATTTGAATTTCGCGCCACGCGTTGATTGGTCAACACCATAACTATAAAATTTACTACACCGAAAAATTATCATGAAAATAAAGAGACAGCTCGTGAGCAGTAATGGCACAGAAAAGTATAATGTTGATAACGTTCATAATTCAAATGAAACGAAGACTGAAAAGGCTAAAGATCATGGACGTTAATTGCATGAATGTGTACGAGTATACGAAACATTCACAAGCACCATAGTTACTACCGATAAATGATAGATAAAAAAGGCTGAAGAGATATCGCAGTGCAATTACTATGAACATTTATGAATAAAACAGTCGGTAAAAATGATGCGAATCAAGATAAACTTGAGCGTAATAATTACATTATCCTTTAATTCACTATGATCTGAAGAATTGAATCAATGATATTTATTATCGCGATGAAGAGTTGTAAAATGTTATGTACATTATATTTGTAATCTTGATAGCTATCGATGGTAAATCACAGGAAATACAGCACAACATTGTAGATTGTGTTGACCTTGTATGGGAACAGTGCTTATTTACAAAACAGATACGGGTAACTAGAAATATTTAAGACTATATGGTGTACGAATATGGTATGTTAGCTTACGTTTCAATTTGAATATTAATCAAAATTATCAGTCTCTATTTTCAATAAATACAAGACTAGAAATTATCATAAGTTTAACCAGAATGTCGTAATTTTATTTTGTTGTTATTAAATGAAGATAAGTTCGAGCCGACATAACTTCATATAATCAACTGACGGAAGCTATGACCTGCTAAAAAAGATGTATTTATATCACTTGAATATTTAGATAAAAATTCACACTTCACTTGATATTCAATTTTTTTCGATAGGTAAACGTAATAAATTATATTGAACCGAAATAATGACTGTTTAGTACACGGAAATAACCAATGCCATATTCATGGCCAATCTCCTTAGAAAGCGACACGATGGGAAACCGAACGTATCTTAGAAATAGCACGTATGTAACTAAAAGCGACTCCACAGTGTGTTGACCCTTTAAACGCCCATACATACGGAGCAGGATACGATACACCATACGAACGTATATATAGGGTGTCTCACATGAATGATACGTAAACATGGCGGGATTTCATAGACAAAATAACTACATATAGAAAAGGGGTGTTCGTTAGTAGAATTTCAAGTTTACGAACTTTCACATTCACAATGGAAATTTGGAAAATCAAAAAATTGAGGATCTGGGGATTTGAGAAGTTGGAAATGTAGTATCCTAATTTTTTGTCATAAACAATCTTCCCGCTAATAATAAAACTATTACACACCCAGTATATGAAAATGCTTCACGTGTATACTCTCCTTTTTTAAACATGTCGCTTTCGAAGTGTTGTTATCGATATACGCCATCAGTCTAAGAAGATAAATTCAAAAACTACTGAAAGAAACGTTAGACACTACAATTTAGAATTACTAGCTTGCAACACGATTTATCAGTATCTTCGTACGCTACAATCACAGGGTGTCATGTGAATATCAATCAAAGCTCACAGAAAAAAGGTACACGATTAATTGGAATGCGAGAGTATGAGCGGACGAAGAACGTTCTATTATACGATCACGCCATTTCCAGATGTCTACGACTCGTCTCTCAACTTCTTGATTACTTCGATATTAATCAATATTTAGCTGGAGAGAAATAATCAACGTGCAGTACGCGTTCTGTTGTAAATAAACGAGATCAACGCACGAAACGAATCTGAACGTCGTACGTTTCGAACGAACGAATTTTGTTTCTTTTCGTGTGAACATGTGGCCTTACATCGCGGTCAGCCGAATTTCGGAAATGCGACTGTAGGTCAAATTCAGGATAAACGAATATGTAGAATAAAATGTGTTAAAAGACGAGCAATCATATTTTCTTAACTGAACATCCGTTCGAAATGCCGAAGCCGACAAATTCGGATAATTCATGGGTTTTATATGGGGTTAAGTGAAAGATAACAAAGAAAAACCGCTAGGCGAGACATACGAGCACGAAGTCTGTTTGGGATGAATGACGTACCTGTGTAATTACACCTCGATTGAAGTACAACTTTCCCTGGAACTATCTGTACGCGTTTTGTGAACAATTATAATGAACTTCCGGGTACACCGAACAATATTTTCCTCGAATTTCGTAGAAAATTGCGCCACGTTACCACAATGTTTTCCCTGACTCGTGAGAGACAATATGGCGGCATGAATTCGGGTGCAGCATGGCCGGGATGGTGCGACTGCAGTGCCACGCAATGACAATTCGACGTAACTTGAATGTGGCGCTAAATCTCATTCACTTTCAAATACTAGTTATTGTAAATAATAAAAAATACTGTCTATATGGCTTAGAAAGTCGATGAAATATTTCTTTGTGGTAAGCGAAGAGTTTGCGTAACGTAGGATGAGATTACATACGAGACTTAGCTACTGTATTATAATTCTTTTTCACTATATTATCATACCGCTATTGCACTATATATTTCGCTGCAACCCTATATTACTACTTCATTATTTTACAATAGTATAATACTATTTCGATTGATTATACAATATAAATTGTTGCTATACCATGTGCTTTACCATTTTTATATCATATGCAACATTATCGATTGACACTAAAATAGTGCTACCGGAAATGTAGGAATATAACGATAATTAATTATTTTAATGCCATTCTCTACATAACCGATACAATATGGGACATGTTCAAAATGGAGCGGGAACACAAAGTTAGATTAAAGTTACAAATGTAGAAAATCTGTATTTATCTAATACTTGTACTGCATATTATATACCTGTTTCCTTTTGCCACATTTACAAAATGTAAAATATGTCTATAGTCTGTGCTTCCTCTCTGTCCACCATAGCACTTGGGAGATCCGCTAAACTCCGAGGGCCCCCACATATGCCATAACCTCACTTTTATAACGTCCGCATGCTGCGGCGTGCGTTGTTTACAGTTTAGTTTACGCAATTTGTTTTTTATTAAGATAAGTCTTTAATGAAAAGTGCTGCACGAATAAAATAATTCAACATGGGTAAAAAAGGAAAAGTAGGAAAGCAGAGGAAGGATAAATATTATCACTTAGCGAAAGAAACTGGTAATTATTTCTTCGTAACATTATAATTTAAGTTTATATAACAAAAATTATAATTGTTAAAACTACATATTTTAACTTTATATATAAATTACTGCAAGTTTGACTTTGTTATTTGTCAGATGTAAGATATCTTATAGGTTATGTTTTGTAGGTTATAGATCACGTGCCGCTTTCAAGTTGATCCAGTTGAACCGAAAGTTTGAATTCTTACAAAAATCTCGAGTATGCATAGATTTGTGTGCTGCTCCTGGTGGGTGGATGCAAGTCGCCCGTCAGAATATGCCAGTATCCTCTATAGTGGTTGGCGTAGATTTGTTCCCTATAAAGACCATCCCAGGATGTATCAGTTTAGTGCAAGATATTACCACAGACAAATGTCGTGTAGCAATATCTCGCGAATTAAAAACTTGGAAAGCTGATGTTGTATTGCACGACGGTGCACCAAATGTTGGTAAAAATTGGCTCCATGATGCGTATCAACAAGTTGCTCTGACTTTATCTGCCCTTAAAATGGCAACATACTTTTTACGGTCTGGTGGATGGTTTGTTACAAAAATGTTTCGATCAAAAGATTATCAACCTTTGCTGTGGGTACTTAAACAATTGTTTAGGAAGGTACATGCAACTAAACCTCAAGCATCACGTTTAGAGTCTGCTGAAATTTTCGTTGTCTGTCAGTACTATATTGCTCCAGATAAATTGGATCCCAAATTTTTAGATCCAAAATACGTGTTCTCTGAATTAGACATAGAGCCTACAAACAAACTGAATGTACTTAATCCAGTTAAGACAAAGCATAAAGCAGAGGGTTATCCAGAAAATGATTATACTTTGTATCATACATTATCTGTCAAAGATTTTGTAGCACATGAAAATGCTGTGGAAGCATTGCAAACTGCTTCTGCGATCGTTTTTGACGATGAAAAGATAACAAATCATGAATTAACGACCAATGAAATTAAGGAGTGCTGTAAAGACATTAAAGTGTTAGGCAAAAAAGATTTAAGACGACTGCTGAAATGGTGGAAAACAATGAAAGAAGCTTTGAAAGAAGAAGAATCACCGGCAGAAAATGAGACAGATGCGACTAATGAAACGGTGGAAGCACCGACTCTGACTCAAGAAGAATTGGAAGATATGGAAGATGAAGAAATTACGAAACAGATCGGAGAACTTAAAGCAGAAACGGAGAGAGAGTTGAAACGTAAAAAGAAGAAGGTGAATAAAGAGAGGCAGAAATTGAATATGAGACTCAATTTAAAAATGGTTCATAAAGGAAATGAGGGTCCTGTAATGGAAGGGGATGAAATATTTAGTCTAACACAAATTAAGACACATGAACAGTTGGATAGCGTAATAGATCAACATCCTGATATCGTAGCGGAAAGCGATGTAGAATCGGACGACGGCCAAATAAAACCTAAAAAGATCAAATATAATAAAGAGGAAGGACAGTTAGATAGCTCAGGATTGTATTATAAGACGGAGGATAGCGACCCTGGCAGTTCATCGGATGAATCCGACAGTAATAAATCAGGCTTAGGTATGTATTTATATAGTTTGCTCCATAAAAGAATGGAGTATTCTTACATAATTCGTTTTTAGGTTTGGACGAATCTGAAGACGAAGATACAAGTAAAACGAAGAAGAAGAAGAAGAGAGTACAATTTGCGGATGAACCAGAAAATCCTTTATTAACAGATTTAGATCACAGAGATAAGAAAACTAAAAGAATTCATAAGGCAGAACTGTGGTTTGAAAAAGATGCATTTAAGAATTTGGATGATGAAGAAGATGAAGATTTAGAGTTAGATAAAATGATTGAAGAATATAAGAAGGGTGGTGGTCGTATAATAGGAGAGAGCGCTACGGATAGCGATAAAGAAAATAAAACGCTAAAACAAAATAATGTTGCTAACGATGATGATGATGATGACAATGACACGAATTCCGATTACGATATGGAAGAGATGATGGGTGACAAAAAAACTAATGCTAAAGACAAAACTAATGCTAAAGACAAAACTAATGCTACAGCATCAGGTGAATATATTATTCTATAGCAAATAGTTTATTACATAAATAATCCATTGTTATTTTGTGATACGTAGGTACCAAATCGAAAAAGAGGAAACATTTATCAGAGAATGACCTAGCATTGGGATCGTTATTAATTCAAAGTAAAAAAACTCGAAGGGATTTAGTAGACTCAGCATGGAACAGATACGCATTTAACGATGAAAAACTACCAGACTGGTTTATGCAAGATGAAGAGAAACACATGAAGAAAGACGCACCCGTACCGAAAGAACTTGTTGACGAATACAAGCAGCGGGTCGAGGATTTGAATGTTAGGCCAATTAAGAAGGTGCTGGAAGCGAAAGCAAGGAAGAAACGAAGGGCAGTGCGTAAATTAGAAAAAGCTAAGAAAAAAATGGAGCAGATAATGGAAAGTGGGGAGATGAACGAGAGAGAAAAGGCGAAGCAATTACAAGCGTAAGTACAATGTCTTCATGGATTAACTCTGTAATCTGTATGGCGGGTCTTGATAAAGTATAGGGATAATAAGTTTAACATTATCTATATTTATACCTGTTTATTTCTATGTGTATAGATTGTACAAGAAAGCTCATAAGGAGCCGAAGAAAGAGGTTGCATACGTGGTAATGAAGAAGCATATGGCACAGAAGAGAGTAGCCAGACCACCAGGCATTAAAGGACGTTACAAGCTGGTTGATCCCAGAATGAAAAAAGACTTACGTGCGGCAAAGGCGAAAGAAAAAACTAAAGGACGTGGAAAGAAAAGTCGCGGTGGCAAACCGCCTCGTGCAAAAGCAAAAGCAAAAGCAAAAACTAATAAGAAAAAAAAATAAACGTGAAATATGATATCTGTACATAAAAATGTGTTGTGTGTAAGATTTACACAAAATAGAAATTAAACTGTTTTGTACATATCTAAATTATCTTTTGACACTTCCGTGTTAATACATTCCTTGTTTTATTACAACTAAATTCATGAAGTATTAATAAATTCATGGTTTTTAATTGCAATTTATTTTAATATTGCAAATTACAAATTTTCAGCGGATCTAGCAATGAAGTTTGAAAGATTCATGTATATGACCTTGCAATATTTCTGCTCTCATCCAGTGTCATATAGCGAGATTATAGTATAAACATCGCTGTCGAAGTTAAATGCAGTATCACGATTCATGAAGCGATATAGGATGAGGTTAAACGATACAGATAAACATCGCTACCTGTCCATCCACGTGAAACCTCCCACCATGATCGATTTGAACATTATGCCACTCTTTGCCCCGCTTCTAGCAACGTTAACGGCATCCTTCCCAAGTGTATTCCGTGCACCGAACATTCTGATGCAATCATGGGCTGCGTAGCGTCGGGACGCTGCGGTCGATGTCAAGGACAAGGCCGATGGCATTTAGAAAGATCGTTTTACGTCGACATCGTTGCAATGAAAGTGGCGTCGACGGAATTTTTTTTGGCTTCGCGCCAAAATTCGCATCATCTCTCTTCCGGCTTCGTTGCCGCGATTTCTACAAAAGTGCACGACGAATCGTTGTATTTCGTGCCCATTTTTTATCATCGGTTTTATAGATCATTATTATCTAAACGTATCTTTTAATTGACAGGAAATTCCACCTGTGATGTAACGCGGACCTGCTGTTGCGGTCAATGTCAAGAACTCGTAGCATGATGCGACGGAATTATTCTTTTAGCACAAATATGCACTCGTTCCAATAACTGAGATAAACATGCATATATATAGAATAGGTTAAGAATTTGTTTACTTCAGTTGCCTTGAAGTTTGTACAATTGAACTTGCAATTTATGTACTAAGATATATTACGACTTACAAATATTATTAACTTCAAATTCTATTATTTACAATACAGTATATACTATATAATTATATAATAAGTAGAATATACAGTGTACAAAATTACTTACTGTGTCAACTTGTTCTTTTCGAAGGTTACAATGATTGCACTGTTTACAGGTAATTTGCATTTAATGTGAATTTCAAACGAGATTCATTCGTCACTGTCTATTAACTTGTACTTGTTGCCCTGAGACGATTTTAGAAAGTCGTAATAGTTTAATTTTAAAGGACTAGATCTCGGATATAGTAACATCCACTTGTTCTAATTTACGTAAAGCGTGCCAAGTTTGCATTTGGCGCCAAACACTTGTAGGTGATATAAATCTTACAGTGCGTTGGCGCCAACAGTGAGCCCCAAAAGAGGACATGTCTTCAACTTTCGATTTCTGTTGATTTTTATATTTCTAGGTCCCTATATCCCTAGATCTGTATGCATATATCTCTAGATCCCCATCTTTAGTCTTTTGCAAGATAATTTATGTGTATAGTGATATTTTAACCAAAATAGACCGAATAAGGAGTTATAATATCACTGTTGTTTTACACTTTTTTGCAGATCTATAGCCAAGGAATACTCGACGCATGTTACTCGGTCAAGTTTCCTAGCTTAGGATCTTTTATGAAAGGTTGTCAATGTGTCGGTATATCTTTACGCGGTTGGCGCTTACGTCAAGGGCGACCTCGACTTTCCACCGTCTCTAATCTGTACGAGAATCGTTTGCGAGACAAGCATTCCATTTTCATTGTACGACGTTAGGTATAACGTTAGTTATAAGGCTTGTAATCTTTTTACCACATTTTCCATGAAAATAGTAGACCTTCGACGTCACTTATCAGAGATGCTCCATACCTTTTTTGGTACTTCACAGATAACAGATATTAGGTATCGATAACGTCGGGAGGATTATTGCAGTCGATAACGATATTACTCATGAAGTCACATTTTGATATATTACCGATAACACTGACAATATTTCAGTACCGATATTTGTTGATAACAGCACATTTTGTTATTGGTAAATGTGTGATTTTAAAAAAGACAGTTTTTTTGGTTAAGATGACCCATGGTCACGATGGATGACCCATGGTCACAATGGATGACCCATGGTCACAATACATGACTCATAATAGTCTGATACTGTGACAAGTTCAATAGATCATATTACTGTTAAATATTCAAAGTAAATATTTATGTCGATGCTATTAAATCTGATCTGTGTATTTTTTCTCGTTCAAACGACACAAGTTAAAGCCGATAGACAAGTGTCCGATTTGTGCACCGTTGAAATTTCCCGGATAAAATATATCCGCGAGCAAACAAACCTTCGCCCACATCGTCTCTAAAAACGCATCTTGCAACCTTTATTGTTATTTAGCCTTGAACCACAAAAGCAGAAGCCAGAAATCGAACCGGATCGCAACACGGTGATTGATAGTAAAAGTAACCCACGCGAGCATAGAAATAAACGTCGGAAGCGAGATGGAAAATATAGAAAATGGAATAAAAGGTGGGAGGTAGATGTAGCGAGACAAGGGCTGACGCGCGGTAATTGAGAATCGTTAACGCGTCCTCGAGGGAGATCGAGCGGCTGGATTTTGTTAGCTTCTCTGTTGCTCTTCGGCTACGTTGCCATCAGCCTGTCTCCCTCTTCTCGTCTCGGTTTCCTGGCCACGGTACCGGTGACCTTCAACCGTTCAGGAGTGGATGGACCTCGTTGGCCAGCGGGCCGAGGTATAAGGTCAAGGTTGTTGTTGTCGTCGATGTGCATGGGATATGCGACCTCCGGATGCATCGAGCGAGATGCGCGCGCAGCCCGCGCATGCGCGCTGCCCTGCAACTTGTCGTACGTCGCAGCGTGTCGCGCAAGTCATTGCCAAGGTCTTCGCTGGTCACGGGCAAACCGTTATAACTAGCGATGGCTACGAGCTGTTTTAGCTTTTTGTAAACAATCGTGCAATTAGAAAATATTTTAACGCATGCTGACGTATGCATTTACCAAAGCTGACGCACGAATATACTTGAGACATTTTTTGAAGAATATATGTTATTCACTACCAGATATTACTAATGTAGATATATTATATACATTGAAATGGAAATGAAAGAAAACTAACGTAACAAGTTAACTGATTTAGATTAATATAATCTAACTGAACTAGTTGATAAGATAATTTAATCTAATTTAATTAAAAGCTTTCTGAAGTGAGATTGTATCCATTGCTAGTTATAAGCTGCCGGTCAAGACTGACGCAAGGTCATTAATGATTGTTTCAGAGTAAACTGTGGTATTAATGTTTATCCTACAAACCTTTTTCGTCAGCTGACAGAGGTGCTTATATCGATAACGTTATCGAGATGTTATCGGTACTCTGAAATATCGATGAGTGACATGTTTGAATATGTTTTGAAATTTTTAAAAACTTGAATTCTACGTTCATGTTATTCAAGTTTTAAAAATAGCGTATCCTTTCTGATGTAACCTCCTTGTATCCTTACTACGCAACGCGTGTAATGTATTCATTGTTTTACTCCTCTGTTTAATTAGCATAAATCTTAGCAAAACTATTGCATAACAAAATGACCGTTCAAGTATTACTCTATTATATTCAATTATATTAATATTTAATCAAAATAATATTTGATGATTGCACATTATTATGCACATTAATATGGCCATTGGGATCACTATAAATTTTCAAAATTTTTCACGTTTTTAAAATTAAAGGGTACAAAAAGGTACAATTACCAATTCTGATATTTTCAATTCCAAAATTCCCAAATGCCTAAATTCACAATTCCAAAATCCCCAAATTCCCAATTCCATAATTTCCCAATTCCAAAATTCCCCAATTCCTAAATCCCTAAATCAAAAATTCCCCAAATTTCTAAATTCCCAATTCCAACATCCCCCAAATCCCTAACTCCTCAAATTCAAAATTCCCCAATTCCTAAATTTCCCAAAGTCCTAAATCCCGAATTCCAAAATTCCCCAAATCCCTAAATCCCCAAGACAATTTTCCATACATAATTACAGCCATAAAAGTAAAATTTTCGTACGTGGTCCTCCCACGACCAGGGACCGTACACATAAATTTTATTATTTAATAATAACTAGCTCTTTCATCGTCGAACCGGAAAATAACAAGCAATAAATTATTTAAGGTGAATAGACTTTCTTTATAAGTGGTATTTCTTTTTTAAATCGCAGAAAGATGAGCTCGTAAAGGTAACGCGGCGCCTGCGTCACGACACCCGGCGTACATCCATGGCCAAGGTCTTCCCCGGTCACGGGCAACCCGTTATACATTGCCGGGAGCCGACACTCGCTCGAGGTCGTCCACAACTGCCTCATTCTCCCCAAGGCTCGAGAAAGCTTCATCTCCATGTACATCCTCCTGGTACCTTAAGAAAATACACCATATTTATTACCGGGAGCTAAACCACATGACGCATCCTCTTTTTGTGCACTCGGATGCAGCTTTTCATTAATTTTATATTTTTTTATGCTCTCGGTAGGACATACAAGTTATAAAATATATACAAGTCTTAATGTATTTACAATTTTTAATTTTTCAATTCTTCAATTTTGATGTTTACAAATTTTCTAAATTCACAAATTTGAGTATCGGTATTTCATTTCTGTATTTTCTCAGCAGGACATGAGGATATAAGTACCTTGAATTTTTTAATTTTCTAAATGGACAATTTTAAATATTTTCAATTTTTAATTTTAATTTTTCATATTTTCTATTCTTGCACGTTTTCCAAAATGCAGTTCCGTGATTGGTTCCACCCGGAGTTATAAGACGAGAGAATATATTCGTCGATAAATTCAGCCGTTCATAGAAGCTCGCGTTGTGGAAGATAAACTAGTTTTCTATTAAAGACAATAAGCCGGAGAAAAGCTACCTTGAAGCAGGCAATCCTTTAACCTTAAACAACGACCCGACCTCGACTCAATTTCCAACAGGTACAAGTTGCTGGATCTCATTAATAACGTTAAATACTAATCGAGTTGGAAGTTGCCGATCGGGGTCAAGAAAGTTGCTTGAAATAGTGCAATTGTGCGAAACGTTATAATAATCTTTAAATAAAATTTATATGACGAAACAATGATCGTAGCATCAGTTAGCGAACGACTGAAATTGTATCCCACAGTACTCCGGTACTGAATGTTCAAGGTAATCGACATAAAGCGACTGCTACGTATTATTGTTCTTCCGCGGATATGATGCAATTGCACGAATGCGATTAATCGAGAAACCGAGTCGAACCGTCTGTGCAGGAGTTAAATCAACTGTTTATTACCGCTGTGGACATCGTAATCGTAAAGATAATTTTTAGTACCGAGTGAAAAACATCTCTCGAGGAGCTCTGAGAAAAATACCACTATAAATACGTACTGTGTAACGTTGTAGTAGGAACATTTAATCAAATGAATATTTATTGGCGTTTTAGGTAATTGGAATGTTTTTGTACACAGGGTGATCCATTTTAATTTATAAGTTATCTACAAATTATCTAGAAAGCATCCACAATTATATACATATTATGTACGACTGTATATTAGCTGTAAATTATGTACAAGTTTAATTACCTACAAACTATCTGCAAATTATCTATAAATTATCTACAAATCATCTACATATTATCTACAAATTATCTATTATCATCTACAGTATCTAAAATTATCTATATATTATTTGCAGTTTACTTACACAAATTTCTACACACTTACAAATCATAAATGAACTATATACAATTATCTACAAATTATCTCGACTAAAATTTCTTCCATCAGACCAAAATTGTCTGATGACTTCGTACTTTTTAAGGGTAGTTGATACGTGAAGGATAGTGAAGGCCATTTTCCGAGTAACAAGTGAAGAGATCACAAAAATTGATCCTGTATCTAATCTTGCATTTCCCGAGGTGAAACATTTGTACGATGGAGAGTGTCAGCGATATAGAAAGGGTAGAATAAAGAAAGCTGGATAATCCTCGAGAAGGACTTGGTCCTTGTTGCATCTGGCCAAATTCCGATTGAATCTCGAGTTTGTTGTCTCGGCTCTCCACCGTCCTGAAACCGTAATCGTATTTGGGTTAGCATGCCCGGACATGCCCGGACGTGCCCGGTCGTGGCTACCTTGAACTTGCCACCCCCGGGATGCTCGACATCAACCCCCGACCAACCCTCCCGCCCCTCTTTCTATCGCGGGAAAAGGATAGACGGTAATACGTTCCAGGAAGAGCGGAGTATAACCGGAAATTTAAGAACTCGAGAGCTTATTTTTAGAACGGGCCTATCCCGAACTTCGGTGTTGCGGTGAAGTTGCGAAGTTCGATGTTGTTCGATTAGTTAAAGAACCACCCACGTGAATATTCGAGGTTGCAACATATGGTGTAACGGTTTAAATTTCACTGTTTTTGGTTGGAATATTTTTTGAGATATGTAACTAGAATTAACTAGATTTAGACCACGGAATAACAATAGAAGTAAAGGTACCATGTTTCGCATAACCTAATATAACCTATCTAATATATCTCTCGATATATTGCCATAAATGGTTCTATGACCACATGTCATATATTTGGATGTAGTTGCACATTGTACTAATGTCGACCAAAAAGTTATTGAAAATTATTGATGATTGAACTAAACCTAGTGTACCTAATCCCCACATATATGACCCTAAATAGTCCTATAACTGTCCTACTCCTAGTTGGTCATATATCAAGATGTAGTTGTGCATTGAGTCAACCAAAAAATTATCGAAGATTGTATAATGATGATTCTCATTGCGTCGTAAGTTTCCCAATGTGACGTCGTGATCGAGCTTAGTCACGAGGATTATCGCCTCGTAATAATGTCACTAGGACGTTTCATTACGAAACGCCCACCGAACACGCAACGAACCTAACCAAACGAGAAAATATACTTGTCCTTCCTCCAGCATTTTACCGGTTTTTTTACTGCATTTTATCTACCAGGTGCATTATCACCGATGTCATCACTGACACGTAATAATAATTGGCTGTCCTGTCTCGGTTACGTATGGTGATTGACAGAAACCTTAATTCGAACATTCTATCTGTACACGTGAGCAACGTCGTGTCATAAGATTTGTGGGTAATGTAATCGCTTGCGTAAACGAATCACGTGTATAACTTAATTGAACAATAGTTTTGTGTTATGTGGACTGTTTTTGTCATTGACATAACTGGGGTCTTTTAGGGAGGGAGATCTTAGGTAGTCAGTTATCTTGGGATTTGTCGAGAGGATTGGAGTTGGGAAATTGGGGATTTAGGGATTTTAGGGTTTGGACATTTGTGGATTTGGAAATATTGGATTTTAGAGATTTATAGATTTGAGAATTTGGGATTTGGAAAATTGGGGACTAGGTTTGGGGCTTTGAGAAGTTAGGAACTTGCAGATGCGGTCTTATTTTATCCTATATATTATGCACTCAGGGTCTTAGGGAAAAATTACAATTCGACATTTCCAATACCTTCAAAAACTATTATTTCACCATGAATTATGAAAGTCCCTAGCTGAGTGTTCCAAAGGTTAAATTCTCCATAGATGGAGAATCTCTAAAGATGGAGATCTCCATAGAGATCACCTCAGCTCGCCCACCGTTAACGTATTTTCAAAGCTGGAAAATCCATTCGCCCTCTTTTCCTATTTTCCGCGTGGGACGAGCATTCAAGCGGTATAACCTTGAACTTCATCTGCTCTTTCCTTCTCTCTCTTCCCTCTCTCTCTCTTCATGTCTGAACTCTATCTGTACCTTTCAGTTGACATCGAGCTTCTCTCTCTCCTGTTTTCTATAAACAACTTTTCTATTTTTCTCGTCTCTTCCCTCTCTCTCTGACTCTTATCTCTCTATCAGCGTTCTCTCTTCTCCCACCGTGTTTTTTCTCTTGCTCTCGTATGATCAACTGACGTCACGGCTATCGACCCGAAATCTCGGGGGCCGTCTATACTCGCACGTGGCACGCTCGCACGTGTACGTACGTTTTCCACGATACATTGCGTTCGGACGATACACACGCGTCTACAGATCTCAACCCACGAGTTGGCGCTCTATCCTTCCAGTTACAAATAATGACAACTGCAGCACTATCGAGTTTTCGTCTAATTTCTCGAGCTACCGTCGAAAGTACGTGTGAGTCTAGGCGACATTTCTGACCAATTGGGTAGTTCCAAACCTGGGTCAGCCCTCGCGACAATTCCTGGCTCGACTACGGTATGTACTGTAGACAACCCTGTTCCTGGCGCGTGGCTGAGCCAGGTTTAAGGGACCCACCGTAGAACAGTCCCATGTGACGTCCGACGTTCGTACTCGAAACGTTTGCTGACCATGTTCTTTCACTCAATTGTGCCAATACAACCGAAAATACGTGTGAGGCCATTTTTCTATTCTGACCAATTGGGATAGTCCTTCTGGGTCAGCCTCGCCAGCTCCTGGTTTGACTGCAGTATGGTCCACAGGACATTAGGTCCTATGATCGACGGTGTTCATTTAGATAGCTCTGACAGAACATCTTAATTCTCTATTCTGATCAATGACCTCTTCTGAACACCTCTGCACGCGCCAACTCGTGGGTTGACACCCGTATGTACACACGATTCGCGTTAATTGAACGCACACCTCCGTTCTATCGGATTTCATTCTGTTATCGCACCGGATACGTTTATCGACGACGCGATACCTCGCGGATTTATGACTCCTCGTGCTGAATGTTAGGTTAGGCTGCCTGTTGTTCCTACACTTTAAACCGTGTCATGGTTGCCTTCCCGGATATTTTAAACTTTGCAACTTTTCTTAGGCTTCAAAAATTTTCATGTGTTTATATTATATTCGCGTATTTTCAAATCTTTAAAATGAAGCTTTGTACATTTTCTAGGATCTGATACTTTAAATTTAGTAATTTTTAGACTATTTTTGTACGGTTTCAAATTTTCGAACACCCCAAAGTACCACTATGCCAAAATTGAATACCAATAGCACTTCCAACAGTATCTCCACATTGAAATAAATTTCGCAGGGAACAAGGGTACACGTTCAAGGTCTATCTCATTTCGAGGAAAAAATGTATTTTTGCCCGGCAATGTTTCTTTCGGTGGAAAGAATACGCGGTAACAGGGGTCACAAATCACGACGAGTTACCCTTCGACCCCTCGAAATCCATTACGACATTTCAGGGCCGAAAGTTTGCGAGTATTCAAGGCGTAACGGGCCGGGAGGGCTCGTAAATTTTGGACAGTCAAAAGAGGATGACACGATGTTTTCCCAGTTTCAGGTGTAGTCGATTATGAG
Organism: Megachile ligniseca; assembly: GCA_945859555.1. Classification (NCBI taxonomy): domain Eukaryota; kingdom Metazoa; phylum Arthropoda; class Insecta; order Hymenoptera; family Megachilidae; genus Megachile; species Megachile ligniseca. The sequence continues at coordinate 4,651,820 of OX243792.1, forward strand.
AGGAAAGTCGGCCTCGTAAATGTTTGCCGGTCGGTTCCGCCGGTGTTTTACGACACTTCGAAACTCTCCTAATACTACGAGAGGTTCAAGGTGGTAAGAAAATTGTATTGTCATAATGGACCATTAGGGACACCATTCGTTTACCAAATTTCAAATCAATATGAGATCTATTTTTCTTTTTATTAATTACCATGTTTACTTAATAATAGATGTAAGCAATAAACAATAAACTAGTATAATATAAATGTTATCCTTCCTATCAATACTCAAGCGGTTGAACATTGTTAGAACTTTAAATCCAAGTTACTCTGTTATTTCGAAGAGTTGCGTTCTACAATTCCGTAAAATTAATAGTTAGCACGTAATTCACAATTGTACAAAGTTTGAATGAAATCCGTGGTTCCCGTCTCGAGTGTCAATAACACGAATCATAAATGTTCGGGTTAGCTCGTAAAACAAACAGTAAGAACAATTTTAGAATTGACGGTCCTTGGTCAACACAAGCACATTATTGGGTTTGAATTACTCTAGCCCTGCTTATCGTCCAGATATCCTTGGCTCCGTTTTTAGCCTGAAATCACGGGCATAGGTGCACTTTGGCCTCTGCACACACTCGCACGCCTACGTGTGTTCTTACCAGCACAGCCACTTGTGTAAACCAGCACGTTACTGTTCTAACAATAACAGGAACACGGAAATCGAAGTTAGGTGACGCCATTTTTCGTCAAGTGAAATTCTTGATAAAAATGGGTAAAAATAGATTGGAGATTATTTGGAGATATCGGTGCATATATCTTAAATACTAGTTGAAGTTGGGTGATCTTTACATTTAAAATTAATGTTTAAGTTTTATATAATTGTTGAAGTTGTACAAGCAACATTTCGAAACTTAACCTAAAAGTTTTGATAAAATATACGTAATGTAATTTGTATTACTATAACTTGTACTTTAAATTATTATTGAAGTTGTACATAATATATTATTAAAATTATAAAATTATTATTAAAGTAGTACAGTTACCACTTCGCACAATAACCTAAAAACTTCAATAAGACAATATTCGCCATTTTGCAATGTGAAGTTTTCGACGAGCAACCAGAAGTTGGCTAGGTCTCCGAAAAATTCAATATTTGAGTCATCCTCGTTGACGAGCGACTAAAATTAAAATCATCGCGGAAGTACAAGTGGTTAGGTTACGATCGTGTTTCCTAAAGTCATGCTTAATAATAGCCGCGTTCAGTTTTGGATTTCTGTCAATTGTAAACCATTGGCCCGAACATGATTCGTTCGGAGAAACAGATAACTTCCTGTTATTTGTTTACTTTGAATATATCTGGACGTTACACGTATCTGACCATGCGGTTGTTAACCCTTTGGATTATAACACCGTGACGTACTCGTGACGCATTCGTAATATACTTTTGACGCACTCGTGACGCATTTGTGACGCACTCTTGACGCACTTGTAACCTACTCGTGACGCACTCTTGATGTACGCTTGACGCACTCTTGACGCACTCGTAACACATACACGACGCACTCTTGACGCACTCCTGACGCACGCTTGACGCACTCGTGACGCACATTACAGCTTAAATCTGACAAATCTAAATCTTGCATAAAGATCGAGTTTCGAATTTGATACTAATTGTAATTTGTACAATTGAAGATTGCTAAATGCAAAATATACCTAATATTTCAAGGTTCTTTATTGATCTTCAATAACTATACTAACGTAGGTATACCATGATTAAAGATGGTCCCAAAGTGATCTTTACAAACATTAATGCGTGTACGTTTAATTTTAACATGGAAACGTGACACTCATAGATTTCGTGTTCCATAGATTTCTCCGGCTGCAGTTATGCAATATTTTACGAGCCCTTAATGACGGTGTTAAACGGCCGTTCTAACGGACGATGTTCGAACGACGAGGTGTTAGCTGCAGACGTCGTAAATACGGGCCGCGGATGGACAGAAATCGTGTAATCGGGTAGTCGTTAATAATAGTCCGCCTACTAGATATATTTTCAACGTTGACCGCCGACATATTTATCCCGGAAATGGCTTTCACTTTCTCCCCCACCGCTGGTAACTTTCACTAACGAGGCCTCCGCGAAACGGGCTCGTGCTAGCACCTACGTTTATCGTCGATCGGTTAAAAAACGAGAGGAAGAAAGAATCGGGTTTCTGGGTCGGCCAGGAGACAAAGAATTCCATTTTCTTTGCACGACGACCTCGTATTCCTGGGGCGAGCGTAACGGACGATTGCTTATGAGGCCTCGACGAAATGGGGACCTTCGGTAAAATGGGCTCCGTAGACAGGAAGTGTAGGTTAGGTTGGGGGACGCGGTAGCACGTGGATTTTTGGGACTTTGTAATTTGCTGGGAATTTGGATATTTGGGGATTTTGAGATTTTGGAGATTTATAGATTTAGGTATTCAGAGACTTAGAAATTTTGGGACTTAGGAATTTATGTATTTGTAAATTAAGAAATTTGAAAGAAGAGGTATGAAAATATCTAAATTACAAATTTAATATAAAAATTAGTGAAATGAAAAATCTGCAAAACAGAAAAATATATGTATCTCATAACACCAAATTTTACAAAATAAAATTTCTTAACGATATCATAAACCCGAGAAAGATCACAAAGTCACAGGTAATTTCACAGGTATAACCGGACTCGTTGACTCGAAGGTTGTAAAATCTTCATAAACTTCGTGTCACTATCGAACAGTGATAATTATGACCGGCAATCGAGGACTTTCGTGTCAATAATCGTAAATGCATAAAGCCGTAAAGTCCCGGCACGAGAAGGCACGCGAGGGCCACGCTCTAAAGCGGAAGTCGCCATCGTTGTTCTTCTCGGTCACTTTCAGAGGACTATCGTTCGATTTATCGATCGATACGACCTTGTTTCTTCTCTTTTCCAAGGCTAACATTTTTATGACCGTTAGAAAGGTTCCTTATTGAGTTTTCTTTTCACCTTGACTAACATTTTCCTTCGAATGCACACGTGTTTCGGGTTCGTTCTTATTTTCATATTATTTCAATTTTTATTTCTTTCAAAATTTGTTCAAATTGTAAGTGCCATTTATAACATATGTGTAAATGATGAAATACTCGTAACAACATATGTATAAAAATTGTACAATAACGTATGTGTACAAGATAAAACACTTGTAGTAACATATGTATAACACATGTAATATAATAGCATATGTATGAAAAATATTAACGTATGTGTACAAGATAAAATACTTGTAGTAACATATGTATAACACATGTAATATAATAACATATGTATGAAAAATAATAACGTATGTGTACAAGATAAAATACTTGTAGTAGCACATGTATAATACATGTAATATAATAACATATGTATGAAAAATATTAACGTATGTGTACAAGATAAAACACTTGTAGTAACATATGTATGACACACGTAATAGTATATGTATACAAATTGTAATATAATGTACATATGTGTAAAAGTTGCAAAATACCATACACAAAAGTTAAAGCTATAAAATCTGAAACAAATGTCACTAAATAGTAATACATGTCAAAAGTAATGACAAAAAATTTGAGATTTCTCCAAAATGAAAGAAATCTGAAGGAGCATGAAAATGTTCAGGTCGACATCGTGTGCATCCACGTTGAAATTCGGTAAGAAACCGCAGATTGTCGGGCAGCGGTGAAAACTCGGTTTCGAGCAGTTGCCCTTGGAGCCTTATGACTTTCGTAAACATCTCTAGAAAGTCTCGCTTTCTCTAGGATACGAAGATGATCCTTGACGAATCATTGAGATTACCTTGGCCGACCCTTGCCACGAGCAAGGTGATTCAAATGGTAAAGTGGTTAAAGCTAAGGTTAAAGAAGCTTCGCTAAGTAAATCGACCTTTCAACGGTAATTATGATTAAGAGTTCCTCGCTAAAAAGAGAAGGCCAGAGAAAAGTAGAGTAAAACAACCGCTAAACATCTGAATAGGACTAAGGCTAAGTTGCTTAATCTTAGTCAGATTTTCAATCTTCAAATTTTAGACCTCAGTTTGTACTTCTTTTATTATTTGTAGCTTTACAGTTTGTAAATCTTCAATCGATAAAATTTTAATATTTAAGGAGTCACAAACTTGATTCCAACACTTAAGCTTAAGATCTACAATTTTTGTATTAAAAATGTCACATCTCTTCCTTGGAAATAATGTAATAATAAAAGAACAATTTTAGTTATGCCAAAATTGGTGTAATTACGAAATAAACATTTTGAAAGATGCACGAAAATGGAACGAATTGCGAAAGCGGCAAAGTAGGAAATGAAACGGTGTTTTTTTTTCATTCCGTATCGGTTCCTTTTCTTGAAACGCGAACGCAGCAGCGTTCGCTCTCGAAAAGGGAAAGGGGGCTGGAAAGTGGAACACGGCCAATGGCCCGATGACCCCCTGACACACATTTCCCGCTCGTCTCAACGAAAGTGAAAAGAATCGGCCGTTTTTACTACCGTCCGTGATTTATGGCCACGAATACCTGACAAACTGTATTTCATCCAATTACGACGGCCGCTCGTTCGAACGTGAAATGGCCCAATTTACGAATGCGTCACTGACTTTACGAAATACAATTATAGGACCCTTCGGGGATTCTGCTGATATATTCAAATGAGCTGTACTCGTTTCACTGTGTTCTTGACAATACGTTTATTGTACAGGGTGCTTCATTTACTGTTTCTCAATGTGGAGAGCTCTATTATTAAGCTTGACTGTTAATATTAATATTATACATTAATATTGTACATTAATATTATACATTAATATTATACAGTTTAGATAATACTTATCAATATTAGAGAATTTGAAATGTAAAAGTAGCCCAAATACTAGATAATGAAACGAATCAACCTAACCTTCTACTCATGGCTCATCAAAATGGCGACCATAACCAATTCGAAAATCAGATCAAAGAAATCAAATTATCTAAAATACACAAGTAGTCTAAATACTAGATAATTCATGAAACTAACGACTCTACCTAACGTAGTTTCTACTCATCTACAAGTAGCCTAAATACTACATAATCCATGAAACTAACGAATCTAACCTAGTATCTCCTCATGACCGCTCATCAAAATGGCGGCCGTAACCTATTCGAAAATCAGATGAAAGAAATATCCAAATTCAACGAAACGAGAAAACTATTATCACCTCGTCGTATTCAGCCGAACAGTGACATAGATTTGCAGGTAAAATAGAAATCGGCAGGATATAACGCAACGGGGAGACTCGAGACCGAAGCTAACTAAATTGGAAGCTAACATAAAATCTCTTTGCAGCTCGCATCGAGCGGAGCCCGCTAAATGCGAGTAATAAATAATTACTAACGATTCAAATAACAGAGAAAAATCTTTCGTTAAAATTATTTCGTACTTGAATTTCGCTTCTCCATACGTTTCGAACTTACCGTGTTTCCTCGACAATTTCCTAGCTTCATTTAAGTTTCGGTGGACAATTTTTGAATATTAAAAATGTTACATAGGGGGCAGAGTGGCACAGAAAAGATTGGGAAACATTGATCTATAGATTTGAATAGTGGGAGACATAACCTGAAATTATTTAGAATTACTACCGAGTTCAAAAGTAGTGAAAGATAACCTTGTTTGGATATAACTGCATCTAAGATAACTTGTTCAAAACCTAACTTATTCGTTGAACAAATGAATTTTTAAATATTAAAAATGATGCATAGAGTGTGTAAGAATTTTAGAGTATTACTATTCTAATATTAAAATATTCTGTGGCTCAATATAACAGGTATAAAAGTATGTAACAAGTCTCGAGCTATAAATACGTTTTGTACGAGAAGCAGAGGCTGTTTGACCTTTAACCTCGAAAGGCAGACGGCCTAAAAGTGGAGAAGCTATAGAAACCGTGCTAATAGACAGTTCGGTGGCACATATTTCGGGGTCGTGGCCTACTTGCTACTCGGTTTATGCGTGATGCCATGCCGTGCCCCTATTCGATCCCTTTCGAAGGCCAGGGCACATCGTAGTAATACATAAATACATATGTACGATACCGATCCGAATAATGCATCTTGATATAGCACGCGCGCTATATTCGAGCGTGTTGCTCGATTTCGCATAATACAGTCTTTGTGTTTAACGATCGTCGACCTGCGGTATGACAGCCTGTTCGGTTTCCATCATAGTTTGCTCGACTGACCCCATTACATTTCTACGATTCAACACACGCTATCGCTGCCACGTTCCGTGGAGTTGTTTTCTTGCATATCATTCTGCTGGCGGGAAAAATTTGTATGGATTCGTAAACAAGGTTTATGCTGGTTATGATATATGTATAGGGACAATTTTGTGTAATTTTCATTTTTTTTTACATTCTCAAATTTCCAAATGCCAAAGTCCCAAAGTATAATTCTCAACTTTCTAAATTTCCCAGTTTGATAATTCCCCAATTCTTAAACTTGTCAATTCCTAAATTCCCCAATTCCTATATTCTCCAATTCCTAAATTCCCAAATTCTTAAATTTGCCAATTCCTAAATTCCCAATTTCTAGATTTCCCAATTTGGTAATTCCCCAATTCCTAATTTCTCCAATTTGATAATTCCCCAATCCCTAAATCCCCAACTGTTCAACCCAACAATTCCCCAAATTCCCCAATTCCAAAACTTCTAAGTTCACTAAATAAACACACAGAGCGACTAATGCGAGTCACCAGGCGTTTATCCAGCGTGGAAATACGAATGCACAAAGTGTGCAGCACGACGCAGCGCACGATGATATCGTTAAACGGCGAAAGTTTCATTGAATTTTCTAACAATTTCACTTTTTATGTCTGTTACAGCGTCACGGAGGTTTTTTTTACTTTTACCACGTTACAGGATCGAGTTCAATTCACTTTCTACACGCTTACCATAAATAGTTTTATGCGAGACTGTTCCTCGTGTATCGCACGCGATCAGGATTGATGCATAGGAAGGGAGAAGGAAAACATCTCTCGACCTTGTTTCTGACCGTCGAAAGTGGAATTGGTAATTGTGAGCGGTACACGTCGCATATTTCAGTGACTTTGAAATATATTGTCAAGGGTATCGTTCTAAACAAATTTCCTCTACATATATAACCGCCTGTGGACCTTCATTTCTGAGATATTCGCAGAAATATTGCAATTGTAGTAATTATTGATAGAATGATGCACGCTTCTCCAATTGTTATGAGCTTGAAATATGTTATCAAGGTTAACATTCTGAACAAATTTTCTCTTTATATATGACCGCCTATCGGCTCTAGTTTCGGAGATATTCGCAAAAATATGATAAATGTAGTAATTATTTAGAGGGCAAGGTTTATCGACTTTGACCTTGAAATTTATCAAGGTCAATATTATGTTCAACATTCTTTACCTATAAATCCCATAATACACTCAAGTATACCACATTTCGCTATATCGCTGTCCTCATCCAATCGAGCTACTTATGATGACAAATATGTGATACGTGACACACATACAAAATGTCACATTGAACTATAATTTATGTGTACCACATTACAGGTATGCTTTAAAAGACACAAAAAGTAATTATAGTAAATATACAAGTAGTCAAATAAGTCAACAAATGCGAATGTAATCGAAGTTTCGAATATGAAGTTTATTGCTTATTTGTGTAAAAACGTGTCTCATTTAAAGGTGATTGAAATCGAGGTGTGCCCTCTTCAGCATAATTACCGTAGAATTCATGGCAGACATCGAGAAGAATTTCTTCGAGTCCCATTGTCTGGCGTCGAACAATGGCGGAATAAGGTAAACTCCGAATAAGTGGGTGAATAGGTCACGAGTTACGCGGGCAGAAACGGGACAGTTCGCTCTCTTTCTCCGAGCAAAAGGACCGACTTGTTAAATCGAAAGTCCGATGGCATGTGTATGGGAAAGCTTATGGAATGATACACTATTGAAATTCGTCGCTGATTGCTCGCTTTCGCTTGTAACACTTGAAACAGCGTTAAACTTTCTGTCGTTGTTTACTCTTTTAAAAAATGTGTCGTGTTTGCTTTCGAAATTTTATTTATATTTGTCTTAGAAATCTATGGAAACAGGGATGCTGTGTTCTTTGAAAACGGCCATATAAGGAAAGGTCAAAATTCAGGTTTATTCATGAATAACTGTGTTTTATTATTTGTGAAATTATTAATATTATTTATTTTGTATTCTATGTTATAGAATATAATGTGTATATTGATAAAAATATATTGAGTTACTGTTTATTGACATATACTAATTTATTATACAACTTTCATCTTTTTGTTAATATACACTTTTCGCAATTCAAATTTTGCGCCCTTAGGTTTGAAAAATGGCGGCAGCGATCGACCGCCATATTGTCACCCCGTAACTTTATTAAAATTATACATTTAACTGAAAACTCTACAAATTTAATTCTAAATTTATCGTAATATTAATTCTAAAATATTTTAACACATTTTGACTCGAACATACATGATACATATTTTATTTTTACACTACATGATACATTTTAATTCTGCACTACACATACACACACATACATACACATTTTAAGTCCAAATTACTACAAATATTTAAAACTTGACAAACACCAAAAGAATAAAAGAATTTAATTTAAAAACTTGAATTGCTAAATTTTGTTTTGATATAATTAAAAATGGTTCAAGAGGTGCTGCCCTCTGCTCGATCCTGCACGAATGAGGAGGCACGATCGCGATCCAGGAGATCATTTAAAATAGCAGCTGCATCACGATCAAACAAGAGGTTTGCCGATCGTACTCTCACTTTCTCTGCGATATTGTTGACGACCCGGTTTTCAGGCGACACAGTTTGCTCCATCGGACGAGAAAGTGAACGTAGTTCTACTACCTCCTTCTCTCCGTCTAGCTAGAGAAATCTTTTGCGTAGGTGAGACCGAACACGAAAGCTTTTGTCCACACGGTAATCACTGTGCCTATGGTATTATTGCTTTCGAGAAATCGCGCAGATAAATCTGTTCTAACCACTTCCTAGCTGTACAGCCTTACACGGTGAAAGTTTAGCCCTGATTATTGGAAACCGAATCGTTTTTTTCGTGTCACATTTTCTCTTTTCGCTGGCGAGCAAATTTTGTCCTGGTTTCGTTCTGTACACTTATTTGTTGGTACACGAGATATTTTAGTATAGACTGGATTTCATTAATTATAACAATTGTAATTTAGTATTGTTCGTTTTGTCATTTTTGAATTTAAATTTGGCGCCCTTTAAGAATTATTAAAACTATTTTGTGAGTAATTTTTATAGTAATTAAACTGCATTTACGACTGCAATGTATGTATTGAGAGGCTTATATATCTTGAAATAATACTATTTTGTATTGTGATATGGAGAAATTGTTGGCGGGAAAATTCAAAAGTTCGACAAAGAATAAAGTACAAACTATTGCTTTATCAAAACTGCGAATAACATGATGTAATAATGTAAATGGCGGTGAATAAAATTGCAGTTGATGTAATAATAGTAAAATATGGAATCAGCAATCTTAAAATTCAAAACTCGAGCCACGAAAATACGTTTCCATCGTGGTACAAGAGTGCAACGCGTAAGCTGGTATTTTCAGCAGGATGACAAATGCAAAGACACAGTGACGTCAGTGATCGCAAACGACATTCCATTGTCACAAAGGTCGTCGACGGTTTGTTCCGTCGTCAGAGGAAAACGAGAAAGTCATAGAGGAAGTAAATTATCAGGGGATTCAGTTCGATCGTGGATCATCGATTCATCGAATCGTGTCGCAGCTATTTGTATCGAAACCCGCAGCGAAATTGTCTTTTTGCATTAACTGCATTTGCATATTTCTGATTGAAATAATGTATGATTTCGGAAAATTATTTATGTGGTTGAAGATATGCAAGATTTTTGATTTTCAAGCTTTCGAATTTTCAATTTTTCAATTCTTCAATTTTTCAATTTTTCAATTTTTCAATTTTTCAGTTCTTCAATTTTTCAAGTTTTCAATTTTTCAGTTCTTCAATTCTTCAATTCTTCAATTCTTCAATTTTTCAATTCTCAAATTTTTCAAATTTGCAATTTCTCAAGTACTTCTCAGTTTCCCATTTTTCAAGTAACTCACCTTCCCAATTCCCATTTCTCAAATACTCCGATTTCCAAATTGCAGTTTCCCATCGCATCGCAAGAATCCCCAGGTTTCGCCACATTCCCAGAAAAACCCGCAACCGATTCGATTAAACGAGGAAAATCGAGTCATATTTCGAGGAAAACAACGCTTTATTTGGTTCACCTTGTATATTCTCGTCTGGCAATGATAAAAAATTGATATTTATGTGGTTCTCACAGTGACACACGCTTCTGGAAACGATAGTGGCACGCTTAGCCGAGGCTCGCGCACGTGAGATCATCTACACATTAAGCTAAGTCTTTTCTACACGAGTCAAGGTCGGTTTCCAAGGTTTTACCCAAGCGTTTCCTAGTTGATTACGTTCAATGGAACGCATTATGCATGTGCGTTCGACTGGATGTCAACCGATAGCTCTCCTCGAGCGCTTCAACTCGATCGTCAATGAGGATTCACACGTGTATCTGACAGATCACGCCTATTTGATCAACTCCATTTCCAAGAATCGTTTTGTTTCATACACGATTAACAACCCAGTTGACTAAAAGAAGTCTAGTCTAGTTACAACTGCAAGCCTATTACAGTTACCGTGACAACTGCAGCACTATCGAGTTTTCGCCTAATTTCTCGAGCTACCGCCGAATACGTGTGAGTCTAGGTGACATTTCTGACCAATTGGGTAGTTCCAAACCTGGGTCAGCCCTCGCGACAATTCCTGGCTCGACTACGGTATGTACTGTAGACAACCCTGTTCCTGGCGCGTGGCTGAGCCAGGTTTAAGGGACCCACCGTAGAACAGTCCCATGTGACGTCCGACGTTCGTACTCGAAACGTTTGCTGACCTTGTTCTTTCACTCAATTGTGCCAATACAACCGAAAATACGTGTGGGGCCATTTTTCTATTCTGACCAATTGGGAGAGTCCTTCTGGGTCAGCCTCGCCAGCTCCTGGTTTGACTGCAGTATGGTCCACAGGATATTAGGTCCTATGATCGACGGTGTTCATTTAGATAGCTCTGACAGAACATCTTAAATGTTCTGTATGAATGTCCCGTGTCAGGATTTGTCTCGATGAAATTGCGTTGAAAGAAATAAAAATGGTCTCCAATTAAAAGTGTAAATAATTTGAAACCGACGTACAAGGTTTATGATTGGTGAAGGCCGTAAAAATCTGAAGAATCCGCGTGCATAAAATGTAGGCACCGAGAGGCTGTTGAACGAACAAAGCATGGAGCATCCGGATGCGTATCGGAACAAAACAAAGTAGCAATGTTATATACGGATGTATGTATAATATGGCGACAAGGCTACGAGGCTGGCCGAGCCGTTGAACGAAACCCGTAGACAAAGGAATCGCAAGCGAGGCCTTCATAGCACGTGTGTAACTGCCTTTAACGCTATGGGGAAACATAAATAAAGTCAGGGTCGAGTGACCACACGTCATCGTCCCTCCATGGCGTCCTGTTCCGCCCAGTAAATGATGGTTATTCACTTAAACATTAGACTCGAAGAAAGTTTTATTGCCTGGGAATTTCGCTGTGCGAGGATTTCCAATGGATTCTGTACCTGACGGAATTCGTAACAGTAAAGGGTTGATTTAACTGTCTGTATCAAAGGATTTATTAATGGGGTTCGCGGTAGTTTTATGGGAGGACATTTTGTTCTCCCGTGCAAACGCTACTGCGTTTTATCTAAAACGTATTTTTAGGTATTTAGGTACTTTTGGGAAATGAAAGATACAACTTTATACTTTTAGAGAACTTGTCGAAGTAATGAATTTTTATTGTAAATAGTCTATTTTAAACAACCAAACAATTTTAAGTACTGTATTTTAAATTTTAGCCACTGATGTTTTTCTTCAAATATTTTTTCAAGCTTCAAACGTTTTTACCCAAATAGACAATAAATCCCCCATCGTCTATATTTAAAAAAATAGAGAATAATATTAAAATCGTCATTTGAATAATCCAACGATGCAAAATAGAATCGATACGAGTTAGCGAAGTTAGGTTACAGAACTAGGACGAAGACAATTTGCGTTGTCGGAGGACATCTGCTTGTTTCTGCAGTTTGAAGGTCCCACGAGGCTTTTGTCCCGCTGTTAAACAAGAACGTGCATTTACTTTGTTCAAGATGATTGACCATGAATCCGCGTTATTTAAGGTTGCAGGTACGCAGTAGGTAAACAGGTGTGGCCTGAGTCAAATCTCAAGATGGAAGTTGACCCCGATCGTTTCGTTTGCTTTATTAATTATGCGCCGTAAATATTCATTTACACGATAGGTATCTTCATTTTGATTATTTACGTTCTCAGCTGTTCGGCATTTTTTGCTTTGACCGTTCTGGACACCTGTTCAAATTTAATTATGCTGTCTAAAAATTCAAATTCAAGGTAGTTGAGGAGGTACTATAACTAGTATAATAATATTTGTTTAATAAAAATGCTTTAATCAAACCAGTGCTAGTTATACATTTTCCCTGTCTGCATTGTCCCTCACCAAAAAATTGTTACCACAAAAATAAAATGTAACTCGAAGTCTGAACATCGTTTTGAAAGGTGTTAGCTAGAAAAGAGTTCAGTACACCAAGGTGTCCACATGTTCTATATTCCTCAATTGTCCACATATGCTATATTCTTCAAATGTCCACATCTTCTACATATATTCTCCAATTGTCCACATATGCTATATTCTTCAAATGTCCACATCTTCTATATTCCCCAAATGTCCACATCTTCTGTATTCTCCAAATGTCCACATCTTCTATATTCCCCAATTGTCCACATCTTCTACATATATTCTCCAATTGTCCACATATGCTATATTCTTCAAATGTCCACATCTTCTGTATTCCTCAAATGTCCACATATGCTATATTCTCCAAATGTCCACATATGCTATATTCCCCAAATGTCCACATATGCTATATTCGCCAAATGTCCACATCTTCTATATTCCTCAAACCTGTCCAAATGTGTATACTTACACCTCCGCCATCTTCTCTAAAGAATTAGCTACCGTAAGAGTATAATGAAACATCTTAATCATTCAGTTTGCGTTAGCACGTAAAACCGCCTGAGGCAAGGATCCCGGTTTCAGTTTGAGGCCGTTTTCGCCCGAAGGACGTCGACCGATTAAAGCCGTCGCAATTATCACACGGGGACCAGTTCCCGCTATTCCAGTTCTACACATCGTTACGTAATTCCGATTGTCGGATCGCATAAATATTCTTGGCGGGATCCGTTATGCCGGTGTACGCGTGAATGAGCCAATGCAGTCTTGATGCAACGGCCTTCTTCCGAATCGGAGCCTCGCATTCACGGCTGCATTCTTCCACGATTACCCCTCTCGTTGAGGAAACGGACAGATTTTCCGCGTTGAAACCCGTCTCTTTCCTAGTCGAGGGAATTATGCATGGTCGACGGTCTGGTTTCCCCAGATCTAGGAAATTGAAGGTGTAGGAAATTGGGAATGTAGGTGGAGATCTGGGAATTTGGGGAGGTGGGAATTTGGAGATGTAGTTAGGTGTTTAGGAATTTGGGGAAATAGGTGTTGGGGACATAGCAGGTTGAAGACCTAGGAATTTGGGGATATAGGTATTTAGGGATGTAAGTATTTGGGGATCTAGGAATTTGGAGACATAGGAATTTGGGGAGATTATTATTTGGGGAACTAGGAATTTGGGAAAATAGGTGTTGGGAATATAGGAAGTTGGGAAAATAGGTGTTGGGGATATAGGAAGTTGAAGACCTAAGAATCTGAAGACATAGGAATTTGGAAACGTAGGTACTTGGGGATTTAGAAATTTAAGGAAATAAGAATTTGAGGATCTAGGAATTTCAAAAATTGTCCTAACCACCCAAAGCAAAAAAAAAAGTGCCTCAACTATCCGTAATCCATCACTTTCAACGCTACCATCACCTCGAATAACGTCACGACATCAGCTATTATTACGTAGGATACTAATCGCCACCCATTTTTCTCCATATCATGAAAGTTTTATCAGAAATCAGCTCTCCGCGTCACGCTTAAGATGCATCGGTTGTGATTATGGTATCGCGAACCGCATCGTTGTTTTATTTGGAACGCGTGGGCAGAGACAAAGGTGGCGTTAGAACGGCGAGTGACGTTGGTTCTAGTTTTTTCCTACGGGATTTTTTCCTTTTTTTTTTTTCAAATCGATCGAAGAATCAGGAGGTCATCGTGACGTGTTTCCAGTACCGCTATCCTCTCACCTGCGTGAGAGGTGTCCTTCAGCGGCCTTCAAGTCCTGGCTCCGTTTTTTCTCGATGACAACACTGGCTAATTATTCATCCGTGATTGTTCTACTGCTTTTGTTTCCTTACCTGTGTCGCCATTGTCTCGCTGATCTTTGTTTTTAGGGTTGTAGTGGACGAGGTGAATATTTTTGTGGATGTGGTATGTGGATGGAGGGGAGTTGGGGAATAGGGAGTTGGTGGATAGGGATTTCGACGAGAGGGAGCTGGACAATAGGGATTTGGATGATAGGGAGTTGGGTAATAGCGATTTGGATGATAGAGATGTGTACGATAGGGATTTGGATGATAAGGAGTTGGATAATAGCAATTTGGACGATAGGGATTTGGACAATATGGATTTGGACGATAGGGATTTCGATGCTACCGATTTGGTCAATAGGGATTTGGGCAATGTGGATTTGGACGATAGAGATTTGGACAATATGGATTTGGACGATAGGGATTTGGACACTAGCAATTTGGACGATATTGATTTGAATGTTATGGATTTGGACAATACCGATTTGGACATTGGTAATATCAACACTAGCAATTTGACACTAAACATTGAACACCTAGATTAACAAAAAATAATCAGATAACTAGATTCAAATTGATCTAGCTATCATTACCATCGATCCCCAGGAAATCCCTGATAGAACAACCTACCGTGTACATTTACCCACGTAACTGTTGGAAAACTAGGTGTACGAACAAATAGCTTCGTTGAGGATATTTCAGTAATGTTTATCTCCATCCACATCTCGAAGGACACCGCGTAGAGAATGACACGATCGATATCTCGGAATTGTGCTTCGCATTGTATGCAATTCGCTATAACGGGCCTCCAGCTGACAATCAGGATGACCTTTGTCACGTCGCATTCTTTTTATCGTAATTCAATGATATGTTCTTGGACACTTTGGTTAATTACAGAAATGTAGATCGTGATGTGGCTCGGTGACAGTTAGGTTTTGAACAAGTTCTCTTAGATGCAGTTAGCTTACATCCAAACAAGGTTATCTTTCACTACTTTTGAACTCGGTAGTAATTCTAAATAATTTCAGGTTATGTCTACTATTCAAATCTATAGATCTTTCCCAATCTTTTCTGTGCCTCTCTGCCCCCTATGTAACATTTTTAATATTCAAAAATTGTCCACCGAAACTTAAATGAAGCTAGGAAATTGTCGAGGAAACACGGTAAGTTCGAAACGTATGGAGAAGCGAAATTCAAGTACGAAATAATTTTAACGAAAGATTTTTCTCTGTTATTTGAATCGTTAGTAATTATTTATTACTCGCGTTTAGCGGGGTCCGCTCGATGCGAGCTGCAAAGAGATTTTATGTTAGCTTCCAATTTAGTTAGCTTCGGTCCCGAGTCTCCCCGTTGCGTTATATCCTGCCGATTTCTTTTTTACCTGCAAATCTATGCCACTGTTCGGCTGAATACGAGGTGACAATAGTTTTCTCGTTTCGTTGAATTTGGATATTTCTTTGATCCGATTTTCGAATGGGTTATGGACGCCATTTTGATGAGCCACGAGTAGAAACTAGATTCGTAGATGTCAGTTTTGTAAACATTTGCGAAATGTTTGCATTCGCGAGATTGAGAGGAAAAAAAGAGAGATATAGATTCGCTATTGAAGGACGAAGGAAAACGACACGTGAATGACGATCGTGCGTTATCAACCGTGTGGCGCAAATAGGCGCATTAGCGTTATGGACGCGGTGCGTCAGCACCGTCAAGTTCAAGGATACGATGACACGTGAGTCTCTATCTTGATACTCGAATTACTCAAGAAAATGAAAATTTCATAGAATACGAGATCGTAAAACAGCGATTCTTAGATACGGGAACCTTGGAAATTGTTTTTTTCTATTACCGTGGCGTCTCCTCGGTAAATGACTAATAAGATTAAGCACAAAGCGCCTTAGGTTGCAGTAATACGATTTAGGTTGTTTCGCTATAAAAATGATGAAACTTCTAACCTCATGATATTTCCAAATGTTAATTATTTTCTGTATTACACTTTCTTACAAAAGAAACTTATAAAATTCTGAGAGCATCAAAATTTCGAAACTTCAAAAAATAAAAATTCTGAAATCCACAAGTGTACAAATTGCAAAATCCTGAAATTACAAAAGTACATAAATGACAAAATTTTGAAAAATTAAGCATTATTATTAATTTACAAACACAAACCAAAGCATGACTAAACATTTACACAAAGTATCTGTAATATCTATACAATCGATAATAAAATGAACAAAAAGTGAACGATAGTATTTACTCAGAAATAATTGCGCTAACATACATTACTCATTGTTACGATTTCCACGTGCTTTCTAGGAACGAAAAGAAGGAACGTGGTCGATTATCGTGCCAGACGATTAAAAGAAAATCCAGATGAGACACTGGCGTCTAGATGCACGTCGTATTTAATCTATTAACTTATCCAGTGATAAGGGGATTAACTTTTCCACTTGAGGAACAGAAAAGAAGCTAAGAAAATGATGATAAAAGGTAATGGTTTGATAAAATCTATACAAAAGGACTTACGCCGACTGTGAAACCCTCTTATCGATGAATGACTGGCGTTTTATTTGTTTTTATCGATATAGGTATTCGATGTTTCAGGTCCTCACGTTATTTCTATGCAAACGCGAATTTTTAAAATTTTTCTTATTTTGGGTTTGTCAATTTTAATTTGGGCCTTAGGCAATTTCAATCATTTTATTTTAATTTTGAATTAAGGAAGGTTCTGCAGGAGTGATGTATCAAGTTTGTAAATTTGCAACTTTATAAATTCCTAAATTCCCAAAACTCCAAATCCTTAAATCTACAAATCTCAAAATCTCAAAATCTCAAAATCATAAATCTCCAAATCTCCCAATTCTCAAAATTCCCAAATCTCCAAACTTGCAAATCCCCAAATCCCTAAATCCCCAAATCCTCAACTCCCCACATATTAACCCAAAAAAGTCCCCAATAAAAAAAGTAACTAGCACCGTAGTTCCCCTAACCCAGAATATATCCCACTAAAAACATGTCGGAAGCATACGTTACATGTCACCGTAACACAAACGCAAGATCATGAAATTCCTTGAGAAGGTCACGTAGATTTTTCCAGCCAATCGTGTTTTCATCGTAATATATTTGCTTACGACACGTTAGTCGCGCACGTGAATCTTATTGAACAGTCAACTGGTATTATCCGTCAGTGTGAGCATATATGTACATATATGGATAGACACAGACGTGTTATTCACGTAACACGAGTACCAAAGTTCTCGGTATCGTAAGGTCAATCGTTTCTGGTAGCAGATATTCACCGTGTAACGTAAGCCTATTCACATGCAACGAAACATGTTACCTTGGCATTGAAAGAATGTGTTATGCAAGCTGCACCGGGGAAGCATCGTTCGATTAGAAGCTAACGATAGCGTTGCGTTAATTAATATTGGAAATTTGCTGTTAAGTGGAGTGTCGAGGAAAGGTGAGCGTTATGAACTTATTTTTTTTCTTTGAAGTATTTCAAGTTTACGTGTACTTGTATATTTACTGATACACTAATTTATTAATTTACAAGTTTGCAAGTTTGGAAACTTGCAAGTCTGCAGGAAAGGATAAATTTAATAAAGAACTTTGCAAATTTAGAAATGGGCAAATGTACAAATTTACAAAATTCACAAATCTACAAATTTGCATACTTATCAATTTTTAAATTTCGAACTAAACAAATTTACAAGAAAATGTGTTGACCTTGTCAATGAAAAATGATTGTTTTTCAATACACAATTGGTCACTTAAATTTGACATAAAAATCGCTCGATTTGCATGGCTATCGTTTTAAACGAATTCAGTGTAAATAAACATTAATATGAAGGTTACTATATCTGACATATGGGTACATTATTATAATGCAAACTTTTATAATTTGTAAAACATGAGAATCTAAAGATTAGAAGATTAGAACCTCGTACAAATTACAAAGAATTAAGTCATGTCATATTATAAAAAAGTATAAATAAATTATGAAAAATTAAGTAATGTCACATTATTAGAATTTTTCACAAAATGAGTCTATGTTGCACAATAAAAAAATATCTTGAATAAATAAATAAACACAAGTAATAAATATATCAAAAATAACTAAAAAAACACAAGTAAAAAATGTATAAAAAATAACAAAAAGAAAGCACAAGTAATAAATATACACAAACAAATAAATAAACAAAAGCAGCAAATAAATTTAATCGACGCAACGCGTCATTTTGATGTAAATCTAAAGTTCAAACATTTCCAAAGAACATACGTGCACAATCTATGAAATAAACAATTTCGGTGCAAACATCAGAGTACGATAGGAAAATTTAACCTTGCCCGGAGACATTTAATTGGCGGTGCTATTAACAGCGACTTTTTGCATTTATCGTGTCAGCTATTATTGTCTTCCGACGCGTTCTGATAACGCAGTGCAGAGATGTGACCTCGGGAGTCCGTTAACATTTCTGTATATCGCATTTATCGCTGCGGTATATCGCCCCTTCGAGAAAGGTCAGTCATGGACTTCCATTGCGTTCTCGGTAAGCGACGGGGTGATTAACATCGTGCGATCAACGCTCTCTCGAGGGAAAACATGCGAGTTCAACGCACAGATACTTGCCATTGTTTTAGGGAACTTGTTTTAGAATTTTTTTTTTATAGGGAATTTTAGGAATTTGGAAATTTTTATGTGGGCTCATTTGGGGATATAGGAATTATTGGAGGTTGGAATTTATGGAGATGGAAATCTAGGGATTTGGAGATTTATAGATTTGGGAATTTAGGGACTTAGGGATTTAGGGACTTAGGAACTTAGGAATTTGGGGATTTAAGGAGTTGGGATTTATGTACTTGGGAATTTAAGGAGTTGGGATTTATGTATTTGAGGATTTAAGGAGTTGGGATTTATGTATTTGGGGATTTAACGAGTAGGGATTTACGTATTTGGGAATTTCAGGAGTTGGGATTTATGTACTTAGGAATTTAGGAATTTAGGAATTTATGAATTTAGAAAACTAGAAAACTAGAAAACTAGAGAACTAGAAAACTAAAATACTAAAAATCTAGAAACTAAAGTGATTTATTGACAGATTAAATTTCAAAGTTCAATAATAAAGCACGTGTTCCTTTTTAAAGAGTGAAAGTGTCTTCTATTTAAGTACACACAGAGGTGATTATACGCTGAAAAAGCGAGGATGAAGCACACCATTCACGTTTGGTCCTACAGGGTGTGCCCATGACAATCCCCTCGACCTACTTTCGCCGGTGTCTAGTGGAAATCGAAGAGGGTCAGGCTCGATGACAGGATATCCTGAGATCGTTACGTACCTCGTGGACGCGTGAGAACATAATTTGCCGCCATCAAATTTCACGTCAATTGTACACATCATTTTTCAAATAACCACCGATATAACAAAATATAGGTGAAACAAAAATATCGAATAAGAGGAAGAATAAAAATTCAGAATGCAATATATGTGGAGGTAATATAACATATTTTGTACATTTTTAAATTTGCAAATTTAGAAATTTTTAATGCACTAATTTTTATTTGTGAATTAGTCATTTATAGAATTACTGCTTTTCTAGGTTTCAATATCCCCAAATTCTCAAATTTACCAAATCCACAAATTTCTGATCCACTTGCAAGATTTCGATTTCCCCAAATTCTCAAACTCCCCAATCCACAAATATCAAAGTGACCAAACCAGCGAATTCCAGACCTAAAAACTCTATCAGATCATCGATCAAATCTCGCAACTGACTAAACATCAGATTAAAAGTGTACGTGCCATCTCTCAACGCGTCAACCACATATTCACTCCCCCCATCCAAATACCCAACACAAATAAAAATATTTCCATTGGACAGCACGGAGTTGAAGTTCGTTTCAATCGAATTCGGTGTCTCATCGACCGGCAGGGTTGAACAAACTCGGTCGTACAGAAAATAGAAGAGTGTTCTTGATCTGTCGGTGGTCGATTATCAGCGATCTCGGTCACCCTTCAAGATCTGACCTGACCTCGGATCAGAATTGAACGTCGGGGACTTAAAGGCAGCGTGAACAGTGCTGCAATCCTGACCAATCAGCGAACAAACAGACGCGCTGGGAATAAAGGTAAGTCTAATTGACGCAATTCATATTCAAACGAGGTCCACGTCCTTGACTGTTCATCTCGCGAAATTGATAACCGTTCGCGTAAGACGGACGATGAATTCTCCGGAGATATTCACGTCGTCCTCTTTGTCGACGGACGGGGTCATTCCACGACATTATCAGCCTTTTATTTTACTCGTGCTAGCGAGAACGTTGACTGCCCTGCCGAAGGTCGGGGGATCGTTGTTCTCGGGAGGGATATCGACATCGTTTTATTATTACTATCATTTTTGGGGTATGTGAACTTTTGTGGGGTATTCTTTCTAAAATTCTTATACACTCTGTATAACACGTTTCTAATATTCAAAAATTAGATTGTTCACAACGTTAGTTTAGATCTGGACAAGTTGAAGGTAGATGTGAACTAGTTAGGTTAGCTTTGTGAGATGTGGACAAGTCAGGTGAGATTTGTTAGTTGTGAACATGGCGGGTTACCTTTGATAGATGTGAACAAGTGAAGCTAGCTTTGTGAGATGTGAACTAGTTAGGTTAGCTTTGACATATGTGATGGAGCCCTGAAACACTGACTCTCTTTATGTCCATAATTTTTATCGTATTCGTTAACCTTTAAAGAAGGAATTTTCGAAAATAATTGGCCTTTTGTTGGAGACAGTTGTAGTAGTGGTTATAGTAATAGGAAAGCATAACAGTGTGTCTGTGCAATTAAGAAACACTGACAGCGTGAGAACACCTGTTTTCGTCATTTCATAGGTGCGCTAAAGTTTGCTTTGATCAAATTTGACCTCTTGTTATCGAACACGTGGCACTTCTCTAACGAAGTCCTGAATATGTCAAAGGTTGTACATGTCGAGCCAAGAATATTGACACCGATCAACCTTCATAAAGGTTACAATTCTTTCTATCTATCAGAAATCAATTTCTACATTTCTGGTCATTTTCAGTTCTCCATATAATCATTTATTAATCTGATCATTTTTAATTCTACACATTTTCTAATCATTTTCTTTCTGCATTCAATAATTCTTAACTCTATAATTTCTCAATCCAATAACTTTCAATTTCTAAATGACAATTTTCAAATAACATTTTCAATAAAAGTACCAGCATCTGATCGTAAAAGGTTTTTGCTAATTTCGCGGTAACCTTGAAAGATTTCATGGATAAAGTTTGCTTCAAAGAGGTTTATTGCCATGAAATATATTCGCCGGATAATATAATTTAAGAGCGAAAGTTAGTCATTCCACTTATTTTCCCCCGAAGGCGTTTTTTTCTTAGATCGTTACAAAGGTCTTCTGAACAACTAGAAATTGCTTCGAGACCCACCAGAGGAATTTTTGCTGAAATTGGGTATCTCAGGACATCTTAAGTGATTTGTTTTGTGTCCCTGCAATATAACGTGTTAAACATGTTTTCTCACATACTCGCACATAAAAAACAAACTTCGTATTTACAAACTTTGTAAATCTGCATTAAATTCTAATTGTACCAAATTGACCAAATCATTTCAACTTTCTTTCACTTTAAATCATCGGGGGTTAAATTTGAAATGTTATTGGAAGTTGACAAGATATTCGAAGGTCCAAATAGGATACCGTGTAATTACTTAATACCGTGGTGATCCAATTACCCAGTGATCCAATGTTCGATATTTGCCCGACTATCCCATATTTACAAGGATGAACGAAACGAATGTTAAAGGTAATCCGTTTGTACGCGTGTTTGTCGAAAATTTCGAGATATCGAAGGTCGAGGCATAATTCCAGAACAAACAAGTATACGAAAGAGCGAACATATCCTTGATTTCTCCATTCCCGAGGAAGTTGCGGTTTTTAAAACGCGATTGTCGTTCCCATCGCGAACGCATCTTAACGTTGAAACGTGACACAGGACATTGCGGCCTCCCTCGACAATGTTTGCCCTCTGCAACTGTCAGGAAGTCACGTGATTGCCGTAACGTCCTCGTTTCGACTGTTCTTAAAAGGGTACACACTTTTGCACTCGTGCAAACGAGGATTTAGAATTGTATCAAGGACCTCGGTTTATTATTCATTAGTGTTAAAAATGTAATCCACAAAGTCCCAAATTTTCGAGTCCCCAAACTCAAATCTCGAAATCTTAGAATCCTAAGTTCATACCCTCGAATAAAACAAGCGGCTCATAAAAATTCAACAGCGAAATAAAAATAAACTATAATACGATTCGACATGGGTAAGATCATTGAAACGATGGTTCTTGGGATGAATATTAAACGGTCTACCGCGTTTGCGCTATTATTAAGCTCCACTTGTCCGAGGAGCAGGACGATTAACAAAGCCGTTCGCCTAAGAATACACTAGCGGCTGCAATTGGTATTCCTCGGGTATGATGCTTTTCTTTCGCGTTCACGGCGACCATGAAGGTTTGTAATGCGACACAG
Organism: Megachile ligniseca; assembly: GCA_945859555.1. Lineage (NCBI taxonomy): Eukaryota > Metazoa > Arthropoda > Insecta > Hymenoptera > Megachilidae > Megachile > Megachile ligniseca. The sequence goes on from OX243792.1 coordinate 4,674,818, forward strand.
GACGTTGCGGTTGATAGATACCTTCCTTTTAACAACATTTCCGTCTAGACGTTTAACACTTCCCTAAAGCTCCAAATTAATCACCATTGTCAATTCATCATTGTGGCGTCACCTCGGCGACGCGAAACCGCGTAAACTGTCTAGGTTAGTCTTAAAATAACCTAAAATCTGAAAATAACTATTCTACGGTACTAATTCTCAAGTCTTCTTCGTCATATTTTACTGCTTCGATTATTTTATGATGGCTGATTTGTAGTGGTCACAGATGTAATTTTACAAGCGTTGCGTGGATGTTACTTTAGATATTAATTATTAATATTGTACACTTCAGATATTAATAATATTCGGTAACTAGGTAATTTGGATGCATCAACAGTAGCCTAAATACTACTAATGAATCTACCTAACCTAGTTTATACTCATGGCTCATCAAAATGGCGGCCATAACCTCGAAACTCAGATCAAAGAAATTAAATCATCTAAAATATACAAGTAATATAAATACTAAATAATTCATGGAACTAACGACTTGTTTACATCTATCAAAGACTCACTTGTTCACATCTAACAAATTTAACCTAAAAATATGCATGTTACATAAGGGTTGTAATAATTTTAGAAAGAATACTCTGTCAAATACAAAAGATCGCGTTACAAGGAGTTCGTTTGCGCAAAAGGTCGTAACCTCCCGATCGGCGTCCTGTGGCAGGAAAATGTCGAGGTTCAAAAACACCGTGTCCTGGCGGTCCTTCCGCAAGCTACAAGGACGTATGGGGTCAGTATGCGTGGGTTGTTGCACCGGCTAGAATATGCGATCGATGCAGCTTGCAGAGCGGGGTGTACAACCGGGCTAGCAACGACCCACCACCTTTCCGCCCCTTCGAACACAGCAACAGGCAGCTATTTACGTGCCACTGGCTAACGAGTTATACGCGCACCCCTTTTCGATGGTGGATTAATTGCACTTCGCCTGATGGAACGTCAATGCTGATCCCATGATTGTTCCACGAAGATAAAGACACCACCAAAGGTTGATCGTTATGCTGGATGAACGGATTGCGGGGGCCACGCGACTTGTGTGCGTTTGAATTGGAAATTGGATTTCGTAATTGGAAGTTTGCAAGATCTTATAGGGGTATCAGAATTGTGGGGGTGAACAGTGGTAGGGGAGTTAGAAGTTTGGGAGATTGAAGTTTGACAATTTTCTTATTTAATGATCTGGAAATTTAGAAGTTTAGAAGAATGAAACGAACCGAGACGAACATCTGTTAAAATTGCCTATAACTGGCAACCCTCAATTGAATGGGAAATTATATAATTTCGAAGAGGGTGGATCAGTGGTTTTGTGTCTTAAAACTTGTCAAGGTCAACGAATAAAAATACCTCAACTTCGTACGTCATCAACGGATGTGACCTTTCGATTATACCTCGAAGAGATAAACGTATCCCTTGGATGATATAACCAATCGTTACCTTTAGACGCGATTCAAGAAATCTGCGTTGTTGCTTCGACCGAGGGGATGAAATACAAAAGGATGCTCTGAAATACGATTACGACTATTTCATGCTTATTAGTGTGTTTCATGAATGGTCTTAATTAAAGTTATTAATTGAAACGTCTTTGTATTATTATTTTCCTATTTTTGGTTTTACTGTTTCTCTATTTTCCTGTTTTCTTATTTTTTTATTTTTGTACTTCTCAATTTTTCAATTCTTCAATTCTTCCACTTCTCAACTTTCCAATTGGTTAGTTGTACAGTTGTTCAATTTTACAATTTTACAATTTTACAATTTTACAACTTTACAATTTTTCAATTCTACAACTTCAGTTTTACTGTTTGTCTATTATCGCAGTTTTCCACTTGGTTATTTCGCAAGCTTTATCATTTTTCCCATTTTCACACCCACACATTGTCCCATTCTTTCTGGTCAATATTCCGTTTTCCTATATCTCTATTACCATATTTTCCAATTCCACTCTCTCAAATTATCGAGGAGGAAAAATTTCCCTATTGACGAGACGATGTCCCCAAGGGTGTTTCTAAAAATACACCCCGATGTATCTTCATCAACCTTCACCCTGAGTTTCAGGTGGAACTACCCCCATAGTACATTATTAAACAGCTCTCTCGCTCGACGTGACAAGAAAATCAAACTACCGAACAATTTTCTTCACCATCGAAATTAAAGGCTCTCTTTTAACATACAGAGGACGGGAAATACAGTAGTCTCTCGTTATATTGCCGTACGACATTCATCAATTCATTGCTTCAAAATTTACAATTCGAATTTTAATACTGAACTTTTTACGTTTTTACATTCTCAATTCTAAAAGTTTGCGAATTTACATAATTTTAAATATGCAAATTAACATTTTTAAGTTATTAAATTTTGAGAGGTGGACAATTTTGTATTTTCAAATTTACAAGTGTAAAAGTTTGAAAGCTTGATTACTGTTTTAGAATTTTTTTTTTGGTAATTCGAATATTTGAGAACTTTGAGAAAAATGACTTAATACAACTTGACAATATAAGTATTAAAAAATGTATAAATCAAAAAGATGATAAAGCACCTGTAAGAATCGAAGGAAGGACAAAAGCGTGGGACAGAAGATAGGTAAGGGATGAAGATATCAGAAGGGGTGGAAGTATCATTTTCGTTGTTGGTCGACCTCTAAATTCCCCAAGAACTCGCACGTGGCCCTCCGGTAGGCGCGTGCTTCTTCCTTTCCAAGGACGAAACATTTTCACCAGGCCTGGTGTGGTGGTAGCGTGATCGTCGAGGGTTCGAGAGATTGAAATCTGAAATCTCCAAGAGGGAGGAAGGTTTATTAATCACAGTTGGCTGGAAAACAAACCCCTCGCCCGGTGAACCTGTGGGTCGTAAAGGACCTTACAAATGCTTGCAATTAAACGGCCATTTTAATCCAAACTATTATCTGTTCAATAAAAATGAATATTGTGCACTTTAGATTGTATAGTTACATTTCAAGATAATATACGAACATTTAGAAATACATTCATTTAGAGATACATTATTATTCATTTACACTTTATCACATCTGTAAAAGTAAGCTTGTAATATTGCATACAATTTGAACTAGTACAATTAGTATTGTAGTGTAAGTTATTTGTAGAAAGTTAGAGTTACTCAAAATGGCGGATGTGTTCAAAATGGCGGACGCGTTCAAAATGGTAAACGATCTTCCAATCATTGCGAAACCACGTTCCTTGAGTTGTTTAAGAAAATTTCTCATTAAGACGTTTTAATTACCGAAAAGAAGGCGGGAAGAAGTAAAAGAAGGTCGACGTTTTCCAAGTTTCCCTGTTTGCAATTTAGCAGGCGAAAAGAGGGTTGAATTCGGGGCAAAGAAACATTGCTGTGACAGAGCTGAGTAGGGTCAAGGCTAAATAAATTCGTCCGGAGAGTTAAGTCACTGGGAGATAAAGACTTTACGATTCGTGAAGTTTTGTATTATACAAGGTTGTTATAGGGTTGTGTTGTTCGGGGTTATGCTGTACAAGGTTATTAGGGGGTTAAGGGGGAAAGACTTGATATTCGTAAATTTTGTATTGTACAAGATTATTATAGGGTTGTATTGTACGAGGTTATATTGTTGTACAAGGTTATATTGTTATACAAAGTTATATTGTTATACAAGATTATATTGTTATACAAGGTTATATTGTTATACAAGATTATATTGTTATACAAAGTTATATTGTTATACAAGGTTACAGTGCTATATTGTACAAAGTTATTGTAGTGTTACAATATTATACAAGGTTATTGCAATGTTATTATATTGCAATGTTATTTCATAGGGTTGTTATAGAGTTATAATATTATACAAGGTTATAATACAATTATGAAGTTATAGAAGAAATGTTGAGAGTTCTTTTTGGACGTTATATGAGGACTAAACGATTTTTATGTAGATCTATCTCAGGTGGAAAGCGAAGACCCTGAAGAACGATAGGATGCAGGTGCGACCCCTTTATCAAGGTCCTGATACTTTCGGTGCCCCAGACTCTTCAAGCTGACGAAAGGAAGAGAAATCGTCCTTCGAGTTTGAAAAGAACCATCCGATACTTCGCATACCAGATGATCGTCATCCGAGGGAAACAGGTGATCTGGTTAATGCAAAAATGACCCATATCTTGCGATTCACAAAATTAAGTACTATACATGTATACAAATTTAAATTATTACACTTATACATGTAGAACAAAATTTAAATTAATATACAACTATTAATACACATACAAACATCACAGTAAATACACTAGTTCAATAAAACTCAATTAAAGCTTGTTAAATAAATTAAATCAAAGTCAATCAATTGATTGTGAATTATTATAAAATTCAAAATTTATTAAAATGTTTATTATACAGAAGTGTGTATTATTACTTGATCCTGTCTTTCCTTGATAAAATTAGTAATGTTAAAAAGACGATGTGATTAATAGATACATCGAGTGACGCAGAATCGATTTGTTCTTTTTGGCCCAGTTGTTTCTTGGCGCTCTTCGTTATTTCACTGTTCCGTCGAGGAAGACGAAAGTGCCGTGGTTAATTGACTTACAGGAGCGAAAGCGACGCAAAATTAATTAAACCATTAACCCTTCGAACCAGCCAGCGAATATTCCTAAAAGCTGCACCGCATTGAACGGTAATTCACTGCCAATGGTGCACTTTATGGAGGATCTCTCTTGCCAGCCATTTGCAATCGGTTACACGATATCTGATCTATCTTACTTCTTTGTTTACACTTTCTTAATTTTTGTATGCAATTTTGTTGCAAACCTCGTTTCTTTTATTTCAGAAGAAAAGTTGAATTAAAATTTTTAGTTATAAATTTTCTCAGTTATAAAATTATTTGATTGATGATCAAAATTAAATAAAAATTCATAATTACAAAATTATTTAATTCATGATCAAAATTAAATAAAAATTTTCAATTACAAAATTATTCGATTAACAACAAAAATTCAATGACAATTTAATGATAAAAATAGGATAAAAAATTTGAATTACAAAATGATTATAAATAAAAATTCCCAATTACAGAATCATACAATAAAAATGATAATTGTCAATTTCAAAATATTCCATAAAAATTTTACTTTTACTTTAAATACAATTACAGAGACATTCGATTAATAACACAAATTGATGAAAGGAAAATAATTTGAACAAAAGTCATTAATAAAAATTGGTTTAGAGTCTGAGGGAAGCAGAAATGGAAATCTTGAATTTTCCAAGCAATTTTCCATTAGAGAAGATAAAAGAACAGAGAGATAAGATAAAAAGAGTATTATGAGAAGAAAGAACAATGGTTCGAATAAGCGAAGCAATCATAATATTTCCATTGAAACACCTGTAACTGTATCAACGTGGTATTTGAACGCGTGCTCGAAATGGGACACACGTAGCAGAACACCTTTGTTTCGATCGTGTTTGTTAATTAGCCACGTTTATGCTAACGCGAAATTACCAGGAATTATTAATTAATCGTAAGACCTTTACACACGGCATTCTTGTTGGCCGCTGCTTCACCCCTGACCAACAACAGAATGGTGTCAAGGTTTCGCGTTCGACTAAACTTCGATAGTAAGAGTAATCTAGGACGTGGTGTGTTAATAGACTACATTGGGAACGTTGTCTCTCGGTCTCGCTAATTCCCGGATTCTTCGATTTTAAATTTACGAATTCGTAAATGTGATTCTTGAAATTCTATAAATTCTCTAATTTTTATATTTTGAAATTTATTAATTTGTTAATATTAAAATAGTCAAGTTATCTAAATTCGAACATTTTGAAATTTTTATTGTGTAAAATATTCTTTCAAATTTTTAAATTATCAAATTCGAATGTTACAAATTTTCAAATGTTCGAACTTTGAATTTGTAGTTTTTTAAATTTCAAAATTGTCAAAATTTGTCAAAAGTCAAATCCCAATATTTTCAAATTCCCTAATCCCAAAATTCTCAAATCTCAAAATGTCCAAGTCTTAGAATTCCCAAATCCCAAAACTCCCAAGTCCCAAATAATTCACCAAATTTTCAAATCGTAACATTACGCACCCAACTAAAAGCCGCATAGAACGTTCGTCTTCGGTCGTACTTCGTACTCAATTGTGAGAAGTAGAAGAATGATGTCAAGGTTCCCTAGTGCTAGTATTAAATTAACATTAAGCTCGCGTAGGATGCAGTCTCGTAAAGACACAGGTGTTGCACGCTCAGCGCTAATTTATCCTAAGTAGAAATTGCATTGTGATCACTCATCTTATTCCGACGTCCGGATATATGGCCACTGCTATATATTCAGTTATATGCAATTCCAACTGATCGACGTTATGTCTACGTGACTGAATTTCTGTTAAAAAACTGTTCAAAGAACATGTTATAAAATAACCTACCAAGTATTAAAATATTAACAAAAATATTTATTTGAAATTCATATGAAGTAGCACTTATGACGCGCCATTGACGCACATGTGACGTACACGTGTCATACGACGCACATGTGACGCACTTTCGGCGCACTCATTACACTTCAGATACAACAAATAAAAATTATATTCGCTGCACGATAGAGTGGAATTTAATACCAATTGTAATTTGCATAATTAACCCCTTGTCATATTTTGAATTTTACTCGTGATGTACTCACAGCTCAAATGTAACAAACCTTACGCCAAATTTGAATATTCTTCAACTTGAAAGATCCAACTATAATTTGTATAGTCAAAAGAAATTTTGTACTTCTCTCCCCCCTTCCTTCTTTCCCTGGTCGTACCTTCCCATTGTCCCTGGTCGGTCTTGTTAGTCTCTTAATTTCCCATCTCCCAAAGTCTTTTGTAATTTCCTTACCCCCCTATCCCCCCTTCCTCGCTTTGCTCCCCTTTCCCCCACTCCCTGACTCCTGTTCCGAAGCTCGGAATATTTTCTCTGTTTCCAACTACCCCCGTACCGTGATCGAAAGTCATAACAACAATTCGAATACAGAAAAGATTTTTCGTCCTCGCCGGGATTCGATCCCGCGACCGCCGGATCGTGGATCCGAGCCTTTACCGCCCGAGCTACCGAGGCCCCAGTCTTGATACTTCATTATAAGGATATCATTCGTACAATACTCATCGGTACTCGATTATATTTTAATGTTCCCGATAAAATAAACGTCTGCGGTTTATTACACGTCATGGGTTGGCATCAGTACATATCACGATTACGGAGATACGTTTTATCGAGCCGATGCAGTCTACACCGGAAACGGAATATTAACCTCAATTAACATCGATATTCCTGTATCGTGGCAGTTCGGTATGAATAATGTGCGGGTGACTAAGATTTCTTCTTCCTCTGTCAGCTACTGATTCCCGAATGATTTCATCGCGTCGACCCTGCAAGACCTCGAATTTATTCCCTGCGTCATGCTGCTCTAATTATTCCTCCTAACCGCCGGAAATTAATTTCAGCTCCATTTTGAATCATCAGACTGATCCCAAAAATTTTTGTCTGTCTCCCTATCAACTTTAATCTTCTCTCTTCTTTTTTTATTTTTTTTTAGTGGACAATTGATTGATTAACCTTCCGATTCAGAGGATGCTGGATGAACACTGATCGGTGATATGCATCTAGGGATATTCTGAACTGTCCAGGGACATTCTGAGCTATTATACTCCTCTTATAATAACAATTGTCGAATAATTGTTCAATTATTTTTTTATTCAGACGAAGACATAACCAACTTTATTTAATTATTATCTCATTATTTTGAATTGAATTGTTTTTGAATTATTAAATATTTTTCATGCTATTGAACTAGTTCCTTCTTCGGTCCGTTACCTAATCTCATCAAACTTTTACTTAATTACGCAAATTATTCACCTACCTAAACCGACTACAAATAATTCCAAATGCGGATAGAACAAAATGTTAACGGGCTAACGGTGATATAACGCGATTAGTGGTTGTTGGCCGGCATGTGAGGGCTGTTTGCCTCCTTCGTGAATGGAGGGGGCAAACGAGAGGACCCAAAGTGTGAACACAACTCGAGGTATACATTCAATAAAAAATGAGCAGGTGTTTGGGACACGGGTAACAGCGGTTGCCTTCTTGCAACACCTGCCCAGAATAAAATACTTTTTGTCAGATATCAAACTCGTGCCGGACATCTTACCTTACCGGGATATCGGCCTGCATCGATCCATTTTTGTTCTACTGATGCAAATAATAATGTGTAAACGGGGACAATTACGTAACAACACGTTTTTAGTGCAAGATGGTGGAGGTGGAAGGGTGAATTCTTTTATGGGAATGCTGCTGAGGATACTCTCATTTATTTTTGTTTAACTTCTATTCAATTTAATTTTCTTTAGAATTTAGTTGCTGATGAAATATAATATTACATTCATATGTTACATATGTAATATTACATACATATGTTGCATGTGTGTCATAGTACATACATATGTTACTTGTATAGTACTATGGCATTATATCATATATGACACACATATGTTACATATGTCATACTACATACATATGTTACATGTATAGTAATATGGCAGTATATCATATATGACATACATACTTCATATGACATTAACATATTACAAGGAAACCCTGTATGTCATATAATAATATACAATAAATTGGAAGATTGATATTCTATCACATTACATTATAATACTAGACTTCACATGTCACATATGTCACATATGAAAATTATAAAAATGATATTCTATCTATAATATTAAATTTTTAAAATCCTTTTGTGGAAACTGTAGAAAAGGAAATATGTGAGTATAAAACATCATATGTTATATCACATACATCATGTGTTAATCACACATGTACATATGTCTTATTGTACGTCTTACTGCATATCACATGGTGTGTCTCATTGTCTCTTATATTATATAATTTTTCAAATTCACTCTCCAAATAAATAAATTAAAATTTCAAATCTTCAGAAGTTTTGAAATTTTCGTAAGTTCGCTTACGAAGATCATAAAGAGTTCAATTTTCGACGGAGTCCAGCTACGGAAACCCCATTGTACTACCATTATTTATGGCTCGAAATTTCAAACAAAAGAACCCGTCCGATTTCTCGACCCGTACGAATAATTGAGCTAGTTCTGTCTCGGATGTGTGCAGATATATGGAGCACACGTGTGCTGTACTACACATACGTGCATATAAGTTGAAGTGACTTGGAGGAGCTGTGGCTTACCCGCGGATGTGGCCCCGTGAAATAATTATAACACTCGAACATACAAACCAGATTTTGCTAGGTATTTATCAAGTTATCCCTAACATTGTTAACAAATATTATGTCAAATAGGAAATTTTCAGATTTTGAAATAATTTATTTTAAAAAATAGTCTTCATAAAAAATTCTATTGTCAATTTACTGCGACTGAAATATTTCGAGATCGATGTAAAATGTCCTCTTTCATTCCCACTTCGTTGAAACATTTTCAGATTAAATTCCAATGCGAAAATCGTCAGTTTTAGCCGGATAATAAGAGATTTAATTATACACGTGCCAGTCATAACTTCGAGTTTAACGCCACTGCATCGACGAAAAATTGCCGTTTATTCAACTCGCTACTATTTATCTATATAATTAAATTTCTACGGTAATTTAACTTCCGGCTCTCAAATATCCGAACCTTTCACGAAATCTACAACATGTTCTATTTATAAAACCGCCACTCGTTAACCTACATTTCATTCCAATCACCGTGATACTAATTTCATCCAAGGGAAAAAGGAAAATGAAATAATCAGCTCGCTTTCGGCGACGTGCTTTAACTAACGTACAACTGATCATACAAATTCTAAATCATAAAATTCTCAGTTAATATTATCATTAAAAAAAAGATCTTAAATGAACAGTAGAATCATTTCAAAAATCTGAAGGTACACTACTATTTTATTATAAAAATTCTTTCGGTATAAAACAGATTTGAATTTTCCCGCCATACAAACTCCGCCTTCTACCTATAAAATTCACCAGCTTTAAAAGTTTGTCGACAAAAAGTTTCTTAAATAAAATCGAACCCTTAGAAGGGGTGCGAAGGCTAACGGAAAAACGGGCGGCAGTTTTACGGAAACGGATAATTGGGTCGGGACAATTGGTGAAACGGATGTGCCAAACAGACGGCCTATTATCGAGGGGCAGATTAAGTGTTTCATTTTTAATAATTCGTATATTTGGTCAAGGACTGGGCTGGCCGACTGTTCTGGCGAGGGTCGTGTCAGTAAGCCGGCCAGGTGTTTCACCGCCGCTATACAGGGTGTTCGACAAAACCCATTCACAAAACACGATATAAATTTTGTATGTTCAATACGGGGTGTTCGAATCGATCAATATTTATATGCTGCCCGAGTAAAATGCGTAAACGTGGGAAAGAACCTTTTCGGAGATGCAAACATTTTTGTATGTTCATCGCGATCGACTTGCCGGCTTCTATGATCGCGATGTTCACCTCGGTGTTTATAAACCGCGTTCCGAATGTCCTCGTTCGGTTTCCGCGCGTACCTCGTCGCACGACTTCTTTTTCTGGGGATATTCGGAGAGCAAAGTGTATTCTCCGGCGAGAAATCGGTTGGAAGAATCACGCGACCGAATCCACCGTGCTTTTCGAATAATTCGGAGACGCGGAATTTTCGAGGGCGAGAGAAGATGGCGGACGCGTAAGAAAATGGAGGGTGCGTCACCTGTAAATATCGAAAAGCAATTTTGACGTATAAAAATGTTTGTATATTTCGAGCTATTTGTGGCTTTTATTGTCGTCCTATGTGAATGGTCTTTCTTGAACACCTTGTATGAAACGAAACAACGCCGATTTTCTGGGTCGTCACGCCAGACGGACACCCTGAATCCTGTGTTTGGCACATGACCGTCGTGAACATATTTTACTACCTCTCTATGTAGGTCACACGCGCCGTGCCTGAACCTATGATGTATCGTGCATATGGTTTGATTTTTTTCTTCGTTTTATCACGCATTTCAAACCTTAAACGAGGTTTATTGCGCGTGTATAGCGGCGGTCAAAAGTTTGGGAAGGTGACGTGGGTTTTAGGATTTGGAGATTTGGGAAATTGGCAAAGTAGGAAATTTGGGATTTGGGAATATGGAAGTTTGGAGATTTGGAGATTTCAGAATTTGGACGTTTAGAGATTTGACAAGTTGGGAATTTAGGGATTTGGGGATTTAAGGAGTTGGGATTTATGTATTTGGAGATTTAACGAGTTGGGATTTATGTATTTGGGGATTTAAGGAGTTGGCATTTATGTATTTGGGAATTTAGGAATTTAGGAATTATGTACTTGAGAATTTATGGACCTCAGGATTTGCAGACTCGAATATTTGGAAATTTGAGGACTTGGTAACTTCAGACTTCTGGATTTGAGTATTTGGAGATTAGTATAAAGCACAATATTGAGAAAATTTTTATAATTCCTAAATATTTATAAATATTGGGAAGTTAAATAAAAATTGAACCATGACTATACTAATGAAAGATTAATTATCCCTGAAAAATAGAAAAATCCAAAAATTTGCACGTGTAAAAGTTTCGGATTTCAATATCAGTTACGTGTTTCAGTTGAAAAAATGAGTGAAACTGAAAACTGGCATTGAATTTAGAAAAAGTTCAAGTTCCATGAATATGTTCGAAACCGAGCAACGACCTCGAATGAGCAGGTGGCCGACCCGTGGTGTCCCGAAAAACGAAGATGTCCAATCACTACCTTGAAAGGTGGTATTGAGTTCGACTCCGGAGACTCTCGCTTTCGACACTTCGAAACTTGCCGATCACTATCAAATCAAAATTCTGCTTGTAGAAAAAGAAATTTACTGCATTCTTGTATTACTCTTCTGCCACATATAATTTCTTGTACACATTTCAATTTTAATTGCTGCTTTAAATAAGGGATTTACGGATATAGAAATTCAGGAATTCGAAGATGTAGGTAATTTAGGATCGAACGAATGCGTCATTTTCGTTCGAAAATGGCATGCAAGAAGAAAGCAAGGGAATTTCGAGCATCGATTCGTTCGCAGACCTTCCCACCGTTTTCGATTTCTGTTGGTCGTTTTTGGTGTTGGACCACCCGAAAGGTGTGCACCCATCCGGGCAGACTCGAGGGTAACTCGAGCTCCTGAGGTGCTCATGCTGGTACCCAATGTCAGGGCTCTTCTCCGTTCATCTTTTGTTTCTGAAAAGAAGTTTCATCGAGGCCTCGTGGTATCCTGATCTCTTCTCTCGTTCACCTTCACCTCGTTCTTATTTACCGTCGATTCTGACTTCTTATCACGATTCGCTTCGCTCGATTTGTCAGCTGTTTCGTAGCCTCTGACCTTTCGATCGAGATTTTCGAGATGCTCGAAAAATAATCGTCAAGAGAATTTTGTTCCAGGTAGCCTTCGAGTTTGCATTTATACAAATTTTACAGGATTGTATTTAATAATTATAAGGGTTAACAAGATCTCAAGTTTCACTGTTTTCTATACTTTGATAATTGTGTGCAATTTCTATTTTTATGTGACGGTGAGTTCTCTGTAAATACTTCATTTAAAAATAAAGGACTTAAAGTGTTACACAATGTTAGAAAGAGATCCTACACCCACTGTAATTATTCTCGCTGGTGGCGTCAACGAATCGATCGAAGTTCCTATAATAGAATCGAGAAGGTAAATCGTTCTAACGACTCTTCTATCATTTATCTAATTCCTTATTTTGATTATCGTATCTTGAATTTGTAAAGTCAATTCAAAAAATTCATGTTGCGATACAAGTTTATGCATTTCTATATTGTGAGACAAGTTTATATATTTTTTTGCTGTGACAAGTTTATATATTTTATCGCAACAAGTGATATTTTCAAGTTTATTTCGTCTGTCTTTCTTTTACATTTTGCAAGTCTAAAATTTATTGTAACTGTGCAGGAATTGTAAAAATTAAAAACCGTCAAATTTATTTCGCACTGTTTCTTTGTTTTGAACTATCAGAATTTTTGTCTACCATTTTGTCTCTTACCATGCAAATTTCTTATTAAATTAATTTGAACAAAAATTGTAGGAACTAAAAATCACAAGATGAAATCTGTCAGTTAATCCAAACCGTCGCCATCTTAGTCACCTCAGCTATTTGATGCACCAATTGCGAAATAAATGGTCCCTAATTTCCTCCATGTGTAGAAAAATAGTAAAAATTAATGTGAACAAACCTATTAATCAAACCCCAAAAAGAAATGAATCGCAAAATGAAATCTGCCTCTACCCTTGTTATCCCAAACCGTCGCCATCTTAATTAACCCACCTCCGCCATTTTGTCTACCGATCTCAAAGCAGATAATCTCTAATTTTCCAATTCCCTTCGCATGCAAAACTAATACGAACTAATCCCAAAAAACTAAAAATCAAAATGAGCAACCCTCAGAATCGTGACAAATGAAGAATTAATCGTTCCGATAAATCGCAATCGGTTTCACGGTCCCGCGAGCAACAGCGGCGAGATCGATATAGTTTCGTCGAACAGAACGGAGGTAAATCACTCTCCGATGACCTCCGTTGAAACAACGCTGGTTCGAAAGGGTCACGGTGACCCTCGCCGGTTGGCTCTCACCTCGTTCGAGGACAGATCGATGCTCGAGCAGTGTCAATGTCAATCCTAGGGCGGAGATGCGCGACGAGACGAGAGAGGGTTGCAGCATTGCGTCACCCTGACGTCAGAGCAACCCCTTTCGCCTTTACATCCTCCCTGTTTACCCTTGTACGGGTAAAATACTCGAACCACCCCTCGCAATCGCTAGGCCACATTAGCCTTTTTCCGACTGTGAAACCACGCCTCGCCGACGGCTTTACCACCGTGCCGGCCCAACCTGTTGATCTACGGACGAGAATAAACTCGGCAACCCTCATTGTGGAAAATACCGGGATCTCTAGGACACTGTCAGATCGATGGACATCTAGAGACCGGCTGACGGGCTTAAAGGGTTTGAACAGAAGGGGAAAGGGTGAAGAAAGGTGCTTCGATGTGAAGTAGAGACTCTCATGTGGAGGGTGAAGGTGGTTTCTTGGGAGTTGTTTGCAAGTTTAGGATTTCAGAATTTAGGGGCTTGGGGAGGTGGGTAGTTGGGGTTTGAGTATTTGGAAATTGGGGACTTGGGGATTTTGTGGGGAAGTTGGGGATTTGGGGATTTGAGGATGTGGACACTTGGGAAGTTGGGAATTTGTGGATGTGGACATTTGGGAAGTTGGGAATTTGAGGATGTGAACATTTGGGGATATGGAAAGTTGGGTAGTTGGATATGGAAAATTGGGAAGTTGGAGATTTGTGGATTTGGACATTTGGCAAGTTAGGTACTTGATTAGGTACTTGATTTGGAAATTTAGTGTTTATGGATTTAGAAGTTGAAGAATTTTGAAATATGTGGAATATGAGGATATGGGGATTTGAAGATGTAGAATGTGTGCATGTGGGGATATGTACATATGTGACTTGGGATCTTATTATTTGAGGAATAGTATAATGTGGAACTTAAGGATTTGGGCACTAAACAATTTTGCTAAAATGCAATAAACAATTTTACTAAATTGAAATAAATAATTTTACCAAAATGAAATAAACAATAGTTCTCTAATAGAAACAAGATGACCAATAAATAAATTGACCTTAAAATTGAGACCTAACCCCTAGCCACATGTAACCCATGACGAAAATAGCTTAAGCTCTGAATCGAGAGGTTGGAGGCACTAAATCCGCCATTATCATTTCCCAGCTTAAAAGTGCGGCCATTGTCTCCCATAGAAGCGAGACCGGCAATTGCCTTCTTCTCAGCGAGCAACGCTATTGAAACGTTTCTAATCGTATCTGTCCGAGAGCCTCTGCGATCGACTTGCTATTCATTCATCCAAGGTCGAAGCAGCACTGTGAAAACTCTTTTCCAATAATTGGCTTCGTGCAACGAATACAAAACACCTAACACCCCCTTGCTGTCGCTGTCCAATCAGTTTGGATGAAAAAAGTGAATGGGACTTCAGGAAGGAAGTAAATGTCTATTAGTACGAGGAGGGAAAAAAGTTTATACTTGAAGAGTTATATAGAATAGAAATAATAGATGGGTAAGTTTGAGGGGATGTTTTGGGTGTTAGCCTCGTGTTTTATGGCAGGTTGGATTGTTATATTTAATTATTATATTGCTATTGTAGGCAAGTTTTAGATCAAGTGTTAGGGAAATAGTATAATGCATATAATATAACAATTTATATAACCTAACCTAGTTTATCTAATATGACGTCAACCTAACCTTAATATAATCTAGGTCATATAAATTAATGGTCATATACAGAACATGAAATAAGAGGAATGAGAGAGTCATTCAAGCTTATATAATCTGAACTAATCTATCTAATGTATCGTGTACAACCTAGCCTAACCTTGATACCATCTAGAAACGGTCATATAAGTGAATGGTCATATACAGAACGTGAAGGCAGTGGAATAATTGAGTCACTCAAGCTAATATAACCTAACCTAATCTATCTAATGTATCATATACGACCTAACCTAACCTTGATGCAATCTACAAACGGTCATATAAGTGAATGGTAATATACAGAGAGTGAAAGGAGAAGAATGAGCAAATCATTGAATATTTAAGCAGATTCATGGTCGCGACATGTTATAGTTATTAATACTAATATTGGCTGACATATTGGTCATCGTACGGAAATACGTGTGCTATTATTAAACAGCCGTGATTTTGCCGTGGAATCTTCGAGAAGATTATTAATGAACACCGATAATTATAAATGGTCGACAGGCTTTCGCTCATCGTTCGCGAATGAACGACTACGATCGAACACACAGACGTGTCACGACCGCAACTTTTATGGGTCATCGGTGACCCACGATCTTTAACTTTCACTGAATGAGTAGGGTAAATCGTATCAAATCGATGAGCCTCGTTATCCGCGGAGCAGTCTAACAATACTGTATGCAGGTGTGAACCGCGGATAACGAAACCGTATATATGGTGCAATTATTGCATTCGGAAATTAAATATTAAATTTGTTAAATAACAGAAAATTAATAAAAGACTGAGAAGGAATATTGTGAACATAAATTTGAAGAATTTTTATAAAATATACTGCGACAGGTTGGTGAAATAGATTGCTTTGAAACTTTCATAAATTTAATTTTATATTACCTCACTCTGTTATTTAATTATTAATTTCAATTAATTTTTCTCAATTTTATTTTTAATTGCCGCCTCGAATTAAATTTTCAGATGTGCAAATTAATTTTTCACGCCTCATATTTTGATTGCTACTTCTAATTTATTTTCTACATCTTATTTTTTAATCGCTGTTTTAAATGAATTTTCTAATTGCTACTTTTTAATTGCTGTTTTAGATTAATTTTGAAGTATTATTTTTTAATTGCTGTTTTAAATTAATTTTACAGTTATTTTTTTTTAATTGCTGTTTTAGATTAATTTTATGTGTCACTTTTTAATTGCTGTTTTAAATTAATTTTTCAGATATTATTTTCTAACTGCTACATCATTTTTAATTAGTACATTAAGTTATTTGTCCAGATATTATTTGTAAATTGCAACTTTCAATTAATCATTTCACTTTATTTTAAAAACGAATTAAATCCCTCTACATTAATCTAACACCATCATAATTAAACAAATTGAAAATGTATTACTAATTAAATTTCTCAAACTAATAAACTCGACCCGTCTCGTTTCATTCTTCTCCATTCCCAAGAAACTTTCAGCAAAGACTCCCTCACGGTTTCGTATTAATCATTTTAACGGTTGGATGGCGAAGCTATGGGGATGCAGAAGTCGTTTCCAGGGGATAGACCGTATTGCATGGCAATAGCACCGCCACGTGCCAAGGTCAACCCACTGAAGGGATGAGTTTAAGGTCAGGGGTGCGTCTCCTCTCGGAGGGTGCTAAAACGGAGACGCTCGTGAATAGGAAATGAAGAGATAAAAGAAACTTTCGATTTCGCATTCCGTGTATCAACTTACTTGTCGGTCTTCTATGCGATAAAACAAACATATAATCAAATAATCCTTATATTATTTCTTTTATTTACTTGACAACAGGAATTCTTTATTCGCTATGATTTATACATAATTACATAATTTAATTCCTGTAAGAACTGTACATTTTTTTGGGGGGAGATCAGATTTGGAATATGGCGATATATGGAGATGGCAATATAGGGAATGTAGGGGTATAGGGATGTAGGGATATGGGACATCAAGGTTAGATAGGGATATTGGGATCTGGGGATTTTGGGATCTAGGGATATAGGGATATGGGGATATAGAGATATAGGGTTATAGGGATATAGGGATATAGGGATATAGGGATATAGGGATATAGGGATATAGGGATATAGGGATATAGGGATATAGGGATATAGGGATATAGGGATATAGGGTTATAGGGGTCTGGGAATCTGGAAATTTCGAAATTTGGGAATCTAGTAATTTGGGAATTTTGGAATTTGAGAATTATGGAATTGGGGAATTATGGAATTGGGGAATTATGGAATGGGGAGTTATGGAATTGGGGAATTATGGAATTGGGGAATTATGGAATTGGGGAATTATGGAATGGGGAGTTATGGAATTGGAGAATATTGGAATTGGGGATTTTGGATTTGAGCAATTTTGGAATTGGGGATTTTGGATTTGAGCAATTTAGAAATTGGGGAATCTAGAAATTTGGGGATTTTGGAATTTGAGAATTTAGAAATTGGGGAATCTAGGAATTTGGAATCTAGTTATCTAGGGATCTAAGGATCCAATAATCTACGATGTTACTAACCCAAAAATAAAAACCTTGATCTAGGGATATTACTTAAATATTTCAGTACCTCCAAAATTGCTACATAAAAAATCCCCAGAAATCTTGCATCTAGAAACCTAGAAACAAATGTCTATAACCAGCAAAAGTACCAACTCTCAATATATAACTATTCGAAAGTGTCTGTCGTCGATAAGAAGCTTAAATGACAAGTAACGAAGAGAAATTAAATTTCGCGATGGACAAAAAAAAAAGTACCCATAGCATCGCTACGGAATCAGAGCGTGGATCGCGAGATGTGGACAACGTTGCTTTTATTTCAGACGTTCGTACACGTACTTCCAGATACGAGATTTTTTTATAACAATTCACGTAGGCGTACTGGGGATAGGGGAACATCAATTTAGCTATTGATAACCGTTTACGACCTTGGCCTTGCTCGTTACAATAAAACTGCTCGCATTCGATCAAGATGATTCACACGTGCTCCCGAGCCTCTGCCTTCCGATATTTTTAGAGACCACTCTGATCGGCGGATTTTCTCTTTCTTTTTCGCACTCGATGATAGAGCTTCGATGAAATTTCTACGTACCGTTGATTTATTCCTTTGGGTGGATTGATGCTGAAATAGGAACGGATAATGGACTTCTAAGAAAGATTTCAGTGCTTATATTAGTCTTTTATCGTTGTATTGTTTTTGACGCGGAGATTTTTTGTGGTTGCACTTTTGATAGTTTGATAGAGAAAAATTTATAATTGTGGTGGTAACATATATTATTTATTCTTGTATGATTTATCTGTTTCAGTGAAATGTTAATTGCTTCTTCATTTGTTGTAATTTATCAAAAAAAGTGTAATATATCAAATATCTCTAATATATGAAAAATGCAATATATCAAATATGCACAAAAATTTATTTTCAATTTCATGTACGATTTTTTCAATAAATGTACAGTGAATTGCTACAATAAATATACCATAAATACACAAATTTTTACAACAAATTGTAGTAAAAGAAAAATGAACAGGTCCAGCAGTTCTGCAATCACATCATCACAAATGAAATTTCACATCAAATTCGTCGAAAATTCATTGTACAGCAGAAAAGAATACTAAAAGAGTGGTGTTTACGTTCGAAAGTGTATGGGGTTAACCGAGGATGGCGAAAAAGCATAAATTTCCAGCTGCAGCTCAGTCGGAGTTTAAGCAAACTGCGGAGATTTGAAATAACACGAGGCGATGATGGAAATACAGGGAAACGTGTGCGATTCATCTAGATCAGTGTTTCCCAACCTCTCTAAAATTCAGCTCCTGTGTAACACACACATCATTTTTAATATTTAAAAATTCATTTGTTCACCGAACAAGTTATCTCAGATGCAGTTAGCTTATATCCAAACAAGGTTATCTTTCACTACTTTTGAACTCGGTAGTAATTCTAAATAATTTCAGGTTATGTCTACTATTCAAATCTATAGATCTTTCCCAATCTTTTCTGCGCCTCTCTGCTCCCTATGTAACATTTTTAATATTAAAAAATTGTCCACCGAAACTTAAATGAAGCTAGGAAATTGTCGAGGAAACACGGTAAGTTCGAAACGTATGGAGAAGCGAAATTCAAGTACGAAATAATTTTAACGAAAGATTTTTCTCTGTTATTTGAATCGTTAGTAATTATTTATTACTCGCATTTAGCGGGGTCCGCTCGATGCGTGCTGCAAAGAGATTTTATGTTAGCTTCCAATTTAGTTAGCTTCGGTCTCGAGTCTCCCCGTTGCGTTATATCCTGCCGATTTCTTTTTTACCTGCAAATCTATGCCACTGTTCGGCTGAATACGACGAGGTGGCAATAGTTTTCTCGTTTCGTTGAATTTGGATATTTCTTTGATCTGATTTTCGAATGGGTTATGGCCGCCATTTTGATGAGCCATGAATTGAAACTAGGTTAGATTCCTTAGTTTCATGGATTATATTTAGACTACTTCAGATTATCATATCACTGTAATGCTTCTGTAAAGTATTGTAAAAATATTGTATAAGAAATGTCACCTTAATGATTACATTGCTTCCTGTGGATCTCGCGTTGGGAGACACTGATGTAGATGGTTTAGTCTCCAGAAATAGTGTCGAGCGAGTACCGTAAACGCGGAATGCCGGTATGCAGCCATATAGCGAAGTGGCATTGAATGGTACGCGTAAAATGCATCGTTGCTCCACCCTTCAACGAGTTGCTTTCAGTTTGACATTGAAAGACGAAGAGTGCAAGGAACTTTACGTCCGTGGCCAATTCACGACAGCTGGCGTCACTCCATCTTCTTCGTTGAAGCGCTTCGAACACTAATTTCGAACATATTATGGATGTTTTTAGTGAATATCAGTGCTCGGATTCAATTATGATTTGGATATTGCTTTTAGATTGTTGTTAGGTATTGATTTTCTTTTCAGGTTCTTAAAGTTTTAAATCACAAAATTGTCCAACTTCTCAAAATCCCAAACTTGAACATATCTAATGATCCAAATATCTCACACAAAAATATCCCAATAAACTCCTAAGAATCAACGAGTGAATCAACGACTACTTCTCTCCCCCAGTGTCTGCAATATCCCTAGAGAGAGATTTGATATCAAGTGTACACGAGGGCGTACCGCCGAGGAAGATGGAACGTACTTGAAGCGGAATCGAGAGCAAGGATCCCATATGAATTGGCACGAAGCAATGAGTGCATCGGGTGAATGGCCGGCCGTGCATCCAGACTGCAGACGTCCAATAAAAATATCTTACATTGCCGTCTGTCTCTCTCTGACTCTCTTCGAAAAATCCTCTACCCTCGTGCATCGCCAAATTATTTTTATTGCCGGATAACCGACGAGAACCTCTTGCTCGTTAGCCAACGGGCCTTCGTGAATTCTTCGTCGATTAAACGACCCTCACCTAACATTCTATTATACATTTATTTAATTCATCAAATCTTCTAGAAAAATTAGAATTATATGGTAAAAAAGTTAGAATATGTTGTTACATCCCTTAATGTGTGGTGTATGATATACTCGTGCTATATTGCATTATGTACTATTGTTGGTATTATTTAAAATTGAATATTTCATGTAATCAATTTATGTACGGTTTTTGGATACATTATTAAGGGGGTGGAAATATATGCATACTGTATTTGGTGAAAATTATTTTTGTAGATACACATATGAATCACACATGTGTGGAACTTTTTTTACATTCAAACTTGATTTCATAATTGTAGATAGTTATAGCTGATATATATAGCAATTTACATATTTAGATATATATAACTACTATTAATAGAAGCTACAACATATGTGGAGGTACACATACAATTGCACATACGTGAATTTTTTTGATAAATAAATAAATAAATTTCCAAAAATGAATTCACACAAAATGTGCTTTACCAAATCATCTCCTTCACCAAATTATCGAACTTTGACTGAATAATAAAATAAATAATTTCTGTGAGTCGAAGGGGTTGATTTAAGCACTCAGACGACCCCTTTCGGATTTTCATTCAGCGATGAATCATCGCGATGTTACGCAACGACACGCGTATGCATGCGTGTGACCGGCGCGAGAATTACGACTTAATTGCCGTGGACGTAAGAATTATGGTCGGTCCACGTTGGGTTTTCGAGGGGACGTGAAATTTGAATTTACCGGCGACAGTTCGCGTCCACGTGCGGCTCGTGAAACCGCAAATTACAACGACGGAGTAAATCCGACACGCGCTTTCTTATTCGCCTCGTCTTGTTTCCCTAGCACGAGGCGTGCGTGAATTTCTCCCGGTGGTTTCGAATTCTCGTGCCAAGTAATTCGTGTACCGCTGTCACCTCACGCCTTCACGCACGATTTACGAACATACTCGACGCTTCTACTTAATCCGTGTACGCCCTCGGCTTACTTTTTTCACCTCCGTTCACTTTCCCGCACTTGCGTCACGTGGGTCGCGAGTAACAGTGATTGGTGGTGTCAGAAAAATTCCCTATGGACTGACGTCATGTTAATCTCGACACACACTCTGGAATAAGCTGTTTCTATAGGGAATTATAGGGGATTTGGGGATTTAGGAATTTGGGGAGCTTGGGAGTTGGGGTGTGGGGTTACGAGAATATGTGGATTTAGGGATCTAGGAATTTGGGAATGTGGGAATGTGGGAATTGGGAAATGTGGGAATTGGGGAATGTGAGAAGTTGGGAATGTAGGAATTGGGATATGTGGGAATTGGGAAATGTGGGAATTGGGGAATGTGAGAAGTTGGGAATGTAGGAATTGGGATATGTGGGAATTGGGAAATGTGGGAATTGGGGAATGTGAGAAGTTGGGAATGTAGGAATTGGGATATGTGGGAATTGGGAAATGTGGGAATTGGGGAATGTGAGAAGTTGGGAATGTAGGAATTGGAATATGTGGGAATTGGGGAATGTGAGAAGTTGGGAATGTAGGAATTGGGGAATATAGGAATTGGCAATGTGGGAATTGGAGACCTACAAACCTGAGGACGTAGAGATTGGAAGACCCACAAATTTGATAAATTAAGTATTTGGGGATATAGAGTTACGAAATCTAGAAATTTGAAGACTTTGAAATTTTGGAAAATAGGTATTCAAGAATTTGAGTTTAAGAGTTAAAAAATTTTAGAATTTAAAAATTTTAGTGTGAGAATGTAGAAATTCTCTACCAACAAAAATCTAGTAAAATTTAATAAAACCAAAAATTTGTATTAAACGCAGCAACGTTCATCGAAAGACAGAGTATCGAACAAAAAAGGAGAGAGCAGCGTATGAAAATCCAATAGGGGTCCTTCTCGAATAACCCCGAAAAACAAAAATAAGCTTACCCTTTTGGTCGAAGGGGTCCATATATTTCCTAGCCTCGTTCCAGCTCAGATACGCAGTAAAATGGCGGGTTTAACCTGTGCGTGTCTGTGGGTTCGGCGAGCGGGGTCGCGTGGGTGATTTTATCCGTTCGGAGGGGATGCATTTTTATTCAGATATGCCCGTGTTATTTCGATATTATGCTAACAACGTTATAAACAATGAACATTCAGAGCATCGTGAACGATTCTTGAACGCATTGGGTGCAAGAAAGCCACTTATGTAAAAATAGAACATAAATGTATCGTCGATTTATCGATGCTGAATATACATGGTGGCTTTTTATTTTGATACTTTGCGTTCTTGGGAATTCATTATATAATTATTTGAGTGATAAGTTCAAGTAATGACAAATTTAAGTAAATTAACATTTCCTAATTCCCACATTTCGTAATTTCTCACATTCCCAAATTCTTACATTTACCAATTCCCACATTCCCAATTTCTCACACTCCCCAATTCCCACATTTCCCAATTCCTACATTCCCTACTTCTCACATTCCCCAATTCCTACATTCCCAACTTCTCACATTCCCCAATTCCCACATTTCCCAATTCCCACATTCTCCAATTCCCACATTCCCCAATTCCTACATTCCCCAATTCCCACATTCCCCAATTCCCACATTCCCCAATTCCAACATTCCCTAATTCCTACATTCCCAACTTCTTACATTTACCAATTCCCACATTTCCCAATTCCCACATTCCCCTATTCCTAAATTCCCAACTTCTCACATTCTGAAATTCCCACATTCCCCAAATTTCCAAGTCTTCTAATTTCTAAATTTCCAAACTCTACATCTCCGAATTCCATTGTCCCCAAATTCCTTGATCCCCAAATCCTGAAATTCCCAAATCCCTAAATCCCCAAAACCACATATTCTCCTAACCCTACGCCCCAATCCCAAGGTCCCCAAATTTCTAAATCCCCAAATCTCCAAATCTCCAAATCCCCCAAATGACTCCCACCTCCTCACCACATCCCACAAAACACCTAGAAGGTCGTAGCAACTATTCGAACAACAGTACTGTCATCCGTGCATCGAGTCCGCGAGATCGGTAACCCTGAAGAGCAGGTACAGCACGTCCCTGAATTGAGTCAGCCAGGTCGCGTGGGTGATTCCGTCGGACAGGAGGGGATAACCCTCGGCGAACCGACAGGGTGGGGGTTCCCGAGGGCGTGCCTAAAGACGGCGGACCGTGGCACGGGCAGACGGGCAGACGGACGCACAGGGTACCGATAGGGATGCACCGACCTTGAAGGGATTTTTGCGTCTACCGTCGTACGTTCACCCCGTCAGCAGCGGAGCGAACGTACCCGTACTGCTGGTGCTCTCAGAAACGCGACTCCCTCTTTCTTGGCTCTTTGTCTCCCCTTTCGTTCCCGGCCCTTCACCCCTCGCTGCCAGCCAACTACTTCTGTAGCCGGCCCTTGCTTTTTTTCTTCCTCCTCTACCTACGGTCTTCGTTCCAGGCTTACTCGAGGCTGAAACTCGTCGGGAATCGGCTGCCTACCCTCGGAACCCTCTCCTGGCGACGCTCCAGGGGCGGAATTTTTGCGGTGGCGTCTTTGTCAGGACACCTTCCAGACAATGGAACGGACGGATAAATGGGAGAGAACGTAGACTACAGTTTTGTGAACTTCTTTACGGTCGGAACGTTTCCGCGCCGGTTCGCTCTTGTTCGTTCTTTATTTTTTGGTGCAGTCCCGCCTGGACCTTCTACGTCGTTAGAGCTTTCGAGTGAGGTTGGGGGAATTGGGTCTGTGGATCGGTTTGGATGAGATTCGACGATATTGCCAGTTTATTTATTCGTATTATACGAATATATTTGGTGTATGGAGGGTATGGATTAGTACATGTTGGTGACCTTCAAATATCTTGTCAAGGTCAATATTCTGAACAACTTTGCTCTATATATACAACCGTCGATCTGCTTTGGTTTCAGAGATATTTGCAAAAATATTTTGGACATGATATTTATTTACAGAACGTCACATGTTTCACCGATTTCAATGACCTTGAAATATGTTGTCAAGGTCAATATTCTGAACAACTTTGCTCTGTACATACAACCGTCAATCTCCTCTAGTTTCAGAGATATTCGCAAAAATATTTTGGACACGATATTTATATACAGAAGGTCACATGCCGCACCAGGTGCGTCTTGTGACCTGCTTAGTGCCGCACCAGGTGCGTCTTGTGACCTTCTTAGTGCCGCACATGGTGCGTCTTGTGATCATTTTAATGCCGCAGCAGGTGTGTCTTGCGATCATTTTGGTGACACACCAGGTGCGTCTTCCAATCATTTCTGGTGCGTCATCGACCTAAAACGTAAATAACGAAACAATCTATAAAAAATAATGAAAAATTCGAACAGAAATAACCAAATTCACCTTGAAATATCTTGTGAACTGATGTCTTGTATAAAATAAAGGAAATTAGCAAACATTACTCGCGAATCGAGAGTAGTAATCGCAGGACCTTGATCAGTTGTTATCTGTCGTGTGTCGAACGATTATGAAGCGATTGGAAGCTCTTTGGGGGGTAGCTGTACTCCCGTGGGCTTATCTGGCTCGGTCGACGGGCAATTAATTAAACGACAATGATCGCCGAGCTTCTCGCACTAATTAAGTCCGACCTCTGCAAAACGACTGCGGACTGTCTCTTAACAAGGTCGCTAGCTAATCTCCTTTTTTTTCTCAGGATTTTTTAGGATACACACACGGTCTGTTGTCGGTACACGTTCGTGTGTACGTTCTCTATGAATCACTCGGTGATTACTCGTTTCCAGGAAAATATTAATTCTGATTCGAATTATCTGTCGTGTGGGCAACAGTTGACTTGTACGTATACTTGTTTAGGTAGCGATATTGTGCATGCGTGATTATGTGCAATCTTTGCGGTTGGTTGTAGACTAAATTCATTTACTTGAGTTTTCTAAATTGATCAATTTTGAGATGTACAATTTTTCACAATTTATTATATTATTATAATTTTTTTAATTTTAGATAATTACAAAGATGGAAATTTCAAAATTTGTCACATTCTCAAAGTTCGAGATCCATAAATTCCCCAAATTCCCTAGATGCTCAAACTTAAAAATCCCCAAATTCCCCAAACTCTCACACATCAAACTACCTAAATATCCAACTTCCACCATAAAAATCCTCCTCAAAGAAAAATCCCTATAAACCCCCTAACTACTCTTCCTAAATTCCCCAAATTCTCCCTCTATCACTCCCCCAAAATTGCCTAAAAAGTCCCTAGTAAAATTACTATCCCATCACTCAGAAAAGTACTAATAAAATTACTACTCATTACCCAGAAAATTACCTCAAAAATTCCTCACAAAATAACTATATCATAAAAAAACCCATTTCGTCGTTCATCAAGATGTTGGGCACGTGGTTACCACGAGCCATCCCTGGTGTCCGATGCATCCCACAGATTAGGCTTCACGTACGGCAAGATGCACGTGCGTGGCGTGTGCCTAATAGCGCGTGCATCGCTCTCCACGCAAAGTGGAGGTCGTGACCTTGTGGTATATAGCCGTGGAAGGGTCGGTCGATTTACGCGGTCACGAGGTGAGATCGGAAAAGCCGATAAGCCATCGCGTTTAATTAACGATGCTTTCCACGTATTCACGTGTGTATATCCTCCTTCTTCGCTAACTGTCTCTTTTACCTTTGTTCCTAGGAAGTTACTACCTTCTTCGGGAATGCCAATAAACGTGCTAGTGTCCTTTTAAAACGTTTGTTATGCTTATAACACTCTTTCATGAAACTTTATCACATTCTTTATCTTCTTTTTTAATAGGTGCTCTAATATGGACTTTTCGAAATTGTTTATTATATTTTACAATATACTCAAATACCTGTATTTGAATGTAATAAATTATACAAGTAATATTATTAGTACATGAAATTGGTGGATAGTTATTTATTTATATAAAGCTTTATTTAAATGTACCAGTTGAGGCAGCAAGTATTCATGACGCACCAGGTGCGGCACCAAAAATTCACGTGACGCAACAAGTGCGTCCGATGACTTTAGTGCCACACGAGATACGTCTTTTCAATGATTTTGATGCCGCACCTGGTGCGTCTTGTGATCATTTTGGTGACACATCAGGTGCGTCTTGTGACTTCCTTGGTGCCGCACCTGGTGCGTCTTATGATTTCCTTTGTGCCACACATGGTGCGTCTTGTGATCTTCTTGGTGACACACCAGGTGCGTTTTCTGATCATTTTGATATTGCAATAGGTGCGTCTTGTGATCAATTTGGTGACGCACCAGGTGCGTCTTGTGATTAATTTGGTGACACATCAGGTGCGTCTTGTGACATTCTTGGTGCCACACCTGGTGTGTCTTGTGACCTTGTGACGCACGTGGTGCGTCTTGTGTAATTTATAATAAATGTAGACTTACCTAGTCTAGAACTCAACCTAGAAGGTCCAAAACGTATTTTAGCATATTGTGAGTTAAATAATAATTCCATTAACAATTATAAGGTTGCAATATATAAAGTTGTCAAAGTCTCTCCTACAATATAATTTCTGAAATGCAGAAGAAATCTTCAATTTATAATATTCCCCAGACCATTCAGAACATCCACACAAATATAAAAACTTTATCTTACAGTAAATAATTTAAAAAGGCAACAAAGTAAATATGAGAGTGTGTTCTATGACATAAATTGAATCTGGGATGCAGAAGAAAGCAACGACAGCTAAACAGGCAATTAATAAAGGCACGAAGAGCAGCGGAAATAAAAAGATGGCGGTGTGGGAACGAGATGGCACGACCTCGAAGGGCGCGGTCGAGTTCAGGCTAGACTGAAGCTGCCCTTGTGCCTAACCGACCTTGAGACAGCCCGTTTTGCCATAGCCTGACTCCTCACCGGCCCCACACCATCAACGCATCCTCTCTTGCTGCACAAAGAAACTGTCCTCGATGGGAATCACCTCAGTCCATTACCAGGAATTTTGCAAACGGAATTTCGCCGTTTCGGGAACGTCGTACTCTGGGAACAGGTGTTCACCACGGACATTTCATTCTTTCCTTTCTATTTTAATCGATACATTTTTATTCTAAGATGTCGTGGAATTATCTTTTGATTATTATAGAATTTTTAGTATTTTTCATTTCATCCCTTCGAGTAGTAGAATATTTTTTAATACTTCTTTGCCTCATTACAGTAAATTTAAAATGGCAACCTTTCGTTTATATAAAATATTTCGAATATTTGGTATTTTTAATTTCATCCCTTAATTTAATAGAATTTCTTTAATACTTCTTTGGCTTATTTCAGATAATAAAATTACTTCACTTAAAAAATGTGTTCAGTCGATTTTGATAGATCTGTAGTAAGTTACTAATGATTTGGTGAATAATTATTGATATGCAAAATAAAAAAGAATGTTTCCGCCCGGGATCGAACCGGGGACCTTGTGCGTGTGAAGCACACGTGATAACCACTACACTACGGAAACGTTGGAAATCGCTCTCGATTTTCTGCATCAGGTGTCCGATATTGTCCTTCAAATTGAATTATTTTTATCAGTTTGAAATAAATGCACTCTGTAGCAATTTACGAAGGTGAAGAAAAATTTCTAAATAGTTCCAAAAAGAATTTTTATAATTTTTTGAATACAACAATATTACAGTTTCTTAAATATTGACATCTCTCTTTTGTAAAAGTAGACAAAAATGAAATTTCTGTTAGTCAATTTTTAGTGTATTATTTTTATTAATATTAGTTGACACTCAGCTCCTCTCTAAATTAAACCGAAAATTTGTTAAACAAAAATAATGTTAACAACACAGTTAGTATGCAATACAATAATGTTAATAATTAATTAAACCTTGATATAAAATTCGTAAAATTAAACAAAAATATTTAATCACAATTTTCATTGTATTATTAACTATTTCTATTATTATTAAGTAATAGTTAACATTCTTAATTTGTAAATTTATTTATGTTGTGCATAATATCGTGCATAATACACTGAATTAATTTTCATTGTATTATAAATCAATCTTGTTTACAAGCTCGTTAAAAATTTATTGTTTCTAAATTTGTACAAACTGTTTCAACCTCATTTATCCGTCACGTTCAATATTTTCGACGGCATTTTCTGTGAAAACGTACAACTGGTAAAACACAAAATCAGCTGTAAATGGTAAACAAGGTCAGTTAGGACAAACGCGTGTATAAACTTTTTTTTTATTGTTTCCGCGTATTGATTTTTGAAATCGTCTGCGATCGCAGTCATACTTTATGTTGCAACCTTCAACATTAACCTCTTATCGTTCAACGATTATTCTACATTTATAACTTTATTGATTAATCTTTATCTAATTAATCAAAGGTTAAATTATTTAATATTAATATAACGAATCGTTTAATATTTTGAACAAAATTATTTGATATTTAATTATTAATAAATAGATAAGTTTGTTAAAATTTATTAACATTTATCTGCAAAGATAAATTTATTATTAAAATTAGTAAAATTATTAAGATTATTAAAATTTATTTAATCAAAAATTAAAATGTATATATTTCAAGATTAAAATTGTTGATAAATTGGCAAATTATTGAAACAATTCAAGAATTTTTCAGTTCTCTAGTTTTCCAAATTATGCAATTTTGAAATACACAAATTTCCCTAATTGTCTTAATTTTTCTAGTTTCCTAAATTCTCAAATATTGAAATCTTCAAATTCCCTATATTCTCAAATTCCCCAGATTGTAAATTCCTAAATTCTCAAATTTCTAATTTTTTAAATCCCCCCATTTTCAAATTTTAAAATCCCTAAATTTCGAATCCTCAAAATCCCCAAATCCTTCAATTCTGAATTTTCCAAATCCCCAAATTCCCTAGATCCTCAAACCCCAAATTCCCCAATTCTCAAATTTCCCCATTTTCAATTTTTAAAATCCCTAAATTTAGAATCCTCAAAATCCCCAAATCCCTCAATTCTGAATCTTCCAATTCCCCAAATTCCCTAAACACCATCTTCAATTATAAACTGTTCCCTAAAAAAGACCCTACAAATCCACTTAACTTTCCTAATTAACACTTCCTTAACTACCAATAAAGTTAAGCACCAAAACTACAAAATATCAAGTGCGGAAAAATATTTGAAAGATTCGAGAGATGCGTCACAGAATTTCAGAATAAAAATCCACGTTAAATTCGTTCGCTGCCGATAAAATGACCAAAAATCGTAAAAATCTGTTGGACGATTGCTCAGAAAATATTTCCAATATCCTCCGGACCCAGATTCACGGAAAAAGAAGGAATTCGTACATAAATAGAACTGACCTGCGCTATCAGGTCCAACACGCGCTCCTTTGTCCGCAGATTTCTCGGAACGTCGTCATTGTCTTCTTTGAAATATCGTTCGATCGATCAATTACGTGTTTATTCGCATTTTTCCAAATCATAGACCATGTAGAACACATTTACATTTTTGCTGTAACATATGATTTGTATGAAGAGACTAAATTTTGTAATTTTGTGGAATTTATTGAGGAAACTTGTTTTCGAGGCAACCATTTTGGTGTGCGCTCAGAGGCGCCATTTTGTTTTATACTGTTCACGGTGAGACACATCTGAGACGTTTCTAATTACTTTATTTTATTTTTTAGTAATATTATATATGTTCTTTATGTAAATATTACATTCTTGATGTATAAATTACATATACATATGTATATATTACATAAAGAACATTATATTAGAAGAAACAGACATATTAGTAAAACACAGTACCATTATTTTTATTAGGTTAGGTTTTAAAGTACGTCAGTTAAGTTAGGTCTTGTAGTACGTAAGTTAAGTTAGGTTTTGAAGTACGTAAGTTAGGTTAGGTTTCAAATCACATAAGTTAGGTTACGTTTAAAATCACGTAAGTTAGGTTAGGTTTGAAAGTACATAATTCCATTCAGCTATAAAAATACACATCAAACTTAAATTCCATTTCAAACCACATAAGTTAGGTTACGTTTCAACCCATGTAACATAGGTTAGGTCTCAAACATCTTCCATCAGATATCAAACTTACATAACTTCGATTACGTTCCAAAGTACGTAACGTCACTCAGGTAATAAAAAACAAGAAACAATGTGATGTGCATTCGTCGAACCACGATAAAATTGTGGGACTCGAGATACACCGTTGAAATGTTAGATCGTGATTTAGTACCCGATCCATTTTAGCATAATCAAGGAAGCCTAGTTGATTTTGCGGGTTTAATGAAGAGCTACGGACAGGTTGACGATCTTGCAATAATAGAAAGCCAGGGTTCTCCAGTTCGCTAAACTCGTTGCTACACCGTGTCATCGTGGTTGCTCTGGCGAAACTTTTACTTTTACTAAGGAGAAAGTGCACTGTCGCTGCACCTCTCGATTCCGTTTAGAATGCGACGCCATGCTCAATTTCTGCATGCATACTAACTCATTTCGTCTTAATCGTTACATTAATCACCCACTTAATTGGCACGAATTAAATACTACTCATTTTAATATTTCACAACTGGGTTCACTCGTGCAAGCTTTACTAGTGTTTTGTCGATTATGGGAAGATTTGGATTGGTTAGAAAATTTGGAGGGTTTGGAAATTTCAGATTCATAAAATTTACAAAATTACATAAATTTACAAAATTTTTAAAATATCAAATTTACAAATTTACAAAATGAAAAAAATACACAAAATTTCTAATTTACAAAATTACCTAAATATACAGAATTGCAAAACATACAAAAAATTGCAAATTTACAAAATTACCTAAATTCACAAATTTCAAAAAATACAAAAACCTAATTTACAAAATTTAAAAAATGCAACAAATTTTCAATTTGCAACCTAAATCAACAAAATATAAAATATATAAAAGTGGTAAAAAGTTAAAAGGCTGATAAATTTCACAAAGTGCCAGCAGGAAATTGTCACACAGCTCGATATCAGAACGAAACGGTTTATCTCGATGTCAGGAATTGTCCGGCGAGGGCATTGTACTTTTCCCATTTAATGGGTGACACACTTTCAGCAGGATCGCGAGAAAACGTGCAATTCCGTGCTGGTTCGTTTCGTTTCCTGGTTGGAGCAACGATCTGGCCGGTCGTTAGCCGCGGCACGTTGCATCGTGTGCATGCTGTTGCATATTGCATCGTCCGATTGTCTGGCAAAGCAATCACGCTGAAACATAGGAAAGCCGCGAATCAACCAGTCATCTCGTAACAGGCCGAATTTTTACGGGCAAAGGGGACTGGAAAGGTTCCTCCTATCGGCATCGATGAATCGTTATAATTAATCTATGAAATGTGCATACAAATACAAACTATTGTATAATACTTGCATAATGAATTGTATACCATTGCAGTTTTCACAATTCTCAAGTCGATTAATTTTCCTATATTTTACACCTGTACGAAGTTTCAACGAAATCCCAAAATCCAACCCAAATTGCAGAAACTTTGAAAATAAATTACTCCGAAATTTTCAACAGTTGCGACTTGTGGTTTTGCAAGATGATTAATTTCGACGTATTTCATAAGTGTACCAAGTTTGAACGAAATCGGAGAGTCCAAGGTCGTGACCACCCTCTGAACGCCTCGTAATTTGCAAAGAATCGAAAGCGATGATTTAGATTCAGGCGTGTTTGCAATAACAGCTTGATTTCACTCGGTACAGAGGGTTACAATAAAACAAACTCGTAACGAGTTCGAACGGAGAAAGTTAGCCTCATCTTCCTGGATCGAGCACGATTCTGGTGTCGTTGATCCAACGATGAAAAGTAAGAGTACTGAAGAAAGTGTGCGAACGAGGATGATCTGACCCAGTGGCATCTGCGAGCTTTTACGAAAGCAAGGTGTCGCAATGTGGAGGCTTCGATGGAAGTCGATCGGGACAGGAATGACCCGGCGGATAAGTTGGAGAGAGTGAAACTATCTTGGGCGATCTTCCTGGATTTCGTTGTGAAATGTCCCTAACTGGAACTTTTGCGGTCGAGATTTTAAGCATACGTTCAATATGTTTCTCATAGGGGAGTCCCACTATTAAATTTGCATGACTGTTAATTATTAATAATATTATTTAGTTAGTGATATACAAAAGTAGCCTAAAGCTAACTTCTACAGAACTTGTTCAGTGAACAATCGAGTTTTTGAATACTAAAAATGCGTACATAGGTGGCAGAAAATATATAGCACAAAAATGTTTGGTAGAGATTTAAACAGTCAGTAATTAAATACCGATTATCGAGCAAACACGATGTTGCAATAAATGCCAATTTTAGGTGGGTCGTTGAGCACACGAGTCTGTTTATCAGATAAGTATTTTCATTTTCGAACGCAAGCGGAAAAAAGAACGGCGTAGACTTTCAGGTGGAGGGACAGGGGGCACACGTTGATAACAAACCGATGACCTTGGCGTGCGTAGAATTGATAAGAATTGTAACTCTCGTATCACGGCCTCGTGCATATTTACCGCTCCCGGGACCTTGGAGCGATTAACCGGCAATAATTATTTTTTTCAAATTGCCGACATTTCGACCTGATCGAATTTTTTCATTCAAAGCGATGGATTTGTACTCGAGATGTACAATTCAACTTTATCTTCTCTGAATGTATTTCTTATTTCTTTGATACTGAAGACTTTATTTGTTCATTTTTAATTTTGCAATATAATTTATCTGAATTTAGCACGTGTGCTTGTATTTTTAATTTGAAATGAAACCTTCAAGTTTCAAAATTTGAATCTTGAAATTTTCGAATCTCTTTAAATTTCCCGACATTAAAATTCTGAAGTGAAATAATAAAAAGTGTCAACAGCATCAGAAAAGTAATAGGAATTATCAAAACTACTAGCAAGATTGAATAAAAAAGAAGCAAGAACGGGAAGAAAATTTCACAAGAATCCGATTTCACGAGCCACAAAATGGAGTTGCGCAAGACTCCGTCTTGGTCGAATTTCAAATTGAATATTTCTCGAGAGAGATCGATCGAATTTCTTTTATCGATAGTTTACGAGTATCGATGCAATAATCTTCATTATATTGTTTCACACTCGCAATACAGGTTACACTTTTCTCATAAAAGTCTACGTAATCCTTCCATGACGCTTTTCAACTTCATACGCCGTAAGTACCACTTTGCGATACTTTTACGTCATTAAATTCTGCTATACTTTCTACATGTCGAAATCGGCCATACGTAACACGTGCAGGAAGAAATTTACGTCCGTAAATCAAAATTAATGAAAGCACGATGTAATTTTGAGGGAAAGTGATTGCAGTGGACTTAACTTGACCTAACCTAACCTAACCTAAACTATACATGTCCCATGTATATTATAATATATGTAACCTACATCTCTGTCTCTTATATGATCACACACGGTGGTCATATATCCGGATATCACTGTTCGTTAGATAAGCGAAGAGACATCGGGGTTCACGTGGTCCACGTGGTGTCGGCACACGCTTTCACAACATGGCGACAAAAGCGGTCGTTCACCCTGGCTGGCTCGTTCGCAGGTTGTGTAACACGAACGAAACAATATGTAGGTCGCGTCTAGTTGTCCCGGTTTCGTCGGTTCGCCTCACGAGACTGATTACGTCAAGCGACGCTGGCTAATGCCCTGGGGAGAAATCTAGGGATATATGTACGACTCGGTTGTTTTACCAATTTCGTTCTTGGTAATTTAGTTTATGTGATGATTTTGGGTGCTGATGATGTACACAAGTGAGATCTGGTAATTAGTTTATTTATTGTTGTGAACATATGAAGTTTTGACATGTGAGCATATTTGATATATGAACATATGAACGTTTGACATGTGAGCATATTTGATATATGAACATATGAACGTTTGACATATGAACGTTTGACATATGAACGTTTGACATATGAACGTTTGACATATGAACATTTGACATATGAGGAGTGGACATGTGAATGTTTGATATGTGGACATTTGACATATGAATATGAACATTTGATATGTGAATGTCAAATGATATGTCATTTGAACGTATATGAATATATGATCACTTGACATATGAGCATATGAATACAAGAACATATGAACATTTGAACATGTGGACGTATGAACACTATGAACATGTGAACATATGAATTCATGAACATATGAACAACTGCACATATGCACATATGAAAATATGAGTACATAAACATATGAACATATGAAGTTTTTATAAATCCAAATGTGTATAATCTTTGAAATTTGCAAGTATGAATTTATAAATGTAAAACCTGATAAACTAGTAAGCTCGTAAACTCATAAATTTGCAAACTTGTCAACTTCTCAACAGTGATTCAAATAAATAACCAATAAAAAATTTTTAATAAAAATGTATCATTTCTAAAAAATGAAAAGTTGTCGAAAGTAGTCCAGTACAAAATAAACATGTGAAACGAGTATCAATATCGGAATGATGCGAATGTTCGACAGAATCGCTCGTTGTAAACCTGTTACATCGACGTGAACTTCCCGTGTGTAATTATTCTGGCATTGAGTAGCCACGATAATCGGTCCACGTGTCAAGGCCATGAATTAATTACGCTTACACGACGCTGTTTTTAAGTTGCTCGCGTGTGTTATTTTTCTTGATGTATTCAGTAATGGAATTAGAAATAAAACGTGTCCACGGGACAGAACGATATGAGAAACAGAAGCGAGCGAGCCCGTAGGACGTGGAATTGATTTTAATTAGCTACATGGGCCTTGCTCCAATTAATGAGGTGAACCACTTGACCCTTTGTTCTAAACCGACTATTATTTTCTGCTACATTTCCTTTGAAACGGTGGCCTGCTTTGACAGCTTAACGATCGCTCGCGCCTGATATTCTGTCGATAATCGAACTTTGCGTCTGCTTCGTACACCTCGGGGCAATGTACACTAGCGATACGTTTGTGGACTCAATTCTTCAATTTTCAAGGTTTTATGTTTATACATTTTTATATTTTTTTATATTTTTAATTTTGAACTTAGGCTTTCAAATTTACAAATTTGTAATTTTACTGTTCACAGCATTTCAACTATTCACATCTGAACAAATCAAACTGTCATATGTGAACTGATGCTTCATTCACATGTGAACCAATCAGACTGTCATATGTGATGTTCCAATGTGAATTAATCAGACTGTCATATGTGAACTCATGTTCCATTCACATGTGAACAAATCAAATTGTCATATGTGAACTGATGCTTCATTCACATGTGAACCAATCAGACTGTCATATGTGATCTTCCATTCACATGTGAACCAATCAGACTGTCATATGTGATGTTCCATTCACATGTGAACAAATCAAACTGTCATATGTGAACTAATGTTCCATTCACATGTGAACCATGAGACTGTCATATGTGAATTAGTGTTCCACCATATGTGATATGAATTATTTCCTCCATTTGCACTGTATGGTGCCTTCCTCGTTTCCTTAAAGAGAGATTCATCTCACTGAACCAAAAGAAAGTTCATCTGCGAGCGAGTCGAGGATTCGCTGTCAGCGAAGAAATCAGAAGAACGGCATCGCGGAGGTGGATAAGTGCCGGCAAAAGTAATCTCTTCACTTTCACCGTGTAGACAGCGAGAGTGGACTATCTCCGAGCAACGAGGACTCTTCCTCCGAGGATAATCACGATATCCACTCTCGTTTCGTGCAAATGGTACAATCGTGCACGTCGGGTGACCGAGATTGGACCCGTTCTCTACCCACTCTCGCTATATTGCCCATTCTGAACGAGACGCGGTGCATATTGCTCGATAAACAAGAACTGTTTCTCTCTTTTAAACTTGTTCACAAAATTTTGTCTACTTTAAATTTCATCAAACATTAGTTCACATGTGATAGTTCGATGAGTACAAGTGAGAATCGCACATGAAATCACATGTGACAATTTAATCGGTTCACATGTGAATTCAGCGTCCGTTCACATGTGTTCAACCTTGCTGAAAAATAGAACAAATTTTGGTTTCTCTATGTTACTAATTACTCTTAATTAATGTTTGCACAACACTATATCAATTTCCCATTTTCATTTACATCAAATTTATTTATACACCAGTATA
This sequence comes from Megachile ligniseca, assembly GCA_945859555.1. Lineage (NCBI taxonomy): Eukaryota > Metazoa > Arthropoda > Insecta > Hymenoptera > Megachilidae > Megachile > Megachile ligniseca. Next base: position 4,711,695 of record OX243792.1, read on the forward strand.
AATATTCTGAGGTATGAATACTAATATTTCCTCCGAAATTTCATCGACCCCGAAACCTTTGTTCTCGTTTCCCCGGACGAAAAGCAAAAAAAAAGTCGAGGAAAACGTTGCAAAAGGAAGGACAACGAATTCTAAAACTCGATATACAAGCTCGTGGAACCGCGAGCCATTGTCTCGAAAGCTCGTTCGATAAAATTGTCAGAAACGAGTGTTTACAGTTAGCGGGAAGCCTCGCGCGACAATAAAGCCTATGTCGAATCGCATTCGCGTGAAGCCGAAATTAGTTCGTTCGATATTTTCTTGGCATTTCTCTCGATTACACGGCGATTTGATATTTTTTTCTCCTCGTTGTCTCCGGGAATTGTTTTCTTGGCGATGCTCTTCGCCCGATGTCATAAACCTCCCACGAGTGGCCCATAGTTTAGGGGAAATTACACGGCCACCAAACGGGACAATCAAATTTCAGGGTTTACAGTTCGACAACGATATCGTGCTTTTCGTCTCGTTCCATTTTGCCGATTCTTCGTATTTCTTCGCTTTTTTTTTAACTCGCTTTCGTCCAAACTTATATCTCACCGGAATTGATTCGATTTTTCAGGAATTCTTTTTTTCGTGAAATTTAGCCGTTTCTTAAACAGGCCTGTTGCACTAGTTTGACTCGTGTTAATTTTATTTCCTGATATTTAAGAAAATATTTACGAAAACACGTGTAAGGAAAACTATTAAATTGTTATGTGGGAGTCAAGTTCTCTTGCACTCAAGTTGACTCCTGGAGTGACGCACTCTTGACGCATTCTGTTTGCACTCTTGACGCACTCTTAATGTATTCGTGACGCACTCGTGACGTATTCGTGACGCACTCCTAACGCATTCGTGACGCACTCGCGACGCACTCTTAACGTATATGTGACGCACATTGACGCACTCCTACTTGGGCTACAATGAATTTTACTCGAATTTTTAACACGCTTCAATTTGGAGTTCAAGTTCAATTTGCACAGTCAACGCATACTACCAAATTGACACAAAATTTCAACATTCTTTGCTTTAATATTTGTTTCAATATAAATAAAAATAGCCACGAGAACTGTCAACGTACAAATTCGTCCACCATCATGCATCTAACAGTTACAAGCCACTGTTATGCTTATTGCCGGGTCAACAAATTTCATTGTACCGCACCGCATAGCAAGAATCGTTGCTTAACATCGAGCCATTCTTCAGGCACATGAAATTTTAATGTTTCTGGAAACCTTGACCCAATATTCGACAAAAATTCGCCGGAGCATTAGTATATAACACGTGTCGGTAAACCGAATATTCTTTTGTCGATGCAAAAATAACATGATCAAATAAAGAAGCTATTCTTGTATACCACAATGCCTACCTTTGTTGACCAAAAACGTTCATTTTCTTTGAGAACCTCACACACCCCTTTTGAAAGATGGCAAACCTTCACAATTATTTCGAAGTAAATCATTTTTGGTTGCACTCTAATTTTAGTAGATGATTTAGGTAAGTATACTCTGCTCTTTTGGATATACAGAGATTGTTGATCCACGTGTAGTTATAGTTAGTTAAGTTACAGTTGTAGTCATAGTTAAGTTATAATTGTAGACATAGTCTATAGTCAGTACACACAGTTGTTCGTAAAATGCACCTAACCAACCAAAAAAGGACTCCATAAGATATGAATCGGTTAGCAGGACAGTTCCTTATGCGTCACCGATGTCCACACCAGGTCCATTTCCCGTTGGCAGCGGTCTTTCCTGCGGGCACTAAAAATATCGCGAAAATCAGCCGGTCGGTCGAACAATGAGAACCGTGTTTATCTTACCGCCTTATTATTATTGCCCGCTCGACCGTAGGAGGACCCTGAAGGGCACGCGTGGGCGGTGGACCCGGCGAAAATGCCGCGTGTGCCTGTAAGTGCGTGAGTGCACACGCGAACTCGTGACCGACGTGTTCGTCTACGTGCAAATGTCAATGACGTCTAAAAATAGAACGAACTGGCGAGAACACGCGGACTGTCTCCTCCAGATACCAGCTGGAGCGTTCAGCGGACCAAGGCTGACCTTGACATCGACCTGATACAGATTCACGGGATGCCATCCTTCTTCCGCCATTTTGTGTTCTTGTGAGGTGCACAAATTTTGTGTTTTAGGGTCAGGATGTTGCTTTTGGTGGAGGTGAGCATGTGGTGGTTAATTGGTGATGCGTTTGGGGGAGGTCTTTGAAGGTGTGCACTTTGGGGTTGTAGGACTTTAGGTTTCAAGGATTTTGGGTTTCAAGGAGTTTAGGATTGTAGGATTTTCTAAGGCTCTAGGGTTCTAGGATGTCAGCTCTTTGGACAATATTGCTACTTTGGGACTTTGGGAACTTTGGAAGTTTGGGATCTTGGGACTTTGGGGTTTTGTGAACTTTGGAAATTTGGGATTGTAGGATTGTAGGATTGTAGGGTTCTAGGTTTCTAGGTTTCTAGGTTTCTAGATTTCTAGAGTTCTAGAATGTCAGCACTTCGAAAACTATTGCTACTTTGGGACTTTGAGATCTTTTGAAGTTTGGAACTTTGGAACTTTGGTACTTTGTGAACTTTTGAAGTTTGGGATCTTAGGACTTTGGGGTTTTGTGAACTTTGGAAGCTGTGAATTTTAGAATTCTAGGTTTCTAAGATGTTAATACTCTAGTATCCTACGACTTCAACACCTAGGACATTATTACTACTTTCAAACTCTGGTACTTTCAAGGTTTGGAACCTTGAGATCTTTTGATTTTAACATTTCAAACTTTGGGATTTTGAGGTTCTACGAAGTCCAAGATATCTATGACTCCACATTCCTAGGATTTTAGCTTTTACCATTTATCCAAGGACTTAAAAAATTCTAAAGATTGTAGACTTTGAGACATTGCTATGAAATTTTGTAACTTCATTACCTTCAAATTTTATAATATCGCATACATGAGACTCCAGAAGACGACCTTGACGTGTCGATGACAGAAACCGTGAAGGATTGATCGTTTTTCGTGTTCTTTTTTTAATGAGCACTTTTTCATGTTGTCGTTAATACTGGACTGACATTTGAATGGGGATGACATTAATGGTGGATCGTGTGGGTAGAGCTGACTAATGGTGGTGTATGGCCAGGGGTTGATGTGGTGCAACTTGTGGCGAGAGTAAATACGAGTATTTACTCGTATTTTTTTGTGTGGATGATTGTTAACGCTGTTACAGTATTTGATATTAAATATAGCAAAGAATAATAATTGATAATAGAAAAACATTCTTGATTCTAGTTCAAAAGAATCATTATTTTTATATAGTAAAAAATTGTATGTATATTTTATATAGCAAAATATTATTTCTCTTACTACAAAATGAATCTGTACATTTGACATCAGATATCATAATTTCATCTCCATAATTACAAGATAAATTTAGGGTCCAAACCTCCCCTAGTCCTACAGGTGTCAATCTTGTCAAGTAGATAGTCTGAACAGTGTAACGGGTATACAAAAAGAAAAGAGTGAATGAGAGGTTGGAAATGTTACGTAATATCTGCCTAAATGTGTCATCACTCGGTCCACACCCACACGTAGCGCCCATCTTCAAGAACATGCTCTCCTATCAGCAGGACGCTCGATTTTACATAACAAGGACCGAGAACTCGTGGAATTAGTCTGACACGTGTACTCGTGTTCGAGGAACAGACTTTACGAGAGATAAAATACAGTGACGGCCATTTTCTTGTCATTTTTAAAGCGATGTTACAGCTTCTTTGTCGAAAAATTCATGGAGGGAATATTTTTTATTTTATACACAATGCTACTGTACCTCACAAGTCTCCGATCAAGTTTTAAAATAAAAATTCAAATTATAGAATATAATTCAATGATCACGAAAATCTCGGATCTATTTATAGAATACGGTCCGAAGAAGAGTCTAACAGTTACGAATTCCAGAATTAATTAGAATCTCACTGTCGACAGACTTGGTTTACGCAATTTTCGGCGTCGATCGGAACTTGTCGATGACCTTGTCATAGTTAGCTGTAGGTAAGGTTATGGGTGAGAAAACCTTGAGGGAGCTGTCCACGGTGACAGCGTTATTAGTCGTACAGAAAAATAGTCGGTTTCGTCTTTTTTCTGTCTGAGAGGGATCCTATTGCTTCATGCCAATGTTGGCAAACATAACCTCAAATCACATGATGAAACTTTGTTAACTCCATCTTGACGATAAAATGAAACTACTTTTTATAAATTTATTTATAATTATACGATGTATTATTTATAATAATACATTTTATGGATTGTACGATTTATTATAAATAAATCGGGGGTGGTACGATTAGGACGCGATATTCCGCGCATGAGCACAGTATGCAAGTATGGCGGTCAAGAACGGTTTAAACCTTCGCCAGTAATTTGTAATAAACATTTTGTCATTTCTCCGTAACATTCATCTGTATTTTCTTGTGATAGTCATTTCAGTATAAGTTGTAATCATTTCAGTATGCTTCAAATATGTAGAGTAATTTTATGTCTTTCTCAACTTTTCAATCTTGTAAAATTGATGTACTTCGAAATATTAGGAACATACAGAAAATTGACGACTTCTAATTATTGACATGAAATTAGATCCTTGATTTAAATTTCCCGCATAAGCAATTTAAACTAGTATTTATATCCGAATTATATTTCAGTATATCGAAAGAATTGCCGAGAAGAAAATCTCGGTCAAATCTTTTCCAAGAAAGCGAGAAGTATTTGAAAAATAAATTTTTCGTCGAAAACTATTCGTGATCGTCTTCCCACCTTGGCGATAACCTTCATGGGTTTGTCCATGAAAAGGGCGACACTCGTGGCTCTTTAAAGCGGTGATTATGTAGCCGCTGAACCTTGACCCACCTATAGAAAGGTATAACCACATTGAAGAATCGTTCGAACCTTGACCTGTCTATCTGTTCAGACGATTGGCTCAAGACGAATCGCTTTCGACTATGGTTACAAATCCGATATTTACTCGTCAGTGTCAATATTTGACCGTATTTGTGAAATGGCTGGTTTGGTGAGAAGTGGAGATACTCGAACGATGTTGATTCGTTATATTAAGTTGTTACATCCTCAATTTTGTCAGAATTATTTCGAAACTGAATTTTTTGTACGTGACAAAATTCTTTTTTCGTCACTGCATTTATTTTTTTAACACTACGTTTATTTTTGAGACACTGTATTTATTTTTGGAACACTGGATTTATTTGTAGAACAGTATAATTAAAAATGTGCATTAGTTTGTACATTTTTTTAAATTGAAGAATTATTTTGTTACTATTTCACTGTATATTTATTTATCATCAAAATTTCATTATAACTTTCGATTTTGTATGTTTCGAAATTGACAGTTCGATAAGTGACCACTCGATAAGTGACCACCCTATAAGTGACCACCCGATAAGTGACTACGAACGAATAAAATAACCAAATCTTGTTTCCAGTCAAAAATACTTGTATCATGCATTGTTAACAGGTGATATAATCAATTTAAGAGGAAGTATAAAAAAAGAGGACAATTTCAGTAATGGAACAGGGTTCATTGAACTATGACACTCGAACCACGTGCTTTATATTCGGACTTTGTTTACACTCGGGCCTCCAAATGCACTTTTCGCGGTCGATTCAACAAGTGATTCAGTCTCCGAGCGAACACAACGAAAGCGACGACAACGATGCACGTTTTTTCAACGGAACACCAGAAATATCGAGGAAAGGAATACGTAATTGTTTTCGAGAAATGATGATTCAGCGTTGGGCACATATTCTAATTCACGGGTTAACATTCTCTTTATATGTTAACGTTCTTTCGAATTTTCGGAACTAAATTCTTTACAAATTTAAAAACTTACAAATTTTAAGTTTGTCAAAGTAGGAAATTTTCACGTTTAAATTTTGAAATTCTAAATTTACAAACTGAACTTGTGAAGTGAAAAAATTCCCAAAATGCAAAACTGCAAAAATTCAACAAAGTAATTATGAAAATAATTTCCAATAATTAAGTACTAATTTTTTTTTTTTAAACAAAATTATAATTCCTCAGAATCATTTGCAAAGATAATTAATTTAAATTACACCGCAAAGAATTTTTGAAATAAAACGCCTGAGTTAATTTTAGGGCAATAAAATTTGTGCGTATCTGATAACGCGATGATTTGCCTTAAGCTCCATATGAAAGACGCGACGAGGGTTAAGAAGAAGGAAAGCAAAGAGTAAAGAGCACTACCGCCGGGCTTTTGACCGACGACAAGACGGCTCTTTAATTGAGATTCAACTCCTGGCACGGATAATCGAGTGAGTCAGCGTTTGCAGTTGTCTATCCGCCTCCCTTTCTGTCTGCTGGAATTCCAGTCTGACGAATCAATCGACCACGAAAGCGAGACACAATCTATCGATCGATCGATGCATCATGGTCAATTTATTCCGTTCATTTCGTTTGTCGTTTTTCATTAAACGAGTCACAAATTTGAAAACTATCTTCTGTTACTTTTTATTGCAAATTAAAATTATTTTCATTTTGTTAATTTTTACAATGTAAATTAAACATGTTTACAGATAATAGTACTTCAAGTACAAGGTTAGATGATGATGTCATCAAGGTTTTATTATTTTAAAAAAAACAAGGTTTGTTTTTTATAAATTAAACTAATATGAGTGAGTTTCCATCAGTACGGCTAGTAGTCTAACCTAACAGAAACCTAACCTAAACTAGCAAACCTAACCTGACACAAGACTTACTTCTGCCTTTTTAATTTGAACAACATAGTATAAAATGTCTGATAGACATTTCTTTTAATTAATTGTGAACAAATTATGTGGTATCGTACTTCCTGAGCGGCCATTTTGAAAATACGAGGTTGCTGCTGTGACACAAAAGATTGAATTATGTATTGACCAAAAATAAGATAAACAATGACCACTAATACACTACCATTACACTATTTTCCACCAAAATCCCAAAAATCCCCAAAAAACTGGGGGGAAAAAAATACTCTACCTCTGAGTATTCGATCTCCAGACTCCCAAACGGAAAAATTCCTGAATTTTTTAGAAAAACAGTCCGCTTGCAGTAAGAAACGAAGTCTCCTAGAGTTTTGATCGCAAGGTGGACGCACAATGCGTTAACCTTGGAGGCTTGAAATCAATGCGAGTCGCAATTGTTCGTTGAAACAAGCAAGCAGTCAGCGAGACCTTGGATCCGCCTTCGTTCTCTGAATTATTGGGGCAACAAACGTCAAACGGTTGATTTTAATTGGTCAGATAACACGATTGAACGAGCACTAGTCGTGAAACAGCAGCCTCGTGTTGGATTTCTTTCCACGAGGTCGACGAATCATTTCCCATGTATTGCTATTGTTAACAGCGTTAGGCTCTTTAGTTTACATATTCATACCTGATATCAACGTTCTGGCTTCTTTAAGGTGACTTTAAGAATGTATGAACGTATTTAAGAATAAAGAATTGTGGTTGGAGAATTGCGAACGTGGGTTCAGAAAGCAAGTTTTTATCAGGTGGGTTATGTGGAAATTTAGTAAGCGAATTTGTTGAGTTGGTAATTTAGTAACTTGGTCATTAGGAATTTAAAAATTTGATAATTTAGTAATATGGTAACTTAGTTATGTAGAAATTTGGTAATTTGGTCATTTGATAATTGGTCATTTGATAATTGATCATTCCATAATTGATCATTTGATAATTGGTCATTTAGAAATTTAGAAATTCAAAAATTTGGAAATTTGCTGATTTGGTCGTTTGATAACTAGACATTTGATAATTGATCACTTGGTAATTGGACGTTTGATAATCGATCACTTGATAACTGATCACTTGATAATTGATCATTTAGAAATTAAAAAATTAAAAAATTTGCTAATTTGGACCTTTGATAATTTAAAATTATAACTTACAAGTAAAAAAAAATGAAGTACATAATTGTCTTAACATCACAATTTCCTACCATTAAAAAAGTTATCAAGCCTCAAGTAATTAATAAGTTACTCAATTTTTGAGTAAGAATTTTTGTGACCAAGGGGTAAGTTTCTTTCACAAACGTTCGCGGTCAATTGACGTCACGCAATTCGAGCGACCACGATCGATGGCTACTCGCTTGTATCCATCTGAGAAACGATTTATCGATTCTATCTCGCGTCATCGCACCACGTGTCGTCGGATAATGTAATTTGCCGCAAATAGAAGCCACCACGATAGTCCATTACACCGGGTCGAAAATCGCTCGTTTTTCGAACGCATTCATTCGACAACCTCGTTTCCTACGGAAACGTAAACGTAAACGTTTGCTACTTACACAAACGATACAAACTTTATACAAACAATTGAACTTTTATACGAGCTAGAAATGATATACTGAAAATAGTATTACTAAATTTAGGAAGAAACGACATAGAAATTAATTTCTGCAAATTACAAAATTAGGTATTATTTTCCTTTACATAAATTATAAAATTATAAATTTCAATACCTTCTCTCCATAAATTGTAAAATGATGAATTACAAAACCACCTCTCCATATATTGCAAAATTACAAATTGCAAAACCACCTCTCCATATATTGCAAAATTACAATTTTAACAACCTCCTCTCCATAAATTGCAAAATTACAAATTCCAACACCTTCTCTCCATATATTGCAAAATTTACAAAACCACCCCTCCATAAATCACAAAATTTACAAAACCTTGTATAAATTAAAAAATCCCCTTCCCACAAATAAAAAATCATGAAAAATTCCTCCCCTTGAAACCCAATAAAAATCCTCCTCAAACCTCCAAAAAAAACTTGCTACATGTCGCAGTTGTTTGCAACGTAGATGAAGTAATCCCACGAAAACGTGTGTCCGCCAACAAGTTGCTTCAAGGAGAGCAGAATTGACACGTGGATAATTCGAAAAGGCTCGAGACCACGTCCAAACAAAATTCACAACGAGAATTTAACGACAGGCTGACGAGAGCAATTCGTTGATTCGCCTAATTCCCGTTATAGCCAGCCTTGCCCTGGATCGTGTCTCGGCTCCTTCGGGCTAATTTGTATAATTGTTTTTAACAATAGAGCGCCACGGGAACGGCGTCGAAGCCAACAGATTCGTCTACGTGAACGGGGCTAAACCGTTGGCTAACTATTTAATCGCCTCGGATGTTCAACTATCATAATCGTGAATACGTGACGACGGTTGTCCAAGTGTTAACATTAGTATTATCTCGAAGGTAGAATTCTTTTTCTCCTTGGTTACGTTATGATAACTCAATTTCATAACGGCACGTTTCGATAATGTTCGATGTGTTCAAGGTCTGACTCAAGGTCTGTACACTCCTTGAAGGGCTTTCGATTTTATGAATACTCTGTTGAGTATTGAACATTGGTTTAGTCATTGTACAATTGGAAAATTCAAATAATTGAATTCTGATAAGAATTAAACAAATTGATAGATTTGGAACAGGGAAAATGTTTATGTATGGCAGTTGCAATTAGAAATATCGTTTCGTTATTTAAATTAAGTCAACACATCAGTGAATTTATATCTTCGGTAATTTAACATGAAATTTTCAATTTTTCAATTTGTCAATTTGTGAATTTGTGAATTTGTCAATTTATCAATTTGTCAAGTTGTCAATTTGCCAATTTGCCAAGTTGTCAAGTTGTCAAGTTATCAAGTTTTCAACTTATCAAATTGTTCACTTGCCACATTGTGAATTTGTGAATTTGTGAAGTTATCAATTTATCAAGTTGTTCATGTGCCACATTGTGAATTTGTCAATTTTTCAATTATTCAATTCTGCAACTTTTCAATTCTTCAATTTCTTAAGCTTTGAAGTTATCAAATAACTCAATTACTAAATGACAAAATTAATTAAATTACTAACATTGCCAACATAAAAAATGACTAAATTCCCAAACTTCCAACGTCCCTGCGTCGCAACTGACCCCGCTGAAAGGTTAAAAACGAGTTAATATATCTACTACAGCAAACACGTGGCTCTGTACATATGTATCAAGACTTATCTGGCACACAGTCAATAATGCACCCAGTTAGTTATGTACAAACCGTGGTTGCCGCATGCTGAAATATTTTAGTCTTATGTTTCGTAGTTTCTGTTGGCACTCTGTTATCAAGGTCAACCTTCATTCTTCACTCGAGCCGGAAACACGCAATCTTTTGCTGTTTCGTTTCAGCCTGTTGTAACAGAATTAATTGTTTTCATCCTAATTATTCAGCTAAGTAACTTTAACAGATACCTCTTTACATAAAACGCATCAAATTCGCATCAAATCCCTCATCGTTTTCTTAAATATGGCCGCTCTGAGTAACAGCACAAAGCAGCTGATTGTACAAACAATATTACCAATTTAAATGACAAACATGAATGATTATTTAAATATTTTAATCCTCGAATACTCGAGAGATACTTATCTTTCCGCTTTACAAACATAAAGTTTCCGTTTTGTAATGACTTTGACATCATAAATGTGTCCAGCACGAAGGTTGCTTGTTTAATGTTATTCATGATTGAACGATTCCCAAGCCGGAAGTAATTAACTCTGGCTCTTAATGACGCACGCACCTTCACGCACGTGGATAGTAATATAGTACTACGAAATTTTTAGCTATCAAACTTTTCCTGCGATTCCACGATAAATTCCTTGTTAATTCCCTAGGCTATTCAATAATCTACATTTTCAAGATTCAGTAGGACTCACATTCTGGTTTTGATTAAAAAGGTTAAAAGTATCAAATAGATACAATGTCAACCCATGAGTTGGCACATCCAGGTGTTTAGAGCTACGGAATTGATGTCACATATGTTCTGTCTAAATGAACACCGTCGATCATAGGACCTAATGTCCTGTGGACCATACTGCAGTCAAACCAGGAGCTGGCGAGGCTGACCCAGAAGGACTATCCCAATTGGTCAGAATAGAAAAATGGCCCCACACGTATTTTCGGTTGTATTGGCACAATTGAGTGAAAGAACAAGGTCAGCAAACGTTTCGAGTACGAACGTCGGACGTCACATGAGACTGTTCTACGGTGGGTCCCTTAAACCTGGCTCAGCCACGCGCCGGGAACAGGGTTGTCTACAGTACATACCGTCGTCGAGCCAGGAATTGTCGCGAGGGCTGACCCAGGTTTGAACTACCCAATTGGTCAGAAATGTCGCCTAGAGTCACACGTATTTTCGGCGGTAGAAATTAGGCGAAAACTGTGCTGCAGTTGTCATTTGCCGAAATGTAACTGGAACAGGATTCTTTTGGTAGCTAACTCAACATGAACTAAATATTTCTATTTCCAAGATCTGGATCGCACATGTTTACATTTCCCAAAAATTAACTGCACTTTAAGAGCCAGCCATAAACAGCACCCTGTTCTTACGACTATCAAGCCCACTTAACTATTAAGCTCACTTTTAACTATCAAGTTAAAGCTGCCTGCTAAACCTGTTTAACGTTCAATACATATTAACGGTAGTAAAATGTTTGAAGAACCGTGTTACTCCAGGTTCGGAAGATTCGAGAGATGAAACTCGAGGAACGTTCAGGTATCGGAAAGGACGGCCAAGTTGCGCAATAATGACCACCTAGGCGGTGATATAATAATGGTATTGCAAACAATATTAGTCAATAGGACGTTTCCTGGTTAGATAATGGCTACGAGGTTACGTGAAAAGAAGCAACGTGCTGTGGAAGGTGTTGTTAAAGCTGATTCGTGACTAATCGGCCTATGATTCGTGGTTCGAGACAGTTCTTCTCATCTTGTAAATACGGTGATGAGTTGGAAGGTACAGAATTTGTGTAATTATTTCGGTAAGTTTTAAGGTTCTGTGTGTTAGATGTTCTATTTTAAGATATTTTTATTTCTTTGTGCTATCAAGTCGGCCATTTATGAAGAAATTGTATTTGCTAAATTAAAATTGATTATAGGAAGGCGCTATTTTGTGCTGAATGCTTTTTATTGTATGGAGAAACAACGTAAACTAACTTCTCGTAACATAAATTAATGTAATTGAAATTGATTACAGGCGCAATTTTATACTGAAGCGAGGAACGTAACCTAACTTCTTGTAACATAAATTAATCTAGTCTAAATTGATCCTCGGCTTTTCTCAAATTGTTAAATCGCTTAATTTCTATACTTGGAGATTTAAGAATTTGGGAATGTAAATGTAGAAATTTAGAGATTCAAGAATTTGGAAATTTGAGAGTGCAGAGGAAGCAAGAGGATTGCAAATTTGAGGATGTAGAATGTTTGGAGATTTGGAAATTTAAGAATATAGAATTTTGGAAATATAGAAATTTGGAGGTTATACACTTGCAAGTTTACAAATTCAGAGCTTTCAAATTTCACAAATTACACTCGAAGATACAAAAATAGTTTCTGGAGACTTGAGAAGCTCTAACTTCAATAGCTCTAAAACTTCATCTAACTGCAATCAAACCGAAATCTATAAAAAGACTGAATCTGTTAAAGAAGAGATATCGTTACACCACTCAACTTTCATAACCTTTCTCTGTCTCAATACAACCTACAAACCGTTCCAATTCTGTGACTCACTCTGTATAATCAAAACAAACACTTGCCAAACGTCATTGCAATCGCAATATGGCAATTCGAGTAAGTCTATAAACTTGCACAAAGTTTCGACACCCATTGCAACCTTTCAAATGAAAGAAATCAAATCATCTAAAATACACAAGTAGTCTAAATACTAGATAATTCATGAAACTAACGACTGTACCTAACGTAGTTTCTACTCATCTACAAGCAGCCTAAATACTACATAATGAAACTAACGAATCTAACCTAGTATCTCCTCATGACCGCTCATCAAAATGGCGGCCATAACCTATTCGAAAATCAGATCAAAGAAATATCCAAATTCAACGAAACGAGAAAACTATTATCACCTCGTATTCAGCCGAACAGTGGCATAGATTTGGAGGTAAAAAAGAAATCGGCAGGATATAACGCAACGGGGAGACTCGGGACCGAAGCTAACTAAATTGGAAGCTAACATAAAATCTCTTTGTAGCTCGCATCGAGCGGACCCCGCTAAATGCGAGTAATAAATAATTACTAACGATTCAAATAACAGAGAAAAATCTTTCGTTAAAATTATTTCGTACTTGAATTTCGCTTCTCCATACGTTTCGAACTTACCGTGTTTCCTCGACAATTTCCTAGCTTCATTTAAGTTTCGGTGGACAATTTTTTAATATTAAAAATGTTACATAGGGGGCACAGAAAAGATTGGGAAAGATCTATAGATTTGAATAGTAGACATAACCTGAAATTATTTAGAATTACTACAGAGTTCAAAAGTAGTGGAAGATAAAAATTAAGAATAAATGAAAAACACGTGGTAGAAGGTTGAGCGGGTAGATAGGCACGCGATGCGTCTAAACCGGGAACACGTGAGAAGCAGCTTGAATCGAGTTCCTTCCCGGTTGCAGTTGCACGGCCGGCTGGTGGTCGCATCGATCCGACGCCAAGGTTGTCTTATTCGGGCAAGGCCAAGGTCGTTGGCTGGCATTGCCAGCAAACGAAGGTGAGATCGCAATTTCCCGCACGGGGGTTGTTGCAGCCCGGGGTCACGGCGAGCCCGCCAGATCGAACACGGCTCTTGGCATTCGTTCACTCGTGTTAAACTATGCGGGGGCGGGCTACCGCGATTCGGTAAATATTTTCGCGTCTTCTCTTATTATATCCCGTTCGCGCTCGAATAAGATCGCTTTAAAGGGAATAGTCGCGTACGAACTCTTGGATGCTGCGATCGAGATTTACCTCTCTGGGGTCTGACTCTTTTCTGAGACTTTCAGGAGGTGGGAAAGAACTTGGGAATTATAAGAAACTTGAGAAGTTTGAGAAATTTCAAGTTTGTGAATTTGGAAATTTGGGAATTGATGTACTTGAGAGTTTAGAAGCCTGAGAATATATTGATTTTCAAGTTTTATGAATTTTAGATGTTGAGCATTTGCAAAAATTTAAGAATTAATGAATTTGGAGGGTTGCAAATTTGGGAATCGATAAATTTGAAAAGTTACAAATTTGGAAGTCGAAGAATTTAAAAATTGATGGACTTGAAAATTTCACCAACTCAATTGCAAAATTGAAAAATCCGTAAAAATCGAAATTCCAAAAATTCAGAACCTTGACAGCTTTACCTCCAGATGTCTTAATTTAAAAATTCCTAAAAAAGAAAAATTGCTTGCCAATTCCTAAATTTCCCTGCAAAGCATCTAAAAGTTCTGTAACATCTCTAACTTGACATTCAAACAGGTTGCCACGTGCAACCTCTATTCGCAATTACATCAATTTAGCAACTTTGTAAAATTCTAACAACATTGGACGCTCGGTACAGTCACAACATGATGCACCGCGAAGAATTTGATCTGCTGCAACCATTAGCATTTAACGCGATTGTATTTCGATGTTTGCGGAATTTTCCAGAAATGCACTTCATGGTCATAAAAAAAACCTGCTGTCGCATCGTGCATCTCGCATAACGTTATGCAACCCAGCTAACGAGAGACGTGATTTTCTGGCTGCAGAGAACTGCAGAATGAACTTTCGATGGTCAGCTTGAAAGATTTCGTGCTGAGATTTGCGTCTTTTGCTTGTTGCTTTTTAATGATACAGCGTTGCGGAGTCAAGGATACACGTAATTAATTATTTAACATGTTTAAAATGCAAAAATTAATCTTTACTGTGCTCGAGTGCTGTAGTCTCAAACTTCATTACTGTAAACTTATTTTTAATATTTGTTCAGATTTTAGGCTTTTTGATTTTTATTTTTTGAGTTTGTTTTGGATTATTTTAGTTTTACAATGTAAATTTCTGAAGATATGCAACGATATTTAATTTTCATGTGATATACTTGAGATATGTATCTGGACTTCTATATTTATAGTACTTCATTTTCATGATCTAAATTTGTTGCGATATGCAATAATATTTAATTTACTCGTCCAAGTGACATACTTGTCGAGATATGCAACAATTTCGGACGTTTACATTTACATAACCTAAATACGTCGAGATATGCAACAATTTTGCATATTTCTACTCGTAATCTAAATATGTCAAGACACGCAGCAGCTGTCGGATCTCTCATCCTCATAATTATCGATTCAAACTGCACACGATACAGGGTGTTCAAAAAAGAGCCTTGAAAGGTAAACATTTTCATACGTCAAAATTGCTTTTCGATATTTACAGGTGACACGCCCTCCATTTTCTTACGCGTCCGCCATCTTCTCTCGCCCTCGAAAATTCCGCGTCTCCGAATTATTCGAAAAGCACGGTGGATTCGGTCGCGTGATTCTTCCAACCGATTTCTCGCCGGAGAATACACTTTGCTCTCCGAATATCCCCAGAAAAAGAAGTCGTGCGACGAGGTACGCGCGGAAACCGAAAAAGGACATTCGGACCGCGGTTTATAAACGCCGAGGTGAACATCGCGATCATAGAAGCCGGCAAGTCGATCTCGATGAACATACAAAAATGTTTGCATCTCCGAAAAGGTTCTTTCCCACGTTTACGCATTTTACTCGGGCAGCATATAAATATTGAACGGTTCGAACACCCCGTATTGAACATACAAAATTTATATGAATATACCTTGTACCTGTTAAAATTAACAAAATTGTTTATGTGGAAATACCAAGTGTAGGACCTTGGAACGCGTTTTTGCTCCGTGGAACGGTGGTATAAATCGCATAAATATTGAATGGTTTTTATTGAACACCCTGTATGCGTTCGTCCCAGGCCGGCCGTGACCACGTGGCCTTGTCCTTGTACGACGTCGACGTCGGCACTCGGTGCCACCGACACCCGTCGTCGTCGTCGTCGTCGTGGAACCTTCCTACCATCGGAGAGGAGAGAGGAGATGCAAAGCTCGCTCGTGCGCGTGTAGCTAATCCGTAAGGCGAGTTTACAACGAGGAGGCGCCGTTTAACGCGGGAAATTACGGGTTACAGGTGATTCCTCTGTTGCAAACTGCGCGTCATCGGTAACTGTAAATCTTTCCGACTATTGATTCCTGCACCCTTGAACGACTCGTTTGCAAGGTTGATGCGTAAGGTCGACCGGTTTCGACGATTATTTCTTTTTTATTTACTGCTCTTTTATCTCTGGCTGGAATTTCGGATAGACACTTTTCAATCTTTATTTTGGTCGCCATTTGTTAGTCTTTTGAATTTGTACATTTAGAATGGTGGGTTTTAGATTTACTGTCGAATTTTTGTTTTTTTTTTAAATTGCCGAGGTTCCTCGACATTTATAAATTTCGGAACCTTGAAATTTTCTGGACATTGAAATTTCTGGACCTTGAAATTTCTGGACGTTGAAATTTCTTAACCTACAAATTTCTCAACGTCCAAATTTCCAACTACACACCCTAAATTTTTCCACATCCAAATTCCCAAATATTCAACTCTCAATTTTCAATTTAAAAATTTCCCAAACAAGTCCTCCATGTTCCGCAATTTCGTGGGTCACCGCTGACCTACAACTCCCCAAATTAAATATGAAACATTTGTAGCGCAATTACGCAGATAAAATGAAAGATATCGTCATAATAATTTTTACCAACTGCCCATTAATGATAATGCGATAGCTCAAACATGGAATTACACGCTCGGGAATTAGCGCGTTAATTACACCGACGATGCAAGTAGTTTGCATGCAACAATGTTAAGTTTCAACGTGCAGAATAAATGTAGCGGCACAAAGATTGTTACATACTTAATTCATGAAACCTTGCTTTTGTTCTCTCTGTCTGATCGGCGCGCATTTCACTTGCGTTTAAATTTCACGGTTATCGCGATACAAATATCTGTCACGTGTACCGCATGCAACGTGTGCTTCATACGTAAACTTTGTCAGTTTTAAACTTTCAATGTTACTGTTTTCATTTTTTCGAATTTCCTGAACGCACAAATTTTTGCTGTGGAATAGTGATGAAATTAATGGAACTTTAAAATAGAAATTTCATTTGAACAAATTTTTGAATTATTTTTAAGTGATTAGGATTAATTAGAGTTAACTAAAATTTAGTTTTCATGTAACAAGTTATAATTAAAGTTTCAATTCAAATTTTATAAATTTTAACTTTCTATTAATAATTAATTTTTTTTAATTTCATATTGAGTGATATAACATTTACAATAAATGTGTAAAATATTTAAACTTTTATGTAATATTTCAGAATTTAAATATTAATAATGTATTTATATTATTATTTCTTTCTCGTCGACTTCTATTACGTTACTTCTTATATATTGCATTTAAAAAAAATTAATATAGTCGTGTTCCATAAAATCCAGTGTCATTTACGTCTTAAACTTTCACGACAATAATAAACGCGGTGGACACATTTCATCAGTGAAATAGTGGTGCACACTATTACACGAACATACGTAATTCTAACGTACGGTGCTATAATAAAACGTTCTAAAATATCTTGAGCGCGGGTAATCAATATTATACTACTACGCTATATGGCTGCGATACAATTATACGCGCAATTTAATTACGTGTCAACTGATTTTTCATGTGTCGTTTTCGAACGTTTTACAAGATTACAAATCATCAAACTTTTATTGTATTTCGTATTAATTATAAGGACACTAATCATTTATCACAATTATATTTATTGTGCAATATAAGGAGATGAAGAATAATTATTTATGATAATAAATAATAACGTACAATATAGTAAAAATACAATGACCTCAACAATAATTAAACGTCCACAAATGTAAGATTAATCCTGCAGGATGTTTTTCAAAAATTTAATTCAGTAATAAAAATCGTTACACAAGTCGTAACACTTGTAGTAAATGCCCACAATAGTAATGTTAGCACCTATTAACTGTTACACACGGGTTCCTCGTTGCGTATACTCCCGTTTCAAGGACCCGAAGAACATCGAAGATCGTACGACATCAACCTTGAAGAAGACGCACGTGTTCCGGCGCGACGAGCGAGCCAGCCTTGAAATTTGTACGGATCGACAAGTTTCGGCGGTTACCCGAGCCTCCGTTTACCAGACAGATAATCTCCGCTTACAGGAGCAGACAGATAATCTCCGCTTACAGGAGCGAGAAAGTGAGCACCTCGATAACGATGCATTCTCCGTTTTACGGTGAAACCGGCCATGATCCCTGCGACCTTCGATCCGATCTTTCGTCGCCACAAATTATGCCTTTCAACGTGTTTCCATCTTATCGATTTCGATGATTTATCGCGGTGGATCGAGACTCTGAACGTGCGCGATAATGTCTCTTTTTAACAACGTTGTGACATGCGGATCGGAGACTTTATTTATTATAGATGGGGATTTTTATTATTGCTGAAAGCAACTTATATTTATTGGAAATTATAGGCAGTTTTAGATTTGTACGCAAGAAATAGCTGTCGCGTCGAATATAGCGACGCGGCACGACAAGATGGCGGCGTTGCGCGAGAAAATGGCGGATCTCAAACTGCAAAGGGTTAATATTACTGTCTCATCGTAAATATAGAAGAATATGGCGGTCCAGAACGGTTTAAATCTTCGCCAGTAATTTGTAATAAATATTTTGTCATTTCTCTGTAACATTCATCTGTATTTTCTTGTGATAGTTTCTTTATAAGTTGTAATAATCATTTCAGTATGCTTCAAATATGCAGAGTAATTTTATTTAAAGGGATTTGTTCAGCACCAGGTGCACAATGAGTATCGACATCCCTGATGTGTTGGTTCGTTATCGGTTTGCGGCGATATCGGCAATGATTCAGCGGTAGACGAGTTCAAGTACGGATCCGAAACGTAGCGTCGTCAGATCTTAACCTCGAGTAACGTCACGATTGTTTGATTATATTGCCGGTTCGCGGAAACTTTATCTACGGCCTTCCCAGCCTTGAGCTCGCCGCTGTTTGGATCTGAACGGCCGTGCTAGATGCTTTGATTTCCGATTTCATCCGCGTTTATTATTTTATTACCGACGTTTCTATGCTTCCTATCTAGCGTCGAAGATATCGAATAATTTATTGGACTTCGATACGATTGTTTGCAGAAGTTGGAAATATAAGGTAAGTGATCCTTTTATTACGCTGACGGGGACATTACTTCTGTTCTGGAGTTTTGCGATCAAACTTATTTTTTTTAAATTAATCTTTTGGTCGATGTTTGAAACCATTTTTTGTATTAGGTATTTTCTTGGAGACTTAAATTTTTTATTTCTTAAAATAAGTGAGTATTTGAAAGAAAATTGTGATAGTTTAATTGTTCGGGGATAACACTGATTGTACTATTTAATTTCCTGTTTTGTGTAGTGGTTATTTAATTTCCTGGTTGATAAAATTAGGTTAGAAAAATCGAAGGCTTTGTTTAAATGAAGCCGAATAATTTGCTCGTAAACCTTGTATCCACAAACGCTCGAATTTTGCATCAGACACGAGCAAAACAAGAGGATTAACACGTCCATTATGAATTCTACGCAGTAATGATAATAATTTTGCATTTTTTGTAGCCAGGAAACTCGAACATCGACATTATCCCAATAATAAATGCAGTTAACTTTCAGCCAAACATAATTTATACATTCGTAAAATTTTCAAATTTTCAAAGTCCCAAATTATAAAATTTACATAAATCTCCATTTTCCAAAATCCATATTTATATTTGAATAAGTATATTCTATAAATACAAATACATATTTGCAAACAAAGATCTTTTGCATAAAATACAGCATTAATAAAATACCTACCACACAAAAACATGTTTTTCACTTGCACGAATGTAAAATAATGATAATTATATATAAATAAGCACAAAACAGAAAAAAAATGTCATCCGTTGCCTGGTACCGAACCCTGCCCTCCTACGTGTTATTCCGACACGTTATCCCTACACTACAATAAAATTTGCAAATTTCAACTGAACGAAATATGTAACACGAGTACTAAAAAAATATTGAATATTCGCGGTCATAATTGCCATATTCGTAAGCAGGAATATAAATGTTACCAACATTCAAGGTTTCATTTAAATCCGTGAAGCAAAGATCGTTATGAACATTACATTATAATATAAATGCAAAACACTTCAATGTTCTAAGTTACTAAATTATTTATCTAAAATTCCCTCTACACATTTGGTCATTTTTGAACATACTAATAAATTTAAATAAAAACGTGATATGGCTCGGCATTAAGTTAGGTTTTGAACAAGTTATCTTAGATGCAGTTATATCCAAACAAGGTTATCTTTCACTACTTTTGAACTCGGTAGTAATTCTAAATAATTTCAGGTTATGTCTACTATTCAAATCTATAGATCTTTCCCAATCTTTTCTGTGCCCCCTATGTAACATTTTTAATATTCAAAAATTGTCCACCGAAACTTAAATGAAGCTAGGAAATTGTCGAGGAAACACGGTAAGTTCGAAACGTGTGGAGAAGCGAAATTCAAGTACGAAATAATTTTAACGAAAGATTTTTCTCTGTTATTTGAATCGTTAGTAATTATTTATTACTCGCATTTAGCGGGGTCCGCTCGATGCGAGCTGCAAAGAGATTTTATGTTAGCTTCCAATTTAGTTAGCTTCGGTCTCGAGTCTCCCCGTTGCGTTATATCCTGCCGATTTCTTTTTCACCTGCAAATCTATGCCGCTGTTCGGCTGAATACGACGAGGTGACAATAGTTTTCTCGTTTCGTTGAATTCGGATATTTCTTTGATCTGATTTTTAGGTTATGGCCATTTTGATGAGCCATGAATAGAAACTAGGTTAGATTCGTCACCTTCATGGATTATGTAGTATTTGGAGTACTACTGATGTATTTTAGATGAAGTGAATATTAACTGTGGGTGTAACGACCCGGCTAACAAAGGTGTCACGTTACTCCAGAAGGTAGCCCGGGTTCTCCGCGTGAAAACCGTACTAAAAGTGTCGCAAGGACGTCGAACGGTTAGTTCGGGTTTGAAACGTTGCACGGCCTTCAACGTGATTTCTGGTCGAAATTATCGAAGCATCGGCTACGGTAACCGTGTCTATACATAATGCTGACATAATATCTATACGCGGCTGGCCACCGTGGTCCACGGTAAAAAATAAAATTCCATGGCCCGTGGGACCTTGGCGGACAAAGAAGCTCGTGGAGCAGATTCGCGTGGATCACGGCCACCAGATGATCGAAGATAATATCCGGTAAATGACGTCAAACAGACTCGAAGATTCGGTTATCTGTCTGACAGTCACGATCTTTTACAATGTTTCTTTCGTTTTGCAAGCGACATTTTTTTATAGGGTGTTCAAAATTTATGTTTATTTGATATGTGGGGTATACATGTGCCATATTTATAACGTAGGAAATAGAGAAGTCTTGTAAATGTAGAAGTCTTGGAGAAGGTGAGGTCAGTGTAGGGCTGAAAGGTCAATGACTTCTGATATATAAATGTTCTTGATCATAGGTGTTTTTTTGACACCCTGTATATGAGTGGGTCAGGAAGAGGTTACAGCTCCACAGAAGTAAAAATGTTAAAGCTATTGCAAATATCTTTTTATATTTTTAAATTCTTAAATTTACTAGTTTCTAAATTTTCAGATTTTCGAACCATCAATCCACGTATTTTCAAATTTTGTACTTAACTAATCGTTGAATTTTGTAATTTTTCAATTATTAATTTTCTAAATCTTCAAGTTCTCAAATCTTCAAAAAGTTTCAACTCTCAAACAAGTCTCAACTCTCAAAAAAGATTGCAAACTTGAATTGGAACGTTTAAAAATTTGTAAAAATTTGAAATTTCGAAAATGCGCAAATACTGAGAAATTTCATTATTCGACACGCGCCGATGTTAAATACCGGTGTCCTCGAACGCGATATCGCGAGTGGTACGAGCGAGTAGGACGTTCTTTCGCTATCGGTGATTCGACAAAAGTTCAAGCAACGTGAATCAGAATCTGCGGTCGAAAACGCGATCGAACGCGTGTCAAGTTGACCTTTCGAGAATCGATATTTCTGGAAATTCGTCAAATGGTGGGAGGTAGTGATTGTACCTTTCTGAAATCGATATTTCTTTGAATTTCAGCCTTGTTACAATTTTGATATATTTAAGTGTCGGTTATATAACTGACCTTCACCATTTATTTCACTCGAAAAATAAAATTATATTATATTGTTGATTTAATCATCAATTGTCTTTCTTTCTTTAATTTCTTGATAAACTTTTTCAATTATTATTCAGTATATTTTGTTTCTATTTGGAGTATTTAACTGTCGGTTATATAACTGTACTCCAATATTCGTTTCACTAAAAAAATGAACAATGAAGTTATTTTGTTAATACAGTCAGTAATTGTTGAATATTTTTTATGAAATTTTGTAATAAACTTTACTAATTAATATTAGTTATACTTTGTTTTAATTTGGAGCATTTAACTGTCGGTTATATAACTGACCTCCAATACTCACTCCACTAAAAACAATAAAATTTTTTCGTAGAACCTAACCTAACTTCATCGAATTGTTGACCGACAACAAAATGGCGGCATTCAGTAACTTTTCAGACACCTAAAAAGAAGAGAAAAGAATATAACAAAAGTGATTCGCCAAAATAATTAGGATTCCGGTGTTTTCCGAGGAAACGTGAGTCAATGGATGGACACGTGTCTGTTTGAGCCAAGTCCATCTTTCTGTTCTTCTTAGAAAGATATTAGACACGGTCTATTCTAACGATGCTAGCCTTGCTGTAACTTGACCCCTTCCACGAAAGAAAATGTCGATTTTTTCTTAACTTTGAAACTGTTTTAACTCGGTGATTTACGTTTTACGAGCACCTTAAAATTTCAAAAACTTGAAAATTTTTAGCATGAACACGAAAAATGTTTAAATAAAAAATACACTCTCATTTAAAACTACAAAACAATAGTACATAAAACAGAACATAAATATTATTTTACATAAAACTACAAAACCACATATATCATAGTGAAATTATAAAACTACATATGTTAACTTTATTATTCTTTATTAATAATAAACTATTTAACACATGAACCTATATGATTATTTCTAAAATTAGAATATTATATTTTATTCTCGAAAGAATATGAGTGAACGTTCGGAAAGCTCTCTAGATATATAGCCACAGTACCGGTGATATATAGCCCCGTGTTAAAAGACCATTCACAAACGAACGATCGAATGAGCAAACGTTGAAAAGGCGTACAAGTAATTCCGATAACATTTTCAACCGTTTCCATTGAACGTCTGTTTACACCACGTTCAGATTATATCCAGATCTCTGATAAGCAACGTTCCCGCGTTATCGCGATAAATGGCCGGGTTGGAGTAGAGATCCGGCGATCATAACCTCGAACACCGTGATACACGCGTGTTATGAATCGAATCTTCCATCTAAATAGCTCGAGTCACATGTGTGTGTCATTACGCGATTTCAAAATGAAACTTTTTTTTTCAAGGAAATTTTGGGGGAATTGGGACATTTGGAATTGTAGTGATTTTATAAGCTGGTCAACTTGGGGATTTAGGGGATTTAAGGGAATTTGGGGATTTAGGGATGTGAAAACTTGAGAATTTGGAAATTTAGGGAATTTGTCACTTTGAAATTTGAGAATTTGGAGAATTAATTTTTTTGAAATTTGAGAGCTAGGGAAATTTGTCATTTGGGAATTTGGGAATCTGGGGAATTTGGGAACTTGGAGAATTTATCACTTTGAAATCTGAGTAAAATTTGTTATTTGGTAATTTTGAAATTTGGGAATTTGAGAACCTAGGGAATTTATTATTTGGAAATTTAAAAATTTGGGGAATTTGTTATTTGGCAAGTTTGAAATTTGTGGAATTTGCTATTTGGAAATTTGAGAAATTCAACGAGTAGCCTATTTCGATTAAATTAACATTTAAATTTTGCTTTAATTAAGGTTTGAATCATGATCGAAAAATCATGATTCTTAGAACAATAAGCGATTATTATTCAGACATTTTGTCGACGTTAACGTCAACACAAAGTGTATCGCTGAAACAGCGTTATCGTAACAAAAGCAGATGGAAACAAAATTGAAAACATGGTCACGAGGAATTAAAGGAAAATTATATCGACTTCAATGTCATATCGATACGTCGTTTCGCGATCAATGTCGAGCGGCGAACATATCCTCGCTGAATTTCGTAACGAATACAAGATGGTGCGATCTGACGGTGAGTAATGATAAACAAAAGTGCTAACTTCGATTTAACAATCGAGGAACTAATCGAGTGATGATTTAATACGGTGAGAAATGTCGGTATATGAAAATAATTTAATGTTAATTGTTAAATTCCCCATTTCCATAATTCCCCATTCCATAATTCCCCATTTTCATAATTCCCCAATTCCATAATTCCCCAATTCCAAAATTCCCCAAATCCCTAAATCCCCAAATCCTCAAATCCCCACCTCCCCAAACTCCCAAACCTTATATCCCCAATATCTCAACAAAAACCACACGTTGCGTGCAAAAACAACTATATCCACAAACAGGAAGCCTCATTCCACAAATACACAAAAATTCGCCAAAATCGGTGACGCAAAGTTTGTACCACTCCCACCACCTTCGAGCCCTAAGGACTCAAGAACACGCAAGATGCGCCGAGATGCTTCGGTTGCAGCAGATAGGTAAAGAACGAAGAACGACACGCCTGCTGGAAGAAAACAAACGTCGAGAAACGCATTATTATTCGCGAATGTAAAAGGAAGGCTGACGCACGAGCGGCAGTCTCGCTAATCGCTGCTAGTCCGACGCGACCGCAGCCTCGACGTCGTCCGATAACGAGGAAAGATTATGCTCAAGGACAAGGCCGCGATCACTATGACAGAACATTCGACACGGGACATCGCGGCGAATACACCAAACAGCTACAGATACACGTGTTCGACGATCATCCTCAGGAGCGTCATTAGTGTCCAGATTTTCTGGACACTTTTCTAATTTAATATTTTTTTCATTCTTATAATTTTTGCAGAGTAAAGGATTTTAGAGTTGGGAGATTATTTTTGAGAGTTGAGGACTTGACGGTTTTGGGAATTGTATTTTGGGTGGTTGAATTTTTGTAGGTATAGTGATTTGTAAATTTAGAAATTTTTGAATTTTTATTTATTTCATTATTAGATACATTAAGTATGTTATTACATGTGTATAATTATTTTTGTTGAGTAAATTTGTCGATGTAAAATTTTTCTTATAAATTAAATTAAAAAAGTTTCTTTCTAATAAAAGTTAAGTAAAATAAATATGATTGTATTGAAAACTTGACATGAAAAGATTCCCGTATCGCGCATTTTTCAGCTCATCGATATCCAATCGAGGATTTTTCTATCGACCCGTCGATCAGCACCGAAATTCAGCTGTTCGATTAGACTCGATCGACACGTAATTCCTGCCAATTATCTCTGACAAAAGAATTTCAGCACGTGTACGGTGTTGTACAATATTGCACCATTTTGCTACCGAAACATCATTTTTAAAATTACCCAGACATTTTCTATTCCATTTCAATTTTCGAATTTTTATATTTTACAATTTTTTACCTTTGATAATTATTCTGTGACATAATAACACGTGGTTATGAATGTATGTTTTATTTGCAAAATTTTGCAATTTTTACATATTTCAATTGTCCAGCTTTACTACATCTAACAAAATGGTAGCACGTGTTCTTTAATATCCGCCACCATTTTGTATCCAAAACATATTCATCCACAAAATAACAGACCACCCGAATTTTTGTATTTTTACATTTTACAATTGTATAGTCTTACTAACTGTATTTAAGAAAATAATAGCACGTGATCTTCAGTATTATTCGACATAGCACATCTCTCCCCAAAACATACTCCATCTTGTCCTCCAAATATCCGCCATGTTGTCCTCATACTCCACTTCCTCAACCCCTTCATCCACAAAATCTCGAACGCAAACTTCCTTCCAAAATTTTCAAAATTTCCCAAATCAATTCGAAAATCACGGAACAAGTATCCTTGGCTAGTTATTTGCATGCGATAAAATGCGCAAAGCAGACATACCTCTGACGTAAATGTACTCGCATATTTGCTGACCCTGTTACGTCGCGCGTGTCGAACGGAAAAAAAATGGCACGCGGATTACGCGATCGTCGAGGAACGAGAATCTCCGCGCGTCTGTCGATAAGTATGCAGATTCGGTGAACGGGAAAAGAAAGGAGAGAGGAACGTGGAAGAAGATGTTTGTAATTGCGTTCAAGGTCGTCGTTCCATTTTGATTAATGAATGAGACGTGTTAGAGGTTGCAACTATGATGCGACGGTTTCGAGCACGCGATTAACGTGGCTGATTAATCGACGCTTTTCGCGGAATTCCATCGTGTTTTCAAGGAGATTCACGTATAACTTTTCGTTGCTGGAATCTGCTGGTTCATTCAGTACCTTGTTGTCTTGGTGAGAAGGTGACCTTGGATCTTCGTTATTGGTATTGCAAGGTTCGTTTGAGATTGATGGTAGTATTTTGGAAGGATTGCGTTTTTGGTAATTGGGTTAATATTAGGGGTTAACTGGGGAGAATTAGGGAGGGGGAGGATATTTGTGGAACTCAGTATTTTCAAATTTTTAAGTGGTCAAATGATGAAATATTCAAATGTTCAACTTTCTATATAAATTTCTACGTTCCTAAATTTCTAGATACCTTGACTGATTCATAGGTACCTAGATGCCTACGTCACTAGTTCCTTACGTCCCTAGTACCCTACGTCCTTGGTACTCTACGTCCCTAGTTCCTTTGCGTCCCTAGTTACCTACGTCCCTAGTACTCTACGTCCCTAGTTCCCTACGTCCCCAATTCCCTACGACCCTAGTTCCCTATGCCCCAACTACTCTACGTCCCTAGTTCCGTATGTCTAAAAATTCTGACCTTCCCAAATACCAGCGTCACTAAATTTTAATGTCCCTAGATTCTTACGTTCTTAGAACTCTACATCCTTAATTCCCTACATCCCTAATTCCCTATGTCTCTAAATTTTGATCTTCCTAAATTCTGCGTCAGAAAATTTCTACGTCCCTACATTCCTAACTTCTTAGACTCCAACCTATATAGTGTCCTTCATCCCTACCTACGTC
The DNA here is from genome assembly GCA_945859555.1 of Megachile ligniseca. Classification (NCBI taxonomy): domain Eukaryota; kingdom Metazoa; phylum Arthropoda; class Insecta; order Hymenoptera; family Megachilidae; genus Megachile; species Megachile ligniseca. Next base: position 4,738,889 of record OX243792.1, read on the forward strand.
CAAAAATTTCCAAATTCCAAAATCCCCAGATTCCACGTCCCTAGATCCCCAGACACCTGACCATTCCATGAACCCAATACAGTCACAAGAAACGAAGAATAAAGAAAAAAAAAAGTAATCATGTATAATCGTGCCCGATAATAATCAACCGAAAAGCCCCGATAAACAACCGTATTACGCAGCGGTAAAAACTTCCGACTAACACGATAAGCCGAGCGATATTTTCAGGAAGGACAGATACTCGAAACGATACTCGAAACGTGTCCGGACATCGATCGTTCGCTAAACAGAAAGCTCGTAAAAGCTTGCTCGTTGGTCGACGATAATTGGCGTCTGTTAGGGCTCGACACTTGGGAGGCCTTGGCGTGCTCGAACGGATTACGTGGCTGACTTCCGGCGTGCCATACGTTCGGATGAAACAGCCAAAATCAACTATTCTTTACGATTTTTTTCATACGCAATCTTTTATGATTATATTGTTACAAAATTCTTTATCGTTTTTGGGAACTTTGGTCGAGAATGTACATATGTGGTCGATATGTGGCCTTGAAATGTGGAGCAACGGTGAGTCATGTCCTTATATATGGCCGCTACAAGGCTTTGGAGATGTTCGAAAAATTTGATGTTTCATTGAATATTTGCAAATTTAGTTTCACTGAAGTTTTCATAAGAATGTGATCATTCATCATATTCACAAAAATTTGATTGTTAATCAGACTCACAAGAATGTGATCATTTAACCAACGGATAAGAATGTGATCAATCATCAGACTCAGAAGAATGTGATCGTTCATCAAACTCACAAAAATATGACCATTTATTAAACTCACAAGAATGTGATCACTTATCAGACCTCCAAGAATATGGTCATTTATCAGACCTCCAAGAATATGATCATTTATCAGACCTCCAAGAATATGATCATTTATCAGACTGTCAAGAATGTGATCATGTATCGGACTCACAAGAACTTGATCATACATCATATTCACAAGAATATGATCATTTATCAGACCTCCAATAATATGATCAGTTATCAGTCTTACAAGAATATGATCAGTTATCAGATACAAAAAAATGTGGTCAAGATAATCTTATAAACAAGTAAATATATTTGCAAAAGATGACGAAGCGTATTCATCAAACGCGACACAAACGTAGGAAAAGCAGCGATCGCCGCGTAAAATGGAAGACGCAAAATCGATCGAGCGCGCGAGGAAAGAAGCGGAACAGGAACGGAAGAGGAGACGAAGAAGCGATGGAACTCCGTCGGCGCGTGTTGCGGTATTTGCGAAACGATTTGGTATTATTATTAGTCGGATCGTTGGAATCGCGCAAGGTCGTGTCTCTGCCCCTCTTCCTCTTTCCTCTATGTATCGTCGTCACGATCGTAAAGACACACGGCGAACCAGACGAGAACGTCCTTTCCATGGGCGCTGAACGCGATCGCGCGAAATTGAATTCTCCGACGCGTGTGCGTCTGACAATGGATTCTTCTTACTGATCATATTCTTGTGAATCTGAAAAATGATCATATTCTTGTAAGTCTGATAAATGATCATATGCTTGTGAGTCTGATAACTGACCACATTCTTGTGAGACTGATAACTGATCATATTCTTGGAGGTCTGATAACTGATCATATTCTTGGAGGTCTGATAAATGATCATATTCTTGTGAGTCTGATAAATGATCATATTCTTGTAAGTCTGATAAATGATTATATGCTTGTGAGTCTGATAAATGATCATATTCTTACAAGTCTGATAAATGATCATACTCTCCTAAGTCACATATGTGATATTCTCCTAATGATCACACATGTCAGACACGTATGAATATACACAAGAAAGTATAAAAATGACTAAAAGTTCGAATTGCGGAAAAGATAAGAAGAAAAGAAGGAATATCAAAGTTTGAATTTCGCGGCACTCGTGAATGTTTGTCCGCGCGACTCTTTCGCGGCGGAACGCACGTGCCGTTGCGTCGAACATTTCGCTGTCCAAGGACATGATAGCGATTTTGCTTCCTAGAACACGAGGGGTATCGCTGATAACAGGCGAGCCCCGTTTCGAGATGACTTGTCCCGTTTCGAGGTGGACAGTTTTATCGGTTCTCTTCGGAGAATCTACGCCTCTGTCTGCGAGTACAAAAGACCCCACGTTAATATCGGTCATAATCGGCTACTCCACTCTATTATTGTTGTCGTAATCGTGGAAACGTCGGGAATTCGCAGAGCATCGAATCGTACTACGAATATATCGATACATTCTTCTTCACAGAAAAGACTAATTTTTGAGTTTCTAATAATTGCAAATCCCTAGATTTCTAAATTGTACGACAAAATTCCTAGTGGTACAAATTCCTAGGAAACACCTGGGTGTAAAATACGATGTTTCCAAATGTCTAGAGCCCCAAATCCCTAGATTAACAAATATCTAGGGCCCAAATTCCCTAGATTACCAAATACCTAGAACCTATAATTCTTAGATCCCCAATTCTCTAGAAGAAAAATACCAAAATCCCAAATCCCACATTCCAAAATCCCTAGATTACCAAATACCTATAGTCTTTAATTCTTACATCCCCAATTCCCTAGATAAAAAATACCAAAATCCCAAATCTCTAAGGTACCAAATACCCAATGTCCCTAATCCCAAACCCCGAATTCCCTAGATACAAAATATATCCCACATATCTACTCACAAGTCCCTAGATTCCCCTATCAATAAATCCCCAAATCCCTAGATCCCGAAATTTCTAGATTTCTAGAAACCTTGGCTATACCTAAATAATTATGGCTACTATTTTTAAAATTAATTTTAAGCTTAACTCCTGCAAATTCATTTCTCTCGATATATGGCCATTTCTAGCTCGTATATTCAAACAATGCTACACCGTTATATTGTTACGAGTATATCAGTATAATATGTATGTAGTATATGTAGCGGTGAATTATGTGATTTTTTCCCCGCGTAAGCGCGTAATTATAATAATTGAAAGATTGTTGAGGAACGAGAGGAACAGAAAGTGGAAGGTTGAATGTTGGCCGGGTGCAACGGCACCAAGGGCATTTAAGTTACGTAATCGGGAAACGAACGGATGCGGATTCTTCGGGACGTTTCCGGAACAGAGACGGTTCCGTTAGGATGCAACGAACTGCGCCGAGTAACTGTAAAGGACTCCTAACCTAACCTGTTGCTGTGCCCACCGCGATGCGTCATGGTCGCAATAAATGATTATTAATAACCTTTCTCGGGAAACGGTGCCTTCGATCTACGAAATTTCGTGGTGACTTGAACTATTGCAAAATTAATGCAACGACTCCTTTAAAAAAGTTACTATAATATCGTTTGTGAAAATGTTACTATATATATTTTGTAGATGTTTTAGAAATTTTTGAAAAATTATTATTTAAGTAATTGACATTTTCAGTAGGATGTAGTTATTGGAAATTAAATGGTCATTTCACCAGATTCCCAAATTCCCAAATGACCAATTCCCCAAATTCTAATATTCCCAAATGGCAAATTCCCCAAATTCCATAAATCCCAAATGGTAAATTCCCCACATTCCAAAATTCCCAAATAACAAATTCCCCAAATTCCTAAATTTCCAATTTCCAAAATTCCCCAAATTCCCAAATACCCCTAATTCTCAAATTCCCCAAATTCCGAAATTCCCAAAATTCCCAAACACCCCAAATTCCCAAATTTCCCAAAATCTAAAATTTCCCAGATCTCGAAATCCCCAGTTTCCATAACAAAATACCAAAAAATGTACATAAATAATTCCACAACAAAAAGAAAATAACTAATTCCAATCAGTTGTCACGCGTCCCGATAAGATTCCTACTAGTCCCAGGCGCCAACTCGCCAGCCGCAGAAAATGAACGTTCAGATCGCACCTCGGGATTATCGGTAAGTTCAGGGCAACCGAACGAACAGGTGAGCATTTTTCTCTCCTCCGCGAGATAACCCATTAGACGTATCATGGTTAGAAGGCAGCGCGAGCCAATTACGAAATGAGATTTACGTGAGAACCACGCTTACGCGCGATCTCGCTCTCATGAATATGCAGATGACCCGCAGAAATTATTCGTTCGACGATATGCGATACCGTGTGCAACCCTAACGAAAGAATCAGATTTTTCCTTTCCGTGTGGTCCCGTTAGCCGGTCAACCCATAAAGGTTATTCGTTCGCGGTGCAATTTCGTTATCTGTGATACACACGCGGTGCTAGTGTGTTAACCTTCGTTTAGTTATCTTGATTATTCTATATTTAAATTCGTCTATCTTTTTATCGCGAGATATCTGGAAGTGTGGGTTTGTACCTGGGTTACCACACATGTGATGTCTATACATATGTGGATGTCTATACATATGTGGATCTGTATAGATGTAATCTATGCATGTATATGTGGAACGCTTACAGATTTATAGGTGGACGTCTACGTTTCTAGATTTCTGGGTAGGTAGATCTATACGTTCTTAGATTGTTTGATACGTGCTAGATATGTAGGGTACTAGATATGTAGAACTTTGAATAAGTGGATCTCTAGATAAGTGGATACTTGGATATGTAGATTTGGAGATGGATGTACTTCGATAGGTGGATCTGTAGATATGTGGATATGTAGATATGTGGATCTGTACATATGTGGATCTGTACATATGTGGATATGTACATATGTGGATCTGTAGATATGTGGATCTATAGATATGTGGATCTGTAGATATGTGGATCTGTACATATGTGGATCTGTACATATGTGGATCTGTAGATATGTGGATCTGTAGATGTCTGGATCTGTAGATATGTGGATCTGGAGATATCTGGATCTGTACGTTCTGAGTTTCCTACGTGAAATTCCTATATCTACATCCCATCACTATACTTGTGAATTTTTAATCCTTAGATCCACATATGTGTACAAACATCCCCAAGTCCTTAAACATCCAAATTCGTAAACTTGCAAATGTCGAAATACCAAAACAGCCATAATTTAAACAGCCACTTAATTGACTAGAATTCACTAGAATTCTGTAAGACAAAAAGTTACTGAACAAATAGAAGCGAGATGTCCGGCGTACTAGTTATTCGAGCATCCGGTGACCGAAGGTTAATCGAACGCTGTCGTCTCTGTTTTCGCAACTGTCCGGAGATAAAGGTCGTCCTGATCGGTGTCTCTTCTGCGCGATACCCGTCCATTTGCTTCTGCACGGGGAAAAAAACGCCTGCTATCTTCGATGTATATCCATAATGACCTTGAACTCCGGTATGGACGACCCGGTCAGCATCGGCTCGGCCCGACGCAAAGCCGCTCTTATCCGCTTCGCATATAAATTACGTTATTTTTGCCAGCGTTCCGCGTTCGAGCTCTCCGTAAGACGATTACGTGGTGGCTAGATAGAGAGAGAGAGAACGTGAAAATAATTAATCGAATCACGTATGACGAAGCTTCCACGTAAAACCGTGACCGGACAGCTTGGCCTTGAACCGCGGACGTTCAGGCAAACAGGCTTCCTTCCTTTTTTCACGACAGCTCTGCTACGGTTTTCCTTTCGATTATTTACGGGAAACTTCCTTGATGTGACAGTTTTTTATTTAATCGTATGACTTTGTGCATGGTTTTACGGAAAGGTTTTGATACAAGACTTGTTCACATTTTTACAGGAAATGTGGGGGATGTTACAATTAAATCCACGTTGTTTAATTTCCTTACGTAGATTTCAATATTTATTGTTCAGTCGTTCATTTTTAATTTGAGGTACTTTTGAGAGAGGTGTTTGTGTAATATGAATGACGTACATGTATTGTATGTGATGATATGTTTATTCACATGTGACTGATGTGTATGATACAAGTAATTTATATATTACAAATTTTATATGATAGGAATGTTTATATGTTGCAAGTGTATGTGGTAAAAATATTTATTTATATGTTAAAAACATATATGGTATAAATGTTTATTCATATGTGACAAACATATATGGTACAAATATTTATGTATATTTTACAAGACGCAACTTCATTATTTTCTGATTTATTAATTTTCTTAATTATTAAAGAAAGTCATTGACCCCTGCATTCCGTACAATTTAACAGAGGTCCCACGGTGAAGAGGTTAATAAACCCAGGATGTATCGCACACAACGGATGTGTAAAGAAATTCGATCTCCGTAATCACCTGTGTTAAACGTTATCGTCTTAACGGGTGTCATAATTACCAAACTGAAGGCTCGGTAACGTTGATACCGACTTTTCAGTGTCCGATTTCCTGTTACTCCGGAATGGAGGAGCTTCCTCTGAGTACCGATGATACCTGACGCTCGTTTAAACGCGACGATACATCGATATTTTTAGCCTTGTATCGGGTGGATCGATCGATCGTTTGTACACGTCAACGCGTTTTTTTATTTTCCCACGAATGGATTAGTTCAAATTTTTGTTGGGTATATTAGTAGTTGCTTTGGATTTGCTGTAGGACTTCTTTAAAGATTCTACTAGTTTGGAATTTTGGAGTTTTAGGTCTTTGGAGTTTTAAAGTTTTGGAGTTTTGGAGTTTTAGAATTTTGGAGTTTTAGGACTTTGGAGTTTTAGAACTTTGGAGTTTTAGGACTTTGGAGTTTTAGGACTTTGGAGTTTTAGAATTTGAGAGTTATAGAATCTTGGAGCTTTAGAATTTTGGAGTTTTAGAACTTTGGAGTTTTACAATTTTGGAGTTTTAGAATTTTGGAATTTTAGAGTTTTGGAGTTTTAGAGTTTTGGAGTCTTAGAATTTTGAAGTTTTAGAACTTTGGAGTTTTGGAATTTTGGATTTATAGATTTGTGGAATTGTAGAATTGTAAAATTGCAGATTTTGGGAATTTTATCTTTCATAAACTCTCAAAGTTTCCCCTAAACCTAGTGACATTCACCGATAATAAAACCTTGCAACTTTAAATATCCCGCCATTTCAATCCCACTCTTCCACAAGCTCCCCAAGTTTTCCCCTAGATCTAGTGACATTAGACGATAACAATCGACACCTTACAAAGAATAGTCATACGTAATCAATTTTAGTACACACATTTCGATAACAATTATATCAAACCCCGATATCGGTTAATACACAGATAAATCACCGGATCACGAACCGATAACATCATTCAAAGAATGCAGGACAATGAACTCCGTTTTCCAAGTGTTCTTCGTGAACTCGTTCGGTATTTTCAGATTACATAGTTGAAGTGATTCACACAGGATGAACGGTTTGCCTTCTAAACGAACGAGATTTCGAGAGTGGGCGATGTGTTAATTGAAAAGGTACAGCTAAACGGGACGCGTATTCCGAAACGAGCATGCTCTGTTCGTTTCTGGATGTCCGACTTCTTTCTCCAATTATTTTTAACCATTTTATGGCGGTACTTCGTTAGGAAAGAATAAACATTCGGAATTAACACTGGAACGACCCAGTTTGTAGGGTTGAAGGAAAAAATGTTCTTGAAACTTATATACTCGTGAAATTGTAAGTGCAATGCGGTTTCTAATGCGGAGGTGAGGACAAGATGGCGGCGCGGGGCATGAAATGGCGGCGCAGGTCCCAAAATGGCGGACACTGAACACGTAATTCTTTAAGTATTGTTTATAAAAATTGTGATTAAAATCTAATTATTAGTTAACAATAATAGTGTTTATTTTATTGGGCAGAGATTATTAATGTTTATTGATATTAATATATCTAATAATCATTGTTTATTAATTATCAGGCTATAATAATAATTATTTACAATTGATATATAAAATAAAAATTGTAATCGTTAATAATTATGTTACTTATTATTTGCACCCTCTTAACCCCACATACCATGACGCACTCATGACGCACAGTTCACATATATCAAATCAGACTCATATTTTCAGTGCAATTTAATTTTATGTTAGATTCTAATTATAATCAAGTCTTGTTGAATGCAAAATACACTATATAACACAACTGCCAAAATCTAGACCTTCTGATGTGTTAGGTCATCACATCTGCAATATTAAACCAAATAAAAAAATGTTATATCAATTTTGTATTCACTCCTTGATTATGCAAAATGGATTCCAAATTGAAGTATCAAAAATTTTAATAAAATCCACGGTTTTGTGAGTGCGTCACAGGTGCGTCACCCTTAAGACTTAACAAAAAAGAGACCATATCTCATGCGTTTATCAATCCTTAACTTTCAACGTTGAACCCTATGTTCTCAATTGAAATTACAAGGGAATACAATCAGCTAAATTGTCGAATTCGAAAAATTTTATAAGGTATTAGGCGTGAACGGTGCATAAGCGCGTAGCACGTGTCGGAGAGCAGAGTGCGGCACGCGCGTCCAGAAGCTTCGATCGGTTAAGAAAGGATTGACCTCGATGCGTGGCTGGGCCGAGCCGAGTAATCACGGTCGTCTCCTTCGAGAACGAAGTTTTTCAGTGGCGGGTGCACACGCTGCGTTCACGGGGCAGAGTTAGCAGCCGAGGAGGCTGTGTCAACGTCCTGGCCACTATTCAGCGCAAGTGCGGCTCTGCTGGTCAGCTTTGGCGCGGGCGTCGCGACGAGAGTGGCAGAGGTCGTTGCCACGGCGCCCCGAGCCGCCTTCGCTGCCCCCACCTCCTCCCACGGTCAGATCTGGTATATGACCGCCAATCTGACTATATCACCGAGGGATTACGAACTCGGGACTATCGGATTACCGAAACGGGAAAGGCGTCTCTTCGGATTTTTATTTGATAGCGTTTCAACAAAATATCGAACATGAATATTAAGTTCACTGTTAATTTTATGTGGGAGGAGCAATTTTTTATTGCTTATTGTTATAACAATAACAGCAACAATAAGAACAACAATAATGATAATAACAGTAACAAGAACTATTACAACAACAACAACAACAACAACATCATCTAATTTTGTAAAGAAGACATTCTATAATTTGTCAAATACCAAAAAAAGATTGTATTTGTGAACAAATAAACAATTGCAAATGCAACAATAATAAAAGTGTGGTACTCGTTAGAATTCGAATAAAAATCAGCAGTCTAGTTTCTCGGTTAGCACGTCTCGTTACTTTCCCGCGTATATCGTACCTCTTTCTCCCTCTCTCGCTTTATGGTCGAGTTGAATGGTCGGTCGCGAGTCCGCTTAGAAAGTGGCGAAATGAAAACGCACCGTCGCGGACACGGCGAATAAAGGAAACGTTTAATTAATCCGTGAAAGGGCCTTTGAGATGGAAGAAGCGAAGCGATACGGTGAACCGAGAGTCCGCTCGCGGACGGCGAAGAAGCGAAAGGGGCTGAAGAGAGTTGGTCGACGAGCATCATCCTGGCCAACGACCTCTGTTAACTCTCGCGTTTTTCTCCACCGACGAGTTACGTGGACGCAAGATTTTTTCCTTCTTCACCGTTAATAACCAGAACGTGAGAATTGCGTCATACACACACACCGGTAACCGCGCACGCGTTTACTATATAGCCGTAATTATTTTAATTGAAAACTGTACAGACCGGCTCACAATTCATTCACCTATTCTATACAATTTTTGTGATACATTTATTTATGCAACAACTTTTGTTAGGTCGAAACCTAACCTAGTCTTAAAGAATCGACAAACTTAAGCTGACGTGATTTTCTTCATCACAGTAGACTTGTGTGACAAAATGTTAGATTAAGTCGTGTAATAAAATAGGTTAGGTTTAAAATGCATCACAAGTTAGAACAAACTGCAATTCTATATAAAACTCGATAGAATTCCAATGGAAATAAAACTGAACTGTTGAGTGCACTTCAGCGGAGAAGAAAAGGGTTAATTCAGGTACGAATGAAAATCCGAGAATTCTTTTTTTATCGGGTGCAATTAAACGAGACAGATGAGGTCTGAGCACGCGATAGATGGTTCTGCGGTGTCGTCGAAACGGCCGTTCGGAAGTAACGAGATACAAATAGAACCCCCTCGCGATTGCGGCACTATGGAGCGAGCAGAGGTGACTGCCCCCGTATTAGGTCACGTTTGCGCCCGCTCGAACGCTTCAACTCGCTCGCTGAGACGATTATGTCGCGTTCACAGGACCGGTGAACCTTTGACCCGTCACCGATCGTCGCTGATCCGTGTTTAACCGATCCGCTTTCAGAGTATCGATGATGCATCGATCGACTTTAAACGATCCAATGTATTTAACAGGCTTTCTTCAACTTTTACATCTCCACATATACTATGTATGACACATACTGTATATGCAACAAATGTCTGATGTATAATATACATCACATATGTGACATATGTACAATACCTGATATGTATGATACATGTGATATATGTGACATGTATGCAATATCTGACATATCTGATATACGTGACACATGTGACATATATGCAACATCTGACATATATGATATATGTGACACATGAGACATATGTATAGTACATATGTATAGTGACATATGTGATGTATGTCATGTATAGTACAGCATCTGAAATATACAATCATACGTGACATGTGTGACATATATACAATATCTGATTTATATTACATACACGACATATGTGACATGCATAACATACATAACATACACATGAATTTGAAAATCTTCAAAATTTACTAATAAGATCCAAAAATAAAAAACTCGAGGAACCCGAAAGTTTCGAAATGTTTTCAAGCTTATACACGAGCGCTTATCCGTCGGAAGCGTAGGCTGCAGTGGAGTGTACACACTCGATACACTTGTGGTTTCAATTAACAGGTGAACAGGTAAAAGAGGCAAATGGTGGAAGTCGTTCGTGACACGATTTAGATATCACGTGATTTTTGCCGAGACCCATTTGCCGATTGAACCGCGACGAGCGCTCGCAATTATACGGTCTGCCGTTCGAAAACGAGTTGGCAGTTCGTTCACCGCGCGTTCTATACACTATGGTCCTCTATTTCCTCTCTTAGAATCTCTCTCTCTTTTTCTCTCTTCGTCGTTCTGGAGTACTTAACATACTGCTCTCGATACATTTTTAGGCGTGCTCTCAAACGTATTTTACGACGAGGGATACCGAAATCTGTTCTTTGGTCCTCCATTTTTGATTGCAGTTGAGTGCACATGTATCTCAATGATCAATTTGCTCTTTCTTTTCTTGGTACCTCACAATTGCTTTTCGATACAGGTGACGCGCCCTCCATTTTCTTACGCGTCCGCCATCTTCTCTCGCCCTCGAAAATTCCGCGTCTCCGAATTATTCGAAAAGCACGGTGGATTCGGTCGCGTGATTCTTCCAACCGATTTCTCGCCGGAGAATACACTTTGCTCTCCGAATATCCCCAGAAAAAGAAGTCGTGCGACGAGGTACGCGCGGAAACCGAACGAGGACATTCGGACCGCGGTTTATAAACACCGAGGTGAACATCGCGATCATAGAAGCCGGCAAGTCGATCTCGATGAACATACAAAAATGTTTGCATCTCCGAAAAGGTTCTTTCCCACGTTTACGCATTTTACTCGGGCAGCATATAAATATTGATCGATTCGAACACCCCGTATTGAACATACAAAATTTATATCTAACGGTTCTATTAAATTTTCTTTGAACACCCTGTATGCTACATATATATCCAACAGAAGAAAATGAACTCACAATGGCACACTAAAATATGTGGGTAGCCATAAAGGAGATCTTTTTAAAGCATCCCCGAAAAAATGTAGCAAGTCCTCGACCGCAGACTGTGAAAAAAGGATAAGATTTTGAAGGGACACGATTCCGCAGCGTTTCTTGCAGCAAAGAAAAAATAAGATTTCGCTAGCAGGCGGGGTAACGAGCGTGTAAACGTGAATTTACGTTCTGCCGGGGGTGGCGCAATTAGACGGATTAAAAGCGCTCGTTTTTACTTAAATAAAATTGCGAGCGACGCCTGGACGAAAGAATGGTCCTCGCGGTGTATAATGTCACTGCAGAGAGGTGTGGAGAGGAGAGAGGAGGAGAGAGAGAAAAAGAGAGTGAGGCAGAGTTCTCGGGTGTAACGACCGCTGACTCGCGAATTCCAAGCAAGTACTCTTCGAGTTTCGCAGGGCCGCCACCGTGAATTCTGCGAAATGCGTGGAGCACTCCATATATGACACTTTCATAGGTGTACAATTCTGGGTTAGACATTTTACTTCTTATTGTTACAATTATTACAATTCAGTGATTCGTCAATTTTTATATTTGCAATTTTCGAGTTTGGTAGAGTCTTGATAAATGATTTTTTGAATTTTTGGGTTGAATTGGTGAATTAGGTTTTCAATTCGAATTCAATCGAATTGCACCGAGTTCAATTACATTCAATTCAAGTTGCACTGAATTGAATCATCACAAATTATAATTACACCGAATTGAATTACACCAAATTTGAATTGTAGAGAGTTCAATTACATTCAATTCAAATTGCATCGAATTGAATCATGTCAAATTATAATTACATTGAATTGAATTGTATCAAACTTGAATTGCACCGAATTGAATCATCACAAATTCTACTTGCACCGAATTGAATTGTACCAAATTTGAATTGCACCAATTTCAATTCTACCGAATTCTACTTGCACCGAATTGAATTGTACCAAATTTGAATTGCACCAATTTCAATTCTACTAAATTCTACTTGCACCGAAGTGAATTGTACCAAATTTGAATTGCACCAATTTCAATTCTACCGAATTCTACTTGCACCGAATTGAATTGTACCAAATTTGAATTGCACCAATTTCAATTCTACTAAATTCTACTTGCACCGAAGTGAATTGTACCAAATTTGAATTGCACCAATTTCAATTCTACCGAATTCTACTTGCACCGAATTGAATTGTACCAAATTTGAATTGCACCAATTTCAATTCTACTAAATTCTACTTGCACCGAAGTGAATTGTACCAAATTTGAATTGCACCAATTTCAATTGTATCAAGTTCTACTTGCACCAATTTCAATTCTACCAAATTCTACTTGCACCGAATTGAATTGTACCAAATTTGAATTGCACCGAATTGAATATTATCAAATTTAAATTGTAATGAATTGAATTGTACCAAATTTGAATTGCACCTAATTGAATCGTTCTAAATTTGAATTGCACAGAATTGAATCTCATCAAATTCAAATCACACCAAATTGAATCGTACCAAATTTGAATTGCACAGAATGAATCTCATCAAATTCAAATCACACCAAATTGAATCCTATCAAATTTGAATTGCCTCGAAATGAATCACGTCGAACTAAATCCCACCAAACCGATTTCCCTCTAATTATATTGCATCCACCAAAACAACCCCGACCCAAATCACTAAAATCAATCCTAAACCCATCAATCTATAATCTCACTATAACCCACTAATTAACACACCAACTACAAAAATCACAAATTAAAATAATAATTGAAAATTGAATAATCAAATATCAAAATATATATTCAAATATGAAAACAGAAAAGATATTAAGATCACAAGAGTGATATTAAGAAAGAAAGATATGGCGAAAGTGTAAAAAGCGTAAAAAGAGAGACATTGTGAGTAAGGTTTTGAATGAGCACGGTATAGATATATTATCGGTGAAGACGATGCTATTCGAATAATTTCGCTAGTGTACCTGTGGTAGTCGGTTGTAAGAGGCGCACGTAATCGCGTGGCGCGTGACGTTTCGTTGGCCGCGGATTCGAACGCGAGCGAAACCGTGTCGGTCGTTGAACCGCTCAACTCGGCACTGCCGCGATGTAAACTATGCTTTGTACACTCGCCTGCAACCTACGCTTACTTTGGATAACGATACGTGCACTTTACGATTTCCCTATACAAATTTTTTAGTTTCTTCCATTTTTTTTTTTTTCATATTTTCTGTTCTTGTTTTATGGGGTTTTCGTTCTTGAGTTATTCCATTTTAGGGTTTTTGGTGTATCAAGTTATTTTGGTACGTGAGGTTTATGGAGTATCAAAGTTTTCGATCTTTGAAGTAGCATATTTGGAAATTTGGAAATTGGGAAATTTGGGAGTTTTCAAGTTTTCAAGTTTTCAAGTTCCAAAGTTTCCACACTCTCAAGTTTCCAAGTCTCCAAATTTTTAAATCTCCAAATCTGTATATCTCCAAATCTCTAAATCTCCAAGTCTCCAAATCTCCAAGTCTCCAAATCTCCAAATCTCTAAATCTCTGAATCTCCAAATCTCTAACATAAGTCTCTAAATCTCCAAGTCTCCAAATCTCCAAATCTCCAAATCTCCAAATCTCCAAATATCCAAATCTCCAAATCTCTAAATCTCCAAATTTCTAAATCTCCAAATCTCTAAATCTCCAAATTTCTAAATCTCCAAATCTCTAAATCTTCAAATCTCTAAGTCTCTAAACCTCCAAATCTCCAAAGTTGCAAAATACTTATATCTCAAAATCTCCATATCCCAAAATGCCCATATCCCAAAATCCCCATATCCCAAAATCCCCATATCCCAAAATCCCCACATCCCAAAATCCCCATATCCCAAAATCCCCATGTCCCAGAATTGCAATATGCACACCCCAAAATTATAAAATAGCAAAATGTTGAAATTCCTAAAAATCAACGAAGAACAGCTTTCATCCTCTTCAGTTGACGTATTATCCCTAGGGAAGACAGATTTGCTCTCGACTGTACATATCCCTCGACGTTTCACGGTGAGAGTTCTCTATGAATTTCATCGGGAACCTGCTCCAGCCTGATGTTTATGGAAAAAATTCCGCGAATCTAGTTCATGCTACACGATTCTCCTCTTCTTCTTTTTTTATTCTTTCGTTCTTTATTCCATTTCTTCTTCCTTTTTCCAACCGTTCTTGCTTGACGGGCTGCGTCCGTGCGTTTCAATCGGAAAATGTTCCTCAGCTTTTTAGACACATCATTTATCTCTGTATTTCAACACTCTTGTACAATTGTTTTTCGTATTGAAATAATTATAGATTAGTTTCTAAATAAATTTAGAATAAAATGAAGTATTTGTATTTTATATATTTTATATTTATTTTTGCTTTTTTTAAATATGTGTTCATCTGGAGAATGGTCGAAATTTTAATTATTAAGATAATTCTTGACCTCCACCTGATTTTGACAAGAAAATGGTTTCACTTATTTAGTCTACTGTTAATCTCGTCTTAAAATTGTTTAATTATTTGCATGATTGTATACCTTCACCAAACTTCAAGTCTAACCTAGTTAAAATTGACACAATATCATTCAGAAATGATTGTGTCTATCAAACTTCAAGCTTAATTGAATTTCACTCTTCAAATTTATCGAGTTGCGTTTTAACTTTAAAAACCTAACCTCACCTTTATACAAGAATAACTCGATTGATAAAACTATGTCAGTTCTATTAGAAACTTAAATGCAAATAAGTGAGCGATAAAGTTAGGTTATGTTCGAAATTTTCAAACAGCTTATTACCAAAACAAGAATAATTGAACGATGAAATTATGTATCACGTTAAACGAGGTTAAAACTTCATTCAAAAACAAGTTCAAACGATAAAATAAAGTTAAAAATGTGAATCCATTTCAACATCCTAATGGAGGTAAATAAAGATGACCCGGCAACCATTTTCATTCGTCATCGAGAAAAAAGGAGAGATGGGTATTCTAAATCGCTTGTGAAGCTTCTTGTTAACCGAAAAACGGATGGTTTATCGCCGGAAAATTGGCTGTTTCGAACGCGTCGTTCTGTCAGCTTGAATAATGGAGCCAGTGTTTCCCAACCTTTTTTGTGCCTCTCCCTGTGTAACATATGTACACATTTTTAATATTCAAAAATTCGATTGTTCACTGAACAAGTTTAGGTCTGAACTAGTTAGGTTAGCTTTGTGAGATGTGGACAAGTTAGGTTTTGGTAATTTTTACTAATAAATCTAAATAACGTGATATGGCTCGGTAAGTTAGGTTTTGAACAAGTTATCTCGGATGCAGTTAGCTTATATCCAAACAAGGTTATCTTTCACTACTTTCGAACTCGGTAGTAATTCTAAATAATTTCAGGTTATGTCTCCCACTATTCAAATCTATAGATCAATGTTTCCCAATCTTTTCTGCGCCTCTCTGCCCCCTATGTAACATTTTTAATATTCAAAAATTGTCCACCGAAACTTAAATGAAGCTAGGAAATTGTCGAGGAAACACGGTAAGTTCGAAACGTATGGAGAAGCGAAATTCAAGTACGAAATAATTTTAACGAAAGATTTTTCTCTGTTATTTGAATCGTTAGTAATTATTTATTACTCGCATTTAGCGGGGTCCGCTCGATGCGAGCTGCAAAGAGATTTTATGTTAGCTTCCAATTTAGTTAGCTTCGGTCCCGAGTCTCCCCGTTGCGTTATATCCTGCCGATTTCTTTTTCACCTGCAAATCTATGCCACTGTTCGGTTGAATACGAAGAGGTGACAATAGTTTTCTCATTTGGATAATTCATTTCTTCTGTATATTAAAGTATGTTTGATTTGGGGCCCACGTTGGGAAACACTGCATTCGTGTGGCACGAAAACGAAGCAAACTCCTGTTTCTCTCTTCTGTTACGGAGCACATATATGTGTTTTGAGATGACGAAAATATACCAGTTAAGGAGCACGGTCAACGACCCTGCTTCTTCCTATGCCGACGTAACGCCATGATGTTTCCGGGAACCGAGACCGATTAATTAGACGTTGGATCCATAAATTAGGCCACCTTATCCCCCATAACTCTTTCGCCCTTGTTTTCCCCAAAATCTGTGACTCGAAATCGCTATTTTGACGACAATTCGATTGCTTCGCCATTTTCTATTTACGGTGATGTGGAAAATTCGTGGAAAATATTTACGGACTCCACAGAAAATATTTATGGAATACGATGTCTACAGCTTGATTGATACACTGATATTCTGGGATACTTTTAGTTACGTAATCTGGTTACACTTTTTAAGGTTAGAAGGTGGTCAGCCATTTTGGGTTGATGTTAAATGACTGCGATATTTTTGGAAAATTTTAAGTTCTAGTCAACTGTGTTCTAGTTCTAGTATTTTTAGTTATTTTGAACAATGTGTAGTTAACAGTGTAGACTTGAGTTTCAGAATTTATTGCAACCCTCTTTAAAAATCGCTAAATTCATGAATGTCTGTATTTCAAACCTAAATATGTAAATGTTCAAACGTATAACCTCATAACCTAAATACTAACATATTAAAATTACCTAATTGCTGTTCACACCTAAATTGACTTTCGATGAGATCGACCGAAATTGACTGAACAATTTGAAAAAATATTCGAACGACCAGTATTTAATATTTATCACAAGCACATCCAGGTCATTACTTTCATGCGTTCGATTTTCATGAAGAATCCCAGTGCCGTAGCAGTTAGACCCAGGTCTTCGAGCAATTTCAATGGACCTTCGGAATTAAGGTATTATACCAACCTTATCGAATTACATTTCCTTTGACCCGCTAGCCCTTTTCCCGCCTTTTTCATTTTGGGGTCATGGGTGCTGCTTGACCTCCAATACTCCACATACCTCGGTTTTTGGGTCGTCATTGTATTTCCATGCAGGTTTCCGTTAAAATTTAACGGACTTCAAAATCAAGGCTCATTAAATACAAAACGTAACTTTTCAATTTTCATTTACGAGAAAATATTTTCAATATTGTGAGCTATGACGCACACCTAGAATTGTAGGTTAAGAGGTTGAAGCACTAAAAGACAACAAGAGAAAAAAAGGATAAGAGAATCACGGTTGGTCTACATACAATTTTGAGGTCACATAGATCGAACCGTTCCGCGTGATGGCGGTCTTTTTAACGAGGCCTGTTTGCGAACGTGAAATGCAAATGTGTCGAAGGTCTTGCCCACTTTTCTGGCAGTTCGTAATGGCCGGGTCAACGTCCCCTTTTATTTATTCCCGTGAATGAAGAGTGACTGGCAAGCGTGTCGAAGGTGAAACACGTCTTTTTTGTTGTTGTGTGGATGTAACCGAAACGCAACGTCACTGTTCACAAAATTGCTTAATACATGAAACTGTTTATATTTTTGTTTTTTGGAAAAAATTAATAACGGTTCATTTATTTTGGTACGGGTGACCTTGAAATATTTTCTCAAGGTCACTCGAAGTCTTTATAAATTTATTTCTGGTGGCATGTGTAGATGTATAATTGAAACTGGGTATGGGTAATATTAATACCATTATTTGTTATAACAAATATAACAATTTTTATTAAATTTCAAGCTAGAAAATAATATATCCACAATTTGACAATATGCAATACACAGCAATATTGGAAAGCATCAAATGACAATAAAATATAACAATTCTAATGAAATTTTAAGCTAGAAAATGTATCTCAGAATTTGTCAATATTATGCAATAACCAGTAATGTAGTTCGAAAGCAACAAATAAAAATTGCAAATAAATTTTAAATGAATACGAAATAAATTCTAAATAAATACCAAGTGTCGAGTAGAAGATTAAACGAAGGGTAGAGTTCATCGACGAGAATAGAAGCACTGAACCTGCCATAAAAAGAGAGTCTCCGTCGACGAATATCGAAAGCGTTAGATAACATCGATGAACCGCGACAATAGCAGCGGAGTTCAGTGAACCACAACCGGGTCAGATTTTATCGGGATTAACGACACCAGGAAAACGATACCGCGAATTTCGAGCGTCCGTTCGCCATCGCCTGCCACGATGAGCGTCCACGACTTACTGTTAGATCAAGGACGATGACTCCGGTGGCCATCAACGGAGAGGAACATGTCGTACCGGAGCGGCGCTCACTGTAATCGTTTCTTAGCGATAGTCGATCATTCGTATCTTTTCAAAATTAATTAGAGAATCAAGTTTATATTCTTTATTCTGGATTTAGTTAATTTAGAAGTTTGGTCATTTTGGAACTGGGGACTTAGCAATTGGGGATTTAGGAATTGAGGAATTTTGCAATTGGGGATTTTAGATTTGGGAATTTTGGATTTGGGGAATCTTGGAATTGGGAATTTAGGGATTTAGGGGATTTTGGATTTGGGGATTTAGGAATTGGGGAATTTTGGAATTGGGGAATTATGGAATTGGGGAATTATGGAATTGGGGAATTATGGAATTGGGGAATTATCGAATTGGGGAATTACGGAATTGGGTAATTATGGAATTGGGGAATTATCGAATTGGGGAATTATGGTATTGGGGAATTATGGAATTGGGGAATTATGGAATTGGGGAATTATGGAATTGGGGAATTCTGGTTACAATACAAAAAATTATATAATCAATAATTTTACTGGTTTGAAAACTTAACATAAACGAGCCTCATGGGAAGCGAAAATATTTATGAAAGATACACAATGTATCTTTAAAGAGTTCATAGTTTTCGCAATCCTACTAATTGAACCTCATAAATTAGAAGCTTGAACTTTATCTACACTGTTATTCGAGAGTTGTCGCAATTTTTTGGGAGGCCAAATAAAATTTCTTGAGCAAGAATTGATAAACATGTATTCTAAAATAATTCTGACACATTAAGGTTCATATAGTGCATATTATAGAATTTTTCCAGAATTTTTTTACATGAAATTAAATTTTCCTTTTTTCCTTTACTACCCTTTCAAAGAAGACATATAACAAAATTCAATGATTTATCACTAAAAATTGTAGCAAAAATACTGAAGTAACCTAACCTAACTGAACCTAACCTAGCTTAATACAGCAACTAACCTAATTGACATAGGGTTCAAACTTGTTATGAAATAATTTTTCTTTGGGTATCACATGACGTATTATTTTATACTGAACCTAACCTAGCTTAATACAGCAACTAACCTACTTGAACCTAACCTAGCTTAATACAGTAACTAACCTAATTGAACCTAACCTAACTTGATATAGCAAGTAACCTAATTGACATAGGGTTGAAACTTGTTATGACAAATTTTTTTTTATATCATGACGTATTAATTGTCTCAAGGGTACTTTTGACCACCGACCCTTTCACCGTTGAAGGAACGATAATCCACCTTGACTCTCCCATCGTTACTCAAACGAGGATAATTAGCAGCGCAGATAACAGCCAGGGGCGTAATTCTATCGGGTGTTTCGTCGAAAAGATAAGACCCGGCTCGAGGCGAGTTCAAGCGACCCTGAAAGTTCAAGAACGCCGGGTGAACGTCCGCAAGTTGCGATTTCGCCCTTCGCGGTTTACCGCTACTCCTTCCGATGTATCGATGTGTTCCGTCTCGGATATCGTTGTCAGAGTCGACTGCTCGCTCCGAATGTTAAACAAACAGTTCTTGTATTTATAAGTGATAGCGATGATGAAACACGATGTGAGAAACATAACCTAATTAACACTGTCGGACATTGTATACCGAGAGACGAATGTTCTAGAAAAGAGACTGAAATATAATTTATTATGACGTAATTCTAATTTTCTTGTTATGAGTGTTGAGTATTTTTTGAACGAAATCCCAACCTAACCTAACCTAGGTAGAATTGAGGAATTTTGGAATTGGGGAATTTTGGAATTGGAGATTTAGAAATTTGATAAATTTGGAATTGGGGATTTAGGAATTGGGGAATTTTGGAATTGGAGATTTAGAAATTTGGTAAATTTGAAATTGAGGATTTTTGATTTGGGGAATTTTGGAATTGGGGAATTATGGAATTGGGGAATTATGGAATTGGGGAATTATGGAATTGAGGAATTATGGAATTGGGGATTTAGGAATTGGGGATTTAGGAATTGGAGATTTAGAAATTTGGTAAATTTGGAATTGGGGATTTTGGATTTGGGTATTTAGGTATTTGGGCAATTTTGGAATTGGGAATTTAGGGATTTGGGCAATTTTGGAATTGGGGAATTATGGAATTGGGGATTTTAGGTTTGGGGATTTAGAGATTTGGGGATTTAGGAATATGGGAATTTTGGAATTGGTGACTTAGAAATTTGGTAAATTTGGAATTGGGGATTTAGGTATTTGGCAAATATTGGTATTGGGAATTTTGGATTTGGGCAATTTTGGAATTGGGAATTTAGGGATTTGGGGAATTATGGAATTGGGTAGTTATGGAATTGGGGAATTATGTAATTGGGGAATTATGTAATTGGGGAATTATGGAATTGGGCAATTATGGAATTGAGGAATTATGGAATTGGGGAATTATGGGAAATAATAATTTATCATTGAAAATTCCAGCAAGGACCAACGTAACCTAACCTAGCCTAATCCTAGCACAGTTCCCAAACCGAGTGTCAAGCATAAAATCGTAGAAACCGAATGTTTATCAGAAGCACTCGAAATAACATTCCCAAAATTCCATTCCAGATTATCGACGGGAGCGTGGGTTCAACGACCCGTGAGCGAGCGATTAAAAGAAGTCGTCCGGAATAGAATAATCGAGATAATCGTATCGATCATGTGCGAAAGCGGCGACGTACGAGAATAACCGCGATAAATAGAGAGACGCCGATGACTGTACGATAATTACGATTTCTGAAAATCGTTGGCACGTCGCCGGAAGATGAAAACTGGAGCAACGACCTTCGAATTCGGCCCGGTCGACGGGGTTCGTGAACCCTGAAAAGAGCTGCCAGGCCCCGGGATAGATGGTACAGTTATGCTCTCTTCCTCCACCTGTCTCCTTCCTCTTTCCATTCTTCTTCGTCCCGTCTCGTTCCATCGTTCCCGGTTTCCATCGTTTCCCTCTCTCCCACGGTGTCTCCTTCCTCGTTCCGCTTCAACGATCGGCTCGTGCTCGCTCGTACGCCCGCGCCGACGTCGCTCGACCAGTAGGATATACCGTATGACCAGCTCGTCAGGGGACAGAAGAGGAAATCCCTCAAGTTCGACGACCTGGCAAAGGTGACTCCGATTGTCTGGAAACGGCCGACTCATCGACGATCGAATGCTCGACTACTCCTTTCTCTTTTATTTCATTTATTCTCGACTTGTTTCTTGTCTTCTCTATACTTCTTCTATTTTCCCGGAAAATGGGGATGTTTTTGTCTTTGGGATTCTCTTTTGGCACGAGGATTTTGACTGTATGATGTCGGTGGTACTTTTGTAGGTTACAACACCACTTGCATTAGCTGTCTTTACCTATCATTTATACGATTATGAAGTAGGACAGTACTCGGGGCCCAAGTTCTTGGAAAGGACTCAATTCATCATTAGGAAATTTGCAATTATGGATTTTGGGAATTTTGGTATTGGGGAATTTAGAGATTTAGGGATTTAGTAATTCAGGATTTAGAAATTTGGTAATTTTCGAATTGGGGAATTATGGAAATGGGGAATTATGGAATGGGGAATTATGGAATGGGGAATTATGGAATGGGGAATTATGGAAATGGGGAATTATGGAATGGGGAATTATGGAATTAGGTAATAATGCAACTTGGGATTTTAGAATTGAAAATATTAGAATTGGTAACGTATCATGTTACCTAATATATCATTCATACATGCCTTAAAAAATGTAAAAAATCCTGAAAATTTATACTGGTCCCAGGTACTGTATGCAGTATGCAGATGAAGAAGGTACTAGAAAATCGGGTAGCGTAGGTGAGAGGAAAACGGGAAGACCGAAGAGGGTTCGTCGACCCGTGTCGATACGTAGTGGGGATACGGGCGTGGATCGGCGAGTACGAGAAGAAGAACAGCGGACAAAGAGGAAGAAGACGTTTAGCTGTAATGACACGCGAAATTCCAGTGGTACAGGGGAAACGTGAGAAATTGTTATGCAAAGACGAGGTTCGAGGTAAGTGGGTCGCTGATTCAGACTAGCCAGGGTCGCTTCGAACCGATATCAACGGGTTTTAACGGGATCGTGAGTAATCGAGTGCCGGCGTCAAGGTGCAGCACGAATTCGAACTCGTGACTGAACAGGAAATGCGTCCATCTTCCGACCGGTAGTTTCCGTTCGACGCGTGATTCACTCTGATACGCGAGACAGATTAACGCGGTACTCGTGATTGAGCCGTCAATTAACGTTAAGTAAATAACAAGATACTATCGGATTTGAACTCGTTTTCTCACTTCTTATTTTATTATATTCTTATGTTATCGTTTTTGCATGTTGGTGTAGTTTTGTTGATTTGTTTATTGGGGTTGATTTTAATTGACTAGGTTCTTTGGGGTTGGTTTTAATTGATTAGATTTTTTGGGGTTGATTTTAATTGACTAGGTATTTTAAGGTTGATTTTTTTTAATTGACTAGGTTTATTGGTGCTGATTTTTTTTTAGTAATTAACTAGGTTTATTGGTGGTGATTTATTTTAATAATTGACTAGGTTTGTTGATGTTGATTTTTTCAAATAATTGACTAGGTTTGTTGATTTTGATTTTTTAAAATAATTGTCTAGGTTTATTTTTGTTAATTTATTTTAGTAATTGTCTAGGTTTATTTTTGTGTAGATTTATTTTAATAATTGCCTATTTTTGTTTTATTAATTGATATTGATATTTTAATAATTGAATATATCTGTTGATTCCCATATTCTTGATTTCCATATCCAGTGCTAAAATTAAAAAATTACCAAATTCGTTACTCAATTGCGGTACCGTGAACGTCACGAATGTTTTCACTCTTTTATCGCTTTCACTCTCGCGGAACATGGCCGTACGATAACGAATAAACCGGCCGATGACGCTTTATCAGAAAACCGGTGTCGTCGTTCGGTTCACTGTAACAGAACCCAGTGCTGTTGAACGCTTGATTACAGTTTTAATCGAACGAGAATCGATATCGACACCTCGTGGAACACCGTGACGTTCACATCTGATCTTATGGCTTTCCAACCCCATAATCTGCAAAATTATAACAAAAAATGCAAGTGAAAAATCTGTATTTAAATTTGTATATTACAATATTTAAAAATTTGTTATTTTTGTATTATTTATCTCGTAACATAATTACAGAACATTTTTTAATTTTGTAAAATTATTTTTGTACTAAAGAAAATTTTCATAGTAAATTTTTATTGGAAAAAATTTTCACAATAAAATTTTCACTTATTTATTATTATTGTTTTTTCGCTTATTTGAAATTAGTTAAGTCGTCATAAAAAGTGTTAAGTGATACATAATTAATTAGAGAATAATCGTATAAGTACACTCTTCCGTTCACACAATTACCGTAATTTACTGCTTCTAATTTCACGTTCGATCGAATTTAATATCGAAGATTGCCTCTGGCGGCGATCTTGATCTAAAGTAATTATTTGACCCTCAAAATTCACTCAATATATTACTCTCATGAATTATACAATATCAATTGAAAACGACTGTCAGTTTCCAATTCATCAGTTTGTCAGTTTATCGCTTTTATCTATAATTTATTCTAGAACGCATTACGTAATTTGTTCTACCTTGTAAAATTGTTATAATTAGTCGAGCTAATCGAGGTTTTATGATAATTGCATTAGATAACGACTGATAAGTCTGTTTAACAAAATATTTACTTCCTGTAAATACACTGTAAGTTTGTTGTAGAGATTTATAATTATCACTTTTTTTATTTTTAAACAAATTCTGTGATACAAGTTTTATATTTCTTAATTTATATCTTTTCAAATTTAAAAATTTTCAGATTTCATTTTTGAGAAAATTTTCAAATTTTAAATTTGAGAGTTCAGAAAATTTCGAATTTGGCAATTTTAGTATTTGAGAAATTTAGAAATGTTAATATTTGAAAAAAAAAATGTGAAAAATATGAGCGAACAGCCCAGAAAGCAACGACAGTAAGTCGTAGGTATTGAAAACCGATGAAAAATAAAAACCGGTCGTTTTAAATAGTGTGATTGGAAAAGTGGAACGCCCCAGAGCAGATGGTTAATCGTGGAAAGTAGTGATTTTCCTTTCTATCTCTTTTTATCGCGACTGGTGCCGCGGTCGACGACCTTTTTAACCCGGTCGCACGCTCTTTAATGGCACGCTTTTCCATTTACTTTCCTCTTCTACTCTTTTTTAGCTCTCGAACGAATACAAATACCACGTTACTTACGCTTCTGAATCATTTGTTTCGTGTTGGTAGCAAATTATGCGTTAACAGATAAAACGGAAGACAAATGAGAAACTCTATTTATTCAAATAATCTCAAACTTTGTCAAGGTTTTGAAAAATGTCGAAATTTTAACAGTGGACATATTTTATTTTTATGTTTAGGTTCTTCATTTCTAATATTTTCACATTTGTTTATGTAAAATTATACATATAGGTGTATGGTACTTGTATAATAATAATAACACACGTACAGTAAATATAGAACAATAATACTAATGCAACAACATTTATTTTGTGTGGTTACAAACAGACATAAAATAATACAGAAACAAAAAATAATACATATTTTATCTCACAAGACAGAGAATATAACAGAATAGGTTCAAACACTTCATAATATTTCGATACAGACAATTATTTTATTGTATAACAACGAAAATTTGTCTTCATGCATGAACAGATTCAAATTTTCCCGCCACATGAATCATACACCAATATGGCGGAAATTTTCCTCCCACCTCGCAAGTACAATAACCTATATTTCTTTGAATACAGTAACAAAGTGTCCTTCAATATAAATTATCGAAATTATAAAGAGGAACGATGTATACTACATCTTCAAATTGTATATTTATTTATTATGTATGGACAAATTCAAATTTTCCCGCCAAGAGTACCATATTACCAATATGGCGGAGATTTGACTACCACCTCGCGAGTACAAGTACTCTTATTTCTTTTATTACACTAACAAAATACTCTTCAATATAAATTATTGGGATAGTAAAAAGGAACAATTCATAATACATATCGAAAGTGTACATTTAAATATATTTCCTCGATAAAAGAACGAAGGTAGAAGAAGAAACGTAAAATACGTTAAAAAGAGATCAGAGTGAACTTTCAGCCTTGATCCTTGACCGTGATACGATCAGGTCCTCCTATACGCTGTTCGACGATGACCGATTTCAAAGCTCAGAGCCGAGAAAGCGAGGACAAACCTTGAGCCGACAAAGAGCAAACACTGATTATCAGCCGCCAGCAATGTCAAGCGAGTTTCTCTCCTCTCACTTTCCGCTCGATGAAGCTTTGCTCCATGGACAAACCTGCAGAGTCCGTGTCTTTCACCTTACGATCTCTTTTTTCCTTGCTTTGCGATGCTTAATTGCTGCAATCGAACCTTGCTGTACACCGAGGACTCTTCGTTCTAATGTGGGGACGTATGTAAACATATGGGAACGTATGTGAACATGTGTGAATCGGGGTTTTGAGGATTAGTGTCACTGGGGTGCTATGAGAAGGGTTGGATATTACGTACGTATTGGTATTGTATTTGAATGTATAATTTAGGGATTTAGGAGTTTTTGAGGTTACTTTAGGTATTTGGGGATTTAGGATTTTAGGGGTTTAGGATATTTTAAGTTGAGAGATAGTTCTTCGGGTTCAGAGATTTATTTCTCAAATTCAGAAAGTCAGTATTATTCAAGTTCAAAGATTTAGCATTTGGAGATTCAGAATTTTCAAATTCGAACCTCCCTTATTTTTCAAATTTAGAAACTTGACAATTTGCCTCTTTGAAGATTCAGAGGTAAAAACTGGAGAGGTATATTTTTCCATTTTTTTTGTTCTACGAATCAGAGATAGTCTGAATCGAGATTCAACGAAAGAGACGCAACGCGTGTTCGACGAACGATAAAATCGATTTTTGCACACGAGCGCGCGTCTCGAATGGCGGGAAAAACACTCGGCAGCCGTGAAATCGATAGTGTTCTGTGATAATACCGATCGCCTTATCGTCGCGCCATTTTGTCCTTGATCGTCGTTCACTTTTCTCTCTTTCTCCATCTTCCTTTCGTATACGCAACTACTAACGAAATAAAGAACATTTGAAAAGAAATTTTATTCACTTCAAATATTTATTTTGATATTGAGTTGAGTGTTAAAATATGAATTCTAATTTTCATCAAGTTTAATATCAAGTTTAATGTAAAGTTTAATATCAAGTTTAATATTAAGTTTAGAATATTTATTCTAATATTAAATTCGATATGAATGATTTAACTTAACAAGTTCAATAACAAATTAATATAAATTTTTCCTTCATAAATTAATGACAATTCGTGTACTTTAAAAAGTACAGCAATCTAACGATAAATTATAAAAATCTGACGAAGTAGGAAGCAAGACAAATAAATTCTGTTATCACGATGGCGACCGGAAGTCACGAAGCAGCAATGAAAAATACGGAGCTTACATTAGAAACGCCTTGTGCTCGAAAGGTCAATACACCGTCGATATCGACGTAAAACAACATTTGTTTCTCGACATTGAAATCAAATAAACCTCGCTGATAAGCCGGATCGTTGAAGATGAAGGACGAGCTACGATAGGATATCAAGATGGAAATAAACGAACGATTATAAACAGAAGCGTCATAAAACGGTGGGTAAGAGTCCAATCGAAAAGTTCAGTCACTCTCGATTAGGGTGAAATCAGAATTTTGCAAATTACTATGGCGATAAGATATGTCACAGTTACATTTCGGCAAATGACAACTGCAGCACAGTTTTCGCCTAATTTCTACCGCCGAAAGTACGTGTGACTCTAGGCGACATTTCTGACCAATTGGGTAGTTCCAAACCTGGGTCAGCCCTCGCGACAATTCCTGGCTCGACGACGGTATGTACTGTAGACAACCCTGTTCTTGGCGCGTGGCTGAGCCAGGTTTAAGGGACCCACCGTAGAACAGTCCCATGTGACGTCCGACGTTCGTACTCGAAACGTTTGCTGACCTTGTTCTTTCACTCAATTGTGCCAATACGACCGAAAATACGTGTGCGGCCATTTTTCTATTCTGACCAATTGGGAGAGTCCTTCTGGGTCAGCCTCGCCAGCTCCTGGTTTGACTGCAGTATGGTCCACAGGACATTAGGTCCTATGATCGACGGTGTTCATTTAGATAGCTCTGACAGAACATCTTAAATGTTCTGTATGAATTTTTAGTGACAGACAAGGAAGTTGGTGTGGAAGATGGTTTTCAAGGTTTATAAGCTTTATATTTGCATTTAAAAAATAAAAACGTGAGCTTCGCACCCTTGGACCTCAAGATGACCTCACGTTTTATACATCGGCACACTTTCCTGTAACCCTGATCGCAATATTTCATTCCGGCTTACCTCAACATTCTATCTGGTCGGTCTAGATAAGTCAGGTGGACTGGAACGATTCGAATGCCTTGCCCCTTATTGTCCTTGTCGATCGTGCTGTCCTCGATAAATCGTCACGAAACGATACTCTGCGTTCTTAACAGTGCAACATTTCTCGCTATTTTCCTTCTTCTTGTATCGCATTATTTGCGGCGTTTGAATATCTAGTGTTTGGGTGTTTGAGGGTTTAGGGAGTTTAAGGGTTTTGAAGATTTAAGGATTTGGGGATTTGGGGATTTGGGGAGTTAGGGATTTGTGAGATTGAAGATTTGGGGATTTGGAGATTTAGAGATTTATGGGATTGTGGATTTGGTGATTTATGGACTTGGGACGTCAGAAATTTGGGGATTTAGAGATTTTGAGATATAGGAATTTGTGAGTTTTGAGATTTGGGAATTTAGGAATTTTGAGGGTTTAGGCATTTGGGGATTTAGGGACTTCTAGATTTAGGTGTTTGAGGATTTAAGGATTTGGAGATTTGAGTATTTAGGGATTTGAGAATTTGGGGATGTAGGAATTTGGGAGTTCAGAAAATTTGTGAAGTTTGAGATTTGGAGATTTGTGGATTTTGGGGTTTATGTATTTGAGAATTTATAGATTTGAAAAATTAGATATTTGGAAATTTGAAATATTGAAGATGTAATGATTTGAAAGATTAGGAAATTGGGAATTTGAAATATTGAAGATCATGAACCTGGACATTTATTTCCAAAATTAGAAATTAAAATATTAAAATATTAACTTTCGTCAAAATAAGCAATAATTGTATAAATAAATTTCATCATGCACTCCTTGCTGTCCACTAATTCTAACCTAAAGCTAGCTCCTCACCAAACACCCTAAATATTTAACCCCTATGAAACCTAGTCCTAACGTAAACCTATATCGTATCGTTTATCTTATTTTTAATCTGAAACCGTGCGTGCCTTATGCGCCAGTAGGTTAACCATGAAGAGGACGAACGGTCACGAATGGTTTCCTCCGATGATTCAAAGCAAACGAGAAAAACAAGAAGAGGACTTTTTCGCCTGGCTACGCTGCTTCTAAATCGGTATACATTATGTCGAAAACAGCGACGAGCAGACCACGTCGGGACGTTTCGTTTTTTGCGCAGATCGCGTGATGACACACGGAGATCAGGTTCGATCGAGTGTCAAGGTCACTTGTGTCGTTTATTTTTACATCACAAATCTGAAGAACACGAGGACTAGCCTTGACAATAAGGGACAGAGCCGAGTTCGAGCTGTTTCGTGTTGCCATGAGGTCCACCATCTTCTTTTTAGTTAAACCTGCGTGGTTTTGGTTGTGGGTCGATTATGGTCTTTATAAGTCTATTATGTTCTTTATAACGGGTCGATTATGGTCTTTAGGTTATGTTTTTTACAATTGAAGGTGAATTTATTTTAGGTATGAACAATTAATATTTATATATTTTTTGTGTAACAATTTTTATTATATGACAAACCTTATACAGTAATTATTAGTACATTCAAATATTATTTATTTTTAAAATAGAATAAAATATAACCTAACCTAACACATCTTATGACATTAATATTACTTATGAATGTTTATGAAAGTATACTTTAACGGAATAAATTATTAAAGTAACATGTCAATATTAATATCGCAACTTATATTAACAATATAAGTATTCATTATCGATTTCAGTAGAAGGGAAAATAAAAGTAGAATTGTTTGAAAATCAAAATGAAATAGTGATAGCGTTTGATTCGTAAATATCATCGAAAACCAAGGTTTCGGACAAGAAAGTTCAAGGTCCAGCATTGAGAGGCCATAATCGGAGATCAGAAGTTGAAAGTTCAAGATTTGAGATCTATGGTTCAAGGTCAACTTATTGTCAAGCTTCCATTGTGCAATTTTTATTACGCGATATGAACTTTTTATAAAAACCTTATATTATAATAATCGATTTTTATTATAATTTTAGTATCCTGAAATTTTATTATAAATTTACTGTAATGAAATTTGACTATAATTTTACTGTAAGGAAACTTGACTATAAATTGATACTAATTTAATAATAATTATAACAAAAATTAAAATTTGTATAGAAAACTCCACATTACGGAGTGTACAATGAAAACAAAAAGTAAAATAAGAAATGAATTTACAAATCAGTGCACCAGTTAAGGATAACATAATCAAGCTACATTAATCAAGATTTCTTAGTTGCACGATAAAGTATCGATATTTCTTCGAAGGACAAAGATTTACAACTCTTTATTTCAAAATGGTACGCGCAATCGCGCACGCGATAAATGTTTTATTTGAAAAAAAAAGGGAAAAAGAGAACAGCAAGGTCACTTGCTTCCTCCTTCCACTTTTATTTTCGCTGGTTTTCAAATCATCTTTTGACACATAAACCGTAGTTATCACCAACACGTGCCGTAAAATCGTACGTGTCCTTGTGCTCGCATGTATAAAAATGTTGTGGCAGAAAATCGTTGAAAAAGACGCGTGCGAAAAATTGCTTGATAATTAATCTGACTGCTCTTGAACTCGGTAGTAATTCTAAATAACTTCAGGTTATGTCTACCATTCAAATCTATAGATCTTTCCCAATCTTTTCTGTGCCTCTCTGTAACATTTTTAATATTCAAAAATTGTCCACCGAAACTTAAATGAAGCTAGGAAATTGTCGAGGAAACACGGTAAGTTCGAAACGTATGGAGAAGCGAAATTCAAGTACGAAATAATTTTAACGAAAGATTTTTCTCTGTTATTTGAATCGTTAGTAATTATTTATTACTCGCGTTTAGCGGGGTCCGCTCGATGCGAGCTGCAAAGAGATTTTATGTTAGCTTCCAATTTAGTTAGCTTCGGTCTCGAGTCTCCCCGTTGCGTTATATCCTGCCGATTTCTTTTTTACCTGCAAATCTATGCCACTGTTCGGCTGAATACGACGAGGTGACAATAGTTTTCTCGTTTCGTTGAATTTGGATATTTCTTTGATCTGATTTTCGAATGGGTTATGGCCGCCATTTTGATGAGCGGTCATGAGGAGATACTAGGTTAGTTTCGTTAGTTTCATGGATTATGTAGTATTTAGGCTGCTTGTAGATGAGTAGAAACTAGGTTAGGTAGAGTCTATTATCTAGTATTTAGACTACTTGTGTATTTTAGATGATGTCACCTTATATTACTGTAATATTATTCTAAAGTATATTTGATTTTCGAATTACCCCTCTGCTCCACGTGAGGACTGATAATATTCTTTTTATAAAATATTAAGTAATTTGAATTCTGTCAAAATTCTAGTTGTATGTTTGACATGGCAATTTTTCGATCCTCGATATTGGTATTTTGCAGAAAAGGGTAGGATCAACGATATTCATGAAATACAATAAGGGCTCGAAAACGAGGGTCAGAAACGCTCGTTTCAACCCTCGTTCCTTTGATTTGTGACTATTGACTCTATTTTGAATCAGCAATATTTTGTAACGCTCGTAATATTTTTTGTATGGAGTGAGGTTATGACAAACTGTAGCGACGATTGTATAAATAATAGTTGCAACACTAGCAGGAGTAACAGCTGAGTTGAATACATATGTATTTTATGTATACACGTGTGTATTTTGTATATACGTATGATATTTTAATTATTGATGCGTATGTTAATTTATATAACACATATTTGTAATTTATATACGTAATAACTTGTATATGATAATTGTAAAATTACGTATTTATTGGTTCCTAATGGACATTTAATAATAGAATTGATTACGTAAATTAAAATAGTATCACGAGTAAAGCTAGTGTTAGTACTATGTTAACACTGACTATTGCAATACTAATTGCGATATTAATAGAAGACTAAATTACGACACTAGAAGCAACACTAGAGGGTGAAGTATAATACCAACACTAGTGTTAACTCGTTCAAAAATACTATTACATCTTATTTAATATTTGTAATGAATTGAAAGAAATTTTGGTTTACAAATTTTTAATTTTAGAAATTCGAAAATTTAGAGATGTACAGTTTCATAAATTCAGGAATTAAAAAATGTAACAATTCAAAAATTTTGCAAGTTTACACAGTTATTAATTTTGAAATGTGGAAATTCATTAATTTATGAGCACAAAAGATCAGAAATGTAAATACAGAAGCATCGATAAAAAAAATGTCGAAATATCTGAAATCGCAATACCAATCAATGGCGGAAAGTTTGATCAATCACGTAGCAAACAGAAACGTCGAAAGTTCGGTGCGGTAACAGCCCAAAAGTTCGACGCAGCCCATTAATCTCCGTGGATCCCCCATTAATACAACTCGTCCTTAATCACCAATTTCTCTGGCACGATTTTTCACGAGCTGTGGCGGTTCGCGAAATCCCCGCAATTGCTTAACACCGGGTCGAAAATTCACAGGGGTGTAACCACGAGATAACTTCAGACATCCAATAAACACCCTTATCGCACGTTATTTATTTCCCTTTCGCTCGATGAATCTTGCGATCGTTCGACTCGTCTTCCGCGTTCTTGCGTCGATTAATCACACCTGGCTTCCGTCATTTTCTCGGAAAAACCACCACATGATAAATTCGACGTGTCAACGAAATAACAAAGAGGGCACCTTTGATATTTCGAAGTCCCTTTAAGGTTGCGCTTTAAACTACTCAATTTATTCAATTATTTCAAGTACATAAACCTGCGTCCCTGCAGCTCTGGTAAAAGCGGGAAAATCAAGGATCCAATTTCATGTCGATAATTAGAAGTCGTCAATTTTCTGTATGTTCCTAATATTTCGAAGTGCATCAATTTTACAAGATTGAAAAGTTGAGACAGACATTTGAAACATACTGAAATGATTACAACTTACAAAGAAATGACTGTCACAAGAAAATACAAATGAATGTTACAGAGAAATGACAAAATATTTATTACAAATTATTAGTTGTCTAGTGTTCATAAAATAAAAGAACGATTCACCAGAAAAGAATGCACAATTTCCATGTAAAAATCTCAAAAAGAAAATTGCTATTTACAAATAAAAAAATATAATGTAACGATTTTGTAGGTGGATACATTCGTCATGGTTCCCAAGCTTTTCCATAAGTTAAAGACGAAAAGATTTTCCCTTATCGCGGTAAAATAGGACAGCAACGGGATGATATCGAACGATAAGACGCGGAAGTTCCTCTTTGAGATTTCATCCCCTTTCGACGAAGTGGATGGGGATGAAAAAATATAGATGGTGGGGAACGACGCTATTGAAACCGAACTAGGAGGGTGGAAAGCTTTCTGGGGTGAATGCCACGTTTTTTCTTCCTCGCTATTGCGTCGGATAAACCTTACGCTTACACTGAAACTTCGAATCTGCTGTTTTCAATCGATCTCGGGAAAGACTTTGTATTACAAATTTTTATATTCCAGAATTTATGGAAAATTTTCCTTATTGTCGTTTTACTGACTGAAATTGACGATGAAACGGCGGTATTGCAAATTTGGAATTTGGAATTTTGTGACGATGGCAATTTTTAAATTTGTAAATTTGTAAATGTGTGAAGTTGTAAATTTGTACATTTGTAATTGTGTGAACTTGTAAACTTTGCAAATGTAAGTTCTTAAATTTGTAAATTTGTCAATGTGTAAATTTGTAACTGTGTAAATGTGTAAATTTGTCAATTTGTCAATTTGTAAATTTGTAAATTTATAAACGTGTAAATGTGTAAATTTGTAAATACATAAATATATAAACTTGCCACAATAAAAATTTGAAAACATTTAACCTTGAAAATTCGTAAATATCCTTGTAAATTTATAAACTAATAGCCTTGTAAATTTGTAACCTTGTAGCCTTATTTTGTAACATAACCTTGAATAAAAATATGCCCGTGACCCAAAACCTTTTTTATAAAAAGAAAAAAAGAGCGAGAGTAGGTTAAAAGGTTAATACTTAAACAAACTCGTAAATTACATTTTTCCTGTAACAATGTACAGTAATCCATTAAAGAGCAGCTGTTTCGTCACGAAACAGTTCGGATATCAAAGTCAACGACGCACGAGCACCCCTTCAAGCTTTCGACGCGCGTGCCTTCAAGAGGAGGCGTATGTATAGGGTGAATCAATAAAAACTAACTAAAGGGATTATAATTAAACTTGTCATTCTTTTACAAATTTTTAAATTCTCAAATTCCCAAATTCTCAAATCCCTAGATTCTCAAATACCCAAATTCTCAAATCCCTAGATTCTCAAATCCCCAAATTCTCAAATCTCTAGATTCTCAAATTCCCAAATTCTCAAATTCCCAAATTACCTAGATCCCCAAATCCCTAGATTTCCAAATTCTCAAAGACCTAAATTCCCACGTCCCCAAATTCCCAACTTCTCAAATTCTCAAATTCTCAAATTTCCAAATCCCCAAATCCCTAGACTCCCAAATTCTCAAAGACCCAAATTCCCACGTCCCCAAATTCTCAAATTTCCAAATCCCCAAATTCCCCAAATTCCAAAATCTCTAAATCCACAAACCTCCAGATCCCTAAATCCCCAAATACCTGAGATACAAGCATTTTCATACGTCACTTTTCGATATTTACAGGTAACGCGCCCTCCATTTTCTTACGCGTCCGCCATCTTCTCTCGCCCTCGAAAATTCCGCGTCTCCGAATTATTCGAAAAGCACGGTGGATTCGGTCGCGTGATTCTTCCAACCGATTTCTCGCCGAAGAAAACACTTTGCTCTCCGAATATCCCCAGAAAAAGAAGTCGTGCGACGAGGTACGCGCGGAAACCGAACGAGAACATTCGGAACGCGGTTTATAAACACCGAGGTGAACATCGCGATCATAGAAGCCGGCAAGTCGATCGCGATGAACATACAAAAATGTTTGCATCTCCGAAAAGGTTCTTTCCCACGTTTACGCATTTTACTCGGGCAGCATATAAGTATTGAACGGTTCGAACACCCCGTATTGAACATACAAAATTTATATCTCCGAAACGGTTCTATGTTTACCGAGGCTCCGTACAGTATGTCCTATGCACCACGTAGTGAAAGGTTACAGCTCGTATAACTGATTTGGATGATACTCTGGTGAATCACCCTGTATGTACTCTCGTAAATCCTCCCTTAGAGGGGTAGAAAGATCCAGGCAAGGTTGGCTCTCGCAGGGGTCGCGACCTTGCCACGTGGACGCCTCGTCGACGGTGGGTGGCCTCGAAGGACGAGGGAACGTTAACCCGGAAGAAAACTACGGGTCCAATAAAGGGGAGCGTCCTGACACCCTTCGATCGCCGCGTTTCAACCTAGAAGAACGACAAAAAATAAGACTAAGACCGACCATCAAACTCGAACCGATCGTGTTTGATACAAAGGGAAGAAGGGTGAATTTATTGCGTTGAACTGAATTTTCTTTTTTATCGTGAAAATTTTCTTATCGCGCAATATTAATGGGGGTGCGCTGATTTTTGGGGGATATTTTCAATATTTCACGGAGTATAATAGGGTAATATTTCTTTTCTTAGGGTTTCTACATAAAATTTCTAGTTTCATGTATCAGTATTTTGAAATTTCAGAATCACAGGTTTTTTCATTTCTCAAGCTTTAATTTTCGAGTTTTCAAATTTTTATGTTATATGAATTACTCAATTTTCTGGATTTCTCTAAAGTGTTCGAACATAAACTTCCAAAAATTTCAAGATTAACCTTGTAAATATCCCAACTTCGAAATTTCGAAAGGATGAAATAAACAAATGTAATATAAGAATAAAGAGCTTGTTTGAGGAAGAATGTCGTAATTTTTTCGTTCATTCTGACAAGCATAATCCATATTCTAGTAATTTAGCGACCGATTTAAATCCATCGGAACACAGAGGGTGTTCGTTGTTATCCGGGAATTATCAGGGATTAATCGAGTATCGCGAAGTGTCGCGTCGTCGACTGACGTTTATTCGTTCGAACCAGATTATTGGATTTTCGTGGAACATCTCATTAGCGCTTCTCTCGAACCTCATCTGTCGAATCTTTGTTTGTTTTCGATTATTCCGCGCGTACAAACCATTTAACATATGTTCATTTACCGCATTCGCTACTTGTTTCATTCTTAACTTAATTTGAAAATCTTTACTATAATATTATACAGATGACATCATTCTAGTTTATGGCTCATCAAAATGACCATAACGTAAAAATCAGATGAAAGAAATATCCAAATTCAACGAAACGAGAAAACTATTGTCACCTCGTATTCAGCCAAACAGTGGCATAGATTTGCAGGTAAAAAAGAAATCGGCAGGATATAACGCAACGGGGAGACTCGAGACCGAAGCTAACTAAATTGGAAGCTAACATAAAATCTCTTTGCAGCTCGCATCGAGCAGACCCCGCTAAACGCGAGTAATAAATAATTACTAACGATTCAAATAACAGAGAAAAATCTTTCGTTAAAATTATTTCGTACTTGAATTTCGCTTCTCCATACGTTTCGAACTTACCGTGTTTCCTCGACAATTTCCTAGCTTCATTTAAGTTTCGGTGGACAATTTTTGAATATTAAAAATGTTACATAGGGGGCAGAGAGACACAGAAAAGATTGGGAAACTTAGATCTATAGATTTGAATAGTGGGAGACATAACCTGAAATTATTTAGAATTACTACCGAGTTCAAAAGTAGTGAAAGAACCTTGTTTGAATATAACTGCATCTAAGATAACGTGTTCAAAAATGACCAAATTTAACCTAACTTCGTTGAACAAATGAGTTTTTGAATATTAAAAATGATGTGTATGTTACATATGGGGTAGAGGTTGCGAGACACTGGTTTAAGGGCTACATCTTAGAAGAGTTTACGGCGACCTCGGGTCTAAAGCATTTACTAGAACGACTCCTTTGAGAAGACAATGGCCGACATTGTCCAACCGATAATTGAATTCCGAGTACGAAGGAGGTTCGCGTGCCGCTTTATGCCATCGGTGGGTATCGATCTTTGTTCCATCTGCTGGGTCTCCGATCTCTCGATCCTGGATTCTGAATCCAGGGCTCCTTTGAAGACCAATCAACACTTGGAATGCGATTTAATCGCTAATTGCTACTTACTCCTGATGAGACGCAGCTGTTGGGTGTTGAGCAGTATTCGTGGATTGTGGTTCCAATGTGGCGTATGTCGACATTGTTTTGCGTTGAATTTCGTTTTGATAAATTTTATTATTTATTATTGTCTCGAAAGACTGATACCAGGTTTTATACAAAAAGTTAATATATTAAAAATAAGAGACGTACAATTATAAAAATGAATAAATCAGTTCATCAAAATAAGAAAAAAATTATGAAAATAAGTAAACGCAAGTTAGTAAGTGATAAAACTGGATATCAGTAATTATGAAAATAAGCAAATGCAAACAAGTAATAAAAATACGTAAACGCAAAATATGTAAATTATGAAGATAAACCTAAATAGAATTTGAAAATTATAAGTAAGTTACTTAATACAGGAGCAATAATTTTATCACGGCATCGAATAAAGCAATTAGCAATAGCATCTGATAACGAGAAAAAGATCCTGTCCGTAATTGCAAATTATTTGAACCAGCAGCGAATGAAAATAGCATGGTTGAAAAGAGCGAACGACGCAGCGATACTAAATAAAGAGAAAGATAAAGGGTAGGAGAGAAATCCCGGTGAAAACAACCTGACGCGACAGGATAATTCCGTCATTACAAGTCCTGATGTTCTTTCCGCCTACGTTTCAGCTTCCAACGAGCGGAAGGTGGGCGCGTGTGCCTTAATACCGAGGGGATGCACGGTATATTGCAACGATGTCAGCTCGTGGAAAGGGGCATGGCGCAGATGCAAGGGAAAAGTTCAGAATAGGACACGGAGAGGTGAGTAGCGATGGGTTATAACACTGTTCGAGTACTGTCTTTAATAATGATACTATACTCGTTGTGTTCTTCGAGGAAAATTATTAGAAACATAATGGGGATTTTCGAGATTTCTGTATTTGGTAACTTGATAAGTTGGGAATCTGATAGGGAATTTCGGGAATTTGGGAAATTTGGTAACTAGGGAATTTGAGAATTTGGAGAACTTGGGAATCTGAGAGTTTCTGAGAATTTGGTATCTAGGGAATTTTGGGAATTTGAGGATTTAGGAATTAGGGAATTTCAGCATTTGTAAACTTGAGAATTTGAAAATTAGCATATTAACAAATGTCAGAATCTCTGAATTTAGCAGCTCAAAAATTTGATACTTCCCAAGTTAAAAAATTAAAAAATTTGAAAATGTCTAAATTTCACATTTTCACAACATTCACATTTCGAATCCAAGAAATAAAAAAATCCAGCAGTCTACAAACATGAAATTTCAAAATTTACAAACTCCTTACTCACACTTCTAAACTCTCCACGTTGCACTCTATAAGTACACGCTCTATAATCACCCACTCTATAACTAAACACCCGTTACAAGTTTGCATACGAACGTAATATCACTCCACGCGTACATTTTCCTTTCATAAATTTCCACCCTATTCAATATCGAACACTTTATCATATCGAATTGTTTGAAATCGCTGATAAGATCTGGTATCGTCGCCATCGCTAGAGGTGAGACAGGTTGCGTGGCAACCGACGCCCACGAGATGCCACGCGCCTCTGTCCGCTATGGGAATTTGCTGTTGTCGGAAACGTTGCCCGTTAAATTCCTGGAACACGAAGAAAACCACCCCCCTTTACCCCCTCGTCGATTTCTTCCCCCGGGCCAATTATGCACCGATGATGCGCTCGTGCAGCAATTAATCCTCGTGATTCATCTACCTGACGCCGGAACATTGATTCTGGACTTCTTGCCTCTTTTTGTGCACCATTCTTTTCAGTCTTGCATCATATAACATTTCTTTTATTATTTTTAAAATAATAAAATATTTATTCTAATATTATTTGATGTAATGTAAAATATCTACTATCATAAAATTTCATTTATTATATAATGTTTATTGTAATAAAATCTGATGTATCATATGTGTTATAATATATAAAATTATAATTAATAAAAAATTATCAATAATTTTGACCAATTATTTTATTATACATCTCCTTTCCAATAATTAACATAATTAATTAATTTTATTATTGTTTAGAATTTATCAGTTGGTTTATTAAATATAATTATTGATATTTCAGAAATAATTCACTAAATCTATGGTTGTAAATATTTTTATTAAAAAATAGCAATCTCTATTAATTAATTTTCATAAAATTTCATAAATCACCTAACAAAAAAAATCACCCTGTTCAAACTTGTTAGTTATCAATTATTAATATAAAATCGACATCAATTTATAATCAATCTTTAAAAAATACTATAGCAAATTTGATAAGAAGGTACCAATAGTGCAAGGTACCATAAAAAATCGAAGAAAAATATCTGCAATATAACAAAAGGATAATAATAGGGAATGTCATAGAAATAATAGACAAGTTATTCTGTATAATTCACCAGACAATGTTTATTCAGACGACCTCACAACTCCCAAGCGTACAAAACGACGTGCTCACTGGGCAATATGCGGGGCTGCGTTTGTATTCTTGCATGTAATACAGTACACTTTCGGTATTTCGTTATTTTGTCGCGTACATTATATGTGTTTTATTTTTTTTTTTTACCACCATTTTTATTATTTTGTTTGCGTTGCGTTTCTCATAATCGTTCCACCAGAAACAACAGCTGCTTTGCATCCTCCTTCTTAATGGATAGAGAAATATATCATACTTTATGTATCGTTTACTATAATAATCATTATGTGTAGTTTATGTATAACAAGTATTACGAATATCAACGCTAGTTCGCTTGCAGGGACGTAATCAGGATCGGGGTGGGAAAAGTGTGTCTGTGTTGGGACATAGAAAATAAAAAAAGATTGTAAACAGGGGGTGATTTTGGTCAGAAACGATTAACAAACGGTGAGAGAACCTCGATCTGTAACGGCCGATGCGAAATTGACCCCGATATACGTGACACGTGTGCACTTGCTACAACGTAAACGGTTCCGATGATCTCTAGCTGGATTATGACTAACGGCGAAGGAAATAAGGGTTGTTCCGTGGGGGTAGCAACTAGAATCAAACGAGTCCGGAGGGGCTATAGCAAAGGGTTAGGCGTGATACACAGCGTAAAAGGGAATGACTTTTTTTTCCTCGAGTACAATAAATACACAGAGTGTGTTTCACTACGAAGCTTGTTCGGGGATGTGATCTGACGGTGCTGCGCTGAAAAAAGTAGCGAAACAACGGTTTTCTGCTCATCGAGCAGTTTTTGCCCTACGATTTTTCCTCTGTTATTTTTCCTATTCGCCATCGGATTCTCGGCTGGCTGGTTTCGTGTGATGCTAGCTACGCCTGTCTTTGTTCGCGCGTCTGCATATGTGTGTGTGTATGTGTTGCCACGGTTGTTCCTCTGCACCGATATTCTCGGTGTCGACTGTACTACGGGGGGCAAACGGGGGGCGGGGCGGGCGTCTCAACAACACGTCGGCGGCGGCCCGCCGCGTATCTTCGCTCGCTCTTTTCCTGCCTCTTTCTCACCGAGCGTTTTGTTCGCGTAAAGCAAAAAACTCGTCCACTCGCGCCTTCTAGGACTTAGCCTTACTCTACTATTTACACTGCTTTTAAATGCCGATTCTACCGGACTTCCATGCGACTCTCCTCTCCTCACTCTCTGCTCACTTCCTCTCGCTCACCCATGCACGCATCGTTGGTGTCTCGTACCTTCCCCGTTCCGGCGATATAGCTGGAGGTCGGAAGGTACGGTCGACCGCAAACTGGAGGCCGCGGCGGGCCGGGTCAGTCTCATATATATATATTTGAACGAAACGTCTTAAAACTTGTTTTTCGAATTTAAAATGCGCGCTTTAGCACGACAGAAGCTTTTGTTCGTATTTTTGCTGCGATTTTGCCCCGACTCACATGCACAAGCACGCTCACGTTCCATTCGTTCGTTCGTCTTCTGGTCGATTCTCATGCACGCTCACTTTCTCTCCCTCCCTCGCACTCTCTCATCTTCGAACTCCCTACGCTCATACACAAGATGATAACGTTTTTTACGATTATTATACCTTACACATGTTACAATAATATTAATTACTTTAATAATATTCAATAATTATAGTAGAGTAGATGATCGATGAATGAGGTGGAGTACTGTACAGGATGCGCGATTTCCATGATTATCACATGTAGATAGATTATTCATTTCTGTAACATTCAACTTCCCTCTTCGTTGCTCCCTATCCGGGATACGTCGTCGTTTGTATCGATAGATGGTAGGTAGGGGTAGATAAGACACGGCACTATCGGCACTTTCTCGAAAAGCGTCCGCTCGGCACACGTCGTTCCGGGCAACACCCCGGGTCCACCTTCCCACCAATCTCGCGCAGTTCTAATAGTTTAAATTAATAAATTATTTGGTTTATCACGCGCTTGCAGCGTCCTGGCACTTTCGTTCGGTATGTTCGGGACATTCCGCGACACCAAAACGACACCGCCTGCGTATCACTCGTTCCTATAGGTGGGCTCGATACACGCGCGTTCCACGTATCATCGGGGAACGTCACGAACAACGACACGCTCATACGACGTCGCGAGACCACTACGCTTCGAGGGACAGAGCTTTGCAGGGCCCAACGAGCGGCCTCGGCGACGGGGACGGCGACTTCTTCGACAGATTCAACGGTTGCTGGCTGTCCGCGATATCCACCTGCAGTTCCATCATGTTGCTGGGGCAACCGGACAACACTAGCGTCGCCGCCGTACTCGACGTTGGCCGCGGACTCGTGCTGGTGCTACTCGTTGCCGCCGCGGACAGGTACCTGGGCGACGAGGCGGGCGAGTTTCCGACCATGAGGTAGTCCGAGGAAGACTGCTGTTGGTGCTGTTGCTGCTGGTGTTGCTGCTGCTGTTGCTGCCGGGCACCCGTGGTCGTCGTGATCACCGACGTGGTGGGCCACCTCGTCGAGTAGCTGCTGGTGGCGCATTGCAACAAACCTTGAGATCCTTGCGGGGAACGCGCGGTGATGGTGGTCGTGGAAGCGCACTGTTCCGCGGGAGATGGCGAAGCGGCAGGCGACCTGGGACTCGCCTCTCCTCGCATGATATAATTATGGATGATGTCCGTGCGCTTCAACTGCTCGGCCGTCATCCGCGGACCCTCCATCAGGCTCCTGGCCAGAGTCGAATGCGTGCTGCTCAACAGGCTCGCGGTCTGCGGGCACTGCGGCTGCACCTGGTTCGAGGGACTCCGCGCTGGCGGCGACGTCAAGTGCAGGTGCAGCTGTGACTGCGTGTGCTGCACGATCACGGCGGGCTCAGCCTCCGCGCTGTCCTTCTGGCGCAGAGCGCGGAACTTCTTGTGGGGTTTGTACGCCTCGTCCATTAGGGAATTGGTGTCGTACAACGGAGGCGCTTGCAGCACGCGTTTCAGCACCGGCATGTCCTCCACCTCCTTGTCCTCGGAGCGAGGACTGGAGCAGACGGAGGTTGGCGCGCTGCTCGCGCTGCTGCTCGCAGGTTTGTCGGGCTTTTCTGTGCCTGACTCGATGCCGCTGTCGCTGGGAGAGTCCAGCTTGCGGAAACGCGGACACTGAGGCGGTTGAGGAGTCTTCGACAGGGAGGCGCGATGCAACTCGTCGTCTCCTGAGCTGGTGCTGCCGGAGTTCGCTCGTCTACGATGTGGACAGAGACCTCCGGCGAGGGTCGCGGCCAGAAGTGGTGCACTGGACGCGTGGTGGCCGGTGGGTGGAGGCACGTGGTGGTACTCCGTTAGAGAGGCGACTTCCCCGCTGCAGGTGCTCTCCGTACTCGAAACGCTACCCAACGGACTCTTCACGGCCTCGTCGAGGGTGACGTCCGAGGCAGAGCCCCAGGACGCGGGTGGTTCCTCCTCCATGGGCCAATGCTGCTGCTGCTGGGCATTGATCACGTGCTGCGTTTGTTGTTGCTGCTGCTGCTGTTGTTGCTGTTGAGCCTGCATCTGCTGTTGCTGTTCGGTCATCTTGAAGGCCAATAGTTTCTCCGAATGGAGGGTGTTGAGCGTTCTCAGGTCCGGGATTTTCTTTAACAGCTCCCTCAAAATGTCGGGGTGCTGAGGGTGGTTCTGGGCTAGCACGGTTTGCAGAGCGTTTCGCAGTTTGTTGTGCATACGCTCGACCAGCTCGGTGTTGCGTAGTCCAGGTCGGTCCGCGGCGATCACCACGATCGAACAGAAGAGACCCAACTCCGCGTCGGATAGTCGTAGAGAATTGACCCTCTCGGCGAAATCGAACATCGAGTCCATGAGGAATCGTGCGTTACTACTATTATGGATGGACTCCCGTTTGAGCACTTGTCCGTTCAGACAGATCATGCTGTTCGTTTGAGCGTCGAACATGCAGGCCAGTCGCACCAGCAACACCTCGAACACGCCCGCCTTCAGCAGCGTGACCTGGTCGTCCTGTGCCAGCAGGCTAAAGCCAGGAATACGTTTCGCGAACTCCACCACGCCGCGTATCGCCGGCGAGAACCTCTTCGAGAAGTCTTGCAGTAACTCTTGCTGGCCCGTCAACGGTTGAGGGTTAGGGTTCAGGGGGCATGCCTGTAACAGAAAGGAACGGTCCGGATGAGCACGGTTTCGAAGGTCGTGCACGTCGGCTTCCTCGTTCGTGGAGGACGACTGGTTCGATTTCCGCGTAGAACGTACTCCAAGGCCCGGAGTTGACGTAAGCGAACGTAAAAAAACGGAACCGTCGAAAAATCTCGGCCGTTGTGTAACGCGAAGGTAAATGTCAAACGGAACTTACCAAGGTTGGCGGACACGCGGT
This sequence comes from Megachile ligniseca, assembly GCA_945859555.1. Lineage (NCBI taxonomy): Eukaryota > Metazoa > Arthropoda > Insecta > Hymenoptera > Megachilidae > Megachile > Megachile ligniseca. The sequence goes on from OX243792.1 coordinate 4,782,929, forward strand.
GTAGTTGGGTGTCTCTCGCGCTCTGACCAGAATCGGAGCCACTTTGTCCCTGGTGAAGTCGCATGTGTCGAGATGGGCTTGCACGACGGTGGCCAGAAGCCGTTGCTCGTCCTCCAGCTCGGCCGCTACTGCCTTCTCCTGAGAACGGCTGTGGGAGCTTTGCTGCATAGCAGCCAGAATCCTGGCCTTCTCGCGCTTGGGCACACGGCCGAATCGCACCGCTATAATCAGAAACACGGATGGCCAACGGTTAGAGAGACGTCAAGTTCGGTCAGTGGTAAAGCGGAGGGAAGGACACGTCGATGAATAGTTAATGCGATCAATGGATGAATCATGCAACGGACACGGCGACCTTCGGCTACTCGCGTGCATTGCCGATCCGAAGGATCCCCGGAGGGGAAAAAAATCGAGAGGGGAAAGCGCGACTTTCTCGCGCGAGAAACGAAAGTGGCCTCGTGCTACGAATCCTCCGTTAGAAAGTGAACAAGCGGAGGGCAAGAAACGCGACGGGTTCCACCGGACACCTACGTGCATTGTGGTAGTCGACAACTCCGTTGAGGATTCCCTTCAGTATGGGCAACTCGTCTCCCATGACGGTCAAGAGAAACGCTTGATCCTTAATCGTGTCCCCGTGTGCGGCGTGTGGCTTCAGAGCGAACTGCACCGCGCACCAAAACTAGTCTCCCATCGGGCACGATCACTACCGGTCGATGTACGAACGACACCATAAACCGTCACCGGTCTGATGGACCCTTCTCGGTATCCGACGATGATATGATTCGCTGGCTGACCCCCGCGAGTCACTCCAACGTAATGTAGCGCGGCGTGCACGGCGCGCCGCCAAACACACGGCTTGTGAATAGAGTTCAAGAAAGGAGCGGGACAGTAGAACGCGTGCAAACGCGAGACAGCATCACCGCCGACTGAGTGATGTTCCGCGGGTTGCGTTCAACAGCCCCTCCACTTATTCAGCCATCAACGACTCCCACCACCGGCCACGATTGTGGCCTTTGCCGAGCCTTTGGCCTTGAACTTGGTTTCAGCGACAGCCGCACGAGGCGTACCGCCGACCTATATATACTATATAGCGAGCGAATGTACGCGGGGAGCCGGCCAGAAAAGAGAGGGTGTACGCGACTGTGTTGGTCCGTCTGGCTGCGCGTGTGCCTTTCTCCCTGTATGTGTGCGTGAATATGACAAAGAATGAAGGAACGGAGAGAGACAGCGAGAGAGAGAGAGAGAAGCTTTCCGTTGTCAGAGGTGACTCTCACTCGTGTGCGCAGATGCGAACTTCCTTTGCCGGGGGTAAGCTACCCTCGACGACCTTGGGCAACCCCTCGCTCTGGCTATTTGCCCTGTTACCAGCTGCCGTCGTACGACTTATCTGTTCACGGACGATCGATTCCTCCGTCATTGGATGTCATATTTTTTCTCCCCGTCGACAAGATTAACTCCCTCGGAATTGGATTCTTTCTGTCCCCGGTTGAGGATCCTCGCCAATTACGAGACATCGGATTCATAACGCGTACTCGACAGTCACGTACCACCATGCTATCGAACGCATAGGATCACGGTCTAACTGTATTCTTCCCCTTTCGTTTTAGAAATTTATCATCAACGGTCCTTCCACGCGAGTGTCCAGCCGCAAATTGCCAGACGGTTCAGTCGGGTACATCGGTTTGGCGGGACTACTGGAGACGAGCATGCGCCCGAGTACCAGGTGTCTGGAGGGGAGCAAAAAGAGACGAGACCGAGTGGGGGGAAACACGATCACGAAGGGGACGAAGTTCGCGAGGTCTCCGCATGGAGCGTAGTGCCACGCGACGGCGCGTTGTCGCTCCGGTTACCCTGGTGGGGATACGGTGGGGGAAGGCGGGAGATGATCGCGATAATGTACTCGGAGGTGGGGAATGCAGCGTGGAAGGAGGTGGAAGGGTCACCGGGTACGTAGCGGCGAGTAGCGGTACTCTTTCTACGGACGTGGAGCAGCATGCAAGCCGACTATTGACCCCGCAACTCCACGTTGCTATCGAACTTAACATTTCGCATTTTCGAAAACGATCTAGGTTTCTAGGGTCGCAGGTCGTCGACCTCGGTAGGTCGAATTTAGCGCGGAAAGAGGTCACCGGGTGTTTCGAAAAGAAAGCTATCGTATAATCGCGATCGCTGCTTTCACGAGCCACTTTCGCCCATTGCGACACTCTTGCCGTGAGGCGTTACGCAAACGGTCAACGACCCAGTCCAGATTTTAGAAACTACGTGTCCTATTAAGAGGAAGGTGGGACAGAAGGTTTAAAACAAGTAGACTCACCATCACGGCTCATCCCGACGGCGATGCACTTCTTGAGACGGCAATACTGGCAGCGGTTCCTGTTGATTCGCAGGATACTGCACTGTTGATTCTTCGTACAAGGCCGATACTGAATCTTCTGCTGAATGCTGCGCCGGAAGAATCCCTGCGAATCACCAACGAAACCCTCGTCAGTCTGACCGTCACTGTCCGAGGAGGACCCGGACGAGCAGTTGGTCCCCGTGCGCGGGGTGGCCAGGTCACATTCGCACAAGCACCCCATTAATTCACCTGGCTGTCAGTGGTCCCGGTTTTCACACGTACCCGATTCGAATCGCGTGCCGTTCGCACGCACACTCGTTCTCTCCTTCGGTTAAACTCGACTTGTCACGTTGGACGAAACTCACGGTTATCACTCGGTATCGAGCAAAGGATCCACCAAACTCACCAACGAATCGAGCGTAACTGTTCGACGATATGATACGAAACGCAAGTTTTCGGCCAAAGGGGGAGGGGGTAAAAAGAAGCGACCGTTTGTATCGGAGCTTGGCTGTGGACTGGCTCTTTCTAGCACAGAGAGCATAGAGCCTCGGCACATTGCCTCTGACTCGACGAGGTGGGGGACACTCTGACCCAATTCCCGGACGTTCACCCGCAGTTCACCGCGTGAAAGTGAGAGTCCCCCTTGCGCGCACTGGCGCTCCTCGTCTCACTCCCTTGTTCTATCTCCGTCTTTCTCATCCAGCCCGTCCCTCTTCGTCGCGTTGTCCCGTTCGCGCGCACTGGCAAACCCTCGATATCGCGGCGGTCTTCGTCGGAACCGAGCGCGTGACCATAGAGGCTCGAGCGCTCTACTAACGGGTTCCTCTCCCTACCTTCTGCGAGGAACCACCCTCTCGAGGTGTCCGCCCTTCCTCGAAACGCGCCCCCTCGGCTTTTTCGGGCCGACGGGGTGAACGACCTTTGCCCCCGAACGAGATAAACAGCGAACGAGACTTTTTTTTCATCGGCGCTAATTGAGAATGGGAAAAGAGGTAGGTCAGGGAAGTTCCCGTATCGGTCAACGACCCTACGGTTACGTAACGAACGACGCGTGGAACGTCGTCGTTGCGTATCTTCTTCGGGCGGGCGCAGGCGCGCTGGTACGCGTATGCACGTACGCATACGGAATTGGCGACACTCGTCGTCAAGTGACTCTCTCGTGACGTCAGACACGCGACCTCGCCTACCTCAACTTCGTGCACAGCTCGAGAGATGTACCGTTGCACCTCCTCGCCCGGCCTGTCAATCGGTGCACGCGTTCGATGCAAGTCAATGAACTGTCAGCGTTGCCAATGTTAAGCCCCCTTTCCGTTTGAAAGCCTTCGCTGGCCAATGAACCCCGGCCACGTTTGTTTTCCGCGAAACCCGACGGAACCGTCGAGATAAATTCGCGATCCTCTCGCGGAACGATTATTACGCCCCGGTTCGATCACCGCGACCGACAAAGCGTTATCGGGCCGCGAGTGCAGCTCGCGGATCCCCGGACGAGGCCAGCAACCCCTGTTGAACCCTATGCTTGGCGGGAATCCGGCAGAGGTGGGGTTGTGGGAGAATGCGGTGCATCGATCTCTGAAACTGTGCATTCCCCCTGACACGGGTCAGGGGGCGACCACCTTTGCGTACCGCCTTAACTTACGCTCGTTCGCGCACGCGCCTCCATTGTGTTCGCCGAATGCAAACAGATACTTGTCGCGAGTCGCGATCTTAATATGCCTTCTACAGGTAAGAGTTGTTATGGCATTCTCACGATTCCTTAACCAAAAAATATTCTTGGATACCGATTCTAAACTGTTGCTCTTCTATTTGGAAATATTCCCCATCTTGTATATGCTACAACCCCTTTTGGAGGTTTTCATGCGTGGGAGTTTTATGCTTAGGTATCTTGATATTTGTAGGTTTATTTGGATATTTTTACTTTTGGTATTTAGGTGTCTACATCTGATGAGTTTCTATGATTTTTGAGATTTACAGGGTTCTCAAATTATTTGGGAATTTTGCCCTGCTCAGATGAGGTATTTTCCCAGATATTTTGAGCTTTACTAGAATTCTGGAACTGTTTAGGTATTTTCTCTGATTTTTGGAGCTTTACTAGAATTTTTGAACTATTTAGGTATTTTGCTCAGATGTACTTTCCCTGATTTTTTGAGTTTTAATAGAATTCTCAAACTATTTAGGTATTTTGCTCAGATAAAATATTTTCCCTAATTTTTTTAATTTTACTAGAATTCCCTAATTACTTATACCACCTACTTATACTCTACTATTTGGACTAGAATACTATTTCAACTAAAATTGATCTAACATTGTCACGAATGTGAACTAATTTGGTCTAGGTCTAATCGTTCAAATATCCATTTCTGCCCACCGATCAGTTCTATCATTAGTTTCTTAATTCCAATCTGAATTCTTAATTAGCTTCACTAAAATAGAGTTACGTTTTATCTGCACTATCTAAATTAGAAGAGTAACCTGAACCAATTGCACAATTATTATTACACTGAAGCAGAATATATTTGCACAGGATGGAAATATTTGCTAAATGTGACTATGTACAATTTAGAAAATATTATTTCCTTAGACATTGACCTGTTCGCCATTTTTCAGTTGACTATAGTATGAATTATGATTTATGATGTTAACAAATGTCAGGTTCTTAAAACGTTAAATTTTGGGTCCTCAAAGAGTTGTGATCTTGTCCAGTTGTATCTTTACAATAAACCTATATTTACCTAATCTTGTCCTCATGTTCATAGAATACTAAATCTGAGTTAGGGTGAAGGTCCAACACCTTTCATTTTTAATAGGAAGAATTAACTAGCAAGAGAAATCAAATTATTCAATAAAAATCCCAGCAATCAGAATGGAAATAAAACATGGTACACAAAATTCACAGAACCCCTCAAAATGGACTTCTTTCAAATGCTCTTGTCCACATGTAGGTTAACCTTCATGAAGATAATGTATAAGGTACTCTACGTATTCCGTTATTGACATATCACCCATATATGGCCCTCAAATTTCGATACAGCTCTAACAACTATATTACTAAAAATTTGTTCGCTTAACTGAAAATACTCGTACTGATTGTTTGGAAAACTTCGTATTTACTTGAGAAAAATACTTGAATTAAAACTAAAATACAAGAAAATGAAAATATTTGTTAAGTTTTGTTAGAAGTACTATCTAAAATTTTCAACGTGTAAAGAAATAAGGGTTAAAATGCGAAAAAAAATGAATGTGATAAACTTTCGCCGATCCGTGAAAGTGTCTCGTTATTTGGCCGGTCCATGATCGACGAAAACGTCCCGGTGTTCGCAGCGTGTCAGAAATTCCCGAGTCACGTTCACCGGTTCGCTTTTATTTTCCGCGAAAGGATCGAGCCGTGTTGTCTGTGTGTCGGTGCACTCGCTCGTATAGATGTAGGTAAGGAGAGTGTGGGATATACACACGACGTGGTCGCGGGGGCAACGACCGGAGCGCGCGACTGCATCGCTCGAGAGCGGGCAGCAGCGGGGAGGGCAGTTCTGAGGGTAGGGGAAGGTGAGTGTATCTGCTCCCGCGGGCGAAGGGGAGGGCAAAGATGGAAAAGCAGGAACAAAGAGAGAGGAGAGAGAGAGGGACGTGCAACCGGTGATACCGAGGAGAGGAGAGGACAGGACACGAAACGGAGTAACGGTGACGTACATAATGCGCGCCCGTGCGGGCGCATGCGCTACGAAACGCCGCGACACTCTCCGCTCGGGCTCGGGGGCATTAACCGCTCGTGTGCGCGCGCGCGATACGCGCACCTACGACCCCAAGAATTCGCGACGATCTCTCTCTTTCTTCAGGACCGATCGCTGAGGTCAGAGACGTTTGCCGATCGGTAGGCCACGTAAGACATAGGGGAATTACTAGATTTGTGGACCATTTTACTGATGCAGATGGAAATTTTAGTGGTTTGGGAGAAATTTTGCAAAATTCTCCACATTTAGTATACACAGGTTCAAGTTAACAAATTATTAATAATATGTAAATTGAAACTATATATAAAAATGAAGGAGTAATACGTTAGCTTACAGAGTGAGCTAAGAGTATTTTGATAAAAATTTTTCTGATGGAGCTTAATTAGTAGTCTAAGTTGTTTTGAGTTAGTACCTTAACCTTGTGACAGAAAAAATAATTTAAGAATTTAAAAAATTTCTAGTTCTAAAAATTTGTAATGGAAAATTAGGTTAAATTAAAATAAAATTATGGTCCCATTAATTGTATGACAAATTAGAAGCTTATTAACCCTATTTTTATTTAAATAAAAACAAATATAATTAAAAAAAATGGAATAAAAATTAATTGAATTAAAAACAAAAATTGTTAAATAAACTTGAATAAAAATTTAATGAAAAGCAAGAATAATTGAACAAATTTGAACAAAAATTAAGTTAAATAAAAATAACAATAATTAAACAAATGTAAATAAAAATTTATTTAAGCGAATTGAAATTGAATCAGAATAAAGATAATTAAATAACGTATCGATAAAAAATATGGAAGTGAATTTGAAAATTTTCCCCATAAACATTTCGAAAGTTTAAAGCATGCAGGAAGAACAACGTTCTAGAATGTGCAAAATTCAGTAGAAGCGTCGAAAAGAAATGGTGCCGTTGGCCGACCAGCTTTTATACTCTCGTTTGACCTCGAACAGTTCACTGCTCTATTCCCCGGGCATCGATACCGGGGAAGTCGATCGCCGAGGTCACCACTCGAACTATTTTCCGTTTGCACGTAGCTCAAGATATCTTCTTAGATCTCGAAGCGGAGCCATCAGCAACGTGTCAAATAAACAGCGTCACATTCTACAATAGCATACTTCTATTTTGTCAATGATATTTCGCGAAGTTTCTACCCATTTTTATCAATCTGACACACGGACAAATTTCCATGATTTTCGCGAGAATTGACAGGGAGGAGATAATTAAAATTTGCTACTTTTTTTAGATCTACATCTCATACACTGCTTTTTTGAAACGATGCTTTTGTACTTATAGAATGTTTAGTTTATGTTATAAATATTAATATTTATTTGCTGTCATTTTTGGTATTTTTTACTGCTTTTGTCAAGTGAATTTATACATTAGATATTGTGGTATTTGTTATTTTCTATGTTTGAGTCTACAGGGTTATTTTTTCAATTTAGGAGAAGTATCTTTAACATTCTGTTAATAACATTGACATGATGTCACAAGTCAAAGACACATGATGCTACGAATCAAAGTTACTAAAAGTCTAAATGACAATATTATACCCTTTATCAAACTTCAAACTTCAGAGTGGGTCATACTGCAACTATGATTCCGTTTCGTTGCATACAAAAGTGCGTCACAAGTGTGTCACGAGTGCGTCACGATATTTCGAGTCAGAGGGACATGAGATTAGGAGTCAAAGTGACATGATATTAGGAGTCAATGGGACATGATATTAGAAGTCAAAGTAACATGATACTGTGAGTCAAAGTAACATGATACTATGAGTCAAAGTAACATGATACTGTGAGTCAAAGTGACATGATATTGCGAGTCAAAGTAACATGATACTGTGAGTCAAAGTGTCATGATATTATAAGTCAAAGAGACTCAATACTACAAGTCAAAGTGATATGATGTTACGAGTCAAAGCTTGTCAAAAGAGACATAATATTCCAAGTCAAAGTGATGATATAACGACTCAAAGTGATATCGTATGACGACTGTAAGTAGTGATACTACGAGTCAAAGTGATGATATTCCGAGTCAAAGTGACTCAAAGTGACATATCACAAATTAAAGTGTCACAATACCACAAGTCAAAGTGACGACATACCGAGTCAAAGTGATTATATGACGACTCAAAGTGATATAGTATGACGACTATAAATGACAATACTACGAATCAAAGTAACGATATGCCGAGTCAAAGTGACTCACTACAAGTCGAAGAGACATAATACTACAAGTCAAACTGATAAAATACCACAAGTCAAACGACATGCCGAGTCAAAGTGACGATATGACGACTCGAACTGATATAGTACAACGACTGTAAGTGACAATACTACGAGTCAAAGTGACGATATGCGAGTCAAAGTGACTCACTACAAGTCAAACTGATGAAATACCACAAGTCAAACGACATGTCGAGTCAAAGTGACGATATGCCGACTCGAACTGATATAGTACAACGACTGTAAGTGGCGGTACTACGAGTCAAAGTGGCGATATGACGATATTAAAATTCCGTATATTCGAAGGGTCGCCGATATTCGAACGGTCTCGAAGCGGAATCGAGCACGGGGTGTCGTGTTTCACGGGGTGGCTTTATCGGGCATAGAAGCGTGACGTTCGATTCCGCACGGCGGGGCAACGTTATCTTGAAGCACTCCCGCTCTGTCCGGCCGGAGATACCGCGTCGAGCGAACACCTACCACGATAATAAGCGGCTGACCCGATTCTAAAGTAGATGCACCGGGGTCAGTAACCCCGAGCGAGCACCGAAATACCCGCGCAATCAAATGAAAATGAGATCACGACTCGTTACGACATCAAAAATGACGGTTAGCCGGAGGAGGAGAGTCGGAGGGTGGGGAGTAGACGGGGAGGAGAAGGAGGTTGCCGAAGTGGGAGTGGGAGAACGGGGAGGTGGGGGAGGCACCAGGGGGAGGAGGGAACCACCGTGTGACGTAACTGGCTCGGGGGTCGACGACCGGAGGGTTAATGCACCGGTCGCCTGGTTTCAACCCTCCGGAAAAAGAGTCAACGCGCACCTCCATCGGTGATTGTCCCGGCACAGAGATTTAAAGAGGAACGTCGACGCCGCCCGGAGAAAAAAAGACCAAGAAATCTCTATTTTATCGCCCACACGGAACATGCCTACCCTCTGACACCCCGTGGCCCGCCATGTTCTACTCGTGACTCTAACGAGACTTTCGCGAGCGGTTTTCGAGCCGAATTCAAACCGAAGGGGAGCTGAGAGGTCATCGACGAAATGGAGATAATGTGTGCTTGGTAGGGAGAAGCTTGTTTAATCTGGGGGGTTGTTGTTGCGAACTGGCTACTTGTTGATTTTGATGTAATGGGATTGGAGCTGGTGCTGATTTCATTTTGTGATTGAATTTGGTGATTCTATATGTGATATATGCTGGATATGTGGAATGAGGTATTCTACACATGTAGTCGATATATGCTAATTTTGTGGAATCATGTATTCTATATATGTAGTGATATATGCTACATATGTGGAATGAAGTATTCCACATATATGATATATGCTAAATATGTAAAGTGACATATACTACATATGTGGAATGAGGTATTCTACATATGCACTGATACATGCTAAATATGTAGATTGATTTATTCTACACGTCTAAACTAGTGTGTTGTATATAGCTCCTCAAGTTGAGAGTAACATAATTTTGTTAAATTATGAATGGTGTTATTCGTTTTAATTAGAAGTTCAAGTCTGATCTAATTTTTGTATGCATAGATGTTAATTGAGAAAAATGATAGTGGTAAGTTATTGTTAATTATAGTGATATTGTAACAAAATTTTTGTGGTAAATTTAAAATTAATAATAATTAATGTGAGCTTCATATTACACTAACAGTAATTATTAAAATAAATAAAAATGAAAAAATATATGTACTAGTGAAAACTAAATTTACTAGGAGTTTTATAGTTATGTAAATATACATAACAGTCCATAAGAAATAGAGTACTTTCAACTTTCCTCGATTATATAATTTTCCTGAATTAATGAATGTTTAAAAATTAAAATAATAAATTCATTTGAATATTTTGAGTATTTAATTTGGTAAGTTAATTCAGATGATAAAATTTAACCTAACATAATATATTTAATACCTAACCTAATTTGATTCTTGAAACTAACCTAGTTCAACCTACATAAACATTGAAACTTAACCCACTCTTATTCCAATTTAAATAACAAAACCTAACCTCAACATATTTAAAAAATAAAACTAATTTAACAGTTTAATAAATTTGAACTATAAACCTACCCTAAATTAATCTAATAAATTCCAACGACAAAACCTAACCTCATTTAAAAGATACCTAACCTAACTCAACAATTCTGCCGAATCCCAAAAGAAATTTCCTCCCAAAAAGAATAATTTCTAAAAACCAGGACTCCGCAAGCTTTCAAATAAAAATTCATACACGTTTACGACGTCCGCAGATTAATACACCGATTACACATAGCTTATCGCAAGATTCATCTACCTAATTAGTTCTCATAATCGAAACGTTAGCGTGCAAAGTTAGATCAGATTCGTGTGATCAGTTGGTGGATCGAACCGCTTATTCGAGAGTGCCGTGCCTTTTATCACGTCCCGCGAATCTCTCGTGCGGCAAAACTGAGCCCAGGTCAGTGACGCGTGCACGAAAAGTGTCATGGAGGGCAACGTCCTGGCGCGATCTGGGCCAACGTCCGCCATCTTTCCCCCTTTCCCGAAATTTACCCCAAGATTTCCCACGGCTTGCATTTCTCGCGAAATGCAGCTATGGCGAAATAGTGCGACCTAGTCTTAAAGATATCCAACACTCTTCCGCGTTCCCTTCCCTTTCCAGCTCCTTTCCGCTAGGTCATTCGACGTCCACACGATACACATTCTAAAATCCTAAACCTAAATCTGACCAACACTTTCTCTTCCCAAACCGCCATCATTTTCGGGTCTTTTAGGTGAAAGTCTACCTTTGTTCAATGGTCTTTCGATAACGTATCGTCGACGGTCGACGAAGATCTGAGAGCACCGTAGCACCGATTTACTACACCTGGCTGAGTAACCCCTTCCACTCGCTATTTCGCCGGAGTGGAGGTGGTCGGCGCTGGTGGTGGCTACCACTTCCTAAAACGAATTCGCGGCCTGTGCTGCCCCCACCCTCCTTGAAGTCGCACAATGACGAGCATGAGGACGTTGGCCTTCGCGGGACGTAATTATCAGTCTCGAGGAGAATGATTTACATTTGATTCGAGAGGATCCTTTACTTTTCTGTAAACTTTCCAACGGTTTCTCTTTCCAGGGAAAATCTCGAGCAAAACCACACGAAAAACCGCCGACTACCTGGACCCTTCGCGCGTTTTCTGAAAAGGCATTTTGCGTAACCGCCCGCGAGGCTATTGTAACGTTTCGACCTTTCTTCTATTCCCGGAAAATCGCTTCCGGCCTCTTTTCAGAATAAAATAAAATCCTTGGCGAGATTTTTCGTCCACAGACAAGGACTCGCGACTTCCGCGTGCACAAGGTCGGCCTCGGTCGATACCACCTCAGCCTTGGGTCGCATCGCACATTCACATTCACGCTACGTTCACTTCCTGGCCACGTTCAAATATTTCGTAACGTTTTCAACTCACCTTGCATCCCTCGCAGGAGTGCACCCCATAGTGAAAACCGGACGCCTTGTCCCCGCAGACGCGACACAGTACCGTGGTTCCGTCAAATTCTGCAATAAAAGAGAGAAAACTTGAGCAACTCTGCGTTCATTGCTCTCCACGTGGCGGAGCGCCGCTGCCAGAGAAAGGTGGGAGAGAAAGAAGAACACTTTCTCTCGCGGCGGGTTACAGCATCGCGGTGTTACAACTTTCTGCTTTCACTCGCACGATCGTTTTCCAATTTAACAGTTCCCTGACAAACATCAGCCACAAAACCCCCCACAAACAGTAGAATTAACAGTTCAAAATTACGAAGAGGTTTAAACAAGCTTAAGTGACTATGATCCTTGTCCAAGATATGAGATTTGTAAGCTTAACCCAGGTTATGTGTTTATATCTGTAAGTTTGACCAAGGTGTGGAACACTGACAGATATGACCAGAAAAGCTCAGGAGCTTTCCGAATCGTACCTATGTTTAATTCGGGTTCAGGTTTGGCAGAGGAGACAGTAGAGTCCATGGTAGGCATATTGGGGCTGAGATGATGTGGCAGCTGTGCCACGTGATAAGGACTGGACATGCCCTGAGAGACGCAAGACATGCGCGATACGCTGGAGGCGCGCGATCCATGTGACATGCTCGAGATCGGCGACTCCGGCGATGTGGCCATCGTGGCCTGTGCGCTGCTGTCCGGCGTTAGAATCATGTTCCAGGTGATGAAATCCAATCTCTAGGTTCGACGAATTATCCACTTGGCACGGCACTGCACATCATATCAGTTCTCACTGTGTGTTCCCTCACTGGCTCACAAACTCACTCGGACTTTCCCTCTCTCAGTTTCACGGAATCACGTGACGAAACTGGAGATCACCGGAGATCCTACCGAAAGGAAGGGCAGGTGCGTTCTGTGGCAATCGATGGACACCTCGACGGTGTTATACCGAGGGGTGCTACACGAGAGGAAGGCACGAGCCGCGGAAGGTAGAAGAGAGAGTGAAAGTAAGTGTTCGCTCGAGGGAGGTTCGCGTTGGTCTGACTGGAGTTCGGCGCTGCCGAGTGTTGGTTACCTGGGGGCCGTGCAGCCCTTACTCGGAGCGTAGCCGGTGGAGGGGAGGGATTGATGTGGCTGCCTGCTTGCCAGGCTGCCTCGACCATCTACAATGTCTACGCCCTGGCTACCTAGTATGTAGTAGAGGACACACAGCGCACCGGTGCGCTCTTACAGAGCCCCCCGAGAGAGTTCATCGTATTTTCAATGCTGGAGGTCACTGACAAGCGGCTGCGGGCCCGGGCACCGGCGTCACGGGCCCAACCAATCCCGTGGCCGCACGCTGGGCCGCGTGCCCTCCCGATTGGTCGCCCGCTATCCCCACCATCGACACGGACCTCTACCGGCCGACTCTCCTTCCTCCCATCGGAGGAAGTTCATCGGCCGAAACCTTGACTGAATTACCCCGCAGCAGCGGCCAAGGCCATGCGCCCTCTCGCTCGAGCCAACCGCGAGACCGTAGCTGTCGTTTCGCCTTCTGCTTTTCATCGTCTCGCTCGAACCTTGCCGGCTTCCTCTCCTACTCTCCTCTTTCCGCTTCCAGATCGTCCGTCTTTATTCCTACCGTTGCTCCCGAACGTCCTACGCCAGCTACCGACCGGACTACACGCTCTTCGATCGCGTTTCGTCGATTCAACAAGCTTTTTCGACCTACTCAGACATTTTATTTCATTTCGGGTATTGGTAGCCACAATTATAGACAAATATGCAAGTATGATTGGCAGGTTCAATAGGTTAGTGTACTACACAAGTGTGATGTGCAGGTACACAACCTATATCAGAACAATGAAGTCCACCAGGTCTCCACATGTTATCTCAATTTCATCACTTGTCCTTATTTGACTAATGTGTAGGTACACTTCAAGTGCAATAGACCTATATCAAAACAATGAAGGTCCACCAGATCTCATGTGATCTTTTCCATTACTTGTCCTTGTGAATTTTACTAATGTGGACTCAGGACTGATTTCTAAAAACTGAAACTATTCTTCCTTATATTTCAGTCTGATCGGTATAAATGACACTTGTAATTATTCGTCCCAAAATGTAAATAAAGCTCACAATATACTTCTAGCTGTGACCTATGGACGTATTTTATCTACTCCTCACCCACTTTTCCTATCTTCCCTTCGTAACCTATTTCTAATGTATAAAATCGTATTATAAGTATACAAATTATAAAACTTAGAATAGGAAATAAGAGAATGGTAAAGGCACGCGCATCGCGGGCAAAAACGTGATGGCGGTTCGATGAACCCGCTGTCGAGGCTGTTTTCGTTACGCGAAACTGTCTCAAGATTTCGGCTGGTGTTTGCTGTTTATTTAACACCGTGACTAGGCCATGGAATTTTACTGCTGCACTGGTATCGATTTACCGGTGATCAAGTGACAGTAGCTGATAGTGGTGTTACTCGATTTTCTGTCCACGTGCGAGTCGAATTAACACCTCTGTTCCATCGTTAACGCCTCGGCGATTCTTCGGGAACGACCACGTCACGATTAATTGTGCGCCACTGATTGTGTTGGTAATCTTGGGTTCCCACGCGAGATTTAATGGATACACCCACACTTTTTGTGATTCACTGGTTTTTGGGCGATTTTTGATGGAGGGTTCTTAAATTTATTATTCAATTTTAATTGGGGTTTGAAAATTTTAGGAGAAATTGTTTTGAAGATTTTACAGTACTTTTTGTGAACACTGTACATTATTTTGTGAATTTATTGTATAATTTCTTTTTGTCAAATTATTGTATAGTGTTATTTTGTGAATTTATAGTACAATATTATTTTGTGAATTTACAATGCAATATCATTTTGCGAATTTACAATACAATATTTTTTTGTGAATTTATAGTACAATATTATTTTGTGAATTTATTGTATAATATTATTTTGTGAATTTACAGTATAATATTATTTTGTGAATTTTATTGTATATTATTATTTTGTGAATTTCATTGCATGACATTATTCTGTGAATTTTATTGTATAATATTACTCTGTGAATGTACAGTACAATATTATTTTGTTAATTTTCTTTATAATAATATTCTCTCAATATATTGCATAAAATCATTTCCTTAATTCACCCCACAACCTCACATGACTCACCCCCCAAAAATGTCACTATCAATTTACCAACGCACCAATAAAATAAAATAAAAAAATTCATCCCCTAAAAAACTACCTATATCATACCCCTTAAAAGAATCTTCCCAAATAACCGGAAGCTGTCCATATAGTAGTTTAAACATCCCAGATTAAGAAACTCGATATTTTATCGAAAAACGAAAGGGTCGAGCACAATAAAGTAAACCTAAACAGGAATGCCTGGAACCCTTTGGGCAAAGAGTCGCAACCCTTTTGGCAAACTCCAGGCAAGTCGGTCGAGCTCGTAAACGTTTCGACAACTTTTTTTCTTTTCCTGTTTACGGGCGTCGCCGTTTATTGCAGGCTTCATAAACGCATAAACGGTGAACTTTCTCTGGGATTTATGCTCGTGTGTCTGGACGCAACGGTCGTTGCAACGACAAGGTGTCACGAGACCAAGGTTCGAAGTTAACGTCCACCATCATCTACGCAATAATTTATTTTCATGATTTTATGGCTGCGCTATTACGAGCACTGACCCTGTCCCTCGCTCGACCTTCTTCGCAGAAAGCCGATTGCTTTTTTCCTCTTTGTCCTCGCTCGTTTATTCCTTTGTCCTCGTGTACCGTGCGTATGCTCGATTTTTAATTAGATTTGCTTTTGTTATGGGTTTTGGAATTTTTTGTTGCTGGGTATTCATTTTAAATTCGACAAATTAGGACAGTTTGATATTGAAGTTGGAGTCTTAGTTGTAGTTTTAGAATTTTTGAAATATTCACTATTTTCAGAAGACATATTTCTTAGGATTTTGATTTTCAAATTTCTAAATTTCCAACTAGCAAATTTTTAAATACTAAAATTTCCAAATTCCCAAATTTTCAATTATCAAATTTTCAAATACTAAAATTTCTAAATTTCTAAATTCCCAAATTCTGAAATTTCCTAATTCCTAAATTCCTAAATTTCTAAATTTCTAAATTCCTAAATTCCTAAATTCCTAAACTCCAAAATCCCTAAATTCCCTAATTCCCAAATACTAATTTCTCCTAGTCCCAAAATTCCCATCTGCCAAATTTTTAAACACTAAAATTCCCAAATTCCTAATAATTAAATTCTGTAATCCTGAAATCTCCAAATTCTCAAATTTCCAATTTTCAAATTTCCAAATTTCACCATGAAATTTTTCAAATTTCTCCACCTTAAGAAACCTAAAATAACTTTGCGAGATATCAAAACTTCCAGAAATCTAAATTTTAAAAAGGAAGAAAATGATCGATGACGTGTTAGATAAAATTCGCGGGCGAAGAACAGCGAAGTATCGGACGACAAAAGTTGGACAGACCTCGAACATAATGGCCGGCGGTGACGGAGGTCAGACGAAGTCGTTTCCTTGAAATCGGCTAGCGACCTGCAGCGATACGCATTTATATGCAACGAATACACCATGGCCCTCGTGTACCGTCTATTTTTAATCGACCACTGTTAAAGCGATCGCACGTGTCGTTATTATTGGATGACAATCATCGACACTAATCATCGAGAACGCCATTAAAATCTAACCAACAATTTCAATCACTGTACTGTATTTCTCTATAAAACTAGTAAAAGCAAATTTCTATATCTAACTTAACTTCCAATTATTATAATCAAATGTTCTAGTACCACAATTTCCAAAAATCCGTAAATTCGAACAATTTTGCAGTACATAAAAGCTTATAGAATCATTCACACGAAGAAAATGGCGGTTAAGCAGCATAAAAAGTATGAAATCTCTATATCGCCATAAACTTGAACAATAATTAACAAGCCAATAACAGTAATTATTATTACAACGTGGTACCATTATCCGCTGAATTTACGAGCGTTATGATACATTATAATAAATTATAGTAATTCGCAGACGTTCTCCCCGTCTGCCAACTCGTCAGCGACGCGTGCGGTGGATGTTACCGCGTCGGTTTGCTGATTACCGCGAATTAATTCGTTTCGTTTAAAAGGGAAAATAAAAGAATAACGTGGTTCGATGAGTTTGATCGAAGTCCCAGAGCAAACCACTCGATTAAACGGCTGTTAGAAGAATTAATTAAGAAGGATTCATGGTCGGGCACGTTTATGGGAATACTCTGGCGTTAGTCTGCTCTAACAAAATGTGATATGCATCGGGAGAATTAATTTGCCACGATGATTGATGCGTTTTTCGAGGAAGTAAATGTTCCACTCGTAATGGTTGGTTGTGTTAAGTAATTGCAAGTTTTTATGGGGGTTGAGGGTTTCGAATTTACGATAATACTCGTGTGTGTACATTGGTCACATGTGGATTTCATCTAACTCGATTTCATATAACTGTTTCATATTTTTAAGAAAAATTCAAAATTAATTTGAAAATTAGGTAAGGTCATGTCAAGGTCAATTTCAGCAACAAATATTACCAGATATTTTGTAACTTTTCAGAGTAAAATTACTGTTTCACATTTTTAATAAAATACTAGTCATTCAAAATTAATTTGTGGCTTAAGGTCTGAAGGTCATGTGAAGGTCAACCCAGCAACAAAGTATTAGCAAGTATTTTATAATTTTTATATTAGAACTCACAATACTAAAGAGGTAGCAAAAATAAAAATAAAATGTGCTACTTGCATAATTATACACATATGTCCTATATACACACATGTTATTGTAGCAATATTTAATAAATTTTACACTATGTAGTATTATAATTCTACATCAGTAATATAATTATACCAGTATTTACATAAGAATTAACAAACACTAATTTTTATAAAATATTTGTTATAAAAAAGAACTTAAATGAAGACGTTTGAGCAGTCTATGACATGGCGGACTATAGCGGAAATTCAGCGATTATCAGTACGGTGAAGATCACGAAGGCGATCAACAATGAGCAGTGAACGTCGAGCAAGAATTCGTTTCGCTCGGGAATAAGCGTGAAAGCTGTAACAATCGTGCAACACTCTTCTTTCCCGTAGCATCGTATCCGCGGGGGCAGCGACGCGTGTACAGGCGCAGATAAAAATGTAACGAGCTAGAAGATAATTAGAAGTTGTTTCCACGGGGCAATAGCGAGGCTTCTATTGTCTACCTTGGCCGTGTCCTTGGCACCGAACGACCGGTCGCCGACCGAGGTTTTGCCTTCGTCGGCAGCTTCTTAGATCATCGACACCTGGTAATGCGAGTGCTGTTACCATTTATTCGTTGACTCGGAAGTCACATTCTTTGTTCACGGTTACATTTATTGAAATTCATTATGAACTTCATTTATTATTGCACTTTATGATTTTGCGTGTGCACAATAGGATGCAATGTGGAATTTAAAAGAGATTCAGCGAAAAATAAATCGAGAGTATGTGGATCTAGGTATGAGGCTTCAGGAATGTGGAGCTAGAAATTTGGGAGGTCTAAGAACGAAAGAAAATCTGGATAGATTGTGGATTTATAAAGTACACCTGATCCTTAGGGAAAAATATCTAGAGAAGGAATATGTGGAGCTATGAACATGTGAATCAAGGAATATGTGGACATGGGAACATATGGACCTAGATATGAGTGAACCTGGGAATATATGCACCTGCACATGTGTGGATCTGTCGACATAAGAACATGTGAATCTAGGAATATATGAACCTAGATATGTGTGGACCTAGGAACATATGAACCTAGATATGTGTGGACCTAGGAATATATGGACCTACATATGTGTGGACCTAGGAACATATGGACAATATGGACTAGGAACATGTAAACCAAGGAATATGTGGACATGGGAACATATGGACCTAGATATGAATGGACCTGGGAATATGTAGACCTACGAAAATGTGGACCTAAGAAGATGTGGATCTAGAAACATATGGATCTAGAAATATGTGTCCCTAGAAGCACGTGGACCTGCAAATAACATAGGATTTTCCAACATAATCCCAGGAAACTCCCAAATCTCCCTATAATCTCTAAATCTCACCATCAACATAACATCAAAATGTGAACCCATCGATAGAACGAAATCACCGAAACATATAACACGATCCGTTAACGTATGGTGGCAGATCTCGTAATTACAGCAAGGTCCTTCGTGCGAGTCCCTAGCGGGTCTTCATTGTCCCGTGGCCCGTTCTTTCGTGAGAAACAGCCGCGAGAGATTACATATTGCGATAATAAGGTGGTAATCTCGGGAAGGTGCACCGGCCGTGCAGAAAGGAGAACGGTGCCGCGATGTTCTTGCGGTCTCACCCGCTGCGTTGCTGCTTCGCGTATTGCTGTTGCTGCTGTTGCTACTGCAGGTTCAGTGACATCAACACACGCACGTGCGTGACGCGTCGTGCGCACCGTTATGCCCATAGCTTGCCCTATAGCGCCCACCGCGGAAGTATAACCATATACTTGCAGGCATACCGTATGTTACATCGATCTATTATAACTTACCGACACTTTTCGTCTTTTAAGCACACTTGCAAACTTAGCTCAAGTTGGTATACCTTGCTCATAAGGTTCTTATTGCTCAACTTAGTTAAGTTAGGTTAGGTAACACATCGGTGGGTCTGAATGGGCTCACTTTGTAGAGCTAGGTCAGTTGATGCATCTACATTAGTTTGATACTAGTTTAGATCACATGTGTGGACCCATCGGAGGTCCTAGTTTAGGACACACTTGTGGATCTAGTGTAGATCACATTACTTAGCTTAGTTTCACATTGGTACATCAAGTTTAATTGGTGGACCTAGTTTGGGTCACATCAGTGGACCTAGCTCAGTATCACAGTGGTACATCAAGTTTAGTCCACATTGGTACAACAAGTTTAGCTAGTTTAGGTCATATCAGTGGACCTATCTCAGTTTCACAGTGGTACATCAAGTTTAGCTCACATTGGTGGACCTAGTTTAGGTCATATAGGTGAACCTAGCTTAGTTTCACATTGGTACATCAAGTTTAGTCCACATGGTTGGATGTATCTTAGTTCCTGTTGTATTTAGAGATGACACGTAATCCTAATGTGAATCAGCCTTCATACGAAATAACCTTCATCCTTCAGCATCCACGATTCACTTTCTCCCGCTGCATTAAGCAAAAAGATGGGGAATCTAGAGTAACGAGTCAGCGGTAACGTGCGAATTAAGGCTGTTTCTCCGAAAGCGAGGCGAGCCGATTTCGGAGACTCTCGATGATTTAATTCCACGGTCAGGTCAAGCGAGCTTACCGAACGGGTTCGGTGCCGTTGACACAGATCCCGGGCCACTGTGGTTCTCGGGCGAGATATGATCGGGGACACGCGTCGCATGAAAAGAATTACGCCAACGTGCAGCGTGCATCCTAATGCACGTGCAGCGGGTGCAGGCACGTCGCGATGCAGCTGCTCCTCCACGCCCACTGTAAACCTTCCGTCTTCCTACCCTATCTCGCATTCTTTTTTACCTCTTTCGGCCTCTGTACAAAGGACTTGCGAACTCGACGCGTTTTTACCGGGGTTCTGGAACTTTCTTTGGGTATTCGAGTTTCGAGTTTTTGAACGAATTTTGAACGTGAAAATGGAGGACAAGATCAAAGTGGACAAGGTGTTGGTCAAAGTATCAGGTGTTTCTGGAGAAATAGTTCAAATCCAATTAATCTGAAATATAGTAACCATCAAAGGACACATTTGAACACTAGAAAATATAGTAATATTTAGGAAGTTTGGTACAAACTTAAAAAAATATAAAAATGAAACTAAACGGAGTACTAAATTTAAATTGATTTGATTGCGAATGAAAGGCATTTTGATATATCGTGAAATGAAACCGTAATGGAGAAACTAGTTGACGAATAGACGCGAGGTGCAACATGGTGATCGAACGGCCTCATTTGTCCGCCTCCTCGGTTTGCAGGTCGCGGAGCAAGTCGTTCATCGGCCTGCAATCACAGGCGCCAGCAGAGAAATTACTTTTTCCATTTTTCTTTCGCCGTGCTACAGAACCACTTCGATTCCAGTCAATCTCCATCGAACAATTACCATGTACTCTTTCATTTAACGAGTTACAAATTGTTTTGTAATTTCTGAGATTATCAGGGTTTCAGTATTATAGCATTATGTGAGGTAGGTTTCATATATGTGATAAATATCATGAATTTTTAAGTGACATTGCGATATTTAGTTTTAATGTACTTGTCATGGGACGGGGATATCGTTTACTGCAAAATTTGGTGTCGAAGAGGAGCAATGTTGTGACATGCGCAGCATATCAATATTCTAATATCACTAAATCGAGTGTTGTATGCTTTAATAACCTTGTAACTTCACAACTATTATTGACATGCACGTTAAAAGTGACAATGCATTTTACATTGAAGTGTCAATATTAGAGTAGCACGTTTGTAAAGATTTGTTGTGTTATTGCATTTCGTGTTATTATTACATGAAATCATTGCATTTCACATGATATTGCAACATTTAATGTCACGTCACCTTTCATGACATTATCAAGTCTTTTGTTGCAAAATTTGTTGACAAGGAAGCATATTATCGTGACATGCGCAGCATATCCATGCTCCAATCTCACTGTACGAAGTGTTGTACGCTTTTAATATTCTTGTAGCTTCACAATCATCGCTGACATGCACATTAAATATCACATGACACACATTTCACATCAAGGTTTCAATATTATATTATCAAATTTGTAAGAATTTCCTGTTATGGCACTTCGTATTGTCCACACAACGAAGACATTTCACATTGACAGTGATTCTCATATCTTCATTGCAAGGTTGGTTGGCTAAGAGTGTTATTGTGACATGCATATCATCGTTTAAACGCCGACGGTTTCAACGAAAGCGTCATTACTGGAATATTCGAGTCGCAAAAAGAGATTAGAGTTGCAGAACAGAAAAGGAGACCACGAGAAATACTAGACAGAAACGATGATGTAGAAGAAGAAAGAAAGGAACGTGTGCCACTAGCCGCGGCCTCAAAGTGGCCTGCTTCGAGCGGATTATGGCGAGTACGCTTTGTTTCTTTTCCTCGTCTCGCGGACGTCCGCGGTAAACCGCTTTTTCCTTTGTCGATTAAGGATCTATCACAAGTACAATCGTATCCATCGACAATTTTTAGTTATATTTCTTATGCCATAAACAATATTAAATAGCAAGTAGACAACGAGGGTTTAACTGTAGGTTGCGTCGGCATGACGCACCTTGGACTTCCTATTTTAAATTGTGATCAATCAATGAAATCACATCATATACATCTAACAATCAATAAGATCCATCAAATACACCTAATCAATAAAATTACATCAAAGCTAACAATGACATATCACATGAAAATACAAAAACCACCGATACCCAACCGGCCATATACCGAACTACTATACAAACCACCAACGGTAAAATTCATTGTCAAAACTATCGAAGAGTCGACAAATAGGTGTCCCGCTGGCAGTACCTGCAGAGGTGCAGTTAATGCGATTAGGTTGTTTGTGGAACGTGATTAGGCGAGTGTTTGCCTTCGACACAGGGATTATCCAAAACAAACGTCTCGAGTTGGGAATTGTTTCGATCGGAGATTGTCCTTTTCGGTGGGTCCTACGGGACCATCCGGGAGATTTCGCCGCAATGGGGAGACAATGGATGTCTCGTTACATTGTGGGAACCCTTGTGGGCGGAGTGCACAAAGGGTTAAAGAGTCAATCGGTCATGCAGCACTCGTCCGTAAATTTACACGTCCAGGTACGGGAAGGATTTATGATTGAAATTTTAATTTATTATTCCTTGGGGACTGTCTCAATTTTTAATTAAGCGTGGATGAATTTTAAATTTGTATACTTTTGCTTCGGTAAGCTCATACACTAATTGTGCTACTTATGCTTGTTCTAACAAATTCATACTAGTCTTTCTTTAGGAAACTCATTTACTAATTTTGGGAAACTCATAAACTAATTTTGCTTCGAGTCACATAGCTGTGCTTGAAGAAACTTATGTACCTTGCTTAATCGTTTGAATGAAGTACAACTGCAGGAATGTTAAATTGGAAGTAATAGAGTAAGCGATTTCCGCGTTACTTTGATCCCGAAGAGAAGGAGCTCCTTCCGAAGGAGGGGAGAAAAAAGAGGAAGGAAGAAGAAAGACGATCCTCTTTGACGGTCATCGATCCCAGAACCGCGAGAAACCCTGAAGGAGCGTCGGTCCTTGAGCCGACGACGGAGACAATGAGCGCCGACCGAGTCGCCGTCCTCGGAGCGTTGACCCAGAGAAACGATTAACGAGGCCTTTGCATAACCGGCCTCGAGAGATCGATCGACGATTCACCAGAAATTCTAGTTACATTTAACACGCTATCGGAATCTACTCGCCTTTCGTACACCGATCTCCTTTCAAATTTATGGGTGACGCGATGTTACCGAGAATTCTTCTTGGATGACGTATGTAAATTCGAGTTTTGGTATTTTAGGATTTATAGAAATTTAACTAGGATTCTGGAATTCTAGGATTTTCTGAATTACCGAGTTACTAGATTTTTAAATTTCAAGAATTTTAATTGAACAAATTATTTTTTAAATTTCTAAATTTTCAAATTTCGTAAATCACAAATTTGCATATCACAAAATTACTATGCTTTCCTAAATTTCCTTACATCCTCAAATTTTGCAAATTTCCCAAATTCTCCAAATTCCTCAAATTTCCCAAATTCCCCAAATCCTCAAATGTCCTAAATTTCAAAATTTTCGTGTTCCCAAAAAAACCAGCAAAACTTGAAATATCGAAACGCGTAAATTAAATAATTTTCCAAGTCACCGAACTAAATATATCGAAATTTCCATATTCCGTAATTATCCACGAAGGCCGACCGGTTAGAGAATCGTTCGAGAACGGAGAATAAAAGATTGACTAATAAATTGCAGCAACGCAGCAACGTTAATATTTTTCTGTTTGTATCTAAGGATTATTATTCTCGTAGCAGTGGAAACGTGAAATTTGCGTTCAATAGCGGAACACGTTATTTCCACGCGTGTTACGTTCTGTCAGAGGATAAAGTATAGCGTTAGCATCCGACTGAAAAAAAAAAGATGTATTCATTAATACCGATTTCTTTCACTAGTCTCTCTCGCTCCTCTTACACGATAATTAATTTGATACATCAATTATACCGGGGAATTTCTAATTTATACTTCGCGGTAAACAGAAAATGAAATTTCCACTCGGTTTAACCGACAATTTCATCGATTTTTCATTTATTATATCTTCTTTCCAGTCAGGTAACACGATCTTTCGAGTGAATGGAGATCGATCGGACAAACAATATTAGCAAACTCAGATAACGTGACGTAAAAAGAATTCACATGCAAACCAGTCAGACACAAATTTTAGGGAACCTATCTGGACCTGAGTGCTACCAATCCAAACCAATCAAAGCTCAGCCAAATCCTACCTGCCTAAGCCTCTTCAAATCAAACAAGAACTTGATCAAACCCAACCCTACCTGAACCTCTCCAAGTCAAATTCCATCAAACATAAATTTGACCAAATGCAACCTGTCGAAGCCTCTTCAAATCCAAGTCAGTCAAACAAGAACTTTATCAAACCCAACCCTATCTCTCCAAGTCAAATTCCATCAAACATAAATTTGACCAAATGCAACCTGTCGAAGCCTCTTCAAATCCAAGTCAGTCAAACAAGAACTTGATCAAACCCAACCCTACCTCTCCAAGTCAAATTCCATCAAACATAAATTTGACCAAATGCAACCTGCCAAAACCTCTCCAAATCCAAACTCATCAAACGTAAATTTGATCAAACCCCGAACCTCTCCAAGTCAAATCCCATCAAACTGGATGAAATCCAACCTGCCCTCCAAATCGCACTCGAAACACAATAGCCACCCCTAAACGTACCCGAAACCATGCGCACAAAAAGGCAAAGCGAAGCGTTGCAAGGGGGTAGCAAAAAGGCTAGAAGAAAATGGGCGAAGTAAAGGGAGGTTGTTGAAGTTGCACAGCGGGTTAGGTTACGGGTGCATCAAAACGCATCCAAAACAAAGCGCCTGCTGGTATATAAACGAGGGAACGAGCAGAGCCTGCGAGTAGGAGAAGGGGTAGAAATAAAGCTGGAGGATCGTAGAGAGAGAAGAAGAGAAGGAGGGTAAGAGACACGGCTTCCGCGAATGTTACGGGACTGCATAGCGACGTGGGAGTGTAACGACTGCACCGGCGCGCGTCTTGCACCGACATGCACGCACGTGCACACGCGCCGATCTTGGGAGTGCGCCGACCCCTACCAGCATGGAAAACGGTCACTGACCTGCCCTCCTCCACCCCCCTCGCCGATACACCTTCCGGTGCCACCTGTGCCGTCGAGAGGGTTGCGAGGGTGGCATGGAAAAATTCAAACCCTTTCGCGAACTTTTCTCGATGTGCCACTATGAGATATTTCAAGCTTGTCACCGATTTTGGAAAGTTGGTGTGACATGCGGACCCTTTCGGGGCTGCAGAGTTGTGTCTCTCAACGGTTTCAGGTTTAATGATGTGGGAAGATTGCGATTATTGCGGACATGTACGATATAAGTGACATGCACGATACAGGTGATATGCATTTTGTATAGCGTAATTTTGTAACATCAAGCTTGATATACCTTCTGTGTTGTATTGCGCTATTTAAAGTCACATTTGCAATCACATTGTCCAGGAGTGATATGCAAACGGTATTAGGGCTCTAAAATTATGGCATCGAGTGTTTCATAGCGTCAAGCATGTTACAATCTACTGTTCTCATATCAAATATCGTTAGTTTTGCGTGGCATTCCCCTATTTAACGTCACACTTGTAATAACCCTTGATACAAAGCAACTTGTTCAGGAGGACGTGACATGCGGACTGTATCGGGACGATAAAGTGATGGTTCCGAATGATTTCAGGTTTAATAATGCAGTAGCATCATGATCAGTGCTGACATACAGCTTGCACACCATGCGATATGTATTTTATGCAATGGTTTCAGATGTAGCGCCAAGGGTATTACGCTTCATCGTTGCTACAAGGAATATCATCACACTTTGCTCGATATTGCAATATTTAATGTTGCTATGATGATGATATTTGTCAGTATTGTTAATGTACCTCTAGTTGACCAGAAGACATATTGTTGGGACACGCATATCACGTTGATTCTATAATATCATAACAACAGCTATATCTATAATAACAGCGTTAAGTGTTTTCAGTATTACTCCGGAGTTAGTGTCATGACTTTTACTGACATGTCATTTTTGCAGTACTGAAATGTCACAAGTAAATTTAGCAAACTTAATTTGAACTGAAATTGTACCAAAAATATTATTTGTATCATTCACATGCAATATTGCAAAATTGTTATCAATAATTATAACACAGTAAATGATGTAATAACTATTACCCATTCACAATGAAATACCATACAAAATTGCACAGCATGCAAGAAACTTTCAGTGAACCACGTGCCATATAACCGAAATCATTTCAAAGTTTGCCAATAAGCGACTAAATCGTGCACGTAGTTCGAACGAATTGTCAGCGATATCTCGTTGAAAACGTAGAAGAAAGATGCGTGATTTTTGCCTCTCGATGAAACGTGACGACCGATACGAAGCTCGGTGACGCGCGAAAGCGTCATTTCCATGTGCACGCTTTATCTACGCTTCCCCGAGACGATTCACCGAGCGTAGATAAAATATCGCGGGGTTGTCAACCCATGAAGGAGCCTCGGTAAGACTACTTGACATTTCGAAGCGTCCACGTAAAAAAATTTTAAACTCAGTAATTTTACTTTTTTACAAAATTGGTGCTATCTCATGGCTCATCAAAATGGCCATAACGTAAAAATCAGATGAAAGAAATATCCAAATTCAACGAAACGAGAAAACTATTGTCACCTCGTATTCAGCCGAACAGTGGCATAGATTTGCAGGTAAAAAAGAAATCGGCAGGATATAACGCAACGTGGAGACTCGGGACCGAAGCTAACTAAATTGGAAGCTAACATAAAATCTCTTTGCAGCACGCATCGAGCAGACCCCGCTAAACGCGAGTAATAAATAATTACAAACGATTCAAATAACAGAGAAAAATCTTTCGTTAAAATTATTTCGTACTTGAATTTCGCTTCTCCATACGTTTCGAACTTACCGTGTTTCCTCGACAATTTCCTAGCTTCATTTAAGTTTCGGTGGACAATTTTTGAATATTAAAAATGTTACATAGGAGGGCAGAGAGGCACAGAAAAGATTGGGAAACATTGATCTACAGATTTGAATAGTAGACCTGAAATTATTTAGAATTATATCAGAATGTCCAGGTGCATAGGAAGGTTCGAGAGCTTCTGAAGAAGAAGAGGAAAGAAGGCGACAGAGTCGAAGAAGGCGATGAAGAAGAAGTCGAAGAAGAAGTAGAAGAGGGGAACGCATCCTCGGGGCCGTCCTAACGGTAGGGCGGGTCACTGCACGCGGCTACGCGAATGCAACTCTTTGCAGTTGCACCGCGAACGTCGGCCAAAGACTTCGGACTGCATCGTCGCACCGGTGCAATGCCCTACCTAGGTGTAACGCTCTCTGGGTTTACCCTTGCACATCCTCGCGTCCTGCCTCGGCTTCCTCCTTTCCTCCCCCTTCCTGGGAGCTGTAACCGAGTCCTTGAACTCGCAGGGAGCCTCGCAGGAGGAACAGACTCGGGGTTACTCTCTTTTGCACCTGGTTGTCGCCCAACAGGGCTTTCATCTCTTCTCTCCTTTCGCCCTTCACTATGCTCTGTTACGTTATGCGAATGACCCTGCCGTCCCTGCTCAGTTAATGACACCGCTTTTTTGACGCCATGGAAAATTGCTAAACCCATGGGAAATACGTATTCATACTCTTTTCTCCATATTTCAATTCAGGTATTTTTGAGGTTCTGACATCCCACATATTTGGATATTTTTTAATTTGTCAAGGATTTGCAGATTCTTATTATAAAAATAATTTAACATCTTAAGATTCTTAAAGACTAAAATATTAAACTGTCCTCATATTTGCAAATACTGAAGGTTTTTACCCCTCTTCGAAAATTTCAAATGGGAAAATCTGTTGAAGGGTTGAATTTCGAGATTAGAACGAATTACTAAGATAGCCTAATATAGAATTTGTTCGGGAGAGTTCGCAGAAGAAATTCCTCGGGCAAATCGCGTGCAGAGGCCGACCTACAATCTCCGAGGTGCAAAATTCGTCGTATTCGCGGCGATGCACGGTGCGTAACAGTACTCCTACGTTTCTACGCTTAGAACGCGTGCACACGTTCACACGCTTGCGTAGCGAGAGGTTACGTGCGTGCGTAAGAGCATGAATGACATAACGATCGTAGAGACGTCGGGCGTCGACCCTGGGCCAGTGCACTACCAGTGCACCACGTTCCCGCCACAAGAGCCTTCTTACCAAACGCACGCTGTTTTATACCTCTGCTATCTTTCCGCTAAAAACACTCTTTACCAGCTTCTGAACGCTCAATAATTAGCAAACCTGTCATTTTTTATACTTCACGTCTTTTGCGCGGGAAAATAGAAAATTTATTGCACATATATTTTAAACACTTGGAATTTTTGCTTTCATTTATGTGCAATTTTATTTTCAGGTCAGAGTTGCATTTTTTGTGGAATTTTTAGGTTAGTTTCTTCGTTCTTCACATTTGCGCGGGAAAATAGAAATTTCAAATGAAAATCGTACAAGTTAACTTCAAAATTCATAGACACAAATTTTTAGTAAAAATTTTCCTTTTACATTCTAATAAACAGGAATTATTTCTGTTATTTCTAGAAGAGTTTAAAAATTATTTAACAATTAAAAAAGATAGACCTAAAAACCTAAAAAGATAGACTGAGGAATTATACCTAAAAAAATTAAAAAATTCAACAAAAATTGACGGTGAAAAATTAAAGAAAGAAATGAAAGAATTCTGAAGAGAATAACTTTTGATTACTTTCATCGTGTATCGCGTATCTCCGACTGATCCTCTAAACTGTTCACGGTGTTTGCTTCGATATCGAAGTTTCTCGTTCATAGCTGAAAGCGTCTCTTATAAAATTCCGACAATGAGCCTGCATAACAGTACTCTCGAGTTTCTACGCTTACGCACGCTTGCGTAAGAGTATGAATGACAAAGTCGTCGACCTGGCCCACTACGTCATCGATACGTCGTTCTTTTCAAAAGAGCTCATTTGCAATCGCTGTTTTGACTCATGCTTCTCTGTGTCTGTCCTTTCAACCATTCGACTTTAACAAAAATCACCCGTTATCTTAATAATTCATTTTCAATTTTCCCGCCTTTTACGGGACCATTTATTCAGACGTCATTTACCGGACCGCCATTTACCGCACCATTTATCTTATAACAAATTCATTTTTGTTACATGTACACTTTTAACGTGGACACTTTTATTAATTATTAATGAATATATTTTTAAGTATATACTTCATTCTCTAACAAATAAATGTGGTTATGAACTTCTGTGTTGAAATTTAGAAATATTTGCAAAATTAAGGGACGAACTTTGAAAACTTGTGTACGTTAAAAATATTATTTTTAGAATTTTTTGGAGAATTTAGCTGCAGTTGTGTGGAGAGTTTAACAAGGTTATGTCAAAGGTTACTGAAAAGGTTGTAACAAAGGTTAGGTTAGTGATCTTTGACATAACCTTGTAAAATCTTGTAAAATCATATAAAATCTTGCAACCTTTCAGGTCAGGTTTGATGTCCATCTCAGTGTTTTCGATTCTCTAATTGTTTCTACAGCTCGTAAGTGATGATTGAAAGTGTGTAATACATATGTGGAGGATCGTCACGCGTTTTCGAGCGTCGGAGTTGCTTTTGTTTTTCTGACCCACATCGTCTAAAGTTCGTTGCCACGGGCCGAGTAGCTGCGCAGTTTTGCTAGGTGAACAATCTTCGGCGCTGACCATATCCTGCATGCGTAGTTAATGTAATCCTTTTCAAAGACGCCTTCATGACACGTGTAGCAAATTTCATTCGGTGACGAATTTTGACTATTCAAATTTTTGCTGAACTGACTATTCAAATTTTTGATAAATTTACTGTTCAAATTTTTGATTAATTGACTGTTCAAATTTTTCCTAAATTGACTATTCAAATTTTTGCTAATTTAACTATTCAAACTTTTTTTAAATTTTTGACTGAACAAATCTTTATTAACTACTCAACAATTACTTCACAAAATTTTTGTGTTCCTTATAAATTTGCAATGTTACATAATATTTACAGATTTTACAGAGAATTGCAGATTTTACAAATTTACAGATTTTATGGATTTTACAGATTTTACAGATTTAACATAACACAATATTTAACAAAAACATTATTTATTAGTAGATTCTATAGATTTAGACTAAATTAAGTATTTTTCACGAATAGAATATTGTCATAATAAAAAATCAATACATAAATGTACATCACACATCACACATATGTAGCAGTATAGTTTAGTTTTGAAAAATGGCGGGAAAATCTTGACTCCACCGAAACATCTCAATACCAAAGTTACCGTGTTTATAATTTCCCACAAACGAATTCGTGAGAGTACATTTCGTATATATTTTTGCCAGTTGCCTGATTCTTTTAATTCACTTTTGATCCGAGTGGCTGGCTGTTACTTAAGTAGATGATACCCTTCAGTGCTCAGACACGTTTCTTGGATACCTCAGTGCTTATCGAGAAAGAAACATTTCCTATTTCATCTGATATTTATTGCTAATTACATGGAAAATATTTTCAAATATTTATTTCCATACGGTGGTTTTGATTTATGCGCATATGTAGGGCTGAGAGGTATATTTTTCTTGTGAATTGAGAAATAAGGTGCGTTAAATACTTGTGGATTATGTTTATGTGTTATTTGATCCGTGTGGTTTAATTATTACTGTGAATAGTTTTCATATACACTGTAAATTTAGTAAGTAGATTCTGATAGTGACAGGTTCAATACTGTTATGATTAATCAGCTAATTATTTTATTTGACATAGGGTACTAATATTTTTAACTACTTTCTACATTCAGTAAACCTTTCTGTTTTTTATAGTAATGTATTGTATTTTAGACACCACAATTATTTGATCTAATCGTCACATTCTAGAAAAGCGAAAATTTCTCTAAAAATTGAGAATAGCAGGAAGAATATTAAGAAAATGGAGGTAAAAATTTGACATGGAGATGTCACAGAAATAAACGGCGATACAGAAATAGGCGTTAAAGCGGATCTATCGACGAGGAGCAGGTTACTGAACCGCGATCCCGGGAATCCACTTGTTTTCGATTCGATAAATCTCGAGGGGAAGGCTTTGCACACCTAGCACGTGCGTGCGAGCGGATTGCGTGCGCGTGAACGACCAGTCAACGTATCATCCTGTGCGTCACTCGGCCAATCGGACGAGCTAGATTGAGTCAGGCTGCGAGCCTGAATTCTGAATCATTCTAACTTATAATACAAACTAGTAGCCAGTGTATCGACAATGTGTAAACGGAGAATAAGAACCAGATGCAGTTTTCGATTAAACTCGATACTGGTGTTTCAATCTATGGAAAATGGTAGCAGAGGATTATTGATGAGCTTTCAATAGATTCTATGTGGGAGAAATTAAAGAAAAGACCACACGGTTTTTTATCGTTGATTATCATTTTTGTGAGGATTGACGTTGATGATAGGTTCCTGTTGAGGGATCGTTGTCAAAATTTATAGAGCACATTTAGGGTGCTTTGTGAGGGTACCCTGAAAATTTCGAGGGGATCGATGCAAAATTGTGGCCGGTAGCGTGGATACAAACGAACAGAATGCAGAGTCCTGCAATCCCTCAGTACGTTTAGATATAATGCAATAATAAAATAGTGGAATCATAGAATAGTATAGTAGACAGATAATATAGTAATGTGGTTGTACAGTAGAATCAATAGAATACAGTAATTTAGGGAAATAGTAATCCTATTTGATCTCAAAACTTAAATAGTAGAACCATACAATCAAGACTAAATTTGATAATTTTCACCTAAATTTCATTTTCTATCTTGTCACCAACTTCTATGACCTAAATGTCACCTATCTACCAATTGAAAATTTAGTAAATTTCCCAAATTTGTAAATTTGAGGATTTGAGAATATTTGCAAAAGTAGAAGTCTTGAAATTAACAAATTTGAGAATTTAGAGTCAGGCGAGCCTGAATTCTGAGTCATCCATTTTCTGAACGTATCGCCACGTCGATACCTTTGCTCAAGTGTTTTTTTTTATCTTCCTTCTTTTCTTCAGGGGTCGCTGACCCGGCCTTTCCGATGAAACGCGTAAACATGTCATGGTTGACAAGGTTACTTTGGATCATCGATATGCAGGTGTATGTTTGACGTTGTCAATTTCCGTATTCTGTCATTTTTTTTCGATTATAATTTTTCTAGTTTAGAGTCTTGGATTTTGGAGGTAGAAAATTTGATAGTTTTCTGTTTTTGAAATTTTGTAATTTTGTAATTTGGAAATTTTGAATTTTGAATTTTTTAGGGAGGTCATTTTTCGGTTTTTGAATTTACAGATTATTAAATTTATAAGTTTGCAAGTTTACAAGTTTACAAGTTTACAAGTTTACATGTTTACAAATTTACAAATTTACAAATTCACAAATTCACAAATTCACAAATTTACAAATTGTCAAATTGTTAAATTATCAAGTTAGTAGATTACTAGATTACTAGGTTACCACGTTATCAAGTTAACAAGTTATGAAGTTACCACGTTAACGAGTTACCAAGTTACCAAGTTTCCAAGATATCAAATTTCCAAGTTATCAAGATTATAAGCTATCAAGTTTCCAAGTTATCAAGATTACAAGATATCAAGTTTCCAAACTATCAAGTTTCTAAGATATCAAGTTACCAAGTTATCAAGTGTCCAAGCTATCAAGTTTGCAAGTTATCAAGATTACAAGATATCAAGTTTCCAAGATATCAAGTTTCCAAGCTATCAAGTGTCCAAGCTATCAAGTTTCCAAGTTATCAAGTTTCCAAGTTATCAAGTTTCCAAGCTATCAAGTTTCCAAGATATCAAGTTATCAAGCTACCACATTACAAGTAACCAAGTTACAAGTTACCAAGTTACAAATTACCAAGTCATCAAATATCCAAATTACCAAGTTAATTACTAGGAAAAATTGAATCACTACTGAAATCTTGATCCAACTCAACATCTCAAAACATTTAGTAGGACTCACAGTCCTAAAGGTTCTTGTTTAGGTTTTGATTAAAAAGTGAATTAGGTTAGCTTAAAAGTATCAAACAGATACCGATGTCACATATCAGATCAGATGTCACATATGTTCAGTCAGAGCTATCTAAATGAACACCGTCGATCATAGGACCTAATGTCCTGTGGACCATACTGCAGTCAAACCAGGAGCTGGCGAGGCTGACCCAGAAGGACTCTCCCAATTGGTCAGAATAGAAAAATGGCCTCACACGTATTTTCGGCCGTATTGGCACAATTGAGTGAAAGAACAAGGTCAGCAAACGTTTCGAGTACGAACGTCGGACGTCACATGGGACTGTTCTACGGTGGGTCCCTTAAACCTGGCTCAGCCACGCGCCAGGAACAGGGTTGTCTACAGTACATACCGTAGTCGAGCCAGGAATTGTCACGAGGGCTGACCCAGGTTTGGAACTACCCAATTGGTCAGAAATGTCGCCTAGACTCACACGTACTTTCGGCGGTAGAAATTAGGCGAAAACTGTGCTGCAGTTGTCATTTGCCGAAATGTAAGGGATACTTTTGGGTCTCCTGTGACATCTCAACCAAAATTATCAAGGGTAGAGGTAGCAAGGTACCCTGAGTTTCCAGAGCAATTGAAATCCGATGGAGTCTAATTCGATCATAAAACTAGCTTTCGTACCGAGTGTCTAATCGAACAATACCCGAATAGTATCCCACACTCGAGGAATCCCGCAGGAAGCCAATTAGGGGAGGCATCTGAAGGCGCGAGAAATTCTCATCGAGCGATTCCCCGTGTTCTCATGCTCGTTAATCTATTAATAAACGTGTCCTTAACTGTTTTGAGCGGGCGTCTCAGACCAAGGGAATCCTGCTGCGAGCACGAGCAAAACGACGGACGAGGAAGAAGCGCGGGCGCGGGCGAGGAGCGGGCGTTCTCCGTTCGTCGCGAGATTAGCCAACCTGGAAGAGGGCCGATGCCAGTGAACTCGGTTGGCCGGTCACTAACCAGGTAACCCACACTAGCAACAACGTCAACGTGCTATGCAGCGCACCACCACCATCTTCGGCAACGGTTACGCTGTACGCAAGCTTTTTCACCGTTCAAGATGATGCTCCCTGCACGATAGATGCATCCGCGGGTAACGTCACCGACCATTCTTTCACTTCTTCTTCTTTTTTGCCTTTTTTCACTTCTTCATTCTTCATGAGAGAAATAAGTTTTGGGGATTTTTTAGGGGAATTATTATAAAGGGGTGTCTGTATAGCAGAGTAGATTTTTAGAAAGAAATACTTATGTATAGGAATGCAAGGTTTTTTGACGCTCTTATGGAGGAAATTTTTAGGGTAATGTATGGGGAATTTTTGGTGATGTTGTATATACTTTGATATATTTATATCTTCAAACACTATATAAACTGTATTTACGTCAAGACGTATAAGAAGTTGAATCGATGGGCTATTAAGATTTCACTCGGAACGCATACACGAGGTCATTGTACTCCCGGGGTCAAAAGAATGCACCGCTTAATTGGAAACTGTAACTTCACTTTTACAATGGTGTGTGTGTATCCTCTCGTATATCTGTCGAAAATCGATGCGCTGTTTATAATTATAATCTAGTTATTTCTTACTTCAGCCAGACAATTTCCTGTACTAAAATGTGCAACTCATCGACAACTTTCAGCCTTGAAATAATGCATTTTACATGAATAAAATTATTTTTTTACGTTCGTCTCTTAAAAATTGAGTATGAATTTTTTAAATGATCTAATATTATGTAGCCGTGAATTATCGATGACAATAAATAAAATTTGCCTTCAGGAAAAATTCAACATCATAAAAATTTCAAATATAATATATGTATTAATATTGATTTTAAATTTTAACCCCCGAAAAAGACAATTTATTACTGAATATGTTATTAATAATACATGAACTGATTGAATTTTAAAACATAAAAAAAAAATGTTAAACCAAAGTATGGTAAACAAAGTAGTCCATAGTCTATCGATAAACAGAAACAACCTACTTTTCATCGATCCATCGTATCGATACATAATCGTCTTCCGCAGAGGAGCGTCACGCGATACGTTTATCTCCAAAGTGTACAAGACACGCTAATCAAATGGTACCGATTCTATCCAGATCCTCTGAAAAACGAAAAGCTAACCACGGACACACTCTTAACCCTGTTTCTCATCCACGTATCGGTCAGGATTCTAGCTCACGACGCGGAACGTAATATTAACGGGTTGCTCGAATATGTTGATAACGGTCATCATAAAAAACAACGTGAACTTCGTCTTTTGCATCTGTGTTACCGTGTCTACTTCCCTTTTGGTATTTTTAGTAAAGCAATTTTTGTCACTTCTGATTTATAGAATTTAAATTACTATATCGATAGCTGATGTGATTAGTCTCCACATTTTGGAGGATTTTTTAATGCTCAAATCTTCAAATTGCAAATATCAGGTTCTCAAATGAGTAAATTTCCAGTGATAAATTTTTAAAGATTTAAATTCCTGGATTACAAGTTTCAAAATTTTTACTTTCCAATATATAAATCACTCAATTTCTGAATTTCTCAGTTCCCAAATTTGGAAATCCATAAATCACTAAAATTTCAAATTTGAAGTCTCTAAATTCTCAAATCCCTAGATCCCCAAGTCCCTAGATTCCCAAATGCCTAGATCTAGAAATTCCTGCCTTTCAAAATCCCTAGATTCCCCAACTTCTAGGTTCTCAAATCCCTAGATCTCAAAATCCTTAGATTCGCAAATTCCGAGATTCAGAAATCTCTAAATTCAGAAATCCCTAGATCTCAAAATCACAAGATCCAGAAATCCCTAGATCTCAAAATCCCTAAATTTAGAAATCGCTACACTCAGAAATCCTTAGATTTCAAAATCCCTAGATTTCCAAATCCTTAAATTCGCAAATCCCTAGATTCCCATCACCTATTTTCCCATATCCCTAGATCCCCGTATTCCTAGAAGCAGAAATCCCTAGATTCCCAACACCTATTTTCCAAATCCCTAGATTTCGAAATCCCTAAAGTCCCAAATCCGTAAATTTTCAAGTCTCTAAATTCCCAAATCCCTAGATTTCGAAATCCCTAAATTTCCAAAATTTCCAGCGCCCTAAATTCCTAAGTTTCCCAAATTCCCCAGAATTTCTAAATCTTCAAATTGCTAAATTTGCAAACTCTAAAATTCTCAAATACTAAACTTTTTAAACTTTCAATTTCCCAAAAAATAAAATTCTCAAATTCCCAAATACTAAAATTTCCAAATCCCTAAATTGAAGTTGCAAATTATCAAATCCTCACGTGAAGATGCATGACACGAAATATGATCGATCAGACGATCGATCATGATCGAATCCGAACGGCAAAAATCGTAAGCGATGGTTTACATAGATCGATCGTCTCTATCGAGGGTCAAGAGAGGATCGTAGAAGTTTGACCCAACGACACGATTCGGGAAGCGGGATTAGGTAATTCGGTGACGAAACGTGACTTCTCGTTGGAGCATTGCTCCCACCTTGGTGTCCTCTTCCTCTTACTTGGGCACACGAACCTTCCTCGTCACGTGTTGGGTCGTACGTGAACGCCCGTATGGAATAGCGGTTCCTCCTGCGTTCTGTAACGACTACACGAAGCTTCTTCCTCGTCATCGAGTGATTTTCAGCCGCGATCGAACGATCCAGAAAAAACAACCTACCCGGAAATGGGTCAACGAACATTCGAAACGTCATCGAAAGTTACGGCCAACTGTTACTAACTTAAATCGTTCAATCTTTTATTTTCTTTACTGTTTTCATGATTTCTAATTATGTTGGACGTTTGTTGATTAATTTTATTTTTTTAGATATTTATTTTGGACGTTTGGAGATTATCTTTATTCTTTGAGATAATTGTTTTGGACACTTGCAAA
Organism: Megachile ligniseca; assembly: GCA_945859555.1. Classification (NCBI taxonomy): domain Eukaryota; kingdom Metazoa; phylum Arthropoda; class Insecta; order Hymenoptera; family Megachilidae; genus Megachile; species Megachile ligniseca. The sequence goes on from OX243792.1 coordinate 4,819,977, forward strand.
TTATTTTTAATTTTTCAGAAAAATATTTTGTACCCTTATAAATTATTTTTATTCTTGCAGATAATTATTTGGAACCCCTGTAAATTATTTTTAATTTTTCAGAATAATATTTTGTACCCTTGTAAATTATTTTTAATCCATCAGATAATTATTTGAAACCCTTGAAAATTATTTCGAACACCGTCAGATAATTATTTTAACCCCATCGTAGTTTGAATTCTTTCGTGCAATTATTCGAACCCCTTCAGATAATTATGTCGAATCCCTGCGAACAATTATCTTAAACTCCTCCAGATTATCTTAATTCCCCAGGATAATTATTTTGGAGCCTTCAGATAATTATTTTGAACTCTTTCAGATAGTTGCTTTAACGCCCTCGTACCCTTTGAATTCTTTCGGGTAATTATTTTAACCCTCGGACTATTACGGTGAATTCTTACGGATAATTATTTTAATCCTCACGGACAATTATTTTGATTCCTTTCGGACAATTATTTTGAATCTTTCCAGTCAATTATTTTTAATCCTTGCGGACAATTATTTTTAACCCTTGCAGACAATTATTTCAACCTAAATAGACAATTATTTGAAACCTTCTGAGACAATTATTTTAAATTTTTTGAGACAATTAACCTTCTGAGACAATTATTTTAAAGTCGAGGACAAGTAGTAAAGTTTCTCGCAAAAATTTAGTGTAAAGAAAGTAATGAAAAGGTATTGAAATAACAAGACACGAAGTGTATGTCAAGAGTGCGGCAGAAAAAGTGAGGTTATGTCAAGTTACGTTTTAATGGCTGACTTGCACTGCGATTGTAAACACAAGTTACGAAAAAATGTTACTAAACGTTTTTGCAAGAAGTGCATCAAACGTGTTTCGAATTGCATACATTGCACTTGGTAATGAAAACAAAATTGCAAATATAATTTCACTATGAAAGTACAAGTATAATTATCATACAAAATATTATTGTTTGATAATGAAAATAAAATTGTTAATATAAGTTCACTACAAAAATACAAGTATAATTATAAAATACAATATAATTTTGTTTGATAATGAAAAATAAATTGTAAATATAATTTTAGTATGAAAACACAAGTATAATTTTGAAATACAAATATAATTTTTATCATGTAAAATATTATTTTGTTTGATAACGAAAATAAAATTGTAAATATTTTACTGTGAAAACACAAGTATAAGTGTAAAATACAAATATAATTTTACCATATAAAATATTATGTTTCTAAGATTAATTTTATTTTGTGTTAATAATTCTATGTGTGAACCTAAATATACAAGAAAGTATTGAATGCAGAAAGTAGCCAAAAAGGAGTAAGGCAAGAAATTGCAAAAATTCAATAGTAAGAGTCCGAGTGCATCCCTCGGTGCATCCGAGGGGCGAGTCTCCCGGGGGAACCCCCCCAAATTCTTTGTCGAGCTCAACGTCCTCTCTCCAGCAATTCTCCTCGATTGTTCGCCGGCGGGAACGTGTTCAGAAGTTCACGGTCACCTTGAAAAGCATCATGAAGGTGTATTACGAAACGGTGGCGTGGCTCGCGTGTGCACAGAACCTTCTCCTCCGAAGAGAGAGAGAGAGAGAGCGAGAGAGCGAGATGAAGAGAGAGGACAAAGCGACGTTGGTGGGGTGTGCAGTTTGTTGCCCGGTGACCGAGTTCATCGCCTCCTCGTTGTCGATGCCCCGAAATCGAGAATCTTCGAGAAACGACTTACCAGCTCGACGAGACTCGCTTTTTCATCGAAAGCTATCGCCGAGGGAAATGGAGAGAAGAAAAAAGGCAATGATAGGAACTCGTTTACTTTTCTGCGGATTTATCGTTTCGGAAAGGGATCGAATTTTAATCCGAGCTTGCGGAGGTCGACATTTTGTAACGGTACAGTGTTGCACTCGGTGGACAACGTTTTGTAAAGGGAAGCATTGTGGAATTTACTTGCGTTAGAATTTATTTCGATGGGAAGAGAGAACTTAGTAGGACCGCGTGGAATTTCACTTTTATGGTTATGTGGCATATATGTTGGGATTTGGGAAATTTGGAATTGGGGATTTAGGGATTTGAGGAATTTTGGAATTAGGAAATTTGGATTTGGGGATTTAGGAAATGGGGATTTAGAAAATTGGTAATTTTGGAATTGGGGATTTAGGAATTGGAAAATTTTGGAATTGGGAATTTAGGAATTGGACAATTTTGGAATTGGGGAATTTTGAATTTGGGGGAATTTGGAATTGGGGAATTTTGGAATTGGGAAATTAGGAATTGGGGAATTATGGAATTGGGGAATTATGGAACTGGGGAATTATGGAATTGGGAAATTATGGAATTGCGAATTTAGGAATTTGGGAATTTCAGAATTGAAAAAATTATAATTTATTGCATTTAATATAATTAATTGAGATGTCATGTAAATTTAAAAATGTTATTGACCTGATTAAAAAATAATATAGGCAAGGTTATTTGATTTAAATATCGGTTATCTTTTATGTTGATTAATAGTAATTAATTAAGATGTCTAATTAAGTGATATTTAGATTCAAATATAATTAAGAGGTATACTTTATTTAAATTTAATAATAATTGGGGGTGGTAATTAAATTTGTGTACTTAATTGACATACGTTGGATTGAAAAATAATTAATTATCATACATTATTCAGATTTAAGGGTAAGGTGTTATTTAGATAAATATAATTAACTTAATATATGGTATTAAGATTTAAGATTAAGTAATTATCATACATTATTTAAATTTGGAAATAATTAATGAGGATGTGTTAGATTTAATATAATTAAATATCAAATTAAATATGAAATATGGAATATAAAATATGAAATGTGAAAGATAAACATGAAATATGAAATAGAATAATAACAAAAATAATTCGTTTACGTAAATGGAATAGCAATCAGCAACAATCGTCGCATGAAAAGCGAAGAACCCAGCGAGCGTTCTATCAGTCGTATTAAACAAAAAGAAAGGCGGAAATAAATATTCGATATCGGATCGATGAAACGAACAATGCACGCTGAAAAGTGCATAGAAACGAGGCTCGATCTTTCGTTATCGAGATTCCCCGCTAGTTTCATGGGTTCACTGCACCCCGCGCAATGGGCAAGATAACTGAATCTGCATCCCACTTTTCAAACGGCAGCATCATGATACTCGAGTAACCGCATTTGGACGGTCGTGCATCCCAGGAAACTTTCTGCCGATGCTATTTTACTGCTCGACCAGTCTTGCCGGTCAACGAGAAATATGAACTGTATCGGTTCTATAGTTCAGTGAACCGCGTCGAACATTAACTTCGGTGCCGTGGTTGTTGTTGCTGCTGGTAAATCGCGATCGTGGCTACGTGCTGAAACGATTTATATCGTGCATCGAACGAATCGAGCATAATTAATCGCGTAAATATTAGTCGGGACCGATGTCACGACGTTGACCGGGTCAATTGGGACCCACTGTGGTAACGGTGCATAGATTAAAACTATTTTCTTTTTTAACAATTTTCAATTCTTATTACTTTTGATATATTGCATTTGGGGAAGTTGTGTGTGACAATATAACAAGAGATATTGTTACTATTTATTAAGGTACCTTGGTTAAAATATGTGTTATATTTTTCTGGAGAAGTGAACTCTCGTTATATTGCATTTTGGAAAGCTGTGTGGTGATATAATGAGAGTTATATGATGTGTCGTTATTCATCGAGGTATCACTGTTCAAAGATATGACATATGTAATTTTTAATTAATCTCGAGTTGAAGTAGACTCTTGTTACATTGCATTTTCGACAAAGTGATGATATAATAAGAGTTACATGTTGTTATCAAGGTACCTCTGTGCAAATATGTGTGATACGTAGTTATTTATTAATATACTGCATCATTATTATGAAGGTATTACTGCTCAAATATCATGTAACCATTTCTTTTGTAACTAGAGTACACTCGCATTATATTGCCTTTATACGTATTGTATTTTACGAAATAACAAGAGTTACATGTTGCATAATAATTAGTAAGGAACCACCATTCAAATATATGAAATATATAATAATTCTTTCGTAAATATCTCTTGTTATATTGCCTCCTGACATGTTTCTGAATAATAACGAGAGGTGTATTTCGCACAGTAATCATGAACCACCGTTCAAGTAAATGTAATATATAGTAATTCTTTCATAAATAGACAACTCTTATTATATTGCCGCTTGACAGTTGTGAATAACAAATACAGTTTGTGAATAATAACAAGAGTTGTCTGTCGCACAATCATGAAAGAACCGTACAAATGTACGAATTCTTTAGACAATACTCGCGTTATATAGCCTCCTGGCAGCCAGTACGTGACCATATAACGCGAGATAAACGCCGCAGACGTGATTCTCCTAGCAGATCTTTATTATCGTAACATTTTGACGGGTAATTATGCGTCTGCATGAGCCGCTGACGCAGCCACGAGGCGTCGCGTCGCTTTGCGTCTCGTCGGTTCGGTGCCGCGAGGACAATGCACGGGTTGAGTCGGTACAGCGTCGGTCAGTGGCCGTGTGCCTTGGACGGTTACGTATCACGTATTCACAACGCGAACTTCTCTTTGATCGGTCATCGGCACGACCCTCGGCTAGCACGTACACACACGTACACGCGTGTACGTGTCCCCGCACACCACCGCCACCAGTAGTTAGAGGGGAACGCGTGCACACGTTCGCGATGCCACGTTGTTGCCTGTGCATTCAGCGAACCTCATTGTGCCAAAGTAGCGTAAACCTGGTCAGAATCGTCCTCGCATACTCGAATCCCTGATCGATATCACCTTGAATAGCTGCTAGACATCGTCTGCGGAAGTAACCTTCATCACATTTATTTCCAACTGTTCAAAAATTACATCTTCAAGTTCTTCAGTTAGGTCCGAGTTTTAAACCTATTTACCAGTTCAGAGGTACCTTGAACTTCATACGGACAAACCTGTTCTAATTAATTCATCTCCTATTTTATGTGTTACATTTTTCCCCTCATGAGTTAATTCAGACTCCACCCTGATCAATGTCTCCTCAACACAGTCTCAAAGAAGTCGTCATCCTCAAACAAGATCATATGGAGATTTATCAATTTATGTGAATCCTCAAGCAAGAAGATTTATCAATGGTGTATGTGTACAGCCTTTAAGATGGACACTGTCATATTGAATGCGAACGTAAATAATGCGGGGCGAGCACCCGGTCGTCCAAGTGAATGGCCACTGCCGAAAGTAAGTTTCGGCCGAAACTAAAAGTGAAGCGATAAATGCACGGGCCGAGCTGAATCGTCTTTGGAACGGAAACGAACGGTGCTCCCCCATTGGCATTCTTCCGCGAGCGTAATCGTTCCATTACGTTCAACTGTGAAACGCTAGACCCCAATTGGGACAACGGGCACAACGTTGGACCGATAAGATCGAACCTGCTCCTTCACGGAAACCGTGAATCCTTCTTGCTCGAAAGTGGTTCTACCGGCGACTACTTTCGTTCGGGTGCCTCTTGCTGTTCAGGAGAGACCTGTGATTAATGTGACCCCATATGTGCATTTGGAGAAACTTGGGTCGTGTTTGGATTAAAAGTCCCTTGGATATTCACCTAATCAGATGTCCACATGTGGTACTTCATGTGAACATTGTAACTTTGATGTGAGCAAAACATGTGGGTCATGTTCATATGAGGTGTCGATCATTATATTCATATGTGTTCATATGTGTTCATGAAATTTTGTTCATAGATGTAGGAAATGTCTTCCACATAACTGAGATGTGGACACCTGATATGAACATTGTAACTTTCATATGAGTAAAACATATATGGGTCACAATGTTCATATGAGGTGTCATCATTAGGTCATGTGAGATCACATTAGGTTCATATGAAATATCTTTCTTGAATGCAAGAAGTTTCTTCCACAAAACTGAGATGTGGACACCTGATATGTGTCCTGATATGTAACACAACATATATGTGTCCATATGTGTTCATATGTGTTCATATGTGTTCATATGTGTTCATATGAGGTTCATATGAAATTTTTTTTATAGATGTATGAAATGTCTTCTGCATCTTCTACAGTGGGTGTCATGATGACTTAAATGTGACAAAAAGGTAATTGGTCCTTGATGTAATCTAGGTACCTGATATAGAAATACAGTTCTAAATAAATTTGAATTACCAGTTTTCACAAATATAGAAACTCGAGGTTCACACCGAAGTTCCGCAAATGTGGAGTAAGTCTAGAAATAGGATTGCCTGACAACCTGTTGAATGTTTGATGTTTGCTAGAAGTTTCCTGATCGATGAGGTAGTTCTTAGTTTGAACATTTAGAGCAAGATTGGTTTAAAGTTTCGCTGATAGTGCTATTTGTATTCAGACTTGGAAACCTCTTGTTTTTGTTGGTCAATCAGTAATCTGAATATTCTAACCTGAAGACATGTGGATATCAGTGCATATGTGAGTAGCTCTCTATGCTCATATGTCAATAGGTTCACATATCAATAAATCTCTGTGTCAAGAGATCCTTATGGTAGTGAATGTCTATCTAGTGAATATATAGTGAATCCACATTTAGTAGATACACATATCAGTCGATCCCTATGTCAGTTGGTACATGTGTTCACATATCAATGAACCTTTACGTTCAAGGATCATTATGATAATGGACATATATTCATGTCAAGTGGATCCTATGTCAGTAGACCCTATAAATCCCTATTCCAATGAGTCACTGTATCAGTCAACCAGATTATACCTAGGATGATGTAGGAGCCTGGGTCCTAAGTCCCTGATGATGTGACTTGATCCTGGATCCTAAGTCCCTGATGACATAGGAGAATCCTAGATATCCTGATGGGAGTATCTGATGGAGATCCTAGATACCTATGTCCTCATAACCTATGATACTTTCTGATGACATATGATGATCCAGTATCCCTATACCTTGAAGTAACAATCTTAAAGTGTGTCAACCCATATGAACACGACACTCTACCAAGGATACCAAACTTCTACTACATCCCCCAAATCCTCCATATACCCCATATCAAATTATGAACAACCCACCCACAGATGCACCCTCCCCATAATAGCAGTATATGAAAAAAGCGGCATTGAACGATGAGGCAGTCAGCAACAGGCTCGCAGCGTCCGCAGCTAGGTGGATCGCCGACGAGCCTCGACCGCTCCAGATCCGTCGTTCTAAATTCATAAGTACCGATAGTGCAATCGAGTCCAAGCCGTGGATCGAACGACCGCTGTTGCTCGCGTGCCTCGAGTGCTGCAACGAGCTTGAAAGTGGGAGCAGGACGAACGTAGCAGGTCGCAACGACGGCGCAACAGGGACGGACGAAGAAACTTGGTCGAGGGGAGTACAACAACGTGGCTCGGAGTGGGGCCACGTCAGATACCCTCGCTGGAAGGAGAGGGAGGTTAGTGAACGCAACTGGACGCCGGTCACTCACCTCTCCGACCATATTGCTCCACATCCACGGAAGATAAAGAGCGGACGACGGGTGGGCTTGCAGGCGTGCACCGAGTTATGCACCGACTGCGAATCACTCGGCTTATGTAATTGCGCGAAATTTCACTGTTCCATGCCAATTAGAGAACCGTAATTGATCGAGCGAATTTAACTGCGTTTTGGGAGTTCGAGGTCATACACGATTGCAATGATTTCCGTAACTTATCTTGACCCACATTCGGCAACGATTGTACCCTAAGTTCCCACATGTGGTTCCCGCCGAAATTTCGTCAGACTGTTGCATACCGGTGAGAGTGTCACGAAAACAATACACAATACCGTGTCGGAGAAAGTATGTGTATCTGGAAAAGTCAATCGTCGTTGCGTGACGACTCGTTCCTCTCGTTTTTTCGCAAACGAGAAGACCTCCTTTGTTCCCGATCGAAGTCTGATCCGAAATCGATTTCGCAAACGTTGAGAAACGGCGGCAACTTTCTTTCACAATATCTACGATTAGGAAGATAATGGCGGAATTGGGTCCCTTACGCTACAACGAAGACTTGTTATGTAACGAGGAAAGTAGGCGAGCGTGAATTTGGTTATTCGGTCAGCGGCGCAGACGGAGGACCCCTCGGGTGCCTCGGGCTATGTTACGCAGCATTTACAAATCTTTTTACGAAATGGAAGATTTACTGTTATGTCACGTCTGACAAGTTGGCAGTTGGATCATATCGCTGAATTTACAGTGTGGTGATTTTTGGATGATATGTATACAAAACATTCACACTTTGAAGATGGACTTGATACTCAAACTTCATTATTTTCATTAAGATGATACACTTGTGGATGGTGTATGGTCCTTGTCAGAAAATCACTCAAACATGCAGCTCTGTGGATAGTATACTTCAAACTCAAACTTATCCTCATGAAAATAAAAATACATGGTGATCCACTTGTGGATGAGGGTGTATGAACGTTCCCTTTAGAAGATCACCTAAATATGCAGCTCTGAAGTAGATAGTATACTTCAAACTCAAACATCTCTTTATGAAAATAAAAAAAGAATATGGTGATCTACTTGTGGATACAGTCCCTGTCTAAATGTGTATACTAAACAAAAACTGTGATCAATAAAATAAGATGAATTGTGGATGTGCCATATAGTGGATATGTCCATATAGAGTAAATACAGGAGAAAAGAGATTGTACAAGAGTAGATTTACAGTCTAGGCAATATATTCCCGTTCCAACGAAAGGATGCGTTCCTTCCGGGGGCAGTTAGGCCGGTAGGCTGATGGAAGCATGCTCAGCACGCGGCCCGATTTGCGGGTAACGAGCAACAGTCCACCGGTTAGGTCCCCGATGCGTTGGCGTGGTCCCGCATTAGCATCGATATAGCGAGGGTCAGGTCGGGTTCAGTGAACCCGGTGCATCGCCGCGGGGAACGAGCGAAGAATGAAAAGTGGCTTGCTCGGCCACTGCGGGCGTTAGAACACATCGTCGATCGCTGTTTCCGATCACGACCTCCTTGTCTTCCATTACGCGGTTTTCCTTTTTTTTTCTCGACTCTCTACAAGGTGTTTCTAGATAATCTTTACATAAACTGACCTAACCCACGCGGTGACTTCATGGGTAATCGTGTGTGGATACGTTTTAGGTTTCTTTTTTGTGGGAGGGAGATTTGGTTTGTTGGAGGTGGGTTGTGGGATGTTTGGAAGGTGGAGATTTGGGGTGGTGGGGATTTTGGATGAGTGGGAGTTGGGGATGTGGGGATATGAGAATGTGGGGTTTTTGATATGTAGGAAATTGGGGATGTGGAGATATGGGAATGTGGGGATTTTTATATGTAGGAAATTGGGGATATGCAGATGTGGGAATGTGAGGATGTGGATATGTGAGAATGTGGCCATATGAGGATATGAACATGTGAGGATGTGGACATGTGAGATGTGGACATGTAAGGATGTGGACATATGAGCATATGGACGTGTGAGCATGTGGACATGTGAGGATGTGGACATATGGGGGTATGGACATGTGAGGATGTGGACATATGGGAATTTAAAAATATAAAATTCTGGGGATGTGGAAATATGGGAACGTAGGAATTTGAGAATGTGAAAATTGGAAGATGTGGAAATATAGGAATATGAAGATTTGCACATGTGGTATATGGATATGTGAGAATGTTGACATATGCGAATTTGGAAATATAGAAATTTGAAAATGCGAGAAACTATAAATTTTAGAATTTAGAAATTTAAAAATCCCAAAATTCCAAAATTTACAAATTACAAAATATTAGAAAATTCCCTAATTCCAGAGCATAAAAATTCGGAAATTGAATGTTTAAAGGTCGAAATGTAAAAAATCAAAAAACGTGAAACCTTGTGATGCAACCCTCTGAAAATAGGAGTGTCCTGAGGCTCGTGCTAATCCAAAGGAGGACTAAATTGCATCCGAGTGTACATAAACACAGACGAAGCTCGCAATTACGCGTGGTTCTGTACCGTGCGGAATCTAGACACGGTTTGACTAGCTCATTTGACAGTTTGACTGCCAGGCTCGTGAGAAACTAGCCGCTCGACCCCCGACAGGATCGATTTTTCTCTCGGGTACCGTGCATGGGTGTTCCGAGCTAACGGAATCTCGGTCGGTGAAATATTTTGACCCCCACACCCTTTCTCTTCTACTTGTCGCGGTTTCATGCTGAGGATCTTCTCATTTTCCAAATTAAATATCTTTTATTATTTTTATGTTATTTAAGTCATTGATGAGGTGACATCTAAAATACAGAAGTATCCATGAAATTGAATCTAACCTAGTTTCATGGCTCATCAAAATAACCTAAAAATCAGATCAAAGAAATATCCAAATACAACGAAACGAGAAAACTATTGTCACCTCGTATTCAGCCGAAAAGTGGCATAGATTTGCAGGTGAAAAAGAAATCGGCAGGATATAACGCAACGGGGAGACTCGAGACCGAAGCTAACTAAATTGGAAGCTAACATAAAATCTCTTTGCAGCTCGCATCGAGCGGACCCCGCTAAATGCGAGTAATAAATAATTACTAACGATTCAAATAACAGAGAAAAATCTTTCGTTAAAATTATTTCGTACTTGAATTTCGCTTCTCCATACGTTTCGAACTTACCGTGTTTCCTCGACAATTTCCTAGCTTCATTCAAGTTTCGGTGGACAATTTTTGAATATTATAAATGTTACATAGGGAATTTTCAGATTTTCGAGCGAGCAGAGGAATTCGTATCGCGACTAGCAACAGTCCTGTGGCGTTTTGCTCGGCTCTAACGATACATCGACCTCTCTCCTCCTCTCTCTCTCTCCTTCTCTCTGGTTGCTCGTGGCATGTGCATCGGCTAGTGCACCGACGGATCTACAGTTAGGCGAACCGAATTCGCGACAATGAACGAGGAAGTCAGCCGCGGACTCACCGTCCGACCTATTTTTAGGATGCCCGCGTAAATTTAAACGACCTAGCTTCGTCACTTCTTCCGCGCCCCGGCCAGTGATTCATCTTTTGACTTTTTGGAACCGGAAATCGACCCTCTATTTTAGATGCTGCCGGGTGAACGCCCTTCTTCGTGTCGCGTGCCAGCATCTCAACGCCATTCCGATCAACAGCGTACCTTTCTGAGCTATCGTCCCGAATATCTCGACGCCATTTTTTAATTCAATTTCAAGTTAGTTTCAATTTTTTGTCGGATAAATTTTTATGTATTTGAGTTTCTTGCAGAAATTGTATAATTTATAATAGGATTAAGTGGTACTGTTTATAATTATTCTTGCTGTATTATTTATATGTTGTATGATAACATATGACAACACATGATAATAACATATTATAATATATCATAATTAGTCCACGATAACATATGACAACATATGACAACACATGATAATAACAAATTATAATATATCATAATTAATGTATGATAACATATGACAACATATTATAACACATGATAACAATATATGCTAATTAAATGATTTAAAATAAAATTTATATAGCATATATCATTTACATAATTTATATTATATTATTACTTATATTGTCTGCAATAATTTTATATAATTTCCATCATATAAAATGACATTTCTATTATATACATTCTTCATATTTTATATTATGAACAGCTTTCATGAAAATTGTATTTAGACACACATTTCACATACAATAAAAATTGACAATTATAATAAATATAATAAAAAATGCAATGAATTGATAGAATGGTGATATATGCCGAAAAGATAATAGAACGCGTGTTCTCACGTATCCAAATCGATTTCGTCCCGTTCCCGTCGATTTATCCCGGTCGAGTGGCCGCGAGCGTATCGATCGGCTCCGATACGTGCTCTCGATTCCGATTAACCCGCTTCGATCGATCCAGCACGAGCGGCGTTCGATCTCGTCGATCCCACCCACGCGATCTGCTCGACTTCTCCTTTAAAGGGCACCTGCCATCGCGATGAAAGCGAACTTACGCGGATAACGCGAACTGTATCGAACCTGTCTAACTGCTATACTTCCCGACAAAAATTTTCTATACTCTTTACTATGATGTCAAGGGTCATGTAGTTTCTAAATTTACGGTTACTACATTTTTGTTCCTCGATCTTTACATTAATATATCACTAGATAGCTGTTTGTTCATATCACTGTATCTTTATATTCTTATATCCATAGATTCCTAACCTTCTAGTTTCCCATGATTTCGATTTTCTAAATGCCCAGGTCCCTATATCCCATAATCCTTGCATCCCCACATATCCACATATCCACATATGTTCACATCTATAAATTTTTATAGTTCGAAATTCCTATATTCCTAGATCTCTACATTCCTCATTTCTTATATCCCCAAAACCCTATATTCCTAGGTCTCTATATCTCCAAATCCCTACATCCCATAATCGTTGCATCCCCACACATCCATATATCCACATATGTTCAGATCTCCAAATTTTCATATCTCCAAATTTCTATAGTTTCAAATCCCTATATTCCTAGATCTCTACATCCCTAAATCCCTATATCCCTAGGTCTCCATATCCCCAAATCCCTACATCCCATAAACCTTGCACGCCCACATATCCACATATCCACATATCTCCACATCTCCAAATCCCTATCTCCCCAAATTTCTATAATTCCGAATCCCTATATTTTTTTATTTCTACATCCCTAAATCCCTATATCCCTAAGTCTCCATATCCCCAAATCCCTACATCCCCACACGTCCACATACATTCACATATCCACATCCCTACACCTCCAAACTCCAATCCCCAAATCTCCACCTTCACCAACCCACCGAAAATCACCAAATGCTCAAAAGTTCCTAGAAATCAATGAATGACACCTTCTTTTTCCTTGTTTACAATATTCTTAATGGGAAAGTCCAATTCGCTGGCGGCTCCACAGAGACGTACTATTCGCTCGACCTTCTTCGGTCATCGGCTCGAGTGGTCCTCGGTCTTTCGAAATTTCATGCTGCCAGGCGGAAGCTGTTACAATGTCAGCTCCTTTTATACAACGTCCATCATCGCAGCTGTATGAACGACGAATGAATATCTCTTACGGAACCTGGTAGCTGCCTTTCAAGGAGGATTAGGCTATCTTTTAGCACCATGGGTCGCCCTTGATTTATTTTGCTATTAATTACAGACGTGATCGATTTTTTGATGGACAAAGGACGCGTAATAGAGTTTTTTTGATGGACAGAACAACCTTTTAGATGGACAAAAGATGTATAGTGTAGTTTTTTTGGCCGGCAAAAAAGATGTATCATAGCTGTCTGATGGAGAATGTGGAGCTGACATTTTTGTGAGACAAGTATTTTTTTTTTAGTTGGTGGAAATTTGAGGTTAATTTGATGATTGTATTAAAAATGACCAAAAATTGAAATAATTGTGAATTGTAAAAATTGTACAACCATTTATGAAATATAATAAGTCGACCAAGATTTCAAAATTAGTCAAGAATCATAAATAAACGAAGATTCCTTGCTAATTTAAATTAGTCGAAGGCAAAGTCTGGCTCCATAATATATTTGCGTATGTTAATGATTTCTCGTGACAGTGTTACCTGATCTTCATGTATAAGGTCAATGAATATCGAAGTTCAAATACGAGTTGGATAAAAAAACAAGGCTAAAAATCAAGGCCCCGAGAACGATTGTCCGATGGACGGACCGAGAAGGACACATCAAGTAACCCTGAACAATGTGCGATCTGCCGAGTAGATTTATGATGTAATTAATTTACCAAGATCATTATTTTTCTTCCAGCGTATTAATTACGCATTTTTTACTACTTCCGTTTCTTTCGTTATTTATGTCACTTCGTTGCTCAATTCTTATTTTTAAATTACTTGATGTCTGTTGTAATTATTTTTTGGAGGTTTCGGGTTGTTTGAAATTGGTCAAATATTAGTACTTTATTATTTTTTAATTTTAACTTTTATTATTAAGTTACTTAATAGTGACTATAATAATTATTTTTTGATGTGTTGTATTAAGTATTTTGAAATAGTTTCTCTATTTTTTAACTTCATTTATAATTTTGAGATAAGTTGGTCATTCGTTGGTGACTGTTAGATATATGAACGTTAGATATATGAACGTTAGATATATGAACGTTAGATACATGAACGTTAGATATATGGACGTCAGATATATGAACGTTAGATATATGAACGTTAGATACATGAACGTTAGATATATAACAAGTTCAACTATTCCAGAACAATCGAGAACGAATCAAAGGCCACAACGGGGAAATTCGTCTCTTCCGGTTCACGGCAAGACCTTGAACACGGTGTCGGCGTTCAGAGACACTGGCCCGGTATTTTCGACGCGATACTCATTCCCGAGACACGCGGGGGAACAACAAGCCGGGGCCATTGACCTGAACATGGCCGTCACGGCGTCGTGGACTCGTGCAAAATAATTCGCGAAGGATTCTGCAGAGCGGACAAGTGACGTGGACACGGTGGCATCGTTCCGGACAACTCTACGATACCACAGCGTCCCGGAAAAAGGGGTCGAAGACCCCGAAGCCACGCTCCTCTACGATGTAGATCCCGTTTGAAGATGTTTCAGGCGCTTCGGAACGTTCCGACATCGTTACACAAAAACGATACCTTCGTTACCATTATATAGACTTATGGCTGCGATAGTTTATTTATCGCTGCACTATGGGGTGCATTTGGGGAAGGTTACTTTTGGTCTGGGACTTTGTATCACACTTTGTTTCTTTCAACTTTATACGTGGAGACTCTCGAAAACTCTGTATGACTCTCGAAGACTCCATATGACTCTCGACTTCATATGGTCTCTTGAAGACTTTGTATCTCTCTAGAAAACTCTATACCTTTCTAGAAGACTGTATGACTCTTGAAAACTCTATATATCTCTCGAACACTGTATGACTCCCGAAAACTCTATATCTCTCGAAGACTCCGTATGACTCTCAGCGTCCATGCTTGACAAATACGAGATGTTATTACTCTAAATACGAGATGTCTTCAGACATCTGACAGCAATATGTTTCGAATAAAAAAGTGTCCCACCGAAAATTGAAAGAGTAGGAAAAAATGTGACCTTGCATGTGTCGACACACCCAAATTTTTAGCGGTCACCCACGACGTTTCGGCGATCCGCGTGGCGATGACAAGCGTAAAGAGGCAGAAGAACGGAAGGAAAAAAAGAGCGTCCTCGCCTGAAGGTGTCACTGACTCCCGTACGTAGGTGATCGACCTCCATAGTCCCCACCTTGCACGCCTCGCTGAGAACCTCCGTCCCTTACCTTCTGCTCTTCCTCTTTCTCTGCTTGGCACTGTTGCCCCCCTTTCCTCTTCGGCCGTCTGCGAACGCGTACACGCCAGTGACGTAACGCCGGTTATTCAACCTGGTTGCTTGGCCAGTGACGAAATGCCAATGCCCACGCTACGCTCCGAGAAAGTCCCTTTTTTTGCCTCTGTTGACTGACATGTTCTGCCTTTGATCTCCAGGGAAATTGATAACACTGACTTTCTGGGGAATTTGGACGTTCATTGCGAAATTTACTGTACTTTGTATTAAATTTCACTTATTTTTAATTATGTTCTATTTATTATTGTAGTTTAGAACTGTTAATGGAGTGATTTGTAGAGAGGGAACATCTAGGGTTCCCTAGAAATAATGTGGATTTTGGGGTAAATCTTGAGGGTGGTTGAAGTTGGTTTTCATTTTGGAGAAATTGATGAGGGTTATAGTGCGTTAGGACATAAAAGTTAGTGAAACTTTGGGACTTAAAAAAATCTAGGGATCCCCAGGATAATTTTAAGGAATAACCTTCTGTCTAGTATCCTAAGTAAAAATGTTGATACACAAAAATTTTGCAAATTATCAACAAAATAATTTATGAGTTGAAAACACGAAAAAAAGTGATGTTAAAAAAAATCCCTAGAAAAACGGTACCATAGAACGTGTTCAAAACACGAGTTAGAAACGGAACTACAAGAGAACCTTGAACCTCTCCAGGTACAACGGCACCAAATGTCTGTCACGAGCAGCCACATTTGGGGGGATTTCGTTACGTAAGCCGGCGAGCGAAGGAACGAATCTGCCTGTGGCTTCGTCGAAGAAAGAGAGAAAGTTACGAGGAAGCGGTCGCCGTCTAACGCGAATCTAACGCGTCGTAGAGGGGGCCAGAAGGTAAGGGGGTCAGCCTAAATTCATAGGGCCCAGACGTGAACGAAAGTGTTTACTGTTTACAGTCGTTACTTTCGGGCCTCGTCACCACGTCATCGTGGCCCCGTTAGAAACTGCTGACCAAAATCGCTGGATTAGAAAGAGTTAGAGCGTGTTGTTTTTCTGCCAGACACATTCCAAAGTCTTTACAAACTCTTCGAATATATTTGATACTTTCACAGTTATATAATTGTGATGTTTTAGACATAGACTCACTAATTTGGGTTAGGTTAGGTCACTTGGTAAATACTAGGGACTTTTTTGGATGATATTAAAACGATTGCAATGGTGAACAAACTTAGACTGAGACAACCACTTTTGGACAAACAAAATGGCGGGGACCTCTCATAAGTGATGTCACAAGGCTGCATGTTGGTCCCTCAGAATTATAGCCCTAGTGAAGTTTGAAGCAGTTGAGGTACCTAAGCGAACTTTTACTGAAAATTTTGATAGATATTCGACTCAAGAAGCTTCCCTAACAAGGAGAATGTTAAGGAATGTAAACAAAATGGTTGGGACCCTTTTTAAGTGGCGTCCCAAGGCTCCCTCTACGTCAGTCCATCAGAATTATAGCCCTAGTGAAGTTTGAAGCATTTGAGGTACCTAAGCGAACTTGTACTGAAAATCTTGATAGATATTCGACTCAAGAAGCTTCCCTATCAAGGAGAATGCTAAGAAATACACACAAACTGACTGGGACCCTTTTTAAGTGGCGTCCCAAGGCTCCCTATCAGACTCACCCACGTCCCTACTGCAACCCAGTACAGTTAACGTACTTGAACAAATTTTTACTGAGAATCTCGATTTGTACGAGGAAGTTCTCGCACCAAGGAAGTCAGCAACCATAAAATGGCGACTCATCAAAATTCGCGAAATGACACAAAGTAGCCGAGTTCGATCGCTTGCTCGAAGGTCCTGGCACGTGCGTCCTGAGCGATTCCGTTAGTCGGTAGGATCCTGGTGTATAAGCGTCAAGGATACACGCGCCGGCGAGCGTACGGCTGCACACGCCGAGCGGTGAGTGACCTATGGCTCCTCCGCTGGCTGCCCTCCGCGGACATTCCGTGTCAACGCACTTCGTTTTACGAGTACCGGTGTCCTCGTGCCGGACCACGTGCACGAGCAACGTCCTCGCGAAAATGGGACCGGTTTTTCGCCGGCCACCAAATATTTGCCAGAGCGTTCCGGACTTTCGACGATTGCCAACGTAATCGTGACGTAACGCGAAATTGTTTACGGTCGGATAGGGAAAACGCTAGAGGTGTTTTTTTGCGGTTGATTAGCGTAACGGTGAATTCTTAGGGGACTCTAGACTTTGGACCACTTCGACTTTTCGATTATAGTCAACTCTACGATTGACTATTGCAAGGTTTGGGTCATTCAGGTTTAGGTCCGTTTTGAAGGACTTGATTTGGAAGATTTAAGAATGAGTTTGATCTGTTTTGATTGGATGATTACCTCTGATGTGCCTAAGGTGAAATATTTGAGATGGATGAGTTTTGAAAGGTTTGAAGATGTCGAAAGTCTTGATCTTGATCTCAGTTTTGATATGGGCTCAGATCAATCATTATGTGTCAGATGTTATTGTTCAAAGATTAACTCGAAAATATTGTGACAGTCTGATGTTGGACAAAGTTTGAAAGGTCTTGAATAATTGATGCTTTTGGAGTTACAAATAATGTGAACATTCGTTTGAGAATGTTTGATGACGTTTGCTGATGTTTAAGAAGGTCTGACAAGATCTGGTGACCTTTAAAAATTTTTTATGACGTTAAATAATTTTTGACAACGTTTGCTGACGTTTGACAAGGTTTGACAATGTTTGCTGATGTTTGACAAGGTTTGACAACGTTTGACAATATTTGACGTTGATTAACAGGGTTTGATGATAGAATAGGTTCAATCTCCACATTCATCTCATATTTCGACTATACAGAAAATGTCAATACGTGATTAAGAAAAGGAATTAAAAGTTCAGAATTGAGGAACAAGCTTAATTTGAACTATTCCTAAATCTCTAAATAAATTTAAATCTCTCAATAACCGCGTCCCAAAAATTGGCATATCGTTCTAATTTTAATTGACCATGCGAATTCGAAATAGAAGAGCGGAAGCGATCAATCAATCCTTGCAGCAATATTCCGCACGTGCGACGAGGATCGTAGGACGTCACCGGGATACGAGCGCAAGAAACTAGGGAGATCCGAGATCGAAAATAATGTGGCTTTCGCAACGCGTTTCGGTCCAGCGCGGAAAGCAAGGACATCAGGGTCGTAGGCATCGGCCTATTTGCCGACACAGAAATGCGTTTAATTGTGAAGAAAAAATGGCGGGAAAAAAAAAGAACTTTCAATGAATCTCAATTACTTTGTCGTTCCGCTAATAACGTGCTCGAGTTTCTTGCTCTGATACGCTTCGAATGAAACTTTACTTTGTCAAACGTGACAGTCACCGCGCTGAACGGCCTCCGAGAAACTTTGTCCCGTTTTCCACCGCGTCATCGTTTTCCGACGATCAGACGTTCGGCCCGGTTCTTTTTTCTCCTTTTGAGGAAACCTCGCGTGCACACGGCGAAAGTAATGACGCGAGCGCGTTTTACTTTCAGTCGAAAGCCTTTCTTCGATGTTCCTGGTGAAACGATCGAGCATTTCTTCCGACTCGCTTTCTTTCTCTAGTCTACTTACAAGTAGATGCTCGTAGGACACTTGTGAACCAGGGACGGTTCAAAATATTTTGGGAGGATTTTTCGCTGGATATTTATTTTTTTGGAATTATTTTCTGATAGTAGTGGTTTACTTTCAGTTGGGGGACTTTTATTAGCAGGATGTTTCAGAGAAACTAAAGCAAGGTGGGTGTTATGTGGACATGTCTAGGTCCTAAGTACTAAGTCCTAACTCCTAAGTCCCAACTGACATCTTGTGAGGCACGAGTACATAGCTAGCTCCAGAATACCAAGATCTACAGCTAGTCATCAAGTTTAAACTCACATGCAACACATGACTATTTATCAGAATAGTTCTTCTAAAAGTTAGAGCACAATGTATGAACATGTGGACATATCTTCATCGTAAGTTTATTTTATATTACGACAGAAGACTACATCGGTAGATAGGTTCAGAATACCCAGATCTATCGATGATCAAGTTTAAATATAATAGAAATGCAACGCATATATGACTCTACTTACTGGAATGACTCACATCCTTCATAAAATATGATGATCATGGGATATAGCTGAGTTCTAACTTTATGTTATATTATTAGGAATGACTACCACAGTAGGAAGCTTCAGATCTATCAATGACTTTCAAGTACACAGGTACTACAGGCATGAGACTCTATTTGTCAGGTTAGCTAAAATTCTTGAAGGTAGTTGAACAAAGTGGATGTGTGAACGTAGATTTGATATGTGTATACCGACTTTACATGTGAATTTAGATGTGATATATATAGAGAGTGAACATAGATAACATGTGAACATAGGACCTGACATGTGGACATACGGCCTGACATGTGAACATAGACCTGACATGTGGACATAGGGTCTGATATATGAACATAGATCTAACATGTGGACATAGGGCCTAACATGTGAATATAACATGTGAACATAGATCTCACATGTGAACATAGGGCCTGACACGTGAACATAGACTCAACATGTGAACATAGGAGCTGATATATGAACATAGACCTAACATGTGGACATAGAACCTGACAAATGAACACAGCACGTGAACATAGACTTGACATTCACACAGACCTAATACGTGAAAATAGACCCAACATGTGAACATAGACCTAACATGTGGACATATGACCTGGTGAACCAAATCACTCAAACTGAATAATCTCAACTGAAACCGAATGAAATAGTAACTATTCTGAATTAAACTATTATTACTATAGAATATAACTATTCTTGAATTAAAACTGCTATTAAAATAGTTAGCACAATAATGGTGCACATGAAACATTTTCCATACGCATCCCTGAAATTAGGGCATCCATTAGGCCAACGTAAGAGCACAGAATGGTCCACGTAAAACGTTCCGTTTCTGATATAAGCGAGCATACGTGGCGTCTCTAACGCGTGAAAGTAAGAGCCGTCTCCGTGTGCGCCGGCCTTGATTCGACCGGGGTTACCGTCCGACATCCAGGACGACCGAGGCCCGTTTGACGTTGCTCAACAACAAGGTGGATATCGTTAATGCGGCCACCTCGCGTCGTGACGAAATTCCTGTTACCGACTCTTTAACGCCAGCCTTTAGAAGGGAACTCCTCTGCGTACTATTCTAGGGTAAATCTACATCTGATAAACATCTGATCTCGTAGGTCCACATATGATAAACATCTGATCACATTCACCTATTGGCACTCTCTGTACTTATCATCTACATGGACTACTATGTGGAGAGTCATCATTTGACAAATGTATTTATGTACAGAACCTTATTTATCAAATCTACCAAATCCAGCTTTCAAGTCTATCAAATCTAGCTTTCAAGTCTAACTATCAAACCTATCAAGTCTATCTATCGAATCCATCAAGTCCATCTATCTAATCGATGTATATACAGAAAGTAGTCATTTTACCATGAAAAATCCTTTTTTCTTTCCAAAGAAACTTGAATCTATTAAAGAGCATTACCGACACATGAAGTGGCAAGCTTATGCGTAATTCGTGGTCGGAGTATTTTTTCAAGGCGATTTAATTGACTTCATAAACGAACACGTAACACGCATCGAGGATGGAAGAAAACTAGAAAAAAAGAATGTTTAAAGGATATTGTAGTTATTCAGGAATTTATTCCACCTGCGACCGCAAATCGCCTGACCGCAATCCCCGCTGGCTACACCGATCTCCGTATTGATTAAGAAATTGCGAACAAGTTATTCAATCGTTATGGTATGTGAATCACCGACGTGACACATCGATCTATAACAAAGAATCAATCTATCAACGTGGTGAAAAAACAGGGTTAATTAAGGCTGCGCGTGCGTCAGAACTTCGAACTGATTTTCCTTGCATAGGTAATTTTATTGCGGAGACTTTGCTGAATTCTGAGGAATAACTAGGTGTATTCGTGGTGGCTTGGAGTTGACGGGAATCAGATTTGGGAGCTTAGCAAAATTTAGCTTGGTGGAATTTATAGCTATTTTGGAAGTTGTGGAGCAAATGCAGTTGGGTGATTAAATAAGCTACTTCACATACTCAATGTCCTATCTTCCTTAAATCCAAAGTACTGATCCACATTAACGTTGATCCACCACATGTAGCTACATCCACATTAAGTTTGAACCCACATCCACATGGACTTTGAAGCTACCTCCAGAATTAACTTTGAAGCTACATCTACACTAACTTTGAACCCACATCCACATTTAATTTGAGCTGTCCACATTAACTCCGTACTCACATGCAAATTAACTTTGAATCCACATCCACATCACCAGAGCCAAATTGCACATCACAATATTAATTACCATTTCCCAAACAGTGACCACGTTACTCTAACAAGAATAACCAAAGACCTTAAAAAAAGTCAGAACAGTCCACAAAATAACTCTAGTCTGAGACCATCCCCGACCCACTGATCTCAGCCAGCCATGATATGACATAACTCACGTCGATGAGTCAGCAGCGAGAGAATTTCGTGGCGGGAAAAGAAATGTCGTGAACACGACGAGGTCAGAGCTGCTTTCTCCTCCGGAGGAGCAGCAACAGCTAGCAGCTGGTAGCAGTGATCGAGAGTAAAAGCAGAGAAAGAAGAAAGAGAGAGAGAAGCCAGGGAGAAAGGTGAAAGCACTCTCACCTCGACTCGTAGCCACGATCTTTTCGGTTTTTACGTTCTGCTCATCGGCGAATACGATTCTGCCGCCTCGGGATACATTGTCCCAGATATACCGTCCACCGATCTGTCTCTGTTTCCTGACGCGATCTGTCATCCCTGGTCGTTTCGCAAGTTTGCGTAGAAAGTGTATTGCTTTGTGTCGACATCGGGACGTTGGGAAACTGTATGTTCGGGACAGGATGTTCGGGAGTGTCTACAAATGTTCAACAATGTGTATACATGTTTATAGATGTTTACAAGTTTTTAGAAATGTCTACAAACATCTACAAACGTCTACAGACATCTACAAACGTCCACACATATACCATGTGCATAAATGTCTACAAACATCTTTAAACGTCCACATATGTTTAATGTTCATAAATATCCACAGATATGTACAATGCTTAAAAATGTCCACAAAGGTTTGTAATTGTCTGCATAGATCTATAAACGTCTACAAACATCAGCAAACATCCACAAACGTCTACACATGTCCAGATATGTTCAGGGACCATGCATGTGTAAAAGCAACATATGTACACAAATGTTCATAAACGTCTACAAATGTTTACAAATCACGTTAAACGATAGATGACCAAATATATTCGTGAACATGTCAGAACTTCTGTTAATGTCTCCAAATGTCCACATATGTGTCCTAATGTTCTTGAACATCCACATATGTGTATACGTATCCTCATATGTCCTCAAACATCATACAACGTTATCGAACTACAGATATCATGTGAATGTTCACAAGTATGTCAGACCATCCACCAATGTCCCCAAATGTCCCCAATTATCTCCAAATGTCCCTAAACGTGCCCAAATGTCCACATATGTCCACATATGTCCCCAAATATCTTCAAACAGCATCCAACGACCCAAATCCCTAGAAATGTCCACAAACATGTGAAAACATCTACCAATACTCCCAAATGACCCAATCTTTTCCAAATGTCCCTAAACGTGCCCAAATATGCACATATGTCCACATATGTCCCCGAATACCTTCAAACACGACCCAACGTGATCAAACGACCCAAATCCCCAGAAATGCAAACGAGAAGAGATCACGAAAGAGGGGAGAGTATGGTAAAGGTAGTATAAATGGTAGCGGAAATGATTTCGGCGATATAGAATGTGCAACGGGTGGAATTGAACGGAGGCGGCGAAGGGATTAAAAGACCTGAATAGCGGGCGTAGACCCAACGAGCGGTTCTGTTGTGCTCGTAGAACAGAACAACGGCCCTGAGAAGCCTTTGTGAAGCGTTGCGAAACACAGAACGGGGCAGGCGGTCGGTGCACACGCTCGTATCTATTATTACGTGAATTTTTTTCACTTAGCTCAGGGCCGTGGCGAGTGTAGCCTTCCATCGGGATCAGGTGTCCGGCTCGCGCCTACTCACCTGAGCGGCTCGATTAAAATGAGATTAAACGGCGATCGACGTAACGATCTCGATACGTTGCATCCTTGAATCGAGAAAGCATTTGTAAATTTTGTGGAACGTCCTTTGTTCCGATAGAAATTAACGAAGAGGTTGCTCAGGAACACTCCTGACAGATAAACGCTTTTATGTAACGCGGGGCTCTAGTCTGGATAAAGTAAACCGTTGCGCAATGACCCCGTTGCACGTTTCGGCCAGGCCGTGTTGGGAAATCCGTCGTTAAAAATGTGGGCCATCGGCACATTCTCGATCCACGAAAACAAGCCGCGATTCAAGAACGGATACGACCTATTTGTCTCTGTACCACCATGAGGTGTTTTAGATATTTCACTAGCAACCAGATCGATTAATCTGAGTTGCAAATTTTTCGAGCTAGTCAAATCAACTGATTAGTCCACCTAAGTAGGACTACCTCTGCAAGGTTAGACATGGGTGGATTTGATTTTGGGGACTAACGAGATTATTCATCTTCTACATAGACCTAGAGAAGGGGATAGAGACTAGGGATATAGTGATATAGGGATTCTATTTGAGATCAATTCAGGGGATTTATGGGAGATTCTAGGAGTTAGAAAGATATTAGGATCTCAGAATAGGGAACCTAGGAGACTAGGTTCTGGGAGGAGCCTGGGACCTGAGGGATTTTGGGATTTAGAGGGACTTTATGACCTAGATGAATTTCAGGACCTAGGGATATCCCTGAAGGTAACCTAGGACTTAAGGACCTAGGACCATAGGACTCAAGGATCTAGGAGGACCCTAGGATCTAAGGGGAGCATAGTACTCAGGAGGACCCTAAGGGGAGCATAGAACTTAGGAGGAGTCTAGGACCTAAGTGAATCTTACTTACAAAGATTCTAGGACCTAGGGGAGTCTGACCCTAGGAGAAGGTCATCAAGGAATTTTTAGACCTAGGAGTCTAGGACCTCAGAAGGTGGACCTAGGAGAAGTCTAGAACTTAAAAGGAGATTAGGACCTCCAAAGATCTGAGGACCTAGAAAACCTCTAAAAGCCATGGGACCTAGAGTCCTAGGACCTCAATGAATCTTACAACCTAGACTCTAGAACCTAGAAGTCTAGTACCTAGTAGAATTCAGAAGTAACCTGAAACCTAGAACCTAGAGAAACCTAGATAGACCCAGAAGCCTAAGAAGTCCCCAAACTAGAACTATCGATCCCAAACCAGAACTGATGCTACCCACAAGAATATCCTTATAATTTGCCTAACCTAACCAGACCTCAATCATCTGGATTATCAATATAAATCAAATACGTTTATTGACAATGGTAATTTTGAACCAGGACTGTCCACATCACAACCTAACCTTGTAATAACCGGCAAAACGTGGTCAGGTTAATTTCCCCGTAAAAAAGGCGGGCAACGTGCAACCACGCGGTCGGAGGAGTCGCGAATGATGGTAGCGCCATCGAGCAGCGCGTTGAGAAAGCTCTTCAGCAGGTACACATCGGTTCGTGGACGCTAGGTGGCAGGTAGGCTGACCATGGTAGCGGACAATGTCAATGTCAATGAGCACGTGAGCCCCGCTCGAGGAAAAATCGATACGCTTCAGTGTCAAAGCTTTTCCCGGCGAAAGGGAGGTAGCTGCATATGCGAGAACGAACCCGGGAATATCTCGACTGTCCACTGTTTACTTGTCATACCTGTGCTTTATCAGCTCTTCAAGTTTAGTCAATTATTTTTGAAATATGTTTGGTCGAGGTCTGAAGGGTGATCTAGCTTTTAGAGCTAGATTCTAGGTTTAGGTTCAGGTTCGTTCGACATTGGGTACTTTTGAAATATTTGCTTATTCAAGGTTAGACCCTGAATTAAGGTATTAGGTTCAGGTTAATTTCTATTTGATATTGGTGTATTTTGGTACTTTTGAAATGGTCTCATTTGCTGTTGGTATTCAAGGTTAGACCCTGAAGTGATCAAGCTACTAGGTTCAAGTTAATTTCTATTCTACTATATTTGGATCTAACTATATTAGGTACTATCTGCAGATCTTGAAGAGTGATAATAATCTCAAGTTTCTGGGTATTAGAGGTCAGGTTAGGTTCAACCTTAGATGACATTGAGTCATGTTCTGAATATTTTCAGAGATTTCAAGATTTACTATATCTAAACCCTGAAGAGATAGACTTCAGCTCCTAGGTGCTACAGGTTAGATCTAGAGATTAGAGTGCTAATCAAGTTCCAGGTCTTAGATGTTAGGTTAGGTTCACCTAATTCAAATTAGGTGACAATGTGACACGTTCTGAATATTTTCAGAGATTTCAGGATTTACTAGTTTTGTCCTTGAAGAGTGGTACTAAACCCAAACTCCTAGGTCCTAAAGGTTAGGTTAAGTGCAATATTAAGATTATACTGAGATACACTTTGAATATTACCAGGGATTCAAGTAGAACATTCAGACATTTTTCTAATACTCTCAATGATTGCATCTTCCACCCTGAAGAGTGTCAATAAACTCAAGGTCATACTTCATCTTGTCAACATAACAACTATATCCACATATGTTTGAACATACACCAAACTTCACATCTCTTCACCAATTACGTGAAGTCCATAAAACATACTGTAAACCAGAAGAGTACGTTTGAGGATGACCCTATCTACGCAGAAAGGATTCTCACCTAACCACAAGTCCTAACCTCCTCCACAAAACTTGCTAGGTGCACAAAACTAGCAAAATCCAAATAAACCCAAAGAGCCTAAGAAATAAGCCTAAGATTAAAAAGACGAACCTCTGCGTTGACGCCTGTCACTCTGTCTGCACACCCCGTCGCCCTCCAGCCCGGGGCTGTTGCCCTTGAACGTGCTCTTGTCCTGTGCACGCAGTACGGGCTCCTTGATCGAAGACAGAACCGTATGTTCGTAACGATTCGGTCGTAACGCCCGGATCGCGCCCGCGGGGCACAGCTGGTCCGCGGGGCTGCCCCGATCGATGATCCCACATTTCACCGGATCATCGCACGCCACGTTCGCTGACATACCCGCGCTAATGACAACGTATCGGACACTGTTGGTGTACTCGAGGGTTGATGTCCATGAATGGGGCGGGGGGGCGGCCCGGCGGGCGAAACGGTGACCGCGCACGCGTCGATCCCACGCGATTTCGCCCGCTATAAACGACCCTTGTACTTTTTTACCGAGATCCTGCGTAGGACTGATGACGCACGTTTGACGGGACATTTGTGACCCGGTCCTTTTTTAAACTGCGGGAATTACTCGGGGGTTTCCGAGACGGATTTGAAGAGATGCCTAAATGTCGAGAGGCGATGTTCTTTGCAGGGGTGAGTTAGGGTGAAGGTCGGGGTGAGGGACGTATTTTTAGTTGGGGAGGTTTGCACGGAAGTTTTTAACATAGGTACAGATTCGTAGTTTGAAAGCTTATTTTTGACGTGAGTTTGGAAAAAAAAATAATAGTTAAAGAATTATATATGTGTATACATGTTTTGTGAACACTTAGGTGGCTCTAATTAACGTTGAGTGTAACATATGTAGTGTATGTAATATATGATAGTATATCATATGTGATATGATAGTACATCATATGTGAAGTTTAATGAACCCTTACATGGCCCTAATTAACCTTGATAATGTAACATATGTTGTGTATTATACATATATAGCGTATGTAACCTATGACAGTAACATATGTGTATGTAACATATGATAACATATGTGATGTTTTATAAACCCTTACATGGCCCTAATTAACCTTGGTAGTGTAACATATGTAGTGTATTATACATATATAGCGTATGTAACCTATGATAGCAACGTGTGTATGTAACACATGATAACATATCACATGTGAGGTCCATCCTCACACACGATATATTCAAATTTATAATTTTTCACTTAACAAATTTAATCTTGAAAACTATTATTTTACAATTTTATCATTTTTCTTCACCTGCAATATATGAAAAGGTAAAATTCAAAATGACACGATAAAAAGCAGTCCCCTTTCATTAAACAACCACAAAACAAGTTTTATGAATAAAAAATAAATTTAGAAAGAATCGATATGCATATCAAATAACGAAAGCCGATAATTTTGTTTACAGATACTTTTCCACCGCTCCGTATATTGCAACTTTAACCTCGAACTTGACATCGACGCAGCCTATTTTTACAACGGCTTGACGCAAGCTAAGTTTGCGTGTGATCGTTTAATCTGGGATTAATTAACGACTTACTTACGGTTGATGAACGACATGCCAAAATTGCGGGTTCAACTTACCTGTAACAGAGAAAAATAAAAATTAAAAACTGTTCAAATTTTATTGGAAGAGGTTTTTATAAAAAAAGCAAAAATATAGAAAATATAATAATTTATTTTAAGCAAAGTTCTCTTTAACACTACCCAATATTTTTCAATATTTTATCAGTACAATTTGAACAATATTTTTCAAAACGAACACTTCGAATTACCTGTGCTCTACACACTAGTTGAAATGCACCCGTTAAACGCGATGATATGCTAATAATGAAGAGGGTTCAATAGGACCATAAACCATCCCCCATAACAGAATCATATTTCCAGGTGGCTTAAAATTCTCCCGAGTCAGGAGTCATAAAAGGAAGAATAAACCGGTGAACGAGGGTCGTTCATCGTTTACGATGTTCAAAACTGCATTGTACCCTCGTATTTAACCGTTCGTTCGGCAGGGTATTTTCGTTGCTTTCAGGATTAATCGGGGATTTAAAATTCCCGCCAGATGCGGAGCGACGAGGTTGGTCCTTCTGGTATCAATTAGGTGATAACGTTATCAGGAGTTCGCGTATTCCGATACCGACCCACGGGTCGCGAATTTCCTGTTATACCGACCCGCGGCTCGCAATTCGCGAAAGGACAGTGGCGCCTCGTCGCGGTTCGCGAGCCAACTGTTTCGCGACTGCGGATGCGCCCGAAGGTTTCGGTCGAGTGCAAATTTTGACTTCTTTAGGGAAAATATTATAATTAGACACTGAGAGAAATTGTATTGTACTCTATAGGGATTTATTGTACTATATAGGGATTTATTGTGCTGTATAGGGAATTTATTGTACTCTATAGTGAATTATTGTACTCTATAGGGATTTATTGTACTATATAGGGATTTAGCATTTTGAAATTTAGGGATCTAGGGATTTAGTACTGTAAAAATTTAGAGATCTAGGGATTTGAGAACGTAGTAACTCGTGGATCTAGGGATTTATGGACGTAGGAATTTGTGGAGCTAGGGATTTCTGAGAATAGGAACTTGTGGTTCTAGGGATTTGAGGACGCAGAAATTTGTGAAGCTAGGGATTTGAGAATTTGGGAATTAGAGAATCTGGGGATTTGAGAATTAGGGAATTTGAGAATTTGGGAATCTAGGGATTTGTGGATCTAGGTATTTTACAGCACAGAAATTTATGGATCTAGAGACTTGAGATTATAGAAATTTGTGGATCTAGGGATTTAGGACTTAGGAATTTGTGGATCTAGAGATTTTGGAGTCTAGAAATTTTCAAATCTAGGGAATTTACATCCCAGCAATTTAAAATAGAAAAATTTAGATATTTGGAGATTTACAAATCTAGAAATTTTCATATTTCTCAGAAATCTTAGGGAAACTTAGAATTTGAGAAATTACAAAATTTCAAATTACAGAATTCAGAAACCTAAAATTTCAGTAATCTCAAAACTTGGTAATTTGTAGAATTATCTCAAGTCTTCTGAAATCTCGTATTTCACAAATTTATCAATCTAAAAATTTGTCCAACAAAACGTCGAGCCCTCATCCCTAAATCATCCCCACAAACTTTCACCCCAAACTCCCCAAAAAGTCGCTAAAATCTCCCTAAATCTCCAGAAAATCCAAAATCGCACAAACCCGAACAAGCGACAGAGCTCTCAGAAAACAACCCTCTGACCAGGTACAATCCCGAACCCCGTACCAATTAACTTGATACTCGCGAGCTCGGCCAAAAGAGGTCGAGAAGGAGCAGCGTGGAAATAAAGAAAAAAAAGAAAAAAAATTGCGATGATGAATCGAGGTCGTTCGCCGTTCCACTTTTCCCGTTGTCGATATTAAAAATTAGCGTGGCTGTCCCCTTCGCGATCGAAAAGACCGATTACCGAGGTGAGGTTAGGCATAAAGGGGGTGGCAGATGCGTCGGTCGTCGCGATTTTCCTCGTTGCAGGCCTCGGTGTTGTGGTTGCGCGATCAAAGAGAAAGGACGAGTTCTATTGGTCTCTGTTCAGCCCGTCGTCGTTGCACCGCGGGGTGGTCTTTCTCGATCTTTCTGTGCGGACGCATGCGTCACTGATCTCTCAAGGCCTTCGCGCATTAACGCTGAGTGCTGTTTGCTTCGTCCCACTTTCCTTAACGCCCGGTCAACGACCCGGTAGGTAGGTGAGTTTCCAAGGTGCACTAACACGTATGCGACGGTTCTATTCCGTACGAGAATACAGTGTCTCTCAAACGGGACTCTTTCGTAATGGCCTACCCTGATTGTTATGGCTAACCTGTCGAGACCTAGCTCAAATTCAAGCCAACTTGGGAACACTGATCTAGCACAATTTGGGCGGAGTCAAACCTCTGTCAAATATGGTACATTTGGAGTTAATCTAAATTTGCACCAAATATTAGGTTCAAACGAATTCACAGCTGTCATGAATGTAGTGGAGACCAGATCTAGTCCAAATGGTAGATTTGTAGCCAACTTAGGAACACTGATCTAGCACAATTTGGGCGGAGTCGAACCTCAAATGTTACATTCAAAGTCGACCTATCACAAATGTAAGGCTTAGATTCAAATGACTTCAGACAGAGTCACAAGTGCTGCTAGCTTAAGTCTATATGGAACGTTAGAGTCTCTGACAAATATGGTACATTTGGAGTTGATCTAAATTTGCATCAAATATTAGGTTCAAACGAATTCAAAGCTGTCATGAATGTAGTGAGACCTAGTCCAAATGGTAGATTTGAAGACAACTTGGGGAATGAACACTGATCTAGCACAATTTGGGCGGAGTCAAACCTAGCTCAATGTTGCATTCGAACGAGTACAGACCTAGCTGTAAATGAAGTACTGTTACTAGCCTAAATCTACCCGGAACGTTAGAGTCAAATTTTTGTCAAATATGGTACATTCGAACTTATCCTAATACATTGTGTATTAGGTTCAGACAAGTCCAAATTCAAATTTTCAAATTTCCAAATTTCCAAGTCTCTACATCTCAAAATCCCCAAATCTCCAAGTCTCTACATCTCCAAATCTCTAAATCTTCAAGTCTCTATATCTCAAAATTTCCAAATCTCCAAGTCTCTATATCTCCAAATCTCCAAATCTTCAAGTCTCTATGTATATCTCCAAATCTAAAAAACTTCCAAATCTCTAAATCTCCAAGTCTCTACATCTCCAAATTTCAAAAATTTCCAAATCTCCAAATCTCCAAATCTCCAAATCTCTAAATCCCTAAATCCTTAGATACCTGAACCTCTAAAACTCTAAATCTCTAAAACTTGAAATCTCCAACTCTCTAAATCTCTAAATCCCTAAATTCCCAAATCCCCAAATCCCTAAATCCCTATATGTCCAAGCCTCTAAATCCCTATATCCCAAACTTCCCTAAGTCCCTATATCCCTAACTTCCCTATATCCCTATATCCTAAAATCCCCAAAATCCAAAAATATCCAAAATCCAAAAATATCCAAAATCCAAAAATGTCTAAATCTCAAAATCCTGAAATTTACAAATTGTATTTTCACAATTAACTTTAATGCAGTATTTTTCATAGCGTATATTAAGTCGCAATTTATGAAACCGCAAACGAGTTAAAAGTTCGTAAGCTATTCAGTGAAACGGAATCTAACTGGCGATATACTTAGACCGGGTGTCTAATAATAGAGGAAGGTTCGAAGAGCGAAAAACGCGACGCAAAAATGGTGACGGCCGGTTTTAAGGTCGCCGTACGAATTTCGAACGACGGCGACTAAAGGTGCGTTGACATTGTTACGTCAATGTGCTGGTTAAAATTGGTCCGAGCGCGTTGCGGAAACTAACGCGCGAGGACTTATGTAAAGTTTTGCGAACTTACATAAATTCGACTGTGTGTGATGAAATAACGTGTCGTTCTATAACGAAACGATTCTTTTCGTTTTTTTTTTTTAATTCTGTGATGGTTTCGATTCGAGGTTAATTCGATTTTGATTTCATTTTGATTCGAGTTTAATTCTATTTCGATCTGACATCGATTCGATTTCAATTTGGAAATGATAGAAAATTTTAAAACTTGAAACCACCCAAATTCAAATATCTAAAAACAAACCTTTCCAACAATTTGTCTTTATACCAAAAAAATAACCCTAGCAACTAAAAACTAAAAATCCCACTACCACCAAAAACTGCAATCTAACAAGTAACAACCTCACGAATCAAACAAATCGCCCCAAAATATAATTCCTGCATCCACTAAAATTTTCCCAAGAACAATAAAATTTCCCTAGAATCCACGACGTATTTGTTCTCACCCCCATTCGTCCGAAACGCATCGCAGCGAGGGGCACACGAGTAGACAAATGAGCCGGTTAATTGAACCGTTTAAGTCGATTTGATTCGCCTGAATTGCATCGAGAGCCCGGACGACCAAATAAATTCGATAGATTACGAAAGCGGCCGGTTTGCCGGAAGTCGAACGGATTCTCGGTGGCAATCCAGGACGACAACAACGGAGCACACAGTTGTGTTATGTCGATCGTTGTCTCTCTTTCTCTCTAGGGAAAGTGAAAGCACTAGCGACATCGTGTCGTGCGCTTCATGGTTACTCGATGCCTCGGGCCACCTTTCGACCCGTCTGAAAAACCCTTGTCAATTTCCACTATGTATATTTGCTCCTCTCTCGCTACAGAGGGTTTACGACCTTCGTTGAATCGAGCTTCGAGATATAGGGGGAGAAATATGGGGATATAATTTGGAATTCAGAAGTGTGGAGACATGCAAAGTCTCGAAGAATTTTCGACATTGCCCATATCGATTTCGAAAAATTCGATGACCGCACGATTCGAAAACGAACGTGAACGCATCCGAAATCACCGGTGCACCGAACAGTCCAGTCACGCACTCATACGCGTGCATACATACCGATGAAAATATAAAGAAGCGTGTGCTTTCACGCGGTCCCACATTTCACCTGGAACAGCTCGAAACCCCAATGAAAAGCCGTTTGTCCATCGCTCGCTGTGCACTTTCGTGTCATTTAAATGGACGTCACTTGTCAAAAGGGTCTGAATTTTCGCAATTTTTACCTAACCTGTCGCATAGGTTAGATTGATTCATTTATAAAATTCGTGCAAAATACGTACTGGTGTTTGGTCATGATGATAGGCTAATTTAGGTATGATGATATTTTAGGTGTGATGATATACTAATTTAAACATGACGATATTTTAGGTATGATGATATACTAATTTAGGTATGATGATACACTAGCTTAGAGACGATGATATACTAGCTTAGATGCGAGTGACAGAGCAAATTTGCAGTTCAGTAACTTCCAATCAGAACAAGGAATTGCTGGAGCAATTTTCCAACGTTTCACATAATACCACATTATCCAAAGGATCAAAAACCAATTTCCATGATACCGTCTTTGGACCTGCGTGCCCCGAACCCTAATCTTATCAATTTAATCTGGTCAGTGATCAAGTTAGGTTAGGTTATATTACTGTTCGGGTCGCCGTCAGTTGGCCGCGCGAGCCAAAGTCGAAACCGGTTAAGTTTGATTTCGAAGTTCACCCGTTACCTCTCGGTTGTTGGCCGTCGCGACGCGTTATAGAAAAAGGAGATAAGCGGCAGTCCCATACCTAGGCACGCATCGCCACGGACTCGTAAGCGCACGCGGAATTCGATGTAACAGTACCGAAAGTGTTTCGCGAATATCTCGGAAACTGAGAGCGAGCGGCGGTTACGCGTACCACGCGCCCGCCACAAGATGAGCTCCAGGAATTCAGAGGAGCAGTTCCGCTTTCCTCGTTTTCCGATCCGATCGATACAGGCGACAGCCGTCACTAATTCGCTCGTGCCGAAAATACTTGCGAAGCGAGGAATACACTTTACGGAACCGATCTTCCGTTCGATATTCCGCCACTCATCTTGTGGCGCGAACGGTGGGAAAGTTCGAAACGATTCCTGTGAGAAGATCGTCGAGGTGAGGTACGCGTAAATTGCGGGTAACTGTAATTACCAGAGATTTGCCCGAAATCCCAATGGAAGGTTGAATCTAAATTGAAACTTGTCGATTACTCCAAGGTATTCGAAAATCGACAAAATCGGTGATGTCCGCTTTCTAAATAATTTCCCGCGCTAACGCTGCAACCGACGCGCGTTACGCAAGGGACGGAAGACGAAACGAGTGCACGAATCGAGGGTGTGCGAGTTACGCTCGAACGAAATGGCAGATCGATCGACGGATAACGGAATAGAGAAAGCAACAAGCCGTTATTCTTTCGCCTCGTCTATTTGCCCACCCGATCGGAGAACTGGTCGACGACCCTAAACGAAATATGCGCCTTGCGTAATGTGCGAACCAGGCTACTATCGTAATACTGCTAACCGAGTGCACGCTTAACCCGATTGTGAAATATGAAAACTACCGTTTATCACAACCCTCGATTAATCTTGCAATTGGGAACACATGAGCTCGATGATTTGCAAATTTCTGCGGTAGGTAGATATTCACAGGTACACAAATCTTCAGTAAAATATTTTAGGTGAAAACTGAATACCGGTTCAGTAAAAAAATTGTAAAATTTTAGTTAAGGGCTAACTCCATGTTCAATAAAATATTGTAGACTCTTAGTTAAGAACTAACTTCAAATTCAATAAAAACTTGTAAAATCTTACTTGAGAACTAGACAAAAATTGAATAAAAATTGCTAAAATTCTAACTGAAAAACTACACCAAAATTCCCCCAAAATTGCCAAAACCTCACATCAAAAACCAGACTAAAATTCCCAAAAAATCAATAAAAATGTAAGTGTATTAAATGAACACCCCTAATAAAAAACAGAGCAAAAATCATTTGAAAGAGCAATATATCAGATGGCAATAACCGCGGGTGCAACGAACGATTACACCAAACGGTCGATTTAATTCTTGATTAATTCAGTTACGATTTCAGCGGTCCATTTATTTTCGAATCGACACGTGTCGTACGGGGATTAAACGAAAATCTGACTCACTCGAAATCGATTCGAGTGACGAATCACGCTTTCCCGCTCTCGAAATAAACTTGGATGTCACGTTTCTTCCCCCTCTTGTCAAAGGTCGAAGGGTCATCCTTCCCTCGGGTGCCGTTTCCACCCCTACATCCCCCAACTACCTGATTACTTTCTTTCATACACGTGGTTGACCTGCGAGGAATCGACCCTAGCTTCCTTATTTCCTGCTTTTACTTCCTCCATCTAAATTGTGTTTCTTCATGCTGGGTTTTATTGATAGCGAGGATAACTTTTACATAAACATGTTTCACCTTTTTCGGACTTTTACGTGGATCTTTGGGAGGAAATATATTTCTTTGTGCAAATTGGGGAGAAGGGATTTTAAATTCAAAATTGAAGGGATGTTATTTCAGTATACTATTATTTATTATTTTTTATGTTTATTATTTTTGTATTGTCACGTTTATTTTTTTGCATTTAGGAAAAGATGAATATATGTTTCTATATAAAAATCAGGGAGATACGAATTTTAAATAAAATTCAAAACTGAGGTTGTTTGTCATTTCTATAATTATTATATGAAAAATTCTATAACTCTATAATTACTATATAAAAATTCCTATAAGTGAACAATTATTACACAAAAAATGAAAACTCCCCAAACCCCTAAAATAAGGTTTTAGATCTCTAAATATTCCATCCCAAAATCCCCACAAATCTCAGTGCTCTCCACATGCTCCAGTATCCTCAGTCGTCAACACGCAAAAGGGAATCGAATTCTCAGGGGATGTCCAGTACCGAGGGTTTCCACCCCATAGTCCCCAGCAATTTCCGAAATGCCGTTGGTCCGGTTCACGCGTGTTCTAATTCAGCGAAATCGATGTTACGGTAACGCATAAACAGGAACAGGGTGGTGGAGGTGGCGGAGGCGGAGAAGAGGGTTGCTACGTGGATCTGTGTCGCGGTTGACCGGGTTAGGGATCGTGACGCGAGAAGTTCGTTGGCCTCGCGACCCGATACCGACCCCCGGGATTTCTGGGGTCGAGAGAGAGAAACGAAACAGTCTTTATTACGCTCCAAGACGTATCTGTCTTTTGCAAAGCCGGCAAATTTAATATAAGCCGATTTCCTCCATCACGCCACGGAACTAATGAAATCCAAACGGAATCTTCAACGAAACTTGCAATGATTCGAACGATTATGTGTCCTTTAGAAACTTGAAATTTAGCGTGTGTGGAAAATCTCGCTAGCTTCAACTCCTATTTTTAGGGAGATCTGTATTCTTAGTATTGGAGGAAATATTTTGAATAATTTTTTATTTGACCATTTTGGAAAAATGACTTGCTAGATACGACGATAAACGATATATGCTGTATAACATATGTGAGATGCTGTATGACATATGTGAGACATGCTGTATTACATATGTGAGATATGCTGTAAGACATATGTGAAATATGTAGTAT
The DNA here is from genome assembly GCA_945859555.1 of Megachile ligniseca. Classification (NCBI taxonomy): domain Eukaryota; kingdom Metazoa; phylum Arthropoda; class Insecta; order Hymenoptera; family Megachilidae; genus Megachile; species Megachile ligniseca. The sequence continues at coordinate 4,856,182 of OX243792.1, forward strand.
GACATATGTGATATGATGTATACACTACATACGATATATGATAAACAATATGATATATAATAAATTGTAGACGATATGTGAGATATTCTATACGACATATGTGAGATATGTTGTATGACATATGTGATATTCTGTATACATTACATATGACATATGATATATGATACGATATAAAATATATTGTAGACAATATATGAGATATGTTGTATCACATATGTGAGAGATACTGCAAGACATATGTGACATATGTGATATGCTGTATAGGATACACGATAAACGTGACAAATGATAGGCCAAAGGATAAAAGTGTTAATAACAAACCCAAGTAAACCAATTTCAATCACTCCGTACATTCCTCAATAATAATCGAACAATAGAAAAAGAGATAATGAAAAAGAGAAAGGCTAGAATCGGTTCGCTAATTAAAGACCGATGAAATATGCGACTAAAAAAAAAACGATCGTTAAAAAAAATGGTGTCTAGTTGTCGCCAGCAATTTACTTAGTCACACCGAGTGATTAACCGTTAGCTAATTTGCATGTTGCGCAATGAACGCGACCGGACGAGTATTAAACGGGCGCCGGATAAAAATCGCAAGCGATTACTCGATCGATCGCGAGGAGTTCGTCGCGGATCGACGACCGCGTCCTTCGAAGCCGGAATAATCCAAGGGTTTGTCGACATCGAACGAGGATAATCGTTTATCCATTCCTTTTTTTTCCCTCTCTTTATGTCGCTGGATTTTTCATGCCGATCTGGGTTGTTGGTTCATTATCGTAAACGTTCACCGTGTATGGCGTTAGGAAACGTTGCCTGGAGAGTTCAATTGTAACGATTTTTTTGCGAAAGGTGGGGAATGTTCACGAATTTGAATATTTTAGAAGGGTGAAAATTTGAGGAAGGAAGACAAAAATGTGGAATATTGAAAAATTCAAATTTGGGAATGTGGAAAATTGAAAATCTGAAAGTTTGAATATTTTAGAGCTCAAAAGTTAAAAATTTGAAAATTGGAAATAATAGATCCACACTCTTCACTACAACCACATATCAACCCCCTATGAACCCTTCTTCAAACCTCAAAAAATTCTGATTATTTCATAAAACATCAAATAATTATAATTAATCAATCAATCATAATCGATAAATAGCCACCGGAATTAACTACATTAACTATATCATAGACCAGTTAATTTCGACATCCCCTAAAAAATAAAATATTACAAATGAAATTAAATAATTTGCAAGAAAACAGAAAGATCAATTTCTGTCATAATTACAGAAGAACAATAGGATCAGGTATCGAGTTACTAATTATTACATGTTTGAAACGTGCATAGTGCACCTTCCGGAATTGATTGTACAATTAGATAGAGAGATTAGTATGTTGGAAATTTCTTTGCGAGGGATTACGTCTAAAAGAATTACGTAGAAAGAAGGTGAAAGTTGCTTGTTTCTTTTGTTGGTGGGAATATCTCCGATTGTTGATTATTTCTTGTATTACGAACAATTGGTAATAAAACCGATACATAACCTATTTATGTAACTGACGATAGTTTTAATTAATTCGTAATTAAAAGGAATTCATTTATGAGGGAGGATTAATTTGCTATCGATACAATTTTCGTGTGTGCCTATTGGGAAATTTTGGAGTTGGGGATTTAGGGATTTGGGGAATTTTTGAATTGGGGATTTAGGGATTTAGGAAATTTTGAATTTGGGGATTTAGGGATTTGGGGATTTCGGAATTTGGGAAATTTTGAATTTGGGGATTTAGGGTTTTGGGGAATATTGTATTAGGGGATTTACGAATTGGGGATTTAGGGATTTGGGGAATTTCGAATTTGGGGACTTAGGAATTTGGGAAATTTTGAATTTGGGGATTTAGGGTTTTGGGGAATATTGTATTAGGGGATTTAGGAATTGGGGAATTATGAAATTGGGGATTTAGGGATTTGGGGAATTTCGAATTTGGGGACTTAGGAATTTGGGGATTTAGGGATTTGGGGAATATTGTAATAGGGGATTTAGGAATTGGGGATTTAGGAATTAGGGATTTAGAAATTTGGTAATTTTGCAATAGGGAATTTACGAATTGGGGAATTTCGGATTTAGAAATTTGATAATTTTGTAACAGGAAATTCAGGAGTCATGTATTTAGAAATTTGACATTTTTGAAATTTGAGAATCTAGAAGTCTGAGTTTGCTGTTGTTTGAAAAAAGCGAAGTATTTAAGCGGACAAAGATTGTGAGACTCACTGTATACTGCAAATTGTTAAAGCTGTGATTGCGTTCTGATAACGGGATATCAGGGTGAACGAACCACGTGCAGAGAATAAGGGGACGTCCTTGGATAGTCGCGACTCCACTATAATTAATAAGAATGGTGCGTGATCGGTGCAACGGAGAAACGGTGTAGTTCGGTTGCGCAACGACAGTCCGCGACAGTTCGAACGCGTTGCAAAAGCTCCTCGAAAGTCTGCGAAATGGCACAACTTTCACATTCGACAGTCCGTTCATTTACTTTCTATGCTGCACTACTGACATACACTGTGTTCCAAAATTACTGACGTAAAATTTCACTTTTATGGCTACAATTATGTCATATATGGAAAATGCACAGAAGAGAACATACAGCATAAAACCGAAGTCAGATTACGATCGCGGTGTTGTAAGTAAAAAAGCTAGTAAATCATGTGTAAAGGAGATCGGTGAAGAGATGTAGGGGTGAATTTAATGGTCGTAAATTGTCCCTGCTCCCCATCGTGGCTAGTAAAAGTGTGGCTCGCGCGAGCGATAACGAGCTGTTAAAAGCAACCGGTGATCGCGTCCTGATAACGGGATATCGGGGTGAACGAACCACGTGCAGAAAATATCCTTGCATATTTGAATATAGTCAAAGTTCCAAAAGTAACTGCAAAGTTCCTAAATTTAAAAACGTAATGTTCCTAAATGTACAAATTTCCTGAATGCAAAATTTCCAAATTTTTAAATTCCCTAATATCAAAGTTCCTAAATTAACTAATTCCCTAATATCAAAATTTCTAAATTAAATAATTCTCTAACAGCAAATTTCCTAAATTAAAAAATTCCCTAATATCAAAGTTCCTAAATTAAATAATTCCCTAATATAAAAATTCCTAAATTAAATAATTCTCTAACAGCAAATTTTCTAAATTAAAAAATTCCCTAATATCAAAGTTCCTAAATTAAAAAATTCCTTAACAGCAAATTTCCTAAATTAAAAAATTCCCTAATATCAAAGTTCCTAAATACAAAATCTGAAAATTCCTATTAATAAAATCCCAAAATCCCAAGAATCCTAACCCTAAAAATTTCCTCACCCAAAAACCTGTATTCCCAGATTCCCAAAAAATCAAAAACTGCACCACCTTCCCTACATCCAAGGAACGTCCATGCCATAAATCACGAGTAAATAAACATGGGCTCGAGCACATTTTTTTAAACACGGACCAACCAATTTCCCCGGAAACCCTCGTGTAAACGTATTTTTTTATTATCGTTTCCCTGCAGGAGCGATAAAAATTCGCAGCACAGTAAAAAGTCCAATTTCTAGAAACACCATACAATGTTTCTTTTACAAAAAAAGAGATTTACAGCTGACAATAAGTGGAAGGGTTCATCCCGAGTTCTTTTTAATAACGGCAGAAGATGGACACCTAACTGTACCCCGAAGAAAGGGCAAGGGTTGCAATATAAAAAATAGAAAAAAAAGGGGTAAAACATGGTTAACGGGTTTAAAAAGCAGCCGAGTCGCAAAGTCAATTTCTTCGGATAATCCTTTCCCGTCGTAAACGCGTAAACACCCGAAGGATTACGAGTCGCGTAACCTTTTTTCCTCTTTCTTTAAAAACCTTCCAGCCCGTTTATTTCGAATTGTCGACACGAAAGCGGATTAAGGTGAAGACGCAAAAAGCAGTAAAATGTTTCAGTTTTTTAGTCGACGTTCTTTCAGCGGCCTCTTAATTTCGAAGTCACTGGAACGTTCCGCCATTTTTTTGGGGGGTTGGAACGGGCTTTTATGGCGAGGGTGAAGGGTCGGTTTTGACCCGGGGATTCGGGAATGGGTTACTGTCGAAAAATTTAGGGTTGAGAGGTAAAATATTTGTGGAGTAAATTGTGAATATGGAGATTGTATTTGTAATTTTAAGAATATTTTTTGGGAGTATTATTTTGTTACTGTAATGTAGCCTAGAAATTGTATATTTTGTTACAATAACATAACCTAGAAAATACTAGTATTTATAATATTAGAAATATTGTGTATCGAGAGTAATATTTTGTTACTGTAACCTAACCTAGAAATTATATATTTTAATATTAAACCTAACAACCCTAGTAAACCTAACTTAAAAATGATCTATTTTGTTACAATAACAAATTAACCTATGAAAGTGCTATCTATAGAAGTATTATAAAACTTGTGATATTATAACCGACTGAAGATTTAGTAACGGGTCAAAATTGACCCGGTACCATCGTACCGTGACACAGTTTTTGCTCGCAGGTATGTAGGATAACGTAGCTGCGTACATAAGAGAGTTTCGTCGAACTGATTTCGTAACGCTTTTTATGCGTTTCTTTCGTGGCGAATTTTTGCAACGTTCGTGAACCTCGTTCTTAAAAGTGTACCGCATCGATGAAATTTGTTTTCGGTTTGTTGGAAATGCTACATGTAAATTGCCAGCTTTTTACTTCGTTAAGCAACGACGTTGGATAACACGGAGGGGAATACGAACGAGTTGAAAGGAAGTCTGGCAGAAATGAAACAAAGGTGAAAGAACAATTCTCAGAAGTTTTATTTTTGCAACTATGTGCGGCGCAATTAAAATATGATAATTAGGACGATTTGTGGGAGAAATTATTTTTTGGGGATTGGAGGACTTTTAAGTTTGTGCATTTATTTTAGGACCTTTAGGGATTTTGGTTAAAATTTAGGGATTTATTTTGGGATCAAATTTTGGGGATTTATTTGGGTGCATATTTGGGGATTTATTCGAGTACAAATTTAGGGATTTACTTAGATGCAAGTTTGGGAATTTGGATATTTGAAAATTGGAAAATTAATATTATGTATTACTAGTATTACAGGAGTAGTAATAACTACATCAAGTTTATAGTCACAACTCAATATCAAATTTATAGTCAACTCTATATCAAGTTTATATTTACTACTCCAAAATCTAAGAATCCTCTCATGGACTTATGACTCAATATCAAGCTTATAGTCACGATTCTAATATCAATTTTATAGTCACAACTCCATATCAAGTTTATAGTCACTACTCCAAAATCTTAGAAATCCTCTTATGAACTCATGACTCACGACTCAATATCAAGCTTATAGTCACGATTCTAATATCAAGTTTATAGTCACAACTGTACATCAAGTTTATAGTCACAACTGTACATCAAGTTTATAGTCACAACTGTACATCAAGTTTATAGTTACAACTCTATATCAAACTTATAGTCACGTCATCAAATTGTCAGAAGTCATCTCAAGAACTTTAGATATTACCTCGAGTCCATAACCAGTTTATAGTCACAACTGTAACTTCCTAGAGGTCATCCCATGGCCTCGTAATTCTATATCAAGCTTATAGTCACGTCTTCGAATTACCAGAAGTCATTCTACGAGCTTCAGACATTACCTCGAGTCCATAACCAGTTTATAGTCACATCTGTAACTTCCTAGAGGTCATCTCGCGGTGTACGTGTATCCAGCCTCCGCACGCGAACTCCAGAAAAGGCTGAATTATCGAGGTAGGAAACGTGCTCCCGGCGGTCTAATCAGGGCGAGGAAAGCTCGCACGGAAAGTGACGCTCGTCGGTTTAGCCGAGGGTGGGGGTTCCAGGGGGTGGTTCCGAGTAGTTGGATCGCGAGCGTCGAGGTCGCGGGGTCGTTGACCGACGAGGGTGGCACTCACCCTTAACTGGGTCAACGGTTCTCTCTTTCTCTCATCCCCACTCTTTACTTTATCCCCTACCGTAACTCGCCTCCCACTATGTCCATTCTCTCGCTCGCTCGTCCTCGTTGTTTCCCCTCTCCCTTTATCGCACGGTCCACGGTTCTGCTATTTTCGCGGAGGCCACTCGACACGGATATACACGGTGTTCCATTTTGCCTCTTCGGGAATTGCCTTTTTATACTTGCTCAATTATTTTTTCCTTCTCTCGCTTTATTTCATTATTTTAGTTTTAGTACGTTTTAGCGGTTTATTTTGGAGTGGACGCTTTTGGGGGATTTTTATCGGGAGGTTGGGTTTTGGGTAATTGGAGAAATTTGGGGAATTAGGAAATTTAGGAGTTTGGGGATTGGGGAAATTTGGGGAATTTGGGAATTTGGGAATTTTGAAATTTTGAAATTTTGAGAATTAGGAAATTTTGAAATTTTTGAAATTTGAGAATTTGGGATTTTGGAAATTTGCAATTTTTCAGATTGCCAAAATCCTAATTCTCAAAATTAAAAAATTCCAAAATCCCCAACTCTCAATTCAAAAATTCCCAAATTCTGCAAATTCCCCAAATTCCCCAAATTCTCCAAATTCCCTAAATTCCCTAAATTTCCCAAATTACCAAAAGTCCTGCAAATCCAGAAATCCCCTAAATTCCCCAAATTTCTGATATCCTCAAAATCCCTAAAATTCTCCAAAATTTCCCAAACCCTTAAAGTCCCCAAATTTCCAAAATATCTAAATTCCCCAAATCCCCAAGTCCCAAATCTCCAAATTTCCCATCTAAAGACGTCAATCGCATCCCCTCTCCCTATATCGCCATTTCCCGAACAGTAACCCGACACAGTCAGCAATCTACCGAAACACGTGCTGCTAATGATTCGTTTCAGCAGAGAGAACGAAGGAGGTTTCGCTGATTGATCTTTATCAGAGTACTTTGAAGCTTTGATGGATGCGGTATGAAATTGAGGATTGTTGTTAATGATAAGTACAGTTGTGTTCCACGGTAATCGAACATGTAACACGAAGCGACTTCAAAGTGCTACGTGCTTTTATCGTCGATAGATAAAAGATTGATTTACATGAGGCGTAAGAACGCTCTCCGTGATATTTTATTGCGAACACATCTGCCTACTGCATAATGACAGTCATTTATGATTATCGTGATTATGTTGGAGAACTGTATGAATAATGTACTTATTGCGCTTATGCAACGGCGCGAGCACTTGCTGTTAGATAAGAAGAGAAATTGTTGAGAGATGTTTTTATTAATATTCATTAAATAGGAAGATTTAATGTGGAATGTTGTGTAAATTGAAAATTATTTGGAGATCTCGTAAATAGATGGGTAATGGAAGGTCAGGTTCTTTTTCTTTGAGAAAATATTTCAAGTATTTATTTTATGTTATATGGCAGAATAAATATTATTTCAACAATTACATTTAAAAATATACGTGTTATATTTCTATCAATAATTTCAATTTTAATAATTGCTTTGTACCAATAATATCAATTTCAATAATTTCAATTTTATCAATTGCTTTCTATCAATAATTTCAATTTCAATACTTGCTTTCTATCAATAATTTCAATTTCAATAATTGCTCTCTATCAATAATTTCAATTGCCTTCTATCAATACTTGCATCTTTCTATCAATAACTTCAATTCCAAAACTATCGTCCTACCAATAATTTTAACCTGAACAATATCATTCTATCAATAACATAACATGTATTACTTCCTATCAATACCTTCAATATCAATAATTCCTCTCTATCAATAAAAATCAATTCCTATCAATACCACCAATCAAAATGGAATAACCAATCAGACTACATTTCACATACATGTGAAATCACAGTACGCACAAATAAAATAATTCCAATCCACAACCTCATTATCACAACCATTACGAAATCTCCATCACATCTATTATATAGCATTTTCCCAAGATGATGTTATATAACAAAAGTGAGCAAATCGAATGGCGGAAAGAAACGAGGAAAGCATATCCCGCGCATTTCACGGAAATTCGAGCAAGCTTCATGACTACTCGCGCAGTCAACCCCCGGAAACTCGGTTGAGTGGGTGGTCGGGCAGGGGGGGCAGAGGGTAGCAGCCCCGAGGGCAACGACCTCTGACCCACCAGCCAGCCCTGGTATTGCTACCCCTTCCCCTCCTATGCTTCTAAGTATAGCATTTCCACCAACCTGTCGCCCCTTGCTACAGATATTATATCTACACCGTGGCCACCTCCTCCCTCTGCACACCCCAGCTGCCCCCACGCAGCCCTCTTGCCCCCGCCTGTTACTCTCGAAAGCTCGGTAATTTTGTTCTGTTACCGCTTTATCGCGGCAGCTACTGGTTCAACCGACTGTTTTTGTCGCCGAGCTTTTCGAGCGCGAAGATTCTACTGCAATTGAATTTCTTGTATTGCCTGTTAATTCGGGGCAGCCTTTGGGTAGATGGAGATTTTGGGATTTTGAGAATTTGGGGAATTTGGGAGTTGGGAGGTTTGAGAGATTTAGGGAAATTTGAGTTTTGGAGATGTGGACTTTTGGGGATTTTGGAATTTGGGGAAATTTGATTTTTGGAGATGTGGACTTTTGGGGATTTTGGAGATTTGGAGAATTTGAGAGTTAGGAAGTTTGAGATTTAGGAAAATTTGAAATTTGGAAATATGGTTATTTGGAGATGTATTTGTGGATTTGACTTTATAAAATTGGGAATTTGAGAATTTTATAATTTTGTACATCTGTACAATTTTCGAGTTAAGAAATTTGAGAGATTTAAGAAAATTTCAAATGTGGGTGATGACCACTCTGATCAGATGCAAATCCTTCCCCTAACTAAATATGGGTCAAACTGCAATATAAAATAAAAGTGCATCCCTATCTCTTCTTTAAAGACCTTTTAAGGAACATAATTTTCGAACGAAGGTCTCTGCAGAATCAGGCACATAGCAAAGAAAAGTGACTCGACCCAGATAATCGGTAAGAGAAAGTCCAGTTCACCGCGAAACAAAGAGAAAGTCATCACGTGTGAATCCGCGGGGAAATAGCCAGAAAGAGAGAAATCATTCTCCGAACACTTCCCTTTCATCGGCATCCGGACCGACCGCCTTCAACTTCCTGGTCAGACCACTCTTACTTTCTTCCCGGTGAACCATGATCGCCGCCAGAAAAAAACAACTACTCTAACAATACCGACGGTGTTACACCCGTTTACCTGTTGCGTTACGCCCGCGTTCCGCAATTACCGTTCGCGCCCGATCGGGTAAATATACACACGGGTTTCGTTGAATCATTGTCGTTTGCAGACCATTCAGAAGTCGGGCAATCAGAAATCTACTGAATTGCGCTGATCGGATTGTGATAGGATTAACTCGGGCCACGGTTGGGTAGATTTACTCGTGTGGCTTAGGGCAAGTTACTGCCCTCACGCTGGGATCGAGTGATACATTTTCAAATTCTTTATCTAGTTAGAATGATTTATTATTTAGAATTGGAAAAATCAACTTCGGTTTGGGTAAAACCACACTTGTTGCCAACAACTCTCTTGGGTGTGAAGGTGTCATTTAGAGTCGACATCTTCCAAAATGGTGTCGAGCGGAGATATTAGATATCAGATATTTGAGCTATACTCTGATCTAAAGTTGCATGTGGACCAAAATGAAACTAAGTTTTCGAAACCACTCTCCTCCACCAAAATGAATTCCAAATCATCCAAATGAATTACTAGACGATTGTATTAATGTAACGTTCCATGTGTGTATATTTACCTACATGGATTCAAACCGAACTTGATGTTCATGAACCAAAGTGACTAAGTAAATTTAGCGTTGCTAATGTAAATTGTAATGATCGAAATAATCTGGACCATCCTGGTTAGGTGTCCACCCAGCGTTATTCGCATTCTGAGGTAATAGCACACGGTGAAAGCGTCGATTACTTCGATGATCGACCTATTGCAACCGCTAAACGAAATTATGCATCTCGGTGTCTGTTTCTCGAATGAGTTTGAAAGTTTCTAGCGAGTGGAAACAGGCATTGCGAAGGACGCGTTGGTTCGAGCAGAATTTTCGAAACAGGTGAATTAGAACGGAATAAAGTATCCGTTGCGAGCAGCACTAAGTGAGTTGAATGAATCAAGAAAATGAAAGTGCTGGCAAACGTAGAAACATTGCCAAAGGGAAATTACTAATGGCGGAGTAAATGTACGTTTTATATTCTTGACCTGGGTATTTTATAGAAGGTACTTGTGATTGTGGTATCTAGATTCAAAAATTCCTGGTTACAAATTTTTAAGTTGCTAAATGTCTAGGTGTAGGTGTACTCATGTTCGAATAGTAAGATTCTGACATACTCATGTTTACACGTTTGTAGGTCCTAAGGTAGGTCCATAGCTTCTCAAATTTATGTAGCTTCAAATTTTTGTTTTCTTGAAGACCTATATTTTGAAATTTCTAGATCCTCATATACTAAAATCCACAAATTCAATGATCCTTCAATCCTCACATCCTCACATACTCACATACTCACATACTCACATACTCAAATCCTCACATTCTCAAACACACACATCCTCACATCCTCAAATCCTCAAATCCTCAAATCTTCACATACTCACATACTCACATACTCACATTCTCAAATCCTCAAATCTTCACATACTCACATACTCACATTCTCAAATACTCAAACCCTTACATCCTCACATCCTCACACCCTCAAATCTTCACATCCTCACATCCTCACATCCTCACATCTCCAAATTCCTATATCCCCAAGTCCTCATATCCCAAAATACAAATTCTCCCAAATCTCCACAAGCTCAAATCCCAATACCCCCACATCCCTATATCTCCAAGTATCCACATCCCCAGATCCCTATATCTCCAAATTACTTTCTCCCCAAATTTCTATAGTTCCAAATCCCTATATTCCTAGATCTCTATATCCCTAGATACCTATACCCCAAATCCTTGTATCTCCACATATCTACATCTCCAGATCCCTATCTCCGTAAATCCCTATCTCCCTAAATCCCTATCTCCCTAAATCCCTATCTCCGTAAATCCCTATCTCCCTAAATCCCTATCTCCCTAAATCCCTATCTCCCCAAATTTCTATAATTCCGAATCCCTATATTCCTAGATCTCTGCATCCCTATATCTCTAAGTCCCCATATCCCAAAATTCCAAAATCCCAAAATCTGGAAATCTCCCCAGATCCAACAGTTCCCAAGGGTCTAAACACCGTTTAGGTATCCGTATATCCATGGAGATTCGCTCTTGACTCGAGGATCTTTTCGCGACAAATATTTGAGCGTTCCCAAGTGGATTTTCGCGGGCGGTTCAGCGAACCCTGTTGGAAGAAGCGCGCGAAGCGGTCGCTCGATAAGGGACCAAGCTCGCGAGCGATAAGAGCTCCGACACGGTTCGAGGTTGTTCACCTTGGCGTTTAAGCGCGAGAGAGAGAGCGACGAAGAAGGCAGCCGGGGCCGATCTACGCAACGTGAACCAAGCCAAGAGAAATAAAGGCGAGAAAAAGAGGCTAGAAAGATTAGAGGAAGAGGGGAAGATCGCACAGTCTCTTATCGGGCTTCTGGTCGGTTCGGCTTGTGGCGTAGGGACGTTGTTGCGAGATTAGAACGACCCCGAGAACAGCTCAGAGAGTCGACGAACCGGCCCCTGATTGGACGCTGTCGAGTCAACGCTCCTCTGGCGACCCGCGGGAGGGGATTGTTGGGGAACCGGGAGAGGGGGGCAAATCGTGGACTGGGAGAGGACACAGCGCATCAATCGAGGTCACTGGGGACCAGGAGGAGGCCAGGCCATTGCCCGTGTGTCTTGCTTTTGAGGTTAGCCAGTCGTCAGCACGGGCGTAATTAGAAAATGCCCGATGGAGCGCCGGTGTCGAAACCAGCTCGTTTTTTCATTACCCTAAACACGCATCTTCCCGCTTTTCTCGACAGCTTCCATAACCATGAATCGCTGATTCACTTTTTCCTTCTCGGACAAAAGCTTTCGTTATTACAAACTTGCTGGATATTGACGTGCATATTGAATCCACGCCGCGGATTAGTCGAATTTACACTCTGGCGTGATGTAGGAAGAGTCATAGTAACAAATCTTGTTTGAGTCGAATCGCACACGTGCAGATTGCGCAGATTTCACTTTCGAATGGGTCAATACCTGCGTTTATACACCTGTTATGGGTACCTGTTTCTGGACATTTCATGGCTACCTATTTCATATCTGGATATTTGTATTTCATGGGTACCTCATATTTGCAATATAATCAGATTATATTAGGACTGTAGAGCAACAAGTTGTATTATAACTCAGATTTCAAATATTTGTTCAAACTAATGCTTCGAGGTCCCGCCACCAGAGGGCCACCGATAACTCCTTTCTCGCAAGTGGTCCCATAGCATATCATCCAAAACCGTAAAAAGTCATGTTCCTGCATTGCAGCGAAAATTTTTGAACTGAAACCTAACAGTTCAGTTTTCAAATATTTGTTTAAACAAATGAGTTCCCGCCACCAGAGGGTCACACTCCTTTCTCGAAAGTGGTACCATAGCATATCATCCAAAACAGTAAAAAGTCATGTTTCTGCATTTCAGCAAAAATTTGTGTACTCATGACAGAAAGAGAACTATAACAGAAAGAGAATTGGAATTCCAAGATCGTAGGAGCTAATCTCGCCATATAATCCCGGTAATCCCCCGAGATATTTAAGAACATAGGGAAGGAGCGTAGTTTCGACCCACCTCCTCGTAGTTATGCTCGTTGGGTTAGGTCAGTGCTCTCGGGCGGATGCAACGACGTCGAGGTGAAAGCATTCCAACATGGCCGATGGGGAGAGTGATCCACGGTCCAGCAACCGGCGTTAACGTACTTTCTCCGTGGAGATGGGGGAAAAGAAGTCCGTAGAGGGGGGTGAGGTGCGTAATTCACTATCTCGGAGTTACGTAACGGGGCCTACGAGAATTCTCAGCCGGTCGAACGGGCCTGTGTGCGTACGTCTCATAAACGCGTGCTCACGCAATTGTATCGCGTCGGAATGTTCCGGAGCAGAGAAATTGCATTAGGGACTAATAACCAGGGCGAGGTGATCGAAGTCGCCCATAAAAATCGTACGCTTCCTCGATGAACAAAAGGTGGGCGAGCTTATGAACGGCCCCGGCTGTAACTGTATACGAGAGGCACATCTCTTTTACGCTCGCAGAACAAGAGGGCGAACGGGCTAGCCGAGTGTGTTGGTGACCTTCGATGATAGCCGTGGGTGGGGAGGCTGGTAGAGTAGCTAAACTACCAACGAAGGGGAAGGGAGGCCGAGGGGCGTACGGGGGTCGGTAAGGAGACCCAGTTCGAGTTTGTTGAACCGACCCGCCGGCGATTGGCCACACGAGTCGCGGAGTTCACTACTTGCCGAACGGCCGGTAGGAGATGGCGAGAGGAGGCGGTGGGGCGAGGTGGCAGCCCGTTCGGTTAATTTCATCTTGCCCCAGTTACGGGCCAGGCAGGGTGAACGAACTAGCCTCGCGCCAAGGCCCCACCGACCTACTTTCCTGTTCTACGGACCTACGCGACAGAAAGAGACCGACAGTGCCTCTCCGCGCGGCGGAGTTCACGCCGAGTTCAGGCCAGAGAGAGAGAGAGCGAACCGGAGCGACGAGGAGAGAATACGTGGAAGCGCTCGAACGGGACAAAGAGGGAGCGGGCGTAGGGGGAGGGCAAAATGCTCGCAGGGTGGGAGCCCCACTAGAGAGGCACACTATCTAGGCTAGAACCGCGAGCAAAAAGAAGAGAGGGAGAGACGTCGGTGGGACAGAGAAAGACGGGGAGGGAGAAAAATTGCCGGAGCGCCGAGTGGAAGGCCGCCGACCGAGGGCAACGAACTAGCCTCGTCCCGGGCCCCGCGACCTACATTCCAACCCCGCTGGAAAGTGAAACCGCCTCTTTCTCTATTCCTTCCTACCTGAATCAACGCCGGCTGAAGAATGTTTTTACGGATCCGATTCGAAATCGAACGAGAGGGAAAATAACTCTCCCTTTCGCACGCGTCTATGAAACTGTCAAAACACTTACCGGCCAAAACTCGCCCCAAGAGATTCTCGCTATCCTGCCCGCCGCGGTAACAAACCTGGGCCGATTGCTCCTTGTCATTGTCCAGGTCGTTTGGCGGTGACAGTATATCGCCGGACGGTTGTTGTTCATCGGCTGCACTGCCACGGGATTTGAACTCTTGCACCGTCATCTCGCGACACGACAGTCTGTCGCACTGACTCGTTTTATTTTTCCCGCCCTTTAACTGGCCCGTTAACGGTGTCCGATAGTCCTAATGATAGTCTCGTATGGGGACAGAATTGGGGCGGGCATAACACGACCCGCTCCCATACGATTCGTACGGTTTTATTCTTCACTGAGATCTTTTCACTATGTGACACCGGCGCGAAACACAAGTTTGTTTTGGTCAGAACGTGATTGTTAACTGTCCGGTTAAGGACGACACACTGGAGGAGCCGCGCACGACAACACGATCACACCGATCAAAACGAGCTGTTGCTTGCCTTATGGCGACCGCGTGGTCCCCGACGTAACTCCAAATCGAAGCTTGCACGTTATTAGTTGGTGTGTTGTGTGTGGCGTGCGATGCGGTGCGCGAGTGAGTTCGCCGCGGCGTGGTGTGTCGCGGCTTTGCGGCGCCTGCGCGCTGCACCGACCATCAACACCAGTGTAACGCGCCATTTTGGTGCCCCGCGCTTTTTTAAACACGCGACAATAACTTCACAATTTATTACAACTTCCACAATTTATTCATCCAAGGATGAATCGTGAGAATTTTAAATTTGAGAACTGGTATTTGGTATCCTGGAGACTTCCCGCGCTTTTTCAAACATGCGACTGCACGATTTACCTTCATAATCTATATTTTTGAAAGTCCCAGGATGAATTTTGGGATTTTGGTGCTTTGAGATTTGGTGACACTTTTTTGAACACGTGCTTTTCCTTGACTTATAACTGCACGATTACTGTTATGTTAAGGAATAAGTAAGATGAAGGGCTGCTTAGCTTTCTGTTATATAGCATTTTGAGAGGCACTAATGTCTTGATGGAATCTAGAAATGTGGGGACAGAAATTCGAGATAAATTTGGGAAATTTGTGAATCTAGGAATGTGGAGGTCTAGGAATTTAGGGACGTAGAAATTTGGAAATATAGGTGTATGGGAACTTTCAGATTTGGAGATCTAGGGATGTTGGAAGATAGAGATTTGAAAATTCTCTAGTTTGGAAGAATCGAAATTCTCTTCATTTGTGAATAAACATATTCCCAAAACTCGTCATTTCCAAATCCCTAGATCCCCAAATTCCTACTTCCCCAAATCCCTAGATTCTTATTCTTCCAGACCCCAAAATTATAAAATCCCAAAATAGTTCTCCAAATTCCTACTTCCCCAAATCCCTATATCCTCAACCCCCTAGATTTACATATTCCTCAAATCCCTAATCTTGCAAATTCCAAAATCCCCCATATCCCCAAAAATCATTAACCCATACCCAAATTGCCAAACTTACAAAAGTCCTAAAAAATCACCAAATATTATCCCTCCCCATGATAATCATATTGTTCCTCTGATAAACAAAGCGAAAGAAAATATGGAAGCAGATTGATACGTCCCTGATCAGCGTGTGATACACAATCAGATATGGTGAGTTCCCCTGCTACGCTACTGTGTTGACTCACTAACACTCGGAGAGTGAAAGCAGCTTAATCCCTGGCAGTTACACACACGTGACAGTGTGTGGACATTCATATGTGGCCTCACACCTTGCCTGAAACACGTGGCTCGCGTCTACGGAAGGCACAAGAGCGCAGGTGAACGGGACGACCGCCTAATTCGAGAATACCTAATCGGACTGTCTGGCCTAAGTCGGAACTAACCTGCCACAACTGGGGCCCGTTAGACCTTCGCTGTCTAGTTTCTACTCTGGAATCTAAACAAAACGAATGTGCCGAGCAGATAAAATGAGCCAATGGATAAATGGGTGGATAAAAAACGGACTGCATAAGAAACATTGGATGTGTATGCTAATTGTAGAAGTAAATGGGTGAGAATAATTGAATGTAGAAGGGGATGAAATAAATGGGTAACTAAATGGGTAATAACGAAATGGATAGCGAAGTCATGTTGATATATATAGTTTAAGCATGAGGATATTCTAATTTGGGTATGATGATATACTAATTTGGGTATGATGATATACTAGCTTAGATGCGAGTGACAGAGCAAATTTGCAGTTCAGTAACTTCCAATCAGAACAAGGAATTGCTGGAGCAATTTTCCAACGTTTCACATAATACCACATATCCAAAGGATCAAAAACCAATTTCCATGATACCGTCTTTAGACCTGTGTGCTCCGAACCCTAACCTTATCAAATTTAATCTGGTCAGTGATCAAGTTAGGTTAGGTTATATTACTATTCGGGTCGCCGTCAGTTGGCCGCGCGAGCCAAAGTCGAAACCGGTTAAGTTTGATTTCGAAGTTCACCCGTTACCTCTCGGTTGTTGGCCGTCGCGACGCGTTATAGAAAAAGGAGATAAGCGGCGGTCCCATACCGAGGCACGCGTCGCCACGGACTCGTAAGCGCACGCGGAATTCGATGTAACAGTACCGAAAGTGTTTCGCGAATATCTCGGAAACTGAGAGCGAGCGGCGGTTATGCGTACCACGCGCCCGCCACAAGATGAGCTCCAGGATTTCAGAGGAGCAGCTCCGCTTTCCTCGTTTTTCGATCCGATCGATACAGGCGACAGCCGTCACTAATTCGCTCGAGCCGAAAATACTTGCGAAGCGAGGAATACACTTTACGGAACCGATCTTCCGTTCGATATTCCGCCACTCATCTTGTGGCGCGAACGGTGGGAAAGTTCGAAACGATTCCTGTGAGAAGATCGTCGAGGTGAGGTACGTGTAAATTCCGGGTAATTGTAATTACCAGAGATTTGCCCGAATGGGAATCCCAATGGAAGGTTGAATCTAAATTGATGCAAACTGGGCGCAGTCCAAGCCTAACCTGCCCTAACGGGCCTTGAATAAACAGTTAGCGTATGTATAGTCGGCTTGACGGACTCGTGGAGGCTAACGGGAACAATTCTAGCGCCACTTGGATTCCTCTTTCAGTCGAAACTACTCGACTTTCACTCTCGATCCTCTCATGCTCCTCCACTTACGATCGATCAAGCTACGTCGTCGATTACCTTCGTTTCTTTCACCGATTGACGCGAACAAATGTGCACTATATTCTTCTCGTCTTTTGGACAAATTAGAGATGGGGACCATAAGTTCTATTGGGGACCATATAGGGTACTCATGGACAGAGGAGTAAATGTTCACTAGCAAATGTGCCAAATTGGAATATAACAATTTTGGGAAATTAGGAGTACGATTTGAAGATTTGGGATTTAATACAGAAGTTTCGCAGTAGAAGTTTAGTAATTTTAAATTAGAGAATTTGACAAATTTGCAAATTTGTAAATTTGAGAAAGTCGAAGATTAGAGAATTTACAATTATTCAGAGTTTGGTAATTTTTAATAATAAAACCTGAAATATTAAGTAATTTTCTAATTTCTGAAATGGAGAATGCGATTTGATTTGAGAATTTGAAGGACGTAGGAATTAAGTAATTTTGAATTATAAAACTAGAAATATTATACACTTTCAAATTTGTAAATTTGTAAATTTGTAGATTTGTAGAATTGTAAATCTGTAAATTTGGAAGTTTGTAAAACTAAATATTTAGAAATAGAAACTAAGACTACATAAGAGTAAATCGTGGTGTATGTATTGATACAGAAATCGAATGATCGATAATACGTGGCTGGAATGCTTATCGACAGCTCTCCCAGATTAAAATTAATCAAAATGGAACAAGCGTTATCGAAAGGGTTAATTGTTTCACTGGTAAGGCTGCAGAACGAACGATTTACGTATTTTATTGGCTGACTTGGTCGCGTCTAGATCATGGTCATCGTGTAGATCCCGTTAAACGATTCGAATTGGATATATTACTAGAGAGTCTATAGTAGACTGAACGTGACTATTCTAAATATAATCGAAGCTTGACCTACCCTAACTACCAACGCTCGTGATCATAGCGACACATGCTATTTCAATCATTCGCTTCAAATATTCAATACATTTTTATAAAAAAATAATACATTTTTTTATTTATTCTTTTTAAACTATCAAGTATAATTTTGTTGTTGCAGTTAGGATTAATTTTAGGATCAATTAGCATTCATTCAAATTAGGGTAGATATTAGGATTAATTATTAATTTTAGGATTATGTAGGATTACGGTAGGATTAATTAGGAATAATTTTAGATTTAATTATTAATTTTAGAATTATTTAGGATGCATTCAATACTAATTAAAATTAGTTAGAATTAATTATTATTGATTTTAGAATTATTTAGAATTAATTCAAGATTAATTGTAATTAGGTAATTAGTGAAGGTTTACTTTGATTATTATGAAACAAAATTCAAAATTGTCATACAATAAGTTAAGAATAATTAATATAGTAATACAGTAATAATTACCTAGTTTTTACAAAATTTACCAATTAACCCTCTACAAAAAAAAATTGCAGCGAACCATGAACAGAAACAAACTGCACCCAAACTGAAATTGGACGCGGTTTCGAGATAATTCAAAGGGATGGTTTTCACCGCAGCACCCCCGGAAATTCGCAAATGTTCGATAGCCAGCAGGGGTGCGCTGCCGGACACTCGAAGTCGTCAGGTAGAAAATTTACAGACACCAAGCAAAGTCAAGTGGTTACGGGGGTTGCGGGCAAACTTTATGGCTGCGGTTTTCGCGCTCTCTTCATGCGACGACCATAAATTCTGAAGAAATTTAACACGGGGTGCTCCGTGTTAACGCACCCGTAAATCACTCCAACAGATTTTCAACGCTTCCCTCTGAATTCATTCGAAATCCTGACAAATCGGATTGTTCACGGTTAGTAGACCACTGCCTTTTGATACTCAATGGAGGTTACGGTACTGCTTTCTTACATTTATGATCGCAAATTTTAAACGGAGGAAGTTACGAGGTTAGGAAGATTTGTTCGGTTTGTTGTAATTCAGGTTAAGGTGAATATTTGAGGGCTGTAAGATTATTTGCAATTTTTAGATTTGGACATTTTACCAAATCTTTCAGGTTACATGTTTGCAAATTTTCAGATATAGAAATTTAGAAATGTAGAAATTTTCAAATGTAGTCATTTAGAAATGTAAAAATGTAAAAATGTAAAAATGCAAAAATGTAAAACTGTAAAAATGTAAAAATTGACAAGTCAACCCCGAAACCCTAAAATCTAGAAATTGAAAAGTTCAAAAATTGCCAAACGATCAAATAAAAATTTGTCTTCAAGATCCTCAAACACAAAAATTTCCAAAAGACAAAAAATAAAAAATTGTCAAAAACAAAAAATTAAAAATGACCATCACCTTTACAAACCTAAAAGTTCTGAAATGAAAAAATCTCAACCCTCAAAATGTTCATACAAAGTTTCGAATTAAAAAATTTGTTAATATAGAAATTTAAAGATAAGAGTTTTATGAAGGTTTAAATAAGTTCAGGTATGTTTGTGCATTACACGAAAAATATTGAGTTTGAGGACATTAAGTAGCAAGAGAAAATCACACGATAAAAGCACGTGCACACACACGAACTGCCCACGTGTCAGCTACTAGAAGGAACAATTTTATTGCATTCTGATGCAGGCCTACTTGCATTCAGACAATGCTCCTAGGGAGATATGCAACCGGCCAGGACAGATATGTCGGTGCAACGTTCTTATTCGCGTGGGATTTCGTCTTCTCCTTGTTGCAACAGCTACCGAGTGGGGAGGAATTTTTCACGGGCAAACTTTCCAACGAGATTACTGAAAAACAAATACTAAAAGAAAAGAACGAAACAAAACTGAAAAATAAATAGTAAAAAAAATGAACAAAACAATTCAAGAACGCAAATAATAAAAAAAAGAACAAAATGATACAGTGACACAAATAACATAAAAAAATATTGCAATACAAAAAACAAACAGTAGAAAAAAATAACACAGTACAGGTAAACAAATGATATAAAAAAAAAATACTCAGAAATGAATAATAATAAATTAACCCTAATTATGAAGGTTAGGTTAAACTTAGGTTATACCTTAATTAAGGTTCTCTCAACGAAAGAACTAAATATTAAATATTTATTGCAAGCTTCAGAAACTTGAATTATTATGCGAACAAGAAAAATCACTATGTGAGGTTCATTAATTGTGAACTATATTTTTTTTTTTCTTAAATATCCACCTTCTCTACAACCAGAGTTAAGGTAACTGTAAACGAAATAATTAAATGCTTCCTAAAAATATTTCTGAAACGAAATAAAATTTCTGAAATTCCTAAAAAAATTCCCAACTGCAAATTTCCTTAATTTGTATTATTTTTAATTTTTGTCAAAAGATGTGAAATCGTAATTTCACATTAATATCGATTCTGTCAGATAAATAAACTGAAAGATTTCGTAAGGGTAAAGCGCGTAGAATTACCTAGGAAAGGTTCGCGTTATACATTTTTAACGAGCATCAATCCCGTTTACGCCTCTAATTTAATATATTCCCACGAGCGCAGAAAAGAGAGCGAATGCAACCCGCCAAGTTGCGGAGGTGTTTCGAAAACGTTGCGTCGTCGTGTAATCGTTTGCTCGCACGGTTCTGCGGAGCAAGATGCAGCCGCTGTTGCACATGCAGTTGCTCAATGAGCCGCGTTGGTATGTGCACCGGTCACCGACTCTCGATATCTGATTCCGTTCGCCAAATAAACCGTCTCTTTCGTCGGGACGTCGCTACCAGCAATTCAAATTTCCCGCCGGTGCGCTTGGGACATTTACTCGAGATTCGAATCTCCCGCTATTTTGCTAATGAGGTCTCACGATTTGAATCTCACGCTATTTAGGGGTACTCCATTTAGGGGAATTTGGGAATTTTGGGAATTTTGGAATTTTGGGAATTTTGGAAATTTGAGAATTTGGGAATTTTGGGAATTTGAGAATTTTGGAAATTTGAGAATTTGGGAATTTGTGGATTTGATAATTTAGAAACTTTTATGATGTAATAATTCCCCTATAATTGAAATTGCCATAAGTTCCCCTAGAATTGAAATTTCCATAAGTTCGCCTAGAATTGAAATTTTCCTAAAAATTCCCCTATAATTGAAATTTCCATAAGTTCCCCTAGAATTGAAATTTTCATAAAAATTCTCATAGAACTGAAATTTCGATAAAAATTCCCCTAAAATTGAAAATATAAATATGTGAACAGTTCGAGATACAAAAATTTCAAAAAATTGAAGAAACGTCACCGTATGACAGCAACACAAGATCAGAAAAGCAGATTCCTCGATCGAACAGTATAGACCCAATGAAATCCGACATCCGGTCCAACCTATTCGTCCTTTCGTTAGTCGGGAGTTGGCGTATCTCACCTCGTTTCCAAGTTTGGATGTAGGGTAGACTTTCCCGACTCGATCGTTCCAGTCAACCAACCTCGGCCAGGCCTACACTTCTACAACCACGTTGCGAAACAGGGACGAGACCCAGTTACCCACATTCTGCGCTAGATATTGCCCGGTAATTAAATAGCCGCCAATTTTCCACCAACCTTTAGCCTTACTACCCCCAACCCCTTATCGACTCTTCGTCGCGATAAATGTCATTTATTATTGTTCGTTCTTCGGACGCGGTCTAAGTGTATGTTTCACTCTCTTTTTTCAGTGGAGAGACTTTTTTTATGATCTAATCTGTTTTAGTAAAATTGTTCTTTTGTGGGAGACTTGTAGGAAATATTGGGAGGAATTAAATTGTATAAATAATATTAATTGTATATACTGTAAAAATTGTGCAAATTATATCACAATTGTTATAAGTTTAATATTGTTTCCTATACAACGAAGAAAAAGTTTTATGTCACCAAGAAAAAAAAAAGTGCAAATGCTGTTCAGAATCTTCTATTTCTAAGTTTTCTATTCCGGTTAGGTTTTCGAGTGAAAGCCCCAATTTCACGAACTTCTATTCCCAGAATGTTGCTTCTCGAGTATTCCAATTCAACAAATTCCTATTTTCAGAATTTCTACTTCCATTTCAGAAATCCCTTCTATTCTTCGTTATTCTCGATATAACCGAGAAACACTGTACCTTCGAACGGTGCAGAGTGCTTCTCAACCTTTCTCAAATTTTTTGTATTTTTTAGAAATATTAGTTATTTGTACAATACATAGAATTTATATGATTCATACTATTTACAGAAGTTATGGAATTTATTTACTAATTCGCTAGTTTCCTAATTTCCCAGTTTGTTAATTTCCTAATTTCCCAGTTTGCTAATTTCCTACTTTCCCAGTTTGTTAATTTCCTAATTTCCTAGTTTGTTAATTTCCTAATTTCCCAGTTTGCTAATTTCCTAATTTCCTATTTTGTTAATTTCCCAATTTCCTAAATTTCTAAGCTTCCAAGTTCCTAATTGCCTAATTGCTTAGTGTTCTGATTAACTAGTTCCATAATTTCCCAGTTTGCTAATTTCCTAACTCCCAGTTCTCTAATTCCCCAAGTTTCTCAGCTCCCAAATTTCCATTTTCCTAATTTCCTTATCTAATACATCTGACCACAACATACTTAAAGAATCACTACAAGAACAAAATAAAACATAAAATCTAAAAAAAATGACACAAAAAGCTCAAAAATTTGTGAGAAATAACATCATATACAGCTACCTGTTATTTTCTCTTCCATTACCCATCAATCATCTGTTTTCACCGAGCAATATTTGCACAGCACATCGGACGAATTATTCCCCAGAATTTCGACCGGTCGATTTTCCTCGTGCAGACCTCGTGACCGAATTTTTTCATTCTTTTTGTAACGCATACATTACCCAACCAGGACTAACAGCGCGAACGTTGTGCAACCGTTCGGCACTTTACGTAAGCCAACAATCGGTCGTTGAGCGTCGCATCGAGAAAAATTTGTTTCTTTTAACGCGCGAAAACGATCGACGCTCGGCTTAATATTATCGTAACCTTGGCACGAGTGCGTTCGCGATGAAATTTTATGCCGAGGAAAAGGTCACGTTTGTGAAATGAGCTGTTTAATTGACACTCTTCGACTGCAAGGAAAATCATTGCGATTGTTCGGGTTGATTGTTGCATGAGAGGTGATGAAATCGGAGATTGAGAATGGTAAATGGTACGCGATAGAGTGGTACATGATATGTGAATAACTGTAAATTTTACATTTTCTATGAATAACAATAAATGGTACATTTTTAGAGAATAACAATCAATGGTACATTTTTAAAGAATAACAACAAATGGTACATTAAAAAAAAAATAAATTATGTATTTTTGAAGAAAAGCAATAAATGGTACATTTTTAATGAATAACAACAAATGGTACATTTAAAAAAAAAATAAATTATGCATTTTTGAAGAAAAGCAATAAATGGCACATTTTTAAAGAAAGACAACAAATGGTACATTTTTGAAGAAAAACAATAAATGGTACATTTTTTACAAAAACATAATAAATGGTACATTTTTAGAGAAGAACAATAAATGGTACATTTTAAATGGACAATAATAAATGATACATTTTTAGTGAATAACAGTAAATGGTACATGTTTAATGAAAGACAGTAAATGATAGATTATTAATGGGCAAGAATAAATGGTGAATCATTAATGGTAACTTAAAGTGGTAATTTAAATTCAATTTCGGATTAGATAAGAAGATTGATAGCGTAACGGGAAAACAAGAAATGTCGGTAATAAAAGTAAATCGAATGCCTAATTTCGCGTTGAAGATTATGCAATTTAGCGAGGCATTAGAAAGTGGATGCCTGTTACATGATCGATATAGCGCATAAGTAGCGTGCAACTTCGAGAGATTCTTTTCCTTTTCTCTTTTATTCGAAATTGAATGTCAATTAGAAATTCTTTAACCTCATTAATTCGGTGCATTAACAATAAACTTCAAAATTAAACATTTTCAAGTTTCAAGCTTCTTGTTCACATTTCAAGACTTCAATTTTTGAAATATTTAAAATTAAGAAATTAGAATATTGCAAAAATGGGAAAAAGTACTTTAATTGCACATATTGTAACTCACATCGAAGTCAAAACTTAATCATAGAGCAAATATTTTTGTTACATTTGTGATGTGCGTCACAAGTGCGTCATAAGCTCAGGGGTTAAATATTAAAATAAACAAAAAACCTTGAAATGCTATGTTTAATAGTACAAATTGTAATTTCTATCAAAGTCAAAACTGAATTTTATTGCAAATATTTTCCTTATGTTTGTGATGTGCGTCAAGAGTGCGTCGCGAGTGCGTCATACCCCAAAGGATTAACTGCTAAAATAAATAAAAAACTTCGAAATGCTACGTTTAATTACACAAATTGTACCTTGTACCAAATTCAAAACTGCATCTTATGACAAATGTTTGAACCGTGCGTCACAGGTGCGTCACGCACGAAACAGTCAAAAACGTGCGAAATAGCAAAATCGATTCCCCGTAAACGACGGTTAAAGCAAGTGCTCCGTGCGCTACAGTTCGCATATGTGCCCGTACGCGCAGCATGTGTGCGTCTTATATTAGACGTGGTCAAAGTGCAACGTCCTCGGGGTCGCCGGTAATATTTGGAGTTGTCGATCGGTACGGTTTATTTGTATCGGGTACGGGATGGCACGCGGCTTTGTAGAAAAAAAAAAAAAAACGTGAAAAGGGAGGCTAAATTTGTAGGAAAAGAATTGGCGATCCTGGCCGAGCAATTGCCCGGTTAGCCTCGCTCGGTTTCGCTCGGCGGCGACTCGGGCTCGGGGCGAGCGCGCGGGTGAACGACCGCTCACTGGGCCAACCAGCGAGCCCGTTGCATCGGAATCGCATACGCGATGCATTCGTCACGTACCGTGGCCGTGTGCAGGTGAACGCGATCCGCCCGATTGATTTTTACCTACCCCTAACAGCTACGTGTCCCTCCGCACCTAACACCGTACTCTTCGATGAAAATTCACTATTTTTCTTGTCGTTCTTCATTTTCCTCTATTTTCTCGGCGATTCGTACATTTTATATTCTGTTTTCGTAGATTTTTGCATTGCTTTGCTATGCAATTCCTATATCTAGTTAATAAAGTACTAAGGCACTAGGTTCTTAGGTTTGGATTTCACTAGATTACTAGATTTTTAGATTCGTTGATTGGTAGAGATGCTTAGGATCAAATATCCCTAGACCACCTATGTTCCACAGGGTACATTGAATGTCAGCTTGATTAAAGCACCGACTCGCATATTAATTCGGAAAAAAAAAGAAAATGGAAGTTGAAATGTCAACTCGGAACGACGATCGTAGAAGGTCGAGGAAGAGAAACGGGAGATCGAGAGTCGATCGAGCAACGATTATAGGAAAAAATCGAAACATTATCGAATGGGAGATTTTCTGCGGCAATTGCGTCAACGCGCAAGGTAATTCATGGTTGGCGGCGGTTTTCTACAGAGATTTAATCGAAATATCCCCAGGTTCTCAGTTACCATAAGGGACCGTTCATATCATAACAGTAACTGTAATGGTCATCGAATTAGAACCATGTAAAATTTGACTTTTATTGAGATTTTATTATTGAATTTTGTATTTGGGGATTTTGGGATTTGGGGAATTTTGGAATTGGGGAATTATGGAATTGGGGATTTAGGAAATAGGGAATTATGGAATTGGGGATTTAGGAAATAGGGAATTATGGAATTGGGGATTTAGGAATTGGGAATTTAGGAATTGGGGATTTAGGAATTGGGGATTTAGGAATTGGGAATTTAGGAATTTGGGATTTAGGAACTGGGAATTATGGAATTAGAAATTTAGGAATTGGGGAATTATGGAATTGGGGATTTAGAAATTGGGGAATTATTGAATTGTAAAATTATGGAATTGGGGATTTTAGAATTGTAAATGTTAGAATTAGTAATGTATCATGTTAGTAGCTAATAAATTATATCGTTTGGCCTTTCAATTTTAAAAACGTGAAAAATTCTGAAAATTTATACTGGACGTTGGCCAGTACTGGCAAGGCTAGCAACGTTCAGCACGCGACAGACGGCTGAAGATTAAGCATCGAGATACATGGAAACTGAGCCAGCGACAATCGTGGGCGCAGATAGAAAGTCTTAGAAAAGTAATAACTTTCTACCTCGATCACCTGGTTGCGTCACCTCGAAATCCTTCCTGCAACTGTTCGCATAATATTGTTGAAATTTCTGAATACTAAAATTGCCAAGTTTAAATTCTGCCAAAATTCTAAATTTCCAAAATTCCAAATTTCCAAATTTCTACATTGCCAAAATTCCAAAATTCTAAAATTCTAAATTTCCAAACTTCCAAAATTCCAAAACTCAAAAATGCCAAATTTCCAAAATTCCAAAATTTCAAAATTCAATAAAAATTCAATAAAATTCTATGTAAACGAAAGAACTTAAAAAGAAGATTAAAGAACGTTCTCCGTAAGGTAGTAGCCGAGCAGAGCGATATCCACGGCGAAGAAGTGATGCAGGTCAGTGGCTTACACCCACGCTGATGCACCCACACGCGTGTACGTAGTTGCACGTGTGTGCGACACACGATAGCAGCTGCACGGAAAAAACTCGAACGTTGCTCCTTCGAGATACAACTCCCTCGTGATTCGCGTTGAAATTCTTCTCCGAAACATTTTTAACCTCCTTCTACATAGTCTACTTCAAGTGTTACATTCGTTCAGTTCGTTTCACGTTTTCACGTCATGTCGCAAACAAAATTTTGTTTGCCAGCCAACTGACTACGGCGATTCATTTAACCTTTAAATCTTCCTCGTTTATCGTCAAATTTATTATGCAAACGGTAATAAACAAAAATAATGACAGCTATTATAACAGGAATTTCAAATTTATACATATATGTATTTCACATGTGTGCAATACTGTATTTTGTACTTGCACACTTGTGAAATTTGCACTTGTTCAATTCTTAAATTTCGAATTCAAAATCGAGAGCGTGGAGTTGGGGAATTTTGAATTTGGCGATTTGGACATTTGGGTAATTTTGGATTTGGGGATTTAGAAATTTGGTAATTTTGGAATTGGGGAATTACGGAATTGGGTAATTATGGAATTGGAGATTTAAATTTCGAATTCAAAATTTCTCAAGTTCGATTTCGAAATTAAACTAGAAAATTTTACTCTATAACTCTAAATTAGACAAGTAGACAAAAAAGTCTAATTTTTGTTCAAATTTTATCGAAGATTGTCGTGCTCTAAAAGAATGCACACCTGCTGAATGGTTACAGCGAGCCAGCGCAATAGAGGATAATAAGAGAGCAGAACACGGAGTTAGGCGACTAAGCGACAAATTATGGTTGGTAAGGCTACCGTCTGGCAGAAATATCGGACCCGGTTTATGGTGAAATCGGTGCATTACAAGAGTAGTTTAGCTACCGAGCGAATAGATTGCGATTAATGTCATTGTACCATAAAGCACTCTCAGAAATTCAATATCACTTACAAAAAACCCTAATGTAAAAATATTTTAAAGTTGAATTGTTTCAACGTGTCAAAATTGGAAAAAATTTGTATTGAAAGATTTTTAAAAATTTGTATTGAAAGATTTTCAAAAATTTTATCTGAAGAGATTATATTTGATGTGAACAGAGACACAGTGTATAGGTGTAGCGATGATAGTGATTTGCTTATAGTGTTGCATCGTGAGACAGCAGGATGAATATTTCCCAGAGGTGTCATGTATGCTCGCGTACTTGAGAGCGCGATTCTTTTTCGTCGACACCGATCAAAAGCGTTTTACACGCGCCTTCTCTTAGGCCGGAGAGGGAACCTTGAGCTGATCGGGTGAACGTTGCTCTTGGGGAATGAACGTTACAAACCGATCCAGTGGTTTTCCTTTGGAGCAGGAAAATTATGGAAAACCGATAGTTTTCGAGTTTTTTAGGTTTCAAGGTTTTGAGGTTTCAAGTATTCAAGTATTCATGTTTTCAAGTTTTCAAGTTTTCAATTATTCAAGTATTCAAGTTTTCAAATTTTCAGGTTTTCAAGTATTCAAGTTTTCAATTATTCAAGTTTTCAATTATTCAAGTTTTCAATTATTCAAGTTTTCACTTATTCAAGTTTTCACTTATTCAAGTTTTCAATTATTCAAGTATTCAAGTTTCAAGTTTTCACTTATTCAAGTTTTCACTTATTCAAGTTTTCAATTATTCAAGTATTCAAGTATTCAAGTTTCAAGTTTCAAGTTTCAAGTTTTCAAGTTTCAAAATACCTAAATTTCCAAATTTTCCAAACATCCTAATTTTCCAGTTTTCCAAATTCCCCAAAATTCCCAAATCCCCTTATTCCCCAAATTCCTAAATCCCCAAATTCTCCAAATCCCCAAATAAATTCCTCAAACTGCCAAATTTCCAAAATTCTTAAACTTCCAACACCTCAAATTCTCAAAATTAAAAAATTCCCTAGGAAGGTATAATTTTACAGTCGAGTGCACATCTCGCGTACACATCGTTCGCATTTTCGATCGCAGGCCTCTCGTCGAATTGGCATCACCCTTTCATCCCGTTGTTTCCCTGCCTGTTCACGTTCCACGCTCTCGCGATTAACTCGCGATGACGTCAAACACGCCATGGCAACCAGCATTGACCTCTCATCTTACCGACACACAACTTGCTCCAAAGTTTCCCCGCGTTCCTCCTCGTTGTTCCTCGATTTGCCTACCAAATTCCACCTCTGACAATCTCATTTCTACCAAACTAATTCCTTATTGCAATTTTTATCATTTCACGAATAACGTTTTACAATCTTTATACTCCTAATTACAACTGGATACTTATAATTATGGACATAGGTCTGTTTGATGCTAGGTTATGTATCTGGTATTTTAGATTAGGTTTTTGAGTTTAGGTTAGGTTTATGGTGTTATATTTGGTGTTAGGTTACGATTGTGATGTTATTCTTGATGTTAGGTTAGGTTTATGATATTATTTAGCATGTTAGGTTAGGTTTGTGATCTTACTTATGATGTTAGGTTAGGTTTATGATGTTACATATGACGTTAGGTTAGGTTTATGATCTTCAATATGATATTAGGTTAGGTTTATGATGTTACATATGATGTTAGGTTAGGTTTATGATCTTCAATATGATGTTAGGTTAGGTTTATGATGTTACATATGATGTTAGGTTAGGTTTATGATCTTACTTATGATGTTAGGTTAGGTTTCTGGTATTATTCTTGATGTTAGGTTAGGTTCAAGGTGTTATTTTTCATGTTAGGTTAGGTGAAAGATAATTTGATTTAAAATTACTCAACTCTTCATACCTCAAGTTCATCTGCAAATTAAATTAAGCTGACTATCAGAATTAACACAAGGTTAGGTTAAGATATACAATTAGTGCTATTCAAGTTTGCATTTCATTGATAAATAAAATAATTTAATAAAAGTCCAAGCAAAAATTTCGTTCGTTCCGTGACAATATGGACACCCGTTGTGTCTGGAACGCGTATGCACAGCTAGAGTGTTCGTAGGCATGCATCTGCAGTGAATGCATCGTTGCACTTGACGCGCGTGATACGCGATTCCGCGGTGCACAGAGTTGTCGTGGGGTCATGGCGGTACGTCGTTCCACTGACTGAAGCATCTACTCCCCCTTTGCCCCCTGCCCGGAGCTCCATGCCCTCAACCCGCCTAAGCTAAATCTACGCTACCTCCTCTTATCTCCTTCTATTCCCTTAATCGCCACATTTTTATGCACACTTTAACCTCATATCACATTTTTTTTTTTTGGTACGATTCTGGCATTTTTTGAAATTTTGGGAATTTTGAGATTTGGAGATTTGGGGATTTAGGGATTTTGGGTTAGGCAGTGTAGAAATATGGGGATATGGGAATTTTGAGAATTTGGGGAGTTTGGGGAATTTGGAGAATTTGGAGAATTTTGGGATTTTGGAATTTTGGAAATTTTGGGATTTGGAGATTTGGGAATTTGGGGATTTTGAGTTAGGCAGTGTAGAAATTTGAAAATTTTAGGATTGGAGAATTTTGGAATTAGGAAATTTTTGATTTTGGCAATTTGGAATTGGGATTTGTAATTCTAGAAAGTTTGGGACACAAGAAAATTGAAAATAAACTGGCAATAATTTTCGTAGGATTCCACAGTTCCCAAGAGGAGTGATCACCTGTGTCTTTCAACGCCGTTGCACGTCATACAATTTTAATACGAAGTCTAAATGGCGTAGCGACACAAGAGACCGCAATTCGCCCGATTTGTGCCACGTATAACAGCGGTCGGGGCCACGGAAGTCCACGGACCGATATCCTACATTGTCCTAAATATAGGTGAGGGACATCGTCGCAAATGGATCGTCCCGAGACGGTGTCATTGTTTACCGGCCACAAGGAGCGCACGCTAACCGGCTACCAGATAGCAGACATATCTGCGAATCGGTGGTGCCGTGTCTCTCGCTATTTCGAGTCTTGGCACGTGTTACCCTGCTGTCTACGTGCTTTTTACGATACGTTGTCCTACGTGACGAGGACCATGTAGACACCCCCGGTTATAATTGCAGGCACCCCAACTCGGATACGTGTGGTCATATGTGGCGAAACAATCTTACCTCACCACTCTTTTCGTTTACCATTTTGCTTTTTACTCTCTTCTTGCGTTTATTTGGATTTGGGTATTGGTATTTAGAGATTGTGATCAGTAATGCTAGTCGAAGTCGATTTTGGTAGGTGTAACTTGGTGCTAAGGTGATGTGATGGTAGGTGAATGTGGATGTTTGGGTTCAGGTACACGAATGTGGATGTTCAAGTTTGGGTCCAAATGAACTAATGTGGATGTTCAAGTTTGGGTCCAAGTGAACTAATGTAGATGTTCAATCTAAATACACCTTAAACATAATCAAACTAGCTCTGAGCTTCTGCAAGTATAATATAGTCCAGCTAGCTTAGATCTGGGGACGATTACTCACACATGTGGACCTATTATTACACGTCCAGCACACCACATGTGTCCAATGAACCGACGATTTACAAGGAAATGTAGCTTGTGATCGACTCACGTTTAATATCGGATTGCAGTTTTAAGGTGCTAGAATTAGACCGAATCGCATATTAAAGTAGCGATTGTCCAAAACACCACATGTGAGAAATGAACAGTTATGAAAAAATCTGGCTTGTGATTACCTTAGACTTAATACTTGCTTCCTAGAGTTTTAGGACGTTTAGGGATCAAATTGTGCATTAAGTATGGTTAACCACATCCATCAAGGGATGATGTATGATGGTACACGTGTGGTTACTTTTCGTTTAATGTGGGATCCATAGAAAGGGACACTTAGACCTAACCGTGCATTAAGCTAGCGTGCACATTCTGACACACCATATGCATCAAAAGGACCTATGATGAAACATGTGTGATTATTTTCTGTATGCAGGAATGTTAGGACACCATTAGGTCCAAGCGTGCATTAAGCTAGCGTGCATATTCCAACGTCACCAAAGAACAGCCTATGACAACACTGTTAGAACATAAGTAAACATCACTGTACATTAACCTAGCGTGCACATAGTGCATCTGACCAATCTTCCCATGAAACCAGTGACAACGACATACTCCATAGAACGGTAGTACATTAGGGGATCGAGATGTGCATTAAACTGGCGTCCACAGAGGAACAGTCCAATCCTCTCGTGAAATCAGTGACAACCTCCATAGAACGTTAATACACTAATGAGCTGAATTGTGCATTTAACTAACGTCCACATAAGATCAGTCTAGTCCTCCCATGAAACCAGTGACTCCATAGAACGTTACGCGAGTCATACATTAAACTAGCGTGCACATATCAGTCTAATCCTCCCATGGTATCAGTGACAGCCTCCATAAAACGTTAATACACCAAAGAATAGAATTGTGCATTTAACTAACGTCCACATAGAATCAGTCTAGTCCTCCCATGAAACCAGTGACTCCATAGAAAGTTACGCGAGTCATACATTAAACTAGCATGCACATATCAGTCTAATCCACCCAAAACTCCCCCAAATTTTGCAATTCCCACAGAGAGCAAGACCAGGTCCTGTAAGGATGTTCGACAAGGCAGCATCTCTCGCATACACGTCAATCCCCTAAATCCGGGGGTGGCAAGTAGAGCATGGTGGCAGTGTAAATCGGCGGTCGAGTGGCCGAGGATAGGCCCCCCTTTGGATACTCGGATGACCTAGAGGCCGACACGGTAGACAACGTATCGGATTTCCGAGGCTGCACACGGCGGCCTCCCACGTTCTGGAGACGTAACCCAACCTAACCTAGAAACGACTAGACGAAAAGCGTACTCGGCGCGGAGAGACCGAGGGTACGACCTCGCCGGGCCGTCGGCCTGGCACACGGTGACCTCCCTCGATCTAGGGCGCTGCAACCGTGCTCTGACGTCATCCTCGACTCGCTAGCTCGCTCGCACACGCTCGCGAGCGCCGCGAGAGCGCGCGCACTCACGACACCACTCACTTACTCAACCTGTGCATTCAGCCGAGAGACCGTTTCAGGCTCGCGTGCTTTCTCGACTGTCACCGCGCGCAGCCCTGGACCCGATTAAGGATGCACGGGGCGGAATTCAGATACGAATATCTGCTCGATTAATTGCCCATCCTCACACCTACGTTTAAGCGTACTGATAGTTTTGTCGAATCGATTGTTATGATGGTTACTTGTATTTTTTACGGTCTTTTGGGGGGATTTTGTGTTGGGGGTCCTTTTTGGGGTGTGGGATTTTTTGGGTACTTCAATTGGCGAGTTTGTGGGTTTCATTTGGGGAATTGGGGATAGAGATTTGGTAGATTTGGAGATTAGGAAATTTGAGAATTTAGGGATTTAAGAATTTGGGAATTTCTGGGTTTGGGGATTTGGGGATTTCGGGAGTGGGGGATTTGGGGATGTAGGGATTTAGAGATTTGGCAGATTTGGAGATTTGGAGATTAGGAAATTTGAGAATTTAGGGATTTAAGAATTTGGGAATTTAGGGATTTGGGGATTTGGGGATTTAGGGAGTAGGGGATTAGGGGATGTAGGGATTTAGAGATTTGGAGATTAGGACATTTGAGAATTTAGGGATTTAAGAATTTGGGAATTTGAGGGTTTGGGGATTTGGGGATCTGGGGACTTGGAGATTTAGGGATTGTGAGATTTGGAGATTCAGGTATTTGGGGATTTGTGGATGCAGGGATTTAGAGATTTGGAGATTTAGAAATTTATGGATTTGGAAATTTGAGGGTTTGGGAATTTGAAGATTTGGGAATTTAGAGATTTGAGAATTTGAAGATTTGAGAATTTAGAGATTTGAGAATTTGGGAATTATGGATTTTGGAACCGAGGAAATTTGACAAATTGTAAATATGGGGTATTGAAAATTTGAAAATTACAGAAATAGAAAATTTTCAAATTCGAAAATTTGAAAGAAATTTAAAAAAAAATGTTAACACCTGTTAAAAATTAGTAAAATTTGAAGCTTGAAAATGGCCTTCTAAATTAAATTGCATAAAAAGTGTGAATCTATAATTGACACCTAAAATAATTAATAAAAGAATGCAGTGTGTAAAATAAGTTTGAAATAAAAACAATGTAAAGACAACAATTTCGAAGCTTAATAAATGGACCATTTGAAAAGCTCGCTGACACTTGGGCACCTAGTTTGCATGAAAGGTCAAAGTTCGACGTCCATCTTCGTTCTCCTTGTTCCCGCGTGAACTATGTAAGAAATCGTTTTGTAATTCGCAAAGGAGGAACATATACATGCGATGGTACTAGCTAGTAAGATACATATCATAAATTCATCCCCCATGTTGCTTTTAAAAATTCACCTGCTTAAAAGCCGATACAGGCATCAAACTTTCATTCGTATCTCGTACACTTCTTCCCACGTTCTCATTCTTGAAATTTTCTTCTTGAAATTTGATAATTCGAATATTGGGATAATTTTTGACAATTATTAGGATTAAAAAATTGAAGAATTCTTTTTTGGAAATTTTTTTAGGTTAAAAATATTGGGAGACTTAAAGAGTTATGTGAAGATGTTTAGAAAGTGGGAAATTTGAAAGTTTGAAAACTCGAAAGGAAGATTGAAAATTTAGGTACATTTGGAAGTGAGAAATTTTTTAATTTTTACTTACAACCAATTTCAGTTTGAATGTTGGTTTATACTATCTAGAGGCTGTGTACTATCGTCAGATTCTGGGTTTTCTTGCAACCGGAAGTGGAAGGCAGTAGCTTAGGTGTGTAGCAGCTGGTCGAAGAAGAATTAACGCTCCCAGCGAGCGATCAGCCTCACCTACGATTTCCTTGCGAAACCAACATCGTTCAACGCCACTTTACTTTCATTTCAATTATGCGACTCTTACACACCCGTCATACTTTCTTACATTTCCATATTTCCAAAATAATTACCAGAAAAAAGTCATATTTTGAGGTTTAGAGTTTTGAAAATCTGGGGATTTGAGTATTTGGAGATTTGGGGAATTTTAGATTTCAGGACTTGGGGAGTTGGAAATTTTTTAGTTGGAAATTTAGGGAATTTGAGATTTGAAGATTTGGAGATTAGAGGATTTGGGGATTTGGGAATTTGAGGATTTGGAGATTTGAGGATTTGGAGTCTTAAGGATTTGGAGATTTATGGATTTTGGAATTTGGGGATTTGAGTATATGGGCATTTGTCTATGAGCAAATTTGGAAATTTGCAGATTTCCACATTTGAAAAATTGGAGATTTGAGCATTATAGTATTTGGAGATTTAAGGATTTGGAGATTTGAGCATTATAGTATTTGGAGATTTAAGCATTATAGTATTTGGAGATTTAAGGATTTGGAGATTTGAGCATTATAGTAGATTTGAAAAATTAAAGCTTTTAGAGATTTGCAGCTTCAAGTCTTAACAATCTGTAACCTTCACTATTTAAAAATGTCTAATTTATCAAATTTCAAAAATTATTAAGAACTTGATAATACTTGATAATAGATCTAAAAATATGAGAATGTGAAACCTTAAAAACTTGGACAATGACCAATTGTAAATACACACAAAGTCATCGCCCTTGATATATCTGAAGCCCTTGATAATACATGTCAAGGTCATCGACACCCATCACTCAAAATAATTAGAACCTCCCGAGTTGATGTAATCGTACGAAGATGACCCGTTTCCTTTGAACAGAGTAATATAGAAGTTGGAACGTTCCAGGATTCCATCGGTTTAAATTGATCCTGTTGGAGAGGGAAAAGGCTGTGTAGCTAGGCAGTGGTTGAAGATGCGCACGTGTGGTCTGCACGTCGGACGGATCAGCCCGTTTCCCGATGGGTAGTTCGTCGACGTCGTCTGATCGACCTTCGGAATCGAGGACACGTATTACATTGCGACTAAGGGGCGGAAAAGGACATCACTGACGTACGAAGACGAACGATATTCTTGAATAAAAAAAGACTCATCTGTCGATATTCTACCTTCTCAATGGATCCATTTTTCGTTCATTGTTGACATCGTTTTTATAGCTGACATTTATTTATCTTATTTCATCACTATGATCAAATTAGTATCTGTACTTGCTATGTATATTATATAAAATGTTTTTGGGTAAACATTTATTTTGTTGTTTGCAAAATTATTTTTTATTTCCATGTTGCCTGAATTTTAAAGGTATTTGATGTGTAAATTTAAACGTGTGGTAAAATTAAAATTAGCACTTCATTTTGTACTACTATGATAGAGTGAATTCAATTAAGTTGCTTTTTAAATGAAGGTATAAATAAAATGAAAACAATTTAAAAGATTGATTAAAATTGTTAGAAATAAAATTAAAAATATAATGAGATCATATAATAAATTATTTTAAACTGCTCAAAATAAAATAATAAATATAACAAGATAATATAATAAATTATTTTAAACAGCTCAAAATAAAATAATAAATAAAATTAAGTAACATATAAAATTGAATAAAATTAAAATAGAAATAAAATACAATAAAACAACAAATAGCATTTGAATCAAACTACCCTTAATAAAGTACAAAAATAAAATAAATAAAATGATAATAAAAATAATACAGTCTAAATAAATGTAGTGTACATAAATTTTGTAATATGATGTAGATGTATATACGTGAAGGAATAAAAAGATGACGCGATGACTTCAAAATGGCCGCCACATATTTCGGAAGCGTTTACGCGGGATTTGAAGTTCCCGCGACCTCCGGACGGAAACTGCAGAGGCCTCGGCTAATCATCCGTGCTCTCGACCCCGTTCGTCTCGGTGAGCACGGACAAACGTTGAAAAATCTTCTCCCCAATCGTCGAAACGAGCTCTAATTTTCGAACGTGCCTTGGAACGAGCACGAGAACTTTCAAATTCAATATATCGTGCATCCTAACCTCGAAACACTTTCGTCGTCGTGGAGAAACAATTGACGTCACTGAACGAATATTGGTTAGATTTAGGAGAAAGTGTGATACATGCAAAAAGATTTGGGAATTTGGAGACTTGGGAATTTAGGAATTTAGGGGGTAGGAAATTTGGAGATTTAGAAATTTGGAGATTTAAGAATTTGGAGATTTAAGAATTTGGAGATTTAGGAATTTGGAGTTTTAGGAATTTGGAGTTTTAAGAATTAGAAGATTTAGGGATTTGGAGATTTAGGAATTTGGAGATTTAAGAATTTGGAGTTTTAAGAATTTGGAGATTTATGAATTTGGAGATTTATGAATTTGAAGATTTAAGAATTTAATAATATAGAAATTTTTAGACTTAACCAACTTCTTGGCCATATATCCGGACATCCCCAAAAATAAAAATTCAAATAATATCCCAATTTACTTCTCCCTATATCTTTCGAATACTTTCCCAGTTTATTTCCCATCTTTCTCCAAACAAAAATGTCCCTTTCACGCGACCTCCCTAGAGTTATAAATTCCGAGGTCTGCCCTCGAAGCAGCAGCCAACGTTATGGTTATTTCACTTGCCTTGCTGGCACGGCTAAAGCGACTTTCCAACCCCATCTCCCGACGTAAAATCATATGTCCCCGATTACGAAGGTCCCTCGTACGTTGAACCATCGAGGACGGGGTGAACTGCTTTTTCCAACAGATATATCTCACTTTTAGGTCACAGTCAGTGCCCGTTGTCTTCGCTCGTCCGAGAAATCGCTTCGATTAATCGCCGCTCGATTATTACCCGATTCTTTTCCATCTGTCTCGGTAATCGCGTGTTTCACTTTTTTCGATAAATTCGAGACGATGGAATTCTTTCTCGCGTTCTTTTATCGTGATTCGATGGCGCGTGAGACTTTAATGGGATTTATGGGCTATTCCTCGCTCGATATTGCAGTTTTGTGCTGTGCAAGGTGTTCTAGGTGACTTTTATTTCATCGATTTTCAAATTTAACGATTCAATTTCTTTTTGTAATTTGCTAATTCTTAAATCTTATTCCCCTTTTTGAAGCTCCAAATTACCAAATCCTCAAATCTCTAAATTCTCAAATCCCTGAATTCTGAAATTGCTAAATTTCTAAATCCCTAAATCTCAAAATTTTCAAACTTCTAAATGCCTATATTCAAAAATTCCTAAAATTCCCCAAGTTTCCAAAATTCCCAAAATTCCCCATATTCCTAATATTCCCAAAGTCCCCAAATCCTCAAAATTTCCCAAAATCTCCAAAACTCTAAAAATTTCAAAAATTCCTCAAATTCCCCAAGTTTTCAAAATTCCCCGTATTCCTAATATTCTCAAAGACCCCAAATCTCCAAAATTTCCCAAAATCTCCAAAACTACAAATTCCCAAAATTCCCAAAATTCCCAAAATTCCCAAAATCCCCAAATCCTTAACTCCCTAAAATCCCCAAGTTCCCCACCTTCACTCATACTCCAACTCCCCAAAGTCCACCCAAATTGGCAATATACCAAGAGCGTCCTCATCACACCTCCACATCCCACCCCAAATCTCACCACCCCAAAGTACTCAATATCCAAGTAAAATCCCCCCAAAAAACCACTAGCTGCGCATCTAAACAACACGATCGCGATACAGAAGAGCGAAACGATCGTCGAGGCTTGTTATCGCTAGGAAAAATAAACTGGCATGGTTATCAGAAAGCATTAGGCGGAGCATATCAGCTAGTAGAGTATCAACGACCGACAAGCTCCTCGTGAATTTCGTTGTGGCTGGTTCATCGGCCTGTCCTTCGTATCTGGGCCGCTCCTATCCACCCATATCAGCCTCTTTATCATAATTCATGCCGGACGAGTCGGTGCATTGTTAACGTGACGGGAGATCACTTGGCTGGCTCCGCGATGTGGTTATACACACATTTGCCAGATCTACAGTCCGTTTCAGAACAACTCGTTACGAACCGTTTTAGAAGCTTCGAAAATTGCGAATCTAAAAAGTTTTTAGGGTGGGTCTCGACCAGAGCCTCTCTCCCTTGTGACAGTTTTTATTAACTATCTCCGAAAATATTAATTTTAGAGAAGAAAGTATGAAACAAAAAATGAAGCTCTTTGAAAGTTCCATAAAAAACGTTCTATACATTTTTTACGTAGACCTATTACTTTGGCTACTATGAAGAAAAATATTATTTGCTTCTGCCCTGAAGTCAATTTGACCCCCTGCCGAGATATTTTAGGTCACAACAGATGAACTAACAGGTTCACGTTAAAAATGTATATAACCTTCTTTGTAGAGCTTTTCATAAGCTTCATTTTTTGTTTGAAACTTTTTTCTCTAGAATCAATATTTCCTGAGATATTTAGTTACAACTGTAAGAAACTTAAAAGGGGGTTGTAAACAAGGGAGGGATAAATGCAGATCGAGTCTCAAGTCTGTTAAAAATAATTTATTATTAATATTACTTTGTGTAATATGCAGGTACTTTGTAGGGTACGTTTTTAGGGGTTGCTAATGGAAACACCCCTTTAATTTAAGATAAATAAGATAGATACTGTTATGAATGCCACTTTAGGCTAATAATTCCATGACGAGGGACTCGAAGAGTTTCACACCCCGTCCTCGGGGGTGTACGTTGTCGACCTTCAGTAATGGGGCCGTTCGTTCACCACCACCGACAAAGACACTAGTATATCATCCTCCCATAATCGACAAGGATGAAAATATGAATATCAAGAGGGAGAGAGATAGGTCAGAACAAAACGAAGGTAACTTTAGCGGTTTGGAATATCACTGAAACAAGGTTTGTAAAATATAAGTAAAATTAATATTTGTTATTTAAAAATTGATAAGTTCTTAGTTTTATAAATATCATGTTTTCAAATCTTTACATTTCTAAATCTCTAAATTTCCAAATATCCAAATCTCCAAATGTGCAAATGTCTAAATCTCCAAATGTCTAAATCTCCAAATGTCCAAGTCTCAAAATCTCCAAATCTCTAAGTATCCAAATTTCTAAATCTCCAAATCTCCAAAACTCTAAATCTCCAAATCTCCAAATTTCCAAAACTCTAAATCTTCAAATCTTCAAATCTCCAAAATTCTAAATCCCCAAATCTCCAAAACTCTAAATCTCCAAAACTACAAATCTCCAAATCTTCAAACCTACAAATCTCCAAATCTTCAAAACTCCAAAACTCCAAAACTCCAAAACTCCAAAACTCCAAAACTCCAAAACTCCAAAACTCCAAAACTCCAAAACTCCAAAACTCCAAAACTCCAAAACTCCAAATCCCCAAATCTCCAAATCTCCAAATCTCTAAATCCCCAAATCTCCAAATCTCCAAATCTAAAAATGTACAAATTCCCCACAAAATCCCGTAATTTCCCGAATCCCTGCATCCGTAAAATAGAAAAAGAGGGACGAAAGTTTCGAATTCAAAGCGAGTCCGAAGGAAATCGATCTGCATGTTCGCGCTTAGGAAAAGTCGAACGGATCCCCGGGAATTTAAACAATGCAACCGGCTTGGAATTCGCAGTCTCGCCGGTTAATCTCGAACTCTATTTAAATTTTGCTGCGATTTCCTGGAACGGGATAGAGGGACAACGTGCTCTGGAATCTGATCAGACGAGAACGCGTAAACATTTTCGACGTTGATATCGGACTGAATTATCGAGATCACTGATGCGATTTGTTTTACTAGGAGATTTTACATGATTTTCAGAAACTTGAAATTAGTACACGAATAGAAACGCCCATAAATAATCATTCCCTACGAAATGCAATTGATTCAGATATTTGTCCCATCTTCTTTAAGTGGCACGTATATAGCAGACACGAAGGTCGCATATCGTGTAAAAATACCTTTTTCAAGCAGTATTATAATCGAAGGGGACACGGTTAGTTGAGGATCACTGTACGTACAAGGCTTCCGAGTGCATTGCGCCCTCGTATACAGGGTTGTACGCACCACCACGAACGGGGGTGGCAAACGTGACGCAAATGTGTCAACAAGCTGCACTTTACCTTCACAAGTTTTGGTCGAGGACTTCTTCCTTCGGGATTTACTATATGTTACAAAATGTAAAAAATCTCTCTTCGAATCTCTAACGCGAACTATTTGCAACATTCTGCATAACTATTGTTGTTATAAATTAATTCAATTTACAAATATGCAAGTTTTTATTATTTTCAAATTTTCAAGTTTCCCTATAATTCCCCAATTCCATAATTCCCCGATTCCATAATTCCCCGATTCCATAATTCCCCAATTCCATAATTCCCCGATTCCATAATTCCCCGATTCCATAATTCCCCGATTCCATAATTCCCCGATTCCATAATTCCCCGATTCCATAATTCCCCACTTCCATAATTCCCCAATTCCTAAATTCCCAATTCCAAAATTACCAAAGTTCTAAATTCCCAAATTCGGAATTCCCCAAATTCTCAAATTTCCAAAATCCCCAAATTCCTAGATTCTATATTTCCAAGATCCCAAAATCCCTAGATCCCAAATTTCAAAAATTCCCAAATACCTATATTCCTAAATCCTTAATCCCCAATATCCCTAGGTTTCTACCGTCCTATGTCCCAAAATTCCTATATTCTCAAATTTCCACAGTTTCAAATCCCTAAATTTTTAAACTTCTTGAAATTTCAAATCCAAATTTTTCAAAGTTCTTCAGGTAATTAAAAGTGAACGAGTGGACAGTCTTTCCCCAACCGATTGTCCCTAGGGAAGGCGAATTTGCCGTTGACTGTACCTAGGAATTTCGACGTCGTGAAGGGAAAATGGTGGCGGTGCATAAACGCAACCACCGCTCCTGTTCTCGCTTTCCCGGATGAAGGAGGATAGAATCGCGGTGGCCGTGCGTTCGATCGGCTATTATGAAATGGCGAATTCAAGCCGCAGCGTGTGGCTCGGACGTCGAACTCTCGGCACCGCTCACGCCGTTACGAAATCAGGAACTTTCGAGTTGACGTATGTTCCTACGTACACGTTTGCCAAACCAGGATGAATTTCTGTCAATGCGTGCCCCAAATCGGCCTCCATTCGATCTACCTATATTCATGTGACCTTTGGTTCATCTATTTAGGAACAGTCCACATGTGTGCACGTATGGTCACATAGGTTAACGGGCAATTCATATGTTCGTGTATATAATTTCATGTAAGTGTTCGTTTGATATGTGTGTTCATATGTCAATATGACCTAAACATCCACATAGGTGTTCATGTATGTCCATATTTAATGTATGTCCACATACATGTTCACACATGTTCATATTAATTGAATGTTCATATTTGTATTCACATAAAGTAAACTTGCACCTGTATCCACATATGTCAATATGAACTGAATGGTCACATACATGTCCACATATATTTACATATACTAAACAGTCCCATATGTATTCATACAAACTACATGCCCACACGTGTATTCACGAATGTCCACATGTACTATACGTTCATGTTAAGATGCATATATATATGTTCACATTAACTAAACGTTCATATGTGTCCCCATAAACTACAAGCCCATACATGTTTCACATAAATTAGAGGACCACCCATGTGTCCACATATGTGAACATTAATTACACGTCCACATACACGTCCACACATATCTGCATAAGCTACAGGTTCACCTATGTATCCATGCACGTCAGCATAAACATCCACATATATGTCCACATATGTCTACACGAACTAAACGTCCGCATATGTTTGCACGAATTAATCGTCTACATATATCTACATGAACTAGACGTCTACAAATGTCTACATGAACTAAACATCTACAAATGTCTACATGAGCTATGTGTCTCATATGTCTCATATGTGTCCACGCAACTAAACATCCACATACGTGTCGAGGTTGTCCAAACCTGAGTATACAGGTGACCATAAAATGAGCAGGCATTTGATAAAAAACTGTTAACGAGAATGGTACATATCGAGTGTTATTGTTAGTAACGAGTAATTAGGAATAATGAAACGAGCAAAAATAGCGTACGTGGTTTTCGACACGCAAGATCAGTGTTCACCCCGACGAGGATGAATGTAACGGTGGCAAGAACTCGCGAGTGCACGCGAGCGAGGCTCGTTAGAAAGCGCCAAGGATAAGACCGCCCACTCGTGGCCGATGCAGTTCATAGTAGCTTACGATACTCTTACGAAATTCATTAGCGGCTAAATGCAGCTAACGGCAGGCATGCGGACCCGATCACGG
Organism: Megachile ligniseca; assembly: GCA_945859555.1. NCBI lineage: Eukaryota > Metazoa > Arthropoda > Insecta > Hymenoptera > Megachilidae > Megachile > Megachile ligniseca. The sequence goes on from OX243792.1 coordinate 4,898,985, forward strand.
GCAGTTCGGTCTCGTTATTAAAGGTGCCACTTACACGCGGGGAACGCATGCGAAAGGAAACCAGGCTTCGCAAACGAGGAGGCGAACGGAACCTGGCGCCTTCGGAAAACACAACGCTATCGAATAACAAACGATCTTATACGACGACATAAATCATCTACTTTCTACCACATTCTGCGATGTTAACGTGTCTACTAGATGTATACTAGTGAAATTGATTAGGACCACTATAAATTTTCATAACTTACTCGTTTTCACAATTGGAGACCAAATAATATAATTTATTGGCTACTAATAGGATACATTACCAATTCTAACATTTTCAATTCCAAAATCCTCAAATCCAAAACACCGAATTTCACAATTCCCCAATTCCAAAATTACCAAATTTCTAAATCCCCAAATCCCAAAATTTACAATTCCATAATTCCCCAATTCCATAATTCCCCAATTCCATAATTCCCCGATTCCATAATTCCCCGATTCCATAATTCCCCGATTCCATAATTCCCCGATTCCATAATTCCCCGATTCCATAATTCCCCGATTCCATAATTCCCCATTTCCATAATTCCCCAATTTCAAAATTACCAAATTTCTAAATCGCCAAATTCGGAATTCCCCATTTCCAAAATTCCCCAAATCCCAAAATTTACAATTCTAAAATCCCCAATTCCATAATTTCCCAATTCAAAAATTTCCCAATAAAATGTATCTACATGAAATGAACCACCTACATATGCTATACCTATCTACACAAAACACCTACACGATACATCCACACATGTATGCTGAATCCACACGTACATCAAATGACACATCTACATATATTAAATATATTTCCATGAAACAAAGCACCTACATCTGCTAAATGTATCTGCATGAAATGAAACATCTACACGTGCTAAATATAGCCAGCTGAAATATCTACTTCTACAATGCGTTTCTAATAAGTTGGCAGTTGGATGTAACGCAGATGCCAATGATTTGACTGACAAATTACGAGAAACACAACTGTAGATACAGTAATGTAGACAGATGCAATAACAGTGATGCTTAATTATGGATGTTATGAATGAACCTTCTCCTCCTACATCTTCGTCCCACCGTTTATGTAAATGTAACTTGTGTAGTGTGCAGTTGAAGGCAATGTTGTCTCTCTAGGGATAATGTAGAAAACTAGGGAAATGTGGTGATTTATGGTGGTGGGTGGAAAATTTGAAGAAATTTGGGAATCTGGGAAAATGGGGATGTGGACATTTGGAGACTTTACGAATTGGGGATCTAGGGATTTGGGAATCTAGGGACTTGGGGATGTGAGAATTTGGGGATCTGAGAATTTGGGGATTTGAGAATTTGGGAATCTAGAGATTTGGGGATTTAGGGATTTGGGAATCTAGGGATTTGGGGATGTGATAATTTTAGAATCTAGGGATTTGGGGATATAGGAATATGGAAATCTAGGGATTTGTTGCCTAGAAATTTGGTGACATAGAAATTTGATAACCTTGAAACTTGACAATATAGGGATATGAAAACCTTCAAAGTGAAAAATTCAAAAGAGACATTAAATAAAAACAATTTAGGGGATGAGCTAATATTTAAGTTTCAAATTGTGAACGCACCCTAAGAACTCGATTTTTTCACGAACTCGGCAACAGGTTTGATTGTTAATTTTCCTATGCTCTCAGGTTGCAACACAATAGGCGTTCAGTAATTGAGCAACCCTTTCGCTAGATTCCAGTCATTGCGAACTCGCCCCAATATAAATTCACAGATACCTTGTAGATAAATTCTGAATTACCAAAAATCTTCCAATTTAACTACTTCAAATCAATTACACTAAAAGCAATTACAAAAATAATCCTCAGTAAGATTACATCTCCTTATATAGCCGCTTATTGCAATATATGTAAAGATTAGGTTATGTTACAGTAATAAATATATCAGAATCTGAATTTTCACATCAAATCGTAGAATCACGATAGTTTGCAGTGAAATTAAATGAAGTGCAAGATAAGACAAAGTTAATATTGAGTTTTTACAATTGTAAACGCGCCATAAACGGCGCTGGCACGGGGTGGCGCTTACAAAATGGCTTAACCCGCGTCGCGCACGCGGAGGCGAAGAAAACCTGGTTCCACATACGCGAATCGATTATCTCTGTCTATTTATTGGCGATCGCGCATTATGCAATCGTTTCTGTACGTCTGTTCGACTTCGAATCTCTCCGATGTCGATGAACTGTCGCCGATCTCTTCTCTTTTTTCCGCGAACTTTCGTTTTTCTGCTCGGCGCGTTCTGGTAAACAGCAAACGTTTTACTATCAATTCGTCCAGCGGCGATAATCTCGATTCTTTTCCCTTCCGACGAACTAGCTCGGCCAGATATCGCCCGTTGGATAAGCCTGTCGATTTACCAGACGTTTGGTACGAACGCGATAGCCGAGATTAGCGAGCCAATGAGAACGCGGCTGAATTTAAGAGATGCACATGGAAATTGTGTTACGTGAAGCTGTATATTTTCGTTGCTGAGTTTTGCGTGCTGGGAGAATAACCGGGGGCTGCAGAAGGAAATATCGAAATTTTACGGTTTAAGTTTGCAATTTTTTGGTTTTTGGGTTTCGGGGTTTCGATTTTTGGAGATTCAGGTTTGGGAGTTTTTAAATTTGGGATTTCAGGATCTAGGAATTTTTTAATTTTCTGTTTAGATTTGAGGATCTAGGAACTTTTTTCATTTTCTGTGGTTTAGATTTGAGGATCTAGGGATTTTTTAATTTTCAGTTGTTTAGATTTGAGGATCTAGGGATTTTTTAATTTCGAAAATTCTCAAATTGTCAAATTTTCTATTTTCTGTATTCTCACAATTCTTAATTTTGAAATTGCCAACTTTATACATCTCCAAATTTTCAAATTCCTGAACTACCAAATAAATCCCCAAATTTCTTAAATTCCTGCTAAATAAATCCCCAAATTTCTTAAATTCCTGCCAAATAAATCCCCAAATTTCTTAAATTCCTGCTAAATAAATTCCCAAACTACCAAATTAATTCCACAACTTCCTAAATTCTCAACTAAAAATTTCTGAAAGTAAGAATTTATAAAAATTTCATAATGACTCAATTTTTCAAGCAATCTAATCCTCAACTACTCATGTTTACGCATGGGAAAATGTTTGATGAAATCGCGACGAACCGAGAGACACGCAATTCTTTACATCGCTGTCAACCAACGAATATTTCCGTCACTTTCGAACAAATCCACTAAAATGCTGGCACTAGTATCGTTTGAACCTCTGCCAAGTAACCTTCATTGATACCAGCCCAAGGATTAAAATGAGACTGTCATCGTACGAAATACATCGATATTGCTTTTCATATTCAACCACTGAATTGATCACAGAAACCGTATGAATCTACCATGATCAATCATCTTTCAAGTTTCTCTTCTTTATCAAGAATTTTATTAAAGTACTCTTTTCTTAAAATTTAAAAATTTTCTTTTAATTTTACATGAGACTACTGTCAAGCTTAAATTATTAAGTTCAAAGTATTTTAGTTATTCAAGTCTAAATTATTTAAATTACTCAAAATCCAAGATCCAAAGTTTTCATTTGTATTATTCAAGTTCATTTCACAATTAAAAATTTAGTATTTTTATTTCAACAAAGCTGAAATCGCACAAATTCAAATTATTACACTTGAGCAAAATGCAATCTTCAAAATTTGAATCAAGATGCAAAACTAAATAATTGAAATAAATAAATCTGATAGGAGGTGAAATGTCCAACCCTGACCAGGGTGCACCATAAAAATGCAACTCAGCGCGCGGTTACATAATTCGCAAACTTAGTAATTGGGATCGATTAATCGAGGAGAATTCGAGCATGGAAAGAGAGACGCAGAGAGAGTGAGAGAATAGCAGTCGCGATGGTTGTTGTTGTTCGTGTGCGTGATCCGTGCCAGTAACGCCGAAAGTGTCCCACTAATGCGAGAGTACAACGACCTGGTGTCTCTCCTTTCCCTCCAACCAGGCCTCACTCTCTTTGCGTCATCAAACGCCTCTAATAACGCACTGTCGTTGTCACTTGGTTCGATACGAGCCCGACCTGTTTCACGCCGAGGACCGACAACAAGTTTCGCTATGCGATTGCATTCGTAACAGGCATTCCTGTTGCTGAAGCACGTCGATCCTCTACTACTGTGCGATTCCTTCTCCTTGTTTCGCCATTTCGTTGCGCGTACACCGTGGTAATTGTCGTTTACCATCGGCCATATTTCACGAGGGAACTTGTTTCGAATTCCAAGTGTTTAGTAATAACAAATTCTCCTTTTTCATATAATATTCATTTTTATAATATTCATTACAATTATAATATTCATTACAATTATAGATTTCATATAATATTGATACAAAGTAGATTTTGTACGTAGAAAATATTCATACAAAATATAATACATTGTAAATAATATACACTAATCGATATCTCATTAATATGCAGTATATCTACACTTTCCCCACACTTTTATCTATGAATTTATATATATTTTCCTTCATTCATGTTTGATATAATAGTATTTACATTTATTGTACGTTTATAGTTAATGGTAGAACATTTATTTAGTTTGTTAAACACGAAGTGGGTTTTCTTCGTACACCTGTGTTCGTGAGATTTGCGCATGCGCTGACCGTGCTGTGCCCGCACCAACGTGCGCAGTAGATACGTAATTCGCGACTGCGCATATGTATTAACAATAGTACGTTTCGAAATTGATTTAGACTTTATAATTAAATATTTAAACTTTAATTAACATTGAGTATGTTGTATACTGTCCTTAATATGTTAGATATGACAATAAACTATGGAATTGTGTTTTGTCGAGTATTGCTGTAAATTATAATACGATGTGTGCTTATTATTGTTCCATGTGTGTTTCTGTAATATATTATACTACTATGTGTGTTATTGTAATATATTATGTTGCTGCGTGTTATTGTATTATATTATACTACTACATGTGTTACTGTAGTATATTATACTCCTACATATGTTATTGTAATATAATATACTACTACCTGTTATTGTAATATATTAAGCTACCACATGTGTTACTGCAATACATTATGTTACTCCGTGTATTATTGCAACATATTAAGCTACCATGAGTATTATAAAAATTCTATGTGTGTTTCTGTATTATAGCATGCTACACCGTATAATTATAACACATGCTACCCCGTGTATTATTATAAATATTCCACCAAACGTATTACAATAAATTGCCCCACACGTCCATACGACAATATATCAAATTAAAACTCCCATGTTCGTTAAATGAAATTTGAATCCCTTTGACTCCACCGAAAAAGCAAGTTCGTTTATCAAGCATAATATCAGAACAGTAAATGCAGTCGAACTCAAAGGGATGCAAATGAAATTTACAAATGGCCATTCAATTACGAACACCAATGGCCGTCAATTAGTTTGGCATTGCTTATCCGAACGAAACACGGTTCCACGGAAATCAATGCCGGTGCCGGTTGAACGAACGCGAAACAACTTTTAATCATCGTCCGGAAAAAAAAAAATGAACGCGGTTTATAAACGACGAATCGGATCTATGTATATTCACCATTCTCTTTCTCGCTGAAAATTCTAACCTTCTGCCTTCTGCTAGACATTAGCAAATCGTTCTGATTATCGATCATTAAATCTTGCTTGTACATACTGTGCCGGAGTGCTGCTGTTAAGTAGACACTTTCATACGATCGCGTCAAGGCTCTCGATTTCGTATTCGATCTCCCTGTTTCTTTTATCCTGCCTTGGCGCACCTATAGGTTTCAATTATTATTTGCACATATTTTTAATTTCTTTAAATAACACAACAAGCGTTTTCTGTTGCAATAGAGTCTTGCTGATTTTCATGTACTGATTATCTCCTGTTTCTCGACCCCCGGGGAAATATTTTTTCTTTCTGTATGGAGGCGTGAAGAGTAAAGCTTTCACTTAAGGACTTTTGCTATTTTAATTTGAAAATTGTTGTTGGTTAGGTTAGGTGTGAGTTTTGAAGAGTATTTGTGCTATTTTAAATTTAATTATTGTTAGGTTAGGTTTCTCTCTTCAGCTCTCAGGGAAAATTATTTTTTCATTTTTCAGATTTAATTATTCGTTGGTTAGGTTAGGTTAGGTTTTGACTCAAGGATGGAACTCAGTTTAGGTTAGGTCAAGTTAGGTTAAATTTGACTAGGTTAGGTTAGGTTTTGACTCAAGGATGGAACTCAGTTTAGGTTAGGTCAAGTTAGGTCAAATTTGTCTAGGTTAGGTTCGATTTGCCTTAAGTAATGGTTCGAGCTAAGGTTAGTATTGTACTCAGGTTAGAATGAACCCTTCTAGGTTAGGTTAGATAGAACCACAATTACCTTGAAATTAATGCTTGAACAAAAATAATAGACTCGAATAGTGAAATTTAATCTAACATTGTATCATAATCAGTCACTTTCCTTAATGACCTCTTAATGACGTCATTGATACACATATCATTAAATATTAATTAAATATTAATAGAAGATATAGACACATTTTAATTGAGTTCTAACAAATCGATCACATAAGATGAATTAACAAATTTTCCAAATATTTCCAACTGTTCCAAAATATCTAAATGTATAAAATATTGCAAGGTATTTAAAAAATTGCAAACTGCAAAACAAACAAATTGCAAAACATCGCAAGATATCTGTAAATAAACATTTTCGAGAATTTAGAAACCTAGAAAGAGTTCATCAAAGTACCAACTTGATATATTGCAAGAAATCGCGGCCGTGTCAAATAGAGCATCGAAGATAAAGGTATCGTCACACTTGTAACGTCCACAATAAATAAAGAATCGGCAAGTTCACGATGCCACAATGGGATCCGCCTAACGAAACGTCTCGGTTTTCTTTCCTGTAGCCTTCAACTATGCGCTCTCAAAAAGCGTTCGAAAACGGACAACAAAAAGTTTCGCTTTCCATACGTTACGTGTGCACACGGCGGATCGTGCGCGCGCCACACGCTCACGCTCGCGCCTTTCGTACACGCGGTGTGTCAGTGCGCCGGCCTAGATTCCCGTGGGTTCAACACTCGCTATCGAGGTGACTGCTGCTCGCTCTCGGCTTGCTCAACGCAACCCAACGACCGACTAAGCTCCCACCGAGGAGCGCAGCCACCGTTCGTGGAACACCGTGCCCGTACCACCTCATCCACCGGGCAAACGCCACATATTAACGACGGAACACGTGTCGTTTCTGAATATCCGAACACTTTGATACAGTCGTACGCGTTTAGATACTAATTTGTCGCTGGTACAATTAAGATAAGGGTATTAGGGAATTTGCCCCGGGGGCTCAGATGGACTTCTAGGGCATTGTACGGTAACTGAGCATTTAGGGTAATAAGTCACTGGATTCACTGTTAGTCACTAAAAAAGTCAGTAATGTTTTTTAGATTTGTGTATTTATGGTTAGGTTAGGTTTATATCCCTAGATGGTTATGAGGAGAAATTACTATTGTAGATCTAGTAACTTTAGGTTTTTGTAGAATTGAATTATTATATTCTCAGATTTCGGTGTCAGTAGATTTCGCAATTTTTATATCCCTAGGTACTTATTTTCCTAAATCCCTATGGACCTGTATCCATAGATTACTAGATTCTGGATCTGTTGATCTCTAGATTAATAGATGCCTGGATTATTAGATTTCTCGATCTGTAGATTACTAGATCTTTTGATCTCAAGGTTACTAGATCCCTAGATTAATATATCCTTAAATTACAATATCCCTAGATTTCAAGATCCTTAAATCACAAGATCCCTAGATCACAATATGCCTGGATTTCAAGATCCCTAAATCACAAGATCTCTAAGTCACAAGATCCCTAAATCGCAATGTCCCTAGATCACAAGGTCCCTAGATCCCTGCATCCTTAAACCCCAACATCACAAAATCCCTAAATCCTTAAATTCTCATCTCCATATTTCCAGATTCGCCAATTTCTGCATCCTCACTTCTTGCACCTCAAAATCCACAAAATCACCCATCCCAAAATCCCTATATTCCCCCATCCGAAAGTCCCTAGATCTCCTGACACCTCATCTACGAACAAATCTTATAACACGTCTATACATCCACACATATTATTTTGTACCTCCGACTATTAACACTGACGTAACTTCAGTCCCAGCTATGTATTAAAACACATCGATAAGCAATAAGGTTTATGAGATTGTAAAATTGCACCGATACAATGTACGTACGTGGAATTATACAGAAGTGGTTCAGCCAGCAAGAATCGAAAAATGATGAATCAACAGGTGAAATTGAAGATAGACGGCGATAAAATTGTGATAGGATCAGATGATGTGAGGTACACGAGGGGACAGTATGTGTCACGCAACCGGCGATCAGGGAAAGTGGTTATACTACTCTGTGTCCTTTTGTTCGCGACTGCAGCGGGTTACTTAACTCATCCAAACTTGACACCTACGCACGAGGCTAGTATCATTGTTCAGGAATACCTGAAGATTGACTGTTTGACCGAATTCCAGTCACGAGAGAGTCCGAGAAAATGATGCTATGTGCAAGCAGACGTTTGCGATGTCTGGAGGACATCTTTTATGATGATGCATGCTACAATGCTTTTATACTCACTTTTGCTAGGGATACTTATTCTATGATGTTGAGAACTGATTTAGATTTTACAGGGTTCATAGGTAGGGTTCTGATGATCTAGGGAGTTTTATTAGACTTCATGTTGAGAAGGTTTATAGGGACCCTAGGGAATGTTACAGTACAAGGGAAGAAGTTATAGTGTGCATTCGATGTGATACGAAAGAGTTTATTTGGGAAGAGAAGTATTTAGAATGGCAGACTATTTATAATATCCCTAGAATTCCAAATTTGTAATTCCCCAAATCCCTAAGTTCCCAAACTCTCAATTCTCCAAATCCCTAAATTAACAAATCCCCAACTCTTCAACTCTTCAGGTAACCAAATCCCTAAATTCCCAATTCCAAAATTCCCCAATTCCTAAATCCCCAATTCCTAAATCCCCAATTCCTAAATCCCCAATTCCTAAATCCCCAATTCCTAAATCCCCAATTCCTAAATCCCCAATTCCTAAATCCCCAATTCCTAAATCCCCAATTTCTAAATTCCCAATTCCATAATTCCCCAATTTATAAATCCCCAATTCCTAAATCCCCATATCCTAAATGCCTAATTCCATAATTCCCCAATTTATAAATCCCCAATTCCATAATTCCCCCATACCAAAATTCCCCAAATTCCTAAATTTCCAATTCTAAAATTCTCCAATACCAAAATTCCCCAAAACCCTAATTCTCCAAATCCCTAAATCCCGAAATCCCCAACCTTTCAATTCCCCAAATAACCAAATACCTAAATCCCCAAATTCTCAAATCCCAAAAATCCCCAAATCCTCAATATCCTCCTCAACCCTCCACTATCCAAATCCTCGCAATTTCCCTGCAATACAAAAAATGCAATATAACAAGATCCCCATAAAATACCCACCTACATCCTCCATCACCAAATCCACTTCCCTACATCCCCCAAACTCTCCCCCGAAACGCATCTCCCCAAACCACCCTCTTCACCCCTTAAACCATCTCGATATATCGCCGCTATCATAAAACAAATCAAACTAAATCAACCGATTACACGATTGCAAGGATCCGCTCGATTATTCGAGCGACATCCAAAGAGGCACCAATCGAGAGTGGAATTAGCGAGATTCAGAGCAGTAGCCTCGAGAGAGGCTCATCAATCGGCGCGAACGTCGAGGCGGGATGGCGGGACGCTGTGCGGGGAACAGCGTGGGGGGGTGGGGCGAGAGGGGTGGGGGCAGTGATCCAGTGACAAAGTGGGATCAACGCGGTGTGTGCTCGAGAAACTTCTGGAAGGCAGAGCGAAACTAAACTACAGTTACCGGACCGGTTGCACAACACGGAGGCCGGGTAACTCCTCGCGGTGCAGCGACCGTTCGAGGACGCGTTTCGAGCAGTTCAGCGCGTGCTGTCCGCCTACTTTTACTTTCGTGCGCGTGCAACACGCTCTGACCGATATTACGGGATCGCAGGGACACCGCTTGATCCTGGATCGACGTCGGTTCTCACACATGCGAATAATCCTGTTTCGTAATGCTGCGTTTAACAGAGACTTCTTGGATGCTGAGGAACCGATTGGGTTAAGGACACTAGGGGGAGCCGGGGTTGAGACACTTTGGATGGGGATTTATGGGATTTGCAAGTTTGGGGAATTTTGTTTGACGTTGTAGGTTTTTGAGATTTTTAGTATTTGGGTTGTGGGTACTTTGAGATTATCCATTTTTGTTGCTGGTATAAGTCCCTAGATTCTTATATGATGGATACAAGTACCTGAGTCGAGAAGTTACTAGGACTATGTCTTCAAACATTAGATCTCCAAATTTTCAAACTCTACAAATTCCCCAAATTCGTCAAACTCCCTAAATTCCCCAAACTCCTCAAACTCCCCAAATTGTAAAATTGTAAAATTCTCCCTAAATTCCCCAAAACCCAAAGTCCCAATACGTCTAATATCCCCTCAAATTAGAATACTCCCAAAATCCCAAAAATCTCAAAAATCCCCAAATTCTCAATGAATGAAATATGAGTGACAGAAAAAAAAAACCGATGGTATCACAGAAATCATCTGTGTATCATTCGCAACAGCGAAAGCGATGAGAGGCTAGAATTTTAATGGCTACATTAGTACCCGAAGAGATGAATGACCAATGATTTATGTGTTTGATGATGTATATCCTTTTACGGATCTTGGTAGCACAGAGATACTAGTAGAAATCAATCTCTCTAACCTCCAACTGTAGATACAACTTACTCGAAGTATTATGATATCATAGATACCTCCTGCACATTATGGATGCATGCAATTTGTCGTGTTGTGAGGATAACGTTAAGTTTCTTCATTTTTTATTATTTTGAGTAGGACTGTTGCAGTACACACGGCCATATATAACGAGGGATGTATTTACATGTTATATTATACTAGTACAGTAAGTAGTTGTAAGTGTTATTAATATTCAATGATGTAAGGATATATGACTACTGTTGTGGTCTGCACACGGTCATATATAGAGAGCAATGTATTTACACGTTATACCGTTCGCTATATCGGTCATATAAACGATATAGATTGCCTAGATCGGTCATAAGTGATCTAAGTTGGCTGTGTCGGTCATATAAACAGTATAGACTCGCTATATCGGTCATAAACGATAGGCTTGCTATATCGGTCATGTAAGCAATATAGATTCGCTATATCAGTCATAAACTCCATAGAGTTCCTATATTGATCATATAAACAACATAGATTCCCCATATCAATCAAATAAACACCAAATTCGCAATATCGGTCATATATCCGGACATCTCCATACTTCGCTCTAAACAGAACGCTAGCGCGTGGAAAGCAGCAAGTGGAGGAGGGCACGGTTAAAAGAAACGAGAACGAAAGTAAAAATCCGTCCCCGTTGAGAGTCACTGGCTAGTGTGTAATAGTTTCGATCGAAAGGAGGTTACGGAGTGACTGAACTTTGGCTTCGTTTGTGTGCGAGGCACACCGTGTGCGCGTTTAACGCACACAGACACACGGGAACGTGCAACGTACACGTACGTACGATCGCACACATACGACGACGAAACATCATCCCAGAGTACGCGAAAGAACACCGCTCGTGCAAGTCGGTGCATTGAAATCACTATGGTTTCGCGGGGGACCGCGGAGTGTCGCCACGTGTCGCGACGATATTTTACGCTTAGGAATTTGAAAATTTCGTAAAATGGTGTTGGAGGCTATTTGAGATGGTATTTTGAAAATTATTTGAGATATGAGTTATTTTAAAAATTGTTTGAAATATGAGTTATTCAAAAATATATATAGCATGAGACAAAAATTATTTAGAGCTTGAGTTACTAATTGTTTGAAACATGAGTCCCTAAAAACTTGTTTAAAACCTCAATTATTAAAAATTATTCAGAACATATGAATTATTTTTTAAAACAGTCTGATCTAGATAAAAAATCCTTCAAAAATAACAAATATTTTGATTTTATAATAACTTGCATATTGTCAGTCGTTTTTAGAAAAATAGTTTTGGAAGTTTAGGTATTTTTAAATTTGAAAATTTGAAAATTTTTTAAATTAATTTGACAATTACCTATCTAGTTACACTTTAACTACTTGCTACCATCAGAGCCTTACGAAATTTGAAAGTGCACACGAACATAAAATAGTAGTATTTAGGACACTTAGAGACCCAAATGCAATAAAAAAACGAAAGTACAAACAAGCAGCGAAAGAATGACGACCTTCAATAATTCATCACGCTGTGATTTTGTCGATTTAATGCTAATTTTGACACGTCTTTGTGAGCGGGTAACAAGAAATTCCTCGTCGTTACCTTCACTTTTAGGTTTATGTACTCATATTCATGTACTTTCGTCATTATTCTTGCTTCAGTGCTGATAAGAATTTCAATATACGAATTGTAGGTACAAATTGTTAATCGTGTTCTATCACTCATATTTCAAACATTAACATTTATTAAACGTCATTTCATTAGATATTAAATAAAACAAAAAATAGTTATGTCAATAAGATGGAGTCATTCAGAAGGGAAATTCATCTTGAAATAAATCTCTACAAATTATTTTAAAAACATTTCAAGCTTATGTATTAAAATTATATTTATATTTAAAATAAAATATAACAAGCTACTTCTATCATACTTGTGGTCTATTAATTTCTTTTCTCTCTTCAAGTATTTTTAAAATAATTTTATCTTACAATTATCATCTAGGAGAAAATTGTTATAGTGTCAAAAAAGTTGGAAGAAATAGTTAAATAAAAATTGTGATAAATATACTAAAATGTTCTATGATTTAATAAAATATCTCCAAAAACCTCCCTCAAATAAAATATCTCTACCTAAATATCTCCACCTTAGAAAACCACCCCATTTCTAAAATAGCACAACAAACTAAAAATGACCTAAATGCGAAGATAAAAAGTAGTATCTACACCTTGTCAATTACAAGGACCCAAAACTTTCTCGCTTCAAAAGCAAATAAGACCGCCGCAAATCGGAGAGGTTCACAGACAAATTCACTTTCGATTCGGCATAGTTTCGGAGACAGAAAATCCAGCCAGCTGTTCGCTGCAGTGAAAACTGCATCGCGACGACTTTCACGTCGTCGAGGCGGGTAGACAAGAATGTTATCGTCGAAGAAAGCGAAACCGCCTCTATAAAGTTGCTGTTCGCTGCAATTGCCACACGATTCGTAGCAATGCAGTTGCGCAACACACTTTTGCGGTAAGGATACTTAATACAACCGCCTACCCTCTCACTTCGTCAACAATACGGAAAATCACTTGGAACGTTCATTGACGTCGATATATTAATTATCATCGTTCAGAACTTATGGAAATTTCTTCATTTTTAGGTTTAAGTAGAATTTTGAGTTAGGTACTTTTTATTAATAATGGCAAGGTTAAATTTACCTTGAGGAGTGAACAGGAAAATAAATTAATTTTGTGTGAGTACATGTGATGGTAAGGTTAATTTCATCCCTTAGTCTTCGAGGTTAAATAAAATTTCGAACGATGAATTTGTATAAAAAATTGCAGGGTGAAATTCAGTCCATGAGTTAAGGGTTGAAAATTTCAGTCGACTTTATATAAATACATAAGTGATTGCAAGGTTAATTTCATCCCTTGTCTTCAAGTTTAAATAAAATTTCGAACGATGAATTTGTATAAAAAATTGCAGGGTGAAATTCAGTCCATGAGTTAAGGGTTGAAAATTTCAGTGGACGAATTTATACAAAAACATAAATGATTGCAAGGTTAATTTCATCCCTTGGTCTTCAAGTTTAAATAAAATTTCAAATTAAGAATTTATAGAAATAAATAAGGGATGATTGCAAGGTTAACTTCATCCCTTAATCTTGAAGTCTAAATAGAATTTTAAACGACAAATTTATAAAAATATATAAATAATAATTACAAGGTAAATTACACCCCTTGGGATTCATGTATAAGCAAAATTTTAAGAGATGAATTTGTATAAACTGATATTTCATCCCTTAGTCTTCAAATCTAAATAAAATTTCAAACGACAAATTTATAAAAATATATAAATAATAATTACAAGGTACACCCCTTCATGTACAAACTGAACTTTAAGGGATGAATTAATATAAACGATCAAGTAATTACCACAAGCTAAATTTCATCCCTTAATCTTCAAGTTTAAATATGAAAGAATCTTATACAAAGATTGATTGTAAATGAATTTAAGTAAAGTTTAATGATTGCAATATTTCAATCTTTTTCTATAACTTGTGAGTAACGGTTGATAAATGATTTGAGGGGTTGATTCAAGTAGATTGCTTTCGTATCGGGCAAGTCTGATCTACGTATTCGCAGTAAGTAGTAGGTGGCAGTACAAGTCAGACCACGAGAAGAAAATGAGTTCGATATGGCAGTTTACAACGTTGCCGACAGAAAGCGCCAGCGTCGCGTCCTCTTCTGACATCTGTTGACCGCACGATGAATTACGATGCTGTTTTATAATTGCAACAGGTACCACGTGGTTCAATTTTAAACACGTGCTCGTGATATATTGCAAAATCCATTTTGACATAGTGAAAATTGTAAAAATTACTTACGTGGTAAAATGGTAAAAATATAGAAATTATCAAGTAGTGAGATACTAAAATCGTAAAATAGCAATATAGTAAAATAATGAAATAGTAAAATAGTGATATAGCAAAATAATAAAATAGTGAAATAGTAAGACAGTAAAATTATTAAATAGTAAAATGCAAAAACACTAAAACAGTAATAAGGTAAACTAGTAAAATACAAAAATACTAGAACAATAATCTAGTGAAACAGTGATGTAATAAAATAGTAAAACAGTAAAATAAAATAGCAAAACAACATCTGATAAAAATAATTAAAACTGAAGTGACATAAATTTAAATTAAACATAAATTTAAAGTAAATAAATTATAAATGTAATTTCAAAATATTTAAGTATATATGGCAATTTTATTTTAACAAATAATTAACAAGTTCAAAATCTCAAAATTTATCTAAACTTACTTGTGTCACGTGTAAGCATCATTGATATTAGGGTTGTTGAAAATATTACCAGCATGTTACTCACCTGAAACAAAAAAGAATGCAATCATGTTAGTATTGCAGAATTATAATTATAAACTTAGAACGTGAAAAATTTGGAAATTTGAAACTTTGGAAATTTTATTTTCAAATTTGGAAATTTTTTAAATTGAGAACTTGAGAATTTAAAGATTTGGAGATTTGAAACTCTGAACATTTGAAAATTTCAAATTTTCAAATTTGGAAATTTTTTAATTTGAGAACTTGAGAATTTCAAGATTTGGAGATTTGGAAATTTGAAAGTTTGAACACTTGAAAATTTCAAGATTAAAATATTTAAAATTGAGGAACCTGTAAATTTGGAAGTGTAAAATTTTAATATACATATCAAATAAAATTTCATAGGGAAAGAAAATTAGAATATACAAAAGTAATCGTCGACCTCGACCGCAACTGTTCAACAGGTGCGTATCGCCATGTGATGTGCCACGTCCTGAGAAACGCGATAATAATAAAGATCAATTCCGATGAAATTAAAACGATAATGAATTCGAGGTTGAGACGTGTTCGCGATCGAGCTAGGGGTGACTGACCGGCCGTCCACCCCGTGCGTTTATATAGTTGCAGCGGAGAGTGTACGAGCAACTTGAAGCGGGCCGACGAGGACAGCTAGCTGCTAGAAGAGGATCGCGCGGTCAGCAACGCGACGCTATCATCATCTTGTGACAAGCATTGGCTAAGCAAAACGACACACGAACGAGAAACGAGGGAGAACGTTCGACTGCCATTGCTCTAGGTTAGGGACGTCCACATAAATAATATGAGTAACGTCGTGTCAAGGAAATTGGGAGAATCGAATCAAGGACGACGTTCGAGCTTTGCGTTCAAATTTTTCTCTACTTTCACACTTTTTCGATGTATTTCTATTTCCTATATTTTATTTAAAGTTCTAAAAAAATGACCACGTAAAAATTTTATTCGTATTCTCAAAACAAAATGGCTGACTGTCAATTATAGCAAAGAATAACTAATTTTGAAATACAAAAATTGACTTAAAACTTGATGACATAAAAGTTTCACAAAATGGCGATTATAATACATGAAATTAAAGCTTAAAGTTTCTAGAAATTAACTAGCTAGATATTTTATTCATATCCTCAACACAAAATGGCTGATCGTCGATCATCACATATGCCAAAGTGAAATTAATATATTACACATATCCTTTATACAAGTCTACTAATTTATTTAAATGAAAATTTAATATCATACATTGAATTATTATCATTCTGAATATGTTCTAAGCACAGAAATATTAATAATATATTTGTTTTAAGACAAATGTCATATAAAATGTTTATTAAATCTTCTTTTGCAAATAACAAAAGTAAATTTGTCATTTTATTTAAGTTTGTATATGATGTATGTATGTAACATATATGACATATGCAATATACTACATGTATGCACAATATGCAATATGTCACATATATGATACCTATGCAATATATGAAAAATACAGTAAATGTACATATATAACTACATCCATTTTGAATTAATTTTTAATCTCCTAATAAATTGAATATCGATTGAGATAAGTAATTCAAGCAAAAAATCGAACGATCCAACAAAAGCAGACTCGCTGATCTGATTAAATTTCCTGCGTGTCCTCGGAAAGAACCCTCGTTTGGATCGTTAATCAACTCCTTCCAAGTAGTCGAGTAAGACGATTATAAGCCAATAATCCGACAAAATCCGATCCTGATAAATGTCTGATTAAAACAAAGCTCCCTCAAATGTCCCACACCTCCGTTTCCATCAGAATTGACTGAAAATGAACTTCCCAAATGTTGTTACATTAATCAACCAGAACATTAATTAATTACCACTGAAGGTTTCGTGAAATTTTAATTCCATTGAATTATTCAATAATTTTCTCATAATTCGCATTTTCCGATATTTCAATAACTCCTGGATGAAAACTAATTTGATAATATCAAGGTTTTAGAACTCGTAAATTCTGACTTATAAATTAAAAATAAATTACAAGAATGTTAATTTGTGATAAAAATTACGAAGAACTTTTTTTACATAAAGCTCTTAGGACAAATAAATACCCAAACTACAAATCACATAAAAGTTCCAATCGACTAACACCACCTACACATGAACTTTTCAAACGAATAAATATTCAGTCGAACTTCAAATTTCCAAATAAACCTGCAAACTCTAAAACCTCCACGTAAATATTCAAACACACATTCGATTAAATAAATATTCAACCAATAAATAGTTTCTGAATTTTGCAAATTCAGTTCGATTTTTGATATTCGTTTAAGGTAATAATTTTTAATATTTACCTGTGTTTAAATTTGTTAGGTTACTTAATAAGAATTTGTACATAAATCTGAGACATTTCCGCCATGAAATTCGCGAGGATTGATCCGCAGAAGCATAAAATGCAGCAAACACCGAAAGTGTGTAAAGAATTAGATGTCCCTCAGTGTTCAGCAAGTTCGATCCTCTTCTCAGTAAGCATCCCTAGAAACCCGGCAGGACTTCCAACCCCGGAGACCTTCACCCCATTTAGCCTTCACCGAGCTCGCTCGGTTCCGGGCTTCCGAGCGACTATATATCAGCGACCACCACGGGGTTCTTTGCCCATGAACTCGCGTTTGAAACCTGGCACGGGCACGGGCAAGGCTCCACCTCGCTGATAACAGTAAACGTAGGTGAAGGACGCGGCCGCCGGCGGAATTATATTCGAATATACGGGAGGTTTGATATGTCGCTTTTCTTGCATTTTACGTTTATGTACTATTGTGGACGAGTGTGGAATACTTTGTGGAGGAAAATTGTATGAAATAGGGAGAGGAAGTTGATGTGGAGGAATTGGGGTGTGGATGCAAGGGTCTGGTGCAGAGTTAGGGGAATTTGAGATTTTGGGATTTTGAGATGTTGGGATTGGGAGATTGTAGGATTTAGGGATTTAGGGACTTAGAGATTTTTAGTTATTTTCGTATTTAGGTATTTAGGTATTTAGGTGTTTAGATGTTTAGATGTTTAGGTATTTAGGTATTTAGGTATTTAGGTATTTAGGTATTTCGGTATTTAGGTATTTAGGTATTTAGGTGTTTAGATGTTTAGGTATTTAGCAATTTGAATATTTAGGTACTTAGGTATTACTAGTAATCTAGCAATTTCAAAATCTATAGGTTTACGGATCTACAGATTTAGGTATTTAGGTATTCAGGCATTTAGATATTTGAATATTTAGGTAGTTAGTTATGACTAACAATGTAGTAATCAAGAAATCTATATATCTACAGATGTACAAACATAAAAGCGCACTTATCAAAAAATTTATTGGTTTGTTCGTATAACCAGTGACATAAAGCAGTAGATATTTAAGAATCAAGGAGCATATGAGAATACGGAACGCCTCACCACAGCCCTGACCTTAAACGTGCCATCGAAGTTGCGCGCCATGCAGCCCGGCGATATCGATAAAATCTCGGTATTATTATGGAAACGTCTGAACAGCAATAAGAGAAATCCCCATAGGATCGGGCAAAAGCTATCGGCGTGCTCGCATTTTGGGGTCACTGGATGAGGAGGAACGTAGGCAGCAGCACGTGCCGCTTTTCGTTGTCCTGGCAACGATGACCTTGTCCCGCGCAATCAACCCCGGAATCCCGAATACCCTCTCTTCCGGTATCTTCGCCAATCTGGAAAGGCCATATGGTGATAATGCGAGTTCGCGCGAGACTGATCCCCGAAACCGTTTCTTCCCT
Organism: Megachile ligniseca; assembly: GCA_945859555.1. Taxonomy (NCBI): domain Eukaryota; kingdom Metazoa; phylum Arthropoda; class Insecta; order Hymenoptera; family Megachilidae; genus Megachile; species Megachile ligniseca. The sequence goes on from OX243792.1 coordinate 4,918,004, forward strand.
TTTATCGTTCGCCTGATTGTTTTCGCCTCCTTACAGATGTCAACCCATGAGTTGACCAGAAGAATTACAGTTACAATTCGAAATAATGACAACTGCAGCAATTCGAGTTTTCGCCTAATTTCTCGAGCTACCGCCGAAAGTACGTGTGGGACATTAACTGTAAAGTCATTGTTATGAGAAGAACAAATATCTGACGGTCAATTATATGGCTTGAGAATTGTTAATCAGTGTAAAGAACAGAGAAGACATCTAGTAATTAAACTTGTATAAAATTGATCCCCCAATGAACAAAGCACCCTTTCACGAACAAATATCTGACGGTCAATTATATAAAATTGACCCTCAATGAACAAAGCAACCTTTCCACGAACAAATATCTGACGGTCACTTATATGGCTTCAGAATAGTCCATCACTATAAAGAACAAAAAATCTACTAATTAAACTTGTATAAAATTGACCCCCCAAAAGTACCCTTTCCACGAACAAATATCTGACGGTCACTTATATAACTTCAAAATAGTCCATCACTATAAATAACAAAAAATCTACTAATTAATCTTGTATAAAACTTAACCCTCAATGAACAGTATTCTTTCAATTCTAATATCATCTCACGAGCCATCTCGTGAGCCACGCACGCTAAAAATTAAAAAGAATGATCGAATAAGTTTAATTTAGTTATCGAACATAGAATTCTCGCTATTCGATGAATGAAAATAACTGGAGCCTATATCCCCGATCAAGGAAAACGATATTTCATTGTCGCCGGTTGATGGTCGATTACGCACAATACCGGAAACGGAGCTTTTCAGGAGAATCTGGATTCCGGGAATGATTGCGCGGGACAAGGACGTCGTTACCCTGACAACGGTCACGGCACGTGGAGGAAAAACGATTTTATCCTCCTTTTTGCACGCATCGGTGGCTAAGAAAGTGTCTGCTGCACGGTTAGAACAAGTCTACCCCATAATCACTTTGTCTTCTGTATAGTGGAAGAAAAAATAGTACGTAGCATAAACTAGGAGGTACCATTTGTTTCAAAAACTTTTATGTGAACTTGTGTAAGGCAATTTATGAATGTAAACGAGTATACTCGTCATTAATGAAAAAGTAGATATACTCGTTCTTTTTTACGAGTGTCTCTCATTTTACTTGATTCATGTTTTTAATAGCAGAAGGGTATTACCCCTTAGTGACGTATATACTCGTCATTAAGAAATAGTCTTTTCATGACAAGTACACGTATGTATCTCTTGTATATACTGGAATTTCACTTCGAAATAAGAATACGTTGGTTTTGACACTGACGTATATATACGTCATCAAGAAAAAATAATATTTTCTTAACATAAACATATATTGCATCTATTATACGGGAATGTCATTCTAAATAACATGGAAATATCTATTCTGTCAATAACGTATATATTCGTCATAAAGAAAAAAATGGTTGTCATGACATTTGAAAATGGCCAGTTTTTTTCACAGATTTTGCACCCCCATAAGGTACATGTATATTTGAGCGCACCTCCGGTCCCGCCACCCTTCCAGACGGACCGTCGCAACCCCTCGAGCACAGATCGCAGACCCTGAGGAAACCGAGGGTCGGTACACTCGACACCCTCGACGCCTTGCGTCTACGAACAAAGACGCTTCCTAATTCGATCGCGACGCTTTGTTCATTCGGTTCGGAGACACGTGCGCTGTTACTCGTCTTTAATTTTCGACACCCTCAAGTGTAAATTTTTATCTGTTGTACACCCCTGAAATGAAGCTTTCAAAACATTTTCAAATACTAAATCAAATTTACTAAATTATAGGTAGTCTAAAATCTTGAATTTCTCAAATCTCTAAATTTGTAATATTTCAAATTCCCTAGATTCTCAAATTCCTTAAATTTTCAACATTTAAAATTCCCCAAATTTACAATATTTAAAATTGTTCAAACCCTTAATATTACAATATTAAAAATTCCCCAGATCCACAAATTTTATAATATTTAAAATTCCCCTAGTTCTCAAATTCTCAAATTTACAACATTTAAAATTCCCCAAATTTCCAATATTTGAAATTTTTCCAAATCCCCAATATTCCAACATTTAAAATCCCCAATATTCCAACATTTAAAATTCCCAAATTTCCAATATTTAAAATTCCCCAAATTCCCAAATCGCTAACTCCCCTATTACCAATACCCCAAATCTCAATATTCCAAAATTCCCAACCCCCAATTTCACCAACCCCCCCAAAACAACTCCAGATCTACATCCACCAAAAATCCACCATTCTAAATTCCACCAACAAATATCCGACATCCAGCCCCCACCCCGTTCAAATTAAATTAACAAAGTAACCATCCAACAACCCCTTTCCTCTGAAATCCCTAATAACAAGGGCTGAATCGTCGCTTGGCGGGAAAACAAGCCCCGAAGAGGTATCCTCCGTTTCGATTTCCCTTGAAGAGCAAAACCCACCCCCTTCCAGGGTCCGTCCGCTTGTTTCACCCTTTTTTTTCCCGCGACCGCAAGCCAGGCAGGCATCGTGCTGTCGCTTCCCGTAAATTACCGTGCCGACTTTATTACGGTGATCGCGCTTTAATCGCGTCGAGGGGGTTGAAACGCCGAGGGGGTGGTGCATAGACGGTTCACGTCTGGCTTTATGCGGAGAACGCAAGGCAAACCTTTGTTCAAGATCAAGATCCACCGGTATAGTAGCCTTGAAGGGTTGATTGGGGGATGCATCGTAAACCAGCCACCCCCATAAAAGCTGCATACCGTGAAAGGGCGAGCACGAGCCGAGGGCCGACGATGTTTCGTTTGAGGGGTGTGTGGGTGTAGCCATAGCAACGCTACCCCCGTAATCGATAAAGTGCAACATTCAAACCGTTCTATGACATCGTACGTCTCTTCGAACGTGAGCTTCCGGTATTGTCCGGGCAAACCCCGTGCACGGGGAATCGACGAAGGCTAAGGTCAGGATCCTCCGGTGGTGCATCTATGGGGCTAATGATAAAAATGCACCCTCGTGTGGTTTGATTATGTGGGATGACCTCTGGGGGATGATGAAAGCTGGTGAACGCTGGACTGTTCGATGGCTTTCAAATTGAATATTAAGTTGATGTTTTGAGGTTTAATAATGTGAGGATCTAATGATCTGGGGATATTGGAATCTAGGGAATTCAGGGACTAGGTAATTTGGGAGATTGAGAATTTGGGAATTTAAAAACCGTGAATTTGAAAATAGGAAAATTGAAATTTTGAAAATTTGGTAAAATTACAATTTGAATTTGGTAACTCATTAATTTGAACTTGATTTAATAATTTAACCATTTACTAATTTACGAGTTCAATAATGTAACAGTTTAATAATTTATTTCAATCAATATTTTGATAATTTTATCTTCAGCGAATTAAACCCCTACCAAAATTCACATATTTAATAATTAAAAATCGTGAAAATTAAGAGACCATAATCGTGCAGAAACCTAGTAAAATAATCGTGTAGAAAAATCACCGTACAAACAAACCGGCCATAAAATAATAAAAAAAGAGAGAAAAATCGCAACGCAGCCTGAAAGTCGAAGGAGAAGATGACGCGCGGGCAAGTTCAGCGCACCCTCGTCCACGGCTTGCCCTTCGATTCTCATTCAAGGTCCGTAATGAGGGTGCAGTGTACGTCGAGGCTTCGGGGTTTCCATGACGACCGCCACTAAACTACCCTTGCAACGCCCACCGGGGGTTGCGTTTCAACTTTCCACCCTCTGTCTCGTCCGATCGACAATCGTTCCGTCCACGGTTGCAGCGTTTCCGAAAGGAATCATTGAAATAGCCTCCGCGAACATTCGTTCCTTTCAGGCCTGCCACAATTCTGCTCGTCTGAAGGTCGTCTGCGATCGGTATCGCACACCTCTTCTTCTTTTCTCCATTAAAACCACTCGGCTTTTAATTATTTATTTTAATTATTCTTGCATTTGTGGATGGTTTATTAACAGGTTGAGAGTGTAGTAAAATATTGGATAGTTTGGAGGATTTTTGATCTCGATGAACATTTATATTTTAATGTACATTTTGAGGAAATTTTAATGTAATTATTTATAGTTCTCGATGACCTTGGAATATTTTATCAAGGACATTCTGAATAATTTTTTTCCCTTCTGTATTTATATAATATTTAATAAATACATCAGTTGTGATATACTCTTGTACCCTTATGTTAATATTTTCTGAAGGAATAATGTCGACAATTTTTTTGTTAGGTACATTACTTGTGATTATTTAGGATATAATCGTCAGTCATCCACTCAGTTCGTGTTCTCCGAATTTCCAGAATTCCCCAGCGAATTGGTCTGTTGGGAAATTACCGGCGGAGTGTCGGATTCATTTTAGCCGAATCGCACGGCGACCCAAGTTTTTGATGCGACACTTGCCTTCTATCGATCTTTTCTTTTATCGCGTATTTTCTACAACTCGAATGGATAAAGAGATCCCCTGAAACACATTCGAACTTCGGGGGCTGTAAATTTGTGAAGTTTCAGAATTTGGGAGATTGCAAATTGGAAAATTTCGAAATTGGTCAACTGTGTACCTTTCTGTAAATTATTATATCATTAAAATGTTTTTGCGAATATCTCCGAAACTAAAGCCGAACCGCGGCTATATATGTAGAGGAAAATTGTTAAGAATGTCAATCTTGATAACATATTTCAAAATCATCGAAATCGGTCAACTAAGTGACCTCCTATAAATAATTATGTCATTAAAACATTTTTGCAAATATCTCTGAAATTAGAGCCGATCGGCGGTTATATATAGAGAGGAAAATTGTTAAAAACATCAACCTTGACAACATACCTCAAGGTCATCAAAATCGGTAAACTACATGACCTCCTACAAATCACCACATAAAACAATTTTTCCAAAAATCTCTCAAATTAAACACGGCAGTCATATACAAAAATAAACATAGCTTAAAACGTAACCTTGACAAAATATTTCAAGGTCATTACCTGAAATATACTCAGAATTCACGAATAAAAAATTCGCAAGTATAAAAGAAAAACCATCACAAATATGAAATATGAAAATCTCGCGTACGAAAAAGTGCCATCGTTCGTCGGCTCGTTAGGGTCCGTTCGAAATATTCCGCTTCTTCTCGTAGCGTGCGTGCTCGTTGCATTTTCAAAAGCCGTGTCCAAAGGACACGTTCCGCCGGTCTGGTCCGACAATGCGTCCAGTTCAAGTTTGAAAAAAACCACCGAGGAGATGATGCGACTCTGCACGCCGCTTCCCTTACTGGTCGGCCATTTTTTGCGCGATGTCGTGCGAATACCGTACTCCTCTATTTCGCAGTCCGAGGACTCCGCGGAGGTCCTTCGCCTCCTTCGAGGGATCGACGTCCTGGTCACTGGCGTTGGGTGCACTAACCAAGCAGTAGGTTATCCAAGTGCCTTCACCGCTCGACCACCGGGTCGAAGACCCTATGGTACAGTCCATGGCAAATCTGGTGTTTTCTCTAGGGAAAATCTGATGGCTGCGTTGGGAGATATTGTTGAGCTTTGGACACTTTTGATACTTTGAAAATTTGGGTATATGAAGATTTTGGTATTTTCTATGTCGTTAATTTTCTGTATCATTAATTTCCTATGTCCTAATTTCCTGTGTCCTAATTTCCTATGTCCTAATTTCCTATGTCCTAATTTCCTGTCCCTAAATTCCTATATCTCCAAATTTCAATTCTCCGAATCCCAATATCCCCACATCTGTAAATCCCCAAATTCCTATGGTACCAAATCCCTCTCTAAATTCAGAAATTACCAAACCCCCATTTCTAAATTCCCCAAACTCAAATTTCCAAATTGCAAAATTCTCAAATTCCTAAATCTCCGAATGTTCTATATTACCAAATTTCGAGAAAGGGTACAATGTTCGATATTATCGAATAATCGATGGTAGATCGAGCTTAAGCTGTTCGATCCTTCGGCATCTGGTCCGGTAACAGTCTATCGGGCAGGTGCTCGCAAAAAGGGCCTGGCGTCGCATACAGAAGAAGAGAGGGCATTGAAGAGCGGAAAGAGACAGACAAGTCGTTGAAAGGTCCTCGACCTTCGATCTTAAGGGCAGAGACCCCATCGAGGGTGCATAAGACGCCCTTTTATTTCCTCTTCGCTTGCGTTCGATGTTGAATTTTTTTACGATTTTCAATCTTTAGCGTTTCAGAATTTTGTATTTTATTCAAAAGAGGATATTCTTCAAATTATTTAACAAATTTTTGATACTTTGACTATTGTCTTACATAAAATATTGAAGAATCGTGAATAATAAATATGACAAAACATAGCGAAAATATACGATATTTGTTATAAATAGAAATTTAATTAAACTTGTTAAATTTATTTAATGTTATAAGAAGATTTTCCTTAATAAAATTATCGATGTTAAAATAAACGGTTATGAGGAACAGTATTACCCGAGATGAAATTTAACAGTAACTTCTCAGTCGTCGAGTCACATTAATTTCATTTCATTTCAGTATAAATACTCAATGAGAGTTCCACGTGTATCTCCCTTCAGATTTTAATTAACTCCCGGATGGTTATTTTAAATAGCTCCGTGCGCAGACGGTTAATAATTTCAAATTTAGACGGTATTTCATTACAAGTATTAAAAAATGACCATGAGCGAGTTATAAACCTATTCCAACTGGGACTGTATTTTATATTTTACGTCAAACCAATCTGTACATGCGATATACAGTACTCTCTTAAAATTAATAGCACACGTAATCTAATTCGAAGAAATTATTCAGAAGACAAAAATTCGTGACGCACTCGTGACGCACTCTTGACGTATTCGTGACGCACTCGTGACGCATTCTGGACGCACTCTTGACGCAGTCGAGACGCACTTTTAACGTATTCGTGACGCACTCTTGACGCATTCGAGACGCACTCTTGACGTATTTTGTGACGCATTCGTGACGCATTCCACTACTCTACTATTGTACTACTTTGCGTCAACTAGTGATCTGACCAAGATCTGATCATCGGTCTCGTGTGAACGGGGCTTAAGGTTTGTGTAAAACAGTGGGGAGAGCCACGGCAAAAGTGCAACGCACCGACAAGGTTCACTGTACACTCGGCTCGCGATGCCACTGACCCATTAATACATATAAAGCTCGGCTGCACGCGGTAATTTGCATCGGTCGGTAGCCATCATTTGAATTGCTAAGCCTGCTGATGCAAGTATAATACGTCTCGCGCGGTTTCGGTAACGCTTGATTGGCGCTAAAACGCCGACACTCGCGACGCGCTCTTTCCTTTCCCCTAGACGTTTCTCGATCTTTCTCTCTTTCCGTACACCCTCTGTCCGTCGAACTCTAACGGTAAAGAAACAGCTATTTCTCCTTTGCTTTTTCTCTTTCTTTGCGAGCCTTAATAGCCCCGATCGATCCTCGAACATTCGAAACGAAACCATGCTGTTCTAGGGACTTTCGGTCCGGGCGACGCCATCTTGCAAGCTTCATCGCGCGGGATATACTCAAAAGTTTTGAGTATGTTCATGTATACACGATTCTAGGTACATAGGTATATTTTCATATTTTGATATTAAGAGAAACTGATGGCACAGTAGCAAAATATTCTGTGGTGTATACAGTAAATTTAATTACAGTTTTCTTTATACATCTTAGAAAGTATAATCGAGAGGTGATTGTACATATAAGTGAAGTTTGGAATGTGAACCTTGATAATATATTTCAAGATCACCGAAATCCGGAAGTACTCTTCCATAAAGTACCATGGAATATCTTTAAAATTCGAACTGATAGACGATTATACATATATGAACAGAAAAATTGTTCATAATGAAGTCCTTTACTACATACATCAAGGACATTGTAATAGAGCCTTCTCTATTACTAAAAGTAAAATAATTTAGTTCAAAGTTAAATAAGCTGAGTACCCACTCCCGAAAGCATTTATTTCGCCAGTTACACCCTGTGTACATATGTAGATGCTCGAAAGCTTTCAAGAAATCGTGCTGAATGGCTAGTCGCGAGGAGGGTTAACGCTTGGAAGCTGGGACAAGGCCGAGAGGGTGCATCGTCCCGCGCGAGGTCTTTGCACTATACCGAGAGTTCTCTCGCGGGATCCGAGGAATCGTGCTGTAAACAACCGGCTATGTGGGCCAAACGATCGTTCAATGAGCGAACCAGACGCCATCTTTTTAAACATTCTTGAAATAACGTCGTTACGTCGAGAGCCTGGCAACGGGATCATTATACAACGAGATCGAAAGCGAGATTGGTCTTTTTTTCTTCTTTGTTTAATATCGTATAGAAAGCGACATCTTCCGTACCAAAATTCTCGTTGCATAAGACGGAGAATGTGCAGTCGCATTCTTCGAAATCCTCTTTTCGGACACATCTGCGCTCACTATGTTAACCACGCGGAGTATGGAGACGCAAATGGCCGCACATGCAAACCAGAGAATCGTCGAACGTCTGACAATCGAGTTTTTCTTAATCCATAGAGGACGATGAACTCATCTACAGTGTTTCCCAACGTGGGGCTCAAGGGCAACTCAAAATAATATACTTTAGAGTAATGTTACGGATGATCATCTAAAATACAACAGAAGTAGTCTAAATAATCCATGAAACTGAATCTACCTAACCTAATACTCATGGTGGTCAAACCTGATTTCGACTCATCAAAATGGCGGCCATAACCTATTCGTAGATCAGATCAAAGAAATATCCAAATTCACCGAAATGAGAGAACTATTGTCACCTCGTATTCAGCCGAACAGTGGCATAGATTTACAGGTAAAAAAGAAATCGGCAGGATATAACGCAGCGGGGAGACTTGAGACCGAAGCTAACTAAATTGGAAGCTAACATAAAATCTCTTTGCAGCTCGCATCGAGCGGACCCCGCTAAACGCGAGTAATAAATAATTACTAACGATTCAAATAACAGAGAAAAATCTTTCGTTAAAATTATTTCGTACTTGAATTTCGCTTCTCCATACGTTTCGAACTTACCGTGTTTCCTCGACAATTTCCTAGCTTCATTTAAGTTTCGGTGGACAATTTTTGAATATTAAAAATGTTACATTGGGGGCACAGAAAAGATTGGGAAAGATCTATAGATTTGAATAGTAGACATAACCTGAAATTATTTAGAATTACTACCGAGTTCGAAAGTAGTGAAAGATAACCTTGTTTGGATATAACTGCATCTAAGATAACTTGTTCAAAACCTAACTTAAAAATGATGCGTGTTACATAGAGGTGTATTTCAGAGAGGTAAAACTTGTGTTTTCTTAGTGATTGTTGTCAGTGCAATAGCTAAGAATTTGCATTACAAGAGAGTCATTTTTTTCCCTCGAATGTCCGTATCCAAAGTGGCCTAATTAAATTTGCATGCTAATAGGAGGCGCTTCGCTCGATACGTCTCTGAGGGAGGGGTAGGGTGAAATTTATGGAGTTAAAAGGAAAAGTGCTCGTGAAAGTAAATTCCAAGTGCTCTACACTTTCAGCGTTTATCATTACAATTTCTTTTCTTTTCCTCAGTTGGCAATACCGTATTTTGCATTCTGTAAAGCGAAAGTTGTGGACAGAAGAGAAAAGATGTACATTATTTTATAAAAATACTGTAATTACTGAATATTATTATTTATCTTGTATATTATTATTCCTATATTGTATATAGGAATTATATTGCATGTAGTATGAAGTATATTATAATAATTGTACATTATAATACGTATTATAAAAAAGGTATATAGTATAACTTTTCAAGCTTCATTAAGTATAATAAACTTTTCAGTGCATTTTACAAAATAAAATGTATAAAATCCACACAAAATCAAGCACATAATAAAACATAGTTGAAACTTGAAATACTAAAAACTTGTATTATTTTCATTTTCGAATAATAACCCTCCATATCTTTTCAACTAAACCTCCATACATAAGCTTGATTAACATAAAATTTAATAAAACACAATTATTTTGTTATTAATAAACAGTTGAAACACATATTTCAATAACAACTACTTCAAAAACTCAAATTCTCCAAACGAGTCATTTTCAGTTTCCCAATTCAGAAACATTTCAACGACGCTAAAAGGCAAAAGGAAACCTGCACAACAAACTGATTTGGTCACGCTTTAAACCGTCCTTCGAAACACAGGATTCTGGTACCAAGTTTACACCGTAGCATTGCGTGGGCATAAATAACGGGCTATATTTTCGCGTAACTACCGAGGCAATAAATAAGTGGTGGTCGTAAATCAAGGCTGAGGGGCTCGCATCATTCGAGGCATAAATAACATTATTGGTTTACGGGGGTCGTCAGTCGTTTCGGCAACGATGGTACTGACCTCGCCTCGAAGAAAACGTCCCTGGAAAATTTACGGGCCACCGTGAAAGAATTCGTCCTTGCTGGCCCATATCTTCGTGAGAAGCGTGAATCTTATGTAACGGTGCCGCCATTTTGACGGACAGTGCGACCGTTGTACCTCTCCACACTTTACCGTGTTTCTATGGTACTTTTCTTTGTAATGACGAGGTGAACTACGTTTCTAAATTGAAGGAATAATTTTATAGATGTTATAGATATCGGTATTTTATTTTTAGTCTCATGTATTTTTGTGCTGAAAATGTTTAGCTTCTGTATTCGTGACGCACTTGTGACGCACTCTAAAAGTATTCGTGACACACTCTTGACGCACTCTTAACCTATTCGTGACGCACTCGTGACGCACTTGAAACGTATTCGTGACACACTCTTAACCTATTCGTGACGCACTCGTGACGCACTTTAATTGCATTTGTGACGCACTCGTGACGCACTCCATCATCGAAAAAATCACTTCATAATACAATGCTATTTGATGAAATTTAAATTTTGTTAAAAAAATAAAATGAAGAATTACAAGTTAGAAATGTACATAATCTGCATATTGAAAAATGTACCGTTTAAAATGGACCACTAAGATCCAGTTAATTTACAGTTCAGTCGAGTTGGTGAAGGATCCTCGGAACCGGTCAAATTTAACCCGTCTCCGTTATCGAAGAACAATAGCACGAGCGCAATAAATCTATAAATCATAAAGGGTGAAAGGAAAATTTACAGAACGGGTTCGAACCAGTTTCCGTCAACGTTCGGTTCTAAACGAGGGCACTGTAAATTATCGGGGATCGAGGAAAAAATTCGATGCACCGCCGGAGAAGAGGGTTGCGAAAGGGTGGCTCGAATCTGGAGCAACCCTCGCACAAGGAACCCTTTTCAAATCCTTAGGAAACCTTGGGACGAATTTATCTGGCGCCACGGTGAGAGCGGTTTCCGAATTTACGGAATCAGGTAGCGTGGACAGATGTGTACTACTGGTCCTTTCAAAATATGCGTTCACGAAGATAATTCGATTATGTCAATCTTGGGTGAAATTGTAACAATAGTTGATGTAGAATGTCATAATGGACTTCTTTATTACATTAATAATATTACTATACTTGTATTCAATTTGAAATATTTGAGATCTTCGTTTATGACGTTTTGACAAATTTTGAAAATTAGTGGCTTCATTTTATAATTTTTTTAAATTAGTAGATGTAGTTTAGAAATTTTTTAAATTGCTAGGTTTGTTTTACTAAAATTACTAAAATCATTCACAATCGACATGTACTCATATCTATAAAAATTAAGAAAAATTGAAGATTAAACAAAATTAAAAAAAATAAATAAAAATTGAACAAAAATATAAATACGAGAAAAATTGCAAATATTGAAACCCCATAGAAAATAAAAATTGGAACTGAATCACCCTGTACACAGGAAAAATCACGTCAACGGTCCCCCAATCGAGATGAAATAACATATCGACATTGAAAGAGCTGCGCTTCCTCTTTTTTTTGGAAAAGGGTGAAAGGGGTTGAAGCATCCCCCGCGATTACAATAGTCGAATCGTCCCACGGACGGTTTTTGTGACGATTAAATCGACGATCATGGGAAAATCCATTTGGCCTCGTTTCATGGAATTCTTCATCTTCGGAATCTTTCAAACCGCTGTTCTCGTGTTTGGAAAAGGGATGATGGCAGTTTTGGGACGTGTGCTAATTTTGAACTTGTGGGAATGAAATTTAGAGGCGAATTTTATTAGGCATTATATTATTGAAGTGGTTAGGTTAGGTTTTGCAGGTTTTCTTTCGACTTTCACTTTGTTACATGGAAACGGTTTTGTAGCTTTCACTTGTTGAGGTTGAACTGCAGGTTTCAATTTTGTGTAAAATGGAGGATTTTGTTTGTCACGTTTATGTGAAGATTTTATTAAGAATTTATTAAGAACTTTGCAATGAGTATTTATTTTAGAAAGTATGTATAAAAATATTTGTTATTGATTCAATATTTATATATTGTGACGAGTATGTACTTTTTATATACTCATTAATAGTGAACAAAAAATAAAAATATAAAGGTGTTTGTAAAATAAATACATATCACAAAATGTACATACTGAATGCATAAAAACTATGTACTTGTAGTATGTGAATATGTGTAAATAATATCACTTGCACGTATTAATAAATGAATAAAAAATATGTAGGCATTTATTTATGCTGAAATAATTTTGTAGCAGTATGTAAATGTATGTAAATAATATCACTTGTACGTGGTGATAAATGGACAGAAATTTGTCGAAAGCGAACGCCGGAAATGGGATAAGACGAGAAGTTAGACCTCTTAGGGGTTGTTATATGAGAGTATCCAAGGTCGGGACTGGTAAACAGGACTCTGTTCCCTTGGAAACCATCCCTCGGGATTCTTAGACCTTGGATATCCCCTGGAAATCTTTGCTTCCGAAAACGAGGAGAATAATTTACAAATATTGTATCGATTTACAACCCTTAACTGATCATCTTGAGGAAATAATTTTCTCTCATTCTTCAGATGCTTAATTTGCTTTACATTTTTAGTATTAAGAATTGATACATTTTTAACTAAACAAAATATTAAAAGAGAAAATGGAGTAATAATTCTATTCAAAATAAAATTGTCAATTTACTTTGATGAAGTGTTCAGTAACAAAGGACAAATAATTAGCAATTCTCAAGCTATTAAAAATTATGACTTGTCACAGAAATAAAATAACAAATACGATAATTCTATACAAAATAGAATTGTCAATTTACTTTAATGGAGTGTTCAGCAAAAATTAGCAATTCTGAAATTATGAAAAATTAGAACTTGTCACAAAAATAAAATAACAAATAGAATTGTGAATCTACCTTGATAGTGTTCGGTAAAAAAAAAATGAGCAACTCTGAAATTATGAAATGTCTCGAATGTCCATTTTGAATTCCATTAGAATATCAAGAAGCCTCGATTTCATGCAAAAGGGAACACATGCGACCGTAGGGCATAAAAGCGATAAGAAAGGCATCCGAGGATGTCGATTTCCTTTCTCCAGTTCTGTTTGACTTTATTGAATCGTGGAAGTCGTAAAGCCAGCAGAGTCATCAGAGGGGCGAATAAAGAAGAGCTCTAGAAAATGAATGCTAACGACGAGACAGGGAGGACGTTAAAAGAAGCGAACTGTAAAGATCCTCGTTCGAATACCCCTGCTTCCAATTTCAATATTTATTTTTATTTCCCTCGATAAATTATCTCGAGCAATTTTTTAAGGAGCCTCAGTTTCAGGACGAAAAGAGACATTTATTTTTACTCAGAAAATAGTGATTATAGATTTGGTACATTCAGAAATTTAATACATTCTTCTGATTTTGAAAATGAGATCAGGAGACAAATTTTTGTTTTTACAAAAAATCGTACAGTTACAAAAATTATGTAATTACTAAAAATTGCACAGTTATCAAAATTGAATAATTACAAAAAATCGTCCAATAAAAACTGTTTCCTTGTAAAAAATTATAAGAATACAATTTGTCTGAACCTAAGATCTACGTTAAAAATCTTAAATGTCTGATGAAAAAATGTGCATTTAATCATGAAATTTACCCCATCCAAATATCCCCAATCCTTGTCCGATCGAAAATACTTAAAGAATCTGAAATAATGCGACGCACGTGTGCGCGCAACAAGCTGGCAGGTGCAGTCGTGCCACGCGTGTCGATCAAAGAGACGCGAAAGAAGGCGTATCCGAATCAAAATTCGATCTTCCTCGTGCATAACCTTCTGTCTGCTCCTGCTAAGGCTCGTTTTCCCTTTCCAGCCGGTACATCTCCCCTTTTCGCTTCTTTTCCGGTCTCGTCACAATGAGACACCCGTGACGAGATGCAACTCGAACTCGAACAGCTGCAACGACGTTCTGTGTGCATCCAGACACGCGTCCGCCATTACGCAATGACGAAAACCCCTTATTACGTGACGTGGGGGAGGTACATAGGGCGGGGGTGCGAACGTGTATGAAATTACCCGGACTTCCGCAAAACTTGTGGTTGGAAGATTTGTGTGTTTCACATTTTGGGATATTTGGAAATTTGTAGTTTGGTAGTGGTTTTAAAACTGGTTTATGTGAATTGTATGGCTGGTTTGATGGGTGGTTCATTTTTAATTATGGAGGTTTAGGAATTTGGGAAATTAGGGATTTAGGAGGTAGAGATTTGAGGAATAGGAATTAAGGAGAGATGGGGATTTAGAAATATGGGGACTTGAGAAATAGGAATTTAGGAAGTGGGGATTTAGGAAATGGGAATTTAGGAGATGGGGATTTGAGAAACAGGAATTTAGGAAGTGGGGATTTAGAAATTTGGAAATTTGAGAAATAGGAATTTAGGAGGTGGAGATATAGAAATTGGGAACATTAAAAATTGAGAATGTTGAGATTTTGTAAATGTAAAAATTTGAAAATTTGTAAATTGAAAACTTGTATCCATCTAATTCCCCCAAAAATCCTCTTTCCACCACTTTCCCCCATACAATCCCTGAAAATTACATAAAAGGGGTTTCAAGTACAAAGGTTCCATCTGTCCACTAGTCTTGCGTAAAGGGGTACCAAATGCACCCTTCACGAATCCACATCCATACATACATTAACCCAACACTTTCCAAAATAATCATTTCCCCAAATTCTTCCAAAGAAACCCTGTCACCAGAAGTAGACCACAAAAGGACCTCGATGATTCGATCACCTGATTCAAGATGCAAAACCAGATGCAAACTTTTTCTCTAAAGGTGCGTGCTTCTGGTTTGTGGACGCAGCTGTCGATGCATGATGCATATTCGGTCATTCTTCGTGGATTTTGCGTAAACACCAGCTGTAAAGGGTTCAAAAGCCACAGTCGGGTGGAAAGAGTTGACCTGTTGCGATCGACAGCTGCCCTGGCAATTTTGGGACCTTGTGGACGGATGTTTGCATCATCAAACATCTCTGTCAATATTCAGATACTTGATATCGGTTCTAGAAAATGTCAAATGTAAGCTTAAAGTGCTATTTCATTAGACAATATTTTAGACTTCAACGTAAAATCGTTTTTATCACTTTTCTCTGCTCAAATATTCGGTATGTCGGTCAGAAATAATCCTACACATGTTCCTCATCACCAGAAACCCCTGTGATGTTCTACAAAAATTTTCACCCCCAGTGACTCGAAAGGACTTTACATTTTCGTCGTTCACCACTCTAAAGATGAGTATATAAGCTTCAAATTGGGTTAAAATAATCTAGATTTGACAATCTATCGAAGGACACGTCGCAAATGCAAATCGGTGCAGGTGCGCTCATGATCCGCCCACCCCCGTATCTCCCTAACCCCAAAAAGTTGCGCGCTGCGATTTCGTAAAACGATTACCATGAAGGTGTCGAACGATGGTGCAAAGTTTGAACGAAATCGGCGTCGCAAAGTTGGAGAAGGAAAAGCGTCGGGCGAAAGGGAGGAGCATTGTCCGAGGCGGTTAGCCGCGTCGTTGCATCGGCTTGCATATCACTCGGTAGGAAGCGTGTTAGTGAGGTTATGTGTCGTCGGTGTTGCGGCAATACTGGTGCACGATGCAATCTGCGCCTCTCCCCTTTCTCCTCTCGAAAAGTCCATCACGGTCGATCCGCCTCGCGTTCGTCGCGCTTCTGCGAGGGCTCGGAAAGGGAGGGGGCTATCCCGATGGACAGGGAGGACAGGGAGAGGGTCTCTCAAGGTCCGTGGCGTGCATTGATCCTGCTCGGTCACGGACCCTCTTCTTTCTCTGTCTCTCCGTTACGTCGCCCTCTTCGCCGTCGATTTCTTCGTGTTTCGCGCGCCACCCTCTCTTTCTCCGACTCCGTTTCGCTTTCTTTTTCCCCTTCGATTTCTTCCTTTTCGACTCTTTTTCCCGCGTCCCATGGCCTCCTTCCTGCTCATCCTATCAATCGAACGTTTTCTTGCGACAGTACTTGATTTTTCTTGTTTTTAACGTTAGCACTAGAAATTTTGTATAAAGGCTATGTCTCATAAACGTTAGACACTATGACACCTCATGCGGACCGCTGATCTATGCCTATGTCGGTTCCGGCCAAACCGTGCGAGATACGACTTTTTGTCAAGGGAGCAAACTTTCTTAGAATGGGCCAAAACCCCCAGGAAAATTGTCAGAACTGCCGGAAAGTGCCTGACAGGGGGTGCACGAGGGTGGGCCCAGCAAAAGCGAGGCTTATATGAAACATCTTGACATATGTAGCCACACGTATATGAGTACTTATATGACTACATATAAGGCTACATCTTATCAATATAAGACTACTACAAGTCATCTTATAAATATAAGGCAACATCTAAATATAAGGCCACTTCCTATAAGGCAGCTATAAGTATGCTAACATCTGATATTTACAAGTCTTGTTTGCCAGGCAGACAGCGATCCTGGCGAGGATCGAGACGCTTCAAAAGCTTGCCAACGCGATTCGTTTTAATCTGGAAAGTCTCCAGACTACCGTTCTAAACGTTATCGCGAGGTGAGCGAAAAGAATCGCGCGAGACAAGAGGCCGATTACGGCTCGAAAAAGAGTCCTGTTGCGATAACGTGGGTTAACGAACTCTGCTTATCCTATATTGCTGACTGCATAGAGCGAGAACGATCGGTTTCCGTTTCACTTTCTCCTTGGACCGCGTTCGGTCGATCGTGAAATGGATGTCCACTTCCTTGATCGATATTTGGTTATCAGATTTGATTGATGTTCTTGATTTGGATGAAGGTAGGTACGTAGGTAGGTAGGGTAGTTGAGGTCTTAGGGTTTTGAGGGTGTTTGCAGTTTTCTGGGGTCTTATAGGTGTGTTTTTTATGGGTATTATGTGGAATATCGACCTGTCTCTAAAATCTTGAGATGGGTCTCTAGGTGCTTAGGTACCTTGATATGTGGATGTGTGGACTGAGGGGTATCTGAATCCCCAAATTCCTAAATGTGGGATTTCCAGTAGCAGATTTTTATATCATAAGAACTCAATATCGTTACATCTCTATATCTCAAACCCCTAGATCCCTAGATCATCACACTTCTATATCCCTAGATCTCTACATCCCCAAATCCTTATATGCTACCCTAAATTTCTGTACTCTCAAATTTCTATATCATCAAATCCCAATTTTCTCAGTTACACAAGTCTCCAAATTTTTTTGCACAAATCCCTACATATACCAAAATCCCCATATCCCTAGATCCCTACATCCCTAGATCCCCATATTCTGATCCCAATATTCTGAAATATTTATGTAACCATATCCATATTTTTCCAAATTTTTGTGTCTCCAAATCCTTGTATCTGCAAAGTCCTATATCCCTAGATGTTCATAATTTTTAAATTCCTATATCAATATTCCTAGTTGGTTTAAATAGAATATTAGTGATTTCCAAGGTTTCAAGGTGTTAGAATATCAAGAAAGTTGCAATTTATGTGTAAAATGAGTTGCACGGTAAATATCATTCTAAATCGATCTGGGGAGATTCGACGCTTGAAATTCTATTCCAGATACTTTCTCCGTAGGCTTTCGTTCTCGTTTCACCAGGAATTAATGTCGTGTTTGTTCTCGTCCGGTGCAGTTTTCGATTCCATGATTATTTCGCTACGTGTTACATAGCATAAGCAACTTTCGAAACTATTAACTGCGATGGATCGTATAGAAATGAAAAGTGTTTTAGAAATATTTTAGTTGTAATATGACAAGAATGCATGTTTAAATTGATTTGTTCATGTTGCTTGAATGTAAATATGGTGGAAAATGCTGGAAGGTACATAATAAAATAATTTGAAAAAGGAGTAATAATTGATCGCCGAAAATGAATATACATATGTACATATATGTATATTCTACATATGTTTCTGAAAGCACAGGTGAGACTTCTTTTGTAAAATTTTCGAAAGATCGGGGAAAAGGATAAGGGCAGATACGTCTGTCTGTTTACCCACTTTTCTAAATCCATCTGCAAGCCTTAATGCAAACAACCCTTCCGCGTCAGTTCCCACGGTGTTCGTTTTAAGAATCATTCTAACCTCTTTCGCGGAAATCCTGGAAACGTTTCCTTTTAACGTGAATAGACGTATTACTTTCGTCGAAATTTTTAGAAAAGGGGGAGATTGTATGAAAATGAGAGATCTTGTAGGAAAAGACTTTTTTTGGGACGTATGATCATAAGGGTGGATTTGCAACGTAAATTGGGATTTGAATAGTATTTTTTAAAGATCGATTATGGGAAAAATGTTGAGGATTAAAAAATTTATGAACTTTTACATTTTTTGGTTTCTGAATTTTTATATGTTTAAATTTTGAAATTTTTATAGGTTCAAATTTTCAAATTACCAAATTTTATCAATAGTGGAATTTTTTAATGCTGTGTTTTTTAATACTCTCAAGCTTCCATATTTCAAAATTACAAATTCCCAAATTCTAAACTTTCAAAATCCCTAAACCCCCCAAGTCTCAAATCCCCAATTTCCAATTTTTCAAAATCCCTAAATTCCAAATTCTCAATTTCCCAAATTTCTAAATTTCCAATTTCCACATTCCCCAATTCTGAACTTTCAAAATCCCTAAACCCCCAATTCCCAATTTCCCCAAATCCCAAAACTCCCAATTTTCAATTTCCAAATTCACAAATTTTCTATGATCCAATCTGTCACATCTCCAATCCCTAAAATCCCCAAAATCCCTATAATCCCAACCTTCCAAATCCCAGAATCTCATATCCCTAAATTCCAAAATTGTAAAATTCCAATATCCCAATATCCCAAAATTCCAAAAATCCAAAACTCCAATATCCCAAAACTCCAATATACCAAAATTCCAAAATCCCAAAATTCCAAAATCCCAAAATCCCAAAATTCCCAAATTCGATATCTAGTAAACAGATCCGTTTCCAACAAACGCTAACCACTCACCAACGAAAGAAAAATAAAGATCAGTGTACAGCATGCACCCTTATTGGATTTGCGGCTACATCTGGCAAGATCGGTAAGAGGAAACGTAAAACGTGACACGCGCCCGGTAACACGAAACCCTTTTATACAAGAGATGATTTTACGTAACGGATGTAACAACTCAACACGTGGCAGCTCTTCTGCTCGCAACAATGGCTACCGGAAATTGGAGGAAATTTATCAACACTACGAGAACGTTTAAACGTACATATATGTACTTCGATGAATCATTTCACTATGGAGTAACAATAGGTTCGTGCAACATTGTGCAATTATCTTTCGATCTTTACTTAAGTTACGAGATTGGAAATCGTGCAACTTTAAGTGTATTATTATTATTTAGTTAAAATATATTGTTAGTTATAGTACTGTGTCAAGCATTTTTATTAATTATTATAGCACTTCTTCTTTCAGATGTTTCAATATTTAATTATTTATTTTTGTATTTGTGTATTTGACAACAGGTAGTTTTAGTTTTGAAAAATGTCAAAATGTAGAGTGAATTTTTAAATTGTCAATAAAAGAGTATTTTTGTTACTAATTCTTGACAAATTTATTTTTAATGGATTTTATAAAAATTGAGGAACAAAATTGTAATAATGTTGCAAGCTTTATAATTGTAGAAGTGTTCTGACACTTATTTTTCGTGACATAACCCCATTGTGAATAAATAGTAGCCTCTGTCGAC
This sequence comes from Megachile ligniseca, assembly GCA_945859555.1. Taxonomy (NCBI): domain Eukaryota; kingdom Metazoa; phylum Arthropoda; class Insecta; order Hymenoptera; family Megachilidae; genus Megachile; species Megachile ligniseca. Next base: position 4,938,097 of record OX243792.1, read on the forward strand.
ATCTAGCGGTGCGAGGGTTGCATTCTGGGCCTAAATAAGACCCCAAACTCGTAAACTAGTAAAAAGAAGTAAATAATAGAATAATTCCATGAAAAACTGTTATACAAACTGAACTATATAAATATATACACAATCAAGAACAAAAATTAAATAAATTTGAACAAATTATTAAATTCTTACCAAACTAGAAAACTTCGTATCCTAAATTTTAAGAAAATAAAATTCTACCATTTGCAGATAAACAATTTGCATAAATAGTTTATATATTAGCACACATTATATATTAAATAATAGTTTTAATTTTTAACTAAATTAAAAGATAGTCTCACTGATATGAAATGAAATTTTGTGTAATATAAAAATGCTGTTTTCAATATTTCTTGTAATACATTTAGAGTTGTAGAGATGCAAGGTTGTTTAATTAGGTTATTAATATTTTTGAAGAACAAGGGTGAGGTGGGACTTCATTTGCAGCCCCTCTAGTGGCAAATTTGGAAAGTTGTCACTTCAGGCCCGTCACGAAAGAGCCATCTATGATGCAACCACAGAGTCAGGACCCCGAAAAATTGATCGATCGATTTTTGGAAACTGATTTCATGTCTTTGTATCGACTGAAGAACAGCTCAACAGATATATTGACATATAGTAACACATATGATAGTATTATGTATGTTAATAATATATAGTATATGCATTATGTATGTTAGTAACATATGGTACAACTGTTATGCACATTAGTAATATATAGTACAATCATGTATGTTAATAACATATCGTGTATCTATCACGTGTGATAATAATATACAGTGTATTTATCATGTATGTTAATAACATATAGTATATCGATCCTGTATGTTAATAATATACAGTGTATCTATCACGTATGTTAATAATATTTAATATATCTATCATGTGTGTTAATAACATACAGTGTATGTATCATGTATGTTAATAATATATAGTATATTTATCATGTATGTTAATAATATACAGTGTACCTATCACATATGTTAATAATACATAGTATAACCACAATGTATGCCAGTAATATGTAACATGCATATATCGCATCTTTGCATACTGCACATATCACATAACTATAATATAACACTACAAATTTAATTAAAAAAAAAAGATCTGAAATAACCTTCAAAACCTTCAAATACAAAGAATAAACAACCATAATCAAACTTTTCCTAAAAAAAATAAATAACCCTCCAAGAAAAACTGCAGAGTCCAGCGGCAACAAGAAACCGTTGTTTTATAAAATCCGCATGAATAAAAGAAAGATGTCTCATTGAAGATTATTGGATTAATGGCGTGCTAATGGGTCAACTCTATTAAGATCGAACCGGATGACTCACCGCAAATGAGGGGCATCCGTTTCTCATTCACAAGCTCGTTTGCTATCCACGCAACCTTAGTCATCGGCATTTATCTCAAGGAAAGTATCGGACACCCACGACGTTCGCTCGTATCGCTACTTAATGAGCCACGGTTAAATTATCACCTCGTCCTGATTAATCTTCCTCGCTCGGGCTGACCATGGCCGACGATTAACAGGTGGCAAAGTCCCACGATGCCGATTAAACGCGGTTGCTACTAGCGCTCGGTGTTAACTAATCGGTAAAATATGCGATTGGTCGTCGAGACTTTTAGGGTTTTCATGATTTCAAGATTTTAGAATTATTTTATTAGTTTGGGGATGGGAATTTATGGACATTTATGTGGGGGTTTAGGGGTGAAGAGAGTTCAGGGATGAAGAATTAGACTATTTGGGGATTTTGGGATGTGGAGGTCCAAGAATTTAAGGAAATTTGGGAATATGGGGATTTGTGGATGTACGTATTTGGCAAGTGTAGACACTTTTAGGGAATTTGGGAGTATAGATAATTGGGCAAGTGGAAATTTGGGGATATAGTTTTTTGGGGGTGTAGGGATGTGGAGAACTAGGAATTTGGAGACGTAGAAATTTGGGGATTTAGGGATGTGGGGGACTAGGAATTTGGGGACGTAGAAATTTGGGGATTTAGGGATGTGGGGGACTAGGAATTTGGGGACGTAGAAATTTGGGGGTGTAGAGATCTGGAGGAGTAGGAATTTTGGAACGTAGAAATTTGGGGGTGTAGAGATCTGGAGAACTAGAAATTTGGGGACGTAGAAATTTTGGGAATTAGAGATGTGGAGGACTAGGTACTTAGGGACGTAGAAATTTGGGGGTGTAAGGGTTGTAAATTTTTATATTTGAAAATTTGAAAATTTAAAAATTTGAAAATTTAAAAACTGAGAAATGGAGAATCCTCCACACGACTTCATAAATAAACGTCAGTAAATAATCAATATTTATGTAATATTGACACTGACATTAATAAGTAATCGACAAAGTCCAAACGATGTTTTGAACGAATTATTCAATCTGAAGTAATCTAAAATTTATATGAAATTATTTTTACTCCAACTTACGTACGCGAATATTTATTCAATGAATTTATGAATATTGTTGATATCAAAATATTGAAATAAAATTTGTTATCGAACTTTTTATTTACAGTGTCATTTGTTATATTTTGTAAATTGATGTTCTGTTATTGAAATTAAATGCTATCTCAAAATCATAGTCTCACAATTTAAATAAAATTCCAAAATTCGCCCTACATCTTCAAACTCAAACAACTTAATTAAAAATTTCAAATCCCTAAATCTCAAAAACCAATTAAGCTAAAATTAGCTTCCATCTCCACTCAGTTCCAAAATTAACTCTTCGAAACAAAATGCAGTCCACCAAAAAATCAAGGCGTTCGATCAATCAATCGATTCAAAATCGATCAACAAAAAGAAGTCCATCAAATTGAAAAAATTTTGCAAAAACATAAGATTTCCTTGAGCAAACAGCCGCAAGAAAAATGTCGTCAGCGCCTCGTGCCCTCTGTCGGTACACACACGTACCGTGAAGGTACAATAAAAGAGAAATGTACGGTGCATTGCACCCCCTGTTAGTCGTACAGGGTACAAGGGTAGAAGGGGTTGGATCGATTCCGGGCGTTGGCGCCGAGGTCACCGGCTCGCCTTGCTCGGAGTAATGACCCTCACCCAGTGCAGTGCAATGGCATCGTCGTCATCCCCTTCCCCCATCCTCGATCCCCTATCAACCCCCGCACCCTCTTCGCCATCGCTTTGCCCGTCGTTTTCCTCCCTCGCGGAGTGGTGGAAGACTTTGTTCGTGGGGTCGCAGCTGAAGGGGTTAGAGGGTGTCTCGACGCGGCATATCGGCCCTCTCAGGAAGACATAAACCAGCCAGGGGGTGGCCGACTGGTGGGGGTGAAAGGATGCACGATATACACGGATATCATAAAATCCTTCTTTCTTGTACTCTGATTATTTCCTAATTTCATGATTTTTTTTATTTTAAATTTATTATTGAAATTATTTTGCTTTTTGTACTCTTTTACATTGTACTATACTTGTTTACAACGAAGAATTAAATTTATAATAATTTTCAAATATTATGGGGTGCTAATTTTGAACATTTTAGAAAGAAATATTGTGGGAAATGTGATACATTAATGTACATTTGTATCACACATGTAGGAATATGTCATACACATGTGTAACATACACGCATCTACCATACATGAATATGTCATACATATGTGTAACATACAAGTACACAAGTGTTCCATACATGAATATGTCATACATATGTGTAACATACACAAGTGTACCATACATGAATATGTCATACATATGTGTAACATACACGAGTGTACCATACACGAATATGTCATACACGTATGTAACATACCCAAATGTATCATACATGTACATATTATACATATATGTAACATGCAAACGTTCCATACACGTATCATACATATATGTAACATACAAACGTTCCATCCACGTATCATACAAATGTGCCACACACATATCATACATATATGTAACATCAAATCATTAACAAACTAATCAAATGAACCATAAATTCATCATGTAGAATAGTATGATACGTTTTGCAAGCGTTAACATGAATACTTGACAAGTTCCGAAGACGCGGAGCGTTATTTCCTATTTTTATATGAAACGGAGTATGCGCAAGTCCGCGCGTATCCCCACCAAAATGGAGGCCGGTGTTGATGAACCCTGGTATCCAGAGTTCGTCAGGGACCTTAAACTTGGCGGGAGGTCAATGATCGATGCCAGCCAACGTGTGCTCCCACCTTGACTCTTGTCGGCTAATTCTGGTGAATTATTCAGGGTACGAGATAGCGGACGATTGCACCTGCCGCGACCGCTAATTTCTCGACGTAGCGTGTTCAAAGAGAACTCAGGGTGCATTGTTTACACGTTGGCATAGCTGGCGAATTGGTTCAACCCTCGTTTTATTTGCTCGAAATAATCACTCGATATCCAGTAAAACCCCTAATACATAGATATCCATGTAACTCAACAGTTAAGGTGTCAAATGGATGACAAAATGTGAATTTTTTACTGAGGCATGCGGTAATAAAATTTTCCCCAGAAAATTGTTTCGTTAAAACAGAAAATTAAGAATTAACATGCAAGTTTTGCGATGATGACAATTTCAAGGTGTAAGTTTAGGTACCGCAAAAGTTCAAAAAATGAATGAAAGTATTTTCTGTTATTATGGTGTGAATAACCCTAAAATCGATAGAAGCTAAACGGTGAAAATAGTATGATAAATTGCGAGATTATCGATTTACAAAGGGGAAATTTGGTATCGGAGGAAGTAGAGGGATGTTGAAATTCCAAGAAACGGGGAAAGGTGCCTCCCTCTGGAGAGGGCGAACCGCAACGTGGACGTGACGCGAAGGTGAAGCGGGTTGCGACGCGACAGGAGCGTAGCACAGCAAGGGGACTAGGTCATTCCCCCTTGTCTTGCACCAACGAGCGAACAGGGGTCATTGCGAGACACTGAACCCTTCGAATGGTCACCCTTTCCACCCGACGTCGAGCAGCCGCCTCTATTCGAGCGGCGAGGAGGAATCGCGGTACAGTCAACGGCAAATTTGCTTTCCCTAGGGATACGAGGGGGGAGACGAGTATCGACCGAATTTTAGGGATCTTTGGGGATTCGTAGGCTGGCAGGGAGAAATGTGAGAATTAAGGGACACCAGGGGTTTGGACACTTTGGACAGTTTGGGATTTGGGGAGGAAATCTTGGAATTTTTAGAAATTGGGGATTTGGGAGAGCAATTTGAGAATTGGAGTTTAGGGATTTGGGGAACTTCGAAATTTTAGAAATTGGACTTAGGAAAATCTAGATCCAAATTTCTGTCATCGAATCCCTTGATTCCCAAAATTCTAGGTGATTAAATCTCTAGATCCTCAAATTCCTATTTTAACAATTCCCTAGATTCCCAAATCTCTATATCCCAAAATACCCAGATCCCCAATTCCAAAGACTTCAAACATGTCCCCAAATTTCTAAGTCATTAAATCCCTAGATCCCCAAATTTCTACGTTACCAAATCCCTAGATTTCCAAATCTCTATGTTCCAAAATTCCTAGATCCCCAAATTCCAATGTTACCAAATCCCTAGATTCCCAAATCTCTATGTTCCAAAATTCCTAAATCCCCAATTTCTGTCATCAAATCCCTAGACTCCCAAATTTCTGGGTCATCAAATCCCTAGATCCTCAAATTTCTAGGTCAGAAAATCCCTAGATCCTCAGATTTCTACTTTAACAAATCCCTAGATTCCCAAATCTCTATGTCCCAAAAATCCTAAAACAAATAAAATATGAAGTACTTTGATTTTCGTAAATTATAGCATGAGCACCACTGCTCAGTATTAAATTATTTTCGTGAAGATCAATTTCCTGTAAATTTGATTAAACGATTACAGTTTCAATGGATCATTCAAGGTATATCAATTAAACTTCCAATTAAGGAGTTTTAGGAAGAGAAATTTTATTTTTAGCAGTTGTCAAAAAGTTTATTCGATTTGAACTCTGATTTAAATTGATCGACGTTTCTATTTTATTAAATTAAAATATGAAATGTTTAAAAATATATGATGATGTAGTTGTGCTTAAGGATGTATTGATACTTGAATCGTATGCATGCAATTTGTTACATATGAAAGTGTTGAGTTTGAATATTGGCAAGTATTTCGATCTTCCAAAATAAAGTTCGCAAGAAATAAACAAGCACTTTGCACGGTGCCCACGTGTTAATAAAATAATTCCGACAAAATGTGTGAAGCACATTTTTCCGAGAATTGTAAACGCGGATGAAATTCATGATCCTTTTTTCTATCTTCATCGAGGACTCGGAACAAGATATTTTTAAATTCGGTAGAAATACAGGAAAATTTTTTACGAATGCTTCGTGAACGAGAATAAACACGGAAAAATTGAATAAATTACAAAAATTTGAAAAATTGAATGATTTCGACAATTTTTAAAAATGAGATGAATTTAAGAAACTTGAAAAATTGGATGAACTAAAAAAATTGTAGAAATTGAATAAACTTGAAGAGTTGCGAAAATGGAATCATTTAAAAAAAATTGAAAAATTGAATAATTTTGAAAATTTTGAAACATAAGGATCTTAAAAATTCTGAAAAATTCAATGAATTTCAAAAATTCGAAAAATTGAATGATTGCAAAAAATGTGCAAACTTGAAAATGCAATGTTTTAGATAAATAAAAATTAAAGAGCTCAAAAAGTTAAAAATTTGGAAATTTTTAAAAACCGAATGGATTCATCCACTTGTTCCGATCAATCGATGAAATGAAATTACATAAAAACGTTGGTTCCTATCACTTAACCTTGACTGATAACAGTGTCGACACGCCTCGAATTTTTGTGTCTCGACTGTTGATTATCGTAACTCAGATGTCTGGTGTTGAACATTTTTTTTCACACTTTCGAATGTCGTCCACATATTTCGGTCTGACCTCGATAAATCTCTCTGCCAAAAGATTCACTCCGATATTTTGCAATTGCCTTCAACGGCCGCAATTTCGTTAGCTATAATTTTCGGTGTTTATGTTTTTGTATAAATTTGCAATCAGTTATTTGTTGCTGCTTTACGCTATCTTAAATGCGTTGTAAAATACACGAGATAAGTGTTCGATAAATTAAAAACGATAATACGGTTGCAAAATTTATTTTCATAAGAGTTTCTCGATTACAATTTGGCTATGTAATATTCGATTTACTTTAAATGATTTATTATTTATATACTAGATTTATCGTGTTTCATGTTTTCAAATTTCGCGCCCTTTTCGCGCTTTACCTAATACTGCGTTAGTCGAATAAATTATTTGAAATTTCTTTCTTTATTCTATTTAAACTTGTTTTAATTTAAATTGATATTGTTTTTGGGTATTTTTGCTGCAGAAAGGTTTGAAAGAAGTTTATTGATTTTTTGCCAATATCCTGTTAGGTTCAAGAATTTAATGAAATTTAAAAATATTACTTATGTCAATATGTATATAAAATTAGTACTTAAATAATCTTTCAACCAACATTCATTAAAATATTTCACTCCGTACAGTTTCATGAGTCACGTGAATGTTGAGAACAAGATGGCGGACGCTCAACAAAATGGCGGAACCCGTAACTACCTACAGCCACTATTAGGCAACCACTACTAGACAATTATGATTTATTATATAACATGTCATTATTATACACCATTATTTATCAAGTCAGCAAATAAAAATTGATTTTGCAATATATATCTTAATAAATGTTCTATTAATAAATGCTTTATTAAGATATATATTGCAAGATCAATTTATTAAGATAAACATGTAAACTTGGTACTTTTACGAATCGCAAAAATATTGAGTGACTTTTTGAACACCCTATATAAAGACACCTTGTATGTAAAAGACGACGCATTACGAAAGTCGAGCATTTATTTCCCTTGAATTGGGCCATCAAGAACGGTGCAGCAGGGTCAAGGCAGTGCACTTCGCCGATGCATTCGTGGTGCATTGCACCCGGTACCATTCGGTCGCTTTCATTGAACGAACAATGCAGTGACGATTGACGCATTCAGATGGGCCGAATTGGTCGGTCCGTTTCAAGAAACGATAATTATACGATGGATTTACGTCGCACTCGAAATATCCGGTGGAGACGAGCCCGGGGGGGATCGTCGCGCCATTTCCGTCGCTCTGTGCCCGCCATTTGCAAACGTATCGACGACCAAATTCCGATTCCACGAATTATGAGCCGATTATACTTCGGTGATACGCATCCTTGCTTTAGACATGTATACATGTAAACTTCACAATTTTACGTTTATTCAATTTTGAGATGATTTTTACATTTTTGGATTATTTTTGCACTTTTTAACTTTTCGATTATTGATTTTTATACCTTTCAATTTTTGGATCATTGAATTTTTGCACTTTGAAATTTCGAAAATTTGTAAATTTACTGGACTAAATTTTAGTTCCTCGATTTTGGAGTTTCTAATTTTTCATATCCCAAATTAACAAATTTCTATATCATAACACTATATTATAATATCACTAGAAACCCATATCCCTAGATTCCCAAATACTAATGTCCTAAAATTACTAGGATCCCAAATTCCAAGAAACTCAAATTTCTAGATCGTCAAATTCCTAGATCTTCAAATTCCTAGATGGTCAAATTTCTGATCTGACAAATCCCTAAATCCCTAAATTTCTGATCTGTCAAATCCCTAATGTGTTAAATCCCTAGACCCCTAATTCCTAGTGTCGTTAAATCCCTAGATCCCCAAATGTTTGATCCCTCAAATCCCTAGATCCCCAAATGTTTGATCTCTCAAATCCCTAAATCTGCCAAATCCCTAGATTCCCAAATTCCTAGTATGTTAAATCCCTAGACCTCCACTTCCTAGTCTGTTAAATCCCTAGATCCCTAAATTCCAAACACCCCAAACTCAAACGTCCCCGAAAGTTTGAAAATGTAATAACTTATTCAATTTTAGAATTTCACAAAAACCTCTACATTGAAAATATTTTAAAGATAATAGTTTAATAATGCAATATATTGAAAATATTTTACACCATCTTCCACGAGTCGAGGAATAATTCAACCACCCATCCGTAAATTTTACAACTACCCTTAACTCAGAAAGAAATAACAAAGCTTTCAATAATTATTGTTACAATAAACCTCGCAAAGAAAAATAAACCCTAAGAATTAATTTTCACCAGCGAATTCACCCATTCACGTCCCCGCGCATTTACCCGATGTCGCGACGATCGACAAACGCCTTTTCTTCGGCAGCGAAGGATCCGCCAGGGGCAGTAATTAAGATCCAGTTAAGACTTTAAAGAAGCAAGGTTGCAGACGTCGCACTCGAAGGGGTGAAAAATCTTTAATTCCGACGGATGCGTTTCTTTCCCCTCGAGGAGAGGCCAGACAGACACGCGTCGCGACGAACAAGAAGAAGAGGTATCAGAGGGAGAGAAAAAAGGGCAGACAATAATGGTGGAAGATGAAAGAGGGGCCAAATATACCCATACATGAGCCCAGCCGTTTTTTGCATGCGTTCGAACATGTGTGCGTGGGGTGTCTCGGCGTGTCGTTTGAAACGGAGCAGAACCCTTTCGACAATGGCGGGAAGGGGAGAAAAAAGGGACACTTAAAGTCGCTAATTAGTCGAGCAGATGATACCTGATGCGAGAATAACTGCAATCGTGTAACAGTGTAATCGGTTTTTAGAGTTATAGAAATTTTTTGGAATATGGAGGGAATTAGGGTATTTTATTATTATTTCGCTGTAAAGGGTGCTTTGAGGAATAAATGAGAGGACAAATTAATTTATTATTGTATAAATTTTATACTGATTTGAAAAATTGAGGGGTGACTTTGTTGATTAGGGTAGTTTATAATTATTTTATAAATTTATTTATTATTGAATAAATTGTACTTTATTAGTTAACAAATTGTTTTCTGTGAGAATTCATATCTCTGATATTTGCCGAATTATAAATAAATAAATTGTAAATGAACAAACAAAAATTAATAATTATCAAGCTTAAATTTAAGTCCACGATAAATGTTTTATACCAGTGAGATTTAATATCAATCGATCAAGATTTAATGATTGAATGCTTGCAAGTCATTTTAAATCTCTTATAATCACGTGCTGGTGCAAGTTATTCAAATTAAACTTTTATATTGAACCTCACTAATTTCTGTTACATAATTAATAAATTATACTATATAACATAATCTATAACTGTAAAAAAATAATTAATAAAATTTAAAACGGTACAATTTCCTAACCTAAAAAATAATTCAAATTTAATATAATCAAATACTAATAAAATTAATTAATCATACAATAAACAATAAAATCAATTTACATTAAAATAAAAAGAACCCAGAAAAATTAAATTGAGAGCAAAATGTCCGAAATCCCATTTCCGTAGCGCTGTTAACAAATTCGCAGAATTTCCATTTGCAGAGGTAGAGAAACGAGACAGCGCACGAATTATAAAACACGGGTAAGCAATCAGCGAACAACCTGTCTGGTCGAGAGAGATCGCACAGATATACGCCACGCAACAAGTAATTAGCTTGATTCATTCTACCCTTGAACCCGAAGTGTTCTATCGGTTGGCGATTTTTTCCACCGCGGATCACCCTGTAGATTGACGCGTGTGCGACATTGGAAAAAGAAGAAAGGAAAAATGATCGACGAATGCAGACTAGAGGTGTCAGGTTACACGATGCAATTGTCACCCTCTTCAAACGGAATTTTCCACACTTGAAATTCGAGGGTTTTCAGATCAATTAAATAACTTGCAATTAGCGACCTTGACTGTGACCTTGAATGTTTGACGTCTGCGCAGTGCGTGATGGGGAATTATACACATGCGCTGTAAGGTTTGTATGGTGCATATAGGGAAATTATGTGTGACGATGTTCACTGCACATAATTATTAAACACGGTTGTCGACTACGCATGTGCGACTTTTGGAAAACTTTTGGATTCAGGTTATTCTTAACGTGCGTTGATTTTGGGAAAACAGGTTTCAGCCCTAGATAAACAGACCCTACAAATATTTGCTTTGCTTATCGGTTGACATGCAGCTACTTCGGAACCCAACATTCCATTTTTCCCCTTTCTTTTTGTACGCAGTCCCGTTTAAGGTGTATCTAAAATCCACATGAGTTCTGTGTTTGACTGAACAAGATGTAGTCACTGTTTTTTAATAAAATAAACTACTACATCACTATTGTTACTTTAAGCGTATGGTTAATTGATATATGATGTGATATAAGTATATGAATAAATGGTATGAAAATTACATATGGTATACCACATACATATGTAGGTAAATGATATATAAATATAGCTTTGTAAATAAATAATATGTAAATGATATATAATACATTACAAATTATGTAATATAACATATCACAAATACATTAGTTGCTATATAAGTTCATACATGCTGGTTAAATTACATATGACACATGTGTGATATAAATATATAAATGATAAATGAATAATATGTAAATGATACATGGTTAGGTTAATTTTAATTTTAAATAATATTATTACTAGTTGTAACATATTACAAATGAGTTGCTATACGAGTCCATACTACATGGTGGTTAAATTATATGTGACACATGTGTGATATATAAATGATAAGTGAATAATATGTAAATCATACATGGTTAGGTTAGGTTAATTTTAATTTTAAATAATATTATTACTAGTTGTAACATATTACAAATGAGTTGCTATACGAGTCCATACTACATGGTGGTTAAATTATATGTGACACATATGTGATATATAAATGATAAATGAATAATATGCAAATGTACGGTGACACATGAGTAATACAGGGTAAATAAAATTCGACACGAAAGTTTGGAAAGCAATGGTAGAGTGCATGTACGACAAACGGTGCACGCACTTGACGCGCACGTGCTGCGTGCGTGTATAATCGGAAATGCACGCACACGCGGCCATCTTGAGACGGGGAACGAAGGGTGCGCCCATGGCACACGCTGCGAAACATGCAACTTCACACCCTTCGAATCCTGGGCTGCTGTCGTTGAACTCCCTGCGATACGATTCTAATTATCTTCGATGCAATTGTTCGAATTACATTTCCGTCTTTTTCAAAATTTACAGACTTAATTGTAAGTTTTATGGAAGTTATTCGATCTTTGAAATTTCCATGTTTATTACATTCTTTAGTTTTCAAGTTTAATAGTTTTTGAATTTTCTAGTTTAGAAGGTTCTGCATTTTCAGAAATGGATTTAGGAATTTACTAATCTTCAAGTTTATGAATTTTCGAATTTATGGATTTACAAATTTATAGGTTTATAGATTTACAAGCTTTAAATTCACAGATTTACAGAATTACTAATTTTCAAATTTTCAAATTTATTCAATCAGTAATTCAATTACTGAATCAATTCACATAACTAATATCCTTAAACTACTTCCCATAAACAGCAAAACTAAACCAGAATAAAAACCTAACATATCTTCCACAAACATCAACTTAAATATTGAATTCAATTTTCCCGCCAAATTCCCTTTTCCCGCCAAAAGCATCGAACCTATTTCAAGCAAAACCAAAAGCTGCTCTGAACAGACCTAAATAAAGCGGTTTACCGAAAAAATTAATCGATCACTAATCTAAAATATCGACGACAGCAGAATCGTTTAATCCGTCGTTCTTTATCGCGCAATTATATCACGAAGCTTCGTTTTATCGTTGCACGAACGAGCACGACAGATGTATCGTGGCTCGAAATTCCAGCAGGACGGAACGTGAGCGAGTTCTTTTTTTTTCCTCTTTGTTTTCTTGCCTCGGATGTGCATCGAAGAGGAAGATCTTCGACACGCTGGCAGGCCAACGGAGCGGAGAATCGTCGCGCGGGGCTGAGAACTTGAGCACGTCATGAGACCTTGGCCTCCAGTCAGCCGATAATGCGGAGGCGAGATAAGCTAGAGGACTACTATTTTAAAATACCGATTTGGCCCGGGCCAAGATCAACAAGACCATTGGCGTAACTAGTGGGGGACCGTGATGAGACCCATTCTCACGAATTTTACAATTTTTATTTCGTAGTTCACTTGTGTCTTTCAAAATTAAAATACCGACTGAACCTACATTCGTTCTATTTTAATTTATTACAGTTAAACTTATTAAGTTTAAGTTAAGTTTGATATAGTTGCAGTAAAGGGTATGTATGCTTTGTTGTAGCAGGTTGAATAGTTTTCAAGGTTTGAACCGGTTTGGAATAATTTATAATTAAGGTTGCATTGGTTTCAGTCTATTTGAACTGATTTGACTTGATATGGATTTGTTTGAATTGATTTGTATGCATTGCAACTGATTGCAATTGTTACTTTAAAAAAATGAAGTGGTTTGTATTGATATAACCTAGTTTAGAACAATTTGGACCGATATGAACCGATTTGAGACGATTGGGATCGAAGTGGACCGATGTGGACCCGATTTTGACCGATGTGGGCCGATCTGGACCGATACAAGCCGATTTGTGCCGATGTGAGCCGAGCCGAGCCGAAGCGAGTCGATACTCCGCCTACTAGAGCCGATACGAGCCGATGTGGACCGATTGGAGCCGACGTCGGCCGACTAGAACCGATGCTGACGCAATCGAAGCCGAAGTGGACCGATTCGAGCCGATATGAGCCGATCTGAACCGATATGAATCGCTCAGAACTAATATGAGTCGATTCAAACCAATTTGAATCGATTTTCAACCAACTTTATTCAATTTTGAAACGATTTTACTTGATCTAGACCGATTTTAGACCGACATGAGCTAATTTTACTCAACTTAAATCGATTTTAGCCGAAAATTGAAATTACTATTTTGACAGAATTGTAAAATATAATGCAAAATGTGTGGATCCAAAGGAATTCATGAAAGGAATGTGGATGAGTTGAGGTCACGGTGTAGGTATTTCATTGTCAGACGCATCTGTTTTGTTTACGAGGAAACATGAACGAAATGGTGTATAGGCGTCTGATAGCTTTCGAGGATCTATGTTAACGTTTTCGTCGACAGTGAAAAAGAGTGACTCTTCGAGTTGGTTCTCTAAATTTAAATTCAAGGAGGATGACGCGAGAGCACGACCTTGGCCATGAGAAATTCCGGAAAATACCCCGTACACACGCGTTACCAAGAAACCATATTTTGGTAACAAATGACCCATTTAACAAATTTTTTTCCCCTAACTTTTTTATATTGTTAACACTATTCTTAAATACTCTCTATAAAAATACTATAAAAATAGTAATCATACTATATGTTGGCTCACGTTTTAAATGGCAGAACTGAAATTATGAAAATGGGAATAAATAATTCATATTTTTCTGTTCAATAACAAAATTATTATTATTATTTATCCAAGTACACACATGACTTAAATTAATTTTTAATAATAACACAATTTTTTTATTTTATAATAATCTCTTTCAAAGTTAAATTATTTAGTAATTTAATTTGCGAGTTTCAGACGAATAAGTTGATACAACAATTTAATAATTAATCGTGCTTAGTCGTGCACATAGTAAAAATAACATGGGTGTCAGTTTGATTTATTTCGGAGATACGATGAATAAATATGAACGAGAATTTCTGAAATGAGATTCAATGACAAGGACGAACATCACGTTTTGTATTCTTTATCTCCGAACGCTGATAACGTAACGATATCTATCGAACAATAAAAAGAATTATCATTCGGATGATTTGGGTACACGAAAGTTCAGAATATTTAAACATAACAGGCGCTATTAAAATAATATCGATCATTGTTTAATTAATTATTGATTCGTCACTTTATCTGATCATTTCTTTTAATTGTAACAATATTATAATTTTTAATAATGAATAAATCTATGAAATTTTCTAACTAAAAATATTATAAAAATAAATTTATATGAACATTTCTAAACAATGATTTCAAAACAACTCTCTTTGACAATACTCCACAATTAAATAAAAAAACGAAGAAATTTATATTGTCGAACAAAAAAACTTGACAAAGTAACAATAAATAAATTTATATAAAATGTAAAAACATAAAAATCTTATTAGTGTATAAAATGAAATAAAATTTGAATTTGATGTCCCTGATATAATTTCAAAGGTGGAAATAAATTCGAACTATCGACACAGAAAATTCGATAGGTTTATCGATAGATTTATCAAGAATCGATAGGAAAAACATTTCGTCGACGGAATTGGACGATTCATCCGAAATCCGGACCTTCGATCGTTCACGAAGCCTACTTCCCTTATCATCGACGTCATCACGGCTCTGATAACGTGCCTCCCGTTCAATGTCATCGAATAGGACGTTCTATATTCACAACTGCTGTTTATCAGATGAAAAATTCGTACAACCTGTTGTACGAGTGATGGTACACTTCGATTCAATGTCACTTTATTTCGAATAGGAGAAATGTGCAAACCCATGTTCATTTTCAATTTTTTAGATTCCCAGATTTCAATTATTCAATTTTTCAATTCTTCAATTATTCAATTCTTCAATTTTTCAATTTTTCAATTTTTCAATTTTTCAATTTTTCAATTTTTCAATTTTTCAATTATTCAATTCTTCTATTTTTCAATTTTTCAATTCTTCAATTCTTCAATTCTTCAATTCTTCAATTATTCAATTCTTCAATTCTTCAATTCTTCAATTTTTCAATTGCTCAAGCTTTCAATTCATCAATTTTTCAAGTTTCAAGATTTTTAAATATTTTAATATCAAATTTCTATTTTCCAGTTTCCATATTTTTCAAATGTTCAAATTACACAATTTTCGTCAATGTACACTACCAACAGATTAAAAAAAGAAATTATCATTCATTCAGATCACATATCTTTGAAATACTTGTCCGTTCGGTATCACTAAATCTGTCCCCTAAATCCCGATCGATACTTATCGATCACGCAGGGAATAAAGCAGCAGGTGACCGTGACATTCAGCCGCGACAAATGTCGATATCTGGAATTATATTTGCGTGTCTCCGTCATAACAAACTAACCGATCTTTCCGAGCCACGGCGTCGAAAACTGTTTGTTATTTAAATTTCAAGCGGAGATGCTTGCCAGATTAATATTTACAAAAGTTTCAGCAGGTTCTCACTCTATTTCTATAGTTCCGTTGCTGTTCAATTAACAACTTGAAACCAGAATCAACTTCTCGTTACTTATCTCCTCGTTAACTTTATTTTCTCTGACGCGTGTTACAGACGTACTATTTATAATTAATTGTATCATCTGCTTTGCGTTTGACTACACTCGAAACGTACATAGTAATATTACAATTATTGATTTAATATTGAATGCGGTGATAGTTTTGGATTGTGGTGAATCTATTGATTGGGTGTTCAATGGGGGAATTGACTGATTTAGATGGCGATGGGGGAGAGTCACTTGCTGAGTTTTGCTTTGTGATTTTCAAGTGTAGGAGTTTGAGGTTAGGTTAGGTTTGGAACTTTTGAACTTTGGGAATTTGGGAATTTGGGAATTTCGGGATCTGGTGATTTGGGGATTTGGAGATATGGGGATTTAGGGATTTATGGATCTGGAAATTTAGAGATCTGGTAATGTAGGGATTTGGAGATTTATGGTTCTGGGGTTTTAGGGATCTAGGGATTTATAGATCTGCGAATTTAGAGATCTGGGGATTTAGAGATCTGGGGGATTTAGAGATCTGGGGGATTTAGAGATCTCGGGGATTTAGAGATCTGGGGGATTTAGAGATCTGGTAATGTAGGGATTTGGGGATTTATGCTTCTGGGGATTTAGGGATCTGGGGATTTAGGAATCTGGGGATTTGGAGATGTGGGGATTTAGGGATCTGGGGATTTGAGAGTCTGGGGATTTGGAGAGTTAGGAAATTAAAAAATTAGGATTTGTAGATTTAGAAAATTAGAGAATTGGGATCTGGCAAATGTGTAATTTGGAAATTTGGTATTTGGGGATTTAGGAAATTAAGAAACTACGATTTGGGGATCTGAGGATTTGGGAATTTGAGAATTTGAAAACTTGAAAATCTAAAAACTTAAAACTTGAAAACTTGAAAACTTGAAAACTTGAAAACTTGAAAACTTGAAAACTTGAAAACATGAAAACGTAAAAACTTGAAAACTTGAAAACTAAAAATTGAAAAATCTATAAATCCATAACTTGAATCCTCCAGATCACCATAAAAAAAGATCTTAAAAATAATTCTCTTATAAATCGAGTAAGTGCACCTACAAAAACACAAGTGAAACGTATCTATTATTTCAAGCAAATACACAGGTGATATTTGCTACTTTTATTGCACCTTTATCAAGCCATTGAATCAACAGATTCCATGCGAATCGACATGCAGTGCGATATGCGGATTGTTTCGTCGACTAGCATGCCTCGTTTCATCGGCGACGGATCGATTATCGATTATCAAACCATTCTGGTATTAACTTTCAGAGGACGAAGCCCTGAGCTTCAACAACGTATCTATTGACTGAATCTATCGATTTACTTTCGTTTTCGAGTTCACGTCTATTGTTAATTTTTATTGAACTTTATTATTATTTTCTTCAATTCAAATAATATCGATAACTACATATAATTATTTTCTGTTTTAAGTAAATCATTTAATAAATTTGTTAATCATATATATAAAAATTTTAATAGAGTTAACATAAAATTTTACTAAATTTGACATAAAATTTCAGTAAAATTCACATCAAATTTTGAGTAAAATTGTCATAAAATTATTGTAACAACAAAAGACTGATATTACAAAAAATCCTACAAGAATACAGTAAAAATTCCTATATACAATAAAAATGTGAAAATTTTTCCAAAAAATGAATAACTTTATATTCAAATTCACAATTAATTATTAATAAAAAGACAAACACTAAAAATGAAATTTTAATAAAATTCTTACTCTATTTATAAACTCATCTACATATTGTTATATTTAATTAATGAACTTCACACTATCCATTATTTCAATGAACAAGAATAATTTTTTCATTCCCGATTAAACAGATTTTCCATTAATTAGCCTTGCGTTTTCGATAAATTGAAGCGTTGATAACCTACGCACCGCGTAAATTACAAAATAAGAAATAGTTGAACCTGAGGTTGTAGAAGCTTTGGTGAAAAACAAGATTCTTGTATTTGTATCGCAGTGTGCTCGATCTCGAAAGTGGAGAGAACCTTGAGATTAAGTGCTTAACCTCTTCAAGTACGATTTTCTTGAGGTTACACTATTTCACTGTACAAGAATAAACTTAACAAAATTAAAGAAAAATTATATGAACATGTAAATATTCTATGCTTTAGACAATTTTGAGGTTAGAAGAAACTTTTATGGCGGACATATTTTTACATGGAGGTCCTTGCTTATCTTATATGTATTGTTTATCTTATATTCTTCTTATACTAATCTAGGTATGAAAATTTTGGACAAATTTTTACAAAATTTCCTATAAAAACTTGCATTCTTCCCGTGAAATTTTAACCCCTCCTACAATAACATGACGCACTCGTGACGCACTGATGACGCACACTACAGCTTGAATGTGACGTAAATTCATATTTTCGCTGCAATTTAATTTTTACATAATTTGGATAATTTATAATTTGTGTAATTTTGTATAATTATTAACCCCTCGTCCTACACTAACGTGACGCACTTGTGACGCACTTGTGACGCACTGGTGACGCACACTACAGCTCGAATGTGACGTAAATTCATATTTTCGCTGCAATTTAATTTTTACATAATTTTTATAATTTATAATTTGTGTAATTTATATAATTTTGTATAATTCATTTAATATTTCAATTTTCTTCGGTCGTCTTCACGTTGCAGCAATAAGTAGCCATGAAGAGAGCAAACCCAAAAATCCCCAAAAATTCCTAAAAATCTCCAAAAATGAAACTGAGAGTATAAGGTTCTCAGATTGGAGTCTTCAATACGTTGTGTGCGTCTCGGTGTTCATTGCACAAACGGTAGCCATGAAGAGAGCAGACGATAGCGCTTAGCGGAGCTTATCGTTAATGAAACGTACAGACGTAAACACTAAACATAGTACACCGGGTTGAATGCAAGGCGGTTCTGCGAACAACGGTCCTCAAACGACGACATTCTGCGTTTTCTCGCGAGATTTTTAACGATAATGATCGCGCGATTAATTAAGGCTGACCCTGAGAGCCACGTGCGTTGGATGCAAGATTTTTTACTTGAAAATTATATTCTTCTCAAGATTTTTAGGATAAAACATATCACATTGTTTTTCATTTAACGTCAAAATTATATTCTTCTCAAGATTTTTAGATTGAGAAATATCACATTGTTTTTCATTTAACGTCAAAATTATGTGTTCTCTTCTCAAGATTTTTAGATTGAGAAATATTACATTGTTTTTGATTTAACGTTTAGTGTATTCCAATTTGAATAATATCGACATTTTTTGTTTTAAGTATAATATTAGCTAAACCTTCCAGCGTGTACACAGTTGCTTTAAAATTAAATATGAAGTTAAAAAGTAAATAAACAGATGATGAAACATAAATGTACACGTTCTTTATCTTTAGGAAGACACGGTCTTCAAAGAAATCACCTTAACAAATTTTGCAATTTCAAATAAAAAACCTAACCTAACTAACCTAACCATTTGACCGCTTTGGTAGTTTTAGTGTCAAGTTTTTAGTTCAGAATTTTTCGAAAAACTTATACCAATTAATTATTTATTTATTTAAATTGTTATTAGTAACTAAATTTACTACAAGAAATAATTGAAGAAATAATTCTCACAAATAACAAAATAAAAGTGCAAGAATCTCCATAAGAACGAAAGGATGTTTACATAGAAATAGCGTCTCGATGTTTAGAGACCCGATGGTGAAAGACAGAGAGAAAGGAAAAGAAAAGGAAAAACTTTTTCTCCAAAACGATAGAACGTCATGAATTTCTTAGTCGCTTAAAGTTCAAGGTTGCCCTCCTGTTTATGCTCTCAAAGGCCAAGTGTACAACTTTGAGAATTTGAGAATTTGAGACAACTTCAGAATTCAAGAATTTAAGAACTTGACCATTTGACAATTTCAAAATTTGTGGGTTTAGGAATTTGAGAGTATGGGGATACAAGGGTTTGAGGGTGAAATTTGAGGGTGTGGGAATTTGGGACCTTAGAAATTTGGAAATTTGAGAATTTGGGACCTTAGCAATTTGGAAATTTGAGAAATTGGAAATTTGAGAATTTGGGACCTTAGAAATTTGGAAATTTGAGAATTTGGGACCTTAGCAATTTGGAAATTTGAGAAATTAGAAATTTGAGAATTTGGAAAAATTAGAATTTGGGACCTTAGAAATTTGGAAATTTGAGACCTTAGAAATTTGAGAATTTGGGACCTTAGAAATTTGTAAATTTGAGAAATCGGAAATGTAAACATTGAAAAGCTTAAGAATTTGTAAATAGACTTCGCAACACTAGAAATTAGTAAATTCGAAAATGTAGGAATTCCGGAAAAAGTTTTCCTCCAAGACGACCGTCATGAATTTCTCATTCGTTCAAAGTTCAAGGTTGGCCTCCTGTTTACACGCTCAAAGGCCAAATCAGCTCGATCGTTAACAGTAAATCATCGGCTCGTCTAAGTCGCTCCGTTTTTTTCCTTTTACGTGCAAACGCATCGAAGCATCGTCGAGTATTTGCGAGATGAACTGATAAATAACATCAACGCAACGATCTTAAGCCTGCATTCGCGTTATCGATTCTTTGGAATTATCCTGATAACGGGCGCCATGATGTTGCGTGTACAGGATTAAAATATTAATTGTTAACAATTTTATTATTGTCACGTGACACGGGGAATGTTGATGGACCTAGGGGACATTTTGACCCAGATAAAATTAACAAACATTACAAATTTTTTAGTCTTTCAAATTTAGGAAGAGAACATTTATAGAGTAAAATTTTGGAAGTTTAATTTTTATTTAGTTAAGTTTATCCTTGATTTTGTTGCGAATTTTTAAGGGAAATACAAAATTTTAGATAAGTGAATTTTTGAGGTTGGAAATATTACTTTTAGGTCCTGCAATTCTCTAATATGTGAATACTTATGTGCAAAAACCACCATAATAAATAGAAGCATATTAGAAAAAATGATCAAAGTATAAAACAACAGAAGCAGACTAATATCTGATAAAAAAGAGCCTTCCTTAGGTCACAGACAGCAATAAAAAATTTTAATTAGTAACAGAAGGGGTAGTTTCTCACAGAAATTCAAACTAGAGCACTAACACTAAAAAAAATTATAATAAACCAGTACTCCAACAGTATTCATCAAAGAATTAAATGTAAAAAGAAGTCTAAACTCTTAAAAAGGAAAAAATATCCTTACACCTCAAAAACAGCAAAATATGAGTTGCTAACAATAGGGGTGGTTTCTCACAAATATTAAAAATTAACCTCAAAGAAATGAACTAACAAAAATATTCATCAAAGTATAAAATACTAAAAGGAGTCTAAAACTTTCTCAAAATGAGTTGCCAACAATGGGGGTGGTTTCTCACAAATATTACAAATGAAACTAATATTCAAAAATATTCATCAAAGTATAAAATATCAAATCATCAAAGTATAAAATACCAGGTCTTTTCTAAAAAAAAATTGCATCATCCTAGTATTTTCATTATGCACAAAAGGGGTTGAATTACCACCATGGGAAAATTTCCTGAAAAAGAAAGAAAAAAAAGAAATAGAACTCACCTAGATCAGGAATGGAGCTAGTAGGTTCCTCGTGGTGCCCCTTGCCCTCGTTAGATGCCCTGACACGGGGTGGCGGCGGTGGCGGTGGGGGTCTCATGCTGGACGTAGAGCTGACAACAACTGTAGCCGGCGGTGGTTGATTTGGTCCTCCGTTTCTATGATTTTGTCTCATTTGTGTCTGTGGTGACATAAGAACGGTGTCACCGCGGTGCCCCTGGGGCGGTCTGGGGCACCATCCGTGCAGCACCCTGATCGCGCTCCTGACCTCCGCCTGGAGTTCGGCGGCTCTGTCCCTCGCCGTGTGAGCCACGTTTATTTCGTTTCACCCGCGGCCGCGGGTCACGGGTATTCACTGAAAAAATGTACCCGTACGATCTTCATTCACGAAAGCACCTCGTTCACGTCTACATCCAACGAAGAAAAAAATCACACACGATAATCCAAGTCGGCTCACTATCACCGCGCGAATGCCGAATGTCACGGTCAATGTCTCGCGGCGGCGTGACACCTGCAGCGGAAACCCTCGCGGCGACACTCCGAACTAATCACTCACTTTACGCGCGCTTACAGTCGTATGACACTCGCGAAAAACCGACGCAATAGTGTCACGTACACGTGCAGAGGGTGTATCGAGTCTGACAGAGGGCGGCGGAATGCAAGGTCCGCGTGGACCAGTGTTTCTTAGCAGTTCACCGAAAACAACAGTCCTCGGAATACGAGTAGTCCCTCGCGAGCCGACCTTTCCCTCTCTCCCACCACCCACGCAGCTCCCTTCTTTCTCGCTCCGGAGTCACTCTCTCCCCCTCTCCTCGAGCACTCTCGTTTTTCTCCTCTCTCCAGACGGAGACGGTGCGATCCACCTCCACGGTTGACCGCGGTTTATCGCGAAGGCCGAGAGCGTCAACCCCTGCTCGAGTTTCGTGAGCGGCGCTGTCTGGCTGGCCATTCAATTACGCACTTCTGGATCCGCTCGATCGATCACGTGCCGATCTCTAGGACTCCGGTGAAAACTCGCGAGGTGGTCGGAGACGGCGATCAGCCGACGACGACGAGAACCGTCATCGGCGCCGGCGAAAGTGAGAGTGCGTCCGCGCTGGATTCAGCGGTGCATAAGCGTTCTGCTTTCTCCTTTACTCTTGTAGCTTCGTTCTCCCTCGCTTCTGATATCTGTCTCCCTCTCCCTGTTATCTTTGTTTCGCTCCCTGTCCGTCTCTCCCTATACTTCTCTCTCCCTTTCTGCGTGTTCTCTCTCAATCTTTCGATGTTTGCTTCTTTGTTGTACGAACGTGGGTAGCCTACAGCCCGTGGCAAGCGCTACGCTCCGACCTATAGCGTTCGACGTTCCAGCGCGCTGTCCGCGCGCACCGACAGCGCACGTATATAAAGCGACGGCTTCGTGATACCGCTCCACACTAAGCCACGCAACACCGTCTACCATTGCGCACACACTGCCGCGCCGATATCCGTCCTTTTCCTCTCGAACCGGCGACGTGTCCTTCCTTTTCGGTTTCTACTGCCCTCCCTTTGCCCTACTCTCCTTTTCTTTCCCTTCGACGGTGATAACGCTTGCCCTTCCTTCTTCGAATATCCTCGCGAGCGTTTGCTTCTGGTTTCAACATTTGCCTCTGTCATTTCGATGTTTATGTTCGTTGTTCCGGTTGCCGGTGTACAGTCGCTCACAAATCTCACTTACCTAGGGAAAATAGCGTAGATAACGTTTGTTCTGGTTTTTGAAGAATATTGGGGTTTGGGGATTTGGGGTCTTGGGATTTGGGGATATAGGGATTTGGAGAGTTGGGTATTTGGGGATCTAGGGATTTGAGAATGTAGAAATTAGGGAGTCTAGGGATTTAGAGATATGGGGATTTAGAGGTATAGGGATTTAGTCATGTGGGACTTGAAGATCTAGGGATTTGGGGATTTAGGTATGTGGGTTCTTGAGAGTTTCTGGATTTGGGGATATGAGGTTCTAGGGATTTGGGGAGAAAGGGTTTAGGAAGTCTAGGGATTTTGGGAGCTGGGATTTATGGAGTCTAGGGACTTGGGGAGCTAGGATATAGGGATTCTAGGAATTTGGAGGTTTAGATATTTCAGATTTTAAGGATTTGGAGATTTGGGATTTAGGAATTTGGGGATTTGTTGAGTTATGGTACTAGGGATATTGCAATTTGGAGATTTGGAAATTTATGTATTTGAAATATAGAAATTTGAGAATTTAAGAAGTTGGGAACTTTTTTTCACTGAAATCTACAAATTTGCAGAATTTGTCACTTGCAATCTTAGGGATTCAGAAATCTCTAGGGGTATTGGATCTAGGGATATTGGAATTTAAGTATCTGAGAAACAAAGAATACTGAAGTTCGAATATTTGGAGATCTATATACATCAAAATCTAGGGATTTGAGGGTACTGAGATATAAGCATCTAGGAGTTTCTATAATCTAGGGAATAATCAAGATTACCCACATTTTTGTAGCACAATATACTCAGTAAAGTGTAGGAAGTGCTCGCATTATTACGTGCGGAAACACTCGAGAGACCTTCCGTTACACCTATTATTTTAAGCTTCATTCGCACGCACGTGCATACAAGGAAGAGATACACTGCGCATGCGCCGCTTTTGAAAGATTTTGCCGCGAACAGTATCAAATATCATCGTACTTAAAATAAATTATCTCAATAAATATAATATAGTAGATCTTCAAATTTCATGTCTCCTCAACAATTCCATAACTGGTGTCACACATTCTTTATATGGGTATCTGCCATATACCGTACAGTTTCATATAATTTAGTCTTCTGTTAGTTAAAAGAAAATGTAGATCTAGAGTTTAGAATTTTGTTAAATTTTCGTTAGTTAAAAGAAAATGCAGACGTAGAATTTAATGAACAAAGATCCGCATTTTAAATCGTTAATTTGTTGCAAACACTCGATATATTGCATAATTCGTTAAAGAGTAATACAGACAAATTCGTCTGAGGGGAAATTGTAGTCAGATTTCGAAACGAACCACCTGCAAGTGTACGTATTTTCATAACTAAACATCACTAAACGCAACCGTACAAATAAAAAGGGGTTGAGGAAGGGTAAACCGAGGGAATCCCACCACGCACGGTTGACCTAGGCTGGTGTGCGTAGCTAGTACTACGCAATAGACGGGTTCAGGAATGTACCTTCAAATACACTCGCCTATCACCCAAAATTCAAATATTAACACACACTTGCAAATCCCAATATTCACCCGTCACATTATTTCACTATAAAATTAAATTTGCATTATAAAATCGATACAAGTATTCAGTTTCTTATTTAGTCACAATTTGTAAATTACAGAAGCTTAAGAACTCAAAATTCTAAAATTGTCGAATTTTATAGAACTGTCAAAGATAGAATTGTAAAATTATAGAACACTAAAATTACAGAATCCTAAAACCACAGAGTTAAAAATACAGACTCCCAAAATTATAAAATATAAAAATTAATCTCACCAGAAATATCTCTCCATATGAAGTTTCTTAGATTGCTTCTAGAAAAATTAAAATTTGGAGTAAAAAATCCTTTCACGTATTGCCAATATAAAAATTAAAATTTAGAATAAAAAATCCTTTCATCAATTGCTTATAACAAAATTGAAATTTGTAGGAAAAAATCCTTTCATCAATTTCTGATATAAAAATAAAAATTTGAAGTAAAAAATCCTTTCACCAATTGCCAATATAAAAATTAAAATTTAGAATAAAAAATCCTTTCATCAATTTCTGATATAAAAATAAAAATTTGAAGTAAAAAATCCTTTCACCAATTGCCAATATAAAAATTGAAATTTATAGTAAAAAATCCTTTTAATATAAAAAAAAAATAAATGAATTGCATGGAGATTCTAATAAGAGCAGGGCACCGTAGGTAGTAGATACGTTAGTGAGGCAAACGACCAGCCGATAGGCAGGGGTGGTTGAGTGCGCAACCGCGGCCGCTATCACATGGCCTTGTCCTTGAATGAGGCTCGTGAACCCGAGTGCCGCTTTTATCGATCAGCCCCCGCATCCCGCTTCGACGCACTCGCTATAACTATCCATCTATCTCGGTGCAATGGCGTACCTAGCCAAGAGTACTCCCGGATCAGCGAGGCTCTTTGACGAGCTCTTTGAAATGGTCCCTCGCGCCAGACACTCCTCGACTCCCTCGATTCATCGCATCCTCTCTTCACAGCTTCGCCGGCCACTCTATTCAACCTGCGTTATATGTTTCTTGCGAAAATGGAGCTGAACGACCCGACGGAACCTTTGCTTTTATCGCCGGGGATCGAACGGTCGTCAGGGTCGTTTAGGATGCGTTTGATGCTGTTGATGGTTTAGGTGGATTTTTTGTGGCTGGTTTGAGGTTTCAGATTTGAGGGATTTTGGAGGTTTGAGGTTTTGGGGATTTTTTATGGGAGGTTCTGGGGATTTTTTATGGGAGGTTTTAGGTTTGAAATTTGGGGGATTTTTGGGATTTTGGAGGTTTGAGGTTTTGGGGATTTTTGGGATTTGGGAGGTTAGATGTTTTGGGGATTTTGGGATTTTGAGAATATAGGATTTTGGGAATATGGGATTCTGAGAATTTGGGATTTTGGAAATATCGGAATATAGAATTTTGGAATTTGGGAAACTTGGAATTTGGGAAATTTGTAATTTGAGAAATTTAGAATTTGGGAAGTTTGGAATTTGGGAAAATTGGAATTTGAGAAATATGGAATTTGTAATTTTGAAATTTGGGAAATTTAGAATTTGGGAAGTTTGGAATTTGGGAAAATTGGAATTTGGGAAATATGGAATTTGTAATTTTGAAATTTGGGAAATTTGTAATTTTGGAATTTGGGAAATTTGGAATTTTGGAATGTTGACAATTCTGAGAATTTGAAACATTGAAACTTTTAGAACTTTTGAGTACAGAAATTTCAAAATTTTTAAATTCTGTACCTTCACTGTATTGAAACCTTGAGACTTCAACATTTAGGGACCCTAGGATTCCAAAATATCCAAACCTTCCAACTCTGAGTCCAACAACGAACTCTCCAACTACATCACAACCCACATTCCATATATTTCACCTCACTCCCAAAGCCACCATAATTACCCACATACTCATTTCCCCACCACATAACCATAAACTTACAACATATTTCTTCAAAGTACTCACAAATAACTTCCGTAATATTAAAATTCTCAAACTCTCCCTCAAATTCTAAGCAAAAAAATCGAAGAGTACTTACAAACATTTTTCAGCCATGAGAACATCTGTACTGTTTGAAGAGGCTCTTTCGAGGTTGAACGAATACAAGCCACATCCGTCTGGTTCCTGACATCAATTCCAGAAACGAATCCCCTCTGACGGTGTCGAGACGCGGAAGAATGGATTATAATAAGTATAATGGCGTGGACATTAAACCCCTTCTGAGTTTCGTCCAAGGATCCCCTTAGACGCAGCTAAGCGGGCGTTCTAGGTCATCTAACGAAGGTCAAGGTCTCTATTGTAGAGGAGTCTAGTTTGGGACACTCGTTCTTGTTCTTCTGTAACATCAAATATTATAGGGGTTGGAATATTTTTGGGGATGGAGAAGTTAGATTGGGGATCATTTTTGGGGGGGGGGGGGATTTGGGGATTTAGAGATTTGAGAATTTGGAGATTTGCAGATTTGAGAATTTGGAGGTTTGAGAATTTGGAGAATTTGGAGATTTAGAGATTTGGAGGTTTGAGAATTTGGAGAATTTGGAGATTTAGAGATTTGGAGATTTGGAGATTTGGAGATTTGGAGATTTGGAGATTTGGAGATTTGGGGATTTGGGAATTTGGAGATTTGGGGAATTGGAGATATAGGAATTTAGAGATATAGGAATTTGGAGATTTAGGAATTTGGAGATTTGTGAATTTGAAGATTTGGAGATTTATGCATTTGGGGATTAATGAGGTAGGAATTTGAGAATTTGGAAATTTATAAATTTGGGAATTAGGGAATTGGGAATTTGGATTATAAAAAACTTGAAAATTGAAATTTTGAGTTTTACAAATTTGGAAAATATTAAATTGGAAATTTGGTGATTAAGACATTTGGAGATTCAGAAATTTTGAAATTTGTATAATAGAAAACTTGAGATTTGAAATTTGCAATTTTGAAAATTTGTAAAGTAGAAAATTGAATAAATAGAAAATGTAAAATTTCAAACTTCTCAATATGAAAATTTCGGAATTATTGAATTCCCCTAATCCTTCCATCTCCCCTCTCACATGAACCCTCGATCCTCCATCTTGCACTCATACATCAAAGCCCATAAAAATGACCAGTCTCCGTCGACACATTCGAATAAATTTCGTCGCAGATTTCAAGGCTCAAAAAGTTCAAATCTATGCAGACATTCAGGCGTTCTGGCATTATGCTGGCCATTCTCCCAGGGGGTAATCTCATGTATGGCCGCGAGTCTCGCGACCCAACGTATTACGTGTCCCGAGGTCGTAGTTGTTTAGATCTAGATGAACCTGAATCATCAAACCGGTCTGAATGTGGCTTGCAGTGTGGCTCAACGCGACTCTCGTTGTATTAGGTTAGGGACAAGAAGCGTGTTGTAGCACGCATGGGTTAGAATAGAGATAGAGAGGGGAGAGAGAAGGTCAGAGCCGGTGATCCAACTTGGTGCGAGATAGAGACGGAAATAGAGATATGTGATATAGCGAGGTGGAAGAGGACGGAACTTGAATAGGAGGAGATAAAGAAACGGTCGGGAAAAATTATTGATATTCTTTATCTCGCAAGGTGACGGTTTCGTTTGTTGCGTATTAGTTCATCAACGCTCTCTTAAGAGATCACAATTTTGGACACTCTGATTTCGTTCAAACTTTGTGGGATCATGGAGTTTGACATGGGTAATGGTTTTGCAAAATTGTAGCACGCAACTCTTTTGAATAAGGATGTTTAATGTTCATTGAGTGTTCTGGAGCTACATGGTGATACTGGCTGATACAACAATAGGCTAGTTCAACATGTTCATAGGAAGCTATAAATCAATACAATAGTTCAACATGTCCAAAAGAAGTTAGACACCAATAGTATCAAAATAATCCTTTAAACATCCTATAGTGATAAAGCACCAAATATCAACACGTTCACTGCAAACTTATTGTTAGCTTCTTGCAAGAGTCTGACTCATGACGCGCTCATGACGCACTTATGAGGCATGACGCATTCATGACGCGCTTGTAAGACTCGTGACGCACTCGTGACACACTCGTACTTCAGTTATCATCAATTTTACTCGAATTTTGAATACCCTTCAATTTGCAATTCGAGTCCAATAATTTGCACAGTCAACGATTGTATAATATCCAACTTCAAGGAGTTAATAATCTAAATAAAGTTCAAACATCCTCTCTCCACATAGGTATCCCAAAAATGTCACCTAACCCTTATTGTCCACGTTATACCTTATTGTCCACGTACCCTTAACTACGTTATACCCTTGGCTACGTCGTATACCCATAACTGCGTTATATCCTTGACAACGTTGTATACTCTTAACTACGTTATACCCTTGACTACGTGTATCGTATACCCGTGAGTCAGCGATTCCGAACCGATCGTATGGCGTCAGATCGATTAATCATCCGCGTCATCGGTACGATCAGGGGCCGAAATCGGTCCAGGAAGCGGGCAAAACGTTCGGATCGACCGACGGGATATGCAAATCGAGGTGTCTAAGAAAGGAGGCTAGCGTGGCGAGGGTAAGACCAGGTCGGTGGCTCCGAGGACCGTGAACAAAGACCGGTTCTCGTATGAAGGTCACTAGTTCAGTGGCGGCCGTGTACACGCAGAAGCCTGGTTCGACCGAAGGCCGTTTCACTTTCGTCGAACACGACCAAAAACCGTTTCTTCGGGGCCTCATCGAGATATCCCTTTCCTTTTCCTTCGCAACGACGCCGGCCGATCCACTTGCGCTTTCAACAGGTTCAAGGTCGAGGTACCGAAGAACTCTTGGTTTCCGTACTGGGAGA
This sequence comes from Megachile ligniseca, assembly GCA_945859555.1. NCBI lineage: Eukaryota > Metazoa > Arthropoda > Insecta > Hymenoptera > Megachilidae > Megachile > Megachile ligniseca. The sequence continues at coordinate 4,967,895 of OX243792.1, forward strand.
AAGCTGTGTGACTTAAATTTTGGTCGACAATTTCTGTTTGGATGTGGATCGAAATATTATGTGGAGGAAATGATTTTTTGAGAAATTCATGGTATGAAGTTTGGGTGGAGCTATATGGGTAAAGATTTGAAGATGTATGTGGGAGTACATGTATGTAGGAATACATGTATGTAGGAGTACATGTATGTAGAAGTACATGTATGTGGAAGTACATGTATGTGGGAGTACATATATGTAGAAGTACATATGTGTATGAGTACATGTATGTTGGGATACATATATGTATGTAGGAGTACATGTCAGTGGGAGTACATGTATGTGGGAATACATGTATGTGGAAGTACATGTATGTAGGAATATATGTACGTGAGAGTACATGTATGTAGGAGTACATGCATGTAGAAATTTGAGAATGTAGAACTTCTGATGATGAGCTATTAATTTTGTGTTAATTTGACAACACTAACTTAACTACATTTGTAATTATGTTGACTATATTTGTGGTAGCTCTGAAGCTATCATAAGTTTGCTCTAACTTGAATAAGTTTGCTCTAACATCCAGTTAGTCCTACATGTTACTTACCCTACGTCAGAGACACATTCAGATTTCCATACCTCCACAGGAACACCGACTTCCAACATGATAAATAGGTTCACCGATTTCACCTGAAGTTTATCCACGCAGCGTGATACCAATGAAAGTTACCATGTCGTCCACAGTTTCGCTTTTTTCAACGACTCTCACGCTCGTTGCCGTTGTATCCTACGGCGACGTTTTCAGGACCCCCGATGATCCGGTTTCTAAAACTCTCCTCGGAGACTCGCTTTCGTTGGGCGATCTCGTCGACAACGAAAGCGGACACGGCTGACCCGGCTGGGTTCGACGAACCATCGGAATCCCTCGTCACAATCACTCAATTCTAACACATTTTCTCTTTCTTTCACGATACAAGTGAAAGTTGTTGGGATACTTATGGATTATGCTTCCATAATGATTTCAACGATCTGGAACGACGGTCGGTCGTTTGCGTGTTAGGTTTCTTGCGATCTTCAGGATTCATCTTAAATAGTTGGATGTGCATGGGATGTACATTGGTATTATCTGGTTAGTTGGGATTTGTGGGTGATTCTTTTTGAATAAGTTTGAGGGAACGAGGGTATCAATAGTTTGGAGATTGGGTACATAAGTATAGGATCTCATATGATCACATATGATCACATATGATCTTGAGATTTGTGGGTGATTCTGTTTAAATAAGTTTAGGAGAACGAGAGTATTAATAGTTTGAATATTAGGTACATAGGTATAGGATCTCATATGATCACATATGATCACATATGATCTTCAAGAAGATATGATCGTCATCATCTTAACTAGTAAGCAACATCATACAGAAGGTGTATATCTTTGGTACTATCTAGAGAATTCTACATAGCTACTATTTGTGGATGATTATTTCTGACTTAGTTGAAAGGTCTGCAACGACTGCATCGATAGTATGCATATTAGGTACATGGGTGCAGTTTGTCCCACATGGTCCACGAGGAGGATCCGTTTCAACTACTCAACATGATCTTGCAGTACATCTTATGTGGACCACATCACATCACATTAGGGATCCCTAAAATGATCCATCCGTGCAAACCTTGTGGGCCTAATGTGGTCCACACATGTGATAGGTAGTACAGTTTGCAAGGATGGATCCTCATCATTTCAGGGATGAATCCTCATCATTTTGAGGAGCAATCCTCATATTAGAAAGAAATCCTCTCCATTTTTTTCTCATCATACTACAAAGTAATCCTCACAATTTGAAAGAAGAATCACAATTTAAGATTCACCATCATGTTCAAATATTTGTTAGAATATCAAATAAATTTTTGTTAGGCAGTTCTTTATTGGGTCAGCTTAAGACATTCTGATGGAGTGAATCTAGTATGCACGGTATCGAGTAGCCGAACACTATGCCGGCAACGAGGAAGGCTTTCTCCCGTGACCTTGAGCCCCGGCTGCAGCCCCGAAGCAACGTGAACTTGAACCAGTCTCGAGTCTCTCCTTACGTATTTCCTTCGCCTCGATGCTTTCGGGACAATTACACAACATGGCGCTAATTTGTCTTCATCCGACGGCTCTCGCTCGTAACTCGATCCCACGGCGATGGAAGGCGAAATCACAACGAAAAAACTTTGTAGATGATCCACTATTATTATACATATTATTAGGTTGAAGTTATTATTAGGTGACATTAGTTATCATTATTATTAGTTAATGTTAACCTTGAACATATATGCTCAGTATCACAAGTGATGTTAATAAAATGAACCATATGTGAACTATGATGTCAACTATAAATAGTGGACGCATTTATAAATTTATTTAAAAGGCAATAGAGATAATGTTAATACAGTGTCGATAAAAATTTACAAGACTATAAATGTATATGTAAGAAAAACGGAGCAGACCATGAAAACATTTTCAAGCTGGAAACACGATAAAAAGTAATCAGAATTATTTGCACGCACTCGCAAAAATTATGGCGCGGATATGCGTCGGTATTCGAGTCTTATCAAAGTCGAGAGTGCAAAATCGAGAGACCAAAAAATCCACGAATTGCGTGTCTGTTATCGGAACGGTTATTGACGAGGATCAACGGCGAACATTTCATACGAACAAAGTTGAACGCAAACACAAGCCATGACCTGTCTCAAAATGAACGCACCGTTTTCGTGACTGGCGATTCTGTTCGCGTGTTACGCGACTAATCAATCTGACAGCTTTCACTGTTCGTGGCAAGAAAGTTGCAAGCAGGGTCCATGAAAAGTGCTTAGTCCGCTTGATAAATCTCTCATTAACATATAACGCGTCGGAACGGTACACTTTCGCAATGGCGCGATTAGCGATATCGTTCGCGAAGTGTTTCTTTCGATCGCGATTTCTTTTGGCACGGAAAAGTTAGTGAGAGTTTATTTTTAGTAAGTTTGGATTAATAGTAATTGAATCGATTACAATTTTATGTAAGTACTGTTATTTTTGTAGGTAGTTTTCAGTCAAACAATAATAGTGTTTAATTGGTGTTTAATTTTGGCCGAAATAATAATAGTAATTAATTAATTTTAAATCGAATAAAAATATTTAGTTGCAACTGTTAAATAGAAAATAATATTCAATTTAGTTTGAATCTTGTTAAATTTAGAAAAAGAATTTTGTTAATTTAAATGAATCTATAAACATTCATTTCTCAGAATCCATAAATATAAATAAATTATAAGTCCAAGGTTGCAAGCACTGGTTCAAACTTTATCAATATCAAGGATATCAGTTCTCGTTCTCAGCCAATAAATAACAGTTATTTTATCAATCGAAGCAAAATTTTATTCACAGTATGAATAGCAAAATCCAATAGTAAATTCATTGGTATCTAAATACTAATATCTCCTTCGATATTGTAATGACTAAAACTAATTCTAATTATAAATATTTAACATGAATTTTATACTCTGTTATTTATAAACTATAGTATCACCACGATAACAAAATGAAGTCATCAAATGAAAACAAGTTTCACTTGCAGTTTCAAGTTTTAAATTATTTCATTATTTATCAGGAGTGATTGAAATAGTTTTCAATTACTTATATTCAGTTTCTAGACAGTTAGATTTTTAACAAAGAATTTGCCTTTAAGTTTGTCAAATTATAAATTTCTGAATTTCCAATCTAAAGTTTCTAAATATAAAACTTCAGCACATAAATCATCGACGTATAGACCAACGTCTGCGAAGACTTTCCTCATCGTCCTATGTACCATATAAATATTGAATTATTTTTTAATGAACATCCGATACACGTCATCTGTATCGCGAAGGTTAGTGCAGGTTACTGTAACGATAAGCGGTACTCGAATTCGCGTATGCTCAATGAAGGCTACGAGGTTAAGAAGACAAAAACGTTTCCGAGATACGGTAGATGCATTCACGTCTGTTGATACGGTATCTGAATCAGTGGGTCGTCCTCTAATCGACCGTGGTCTGTCTCAATGTTAACACAAATTATCACAGGTGATAGCAGTCGACTTTACAACGTTTGTGTTTCGCGATTTCAATTGGCGTAACCATCATTTTCTTATTGCTTCGTTGCAGACATTTCTCGACTCCGTTTTAGAAAATATCAAAATATCGAATGGAATGATGGACGATTATTTAGTAATTTATTCGGTATACTTTAACTTTGTTGTGTGTGTCCAATAGTATGAGATGTGTGACAATAGTAATGCGTCATGAATGCATCAAGAGTGCGTCACGAATTCGTCAAGATTATTATAAGTGCGTCATGAGTGCGTCATAAGTATCACAGGTATTACAAGTGCGTCATGAGTGCGTCATAAGTATCACAAGTGCGTCACGAGTGCGTCATTAGTATCACAAGTGCGTCACGATTATCACGAGTGCGTAAGGAGTGCGTCATAAGTATCACAAGTGCGTCACGAGTGCGTCATGAATACGTTCAGAGTGCGTCACGAATGCGTAGTAAAACAGTATAGTAGCATAGCGGTATAGTAGTATAGTACTATCATTGGTTCCGCAACAAATTGCGAATCCAAGAGAAACTGTAAGATATTTTTGTTCATCTTCCAATTACGTGGTTGTCGTCTTATTAGTGACATTGAATTCCCTGAATCTGGTGACTGACACCTTGTCACAAAATTATACTATTCGTGGGTTGAGGAAAACCTTGCACAGGATTTTCTTTCTTTTCGACGAACAACGTTTCTAACGCGTGGATGGACCTTCGAGTACATGATCGATCCATGGTTCCTGGAAATGTTCGTCTTCATCATCTTCGCGAAATCAGATAATAACGAAGAGCTTGTTCATAAATACGGGGAGTCTCGTGGACGACCATCTTGTTTTCGGAAGACATCAAAATGCGAGACCACGTCCCGGCTCGATGACGTTATGTCTAGTTATTTTCATGCATCAACAATTTTTCAGTTTCTGACCTACCCCAGGCTCGCGACTTGTTTTCAGAAGTTCTTGAACACTTATCGAATCATACTTTTGCCAAATCGGTGTTAATTGCGAAGGTAAATATATTCGTACGATGTACGCAAATGTCAATTTCACGAATTTGTGATAATTCGTTTCCTGCTGTTACTTCGGGACTTTGTTGAAAATAAGTAGAATATACAATATTGGTTATTGTATATAACCTTACAAATTTGTGTTACTTTTGTTTCATCAAGTTTTATAATGATTCCTATGTTCCCAAAAGGTGGACTGTTTGCTATAACTGATCGTCCGCCATTTTGTATTAGGAACAGTGATGCACCATTAGGACAGACATTCTTAAAAGACTTCAAACTTTAAATTCATATAATACAAGTACTAGTTTTGTATCAAATCTATTGACACCACCAAAACAATATTTTCTCACAAACTTCAATCAAACTAATAAAACACAAGTGCTAGTTACTTTCATGTTATCAGTTTATGCACTTATATTCCAAAATCTTTGACTGTTCACTGTTCGGCCATTTTGTCCTAAATAAAACAAGTTTATAATTTCATACTAATATACCATAAAGCATTGATATACCATATACCAACCAAAAAGAACATTTCAAAATGCTAGATTCTCAGAAAGTTCTATCAAAACGCAATTCGGTAAAACACGTGACATTTTCCGAGATGTGAAAGCGATGGTGACAATAGAAGAGATTTTACTTCGCACGTTACACGAACACACGAACCCCTCACCTTCGTGTCGATATTCGAGCGTAATATCACCCCTTGTATTTCCGTTCCGCGAACTCCATTTTTAAAAGCTATCGTTCTTGCAAACGTCGCAGTACGCAATTTGTCGGCCATTATACACTTATCCGTTCTCGTCGCTTTTAATCACTGTCTTGCCGAATTTTCGCGTTGAATGGGGTGCCATTAATGGCGTTAAAAGGCACTTAAATGTTATCAGTACTTTAAAACGTTCATTAAAATATTTTTACGATTGTTAATGCTGAGATTTTTTATGTTTATTGGCTCAATAAGCATGATTCACACGTTCGGTCCCGGGTTAACAGCTGTGCGTATAAACGCCCGTATGAAGTGCGTAATATTACTCACTCGGGCTCGAAAGTGTTACAACATATCTAATTTCATTTTTTATTTGTATAACATTGCTGTATCTATTTTCTAGTGATACCACAAGTATTTTCAGGACATGTATATTTTAGCATATGTTACAGTATATTTAATATATGTAGTAATGTAACAAGTATATTCAGGAATATGCAAGTATAGCTATGTCAATGACGAGTTTTCGAATGTCTAAGATGGCGAACGATGCAGTGGTTTTTTCGCGGAAGGTTAATTTTTATCGTGCGAAAATGTCGTGGAACAACATAACTCCCCTCCCCGCGGGCTGTGCCCACGCGCCAGACGATTGTACGTATTGCGCCGTCACTGAGAACCTACAGTCTAGCCTTGACTGGCGCGTAGGGGTTGCTATGGCGATCACCACCCACCCTTAGCAAACCACCCCCCTGACGTCCCGACGACGGCGGTCTACGACCAACAGAGTGTGACCCCGACCTTTCAGGTGGATGACCTCCACTGCATCGCGGATGCGCGCGCACGCGACGGCCCTCACCTAGACACCCCTAAGCGACCCTCACCCCCTGCGATCTGGGGGATGCAGCGGAGAGGGTCGAAACGGACCGTGGCTTGTCATTACTTGAGACTGAAGATCGTCTGGCTGGTTACAGTGAACTTTTCAGGGGTGGACGTTCGAGGGGTTGTATTTTGATTGCATTGTCGAGACTGCTGTCTCCCTCTCTTTCTCATACTTTATATCTCTGTTCCTTCCACATACTCTATGTTTCTTTCTGTCTCTTCTTTGTATTCTGTATCTCTCCCTCTCTTTATCTCTCTTCCTCTCTTGTACTGTCTCCTCCCTCTGTGTCATAATCTGCATCTCCCTCTATCGTCTGTATGTCTCTGTTTTGCGGATCGAAGGATGTGTTTGAGATTCTGACTCGATTAACGGATGATTATTATCGACACGACTTGGCGTTTATTGACCCCTTCAAGGTTACTCTGGGGTTTGTACACCTGACGGGAATTGTGGGAAACGACGAGAATTGGGAAGCACGTTAATTAGGGATTATATAAGGAACAACCGAGGGACTTCAGACTCTTGTACTTTTATATGTACTTTTAGATCTGGTAATTTTGGGGTACATGTTGCATCTAGGGAATATTTAGTTATGGATTTTTAAATATACGAATTGCTGGATTAGGGCTGTCGATCCAGGGATATTAGATCATATGTAAATTTAGATCTAGTGATTTTTGGGATATGTGGATTTTGGACCTAGGGAATATTTACTTATGGATTTTTAAATATACCAATTTTTGGATTCGTATTTATAATCTAGGGATTTTGGAACCTATGGAAACCCTAAAATTCGTAGCTAAAATATCCCTAGATCATAAATTTATGTACCATAAAATTCCTAGATTCAAAATTATATCAATCTTGAAATACCTAGATCTCACAATCCCTACAATAATAATCCCTAGCTTAAAAATTCATAGATCAAAAGTTCCTAGATACAAAAATTCACGTATTCCAAAATCCCTAAACCACAAAATAAGTAGATTCCAAAATCCCTAGATCTCAAAATTCCTTGGTTCCAAAATACATAGATCCCAAAATCCCAACAGTCCAAAATACATTTATCCTAAAATCCCTAGCTTCTAAAATACATATATCCCAAAATCCCGAGGTTGCAAAATATATCCTAAAATCCCTAAATTCAAAAGCCCTTATATCCTAAAAATCTCACACTCCCATACCCTAAATTATCAAATCCAAAAAAATTCCTAAAACCACGCAGTTAATAATCTCCCCACCTGATACGTAATATTTTTCATATGAAGAGCAGATTTGTTCTTGACTGTACATGTTATGCAACGAAATGGTGAAAATTCAATCGTATTCAGCTTGTCCTCGAAACTCCTCTAAGATCAAGGCTTCGTTAATATTCCGTCGGGGTAAAAAACCCTGGAAGAAACTCGGGGAATTTCCGGGAACACCTGCGTCACCGGCGAGGAATCGACAGGTGTGGAAAAAGTTTATTCTCCGGTTAGGGTTTCGCTGACCCGGTCACAGGCAACATCGTCGCTGCATCTACGCCTATGCGCCAGACGCCGACAAGGGGTTGCTCACCCCTTCCTGTCTGCACGCTCACATGGAAACGCGGCCGAGGCTTTTGCGCGAACGTGCTCACCGACTGTTCGACCCTGCCTTCCCCTATCTCCCTCTTCCTACCCGCTCGATTTTCGCCCGAGCCAAAGAAGAATACTTAAAACGCTGCAGTCGGGCATCTTTTCAGCCCTCCCGGCACACACCCTCCTCTCGGCGACATTATTCACTGCACCGCGAACATCGCGCGTTTTAAACGAACCCGCTTTCCAATTTGCATCCTGCGCTTTCATTTTTTCTTTTTTTTTAGACTGCGATCGTCCAGGGACGTATCCGAGATTTCCTTCGGGGGCAAGGGTTTACTGGTCGTGAAGTGGATAGGGAAAATTATGGGGGAATTTTAATTTTAGTTACCGAATTCTTGGATTTTGGAAAGTTATTGATTTCTGTATTTGGAGATTTTCGAATTTTGCATTTTTTACTTTTTTGTTTATTGGAAAGGTTAGGATTTCTAGGTTGTTCAGTCTGGAGAATTTTCTTGTATCTAGTTTTTTAAATTTTCAATTTTTTCTAGGTTACAAATTTTCTATTTTATGCTATTTGATAAGTGGAAGTTCAATTTCTCGAATTTTATAAAATTCGAAAATATCCCTAGTAAATCCCTAGTTTCTGGATTCCTGTATTCCCTAATTCACACACCTCAAGATTCCTGAATTCAAAATCCAAAATCCCAAAATTCCCAGAATCCCTAATTCTCAAATTCTCAAACCCCTAAATCCCCAAATCTCCAAATTCCCAAATTTCTAAATTCCCTAATTCCCAAATCCTCAAATCCCCAAATTTCCAAATCTCCAAATTCCTAAATCTCCAAATTCCCAAATCTCCAAATTCCTAAATCTCCAAATTCGTAAATCTCCAAATTCCCAAATCTCCAAATCTCCAAATTCTCAAAATTCCAAATTTGTAAATTCCCTAATTCCCAAATCCCCAAATCTCCAAATCCCCAAATCCCCAAATCTCCAAATCCCCAAATCCCCAAATCTCAAAATTGTCCCAAATCCTCCACCCACCCCCAAATCTTCAACCCCCAAAAAGTCTCTAAAATCAAATGACCCCCTATCACCAAATAATCCCTAGAAACATCTCTCATTCAGTCATCAATTTCGAACAAGTCTCCTCAAAAAATCTCGAATTCAACCACAAGATAAAAACTCATCAAAGAAGCAATTGGCAGCTATTCAAGAAGAGGATGCACAGGGATTTTCCATCCCCGAAGGAGTCGTGAGACGCGAGGTTATGGTCGACGAAAAACGGCCGGACAGAAAAGGAAACACATAGGACAAGGGGAGAGAAAATGGCGGGGATATCAATGCAGTTTTAGCAGTAGAAGTGGCTACGCGAGACGGATTAATTGCGCACTTGATCCTCGCCGAGAAAAACCCCATGGCATCCCCTGCCGCCTCGGAACCTTCGCGTTGATTGCCACGCAACTCGTTAAAAGTACTGCTGCCTCGATTCTCTAATTAGCAAGTAATTGGATTCGTTACCCAGTAAACGGCTCCTTCTATGGACGATAGTGATCATGCACTTTTTTCAAATTTTGTTACACTTTGACGTATATCTTCTAATCTTTATTAACATATTGCAAATTATATTTAAAACTATGTACTTTTATTTTAATTTTATATTTTACATTTATCATTTGACATTTGACATTTGACATTTGATATTTGACAATTTATATCTTATATTTCATTCAAGATCATCAACTTGAATGTCAACACTGTTTGATTTAAAAATAATTTAGATTTGATTTTAAAAAAATTCCCAAATCTCCAAATTACCACATTTCCAAATTTCTACATATATTTCAAAACTCCCAAATTTCCAGATTTCTATATCTCCAAATTTCTATATCTCTAAATTCCCAAATCTCCAAATTCCCAATTCTCCAAATTCCCAATTCTCCAAATTCCTATATCTCCAAATTCTTATATCTATAAATTTCCAAAGCTCCAATTTCCTATATCTCCTAATTCCCAAATCACCAATTTCCTATATCTCCAAATTCCTATATCTCCAAATCTCCAAATCTCCAAATCTCCAAATTCCCAAATCTCCAATTTCCTATATCTCCAAATTTCCTATATCTCCAAATTTCCAAATCTCCAAATCCCCAATTCTCCAAACTCCTATATCTCCAAATTCGCAAATCTCCAAATCCCCAAATCTTCAAATCTCCAAAATCCCAAATTTCTAAATTCCCAAATTCTCAAATTCCTACCTCATAAATCCCCAAATCCCCAAATTCCCAAATCTCCAACTTTCTAAAACCCCAAATCCCCAAGTTCCCAAACTCCACTAAACTCCCTACAACAAAAACAGACCAAAGTGCATATAAAACACGTACGGAACGACAACTAAAAAATGTATCTCGATAAGAAATTAATTGAGAGAAGCGTCCGCCATATTGCACCGACTCGCTTCCTTTTTCCCCGCAGCAATTTCGTATCGCGTTTATATCGACGTAACCGTAAACAGAGTGAAATATGAGACGGAATAAACCGAGGATGGAATAACATCGACGAACTTGACGTTTTATCATGGCGACGCGAGCGAAAAAACCGCGAGGAATCTTAGCGCAATTAGACACGTTCGGGAACATTACGGTCTGGCCAATGCCCCTGAAGCTTAATGACCCCGTGACTGTGCACAAGCAACGGGCCAAAGGCCCCTCCTATCGCGTGCACATACACTTTGCATGGTTATCGCACGAATAATAATTACGTACCCCTTTGCCCCGCGAGTACATCTAATCGAAACCTACTCCCGAACTGACGGTGAAAAATTTCATGTGTCGGTTATCGCCAGGGAACGTTGGCAGCCCTGACTCCCTCGTAAATCTTCATTTTACGCCACGTTCGGGGTTATGTTTTGCATCAAATTACGGGACTCTTGATTTAAGAACGATCGGTTTTAGTAAGTGGACTGTTCAAATTGCTGGCAATTGAGGGTAGGTTAGGCTGGAGTTAGGAATAGGTTAGGGTGGGGATGAAGGGGGAGATTTATCGAATGTGATTGTTTTGGGCAGAACAGGTTTAGAGATGATTATGTTCATTCTTTGTATTTTCGCGTATTGGAACTTGTGGACATATGTGGACATATGTGGATTTCTAGATTTTTATATTGCCATAGAGGTGGATTTCATGATACCCTAGATCTACAGAATCCGAATCTGCAGATGACTAGATCCAAATCCCTACATGTCCAAATACTTATATTTGCTTCATTTATACTTTATAAACTAGTTAAGAGACTGGAAATTTTCTAATGTTGCAATGTCACATATCTGCAAAGGATCTCTATGATTTTGAATTTGAACTTGTATGACCGTATACACCTAACCTTATCAAATTTAATCTGATCAGTGATCAGGTAAGGTTAGGTTATGTTACTGTTCGGGTAGCCGTCAGTTGACCGCGCGAGTCAAAGTCGAAACCGGTTAAGTTTGATTTCGAAGTTCACCCGTTACCTCTCGGTTGTTGGCCGTCGCGACGCGTTATAGAAAAAGGAGATAAGCGGCGGTCCCATACCGAGGCACGCATCGCCACGGACTCGTAAGCGCACGCGGAATTCGATGTAACAGTACCGAAAGTGTTTCGCGGATATTTCGGAAACTGAGAGCGAGCGGCGGTTATGCGTACCACGCGCCCGCCACAAGATGAGCTCCAGGAATTCAGAGGAGCAGCTCCGCTTTCCTCGTTTTTCGATCCGATCGATGCAGGCGACAGCCGTCACTAATTCGCTCGTGCCGAAAATACTTGCAAAGCGAGGAATACACTTTACGGAACCGATCTTCCGTTCGATATTCCGACAGTCATCTTGTGGCGCGCGAACGGTACAAGTTCGAAACGTCCCTTCCTCTAACACCAAATCATCGAAATCGATAATGCCATTTTGAAATAATTACACATTTGATCGGTAGAGAAATCTGCCCCGGTGATTGTCGACTCGTTTCAAGCTGGAACAAAGGAGCGACGAGAAATCTGACAATTCGAGTAGAGCCTCCGAAGCTGCATACACGATGAGTGTCCTTTGCATGAGCGGACATGAAAGGAGAATGCATCCTGTCTGCCATAGGATACGTTTGCAACACAGCGGACGACGACCCTCCACGATCGATGCACACTCTTCATGAGGGTTGAACGTTGGAATACCAAAGCTATTTTTAATTAATCGCAATTATGCGCCGAGCTGAAGATCACCGTTACCTTCCGCGCCATTCTCCACCGAACGGGGTAAATGATTGACTTTAATCTTCGCCTACGCGTTTACAACCCTCTCACACTTCGATTTACATCCCTCTTATGGGGAATTCTGGGACTCGGGGAACTTTTTTTAATGATGTTTGGTACACAATTTTTGAGATCACGGAGGTTTCTAGACTTTTCAAATTTTCAAGTCCTAACTTTTCTAATCCTACCTCCTAAAATCACAATTACTATAACCGCAAATGATAAAACTCGTAAATCCTGAAATCATCAAATCCTACAACCACTCAATCCAAAAATCCCACCTCTTAAAATCCGAACTCCTAAAATCCCACCCCCTAAAATCCGAAATCCTACAATCTCCAAACCCTGAAATTCCAAAACTTCCAAATTCTAAAATTTCCAAAATCTAGAATCCTCAACTGTTAAAATTCCCAAACTTCCAAATCTCCAACTCTCTAAATCCCCAAAAATTCCCAAATCTGCAACTATTCACTTACAGACACACACATGTAAATAGTTTCGGGTAGAAGAACATATATGTACATCGAAGTAGACTAAGTTAGAGTAAAAGAAGAGAAGAAAGAAAAGGTGGAAGGATCGTCCATGGAGGGTTGTCTGTCTAGACGGATCGTTGTTCGGTGCAAACTGTGACCGTGAATTGACGACGATGTAGTTGTGAAAAGGGACGAAGCAATAACGAATAGTGCCTGTAGACTGCGTGGGCGACGGCATTGTTTTCAGATGCGCCGAAAAAAGTGCAGCGAAGAATGCAACCTTCGTCAGAAACGTCTCCACTTTAGTCTCTGGGTATTTCTTGAATTTGGAGTTAAAATATTGTTGTCTTTTACTCTCATTTTTTTGATCTCCTGGGTCATATTTGGTCAGAGGTGCACTTTTTGTGATTTGAAATCTCTACATTTTCAAAGATTCAAATCACCAAATTCCAAATTCCCCAAATTCCAAATTTCCCAAATTCTAAATTTCCCAGATTCTAAATTTCTCAAATTCCAAAATTCCAAATTCCAAATTCCCCAAATTCCAAAATTCCAAATTTCACAAATTCCTCAAATTCCAAATTCCCCAAATTCTAAATTCCCCAAATTCTAAATTTCCCAAATTCCAAATTCCCCAAATTCTAAATTTCCCAAATCCCAAAATTCCATAAAACAGAAATCCCCCAAAAACATGAAACCTCCCTAAAATGACCACGACAAACTCCATCAATCCCCACAGGATCCCAGAAAAAATAATATTCCATTTAAACAGCCCGATTCGCATCGATTTCTTCTTATTCCGCGTTTATGAAGTGTTTGACGGTTTACGAATGAGAGCGTATGTTGCTGACGGGACATTCGGTGTATTAAATCCGAGTCGTAACACCATAGCGAAATCCCATTTACTCAAAGCCACTCGTTGTAACGGAATTCGGGCTGGCTGGGGTGGAAAAGCGAGGGTTCCTCCACTGCCATTGAAATATAGTAATCTCGTGTGCCACAGTACCAAGAAAATCGTGCCAACGACTCTCTCTGATACACTATTTCATGAGTTTCTCTACAAAAACGCGTCTCAGTCTCGTCGTTGACCTTCTAGTAACCTTGACAAAATTTTACCCCTAATTTCATTATTTCTTATTTCTTTCGGTTTAGGACAAAGACTCTCTTTCACCTTCTATACATGATTTATACAATATTTTACCTCAAGCTAATTTTGTTTTTATGTTAAATAATTGAAATTAACTGCTTTTGTCTTTTTTTCGTTTGTTTATATTAAAAGAGAAATTATTTGCAATTTTTATTTTGTTTAAATACTAAATACTAAATTACAATATATTGTAAAATGTGTTACTGTGTTTTAATATATTGCAATATATCATAATGTGTTTTATTACGTTTTGATATATTGCAATATATTGTTATACGTGTTACTGTGTTTTAACATATTGCAATATATTGTAATATGTCTTAATATATTTTAATACATTGCAATATATCGTAATATGTTTTATTATGTTTTGACTTCTGTTTTATTAAGTTTTGCAATATATTGCAATGTGTCTCAATATGTTTTAATATATTGCAACATTTTGCAATATACTGCAATACGTATTACTATGTTTTATTATATTGCAGTAAATTGTGAAATTATATTTTAACATATTGATAATATAATATATCGATTATTTCATAAATGGCAGCCTACTTGAATAAATAAAGAAAAACGAAGCTACTTTCCAAGAAGGGTATAAAACAACCCCATTTTGGAGGATATCCAAAGGACGTCTAGACATTAGACGACGGAATGTTCTCTCGACCTTTGCAATCCCACTTCAATCCCAAAAAATCATTGTAATACGATGCTCCACACGATAGTTTTAGATTTATTATACATAGGGTGTCCCATCTCGATCTAGATGACTTTAACTGCTTTTACGAGTTTGATAAAATTGATGATGAAATATTATTCATAGTTTCTGGATATAACAGAGATGAGAAAACAGATTATTTTGTCATAGAGGAATAATATTTCAAGGTCATTCATTAGGTCATAAATTTCAAGGTTAATAATTTCAAGGTCACTGATTTTAACATCGTCATTGTTTAATTCGAAAATAAGTTAAATTTGTTAAATCCCTAAGTTCCAAATTTCCTCATTTCTAATTTCCTAAATACCCACCTCATTAATTCCCAATTTCTCAAATTTCCAAATCCCCAATTTCCTAAATCCCCAACTCATTAATTCCCAATTTCCCAAATTTCCAAATTTCCAAATCCCAAAATTCCCAAATCCCCACCTCATTAATTCCCAATTTCCTAAATCCCCACCTCATTAATTCCCAATTTCCCAAATTTCCTAATTTCCTAATTTCCCAAATTCCCAAATCCCCAGCTCCCAAATCCCAAACCCTCCAACTAAAAATTTCCTAATTTCCCAAATTCCCAAATCCCCAACTCCCCAGTCCCCAAATCCCTAAATCCCCAACTCTCCAAGTACAAATTTCCTAATTTCCCAAATCCCCAAATCCCCAAATATCCCAATGCCCAACCCTCCAACTAAAAATTTCCTAATTTCCTAATTTCCTAATTTCCCAAATTCCCAAGTCCCCAACTCCCCAACTAAAAATTTCCTAATTTTCCAAATTCACAACCTTCAAATCCCCACCCCATCTCTAAAGCCCCTGCCTCTCCAACCACCCTAATGCACACTTCCAAAATCCTCGAAATCCAACAGCACCACATCCGCAGTCAAACAATAAGTTCCACATTCGATACTTCAGCCGATACCATAAGGAATCGATCTCGGCAGTATTAGAGGATCTCGATTACGGAAACCGTAACTGGTTTCACTGGTTCGAAGGGCGAGCCGGAGGAAACGGGGTGCAACGGGAGACGCTCGCTGGGTCGCCCGGACACGGGGGTTGGAGTTCTGCAGACAGGATGGCGGCACTGGGGCGAACTTTCGCTCTCTCCTGCTGTACAACTACCACTATGCCATTGCCACGCCCCATGACGCAACTGCAACCAGGTGCAGAACTTTGTTACCCCCACGCAAGCCTCTGTCCTCCTTTTAAATCGCCGGACATTTAATTCTGCGATTACACTCATGGCATTTTAACCCTTTTGCCCTAGAACTTTAACATACGTTGCAAAAAACAGACGTCGGACGTGGAGACTTCAAGGTCAATAGGGTCGGAGTTGACCAATGTGGGTTTCATTGTGAACTGGTAAGTTAGGTTTAATTATAGTTAGAATTTCAGAATGTATATTGCAAAATATTATGAACATTAGATGTGGGTTCTTCAAGGTCAATAAGGTCGAGGATATAGTTGACCAATGTGGGTTTCGTTGTGAACTGTTAGGTTAGGTTTAATTATAGTTAGAGCCCCAGAATATATATTACAAAATACCATGAACATTAGCTGTGGATTAGTCAAGGTCAGTAGGGTTGAATGTTTGACCAACATGGATTTGACCACCAAATGTTAGGTTAGTACTTGTAGACACAGTACTATACATTTTACAGTAATACATTTATCAAGGTTAACAGGGTCAAAAATATGTTTCACGAACATCAAGTTTCAGGTTAGGTTATGGACACAGTATCATGGGTGTCATAGATTCAAGTTCAATTGCTGTAATATTTCACAATTGTCAATTAGGCTAGCTCTGCTTATGGACAGATTATGATCATCTTTAATCATTCATCTAGTTCATCATCATCGAACTTGATCAAATGTCATATTAGGTCAATACTGTTGATAGTGACATTACTGTGTAGACTTCACAAAGCTACCAATTTTTCCTAAACAAATAAATCATCTAAAAGTCAGGTGTCCACAAATGTCCACAAAATGACCAGTCCCTGCAACACATTTCCTGAAAGTCTCCAACTCTACGGAATCTTCAAATAAGTCAACAAAATGGCGTCCTGGCAAATCCGTTTATGATAAGTGTCGAATCTTCGAGAACCGAGGTCCGTATTTTTTAATAGGTCTTTCAGGTTGGCAACCGCCCTGTCTGCGAGCTCGTGTTTTTTTATTTCGCCGGTGCGAAAAGGGGAGCGAGAAGGCCATGATGACGAGCGAGAGAAAAGTTTGCCCCAGTACGTTGCACCCTTTCTCTCTGTTTCGCCCTTGACGGGCAGCGTCTCTTTCTCGGTCTGGCGCACCGAGCCCCTACCAAAGGGGTGTCCCTGCAGGCGTCACAGGCCGCCAACCCTCTCCGACATCCCGGTACTCCCGTATTCCTGTTTCACCCGCCCCCGAGTCCGCTGCACCGCCGCCGAATCAATACCGGCAGACATCCTAACTCACTGGAGGTCAATGCCTCGTTCCCGCGAACGGCGACGACCTCAACCTCCTACCTTTCCCTAGCGTACAACCTCCTCTTCCAGAACCCTGAAGCCAGACTGGATGCCTCTCCCTCTCCGAGACCCTCTTCGTTCACCTTCCTGCTACACGCTCTATTTTTACCTTTATTCCGTCGCTAATGTCGCGCGCACCCTATTTTTGTTTCTACGTAAGCTCCACCGGGTTAGGTTAGGTTCGACACCCTGAGGGAAATTGGGAAGGGGTCAGTGTTCGATCTTCGACGGTTACCGAATGCGTCGGGAAACCGCACGTTGTGGATGTGGGGACTTGGGAACGTATTTCGGGGTCTAGGGATTTTGGAATGGAGGTATTTGCAGGATTGGGAATTTGGGGATTCAGGAATATTTGGACGTGGGACTTTGGAGATCTAGGAATATTAGGACATGGGACTTTGGAGATCTAGGGATACTAGGACGTAGGACTTTGGGGATCTAGGGATATTGGAATATGTGAACGTAGGAATTGGGGGGACTAGGGATTTTGGAACGTAGGAATTTCGGGGTCTAGGAATATTAGGTCGTGGGACGTTGGAGATCTAGGGATATTAGGACGTAGGACGTTGGGGATCTAGGGATATTGGAATATTGGTATTTAGTGGTATAGGAATATGGGAACGTAGGAATTTCAGGATCTAGGGATTTTGGGACAGAGGAATTTGGTTATCTAGGGATTTCACAACCTTGTAATTTCAGAACCTGTGGATTTGATAATCTAAGAATTTAGGGACGAAGAAATTTAGTTATCTAGGGATCTCAGAACCTAGTGATTTCGCGATCTAGAGATTTTGGGACGTAAAAATTTAGTTATCTAGGGATTTCTGAAACTTGATATATGGTCTAGGAATATAACAATCTAGGGATATTGAAATCTAAGACTTCTGACTACCAACAAATTTAAAAGTATAGAAATTTGTGAACACCAGCGAGTAATTATTAAGCATGTAATTAACAAGCAGGCAATTACAAAGCGTAATAGAAATTTCTTCTCCTATATCGCGGTTTTTTCCGAGGGTAACTTTTGCCAATGTACACAGTGTAAATTCTCCTTTACAGAGCTTTGCAGTCACCCTGTTTTGAGAAGAGTATATCTACACGTATTTTGTTTCTTCGAGACTCCATTTCCTTCCTTTTCGTTTCTGTAATTGAATTCTCCGACTTCTGTTGCTGTTTCATTCCCCGACCCTTCCGCAACCTCCGCCACAGTTGCTTCCCCTGCGTTCACCACGAAGGGTCGGGAAGTTTGCTTGGATCCTTGGCTTGGAAACCGATTTTCATGCGGATAGGAATACGATTATAAAGTGGATCGAAATAGAAAGCTTAGTATCTTATGCACTCTTCTTGCGATAATTTCTTATTATTATTCAGAGAAAATTTGTAGAACGAGTATACGAGAATGCAAATGTACTCTTTGGTAAAGATGTCTCTTGATATATTGCAACCCTTTGCAAACAGTATGTGCAGTGTTTATGGAAAAAATGGCAGATGTGTTCTTTATAGGGTCATATGTCTACATACTTTATCTGTAAATAATTTAATAGATTCAGTAGATCATTCAACTTATAATTCATAAATAATAATTTTGACAATAATATATAACAATAATAATTTGTATATATTAATAGTAATTATTGTAAGACGTTCAGGAAGAGATATACAAGTTCATGCCCGAGGACGTCATATAACAATCATTAAAATTGAACATTCATACAACAAATATTATTCTGTATATACAAATACTTATATTGTCCCATCAAAGTTGACAGAACGTACGATGAAAAATCACAGAGAAGGAAAAAGTGTTTAGCAAGCAGCAGAAGACACGAGTGGAGCCCGTTGGCTACGCCAGTGGGAACCGTTACGTGGGATGCAATGGCGCGTCCAAAAGACAAAGACATTGACATTCAAAAGAGGGAGCCTCCTTTCTGGTAGCTGTTCGCATCAGACGAACATTAAATCCCTCCTCCATCCTCGATGCTTCTGTTACGTAGTCGCTTCGAACCTGTGCAAGAACACGTTCCAGGACGCGCGTGCGTTCTGCTCAACCCTCTTCGGGTTCACCCCTTCTGCGCCGGTCATTTGCATCTTTTTGCAATTCCTCGAATACGGCAATTCTTCATGGGAGACTTGTTCTCGATTTCAATCGGTACTGATACATTCATTTTATTTGATTTTTGGCTCGGAGGAGGGATTTTTGAGGGTGACTTGATGATTTTCCTTGGTAGCTTCCTTTACAAAAATCAGAACATCTGATTGTATCATGGAAGAAAAGGTTAGGCAAGCGAGACGAGCAAAAAGTGTGTCGCCCCGCGAGGCGAAAGGACAAGGTATTTGCACTAGACCTAGAGAAAAACAGTGTTCCACGAGGATGTGCATAAAATTAGACGGTGCATTCAACTCTGCTTGAGACGGTGCCAAGCTGCAAGCTCGCACGATCGACGTCTTTTTGTTTCTTGCGGGATGCTGCGGCACCGAGTTGCAGCGGCAGCCAGGATGGCACCAATGCCCCCGTTCCAAACTGCTCTCTAAAACGCCCTCTGCGTCGCTGCCCGTAACAAATTGCCTTCCGACTTCGTGGAACGTGATACGTTTACCCTTGCGGATAATCCGGAGACCAGGAGAATTTTATTTCATGGTGTGCGTGGAAGGAATGAGGCATTGGTGGCTATATAGAGGGACCCTACTATTAATGACCTTGAAATTTAATGACCTTATCAGGACTTAGTTTTGGAAAATTGTTATGGAATATATATGGGTATATACGTCATATATTCCTGTATATCCCCATATGCCTATATCGGCTTCTACGTCCCTACACATATGCCTATATCTGCCTATACAACCCTACACATATCCTCATATGTCTATATCTGCCTATACATTCCTACACATGTACCTATATGCCTATATCTGCCTATACATCTCTACACATATGCTTATATGCCTATATCTGCCTATACATACCTACACATATGCTTATATGCCTATACATCCCTACACATGTGCCTACATATGGCTACATATTCCATATTAATAAATTAATCCAAATAACCAAATGACCTCGTCTAATCCTTGTCACAGACCACCAAAAAGTCCCCAAAAATAAAAGAAGATGAAATTTCGATAAGAAAATCCCGAAATCCCCTGTCAACCTAAAACGCCCTCAGAAAAGTCTCGATCCTGGTTCTTTAATTATTTTTAACGAAGCCGGGCGTTCTGGATCCTCGTTAAATCGCCGTTTGAAAAGAGCGAAGTCAGGACTCGTGCTATCCAGGGAGAGTAGACAAAAAGAGGGAGGGCAAGAAAGTCAGCCGTCCGTTCCCTTCCCAGCCCCCTTCTGACACGCTCGAATACGCTAACGAGTGTTCTATTTTTCAAGAGCACTATGTTTACCGCTGTCGGCGTCTGCTGTCGCTCATCCTCATCCCCGTGTGTTACGTGCATTCTGTCCCTCAGACGAGACCGATGTGTGACGCCGACGACGACGACGTCGACCGAGGGAATGGGGCAGACAGACATTGCACTTTCCCTCACCCTGGGCTAGCCACCCTCGCTACTTTGCCCTCCGACTTTCATATCCTCTGTCGACCCCTCCGACGACCACCGTGGGTCGATCACGACGCAGTGGTAGACAACCTGCGTCAAGAAAGTCAAGTTCAACGTTTCGGGCCCTGCACCGATTCAGACCCATATGCACCCCACTTATGTAAAATTTAGTTAAATTTACCCCACTGTTCTAGTATTTAGTCTAGTGGTCAGAAGTTCAGGACATACCAAGGATTATGAGAGTAGCAAAAATAACTCCTGTAAGGTACTCTTAATAATCTCATGTGAGTAGTCCGTGTTTGGAGATATAGGGATATGGGGATTTAGGTTTTTGATGATATACTTCGATCACGAAACCCAACCTTGTCAAGTACCTCCAAATTCCTAGGGGAATCCCAAAATCCCCAAAATTTCTATATTCCAAAATTGCTACTCCATCAAATCCCTAGATTCCCACATCCATCGATCCCCAAACCCCATCTTCTCAAGTACCTCGAAATTCCTAGGTAAATCCCTAAATCCCAAAATCCCCAAATTACTATATCATCAAATCCCTAGATCTTATATCCAACCATCTCCAAATCCAACCTTCTCAAGAACCTCCAAATTCCTAGGGAAATCCCTAAATCCCAAAATCCCCAAATTCTTATATCTCAAAATTGCTATAACATCAAATCCCTAGATTCCCAAATCTAATCATCCCCAAACCCAACCTTCTCAAGTACCCCCAAATTCCTAGGGAAATTCCAAAATCTCAAAATTCCCAAATTCCTACACTGTCAAACGCCTATACCCATACCCATAATTCCCCAGATCCGAAACTGTCCTGATCCCAATATCCCCAAATTCTCAACCCATACCAATGGAGTTCTCAAAAATCCCCAAAACGAATCCAAAACTTTCTAATAAAAGTTTGTATGTTCCGCCATATGTACCCTAGGAAAGATTTGTCACCGACTGTACGCAGAAACAAGAAGATGGCAGTCCGATTTCGTAACAACGAGCGTCGGTAAAAGGAGGAGAACAAGGGTGGAGACTCAAGTTCCACGCCGCATGGCTGACATCATGGCTTCCCGACTAGATCTAGGCGAAAGTGGTGCGAGTTAACGCGTCGTCCTCCGGGGTGTCCAGGAATAACTCAGGACACGGCTGTCGGGTGGTGGATGTTCATCAGTTCAAGGTTAGAAACCGTCGCCATCGCGTGGCAGCGGCCGCGGACCGAAATACATCCCTCCGTTGATGTATAAATACTTGGCCGTAGCTGTTGGTCCAACGAGGAGGGAGAAGCCACGATGAATCGTCGATGCATCCCGGTAACCTTGCTCTAAGCACCGGGTCGACGTGCTGATTTAAATAATTGCGCTGGACAGCCACGCAAAATCAGGGCCGCATGCGCTGCTCCCTGCAGATGACGCTTCTAGAATTTTCTTTACCGACGCATTTGCGTCCCTACGCATTCTGTTCCCTTCAAAATCACACAACTTTCTTGTGGATCCACGTTTGGAATTTTATTGGAGGCTGCATCTAGCTTCTTTGGGACATCTCCATTTTTATGGAAAGCATCTAGAATTTTCTTTGGGACATCTGCACTTTTCTGGAAGGCATCTAGAATTTTCGTTAGGACCACATTTCAACTTTTGAAGGTATGGAATTTTCTGGACTATCAGAGCTAGATTTTTCTAAGAGGCTAAATCTAGAGAACCTAGCTGAAGAAAAGATCTATAGGTCCTACTCTAATAACATACCTAGAAAATTTATTTATAGGGTCAACCTAAAGAGCGTAGTTCACGAAAACCTTTAGGTCCTAAGTTAAAGGTACCTATGAACCTTGGTTCAAGAAGACACCTGGAGGACCTAGTTTGAGAACAGAACATTACCTATGGAACCTAGAGAACCTAGAGGACCTAGAGGACCTAGGGGACCTAGAGAACCTAGGGGACCTAGAGGACCTAGAGGACCTAGAGGACCTAGAGAACCTATGGAACTTAGAGAACTTAGAGAACCTAGAAGACCTAGGGGACCTAGAGAACCTATGGAACTTAGAGAACTTAGAGAACTTAGAGAACCTAGAGAACCTAGAGGACCTAGAGAACCTAGAGAACCTAGAGGACCTAGAGAACCTATGGAACCTATAGAACCTAGAGAACCTATGAAGACTAGAGAACCTATGAAACCTAGAAAACCTAGAGAACCTAGAGAACCTAGAGAACCTAGAAAACCTAGAGAACCTAGAAAACCTAGAGAACTTAGAGGAAAATATCAAGGAGTCTAACGTATCAAAAAGTGTAAAAAGATCTATCCAAACTCCATCCGGTCTGTTTACCATCAACTATTTGCTCCTCCACGTCCGCAAGAAATAAAATGGCGCTCGAGTGTGCACAGCTAATCACCGCAGATAGAACTGTTACACGGTTGTAGAAGAAAGGCATCGAGTTACTGAACCGCCACAATAACATTCTATCAGTCCAGATTTACTCGGGCCGAGATAACAAGCCGCAAATACTCGCGAGGAGCCGAGATGATCGACCACAAACACGGGTCAAAAAGGAACGTTCAAACGGATCGTGTGCTGCTCAATGACAAGTGACCGATACCTCTTTTTTCCCTCTCTCGAGCGAGGAATTTTCATGAAAGCGATCCACCGTCTCTTTCTGGGCTTCGATAAACTCGTGCACAATGGATGCGTTGACCTTTACGATGGATACACCCTGTCGCATGTCGATGACACTGTGTTCTATAAAGATACTTAGAGGAGGTAGGGCCTTTTAGACTTTGTCTCGCGAGGCGTTGAACCCGATCGTCGGGGACAAGTTTCAACTATGCGTTTGGATGAATTAGAGAAGTCTTCTGAAGGATTCTGCGGGGTTCTTGTGAAAATCGTATTGCAGGATATACATACATAGACTTAGGAATCGTATAGGAATCGTTCAAAGCTTGAATTTGAACGAATTTTACTTGTGGGAGAAGAGATATAAAACCGCCATTTTGGGTAGGAAGGACTCTGCCTCTGATTGGTTGATTCGCGGTGAATCAGGGACAAGGCAATTGGCGGGCGATTTGAAATATAATTTATAACTATTGTCATTTTTATTAGCTGTAGTTTTTGTTAATGAGTATATACACTGTAAAATTGTCAAATTGCTATGTTGTACAATTGTCAAATTGCTATATTATAAAATTATAAAATTGTCAAATTGTCAAATTGTCAAATTCTAAAATTCTAAAACCCTAAAACTCTAAAACACCGAAATCCCCAATTACTAAAATCCAAAAATTAAATTTCCACCATCACCAAATTCAAAAATTCCACCCTCTACACCCCAAACAAGAATTTTAACAAAGAACCAATAAAGACTAGACAGATCCATACGAAATACGCTAAAAATATCGCGTGAAATCGGCAGAAATAACTTATCCCGCAAAATGGTGCACTTTCACTCGAATTAAATCTCTAAACAATTAGAAATCGCAATTACGGTTTTTGCTTATTTCGAAAGTGAGCTCCGTCGAAGAAAACAAACGGTACAATGAAAAAAACTTAATTATACAATTGTTAAATCGCATGAAACAATTTCTGTGAGAATATCACGTACGCAGGTCTATATATCTAATTTATTTATAACGTCATCGACAACAGATATGACACATGTATATTATTATTATTTTTAATATACATATATAATTACAGATTTAAAATTTGTGAAATATAAATACTTCAAAAAATCAAGTTGTGTATTTTCCTAACCATAAAAGAATCTTTTCTAACCTTACACATATGTGTAACTTCACACATATGTCTAATTTATTTATAATTTCATTAACCACGTGAATGATACGTTATATATGATACATTCTACATATACCAAAGGTACTTTATTATTATATAAAGTCCCTTAAAATTTATTATAAATCTAAAAAAAAATCTCTTCCTGACCTCAAAAAATGGGCCTTGAAGAGATTAAATAATTGATGACCCAACCACCTGTGAAAACGGAAACAAAGCGCATAAAATTTTCTAGAAACGCGTTGATTACCATAAACTGCATTCGTAACGATAGCTATGCAACAATGTACTCGTTGAAAGTGTTCCCGGTGCATCCTGCGTGGTCAATTACCACGATAGCGCCATTGTTCTCGTTGTCATCCGATCAACACATGTCTCTCTTTCTATGTGCGTGTACGTTTCGGTGTATCAGTTTCTTTCACGATAGCTTGTTTAGTTGAAAAAAAAAAGAATATTATATCTCCGCGCGGTGGCATTGGTTACAATGAACTCGCGACTCGCACAATAACCTCGAATGAAATGGCAGACAGACCTTGAAGATCCGAAGAAGTAGTGCAACAAATAATGAGATTGACAAGAACAACAGAATGATAATTCCCCGGGAAATAACGGAGGGGGGTACGGGATCCTGTACGCAACTTTATCTTCTTGGATACACTGACAATAATTTCGTTTGTCAATTGAAGGAAAAATTTTGATTAGATTATTTGGACGGGTCGAGGGGCTTGGTATTTATAGATTAATTAACAAAGGAACTTGCAATTGCTACTTGTGATGCTGGGATTTGATCATTTTGATATTATGTATTTCAGTTTCTATTTGCACCATGACAATATACACATATGTACAAGTAAGATATGATATACACTAAGATATACACATATGTACATATAAGTGTAGAACATGTTTGAAAATAAATAATGTACATATGCAAATGTAGAACATATTCAAAAATAAATAATATACACATATGTGGAACATATATGAAAATAAATATAAATGTAGAACATACAAATCATATATATACATAAATATAGAATGTACACATGCAACTAGAATACACATATAAATATAAGCATATATGAATGTAATAGATTCACAGGCACACACATAAAAAAATTCATAAAGTCTTACAATACAGAAGTGTAACACATGTTTCATATGTTACAATGTTAATCCTAATGTGAGTAATATTGATTATGATACATCAATTCAGAAGAATTGATTTTTGAAGATAAATTATGAATTTCTGGACCAGCACGGTCGAGCCCTCGTGGCTCTGGAAGGTGCGATGCACCTACGTGCAGCCGGGTCAAGGTCGTATCCCTCGTGCGCCTCGCTCGGCTGAGTCATTCGTGCAGAATCGTGCATGCTGAAACGCGCGCGAGCGCAAAGTGCATCGAACCCGATGACCGTTGCAGCTGCGACTGCAGCCCGAGCGACTCTCGTGCATCCTCGGCCAAGTTCGGCTGCATTCCGCGTGCATCAACCCGGGAGACCGCCCTCGAGAGAAGCGCCGAGTGCAATGCCCAATGTCGCGCGAACACGCGCCGCTTCGCGAACAGCTGCGCCGTCGAAAGCTGAGGCTGACGAACGTACGAACCTAGCTGGACTCTATTATGCGATTTTTTTTCATTTCTCCACTCGAACAGGTATACTTGGTATTTACACAGAGGACATCATTGGGTACGACGATTTTTAAATTGGTCAAAGACTCGAATTGTCGTTCGCTTGTCAGTTTCGTCGCTACTTTATTCCAGCTTGAGTCGATAATCACCGGGGCAGATTTCTCTAGCGATCAAATGTGTAATTATTTCAAAATGGCATTATCGATTTTGATGATTTGGTGTTAGAGGAAGGGACGTTTCGAACTTGTACCGTTCGCGCGCCACAAGATGACTGCCGGAATATCGAACGGAAGATCGGTTCCGTAAAGTGTATTCCTCGCTTTGCAAGTATTTTCGGCTGAGCGAATTAGTGACGGCTGTCGCCTATATCGATCGGATCGAAAAACGAGGAAAGCGGAGCTGCTCCTCTGAATTCCTGGAGTTCATCTTGTGGCGGGCGCGTGGTACGCGTAACCGCCGCTCGCTCTCAGTTTCCGAGATATTCGCGAAAAACTTTCGGTACTGTTACATCGAATTCCGCGTGCGCTTACGAGTCCGTGGCGATGCGTGCCTCGGTATGGGACCGCCGCTTATTTCCTTTTTCTATAACGCGTCGCGACGGCCAACAACCGAGAGGTAACGGGTGAACTTCGAAATCAAACTTAACCGGTTTCGACTTTGGCTCGCGCGGCCAACTGACGGCTACCCGAACAGTAACATAACCTAACCTTACCTGATCACTGATCAGATTAAATTTGATAAGGTTAGGTGTATACGGTCATACAAGTTCAAATTCACAATCATAGAGATCCTTTGCAGATATGTAACAGTGCAACATTAGAAAATTTCCAGTCTCTTAACTAGTTTATAAAGTATAAATGAAGTAAATATAAGTATTTGGACATACAGAGATTTGGAGATGAATCTGGAGATTTGAGGAACTAATTTAAGTATTTGGACTTGTAGGGATCTGGAGGTCTGAATATCTGGAGAATTGGGGATTTGAACCAGGTATTTGATCTAGGTAGCTGGGGAATTTGGTATCTGACGATGTAGGGATTTGGAGATTTAGATATGTCGAGAATTAGGGATGTGGAGATGTAGGAATCTGGATATCTAGGTATTTGAAGAATTAGGGATCTGGAGATCTAGGTACCTGGAGAATTAGGAATCTGAAGATCTAGGTACCTGGAGAATTAGGAATCTGGAAATCTACAAATCTGGATATCTAGCTTAAAACAGTATCTGTAGATCTAGGATCTGAACATCTACCTAACCATTTAAAAATCTGAAATATCTATCCAGTAATAATACAACCTGACCTAACCCCCTAATCTACCTAAATTAACCTTGACATGGTTGAATTAACCTTGACAATCTTGAAACTTCTAAAATCCCAAAATCTGACTTTCGAAAGCAGACAGTAAGTCCACCATGCACCAATTTCTTTCATCCCGTTCCCAAGATCGGAATGCAGGATGAGGAATGTACTCTGTTATATGGCGCACGCGTCAATACGTTTGAAAAGGATGCTCCCGCGTGTTTTTCTCCCCGTCGATGTCCTTCGGCTTTCGAATTCTTGGGACTTCGATGAAATGGCAAAAAGACTACGACGAAGTTATGCCAGGTTTTCGAGGATGGCCTACGTGCTTGGTTCGGCGTAAACGTTTTAGCTAACTTGTGACGTGCCACCGAATCACGTTACGAGGTATCAACACCTCATATCGATAATATTGTAACTTATTAGGTATCATTTTTGTATTTTTTACATTTAGCAAAAGGAACATCTCCATACAATATAACTATTATCTCAGTTTTATTTCAACTTAACTACATGGTTAAGATACCTAACGATATCTATCGCATTTAACAAAATAAGAAAACTATAATTGTCCCACAGTTATTTCTCAACAGTGCAATACCTCACGTCGTTGAATTATTTAACAAAACGCAAATCTTCCGTAACCTTCCCAACTTCCTCCCAGTTTCCGTCTCCATTTCTCTTCCTCGTTCCTTTCTCGCGCATGCGCGATATCCCGCGCGCATGCGCAGTTCGTTACCCGTCTGGGCCCAGTTAAGTTCCCGAGCGAAACAACCGGGAATGGACGTTGCATATGTGCGAAACGGGTGCAGCTCGTTCTTTGGAGGGCGAGCAGAGGGGGCTGAGAAGTGCATGGGGCACGAGGCTCGAGTCTGCACAGGGTTCACTGTCCCGAGCCAAGGACGCAGGGGCACCGCCCCACTGAACCAATTGTGCCACTTTTATGCTCCTCGGCTCATTTTCGCCGAGTTTTACCACTCGACGACCATCAATCTCTCAGCGTGCGCTTGGATATGCGTTTTAGAACGGCTTTGATGTTGTTGGTTTTGGCGGACGCCGTTCCACGGGTATTTATGGAAGATAAGTAAGGCCTTTGTGGAAGTTTGAGGAAATTCTGGAAGCTCAGGGTCTTTCCAGTAATGGGCGTTGGAAATATTTTTGGACAACGGTCAATTTCTTTTGGTGGAAAGGGAAGGGGTTTAAGTATAGGGGCTTTCGAGATGAAGTATGGCCCTAGTGGAAGAGTATGCAACTATGATTGTGAGAAGAGTATTTGGGGATTTAGGAAATTAGAGAGTAGGGATTTGGGGATTTAGGAAATTAGAAAATTGGTATTAGGGGCTTTAGGAAATTAACGAGTAGGAATTTGGGGATTTAGGAAATTATGAAACTTGAGATTTGGACAATTCGAAATTTAATAATTTGTAAATTAAAAAATTTGATAATCTGTAACCCACATTGTCCCCAACTGTACATTTCATTCACTTTCACTACTTATTATTTTCAATCAACAACCTTTTTCCTTTCACGCTTCTTGCCTCGTTTGTTCACACCGGTTATCGCGTCCATTTTCAGCTATGATGGCGTTTGATTTCCAATTTGAATTATTCATAAACCAAACTCTAATTAAACGGTAGCCATCCACTTGAAAATAACTTTCTATCAAGCTTTCTTTTGATCCATAGATCAATGTCTACGGTAACCAATCAGCAACAATACTAACATTTTATTTACAAAGTAAATTATATATAATATGTACTATGTATAATCCATATTCCAATTTTCTAATTTCCTAAATCCCAAAATACCTACTCTCTAATTTCCTAAATCCCCAAATACCAACTTTCTAATTTCCTAAACCCCCAAATACCTACTCTCTAATTTCCTAAATCCCCAAATACCAACTTTCTAATTTCCTAAACCCCCAAATCCCAATTTTCCAATTCCATAAGATCCCAAATACTAATTTCCTAATTTCCTAAATCCCCAAATCCCAAATTAAAAATTCTTCAAATGAAAAAATTCATCATCCTCAAACCATGAAAGTAAAGAATGATCAAATTGTTCCCCTATGTCATAATTTTTCTTAAATAAATCTGCCATGCTACATGGAGGACCCACATAGCAGGTTTCCAGGCATCCAGTTTAGGAAACGAACGGCGCTGGTTGAAGGGCACTGAGCCACGGTGACTCACCGATAGCTATACGACGAATTTGCTGGATCAATGTCAACGAATTGCACGTATCGACCGTTATGTTCTCGCCGTAATATTCTTCCTACTTCTTTCTTAATCATAAAAAACTAACCAATCACAAAATAATAAATAATTACATGCAATGAAATATTAATTATATCAAGGCAAAGGACACACCATATTTTATTATGACATGGGAGACGTTTTAGCAAATATCTCTGAAAATAGAGGTGATCGGCGGTCATATATGGAGAGGAAAATTGTTCAGAATACTAATCTTGATAACATATTTCAAGATCATCGAAATCGATCAAGTCTACAACTTTCTACAAATAATTATCGCTAAAAAATATTTTTGCTGATATCTCTGAAATTAAACGCAAACGGTGGTCATATATAGAGAGGACAATTGTTCAGAATACTAATCTTGATAACATATTTCAATTTCATCAAAATCGGTAAAGTGTGTGCTTTCCTACAAATAATTATCACATAAAAAATATTTTTGTTATCTTCAAAGGTTATACATAGAGAGCGGTTATATATACAGAGAATTTTTTAAAACTTCCTCTGCCAAATATTTCGAGGCCATTGAAATCAATAAAGTTTCCATAAAATTACCATAAGTTTCTCAAAAAATGTGTCTCATTTATTAAAAAACAATTATTAATACAGAAACAATTTTTGTTCAAAAGTACATGGAACATTTATTGAAATATTCAAAATGAATTTTAAGGAAGTGGCTCGAGCAAGTTCCGCGGAAAGTGTGCCATCGGGATGAAAGTTTCGAACAGCGTCGCCGGGACACGAACGAGAGATTTGCGAACCCCGGGAAATGCGTTTGGGGTTTGGGAAGCCCCCAGACGTGGAGGGGATATGCCCCAGACACCCCCTCCATCGCACCAGTCACCCCCCTCTTCCCCAACTCCTCTCCGCCCCTTCTGAATGACTATAGCTGCTTCTAGAACCCTAGTCGGAGTGAATGGTACGGGGTGCAAAACCCTGTCTGCTTGATAAACCGTTGCGCCGCCCACGCACGATAAACGTAATATGATGCATTCGTTCCCGATGCAATGCGAGCGAAAAAGAAGGTGGAAAGAAACCGGATGATAAGTAGTACTATCGTGTGGGCGTTCTCTGATCGGATTTCTGCGGTGGAGGGGTTGAGGGACCTCTTTTTTGGGGGATTTCGGGATTTTATGTGGCGGGTGCTTAAGTGTTTGGGGTTTTGGAGATTTGAGAATTTGGAGATTTCAGGGTTGGGAGATTTGAACAATTAGGGAATTGGGGGATGAGGAGATTTGAGGATTTGGGGATTTGAAGAGTGAGGAATTTGGGGACTGAGATTTAGAAAATTTTGAATTTGGGGATTTGGAGATATGAAAACTTAGGGATTTGGAAAATTAGGGAATTTAGGGATTTGGAGATTTGAGGATTTGGGGATCTTGGAATTTGGGGATTTGGGGATTTTGGAATTTGGGGATTTGAGGATTTGGAGATTTGGAGATTTAGAGTTTTAGAGATTTAGAGATTTAGAGATTTAGAGATTTAGAGATTTAGAGATTTAGAGATTTAGAGATTTAGAGATTTAGAAATTTGTAAATTTTGATATTTGGGAATTTAGATAATTGGAAATTTGAATAGTAGGGAATTAGAATGAAAATTTAGAAATTGTGAAATTTTGAAATTTTGTAATTAGAAAAATCAAATACTTGAAAATTTGAATACCTAAAATTTTGAAAATTTGAATATGACAACTGAAATACTTGAAATCTCAAAAACTTCCAAAACCCAAAAAACTTGACAATGAGAAAGTTAGGAAAGTATGATTGATCGAAATTTAACAAGATAAAGTGTTTTATGGTTCCTTTCCCCTATAACAGCTAAAAAGATGTTAAGATTACTGACCTCCTGATCGGCATACCGTAACAACGTTCAATTTTACCGGTGACCGTTAACCGTGACGTCTAGAACGAAAGGGAAAACTCGGTGAAAATTTATCACTTTCAAAGCAGTCCAAACAATCATCCCGACTACTCTCTAACATCACGAACGGCCATTAATCTTAATTAACGGAGAGAGCTTAAAGGCTAATTGCAAAACATTATGTGGGAAAGTAGTGTCCTGTGGGTTTAACCGGTAATCTTTTAACACGCTCGTACCATGGAGTTCTTTCAACCCTGAACTATCTACAATATAGATAAATTCTACATCGTCTGTACGTGAAATTTCATACTTAGAAAATTTATAGACTTTTTAAATTTATTTTTCAAATAATCATTTTTAAATCATCTAAAAATAAATCGATAAGTACCATAACCTCAAAATTATGACCCATCATATTTATAATAAAATCCATAAGAGTAATATAATTCATGTTTTTAAAACAATCCTTATTAACAATATCTACAATATTTCTTTTACAACCCCTAAAAATAAAAAAATCGATAAGTACCATAACAAAAATAATAATTAGTCTTCCATTTTACTCCATCAGAAAACCTGAATCGTTCCTTATTCTGAACTCGCTGAATAATTAATAGCAATACACAATCAGTATTCAGAATACGAAGTGAATGTACGCGCACACGCAGTAGAGAACTGGACTCGATGATAATTAGCCATTACAGCAGTTTAATCAATAGCCTGATTGATATAGGCGAGGTGAATGTAAACAATCAGTGTATTTCAGTGTCACAGGCTATATAGCGTTGCTCCAAAAGCTGGGGTTGTGAACCCCAGCAAGGTAGCCAACCAGCCAGACAGAGCAACATGAAAGGGGGTGACCCAGACACCCCCTCCACTGTGTTGTTTGCATGCACGCGGACTACCATAATCTAAGGGTTAAATGCAATGCTGCGACAATATTGTGCAATTACTGGTCGACATTTTGGAAATTTTTATTGTTTTTGGTGTGTTTTTGGTTTTGGTGTTTGCGGTGTGGGAAGGTGGAGATTTGGGAATTTGGGGAATTGAGGAATTTGGGATTTGAGGGTTTGGAAATTTGGAGATTTTGGGATTTGAAGAGGGAGGAATTTGGGGGGTTGGAGATATGGAAATTTAGGAATTTGGAAAATTAGGGAATTTAGGGATTTGGAGATTTGGGGATTTGGGGATTTGGGAATTTGGGGAATTTGGGATTTGAGGGTTTGGGAATTTGGGGATTTTGGGATTTGAAGAGGGAGGAATTTGGAGGGTTGGAGATTCGAAAATTTAGGAATTTGGAAAATTAGGGAATTTAGGGTTTTGGAGATTTGGGGATTTTGGGATTTGGGGATTTGGGGATTTGGGGATTTGGAAATTTGAGAGTTTGGAACATTTGAGATTTGGAGATTTGTGAATTTGGAATGTGAAAA
Source organism: Megachile ligniseca (assembly GCA_945859555.1). Classification (NCBI taxonomy): domain Eukaryota; kingdom Metazoa; phylum Arthropoda; class Insecta; order Hymenoptera; family Megachilidae; genus Megachile; species Megachile ligniseca. The sequence continues at coordinate 5,001,041 of OX243792.1, forward strand.
ACTGATATTTGGAATTTGGAGATATAAGAATTTGGAAATTTGGGAAATGTGGGACTGGAGGGGTTGGGAATTTGGGGATTTTGGGATTTGAAGAGGGAGGAATTTGGGGATTTGGAGATATGAAAATTTAGGAATTTATAAAATTAGGGAATTTAGGGATATGGGGATTTGGAAATTTGGGAATTCAGAAATTTATAAAATTACAAATTAAGAAATTAAGAAATTTAGAAATCTACAAATCTATAAATTTCCAAATATCAAAATTATCAAAATTTGCAAATCTACAAATCTACAAAATTGACAAAATTTACTAAATCTACAAAATCTACAAAATCTACAAAATCTACAAAATTGACAAAATTCACAATATTACAAATATACAAAATAGACCAAATTTATGAATTAAGAAATGTACAAGATGGATACTACAATATTTGTAAAGTGCTCATATAAGCAAATAATCGAAAATCAAGTATAGCAGGGTTAATAGGAATCTGTAGTAGTTCGATGAAGATGGCGCAGCATGTCAGGGTATCCGATTCGAGGATAAATAAAGGAGAGAAAAGATGAGGAGGAAGGGCTGGTTAGTTGGCTAGCTGACCGAAGGGGGAGGGTTAGGAAGGAAGGACGGGCAAAAGTGTGTAGGAAGGGCAAAGCTGTCGGTGGTGAGAGGAACGGGAAGAGGGGAGGACGGCCCTGGTGTTGCTGACCCGACGACCGCTCTAACCTTGCGTCCCGACGCCTTGCATCCAGATCAAAACCATCTTCTGGATTATCTCGACACCATACAATTATAACTATGGTGTTCTACGAACACTTTACCCATCTTTTCCTGCAAAATTTTCTTCTATTATTGTTTTGGGAATTATTTGAATTATGGTGGGGGATTTTGGAATTTGGAAAATTTAGAAATTTGGAGATTAGGAGTTGGGGAGATAGGGATTTCTAATTTGAGGAATTTAAAATTTAGAAATTTGAAATTTTTGGATTAGGAAAGTTAGAAATTTGGGGTCTGAGGATTTGGAAAATTTGGAATTGGAATTTGAGGGTTTGGAAAGTTGAAATTAGGAAATTTGGAATTTGAGAATTTTGAAAATTAGAGACTTGTAATTTGAGAAATTAGGAATTTGTAATTTTAGTATTTGAAAAGTCAAAAATCTAGAATCTATGGATTTGGAAAATTAGAAATCTAAATATGTAGTTTTGTTATTTATTATTCATCCTACAGAGCGCACCTTTATTATAATTTACATTTTTATGAGAGTCGATCCACCTTTTGTCAGGATTTACGCTCTGTCTATACATATAAGTGTCACAAGGTAAACGACACGCAATACTTATGATAAAATTCATAATAAAAATTTATAGAGTTTTGAAAGTGCATAGATAGAGAGCATTATAGAGTGCGGGTCGTTAAAAATAGGCTACCGATGCGCACGCGCTTCAACGTCAAGGTTATCTACATCACCCTATGTCTAGGTCAAGTCCTTGATCACATAATCCTTCATAGTGCTTTTCCATCATAAATCCTCTATTCTATAGAAGTAAATTTTACTGTCTAAAAGATACATCATAATTTTATATTCCTTTTTTTAATTAATAATTATTTTCTCTTTGTACTTTTAATTTATATAATTTTTATTAGGAATTAATTTACTATTTATGTACAAAATGTGGTGTAACATTTGCTGTGTATTTAATATATTCTTGCTGTGTATTTAGTATGTTCTATATTTATTTGTACATGTACATATAATTGATGTAATTTTATTGAATGTGTGGGGGTAGTTTTTGGTGGAGCAATACTGAATACTGTTAATTATACTGTCAACATGAAAATGTTGACAATATATTTCGTAGGTCCGTGGTTTATTCAGAACAGTTCGCAAACTATACTGTGTCTCGTCGGTAATAAAAATAACATTGAAATAGTACAAATTTTTTATTCGAGTCAAAAACAGTTCTCACAGTTTCCTTTTGAAAAAAGGAGCTTTGCATTTAGTCAGAATCGAAATATGGTATCTAGTTTTCCTTGTATGGTATAAATTGATAACAGCTCGATAAAATCAAAAGCATTCTGAAGTTATACTTGCTCTGAAATTTAATGACTATAGTCAATTAAGGCAATAAAATCAGTGTTAATTGGTTTTTCGAAAATTGAACATGTGGCGCCATCTCTCCGGCGAACAGGGTGAACTACACACTTTTGAAACTGTAGGTTAATTAGTTCCACATTCTACCGCTAGACGGCGGCAGATAAGAAATCCTTAGACTAAGATTACCCTAAGAATGTTTAAAAATTGATAATAGTTTGAAAAATCGGAACAATTCGAAGTTAATTGCACTTCGATGTAATTCGATTCATGTTTAGTCAATTAAGATAATAAAATCAAGTATATTAATTGAATTGAACCGAAAACGTTGCGCCGTCTAGCGGCCATGTGTGGGAACTAATGAAGCTGCAGTTTCAAAAACGTGTAGTTCACCCCGTTGATTTTTTATGAAAAAATTAGGCTTTTGGAATGCTTTAGACATTCGAAATTAATTATTTTACATCAAGGTACCTCTGATGATATTTTACAAGTTTCATTGGTGGAGTACTTTAATTAGGAATCTATACTTGGTCATTTTTACATGAGCTTGCAGTTTAGGACTTTGGAAATTTCAGAATTGATAATCTATAATGTTAGGAATTTTAGGATTAGAAAATTAGGAAATTTGCGAAATTTAGAAATGTTATCAATGTTGTCAAGCTAGGAACCTAAGAGTAAAAATGTTAAAAAGTTTAGAAATGTGAAGATTTATATGTCCAACTTATTTCTACATTTTAAAATTATTAAATTTGAGAACTTGAAATGTAATAAAATAAACGAGAATGTAATTAAAATAATGAATTGTAACAGATATCATAATAATTTGATAAATAAATAATTGAAAAATTATTAATTACAATAAAATATATCGTGAAATATTAATTAGCAAACATTTTGTGACATATCTGTGAGAGAAAGTTGAAAAAATGATAAATTTTAATAGTTACAACAATAATTTTATAAATAAATAACTAAAAAATTATTAATTACAATAAAATATATTATAATACATTAATTAACAATCATTTTGTAACATATCTGTGAGAGAAAGTTAAAAAAATAATAAATTGGAACAGTTACAACAATAATTTTATAAATAAATAACTAAAAAATTATTAATTACAATAAAATATATCGTATACACATTAATCAACAATAATTTTGCAACATATCAACAAGACGAAGTCAAGAAAAATAATAAATTTTAATAGTTATAACAATAAATAAGTTAATAAACAATTATAAAACTAGAAATTATTTAAAATTATTAAATTATTACACCAATCACAACTCCTAGTCGAGGTAGCACTGTATTGGTGCATTAGATGACAGCTGATTGGATATCACCTGATTGGATCCCGAATCACCTATCACTGTTACCGATTTGCACTTGGAAGAGGTCACATGCCATCAGTCTTATCGCGAGTGCCATAGAGGTCGGATGTCTCCTGTCACCACTTACCGGTACGAGTCAAGGATACAATTAACTGACTTTGTGTTCATCTATGTGTTATCTAGTGTACTAGTACAAGTGTTTAGTGTGTTTTAACAAATATTTTTACCTAAATACGGGGGTGTATTAACACGATTTATGGTGTGGTTCCACATGTGTCAAAGTGCTTACTCAAGTGTTTTAATATATAATTGTGCATGTGTATACGGATATATCAGTGTGGTTTATCAAGTGTTTTTTAATAAATACGGGGGTGTATTAACACGATTTATGGTGTGGTTCTTCACGTGTCAAAGTGCTTACTCAAGTGTTTTAATTTATAATTGTGCATGTGTATACGGATATATCAGTGTGGTTTATCAAGTGTTTTTTTAATAAATACGGGGGTGTATTAACACGATTTATGGTGTGGTTCCACATGTGTCAAAGTGCTTACTCAAGTGTTTTAATTTATAATTGTGCACGTGTGTACGGATATATCAGTGCGTTGTGTGGTGCGGTTATTTAAGTGGCAGTTATTTAATAGCGGTTATTTACGTATCTTTTACTGGTGCTTTAGTGTATTTTATGCAGTGGTTATTTAAGTGTTTTGACAAACTGTTACTGGTGTTCTAGTGTACTTTATACAGTGGTTATTTAAGTGTCTTAGCATACTTGTACTAGTGTTTTAATGTGTTTTACGGTGTAATCTGTTTTGGTATAAATTTGCAAACGTTTACCATATTCCAATAATTATCCAAGTGCTTGAACATACTTTTTCAAACATTTGATCGAGTTTACAGACTATAAGTTTTGATACACGTTTGCAAATTTATTACCAGTTTTCGTAATGTAGTATATAGTTTTGCATGCATGTAATTTAAAAAACTGTTTGCGTTGAAAAAACATGTTACTCGAAATGCAAATGGATAAACAGTTACTAAATTGTTGTTATTCTTTTATGATTACAGATGGTCACTCAATCCAATGGACAATCCGCCAAATCCAGAACGAAAGCCAAGCAGCAACCAACTCTGAATGCCTACCAGTAAAACGATCGCAGTGATGCAAGTCAGCGATCGGTGAGTCGCATGCTTTATGGTTCCTCCGGTTCCCATCATGTCGTAGGACGAATGGTCCGAAACGACACGGGAACTGGTTGTATTTTTACATTTTTGAGCGAGCATAGTGACCACGACTGTACGATCGTGCAAAATTCGTACAAACTGTTTATTTCATTTATTAGATCAGGTCAGGGTTTTCTTGTACATTTTTTCAATTTCTTAAAATTACATAGAAGTCGGATGACCCTCCGATTTCACAGTATTCAATTCAATTCAATTTAGTTTATTAAAGTTTTCAATTTATTCAATATTTTCAAATACATATGTACAAGAAAGTTTCGCGGAGAACAGATTTTGATATCAAAGTTAATTATGAATGTTTTTGATCATTTAGCAAATTTACTTTGATATCAAAAATCTGTTGAAAATGAAACAATCGATATACTTAGATTTTTGCAAAGTGTTCTTCCATTTTCTTTTTTGAAACTTTAGAGTAAATTTTATTTCGGAAGACACTTTATTAGCATGTTACTAATCACGATTTTTAGCTCAGGATTTTCAGCACACATGAAGAAAACTGGTAGGTGAAAATATTGTTGGCCGTGTTCATTTTTATGCTCTAAACTCATACGCGTGCTTAGATGCTACTCGCATGAGTTAGGGCAGGTGGACACGGTTTAGTTTTAAGATTTTTTGGCGATCGACAAATTGACAGTGAATTATCGACACAAGTTACACGTGTGTGTGTGGTTAGGTCGTGGACCTTGTGTCGATTACAAACCATTTTAATTTATTATAAAAACATACAAATTTTTCAAAAAGTTATTGCAAGATATATTGAAAATGATTTAGATTGAATTACAAATTTATAAAAGTCGAGTTAGATTGAATTACAAATTTATAAAAGTTGAGTTAGATTTACAAATTTATAACATGCACATATTACATTGAATATTCGAAAGAATCAGAAAATGAAATATGTTCAATTAATGTTCACTGTCGATTGTCGATCGATTTCAGCAAAAAGGTATGAACTTAGAGTGTGAATGTTGTATTGAACTCGGGTGTCGGAGACGTCCCGGGACGTACTCCCTAGGAGTAGGCTTTTTTGCACCCGGGTGGCGTGTGTGAGAATCGTGGAGTGTGTTTTTGTGAGAATGGACTTTGCAATTTTTTAAATATAGCGATAGGCAGGCAGGTAGCTTACTTCTGGTGTGATTGAGTTAGTTTTAAGTAGGTAGGGCCAGAGCAAGCTTTCATGTTTCTCTGTCCTCCGTAAAACACACGTGAGATGCTTGCATCTGGGGGGTTAACGAAAAATCGAGAAGAGAAAATCTAAATTTGAATTTATTCTATTTAATATTCTCTTGAACTCGATTGTTCGTAAGGCCAGGCCTTTTAGTTTGTAAGTCGCAGTCGTGGTTCTAGACCCGATTGCAAAAATGAAGTATACAGTGAAGTGAAGTGAAGTGCAGTGCTTTAAATATTCTGCTCGGACATTCTTTTACGGACAGCGCATTCTGAGAATCGCTGGTCGTATACCTTTTTGAGAAATTCTTTTTCTTTCTTACCAAAGTAGAATTTTTGTGATTGTACAAAATTTTGATTTCGTTGTCGATCGAAGCAAATGGATTCATTTTTATTTTTATAAAAGTGCTATCTGTTTGTGGAGATCGACAGCGAAATTGAAAGTTTATGTAATTGAAAGTAAAGAATGTCCGAGTTACCGTAAAATTTCGCGAGTGATTTTTGTGAGGCTGTGCCGAAGAAAGAAGAGGCTATATGCCGAAGAGCCCCGGCAAAATTGCCTAAGAAGAGGGGAACTATTAATGGCTCTCCATCTTAGGATGGAGAGTCATTTTGTCACTATGCTCGCTAATATTTTTTTGTATTTTGCATGTGTTTTTGAACGGTACGAAAAGTATCGTCGAGCGATACTTTGCTCGAATTTTGAGCAAAACGCTCAAAGCCCCCCCCCCCCCCCCTTCGCGATTAAATTTTGACATTTGAGAAATTTATATCCCTTCGCGATTAAATTTTGAGATTCGAGATTTTTATCCCTTCGCGATTATATTTTGAAATTCGAGATTTTTATTTCCCTTCGCGATTAGATTTTGAGATTCGAGATTTTTATGTAACTTCGCGATTAGATTTTGAGATTCGAGATTTTTATACCCCTTCGCGATAATAATTTGAGATTCGAGATTTTTATACCCCTTCGCGATAATAATTTGATATTCGAAAATTGTATTTCCCTTCGCGATTAAATTTCGAGATTCGAGATTTTGATACCCCTTCGCGATTTTATTTTTATTACAATTTTCTATGTTAATTATATTTGTCTGTTTCAGGAATTGATTTTAAATTGTTATATTGTTCATTGATCTTAAATTCATAATTTTCATTGTGTTTTCTATTTTTTGAAAGTTTTGTTTCAAATAAGGTTTTCACTTTTTCCACAATTTTCTGTGTTAATAAAATTTTGTATGTTTCAGTAATTTCTTTTTTCTTTTGGTAAGTTATTATGTTGTTCTCTCTTCCCAAATTTGTAATTTTCATTGCATTTTCTATGAAATAAAAAAAAATTTTACTTCTCCCACAATTTTCTGTGTTAATAAAGTTTTGTATGTTTTAGAATCATGTTGGTAAGTTATTACATTGCTCTCTCTTCTCAAATCCGCAATTTTCATTGCGTTTTGTATTTTTTGAATGTTCTGTATGAAATAAAGTTTCAATCTCTTCCCACAATTTTCTGTGTTAATAAAATTTTGTATGTTTCAGCCTTCTTTTTGGTAAGTTATGTTGTTCTCTCTACTCACCTTTGTAATTTTCATTGCATTTTCTATGAAATAAAAAAAAATTTCACTTTTATTCCCATAATTTCATATGTTAAAGTTTTGTATGTTTCAGCTTCTGATTTTTGGTAAGTTATTATTTTGTACTCTTCTCAAATCCGCAATTTTCATTGCGTCTTCTATGTCTCAAAATTTTTGTATCAAATAAAGTAAAATATCACTCCTCTCCCACAATTTCGTATGTTCATAAAATTTTGTATGTTTCAGTTTTTCATTTTTGGTAAGTTATTACATTCTTCATTTTTGTAAAATCCGCAATTGTCATTGCGTTTTCTATTGTTTCAAAATTTCTGTATCAAATAAAATATAATTTCTGTATCAAATAAAATATAATTTCACTCCCCTCCCACAATTTCCTATGTTAATAATTTGTATGTTTCAGCATTTAATTTTTGGTAAGTTATCATATAGAGTGCATTAATTTAACGTTGATTCCGAGCTTGTGGGAGGAAGGGTGGGCTCGGGCGTAAGTTTTTCGTCATGTAATGTGGCGAAAAGCTTACGCAAATTGTAAGTGCCTTTTGTTCTAACTTGCACTCATGACAATTTATTAATTTTTCACATATTGACAATTTTTAATTTTTCACATATTGACAATTTTTTAACTTCTCACATATTGACAATTTTTTAACTTTTCACATATTAGACTGTAGCCTATCATTTTTTTGTAAATTGCTCTAAACGTAAAAGAAAGTTCTTCCAACTTTCTTTCCTATATCCTTTTCGATTATACGAGTGCAATTTTAGAACAAAAGGTACATGTAGAGTTTTTAGAATAAGTATTGTAGCATGCGTGAGTGCGTGAATGGAATGTGAGTACAGGATACAGGACTTATGTCATCGTGGGATCATTTTTATGTCTCTAAAGATTTTTATTTCTAGCTTCGAAGTTTTCAAGCATCCATTTTGTTTCTTTTTCTGCATTATTTTATTCTTTGATTGATACAGGTTCTTACTTTCTTTTTATGTGTTAATTTTATTTCGAGTTTCAAGGTTTTTTGATCTCGTGATGTTAATTTGTTTTTGAGGATTTTTAGATCTGCAGGATTTTATTTCGGATTTGAGGTTTGCAAACCTTATCGTGATTTTATTTACAGTTTCGAGGTTTTCAAGCATCTATTTTGTTTCTTTTTCTGCATTATTTTATTCTTTGATTGATACAGGTTCTTACTTCCTTTTTATGTGTTAATTTTATTTCGAGTTTCAAGGTTTTTTGATCTTCTCGTGTTTTTTATTTATTTTTGAGGATTTTTAGATCTGCAAGGATTTTATTTCGGATTTGAGGTTTGCAAACCTCATCGTGATTTTATTTACAGTTTCGAGGTTTCTGAATCAATTTGTGATTTTTTACGGATTTGAGTTTTTCAAAACCTCAACGTGATTTTATTTCGAGGTTTCTGAGTCTCTTTTGATTCTTTTTCGGATTTTGTGGTTTTCAAACTTTGATTCTTCAAGAGTCTGTGATTTTGATTTTTCAAGAGTTTTGTTTCGAATTAAGAAACATTTCATTCCTTCTCCCTCCATTTTCTATGTTAATTATATTTCCCTGTTTCAGGTATTGATTTCAAGTAAGTAATTTAATTATTCATATTTATCTTAATTGCGTTTGTCTGTTTCAGCTTTTAATTTCAAGTAAGTAATCAAATGATTGATGTTTGTCTTAATATCATTTGTCTGTTTCAGATTTATTTTAAGTAAGTAATTTAATTATTCATATTTGTCTTAATTACATTTGTCTGTTTCAGCTTTTAATTTCAAGTAAGTAATCAAATGATTGATGTTTGTCTTAATTTCATTTGTATGTTTCAGATTTTTAGTTCAAGTAAGTAATTTAATTATTCATATTTGTCTTAATTAAATTTGTATGTTTCAGCTTTTTATTTCAAGTAAGTAATCAAATGATTAATATTTGTCTTAATATCATTTGTCTGTTTCAGATTTTTATTTTAAGTAAGTAATGAAATGATTGATGTTTGTCTTAATTTCATTTGTATGTTTCAGATTTTTATTTTAAGTAAGTAATTTAATGTTTAACATTTGTCTTAATTTCATTTGTATGTTTCAGCTGTTTATTTCAAGTAAGTAATTTAATGTTTAACATTTGTCTTAATTGCATTTGTCTGTTTCAGCTTTTAATTTCAAGTAAGTAATCAAATGATTGATGTTTGTCTTAATTTCATTTGTATGTTTCAGATTTTTATTTCAAGTAAGTAATTTAATTATTCATATTTGTCTTAATTAAATTTGTATGTTTCAGCTTTTTATTTCAAGTAAGTAATTAAATGATTCATGTATGTCTTAATTACACGTGTATGTTTCAGGTTTTTATTTTATGTAAGTAATTTAATGTTTAACATTTGTCTTAATTGCATTTGTATGTTTCAGGTTTTTATTTTAAGTAATTAATGAAATGTTTGATATTTGTCTTAGTTACATATGTCTGTTTCAGCTTTTTATTTCAAGTAAGTAATTAAGTGATTGATATTTGTCTTAATTACATTTGTCTGTTTCTGCTTTTTATTTCAAGTAAGTAATTAAATTGTGCATACTTGTCTTAATTTCATTTGTATGTTTCAGCTTTTTATTTCAAGTAAGTAATCAAATGATTGATATTTGTCTTAATTAAATTTGTATGTTTCAGGTTTTTATTTTAAGTAAGTAATGAAATGTTTGATATTTGTCTTAATTACATTTGTCTGTTTCAGCTTTTTATTTCAAGTAAGTAATTAAGTGATTGATATTTGTCTTAATTAAATTTGTCTGTTTCAGCTTTTTAATTCAAGTAAGTAATTAAATATTTCATATGTGTCTTAATTACACTTGTATGTTTCAGCTTTTTATTTCAAGTAAGTAATTCAATATTTCATATGTGTCTTAATTATACTTGTATGTTTCAGATTTTTATTTGAAGTAAGTAATTAAATAATTCATGTATGTCATAATTACACTTGTATGTTTCAGGTTTTTATTTCAAGCAAGTAATTGAATATTTCATATGTGTCTTAATTGTACTTGTATGTTTCAGATTTTTATTTGAAGTAAGTAATTAAATAATTCATGTATGTCTTAATTACCTTTGTATGTTTCAGGTTTTTATTTTATGTAAGTAATTTAATGATTCATGTTTGTATGTTTCAGCTTTTAATTTCAAGTAAGTAATCAAATGATTGATATGTGTCTTAATTATATTTGTCTGTTACAGATTTTTATTTTAAGTAAGTAATTGAATAATTCATATTTGTATGTTTCAGCTTTTTATCTTTAGTAAGTAATGAAATGATTGATATTTGTCTTAATTACATTTGTCTGTTTCAGCTTTTTAATTCAAGTAAGTAATTAAATATTTCATATGTGTGTTAATTACACTTGTATGTTTCAGATTTTTATTTCAAGTAAGCAATTAATTATTTCATATGTGTCTTAATTACATTTGTCTGTTTCAGCTTTTTAATTCAAGTAAGTAATTAATTATTTCATATATGTCTTAATTACACTTGTATGTTTCAGGTTTTTATTTTAAGTAAGTAATTAAATATTTCATATGTGTCTTAATTACACTTGTATGTTTCAGGTTTTTATTTTAAGTAAGTAATTTAATGATTCATATTTGTATGTTTCAGCTTTTTATCTTTAGTAAGTAATGAAATGATTGATATTTGTCTTAATTACATTTGTCTGTTTCAGCTTTTTATTTCAAGTAAGTAATTAAGTGATTGTTGTCTTAATTACATTTGTCTGTTTCAGCTTTTTAATTCAAGTAAGTAATTAAATATTTCATATGTGTCTTAATTACACTTGTATGTTTCAGCTTTTTATTTCAAGTAAGTAATTGAATATTTCATATGTGTCTTAATTACACTTGTATGTTTCAGATTTTTATTTCAAGTAAGTAATTAAATAATTCATGTATGTCTTAATTACACTTGTATGTTTCAGGTTTTTATTTTAAGTAAGTAATTTAATGATTCAAGTGTGTCTTAATTACATTTGTCTGTTTCAGCTTTTAATTTTAAGTAAGTAATGAAATGATTGATATTTGTCTTAATTATATTTGTATGTTTCAGATTTTTATTTAATGTTAGTAATTGAATGATTCATATTTGTCTTAATTATATTTGCATGTTTCAGATTTAAATTTTAAGTAAGTACTTGAATATTTCACATTTCTTAATTCCACATTTTTACTTTTGCTTTCAATTTATCAATGTTTTACACTCCTCCTTCTTATATTGTTATTTCATTCTTATTTTATATCGTTATACATTGTTATTTTATTTGCGTATTTTTCTCGAGTCGACTCGAATTTCTTAATATTACTAATTTTCATCTGTTTTCTTCTTTCGCATAATGTTTCTGATTGTTACAGCATAGGTAATCATCCAGGACTATCACAGCGAGATTTCATCGATGGATCCGCTAATTTTAAGTTAATTTTAAGTTGCGTACAACATATTGTAATACACTGTAGTATGGATGAGTGCAAGTGTGAAATGTGTATATACGAAACTTGAAGATATCATCGACGAATCATCGAGGGATGCGTGCGTTACTTTTAAGTTAATTTTAATCTCGTGGGCGGGCGGGTGGGACCCTGTAAGTGCCTCTTATTCTATCTTGCACTCATCTTCACAATTCGTGAACTTTTCTCGCGTTAGATTGTAGTATACCCAGCTATTTTTCGTTAATTGGTCCAGACCCAAGTGGATCATTGGGGGTTGGTAGCGCTGTGAACACGCGGCAGGGTTGAGCTGCAAAGGCTGGTGTAGCGCCAGGGACACATCTTGCGAGGCACTTTGATTGAAGCACCTTCTCGACTTGCCGCCTCACGGCGTGGGTTTCCTCTCTGCAGTCAGCCTCCCTTTAAACGGGAGCGGGGAGAAATGGGAAACCCTTCGCGGATGTGTCACTCGTTCTTATCAGTTTTTTCGGTTCAATTCGGTCTCGTGGTTCACGTAAGTCACTATTGACTACCCTTTGACCCATGAGGGCGAGGACTACTTGGCGGAAAATGCTGAACCATTTTTTAGCAGAAAGTTCTTCTAACTTTCTTTCCTTCTAGTAGAAAGTTCTTCTAACTTTCTTCCCTTCCCTTGCTTTTTTACCTCGTTATAGATCATTCGAGTGCAAGCTTAGAATAAGAGGTACGCGTGCGGCGTTTAGAATAAGTTAAGCGTGCGCGTATGCGAGTACTGTTTAAAATTGCACTTATTTTAATTAGCGAACTTTTTCCGCGTTAGATCATAGTATTAGTTCCTCTTCCTTTCTTTCTCTCTCTAGCGTTTCATTTTACATAATGCGAGTGCAATTTTATAACAGAGTGTGTATGTGGGATCCCACGAAATTAGTATTAAGTTTATAAGTGAGTTGAGCGCTTACAATTCTAATTTGCACCCATTTTCACGATACGTGAAATTTTTTGCGCGTTAGAGTGTAGTATTAATCGGTAATTCTCTGTCGATTGGTCCAGACCCAAGTGGATCATTTGGGGTTGGTAGTGCTGTGAACACGCGGCAGTACTGAGCTGCAAATGCTGGTGTAGCGCCAGGGACACATCTCTGCGAGGCATTTTGATTGAAGTACCTTCTCGACTTGCCGCCTCACGGCGTGGGTATCCTCTCTGCAGTCAGCCTCCCTTTAAACGGGAGCGGGGAGAAATGGGAAACCCTTCGCGGATGTGTCACTCGTTCTTGCCAGTCATTTTCGGTTCAATGCGGTCTCGTGGTTCACGTAAGCCACTATTCGACTACCATTTGACCCATGAGGGCGAGGTTCAATTGATAGAGAATTGCTCCACCTTTTTGCGAAAGTTCTTCTAACTTTCTTTCTTTTTAGTAGAAAGTTCTTCTAACTTTCTTCCCTTCTCCCTTTGCTTTGTATACCGTTTTAGATAACACGGGTGCAATCTTAGAATGAGAGCGTTTTGAATTAGTGTGCCTGTGTGTTATAAGTTTTAAGAAACTTGTACGTGTGTGATACAAGCTCTTTGCTATGATAGTAAGGAACTTGTATATGCGAGCTTGCGGGTTAAGTAGAGTTAGAACTCATTTATCCTTCTGATGAATGAGGTAGTTGCAAATGGAGGGTGGTTGGGATTTGGAGTTAGGGTGGGTCACTGTCGTAGCCACCTCCACGTGGTGTGACCTGGTAATCGATATCGTTTTCTAAATTTTTTTAATGAACTTTAGAAAACGATATCGAGCTAAGAGCTACGAATTACTATTAAATTACAATTTATCCACATTTTGTTTTACGAAAATGTTTTGCAATGAAGATCCGTAAATGCACTACTCCATGTTCTACGAATCGTGCATTAAACGAGCATGGATCCAGTAAGTATAATGGTAAGTATTATAAATTCTTTTATACAAATCTTAAAATAAAACTTCAGAAAACTGCTTCCCACAGCTTCCCAAAACAGTTCTCACAGTTTCCTTTTGAAAAAAGGAGCTTTGCATTTAGTCAAAATTGGAACTGTATTCAGAAGTTTCCCTTGTATGGTATAAATCGATAACAGCTCGATAAAATCAAAAGCATTGTGAAGTTATACTTGCTCTGAAATTTGATGACTATAGTCAATTAAGATAATAAAATCAACTATATTAATTGAATTGAACTGTAGCTAACTTGCTGTCGGTAAAGACAATCCCTACTTTGTATTTGTAGATAAAATCAATTTATAATTAATTTTAAAACTTCAGATCAAATTTATTTTGTTGCAAATATGATTTTCGTTTTGTAAATAGTTAGTTAGAAACGGTCAGGCATTGCGAAAGCATTAAAAATATTTGTTCTTAAATCATTCCATTAATATAATAATTTATAATTATAAATAAAATATTAAAGTTTGTGTGAATTTAAAATAATTTAATAGATCAAAATTGTAAACAATTAAAACTATTGTAAATAAAAATTATTAATTAAGAAGACGCGCCACGACCAAAAAATTGCCGTCCATCTAGCGGTGAAAGCTGGAACTACAAAAATAGAAAATCTCGATTTTCTCGAAAACTAGGAACTTTTTCGAAATTCCAAGATATACGAATTGTTTCTTATCGCCTACGGAATCCAACGAATACCCCCATGACCCGCTAGGACCATTAGCAACGAAATTAGAAAAATATAGCATTTCATGGACCAAAAATTTGTCGTCCATCTAGCGGCGAAAGTTGGAACTAACGAAATAGAAAATCTCGATTTTCTCGAAAACTAGGAACTTTTTCGAAATTCCAAGATATACGAATTTTTCCTTATCGCCTACCGAATCGAACGAGTACCGTCGTGACCCGCTAGGACAATTAGGAAAGAAGTTAGAAAAATATAGCATTTCATGGACCAAAAATTTGTCGTCCATCTAGCGGTGAAAGTTGGAACTAACGACATAGAAAATCTCGATTTTCTCGAAAACTAGGAACTTTTTCGAAATTCCAAGATATACGAATTGTTTCTTATCGCCTACGGAATCCAACGAATACCCCTATGACCCGCTAGGATCATTAGAAAAGAAATTAGAAAAAATGTCATTTTATGGACAAAAGTGCGGCGCCATCTAGCGGCGAAACAGGTGAACTAATCGGAAAAAACGTATGTCCGATCACGCATATAAGGGAAATATAAATATTGATTTTTTGGGCTTAATCGGCAACAAAATGCAACAAATGTTAATTAAAATTGGCTTAAAAAGGTCTCAGGAATCATAATATGTCCAAAATGTCGTGAAATATGACATTTTATATTTCCCTTATATGCGTGATCGGACATACGTTTTTTTCGATTAGTTCACCTGTTTCGCCGCTAGATGGCGCTGCACTTTTTGTCCATAAAATGACATTTTTTCTAATTTCTTTCCTAATGGTCCTAGCGCGTTATAATGGTATTCATTCGATTCCGTAGGCGATAAGAAACAATTTGTATATCTTGGAATTTCGAAAAAGTTCCTAGTTTTCGAGAAAATCGAGATTTTCTATTTTTGTAGTTCCAACTTTCACCGCTAGATGGACGACAAATTTTTGGTCCATGAAATGCTATATTTTTCTAATTTCTCTCCTAATGGTCCTAGTGGGTCATGGGGGTATTCGTTGGATTCCGTAGGCGATAAGAAACAATTCGTATATCTTGGAATTTCGAAAAAGTTTCTAGTTTTCGAGAAAATCGAGATTTTCTATTTCGTTAGTTCCAGCTTTCACCGCTAGATGGACGGCAATTTTTTGGTCTGTGGTGTGTCTTCTTAATTAATAATTTTTATTTACAATAGTTTTAATTGTTTACAATTTTGATCTATTAAATTATTTTAAATTCACACAAACTTTAATATTTTATTTATAATTATAAATTATTATATTAATGGAAAGATTTAAGAACAAATATTTTTAATGCTTTCGCAATTCCTGACCGTTTCTAACTAACTATTTACAAAACGAAAATCATATTTGCAACAAAAGAATTTTGATCTGAAGTTTTAAAATTAATTATAAATTGATTTTATCTAAAAATACAAAGTAGGGATTGTCTTTACCGACAGCAAGTTAGCTACAGAACCGAAAACGTGGCGCCATCTAGCGGCCATGTGTGGGAACTAATGAAGTTGCAGTTTCAAAAACGTGTAGTTCACCCGGTTCGCCGGAGAGATGGCGCCACTCAAAAATGCAATTTTTCATTTCTGATTTCTTTGATTTTTTATGGAAAAATTAGGCTTTTGGAATGCTTTAGACATTCGAAATTAATTATTGTACATCTAGGTACCTCTGATAATATTTTACAAGTCTCATTGGTGGAGTACTTTAATTAGGAATCTATACTTGGTCATTTTTACATCAGTCTGCAGTTTAGGAATTTGGAAATTTCAGAATTGATAATCTACAATATTAGGAATTTTAGGATTAGAAAATTAGGAAATTTGAGAAATGAAAAAATGTTATAGTGTTGAATTTATGAACAAGAAATAAATTTAATAAAATTGTCACTATCGTTAAGATTACATGTTTCATGTTAATAAAAAGCAACAGAAGAATTTGATAAATAAAATTGTCAGTACAGTCAAGAAAACATGTTTCATGATAATAAAAAGCAAGAAATAAATTTTCAGTATTTTTATCAAATTTTATATAGTATAGTATATATGTTTCTTGCTCTTTATTATAAAACATGTATTTGTTAAAAATACTGAAAATTTATTTCTTGCTGTTTATCATGAAACATTTTTTCTTTTTAACAAATTTTACATAGTATAGTATAGTCTATATATGTTTCTTGCTTTTTATTATAAAACATATATTTGTTAAAAATACTGTTCTCTCATTGACCAATGTTTTTTGCTAATAACTCGAAAATGGAACCTCAAAATTTTGACAAAGTAAAAAGTTGATCAGAATCGCCCCACCTTTTCTTAGATTAATTATTGGACCTGTATAGTATACTATAGTAGTATATATAACAGTAATCGATATAAGAGAAAATATTAATAAGAGTACTTCTTTTAATTGAATAGTAGCCCCAGTGTGCAGGGTGTTGTGGACTGCAATTTTGTGCGGGGCTTTCTGCGTCCTGGCCGGAAATCTGCACTTACCAGTCGACCACATTTGCGGTATTACGGCTTACTGCGAACGGAGGACCGTTAATACCATTTGGAAATCATTGCCGATAGGAGAGCTAGAAACGGTTGTAATGCTCTTAGGAGAACGACACAAAGTGAAAGGATCCTTCTCGTTCGAGAGCCGTTTGAAAGGGGGTCCGCGTATGTGCAGGCTCGTTTTTCTCCGGTTTCTATCCGAAATATTTCTGCTGGCATATATCGAATCTGTTTCGGGTACCAGTGTATAGAAATATAAGTTATTGATGCATCGATTCGTATTCGTAGTAAGCCGATATTAAACGAGCTTTCATGGAAATACCCTTTCTGTTTTGTGTTTTTGTCGACGCCAAAGGGAATTGTCTATGGTCTTTGTCTTTTGGAAAAATTGCGGGGACTTTTTTGGGAATGAAGGGTGGGGTTGTGATGGGGTGATGGTACGGATGTTGAGAATATAGAATCGGTCAAATGAGAGTTTTGGAAATTTTATTTTTGGAGGAATTTTTAGTGGTTTTCTTGTTGGAGGGTGAAGAATTCTTGTGTGGGGATTTGAGGTTCGGAGATTTGGAATTTTGAGAATTTTGGGATTGGAATTTTGAAATTTTGTAAGTTTTGGGATTTTACAAGTTTAGAACCTTGGAATTTTTAGATTTTGGAAATTTGGAACTTTGGAATTTTGGGATTTTGGAAATTTTGGAATTTTTTAAGTTTTGGGATTTTACAAGTTTGAAATTTTAGAATTTTGGAATTTTGCAAATATGTAACTTTGGAATTTTGGGATTTTGCAAATTTGGAACCTTGGAATTTTGGGATTTTGGAAGTTTGGAACTTTGGTTTTTTGGTATTTTACAAATTTGGAACTTTGAAATTTTGGGATTTTACAAATTTGCAATTTTGCAAGTTTGGAACCTTGGAATTTTAGGATTTTGCAAGATTGGAACTTTGGAATTTTGGAATTTTGGAATTTCGTATATTAAATGTTAATATTGAATTTTGTATATTTTGAACATTTGATTATGTTGAGTACTTTGAGTATTTTGAGTACTTCGAGTATTATGAATAGTTCGATTATTTCGAATATTTAGAGCATTTTGAGTAGTTTGAGTATATTGAATAGTTGAGTGTCTTAAATATTTTTATTATTTTTATTAGTTTGAATATTCTAAATATTTTTACTAATAATTGGAATATTTTAGATGCATTGAACACAATGAATATTTTGAGTATTTTCGATATTTTCATTATCTTGAGTACTTTAAATATTTTAAATACTTTGTGTGGTTTGAACATTTTGAGTACTTTCAGTATTTTTAATACTGAATTTCGAATATTGAGTTTTGAATATTAAATTTTGAATATTGAATATTGAATTCTGTGTATTGAATATTCAATATTGAATTCTGAATATTGAATTTTGAGTATTGAATATTGAATTCTGACTATTGAATTCTGAATATTGATTTTGAGTATTGAATATTGAATTCTGACTATTGAATTTTGATTATTGAATTTTGAATATTAATTTTTGAGTATTGAATATTGAATTCTGAATATTAAATTTTGAGTACTGATGTTTGAGTATTAAAAATTGAATTTTGGACTTATGACCTAAAATTTCGAGAGCCATCGAACTCCCCCGTTCCCCAAGTAAAAATTTCGAGGTTAAATCCCGTCGGGCTCGTCGGCGTCCAGCAAAGGCGCAGAGGATCAGACACAAAGGGATTTCAGTCTGATGCGATAGAAGTAGATGAAGAAGTATTAGGGAACCGGAAACGATGAAGCGGCGCCGGTGCATCAAGTAGATCAAACATTGGTGTTGTTCTCTAGCAAAGCGAAAAGAGGTGGAACGCGAAAGAAAGAGAGAGCAGGGAAAAAATCTTTTAACCAAATGACGTAGAGAAGAAAGCACGCGAAAAAGAATAAAGAAGAAACGTAAAAAATCTCTTTGGAAGGATAGCGGTAACTGTTAAGAGGTTTCTAGAGGGTGGAAATAAAAAGTTGTGCAAATTTGAGTGGTGGTTTCAACGCTGCTCTACGAACTGGCCGTGAACGTCTATAAAACCGCTGCTTCAACTACGCCAATACCGGCGAAGACGATTTCCAGTTTCGATCGATTGTAATTAAATGGAAACGCTTTTACCTCCTCGAACAGGCTCCTTGCCTTGCAGCTTCGTTGGCCATCTTTTTATCCGACCTGAATAATACTTCAGGCCGGGACACCATCTTGTTAACAGAGCGTCTGATACACAATCGTGTCGATAAACACTTCAGTTTAAGGAGATTGTGTTTTCAGGTTATTGGGAGTATTATTTTTTAATTATGAGATTTATTGATGGTTTTAGTGGATCGGGTGGTTTATAGTGGTACGAAGTGTGATTTGTGGTGGGGAAAGTTTCATGGGTGAGAGAGATGTGGGCGTGTGGGGATTATTTTGGGGATTTTTGGGGATTTTTGGGGATTTGAGGACTTAGACGTTAGGTTGAGGATTTTGGGATTTGGGAACGTTGAGATTTGATATTTGGGATTTGGGGTATTTTGCACTTGGGGGATTTGGGATTTGGGGGATTTTAGATTTGGGAATTTAGGGATTTGGGGAATCTGGTATTTGGGGTATTTGGGATTTGGGGCATTTGGGATTTGGGGCATTTGGGATTTGGGGCATTTGGGATTTGGAGATTTAGGAATTTGGGATCTAGGGAATTTGGAATTTGTGTATTTGGGGATTTGAGATTTGGGAGTTTAGGATTTGGGGAATTTAGGATTTGGGGAATTTGGGATTTAGGGTATTGGGATTTGGGGAATTTAGAATTTGGGAATTTGGGATTTGGGGTATTTGGAATTTGGGGTATTTGGAATTTGGGTTATTTAGGATTTGGGTATTTAGGATTTGGGGTATTTAGGATTAGGGGTATTTGGTATTGGGGGTATTTGGGATTTAGAAGATTTGGGATTTGGGGTATTTGGGATTTGGGGATTTAGGAATTTGGGATTTAGGGAATTGGGAATTTGGGTATTTAGGAATTTGGGATTTGGAAGTTTAGGATATGGGAAATTTAGGAGTTGGGAAATATGGGATTTGGAGAATTTGGTATTTGGGAGATTCAGAATTTGGTGGATTTGGAGGATTTGGGATTTGGGGGATTTGTGATTTGGAGACTTTGGGATTTAATATTTGGAATTTGAGACTTTGGGATTTGATATTTGAAATTTGGAGATATTGGGATTTGGAAACTTTCGTATTTAATATTTAGGGTTTGGAGACATTGGAGACTCTTGCACAATGATTCATTTGTCAGGTGCGTCAGCCAGAACTCACAGCTACAATTTTAAAACAGTAAAAGAAAGTTGAAATACTATGTCAATTTGGTATTATGCAATCGTTGCTATGCAAATTATATTGTACTTGATCTCGAAATTGAAGTGTTTTCAAAATTCTAGTCAAATTAATGATAGCTGAAGTAAGAATGCGTCACGAGTGCGTCACAAGTGCGTCAGTAGTATCACAAGTGCGTCACGAGTATCACAAGTGCATCAAAAGTATCACAAGTGCGTCACAATTGCGTCAGGAGTATCACGAGTGCGTCACGTGTATTACAAGTGCGTCAGGAGTGCGTCACAAGTATCACAAGTGCGTCACGAGTATTGCAAGTGCGTCGCAAGTGCGTCAAGAGTATTGCAAGTGCGTCGCAAGTGCGTCAGGAGTATCACAAGTGCGTCACGAGTGCGTCACGAGTCGGATTCATTGAAATAGTACAACTTAACTACTATATAATAATAATAATGATATACATGTAACTACTATACATATATTTTGATGTGCAAGCAACAACATGATTTTTTTTTCATACATCATATTTGTACATCAAAGTATAATTTGAACGCATTCGAAGCAACGAAATTTCGAATATTTTCTTTCTAAACAAAGTTGCGACACCACGTTGAGCGGTACCAGCATAAAATATCCGAAATCGCCAAATTTCCAAGTCGTTCCATAACGTTTACATCGTTGGTATTTATGGAGGCGCGTTTGTCAACGAAGAGTCAGCGTTCATTTACCGACGCAGATTACGGTGACACCGAGGGAGATAAAAACGACGAAGAAAAAGACGCCCGGAGCGAAAGAAACGGATGAGACAGCTACAAGGAGAAATCGTTTCCCCGGAATTAATTTCAGCTCGTCATTTTAAAGACAGCGACCGGTAATTACGAAAGTTTGGCCGTCGGAAAAATCGAGCCGGCAACTTGAGAGGAGGTTACATAATAAAGTCGAAATCTCGACGCGAGATCCAAGATCTCACGGCTCAGAGGCGTTATATGAAGTCCTTTAAGCCTCGATGCACGATTCCGAAAGTATTTCTCATTTGACCTTTGAGGCTGCTCCCAGGATTAACCTTCTCCACCCCCCTCGGCGCCCGAAAGCGGCCATCCCTCTCTCTGCACACATCCATCGAAGACATCAATAACGGCAACTCGAAACTTTCGCTCTGCTTCGAAGTGTTTCACCCCCTTCGACCCTCTGCAACCCTCCTCTTACGCCCCGTCGTTTCGCTCTCGAGTTTCTCTCCGCTTTTCACCCACCCTTTTTTTTACATTTTTTATAGAGTCACGTCCAATGGCCCGAAAAGCAGTGAACTTTTACCGGGCTAGTGACAAATGGCGATCGCGAACGAAACACGAAATACGAGCGGACGATCGGGGTTAATAAAATCCGATGATCATCGTCACGATCATACGGGAAATATGCATTTTCTGGGGATTTCTGGATGCTGGATGGGGACTTTCACGGATACTCTTTGGAGACAAATTTATTTTTTATTTATTGATAAGTTATTTTTTATTGCTTTTTAACGAGTTAATATTATTTATATTTTTTTGATTTTCTTCTCGTTTAAACATTTCATTCTTGTACGGTGTTTTGATGCTTTTGCTCTGGAAAATTAATGTGGTTTTGCTTTATGGTGGACTGTTTATTGTACATGTGTTTAGGAGGTAGTTGAATACTCGAGGATTTAATGTTTGAATATTTCGAGTATTTTCAGTATTTTCAGTATATTCAGTATCTTGAGTATTTTTAATAATAATTTGAATATTTTGAGTACTTTGAGTATTCTGAGTATTTTGAATATTTTATGTATTTTGAGTATTTTTAATAATAATTTGAGTACTTTGAGTAGTTTGAATAGTCTGAGTATTTTGTGTATTTCTAATAATAATTTGAGTACTTTAGTTGGTTTGAGTATTTTGAATATTCTGAGTATTTGAATATTTCAAGTATTTTGAGTACTTTTGAGAATTTTTAGTACTCTGGTATTTGAATATTTTGAGTACTTTGAGTAGTTATGAAGATTCAGAATTCGAGTACTTGAATAGGACTCGAAATTCGAGTACCTTGATGTTCAAAGAATTCAAATGAATGTTTGAGTATTTCAGTATTTGAAGTGCAGTAATTTTACAAATTTTTCAATTATCAAATATCAAAATTCCTTTATACAATATCGACCATTAATAACGCGGTTTTGCAATTAAACTCTCAAAAATTGCAATATATGAAAATATTATAAATCCTCCCCCAAAAGAAATTACCCAAAAGTATAATTCCAATTACCCATTTACTCCACCAAACCCAAACCTGCAAGCAAAGCGTGCAAACTATCCCGAAAAGTAGACGCCCGATAAATTCCCGCGTCCATTCATAACCTCGTCCCGGGCGAAAGAATGCGGGGAATTAATTGAAAATCCAAGGGTAACGAGGTGTTGCGTCGTTTTTAAGAACGCGACTGTCTCGAGGCCACGAAAATCTCGCGGGCGTTAATAATAAAGTGGACGATAAATAACCGCGTTTAAGCGGCTATGTAATTTCAGTTTGTATCCCTTACAGCACCATTAAGGCCATTATTGCGAATCTCTTAATTTGCGAAAAACACTGTTTCCTCAAGGGGCCGTGCGAGAACGCCGCTTTCAGGGGCGTTAAGTGGCAACGAGGGCTCGAGATTGTGTTCCTGCACCTGTTGGGGTATTATTCATTTCGACTGGAAGCTCGTTGACACCCTTTTTCGTGCTCCTCCGCCCCCCACGCGCCGCCCCCGCTCTCACGCCCGTAAATGGGGTATTTTAACCATCCCGGTGGACTTAATCATTTCGAAACGCTCTAGCGACGGTATTTACCGTGCGAACGTTTTTATTTCAGGGATAAGACTTTTGAACGGTTTTGTTGCTCCAGTTGCGAGAATTATGGGGAAGGGTCGGAGAGTCGGCGACACACGGAATTTGCGTACTGGAGCGATTTTGGACCGTGGAGTTTTCGACGGGGGTCGATAGAGGTGAGGGATTCAATTCGACGATGTTCGAATCGAAGTCAATTATGGTTGCGATTTAAGTCGAAGAGAATTGAATAGGGGACAACTTGACATCGTTTAGTTTGATAGAGTTGAAATAGAAGGAAATTGATGGGGTTCAATTCGGTGTCGTTCACTTTCACACGACTCAATTCAAAGAAAATTCAATTCGACGTAATTGAATATCAGGCGATTCAATTTGAAGAAAGTTCAATTCGACGTAACTCAATTTTAATCAAATTCAATTCAAACCCAATTCACTTTGCCGTGATTGAATTTTCCACCCGATTAAACAACATTAAAGTCAAGCAAAACACAGTTCGCTTACATTTAATTTTATGCAATTAAATTCGCAGAAAATTTCCTCGGACAAGTGTTTCGCAATTTCGCAATCCCGTCGATAGATAGCGACGCGAGTTAAACGCAATTTAAATAAAACCAAGGTGGTTTGCATAGTCGTAATTAATCTCGCGAACCCGAAGAAAATATCGATAACAGCCGAGGGCAGCAAGTTATTACATTTATCTTCCGCCCGTTTGTTTTTCCACCCTTTTAACAACTTGTTAATGCTTCTCGTCTCGCATGAATTTTTCACGCGGCCCCTTTCGCCCCCTCTGTTTTTCTTTTTCACCCCACCCCCGTCGCTAAATGATTCGCAGCCTGCGAACGCTCGTCCTCTGTCCTTTTTCTCCCGGGCTGTTTGCGAGCCGACCCTGTTAATTATGATTAATCATGTCTCGGAAATTAAAGCGATTAATCTTCCCCGTTGTGACGACCACCACCGAGCGTATACAACGGACCGTACACGTAGTTGTGTTCAATGCCTGTTTTCCGCGGGTCCGGGGGGAATGGTTTTCTCAATTAGTTCAACCGCTAATCGTTTTTCGTGACTTATGCATGCTCGCGCGCCGGCGAAGAATTTTCCCTCGGATTGCGATTAGGAATTATGGAAAATTTATTCACACGGCAAATTTACGTACGTTGAACACACTTTTCTATTTCTGCATTGATTTTTTGATGTTATTGGGTTTATTATGTGAGTTATTTATTAAACTAACCTATAAAACTAAATATTAAACTAGCTTATACTTATTCTTCATCTTGAAGGTTAACCTTGCCTTATTGTATCTTGTCCCACATGTGACATACATATTTTCACCACAACTGAATTTCGAGTCTAATTTTAATTCCAAACCATCCACTGATCGAAGGGGTTAAAATTACGCGATAAAATGGCGGCAGACAATTTCAATAAGAAAGGTAGAAAAAAATGTGTAGTCTCGAAGGTTCGCAGAAAAAAAATGGCCGTTTGATTTTCTTCCGGCGTTAGATACAATGGAAAATCTCTGCGAAAGAGAGAATAGTTGATCGTGCATCCAAGAACGACCCAGTAACGGAGTTCTGCGCGTGACAGAGGTCACGACACGAGCATTATTTTCCTTCCTGTTCGAATTCTGGGGCGGTTTGCGAACGAGAGAAACAAAGAGGAAAGGTGAATCCAGGCAAAAGGAAGCGAGTTTGTCGTAACAGCGGGTACTGACTTTATCGGCCTTTCGAGTTTATATATTTCTCCTTTACAAGAGGTGCAACCCCCGCATTTTCACGCTCTCGAACGAAACCGCTATTCTTTCTTTTTCTCACCCCTTTATCCTGCCTCCCCTATTCCTCTCCACCTTCTGACACTTCCATTCAACGACGGGCCAGACCCTCGGCAGCACGCATTCATTTCACCCTTCTTCAACTCACCCCCTTGTTCACGGTAAACCTCTCCCGGCCACTCTCCATCGGTTATTTATTCGCGATAGTTCTTACTTTTTACGCTTTCGAACTATACCCTTTGTTCGTCCACGGCGATAAGCGGCGAGAGATCATCGTGTCGATACTGATATTTTCAACCCTTATTTGCTGGACTAACGCTTTGCGGAACCATCTTACATTCCTGATTTTAAATTACGAAAATTAAAGAGTCTTTGGCAAAATTTATGTTAATCCCTTATTAGGGGTGAGTGATTCAATTACTGTCACAATTTTAACACAAAGCAAGAATGTTAAAATGTTAAGTATATTTATAATAAACTGCATTCCGTTAGTTGGTGCGTCATGGTGCGTCATGGTGCGTCATTGTGCGTCATTGTGCGTCATGGTGCGTCATGCGTAGGAGGCGATATAATAAAACAAGAGATTAATGCGAAAATTGGTTAAAGCAAACAATATGCCTTATACTTAATTTTATTTTTAAAGAAATTTGATAAAATTTTTCTTAAAAAAATTTAATAAAACTTTCCTAAAAAAGATTCCGTGAATTCTTCCTAAAAGATTTGACAAAACTTCCTCAAAAAAAAAAATTGCGAAAAGGTACTCCTTTTTTTGAAACAGTCTGTACACAACGAAGAATGTTATACGTGTAAATTGATGGAGTGTCAGTGTTTCAATAAAGAACAAGCCAATCTATATTCAGAATATTGATGAAACGTTTATGCAGTCATTTTCACAAAACGTTAAACATTAAATTGATATACTGTCATTGCTATTTTGGGACAGTTTTATGTCGCGAAATCGCGTTAGACTTTATACGTTTATTCAAAATTACCGTTCGCTATAACTGGCAGTCATCCATTTTGTATCCTGAATATTGATGGACCGTTTAGGTAGACATTTTCGTTCAACATTAACCTCGAAATTTATATGACTATGAGTTCCATTTTGTAATATGTTTATGTCAAATTTTATGTATTTCTAAATCGTGTTTATTTGCAAATCATTTTATGGTACAATTGATGGTCAGATATTTTGTATTAAGAATAGTGGTAAATCTAGTTAATTTTAGTTACTTTTATATTAGGTATTTTTATTGAAATCTCAGCTTTAAATTTATGTACTATAAGTGCCATTTTATGACATCAAATCATATCAGACATTACATATTTCCAATTCAGTCATTACACGATACAAGTGACAGTCAGCCATTTTGTATTAAGAATACTGAGTCAAAATTCAAGCTTCTTAAAATTCACAGTTGTTAAATTCACGCCTCCTTATAAAAAAGAGATGTATCTGAACAGTCACTGAATATGAAACGACCTAAGGCATTTCGTGAGCTTTTCTTTTAAACCGCCATTGCTTTTGAAAGTTGCAATATGTCTTCCCAAATACAGAATCCATACGTCAGATGGTTTCCTCAAAGAGTCGTAAAGTTCTCGCGAGATATCTTTCTTATCCGGTTCGTTTCGAAATACTTAGCGAAGGGCGAAGTGGGAGGCGACAGCAATGGCGAACGAGCGGGAAATACAAAAGAAAAGCGAGCGAGGAAGCATAAAATCGGTAGCGAGCTGCAAGTACATAAACTCGAAAGCTCGATAAACTTCGCAGCTGCAACTGGAACCTCTCCTCTTTCTCGTTCGCCGATTTTTAGCTCGCCCTCTATTTCTTCTTTTCTGGCAAAATTGGCTCGTGCTCGTTCGCCACTAGAATCACGCCCAAATCGTTGAGTAGTAAAGTCACTAGATGGTCGAACATACTGGTAAAATGCAAAGACTTTCGTTTTACTGCTTGAAATTTCGATAAATGTAAATTTGTTATGTTTATGGCAATGGCGAATAGGTGGCGCCATCTTGGAGTAGAAATACAATATTACAAAATTTGGAAATTTGGGGACTTAACAGTTTGGGAATTAGGGAGTTTGGGAGTTTGAAGATTTGGAAACTTAAAAATTGCAAAATTTAGCAATTTGAGGATTTAGCAGTTTGGGAATTATCGAGGTTGTGAGCTTGAAAGCTTGAAATCTTGGAAATTACAAAGTTTAGAAATTTGGAAACTTAGCAAATTGGGGATTTAACAGTTTGGGAATTAGGGAGTTTGGAAGCTTGAGAATTTGTAAACTTAAAAATTGCAGAATTTGGAAATTTAGAAATTTATCAATTTGGGGATTTAACAAGTTGGGGATTGAACAAGCTGGGGATTTAACAAGTTGGGGATTTAACAAGTTGGGAATTATCGAACTTGTAAGTTTGAAAGCTTGAAACCTTAGAAATTACAAAATTTACAAATTTGTAAACTTAGCAATTTGGGGATTTAACAGTCTGGGAATTATGGAGTCTGTGAGCTTGAGAATTTGTAAACTTAAAAATTGCAAAATTGGGAATTTAGAAATTTGGGGATTTAACAAGTAGGGAATTATCGACCTAAAACTGAAACAGCCATAACCCAAAATTGCCATAACCTAAAAATAAACTTGCAATATCACCGAAAAAAATTATATTGTTTCTATTACACATAAATAAATGTAGAAAACGAAACATTTTGAAGTTGTTTAATGAAACAGCAAACAGATTCCATAATCCGAATGCAAGAATGAAAAGCTGAAGCAACGGGTTTATAAAGTTTGTAATTTCACTTCGATTCGCTTTCCGTTCAAGCTGTTTATCGACAGATTGGATAATTAATTGTTTCCTTTGCATCAAAGTTCTCTGTGAAGCCAGCATCCCTTTAGAACACAAGAGAGATGAGTGGAGAAAGCAGCCCCGTGCACCGCTTGTATAATTGAAGATATACTTTAACCAAAATCTCAAGGCTGGTTGTAGTACCGTCTATTGTTGTTGTTACATTGTTTCGTCGAAATTAATGGACCGACCTCGTTTCATTCGCCACGATTTCACGAAGGATCAGGTCGACGACACCTTCGAGTTCCTTTAAAATATACTACGTCAAGGGTTTAACATGAATTCAAATTGTACTCGTTTCTAGATCAATTAACACTGATTTTTTATATTTAATTTTAAATTTGCCGTTTTTTAGTCAAATTTAATTTTTAAGTTCAATATTTATTGCTACCATTCTTTGATTAAATTTAATTTTTAAATTCAATTTTAATTGCAACCATTCTTTGTTTAAATTTAATTTTTAAATTCAATTTTGGTTGCCATCATTTTTTGTTTAAATTTAATTTTTAAATTCAATTTTAATTTTCATCATTTTTTGTTTAAATTTAATTTCAAAGTTCAATTTGAATTGCTACCATTTTTTGTTTAAATTTAATTTTAATTGTCATCGTTTTTTATTCAAATTAAATTTTTAATTTGTACTTCATATTTTTAACTTATTTGCAGTTATTATAAATATTGAGTTCGTGGTTCCGAAGAATAAAAACACCCGGTATATTGATCTTGCACGTGAAATATATGTAAGTAGTAGAAACATGGTCTGGAATTTGATCAGGGCTATAACTCTCACTATCAAATATTCATTCGGTATTGACTAATAGATGCGGTATCTGTCGGTCTGCTAGTCGCTCCACACGTGCACAAAATACATACACATTGAACAAGCATATATTCATTCGATGGATCTCTATCGTTCAAAAATGGTAAAACGATTATCTCAGAAATTTTATTGAACAGGTACAAAATTTTAGTTTCAAAATATTCTCCACAGTTGCAAGTCACGTTTATAGTTTAATTAAAATAAAATTGAATTATTATTTTTAGAAAATTGCAAATTTGTGGCACGAAAATTTAGTTACTAAATAATCACAGTTGAAGATTATGTTCAAAATGGAATTAAAGAATAATTTGATCAAGATTTTTTGAAAATAGAAAGTTATAATGACACAAAATAGTTCTACGTATAACCGCAAAATGTTATCCATCTTCTTTTATGTCAATTTTGAAGGTAAAATAAGAAATTGGATAATTATTTTTCGAATATCGACAGTTAATCGTGGGGAGAAATTATAGCTACCAATTTTCCTTTACGTGAGTTTCCTTTTAAATAATATAGGAGGTAATTGGATTATTATCGTTCGAAAATCGTGAATCGATGGTAGGAAGTTTTAGTAGCTTGAAACTGTCTTTCATAATTACGAGATTTCTCGTTCTTCAATTTTCCTCAAAATCAAATAATGAATACCTAATTGGGTCACTATCGATTGATAATAGTATATTGATTATGAGAAATTTTAGCTACGGAAAATATAACTTATTTTATAATTTTATTTTTATATAATCTATTTTATATTTTAATTTTAACCTAACCTATTTTACAATTTAATCTTAATCTAACCTATATACCATTTTAATCTCAACATAACATACTTTATAATTTAACTTTAACCTATCCTAATAAATAATTTAATCTTAACCTATTTCATAATTTATTCTTAATCTAACCTGTAGTACAATTATACCATTACCTAACATATGTTATAATTTAACTTTAAGCTAACCTATTTCATAATTTATTCCTAACCTAACCTGTATTACAACTCAACCTTAACCTAACTTCTCTTACAATTTAACCATACCACAACTTACTAATTAAAATATTCTATAAAACTAAATATTAACTAAATATAAGTGCCCTAAACTAAACATTAAAAATGAAAGAAAAAAATAATGCATAACCCACTAAATAAATTTTGGAAAAAATTTTTAAAACTTGCAGAAGTCAATTTTCTAAAAAAAATTGCAAACAAAGTAAAGTTTGATAATTGATATTATGGTAACTGTCAAATGTTGTTTCATCTATACTCTGCAATTTATCACGATCCTTCAGCTTGTGGTGGGTTTAAGTTAACACGCTCCTAATTAAACCTTCTGAATACGCGAAAGCGAAGGGATGAATTTAGTGAAATGAACTTGGAACATGTTTAGCACGTCTATTGTACCCAATTGCTTGAATTATACTACAGCTACAATTTCTATTGCTTTGAAAGTTGGTTATTGTTAAGCTCCTTACACATATCATAAATTATACCTTCTAGAAATTAATTTCTTATATTCTTATAATATTTCTGTTAAGTTCTATTTTATAAATTCAGTTTTTGAAGTTAGGTACGTGTAACAATTGAAATAAATAATAAATAAATACTACATAAACTAACCAAGATCAAACAAGTAATTTCCTACCTCAAAAAGCGACAGTTCACCTAACCATACCAATTACAGCTAAAAAAAAGTAAAAAAGCTTATTTGTAGATGCTTTTACAAGCATCTGTATTACTCGAAATGTAACGTTATCAAATTTACGATAAATTGTGAGGCAATAAAGGTGAATCGGGAACGGAACGAACGCCGTGCAGACCGAAACGACAATCTTTACATTTGTCAGGCAAATGGCGGATCGAGCCGACAGCAACCCTTGTCAAATTTTTTCGCAGGAAATATTACGCCGTGGCATTTATCGAAGAGCGGGAAACAAACGCGGAGAAAAAGAGAGAGGAAAAAAAAGGGCTTGTTCCTTTATTTCTTTATCGTCGTTCAGGGAATTGAACGCGCAGCGGACCGGTTAATACTGAATGTCCGAAAGTAATTATTCAAATTGATTATCCAGGGGCATTTGCACGTACAATTGGGACGTCGATACGATCTTTTCACGAATTCCATTTTTTTTTATCCCTGCGAACCCTACCACCCCGCGCTATAATATATTCAAACGCAATCGATCGTCCATCGATCCGCGAACGGGTTTAATTGATTCTTTTCGAAGCGCGCGGAATTTAAATCGACTTTGTAACGCGGCTGGAAAGAAAGCGGAATTAAACGGAAAGTTTCGATTTTAATTCCCATGCAAATTTTCTCCTGGCTTCGCAGATATTTTTGGGACAATTTATACGCGAATCTGATACTTTTTGCGAATCGGATTCTTTTTATTTTGTTTAGGTGATTTATAGACTTGAAGAAGTGTATCTCTGGGAATGGAAGTTTTGGGTTTGACGAGGAAATGATGTTTTTGCTGGTTTTGCTTTATGGGGAATTTATTTGGTTTATAATTATGTATTGTATAAATGAAAATTATTATAATTTTAATAACTAATAATTTTTAATTTCAATGCAATAAATAATTAATAATTCTTAATTTTTTAAACTGGATATTTTATTACAAAATTTACTAAATTCTATAACAATGTAATAACATTAGAATGTTATCCAAAAATTCAAAAATTGAATTTGTAACTAAAAATGTAAAAAATTCAGAAATCATAAAAATACCCAAAATATTCTAAAAAATCTCCTCCCTAAAAAAACAAGAAACAACAAAAAAATGTTCAACAGTGGAATCGGTTGCAGCGGCTGTTGAATTTATTCGAAAATTAATCGCGTCTAGAGAAGCGTAGAGGAGAAGGTCGGAAGAAGGGTCATCCGAAACGAATTTGGTGTCCGTGCGAAGCGACGTAAAAACGAATTCGAGGCTTTATCTCTCGTGATAACGTTGAACAACTTTTTCCCGCGCGATTCCCTATGAACCGTCAACAATTTATTGAACGTACCAACGGCGTATCAGCGACGTTTATTCGAGTTGCAGCGTTCTCGCGTCGCGGCTGCCCGCTCGTTCTTTTTCGTCGCCTCGTTCCATGTAAATCCTCCATCTTTCTCCCCGTGTCCCTCTGTCTCTCTCTTTTTTTTAATTTTCGTTAACCAGTCCGGTCGGTGCGGTCTGTCGACGGCGAAATTGTCGAAATCGATAGAGCGTTTTCGGCGACCGGTCCCAGGAGCGTGTTCGCGCCGAAATCCACTTAAACACACTGGCCCATTTTTATCCGCGCCGAATTGAAACGCGATTCTTCGCTCGACTGTGATGCGACGGAAAAAAAGGACCGAAAACAACGCTCACCGTGAAATATTAATAAAGTTCCGACGGTTTTCGACGGAAACATCCGGACCCGACATTTTGTTCACGGATTTACGCTTTCCTTTTTTTTTTAAGGATATCGTGTTTCGTTTGAACTTGGGTTAAATGCGGGCTTGGGCGATTAACTGTACGGGAAATATGGGAACGTAGACTAACTTGTACCATATTTCAAGTAGATAATTTGTAGATAATTCTGTATAATTAATTTGTAATAAATTGTTAACTTTGTAGTTAATGTCAGGGACCGTAGACGTTGAAATTTAAATTACAAACTTCATTCGCAATTTTTTTCGCAAAAACAAGTGTGGGTTCACTTTTGGGGTGATTAACTGTACGGAAAATATGGGAATGTGTATAGACTAAATTGTAGCATATTTCAAGTAGATAATTTGTAGACAATTCTGTATAATTAATTTGTAATAAATTGTAAACTTTGTAGTTAATGTCAGGGATCGTAGATGTTGAAGTATGAATTGCAAAGTTTATTCGCAATTTTTTTCGGAAAAAAAGAAGAACATAGATACACGTGTTATTTGATATATCAGTAAATCCGATTAATCTCGATCCATGCGATTCACGCGTACGCTTGTCAGATTTAAGTGGTATCGATAAATCAACGATTGTCGGTGGCCGATATGACGTTTAAATAGTCGCTTGTGCGCAATGAATGACGTGTTAGAGCATCGAATTTATACAGACCGATAAAGCAGGCTAAAATATATGTACGTCACGTAGCGGTACGTTAAATTTTCATAATGGAGCTCGTCACAAATGAAGCTGACGCATGGAAATTTCAACGGCCGTTTTACACCCTGAATGTAAAACGTGCGTGTCATTTTTCATGCCTAATCGTCTACGACATTTCACGGAATTCGCTGGATAAAAATTGGTAGAGCACCGACTTTGTGATACGTCAGAAATCGATTAATCGGTGCTGTTTTAATTTTATAGAGGGAATTGGACCGAGTTTCGACAGGGGTTCAAAATTTCTATTTATAAATTTACAGATTTATAAGTTTACTATGTTACAAATTTTGCAAAATTACAAATTTACAAATTTGGATTCAAATTTATAGTTTATGTGTTATAAATGTTTTCAAATTCCTAATTTTGCAAATTTAGACTTAAATGTGTAAATGATCTGTTACAAATATTCTCAAATTTTTAAATTTTTAAATTGTCAGCTACAAAAATTGTCACATTACAAATTCTACAATTTGATAATTTCATATCCAAAAATTTTTGCAAGCATAAACTTTCCAGTCCACAAATTTGTAATCTTCCAATTGTCCAAAAATCTTCCATCCAATTAAACATTTCGATATTTTACAATTTGCAAATTTTATTTTGCAATTTAACACCTCTTGAATCTCCGAAATTCGAAATAAAATTCCATAATTAATCATTTGAGAGTAATTATGATATCAGCACCAATTTCCGTAATGGTTTTGTTTTAATACGGATTCGAACGTGTTTAAAATCGAAACACAATAACCCAAAAACCATTTGCACACGTTCGTTAACGTTTTATTGAAGTCAAATAAAAAAAAACATTTTGTTCGAAATCGGCATCCAGTGTCATCTGTATCTCTCATTAACGAGTTTTAAAAAAGTAATACTACAAGCACTGTTTCGATTTGAACAAAAATGCTCTTTTTTTCTTTCATACGCGTGCTGCAGTAATTCTGTTACAATTCAATTTCCATTTTATTCCCAGTTTGAATCTTTTAATCGTCGCGATGTATTTGGTTTTATATTGTTTCCAAACGTCGATATTATTCATCCGATGAAACAAAGAATTGTTTTCCCAATTTTGATATAAAGCGATAGATTTGATAATTAATTGCTGGAGAACAATTTTAATTCGATGTAAATTTAGTTCGATAGATCTTAAATTTCATTTATTTCTGTAACACAACATATTTACATGTTTTTCAACTAATATATACAACAAAAGTGTAATGAAAAATCTCAAAAACAACTAAATATAAGTTACGCAAGTTCCACACGCAAGGAGAAGAAAAGCAATATGGCGTCCGTCTGAGAAAATGCGCGGGAGATTCAAACAGCGTTAAACGTTGTTCACGTATTTACAATATCATCTCAAGTACATCATAATTAGAAATACTTTCTTCTATTGAGTTTTTATACCTCGTCATAGAAATAACCTCTTTTTGTTCAAATATACAAAATATTCTATGTTTGTGACATTTAAGCAATGCTTAATATTTTTATTATCAAAAATGGTAGTAGCTTCTATACCAACCAAGTATCAGTCTAATCAAACTTCTCTCTAAAAAATGTTATATCATAAATTAAAGAGTGTGGTTTTAAGAAAAGAAGCTTGAAAATGTAACATAACCTAAGTAAACAGCATGGGAAAAAGTGCAGCAATTTCGGTCAAGATCTCGCGTCGCGACAATAAACCGCGAAAAAACGAAGCACGAGAAAATGGAGGCGAAGAAGAAAGTCAGTTTGAAGAGGAATAACTGTGAGCTGGATAACTCTGGATCTCTGCGGGTGACTGGAAAATCGTTCGATTCTCTTTTTAAACCGCGGATAATCCGCCCGCGGAGACAGGGACGGCTTGACAGTAAATATGATACCGAACGAAAGCATTTTTTCGCTGTCCTGATATTTTAATGAAAAATTTATTTTACTTTCAGTTAGGATGTACTATTATACATAATATTTTTACTATTTTCTATGTTATTTCACATACTATATGTATTTTATACACTATCGTATACACTATTATATGTAAAATTCTATTATAAATGTATTTTATATATTGTGCTATGCACTGTCATATATAGTGTTTAATGTAGTATTTTATATACCATTACACGTACTACTTCATGTACTATGTTCCCTATATAACACACTATTTTATATTATTTTGCACATCAGACTATGTGATTAAAACCTAACCAACAGCCACCAAAATTAAGTTCGCCGTTTCCGAAGAAGCATAAGATCCCCACACAGGGGTAGCACGGATGTGCAAGGGGTCCGCGGACGACGGTTAAATCCGACGTAAAAATAAAGGCACATTTTACGTTCGTCGGTGATCTCGAGTTGGGGAATAAACCTAGGACGTCCAGCGTGTGTGGAGCCAGGGATTTACGCGGGCAACAGTGCACAGGATGGGGTGGTTTAGGGTGCAAAGACGCGGCCAAAGAAACGAACAAGGAGACAGAGTGAATCTCTTGGCCGGCGTTTATGTAGCCCGCGTCTGCACTTAACTCTCTATGAGCCAATGAAGTGGCTAAATCACTTTACGGTGGACGTTTACAACGCCATCGACCTCTATTTATTTATTACGCTGCTCTCAGACTGTTCGCGAAAACTAGCCTTAAAACACCGACAACGAATTTAAAACGCCGTTTAGAGGACGTTTTCTCGTTTTGGAAACGAGGGATTAAATTCTCTGCGGTCTTTTATGCATTTTGGAAGTTTTGGAGACGTATGGCGACTCTTATACTGTTGCATCTTGTAGTCTTTAGATTACGATATTCGTAGATTTTCGTCTTTTTAAATTTTCATATAAGACTCAAGATATATCGTTATATTTATAGTTTCTAGGTCCCTGGTCCTAGGTCCCACAACGTAGAAACCATAAACTTAACCCCTAATTTCCTAGATTCCATATTAAAATGACGAAACGGTACCGCGATAAGGGTAGTTATTTGTGGGAGTGCTTACGAGGGACTGTTACAAGGGCTCGAACAATATTTTTCGAAGCAATTCGGTGGGTTCTGTGATATAATAGGGACCGAAAGAACATTCTTCGGATCATAATTTCTCTGGCAGATGTGCGAGAATGGGTGAAGTTAGCCCTCGGTCAGTTTTTTGTCCACGTTCCAAGCTTAATCCTTGCTAGTGGTCGAGTGAAGATGAAAAATTATCATAAAATTTTATTTAAATAAAGATGGCAACCCACGAGTTGTGAGACCCAGAACCGTATAGTACAATGATACCTCGCATTATAAATAATACTATAGTGAAATAGTATTAATTGCAATAAAATAGCAAAATATCATAGTACAGTACTAGAATATCGAGAAAATTGATGCAGTCAAGTATTAAAATACTTAATTTATAAAATAGATTAGTAAACTAGTGAAATTGGAGAAATAATAAGATAATAAAACAGTAAAAATATCAAACAAGCTAGTAATATACTATTGTACAATTATTGAAATAGAGTGGTATAGTATATCAAGATAAACCGTGAGCCGAGTATATTGCAACACGTTATGGTTCCGATACGTCCGTTTCTTAACCGTACGTCGATAAACGTCCGACAAGAATCTTGATCGCGTAATAATGAAATTTTCCTCCGTCAGATCCCGAATAGCCGGCGTTGACAGAGCGTAAAAGTTTCCCCTATACATAAAACCAACAAAATCGGTATCTTTCAGCCGGCCGTGCATCGCGTAATTTACATTTCACCGACGTGACGTACCGACGTGCGAATAATTAATTACCAAATCGATGGTCGACCCGTCAATTTTCGTCGTTCGCTACCCGTGTACCGTCGAACATTGTGTTTCGTCAATATGGAAATGCGATCGTCGAAGATGTTATAACGTTGATGAGTTTCGACCGTCATTCAATTCGTCGCGGTTAAATTATTTATTTCGACGTTCCGCCAACGTTTCTATTAACCGGTCGCATTTAATTAACCGTCCGTCTCTCCGTCGGCCTCCATACATTCGTGACGCACTCTTGACGCATTCGTGACGCACTCATGACGTGTTCGTGACGCACTCGTGACGCATTCTCGACGCACTCGTGACACACTCCTAACGCACTTTACATATTCGTGACGCACTCCTGACGCACTTCACATATTCGTGACGTACTCTTGACGCATTGATGACGCACTCGTGACGCACTCTTGACACATTTGACGCACTCGTGACGCACTCCTGACGCACTCGTGACTCACTCTTGACACACTTGACGCACTCTTGACACTCCTGACGCACTTGACATATTCGTGACGCACTCTTGACGCATTCGTGACGAATTCGTTTCTATAAACCGGTGTCATTTAATTAACCGTCGGTCTCTCCTTCGTCCCTATAGGCCACGACCCATGGACGTTTATATTTAATCGATTACGAAGATCGAGTGCTAGGGACGAGGGTAATCGAGCTAATACGGAGCAACCCTTCGTCGAACCTTTGACCCCTGAACAACTAACGTCGAGTTTGATTTAGATATTACAGGGAAATCGTAGAAATTATCTGTAATTTACTGTTTGCTTCTCGATTGTTTTATGATTGTTACTGTATGAGCAGTCACGTACCAATTACTGGAGTAATAATTAGGCTACGTTTCGCATATTCGTATGAATATACTGCGATGTCCGATATATGACCACGAATCGCTTATATGACCATAGACGTACAATTGTATAAACTGTACCATAAATGTACGGTTTATATTTCGATCTCGTTTTTATGCGAGATCAATTAGTGATTTGTCATTTACACATCATGTGTAGATCATGTGATTCATTGCATGATGTGTGAATTGTGTAATTTAATTTATTTTGGGTAAATTAGATGATGTGTGAATTATGTGATTTAATTGATGATATAAATTATGTGTAGGTTATGTAGTTCAATTGGTGTTATAAATTATGTATAGGTTATGTAATTCAATCGATGCAATAAAATACGTATAGGTTATGTTATTCAATTGATGATAGAAAATATGTGTAATTATGTCATTTAATTTAATGATACAAATTATGAATAATAAATGATGTGTAAATTACCTCTTGCATAAACAATGTTAATTTCCATAAAATTTCTTGTTTCGAAGTGAAATTCACACTCGTCCACAGACAAAATTTTTGTCTTTAACAAAATGAACAAAAGTACACTAAAAATATATAAAAATATCGATGTAGCAATAAATATTTTATTCTAATTATTACTAGATTTATTAATATCCGTATTTATTCTGTAAGAAACATAGGTACCGATGAATTTTACCAGAGATCGATAGATATCAATAGAAATTAATGAATTTTGATAGATAATAGATATCAACAGAAGTTAATACATTTTAATAGGTAATAATAGATGCCAATAATAATTAATGAATATTAATAGATAATAATACACATCAATAGATTAATGAATTTTAATATATAATAATAGATGTCAATACTAATTAATGAATATAATTATATAATAATACATATCAATAAAAATAAACGAATTTGAACAAATATTAATACACTAGACTTTTGAAATGCTGAATCCCTAAACTTCAAAACGAGGATTCGATATTAGAGAACGATCGAGTAACAGACAATTTTCCTATACATTTCCGTCTTCCATTTGACAGAGATTTTGCAACCGGAAATATTCAGATGTATACATCAACCGTCATTCGTCGAGCGATGCACATCGGC
Organism: Megachile ligniseca; assembly: GCA_945859555.1. NCBI lineage: Eukaryota > Metazoa > Arthropoda > Insecta > Hymenoptera > Megachilidae > Megachile > Megachile ligniseca. The sequence goes on from OX243792.1 coordinate 5,039,446, forward strand.
GTATTGTAAAACACCGGTCTTTTTAAGCGTGAACATTCAATTTCTGTTTCCCACGTATCAAAACCACCCCCTGCCATCCGTGAATTATTAAATATCGATTATGGGAAATGGCAGGCTGTTAATCGAAAAATGCAATATTCAACCACGACAAAGCAACGTAGCCACGAGTGAATAAATTAATTACGAATCCCGATTACTTTACGCTGCATCGAATAATCCGCTCGGAAGGGGAACAAGTTTTTTCCGATTTTATAATCGCCATTGTTTTTCCCTCTGTTTACTCGGTGACGTGCGTTAGATTTTTTAGACTCCCGTTCTTCGCTATTGTTCAAATCGATAACTATTCAATTAATATGTAACGAATTATGAACAAAATTAAAATAATTTTCAACAGTCGTATAACAAAACTACTTTGCTTACAATTTTGAAACTTTTATCAAATAATATAGTTTGTATATTGAATGAATTTTTTAGACAAAATTATGTGAAGACAAAGATGATTTCAGTAGAGTGGGGAGAGGTGAATTATAATCAGGAGTTTAAATTTGTATTAAATATTCAAATAGTGTATATAGTAGAAAATAATAAAATAGTAAAACTGCAATAGTAATAAAATAATAATACATATAATAACAAAGTTTCTTTGAACAAAGATTCTAACTGGCAACCGCAAAACGCGGGGCGGCCATTTTGTCCACTACGGAGCGTCCATTTTGTCCACTGTGCAACGTCCCCGTTTTGCCCACGTTGAGTCGGCACTGCATAAGAGACGTTAGATTGAATATTGTATTCTTTTCGAACCGATCAAGAAAGGGTTGTCGGGGGATGAGAGTCGACAACAGTACGTAACAGCTGACGCCATCAACTCACAGGGAGCCTTTACCCTTATTTCTCTCCGTTTCTGAAACGACCAGCGTCGTCCTTCGCGGTACTCGAATGGTACTTGAATACAGAGCTTCCGCACTTCAATCCATCTGTCTACTTCCGTTAAGAGTCGGCCGTTCTATTGGTCGACGTTTCGAACATTGCGTCTAAAACCCCCTCCACAACCGGGAGATTAAAACCGTCGGAAAATGAAGTCTTTTCGATCGACTGGAAAGGTCACCGATTGAGATGCTTTCCAAGATGGACGGGATTGAAGTGGAACTTTATGGACAACGATTACGCCAGGAACGAAGTGGTTGACTAGAACGGCAAAATGAATTCGAATGAGACTACCGTAGACAGTATAAAATATCTGTGCGTATGTTTCAAAATGTTTAGACATCTATTTTTATCGAATACATTTTGTTCAGTAGGACTCTGATTTCCGACAAAATAAAGGGAAACGATGGAAAGTTTATTGTAACGGCGCGCGATAGAATTAGAGGATATCCGAATCGTGCCTTTTAATTCCCCTTTTCGGTGGACTTCCGGCCGATTTGCAGTCGTCGACGAAGAATCGCCAGATAAAAGTGGTTAGATTAGCGTTATCGTTGAATCAGAGTGGATGGAACAACTTCAACGGGACGCCATTGTCTCTCCTTTTTCGAATGGCGACATTTCGGACCCGGATCGAGCCTGTTTCACGAGAAGGATCAACCCGGGAGACTTCCTGATTATGCTCCTATCGCGATCATCTAATTGCCGTTAACCTTGTACTGTATCAATGAGGAGATCGAATCCTCTCGTTTGAATTAACAGAATTACTATGATACCCGGAGTACGTTCTTATGGGACGTTATTAATTAGACTGTAGTCTTTGGTGTACGGTGTTTATACTGAATTTTTTGTGATGCCTGTGAAAAATTGATATTGGTTGGAAAATTGAAAATTTGGAGATTGTTGATTTTCAAATTTGAAGATTTGTTAAATGGAATAATTTGAATGACATTTTGGTCTTGAAGTACATACTTGCATTATCAAGTTCCTAGAATACTATACCTATGTCTCAAAATGTCTGAATCACCTAAGTAATTATTGCAAATTCCTAGATTTACGTGTTCCTATGTCGACAAATCCAAAAATCCTATAAACACCTATGTCTCCAAATACCTAGATTCCCACAAACCTACATCTCTGAATACCCATATCCCCAAATCCTAAGTCTTCTAAATATCTCCAAATTTCTACATACCCGCAATCCTATATCCCCAAATCTCAAACTCCCCTAAATACCTATCTCCAAATTCCTAAATACCCATATACCTATTTCCCCAAATCCCAAACTCCCCTAAATACCTATCTCTCAAAATTCCTAAAAATCCATATACCTATTTCCCCAAATCCCAAACTCCCATAAATACCTACATCTCCAAATCCCCAAATCCCAAATCCAAAAGCCAGTAGGTCAACTACATTACCCAGCAAAAACTTTTATATCTCAAAAGTCGTAAACCTTGCCACCTAAGCTCTTTTAGTCAGTACAGTGTCTACGAGCCACACAAATATTGACCGTTTTTTCCGTAACCGTAGGAAAACTACAAGAATCTGTCAGCTGCTGGGTTCCTGCCCAGCGGGGTAGCAGCCGAGACACGTCACATAGAAACGTTCTTAACAGGAGACAATCTTACAAAGACTATGAACACGTCAGATTGTTTTTCAAACGACCATTGCTTAATCGAGTGGATAAATCACAATTTTACAGATCGTAAAACGACTCTGGAAGTGTTCCTTCATTATTAGAGATTGACACAAAATTGAAGCAACCAATTGAAAGATTTTTCCAAAAATCAGACGTGTCGGTAAAATTGCACTAGAATCCTCAGAAGCTTCTGACAGAAATATTTGTTTACCCGAAGCTAGCGCAACAAGCATTCGCAAAGATGGCGACGTCGTAAAAGCAAGGACGTTCATTCCTTTGATATCGATGCTCGAAAGAATTGTTATTCGTTCCGCGGTCTCTTCCTTATTCCTGCTTTCTTTTTTTATCGTTGCTGAGATATTCTTCGAGTCGGTTCTTTTTCGACGAATGCAAATGGAATGCGGCGCTCGTGCACTCGTTTCCTCTTTGTTTTCCGCTGTTTTCGTCGCTGGGAACGGGGAAATTGTTGCCTGCTCGATGAACGATCGATTTCACTCTACACGATTTTATCGAGTGTCTTCTTTTGAGACGCGAGTCGAGGAGCGATGTTTGAACAATCAGTTTAGGTTTAGGATTCTTTTATTGATATTTAGTTTGTATTTAGGTATGAGAATTTTATTTAATATGTGAAATCAATTTATTCACTCGACATTCTAAAATATTGGGACCACGAAAATACTAGAAAAGTAATAAAAATCTTCAGTAAAAATTAAAAATGTGGAATAGTATATTCAAGTACCGAAACCATAAATAATCGTAAAAGAGTAAAACTGAAATATTAAACCAATAAAAATAACGGAACAATATTAAACTAGTGAAATACCGAAACAATAAAATATTTCAGCAAAATAAAGCAATAAGTCCTGAAATCCGCACGTGCGTCACCGCGTAAATAAACGTATAAATTAATCGTAGAGATATTCCGTTTTTCATAGTCATGTAAAAAGGGTGAAGCTTCTTTTGCGAAAGTTCTATGCAAATTCGCAACGAAACCACAGTCTCCCACAAAGAAACTTTTGTTTCATTCATTAGAAGATCGTCGCGTCGATCGAACGACGTGACTCGGTTCCCAGAATTTCCCCGTGAAATTTTCATTCGCGCGTACTTGTGATTTTAATTTCACCGCAAACACCGTGCGGAAAATTTATGTAGAAATATTCATCGTCGGTGTACGCGCCTCGTCCTCCTCGGTTCTCAACGGGCCGGGCAAAACGGGGGGAGAGGGAAGTTCGGTATAGTTGCGTGACGCTGTAATTGGAGTTCGAAAGTTTGGATTCATTAGTGGCGAAGCGGTCTTATCTCGAGATCTAATTCGTGATACTTGGAGGATAGGCCGAGAGGCTGCCCCGTTACTTTCAAGGACTTTCCAAGAGTCCCCGGGTTTCCCGACGGTACACGTACGTGGCCCGATTCCACGAACGGTTTCCATCTAATAGCCGTAAACCCTCGACCACTGAAAAATTCCCTCGGTTATTAACTATCATGGATTATTGCTTCAAACTTCACTTGCTACAGCCTTAACCACTTGCATTATGAGTTATCAGCGGTGTAATCACCTACAATATTAAAACAAAGGAACTTGAGATGTTATGTCAATTTGGTATAAATCGTTGACTATGCAAATTGGACTTGGACTCCAAAAGCGTATTCAAAATTCGAGTAAAATTTATCACAGTACGAATACGTCAAGAGTGCGTCACGGGTGTGTCAAGAGTGCGTCACGTATGCGTCAGGAGTGCGTCATGAGTACGTCAAGTGTGTCAAGAGTGCGTCACAAGTGCGTCACGAGTCCGTCGGGAGTGCGTCAAGAGTGCGTCACGAGTGCGTCAAGAATGTGACAAGAGTGCGTCACAAATATGTTAAGAGTGCGTCACGAATATGTTAAGAGTGTGTCACGAGTGCTGAAATGTTAATTAATTGTACATCCTATGACCAACCAAATTTCCTTAATTCCTTACTAAAATTTTATTAGTCAAATGGATCAGTCAAAACTATTGATAGCTATAATATTAAAACAAAGAAAATTAAAATGTGAGTATTTTATACTCAACCTCGACTATACAAATCATAGTAGGACCTTTTCAAGTCGAAGAGTATTAAAAATTGCAGCAAGGTTTAGTGAGTCACGAGTGACGCACAGAAAAAAATATTTATACCAGGTTATCGAATTAAGCGGAATTGCAAAGTGCCTCGAAATTCCATTATAGTATCTACTCCATATCCAATCACCTGAAGTAGATTATTGATGGCAGGAACTGGCCCGCGCCTTGTTTCCTGACACCACTTTGCTTCTTGGTTTGCCATAAATCTAAAGTGATTGCCATAAATAAATGACGATCAATTTCCATTGACTTCCATAAGAAAACAAGCTTACAAAGGATCTACTCTCTCATAACATTTACCTCTTTACCTTTTTTTGTTCTTCTTGGGACGCCATCTTGTTTACTTACTTATGTACCTTCAGCACTTTATTTTATTAGGGAAATATTTTCGGAAACATGTTTACATAAGTATTTTTACATATTTTTAGATAAATATAACCAGTTAATTAAACAGCTATTACTAAAAATTGAAACATTCATTTCGTTCAATTGAAATATTCAAAAACATGTATAGTGACGGTAATTAAGTTTGTCAATTACAAAGAACTCAAGTTTGTAATAAAATAGTTTTCAATTGTTTGTCAATTTTCCCAACGTCCACATCGAACAAAATGGCTTCTTCCCTTTCTTTATTATCGAAAGTCAAAGCAAGAAAAAATTAAAGATTCGCGCATATTCCCGATATCAATGAAAATCACAATAGAATAAGAAAACGTAGCGAACAAAGCTCGTCGACAAAGCTCGCCGACAGTCTTCGCTCGATAAGAATAATTCGATGGTGTCGGATTTCAATCTGTCGAGATGACGGATATGGCGAAGCCCGTCTCGAGGCTTTCTCTAAAAGGATGCCGGCAAGGATGACGAGCAGAGGAAGGCTCCTTTTTAATATCTCTAATATTTCCTGCCGATATTCCCCATTTATTCACCATCCATCACTTGTCCAACGTGTAACCGGAAGCTCGCTGTTCCACCTCAGAAGTCAATCCGATATACACTTTGAATTTCCCGCCGTGATCCTCGGACTCCATGTTTCGATTCTTTATTACCGAATATTTGTGATAATTGGAACACTTTGAGATACTAAACATTTTGTCATAATTTTATTTTTAATTTATTTTCATTTTATTATGGACGTTTATGGTGTTAATGTTAGTTATGTAGTCTTAGGTTTATTGTACTTCACTGTAGTGAATTATAACACTATAATAAATTACTGTTCTATTAAATTATTAGGTTTACAATTATAGTACACTGTATTTATAGTAACTTATTTTACTGTATTATATTTTTCCGAGAAGAATGTTAAATAAAATTAAAAAATGAAAGAATAAAATTGAAGGAGATGTGAAAATAAAGTCTACACGAACGTCGACATGTTCGAAATCGAACAATGTGGATTCAAAAGTCTTTGCAAAGGAATCGAAGAATCGTTCTTTTTGCGAAAGATCGCAGGGTCTGACCCTAATCGTACCAACCCACTAAGTCTGACCAGATCTGGGCGTAACCACTGCGAGGAATCCAGTTATTCGCAGCGTTTGTCCGGCAATCTCCTCCCTTTTTATTGCTCCCGATTTCGATGTGTCGTGACAAGAGTTTCCGGTTCCCCGTTGACGGACACTCGATTTGATTCCCTGCAGAGTTTCTCGCCAATCGAAAACCCTTCGGAAGCTAGAAATTGTAATCCGTTAAAGCGAATTGGAAATTGAAGTGGCCCCGAGCTCCGCGATTTAATGGATCCCTATCGAAAGCTAATTTTTCATAGGTTTATTTCAATCTTTCGTGCTTCTATTTCTACGCGTTTCGTTTCGAGCATTTGTTCATCTTTTACCACGCTGTCGAATATTTCGGTACTCGGTTTGAGGACTCGTGCAGTTTTAAACGAAATGTTGTAAAATCCTTTTGAGCTCGTGATCGTTGAACATTTTTGCATTTTTAAAGTGGATCTTGTTAGATGGTTTGTATTTTTAAAATTTTTATTTTTACATTTAAGCTGTGTTCAATATATTTGTGGTTTTTAATAGTTGTACATTAGACTAATAATTCTTTAGTTACATTAGTAAAATGAACACACTGTAATTTATTAGTAAAATTTGTACTATAAATTAATGTGAATTTATTAAATTTCAGAATTGAAGTATTAAACCTGAAAATCCCGTAAATAACCCGATATTCCTTAACTAAATGTAAAGATCCAAGAAGTTCCCGTCACAATTATTCGATCCCATTGCGGCAGCCATTTTGTCCGACAGATAGAATCCGCAAAGAGGGAAACCGTCGGAAGTTTCTCGTTGCCTGGCGTTAGATAATCCGGAAACGTGTTTGACTTTTAAAATTTATGAAACTCGACTGACTAGATTAGACTCTAAGCAAGTTTGCGGTTTTCATATCTAACTTTCGTTGCTGTTTACGCACGGCGACTGTTCAAACTCCGGCCGCCCCCTCTGTAAGTGTGCAAAGGTCTCTATTAACAAAGTTTTAATCGAATTCATCACAATGTGCCGTTTCGTTTAATACAAATTCACCGCTTTTCCGCTTTCTAATGAGCCCGAAACCGTGGACGTAGGGTTGAGGGGGTGGCGGCGTCGAGGGGGGCGGAAGGACAGGTAAAGCGCGAAACTGTGGCCGCGGGAGTACGAAGTAAACAAAACGTCACCGACGAACTTTCGGTATTAATGTTTGGTTGAAATAATGAATTGAGAGTGAAGGAAACACTTCGGTACTTCCGTGTTGATATATCAGCAAGAATATTTGATAACCGTTTGCTGTGACGTTATTAGTATGCTTATACGATTCGAAACACACATTCCGTGATACTTACAGACGTCAACCCACGAGTTGGCTACCAAAAGAAACCTATTCCAGTTTCATTTCGGCAAATAATGACGACTGCAGCAATTTCCACTATGAAGTTTGCGTTTTTGAGTAATTTCTCGAGCTACTACCGTCGAAAATACGTGTGACTTTAGGCTTCCATTTTTCTTTTCTGTCCAATAGGGAACGTAGTCCTTCCAAGTAGTGGAATGGTAGAATAGTAGAATAGAAGAATAGTAGGATAACACGAATGCGTCACGAGTGCTACAAGTACGTCACGAGTATCACAAGTGCGTCACGAGTATCACAAGTGCGTCACGAGTATCACAAGTGCGTCACGAGTGCTACAAGTGCGTCACAAGTATCACGAGTGCGTCACGAGTGCGTCAGGAGTATCACGAGTGCGTCACCAGTGCTACAAGTGCGTCACGAGTATTACAAGTGCGTCACAAGTATCACAAGTGCGTCACGAGTGCGTCACGAGTGCTACAAGTACGTAACAAGTGCGTCACGAGTGCGTCACGAGTGCTACAAGTGCGTCACAAGTATCACGAGTGCGTCACGAGTGCGTCAGGAGTATCACGAGTGCGTCACGAGTGCTACAAGTGCGTCACAAGTATCACGAGTGCGTCACGAGTGCGTCAGGAGTATCACGAGTGCGTCACGGGTATTACAAGTGCGTCATAAGTATCAGAAGTGCGTCGTGAGTATTACAAGTGCGTCACCATTACGTCACGAATGCGTCAAGAGTGCGTCACAAATGCGTTCAGAGTGCGTCACGACTGTACCGTAGTATAGTATTATAGGAGTACAGTAGTTTAGTAGTGAAGCAGCATAGTAGTATAGAAGAATAGTAGAATATTAGAATAGTCGAATAGTAGAATAGTCTACTGAAATAGTGTAATACGAAGACCCGAAACCAGTAGTATAGAACAAGAATTATCAAAAGAAAACTCATCCCCCAAGAAGTCACCTCAAACGAATGCAGTCCTCAGTCCAAATCCAAGGAACTCCCCGAGTACCAAAAATCTTGAAACCGTGGAATAAATAAAAGCAGCGACCCCAAAATCCATATAAAACAACAGTATCACGCTCCTACCACGAATCTTTGCAGCCTTTCGCGCGACTTCTTTCGAGCAACGCGCACGAAGGTGTCTCGAAAAGGGCGATTAGATCATTTCTCGTGGCAGCTAATAACGCGTCGGCAACGTCGGAAATCGAGGGTGCCAGCTATAATCAGAATCAATCGTCCCGTTAACGAGGTAGTAATTCTTCCAGCCGGAGGAGGAGAAAGCAGAGAGAAAGTGTTCGATCGTCGCAATAGAGCGACGTTAGCCACCCTTCCTCTGAGAATTTGTGGGCAACGGGGATGCACAACCCTGTAAGGAACAACGTAAATTGTTAAGGCCAGGCCGTGTCTAGTTGTAAATTAGAAAACAAGCAATCTCGCTCGACTTGGCTGTTTTCCCGTTTTCCTCTCCGCAACGTTCCCGCCTCTCCCGTGTCCCTGTGTCGTTTCATCGTGTGCACGGGGTTTTAGGAGGAGCCATAAAAAAAGAGCGGGGTCTTAGAAATCCCGCCGAAATTAAGCCGAAACTTACGGCCAAGCGACACCGTCGCATCTGTTCGCTCGTTGTTCATTAATTAACTTCCTTTCTGCGGACGTTTACGACAGCTTTGATCGGCAATCTTGTGTAATAAAATTTGCTGTAGAATTGAATTGCTTTTATTTGCGGTACGTCGATTGGATGGGTGTTGTATTATTATTATTCTATTGTATTATTGTGCTAGGTTATTCATCCCTTAGTTCACTATATCACTATTTCGCTATTCCAATATTTTGTCATTTTACTTCACTCTTTTAACAACCCCTAGATGACTACTCCATTAATTCAACCCCTTATGTAACTATTTCATTATTTCATCAACCCCCTATATAACTATTTCATTATTTCACCAACCCTTTATGTAACTGTTCTAAAATTTTCTCAGCCCCCTATATAACTATTCTATTATTTCATCAACCCCTATTCCACTGGTCCACATAAACGTCCGCATTACGAGCGCATAGTCCTCGAGAATCGTGCACGTGGACCGTCACAAAGTGTCGCATCCTTCGCGAGATTAATTTTGCTAATGGAAACGACGCGTGTGATTTCATTTTCATTTATTAATTTCGTTAATGGTATAATCTCCAGTTTGTATCCGATTGCTTGCCCGCCGGCCGTGCAGCGTCTCGAATCAATTTTCCAAGAACGCTGAATTGTGCCCGCGTTCCCCTTCAGGAGCGTCTGTAAAAAATTAATTTTCTTAATGCAACACTATCTGCGAAATGAGGTGAGTGCTGAGATTGCGAAATAATTAGTGTTCTCGTAGTCTGCCCGGTGGCGCGGCCCGTTTAAGCAGAAATTTTACTCGCCTCGAGATATCATTTTATAAAGTCACGGCTATCGTGGAAACACTCTTCTGCGATATCCCTTTACAGACCAAATGAACGTACGCTTGATACGGATTTTCATGAAACGTTCGAGATGTCTGATCCTTCGGATCTAGGAATGTTTTGACGTGGATCTGTTCTGGGGATTTGAAATTTAAATCTTTGCGTTTGAGGGATTATTGTTTTAGGTTAGGGTTGGGAAAGTGTTGTTGGGATTTTTGGATGGGGGATTTTGGGATTGGGGATTTTGGGATGGGGGATTTTGGGATGGGGGATTTTGGGATTTTAGGATTGGAGATTTTGTGATGGGGGATTAGGGATTAGGGATTTAGGAATTGGGGATTTAGGAATTGGGTATTTAGGAATTGGGGATTTAGGAATTGGGGATTTAGGAATTGGGAATTTAGGAATTGGGAATTTAGGATTTGGGAAGTTAGGAATTGGAAATTTAGGAATTGGGATATAGGGATATTGGGATATAGAGATTTCAGAATATAGTGATTTGGGGATATAGGGATTTGGAGATATAGAGATTTTGGTATATAGGAATTTTGGGGTATAGAGATTTCAGAGTATAGTGAGTTAGGGATATAGGAATTTGGGGATATAGGGGTTTGGAGATATAGGGATTTTGGGATATAGGAATTTCAGAATATAGTAATTTGGGGATATAAGGATTTGGGAATATAAGCATTTTGGGATATAGGGATTTGAGAATATAGTGATTTGGGAATATATGGATTTTGAGATACAAGGATTTTGGAATATAGGGATTTTGAGACATAGGGATTTTGGAATATAGGGACTTGAAGGTTTAAGAATTTTTAGATGTAGGAGCTTGGAGATTTAAGAATTTTGGGACATAGGGACTTTTAGATATTGGGATTTTGGAATATAGGAATTTAGATACATAGAAATTTTGGAATATATTTCAGGATTTGGAATTTTGAAACTTTCAAATGTGATTTAAGACTTTTGGAATTTTACAATTGAGATTCCAGGATTTTTGGATGTTGTGACCTTGAAATTTTTGGATTTTGAGATTTGAGGATATTATTGGAAATCTTCTTATAGTAAAAACTTGATAGTTTTTTATTTTTTTTTAAAGTGAACTCAAACATAAATTACTATTACCCTCATTTCGAGACATTTTCACCCTTCACTTTGTTTGTCTTCCCGTTCAGGTCTCATCTGCAACTACTTCAAAAATTTGCATAAGCCCCCATTAAAAATACCAAAAATGCACTAGAACGATATGAAGGGTTCGAATTTTTGTAACTTATACAAAAATTACTATCGTCCTTATTTTCAGACATTTTCACCCTTTAAGTCTTCTTCCAATGTCTTTAAGTCTCATCCCTGCACTTGAAGAACTTGCATTAGTCCAAAAATCCACTTGAACAATATCACAGAGTTGAATCCCATAGTCATAAAATTCTGATAATCTCGAGAATTTTTTAATTTCTCGAAGCGACCGACTCAAAAGGAAATTACTGTTATCCTCATTCTTGTTTTCCCCCTTTATGTAGGTTTTACTTCCTACACGTCTCATCCCTTGACGAAATTGCATAGTCCCCCACTAAAAATATTAAAAAATGCACTGGAACGTCATGATGCATCCCTCGAATCCCATATCCCAGGAATTGCGATAATCCCCGTCCGCCCCTCTTTTTCCTCATTCCTGGTCCATCCTCAGCTTCCCGTCATCGCATCGTATTTCGTCGGACGAAATCGGTATGCGGCCAAGGGGGTCAAATAATTTTCTATCGTCTAGGGGGGAATGTATTGCTCCGGTCCGGGGTGCAGGGACGATTCCCTTCCGCGTTCCGATCGAAATATGTGCGGCACGTTCCTCCAAGGTAAACTCGAAAGGTACGGGGGTGCGGTGGTATTTGTCAAGACTCGTGAGACGTGCTCCGACGGTATCCGACGTAGATATTATTCAAGATGGAGCACGAAAATGGACAGTTGGACAGTTGGTTCGGCGAAGAGACACCCGGTATCTCTACCGGCCCTTCGATGACGAACGGAAACGACGGGGAATCGCCGTTGCTTCCGGCGTGCGGCTGTCACCGCGAGTTTCCGGGGTGTCACCAAGATGTCTCTATCGAGTTACCGCTTTGTTTTTGGGTCGATCGAATGGCAGCGACGTGGGGAACCTTTTCTTTCACCCCTTTCGAACATTTCTGCCTTCTGTTTTCGGTAAGGGAAGTGACAGCGGTGGACTGTGATGACCGATGGGACAATTGATTTTTCGGGTACTTTGTTTGGGTAATGGGTAAATGGGCAGTGTGTACGGGGGTGAGAAGGGGGAAATTAACGAGGGTGAGTTAATTGGGGTGGAGAAAGTGGAGGGGTGTGAGGGGGAAGTTTTTGGGGCTTTTGGGAGGTTTGATAGGATAGGTTTAGTGGATTGTTTTGGGGTGGTTTAGGAGAAAGGAGGGGTGCTGAAATTTGGGGTTTTGGGGGTTGGAAGTTGGTTATTGGAAACTGGGAGTTGGGAGTTGGAGTGCTGGGAATTTGGGAATTTGAAAATTTGGGATTTGGGGATTTAGGAATTTGGGAATTTAGGAAATAGGAATTTAGGAAGTAGGACTTTAGCAAGTAGGAATTTAGGAAATAGGAATTTAGGAGTTTAGGAAATTGGAATTCCGAACTCGGAATTTGGGGATTTGGGAATTTGGGAATTGGGGATTTGGAAATTTAGGAAATAGGAATTCAGGAAGTAGGAAATTAGGAAATAGGAATTCAGGAAGTAGGAATTTAGGAATTAGGAAATTAGGAGTTCTGGAAATTGGAATTTCGAATTCGGAATTTGGAGATTTGGGGACTTGGGGACTTGGGAATCTAGGAATTTGGAACTCTAGGAATTTGGAAATCTAGTAACATGGAAATCTAGTAACTTGGGAATGTAGAAATTTGGAAATCTAGGAATTTAGAAATCTAGTAACTTGGGAATCTAAGAATTTAAAAATCTAGTAACTTGGAAATCTGGGAACTTGAGAATTTAGTAATTTGAGAATTTCAGAACTCGGGAATCTAGGGATTTTAGAATCTAATAACTTGGGAATCTACGAATCTGGAATTTTGGTAATTTGGGAATCTAGGAACTTGAGAATCTAGTAACTTTGGCCTAGTAACTTGAGAATCTAGTAATTTTAAATCTAGGAATTTACTAATTAGATCATTTGCAAATTCTGAATTGCCCAACCTTCCAAAAACCAATTAACCATGCAACTATTAAATCTAGGATATTTATCTAGTAATTAAATCTAGTGTGTTAAACAGTCTTCTAGGAAATAAATCTAGGATAAATCTGAGGTCTACTCTAGGGATTCTTCTTGCAGAGATGACATCCTGATCACATATAATTTCATCCCCAAAAAACTGTAGGATCACCCCCGAACAAAAATTCTAGTTACGTAACTGCGTGAACATCTCAATTTCGCTGGACTTCTCTCCAGCACCGAACAGAGATACCCGGACAATTTGTAAAAAGCGCACAGTCCGAGATGTCCAAGAAATCGTTAATAAAAGAACGGAGGAAAATAAAGGGGGAGCTATGGGAAAACTGCAACGATCTACTGTTGAACGAGATAGCAGTTAGTATTGGTTGAAAATCGTTCGTGATTGGAATCATGGCCAATTCTATCAAAGCATTCCTGCAGCGCAGCACGATTCGTGTTTCCACTAAAAACAAGCATCGTTACAAAAACGCAACGCAAGGAATATCAATTGAACGAAATCACTTTAACCGTAGCCAAGTGATTCGACGATCGGAATCGTTTTTAAATATTGCTCTTTGATTGACCGAGCGAAACGAGACAGTAAGTTAATTGCTATAATCGCGATGTTACTCTTGTAACCGATATCTGGATTTTCTTTCTCGAGTCTGACTCGTTCAGCAATTTTTATCTTTGTTATCTTTTGTACTTTGATACTGTTCATGGATTTTTTTTTTAATTTATTTAAAATTGTTTGTGGAAGAGATTGTGGTTTTTGATATAACGTATTAAGGGTGCGTTTTGTGGCGGTGAAGATAACTAATAATAACTATTTAGTATTAATATGTATTAGTAGTAATTTTTAACTAGTAACTATTTAGGGTGAAAGTTGTAAATTATTTATTTATGAGACTTAGGAAATTTTGATTAAATTTAAAAATTCGAATTAAATTAAATTTGATTAAATTTAGAATAAAATTAAGTATTCATTTGATATTTAGTAATTAAGTGTGTGGATCATTGGTATATTTAATGCAATGGTTATTTAATAATTTAATAATTATTTAATAATTTCATACTTAAATATTGTATGCGATTATTATTTATTAATGTCATGCTTAAATATTGAACATCATTACTATATAATAATGTAGTACTCCACTATTGACTATAATAAAAATTAACAGTAAAAATCTCACAATTGAAATATTTCAAAACAGTAAACAAATTCAAAACTACCAAAAAATGTACAAATTGTAAAAAATCCTGGATTAAATCAATGCAAGATACACAGAACACAATATTCCTGAGAATAAAATAATCTCCAAAAAGTCCCTGGTTTCCCCATAAAAAACCTTTTAGCCCAGCGTGAAGTTTCGCGACAAAAAAACGAGTGGAAATTGCAACGTGTAAGAAATATAATAAATTACGTTTAATCACGGTCGAACTCTTCCATCACTTAACGTCACGCATTTTCACGGCAAAGGGGGATGACTTTTTTCCTTTCTCGTCGAAGAATTCGATTAGGCGTCGTTCATTGTGTATAAAGGTTGCTTGCAGCGAAAGCATCGGCTCGTTTCAGCGAAATTCTTTTCCCTCGGTGTACAAGAGGAGGGCAGGGGGGGTTGGGCCGAACTCTCTGGTAACCAATAACGAGGAAGAAAGCTTTCTTTATCTAGCTTACAAAATCAAATTGTCGCCCCTTTTTCGCCCCGCGAATCCACCTCTCGCAGAATCCCGCGAACTTCGGGAAAACATTTCATCGAACGTCTCGTCTGTTATTCAAGTCGGTGCAAAAGTTAAAGACTCGGACGAATCGAATCCGATGTTTCTTTGGAAGTGGAGCGATAAAAAATTTAGGGGCATGTGGGGAATTTGGTACGTTGGAAAGTGTAAGGGTTTGGAGATTTTTAAATTTAAAAATTTTTTTATGATGGAATTTTGAAATTTATTATTACAGTAGCAGAATTAAATTTTGTAATACGAAATTCGTATTTCCCGCCCTTTTGTAACTCCCTGCTCGATATCTCCCGCACGTGACGCACTCACGTTTCAACCGCGACAAATCTTCCTCGAAATTTGAACATCAAAATAATCATAATCAAAGACTGCTGATATTGACATAACATTTCAACTTTTTTTGTCTGTTTTAATATTATAGCTGACCCGTCAAATAAAGCAAGGGTTACTCGAATATTCGCAAAGAGCTATATCGAGCATCCCTTATTGGCAGCTAAAGAGAAGGCTGGTTCGACTGACTAGAATAGCGAGAAGAGGAAGATCGAAGCAACTTAAACAGCGGGTAACAAGAAGTAGCAAGTAATAATTGAGTCAGGCAAGTATGCCGCGGACCACGCTAGCAAGCTGGAGAACGGCGATGTGGACGTACCTGACCGGAATTCGAAAACAGAGGAACCAACAGGGCTGGGTAATTCCGGCGACTTCGACGATGGAAGATGGCTCCACCTCTGGCTCGTCGATCGGATAGAATTTAGATGTTTCTACGAATATTAACGCGACTTACAATTAGGACACTGGGATGTCGAACTAAAAGCTTCCATCTTTTTACTCGGAGTCTTTTTGGATATTCGTACGCCTTGGAAAGTCTTCAGAGGGTTAATTACAGTATTTATTCTTAATATTATATATTGCTATACAGTATATTCATACAATACAATTCAGGTATATTCATATATAGTATTATATATTTATTATATTCATATAATTCAATCAGTATTTTTCACAAAAGTATTTCAGATGAAATATTAGCTCCAATAAAAATTTCATAATTAGTTGTTATAGAATATTTCAATTTTCTAAAATATTTCATAATAACAATTTTCATAGTAAGTTCCCTGAAAATTATAAAATATAATTCTTAAATAGTAATAAAAAATAAGTTCACTAGCTCGAAATTACAAAACTTCATAATTTTATTACGGTAGTAAAAATTTCAAAATTCCCTAGGCCCATGATTACAAAACTATAGTTCCATAATTCAAAAATTCCCCAGCTTCAAAATAAAAAAAATTCATAACTCAATAATAACATAACATTTCAAAATATACCCTAAAATTATACTAAAATTCCATAACAGTAAATTCCAAAGTTCCCTATCCAAAATTAAATGAAACTTGTCCATTTAAACAGTTCATTAAAATTTCTAATTGTACCTGTTAAATTTCTTGACCAAACCAACAGTTCCATAAAATTATTCACCTGTTAACAAACATCAATAAAAGGATAAAATTCTGTGGTCAACCCAATAGGATTATATTAATGGCGGGCCATAAAATTAGAGGGCACGTGACTGCCACCTAGCATTACCACACTTTGTGCTTCTAATTGTATTCACTAATGAACCCTCAATAAAAGGATAAAAACCAACCTCTTCTCAATTTTTAACTGTAATTGTAACACTCAAAAGCATAAAACTTGTTGACCAATAGCTACCTTAAAAATGTCTGAATCTACCCTCTAAAAAATCGCAATAAAAGAATGAAAATTTTTTATCAACCCAGCACTGAAATTTGTTAGACCTTGATAAAAAGACGAAGTTTGTCAACTAACCCCTCAACTATTTAAAATTTCTCATTGCATCTAATTGCAGCACTCAAAAGCATAAAACTAGTTGACTAACCCAATTATCTTAAAAATGTCTAAATCTACCCTCTAGAAAATCGCAATAACAGAATGAAAATTTTTTATCAACCCAGCACTGAAATTTGTTAGACCTTGATAAAAAGACAAAGTTTGTCAACTAACCCCTCAACTATTTAAAATTTCTCATTGCACCCTTTAGAAACGTCGATAAAACAGTAAAATTTTGTGACGAATATTATATTAGTGGGGGGGCTACAAAATTGAGGGGCACGTCAGTGTTCCAAAAATTTGCTTTTCTAATGATACCGTTAACAACCCCTTATTAGAAAGATAAAACTTGCCCAACCGAACTGTCTAAAATTGCACCCTTCAACAAATATCGAAAAAATAGTAGTTTTGTGATGAACCTAATATTAGTGTGGGGCTACAAAATTGAGGGGCACGTCAGTGTTCCCAAAATTTGCTTTTCTAATGGTACTCCTCAATAGGAAGATAAAACTTGACGAACCCCACTAAAATTTGTAATTGCACCATTAACAAACGATACGTAGACAAAATTTTGTGACTCAATATTAGTGAGGGGTTATAAAATTGTATAGCACGTGACTCGTTTCCAAAAAACCAACTGCATCCATTAATAAATCTTGTCAACACTTCACTAAAATTATTAATTGTACGATTCAACAAAGGAAATACACTACAGACTACGATTGAGTATAACAGGACAACCTGAAAGACTCAAAATATGTAGTACCTCAAAGTATCTAAATAGTACAAGGTGTAAAGAGTCGCTAATAACCCATGAGTATAAATAAATGAAAAAAGTAAAATTTTGCGATGGGAGAATGATATTAGTGGAGGGCTACAAGATGGTATAGCACGCGACTGTCGCCCAGCGTTTCCAAAGTTGCCCGTTTGGCGGCGATATGGGCGAACCGATTTGGTACCGTCCCAAACGATCCCTCGATCGATGCGAATCAGGCCGCGAGACGTCCACGTGGAAAGTGGCTCGGTCCAAGCTGTGAAATGTCCCAGAATAACCTGCTGCAAGGATACAACTGTGAGTAACAGCAATCGAAACGAACCGATTTTTCCGCCTCCTTTTCCTCGAAAACCTCGATGTTCCGCGACCTCTTCCGGTTCGCTACAACGATCGCTCGTCCGTGAAAAATGAGCCGTGATAATGGCGGCTTTCGTTTATTTGCGACCGGCTGTAAAAAAAGGCGAGGACCGATAATGCTGCACTTCTGCCGATCGCGCTTAAACCAACCTCGAAATCCCTCCGCGTTGACAGTCTTTTCTCTTCTTCCGGCCGCTAACCGTCTCGGGACGGACAATGGCGACTTTTCGATCGCGGTTTTACGCGATTTACGAGACGTTTCGGTCGTCTGGCGATAGTTGGACGATTTCGGGAAATTAACGATGGAGATGGACAGGTAAGTTCTCTGATTTCGTTTCGATTTTTCATGCTTGAGTTTTTGTCAATTTTTTAGCTGGATCGTTTTTCAGTTTTGTGGGTTTTTTTTAGTTTTCGAGTGCTTTTTTAGGCTTTGGGATATTCAGTTGGTGGATTCAGGATGGTCCGAGATGCGTTCTTTTTGGGGGAGATAATTTAAATTGAAATTTTACTATTATCAGATGCTTTGACTGTCTAGGTTCTCTTTTTTGAGAATTTGCTTTTTGGAGGAGATAATTATACTGTTCTTATGAGATACTTTGATTCTGTGTAAAGTTTATTTCAGTTGAGATTCGAGAATTTTTATCTTTGTTTCAGAGTAGATCAATAGAAATTATATTCTTATCAGATGCTCTTTTTGTGGGGTTTGAATTTTTTTTGAGTTGAGGATTTCTCTTTATTTTAGAATAAATCTTATGAGATCATAGGTTTTCAAGCTTTTTTTTGAGCTGAGAAAATTTGAGAATTTATCTTTATTTTACAGTAGATAATTTGCACAGGAATTCTATAGTTCAAATTTTTTAATATTTTCTCTGTAGGTTTTCAAATTTATTTTCCGTTAAGACTGGAAATTATTTTTATTTTAAAGTAAATTTAAGTAGGAATTTCACTGTTACATTTTGAGATATTTTCTATTTGATTAGGTCATAAGCTATAGAAATTGAATTTTTAGTTTTATCAAAAGTGAAAAGTAAGAATTTTTACTTTGATCAATTTTAATTTTTAATTTTTATCTTTTATAATTTAAATACAAGTTGTACAGGTTTCTTCTCTAATTCGAAAAAATTTCAGAATATTTTACTATTTTTATTAAAATTTTATTTCCAAGTATCAGAAATTATAAATAAAAATTAATGGTAATAAAATTGTGAGAATGTCAAGAAAATTATACGTTAAAATATTTATGTCAACAATGAATTTGAAGGACAAAGTTTTGTGCGAGAGAATGTGGTTTGAGGTTCGCTGCAACATTGTCGCGATCGCGCGAGCGAAATTCTCGATGGAAACGATACATTGTTTCATGGGACATCTGCATCGCCAGTTCCATTTAAATCAGTGTCGCTCATTCTAAGGATCACTTAAAACATTGACTACAAATTAGGAAAACTAGACAGTCAAAAGTATTATCAAAATTATTATTATTAAGTGCATTTGCAATTTGAAACGCATTAAATTAGAGGACATTAAAATTAAATTTAGGAGACATATTAAATTTAGATGACACGAAATTAAATGTAGAAGACAGTAAATTTAGGAGACATTAAATTAAATTTAGAAGACATTGAATTATGAATATTTTGTTAAAAAGAACAGTCTATGAATTATTTGAATACTCATTTTATTTCGAAAATTTACTTAAAGAATTTGTTATTTTTCATTTTTATTCTGGCGGTTTTTGAAAAGTTATTAAAAATAATTTTAATTATTTATTTTGAAGATTTGTTCAAACACTAAATAATTGTATATCAAGTTTAATTTTAATTATTTAAGTAATTGATACATTCCGCTGTTAATTTTCGTTTACAAAGTATAATTATTATTGTCAAAACAATTTACAAACAAACTTGAAAAACGTCCCACCACTATTATTTAAATAAAACAATTTGAAATTCTTTCATACCTTAAAGCTTGCACAAATAATTAATCAAACGATTATTGTAAAGAATAAAAAAGAAGGTTGTCATAAAGATGGAATATATTTTCATCGCTCGAGGTATCGTTCGAGATAAAATGAGTTTTATTTAATTTATTCATTTGTGCCCATTAGTTCTTTTACATGGACACGAATGAATGTCGCAAAGAGCATATCGGATGAACTAGATAAGGGGTTATTAAATGAAAAAAGTAGATGAAGTACTTATGGAGAGAAAGAGATCATTTTGTAACGGGAGATTATTTTATTATAATATATTATCGCGTAACTGTGTTTCTTCGTGTCGGATTAAAAAATTTTTAGAGGAAGACGGTGTTTTTTATTTTTGAAGGTTTTTAAGGGATGCATTTTTGAAGGTGGAATTTTGGGAGGTTAGGGTTTTGCGAATTTGGGGGTTGGATTTTAGAATTTTAGCAAGTTAGGGTTTAGGGAATTTGGGGGTTGGATTTTAGAATTTTGTGAATTTAGGGGTTGGAAATTTTAGAACTGTGGAGATTTGGGGGTTGGAGAATGTAGAATTATTGGAGTTACGATTTTGGGAATTTGGGAGTTGGAGATTTTTAAATTTTGGGAATTTGGGGGTTGGATTTTAGAATTTTAGGAATCTCAGGTTTTGGGAATTTTGGGGTTGGATTTTAGAATTTTAGGTTTCCCAATTTTTGAGAATTTAAGGGTTGGAGATTTTAGAATTTTAGGAGGTTAGAGTTTTGGAAATTTGGGAGTTGGAGATTTTAGAATTTTGGGAATTTGGGGGTTGGATTTTAGAATTTTAGGTTTCTCAATTTTTGGAAATTTGGAGTTGGATTTTAGAATTTTAAGAGGTTAGGGTTTGGGAATTTGGTGGTTGCATTTTAGAATCTTGGAAATCTCAAGTTTTGGGAATTAAGGTATTGTAGTTTGAAGATTTTAGAATTTGTTAAATTTGGGATTTCAGGGATTTTCAGAATTCTTGACTTTTTTTAGACAATAAGTGCATTAAAAAAATAAAAAAAAAAGAATGAAAAAGAATAGCTTTAATAAAAGTTAGTTTAAATTGTTTAAATTTACACAATAATTAAATTACAATTTTTAGATTTTACCAAAAATTGGATTATAATTTTTAAACCTCGGTAAAGATTGTATTAAAATATTTAATACATTATTAAACATACATTATTAAGAATTTAACTAACTAATATTATAACATAATATTATACCAAAGAAATAAATATAACAAAACGTCGGAAAAATATTCGGTAAGATCTGTTAAAAACAAAATGGCCTCCTACTCGAATTTTCAACTGCTTCAGTATATCATGACTGACATATCAATCAGTTAACGTGTTAATAATCAACATTATAATAGTAACATTTTAATCATTATTATTTAATACACAATTGTTAATGTAATCCATATTGTTAATTATTTCTAACAAAGTGAATATTCGAATAAAAATTTGTTCGAAATTTCAGGGGAGACCCAGTACGAGGATCCGCAGGTGCAATTCACTCGTTCTATTCCAGACGAGGTTATCAGGTGAGCTTAAAAAATTAGCATGCATCAGGGTTACACGGTGACCGGCTCACTGTAATCCCCGAAATTTTTGGAAGAGAACGATGTAATTTAAAAGCTGAATTTTCTGCAGTCGACGTGAAGGGGTTTCTGCATTTTGTAGATAACTTGCTAAATTATTTCGGTTTCTCTTCTGCGTGTACTTGATTTTCTGCTTCTTTAACTGCGTGGATATTAATCAAATAACGTGTGATGTTAAGGTATCAAATATTCTGGTGATTTATTTTTGACAGTTGTAGTTTGTTAGGGATATTTTCGTTTTCTTCTTTTTGTGGGGATTTTGGGTTTTTTGAATCTTGCAATTTTGGAATTTTGGAATTTAGGAATTTGGTAATTTGGGAATTTGGGAATTTGGGAATTTGGGAATTTGGGAGTTTGGGAATTTTGGAACGTTAGAATTAGAAAATTTAAGAATCTGGGAATTTTAGAATTTTAGAATTTTGGAACTTTAAAATTTCAGAATATTGGAATTTTTCAATTTTAGAATTGAGCAATTTAGGAATTTTTAATCTTTGGTATTTTCGAATTTTATAATTAGA
Organism: Megachile ligniseca; assembly: GCA_945859555.1. Classification (NCBI taxonomy): domain Eukaryota; kingdom Metazoa; phylum Arthropoda; class Insecta; order Hymenoptera; family Megachilidae; genus Megachile; species Megachile ligniseca. The sequence goes on from OX243792.1 coordinate 5,061,387, forward strand.
AAATTTGTAAATTTTGAAATGTCTTTTATAAAATGAATTTTATAAATCTGAAACTTTGGAATTTAACAATGTTAAAATTTTACAGCTTCTAATCGTTACAATATACTTTCAAATTTTCCAAATTAAATAATACAATATAAAAACAAATAATCTTAAATAAAATATTTTATTTTCAGTGTTTACGAAGTTTACGTGAAGGAAGAGAACTCAGGACCAGAAAACCGTAACGACGTGACAGTCGTCCCAAATTTACCATCCACAAATGATCACCAATTAATTCAAGTAATTAATTATGAAATGAATATCTATCGTGAAACATTGATCTTTTCAATACATTCAAATTACACTTCCATTAACATGTTAAACATTATTGAGGCTTCCGGTAACTGATATCACAAATTCGATATAATTAAACAATCAAAAACGTCTCTAAATTATTCATAAATGTAGCTGACAGGGATAACATATGTAACATATGAAGAATTCATTTTAAATTACAAATTTTTGTATACAAATACAAAAATATAATTTGCAGTACAGATACAAAAATTTGCAATTAATTGTGCAGTTATATTGTACAATTTATTTAACAAATATTATTGTATTGTGCGTTTTAATAATTTCTACATACCGATGTCAACGCACGAGTTGGTGCGTCACAACTCTTGACGCACTCGTGACGCACTCGTGACACACTCTTGACGCACTTTTGACACATTCGTGACGCATTCGTGTGTTAATATATAGCTCTACTACTATACTACTATATTATCATGCTACTATACTACGATTCGACCATGTTACTATACTACTATATTTCTGCGCATTTGGATTTGTAATAATTCGAATCATGTACCAATGTCAACCCACGAGTTGGCGCGGGGAGGCTGAGGTTTAGAAGAGCAATTGCTCAGAATAGAAAAATCACACGTATTTCCGGCAGTATTAGTCATAATTGAGTCAAAGAACAAGGCAAACGTTTCGAGTAGTCACGTCGGAACGAATTGGACTGTTCTACGGTGGGTCCCTTAAACCTGGCTCAGCCTACACGCCAGAAACAGGGTTGTCTACAGTACACACCGTTGTCAAGCTAGGAATTGTCGCGAGGGAGACTGACCCAGGGTTGGAAGGACTACGGCCCCAATTGGTCAGAAGAGAAAAATGAACGCCTATCGCACGTATTTTCGGCGGTATTTGGCTCGAGCCAATTAGGCGAAAATGACAGGCAAACGTCTCGATAGCGCGAATTGCTGCAGTTATTGTCATTATTTGCCGAAATGTAACTGGATAGGTAGCTTCTTTTGGGTCTGACAACTCGTGGGTTGACATCTGTACGTAATTCTTACTATAATTAGTATAATTACTATTCAACTTCATTTGTTCAAACGAAGGGTGACTGCATGAACCTGGATGTTGCGATAGATTCGGAAGTAATTAATATCGACAACACGGTGGCGAAATTTCTGAACAAAGATGCGTTCAAATACAAGGTATAATATATTAATATTTGTTATATTTCATTTTTAATATACATTTATCCTTAGATCGTTGATCAAAGTGTTAATGCTGCGGACAATGTTATGGTGTACTCGGACCCCGTCGTTGAGCGGCCATCTTCTTCTGCCACGCACCTCATCGACAAAGATGATCCGCGGTCGAAACTCCATTTTGTTAAGTACCTGAAACGGGATGGTAAAACGCTGAAAATCTGGGAATGTGGAATTTGTGAGTTATTAACTTATTTGATATTTTATTTTAAACTGAATCTTCACTACTGTTTTGTAAAATTTTGCATAATTGTTACGACATGTTAATAATATATTTAATATGAAATTAATGAAATATGTAATTGATACAACACGTGTAATATTCAATATATTATTGATACTATAAATTTTTAAATAAACAGTTGTGAATGAAACGTATTCAACGCAGGTTCGAAGGAGTTCCGGCATCAGTACACGTTGATGAGGCATCTGCCAACGCACACCGACGAGAGGAACTTTAAATGCGAGGCTTGTGGCAAAGCTTTCCGCCAATTGTCGACACTGAGCCAACACAAAGCGATACACAGCGACGCCAGGCCTTACGTCTGTGAATTTTGCAAGAAGACTTTCAACAGGTTAGCATCCGAATCGATACGACAATACGCAACAGCCATCTTTTCCCTCCACCTTTTTTCGCGAAAAAGCTCGCGACAGCAAATTGCAAGTACAATTTCACTCGGGTAAAAAATAATGACCGTGCTTGGCCGCGGATCATTAGCGTTCTGAATCGCGATTGTGAGATAAACGAGAGCAGAAAATTTTAACGAGCACGATATTTCTGTCGTTTTAGAAATTAATGTTAATAGAGCGTGGGTCAGATCTATTTTTTTTAATGGTGGCTCGTTTAAATGCGTTTGATTGAGACCATCTCGATTATGAGTAATTGCGGATTTATTCGAAATTCTGTAATATCTATTTATTCATTCATTCGTTATATTTCTTTTTTTGTGTACTTATGTATTAATATTGAAATAATATAGTATTATTTTGAATTATTTTTGCTTGAAACTTTTGGTAGAACTGGTTTTTGTCTATAGGGGAATTTAGAAGTGGTGATATAGTATTTTTATTTTTGCAGAGTGTCGACGCTGATATCCCATCGCAAAACGCACTCGGAGCACAAACCCCACAAATGTCAAGTTTGTGGAAAAGGATTTCATCAAAAGGGTAATTTGGTCAAATTAGAAATTTCAAAAAATATTTAAAAGGTTAAATATGTGGAAAAAATACTATCCATAACGGTTGAATTACGTGTCCCGGTCCGCTTTGACGCAGCATCGAAAATTTCGCATCCAAATAATTGTGTTCGTTTGTCAGGCAATTTGAGAAACCACGTGTTTACCCATACGAACGAGAGGCCGTATAAATGCGAGCTTTGCGGCAAAGGCTTCAATCAGATGTCGAATTTGGTCTGCCACAAGGTCAAAGCGCATGCACACGCGGAGAAAATGCAGTACGTGTGCGGAATCTGCGGCAAAGAGTTCCCGCGTCGGTTCGCTTTGAGATCGCACGAGGAGTACAAGCACGGCATCAAATATCGACATCCAACCACGCCGCAGCCAGGAATCAACGATCCGAACGTTATAAGAAAGTAGGTAGACGTCGTCGCCGGAATCGCGGCGATATAGAACGCTTAATTTGCTCCTTGACGGACAGTCAACGCTCCTCTTTTTCCGCCTTTAACGGAACGCAGCCAGAATGTTGATCTTTCTCAGTCAGCAGAAAATTTCACGCTTCCTTTCCTGTCTTTTCTTTACCCTCTTGCGTAAATTGATCCTCGAGGGATCTCACGGTGACGTTATCTGATGCTGTTAGCTTGTCGAATAGAGTATTTTCAAAACTGTTTTCAGCACCTACCGATGTCAACCCACGAGTTGTATTTAGAAGAGCTAATTGCTCAGAATAGAAAAATCACACGTATTTTCGGTATTGAGTCAAGGAACAAGGCAAACGTTTAGAGTAGTCGGAACGTAGTTACACGTAGTAAGAATATCATTAAAAGTTTATGCTAATTGAAGAATATTAAATTTCAGCAAGAATGTTAGGATCGTGCAGCTGCCTAATGGAGATCGCAATCAAACCATCGATGTTAGAGACAAAGATCCACTCATTTCGGTTAGTAAGAATCAAATTCATCATCTACTAAACTTAAGAATCTTCAAATTTTTTAACTTGCAAGTTTGGGAATTTAGAAATATATTTAGAGATTTTCGAATTTAGAAATTTAGGAATATCAAGTTTCTAAACTTAGAGATTGAGGAGTATCAAATTTCCAAGTTTGGAGATTCAAGAATATCAAATTACCAAGCTTAGAGATTAAGAAATATCAAGTTTCCTAATTTAGAGATTGAGGAATATCAAGTTTCCAAGCTTAGAGATTAAGAAATATCAAATTACCAAGCTCAGAGATTAAGAAATATCAAATTACCAAGCTCAGAGATTAAGAAATATCAAGTTTCCTAATTTAGAGATTGAGGAATATCAAATTACCAAGCTCAGAGATTAAGAAATATCAAGTTTGCTATTTTAAAGATACAGTAATATCAAATTTCCAAGTTTAGAAATTCAGGAATATCAAGTTACCAATCTGAGAAATTCAGGAATATCAAGTTACAAATCTGAGAAATTGAGTAATATCAAATTCCTCAAACCTTAAAAATCCCCAAAAACAAGAATTATCCAAATGAACTATTTTCCAAATTCCTGACTCCATTACAACACAAGTCTCGTATAACTAAAAGCACTCACACACCACAGCTCTCGAATTCCCTGTCACCAAAGTCGGACATGATGGAATCAGTAGTGATCGACAAAATCGACACAAAAGCAATGGACATGGCTCTCCTAGAGGGTCAAACGCCATTCGCCCTCTTCAAACCAGCCAAAGGAATTCCAGTACTCGTCAAGATCTCCCCTACAGGAACCCACAAAAACGTAAAACCATTAATACAAACATCACCAAACAAAAGATTTTCCCTATTAAACAATTGATTCAAATACAGATCCTGACACCCGCCACAGCCGAAGATCTACGAATGGCAGGCAAGATGAGCCTAAGTCCAACCATCACATCCGACGCGGACCGGGTCAAAGCTGTCCAAGTGAAAGTACCCGTGGTAGCCACTGTCATTCAGAACATAGATCCTGATGGAAAGATGAATTTCATCGTGGAACCGCCTGGACCAGAAAATGAGCACGGTGAGGGAACTCCTTTATCTTTTTTCCGTCAAAGTGTCCGTCGATAGAAATAAGCTGCTGTGTCTCCGGTGATGAATTGATGGCTCGATTGATGAAACATAGGACTAGTTTTATTGCCTACGGTTTAATCGCTGTTTGATTCGCGGGTGGTCAGTGGTTCTCATGTCAGGTACCTTGTCAGTGGTGCTCATAGGTCATTATACTGTGCTCATTAGGGATTTGGGAAATGTGGATTTGGAAATTTAGGAATTGGGGATTTGGGGAATTGGAGAATTGGGAATTGGGAATTTAAAGAATTGGAGATTTAGGCATTGGGGATTTAGGCATTGGGGATTTAGGTATTGGGGATTTAGGTATTGGGGATTTAGGTATTGGGGATTTAGGTATTGGGGATTTAGGTATTGGGGATTTAAGAATTGGGGACTTAGGCATTGGGGATTTAGGAATTGGGGATTTGGGAATTGGGGAATTAGGGATTTGGGAATTGGGGGATTGGGGATTTGGGAATTGGGGACTTGGAAAATTGGGGATTTAGAGAATTGGGGATTTAGGCATGGAGGATTTAGGAATTGGGGATTTGGGCAGTGGGGAGTTAGGAATTGGGGATTTAGGCATTGGGGACTTGGGAATTGGGGAATTGGGGATTTAGGGATGGAGATTTAGGGACTTGTCAGTGGTTCTCATACCAGTTACATTGTCAGTGGTACTCATACCTTATCAGTGGTTCTCATACCTTATCAGTGGTTGTCATACCTTGTCAGTGGTTGTCATACCTTATCAGTAGTTCTCATACCTTGTCTGTTCACTTGTTCGAAATCTGTAGATATTTTGGTTTTATAGTATCTTAGGACTATTTAGAATTTGAGGCTAGAATCTTATGACTAATGAGTATTACAAAATTATGAATTAAATTACAATAAATCAGTGGTTCGTCAAAAAATCACCAAGTGAAGTTATACCCATTGGGAACCACATTTATAATATAAATTTTTGTTAACTATAATAAAAAATTAACCTATAAGTAAATTCTCCAGCTTGGTTTCCCAAAGTCACAAGATTGTCAAGCTTTTCATCCACATATTTATCCCGCCACAAAGTAGGAGCGCAGTTTCCAAGGAAGCATTTTCCCGTGGAAGAAAATTTCACCCCATAGTATCGATAACGTAATCGTTTCGTTACGATGTTAACTGGGCGATATCAGTCAGGAGCACATTCGCGCCAAGGGAGCCCGATGCCGTTGTCCTTCTATAATTGGCTCGTTAAAGCGGTGATGTTTTTCAAAGTGTCGTTGCCAGTATGGTGTTTATTTGGTGTGTATTGTCGGCAGAGAGTCTGGTCACGGCATTGGATTCTCAGTTCACGTACACCGAGCCCCATAGGACCGAGCCAGATCGTCAGAATGGTCCTGTTGTGTCTACGTCGATGGAGGATTGCAACGAGTTGCTGGAACTGGCTGCCCAGGGTGGAATACAATTCGTGAGAGCCACCGAAGATGGCCGTTATGAGGTGATCAACGTTTTTATCCTTGTGTTCATATCTATATTCTTCATATTTTACATTTTATTTATAGTAGTGTGCTTTGGAGCTTGTTTGATCATTATTTAACTGTCGGTCAAGTTTAACAGTTTTGGTAAATATTTTTATGGGATGTGTCAGTAATGACCTTGACCTTGAACTTAACCTTGATTTGAAACAATCTATGACTTTAAACTTAACCTTGACATACAACTTAGCCTTAACTTGAATCTAAACATTCAACTTGACCTTAACTTCAAACTTGACCTAACACTTAATCTTAACTTCAACTTTGACCTAACTCTTGATCATAACTTCAACTTTGACCTAACATTTGATGTTCACTTTAACCTTGACCTAACCCTTGATCATAACTTCAACTTTGACCTAACACTTGATGTTAACTTCAACCTTGACCTACCACTTAATCTTAACTTCAACTTTGACCTAACCCTTGATCATGACTTCAACCTTGACCTAACACTTGATGTTCACTTTAACCTTGACCTAACACTTAATCATAACTTCAACTTTGACCTAACACTTGATGTTAACTTCAACTTTGACCTAACACTTAACCTCAACTTTAACCTTGACCTAACACTCAACCTTAATTTCTACCTTGACCTAACATTCAACCTTAACCTCATCCTTGACCTGAAACAACCCTGACTTTGTTCTGAAACCTAACCTCAACCTGAACCTTAATCTTAAGCTTGATGTACCCCTGAAGCTAAACTTAAGCTTAATCTAACCTTAACCTTAATCTTATCCTAACTTGAAACTTGACCTTGCCATTGACTTTAACCTAAAACTTGACATTGACCTTAACCTCTGAACCTTGACTTTCAGCCTTGGTCTACAACCTTAACTTTGATCTAAAACCTTGACCTTCATCTTGACTTTGATGTGGACCTAGAGCTAAACTAAATCTGAACCTTAACCTTGCCTAAAAACCGGACCTTAACATAGTTGTGAAATGTTGCTTCGTAAACAGGTGATGACGAACAGCGAGGCGAGAGATCTGATGGCGCAGAATTCGCACGATGTAACAATTCTGGACGGCGATGAAGCGGACGCGATCAATGTGGTGAATATGCGTGGCAACGGGGAAGTCATCATCGGGGATTCCGATAATCAGATCATGGTACTCGATTCCGGTACGACGCAGAAATCCATGTCGATGGATGGCATCGAGATCCTGGAGGACAAGGACATCCGAATCCTCGACAGCAAGAGCCTCGACGACCGCTTCGTGGACGGCATTAGCTTCCTCTCGCAGTCCAAAATCGATGATTTGATTCTTGGCCCGAAACCTTTGACCATCGAGAGCGGAGTCAACGTTGCCGAGGACGAGAGTGAGTTCTGGTTCCAATTTTAGGAAGCTTTGTTTCTCTCACAAAAACTGTCCCTTTTGTTTTGTGCTACTGCTTTTGAGATTTTCGATATTTCACTCGGAGTGGTTGCAGGTACATGTATTTGTGCAACCTTTAAATATTCATTGTTTTATAAATTATTTTGTTTAAAATATTGTGTAAGAAGCTTGTAACAAAGGTTCTTGCATAAATTATAATTCTGTATATTATATTGAGTTTGAAGTAGATTATTAATAATAAATTATGTGAATTTTAATTATGTTGCAGCTATAGGAGTGCCTTCGAGCCAACAAGAGTTAACAAACATCCTCAGCCATCGAAGCGACATATCAACTCTATCGACAACGTCTCATGCTTCCATATCCTCTCTTTTAATGAAGAATCATCCTCCAATGTCGATTTTAAATGATACGTTACCCTACCTGAAGAGTAATACAACCTTGACCGAGGATTTGAACATCCTCAACAGTTCTAGCATGGATGATCATCATTCTGTGTATGATTCCAAAATGAAGTTACCATCTGTTTTTGATGATAATGAAGGGGATGCTGGGTTGATACCTATTACTCAGTCGGATATGAAGATTCTTGGGTCCATTGCTTCGAATCCGAAGGTAAATGTGTGGTTGAATGGGGGAGGGACTTTTGGGGTGTTGATTTATTGGAATTTGGGGATTTGAGGATTTGGGAAATTGGGGATTGGGAATTTAGGAATTGGGAATTGGGAATTGGGGAATTGAGGATTCGAGGGTTTGGGAATTGGGGAATTGAGAAATTGGGGATTTAGGAATTGGGGATTTAGGAATTGAAAATTTGGGATTTGAGGATTTAGGAATTGGGGATATAAGAATTGGGGATTTAGGAATTGGGAATTTAGGAATTGGGAATTTTGGAATTGGGGATTTAGGAATTGGGGATTTAGGAATTGGAAATTTTGGGAATTGGGGATTTAGGAATTGGGAATTTAGAGAATTAGGGATTTAGGCATTGGGGATTTAGGAATTGGGGATTTAGGAATTGGGAATTTAGAGAATTAGGGATTTAGGATATGAGGACCTAAGGATATAGGACTATGGAAGATCAAAATTTGGGTAATTTAGGATATTGAGATATTGGGATATTGGAATCTTGATAATTTTGAACTTAGAGATTTGAATCTTGGAAATTAGGAATTCTGGGACTTGGGGATTCTAGAATTTGGGACTTAGGATGTTAGAACCTTGGGACTAGAGAATTTAGAATTTAGGGATTTAGGATTTGGGACTTGAGTACTTTGGAACTTTGGGAACTTGGCATTTTGGGACTTGGAGATTTGTAATTTGGGACTTGAGTACTTTTGAATTTTGAGATTTTGGGACTAGGAGTTACTGAAATTTGGAGACTTGGTGATTTGAGATATGGAGACTTTGATGATTTAGGACTTTAGTGATTTGGACATAATAATTTCTGAATTTTGGGACCTGGAGGTTCTACGACTTTGGAACTTAGGGACTTGTGACTTTGGGATTTGATGACTCTGGGATTTTGGAACTTTATGATTCCTGGATTTTGGGACTTGAGAACTGGAGTATTATATCTTGGGAACTCATATATTTTAGAACTTGAAGTTGGGACTTGAACACCACAATTTTGGGACTTGTATATTTTGAGACTTCTAACTTGATAACTTGAGTACTTAGGTCTTTCGAAGTGCAATAATTTTTAATCTATAATTCTTCAGGATCCAATAATTTACTTCTCTCTTCCAAACTTTGGGACTTGCAACTCAAAAATTAAAAAATTACAATTTACCACCCTGAAACCTCACAACTTCAATAACTTAAAACTTTCAACACATCCAAACTTCGAAACTACCACACACCCTCGAAATTCCTATATTCCCCAAAATACCCCCATAAAATCTAACCACCCCAAAAATCAGTTAAGACCAAACCAGAAATAATAACAATTTTATTTAAAAGGTCCTGGGCAGTAAACCCAATTGTCTATCGTCATCGAAACTGTTTTCTGGTCTCGGCGAGGTGAAGATCCTGGGTCCAAAGAACCATAACCAAGAGCTGATGGTGTCCCAGTATCAAGAGTCGAAATTACTTAGCCCGTACGAGCAGTTCTTGAAGAGCACCGCCTCGAACATGAACGGCTGCGACACCAACGTGAACGCTTCCGGTGGATGCAGGAAGGAGGTAAAGATCCTGGGCAAGAAGTTGGGAACAGGTATTATTACCAGCACGGTGGAGGGCAACGTTGTGGAAGTAGTCGAGGAGAAAACTAAGCTGGTAAGAAATTTCATGGTTACCTTCAATTTGTTCACTCATTAAGCGTATCGTCCTATCGCGCGCCGTTTCCGTTTTACCCGCCGACGTTTCACGCCACGTTTGCCAGCTTGGCAAAAGCTGAATCTTCCTTTGGTTATTTAGGGAATTAATTTCGGATTTTGGGAAATTAACGTCGCTTTCGGTTATCTTGTGAACTAGCTCGAATTATCTGTTAGGAAACAGGTATTTTGCTGAATTGTAGGTTATGTTTTACTGGGTAGATTTGGGTAAATATTAAATGGGCGCCATTTTGGAAATATTTGAATCTTTACACATTCGTTAAAATTTTATTTTTAACATACATTTAAATAATTTTAAGTACAGTTACGCTATTGTTTTTGTTTTATAATAAATTTTGTAGGTTATGTTTTATTAGGTGAAGATTTGTAGATACATAAATGGCCGCCATTTTGAAAATATTTCAATCTTTACACATTTGTTAAAATTTTATTTTTAACATACATTTAAATAATTTTAAGTACAGTTTTGCTATTGTTTTTGTTTTATGATAAATTTTGTAGCTTATGTTTTATTAGATGAAGATTTGTAGATACATAAATGGGCGCCATTTTGAAAATATTTGAATCTTTACACTCTCGATAAAATTTGATATATTTATTATAGATTTAACTAATTTTGAGTAAAATTTCTTTCGCTCTTATTTTTGTTTTATGATAAATTTATAGGTTATGTATTATTTTGTGAAAATAACATAAAAATAATGTTGTTTATAGTTAATGGACGGCGTAGGATCCCTCTGCAACAGCGCGGACAGCGCAGTGATATCGTCGCCGCGTTTAGATCGACAGATCCCGGAAAATGGCGGGCCAGACAGTTTCTTGCTTCAAGTAAACACCCCAGAAAGCCTTTACTATTCACAGACCGCTGAATTAGAGAACTTTTTTCCGATCTATGCAGGCCTGTAGCCCGTGTGGTTCTGATTTTCTGAATTTCGAGAACCGTTTGAAGGACACTTCGCCGGCCGGCCATTTTGAACGAACACAAAAGGATTCCACAGACTTTAGCTCCACCGGACTCCCGGATCTCGATTGACGAAGCTTTTCCTGTATTCGCTGTAGTCCTCGATTTAGTCGAAAAAACAGTTTCCTGAAACTGATTTTTCCGCGGCTGTGATTTAACGCGTTGAGTGCCGTGGGCCTATGCCATATAACACGAGTGGATAACATTTATCCAACAAACAATTTATAAAATAGAATTTATAAATAATGCAAACTAAGATTAATCTGAAAACTTGACTTTTTTATATTTGCAAATTTATTGCCGATTTGATAATGTCCGCGGTAGTCAACGCGTGAATTAGAAACTAGGGTCCTGTTCGTAACTAGATAGAACAATTAGAACAATTTATTTCATTCATTATATTTTTTTATTTTTCTTCGTTTTTATTCTCTGCGGAGCTCGAGTTTCTCCGATCTTCGATTCGGCGATATAAGACAAATTTTTAGCACTCTGAGAACGAAGAACGTAGTTAGAAACAATTTTGTTTTTTTTTTTTTTAACTTTTGGACATTTTTGATCGTCGACCAGTTTTAGTTGCGATTCGTGGTTCGAGATTGTTCGATCGAGAACAAAGAACATGAAGGAACATTTGAATATGGTGTAATAAGGATTTTATTGAGATTGTATTTTTGCACGACTGTCGGGAGCTGACCAGATGGCGGTTGCAATAAATTGATCTTTTAAAACGGTGACAAACATTTAATGAGATAAATTTATGGAACAGTTTTGTCCTGTGTGAGCCATCTTGTCAGCCATCTTGTCACTAATATAATTTTGTGCAACGTGTACTGGGTAACCTGTTCGAAATACGCATTGTTTATTTTCCGGTTCTCTATTTTAATACGGCCGATTACATTGTATAAATTCGAATAGTATTTTATACTTGAATTCCGAGGTTGGAGAATAAAATTGTATGCAGAAAATTATCTTTGTATTCATTCTTTGCATTCTCCTTACTTGTTATTTTTAGAAATTTAGAAATTTGTTTTTGAATTTTGGAAATTTGAAAATTTTAATTTTTGTGATACCGAGAATTTATAAATTATTTACCAATATTATTCTTAATACAGTGGACTCTCACTATATTGCCACACATTAAATTGCAGTTATAAACCAAGTCACCATAATTATCCTTTTGTAATTTGTAGATTTTTGAGATGCTGAGAATTTATGTTATTTACCAATATTTTTATTAACGTACTCTCGCTATATTGCCACCTATTAAATTGCAGCCAATCAATACCCCAAAACTAAAAAATTGCAATATATTTCCATCTCAAGTTCCCTAAATACCAAAACGATATTGCTTTCATCCGAATACATGAATTATATATCTCGCAGCCGCCATATTCATCATCTTTTAGGTAACGAGAAAATACGTAGCGTTGTTTGAACAAAAACAATCCGACAGGAAAAAAGCAAGCAGATGATGGATCGAGGGATCGACGAGAATATCGAGTGATTTGTTTACGAATATCGTTGTTAGCAAATATGTTAATGACGGCGTGGAGTGACGGGGTGTTCGGTCAGAAACAAGGTCGATCGATCGACCAATGAATTTTAAACAATCGAGGGCGACTTAATGCATGTAACCTGATTAACGTGACACGCGTCGCTAAATCGGATCGAATGCAAATGTCGAATAGTGGAGCACACTGCTGATACTCCATCAGTCGCCATTTTCCCTTTTTTTCTCTTTTCGAATAAATGCAAATTTTATTTCGCTTTAATTCTCTAATTATAATTGTTACGTTTCGTCACAGTATTTTTTACAATATAACACATTTATTTATACTGCTTTAACAAATATTTATTTATTGTTATAATAAATAAGGGTTAGGTTAAAATGGCGGAGCCAAACAGACGATGAGTCCTAAACGTTATAATATAATAATAAAAATTGTACTGTATAATAATGATTGTAATCATGGTACATCGAAATTGTAGATTTTACAAGAAAATCCAAAGCGACACAGTAAAAATGCAACATATGAGAAATCATTGCATGTTCACCGAACAATGTGCTGATAACTTGTCACCGTGAACGAAGCAAAGCGTATTTCGAGGGAATTCACTTTAAATTTCGCAGCCGTTACAACTTTTTCCCTTCCAGGAGACGTGTACGCCCCCGCGAATTACCTCGTCAGGAATTCAACCTTCGTGCACAGCCATTTTGCAAATTCGATCGACGCCGAGCGTCTCTCGCAAAGACGGCACACGAGGCGAAGAAGTCAATGGCGTTACATCGAATCGTTCACGCAATTCTGACGGGTCGTTCCTTTTTTCGACGGGGTGACTTTGGACACCTTACTATTTCTCGAACACGTTTATTGAGAATGGTGCATTTGTAGGAGAATACCATGAATTTTCTTCGTATGGGGATTTGTAGTTTACGTGACATTTGCAAAATATTAATTAGAAAGAATATTGTACTTTTAATATTAATAGATGGATATTGTACTCTCAAAATTAATATTGTACTTGCAAAATTAAAAAGAATATTGTACTCTCATAATTAATATATAAATATACTCTCAATTTATTTATAATATTATAAAATTCCTAAAAACTGTCTAAAAATTCCCAACCTAAAAATTCTCAAAAATTGCTTAAAAGTTTCATCCCCAAAAATTCTGAAAATCTACCAAAAATTTGTCTACTTAAAAATTCTCAAAAATTACCTAATAATCTCCTGCCTAAAAATTCCCAAAAACTACCTAAAAATTCCCAAAAAAACTACCTAAAAATTTCCTCCCCAAAAAATTCTCAAAATCTACCTAAAAATTAAATTTTTGCCATAAGTTTCACTCCACCTTCAATACTGTTTCATTATCCCGTTGTTCAGCCAAGACGATGAAATGCAATTCGAGACAGCAGGAGATGCATTATGATACACCTAAGCAGAAGGCTTACGACATTCGTTTCAGGATGAACCCGAATCATGGATTATCCGAGGAAGTGCGAAGAGGCTTTTAACGCGGTATAATTTATTTAAAAGCCGTGGATCGACCCCTTCTAAAAAGGGAATCTCTGATGAAACGGCCTTAATTAGCGCAAACTTTCTTACTGGCATCCTCCTCGCTTTTTTAACGAAAGAAAAAATTCCGCGATACTTGCTATTCTCTTCTACTTATGTATATTCTCTATCTACAATTACCTTCATTCTCTTATTCTTACTTTCTTTTATTTCTGCGAATAATTTCATCTTGCGTTAAGTCACTCTTCATTGTTACTGTTCAATTCGAATAAAAATTGCACGGGTGTACAGATTTATTAATTCACCTGATAAATTTTTTGGTACAATTTTTTGAATTTAATTCAATGGGTTATGTCAGTAGATTACATTTTTTTAAATAAATGAGAAGAAATTTATTGAGTTGAGGTTATGTCAGATTATGTTAGATCCAAAAAATTGCAAGCCTAGAACGTTAGCAGTTTAAGTTAATATCACACATAATAATTAATTCGTGTATCTACTTAAAAATACTCGTCTTGGAGCTGTGAATAATATAAAATACTTCAGTAAGAAAACATTTACTTTGTCAGAAACAAAATGGCGACCCAATCAAATTTTCATCTGCCACAATATGGCAGCGTTAATTTCTACACACACGGTGAAGCACGAGTGAGGTTAAGAATACCTCTAAGAAGCAAAGAGGACAGTATTGTTGGTCGTAGAATTGTAAAATACTTTTACGATTCACGAGTCGTACGGTTAAAGGTAACAGAAACAGTCGGGGTTACTGCTAACCGTTATGTTCCTACATAAATATAAAGCAAGTCCTTCGTAGCCGAGTCGACTATCAAGTAGTAAGGATGGATGCCAAGTCGATTGGCGAAATATTGCGGTTGGTGCTCGATTCACTGTTGCGAATAAATCTTTGCTGTGTGTATTTTATTATTTGACCACCGTTATAAATACTTTTCATTTTATATACTTAAATAATGGTAAATAGCACTAATAGTTAAGTTGTGAGAATTATTTTTTCATTTTATTATTGTACTTTTATTTTGTTTTATTTTATTATGCATTATCAAATATTTATTATTATGAAATATTTTATAAAATTTATTATACATTTCTTAATGTATAATTATATTATATGATCATGTATCATGTGTGTATCATATATCATGTATACATGATCATGCATCATGTGTGTATCATGTGTGTATCATGTGTGTACGATAATTTGATATATGATATATGTATGTCACATATATGTATATCACTTCCACATATGAAAAAAATTCTCCGTTACAAAATCACATGTAAGAAGAATCTCCTTCAGAAATCTCCAAACAGTAAAAGATACTAAAAAGTATAATAAATCTAACCAAATAAAAGAAACGTAATGTACACAAAAATTATTAACATTTTGACCCAAAAAATGCAGAAATATCGTCTAAAAAATTGAACTAATTAAAAATGAAACAATTATTTACGAAAGTAAACTGGTGAACGTTGAAATGGCGCGAGGCTGAAGTAGTATAACTCAATGGTTTCGCGGACGAAGCGTCTTTTTTTAATAAGCACGAAAAGAAGAGATACGAAGGACTGCGGTATCCCTGTGGGTAGGTTATTTAGATTTATTCGCGAATCCTCGAACCACCGATATTTTCCCCGGCTGCACGTGCCAATACCAATAGGCGGAGTGGTTAATACCGTCTGGCCTGGCATCTATCCTTACTACTTGATAGTCAGCTTCCATTCGAAAGCTTCGTCTTATTTCGCGGCCTATACGGTAATCCTAACCCTCGTCCTTTTTCCCTGCTCTCCGATCGCTTAGCTCGAAGGATACAAATGCTAGGGAATTTTCTGTGCCTAAATCGACGTTTTCACTCGAGTCATTTTTAATTTTCTAATTTACAAATTTGATCATTTAGAAGATTTCAAATATGAACAACACACATTCTTATAAAAAAAAATACCTATTCCACATAATTACCCTAGGTACAGTTCCCGAAAACGTACCCCTAAAACCACGCTGAAATTATAACCAAAGCTCGCCCTAGATCATCCAAAAAAAGTCCCTAAAACGATATCACCACAAGGCCCCGTTTGCTGCCCAGCCCCCTTCAAGATTTTTTACAGTTCCTACTAAATATCTCCGAAAATATTGATTCTAGGAAAAAAAGTTTGAAACAAAAAATATAGGTTATAAAAATCTCTACAAAGAAGGTTATATACATTTTTCACGTACACCTATTATTTTCGCTGTTATGACCCCAACTCGGGCGGGGGTGAAATTGACCAGGACGGAAGCAAATTTTTCTTCATGACAGCCAAAATAATGGGTTTACGTAAAAAATATGTAGAACGTTTTTTATAGAACTTTTCAAGAGCTTCATTTCTTGTTTCACACTTTTTTCTCTGAAATCAATATTTTCGAAGATATTTAATAAAAACTGTCAGAAGGGGGCTGAGAAGGGTTGAGGGTGGCTTTCTAGCTAAAAATTCTTGTAGGTACTTCAAGGAACCTATAATTTATAATATTTTTGAATAGAAATTAAAAAACAATGTGAAAATGCAGAAGAGTAATTCTGCAGAAATGTAATATTTGAAAATGAATTTGAGCAACCGAATATCATCCCTTATTATCAAAGTTGGCTACCAAGGTGAAACAAACTAAAGGAATACCTCCGGATCCTTTTCTCGGTTGCGATCGCCAAGACATTCCCGACCGTCCTCGGCTACTTTGCATGGAATTATTTAAAAATGCACCCGACGTCCCGGGAAACATCCGCTTAACAAGGGTTGTCGGGAGGGCTTAAAGCGCTAAGGGAACCGTGAGAATATTGGCTTTAAGGACGGGACGCGGTTGGCGTTTCACGGGAAAAAGGACAAACGAATTCGAACGGGAATGCAAGTTTGTAATAGAGTCACGGTTCCCTTAGAAATTTCTGCTAAAGTAAACCGTATCGGTGTGATAAATACGTTGTAAAGTTCGCGACGAAGATTTAAAAACAATTTTTCTTCGATTCGGTGCTGGAATGCGAGATCACCTTTTTTACTTTGCGAGTGCATTCAATCGTGCGACAAATTCTATGGATGATATTAAAAATAATGTGGATAATGTTAAAAATCATGTGAAAAATATATATATCAGATTATTACCTGTCTGATAATTACCTACCAGATATCTACCTGTTCCATAGTTACCTTTTACATAATTACCTGTCCAATAACTATCTACCACATAACTGACCCTTACATAACTAGCTTTCTAAACTTACTAAATAACTATCTGTCCAGTATTTACCTCTCATATAACTACCTGTCCAACAATTACCTACCAGATAACTACATGTCCTATAATTACCTCGAATACTCCAACAAATACTTGCTAAATAACTACCTGTGTAATAGTTACCTGTCATATAATTATCTATTGAACAATTACCCACCAGATAATGATCTGTCCAATAGTTACCTGTTAGCTGCCCAATAACTACCCGCCACATAAATACCCGTCGAATACCCACAACTAAAGACTGAAATATATTAATCCACTACTTTATCGTCAAAATCGAAGCGATACAGCAAGTTTCGCAGTTTCTTCGTACCTTTGAACATTTAATATTCATATTCGGACGCAGACGAAGCGTTCGTTCGGCAGGTAAAGTTTCTTCGTTGATCCCCGTTCCGGCTGACCACAGGAATTTCTTGTTGCAACGGGCAAATCACAGTCGTACCCTCCGCTGCTGACAGCAAGCCCGATTCCCCGGGATATCCGGATAGTCGAGGGTTTTATCGATGCACCGCGTCCAAACGCTTTAAACCAAGTAACCTTCCGTCCACGAACGACTGCGGAAGTTAGATAATTTTCAATAATGGCGGCTAAGGCCTGCGAACGAACAAACCGTGTTACCGTACACGTCTGCGGATAATTGTATGCGATTGTGGGCGAACGGCCCTCGTGTAACTGTTTGATGAAATTCAACCCCTCCAGCCAGAACAAATGGCCGGGTTTACTTGTGAACAGTAACGTTTTGATAAGTTCTTGCAAATGATGTTCGGAAGAAAGGCTGCACAGGGTGTTCCGATTGTTTTCGACCGAATTTCTTGCTTTTTGCTTTTGGTGTTTCATATCATTTGGATCAGTTCTTTATTTTTTATACATTCTTGGTGATGGTTTTAAGAGGGTATTCTGGGATATTTTATCTGGGTTAGGTTTGTGGGAAAAATTTTGTTTTAGGTAGGTTGGTGAGGGTGGTTGGTTTTTTTAGGAAAAGTGGTGATATAGGGAGGGGTATTAACTTCTGTGGGATTTTAAGTGACGAGGATTGTAGATATAGAAATTTGGCACTTCAAGATTTGGGATTTGTAAATTTTAATATTTGCAGATTTAGGAAGTTCCAAAATTGGGAATTTTGGGATTTGAAGATGTGACGATTTGGGGATTTGGGGATCTAGGAATTTTGTAATTCGATAATTTGAAAATTTGTCAATTTGAAAACTTGAAAACCTAAAAATTTACGAATTTGAGAATCTTTAAACCTCCCCATCTAATCTCCCAAAATCAACACCCAGCAATAATACTTCCTTCAATACATCAATAAATAATAATAACCAAAAAAACTTCAAACATTCCATAAACGTCCAAACACGAAAACAGATTCGACCCATTAATCGAAAAGAGTACCCCAAGATTACTCCCCCGATCAGAAATGTCGATAAACAGATTGGTCTCGAAAGTTTTCATAGTGCACCGTTGTCTCACGTTGTTCGAAGCTCTCAGCGCACGCCTTTTGTAAGGGACACCCGATATATCACGATGATTCTCCGCGAGCACGCCTTTACGAGCGGTGCAAAAAATTTATAACCCCAAGATGGAATTGAATTTCCGGTCGGCGCCGGCCGAATACTGATTACGTCGCACTTTATACACCTCGCTTCACCCCTTGCCACCCTCCTTTTTGCGGCCTTAATCGTCTGGCACGATTGTGCAACGCTGACTTCCGTCTATGTCGGTTTTGTCACTTCACGCTTCTCGCATCTGCCTAACGAACAAGACCCGACACTTTCTTAGTATCTGATTTCTGTTTAAAAAACCCTTGATTAGGGATGTTGAAAAGGACCTCCGGTACACGCCAAGTTTTCGGTTGGTGAAAAATAATAGTACATTGTATTAGACTTATACCTTGTATTTGAACGCATCTTTGTTCAGAAATTTCGCCACAGTGTCGTCGATATTAATTACTTCCGAATCTATCGCAACATCCAGGTTCATGCAGTCACCCTTCGTTTGAACAAATAAAGTTTAATAGTAATTATACTAATTATAGTAAGAATTACGTACAGATGTCAACCCACGAGTTGTCAGACCCAAAAGAAGCTACCTATCCAGTTACATTTCGGCAAATAATGACAATAACTGCAGCAATTCGCACTATCGAGACGTTTGCCTGTCATTTTCGCCTAATTGGCTCGAGCCAAATACCGCCGAAAATACGTGCGATAGGCGTTCATTTTTCTCTTCTGACCAATTGGGGCCGTAGTCCTTCCAAACCTGGGTCAGCCTCCCTCGCGACAATTCCTGCCTTGACAACGGTGTGTACTGTAGACAACCCTGTTCCTGGCGCGTAGGCTGAGCCAGGTTTAAGGAACCCACCGTAGAACAGTCCAATTCGTTCCGACGTGACTACTCGAAACGTTTGCCTTGTTCTTTGACTCAATTATGACTAATACTGCCGGAAATACGTGTGATTTTTCTATTCTGAGCAATTGCTCTTCTAAACCTCAGCCTACACGCGCCAACACGTGGGTTGACATTGGTATATGATTGGAATTATTACAAATCCAAATGTGCAGAAATATAGTAGTATAGAAACATGGTCGAATAGTAGTATAGTAGCATGATAATATAGTAGTATAGTAGTATAGCAATATATTAACGCACAAATGCGTCAAGGGTGCGTCACGAATGCGTCACGAGTGCGTCACGAATGTGTTAAGGGTAGGTCAAGGGTGCGTCACGAATGCATCAAGAGTGCGTCACGAATGCGTCATGAATGCGTCTGGAGTGCGTCACGAATGTATCCTAGTATAGTAGTATAGTAGTATTGTGTTGACAAAGTGACATATCTTCTTTTCGCATATAGTAAAGTAGGATAGCATGCACTTCGAAATTTCCAAATTTCCAAATCTCCAAATCTTCGAATTCCTTAATTCATGAATTCGCAGATTTCTATAATAATTTAACCTTGACAACATATTTCAAAGTGAGTGAATTTGACAATTTGGAAATTTGAGAATTTTGGAACTTGAGAGTTTACCCGAAAAATGATATAACCAAGTCCTATTAAATTCATCCCTAACTATTGTACCTTCGCGAATCAGAATTTTCAATTCACTCTATCCCCGTCGAATTTAACCGATTTCGATTGACTCCGGCGAAGATACTTGGCCGGCTATTACTCGTCGAAATGACCAATATCGGCCGGTTGCATCATCGATTCTCGTTCTCGTTGCTATTTTATTGCGGACTACCGACGAAAATTGCGTTTCTAGCTAATGATGAATTATGGAGGCCCGAAAAACCAGGGTGAACCCTTTAAAAGACCGCCATTAATTGCGTGCAGGGCTCGGTGACGTTGAAAAAGTCGCGGTGCGACTCGATTTAATATCGAGGTGCGAACAGATGTAGAAAACATTGGCATAAATTATGCGGAACATGGTAGAATCTCACTAATTGGCTTTGCCAATTGAACGTGTGCCGCATGGGATAATTTACAACTGTTTCCGTGGGTGTTGGTTGCTTATTCAACCACGTATCGATACGCTAATCAAAATCGGGTAATTCGATGATTAATTAGATGTGGAACAATGTACGCTTTATTTTGTTCGATGCTTTGTTTCGGGTTTAACATATTGTTAGGGGATGCACCGTTTGATGTACAGAATCTAGAATTCTAAGTATCGAGTTCGTAATCAAGAGTTTAAAGTCCATAGTTAACTTCATTATTTACTATGTTCATAAAGGGGAGTCTAATGTCTGGAGTTCAGAGTCAAAAATCCACATTTGACCCATATCTTTCAATCCATGTTCTACAATTCACAACCTAAGGTATTTGTATCCAGACGGTTTAGAGTCAAATCTGTAATGTCCACATTTGAACCACATTCTACAATTCACTTCCACAGTTCTCAATCTGGAATTATTTTATTAAAACTCCAGAATTTAATTCTTCCACAATTTTCTTTACTTCTCCAACAAAATGAATGACGTGTCAAGTGACACAGAACACAATCTCATAGCACAATGAACACCAGCAATTTCTGAAATTATGAAGCATATCAGCAGTGTAATAAGATCAGTCACAATTGTATTTTAATTGCATATATTCTGACCGTTATTTTCTGGCATATCACGCTGTAATCGAGTCTGTGGATCATATTTCAATTTCAATAGATGAGCATGTTCGAAGAGTTCACGTGTTCAGACAACAGAATATTTAACAGCCACTCTACTGTATGAGAACTAAATTATTATTTGTGCGATAAAGGGTGAGATACGAAATGAAACTCTGTTTGATTTTAGGAGTAATTTTAATTATTCTTAATTGAGGACTAATGGATTTGGCTGCACTCTGAGACCTTGAAATGTGATATGGTTAGAGTAAAATAAAAATTCGCAAATTTAATACAATCTTCATTGCATATATAATAATTGTCCAATCCCCCATTAAACGTTCTAACATTATTAAAAAAAATTGCACGAAGGTCAGCACCAAAATAAACCACATTATGTCCCTCGATCGATAACGAATAAGGCTCGCGAATGTAATTAATAAAACACCCTGCTCGTTAACTAATTGGTAATTAGACGAGCGAGGCCCGTTTCTGATGAGTCATGTTAGATGGACGTTGAAGCAGATACCTTGATTTAATAAGCTTCGTACGAAATCGGGTCACTTCCGACTGAAATACAGGCGGCTTTTTATAATCACGATAATATCGTTGGGAATTTTGTCCCGGTGATAATCGTACTGTGACAATTTCGAATATCTCATTAGTGTCCCATTAGATCGCCTCTTTTTTACGGATTAAACGATAGTTAATAATGGAAATACCTCGAATTATTCCTCTTATCGTTTGAAGGTATTGTGCACTCTGAAATGTGGGACTTTAATCTCGATATTACCGTGTCAAAATGTGCGTAAGTGACGATTGTACGACGAAACATTAAATTCTCTAGTTACTTCTGACTGACGCACCTGACGCACTTGATTGACGCACTTGACGCACCTGTTGCGTCAAAGTTAGCAGCAATGACGATTAAACGACGAAATATTAAATTTTCTAGTTACTTCTGAGTGACGCACCTGACGCACCTGGTGCGTCACAACGTCAGCAGTAGTGACGATTACACGACGAATCATTCAATTCCGTAGTTACTTCTGGCTAACTTATTTTTTATGTTAAATACTTGAAATGAATGTTTCTTCCACTCGTTCATATCAAACAAAAGTTCCACGTGTCTTGGATTTTTATCGTTGTTAAAGAAGCGTGTCTCAAAAAGCATAAATTGTTGCAATTAGGTTACCGACATTGATAAGTAGCAGTAAATCATGTATGCGTAGGTACATAAGTTCGGGCGTATATATAGGTGACGTTTAAGCAAACTTTGAAAATAATTAATGGCGATAATCTGAAAGGAGCGTGTAGACCGCCAGATGGCGAGTTTAATAAGTCAAATTAAATTGGATTAAGAGAGGCCCTGGCCGTCCGTGCGATGGCCGAGGATTTTCAACATTATATCAGGAATTTTCTGCAAGTCTGTGTCAGAACAGCTGCGAACTGGTTTGGTACGTTGCTAATATAAAACTGTGCCCGGTACGGTTGCTTCGAGATGCTCGATCCACCTTTAATTAATTTTAATCCCCCGTAACATGCAATGCAAAGAATTTCACCTGAAACTGTCAGAGTGGAGATAATTTGTGACCTTGCGTGTGTTATCGTTTAACTCGCTGAACGTTCTTGGTCCCATACTTTGTTCTTCGATTTTTACGTTTTTTTGGGTTATTTTTACGTTTTTGTATTTTTCGGGTTTGTTCATTAACCTGGATATTTAATTAGGGGACATTGATATTTTTTATTGTATAAGAACATTTTATGTTAAATACTGACTTTTCATCGAATACCGATATTCTTCAATAAATACAAGTTATTAGTTTTTTTATGTAGGTGACGCACCTGACGCACTTGCTTGACAAACCTGACGCACCAGACGCACTTGCTTGACAGACCTGACGCACTTGACGCACTTGATTGACACTCCTGACGCACCTAACTCACTTGATTGGCACACATGACGCACCTGACGCACCTGACGCAATTGATTGACGCACCTGACGCACTTGATTGACACTCCTGACGCACCTGACTCACTTGATTGACACACCTGACGCACCTGACGCACCTGATGCGTCACAACGTTCTCATGCAATATATCCAAGTAGAATCTTAGTTCTCCCCAGTTACGGTATATCAATCTAAGGAGACCTCTAACTTTGAACATCTCCGCGACTACGTCAATACCTTCTGTCTTCTTCACTTTTTGTGTTCATCCACTTTGATGTGTTCCTTCGTGTGTCTGACTTCAAGACTTCCACTACGCTAATGTCTTCTGAAGTGTATCAAACTTTCGCGCGTTTCTTCGTCCAAGTTCGTCCTTGTCGTCTTGATTTTTCTTCCTCGTGACCTTCTTGTTTCCTCGTCGACTTCCGGATCGATTACCTACTTCCTCGAATCAACTTTACCATTTGACTCCGAAAAACCTTGACTCTGATTTCGTTATTTACGTAGTTAATTTCTTAACGTGACGCACTCGTGACGCACTCTACAGATTGTGATAAACTACCCTCATATTGTCGCTGCAATTTCGGGTTCAATTCAAGGATCGCTGAACAATGTACCTAAATTGTGAGTTAAGGGGTTAAAGGTATGGTTATATATCAAATGTAACTATTCGAAAATGGTTGAAATAGCGTTGAGCTTAATGTGCAAGGGGTTAACTATTTAAAAACTTCTGAAACAGAAAGAAGAGAACGTTAAAAAGAAGAAATCCAGTGTTCCAAGAAGCAATCGCGTCATTCGTAATTCATCCACAGCCGACTTTCTTCTTGCCTCCCCATTAGCGACTGTTCCACCCCCACCACCCTCTCGTCCTTTTATCCTCGTTCCATCAGAACGGAAACTTCCCGGCGAATTCTGAAAGTTGCACAGAGGAATACCGTTGTTTTTGAATTCTTCACGAACCGACGGACAGCAACATCCCTGCCGATCAAATATTTCTCTCGTGGTCCACCCTTATGATCGCGAAATTATTGACGAGCCTTGTCGATCATTGAAATCGAGAAAAAAAGGACGGTGAAATAAACGCAGGTGGTAAGAAAGGTGAAGATGTGGGGGGAGGGTGGAACGAAGGGCTGCTTGGTACACCACGCGCATCGGATAAATTTTCAATCGGACAAATTCTGAAAGAGCTTGCCATCCCTCCCTCTACGCGAGTGAACAAGTTTAAAAATCGATGCAGTCCCGAGGAACCCAACCCCCCCTTTCTTCGTCGTTTTTCGTGAATAGAACGAACATACATGTCGGGGGTGGCTGGATACGTGCAGCTGTTGATACAACTTCCACCTACGAATACGTAGTTTGATTTTATTTAATCGAAATTTTTCGACGAAATACGGGGTGGTTTTAACAAACCTCTCTGCTGGCTTTTGAATTTTATTGCGGCACACGGGGTCGCAATATGAAATATGTTTTGTTAGTTTCATGTGTCATTTGTAAATTATTTTAATCTTGGGTAAAAAAAGTAGGTAAGAATGAGGGTTGGGGATGAAATGGTCATATTAATCGGAGATGAACGTAACTTTTGTATGTGTGTAAAAATGGACATTATTTTAGTAGAACAACTTTATATGGAAGGAAATTATTACACAATAATCAAAATATTTTGTTTAATTGTGATTGAAATAATAATTGAAAAATTTGTTAATCTTTCTAGTAATAATAATTTAAAAAATAATTGAAATAATTGAAATGATTTGTCAATCTTTTCAATAACAATAATTGAAATATCTTGCTAATTTTTTTAATAATAAAAATTGAACTAATTTGTTAAATGTTTCCATTTGTTGAATAATAAAAATAATTTGTTAAAGCAATGACCATCTCTCTAACGACGGAATAAGATATAAAAGAGATTTGAAGGTAAATGTTAAAGAATGATGTAGGTGTTTCTAAGGAAGAAACGGACAAATGTCGTCGTTCCGACGGAACAGCGTTAAATTAAAGGGTACCTCGCAATTTTTCGCCGTAAATCTTATTTTCCTGGAGTGTACCCGGGGGCGATCTCGAGTATTCGACGGTACAGGGCTTCAAAATTTCGAACGCGGCCCACGTAAACGCTAAAACGCCCCCATGATTCAATTCGCATCAGTACCATCCCCCGGTGTTCTCCCTTTTTGCAACCCCTTTTCTGTACATCCACGAAGGCGAGCTTTCTACCAGCATCCACGAACATATCCTGCAACGCGTCAACCTGCACGTTATTCTCCACGATTGTCTCCTTTTCACGTATCCTTTGTGATCGCACTCCTTTTTCATCGTACCCGATAGAATGACCATTTTCCGCGTTTCCGTTCCGCCATATTGCGCACGGTTTTTCGACAAATTGCACGGGTAACTGCTGTCGTTTACCATCGAGGCAGTTAATTTTTAGTTGAATCGTTTTTAACTTTATTGTCGATTGCGTGTTTGATGTTTTGTTGGGGAATTTTGGATATTTTTATGTGCAGGTCAAAATGGTGGTGGGCAAATGAAGTCATTTGCAATACTAAGATTTTTCGATTCTCAGATTTTTCAATTCTTAGATCTTCAATTCTCAGATTATTCAATTCTTAGATCTTTAATTCTCAGACGTTTCAATTGTTACATTTTCAAATCAGATATTGTCAATTCTTATTATTTTGAACCTCCAAATTTTCAATTCTTAGATTTGCAATTCAGAAATTGTCAGTTCTAAGATTTTTCAATTCTGAGTCTTTCAATTCTTCCATTTTCAATTACTACAGCTTCAATTCTTAGATTTTCAGTTCTCAGATTTTTCAATTCTTAGTTATTCAATTTTGAAATTTCCTATTCTGAGATTTTTCAATTCTTAGATTTTCAATTCCTTGATTTTCAATTCATAGACTTTCAATTCTGAGATTTCCAGATCTGAGTTCTTCAACTTTCAGATTTTCAATTCTCAGACATTCAATTATACAATTTTCAATTCTTGAATTTGTAATTTTCAAATTTTCAATTCTCAGATTTCCCTGATTTTCAACCTTCATTTTCGAAATTGACAATCTGACAAATTTTGAGATCAACCTTTAAATAAATCAGAGTCCTAAGAAATGAATGTACACAAATTTTCAATCATGTTTTATACGAACAGAAATAAATTATGAAATAATTCAAATTTCCAAAAGATGACACCCTTACAATTATTCGCAACAGCACATCCCTGCCTACTCGCTAACATGCACTCCCCCAGCGAGTCCCAGATGTAAATACCAAGTAATTCAAAAGTAAATTCCAGCTAACTCATGTCAATCAAATGATTCCGCGAAAACTGGTGCTTTTTCAATGCGACAACTCGCCATTAACGGCGAGAAAAAGCCCAGTTAGCGAGACACGTACGAAGCGGCTTTCCGCAGCGTTTCATGTTTTTTTCAGCTTTGGAACGTCGGCCCTTTCCGCGGGCTGATTCGAATTGATTCGCGGAACGCGATGAAAGGGCCATGGTTCCCGTGAAAGGCACGGAACGCAAACTTTTCATCCTGGCGAGACTTCTTCTCGGCGTTTTCTAACCATTCGTGGCTCTTCATTCCTCGACGTTTTCGAGCCGAGCCGGTGAATCGCGGTTTCGGCTTACTTGAAAAGCCCGGCCGTGTTCGCCGTCCTCTTTCGCTTACTGACCGGGAAGAATTAAACACCGTTGACGCGCTTATTCAGAATTATCGCGTGCGAAGGGTTGGAACTAGGGCCTTCGTGGTTGAACCTGTTTAGACTGTAAACCCTTTCAGAACGTTCACGGTTTGTCCATCGTTGGAAAGATTGTGAGTTGATCAATTTAGAATGAAACGTAATAATGTGCTTTTAGAAGGCAATTAAAGCTTTCGATTTGGTGATGTTAAGGAATATGCTATATATCGTGAAGTTCAAATATTTATGAGGGTTCTGAGTGAATTCAATGTGAGTGCGCATAATTGAATCGCGTGGAATTGAGGAGTATAGAATTGAATTATGTAAACTTGTATTTTGTGGAATTGAATTGAAAGGAATTGTATTGTGAAGAATTGAGTTGCACAGAATTGAATCGTGTGGAATTGAATCATGTGCAACTGTATCTTATAAAATTAAAATTTTACAATTGAATTTTGAAGAATTGAGTCTCGCAGAATTGAATCTCGTTGAATTGAACCATGTATAATTGAATCACGTAGAATTGAATCTTGAGTAATTGAATCTTATAGAATTGAACTGTGTACAATTGAACCATGTATAATGGAATCTCGTTGAATTGAACCATGTATAATTGAATCACGTAGAATTGAATCTTGAGTAATTGAATCTTATAGAATTGAACCGTGTACAATTGAACCATGTATAATTGAATCTCGTTGAATTGAACCATGTATAATTGAATCACGTAGAATTGAATCTTATAGAATTGAACCGTGTACAATTGAACCATGTATAATTGAATTTCGTTGAATTGAACCATGTATAATTGAATCACGTAGAATTGAATATTGAGTAATTGAATCTTATAGAATTGAACCGTGTACAATTGAACCATGTATAATTGAATCTCGTTGAATTGAACCATGTATAATTGAATCACGTAGAATTGAATGTTCTGGAATTGAATCTTGAGTAATTAAATCTTATACATATAAATGAAATGGCGCGAAGTTGAAAATCGTTCACAGAGCTACATATTCGTTTCAATACCGACCAGATATCCATTATAATATAACGTTTCTTTTACGCGGGCGAAACTCGTATATCCGTCAAAACTCTGGCATTCGTCGGAATTGAAATACCGCGTCTATTCTGTAGCCTGCTTTTCCATAGATCTACCAGTAAACTAATAAAATCCCGTATCTCCGTAAAGCCGCCGCAAATTGAGTTGGAAGATCAATATTTACTTTGAAAATCTCAAAGCTTACTTCTGCTCTTTGCGTTCGCTCTTTCTCGCCCCGTGTCATCCGCCGTTTTGTTAACCCGCGATCCACTCTTTGCAATTAAAATTTCCGCCGTCTTCGGCGATGTGACGCGAATTCGAGTCTTGCGTTATGATTTGTCAGGTGCGTCAGTCAGAACCAACTAAACTGGCCATCGAATTACTATTATAAATTTTCAGTTGCACTATTTTGACGGGTCCGACTCGTGACGCATTCGTGACGCACTTATGATACTCGTGACGCACTTGACACTCGTGACGCACTCGTGATACTCGTGACGCACTCGTGATACTCGTGACGCACTCGTGATACTCATGACGCACTTGTGACGCACTCGTGATATTAGCGACGCACTCGTGACGCACTATTGATACTTATGACGCACTCGTGACGCACTATTGATACTTATGACGCACTCTTGACGCACTCATGATACTCATGACGCACTTGTGATATTCGTGACACACTCGTGACGCACTATTGATACTTATGACGCACTCTTGACGCACTCATGATACTCATGACGCACTTGTGATATTCGTGACGCACTCGTGACGCACTAGTGATACTTATGACGCACTCTTGACGCACTTTTGACACCCGTGACAGTCGTGACGCACTCGTGATGCACTCGTACTTCAGCTATGATAAGTTCTACTTGAATTTTTAATACGCTTCAACTTGGAGTTCAAATCCAATAATTTGCATAATCAGCGATTGCTTAACACCACATCGACATAACGTGGTTATTTAGTTCTGACGCACCTGAGATATAAATCACCGTGCAAATTTTCGTACGTGGTAATTCGATGGCCAGGGACATCACAGTTACAATATTGAAACAGACAAAGAAAGTCGTTATGTCAATTTGGTGTTATACAGTCTTTGACAAATTATTGTACTCCAAATTGAGTATTAAAAATTCATGTAAAATTGATCGCAGCCAAAGTGCGTCAGACCCGAAATAATGCAGGGGTTTAAACAGAAACTGTCGGAATGCCGAGGCAAAAAAAGTTGATCAGAGGAGAAAGTTCACGCGGATTGCCTTTGTGCAACTAGAACGTCGAAGTTCCGTGTAAGATTAGGACGATCGTTTGTGCGGACTTACAGGCATTCCAAGGAACACCGTCAAAGACACGGGGATGCTTCAGCGAGAGGTAGGTCACCCTAATGATCACAGGGTTGAAACCGAAATTCCACGACAACGGGGCGAATCAGACGCGCTATGCAAAGCCGAATCTGCTCCGCTGATGAGCAGCTGCCGGCGTCGCGTCGCTCGCAGACGATCGTGTTTTTGCAGCAAATCGAACGGCGCCGTGACAAAAGTAATTCGAAAATTTCTAATTGAACAAAGAGACCAATCAACGGGTCCGATTTAACGTGACTCTCCGACTCTACTGGATGAGATCCAATTTTCT
Organism: Megachile ligniseca; assembly: GCA_945859555.1. Taxonomy (NCBI): domain Eukaryota; kingdom Metazoa; phylum Arthropoda; class Insecta; order Hymenoptera; family Megachilidae; genus Megachile; species Megachile ligniseca. The sequence continues at coordinate 5,091,023 of OX243792.1, forward strand.
GCTACTCGGTATCACGCTGTGCAATTCTGGACTTCGTTTCGTACGGATCGATGCTGTTCAATTCTTGTTACAATTCTACGGAATTCGAGACAATTCTACGGATTAGAGTACTACGATATTTAATTCTGATTGCTGTAAGAACTTTACGAGGCTTACTGTATTTTGCAATTCTACACAATTCAATTCAATGTAATTCAATTCGGAGCATTCAATTTTATAGACTGTAAAACAATGAAAGTTCCACATATTACTATTCTAAGAACGCACAATTCTTGAAACAATTTCCTAACTATCCTGATTACCTTTAATCAAAAAGCCGTAATCAACCGATCGCAGTCTGGAATAATCCCGACGTGTCTCCGACGTCAAAATAATAATCGCACGATTCCGTCGATGCAACGAAGAAATGAAATCACGAGAACGATACCCGAGCGAATCGCTTCAATTTACCGTAGTCAATCCACCATGAGATCTTGATTGACTATAGTTCGAGCTAGTTCAGATTACTAGTTACAACTGGTTACAATATACGAAGCTAATGCTGTTCCGAAATCGTGACCCATCGTACTCTCTGCAACTTCCCTCCATCCTGTTTCATGGTTACGTCTATCCTGTCCGTGCTTTGGCCAAACAATCGTTCGATCGATGTCACGATGTTTGCAAACATGAGTATCTTATTTAAACAAACGTATATTGTACTCGAGTTTTCGGACAATATGGGAGCTGTCCACGTGAAATGCGGCGTATGGAACTGGTCGAGATGCGATATGATAGTGCGAGGTCGATTTGGGAATTATTCAATCTTTCAGATCAGGGATTTTGGGATTGGGAAATTTTGCTGGCAGAAATTTAGAAATTTGGACGTGTAAGAAATTTGAAAATTGAAAAATTGAAAAATTGAAGAATTGAAAAATTGAAAAATTGAAAAATTGAAGAATTGAAGAATTGAAGAATTGAAGAATTGAAGAATTGAAGAATTGAAGAATTGAAGAATTGAAGAATTGAAAAATCTAAAAATTGCAAATAACAATTTAGAAGTTAAACAATTATTAAACTTGACTACCTGTCACCACTCTACAATTATTCATTAACTAAAAAAAATATGCAAGTCCTATAAATAAATATCCCCAGACCATTCTATAAGATTTCTTCGTATCATTCACAATTATCAAAGAGCAAATCTCTGTACGATCTGTTATATTTAGAAACATCTTGAAGGATAGGATAATGGATGAAAAGGTACGGGCAAGTTCGAAAATTTATAAGAAAAATTTCTCGAAAGGATAAGAAGATATTGAGTTTGATATCTGAAGATGAACAATTTCACAGAATGTTCAAAGTTCCATTTCTTAGCTCAGAAAACAGCGTCTATGGTAAAAGAATCAATAAAGGTAAGAGCAACTAAGTATATTTGCACTTTTCTAGTCCGTCCTGAGAATGTTCACAACTTTTGTATTTCGTTCGATATTTATTGTTTAACGTCCTTTGTTTGTATCGGATAATTTCTCGAACTTTTTCCATTATTGAATTAAAACCAGGTACATATTGGGTTTGTGGTAAATTCTAGATAAAAATCATTTTGCTACTCAATATTTTTCTTCAAATTTTATTTAATATTTAAATATTTACAATTGTTATATTTTAAGTGTCAATTTAATGCCATTGAATGTAGTAAACAATTTGTAATCATGTTAAGTGTTTAATTCAAACAATTGAAATAATTGAAATGTTTCAAATGATTTCAATTAATTAGAAATGCAGGAAATTAAGAAATTCAAGTAATTCAAGTAATTCAAGTAATTCAAGTAATTCAAGTAATTCAAGTATTTTAAGTATTTAGAATAAATTATTCGAAAGTGCAGAAGAAAATGGAAGATACTAAAAGTTGATGGCAAATAAAATTCTAATGATTTGAAAAGTGTAACTTACTACTCACATTGTTGATACATGAAATATAAACGAAGGGATATACGATGAATAATTTCATGTCTAACGATGAAAATTGAAATTTCCTTCGCGTTTATTAACTAGGTAGAACAGTTTAAAGGGAGTAAAATTTCCGAGAAATGTTTTGCAATCGATTTAGCAGTAAATCGTTTCGCGGCCAATTAACAAATAATGCAGTCGTGCAGAGTAGCATCAACGGCACGCATTTAAACGGGGCGATAATTCACCGAACCGTCCCCGATATCCCTGATTTCACGGAAACGGTGAAAGGGCAACGAGCAATGGCGTCCCAAACGAGGTTAATCGTGGTAAGTTTCCGTAGTAACTTTATGCCGTTCTGTTAGCCGCGCAGTTCGCTGTTCCGCTGTACCGTATCGTCGCAAATAGGCTGATTTATTGGCAATTATGGATCGACGACAAATGCCAGCCGTTTGCGGGTCGACTGTGGTAACCCTAGTACAGAGTAATAATTACAGAGAAGATCTATGAACGCGAACCGTGCTGTTTCTCCTTCTTTCTGCGCCGTTTCAAACTACCTTCCTCTAACTTTCGCTGTGTCCCCGTTGCTTTGTTCACACCTCGACGTATTACATTTTCACACGATTTTCTATGGTTTCGATAATTATTACTTTGTTAACAAGAATCCTGTACTTATAGCAATTTGAAGTTGGGGTGATGCCAGAAATGGGCAAATCTGGTGATCGGACATGAAATCAAGGGAGGATTTCAATCTTTCAAATTTTTAATGTTTACAACTTTCTAACTATCACGTATTAAAATTTTTTATTTGTCGGAGCTCCCATTTCTAATAGACATATTTGTCACTTTGTCAATTTGTCACATTGTTAATTTGCCAATTTGTGACATTGTCAATTTGTCACATTGTCAATTTGTCACATTGTCAATTTGTCACATTGTCAATTTGTCACATTGTCAATTTGTCACATTGTCAATTTGTCACACTGTCACACTGTCAATTTCTCAATTCTTCAATTCTTCAATTCTTCAATTCTTCAATTCTTCAATTCTTCAATTCTTCAATTCTTCAATTCTTCAATTCTTCAATTCTTCAATTCTTCAATTCTTCAATTCTTCAATTCTTCAATTCTTCAATTCTTCAATTCTTCAATTCTTCAATTCTTCAATTCTTCAATTCTTCAATTCTTCAATTCTTCAGTCGTTCAGCAGTCTGTAACATATCCCATTTAGCAACGTATACTCCACAACGAACAACCAAACAATTATGCAAAATAAATGGGCGCATATTCAATAAATTACTGTTTTTCCCAGCACGAACAGGTTGAAGACCGTGGCAACATTCAGGATGACCCAATACCTCTCGCACAATCCGCGTGGAAAAGCAGCTGAATAGGCTGGTAATTGCGAGGAAAGGAGGGCGAAAGAGCGGAGGCAGCTTTCACGGGGCTACGCGGAAAATTGAGTTTCGGATATGAAATAATTAATGCGGCTTCGCGAACGAGACGGACGTTACGCGTTACCACATTAGCCCGGTCCTTTCGCCCTCCTCGCCCCCTAACCCGTAACGGATTCAAGGGGTAGCCTCCTTCCATTTCACCTTCGTTCAGCCTCCTGCCCCTGCTTCCGGCTATAACTCAAAATCCCTCAGGTGTGCTAACCGCGTATGCCGGCGGTCACGTTGGAATGTTAGGCCGCGAGCTTCCACCGTTATTAAGCCTCGTTCACATTCGCAGTCTGTGCACGTTCCACGCGACATGTACACACACGTGTATGTATGCTCTGGACAGCCTCGACCCTTTTAGGTATTGAAACTTCGACGAATTTCCATGAGTACACCCACGGGAGGGGGCTACTTTATGACGCTCGTAATAAGACGTCGTTTACGATTTTCAACTTCGGTTTATCTATCGCGAAAATTGAGATTACTGTTTTGGGGTTTCTGATTGTTTCAATGATGATTCGATGATTTATGGAATGGGGTTGTTGCGATGCTTGGATGATATAATGTGTAGGTGATATAGTGCAAAGATATACAATGCGTTGCAATATGAATGAAGGCTATATAACGAGTGGAAAGAGGGTGAATGGCGATATAACGCGTGGTAATACGATACAGCGATATAAGACGTAGTAATGCGATGCAAGGAGATATAACGTTTTGCGATATAACGCGAGGCAATGTAAGACAAGGCGATACTACATTTTGCAATATAATGCGAGACGATACAACGCGTGGCAATATAACACGAGGCGATAGAATGTATTATACTATACTACAAGGTAATGCAACGCGTTATAATTCGACGTAAGATGTAACACATGGTAAAGTGACACAAGGCGAAATAACACATTGTAATACAATGAAATGCGATATAACGCGAGGCAACAGAACGTCCATCATACGAACACATATTGAAATTTTATTAATAATTTTGCTCACTAACGAATCATAGGTGATATGAATTTGCAAAATTATTGCATTCTCGTGCTTTATTGCATTTTTTCATGGTACACAATCGTCGAATTTTGTTTGGCAAAACAGCAGCTAATGAACGTACTTATTCCAAGCTTCAATTGGACATGCTCGATTTAGAAATAACTAGTATTAAATGCGCAAAATCAAGGTTCATGGAACGCAGAAAGTATACAATTATGCAAATAGGTTTCAGTACCGGAGTTACTGCTTCGGCTCCGCGCTCATAATTAAAACGTTTACTTTGCCAACAATAATAAGCGGTAAGCGTATACAGAAGCTGGAGGCGTACATTCGCCAAGTGTCTCTAATATATTAACATTCGCCTTAAACAACCTACTAAATAAAGAATAAATTCGAATTTGAATAATTTATTCCGAACTGTGTTTGCAATTGCGAAGAAACATCGTTCCGCTCTTGCACAACTGACAAATTTTCAGAGAATGAGAAAATTTTATCTGATGTTTTATAGAAACGAAGTCACTAGATTGTACCCTTCCGCGAGACTTCTTTCCAGTTGCGTGCAGTGTTCGTATCTTTAAATCTCCGCGAGCCATTTTTCAATATTCAATTTATTTCGGATTAACGATATTTGGTAACAGAGTAAATTCAGCAATTAACAAAAACCAGCACAGTTATTTATCGGCTGTGAAAGCTTGTACCCAGATTGTAGGTGTTGGTTCGAAAAACAATAACAGTAAAAGAGTCGCAAACAGCCACGGATTATTTCCAGGAAATGCGTGGTGAAAATGTTCGTACACACCTGTGGACAGTCGGTTAACGAAAATTAAAGGTCAGTTATGCAAAACGCCGGAAATATCGGGGCTGTATCGTCGACAAATAAATTCATTAGAAGGGTCGAATGGAAAAAAAAGCGCCGCCGAAAAGAGAGAGAAGGAGAACGAACGTGGACGAGCGCCGGGCGTTTTTTCTGCTTCCGATTAAATTTATTGTCCTTTAAATCCCAAAAGCGCCAATCGTATTAAACGGGCGGCGGTTTAATCGAAAGTTAAATTTTACGAGACGACGAATGAATCAAATTTAACGACGCAGTAAAGGGATTAGCTCCGCGTGTAACAACGCTGTTCAATATTTAATCGATGTCTGATGTGATGCCTTTCGACGACGCTAATATTTGACGACGTGAACCGACTCCCTACTTTGCTCTCGCATTATTGCCAATCGAATATTTCATACAAAATTATCTCGCCGGCAACATGAAGTCTGCCATATATATTTTACACAACGGAGGTCGATTAGTTTAATTCGATTTACGATAAATTTAGTCGTTGATTTAATTTACAAATTTTGTCGATTTATTGAACATTAAACAAGGCTGTTGGAAACAAATTTCTGATGCACTACGTTTACCGCACTGTATCAGCTACTGTTATATTGCCACGCATTATATAGCCTTGAATAGCACTTCAACATGTTGTATCACCTCTTGTTACATTGCAACGCGTTATATCGCCATGCGCCCCATTACCACACGTTGTATCGCCATGCGTTATGTTACAACGCGTTATATTGCCATTCGTTATATTGCAACCCGCTGCATAGCTTTGCGTCGTATTACCACGCGTTATATTGCCTCACGCCGCAATTCCACGCGTTATATCGCCATGCGCCGTATTACCACGAGTTATATCACTGCGTGTCATGTTACAACGCGTTCTATCGCCATGCGTTATATTGCAACCCGCTGCATAGCTTTGCGTCGTATTACCACGCGTTATATCGCCGTGCGTCATATTACAACGCGTTGTATCGCTTTGCGTCGTATTACTACGCGTTATATCGCCTCACGCCGCAATTCCACGCGTTATATCGCCGTTATGTTACAACGCGTTATATTGCCATATATTAGAACGTGTTGTATAGCCTCGCGGTATATGGCAACGCGCTGCATTTCCTTGTATCACATCACCACACGTTATATAGTCCCGCATTATATAGCCACGTGTTGCGCTTAAAACTCTGTACATCTCATTCCTGTTCTACCTAAACATTTAGAGTAGCCATTGAAAATTCTGAATACACGAATCGCACGAGGTATCTGTTCTACACCGGTATGCAATTCGAAAGCGAAATAAACGCGTAATTGAGGGAGCATAGAGTGCAAAGTAGTTTGTTTGAGCGATAAATCGGAATAGCCGAACAAGTATAGCGGAACAACGCCTGGCGTAGCAAGTAGTGTAGGGCGGCGTGTGGTCAGACGCACGGTCAGACAAGCAGAATAGGTCTGTAACTCGGCAGCCAAGTGGGAATAGGTGGAATAGATAAATAGTTGGAAGTGACACTATAGCGGTTGACCAGACCGAACCGCCGTATTGGCTGATGGAGGCGTTAGATTGGCCAGCCGTACAGTTATCCGACGGATCGAGTGCTCCTCAGAGTTGGACTTCTCGGTAGAATCGTCAGATTGCTCGGTCCAAGGTAGTTGTACTTTGGCCAGAACGTCAGACGAACACTTTCGGTCAACGCGCTGCCCGTCGGAAGTTAACGGCTAGATCGAGCGCGGATTAAACTCGCTCGATTTCCGTTATTTCACTCCATTTTTATTCACATCTTGACATAATTTATTTATTTATTTTTTCGACAAATTTCGATTGTCTTAATAACGTATACTACTTGTGATACTCGCGATGCACTCGTGACGCACTTGTGATACTTATGACGCACTCGTGACGCACTTGTGACGCACTCGTGACGCTCATGACGCACTTATGATATTTCTGACGCACTTGTGACGCAGTGATGGTACTCATGACACACATGTGACGCACTCATGATACTCATGACGCACTCGTGACGCACTCGCGACGCACTAGTGATATTCGCGACGCACTTTTGACGCACTAGTGATACTTATGACACACTCGTGACGCACTGGTGACACCCGTGACAGTCGTGACGCACTCTTGACGCACTGGTACTTCAGCTATGTCGAGTTCTACTCGAATCTTTAATACTATAAAGTGTTCGAAACAGAGGGAAATAAAGCAATGGTAGAAATCCGGTAGGACAACGTGAACCGTGGAGGACAATCCGAAGGCGTCGTTCCGTCGTTCTCGATTGGTCGATTCATTAACGAGCGGCCACTTTTCGTCGCGAACGACAGCGGCGTCGATCGATCGCGATCGGTAGGTACACTCATCCCGTTCGTCCCTCGAATGGCCCATTCGTCGTTCACATTTACCACTGATGGTTTTGCACGCAATTTGGAGTGACGCCAGGACGTGGTTTCCCACGAGCATCGTGGAGGAGGTGGGGCACCACGGACCCGGGGACACCGAGGGCTCGAGATTGCGAGATGGAACAGAAGATAGGCAGGCCGATCGCCGGACGAGAACGCGGCCGTATCCGAGCGGATTGCCAAGTGGCCACCGCCACGTATCGGACGAGTCCGGCGGTTTGCCATTAAATTGGAACCGAACTCTCCAAGTTCATGCTTTATTTAGGAGCACCGTCATTGGACTTCCTGATTCGACGACGAAGGAAACATTGCCCCTGGTGCCTTGTTCCCTTTTCGCCCTTTCTACTTCTTCACGGTGCAACAGCCATCGTTTGACGCTCGATTTGTAATCTCGGCAACTTTCGCCAAGGTGTGAACCGCACTGAATTGAAAGCTTACAAGCACAGAATCTTCTCGATAGAAACGATTTTCCGATAGGAAAGTTTGCTGAATTTTCTTTGTGGGAACAATTAGTTTATTTTTGATTTGTAACTTTTTACGACCGGCATAGAACGTTCTATACTACGCAAGTTTTATTTTATTTAATTATCGTTGCACAGAGGTAATTAGGTCAGGTTAAACATTGAAAAATACATCGACAATTTTTTCAACAATATCACAAGTTTTATTGAATTTTTTATTGTGAGTCCATGCAGAGGTTAAGTGAGGTCAGGTTTGCATTTAAGTACTGTATTAATAGTTTAGTGAAATCTGTGTAGTGAAGCTCCTAAGTGGTACAATGAAAAATAGTTAATGGTACAGTAACTGTCAAATAACAATTCTGCAACTTACCACGTTCGAAGAAAATAACGACGCACAAAATGGTGGCCATGCATTCCACGATAAAGGAAGACGAAGAACGAGGTAACCAAAAACCGATTGCTGATAGAACGTATCCGTTGAACTCTATGGAGACAGCAAATTTCTATATCGAATCGCTGAATCAGGACTCAAATTCGGGTGTTTCATTTGTCGTACAACTTGTCCGGCCAATTGAGCGGCTCATTTTCCAATATTGGAAACCGATGCAAAAAATCCCATCGGAACACACAATATCCGCGGCTCAGTTTCAACAAATATTCGGACGCGTCGAAGAAAAATATTTACCGTACAATATTTAATGAGATAACATTTCATAAAACGTAGCGAGGAATTATGGGGTCGCCGCGTTATAAAACAATCGCGATCGATTGTTGCCCGAGCGTGTGCAAATAATCTGCCGTTCGAATATAAAGCGTTCCGCGAATAAACGAGCGGAATCGAAGGAACCACTCGGGTTAATTAAATTTAAAACCGAAATAATTTGGCGACACTGTCGGTAATTATTACCATACACGATATTTATGCGCGCGACAAACATTTGTTTCGCAGCGAGCTTATAATTTCCGTGTAATCTTCTCTCTGTGCGTTCTCCGCCTATCGGAAAGTTAATTAAAATTTAATTACGTTTGCCCCGCGGTGAATAATACCGTGTTCCTTTAAAGATGTTTATAATGCGCTCGATAAAAACCGGCGAATTGTATCGCACGGTAATCATGTAAAAATCACATTAATTCGTTGTTCCTTCAATTATTATTGCCGGGTAATTCGTTAACTCTGTTTCAATCAATATTACTGAAATTAGCAACGGTATTATGCACCGTTCTTATCATTAATTAACTGTTGGTACGTTATTCACTGCTATTGTATAATTAGTATACTCTTAACAGTTACTACTTCATTGTTCGCGTAATAATCATGATTAATCATAGCAAATATTATTGTAACAATCGTGCTTAGTAACAGCAAATATACAATAGTAACAGTCGTCATTAATAGTAATCTATAGTAGTATTAAAGTAACGAAGTTACGAGACGTCTCACAGAAAACAAAATGGCCGACCTCGACGTAGTAACTAACCTAACTTAACCTTCATACAAACACAGTACTTAAATAAAACATACAAAACATATCGAAAATACAAAAGTAACGATATAAAGTAAGAAAGTAACTATTGAAAGTGTGATAATGGAATCGTTTCAGAAAAAAAATGGACGAGGTACTCTTTTATCGACGCGTAGAAGAGTATCCAGGGGATCCTCGTTGGCAGCGAAAGGGACGAAAAGGGAGAGCAAGGATTTTTCTTCGCGACACGCAAAGCGTGCAAATTAGAGTGGTGGAACGGTAAAAGGAAGTTCCGCGGTGTTTCTAAATTCGCGGGACTCCTGAAATATCAAATTATCGCGCGGCGAACTTTCAATTTAATTAATGGCAATAGAAGTTCGGTGACCCAAAACTTCAACGCTTCGTCGGCACGAAATTGTTTCCTTTTTTCTCCCCTTTTTCCTCTCTCCCTATCCCGATTCTTTCCGTTCTTTTCGTTCTATCTTCCGGCGGTATTCGCACTTCTCGCTGGTATAAATAGAAACGAGCCCGGTGGGAAACCGTTGCACCATCGTGCTAGTAAATTAACACTAAGAATAATAAAAACCCGGACAGTGGTGGTGGAGTAATTGTATAGGGGGAGTAATGGCGGTGGTTGATTGACAGAGGAATATTAGAAAGAGGGGTTATGTAGTATAATAATGGTATACTGGTACAATTGTAATGTCACTAGATTATAGTCACTATATTATAACCGCTATTACTCTGCTAGTTTAATTCCATGTAATGGAATTACATTCCATTTATGACTACTACTCAGGTAGTAGTACTATTATTACTATGGTGGTGCTATCAATGATTATTATATTCTGCTATAGGTTCATATATCCCTAGATTTCTATGCTGTTCTATTCTTCGCCATCCATATACTGTATCCCCACATCCCTAGCTATGCTGATATATTCATACACCCTTGCATCCTATACCTCACATATGTGTATATTCACATCCCTGTATTTCTGTACTCATATGTTCCTATGCTGATATAGTCCTATATATCCCAATATCATTTCTATACCTCCATACCCCTATATTCCTACATCCCTGTATCTTTATACCTCTAAAGTACATATGGTGGCATATCCTTGTACCCCTCCATTCTTATACCCCTATACCCCTATGCTCCTACATCCCTGTATGCCTATGCTGCTATATGTCTATACTATTGTGTCTTTATACTCCTATTTACCTATGTTGCTATATCCTTATACCCCTCCATTCCTATAGCACTATATCCCTAGACTCCCCATACCTATGCCCTTATATGCCTATATCCTCCATCTCTACACCCCTATATCCCTCCATCTCTACACCCCTATATGTCTATATTCCTATATCCCTCCACCTCTACACCCCTATATCTCTATATCCCTCCATCCCTATACCCCTATGTCCCTGTATGCCTATATCCCTTATATCCCTATATCCTTCCATCCCTATACCACTATATGCCTATATCTCTATATTCCTCCACTCCTACATCCCTATATCCCTATATCCCTTCACCTCTACACCCCTATGTCCCTATATCCCCCCATTCCTATACCCCTATGTCCATGTATGCCTATACCCCTATGACCTTACATCACTATGTCTCTGTATCCCTATACCCCTTACATCCCTACATCCCTATAAATCGCAACATCTCCAGCTGCAAAAAGCGCAACAGCACGATAGATCACAGAAAAAACGAGCAGTTCGAGCGCATCCGATGTTCGCCGCTGAAAGCAGAGAGAACCGGAAGACCGCGAGGGACAAGGGTGGAAAAAAAGTGCTTGCAAACAGGCTTGCGGTGTGGTGATTCAATTTAAAATGGACCGCGGAAAGGACGATATCTCGCGGGTGTGTATAGGAACTCGCGGATGACACACGCCTCGTTTCCACGGGCATTATATTACTTTCTATTGGCTCTCGTCACCCTATACGAACAGAAGGAAGGGGATGAAAACGAAAGGGTGGCGAGAAGAGGAACGGTGCAAGCTTGCACCGCGAAATCCGCACTCATAAAAGCTCCATTTTACACGTTTCGATGGCACCGGGGAATAGCGTCCGTTGCGCGATATTTTTTTTTCTTCTACGTCCTGTTTTTTTTTCTATTCTGCGCCGCGCTTTTTCGCACGGTGCGACTGCGCTCGCATAACCGATACTGAATTAGGGGCGAGGACTATGCTTTATTTTTGCTGCTCTATGGAAATTTATTTTTGTCCTTGATGTTCTTACATGCTCTTATATGTTACATGTTCTTACATGCTCTCACATGTTCTTACATGTTCTTATGTGTTTTGGTATGTTCTTGTATGTTCGTACATGTACTTATATGTTCTTAGATGTTCTTACAAGTTCATACATGTAACTTTGTATATTTTTGTACACTTCCACATATTTTGCTATAACATACAGCATATGTTCAACATAATTAAGTCATCTTTTTATAACAAATAACAGAAACAAATTTTACACATGTTCACACATAGTCATTTTTTCAAATCAACAACATATTGATTTTCCTTGATGAATTTCTGCGAGTAACAAAATAAATCACCATTTAATCACCATAAATTAAGTTTGCAGTATTTAAGAACACATAAATGTAATTTCACCGAAACAGCAATGGAGCGATTATTTCTGTCCCGGAGTTTTATCGCTACAAAAAAGAGTGTCCAGAGGTTTCATAAATATCCTCATCTGACTTTTCGATAAATTTCTCCACGCCGAGCGAGCCGTTACGCTCACTAGGAGCCGAACAACACTAAACACGCCCACAAAAGAGACCACGTCCCGACAGGATACGTGACCACGATGCACTCTTGCAAGCCCACAGATTGAATCACCGTGTCGATCGAGCTTACCCCTTTTCTCGACTGATGAACTGGCCGAGCATTCAACGCGAACGCACAGGGTGTTGTTAATACTGTGGACGGGCTGTTTAGACGGGCTCTAAACAATTCAAGCTTTTGTGCTGATCGATAAATTCCTTTATTTCGATATTTTATCAATGGAAAAAAGTAATTATATTTTGTACTGTTCTTTTTTTTAATTTATACACACTTATAAATAATAGAGACAATTTTTACTTGTACATATCATTTTTATTTATAATCAATACATATCAAATTTTGGTACATTAGGGTGTCGTTTGATATATGTAAAATTCACATATGGCAAAATGTACATTATTACATATGTGAAATTAACACATGTCAAGATATGCATTACTACATATGTGAAATTAACACATGTCAAAACATACATTACTACATATGTGAAATTAACACATGTCAAAACATACATTACTACATATGTGAAATTAACGCATGTCAAGATATGCATTACTACATATGTAAAATTAACGCATATCAAAATACACATTAGTGGAACTACCATTTAATATACATAAAGTGATAAATCTTCCCAATCGCACTATATGCATACCTAAATCATAAACTTGACATACAGTAAATAGTAAAATCGAAAAACAAATCTGTACCCTAATTAATTATAACCAGATTACTATGGAATTTAAACAAAAAAAAATTTCTCTCGATTACCATAAATCCTTTCAAGCTTCCTTTTATCCTCGAAAAAAAAGGAGAAGATTGATCAGCGCTCGTTCTGTCTTCGTTCGAAAAAGTTGATTGGTTATCAGCGGCGTGCCGCGATAACAGGTGGACTGTTATCAGAATAAATTCACAGTCGATTTTTCGACGCTCGTTACGCCCGGCACGAGATTCATCAGAAAGCAAACGTTTCGCGTCCACGATTGTCCCCCTCTTGGTCGATCGATTATATCCTTCGAAAAATGCAAACACCCTTCCTCGTGCAGCTGCTCCATTTTTCCCTTCCCCGCCGCCTTTTTTTTTGTCATCTTTCAGCCAAGAATTTTTCAATATTCGCTACACTTCCCTCGGGATGTTCCCGCGTATCGATATTCCATTTCGTCGAGCGAATCGAGCGACGATGGCGACGTTGCACAGATCATCGAGGAGGAGAGAGAGAGAGAGAGGTGGAGAGAAAAAAGTTGGAACACGTTGAAAGATGTGACGAGGCCGTCGTTTACCTTTATCGTAGCCTTTATCTTCGTCGGGGTCATTACATGGACGCACCCTCGGTCTGGACCGTCACTATCCTGGGGAATTTATTTGGTCGCGGTTGCTTATGGTGTTGTGGGAAACATCTGGGGAGAGTCTAGGAATTTTGGGAAATTTTGCATTAAATGTTGGGAGGATGGGAAGTTGAGAGGTGGCGAATTTGGGAAGATGGGTAATTAGGAAGTTGGGAATTTAGGAAGGTGGGAAATTAACAAGTTGGGAATTTAGGATGTGGGAAATTAACAAGTTGGGAATTTAGGAAGGTGGGAAATTAACAAGTTGGGAATTTGGGAAGATGGGAAATTGAGTAGTTGGGAATTTGGGAAGGTGGGAAATTAACAAGTTGGGACTTTGGGATGATGGGAAATTAACAAGTTGGGACTTTGGGAAGGTGGGAAATTAACAAGTTGGGAATTTGGGAAGGTGGGAAATTAGCAAGTTTGGAATTGGGGAAGGTGGGGAATTAGCAAGTTGGGAATTTAGGAGGGTGGGAAATTAACAAGTTGGGAATTTAGGAAATTGAAGACCTGTAAATTTGGAAATTGATGAATTTGAAATAGTAGGAGAAATTTGGGAATTATAACAATTTTAGAATTTGTAAATTTGTAAATTTGTGAATTTCAGAATACAGAATATAAAGTAACATTTTCAACAATTTCAATAACAATCAAAAACATATGTATAAAAAAATGCAAAATCTCTGTAGTATATTTGAAAGATAATACAGGAAATTGTTAAATAAATAAAGAAAATGAGAAAATCCTACGCCTGTGCTCTCCCCGTTCCTTGTAAACGAGGTCCGTTCGAAATTTCGATTAAATGGGATTTCGATATGCGCGAAACATGTCCCGAAGGGAAATTTAGCGAGCTCTGTATTAGCCTCGTTGCAAGGGAGGGGGTTGCAAGGGGGTACGAGACGGGTTCGGGGAAACGAGGTAGTTTTCGCCGATAAAGTCATTGGCCGTTCGGCTGGATAATGCGAAATGAAATTGTCACAATAATCGTTGGCGATCGTATACCGCTGCGACTGGATAAACTTGGACAGTTATACAGGGTGGTCAGTTTATTCAAGGGATAGTTGACAGATCTACCCTTAGATAAAATATACACGTGTGCAGTGTTAAATTTTTGTGTAATGGTAAAATAAGTTTAAATTCAAATAACTGTTTGATGTACCACGAGTTTGACGAAGATGGACTTTAATGAATTATACTAGAGAAATTTAATGAATTATTTAATGTCTTATATGAGAAGTGTCTGGTAAGATTATACAACAACAAAAATCACTGATATATATTTCTAATATTTACATCTTTTCTTTTTTTTAAATCTACGTTTAAATCAAGCGCGCAAGTCAGGCGCATGCGCAGTTACGCAACAAATATGGCAGTGCCGCTCTTCTTCGCCTCAAATATTTTTACTATTATGCATATTATGTACACTAAAATGATGTATAATTATGTATATAAAATACTACGTACACCGTGTATATTAAATATTTTATTACACAATAATTAAACTTATAATAAGTGAAATGCTGACGTACGTTAATTACGTACTTCCCACAATGTAATTTTTAATTGTTCAATTTTTCCACGCAGTTGTTCGAAAGTTGTAAAACGAAGGCGATGTTCGACTACGTTGAAATATTAATTTTGTTCGCGACTTGAAACAGCGGTAACGCGTATCGTTCATTATTAACGCTCTGGTTTCGTACAACCCCTTTACCCTTTGGTGAAATCCACGCTCGTGTGATTCAATATTTCACGAGTCGCGTTTCTTCCTTATTACAGCCATTAGATCCCTTATGGTTTATTTTGGAAGTTGTTATATCCAGGCTCGTTGTTTTCGTGAAATACCCAAATACTAAAATCCTAAAATCACGAAATCCTCAACTCTCAAAATTCCAAATTCTAAAGCAATTTTTTAATTTTACTTGATATGTCTTTTAATCAAACAATTAATATGGACAATTACAATAGAATTTAGAAAAATACACTGGCGCCATTTTGAAGGAGTCACCATTACCTACCGCTCATGACTGGCCGCCATTTTATCGTGTACACCAACGTAATTATAAAAACGATGTCTACAATTATATCTAAATCCAACATCATCCCTACATCACGAAAACTATCATCAAAATAAAATATCAGTAAAATAATTCAAAAATGTCCACATATATCTACATACATCGATAAAATCTATAAATATCTCCGTAAAAAGGATCAGTTTTGCTGCCAAAATTTTGTGGCCGAACATCAGGGTCCTCGGACGACCCTTTCGAGTAGCGGCCATTTTCCGCGCGGCGATTTAGCAAGTTCCAGCAATAACCGAGCGGAACGAGGCGGAGATGAATTCGCCGGGTGAAAAAAAAAGAGAAGAAGTTTTTTTCGTGGCTCTCCCGTGCACGCTTTGATCGGCGGCCCTTCAAAGCACCGACCCCCTGTCTCATTTCGATTCTGTTTTACTCCGCCCGCATATCGATATTCCGGCGAGCCCCCTGTTCCCCTCTTTTCCTTCGACCTTTCTCTTTATTCGCGCCTCCGTCAGGTCGACCAATTTTCGGCTTCGCGGAGAAACGCGAGCGGGAAGATGGAATGAAAAAATAAAAAAGAAAGGAAACAAAAAGTTTCGAGTAAAAAGAAGATTCCTCATTAACCGATGCTGGTACCTCTATGGGGGTGGATGCCGCGCCTAAAGGAGGGTGAAATTTCCCTTTCTGCGCGGAAATGGATTTCCCTGTGAACGATTAATCCGTGAACGGATGAATACGATCGGAGCCTGTTGCGAAATTATCTTCACGTGAAACATCGCTTTGGAGGAGGGCTCTTTCTTTGATCTGGAACGGTTACACTGCTTTGCTCATTCGATTAATCGGGATGGGGGACCGGTCGATTCGGAACGCTGAGAATGTGGATGAGCGGATGGTTCAGGGAGAATTTAGGTCTGTTTGGGATTTTGGGAATTTGGTGCTTGGGATTTTGGGGTAGGCTGAGTTTGGAATTTTGGGGTTTTGAAATTTTAGGATTTTGGGATTTTGGCATTCTGAGATTTTGGGATTTTGAGACTGAGATTTTGGGGTTTTAGGATTCTGGGATTTTAGAATTGTAAAATTCTAATTCCCTAATTCCCAACTTCTCAACTTCCCAAATTTCCAACTTGTTAATTTCCCCACATTCCTAAGTTCCCAACTTGTTAATTTCCCACCTTCCCAAATTCCCAACTTCTCAATATCCCATCTTCCCTAATTCCCAACTTCTCAATTTCTCACCTTCCTAAATTCCCAACTTGTTAATTTCCCACCTTCCCTAATTCCCAACTTGTTAATTTCCCATCTTCCTAAATTCCCAACTTGTTAATTTCCCACCTTCCTAAATTCCCAACTTGTTAATTTCCCATCTTCCTAAATTCCCAACTTGTTAATTTCCCATCTTCCTAAATTCCCAACTTGTTAATTTCCCATCTTCCTAAATTCCCAACTTCCCAATTTCCCATCTTCCTAAATTCCCAACTTCTCAATTTATAAATAATTCAAAAGTTTCAATGTAATTATCGTAACTTCCCGAATCTTTTTACTTCATATCCAATTTAATGTCGCCGGGAGAATAATGCCGTCGCCGATGTCGATAGGATGTATCGATGATGCTCGACACCTGGTTCGGTTTTTCTGAAAAAAAAGGAGAGAAGAATCTACAAGCATCGATACCCGTCACGATCGTTAATTAATCTCTATAACGCGATAGCGTATCCGAGGGAATACAAGCTACCTGTGTGCTAACGAGGTGCGCGTCATACGCGATCGATGTAATTAATAATTAGTTTCTCCATATCAAAGCGATCCTCTGAACTCTGCTTTCTCTGGAGACGTAAATAATTATCCAATAGCCGGGACAATGTAACGTAGTCAACAACGGATGGAGTTGTATGGATCGTTTGACAGAGAAAAGGATTAAAACGTGAGATTCGAAGAACCGGAAACTGAGGAGTCTCTGTGTTCGAATTTCATCGAATTAGGGGGAAATTGTGGTGGGAAATCTTCTATGGAATTTTAACACGAAACTTTATCTTAAAATTTTTATTTCGAATTGTCTCGCTAAGATACGAGTAAAGGTGTAATACATACATACAGGAATTTTATTTTTATTCGGAATTTGAAAGTTCCCGAAGGCACGTTGAAACTGCAAAAGTTCATTAAAAAAAGATTAATGAAAATTGTCAGAGACTCCGATTACTTTCTGCACTTAATATAATTAATTTCTAAGTTTGTGTTCCTTTAATGAGAAGGTTGATCAACTTGAAAGAATTTTGATACGGCAAAGGAAAATTCGATGAGCGTTAATGCAAAGTAAAGGATGAAACGTGAAATTTGATGAGGATATCGTGTACAAAAATATGCTTGATATTTTGGCGCGACATAGTTCAAGTTTCATCGTTAACGAGACATAAATTGGAAGTATATCGGTGTCGGCATGTCATCAAGGGAACATTATGCGAGTTTCGATGCAGATTCCAGCTTACCTAGTCTCTTTGTGCTTCAAATCTTGCCACATGTATCGCATATTAATCTTAGCGTTAATATTAATGTGGAATGCACTTAAAATGGATGAGACCGGCGTATAATATTCCTGTGCTATACACTACCATTATAATAATATCGGATATCTTACTTTTTTACTTTTATGTGAAGTCCAAATTACTATACACTTTCGGTTAACAAAAATTTTTTTAATTGTAAGTTCATAAAAAAAAAAAAGAAAAAATTGAATTTGGTGCCATATATTGTCACATACATACATTGCTAATATCTCAGTGTATTCAATATCATTGAACATATTAACAAACATATTAACGTGTTATGATATTAAATATTTACATGATAAAAATCATAATAAAAATTGATAAAAATTATCAATATTTATAATAAACTTCCATTTTGATTCCATCGTCGAAAGTCAACTCAGCTGTTTATAGTATGTGCACTGAAATCGATTGTATTCACGATAAATATTGAACGTCCGTAAATGTTGAACAATAATAAATATTGATAATATTAACAGTAGTATACCGACTCATATTGATTCGTATCATTACATTACGTTCATAAACAGAACAAATTGAAAATATAAATTTACCGGGTAAATTTATGGATACCACCCTTTAAATTAATTAGTAAAATTAGATTATTAGTTACACTTTAATATGTACTAACATTAACAATTCATATAAATAAATTAAGTTCTAGTATGCAGTGTAAAGAAACATAAATCATCCCCTAAGATTGTTTTAAAAATATATTTATTGTAAAATAAATTTATTTTCAAAGGTAAGTACATTTTCCAACCCTTAAAAATTTAGAATTAATATACATGAAACTGAAGAAATAATTACTTCAGAACACCCCTAACATCCTACTACCATCTCAGAACAACCATCGAACTGAAATTTCGCAACAACCCTCATCATTGGCAATACGATAACGAAATCATGGTTGAAACCGTGATTCGTGTGGTCAGATTTACCTGGAGAATTAGCGAGATTTCTTCATGCCGAAGATTCAACTACGATCAAGTTTGAAAAGTAGCCGGTCCCAAGGAGACCCCAGGTATCAGCGGGGTGGCACCGAGTAGATGTCGAGGGGAGAGGAGTGGTCGTTATACTAATTTGGCGGGTGCTCGTTAACGACCCCTTTGAGGTCATAACTTTTGCCGCAAGTACACGCGTGTGTGTGTGTGCCCCCTCCTTCGCCCCACCACGTGACCACCTTGGCCGCTGTTCAGTCAGTTGGCTCCTTGAAAAGCGTCGGGACGCTCGGCGTCGCGCTTCATCCCTCGGGTGCGTGGCGCGCATGCGCGGCCGATCGGCGCGCGGCCTTTCGACTGGCGGAAGGGGTGGGGGTGAGAAACGTGCTCGTCAAGCCTCGAGGAGCGCCTCGAGAGACTCAGTAAGCGCCGCGAGTCCGCCGACGACGCTCGTGTCTCGTGGCGTCTCCTGCGGTGTCGCGTCGCGTCGTTGGTGCTTGCAGGATTACCCGAAAACCGGCAGGATAAAACGATGAGAGAACCGGTAGTGAACGGGAAAAAGTAATTACGTTAAGAGTGAGCCACTCGGGAACATAAAAGCTGACGTCATCGAAAACAATCAACCAGGAGAGGATATAATATCCCTGGGGCTGAAAGACGCCGGACAAAGACGTCCCTCGTCTCAAAAGAGATCTCTGATTAGAGTAATTAATCGCGGTCATCGAGTGTTTGTGATCGGTTCGAGATGACGAGCAGGACGACGATGAACGGCCGTGCGTCCCTGCTCGACTGATCGCCCCGGGAGCTGCTTTTTCACGGCGAGATTAAAAAACGATGCCCGACAGGAGCAAGTGAGGATCCCCCTTTTTGCGTGTTCCCTTTTTTTTCTGTGAACTGAAGATGTGCCCGCGACACTTGCTGCTCTGCCTGTTAGGCGTCGTCGTCATCGTAAACGGTGAGTTTCTTTTTTTTTTCATTTCCCTCGAATCGAAATTCAGCTGACAAAACGCCATCCGCGGTTTTTGGCCCCGTTCCTTGGAGAGGTGTCTTGCCGCTCCTCTGTCTTTCTGGAAACTTGCCCTTTCCCGCGATGGTTTTGTTCGCCGTGATTTACGGGCCAAACTTTCCGACGCGGATATTTTGCGACTATTCCCAGGGATGATTTAACGCCCCTGAATTATTTGAATGGAGATGTCGGAGTGTTTTGTTTAGGCGAAGTCTTAACTCGATGCGTAATTCGAGGCTGATTTTACGGGTATTGGACGATTTTGATTGCTTAGGGTTGATGGATCTGTTAAATGTAATTGAACGTTTCGGGTGACGTGTAAAGGGACATGTCATCAAGTTGATATGGGGGTTGACAGAGATCTGATGTTTAGGAAAATTGTAATTCATAAATTAAATTTATTAATGAAAATTGTAGGTTAGGGTAAATTACGTTAGGTTATATTTGTAAAGACTTACAGAGAAGAAAATCATATTACACGTATTAAGTAAAAATTGTTGATATTACCCTAATTCAAAATATTAAACAAGTTTATGTCACATCAAGTTAAGTAATAAAGTCACCACCAAAAAGTTACTAAAAATTATTGCTTAGGTTTTGTTTAGATTTTTATAATAAATTCACATAAAAACAAACATTAAAGAAATCACATAAATTACCAAAAATTTCAGTACTTATTCAGTAGTTAGGGTGATGTCCCTAAAAAACCTCGATTTGTACATGTCCAAACGATCGGAAGAAATCGTTGAATTCATAGAAGAGTAGAAAAATCGAGGGTTGGATATTTTGTAAGGGTAAATGAAGAAACGCGAACTCGATGGTGCCATAAAGTGGCAGGGAAGTTTGGAGCTAACCAGCTTCTAACCGAAACTTCTTGCAAACTATTTTTTTTTCCCTCCCTCGACGTGTTTAACTCTAAATTACTTAATAAACTTGGAGCAACAGGAAGCTCGCTTAATCTGTTTTTACGGGGTGGGAATAGGGTTAATCCTCTGACTTGCAGGCACTGAAATTTTTCGTTACTGATACTTTATTACTGTTCTAGTCTACATATGTGCAAGCTTAATTTTATTAACAAAGGTACTTCAAATTATTTCCACTCCGATATTTTCTGTTTTATAGTATTTATTTAGGAATATTAAGGTGCTAGAAATAATTTTTTATGTCAAATTTAATGTTCTTCGATTTTTTATTTTTGCAAGTTTCTAGTCAAAATTCTTCAAAGTTCTATTTATTGTCACTAGTGACAAGTCACTTTCGACACATGGAAAAATTTTAATTTCTAGTTATAATCCAACGTCGTTATATGAACTTACAAATATTACGTTAATTTATAGTTATTATTTTTCAAAGTTCTAGTCATAATTATAGTCATGGCGTAAACAAGATAAGCCACTGTCCCAAAGACGCAAACAAGATAAGTTGAAACAGCGCAGTTTAGAGATAAATAAATGTAAGCAAATCAATCGATATTGCGTGGGAGTAAAATATAATTTTTTTAAAACCTCATGCGTAACAAGTTGTCAGTTTCGAAAATGGTACACATTGAGTCAGACAAAAATTTTATACTAATTTTTAGTTACAATTCTATCAAGTTTTAGGAATAATACATCTAGTTATACTTGCAATAATAATTATTTAGTTGTCATTTTTAAAAATGAAACACAGACTCAGACCAAAATTGTACATTAATTTTTTGTTACAAATTTTCTGACTTATAGTTATAATACTTCTATGTATACTTGTAGGTCAAACATGTAGTTGTCACTTCCAAAAGTGAGACACATGTGCTTAGACAAAAATATTGTATTAATTATAATAATTTAGCATATCATTTAGTATATTCATCAATGAGACATGTCTGAAAAATATGACACTAATTTTTGTACGACCATAACTCACAAGGGTAGTTCAGAAAGATTGAAGATTTTCTATGAAGTAAGTAAAGAAAAAGTCGATATGTGAAGGCAAGGTCAAGGTAGAAAGCAAACCCGAATGGAGATAACGAGCATAAAATGTCGGAGTGCGGTTTAAAAGCAGTGGTCCCGTTCGAAAGAGATTTTTCGGGGGTTGTTTTACAGCAAATAGTTACAGGGCAAAATAAAACGGGGGAATAGCCCGGGGCTAGCGTTTTTACACGTGTCGGCAGGTTTTACGCGCGGACCCTCGTTATCTGCGCGCCCAGTAAGCGCGGGACAGGGACAGACAACAGCGAAGAGATGGAAGCTCGCAATGGCCGAAGAAAAAGGGAGATTGTAAAAAAGCCGGCACGGATCGTAGGGTGTTAACGCGTGCATTAACGGAGCTTTCGTCGGGCAAATAAAAAACGATATGCACGTATGGACGGTGGATTTTCGTGTCGATGCTAACAAAAATCTGGCCAGGTGAAAGAGCACCAGCCCGTGAAAGTGAATCAAAACGCGTTGTTCTCGATTCCTTTTATTTCTCCCCTCTTTTTGCGCCGATGTCCCTTTGTCAAAACGGAGAATACCGGATCCGCTTTGGTTTGCCGATGAATGAATGAAAATGCGTGCCATTTTTTACGGGCCTTTTACCCACGATTCCCGGATCAAAGGTGGGGAGGATCGATCCGCCAATCGAGCAAACGAACGCACCGGAAAATTGCACTGTTTACGTTCAATTACTTAGGAGCGTAGCTCCGCGTGCAATAAACAAGATTACCAGCCCAATGAAATATGCAACCGCTTCGAGTTTGCTTAATTTCATTCGCGATTCTCGGCAACGATGCTCAGACTGCCTTTTATCATTGCCAGATACAGCAAAATGGTCTTACATTTTGTATACAATTGAACCATTTTGGGTTCTTTTTACCTTGTTTTTGTAGGATAATTTGATTAAATTTTGGGATCTTTATTTTGACCTCTTTTTGTGGGTTAATCTGTTACAATTTTGGATCATTTATTTTAACTACTTTTCGTACTTTAGGTTCTATTTTGGGGTTGATTTAAGCTTTTTTGGTAGTTTGGATTGTGTAAACTTTTGGTCATTTCACCTCGTTTTCGTACTTTGATTTATTTATTTTAACACGTCTCACATTTTAATTTGTGGAAATAAATATTTATAGTAATACGGAAGGTCGATGCTAATATTTTGCCTTTAATATCTATTTCCGTTTTTCGATGTTTTATATAACTGTGGGGTTTCATATTTTTGCGAGAAAATTGGATTAAATTCCATAAATAAATAAATAAACGATAAAGTACAGATCTGTGGTAATAAATTTGTTACATATTATGATACAATTCTATACATATTCTTTTATGTCATATCGTGTCAGTCATAAACTAAATAAATTTCACGATTCATTTATTTTCAACAGTGCAATACGGAAGTATTAAATTATTCGAGTATGTTACGTTATAAATGTACTTTTAACTTTCAAATGTAAATTTCAACAATGAAAACGTTTAAAAAACCGATTTTCCTGAAAAAAGCTTGTAAGCGTTTTATAACGTTATATGTTTATAAAATTTGAGGATTTGTGAATTTTCAAATGTGCAAATCTAGTATGTGAAAATTTGTAAAATCTAAAATATTGAAAATTTGTAAACTTAAAATAAATACACTTTATTGTATTATTCTCTCGATATATCGCCGTTTCGAATGCTATATCCCTATTCATTAGTTTTCTTTCTTTTCACAGACATGGATCAAAAAATCCTATATTGCACCATGTTGTACAACTCTCTCGACATATCGCCGTTTTGAATATTATTCCTCTATTCGTTAATTTTCTTTCTATTTCACAGACATGGATCAAAAATTCGTATATTGCACCGTGTTATACAACTCTCTTGATATATCGCCGTTTCCATCACAATTCTCTCATCCATTCTATTCTCCTTTCTATACACAGAATTACATAGAAATCCTATTTTGCATCATATTGTAGAACTCTTTTGATATATCGCCGTTTTCTAATACCAATCTCCTATCATCCAGTGATTCCCTTTTTAAACACAGCGTTGGATAAAAATCATATTTTGCATCATATTGTACAACTCTCTTGATATATCGCCATTTTCTAATACTAATCTCCTATCCATTGATTCCCTTTTTAATGACAGAAATGAATAAAAATCCTACATTCTATGGTATAATTCTCTGGGTATATCGCCGTTGCGCATACGGTTCCCCTAACCGTTAGTTTCCCTTGTTATCCACGAAGATGGTGTGCAACAACGAGGAAAGTAATAATCCCGTGTGCAACGGGTGTATCGGAAATATTTAGTCGAGCTACTTCACACCCGGCTCGTTCCATCGACGTTCTCCCGTAATTACGAGCTGGTTCCCGTCAATAACGACGATAACAGTCGACGAGGTTCGATCGAGAGTGCACGCTTACGCGATAATGCGTGCGATTAGATGCAGGCTGAAGCTTCGCTGTCCCGGAGATGGTTTGGGACCAGATAGAAAATTACGAGCGGTTACATACAGCGTCTGTGCTCGTGCATTTCAACTTTACGGGCTGTTCGAACCGCAATGTCGAGACAAAAGCGTTTAAATATGCAGCCGTCGCCCATTGTGGATGAAGTTTCACCTCTATTCCCACGATGACGCATGACGCACGCTCAAATAAAACGATATCTTTCTTTCGTTTTCACCACGTTATTGATTAACGCAGACACTTTTTATCAAGGACTCACTTATCACAGATCTCGACTCTCAATTATCACAGACAATTCTAAAGATTTTAGATTAAATATTTTGAAATACTTAAAATTATTTTTACCGAAATATAGATACATAAATCATTTTTTAAAGCATACTAAAAATATTGAAAATATAAACACTCAAATCTATTATATTTAAAACGTCTGAAGAGTAACTGCACAATTTATTTTAATTTACTTTGTTACAAAGATGTCGACCAACACGGGACAATAAAAGTTCGATTATTCCATTTCTAGCGCAGTATTTTATTTTCAACAAATTTTATTTCTGAACGTGCAGAGACTGCGTCCTGGTGCGTCACTTCCATTTCGTTTGACGTCCCATCGCAATTGCGCGAAGCGAAACTTTTTATTTGAGCTGCTGAACATACAACAAACTTAACTCATCATACGACTCGAACTCCGTCTATTTATATTCGGAAAAATAATGTGTGTCAAAGAAAGTGCAAAAATGTATGCAAAATTGAATAGCTCTGTAAAACGTTCAAGACGAAATGATTCGCCCTTTGCCAAACAAGTTATCGGAACAATAATTTGTGACCCGCGCAGCGAATTGATTTTTTGTTCAAAAAAAAAAAAAAAAAAAATTGCGTATCAAGGGAGACTATCGCGGACGTTGAAAAGCGTCGAATCCATTTGTTGTTCGGGAAATAAAAAAAAAAGAATAGTAAAGAGAAGCGTTCGTTATCGGTAGCGGTGGTGGGGGGAAAAATGACTAGATAACCAGGATGGAAATCAATCTGGGAGGACGATGGGTGGCAGGGTAATCTCGGATTTATTTTTATTAATCCTGGGTGATCCAGCCTGGTTGCCGGTCAAATACTTGCCGGCGAAAACCGAAATATCGCGGTCGTTACTTCGTTTCTATGTATCTCGAGCAAATATTTAAAGCTGTTTCTGAAATCCTGAAAGTCGATTTTACAACGAGATTCTTTCGTTGAAAATACTTTTAGGGGAGAAATTAATACATTTCGTGTGCACTTTTACTATTTCTTGATTAACTTGATTTGGAAGTGTCTGGGCTGAGATGCTCTTAAAACAAAATGGCTGCTGAGGGTATAGTACTCCATTTTGAAATAATTACATAGAAATTCATGACTGAAAAGTATCTCAAAATACCACTTATTTTATACCAATCTCAAGCTTATACATTGACAAAAATTTCTGAGTAATATTTCATTGATGTTCTCAATACAAAATGGCTGCCTCCTAGCAAGAGTAAATATTACTCAAGTTTAGAGCATAATTAGTTAAATTAGAAATTCATGACTGAAAAGTATCTTAAAATACCACTTATTTTACACCAATCTCAAGCTTATACATTGACAAAAATTTCTGAGTAAATATTTCATTGATGTTCTCAATACAAAATGGCTGCCTCCCAGCAAGAGTAAATACTACCGAATTTTAAAACATAATTAGTAAAATTAGAAATTCATGACTGAAAAGTATCTCAAAATCTCACTTATATCACATGAATCTCAAGGTTGAAGTTCATAGAAAATAACTATATAATTGCCCCAATAATATTTTCAGTACAAAATGGTTGACAGTCAAATATACAAAAGAACGATTTAAACTGAAAAGTATAACAAAATTTCAAAAAAATGAAAATATAATAATAATTATGTATATACATTTTCTCTGTATTAACGAATATTTTCTACGAACGTGTTAGTGCGAAGAAATTTGCCCCGCAACTTATTAGATGTCTGAATTGCATTTCTATTCTGGGATGTTATTCTCGTTTGCCGCTTACACGCGCAAATTCATGAAACAAAGCGTTGCTACGTAGCACTTGCTCGTTTATTTGATTGCGTTTCGATGTATAACTCGCGTTTCCTTTCACCAGGAACAGGGAAGAAGAGCTGTTACGTATTTTAGCCCGAAGCTTCGAAGCAAACGCGAGTGCTAATAACGGCGCCATGTTGTTTTGGTTTCGTCTTACCTTTCCGGTTTCTTATGTTACACAGTCGATCGACAATTTTATCGAAACAATAATTATGACCTTCATTCATGGAAAAAACTATATTGCAATTATAGATTTATCGATTATAGATTGGTCGATCAATTTTAATTTTAGATTGATCGGTTGATCTATCATAATTATAGATTAATCGGTTCATCAATTTTAATTGTAGATTGTTCGGTCCATCAATCACAATTGTAGATCAATTAGATCAGACGTAATTATCAATCACCAATAGATCAATGCTTGATGCAATCAATATTGATTATTTTTATCAGGTTAAGGTTAATATCAATATTCATTGACTGGTAGTTCAATCAATAATTATAGATCAATCAGCAATAAATTAATGCTTGATGCAATCAATATTGATTACTTCTTAAGGTTATTGGTTACTTGTTAATCACATCAAGGTTAATATCAATATTCATTGACTGGCTTGGTGCATCAATCGATAATCATAGATCAATCACCAATAAATGAATGCTTGATGCAATCAATATTGATTACTTCTTCAGGTTAAAGTTTACTTGTTAATCATATCAAAGTTAATATCAGTATTCATTGACTGGTTTAGTGCATCAATCATAAAGATCAATCACCAATATACCAATGTTTGATCAATATCGGTAACTTCTATCGAGTTCAAGTTAACGTTGACACGTATTGACTGTTTGGTAGGTCGATGAATAAATACGGATAAACAAATAAAGGATGCAAGTAGCCCGTAACGTGTTTTTAGCGACACAGGCGTCGTGGCGGGCCGTCAATCACTCTGATTGAAGGTTTGAGCCAGCGACGAATAACAATTTGCTCGAAATGACTGACGGCCGTAGTTGTCTGCCACAGCTGATAACAAATCGGGACAAACATCTCTCGTCTTTATTCTCGTTCGCACTTGCTAACGATCCATTCTATCTTGCTATTTTCACAAGTTGTTCCAAAAATATTTGCATATCGGAGTTTGCTTATTTTGCGCTTGTATCAGTTTGAAACTTGATGTTCGATGAAACTATTATGGTTCTAAATTCGGGGTCGATATATTAACATTAAACCTAGGAACTTTGTTAGCAAAATAACATAAGGTTACACCTGATACAAGTAGCCATTTTGATCAAGCGCTCAGCCGCCATTTTGTTTCACCATTAAATGCATCTGTCACGAGAGAATACTTACGCATAAGTTTATAGGAAATTTCCGCTGAATTCCCCAGGTCTTTTTCACGGTTTTAAGCTGCCTCACGCAGCTTGCCAATTTGAAATGATAATGGTGGGTGGTTCGAGATAAATAGCGGTGGCATCAGCGTTCTCTCCCTCTTCGGGGCACTCGCTCGAGCACTCTCGAAGCATCGTTGCCATTTTCAGGTTCTTCGACGTAACGGAAATTGGCGGGAAATTCTGATCGAGATCATTTCTGAAGGACTTCCTTCTACATTTCAGATAGAATCAAATCTACGAATCCATTCGAATTTTTTAAGACTCAATAAGATTTGAGGCATCGGTGCGATTCGATCGTAAAGGGTTGAATTATATATGTTGCGTCCAGAAATAAACAGGACGCCCTGTGTTCGACTACGTCAAAGAACAATTTTAAACCGATATTCATGAAGACACAAATCAAAAGGGATAACGATTATTTTGCAAAGGTCGTGGGTTCATGTGGAATCACTGGATTATGCAGTCGCGGATAAAATTGCATAACCAAGATGTTGGTTATTCTCTGCCGAGTTAAATTCGTGCAGTCAATGAATGTATTGTGGTGATGTCAATGGTGCTTCATTGAAGAGAATCCTGATGAGCATTTATTGATTCGCAAACTTTATTGTGATTGAATTTTCATTCCTCGATTTTCTCATTGTTTGGCTGTTCAATTTTTAGATTTTATAGCTTCACGGTTTTTCAATTCTTCCAGTTTTCAATTTTTCAATTTTGGAAGTTTTCAAGTTTTGAATTTTTCAAGTTTTCAAGTCTTCAATTTGTGAATTTGTCAAGTTGTCAATTCTTCAATTATTCAATTCTTCAATTCTTCAATTCTTCAATTTTGGAAGTTTTCAAGTTTTGAGTTTTTCAAATTTTCAATTTGTCAATTTGTCAAGTTGTCAATTCTTCAATTCTTCAATTTTTTAAGTTTTCAAGTTTTTAATTTTTCAAGTTTTCAATTTTTCAAGTTTTCAATTTGTCATTTAATCATTTTGTCAAGTTGTCAATTCTTCAATTCTTCAATTCTTCAATTCTTCAATTCTTCAATTCTTCAATTCTTCAATTCTTCAATTCTTCAATTCTTCAATTCTTCAATTCTTCAATTCTTCAATTCTTCAATTCTTCAGTTTTTCAATTCTTCAATTTTTCAATTCTACAATTCTATAATTCTTCCATTCTTCAATTTTGCAATATTTCCAAATTTCACTCACTCAATTCACCTCCCTGATTTCTCACCGCGTGAACTCAAATCCCCACAGAACAGAACAAAAATATTTTCTAAAAAAGCTTAATACGTTTTGCGTGAAATTGAAAATGGTCGGTCTCTGAAACATTTTTCGCGATTCGTTGTAAGTACTCCTGAAATGGGGAAGGTAAAGGAGGGCGGTAAAAAACGTAGCAGCAAAATTCCATCCTCTTTGACGCGAACGCAAAGAAAGCTGGCTGCAGTAAATATGCAGCAGCATCTGTGCATCTGCAATTCGTTGTCGTCGGTACGGTCGCCTTACGGCGCATTTCCAGCGACGCTCATATGCAATACTCGTCGCGACGATACCGAGCAACGTATCCCGTTGGAAGCGTGCAGTTTCCGCGCGGATGGACGTGCTCGCAGCCCGCCAGGCGGAAACGCGTCTCCGCGCGACGACGAATCGAGCTCGCAGACGTTTCCGTGACAGACTGTCAAGTCTCTTCCGCGATTAGTCGGGTCGATACGTTATCCGCTTCCGTTTCGCAAATTTTTATGCTTTTGATGGGGTCTGGACGGTTTTATTCTCCGTTCCGAGCTTCGCTAAATCTGCTTTGCTTGATCGTGCACGATACTCGAACTCTTCATCACATTCTCTTCATGTATCAATATACAGGGTGTTCAAAAAAATTCAGTACTTGTTGATGTGCTAATATACTGATGTACAGTGTACTCATATACAGGGTGTTCAAAAAAATTCAATATTTATGTGACGTGCTAAAATATTAATGTACAGTGTACTCATATACAGGGTGTTCAAAAAATTGAATATTTGATATATAGAATGCTACAAGTAGATTTAGCAGACGTACGTCGATAGGTGAAACATTTCTGAGATCTACAGGTTTTGTCACTGTTTTGTAGCTGTGTAATATTAATCGTCGATGACTGACTTTCTATGTTATCTACAATTAGCACTTGAAGAAGAAAATATTTTTATAATTTGATCAAATTGCAATTTAATTCAAAACAGTGGAAGGTAGAAAAAAATAAATGAAGAGTATGTTAATAGGGTTTGCGAATTAACTAATTTTAGCAACGATGCTTGAAAACTCTTCAAGCACGAAAAGTCGAATGAAGAGAATCCAGAAAGTGTCTGATAACCGAGTTGCTTGGAAATTAATCTCTTCGAATTGAATTACACACTTGAGCCCGTTGGCGGTTCATGGAAGTTCGAATATGAAAAATTTGTAAAAGAGAGTACAGAAAATATAATACTTCATTAATAGAGTTGCAAATTAACCCGTTCACGGTCTCTGATGGTAGTTGAAAACTCATTAAACGTGAAAAATTTGGAGAAGAGAGTGGAGAAGCTACTTGATTAACGCGGGACTGCAAATTAATCTTGCCCGACTGAATTACACGATTTATTTTCATGATGGTTCAAGGTTCTTTGTATAACAAAAATTTGGGTGGAAAACCTTGAAAATTATTCTTGAAAGTTTTATAAATACTTTTGCAATTGATATTTGACATTTTGTAATTGAAATATTTACGTTATAAATACATTCTGGTTCTTTAGATATTATTTAGATATTATTTAGATAATAATATCTAGAGGGAATTATTTTAATTTCCTCATAATTTTACAGTAAAATAGAAATAGAGAATTTCAATTAATTTAAATTTAATTTTAATAAGAAATAACATTAAGTAAATATTCATTGGATTGTTAATACGATTAAAATTATTCTGAATTTACATACCCGTACAATTCGACTATTTCATAGGCGCAGTGTTAATATCAGTGGTGTCTCGTGATAAGGAAATGGATCGCGAATCCAAACTTACCGATTTCAACGAAACTTTCTGTGAACATGTCTGAGCCACGAATGGAATCGGGCAAGTAGAATAGGGGTATGTGATCAGACAGGTGGAATGGACTCTGTTACTAAAAATTAACGATGCTATTTAAATTCCTGGAAAGTGGTGATACTGTCTTTTATAGGTTATTTCGAAATCTTGTGTAATATACTATAAGTTATAATATTGATACATTGTATAGAGACATATTCATGAAATACCTAAAACAATTCGTTATATACTTAATATTCCTGCATTTAAAAAATCTCAACTATCTAAAAACTATTGCTACATCTCCATATTTATGAAATTCTTTAAACAATTTATCACATACACAATATTCCTGTATTTAAAAAATCTCAACTATCTAAAAACTATTGCTACATCTCCATATTTATGAAATCCTTTAAACAATTTATCACATACACAATATTCCTAAATCTAAAAAAATCTCAACTATCTCAAAACTACTGCTACATCTCCCCATTCATGAAATCTCTAAAACCACACAATTCACCATATTCTGATGTCCTCAATATTCCTAAGTCTACAAAATCTCAACTACCCCAGAACTATTGCTACTATATCTCCACATTCATGAAACCCCTAAATTCTCCATATCCAATGTCCTTAATATTCCTAAATGTAAAAATTCTCAACTACCCCAAAACTACTACTATTATATCTCTACATTCATGAAATTCCTAAATTCGCTATATACTCCATATTCCTAAATCCCAAAAATCTGAACTACCCCCAAAACCGAAATCCCATTCCCCAAAATTTACAAATTTCTAAAATCTCCAAATTCTCAAATTACGACCCAAAACTCGTCACATCCCAAAATCCAAAAAATCCCAAACTACCTAAAATTGCCCTAGAAGTGCCTCACCCCTCAGTAGCCCTTATACTTACACTTAGAATCCCTTATAATTGTATAATAAAAAAAATTTCTACTATAAAATCTCAACTACCCCCAAAACCGAAATCCTACTCCCCAAAATCCAGAAATTTCTAAACTCTCCATTTTCACAAATTATGACCCAAAACTCGTCATATCTCAAAATCCTAAAAATCCCCAACAACCAAAGTTGAAATGTTGATCTAGAAGTACCTCACCCCATAAAATCCCTTAAACTTACACCGCAGAATAAATTGTACAATAAAATGACTGCCATCCCCTAAGATGTTAAGATGTAATTAATATGTTAAACTGCAAATGTTAGAAATTCGCGAGGGTGGAAATTCGCGATCACCGTCGTTTACAATGGTTTATTTAGATACAATTCCGCGGGAAGAAACGAGAATAAAATCCCCTTTCTCGTTTGTTGATCGTTTTCCGTTGGCACGACGTCCTTGTCGGCTCTCCGCCTCTTTGACTCCGCCATTTCGACTCTCACCGCGTTGAATTATAAACGCGAAAGCCCTTCCAACTCCATTTGCACGGCACCGTTGCATATTGCACACAACAGCATATTACATGTCGCGCATTACAACCGAAGGTGTCTTCACGTTCTAAAGAATTCGTCCGTTGCTTATGAAACCCTACACGTCCCCAGATTTACCTCATCTCCGTTCCTTCTGCTTCGTGATTTTCCCCCCCTGAATTAAAGTCATCTTTCTGTTTCTTTTTCGCCACGGTTCGTTGTGAGCATTTTAAGCGGGCTACTTGCTCATTTGCGTCACGAATGCGTTTTAGTCGGAAGAATAAATGGCTTTGGGTCTCTTGTTGCTGTCGCGTTGTTTTTGGTCAATTTATGCTTTCGGGGATGTTCATTGTTGTTTCAGTGGAATGGATATTTGTTGGATATGGTAATCTTTCTTTTGGGAATACATCTGATTGGTCCGTGTTTTTTTTTAATTATTCAGAAACGAAGCTGCAAACCACATTTTTGCAGAGGGAAATCTTATTCAGAATCTGCTACCCCCCATTTCAGGGACCTGCACTAGTTATGAGACACCCTGTAGATATTATAAACCTCATATGTAATATCCTTAAAAATTAGTAATATTTCACAATAGTATTTCAAATTGTATTATTTAAAAAATTTAGAAATACTAAAAATCACGATAAACACTACAAATACTATAAACACTATGAATACCCTAAAACACTAAAAATATTATAATCACGAAAATACTAAAATAATTAAAAACAAAAACAAGTAAATTCAACCATAAAAGCTTAAAGCGTGAAACCAGATAAATTAACCATAATACACACGTTTTTTCGAACGCGTGTTTGAAAATGTTTGAACCTGTCCACAGTACATCACACATTTTTCTCCGTAGTTCGCAGCGATTTAACGAGCTCGGAACAACTCCACGTTTGCGGAATCGTTGTGTACACTGCAGCCACCAGTCGCAAACAAAATAAACTCGTGGAAAAAGGGAAATTATCGCGATCGAGTTGTCGCATCGTTTTCCTCGGGGAGTGAAAGAAGTTTTTCTGGATCGACGTACAACATGATAACGAGAATGATGATTCCTTGCTGTTTTTGTTCGGTCATCGGTTCTCAGTCGCGATATTTACGTTATATCAAAAACTAGTTCGTTATTCTCCGTTTTAATCTTTTGCTTATCTTCTTCGTTATCGTGTTGGAAAATAGAAGAAAACTATGAGATTGGAAAAATGTTTTGATGAATTCAGTTTCGATATTCGTTCCGCAGAGTCGGGATTTAATTATTATTAATTTGTTTGAATAGAGAAATTCGATGAATTTTAACACATTTTAATTCGTGGTGTAATTCAATGTAATTCAATTTGTACTGAATTAATTAAACCCAATTTATTTAATTTTATAAAACTTCAACTACAATAAAATTTGACGTAGTTTAATTAATTATGATTCAATTCGACCCAATTGAATTTGCAGTAAATTAGAAATAATTGAATTTGTGGTAGGTTACTTAGAAATAATTGAATTTATTATAAATTAAATTTAACTCGATAAAAATAAACTTGCCCCAAAATTCAACAAATTTTCACTGAGTGATTCGATATTTCATAGTTCGTTTAATCAACTTTAATAAAATTCGAAATAATTTTACCTGCAACTCACAAATCAATTAAACGCAATGAAGACTGACATGCTTCAAATCACAATTAAATTGTCGAACAAAAAGTGACCCAGTATTAAATATCGATGGCTCAGACAGAAAATTGAAAACGTAAGGAAATAATATGGGATATTGAATCGTTGGATAGGAAGCCACGTATAATCGTATATTCGTGCGATTTAGTTGATACTCGAGATTAATGTACTAATTAGAAGCGCGTAATCGTATAGTCTGTGTTTATTGAGATCCGTTTCCCTCGAACGATATTCTGTATTAGTGACTCAATCGATTTAGCCATTTCAATCTGGCACTTGCTGTGTGATCGTATCGATCCTCAAACCTCGATCAATCGTTCAATCATATGTGACTTATGTGACATTTTATAACATACTCTTCTTTATAGCATCTCGTTTGAAATTAATACACCTGAATTTTTTCTTCAATTTACAAGTATTGCAATTTAGATTTCTTTCTATTATAAGCTTCATCAGAGAAGTCCCTAAAATTTTTGGTGACAAATCCTCCTCAACCCCCTTCATTACAGTTCTAACTAAACATTTCCGAAAATATCGATTCCAGAGAAAAAAGTTTGAAACAAAAAATGTAGCTCATAAAAAGCTCTACAAAGAAGGTTATATACATTTTTGACATAAACCTATTATTTCGGCTGTTATGACCTAAAATAACTAAGGCCGGGGGTGAAATTGACTTCAGAGCAGAAGCAAATTCTTCTTCATGCTAGGCAAAATAATGGGTTTATGTAAAACATGTGTAGAACCTTTTTTGTAGAGCTTGTTAAGAGCTTCATTTTTTATTTCAAACTTTTTTCTCTGGAATCGATATTTTCGGAAATATTTAGTTAGAATTGTAATGAAGGGGGTTGGGGAGGCTATAGTGGTTTCGTGGCTTTCGTAGTGCTGTGTAAAAAAGTATTAAAAGGGGTTTTAGAAATTCTTGTAGTCTTTCTGATCAACGTCGGTTGAAATTTTCGGAACTTCCTAAAACGGTTCCATTCGAAACGCGTTCTATGAAGAGTCATTATCAAGTTATCGTGCATTATCGAATCTATCGGTTCGATGGAAACGTTGCGCGCAATATCGACAACATAATGGCGGGGCACGGTGTAGAGTATGTTTTTGTGAGTTACAATGCAAGTGACACAGTGTTTGTTATAGCATTAATTTCCTGTCCCGTTATAACGACCTCTATTGTGGTCGCAATTTGCGGTTAAAATTCGCACGCGGCCACGGTGTTCATCTTCGTTTTGCCATCGTCGCGGCTCGCTTTCGCGTTTTGCGTGTTGTTAATAATAGCGGTGGCCACGGCTCGACCGCGAAACGTTCGAAAGCTGTCGTTTCGAATAAACAATACCGGACACCGGCAAAAATTCCTCTGATTTACAATGCAGATCAGATCGTCCGTTTACGTGAGCCGTACGAATTATCGGGGAAAAAATTTATCATGCAAATTTCGTAATCGATGTTAGTTCTATCTGATCCACGCGGTTGCTAATATGACGGCCATATTCCTCTCGTTCGGGAATTTTATCGATATTCGGTTCATTTTTTTGTAAATATTTATTTCCTGTGCTGGGAGTTATACTTTTTCATTTGTAGGTAAATTTAAAAGTTATGTAAATAGGAACAGGGTATGTAGGTATATGTGAGGTTAGGTTAGGAGCATATGTGAGTACATAAATAGACAAGTATGAGCATTAATTATAATATTTGATATCGAAATGCACATCAAAGAAAAATTATATGAATATGTAAGTAAAGAAATAGGTACAAAGATACATATAGGTACATATGTGTTTGTAGGAACATATGTTATACATATAGACACATATGTAACTTTGTACCTGTACCAAGTAAAGATATATCTTTATTAACTGAAAACATATGTAATATACTTATTAACTAAAATATATAAGAGATATGTAGATAGAAAAATACATACGTGAAAAAATAAAAATCACATATGACACATATGTTAATTTCTCTTGAAATTTTTATTTTTTTATAAACGAGATATATGATATATCTACACTGCAAGAGTATTTTAGCTTAAATTTGTGGACCTGTGTAAAATCCCTATAAAATACAGATAGATAGTACTATAAATAACACTAGATTCTAATAAAAGAATAATAAATAGTGGAGTAAAATGATCAAATAATAGTGTAATAGTTAACGGTAAATAAAATAATGAATCAGTATAAATATTCGAAGGCATCCTTTGTCAAATATAACACACATATTTTTTATATTTTTATTACGCAACAAAATGGAGAGAACATCAGGTTTCCCATGGCGCACGTTTTCCAGTGAAAGAAGTCAGAAGAAAGTTGTGTTTCTACGAGAAATACCTCCAGTTCAAGGATAGGTTTCCTATCGACAGAATTATTTTCCAATTATTTTCTCGCGCCCGTTTGGTTCGTTGTGCATTGCCACGCGAGCGATGCCAATTTTCCAATCACGGATCGAACGAATTCATTATCGTCTCTTATAGAACCTTTCCGACCGTTTCTCTCTAAAACCATTTTTCCTAAAAATAAATCTAGAATTAATCTTGTTGATTGTTCAAGATCAACGTTTCATTCACTGATATTTCTTGGTTAATCTATTCAGGTTTCGTGTATTAACAATTTTTTGGTCATTTTTAATAATGTATGTTTTATTGGTTAGAGCTCATTGATTAACGATCAATCAATTGTTAGCTTCATTAGGTAAATAAAGTACTAAACAAAACTAGCACTAAAACAAAAATTAGCAAAAAACTTGCAACAAATATTCAGAGTTTTAGTTCCGTTCCCCATGAACTAAATAAAAAATCCCCCAATCAGCAGCTAATTGGCCGTAATCGATCCCTCGTTTATCGAAAGTTCGATATACTCACAATTACATTATTTCGCGGGGTTACGGTCCGAGATTTCAGAACACGTTTCCCCGCGAACGTACGGAAACTTTAATTGGAAAGGAGCAAATAAATACACGAACGATACTTTATCGATCGGTCCCGAGTACGATTTAATAAGTACGATCCAATCAGAAGGATGATTGAACGGGCCAGGAATATCAAGTAGCTCGCGAATTCGCCAGAGTTGCCGATTCAACGCGTCCGATTCGATCGTTCGCTATCGAATCCCCGACTATCGTTCGATCTGCAACACGGATTATGTTTTGTCCCATTAACTCCGTGACCAGAACCGTGGCCGATATTATCGGATCGGCTTCACTTGCCAATTTTGCACTTTTCTCCCGAATGTATCGCTACATTAATACCGCTAACTGCCGATCCGTGAGCGTGATTAGCTAAAACGCCTGATTAGCCGACGATTCGGTTATTCATCGACTTTATGGCTTAGGATATTTCACCGAATTTATCACCTTTATTTACTGTTAGGTCTCTACCTAAAGGATGTTTCTATAATTTCCTACCTGTGCAGGTAACACAAGTACTAAAGGAGGAAACTGAAACCTATAAAACTGACTGAAATTAGAATACAGTACCATAGCCAGAGAATCCAAGTTTCTAACGACACAATATACCGTTTTCTTGTACAGGTATCTAGCAGTGACAAGTTCCATCGAGTATTTTTATTCGCATCAGAATCCTTGATCTCGGTAAGAGTCCTTTATTCGCGGTTTCTATTCGAGGTGTCGGTTTACTCCCTCGGTCACTTTTCGGGGACCGGTCACTCGGATTTCCATTTCCAGAATTTGTGTATACAATGGAAATCGGGAACCGTTTGCCTTGTTCGTAAAAATTCTGCGCCCTCCGAGCCTCCATCTTGCGGAATAAGCGAGCGAACAGATGGACGCGAAATGGACGGTTCGGAACATCGGATACGTTGAGGTTGTTCACTTCGGAAGGGACACGCAGTTGTTTGGAACGTCGTTAAAAATAAGTGGAAAGTCGGTGTTGTATCGTTCAAGTCCACTAAATATTAGGACTTCGTATGAAGTTCCCAGAGTCGTTTAATCAAAAAAATATTGCTGACGGATATAAAATCGCCGGTCGACGTTTTAACGTTCAAATTTCCCGGGTTTCGGCAAACATTGCATTTTCTGTGGCCGGCCACGTGCTTCGACTGCTGTTAGGTTAATGGCGGAGGAACGTTGCGCGATGAATGGTAATTTTTTAGAAAAGAAGAATTGCAGTTCATTTAGGATTTTGATATGCACAATTGATACTGATCAACATTCATTAAATTTTGTTAAAAGATTCATGATTATTAAGGTTATAGTTGATTGATTGTTTATTGATCTTTCACACTTGATCAGTGTTCACCAAATTTTGCTAAAAGATTGATTATTAAGATTTCAATTGATTGATTGTTTATTGATGTTTGGGTATTGATCAATACTAATTTTGTATAAAAGATTGATACTGAACCAAAATTGAACTGATTAATCACTCAGAGTAAAGTATGCACAATTAATCAAAACATTGATCAATTAAATATTCTTAGACGTGGTCAAAAAATTGATAATTAAAATTATAACCGATTTAGATATTGTCAAAGATATTATCAAGGATAGATATTGTAAAAAGCTTGATTTTGTTCATTTTAAAAATGTAAATTTTTGCAAAAGTAAAAATGTTTAGTGTATTTAGAAATTGTTTATAATTGCGATGAAATTTTATCGCAGTTTATTCTATCGAAAACATTCCAAGATTACGAGGACACTTTGTACGCAAGGAAAGTTGTATCGAAGGTAAACGATCTGTAGAGTGGTCGCGTTCGAGTTTCGCAAAGCGGTGCCCTTTCGAGATCACTGATATCGCTTCGATTCACTCGCTCTGAAACTTCCGTTTAACCAAAGTGCTGGAAAATGAAGAAAACCTCAAGATCATTGATCAGATTCTAAATTTCTACCTCTTCGGACTATTGGTACTGTTGGAAGTTTCATCGAATGGACATTCCTGTATTCTCAAATTTGTTGAGCAGCAGAAGTTCAAATTTTGGAGTACATGTTTATATTTAGAAATTGGTAGATTGGTAGATTGGTAGATTGGTAGATTGGTAAATTGGTATATTGGTAGAAATTCCCCAATTACAGAGTATACTCACCAAATTTCTAAAATTAACAATTTTCCAATTCCCCAATTTCTCAATTCTCCAATTCACTAATTCCCCAAATTCTAAATATATCAAATTCCTAATTCCCCAATTCCGAAATTTCCAAATTTTCAATTTTGCCAACTAACCAATATTCCAAACTTCTCAATTCCCCAATTTCTAAAATTCCCTAGTTTCCCAATTCTCAACACCAAATTCCCCAATTCCCCAATTCCCAAATTTCCAATTTTGCCAACTAACCAATATTCCTAAATTCTCAATTCCCCAATTTGGCACGTTGCCAATTTCTAAACATACCAAATCTCTAAAATTCCCTAGTTTCCCAACTCCCAGTTCCCCAAATCCCCAATTTCCCCATATTCCCCAAGTCTCCAAAAATAATCTAAAATCCTACTCCGTAAAAAATAATTCTAAAACCTCTGCCAACATCCCTAAAGTTTAACGAAGCACCGCAGATCGGTATTTGTACGAAACACGTGAACAAAGAAGCCCATCAGTGATGTTTCTAAGGAGACCGGAAATGCGTGCTAAACGAGGAGACTAGATTCTAATTACAAGTCAAGTTTCACGGGTCACGGGGTGGAAGGGTTTTCATCAGGGGAATGCGATGGGTGTTCGTCACCCATGCTTGTCCTCGTGAATCGGTGCCTGTTCATTACGTCACAAAGACAGATTAGGTATCACCTGTGTCATAAACCGAATGTCCTTATTTCTAGTAACATTCTAGGAACACAAGTTCTAGGACCCACACATTCTAGGAAATTTTATATGACAGTATAATATGAATGTGTTACTTGAATATGTCAAATTGATTATTGGTTGATTATTGATTATTAAGTTATGTTAATTGGTTTAATATAGGTCTTCGTCAATTTATTACTATAATTAGTAATAGGTTCTTAATTTGTAAAAAAATATTTCAAATTTTTTGTCTATGTTGTTAAAAAAATTTGTATATAAAATTAATGACTGGTCATTAATTTTTATTAATTGATTTAATATGGGTCTTCAATTTATAATTGTAATGAGTAATAGCTTCTTAGTAACGAAAAAAAAAAATTTTGTTTGCTGTTTTGTTAAAAAAATTTTATATTTTGTAATTGATAATTGGATATTAATTTATAGTAATTAGTTTAATATGTACCTTCATAAATTTATGATTACAATTAGTAACACGAGAACAAATTGCTGATTTATGATTGTAATTAGTTGTTGGTTCTTAATTTGTATTAATTCGTTGGCTCATGCATTTGTGATTTTAATTAGTAGGTTCCGCATTTGTATTAATTAATTTATTTGTAAATTCAAAATTGAAGTCAGTGTTAATTAATATACTAAAGAATGTATAATTTACAAATTAATAATAGGTTAACTTGTATTATTCAATTTGGTAATAAATTAATAAATCAAAGTTAACATATTTCTTAATTTATGTTAATCAATTTCTAAAGAAATTTAAAATTCGAATAGTATATTAATTTATATAAATAAATATTCTCATAAATTTGCTATTCAAATTATCTATTCTAAATTTATATTAATTTTACTCGTAAAATAATAATTGTAATTAATGCTTAATATAAACATTAAAAATAAAATTAGTAATTAATGGAAACTGAATTAATAAATTCATAAGTAAAATAATTAATGCAATGTGAATTTTCTCAATTTTTTTACATAAACAATTTAAACCAACTTGAATCCCTATTTCACCAAATAATTATTTATAACAAAATATCCCTAGATATATTTACCCACCTAAATGTACCTATACCAGAAATCTACTTTCACTTCACTTTTCACTTTTAAATGAACATTTAACGTCGAAAACCAGAAACATAACCTAGTAAAAAATAAAATGGCGGATAATGGAACATCAGAATATTGGTAGAATAAGAACTCATTCGAATAAAAAATCCTCGTTTTTTCCCCGTGGAATTTGAACAAGGATGAAAGAAACCGAGATAAAGAACGTATAATTGTTAATTGTCCTTCCTGGACAAAAGACAGAATAAACCGCAATTAAAGTTTCTCCCTTGGCCGTTCTTTCTCCGTTTTATTGCCGTTGGAAGTTCGTCCCTCCTCTTCTGCTTCATTGTTCATTTTCGTCTCGAACGAACGAGAGAGCAAGAAAAAGCTTTGTGCACGCTTAAAAGCTTCTCCAAAGTGTCCGCGTTGCGGTCCAACGATTGTTTCAATAAGCATTTTACA
This sequence comes from Megachile ligniseca, assembly GCA_945859555.1. NCBI lineage: Eukaryota > Metazoa > Arthropoda > Insecta > Hymenoptera > Megachilidae > Megachile > Megachile ligniseca. The sequence goes on from OX243792.1 coordinate 5,132,468, forward strand.
TTTTTATATGGGGTCGAGTTCGATACGCTTGGTTTCTTCGAGTTTCTCTACGATTTCGTAGTCTCTTTGTGTATTTTCGTTCTTTTCGTTTCCTCTACTTTTTTTTTTGCGTGTTATTGGATACGTGCTTTTTCAGGGGTCGTTTTTACCCTTCGTTGCCTTCTTTTTCTTCCGCTTTTAAATTCAATCGCATTTTTTAACTCCTTTTTATAATTATTTTTATTGAAACGAAGAGGTGTTTTTTACTGAAACAAAGAAGTGAGTGAACGGAAGTTCTTTATTGAAACACAATCTTTTTCAATTTTTCAATTGTTCAATTTTTCAATTTTTCAATTGTTCAATTTTTCAATTTTTCAATTTTTCAATTTTTCAATTATTCAATTATACAATTGTACAATTTTTCAATTCTTCAATTCTCAAATTTTTCAATTCTGCAAGTATTCAATTCTTCCATTTTCTCAGGGGTTGTTTTACCCTTCGTTGCGTTTTTTTTTCTTTCGTTTTTAAATCGAATTGCATTTTTTAAATTTCTTTTAATAATTATTTTTGTAGAAATGAAGAGGTATTTTTTATTGAAATAAAGTGAATGAGCAGATCTTTTATTGAAACACAATCTTTGATTGAAATAAAGAAGTGAATGAACAGATCTTTCATTGAAACACAATCTTTTGTTAAAATAAAGAGGTAGAGATATTTTTTTTACTAAAATAAAAGAGTGATTGTTTAAATACAACGACACATACAACATTGATCAACAACTTCATATTTTTCATAATATACACAATTGAAACGCGAATATTTTAAGACCGAAAGTCAGGAAACGAGGATAAAAATGTTTGATTTTTTAAAGTTAGGAAATGGTTATAAATCACGTCGGCGTCCTCCAAATTCCGCAGAAGATGAAAATCGCGGGAAGTTGAAGAATTGCCACAAACGCACACGGCTGTTGTGAAACTCGTAAACAGGGAACACAAGCGAACTCCAAGCAAATTGAAACAAATGTGAACTTATATGCATCGCGGCAAATTCCCGCGCTTTTACTGCGGCCTCATTTCATTTCCGCGAGTATGGTTTTATTGACGTTACAATGTTATGGTCTTTCGACGTTATTGTCGCTTTGACTTTGTGCCTTGTTGAACCGACCAAAGATGTCCGCCGGCTTAACCTAACCTCAAAGTCTACAATTGGCAAGTGACTTCAAATTTTTATATTTACATAACATTACAGTAATTATTACACATTCATAATTTTTATTCTCATAAAATAACTTTTCATTTCATATTAGTATAAAATGGAAACTTCTATTTCAAACATCGTTCATTAAACCTGCATAATGTATTTTATGGAACATACGTGAACAAAGACAAATATATGGAAGTACCTATAGTAATGTACAACTTTATCCGTACAATTATTTCAGAAAGCACGCATTTTCATATAAAAACTTCAGGGAAGCATCACAAAATGGCGGACTCGCAGTTTCACTCGAAAACTTCGACCGCTGCAAAAATTAAAACTTGCATAATGTTCATACAGTGTTAAAATTGTGCGAATAATTATACAACGTTGTTTATAAGATTACGGTTGTAATTTTGGTTTCTCTACGAAATGAAAAGGCAATCGAAAGCCCTCGATCTTCGTACAATTTTCCATCCTCATCCTTTCATTCGAAGGACTTGGTTCGCGTGTGAGAACAAGCTATAACTCAGGAATTCTATCACCAAAGTTCGCTTATAACCGCAAACTTCGTTTTAAAGGCCCATCGATTCTAAAAGTTCTTTGGTTCATTCCACGTTCGTTTTCCGGATCTCGTTAACTGGGCAGCTGGTAATCACTCGTCGACACGCTGTCGGTCGTAACAATCCTTTCTTCATTTCTTTTTTCTTCTTATTTTCCGTTTATTTCTCTTTCGGGGAACAACATTTTTCCGAACAAAGTTATTCTTTTGAGACAAACAAAATCAGCCATTTTCGTGTTATTCTTCTAGATCGTTATGCTCAACCATGGGGTCCGAGTACACCATAACATTGTCCGACGTATTAACACTTTGATCAACGATCCAAGGATAAATGTACATTAAAAATGAAATATAACAAATGTTAATATATTAAACCTTGTATTTGAACGCATCTTTGTTCAGAAATTTCGCCACAGTGTCGTCGATATTAATTACTTCCGAATCTATCGCAACATCCAGGTTCATGCAGTCACCCTTCGTTTGAACAAATGAAGTTTAATAGTAATTATACTAATTATAGTAAGAATTACGTACAGATGTCAACCCACGAGTTGTCAGACCCAAAAGAAGCTACCTATCCAGTTACATTTCGGCAAATAATGACAATAACTGCAGCAATTCGCGCTATCGAGACGTTTGCCTGTCATTTTCGCCTAATTGGCTCGAGCCAAATACCGCCGAAAATACGTGCGATAGGCGTTCATTTTTCTCTTCTGACCAATTGGGGCCGTAGTCCTTCCAAACCTGGGTCAGTCTCCCTCGCGACAATTCCTGCCTTGACAACGGTGTGTACTGTAGACAACCCTGTTCCTGGCGTGTAGGCTGAGCCAGGTTTAAGGGACCCACCGTAGAACAGTCCAATTCGTTCCGATGTGACTACTCGAAACGTTTGCCTTGTTCTTTGACTTAATTATGACTAATACTGCCGGAAATACGTGTGATTTTTCTATTCTGAGCAATTGCTCTTCTAAACCTCAGCCTCCACGCGCCAACTCGTGGGTTGACATTGGTACATGATTCAAATTATTACAAATCCAAATGTGCAGAAATATAGTAGGATAGTAACATGGTCGAATCGTAGTATAGTAGCATGATAATATAGTAGTATACCTATACATATTAACGCACGAATGTGTCAAGAGTGCGTCACGAATACGTTAAGAGTGCGTCACGAATACGTCAGGAGTTAATTTAATTAAATTAAATTAAGCTAAATTTAACTTTAATATAATTAAACCTAAATGCACCTAAATTGAAATGTAGCTGAATTTAATTGTAGTTAAATTTAAATGAAAGGTAATTAAATCTTAATGAAGCATAATTAAATTAAAATGTTAATTACAGTTGAATTTATTATACAACTTATCCTACTCTGTATTCTTAATGTAATTTTTCTGTAAACAATAATTTTCGAAGAAATTAACTTTGTATCCTCAGTTTCGAACATTGTTTGACTTTGTCAATATAAAAAAAACAGTTAATATACAAAGCAAAGCATCATCCCATGTACACATCGGTTCAACTACCCCATTGTGCTACAGAATCTCAATTAGTGAGGATGAATTTTACGAAAATTAACTTCGTTAAGCAAACTTTGCTAACTAAGTGAATTTAAAGCAAATTCCCCTAACGAACTTGCTTGCTAAAAGCAAATTGCACCGAGTCGGCTAACATTCGCAACAAATTCCAATTGCATCGTTTCCTCGTCAAAATCCACCCTATTAATTACATTTCATCCGTATAAATATCCGGTTAAAATATGTATTAGCAGGATTAATAAGAGATCGAGTTACTTTTCACCCACGCTAATGCGACTGAGTTCTCGAATTAGTGCAAGTATAATACAGGATAAATATTTAGCTTTATTGTGGATAATAGAGAAGATAATGGGAAAGATAACGGGGGAGATAGTAGGGAAGATAATAGAGAAGACGTTAGACAAGATAACAGATAATGGAGATGACAATGGAGAAGACAATACAACAGATAATAGATAAGATATTAAATATAAAGAGTATTAAAGACTTTCAAGTATTTAGATAAATATTCAACATACTTAACTTCTTAGACAAACATTAAATACTTTCAAGTATATATGTAAAATTGGAATATTTTTAAATATTTGGTAAAATATAAAATGTGTTCAAGAATGTAGATAAATATTTGCAGGTGTCTAGATAAATATAACTAAAGCTGAAAGTGAGTGTCCTAACATTTACCTACTGAAAACTATAAATGTATTACATAATTTTTCTTCGAAGATAGGTTACAGTAATAGTTGATTAAAAATATGGATTAAGTATTAATCTCGATTGGATCGAAACCCGAAGACGATCCGTGAGTTGGGTCAGCAGAATCTTGCTTTGAAACTTTATTCGTCTACTTCCTGCGATAGGAACATCCGGCTATGAATGTCTGCGAAACTGTAGCTTTTCCTGTTTCCTGCTGAATAGGGAGAAATGGGATTTCAGGATAAGTCGTAAGTCGACTAACTGGGAATGAGGAAATGAAGGGTCGATGGCGCGGTTGGTTGAAGTTGCAACAAAAGGACCACCGGGAAATTATCGACTTTCATGGAGCTCATAAGATTTATCGTAATAATAACAACCAATGGGAACACGTACTCGAGCGTACCTACAGATTCTTCAATTCCGCACGGAATTATCATATCGTGATATATTATTAAGATTTCGCTTACGAGTCTTGTATGAGTTTAGCAAATAGATTTCGTTATTTAATATTTGATATAATTTTATTGGTGAATGGTGCAATATTTGATCTTTTAAGTTATTATATTAGTTAATTGAAAAGTGGGTCTGTTCTCATAGTATTCTACTTTTCCAATTTTTCAATTTTTCAATTTTTCAATTATTCAATTATTCAATTATTCAATTATTCAATTTTTCAATTCTTCAATTATTCAATTATTCAATTCTCAAATTTTTCAATTCTTCAACTCTTCAATTTTCGAATTTTTCAATTCTTCAATTCTTCAATTATTCAATTCTCAAATTTTCCAACTCTTCAATTCTTCAATTATTCAATTCTCAAATTTTCCAACTCTTCAATTCTTCAATTATTCAATTCTCAATTTTTTCAATTCTTCAATTCTCAAACTTTTCAATTCTTCAATTCTCAAAATTTTCAATTCTACAATTCTTTAACTTTCCACTTTTCATTATTCTAGTTTCCAAATCTTCAATTGTCTCTATCGTCTCCTAAGTTCCTTCTAAATATTAAAAAACTGAGATGCAAATATGAAGTATATTAAGTATACAAATAAAAAGAGTATCAACCCTCTATTTTTGTGACAAATTGAAAAATACATATGGCTACAAGTTAACTTAAAAATAAATCTATTCATGAAATAAATAACAAAATTCCATTAGAAAAACGTTATTTTCTATCTGAAATTTACAGTTCAAATCTCAAATTGGGTATAGAATAAGCAAACTACATGAATATAAAGCAGATTCATTTAATCGATCACCTAATCGAGAAGTTATAAGTATAAAAAGATTGAATGGAGCCCATAATCTCGAAAATTCGACTTGCTCAACGATTTTTCTTCGCTGTTTTATCTCCAGTCGGAGCATGAAAAATGAAATTCGATAATCCCAGGTGAAAAATCGATAACCATTAAATTACTGACCCGAAAGATTACCGTTGGTTGTTCTACTTTCATTCTCGCCGGTATCTTTTTCTTCCTGCTAGACCACCCAACGTTTGATTTACATTCCGTTTCGCGATCCTTCCCCTTTCTGCTTTATAAGAAAGCAGAAAGATGCATTTCGTCGTCGGTATAAGGTGCTCAGAATCCGTCGGGGAATTTTTCGCATCGTCTGTATTCTATAAATAAATCGAGAAACGGCGCAATAACAGGATCTCTGGCAATTCAGACATTTAAATGCGCATCTCTATTTAAAAATATTATGTGATACGTTCCGGATGTATTATGAAAAATCTGATTCAAGAACTTAAGGTTAGAATAAAAATCTTTAAATTATTATAGAAAATATATAACATAAAATAGCAGTACACATAATACAAAAAACTGTATACTGTATCTTCTGCTACATTTTATTTAACATATATGCTGTATCTTCTGCTACATTTTATTTAACATATACACTGTATGTTTTGCTACAATTTATTTAACATATATGCTGTATCTTCTGCTACATTTTAGTTAACATATATACTGTATCTTTTGCTACAATTTAATTAACATATACAGTGTATACCTTGCTACAATTTATTTAATATATATACTGTATCTTTTGCTACGATGTATTTAACATATACAGTGTATACCTTGCAACAATTTATTTAATATATACAGTGTCTCTTCTGCTACATTTTATTTAACATATATACTTTATCTTTTGCTACAATTTAACATATGTACTGTATGTTCTGCAACAATGTATTTAACATATAAACTGCACACCATTTTGAAGGAACCAAGATCATTGTAGGGAATTTCCCTGAAATCACGCAATTAAATGAACGACAAAAGGAGAGTTCGGTTAACAACTAAACAACAATAAAGTCAGCTTGTTAAATCAGCCGTAACACGGGTCGGTGAAGTTTTGCCGGCTATCAAACATGATTAAAACGTCTCGGGGCGTTATTACAACGATTTCACGGCTGGGTCGAGGTCATTCGGCAAGCACCGGGATTATGGTCACGGATATAGGATAATAAGGATCCGAGGTGGTAAAGACAAGAACTTGAAGGTACGTGACAGGAATGATAGCGAGACGAGTGCTCGAATTACTTTGACAAACTCCTCCGGCATACGTGCCTTGTCTTTCTCCTTCCGGTTCGTCCGCCATCTTTCTTTCTTCTTCTGTATCGTTTTTCTTTCTCTGCTTTTATCTCTCTTGATATAACGAGCCCATTACGAATCAACTGACAGAACTGTACGTGGCCACGAAACATTATTAATTTCTGTCGCTGTAAAGCTGTTATATTATGGCGCTCTATCTGAGATGTCGAGCGACATCGATCAAGTACTTTTTATTAATTCAAGTTTAGTGGAGAGAATTATTTAACGGGACTGTTTTGGGATTTTTTTAGAGGATAATTCGAGGTTTAAAATAATGGCTTTTTAAATATTTTGATTTTTGTGGAATATTTAGGGATTTTAAGTATATTAATTCATGTGTGATATGTAGTAAATTTTGATATATTGATTCATATGTGATATATAGTGGATTTGAATGTATTGTTTCATATGTAATATTTAGTGAATTGCAATACATTCATTCACATATGGAATTTACTACATTGTAATATATTGACTCATGTGTGATATTTCACAAATTTTAGCATATTACTTCATATGTGATATGTGGTATTTTAATGTGTTGATTCATGTGCAATATTTAGCAAATTTTAATATGTGTACTCATATGTGACATTCAATAAAATTTAATATATTGATTCATGTGTAATATTTAATAAATTACAGTACATTGATATGTGATATTCAGTAAATTTTAATATATTGATTCATATGTGATAATCAATTATATTCATTCATATGTGATATGTAGTAAATTTCAATACGTTAATTCATACGTGATGTTTAATAAATTTAAATATATTAATTCATATGTAATATTCAGTAAAATTTAATATATTGATTTATATAATATTCAATAAATTTTAATATATCTCATATGTAATATTAACATATACAACATTTACATATACATTACAATTTAATGTAATTCAATTCTAAACATCACAATTCAACTCTACGCGTGTAGATTCAATTACCAGATCCAATTCTACCCAATGCACCGAATCCATTGTTTACTTATGGGGCAGTTATTTATCGAACGTCCATATAAAGCAGATACCAAAAAAGCGATACGCAATCTCGGAAAAGGACACGTCGTGCGAGCGTAGAGAAATCGCGGAAAGGTTCGAAAGAGTTACGATGGGGTCAGATTGGTCGAATAAAAGTAACGGGATAGAGGAAACGGAAACGCTCGGAAAATATCGGGATGCGAAGTTGGTATCGGTTAGACAGGCATCCAAGTCACGAAGGGGGCTTTAGTTTCTTCGCGACGACCAGTTTCCTCGTTGTTCCGGCAACTTTTCGGCGGGAAAAGTTGGCCGAGCCGGCGATATAACCGGTCTGCGACGACGCCTTTTAAAACTTACATACATCTTCCGGGGAATTCGGGACGCGACGTTCCCACGAGACGGGCTTTTAACGCTTCGGCTGAAAGAATTATCGGCGAACCTATCGCCTGGGACACGCGCGATCTTCCACTCACGTATACCCGTCCAGGATCAGATTCTACATTTGTCACGGTTCTTTTTCACCAAATAGAAAGATTCTACTAGTTGAAATTGTCTCGTCCTACGTGTCGATACTCTCGTCTTTTCACGACTTTTTGTAATTTTATCATTTTTCAGGGTAATTTTTATAATTTTAGTGTCTTGGAATTTTTTTAATAGAGTTGGCAAGTTCATCGACTATTTTTGGTTGATTAAATTTTTGAGACACTTTAATATTCAGCAAAATGGAGGTTGTGAGAATTATATATTCTTCAAGATACTTCAAGGTTATAATACTTCGAGATCATTTTTCAGGGTAGTTTTTATAATTTTAGAGGCTTGGAATTTTCTGAATAGAATTGGAAAGTTACGTCAGTGACTATTTTTGGTTAATTAAATTTTTGAGACACGTAATATTCAACAAAATGGAGGTTGTGAGAATTATGAAATTTGGGCGGCCATTTTGACACTAAAATTGGTTTGACCAATTTACAAGTTTTTTATTATCTCGAAGTATTATAACCTTCAAGTGTTATCTTGAAGATAACCTTCAAGATAACACTTGAAGGTTATAATACTTCGGGATAATAAAAAACTTGTAAATTGGTCAAACCAATTTTAGTGTCAAAATGGCCGCCCAAATTTCATAATTTTCATCTTCCATATTAGTAAAAAATTGAGTTGTCATTTTGTAATAAATATGACAAAAAGTATTTGAACTTAAATAATAAAGTCTGACTAATAATAAATACTTAAGTCAAATAATAAATAATAAATAATAAATTAGTGTTCACAATTTTTCCTAACATACCCCCAAAATTCTCAACAAAACACTATGAAGCAATTTTAAAATAACCCTAAAATAGTCAAAACTCAAATTCAAATTTCCCGCCACAGCGTCCGAAAGGTAAGAATGTCACGTCCATCGAAAGTTTCGAATTTCCCTCCGGCAATTTTGAATTCCTGCGTTCCATTATTCCTGTCTGGTCATAAAAAACCTGTCGATATAAATTCCGAAAGGAGTATCTCGGAGCTTTTCATTAAATTACACGAATTCGCGGCGCTGACTCGCTCAAAGATTTTCTATATCGTTCCACCGTTCCTTGTTCGTCGCCGAAAGTACATATCGCTTCTCCAGAGATTCCTCGCACTGGAAACGATTAACTGAATTCCTTGGGATCGCTGTGCACGTAGCCGAGCTAAAAGCGATTCTTCTTCTTTCCTCTCATCTTCGTTGAACGCAACCTTAGCACGGAGTTCGATCCTTTAATTCAGTTTGCAGCTTGAAAGGCTCGAGGTAATTACATTTGAACGATAAATCATAAGCAAAAATACGATAGTTTCCTTAATTACACGCGTTGCGAAAATGTGCCTGTTTAATATCCAGTTCATCGAAACTCGTTAAAGCCGGAATTTGCTTGATTATACCGATTCTTCGAGCGAATTCATCGGACAGACATATTCGTTTAACGCGGCGAATATATCAAAAAGGTCCCACCCCCGGTAGCCACTTTCAGCGAGAAATTACGAAATTTCATCGTTAAAATCGTTTCGATACGAAATTGTATCCTTCGCACACACACACACACGCGCATATTTATTACGATGAATTCGACGCAATGGCCGAAAAACATTTATTGCGATACGAAGAGAATGAACAACACGCGTTGCAATATTCTCCCGGCCGACTGTTTTCCGCACTTTTCGCGTATAACCTCCGAACATTTCGATTCAATCGACGACACGGGCTGTTCGTAAAATTATTAATTACCCGCCGTTATATGCAAAACTCTCGATTACGTGCACGGGGCTGAAAATATTCAATCAACGACAAAAGGATTCATCATGCGCCGCGTAATAGCCACAAGCTGTCTTCAGCTTGCAACAGACATACGATAAACCGTGTATGTACCATCTCGTGTTTGTTGCGTTTAAGAGAGATTAGGAAACCCGCATACAGCCGACGCATTGTGCACTCCTGACAACACGTCAACCTACAATCTCCAGCGTTGATGAAAATGCCGACCGAATTCCAAGATGATGAACTAAATATCGCTGGCGATAACTCTTCAACCTATTTCTATATTGGTTATATTTATATATCTGGAATTACTTTTCGTTATATATTTTTAGTTGATATCTATTACATTATCTCTTGTTATATGAACTCTAAGGTTATCGTGAATTTATAACTTTTCAAACTAGTTTTATATGTGTTCAGAATATTGGTTCATGTATAATCTATTTATTATATCTATAAAATTGTTTAATTCACTTTTGGTTATGTTCATTTTTAGTTACGACGATTTTTAGCTATGGTTGTAACATCTAGCGTTAATCAAAATGGCGGCTAACCTCTATTACGAAGTATTCTTCACATAACTCTTGAGATTAGTATTATATTTGTTCAAAATAGAATTGTAATTATTTACATTGGTTCCAATGTAATCAATTTATTATATTTATAGAATTGTTTAATTAACTTTTCGTTATGTTCATTTTTAGTTGGTCGTCGATCTATAATAGCGTCAATCAAAATGGCTGCTGTAAGATCGAACTAAATACACAATAACATTTCAAACTATTTTTATATTGTTTCAAGCTATAACAGGTAGAATAAACTAGCTTTTAATTAAATATACTTTTTGTTAAAATACGATTTATGGCGTCTTGCGTTAATCAAAATGGCGGCTGAACTTTAAGGTTATATCTAAGTTTCCAATTTACTGAATCATTTGTAAATCTCATCAATTTTTGAAGCATCCAACTTTGCATATTATGCATTTAAAAATGACTAATTATTAAATTTCCAAGTATGCTTCCAAATTTTTCCATTAATCCAAAAAGTTTGCGTTCCTTCAACCACGAATCAAATAAAAATTCCACAAAAAACTTGTATACGTTAAATTTTAATTATATTAGAAGACACGTCCGTTCTTCGCGCAGAGACAGAAGCGGCAGGTAAACCACAATAATTTAGAGAGCAATTTAGAGAATCATTACTAACAAATCAACGAGAATTCCAGCCTCTCTGGTCCCGATAATTTATCGATAGCCGAACACCGATTTCGCCGTTGCGAAGCGCGTGAGAGAGGGTGGCTTAATTAAAAATATTAATTAATCGAGTACTGGGTACCGGTGCGCGGCCCGAATTCGATTTTCGATATAAATAATTCTGGATCGATTTGGAACGAAATTCCGGCACGCGTACACGGTCTAATTTGGCCCATTTGTAAATCATAAGGAACCACCTTTCGAACGATGCGTTTTTAATTAGACGATGAGCGTGGTGCATTTAATTAACGCGTTTCCCGGTCGCACGCAAAATTTAGGAAACAATGTGCCGCCAGTTCTTTTTCGTCGTGTTTCGAATGTCGATGATAAAAGGGGCAAAAACGGTCGTGGTCGGTGATCGATTATCGACTCGATTTAATTGCTGCGAGAAGGAAACCTGGACGAAATTTTGTCTTTTATTAAATGGGGATTATTAGTGTGCTTAATAGCTGTGGTGTTGTGGGTAAACGTGGTGATAAGGTTCTTGAAGTTTGGGAATTTAGAGAACTTTTCGTTTTCAAGCATAAAAATTTAGAAATATACAAATTAGATATTTTAATAATTTGAAAATTGTTGAATGTGTAAACTAATTTAAAGTTGAAGAAACCTAATAATTTGATTGTGTACGAATTTCGAACAATGCCCATCACCACTCAGAATAACGGAATAGCAAAAAAAAACCTCAGCACAAAAAAACGCGACAATTATCCGAAGCGCATTCTTTCCAGACCACCGTTACGTTTCGGACAAATTGAAACTAATAACATTCAACCGTGAACGGGCACCGAAGCACAAACCGTTGCGCAAAGTGCTCCTTCTAATTTCATTAAAAAAATTCCACCAACTAACGCAACGTGTCTTCGAAGCGCGTGTCCCCGAACGAGAATATTCACTCGTTTCGAACACACAGTGAAAAAAAAAAGAAGAAACAGAGAAGCATCGGAAAAGGTGTCGAGGAACAACGGAGCGGGACGAATTTCTGAAATATTTTTCGCGAGGAAATTTCGAGAATTCGCCGACGCAACGTGCCAGGAATTCTTCGAGGAAATTTATGGATCCTCGACGAAGTCTCGGTCGAGCTTCGTGAAAGCCCCAGAGATATAATTACGGGCCTGGCAGGGGGTTAGCGAAGGGAAATAAAGTTTCATTCGTTAATACCCCGTGAGTTCGAGGCGAAGTACTAGCGAAAATAACGGGGCGTAAATCGATACGATGAGAAAACCGCGATTGTCTTTAACCGTTTGATTTTAAATTGTTTATTTTTTTAACCTTACGACTTTCGAATATACAGTTGACAAACTAGGAGGGGTTCTCAAACATATGACAGCGAACAAGGAATTTTTGCAAACATTCTTTATAAAATTATTCAGTTTCTTATTATTCTAGAGACAAACAAAATCAGACATTCTCTTATCATTCTTCTAGATTGTTATGCTCAACAACGGGGTCCGAGTATACTATAACATTGTCCCTAGCATTAACACTTTACGTCACGAATTCGTCATTAGTGCGTCGCGAATGTGTCAGTAGTGCGTCAAGAATGCGTCACGAATGCGTCATAAGTGCGTCACGAATGCGTCATAAGTGCGTCACAAATGCGTCAGGAGTGCGTCACGAATTCGTCATTAGTGCGTCGCGAATGCGTCCTGAGTGCGTCATGAATGCGTCATGAGTGCGTCACAAATGCGTCAGGAGTGCGTCACGAATGTGTCAGTAGTGCGTCAAGAATGCATCACGAATGCATCATAAGTGCGTCACAAATGCGTCAGGAGTGCGTCACGAATGCGTCATGAGTGCGTCAAGAATGCGTCAGGAATGCGTCAGGAGTCAATCTTTCTTCTGCAACCCCCAAAATACGACTCTCCATAAACTAGTTGCAAATAAATAAATTTTGTAATAAGTAAATATTGCAAATTAGCGTATAGTTATTTGAAAGTAATTTCATGAAATGTGATTTGGTTTTATAAATGACTGAGAATTGATAGGTTGTCGAAGAAAAAAGTGAAAAGAGGAAATAACGGGACGTAAATCGATACGATGAAAAAACCAGAAGAATGGACGTTAACTCTTTACCGATCACTCGGCTGCAATTACTTCGATAATCGAGACCTAATGGTGACTGCCGACGATTCATTATTCCTCGCGAACGTTTGTTACGCTGTTTACGTAAGAGTCGTGAAGGCAAGGGCAATTAAGGGCAACGGGATAAAGAACGCGTGGACAGTCGGGGGAAATTGATTGGACTCGAGGTAACATTTTATTGCGGGAAATTTAGTGCTTTCGGCGCCGGGTTTTGGGAGGATAATTTGAAAATTGTGGTGTGGACGTTGGAGTGTCGCTTTATTTTCATTTCTTTAATGATTTTTAGAAAAATCTCTAAAAACATTTATCACTAAAACGAATCCTATAATTGGTACATTTTAACAACGTATCAAATAAATTGAACAACAATCAAAGAAAATATTTGATTAATCGAATTAAAACAACGAAAATTCTGAAGCAGTTAATCAACAACCACATCCAAAATACACACAAAGCATTATAACACCTCGACAGTCGCACAACAAAAAGTTCGACTAAAACACTCCCAGTCAATCTCTCCGCCCCAAAACGCAGCATTCGTGAAATTAATTTAAAGCACCGTAACAAAATAACTTGTGAAAATAAAATTTGAATTGTTGCCGAGCTATCCGAGATCGATAAATTTACCCGAAGTTATTCTTTCATTAAATTTTTTTTCCCAAACACGATGATGCATTTGCGTTTCCTTTAAAATAAAGCAATTTTTAACCCCGGCCATTTCCATTCGTTCCATTTATTCGCTGGCATACGCCGTTATAAACTCTGTCGTTATAATAAATGTATTTCATTTCGTAAAATATTTTTTTTTTTTCCATCGCGGTCCGCGGTTTAATGCGGAGTATGTTAACGCGTTGAAGTAGTTTTTCAAACGGCCAAACGTATCGTCGGCTAAAAAGCTGCTGGATAATTTGTGGGAACAGCTATCGAGTTCGTTGTTAACGCAAAGGGGTGTTCATTGTTCGCTCGAGCCGACGCGGGGTTTCGAAACTTGATAATATTTCATTGTCCATTATCGCGATACACTGCTACTGAATTATTATTCTGACTTTATTATGCAACCGATACGTTAGATAAGTTTTTAAGAAGACCCTCAAAATACCGGGTGGGAAGAATAACTTGAAGGGATGCTTAAACATCTATTGTGATATAGTGTATTCCTTCGTTTTTTACTCTTGCAATTTATTTACGAGTTATTTTATCTTAGTGATGTGTGTTGAAGACTGTGGAATTTATTGGGAATTCGGTGTGCAATTAATTGGGTGATCTTTCCTATGAATATTTTAATACATTGATAGAATTTAATGTAGTAACTATTTTCTAATTTTTTAACTTACGAATCTCTCAGTTTCATAATTTCCCTATTTATCAATTTTATCAATTTTATCAATTTTATCAATTTTATCAATTTTGTCAATTTGATTGGTTATGTCGATTTTATCAATTCTGACAATATCATCAATACTAACAACACTATCAATGCTATCAATACTATCAATATTATCAATACTGCCAATACTATCAATACTACCAGTACTATCGATACTATTAATTCTGTCAATTCTATCAATTGTATCAATTTTGTGAATTTTATGAATTTTATGAATTTTATGAATTTTATGAATTTTATGAATTTTATGAATTTTATGAATTTTATGAATTTTATGAATTTTATGAATTTTATGAATTTTATGAATCTTATGAATCTTATGAACTTTATGAATTTTATGAATTTCATCAATTTCATCAATTTCATCAATTTCATAAATTTCATCAATTTCATCAATTTCATCAATTTCATCACACAATTAACATTGTGTACCTGCAACGAACCCTGTACCTATAACGATCAATCACATTACACATCGCCACACCATACATCATGAATAATTATCATTCCAGAACTAATCATTTAATCCTTTAATCTAACAAGTCAATGTACCCAATCGATCACCAGGGAACCTCGACAAAAGTGTTCTTGAATGAAAAATAGAAAAGGCAAAACCGAAGAATGAAGAGATCCGATATGGCTGGTAATTTCACGGACGAAAATTGCAAAAGTGTTTGTAGCTTGATGCGAGCTGTTCGTTAAACAAGCTAGCTACGCGGTGTTCGATCGCTTTTATTTCTGTTTGCCCGCGGGCAGTTATTTCGGAACTTGTTTCACCGATACGCTCGTATATGGACGTTCAAGCAATAAATATACCCGCATTGCTAGAATCTCGTTAATAGCACGTCACTGGCCGGCATAAATCGTTCTGACGCCCGAGGATCCATCATGTACGATGTCAATGAAAGCAAATCATTAAGACACGTTTACCTCAAGGTACTCAAACATTTCCTCTGGTAAAGAAAATTTTACAAAATTTACGATAATGAAAATATCGTGTTGTTCTTTGAAAGGTCGTACTTTCAAAAATTTGGTCCAAAAATACTTTTACTCGTCATAGGCAAAATAATGGGTTTATGTTAAAAATGTATAGAACCTTTTTTGTAGAGCTTTTTAAGAGCCTCATTTTTCGTTTGAAACTTTTTCCTCTGAAATCAATATTTTCGGAGATAACCGCTTAGGCACGACGCGTATGGCGGCTTTCGTAGACATCTGTATGGCGGTCCACTATAGTGGCTTTCCACTCCGGGGACCTCTTTGTACTAATACATATTGCAAACATTTGAAAATTTTGTGAATTTTCGAAAAAGTAATCAAGGTTAAAGTATCTTTGGGAAAAATAATCGTGAAAAACTTCATTCCACTGTGGTCGTAGAGTGCTGTTTACTCGTAATTTCGCAAGAGATAAAAAAGCAACTGGCTGTGAGATGAACAACAGAGGATCTTTTCCGTAAGAGCGGCATCAAACTCAATAGATTCGTTGCTTAAAATCCTCTCTGGTATTCTCTGGAGCTCGTCTGACGAATAACGCAGACGTTGTGGAAGACGTCGGGTTCAGGGGTGAGACGTTGCCGGAGAAGAGATGACAGAATCCAGACGGGTGGCAAGTTTCATCGCCGGGCAAAGTACGGGCATCGTTCACCGGGACACGAGCGACAAGGGACGCCACCGAAAGGACAGGAATGCCGTGTCCTGAACGGGGTGAAGAGGTCCTGGAGAAATGGCGACGCTGCAACGGTGTACGTTTACACTTGGCCACGTTAAAAGGTCCGCATTCGTCCGCTTTAATGGCAGTCGAGAAATGAAATCATCCCTCCGAAGTTCGCCAAACAACGGATTCGAACACTTCGTGATTATTTCTTTATTCGTTTAATAAATCTACAGATCACCTTATTTTACAGGATTTCTTCCTTATTTTACAACGTTGCGCGCTGTGGTTTTGCAAAGTTATTACTTTTAATGTATTCTGTGGTTGTACCAAGTTTGAAAGAAATCGGTGATTCTAAGTTTGAGACATTACCGAAATTTAATTTTAGCGAAAAATGTTACGTGGTTAATTTAATCAGTTTTGAGGTCGTTGGATAATCTGAGTTGATGCAGGTTCATGTGTATCATTTTATCAATTTCTTTTTAAATACTTTTCAACCTTCATGGTTGTTGAACACTGTTTGTATTCTCCCGCGTCGTTCGCGCATGCGCATATCACCTAGCAAAGCTACTCACATTATAACCTAAAACGTATTACTTTTAATCTAAAATCTAACAAATAGTGATTATACTATTTACAAATAATATACGGTTATACTATTAATATTGATTAATGATTAATAATGACTGTACTATTAACAAATAATAGTCAACGTTAAATAAATATCTATTCACAGAAATTATCTACCAAAAACTCCGCTTAAATACAGAACCAGTAGTCTTAAACTTCTACAAAATAAATCTTAAAAACAATGTTTAAATTGTTTAGAACATTTTTAATGTTTTTTCCTAAATAAATTTTGTCTTCCCTCATTTCATTGTTGGATGCTAATTCGAACAACATTTAAAAACGAACTCCCACGAAGGCTGCCACTTTCCCGTATTACTTTCGCCGTGGTTTCCGGGCTGCAAAGATTTCAGCAAGAATAAAAAGAGAGAAAGGCGTTTTCGTTTCACGAAGACGTGGCTGCACTTCAAACCAGACGCTAACAATGCACCGCTGAACTTGCAGATTAGCATCGCATTAAAACTAACTGAGCTACTTCCTGTTATCCTCTGCCCTCGTCTCTGTTGCAGAAAAAAGCTTGCCTACTCCTCGTCGCAAAACATTTGACCAACTTATTTCGACCAGACATCTTTTTATTCTTTTAGATACTCATCGAGAGAGTAATGCATTCAGGGTTTGTTAAACTTTTACCGATATGTTTTTTGCTATTTATCCGAATGACCTGATAACTTCGTTATCTTCGACGTTATTTATAAGATGCAAGAAAATTGAGTAATAACTATTTACAACAAAATAACTATTTTGGTACGCTTAAATTAATATACTGATATAAAAATTGTTGGTATACCAATATCACAACAGCTAAGATACATCAGTGTCCAAATCCTAGGCACGAACCTATCTAATTTGCAGCATCACTCGGGAATACAGACATCCAGATCTCTATACGTTCGGTAGAACTTGTACATTGGTATTCCAGATCCGACGGAATCGTTACGTTACGCATTTCAGATCCCGTTCGAGAAATTTACAGTCCTTTCTGTCCTCCGAGCTCATCTTTCCTCTTCTGATTTGTTTCAGTCGAATTAATGCGTTCGATGAGAAGTTCCGGGTTCAATGCCAGACACGTCGCCACGATTTCAATTTACTAGTCGACTCAAACAGGTTCCCTGAGGCGCAGACACGATACGTACGCATACCGATGAACCCTCCCGGTGCACACTTGGAAACATCCGGCACCGGGTACGTGTCACCGGAGCAGCCTGTTTCATTATCCTCTGATTTCCTGGCGCTAGTCCATTTCCAACTTCTTTTGGCGGGAAAACCACGTTGGTCTTCCTTGATTTTTGAATCACGCTGTTGCATGGCAAACATATCTGCCATATACTCATTCGAGACATAATACAAATTAAAGAGCGGTTATTTTGATACGGGCATATAGCTGGCGGGTGGTGATAGCGCCTGGTGATGCATTTCGGGATAGAAATCATGTTCACTACACATTAATGTAAAGTATAAAGATTACTAACAATCGGTACGTAAATCACCTGTCATGGCTGTCAATACAAAATGGCCGTCATTACAAAATGGCTGTCACTACAAAATGGCTGACATAGAAAACAAATTTGAAAACTTGTCCTATAAATAACTCATAAGAATAAACAGAGAATCATCCGTAAGAACGTTCCCCCAAAAAGCAAAATGGCGGGACACCTTCCGTATTCCATCGAGCGATCAGCCACTATTTCCACGAGTGAGAAGGCAAATTTTAAATTACTTTGCCGGTATCCAGCGATGCCAACGTGACCAATTCTTTCTCCTGGCACGTTGTACATGCATTAGCAGCGTGACTCCCCCGTCCCCGGAACGACCCTACTCTCCCAATGTCGACGTGTTTTTCTTGTTTGTTTTCGCCAACCCTCGGTGCCATTACGTAGCCAGCATTTTTTCGCGGTTTTTCTTCTGCTGCTCCTATTTTCCCAAGCCAGTCGCTTCGTTGTCCGCGACGCTGTTCTCAGGGCTAATGAACTCTGACTGATAAGCGGGAATGACGTTTATTGGCCGGCCTTTTTTAGTGAATCAGCAAACCACGCGGTACACTTCCCTACGTTTTCAGATAAACGTCGCAATAATTCACCGGACCCATCTACCTTCATTTTTTCCGTCGGATTACTGCCCGACCGTTTGAATCGTTTACGTCGCTGCAGATTTAATATCTGGACGTACTGTTCCTGACGATCGTTTCGGTTTTTGTGGACGTAGGTTCTTGGGGTTGTACGGGGTTAATGGTGCTGCATTTTTTCTTTGTTAGCAAATTGCTTATTTTTGGTTAGGTGTACTTTTTCTGCCGTTTCTAAACAAATTTTGTTGTAAGTCTTCAGATGTCTATATTTTTGGAAACTTTTGGGTGACATACTATCAGATTTTTGAGAAAGTACAGGAATCTCAAGCTGAGATAATATTTGGATAGTAGCTTCTCAGCTCAGGGACTTTTAATGGAGACCTATGTGCATGTCCCATTATCCTTAGATCCAATTGGCAGCAAGGATGAGTGCCACCCTATTATTTCTTACTGTCAACAAAATTTAGCAGGTTTAAGAAAATTAAACATCAGTGGTGTACCATCGACATCTGCCAATAAGTATGCAAGCTTAAGCCTTTGACAATATCATGACGCACTCGTGACGCACCTACAGTGCAAATATGATATACCAATAAGATATAGCAATAGAAATGCAAGCTAACCCTTTGATAATATCGTGACGCACTCGTGACGCACCCATAGTCCAAACATGAACCAGACTCATATTTTCACTGCAATGGAAATTCAATTCTAATTATAATTTGTATAATCGGGGATGGCTGGAGGCAAAATGTGCCTGACATTTTAACATTCAGCTGCCTGGACGTTGTAGCAATAATCAGATAGATGTGAATGACGCAAATGCATAGAAAATTGTAGATTGAGGGGTTAATTCCAGGAGTTATGACCAATGAGAGCTATCATCCCAGCTGCAAATTTAGATGTACTTTTAACGGGCTGTGTAACATGAAGACCAGTCCTATCATGCATCCTCCATCATTACATTATCCTTAGATCCTGGAAACAACTACCAAGAAAGATGAGTGGGTCTTATCATCCATCCATCATCTCATTATCCTTAGATCCTAGCAACGGCTGTAAGAAAGTGAGTCCTATCCACCATCTCATTATCTTCAAATGCTAGAAGCAACTGGCAATGAAGACGAGTGAACTCTATCATGCATCCACCATCACCATATTATACCTAGATCCTAGGAACAACTGCAAATGAAGATGAGTGAGACCTACCATGCAACCCCTATCACACCTGTATCCCTAGATTCCAGGAACAACTGGCAATAAAGATGAACGAGTACTACACATCCCCCATCACATAATGGCAAGAGAGTCCTACCTATCATGCACCCATCACCTCATCATCCCCAGATCCTACAACCAATTCACAACAAAGTCAAGTGACTCCTTTCTATCATAAATCCTCCATCCCCATTATCCCTAGATCATACGAGTGAGTTCTATCACACACCCCATCACCATATGATCTCTAGAGCCTAGAAACAACTGGTAATAATAGCAAGTGAGTCCTACATCACTTCATCCCTAGATCCCAAAATCAACTGCCACTAAAATCCACTGACTATCTATCATAAATCCATTATTATCCCTAGCTCCCAGTAGCAACCAGCAAAAGGAACGAACATCAGCCTATTTGGCGGCAGAAAAACTCCTAAGTAAATGAAAGGTGTATCACATCGTCGATATCAGCCGATGAGATAAAACGATGCAAGCTCGTCGCACGTCCATCAGCGGCGAAACGGCGAGCGTATCGCGAGCGGGTATCGTCTATCGGCTTCGTATTATCTCGGGCAGCGTTCGCGCAAATGGCGCGAACATCCGCGAGGCGTCTTCCTGACTTATCGTCGCCGGAAGTGGCCCACCCATCCTCCGCGTCGACGAGTCAGCCCCACGCTCCCGCTCCCATCCGCTCGTCCTCCTCTTTCCTCCGGGAGAGCGTTTTTCCGTTTTATCCGGTTTCGCGCGAGGTAAAAGACCCTCCAGAGGCGTCGGAACCTCTCCCTTTGTGAAATACCAGCCGGTCCAAGTCCCGGCAACCAAAGGAAAACCCTATTTTTCTCGCGCCCGGGCGTGTTAAGAGCACCAATGCCAGTTAATATTTTCTTACTTGAATGCCCCCGAACGTTACGTGTGCTACTGTCATTCTTACGCTTAGCTCGCTCGCTGATTTACCGTAGTAGTTCCTCAGGACGGAGATACGGGATGATTTGTGATAACCGGAAACGGGGTTCCTGCATGCGCGAGCTTAGGAATATCGCCTTGTATCTCTGTTAAATTGGGTTTTACTTGATTTTGAGAGGGAAGCTTCTGAGCTCCAGCTTCTCAAGTCTGAGCTTCTCGAGCTCCAGCTTTGTTCTTCGAGGTTTCAACGTGTGTGTTGATAGTATGTGTTACTCACGATATCATCGGGTGAGCTCATACTATTCTAAAAGACTGAACTATTTATTAGAATAAACAAAATGTAGAAAATCTAATAGAGGATTATAGTTAATGTCTTCAACAGAAAATAGAAAGAGTTTCTACAAATGCATTAATTAGTACAAAAATGACATTCATCTCTATTTTGTATAAAATTATTTATAGAAACTATAGTCTATTCTATTAATAATTGCCGTTTGTATTTCAGTCCAAATCTTTCTCGTCGTACCTCGTTCGATATTATAATTAACAATCCACATTCAATTAACAATTCATGTCTATCAATATTTTAGAGCCTCTGTACTAGCCAACACAAAATCCCTAAACCTTGACAAAACAGAATCACAAATAATTATAAAAGTACCATTGGAAAAAGGATATCGTAGTCTTATAAAATATTAAATATATGAATTTGCTTTAATTATAAAATATTGTACTTATAAAGAATATTAGAAATGTATATAAAATTTTGTGAAAATTATAAAAATATTGTTACAGTACAATGTCTGATCATTTATGGGTGTATATCACTGAAATGAGCGTAAGTGATTGACTCGTACTACTTGTTTTCAGTAATTTCACTTGTCTCGCCATATATTGCATTTCTTCCACTTTTCTGACTACATATCACACTTTTTCTACTTATATGAAGTAGAAAAAATATACATATATGTATAATGTATGTGTGTTGCAGCGTCAGTAGTAGTAGTAAAATGTATTCTAACACCTAACATATAACTTGTATGATATAAAAGAACTGTTTGAATAGTACAAAGCTATAGGTGAAATAAATATAGAAATCCAGCAGTTCGAAAGTTTCCTCCACGGAGGTAACAATTTTAAAGCTTCCGGTGGATTAACATATCGTGGCTCGCGAGTAGGAAAGTGGCTGTTTGCGAATGGGGAAAAAAGGGAAAAGGAAAAACAAAGCTCGAGGAAGTTTTGCCGTAGCATCCTTGGTAGTCGTCGCATTTATTTCACGGAAAAATAGAGGTGAGCCGGCCTTAGCGCGGACTCAAAAACATTTTGCACTTTCGAGACCCCGTGAGGAATGGATGCTTCGCGAACTTAACATCCCACGGGGGTATCCGTGTGAAAAGCTCGAAACTCGTGCTTTGTTGTCTTCGCGACGGTCGACGACGCAACGGTACGTTTCGTATTCCGTTTTCGTTAGATATAGTAAAACGAGACGAGCCGTTTGAACGACGTTTTCGATTCTCTCACGATATCATTCGTGAGATTGCGTCTTTATGGACGGAATTTTGAACGGTAGTGAATTTTCACGTTTTTTATGGATTTTGGAGATTTAGTATTGAGTTTCGTTGCTTTGAGAATGGGAAGATGGAAATAGAGAATTTTGATATCAATGTAACAATTTACCAATTTATCACTTTACCAATTTACCAAGTTACTAAGATAGCAAGGTACCAAGTTACGAAGTTGCCAAGTTAGCAAGGTACCAAGTTATCAATTTACCAATTTACCAATTTATCAATTCACCAATTTACCAAGTTAGCAAGGTACCAATATACCAATTTACCAATCTACCAAGGTACCAAGTTACCAAGTTACCAAGTTAGCAAGGTACCAAGTTAGCAAGGTACCAAGTTATCATTTTACCAATTTACCAATATACCAATATACCAAGTTACTAAGTTACCAATATACTAATTTACCAATTTACCAATCTACCAATCTACCAATCTACCAATCTACCAATCTACCAATCTACCAATCTACCAATCTACCAATCTACCAATCTACCAATCTACCAATCTACCAAGGTACCAATTTACCAATTTACCAACTAAAAAATATCGAAACTTGAAACCTTAAAAATCTGTTAATTTCCCAATTCAAAAATTCCTAAATTTTGAAACTGCCAAATTTCACTCCCAAATTCCTCCTTCCACAAAACTTATCCAAATCCCCAAAAATGATAATTCCACTTAAACCCCCAACATCCTCAAGCAGTGAAGACGAGCGTTGCAGGCAGCGAGGGTTAAAGGTACTTTTATCGGAATCCGGTGTTCATTGTCTGGACCGCATCCAATTACAGTTCCCAGCTAATAACACCGGTGTTTCTGCAGGCTTCTATTTATGCGATAACCATAGCTCGTCTCCAAGTTGTGCGGAGATTCAAGGAATTCGCATCGTCGAGGGCCTTTTGAAGATGCAATTTGCACCTCGAGAAGCATTTACACTGATACAGCTGGTCGTCGCTGGTTCGCGTTAATAATACTAGGCCCTAATTTAAATTCCTTTGATCGTTAACCAGTACTGATTAATTGCGTCTCGTACCTTGGACGCAGCAATCTCGCCCATTCAGGAGAATTTAACCTATTCCGATCAGCGTATGATCGATCAACCGATCTAACAACTTTACAAATTAATCCGCTTCGATTTCGTTGATCCTTCTCAAAATTCACCCTCTATGTAACACACGCATCATTTTTGATATTCAAAAATTCGTTTGTTCATCGAACTTTAGATGTGAAGAAGTTAGGTTTTTGTGGAGAAGTTAGGTTAAAGTCTTGAGAACACCTTGTTAATAGGTCCTGACTCTACCAATTTTATTTATTCGAATCTGTGAATTAAAAGTCGATTTTATCCTTGGAAATTCATTGGGTCGATTTTAGTCTCGAGCCACACCACTTGTACATAAACTGGGTTGAACAGTAAATTGTGCATTAGGAAGATTCTACTTGTCAGGTTTCCTATGCCATTCCGTTCTACTTGTCAAATAAATTGTCCATCTACTTGTCAGCTCACAGGCTAACTGCAAATGGCTCCATTTCCTATGTTTGATCGTGTAATTTGCAGATGTCGTTGCCGGGGTGTTTGATTTTCTGCGATTGTTGCGGTGTTTGTTTGGATGCGTGTTGATCTTGCCGAGGGAGATTCATTGGTTACATATCATTTGAATATTTTCGAAATTACAAGTTATTGGTAGTTTCATTGCGGTGGTTGAGAATTTGTATACAGTAATGTCTCCCACATTGTCAGTGTCGGCGCTATACCCACAGTGTCACCATGGAAGTGTCTACGCCTATGTATTCCTTATTACTGCGCCTATGCTATCTAAATCGAAGCCAGTCAAGCGTGAACTGGATGTAACGTCATCCGCCGCGCGGCACCTTTGATGAGACTTTCTCGTTTAACAATTCAAAATACAATATTTTAATTTTTTTAATTTTTATTTTTTTTTAACTAAAAACTTTTCTATCGTATTTGTTAGGATTTTCCGATTAAAATGACACCAAACACGACATAATTTCAACAACATTTACTTATAATATTTACTACTTATTGTATAATTTGTTTTATTTCATTACCACTTTAATTACAAAGGAAAATGGTAAAGGTCTTCAGGTTCTGTACTCAACCGGAAAAAAATATGGGGACACCGAATTTTCATAGACTGCAGATACTACTCCAAAATCTCCGAGAAAATGCGAGTTATAGATAAACCATACTCATAAGAAAATTAACATTTCAGCTGGAAATCAGAGAACATGTTCAAATTGCATTACAAGCTTTTAATAAATTACAAAAAAATCGGTCTAAGAGAAGCACAAAACATCTCTCTATGAGCTTGTAAAGTCCTTCGAATGTAACTCTTTATTTATCGCTAAACATTAGCTGTGGTTCCATAGTGTTCGTATAACATTTATGCATTGTCCACAAAATGTAGTCGCGTACCTGCAAACTGTCAGTGAAACGTACGCGTGAATCTATAAACTCGCGCAAAATGTAGTCCCGTATCTCGAAACTGTCACAAAATGTAGTCCCGTATCTCGAAACTGTCACAAAATGTAGTCCCGTATCTCGAAACTGTCACAAAATGTAGTCCCGTATCTCGAAACTGTCACAAAATGTAGTCCCGTATCTCGAAACTGTCACAAAATGTAGTCCCGTATCTACAAACTGTCGCAACACAACAAAATATTAAAAATTAATAAGAAAATGTAGACCAAATTACGTCGTGTTTGGTGTCATTTTAATCGGAATAATCTCAGTAATACGTTAAAAAAAATTTTGTTTGAAAAAAGTTAATAATAAAAAAGTTTAAAAATTGCATTGAACAAAACATTTGATACTCGGGGATTTAAATCCTCGGTCGCCGTGGCTCGCTCTCTCTGTCCTTTTCTATGTTCGGAAAACTACAAAGGCGAGCTGCGATGCTCGAATTTCGATTCCTGTACACCCGAACTGTCATAAACCGATTCCGCGCAGTATGACAATGTGGGAGACATTACTGTATTTAGAAATTTGGAATTTTGGAATTTTGGAATTTTGGAATTTTGGAATTGAGAAAATTGGGAAATTGGGAGATTGGAAAATTGGGAGATTGGAAAATTGGGAAATTAGAGAATTGAAAAATTGGAAATTGAGAAATTGAAGAATTGAAAAATTGGAAATTGATAAATTGAAGAATTGAAAAATTGAAAAATTGAAAAATTGAAAAATTGAAAAATTGAAAAATTGAAAAATTGAAAAATTGAAAAATTGAAAAATTGAAAAATTGAAAAATTGAAAAACTGAAAAATTGACAATATAAACAATTGAAACCCTATAAAATTGCAAAATGCGATAATTGTATAATTGTCAAATTAACAAACTAGTAAATTGAGAAATTGAAACTCCAAACACTTATCTTGTTACACAGTTCCATAAAATTTGCATCCGTCTAAAAATCTCGATACTTAAAAAGTGTCAAAAATATTCAAAAATTATTCACAATCGAAGTTCATCAGTCAAAGTCTACGACGTCCACGCATTAAAAAGCAGCGTATCAAATGAACTATCCGCAGCCTTATCTAGCACCCCCATTCAGAAGAACAAAGTCACAAGGTACTCGAGTATAAATCAACACTGTCTTCAGGAAAATTACTTCATCGCTTTCCCCTGAACCCTCAGCAGCGAGTTTCTCGGTCGCTTTTACCGAACCCGACCAAGGGGTAGCTATTTAGAAGCTTAGCACCTCAGCAGGGGGTTGGAAAAGGGGTGGCTTGTAGCACGGTGGCGTTAGGTGGCTGCTACCAGCCACGCAACCACTGTGTCACCTTTATCACCTTTATCACCTGCTGCAAATTGCCACCATTTGGATGCTAAACCTCCCCCTGTAGGTCTCGCCTCGTTGACGACTATTCGTAGGGACGCATCGAGTCCAGGAGGGTTGGTAACGAGTGGAGGGGGGCGAAACAACCCTGCCAAGTGTATACGGATGATCGAAAGAAACAACTGGGAGACAAGAAATGTGGAGGGAGATTGGGGTGCTGAAGGGTTGCATATGGAGGGGTGAAAAAGGTGCATAGGGGGATGGGGAAAAATGCTGTTGGTGTTGGTAGGAAATAGGAGAATGATGGATTTATTTAGGTGAATGTACAGGAGAATCATATTTGTGTATTTAGAAATTAAGAGAAAATTTGCAAATAAAATTCACAGTAAATTTATGACCAAATTATTCTCCACAGGGACCATAAACAATTTATTAATTAATGGGTGCTCATTAATAAATGATTTATTAATGGTCCTTATAAAATTGTACTGTTCATTGGTAAACGAATTTAATTAATATTTATTAATGAGATCATTAATAAACAACCATTTCTCTTCTTTAATTAGCAATTTAACAAGCATTTATGTTGAAACATTTACTTCGAAATGGGACATAAAATAATTTTGATTAATGATGCACTACATAATTAAATACTGAGTACAAACTAAGAATGAAGAAATTAATTGTTATAGTATATCATTTTTTTATTCAATTAGTTTCTGTATTTATATGTGCTACATTGATATTTTTTATAAATATACTTTTCATGGAAATGTACGTTTGAAAAGCGCGCCAAAACAGAAAACAACATGGCCGATGATAGGCACTCACTTGCGATATTGTTTTTGTTTGTTTGTCTAATACAATGATAATTTCTTACAGTTTCTAGTAGAATATTGTTCAAAAAAGAGGAGTAATGAAGGAAACCATAATATGTTACAATTTTAGAAGTTTTTTTTTTTAAAAAAGAGACGTTAATATTATACCTTTTGTAATTTTAATTTAATTAACCTAATATTTAAAAATTACACGCTACCAAATTACTTTACCACACCAATCGATATCTAAATAATTAAAACAGCAATGAAAGCGTGTAAAAAAAATTGATCACCGTCATCCACAGAAACGGAAGCTACCCAACATAGGAAACGCGTCGAAAGATTTCGGCGACCTCGTCAGCCTCTGGTAATCCGGATAATCCGAAAAGTGCAAAGGTAGTCCCGAAGGACCCAGTCGAGATCAACAGTCCGAAAAAGATGAAACGAGGCTAGCAAACAACCCGAAGATTCTCGACAATCCAAACAAACCCCGGTAAAAATAAATCGAGTGACAATACACTTTCCTGGTTAAACGCACGGCCCATAATGTTAATCGTCCTTTTTTTCCTTCGGGGTCAAATGAAAAGAACAGAGAGGAAGTCGGAGAGAAATAACCGGGATGACTTGAAGGACTTCCGAGACTTTTCAAGGCTCTTCTCTAAAGCGGATAAGAGGGAGGAATGCGAGGATAAAAGTGAGGAAGAAAACGAGAGCAGATTATATATTCGTTTTAGAGAACGCGAAGCTATGGATAGAATTAAGCTTGGTGCTGTGATACTTAAAATGGTGGGCGCAGGGAAAATGGCGGACGCTGATCGGCGCGTAGAAAATGGCGGACATTCACGTTTTAGGAGGGAAATTTGTTATGAAATTTTTAGTAATTGGGGTTGGTTATATTATTAGTATGTTTAGTACAATTATTAGTATAATATTAGTATTATATTTTATGATGTACCATGATGTATCCTTAGAAAAATTCCAAACAATAATATATAAATACACAAAAATGAGAACCTATAAACCCCAAATTTTTCACTAAAGTAACTAAAAAAGAAAAAATCTGAAAATAAAGATAGTTAACTACATGGAATAATAGTATTATGTTTCATGGCAGTATCCATAGGGAGTTTCTTGCGGTATTTCTGTAACTTCGTTACCGCAAAGAAGCTTGCTTCTTTTCCCGGGTACAATATTTTCCGGTCCCAAGGAAATCTCGGTGTATTTTCTCGTGAGAAGTTCCCCCGACGTTTGAATTCGATCAGATTACAGGGAAAATTAATCAGCAGCTGTTCCGCCGCGAATTCTTAGCGCGTGTACCAACTTCCCGACTTAAGTAGTTCCCCTTTTCCTCTGCTGACGTGTCAATTTCGTGGCTCTTTTTCCGGGGAAAATTAAAGCTCCTCCTCGCGAAACTTTTCCACCGAGATTTCTTTTCTCTCGTCGGGGGAAGATTTACAGCGATTCGCTGCCAGCCGTTTGTTTAGAGAAATCTTGTTGTCAGGGGAGAGAGCTTGTATTTGTCCGGGACAGACGTTGTTTTCACGTCGGTGTGAGACAAGTGAATAGTAAGCTGCGCCGAACACAAGCAACCGACAATCCTCTGTATTCCTCTTAAAGAATCTATCTGAAAGTAAGACATCGAACTGGGAAGAAAAATTTCAGCATTCCGTTCGATTCTTTTTCTTGCCAACTTTTTTTATTCATTAAGACGGAGATGCTACGGTAATTTGTTATTTATGGCTGTAGACGAGATTCTTGTTGGAACGGGGACTTCCTCTCTTGAGGGAATGGTATTTTTGTCTTATTATTCTTCTTCATTTTTTATAATCACAGGTTTGCAGATGGAGAATTTACAGGTTCTCAAATTTAAGATTTATAGTTAGATTTTAAACTTTACGTTTGAGAAATTTTTAATGGAGAAGTGGAGTGCGTTCGCGCCAAAAGGGAGAACAAAATGGCCGATGAAAGACGTTCACCTGCGATATTGTTTTTGTCTGTTTGTCTAATACAATGATAATTTCTTATAATTTCTTGTAGAATATTGTTCAAAAAAGAGGAACAATGAAGGAAAGTATAGTATCTTGCAGTTTTAAGAACTTTTTTTTTGTTTGACAAGTTTCAAGTAAGAAAATATAGGAATTTTTCGAGTTTGATATTTGAGGTTAGGCTAACCTCATGATAACAGTAATGATATTAAAAATAACCGAGTTATTGAATAACAATGATCGATAAAGAAAAGAAGCAAAAAAATAAAAACGAGTTGATTTGAGCAACGTGTTGCTTTCGTTCTGATAATCCAGCAAACGAGGCCACGAGCCAACAATTCGAATTTATCCACTGTTCCACGAGCTCGCAATAAGCCTCGGTTTTTCGCGGCGTGTCACGCAATGAAAATTCAGATTAGAGTCAAACGGCATTAATTAATGCGACCAGACGAAATCCGCGAAATTATGAAACCGGTTATAATCGTTTGTGCGTTTTGTGGCTGAGCGGTATTGCGAATAATCAATCGGGCCGCAATCACGCGGATTCAATTCTATCTGCAATTCAACCGGCCGTGAAATATCTTCTCCAAGAACGTTACAACGTTTTTTAATCCTTCAGCCGACCTCAATCAATTTTAATATCTCAAGTAGAGGTCATACTTTCAAAATTTTGGTCCAATAATACTTTTACTTATCATAGGCAAAATAATGGGTTTATGTAAAAAATTTATAGAACCTTTTTTGTAGAGCTTTTTAAGAGCCTCATTTTTCGTTTGAAACTTTTTCCTCTGAAATCAATATTTTCGGAGATAACCTCTTAGGCACAACGCGTATAGTGGCTTTCGCACCCTTTTTTTGTCGAGTACTTGAAAAAGCTTTAATAAATCAATAGATTACACTCCGAAACGTTAAATTTCATCGAGAATGCAAATGGGATTATTCGCATCAAAAGCTTTCGAACACCAGTTCCAATTTCGCGGTAATATAATTAGAGTACCTTTTATAAACAGTATAACGATGCTTTTAATTTCCGATTCAATGTTGTAACGTCGTGAAATTAGAT
Source organism: Megachile ligniseca (assembly GCA_945859555.1). Lineage (NCBI taxonomy): Eukaryota > Metazoa > Arthropoda > Insecta > Hymenoptera > Megachilidae > Megachile > Megachile ligniseca. Next base: position 5,162,706 of record OX243792.1, read on the forward strand.
GCAGGGAATAATGATATTCGGCACGAGCTAAAATAACGTTATAGGGTGAATTTAAACAAACTTGCAAGTTCTGCGAATCCGAATTGATTTATTTTAAGACGGCAAACGTTCGCTTCCCAGGGAACTTGTGATCGTTAACCTGCGATGTTTGTGTTTATGATACTCAGCTAACCCTTAAACAAACGCCGTAAGCTTATTTTCAGCGGAACAAGACTAGCATAATCGCTTACGACAACGTCACATTTCTTCCTTGAACAATCTTGCCTAACGGTGCATATTAATCCGATGGTTCGTTTGTAAATTGTCGAAAACTGTCGGCGAAATTTCGTTTCCTAATATCAGTAACCTTTTTCTAAGACACAATTCAATTATTAAAACAAAAGCTTGGTGAAATATAATAGTTAATGATTGTTCAAATAATATAAGAATATCGAAAGCATATAATATAGAAATATATGTAAATAATATAGAAATTATTAATATTTAATTTAGTATTAATATACTAGTTCAACATGTTCATAAGAAGCCACATATCAATATACTAGTTCAAAATGTCCATAAGAAGTTACATATCAATATACTAGTATAACATGTCCATATGAAGCCACATATCAATATACTAGTTTAACATGTCCATATGAAGCTACAAATCATCATACTAGTTTAACATGTCCATAAGAAGCCACATATCAATATACTAGTTCAACATGACCATATGAAGCTACATATCAATATACTAGTTCAATATGACCATAAGAAGCTACACATCATCATACTAGTTTAACATGTCCATAAGAAGCCACACATCATCATACTAGTTTAACATGTCCATAAGAAGCTACACATCAATATACTAGTTTAACATGTCCATAAGAAGCTACACATCAATATACTAGTTTAACATGTGCATAAGAAGCCACATATCAATATACTAGTTTAAACTGTCCATATGAAGTTACACATCAATATACTAGTTGCACATGTTCATAGAAAGCTATAGATGAACACTAGTTCACATATGACATAATTATTAGCCGTAAAAGTGAAATTTGAACCTAATTCAATGGCCAGGGACTATAATTGAATAGAAACGAAGATAATCGATCCCGGCTCGATGAAAAGGACTTGTTCGCGCCAAAATTTGCGAGCCTGCAGGAATTTGAATATAAATTCACAGGCTAACGAACCGAGCATTCTCTGGAGGCCAGCTCGAGTGCTTTTGAGATGCGATCAGCCACGGTGTAATTCACGTTCTAAACCGTGTAAGACGATAAAGCCCAGCGGCTTTATGGTGGTTCACGAAGAAACCGACGAACGTGTACCCGATACCCGGGGATTGGCTTCGGTGCAAATAGGAAAATCTGCATGAATACATTTCCGAACGTGGTCTACAACCGAGTCATTTGGAAATGTTTAAACGTATGCTGCTTCCAAAATTCGCCTTACGTTTCGTGCAGTCTTGGCAAACTTACTTTATGAACCACTATGCTGAACCATTGTGCTATTTTTATATTTTTCCTTCTGGAAATAAGGCATACTTTTCCAAGCTCTTCCGCCTTGGAACACAAAACAGTCAAGATCTTGAGTCTCAAGGTTCTGTAAATTATATATTACCTTAGGGAGCGTCCACATTATGTAACTGGTGGTAGTCTTGCCAGGTTGTTGAATTTTTGCATTTCTTGCTTTTCCTGGAGCAGGTGTGTCGAAGGAAAGAATTTCTTCCAAATACCTACATCCTCGAATTCCTTCATCCCCAAATCCCTACATCCCCAAATTCCTACATCCCCAAATCTCTACGTCTCCAAATGCCTATGTCCCCAAATGCCTATATTGCTAACTCTCTTCATCCCCAAATCTCCAAATCCCCAAATTGCTATATTCTCAAATTTCTAGGTCCCCAAATACCTACATCCCCAAATCCCTACATCCCCATCTCTCTACGTCTCCAAATCCCTACATCCCCAAATCTCCACACCCCCAAATCTCCACACCCCCAAATTGCTATATTTTCAAATTTCCAGGTCCCCAAATTCCTACATCCCCAAATCCCTACATCTCCAAATCCCTACATGCCTAAATCTCTACATGCCCAAATCTCCACACCCTCAAATTGCTACCTTCTCAAATTTCCAGGTCCCCAAATCCCTACATCCCCAAATTTCAAAATCCAAAAACCCCTAAATCTTCAAATTCTCAAGTCCATAAACCCCCAAACAGCGACACGAAGAGTAACTAAGAAAGGGTACTTTCTCCCCTATATTCAGACAAATCCGAGAAGAGGTATGAAAAGGTGTAAAAGTGGACGTATAATAGCATCGTCGACTGTTCTTTGCGGCGAAGAAAGTCGGTGGAATTCGAAAGGGACGGGTTCAGACTGGTAAAGGGCCGGCAAAAGGTTCTCGTCCCTTCTGGCGTGTAGCCAGTCTACATATTTGAATGCAAATTCAATCGAGCACCCGTGAATTTTGCAACGCGATCTCCCGGGACAAAGAGGGTGCGGACCGGGAGCTTCATTAATTCACCTCGCAAAGGTGATATGTTGTTTTTAAAGACAAATTAATTTTGCAGCGAGTTTATTTTTATAGATGTGACTTTATTCGATTAAATCGCGATTCGAGTCACGCTGCATCAAAATATTTTTAAATCACTCTATAAATGTACTGAATCGTGACATGATTTTTTCTCAGACAAATTTTTTTAAAATGAGTTAATTTTTAAGTTTAAGTAGTAATTCGATGGCTGGGTAATTTCAAGCTTAACCTGTTTCAAATGAGATCCAAAATGCGATCTTCGATTAATTTTAATTTTAATCAATATTAATTTTCAAAACCTTGATATAATTATTAGGACCTGACCTATAAAACTCTCGAAATTTACCTAAAATCAGGGAAGTGTTTACACAAATTACCCTCACCCCTACTCCCATGCACCCTTATCTCAATTCACCTCAAGAAAATGAGAAAGCTGACTACTCATGAATTTTTGCAATAGCTAGCATAGTTATTTACTCAAATTATCCCTACCTCCAACCCACCCCTATGCACCCCTATACCCATCCATCCCCTTAAAAATAAAATGAGAAAGCTCTGATTACTAATGAATTTTTGCAATAGTTAGCTAGTATAATTATTTACTCAAATTATTCCTACCTATTACCCCACCCCTATGCACCCCAATACCCATCTATCCCCTTAAAAATAAAATGAGAAAGCTCTGATTAATAATGAATTTTTGCAATAATTAGCTAGTATAATTATTTACTCAAATTATTCCTACCTCCTCCCCCACCCACCACACCCCAAACCACCCCTAAAAAAAAAATAAGAAATCCCTGGTTACTGATGAGTTTTTGCAATAGTTAGCTAGCATAGTTTACTCAAATGATCGCTACCTATTCCCCCACCACCACACCCCAAACCACCCTTAAAAGAAAAATAAGAAATCCCTGGTTACTGATGAGTTTTTGCAATAGTTAGCTAGCACAGTTTACTAAAATTATTCAAACCACCCCAAAAAACTGAGAAAGCTCTGACTACTAACGAGTTTTCGCAACAGCCGTGGGCATCGTTCAAAATGCAGAATAACAACGTAAATATGCAGTTTAACGAATGATTGCCTAATTGACACGCGCAGGATTGTTTACCGGCACATAATATCAGTTCCCTCTCGTGCAGAGGTAGAATAACAGTCGACGGGAATTCAGCGGCACCGTTTTCGCGGCTACCTAGATAACACAATATTTCTCCTGCATAAATGAAAAGTACTCGGTTCGTTTACATCGATTATTATACAGTGAAAATATTGCAAATTAAGCGGCTCGTCAACAGACGTTCGCCACGGTTTGTTGAATAACGTCAACGCGTTCCAAACTGTTTAACATCGAGCTCGAATAACAAGCTTGCCTAATCGTTCGTTGGAAGCGTTATACTTGCGCTGGTACTTTAATTAGGGCAATTCGGTGGATCGGTGGTTGGAATTGGATCAAAAAATTTCGGGGTTTTAGGGGACGGTGTGTGGATACGTTGTAATTAATGCACTCGGTGGGAGAATGAGCTTGCTGGGAAATGCAGTCGGAATTTTAGAGGGTGGATTGCGGGGGTTGTTATCTAAAAATTTACTATTTTTACGGGTTTTATTTTTTATGTTTGTGGAATTTTATATTTATATATTTCTATTTTTTTTATATTTTATATACTTTCTGTATTTTCTACATTTTGTACACTTTCTATATTTTGTATATTTTGTACATTTTGTATATTTTGTTAATTTTATTAATTTTGTTCATTTTATTAAAATTTTGTTCATTTTGTATATTTTGTGTACTTTGTATATTTTTAAAACTTTTTTAATTTTTCAAATATAACACTTCTTAAAAAAATTTTCGACCATAAATGAAAAAATTTCCAAACATCCAAATATCCCAAAAATAAATAAACAGAATAAAATTTGAAAATAAGTAAAATTAAATTTGAGAATGTAGAAAGTGAGAAAGAGTTATGATAAAATTTTCTAAATAAATTTTTCAAAAAAATTGTATCGAAGAATCGATTACGAGCCGATTCTCTCAGGCGACAGCGATTATTCCATTAAGCATTTAAACGATCGAATGAAAACTCGATTGTCGGACGTTCGAGTTTCTTACAGTTCTCTTCGAGCCGAAGGAAAGAGAATTAAGTTGGCGAAAATGAAATTGCATCGTCGGTTGCATTATTCGCGGTCCATCGCACCGTGGAAACTTCCGGCCAGAAAAAAAAGTTTCCTTCGACGTTCGTAGTTAATTAATTAAGGACGCCGTAGGAAAGTTCCCTAATAAACGATGACAAATGAAAATCTCGAAGCTGACAGCGGAGGAACTTTGCCGCGATATGCCTCTGAATTTGATTATTTGGGAATTTGTCGATTTGGGTGTATGAGAATTTCATTTTTTGGGGATTTTTGGTGACGAAAATTTGGGGATTTGGGGATTTGGAAATTTGTAGATTTGGAGATTTGGAGATTTGGAAATTTGGAGATTTATAGATTTGGAGATTTGTAGATTTGGAGATTTATACATTTGGAGATTTGGAGATTTATAGATTTGGAGATTTGTAGATTTGTAGATTTGTAGATTTGGAGATTTGGAGATTTATGTATTTGGAGATTTGTAAATTTGTAGATTTGTAGATTTGGAGATTTGGAGATTTGTAAATTTGGAGATTTGGAGATTTATGTATTTGGAGATTTATAGATTTGCAGATTTATGGATTTGGAAGATTTGGAGATTTGGAGATTTGGAACATTGAGAATATGTAACTTTGATGTGGAAAATTGCAATTCGAACTCTCCAAAATTTGAGAATTTAAAGATTCAAAAATTTTACAATCTTTGAGTTTTAGATCAAATTTTGATAGTTTGGAAATATAAAAAATCCCAGAATGTCTTCCACAAAATTTCAAATTTGTAATTTTGAAAACACCCAAAATATCTTCCAGAGAATTTCACAATTGAAATTCCAAAAAATCCTGAAAGGTCTTAAACATATCTTGAAATTTCAAATATTCTTTATCAAAAGCTTTTCGTAACGTCCCAAATTCGATAATTCACCAACCAGCACGAGGTTCGTGCCGAAAGAACTTCGACATGACGTTAAAAATTTCGACATTTCGCGTACAGTTGGTATCGAAGCTCGAAATCTGATGGCCGGAAGTTCGAAACGCAACGTCTCATCGATCATACTCGCTCCAATCATTTTCGTATCGGGATCGATCAATGTTTGCCGGTGCAAACATGTCTGCTCGCTTGTATTTACGATATAAAGCTATCTGTGTACACCCGGGACACGGCTTCCATTGTCGTTTATCCTTCTCAAACATTTAGACTTTTTAGAAAAATGTCCTTACAAAAATGTTCGTGGAGAAAGAACCTAACACATGAATCTCCAAAATAGTTACTATCAATGGAACTATACACTGTACTGTACTATTTACTGTACTGTATGAGCACATGGCTGCAAAATAGTCAACATGAATAGTTTTATAATTTTTGATTCGGACTTCATTCGGAATCGAAATAATTTTGTATCATGGCTACTACCAATACTATTTTGGTACTTCTCAAAATGGAGAAGTATACTACTGTATGTATAGTAATAGTAATAGTGTATTAATATAGTAATATATCCATAAGTATAGTAATAGTAATGCATGAGTGAATAAAGTAATAGTGCAATACCATATCACTACAAGTATCTCTCTATACGCGTGGATATCTAACGTGTGAATATCTAACGCGTGGATATCTAACGTGTGGATATCTAACGCGTTAATATCTAACGTGTGGATATCTAACGCATGGATATCTAACGTGTGAATATCTAACGTGTAAATATCTAACGCGTGAATATCTAACTTGTGGATATCTAACGCGTGAATATCTAACACGTAGATATCTACCGCGTGGATATCTAACACGAAGGTATCTAATAAAACGTGCGGATACGTAATATGTATACCATAATAGACCTCTCCAACACACGTATTCAACTTTTCTATAACGGATATCGCGAATGTTTAAATGCACGATAGAATTCTGCCTTGGGCCTAGAATTTAGATTACAATTCACCATGGAAATCACGTTATCCCGGCTCGCTGGAATTGATAATCACGCGATAAGTCAAGATAAACGGTGGATTGTTGTATTTTAAAATAAGCGCAATTATCGCGTGGATTGCGTGCAGATTGAAACGAGAATTACAGGATTCATGGCGTGACGCGTGTTTACCATGGCCGCATGGACATTTAATTATGCACCCTTTAATTTATCTCGAAGCCATTACACAAAAGAGTACACGCGCTTCACTGTCCCTCTCTTTTTCTTTCTTTTAATTGCGCGCAAGTATTTCTATCTCGTTGAAAGAAATTTATTAATCGCATCGGTGAACGGAAAGGTTTAATCCGCCCGATTTATTTAGTTAATGATGCAATTCGTCGATGACAAGGTAATGGTAATTAATGAGCATTTAAATCAGGCACATAATGTAACAACACTGGGACAGTTTAGACAAAGCTATTTTTATGAAAACCAATCAATATTTGTAATAATCGATTATTTTTATGTTTGCTAATTCACTATCTTACCAAAGGTATTTCTATTATAACTATAACTATTGTAATGTGACTAGATATTGTGAAATTCAGATCACTATATCAATGCATCTCTAAATTCCTAGATATTTATTTCTCTAGAATTCTATTTCAGATCCCTATTCCCCTAGATTTCTAGTCTATCCAAGTTCCTATTCCCCTAGATTACTATTTCTCTGGATCTACAATTCCCTAGACCCCATACATCTAGATTCCCATTTCCCTAGATTCCCAATTCCCCTAGATCCCCATTCCCTAGGTCTCCATTTCCCTAGATTCCCAATTTCCCTAGATCCCTATTCCCTAGATTCCCAATTTCTCTAGATCCCCATTCCCTATATTCCCTATTTCCCTTAATCCCAATTTCCCTAGATTCCCAATTTCCCTAAATTCCCACATTCCCTAGAATCCCATTACCTAGTCCCCCATTTCTCTAGCTTCCCAATTTCCCTAGATCCCCATTCCCTTATTCCCTATTTCCCTAGATTCCCAATTTCCCCAGATCTAATTCGTCAAATTTACCTGTGGTTCTCAGCTAATAATACAAATGTACTCAAATAATTTCAGTTCTGAAATTGAAAGAATATGATTGAGAATACGATTTGAAATCACAAATTAGAATATTAATAACGAGTTCTTTTATGTATCGATCGAAATTTCCACGGTACGAAATGAGCGGATAAACGTCGAACAATTGCCTAACAATTTTGATCTGACGATTAAGATTCGTGGAAATTCGACGAATTCGTCTTAATAGCTTCCTGCACGGAGCACAAAGTCGTTCGAGGTAAATGAGCAGATTTGCGTGAACGCGATTCTCATTGATTTAATGCGCTTCCTCGAGAGCCGGGGGATCATTTCAGGATGGGATGGTAACGCACGGCTAGATAAATTCATTCATGAGCCACGGTTCATTTTGATCTTCATATTTGAACAGAAATCGGGCGCAGTTAGTTCAACGGGGGATGCGGTTAACTGTATCGGTTATCAGTTCCGATCCCGAGTTGCTGATAACGTGGCTCCTTGTTTGCGGTGGCTCGATTGCCACTCCGCAATCTGCACAGTTTTTCTTCGGATACGTTCATCGATCGTTTTAATTAAAATCTCGATGGAAGGGGCAAACTTCGAGATCTTCCGACGCACCGTTAAAGAGATATACTTTTGATTAAATTGATGAAATTAGCGGAATTATTCGGTTCGATGTCTTACGGGATTTTGTTGATTTATCGATTTTCTTGTTTATCGATTAACGAAATTTGTATTAAAATTTTGTGGGAGGATGTTGGGATCAATATCCGAGTTATTTAATTTTGTGGGACTGAAACTATTTCAGGGTATAAATTTCATTATTCAAATTTCCCGGGCAAAGTATTCAATTTATATATAAACGCAGTGTCATATATTATATTCATGTAAATTTAATTTATATTCACTTAAATATATCCCAATTACGATAATTTAATTTTAGGTGCAACTGAAAGTATTTCAGCAAATTTATAAATTCAAATTTCCCGCGCAAAGTACTCTTATATACAAACAAAGCAAATTACATCTATTACATTCATTTGTATTTAATTTATAATTACTACACTGTGTCCGAGCTTCAATAATTTCATTTGAACTGAAATTATTTTAATAAACAGGTTTGCAAATTCAAATTTCCCGCGCGAAGTACTCTTACGTAACCTACAAACGAAACAAATGTAATTAATTCTAACATATCAAGTGTTTTATGCAATTGTACTATTTTAATACCAATTTATTAATATTAAATATGTTCTCTTTTGAAGAAAATTTAATGAATTATAATTTATATCTAATTTATATCTTCATAATTAAATACTGAATAATAGTGATTTAAGGAATATAGTGATTTCGTGTAATCGTTTGATATTCGTAGAGTTTAAACGCAGTTGACGCGTTATTTTTCGTTGCATCTTGAAATATCGTGTCACGTATCGTTCGCGGCGGACGCGATTTTTCACACGTAGGATACTCACTTCCGGTGCAGCGCGCTTTCGCATAAACGTGGCTGTCCATCGTTCGGAACGAAATCATACGGTTCAATTTCACGGGTCAGAGAGCGCCACGCACGTGAATTTCCTTGGCTTCGATATATCGATATGTACACTCGTAGTGCAAGACGCGATCTTTGGAAAAACGTGCCGGTGAAATATATAGATAATTATCGGCGGAGATCTACTTTATAAAATCCCTGTTATTTGCAATTTTAGATTACTACCAAAACTAGCAACTATTCCATAGATTAAAAATACAAATTATAAGAAATTTAATTTGTTGAGCATAGTAAAAATATTTATTATTATTTATTATTTATTGGCGAACAAATAAAATTTCTTATAAATTTCTTATATTTTAATATCTTTCAAAAATAATATCTCTATTATATATTTTATAAAAAAATGTTCTTGTTCAATATTGCACAAAGACGGACAAAACCAGAGGTTTGAAAAGTTTATAATTGCACGAGATTGAAACAATAAATTTGATGCTTGTTTTATACCGTTCAATTTATTGCTATATTTGTCAGTGACGTATTACATAGAATTTCTCTACAGCAGTTTATATATCACGAAATATTACCGCGTCGTACAAAATTCGCAGGAATTTCATCAAAACTGTTTTACCGACGGATATTAAAATATTCAGTTCCTCTGCTCGAACAATCTGGTCAGTGTATTTTTAAACCGTAAATTTCACTGACAGTATATTGTATCTTCGAAATATTGTTTTCGCTTCGAAAAACAAATACCCGCGTTACTTTTTATCGTGAATCACGGTGTTCAAAAATTCGATCCTGTGACAAATCAAAGTTCTGTGACGTAGACAACAGCTATCAACGCTCGAGTTGGTGAGAGACAATAGAAGTTATCTGCATACTTCTAGTTACATTTTGGCAAATGAGTGGAGTAAATTAAGATTTGGGGAATTTGTGATTTCGAAGATTTTGAGGATTTTGGGGATGTTGAGTTTGTGATATTTTAGGGTTTTGGGGTTTTGGGGATTCTGGGGATTTTGGTTTATGGGATTTTGGGGATTTTGAGTTTGTGATATTTTAGGGTTTTGGGATTTTGGGGATTTTGAATTTGTGATATTTTAGGGTTTTGGGATTTTGGGGATACTGGGGATTTTGGTTTGTGAGATATTGGGTATTTTGGCATTTCGAGGATTTTGGGGATTTGGGATTATGGGAATATGGGATTTTGGGAATTTTGGAGATTTGTTGTTTTGGGATTTGTGGACTTTTGAGATTTGGTCAATTTTTCAAATTCTCAAATCACTAAAATTACAAATTCCTCAAATTTTCGAAATAACAAATCAAAAAATCCCCAACTCCCTAAATCCCCAACTACCTAAATCCCCAAATACCTAAGTCTCTACATCCCCAATTCTCCAACTCTCTAAATCCCCAACTCCCTAAGTCCCTACATCCCCAATTCTCAAACTTTCTAAATCCCCAACTCCCTAAATCCCCATATTTCTAATTCTTCAACTCCCTAAATCCCCAACTACCTTAGTCCCCACATCCCCAATTCTCCAACTCTCTAAATCCCCATATCTCTAATTTCTCAACTTCCTAAATCCCCAACTACATAAGTGCCCATATCCCTAATTCTCCAACTCTCTAAATCCCCAACTCCCTAAGTCCCCACATCCCCAATTCTCCAACTCTCTAAATCCCCATATCCCTAATTCTCCAACTCCTTAAATCCCAACTACCTAAGTCCCCATATCTCTAATTCCCCAACTCCCCAACCCCAAATTCCCCAACTCGAAATCACCCCAAATCCACAATTCCTACCCATCCACAAATGAAAACATCCAAACTCTGCACAGAAGTTTATGACCACCGCGAGTCCAAAGACGCTGACAATCCTCGGTGGAGTGTACACATTTATCGAGGACAGTTTGTTTGATTTATCGGCATCGTCGACACCCGGCGAACCGAAACCGGCGGACAGCAGGCAATCGATACGCGTTTCGAGCTAAAGAGAATAATCGTGTGATCATTCCAGGACAGGGCCGTTCTGTCTGTCCCTGTATTTCGCAGCCGGCCGAATTGAACGGGCTTTTCCGGCCAGAGGATCACAATTTACAACGGGCCAGCGTTTTCAGGCCGATTGACGATTCCTCTGTCGAAAACGTAGACACGTTCGGGGGGTTGGCGACGTGGCTGGAAAACGTTTCGAATTCACCGACCGATTTTCATCGACTCGCCCCGAATTCTGCGCCCCCTTTTCACTCTTCTTCGCCTATTTTTACCGTTTCCCTTGCTTGTCTAATTCACCGTTTCGCGAGCTTCCGTTGCATCGATCGCGTCCTTTTTGCCCGTCCTTTTATCCCGTCCCGGTGTTTTTGTTTGCTCGCACGAGCTTAAAGGCGGCGAGTTTCCAACGAACGGAAACACTTGCTCCTCTCTTCTCGATTCTCCTTTTGTTCCGCTTCTTTCGCATTCTTACGCCTCTCCTAATAATTTCGACGATCTGTAATGCACTTTTTGCCGCTACTCGATTTACGGAAGGTGGCTGCATTCTGTTTCTCGATTTTCGCGCAAAAACCGTCGTTCCTCATATTTTCGCGTATTATTTCGTACTGTAAACAGCTTTTTACAGTGGTGAAATTTAGTTTGTAAACTTCGGTGCTCGATTGCGAAATTTATGTATGTATTCGATCGTAACGACTGTGTCAGTAATCGATTGTAACAACGTCAGTATTCGATTACAGTAACCACGCCACTACTTTATATTGCAGCGTGCAACAAAGCAATTCGATACTCTATTGTACTTACAATTAGTTTGAAATTAATGGATTTCAACATTATGCGGTGAAAGTTTAGATCGTGTTCGACTGAATGGTATAATATAGTGTAATGGTATATTACTGTGCTGTTACACTAATATACCCTTGTACTATTGCACTATTATGTAGAATACTACGCTATTGTAGAATTACTATACTACTATACTATTATATTACCGTGCCACTGTACTTCTATACTACTATACTACTATACATTCGTGACGCACTCGTGACGCACTCTTGACACAATCGTGACGCACCTTTAAGGCATTCGTGACGCACTCTTGACGCACTCGTAACGCACTTTTAAGGCATTCGTGACGCACTCTTGACGCACTCGTAACGCACTTTTAAGGCATTCGTGACGCACTCTTGACGCACTCGTGACGCACTCCTGACGCACTCTTGACGCATTCTTGACGCACTCTTCACGTACTCTTGACGCATTCGTGACGCACTCTTGACGCATTCGTGATGTCGATCAGAATAGATTCATTAGAAATTTCAAACTCTCGAATACAACATTTTTTGAATTAAGAAATTTACAATTTCACATATTTAGAAATTTTCTAATATAGGAATTTAGAAATTTGAATATTTGGGATAATGGGAATTTGGAAATTTGGGAAATTGGGAATTTGGGAATTTGGGAATTTGAAAATTTCAAAAATTTGGAAATTTAGGAACTTAAGAAGTTATGAATTTGGAAATTTGGAAATTTAGAAGTTTGAAAAGTTGAAAACTTAGAAAAATAGGAAATTAGTGATTTAGGTAGTTAGAAATCTAGTGATCTCGTGATATAGTAATTTGTCGATCTAGGGATTTATTAATCTAAAAATTTAGTAATCCAGGAACAGATCTAATTAAGTGACGCTATAATTTAGTAACCTAGAAACCACAGATCTAGGGATTTAGTGATCTGTCTTCCTCCTAAATTTCGAAATCCAGGAATTTTGTGACAAAAGTCCAATAAAAAAATCCAATTGAAACAGCAATTATAATTAAAAATTAGCAAATTCAACAACGAATAATCCTTATGTATATAATAAACAATAAACAATAAATATGTACCATATATGTAACCATCTCTCCCTGCATCAAACCCATCACATAAAAATGTACTCCCCTCTTACATTTCAATAAATCACCCAACAAAATCATATTAAAATTTCTATTTATTTCATCGTAGAAAATCACCCCCTCTAGCTTCACTCATTCATCATCCAGCAGCCAGTATATATCACTCCGCTCTCGACACAAATCATCGGGAATCTATTACACCCGACGCGATTTTTACGAAGCGTGTTTCCGGTATCGTCGTTAATTTCAGCGAGCTATTCGATCGAGCGATCGAGCAGAGAACGCTCGCGGAACAAAGCACGGGCACGCGATTCGTCTCGCGAGCCAACTTCGCCAACTCAGCACCCTGCACCCTTTCATTAACCCTTTGTACTCGTATATTTATTCTCCGTTACCGTCAATCAATAATTCAACTTCCCGCGAAAATTCGTTACAAAATACGGGAAAATTTAAAAAAAAGGCGTATTATCTTGGACACTTTTCGAGTATTTTCAATTTCACGTATGGGATCATAATTAATTTAGTGAGGGATTATAATTATTTTAGTATGAGATCATAATTAATTTAGTATGGTATCATAATTAAATACATTTATTTCAGGAAGGCGTGGTTAGATAATTATAGTGACTTTGTTAAGAGAAATAAGGGTTGAGGTTTTAGGTTTGATTATTGTTAGGGTTGAATGGAAAATTGTAGTGAAAATAGGAGTCTGGTTTGTTGGGTCTGAACTGCAGTGTGCATTAGGGTGAGATGATACTGGAGGGGGTAACAATTTAAACTTGGATAGCAGTTAATTGGGTAACTATTAAAATAGTGGTATGAAAGGAAGTTGTGGTATATTTAGGAATTGGGAAATTTGAAAATATGCATGGGTGAGAATGTGAGAATGTGAGAATGTGAACATGTGGACATGTGAGAATGTGAACATGTGGACATGTGACAATGTGAGAATGTGACAATGTGAGAATGTGACAATGTGAGAATGTGACAATGTGAGAATGTGACAATGTGAGAATGTGACAATGTGAGAATGTGACAATGTGAGAATGTGACAATGTGAGAATGTGACAATGTGACAATGTGAACATGTGACAATGTGAATATGTGACAATGTGAACATGTCATAATGTGAAAATGTAAAAATATGAGAATGTGAAAGTATGAGCCTGCGAAAGTGCAACAACACAAAAATGCAAAAACGCGAAAATTTCAATATTAAATATGCAAACATGATTATGCGAAAATGCAAAAATTTGAACATACGCAAGCACGATAATGCGAAAATGCGAAAATTTGGAAACATGCAAACGTGTTAATATGAAACAGCAAATATGTAAGAGTGAAAAATATGAAACTGCGAAAGTTTACCACCGCACAACTGCGCCAATAAACAAGTACAAAAATGTCCAAATCTCCACAACCGAAAATTTCATTTTTCCCCGAAATTAACAATATTCCCGTATTAGCCGATACCGTAACAACTCTATCATCCATAAATCGCGACTTTTAAATTACCGAAACGTATGCAAGCCCCATTGTTGTAAATTACGACACACGACGCGAAAACAACTGGCAATTTGCAGACTGAAAGCAATCTGCCGAGTAAACCATCGATTTTCTTCTGTGAAATAATACCATCAATCCGACAGTACCTGTATTCGATTTTTCCACTCGTTCGATATAGCTTCAGCCTACATATCCGATTACAGGGTAAAACGAAAGCGCGTGGGTATAAATTAAATCGTTCATTTCGTCAAATAGTTACGGGTTCGAAGAGGCTTTAGTAAACGTTTGAAACTGCGTTTAAAAGTCGTGTTCAATTAGAGATACCTGATTTTTAATTTTGAAAGTCCTTTTTATACATTCTTATTAATCTATATTATGGTATATGCTATAGCATCCCTAATTTAAAAATAAATATCTCTACTTCCAGTTACTATCACTATAAAAATTGCAAATAGTTTTTCCATAAACTTAAACAAACTAGTTACAACGTTCCCCGTATAAAGACCGAATCTGATCAACTATATCACCGCACATTTTGCGACGGTTAAAAAAGAATGCAGAATCGATCATTCGGGAGCGCCAGCGAATAAATAAGCCTCGATATTGCTATTATGACCGAGAAAATCGATAAACTTGTGAATTATTCTGCGATAGGAAAACGCGGTCGGAGTCGTATCGCAAATCGTGGCTGAAAATGAGAAAAAAAAGGAGGGGGTAAAAATTGATGGAGGGTATTTGCTAGAGAAAAAACCATTCATTTGTACAGTTTATTCTCGCGTATATCGCGACAATGCGTCGTCGTTTAAAGGAGGAACTTTTGTTCGATAGTTTAATAAAATCGTGATTGAATAATATCATAGTTTCACTGTCGCACGATGCGTTCAATCTTTTTTCATGTTTCGTGCGTCAATGTTGAACGGTAAAGTTGTGTTTTTATTGTTGCGTGGATCAATCGACGATTTTGTTGGATCGTTAAATTTTCGTTTGTTGTTTTCGGTATTCAATTTCTAGATTTAATATTTTTATGTGAGAGTTGGAATAGTGGAAAAGACAAATTAATGAGAATAAAAATTTGACAATTTACTAATACAAAAAATTTGACAAATTATATAATGCAATTAGTGAAGTGGTATATTTAGGAATTGGGAAATTTGAAAGTATGCAAGGGTGAGAATGTGAGAATGTGAGAGTGTGAGAATGTGAGAATGTGGCAATGTGAATGTGTGACAATGTGACAATGTGAACATGTGAACACGTGAGAATGGGACAATGTCAGAATAGGACAATGTGAGAATAGGACAATGTGAGAATAGGACAATGTGAGAATGTGAACATATGGCAATGTGAACATGTGACAATGTGAACACGTGAGAATGGGACAATGTCAGAATAGGACAATGTGAGAATAGGACAATGTGAGAATGTGAGAATGTGAGAATGTGACAATGTGAGAATGTGAGAGTGTGAGAATGTGAGAATGTGAGAATGTGACAATGTGAGAATGTGACAATGTGACAATGTGAGAATGTGACAATGTGAGAATATGAAAATATGAGTCTGCGAATTTGACAATTTGATGTACAAAATTTGACAATTTACTAACACAAAAAATGTGACAAATTATAACACAAAAATGTGACAATCTACTGACAAAAATAAAAAATTTTGTTTTCAAAAATCCTCCAGCAGAAAATTCCCACATTTCGGCCCAGCGAACGCACCTCAATCTGGCGCACATAGCGTCCCCAAAAACGTGTAAAATCTTGATGACAGAAAACAAAGGGCGTAATCAGGTAGAAAACATCGAATTGTCCCGTGGAACTGTTTCGAGGCAGTTCGACGAACCGATCGGAACAGGTTGCGAAGGGTTGAAGGAAGAAGAGGGCGATGCAGCGCGGTAGAGAAGGGTTGAACGAAGAAGAGGGCGAAACAGCAAGTGAGAGAAGGTTCAGCCCCGAGCTATCGACTGATGGTATGTAGTAGGATAGGATTAGTCGACCACAGACTAAATTGGGTTTCTGTACAGTCGCCTGCAAATACTTCCTCGACACACCGGTTACCAGTGCAATGGGAAAAGAGAAATTATCCTCCGACACCCCTTTCTTCTTTTTCTAATTAATCCGGCGTCCCTCGAATGGCGGAGCCAGCTGCTAGGAATTTCGGTGCCGTTCCCGACAAGAAACGGTATTTATGCTGTTAACTAGTCGCACGACGATTGTGTACAACCCCCTTTGATACCGGGCTATTTAATCGAAATTTGTGCACTGTAATTGGGGGTAATTTTCGAGATGCGTTTTGGGCGGTTTTCCGAGTTTGGATATTGAGATGGAATGTTTCTTCTAGGAAACATTCCTAGATTCCCTAAACGTTCAAAATTTCTTAAATTCCCTAAATCCCCCAAATCTCTCAAATTTCTTAAATTCCCTAAATCCCCCCAACCTCTCAAATTTCTTAAATTCCCTAAATCCCACAAATCTCTCAAATTCTCTAAATTCCCTAAATCCCCCAAATCTCTCAAATTCTCTAAATTCCCTAAATTCCCTAAATTCCCTAAATTCCCTAAAGTTCCTAAGTTCCCTAAACCCCCTAAATTTCCTAAATTTCCTAAATTCCCAACCTTGCAAATCAACATTTTCCCCAAATAATTGGGGGAAAATAATCGGAGTGGAGATAATAAGTTTCCCTCAATTTTCCCCCAGAATGTAAGAAACCTACTATCCCCATTTCCCCCGAAAAACACCAACACAGAAACGTGAATCAAACTCGAACTCAAAATCACATATATCGAGACATCATTTCGCGACCGTCATCTAAGCATTAAACGCAACGTGCGTTCAATTAATCGATCGCTTCAATTCGATCAACTAATTAGAGAACAGGACACGAACATACGATGGCAAATCACACGGCGATTAATATTACTTAATCGATTTATTCGATTAACTATTAACCGTCCGGTTAATCATGTTCATCGATCGCGCGAGTCGATCGATCCGCAAACATCGAACGCAAACTGTTCACAGGCTAGTTAGTTACAGTTTGACCGGCTGAATAATTAAAGGCAATTAGTTGAGGGGGACCAGCTGTGATAAGTTAATCGATTTGCGATGATTCTATGAAGATTTCTACATTTTCGATTTCTCTCGAAGCTCTTCTGTCATTATAGAACGTTAATTACTCTTACTAATTACACCTTGCCTCGTTTATATTAATTAATGAACCTTCTATTAAGGCTTCCATGTCAATGTCAGCGGAATTAATATTTTCTTCACTTTTATCGAATTGGATTATACTTGATTTGATTTATGTTAAGTTTAATTTGATTTGATTTCAGTTAGTTTTTATTTAGTTTGATATCAGGTACGTTTAATTTGATTTGGTTTAAGGTACTTTGAAATTGATTTGATTTATGTTAATTAGAATACAACTTGATTTAAGTTAATTTTAATTTAATTTGACTAAAGTTCATTTGAATTTAAATATCATAATTCTTGCAAAAAAATTTTCGTTTTCATTCAAGAACTTATATCAAACGATTATTCGATATAACTTGAAAGTGCAAATCAGTTTCGAGCGATGGGACACAAAATGGCGCCTGCCCACCACAAAATGGCGGGCGATCAACCATACAGCGACAACTTGCTGGCGTCGCCAATGAAACGAGACACGCGTGGGAAGTTCGATTTGAAGGTCAATCACGAAAATAGGTATATCGGGCAGCTGTAAATCCTGCTACAATGCAAACTAAATCACCGTTGCCAGACGCTCAACTGCAATTTCTATACGTGCATAAATCCTGCCGCTGCCTGTCTGATATAGTCCGCTTTATACACGCTGCGGATATCGTTTCTCCTTCGCAATTGCCAGCCTGCGAGCTTCTCGTCGCGTCAAAATCCCTATTCACGATAGCGCCTGATTGATTCGAAACTGCGCAATATCCCGAGATTGAAAGATCCGGTTATAGAGGGGGTTCTAGCCCTGCTCGTTCCGACACGACAGAATTTGAATCTTTTTACATTTAAGGAGACCTTCGCTTTCGAAAAATTCACTTTTCAACCCCTTCGGTTATTTCACTTTTCACTTTGCATTTCACTATACGTCTAAATTTGGTAATTTTATAATTTCTTATATATTTATATTTTATATTCTCCACATTTTTATGCCTCTGTAACATTTCATCTTAAATTAATTGTAAATTAATTGTTGAAATAAAAAAATTAATTTGATTAAATTTTTATTTCTGCAATATAACAAAATAATTACTATAACTACTATATCACTATAATTATTATAAATTTGTATTTCTGCAATATAACAAAATAATAACTATAATTACTATAAATTTGTATTTCTGCAATATAACAAAAAATTCTATAAAAAGAAAAATTATAGTACCCGAACTAAAGTGCACGAATAAAAAATGTCAGAGTATTTTTTGTGATATTAAATTTTGTATCTGTTTCGCAAACGATACGTGGTTTTTAGTAGCGTTTAAATTCGGTCATTGTGTCTGAAGTAATTTTCTCCCCCGCTGTTGGTACTTTCGCCGTCTGTTCTTCGGCATTTGAGCTAATCTCGACGGTGCACAGTTTGGCACGTCGTTAGCATAATTAGTGGCTGAGTAATTTCTACTTAACACTCGTTTCGCTCGGAAATTCTGGCCGAGGCGTGTGCCGTCGAGTGTCGGACTTTCATTTCGTTGTCAAACACTGTCCGGACGGAGGTTAATTATCCCCTTTTATTTTAGGATATTTCGCGTTACCGGGGATCTTTTGTATAATGGGGCAAAATGGTATTTAATTGGTCGAGGATAATTTGCTGGAACTCGACGTGAATGGCACTTCGTTCTATTATATCGTTAACATTCTTTTTTTTCTGATCGAACGGAAAGATTTATAATCTTTACATTTCTGAGTGTACTATTATCATGGTCGAATGAACATGATTTTGCTCTGTGTTATATTGCTTTTAGAAATTGTTGTTTTAGTGAGTTGCACGATTTTGGTTGACATTTTATTTTTCTTATGTATTGACTGTCACGGTTGAAATTTAGGTTTGTAACACTTAATCAATAAGAATTAAAACTAATTTATCAGTAAATTAATACCTAATCAATAGTAATTAAAATTAATGTAACACTCAATACATGATCAATAATAATTAAAACTAATTAATCAGTGAATTACTACCTAATAAATAGTAATTAAAATCATTTCAACACCTAATTAATTTTAATTAAAATTACCCAATTATATTAATATTAATGTAGCACTTGAAATCAATATAAAATAAAATTTCCCACTGCTCAATCACTCAGAACTAACAAAGTTCCTAGAATCTAGTAAATAATTACCTAATAAAAAATACCAGACCATAATTAAAATTAAATACACATATTCCCAGGAGTCAAACATTCCTTCAAATAAAAAGTAAAGATCGTCGAACAATGTTTTCCGGTGGAACGAGGTGTTATTTTTCCAAGGAAAATGGAAAAGAGAAGCATGTATCCGCGTCGGTTTACGCGGTAACGCGCAAAAGGCGATTCTCGTAAAATACTGAGCAAGCAAAATTGTTGGCGAAACTATTCGGCGACGTTTCGGTAACTATGTCGTATCAACGTGTCTGAGACGCCGCAACCGATGTCGTGTCGGGTTATTTCGTCCTTTTAGGTTACCTTCACCTTCGACCTCGCGTGTAAGTGGCAACCTAGACGGCTGTCTGCACCTTTTTACGGTCTGGCTGATGATCCGTGAGAAAAAGGTCCGTAAAGAGAGACCCGTTTCCGCAACGAGAACTCGTACGGATACAAACAGGAATTTTCTATTCCGGATGGATTCGCTTTGAAAAATAAAATAGTTCCGAGGGGGAAGTTTTCAGCGGAACTTTTCTTTGGGGATGCAACGTGTGGAGGAATAAGAGTTAATTGTGGGGGGTTGAATATTTATGGATTGCTGAAAGGTTATTTGTAGGTCAGTTGTTGAAGAGGTAGAGGAAACTCAGTAAATTTTTATTAAGGGATGTTTGCAGTTTTTTAAGTTGGGGTTGGAATTGTCTGAGATTTCAAGTTTGAGAATCATGAAATTTTATAGTTACTAAGTTTCTAAATTCATTTTTGGGAAGATCACATTTCCATAATTCAAAATTTGTAAATTACAATAATTCAAGAATTTACACATGTTACAATGCAGAAATTAAAAACCGAAAATTTCCAAATTTCAATAATTTCAGAATTCCAAAGTTCCAAAATTCCACTACTCCAGGGCTCCAAAATTGTTAAATTAGAGAATTCCATAATTCTGGAATTCTAAAATTCCACAGTTCTGAAATTCCAGAATTCCAAACTTCTGCAATTCCAAAATTCCAAAATTCCAAACTTAGGCAATTCCAAAATTCCACAATTCCAAACTTATGCAATTCCAAAATTCCACAATTCTGCAATTCCAGAATTCCAGAATTCTAAAACTTCACTATTCCACAATTCCAAAATTTATCAATTACGAAATTCCACAATTCCAAAACCCCATTACTAAAAAATGATTAAAAATGTGAACTCAACCTAAAATTCTGCCTCCCTTCTCCCAAACTTGAAACCAACTCATCAACCCCTGTAATCTTCAATTTTAAAACAGCTTCAAATCGAAACTCCATCTTCCTCAACCCGAAAACATGAAACTCACCCAGCCTCCCAAAATAAAAATCAAATCAAAATACTCGCATCTCTCTGCAGCCCAAGATCCCGTTTGCTCGACTAATTATTCATGTTTCCCATCCACCACCGGAACATTATTCATCACGCTTCAACATTCGAAATGTTATCAGGATGCGAACAGGTTTCGGCAAGTTTCTCCCTTTCCACATCAGAATCGTTTCGCGGCATTGTGTTCTTTCATCTCCAAGTCAAATGTCCGCGGCTTTCGCCGGGTTGTTTCCGTCCGCGTCGCGACAGTTTCGCAGGCCTCCATTTTTCAAAGGAACAGGGACGCGTGAAGTTGCCTTTGACCCCGGCCATTTTTTTCCCTAGGCATCAACTTTCCTCACAATGGCCTTTGAATCGTCGATCCAAAGTTCGAAGTCGATTAACGAGCCTCGAATAAGGTTAGGTTCGAAAGAGCCCGGAGGGGTCTCGGAGACAAGCAGATGGACGAAATAATATTTCCAGTCGGCGAAGAATTCGGAGAGTTGAAAGTTCCTTTCAGCGATTCCTGAAGACGAGCTTTCCGTTCGATTCCGTGTTGCCATTCTCGTCGCTGAAGAGAGGGTGGCGTCTGGACTGAATGGCGCAACCATTATCGTCATTATTATCGTTATTATCCTTGGTAAGCATGGACTGGTTCGTCGTTGAAACCCTCTTGGCGGATTCTCGGGAATCCGGCTGGAATTTATCGGCGGAATACCGAAAGGCTCGCTTAGGGAAAAAAGAAAGGGCGAAATAAGGTCGCGCACCCGACGCTATTTCGTTCAGGTATTTGCATGGCTCCGGAGCTATTTCTGCCCGGAAAACGGAAGCCCCGGGCACCGGGCACCTACATCTCACTTTTCTTCGAGATACAGAAATTATTTCTTATTCAAGGTTGCCTCCTAAAGTTTATTACCAAATTCCAGAAATACAAAACTTATTTTACGTATGATTACATTTGGTGATCAAGGTTCATCATTAAGGTTCAGGTCAGCAAGGTTCATTAGGCAGTTATGTATGTGGTACATGTTATGTAGGTTTCATATGTTGTCATGTAGGTGGCACATGTGGTTAGGTAGGTAGTATATGCAATTATGTAGGTGCTACATGTGGTTATACAGATGTCATATGTAGTTATGTGGGTGTCATATGTAGCTACGTAGGTGGCACATGTGGTTATATAGGTGGTCCATGTGCTTGTTCAGTTATCATATGTAGCCATGTAGGTGATACATGTGGTTACGTAGGTGGTCCATGTGGTTGTACAGGTATCATATGTAGTCATGTAGGTGGTACATGTGGTTATGTATGTGGCATATGTAGTTATGTAAGTGATACATGTGGTTATCTAGGTGGTATATGTTATGTACGTTGTACATCTAGTTAATGTAGATTGCATATGTAGTTATGTAGGTAGACCATACAGTATATCTGATTATGTAGCTAGTACACATTGTTAATGTAAATCACATATGCAGTTACATACGTACCATATGTAGTTCAGCTAAAATTGAACATACATGTCCCCAACCACACACACATCAGATTTCACCCCACCTGATGAGACCCCATTCAAAAGAACTGAAATTGCATTAACATAGAATTGCAAAATTCATTCCAACATACGATGACATACATACTCACGTATGTGACATATGTAACTAACCTAAAATTGAATATATACTATAAGTACATACACAACAAATGTTCATGCACAATGCTGACGATGAATCATATGTTCTTTAACTATCCACAGACTCCTGGGTCCTCGAAACAATTTTGAAATTAACTTGAGATCCCCAACTTTTATTCAAATAACTCATTTAATAAAAATCTCACATGGTCAAGAGCCCTGGAGGTCCGTGAAACAATTTCGAAATTAACTTTGCATCCCCAACTTTTCGCTCTTATTCTCGTTTAATAAAATTTCTACGTGGTCTTTTTGTATTTGTTACAAAACTAGTTTTTAACATAACTAAACAATAATTAATAAAAAATTTTATTATGCTCCAGCTAAAAATGTTCAAATGGTGCTCGGACTACGTAACTACCCTAAAATATTAAAAACTATAAAAACATTTTTCCATATTTTTATACAACAAATACGAGATATTTTTTAAATATTTTTATAAACGCATATTATGCTTCGTACTTCTATTGTTTCCTTTCTGCTATTGTTATGAACAAACAATAAATTTACGAATGGCACTAATATTTTCATGGACGGCTTACTTTTACACGTACCTCGCAAACAATTACTTGTTTCCACGTTCAACAATCCATTTTCGCCGAGCAAACAAGGAATTTAAATCGCAAACAAAACTGGCTACAACTGAATATAACGAAACGCGTCCATTTTTCGATATCCACTCGATTAAAGCTGTATTTGTAAAACGCAACCCCTATCTTCTGTCACCGCGATATATCGTCGAGTGGAAATGATATTGTTGCACGAATTTGTTTACCAATTACCTGTTTTAATTACTTGGAAATATGGAGATGTTGGCAATTAAAATGGGATGTTGCAGGTGGGAGAATTTAAGGGTTTGGGGGGTTAGGAAATTGGTCATTTGCAAATTTTAGAATTTGAATAATTTTCAAATTTGGGAACTTGAGGATTTGAAAGATATGGAAGTTGTGATTTTTAGGAGGTCAAAAATTTGCAAATATTTTTTTGGAAGAAATGTGGACACTGTGAGGAATGTGAAAATTCATTTGGTGGAAGAAAGGGAAATATTTTGATGAGTGAAATTTGGAAAATATTTTTGTGTGAGATGTGGAAAATATTTAACCTTGACAGTATTGTAAGTAACATTTAGACAAAAATGACCTCTCACTATTAACTTTGAATTGACCTTGAATTATTTTTGAATCTATCTAAAATTTTCTTTGCACCTATTTTGAATTAGCTTTGAAATCACCCAAAATCGACTTTGATGTCTCTCCAATATTAATCTTGAATTGACCTTGAAACTTCAGCTAGCCTTGAATCGACCTTGAATAAAAATTGTGTCTCTCGAAACCCTAATATCATTTCGAGATTATGAAGGTTTTAGTTTTATTTCGACTAAGTAATGTGATTGAAATGCCTCTCATTTTCATGAAGCAATACCGTCGAGAAACTTTCAAATAGTAACATTTATCAAAAGCATCAGATAGCAGAAACACAAAGCACCGTAGAACCACTTCCATCGTTCTACTTTCCCACACCATTACACAGTCTCCCCCATCTTACAGGCCAGCAACTAAAGCAATTCCAACGTTTCCGCCAATTCCAGCGGGTGAACCAAAGCGCATAGAAAACCGAGTATGGCAGCTAACCGGAACACCGATCGACTTCCTACCTCGCGGTAATTTTAAAGTAGCAAGTTTCAGTGGTCTGTGTAAACTCTCGCACGTGAAAAGAAGATCCTTGTTCTTGTAACATACTCTTCGTCAATCTTTCGCTTCTCAAATTCGGAAATTGGGAATTTGTCTTTTTTTGAAGGAGATGGAAATCAAGTGAAGACGAAACAATGTAGCCTAACCTAATCACCACAAGTCATGCATGAATCACCTTATTCTAACCTCTAAACTGTGAGGTAGCAAGGGTAAAACTTGACGAAACTAACCTAACCTAATCACCATAAGTCATGCATGAATCACCTTATTCTAACCTCTAAACTGTGAGGTAGCAAGGGTAAAACTTGACGAAACTAACCTAACCTAATCACCATAAGTCATGCATGAATCACCTTATTCTAACCTCCAAACTGTAAGGTAGCAAGGGTAAAACTTGACGAAACTAACCTAACCTAACCACCATAAGTCATGGATGAATCATCTTATTTTAACTTCCATAAGGTAGCAAGGGTAAAACTTGAAACTAACCTAACCACCACAAATGGTGCACGAACCTTATACCTAACCTCCAAACCGTAATCGAAGAAATCATTGTTAAAACTTGACGAAACAAGCGTGGAAATCATTCGAAGCGTAAACCCGCCGAATAGCTATGACACCGTAAATTCCCGGTTTACCCGACGCCATAATCCAGCGTATCCGTACGGTGTTTCGCCGTCGAGGATAATAATTATCGGTCGGCGTGGAAAACGATGGCCGAATAATTTCATCGATTCAGAGATCCGCTCCTCGAAGCGTTGTCCGCGCGATGGTCGAGCGGAATACGGCGTGCGCTGCTCGCAAGATGGCCGGGACAAGGTCCTGGCAGAAATTATCCGGCATTTCGGAACCCTTGGATTACCCTTATCGCGCGACCCGAATTCAAACGCGGGGGGAGTCTCGTTCGCCCCCGGAGCGGATTACCAGCCCTCCGCGCGCTAACATCCCGGAGAAATCCCATCGTGAAACATCCTGTGGGGGTTATGGATACACACGCCGCCGGCCTGTACACATTCACGGAGATTTCGCGAGCGGATTCGATACGGAATCGGTGAACGTGGATATGCAAAGAGGAGAGTACAGTCGTAGGCAAATCTCACTTGGACGATATGTGGTAACCAGTGGTAGTTACTGAAATTAAGGAGATAAAATTGGGAAGCTATATTAAGAACTTGCACTCGTTATTTATTGGAAAGGGACACATCGTGTTAAATTTTACCGACAATGTGAAGGGGAAGGGGTACTGCAATTTCACAAGACCTATACCATCACTGGTAGCAATTAGTGTGGGCGGAGACGTTGTAATTGCTTGATTTTTATGGCTTTTTAAGGATTTTTAGGGATTTTTGAGGATGGGTTAAGAAGTTGGAGAGGTAGGGATGTGGGTGATTTTGGTAATTGGGGTTTTTATTTGGGGATCTAGTGACATGAGAAGTTAAGGATCTCTGAGTACTTATGGATATGATAATCTACGGATTTGGTAATATATGAATTTGTGAAGATGGGTATTTGAGGATTGTGGTAATTGGGAATTTGTAATTTTAGGATCTAGGGACTTGGGAATCTATGGATATCAGAAGCTAGAATTTGCGAATTTATAAATTGGAAAATTTGAAGAATTGAAAACTGAAATAGTTGACAAATTGAAAGTTTACAAAGCTGAAGAATTGAAAATGGAAAACTTGATAAGTTGGAAACTTGATACCTTGTAAACTTGATAACTTGGAAACATGATACCTTTGAAACTTGATACCTTGGAAACCTGATATCTTATAAACTTGATTACTTGGAAACTTGATATCTTGTACACTTGATACCTTATAAACTTGATACCTTGGAAACCTGATACCTTATAACCTTGATAACTTGGAAACTTGATATCTTGTATACTTGATACCTTATAAACTTGATACCTTTGAAACTTGATATCTTCTGAACTTGATAACTTGCAAACCTGATATCTTGTATACTCGAATACTTTAATTCTAGATGACACAAAAACTTGAAAACTTGATAACTCATAAATTCGAAAACTTGATAAAATTCTCAACTCGATAAATTGCAAAATTATCACTTTTACATATATGTACCTGAAGCAAATGTACACTGCATTCGAGTGTACACTCGACGAGATGAGTCAACATCATGCACTCTGTGTGCACGCGTATAATAATATAACGCTTTGAGCTAGTGCTTTAGTGTTATTGCGCGGTTACTCGATTCAAGTTTTGAGATACTGTGGATTTTGGTGGGTAACAGCTGTTGAGAGCTTTCGGTGTGCGATTAGAATGCAGCTACAATCGAGGGTTAGACAATGTTCAGGATTGATTCTCACAGAACGTTCCTTCTATGTACTATTATATATTTCTGAAATTTCAAGAAAAGTGTACAATGGTATTACTATTTTGATAATATTATAGTACTCTTAAACGATCAAACGACGTGAGTCATCAGGACTCCCAAGTGAATATAAGTGGATCTAAGAAATGAATTTGACTTCGGACCAGAGTTTATTTTGCTGTGTACTCGATGACTCGAGAGTGTCCGAGGAATTTTTACTTGTACTAATCCTCTCGCTGATTCTAAGACCTAGTACCATAATTTCTTTCTAAGTCACCCTAACTTCCCTTCTAAATACCTTACCTACTTAAATTTTCTATACAGAATAACTTTAAAACACTCCATATTTCCTTCATCGATATGTATATTCAAAAAGTCAGTCCGTGGAAATTTTAATGGACTACCGGGAGAACGTAGAGGGTGCACAGGTGTGAACACACACGCGCGCACGAACGTGTAGGAACGTGATCGCGCAAACTCGGCAGACGGAAGTACTCGTACGCACTCGTAAGCGCACACGACGTAGGGGAAACGGAAATAGAGGCATATGCAAACGTATGCCGTCAACGAGGGTATTGTCGCCGGTCCCGTTGGCATTATTGGATTAAATACACTCGAGTATCCGATCGCCGAGACAAACGAGCGGCCACAACGAAACCACGCTTGTCATTCGTAATTGGACCAATGAACACTGGTCATTTTCGGTTCGCTAGACTCTAATTTGATCGGCGTTTGCTACGATCCTTGTTTTATGCTTCCTTCCTTTCTCCTTCGTTTATCCCTGGAATTTTTGAAGAGAAAATTCTTCGGGAAGATGAGATTCTTCGTGAGATGAATAATGGTAGCTTCAGTCTAATATTTTCAGCTTATATATTTATTTTGAATTTAATATGTACGATATAGTGTAGTTTGAGTTTTGAAGTTATTTTTTATATAATTTTTGAGATGAGCTGAATTTTGGTTCGAATTCCAAATGCCCCAAATCCCCAAATTTCCAATTCTATTTTAATTTTTAACCCAACTGGAGCAGTTCACCCCACCCTTCCCCCATAATCAAACATAATAAAATAGATTCCTTAAATCACCAAGAAAATTACTAAAATCCTCGCAGTGATTAAAGGGACGGTAAGTTCGAATGTCATTTTCGAGTAACGACATTCGATTCGCAGCAGCCCGACCAGTGCCACTTGCACGGCGTCGCCTTTGAAACGTCACGGTTGAAATGGTAAAGGGCTCGAAGATCAAAGTTGACGTTGCCAATCGATATGATAATTAATAATAGAATTTCTCAGTATTGCACTTGACTCTTCTCGATCTTTTTACCGGTTGTATCGATAGCCTCTTCGCGGAAGATAGTTCGAACCTCTAGTAATATCAGGCGTAAGAGGATTTCCATAATGCATCCCGATATTCCTGATATGTAATGGAAGCCAGTAAAAATGAAGTTCTGCAATCCAGTGTAATGGCGTCTAAACGTGGACGTTAAAAAAACTGCTGCGATAAAATCGATTTATGTGTTTTACATGTACCTTTGGAATTGGTAAGGAAAGTATAATTGCTTTCTACTTATTGAACACATTTAATGTATTTAGATTTCAAATTAAAAAACTTTCGGGTAACTACATTTCTAAATTTTTATATTATGTTACCAAATGACCAAGTGGCCAAGTTATCAAATTACCAAATTCCCAAATTACAATTCTTCAATTTTTCAATTACTCAATTTTTCAATTATTCAATTATTCAATTTTTCAATTACTCAATTATTCAATTTTTCAATTTTTCAATTTTTCAATTTTTCAATTTTGCAATTTTTCAATTTTTCAATTTTTCAATTTTTCAATTTTTCAATTTTGCAATTATTCAATTATTCATTTATTCAATTTGTCCACTATTCAATTTTTCAAGTTTTCAATTTCTTCCAATTTTTTCAAATTACTAAGTTACCAAACTAGAAAATTACCAAACGACCTAGTTAGCAAATATCTTCGTCAAGAAATAAATTTCTAAATAAATAACCTTGAAAACTACAAAATTCAAAAATTCCGAATCTTGTCAACTTCAGCTCTCTACTAAATAAAACACACGAAAAATTTCTTCGAAATCATCAGCAAAACAATGCACATCACTCTTGCCACAATGTGAAATTATGAAGAAACCTGCAGAAAACTCTCACAGCAATGTGAAATCACCAACGAAACAGCATAAGACTCCACCGAATTTCGCGGCAAATTCAAACCCAACGTCGTCGCGCTCGTCCCCTAAATAAACAATTTGCATTAAAATTCCTCGAGTGAGTCCGCATTTACCCCGGGGCAGCGAGCTACTAAAACATGAAAATTTATCCCGCGGAAGAGAAATTTTATCGCCGTTCGAGTCTGGCTGTGGAATTTCCTCCGCGCGTGAAACACACGAATAAAGAATGCGACGTATGGTTGCTAATACTTCGCGAGTGTCCGAGAACGTGCGCTGCGAGCCAAGGCGCATGCATTTGGCCCGTGCAAATATCGGCGCAGGTTTGGCATCGAGCGTGTACATAAACACGCGTTGAATACGTAAACTCATCTCAAACAGCTGTGCGTGTCCCGAGCGTGCGCGCGCAGACGCCAACCGGAAATGGATGCATACGCGTGCAAACGAGGGAATTGCCGTCGGTCCGGTTGGTGTTATTGGATTAAATACACTCCCTAATGCAGACGGACGTCTAAATGGAAGCGCGATTGTTGTCCGCCGGTCACGCGATCCATACTCGTGCGTACACACCGTCAAACTTTCCCTTTTAGCTACGGTCTTTTCTCGAAACTCTTTCGTCAGCCGGAAGCGAAATTGCTATGGCTTTAAGTGCATCGTTCCTGGTATTCTTCTGTTTTCCGGGAAATTTCTGCGCTAATACGTCGTGGAAGTTTACATTCGCTTGGCTGATTTTGTACGCTGGGAGGTTGGGCTTTGGATGCATTTTGAAACGTTGAGAGTTTGAGGAGATTGATGTGGGATTAGTTTAAGTTTGAGGCAATTTGGGAATTTTTAATTATATTGTGGGAGATTGTGGGGGGTACGGAAATATGACCATGTTGGGGGATATTGAGGTGTGGTGGTTTTGGGATGAGGGGTATGGGGATGTGGAGATATGGGGATGTGGAGATATGAGGATATGGAGATATGGGGATGTGGACGTATGGGCATGTGGAGATATGGGGGTATGGAGATGTGGGGATGTGGAGATATGGGGATGTGGAGATGTGGGGATGTAGAGATATGAGGATGTGGACATATGGGCATGTAGAGATATGAGGATGTGGACATATGGGCATGTGGAGATATGGGCATGTGGAGATATGGGGATTTGGAGATATGGGCATGTGGAGGTATGGGCATGTGGACATATGGGCATGTGGAGATGTGGAGATGTGGGGATGTGGAGATGTGGGGATGTGGGGATGTGGAGATGTTGGGATGTGGAGATGTTGGGATGTGGGGATGTGGGGATATTGCTATATGGGAATGTCGAGATGTGAGGATATATTCTCTAAGAACATAGTGATGATTCTCTAAGAACATGTAGTGATATAGAAGTCTTGTGATATAGCGATCTAGTGACACAGATATCTAGGGATTTATCAAACAGCTGATATATCGATATGAAAAAACAGGAATACACGAATTATTCGAATATTCAAGTATTTGAAATTACAAGTGTAACAACGAAGCACAGGTGGCGCAAATCACGGCGTCCCAGTCCGAGTGATCGAAGTAACGGCGGCAATAACAAAGACGCGTGGCCGTTCGCGTAACGAATACGATTTCGAGCGGATGCTTGTCCGTTGATGGCTTATTCGGGTGTACAGAATTCAATAACGCTAACGGGACCGGCACAGAATGTCGACAAATCTCCCCGGGACGAGCTGTACGTGCGCGTATCTCGGAACGCGTTTCGATTCGGCTCGCGTTTCACCTGTGTTTAACAGTGGCCTCACGGACCGTCACTATTCATGCGACACATCATGTTTTTTTCTACCGTTGCTACCCCTTTTTTTTTTCTCTCTCTGCACTATACACTCCGGCGACACGCCGGCTACCGTTACAAAACTATCGCGAAAATGTCCCGATTGTTCGTTCACGTGAAATTTCCATGGGGTCGAGCAAACCCGAATAACAATTTTCCGTCGTTGCGATCCCATTTTGCCGGGCTTTCGTTCTTAGCGGCTCATCGACAGATGACGGCCATTTTACCATGTCGACTGATTGCCGTTATTTCGCACCGTTCGATGTATCGGGAGGACTGATATCGTGGACATTTGATTTTCCGTTTTTTTTTGACGGGTCGCTCTGTTCGGGATTATAATTTGCTTGTTGTTAGTGTTGGTCTATTTGATGAAAAATATGACTACTGCGTTACTGTGATACTACTATACTGTTGTAGGATTAGGCTGTTGTCACCACTGTGGTATAGTCCACAGGTGATATAGTCCACATGTGACATAGTCCTTTGTGGTATGTTCTACTGATGAACTATTATACCATTGTTAGAATGCGATATCATATTACTATACTACTATACTACTATACTACTATACTACTATACTACTATACTACTATACTACTATACTACTATACTACTATACTACTATACCACTGTACTACAATATTACTGTACTGCTATACTATTATACTACTATACTACTATACTACTATACTACTATACTACTATACTGTTGTATTACTATATTACTATACCATTATGCTATTACTCCATACATTTGCTTCTTGCCATAATACAAGCTTACTATTTTACTATTTTGGAATATATATAATTAGGAATTTCAAGCTTTCAAATTCAGAATTTCCATAATTTGGAAATTTACAAATTTACATATATCTAGAAACTTTTGAATTTAGGAATTTAGGAATTTGGAAATTTGGAA
Organism: Megachile ligniseca; assembly: GCA_945859555.1. NCBI lineage: Eukaryota > Metazoa > Arthropoda > Insecta > Hymenoptera > Megachilidae > Megachile > Megachile ligniseca. The sequence goes on from OX243792.1 coordinate 5,194,554, forward strand.
ATTTAGGAATTCAAGAATTTGGAAATTTGGGAATTTGAAAATTTGAAAATTTGAGAATTTGAGAACTTAGGAAAATAGGAAGTTCGTGATCTAGGAACTTAGGAACCTAGAAACTTAGTGACCTAGTAACTTAGTGATCTACGAACTGAGTGATCTAGGAACTGAGTGATCTAGGAACTTAGGGACCTAGAAACTTAGTGACCTAGTAACTTAGTGATCTACGAACTGAGTGATCTAGTAATTTAGTGATCTAGTAACTTAGTGATCTAGGAACTGAGTGATCTAGAAACTGAGTGATCTAGTAACTTAGTGATCTAGTAACTTAGTGATCTAGTAACTTAGTGATCTAGTAACTTAGTGATTTAGTAATTATGGGATCAATAAATTTCGTGACCTAGTAATCTAGTGATCTTGGAGTTTCGTGACACAGTAATTTAGTGATCCAAAAATTCAGTAATCTAGTAATTTTCCAATCTATTGCCATAATAACCCTTCGATTTAGTGACGTAATAATTCAATAAATCAAAAATAAAATATCGAAGGTACAAAAATGAAAAAAAATTCCCAATCTCCATGAACAATTACCGAAAAAATACGTTCGATATATTCCAGATTCTCCATTTCTTTCTGTCGCCGGTCCGCATTCGCGCACAATTTACAATAACTCATCTCATTCCATCTAGCGAAGTAATCTGCAGCGGGCCGCGTTATTTGCATGTCATTGTAAAGCGCGGCCGCGATCGATAACGCGATATCGTGATGCGAAGTCAGTGACAATCAGGTATCCCGCGATTATTTGCGGATAATAATCGACGTCGAGCGTTTCACACCCACTCGATCAAGTTACGCCCGTATTTAATCCAATATACATCCTGCGTATAACGCACTCGGTCTCTCTCTCTCGTACGTTCGCGGTACAAACACACACATATGGCGTAGACAAACGAGCACAAAGCGTCAGTTGCATCGTACGCTTGTAAATTCGTTGCGTGTGCTCATCGCAACGAGTAGGTAGCCGGTCGTTGAAAATTTCAGCCGAAGTACAACGTTCCGCTTCTAATTACATGGAAACGAATTCACCGGTCACAAAGGGCTACTCCTACAGCGATTTAATATTATTCTCGGCTAACACGCACGCCGGCTAACACGATTACCCGGCTGCTTTTTTATCGTTCACCGTTACGTAAACAGTCCGAGCTTTGTCGGCCGCCTCGTTATGAATTAACGTGTTCATATAATTGCGCGCCAACGTTATGATCTAATTTTCTATGATGATACTCTCGTGGTCTATGGCGGTCACGTTTATCTATTATACCGTAGTTTCACGGTTTTCCGCGGAACGGTTCAAAAGCTTGTTTGCTTAACCCGTTAACTGACAAATTTCTATTTTTTTATCATTTCTGGGCTCGGGAATGAAGTTAGGTTGGTGTGGTCAGAAGAAATTTTTTCATGTTTCTGGTGGAAGGTATGGGAAATGGTATTTTTTAATTGTGGTCACATGTGAAAGAGTGTTACACGTGAATGTGACAAAGAGAGTAAGAAGATTTCGTAAGTTACTAAATTATGAAACTAGCATATTACGAAATTGCCAAATGCACAAATTCCCTAGATAACAAATTACCGAATTGTCAAGTTACCAAATGCCAAATTGTCAAATTCGCAATTTTGTAAAATTCCAAATTCCTAAATTCCCTAATTATAAAATTCTCTAATTGCAAAATTCCCTAGTTTCCAAATTCTGAAATCCCCAAGTTCCCTAGTCTCCAACTTCCCAACTCACCAAAAAACACCAAAAACTTTCAATGCCACGCACCCTAAACGCAACAATTTTTCCTACGTCCACGCGTGAAAATGTTAATACATCACGTTAGCGATACCAAGACAGTGGGATGACGTACACGTTTCGTCAAGTAAAGCTCCAACGTGTTCCGGCCTCGGTACGTCAGGGTGTTTGAGTTATCATGACAGGCAGGGTCGCGTGACTATTTGCGGATGACAAACCCCGTTTCAACAAGAAGCGTCAGCGTTTGTCGTATACACGATCGGTTACTCGGCTGCACTTAATCCAATAATCCCAGCGGTAACGACGATGATTCTCCTACTGATGTACACTTTAACACAATCGTGTCTTAGCTCTGCGTAAACCTGCTGCTAGGGAAACGTGTGAGGAAGAGTGACGTAGTGAGTTATGATCAGACATATGTGCTTTAGACGTATCGTTAAATATATTCATGTGTGTACATCTGTAATATCAAGCTTCAAATATTTTTCATATTATATCAAGTTTTTGGTGTTGAAATATTGGGAGTCTAATCTCTGCAATGAACTAGTATGAACTGTGACATTTTTAGCCCCATTTAGTGACCACATATGTTTATATGGAAAGTAAGCCATAAAAGTAAAGGTGATTATCTTTTATTTCAAAGAAAGTTTACATCACGACAAGAGGTTAAATAATTTTCCTAATTGAATAGAAGAGCTCTACGTGAGTTTTACGTGCACCGTAAATCTAGTGTTAACACCCTGGAGCCCACGTGCCCGTAAAGGTGCATCTCGACCTTTTCTCAACGGTCGCTTTTTATTTACTCGATTCCCTCCTTTGTTTACTTCGCCGTTTTCCACCCTCCTTTCGAATCCTCTCGCATTTAATCTGGCGTCTTGCAGCATCTGAAGAGCCGAATCGAACGATCTCGACACCCTGGGGGAACAGGCTGGCCAGGGTCCGGCCAATGGGGATACGATCGAGAATACTCTAGCAGAGGTTCTCGATTCGCTACCTCTTGCAACTTTCAACAGGAAGCTCGATAAGCTACTCTCTTTCTCATGAAAACTACCCTTTTGATGCTTTCTGGCTGCACGGAATCTGAGCACGTGCTGTATGTTCCTTCGCTTTAATTAGTTTGCCTTTGAGGGTCTACCAAATTGATTCTGATTTATTGTGCATCAATCTACTCTGACTTATTAGGCAAATATGACACGAAGAATTTGGGTTGATATCATTTATTGTTTGTAATTAATTTGTAATTTTACATACAAATTAATGTACAAAAGTGTATGTGCGTCACTGCGTCAGGAGTGTGACGATTAAACGTGGATCATTAGGATTCCCAAAAAGTGAACATCTGTGGACATACATCTAAGAAATGAATTTCACTTTGAACGACTAGAGTTCATTTTGATAACTTGGAAACGTGATAGCTTGATATCTTGAAAGCTTGCTATCATAACAGATTGGTGAATTGATATCTTGGTAGTGTGATAAATTGATAACTTAACAGATTGATAGATTGATGGGTTGGTAGATTGACATATTGACAAATTGATAAACTGATAGTTCAATGGATCACTGAATCGATACATTGATAAATTGATAGCTTGGTGACTTTATAACTTGGTAACCTGATGACTTGGTAACTTGATACCTTGGAAACTCGATATCTTGCAAACTTGGTAGCTTGGGAACTTGATACCTTGGAAACTTGATAACTTGTAAACTTGATACCTTGTAAACTTAATACCTTAGAAACTTGATACCTTTGAAACTTGATACCTTGTAAGCTTGATACCTTATAAACTTGATATCTTGAATACTCGAATGCTTGAATTATTGATGAGTCAAAAACTTGAAAACCTGATAACTCATAAATTCGAAAACTTGACAAAATTCTCAACTCGATAAATTGCAAAATTATCACTTTTACATATATGTACCTGAAGCAAATGTACATTGCATTCGAGTGTACACACGACGAGATGAGTCAACATCATGCGCTCTGTGTGCACGCGTATAATAATATAACGCTTTGAGCTAGTGCTTTAGTGTTATTGCGCGGTTACTCGATTCAAGTTTTGAGATACTGCGGATTTTGGTGGGTAACAGCTGTTGAGAGCTTTCGGTGTGCGATTAGAATGCAGCTACAATCGAGGGTTAGACAATGTTCAGGATTGATTCTCACAGAACGTTGCTTCTATGTACTATTATATATTTCTGAAATTTCAAGAAAAGTGTACAATGGTATTACTATTTTGATAATGTTATAGTACTCTTAAACGATCAAACGACGTGAGTCATCAGGACTCCCAAGTGAATATAAGTGGATCTAAGAAATGAATTTGACTTCGGACCAGAGTTTATTTTGCTGTGTACTCGATGACTCGACAGTGTCCGAAGAATTTTTACGTTTCGCAAAAGCTCGGAACGTTAAATCGCTAGAAGCGTGTCTAACCCTCTCGTTACAATTTTGATTCGGACCACTATTACTGTTTGCATTATATTAACGCTTTTAATTGTAATGAAGATTGAGATAATTCCGAGAACAACGAGTAATGAATGCGATAGAATTTCGTGAACGAAAGCAGGGTGTATTGGGACGATAGTTGGAAAAAAGCGGGGGAATTGAGTTTCGGTGGGCGACCGTAGACGGAAAGTTGGTTAAATGCATTAAAGAAGTTTCGCGGTCTAGGGGGCTCAAAAACGCGATTGTAAGGGGATTCTTGAGCGAGTTATTCGAAACGGTAAACTCAGACGATTCATTTGCATGAAGAAACGGATCTGCATTCATCAACGAGCATAACTTTCTCGACAACAGAAACGAAACGTATGCGCGAAATTCGTTTAAAACAACCCTATTGGCATATTTAGCTTCGACACTTGACTTCTTCTTGCGTTTATTTCTTTATCTCCTTAATAGGGGAATTTAGGAAATTTGAGAAATTTTGAGAATTTGAGGAATTTGGGAAATTTTGAGAATTTATAAAATTTAGGGATTCGAGGGAATTTGGAACTGATCTCAATATGGAACGTTAATGCCTGTTTTCTATCAGTAAAATGTTTATCCAGCAAATTCTGATCAATCAAAGAAACTCAGGAATGCAAAATCAATAAGAAATTGTTAAAACCATTGAAACGTTTAAGAGGAAAAGTATCGTGGACGGAGGTAAACATATTAAGATTCATTTGCAATAGCGTCGAAATTTATTTAGGATGTTGTATGTATCGGATCGATCGTCGAAAAGCATTTTACATTGCCTTCCGATATTCTTCGCGTGATTGCTTCCTCGAGGAAGAAAGCGCGACGCGATTAAAATTTCATGATCAGCAGCCGAACCGTTCGAACCCGGGGAAAAACTTGGCTTTCCACCAGCTGGAAAGCTGGTATCGACAAACACCGACGCCGATGTAAATTTTATCGTACGTTGCATCGTACTTTTCGATCGTGCCAGAGGGCATGTTTCGAAAATTGTATTGACATAAATAAACTGTAGCCCATAGTGTTTCGCGTTCCTCGTAATATTCATTGTATTTTCATGTTACCCGTCCAACTCGGAAGCAATGTCATATTTTGCCAGTTTTAAAACGCGGCGTGCATTTCTTTTCTTTCTATTTATCCGTAATATTTGCATTTGACAAATTTGTTACACGCCCAAATTCTCACATTTACAAAATTCAAATTCTAAAATTACCTGAATTCCCTAAATTCTTTAAATTCCCCAAACATCTCAAATTCCTCAAATTCTCCTAAATTCCCCAAATTCTCAAAATTCCATAAATCCCCCTAATCCTCCAAATCCCCCAAATTACCCAAATCCCCCAAATACCTCAAATTCCCCAAATTTCACAAATATCTCAAATTCCCCAAATTGTCAAAATTCCACAAATCCCCCTAATTCCCCAAATTTCACAAATATCTCAAATTCCCCAAATTGTCAAAATTCCACAAATCCCCCTAATTCCCAAATTTCACAAATATCTCAAAATTCCAAAAATTCTGCGAATCGTAAAAATTCCCTAAAATCCCAAAATTCCCCAAATTCTTACATTGAAAAATGACAAAATTATCAGATTCGCAAATTCGCAATTTTCAGCAAATTGTAAGGGTTGAAAATTTTTTGACATTCGTATTTTTTAAGTTCTGAAGAGCATTTCAATTTGTCGAGCGATACGCGACGCATGTTTTGCAGGGGAATTAAATCGGATTTGTCTAACCGTAGTTATACGCCATTGAGTTAGAGGGTGAAAACGAGGAACCGTGTGTACAGCCATAAATACACAAGCCCGTAAACACGTGCTGGTGCGGTGACATTAGGACACGAAAATGAACTAATATCGTGTCCCGTCTCGCTCTACCAACGACAAGTGCTTTCTGGGCGTCGTCCTAATTACAGCTGTATAATGAACTCGTGAACTACGACCCTAACTCCACGTCGTTTTACCCGCAAGAATAATAAATATTTACAACGCTCCTTTCACGTCTCTTTTCGATGCTTGTGAACAACGGAAAAACGCGTCGCTTCACATTTTGCCATTGAAATTTTAATTTTCAAATTTTTCACAATTTTAGTTATTTTTCAAACACACTAGTACTATTATATAATTTCTACATCCTAATTTTCATTAACCTAATTTTGTCAAGAAAATAAATTTCAAAATTTCCAAAATTTCACCGCGTTCGATTACATATAAATTTATTTATAATAATTATTCAAAGTTTGTTCAATAATTATAGTAATCAAGTCTTTAGTTTTAGTCTTTAATAATTTCTGTCGTTTGCTAATTTCACGTGACTGGTTTAGAAAATTCAATTAACACGAGGGAACGATCCGATTACCGTTTTCTTTCATAAATTAGCCAGGAGAACGATGCTTGGCAGGCTCGCAATTTCGGCTGGACAGTTTTTTCCCCGACAGATTTGTCCGCGATGATCAACGAGTGACATTTGTCCGGCTGTGAATGTGGCTCGTATTTCCACCGGTCAGGAAATTAGAGCGATTTAGAGGCAGAAAAGACAAGCGATTATATGGCGGGAACGGGTCGTTCACCCTGATGGTGGATATTAAAGGGTTAGGTTAGCATACGTGGTATCAAGAATTCAATTTTTTTAACAATTTACGCTGATTTTGTTTCTTTCATACGTTAATGTGCTATTTTTATTATACGTGATGTTAATTATGGATATTCGTTGCACCATATGTTCATATGTATACATATGTGTACATATATGGTATTGTATATGTGAAAAATTATATAGATATGTTGCATATTATATATGTATTATGTTAATTACACATATGTCGTTTACTATGTGGTGTCAATGAACACATATGTATACTTATGTTAATTACACACATACATATGTCATTCATATGTATATGTGCAATTTTTCTTCTACACACATGTACATTACACATGTAATTCTTAATTATACACATATGTCGTATATGTGTAGTGTCAATTACATCCATGTGTCGTATATTACATACGTATAATGTTAATTATACACATATGTTTACTGCACACATGATATAATATTGGCTACATATATGATATACATATGATATTGTACATATAAATGATACAATATTAATTGCACACATATGATATTAATTATACACACACGATATTAATTATGTTCATACAATATTTATCACACGTATACATTATTAATTGCACACATTCTACGTTACATATTTTCCTAGTAAAATTGCACACGAAAAATATACACGGCTAGAAAATATAAGGTAAAGGAGGTGAAATTTGTTGAACAGCGAAATAGGATAATTTACCGTGCTATACGAAAGAGAAAGAACAACGAAGAGGAACAAAACAATTGCAGAGTAATTATACCGAAATCCAATAGAAGGAATTGTTCGGAACAGCAGGTTTTTCGCGTGGGTCCAGCATTATAAATGAAAGTTCTCGCAGGTGGCTCTTTCGAGCTAAAGCGAAGAAGAGAGGACAGTAGAGAGCGGCTAAAATGGATTACATATTGCTGTCCCAGCTTGCAACGGACAGAGCATACTTGACCCTGCTGACCATCCGGATAAATCGAATAGCCTCTAACCCAAACGGAATTATACTCTTCCTTTCCGATGCTACTCGAAAATTAAAGGAAGAAATAGAGGAGAGGGACTTTATCCGTGAAGCATATCCCACGAAAATTTCATTCCTTCTGTCCGGAAAGAAATTTCAGTCCTTAACTGTTATGACAACCGTGGGGATCGCAGAATTTCCAATTTTAGATTCTTCGCGGTGCTGGACTGCGGTGATGCTAGGGACACGGGGACTTGGAGTTTTGGAGATCTAATGAGATAGAGATTTTGAATTTGGAAATTTAATATTGGATAATAGAAGAACTGGGTTATTGAGAAATTGAAAGAGACCTAAGACATTAAAAGAAATTGAAAGAAACTAAACACATGAAAATGATAGAATTGAAATACTGATAAGTTTGAATATAAAGGAATTGAATAATTGAACAATTGAGAACACTGAGATAATTGAAAAAATTTTAAAAAAATTTGAGGAATTGATAAATTGGGATGCATCAAAGTTGAAGAATTGAAAAATTGAATAACTGAAAAATCGTGGAATTGAAACGTGGAAGGACTGAGGAATTTAAAAAATTGAAAATCGAGAAAGAATTGAAATAATTGAAATAATTGAAATAACTGAAATACTTGGGACCGGAAAAAGTTAAATAATTGAAAAATATGAAACTGGACAATTAATGGATTGACAAAACAATAATTGAAAATTAATAAATTAAAGAATTGTAAAATTGAAAAATTGAAAAATTGAAAAATTGAAAAATTGAAAAATTGAAGAATTGAAGATCTGAAGAATTGAATAATTCTGAAATGAAACAATTGATTTTGCCAAAATCAGGAAATCTGAACTACCCCAAAACATCCCTTCATGTCATCCATGAAACCGATTTACATAAACAAAATATATAAATTTGTAAATCAGTTAACAATGTAGACCCAAAAAAAGCAAGAAAAAGTAGTTTGGTAACGCAGAAATAAATCAATCGTATAGGTTCCATAGGAAATTTTAATCAGTAGCTTGTAACATCCTTCTTTCCATCTGCCGCTTAGTTTTACGCCCGCCAGAGTGTTTACGAGTTTACTTTGAATCTCGACGTGGTACGGATTCTAGACGTCGGAATTACGTGCAATTGGAATTGCCACGATTGCAGCTACTGCAGTTGGGAACGTGTGAGACCAGCACGTGATTGAAATTTTCATTGCCTTCTCGCATTAGCCGTTTTCGAATGCACCCAGTGCTCGAGCTTCTCCTAACGGCGAGAAAAACAAAGAACGAGGAGTGTGAAAGGGTGTGGCGGAAATAAAACTGTACGATATCGGCTGAAACGTGGTTTGGTTTAAGCAAATGTTCCTATACTAACTTTCTCTTTTATATTACCGAAAAGAAGAACACTTATTCTCAAGAAATTGCCATTATATTTGTCGCATGTGCTTTTCGTGCTCAAGAGAAAAAGGGATGGGAGTACTAGGTTTATTTTTGCTGACGATACTAAGTTGATTGAGGAAAATTTTATTGTTGTGGAATTGTTTTTTTGAAATATAATTTGGGATAATATTTGGAAGCTAGTGATTTTTGGGAATTTTTTATTTTTAGCTGATAATTTCATAAGCGAATTGATAATTCTACAATTTACCCATTTTGCAATCTTTCAATTTTCCAATTTTGAAATTTTGAAATTTCCCAATTTTCCAATATTCCAATTTTCCAATTTCCCAATTTCCCAATTTCCCAATTTCCCAATATTCCATTTCCCAATTTCCCAATTTCCTAATTTCCTAATTTCCCAATTTCCCAATTTCCCAATTCCCCAATTTCTCAATTTCCCAATTTCCCAATATTCCAATTTCTCAATTTTACAACAATCCAATTTCCCAATATTCCAATTTCTCAATTTCCCAATTTCCCAATTTACCAATTTCTCAATTTTCCACTTTTCCCATTTCTAATTTTCCAGTTTCCCAATTTGACAATTTTCCAAACCCCAAATTTCTCAAGTATCACAAATTTCATAAATTTATCAGTTTCCCACATTTCCCAAAGTTTCCTCCATGTTTCTCATTATTCCAAAATTCACCAAATTTCCCAAAAAGTCCCTAAAAATCTTAATTTCCAAAATTTCCCAAATCTCCAAACTTCACAAGCTTTTCCAAACCTCCCAAATTTCTCAACATTCCCAAAAATCTAAAAATACCCAAATTCCCCTATTGTCAAATTCAAATTGTACTGATAAATCCCTGCTATATATCTACACATCTATATATAAATCGTACTGGATTCGTAATAGCGACCAACGAAAACATCGAATGGCGGTCGACACGCGAGGCAACGGTCCATAAAAATGGCGGGAACCGGCACGTTTCGAAGGTTCTCCTTGCGTGCACTCGCGGGCAGAGATTCCCAGGGACGACAGGGCTAACTTCGTTCGGGTTAGCGGTGATTCGATTTACCTGGAAGGCCAACAGGGCCAAGTGTATAACACGTTGCAAGCCGGGACAGCAATATGTAATCCACTTTAACCGCACACGCTGTCTCGGTGTTCTCTGTGTACCCTGCTCCTCTGCCCTCGCCTCTGCCCGCCGCTCTTTTCCTCCGACTATCCGGCTCTTGATACAGAGTGGCTCAAACATCCGGCATTCTGCGGCTTTTTTCTATCAGGGAACTAAAATTGATTTCAGATGGAAAAGTTTGCGCGAAATGTGAACTGAGGAGACTTTTTCTGAAATGGGACACAGGTTATTTGGGAATTGAGAAATTTCTAAATTGAACAATTGAACAATTGAACTAGTGCAAAATTAATGCATTGAAACATTGAAAAATTGAGAAATTGCATCATCAACAAATTTAAGACATAAATACTTGATGACTTGAAAAATTGAATAATTGAATAATTGAAGAATTGATGAATTGAAAACTTGAAGAACTGACCGTGGAAATGTTGAGAACTTAAATACTTGAAAACTTGACTTTTTGATGACTCGAATAATTGAAAACTTGGAAACTTGAATATTTGAAAACTTGAAAATCCGTAGAACTATAGAATTGAAAAATTGGATCATCAAAAAACTGAAAATTTGATTATTTGAAGAATTGAAAAATTGAAAAATTGAAAAATTGAAAAATTGAAAAATTGAAGAATTGAAAAATTGAAAAATTGAAAAATTAAAAACTTGCAAAGTTGAAGAAATGAAAAATGAAAAAGTTGAAAACCTAAACACTTGAAAACTTGAAATTCTAATCACTTGAATAATTGAAAACTTGAAAACTTGCAAACCGAAAAATTTGTTGACTTGAAAATTCCTAAATTTAATAATAAAAAGTTTGAAACCTAAAAATTACCCAGGTCGCAAATCTCCCTATTGTTCTCACGAAGAAGTACCTCTCTAAAACCGTGTTAAATTCCAAAAATCGTGAACTACAGAAAACTCGAACATTTGACATGCAATTCAACGTATTGATTATATCAGTACTCGCACAAGTAACAAGATTATTGGATACGTATTAGGAATACAGGGGAAGTTAACCTGTAAAGTAAACTGAAGTGCATCAGCGGAACGTATGCATTTTTGAAAACAACGAGAAATCCGAGAAACGAGAATCCGATAGAAGAATTCTCAGTGTCGTATTCACCAAGAGAATTTCAAATTCCCGCTTCAAGGGGCTTAACCGGCAGATATTTAGGTCAACGATTTCGAAAGGTTTTAGAAGCTGCATAAAACAGATGCAAATGACGTCAGGCTCAGAGAAGATTAACGAATAAGACAGAGGAAAATTGCATTTTGCGATTAAAATTAAAAGGTAATTACTTTTTGACGAGGCGCGGCAACCCGTCGACGAATCAATATTGCCAGCTGCCGATTCTAAGGAACAAATATTAATAATACATACTGAAAGACCGGTAATTTTTAATAAAGGTTCCAGACAATGAAACGAAAGATTGAAATTAATTTTAATTCTTCTCCTTTCATTTCGCCACTATTTACTGTCGTTTTGTAGACAAATTAAAAATATATAGTGTATCAATGAGATGATTAATTAAAACAAACTGTAATTAAACTGTTTTCAGTAGCTCGTGTTTTTAAAAATTTATTTCTTCTTTACAATAATTTTAATTCGCAAAAATTACTGCGTTCAAGTTATTAAAATCTTTCGAAAGGTCCTTGAAGAAATTCGACCTTGAAGTGCGACCTTCCTGAAGCAATTTCCCGAAGTCCCGAACGAAATGTCACAAAGGTTCCATGCCGAATTTCCGCAAGAAATCGATGACACAGTTGCATAAACTGGCCTAATTAAAATGCAGCCGTTCAGAAGACGCCAAGAAGCGATCGCAAGTCGGGAACAACGGTAATTAGCAAAAGGTGTCAAGTAATCGATCGGGCCCGTGGCATTAATTAATCACGTTAAGCGATCGTACCCGGTGGCGGTAATTCGGTCAACAATGGTAATTTGTTATTAACAGGCGGCGAGCCGGGACAAAGAGGAAGTTCTTGTCGTTGGAAACCGACTATATTTCCCTTTGGTATCGCACTTGACCGCCAACTGGTTTCTTGTCGAAAATCTTCGATCTTCATGTCTTAGAAGGGTTAGATCTCAGAAGGTCAAAATACCATATCCGGAAAGGATGTTTCTATAATTTCCTACCTGTGCAGGTAACACAAGTACTAAAGGAGGAAACTGAAACCTATAAAACTGACTGAAATTAGAATACAGTACCATAGCCAGAGGATCCAAGTTTCTAACGACACAATATACCGTTTTCTTGTACAGGTATCTAGCAGTGACAAGTTCCATCGAGTATTTTTATTCGCATCAGAACCCTTGATCTCGGTAAGAGTCCTTTATTCGTGGTTTCTATTCGAGGTGTCGGTTTACTCCCTCGGTCACTTTTCGGGGACCGGTCACTCGGATTTCCATTTCCAGAATTTGTGTATACAATGGAAATCGGGAACCGTTTGCCTTGTTCGTAAAAATTCTGCGCCCTCCGAGCCTCCATCTTGCGGAATAAGCGAGCGAACAGATGGACGCGAAATGGACGCTTCGGAACATCGGATACGTTGAGGTTGTTCACTTCGGAAGGGACACGCAGTCGTTTGGAACGTCGTTAAAAATTAGTGGAAAGTCGGTGTTGTATCGTTCAAGTCCACTAAATATTAGGACTTCGTATAAAGTTCCCAGAGTCGTTTAATCAAAAAAATATTGCTGACGGATATAAAATCGCCGGTCGACGTTTTAACGTTCAAATTTCCCGGGTTTCGGCAAACATTGCATTTTCTGTGGCCGACCACGTGCTTCGAATGCTGTTAGGTTAATGGCAGAGTACGTTGCGCGATGAATGGTAATTTTTTAGAAAAGGAGAATTGCAGTTTATTTGGAATTGAAACTATCAAAAACTAATTTAAGCTAGTTAAAACGGACAAAAGCTGGTTCCAACTGGTTAAAAGTACCAAAAACTGGTTGTAGCTGATTAAAACCGCCACAAGCTGGTTCTATCTGGTCAATACTGCAAAATCTAGTTAAAACTGGTTAAAACCAAAAACTAATAGAAGCAGGTTAAAACTGGTAAAATCCGCTAAAATCTGTTAAAGTAATAAAATAGTGAAAACCTCTCGATCGAAACGGAAACGAAGCATAATAAACACCGGATCCGATTCTTCGGCAGCACCGTTGCTTCCGGCTTCCGAGGTAGTCACCGAACTATGCCAGAAATAATGTGGCAAATTGGAAAATACACGAGGACGTTATTGGTGATCCGGGCAAGTATTTCGGATAGTATTCTCGATGTTATAACTTGGTGTGTTTGCAATACCGCTTCGTCCAGGAATTTCAATTCATTTTCTGTAATATTGCTGAAATTGCCAAGTTGCCGACGTCTCGGTGTGTCTTTGAAACAATTCGGAAACAACCAGGGTGATACTGTTATTACATGCGGTTTATCGATATTCGTGGACTGGGTGATTACTGCAATAACACGAGAGGTTTGGTTTATTTATAATAGTAGAAATTGTTAATACGGATTGTTAGGTTAGGTTATATTCGTCGACTGATTGCTGCAATAAAACGCGAGGTTTCGTTTATTTATAATAGTGAAATTGTTAATACGGATTGTTAGGTTAGGTTATATTCGTGGACTGATTGCTGCAATAAAACGCGAGGTTTCGTTTATTTATAATAGTAGAAATTATTAATACGGATTGTTAGGTTAGGTTTTAGGATGGTTTATTTATTTGAGTTACGCAATAATTGATTTATTGATGCAATTTTTGGATTTTAAAATTGGAAAAATATTTGGTGATATGTATAAGGTGGTTTATTATAGGTTAACATTTATTTTAATTACTATTAATGTCTGTATTAGTAATTAATTCATATAATAATAATTAATATTAATAATAAATTATTACAACCCTTATAATAATCTCCCCCTTCAATCCTCACAATTCCCCAAAATTTTCAAATTTGTTCCCCTATTAAAAAATTTGCATATTCTAAAATACCAAGTGCCAGTACGTTCTACAAGCTCTCCGCAATTTACTATTCACCCCATCCTTAATTCCCAACTAAAAGCAAAACAAATCCACCCTCACAATCGCCCTACGTCAATCCTCAAAATTCCCAAAAATTTTCAAATTCCTCAATTTAAAACCTTGCTCTAAAACACGAAACGCTAAAACGTTCCACAAACTCTAGAATTTATCCCATTCACCCCATCTTTAATACCCAGCTACTAAAACCGACGAAACAAATCCACCCCCGTAATAATTCTCTCCCTCCGTTCATAAAACAGTACACACGAGTCCTACATTCATATCGCCGGAAAAAAGGAGCACATCGATGTCCTTAAAAAAGAAACCCCTTAATCCCAGAACAACCCCCTCAGAATTTACAGCGTTCGCGGCGTCTCGTTTCGGAATCCTCATCTTGAGAGGCGCCGTTGGTGTAAACGTTTCCAACGGAACCATGTGGAAAATGGGCGGTGGAGGGGCGCGGAGGGAGGGTGAGAATGTTAGGGGGTGAAGGTGCCGGATAAAAGGTCTGAGCCGGGTTTACTCCGCGTCATCAGCGTAATTGTATGCGAGGGAATAAACAAAACTATAAAGCTCGCGGTTCGGATTACTTTTCCGCAACTTTCCTCGCCCCTCGTTGACCAACAACCCCTATTTCATCCCCCGGCCGTACGCTGCTCTTGTTCTGCTCGTTCGGAAACTCGGGGGTGAGGAATTCGGGGAATATTTGGTGATTTTGTTGCTGCGGCAACCGGGTTATTTCGGGAGTTTGACAAATTTTAATATGATAGAAAGTTTGGGGCTTATGATTTTGGAAACTTGAAATTCATAATTTTGTTGTTTGGTGATTTCGTGTGTGATGATTTGATCATTTTCAAATTTATTGGTTTGGTATGTCGAGAAATTAGACGTTTGAAAATTTGGTGATTTGGTGTCTTGGTAAATTGAGAATTAGTTGAACTGAAAATGTGGTAATTTGACAAGTAGACAAGTGGTTTGACAGCTTGGTAGCTTGATAATTTCATAACTTGATAGATTGATAGATTGATAGATTGGTAAATTGATAGATTGATAACTTCATAACTTTACAACTTGATAACTTGATGACTTGGTAACTTGATATCTTGATAACTTGCTATCTCGGTAACTTCATATCTTGGTAACTTGATACCTTGGTAACTTGATGTCTTGGTAACCTGATATATTGGTAACTTGATATCTTGATAACATGATATCTTGATAAGTTGATATCTTGGTAACTTGATGTCTTGGTAACTTGATATCTTGGTAACTTGATATCTTAATAACTTGATAAGTTGATATCTTGGTAACTTGATATCTTGGTAACTTGATATCTTGATAACTTGCTATCTCGGTAACTTCATATCTTGGTAACTTGATACCTTGGTAACTTGATATCTTGGTAACCTGATATATTGGTAACTTGATATCTTGATAACATGATATCTTGATAAGTTGATATCTTGGTAACTTGATGTCTTGGTAACTTGATATCTTGGTAACTTGATATCTTAATAACTTGATAAGTTGATATCTTGGTAACTTGATATCTTGGTAACTTGATATCTTGATAACTTGCTATCTCGGTAACTTCATATCTTGGTAACTTGATACCTTGGTAACTTGATATCTTGGTAACCTGATATATTGGTAACTTGATATCTTGATAACATGATATCTTGATAAGTTGATATCTTGGTAACTTGATGTCTTGGTAACTTGATATCCTGGTAACTTGATATCTTAATAACTTGATAAGTTGATATCTTGGTAACTTGATATCTTGTGTAACTTGATATCTTGACAACTTGGCCACTTAGCAGATTATAAACATTGAATCCTCCAAAATAAATAATTTGTCGTCCCAATAACTTGGTAACATAGCAACCCATAATTTTCGCAGTGAAATAAACGCATACTTTAACAACCAGACCTATAAAACGAAATTTCCAGTTTTCGCGAATATTTTATCGAAAGTTTCTTCGTCGGGTAATCAACGTTCTCTGTAATTACTGTCCGACCGATACGGCGATTATCATTGATGGTATTGATGAAACAGTTGGCAACGGTGCTACTCCCAGCGATTTCGCGGCCCTTAAAATACGGAAAAGTCACGCGATGCAACAAACACGAACCGAGTTGAATCGAATCGCTAGTTAACAGGTTCGACGCGTTCCCCGGTTAATTTATGCAGTCGCGTGCTGCCGTTGTTGCGGTTCAATTCGCGAATTTACCGCCGGGGAAATTCATTGATCTCGCCAGACGGAAATTTATTTTGATCCACCTTTCAGATACTGTTCGCGGCTTTTTAGAACGCGACGCTAAACAACCGCGATAAAATGCAACGCTTTGCCGGTGAAATCATTATTAATTGCTCTCATTGACGCCCCGCTACCAGCCATCCGTTAAAGTCCGCGTCCTCCTCGTTTTTCGATGGCGCGCGTTCGTTTACGCACCGCTCTACGAATATTTATTGTTTCTGGCTCATTTTGAAGATGGAGTTATGATTTTACGTGTTGGAAATTTTAATTTATGATATATTCATTTTTAATAAATTATCATGTAACAAATATTTCTTTCCATATGAATTTTCATATCCTATTACTAACAAATTTTTTCTGCTATAAATTATTAATACGAAAATAGGAAATGACAGGACGAATTCAAACGCAGTATCGTTTGAAAACAGTTTCATGTTTGATGAGATGAATGTAAAATTGAAAATTCCATCATCGATGGTCCGCAAGTATTTCCGACAATTTTCCCGCCAAATTTAGACGGGTCGCCCGGTGAATATTTGAAGAGCACATGTGAACTTCTGGATCGAGTTCGAATTTACAAATTCTATTATTTAATATCGAGGGAATGTCCTTAAGGGCTCGCGTGAATTTAGACACGGTGCCTCGTGAATTTTTGACCGAGTGTAAAAGCGTTTTATTCTAAGCGACAAGTTCGGGAAGAACTTTAAGAACTCCGCGTCCGTGAATTGCGAACTTTCAAATTGGAAATGTCGGCTATCTGTGTCGTGGAGCGAATATTTTTAGGTCCGGTATGAATGCAGACGCTATTTCACGAACCCTTGAGAAATTGTCGAAATTTTTTTCTGCAGAATAACATCACGGGGTATGATCGATTCGATGTGTCCGAGGGATGTTAATCTTCGAGATTGAAGTTACACTAAGATACGTACACACAGATGATATGCTCATCTATTGTATAATATAATAATATAAATTATACAAATATCAAGATTTGTGGATTTGGAAATTTAGTGATTTGAAAATTTGATAAGTTTGTAAATTGGTAACTTGATAGCTTGGTTGCTTGGTAGCTTGGTACCTCCATAGCTTGGTACCTTGATAGCTTGGTACCTTGATAGCTTGGTACCTGCATAGCTTGGTAGCTTGGTACCTTGATAGCTTGGTAGCTTGGTACCTTGGTAACTTAATAGTTTTGTACCTTAGTAGCCTGACAGATTGGTAACTTTGGAAATGGATTACTTGGCGGATTGATAACTTGGTAGATTACTTACTTCGTAGATTTCTAATTTAGTGGATTATGAACTGGCAAATTGATGATTTGCCAGGTCGACAACTTGGTAGATTAGTAGCTTGATAGATTGGTAACTTGGTGAATTGATAACATGGTGAATTGTTAGATTGATATCTTGGTTGGCTGGTAAGATGATAGATTGGTAACTAGGTACATTTGTAACTTGGTAGATTGATAACATGGTACATTGATAACTTTATGAATTTGTAGATTAGTAACATGGTAGATTGATAACTTGTTAGATTGCTAAGTTGGTTGATCAATTACTTGGTAGATTTGTACTTTAGTAGATTGATAGATTGGTGACTTGGTGAATTGGTAACTAAATAATTTATTAACTTGGTAGCTTAGTAGCCTGGTAATTTGGTGGATTGGTTAGTTGGTTGCTTGATAGCGTTGTAGATTGGTAACTTGATAGATTGGTACAGTGATAAACTTGTGGAATGATTGACTGGTTGATTCGTGGTTTAGTAGATTGATAACTTGATAATTTGATAACCTACCAATTTGATAATTCAATAACTTGTTAAATGTTAAACTGCTATTTTAATAACTCGATAAATTGGTAATTTGATAACTTATCAATTTGGTAATTTTATACGTTCTAGAATACTAACATTTAAACATTCTCCAATTATCTCGACACTGCACTAATAGACAGCTCTGACGCACCTGCCTTAACTTGTAGGTTAAGGGGTTAATTTCCCAAATCATACATTGCACCCCCCATAAATAAACATTTGAACGAACACTTTTCGCGTCAACTGTACCGGGGTAAAACTATCCCGCTCGAGAGGGTGGCGGCAAACGAACACCCCCTTCCGTCGGTGTACGAAAGAGAAAGGGCGGGAAAGAGCGAGGGTGTCCAAACGAGTGGTCAAATGTAATTTAAAGAAGGAAACCATCCCCCTTTCCGCCCCGTTTCGTCCATTCCCCGGGCAACGACCAGAAAAGAAGGTAGAAAGTTCCGGCTGGTTTACAATTCAGCCCGCATAGAGCAACTCTTCCGCACCCTCTCTGACTAACCCCCTATCACCTTCACCCTTTTTCGCCCGTCTCCTTATTTGACCCCGTGAACTTAGGTGTGGTACGCGTTCTGCACCGTCTATGGACTCACGCACACCCCACCGACCACCTTTTACAACCCTCGAAACGAGCCATCGATCCGCGAATATTGCAACCCCAATTTTTCGACCTTGCTGCCCCTGAATGGACCTTCTCTCGATTTATTGCAGAATCCATGATATTTGATCTCGGGTGGAAGGGTACTTTTTGGGAACTGTTTTATTGGGTCTTTTATAAGATTATGGGAGTTAGGGTGCGTTTGAGAGGTGGGTGTGTTTTGGGTTATTGTTTCGGTGTCCATAATTGGACCTCCTCTCGATTTATTGCAGGATCCGCGATATTTGATCTTGAGAGGAAGGGTACTTTTTTGGAACTGTTTTATTGGGTTCTTTATAAGGTTATTGGAGGTAGGATGCATTTGAGGGGTGGGTGTGTTTTGGGTTACTGTTTCGCTGATCCTAATTGGACCTCCTCTCGGTTTATTGCAGGATTCACGATATCTGACCTTAGGGATCGAGGGACAAATTTTTGGAACTGCTATATTTTTTGAGGGGTTGATGTATTTTCAGTTACTGTTCCCTTAACGAATGTATTTTGATCGCTTTTTGAAAAATTTATTTTGGACATTTCTTTATTGAGTTTCTGACATATAAAAATACAGTTTTGTACCTGAAAAATTGAAGAGTGAAATTGAAGGCATAGAGAAAATTGAAAGAAGAATTGAAGAATTGATGAATTGAAGAATTGAAGAATTGAAGAATTGAAGAATTGAAGAATTGAAGAATTGAAGAATTGAAGAATTGAAGAATTGAAGAATTGAAGAATTGAAGAATTGAAGAATTGAAGAATTGAAGAATTGATGAATTGAAGAATTGAAAACTTGAAAACTTGAAAATTTAATAGCTTGTATACTTGAAGACTTGAAAACTTGAAAACTTGAAAACTTGAAAACTTGAAAACTTGAAAACTTGAAAACTTGAAAATTTGATAACTTGTATACTTGAAAACTTGGAAACTTGAAAACCTGAAAACTTGAAAACTTGAAACTTGCCAACTCCACATATATTTCAATCTGAACATAACCCAACATAACACTCTCACTATATAACATTTTACACAAAAAATTTCTATACACCATAGAATAATAATTGTACCTCTTAAATTCAAAAAACGTCCATACCATAAAATTTTCGAGCTTCAAAATCACTCCAACCATATCCAAACATTACCTACCACACTCCACCTTCTAAAAAAACCATCACAACCTACCAAACCCCCAAAAATTCCAAATCCAAAAATAAACAGCGTTCCCTAAATCACTCAAAAACATCTGCGCCATCAGGCACGTCCTAATTAAAAGCGAGCACCATCGGATTAATCCTTCAAGCCTTAAACTTAATTCGGAGTCTGAACCGGGATACGGGTTAAGAAAGCCCCTCGGGCCGTTACGAGGGTAATGTACGAACGCCATTCACCGTTGGAATTATTTTCATTTTTTCCTCGCAGCTGCTACTTTCCTTCGCGTCGCGTCGATTTCGACCGCGGACGTTCCAAAAATTTCCGACCCTTTCTTTTGATTACGTTTTTACCGTCGGCCCGGGGAGCCGCGGGGCGCCCGGGGGGCAGGCGAAAAAAAGCGGGCAAGTTGGTTAAGTGGTGGGACGGGTCAGCGACGGCATTCAGAAGGTATTCGCTTAAGTGAAACGTGAAAAACGCGCGGAAAGGGAAATCATATTAAACCGGGCGAAACGGAGGGAGGATGAAAGGAGAGTCAACCCCCTCTTCTCTTTTAGCCGCTGCTTGATTCAACCCTGAGAACCCGCTATCATAATTAAACAACCGACAGACAGCTCGTCCGACTAACTCGCCGGGGAAATGAATAACTGTGGATGGAGGTTGGGCACAAAGGGACCACGGGAAATATTTAAATGCACCCGTCAATGGGACTTAATGTACTCAATCGCCTTTCGAGGGAATATATTATTTAAGGGTGGATCCGATAAAAAATATTCGAAACTCAGTCGATTATTTGGTGAAGATTTTGGGAAGGCTTGATGGCTTCCCTATTAAACTTCGCATATTTTACAAGTTTTTTACATTTTTAATTTCTCACTTTCCAAATATCAAATTTCTCAACCTTCAAATTTCCCAATTCCCAACTTTCCCAGTTCCTAGTTTACCCGAATCCTACATTACCCAATTCGCAATTTCCCAACTCTCAAATATCCAAACTTCTAAGTTTCCCAATACCCAACTTTCCAAGATCCTAGTTTTCCCGATTTTTAAATTCCCCACCTCTCAATTTTCCCAATTTCCATTTTCCGAATTCCCAATTTCCCCAATTCCGAATTTGGAGTTGGGAATGTAGAAATTGAGAGACTTGGGAAATTTAGAAAATTCAAGAAGTTGGGGGAAATGTGGACAGTTTAGGATATTTAGGAAATTTGAGAAATTTGGGAAATTTGGGAATTTTGGGAAATTGGGAATTGGGGAAATTAGAAATTGGAAAATGGGAAATTGGAAAATGGGAAAATTGGAAAATTTGAAAATTGGAAATGTGGAAACTTATGAATCACAAAAGTGAGAAATTGAGAAATAAGATCCTACAACAACCAAAAAATCCCCAAATCGAGTAACTATAAAATAGAATACTCTCATCAAGCCAAATATTACAAACTCTATAAATAATCGCACAATTTCCCATCATACATCTACACATCCACATAAAATTCCCCGCAAGCTCCCCTCAAAAGTACCCCAATTATCGACACAAAATCGCATTCTCCACGATCGAAACCCGATACCCCGCATATTTCGTACGGATTCAACGAACTTTGTCCAACAAATACATCACCGACAACAAGCACCGAAAGTTTCGTACAGGTACTCGGTGCAACGAACGGTGTAAGGGTTCGTTTTCATAAATCCCTGCCATTTAGTGGCCCTTCAAGCCTCCCCACGTAAATGATCACCCGCATTATCGAAATGCTGCGAACATGTCGGTGATTTTCTGCTGGAAATCGGCCGTATATCAGCCGGCCAATTAATATCACGAGAGCGTTTCGTGCACCGCGGACCTCTGACATCTGCCCCCGTAGACAGATACGGTTAACCATACGCTTGTTTGATATTCCCCTTGATAAAAGAAGAAAGCTAGAACCGATAGTATCTACACCGTTATTTGCCCAGTCTTATCTGGCGAAACGGAGCTCTGTAATTTTCGTACGGGGATCGATATTACGTTTAATCGGTACCTCTCCTTTGTATCGCGTAATATTTGCTCAAATTATCGAACCCGATTTCGTTCTCGCTCGTCTCTGATTGGACGAGCAATTTTATTTTATTCGTTGGGAATCGGGACCTTGTGTGTGGGACGTTCGATTCGTACCGATCGTGTGGGGCCGTGTGAATGTGTCGCATCTGCAGATATGTGGTTAGTTTTTTTAGGATCTTCGGGGCTCTTGATTTTATTGGTGAGGGTGGTTTTGGATTTCTGACGCTTATGGAGATAATATGGTTACTTTTTTATCGATTTTTGAGGTTATCGAAGATTTCATTGGTGGGGGATGCATTTGGAATTTGGGGAGTTTCTGCCTATTCAATAGATGATATTTCTAATTTCTGAATTGATTTTTCGCGGTTTTGGGGATTGGGAATTGGGAAATTATGGAATGAGGAAATTGGGAATTGGGGAAATTGGTAATTGGGAAAATTAGGAATTGGGGAAATTGGAAATTGGGAAAATTAGGAATTGAGGAAATTGGGAATTGGGAAAATTGGGAATTGGGGAAATTAGGAATTGGGGAAATTGGGAATTGGGGAAATTAGGAATTGGGGAAATTTGGAATCGGGGGAAATTGGGAATTGGGGAAATTGGGAATTGGGGAAATTGGGAATTGGGGAAATTGGGAATTGGGGAAATTGGGAATTGGGGAAATTGGGAATTGGGGAAATTGGGAATTGGGGAAATTGGGAATTGGGGAAATTGGGAATTGGGGAAATTGGGAATTGGGGAAATTGGGAATTGGGGAAATTAGGAATTGGGGAAATTGGGAATTAGGGAAATTGGGAATTGGGGAAATTTGGAATCGGGGCAAGTTAGAATCGGGGGAAATTGGGAATTGGGGAAATTTGGAATCGGGGCAAGTTGGAATTGGGGAAATTAGGAATTGGGGAAATTTGGAATTGGGGAAATTGGGAAATCTGAAAATTGGGAATTGGTTGGGTATTCAAACTTCTTAACTTCCCAACTTCCAAACTCCAAAAATTTCAAATTCCACACATCTCGACCTTCCCTCTCAAATATCTCAAAAGTCCTCCAAAAATCGAACAATATTCATCCGTAACGTTTCCATCGAAGCACCCATACTCCGTCAACTTAAAAACTACCGTTCGCTATTTCCTCGCAACTCAACATCACAGAACAGCCTAAAATATTTTCCCTCGGTCGTATCCCGTAATATTCGGTAGAAAAAGGTGGAACCCGAGGAGCTGCAGTCTGTTAGCTGCAAGCTCTCCAATCTCTGTCGAGTTTACGGTGAATCAAGCGCATCGAAAGGAAACGTAAATATACTTAAAAGCCACTTCTCGAACGAGCTCCCTGAAAGCGGGTTAATCGCTCGCTCCGGGCAACAGAGGATGTAACCCGTGGCTCTATCCACCCTGTAAATCCCGGCGAAATAAACGTCCGGCGACAGAGAGATCGAGGTCAGGGGGAATTAATAATTTCCGCGTGGAGGATCGTCGCCCAGACGCGATGCCATAATTATGGTAAACCGAAATGTCTACGCTCGAACGACCGCTCCATCGGGAGAGGAAACGTAACTGGCGGGAGACGTTGCTAACTTTAATGGCGAAATTATGACTGGATTAACCGGGAGACGTCGGTAACTTGCCAGACAGATATCGTTACGTTTTCGCACCTTCGCGGACTCCGATGGTTTTTAATAAAATGGGGATAAAACGGATTAATTACTGGCAAATTGATTTATTACCGCCTAAGAAGGCATAGTGACGTTTGTCTTCGATTTTGGGGTTATTGTTTAGAATAAACGTGTACTGATGTCAATGGGCTTAATATTATTCTATTAGTCACATGTCAAATTTCTCAACATCTAAATTTTGCAATTCCCAACTTTCCCAATTTCTAGTTTCCCCGATTCCTCATTTCTCCAGTTTTAAATTTCCTAATTTATAAGTTTCCCAATTCCTAAATTTCACGGAATATCCAAATGTTATTATATTTCCAACATCTAAATTTCCAAATTTCCAATTTTTCCGATTTCTTAAAGCTATATAATAATACTACGGTAATAATATCACCCCAACATGATTCCATCATAATCAGATTCTTCATCCTAACCCATCAATTTATCATTGGGACTAATAGTCCAAATTTTTGTGAAGACGAATGCAAAACTTTTGAACAATAATTTAACAGAATTTAGTAAATTAATCGTTATAACTAGCTGCTGCAAGGTGGATTAACCGTAAGAGGCACGAAACAAGCGTCGTGGAAGGTGGAGATAGGAGAGACACGGTTAGAGGAGATTGACAATGGAGAGGAGAGAGCAGAGGGCAGAGATCAGGGCAGGCCTGGAAAGTTTTCCAATTTGAGGCAATTAGTTTGCCGTACGGAGACTGGATGGCATGCATCCAGATAATCGAATATGGGTCACCCTCGGAAGTGGAATGGCTCGTGCTTTGGTCAGACAGAGCGTAGCCTCTGACGATCGCAGGCGAGGAACCACAAGACTGAGAAATGGAGAGAGATATAGAGAGATGGATAGAGGTATTAATAAAGCTATAAGATTGAGGAGATGAATTTTTAAACGTATATACAGTTTGATGATACATGTACCGTATACTACTATACTACTATACTATTATACTACTATACTATTATACTACTATACTACTGTACTACTATACTACTATACTACTATACTACTATACTACTATACTACTATACTACTATACTACTATACTACTATACTACTATACTACTATACTACTATACTACTATACTACTATACTACTATACTACTATACTACTATACTACTATACTACTATACTACTATACTACTATACTATTATACTATTATACTACTATACTACTATACTACTATACTATTATACTACTATACTATTATACTACATCCACTACAACATTACTATACTACTTCTTCTATTTCTACTACTACACTACTATACTACTTCTACTACTTCTACTATTACACTACTATACCACTTCTACTACTTCTACTACTACAGTACTACATATATTACTTCTGCTACTTCTACTACTATACTACTCTACTACTATATTACTTCATTACTATACAACTGCCTTACTATACTACGATACATTCGTGAAGCACTCTTGACACATTCGTGACGCACTCTTGACACATTCGTGACGCACTTTTGACGCATTCTTGATACAAATAACACCACAAAATCTGAAAGTGGCATTCGTAGCTGTTTACAGAACACAGCAATAAAATATGCAGAGACTGAAAGTTTTACATGGCTCTAATACGAAAAGTTATATTTGAACGGAAGCATAACCACAGAAAGATTTGCATGCGAAAAACGAACAGGCAGCCACTCGATATCGTGTTCTACTGGCTATTTCGAGGTGTGAAAAGCAATGAATATGGAAAGAGAAACGGTAATGCGACAGATAAAGCGTTCGTTCAAATGAAAATTCAATTACCAGGATGTTGAGTCGTGTACCTCCAGGGTGGTCCTTTTTTTCCACCACTTATACACCAGAGGTTATTTTACATTTTTTCGAAAAATTTCAGAATATTTTATTTCGAAATATTATGTGTGATAATTTATTTTATGCGGTTATTTTGATTCTCTTGGTAGATTTTTTGTCTGATTCTGGAATTGTTCGTTTGGTGATGTTAATTTGATAAAATTTGGTGATAGGTATTAAAAATTATAAAATTGCTTTAGGTACATAAAATGTACCTTTATAGGAAATAAGGAGATTAGGAAATTTGGAAAATTTAGAAAATTGAGGATCTCGGAAAATTTCAAAACTGTGAAATTTGAGAATTGTGAGATGGGGATGCTTGGAAATAAGGAAATTTAGGAAACTTGAGAAATTTGAAAAAATTGAGCGACACAAAGTTTTGAATCTGTAATTTGAAAATTGTGCATCAACAAACTTGAAAATAGGTAAATATGTGATTTGGGAAATTTAGAAAAAATGTATAAATCTCCCATTTCTCCTACAAACTAAATTAAAATGATTGGTATTAAATTCTCCATGTATTTTCATCGAGAATTTCTCCATCTAAAATAAAACTAGAGCATTTGAAATATCCCGATTCGATTTTATCAGAACGCTTTCCGGCTGAACGCTTTCAGAATTTCAAATCTGAATTACCTTGTAATCGATTGATCGATCATCTGCGGCTGCCAGCAACTTCGATCGATCAATGTTCACCGTTTCGTGATGCAGCTTTAAAGTTTCCCTGCAAGTTCCCAGGGATATTCTGGCCAAGAAACTGCTACATTGTTAATGGAACGAGATTGTGTTTACGGTGCGACATGAGAAACACGGTGTTGTTGAATTAAAACAACAGAAACGTTCGTAACGTGATATGACAACGCTTTTATTATCCATAGACACGTTATTGAAATATCGTAAAACACGTTCAACAATTTTTTATTATATCTCGTGATGAAACCTTTTATTGCTCTTACCTTCGTTATTGGAGCATAGTACCATTTTATTTGTGGAATCGATAGTGTTTACTTTGGTTGTGAACATTTCGAAATTGCAAAAAAATGCGTTTTGTAAATTTGGGTGGAATGGAAGATTTTCTAGGGTCTTGTTGAAAAATTGAGGAGGGATTTAGAGTGGTATGGTATTTGTTTGTGGAGTTTTAGAGGGATAATTGGTGAAGAGAATATTGGTGTAAAGAATACAATACAATTCAACACAATAAAATATAATACAATACAATCTACAATACTTTAATACAATATAATATATGATAAATGTAATGCAATGAAATTAAACCAAAAATACAAATTATAACAAATTTTTAATTCACTATACCTAAAATGTCAGACAGTCGAAAAATTATCTGCAACAATTTAAAACTTCATCAAAAATTAAATATTATAATATGAAATGTGATTAATTTATGAATATTATTAATAATTTATTATTTTGATGTTTTACAGAATCTGAGGCCAGCTGGGACGAATGGTGGACCTACGATGGCATTTCTGGTGAGTTTTACTATAAATTTACTAGTTATAACTATACTATAATTAATTCAACTAGGAATTAAAGTATCTTAATTAATTTCAAAATTAATTTAGGAATGTTGGGATTTGGGGATCTGGGGAATTTTGAGATCTGAGGAATTTGGGATTAGGGGAATTTGGGATTTGGGGAATTTGGGGTTTGGGGAATTTGGGATTTGGGGAATTTGCAATTTGGGGAATTAGGAATTTGGGGATTTTGAAATTTGTGGAATTTGGAATTTAGGTTATTTACAATTTGGGGAATTTGGAAATTGGGGAATTTGGAATTTGGATAATTTGGAATTTGAAAAATTTGGTATTTAGGTGATTTGAGATTTGGGGAATTTGAAATTTAGGGAATTTGGGGAATTTTTGCAATATGGGATTTGGATGATTTGAGATTTGGGAAATTTGGAATTTGAGGAATTTGTAGAATTTGGGGAATTTTCGAATTTGTGAATTTCGCAATATTACACAAACTATCTGCATGATTTATTATACCTAAAAAAAATTATTTCAGCTAAAAAAATGATTTAAAAATAAAAATTCCATGATTTCGAAAAGTTCCATAATTCCACTATTAAAAGTACGTATTGCAAATTGCAAATATTTAAAAAAAAAGTATCGTTAAATCACAACCTTCCAAGAGATAACGGCAGAACGGGAAAAAAGAAGTTTTCCAGTAAAAAGCAGCAACCCTCTTGGAAGTTTTTCACGGATAAAAGTGTCTCTTTGCCACCATCGAAGGTATTCCTGTAATCGTCCTCGAATATCAACTCGTCATAAAACTTTTCCAATATTAACTCCCTCGCGCGATTAAAGTAAAAAAACGAAGCGAAAAAAAAAGTAAAACCGGTAGGAAAAAGAAAAGAGTTGTTTTCAACGGAACCATCCTCGATATCTCATTATTCAGGCGAGAGTAGCTCGAACTTCGACCAATCGATCGTGAAATCGTCGAATATTAATGGAAATTAATTCGCGCCGATTAATTTCTCTTTCTGAGCTGGACGGTATCGGCTTCGATTCGTGATTACACGCGCGATTACTTTGTCCGGCTGCTTGGAAAATTGATCGAATATTCGATTCGATGTTTTGCGTTTATGATTTCGTATAGCTATTATTCGTTATTTGGTATTGTGATAAGTGAGGTGGTTCAGAGATATAATGAACGATTTATGAATACTTCAATTATTATATTCTCATTTTTAAATTCACCAAGAATTGGATATTGAAATTTACATACTCTACGATTTTTCAATTTTTTAAGTCTTATTTCGTGCATTTTATAAATTTCAGAATTTAAATTGAGAAAAATTTAATAGAATGTAAAATAGTGTTAATTGAAACGTTTTTAAAATGTTACTTAAAAGAAAATTACGTGACGTTTGATTTTATGGTGGAATGGAAGGGAAATATTTGTGATTCTCGTGTCAGGTGATTCACCCTGTATAGATCGGCGAGTGAACACGGTACAGACGTATATCTTCGACGGAAGTCCGTTATTGGTTGTAAAAACGGACGAGCCATCTGTCTGCGATATGAGACTCGGTGCACCCTAAAAATCGACCTTCGAACTCTGTCGATGGTAGTAATAAGTCACCCCTGCCTTCTATTGCTGTAAATTCTATATTTTTTAACTGATATCGCACGTTCTTATAACTTGCATTTATTTCCATAATGCACGAAAATATAGAAGTATTTTTTAGTATACTGTATTACAATAATTTAATTGTAGAAGTCAATATACAGGGTAATATTCTATATATACAGTGCATCAAAGCAGTGCATAAATAATATTTCAAAAATTCATTCATTAAATGATCGTATATACGTATATATACATATACGCCTGGGCGCGCGGAATTCTCGCGCTCTGATTGGTCCGTGTTTTTGCTTAATAACTCAGAAACGAAGCTTCAAATCCTATTTCTGCAAAGGGAAAAGTTGTTCAGAATCACCTACCCAATCACTTATTGTCGAGACTTACACTACTTGTGGGACACTCTTATACCGACCCTGGCCGTCGAACTAGGACCACGTAAAATTTCACTTTTAGGGCCATAATTATGTCATGTATGGCGTTTGGGAAATTTGGAATTGAGGATTTAGGGATTTGGGGATTTAGGGACTTGAAAAATTTATAATTGTAGATTTAGAAATTTTGGAATTCTGGAATTAAAAATGTTATAATAGAATTAGTAATATATCCTGTTAGTAGCTAATATTTGAACAGACTTTTTAAAATTCTGAAAATTTATAG
Source organism: Megachile ligniseca (assembly GCA_945859555.1). Lineage (NCBI taxonomy): Eukaryota > Metazoa > Arthropoda > Insecta > Hymenoptera > Megachilidae > Megachile > Megachile ligniseca. Next base: position 5,224,055 of record OX243792.1, read on the forward strand.
TGGTAATGAGGACTACTATACTAACATACTACTAAACACCCCAAATACAGATTTCCACCATTAAGTCCCAATATCCCCTAAAAATCAGCACACCTCGAAAACGGTTGCACAGGTGTATACGTTTGGCCAAATAGATCGTAGCATTTTATACAAAGCGGTCGATCGCGAGACAGCCATAAAGACATAAGCAGGACAAAATTTTCGAATACGGCCCGTAAAGTTGCGGCGATAAAAAGGAATCCGTAGGGGAAGCGAAAGGAAAAATATCGTGGCGGTCTTTACGATGGGGCCGGGCTTTAAGCGAAAGTATACGGCACTGTTTCTCTTGTGGCAGCTGGCTCGCATGGCGGAAACAACAGTAAACTCGGGTCTCGCACGACCCTATAGCCGGCCATCTTATTTTTAATAAAAACTGCGATCCCGACGCTCCACGGTGGCGAGATTAAAAAATTCGTGCCGGCGCCACTCGATGGCTTCGTAACTTAAGAAAATTAAGGGGGCGATCCTGCCTGCCGCCTCGGAGCTGATCGATTTTCTTTTACAACCGAACGATTGAACCTTTCTGCTCTTCTTTCTGTAATGGTACGATTCGAGGGGATATGAATAATTATTTGGTAGGAGAGGTTGGGAGGTTTTTGAGTTTGGTGATATTCGGGTCTGGGACTTTTGGGATTTGGGGAATTTAGGAACTGAGGAATATGGGATTTGGGGAGTTGGGATTTTGGGAATTTGAAATTTGGGGGATTTAGGAATTTGGACTTTAGGGAATTTGGAATTTGGGATTTGGGGGATTTAGAAATTTGGGATTTAGGGAATTTTGAAATTTGGGATTTGGGGAATTTAGAATTTGGGAGTTAGAAACCTACATATCTAGAAATAAAATATCCTCTGCATACTCCATTTACATTATCGAAAGTATCCACATCCCCTACCACAAAATAATAATTGTTCCAAAGAAATTCAAGGTTTGATTACAAACGTTGCCCCTTTATTAAAAGGGCCGAAAGAAATCCCATGGTATAATCTTCCCTGTATATCGATTGAAACTTTTCGCTTACCTCCGTGCAAAAATATGCATATTAAAAATCCTACTTGGTCTACATGCAACAACCTAGCCATCTCGTTGATTAAAAAACTTCATCGAATAAATGAATAACATTACAAATAATCGAAGTTGCAACTAATAAATGGAATGCTGATGTAATACATATAATAGTATCTCTCCGAAAGTGATATTCAAGTATGTTGTCACAAAATGGACTTCCAAAACATTTATGAATAATTTCACTATTATTCACTATTACAAGAATATACAGAATTTTATTAAAAATTGACAGAATTATTGAAATGTAACAATATTACTAGCATTATACTATACAATATTAGTGATACTGTACTACATCACTTATATCGTAAACATCACTAGTATTATACTACAACACTTGAATAGTCCCGTACTATAATTATAGTACTGTATGTACATCACAGCATACTTCTGACTGACGCACCTGATGCTCTTGATTGACGCACCTGACGCACCTGTTGCGTCACAGCGTCAACAGTAGTGACGATTAAACGACAAATGATTAGATTCACTAGTTACTTCTGACTGACGCACCTGATGCGTCACAACGTCAGCAGCAGTGACGATTAAACGACGAATCACTAGATTCCCAACAAGTACATAAGTGGATCTAAGAAATGAATTTGACTTCGGACCAGAGTTTATTTTGCTACGTACTCGATGACTCGAGAGTGTCCGAAGAATTTTTACGTTTCACAAAAGCTCGGAGTGGGTACAATTTTTGTGACATTGCCGAGGGAAAACAGTTTCTAATTTTCTATCGGTTTAGCTAAAATTCGGGTGGAGATGGAAATGCGAGTGACGTATGAAGTGGGTCTCCCCTAGTGACCTAAGCAAGTAAAACGCGATACCTCAACACGAATAGAAAACTGCAAACAACTCTACTGCTGAGGTTAAGGTTCACCAGATGTGACAATAAAAAAATAATCGCTAGAAATTTGTACTGTCTAGTATGCATTTTAAGACCTAATATTTTTGGAGATTGTAAATACGGTTTAAGATGTCCCGTTCGATTACTTGTCGATGGAACAATGGAGGAGCTGACCATGTGGTCGACTCTCACTCCGTTTGGCAAATTAGTGACATTCTCGAAATTCTGGTCGGAAATGGCGTTTAGGAACGCATAGCCCGCATAGCCATGCGAATTTCCTCCTGACGATCGACGTTCAAAGCGTTCTAAATTTAATCCCTATCGGGCCAATCAATTTTTGTGTATGGTCATAAGGAATTTCGAATTTCAAGTTATATTCAAGAATTTAATAATCGAATACTGATGAAAGACCTGTTCCAAACTTTAGTCCCCTAAAATTATTTTAGGTATTCTTAGGCATTCTAGATATTTACATATTCTAAGGTTATTTATTAATCTTATAATTTTTATTAATATTAGGTTATTTATTGTTAATTTTAGGTTATTCGAAGGTGTTTCTACTGTCAGATATTAACCTTAAAATCTTTTTAAGGTTAGGTTCATTCAAGTTTATTTAAATATTTGTCTGCTCCACCATATTTATACACGATATTGTAGAAAAATTATAAACATTGGAAATAAAAAGTATTTACTTTAAACTAGTATTAAACTGAATGTTGCGGTTGAAACAAAACTCAGACAAAATTCAAAGTCACTCGGATAAAGGTCTGATTTAATGTCAGCATTGAACATTCGTATAAAAGCAGTGCTATCAAATGTCATTGAAATGTTAATGTTAGAAGCTTGAAGTATCAAACCTATAAGACCTTCACTAGTTTAGCTGTACTGAAGTCTAGCTTTACTGAACTCAAAATGGCGGAATTCCTCTTTTTAATTTACAAAAATTATTTAGAAATTTTTTTGAAAATCAAGATATAGAATCATTTGTATAAGCTAGTTCCTGACTGAGCTAGTTTACTAAGCTACTTATTATTTATTTATTTTGAAGTTATGAATATGAGTGATCATGTAAATCTGGAATTAACAAAATTCAGTCAGAGTTGCTGTGTTAACAATTTTATCCTAAAAATCTGTGTAAAAATTACAGAATACTTAACAGTGAAACTCCCATGCGGCCATTTTGGAAGACCTTAAGAAGTTGCTTAACTTAGAATCTCCGTCGATTACCAAAATAAATCAATATTCGGTAATTTATTAATTATTTAACATCGTTTTTAATCCCGCGTTATAGTGTTTAATATTCCCGATCCGCAAACACGACGAAAGGATTTGAAAGCGTTTATCGAACCGAAACTCGGTCGATCTCGTTGGTTTCAGGAGCGGGAACGAGGTCAGCACTTGTTCCTCCGCCTAACAGCTCGGCGATTGTTGCTTTTCATTCGAACTTATAAAATAAACGCGAGCATGATTCGCAACGTGATTAAACATGCTCGAAGGGTTTGGCTTTCCTGGTTTCCGGTGTTCGCGGTTCGACGCTTCGGAATATCCGCGGAAAAAAAGAATGCATTCTGTCGTTGAATGGGGGCGGTGACACGAACGGGATAAGACTCTATTCTAACGAGCGGGCGCTGTTTTGCTTGAAATGCTGTTTCCTTCGGTGTTTCGTTGTTGTTCGAGGAATTATGGTAAATTAAACCGCGACAAATGCGAGAGCGGTGAATAAAATCGCGAGATACCTGTTTACGCGTCGAACGTAAGTCGTTGTATTTCATTAAGGATGTAAAGATCTATCGATGTAAAAACGTGGTAATAGAAAGATCTAGGGATATTTCAAATTTAAATATATTGGAATCTCAGGATATTTCGAGTATAGTTGTACCGAGGATCTAGGGATACTTACTGCAGTTTATGTACTATTAATTGACATTAAATTTATTGTCCAAGATATATTTTCTAATCGATTGGAATAAAAATGGAACAAAAAATGTAATACAGCAAAGCGTACGAATCTCCCTGGAGACCCTCCGTCCCGATTTGCGAAACGATCCACCAGAAATAGTCCCTCATTTACGAATGGCCTAGATCCACGCCCTGAGAAAGCAACTATTAATTGCAAGAACGGTACATGTTCCCATAACACGCGAAACAATCGAAGAAACGGTGGAAGAAGCTGGCCTTGACCAATCAATTTCGGGGAAGACCATTACGGGCACACGATCCGGCTGTAACGAGTATCAAAAAGCGATTCAATAATCTGTGCAGGGCCTTCATTCGGGCCGCAAATGGCACCTTAAGTGCAGCACTTTGTTCCTTCGATATACCAAGCTCGCATTGTTGCCCTCGATCGAGGCATTAAACGCTTCGTCGAACTTTCCAACGAATCGTTCGTTCGGCCTTCCTCGATTTCCGTTTCATTCGTGATTCGACGTCATTTGGAAGTCGATAAAAGTTGGCCCGGGAAATTCGAGGGCGAAAAATTCAATATACGGCCAGGAGGGCACGGGTGAGCCGATCAATCCGAGGATTAATCGCCCCGCGAGTCTATTTTTCATCGAAACTTGCTGCAACTGCATTCCCCTTTCCTCTTTCTTACCAGAACTTCCACCGTTTCTTGCCATCCCTCTATTAATTAATAATTCATGGGCCATTTTGGCCGTTACGTTGCGACCGATCGATACCAACTGGCGACGGGATTTTCACCTGTTTTCTTTACGATCCCACCGATTTTGTTTAGGATAGTCCGATGGGGTTGCAAGTTCTGACGTTAGGAATTTTGAGAATTGGAACATGAAGGTTAGGTTTGATATTTGATTTGGCAGATTCAAAGAACTGGAATGTTCAAGATTACCGTGCGTTACAATTAACGTACGTTAAATTTGCTGTGCGTTACAATTAACGTACGTTAGATTTACCATGCGTTACAATTAACGTACGACATAATCGTCATATGGTAGATTGTCGCAGATTATAATTTCTGTGCGTTAAAATCAACGTACGTCGTAACCACCGTGCGTTGTAAGCGACGTACGTTTCATCCACCGTGCGTTGTAATCGACGTGCGTTATAATTGTTATGTATTAGATCTTCACGCATCATAATCACTATGCGTTAAAATCACTAAAAGTTCCAATCATCATCTGATATATTCGTCGTGCGTTATAACTGACGTACGTTACTTCCACCATGCGTTGTAATCAACGTACGTTACAAGTACCATGTACTACATATCTGCGCGTATCAATCATCGTGCGTTAAAGTCATCGAACATCATAATCACCGTACGTTACAATCGACGTACATTACATTCGACGTGCGTTACAATCAACGCACGTTACATTTGCCGTGCGTTAAAATCAACGCGCGTTACAAACGCACCTTAACAAAAAATGCACCGCAATAAAATAAAATATTCTCAACGTTACAAAATACGATTAATCCAATTAATCAATGCACGTATTTGTATTAATTTGTAAAAACAACAGCAGTGTATCGATCATTTCTCGTACACTCGTACGATATATCATCGAAATTTGATTGGATACATTTGTCAGCGAACGCTGTTTCACTTAACCGCCCTCTATTTTCCTATACACGTAGACGCAACAAGAGTTTCGAAAAGCGAAAAACTAGGGCGAATCCATGAATAATAGAGGCGAATGAATATTCGAGCAGGAGGGAATATTTGTAGCCGGGACGCATGAAATAAGGTGAATGCTTCCGAATGATCCTGAGAATCTGTACGGCAGCTCTGCTTCTAATTTGATGCAGGCAATCCTGTTCGTTCGATGAGAATTTCCATGGAACAATAACGTTTTACTGGCTCGCCATGGACATTTATGCGAAATGGAAAACCGTACGTTTTATGGCCGGTTCGTAAAATTGCCAAATGTACGTATTACGATGGAAAATTTTGACGATATTAAAAATTACTTTCAAGTAATATTTCGATCGTGATTATTATTAGAATTCGGAAATGTCTCCAGATCACAAATATTACTAGATCCTAGGTATCCCTAGATCTTGATAGAGATCCAGATATTCAAGATATCTGGATATCCTGAAGTCCAGTATTTCTGGATTGCAAAAATCCCTAGGAGCAAATACTGTATCTTATGTCACTGGATCTTAAAAATCAGCAGATCCTGAAAATCCCTAGATCTCGATTATATTTGTATTGGAAATATCTCTAGATCGCCGACATATTTATATCTGAAATGTCTTCAGATCTACAATATAGTCAATTTAAAATATCCCTAGATTTCCATAGTTTTCGTGTCCCTAGCAAACTGAAACATCTCCGCGACTTTTAGTCTCCGTAACAGAGATTTTCCTCCGCTTACCATAAGCTGGTATTAGCAGAGTTCATATTAAGCAACTTCACCCTATCAAATATAAACTACCCTAAGTACTCCGGCAACAGCTATAGTAAATAATTCTTAGTACCACACGAACTAAAATTGTTCCCAAAAATAATGAAAAATTATCGACATACTTTCCTATAATAAACCAATATCCAAACTGGAGTCCTGTTGGAAACAAATATCGAGTCTTCGGTTTCTGGGACACATCCGTGCGTATTTCCCGGAAGAGAACGCGGTGGCCGGAATTAAATAAGCGGAATAAACATGCAAATGTCGGTCTGTTTTCCATCTTGATCGCGTTGAACGGCTGATTCGAAGCTCGCGAAGGGAAAGTCGAACAAAGGCGGATCAACGGGGATTTTTGAGCACCCCGCGGGTTCCTCTGTTGTCCTGAAGGATCGCGAAACGGTGCAGATAACCGACGCCGGAAATGCTATTACGTTGAACGAATTAAGGCCGGCATTATTTCGGGATCAGCAGTTCGAGACGCTGCGTACCGGGGATGGAATTTAAAACGGTTGTTGTTGGCTTTCGGGGCGGCGTGCTCGGACCAGTTGGTTCATTTGGATTTGCCTGAAAGCCACCGTGGACGGTTTTTAGATTGGATAGCTCGGCAAAAATATTTTTCTGCCTTCTCTCCGACGGGGATTTCTCGTTTAGATGTTTCGCCGATCAGCCATTGTGCGAACGCCGCGATAATGATGCTTCTCTTTGTCCCCGATGCTGCTGGAAACTATCCTAGATCCGCATTCTAGATACTAGAAAACATTTCTGGATTCTTCTATTCATCTGGAGTCTTGTAGTCTTATAGCTTTATAGTCTTCTAGTCTTGTAGTCTTATACTATTATAGTCTCATTGGCTTGTAGTCTCATAGTCTTCTAGCTTAGTAATCCTCTACATTAGTTGTCTTCTACTGTAGTAGTTTACTAGGTTAGTAGCCATATAGCTCGGTAGCTTTCTAGCTTAGTAGCATTGTAATCTGATAGCCTTCTACCTTGGTAGACATCTATCTTAGTAGTCTAAGTCTACTCTAGTCCACTCTAGTCTGGTCTAGTCTACTAAGCTAGATAATTTAGTAGACTTCTATCTTGATAGCCTTCTAGTCTGCCTTGGTAGACACCTAGCTTAGTAGACTTCTAGCTTGATAGCCTTCTAGCCTAGTAGCCTCCTAGTTTGCAACCTTTAAGCTCAGTAGCCCACTAGCTTAGAAGCCTTCAAGCTTAGTAGCCCACTAGCTTAGTAGTCTTTTAGCTTAGTAGCCTTTTTAGTTTGATAGTCTTCTAGTTTGGTAGCCTGCTAGCTTAAGTAGCCTTCTATGTTAATGACCCTCTAGCTTATTAGCTCTTGTAGCTTAGTAGCTTTCAAGCTTAGTAGCCCTTTAGCTTAGTAGTTTTTTAGCTTAGTAGCCTTTTTACCTTGATACTCTTCTAGTTTGGTAGCCTGCTAGCTTAAGTAGCCTCCTAGGTTAATAGCCCACTAGCTTATTATCTCTTGTAGCTTAGTAGCCTTCAACCTTAGTAGCCATCAAGCTTAGTAGCCTTCTAGATCAATAACCTACAAGCTTAGTAGCCCTCCAGCTCAGTAGACTTCTAGGTTAGTAGACTTCTAGCTTGATAGCCTTCTACCTTGGTAGACATCTAGCTTAGTTCTCACTCAGGCTTATAACCTTCAAGCTGTAGTCTTCCAACCTTGAGTCCTCTAGCTTTGCACTCATCAAGACTTTTACTTTCCCAGCCTTGTACTCTTCTTGGCTTGTAATCCTTCAGCCTTGTAGTTCTTCATCTGTATAGTCTTTCAGCTTTGCAGTTATTTAGCCTTGTAGGCCTCCAGGCTTGCAGTCCTCTAGTCTTGTAGTCCTTCAGTCTTGTAGTCCTTCATCTTTATAGTCTTCCAGCCTTGTAGATCTTTAGCTTTGCAGCCTTGCAGCCTTGCAGTCCTCCACCTTGTAGTCCTCCATCCTTGTAATCTTCCAGCCTTGCAGTTCTTTAGACTTGTAGCCCTCCAGCCTTGTAGTCCTTCATCCTTGTAGTCCTTCATCCTTGTAGTCCTTCATCCTTGTTGTCTTCCAGCCTTGCAGTCCTCTAGTCTTGTAGTCCTTCAGTCTTGTAGTCCTTCATCTTTATAGTCTTCCAGCCTTGTAGATCTTTAGCTTTGCAGCCTTGCAGCCTTGCAGTCCTCCACCTTGTAGTCCTCCATCCTTGTAATCTTCCAGCCTTGCAGTTCTTTAGACTTGTAGCCCTCCAGCCTTGTAGTCCTTCATCCTTGTAGTCCTTCATCCTTGTAGTCCTTCATCCTTGTTGTCTTCCAGCCTTGCAGTCCTCTAGCTTTGTAGTCCTCTAGCTTTGTAGTCCTCTAGCTCTGTAGTCCTCCAGCCTTGCAATCCTTCAACCTTGTAGTCCTCCAGCCTTATAGTTCTTCAGCCTTGCTGCAAGTTGATGAAGTACTTATCAAAATGAGCACACATATGATCTTTTTCAAGTCAAGTTTTATATGTATCTCTGATGTAGGCAAACATAGAAATGTCAGTTTACTTTTGTTAAATGTAAATAGTACATATGATATGAAACCACTTTTATTCAATATTCAAAATAAAGGATTGTTTTACACAGCTTACCTTACGGCAGTAAATTGTTTTTGTACTTAATCTATTGTTTATACCCTGTACGCCACCTGGCAGCACTTCACCAGATTAGCCATAAACTTCCCTCAGAAATAAAATTCCATATTGAAATCAATTTTATTTTATTTCCTCTGACACAATGATGAAGGAAATTTCTTTTTAATACTCTCTCAATGGTAATTCTCGAATATTTTCAAAGTGTTCATATTTGTATAATGCTCCGAGTCATTTCAAATAGGTCCAAGTAGCTTCCAAATAATTTCGAATCGAGTCAAGTAGTTTCTATATACAATTTTAAATAATTCGAAAAGGCTACGCATAATTCCAAATAGCTTCTGCGTAGAATTCCAAATAATTTCATATAGTAAAAAAATAAAGTGCAATTGGAAAGCGATCGCAAGATTTTCGGATCCATCTCGTCTGAGCTTGAATCCCAGCGAAGCGTATAACGAACGCTCGCGAGTGTATCGTGCACGCTCGTTATTTCGCACGGTCCGCGAAATTACACGCGGAAATGTTTGGCGCGTCGAACGAGAGATCGCAAGGAACGGCGGCTCCGTTTCACGAGCGTAGCCTCGACCCAGGGGAGTATGAGGACGGTCCGGGCAAAGATTAAATGAAATTATTTAAATGCCGTAATTTAACATCCTGGCTGGTCGGTCCCGGACGTTGCTTCGCAGGTGTTGAACATGCATGTATGCATAGAATACGTTTCCGGATAAAGCAACTCTCCTGGCGCCGGTTCATCCAGCAGCCGGCTCTGCTGCTGGATTGCGCGAATACATTATACGCGCGACGTACTCGCGAGAGGGCAAATACGCGCCGCGCGGATTTCGAACAAGGACCGACCGGAGGACTTTTACGATTACGCTCGCCTGCCCTTCCCTCCGACGAGTTTCGACCGCCGTGGAATTCCCTATTCACGAATTTGCCTCGAGGGAGTCACGGCCGACGGATAATTAGACGCTCGATAATTTCAGCGTTTGATAATTTGGAAATTTGAAAATTTCGGTATTTAAGTAGTTGGACATTTTGGAGACGAAGGGGTTTGGTGATCTAGGGATTTAGGAATGTACAGAGGTGTGAATCTAGGGATTTTGGGATATAGGAATATTGGGATCGTTTGGGCATTTAGGGAGTTTGGTATTTTGGGATTTGAGAATCTAGGGATTTTGGTATTTTGGAACTTGGCAATCTAGTGATATTTGGACCTAGGGATTTGATAATTAAGAAATTGGGGAATGTAGAGATTTGTAGATCTATTTGGAAATTTGGGGATTTAGGAACTTTGGAATTTGGGGATTTAGTAGTTTGGGTATTTAGTGATTTGGAAATATAGAAATTTGGGAAATCAAGGATTTTGAGATCTAGGGATTTGAGAATCTAGGGATTTTTTAATCATAGGATTTCAAAATTAAGAACTTTGGGAATCTAGGGATTTATAAAAATAGGAATTTGCTAATTTGAGAATTTTTATATTTAAGTAATTGGGAAATTAGGAGATCTAGGGACTTGGAAACCAACAGAATTATGAATCTAGGGATTTAGGTATTCAGAAATTTTGGGATCTAGGGATTTATAAATACAAGAATGTGGGAATCTAGGAATTTTTTGATGGTGAGACATGAGAATTAAGAAACTTGAGAATCTAGGGATTTGTACATCTAGAGATTTATTCATTTTGATATTTGAATATTTGAAATTCTATGAGATCTAGGGATTTAGGAATCTTCAAATTTGTAAATCTAGGGATTTAAAGATTTAGTGATTTAGATAGAAATTTTGGAATCTAAGAATTTGGAGATCTAGGGATTTGATATAAGTAGCCATGATACAAAATTATTTTCTTAATAAACAAAACGAAAACAAAATTCATTATATCACAGCTGTTATCGCCGCAAGTCCTCACTTCATCACGGAAAATCTAGCAGCAAGAATTTAAAAATAAAATTGGAAAACAAATCATGATGCGGTAACTCTAGCGTGTTCTGTTTCTGGAAACAAAAATCCGAATTCACGGAATAGCTCTAACTCGAACGATAAATCGAGCGAGTTGTCACACGGCACGTTTCAGCTTCGAAAACTAAAATCGAAGAAGAATCGTCGGGATTTGGTCGGTTGTCGAACGTAGATCGGTTATATTCAAATTGAACTCGTTGCAGGTGTACGTAGCCGTGTCCGTATGATGCGTGTTACGGCCTATCCAGTCGGCGAATGCATTACCCGGCTACAGGAGCAATTACCTTAGTTAATTAACGAATTTACAACTGCGACAGCGACGCCGTGTAAATCGGCGTGTTCTACGTAGCAGCTTCGCGATTGCGAATCGGACGATATCGTTATCGCGGGCTAGCCGTGTAAGCTTCGAAAGCTCGTTCACGTTGTTTGCAAGCGCAGCTTTTCGAATCGCTCGTAATTCCGGTTGTTACTCTTAATTGCCTCTCTGCGGACTATATTCTTTTGTTTGTTTCTATTTATTTGTTCGTCCTTTTTTTCCGGCTTACCTTTTTGTTCGTCTGACTTTCATAATTTCTGTTTGGCCTTTCGGAGAGGTTCAGGTTTCGTGCATTTCGTCCGGTGGATAAAATTCATAATGTAGGAAGTACATATTGTTGGTAATTAGTTAACACAAACACGTATTAGCTGTATTAAAAAGGTTAAGAGGAACACATATTCACTATACTAAGAATCTTTATATAATGGTTATATTAACAATAAAAGAATCACATACGTTCTATACGTTCGGGTTCGATCGTCGACTGTCGATCTCTGTCCGAACATCTCCGGACATTGCCGACCTTTCTCGAAGCTACACACTCCGCGACGTTGTTCACACATCGCAACTTTAACAACAAAAATAAACACACAGAACTAACAAACAAAATATATGTTATAAAAAACAGGTTACTATAGACTGAACTAATTGTCGTTATAAATATCGCTATCAAAACTGCCAAATTCGTGGGAACAATCGCCGTGTCCTGCGTTGAAAATCATCGTCAGCGATGAAAATGCCGCGGCGCAAATTACCCGTCAAAATATATTCGATGCAAAGCGGTTATTGTTCATAAAATAAAAGCAACGTTATCCATTTATTTCGCCAGTCAAGGGAACAAAGCGGATACTTGACGGGGCGTTCGCGTTTCCGTTCGGTCGGCCGTTGTGCACCGTTGAGAATCAGTCGTTCAATGATATCGTCATTTAGAAACGCGCCTTCCCACTCTCACTCGTGCGCGCGATGAAACGACGTTGATTAATTGGACCGCAGTAATTAATTTGAGACTCGACAGGCTAAATGGCGCGAGGACTTGAGACACGTAATCCAACGGCCAAAGTATTTCATTCCACGCTCGTTATCCGTCGTTGATAATCTTGAATTTAACTAGCCGAAGATAAGAGCCGGACTCTATTCCGGACTCGAGCAGCCGTGAAACTTTTATTAGAAGCTCCGGAATTTTTCACAACTCTTTCCGGCTTGTAGCAAGCCCGAGACGAATGGTTCTCTCTCCCTTTTCGCTTTCGGAACTTCCGTGCTGTCCTGTCGCGAAATGATCACGTGATCGATTCGCTCCTGTCGACATGTTCTTATAGTCTCGTGGTACAGTCAACAGCAAATATGATTTCTCATGAGAAATATTACAGCAGAACGGGAATATGGGAATTTAACCATTTGGGGATTTAGCGAGAGGAGGATTTTGGAATAAGTGGATCTTCGGATCTAGGGTTTTCTGGATTGGTGGATTTAGGGATTTGGAAATCTAGGGACTTGGCGATTTAGAGATTTGGAAATCTAGAGACTTGGGAATTTAAAGATTTGGAAATCTAGGGAATTGGTAAATTACAGATTTGGAAATCTAGGGATTTGGGAATGTTGAGATGTGGAAATCTAGGAACTTGAGAATTTAGGGATTTGGAAATCTAGGGATTTGGGAATTTAGAGATTTTGATATCTAGGGATTTGGGAATATATAAATTTGGGGATCTAGGGATTTTGAAATGTACAAATTTGAGAATCTAGGGATTTTTAATTCTGGGGACTTTAGAATATCGAAATTTGGTAATCTGGGAATATTAGAACTTAGAGATTTGTTAATATATGAATTTGGGAATCTAGTGATTTTTTTATCTCATCTAAAGTTTGACTTTGTAATTTCAGTTCTTTCATTGTCACGTACCGAGTATTTCCATCGAATTTAAAAACGTATAAGAAAATATACGGTCACCGGGACAGAGAATGAACAAACTTTCTACAAGATATAAAATTTGAGAACCGACAGATTCCCAATATCGTATGAAAAGTCGTTTTGCAGCAAATTATAAACGAAACGTCGGAAAACGTATTACGGGGTTCGTGTCTGTCCGCTATCTGTAATTCTGATATCCGTATTCGAAGATCGAGCATCATCGATCCGATAATAAGGATGGAGAACGACGTAAAATAAGGGGAAAAAAGACGGAAACGCGCGACAGCATTTCGGAAACGCACGCGAAATGTATGCAAATACGAGGGCGGAAGGATTACTTACGTTTAAAGTACGCCGAGGCAAGAAGAGAGAGCTATTTCCATAAAAATTCCCGATCCCGGTTCCGGATCAATCTCGATACGCATGAAATATTCAAAAACAAAATGATTACACCCTTAAGAGCGTCGATGCAGCCGGAAGTAGCGGGGGGCGAACGGGGAACAAAAATAACGAGGCCCTCGGAAGTAGACGCGATACGAAATCATGAATATGAGATGGTTAAAAGCTTCGGGATAAGAAAAGATAGTCTCGCGTATAAATATACCGGTATATCTTTTAAATTCTCCACGGATTTATGAATTGTAATATTTTTTTAAATTATTCGGAATGTAGTGAGGCTTCTGGCTCTTTGTACAGGACGCAATTTTGCGTCTTTCGACTTGAAATTGTGAGGGTGCCATATTTTATATCTTCAGCACTCCACGAAACTTGATAACTTGAATATCTGAAAATTTGATAATTAAGATATTTACAATTAGAAAATTTAAGTATGAAGTTCGATGCGGAGCGTCCTGTCGGGTAGCAGTCATAAAACAGGATCTCTCCATGGTCCGCGCTAGGCTACAAAAAGGATACCATTTTAACCTCTTGGGTATGACGCGCCACTGTAGTGGCGGACACCATGTACGATGGTCCACTATAGTGGTTTTCGCCACTAATTTTTTATATAATTTTTAATGAATATTATTTACCCATAGTTTGTTTACGATATTAAAACATAACAAGTTTGAAAAGATGCAGAACGTAATTAAATTGCCCCGTTCGTTAATAAATATCTGAAGCGTCCATCTTTTGCTCGGCTCATTAAGAGGGTCGATTAATTTGTTTTGACAGGGAACGTCGGCTCGCGATACAAACAGCAATCTTAAGAAGGGTCCCGTTTGCGAAAAAGAGATAACCTCGTTCGATCGATGAATATCACGGTTCAGAGGAGTCCTTCGACCCCTTGCAACCCCCGTTCTGCTCGTTCACCCCTTACCAGAAGCTCGTTGGTCGGTTGCGACACTTTTCGTGTTCTCACAGAGCCGATAAATCTCTTTCTCTCGTTTCTACGAAAACGAGAGTTTCTGTGGAATCGTGGCTCGACCAATAGACGCGACGATACACGTTTCTACTTTACAAAGGAACTTTCTCTTTCTCTTTTTCTCTTTCTCATTCGGCTTAATCTGTTTTCAAATAACGACGGACAAATACGATTGTCAGATACTGGCACTTCCAGGGAGTTTCGGAACTAACGAAAATATAGTCCTAGGGAAATCTGAACCTATAACCTTGGCCTACAAATTAAATCTCGATGAAATGTAAATCTAAAAGTAACTAGACCTAGATAAACCTAGTGTACACAAAAAATTTACTAGTACTCAACACAATCTTCTAAATAAGTATAATTGTATTTAGTGGAACGAAGAAATTTTCTTTCGATTACATAAATGTCCACGTGTTTGCTTTATAAGGCTCGGGTATTACGTATCGTTCGGTACCGTGCAATTTTAGTGTTTGTTATTTCAATAGACAGAACGTAGGAATTTTGCCGGGCGTCGATATCGAAAAAGGAATCTTCGGTGGTTTTATCTGCTTTAAGAAAAGTATTTTCTTTCTCGAGATATTCGCAGCCATCTCATCCAGAGGAATATTGGTCGCAGTCTGGTTATCGATAGGGTTCGATTTTAGAACCAAATAGAAAAGTTCTGCTGTATTGTGTTACCGGGGCCCTCCATTTATATATCGATGTATTCGAATATAGAGAACGTTAACTGCGTTTCCTCTGTTTTCCCCTGAAATGTTTGCTACTGCGACGGCGAATATTTTTCTTTCTCTTCCTAGGATGTTAGCTCTACTGTGTAACTTGCTTCCTGGATTGTTTTCTTCCTTTTTCAACCTGCTTTCTTCCGCGTGTTCGTTTAATCAATTAAACGTGCTTGTTGGTAATTGGGGAAGCTTATCACGATCAGAGCTTAATTTGGTAATTCACGTCTGTTATTTTATTTTTCTATTGTTTCACTATTCTATTCTTTTGTTATTTTGCTGTTTTACTATTTGTTGTTTCACTAGTTGACTATTTTTTTATTTCGCTATTTTACTATTTCGCTATATCGCCATTTCAGTATTTCGTTATTTCGTGACTTCGCTATTTCGGCATTTCACTATTTTGCTACTCCGCTATATCGCCATTTCACTCTTTCGCTATTTCGGTATTTCGTCATTTCACTATATCGCCATTTCGCTATATTGCAATTTCACCACTTCGCTAGTTCGGTATTTCGTCATTTCGCTATATCGTCATTTCACTATTTCGCCATTTTTCTATATCGCCAGTTCAGTATTTCACTATTCCGCTATTTCGGTATTTTGTCATTTCGCTATATCGCCATTTCACCATTTCGCTATATCGCCATTTCGCTATATTGCCATTTCACTATTTCACTATTCCGGTATTTCGCCATTTCGCTATATCGCCATTTCGCTTTATATTGCCATTTCACTATTCCGTTGTTTCGTAATTTTGCAATTTTTGCTGTTTTCCTATATGACTATTTATTACTTCACAATTCCGCTATTTCGTTATGTCGACATTTTACTATTTCGCCATTATACTACTATATAGTATACTACTATGCTACTATGATATTATACTACTATGCTACTATTGTACTATTATTCCAGCATTTTATTATATTACAACATACTTGTCACCAAATTCCACTATACCAGACCACAAAATCCCAACTACTCGATCAACGCACACATCAACAAGTATCAATAACCGTGAAATATAGCACATACCTTGATCGTCCAATCTCTCTACTCCATCTACCATAAAAATTTCCCCGGTCCGAAATATCGATCACCTGTTAATAAAACGGAATCAGATAAAAGCGCCCTGTACAATACGTTCGCCATACGTCCCGAGCGTTAAGCAACGGTAAACGCAATTTACACACCGTGAAGGAAAAAGTCTGGAGAACAGCCTCCTCTAAAAACCCCTAGAACGAGTCCTCGTCGGTCGTAACAAGATCCTCTTACCATCCCGAAGAGCTTCACCCATTTTACATTCGCGTCGATTCCCCGGGGGAGGAAACATCTCCTCGAGTCGTCTGGATTATCGAGCAATCCCGATTCGAGTCGCCGGGGGGGAGACGAGTCGAAGACAGCCCCTAAAAAAAAAAGGGCGAGGGGGTCGGAAAACAGAGGGGTTGATCGCGCCAAGTCCAATTAAGATGTTTTTCAAGCAGTCAAGTCAGGGGGCTTTAGACTTCTAGCTCCGGCCTACCTGTCCCTGAATTCATATGCATACATGAATACATTTCGTCTGCTTCCAATCAACTATCCTTCCCGGGATCTTTTCTCTCCGTCCACGGTTGGAAGGGGTAGTTTTTCGAGCGTAGAGAATCTACACGTTAATGAAGGGTGTTCGCCCTGTTTAATCCAGCGGCCCGTAATTAGGCTTTTTACAACGGGGATTCAGACGGCTCGAAGGGAGAGAACCGTCGACATGTTACGACTCATCGTGCTTCAACAGGGTTGACACGCTTGATAGATGGATACCTCGAGTGTTTACACCCCTACGTAGGGGTTGCAATTGGCGACGTGCCCCGGATATAGGTCGATTCGCCCGCGGCCAGGAACGTGATGCCGCTATTTTTACACGCGAGATCGCGGCTACTCGGCAAGGTTATCATTCGGCGAAAGTTTCCAAACTTTCGAGGCTATCGATTCGTCATTACGATTTCTTGGAATATCTTTCACGTGTTCAAGCCAACGTGGCCGACATTCGACGGGTAATTTTCTGTTCTCTGGAAACGAATTTGTATAGGTACTTTTAAAAGATTTTCAACTGCAATTATTTCCCCGCTTCGTTTACTGTTTTGCGGATTTCCACCCCTTGACCGTACAGGTCGCAGTTTTGACCTTCCTCCAATTTTTCAAATCGAGTTTGATTTAATTTGGAGTTCAAGTCCAATTGCATTTATACAACAGATAAATTCAGAATACATCTAACATGTCAAATTTTTTAATTTATTTCAAATTTGCAACCTCTGGTCATACAGGTGCGTCTGACGCACTCGCAGTTCAACTCTGACCTTCCTCGAATTTGATTTAATTTGGAGTTCAAGTCCAATTGCATTTGAACAACAGATAAATTCAAAATCCACCTAATATTTCAAATTTTTAAATTTAAATTTGTAAGAGTTGAAGAAATCGTATAAGGGGTAAAACTAGTTGAATGAAAGGACTATTGAAAAAATTGCTGAGAGGCTTTTCATGATGCTAACCCCCTAGCACTTTTACCACCCGTTTCAACCCCATCGCAGGTTATTTCAACACCTGTTTTAATTATCCAGCTGTCCTTCTCGCGGGACGCTTAATAATTCGTAATGAACGGACAGCGACGAGGATAAAGGGAAAGTGGATATACACCCCCGCGGGTAGCTTCATCCGCCCCTCGTTAACCGACGTAATTACGGGTTAGCCCGGTGCAGGAATAATTGTCGGAGATTTTTTTTTTACTCTATTCGTCCCGGAAGACTAGAAGAGGCCAGTCCCCTATCTGTTTCTCTTCTTACCGTCTTCGGTGTACGTTCCTTTTTCTCAACCCCTCCAATGGGGCACCGTTAGATTCCTCTCGATAAGGAGAACGCTCAGGACGAGGATGGGATTAATCAAGGGTGGATTAGCCCTGCCGGGATTTCTCGATAAAAACAATTAATCGCCGGATGGAACGGTTGAAAAATGCTCGAGGAGTTCTTCGATCGTTAAGGGTGGCAAAGGAGAGTCTTTAAAGATGTCTGGAACAGTATCATTGAAAAATTTCAATAACGATATTTTTGTCCCTGAAATTGACTTTTCTTTTTAGTGGTTTTATGCGGTTGGTGATGAAACCTTGGTGTTCGGTTATAAACGGGGTGTTTAATTATATGTATTATACATAATGTATAATATGTACTATGTATAAGTATATTACACATACAAGTTATGGTATGTATTATGTAACATGTGTGAAGTGCAAGATGTATTATGTAATACATGTAAATAATACTACATATAATAATAATAATGTTAATAACAATTCTCAAAGTTCACCAAATTCAGTAGAATCATAAAATTCACCAGATTCACAAAATTCAGCATATTTAAAAAATTCACAAAATTTTCCAAATTCACCAAATACACTAAGTTCTGCAACTTCACCAAATTCACCAAATACACAAAATTCTACAACTTCACAAAATTCACCAGATTCACCATATACACAAAGTTCTTCAACAGTTTGAAAATTTGAAACATAAATATCGTAGGTTAGAACAAGTCGTAATGAATGTAGAAATGAAAAATGTTACCAACTCGGAAAATTAAAAAAATATAAAAGTACAGAAGTTCGAAAGAATCGAAAATCTACAAAATTAGAAAATCGTCGCCCATTTAAAGAATAGCATCCATTAAAGTTCAAATTAAATAGCCCATAAATATTTTCCCCCCGGTCTCATAAACCCATCTTAAATTTCTGTCACAACAACGCTGAGTTGCAGGAGTAAGATGGCGAACGACGGCGAAGAAGCTGCAGCGAGTCTGCGTAGCATAAGCTGGCAGAGGGTGGCGAGCCGTGTTAGCTTCTACACTTAATCACTTTTGCTAATTGCAGAATGATTGCTCCTCGCTTGAAGTTTCAATAATGGGGTTGTTACACCCCCTCCAGGATTCGTAGCCGCGTAACTGGTTATACAGTAAGGCTCACCAGTTATCACCCTCTCTCTCGTTATATAGCATCCCGTCCCTCTCGACTTCCTCAGGTAACGGCTGATGAATGCCATAATAGTCTACCTGCCTTCGGGTGATAAGAAAGTAATCATTCCATCTGGCCAGCGTTATTCCATTAGCCGTTATTCCGTCTCCTGACCCCACCCTGAGAAGCGCTAATTATGCAATTATATCGGCCACGAAGAGGTCCAGAGACCGGATAGTTTGTTCGAAAATGAAATTCCTCAGCTACGGGATGGCCGACGTTATAAATATCGGCTTAATGTTGCGTCGCTTGATAAATAGCAGCTGCCTGGACGCGCTATGCCATAAATCTCGAGGCGTGTTGGCTCGCGTCAACCGGAGCTTCGAGCGTTCTTTTACATTTTTTCACTCTACTGAAGGAGCTTTGTGATGCGGCTTTATTAGGGGTGGAATTATGATTTCTGCGCGGAGAAATGCGTGGTCAAAATTTCGGTTTTTGGTATGTGGTTATAGGATATTACTGAGTTTATGATATAGGATTGCGTGTGGAACATACAGTATAGTTTATAAAGTGTAGTATAGTGTATACTACAGAATTTTATGAATTTTGTGAATTTTGTGAATCTGGTGAATTTGGTGAAGTTGAAAAACTTTGCCAATTTGGTGAATTTTTTAACCAACTTGGCAATTTGTAAATGATCAAAAATCAAAATTTCTTAATTACTTTTTTGATTTTCCCAAATTTCAAAATTTTCCAACGCTAGGAAATTGGAAAATTATGAAGTTAGGAAATTAGGAAATTAGGAAATTAGGAAATTAGGAAATTAGGAAATTCTGAAGGTAGGGATTAGGAAATTACGAAATTCTGAAGTTAGAGATTAGGAAATTAGGAAATTAGGAAGGTAAGAAAGCAGGGAATTAGAAAATTAAAAAATTGGAAGATTGGAAAATGGGAAAAAGGGAAATGGGAAAGTAGGAAAATGGGGAAATGGGAAAATTGGGAAATAGGAAAGTAGGAAAATGGGGAAATGGGAAAATTGGGAAATAGGAAATTAGAAAATTGAAAAATTGGAAAATTGGTAAATTGATAAATTGGTAAATTAGTAAATTAGTAAATTAATAAATTGGTAAATTGGTAAATTGAGAAGCTGGGAAATTGCAAAATTAGAAAATTAGTAAATTGAACAATAAAACTTGCCAAAATACCAAAATGAAAATTATAGAATATTTGACTACTCATTAAGAGAGCCCATTGTCCCCAAAAAAATAACATACACAACATACAAAACAATGACGTGCAACACTACCTCGCAAAATGTGTCGCGTAACATTTCGAAAATAAACTCTGCGGGCAAAACAAACGCCTATTATTTTCGCATCGGGGAAACGGGAACGGTAGAAACCGAGGAAATCGTTCACAAAGGTGAGGAGGGTTGTGACGCGAGGTTCGAGGGCGAGAATCACAGGGGATGAATGAGGTTAATTGCATCGATATCGCGAGAATGTGTCGGGGGAGGGGGTGTCGCATGCGAGAACACGGTGCAAGAATGCGAGACAAGATGTGTGTGCATCGGCATTGACCCTTCCTCTGCGCGTTTATCAGAGAGCTGTAATTTTTAATTGCAATCGCGTGCAAAGGTGTCGTTACGCTTCGATCCTCCTCGATGTTCTTCACCCTCGGTGACACGTGAAAAGAATCGCTATACGAGTGCGATTGTTACCGAATAAACAATATTCTTTTGTACCGTCTGCTGAATAGATTTCTAGAGCCTGTTAACGATGGAGTCGAAGGCGTTAAGCGTGCGATCGACACAGAGAGATATAGTCAACGACGGGTTTTTGTAATTGGAAAGACGATTTGGGGATGTTCTGAAGGTTGATGTTTGGAATAAAATGGTTGCAAATGATTTTCAGAAGTGTTTGGATGTTTCAAGTTTTTTAAGGTTTGTATTGTCAGGTTCTCTTGTGTACAATTTTTGATAGCGATTATTTTAATGATTAGTGATTTTGGAATTTTTGCATTCTTTAGTTTTGAGATTTTCAGATTTGCTAATGTAGATTTGTAAGATATCAAGTCACTAAATTTTTGAACTTTTCAATTTTATAAGTACTCATTCTTACAAGTTTCAGAATTTTTCAATTATTCAATTCGTCAATTCTTCAATTCCTCAATTTTTCAATTCTTCAATTCTTCAATTCTTCAATTCTTCAATTCTTCAATTCTTCAATTCTTCAATTCTTAAATTCTCCAATTCTTCAATTCTTCAATTCTTCAATTCTTCAATTCTTCAATTCTTCAATTCCTCGCAATTCAATTCTACACGATTCAATTAAATATTAATAAACCTTCATGCGATTCAATCGTGTGCGTCTTGTATGTCTGAATCGCGGTCAAACCAAGTCACGTGATTGCACAATTAACTCACGATTGAAAAATGTACGTAAATGCAATTATTATTAAGAACAAGGTCGAAGAGTCGATATCATTTCGCTTAGCGTTTTAATCCAGGCCATCAAAATGCAAAATCATCATGAACCAAGGGACGAAATACCATGTAGAGAGGTGTACATATTCATACGTAAGTAAACAGTTGCATAAAACGACACGCATCGCGCGATAGAGCGACCCAAGTAATTTGCAGTAGCTATGTTGATCCTGCTTTACGGGCTGATTTGAAATTCTCCTGTTCCACTGTGTTCCGTGTTTATCGTCATTTCCAGTTGATCTGCGTTTATCGCCGATCCAATTGACTTTTATATTTCGCCGTACTATCAACACGAGCGTTATCATGAAATCTCAAATATTCTCCTCCTGATTTTGCACCGTTGCCTTTTTAAAGTATACCTCTTCATATATTGCCGTATCTCGAAAGAAACGTAACGGTCTGACCGTATTCTTAAAAACTCGTTTGCAAGATAATTAACCGATACATACGTTAAAAATCTAAGTAGCATATTTCTCATTAAAATTGATGAAAGTTTATTCGATAGGTTTCTTAGGATATCACGGGACAGTATGGTATAAAACCACAGCATATATGGATCGCAGTGGAAGGATATCTTTTGTGTGCACCGTCGCGTGCCGTCACGGTGGCAAATTTCCTCGCTGACGTGCCTGGCGCGTCGGTTATACGAGTTGTTTATACGAGCAATAATTTATTACTTATACCCGTACGAAGCATGGGATCGTTAATATCATAGACGTCAGAACCTGGAAGATGGAGAATGCTACGGAATGGTAACATGCTTAAACGAGAAAGTACGTTGATACTTGAACCACGGGAGCCACGTGCGCCTTTTAATCATCTGAACCCTTTCGCTCGTGGCGTCCTATAAGAACAGGCTAGATAAATGCTTGCTATAGTCGGTCATTTTTGTTATGTGTTAACGTCGTCCCTATTCTGTCTACTTGGGGATTTTTTGTATAAGTGAAAAATCGTGAAGACTTGGAGATTTGGAGATTTGGGGATTTGGGGATTTGGAGATTTACAGATTTGAAGATTTGGAGATTTGGGGATTTGGGGATTTGGGGATTTGGGGATTTGAAGATTTGGGGGTTTGGAGATTTCGAGATTTCGAGATTTGGGGATTTCGAGATTTGGAGATTTACAGATTTAGAGATTTGCAGATTTGCAGATTTGGAAATTTGGAGAGTTAAAGATTGAGAGATTTATAGATTTGGAGATTTATAAATTTGGAGATTTGAGGATTTGGAGATTTGGGGATTTGGAGATTTAGAGATTTGGAGATTTAGAGATTTGCAGATTTGGAGATTTGGAGATTTATAAACTTGGAGATTTGGGGATTTGGAGATTTGTAAATTTGGAGACTCATAGATTTGAGGATTTATAGACTTGTACATTTCAAGATACGTAGATTTATAGACTTGGAGATATATAAATTTAGGATTTACAGATTTGGAGATTTATAAATTTGGAGATTTATAGTCTTGGAGATTTGTGGATTTGGAGATTTATAGTCTTGGAGATTTGTGGATTTGGAGATTTGTAGATTTGGAGACTCATATATTTGGGGATTAATATCCATGTACATTTGAAGATTGGTAGATTTATAGACTTGGAGATATATAGATTTGAGATTTACAGATTTGGAGATTTATAAATTTGGAGATTTACAGATTTCGAGATTTGGAAATTCAGAAAAGTGTCTATTCAACATAATTATCTTAACCTACCCCAATTCCCCCAACCTATCATCATCGTCATAAAAAAATGTGCAATAAAAAATAAAAATCCAAAAATGCATAATAAAAAAATAAACAGAATTCGTACAACCTGTAATCGTTTCTGTATCGCGAAGATTCGTGTAGCATGGATTTTCCGCGTGCCCTCGCATCCAATTTCCCTGTCGTTGGAACTTGAACGAAAGTTGGCAGCCAGAGTATCCCCAACGGTCGCGAATCGTCTTGTCGTCTGTCAGCCGTTTTGAAATCTGAAATTTTTATAATTTCAACTTTTCCGCTCGGCCTCCGAAAGGCTCTCGCAGCGCTCTCCTTTAAGGCTTTCCACGGCGTCAACTTTTATTCGGTATAAGGGCTTCCGAACTCGTTTCACATCGAGGAAGCAAAGCAAACCGAGCGACGGGGAAGGTTAGCCATCCTCTTGCTCGCGTTTCCCGGCGTCCCTCAGAGAAATTTAACTTTCTTCGTGTCGTGCCCGAATCGATATCAAGAATACCGCGGTTAACGAGTCGTTTCCTTCGTGAATTTACCACGGCCTGACCTTACTCAGCGTTTCCACTGTATCGGGCTAATGTCTTCGTCGGACCTTTCGTTACGGATATAATTTTCATTTCAGCTGAGTCGGATTTTATTCTTCGAACGTGTTCTAATACACTGGCTATTTCGTTCGTTCGATTATAGAGAGGTTCTTTTCAGTTTTAATCGTGTGTGATCATTTTTAATATACTGTTTCTTTGGATTTAGGAACAAGATTAGGTTAGGTGAACGTTGGTCTGAGATGTAAAATGGAATTTTTGTAAGACATTCGTAAAAATTTTTAATTAAATTTGCATTAATTTTACTATATATTCAATGTAATATTGTTGTTTGTCAATAAAGAATATGACTAGTGTAATGCACCAAATATCCCTAGTATATACAAGCTATATTTTAAATAATAATTTTCTTACTATTATACAATATCAGGTACATCATACGTGACAAGTTGAATAGTATCATTAAATATTAAAAAAGAGTGAATAATAATAATAATGATTAAGGTTAATACAATGATTTTTATGATTGTTTCGATTGTTTTGTGCAGGTCCATCGTTTTGGGGACTGATAAATCCTCAATGGTCCCTGTGCTCGAAAGGAAGGAGACAGAGTCCTATCAACATCGAGCCTGACAAGCTACTCTTCGACCGCCATTTGAGACCGGTAGTCGTCGATAAACACAAGGTAATTTAATAAAAATTCTATTCTTCTGTTAACTAGGGATATACGGATTTTGGGATATGGGAATTTTGGGATATAGGAATTTTGGGATGTAGGAATTTTGAGATGTGGAGATTTCGAGATGTGGGGATTTCGAGACGTAGGAATTTTGAGATATAGAAATTCTGAAATATAGGAATTTTGAGTCATACGAATTTTGAGATATAAGAATTTTGAGTCATAAGGATTTGGAGATATAGGAATTTTGAGATATAGAAATTCTGAGATATAGGAATTTTGAGTCATACGAATTTTGAGATATAAGTATTTTGAGTCATAAGGATTTGGAGATATAGGAATTTTGAGATATAGAAATGGGATCTAGGAGTTCTGCAATATAGCAATTCATACATAGTAATGTAAGGATATCCATATACAAATAAGTATCTATGGATATTAGAATCCAGGAAAATTGTACGTAGGTACATATGTTATCTAAGGTGGTACAAAAGAAATTGTCACCCTCTAAAACTGTAGTGCATGGTGTAAGAAAATTCCCACAAATATTAAATTAAAGTCATCTTAAATTTTGAGAAACTATATTTGACACCATACAGTAACCTTTTAGTGTATATTGACACACAAGTAACCATGAGACCAAAAAACAATTTACAACACTACATTTTTCCCCATGCTATAATAAAATAACCTAATGCAATAATTATTAATATAGTTGCCTAGTAAAAAAATATGAAGAACCTTGAACAGCATCGTTATCGTCGGTAATCAAACAGTGTATCCGATCGTGACCGTGAGATCGATGGAGAAATTCCCCATGGTTCTGTACGGAATCAACGAGCAACGATAGGGACGATGGAAAACAGGGCTGGGGGATGAATAAATGTTTACTTAATGGAAGATTAGTGTTTCTGCAGACTTAAGGGTATTACCGGGCGTAGAGTGCGAGCGAGACAGTGGCGCGGACGAACGTTAAATAGCCTGGCTGGTAATTAATGGATTTATTATCGAATTAACGAACTCGCTCGGTGAAAAATGGACAGAGAGAAAGTGGAGAGCGGTCCATGGTGAATTCGAAATCCATTACCAACCGGCGACAGCTCGGGGAATACCCTTGGTGTATAGTTGCCGGTGGACGTGAGTTCAATGCGCCTCGATAGAGAGAAGTCTCTTGGCGAAATAAATCATCCGAAAAATGTTAATTTTCGCGCGAAACGTCGAATGTAATGCTTTTTTATCGTGCCTTTTATTCTTAAGTTCTTCTATTTTTTATCTGGTTGGGATCGTCAATTTTTTATGCGATTGGGTTTTAGGGAAAATGGAAATATTTGTACGTGGTGCGAATTAATAGGTTAGGTACCGATCTGTAAATATTTCTATTTTGAAAAATTCTTATGGATATATGTCTACTTGTAAGTTTATGTATTAATAGATTTCTACGTTCCTAGATATATACAATATTTATAGGTATCCATATTCCTAGATTATATGTGTATGTACATATGTGTAGTGTGTTACGTATGAGTGTATGACAATATGTATATCATGTACGTACATGTGTATGTACATATGTACAGCATGTTACATATATGACAATATGTGTAACATGTATATGTCTATGCACATGTGTACAGCATCTACATATGAGTGCATGTACATATTTACATATGTGTGCATGTAAAAACGAATGTAATATAAATATGTACATAGACCAAAATACGAATTTCGATGGAAGAAATGAATGATTAATTTTGAATAAATAAAAATGTCGATAACGCTCCATGTTCTAGCGTTCCTATGCAACAACAAAATGGCGTCGCACTGAGACAACGCGCCTCGATGCTCGAGAGTCCTCGAAATTCGTGGAACGTCTACGAAATTCGGTTCTTCCGGGGATTAACTTGAACTTTATCGTGGCGACGTTCTCGCGAGAAACTAACGCGACAAGTTACGGTAACGCGTAACGTGCAGGGATTCGAAATATAAATCGGCCTTACCGCCATGACGGAAATTCTCGAACGAGTCTGACGTCCGCCGGTACAATTTTGTTTCCAATCGTTGCATAGGTGAAATAATTTCTTTCGTATGATCAAATTAACGTCTTTCGATATTTTAATATATTTTGCAGATTTAAAAAAATAGATGCAAGCTTCAGTTTTTTCCATGATGTATCTGAATTTTATTTCTACAAGCATTGAATTTACAATCTCTTAATTTGATCAAATTGAATTTATAAAATATGGGACTTGAAGGTGTACAAGGTATTTAAATTACAAAATTATTTAAGATCTAGTTAATTTCAAATATTTTAGTCTTTTAATAAAATTTCAAGGTATCGTGGTGTACAAGATTACGTAAGTTACCAATTATTAAACAATTTAATTTATGGTCTATAAAAGAAAATATCGTTTCATCTAAAAAAAATTGCTGACAAAAGTGAGATGGCGTGGAACGCGATACACGTTCTTTGTCCCGTGCCAGAGCATCGAGGTGACAATTTTCTGAAGAATCGAAAATTTCAGCTCACGTGCCGACAATCAGAGTCAGCTGAGACGTCCACGTGATATCCGGTTCGCATCGACTACGAGTTAACGCGTAACAAACGGAACGCTTTTCAGCTTTGTGACGCCCGGTGTCGCGTGGCTTTCGTGAAAATCGGACAAAGCGCACGTGGCCAGTCAGTTTTCCTCGAACGAAAGCTCGTCGTGCTTTCCACAAGGAAACGATTCACGGTTCCAAGCGGACTGGAACTTTCTTTGAACGCTCGCCGACCGAGCGTGAAGAGGTCTTGAAAAATGGAGGACCTGTTACCTGCTGCTCTCTCTTCCCTCGTATTACGAATATTTACTTGTTTCATAACTTCGCTACTTCTCCTGCTTTTACAACGCTATTTTTAAGGATTCTTAGAATTAAAATTTTTTACTTCACTGAATTTGTTTTAGGGGTCTTTTTTAGGGTTATTTGAATTTTTATGTTTGGAGCTGTTGGAATTTTATTTTTGGAGCTCTTGGTATTTTATTATTGAAGCTCTTGGAATTGTAATTTTAGAACTTTTAGCATTGCATTTTTATGGAGATTATTTTGTAATTCGAATTTTGGAACTAATTACAATCGTATGTAGAGAATTTATCATAGTGAAATGTAGTACTTTGGAAATTTGCAATTTGTAGAATTGAAGAATTGAGAAATTGAAAAATTGACAAATTGAAAAATTGAAAAATTGAAAAATTGAAAAATTGAAAAATTGACAAATTGAAGAATTGAAATCTGGGAAAATTGACAAATTAACAAATTGACAAATTGACAAATTGGAAAATTGAAAAATTGAAAAATTGAATAATTGAAAAATTGAAAAATTGAAAAATTGAAAAATTGAAAAATTGAAAAATTGAAAAATTGAAAAATTGAAAAATTGAAAAATTGAAAAATTGAAAAATTGAAAAATTGAAAAATTGAAAAATTGAAAAATTGAAAAATTGAAAAATTGAAAAATTGAAAAATTGAAAAATTGAAAAATTGAAAAATTGAAAAATTGAATAATTGAAAAATTGCATTATGATAATTTAAAAGTCTGGAAAGTATAGAAAACTGAATAATGTGAGGTTAAAGAGATATGGAACCTGGAGAATAAAAAGTTTACAGTCGAACATATTGAACAATTTGAAGTCACGGAATTTTTCAATTTGAAAAAACAATCAGAAATGAGAATTGTTGCGAATCTCTCGTAACTAATAACTTTCATTTTTTCGCCGCTAAATGCAAAAAAAAAGAAGTACAATGCAACCAAACGAACAAACCATGCATCAAGCATTAATTGTTCGTTCTTGCCGACAAAAGCCATGTAATGAAAAACTCGTCTGTTCAATGGTACTAAAAATTAACGATGAAACGTAACAGCAGTGGAAATATAAATTTAGCAACGTATTGTCTCCGGACCCTATGAATTTGTCATTTTACATGTCGATTTTCAATGTTTCCCGTTCGCGTCCCTCTGGAAACGTTCAAACATTTCATTTCCCATTACGAGTCGCCGAATAAACATACACGGTATTACTGTCCTTCGGTATTTTTTAATTACGTTCGATGAATTTCACGGAACCGACGCTGGAATAAAGTTATCGAACGATATCCGAGTTTATCTGTTCTGAAAATAAAACTCGAATTTCCTGCTCGGTTGTCGCGAACACGATACTGCTGAAATTATTATGATTCCACTAATTTGCGTTAAAGACGAGGTTAAAATTGCTCGTTCGGATAATTCAATAAATCAAAATCAAGTCTGATGTTTCACTATATATAAATTATCGGAATTCAGTTTTAGAAGATGCAGGAATCTCTACTTCACATTTTTATACTTCATTCATTTTGTTTCATTTATATTTCACAGTTTTTATTTATTATCATTTTTCTTCATTGGGTTTAATTGAAGTTTTATTTGTTTAATTGACAAGATTAATGGAAATTGATATGCCGAATTAAGAATGACATTTCATGGAATAAAATTGTTCAATTTAATTTAATGACTCGACAAAAATAAGTTCGCTCATAAATCAACATAAAAGTCCAACACAATTTTTCTGTGATAATAAATAATGGAGATGAAACACTTGATCAAATATTCAGTGAATTTGCCTACGAAAATTGTTAAATATAGTGTGATTTTCAACTTCTAAAATTGAAGTTCTAAATTCGAAAATTTAGAGACTTATTAATTTTTAAATTATTAAGGAGCATTGAATCCAGGAGTTCCAAAATAGAATTAAGAATAGAACAGTAAGTAAGAACTCTAAAAATTCTTCAATTCTTCAATTTTTCAATTCTTCAATTCTTCAATTCTTCAATTTTTCATTTTTCAATTATTCAATTCTTCATTCATTAATTTTATCAATATAACAAATTTGTAATCTGCATTACTATGACCCATGTGTATCAAAAATGCAGAATGAGCATCAGTATGATCCATCAGTCGAAAATATTCTTCAACTGTGAGGAGTATTAAATTATTAAAAAATAAATGTACACAAATTTAACCGATTCAAGTAAAGTCTACGTCAGAAACCATCAAAGTTTTCTAAAATTTTCTCTACTTTTACATAAGATTATGCACGAAGAGGTCCGAATAATTCGGTAAAAAGATGGAACATCAAAATCAGGTATCGTGGCTCGGAAGAATATTCGCATTTTGTTACAAGGGGCTCAAAGGAAGCGGACACAAAAGATCGGGTCTGGAAAAAAGTTTCTTAACATAAGCCGAGAGAAAGAGAGCTAATAATAAAAATAACGCTGGCCGGAAGTGGTTCGTGCTTCAATGATTAAACGACTTGGTCGGTTCTCCCTTTCATGGCACTTCATTGTTCCTGGTTCGTCTGTAAACCACGGAACTTCAGACGAGAAAGAAGAACGGCGTCATTTTCTTGCGTTTTTTTTATTTCCTTCTCTTGCTCTCTCTCTCTCTCTTCTTTAGTTTATCAAACAATAACACTCGACGAAGTAACTTCCCTGCAAACACTCGTTGCCTTTTCCCTTTGCCCTTCCTCCTTCTTCGTTTCTACCCGCCACTTCGTCATTCGCGCTTTTATGATTCTCCGCCACCGAAAACGCGATACTTTTCATGCAACGCCATTGTTTCGTTGAATTATCGCCGCGGTTTGTTTCGGTTCAGTTTGAGCAAACATTTCGAAAGCATCTGGTTTTCGGGTGGTTGAAGTCACAAATTATTGCATTACCATTCCGCTGAAGTTTATTCGATTATTCCTTTATTCGATAGGTCGATCGTTAGATTGTTCGACTGTTCGATCTTTCGGTTGTTCGATCGATCGATTGATCCAGTGTTCGATTGTCCGATTATTCGAGTATTCGATTGTTCGAGTATTCGATTGTTCGATTGTTCGATTATTAGAATATTCGATTGTTCGAGTATTCGATTATTCAAGTATTCGATTGTTTGAGTATTCGATTGTTTGACTCTTCGACTGTTCGAGTTTCGATTATTCGATTGTACGAGTATTCGACTGTTCGACTGTTCGATTGTTCTATTGTTCTATTGCTCGATTGATCATTTGATCAATTGATCGATTGAACGAGTTTTTGATTGTTCAAGTATTCGATTGTTTGAGTATTCAATTATTCGAGTATTCAATTGTTCCATTACTCAATTGTTCGATCGTTGAATTATTCCATTATTCGATCCTTCAATTATTCAATTGTTCAATTCCTTCATTCATCACATATTCCATTTTTCAATTATTCGATGACTAAACTATTTAATAGTTCATTTATTGAATTACCTCATTCTTCCATGATTAAAATGTTCAATTCAACAGAATATTCCTAAAAATTATGAACATCCCAAATCTTCATACAAGCAAATTTTCAATTCTCCAGAAATATTCGCGTTTTCATGATGGCCCAAAATCACGATAGGTACGCATCATCCAAGAAGACCTTTGTTTCGTCAAGTTACCACTTCGAGTTCTCGCTACAGTTCGATAAACAACGCGAGCAAAGCGTTTCCGCTTGGAATTCGACGAGTTTTCAGCTCTCGCTAGCACCGGGATTTGTACTGATTCGTGCGTTGCTTTTTGTTGAGAAATTCTTCGACCGCAGAGTTTAATTAGCGAGCTCGCCGTATTTTCGTACGGTTGACCCGGGTTGCTTGTTTTTCAAGAAAATCTCAGCTTTGTTGTTCGCTCAGAATTTTGATACTGTCGGGAATATATGCAGATTAATCGGTACTTTTAATTAGTGCCCCGGCTGCCGAATAAACATTCCTTACTTTCAATTTGAACCATAGGGTGCTAAATTCACTGATTTGCATTTTATTAAAACCTCATAAATATCTAATATCGTTGATATTTTACAAATGTTACATTTCACATTTTATGTATTATGTTAAACACATATTCGCTGCTTTATTACGTCACGATGGAGAATTTCAATTATGTTATGTTTGAAATGTACATATCATGTAATTATACTACCATACTAGTATACTAGGATACATTCGTGACGCACTCATGACGCAATCGTGACGCACTCCTGACATTCGTGACGCACTCTTGATACATTCGTGACGCACTGTTAACGCATTCGTGACGCACTCTTGACGCAATCGTGACGCACTTGACGCAATCGTGACGCACCTTTGACGCACTCTTGATGTATTCGCGACGCACTCTTGACATATTCGTGACGCACTCTTGACACCTTCGTGACGCACTCATGCCGCTGTAACCAAAGCAAACGAAATACAAGATATTAACATGTGTTAAAAATGTTATGTACAGCAGTAATGTGTAGCTAATAATTAGAACAGGCCAATTTTACGAAGAACGTGAAAAATTGGAAAAATTTATAGCGGTAATTCGATGGCCAGTGACCGTAAATTAAGATAAAATCGTTGAAAATTTCGTGTCACCGGTTTCACCGGCACATTTTCCCAATCCGAAATTCCTTTGTCGAGGTAACGCGCGAAGTTTCGTGATTCAACGTCGAAATTCTTTCGCAGTTTCGAGGCATCCCCGGTTCGGTCTTTATGCAGAGTGTTTCGGCGGTTGAGGGGAGAGGGAGGGTTTCGAAAAGAAACTGGCATAGTTCGAATTTGTCGGAGCAGGACACAAAGTGGCTTCCACGGAAATGCCCGTGAAAAGGTTTAAACGCGCACCCAGGGGATCGTTTGCTCTTCCTCTCGAGCGTTCTTCTTCTTCTTCTCCTCGTACTCGTCTGCAACCCCTAACCTCTCGCCCCTTGGCCGGAGTCAATCCTTCCGGGCGCAAGTAGCCACGGTTCTCACGAAGCGAGCTCATCGGAT
This sequence comes from Megachile ligniseca, assembly GCA_945859555.1. Taxonomy (NCBI): domain Eukaryota; kingdom Metazoa; phylum Arthropoda; class Insecta; order Hymenoptera; family Megachilidae; genus Megachile; species Megachile ligniseca. Next base: position 5,256,462 of record OX243792.1, read on the forward strand.
GCATTCTGCGCTTTGAGACGAGCCACGGACCGGGCTCTTCATTGTTTGGTCCACCCCTGAACCACCCCGTGGGCACAAAAGCGCCAAAGGGAGCGGTCTCGAGTGTTCCTCGGGCCGGTTAGCCACCGTCACACGCGTCGTTTCAACCAGACAATCGAGAATGGAACACCGTTCCATCCTTATTACGCCTTCACGCATGCTATACGTGTTGGCGATATATGAACAATCATGTTGTACAAAGAATTTCTTGTATGATAGAACAGATAATATTACAACTAGTTTCGGCGTCTTACCCTGGTCTTGCAAGTGTGTTCAGGGATCAGTGATCAAAGAATTACTACGCTCTTTGTTGGAGCCCATTTGCGATATTGATTTTGCGGAAATGGCAAAATTGGAACGGGATGAATACCGTAGATCGATCTGAGGGATTCCATGACTACATGAACAACCCTGTAGTAAATATAGTATGTTCTTGAGAATTAAAGTTAGAAGGTTTGAAAAACTGCAAAAATTGCGTAACTGCAAGATTGCAAAACATACAAATTAATATATATTTAAAAATTCGAAACTCAAGAAATTGAAGAATTGAAGAATTGAAGATTTGAAGAATTGACGAATTAACGAATTGAAAAATTGAAAAATTGAAAAATTGAAAAATTGAAAAATTGAAAAATTGAAAAATTGAAAAATTGAAAAATTGAAAAATTGAAGAATTGAAGAATTGAAAAATTGAAGAATTGAAAAATTGAAGAATTGAAAAATTGAAAAATTGAAAAATTGAAAAATGGAAAACAGAAAATTGATACTATAAAATACTCTCCTGATGACATAAAACTTTGAATCTACCTAACCTATCTTAACCTAACCTACCTATTGTTAAACACAAGTGTAAATTGAGACGATAGTTTAATTCGAAAAGTAAGTTGAATATTAATCTAAAATTTGATTGGTGGTCCGAACGTCTGTGACGTATTCCCCGTGACGTCGTTCGTGAAGGCAAATTATCCTTGGATTATTAATGCGGCAAGTCTCGCGTGTCCACGGAATTAATGGCCTGTTTAGAATATTAATTTCTAAGGAAGTATCAGAACGCGAGCCCAAATACATCTGGACCGTCGCATCCCCGTAATGTAACTATTAATCTTCAGTATAAGCGTGCATGTGCAGCCCAGAGTCCCTGCGACAAAGGGCAAAACCTTGATACCCATAACTTGTCTCGCTGTATTTCATATCCTGTTCCATTTCCACCACTGTCTTTGGACCTCTGGATTACTGTAACGATCATGGGACACTTCGTTTCGAGACAACGGGATAGACTAGGATGTTTATTTCAAGTCTTAAGATTGACGATGCTTCGGGTATGAAGTGTGGGGTAAGCTTCTTATAGTGAAAATGAAAATTATTTTTCGAAAGTAATTTGAAAAATTCAAAAACTTTTAGGAATCTCATTTTGAGAAACTTGAAAAGAAGAATCTTGACAAATCTTAGAACATTTAAAAATTCTAAAAACGCAACAAATTTAAGTAAATCTTAATAAATCCTGTAAATCTTAAGAAATTCCAAAAATTTGGTAAACTATCAAATCAAAAAAAATCTGCAAACATTTAAGAACTAAAAACCTAAAAAACCAGAGCTCATTCAAATATGCAAACACGAAAACAAAACACACTCCAAAAGATCAAAATTTACAACCCTAAAATTCCAACTACTAAAATCAACCCCGTAAAATAAAAAAAAAGTGCGAACCGAAGTGATTCGACAGGTCTTCTATCGCCCATAATTCCCGAGGCGATCTAGCATAGAAAAATGTTCGGACCGGAAGCATCGTCAGCCTTAACTGCGGTCCGGAAACCGCGATGACGTCACATCTGGTCCCGTCGCTACTTAAACACAGCTCCCGGTCCGTTCCGTATCCCCGCTGTTCCGGCGGAAGTCGGGGAAGGGGTGTGGCGTAGCTCGTGAATTTATACGGCGTTTAACCCGGTTTAAACTTTGGCACTTAAATTAAACAATAGAACGAACCGCGCCGTGCCGAGTCGAACGTACGTCTTCGACTGAGCTTCCTCTGTCCTTCTTCCGCTATTTCAACCTGTCCCCCCTCTCCCCTCCTCCCCCTACCGGAGCGTTTTTCTTTTCCCAGCCGTTCGCTGCCCAATCCAGGATCCGAACCGGGAAACGTCTGCACGGACTAACATTGTCGGACGTCGGATAATTTCGCGATCGAGACTTCACGTTTGAAGGGAATCCTAATTCCTGACGAACGGCACGATCCGTCTGGACTTCCGGTCGCGGTTCCCTTCAGAATATGTGCGAACGGGACGGTTTGAAATGTCGTATCGGGTGAAATACGTATCGGTTCGTATTGGATTATTGACCTTAGGTGAATTGAGGGAGGGGGAGTTTTGTAGGTTAGGGAAAAAGCGCGGGAAAGTGGGAATTTTTTAATTTGAATTGTTTGTTTGTGGGTTGTTGTTGATGAATTGGTGTGGTTGGGAAGATATGGGGAGTTTTGGTTTTTATAGGGATATTTTTGTGGGTTTGAGGATTTGAGAAAGGACTTTGGGTGTTTGGGGTAGATGTATTTTTGGTTGGTAGATTTTGAAGCTTACAGGTGATAGGATTTTCAGGATTTTTAATTTGGTGAGTTGGTGTATTGAAAAATTTGCTAGATGGTAAATTGCAAATTTGGGGAATTAGGAAATTGGGAAATTAAGAAGCGGGGAAATTGGGAGATTAGATGATTAGCAAATTAGGAAATTAGGAAACTGGGGAATTAGGAAATAGGGAAGTTGAAAAGTTGGAAAATTGGGAAATTACAAAGTTGGGAAATTGGGAAATTGGGAAATTACGAAGTTGGGAAATTGGGAAATTACGAAGTTGGGAAATTAGGAAATTATCAAACTGGGTAATGGGGGAATTTGAGAATTAGAAAATTAAGAAATTAGGAAATTAGGAAGCCAGGAAATTAGAAAATCAGGAAATTAAGAAATTAGGAAATTAGAAAATCAGGAAATTGAGAAATTGTAGTATTTAAAAATTGGAAAATTGTGAAATTATGAACCTGAAGATTCGTTAACTTGGAAATTTAAAATTCGAAAACGGAAAAATTTTCAATAAATACACACAATTTCAAAACAGTCCCACACATCAGAAATTCATTTCATGACTCCCGAACGGTTGTGTATTCACCCCAACCGAATTTCAAAAGAATTGATTACTTTTATTCCGTTATCTTGCGGTGCATGGAGTATGGTAAAACAGCACAGAATAAAATGATGAATAGGGAAAATGGAAGTTTTGAATCGATTCAATAGTATCGAAGGCAGCTGATTGACGCAGCCTGTCCCGAAATAGAATTCAATTTGGGTAAAATCCGATATGCAATGATGGCGGCCGTTTTGTTGTTAGCAACAATTACGGGGTAGAAACTGAGTCTGGTATTAATGATCGGAACGGGATTTTAGTTACATATCACGATCATGCTTGATGATTCGTCGATACACAACTAATTGTTACTTCAAAAGTAAACAAACATTTATTAAAAAAATTATTTTTCAATAACACATATACATATATACATATGTTTAAAGTGTATTATTCTCCAATTTACATATAGTAAAACAAATTCTTAGGACACTATATGTTCCTTAAATTTAACTTTCTTTATCTCTTTCAATTTGTCGCCGTGACTAGTTACTTCTGTCTGATGCACCTGACGCACCTGTCGCACCTGATTGACGCACCTGATGCGTCACAACTTCACGATTAAACGACGAATCATTAGATTCCCTAGATACTTCTGACTGACCCACCTGACGCACCTGATGCGTCACAACTTCAGCAGCAGTGACGATTAAACGACGAATCATTAGATTCCCAACAAGTACATAAGTGGATCTAAGAAATGAATTTGACTTCGGACCAGAGTTTATTTTGCTACGTACTCGATGACTCGAGAGTGTCCGAAGAATTTTTACGTTTCACAAAAGCTCGGAGTGGGTACAATTTTTGTGACATTGCCGAGGGAAAACAGTTTCTAATTTTCTATCGGTTTAGCTAAAATTCGGGTGGAGATGGAAATGCGAGTGACGTATGAAGTGGGTCTCCCCTAGTGACCTAAGCAAGTAAAACGCGATACCTCGACACGAATAGAAAACTGCAAACAACTCTACTGCTGAGGTTAAGGTTCGCCAGATGTGACGATAAAAAAATACTCGCTAGAACCTTAGGGTTTTCTGCTATAATACAGAATTTTTAAAGCGAGACAACTTGTTAAATCTTGTAGAGTCAGTGTTTGTTGAACGAGATAGTAAATTGTTGTTTACCAATTATTTGGAAGCTCTGTTCGCATCCTTTTGTATACCCGTCATGCTTCATTCTCTTCTGCCTCATCCCACGTTCGATCCGGTATGTATCCATTCTACTTGCTGGCGTGGAAATACATGGTCCATTGAGCTCCCCTTATGTCTGACCATACACCGTCCTATACTACTGCACGTCCGTCTGAATTCTCGCAGACCTGTTCCACTTGTTATTACCTGTTCCTAACACCACCGACGTTAACTTCGAACCCTGAAAACGTAATTAATGTTAGCTTAACTAAAATGCGGTTGTCAACTAAAATAAAAATGTTTACCGTACCAAGATTAGAAGCTTCGGTAAATTATCTGAGCATGTTAATATTATACGTTCTATGCAGTTTTTAACTTCAGTTGTATGATATGTATGTACAGCTATGTTGTGATGAGGTTTTAATTTCAATGTCTTGAGATTTTTGTGAATCAGATATTTTATTTGCTAGCTTTTTTTTAATGGGGTTGGAAATTAGAAAATGTGATAAGTATAAATCCTCAAATCTACACATCTTCAAATATACAAATCCTCGAATCTACAAATCCACTAATTTATCAAACCAAATAAGTTAAATTAAATTTACCAAAATTGTATAATTCAAAATAAAATTGAATAAATATATAATTAGACAATTTTATTGTATAACTAGTATATTATTCCCAGAAATCGATAACAGAGTTGAAAACGTGGGTAACACGATGAAAATGTGATAAGCAAAAGAGGCAAACATGACCTGCATGATATATAATTAAAATAGCGCAACTTTGTTAAGTCCCGTACGAAATGTAATTATCCTGCATTACGCTTTGCGCGTGAATCATTTTCATTTAAATCGCCGTAATTCCTGTAAAATTTCAATCCAACGTCGGTCTATCGAGTTACAATCACCGGTATAAAACTACAGACATTCTAGCGGCGATTTGTAATTCGTCCGAAAATTAATTCGAACATTTTCGATAAATTTCTGTCGATCGATTTCAATTATTTGTCTCTGAAACTTTGATTATACGTTGGTTGCAATTATAAAATTTTCCATTTGTAGTGATTTTAAATGAATTATTTTAATGTGCGTAATAATATGGTCAGATGTACTTTTTGGAAAATTGTATGATTTGTAATTTTGAAATTTGAGAGATTGAAAATTTAGTGGATTGTAAATTTTTGAATTTCTGGGTTTTTAAATTTTTGCAATTTTCAAATTTTTAAATCGACACTTTCAAATTTCCTAATTTCCTAATTTCCTAATTCCCCAATTCCTCAATTTCCTAATTTACTGATGTTCTAATTTCCAATCTCCCGATTTCCTAATTTCCTAATTTCCTAATTTCCTAATTTCCTAATTTTCTAATTTTCTAATTTCCTAATTTCCTAATTTCCTAATTTCCCATTTTCCAGCTTCCTAATTTCCCAATTTCCCAAATTCCCAATCTCCTAATTTCCCAATCTCCTAATTTCCCAATTTCCCAAATTCCCAATCTCCTAATTTCTAATTTGAAATTCCCGCCAATCTACAGCGCACCTTTTCGCGCAACAAACAGACCTCGGTTTATTTGAACACAAATAAGAAACATAAAGATATTAAACAAATGTCGGTTCATATTTCACGGGACAAATCGGTGTCAAAATCAAGCCGGAAACTCGTGAGAAAATCGAAGATCGTTTCGTCGAACGGAAAGACGCAGAAATGCGAAAGGAAAACGGGCGTCGAAGCGGAAACTGCGGCACGTTTAATGGAAGACGGACGAAACTAGCCGGAAGAGAGCCCGTGGGACGGAAATCTATTGCAAAATAATAAGTTATCCGTGGGTCGACTTTTGCCGACGTGTCGTCCGTGGTTGGCTTTTCCCCGAGGTTACCTCATTATTTCTAACTGATGACACCATAATTCAGCTCCTCGCGACAAGAAAATGGACTTTCTACCGTACGTCTTTGACGTTCTCGACTATATACTGTAATATAAATGTAATTCTTATTGCTTCGCGCGGTACACACTTCGATGGGTATCTAATAAATTATAATTACTTTACGAAAATTAATATGTACACTTTGACACTTCTATTTGGTTACTAATATACGAATACGTTAAAAGTGCGTCAGGATTGCGTCACGAATGTGTCAAGAGTGCGTCAAGAATGTGTCAAGAGTGCGTCACGGATGCGTCACGAATACATTAAGTGTGTTATGAGTGCGTCAAGAGTGCGTCAAGAGCGCGTCACGAATGTGTCAAGAGTGCGTCATGAGTGCGTCAAGAGTACGTCACGAAATACCAAAACGGTAAAATTACAAAGTAGTAAAATAATGAATTATTAAAACAGTGAAATAGTGGCCCAGAAAAGTATTAAAACAGCGAAATAATAAAGTAGTAAACTATTAAAACAGCAAAACAGCGAAACAGTAAAAGAAAAATGATAAAACAGTAGTAGAGTTTAGTATTAACCAGAAACTGAAACAGCATTCGGCCAGCAGTGAACAGTCGATTACACACGGTGACGCGAACCTTGGAAATCCGTAGCGCGCTGATGGTGTACTAATTAGAAGCTGTACCGTGGAAAAGAGCGAAGATGAGAGTCCAAGATAGAGTCACGCGGCAGGTAATTTGGGGAACAGGATGAAATTTGGTAAAGCCTTGACCGTGCAAACGGCTCATCTCACGGCCTCACCCGGGCCGACGCGAAATTAACGCTTTGTATGCGACTGAAAACTGTGACGAACGGCCAACTACCACGATGCACCCAGCCACGGTTCATTAACTTCGTTAGAAAAAGGAACTCCCCTTCTACTCTATTTTTTTTTCTCTCTCTCGCAAACAACGCCCCGCTATCCGTATAACAATTTCTGCGTCACGCTCGTTCGTTAAAAGCATACATCGTTCAACTACAGCGTCCGAGAAATTAAACGCGTTTGTGTGTCGTAGAAATTCACTATATCATACTCTTAAACAGCGTCGGGGATTTTAACACTTCTCTCCGAGACGTTTTCACTCGCAATATATTGCATTATTATAAAATAATAGTGTTTTCATTGCTTTAAATTGCACGACTTAATGAAAACTAGGGATTTAAGATTTAGGGACATTTGAATCCAGGGATATTTTAATGTAAGGATATTGGGATCTAGGGATATTTTAATGTTAGAATATTGGGATCTAGGGACTTTGGGAATTGGGGATGACTGCATCTGGGGTTATCGGAATCTAGGGGTATCTGGATCTAGGGATATTTGAATTGGGGTAATTCGGATCTGAGGATATTACGATTTAGAGCCTTTCGAATCTAGGGATATTGGGATCTAGGTATATTAGGATTTAGGGAAATTCGAATCTAAGGGTATCGAGATCTAGGGATATTAGGTTCTAAGTACATTTACATCTAGGGATATTTGAAAATGGGGTAATTGGGATTTGGGGATATTAGTATTTAGGGAAATTTATATCTAGGGATATTAGAACGTAGTGATATTAGAATCTTGGCACATTCGACTCTAAGGATATTGAAATCTAGGGATATTTGGTCCTGGTATATTTGTGCACAGGTATATTGATATCTAGGGATATTAGCGTCGAGTTATAATCGGATCTAGGGATATTGTGACCTAAAGATAAAGGATCCCGGTATTTGGAAATCTAGGGAATTTTTCAAATTGCGATATTTAGAAAAATTTAGAAATTTGAACATTTTTAATTTAAGATTAGTGTATTTTATAAATTTGTCGATTCGAAAATTTCGGAACCTGCAAGTTTAGAAATTGTACAATTGAAACATTTGTAAATTGTTCAATTTGAAAACCGACTTAATAAATACTTTCTAGAAAAGTGAGCCGTCTTAAGAACGATATAAAATCTGGTAAATAACATTGTGGAGCCAGGTTCGTCTCGTCGATCGAGTTTCGCAATTTATACATTCAGATCAGTCGGGGTGCTTTAAACGTTACTTTTCGAACTGTAATTCGCGAACGTCTCCCCGTCCTCACCCCCGTCCAATTTTCGCCGTCTCGGAAGTCGGATCGATGAGAGCCGGAAGAAGACTCGCGAGGCGATTCTGCGAGGTCCCGGCCCGCACAAAAGGCGTCGTTCTTTCGTCGAAGCTCAAAGTTCATCCCTTACCCCCTTTAAACCGTCTGAGAAAGTCGTAGCAGCCGAACAATCGTCACAGCGAATTCTGACTATGCCGGCCGGTTTTGTTCCCGCCGGAAGTGGAAGATTCACGAGGGACCGTCCACGGAAACCGGCCAGCTAGCGAGACGCGTCGCGAACTTCATCGGGTGCATCGGTGATTAATGCGACCGACTGAACTTTTCGGCTATCAAAGGAAACTTCGGCTCGAACAGCCACCCGGCTTGGATTCTTTGCTTGCTTTCAAAACGAATCTTGGAAGAGAATCGACGGGGACGGGCTTAATCGCTTCTTTTTCTTCGATTGGTACTGTAAAAAGGATTGATTTATCTTTGTGTTCGAGTGCGATCTTATGGGCTGGGGAAAGGAAACCTTATGACGCGTGTGATTTCAGAGAGTGGGAAAGTCTGAAAATATTTCATTTGTCCGATTTTTTAGGTCGATGAGTTTTAATTTGTAAATTTTGGGAAATATTTAATTTATACTTTCTGTTTGTTATAGTTACGTATTCTTAATTTAGGTAAATTGGGTGCTTTGGAATTTTATTTTTAATTGTATAATTCGGTAATTTTTATGCAATTTGTCATTTTTGTTTACAAGAGTTATGTGTTTTTAAATTTGTATTTGAAAATTCAAATTAATATAAATTTGAATAAATTTGTAATACGTTTTGTAATAATTATTATAAATTTGTATAAATCCATAATACATAAACTTTTACAAATCTTTGTAAAAACCAGAATTCACCAGAAAACGATTAAATTCATTTAAATTGGTTAAATTTCAATCAAATTTTGCGCAGTACGAAATTTTATTATTTGTTAGGTTGAAATAAATTTGAATGGTGTTTGTTCAATTTTCATGGAATTTAATTGCGAAAATGTTGGACTTTAGAGAAGTTTATTGTTTGAATTTCCAGGTTTCCGGACATTTACACAATACTGGTCAGTTTCTGGTATTCAGAGCGGATCGAGAAGCAAAAGTGCGAGTTAATATAACGGGTGGTCCGCTTGCTTATCATTATCAGTTCGAAGAGATCTACATTCACTATGGAATGGACAATGATCACGGATCTGAGCATCGTATCAATAATTATGCATTTCCTGCTGAGGTGAGTTGCTATTTTTAATAATAATTATCAATCATTCAACAATCAATTCATCAATAATCAATTCATCAATAATCAATTCATCAATAGTCAACTAATCAATAATCACTTAATCAATAATCGATAAATCAATAATCAATTGATCAACCCCTTTCCTTGTGCTATACATATACTTTGATAATTAATTGAATAAAATAATTAAGTTTGATTAATTGAAACTTGAAATTATAAATACAATTAGGTAGATGAATATAAATGAAAGTTTTCATTAAACAATTTTAATTCAAACCTTGAATTAAACAGCACACCTCGTTACAAATTCAACTACAAATTTAAATTAATTAATCTCAATTTACATCTAAATTAATTAGCGATATTTCCAAACATTTAACTGTATTACTATTCATTCAAATAGTGATTGAATTTCTCCACGTTACGATTTTGAAGATAATGTTTGTAAAATAGTAATGTAAATGTTGTTATTATATTAATGACAAAGTAAAATTGTGAGAAATGACAATCATTTTTCTGTAAGTTCATGATTAATCGGGATTCAGTAATTTTTAGAATAATGATACTACGAGAGGATCAGCAACAGGCAGAACAGCCCTATTTACCAGTAGTATTGATCGATGTTACGAATCAGTGGATATCAAATTGCCTCGATTAGTCAGCATCGAATTCAACGCATTCATGCAGTAGCACGGTGTAGGGTTAATTTGCAGATCATGTTAGATTCTGATCAGTTTGTATTTCATGCGAACCCATGTTGCCATACAAGAATTTGATTCTTCAGAATTTAAAAATTACAAAATTCCAGAATTGTAGAATTTCAAGATTTCAGGATTTCTAAATTTGAAAATTTGCAGGATTTAGGGATTGGGGAGTTAAGGATTGGGAAATTAGGGATTGGGAAATTAAGGATTGGGGAATTAGGGATTGGGGAATTAGGGATTGGGAAATTATAGATTGGGGAATTAAGGATTGGGGAATTAGGGATTGGGGAATTTGAGATATGGGAAATTTGGGATTTGCTGAATTTGAGATATGGGGAATTTGGGATTTGGTGAATTTGAGATCTGGGAATTTTAGAATTTGGGGAATTTGGGATTCGGAAATTTGGAACATGGGGAATTTGAAAGTTGGAGAATTAGAAATTTGGCGAAATTTGAAAATTTGTAGATTTAGAATTTTTAAATTTATAAAATATATAATTTTAAATGAGAATTTGAAAAGTCGTAAAATTAAAAATGTTAGAAGAAAATTTCTCTGAAAAATGTCGACTAAAAATTGTTTAATTTCTTCAAATACCAATTTTTTAGTACTTATCCTTCATCCAGCAATCTCTGAAACAATTTTATAAATAAAATTCAACATCCCTTACCCATCAGCTCTAAATCGACCAAAAAGCAATTCACCATTTCACCGAACCTATATTTTTATAACCCAAAATTTTTGCACAAAGAACACATTCCACAAAAGCAGATAAACACATTTCTGTTGTTTGCACAAAAGGGCGGTTTATGTACCGTTCGTGCATCGAGCAATAAAAGGCTACCGAAAGTGCAATATAACAAATGTTATCTCTCGAAATGGTATAACGAATCAAATAACAATTATCCCGGGAAAAAATGTATTTTACAGAAATCCGAGAAATTCGAAACAGAAACAGAATCGAACGGAATTAGCGATAATGGCAGGACGGAAAAATTATTCCCTGAAGCAGGAATTAAAAAGTCTGTGAATTTTTCATCGAGTACGATATTGACCGTTTAGCGTTGAAAATCCGCCGCGAAACTTTCCCGCCTTTAATTATGTGGATATTAACGCGAGCTCTCGTTTCGAGGAGGATCATTTTCAATGGCTTTAAATCCGTCAAACGAAATATGAAATTTACAACCGCGATTCCGTGCCACGTACTTATTTCATTTACCTCGCTCGAGGCGTGTGTATTAATTAGACTTAATTCGCTTCTTACGTCAATTTAGAACGGTTACGGTTTTTATTGTTTGTGGAACACGTTTGTCGTTGGATTTTTGGAGAAATGCATAATTGACAATTCATTATTGGGCAATTAGTAAATTTGAGAATTAGGGAATTTGAGAATTTAAAATTCAAGTTGAAAATTTTTTAAATTTGGGAAATTTGGGAATTTGAGAAATTTTGGAAATGTGGGTAATTAGGGTAATTTGGGGGATTTGGAAAATTTGGGGAATTCGGGGAATTTGTGGAGTTTGGGGAATTTCGGGATTTTGGGGGATTTGAAGGATTTGGGGAATTTGAGAAATTTTGAAAATATGGGCAATTTGGTGAATTTGGAAAATTTGGGGAATTTGGGGATTTTGAGGAATTTGAAGAATTTGAGGAATTTGGAAAATTTGGGGAATTCGGGAAATTTTGGGATTTTGGGGGATTTGAGAGATTTGGGTAAATTTGAGGAATTTGAAAAATTTGGGGAATTTGAGAAATTAAAAAATTTGATTATTGCTATATCCCCAAATCCCTGTATCTCCAAATCCCTATATCCCCAAATCCCTATATCCCCAAATCTCTATACCTCCAGATCCATATGTCCTCCAATTCTCATCCTGCAATCCAAATCGAACACCCTACATATCCAAATCTTTCACTCACTATAAATCTTATGTCAACTCGTACAAATATCGAATTACCGAATATCTTGCATAAATGAAGAGATAATTGGATTAAAGGAGTACCTGTACTTGGAGAAGTCATAACTATCTAAAGCAAACATTCTAATTAATATCAAAGTCACGGTCGATGAGCGAGACTGTCAGGATGTTCTTTCTCGGCCCGTTGACGTCCAGGAAAAGTGGGTCGCGTGTGGAGAGGGTTTGCTTGCCGGAAGGATGAGCAGGCCGCAGTTAATTGGGTCATCGTCACGTCGCGTTTAACGAATGTTTAATTTGTCTCGTTAGGAAGCCGGCCCGTGATTAATTTCGATTAACTACGTCCTCGTCATCGTCGTTGGACCACTACTCGTTATGCTCTTAACCTTGTCCGTGATTCGCTGATGAACCTTGTCAACTCTTCAACCCTTTATGAAGCAAAATGGCCGAAATTTTTAGATATTATTGCATCGTCGTTTTATTATTATTGTCGTGTGGTTATTTTATTATTCATTTCATATTTTATTATTTCATTTCATTCACGCGTGCAGATGCATGCACGTGACTCGCGTACCTAACCTCGCAAATCAAAATGGCGGACCTGTTCTAATAAAATGGCGGACCTATTCAAATAAAATGGCGGACCTATATAAATCAAAATGGCGGACCTATTCAAATAAAATGGTGGACCAATTCAAATAAAATGGCAACGTTATTATATTATTAATTTTACTGCAATTGAAGAGTACAGTTAAAATAAACTATATCAATGAACAACTAAGTAATTTTAATAACTAATATATATATGACATTGACGTTGCCATACATTTAATCTTAACTCTGTTTAATTTTAATCTTAACATTAATTCCACCTGGCCATTAAAATGAACAAAAATGAATAATAAACGACCAGAAAACGAAGAGACATTACAAAGATAGAAATGTTAAATTGCTAATTAGTATATTTCAGTAGTACCCTGAATAAAACATCGTTTGAATACGTTCTGCGGTTTTAGATCGCTCGATAGAGATATCGGATAGCTGTAATGTTTTTAGTTTATTATCTCGCATAGAGTGAAGCATTAAAATTACACGTCCAGTGTTATTTAAGGAATCGTTCAGTGTGTCGTGCACCATCTATCTCGATCAAATTAATATCGAATTCCCCGTCAAATTCCAGCGGGAACAGGAATATTATCGCGCGAGAAAATGACTCCGTTGAAATTCCTTGATATTCTACGGAGAGGATCCTCGTTTAATACTTTGACCCATATTTGGCTGACATTTGAATTTTCATGGGAACTTGATACCTATTTTGAGGGAAACGATCTTACATCCTAACTATAAACTGTTTTATATCGTTCCGGAAGATGGAATGATGTAGTACGAAGACATTTGAGTTGGTAATTGTCGGAATCGTTCTTGACGATAACTCGTGTGCATAGAGATGTTAACATTTGTGTGGGGAGCGTTCGGATGAAATTTAGTGGTAAAAGTGATGGTAAAATTCTCAAATTTCTCAAATTCTCAAATTCCCCAAATTCCCCAAATTTCTCAAATCTCCAAAATTCCCCAAAGTTCCAAAATTTCTCCAACATCCTTCCCAAAACCCTTTTATGCAAAACCGTCCACCTCCGATCGAAGTGGCATTACACAGTTTTCATAGATCTGGGTCACAATTAACCCGGAGTCCATCTCTCAACCGTTAAAAACACAATCACACTATTTTTCCCTCAGAAAAGAACGATCATCCGTAACGTCGAACGGACTGAATCCAGCGTCGTTTAATCGGGAATAAAATTTTAATCCGGAAAAGGGTCGCATTGTTTCCGTAAAACGTAAACTGTCCACGCGATTTCCATTTTTATTTCACCTAGCTGGTACGCGTATCCGTAAATCGATCGCCGGAATCCGAAGAGGAACACGAACCATCGAAAATCCGATCGCGGACAGTTTCATTGGCGGGCGATGTAACGCGAGGCGAAATGAAAATACCGCGATTTATATAAATTTCCCCGCTATAATGTTCGAAATGATTGATCGGCCTGGGTAATCGTCCACTTCGCGTTTAATTGTTCCGCGCCGGTTTTACGTACGTTTCATTTTCACGATGGCGGAATTTGAAAAATGTCCGCCGCAAAATTTTCACGGAGAAATATCGCGGCACTGACGTTTCACCTTTTGACGAAATTAGACGTCACGTACCTACGTTAATTTATGAGCCGGTCGAAATACGAGATTACAATTCCGAATTCTTGTTGTACACTCTTTTGTATGTTTGCTATTTTCATTTCTGTACAGATTTTTGTGAACAAGAAATTTTTTGGAATCAGAAAGTCTTTAGATCTTGTGTCAGACTTCTCTGGGGCTTAAGTTTGTTTTACAGGGTGTAAAGTATACTGGTTTATAGTATAATAGAAGATACACAGTTCTGAGCTGCGGTTAATCGGTGTTTCAGTTTCGACGCTCGAAAACAACGAGCGTTCACCGTAACTGATCGCGATCAGTTACCGCGACCTTGCTGTAAATAGCTGTTCACACAACTGCACTCGACGTTCAATCATTTTTCAGATATCAAGAGTTCACCTATGAACTTGTGTAATTAGAATTGAACACCTAATTCAATACTTAGTTCAGCTAAATATACAAATGTTCACCGTAACTGATCGCGTTCAGTTAGCACGACCTTACTGTATATAGCTGTTCATCCAATTGCACTCAATCATTCAGCCATTTTTGAGTACATCTACAAACTTGTATAATTAAAATTGAACACCTAATTCAATTTAACATCTATTTCACCTGAATGTACGAATGTTCACCGTAACTGATCGCGACCAACTAAACGCAACGATAATAAGATTGCGAACAAACTCACCATAAAAATGCGACTAAACGCAGTAAAAATAAAGATACTAAGGCACAATGTCGATGAGTTGTACAATTCTGAAGAGTTCGTAAGAATGAAAAGGTAAACGGAAAATAAAGAAGACGAAGGCAATAAATCATAGTTCGGTTCGCTATCATCGGCAAGACACGAACGAAGCGTTGTTCCCGATCAATAATTAATAGACAACAATAGGAGGTGCTAGGCGAGGGCAATTTAACCCCATGGGTCGGCCCATAAATTCGTGAACCACCCTGCGGACATCCGGTTCAGGTGGTGGGACAAGCATGGACCGTTGGAGGAGCACTCGAGCCACTCCATCAGCTCCTTCTCGAGTAGGCTTTCGGCATCAAAGCGGCTCGTCGCTCAAACATGCCGGTAATGGTTCAGACCGGCTCGAGTGCCCTGGCTCTGGGAATCCCCTTGTCCTTCTGTAGGGCTTTCAAACATACCCTTCGTCTCTCCGTGACCCGACGTCCCTTCCTCGTCCTTGGGGGACTACGCCTGCCACCCTACCGTTATCCTTTTCCCTTTCTAACCCTGAAACACCCTGCAAGGGTTAATTTTGGATATTGATTATGACCGAGATAATTTACACGTTGTCCCCGTGTAATCCTGCTACCTTTGAACGTATCATTTGTGCGGTACAGCCTTATTCGTTTCTGAAAGATCACGACGCACCGTGTGCGTCATCCATGCCTATGTAGGTTCCGGCCAAACCGTGCGAGATACGACTTTTTGTCAAAGGAGCAAACTTTCTTAAAATGGGCCAAAACCCCTAGAAAATATGTCGGAAGTGTCGAAAGATGGCTAATGTAGGGTCTGCGATGCGGGGAACCCCCCAGCGAGGGAGAGTGAGTGCAATTGACATAAACATTTAAAAACTGTTTAAAAAATAAACTGTAATGTCTACTGAATGTCTACTTTCATTCAAAAACTGTAAGCGAGAATAATATAAATCTAACTCCGATGTAACTTAGGATATCAGTCTATGAATCTGGTTCAAATCTCCCGTCGGGGTTATATTTGGGCGAATAATTTCGTACGGAAAAAAGGACGACGAGCTAAGATAACCTCAAAGGAGACGGAATTTAACGGAGAAAGTCGAGTTTCTTGAAGCGTCTTGAGCCGAGGATTTCGCGTGTCTGATGGAATTTCCTCGAGAATAGCCATAGAAGCTTTTCATTCGCACCAGGCCATACACAGAATCAGGCCTGGCTTCTAGTTCTTTGACCTACTTGCGACTTTTTCGGATTCGACACAAGCTGGGATACACCTGACACCGCGAAAACCCGAACGGGGAGCTATTTTCCGGCGAAAAATGTTATCGCGACGAAACTCGGTTTTCTTGCCGCACGCAACTCTGCGGATAAACCTTTAGAGGGAAAATCGATGCATGTCGTTTTTATGGGGTACTCTGGACTCTTGTTGCACTGATCTCTTTCGTGTGGTTATCGATCATATGTGGTCAAGACATAAGATTAGAATGCATATTACAGAGGACGAGTACAAGAATTTATAAATTTGTATGTATATCATTATTAAAGAAATAATTTTAAAAACTTGTAAAATTTCCTCTTGGTCAAATTTGTTTGAACAGCGTGAAACGTTACATGCCCGAAATTCCAATCAGACAGAAACGCGAGTGCATGTTTTGGTAGGAACGATAGCATCGGTCAACGCACATTATTTTTAATTTCAATCAGCCAGCTTTCGATTCGCGGCCGGTCGCGATATAAAGCAAACAGAGCTGATAATCGGTCTAACCGACATAAACGGGACACGTTTGTATGGACACTGACCACAGCTACGGCCAATTTGCGCGAGACTGTAAACAAGAATGGTACAAAGCAAATTTTAGCTTCTGGATACTGGAAATACCTGGAAATGATACGATCCCGATAACCATGCATTTCGGTTTTCATGAAAATTACTCTTCGAGCCTTGTATGATACTTAATAACGCACGGTTGACGCGAAACACACTTGTATCGTGAATTGCGAATTGGTTTTGATCGTTTCGTATCACGAAATTTTGTCAACGAACTTTTATGATAGTTTTGTGCACTTTAAATGAGAGTATAAATAATTAAAGTGACAAGTATAAATAATTAAAATGACAAGTATTACAGTGCAGACAGGCTTCACAGAATAATATAATTACTCTTATTACAATTGTAAATACGTGAACTACGCGTAACTCGTTTTAAATCTCCCGCGCGTTTACCAAGACGCCATGTTGCTTTCTTCGCTCAACGCTGCCCATGAATATTTTTATGTTTTATTGTTAATTAATGCACAGTATATTGATTTTATAACGCAGTATAATATATTTGTTATTAAACTTGAAGTTTTTGATGTTATTTCACATGAAAAAATAATTTAAACCAGTTATTTGTTATTTTATTTAGAGTAACCATTTCTTGACACATCTGAAGTAATTGTTATCCTACGTAACTATTCTTTATTAAGTTTATAATAATTATTTGTTGACTTACATAATGTAACAATTTATAAAGTAACAATTTATTGCACTCTACACAATATTTATTTTACACAAAGTAAAATTTATTATCTTATTCAAAGTAATTATTATCCACTTTACAGTATTCTGATATTACAATATAAAATTACAGTATTTATTACAATATAATATTACAGTATTCTTACATAATACTACGGTATTGTACTATAATACAACACAATATTACAGTATGTTAACATTATAAAGTATGCATCCGGTAAATTTATATATACGAAATCGTACGATGTCCCGACAAAGGAACTTATCGCGAGGGTGATTAGAGCATAGGTCGAAAATCTAGGGTGCCCAATTGATCGGTTAATTCTAGTACCGAGTCTCTGTATAGATCAATGGCCATGGAAATCGGCGCTGCGGGCTCCTGAGGACCCTTTTGATGGGCATAGGTATTTGCGAGAAGCATGACAGCCGGTATGCCACGTAATGGTCAAACACCGAGCGACCAGATTCGAGTGCTATTATTATGGCACCAGGGAGGGCACAAATTGACAGCCATAATTGGTTTAATTTCTACGCGAAGTTAGTACGTCTGCCATTCTCGATCTGCTGTACATCGTTAACCTGCATTATAACGTGCGTAAATCTTCCATATTGATCGTCCCTACGTTAATGTCCGTGCATTAATTATACACGTACTCAAGACAGAGATTTTACTTCAATTTTACTCTGTCTTAACAATATGTGTGTTTATGTGGTTATTTCGGTAACAAGCTGGTACTTCAAGTATGGTTAGGTTTACAAAGGTTAGGTTAGGTCGACAAAGTAATTTTAATTTGACAGAAGAAACCTTAAGGCTTAAATCCGTAAAAATATATTTAAATTATAAATTCGACAAAACTCAATTGGTTAATATAAAGGACTATTGATAAATAAAAAAATATTATTTTGTAAACTTTTAAAATGCTTTGATCGTTTAGTGTACTGATAGTGTCACCCTAGTGCATAAAAATGTAAAAATGGTGATTTCGAAAATTTCGATGCAATTCACCCGATAATTCACCGCCACGCAATTTCCCCGCGTGGAATGACGAATCATTGGATCTCTCCCAAAAGATCGAACGAAATTGGAGCACGAAATCAGCGACGTTTCATCCGGTTGGTTGCATAAATTACTCGCGATACTTGGCCAGCGATGGCTGTGTGCGTCGTGATGGTTTGTCGAATAATCAACGATTTGTAGAAAGGTATCATCTATGTATAGATAAAGGTATGGAAAGCAATTCATCAGCTGGCTATGTGCGTTATCGCGTGCGAACCCGTTATCGAGAGTAGCTATTCTAATTTCGCTATAGCGCCGTCTCTCTCGCGCTTTCTCTCTATGTAATTTAACTTCATGGTTTAATCTTTCCGATGCAAATGCGGGTAATAACGTAAGGGGGTTGGGGGTGGGACGGGGTTGAAAGTAACCGAATATTGCGAGATTATTAGGGAGGATAAAATCGTGTCATCGAATTCTGATGAAATATTACGAAATTGTTGACCAAAAATATTTCGGCTATTCACGCGGAATTTTATCCAACTGTTACTTTGATAATGGTGTTCGGAATTAGGGAAAGTGTGTTGGAAATTTTGGAACGGCTTGTTTAATTTACTGTTTTGTACTTTTGTGATAGCCAACAAATTTGAATTTTGGAAAAACACATTCATAAAATCACATCACAACATATGCATGAAACCGTATCAACATGTTCATAAAGTCACATCATACACATTCATAAAATCACACAAAACCACATGTGTACAATCAGAACATATACATAAAATGACACTAACACATAATTCATAAACGTAATTATATTGATACACATATGTGTATGTATTAATACATACACACTTGTATTAATGTATGATATAATAACATATACACATGTGTGCATGTATTAATATATTCACATATGTATGTCTATAAATATATGAATGTATTATATGAATACACATAAAACCAGAAAAACGAAACCACAACATAAACGCCCGCCAAATAAATCCCTAACCTAACGAATCTAAAAACTTGCGACATAAAAACCCGAACATTCTTCGCAGGTAAAATCTGCGACCGATTCTCGCAAACTCGTTCAATCTGCGAAATCCAAAAAGAGAATTATGATTTCGCTCTAACGAGAAGTAGCGACGCAAAGAATTCTTGGACGGTTGTTTATCGGGAAAGTTAAACAACAATTCAGCCGTGAAGTCGTCGGTTCGTCGAGCGATTCCTTGCCGGGTAGCGATAGAAAATAAAAAAAGAAAAGAAAAAAGAAAAGAGGGGAAAGAATTTTTTTCCGAGGACTTGCCAGCAAGGCGGAAGTTCCTGTTCCGCGAGTTCAAAGTAAACCGGCTCGGCTTGGCCGGAAAAAATCGACGCGTTCTCGAGCTGACGGCCTTTTAACGCCGGCCGGAAGCAGGAGTGCCACTCCTGACAACAGACAATTGCAACGCGACGAGAGTCGTTCAACTATAAACGACCACTACAATTACGAGAGGAATGCCACAGTGCTCTCTCTCTCTCTTACTTACTTATTCTCTCTCTCGGCTGGTTAACGTTTCTGCGAGGAATAATTAAGCAAATTTGCACCACCATTTCTGATTTAACTTGTACGGTAACACGTGACAAGTTGCTCTCGCTCTCGCAGCGACTAGTCACGTGTTTTGAGGAGCAACTTGAACGTCGATTGTAAGAGTGAAATTATGTGAAGGGTTCTCGATTCGTGGAGGTGTTACGTTGGAGGAGACAGGTATAGGAATTTGAGTTGTTGACTTGAAATGATAGGTTATCAATTTTGGGAATTTGAGAATCTTTTGGAAATTTTTTAGCGAAGTTTTGGAATTTGGGGAATTAGGGATTGAGGAATTAGGGATTGGGAAATTAGGGATTGGGGAATTAGGGATTGCGGAATTAGGGATTGGGGAATTAGGGATTGGGGAATTAGGGATTGGGAAATTAGGGATTGCGGAATTAGGGATTGGGGAATTAGGGATTGGGGAATTAGGGATTGGGAAATTAGGGATTGGGGAATTAAGGATTGGGGAATTAGGTATTGGGGAATTAGGTATTGGGAAATTGGGTATTGGGGAATTAGGGATTGGGGAATTAGGGATTGGGGAATTAGGAATTGCGGAATTAGGGTTTGGGGAATTAGGGATTGGGGAATTAGTGATTGGGAAGTTAGGGATTGGGGAATTAGGGATTGGGAAATTAGGGATTGGGGAATTAGTGATTGGGAAGTTATGGATTGGGGAATTAGAGATTGGGAAATTAGGGATTGGGGAATTAAGGATTGGGGAATTTGAGATATGGGGAATTTGGGATTGAGGAATTAGGGATTGGGAAATTAGGGATTGGAGAATTTGGAATATGGGGAATTTGGAATTTGGGGAATTTGGAATTTGCAACTTGGGGAATTTTGATATTTCTATATAGTATTTGGCGTGATTTTATCAACACGCGTTTCTTGTGATTTCATGAATATGTGTTCGAACAAATGAATATGTGATTTTATGCTTTTTTTGAATATATGATTTCATGCATGTGTTTCAACATGTTTACCCATGTACCTTCATTATAATATTAATTCCCTCAATTTCCCAAATACAAAGATTTGAATATCTAAACCAAACTTGACATAAAGAACCAAAAATGCAAAAATTTAAGATCTCATAATCTCGAATAACCATGAAATTTATGTGTATATATATTTATCCCGGACCAAAGATGGTCCAGATTGCAGCTATATGCACGCACGCATGTATATGCTAATGCGGCCGGGTACCCTGAAGATGTAGACGCATTGTTAGGTCGCAGGTAGACGCACAAGGCGTGAGCGGAGTTGCACGCAGCATACTCGCGAGTTAATATGGCTTCTATAACCATGAAGAGACGAGGTATGGGTGCAGGGGATTACTGCTGTATATCTATCACGCTGGAATACAGCATTGTACCTGAAATCCTGATATGGCATGCCCATAGGCCGCAGGAACGTCGCGACGCCAAGCGTCTCTGACGCGCGAATTACCCTTCAAACGTACTCCCACTGAATTTCCATGAGGACATGAAGATTTCATGGGAAGTTTAGAACTCTGGGAGACCGTTTTGGAACGTGTGTCAGATGACTATAACTCGTGAACAAATAAAACTAGATTTAGATTAAACTGCACACTGGACGAAATGACCGGTTCTACAGCTTCACTTAAAAATTTTATGAATCTATGAATTATGTTTTGTGATTAAATATGTACATTGTCGGTATTGGTTTTATTTACTGGAAACGAAGAGTGCGCTGGTTGTTTCGGGAAGTGGTCATTTATCAAGCGGTTATTTAATAAGTTTTGCTGTGGTTTGAACTTATCAAATATATTGCTTGGTCATCCATGTTGTTTCGCGCGGCCATTTTGTGTACCAGTCGTTGCAACAGGACCTGACTCTTTTTCATATAACAAGCCTTAAAAATGGCAAACGAATCTGAATCGTTGCTAAAAGTGAACAATATACTCTCGAGGATGAATTGTACGAGAAAGTGAATTGTAAGAAAATTGTTCTTTACAGATAATGAGATAAAATGTTCTCGGAGTTAGAAAATATTTGGAATTCACGTAAAAGCTTGTTCTGAGCCATGGTTGATCCCTGGAAAAATTTACAAGTTATTGTATAAAAGATTATTATACATAAAAAAAATCGTCGAGTAGTTACGGTTCTTTTTCGCAACCGTTTTATCGGCGGATTTCTTAATCTCGTTGTCGCGAATTTACTGAACGGAAGGAACGCCATAGCTATCGACGCTTCATTCCTACGGGAGGGAAACACGGTATCAGGAATGCATAGAAGAATCCATATCGATCGAATATTTACGGGAAAAAATGTGAGACACGAGGGAGATTCTTTGTTTTGTCGAAATTGAAGCTCTTAATAGAGCATCGCGGAATGCTGTGCAAGAAGTATCAATCGACGAAATGTCCCCAAGAATTTTTATTATTATCTTGCTGCATTACGGAAATATTCTGCGACTGTCGATTGTTGAAATATTTCTTATAATGAAAACTATAGCCTTCGCAATTTCCTGTCACATTTATTGAATTAAAATTTAACATTCACCGTATTAAGGTTTACTCGATTAAGATTGAGTTTGAAATATAATCGAATAATTATAGTTTTCATTGAATTAAAATTAAATTACCTCATTGCAATTTTCACTGAATTGTATTATGTAATTCACCCCAAATTAAAATTGAATTAGATGGTAATATGCTGGATTAAAATTACGGTGAATAATTTACACTGTTCTAAAATTGAATTAGACAACCCTAATTTATACCGAATTAAAATTAGGCAATTCTCTCTGAATTAAAATTAGATGATTCTAATTTACAGTAAATTAAAATTGAACGAGATAATTTTAAACCCCTGAAGTTATACATATAACTATTTATATAACTATGTATAAATATTACTATTTATAGTTCAATTAGTACGATAAATTGTACGAAACTTTTCACAGTAAGTGACATCATATCACAAGTTATGGGACGATGGTGTTAGACGTACTGTTATGGTGTTTCCCACAGCGGCACAATTTCGAACATGGCTCTCTGGCCAGTGACTTGGATCCCACCATGAGTTATGGCACAATGACTCGGATGCTCCCTTGCACGGTGTTTTGGATTACACCATGAGTTACGATACACAGATTTCAACAATCACATGAATCATAGACTGTGACGTTATGGTTTACTAACAAATTATACATTATTATGGAACACATCAATTTTTTCTTTAAATTTTTCAAAGTTCACAGAAATTATTTTTCTATACAATATAATCATAAATTATTTCCTAGATATTCTGTTTACATCTTCATAAATTATTCTTAAGATATTTTTCCATGTATATTTTTCTAAGTTTTGAAAGTTTGATGACTTTGAAAAGGGACTCAAAAAAGGTGTACCTGAAACCATTTTGTCCATGCAAAACGATTCAGCCAATTATTAGAAGTCGACAAAAGCAAAGACAAAAATGAAAGAGCTTTTAAGCATTGTTCCTCTTTCCTTCGACCTTCGCTGTTCGAACCGGTAATGGCATTGCCATGCCACTTCCGTCGCTGCTTTAGCCTCGTTCAAATGCCTACGACACGGTGGCTCGTGTTTCAAAGACATCGCGAACAGCCTTGCGACGCAACGAGTGCGATGAAGGCCGAGGATAGAGTCGACATGCGAAGAAACGAGGGAGGGAGATACGGCAGATTGCCGAGGATGAGCGTAAATCCAGCGAGTCTGATCAAAGTACGACCAGCACTACTTGGATCAAGGCAAGATTCCTCGTCCTACATGCATTCTCTTCTGCATGTGTCGGCAATTGTTAACGTTAAACAGTTAATAATTAAGACAAGTACTATTCCGTTTTATACAATTATAATTTAAGTAATATATTTCATAAGTTCAAACCACAGCAACACTTATTAAATAACAGCTCGATAAATGACCACTTCCCGAAAAAATCAGCGCATCAAAAAACTCTGCGTTTCCAATAAATAAAACCAATACCGACAATTTACATGTTTAATTAGAAAATTACAAAACGACGAATTTACTCGGAGGGAAACAATTAAAAAAAGGTTATCGAGTAAACGATGATTGAAATAAATTGAAACTCGTCGTTCGTAAATTAAATTTTATAATTTTCCTGCGCGTTGAAAACAGCATGGAGAAGTACCAGCCAGAATCACCTGTGCATGTATATACATATATGTACACATATGTGTACGTGCTTCATTCGCACACTCGCGTGTTGATTTAATTGAATTTTAGGTAGCCGTGTAATCGAATCCTAGGTACAACTGCGATTACGAAAGTCGTTCTATGTTTAATGCCCTGCAGGGAAATAGTAAATGCAATTTGGAACGTCCTGTGGCCTGGTTAATTTATTGATATCGGGACCGTCGTGTAATTTTCACTCGGTGTTAATAATGTACGATGGAGTTATAAACATGACACCTCTATGCAACAACGAAGAATTTGAAATAGTGGAAATATTGTGTATACTTGTAATTAATTTTGGGTGATTTGTTGCATTTTAGGTTAGGTTGACTCTGTAACACCTTTTACATGATAGGATTACTCACCTTGAAAGGTTGTTCTGAGAAGTATTTTTGTTAAATAATTAAAATGCACGTTTTGTATGTAAACAAATTCTCTGTATACTTATTGCAATTTTAGTGAATATATCAAATAAGTCATAATCGAATGTTAAAAAGAAATTGAAGGACACAATCTAGTATTAACAAAAACTTGAATGTTACAACCAGGTATTAACAAAATCTTGAAACTCATGATCAGCTTTTAACAAAAACTTGAAGGTGACAAAGAAGTATTAACAAAAAACTTGAAACTCCCATTCGAATATTAACAAAAACTTGAAAGTCAAAACCAAGTACTAACAAAAGACTTGAAACTCACAATCAAGTATTAACAAAAACTTGAGAATCACAATCAAGTTATTAGCATGGAGCTTGAGAGTCTCAGTCAAGTATTCATAAAAACTTGAAAGTAACAATCAAGTACTAACAAAAAATTTGAACCTCACAACCAAGTACTAACAAAAAATTGAAAGTCACCTTCAGCTACTAACAAAAACTTGAAATTCACAATCGCCTACTAACAAAATCTTGCAAGTCCCCATCAAGTACTAACAAAAACTTGAAATTCACAATCGACTACTAACAAAAAATTGAAAATCACCTACAACTACTTACAAAAACTTGAAATTCACAATCGACTACTAACAAAATCTTGCAAGTCCCCTACAACTACTAACAAAAACTTGAAATTCACAATCGACTACTAACAAAATCTTGCAAATCTATAAGAAAATCAATACAACCACAAATAAAAATGTACAAAAATCAGAAAAAAAAATTTTAAACTGAGTACAGTAAAAATTGTCGAGTAATTCATTACGTACCAGAAATTGGATATCAAGTGTCCGTTAAGAGAAGTAGAAGCATCGGGTCTACCACTTCTGTTAACTGGCTCTTATCCTCAGCCTACTCCTGATCCCTCTTTTGCTTTATCCGCTACTTTGCCACCACTACGGCATAATCATGACTGAAAATCCGCGAACGTATCAGGCTTTAAATACTTCTGTCGATCGCTTTGAAGAGCAGGACTACATGCCTCGCATGTACATATATGTTCATCTCTTCTTGGTGAACTGTTCGGAGTCTTTCAAATACCGCTGGCTCAGCGATTTCAACAGCAACGTGGTTGTTACTTTGCGGTTCAATAGCTCCTTTATGGGGATGTCTCACACCGTCGACAGACTTTCCGATTTTCCTCTTCACGTAGAATACTAATCCACTGATTTTTGAATTTAGGTTAATCGAATGTTGCGATTGCTTGCTTTGGGGGATGATTGTGAGTTCAATTTGGGTGGTGATTTTTATAAATACAGGACTACACTTACAATAAAATTGAGTATGCAATAATAATCAGAATAACATACAAATATCCATTTAACTTTTCTCCCAGTTTCCCTATTTTTCCTCAGTTTTCTCTTAATATTTAATGGACTTTGACACCAATACTCTATTGTAACAATGGTTCTCAAAAATCGTTAGCAAGGTACAGTTTAACGAAACGTATATTATAGCACGATATTCGAATTGTTTGAGCGATGTCTTCGCGCGAAGACGAAATTTCTCGTCGTAATTACACGCCGAGATATACAAGACCTGATTACACGCGGAAATAATTTCATGGCCCTTTGTTCTGATGTTCTGTTGCAGATACAAGTGTACGGCTTCAATGCTGAATTGTATCACAATATGAGCGAGGCGCAGCACAAGAGTCAAGGCTTGGTGGCGATATCGTTAATGGTTCAGGTAAGTAATCGATATTCGCTACAAGTCTTTATCACCTTACTTCGTTAACTCGTATAAAATATTTTTTTGTTCGTTCGGTAACCTGCGTGAAAACCGTTCACGCGATGTCGAGTGCTAATTACATGGAATTCGAACATTGTGGCACAGGGGTAGGCTCGCGGATGTTGGGATAGGAAATTTGAAATTTGAGAAGTTTGGAATTTTGGTGGTTGTGAAAATTAAAGTTGTGAAGTTAGGGAACTTGAGATTTCTGGAAGTTTGGAATTTTGATATTTGGGGAATTTAAAATTTGGGAAATTTGGAATTGGGGAATTTAGGATTGGGGAATTGGGGAACTAGGAATTTGGAATTTGGTGAATTTGGAATCTGAGAATTTTGGAATTGGAGAATTTGAGATTTGGGGAATTTAGAATTTGGGAAATTAGGGATTTGGGGAATTTGTGATCTGGGGAATTTGGAATTGGGGAATTACGGATTTGGGTATTTGGAATTTGGGGAATTTGGAATCTGAGAATTTTGGAATTGGGGAATTTAGAATTTGGGAAATTAGGGATTTGGGGAATTTGTGATCTGGGTAATTTGGAATTGGGAAATTAGGGATTTGGGTATTTGGAATCTGGAGAATTTGGGATTTGGGGAATTTGGGTTTTGGGGAATTTGGGATTTGGGGAATTTGGAATTGGGGAATTAGGGATTTGGGGAAATTGGAACTTGGAGAATTTGGCATCTGGGGAATTTTGGAATTTTTAGAATTTTTGATTTCTTGAATTTTCAAACTATGCACTCTGGCACTTTTCAATTTTGAAATTATAGTATTTAAAAATGTCGCTATTAATGAATTTTCAAAACTTGAAATTTTATAATTTAAAAATTTCAAACTTCAAAATTTTTCAATTTGAAATTTGATAACTATAAAATGTAATAATTTTGAAATTTCGAAATTTCTCAAATTACACATAATTCTACCACTGCAACACTCACCATAGCGTGCAAAAATATTCTAAATCATTTAAAAAAAAAAAGCAGCAAGTTCCTATACTTTTATAATTCATTCCACATACAAAACGTCATATAATATTTTCAATAATTTTCTCGTGTGCCTAGTATCAAAGGATACTGAATATCGTAATCGTGAAAATAGGGTAAATTGTAGAGGCGAACGTGGCGCAGTACTCGGGTTGCTTGTTATTCGATAGCAAATGGGTTACACAAGATTTCCATAAAACAATTTGTATAATGGTTGTATGTTGTACAGCATTTTCAGCTACTTTCAGCTGTTGTTTCAGTTGATACCGTTTGCGTGAGCGTGTTACGGATTGCGTGTACGATTACGTGTGTACGAGAAAAGAATTTCTTAATGGATTTTTGATGGCACGTTGCGGTCAAAGTCGACTGCCATTTAAAGTTTTCTCTGCTTTCTACTTGCCTCTTCTTTCATCGTGCTTTTTTAAGTTACAAACAATACAGCTAGATATACGTGCCGTGTTTTCTATCAATTTTTAAAATACCTCGTTAACCTGCTTTAATTTCTTTGATATTACTTTTTATTCTTTCAATCATTTATTTTTGTCATTCTATATTCTCATATTTTTATTAATACTCGATTGTGAGTTTCAAGTTTTTTGTTAATTATTAATTGTGATCTTCAAGTCTTTGTTAATACTACATCGTGACATTCAAGTTTTTGTTAGTACTCGATTGTGAGTTTCAAGTTTTTGTTAGTACTCGATTGTGAGTTTCAATTTTTTTGTTAATTCTTCAAGTTTTTGTTAGTACTCGATTGTGAGTTTCAAGTTTTTTGTTAATTCTTCAAGTTTTTGTTAGTACTTCTTTTGTGAGTTTCAAGTTTTTTGTTAATTCTTCAAGTTTTTGTTAGTACTTCTTTTGTGAGTTTCAAGTTTTTTGTTAATTCTTCAAGTTTTTGTTAGTACTTCTTTTGTGAGTTTCAAGTTTTTTGTTAATTCTTCAAGTTTTTGCTAATACTACATTGAGACTTTCAAGTTTTTGTTAGTACTCGATTGTGATTTTCAAGTGTTCGTTAATACTAGGTTGTGAATTTCAAGTTTTTGTTAGTACTTCTTTTGTGAGTTTCAAGTTTTTTGTTAATTCTTCATTGTGATCTTCAAGTTCTTGTCAATATTACATTGTGACTTTTAACTTGACAGTCGTTTTCAAATTTTTGTTAACACTTCATCGTGCAAAATAATTATAACTAATTATAAATAAATAATTGATAATTATAAATAATTAAAAGCTATATAACTTAAATTTTGTTATAAATTATTCCGTAAATAAAAATATCGATCGAAATTCAATAATCGTGAACAACCATAGAAACTAATAATTACAACATCGAATTCCCCGACATTCTCTATTAATTTCTCCCGTTAATACCAGTTACACTCGCGAAATGGAATCACCAGAAGGGAATTTCGAAAGTTTTGTTTCCACGAATAATCCCATTGGTAACTTTCGCAGTTTCCTTGGGTCTGATTGCTCGCGTTATTATTACAGAATAATTATTTCGATCGGAAGGACACGGCAAACACGCGATACCTTGCTCGCAAACTCGACAATAAATTTCAAAGTTGCTCCACGATGAAACCATCCCTCGTCAACGTCGATTTCTATGGCCTCCATCCCCACTTTCGAACCCTTTTGTTCTTGTACGCTCGATTCTTTCGCGAATCCTTGTCTCTCCCCTCTAATCGTCCAATTAATTTAATTAATATTCCTCTAAGCTCATTAGAGTAATGATCGGATACTGTGATAAGCTCTTATTTCTCCTTATTTCAGCCTGTATTAAAAAAAAAAATTCTTTTTTTTATTTGGAATATTGGTTCAATTAATTATTTAAAATATTGGATCAATTGTATTGATATTATTAATTAATTGTATTAATATTTTTAATTAATTGCAGTGATAGAATTAATTAATTTTATTGATACTGTTAATTAATTGTATTGGTACTATTTATCAATTGCATTGATATCATTAATGAATTTTATTGATACTGTTAATTAATTTTATTGATACTATTTATCAATTGTATTGATATTATTAATTAATTTTATTGATACTGTTAATTAATTGTATTGATACTATTTATAAATTGTATTGATATTATTAATTAATTTTATTGATACTGTTAATTAATTTTATTGATACTATTTATCAACTGTATTGATATTATTAATTAATTTTATTGATACTGTTAATTAATTGTATTGATACTATTTATCAATTGTATTGATATCATTAATTAATTTTACTGATATTTTTAATGAATTGCAATGATATTAATATTGAAAAGTACACCTCCACTAAAAATTCCAGAAATTGCATCTCAAAAATGGGCCAATAAATTTGTGCCATCGAAAAATCCCAAGGTGGGAATGATAAAGAGGAAAGTACGGTGCAATAAATACCCGGTTGGAAACAGTTGGAACGTAAGAAAGAGAAGTAAAGAAAGAAAGGAGATTTGGTTGGCGATATTCTTATGGCAGAACAATTATTTCGCTCGGACTCTCGCAAACAAACAGCCAGCCGACGTTTTTCGCGGACGGTCGGCGCAGTTCCGAGAGTAAATTCCAAAGTTTCGAAGGAAACATTCTGCTTTCACCTGCTCGTTTCACCCTCGCATTTTCTCCTCTCTGTCTATATTTCTCTTTCTCTTATCGTGGAACCGGCGTTCCGCTAGAAGAAACTGGAAAGCTCGAGCGACGAGGCAACAAACGTGGGAAACAAGCGTTCATGCTTCTGATTTCTGACAGAATGCTTCAACAAAATCGGGTCTAAGTTGACTTAAAGGGTTCGTCAACACGTTCATTCGTTCTACGGCTCGCTTTCCTTCCCTCTGCTCTATTTCTCGACGCCCCTCTTTTTATCTTCTGATTGTACATGGTCCCTAGGTTGTTTGGAACAGGAAGCAACATTTTCTTTGTAATCAAACTTTTATTTTTCTGGGGAATAATTGGGAGATTTATCACGTGTTGCTTCATTTTTATTGGGGATGGTGATGGAATTAGTTGGTTAAATAATAAAATTTCAGTCACACTTGATAATTATACTAATTATTTGTTATAATTTATGGCAAAATTTGGGGAATTTGGGATTGGGAAATTAGGGATTGGGGAATTAGGGATTGGGGAATTAGGGATTGGGGAATTAGGGATTGGGGAATTAGGGATTGGGGAATTAGGGATTGGGGAATTAGGGATTGGGAAATTAGGGATTGGGGAATTAGAGATTGGGGAATTAGGGATTGGGGAATTACAGATTGGGGAATTACAGATTGGGGAATTAGGGATTGGGAAATTAGGGATTGGGGAATTAGAGATTGGGGAATTAGGGATTGGGGAATTACAGATTGGGGAATTAGGGATTGGGGAATTACAGATTGGGGAATTAGGGATTGGGGAAATATCGTGAATTTGGAATCTGGGAATTTTGGAATTGGGAAATTTGGGATTTGCGGAATTTGGAATCTGGGGAATTAGAGATTTGGGAAATTTGGAATTTGGGGAATTTGGAATTTGGGAAATTAAAAATTTGGGGGATTTGGTATTGGGGAAATTTGGCATCTGGGGAATTTGGAATTTGGGGAATTTTGGAATTTTTAGAATTTTGGATTTCTTGAATTTTCAAACTATGAAGTTTTGGCATTTTTCAAGTTCCTAATTATAGTATTAGTGATAATTTATATCAAATTATACTTGATAAAATACAAATGAAACTTTTAAGTTAGTGAAATTTATTTATTTAAAAAATAGTATATTTATTTATTCTTTAGTATAAACTTTTAGAAACATCTGTTTACGAGTGTCAAAAAATATAATCACAATAAATAAAAATTATTTTAGTGCATAACAAAATTATTACAAAAAATTCTCTCGACAATTTTACATAAAAAAAATGTTAGATAATTATGTCAAAACATAGAACAGTTCTAATAAAATGAATAGAATAAAAAATGTATAACTGAATAATTAACGAACCCTTAATAATAAATTATACAAAGAATAATTTCACCCAATTAGAAAATTAACATATTTTAATTAAAGGCCTTATTCATAAAATATTCATTTGCGGCCATTAACGAGTAAAATATTGAAACGTTAATATTATAATATTAAAAAAGTTCCCTTTCATATTAAACATTTCGTTAAACCGGCGGAAATATGAAAAAGAAATTTCCGAGCGTTAAACAATCCCCACGACGAGAGAGGGAAAGTTTCAACTTTGCAATACTCTGTCAGAATATACGCCTCCTAAATTTTTTTACGAACGTTCATTTAATACGCGATAAATTTCATATTGCCCCACTGAATCTCATTTTTCGCCTTCTCTTTGTACCCACCTGCACGTGGTTTAATATTTTATCACGGGGATAATACGAAACAAAAAACCGACGGTAAAACGTACTTACGTCCGGAAGATTTCCATCAAAAAATTTATTACGACCCCTGGTTATCGTCTTTATTATTTTTTTTTACATTGTTTATCGAAAATGACAACGTTCTCTTTTTTCGGGGGGGGGAAGTTACGAACTGGCACTAATGGCACAAAAATTTTCGCCAGTTACCCGAACGTCTCGCTCCGCTCGAGTCTTTCCAAATCATTAACCAAAAATCGCTCGACGCGAAATTAACGAGGCGAGACGAGAAAAATCTCGGGGAAAAACTCATCTGGCGACACGGATTTCCCGCTTGTGGAGCTGCCGTGTTTTGTCGGACTTCCGGAGTCGATTTCGAAGATGAAAATGTGCTGTCGACGATTAAAATTCATTTACCACTATTTTAGTTTGATACTGGTTTATTGTGGAGGATTTTATGGGACGTTTATGATTAATTTGAAACATCGATTTGTAAAATAATTTTGGGAAAATATAACAGAACGGAAACATAACCTCTAAATATGCATCGATGTATCAATTTATCGATGTAATTGTTTTTATGCAAAAAGAGTAATTATTATTTAATAAAATGTCAATGTTGTTACGAAAATATCATTGTACCAATATAAATGTATTACTGATCATGTATACGTGATGTGTTACTTCGAAAAGAGTCATCTCATATAATATTAATAAATTAAAATTTAAACGAACAAAAACTAGCTGAACATATTCAATTTTTATTATAGAAATAATATTCTAAATTGAAAAATACCAAATTATGAATCCAGCTTTAATTAATTTCTGCTACAAAATGATCCAGCTTTTAATTAATCTGTTACAAAATAATTCAGTTTCTAATTACATCGTATTACAAAATAACAGTTTTTAATTAATTTTGTGACAAAACAAAGTTCACAGTGCACCAATGTCTAAATTTTGGAAGCATCATAAATGAACGAATGCGCCGGCCATGTAAAAGCGCGAACTTGTAAAAGAATTGTAAACGATCCCAAAGCGGCTGCAACCCTTAACAGGTGCTCGATCTCTCGACAGGGGGTGGGTTCGTAAAAGCGTGTCATGGCGGGGGGTGGACCGTGTTGACGGCTGTAATTCAAACGGATTATACCCCGGGGGTGTCTGAGGGATGAGATCCAAATGAGTCGCTACCAGCGTAACCTGTCACCCTTAGAACAATCCGGACCACCCTCTACATATTTTCACTCGATCAGTGGGTTACTGTTCTTCTGGATCATAATTTTCGTTTTCGGTATTCTCTGTGCTGGTAGACAAGTTTTTGGTATTTTTTGTGATGTGTGTTGTGTCTCAGAACATATCTCACCCTCTAATGGCATTTGGGGAATTTGGAACTTGGGGAATTTTGGATTTGGAAAATTCGGAATTAGAAAATTTGGCATTTGGGAAATTTAGAATTTGGGGAATTTGGAACTTGGGAAATTTGGAATTTGGGGAATTTGGAACTTGGGAAATTTGGAATTAGGTGTTTGGAATTTGGAGAATTTGGCATTTGGGAAATTTAGAATTGGGTGAATTTGAAATATGGGGAATTTGGGATCGGAGAATTTGGAATCTGGGAATTTTTGAATTGGGGAATTTGGGATTTGGGGAATTTGGGATTCGGGGAATGTGGCATTTGGGGAATATGGAATTTGGGAAATTTGGAACTTGGGGAATTTGGAATTTGGAAAATTTGGCATTTAGGAAATTTGGAATTTGGGGAATTTGAAATTTTGGGAATTTGGAATTTGGGGAATGTGGAACTTGGGGAATTTAGAATTTGGAAAATTTGGAATTTGGGGAATTTGGAACTTGAGGATTTTGGGGAATTTACTAACTTTCACTAATTTACAATGACGTATATTGTAACATGTAAGGGGTTGTAAGATTAAATTAAAAATTTTTAGACTTGCAAAGACAATTAAAAATAGTAGAATTAAATTGTTTAACTTCAAAAATCATCAAATACTAATTTTTATAAAAATACGAGCAAAAATCGAATTGTAATTATTATCATTGATCTGATTGTTTATTAAAAATAAAAATATTTATTTCAATACAGTAATTGATCCTCGTTGTTTGTTAAATATTTACAAAAATACAATAATTGATCTTATCCATTTAAAAATGTCACGTTAAGTTACACAATTAAGTGAATATTACAAAAAATTGAGAACACTTCATAAAAATTCAATTTCCCATGTTTGTACCAAGAAAAGTAATAACAAGAACAAGATTACAAGGATTTCCCGCGTTAAGCAAGTTTAACGATCAAAACCTGTTAATATTTTAATTTCTTCTACGTGAGTCGTAATCTTGTTAAGCTTGCAACTTGATATCCCTTTATTTTTCATTTCTCAAAGCGTGTCTAAAAATTGCACCTGTAATTTTATGTCTTCTTTTTGTTTATATAAAATTATTATAGAGAAGAAAATTTGGATAGTTTTTTAACAGTTACGTTATCAAATAATCCATGTAACATAATAATGTGTATTCACTTTGCTGCGTTATATCGAGCTGAGAATTTGATTATCAGTTAATAAGTTATCGTGCTCGGAAGCTAATAATCCAACCTGCCTCCATTTTATCTGCCGGGTGAAGACGCGATAATTACACCGGATATTGTGAGAATATTCACTGCAGATTTCCTACCTTAATATTTTTCAGTTGTTTCTCCGAATACTGATTTCAACTTTCTGTTATTTATTTACTTTAACTAATTTCAAATTTAATTCGAAATTATTCAATTTTTATTAATTTTATCGATTGTCAATTATGGGAAATAGGAGGAATTTTGCAAATATGGGACTGGTAAAAATTATTATTAAATTATTGCAAATTGTTATTACTATTAGTTACTATTAATTACTATTGTATATACCTTATTCTATCAATATTTTATTTTGAAAAAATACCTACATTATTAATGTCTTATTCAAATATTTTATTCCTTTAAATTATTTTTATTTTATTAACAATATTTTACTAATTCAAAAGAGCACATATTAATTAAAAAAGTACCTAAAATCAAAATTTTATTACAGAATACCTATCTATGCTAATTTAAGATCTTGATTCAAAAAAAATATGTTAACGAAAAAAAATATCTCATGTCCCATGTTCCATGAATACCCGATTTCCAAAGAAAGCATTAAATTTTAACAAAAGCATTATTACCAGATCCGATTTCCCAAAGAAACGCATCGTGCATTACGCGATTTACTAAAAAGCTAAAAAAAGAGAACGTCGAAGAGTGCGTTCATCGACTCGTTCCACGAAAGAAACGACTGAACTCTTGATTTATTCAGTACGGCCGGATGAGCTTTTATTATTTATCGTTACTTGAAAGTTGGCGGGCCGGTTTATCCGGCTTTTACGATTACCCTTAATGGCGGCCAGCGTAGAACTTTCGAAACGACTGGTTGCCTTCACCTCTTTACGCGATGCACTTAGCAGGGTCGAACAAGCCCGTTTTCATGGGAAATCGATGGAAAACGTATTAGGGCATAGAATAAACGGACCTGGTCTAGACTGGACCCTACCCACCGATATCTAATCGTGTTCTCGATACTCAAAGAAATCTGCTGTCTGTTTCAGCTTGGCGAAACACTGAACCCTGAACTACAAATCATAACCAGCGTGTTCAACAAAGTTATTCATCGTGGTGAGTGCTTTTGATTTCTATGAATTATCGTGCATGCTGGTATAATCTGGAAAATTCGTATCGGGAACAGTTTTAACCTTTTACTACAACGGCCATCTCTCTGTGAGCTGGAAACACAAGATAATATTTGTTACACTTATTAAATAATATTTGAATTAAAATTATATCTCGTTTTTAATATAATCGTTAATGAAGTTCGATGCGATACGGAGCGTCTTGTCGGGTAGCAGTCTTAAGATAGGATCTCTCCATGGTCCGCGCTAGGCTACAAAAAGGGGTACCATTTCAATCTCTTAGGTACGATGCGCCACTAGGTGGACATCCTCAGTTTATAATCAATAGAAGACATTTTGTAATCGAAATTTATTATGGTTTTCTATTTATAATTACTTATCTGTCTATTTATAATTAACTAGTTATCTAGTTGTCTTTAAAGTATTTTTCAGATGTGTTAAAATGATGTGCTGTACTCGTACTTTATAATCGACGATTCATTGTAATTTCCCGTTAAATGCACACGTCTACGCCGCCATTGTACACTATCAATACACATTTACGCATTAGTGCTTCAGACTACCCAGTTACAGGCTTTCAACACGATACACCCAGCTCCGTTAACGTCTGCTTTTGCACGTGGAATATTAATTGTTTCGTTCACGTCGCGTTCTATGATTACGATTTATCTTCTGTTCCTCCGCATCGTCCTATTAGGAATGAATCGTTCAATAATTTCGTCAAGTTCTGTCGCGAATTAGTATTTGAACATTTATTTATGGTAATGTCTAATTTATTGAGGACAATAAGATTGAATTATACTCTTATAAGGAAAGTTCATGACCTTTACATCACCGATTTTATTCAAATTTGGTACAGTTATAGAGTACAGTAAGAGTAACCATTCTGTAAAGCCGTAGAGTGCAACTCTCTGAAATAAGACAGTAATTTATGTTTAAGGTACGTGAGCACTTCATGACCTTTGCAATACCGATTTTATTTAGATTTGGTACAGTTATAGAGTACATTAAGAGTAATCATTCTGCAAAACCATAGAGCGTAACTCTCTGCAATAAGTTCAAAGTGTATGTACTACAGCAGATTTATGAAATCAAATGTTACGAGTTAGAACCCACAATCCGTTCTGTATCGCCGTCCCTGAAGTGGCCGACAATATCGAGTCTCGACGAGATAAACTTACCCTTTCTCGAAAGCTGGCACGGATATCCGCCACGGAGAAGTGACTCGTTACCTTAAGAGAGTCATTTTCCCTGTCCCTTTTTTCCACCCTCTCCTTCCGTCCCGTTCTCCCTCCTCACCCTCGACTTTTCACCCTTTCGAGTCGTGTGCCACCCTGCTCCCCATCCCCTTAGCCCGTAGCGTCGGCACACTCCCTTTCCTGGCACCATTTTATTTATTATCCGGGGTTATCCCAGCGACACAGACTGCGGCCAACTTTCCAGCGAGGCTCGCTGAAGCGGCCCGCACGGTATTTGGTGCGTGAACCGCGTATTCATCGTGTAACGCCCTCTCCCTTACTCGCAGCAACAGCTGCTACCACCGACATTCGTTCTCTGTCTGTTTCACCCCTTTGCTACGGGGACTCGGTTTTTCAGAGCCCTAACTCTTCCGCGTGCTTCCACGGAAGACCTTTTGATGGTCCACTAATTGCGGCCGCGTCTTTCAACCGCGGACACGCGACGATGAATCGCGCCCCTCTTTTCACCATCTGACAGCATATCCGGCTATGTTGCGCCCTGGGGAATTTTAGCTGCTTTTTTTTCTGAATCGGATCCGTTCGATGTGTTTCGTGTGGGACGAGGTTTATGCACTGTGTACCTAGGCCTAGGTTAGGTAGGGTTAATCAATTTGGTTAGGTTAGTGGTGTTACCTGAATTACTGGATAGGTTAGGGTAATCATAAAATTTCTCCCTAGATTCTCTCTAAACTCTCACCCAAAACTTTCATCAACGCTTTTCTACCAAAAATTTCCCAATATCCCACTTTTTCAATCCCCTAAAAAAAAATTCGATAAAAACCCTCTGCACACTTCGCTCGCGTCTCGTTTGTCAGGCAAATGGAGTACAACAGATACGTACAAACATCCAAACAAGATGACAAATTGCAGCTCTCTAATTGTATTCTCGGTGAAGCTCGACAAAAATGACGAATCGGAACAAAACAACGGACGAAGAAAAATAGAGATAGAAATCATAAGAGAATCCCCTTTTGTCGGCAATAAACACGACGGAGGAATTTCCAAGGGAAAACGGAGGAAAAGGATCGGCGAACGCGTCGGAGGAATTCAACGAAGCATGTCGATACTTCCCCCGAGGACCTTTCGCTCGTGTCCTGGCGTTAAACGATTCGCCGTGGAATGGCTTTTTACGAGGACACGGCATGGCGTCGTATCGACACGACACCGTGGCTCGATTTACAAGGGGCAACGATGTTGTCCGACGCCGGTGTCTGGCCAGCGAGCATAAATTCGGTGTGTCTGTGTATTTTAATCAATACCCTGTTGACACCGCGACCACCGCACATAAATCATGAGACAATGGGGCCGGACCGACAGGGGGGTGGATCTAAGTATTCCATTGTAGTGGCATCGGGCGACGATGCACGCTCGTACGGCACTGTCGACAACAATGGAACCTGATCTGCCTGCTGGAAAACTTTCGAACTATTTACCGCGAAATTTACCACGTGACTGTATCGCTGTGAGAGTTTATTTGTCTTTCTTTTACGATTACGATTAATCGAATTGTTTTGATGAAATATGGGTAGTAGGTTTAACCGCGATTCTCAAGTTGAATATATATTTTTCCTTATTTCATCACTTTCAGTGGGATTGTATTGAACAAAATGTGTGCAGACATTTACATAGTGTGCTACAATAATGAAGTTGCAAAATATTGAGATAGTGGAACTGGGAAAATAGTAATATAGTGGCATAGCTGAGGTAAAGAAACAGTAGACTCGATATAATCCTCTAATACTTGAACTTTCTCCAGAACCCCAATTACAAACCAGTACAATTTTTACCAACAATCAAAGACCCCGATATAAATCTCGAAAGCACATGAATCCATAAATGAAATATAAAGGAAATATTATTACCCAAGAAAGAAAGTAACCACAATAAGCATCCGAAAAGAAGATCCGTAATAGAAGAAAGTCAATGGGGAATCAGAAAGCACGCTTTCCCTTAAAGCACACGTCCCAAGGAAAAAGAACGATGATACATCTTAGGTTGTCTTTCATCCTAAACGGTCCCTGTATTATATGGAAACGATAAAATACGGGGAAAGAGACGAAATAAGACAAGCACAAGCCAGCGGCCGGTGAATATGAATATAACGTGTGTCTATGCGCGCATTTTCCAAAGGGAAATGAAAAATGCGACGCATTACTTGCCAACGCTGCGAGCAAATATAAAATTCTTTATGGCTTCTTGCTTCGTTCGGTCTGTCGTGCCACGGTGAATCTGCTCTTCGGTGTAATGTAAGCATTTATATTAACTCCGTGATATACGAAACAGGTTAGACGAACAGAGAGAGAGAGAGAGAGAGAGAGGGAGAGGAAAGGAAAAAGTGAGCGGAAAAACTTTTTGCCGTTACGATTTCCCGGAGACTATTTGAAGGATCGAAGGAAATGAGTTCCCGTGGAAGTGATGGAAACACGATGCCGAGGAATAAGCAAAGAATCGCTCGTTGAAATACGACGTTTTTAGAATCTCTTCTGGGGCTTTCATTGCTGAAAAAATTTTATTAGTGTTAGGATACTTTTGTTGCTTCTTTGATGTGTGTGTGTGCAGGTGGTGATTTGATGACTTTTAGGTGATAGAGTTGGGGAGTTTTAGTAGTGGAATGAAGTTTGTGGTTATTTCATGAAGTTTGATGGGGGAGAGAAAAATTTGTGATTTTTAGAGATTTGGGAAGTTGGGATTTTGGGGAATTTGGGATTGGGAAATTAGGGATTGGGGAATAAGCAATTGGGGAATTAGGGATTGGGGAATTAGGGATTGGGGAATAAGCGATTGGGGAATTAGGGATTGGGAAATTAGGGATTGGGGAATTTGGGATTTGGGAATTTGAGATTTGGGGAATAAGGGATTGGGAAATTAGGGCTTGGGGAATTAGGCATTGGGGAATTAGGGATTGGGGAATAAGGGATTGGGGAATAAGCGATTGGGGAATTAGGTATTGAGAAATTAGGGATTGGGGAATTAGGGATTTGGGGAATTTGGGATTTGGGAATTTGAGATTTGGAAAATTGAGAATTTGGGATTTTGGAAATTTAGAATTTTGGAAATTCAGAATTTTGAAAATGTAGAATCTTCAAGTTTTGGATTTATGGAATTATAAAGAATTGATGAATTGTTGAATTCATGTAATTCAAATATTTCAAATTATTCAAATAATTCAAGTCATTCAAATAATTCAATTCATTCAAGTAATACAAGTTATTCAAATAATTCAAGTAATTCGTGTAATTCAAATATTTCTAATAATTCAAGTCATTCAAGTCATTCAAGTCATTCAAGTCATTCAAGTCATTCAAGTCATTCAAGTCATTCAAGTAATTCAAATAATTTGAATAATTCTAGTAACTCAAGTAATTCAAATAATTCGAATAATTCCAGAAATTCAAGTAATTCTATCAATATCTTCGAATCATTCGAAATTTCGAATTAATCGTCCATGAAACTCATCCCCCGACACTGTTCAAACATTTCAACTTCCTCATCAGTTCAACAACCAACATTCTACCGTATAATAAGAGAACAGAAACGCACGAAGAATCACGGTAACAACTTTCAGTTGTTCCTATTCAACGTGGGTGCGTCAGAACGTATCTTGAAACCCGTGGCACACATCGTAATAGCCGATGCGTGAACCCGTTCGCAATAATAATTAACAGACGCTTTATTCATTTAATATCCTTGCGAATCATCGTCCGTCGATTCCTCGCACGCGGCGGTTGCTGTTCTGAAAGGGCGCGAGCAAGAGCCCGAAGAATGCTAGCTCGCGAAAGCCCGCCATTAGTCGGACGAAACAAAGCGGAAACGCGCGATGCACGTGACATTCCCGACCCCCGTTCCCGGATAATAGGACACGGCGCTTTCCCGGCCACCAAAGTGGCTCGTGAAAGACAGCAGACACAAGCCACGATGGATTTTTCTGCCTCAGATCCGACTTGTCGTTCTGAATGCCACGCAGTTTCCGCTGCGACCGTGTCCCCGGCATTGTTCGCATTGCTTGCGAACGCGATTTACGCGCGCGGCGCACGGTTTACCCGCCGCTTCGAAAAAATCGACGAGCACTCGATCCTTTCACGGTTAATCGCGACTGTCGAACGGGTGACGGGGAAATTGCTTAATACGGAGAGGGTTTTATCGGTGGGGGATTCTTCGATTTGGGAATTTGGGGATTTGGGAATTTGGGAATTTGGGAATTTGGGAATTTGGGAATTTGGGAATTTGGGAATTTGGGGATTTTGGGATTTTGGAATTTTGGCATTTGGGGATTTTGGAATTTGGGAATTTGCGAATTTGGGAATTAGGGAATTTGGGGCTTTTGAAATTAGGGGATTTTGGAATTTTGGAATTTTGGAATTTGGGAATTTGCGAATTTGGGAATTAGGGAATTTGGGGCTTTTGAAATTAGGGGATTTTGGAATTTTGGAATTTTGGAATTTTGGAATTTGGGAATTTAGGGATTTTGGGGATTTTGGAATTTGGGTATTTAGGAATTTGGGAATTTGGGGATTTGGGAATTTGGGAATTTGGGGCTTTTGGAATTTGGGAATTTAGGAATTTGGGAATTTGGGGATTTTGGAATTTTGGAATCTGGGAATTTTGGAATTTTTAGATTTTGGGATTTAGTAATTTATAAATTTGAGAATATGGAAATCTGAGAGTTTGACAATTTATCGATCTAGGGACTTTATCCTTTGGCAATTTAGCAATCTAGGAATTTCTTAATTTGACAATAGTAGAATTCGAGAATTTAGGAACTTTTTAACCTGGCAACTCGTCGATCTAGGGATTTTTCTTTTGGCAATTTAGCAATCTAGGAATTTCTTAATTTGACAATAGTAGAATTCGAGTATTGAGGAACTTTTTAACCTGGCAATTCGTCGATCTAGGGATATTTCTTTTGGCAATTTAGCAATCTGAAAATTATTCAATTTGAAAATGGTGGAATTTGTGAATCTTGAAATTTGTAAATTTAAACATATCACAGTTTGGAAATTCACAGAATCAAAATTTTTTAATTTGGAAATTTAATCATACATGGAATTGAAAATCTAGGGATTTGAAGTTTTTGGAATTGCAGGGTTTTGAAAATTTAGGACTGTGAAAAATTTAGTGATATTCAAAGTTAAAAATCTAAAAATTTCGAAATTTTAGCTTTTCAAATTAAGCTCAAATAATATTTGAGTATCTGGAAATTTGGGTTATTCAGGAATTTGAATTCGCGTGAAGCACCAGATCCATGAGCCCACTAGTTTAATCACATTTCGAAAATAGCCCAACATCAATTACTAAATCTCCGTAAAACCACCGTACATTTCAGCCCGTAATTAATTGAAAGTGTCAACGAACCAATCCTTCCCGTCTCCTCGCCATTGAAAATTCTTGCGTTTCAACGATGGAATCCGGCAAAATGCATCTTGCATTTCTGTTCAGCCGAGCTTTGTCGGTGTTCTTCGTTG
This sequence comes from Megachile ligniseca, assembly GCA_945859555.1. Taxonomy (NCBI): domain Eukaryota; kingdom Metazoa; phylum Arthropoda; class Insecta; order Hymenoptera; family Megachilidae; genus Megachile; species Megachile ligniseca. The sequence goes on from OX243792.1 coordinate 5,298,747, forward strand.
CAGAAGACGCCACAAAGGGAGCGTTTCATCTCAATAGGGGTGAAACGGCAACCGGCGCGGCTATAAAATACAATTTCAGGGGTGTGTTGGTTTAATAGTCGGGCATGCCTCGCGAATATTTCATCTATTATCCGCATTTCGTCGGTATGCCGGCATCCTAGCGTTTTGGTAACGCGGCTGCAATGGTTGACGTGTCCTATTGGCCGATGTTGGATGCTTGTGTTTCTCAAAGCATCGACCGGTCATTGTTGGCCACCCTGGACAACGAAACGGGCTGCGGTTGCCCCGTTTCCAATGCTTTGTTCTCACGTTCGAGGGAAACTCAAGAAACGGGAACCATGTTGATCCGTTGCTGAACGGACCGGGAATCGACGAGGTTGTGGCTGCCAAGATTCTTGCTTTTCTACTTTTTCTGCCGGGACTCGATCTTTTTTAGTTCTAACCGTCAAGTCGATACTTGGTGGATCATCGCTGACTTGTGATTTCATCTACAAATTTATTTGTGAAATTGTTATATTTATGCGTTGATGGACAGCTACTTAAGAATCAAGAGAATTGTGGGTGCCATAAGATTTTTGCTTTTGTACTTTTATTGGTGGGGCACTTCAAATATTTTTGTTTCTAACGTACAACTTGATACCTACTTGATACCTGATACTTACTTGATACTTGATAATTACTTGATACTTGATACTTACTTGATACATGATACTTACTTGATACTTAACACTTACTTGATACCTGATACTTACTTGATACTTACTTGATACTTGATGACTTGGAAACTTGATATCTTGGAAACTTGATATCTTAAAAGCTTAATAACTTGGAAACCTGATAGCTTGGAAACCTGATAGCTTGAAAACTTTATAAATTGGAAACTTGATAACTTGGAAACTTGATATCTTGGAAACTTGATAACTTGGAAACTTGATATCTTGAAAACTTGATAACTTGGAAACTTGATATCTTGGAAACTTGATAACTTAGAAACTTGATATCTTGGAAATTTGATAGCTTGGAAACTTGATAACTCACTTCAAATCTTCTTATTTCTAGCCTGTAACTCATCACATACTTCAAGAATCATTGCTGACTTATGATTTCACCTATAAATTTAACATATCAAATTATTACATTCATCCCTTGTTGATCAACCACCCTAGACTTCATTTACCTTATAAAATTATTATATTTTAATATTTTATACATCCCTAGAAGAAGAAAATTTGTTAAATATCAAGCTGTGTATTTATAAAATAATTCCAAGCGTACCCTGAAGTACCATAATTGTTTAATATCCCCCCATAATTTTTTATTAGAAAAATTACGCTTGACTATCATTACCTCAGTGCTTATCAGACCATTATACTTTTAGTGACAGATCTTAATAATAGCAGTATATAAACAAATTAATTTCCAACGAAGAAACGCGGAATCCCATCTGGACGCGGTTTGTCGACTTTTTATTTGAAAGTGCAGCTGCGACACGCATCAGGCGAACGGTTAATATTTGCAGCCGGCAAATGTTTCATCGACTTTAGCCCCCGCTGGCTGCGGTGTCTCGTTCGAAAGCGAGAATTTTTCGAATTTCAAGCTGCTCCAGTTTCCTGTGTCGGGCGCGTGGAATTTTTATCGCGGACTGAATCCGCGCGCGAGCGGAGAGACGCGTGACGTTAAATAACAGCGCGAATGGAAAGAAGCACGCTCGAAAATTGCGAGCGAGAAAGAGTGTTTGCTCGTTTACGCCGGGAACAGCGAGGAAGAGTGAGACGGCCGGTTCCAAATTAGCCGGGAGAAACGCTGCGAAAGAGGATTTATAACTATGTAACGCGGGGTAGAAGCCTCATGCTGAATACTAATAATGTAGAATGAGCTTTGAGGATAAAGTCAACGTCGTTTAAAGTAATGGACGAATGTAATTTCTTCGCTGAGAATTTATTGCGATACTAAATATCATTAATATTTACTGCAATTCAATTTTGATATCATTGTGAATTGAACGAAATCTATTTGTACAGTTTTTGTGGTTGGCAAGCACGACGTTGTAGAGTTGTGCAGCCCCAAAATCGAACGGTTCCAAAGTTGCGAGCTGTAGAACTCTAAGTTTTGAAAGTCCTAAAGATATCAAACATCAAAAATATTAAAGTTTCGAAGCCTAGAAAGCATAAAGTAAAGGAATATTAAATGATAGAGTAGTTAAATCGTGTTAAACTTGAAAAATAGGACGTAGCTCTGCCCTAGAGCCCCCAGCGCAGGGAATTATCGAGATTTCGCCGTCAATTTCGCCCTATCTCATTTTTTCCATCTAAATCTACATTTCCACGATTATTATACTGAATTTAGCAAGAATAATTTTATAATTATCAAATAATCCACCGAAACAGAAAATACTGGCGAGGATTGTGAATTTTTAGTGAAATATTTTTGTAGAAAGGTGGAAGACAGGTGACAAAATGGCAAAGACAGACGCAACAGGTACAATGATATTTTATTAACGTTGCCTCGGAAAGAACGGAATATTTTTCGGAGCGTGCCGAGTTCAATAAATTTACACGTATATATTAGTCAGTTGCCGTTTATCTTCGAAGCTCGTTCAAGATTTACTCGGCCCAGCCTCTCGTTCCTTCGACGCCCTCAGAGCGTTTCTCTTGTTCGACGAACAGCTCGAAACTTTCCAACAATCAGATTCGGCCTACGGCCTGGGCGAACAAGTTTTTCGAGCAAAAGTTTCGATGGAACAGGCTCTGCTTAAGGAAACACGATGTCGAACGACTGTTCCATTAGGAAGTTCGTTCGAAAGTGTTGCTCGATCTGATCGGTGCCCTCGTTTATTAATCGAATCACGATAACGGTTCAAACTGAATTTGAGTATCGTTTTACGGCCGACGAAATACGCCCGGTGCAAAATTCGCCGCTTTATTTTTCTTGTAACTTTATTAATTACCATTGGTAATTGATTTTTACTACGGTACGAAGGAGCTATTTTTGAAGACTTTTTGATATTGTGCTGACATAAAAGTGATTGCACTTCTACAACACGAAAACCAAAAAAGAGCAGCAACTCTGAAAGAGTAATGCTCGCACTGCAATTTCTGCGTTGCTCGAATTTCTGCGCAATTTGTCAGACATTCGAAAATTCATCGTCAACATTCTCGAAAACATAAACGATCGAACGAGCCGTGACACGTTTTCTCCCTTTTTCCTCTCTACTCTGCAGCTCATACGAGTTAATGCATTTCATTAATCACACCCTCTGTCCTTCTTTCCATTTGGATTTCAACCTTTCTTCTCGCGATATCCGCGCCACACTCGACGCTCTTTTCCATCCACGACACCTCTTTATTATTATTTGTCACCTGCCCGGGGCTGCTCTTTTTGTCTCGTGGCCTTTCTGCTCCTCGCTCGACGCTTCTCTCCCAGAGACGCTTCGATACAAAATAAAATATGACCGTCGAGCTTGATCGACGATGTTCTACGATACCTTCAAAAATCCTCCGCCATTTGTTTCGTACCATAAATGTAGCAGTATATACCAGGTGTACCAGTTAATAATAAACGGTTAATAGAAACGGTAATGCGAGTACGTTATTTGTTCGATGTTCATATTTTTGAGGATGCATGAAAATGTTGAATAATGGATGATGGGGGTTTTAATTCTATTGGTTTGGTTTTGTTATTTTTCTTCAAATACAGAAAATGGTGTTTCAAAAGCCATAGACGCTCATATGCCGCTTGCGTCCGCCGGGGGATCCCTGCCCTACTCAACATCTCCTCCGTTAGCCACCTTACGGCACTTTTGACAATTTTCCTAGGGGTTTTGGCCCATTCTAAGAAAGTTTGATTCTCTGACAAAAAGTCGTATCTCGCACGGTTTGGCCGGAACCTACATAGGCATGAATGACGCCTGTACACTTGTATGCTAGGTGTACCGGTTCATTTCGGCGCTGGATTGCACTAGACGCGTATTCACAGTCTAAACCCATGTTATTTTCTTACTATGACTTACTGGTACCCTATCACAAAGTAGTCCATCAAAGGTACTGCCACTAAGTGTCCTTGATATAGGTGTGATTGGGCACAGCAGACCTTGTGGGACTTGCACACTTTAGCACCCATCACAACTACTGAAACATTGGTATCACTGAAATTACCTATAAATTAAATTGTATTTATACTTAAAAGGAATATTGTGCATTTGTCTCTAATCTGAACTACATTTGTCCCAAGTCTGATTGAGTAGAAATTGAGTCAAAGTATGTTGAGTGAAACGATCAGAAATCCTTGTGATCGAATAGTAAAACGGACAAAACCCTGCTGGAAAGCGCACTCGGAATTCAAACAATTCGCTCCATTAATCATCGAGGGATCTTCCATTCGTTTCCCGCGTCGCGTCGATTCGCGGCCACGGTTGATATATCCCCGTCGTCGGGGCTGTTCCTTATTATTTATCACGCGACCGTCGGGGAGACGGCGAAATCGGAGCGCGCGATAAATAAAAATAAAAGCATAGAGACACGTATTCAGGATAAATGGGTGCGGATTCTGTTAGAAAAAGGAAGCGGTTCTGAAGATACGGGGATAAAAGCTCCTCTAAGCTCTGAATGCTGTCCTAAAAGTGTTCCCTCGCCGAGGGAACACGGAGAGAACAAGCCGCGGCCACACATTTATCCGTTGTGTCATGCCGCCATCTTGTTGGCACTCGTTTTCCTCCTTAATGTCGATGAAATGGCCGGCTTGTGGCGTCGACCTGGCGTCGCGACGGCCTCTTACATGCCTTTCATACGGAACTGAGTCTCGAGTGTGTATTTGCCGAGTATCCGTTGATTTTTATTGAAGCTCGATTAATGACGTCGCTTGCGAGATTCCTTTTTACGAGCTGCGGCCGACTTTCGGTCTAAACGACGCGCGGGAGATTTGAATGGGATGTTAACTGGTCTGGGGAGATGTGGTTATTGTATACAAGGTCTGTGTATGTTAATTATGTGTAATACATTAACAGTAAGAGTTATAGTATAGGTGATAATATTGTTAATAATATCTTTTGAACAATTTGAATTATTTGAATTGTTTGAATTATTTGAATTGTTTGAATTGTTTGAATTATTTGAATTGTTTGAATTGTTCGAATTATTTGAATTATTTGAATTATTCGAATTGATTGAATTATTTGAATTATTTGAATTATTTGAATTATTTGAATTATTTGAATTATTTGAACTATTTGAACTATTTGAACTGTCGAACCACTTGAACCCTTTGAACTATTTGAACCATTTGAAGCATTTGAACCATTTGAACCATTTGAACTACTTAAACAATTTGAACAATCTAAACAGTCTGAACAGTCTGAACAGTATAAACAATCTGAATAATCTGAACTACTAAAACTTGCAAATAATGGTATCAATCCTTTCGATACCATTAAAATCATTCCCCATGCAAACTCACAACGATAGTTTCGAACAACAATCGATCAGTTCTTCTCCCATAAAATAGAAGACGTTTATCTACACACGATGTTTGACGATGAAACGCAACGTCAAATCGCGGGACCAAAAGCGATTTCCGTCGATTTGCCGTTCAGTCGGGTGAAATTTATATTCGTCGCAAGTTCGCGGAATTATATCGCGTTCTCTGTTCAGAGGAGGGGATGCACGTATGATCGGCACTCCGCGTGGAAGTTACGAACGACTAAAGGAAACACGCTCGAACACGCTCGTCAGAGCACTCGAAACGAGTGCGCCGTGATATTCCAGGCGAACCTCGTGATACCTGACGTTCTCGCATAATTCACCGTGTGCACAGGGATCAATGAGGGGAAAAGTGGCTCGAGTGTCATTCGAGATGTTGATACGGATCGTTTTCTGCCGAGAAACGGATTTCCCTGGCAACTGTTGCGTTTCCGGATATCGAGGCTGGGTAACTGGAAACGCTTAAACGATCATCCGCGGTTTTCTCTTTTTACGTGTGGTGTTACGGACGCAAACAAACTCGAAAATTCGAGTATCTGATTTAGTGTTCGAGTGGTTGCAGAATTTTGATTCGAAACTTGAACAATTTGTGTGTTTATGTTATACTTGTTTGGGTGTTTTGATGATAATTGAATAAATCGAAGAGAAATATTCGAGAATAATTGAATAATAGGGTATTTGAGAACTGCGATTGTTTGGATAATTCGAATATATCAAGATTTGAATGATTTGGATAATTCAAGTACTCGAATATTCGAATCATTTGTATAATTCGAATACTCGAATATTCTCATAATTTGGATAATTCGAATACATCGATGTTTGGATGAATTTAATATTTTGGATACTTTGAGTAATTTGAATATTTGAATTATTCGAATTTCAAACTTGAACCTCAATAATATTCGAATATTCGAATTTTCAAGTATTTGAATGTTCGAATTATTCAAAATTCAAGTTTGACTCCTACTAGATTTTGAAAATTCGAGTGTTCTGTTATTCAAGTATTCACGTATACAAATTCAAGTATTCTAATTATTGAATTTGTAATTCGAATCCCACCATTATTCAAATATTCGAATATAATTTACAATCCTGATAAAAACTACTAAAACACTAAAACTGCTCGGATATTCATCATTCGAAGTAAATCAGTGTAATTTTCAACATAAACTCGAAACAAAAATCGAATTATCCATCACTTCTCTAAACTCGAAATTAATTCCATCGATTATTCGTGTCCGTTACGAGTGTTACGAGGTAACCGAATTTTCTTTTATTGAATCTCCAGGTTTGCCCGGGTAAATAGATATTGCATCGTAACAAAGTTCTTTTTCCGTGGCACAGAGCGTGGGCCGAGCTTGTTTTTTTCAAGCCGGCAGCCTCGCGGGTCAAAGTTCAAAGAGCACCACCGAACGAATATCGAGTAATTTTGTCGCGTTCGAAATAACGTTCTTGAATATGCAACGCAACGTCCGAACGATAGAATAAGGGGACGCGGCGAATTTTGATCGTTTAGCATGCAAATACACCCTCGAATCCGTACGATGCGACTCACCCTTTTTCTCCGTTACATCCACTGTCCCTGCAAAAAGAACTGCAAAACACTTCCGATCAAAAGTGCATCTTCTACCTTCGGCCAGATTGTTTTCACTTTGTCGCGAATTCGGCCGTTCTTGCTGTCACATGGGATCAAAGAAATTCGTGACAAAGTTGAGGACAAAATTGGCCTTTTTGGGGTAAAAAGGTTTTAGTACGTTTTTGTATCAAATAAGGAAAATTTATAGGTCAGTTGGCTAGAGAGAATATTTATTTTTTTTTTAAATATTTGTTCAATTTTCTTTCTATTTTTTTATCTATTTTTTATGATATTTATTCAATTTTTTATCTGACCTTTCATAGCATTTGTTCAACATTTCATCTAACATTTTCCTAATATTTATAAACGTCAAAAAGTTCCCCGTTCACAAAGGTATGAATATTTAAGTATGATCTGCGACGTTAGAAGCAGCACTGCGAAAAGGTCAGAGGTCAAACTATTTCCAGATAGCCCGGGTAGTCATCTTATCTTCATTTCAGTCCAATGTTTCTTCGACTGTTCCTATGTAGCGTATGAATATCATATTTTGATTGTCAACGAGATAAACGTCAGTGCTAACAAAAGATTGCTATTTCTGTGCAGGCGATGCTGCGCCGGTTCGTCATCTGTCCCTGAAGAGTCTGCTTCCGGACACGAACGGTTACATGACTTATGAGGGTAGCACGACTCATCCAGGTTGTTGGGAAACAGCCGTATGGCTCATCCTCAACAAACCCATCTACATAACAGCACGAGAGGTGAGTCAAACTTTGTCGTCATCGTAAAGTCTCGAAACGTGCGAAAAAATGAAAGGCCGCCATTAAACTTGAGGCGGTGCAAGTAAAACTTTTTTATTTTTCGTATTTTCGTTATGGAACTTTTTTTGATGGATTGGTAACGTTTTTCTGAGTAAAATGAGTACAAACACGATGGGATTTGAGTTGTATTTACTGATTTTATTGACGATAATGTGCTTTGAAGTGGAAAAAGACGCTGCGGCAGAAAGATGTGTTAAGACTTTTATTATTTTTTCTCCTTTCTTTGTACAATTTTTACCTACATATTTCTAATCTCTTTTAACATATTTATTGTATTATTTTAGTGATATATTTAATTTTGTAATTTTAGTGATATGATAAGTGAAATATTTAAAATTATAAATATGTTCTGAATTACGTCGTGTTTGGACTCATTTTAATCAGGAAAGTGTCACAATAATTTTGGTCAAAATTTCTCGTCAAAAAACAAAAAATCCAAAATAATTTATTCTTGCATTACTCTACGTTTGATACGAACTAGATAAACGTGTGAATGTTGTACTAGAATAAAAATATCTAAAATTTATGCTCGTCAATTTGAAAATAGATCCGAGATAAAGTATTATCAAGCTTCCTAATATATTTAATTGCCGAAATGTAGTCTCGAAATAATCCTGTCCGTCAATGTCACGGAAATAACTTGTAATATCTTTAAACGAAGCACACCACCGAAATTAATTATTACGAAGGAAGCGAATCCAATTTCCCGAAAGAGCTTTCACGTTAAGGTTCGTTGAATTTTATCAGTCTTTATTAACAGACATTAAATATTTAAATACGCCATTGACATTGATATCCTGAGTGTATTGCTTTCGAGATCCACTTTAACCGGCGGATTACTTAACGGAATTTGCAAAATACATATTTATCTTGCAGTAAGCTTAAGTAATTAATACATACAATAGACATAATACGTATATATAAATTTCCGAGTTAAATTTTTGACCACATAAATTTTTAGAGGGTGAATTTTATATAAAAAATTCTAATTAAATACGTTGGCTACAGTTATTTTACGTTACGATTATTTATCGCAGTTTCCATTTAGGCAACGAATGTATAAATAATTAAGCTCGGTCATTGATATCGATACCCTAAGTGCATTACTTTCGAGATCCACTTTCGCGACGTCAGAACGTTCGCGTTTCTTGTTCCCGTCCATTTTCCCCGTGCCATTACTTAACAAGCTCTGCTTTACGGTTAAATATTGAACGAGGGAATAGCATCGTTACATCGTAATCCTAATCCCATTTCCAGCTTTACGCACTAAGGAGACTAACGCAGGGCCCGGAGAGCACACCGAAAGCACCCTTGGGAAACAATTCGAGGCCGCTGCAGGATCTTCACTTCAGGACTATACGGACAAACATCGATTTCCACAAGGTGAATTGACCTAGTCTCACTGTTTATAGAAACCATTTTCAATGGTTAATTATGATACGGATTCTTGAGTCACCTGAACGGTTTAAATAATTAGATTCGTGGATAAATAATTATACGAGTAAATAAGACAACTGAAACTGTAATGCGAATACGTTATTTGTTGATGTTCGATGTCCATGTTTTTGAGGATGCATGAAAATGCTGTGTGTTGAATAATGGATGATGGGGCTTTTAATTCTATTGGTTTGGTTTGGTTATTTTTCTTCAAATACAGAAGATGGCGTTTCAAGAGCCATAGACTCTCATATGCCGCTTGCGCCCGCCGGGGAAACCATGCCCTACTCCATATCTCCTCCGTTAGCCACCTTACGGCACTTTTGACAATTTTCCTAGGGGTTTTGGCCCATTCTAAGAAAGTTTGATTCCCTGACAAAAAGTCGTATCTCGCACCGTTTGGCCGGAACCTATATAGGCATGAATGACGCCTGTACACTTGTATGCCAGGTGTACCGGTTCATTTCATAAACCCATGTTATTTCCTTACTATAACAAAACGTCGTACAAATTAACCCCGCTATTTTGTAAACACCCTAACGACAAATAATTCACAATTCGACATGAATATAATTAAGAATATTGTTTTGTGTTTTTGTGTACAGCGGCCGGATGCCAAGTGTCCATCAATGGCGCAGGACATGCACTATAGAGGTAACCCAGGACATTACCCAGGCTCCTTTGGCCCCCAAACCTCTTACCATCTAGCGAAGGGATTGTCTCGATGAGAATCTGAAAAGATGACTTCTTTTTTCCAGCCAACAAGTGGCAAGGCGATGGATCCCTTACGCACAACGTCGTCTGAATCTCAACCGACTACTACGGAAGACAGACGTTTCGGCTGTCAACGCGACAGGTTCACGCGAGATCATCTTATGAGTGAATGGCACAAAAATAAGCTTTAGAGGAGTACGATTCGTCCAGTGACAGATTTTCTAGAGTCGATGTAACACGATAGACTTGATGGATTATTATCCGGAATAACGCCATCACCTATTTTCGGAAATAGATATCAAAAATTGAAGCCGTTTTGTCGCCAGTGAAATATTCTGCAATTTTTATTTGTTGTCTATACTTGTATTTGTTATGTTTTGTTTTCATTTTATGGTTTTCATGTTTTCAGGTCGGAATTGCAATGTTTTATAATTTTTATTTAGTTACTTACATTGATATGTATATTTGTTAAATACATTTTATTTTGATTTTATGGAAATTCGTTATTATCTGCTTTCTAAAAGTGTTCTATAATTACATATTCATTCACATTCGTTTCTATTATATATACTTTCATTAAAACATTTCTAGGTTATGTTTCAAAATTTCAATTTTGATGTTTCAATTCATTTCAAAACTACATAATTATTGTATACCAACCTTGCAATACCTCAAAATTATGTTCATCTTTAAATTCTAATTCTTAATCTTAACTTAACCTTGCAAAACCTAACCTAACCTCAAACTTAATCAAAATCATTACGTCCATCAAGTTTGTTAAATTCTGGAATTTGTTCTTCTATCTTGAGTTAATCTAACCTTGCTAGACTTAACCTAACCTCAATTAACACATAAAAATTCTCTATATTCTTCACAATAGTACTTTAAAATTTGTTGTTCTATGTTGATCGAATTGCTCGAGAATTTACAGGGAGAGACGATATCTAATGTGAGACGATCCCGGGTTCCAGGGGATGATAAGTGTATTCCTGCGGGATAGAAATTTGTATTTGTCGGTGGAACACGTTCAGGAAATCGTTCCTGTCGTTCTTTTCCTCTGGTAGCCCGGATCGTGGCAAATGTACCGTCGAATGGAAATATTTTGAGGCACGTTTGTCTCGATGAGCGACCTACATGAAGTCGATTGAGTGTAAAAGAAAATGGCCGGTGTAGAAAATGGCCGACATATAGATTCGACAACTGAAATATTAATGAAACCATTTTGTGGACCTGAAGAATGGCGATTTAATTAAACGAAGTGTATAAAAACTCTTGGACATCAGTATTAAAAGAATGACCATAAATGTTAAGACAAAACAAATCAGAATATTGGAACTTATATTGTATATAAATTAAAACAGAAATATTAATTTGTAACTGTATCAATGAGTAAATGATTTTATTGAAACAAATTTTTCTTTTAATTATTTTTAGTTTAAGAGCAACATTGATATATTTAACTATTTATCCTTGAATCTTTGATATAGTCTTTGACTTTATTTACATTGTTATATTACATTACTAATATTATTGAGGTTATGTATTATTTATGACACTAATATTTATGGAGTTTACAATATTACTGTTTATATTTATATAAATATTATTGAATTTATCATAGTATCAGTTAATAAACATAATTCATAGTCCAGAAAATTTCATTAATGTTTCAGAAATTGTTGCCCGGAGCGCGGCCATTTTGTCCTCCACTCACGCAATGGCCACGTCTTGGCGCGAAATTAACCGGAATTTGAAATTCCTTTGTTGCGTGTCTACAAATCATTCACTGGAGTTTTGTCTCTGCGAATTTTTTCAGCCGACCCTTTCACTGGAACCGTGTTGACGGAAGATCGATCGCTGTAGAGAGAACCGCGGTAAATCATTTTGTACATCGATGAAGAATAATTGTTTCCTTCTATGAATAAACCGATTGTATTACCGTTGCATTTTACCTTTGTCAATCGTATTTAACTCTTCGAGTGTCAGGTTACAAAAAGTTTGACTGACACGTTTTGCACCGGAATCTGTCGTCTATTCTGGCGGAAACTATTTTAGTTGAATAGGTTAATTAAATGTGGCGCGAGTGGGAAGTACGGAATTGTTTAAAATTATAATAACCATTGGTAGTCACAAAATTATTTAAAATTGTAAGAATAATTGCAGATATGAAATTATTTAAAAATGTTTAAAATTGTTTAAAATTAAAATTACAATACCAATTTTTATTAATCTTTTGTTATACTCCAATTTGCAAACTGCAGCAGATTTAATATTTTTTATAAGTGAATCTTCCAAAATTTTGTTTTAAACTTTTTTGTTGAATGCTCCATTTTTGAAGTCAAAGTGCAAAGTATCGATTATATAACATATATCTGTACGTTTGTGCGGAGCATTTATATAGGAAAAATAAAATATTCATTTAACACGTTCAATTCCGGAATAGCGATAGCTGAACTGCGATGAAGCAACAGATTTTGAAATATGTGAAGTATATTTTTGTACGGTCCTGAATTAGTGTGTTCAATTCTGATAATTATATATTTTATAATTTCCTGTTTTTTGTTTTGTGTTGAGTTTGCGTAATTTTATGAGTTGTCAAGGAATAGTTTTTGGGGAAATGTGTTTTAATACACAGTTGGGACTGAAGGTGTTGAGAGAATGAAATTGATACTGCAATTATGAAACACGTGTTGATATTAAATTATATTTCATTCGATACAATCGGTAAGTGCAATCGATCTGATTTATTTTCATATATCGCCGAAAAAATTCAAAAATTCCAATATTCAAAAATTCCAAAGTCTGTAATCTACAAAATCTCAAAATCCCCAAAGCCTCAAAATCCCCAAAGTCTCAAAATCTTAAAATTCCAAAGTTCCAAAATTCGAAAACCCCAATGTCCCAAAATCTCAAAATAACCAAGTCCCAAAGACCAGTCTACAGAATCCCAAACTTCCAAAATTCCCTAGGTTCAAATACTAGAAAACCCCAAAAATGTCAAGGTCCTAAAGTCCTTTCCAAGTTTTCCTTAAATTGTCCCCTGAATTTCCTTATGTTGTACCAAGCTACCTCTTTAAGCCTTTCTTAAATTGCCCCTAATCGTGTCCACTAATGTCCACTAGTACCCACTAGCCTCCACTGATGATCACTACTACCCACTAGTACCACCGATGCCCACCGATGCCCACTATTGTCCACAATTGCCCACGAGCTCTCCTAGACACCAAATCTGCCCACGACAACTCTACAGCGACGACTGCTAAGTGAAAGGGTTCGAAAAGAACGAAAGCAAAATCGTGTGCCTGTCGTTGTTAGCAAACTAATCCCGCTCGTTCCGCTTGCACATGCAACGGTTTCGCTCCAGACGTCGATTGGGGCTAACCGGTCAGTAACGAGCTGATAAACGATCGACATACTTGACAGGTTTTTGTCAATTATTTTGTAGCCAATACACGTAACGGCCGCTGAACAAGCGACGAAAACTAATTCCACGAACGTTTTCCCTAGGCGGAACGAGCGATCTCACGAAAGCTAGCTCGATATTTAGGGAATAATGAATTTGTGTGGATGGTACGAATCGAAAATCGTGTGCTAGACCAACCAGTCGCGAGAACAATTTATCGGGTTGTTCGTAGCTTAGGACGATCCGGCGCTTTTGTATATAAACTAAAAAAGAGGACACGTAAAACTACCATTGAACTAGGTGTAAGCAGATTTAAAGAGGACATTTAGGGAGACGATGAGAGAGGAGAGTGTGTATAGAGACTAACGTTGTATCATACGAAAGTGAACGTTTAACGATTGTGGTTAATGAATAACGATAATAATAAACGCAACGTTATATTGTACCGGTTCATTTATTTCGTACCTTAACCTTGCTTCGACTCCTGTTTCTTCGAATAATTATTGCTACGAGTGCTATGATCCGTGTTCATGTGTTGCAAATAGTTAAACATAGTTCACAGTTTGTTATTAAATTTACTGCGCATGTTTAGTGCTCAAAGTAACCGACTGCGCATGTATATTACTCATAATAAGCAACTGCGCATGTCTAGTACGCAGAGTAACTGACTGCGCATGTCTACTGCGCATAATAGCCTACTGTGCACAACTTTTGTCATCAGGATCACTTTCAAGATGATTATCTTAACAAGATAGGGGCAAATTTATCAATCTTTCAGTCAATTCAGTTATTTCTAATTATCTTCAATCAATTTTGGTACATTAAGATGCAATAATAATGCACAGTAAGGTTCATACAATAAATACAGTACACACGAAGTAACTTTACTGCGAGTAAAGTTAACTGTAAGGTTATTCAAAAATATTTAACCAATATAATAGTAATTTCACACATCTAAAATTTTCGTACACGCGAAAAGTAAGTTAAAATAAATTATTTTCCAGCGTTTCGCAAATACCCATCGTCACATTTCCCCGCGACACGAAATTAATCACCCGACACGAAACTACCTAAGTGGTATTATCAGAGTTTGTTTGAAAACGGACTTAGAGTTAAATTGAAACGTTGTTCAGGATGTAAGAACCGCAATATCGATCGCGGTGCCGCGAATAAACGAGCACGGCCGTTTCTGCGGACGTTCGAATAATTATTCGAAGAAACAGACGATCCGTGCAGTTCCTTTATCGGGTGCGGATCCCGTGGGACGAGATTCCGGGACGATCGAAAAATCCGGGTTACATTGACAAATTGTCTGGACGGGAAGTGGGTCGAACGACGGGCAAAGTTCGCGCCTCAGAGCCTGTGTCTCATCCTTCATTAATTATCTCCCATTGTTACGGCAACTTTCGACGGGGCGTCCCGGCTCTCTTCTGGGACCTGGCAAGGTAAGTGAATTTCATTCTACCAACTTCTCGCGCGAAAATCACGCGCCTACCGCTGCGGAACGTCGCTTTTGGATTATCGATCATCCACCATGGGACATACTTGCACAGTCGCTTTTGAGTCAATTTTGCGACTTCAACAACTACAGGCCCTTTCAAAAATATTCCACAAACACCGTAACGCAACTCCATGTCTCTCAATGCAGATTTGACAAATTTCACCTTGCACTCAAGTTCAAGGTCAAATTCTTTTATTACCTTTTCTCATAGTACTTGGTGAGAGGATAAAATATGAATAAGGAACTATAGGTGAAAATTTAACCGTTTTGTCAAAACACAAGGTCAAAGTTTAAGTTAAAGTTTGACCTTGAAATTCCGGGGAAGGTCAAACCTCTAAATTTTCAAATTTGCTCCGGAATTGTTGCATTCCGAAACTGCAGCATACTAGGATTCCCAAACAGTTCAATTCTGCAGAAGCGGAAGCACGATTCGAGGTGAAATAATTAACGGAGCTCGAAAGGGACTAATTGACAGACGAACGATAAAACGTCGCGATCAAATTGCAATCGAAGCTCCTCGACGATTTGGAGCACGTCAATACCTTCCAGGAGACGTTGTTCAAAGCTTGATAAGTGTGTCGGGTTGCTTTGACACGGACTATTCTCCACGGACTTGTCCCGATGTGACGGGTAAATTGAATATTTGGCTGTTTCGTTTGTCAGAACTGTTGGCCGCGCTTGAACGTTTGACATCAATTCTGCCGTGCTTTCGAAGACCATTATCGCGGCGGGAACGTTTAAGCCGGACTGTTTATCGTCGATTGCCATCCTCCTTCGACATTCCTCGTTAATTTATTGACTTCATCGAAATATCTTTCAACGTCGTCACATTTTAGTAAATTGTAGATGTTTACACAATTGCATATATATTCTTTTTTTAATAAATAGGAATTTTTTCCTGTCTCATGTATATTTTTATTGTCAATACACGTTCTAGTTCTACTTCAAACACGTTTAAATGATTCAAACTATGCAATAAAGAGAGATGTAATAAAATTTGACTTTTTCAAACACCCCTTAAACATGAAACCAACAAACATCCCTTAAATGTACCGCTCCTTAATTCGCTCACAACCGCGCGGTACACAATCGGATTTCGACGTGGGTATAGTCGTCGTAAGCGTTGAAACTTCCCCTTTAAAATGGCTGTTGTCCCGTGTCGATAGGACTTCCCGTTCCGGAGATATCGTCGTTTAAAGCGGGTTATAATTCTGAATATTCGTCTGACCAGCGTCCATTCACTACTAGCTCCACGCATGCGCAGTCACTCGCGAACGCTGAGTCAGCGTTTCTTTTTTTCCACTAGTATTACTACTATGCGACGTGCGTATTTGCAGGAAAGAAACTAGGTCACATCGTTTCCAGGAATTCGACCACCATTCATGTTTCTGGCTCTGTACTTTGTGGCCTCGTATCTCGGACACGGATCGGGATATTGACTTGGGGCAAAATGCATCGCGTACTGTGAATGTTCCTTCATTTTCCGAATAAAATTACTAGGCATTTTTCTAGGCGAATTGCAGGATAATTGTGAAGTCTGTTAAGAATTACTGTATGGGTCGTTTTGTCTTGGATAGTGAGCTGGGAAATTTGGGAATTAGGAAATTAGGAAATTAGGAAATTAGGAAATTAGGAAATTAGGAAATTAGGAAATTAGGAAATTAGGAAATTAGGAAATTAAGAAATTAGGAAGTTGAGAAATTTGAAAATTAGCAAAAACTAACAACTCCAATATTTGAAAATATAAAAATCATAATATTTATACTTTGGTAACTCCAAAAATTGAAAAATTTCCTAATTCGAAATCTTAATAATTTACTACCTCAAACTTTTGAAAACTTGAAATTTTATAAACCTAGAAATCACTCACTCATCTTCTATCAATACTTTAAAGACGAAATAAACCATCAAACACAAAAGTCTACAACAAGCTCCTAAAAAAAGTAACAAATTTTCATAAAACACCCCTTGCGTTTAAGCAAATGTTCTAAATAACTTTCGAACATTGAATTTCCCCGAGCGCGACGAGGTTTCCAGTTTCCATCGAGTCGGAAATTCAGCCCAGAGGAGGGAAATCAATTTACAATTTCCCGGATCGAGGCGACAAGTCTGTCGGGTAGAGTGCTTTTTAAAAAATGGCGGGCTGCCGAGGCCTCAAAGGAACGGTCGAAACGTACGGAGTCGGATGAAAGTTGTTCCCGCGGGTAGCAAAATCACATCCTTAATTTCCATAAAACAGTGTGAAGGGCCCTCTTGCTCTCTCTTCAATCGAGTGCACTGCTCTTATTTCTCTCTTCATCCGGTCTCTGGCTGCGGCTCAGAAGATCTCTCTGTCCTTCAGAAGGCTTCAAGCTTCGTAAGCATATCTCGTTCATCCTCTTACCTTCTCCACGACTTTGCCACTCAGCATACTCTTCACGTTCTCTCCTCTTCCTCTCTCGTTCTGCTCGCTGCTAGACTCTTTCCACACCCTGACGAGGTTAACGTAATTACTGACGCGAATAAAACACACGGTTGCCCCTTCTTAATCTACTTCTTCGATTTATTGCTTATTTTCATATCATATCATATTCAGCGACTTTGAACTTCATATCAAGTCCTATTTATACTTGAATAATACAACACCGACTTTCCACTTATTTTTAACGACCCAAACGAAATGTTCATATCTGCAATTCTCCTTTTCTAAAAAATTACCATTCATCGCGCAACGGTCCTCCGCCATTAACCTAACAGCACTCGAAGCACGTGGCCGGGCACAGAAAATGCAATGTTTGCCGAAACCCGGGAAATTTGAACGTTAAAACGTCGATCGGCGATTTTATATCCGTCAGCAATATTTTTTTGATTAAACGACTCTGGGAACTTCATACGAAGTCCTAATATTTAGTGAACTTGAACGATACAACACCGACTTTCCACTTATTTTTAACGACGTTCCAAACGACTGCGTGTCCGTTCCGAAGTGAACAACCTCAACGTATCCGATGTTCCGAACCGTCGATGTTCCGAGGGCGCAGAATTTTTACGAACAAGGCAAACGGTTCCCGATTTCCATTGTATACACAAATTCTGGAAATGGAAATCCGAGTGACCGGTTCCCGAAAAGTGACCGAGGGAGTAAACCGACACCTCGAATAGAAACCGCGAATAAAGGACTCTTACCGAGATCAAGGATTCTGATGCGAATAAAAATACTCGATGGAACTTGTGACTGCTAGATACCTGTACAAGAAAACGGTATATTATTGTGTCGTTAGAAACTTGGATCCTCTGGCTATGGTACTGTATTCTAAGACAGTTTTAGTCAGTTTTATAGTAGATTTCCTTCTGATCGATTTGAACCATTTATAGTCGATTCTAGTGATTTCCAACCGGTTTTAGTCACCCTTACCGGGTTTTAGTCATACGTCTTCCCATTCGTTTTGCAAATTTCGCGTTATCGAACACATGTTCTAACCTTTTTCTATCGTTATCGCGAAGAGGTGCGGTGAAATTTAGTGTCCAGTCCGAGAATAGATCGCGAACACGCCATTGTAAGGCCGTGATATATCAACCACTTCGCGTATTCGTGCTTTAGTGACCCGATCGTCGTATTTTCTGCATCAACTGTGTATAACTTTGAGAAAATTACTAGCTTTCAAAAATTGAAGGATTCCATAATGAATGATTGAAAATTCCATAATTTTAATGTTAAGTAAATAAACAAATTAGTATTGAATAAACACATTGGTACCAAATTAATAAATTAGTTCTAAACAAATAAGTAAATCAATTTTAACTGGATGACTAAATGTGTAATAATAATAATAAATAGTAATAATAAACATATCACCACACAAAACACTATTTTGTACAACAAATTTCGCCAACATCTTCTGAATCAACTCTAAAAACGTACATCAAGTTCTCTCTCTTGATCACAAATTAAATAGCCGACAAAGGGGTAGCAAGTTTTCGTTGTCGAACGTAACGGTAAAAGGAGAGAATGTTTCTCTCTCAGACAAAGAATCGATCAATTTCGATTTCTTCGAACAACCGAAAGAGTCGAATGGCACAGGTATCGAATGCAAGTAGCTGTTGAAAAGGAGGAATAAAGCTTCTCAGAGGAGGTTCGAATTGTTCGAACGTGGTAAGTCTGTTATGGAGGTTTGGTCCTTTTCAGAGCCGGTGGAAAATCGTTTTCCGAGCTACCATTGTGGTGGGTAAGCCGATTCCTCGTTGTCGAATGGAAACGTATTCCGAATGTACACGTTGGATTATTGCAGCTCCGTGAGGATCACGTGGATCTAAATCACGTCCCTTTATTATGCCATATTGTCAATAAGCCAAGAAAAAGAACATCTTTATCCTGTTACATCTGAGAGGGTCCGAAATCGAGAACGAAAGATTTTTCTGCACTTTAGAGTCTACTGAATGCAAATAAAAATTACTATTACACTTGCACTTTCAATTTTGCATATTTTTGTTTGTCCTCAATTAAAATTCATAAATACTTTTAACGTCTTCTATCAGAAGAATTGATAGACTGATAGACTGATAGACTGATAGACTGATAGACTGATAGACTGATAGACTGATAGACTGATAGACTGATAGACTGATAGACTGATAGACTGATAGACTGATAGACTGATAGACTGATAGACTGATAGACTGATAGACTGATAGACTGATAGACTGATAGACTGATAGACTGATAGACTGATAGATTGGTGAATTGGTGAATTGGTGAATTGGTGAATTGGTGAATTGGTGAATTGGTGAATTGGTGAATTGGTGAATTGGTGAATTGGTGAATTGGTGAATTGGTGAATTGGTGAATTGGTGAATTGATAAATTAATGAACTTCGAAGTTCCTTTAGGAATTTGTAAAATTGTAAATTTAGGAAATTAAAAAATTCTTATTTTCGTATAATTTGACAACTCAACAATTCGCCACCTCCGCCAGAAATTTCCATCAAAAAATTCACTTACCCGTAGCCACGTCAGATTATCAACAATCGGCAACCTTCTTCTTCGTGTAACATAATACTTATCAGACCGTTTCTCTCGAAGAGAGGATCAATTTTACTCCCCATCGGGAACGAGGGTGGAACACAGAACCGTGGGTGATGATCGTCGAAAAAAAAGGAAGACCGGCAAAGAATGTACGCGGAGGAGCAAGGTAAAACTTATCGTGGCGATGGTTTACTGGCGATAAACGAGCAAACCTGATCTTCGAGGGTGAAGACGAGCAAGGATCACAGAGCGTCGTTGCGACTCGAACGGAAGGGGATGGACCGATCATGACTCCACAACGCCGCCAGGAATTATGGATACCATTATACGGGAAAGATTAGAGGTCCTCGTAATATTTTTATTACCTCATTTCACACGTACAACGACGCACACGTAGCCACACGGACACAAATTGTGTCGGGCCAGATCGTATCGGATGGCTGGCGTTCCGAACGGAATGGAGCGGCACCCGGAGAGGAATGAACCGGACAAAAATCCAATTTCTCCGTTCTACGGGTTAAAAAACAAAAAAGGCACCTGGCCGATTAACCGCGGACCTCGTTGATCATACTGGATTAGATTCCCCTCGTTAATCGATTATCGACCATGAGAGCACGGTGGACTTTGCCTGCGATCTGGACGAAGGGGAGCTTTTAGATCAGTCGGTTTAGTGCGTTGTTTTTCGAGAATATTTCAGTTCTTGTTGAATTCGACGTGTTCTGATGGGGAAAATTATTTTTTGGGACTGTGTATTTGGAATTGGGATGTGGAAGAGTTAGGTAGGTTTTTTGAATTCTTATAATTTATACAAGTGAAGTGTTATATTCTGAGGTATGTTACTAGATTCGGAGGATGTGTGTATCAGATCGTGAGATATCCAAAAATCCAGATGCCTAAGCAGGTCTCCACATTGCTCCAATCCTCAATTGTCCACATCTCTAATTCTCTCAGATTCCTAATTCACCTGAACCCCTAACTCATCCAAATCCCTACTGTGACCATATCCTTACTTTGCCCAAATCCCTAATTCGTCCACGTCCCTCATTCATCCATATTCTTACCTTGCCCAAATCTCTAATTTGTCAACATTCCTAATTCATCCAAATTTCTTAGATCCCTAATTCATCCACATCCCTACTCAGCCCACATCCCTACTTAGCCCACATCCATACTCAGCCCACATCCCTAATTCCCCCAAACTTCCAACTTTGCCAATAAATCCCAAACATCCTCCAAATCCATCGACACCAAAATTACCCAAATAGAAGAAAACGAATTTCATGCAAGTCTATCGTTGAGAGTACTGTTTCGATCGCGTCGCCCAACGACAAAGTCTGAAATGAACGTCGCCCAAGAGGATGTGTCACCGCGAGAAAGCATTGTAAAGTTTCGGCTGTTACAGCAGTCTTGCCACTTTATTACGCTTTATGAAAAAGCACTACGCTCCTTCATGTTTACGACACTTTTATTACGGAAACAACTGTTCGCCGTGAGACGGGAGGGTCCCGATAGTTCCCTGTTAAACTTCTATTAACTTTCATGAAACTCCAGTTCCCAAGTACATTAACGTGGACCACGAATTTCGCGCGGAAAACTCGACTAGTACTGTAGCTACGCTTATCACTTTTTCAATAGTACACGAAACGTTGCGATCGATTAACGATTCGTCAATTATGAAACGTTCGGTGACGAGTGCATTCGATAACTTCCTCATTCGAAAAAAATCTAAATGTCACTGTGCCTGGGGCGATTTTTGGTCTTCATGGAGCAACTATTGGGTTCTTGGTGTAAATACTTATGTGGATTTCGTGCAGTTGCTGTTTTCAGCTTTTGACATTCGTTATGGAGTGAGTGGTAAATTTTTTTATTCAGACGGTTTTTCAGGAATTTTTGGGTTCTATTGTGGTTGGGTGCCATTAGTATGACTTATGGCGAGGGGGACGCCACTGGAGTGCGCTATGATGATGGGGGCGTGCCAATAGAATGCGCTATAGTGATTGGGGAACACACTAGGGCGTCACTGGAGTGCGCTATGATGATGGGGGCGTCACTAGTGTGAGCTACTGGAGTGAGGGACGCCATTAGTGTGCGCTATGATGGTGGGGGTACCACTAGTGTAAGCTACTATGGTTGGAGACGCCACTAGTGTGAGCTACTGGAGTAAGGGACGCCATTAGTGTGCACTATGATGATGGGGGCGTCACTGCAGTGCGCTATGATGATGGGGGCGTCACTGGAGTGCGCTATGATGATGGGGGCGTGCCACTAGAATGCGCTATAGTGATTGGAGAACACACTAGTATGCTTTATGATGATGGGAGGTGCCACTGAAGTGCGTTATGATGATGGGGGCGATAGTAGTGTTTGCTACTATGGTTAGGGATGTCATTAGTGTGTACTATGATGATGAGAACAAAACTAGTGTACTCTATTATGATTGGAGGAGCAACTACTATGACTTATGATGACTTCCATCATCATGGAAGCGCCACTGGCACTATAATGATGGGGGTGTCAGTAGAGTACACTATGATGATGGTGGCACCATTATGAGCTTCTATAGCTAAGGACTACATTACTGTGCCTTATGATGATGGGGGCGCCACTGATGTGCCTTATGGTGCTATTAAGGTGTGCTACCATGATGACACTAGTGTGTCCTATGACAGTGTTAGCCTTAATATCAATGTAACAGTGTTAATGTAGCAGTACTATAATGTGTAATTATTGTACAGATAATTACTACTAAAAATTAATTCTGCTGTTAATACAACATATCAATGAGAATATCAGTAACATTTCTCCACACCCACTCAATCGAACATTTGTAAATTAAATTCCACGAAACAGAAATAAAATTGCCAAATAAAATCCATTATTAGGTTCATTGTCTATCAGTTATTGATTTTCTGCCGATTTTTCGTTACATTTCTACTTCCACCAACATTCATTTATTTATACATTTTTTTCCCCTCCGAATGTTCGAAAAAAGCATTACTCCGATCACTCCATGCCATTGATATTACTCCGAAACTGGCACACGGTATTTTTCCATTTCGTTATGGAAAGGTTGCTAGCAATTTATTTAATTGGCCGTACGTCCATCGAAAATAGAGATAGATGGGTTAATTGATACATCAATGAAAATGGATTAAAGATATAGTAACGTATCGACGGTACAACGTTAATAGGGGGTTCGATTAAATAATCGATCATTCTGGCGATAGTTTTTTCGTTTGTTGCGCGGAGTGATCCATCCTGGTTCAACGGAAATTTCGTACTGATTAAGGATAAGGAGATAGACAGCTTTTGTTACGATAACCATCGAACTTTTTCACTTTTAGAGATGTTTCGTTAGATTATGGACTTTTAAGTAATTCTCCATTTATATTTAACATTGTCGAAGATTGTTTAATACAAAATTGATATAAAATTTCAACTTTCTTTATCTCTTTTAGTTACTTCTGACTGACGCACCTGACGCACCTGACGCATTTGATTGACACACTTGACGCACCTGACGCACTTGATTGATGCACATGACGCACCTGACGCATTTGATTGACACACATGACGCACCTGACGCATTTGATTGACACACTTGACGCACCTGACGCACTTGAGTGACACACCTGATGCGTCACAACATCTGCAGTAGTGACGATTATACGAATCATTAGGATTCCCAACAAGTGAATATAAGTGGATCTAAGAAATGTTTTTGACTTCGGTCAGTATATGTACTACCATATAATACAGTGGCGTCTCGAGTATTTAGCAATTTAATCTCTCTGTTACCAGTTCACAAAAGTTCGAGCTCCCGCCATAAACGATCAATGAGCAAGTGACGAGGAAAAATGGAATCGAGAGGTGCAGAAATAACAGTACAGAAAAAGGAATTAAAGGGTCGTGAGAGACCCTCGTTCTGGCGGCGGTTCCACCGAAAATGCTCGGAACTTCCACAAAACAGAACTTCCCGCCGTGAAGGGGATACGGGAAATGCAGGTTGAAGGCGAAAAAAAAAAAAATGCTAGAAAGAAAGGAAAAGAAGAAGACGGAGGAAAAAGAGGAAGAAGCTTAGGAGGAAAAGTTTTCAATTCACTTGGCTACTCGCGATCGACAAAGGGTGTCCTCCTTTTGGAACCCTTCTTTTTCTTATCGTCGAAACTTTTCAAAACTGTCGTGTATCCGAAGCTTGTAGCTTCGTGAATATTTTCCGAAGAGCAACGATTACTTCGAGCACGTATTGCATAACTTCGATGGAATACACGGGGAGGTCAGTCAAGCGTCGCGACGCGCCGGGACAAATATGTCACGGACATGCTTTTCGATATTTTACCGATCCATGATATGCTGTTAAAAATTGACGGCATTTATCAGTCTATTTTTGCAGTTTTATAGCCCGGACAGTTATTTTGCAAATGTTTGTCGAAACTCGGTGAATTGAATTGACTCGTTGAAATAAAATTTATTAAATTGCACAATAATTGTAATATTTGTTCAATATTGTAATTTATTAATACTTAGATATTTTGTATAATTGAACAATAAAAATATTTTATAATTGAACTTATATACTTCATAGTAGATATTTAAAATCTCCAACCTAACCTAAAATTGTAAATATGGAGAAATTGGAATAAAAACTTGAAAATAATTTTGTTAAAGAAGAAAGTAGAGATTGTTGATGACTTGTTTCAGAAGTTTTGTAGAGCGTGGTGAACATTATGGGAAAATTTTAGCGAGACAAAATGGCTGATGCAGCGAGGATGATGGAGATAGTGAACGTAAGTGGTTAGGTTAGGTTTTAGTCAGACGAGATTCACATTCAATATGACAGCCTCTTCGTGAAAGTTCTTTCAAGATAAAATCACTGAAATTAGCGAAAACATGAATAACAATATAATAAATAATATAAAAGCAGAATATTTGATTTTATGATTTAGATATTTAATAATCACAAAATGTACTAACAAAAAAATGAACGATTTGTGATGAATGAAAAATTGTCGAACAAAAAATGAAAATTTGTCGAAAGGAACGCAGAATCCCGGTTTGATCCCGCGTCGATCGCAATGTGCGAGAATAATATTACAGAACGTATGCGCGTTCAGTGAGGAGGTTGCATAACTTAACGAATCGTTGATCAACAATTTCACGGTTTCGACAACGGCGCCGAGCGAAACTAATTTCCGACGAATTTACAGATCGTTAGCGTGCACAAATGAACGTTGACGCGGATTTTCATATGGCCGTCTACGAACGCTTTTAACCAACAAATCGCGGTGAATTTGTAACGACTGACAGCTCGCGGAGCGCGCTGCTGCACTTCCAATAATTAATTCGCTAAACGTGTTCAGACCGTTTGCTGCGATGCAAAATATCCGACTGGACAGAATTCCTTGTCGGGGTGGAACACTTTCCAGGAAATGTGGATCGAACGAGAAAAATGGGTAAACGACCATGGTTCACTTCCAAATATTTTTGTACACGATTCTGGATAAATCCAGATCTTTTGTTAGATCCTTAATTTCAGAATTATTTCATTGTGAGATTAATTGTTAGATTGTTTATTTATAATCCTGGTAATTTTTTAGTGATCATGGGAAATTGCAATATATGTAGAGGAATCATGCTTCATGGACGGGTTTCAAATATTTTTTTTCTAGGACATATTCGAATATTGACAAATTAGGATTCTTAAAATTGTTGTAATTTTTAGTTGATGGCCATCTTGGTAAATTGCAATATATGTAGAGGAATTGCAAGCATCATGGACGGGTTTCAAATTTTTTTTTTCTAGGACGTACTTGAATATTCACAAGTTACGATCCTTATGTTCGTTTAGAAAAATTAAATAGTGACTTTAATCATTATTATTTAAAATTGTGGTAATTTGTTAGTCAGTTGTGATCATGGTAAATAATCCCTAACGTAACTCACAAGAATCTATTAAAAGAATCTATTAAAATAATAAATTGTAAAATAAATAATAAAATGTAAAATGAATTAAAAATAATAATAAAAATGAAGTATTTGTATTTGAAAAAATTTCCCAAAACACATCACCCATGTTCGAAGTTTAGGTTTCATTTCCTGGAAGCAGAAATTTACCAATCGTTTAGGCAGCAATGCCAACGCGTTTAAAGGCAGCGAGTACACGCGGAACGTTTACGGTTAGTCTGGAAAGGAAATTTGCTAGCACGGTCGACGAAGTTCGAGCAGATCGTCGTTGTGATCGGTCTAGATTCGAGCGAAGCGATCCGGCTACAAGCATTCAGGTCGTTCGTAGCATTCGAGACGTAGTCGGTATTGAATCCTTGCTATGTCAGCGATCCATCGGTTACCTTCACCGTCGCACCATCTTGGTATCCGGAATCTCTGAAACATCCTGTGGAAAGAATCACTACGGCAATTTCAATGGGTGACTTCCAAATTTAACACTCTTCTTTCAATTTTTTTCAATTCGTTCATTTTAACTTCTTCGTACATTCTTGAATTGCTATAGTTTGCAATTTTTTAAATATATTGTGAAATGAATCACTACGATAGTTTCCAAATTTAAGACATTTTTTAACCGAACTGTTAAACCTATTATTTACTATCAGTGAGGTTTCATGTATTTCAGTCATTTTGAATGCATCAGTAGGTTCGTCCATTTTATGTCCTTATCTCTATAAATGTATGCTATTATATCTATAGTATTTAATATTAATAATACTATAAAAAATTGTTCAATTTGGTATTAAACATTGTGTAGCAATTTTATTAAAATAAATACTTATATAATATAATAAATATCACAGCAGAATTTTGTCACCACATAAAATAATATATTTTATTTAATAAAAGAAAGAAAATTAGAAATGTGGAGGTGTAGTCACGGCGTAAAAATATCAGAGCACTTACCAATGAAACAATTCGTCCCTCCGGCGCAAATAACGATGCGCGATAACACCGTGAAACTTTTACGGGTAAATAAAGGCCACTACACGAAATAACGTGACCATCGTAAAATTTTTATGGCCGAGAAGAAAAGCTTTTTTTCGAAGAGTCCGCCATTTCTGATACCTCCAGCACACCACGAAACTTGATAACTTAAATATCTGAGAATTTGATAATTAAGAAACTTGAAAATTAAGATATTTACGATTAGAAAATTTGAGAGACGATGCTACAAAAATTCAGGAATCTGCTAAAATATTTACTTAACCTCTTAGCGCCACTATAGTGGCTTTCGTTAGTTTACAAAGGTTCATCTGTGAGCTGAAAACACAAGATATTTGTTACTCTTATTAAATAATATTTGAATTAAAATAATATCTGGTTTTTAATATAATCGTTAATGAAGTTCGATGCGACGCGGAGCGTCTTGTCGGGTAGCAGTCATTAAACAGGATCTCTCCATGGTCCGCGCTAGGCTACAAAAGGGGTACCATTTCAGCCTACTAGGTACGACGCGCCACTATAGTGGCGGACACCATCTATACGATGGTCCACTATAGTGGCTTTCACGAATGTCGTTTTCATGTTTTAATTCGCACTTTGCCTTCACCACGTTTCAGAAGAGTATTAACATATTGGAAACATTTGGAAATTATTTTGTGAATTTTCGAAAAAGTAATCAAGGTTAAAGTATATGTATCTGTAACAGAAGATATTTTGTAATCGAAAAACGTTGAATTAACATAGCAAGCCAAGTGTGCTCTGTGAAGATATAAAACGGAGAAGGGAGGTCTAACAGCTAAAAATTATTCAGCCATCGACTATTATCGAATTTCGATCATTTTCCGTGCGGTCGAAAGGGAGTTCTAACTAAATAAAGAACAGGCCATCGGGGAGACAGAGGGGAGCAGTTTTCGCGAATACCTCGACACACAATAAAACTCCATCGATTTTCACTTAGAGAAAAAGTCAGCCGGCTCCCCTTTTACATTTATTCGAGTTATCTTCGTTTGTTGCCCCTCTTTGAGGGTGAATAGGGAAAACATCGGTGTTTGTGCATCGACAAAGAGCTTGCGAGCTTCTCCCAGCCTCCATTACTGTGCTAAGGTTCAAAAATGTTGCGATCATTTTGTATTCGGACAGTTGGTCGTTTTACTTTTTGATTAAGGGAAATGTCAACGTTGATTTGTATTTTCAATTTTATTTTTGCACCCCGTGTTTTTACGTACTCTTTTATTTAATTATTACTGTAAGCACATGAGTTATATTATTGATAATTTAACGAAGGTTTATCTTTTCAATTTCTTCCTTCAACCCCCTATTTTTAAATACTACAAAATTAATAACAATAACGTAACTAGTAAAAATAAGAATGATATTGTTTCGACTTAAGATATTGATTTCATTCAACTTTATACGCCACTTCTTTTTCATTTTAACCCGTGATTGAACACCGTAACAGAGGGTGGTTTTCCTCATTGGCAGCCTTATCTGTCGGGTTATTTATTATTATCGAAGACGGAGAAGCATTAAATTTCCATTAAGCACGTTAAACGCCGGCAAATCAACGGGTCTCGTTGCGTAATTTATGCGCCAGGCTGCCGGATTCCTAGGGACTTTTGGCGTCCATGATTCCCGCCTTGTTATCTGAACCCCTACTCGCGGCTTTTATTAAGTTATCGAGGTTCTTTCACGAAGACAGATGCGAGGGTGGCTTTACGAGGACCGCGTTTCGATAAGCGTTCAATGTTGACTCCTCTTTTTCCCTCTTTTTTGTGGCTCAACTATAATGATACAATAAAAATTGTATTTGCGCAACAATAAATTTTAGTTCGTTTTTTAAAAATAATTCGATATATTAAGAAGCTTAGATAGGTTCATTAAACTTGTTAATATAATTATATTATTAAATTTTATAATTATAGTATTAAATTCCAGACTCGTGCTGATTTTGGTTTGCGTCATAAGGTGCGTCACGCAGACTCAATTTTGCTAATTTTAGTTTGCGTCATGAGGTGCGTCACGAAGGATTGTCTACTGTACATATATCACACATTCTTCTACCATATGTTCCTTTATGTTATAAATCTTCTCACATATGTTCCTGTATCACACGTCCTCTTTCGAACAAAACTCTGCATACAATACAAGCTAATACTCGACATGATACAAAATAAATATTCCCTAGAAACGTGTCCACGTGTATAAAGCTACAAAAGTTCGAATCTTGAAAGCATACTACTTTAATTTCCCAAAATCCGATAAAAAGATGGCGTCCGTAAACGAAGGGGCGTTTTCGAGTGGCGTGATAATTATTTCGAACAACACTCGTCGCACAATTAAGCGTGCGCCGTAATAAGCGGCGGTTCGTTATCTATCTGGAAACGTGACTTTTTGGATTTTCGAAGCTGCGGCCGCCAACTCGGACTAACTCCGAGTAAAACGAGGAATAAGGGGGTCGGATAGAGGTAGAGAGGGAAGGGTAACGAGGGTTAAAGTGCGAGTACTCGTCAATTATGAAACGCTTCTCTCCATCGAGGGAAAATTGCGGCCCATTAAGGGAAGCGGTACGTGTTCGAGCGAAATTTTCAACCAGCCATCGCGAAAACGCAAAAACAACAGCCCCCTCGGCCCGATTGAAATTCGTGAAATTCGTGTAACACAGACAGGGACACGGTGCAGGGAAAAATAAAATTGACAAAAATTCCATCCGCATTCCGCGTGACTTTCGAAACGTTGCCGTTATTTCGACTCGTTAGCGGCGAGCTTCGCGAGATTCAATCTCTGGCGTCGATTAGCGAGTTTCGTTCGCAGACTTGTTTCGCGCGAAATGTTCGATTGCGCTCGTTGGAATTCTTGTTTTTCGGGAGATACGGCCTCTTTGAATGACGCGGACAGAATTAGTCGATAATGATAGCATTTGATTCGGTTTGGGTGCTCGAGGTGCAGATTTTTTCATTTTTATCAGTTCAGTATTCGAATATTAGAATTTGTAACCTTTGAGTGTTCGAATATTAGAGTTTTGAATCATTGAATATTCGAATATTTGAATTTTTATAGTTTGAGTATTCGAATATTTGAATTTTTATCATTTGAATTTTCGAATATTTGAATTTCTATTGTTTGAGTATTCGAATATTTGAATTTTTATCATTTGAATATTCGAATATTTGAATTTCTATCATTTGAATACTCGAATATTTGAATTTCTATCATTTAAGTATTCGAATAATAGAATTTCGAATCTTCGAATACACGAATATAATTAACTATATAACACAGAATATAAAAGCATTTGAATAAACCGTCTCCTCGCTCTCAGACGAGAAAAAACGTACAAAATGTCGTAGATTTTGATCCTCAGACAGTCTGTTTAATTATAAGAAGCAGTCGCTGTCACAAGAATGCTGAACAATTACAGAATACCACTTTATAATCCGACTGCAGGTCGTATTTTAAAACGAGCTATTTACTTCGCTTGCTTGAAATTCCGTCAACTTCTAAATGGCACTCTCATTATTCAGCGAGGATCGTATCACCGGACTGTTTAATTCTTTAATGTCAGAATGCTTGAATATCGTGCTTCCTTGCTGCTTTTATTAACCGTATGAGGATTAAGGAGCTATTTCCATTTGCATTTATCGATGTCAGACGATTTATGAGATAAACAATTAATAAAGTTATATTCTCAGAGAGACACGTGTACTAGCATATGCTACATATAAGTATGCTACATATAAGTACCTCCAAACTCGAACGCACCATGCCTCAGGAGACACGTCAAATGTTCGTGTAAACCAGACTGTCCCGTCGCTGATCAAACTGATCGTGACGCAAAGAAATTTGACACGAGAGAAAAAACTGTCTCAGCAATAGTCTTGTTCCGTTGGTAAAGGGGAGAACTCGATGTAGCCATATTGGGGATGCTTGGACCAGCACTCTCTCACGTACACGGAATATTTCCTCTCCGACGCGCGAAATTCGGGTAAACAGATTCCCCATGCGGAATTCGACGGATCGATAAGTGACTCGCCCCTTTTCCTTGCCGCCAACCAGTCGAATACCAAAGGAAGATGAGCTACCCTGTTGTGATAAGACGGAGGTGGGCGAAACGGGGTGAAGATGGTCGAAAGAGCACGAGAAAAAGAAATTCTTGGGGATGGGGATGACGAAGTTTGCTCGTGTAAGCCTCGAGAGTGGAGAAATGAGGGTAATTTTGGGGTAGATGTCCCAGATTGACTATGCCTCTCATGAATCTTCTAGGCATATTATTATTATCGGTTTACTGGTTCATTCTAGGGAAGGTTTGCACAGGTGAACACGGACGAAAAAGTTACAATCACTTCGACACTCACCTAAAAATACTATGTTGACTATACGTTTACTCAAGTAAGACTATGAAAGTTATGGACTTACGGCCTTGTCCTCGTTTTCTAGTGGGGACTTACGACGTGCGTATTTTGGAGTTATTGCTATAATTTGCTGTTGCAAACATTACATTCCGTCATACGACAGTGTTGTAGAAGTGTAGAATTAATCTGAGCCTGTCCGGGCAACGTGTTCCAACCAAATGGGTATACATGCCCTATCACAAACTAGTCCCTCGAAGGTACTTCTAAGAGCGCTTCATGTAACAGGTGTACCAGCTAATTCTTAATTTCACTGGATTGCACTAGACGCAAGGGCGTATTTACGACAATACCTTTCAAAACTGAGATGTTCGGTGTTAATTCTATTGGTTTGGTTTGGTTATTTTTCTTCAAATACAGAAAATGGCGTTTCAAGAGCCATAGACTCTCATGTGCCGCTTGCGCCCGCTGGTGGATCCTGCCCTACTCCACATCTCCTCCGTTAGCCACCTTGCGACACTTTTGACAATTTTCCTGGGGGTTTTGACCCATTCTAAGAAAGTTTGATTCCCTGACAAAAAGTCGTATCTGGCACCGTTTAGCCTGTACATTTGTATGGCATAGATTCTCATATGCCGCTTGCATCCGCTGGGAGATCCCTGCCCTCCTCCACATCTTCTTCGTTAGCCACCTTACAGCACTTTTGACAATTTTCCTGGGGGTTTTGACCCATTCTAAGAAAGTTTGATTCCCTGACAAAAAGTCGTATCTGGCACCGTTTAGCCTGTACACTTGTATGCCAGGCACTGGTTCATTTCGGCCTTGGACTAGGCTCACTGACTTATTGTCAGTATATAAATCTATGGATAGTTTAGATAGCAGATACCTAGATACTCTCAACCAGACAGAAAAACGAGAAAAAAATCAAATACTCAACCCCGATGTCCTCCGCGATATTTCATTTCCCGCTGAACAACGGTTTGGCTGACTGTAACTGCAGTTTGGACATTCGGTAGTTAGTTGAATCGAAATTTCCCTTTGGGAGGGTGGAGGCACGCAGAGGAAGGGATGAGGAGACTTCGAAACGTTGCGCTTTGGCTGGAAGAGCCCGAGGGGATGGGTGTTAGCCCCCGGTCCTGCAGGAGCCCCGTTGGCGCCAGATACACCAAGAGGCAGACGGACAGGCGCCAGGCGCCGTTATCCCGGCGCCAGATACCTCCTTTGCTTGTTCTCTCGATTCATGCCACCGAAATGCTCCACCACTTTCGTCCGTCTTCTTCTGCGAGCTTTTGTCCTGCGGGACTTGGTGGCACCGGTACAGTCACACGCAAAAACTAATAATTTGCTGGGTCGGAGAATGTGGATGAGGATGAGTCAGGATGTGAGTTAGGTCGAGTGCATTTTGCGTTGTTCATATGCGATGTAGGGTTGGAGGTTGTGTAATTTGAGGAGGTAATTAGAAATTATAATTTTAGGGAATTACTAATGTCCTTAGTTTCAAAATTTCCAAAATACCAAAATTCCCAAATCGCCAAATTGAGCCAAAATAAATTACAAAGGCAAATTTAATTTAATATCCACCTATCATTTTAAATTTTGTTTAACCGATTTGATATATAATTTACGTTTCGCAACACGGAACCATAATCACGAGGAAAATGTAGTATGAGATTGGTTTAATTTTTAAGTCCACGATCTAATTACGTTCGTGGCACTTCATTTGCCGAAGAATTTCCATTTCTTGTGAACCGCGAGTGAAGCTCATTACTTTCGCTGCTTTTCGAAACTTGTCCCCTTGCGTTTGTTAATTAACACCGAGGGTTTTATGGAAACGTCGGGTCACGCTTTAAGTCATAATTCACCAGCGTGAAGTGATTCCATAAAACGCGGAAAAAACATATTTTTCTCGAATATTTTTGACAAACATTTCATCTTTTTGTTAAAACCATCGTTTATTTTAAGTACGAATAACGGTGTGAAATTTATTTAAAAATTTTTATTATTAATACTTTTATCTCTTTTTATATTCCAGAACGTATTCTATGTTATGTCCATTTGTGAGATTATTTTTTAAATTCTAGATATTTTGACCATCATTTTTTTATCTTTAAATTTCCACTTTGAGATTCATCATTTTAATATCATCTTACATTCTAACATTTAGGATCTTAATATTCACCATTTTGAAATGTACTACCTGAACGTTACACTAACCTAACCGCTGACATCAAGCTAGATTTGCTGGAAACAACCACAAACCTATGACATCAAAATCCAAATATAAAAACAATCCACCTACACGTGTTCTACCGCAACACCAATTTCACCATGTCCATTTTAAGTCTACAATCAATACGTTAACAGAGATGTTCCAGTCACGTCACTCAACAATCCGGTCCATATTTCCAGCGCCCGAAAACAGAAAGCAATCGAAATAAAGCGATTGGAGATTCTTCAGCGTCCTTATCGGTTCACTTTGACCTGGATGCTGATCGATCAGATTCCCGAAGGACGCTGCAAACTCCGTGCTCCCTGAGCCAGGATGTAAAGGCGTTCCAGTGAAAGATTAAAGTATCAAGAAACGCGGGATCGGTGGGTTCGTGTCGCAAGGTTAATCTGGCGCTTAATCGGTGAACAGAGGCGAATCGGATGAACGAGGAGGTCGCGAGGGTTGTCGCGGCAAGTTTCGGTGGAAACGGGTCGAAAACATACGCTCTCGCGCCCGCCCCGGCGCCCTGCGCTGGTCCACGTCGATGAGCAGACTTGTGCACGTGTAGCACACTCACGAACGCCGGGATTGCGGTTCGCGAAAAGGGCTGGCACGTATGTGGCGAGATTTAGTATTCGACCCCGGCTGGTTTATACTAATGTCTTCGAGACGTGGAAGTTACATGACCCTGGAATTAGTATAATGCACCACGGCGAACGGGTTGGATAAGGAGACGGTAAATAAGGAGCTGGTACACTTCAAACTGTCGTTTTATTCTCGGGCTGATACGGGAGGCCGTCTTGATAGCGGGGTAACCAGACGTTATGGCTGCTCAGAAATGTAAATGAATACTGCTTAAAACAAAAACACGAGATCTGGTACAATGCGGAATACCATAGCGGTGAAATCGACAAAATCTGATAGGTTACAACTAAATCTGATGAAACTGGACGATTACTGATGTTTTTCTGACAAAATCTGACAATTTGTGACAGTTTCCAACGATATCCGACGATTTTTGAGCATGTATGACTATTTCCAATTACCGATATTATGTGGAAAAATTGTGACGTGCGACATTTGCAGCCTGCGACATTTGCAGCTTGCGACATTTGCAGCTCGATACATTTGCAACGGGTTTCAATTGCAGCTAGTGACAATTGCACCGAGATGCAATTGTAAAGCGACAATTGCGGTGGGTGGTAATTGTTGCACGCGACAATTGTAGCGTACGACATTCGCGACATTTGCAGTAAGTGACAATTTTAAAACATGACATATATATGTATCGTGACATGTGCAATGTACGACAATTGTGACATATATATAATAATTGCAGCTCGCAACAATTGCAGCCCGCGACAATTGCAGCCCACGACATTTGTGACGAGCTACTATGTGCCACTTGCGATGAGCGACAATTAGAACTCTCAACAATTGCAGTAATAATTATAACTTAACAGAGGTATCAGATATTTTACAGCTACCATACATATTTTTAATGTTACTTTCTTACATTTATGACAAAATCTGACCATCCAAAATTGTGATAACCTTTTGGAACTACTATAAGAACCTCTCAGAAGAATTTTCTGAAATTCCCCGCAAATCAACCGGTCCATCGACACCCATGTAACAAAGCTCTCTTCCCCATTTCCACGTAACACGATGACACCATAAGCCGAGGTAAAACCGTCGAAAAAGACCCGGTCACGTGGCGAATACGTGCACAAGATCAGACGAAAGACCGTTTGCTTACAGTCTGTAACAGCCTGAAGCTAAGGGTAAGTATTCCAGCAGGGTGTTTAGTATTCCAGCGTCATTTGATTCCACGGCTTCGGTACGTGGGCCGCATTGTTTTCGAGTCTGACATCTCACTATGGCGAGGGTCGAGTTCCGTGGGAATTCGCCCGAGGAATATTATCGTGGCCTTACTACCCCTACAGCTTCTTTTATTCCGTGTACTTGTTAACGAAACAACCCTAACGATTCGATCAGTTCGAAAATGGTATTAATCGCTTTTTGTCGGTCAACATATTTACGGTAGGCTCTCGTTATATTGCCATCAATACATACATTTTGTTATTTAGTGATGGTAAGAGTGTAGTATGCACTACAGCTATTTGTACATTATAACTGTAATGATGCATGCACTGGTGTGTTGAATATGTTGCATACTGCACTTGTCGTAAGCTGCAATGTCGCGAGCTGCAAATGTCGCAAGCTGCAAATGTCGCACATCACAATTTACCTTCACCATATTCAAATTCGAATTACGTCAAGATTAGTCTACTAACAATGATTAAACTTGCATTTTAAAAGCATTTAAACCATAATTTGCGACTCGGACGAGGTCAAGGATCAAGTCTCACCTTCGCCTCTAGCATCTGTGCTTAGATTCCTATCATCGCCACCAATAACCGCTTATTGTCCACCATTGCCAGTTATCTCGGCCACTATTGCCATCATTGCCAATAATCATTTATCTCCCAAATGATGCCATTAAACGCTAGAGAACAGTTATTCTTATCGCGACCTCTCCAATCCCAAACTGTACACAAGAATTACAACTTCTACGCGAGAACGATATCCATCAATTTTTGTATAATTTCTCCACGAGGATCGAAGCGGATCAGAAATAGTGGATACTGCGATGAGAAAAACAAAAAGGGAGAAAATATGGTCGAGGGTACGTCTACTGTAATTAGTCGATGCCGCGATGGAGGATCCATCATTTTTTATCTGACAAGTGACGAAGTCTAGAGATAGAGGCCGGTGTGGGCGCACAGCGGGAATTAATGGAGCGTGTGAGGCTGCAGACACCCGTTCTGTCGGTTCGGTCTGCGGGAGACATGACAGTAACCAAAATCAAACAATGTTCGATCCTCGTATTCGATATCTGTCTGTGTCAGCGAACTACGAAAGAACCGGTGACTGGTCTGTTGCTTATTATCGGACTACGTATATTTCATATTTTCCCATTTACTTTTATATCATGTCCGCACGAAGCGGAACACTTGAAGCTCCCGGCTTACGTGTCATGAACATTTTTGTGATTAACGGGCTAATATTTAATTTCACTTTGAAATCGTCCTAAAACCCTCTAAATTACATCTTCTATTAAAAATTGTTGTTATAGAAGTCTTACTGAATATCTAGTATTTAAGGAATTTTTAATAATTATGAAACAGGAAGTTGAGAGATAATTATTTGAGTTATTAAATAGTAACTGTATAAAATCGGATTGGTATTACGAAGCAGTCTTCAGTAAATAATCGTCACGGACAGACATTAATTTAACGTGACATAAAAATTCAGAATTACAAGCCGGATGGAAGAGAAAGGATACTGGGTTTGTTCGCTTATTTTCTTAATTGCGGTATAAACGAATGCACGCCGTGGCTGCATAAAATTATTAGCCCTTTTACCATGGCGCGCTCGTGGAACAAAGAAGGGCAGCTGGGACGGGGATAAAAGAAAGAGAAATAGTCGCGTTCCAAAGCGGAATTCACGGTAAAGATGTAAAAATGGTGCCGGAGCCTTCCTTCTTCGCGTACCGCACACCCACTGCGCCTTTAATTAGCACTTTGTGGAAAACGGAAAGCGTTGCCTTGGAAAATGTATGCACTCGTTATATCCCACGAATAATTTAGTTTGTGCAACGAACGAGCTGCCTCTATACGCCCGAAAAAACTGGGGATGCTGTTCAAAAGAAGCGAAAAGAAACATGAAAGGTCCTTTCTCTCGTTTTTTTGTGAAATATACAAGATACTGTAGCTTGCCTTTCTTAAAACCTCGTTATCCGCGATCGTGTATAATTGCATTTTTCTGAATTAACACTTTTGGCAACATGTCGAGCGTATTTGGATCAGTGCGGTAGTTGCAAGGATATTTACATTTATTTAATCTAACCATTCAAATTCTGGCGTTTTTAATACTTGTACATTCGAATTATTCGAAAATTTTTTGTATTCGATTATTCAAATATTTTCATAGATTCGAAATTCTGACGATTTTTGAGTGTTCAGATTATTTGGAAATCAGTATTGGAGTATTTGAATTCGAGTTATTTAAAGTATTTCAATCGTAGAATTATTCCGATTGTTCTAATTTTCGAATTAGTTGAGTAATTCGAATGTTCGAATTATTCGAATATTCTGTTCGAATTTATTCGTATAATTTGAACACATTTAGATACTTTAATTGCTCAGATAAACTAGTTTGAATTATTCAATAAATTCAACTTTCTAAATATTCGAATTTCTAAAGTTTTAAATATTCGAATTATTCGAATTTCAACATTTTGAGTACACGAATCATTCGAAACTCAAATATTTCGAATATTTGAATAATCTAATGGAATAAAAACGTGAAAAAAATTCTGGGACTTAATTGGGACTCGAACCTGGATCCTTTAGATTCATAGTCCGTTACTCTACGCGTTACGCTATTACATAATGTAACATAATTATCATAATTTCTTTTATTTGACGTAATTGTAACACTTGAATAATTTCTTGTCACTGCTTGACTTCATGACTCTTGTATCAAGATAAAATAATCTACGTGTTAACATTAGGTATCAATTGTTTTAATCTAAGAAATTTATGAACTTTTTAATCTAACTAAATTCAGTACTTTTTATTACTTTTTCGCGGTGTTACCATAATATTTTTATATCATTCCCCGTAATTTCTGATATAAATTAATGTCACCGTTATCCCTGTGTAAAATAATGTATTCCTGATATGAATCGCGAGGCTTTCATTTGAAATTTCATCGCATAAAGTGGCCTTCTGCATTATATATGAGCACATATGAGAATAAGAGTGTTGTAAATTAAAAAAGGTTAGAAGGTTCAGCCGCTTTCGTATTCATGTTCCTTGTATCGAGGCTTTTCTGCATTAATTTCTCGTAAGTAAAGATGGCTTTACGTCGTTTTCATCCCTCTTCCTTAATACGATAATCCGAAATCATTGTTCGGCTTTGTTGAGAACTAACGACGACGCAGAGTTTCGAGATTATTAACGATGTTATCGACCTGTAAAAATAATGCGACATAAAGATTCTGTTAACTTTTGCAAAACGTGATTCATAAATACGAAACAGGAATACGGAAGGAGGATATGGAAGACAGTGGAAATGGATCTTGCATTGTCAGACATATCTTTGAACCCGGAAGAAAAGAGATATATCTTGATAGCACCTTTTGACATGTACATTTTCATAAAATGTTATTTCTGGAATACTAACATCGACGGGGAATTTGGAAATATTCAAAGATTCAATAACAGAAATTTTTTTAATTTCAAATAAATAAAAGAGGATTGATATAATTATTAGGACAAAATAAATTAATAAATTGCAGTCACAGGTTTAAATAAATTTAAAAAGCAGTCATAATTTTAAGTACAACAAATTGAAATCGATTTAAATTAATAACTAGTAATTGTATAAAATAAATTGGTAAACAAATACAGCTCAAAATGAATTAATAAATATAATTAAAAATTAGTCAACAAATATAGGTAGCCTAAAATAAATTAACAAATAGTTGATGTTAATAATCATAAAAAATAAATAAACAAATTAACAAGCAACAGTTTAAATAATCAAAATAAATATCGAATGCTTTAGCTGGAATCATTCCGAGTAAAGCTGCGTAGAATTAGAAAGAATTCCTCGTTATATTCTTGCAAATACGACGACGATCGTTAACGGAAACCACCGCGACGGAGGAACTTCCGTCGGCCGGAAACGGAAACTTCCTCGCGCATGCTAACGTTTCTAGGCATCGTGTCGATCGGCAAACAACAGCTCCGTTCCTGGTGATTGATACCCATCGTGGTTGCTGTATCCGTGTATCCGTTTGCGCGTCAAACGTATCCCCGTCTAATTATCCTCATCAAGTGGTGGTACTCGACGATAAAACTAAGTAGGACAACCGAGGGGAACAGAATCCTCCGTTTCCTTGATACTGTGCCGTACATTTATGCTCGAACGCGGCTTACTTATTTCTCAAATTGACATGCACACATGCGCACGAATGGAGCGATTCTCAGTGGTTCGCAAATTGAGAACCAATATGTAGAAGTCAAATTATTTGGGATACTCAACAATTTTTAATAAGGAATTTATTGCGATGGTTGTAGAAATGTGGATGTTTTCGAGATTCGGCAATATAACGCGAGGGTGTGGGTGAAGGCAAATTAAACGAGACATTCAACAATTTTTAATAATTGACTTGTGTTTGACTTGTGTTATAGAGATACAGTTATTATCGTGATTCGGCAATATAACGCGAGAGTATGTGAGAAGATAAATTAAACGAGACATTCTACAATTTTTGTTATATTCCACGCGTCAACATACGGCACATAGCAATTATTATGCGTCAAAGTACAACGCGTAACAATTACCACGCGTGAAATTACGGCGAATAGCAATTACCACAGATCAAAATACCACGCGTAGCAATTACCACTCGTCAAAATACGGCACACAGCAATTGCATCAAAGTACGGCGCATAGAAATTACCATACTACAAATTACGATACGTAGCAATTACCATACGACATATTACGAAGTTTAGCAATTCCCACGCGTCAATTACGACGCGTCAAATTACGACATGTAGCAATTACCATTCGTCAAAATACGACACATAACAATTACCTTGCGTCAAATTACGACGTGTAGTAACTATCGCGCAAGAAATTACGCTGCGTGTCGCTATGACGCGCGACAATTACGACGCATGCAAACATGACGCGTGGCAATTACGACACATGGCTGCATGTCGCGCGGCTATTACCGCGCTTAAAATTGCGACACGCTGCAATTACCGTCCGGTAAATTGCGACGCGTAAAATTACGACACGTCGTAATATAACACACAGCATTTACGATACGTGGAAATTGTGACACATAAAATTACGACGTGCGGTCATATAACACGCGGCAATTGCAAGACGTAGAAAGTAAAACGCATATAATAACATGTGGTAATTATTTGGCTATACAATACGTGGCGATATAAGGTAGTGACATAACAAGATGGAGGATATATTATACAATCAAACATTGTTAGCTTAAATATTATAAAATAATACAAATTTACTAATTATTTTTCCTGGATTTTTAGTTTTTCACTGATTTAATTTTTTTTAAATTCAAAAAATTTGAAAGACAGATTTCTAAAACATCAAAATCAGTTTCAAAAATTCAATGTGCCGAAGAAAGTAGG
Source organism: Megachile ligniseca (assembly GCA_945859555.1). Classification (NCBI taxonomy): domain Eukaryota; kingdom Metazoa; phylum Arthropoda; class Insecta; order Hymenoptera; family Megachilidae; genus Megachile; species Megachile ligniseca. The sequence continues at coordinate 5,339,424 of OX243792.1, forward strand.
AATTTTTCAGTAACATTTTAAATAATATTATCTTCTGAACTTCACAACGATAATTCGAAAATTGAAAAAACTGGAATGCGTAGAATTGTAATATTTCTCCCAAGTCGAGCAATGGAAGATAAGCATAATTAAAGGAGACATTATTAAAGAAAAACGATCTTTCCCAAAGTATTTTCAACGGTAAAAGAAATTTGGGAACCTCTGTTCCATTCCTTTTGCGTCTTGTTATCTTTAAGCTTTTCGTTTTCCACCTCCCCACTCTCGCATTGTGCTTTCTTTCATTTCGTTTCAGACTGATAAATTCTATCCTTCTCCCTCTTCTACCACTCTACCTTTTGTTTCCTCGTCTCTCTCTCTTTTACCTTTTAAAGATACGCATAAACGATATCGCAGGAGTTCTCGAGCTTTTCCTTTCTTTCTGTTTGCACGTATTCGTAAGTCATTCCATTTTCTTCCTTCGTCCTTTATTTCTCCTCTCGATCCGGGATTGCGTGCAAATTCTATTGTTTCCCTTTTTAATATCTTTTTGTTGACCTCACAATTCTATCGTTCTTTTATTTATCCGATCACGTGATGTATCGTGAAGGATACTTTCAGAAAACGGCTATATAGGGAGAGGTCATATCAGTAACTCGCTACATTTTATTTCCAGTTTGCACACTATGATTTCAGATTTGAGACAATAATCCCTACAATATCGTGACGCACTCGTGACGCACTGGCGATACACGCATGACGCACACATGACACACCCATGACGCACTCGTGACGCATTCGTGACGCACTCTACGGAATCGTATTTTTATCGCAATTTTTGATTCGATTTTAATTATAATTTTTATAGTCAAGGATCGTTGAGTATAAAATGTGTTTAACTTCTTAAATACGATAATTGAACAGTGTCGCCCTCGCCGCCACTTTCCCTAGCAGATCCATTTCGTTGCTTTTACGATCCTCGTATCTTTCCGTAGACCCTCAATTTCCTGGTCAATTCGAGTTTAGTTATACTTTTCAATTTTTGATTCGTTATATCATATTTCAGTTGGTACGAGCCTTACCTCCCTTTCTTCTCCTCTTTTTATCTCTCAACTTTTCCCAGATATATCCCGTTATTCTTTTGGACGGTTCTTTTCTGTATTATTTTCTTCTAACACCTCGCCTCAGATTTCTCATCAAATCCTCTTATAACGCTGCTTCTTACGTTTTCTTTTCACTGCCGCGAGCTTTTTCTGCAACTACACTCCAAGCCCTATCCTTCATATATTTTTGCGCCCGGCTATGCCCGTCTTATTTCTTCTTTTAATTTCTCAACTCTCTCTCGATCTTTCCTCTACAACTTTCACGGTATTTCTCGTACACGCTGTATGCGATTCCTCCGGTAAGTCCCTCTTCTAAATTGTAAATACTTTTCAACTTTTCCGAATCTGTATTATTCTTCGGTCCTGGCAGTAATGAACACGGAATCTTTCTCTCGCGTTGTGTAATTTATTGCTTTCTCTTTAGTGTAATAGTGCTATAGCTCAATATATTATATACTACTATATGATAAAATGATAAAATGATAAAATAATGAAATGGTAAAATTTAAAAATGACTAGATGGTAAACTGATAAGGTGATAATATGATAATATAGTAACGTGATAATGTGATGATATAACAACACGATAATATGTCAACAATATACTATAACAATACGATAATATGTAATCACAATAATATGTTGGTATGATACTATCATACTAAGCACCCTCGAATTAAACACATACTAAACTTCATCATACTGAACACCATCATACTAAATATCATTTAAATAAACTCCATCAAATTGTACTCCCCCATACTAAATATCTCAACTTCAAAACACCCTAAATCATCCCCTTCAACACTAAAGCACCCTAAATCATCCCTGTTATCAATAAAACGCCCCAAGCCACCCCTATCAACACTAAAACACCCTATATCATCCCCCTCAACACTAAAACACCCTAAATCACCCCTCTCACCAATAAAACACCCCCGATCATCCCCTCCCACAATTAACCCCAGAAACAGTCGAATATCTCATAGCTCGAAGAACCAGAAAGAAATTGAACAGTATACTTAAAGAAATTCCAAGATCGTGTTCGTGCGTCTCGATTTCACCCGAAATGCTGGCAGGATTCGGATGAAAGAAGATGGCCGTGGAGGGTCTTTGAACTCATTCCGAGAGCACAGCCGCTCTCGCATATCCTCTGATACGAATTCGCGACGTTCGCTTTCAGAAACGAAGCCTGCTTCTTCTGGAGCCCCTCGTGTGCACACACGTGCACCCCTCGCCCGAGCTGCGTACGATACGCCGTCGAAATATGAAAGCGCGTATCCTGACGTTTCCTTTAATATTCTTCTCCTCGCCCCTCGTGACGCGGCACTCACGAAAACGCGGAACCACCCCTGTTCGAAGGGTGAGGGAACGAAAGGGTAAAACTTGTACTCCCATGCTACTATGCTATTCCAAAATTATACCACTATAGAACTACTCAACTATTTTACTACTATACAAATATATCGCTGTACAATTGCACTACTACAATCCCTGACCATCAACTTGGGACAAACTCACTATAATATTCTACACAGAATATAAGACAATATAGGCCATATACAGGGACATATACAGGGTAATATTTTATATATGCACTGCATCAATACAGTGCATAAATAATATTTCAAAAAATATACGTATATATACATATACGTCTGGGCGCGTGATTCTCGCGCTCTGATTGGTCCGTGTTTTTGCTTAATAACTCAAAAACGAAGCTTCAAATCTAATTTTTGCAAAGGGAAAAGTTGTTCAGAATCACGTGCCCAACCACCTATTTCCGAGACCTACACTAGTTGTGAGACACCCTGTATACCCTGGCCATCGAATTAGGAACATGTGACATTTCACTTTTATGGTTATATGTCATATATGGAAATTCTTAGGTTAAAATTATTAATAAATACATTGATATCATGTATATAGCAATTTGTTACTATCGATAATAAATTGGGTGATGAGCGATTAAGGGTGCGAGCGTTTACGTTAAGAGTATCGATAGCTAGAGGTGAAATTTGAATGCCACAGAAAATGTCTGTCTGAAAAATAGTGGTTGCATTAAATAAAGACTGGCAGTGAAAGGGTTAAAGAGAGTCTCTTACAGAATTTCTTCACGTGTCCATACCCATTCAACTTTTAAAAGTTAATAATACCTTCTGCTCAACTACCCCCTCCCTAATCACATTTCGTGTTAATTTTTCACGGTAAATACGCCGACGTTGGCGAAGTATATAATCGACTTACGATCCTTAATCCAAGGATATTATACGACGAAACTACCCGGCCGACAATATACAAGGGACCTCGGATAAAAATCTGGATAAGACGCTAAATAATATTATCCGATAAAACTTTTATAACGGTATTATCGTTTCATACACAATTTCCGCCAGAACGTTACAGCGGCTCTTATCGTCAACCTAGTATCTTCGCTATTTACGGCAAATAAAATGTAATCGAGAGAAAAAAGGGACAAAGGAAGTGTCTAGATTGATGTTAATATTTCACCGACGTAATAAACTTATGTTGTGTTGATAAAATGCGTCGCAAAGTAAATGTGGAATGAAAGGTTAATATTATTGACGTTTAATGTGCGATGGGGTGAAAACTTATCTTGTGTGAAATTTGGAAATTTACGGATTCGAGATTTAACTTGTGCAAATTTGGAAATTTAGGGAATGAAGATTTTAGAGGTAAAATTTAGAAATTTAGAAAATTGGAAAATTGGAAAATTGGAAATTTGGAAATTTGGAAAATTAGACAATTAGAAAATTGGAAAATTGGAAAATTGGAAAATTGGAAAATTAGAAAATGTGTAAATTCACAAATGTACACTACAAATTTCCAACTTGAAAATTAAAAAATTTACAAACCTAAAAATCCAAATTCCGAAAATCTAAAAATATGCAAATTTCACAAGAAGTCATCTAAAACAAAACCTCCCTTTTAAAACTACAACAAAATAAAATAATTCGCACCAGATTAAAGCAAAAATTTATTGTCGAATTAAAAGAATAGAGAAGCGAATAAATAAAATCGTGACGCAATAAAAGAAGATTTTCGAGTATTTACCGTTAATTAGCGCTTCTGCAAGCAGATGCTTCGGGCAGCGTCGCGTCGTCTTCGTCTGAATATTCATCCCCGTTCCCGAATGCATAGAATTTCAAACGAAGTCCACGGGGAAGAACGAACAATCGCATGAGGAACGATTATGCTTCCATCTTCTTGCGTCTGGAATAAAATGGATACCGTGCCACGGCTCGGATAATGGACGAACAGCTTCTCGCGTGACCGAGTCGATCCCAGATCAAATTTCCTGATGGAATTCATTTTAAACGATCGACAAGACTGTTACATGGCTAGGTTACAGGGAGATCTTAAATAATCGTCATTTGACTTGATAATAAACGTCTGTGTATGTATAAGTAATATGTACAGTTCGTGTTCGTATAAATGGTGTGGTAGGTATATGTAATTCATTAGTTTTTTTAAATTTGGTACAATACTAGCTGAGTTTTTTAATTTAGGGGTTTTAGAAATTGAGGGATTTGAAATTTTGGGTTTTGAGAATTTTGGAATTTGGGGATTTTGGAATTCGTGGGATTTATTGATATTTAGAGATATAGGGAGTTAGGAATTTAGGAATCTGGTGATTCGGGGACTTCAAGATTTTGGAATTTAAGAACCTAGGGAATTTAGGGATTTAGCAATTTGGGAATCTAGGGAATTTAGGGATTTAGCAATTTGGGAATCTAGGGATATAGGAATTTAGGGACTTCAAGATTTGGGAATTTAAGAATCTAGGGAATTTAGAAATTCAGGAATCTAGGGATTTAAGGTTTTGGAGATTTAGAAATTCGAAGATTAGGGAATTTAAGAATTTGAGAATTTAGCAAGTAAAAAAAAATTTGAATTTTGATATGGAAAATTGCAAATTTAGAAACTTACCTACAACCTTCGTACAAATCGAAAGAAGCTACCAAAAAACGTGTACGAATCTCGCGATGCCGTAAGAATCGTCGCCATAAGCTGACTCGAAAAAAAACGCGGCGTAGAAAAGAAAAATGGCGATAGAGAACCGGAAACGCGGCGCTTGGCCGGGATTTCGTTGCTCACGTTTCCGGCAGAAATTTCCTCGTCAGCGTCGAGTGACAGACGGCAAAGTCAACGGGCGTCTTTCCTCCTCGTCGGCATTGATTGAAGTTTGTCTTCCGTCAGGGAATCAAGATCGTCACGCGACGGAAGTCGCGCCGGGACCGTTATTCCATTACGCACGTCGCGTGTCTGCTGTCAAATAAGGCCAAAGGAAAAAACCTGCGGGAGTTAAAGCGCGATGAACCGCAGGATGCAGATGGGATACAGGGAAACGCGGTGAATACCAATTTATTTGGGGGGTGCGACTCGATCGTGGTTGCGGATTTCGAATGCTCGCTTTATGACGGTGTTCACGCGATTATGTCACGTAGATGCAGTAGACTTTTGTCATTTTTTAATAATAGAAATTTGGCGTTTGTGGGGTGTTGTCTCTAATTTTTTGTAGTCGATTGCTTGAAAATTTTTAGTGTTTTTAAGGTTCTTCTTGATATTTCGATATTTATGAAATTTGCTAGTTTTTGAAATTTTAATTTTTGTGAATCTCAGGTTTTTAAGTTCTCAATTTTACTGATTTTCCAGTTACAAAGATTTGTAATTTTTCTAATTTACAAATCTCAAATTTCACAAATTTTCAAATTTCCAAACAAATTATACAAATATATGAAGGACGTCTGCATTTTCATTACCTAAAAAATAATTTTGCAGCATCAATATTTTACGTTTTAAATGAAATTTTTAATAAAAACATATAGCAGAAAAATAACGTATAATAAAAAATACGATTGCATTGATACTAATAACAAATGAATAAAATCCGATCATATAAAGCAATTTCTATATGTACTAATCCACCGAAATTTATATCAACTGTTTCATCACTTCGCACTCTAATTTTCCCCCAATATTCGACACCGATAATTGCTTTCGGTCGTTATCAATTTAATATCCATTAATTTACTTCTCGCAAAGATAACGAACCCATCAAATTGTAGGAAACTTTATGAGAAATCCAAATCATTTTAATTGTACACAACAGGTACAATTGTTAAAACAGTAATTACATTTTTTTGCTGCATTCTTTTATTAAAAATTATTTTAATTATTTTATAAATTTCACAATTATAGAATATGCCAGAAATTTTTATAAAACTTGTAACGTTTTAAAGGTTAATCAGCAAATCTTTAGGATTAGGTTAGGGTAAATTGAGGTTAAGTTAAATTAGGTTAGGGTAAGTTGAGGTTAGGTTAAATTAGTGTAATATGATTTAGGTTAGGTTAGGTTAGATTAAGCTAAACTATGTTAGATTAGATTAGGTTTCTATACTCACATGATTAAACACCACTGAAATTTCTCCCCACGAAAATTTTCTGCAATCACTGCAAACAATTTTTGTACTTCTCGATTGATATTAATTAACAGGTAATGAATTGATATTAAATTAATATGAAATTGGTATTTAATCGATATTAAACAGTATTTCATTGCTGGTATTATTTTATTTTTCATATCGGGAAACTTCTCTCATATCACTAAAATCACGTATTTCAATAACCTTCACAAATTAAATTGAACATATTTATCTCCGAATTTAACAACAGCATTCTATCACAAATGTAACAAACATCATCATATCACAATAAAATACCTGTAACTCACATCACTTAATTCCGTTAAAATAATAACAATGTTAATACACTAAATAAATTAATAACAGTAAATGTATCGAGTTAAATATCGTCGAAAAAACGTCGAAAGGATACGGCAGTTAAGTTCATCCGAATGGAAAATATATCACGAATGACAGGGAAAATAAATGGCAGAAACGTGAGAGGATAAAAATACGAACAGGGATAAAAATTACAGATACGGCTCATATATTTGCCGTGAAGATGGTCTGCTACTGACTTCCGCTAAGCTTGCCAACACCTTTCATATGTAACAGCCAGATATAAGTCTGCTGGATTCACATGAAACACTTACGGATCGCCTGTGTCTGCAGGTGGGTTTAGAAAGCGCGATTGTCTTACTGTCACTTGCACACCGCGTTTACTTGGTAACTAATGCTTCCTGTTCGAATCTAGACACACGATTTAATGTATAATTGTATCACATTTACCATCTCAATTATCATTCTTAACCTTAACCTACAATTTTATCGACAGGCATTCACTATTACCTAATTATTGTTACAACTTTAAAGCAACTGAAGAATGTTAAAATGTTGAGCACATTTTGCCGTGAGCATGTGTGCGTGATGCGTGCGTTACGGGTGTGTCATGGGTGCGTCATGGGTGCGTCATGCGTGCGTCACGAGTGTGTCACGATATTGCAGAATAAGGGGTTAATACTCCAAAATTTATTCTGCAGTTTTTTTAGGGAAATTGATGGTTCTAGTCAAATAATTTTTCACATCCAAAAAAGTTTGAAAATTACAGACTTACCCGAATTACAGAAAATTACAGACAACCCTAAACCCAAAAAGTCATCGATGGAATCTGACTTTACGAGTAATTTGAAGTGCCCTGCGTAAATAACGATGGCGGTTCTATTTTAAAAGTTTGGAAGCGTCGGAACCACCCCTGAGGAACTTTCATCCTTCGAAGCGGCAGAAAGATCTCAGAACGCCTACCGATAAGGGTGGCGGGTAATGACTAATAGGCTGCTTATTTTCGAAGTTCCTTTCGCGTAGCCCCACGAGTCGGTTGCACCCCCCCGGTCGTATGAAAAGCGGGAGATGACACCGGGCCGCAGGTAAAGAAGGGGTGGTCCGAGGGCAGATAATACTATTAATTTACTTTCAAGAATCGTAAAATTACGATGAAACTTTAAATTGGATATTTTATCTGAGGATCTCGGTGGGTGTGCTCTCTCGTTCATCCCCTTATACCATTGCCAGCCGTATCCCTTTCTCGGGCTCTTCGTCCCGTTTTATCGCGCTGCCTCTCTGTGCCATTCAACGGAACAACGTTTCTATCGAACGAGCTGTCTAATCGGTCTTATCGCGGGAATATTTCTCTCGCGAGCTTATTAATGGCGGTCTATCAAAAGAAAACGGAGGAACGTAATCGAGAGGAAGATATCCGCTAACTGGGGGCTGGAACAATTAGCGAAGGGGTGTATCGAAGATTTCGGATTGGAAATAATCGATAAATCGATATTTATACTACGTATACCTCGACAAAGATAAAAATATTTATCTTTATTTACTGTAATATATAAATACTGAAAATTTGATAAAAAAATATCAATATAAGGTTTAATTACTGAAACGCTGAAAATTTTAATATAATATAAATTTTGCTATTTTATATTATTCAAAGGTTTTTCTTTAGAAATATCAATATACTGTTAATTACTAAACTACTGAAAATTTTGATACAAATTTTGCTATTTTATGTTATTTTTGTTTTTCGTAAGGTAAAAAGATTTTTGAGCTTCAGAAGAAAAATACTTTTGGGATAAGTAGTTTATGGGAAGCGAGAATTTCGAGCCGAGGTTTTTACATTTTTCCAGGCTTGATGTTAGCCTTCAGGTGTACACGGGATTTTGTCGCCATCCTTGCGCAAACACTGCAGTTTACTTCATCAGAAACGAGTCGACACTGATACACGGGATCAGAATACACGTAAAGCCTGTGGGTTCTTGAAGGGATGAAAGAACGCAAACAGTGGAGACAATTTTCTCTTAAACCGCATAAATTTCGCGAACTTAAATACATTAATATTGCATGAAGAGTGCGGGAGATTCTTTTCTATGGGGATTTTTTATAAATTTGTATCTTGTTCAAGAATTAAATGTACGAGTTGCGCTTAAAAATTCAATTTAATATTTAAGAACTAAATTTAGAAATTACATTTAAGAATTGCATTTAAAAATTTCACTTAAGAATTGCATGTAAAAATTTCACTTAAGAATTGCATTTAAAAATTTCACTTAAGAATTGCATTCAAAAATTGCACTTAAGACTTGCATTTAAAAATTTCACATAAGAATTGCATTTAAAAATTGCACTTAAGAATTGCATTTAAAAATTTCACTTAAGAATTGCATTCAAAAATTGCACTTAAGACTTGCATTTAAAAATTTCACATAAGAATTGCATTCAAAAATTGCACTTAAGAATTGCATTTCAAAATTGCACTTAAGAATTGCATTTAAAAATTGCACTTAAGAATTGCATGTAAAAATTTCACTTAAGAATTGCATTAAAAAATTGCACAAAAATTTCACAAAATTGCACTGAAATTTCTAAAATTTCTACCCTTAAAATTGAAACCAGATAGAAAGTATACATCTCCGTAGGCTCCGACTTTAACATCTCAGACGCAAACACGAAAGTACGATTTACGTTAAAAAAGAAAATCGACAAGTTATTAGGAAAGTGTTAGAACGGTATATTCGCGGGAAATATGATCGTCAGCCTGTAACATTGATTAGTTTAATGGCTTTTGATATAATGGCCGGCAAATGGGTGAGCGCGTACGTTGTTCGCCAGTTGACTGTCGCATCAGATGCGACGTGTGTTTTCGTGAACGTTCCACGCTGCTCGACGCCCGCTTCGTTCGCAATTACGATGCTGCGAATGATAATCGGTTTATTTAAAAAGCCTTTCAACCCGGCTCGTCGTGCCTCGATTTCGAAATCCTTCGCGAAAGCTGTGCAGAAAAAATCCTGCCGGCTCAAGCTGGACGCTGCGTGTTCAACAAAATGGACGCTTCCCTTCTTTAGAACTTAAATTTTAACAGATTTGAATAGAAATTTATGATATATTCAATTATTTTAACAAATAATTTATTATATATTCTTTCTTTAGATATTTACTTATATTAGATATTAACTTATTTATATTTAGGAATGTTCGAAAATATCTTGCAGAAATAAATGTTATACAAAAATTGTAAAGTAGTAAATTATAGACACAGACATACTGATTTTCATTTATTTATTACACTTTTGTAAATATTTCAAGTTTGTTTGTAAAGGAAGAATTTTACACCTTAACAATATTATTTATAAATTTTTTCCTGCATTTTTTTAACGAGTTTCTGTAATTTTTTTTTTGCTAAATAATTATAGTTGAAGCAGAAAATTTATTTCAAGTTTTATGTTTTATAAAGTTTCATGCACTTGGTGTATTTTTAATTAAACATTTATTGTAAATAATTCTTATAATGAATAATAATGAACGTGTTTTGTCAATCAGAGTGTAGATACAATTATTGTATTTGTTGAATAAAATATTTAATAATTTATCAAGTTATGTTACATTAATAAAGATAGATTAGTAATATTATGTAAAGAGTTTGTTTGTTTATAAATGTAAGTACGAATTACGTGTTTAAAATTGCTCACAGATTAATTTGAACACATTACTTTGAAGACGCAATGAAATTAAGAGAGAACCCGAAATGAAAGGAGCTTCGCCAAGGATTGAAATTTTAATCATGTGAAACGTACAACAACCTAACCAAGAATAAATACCCAGCTAGCGGCAAAGTGGATTGTATTTACCTGGAAGAGATTTCAAGGTTTTAAATCCCAGGAATTATAAGAGATTTGCCACGTGCGAAGCACCGTGGTTTCATTAAATGTTTCAACGACAAAGCCTTACCCTTAAAACCGAGGAAACACCGAGCACAAACAACAAAACAACTTTGATTACTACAAACTTGTATCACCATAAATCCGAAATATTCAAGTATTCTCAACTTTGATTCTCGTTTAATACTGGGTTTTTCATATTTTTAAAATTATTATTTAACATAATTTTTATAGAAATTTATTTTATGAAACATTGGGTCAATTTTTAAAATTTATATTCAACATAATTTTTAACAAATAAATTTTTAAGGAAATTTACTTTATGAGGCGTCGTTGTCAGGATAGATTTGCAACGAACAAAATTTTGTAAATAAATCTTCATAAATAATATTTACATTATAAACTAATATTCTTCACAGTGAACAGATCTCAGCCAAAATTTAATTTTTAATTTTTAATTTAATTTAAAATTTTTGTGTTTAAGATACTTCAGTTTTGAAAGCCAAAAGTCCTTCATTTATTACAAAAATTATATTGAACTTAAATAATATACCTAAATAATAAATACATAATCAATTCTGGTACATGCCAAGTTTGATTAAATTTTCCCCAAAAATGAAATTTCCAACGTATTCACAAACATCCATACCCGGGGGTGTTTAACCCTGAATAAAAAAACAGCAAGAAGGAGTAAGAAAGAAGTGTAGAAAGGTGCGAGGGGTTTGTATCGTCGAAGGTATCCGCCGTGGGGTACAGCCAGCATCATTAGAATCTACCCCCAGGTAGCCTCGGAGCTCTTTGTGTCTTCTTCCCGCCACTTTTTCATCCCCCCCGCAGATCGTCTTTCTGGCAACCCCTCGGTCACAGGAAGACAGGGTGAATGCAGTCTTCTTTATCAATGCTTTGAAATCTCGATGCGGCAATGGATAAGACCGTAGGCAGCCGGGAGGGTGATTTCTGAGGGGGTTGGACACGTAAGGGGTTGGAAAGTGTGGCGAAAGCTGGCTGTCTCGGCTCGAGAAACGGAGAATTAGATTTGTTAAGACCCCAGACATCCCCTCGTCATGGGGGAGACGCAAAGGGGGTAGCGCACCTGCAACCCCGCGAATAATAATGTCGGACTCCACTCTGGCCCGTGCAATTTGGTTAATTTATTCGTAACGAGTCGACAGCCGTGTCCTTTGTGAGGGGCTCGATTATTATGCGAGTGGACCATCGCTGTAATAATTATCGATCGAATGGAAATCGGGACTTCTTTCGGTGAGGTCATAAGTGATAAAACTGAACTCAGTTTTTCTATTTGCATTCGAACGTGATGCATTTTGGACGTCTTTTGGTAGTTTCACTTTTCAGGGCCACCCTGTTAGCACTGGTCAAAATTATATTTTAAAATTATTACTTCATGTTATATTTTTTTTGTAATGATTTATCCTTTGCAAGGTTATAATATACAATTCCATTATTATATATTTTTGCTGATTTTGTTACAAATATCTTCTTCACTGTTTGATATGTCTAGGAGTATTCTGTAATTTTATACTGTTATACGTTTATTCAACATTCATTTTATATTCGACTACTCGTATTTTACGTAAACGTTTATTCGTTTATACGTGATCCATTTTATGCAACAGGTGCACAAAAGCTTAAACTTTGAGGTTAGGTCCAGAAGTTATGGTAGTAAAAGGTATATGCGTAAATATAAATGATACTATGAAAATACATGATTAAACTTATTATTATTCTGGTAGTTTCTTCAGATGTTTCTTCCCCTTGCTCTCGTTTTGTATATCATATGCTACATACAATTCTTGCATCTTCATGTTTTTTTTTCCTTCGTCATGAAATTATTGTTAACCGGAAATGAAATAATTTTATTTCTGCGCAAAAGAGTTGCGTAAATATACCAACTCCTCGTATTTTAAGTGATCTTAGCATTTTCTAGGAAATTCTAGTCAGTATTCTTAAAATATTAAGGGTTTCATAGAACCTGATTTTCAAGTGTTTTATAAATATACCAACCCTTCACGGATCAATAAAAGCAAGGAAGGTTAACTTAGGCAACGCATTATACAATTATTAAAAACCTGATTTTCTTTAAACTTCATCATGTAACAACCAACTTATTTCTCATAAAAGAATCAATACTCTGTCCAGCAGACCGAGAGTGATTAATAATTAAACAGAATGATATAACGTCCCGCTATAAATACAACGAAGCAGACAGATGTCGTAAGAGTTTAATTGTTTAAACGGAAAAGTCCTGATGGCGTAGTTTCAGCACCGTAAAATGGTGGACGTTTTTCTTTTTCCGTTGAAAATTTTGCTTCGTATTGCTTTTGTTTCAAGGCGACCGAGAGCTTCCAAATGTCACTCGTCGCGTAATCTGATTAAAGGCTTGGAAAGCGTTACGTTCTGAGCCTCTAACGGTAATAACTATTATCGGTACTTCACACTGATTAATATTGTTCGCGCTCGTCGATGGTAGGAAGTTGCACAGCTTGTCGAGCAGGCTTCACCTCTGTTTTCGTGGCTAGTAAACGCCGCTGACTTTATTTCGATTAATTTTCAATTCGAAACGCTCACTGCGGGCCGCCATTTTGAATACTTCGCGGTAACTCTACTTCACTACCATTATTTTACTACTTACACTTTACTCTACATTTTTACGTTGAACTCGTATATTATTTGTGAAAATGCTGTGTGTTGAATTATGAATGATAGAGGTTTTAATTCTATTGGTTTGCTTTGGTTATTTTTCTTCAAATACAGAAGATAGCGTTTCAAGAGCCATAGACGCTCATGTGCCGCTTATGTGGGGGATCCTGCCCTACTTCATATCTCCTCCGTTAGCCACCTTACGGCACTTTTGACAATTTTCCTGGGGGTTTTGACCCATTCTAAGAAAGTTTGATTCCCTGACAAAAAGTCGTATCTGGCACCGTTTAGCCTGTACATTTGTATGGCATAGATTCTCATATGCCGCTTGCATCCGCTGGGGAATTCTGCCCTACTCCATATCTCCTCCGTTAGCCACCTTACGGCACTTTTGACAATTTTCCTGGGGGTTTTGACCCATTCTAAGAAAGTTTGATCCTCTGACAAAAAGTCGTATCTGGTACCGTTTAGCCTGTACACTTGTACGCCAGGTACTGGTTCATTTCGGCGCTGGACTAGGCTCACTACTTGCCTGTAACTTGTCTCATGAAAACTTACTATTAAAGCACTTTTTCCCAAATTTAGGAAAATTAAGAATTAACCGGTACAGTATTTTATTACTTCAGATTACAGTTCTAGTGGTTAAGCTTATAGTTGTGAAGTGGTAAGCGTGATGTTGAGCGACATCAGGTGTGAAGGACACAGTAGACATCCTTTGGTCGTCCGACGTCGAGTGTGCGCAGTTGTGTACAAAGCACAAGGGAAGAAATTCACGGGGACACGCCAGAAAGGGGATGAAAGTAGCAGGGTAGAGGGTGGTTCGGGTTAGATGGGTATTTTACGTTTGAGGGGTCGGTAAGCTCCTGATGTATTACTGGCTGAGCCTGCGGAGTCAGCGCTGCCGGTCCAACAAACTGGACAATCCGATTTTTTCCTCCTCTCTTGCTCCTCCTTCCTGTCATCTATCCCGGATGATAAAAAGAGAAAAGGGAGAGAAACAGGAGGACGCTTATGTGCGAAAATGTACAAATTGTAATCCAGCGATTGGATTCGCAAGTTCGATGATGAATGTGCGGGGAAAAATCTTTTCCAGCGAATTAAGTTTATTTGCAAGATTTATTTCCATATTCTTCAGAGGTGAAGATATCATAGTCGGAAGATGACAAGGTGAAACTTGACCAACCGATAACTTTTGTTCGTGCAACTCGAGGTTAGCCAAAATTTCCTTTTCCGCGCAGGAAGTTCGGCGGCCTCGACCGCTGGGTCACAATGATCCCAAGGTAACCACGATTGTCCTTGTTGCTTTCAGAGTTGGATGACGTCCCAGCTCGGTTTCCGTGAATACCTGACTTCCCTAACCAGGAATCCGTCTTTCAAGGAGAGCTTCTGGTCTGACTGCATAATCACTTCCTCCACTTACGTAGCATCCACATCCTTCCTTCAATCTGCTTGCTGCCTTCGCGCACTTGGCTCAAGGATCTCGAACGCGGTCACGTGATGATCAAAGATGGTTACTTATAGCATTATAGCCCTAGACAAAAAGTTCCTACACTTTCAGATAAATTACGGAAGTGCAAAATTCTCTGATTTTTAATTCCAAAATTCTGGAACTTGAACACATAGAGATATGATTAAGAACTCAAAAACTAGTAGTTAAATAATTGAGAACTGAAAAAACTAGAAATTAAAAAACTGAAAGACTATAAATTGAACGATTTAAAAAAAAGTTGTACATTGTATACGAGTGTGGAGATTCTGTCAGCGTTAAATTTGCTAGTAAAAGGGGTAAATCGTGAACTCTAACAAACGCCACTAAAATCCGTGGTAGGGTTCACAGACCGAGTGTCTCCAAAGGCTTGTTTCAACTATCAGTCCTGTCGCATCACGGTTCCCATTTGCTTTGTGCTGAAGAGGTTTACTTACCGCTCCGGCCCGTGCGACTATGTGTCCAATATCGCAATAATGTTTGCCGCGGCTGTTTACGTGTGTCCGTTTCTACTACAGGCGGCGAAGTAACGCGTGTAAAACCACACCGTGAATCCATTGATGCGCGTCTCGGCGAAAGACGATAATATCGTTGCATCCAGGCCCGGATCTTAATATCCGCTCGCGCACCTTCCTAATTGGTTTATTTTCGAGCTGCCAGTGAGCTTGAATTATGAGCATTTAATGAGTCTGCTGCGCATTGTTGATCGCCTTTCGGGAAAACATCCTTTGCCGAGCACGGAAAGAAACTTTTATGTTTTCCCCGGGATATTTATCCGTTACGGAATTAACGTGCTGTGAAATTTTGAAAAATTAGTCTTTCTTTCTGTTCGGGCCTTTGATGCTTTCAGCAGTAATTAGGTATTAATTATTTTGTTTAGTTACAACGAGCAGTAAATTCGTAAATTCTCTTTTGACTGAACAACTTTTTAAATCATTGGAGTATTAGGTTATAGTTAAATTTGACGAGATTTAGTTCAACAGCATTTAGTTCAATACCATTCAAATTTGGCGCCATTCTGTTTGACGTGATTCAAATATGGCGCCATTCAATCCCTTGCGATTAAATACCCCGTACTTCAAAATTATCTGCATACAATACGACACAATTTATCAAGATTCGAATTTGGCTCCAATTGAAGATCGAACTTCGAACGATATTACTTAACCTCACCGCCTGATTTTCATCGCAGTCCCTCCACCCGTTCGGCCTCAGTCTGTCAGCTCGTGTCGTAGTCAATTTCGGCCGATAGACACACACGACAGCTGCAACGTTTATACTGAGCTGCCGTGCATACCCTTAATATCCGCCTGAACCTGTAATTAAGCCTCCACTTCCCATTAGGCTCGGTTCCTTGGCCACGGCTCGTTTGCCTGGAAATCCCTTCGTTTTTTCACCGGCCAACGGAAGCCAGGATACCGAGTATCCTTCCTACGATCAACGAGAGCTATCCTCTGCATAACCCTACCCAACGGGTTCTTTGTCGGAATTTTTTGCTCCTCGCATAATCGTTTTCGTCTGTCACGCACACGGCGAACACGAACCAAATTGTTATCACGTTGCATGAGCTGTTATCATGGAGGGAGGAACTTGTCGATTATGGTCGGGATGTTTTTCAGATTTCCTGGATTTGCGTTTCGGGGTGCTTTCTATGTTGACTGTGTAATCTAGCCTAATGTAAAGTGATCGTTCTAATTTTTATATGATGCTCTAATGTAGCATACTCCTCATATGATTACTACTGTTGCCTAACCTATGATACTCTGATGTAACCTGACCTTCATGTGGTACCCTAATGCAGTGTAACCTTCATATGATACCCTGATGTAATCTAAACTTTATATGATACTCTAATGTAATCTAAGTTTCATGTGATACCCTGCTGTAATTTAAACGTAATATGATACTCTAATGTAACCTAAGCTGCATATGATACTGTAATGTAACGTAAGCTTCATATGATACCCTGCTGTAATTGAAACTTAATATGATACCCTAATGTAACCTAAGCTGCATATGATATCCTAATGTAGCCTAACCCTCATATGATATCTTAATGTAACCTAACCTTCATATTTTATCCTAATGTGACCTAACCTTCATATGATCTCTTAATATAACCTAACCTTTATATGATACCTTAATGTAACCTAACCTTCATATGATACCTTAATGTAGCAAAACCTGATATAACATAACCTAATGTTACCTATCCTAATATAATGTAACACAAAATATTCTAACCTAACCTAATCCAACTTAATATACCTTAGTGCAATAACCCAACCTAAATCACCCTAACCTAGTACAGCTAAAACCCAACCTAACCCCATAAAAATTTCCCAAATCCCAAACATAAATTTGGAACATTTACCATTGTAACCACCATAAATCCAAGAACAATTACGTCCTGCCAGAAAGTTGCACCATATCAAGGAGGAAGAAACTTGCATAAGTAAGACACCATGAAGAGTATCCCCCGAACGCAAATTATCGGCTCAACTCGGCCAGAAATCGTCGGGAGGTTATTTTTCAGCGTCTCCGCCGAGGCGAGCGCATAATCTCGCCCCATTTCGTGTCAATATAAGGCGGAAGTTTGATAGACCGCCCCCTGGGAGCAGTGGGTGGAATCGGTTGCGTCGAAGACTTCTTAATTGCGAATCTTTCGAAAGAAATATCGTAACCGTCGTCCAGGGACAGGGTCTCAAAAGAAACCAGCTCGATAATTTTTCGCCCCCGTCCCTCTGGAACTTGTCCGCGTGAATTTATGGGGTACGTCCGGTTCCTCATCAGCTTCCTCTGTCGCTTTCAACGGACTGGGTCTTTGAGCAGCTACCTTTGAGCGACCTGGAAAAAAGGAAGAAAATAGAGAATTAAAGTTGAAAAGCATCTTCGTCTGGTCGTGCAGCTTCTCCGCATGCGATTCGCAGGATCAAGTTTCCACAAGTTGGCCAGGTGGCCGCGTGCAAATCAAAGAACGCAATTAACCGGACCCTGATTGCAATACTTGGCGGACTTTCAATATCCAATTTCTGTTTGGAAAGAGCGTCCTTCCTTTTTCATCCGCGCGAATTTCCCTCTTTCGATCGCCGCGTTATCTCCTTGCCGGGCACACGCTGATGCCCGGAAGTCCTTTGTACGCCCTCGTCACAACGGACGCCCGATTCAATCTTTCTCCGACTCAATTTCCAGACGCTCGATTGAAAAATTGTTTTCGTTTCGACCGGTGGATTTCGCTTGGTCCAGCGGATGATTGAGGGTTGGTCAGCGTTTGAGGATTTGCTTAATGCGCTTCGCTTTAGATCGTTTGGAGCTGCTGGACGCAGGTTTGTTCCTTTTTTCCTCTGCCTGTTTGGATCTCGAAACTTCAGGCCGTTTTGAAGGCTGTATTTTATTTATGATTTCATTGTTATGTGTGGGGCTAGTGATTGGTATTATGGCAAAAGAAATTATATATTTCCGTTATGTGATCTAATTTAGTCCAATTCAAATTTGGCGCCATTCAACTTGATGCGATTTGAATTTGGCGCCACTCAAACCCATGTAATTTAATTTGACAAGATTAGAATTCAGTACAATTCAATTCAACAAGTTTCAATTCGGTTAAATTCAATTTTGATGCAATTCGACTTAACGCGATTCAAATTTGGCGCGATTGAGTTTGTCAAGATTTAAATTTTAAAGCGAATCAATTGGCGCGAAATTTGAATCACATCAAATTCAGTGACGCCAAATTCCAATCGTATCAAATCGAATCGAATAAAATAGAATGTCATCAAATTTGAATGATGTCATCTTTAAATCCCATCAAATTCAATGGCGCCAAATTCGAATCCAGTCACATTCAATGGCGCCAAATTTAAATTGCCCAAAATTGATTCGCCATAAATTCAAATCGTATCAAATAGAATCGAATGAAAAAAAATATCACATTTTTATCGTCATCGTTGAATCCCATGATATTCAAGGTTGCGAAATTCGAATGCACCGAAAATAAACTTCCCCATCAAATCAAGTTACCCGAACTTTACTTTGAAATGTAAAAATCTGTACAAGCTATTTATGCATAAACATTAAAATGCAACGAAGGTAAGACACCAGCAAACACAACTGTGTTTCCTTTCCCGACAGCGTGGCAGCAAATTCTGAAAATGGCCGGCAATTCCTTGAAATTTCGCGACCCTTCGCCGAAACACAGCGCGAAATCCAATAACGTCGACGGAAACAAATTCATCGCGAGAGGAATTTACGACGGCGCTTCGCCTCCAAATATTTAACGACTTAAGTACATTTGCGTTGCTAAACACGGGGCCAGAATTTCTTCGTTCCCTCGAACGGGAAATCTCGCGACGACTTCGAGCCTGTTCGAAATTCAATATCCCCAGAAAACACGTCGCCGATATTATGATATTTCTAAGCTCATAATACCCGGCCGGATAACCTGGTATGACGCTGTGGAAAAGGGGTTCGGATGTTGGCCGATTGAGGGGGCGTAAAGGGGTGGGTGCGCGGGGGTTGAGGTCAGAGGTCAGAAGATGGTCCCATATTGGAAGACCTCTAATACAAAGTCACTCCACCGGGATTCCGTACCCATAGCCGGTGCAAACATCCTGAATACGTTTAATATCCACATAGCTGTTATCGTAACGGGTGGCGCGAAACGAATCGATTCTATTTCTTCTGTTTCTTCATGGAGTCTCTGATAATACTAAATGAAATTTTATTATTCGACTCGTGACACTGGTGATATTGAAAATTTTCTGCGAGGGTGTGAAGGAAGGTGTACAGAGAATAGTTATGGATTAATTTATTCTATTTACGGTTACTACATTAATAGATTACTAGATCACTAGGTTAATAGATTAAGATTTCAAAGTTAGTACATTCTTAGATTACTAAATTCCAACTGTTCCAAATTTCTATATCCTAGGTATGTTCTTGGATCCCTTGCTTCCTAGGTCACCCAAATTATTATATCCTCCACATCCCTATGTCCACATTTGTCGTCCACATTCCTATATCCTCAGATCTCTATTTACCTAGGTACTTATACCTCCTGATCTCTATATCCCCAAATCTTTGTATACCTAGATCACATCCTCAGATCTCCACATGCCTATAACTCCACATCTTTAGATCTCCATATGCTTAGATCACCACATGCTTAGATCTGTACCTAGATACCTACATCCTCATATCTCCATATGCCTATATTCCCACATGCTTAGATCTCTATATCCCAAAATACCTACATCCCAAGATCCCTACATCGTCCAAATGTCCACATCTCCACATCCCCACATACCTATAACCACATAGCTACATGTCACTATCTCCCAAAACACCAATATTCACAACCTGTAAAATGTGAACTATCTCAGTAACAGTTTCCATAAAGTACCTAGATCAAAATTCCATAAAAAGTAGTATTGTATACCAGAAAATCTTGAACATTATCAACATCCAAATTTGTCCCAAGAAAATCGTGCAGTGAATTCGTTGAAAGGGGCACGTTACAGCAGAGAACGCATTAGAGGAGCGAATAGAAGGCGGATAATTACCCCATTAGGTCTGTCGAAGGAAAAAAGTAAAAAGCAAGAGCGGAAAGAAGGGTCGTTGAAGAGTCGCGACACGTTCTCTTCCCTTCGAGCAGTTAAATTGAATTTACACGACGTCGTACACAGAAGGAGACGAGAAAGGCAACGGCTATTTCACCTGAGGGATGCCTTTAAACCGAAACGTGCCGCGATAATGTAACACCGCACGGATAATGGAACTTATGATATATCATGGCGACAGTATGGGATCGGGATGATCCCGCATTCACCTCATCGTTCTCGTCCCTTGTTGTAATATCCTCCCTGGAACGGGGCTCAAAAGCCTTTCACTCGACAATGTTCACCAGATTAAAATGTATCCGATGGAAACAATAGACGAAACCATGGATGCTTCATGTGGCTTCATTCAACGCTTCTCCGTATTTCAAACATTATAGAAATGCTTCAGTTCATCAGAAAAATCCCTCGTACATATAAACGTCAAGCCTTTTTATTTTCAATAATTTTCATTTCTTGAAATCTATGACCCGATTGAATATTGAGGAGCATTCTTCACAAGTGGTGAACATCATCAAAGTTTGGTTAAAGTTACAGATATAATCAAGAAGGATGACTTGAGCTGTATATTTCGTGGAGATAATTCATTTGCCGGGCTGTCTGAATACGCCAACCTTTTCCCGGAATCTCGCAATGTATTTATCCCGGGGTGACAAATTTTATTATCACGTACCGGAGTTGCCGGCGACTCCTCCGTCGGAATTTACATTCTATATAAAAAGAGAGAATCGTCGAGGTGGCGAAGGGCACGTTTCGTGCCTTCAGAGAAATCCTTAAAGCCGTTTAAACCCTGCGGTGACGCCGGATCTCACGTAGTCGCGACGGAGGTGGTACTCGAAGGAGGCGAGGAGGACGGCGACGTTCGACGACGGATGAATGGAGCTTAACTCTGCGGCCGTGCGATTTGTACGCGTGTTCGTTACCGCCGATTTCAATGGTTAATTCACCGATAATCGGCCCGACGCCCCGTTTCTCTTCCTACATTTTCCATTCCCTTATTCGCCGATCCCAAGTTTTCGTCAGAAACGATTATTCAAACTTTTCGTTACTTAATCGACTTTCCACCTTCTATTTACCAGCTCCAAACACTCTACAAGCTTTACACTACAGTCATGAAAAAGATATACAGTCACTCAGGTTGGTATTCGGACTCCTACGTTTGTTGTGCGTAGTTCATTTAGTCACCCACTCCCGCTCGCTGGGGACACCCCGCCCACCCCTCTACATCCCTCACCAGACACCTTATGGCACTTTTGACAATTTTCCTGGGGGTTTTGACCCATTTTAAGAAAGTTTGGTCCTCTGACAAAAAGTCGTATCTAGCACGGTTTGGCCTGTACACATGTAGGCGGGATTGAGTGGACGAGATGGGGTTTTATAGTACTTCGATTATTTTACAGAAAACTTATTCAACCGACAACTTCTACTGTAATATTTAGTTGGACACGTCATTTTAAATAATATCTTCATACCTCATTAATATAGACTGGTCCGAACATTAGTGTGACATAAAAATGTAATAGTCCGCTGTTTAAAATTGGGTGTGTAGTCTGATACCAAATGCGCAAGTGATGCCATTTTAGCGTCCATAAAATGGCGCAGTCTTTGTACTGTGAATAATTCAAACGTTATTAACCTCTAAATACTTTTATTCCAAGATTAGTAAATAGTAGACAAGATTGTGTTTAAAGAGACAAAGTGATGACACAAGTGATAGAGTCAAATGTCCGATTGTCGCTTTGCAGGAAAAGCATCATAATAGCATGTTCAGTCAATATCTTTTCAGAGCCACTCTTCCCAACCTAGCATGTATATCTTGATCGTTCCTCGAGTCGTGTACACAACACTCGAATCGGACAAAGTGCAAGCAACCATGACAAAGATCTCTCGATAGGAGTCGTCGAGGTTGTCGCGTTAGTCGAACACACCCCCTACCCTAAACCACCCCCGAAAATGAACCGCAGACAAGCGAACCGACGCTTACACAACTCGTACCTTGTCGCGGTGCATTAACCTTAACGACCTTTTAGCGAGATCCTTTTTTTGAAACGCGAAGGGTCGACGGATTTTTTCCTGAAGATTGCTGTCGCCAGCTCAGCGCCTCTTAATGTTGCCTCTTTCCTGTTTTCCCACCCTGCTAAACTGTTCGTATCCCTTCGGAAACCTTCAGGATTTATTATCCAAGTCGAGGTTTGATGTACTATTAAAGTTTCTTGTCGACGCGGTAGACTCTCGTTATATTGCCAGTCATGGGACGGGAAGGGTAGAGGTATTAGTACATGCTATGACTATGGAAATTATTATTACGGAAGTTATGATGCAAAGTTTATAGAGAAATTATTTAGTTGGTAAATGTAAAAATGTGGAGGTTATGGCAATTGTAGGTAAGGTGCGATGCAGTTACTATACGTCACGGATACGACACGTGACAATTACCGTGAGAGTTGGTATGTGTGACAATTATTACGTGTGCCATTACAGATGTGATCTACGAGAATTATCATCTGTGATAACTTCCATGAGCGACAATTACCACACACGACAATTACCACACGCGACAATTATCACATGCAACATTTTTGACTCTTGATAATATACCTTATGGCAATTTTGACGTATGCCAAATACGATTAGGTGTAATCATAATTTACAACAATTGCAGCACATGACGCTACATTGTGTATTAATTATGACGAGCGACAATTGCCGTAAGCAACAAAAACGATGCGCAACAATTACACATGGCAACTCGTACGCAAATGGAAATATAAATCCTCTCTATAATAACAAAACGCTTCCTGAATGTTAAATTGAAATAAATGTGTAGATCAATATTTCGAATTTAAAGCGGTAGAAAGTACACGTATCAAAAGTGATTGGTCTCTATACTTTGAATGATCGTTGTTCGGCTGGTATATCGGCAGCACAAATGATATTGCAAAACAATCGCAGTATAACGATGCCTTAATTACTCGACGATAATTACTGCAATCAGGTTGAGCGAAAATTTTACAGCAAATTTCCCGTCACTGTTTTCACGTCGTTATTAATTACGAAGAACCGTTTGATGGATGAGTAATTATCTTTTAATGGCGTCGTAATCATTTATTCCGAGAACAAGCGACGGGAACAAGTTAAATTAAGAATCTATACGAATAGTTCCGAACTATCGTCTTAAAAATGATTTAAAATTAATTATCAATTTTCCACGAATTTTCCCTTTGCAAAGTTACGACGTTAATGAAAGTAGACCCTTTTACGACACGGCAAACTCCGTTTTGTCCATTTGCAAATTTTTTATTTATTTATCCAATTAGTCTCAACAATTTTTACTACAAAAATCTCCACACGTTACTTTCGTTCGCATTTTAAAATCAGCACGTGTCTGGTAAGTTGGCACGCCCCGAAAGCCATCTTGTGGGACGCGCACGATTCATCGCGTACCCACAGAAATAAACTAAAATAACGTAACGATAGTAAAATTATGAATGTAAAACGAGAACAATCTTCGGAAAAGGATTTTTCGTCGCGGCACCAAGAAAGTCCACGATTGTTTCCGTCGAACTTGAAGTGCTTCGGTGCCGTTGAAAGGACAGCCGATAATAATGCAAATCGGACCTAACCCACGAAGGGATCTGGTGACACATTCTCCGGGAACGTTTTAAGATAGTTTGCAGTACGTGTAACGTCCGTCTTTACGACGTTTCACGAGCCAGCTGAAAATTTTCCCCGTTTCCCGCCTCCGCTCTGCTCGGAATCTCGTTTGCAAAGGACGCGTGCGGAATATCGAGACGAGAACAGACTTTTCTACTGACTTTTTGCCAGGATAACTCAAAATACCCGGTGACACGGTTGAAACGCTCGAATCTCTAAAAAATGTCTTCATCCTGGACATTTTTACCCTTATTTGATTTATCATACAAATGTTCACTATTTGTTTATATTTTGTATTATATCTATTTGTTATACATACAGTATGCACACATGTGTATATGTAAATAAATATAAACAGGTTAATAAATAATTAAATAAATAAATAAATTTTAATATAACATATTTCAATTTGACAGAAATGACGCAGTCAATAATTAAAAAATAAGAAAAGTGACTGTACGAAACTTACAGTGAATAATATAATTAATATTTAATAACATATTGAGAAACGAAAAATTCCTGCAAATTATTATGCATGGGGAAGTATGTAGGTATCGTGGAACATGTTTGAAACTTCCGCGATGAAGTTTTCCTTGTAAGTCTAATACTCTCGCTAAACAGAAAGCTGACATAAGCTTCCAACACGAACGCCAACAACAACATGCTATTAGACATCACGTTGTAACAATTTCAGAACTTTCTATGTGCAAAAACAATTACCTTCGATGTTATTGAATTTAATAAATATCCGACGGCTGGATGTCGATCGAGACAGTTTAATGGAGCCGCTAAAAAGTTTAGTCAAGTTTATTAATAACAATTAAGCTTGAGTTTATGATGGAAGGAGTGTACCGTTTAACATGCGTTGTAAATATTCGCTAAAATTGATATGTATTAGGACGGGTGGTAATTGTCGCATGTGGTAAATGTCGCGTGCGGTAATTGTCGCTTGTGGTATTTATCACTCATCGTAATTAGCACACATCACAATTACTGCGCATTGTTCCTTCGTTCATCGCAATCTTCATGCATTGCAAATGTCGCGAGTGGTAATTGTCGCAGGTGGTAAATGTCGTAAGTGGTAAATGTCGCAGGTGGTAATTGTCGCGTGTCATAACTCCTACTCCTCACAATTACTAAACATTTTACAGTCTTGTTACGCAATCTTGACGCACTGTAATTGTCGTGAGTGGTAATTGTCGCGGGTGGTAATTGTCGCAGGTGGTAAATGTCGCCTGTGGTAATTGTCGCGCGTCATAACTCCTACTCCTCACAATTACTAAACATTTTACAGTCTTATTACGCAATCTTGTCGCACTGTAATTGTCGTGAGTGGTAATTGTCGCAAGTGGTAATTGTCGCAGGTGGTAAATGTCGCACGTCATGCCACTGCTTGCAAAACCACTACATCTTTCCTTGTAATAATTCTATTATATCTTACCTTACCTAGCCACTCTATCAGACCCAATGAAACCCTTCACCCTTCACCCTTCACCCTTCACCTTTCACTCCTGAAACCTCACTCAAAACCGTCCAAACTTCAACAACAAAAAAGTTTCCCTTAAACCACGATCAAAATAAAGAACAATCATAAAAAGAGTCGTCTACATAGTATCATCTCTCCTTTCTTCGTTTCTGTTCTACAATTTCCAATTTCCATTGCAAATAGTCGGCAACGCCGGACCGATGGCCGACGAAGATGAGGAATAATGAAAGGAGCAGAAAGGGAGGGAAAAAGCTGTTCGAAGGGCGGAACGGTGATAGGAAAAGAATCGACACATGGACTCCGAAGAAACTTTAATGACATTTCTTATTTCCAGCCGACACCTCGTCTTATACTTTCTTTCGTTCGACTGTCCGCCTCCTCTTCGTCGTCATCGTAGAAGTAATTTTCCACGCCGGAACGTTTGCTTGGTTACTTTATTTGCCCGCGAACTTTATACTCTCTCTGTTGATTAAGGACGCTTCCGGTTCCGATTCGAAGGGTTGAAAACTGCCGATCGTTTCTTGGACGCCGCTGTTCAATTCATCTTGGGTACACTTCAAATTTTATTATGAAGAGGAATATTATATTTTATATTTCAGACAAAATATTTTTTAAAATATTGTCAATTTTCATATTTCAAAAAATATTATCAATTTTCATATTTTAAACAATATTATCAATTTTCATATTTTAAACAATATTGTCAATTTTCATATATTAAAAAATATTTTGAACGTGATTAATTGTTTTAATATATTATTATTTTTATATTTTAAATACGAGTACATTATTCATGAAATTATTAAGCCAGCTTTGAAAATATATTATCCCAATTATAAGAGCATGTTTTATAAAAATTGTCGAATTTCTGGCGACAATTAGAAAGAGCTTCAACTGATTTATCGAAGAACGCAATAAAATCGGCCGTGGCGGCATGAATTTAATTAGTGCCAGGACAGTATTCAAAGATCCGTGGAAAGCTAATTAAATCGAGCAGCTAGCAGTCGAAACGTCGTCCAATCTCGTAGTCGCGAAACTTTCTCTAGATTTTCGGCTCGTAATCAATGCTTGAACCCCTGTTCAAGCCGCGATTGTCGCTTCCTACTGGACAAAACAGTCGCCCGCGGGCATTATTATTCATGACCGCGTATCGTATTACGAGGACAGAGCGTATTTCTACGCGGCGGCGTGCACGAAATCCTATCAACGGACTTACGTCGACGGGATAAGCGAAATTATTGGACGGCGCGGGAGAAATGGGGCTGTGAAAAATGGCGGAAAACTGGAAATCCATGGAAGCTGTCAAGGAATAAAACTTTACCCAGGATCGTGTATCTATCGAGTAACTTTATTATACGATTGCTTCAAAATTTTATTCTTTGTTTAGTTAGTTGAAGATTTACGAGTTTGTTATTGGCACGTTCGATATGGACATGCTTGATTTTTACTCGTTAGATATGGGTGTGTTTGGTAATTCATGTGTTGTGTGATTGTCTATTTGATTTTTAAGTGTTTGGTTCATGAGTCGTTCAATTCTGGGTCAATGAGTTATTGAATAGTGGGCTGTTCGATTTTGGCCTGCTCGGTAGGAGTGTGCTACGTATTCGCCCGTTTGATATTCGACCGCTCGGTATTGGTTCGGTCATGTTCGAAGATTTTTGTGTTAGATATTTGAATATTTAGGAACTTGGGAAATTAGAAATTAAATAATTTGGGAACTTGAAAATGTAGGAATTTTAGTAATTCGAAAATTTTCAAACTTAGAAATTAGGACCTTGAAAATTTAGAAACCTAGAAACTTTTCAATTCACTAATTTCAAAAACTACAAACTTGAAAACCTAAAAATTAAAAAATGTATAACAAATCAAATATTGGTTCCAGGGAAAAAGCTCTCCCTATATCGCCAATTCCAGAAATCTCCCTAATCACATACCAAAAACTTACCTCCATGGCAATATAACGGGAGATTCTCGATACCAACCCCTTCGTTATTTCCCATCATCCCGAAGACGTAGCCTTTGACTAAGATCTTTGAAGGTGGTGTGCCATGAATTCCATCATCGAACGTTGACCTAATTGCTCCGGAACTATCTTTCGCCCAATCGAATTTCCAACGATTCCGTTGGCCATGTATATCGATTTCCCGTTCGTTGGCTGGCCCGATTAATTTCACCCGAACGGGAACTCACTCGCGGTATGATAATTAAAATTTGTTGTTCGAATCACAATGGTGCATTCCGATTTCCAGGGTGAAAGGTGCACACCACTGTGAGCGTGGGGTCAGCGAATATTTAATGGAAGGTCCGAGGGGGTTGAAAATAGGGGATGAATGACGACAAAGGGTATGAGAGACGGATGACGTAACAGGACATGAAGTTGATGAGTACCTATTGTTAAGACGAAGCTATTTCTACCAAAACCGGTCAAAAAATAGAATAATAAAACATTTTTATATTTATTAATTTACAGAAGGAATGCAATTATGATCACTGTATGACAACTGTAACTATAACAATTTAATTAGACCCCTTTATTTTTTCCCAACAATTTCATTTTCTTGAGAACACAAGCACTTTTAATTCCAAATATTTTCTAACTCCGAGGACATTTTATCTCATTATCTGTAAAGAACAATTTTCTTCTGATTCACTTTCTCGTACAATTCATCCTCGAGAGTATATTGTTCACTTTTAGCAACGATTCAGATTCGTTTGCCATTTTTAGGGCTTGTTATATGAAAAAGAGTCAGGTCCTGTTGCAACGACTGGTACACAAAATGGCCGCGCGAAACAACATGGATGACCACGTGACGTTACATCGCGGCCATGTTGTGGTAAAACGCGCGATAGAATTTCCTGAGAAAACGTCGATAAATCTATCTAATTAACGATTTCGGGTTCGGTAAACGGATTATAGGATACTTTGAGAGGTACCAGTATTGCCATAATACAAAATTATTTCGATTCCGAATAAATGAAACGGAAATAAAATTCGTTATCGCTGCAAAAGTCATGTGGAAGTACGAATTGAAAAGCGGCCATTTTGTCTGGTGTTACGACGGTAAAATCAGAGGGTAAAATACAGCGAAAAATATGAGACAAAATTTGTAAAACGCAGGCATCGATGGTTCGGGGTGGAAATAGTTGATATCTCGATGATAAAACGAGGCCGAAGAAAAAAGAATTGAAAAATTGCGTCCGGGTGAAAGTTAAAGCGAGAGAATTGATCGCTGCAGATGCAACGGGAAGTATAAACAGGAAAGTGGAGAAAATAAATGTAAAAAATTAGGTGTATCAATTGTAAAATAGAAGAAAAATAGCGGGCCAATGGATTTCAACGATCGAAAGATAAAATGGAGATGGAAAATGTAACGGACACAGAAAAAAAATAGTGAAGCGAGTATTTCGATGTGAAATAACATTGAAAAATAGGGAAAAAAAGAAGATGCTGTCCTATTGTTTCATTATTTCCTGACAAACAGCCTGGGGGGACTTTGTTTGCAATTAAAATAACGAAATGTAATTTGAAATGATATTTCTGTTTGTTTTCCGATATCACGGTTATTTGGAAATATCGATTTGTTTCGAATAATAAAAAATTTTATTGGCTTGGAATTTGGAAAAATTTGTATGGAAAATAATTGATTGATCAAATTTTGTACTGAAAAATTATTAACTAACATATGTCCAAATTAAATTTTTTTATTTCATTTTATAATGTCAACATGTCAACAGTAATAAATACGAACAATAACACTAAAAAATTCCCGTTCAACTTCTAATTAAAAATCAATAATCGATCGTTCAATAAAATGTCAATAACGTAATAATTTTTTAATTTTATAAACACGTTAATGCAATAAAAGAAATGTTCCCTTGGCATGACACGATATTTCGCAGGATTTTAGTCAAAAACGTTTAAAAAGGGAAAATATCGAAGAGTAAGGCAGGGTGAATAAACCGAGGTAAACAAGGGATGAAAAAACGAGAGGGTTGAGTCCGGAAGAGGGGGGATAAGCGTAAGAGAACGGCAATTCCGTTTCGTTAAGCAATTCCGACGTGTTTCGTCCGATAACGTCCGGCGATGGGGCTGTTCTCATAACAAATGAATTTATTCGTGCGCGAGTTTACGCGGTGGCCGGTCACGCGGATAATTTACAAGGAACGCCGGTTCCACGAGCGTAGATACCGGAACCAGCAGACTCCGCGAGCTTTCCGGCGCTTTTTAACCGAGACGCCGCTTTGTTTGGCTGTTTTAAAAAAGCCAAGTCACCGTGATTTTTCACTTTTAATCTCGTCCCGGATTGCGCTTTTTAAACGCTGCCTCGTCTCGATGCTACTACTGGACACCGCACCTTTGACGGAGCTTTTTTCCACGGACTTTGAAAAAAGGAGACTCTCAATACTCGAATGTAACGGGGCTCGGATGGATTTGCATTTTATGCGCGTTCATGTACGTTTGGGTGCAATATGGATTTACTTTGGATGAACACGTGTATTTAAACTTGACAACTTTTCTATATATAAAGATTCATTTCCTTGAATTTTTCATTTTTGAATTCTTGAATCTGTAAATTTTTAGCTTTCTGAATTCTTGAATTTTTGAATTATTGAATTATTGAATTATTGAATTATTGAATTATTGAATTATTGAATTATTGAATTATTGAATTATTGAATTATTGAATTATTGAATTATTGAATTATTGAATTATTGAATTATTGAATTATTGAATTATTGAATTATTGAATTATTTATTCCTTGAATACTTGAAACTTGAAACTTGAAACTTGAAACTTGAAACTTGAAACTTGAAACTTGAAACTTGAAACTTGAAAACTTGAAAATTTGAATATTTGAAATCGTGAAAAATTAGAAATATAAATACTTCATAATTTTCAAACATGAAAACTCAAAACCTTGCAAGCTTAAAATTTTTTAAACTTAAATATTTCAAACAGAATCGTGTGAAAGTAGTACCTTGAGCTGCAGCCTCCAAACACCCTTGCAGTCCAGGCTCAAGCTTATCACAATACCTAATAATTCACCCCATTCGAAATGAATATACATAAAATATCGATCCATCAGTTTCAACAATAAATATACAAGCACCGATGTACTTTATACATTCATCCATAATCTCTTTAATTTTTTCAAAGTTACGAATAAGCGATTATCCGCGGAACAATGAGATAGATAAAATCTGCAAGCTCGACAGATCAATGAACAACGATGAGCCGAACAATCGTCGTTAATTAGAAACGCTCTAATCACGAGTAACGACCGATCAAGGTTCCCCGTTTATTTTGAGAGAGTTTCAATCCAGAGGCCATTTACTTCTCTCTTCTTCTCGAAAAGCGGAACAGAAGAGGCGTAGAGAAGACGATGATCCTTGAGCTACTTCCAAGCAGTCGTGCATCGACGCTCGAAACAAATTGCGTCTGTAATTATAGCGCCCTACTTCACTTGATTACGGAGCCAAGGAACTAGGGTAGATTACGGGGCTGGATTTCGAATGAGACCCTGATCAATTTAAGAAACCCCACGAAATTACGTGAATAACGAACTGACCCGGACCAGGTAATTATCCTTATTGCACGTTTTCCAGATACAAGCTGCTCCAAAGATGTTTCCTTTGAAATTAACCGAAATGTCATTAAATACATCTCTCACCAAATACACGACGTTTTACAATTTTATTTTTTAATTCTTACTTTAAACTTTTAATAAAGTTTATCGTGTATTTTGTATACTAAACACTGTGTATAGTGTTATTTCATAGTGTACATCTTAAGACGCGGCCAGCGGAGGAACTACCAGAATTTGGCGGGAAATTTAAAATCAAGAAGAGTAAAAATATTTTCAACTTTATAAGACATTCGCCAGCAAAGTTTTATTTCAGACTTGTTTCCTTGTTTCTTAGCGTGTTTCACTTTGTTAAATCAAACGTAATGGTTCAATAATCCGACGTCCTTATGCAATCCGTTACATCGTCCAAAGAAAAACAATTCACTTTATCCCATTCACAAAGTCTCGAATTCATTCATTAAATCACAATCGAGAGAAGTGAAACTTCTTGCATAAACATGGCGTATCATTAAAAAAAAGATCTCTCGAGCAACCCTTAGCTCGGGCTAAAAGCTGTCGGCGAGTAAGAAGATAAAAAGAAGAGGAGATGAAAAGCATACCGGGTAAGACAAGAAGAATATTTTAATGGTCCCCGAAGAGGCAGTATCGACGGGCATTTTAATTGTTTTTCTCCCTTTCCCGAGGAAAAATATCGCGATCCTTTGTGCCCACCGTCTCGAGCGCCTGTCCTTTCCCGGTGCAAAGGACGAGACAGTCCCAATCGTTCGCGCTTTCTGAAAACGTCTCTGCTCCGTGGAGCCGGAGGCTGTAAGTGTCCCGCAAAAGAGCGGAGGATCGTCTCCCTCGGGAGTGAGGGGTAAAAAAAGGGTAAATGAATAGCGACAAGTTGCGCCGAGGTTCCAAGCGAGAATAAAGATGGAGCTGTGTGGAAGGGGATAAAAACCGATACAGAAATTCAATGCTCGTTTGGACAGATACGATTTTGGAACAATCCTTAAACTTTTATGGGCAAATAAAATCGTTAGGTGCATTATGTGATATTGGGTTTGGGGTTATAATAGATGGATTTTGAATAGCGTGATTCAAGTTTATGCTGGAGTGCTATGGGATGAAGGTTTAATAATTTCGTGCTGTTGGGGCTGTAGAATTAATATTTCTGGGATATGGGATTGTTGAGTAGGTGCGTTGTATTGTTACACGAATTACGTGGTATAATAACTATGCATTGTAATTGTCTCGGTTGGTGTTGCTGCCCGCTGCAATTGTCATGAGCTACAAATGTCGCGAGCGACAAATGTCGTGCGTCGTAGTTACACACTTCGTAATTTTTACAAATCGTTCTTGTTACATATTATATTACATATATTACAATTGTTGCACACTGCAAATGTCGTGTGCTGCATTTGTCGCACGCTGCAATTGTCGCACGCTACATTTGTCGCCCAAAAATTACTTCACACCTAGAATCAGCAAAGTATTAAAAGTGTCCTCAACCCAAACCAAGCTAATTAAGCACAAAACACCTACGGAACAACGAATGATTAAACGACATCGAATTCAGATAAAATCGAGACAGTAAAATGGCTGGCAAATTTGAAAGGTCGAAATCAGGAAGAAGTAAGGAGTGAAAAGAAGTCGTGAAGGAGGGGGATGCAGATTAAGAACGTCGAGGATGACCTTTGTACAAGAGGAATCGAGATTAAAACGAAAGACGGAAGTTGATGAGACTGGATCATTAAGCAACTGGCTCCTAGAGCTGGTATTATGCAAACAATAATCAAGGAAGAGAGAGGGGAGGCACTAGATTTTGTTCGAGCATGAATAACAAGAACGTACAAAACCACAGAGAGAAAACAGACGGAACACTCGCATAAATTGACCAAAAAACGAAAGGCAGGATGAATGGTGTTGCAAAGGCAGCCTGAATATAAATTGCCGGTGTAAAACGTTGTTTTCTACCTCGGTGTTTTCTGATCCTCTCTTAATCAGAACTGTCTCCAGGAAAATATAAATATAATCGTCGTACGCATAAATGAAGGCTTAATCTCCATAGCTTTCACATGATTCAAATACCACGAAAGAATTATTATAGCCGGAAAGTTGTCGCGCGAGTACATTCACAGGCAGCCGACGTCGATTTCCCACAAAAGCACCGCCAACTGTGAAAACAGGCAGAAGCCGTCTTTGCAGGTGGCACTCCAGGTATAGTTTGCGGAGATTTCTGAACAACTTCCGCGGAAAGGTCAATATTTTCCTTGGAAGTTGCGCCTACCTCCGTGTGCCTGGAATCGTGTTTTATCTCGACCTTCCCCGAACGGGTCTCGTATGGCGCGAACGAGATAATGAAAAGAGAAAAATCGCGTGTAGGACGCGTCCTTAAAAGGAGCGTTTCTTAAAAGGAAAAGTACGACCAGGGATAAAGTTGGACGATCGATGCCAGACGCGAAATCAAGTATCTCCCGAACGATGTGGAAACTTTGCTCTGATTCGATGCTGCTTTTTCCGAGACGATGGATCGACAAGCTTTTATATTGAGCCCGGAACTGACATTGAAACGGAACATATCTGGACAGTGACGGTATTGTACAATGGCCTTATACCAGGTGTACCGGTTAGTTCTTAATTTTCTTTCTCATTTGCATCTTTTTGGTCGATGATGGTATAAATAGAAAATTATGGAACTGTATTTATCTGTACTACTTTGCTACTGTGTTTTAAAACACAATGTTCCCGAATTCGATTTTGTTATACAGCGGCGAATATAAACTAGCCATTTAAGTATAACAAAGGTCCGCTCTTATTAAATTGACTTCGGTTGTTTTCCATTGTATACAGGTTAGGTTATAATTTCGTTACTAGCGATACAAAAGGTAACAAAGGAGAAAGATTCAAAGCGAACTATAAAAATATAAGAGAATTATTCGAGTACTCTACATATTCGTGGACGTAAATTTTTAACGGCACTGCATTGTGGACGACAATTGCATTGTTGTTAAATTGTTTCTGTTTGCTGTTCTGGGTAAAAAAGTAATTGTGTTACTAAAATTAATGGTTACATTGAAAATGACTTTATTAAAGATGCTCGTATCAAAACTTCTGTGAAATTTTTCGTTTCTTTTTTAATCTCCATTGCTGAGATACGATTAAAGTGACTTCCGTACCGGAAGTGGCGGTGGCCATCTTATATCTCTAAGAAGGAATATGTTGAAAATTAAGGATTTGACTTTATTTACGTTCTTTTGGCGAGGAACAATTACCACGCGTTATATTGCCATATTACGTTCTTGTAATGATGGGCAATTGTCACGCGTTATATAGCCGTATTATATTTTTTAGGAAGGAATTACCACGCGTTATATTGCCATATTACGTTCTTGTGGTAAGGAGCGATTGTCATGCGTTGTATGGCCATATTATATTTTTAGCAAGGAATTACCACGCGTTATATAGCCGTATTACGTTCTTTTAGAGTTGTCACACGTTATATTGATTGTCACACCTCATATGACCGTACTACGTTTTCTTGACGAGGAACAATTACCACGCGTTATATAGCCGTATTACGTTTTTATCGTCATAAAGAATCCACAATACTTACTATTAAATTACTTACGATTTCACTTGACATTTCGGACTAAATCGAATCGAAAGTGACAGTTCGCAGACACGTTCGATGGATCGACCTTGAACTAATCCCGCCGGGGTATAATAAGGTCCCCGGTAAGAAACCGCGGGATTATTTTCCGATAGTATCGTCCAGTCGGATAACTGTTGGATCAAGCGTGCAAGGAGTTCTATCGACGCCAAAGTGGTCTCGAGTCGATCGACTCGAGATTTGAATCTCCGTGGAACGAGCGGGAAAAGAAAGGGGCATCAGACAGAAACTGGATTCTCCCGGAGGAGAATCGAATTCACTTCCATCGTTCGGGATCCGGCGAGAACGTTCTCGAGAACTCGAAAGGGATCCTCGACTAACCGGCCATTAGACTTGCGGCCCGAGACGAGAAAATACGACCGGCATTGATCTGATACGAAGCGTGAATCTATTAAACGCGATTGCGAGTAGAAAGGTGATCATTGATTAGTCTTTGGTTTGTGTACCAGCAGGATCGCTTTACGGAGACCTGATAAGAGAGATTGACTTTTGCGGAGTGGAACTTGGAGATCTTTGACGAGGTTTCGTGATGCGGTTCTGTTGTCACGCGGTATATTGCCGTACGTTCTTTTGACGATGGACAATTGCCGCGCGTTATATGACCTGTGTTCTTTTGACGAGGGGTAATTGTTACACGCTATATAGCCGTATTACGTTTTTTAGCGAGAAATAATTACCATGCGTTATATGGCCATATTACGTTCTTATGACAAGGGGCGGTTGCCACGCGTTATATAGCCGTATTTAGTTCTTTTAGCGTGAAGTAATTGTCACACGTTATATGACCGTGTGTTCTTTTGACGAGGAGCAATTACCACGCGTTATATGGCCGTTCCTTTCGTGTGGAACTATTGCCACGTGTTATATGGCCATTGATAAAAATAACTTGTTGAGATTGTTGCTTATAATATTTTCATTAATTTTACTTGTTTATACACTTGATCTATTTACTATTTTTTCGTATTTTATTTCAAGAAGAACAAGTATTATTGTTTCTTATAAATGTATGTATGACAATATAAATTTTCATAATTAATTTTGTTAAATTAATTTATCGAAATGATTTAATAAGATGATATCCAAAGAAGTACGTCTCTTACCACGACAGTTTGTATAACTATAGAAAACCGATAGCGCGTTATAGAATGAGAGGTTCGAAATTGTAAGCTCTCGAATAGCTTCGGGCATTCTCTCTCGCCGAAAGATAAATCGATAGTTTGAAGTTCCACCACGATGCCCCGAGTTTTAATTTTCTATCACGTACGTGACCACCGTGGAGAGTATCCTTTGAAACCGGCCCCAAGAACGAATACGAATGGGGATTTCTGGTATAACAAGCTCCAAATTCATTCCTCATTAACGCCATGCTCGCCTGCTACGAAGCTTACAATCAGACTTGTTTAAT
The DNA here is from genome assembly GCA_945859555.1 of Megachile ligniseca. NCBI lineage: Eukaryota > Metazoa > Arthropoda > Insecta > Hymenoptera > Megachilidae > Megachile > Megachile ligniseca. The sequence goes on from OX243792.1 coordinate 5,375,692, forward strand.
GACTGCAAATCAGTTTGATCGGACTATGTATTCTCGGTTGGAATTCTAGCTTTCATTGCTGCTGATGTTTTGTGCGAAACAGTGGATGTGTGTCCAGAAAGGGTGGTTTCTATGAGCTATTATATGTTAAATTAATATGTACCATGAAATTATATTAAATCGTTTTATTATCTTAATTCTGTTTAATATTTTAACATCTTGTTGTATTGATATTTTAATATTTCATTATATTAATATTTTGGTATTTTCATGTGTTAATATTTTAATATTTACTTTGATATTTTGTAGTATTTAAATTTTAATTTGTTCCATAATTATTTCAATATTTTCTTCTACTAATATTTATTGTATTAATATTTCAATATATGCACCATAAATATTTTAATATTTATTGTACAAATATTTCAAAATTTATTGCGCAAATATTTTGATACTTCCGCTAATATTTCCGTGTCTGTCAAATTAATAATTTAACATCCGCTCGTTTTAATAAAGTGAACGCCATATTTGTTATTTTATTCGTCATATCGCATAAATGATTCATGTGCGCTTGATGAATTAAACAGCAACCGGATGAAAAACGGGTCCTTTGTGCTTAATCGAGGAAGCTTCTGATGAAATTTTTTAGAAAGGAACAGTTTTATATTTACCCCCGGTAAATAATTTAGCTTGCTCTAGTCTTTGCGATGAATTCGAGGATTGATAGCTGTATACGAAGTATTTATCATAAACAGGATGTTGCCAGAGGAATTGTCCGATATTAAAATCGAGGTATTTGAAGAATGCAGAAGTTCAGCGAATTAATCGAATAACTCGAATTATTCTCGATATACGATGAGATGCTTCGCTGCATAATTCGAATAAGTGAAGAAATCCTTTGTCTTCGGACTCCGTAAGACTCCGTTAGAATATTGCAACGAGAGTAGACAAGTTTCTAGCGATTCATTTGTACTTTCAAATCAATTCTTCCGAGGAATCGTTACATTCTAGCGAGTATTTTTTTATTGTCACATCTGGTGAACCTTAACCTCAGCAGTAGAGTTGTTTGCAGTTTTCTATTTGTGTCGAGGTATCGCATTTTACTTGCTTAGGTCACTAGGCGAGACCCACTTCATACGTCACTCGCATTTCCATCTCCACCCGAATTTTAGCTAAACCGATAGAAAATCAGAAACTGTTTTCCCTCGGCAATGTCACAAAAATTGTACCCACTCCGAGCTTTCGTGAAACGTAAAAATTCTTCGGACACTCTCGAGTCATCGAGTACGTAGCAAAATAAACTCTGGTCCGAAGTCAAATTCATTTCTTAGATCCACTTATGTACTTGTTGGGAATCTAATGATTTGTCGTTTAATTGTCACTACTGCTGACGTTGTGACTCACCAGGTGCGTCAGGTGCGTCAATAAAGTGCGTCAGTCAGAAGTAACTACGGAATCTAATGATTCCTCGTTTTATTGTCACTGCTGCTGATGTTGTGACGCATCAGGTGCGTCAGGTGCGTCAATCAAGTGCGTCGGGTGCGTCAGGTGTATCAATCAAGTGCGTCAGGTGCGTCAAGTGTGTCCTTCAAGTGCGTCAGGTATGTCAATCAAGTGTGTCAAGTGCGTCAGGTGCGCCAAGTGTGTCATTCAAGTGTGTCAGGTGCGTCAGGTGTGTCATTCAAGTGCGTCAAGTGCGTCAGGTGTGTCGATCAAGTGCGTCAGGTGCGTCAGGTGCGTCAAGTGTGTCATTGAAAAGCGTCAGGCGTGTCAATCAAGTGCGTCAAGTGCGTCAATCAGAAATCACTAAGGAATCTAAGGTGCTTAAGCCTCTCAAAATTCTAGTTCGTACGTAATCGAAGATCAACGGAGATCGATCAGGCAAATTGCCATGCAAAAGGGACAGTCACAAATCTGATGGCAATGGGTAGACGTAACGCGAGCAAAGAAAGAAAGGGTTTCATGGATCGTTCGTTCCAGAATCCCTCTCTTTCGTCGATCCAGGAAGATCCGCTCCCCGGTGGTGTGTCCTCGGCTAACCACACTACCAAGCAGAAGAGGTCTCGACACATAATCGATATTCAATCACGTACGACGACGATATCCTCGCCGTTGGCCCAGTTTCGAAACAGGCGACGGCTGGCGATGACGGTTCTCGCATGGGGGAAAAATCCCGTGGCTGAATCCTGGAATTCCAATATATCGCGAAGCTACCTGACGCCTTCTCCATTATCAGGGCCTTCCTTAAGAATCGAGATTGTAACGTTCATCTTCGAGGATCCACGTGCTTAATCAACTACCCAGGTGCTGTCGTTGCACCTAATAACCTGATCAGCTACAACATTAAAGTGAAGGGAAACATGTTGAAATGTGGTCAATATTTATGTGGTCAATTCTTGACCATGCAAATTATAATTGGACTTGTGTATTAAAATTTCGAGGAAGATTTGTGACGGTGCGTCAGTGCGTCACGTATGAGAGGATGTAGGCAAGGGCTTAATGCAACCCCTCAAAGAACAATATAATAATTCAATGTAACCCTGTATATACTATAATATAACAATACAATGTCACACTTTATATAATATAACATAACTTCAGCTGTCCTAATAAACATTCGTTACACTTCTACTAAATTTTATTATATTTGCAGTATTCGCCAAAGTAAAAAATATATAAAAAATTGTCGCAAATGGAATTAATTGAGGATCGATAAGTCGCAATTTAGGTAAATGCTCGTACAAGAACGAAGTAACGAAGCAAGACGCGAAATAAGTGTTCCCGCGGCGTTCTTACGGAGTAAAAGGTATCTCGAAAATGGATAAAATTTATTCTTGCAGTACCTTCAGAGGTAGATAGATGGTACAGAGTTGTCTCGCTGGAAAAATTTCTCCCCGATAGATTCCCTGTCGTTCATAGAATACTTGGAGATGGTTACCCTCTTTGTTACAAAAGAGGATACAATCAGAAGCTTTCTGCTCGTTCCTGCGCGCCTTTGAGGATTTCAAATTCCCCGCCGACGACGATTCCGTCGAGTCGAGTTGTAGAAATTTTTTCGAAGTAAATGAAACCAATTGTGTCTGCGGTCGATGAAAAAAGGAGGATGAATTGATCGCTTTGAAGTATAATATTATGTTAAACGTAGAGTGCGTAACATTTTGATTGGGTTTAAGTTAAATTGGTTTGAACGAGGTATTTTTCTTGTTGAACTTATTTTATATTTGTATAATTAATATAATTCTTTAATTTGATGTTTATAGTGGTTTATGGCGGTAGTGACATTTTTTACTTTCGATAAAAAGAACTTTAAAAGAATTAATATAAGTAGACAGTTTTGGTAGAGTGGGGAGAGTCGCTGTCTACTAATCTGTGGGCCCGGGTTCGAATCCAATAAATACAATTTGAATTTTTTCATGATTTTATTTCGAATTATTTGAACAATTCGAGTACTCTACAAAGATAATATTTGAATTCTATCGAAATTCAAATATTTGAATACAGAAAATATTCAAAACATCGAATTATTCAAATAGAGGTTCGATTTGTAGGAAATTGTGAAATTTTGAATTCTATTTGAATATTCGACATAATTGTGGGGGAGATGTTTTGATATTCAAAAATTCGAATTATTCGAATTGCTCAATGATGAAAACCGAATATTCAGTAGATATGATTCGAAAATTTCAAACGTTTCATAATTCAAATTATCCCCGAATTGAGCGAACAGTCGAGTTTAATTCAATGATGAAAATAGAATTCAATTTCTATTCCAGTATTCGAAATATTCAGTAGAAATGATCTGTGAAAATTCAAACATATCGAAATTCGAATCACACGAATAATTCATAAAAATTCAAAGATATAATTGAATACAATATTAATGAATAAATGAACAATAAACCAATACACCAAATAAATATCAGGTATCAATAAATTATACTTATAATAATTAGAGTAATTGAATTAATCAATTACTAAAACAGTGTACATAAATGAATATAACGCCGTGCATAAAATTAAAAAATATTAATTTAACATAACCGAATAATTAAACTAGTAATATAGGTAAAGTTTCAATTCATTAAACGGTGCATGAATCTTATTAAAATCGTTGGAATATATTTAACAAAGTTCTTACAAGGCAATGAAATCGTTAAATAATTCGCGTGGAGCTAGTGAAACTTGTTCGTGAAGTACCCTCGTCGAAGTAGCTGGCTAGGAATAAAATTTTATGGTACCAGTTCCTTTCGTCCTGTCACCTTTATGTTTCATTTCGTTTCCCGAGAACGAGGTCCGTCGCGGGAAACTTTCATTTTACGGTTCGGTCGCAGTTTCGCGGGACGATCGTCGTCGCATCCCGTGGAAACAAATGTCCCTATGAAGAGCGGCGAAGCGCGGAAATCGAGACTGAAACGAAAGTCCACGGCGATATCGCGCGAGCAAACAAAGCAAAGCAAAGCGCATTTTCCGGGCTCGAGACGCACCCTCCTTTACTCGCCTCCGCCTTCTTCTTCCTCTTCTCCTCGTTTCTCCAAGGTTTACGTTAAATCAAGCAATCAGCTAAAGTGCACCGCGCTTGTGGTTTCCACGAGAATGCCGATTCAACCGGATTAACTTTAATCCGAGGACGTCGATACCGTCATTCTTCCAACGATTCGAGAACCCATTCTTTCCCTTAGAGTTATAATACTGCTGGATCAAGTGGACGGAAAGTATACATGCATTTCCTCCATCGATAACTTCTTCCTTACGGAACTTTGTGGAGGGAAAACAAAAGTAATTGTGTTATTTTCAAAGTACAGTGTTATGTGCTTTAAGGTACAAAATTGAAAAATTTACTTTTAATTTTGGGTATAATAACCAAGTCTATTTTTAATATTCTCGTTCTTTGTAATTATGTAAGTAAATTTTATAGACTAGTTTGTTTGATACGAAGGAAGATGTAATATGGCGCATTTTTAATGAAATATACTTACATTTATTTACATTTCATATTGCACATTTAAATATATATGTGCATATTTCACATATACTTTGTATAAAATATTTCTGCTAGTAAATACACCTTCTACTTAATGTTTTATTTTTTCAACTACTTCATTATTTTTAACTTATTATATATTTATTTCGTTTATATATATTTGTTGCTGTATGTCTGTGTTTTGAGGAGGGAAATATTTCAGAGACTTTTGTATTTTTTTATTAAATTTTTAAATGCATAGTTGCAATTTTTTATTTCGTATTTTATAAAAGTTGGTAATATACATATATAATTTAAAGACACATTAATAGTATATAATCATTATATAACATTATATAATTAACAGTAACAGTACAAATTAAATTCTTATTATATTCATGAAAATCTGTACAAATTTTTTTATTTGAATTATGGTGCTGAATTTGAGGATGTGCTGGTGAAGCTTCTATGTCCAATTCTGAAACACAAAAATAGAATAATTAGTAAAAATGATATAAAATTAATTTCCCTAATTTGTATATATTTTTAGTAGAAAGTGTTAAAAAGAAAATAATGAAAATTATACAAAAATATATATTAGTATACCATGTTGCAGGTTCTATGATTCATTGCACAATTACAATTCATTAGTCAGAAATTAAAGCATGAAAATTAATTGCACTTTGACATATCGCACTTTTTTTTAATTCTACCGCCACCTTGCAGCGATATTTACCGATGGTAACTCAGTAGGTAATTTGGAAAAAATAGACTTTAATTCGACTTAAAATATTAATTTTTCTACAATTCAAAATTTATCGAAAATAGCTAGAACTTAGTAGGAAAATTACATCGCTCTCTTAAAATAAAATACTGTAATCTCAACAGAGCGCCATCTTTTGATTAAAAAGATTGTTTAGCGACTGCAGGTAAAAGTTGTAAAATAGCAAATAATTTCAAGTGTTTTCTGTTAGATGGCGCAATTCTTAAATTCTATACTGAATCCAAAAATAATTCTGTAAATGAACATAAATAAATTTTAAACATCTACAAGTTTTACAATAAAATATTTTGATACTATCTATATGTATCACAAATTTCTAAATAAACAATTTCAAATTTTGCGTGTGTAATCGTAAATAACGAAATAAAATAGAAATCAGAAATGCAGTGGTATTAATTTCTATTTTGAAGTAAAATTATATGAAAATACAAACCTTACATCGCTTCGAATAGCACAAATAAACAAACAAAACATTAAAAAAGGGAGAAAAAATTTGACGTCCTTCCCCCTCGGAGGTCGAACGCGTACTGAGCCACACCTGAATGCGGTCTCTTCCGAATTCGGGTCCGTTCGGTGATCATCGGTGATCATCGGTAAATACGATTTTTCCACGAGAAAATTACGTACATAATAATTATTCTTTTATCAATATTGACTGCTTTCTTTATTTAGCTTTCGTAATACTGTTCTGAGAGTTAAATAACCAATCCAATTTCCTATATTCTTAATTAATCATTTTTATATTATATTCTATCTTTGCCTTCATAAATGATTACGTAAGAAATTATTCTAATGGTACACGTTTTATTCATAAACAGTTTTATTATAAATAAAAGATTTATAGTCGCGAACACTATTTATCTTACGATATCTTCTTTTCGAGCTCCAGAGGAAAATTAAGCAGCAATTACTTAACTACTGAAATGGCTCTTTGCTAATTAACTGGAGTCATCATTGTTGGTGACACTGCCGTCGAAAATTAGCACTCAGTGTAATTAATTATACGTCCCGTTTCTTTGAACTTTTGTCACACTGTTGTAGTTCGTGAAACGAACTGACTACGATATTAAATAAGAAATGCTTGAAATATTTAAGCAAACACAAATTCTACGGTACGTCAGTTAATTTCCTTATTTTTGATTACCCAAGCTTCAAATTCTCAAATTATCAAAATTCATTAAATTCAACAATCCTCTAAATTACCTAAATTCCCTTAAATTACCAGAATTCTTTGAATCGTGTTAATTCCCTAAATTCCCAAATTTCACAAAATACACTCAATTTTGAAAATTCCCCAAATTTCCTATATTACCAAAATTCTCCAAACCTCTTAAATTCCCCAAATTCCCCAAATTCTCAAAATTGTAAATCTCTGAAACTTATAAATTCCCTAGATTCTCCAAATCGTCCAAAGTTATCAATCAATTTTTTCCCTGAAATATAATAATTTTCCCCTAAAGTATTTTTTCTTATACTCGCAAATTACGAAGTGTTTAATATCGATATAGTTACATGACACAAGGATGCATCATACAATTGTAAACACATTTTCGATAGAAATTGCTACTAGTAGAAATTTCCTTTTTTTTTCAGCAATCGAAAGATTGTGTAATCGAAGCAACGTACACAACGTGACGATACTAAATTTCAAGCTCTTAGATTCTCGTTCGTTTGCACTCAAAGGGTCCATTAGCAGGGTTGCGTTAATTAATATTTAACTTCCTGACTGAAGCAAAGGGTATTTATTATGCTTTGTATCGGGTGTCTGTAAACTATACTCGGGACGTGGTTATGATAGCTTACTTTAGATAATTTCCGATTTTTCCATAGACAGCCGACTAAACCAGCCATGTTTAAAGCGCAGCCTCGCTCGATTTTCAATCGATAGTTTCAATAAACAGCAGATTGCTTAACCAAATTCGAGATAACCGTATTAATTCCAGCCCCGAATAAATTCGGTTAATTTTGAAATTGCGCTATCGGGTTTAATTACGTATTTTCATTTCATACTTCTTTTTCGAACAGATAATCCTGAATACCTCGTTTCAATTTCAATGTGTGCAATCTTATTTTAATTTCTACAATTATCAGATTGTATTAGAATTATACTAATTATAGGGAAAATTTCAGTTATATTGTATTTTGTGCAATATTTCTTGCAGATTTTCACGTTTCATTTTCAAATTTCGCTGGCTTCTCCCGCCATTCGTGTACAATATTCAAATTTTTAATTACAACTGAATCTTCCGATTTTATTTGTTTATGTTCATTTTTAAACATGAAATTCTGTTTCAAATAATAATTTACGATACTTCAGTATCAATTTCGTTAAAAATAATATTATTATCATAATTATATAGAAAATGCGACGCGAGAGATGAAATGAAAATTAAAACGAAAAAATTGACAAAGTAGTCAGGTTATTTAAGTTATTACGGTAATATCGTTTCTTTTCAGTTGAAAACGATTTTCATATTACTCCATTCCCGGGATCGTTAATGCCGAGAGATTAATAGCCGTCGTTGGGGTTGCATGAAAATCCTTGTTTACCTAATTAATTAAATTTCGCTTTTGATGTGCGGACCCCGTGATGAAAGGAGAGTTAACGTTGACGACTCGTCGCAAAGGATGCACGGTTCGCTGAATATAATTCGCCCAGAACGGGAAATGTACTACCAATTTTCCGACATCATTCGAGTGTTTGCCCGCCGGCTTGGTCATAGACATCTAAAACTGTGTCCACGTTGAAACGTTTATTCTCTCTCCCTCTGTGCCCTAAATTCTCGACTGTTGGATTACACGCTTCTAGTTTCTGAATATCAGCAAACAGTCGCTGAAACAGCATGCACAGATTTCGACCAAGTTGTTAACTTCCTGTTCGCAGAATCATTCTTACCAATTTCATCTTTCCACAAATTTTCTTTTACAACTTACATGAAGTCTTATCACTTTCTACCAGATGCACCTGTGTGTTGAATAATGGATGGGTTTTAATTCTATTGGTTTGGTTATTTTTCTTCAAATACAGAAGATGGCGTTTCAAGAGCCATAGACGCTCATATGCCGCTTGCGCCCGCTGGAGGATCCTGCCCTACTCCACATCTCCTCCGTTAGCCACTTTATGGCACTTTTGACAATTTTCCTGGGGGTTTTAACCCATTCTAAGAAAGTTTGATTCTCTGACAAAAAGTCGTATCTGGCACTGTTTAGCCTGTACATTTGTATGGCATAGATTCTCATATGCCGCTTGCGTCCGCTGGGGGATCCCTGCCCTACTCCACATCTCCTCCGTTAGCCACCTTACGGCACTTTCGACAATTTTCCTGGGGGTTTTGACCCATTCTAAGAAAGATTGATTCCCTGACAAAAAGTCGTATCTGGCACCGTTTAGCCTGTACACTTATATGCCAGGTTCAGTTATGGAGTCCATGAGTAAGCACAGTTATGGAGTCCATGTGATGAGTCCATTTTTATCTTGCCTATACTGACTTTTCAGTAAGTAAAAGCAACCATCTTGTTTTAATTTTTTGCTAAATTCCTCAGCTCCGCATAAAATATCCCTAAAACCATGAGAATCTGAAGCAGCGGAACGAAGATCGACAAAAGGAATGCGTCGGCAACGGAAACAGCAATGACCCGTTGAAAATCGCCGGGACATTCGTACGGCAATCAGAAGGAAGCATTCAAGTTGTGGGCTTTCATCGTTGCCTTACAAGTTCCTCCACTTTCCACCTTTTCCGTCTGCCTGTCTCCGCTTCACTTTCTACACCTCGTTCAGGCTAGCTTTTACCGTTGGACACCCAACCCGCCATTTTCTACGCCGACCCTCTTTCAGCCTTTCCGAACTGTATATAAAGTGGTGCTACTAAATTGGAAACCGCAGCTTTGTCGATGCTATTGCTACCACCTTTACCCTGTTCGTTTCTTTCCTCCCTATTGAACTGTCCTCCCCACTTGAGCAACCCCTGGTCAGGATGGATCGTTGTTAGAGTTGACATTGGGGTCGGATTTATTGGCCGGGCTCGTTCTTCTAACTTTTCACGGCGGACGTAGTTTACCGCCGGAAAATTCGTTCTGAAGCTTTGATAACACTTATTCCTGTGTTCGGAGGGCTCCTGATTCAGCCTTATCGGGATACCACGGTGCTTTGTTAAGGATGATTAAACGCTTTTCTTTTCTTTGTATTTGACGAATTTGGGGAGCTTCTGTTAACGAGTCGGCTATTTAGGGACTCGAGAATTTGGAACTTGATGGTGATTTTAGGGTTTGGGACATTTTAATAAACTTGGGTGAGGAAGGTGATTTTGGAGTTTGTGGAATTTTAATGAATTTGATATTTGAGGGAGTTGATTCTAGGGTCTGTAAATTGTAGAAAATGTACTAAAGTAAAAAGTAACAATAACACAATACAACCTAATAATTCCAAAGTCCGTGAACATGCAATATATGTATATAAATATGAACAGCAGAATTAGCGGACGTAATTTAAACATGAACGAGATTATTCAAAATGTCTGCCAGATAAAACAGGACAGAGATCAATAACAATAACAGCGATTGGCGAAAACGATATGTCAATGTGCCAATTTCGCTTCGTCCGCCGTGAAATGTCGTTCTCTTTGGCTGGCAAGCAAGGAGGTCGGTTCGAGATGAAATAAAAAGGAATTCCGTTCGTAACGAACCGTTAAACGACTTTCTTCGGTCGATAAGTGACTCCTCTGATCGACTCCTTTTCCGTCTCATCGCTGCCATTATCTTCGATCTGGCACGGAATTCCTCTGCGCATCATCCCCCTCTTTTCCATTACCATCATTATTTCCATATTATCTATCGCGTCATCTAATTATTCGATTACTTTTTCGCGAATTTCTTGAATGTAAAAATTATTGGGGTCCGTACAAATTATTAGGGTTGTCATTTTTTAAGGGGTGCGTCATGAGGTGCGTCACGAAGACGATCGTGCTAATTTTAGTTTGCGTCATAAGGTGCGTCACGAAGACTCAATCGTGCTAATTGCATATATCTCTCCTCCAACTCTCCATATTCCAGAGTCCTCTCCTCCACATAGCAAGAATAAAAATATAAGGACTCAAGTACGTTCTCGTGTCACGTTGATCCCCAGAGAAGCCAGTATCCTCCACGTGTCAATATCCCGTTGAAATTCAATGATATCAGAACAATTAACGGGTGCTCGTCTAGCGTGGCAAGGGAACACGAGCCGGGCAATCGAGGGCAAAGGCGATACGACGTGGTGCTCGAGGGTTGCCGCTGGGTTTTAAAGGGTGAGAAGGATACAATATTTCAGTGTAGCGACAAGCAGCAAGCCTGGTTGCCACTGGCAAATTAATTAAATTCCTACAGGCCGGCTAGAAAGGCTGAGAAGGGGTTTTGGTCGGTCGACAGGCCGGCCAACAGCCTCTTGTGTTCAACCCGTGGGAATATTGTAATTAAGATATGCACTTCTATTCTCCATTTTCCTTCGTGTAGTCGGCCCGGACCACCCACCGAATGATTTACGCTCCGAAGGACGCGCTATTGCCTGTTTCGACCGCTCCTAAATTGTATCCGTTATATGGCCGGGGTCAGCGGTCGCGCGCCACTCGGATGCTTCTTACGGATCGCTCGACGAAATTACCTTTGGCTCGGTTCGCGTTCAACAAGATTCTACTTTGGGTAGGGACACGTATGTCAATTTTACAATTTTTACAATTTTCTAAGATTCCAATTTTCCAATTTCCTAAGTTTACAATTTCCCAATCTCTGAATCTCCCAATTTCCAAATTTCCTAATTTCTCAATTTTCCAATCTCCCAATTTCCCAATTTTTCAAGTTTCCAATCTCTAAATTTCCCAATTCTCAATTTTCCAATTTCCCAATTTCCCAATTTCCCAATTTCCCAATTTCCCAATTTCCCAATCTCCCAATTTCCCAATTTCCCAATTTCCTAATTTCCCAATTTCCCAACTTCCTAATTTCCCAATTTCCTAAATCCCCAAATTTCTCAAATTTCCTAAAAATTCTATACAGTTCCATTGTCATCACTCCGTCTTCTCATGTAAACTAATGAACTGCATGAAATTAAATTTATTAATTGACTCTCCCATTCTCTTGAAACAAATGAATCCCTCCGCTCCACTCTCTGTTAGGAAGAGATTGACATTTTTTGCATCCTCAATTAGAGCTAATTACTTAAATACGTGTCTCGTGGTCCATTAAATAGGATTACGAGCTTACATTAGCTAATGTACAATACATACAAATGATGTCGATTTGTGGATGAATTTCATTTAAGAATAATCTCTTAAGTGCCTTACGTTAATGTTAGAGATATACATTCACAAAGATTTCTTTTATAAAAATTCCATACTTCAACAAACACCTGTTAAATCATTAGGATAGAACATTAGAAGCATTGTATACTTGATTAAAAAAATAATCCTTTAAGAGTCTTATGTTAATAAATGAGAAACATTTTTGATAAAATTTCCTTCATAATTATTTATGAGTTTTATCAAAGTAACTGTAACTCAGTCCTGTTCTATACAATTCGTAAAACTATTTATAATTATTTTTCATTGCATGCAAATCACTTTGCAGAATTATTAAAGCTTTAAATTGAAAATTATTCGATGTAAAAATTATGTTTACCGTAGACATAAAATAGCACTTACAGTATATTACTTTGAAACTTAATAATTCTTTAAAAAATAATAATCGTAAAATCATAATAATTACCAAGAACAATTTGTTAAAGAATTATTAAGCATCAAAATAATATACCTACACTGCTAATATTAAAAATAATATAAGTAGTATTTTATGTTTAAATTAATGACAGTTTACGAAATCGGCCATCACGCGTCGCGAGCGTCGGCCATTTTGTGCACAGCGCGTTTCCCGCGCAGTTCAAATCAAGCACAAATGGCTGGACTAACTTCCGCGACTTTCAGTAGAAAACTATCTCGTTTCAATGGAGAATTAGTCGTCGTTTGGGAAATCCTTTCCCGGTCACCAGATTCGAGTGAACAAGTTTGCGGCAGGTGAGAAAATCCAGAAGGTGCGAAAGCGTGTTCAAAGTATCGAGAAGCTGACTTCAGTCAAAGAAAAGAGGAGGGTGGCGACAGAAAGAGAGAGAGAGTTTCTTCAAGGTAAAACACGTCTGCGTTTATTTCCCGAGCGAAGGAGGAAATTCTTTGTATTTTTAAATGAAGTTAGCCCGGGAGAAAGGTGTACACCAAAACTTTTTCTTTCCTCGGTTCTTGCAGGCGGCTTTTCACCCCTTTCTTTAAGTTCACTCGAGTCTCGGTGGATGAGGTCCCTCGTGATGTACTGAATGCTGATTGCATTTTGCAATTAGGGAATTTTTGAATTATGGGAGGTGGGAAGTTTGGTGTATTGCAATTTTGAGATTTTGGGATTATTGGGATTTGGAATTTTGGGATTTTTAGGGGTTGAGAGATGTTTTGGAAATAGTTGAATGCTGCAAGTTTGGGACTTTGGGGATTTGGGGATTTAGGAATTTAGGAATTTAGGAAATTGGGAAATTGGGAAATTGGGAAATTGGGAAATTGGAAAATTGGAAAATTGGAAAATTGGAAAATTGGAAAATTGGAAAATTGGAAAATTGGAAAATTTGAATATTGGGAATTGGGAATTGGGAAAATATGGAAACTAGAAAATTGGGAAATTACAAAATTTAGAAACTAGAAATTTGAGAATTAGGGTAGTAATGAATTTCAAAAGTTCCCAATTTCTAAATTTCTGAATTCCAAAGATCCTAGCATTCCAAAACCTTTCGAAATTTAAAAATCCAAAAGTACCAAAATTCCCCAAAGATTGTCCATACATCACCCTATTGACATACACATGTATAAATGTCAATGAACCCTAAAAATTTATGTGCATACAAAGCACCACACCCTCTACATAATAATATGAAACAAAACCTCCAAATAAAATGGAGCAATATAAAAACATCAATATGTTGCAACACGAAAACATCAAAACATAAATATAATAAACGTAAATAAACACAAATATAATAAAAACGTCATACATAAAAACAACACATGCACCAAAAAATATGAAATCTGTACATCAAAAACCGGACACATATTAAACGTCAACGTCAACGAATTGTCAAAAGGTATACAAGCTCGAGAGGTTACGAACAAACGAATGACAGATCATCGATCCTCGACGATGTCCGACATACGTCGTTATAAATTAAAAAGCAAAATGAACCCGTAAAATTACCATGTGTTCCTTGAATAACAAATGCAACGAAACGATGAAGCAAAGGCTGAAGACTCCAACCTTTTCATGAGAAACAGGAAGGATTCGTCGGTTTCGTCATGGGGAGCATCTGCACCATAATATTCACCATGATTCTTCTGTTACCCCTTCTTCTTCAACTTCACATGCTAATTGTACGTTATTTTATCAACTAACTTTTCTATTTTATATCTTGTTGATGTGTTTCGGTAGGTCCTGTTGTTGTAATTGAGACCTTCTTCAACCTCACATGCTGTACGTTATTTTCTGCACTTATGCTTTTCTTGCAACGTGTGTAATAGGTTAAGTTGTAACATTTTTTGGTGATTTTGTTATATATTTTGGACTATGTAGTTTTAGTATTTTGGTAGGTGTATACTAGATTGGGTTTTAGGTGTGTAGTATTCAGGGAGATTTTAAGTACAGTCTGGGGAGATTCAGAGGAACCTTTGGATTGCTTGCTGCATTTTTCCTATTTTATTAATCTATTTACTGCAGCATTTTGTAACCCACATACTTTGTTAAAATACCTCTTCTTATACTCGCGTTAATATTTTATAGCTAAACCCAAAGAAGCTGTGTACCCTCTTCCACTATTACGCCTGCACGGAAGATGACAGCAGAAGATCGTCTCTAGAGCTATTGCAGCATTATCCTAAGGAACCATTTGTATTCGACGTGAAATCAAACTCGAAAATATCTCTAACTAATTTGAGAACTGTGTCATCGTCTCCTGTTGTCCCACAAGTATCCTCAGTCACAAAAATAGGAAAAGATCCTAATAGAAGTGTGGTGTTCAGTGTGAAGCACTCGTGTACGTTTGTGAAGACGGACCAGGAGCTCCCTGTGGTGGACATCACGTGGAACTATAATTCGTATAGGTATAAAAGGCTATTTTGAGATGTGTAGTAATGATTCGATATAAGTGAAACTTTCGGGTTGGAACTTTTGTTTGGATCTAATCTTTACTGTGTATGGTGAATCTGGGAAATAGAATTAGAACGTTTTTCTGTATAGTAAAGATTCGATATAAGCGAATCTCTCGGGTCTCGGTCACTCATATCGAATCTTTACTGTATATGGTAAATCTGGGAAGTGTCAGAATTAGAACGTTTTTCTATATAGTCAAGATTTGATATAAGCAAATCCCTCAGGTCTGAACTTTTGCTTATATCGAATCTTGACTGTATGGTGAGTCTGGGAAATATAAAAATTAGAACGTTTTCCTGTATAGTACTCAAACTTAACCAAATTTCTAACCTTCCCCGAATCCCCAAACTTCCCCAAATTCTCCACCTTCCCCCAACTCCCAACCTTCCCCAAATTCCCTAACCTCCAAATTCCCTAACTGCCCCAAACTTCCCTATATTCCCCACCTTGCCCGAAGTCTCAAACTTCCCCAAAATCTCCACCTTCCCCCAACTCCCAAACTACCCAAATTCCCAATCTTCCCCAAATCCCCAAACCTCCAAAAATCCCCTAGTCTCTAACCACACCCACCTCGCACAGGTACAAAACCTTCGAGTCGTGCCTAAAGAACCTCTACGGCGACAAGTACCCACCCGGCGACGTGGTGTTGAACTCCATGCAGCTGAATCTGTTAGACTCTAAGTCAAACGAGTCCGTGAACCTGTTCGACTTCCTGAAGGACAGCCAGCCATCGCTGAACGCCGGCGTGTCGAGGAAGTTGGAAATTGAGTATCTTAATCCGTTGGATCACTTTGTGAACAAACTGACTGATAGACCGGCCACAGTGGAGAGATCCACGGAGACGCTGCACGAGGTTGCGGATCAACGACGGTCATCTGACAATGCCTGGGAGGAGGACCCTATCAGAACCATAATCACCGAACAAAGAATACCGAAGGAAAAGAATACCAATCGGAGATCCTCCAGGAAGATCGAGCCTTACAAATGCAATTTGTCCTCGCACAAACGCGTTTACGACTGTGGAAAGCAACCTTTCGAGAAGTGGAATAAGAGTGCTCTCGAAGAGGATTATTCGTGGATGAAGATTAGGTGAGGTCAGAAGAGGATTTAAATTAGCTTGGACAGTTTTGTATGAAATTTTTGATGCCCAGTGTTGGGCAATGGTTGTGGCAGGGATGATTTTGTTTGGGGATGATGAAATAAATGTTTTTGTGAGGAATTGTTTCTTGGGGAATTTTTTAATTGTGAATTAAGTGGGTGGTTTTTTTAGTCGAAGTTTGGGGGTGAAATTTTATTTCGGGGAAGATTTGATGTATAATGAAGGAGGGAGGACATTTTTAGGTGGGAGGAGATAACATAATGAAATTTTTTATTTTTTGGGGGAATTTTTAAAATATACAAAATCCTAAATTATATAATTCCTAATAATTCCCTAAATTCCCCAAATACCTATATCCTAAATTTGATCATTCCTGAAATTCATAAAATTTCCAAAAGGTACAAGATCCTAAATTCCATAATTTCTTAAAATTTTTTAAATCCCTTGAATTCCAAAAATTATTATGATTCCTAAAATTCCTACAATTCTTAAAATCCCTAACATTTTCCAAATTTCTAAAATTCTTACAATTTTCCAAATTCACAAAATTATTAAAATTACCAAGATTCCCATAATTCTTAGACTTCCTAAAATTTCCAAAATTCCTAGAATTCTTAAAATTCCTTAAAATTTTCCAAATTCCTAAAATTCTTAGAATTCCTCAAATTTTCCAAATTCACAAAATTCTTAAAATTTTCCAAATTCACAAAATGCTTAAAATTTTCCAAATACACAGAATTCCTGAAAATTCACAAAATGTACAAAATCCTCCATTCTATAATTCCTGATAATTCCCCAAATACCCATATCCTAAATTTGATAATTCCTGAAATTCCTAAAATTCCCAAAACGTCCAAAATCCTATATTCCATAATCTCTGAAATTCCCAAATCCTCAAATCCTCAAATCCTCAAATCATCAAATCCTCAAATCCCCAAATCCTCAAATTCTTGAATTCTCAAATTTCCCAAAATTCCCAAAATTCCCAAATTCCCCAAATCCTCTAATTCTTGAATTCTAAAGCTCCCAAATCCCCAAATCCCAAATCCCCAAATCCCCAAATTCCCAAATTCCCAAATCCTCAAATTCTTGAATTCCCAAGCTCCCAAATTCTCAAATTCTCAAATTTCCCAAAATTTCAAAAATCCCTAAATCCCCAAATCCCCACCCGAAGAAAATGAAACGCAACGGCAACGAATACGGTGGTTATTCATTGCGGCAAATCGGATTCGAGATGAGCATGATTGGACTAAGCGTCTCGAAAATTTGAGCGTCGCGTCGAACGAGATTTGATCGGGTCTGTAGGAAAAACGAGAAGAACGATGGAAACATGCAGCGGCCGGCAATAGGATTTCGTGACAAGTCGATTTGCCAGCGAGCAAAAATTCTCGGATTCGTCGTCAGCGTCCTCATCCTTTACGCGTGCTTTCACGCTTCCCAACAATGTCTGCGGGAATATTTCTAGCATTCCATCCTTCCAAAATGGATTTGTGATAATCGAACGGAAACCTGACGCACGTCATCTTCTACGTCACCGAGGAAATCTCTATTGTACCTACTCTTATTTCCAGATTTCATTAAAACTCGTATCGTTTCCTAAGCCGCCATTTTGCTATTGAGGTTTTGGTGCACTTATTGTTAAATTAAATTTACATCATTTTATTAATTTCAGCTTATATTTATTTTATCATTTTGGTTATACAAAATTGTATTTAGATTTCTTTTTATTTATTTAAAATAATAACGATGTTATTGTAGCATGATAATAATTTTTGTTCGGTATTCTTATCATTTTCAGTATTCGGTAATCTTTTTATTTAATAACATCCAATATTTTTGTTTAATAATAGTTAATAATCTGCAACATGGTGTAAAAATAAAATACAAGATGGTAAGTATATTATGCAGTACATTAAGTATATTAAGCAATAATTTTTTGATAATTCTTACATTTTGTCCATGTTTGACATAAATATTTTTTGTATAAAATATTGATTTATGAGATACTATAATTTTGTGTAGTTTATTATTATTTTATGCGATGCACAAATATACATGTATGCATACATGTGTATCATGTGAAGACATTTCACGTGAAGATCATGTTTATATTATTATACTTTGTTGTATTTTTATTACACTCTACTTTTCTCCTTTTTTTCACTCAACTTTATTATATTTTTAAATTATACGTATTGTGAATACATATGAACAAAATAATAAATCCATAAACAATAAATAAAATCTCAGAAACTCGTAAATTGAATAAAATGTGAAACAACCCCGAATAATTGAACGACCATAAACGGTAATCGGGATTGCAGCACGCGGACGGCCATTTTGTCGAGAGTCACGCAAGAATTCGCGAAATGCGAACGGAAAGATATACGGGAAGAAGTGAGATTGATGATACCCCAGGGGGTCAAGTCGAATATCTTCCCGGAGGAGACGGCATTAAATCGACCGGTTTGCCCTTGGCATTTATATTCATCGGTAAGTTTGATTGTGCCGGGAGTGGGCTAAGGCCGAGGAAGATATCGGACCGGAAGTGAAGAGGTTCAGACGCGTAATGGAATAGGCAAATCCTTCGGCCACTCTATTCTGAGCCGACTAGGCGTCAAAAGCGGTTATAGTGGAGCTTTTATTTCCGAAACATCGATCTCCATAAAGTTGCAGTCACGGAATCAGCTCTTGACCCGACATCGACCTTTAACACTTTGACTGCTATGATGCTTTTTGTAAAATGATAATTTTTATTTAATCTTCATGTTTTTATGTAATCTTATTACTGAATTGATATTCTATTTTAAAGGTATTTGGTGACATTTGTTGAACATAGTTAACTAAATTTTTAGTTGCTAGTGTGATAGTAACGCGTGTTAATACTATTGAATTTCAATAGATGTTGAGGTTCATTTTTGAATTTGTGAATTGTTGAATTTGAAGACTTTCGAGCTTTGGAGTGGATGATTTTATGGATTTATAAATTAGGGAGTTTTGTATTTTCTGAGGATACAAATTCGTAGATTTTTTTATTCTTCAAAGTTCCACTTTTGTAAATTCCTATATTTATAATTTCTCGATTTTCCAATTTCCGAATTTTCGTATTTTCAAATTTAAGAATTATATAATTCCTATATTTTGAAATTTCCAAGATTCCAAATTTACAAATTTTCTAATTCTCAAATTCCCAAATTCCCCAAAATTCCTACATCTCCAAATTATTAAATTTTCAAATTCCCAAATTTTCCAAATTCTCTAAATTCCCCAAATTCCTCAAATTCCCCAAATTCCCAAATCTCCAAATCCCCAAATTCCCAAAACTCCAAAATCTCCAAACCCCCAAATTCTCTAAATTACCCAAATTCCCAAAATTCTCAAATCTCCAAATCCTCAAGTCCCCAAACTCACAAATTCCCAAGTCCCTAAATCCCCAAATCCCCCAAAATTTTCAGAATTCCCCAAAACCCCAAATTCTCTAAATTCACCAAATTCTCTAAATTCCCCAAATTCCCCAAATCCCCAAATTCTCTAAATTCCCAAAATTCCCAAATCTCCAGATTCCCATAAATTTCCCCAAAATTCCAAAATCCCTAAAACTCAAAATCTAAATTTCCCCAAATCTCCAAACCCTAAAATCCCCCAACAAAAAATGTCCAAATTCCCTTAAAATCTACAAACAGTCCACAATAATACAATGACAAATAAATAGCAACAAAAAGTATAATCATTACCGAAACAAAATCTCTGTTCACGAAAGTTGTAAGTTTTCACGTGGAGCACAGAATGTAGACAATCGAGAAATGGTCGGGTGATTACAGGGATAATATAGTCCACGGTAAGACGTACAGATTGAATAAAGAAAAAGCACTCGAACAGTGGTACCAACTCGTGGACGACGCTTATGCCCTTCTCTCACGCAATATTAATTCTAGAGGAACAATGTTTAACCGTTCTATCGTATTGTTTCATACACGAAATAGAATTAGCCTGTATTATATTGCTGCTTTGCGTGATTCTCTACTTTAGTTCACCTTATCTCGTGCATCTCCTGTAAACAGACACCTTTCCGATGAAAAGATTCATTTTCCCTTTGGGAAACTTCTCAGACACTTTTATTCAAAAATTTTTACGTAATTATTACATTAAATTATTCGAGAAATTCTCTGATAGATGCCTTAATTTTGTAAAAATATAATAATTTGTTTAGTATATAAATTTGAATGGTGAGATTTAATAAATTTTTTGATAGAATAATTTATAAAATTATTAGGTAATGTGCAATAATTAGATATATTAATCTATGCAATGTACATAGATTGTATGTTAATATGTAGAGTATAGTTAATAGTTATTAAAGACTTAGTTAAAAATTAAAGTAAAAGATATTTCTGAACCATGGAAATTTCATCTTAAATCAAATTTTAATTTTGTTGTAATGTGTAATACATTATTTAAACGAAAAAAGAGTTGATAGTGAAAAATGCTAATGCAGGTGTCGCTAATGCGCCACGGAGATTAGAAGTCCTTAATGAGCCAATTAGATCGTTAATTAATACATTTCCATCGTTTCGTTCGTGTTTTTCCCCCGTTCGATGTACGAAAAAAGGAAATCGCGTTTTATTGCACACGGTGAAACGACCCACTTCAAAGTTACGATAACGGAGCATAAAAATACGAGGATCGGTAAAAAAATATCCGAAACATAATAATCGGATGTTCATTAATAATTTCGCAAAGTTTCAGTTTCAGTTTCAGGGAGCATCGATCATCATCAAGTCAATTTCAGATTACCGTAAAGAATGGAATCTGGTGGTGCGAACGGGGGAAAAAAAACTAGCCATTTAGTTTGTTGAGAAAAAAAAGCTGGAACCGGAGAAAAGGAAAGAAAGGTGGCAGAAGTGGCCCCGAAAGATGGATGAAGAAAAAGCAGCGAAACGAAGACGGTCATCCTGGCTGATCTGCCGGTGAAAAGGTGAGAATCTTGATTTGAGTGAGCGCTCTTTAGATCGGCCAGCCCGAAAAACTCGTAAAAAAGCTCACGGAACGCTCGGGAATCCTTCGGGAAAAGCCATTAACGACGATTTCTCCTAAGCCATCGAATATCCCTCTTCTTCTGTGGGTGTCTTCCAGCGTCAACCCTATTCCAGACCTCGTCAAAGCGTCGATGTGGAAAAAATAGAAAGAAGAAATTGAACAGGTATGTGCAGACAGAATTGAACAATGCGACGAAATTTTACAGAAAATTATTTTCAAAATTTTACCAAACTTTATTGAACTTTTATTTTATTTCTCCTTCTGTTCTTTTTTGGAATGTAAAATAGCACATATCTGATTTTGAGATTAGTTGTATTTTTGTTCAAGGTTAGATGAAATTAGATTAAATTTGATAAGAATAGTATTAGTTAGATTGGAAAAATTGTGCATCTTTATATATATTAATAATATGTTTTAAAAGATGTATTAAAATAAATTTCCTATAAAAATTTGGAAAAGATTCATTAATTGTTACATATTAATTATGAAACATACAGAATTATAATTTTTCGAGTGGCGCCATCTCTCCGGCGAACGGGGTGAACTACACACTTTTGAAACTGTAGTTTCATTAGTTCCAACGTTCTACCGCTAGATGGCGCCACATAAACCGCAACCCTATATTACCCTAAGAATTGTTTAAAATTAATAATGATTTTTTACAGTCAGACCATGCCGAAGTTAATTATTCTTACACTCCGATGCAATTTAGTGTATATTACAATAAATTAAGCCAATAAAATCAATATTAATTGCATTTTGAAAAATGAAACAAGTGGCGCCATCTCTCCGGCGAACAGGGTGAACTACACGCTTTTGAAACTGTAGTTCCGTTAGTTCCTACATTCTACCGCTAGATGGCGCAACACGTATCGTTTTCAGTTTAACCCAATTAATATAGTTGATTTTATTAGCTTTATTGAGTATAATATGAATTGAATTACATCGGAGTGCCACACCAATTAACTTCGAATTGTTTTGACTTTACCAAACTATTATCAATTTTTAACCATTCTTAATCCTAGTTATCCTGAGGATTTCTGTCTTATGTGTCACCATCTAGCGGTAGAAGATGGGAACTAATGAAACTACAGTTTCAAAAGTGTGTAGTTCGGCCTGTTCGCCGGAGAGATGGCGCCACGTGTTCCATTTTCGAAAAAATTCAATTAACTGATTTTATTAATTAATATGCTATATATTTATTATATATTTATTAATATTGATTTTGTGCTGCTTCCAATATATTCCGTGGGTCCAAAGATGGGGATTATGTGTTCAGAACAGTTCGCACACTATGGTGTATCTCGTCGATGATATAGGGAATGACATAAGAATGGCAACAAATTTTCTTTCCAATCCAAAACCATTTTCACAGATATCTTTTGTAGAAAAGAGCTTATTAAAATTTGGTCGATATCGAAGTCTAATGGTTTTCCGAAGTTTCGCCTAAAATTAGGTCTGAATCAACACATGATCATTTTCCGAAGAGCAGCCCTTGATATTATCTTGAAAGGGTAACAGTGGAGGGGTAGGAAATGAAGTACTTGAATTTACCTACAATTAGATTTATTTTGCGTCGGTAAATCATTCAGTGATTAAATGCACAATTTCTTTAATTTCTCTAACAAATTTTGAATTAATTTTCGTTCGAATAGAATATTTAATCGAATGATTAAAATACAATTGATCGTGATAGTTAAATCGAAAAAACAGAGATATGTTCAATATTCGAATACTGAAATATTTACGTTATAATTACATACCTAATTGTATGGTATTTTATTGCTATAGTACACTTAAAATAAATTACATTATAACATCAGCCACAACATCTAACATATTATTTTATATTTAATTATTAATCACTGTTCGACTTGTAAGACGCTCTGTCTCAATCACACTGTTCAACAACAACATACCCGAACGATCGACGATCAGGCGTGACAACATAATTTAAAGAGGGGAGGGTAACTTCTGCATTTTACTGTGCCTTATCCCGCGTCTACATATATTGTCTCATAAATTGCACAGTAAAACGAATGTTCACATTGCGCGTTTATAACGTAACAATCGGCCATCGTAAACGATCTATACAAGAATATAAAAAGGTAAGGTCAGAAAAACACAACAGACGGTTTTTCCAACTAGTACGCATTCATCACAATGTTTCAACACACACCGCGGATGTTGTATTTGTCGATCGTAGTACACATGATTTAATGTCCTTAGAAAATTTCGTGTATCGTTGCAAGAAAAAAAAATAATAAAAAGAAAATGCCTCTTTGTTTGCGACCATGTACAGTAATTCCTGAGATATTAAAAGATTATTGTACTGAAAATTGATCTTACGAGTATATAGGTTCCGAACGCTGCATGGCGCGAAACGTTAGTGTTATCTCTGTTGGCAGCAAATATGTTAAGGTGAACTTATACTCAAAACTATCCTCGGTAGCTTTGCAAATACTATTTTGTTTCTCTGCGAGTGCTCGCCTCCTTTTTGCTATTCATTGCGGAACTAATCAACATGTTTCACGAAACACAAATGCCGTTCGATTGGTACAAGCGATACCAATCATTGAATGCTTCCCATGCAAGGTTGCTTATCTTTATCATAAAGTTACCTCGTGTACAAGCAGTAATGCTTTACAGTATAAATTTCTACAAAGCGCGGATCACTTGCGTCGTAAATAGCGCCTTACGTGTGAATTCAACGAATCCACGCAAAGAAATGCATAAAGATATTTTTCGATATTTCTCATTGACCAATCATTGAACATCAGCGTTTTTCCAGGTTGCACTTGAGGATACTGCACAGTGCATACATCATCCGGTTTCTGCAAACCGCTAACGATACTTACACCTAAGATCTCATATACTCGTAATCGTATTCGCGTAGAGGAACGAAGGTTTCTTTGATCGATTGCGGCGATGCCCAGCGAAGGACGTAATGAGGACCACCAGCTTTATCGTTTGTACCGGACATCCGGCTACCACCAAACGGCTGCTGACCAACGATCGAGCCTGTCGATTTGTCATTCACGTAAAAGTTACCGGCTGTGTATTTAAGCTCCTCGAGAGCTTTTCTTGCCCAAGTTCTGTAAAAGAAGAATAAGATATAATAAAATTAATTTATTTTTAAACCATATTTACTAATTAGCTACTTACTCATCTTGTGCAAATATTGATCCCGTTAAAGCGTACGGTGTCGAAGAGTCTACTAATTTCATCGTTTCGTCGAGTTTTGAATCTTTGTAAACGTATATGGTTACCACCGGGCCAAATATTTCTTCCGTCATTATTTTGTCTTTTGGATCTTTCGATACTACTATTGTTGGTTCGATGAAGTATCCACGTCTAATAAAAGACAACATACATTAGGAATAATAGAAATAAGATACATATTTTGCAAGCTAAATGTACAACAAAATAAAACATACGAATTATCATATTTTCCACCGCCAATAATTTCTAGATTTGGTGACTTCTTAGCATGTTCTATGTAACCGGAAATCCTCTTAAATGCGACAGCGTCTATGACTGCTCCAGTGAATACAGTAAAATCTTTAACATCACCAATCTTAAGTTTGTCACGAAGCGATAAAAGACCTTCTTTTATCTACATATAACAATAATTTTCTATTAAAATTTCATTAAAAAACGTGTATTCATTCTTTTATAAAAAATATACCTTAGGCCACAATGATTCTGGAACATACATTCTACTGCAGGCTGAACATTTCTGACCATTGAACTCGAAGGAACTTCTGATGGTTCCATTAACAACTGATTCAACATCAGCACTTGCATGTACAAAATGATAATTTTTTCCTCCACATTCACCTATTAGTTTGGGATAATTCTTGTATTTTCCCAGATTTTTACCAACTTGCATCCACAAACGATTAAACGTTGGAACTGATCCAGTAAAGTTAATTCCAGTCAAGTAAGGTGAACTAGTAATAGTATCACCAAAAACAGGACCTTCACATGGAACAAAATTAACTACACCTGGTGGCACACCGGCTTCTTTGCATATCTTGAATATCCACCAGTTAGAAAGTAAAGCTGTGTCGGATGGTTTCCAAAGAACTGCATTACCCTAAAAATATTTGATGCAAAACATTTCTATTTGTAAAGTGAATTTAATTGAATTAGTAAAAGAAGATACAAACCATTAAAGCTGGTGTGTAACTAAGATTACCACCAATGGCAGTAAAATTAAATGGTGATACAGCTGCAACAAAACCATCCATGCCCCTGTATCTCATTGAATTTAATGTCTCCTTAGGATTAGGTGAGATTGGTTTGTATTTTAAGGCCTCTTTAGCAAAATATCCGTGCATTTTAAAGAAATCAATTAATTCTGCAGCACTGTCGATCTCTGCTTGAACAACTGTTTTACTCTGACCAAGCATTGTAGAAGCATTCAACTGTTGCCTATACTTTTTTGCCATCAGGTCAGCTGCCCTCAACCAAATTTGTAAACGCTCTTCTATTGGACATTTCTCCCACTCACGTTGAGCCTTTACAGCAACATCTATTGCCTTCTTAACTAAATCAGGTGTGGCCCAATAATACTTTGCAATTTTTACCCCATGGTTATGTGGCTGTAAATTGGTGCCATTATAATCACTGACATCTTTCTACTGCCAATTTATTACTATATTCAACTTACCATAACTTGATATCTACACAAGTCAGATTTAATTTCCTCATTTCCAATGACCAATGGCACTTCTTCGCACTCATTGGACATTTTTTCCAAGACTTTCTCCAATTCTGCCCTCTCTGGGCTACCTTTCTTGTAACTAAGAATAGGTTCATTTTCCAGGGGAAAGTCAGGGGGATTCGGTACTGGTACTATCGATCCTAAACATCTTGTACCAACTCTGAAATATGAAACATGTGTTATTTAAAATATTTTGATGACATTAGCACATTCCATACATGATATTTTTTATTTGTACTTTCATGTGTCATGCAAAATATCAGGTTTTATGAAAAAGTGATTAAATTCTGGCCCTGGGGTCCAGATTTATATTGACATTTATTGTGACAATAAGATTAGACATAACAAATATTGACTTTTAAGACTTGTCCCAGTATCATCTGCAAATGTTTATTTGTGTACCCTGTATTAACAGCTAAATCAATGTTATCTTTGACTTGAGATGTTGGGCTTCAACAGATGCGCTCTTATAACCAGTTTCTTATCTCAAAAATAAGATAGGCATATATTTATATTCAGTTAATTATAACACAGATAAAATTCAATTAATTGTCTAATATAATTTTATTATCATACACAAAAATGACAGTGATAATTACATAGGTTTACAATTAATAAAAAAAATGGAATTTTTATTAATATTACAGGAACGAAAAATACATGATTCGCGTTTTCAAAATCGCGTTAAAAAATGTTGTGCGTGCGTTATATAAATGAAAGAGAACAGAAATTATTTTAAGGAGGGAAAGACGTTATTTTAAACTTGTGTACACGTGTCAAACAAACACACCATAGTCAGAGTATTATGTAACATAATCTCGGTGGCCCATGTTATTGCGGTTATCGCTGTTATTAATTAGAAGAAATAAAATCGATAACAATTAAGGAAATGAATTAATTTAACGGAAATACCGATTAGATAAGCGCATAAAATGTATGAATCAATTCAAAGATACTTCAGTTTCAATTGGACAGTATGTTTTCAAGTTCGAGAAATGATTATTTACAATAATATACGGATGTAAATATTCGTTTGTTATTTCATAATTGTTTCTTTGCATTGACAGTTACAGTATCAAGAAGTGAATAAATCGAAGGCTTATAAAAGAATCAAAACGTGTATCGATTGTCAAATATTGGGGCCATCATAATTCGAACGTGTCGTTTTACATGTACAATCGCGGTAAGTGTAAGGACGATGCATATGTATAAACTGTAAAATTATCATATTTCAAGGACATGTGTGCGGTGAGGACAAAAGTAGTGATTGGTTAAAGTAACGTCGATATGAGTTGTTTGTTTCAAAAATAATATATCCCTGTAAATCACTTTTTGAAAAAGACATCGGGCTATTTATAGTTACAAAACTGTGCGGTTCTTTATATCTTTGACCGTTCTATTTTTTTAACTATTCTACTTACTATTCACTATCCTTTTTTGTATAAATCCATTTGCGGAGTATTTTTAGAAGAATAATTTTATAAAACTTTCGCGTTATCTTTCATTTCTTTCATGACTAGTAATAATAATGACGGAATATTTTAACAGACTTGTACACGAAGTATAAATTATCTTTTCCTGTCGTTGTTACAAAAAAAAGACTTACTTATATATGTTAAGTGAATAATTTATTTATACTTATGTTACCATTTTAATTAAACTACTATCTTGTCAAACATCAATAAGACATATTAAGCAAAATCAACGCCGGACCAAATTTTTCATAAACAATTCTGAAATTAGCCTAGACCTACTTTACGGTGATAAAAAAATGGCGAATCATCTGTGCAAAATGATTTATCCTAAAAATAAGATGATATTTCTCCATGGCAATCATATTTTTAGTTACATTGCAAATCATTTAATGGACACCTCAAAATAGTATAAAAGTGGCTTATACGACTTTCAAAATAAACGGCTCATATGATTGCGATCGGATATCTTCGATAAAAATAGTGATATTAAAAGTAAACATGTAACATTGATATGCATGCGAAAAAGCTTTGTGTACTCTGGTATATCAATTTACACAATTGTAGTGAGTAATATCGAAAGTAGGACAACTACAGAAAACAAATGTATTTTCGATGTTCAACGAAAGTAGTATTGAAGTAATTATACGAAGATCTGCAGAAGAGAGATAACATGACGAACGGGAATATACTGTCAAAAATGATGGTTGGTGAACTATCAAACACCTTTCCCATCCGTTTTACAGTGGAAAGTTCCATCGGAACTGGCAAAGTGGCCTATCCTTTTCGTAGAGAAGGAAGTACGATGCGGCTAGCGAAGGTTGGAGAAAGAAAATGAATCGGAGGACCACCGATACACCAATAAAGCTGACAACACATACATATACACACACGTACACACGCGCGCGCGCCCTTCGTCTACGTGCGGACGTTGTTACACGGTGCATGTGTCAATGCGCGAAAATAATCAATATACTTTGGTAAGATTTAAGCTACACACGATAGAATGTTGAAAACCGAACTCGTATTTCACGTTGACACGTGTTCCACCGGAAATTTTTGCAATTTTGTACTCACTTTTGACTGTTAGATATTAACGCTTGACGGCAAAGACTCAACATTGTTTTGCTTTTTTTTTTATTTCCTTCCCTTTGTTGCTCTTCGCATGAACACCTTCACTGTCGTTACAGATACTGTCAAGTTGTCAATGAACTTTTAGCCGGAAACAATTGACGCAGGGTCAAGCCAAAGTAGTGGATTGTTGAAACTACAAAAGTCGACAGTGGCTACCATCGGCTACCATCGAGCAAATATGTAGTAAGCGAAACCTTCCCCCGTGTATTCCCCACCCTTCGTCAATTCGACTATGAAACAGGGCCGTAACAAGATTCCGTGAAAAATGGTGCAATGGTGAGATCTCTTCACATGGCGATATCTTTTTATATTATGTAATAAATTTAATATAATACCTTGTACATAAAATGTAAATTGTATACAGAAATCTGGCAGTATAAAAATGAAGGAACGTAAGAAACTAGAGACACGGAGATGTATGATTATAAGGATCTAGGGATGTAGATATATAAAGATCTAGAAATATCGATATGTAAGGAATTGAAGTTATAGAGATTTTGGGGATATTGGGACTTAGAGATATCGAGACCTATGAATTTTGTTGTATAGGTGAGAAGGATATAGAAATACAGGGATACAGTAATTTGGAGGTATGGATAATCTAGGAATACAGGGACATAGGGTCTGAAGCTATAGGGATCTATAAATATAGGAATATAAGTATCGATGTATAAGCAATTTAGGGATATAAGGATCTAGTAATTTAGCGATACACATTTCGATATGCCTCGGGTCCCATAAGAACTAAATACAGCAATGTAAAGGTGTCAACTATATAAATCGCGGATGAAGATGTAATAATATAATAAGATAAGAAGTGATATGAATATAAAGAAGTAATAAGGCTTATTAAATATTTAATCCAAAACAATTATGTAATCCAGAATTGTTTCGTAATAGTTATAGATGAAATCATTAAAAAATTAAAACATTTATCAAGTATAATCATAAAGTTTAACAAATGAATTGATTTAAATCATAATATAATTATTCCCCTTTAAAAAAATTAATATTTTTCAAATTTCAAACTTTCACTGTCCTTCCGACGTAATTTTATTATCACTCACATAGGCCGATTTCATTATACGTAATTGTATAAATTATATTCTGTACCAAGATAAGCTACAGTCAAAAGTTTCTAAATTGTAAACTAGAGGATCGAGAAATATTTTAATCTTGACTTTTAATTCATTATATTTTCCTTTTGTTGATTAAAATTAGAACATGTTCAAAGAAATTATACTGAACATTAATAAAATAAGGAAATAATTCAATTTTGTACAAAGATTAATTTAATATTGCAATTATCTAAAATTACATATCATCTTCAGCAAGTAAACTGATCTTAATTATCTTCCTGTTGCATTTGTAATTCGCGTAATAATTGCGCTCTCTGTTTTTCTAACTCATCTTCTGAAAGTTCATGATGTTCGGCATTTTCAGTAACAGATCCTTCACTGTGAGCAGAAGCTCTCCTGTGCTTCTCTTCTTTCCGTTTTCTTTCTGGCGATTCTTCGGAAGACGGGAGTCTCGAATGTGATCGCTATGTAACAATATTATCGACAGTTGTTAATCAGTGTTTTTCGAATTCAATAAATCTAATACAATCTAAATTAAAAATTATATTAACTGTACTGGTATATGATCAATTATACTTACAGAATGACTGCGACCTCTTTTCTTTTTACTTTTCTTTCTTTTCGATTTTCTAGTATCAGATTCAGAACTATCAGATTTGCTTGGAACACTTGGTGACCGTGATTTATGTCGTTTCTTCTTTAATCCTTTATCGCTACCTTCAGACTCCTAAGAAGATTAATTATTTATCATACTTGGATTTATCATATCACATAGTATACTTACACTGTGTGACCGGGACCGTGATTTGCGTTTCACCTTCTTCGTCTTTTTCTTTTTACTCCTGATATGATGATGACTGCAACTTTCTTCGAGTTCGTGTTGGTATTCTTTAAAGATCCTAACTCTTTCACTTTCTAATGTAATCGCTTTAAAATCTGGTTCCTCCTCGATTTTACTTCTAACATCTTCCCATGTCATTTGATAATCAACGTTAAGAGTTTTCAACAAATTCTTAAAACCTGTTTCTAATTTTTTAAATTTCCTGGTTTCTTCTTTTACGCGCTCTTTTTCACGCGCTTCAGCTTTTTCAAGTAGCAAATTATATGTTAATTTTACATTGCCGGCATCTAACGTTGCCGATTTTCTATCTTCGCATACTACAGTTGCAAATTCTTCGAAAGTGGTATTAACTTGTACCTCAAAGTTTTTGTCTTTCAGGATCTCTCTTATAATCTTCTTTTCATCATGAAATCTGGATTTTAGATCCTCAACATAAAATTTGAAAAGATCCAACGGAGTCGATCCAGATTGTCCAAGCATTGCTGAAAATCTCAAATCGGCGGATAACATTGGATAAAGTTCTACCCAAAGTGACATTGATGTTAATTTTCCTTGTTCATGAAGTTCATCGAGTAAACTCTGAAAAATAATTATGCTGGTTTAAATAACTGTGTATAAAAAATAATGTAAAGGTTCAAAATTTTATTAAACCTACTATAAATGCATCCCTATTTTTCCTTTCTTGTCGTTTCCTACGTTTCTTCTCGTGTTCCTTCTCTTCTTCTTCATCTTTTTCTAATTGACGTATATGATTTTCAAATACAAGTAAAGCATCTTCTTTATCCATTTCCAATAAATCTGCATCTTCCGCAAATGCTGCATGTTGTAACAGTAATGCTTGTGCTTCTTGCCAAGTGGTTCTGTATGTAACGTCGGTCATAGTATCCAAAACTTGAGCTAGTCTCTTGGTATTTCTTTTCTTCAATTGCTTCGCTTCTTCTTTTTCGCGTTTAGCCAAATTAAAAATAACATCCTCATAAATATCGCGGCGATCCGAGTCCCCTACAGATCTCCATACTTCCAAGTTGCCAAACATTTCTTCGCATTTGTAATACTTTGTTGTACTTGTCATTCTATCATTTTCTAGTAAAAATTGCTCCAGATCTTCCTTAGCTTTCTTTAATCTGTTTCGATAAAACAGGTCACGATTCTCAACTTTTTATACACTGTATAAAGTTATACAAAATTACTTACCTTAAACGTTCATGTTCACGTTCTTCTTTAAGTTTCTGTGTTTTATATGCATTGAATGCTTGTTTACGTTCATTCAATCTTTTCATTTGTGGATATCTAGGATCGCTTTGTATTAATTTCACTGCCTGTTCCCATGTGGCATTTGATGGTACATCCCTTTCCCTTAATAACTCTTTAAACGCTTCAATAGCCTCTTTTTTATCTTTAAATTGCATTTTTGGTTCAGGAGTGCTAGTACGACTATCGTTTGCCGATCCTTTTGCAGAATTACTATCTTCATCTGGTTTTGCCGGTGGAGTAGGAATGTTTATCGCCGCAAGCGTTGCAGCCATAGCTTGTTCAATCGCAGACTTTCCACCTGGTTCTGGTGTACTAGTTTGAGATGTATTTGTAATTGGAATATTTGGAGATAAATGTTGCATGCCAACAGGAACTATACTGAAAGATCAAGATATTCGTAATTATCTTCATAATCTCTACTTTCTCCTTCGTATAGTTGTTTATAATCTCTATGTTTTACTAACGTATTTGTAGCGCTTGCTACAACTGCCGCAGCCGCTGCTGCTACTTCTTCGGCTGCAATTCTTGCTTTCAATTCTTCTAATTCTGTAGGGATAGTCCACCTTGATTCCTTAGTTGTTACATTATGATAGTATACTTTTCCATTCTCTGACTTATATTCTTTCCACGGACACTGTGATAAAAGCAATTCACTAGGTGTTTTTAGTTCATCTGGTTTCTCCCACAATGATTGTTTTGTAACACTATTGTAATAGTATGTTCTGCCATCAGGGGCTTTATGTTCGGTCCAATCAGTCTTCTTCTCTGTTGTTGCAATAGGTGGTACGCTTGATGTAGTTTCACTTGCAAGAGGTGCTGGAGGAGGCATACCTGGTGCTGTTATTTGAGGAGGTGCCGCTAAAATATAGAAGAAATTTAAAATGAATATTTTAATCTAATAATTTACAGACATTTTATATGTAAAGGTACAAACCTATCACTCCAGTATCAGGAGGAGGGGCAGCAGTTATTGGAAAACTAAAACCAGGTGGAGGTATGGAAAATTGTGGTGGCATTATTCCTGGTGGACCAGGTGGTAAACTTGGAGGAGGTATGAAAGGTGCAGTGGGCATAATTGGTGGTACAAAACTAGAAGCAATATTTGGAGCTGCGGGTGGAAACCCAGGTACTGCTGCAGGTGGAGGAATTCCATCGTTCGAAGCCTATAACACATTGCAATATAAAATTAAATGAAGTTTTAGAGATTTAAAGTTATAAAGTACTTCTACTGAAAGATCTATGTTCAGAAAATGAGAATTAATTTATGAGCATGCTTTTGATCAATTTTATTGCAAGTAAACTAACAAAACAAATCTAAACAGAAGGTGTAATAAAGGAATGAAAATACTGTAGAATTGTTCTATTTCAAAATAAATTTACAGGGATTATTATAAGTTGAAATAAATGTGATATTTATAAATCCATTAAAAGAGGTTATTTAATTAGCAAAGATTTATATTAGATTTATAAATGACATACCATTTCTATAAAAATACAAATATTTCTTCGTTTAATCAAATCATTGAAAATAAAATTATCGTTGCAAAATTAGTACGTTTAATTCTAATCAAAGAATTTAAGTAGCGATGCACTACTTCGTACGAAAACTATACCAAATTATGTTTGTATTGTACTATACATGCAAATCTTATCTTCTATATAGTATGGATACTCTATGTAGAATCGATTCTATCTTTTAATGAATGAAAATGCATTTTTTATCAACAATTATCCAAATGGAAATATGCAGATGAAAGAATAAAATTATATATAATTATAAAAATATGAAGTGAACGATATTTGCAAATATTCTTTTCAGAACAATTTCTGACAGTTCAGTTTATTCATATGTGGTAACAATCTACTAACATCAGTATCGATGGCAATAACTGTGCCTACGTATACATGGTTTTTACGTTAAAATTTTATTGTTGAACTAAAAGCTTATTACGATAACAAATTAAAGTATCGTGTTTAATAATCAATGATTTATAAATATTTTTGACATTATCTCTTTGACGTTGTAAAATGACACTTTTCCTGTATTTCAATTTCGACGATTATCGTCTGCAATTCCAACCTAATTCTACTTAGATATATTTATGTAAATTCATATAATTCAATAAAAATAATAAAGTAACAGAACATTTCGCCAAAATGTTTAAAAAATTTAAGGACAAGCTTGCAGAAGAAATGAAACAATCACCTGCCAGGCTGCAAGCAAGCATGCAGCAATTAGCACAGGTTTGACATTTCATTCACTGTTAAAAAATGAATTATTATAATGAATTGAAAATTTAGACTAATATTGTTATTTAATTTTACATTAATGTACGCGCTTTAATTATTTAGTTAATTAATCATAATCAATTATTGAATATAATATACATGTTATATATTTATAAATTAATTTAACACAGGCAGTTGTGTCTCCAGCATTGTCCACTAGTTCGATACAGGAACTATCTGCATCTAATGATAATTTTAGTTTGACGGAGGAAGGAGAAGGTAGGTTTTAATATTTTATATATCATAAATGATGTTATCATAACTGTTTGAAATGTTCATTTACAGAAACTCCAAAAAACAGTCCTGCTAAACATGGTTTTCAAAATGTAGATTTAATGTCACCCACACCAAATTCAATAGGCATTTCTAGGAGATCATCACTTAATAGTGTGACTAGTGACACCTCATCTCTTTTTCCAATTTATGAAAGTCCTGCTAATTTATATCATTTGCAAGTGAGATATTTAATTAAAATTAACTAATCCTTTATATTCTTCTTACAAATGAACATTTATTTTTTCTGTAGTCTGATATGGATCA
The DNA here is from genome assembly GCA_945859555.1 of Megachile ligniseca. Taxonomy (NCBI): domain Eukaryota; kingdom Metazoa; phylum Arthropoda; class Insecta; order Hymenoptera; family Megachilidae; genus Megachile; species Megachile ligniseca. The sequence continues at coordinate 5,410,093 of OX243792.1, forward strand.
ATCAGCAAGTGAAATAGAAGAAAATATAAGTTCACAACTGGATAAAGTTACAAAAGATCAAATATATTCGGCATATCGAAAAGTACAAGCAAAGTATCATAAATATCGTGGAAGATACACTGATTTAGCAACACACTATCGAGAGTTGGAAAGAGTGAAAGGCAAGTTAGAATCAGTTTTAGTTGAAACGCAGGACAAAGTATTGAGACGAATTGCAGATCTAAAAGAACAATGTCAATTAGAACAACAGGCAAAGGCTCATTTAGAAGAAGCACTAAGAAATGATATAGAAGAAAAAGATCACATAATAAATACATTAAATACAAAGGTAATGATAAAAAATATTATTATGAATATATCATTAATTTTCATTTTAATCCTATTACAGATCAAACTTCTGCAAACTAATGGACCAAACATGGATGTTATAATGTCAGGTGCTACAAACGAAGATAAAGGAAACACAGAAAATGTAAAGGATAATCTAATTGATTTAAACACTGATTCATTGGATAATTCTACTGAAAATTCTTTGTTAATGGAAAATACACAATTGAAAGATAAACTGAAAAAGCTAGAAAATGTTGTTCTTAAATACAAGGAATCTTTGAAACGGAATAAAGAAAAATTCACTGAAGTATTAGCAGAGAAAAATACATTAGAATCTGATTATGAAGCATTAAAGAGCTCTTGTACAGAAAAAGATAAAGAATTAAATAATGCACATGTAGAAATTAGAAGCTTAGCGGATCAGATAATTATTTTAAAGAAGCGTGAAGAAGAGTCTGCCATATCGTTAGCTGAAAATAAACTCTCAATACACAGAGAATTGGAAGATAAAGAAGAACAAATAAAAAAATTGCAATTGGATTTGAAGCATACGGTAGAGTCTAAGGATAGCTTAAATGAAGTTGTGAATAAATATAAAACTGAACTGGAAAAATTAAAATTGATACAAAGTACACAAAATGTAGATGCAGAAAAGAAAGAAATTGTTCAAGATGTCTCGAGGGGAAAATCGGAAGTGCAGCAAAAATCGGTTACTTCGGAAGATAAAAATGACCTGGAACCTCACAATGAAGATTCTAACAAAGAAAATACGAAAGAAACAAGAATAGAAGACAGTGAAATATATCAAAATTTAAAATCTAAATTTGACGAAAAGGAAACCGAACTTCAGAAACTGAAAAATACATTAGGAGAACTACAAAAACTTGCAGAAGAATATCAAAATAACAAAGATAAATTATGTATGGAACTTTCGGATTACAAGCTTAGATGTACAGAACTTAAAAGTGAACAGGATGCTCAAAAAATTATTGCAGAAGAAAAAAAGAAAGAAGCTGATGCAATGGTTGAAAAATTGCAAGCTACAGTGCAAAGTCTAGATAAAGAATTAGAAAATATGAGGAGTGCTTTAATGGATAGAGATAAGGTATGTGAAAATTATAACGCGAAAGTTAACGAATATAAATTGATGCTTGAAAAAGCTAATGAAAAGTTATTAGCTCAAGATATAGAAATAAAAATCCTTAAAGAAAGAGAGCAACAAACTACAGATGTGATTAAATCGAAAAACGAGTTAGAAAATAAAATCAGTGAATTATTAGAAACATGTCATGAACATCAGTCTTGTAAATCTATAATTTCTGATCTTAAGAATAAACTTCAAACGCATAATTCTAACATTGATTTACTTCGTGAAGAGAAAAATAATTTAATTAAAAATATTTTAAATTACAAAATTTCTATCCAAAAATTAAAAGCAGATAATAAGTGTATTAAAAGCGACATAACGGAACATTGCATGCAATTTACTAATGAAATTTTTAGTTTGAAAAATATACTTGATGTATGTTTGGAAAAGAAGAATGCCATCCAAAATGTTGAAACAGAAAATTTACAAATGAAATTGAAAGAATTTGAAGAATTTAAGCAAAAGTACGATGAATTACAAACAGAATTGAAAGATACAATATGTATTAAATCTAACTTGCAAGCAAACTTGGAAAAATATAACGAACAATTAAAGGAAATGTCAATAAATCTTGAACAGCAAAATGAAATTGATGTAAAAAATCGTAAACTTATAGCTGAAATAGATAATCTTAATTTTAAATTATATGATTTAAGAAATGTGTCGGAAGAAATGAACTCGTTGAAGGAGGAACTTAACAATGTTAAAGCTGTAAATCAATTGTTTTCTAACGAAATATCAGACTTAAAAATACAACTTGAGAAATCAAACAACAATAAGGAAAAACTGCAAGAAGAAAATTTGAATGCTATATCACTGCTTAAATCTGAAAATTCTAAGTGTAATAAATTAGAAGATTCAATAAATTCTTTGCAGTCAGAAATTACTGTTTTAAATGAAAATATATCTGAAAGAGATAAACAAATAAATGTTTTAAATGAAGGACTAAGAAATAAAGAAAGTGTTGTAACCGATTTAAAGAATGAATGTGAAAATTATACAAAAGTAGTTGCTAAACTTACAAAAGATAAAAAAGCTCTACAGAAAACAGTACAAGTAAAATTGAATCAACTGAAAGAGTCAAAAGCTATCGAAGAAGAACAAGTCCTAACAATACAACAATTAAAGGATGAGATTAGCAACTTGATGAGATTACCAGATGAGATGATTAAACTGAAAACTGAAAACACTAAATTATTAGAACAATTAAATATATTAGAGAATGAAATAGGTGCATTGAAATCGGAAAACGATCAAATAATTACACTAAAAAATAATAATTCATCTATAACTTCAGAATTGGAACAATTAAAATCGGTTCAACATGAAATTGACTTGGAAAATAAAAATCTAAAATGTACGCAAAATGAATTTTTAAAACGTAATCAAGAATTAAATGAATGTAATGAAAAATTGAAGCAAGAAATTGTAAATTATAAAAAACATAACGAACAATTGTTAAATAATAATAAAGAATTAGAGAAGGCGATCGAGTCACATAAAAGTAGCTTAAATGGACAAAACGAAGATATACAAAATCTGAAAGGTCAAATTACAGCATTAAATGCAGAATTGCAATCTAAAACCGACAATCTGAATTTACAGATTGAAGAATTCAGGTTATGCAAAAAAGAAGCAGAAGATATTAAAGAACATTTAACGAAAGAAAATAAAAATTTACATAATGAAATATGTAAATTAGATGTTGCTTTGAAAAATCGAGAAGGTACAGATGAAAAAAATAAAGAACTTCTGGCAAATCTAGAGTTACTGGAAAAAGAACTTGCAAGGCTAAAAACTATTGAAGAAGAAAATAGTAATTTAAAGTCAGAAATAAATAGTTTGAATGAAACGAAAATTAATTTAGAAAAAACGCAGTTACAATATAAGGAATTAACTAATGAGTATGTGTCTTTAAAAAATAAAGTTATAGAATTAGAAAATGTAAATTCTATCAATGTAGAACTTCAATCGCATGTAAATAACTTAGAAGCTAAGATTTCTAGTTTAGAACTAGTAGAGTCTAATAATGCTAAATTTGAACTTGAACTTAGTACATTAAAAGCTATGAATACAGAGTTATCAACTCAAGTAAATAATAAAGATGTAGAAAAACAGCAATTATTAGCAGAATTAAGCGAATTGAAACTTACTGTAGATGAAAAAGTAGCAGAATTGAAATTATTAGATACTAGAAATATGGAATTATTAAGAGAAATTGAAAGGTTAAAATTGTTAACAATGGAAGATGAAGCAATAATAGAAACAGACACATCTAAAAATACTATTGAATATATGAAGGATGAAATTGCTAGATTGCACGCAGAAGCAGAAATTCTCAAAAAATCAAATATTGCATTACAAGAAAAAGTACAAAATGGGAGTGCAAACAAAATTATGGATGATTCCATTATTAAAGAAAGTGATAGGTTACAAGAAGAAAATCAGAAATTGGAGGCACAATTAGATGAAGCATTAATTACTTTCCAAGCAAAGGAATTGCAAATGCAAATTGTGAATAATGAATTGAAAAGTCAAGCAGACAAACTAAAAGAGGACTTGAAAACGAATGAAGAAGAGCAAAGTATGAGATTAAAGCAATTAGTTAAAGAATTTCAAGCTCAGTTGCATGATAAAGAGGAGGAACTACATGCTGCGCTCGAAAAACGATTCGGTAAATTAAAATTTTTTTTATGTGTTTCATGTTTATAACTCATTTAGAAAAATAGGCTGTTGTAATATCTCATAAATAATATCATACTTTCATTTAGACCGGCAACAAAATTATGAATCAAATCTTATCCAACAATATAAAGAACAATTAAAAGATTTCCAAATAGAATTAACAACGAAATCTGAGCAAATTGAAAATCTAATTTTGGAAAATAAAAATTTAATAACAGAAAAAAACAAAGATATAAATCAGTTAATGGAAAAAATTACGGTAATGAAGAAAGAACATGCAGATGAAATGAGAGAAATTGAAAAAAAATGGAAATCAATTGTACAACAAAAAACTGACAAATTGGAAGCAAAACACGAGGAAGAAATTAATGAATTAACAAGAGAATGGCGAAATGAAAGAAGGGTTAGTTAAAAGAGACTATTGCATTTTTTGTAAAGTTATATTTGATTGCATACATTATTGTATTTGAAATTCTATTCTTTATTAATTTACAAATTTTCTTTATCATCATCATATTATTATCATTTATTTTAATTTAATATAATGATTGGGTTTTATTTATTTTTTGTTAATTTTTAATTTTATTTATGTTTAAACTTCTTTCAGCCTGATGTACAAAATGATTTAACTCATAAGGTAAATTCCAAATTTTATTAAGTTTTATTTTACCAAATTTATTGTCTCTCATTTTTATTGTGTTTGTGGCATCTGTATATAATTAAATAATAATATTTTATATGAATAGATATTTAAAAATGGAATGTATCTATAGGAATTAGAGAGTACTTCGCGGGTTGCAATGGCTGCTGTACAATCTAATACAGGTTCTTTTCATACTCTTCAACAAACATTAACGGCTCAGAGACGGGAATTAGCTGAACTTAGAAAATTAGTGAAATTAAGGCATGATACATTAGAAGATTCTACAGAAATTGAATACCTTAGAAATATTTTATTTGAATATATGATGGGAAGAGAAACAATGGTGCTTGCTAGAGTGATCGCTGCAGTCGTCAAGTTTGATCAAGAACAAACGGCAAAAATACTTAAAAAAGAAGAAGATAAAATGACATTGGTAAAAAGTTTGGTAAATATATATGCTATAATTGTGAATACTTTAATCCTAATTTTTTAATATTTCAGCTTGGCTCTTTGGGTCTCACATAGTGAAAAGTCGTGTATATAATATAAACAATGTAAGTACTTTTGTATATTAGGTTATAAGTATTTTGTATTTATTTATGAGGTATACATATTACAACGGTGGACATTACTCTACCAAAATAACAAGTACATTATATGTAGAAGATACTCAATGTAAATTTTGCACAATTACTCAAAGGTTCATTATTAGATATAATTGTTTTGCTTTCTAGTATATGTAATCTACCATATAAGGATAAATAAGAACTGTTCATCTATAAACATGGTATGTTAATATTAACTTTTATAACTATTTATAAATTAATTAATAGAATAAACATTTATTGTTACAAAAGTTGCCATTAATTGATAAATTTCTTCCTTTCTGTATTTTTTTATGCAGTAGTTTTATTTAAAGCAATTATAAAAGTCTAAAAATTGTATAAGGCATACAATTATGCATATATATATATATATATTTTATAATACATAAAAATTGTACAATTAATGTTTTAATAAATAATATTAATTTAAAAATGCTATAATTTCAGTACTAACTTTATTCATTATAATTAAAACATATTACATTGCAACATTCTCCAACTCTTGTAGTTTTGAAGCAAAGAATTCTTTTTGGTTAGTAGCAGATACATATTTGTTTTCCATCCACAGTTTTCTGAAGAATCCTATATTGACTTTGTTCCCGATGGCCTGTAGTCGACATAATTTGTCATAATATTCTTTACCACCTTGAATATATTCAGGACCTAATTTGGCCAACTGCTCTGCAGTTTCTTGATCAGCATAAGTATTTAGTGCCTCTTCTGTCGTTAAACACATAACAGCAGTGGTTATACAACACACAGCCTGAACTGCTAATCTAGGTATCCTTGGCTTGTTAGCCAAATGTAATCCCTTATAAATTATATCATACAACAAAAACATAAAGAAACAATCCATGGTTGTAATAAATGTTTTAACCCAAATCTCAGGTCGTTGCACTTTTAAAACTTCTTGAGCTATTGCAAACTTTTGAGCATTTTCTGAGAGTACTATACATTCTAAGAATTCGTCAGTAGTGTCCATAGTCCATGTACTACGTTTATCGCGTATGTCTATTTCACCTGGGGGTATATCCTCTACGCATTCATACTCATAATTTGGTGGAATTCCAATTAGTGCACCATAGGTTGACATTGTTGTTCCAGCATTGAATGTCTTTACATCATGAACACTGAATACTTTAATTCTTGATCTTATTATTGCTGGTACATTTAAATCATTCATAACATTATAAAACCTTCGCATCAATGATTTGGTAATTGGCTGCTCAGTGTCATCAAACCTATTCCCAAAATTCAATAAAATCAATATATTTATATTACATGAAATTACACAATATGTAATACATCAATATATTTAAATACTTACTTATATGCAGCTCTAAATGCTCTATATTTGTCTAAGAAAAGAGTATGCGGTAATACTTTTGCTGAAACTACAGTAGTTAGTACTAAAACTCTAAGCCTCATTTTTTATTTTATTATTATAAGTTTTATCCTTTACAAACACTGAAATAAAGTTATAACATTTATAACCTTTATAATATAAATTGGAAAAAATATATAAAAATTAGGTCAAAATAAAGCATGATTAATGATAATGAAAATGTATTAAATATAACCTAAAATAGCTAAATATACAAAAAACATTTTTACAAAATTTTAAATACTAATTCATATCATAATACACTACTACCTAATCCTTATAGGAACTAGAATTTTTATATAACATGTAATAAGAAAGAAAGTGACATTGATTATTTGAATATATTTTTGGTATAGTTACATAAATATGATTAAATGCTTTAGAAAACAATGTTATTAATACCCGAATACGCAATCTTCCCATATGTTTTGGTTGAATTTTATTCTAAATAAAAGATAGAACTACAAGGCATGTATGCAGTAATTACGTACAAGTACACGTGCGCATGCTTTGTAGAGTATTCCGTATAGGAATGCATCTACATGTGTAGATCATATCTTTGGAGATTTCGGATAATTAATTGTACATACATAAACATATATTGTTAATATTTCAGGATTCTCAATGGTAATACTGATTGTTAATACAATATTCTCAATATTTTAATATTGTCTATAAATATCAAGAAACCTGAAATATTGATAACATATAATAGATCGTTTGAGGTCTTCATGAAATTTTTGTTTACATGTTTAAAAAATACTCCACTATTTTGAAATAATATTTATATAATCCTGATATAGCGTCAATAGTCTATATCTGATTCTATTCTATTTATTTACATTAATGATATTCTTCGTATGCCGGTCCAAAACACAAATTGTTATTACTATAATATGTTTTAGTGTCGACGTAAAGACGTTCGGTATCAACACGTACATTTCTTACAAACGACCGGTTATCTATGCAAAAAAATTTGAATACAAATTCAGGAACAGTTTCTTGCCCCTGTTCAGTTTATGTGTCATCGAGATGGATACTAGCACGTATTCTCACGGTCATCAAAATGTTCAATCCGTTGCACAGCGAAAGTTTTATCAGTGGGTGCTTAAATGGATAAACGGTGTTTCATCGAATGACGAAGAAATACGCGACATTCAACAATCGGCAAAGCCAGATATACCAGTACTCGCTAGTTTCCTGCAAACAATCGGTTTTAAACTTCTTTCGTTCGAAAAGCACAACGATGTATTTGCTCAGAAGAGTGAAAATAATGCCGCGATATCTGAACAAGGAGCTCTCAAAGTTACGATTGAATGCGGTACTTCAAACATGAGAGCAATGTTGAAATTAGAAGGGATCACGTGTCGGTGCCCTAATCCTGATCACATTAAGGACGCATCTTTCTGGAGTATAAGCGGCACTGGACCTACCGCAAGCACTGTACGTTAAAATAATAATTTTTATTTAATTTTCCATAGAATACATTTACGTTATGAGATATTTATTTCAGGACAATATTGTACAAAAAGTGGAGGAGACCGGCAGTACTCTGCTACCCCCTCTAACAAAAGACGTTGCTCGAGTTTTGCGCGATGTATCGTATAAATTATTTGATACGATTGTGTGTGAACCGGATGTGAATCGTAATACGGATATAAGCATTAGTACATCGCGTTTAAATAACGTATCTTACGAGCTCAAATCCGGGCAGAATGTTCCGAAGAAAGAAGTTGGAGTTATGCGAAGCAACACGCAACCGGAAATGCGCCTCCGTGCGGATAGTTTAAATTCAAAGGCGAGCACATTTGTTTTATTCGCGCGATATAGCGAGGTCGTAAAAGTTTTCGGTGATCCGGAAATTTAGTAATTCGAGAATTTGAAAGTTTACAAATTTTTACACATAAATTATATGAAATAGAGAGGTTTTAAACAATGAAGATTAACGATTTAAGATCTTGCTATATCATCAAACTTAATTTTTTAATTACAGTGTCTCCCTGAAAATCATGAGAAGGTGAATTCCGAGATACCACAGATACGAACCGTGTCCCCGATAAGTCCAAAAAAGTCTACTTTACAGCGTCAAAGAACATGGGATATTGATATTGAAACTCAAAATGTGGACGAAGAACCACGACCATCACCTCCGAAGCTTACAAGTTCTCCCGTTACAGTCCCTGAATTATCTAATTCGTTAGGGCAAATATCTTTACAAAGCGATATTGACAATTCCAAAAATATAACGGAATACATTATAGGAGCACAGCAGAATTTGGAGAAAGCACTTAAAATGTTATTAGTCAAGAAACCGATGATTTTGAACGACGTATCACCCAATCATGGTAACTATTTAATAGACATTTTTTTAATTGTCTCATTTTCTTTGTTATAAGTTATTACGAAGTTCGATTGTTTTAGCATTAGATCAGGACAGTGTATCCGTGAAGTCAGCACCAGCAGCTATATCGCCAACATCTGTAATCAGCCCTTATAAATCAACTGGAACAAATATAATCGATTGCTTGAAGCCTGTACCGAAACAAACTAATTTGACGCATGAACAATTGATAACGAAAGCAATTTCGAGAAATACGACACAAGTACCGAAAGCACGACGCAGTATCGAACCAATACTGTCTAAGTCTCTATCAAGAAGAAATGAACAAGATAACTCAAAACTCACGATTCGACGTAGTAGTTTTTATATTCCTTCGCCAGCGAATTCTAATATCGCAGCGCTATCGAAATCGGAAACCAAACAGAAATTGTTGGGCATTGGGAGGTATAGTACTTCCAAAACCAGCAACACTATAGAATCTGAAATTTCCAACAGGTGCATACATCATCATTTTGCATACAGAAGCTTATGCTGTATTATTTAAATATAAAAATAAAATTCGTTGCCTTTTATTTGCAGAGTTACATTGACAACAAAAGGGGTTGCATCACCGGAACCAAGAAAGAGTACTTCCGCAACGTCTGGAACACCTAACGGACGTGTTTCATTGATCAAACCACCTACAAAAATATCAAAGTCCATACCCGTTAAAATAAACACCATGCAGTCTTCGAAAATAAACACAGGAATTGCTAGGAAGCCAAGATTTAGTTTGCCAAAGGATTAACTGATATTATTACTAACGTTATTTAATTCGTAGACATTTTAACTCGATATTTAATCGTTTTAAACGAAGATTCGTTCAGATGTTTTATTTTTTTACGTATTTAATACATCATTGCCTGTAATATGAATTTATTAATATATTTTCTTACTATAAAATCAAATGTTATGTTTTATTGGATTTCGTCAAAATTTTAAAATGGCGCGCTCAACGCGCCATCTTGAATCATATAGGTCATTTAGAACATTATGATGATAGATGTTCTATGATGTTTGAAATACACGTATATAAATAAAATTAATATTTTCTGCGTCGAATGTGTATAATAAATTAATACAAATAACAGTCAGTTATATAAGGAACATGCAATCAAATTGTGTTATTACCCATTCATGATGACCTTTTCAAAGTGTACATTTTTAATTTTCACATTCTTAATAACTGTATTTGTTTTACGAGGAAGTCCAGTATAAAACTGAACGAAGATATTTGCTCAGCTTGACAAGTGAGAGAGATTCCTAACAATAAAACCTCTCTACAACTTGCCTGCGCTTTCATGGTCATGTATAGAGTGGGAATGAATAAACGAGCGGCAAGAACTGGTAACGATGTGGTAAATGCACAATAAAAAATTAAAGAAACATTATACTTTGTTGATATATTCCTACAATATGTGAATAAGTAAAAAATTAATACGCTTAATGAGCGAAACGTGTTATAATCAACAAGAATTAAAAGTCATGAAATTTTCTGTCCACTAAGTACATACTTCCGGCAATACGATCGTCATAACAGCGCATGCGTGTTGGCCACAGATTACAAAATACGTAGAACGCAACAGAGTAGATGCGCAGAAAGGATTGCACACTCGTCGCTTAGTTAGTGCAATCCATCGTAGAAGAGGGTATAATTTCTACAGTTTCTATACTGTGTTTATTCAAAAAAGCATTCGGGACATTTCTATGTCAGTACTGTAGTTGGACAATCGTGATTTGAGCATGCGCTGATACTCGTTTCTTTAGCCATTCTGAATGTGGGGTCAGCGGTAATCGTTGTTCATGATTAGTTACATTACAGTGTTAGACTACAGTAGTGTGATTTTTGAAGAATTACACGATTCTTGTATCATGTGCTCGAATTGATATTGCATTTGGAATGCGCGGGACATTGAGACAAACTCGACACGTAACGTTTATTCGCTTCACCGACTGATCAATTGTGAAACCTTCTAACAAAGATTTCTACTTGCTCATAAGAGACTACAAAATTACATTTCAGTATATATATATACATATATATATATATACATATACATATTATATATATAAGCGTGTATGTGTACACATATACGGTGTCGTATTTCATCGTTCAAGTTCTATCAAATATTGGATAACAAACTTTTTTTAATGGAATGAGAGGTGTGTCACTAAATGAGGTATGTGAAGTGAACAGAAGTGATATTACATTGTTGAAATATAGTGGTGGGTTTACAATAATATAGTTATAATTGTTAAAACTATATAAATCGAACATCTGGACAGCTCTATAAACATAACTATATTTTTGAAATAAATTTTGGTAAATTGTTGAGTAAATATGTACGAATGTAGGTGTATATAAGTATGCATATATACACGAACAAGAAAAGAAAAAATTTTAATCTTATACCGCGAAATTCTTGTTCACGGCAGACATGTCGACATAATGGCGTCAATGTTCTCTTCGACTATAGATAACTGGATTCTACATTCTCTACCCTACATGTCGCAATAAAACATTAAATGAGCCACGTGACCTTCTTTAATCACGCGGTACATTCTGAAAGCCGGGTCCAAAACTTGCCCTGAACAAGTTCTATTCCATTTTGTGACAAGTGGTTACCTACGCAGGCAAATAAATAGTGTACGATTGTAATTGCATTCTTCTACAATGTAACTGTAATACTGTATTTAGAAAGTATAGTTTTTAACACGCGCAAGTATTATTAAATCGCTTAGTACACAATTATTGTATATGCACATTTTGTGAAATTGGAGTTCTCATTTAACTGTTCTTATATCACATAAAAATCACACTTATGTCCAAGTTATATTTATAACTTAAGTTGCTAATTAAATCATTTAAATTATAGTTGAATTCCTTGTGTCAGATAATAAATACAGTGAAATAAGAATATATTAGTAGATTTTTTAATTTATTTGACTTGAAAGCATTAAAGCTAGACATATAATATTTATGCACTAAACTATTGTTATATCACTTTAAAATAAATGACAGTAACTTAAGGACTACATAAAGATTATTACATATTGTTTATTATTAGTGATAAACATGTAACTTAAATTTAAATTTATTGTTATTATAAACATTATTTAGAACATGAATCTTATATTATTTTGATATATCCTTTATATTTCCTTTATATATATGAAGAATATGACAAACATGAAAAAACATAAAGAGTGCATTATTCTTAGTCTTAAAGAAATATTATAACAAAATTAATGAAATAACTTTATTGTTCAAATAACATATAAGTATACAAATATCATATTGATATAATATTTTTATAATTACAGACAAATGTGTGGTAGCGCTGACAACATATCACCAGCATACCCATTGCAGTCAAACAACTAAAGAAGAAGACGACCATCAAAATTTCCATAAGACCCAGGGTGTGGTTTTAGTACCATTTTATTCTACATAAAATGGCGGAGGAGTGCAATGATGTTAAGTCGGCAGGTCCGTCTTCACCGAGAAGTCCACAGAACAGCAATGCAGGGGGGAAACCAAGCAGTCCACATTCTCCCAGGCAACCGAGGCGCGTGAAGCTAACACAGCAACAGTTGGACAGCATGACAAAGGACGAGCTAGCATCCAAGTGGCATGAACAGGACTTGTATGTGGAGTGTCTAGAGGCCCAGGCGGCAGCCCAGGAAGGTACTGAGATCACATGAGTGAGACCACCTTACTCACCACATTTCTTAAACGAATTTATGAATGCCAGAACACAACGGTCTCTTGTATGAGACAAGACTCTTATAGGGACACTAAGATTAGGGACCAAGCGTTTTATTACTGAAGTGTTTAGGTTAATGCTAATGCTAAGTTTTTTTATAAGTCTTAAAATTTGGAATAAGTAAATAACGTAATAACAGGTGGAACCCTTAAAACCTTTCTTTTTTTTTTTGACATTGATAAGCGAACTGCAATTGTAGAAAACTTATGTATCGATAGAAATATTGAATGGATCTATTTGGTAATAGACTTCTTAGATGCAGGCTAGTGATATAGTAATATTGTAATAATTTCGAAAACTACATTTGTGATGTGTAGTGCGGGTAATCGAATTAACGCCAATATGTACAGTGTTTGAAATTTTTTCGGTGAGCAGAAGTGATGTGCTGGTCATATATACCACATATTCAAGAGAATCTGATATTATGCAATCAATCCTATTACCCGGTGTATAAGTTGCGCTACTCTTGATATCAAAAATCACTTAATGCTTAAGGCAAAGTGCATACCGAAAGAAAAAGTGATATTGTGTGACAAGAAGAGATGACAAGGTTCCTTGAATGTGTTCTCTATGAATCATTTCTTTCACTGTAAAAAAACACACACGGCTTACCTTTAATACGAGCTTGTAAGTGACTGTGCAGTGTGCCACGTATCATTCTGCAGTGTAGTAAATCACACTGCCAGAAGCAAAACAGTGCGTGTGTGTTTGTGTGTACATTGGATATCAAGTTTCCACTTTGCGAGGATTAAATGAAATACAACATCCTTGCTGGCTCTGAATTATCAGCTTAGAAGAGTAAAATCAGAGGCCCTATGTCATCCTTTGGCCCACAAAACACTGTGCCAGGGGTGCGTGAACCCAAGTCTTGGTGAAGTACGAAACCTTTAATTGATGCAGTTACAATCTGAAATTCCAGCTGCTTTATCCAATCCTAATAATTCTGATTCCAATCTACATATCTTCAATATCATTTTATATTTAGATATGTCTGATAAAACTGAACAATTTTAATTATGTTCCTAGACATCCATCCCTGTTTATTCCCATTATGAACACAATTCATGCATGCATTTGTACCTGCACCATAACTTCCTGATGTCCAAATATCCAGTCAGAAAAATACAAACCTGATTGAATAAGGCCAGGAGGTCATCTTGTGACAGCATCTGTGTCTGCAACAAGTAGTCTGTCTATTCTGATGGAAGAAAAATAACGTCCACTCTTGGTCTCGGTGGAAGCACAGAGAATCTCACAAATGGCACGATGCAACAACTTCAAATTCAAAGTATGCGCTAATTAAAAATGTCAATTGTCAGGCAGTCAATGTCACATACATATAAAAACATATTTTGTTGATGCACACTTAGGGCAAAACAGTATGTAGTAGATTTTCACCACTATGCTTTATTTCACCAAAAATATACTATTATAATGTATAAAAAAGAAGTACAGAATATTCTGTATGATTATACTACATGTATATATACCTTAAGGTTTTAAGCTTTCTATGTGTCTCATAAATTTGTATAGCTGTGTAATCTGGAAAACAATATTATGAAATGAGTGACCTTTCCATTATGTAACTTTAATAACTAAAAAGTTTGTACATCTTATAAATACTATGCAAATATGATGAAGAATAAGGAATACAAACAGGTTGATCTTATAGACCATAAATTTAATTATGCAATAACATTTTTAATTTTACCTTAAGCACATAAGTGATGCAGTAAATTTCATTGATTTTTTGATAATTCAGTTTGGAATATTTTAAATATAACATTTCTGTTAAATAATATTGCAAAGGAACTGAGTTATCAGTATGTCTGCTCATGAAGTTTAAAATTATGTTTCATTATATTGTAATTAATTATATATTATTTCCATAATATTGTTTGTAAATAAAGAGATATCAGAAAACTGTTCATTAAAGTTTGTTAAAATGTGCAAGTACTATATTTAAATTGTTTATATATTTCTGTGTAATATCATTTTATGAAAATAATAATAATAATAAATGTGTAACAAATTAATGAAGCACATAGATAGCTTTAAACAATAAAGATTTAATTAAAAGAGGAAATGAAATAATTTTTCTTTATAGGTGAGCTATCATCATTGAGAGAATCAGAAAATAAATATAGACAGCAACATGCAGAAGCATCTCATAGAGAGAAGATCTTAGTAAGAAGACTTGCTTCTAAAGAACAAGAATTACAAGAATATATTGTATGTAGATCTTTTTTTTTAATTAGTAAGTTATCAACATTATTAAAAAAATTGTAATATAAATGTTTAAATTCGTTTATTTTTAGAATCAGATTGCTGAAATGAAAGCTGCTCACGCTCCGTCCACTGCTGCATTAAGATCCGCTTTGTTAGATCCAGCTGTTAATATTTTAATTCAAAAATTAAGACAGGAGCTTGTCACAACTAAAGCCAAATTAGAAGACACACAAAATGAACTTAGCGCATGGAAGTTTACACCGGACAGGTATAAACTAAATAACAGCGTCTTTCGTAACGAAAATAAATTGCAAATCTTTATTTTTAAGTATCTTACTCATATTATATTTATTTTTAGCAATACCGGTAAAAGATTAATGGCAAAATGTAGACTGTTGTATCAAGAAAATGAAGAATTAGGTCGTATGATTGCTAGTGGACGTATTGCTAAGCTAGAAGGAGATCTTGCACTCCAAAGAAGTTTTAGCGAAGAAATGAAGAAATCTCAGTCAGGTATTATTACTTTTTCTTTTTTATGTTATTAAAATAATGTAGTTAATATTCTTTTATCACCGCCTTTTCTTTTACAGAATTAGATGAATTTTTGCAAGACCTGGATGAGGACGTAGAAGGAATGCAGAGTACAATTTATTTCTTACAGCAGGAATTGCGTAAAGCTCGCGAGTCAGTAACGTTATTGCAGCAAGAGAATGCGGCATTGAAAGCAAATTCAAATGAAAATAATTTGACAAATGGTCTGTCTCCTCATACGCCACCAATAAAGAAGGAGGAGTTAGAGGAAAATCCAATTTCGGAAACAAAGACTTCAAAATCGATGGAAGATAGTGATGTGTGCAAAGGTGCTAGGACTCCACCGTTATCGTCGCAACGATCACCCCAGTGTGAATTCTCAAATACCGAAAGAACAGAACGACTAGAACGAAAATCTAATCAAGCTGATCACAACGATGAAAGCTCAAGTGATTCGGCTGCTTTGATTATCAAAGTTGAGAACGAGGAATTAAGTGATAGGGAAGAAGAACACGAAGAAAATCGTAATAACAAAAGGATATTAAGGAGTAAAAGTCATAATAGAAGTAACAGTAAAACTAATGGGGAAGAGGTGCTAACTAGAACAACAAGGGGTAGGGATAGGACCAAAAGGGACAAAAGTGCACCGGGTAGTGATGATGAAAGGACACACAAGAAAAAAAGAAGAGAGAGCATCCTTTCTCTTGATTACAACGAAGCCGACGATGACGCGTTAGTTCTAACTAATGGTGAGACTCTTCAGAGCGATCCGGAATAAAACTTTTCTAAGATGATTTTATACACATAACACGTGCTACGTATAAACAGGGCTTAGCGTGACTTAGTACACAACACAGATCAAATCTAGTACTCTATATTTTTTTATTATTTAAAAACTGTAATATGGAAACGCTACAGTAAACTTTATTTCTAATTATTTTTCATCATGTTTCATAACGCGTATTTGTAAATATGTTTTTTATTTGAATACATGTAAGTCACGTTAACGCCAAGGGAAGTACATTTAATTTCGTATAATTATGTGTACACAAAATTACGTGACGTTGGAATAAAGGGGTAAATAGTTAAAACTATTTTTTTGCAATTGAATCATAATAAATTTTGTAATAAGTATTAATTATTATAAAACAAAATGTTTCAATATTTCTAAACGGTTTTTTGTAAATTCGTTAAAATATTGAAACTAATACATTTTGTTAGATTTTTGAGGCAGTTGCAAAGAATATAAACAATAAAATAATAATTAGGGCTATGCCTTTTCTATTATGTAAATACACAAATGTTAATATTTGGTACACGACGACGCACATACGTAGATTTATACACGATTATGTGCGCAACGATTTGTATGTATGTATTGTTTTTTCGATTGCGAGACACGCGCGTTGACATTCGTTATTAATGCATAAAATGTGCTTTTAATTCTGTATAATAAAATAAGATCTATTTGTTAGATTTACTAAATACCTGTAAATTGTACGAAATACAAGATGACATTAATTTCAGTAAAATACGTAGACTGATCTCACAGATCACATAACATCACATTTGTATTTCTTATTTTTTTCAAGGACAAATGTACAAAATATTTACATTGCTATTTTATATTACCCTTATACAAAACGTACGTTCTTTTATACCATTTTCTGTAACAGCTAATTTCTTTCAGCTTTTTCTCACCATTTTGATATGTAATTATTACAAATTTAAACATTACTTCACATGTGGAATACATATATATTTTTTTTAATATTATCAACCAAATATAAGTAGTGCATAATTCAGTTCCGAATATGTTTCATATAAACTTATTGTTACTGTTGTACATACAGTGTGTGATTTATTAAAGATCTCTTTTCGAAATATAAATTCGTTTACAACGATAATAATAGGTATATCAAATATTTCATTTATTGATATTGCACCTATAGATATCTTATCGTTTAAAAATTAACAGATAAGAAACATCGAATTTTTAGTGCAATCGAAATATAAACTACTAATAAGATTTTCATTTTCAATATCTTATTTGTATAGACAAGTGTAGGAGGAAAAGCATCTCTCATTTACTTTCAAGCGTGAAGAATCAAATATGTAAACTTAAGAACTTTCAAATCTTCAGATTTCTAAATTCTCAAATTTCTAAATTTAAAAGATTGTAAATGTTGAAAATAATACGTGTATTATACATTTTTAAACACATGACCTCATCCAGGGTCGTATTAGCTAGACCTCGCTGTACTCAATAACTGTTCAAAATTATCAATATTGTTAAATTTATTTTTATGATAAAATACGGTGGTGTACAAATTTAAATAAAAGTTAATCAAGTATTTTACAAATACAAAGAAATTTTTTTGATATGTAATTATACCACCAGTAGAATAAATAATGACGTACAAGTGGAATCTGAACAGTTGGTAGAGCGCTCCATTTTCCGGCACTCTCTGGCATTGCGTATCATTGAGAGATTCGAAGCTGTTCGGGGTGGACGTACGAAATTAAACTCTACGTTTTGACTTTTTTAATATATAACAGTTTTATTCCTTAACATTTCAACAATGTTTGCGGCAAAGAGGGCTCTTTTATCCAGTACAGTGTAAGTTTATTTCATTTTTCATTTACAATTGCAGTATAATTGATATTATATAATTTCTAACCTATCCCTTTTTTCCTTATTTGGCATAGTTTTTGAACTTTATTAATACGATGACATTATATTTAATTCTGTACAAAACTAAAATTTTGTATTTTAAAATATAATTGTAAAAATGATATTCAAATTCAAAATTGTATTTTCTTTAAGTATAACATTTATTTCTCCTAATTAAATTTATGGATATTTGTACAGTAGCGATATTATTAAAGATCTGTTAACGATATTTTGTGACAAACATTTTATGTATCTGTCAAAATTTGGAGTTTGACTTCACAGAAAAAAAAGTGTTTAAGAGATATGTATAATTATAAATTGTCCAAATTAAGCATAAATACAAAAGCACATATAAAATTATATGTTAGACCTTTGGCATAAGATAAGCACCTTGTCAATACATTTGATTAACACCATATCTGTAGTCAAAATGTTTAATCATTATTGAAACATGAATTAAAGAAATATTTCATATTATAAATATGATAATGTTTGTTATCTGTAAATAACAAAATTAATGTTTCACAGATATAATATGAAATGTAAATATCTCGAATATAATGCAAATTATAATTTATATTCGGGTATAGTTTATTTTATTACATGTATAAATGTATAGTATAAATTAAACAAAAATTTTAAATGAAAGTTCTATAAAAAAATCATTTCACTCCTTACTTTATTTTAAAGATATATATAAGTATAAATATTATTAATTTATATTAAATGATGTTAAAAACTAAATACATTTATATAATTTTTGTTTATTTTCAAAAGATAATAAAATATAAACAGTGTTACAGAATTTTTAAATATATGTTATTTTTTTTTTTAGTAAAGACGTATTTGTGAGGGCAAAACATACACTTCCTGAATTACCTTATGACTATAAAGCATTGGAACCTATTATATGTGCTGAAATAATGGAACTCCATCATTCAAAACATCATGCAACTTATGTAAATAATTTGAATGTTGCTGAAGAAAAAATGAAAGAAGCTGTTTCCAAAGGTGATGTTACTGCCCAAGTTGCATTAGCTCCTGCTATCAAATTCAATGGAGGTGGCCATGTGAATCATTCTATTTTCTGGTGTAATCTTTCTCCATGTGCTGAAAAACCAGATAGTAAGTATATTATTTAAAAGGAAAATTTTGCTGGAGATTTATTTGGACTCAAAGAAATAAGCAATATATATAACTTTCAATTCTTTGTTTACTATTTCTAATATGTGTTTTTTGTAAATATACTTAAGCTGTATTTTGTTACAGGTGCACTTCTTGATCAAATTAAAAAGGATTTTAACAGCTTAGAAGAAATGAAAAAGCGATTATCTGAAATGACTGTTGCAATTCAAGGATCTGGTTGGGGTTGGCTTGGATATTGTCCAAAGTCAAAATGTTTAAAGTTAGCCACTTGTGCTAATCAAGATCCATTACAAGGTACAACTGGTTTGGTACCTCTATTGGGCATTGATGTTTGGGAACATGCTTACTATTTACAATACAAAAATGTTCGCCCTGATTACGTTAAGGCAATCTTTGATATTATTAACTGGAAAGACGTCAGTGCACGTTTCAAAGCAGCTGCTGGCCGTTAAAGCATGAATACCTAACGATTGAATCTATGTATAGCATTAAAAGTGACTTTTATTTAGTAGACATCTTTTTTGAGAAATAATTTTATATTTTACATTGTTCCATTCGTCTTAAAAAGACACTGTGATTTTGTATACACCTAATTCATAAGTATATGTAGATACCATGCACATCTGTAATAATGAACAGAGAGTTAATAAAATCCTTGTAAAAAATTATCTGTTTATAATATGTAGAATAACCATTCGTACTGAATAAAAAAAAATCAAATTATTTGTACTAATTTTTTAAATAATATACCGAAAGACCCAATTTTTAAAAAAAGTATTGTATTTCATTTTTAGAAATACTTGCATTCATCCGTTTTTTATTGCTATTATTAAACGAAATTCATGTAACTGCCATATATAAATTATCATAATACTTTATATTCTTTTAAAAAATTTGTTCATTGTTTATATTTTATTTTCGTTTACAAGGAATTGTTGGTAATAGAAATTATTTATTTTCAATAAAATATTCACATCACAAGCTGAACTTAATGTTTTTTTTAACTGCACTAAAGAACTATACGCCAGCTTTAATTTTTATAACGAATTTATCGTGACGAGATAGTTCTAATTTCGAACATTCAAATTCAATTTTAAATTTTGGCGCGCAATTCGAATTATCATACATCGATAACCATCGAATTATGATTAGATCAGTTTTCATTTGACACGACAGTGCATTGAAAATATTACAGCAAGTGTCGCGACAATCCACGAAGACATCAGCGCCACACGGTTAGTAAGCTGCACAAGCGAGTGCTGAGAAAGAAGAAAAAGATATCTAATCCGCGCCTTTGGTAATCGATCGATTAGAGTCGACTCGCCTCGCGTCGCGTCGCGAGAACACGCCGTTGTCTCGAGGAACGTAGCGGAACCAGAACCAGTATGGCCGGAGGACCTCAGCTGTTTTCACGTCACTGCCTACGTATCTAGTGAGTCAAAAGCATTCTTGTCATTTCAAACGCTAGTAGTAAACGCACGTTCCATTGTAATCGCACGAGAGAGCATTATCATCGTAGCTGTTATGAAATTTTGCTCGTATGTAACACGTCCCGTATCACAACCATCATCTACGCCACAAATTAATTTCTTATTTACTTCGTTATCTGCAGCGTGCAGTAGATGCGTGCAATCTTAGTCAGACAGACACTTTTTAAATCCTTCTTTTCGTTGTATTCTTTCGTTCTAACGTATGACTCGTTGTTAACTTGGTTAGTTTTTGTACGATGACAGTTCGAGAATGTACTGTGCAGAAAATCGTAGTAAAACTCTTATATCGATATTAAATAGCTAGAAATATAATAAATAAGTATTTCCTTAACGTATCAGTTACTGCATTTAATTTGAACTTTATGAATGTTTCAATAGTCTAGATTTCTGTCATAATTGTTATTAACTTTCAAGATTTTTTAGTCCATTTTTCTATGGTACAAAGGGGACATGCTTGAAAGATTTAATTATTTATTTTATCTATCAGCTTTTGATATCTCTTGATATCTGTTTGTATAAACGTCGAATGTAACATTGTATAATTTTGTGCGAGCCAATTTGAGATCAATTAATTGAATAGTACATCTGTCGCACGTTTTGAATGATTCACTATGTTAGTGTACTACCAAAAGTGTTAATTACGATCGAAGGTGGCGCTTTCATTCTCGTCAACGCACGTTTGCATCCTAAGACTTTTTTGCTGGCCAAATGTAAAGCTGTTTGATGGCGTATTTTTACCCGAACACATTTAGGTTGCGAATCATGTAGGAAAATTAACACGAATGCCCAGTGAGGGTTGAGTTTTTTGGAATTAGAGCATACGAGTGCAATCTCATGGAAGGTTGACGCTGAAAAGATCGCGAAGCATAAATTAAACCTTTACGCCGGAGCAAGTTCGTTAGGAACGTGTTAATAGAAATTGACTTTCGAGTATCTATATACGACCCCCCATTCGATTTAATAACCAAAATCTTTGAAAATAAAAATAAAATCTGATTGCTATTTACAAAATACAACATTGTTAATTTAGTAAGTCAGATAAATCCAACAAGAATTATTTGTTCGTACCACTGAGAATTATTATCAACGTGGTGGCGTATCTGGTGGGTTCATTGGTACATTACTATTTTATAATTTTAAATTACACGTAATTATATCTTTAATTAAAGCTCGTTGATTAAACTCGATTTATTTATGCAATAATTAACAGATGTCAATTTTAATGAATAAATTAATATCTTCGTACCTTATTTATAACTGAGTTGCAGAAAAATTATGTCGTTTTGTAATCAACAAGCAACATTACTCTGCTGTTCTCTTTGAGTCTACAAAGTGATCGTTGCTTTTCTACACGTACTGTCTTTAAGTACTTTATGTTAACATTTAATGTATTTAAATTTGCGTCCTGAATGTTTTACATAAAAAAATTTTGAAAAATCTCAAAATGTTTGAAGGGTCATTTCAATGTAAAGACGATATAGAATTTGACCAAGAACATGACTCATCATCGTACAAAAAACGGGGTTTCATATAATCCTTAATGTTGGGAACGTGGTACGTTCCGGAATCGATGCGTTACCGGAAGTAACAGAATGGCGCATCTCACAACGAATTCGAATAAATTTTCGACCGAGCGACGAGTTTGAAAGATACTCTTATTAAATCTGATCAAAGATACGTAGGTGGTATCGTCGACATCGTGGATATCTTTACTTATTGATTGCCCCGTAGAAATTGGCCGGCGCCGCCCGCGTCGCATCGGTCGATCGTCGGGTTGCAGGCTGACGTCATCGTGGTGGCTCTACGCCTATTGATTTTCTCCTCTAGGTGCGATGCGATTGGTCCATAAACGGAGAAAGCGGGCATGCACACGACCCTGGACCACGATGTCGATCGGCGCGCGCAACCGACACTGTTCACGGGGTCGCCATATTGCTTTCAACCACCTACCACCAGGGGCGTATCTAGAAGCCCTATTTAGGGGGATAACGACACGTGTAAAATCATATTCTTTAATCTTTTTTTTTCATTAACACCCTTGGCAATAACGTAAATAATTCACAAGAATTATTTATGCATTACAGAATTGAAAACTATTATATTACGTGTGATTTATTTATGAAAAGGAACAAGTATGGAAAACGTTCAATGTACTCCATGGTAGGTTACGGTAGGGTTAAGGTTAGGTACAAATCAGGTTAGGTTAGAATAGACAAAGATCAAGATTAAATTAGGTTGAAGTTAAAAATCTGGGGGTGGATTAAGTTAAGTTAGATTGAGCGACGAGGTTAAGTTTAATGGTCTACTTAGGTTAGGTTTACTCTTACTAGGTTAGATTAAATTAAGCTTATTCATATTAAGTTTGGTTTTATTTAGATTAGATATGCTTATATGAAGTAATAGTTGCAAATACAGTATTTTGTTACAAAGTATTCAAGATCTATAGCAATTAAAATTATTAGCAGTTTCTAGGAATAACAGAATTGATAATAATATAATTAGAGTATTATTAGAAGCACTTTTATATATATTAGTTTTGTTAATGCTTTACGATTCTGCAGTGACCGCCTTTATTGCCCCCCTTATGGATGCGGCACTGGCTGCCACCATGCACTACCGGTTTCGATTCTACTCTACTTTTCGAAGGCGAATTCCTATTGAACAACCATTCCGCGTGCATATCTTCACCACTTCGGATCGATCAGTTGAATGCATATTTTTAAGCGCAGGTCGCTGGAACGATGTACTTGTATCTATTTAGCGGATCTCAGCAAATTTTTATTCGGATATTTCGGTATAAAATGAAAAATTATAATTTCCTATAGGAGATTGGAAATGTACGCATTAAATCGTTGTATTCAAATTGTACTTGAGTGCTTATAAGGAACGTTACTCAATTGGCATACGTCGAGTTTAATGCGATTTTGCTATGGCGCTCGAACAAAAATATTTTAACTATCCTTTTATAGTTAAAATATGTTTCTCTCAAATAGATGTTAATAGTTTATTGTTTCGATTTGCTGCGAGCTCAGGTTCGACTGTAGGGCTTTTAATGTTTCTTTATAAAAGAAGCACGTCTGATGTATGGACTGCTGAACGTACGACATATTTCTTTTACGTGACTTTCGGGAACGTTCGCGTTTTAGCGGTGTCTCACATACTGAACGAAATAATAATTCTCTAATGGCGGATGCTGAATTAAAGTATGTCAAATGCGGGAGCATTATTTATGAAATTTATTCGAAGTTCAACCGGGCTGAATGTGCCAAAGTTTTTGAATTCTGCATTTAAATTTGAAGTACTTTCAATATCATTTCCTGTTCCTCGAATGGTAAACTGGGTTGAACGTTTTCTACCGTTGGATATGTGCTTTACTTTAATCACTTAAAAGTAAGGTACATGCGAAACGGTATCGCAGTGATTCTTTGAAACAGAATTCTTCTCGGTGATAATCAAGACTGATGTGTTTATGATCATTTTATCATAATTACACCTGTCCCCGGTGAAATTAAATGAGGGATGAAATTAGGGCAATTGCATTAGAAAAAACAAAATGCTAGACCTATTACTTTTTTTTCTTTGTTTCGATATTATTTCTTGCTAGTGGTTAGTCACTATTTTCGGATAACGTGTTGTAACGAGTAATTAACACGAATGGATCCAAAGCAGGCTGTTACCGTGGCAACAAATTATAGAAAATTATCTGGTTAACCTACCATTACGTTGAATAATTTCTAGGTATAGAAGGATAATTTGCACGGAAATTTTCTGTGCAAGGTGAGGGGAATAATGTTGTAGAATTGCAGATGGCAATTATTGTCTAATATAGTGGGTGCAGTTTTATTTTATGTATTCAACTTTTTTTTTAATTGTCAATGCAGTTTCAAGTAATTAAACATGCAGGTGTATATGAATATATTTTTTACTGGTTCTTACTGGACTAACGTTGGTTCGTTAATTACGAGTTGTGGTTAATTATGTTTCAATTGCATTCACGATTCAATTCCATGATATTTCAATTTGACGAATTCAATTCCACGCAATTCAATTCTGTATGATTCAGTACCGTCAAATTCAATTCCACGTGATTCAATTACCATATAATTTAATTTCAAGTAATTCAATTCCATGCGATTCAATTCCATATGATTTAATTTTATGCAATTCAATTCCATTTGATTCAGTCCCACCAAATTCAATTCCATACAATTTCATTCAACTCAGTTCAATTCCGAGTATCCCAATATCACCCGAATAAACTCGACATCATTAAATTCCACCAAAATTATCATTCTTGAACTTATTCTCAAGGATAAAGCAAATCCTGTTTGTCGATTAGATCCGCTGAATGGGAGGTGTAAATTAACGTAGAACAGTGTAGAAGCTTAATGTTCAATTCATGAGTGCGTGGGCTCGAATGTTGACTGAGGTTACGTTCTGACGTCATTGACGTGCGTGACTCATTTTGCGAAAAATCTTCGTTTCGTGAAAACAGTTCCATCCCCTCGTATCGCGCGTTTCGTACGCTTCATAAAGTTAATATTTTCTCGTTTAAAGCTAACTTTTTCCCGGCTCCGTTATTTAAAACTACATTCATTTTGACGGGGCGTCCTCGACGATTTAGCATAAATTGATACAAAGGAGCTCACGAAATATTCGATCACGTATAAAAATTCATTCGCCACCGTTGATTCGTTTTATTCTGAACGTTTGAGGATTCTTCAAATAACCGTAGGGGTCGCAAATAATATTATTAATTATGCGAAGCAATTAAGGTGTCTCCCCGCCGTTAATCCCGCCGCAATTAAAATACATCGTTTACGTTTTCAAAATAGAAAATATTAAACATTAAAGCTTCAGCGGATACCCGGTTGCCCACACGAGGGTTAAAAAAAGGGGGTAGAACTTTTGCGCGCACCCAATATCTCCACAATCTGTTGCATAAACAGACATTACAGGTCCACTAACGAGGGGTGGGTGTGCGACCTTTGTTCTTCTCACCAACCCCTATATCTGCTTCATCCTTAGGGGTGCTCTCTGTGTAGTAAACGATAGGACAGAAACCTTTCACATACTCGAACCGAATAACCATACTAAACGGTATCGAACAGGTATCGTATATTCACGTTCTATTATCTGTAACATGTGCTGATAACATGTACGGTCGAAGGGGACACCGGCCACATATAAATCATTCTTTACATCCATATATGCGATATTATACACTTATTTCTTTTACCAAGAATCCTGTTGTATTTTATGAGATCCTCAATCGCGAGTATCACTAGATACCATATATTCCTAGATATCCAAGTACACACCAAATACCTCTAGACTCCGATATCCGTAGACTCCAAATACTACTAGATCCCAATATCCCCAGACACTATACATCCCTAAATCCCAATATCCGTAGACACCAAATTTCCCTAGACACAAATATCCCTATATCTTAATTATTACTAGATCCCAATATCCCTAGACATAAAATACCCCTAGATCCAAATATCCCTAGACACTGATATACCTAGATTCAAAAATCCCTAGGTACCAAATACCCCTAGACCCCAATATTTCCGGATCTAAAATATTCCTAGCTCTCAAATATCCCTAGATCTCGATACCACTAATTCTGGAATATCCCCCCACTTTAAATATCACTAAATTCAAAATATCCCCAAACTCAAAATACCCCTTGATCACAAATGTCCCCAGACCCTAAACATTCGAGATTCCAAATATTCCTAGATCTCAAATATTCTTGAGTCCAACATATTTTTACTTTTCTCAAAGCCTTAATATTCTTGTACTTTTATATCTCTAGTCATTTGATCAAAAATGAAAAATCCAATCGAATATTATGAAATTGAATCGTCAGTGAAACTATTTAAAATATTTTCGGAAATTGAATAACACCGGAAACAGGTGGTTATAAAATGACTAAAAGGTTACCCAATTGCGTCCCCGTAGATGTATTCGCAATTTTATTCGGACCGTAACATAATTCGACCTCTGCTTCTTTTATGAAAAGTGTTCCGGCTACCTTGCCCGAGTAAGAACCTTGAAAGTGCCACGATACGAGCGTGGATTAAAGATTTTATTGGCATTGAAGCAATATCGTTACTTTATCCCCTGACCGGTGAAATTTACGGGAACGTTTTAACTTAATAATCGTATCATTCGGTACGCATCATAATAAATATCTCTCAAGTAGACGAAAATTATTGGAGCAACAAACGTTTGCATCTAACTCGATTCGTATTTCGTGGAACGTTTTACGTTCACCGTCTGACTATTTGGATACCCTTTACGACCACGCTACTCAATAAACCGGGAAAATATAAAATTCCCGAGAGAACAGTGCGAATGTCCTTGAGAAAATGCTCGATGGCGTTTTCTTCGTCATTCGGTGGACATCGTCGTAAAGATCTGTTCCTTTATCATTGGACTGTGCAGACCCGGGTGCAGGCATCCCGAACAACACAAACAGAACGTGCTTTAAATGTATCGACTATTTGTGCTCGAAGAAACCTTTCACGGCTGCAGCTAATTCCGATCAAGTAGCGCAGATCAACGATTAAGTCGAGCACGAAAGAGGAAGTTGGCGAAGCCAACTTTAACGAGTTTCATAAAACGATTACGATTCGATCAAACGTTACCAACGTGGAATCAAGTTTCGTGGTTGTGCATGATCGATAATTTAGACAATCGGGAGACAAATTTTATCGATCCTACGGGTAATTCGACGGTGGGGTTTCCCTCGAGATGCTCGAAGGCAAGCTTTACAAGTGTCCCGATACTTGTAGACGGGCAACGTAAGTTGGCGAGATTGCAATTTTACGTAACTGCATCTTCGATTGCACGCAGAATCATCCCCCGTCTGCGAGAAAGTCGAAACCTTCGGTGAAAAAAGTATCGCCCCACTGGTGAAGTCAAGATGCATCGCGAACAAATTTGCTGAATCAATAGCAACTTGTGCCAGCGCCGCGAAACGGCAGCTTTTTGCAAAACGGGTGACGAATATTTAACTAAAAATGCCATTACAAACGAAGCCGTAATCGATAGCTTCTGTTAGAGCCGCGGCACGGATATTGATAGAATACTTCAGAAGTGAAATCGGATATGAAAGACGAGCATCAAAGATTGAAAAGAATCGTGATATCTTTCGCTCCAAACAAACGGACATGTTTAAATAGAATTCAATTTTAGAATTGAAAAGGCGAACTCGTCTCTGTGTCTGTGGAAGTAATTTGTTAATCGCAAAAGCAATTCGACCTATATCGGGATCTTTTCTAGATACAATAAAATATTAAACTCGATTAAATTTTAGCGGGATCAAATGCATTTGCATTAATTTCGCAGCAATTGAGTTTGTGACGAAGAATTTACATCCCCCTAAATAAAACGTCTCAAATATACGTGTATATTTAATACGACACGAAGAATCGATCTATCTGAAAAAACGTGGATGATTCCACTATAAAAAAGGAAGGCGTACCTACGTCACTGCGTTCACAGAGAAATAGACTAGATTTTTTTCCATAACCATGACTCATACTTTAATTGCGTGACGAATTCCGTGGAGAAAAGCCAAGGACGCAATTGTACATTTGGATGCTATGGAGGCTCGTTTCGGGCACGTACTACTTTGAAGGAAGTCTCCACCCACTCATCTTTGATCTTTGGGAATCAAATAAGCTTGAAATTTCCAAATTTCTACATTTGAAAGTTCATAAATACATCTCTGCATTTGATCAACTATTCCCTCTTCTCTTGTGAGATACTTTGAAATCATTCTTCCAGCAGAAGAATTCATTTCATCCCGTTTTAAAGGCTAAAAATTCGAATAATCGAAAAGAAGCTAGATTGAAAGAAATTAATAAAAATCAGCGAATTAGAATTGGGCAACTCAAAGGACACCTGACTCATTTGGTGGGGGTCGTTGTAATTACCAGGTGACCGACAGTTAGCGCATGCGCTGTAATTGGGTTAATGGCGCCAGCGGGGGTAAATGCGCAAGCGGGGGTAAATGCGCAAGCGCTACAAGCGTAGCTGTCACTCGACGACCGACAGCCGAGCTGAGGTGTCGCAGTGGCTGGTTCTCGTGCAGGGTGGTTTGGTAGCACAGTGCGTGTGTGTGTGTGTGTGGGTGCGCGCGCGTACACGCTTAACCGCGAACGAATGCAGTATAATGTCCGCGTACGTGTCCATTAAAGGTTTCCAGGATCACCGAATAACCAGTGCACCGACATAGTGATCGTTAATCGTAAAGTCGCGAGTGTTTTCGTGACTTACAAGTCGATTTCTGTCAAGTGTCTAGGCGTCCGCCATCAACTGTCATCGTCGTGTTTCGATCAGTTTGTCAGAGAATATCGCTAGTAGGAAGTAGTTCGACCTAGGTTTGGAAGGTAAGAAACAAGAACGTCTTTGAAACGATCGATCGTGAAAACTCACGCGTGGATTTTTCTTTTATCTACGCCCGTCTGACGTTTCACGTACTCTTGGTCTCCTTGTATCGATTAGTCAACGATTTTAGTGATATTTTTACTTGGAAAAGTTCGAGGTATGGTTGTTTCCTTGAGTGAACATTTTCATTGATTTTGTTATGCGAATCTGTCAACACTCGTTCGTCGACATCTTGTGGCCACTGCGCATCGTGTACACTCCGGTCCAATGTAGGTTTCCTTTGGATAAGGATAAATGTAGGGGAGGAAATTACTAATCTGTAAACTTACAACATTTCTAAATCTATAAATTTCAAGTTCCAAAATGTCCTAATTTTCAAGTTACCATATTGCCAAATGTCTGAATCCTTAAATTTTCAGATTTGCAAGTTCCAAATTTTAAATTTCCACGTTTTCAAATTACAAATTTACGGCGTCTTTCCTTTACGTCGCCATTTTTAGTGGAGAAGCCTGCCATGCTCGCCAATGTACGTTCAAAACAGCGATACAACCCTTTATTCTTGATTCGTGTGATTAAATGTGAGTCACTGTGCGAGCATTGCGCGGTGCATGGTTTCGTTCTCGAATCGAATGTTGATGAGAGATATCGATAGGTAATCGATGTTGACTGAGTTATTTTCGACCGATCAAACAACGATTTATGCCACATTTCCGATTCTATTAAAACAAGATGAGTTAGTATAAGAACATATTTGCACATGAATCGAGATATCGATATTGTCGTGGTGGGAACAACGTTAATCTGATTGGACTGAAACATGTTGCAACGTCAATCGTATTCAAATCGATTATGGATGATCGAATTAGAGGATTGAAGCGTCGACTAATCGGAAACGCGAATTTCGTTGACCGGAGTTGCTGTGAAACTCGAACTCCCCCGTTGCCGTTATCGATTACACGGCAGCGATGTTTTTACGTTCATCTCAAGAATGTACACGCGCAGCGGTATATGTTTTCGCGAAATTGCACTGCACCGCTTCCGGTACGGTTTCCATCATACTCTTTGCAATTCGATTTTACCGGAATTACGTTTATGGCGTCACACTTTCTTTATAGCCTCTGGGATGTTCTATTTCTTCGTAGGGAGAATTGTAATTTGAGCAATCTCATATTGAACAAATCGATACGTTTAGTACTCGTATTTGAATATGTTATTTGTCTACGAAGTGGAATTTATTTTTTAATAAATTCATCAAATATTACATGTTACTAATCAAATTCGAATATTCGCCTATTAATTTGTAGCAATATTCGAATAAGTTTGGATAATAAAATTAACTAATTATTATGTTTACTAACTAAATTGCAACAAACTCTTTTGTTTCCTGGTACCTTTTCTATATAGAACACCCTAATACGATTTGTTCGGAGATTACGTGTTTAGAGCGTAGATATATGTCACATATGCTTGATACGTTCCATATTTATCACGAACCCTTCATATTCTCCTAGGAAAATGACGTTAGCGACGAAGATTATCGTTGAGTGTAATTGCGAAGAAAGTACAATCAATTAACGTCAACAACGGTAATGGTGATTTAAATCGCAACTCATAAAATCGAGTGGATTAACGTGGCACTTGTGCGGACTTTTCAAGCGATTCGTATCAGTGCGTAGTCAAACGTCGATTGCAGTTTTGCAACTCTCGACTGAGACTATCGATTGAACGGTGAAAACGATATCGTTATTCTCGCATCGAGGATATTCATGCCCGTATCGAATTGTGAATGTTCCAATTTGATAATCGAGAAGATGATTCATATTCAGTGCACTTCAAGTACAATCAGATAATTATAACCTTTATTTATTTAATCGCGGCTAACCGTACAAACCTTGATTAAATATGTCGCTATGACATAAACAATTTTTAAATTAAAAAAATTAAGAATCGTAGTTTTTTTCTGTTTGCGTCGTTGATGTAAGTTATACCTCAAATGGTATTGCGTCATCTTGAAGCGTTCTTTTTTCTCCGATTAAAATGTCACTTTCGTTTACCCAAGGCATGAGATAATAAAAGAAGGATTTCTATTGGGACAGCTTGAGGAAAGCCTTTGGCAAAAGAATTTTTCCTCGGATTCTTTTCGTTACATAACACACCACTTTATTATCTTCTTTACAAATAAATAATTCACTCCAAGGTGAAAAGGAGGAAAATAGAATCAATAAGGTTCTTGCGATGACAAAGATAATTTATTTAAAGGCGAAAAATATTGCAAAGAACTATTTTGCCAAGAAATTAAAAACGTTTTTCACGCGGGTGAAATAATTGAGTGTCGTCGCGCGAATTTTCGGGATATTTTGTATAAACGGTAAAGTTGGAAATTTACCAGGTCCTTTAGCTGAAGAAATTCATAAAGGATCATCTCGTGCCTGCTCGCACGTAACGCAACGTCTCGTTTCATACGAAAAGGGTTAATTAAAGTTCTGTTTCTGTTCCCTTTAATCAACTTCCATTTCTCGCGAAGAAACTTCCATCTGAAAGCCTTTGAATGGCGCATTAAGGATGTTCCCTTGCGTAGTGTTGCGAGTATAAATAGATTAAGAGTCTACGTAGACAGATTAGCCCGTATTGTGCGGCATTGAAAGGGCCCAGCTTCTTGGCTAAATCAAACTTCCGATTCCCAACGGACTTTTTAAAATATGGCTCAAGATATTCGTTTCAAAGAGTCGTCCCCTTTTCTCTATTGGATGAAAACGTCTTTGACGCTGTATCGGGAGACAAATAATAATACCTTTGTCGGTTAATTGTACCTATCGCTACGGGAAATATTGAATTACCGAAGGAGGAACGGTGCTGAGATCAGCTTCTAGTATTTCCTTGTTCTAAATGCATCGTATCGATCTATCGACAAATGCATGAGCTCCTTTTGTCCCGTATAATAGGCTGTTGTTTCTTCGACAAACAAGAAACTGCGACGGGGTGTTTCTTATGAAAATGAAGCAGTCGTACATTTAAAAACGTATGTTCAAGAGAAATATTAACCCCTTACTGTATTCAATGGTCATAAGCTATCACCTCGTTAAAATCTTTATATTACTCAGCGTGTTGGTACCATGTTTACAAATGACTGAACCTAACCTAACTCGTAATGACGATGATAAAATATTAAAAAGTTATTAATAATTCAACGTGATCTAACCTAAGCTTCATTTTTTATAACAACATTTAACAATTTTAACCTAACCTTGATTTAATTATAACCAGGTCTAATGTGTCTTTAAAGTAACTTTAAATAAACAATAACACTGACCTAACCTAAACGAAACAAGTGTTATATCCTGACGGAACTCTGAACAAACCTAACATTAATCAATTGTAACTTAACTGTGATTTAACCCTAACCACTTTAAATCAGTCTAACCTAATCCTGACCTAACCCGTGGCAAGCCTAACCTAACTCTGACTTGAGTTTATACAAATGTAATTTAACTCTGACCTAACCCTAAACAAACTTAATTAAACCTTACGAATACTAAATCAGTCTAACCTAACCCTAACCTGATCTAACCTAACTAATATTGACCTAAGTCTTATCTAATCGTAATGTAATTCTAACCTAACCTAACTCTAATGTAACACTAATTTCACCTAACCATAACCTACTTTTAACCTAACTCTAATATAACACTAACCCATCATAATTTAACGTTAACTTAATCGTAAGCTAACTATCCTTAGCGACAATAATAGTAAAACAGTTAATTTATATTTGACAGGATACAAAAATTACATAGTGTATTACTTTACATTTCATATTTGTAACAAGATAAAACAAAGAGATAATATTAAACACAGTTTGATTAAACTACATATAACTTTTGCATTATACCAGGAAATTTATTAAATTTGTCGGCCATCTAGATTTTAAAGATTTCAGGAACTAATTTTACACCTAATACGACTCTTCCATGTAGCTGAATAGGCAAGAATCGAGAGAACGTCGATAAGTTTCCAGTGGAACGAGTCAGCCATTGGCGAGACAGGCTATAGAATGGTAGGCTGTCTGGAAACACATACATTTTCCGATAAATGATTTTATTTTTTTTTCCCGCACTCCAGATATAATGTAATCATTCCTCTCGATAACGGTATTCGAACATTTTTTAAAACAAGGGTTAAATTTACTTTACAATTTTTTATCAAAATTCGTTGAAAAATCAATACTTTTATCTCTGGGGTTTTTATATAATTTTTATCATTAGTCTTTCTTATTTCAAGTATTAGTGAAGTGAATAAAGAGTGATACAAAGTATAATAATATAATTAAATATTTATTATTAAAAATTAGTAAATTGTAATTTCACAAGGTAGTAAATTATTATAGTTAAATATTTATTAAAAATTAGTTAGTAAATTGCAGTTTTAGAAGGTGTTATAGTAGAATAACAATATTTTTTACACTTGCTGTTGTTCGAGTATAGTTTTTAGAGTACAAACAATAATCGGATTTAGATGAAAACGATAATTCCCGCCTTTGTTTGCTTGTCGATTCGATTGATGTATATTCGCTCGTTTTCCGATTGTTTCGCGACCAGAAGGATAATTATCCTACGATCGACGAACCTTTTGTCGAGAATATCGATTCTCGACGTCCTCCATGCACCAGTTACTCTTATTGGTGGGTAATCGACGACGCCATGAAATTCCGTGTCGAGATTCGATCAACGTCTAATTAAATATTCCCTAAAATTCAATAAAACCCTTTCAGTGTTAAATACGTGCACCTAACCCTGCATAATTTTAACGTTCCTATATTTATATCCCTTTGTACTGTAAGTTGGGCAAACAACGATTAATTTTAATCAACAGTTCTAATCTTGCAATTATGTTATATGTAGAAAATAATGTTCACTTGTCATACGATGAGATATAATAAAATCAATGAATTCACGTATGAAACAGATATTATAAAATATTATAACCTAAAAATATTCTAACTCAAATATATTATAACCTAAAAATATTACAACCTAAATAAGAATTTCAACGTTAAAAAATACAGAACAATTTTAATTTATGTCCCAAAACGAGTAATTAAATAACAATTAACAAGAACGTAAATTATAACGAATGAAAATGAACAGTTACAGATAAAAATGAATAGGACGATTTAAATTGGACTTCACCTAACCTAACACCGTTTCCTTCATTAATTTGAGAGTACAATTCAGCTCCATATTTTAGAACGAATAAAGGATTCAGCGTCGTCAGATAATTTAACAGGAATGAATATTTGGTCGAAAAAAACCCCATCATTTTAATTAATCCTCGAATGTGGCTTCAGCAGACCATTCGATCGTGTCTTTCTCTTCCGTGTTGCTAGCTCGGCTAACGATGTCTTTTTATTCTCGCAGAGAAACGAGGAGGAAAAAGAAATAGTGAATCACCAGCACCGCCGCCGTCGTGATCCGACGCTGAATTAAAAACAGAAGGAAAATGTCGTCGGTAAAGGTGGCGGTGAGGGTACGGCCCTTCAACAATCGAGAGATCTCCCGTGAGGCACAATGCATCATCGAAATGACCGGCAACACCACTTGTAAGTATAATTCGTTTCGTATCGTCTTATACTTCCATCTGGCTCTTCAACTCCTTGTTATCTTCCGTTTTCTTCGTGACCCGGTTTGTCGTTTTTATTCCTGCTAATTGAATTAACGCTTTTTTTCTTGACTGTTCGTATAAAAAATGTGATGGTATTTTTAATTTATGTTTTCCAAGTTTCTGGTTTACCAATTTCTCAGATTTTCATTTTAGTAATTTATTAATTTAGTTTACCCATTTTCTAGCTTTCCAAATTTTTAATTTACCAGTTTTCTGATTTCCCAAATTTCAGTTTTCCATTTTCCCAATTTACCAATTTCCCAACTCCCTAATTTTCTATTTTCCCAATTTCCTAAAACCCCAACTTACTAATTTCCCAAATTTTCAATTTACCATTTTCCTAATGTCCCAATCTTGTAATTTCCCAATTCCCTAATTTCGAACTTACTAATTTCCCAAATTTTCAATTTACCATTTTCCTAATTTCCCAATCATGTAATTTCCCAAATTACCAACCTACCAATTTTCCCAATTTCCCAACTTTTCAAATATCCACTCTCGTCTTATCCACAATCACGTTCCACTTGTTTATTCAGAATGAGGGTACATGTAGAAAGTTGAAAAGAAAATAAAAGTGTGTAACTTGTATTGTTATTGACTTTGTTCCCTCTTTTTTGTTTCAGCGATATTGAATCCCAAAGCACCACCAGGCACCAAAGATGCAATCAAAAGCTTCAACTACGATTATTCCTATTTTTCCATGGATGTTAGTAATTTGAATCTAATATCTAACAAATATTTTTCAACAAAAAAATAGTTATAATATTCGCACATTGTGAAATCAAAGTATGGAAATTACAAGCAAATAGTTTTATGTACTATGAGTTTCTTTAATTTTAATGAAACGCTTTATAATGTGCGCAGTTATCGTTGACTGTAACTACTTAAATAGAGCAACGATCGACTTTAGTAATACTTTACGAAAATTAAGAAAATTATTGGTAACGTGAAACTTCGAATATCACAGAATATAAAAATGCTTTTTTTATTACAGCCAAGCGATATAAATTATTCTTCACAATTGATGGTCTACAAGGATATCGGTGAAGAGATGTTGGAACACGCTTTCGAAGGTGAGCCTACTTTCGTATACAAAATGGAGGATTCACAGCATATCTGGAGTTTGATTCTGCAATTTCTCGAATACTTCAGACACTGAGCATCCAGATTCTCATATACCACGGAATTCACATCTAGGAATTCATACGTGTGTTCGCATACCATTCAGATAGGAATTGGGCGTCCAAATTCTGAAACATTCTTGACACATATCCAATAGTCTTGAACATACACGGTACATTTGCTTTCAACCGAGGTTCAAAATAAAAACGGACCACAAAAATATACCAACTTTGAGTAGGGCTCATAAGTCATAAACAAATAAATTTATTTCTGTGACAACATCTCAAAGCTGTCCTGAATTTTAGAGTACCTATTCAATACAACAGGTTTTTAATATTAAATCTTCAATGATCACTTGGATACCTGATTAATAATCTATACCTGATTAATAATCGAGTATTAATAATCTTAATTTTTACTTGACTGCTTTAAAATACTACTTATAATAAATTATTATCCATGATTTAAATATTTTTATTTTATTTGCGTACAGGTTACAACGTGTGCATATTCGCGTACGGGCAAACCGGTGCCGGCAAATCTTACACGATGATGGGTAAGCAAGAAGACGGTCAAGAGGGGATAATACCGCAAATTTGCAAGGACCTCTTTAGAAAAATCAGTCGCAATTCAAACGAGTGCCTGAAATATTCAGTGGAAGTTAGTTATATGGAGATATACTGTGAAAGGGTGCGAGATCTTTTGAATCCCAAGAACAAAGGAAACCTCCGAGTACGAGAGCATCCTCTTCTTGGGCCGTACGTCGAAGATTTGTCAAAATTAGCAGTGATGTCTTACCAGGACATACATGACCTCATCGACGAAGGCAACAAAGCGAGGTACATAAGACTCTTCCATTAAAGAAAACAAATTTTTCTTCCTGATAAAATAAAACTTGTTTGTTTTATTTCAGAACGGTCGCAGCTACAAACATGAACGAGACGTCAAGTAGATCTCACGCGGTGTTCACGATATTTTTCACACAACAGAAACAAGACTCAGCTACCGGATTAGTGACAGAAAAAGTCAGCAAAATTTCGCTTGTTGATTTAGCAGGATCTGAAAGGGCTGACTCTACCGGTGCAAAAGGTACCAGGTTAAAAGAGGGTGCTAACATCAATAAAAGCTTGACAACCCTTGGAAAGGTCATCAGTGCCCTGGCTGAAATTGTGAGTACATTTTTCTTTCTACCTATAACTGTACAATATGCACAAATTCTATGTATAATATGCTGAGTATATAGTATGATGCCATAAAAAGCAACCTAAAACTTCTAACCTTTTAAAAGTTGTCTAGATATTGTCTAAACTTTATGTTAACATTATCCGTGTCTTCTGTCAATTTTGCTGCCATCTTGTCATGGACTTTTAGGCGGTAAGTTCGTGTATCTATGGTTGTTTATATCAGACATGACCAAGTACCGCAATAGGGTTTATTTTTCCATGATTCAGAAAAGTAGAAAAATAGAGATGGTAGTTTAATGTGGCCAAGTCACTTGGTCATGTCTACTTCACTTCGCTAGGTCAGCTTGTCATCCCCACATCGTTCTAATTATATTTTCGTTCATATTCATTACCTCACATTTATTGAATATTGTCACATACAAAGAATTGAACTATATTTGTTAATGTTTCCCTAGGCCACTAAAAAGAAGAAAAAGGCTGACTTCATCCCGTACAGAGACTCCGTTCTAACATGGCTGCTGCGAGAAAACCTAGGAGGAAACTCTAAAACAGCGATGATCGCGGCAGTGAGTCCTGCAGACATCAATTACGACGAAACCCTCTCCACTCTACGGTATACCAACTCATCTCGTTTCTCATTTCGCTTCTCTGTAAACACATTTATTAGTTAGCTTCCCCAAAGTATCTACATTTCTTCAGAAATTTATGCGTTCACCCATGCAATTCGGATGAAATTGTTGCTTATTTATTATTCAAACATCCAAGAACCTGCGAGGCTTTCATGAATTATAGATGAACTTCTCTTATCTCTTGTTTCATAAAGTGTACATTGTAGTTTTCTTCTCAAGTAAAGAATCACTACTCTGAGAGATAAAAAGTTTCAACTATTTGATTTGATTACAGATATGCCGACAGAGCGAAGCAAATTGTTTGCAAGGCTGTCGTCAACGAGGATGCGAACGCGAAGCTTATTCGGGAACTCAAAGAAGAGATTCAGAAATTGCGGGAGCTACTCAAACAAGAGGGTATTGATGTTCAAGAAGGTGAGCCAGTCTTTTCCTGCGTACTATCGCTTGAATTTCAGAGAAAGATGTTCTTTTATCCACACGGAGATACTCCTGGTTTTAAATAATAGAACTTTAGAAACTAATTCCATTTAATCTCCAGATTGTCAAAGTTGTTCAAGAAATACTTTTGATTGAATTGTACAAAGAATTTTCATAAAATTAGCGATATTTCTGAAAAGAAAAAACTTGACCTTTGAGCGAAGAAAAAAGACCCTTATGTTAATACGATATTAAAAAATGTAAATATAGGACAAAGGGAGAAAAAATTGTAAGAAAGTAGCGCGCAGTAGGCAAACCATTTACATAGTACATTTTTTTTTCTTTGTTTCCCCTGTGCTTGACGTAGGGCCAGATGGTAAAGTCACATATGAAAAGAAAGAATCTAGTAAGTAAAATCACCGACAATCCACGTAATTGGATAGTCTAATTCAAAGCCAGGCAATCGATCACTCTTTTTGCGAATGTTTTTTTGAACGTCCGCTTGATTCACGGCCAAGTGCATAATGCGTGTCATATATATCTCTTTTTCTATTTCCTGCGCTCTTTCCTCTTTCTCTCTGTGTTTTTGTCGATTCCACGACAAAACTTCTTTACGTTTGCTTCGCGAATCGCCATTCTGTTATTTACTTACTTTTGACACATGTAATCAGCCCTGTGGTAATAACCAGCGCCTGATAATAATCGTTGTTCTCTGTCTCTCGTAGAACGCCATTAATAGCGGCTTTTAGCGTTGAACGCGATGTTTCACGTTGAAAAATTAAGCGACACATTAGACTGTCATTCAGCAGCTCTTGAAAATTTTGGATAAATACCTGATGGATTTCCTGAAGATATTTTAAAATGTAGCAAACTATTTGGTATTTCAGTGGGGAGAAGTAAATCATTTTCATTAGTTAGAGGAGACTTGATTAGTTCAAAAAATTAATTTTATAGTATCAAGACTGATATTTAGAGCAGTGATGGGATGTGTAAGTGGAGGATACTCATTGATACAGGTGGTTAGTCAATTTGTGAACAAAATTTTTATAATAACGAATTTGTAAATTTTTAGATTTGAAGATGACAACCTTGGATAGGCACTTGATACACCCATCACTGAATCAAAGAGAATCTGAGCGTGACGAGAATCATAATTGATACAGAAACAATCCATTTCAGGCTTGATAGTACTCCGTTGTGTCGAAATTCCTCCTCCAGTAAACACATGTTGTTTGCCTCGCTTATTATCCACTTACAATTAGATCCATCACATTGTTCCCGAACTAGCCTAAAAATATTGCATGGCACTGGGCAAATCGACTGTTCGACACGAGCACCGTCGATTAGAATATTACATTTGTGAGAATCTGATCGACACCGTATTCAAGCAGTAATACATATTTTTGATTGAGCGCTACGCTTAATTTGCATAAACACAGCGACGTTTGTACACGATGAGAAACGTATACTCATTCTTGTAAAACATCTATAAAAATTTGGTATTTTAATATTATAAACACGTTGAGTGTCATATAGATCATCGGTGACCCACGGTATTTAGAAAAGACAGCCATGCATAATTAAGCATTAGACTTTAATTTATCAACCTAATTTTAAATATTTGTGGTAAATTTCAAATCCCCCATGGCACTCAACGTGTTAACTCTCTATTATAATGTTTTATCTCATGATCAAATCGAAACTATCTGTTGAACGATAGTCTGAAGACACGTACAAAAATTGGACATCTTAAACTCAGTCACGAATTCGAATTCCCCTGTAAAAATTGAAACTATTTGACTGCTATGCGATAAAATACCAGAGAAATATTTCACGTCATTTTCCAATCACTTAAACTGAAGAATTCTCTGGTGATCTTGATAAGAATCAAATCTTGAAAAGATTTTTCTCTTTCACTTACGCCACTGCTTTAGTTATGGCTTTTGATGTTTCCGAGACGCGAGTTACAATCCTGGATCATTACGAATATTTAATCTTTACGTTCTGTATTTTAATTGGTACCATTTGTTCCATAGGAGACGAAATCGTCAGAGCAACCAAACGCGAGGACGATGTGAAGGAAACTCGAGCCAGGATCCCGTCTCATACAACGTCCACCATTGCTGAAGAAGCGGTGGATCAGTTGCAAGCTTCAGAAAAACTGATAGCTGGTAAATGTGAAATTAGAGATTATAACTGTTAATATAACTGTTGTTGTCAGACAAACCTATAGAGATTAATAAAATTAATGATCATGATTTCAGAACTCAATGAAACCTGGGAAGAGAAGCTGAAGCGAACCGAGGTGATTCGTCTTCAACGCGAGGCAGTGTTCGCCGAGATGGGTGTTGCCGTGAAAGAAGACGGTGTCACAGTCGGTGTGTTCTCACCGAAAAAGACTCCTCACTTGGTAAACCTGAACGAAGATCCCCTAATGTCTGAATGTCTGATCTACTACATCAAGGATGGCTTCACACGTATCGGTAGCGCTGAAGCAAACATTCCACAAGACATTCAACTGTGTGGTCCATATATACTGAGCGAACACTGCGTCTTCGAGAACCACGATGGAATTATCACCTTGATGCCGAAGAAGGGTGCTTTGATCTACGTGAACGGACGCGAAATCACTGAACCAGTAGTTCTGAAGACAGGTTCGCGCGTGATCTTAGGGAAGAATCATGTATTCAGATTCAATCATCCTGATCAAGGTAAAGATACTTATCTACAGTTTCATAAATTAGAAGTTGACTGGAGAATAAAGAATTAATTTGTTGCGCAGTCCGAGAACGAAGAGAAAAAGGATCTCCCGCTGAGACTCCCGGAAACGGAGAAACAGTCGACTGGAATTTCGCACAGATCGAGTTGCTGGAGAAACAGGGAATCGATCTGAAGGCTGAAATGGAGAAACGGTTGTTGGTTCTTGAAGAACAGTTCCGTAAAGAGAAGGAAGAGGCGGATCAGCTGTTCGAAGAACAGAGAAAGGTAAATACTATCAGTTATTAACTGCAGCAAGTAAACCGTGCAGAGAAAAAACAAATCCTTCAAAATCATCAGTTCTGTTTGATTAACCAGTAATATTCTTTTGCAGAGTTATGAAGCTCGAATAGACGCCCTGCAGAGACAAGTTGAAGAACAAAGCATGACAATGTCGATGTACAGTAGTTATACCCCCGAAGACTTCAATAACATCGAGGAGGACATCTTTGGTGAGTACTTGTATTAAATGATCTTTGAATTTCACAATCCTAGTGTATGTGACGATGAATAGCGTATGTCTGATATTTTATGATTATTAAAATTCACACGAGCAGAGTTGTGCAAACACTTCTAATTATTTGAAGTAGGCATGATCAAGTGGAGACTCGCGAGACACATTGAGATACCTTCTAATTGTCAAATCTGCAAATTTTAATTTGTTACGTGTAGCTACTCGCATGGAGGTATTTGATCATGTCTGATTTCTGCTGAAGAAAATCACGCTTAGGTACATAAGCGTTTTACACAACTCTGTGCACGATTAAGCTACGATCGTGTACTGATCGTACTATTTCCTTCGTTAAAAGCGAATCGAATTTGTAATGGTTGTAAATCGTATACGCACCATGAAACGTAGAAGTTCACCAATCATCATCCTAACGTTCCATTACAAATTCAACCATTCGTACGGATCTGTACGAGATGATCAGATGATGGTACGTAATGAAACATTAATGATCATTTTCTGAATGTACGTTCGTTCTGCAATTTTATCTTCTAATTAATTGCGATGCACGCATGTCAACTATCTGATTCCGACGTTACCCGTCTCTTTCTTCCACTTTGCTCTTCTTGAATCTTTTCGTTTGAGAGTTCCGAGTTATGTTTACTTTAGACAGATCGCTTGTCGCAAAACAGTGAACGATGCATCATCTGATCGTGGACAGAGCGTGGTGGTGGCTCCTTTTAACGAAGGAGAACCGTTATCCACGAAATGCTTGGCTTCTCTGACTGTTTTTCCTGGTAATTGCTTGCATTTCAGTCAACCCATTGTTTGACGCAGAGAGCAACTGGACCGAGAGAGAGTTCCAGCTGGCCGCTTGGGCCTTCCGCAAATGGAAATATCATCAATTCACAAGTCTTCGGGATGATCTCTGGGGCAACGCTATATTCCTCAAAGAAGCTAACGCTATTTCTGTCGAACTCAAAAAGAAGGTACATTCGTGGTTCATTTTCAGATGAACTGACTGGAATCAAATTTCAACGTGATTCTTTATTCATGAGTCATTCGCATCTATACATTATATGTACAGGGCGTTCAAAACAGTTGAAGTCAAATTTTAAGAGCATTATCTTCAAGTTTGACCATTGGTACAATTAGAGAGGGTAGACATAGAACACTTCATATATTATATCTCATAAACATTTTAAAAGTTACACATTTTCCAAAATTTTCATATCATGACCTTCCAAAATAATCTCCAAATTTTTAAAAGCCACTTGATCACATCTGGGATGGGACAATAACTGCAATGTATTTTACAACTGTTTTTAACACTCTGTTCATTTTAACTTTCATTTATTCATCATAAACGCGTGCATAATCTGCAAAAATCATGTCTATCCAAAATTAATGTTCATTTTAAAAGAAAAATGTCAAATGTTCAAAATTTATGCTTCTTCTGTAATTAATATTTGGAGCAATTTTTCGTACCCCCTTTTTGATGTTCTATGAATCATATATCTAATACACACATATTTTACATACTAGGTTAATGAAATTTCAAGTCCTTTATTATTTTGCGTCTCAATAATTTGCATAAATATTTTATTATATTCTTTTTTATTTTTGAAACATTCACCCTTCCCTTTCAACTTTTGTTCAAGACTCCTCATTGAAGTTTATTTAAGTTAAACAATTCTTTTTTTCATGTATTATTTTACATATTATGGATGTTGTTTATAGGTGCAATTCCAATTCACTTTGCTCACGGATACACTTTATTCACCGCTTCCTCCGGATCTCTTGCCGACTTTAGACGAAGACGACGAAGAGGAACGACCGTTCCCTCGTACGATAGTCGCCGTCGAAGTTCAAGACACGAAGAACGGCGCAACACATTATTGGACCCTCGATAAACTAAGGTTTGTTCTCTATAATTTGCTTCGCGCAAATATGTGTTTACCTTATGTTT
The DNA here is from genome assembly GCA_945859555.1 of Megachile ligniseca. Classification (NCBI taxonomy): domain Eukaryota; kingdom Metazoa; phylum Arthropoda; class Insecta; order Hymenoptera; family Megachilidae; genus Megachile; species Megachile ligniseca. The sequence goes on from OX243792.1 coordinate 5,453,694, forward strand.
CATTTCTATGTATAGAGAGGTGAGTCACGTAAGTTGTGTTGAAACAAATAATTTTCAAGTAACACGAAATAAGGTTACTGCAAGCGATCTAATAGATTTCTTCAAATTTTATTTCAATTAAATGCATTTATATATAGGAAAATGTCGCTGCAGTTATACTTTATTTCTTCTTTTCTATCAATACTGTACACTCAGCTGTAATGTAGGATTCTCTTGATTAATGCTTGACACAGTCGTCTTGCAGCTTTAAATTTGTTTTATGTAAGAGGAGTTATATGGCATTGTTAGGGGATGGACAAAATTGTGAAAAAGTGTAAGCTTCTTTCTGTACCTTTTCCGTTAAGAGAAACCTAGATTGCATGAGGACGTCAACATGAATCTGGTAAAAATATTAATTTCCATGTTCTTAATTTTACCCTGAATGTATATACCATGTCAGTAAAAGTGGTGAAGTTTGAACAACGAGTTTGCAGAATAACAATAAAACTGTATAAAATTGAGTCATGATCATCGCTTGAATCAGATACGTGCTTGGACAAAATCGCACGAGGAACACTCACGCAAGTAATACGTGTTGACTTGTAGACAGCGCTTGGAGCTGATGCGCCACGTGTACAACGAGGACTCGAGCCCCAGCACTCCGGAGGCCAAAGAGGATATTTTCCAATGTCTAACGGCCTACTCTAATCCGAAGTTCTCACTCGCAAATCTTTTGCCTTCGAGGTTGGTGCTCGAACGCGTGACACTCTTTCCTCCTTATCGTCACACGCTTCACGCCCATCCTCAAATCTATTTTACGGATTGCTCTCAAACGCCGCTCTTGATCTCGTCTATCACCGTTTTCGCTCTCTTTTTAATACACTGTCTCGATTTCGAACAACAATATGTCTTTTCAAACGAATCCTCTGCTTTGTGATTGTGCTGGCGATTCGACGTCGACCGAAGGACTATGCATGGCCGAGCGTGTTTATTCCTTGGCATTCATCAGTATAACATTTCAACCCTTGTTCTTCTTTCCTTTTTTTGTAATTAATATGTTACAGTACGTTTATAAGATAAATTCTGGTAATCTGACAAGTTTAATTTGATAACGGACTGTAACGTATTAAATTAGAATGAAAGCGACTTAAACTAGTATATTTCTGTAGAGTATTTTTGTACTTCGAATTGCTGTAACTTGTAATTAACGATAATGTAGACATTCTTTTTGAAGAAAGTTTGTTTTTAAACCCTTTTGTGGAAAGAATGACTGCAAAATTCTGCGCTACTAAAAAAACTAAGAATGTAAAGATATAAAGAATCTAGGAGTATAGGGACAGTCTAAAAATATGGAATTTCTATAGATTATCTATAGCAATTTATATTTGTAATAATGTAAGGATTTAGGGATCTAGGAATTTAGAAATGTACGTCTATGTATAACACACACACGTTTCGCTTTTATAGTGTAGATAATGTCCTTTTGGAGTTCATCTCCTGTACACGTATCAATAGTGTCTCGCTGAACACGTGCGCTCCTCGCGACTGAAAATTCTCTCACATTCTTTCATGGTGCATTATAAATTGCACAATGATTTCGACAAGTTTAACCGAAAATCACGTAGACCACGTATGAACACGTACTTCAATAGCTTATATCCGCAAAACACTATACTACAGCTTTTCTGTTCAGATGAAAATACAGGGACAGTAGGAATCTGATAAACCTTGAGTTTCAACGTTGAGATTAAGTAAATGTTAAATTGTATTTTTTAAAGCTGATGTTAAAGATATTTTGCGTGTCCCTTTATTTGAACATTATCAAGATATCTCTTCTGGATACATGTGAACGCCTACAACGCACACGATGTTTCGAAAACGTGAATGTTAATGTATCGAGTGTCCTTCACTGTGCTTTTTGACGATGTTCGACTATGTCCTTTATCGGCGACAAAGATATTGAACCGAATAATGTACGGATTATGTGTTTCCGTTTTTGTGCAGACAAAGACTCGAACTGATGCGAGAAATGTATCATAACGAAGCTGAACTGTCTCCTACGTCACCAGATTTCAATATCGAATCCATTACTGGAGGTGACCCATTCTACGATCGTTTCCCATGGTTCCGAATGGTTGGCAGGTAAATTATAATTCACAGAAATACGCTAAATAGTTTCATGAAAATTGGTATGAACTCTGATACTAAAGTTGCGTTTTTTTTATCGTTACAGGTCCTTCGTGTATCTCAGCAATCTCATGTACCCCGTACCATTGATCCACAAAGTAGCGATAGTCAACGAAAAAGGAGACGTGAAAGGTTATTTGCGTGTAGCCGTACAAGCCGTGGTTGGTACGTAATCAGTGTCTATATATTTTCTTTATTATCTCTGACCTTGAATGTATTTAACCCTCACCTGGTAGAGGGGAAACGCTTGTTATATAAAAGCGATAGGGTAAAGACATAAATATAAGCATAACTTAAACTTATATAAGTAACAAATTAAACTAGTTTAATAACAAGAATTATTAATGTATTATTGGAACAAAAATGTAGTGCTTTTTAAAGTAGACAATTTAGTTAATATATACTGATGACTGACAAGTCTAAAAGTTAGTAACTTCTCCTAAAAGTATACACATAAATAATGTGAAGCAAGTTATCAATCACTTGACGAGATTTTGGCGTAGGATTCTTCGTAACGAACCCATGTTCCAGAAGAGGAAAACAGCGAATACTCAAGTGGCGTCAGACAGTCCGCTAGAATTTCCTTCGAAGACGACCTCTTTGGCAACCAGAAACAGAACAAACGTAACACATTATTGACCCAAACTCTTGAGAAGAATCGACAAATCCTCCTACACGAAGAACGCGTCGTAGAGGGTCACAACGAGCAAAAGGACACAAAGGAAGAAGACGATATTGGCGATGCTGACAGTGGCAGAGGCGATAGTTCGGTTTCCAGCGACATGAAGGAGGAGGATCTACCGGATCATTTGTTACTCGGCTCTGAATTCACGTTTAGGGTAACTGTACTGCAAGCAATGGGTATCGCCACCGAATATGCCGACATCTTCTGTCAATTCAAGTACGTTTCAATTCACTACATAATGATAGAGAATCATCTCTAATCATTAATCATCAATTATTATTCACAGTTTCTTGCATCGACACGATGAAGCCTTCTCAACGGAACCAGTGAAAAACACAGGAAAAGGAAACCCACCTGGATTTTATCATGTGCAAAATGTGGGTTACTAACTTGCATTAAAAATTAACTTTATACAGTTTTAAATGAATTGTACATTTGCAAATGTGATACCTTAAAAAGTTTTGAATTGTTTAGATATTGTTGGATGAGTTTTTTTAAGTGCAGTATAATTCATTTAAAACATTTCTTGCAAGCTGTATTCAATACTTTATTCATTTACCCTCTACGTTGCTCATTCAGATCACTGTCACGGTAACAAAATCATTCCTGGAATATCTCAAAACTCAACCCATCGTGTTCGAGGTATTCGGCCACTACCAACAGCATCCTCTACACAAGGATGCCAAACTGGAATAGTAAGTAATAAATTGTAAACGTTAATTTCATGTTAATACATTTGACACGATGCGAACGTCTTTGTTGAACAGCGTACGACAACCACCGAAGAGGATGCTTCCTCCATCGATACCGATCAGCCAACCCGTACGTTCACCGAAATTCGGAAGCGTTCTGCCATCGCCTAGCACGTCTCACGTGCACGCCAAGTACGACGTGTTAGTATGGTTCGAAATTTGCGAGTTAGCACCGAACGGCGAGTACGTGCCGTCTGTGGTCGACCACAGCGACGATCTGCCGTGCCGTGGACTCTTCCTGTTGCACCAGGGTATTCAGCGTCGTATCCGAATCACCATCGTTCACGAGCCAGCGTCCGAATTACGATGGAAAGACGTGAGGGAGTTGGTCGTAGGGCGTATCAGAAACACACCGGAGCCAGAGGAAGAGGATAACGACTCGTCGGTGCTCTCCTTGGGTCTGTTCCCTGGAGAATACTTGGAGGTGCCCGGAGATGATAGGTGCATGTTTAGATTCGAGGCTGCGTGGGACAGCTCTCTTCACAACTCGGCCTTACTTAACAGAGTGACAGCGTATGGAGAACAAATATTCATGACCATCTCTGCGTATCTTGAAGTACGTCATAGGATGCTGGTGATTATAGAATCACCCTATATTACTAATTGTTAATCCATGGATCTATTTCTAATTGTTATACTTTTTACTAGTTGGAGAATTGTGGACGACCAGCAATCATTACCAAAGATCTAAGCATGATCATTTACGGCAGGGACGCTAGAGTAGGACCACGTTCCCTGAAACATCTCTTCAGCGGAAGCTACCGTAATCAGGAAGCTAATAGACTCAGCGGCGTGTACGAGCTGGTGTTGCGTCGTTCTTCGGAAGCAGGTAGCCCAGGTTTGTCTTGCTACCCTTAGCGTAGTCCCCTCATCGCCCTTTCCTTTCCCGTCGATATAATAGTCGCCTAAACGTTAAACTGTAAAATGTATCGCATCGAAGTAATGCTCTGTGTGATTCCTTAGACTGCAATATTCGTGATGACTATTATATCATGATATCAAATTGGCTCTTTTCTTTCTTGCGTTTTGCTTTTATCAGTTTGTACTTGGACAAAATTAGCAGAATTTCGCTAAATTAAAATACGTCATTCTATCTGACGGTTCGTTTCTTCATTCGGTACCTACCCCACCGTCGCAATTGTTTTCCAGGTGTTCAAAGGCGACAACGCCGTGTATTAGATACAAGTTCCACGTACGTGAGAGGGGAAGAGAATCTTCATGGATGGAGACCTCGAGGAGATAGCTTGATATTTGATCACCAGTGGGAACTGGAGAAGTTGACAAGATTAGAAGAAGTAGAGAGAGTTAGACACACGTTATTGTTGAGAGAGAAGCTTGGCATAGACAAGGTTTCGTTCTGCAATAAAATATCACACGACTTCACCAAGAGCGAAAAGGTATTATATTCTTTCAGGAAATTTAGATCATTAAGTGTGATATTAATGTTGCACTATTGGTGATTTGTAAACTATTGGTGACTTCTATCGATACAGGAAGTTTGCAATATGATGGCAAAAGCAACAAACGAACCCCATGCTAGCCCAGTTAAACTAAAACGTTCAACGAGTAAAGACGTCTATGAGCCATGGGAGATGACTGAGAGAGAAAGAGAATTAGCCACAAAATATATTAAGCTAATTCAAGGTCGAATTCCGAATAAAGAACCTATACTACTTTCTGACGTTTCACCGGGAGAAGACACTATGGCTGACATGTCGACATCCATGATGTCTTCGGTGATATCGTCCTCGTCCCAAGAGTCAGTATACGAGAGAGCTAGTGATTACTTAGAGCAGGTAACCCTCCCCGCATGCCTGAGTGCTCCTGCTAGTAGCGGTTGTCCACGCTTCGTCGCATCATTTTACCTTGATGGCAAAAATAGATAATGTTTTCGAGATTCAAAGAAAAACGATACTCCCTTTCTTCATTCAGAGCGCTGCTAAATTACAGAATATGTAGTTGAACATTGTGGAAATACTAGCTTCGAAATATAGAACAGATCAAAGGATGTGTGGGTATCTGAGGTTGTAGGCTTAAGTCGGATTTAGTAAGATTCAGGCAACACCAGCTATTCGCACATCCCTAATTTGACCATAAATTAAAGACTAAAGAGTGAAGACAGGGAGGATTCGATTCAATTTGAAGGTCGAAATACCTAACGGTTTCCGAAATCATTAAAATTGAGCTCGCAAACGATTTTGATAAAAATCAAGTTGGACTTTAATTCACATTTGCTTTTGAAATTGAAATTTATCACGCAAAGTTGAACAGCTTCGCTGTGTTGAATATGGCGCTTTTAGCGCAATCAGCTTCTACGAATTACTTGCGCTTGATGTCTATTTTGAGAACTGATAGACGACAACTCGAGACGCTCGAGTCAAAGACAACCGCCAGCACGTTTGGACACGGTCAGGGTGATGCTGGAGTGTTACTTGCAGGCTGCTGGTATAATAGTATGGAGCAGGTCTAAGTCGTGCATCCTTAGGTTGAGTTCACCGGAGAGGGCTAGACTGCAGGAACTGCAGGAGAGCATATTAGCAAGTGAATCTGCCAACCAAACGTGTAGCGTAGCGCCCGCTCCGTTAGGTTCATCTTCCCCATCCAAGGAGAATTTGGTGCTCTACGTGCCGGAAGTCGAAGAGATTCGCATTAGTCCGGTTATCGCTAGAAAAGGTTATCTAAATGTTCTCGAACACAAGACCAATGGTTGGAAGAAACGCTGGGTTGTATGTATTATACATTTTAAATGAACTATATGTATATACTTATCAGATATCTATATCACATTATTGTTTGTTAGGCTGTACGACGGCCCTACGTTTTAATTTTCCGAGAAGAAAAAGATCCAGTTGAAAGGGCTCTTATCAATTTAGCTACTGCTCAAGTTGAATATTCTGAAGATCAATTAGCTATGGTGAAAGTACCAAATACTTTCAGGTAAATTAGTGGATTCAAAGAATATATAATAACTTAGGCTGTAGAATATGCTCTATTGAAGTGAATTTCATACAAATCTTCTATACATTAATAGTAATTTTCTCTTTTAGTGTTGTTACAAAACATCGAGGGTATTTGCTGCAAACTTTAGGGGATAAAGAGGTTTACGACTGGTTATATGCTATTAATCCTTTACTCGCTGGTCAAATCAGGTAATTACCGCTACCGCAGTCACTTCAAACGGTGGAACTAATTCAAACGACGGATGACTAATGTATTAAAGTACCTGAAACTGTTTACAGGTCAAAATTAGCGCGCAAAGGACCCACAGCTACGAACCTGATAAACGCATCGCCAGTTGGTCTAGCTCCACCGATAGATCAACAGTCGAACCAAAATAAGTGAGTGGTCGACTCGTTGGCCGAGGTAACAAGCGTCATTACGAAAGCCTCCGAGAAAATGCTATGCTGGTCGCACTCGGCCTTCAAGTCCCATGATCTTTGTAGCTTTCGATTTTCGGTAGTCTTCGATTATTAAACGGCTCGGGAAAGCGTATTATTGATCGGTTACTAGCTTCAATAGCCGCCGATTAATATGTCGCCACGTCTAATTTAACGACCGCCAACCCTTTTATGCCTGACGACCGAACAGAGAAATGCTAACAATAATTACTATACACGGAAGCGTTCATATTTCGAAATGACAAGTCGACAAAAAAAAATGAATTGAACGCGTTTATAAAACTAATTACTTTCCGTAATCGCGAACTCCTCGATAACCGAGTCTCTCCGTTCGTTTCATAGCCTGAAACGTGTTCAAACGTTGATGAGGCTAATACAGGAGCTCACGATTCTCACTCTTACAATATGTATATTCAAATTTCTCGATATTAGTCGGTCGTGCGAAGCGTGGAACGCGTAAGGCGAAAAGGAACGTATTTATGCCTAAATAAAACATTCCTAAGACGATCATAGAGGACTACGGCAAGAGATACACATTGTTAGGTATAATTACATAAAAAAAAGAGAAGATGATGGCGCGCGAGGAAGTAAGAAAGAGAGAGAGAGAACGGGAATAAAGGGAGAGGAACAGTAACGAGATTATGAATTTCTGTGTGTTCATGCCTGGAAAATTCTATGCCCAATCTGTGGGTGTGGGATTGTGGATTATTTCGAACGAATTGTAAACACGGTAATCGTTGAATAATTAATTGTTAGCGATTTGTTTGATAATCCTTTAGTCCCTTTGTTTCGTGTTGCGTAACGTTATACGCCTCGAATAACGAATACTTGACTAAGTAGGATTATTGAAGCCGCAATTGGTTTCGTGACTCGAATTTCTATTCTTACTGTAGATCAGTATTCGAACGAATGAACAAGGAAACACGGGTTTCTGTTTGAAGGGAATATTTTTACAACTTAGGAACGAATAGTTTATAGATTACAGTATTATTTATTATAAGTTTCTAGGACGGGGTTTTCTAAAATTTTGTGGGCCACTTTCGAACATTGTAATTAGTTGGGACCTTTGTAATGTGTTATTTTTCAGAATTTTAAATTTTTTAAATTACGAAATTCAAAAGAGAAAAATCCAAAACTTGGGAATTTGGGGATTTGGAAATTTGAACTCGAAGAAATTTGAAATTTTGAGGATTTAAGAATTTAGAATTTTGAAAATTTTTGAATATTAGAATTTGAAAATTTGTGAATTTAGGGATTTAGGAATTTGGAGATTTTTTCTCAAAAAAAAGATATAAAAACTTTTTACATTTTAATATTTAACACATGTCCAAAATTAACTCATCAATGAGTCGGGATCCACATTTTGGGAATCTTTGTTCTAGAATGTTTCTTATCTTAATGCAAACGTTAATGTATCTTATTGTTAGTTACATTAGTTACGTTTGGTGAAGTTAATTTCAAGTACTATCCATAATTTTTTTAATTAACTTATTTCAACATATACCAAAGATTCGAGAGAAACGATTACCAGGTATCCTACTGGATACCAGATTATAGTAGATAAACTTGCAAGTTTCGAGGCGGTTTATTTTCTCGGTCATTTTATATGCGGTGGCCTATACAATATGTATGCCCCGCTCCTGTTACCGTTTTTGCTTACTAACTGTTGTAGAATATGATAGTTTTATTTTGTTAATGACGACACACGTATCGAGAAAGAACGAGAAACCGTAATAATCTGATAAGTTGTACGCACTCGGCGTTTAACCCTTTGAAGCAAATATTCAGACAAAACAATTGGACGGGAAACCATTAGTAATTTCTTTACTACTTTTAATATATAATATTTATCTTGTAGTATTTATTGTAGTTAGTTAAATTTTGTATATTATTAATTTTGTTTTATGTTATGTACTTGTAACCATAGTAGCATCCAGATTTGTGATTGTACCCCATCGTTCAGGCTATCACGGCTATATCGTGATTATTCATAATTGTAAATTGGAATTGTCAATGCATTTACTTAACATTGCCAAGTGCATATTGTATTTAATGATCGCAAGTTTTCGCGTGGATAGTTGCTATACGATTCAAAGTACAACTATTATTTAATACCATTGTATTACAGGGGTGGTAATTTAATTTTAATTCTTAACTTTATATAGGTTTTATTCATTTTGTTACTTAAATTCTCTTATTGAAATAAATAGTAATTGGTGTTGCAGAATAATGAAAAATAGTATATAATACTATTATGAGAATATTAATAATTATTTTGTTAAGATTTGTTTCAGAACACCATGAGAAATAATTTATAATTACGTCCATTCAATTAGTTCGTTGATTTTATGTATCAGAAGGGAATAGAAATCTGATTATTTGAAATATAAGAATCAGATTCATGATCTCTTTGGAATAAAAAAAGAGTGCAATATCGGTTGATATTTAAAGTTTAAATAGATTTTTCATCCTTTGAGCTATAAAATGATGCAATATTATTTAGCCTCATTAATTATTTATTTAACAAGAAATAACTCAGCTATAGTATTGCTAGATTGTTATTCGTGTTTAATAATGTACCAAAAAGACTCCAAATCCTGTTGAAACATAGGGGTGGAAAAATCCATGTAAGATAAATATAAGAGGTAAATATAAGAAATATAATATTCATAACTACCGACAAAAGGCACATTAAACATGTGAACTGAACGATATAAGAGGTATACTCTCTGTGCATTGATATTTTCTAAGATGTTTATTGTATATCTATAAAATAATTGTACTTTAACAAATATAGAATTAAACTGAAGACTTACGAGATGCGCTTTTACACGATAAAACAAAAATAATCTATGCATAATTAAATTGTTCATTTTTTTTAATGCGTAAGAAACAAACTTAAAAAAACAGTATAAGGAAATAATACAAGCGCATAATACATTTATCGAACATTACTTACAGTAACATAGTATTTATATTTTCAATCGTATTGGTTACGTATAATTTAGTTCTTGTACTACGTATAATGAACAGTGTATGTAAGCAACACGAAGCAAAAAGGAGGAAACGTTGCTTCAGGGGGTTAAAGTCTTAATTTATTATTATAGAAAAGAAAGGACGAAGAAATTGGAAAGTAAGCATAAGGGGGAGTAATAATCGTTAAGGAGACACGAAAGTGAATGGAAACAAAGAAAGATGATACGAGCGTTGCATATTAAAAAAAATGCAAAGCGTCATTGGTAAGATTAATAATCATTGTTGTTATTAGGAGTCAAAATACAGAATTAAAGAGAGATAAAGGAGGAAGTAAAAGGGAGAGAATGAATTAGCGCTTGTGCACTGTGAGAGAGTGAGTGCGAAAGGGACAGTGCGAAAGGCATGTTTGCTTATATATATATCTTATACAGATAAAGTATATTATATAAATATATAAATAAATTTAATATTAACGTAACAATTTTGTCAAGTGTCGAAGATCATTCGGAGGCGTACGAAGAAAGGCTAACGATGATTTAATCTGTACCAAGTATGTAAGTTCATGTACTTGTTTGTAAGGTAACTAAAAATCTATTGCAAAAACATTTTCGTTTTTGATCGTTTGCTATGAGAAACATGCATCGATGCTGTAACTTGTATTAATTATTATTATTATAATTATTCGATTTTTCGCTAGACTCACTGTAAGTGGTAACGTGTAATAAATCGGTCAATAAAAAGCTTACATGCTTAACGAATTCCTTCTATAAGGGTACCCGCATTCTACGTTTAAAAATATATTTTCATGGGTTACAGAAAAAAAATATGTCATTTTATTTAACCATTAAAAAACCACGTACATTAATAGTGAATTTATCAAAATTTTGTTTGAATTCGTGTTTATTCATATGACTAGCGTCCAATTGTATATTTTCAGTTAATTGTGTAAAAGCATTAGCTAGTCTTTGCGCATTTTGTTGATCCATTTGACTTGATAAAATATTCTGTACAATCCGCTGATATTCGTCTTGATAACAACATATCAAATAGTAAAATGGGCCACCCATGCATGGTACAAGATCAGAGTTAATTTCTTGAGACCAAAGAGCATTAATAAGTACCTAAAGGAGGAGAAACAAATTGCAATAAATATATGGCTGTAACGACACTGATCTTAAATAATAACTTACATTTAAAAACGGTATCATTACAGGATTTCGTGATCGCCCACTTGAAATGTCTTTGTGAATCTGAATTGCTAAGAGTTCAATGATATCGCAACATATCATAGACACAAGATCACCGAAATTAAATAAACCTGATTCTATTGCTGCTAAAAGTCGTTGTAATAATTCAGGAGATAAATTGAGTACTTTTTCAGGAACTAGTTTACAAAATGATAGTATCATTTTAAAATATCTGTAAAATATTATGTGCCAGTTATGATTAATAATATAAAGATATTAATGAGTTATGTCAAATTTGAATAGGTGTATAACTTACTGCGAACATAATAAAGGAAATTTTAATAAGTCTATATTCATTAGAGGCACAAGCATAGTTGCGCCACAAAGAAAAGCATCTGTTGCATCTCTCTTAAATATATCTTTAAGATTCATTAACAGATGCATTAGTAACATAATATCCTCATAGTTATCATCTTCTGCAGTTGTATCCGCAGTTCGTCGGTTTGAATTAAAACGCGTGTAAGTTTGTATTGTGCGTAAACATATTTCATATATCTGTGCGGCTTCAGTCTGAAAATATAAATGCATACAAGTTTATAGAAATACTGTTTACCAAAATAGTCAGACAATCGTTTCAATGAAGTATCATAATTAACATGCTGACTGCCATGTTGAAACCACTGAAAGGTTTCATTACAGAGTATTTGTAATTAAGTAAATGAAAGAATATGGATGATGGATTCAAGCATCACAACATGTTAAAGTAATCAACAACATGTTAAAAGTAACTTTACCTGTGATAAGTAACAAAGGGCTTCACTTTCTTTTGTGTATACACAGAGCAACTCGAAAATTAATTCCACTACTTCGTGATAATTATGATACAATGACAATAAATTTGGAAGCTCGCGCAACAGTGGATATATATGTTGCAGTAGCAATTCCGAATTTTCCAGTTTCGTACCTTGTCCAACTCCTATCATAATATTAGAATACTTCAAATGCTATATTATCGCTCCTCAAAATATTAGACTACATTTTAACACATTTAACCGAAGCTTTGAAAAATAAAATATTAAGAACATAAAAAGGTTTGAAACATCTTACCAATAACACGATCTAAAATATCCATAACTTGCATTTTAACATCCTCTCGCTGATAAGATTGCAAAAATTTCTCATCAGTAGTAAGTTGTTTTAGAGGTAATTTATTTAATAATGGTTGTAAAATCTGCGTCCAATAAGAATGCTTTGTATTTGTATCTTGAGCTGCAGCAACAATTTGACCCGCTGCTTGCATTAATCCCCTTTTAACTACCCGTGGGAGATCATATTGCTCTTTCGTTGCTAAATTTACGATATTTCCAAATCGTTCAGACTTCAATACGTAACTGGCTCTGAAATCATCGTTTTAATCATTATTTATTAATTATGTTACCGTAGTGTTTTTACGTACTTCTTTGGTGATTCGACGAGTGATAATAACAAATTAATAGTTTCAGTCATTAATGCTGGCTCACTCTTAAAGGTGCTTATATTGAATTCTATTTTTTCTATCAAAAAGTTGACAACCCATGATACACCAGGCGTATCCCCAAATGCTTGTATAAATATACTAATTATTTCAGTATAATAACTTTCTACCAGTAGCAGGTAATTAAGAGATAATTTACATAAAAACCATGTTATGGTACAACTTAATTCAGGACTTAACATACTATCTAAATGAATAGATATTGCAGTTTTTTCTATAGCACACAAACGAAAAACATCAGCAATTAAGCGTATGACGTGATCTATTGATTCAGTATTAATATTAATATCTGATGATATATTGTTTGAAGATGCTAAGAATTGTAGCGTAAGGTTTACATCAACCTTTCCTTCTTGCACCTAAAAAATATTATTATTTAAATCCTTTTGTTAATTACAATTCTTCGGATTCATATTTTATTTACAAACCTGTTGTCTATCATAGGTAATTATTTCAGAAGGTATCAAAGCAATTTCACCTTCAGATTCCATGCAAAGTATATTACCTATTATAAGCACTAACCAATGTATATCTTCATACAAATTAATCATACAATTATTTCCTAATGATTCAGTCTGTCCTACTAACATATTAAAATTTTCACGCATTTTAGATATACGATTTTCTATTAATTGTGCCAATAATGGAAGAGAATGATGTAGTATTTGTCTTCCAATAAGTCCTGGAATGAAAAACTTTTTTTTATAACAGAAGTATATATATACATGGTGTATGTATCTAGAAAATTTACCCATTATTTGTAAATGGTCCTTAAATCTGACCCTATCATTTTCTTCACAGTCTTGTTCTTCCTTCTCAAGAGTCTTGTCTTCAATGTTTCTTATACCTTCCGGTGGTGCCAAATGATACCGAAGATATGTGTCAAATATTTGAATGAAACTTTGTTTACAAAAATCAAAACATCGTTGATTTTTCTCGGACAAAATATACAGCCACGAATCAAACAAAGCATTTAAGGCTTCCATGTATAAAGATTCGTCAACTGTTAACTGTAATAAATATTTTATAATAATTACACAGATATGAAATATAAATTTTAGGATTATACATAATACTACTTACCGATTTTTCTTGTGCTGCACTTTCCAAAAATAAGCATGTTAATCGCGACAATTGTTCCAAAAGCAATTTTATAATATCTTCAGATAAATATTTAGTTTGAAAAATTATCAGTTCTTTCACTATATTAGCAATTCCAACTGCTTCTTGGTCGATGATATCAACACTCGTTACAAATTTTAAAAATCTCTCCATATAATTAGAGACATATTGTACGGTTTTAGAATATGTTGCAGTATTTACATTTGCTAACTGACCTAAACATGCTCTTGCATGATAAGTTAATTGTGGATACCCTCGCACTTTCCAATATAATGTAAAAAACAGGTCCAATACACTTGGAAGTAAAAGTACATCTTCCCAGTCTTCAGGTAAATTCAGTGTATGATAATCAACTTCGGAAAATAATTTCATTATATATGGTGCAATGGAGTTAAGGGATTAAAACCAAAAATAATAAATTAATATTTACATATAGCAAACATTAAATAATATATTGTACTATGGAAAGGATATGAAAAGATTTGTTAAAAAATGGCCAAGTAAGTATATCCTCCAAAATTGGAAGTAACTGTTTAAGAAGAGCTATACTATCTTCCTGTAAATCTTTTTTAATTAACTCTTCAACTATTCTCATAGAAAATTTAAAAATCCTCTTCAAGTCAGGTTGGAATTGTCTTTTAATTTCAATATGTGCTTCCAATGGTAAATATATGTTTGAAGTTTTACAATTGATTGCATATTCTTGTATTATTACAGAAATAAGATTACATGCTAAAAGTTTCTGTAAATATTATAAAACATAACATACGAAATTTTGTTGCATCAAAATAATAATATGTATTAATCTTATTTACTTGTGATAAATTTGCAGTCATTATCATGTTTTCAAGTTTCTGTAGCATACGTTGCCGTTCTTGTCCGCCATCATCGATACTGCTTCTTTTTATTATAATTGCAATTATTTGTGATATGACTGCCCTGATATAAGCAGCTAAATTTGGTTTGTTTATAATATAATGGAAAAGATATTCTTGTAAAGAAGAAAGATCTGATTTTGATAACGTTGACCATTCTCGTATCAATGCTATTTTGATTAAATCAGCTGCTTCAAAAAGAATATAATCATTTGTATTGGTTTCCAAAATTTGTCGACAAAGTTCATAAGGAGAGTTAGTTTTTCGAAAACTTAAAAAAACTTGTTCAGCAGATTGACGTTGTTGTATCGAAATTAAGTTTGGTGGTGCCTAAAAATAAAATGTAATTATTAAAGAAAACATTTCAAGAAATGAATATTTATGTTCCTAATGTTCTGAAAAATATTAATCATGAATACAACTGACAAATTTATAAATATCTCAAATACACAAAACACCCATACATGTATATATAATTAAAAAAAGAAAACAGTAAATAATTTTTTAATCCAAATAAATTATATTTTGGTTACAATACAATTAGAAATATTGCAATTAAATACAAATTCTTATTTTAAAACATTAAAGATTAAACATTAAGTCCTGGTTCTTTAAATTTTCTTTTTTATTACATTAAATTTTTACTGCAATGTTTATTTCATTCTACAATACTTTTATATTGTATTATCCTGTGCAATTTGTTTACAAAATATTATTATAACCTTCACAGAAGTATTGAAATACGTTAGAAAACCTTAATTTACCAAAATCACTTGAGCTGCTTTTTCCAATTCATTTATTAATTGTTCAGCCATTTGTTAAATAATTATGATTTTCTTTTATGCTAAAATAATTGTTTGCAAACAAAGTTTAATTGTGAAATCCGCCACACTTATAGTTCAGTGCACAGAATTTACTTGTTAGAAACGATTCTTATTTTCCGCTCAACGAGAGAGTATGAACATAGTATACATAGAAACTATACTGCCTAAACCAAAAACCGTATCCCTGTGTATCAAACTTAAGTTTGCTTGCATTATTATTATTATTATTATTTGTGAAATACTCGTATATAATACATTAAAATTTAATATATTTATTATATTAATAATTATACAAATAAATAATTCCATATTGGCGATTGTACCAAAAAATATATTTTATAAACATTTTAGTTTCACCTACTAGCTTGTTCCTGTCAAATAATACTTTGATATTCTTTAAGAAGTAACAGACACATAATAGATTGAACTAATTTTATTAAATATATGTACATTTAAAAAATGAGTTGCTTGATAAAATTATATAGAACATTTTCCAGTACAGAATATAGATACAAAATTATTTACAATATCGATCTGCTTTCATTTTACTTCTTCTATCTAATAAAGTTTCATGTAAGTTTCCCTCGCGTTTTGCCTTTTCTAATTCAGAACGATTTGTCTGATTTATTTTCAGTTTTTTGTCCTGGAATTTTTGGAATTTCCTCCTAAAAGAAAAGTTTGCATAATTAAACTTCTATGACTGTTGAATACAATGTTTAATCATTATCATTACTTACACATAATTTATTTCAACATCATGAAGAGAACCTTGCTCTTCTTTTGGAACATCTTTATTTGGATCTTGAGTTTTCTGAGTTATACTTCTTATTATACAATACTCAGAGGAACCAGCAGTTCTGCTCTGGCAAATAATATCATCTTCGTCTGTAACTGACATAAAGCAATTGTTGCTATTTAAAATAGCAAGTTTATTATCCTAAAAAAGAAATATTCACTTTTACATAGTTGTACACTAGAGCAATGAATACTTATCAATAAGAAATATTATGTATTAATAATATACCTGAAAGACTGGTTCCCATTGTTCGATTGTACCTACTGCATCGCTTCTTCCAACAACAATACCATTTTTATCAACACCTAAATATTTCCCATAACCAGATTTCAGTGCAACTTTAGTTTCACCTATTGGAAATGCTGTTAGAATCTCTTCTGGAGAAGGTCCTTCACCTTCATCGTGAGGTGCACCCAGAGTAAATAAACCATTATCCAAAGCTTTCATGTATGTATGATTTCCGAATTCAATTGCCACTGTTCCAGTAACATCCGATACTTGTGTAGCTTTCCACCATCCACCTATGATTTAAATATATCATAAGTTGTATGATAACATATATTATCACAAATAATAATATAAATAATCAAAATACCATGGGTAACAGTATCTTTGTTTTCAGAAGTAGTAACATGTTCTTTTTCCTGTCGTTTTGCTTTTCGTTTCTTTGACCTATATATTTTGCATACCAAGTTGTAATATATTCATATAAAAATATAAAATTGTTAGATTAACTCTGAGGTTCAGTTATACCTTATTTTTTCACCTTTCAAGACAAGTTTCCCTGTTTTCACTTTATCGTATTCTGACATTATCACGATCTTCTGTTTTGTGTATACTCAAGTGCAAATCTAGTTTCCCTAGGAAAACGACGGCCAAGGGGAGGCCCCCATTATTCACTATACCAATCGTGCATTTAAAGGTATTATGCCTAATTCACAGGGATAAAAAAATAATACACTTTCCTCAAACAAATCAATCCACTTAAAAAGAAGCGGATTCATTTTATAATAAAATATGAACAATAACTTGTTGTGAAGTAATTAACTTAAAAAATTACTAGCATTTTGAAAGTCTTATCCTTACAAGCATTTTAAAACTCATATTTTCGCGCGCTGTCTGAAAATAGTACCACTAACGCCATTCAGTACCGAGCGCGCGTCGTAAGAAGGAGGCAATCAAAAGGTATTTAACTTTTTAAATTAATTACTTTACAATAAATTATTAGACTAATGTGATTTGTTGAAATAATAAAATTCATTCTATCAATAGCTTTTATTTTAAACAACTTTTACAGTTTTACAATTGTAATTCTGTACTCAATATCACAATCATATAATCATTACAAAAATTAAACATCAGATAAAAATAAATAAAATGATTCATATAATTACTTCACTTTAAGTACCATTAATACTTTTCTATACATACATTTTTTCTAGTTCATAAAAATATCCACATCTTGATAAAAGCCTATTATTATGTATTTATCAACAAATATATATTATGGACACATTTGTAACAATTAAGGAGGAAATGGAAGCATTGTTTGTATTAACACTGATCTACTTGCACATGATAAAGAAGCAACTTCCTTTTCAGATAACAGCAATTAAATACTATAAAATTGATCTCAAATTTTATATTCAATGCTATAAATATTCTCATTTATATTAACTACTAATAATAACAATTGTTATAATACTATAAAAGAATCTAAAATTAAGAAAAAGAAAGTGAAAATTGTCTGTTAATTACGTAAAACTGCATTTAATATTAAATGCAATAAAAATAGATGTTCTACACATCTTGAAACACTGTCAACAATTAATATATAATACATATACATATATAAAATATACCCACAGACACTTATTTGCATAAAATGGACTTCAAAGTCTGCAGAATTTCAATATTTCTGTATGCAATTAAACCATTGCTATTAGAAAAATTGGAAGATGTAGATAAATATTTTATGTCCAAATACTCTGAATCAGAATCGTTTATAAAACTTCGAAATTCAATGATACCTCCATCCAAGGAACGTAAAAGAGCTTGTGGACCACAAGTGTCCCACTTATATGTGGAACCTTTGGATAAAATATAAGCATCAACATGTCCAAGAGCAACATTTAGTATTTTATAACCTGCACCAGCTGCTTCTACCAAAGTAAATCCAGCATCTAATAGCTTCGATTTTACATTTTCATCTTCCACTCTACTAAGAACAATTGTCTTTTTATCATCAGGTTCCTTGACTATAGAACATTTTCTATTATCATTTTCCACAAATCCCCAATAACAGTTTCCTTTCCACCTATTAAATAAATGATGAAATATATTTAAATAATAATACCTTAGTGAACATAAATTATATGAGTTTTATGTTATTTACTGTGAATCTATGTTCATGTAAAAAGGTTGATTAATTACTCCCACAACTGGAACACCTGTGATCTTTAAGTAGGCTCCAATTAAAACGGTAACACAGCGTAAACCGCTCAAATGTACACCAGTAACATCATCCACATTTTCACCTCCATTTATATAATCTGCAGTTGAATCTAGAAAAGTTCCACGAATTGCTCCTCAGGCATGCTTTATTAAACTATAAAACAAATGAAGAATTTAACAGATAATTTGCTTACCTTTACATAATAACATAACAAATTACTAATAAAACCATAGTAAAAGAAGAAAAATAAAATTAAAGTATACAAATAAAAATATTTACCATATAAATTTCCCACACAGTGTTTCAAGACAAGCAATAGAATTAATATTATTATATCTGTTATATACAAATAATACTAATTAACTTTGGAATATTTAAATCATATTATTTTGTTTCTTACCAATTGGATCAATCCATATACCAAGATCATGTACATTAATATCAAAATCAGATGGTAATTCTGCTACCATTGGGATGTCTAAAACCTGGACATCTTTGTGGACTTCTGTGGCCAATAATTCTGCAGTTGCAATATCACTACCCATTACCTTGGCTAATAATTGAGTTGTTTCCTCTGCAGTAGGACAAACTTCGACCACTATAGATTCACCCAAAGCATTGCTAAATGTATTACTTTCTTCTCCTTGTACTACTTTGGCCAATTCTGGAAACTAATCCTCTATAAATGTTTTGCTATTTAAACAATTGACTCAATACATTTTGTCAAAGTGGTAATAAATTCTGAAATTTACTGTAAAATATAAATGTAGGTAATTTAATGAAACATTATATTACCTTACCTCTAATGCAATGTCATGTTTAATTGTCTCTTGTATTAGAACATCAGCTAAGGTTTTGAAATCTTGAAAGAAACGAGGATTCTTTTCTTCCTCTGATTTTTCTTGTACGAGTAGTTTAAAGAGAGCATCATTGTACCTGCAAGCTCTTGCAATATTTGCTGCTTTCTCAGAAACTCGCAGAAGAACTGATAACAATCTGCTGCCGTCTTTCATTTTAATAATTATATTTCAGATCCAGACAGATGTAATATTATTAATTTGTTATAAGTTTTAATTATTGAACAGAATTTAGTTTAACAAATTTAAACAATCGTGTGTTGTACTAAACGCGTTAAAAACTCGATATGAATCCGTACAAATTGCATTATGTAACTACAATATATTGATTTAATGTAATTATTTAAATATGAAACCTAGCTGCGAATACGAAGTTGCGTTTGACGTTAAAGTCAGAATATCAGAATAGCAAAATAATCATTCATGCATCATAATTAGCAAATGACGCACACGAACAATATTTCCATTTTTATCCTCTTATATTCAGTGTAATATTAACCAAATGTAAAATGTTCTTTATATATAATTAAGTATAAATATAATTCTTTAAAACACTTAAGGACAAAATTTCAAAATCAATAAATTTAATAAATTTATATTTTGAATAAGAACCATTAGCTTTTTAGATTTGTTGTTTGACACATGGTTAGGTTTATGTTTATATTGAAAGTGAACATAACCTCTTCTTTCTTAACCTATAATTATTTACATGTACAAGCGGCACACGAATTGTGCTGATATCATAAATAGTCTGTAAATCCGTATGGTATTAAATCTGTCATCAGTATATTTATTTTATATACATATGTAAATTTGTGTTTTGTGTTATTAATAAAATATGATATTGCAAATATAGTAATAATACAGTATAAACAAATAGGAACTGTTAACTATATTATTTTTTCTACTTGAGAAAACAAATATAATTTAAGTAATTAAAAAGTACAATACTTAATACTCATAGTTTTAATATAAAATATATCTTTGTTAGCCCAATAACAATGACTGCAATATTAGGTGCTGGCATATCAGGTTTATCAGCTGCATATTATGCTCTTAATAATCCAAAGATAACTTCATTAGTTATATTTGAAGCCTCAAATCGTGTAGGTGGATGGATACGTTCCTTGAAACAACCTGATGGAACAATTTTTGAAAAAGGTCCAAGAGTAATTAGAGCTAATTCGCTACAGATATTAGATTTAGTAGAGGAATTAGGACTATCAGCTAAAGTTGTACCTATTAAATATAATCATGATGCAGCTCGAAATCGATATATTTATTCAGATAATACATTGCACTGTGTACCTAATAGTATCAATGCATTGTTTACTAAGAATACACTATTAAATAATTCGTTAAGTGGTCTTTTGTGGCATGATTTTAAGACACAAAAAGTTTCTAAAGACGATGAAACTGTATATGACTTTATGGTGAGAAGATTTGGTAAAGCTTTGCCGGAAAAATTAATTGCTCCTGTATTTTGTGGAATCTATGGAGGTGATATATGTGAGTTGAGTGCAAAATCTTGTATGAAAACTTTATTTGAAGCAGAACAAAAACATGGTAGTATATTGAAAGGCCTTCTACTTAATAAGTTTGATGAAGTTTTAAGAAAAAAGAAAGAAAAAAAAACTAAACCCGAAACTGATACTGAAATAAATATAAAATCAAATAATGCACCTTCACTATTATCCCAAAGAGCTAAAATGGAAGTGTGGCGTATATGGGGAATTGAAGGAGGTTTTGAACAACTGCCTCAAAAACTTGCTAAGAATATAACCGAACGTGGAGTAAATATAAAAATGCAACATAATTGTGAAAAATTAACATTTAACAAAGATTATGTAGAATTAACTGTAAATGGGAAAAGTGAAAAGTATTCCCAGGTTATTTCAAGTTTACCTGCAAACAAGTTAGCTAATTTAGTACAGGAGCAACATCCAAAACTATCCAAGGAATTATGCAGTATACCTACTGTATCAATAGCCGTAGTTAATCTTCAATTCTCTGAAAATGTTTTACCTGTAAGTGCATTTGGAGTTCTTGTTCCACCAAAGGAAAAGATTCCCATTCTAGGTGTGATATTTGATTCGTGTGTTGTTCCTGAAAACTCTAAAATGACAGTATGTATAGATATAAATTATTTATTACCTATTTTTTTGTCCCTATATAATTTTCACATTACTTGATTCAATTTGTTGTTTCTTGAAGTATATTTGAGAATGTCCACATTTTTGCAAAGACACAAACTGATCCTTAACATATAAACATGAATCCTTTGTAATTAAATGTTAGACTAGAAGAACTTCTTAACACTGAATATTTACAATTTTTTAAATCCAGGTACTGACAGTAATGATGGGAGGGGCATGGTTCAAACAGTATTTTAGTAAATGTTCATCGGAAAAACAGTTCAGAACTGTAGCACTCAAATGTGTGAAGGAAATTTTAGGCATTGATGAAGATCCCAAGGCATTTCATGTCTCCATTTTGAAGAACTGTATACCACAGTACACGCTAGGTCATGAACAACGACTAAATCGTATCCACGAATATATCTCCGTGCATAAAATTCCATTAGTGTTGTGTGGCTCTTCATACCAAGCTGTAGGAGTCCCTGACGTTATTCTGTCAGCAAAACAAGCTGTTTCTGATATCAATTAGTTATTATAAATTTACAAAGTTTAAATTTCAATAAAACTTAATCAAACAAATATAATGATTTCTGTTACAATTAAAGAATAAAATAAAACACATGCATAAAATTATTTTAACAAATAGCTAACAAGCCAAAATCCTTGAAAATAGAAGCTACAAATAAACCTAAATTGAAGCATGCATTGTTCAATAAATATGTAGCATAAGAAAAACTTAAACAGTAATCTGAAAAATAATAAGAACATTGATAATTAAGGGAGAAACTAAATATAAACTACAAACACTTAATTTTAAGGCTAAGTAATAAATAATAGCATAATAAATTATATAAAATAGCTTTATATAAATAATTATAAAGAGCAGTTATCCTAAGTCATAATATCTTAAGTAACTAATTGCTTAAATAATTGAAAATTAACAAATAATTTTATCGCCGATACAATATTTGTTTACATTCATATATAAGTGTATATTTATATAATTTATTTACATTTAAAAACTATGAATTATTTATAAAATAAAAACTTATAATAAAAATATGAAGTTTTATTCCTATATTCGATTTTAATATACATATTGTATAAATATGGTACTACATGCAGTTTAAGATGGAAAAAATTAAAATGAAATCTCGTGTATAATTATTATTATGAAATACAATTCAACATTATTGATAGACATTTACTTATGTACTGCTATACATAACTCTTTTTGTATAATAATAGAAACTAAGCGATCTTAAATACATCACCATTTTCCATATATTCCTAAAGTATGTAGAAAAGCATGAAGAACTAAAATGCAGCACACAAGCACATAGCATTCCACATTTATAAACCCTAAATGTGCAACTACTGCAACGCAATGCTTATTTTTAATGATAGCATTATATAATTGTCAACAAAATATTTCTGAAGAATAGCTCATTTATGTCTAAACAATTTCTACTCAAATTTTTCAAAATCACGAACATAAATTTGAAATAAACTTTACAAAAATACAAACAAAGGAACAAAGAAAGACCATGATAACTATTCTCTAATAAAACAAAATATTCAAGCAAAATAAAAAATTATTTTTCATATGCTATAGATACTGAGAGAACGTCAAAAAATTTATTGATTAACAGTACCTGCATATTTAACTTCATCGAATGCTTTTCTAGCTTTCTTTAACTCTTCATTCATTGTTAATAAATCTTTTACTCTTGCATACTTTCTTGGATCTTTTCTGACTGTAAATTAAAATTTTTATTAATTAATTAAAGTTACAAATGTATATAAATAATTTCTCATACCAATACTACCTAAAAATACAATATCTTCAACTTGCACTCGTCCAGTGCGTCCAATTTCCATAGCCCTATGTGTCATTTCAGTAATAAATTCGATAACTAGATCTTCTAATAAATCTACACTCTCTGTGTAAGGGTTTTGATCATCACCAAAACCATACATCATACAACGCAATTCCTTTGAAAATAATCGCTTCCTACCGCCAGGTAATGTTCCACCAATCGGAATTTCAGCTTCCTCATCTTCGAACTGTAATAATTAAATATTTGTTTACACTTTTCGATAGTAATTTCTTTCGCTAATAAATGTTTAATACTTCTAAGAAGGTTATTGTACTAAATGAGTTCTAAATATGGTTCTAAAAAATGACAATGAAGGTTAAAGATTATACGTTCGTATAAAATACAATCAAGTATTAAAATTAATTAAATTTAGAAAATACCTGTTCAAAACCCTCTTCAGTAGTCATAATTGGACACTTTTTAATTTATACAAATTTGAAAACCGCGTAATGTACTCAATGAACGTAAAAGTAAATACTATGAAGTTGTTCAATTCATAAACAGTTCTCGAAGAATTCTAGCATACTTCAGGTAAAATAACAAGCTAATGAAGATACATAAGTATATATGTATGTCCATATGAGAAATAATAAATATTTTGTTGTTAAGCTATGTCGCCAGTGATTCCTCCAGCTAAAAATTGGAAAGAGACAAATCGTTTATTAAAGGAGCAACGAAAGAAATGGCGTGAAGAGAGGTTAGTAAAAAAGTTGAAGAAAGAAGAAGCTGAGGAGTTGCAGAAAGAGGCATCAAAACCTGTTGAACATTTTGAGAAAAAAGATGTTTCAACGATAAGTATTGCGGTTCCTGGGTCGATTTTGGACAATGCTCAATCGCCAGAGTTGCGAACGTATCTTGCAGGACAAATAGCGCGCGCAGCATGCGTTTACCAGATAGATGAAATTGTTGTTTTTGATGACAAAGGAGAAATCACCCAGGATGAAAGGAAAAAAGTGCGAAATGACGAGGTTTTAGGTGAAAGAAGAATTGGCTGTTTACAACTGGCTAGAATATTACAATATCTCGAATGTCCACAATATTTGAGAAAGTACTTTTTCCCATTACATAAAGATTTACAATATGCTGGAGTATTAAATCCCTTAGATACTCCACATCATTTGCGTCAATCCGATGTATCTTTGTATAGAGAAGGAGTGATCTCAAATAAACCAGTTAAAGGTGACAAAGGTTCCTATGTTAATGTTGGATTATTAAATAATGTTCACGTGGACAAAGTGTTAACAGCTGGATTGAGAGTCACTGTAAAAATACCACCAGACCAACCAAATCCAAAAAAAATGAAAGGATTTATTGTACCTCCTAACATTCCAAGATCAGAAAGCGGTGTATATTGGGGATATAATGTAAGACTAGCAAATAATCTTACAGAAGCATTAACACAAGGTCCTTATGAGGATGGATATGATTTGACAATTGGAACTTCAGATAAAGGAAAGTCTGTTGATGATGTAGAAGCTAAAAGTATAAAATACCATCATGCCTTGATAGTATTTGGTGGGTTAAGTGGGTTAGAGGCTGCATTGGATGGTGATCCTAATTTGGATGTGGATGATCCATCTTTAATATTTGATAAATACTTAAATACTTGTCCTCAACAAGGATCAAGGACAATTAGAACAGAAGAAGCTATTCTGATTACTTTGGCAGAATTAAGGACAAAATTATCTTCTAAAGTTGCTCCATTACCAAATCCTCAATTTAACAGTTTTGTAGATAATTGAATTATGAGTGAATACAATAATAAATGTAAGTAATAATATTTATACCAAATAAAAGATTTGTATTTTTTATTTTTTTACCCAAACATTGTATATAATTATAAAAAATTGTTAACATATACATGGTGTGTTAATTTGATACTTTATTAACATTATTTTCAGCTACTTTGTATTGCACAGTTTACTGTATCTTTCAAAGTTTTTATAACTTTAGCTTGATCAGAAGAACCTATAACAGCAGTTCCAGAAACAATCATGTTTGCACCAGCCTAAAAAAGTATAATATATATTTGAGATTTCTTTACATATGTTTATGTTATAATATTATATTAAATTAAATCTTAATACTCATACTTTAGCACATGCATCAATAGTAGCTGGTCCAACACCACCATCTACTTCTATGTCCAATGTAGGATAATTTTTCCGTAGCCATGATACTTTTTCCATCATTGGTTCCATGAATTTTTGTCCACCAAAACCTGGTTCAACAGTCATAACTAACACCATATCTGCTAGATCAACATATTCTGCAACTGTATCCACTGGAGTTCCGGGTTTAAGTGCTACTCCAACCTTTTCATTTAAAAAAGGGAACATAATTGTTAAATAGAGGAAGCTACAGACTGTTAAATAAGCAGTTACATAAATTACATACTTTCATTCCCGCTTCTCTTACTTTTCTACAAACTAATGGAACATCCTTCACAGGCTCAACATGAAATGTATATTGATCAACACCGGCATCAGCCATAGGTTCTATCCACTGAAACAGAAGATATATTTTTTTTACATATGAAAACATAAACATTAGTTTACTGTAACTAATCAGAATTGTCTGTTGCTCAATGGAAACAAGTAAACTCAAGCATACCTGATCTGGATTAGATACCATCATATGTGTTTCAAAAAATGTATCTTTTATTTTGCTACGAAGGCATTTTACTAACGGGTGACCGAATGTAAGGTTAGGTACAAAGTGTCCATCCATAACATCTAAATGTAAATAATCGGCACCATTATTAACTAATCGTTGTGATTCCTCCGCAAGTTGTGCTAAATCAGCGTTTAAAATAGAGGGTCCAATTTTTGCTGTCAATTTTTTCGTCATTTTGAACAGGAAATTTCTGTGAACGCGTAACACGTGTTTTCAGTTAAAATGATAAAGCATTATCGAATGTCCTAATGATCTTATGTACAAGGTCATTGGATTAGACTTGCTAAATGAAATGTAAAATATGCTAAAAAAAAGTTCTGTAAAAAATGAAATTGTAGGATGGAAATACATCAATTTATGAATTTTGTAGGAAATTAAACATTGGTTTATATGTTAAAATAAAATGAAGTGACATGATGTTAGTCCATAAAATGAAATATGAAAATTGTATAATAATACAATTATGAATGATTAATACTAGCAAATAATCGAAGTCAGGAAGGATTTTTTTCCAAGTTTTATTATTGAACAAATGATATAGTTGTTCAAACAAAACTACGACTGAAAATTGGGGAATTGGATAAAAAATTGATAAATACCATATGAAAGGAAATATATTTATTTATATGTAAAAATAAAGCGAGTTAATACATTACGATAGTTAAAAAACGGAAACAAAATGGTGAAAAATCAAAATAACGAAAGAAAATCAATGATAATAATTAATACTATGCAGTAAATAATAAACGAAGTAGTAATCGAAGCCAAAAGGGCAACAATTTCTTTTTCACCGGGTTATTTATGATTTAATAACGATACACTCTTAATATTAAATGAAGTATTCTTCATTACATTTGCCTATAAGATCGGCTCTCGATCTTATTGTACGTACACAATAAATAAATAATTCGTTTAAACTATACGAAATATCGCTCAAGAGGTACCGCAATACATAGATTAAATATATTAAATATTAAAATAGCTTAAAATTGCTACCTTAAATCACTAAAATTAGAATTCTAATCAAATACAAAATTCTTTGGCATCCTAAAATAGTTTATAAAATTTTAAGTATAAAATAGTCCGTCGTAACAGTAACATAATAAAGCGTTGCTAATTCTCCAGCACGTTGCCGAGTTGTCAGTAGTAAAAAAAAGAAATGCTTTCGTATAAAATTATACAAAGTGCGTATACTGAAACAATACCATTTAACGAACACGGAAACTTTGCGCAAGAGACTGTATTTTATCCAATATGCTTCGCACGTCGTACAATGAAAAGGAGATCAATCCAAGCAATTGAGGCTCGTTTTTTTGACAATTCTTCAGTTACCCGTCCGATGAACTTCTTTTTCTGGCTGTAAACGGAAAGTCTATATTTTAAAACTTGTATTATCAATTGTAGTTACATTATAAAATATTTATGATATATTTTAGGTGAGGATAGTACGTGTAATAATGACAAAAAACGTTGAAACTTACGCGCACAGGGTACAGGAATGTGCTGACGACTTGTTGACGATGTCCGGATTTAGCCTGACAAGTGTAACCACCCATGTCTTTCCATAAGAGTTCCTCTATCAATAGATCACCACTATCCAACACTCTGTGTCGCAAATTCGTTGATAGACTTAGAGGTACATTAAAATTATCCAACCAAGTAATTTCTGGCGTTGGTTTGCCACTTGCTCTACACGGCAGCACCACGGTTGCTCCTATATTAGCTACCAATGTGGGTGAGTAGAGGGTGATTGTTGGGTCACTTTCGGAACTGCAATTACCACTAACTCCTTCACCTGTAATGAACAAATTTTAAACTCATAACATTTCAGGATGATGCGGCTTTTGGAGTGGACTAGTTCTATCAAGCATGGCCAAGGTTGGAAATTTGAAAATGGATTTAGAAATTTGGAAATTGGGACTCTGAAGATTTAGGAGTTTGCAGAATAAGAGAAAATTTAGAGAAGCCTTATCATTTTATGGATCTGGGTCAGGCGAAATATTTGAAGAATTTAGATTGCAAAGAAATTAGCGATCGTAGTTAAATTCAATTCAATTAATAAAATTGTATAAGTTGAGTGATCAACGGTTATCGAAACGTACGAGGTACATATATTATAAAGGACGGACATTTAAATGATTGACAGTTAATTGTTAATTGTATGCCACTTACTGTTAACCCGCAGCTCCGTAGGAGTGGATATCTTCACCTCTCTCGCTGAAACCGACGCACAGTAGATCAATCCAGCGTCATCCGGAGTAACACACTCTATCACGAGCTTCGAAGTAATTCTGGCCACTCCTTTCCACTCGTCGGACGGATCGTACAAAGAATTTGTGCTGACTTTGACATAGTTGATGAGCTGTCGCGAAAAAATATTCGAAATTAATATTTTCTTCGTTTTCTTACATTAGTGGAGATAACACCAGAACAATTTTTATCTAAATTCTTATTTAGAAAAATAAATACTACTCTTGCCACTTGCATACATTGCCACTTGACAGTTTGCATACATTTAATGTTAATTTTTGGAATTTAATTCGGTTGTTCTAGTGTTAAGGTTTTCTTGATATTCACTTCTTCGTTGGTGCCGCTTCCTGTGAACCATAAAATTTCCGGTGGCGGGCTACCGCTGGCTTTGCATTCCAATTCCACCCTGCTCCTGTAAGGAAACAAATTGTTCACTTATTTGTTAGCTTACATGTTATAAATGTTAGATCAGTGATGGGCCACTTCATTTGATCTCTTGATTTTCAAGTTTCCAAATTTTCTAATAATCTCTCAAGTTTTTAAATTAACTTCTAAGTTTGTACATTTTTAAATTTTTAAATCAACTTTCTGAATTTGTAAATTTATAAATTTAAAAATGTTTCAATTTCCAAGTAAGTCTCTTAAATTATTAAATATCCAAATTACCAAATTTGTAAATCTCTTTCTAAATTAAAGTTTGATATTTCTCTTTCTAAATTTACAAATTACTAAATTTCTGAATTTGGCACTTGATCTGCCCATCACTGGTTTAAATTACTATTATATTTACATTTTTGTACATTTTTGTATACAACACTTACCCCACGGTTGTCTTAATGCCGTTCACCGGATGTTGATTGATTTTGGTCCATGGTTCCACAGGCTGGAAATTCAAATTATATTTTACTTATATCTCTTTAAAATTAATTTATTGTTAATCTATAACTTTGAGTGTTTAATTTTCGAAAATATGTCAAACGTGCACAATAAAATTTGTTCATACGTTTTACTTAAAAATGTGAAGTTTGTTCATTGCATTATTGTAATTTGTACAAACAATTTTTAGGGTTTTCCAATATTTTGTCAAATGTAAAATGAATTTTTCTTAATTACTCGGGCTACTTTCATCAAAATACACAATTGGTTTAATGTAATTTAAGTGCACACTTGTCGTTAGTTGAGTTAAGTGCATAATAAGCAAATATTTAGTAGTTCACATCAATTGGCGTTGTACCGAATAGTGTTTTCTATTTACCAATTACTTTTAAAGGAAACACTCATAAAATTCTTAGTACATTCTTTGTAATATATTCAGCACTAAAATTTTGAACCTGTGTCTTTTAGTTGAAAATTGAAAGAGTAACTAATTGTTATAATAAACTTTAAAAATAGTAAGATCTCAAAATTGAAATTATTGAAAGTTTTGTTAAATCAAATTTAAGGCAAAAATGATTCACAAGTAAATAATAGAAGACATCATAATCTTCTGTAAATAATTTTCTGTACATCAGTAGATATAGCTTATAGAATAATTCTAGTCTGATTTATTTCTAATTTTAATATGACTATGTCAAAGAGGGAAACAAATTTTAATTTATTTGGTACAAATGTAAGATTCAGAATGGGACCCCCTGAAAAATGGCGACCGGTACTGCTTTTACCGGTGGTGTCGTAATCCTCGCTGTGGTACCAAAAATGATTAGAGTTTTCACAAGTAGAAAACTCGTGTTTCAGATTCATCGAACTCGTTACTTTTTTGTAGAACCAGTGTTAAATAGTGGAAATGTACGAAGAATTGTCATTACCTTAGTCTCCGAAGACTGCGTGCCATAATCAGTCAACGGAGTCAAGAAATTGGAGTTCTGCTCTACTATCTGTCTGCCTAAACTCCTACGTTCAGCAGCTCGTTCAACAGCATGCCGCGGCAGGAACGTGAAGGGACGTCCCGAAACCGTGTAGGACAAGCCGATTACACAAATAAGATTGATCAGCATGGAACAGGATTGCATCTGAAAACACAGCAGCAGCCGTTGAATGAGCGAAATTCATGATTGTAACATTTAACACGGTTACGGGATAACGATGTTACATCAAAGAACCGATTTAATGAAAGGACATTGTGCAATGATTGAATCAGAGCGAGGAGGAACATTAACGTCACGCTCTTTTCGCAGAAACGGCACCCGGTCCAATATATAACAACGCGTATTTAATTGTCCGGTTAGGTGCGCGCGATTTATAATATCGATTCATTCGACCTTCCTCGAGGATACGAATAAACACAATTGGCAACAATGAAATTAAACTCTTGAGAACGCGACGATAATTAAATATCTGCAGTAATAACGAACAACATGCATTCCTTCCTTTCTACCAGTCCCATTTCACTTCGTGTATCGGTTCAACAATTTCGCCGATAAAACCGTCTCGTGATTTACCACGCTTTTCGTACTGACGCGATTTCCACAGAATTTTCGCTAACGCGTCAATGTCGCGCTGGAATGCTTTACGATTTTGTAATCGAATAGCCCGAACAAATGTTCGGGCCGAAGAAAAGCGTGAGTCAGAGTGTGAGGTAAGAGTGTAGATGGGTGTGCGGGTGGCATGGCTTGCTCGTTAAAGAGGGCATCGAAATCACCAAATTAATGATTTCTTTATCTACCGTAAATATACCTGAATACCTTCGGTGTGCATCCTCGTGACGGGGTGCGCAAAGAATGCCTGAGCTTTCGAACGCCGCCGGCTTTATATTTAATCTGTGCCTCACGATTCCTCCTCTTCGACACGTCCGTTAAGAGTTTTATAGCGTGAACGTGCGAGTCGTGCCGATTCGCACAACTCGGGATATATGTACCTCGTTTTTTTTTCTCTTCCTCAAACAAACGTATATATCTCGCGGACGAAATTTAGATGCTGTACACACAATTTTATCTTGGGCCGTTGCGTCTGGTCTCGTCCCGTCTCGTTTTGTCCCGCCGTTTTGTTTCTTCATTTTCGTTTCTTTCGGGCTCTCTCACGAGAGGAAGGAAGGTCACGCGTACCGTTTAAACAAGATTAAGTAACTTGCCCGTTAACGAGGCAACATGTTTGGAAACGAATTCGCGCGCGCGTTAATGAACACATATGCGGTGCAAAAAAATAGGGGAGAATCTGGGGACGATCATGGTGTGGCTATGGTGTAACGTGTGAGTAAGATTTTTTGTTGCAAATACGCGCACAGGCGTCCCGAGGAGGAGTTAAAAGTGGCCTCAACTTCCGAGATATTGGTCGCGTTATCTTCCCATAATGAGACGAGTAATTTCTTCCATGTTTTAATGGAATCCAACACGGGGTGTCTATATTTAACCAATTACGGAAAGGATCGTTTGTTTTAACTTATCTGTATAATAATTAGTTGCGTAAGCAGAACGAATCGTGGTTATTATATAAATCGGACCGACAAGGTACAATCGGCTATCTGAAACATTTATATACGTGCGAATTACGAGAAAATACTATTCGATAATTGAAACATTCTTTTTTTTTTCTTCGCATCGATTAATCCCAGAACAATTATAACGCAATTGAATGGACAAAAACAAGTTTTAATCGAGAGTTTCAAAAGAATTGTTTTTACAAGTAAAATTATTGAATAATCACGATTTGTTTCTCTCTGTAAAATTAATTGCTAAAGATTTCCAATAATGTATTCGTAACGAGGTGTTAATGAAGAAAAGATAGAATGTATTGAGCGACGATTTCCAGGTGATTATTTTCTTAGAAAACTATTTAAATACCTTGAAACTTAACAATGTTGGAACCTCTTAAAATATAAACAGCGAAATTTAGGAGCAGCGAAAATCTGAAACAGAATCCGATAATTGAGGAATATCCCGAGCAATTTTTCGTGAAAATATATGTCTATAAATAGAATACTATTGCCCACTTTCGTAGCCGTAGAACACCGTTAAGAAAAAATTCTACGATTAACAATAATTTGGTGCTCTTCGCGTTAGCGTTTCTGTCATTCATTTTATATATAGAACACGTGACTCAAAGTTTTTCGGTATTACAGAATATCTCTCGTTACGAGATCTTACCTTCTCGGTCCGTGATCACGACGGATAATTGTCACACGTGGATAAAATTCGCAGAAATATCAGACCCGGTACCGCTATGAGATATAACTTTTGATAAAGATAATCGCGCCGGAGATGCTTTCTAGGAGCGCACATCACGGGAGGAGGTTTCGAACCGAATGATGCAACTTCTTATACAATCTTCGCATCTTCCCTATGATCTCGCGCCCTCTTTCCGCGGAGCCCTTTAACGTGTCTTAATCTAGAGATGATATCGAGGAGACCATAAACCGCGATAAGAAAATATGCAGTGTCATACATCGAACTTTCTTCTTTTAATCACCCTCCTTACAAAATACGTTCAGGGTATCTCTGACTAATCTGCAGAACGAAATGCTTGTAAATTTCTATGGAATCGTTGCGAGTCTTACCGTTTCTGCCGGAGTTGTGAAAACGAAAGGATTCACTAATCAGTTTGTCAGCAGCGAATAAAAATACTGACTGAGTGACGAGGAACAGTTATTGACACATTTATATATTTCGAATGTAGCGATGGGCGCCCTCGCTTATCCCCGATTGGACGGCAAAGTTAGGAGTAGGGCAATAAAAACCACACCAAACAATTGAATTCATTATCCGCGCGTCTCGTTTGTGCACACGTAATAGTACCCAATTTACTTCCACCCTCATCTATGCTCATCGATTTTTACTTCGAAAGAACTGTCACGATAATTAGTTTTATTGAAACTGGTCATAGCAGGAAGGAGACGTTCGCAATTACCCCCAACGAGCACCTCCGTTGGATCCAAGACATTCGGCTGCCGAAACTTTTGGACCCCGCTATTTGCCCGCCGAGCTCCGACGGGAGAACCGACAGGAACCAGTGAAAACGATTATACGGGAACAATAAATTGAGAGGTAATTGATCTTGTTTCATCACGAAACGATGACTTATCGTTGGACCCACATTCGTAGTTTTCAACTTTTTCTTATCGAACACGTTTCAATCTGTCGAAAACTGCTGGTGTCCACATTTCTATCTGTAATTTATATACTTTTTATTTTATTCGATGCAATTACTTATTTTTGTATAGTGACTTTATGTATATTTTTTAGATTTTAACTATATCGAGGCTTTCATAGGAGAAAATGAGTTTAACTATTTTCTTGGAAACTTGTTAACGATAATTAAATATTGCTTATTTTAATTAACTCTTGTCTAGAATCTTGAGAAATTATTTTATCTAATAACTAATGATTATTTTATCTAATAAGTTACTCATAATGTACAGTGAATAAAATAACTCGATATGATTACCAGAAGAAGACAATATTTTATATAATACAATTTTAATTTTATAGAATTAAAATTATTATGATTTTTATAGAATACAATTTTAATTTCATTTTTTCATTATTTAATAATCAACAGGGATCATGAGATTGAGAACCACTACACTGTACTAATAAATCATGTACTCCCTTTATAATTTACGATTTTAATGGCATACACTGTGTTTACAATGTAAACAACATAGTTTGAAAATCTTTGGAAATTTTATAGCATATCATATACCATTACAACTGCTTCAACTTAAAATCGAAATAGAATGAAAAATTATGTTGGTGATAAAAATTTTAGTTATATCGTTAAATTTTGTATAATTTTTATTAATGTCGCAAAATATACATCTGTATTTTAATTTCATTACGTAACCAAAAGAATTTCGTAAAGTTCTTGAAATGCATTCGAAATTAATAAAAACTAGAATTGAAAATTGAGCAAATTAGAAAGAAATATTTTTGTATATCACAATCACAATGATATAATTCTAAAAAATTTTTTATTTTTATTTCAAATCGTTTCTTTTTCTAATCAGAAATATTTCTTTATTGTAAATGACAAAGTGCTCGAAAGTTTTTAATAATTAATAGACAAGAGAAATAAGAAAACTCCATAAAAAGAAAAAAATAATAACAATAAAGTTACATAATTAAATTATTTTACATAGAAACTAAAGTACGAAAAAAGTGTCAATGTAACATGTTAATGTGATAAGTGTGAATACCAAAAATACCAATGTTCAAGGTTGTATGAAAAGGATTCGTTTATTCATGAGATAACGTATTCCTCGTAATTGATGATTCATTTCACAATTTTCATTTATTATTTTCATTAGTTTTTTCGCTTGTTCGATTTGATTACCTGCGGTGATAATATGGAATCACGTATCACAATCAGCGGATGTTTTATCGTCGATGTTGACAGAAATGTAGTATCATCCTCAATCTGTTGCATTATGTTATATTAAGAGAAAAACAGGTTAATAATTAGAACTTTAATAAAATGTTAATCATTGTAAATAAAAATTATAAAATAACCAAATATTTTCAAGTACAAAATGAAAAAATATTAACTACAATATAAATTTTCAAATTTTATTTACATCAGTGTTTTACAATAAATGATATATCACTTATACAACTAATATTACATGTACAATGATAAAGAAGTAATTTATAATTTACGACGATTTTTCTTCGATAGCAAGAATTAACTTGGACGTAGTTGCGAGATCTTTTTCTAAGTTTTCAAAATTCGTATCTACCTCTTTCGTTCCTTTCACTACATCTTGTAAAATCTGTAAATTAAAGGAGAAGACAATCATTCATATTGAATAAAAAAGTAAACATCTAATATAAGAAACTAGATTTTTTTATGGCGAACATAACCTCTAACCATTCTTATGCTTTTATAAAGCAATAAATCTTCATCGTCGTCTTCACGATACGAAGAATATCCAAAAAATGACACCGAAGAAGCATCACTGTCCGACATATTCGATCTCTTTTCCAATTATCGGTTTTATATCAAAAATTTCAATTACACGCGCTCTTTTTCAAGTCAAATACTGTCAACTTCTATTTACGTATTATTTCATAGAAATTCCCTAGCTAGTTCATTAATTGTTGAGCTGAAATTGTAGTCTGTTCTAATACTTAGAATGCAATTTGAGCTCAAGAATTTTCCTTGTTTTCATTGCAAATAAATGTTTGAATTGAATTTGATTAAATTTTTATATGTAAGATCATTCTCATCAGACGACGAATTTTGTTCATTTGACTCTGATTGGTGCAAGCACTTTTTGTAACCAAAAACAACGCATATGCGCATTTGAAATTTTCATGGCGCCAAACTTAGATATTCAGTGATCTTTTATTTAGGAATTTAGAAATTTGCACATGCAAATATGCAATTTAAATGTAGAACTTTTACTTATTTTCATTGAAATCCATCTTTTAATTCAATTGAAGTGAATTTTATAGGTTTTTTTTAAATCGTTCGTAGAACTGTTTTGTTGTATAGTTCATGATATCGATTCTCACACAGTTTCGAATAGGTTTGAAAGAGTGCGCTAGAAACTTGTACATGTTTCGTATTCATCTGACTTTCTAAGATACGATTAGTTCAAATTGTTATTATGATTACAATTGTTACAAATGTTGAATTAGGTTACTTATAAAATGATATTATATGTGTATAAAGTTTACCGTTAGATGTTAAAATAATTTTTGTCAGTATGGAAATTTACATATTAATGTGACGTATACAATATAAACAATCAAGAATGAAGGCGTAAGTGTTGAAGATTAAGTTACTATCAATGATTATAGATTTCTTGTGATTAATAATTTATAAAAACATTACACACATTATATTTAATATTCTATATTATTACAGGATTTAAGAACATTATTTTATATCTTTGGTTGGCTGACATAACACAAGAAGAATGTTATCTTTTATAAAAACCTGTTATACTCTGGTTATAGTTGTTAATAGATACCATTGAAATGATTTAGTCATTTTTCCTAGTATGTTTGTATAGAATCTATAGTTTGTGAAACCATTCCATTATGATGGAAGCGCAAACAGATGTTTCTGTTTTGCGATCCCCAGTCAATTTGAGACACATGAATACAGGCAATGTTTTTTATACACCTTTAACTTCATTTGCTGGTATGTACATATATTAACTATAGTCATATTTTCTCTATCAATAATAATTAGCTGTTAATATTTTTTTTTGTTACTTTTAATTGTTACAGAAATGTGGTATCAGATATTTTTATGGGCTCTATTTTCTTCCATTTTTGTCCATACCATAGCTGGTGCAATTTGTTTTGCTACTTTAAGGCAACACAAATATGGAAAGTATGTATGAAGTTATTAATTAAGTTTTTCTGAACTTTTATTCTTTTAGAATATAAAGTAACTAAATAAATTTTGGTTTAAAGATTCTTCCCATTGCTGATTATAATAATGGGTATATTATTACCATTAACATCAGGAGTTCTTAGCTCTGCTGCTGTTGCTTTTGTATACAGAGCTTCTCGATATCCACTGCCACCACTGTATGCATTACTTTGGGGTATCGGACAGACTGTTGTAGCAGGATGTGTTGGATTTACCAGAATATTAGCAACTTTATAACATGAAACTGTTTGAGAATGAATGGTGCACGAGGTGTATTGTTACTCAGAAATGTATGTAAGGTATTCCAAATATTATTGACATCTTAAATCAAGCAAATAATATTTTACTGATATTATAGCAATAGACGAGAATATAAAATTTGTACATTTATGAATGTATTATACTGTACAAATGTAATGAAAATTATAATTAAAATGATATTCATGTTAATAGATTTTCAAGTTAATTAAAAAGATTGTAAATTTTATTTGTTATTTATAAAAAATGTATAATATTTTTTAGTTTTAGCTGCAATTTTTTATTTTAATGTTCTATCCATTAAATATCTTTATTTCTTATTGCAAAATATAAACTTTTGGAATATATTTTTACACAAATAGGCAATACTTTATATTTATGTACAATTATATGCATTCATTGTTATTGTTTATCAAGTTTTAAATGTTGTTTGTAATTATTTGCAATATTTTTTATTTCTACCAACCCAGCTTCTAACTCCTTCTGAATATCAGATTTTGTAGCTTCATCCGAGGAAGTTAAACTTTTCAGTACCATATCTGTAATATATACAATAATTTAATTAGATCATATAAAATATATCTACATCATATATACAACAGTTATTAATAATATGTTTAAACTATGAATTATTTCGTACCATGATACTTGGATAGTATCTCCATTGTTGAAGGTAGTAAATGTATTTGAAGAAATGAAAGAACAGTGGACACATGTCTTCCAGACATGTATAAAACATTTTGTGTTACACCAATAAATAATATACTCGTGACTAAATGTAATGCTAGTGCAGGATCCTGTGTAGTATTAAGTTCTTCTAGTAAAGCTTCTCTATGACCCAAAATAAAGGGTCTTTCTTTCTTTTTATCATACTTTTTTAATACTAAACAGCAAGTTGCCATTGCTGGTTCTGTAACATTCAGGAAATCATCTATGGAATTTCCAGTAATTGATTTGTGTACATTCATTAAAGGTTCCTTGACATCTTCAGGCACATCTAATAACATCTTTTGTCTTGTTTCTGTAGTAATATTTTCCGAAAGTTGAAGCATATTTTGTTGTGCAGCTAACTTAAACAATTCGTTCACAAATTCTGTGCCAACAGATTTTAGTAGGTACTTCGTTAAAGCAGGCTGGTCTGTCTTATCCATATGTTTAATACCTTTGTCAAATATTCTCATATTTGTTACTAAAACATTAAGACGTTCTTCAACTACATTTAAATTGGTAGTTTTGTTATTTTGTGCTAATTGTTCTGCCATATGTATAGCATGATTGTTTATTTTTGGTTGCAAATATGATGCCAATTCTTCCGCTAATTCATCAATTATTGATATATTATCATCTTTCATAATTTCATTTGTTATGTCTTCCATAGAAACTAATTTAAGTTCTATCTTTCCAGAAGTGACTTTCACATTTTCGTCATCAGATTCATTGTCACGATTTTTTCCTTGTAAATATTTCTTTTTAGTCGTTTTCGTTTTTGTTTCTCTTCCCTGACTACCGCCACCTGCTTTACCACTTGTAGCTTTCTTTCGACGTTCTTCTTTTTTATTTGCCCTATTTTCAAGTATTAAATCTACCGATTTAGATTTAATTCTATTTTCTGCTATCGTTTGAAACCATTGTCCACTGGCTACCGCTTCTCTGGCTTTTGTTTCTGCGATTGTCTCAAACGATTTAGTTAATGATTGTAAAAATGCGTCGGATATTACTACTGTTTTTGCAAATACGTATGTATTGTTGTTCATCTTTTTTTCTGCAATTTTAAGAAGCATTTCCATATCTTTATCGGTAAATACAGATGGTAGAAGGGGACTGATATCAATAAATGATCCAGTGGCAACAGCTTCTTCAATATTTGCGTCAACTTGATCCATAATATTGGTACCAATAGCAACAGAGTCTAAGAAAATTATTTTTTCATTTGGAAAATGACGTTTTATGAAGTTCGGTGGATCCGATATTCCAAGACGAGTAAGTGCATCAAATTCTAGTAATAGATAATCAAAAAATTAATATATGCGAACATTTAAAGTATTTTATATTATGAAGTATAAGACCCACCTAAATAACCATTCTGTTTATAAAAATTATCTACCCATTCATTTTGACTTTTAGAATATATAGTTGGTATATAAAGACTATTTGTTCCCTGTTTTCCTGCTATTATACCCGGAATTTGTTTCATTTCTTGTAAACTGTCTAGAATTGCTGTAAACAACAAACAAATATATGTTCATATATTAAAATTCTAAAAGCATTACTATATATGATATATATAAATGAACTTATACTGTATACTTACAAAAGAATATTCTTTCTGAAACAGAACATTGTCCTAAAATTGCAGATAATGGTGTGGGTTTTGTAATAGCTGATAACGCTCCTCTTACTTTAGCTTTGTTTCTAGCTATAAAACTTTCTGTGTAAAAAACTTTAATATCTTGTGTGTCTTGTTTTCCAAATATTGTCTTCCCCAATTCTCTTTCTATTAATGATTGTAAGAATTCAGCTGGCAGATCATAATGTATTGTTAGTTCTGTTACATTGATACAGCCATGTTGCATTAATTTGTCATTAATTTCCTCTGCAATTCTATCCATGTAACTTTTATCGATAAGTTGGCCAAGTATTATTTTAAGGCCTTTATTGTGCTTCTCTATTTCAGATGCCACTTTCGATACTTGAGATAAATTAACATTAAGAATTTGTGCCAAATCAACCAGGTTGATTCTTCCACCATGAATGTACAACTCATTTTTAATTTCCCTCCCAAGATGCTGTGGTGTAACATATTCTTTACCATCATTAGTAAATATTACATCCAGTAACTTATTTTCTATTAACTTTGTTACGATTTCTATACAGTTACGCTCTGACAACCTGCACAAAATTAAAAAAATGTAGTAAAGTAATTAATCACAAGATTGTAATTTATATGACATTTCCATAGTTTTATATAAACAATAATTATGGCCATAGATTTACTGTACATGCAACAAGTTATATTATAAATGTATAATATTCACTATGGTCATAAAAATTGTAATAGTTTGAATTCATTTGATATCATGAAAATTGCAATTTCATTGTACAGCTGTTTAAAATCAGTTTACAATAAACGTAACTGAAAATGTAAAATTACTAAATAAAAACAAAGAAGGCAATAAATATTTGTATTCCATAAAAGTAGCCCATACTTTTGCAGAGTAGAACTGAGTTGCGCCTTTTGAAAATCAGCGGCCAATCTTTTAACTTCATCCCAATCTACCGTACTCATTTTGAAATATCAAAATTTGACTTCACTGCCAGCTTGTACTTGACACTGATAAAAAAACTGTCAGAAAAGAAAGATACATAATTGTATAAATTCAATCTCACGCAGAGACATCTGGCATCATAAATGATAATCTTT
Source organism: Megachile ligniseca (assembly GCA_945859555.1). Taxonomy (NCBI): domain Eukaryota; kingdom Metazoa; phylum Arthropoda; class Insecta; order Hymenoptera; family Megachilidae; genus Megachile; species Megachile ligniseca. Next base: position 5,494,260 of record OX243792.1, read on the forward strand.
TCAAGAATAGTGAAATTTATCAACTAGGGAATTATACAAAATTATTATCAAGTGTATAATAAGGATGTACTGTTCTATTAAAAATAATATTTTTATTATTGTTAAAAAAAAGATATCGATTTGTTGTACATTTCAAATTCAGTGTTATTTGACAAAAATATAGGGTATAACTTTTATGCACTAAACTGTTGGCAGGAATTTTTATTGAAACTTTCTAGCAAAGAGTTTCTAGATAGAACAATTTTTAAAGTATGTAATGTTTCGCACGTGTAGTATATGAATTTGTTATTATTTAAACACACTTGAAAATAATTTGAGTAAATAAAATGCAATATTTTTATTGTGGAAAATTAATTACCAAGATCTACCTCAAAACTTGTGCTGTGAGATAACAATATTACCAAGTATAAGGTTAGACTGTGCATGTTATATTATTGATTAGATGTTTTGTTTTATTATTTGGTGGTTTATCATCTTTATTGTATTGTACAGTTAATAATATATGTGATTAGTGAAATTAATTTTATGTATTAATAATTTCTCATTTGGAAATTCATGAAAATATGTGATCAGTTAACAGATTGTTTACATAATAAGTTTCTACAATTGTTAGATTGTATAATACTCCAATGAAATCGTAAAAGAATAAAGTACATTTGACAATAATAGTATGAATGAGTGATGTGATTTTAATAAATGTGGTTTGTTATGTTAGTTGTAAGTGATTGTCCATATAATTAAATTAGTAAAACAAACAAAATTTTTGGTTTAAATGAATCTGTTGTGATGTCACCCTTTAATCATATTGCATGAGAATTTACAAAAAAGGGCCACGTTAACACATAACAAGTTTAACAGAAATTAAGGAAAAAATAATTTTGTTTGATTTAACATAGAAATAAAGTCAAAACAAGGTATAAGAAATAAATAATTAGTGTGAATTCATAAAAAGTTGATATGTTATGACAGCAATATAGCATCAATTTTAGTCTAATATATATACATACTAAGGAAGATAAAGTGTATTTATACTGTTCACAATAACATAAATGTTTCTATGTCTGTCACTAAATCTTTATTATAATTTATAAGTAATGGTAATTAAAGTTAGAAGAAAATATGTATTTTGATGGTATAAGTAAATAATTTATAAATATTTAAATTGGAATGTTTTGTTCCAACTTAAGTGAATTTTAATAATACAAACATTATAAACTAGTTATAAGTTTTAACAATGAAACTATGTTTCCTAATAATTGTATATTTCAATTTTAAAGTGATTGTAAAGTATTGTAAATTATAGAATACATGTCATATATCAAATATATTTTGTTTATTTATCAGTTTTAAGTTATAGTTTATGAATTTGTATGTTTTTCATTTATAAACACCTTAATAAATAATTTATATCCCTTTTTTTGTTACTCTTCATTTAACAGGCTCATTTAAATTCAGATTCCCCATTTTTATGCAATTTAAAATGCCTCATAATGCAATTTTTATATTTAAAAGAAATATTAATTAGCATATCTATACATTTAAAATACATTTTTTTAGATTCCAAGTCTCAAAATTACAAAATTACAAAATTCTATCTTTCTACGAAAAAATCATAAATCTTTCTGCAACTACACATACAATTAATCACAGTAGAATCAGTCGTATCTGGCAAGACACGGGATACAATGGATTACTGAGGCTATTAAAGCTCAGCTTTTTAATATAATTCTTAAATTTGCTATTTTATAATTAGTACAATTTTACCGGTATTTAGAACTATCTTATTCCTTTCATTTCTTAATCTTAATTATTTAATCAAAATAAATTCGTAATATCACCGGTAACCAACATGGCGGCGAACATGTCAATTCATACTCGCATTATTAAAAAAATTTTAATCCATTACTCTAAAATCATTATTTACATTAACTCGGATTCTTTCTAACTATACTGTTCTTCAAGTTGAATATTTACTCTCTTCTTTAAATTCAGTTCTCTGTTATTCCTCATACATGTTTTACTTACAAAGTACGTCGTTTCTTCGTTATTATTAATTTAATTTAGAAAGCCGCGGTGAAGTTTCCATACCTTTGTAATTAAGTCTCTCCTTCAATAGGATAATTATGAATAGCATTGTGTAAGGAGGATATTTAAACATAATATTTACAAACGTTGATTCTTAGACCAAAATTCAATTCGGATATAAGGATCATTATGTAAGTAATAAAATATACATAACAAAGGAACGAAAAAGTGTGACTGTTCCATCTGTCTTCTGCGTATTTGCTCGTTATTCTTGCTCGACGAAAGTTTTATTCGAATAATAGCCAGCACTTCTGTCAGTAGGCAGTAAGATTCGTTCAAGTGATACATGTCGAACTCGCATGTGTCCTCTTCGTCCGTCGCTTTCACGTTTGCTCGCTCGGTGTCTCGTTGGGCGCATTATAGTCCTCTTCTAAACGCGGAACTTTCGACCTCTCATTTGCTGGCGAATAACGCAGCCAGTTTAGTTTATGCTCGACTCTGTCGTCGTTCGGATCAGTGGAGGGATCAGTGTTTGTCGGTGAAGAAGACAACCGACTACGGGACGCGCGGGACTCACGATATCTTCGCGAAGAGTAACGTACGAAAACTGGTAACTCGACACCATTTTCAAATTCTCTCGGTTGCCGGTTTTTTTCCTCGTTCCTTGTCCGACAGTGGTGAATTTTCCCTTATCTCGCCCCGTTTAAAAATTGCACTCTGGAATACGTTCTGGAATAGGAACTTGACCTTTAGCCATGAACTCGAAGCACTTTTCGGCGATGAATCATTCTCGTGTATCGTTCAATGGTCGCCACGTGACGCAAAGCCGGTACTGTTGACAGAGATTAAAACTGGGTGGATTGGAAAAGGAGTTATTAGAATAGAATGAACCAAGATACCGAAAGTGGTGCGACGTGTGATTTTAATAACAAATGAATTGCATTGTTCGATTGTTGCCTTTTTGATTATTTCTTTGGCGATCAATGAACGCATGTGTAGAAATACCGTCGATGCTATTGTTTTTAATACTTGCAACAACGTCGTCAAAGCACGTATCAACACGTGTGTTATCAGCGTTACATGTATTTATGCGACGACTTCCCATGTGAAATCGTAATTTCTGTTTTGTATACTTTAAGTCATTCAGGCACGTATCTTTTGAAGCTCTAGTATATGTGAATTCCGAAGAGACAGTATATCTTTTCTCGGTATTGATATTTTACATGTTTTTTGTACCAAATATTTTACTTAAAGGTTATTTCATTTTATGTCGTTCATTTTTTAGTATAATAATCTGTACTTTTGAGGTTATATATTTAGATTTCTGTGCTTTTGATTTGATGTTTTGCAAACTTTGAAATTTGGTGATTAGGACTTTGGGATCTGGAGATTTGGGAATTTACGGATTTTAGAAACTAGGGATATAGGGATTTAAGGATTCAGAGTATAAGGATATAGAGATGTAGGGATATGGGGACATAAACATAGGGATATAAGGATATAGAGATATAACGATCTAGGAATATTGGAATATAGGGATATAGGGACATAGAATATAGAAATCTAAGGATTTAGGAATCTAGAAATCTAGGAATCTAACCATCAAGATATTTAAAAATATACGACCCTATTTAACAAACGCATATGATTCAATAACAGTAATGTAATTTATTTGAATTGAAGATATTTATACCGGGGCGTTGGATAGAATAGATGACTTTTGTATAAATTTAATAATATCAAGTTACGAGCAATTTAAGTGTGCGATGATGTGGCAGAGAGTAATAACTCCTTTAAAATGGTGCTAATTATTGGATGAATGTTACTACACACGTGTCCCAAAGTGAATCTCTAGAAATAAACGGAGAGATATTTAAAGTTTATGAATTATTGTTCATTTATTATTAAATAAATTATAGATTCAATAAGCAATAATATTGAGATATATTAAGTAGTAAATTGTTAAAAATACTGCGAATTAGTGCAATTACATATTAGTGCAAACATTATCTACAATAGTTATTAATAGTACTAGATAAGGTAGACAATTTTTTCTATTTTTAAATTTCTAACTTTCAAGATTCCTACATTTCTGAATTAAAAAAGAAGAGAAAAATTAAAGTGATGAAGAGATTCAAACCATTAAAATCAAAAAGTTGACTAATGTTTAATTAAAAAGTGATGTAGCTTTTAAATTTTATTTTCAATGCGAATTTTGTTTTTTCAACAAATTTATTTGAAAAGACAAATTAAGGCAAAATTGAAAAACTTTGGAGGAAAGAAAAGAAGAATAGTTTTGTTGTTCTGGAAACCCTCAAAAGGCTTCCTCTTTTGTAGATATAGAATTTGTTATCAATGATACTCTATGCGCAACGTGTGAAAAGGTTAATCGGCGGTTAATCGACACAAGAGTCAAGATTAATATATATAGATACTTTGTGAGCTTGAGCCATTCAATTTGAATGCAGATTAGTGTCAAGGTTAAAAGAAACGGATTCGATTATTTTCAGTAAAAGAACATACGTAAATTATTGATAAAACAAATTTATATTTTTAAAACATTCAGCATGCGATATTATGCAACTGGTTATCATACTACATCTTTCACGTAAATGCTAAACATTTTGAGACATTTTTTTATGGTAGGTCATAGAATGGGAGCAGTTTAAAAATTTATAAATTTCAAGTTTTTGTATTTTCATATTTTGAAGTTTTACAAATTCTGACATTTTTAAATATTCACAAATATTAATTTCTGGATTTAGCAACTTTCACATTTTCATATTTTTAAATTTTTAAACTTTTAAATCTTCAAATCTCAAAATTTTTGAATCCCCAAAATTTAAAATTAATATCCAAAAATAACACACAGTAGGACATTGAACTAATCGTCTGCAATACATCCCTTAATTATTTAAGTTACACCGAATTGCACCGGAAGTTGAGAATTGCAATTTATGTAGTACACAATTTAAGGAAGCTGAAATTACTGCAATCTTGAAACAACTTCGGAGAATATCATTCGTTTCTTTGCGTGCAATCATTATTTCATTTCTGAACAACAGTTGCCACTAATTGTTTCTTTTGGACAGTGATTCTCTTTAATTAGAACGATTCGTTCAACTTTAATCGATTCATTTTCCTCCTTTTCATTCAAACCAATAGCAATGTTGCGCTTTATTAATTCAAACTCATTAATCAATTACGACTTCACAATAATAGCATAATTATATTCTTTGTTCATTAAATATTATATTTGATATTTCTTATTTTTATTTTTACTACTTTAAATAATATTACTATATTTATTTATAAAATCCTTTAATTTTATTAAATATAAATAAACAAGTTTTATAGTTTTGAAAATTATTAAAAATATTTTTTATCTTCTAATGAAAATTTTGATTATATCTCCTCAAAAATATGAATTTGCAATATTATTAAATAAACAAACAAATTACATATCTTTTTTTAACAAAATACGGTTATAATAAATTCTTCTATTTTCAATTTGGCAGCTCGAGGAAGATACTCGGGAACAATCACAATAGTGAAACTGTTCGTTTAAAATATAATATAAATTGACAAAAAGGCGAAGTGAATGAACCTTTCCGCTTGAATGCAAACATAAAGGTGTTCGTCCCCAACGTTTAGAATTAAACAGACGTACGTACATCACTTTTAATCATTACAGATTAGAATACAAATACAAGCAAGTCTCGACCGTTTAATGTTCTTCTTACTAGTTAGAAGTTGCTTTAGCACTTCGTTACCACGATGCGTCTACTCGCTGGTGTTGCGTTTAAAATTTGCAACGTTTTCAACGTTGACGCGTAAAAATCTTACGTATGCAGGCTTTTAATTTGTACATTAATATGATATTGCGGTTTCATCTTAATTAGGTCATATTTTATTAATTAATTATATGTTTAAAATTTGAACATTGAGAAATTGGGTGTTGAACAATGGAGGAGGAAGTTTGGAAGATTAAGAATTTGAATGTTTGGTTATTTGATAAATGGAATATTTGGAGATTTCCAATTCTCAAACTTTCAATTTCCGAAATTTCAATTCTCGAAATTTCAATTGTCAAATGTTCAATTCACAAAATTTTCAATTCTTCAAATTTCAATTCTCAAATTTTCAATTCTCGAAAATTCAATTCTCAAATTTTCAATTCTCGAAAATTCAATTCTCAAATTTTCAATTCTCGAAAATTCAATTCTCCAAATTTTCAATTCTTGAATTTTCAAATTTTCCAACTTCCAAGTTTCCAATTTTCAATTTTTCGAATTACGAAATGCAGCAATTTAAAAATATGAAACTCCTGTAAGGTCAGAATTGCAAAATTGCATAAAATGCATTTCACCATTTTCGATAAACGTAATTTCTGAATATCTGAAAGGTAAAATATGCAAAATAATTATTGCATAGAGAAATTTTAAGGTCATTGTATACGTCATTTGTGTGGAAAATATTGAACTTGATAAAGTATAAATATTTCAATTACGTATACAGAATCTCGGAAGTATTTATAATATCTCAATTTAAGATTGGTCATGGTTGCAATGATATTTTCTAAATAACGTTTGACACTGTCATTTGTTAAATATTTAAATTTTGTGTGCATATCATAAAAAAAAATGTAAAATTTCTCATGAATTATTAATTTTTTTAACAATTTTTTTCAATATTCTTTTACGAACTGTTTGAAAAATAATAATTAGAAATAAATTTTTTTGCTTAATTATAAATGTATTCATTATTCTCGAAATTTTAATTAGAGTATTATTCGAATATCAAATTCCCCCTCAACAATATTCACAATATTAAATTTCTTCTCAAAAAGGATTATATATCATCAAATTAGTCTCATAATTGTTTAGTATCATTGAATGCATATAATAATTTTTGCAAGACATACATAGTTGATATGTTCACGGTTAATGATACGATCAAAATCAAACGGTATTGATAACGGTACCAGTGATATTTAAACGCCATCAGTGGATGAAATTTCATATTATTCTTACATTTATCAGGTTCCTTACATCTCTCGATATCAAGTTCTATACTACTTAAGGAAAGAATGACTTCATCTTATTCTTGTATCCATGCAGATACATCAATCTTTCATACTTATTTTATTGACAATTCACGGTCATGACACATATGGCATATACGTAAAATTGATTACGTGTCAAGTGAAGTTAAAAATATCAAAATTCGTGATTCAAACTATCTGAATTTCTAAATTAAAAAATTTGATAGCGAAGCTTTGTAAATCTCTAAATTAAAAAATTTGTGATCCTAAAAATTTTTTAATTTTCAAATCATTCTGAACATTTGTGAAGTGGAAGATGTCCAAAAAAAATAATAAAATTTTAGTGTAATGATAAAGAAAGAGAGAAGGTTTAAAATAGCGATATATCGTATGTAGTAAGTTATTTTCGAAAATCGAATTTGTAAATTGGCATACTCTAACAAACAGAATTTATGCAGCAACCTAATATGTCGTTAGCTACGCCACTGCTTTTGATATAGTGGCTCTTGTTGTCGTGTTCATAGCATGTACACACACATGTGTATATGCATACGTGCAAACTACATGCACATTTATCAGCACGTGATAAGCAGTGTGAATTGTTTAACACTATATATATACACCTTTCTAATGGTACAATTGTCAGTAGGTGCACCGTTTACTTCCTGCAAAATATTTACTTTTATTCAAATCATCTTTCAAACAGTTCAATAATTCAACTAAAGTGAAAAATGGTTAACTAAATTATTAAATTAATCGTTGTTACATACTCCTAAATTAATAATTATTGTACTAATAATTGTTAACATAAATAATAACTTAATTACTTTAATGATCTTATTTGAAATATCGAATCAATGTATATCGAAATATTATCGAATTTTATTTGTCCAATACATGTATATTCGTATAATACATTGTAATTTATTTATACAATAAGTTAAAGTAACTGTACAAACTTCAAGAACCATTACAGACATTTAATTAATAGTATCACAAGTACACCCCGTGCAGAAAGAAATTAACCTCCCCCATGACCAAATCACTTCACAATTATCCTTCCAGTTCGCCCAGCATTTCGAGGGGCAAACAAATCGAGGGATTAACGTCGATCCGTTTACTCAAAAAACTGTCAGTAAAGAAGCTTTAACTAAACCTCTTTCCTATTTTTCCGTTTCGTTTGCAGATCACGAACATCCGTTAGTTGCATTCGGTCCGATCCAGGATGACGAACGCAGAGAATGCAGAATCGAAAAGAAATCCAGATGGCGTGTCTAATGCATCGAACGAGATTACTGATCAGCGTTCTTTGAACGAGGACACGCAGGATGTTCGACGGACGGAGGAGAACTCGAATTCGGGCACCGAGGACAATCCTTTGCTGGAATGCGATCGAAAGAACTCGTCTGTTAAAGTTGATTTATCGATCTTAAAATCGAAGAGAGAAGACGAGGATCGAACGTCCAGAAAGGACCCGGAAGCTGACGATCGCAACGTGATCGTCCCACCAGATGGCGGCCTCAGAGCGTGGATGATTATGATTGGCAGTTTCGTGATCAATGGTGTACTTTTTAGCGTCATCAACACCTACTCGTTGATTTATCTGGAGTTGCAGAAAAGATTAATAGAGTCTGGGGAATCTGCAGCGTCCTCTAAAGCGGGTAAGTTCAAGTCTTCGTTTTCTAACCCCTTTTTTTCTAACCCTTTGCGCTCGGAAATATTTTTGTTGACAGTAACTCAATGTTTTTTTGTTAGGAGGTTGGTACAAGAATTGTTACTGTCATGTTGATACCATTGTTACCTGCTTCATTACGTTTCAATATTTGATATGTAGCATTATATCACATATCAATTGTTTTTTAAATGTGTGGAGGTATTTATTTATTATATACAGGAGGACTGTACCCCTAAGTTAACCTACAAATTTCCAAAAACTGGAGATTCTGAATTTCTAAATTCTCAAATTCCGAAAATGTTCTCGTTCATTTTACTTTACTTTGTTTTTCCTTATTATCTTATCCTTCTGGCTTGTACTATAGTTCATCATAAGTGTACTAGAAGAAGATAAGTCACGATACCAGAATCTTTCTCTCGAGGTCGTCGCGGAGACAAAATTATCATTGTCTAATGTTTTTTATACTATTAATCATTTGTATGTACTAGACAGCGCATTTAAATGTTTTTCTTATGCCAGACCGAAAATGATAAACACCCGGCTGTTCTTATTTGTTCCAGTGTATATGCTGTTTTAGGAGGAATATAAAATGGCTGATGGACTATTTCAAATAAAGATTTTTATATAAATGTGTTTCTGAATGCGAGTGTGTGTGAAGCTGCAATGGTTTGAATGTTACCCATAAAAGGCATCACGGAAGCTAAGGACAAACGATTAATTGATTGCGTTTATTAAGTTGTATTAACTTAATAAGTTAAGTTAGATATTTTTACCGATATCCTGTAGCGAAAGAGAACGCAAAAATGAGAGTGTGACATTTCAGTAAATCTTTCTTTTTCAGGTTCATTAGAGTAAATAAGCAAACGATTATTTCACGTATTCGTAACGCAGTCAGTGAACCGCCTTATCTGACAATTTTTAATATCTATTAGTTCTTTTTTCGATAATGAATTATCATATATGTTCTCTGCAAATCAAACTGCTATTTGTGCGATTTCATTCACTCAAGTCTTGCAAATTTTCTCAGTTTTATTTTGACCACTGCAATATTTGAACAAAACCAAAACGGTGAACTCGAAACCAGTAAAATAATTTATTGCGTTAAAAATTTAAAGGATACGAACTAGTTTATAGTTCATGTTACTGTTATAACAAATATGCGAGTATTGTATAATATTCGAAATGTCAATAATATTGTAAGCAAGTTTAATTTAAGATTTTGGTAACTTAAAATTTGAAGATCTGACAATTTCGAAATTTGTAGTTTGAAAATGTACGTATTTGAGAATTTGAAACTTCGGATATAGTAGAATTTGTGAATGCAGGGATTTCGTAATTTGAAGCGCGGAATTCGCGGGAAATTCAAACATATTTGCGATGTAAGAGTCATCTCACCCTACTGGAGTAAAGTATATCATTTAATACACGATAAGTCAGTATCTTCTGATATTCAAACAAGCTGTTTCTCTAATGTAACACAATTTCTATTATTAATTTGCAGGTGACCTAAATGCGTTTCAGAGATGAGTTTTGCGTATTGATGTTTCCTAAGACATAATGATTGTTAAACGTACCGTGGAATAATTAGTCGGGTGGCGGATCAATTAAATCGATCGATCAGCCTAATCATCCGTGGAGTCAATGCCCTGCACAACCTGGATCTGAATTAATTGACAATTACATGGGTATTAATAGTAACGAGGGTCAAATAATATTAATCTAGGGGTAGTTACTCTTCAAAGTAGAACTAGGTCTTTGCTAAGCAATAAACGAACTCTGAACGACGTTCTAAGATGATTCTGTTGCGTTGTTGTACTCAATATGATGTTTCTACGAGTTCTCTTACTTGATATCGTTGAACTTTCGTTTTGACTTAATTGAACGATCGATAGAAATAATTATTTATCTCTATGTACATTGCTTTCTGTTATTTGTGAATATTTATGCTAGCTGTTTCACTGTGAGAAACAAAAGCTTGTACTTTACTGTAAAAGCTAAACAATTTTTTTTTATTAAATAAGTATCACGAACAAGAATATATGTACATGTTTCTCTCATCGAAATTCGTGTTATTTTATTTATGTAGAAGTTCGATATAAATTTGAGGCTGATAAGTAATATCAAGATCAAAGAAAACTCTGCGTTGGAAGCACATGATACAGTAGAATTTCTATCAGTATCCGAATTTTTTGTCGGATATTTCAATATCAGAATATCTTCTCATATACGAACGTTCCATTACTCAAACTGTATTCTGTACATCGCTGGAAATGAAAATATTCATCTTCGATTCTTCTTTTATACGTTTCAACACATTTTTTTCTGTTATATGAATTTTTGTCATTCGAGGAATTTACTTTTTGTGACTATTGTTATTTGATTTTTTAATATCACTAATTTGCAGATTGGCATATTTCTACTGATTAATTAGAAAGAGATTATGGAATTTGAGGATTTAGGAATTTGTGAATTGAAGAATTTGGAAATTTCTTAAATTAAAAAAAATAACTTCAATTTATGTATTTTTGTTTCAGCTTTGGTGGGATCCCTAACGATCGGTACAACGTTCTTTTTATCGCCAATTTCTGGTATCCTCACTGACAAAATTGGTATTCAGATGACCACATTCTTGGGTGGTGCTCTCGCATCTAGTGGAATGCTCCTCTCATCAATATTTTCCAGCGAGGTAAGTAATTTAATTTGTTTTTACCAAAGTATTGAAAATTATTATTTATTTCCTTTTTTCTACTCTTCATATTATTCTTAATTAATATTATTTTTTCAATAGCTGTAGTTTATTCCTTGAATCAACATTTTTTTTTTAATAATTGAAAGCGAATTTTGTAACGTAAATTTTATTTCTGTATTTGGCTACATCTGATGTATGTTAATATGGCGTGTAAATTTTTAAACGCGAAATTTGAAGTAACACATTTGACATTGTAATAAATTCTACAAACGAAATTTAATTAAAACTTATTACAGAATTAATTAAGTACATTTGCTTACGTTAAATAATTTTAATACGGATCATCGAGAAGAACAATCGAATTGTAATTAAATGCAAATTCACGAATTTCCATTAAACGTTGAATATTAAACATTATAATAATGATTAATTTAAACGAAGCTGAGGATTACTTTTGACAAATATCATTACTCTGAAATATATTTTGTATCGTAATTGAAAAATAATGCGTGTTAACAAAAATTAAATTTAACAGTTGATGGGCGTGACGCACCAGGTGTGTCATCAGAAGAGGTCTCTTGCTATGTTATTGTATTCTAACATGAGATAAGAAATGGTAAATTTATTCAGATCTAAAATTGAAAATTGATTAATTCAGGTCATGAAATTGAACGCGACCGATGATTTTCACGAGAGAAATATCATTACTGACATTTTGTGGTTGTAGTCCTTGATATTTTGTGGTTAATCGCGTTATTGTAACCGACTCGAGTTATTTCTAGAATCGCTGTGCTTCAGGTGTCATTGCTCTATTTGACCTACGGAGTTATGTACGGGCTTGGTGCGAGTCTCGCCTACACACCGAGTCTAGCCATCTTGGGCCATTATTTTAAAAGATATCTGGGCTTGGTGAACGGGATCGTTACTGCTGGGAGCTCCATATTCACCACCCTTATGCCATACCTCATGGAAATCATACTTCGTCGTTTCGGCCTCGAAGGAACCCTCAGATTTTTGGCCATGCTCACCACCATCGTTATGGCCTGCGCTATTCTCTTCAAACCCATCCCTGGTAAGTCTACCATCATTTATTCTTTTGTTACTTCTTTGGTAATTAACCCCTTGTCGTATTTTGACGAATTTCACTCGTGATGTACTCACAGCTCATATGTAACAAACCTTACGCTAAATTTGAATATTCTTCAACTTGAAAGGTAGGCCCAACTATAATTTTTGTATAGTTAAGAATTGCTGAGAATAGTTTGCAAGTACAAAATTATTATTATACTTTGTAACTGCAAAATATTATTATATAGGTCTTTCTCTCCCCTTTCTTCCTTCCCATTGTCCCTGGTCTTGTTGGTTTCTTAATTTCCCATCACCCGTCTTGTATAGTTTCCTTCCCCCCCCCCCCCCCCCTATCTCTTTCCCCCTTCCTCGCTCATCGGCCCGTTTTCCCCCACTCCCTTTCCCTTCCTCGCTCTGCTCTCCCACTTTCCCCCACTCCCCCTACCCCCCTTCCGCGCTCTACGGTCCGTTTTCCCCTGCTCCCTATCTCCCCCCTCCCCTTCACCGCTCTGTTACCCTTTCCCCCTACTCCCTATCCCCCCTTCCTCCCTCCCTCTGCTCTCCTGCTTTCCCCCACTCCCCCTACCCCCCTTCCGCGCTCTACGGTCCGTTTCCCCCCGCTCCCTATCTCCCCCCCCCCTTCGCCGCTCTGTTACCATTTCCCCCCACTCCCTATCTCCCCCCCCCCCTTCCTCCCTCTGCTCTCCCGCTTTCCCCCCACTCCCTATCCCCCCTTCCTCGCTCTACGGCCCGTTTTCCCCCACTCCCCGACACCTGTTTCCAACTCCCCCCACCCCTACCGTGATCGAAAGTCATAACAACAATTCGAAACAGAAAAAGATTTTTCGCCGCGGCCGGGATTCGATCCCGAGTCCCTTCGATCGCGGGTCCGAGCCCCTACCGCCTGAGCCATTGAAGCCTCAGTCTTGGTACTTCATTATAAGGATATCATTCGTACAATACTCATCGGTACTCGATTATATTTTAATGTTCCCGATATAATAAGCGTCTGCAGTTTATTATTTAGTATATAATTTAGTATTTAGCATGAATTATTAATTTTGACTGACGCATTTGACAAATAAATTATACGGCAAGGGGTTAAGTTTGGCTAGAAATATATATAAATTTTTAATTTAAATATTCAAACATGAAAATCTGTAGGAACGTAAAATTAGAGTAGATAGTTTTTAAATTCAATTATTGTTTATAAATAAATTGTATGTTCGGACATTTTCAAGGGTTATTATGTAAAATATTTTGTTACTAATATTTCAATTTATTATAACAGTAATAATTGTTACTTCCATTGTTATTTAAACAATAATAATTGCTATTTCATATAACAATAATCGTTCACTGATTTTTACATAATAATTATGATCCACGTTAGTATTTTGTTTTAACAAATATTTATAACTATCATCATTTAAATAAGTATTTTGCTATAACTATGTTTTCAGTCAATTCTGTGTCCCGGGATGAATTAAAGTCCAAAACGAGCTTCCAGAGCTGTTTCAAGCAAGTGATTAACGTTTCTATTTGGAGGAAGAAGCGATACGTGGTGTGGGCTAGTTCCATTCCCCTAGCTTTGTTTGGGTTGGTATTTTATTGCATTCGACGAGCAATTGTCCATGATTTTGCTCCATGTAAATAATTCTGTTTTAAATGTTTTAATGGTAATTGATTATCAAATTGTTAAATTTGGGAATTTGGAAATCTGGGGATTCAGGGATTTAGAAATTTAGGAATGTAGGTGCTAAGGGATTTATGGACTTAGGTATTTAGGTACTTAAGAATTTAGAAATGTAGAAATGTAGGAACTTATTAATTACAGTAGAAATGCACAAATATAGAAATTTAAAAGTTTGAAAAATTAAGAAATTTGCGTCTTCAAAAAATTGTGAATCTAGGGATTAAAAAGCTTGAAGTTATGAAAATTTAGAAATTTGAAAATTGGAGTTCCATTTACAAATTTTAATTCAATCATATAGAAATAAAAAAATTAAAAAATATGGAACCTTAGAGATCTAAAAATTTGAAAATCAATTTTTGCCAATATTTCATCTGCTCCAATAAGCAACCACTCATTATCGTCGAAACCGCCGAGCTCGTCACCTAAAACGATTTCATCCGCCACAATAGGTGACAACAAGTCTTAGTAAGCACTGTTGCGAAAGTGAACTTGTTTCTCGACAACAGTCAAGTTACAAGCCGTGTAATTCAAGCCGTCGTGAAAGAAACAACCGCGGCGAAAGCGTCTAAAGCGAGCGCGGTATAAAGTAACATGGCTTCTCGTCAATGTGAATGTTCCTTTCAGGTATTTCGTGCCGTACGTTCACATAGGAAAATTCGTCGAGACGGTATTCAAGGACGCCGATGGGAAACTACCAATCATGTGCATCGGTATCACTTCCGGTATCGGTCGATTAGTCTTCGGATATATCGCCGATTTACCGAGAGTGAACAGAATATTGTTACAACAGGCAAGATTCTATACACTTTCGTATGTTTTGTTGCAGGAAGTGGTCTAAATATGGATTGAAGTATAGGAACATGCTAGGGACACCCTAGTGAGATGAAACTATTATTTATGAAACGTCGAGAGAAGATACACTTATGTTTATCGTTATCTTGAACAAGCAAGTTTACATCTTCAGAGATTTTGCTGACGAGTTTATTTTATTTTTTTAGTAATGGTTGGGTCAGTAATTTGTTGAGAACTATGATAAGATTGTTTTATCAGAAGTTATGTAATGAAGTCACAAAGCTAGTTCCATAGATAATCTGGTGTTTAGATCTAGTAATAGCTAATTCAATGGAATTGAAGTAAAAGTAATCCTTATTTAGACCACTTACTGTATACTCTATACTTCATTACTGTTAATCAATTTCTATTAAGAACATTATTAAAATATTTGTATAGTTTTTATCAAATTCAAGCTTCAAATAGTCCACAATCTTGTATTATTTCAATAATATGAAATTATTTTACACTTTTTATTCAGTAAACTATTCAACAAATATTTTTAACAAGAAATAATGTTACTTGAAGTAACATTACATACTTTTATTATTGTATTTTGAAGTAGAAGTTAAAAAATGCTAAGAAGTTAGTAAGATGACGGCCATTTTGGTAGCCTGATGGCTATAATAACTTTGCTATTTCAAGATTTTAAAACAAAAAAACAATAGTTTCTCGTACTTCTTTTTTCAAAATATTCTTTATGTAATTATGGATGTTGGTACAGATCCTAATTTTGCATTTTAACTCTTAAAACTTTATCAGAACTAAAAGTGTGTAATATAAAAATTGTGTGCATTGTCTTCAGCACATATTCACTATAGTGTTATCATTTTGTTCTAAAATACAAGTCAAACAACATTAACATCATTATTAATTTAATGTAAATACTCAGATTTGAATAATTTGTGTCTTTTTAGATATCTTTTCTTAGTATTGGTGTCCTTACGATGCTTCTTCCCGTCACACCCTCGTTCTTCGTGTTATTACTAATTTCCTTGGCTATGGGACTATTCGATGGTTGTTTCATTTCTCTTTTGGGACCCATTGCATTTGATATTTGCGGTCGGGAAGGCGCTACACAAGCTATCGGATTTCTGTTGGGAATGTGTTCTGTACCTCTAACCGTGGGCCCACCGATTGCTGGTCTTCTATATGATCACACAGGTAATTTCATCTGAAAATTAATTTATGTTTACCTAATCAGTAATTAAAAATCCTTAAAATTCCAAATCTCAAAAATGTCCACATCTCCAAAAATTTTCCAAACAAAAACTATAAGCTCTTAACAGTTTTTCTTCTATTTTTACAGAAACCTACGACCTGCCCTTCTTTTTGGCCGGCATCCCGCCAATAGTCGGCGCCCTAACGATGTTCCTAATAAAGTTCGTCAAGGAGGACGATCAAAGCTCCGTTCGAGGGAACTCGGAGGATAAAGCAGCCTGTCAGAATGGTCGGTAAACAGGTATTTGTGCATCATTCACATCTAACTAACAGAGTTTGTTTCTCCATGTGGTATCGAAAACACGTGCGTGTCGGTTTGTAAACTCTATTCACGAAGGCGGAATGAAACTTTCCACGGAAAGTTGTACACATAAAATATAAACACGAATCCGTCCGCTGTCGAAGGGAGTGACAGAGCACCTTGGTAAAATAAATTCAATATTTCGAGAAATTATATCTGCATACGTTGCCTCAACACTTCTTTATTGCCTGTATTTTTCATTTCTCTTCTTTTTTTTAGCACTGCTTTGCTTGCTGGGATACGTCGCATGCTTTTACCGATATTAACCCTTGATATCATGGCGTAACACTCGTGTTACATAAATTCAACACATTATTAGGTTTTTTTATGTACGTTCAAGGTTTACCTTGATATTATCACGTGCTGAAAGTGGTTTTAGAACTATTTATACGAAAATTTATGCTCAAGATGTAATATACAGGGTGTCTAGTTTACATTCATTTAAATATCTTTGAATATATCTGTAACATAAAATATATTTTACACACAAGTTATCTGATTTTGTGGAAAAAATTGAAGGTAGAAGATTTCTTCTATGTAGACTCCTAGAAGAGATATGGAGTTTCATCAGTTTGATATTTTTTTATACAAGATCGACTCATATTCTTTATCAAAAAAATTAAGTTACATATTCTAAACAAAAAAATTGTTCATAAAAAATAACATCTGTAAAAGCAGAATTTTATTGAGAAAATCAATGTTAAACTTAAGATATTGCAACTAGTAATTGTCATTGTTTTATACACCATTATTGATAATGCATGCTGTTAAATTGTAAATAGAAGATATTTCTAATTTTTATAAATGACTCTACAGGAAAGTAAATTTAACTTATCTTCTTTTCTACTTTTTGTGATAGTTGATGTTTTTGTTCTCTAACAATATAACACTTTGACGTCGACAAACGGGTACAATTTGTACAATGCACTTCTTCGCTTTTCGAATAATCTTCAGCCTTGTAATTAATTACTTATTGAGTCCAGAGTTGATACTTCAATCATTGCTTGACTCTGGAATAAATTGTCCTTCATTGTGCACTCATGTGAATTCATAGTCAGTGTTTACTTTTCACTACAGCTAATTTGTCTACTTAATATCGTCATTATACGTCTTTAAATTGTAATTGAGGAGTATCATGTGTACATTGAAAATTACAGTTATCTATTCTTATTGCGAAGTTAGGTCATAAACTCGGCCATCTTTAAACCAATGAAGATTTTTGTGGCCAATTACTAATTAAGATCTCTTGCTAAAATCATATAAAAATTAATATTCTATGAAGTCCTAAATTCTTGTTTCCATAAAATTGTATATGTATGATAAATAATTGTATACTGATCAGTGAAGTTACATTCATAATATTGTGTAACTGTATTTAACGTGTACAACAAATTAATTTTTTTATGTGGATATGAAAATTTCTCTATTTCTAACATTTTCAGTAGAAATATTAACTTTATACCATTTTTATTAATGGCAAGGTAAAGGTATATCTTCTCCTACTAATACTTCACACACACACTACTGTGTAGGTCTTAGGACATTTATTAGATTTCATACATTCAGAAAAATTGTACAACTGAATGATACAAAATTTAATTGATGTAATAGTAGAAGTAATTAGGATACTGTCAAAATTGAAAGTGTTTTAATATTTCTGAAATCCTAAACACATCCAAAACTAGTGGTTATGGCTCTATTCTAGGTCGCCATTTTTGCTAGAAAAGTCAGCTCATGTCCTAAGACTTATAAACAGCTATACATGTACAGCTCACTCTCACATCTTCTGTAATGAGCACTTTGCAAATATTTGATAACTAGCGACGGTTTCTTCTATCATGTCAGATGATTATAATATCGTTTCGACTGCGATTCGCAGAGTACTCGAGCATCGACTTTCTGTCCCCGTGCTTGGTGACGACTCTCAAACACTCGTGCCACTCGCACGAGCAATCCAGCTGGAAGATGACGCATCGAGACGTGCACAGCCATCAATCCCGATGCCGTGGATCTCATCAGGATGTGGTGTGCCATCATCATCGAGAGATCAAGTGTCCTGATTATTATAAACATTCGGAGAGCGTGCCGCTGCTTCACAACGAGAACCAGTCACCTGTCAGCTTTTGTCAAAGGACGCCGCAATCGTCGATGTTCCTCACCTTTTAGCTCGTTAACAAACGTTAGGAACACGATCAGAAGTAATTTCAATCGGACATCGAAGAAGCAATGCCAGCGACACGGCTTGTAAACGAAAGCCACGAAACAAGCTTCGTGTTCGATCAATTTTATCCGAATTAGAGGTTTTTAAGCGGCGGAGATTACAAGGAGAGTATACACCTTGATGCGAGGCTTTTGTTGCTCATGGAATTTGTTCTGTTTACGAATGTACTGTTCGATCATATATGTAGTATATTTTTTAATTTTTTAGAGTCACCTTAGATATAGCTAAATTGAATTTAAAACGCTTGTGGAGATTACACAAAAGAATTTTACACTGGAGTACAGGGTCCGATTCTTGCCAGCACGTTTTTTTAAATTATGTAGCTTCATATTCAAACGGCAAAAAACATGTTTTGAAATGTTAGCTTTTTACAAGTAACAAAGTATTTTCACTTGCAAATTTTCACTTAGAATATGCAAATGTACATAATGTATATTACATAACACAAAAGTATGAAATATATAATATTATATGAGATGTTTATGATGAAAATGAAGCGACTCTGTTAAGGGAATTGGAGTTACTATACCTTTTAATTGTATGAGCTGCATGTACTTAAAAAATGTAATAAATCAAATTCTCTTAAAAAATGGAGCTGATTCATGTTCATTATACACTAGTCAAAAGAATTAAGGGAACAGAAAAATTTCAGAAATTTTTCTGTTCCCTTAATTCTTTTGAGTAGTGTAAATGACATATAATATTGTTTATTACAATATTGTATACAGTAAAAAAGTATAAGCATCATATATTTGTAAGTAAAGACATTTTGACCCTGCATTGCAGCATTGTTCATTTATGTTCATAATTCAATTATGTTTCCACGTCACAATATTACTGGAATGTAACTTTTAATTTATTTATATTTAAGGTAATTAAAACTTCAGTGATTAATATCTCCAAGAGGGTTAAGTATTAGGATAAATAATAGGTACATTTGTAAACAGCAAGATGGATCCTATCAGCACTCAAAATCTCTTTTAAATTGGTGAGGCAAAGTGTACTCTTCTTGTTAAAAATACACAGTGACTCTTATTAATATTCAGACACTGATATATCAATATTAACCAATATATTATTTGTTGTAATTAGCTTAAACAATTAAAATTTGTGTTATCGCTAAGAAGAATATGTGTCTTATGATAAAAAAATATGTTAGTATAATTATGTCCAAATATACAGAATAGTGATAGAATACTATAGTGTCTGAATATTAACAAGAATCACTGTAGAAAAATGTTCTTAGCGGATCTTGTATCTTCTGCGATATACGAGGGTCAGTTAATAAGTTACTATTTCCCCATAAAAGAAATAGAAATAATAATGAGGGATATGGGGTCAAATATGATCGAATATCAAAATTCTATTGCACATATCTAATTCGGCACACTGTATATAATATATACAAGGTGTCCATAAATTCTGAAATGTGAATTGTGATACAAGTTACTTCGGATGTTTTCTAAAACTTGAATGCTCATTGTCACATGTCTCTCTTATTATAGTCAAGGTTATTTTAAAATCTAATCACTGTTGCTGAGTGCTCATGGGTTATGTCAAGTTAGATTAGATCAGATGTTGAAATAACTTTGATAAAATTTTATTCATATAGACGTTTAGAAACAATCACATATCTCTTTTAAAACAATTATTACTAAAGAATAACTAATTTACTGATTGACCCTCGTACATGTCAATATTTTTGAAAAATTGAGGTTTCAATTCCTGAAGAATTAATCGATCAAATGTCACGTCAATTGAATGGAAATACTAGTTCATCGGAACAATAATCTATTTTTAGAAGGTTAATGTACTGTACGCGTTTGAAACCACATCGTTTATGCTGTGCGTTGAATCCTTTATATATTTTATGCGATTTAGTGGAGGATATAGCTTGTGCAAATAGTACAAACATGTTAAAACAAGACTAAAGTATCGATGGAGGTGTTGTTAAATATTGATTATAATTTAACCGACATTTATTTTTATCCGTTAAAACGATGGCATTTCAAGTTAAATATTGTGTCAGTTTACTTTGGAAATAATTATGTAATTAGGTTATAAAATCAAATTGAATGTCATCAATGACGAAGAAACTGACAATACAATATCTTTTTTACGATATAGTTCTGCTGCACAAATAAAGTTTTTTTATCATTTTGTTTACAATTTTTTAGTAAAAATATTTAAATCAATTTTGACCGCTATTAAAGTAGGAATTTTAGAAATGTTTAAACGGAAATGTGTTAGGCCAGTACAATGTTCACTGTTTTAGATGAATTGGTATAGAATATTGTATGTTTTCTCTCGATTAAGAAAATGTAGAGAAACTATGCGTTCGATTACTAATCTCATTCACTGAAATTAGTGAATTAATTGGTAGATAAACATTAGCGAATTATATTTACACGAAATATTTTACTTTGATTTGTATTCGAAAGATTTGATCGTTCTCTCTATCTCTAATTACAATAAATCAATTAATTAATAAGATTTTATCTAAGTTGTAGGATTTCTTTTTGTACCTAGATGTATGACGATCATAACAATTAAAGATAAAAAAGTACTCTATTTTAATAGCCTTAACAGAGCAAAATCGTTATTTTTCTCGTAATATTGTACATAAAAATAGATGATATATTTGTCAAGTTATGCAGAAGTAAATGGAAATAATAAAGAAATACGAATGTTACAAACACTTGTGTTAAAGAATCAATTCTTAAACAATTATACTTTTGTTACATTATTGCATGGTGAATTACTGTATGCAAGCATTTTTATTCAGTTTGCTTATTTATTTTCTCTTTCTAATTATTCCTATTATTCCTGCAGATAATTCTTTGTTACATGAGAGTCTTTGTTAGAAAATTTGATTGTGTAATTTTAATAGTAGAGATGCAATATACAAATTTCTTCATTTGAACATTTCTTACTGTTTGTTTTCAAGGTCATGTGAAGGTTACAGCTACAGGTTATTAGGTAGATGTTAACCTCAATTATTATGTTATAACAATACAAGTCACATTAAACAAACTTAAAATTTTGAAAAAGAACCTTGAGGAAAATCAGAATACTTGTGATAATTAACTGCTGACATTTATTATTAAAAATAATGAATATATCATCTTGTAAAATAGTTAATGGGAGGCACAGTATATATTTTATTGGTCTGGGTCATAATTAACCCAGTATATGCCGTTTAATGATTAATTATTGTAACAATAGAATTTTGACACATAAAAAAAATAAATATGTCATTTCCCACAAGAAATCAGTAAGTTACATATTTCTAAATAAAATGCGCCTCCAAAAGATAAGAAATGAAATACTGCGGCCGGTGTGAAAAGAGCATACATAGTGTGTCTATTCTGCCACCGCCTTCCAGCAAGAAATATGATGTGTTATTTCAGTCTTCTCACAAAACTGTCAGATCACTGTATTCCTTCACTTACGAATAAATATGACTGCTACTTTCTTTTCTCCTGGCAAAATGTATTACGTTGTTACGTTTACACAATGTACTCGTTTGTAACGTACATCATCGGATTTTTTGAACTTTTGGGTTATTTGCAGATTTGGGATTTTGGTAAATTAAACATTTGGGATTTGGGGATTTGGGGATTTTGGGATTTGGGATTTGGGATTTGGGGATTTGGAGATTTGGAGATTTGGGGATTTGGGAGTTTGCAAATTTGGAGATTTGGGGATTTGGGGATTTAGGGATTTAGGGATTTAGGGATTTAGGGATTTGGGATTTGAGGATTTGAGGATTTGGGGATTTAGGGATTTAGGGACTTGGGAATTTAGGGATTTGGAAATTTAAGGATTTGGGAATTTGGAAATTTGGGGATTTAGAAATTTAGAAATTTGGGGATTTGGGGATTTGGGGATTTAGAAATTAAAAAATTTAGAAATTTGGGCATTTGGTAATTTGCAAATGTTAGAATTTGGTGATTTGTAAATTTGTGAATTTAAGAATTAGGAAATTAGGGAATTTGGAAATATGGAAAATTTAAATCTCCAAATTCCCAAACTTCAAAATCAAAAACTTTCCAATTCTCAAACTCTCAAATTCTCAAAATTAAATTCCTAAACTCCCGTCTGCAAGACAAATGTTACACGTATTTTCCCAGGAGTACGAAATGAAATTTTCAGTCAGCGACGAAAGTGTTAACGGTAAAGTGTCCGTTGTAAGACAAGCAATTATCGAAATGGACGTCCATCAGTACGAGAAGGGTTAAAGTTCATGGACGTTGAAAGGGCTTTGAACACACCTGACGCTATGCTGCATCTTTAATCAGCCACCAGCAATTCTGTGATGTAATCACAGGAGGCTCGTCGTAACGTGAGATGCAAATTAGCCAAAATTTATCGACTCGCTGATTATTTAGCTTCTGCAGGAAATTGATCCTCGGTCGACAACCATTTTTAAAGCGTACAAGACAGACGACGTTGTCGAATCGATATACGTACATTGTTTACTAAAAATACACTACTGTTTTGTTTCAGGATTGTGATGTAAGAAGGTCGAAGGTCAAGGTCCTTGTCAGAACGCAGACTATATTGAAAATGGACAAAAATATTTCGTTGTAAAACTTGTTATAATAGTTATAACTTGTGTTGGAATGAAAGTAAATAATATACTGTTATATCGATCTTCACCTGGTTTAGGTTAGATTAGGTTGTCAAGGTTATCTAATGACCTTCAAAAGAGTCCTTTCCATATTTCTAAGTTTTGGATTCTCGAGTTTTTAAACTACCAAAATTTTAAATTCTCAAGTTTTCATGCTTGAACCACAATGACCTTGACCTTCACATACGGTCAAGGTCACCTTCTGTAGAAGGTTCCAAATCCCACTTGTTCATTGAAATATAAAAAGCAGTGCAACTATACCCACCATCCAAATATTTCAAAAATAAAACAGCCACCATCAAAATATTCAAAAAATAAAAACTGATCAAAATATGCAAAATAAATCAATTTATCAGGGAAACAGATGAAAAACATTCGTCACTTGAACAATCAGTATATTAAAAATCCAGTAAAAAAATAGATCATCTTGAGAGCAACAATCAGTCACAACTCGGTTTCCGCAAAAGGTACCTTTAATTAAACATCCGTTACATGGAGTACACTGAACGTCGGCCATTAAACGATCATTTGAGCAGAACCTGTCCCGGCAGAAAGGGGAAGGCGTTGTAAATGTAAACAGGTCGATTGAAAGCGAACGAATTGGCGATCGCCAATGCCGGATTCGAGTCGAAGTCTTCTTCGGGGTTGCTCGAGGGTGTTGTGGGCTCCCTTGTGCGCGGGGTCGTTGTGGTTTTCATCGTTGTCGTCGTAGTTGTCGGCGGTGGAGTAGTGGTGAAAATTGGGGGGTGGCTTGTCGAGCTTGGAGGTTCATAGGCTGGTAATCCAGGGGGCCCGTAATACGCATGCAATCGATTGTTGGCGGGATTAAAGCGTTGACCATTAGGACGCCATCCCCTTGGTTTATATGGCGATAAATCTGATGTTGCTAGTCCAATACAGAGAAGCACGAGGGTCAGCTGGAAAATGGAAAAGCAATTAATGGCTTAGCTGTCGTACGCTTTTCCTGCTGTCCTTTCGATGCCGCTTTCGAAAATACGAAGAAAACGCTCGCTAACGTACGTCGTTACTTTAACAGAATACCGGGTGTACCTTTTGTCTTTTCAAATGTCGACTGGGTGTAGTGACAGAAAACATCAATTTGGTATATATTCATATTCTGTATTTAGTGCAGTTCGCAAATAACGTGAATAATAAACATCGTAAAATTCCTAACCTGAATGCAAAATGCATGATCTAAATAATCCCTGAACATTACAGAATCCATAACTGAATCCCTAAATAATAAAATACACTGAATATTAATCAAACGTTAAATGATAGCAAAAATGTTAGAATATTAATTGTACAGAATATTACAATATTTATTGCAGTATATGGATGGTACAGATAAACTAATATCAATTCGTTACATTATAAATAACAGAGAAGTTGTAATTTACTGATTAGTTCTTTCGTAATTCAAATCTCGCGGCTTTTAATCTCGCCTGCCGCAGAAAAATGGCCGCCTCAGAAGAAATATTAAACCTTTTGATTAATTTATTGTACAGTTCACAGGTGCTCTATGATCATTTTAGAGTACTGTAAATCTTCATTAAACATTGATCTTCCATCACAAAGAGTTACGGTTAAATATTTTAAACGATGGAAGTGGAATTCTTAAATATAAGAATAAAAATATCTTCTGAGACACTCATTGCATATTTAACTAATTTTATGAACTGTATCTCTATGTTTTTAGTGATATTTCAATGAAATTTTAATTCCTCTAATTTTAGTTAACTGTCAAAAAGAATATTTGCAAGAGAATGAATTTAATTTGCAAAAGGGTGAATTTAACTTGAAAGAAACTTGTAATATAAATAAAATATAAAATATGGTTTAAGTCATTTTCCTATTTTGTTTTATTTAGTCAAAAATGTTTGAGTACGCGAACGAAATGAGTGAATAAAGTAAATAGTGTTTTTGCATAACAAATCTTGTTACCGTGTTCCTCATTCTTGCTGGCCACCGTGAGGTCCGCGTCGAAAATTTTGACTGGCTTTTGCCAGTGTCTTTCATCCGTCTTTATATGCAGCCACACGTTTATGAGATGGCGGCCAACACCGTGAATACGAAGTGATACGAAACGATTTCGTTTCGGCGGTTATTGCTTATCGTTTCGTAAGTACAGCAAACCTATATTACGTGACACGAATGATCGCCCACCAAAAAGTATCACAATGGCCGCGTCTTCGATATTTATCACGGTCATTTTTTATCATTCAAATTCATTCTGTGATAATACGTGTATCCACATATAATTTGTACTTTTTGTCTAAATTTTTTTAATTTAATATCGTTGTCAGGGTGAAAATAGAGGTATAATAAGTTCGAGTTTTAGTATTCAATATGCTGCTATACATTATTAGCATAATATTAGGTTGTTGTCGGTTTCGAAATGTAGAAAGTGACATGATTTGATGACATAAATATGTAAAGTAACTGTGAGTAGTGACAAATATTTGGTACACATTTGTTGAAAATTTTTTGAAAGGTTGTTTGATAATTATTTAGATATTTCTGTATTTTTAAATCTTTGAATTGTTGAATTAAACTTCTGAAGTTTTGTGAAGGTTACATTTTGCAAGATTTGATTTTCCTGCATTTCTATATTTTGTATATTTTTAAATTCTCGAATTTTTAAAAAATTAAAAAATTGAGATTTATTAAGATATACGCCACCTGCACACAGATGCCCCTGAACTCTACTGCGGGCACACGAGTGCCCATAAACCTTGAGTTAACCTTAAAGAGAGCAGACCGTGATGTAGCTTCCTGCTCTTATACCGCCTTTCTCTATAAGGCATACTATCATGACTTTGTATCTCAAAACAACCATGAATAAATTTGTTAATTTAAGTCCTAAAATTTGCTAAAACTTAAATTTTATTTTATCAAATCGTGTTAGACATCGTTTCGAATTAAGTAATAAAAAATAGTAAACATCAAGTTTAATGACAATGCTATAAAAAATGTTCTCATCCTATTTTCCCATCCAAATCGAATCACCTCTTTTCGCTAATTAATTCACGTTAATCTAATCGCTCAAAACGTCCACATTTTCCACAGTAGCACGACAACAATTTTTTCGTCAAATCCCCCGCATACAAATTCGGTAAATCCGATTTTACCGAAATGGCGTAAAAACTTGTTGAACCATCGCACGAATTATCACAGCAAAATCGAACGACGCGCATCTTAATTTACGACTGGTTACGCAACCTCCGTTGTTTCTGCGAAAGATACACGACGGTTAACCGAATCTCAATTTCGAAACGGGGTCTTCATCTGAGGGGGCTTACCGCTTTCAATCTGGCGGAACATCAAAGGTGTCCACTTTGAATTGATGGGACACAATGCTGAAATAACAGGACTCGTATGGGGGCCAGGGGGATTACGCGAAACGTTGAAATTAAAGAGGCTGTTCGATCTAGTTTCCTACTGAATTCAATACTTTGATGACATTCGATCATTCTTGAAATTTAATACTCTAAGAAGTTAAACACGTTTTGTACTCGACGATCTTTGATTACAAAAATTATAATCAAAATTGAATAAATAATTGCGGTGAAAATACGACTATGAACTGTAAAATGCATTAAGAGCGCGTCAAGAGTGCGTCAAGAGTGCGTCAGGAGTATGTCACCAGTGCGTCATGAATGCGTCTCGAGTGCGTAAAGACTGCGACTCCAGTGCGTCACCAGTGTGTCACGACTGCGTCTAGTGCGTCAAGAGTGCGTCATGACTGCGTCTAGAGTGCGTCAAGAGTGCGTCACCGGTGCGTCACGAGTGCGTCACGTTAGTATACTTGTAAACCCCATGTTAACCAAATACTCGTGTCCCTAACTTCCTAGGTACCGAAATTCTTAGACTCTCAAATCCCCAGATCTCGAATTCTAATATTCTAAAATCCCTAGATCCCCAAATCCTTAGATCTTCAAATACCTATATCCCCAATTTCCTATACATCGAAATCCCTATGTCCACAAATCCCAAAATCCCAAAATCCCAAATTCTCCAGATACCAAAATTCCCATACTCCTACTTCTCCAAGTTCCTGAATCGGAAAATTCCTAGATCGCCACAAGTTTGTCAGATGCCCTCAATTCCCTAGATACGAAACATAAGATTTCTAATTAAATATCTCCATAAAAATAATAAGGTCCCGCGAGCAACCCAAACCGAAGACAAAAGTAATCATCTCCGTAAGGCTGATAAAAAGAAACGGGGTGTCCGTTGTGCCCATCGGGAGCATCATGTCATGTTATTTACAAATACCGATTCGTATTGAAGAAAATTTCCCCACGGAACCGGCTTCATCCCGACGATAGGTAATTTCCTTCCCGTCTACGGGTGCGCTTTAAAACGTACCGGCGAAAGCACCCGTTGTAGTACATAATTTTGTCATGGCTTACGTGAGCGTTGTACGTGGCAGGAATACCGAGGGCATTATGAATTCGCAAGATCGTGGCTCGCCGTTGCTCTTACGCGTACGAATTCGATCGGCTCGGTCGAAAAACGTGGCATGCAAACTAATTATCGGATTGACAGTGAGGCTCACCTGACTCCGATCTTGATTCTGGTCGGGGATCGCTTAGAACTTGCCGGCTCCCTGATGTCTGCGAAGAATCCTGTCCAACATCGAGAAAATAAACTGGAGTTTAGATTGAATCGAACGTTCGGATTTAATGGCCAAATTAATTGGACGGAACATTTCGATTTACTGGGCCAAATTAATCGAATCAATAAGTTAAGGGATGACAGCTGAGAGTGGATAGATTTGGGTCACTTTTCAGTTACAGTAGCTTATCGTTATATTGCCACTAGCTATATCGCCGATTTCTTTGAATAAGTTGCTGATTAGGTTAGTTTGCAATTACTGTATTTTTATTATATTGTTGATTGTCGTGGTACACACAGAATCATAGGTCACTTTGCAATTACGGTAGCTTATTGTTATATTGCCACTATCTATATCGCCGATAGATGAGTTTTGGGATGTCTTGTACATTACGTTAGTTTGCAATTACAGTATTTTTATTATATTGCCGATTGTCGTGGTACCCACAGAATTATTAGTCAGATTACAGTTACAGTAGTCTCTTGTTATATTGCCGTTACTTATATTGTCACTTTCTCAAGATCCCCTCAAAATTATCATCAAAGTCATTGAAATACTTCAACTTATATAATCATTCACATAATACTCTACTTATCATCATTTAATTTCGCCAAATTACATTTTGTTATATTGCATTTTCGATAACTTCGTCAATAGAAGATTAATCGAATCTTACATGAATTTACAAGTACATAAATAAATATTTGAGAAAATGTACAAGACTTGTACAAATTCTTACCGAACTGATAAATTAAATTATATATGATTAATATAGTAACAGAATCAGCAAAGCTTGTTACGTTCAATCTTTATATAAACATTTCGTTAGTTCACCCACAGAATAAAACCCGTATTTTGTCGAGAGAGTCTGGGCACAGGATAAACCACGCTATTGGACTAGGTTATATCTCGAGTTTGCCTTTTTCGTAAGTGCAACGATGCATGTAAAAAATGCAAATGCACCATGTTTTAAATGGAGACTCATGTTCTTTTATATTCCGTGTAAAAAAAGTTTGCAAAACTAGTACGCAATGTAAAAATATCACATCTCGTGAGATAATTCAAACTTTCCTTGATAATTTATATCATTAAAAATATTTTGACGTCTACTTTTATATAAACTAAACATTTTATAGAATTAACATTATTTCATTATTACAACAATATTATTTAATTCGTCTTCTAAAATAAATATATATGATTGAGTCTATATTTATTATTAAGATACTAACCCAACCTCTCAAAATAAGAAACTAACCTAATCTAAAATTAGGATTTAACCTAACCTAAAATGAATCTCAAGATTCATACACTTCAAGTATTTAATTATAGTTTTTTCTTGATATAAATAATTGTTTATGCAAAGCAAGTTTATGTAAAATAGTTGATTTGTGAAAAATATTAAAATTAAAACAGTGAAAATAGTTCAATATTTTTCAGTATGGAATCAAATTGAAATAGAAGTTGGATCAATTGCGTGACTCACCTTGTGTAGTATTATAAATAGTCAGTTCAATGATGACTATGATCGTCCCTAAGTAGCGTTTAGTGTTAACACGATGATTGCCACGGTCACGGATGACTGGCGTCGCAAATTTAATTTACTTAAGTGATTTGAAGCAAGAGAACAGACTTTAAGTATACATATTTAATGTTCTCTGATGACATGAAAATTTGCTAATTTTGAAATTCCAGAATTTTTATAATTGGAGATTTAGAAATATGAGAATTTAGTGATCTGGTATTCAAATTTAGTGATTTCTAGGTTCACGATCTCTAGATCTCAAATTCCTATGTTCTCAAATCTCTAGATCCCCAATTCTAATATTCTGAAATCCCTAGATCCACAGTTCTAATATTTCCAAATCCCTAGATCCTCAATTCTAATATTCCCAAATCCCTAGATCCCAAATTCTAATATTCCCAAATTCCTAGATCCAAAATTCCTAGATCCCAAATTCTAATATTCCCAAAATCCTAGATCCCCAATTCCAATATTCCCAAATCCCTAGATCCCAAATTCTAATATTCCCAAATCCCTAGATCCCAAATTCTAATATTCCCAAATTCCTAGATCCAAAATTCCTAGATCCCAAATTCTAATATTCCCAAAATCCTAGATCCCCAATTCCAATATTCCCAAATCCCCAGATCCCAAATTCTAATATTCCAAAATTCCTAGATCCCCAATTCTAATATTCCCAAATCCCTACATCTCTAATTCTAATATTCTCAAATCCCTAAATTCCCAAATCCGTAGATGTTATATGCAGTAGCAATGGTAGCTAAATTATAAAATTACAATTTGAGCGAATTTTACGGAAAACGTGAAAAATTCTGAAAGAGCCCTAATTCGATGGGCAGAGACTGTATGAAAGAAACAAGGCAGAATATTTATACGAAATTTTCCATTTATCTTCGTCGGCGAGACCGTGCCCGAATGAATTAAATGGAATTTATCGATCTATGTTCCCATCCCGTCCACTCGAGTCCATTTGTGGTGACCTGTCGTTTCCGCTTTTCATTCTCGCCGGTTATCGATAATCCATAAGTCCCTTTGTGATAATCGCAATCTCGATGGATACCAAGTCCACCCTCGGCTTCTATTCGAACGTGTTTGTGCTGTCAATAGATCAATAATTTTCCTCTCCCCCAATTTTCTTTTTTTTTTTTTCGTCCACGACGAATGTGTACGACGTCGTCTGCGGTCTGCTTAGAACAGCGCCGCGGAATGTTTTACGAGCTACTTTCTTTCCGGAACGATAAAACAACCCCTCGGTTGTTGATGATCGAAAAATCGTTCACTGTCGCGCGGTACGCGGAACGTGCATTTGCCTACTGTTTGGGTTTCATTGATTCCTGTTTGCGTTTCTTGCTTTCTACCGTCTGACTTTTTTGCTGGATAGTCGCGGCTTTTGTCATTAAAAAATATAGGGGAAAATTTGGTGATTTAGAAAATTAAGTACTGTATAAACAGTATATTAAGGTTCCTAGGTCCACAAATCTTTAGATCTACAATTCTAATGTTCTCAAATTCTTACTTTTCTAATTCTAATATTCTCAAATCCCTAGATCCCCAATTCTAATATTCCCAAATCCCTAGATCCCCATTTCTAATATTTCCAAATCCCTACATCTCCAATACTAATCTTCCGAAATCCCTAGATCCCCAATTCTAAAGTTCTCAAATCTCTAGATCCTCAATTCTAATATTCCCAAATCCCTAGATTCCCAATGCTAATATTCCCAAATCCCTAGATTCCCAATTCTAATATTCCCAAATCCCTAGATCCCTAATTCTAATATTCCCAAATCCCTAGATCCCCAATACTAATCTTCCCAAATCCCTAGATACCCAATTCTAATATTCCCAAAATCCTAAATTCCCAAAACCCTAGATCTCCAAATACCTATATCCCCAAATTCCTACACAATCAAATCCCAAAACTCAAAATTCTCCTAAAACTTAAATCCCTATAATCTCACATCTCCAAGTCCCTAAATCTTGAATTCCTAGATTTGTCATAAACTGACACTGTCATAGATTTATTCCTAGATATATCTCTAGATCTCCAAATCCCAAATTCCAACACCTGTGTCCCTAACTAACACCCATGTTCCTAACATAATGTCGTTAACCTAACCATGTCCCTAACCCCAAAATTCCTAGACCCCAAATCCCTATATCCCATATTGTTATATCTCCAACTAACTCCCTAAATTCATGGACTATCATAATTCTTCCAAATCCCAAGTTGACCAACGTAACTCCCTAGATTAGGTTAATACCCAAAGGTACCCTGATGGTCTACGATTAAAACCTATAAAAACCGAATAATGTCTAGTCCAAGTGTCAAGATCCACGTAACGTTCTGCAACGGACAGATAGGAGTGCTAGTTTGATCGAAAGCGCAAAATATAATAGTCCGCATTGGGTACTTTTGTTCTCTGATCGAGTAGTATATCAAGTATTCTGGTCGAGTAACAAGTGGTGCACGCGTCATGTCACGTGTCAGCCGCAGTTGCACCCTCTACCTTTTACCTAAAAACAAGCCCGGATATTCCTTGTCGATAAAACGTCACACCTCTACAACTGCTCGCGTCTCGAAACCATTGTTTTGTCTTGTTCGAATATCGACACGACGCTGCGTGCTTGTTTCGAAATTGTTCTTTTCTTACTCGACAATCATGCAAATTAGTGGCGGGTTGGGACAACTGAATAGTTGTGTGGATACACTGTTTTCTTTTATATTTTATTTTGTACCTGTTCTTTTCCTGGTTGACGATCGTGCTTTGTGACGGGGTGAGGGACAGCTGAAGATTATGGGGGTGTCAAGTATGCGATATAAGAAGAGACTTATGGATGGGAGGATAGGGATTTTTAGACGTTTCTGGGATTTTTTGTTTTTGAAGGTAAATTTGAATGTTAGAAATTTAAGTTTGGGAGTTTGTTAATATAGGGATATTTAATTTTGGGGATTTTAGAGTGTTTGAAATTTTAGTTTGGTAGTTTTTATGTCTATAATTCGTAAACTTAGAAATTTTGTCAGTAAGGATTTTAGAAATGAAAAAACTATCAAGTTATTACCATAATTTATTACTTATCGCTATGTACAATATAAAAAAAGAGACATGTATTCAAGATCTTCAATAGTTCATACTTCAGACATAAACATAGAAAATATTCAATTTTTCTCCTGTCCATTGAAATCATTTTTTTCATTTTGATCAACTTGCACGTAATGAGCATTTTTGGCATCCTGACGTCTGTGCTCGTCTTTCGTAAACACTGTAGTGATAAGACCGACGACTAACGCTATACAAAGTCCAACGTGTACAGGAATATCCCCGTATACTTCTAATACTCGACCCATTATCAGAACGAACACAATGCCGTAAACGTTATTGGCCACGTTCAAAATTCCCGCCGTTATTCCCTCGGACTCGGGGTACGTGTACTCTGCGCTCATTTCGTAACCTATGGTCACGTACCCCACCATGAAGAACCTGCGGAAAATCCTCCATTAAACTATTTCGATTTATTCTTTAAAATATATTTGTTGAACATAATTATTCAAAATAGTCATTCATTAAATTATTTAGGTACATTCTCTAAAATATGAATTTTAACAAAATTATTTCTTCCTTGAAATAGTCCTTCATTAAATTGTTTCAATATTTTTTATAAAATATAATGGTTGAACAAAATTATTTCTTCTTTAAAATAGTCCTGTATTAAATTAATTAGGTACATTCTCTAAACTATGAATTTTAACAAAATTATTTCTTCCTTGAAATAGTCCTTCATTAAATTGTTTCAATATGTTTTATAAAATATAATGTTTGAACAAAATTATTTCTTCTTTAAAATAGTCCTTCATTAAATTATTTAGATACATTCTCTAAAATATAAATTTGAACAAAATTTCATTTGTAAATTAACTTACAATGAAACTGAAATATAATGATAATTTATGATGCTGTGAAAATTGTCTATTCTTTAAACCTTGTAGCTTTGTATAAATAAAAGATAAACGAAGAGTTTAGTAAATTTGAAAATGTGTATGAACACAAGACTTCTAAAAATGAAGATATTAATGATAAAATACAGTAAAGCTTCGTAAGTAATAAATAATAATAAATAAATGTAGAGGTGAATACAGTACCCCAGGAGTAAGGCCGACAGGTACACCATCCATTTCATTTCGAGACAAGTGAATATAGAGAAGCATATTTGGCCGCATAGAGAGAGAAAATACACGATCACGGTCGTTTGCCTGAAAATACGTACACACGTCCAATTTCAATATAAAATATTGAAAAAAGACAGAGAATAGGAGTGTATATTAAAAAGTGCACTAATGGAAGTATACTTCGAAACTAAAAGTATCATCAAATGCACTTTTATATACAGGGTGATTCAATATTAAATGACAAATTGTTTCGAATAATTAGATTTCGAGAGAAGAATTTTGAAATAGTTAAAATTTTTTAAAATAGTTAAAAAGTTTTTTTAGAGATGTCAAGGCTAACATTTTTTTTATGCAATAAGATGGTTTTTATTATAGAGAATTTACAAGAAGAGATTTTATGAGAGAGAAATTTTACGAGAATGAGTTTCATATATTTTCATCATACTTCATTTTTATTCGAAACATTTTCTATTTTAGATTGTATTCGAGGAGATTCAAATGAAACACCCTGTAGACATACTATCATTTCTAACAAATGATGAAAGTAAAATTATAAATTAAGAACAGTAATTGTGTCTTGACCATCTTACTTGAACTTATGTGTTTTATCGAGAATCAATCCAAAACTGACTGAACCTATCATCCCTGTTATGGTCATAACCAAACCGATTCTACCCGCGTCTTCTTCTCCATTCTGCAATACAATGTTCCATAATTAAACTTGAACCAACGTTCCAAAATTAAGGTAGCTCAGTAATCTTATTTCCTAATTCTGTGCAATTCTATCGTAACTTAAATTGCAATTAAAAGTCCATACGATAAAAAATCAATATACCGAAA
Source organism: Megachile ligniseca (assembly GCA_945859555.1). Lineage (NCBI taxonomy): Eukaryota > Metazoa > Arthropoda > Insecta > Hymenoptera > Megachilidae > Megachile > Megachile ligniseca. The sequence goes on from OX243792.1 coordinate 5,528,818, forward strand.
ATTGCTTCGAGCGACCTAAATTGAAATTTTTCAGCTCAAACTTTGAGAGGATTTTACACCACACACTAAATTTTTAGAGAGCGAAGAAAATATTAATATTAAATAAATTTAGAAATTTCGATCGTTTCCTGTAAATTTCCACGTTTTCCGCTTACCTCAAAACGTGCGAGATACATTTGATTCAACAGCGTTCCTACCACGTTCAATACACCTATGCTCAAACCGTACGAGTTGCAGAGTAACAAGTAGGATTTGTTTTTACATAATCTTTTAACGGGTTCTATGAAACCTTCGTCCACTTGCATTTGGTTCATCTGTTGCATAGCTCGGGTTTTGCTCGGTGGCAGTTTCGGGATTTCTTCGAACACTGTGTACAGTTAATATTCGTAAAATAGTTGCGGTTCAATTATATAACTTGTAAAATTTATAACATTAATAATACAAATTCTGAAATTTTTGCATAGGAAGTTCCAAAATCCTCTTCAACTTAAAGTATATTTTTATCTAAAGACTAAACACTTATATTAAAAATTTAAATAAAATAATAATTGTGTAAACTGTCTACAAACAATGAAGTATAAACAGTTCAAAAATTGCAAGAAAACCGAGAAAATTCAAGAAACAGAAGAGTAAAACATATCAGATTCGAAACGATTTAAATTAGTGTTATAAATCACAAACCATCGATAAACGAGGTAAATCGGATTCCGCGTTCCTCAAACAAGATTAATAACGAGATACATAATTTATTGAGTAGATGTAATTTCAGTAGCCTCAATACAGAAACATGTTTCATCGAGATAAATGTATGTAGCGATAAATTAATTGATCGTTAATAAGTATTGCTTCTGCAATCTCGATAATTTTATTGCTGTTGTAACTTTTACTTGAGATAACAGTTTATTGTTATAGCAACGACAGTTACGATTTAATTATACGTTCTTTTTTTACAAGAAGTCACTTACGTATTACGACTAGAAGGAACATAACCGAGATGATAATTGCTACGGTCCAGAAAAGATGCGAGAGATCGGTACTAATGTCCTCCAGGTTTGCACGATTTTTGACGATCATCGGAGTTATCAGGAAACTTAAAGCTATTCCGAGTTGATTACCGAAAATACCTAAGGATGTTGCCGTGGACAATTCGTTGGTGCCGAACCATTGGGCTGCGAGTCGACCGGGTAAAATTAAAACTAGTGTCTAATACAGAAAATATGTTGACATAAAAAAATATAGTACTGAAAAATAAAACATAGCAATGAGAATCAGAAGTAATTCAAAATTAATTTGTACAATATTACTTTCAATCGCTCTAAGTTCACTCTGCACTTAATTGTAAATAAAAACAATTTTCGTATCGAACATAAACTGCAGAATTCATACTTGCAACACTATTTCATTTTTAAACTTTCTAAAAACATAAATTTGCAATATTATACATTAACTCAATAATGGAAGTATTACTTTCATTATTTTTAGAGATTCGTAGTTTGAAGTTTGAATTTGCCGCCTTTTTCTTCGCCCGCCATCTTGGCGACACGCACTCGCGACATGAAGATGCTTTTTATTATCAAAATAGCTTTAAATCTTTTATACAGTCTTTTCTAATAAATTTTATTAGATAAAAACCACTCGTTCAATTTTTATAAATAACGAAATCAGTTCATTTTAGAATAATTACTTACAAGAGTCAAAAATGTCGAAGCTAAAGATGTGAGATTGCTATGAAGATCTTTCAATGGAGATTTAAACAAGTTAATTTAGCAAATAAAAATTTACTATATTTTCTCGTAATATTAGCTTATGTGTATCTCAACCTTGACCATCTAAATAATCATACCCACCAAAAGATTACAAAATCTCAAAATAATCTTCATTAATCCCATCGAACATGTTATCGTTGATACGGATATTCAAAGTGTATTTTATCGAGAAACCTTGAAAAAATCGAGTAAATTGAACAAACTAACGCAGCGTTTATTCTCATCCCGCAAATCCGCGTTGAGCACAAAAGTACGGGTCGTCTGCGCATCCGCGAAATAATATTCGTAAAAATCTTAAGAGGCGATAAATTTTGTAGCAGAAGTCATGGAGGTTTCATTAAATTCGGAATGCAGTCAGTGAACGCGCATAAATCTCTTTGCGAGATACTGCTTCGGCCTTAAGCCCTGGATACATAAAGTTTGAGCAGACTTGTAATGCCTCGTATTAGTAATAATTTACAACATGTTGCCGAGCAGTTTCTGTGTTTGTAAGTTGTAGAGGCGAAGAAATTGTAGAAGTCATCGTTTCGAAACACGATTTTAAGTTATTTTGTTTGATATTATTATTGAAAAGGCTCCTCCAGTATCAAATTTCTCCTCAAAAATTAAATTCTTCCAGTCTCTGTTAATTATAAAAAATACTAACCTAACCATAACATTATACAAATATTAATAAAAAAAAAATAATTCATAATATTTTTGCATACTCAAAAAATTAATTAATAGTAGAAGAAATTTCTTAACATGTAACTAATGCATTCATAAATTGAAATTAAAAATAAATAAACAAATGAGTCAACATATATTTAAAAAAATAATCTTGTAATCTTGTAATTTAAAATTAGAATCTTGTGAATCGGTCAAGTTTCATCACATGTCTTATCATTTCTTATCAGTAATCGCACAACCGTAATTTGAGCTTAAGATGAGTTAAAAAAGTAAATAAACAAATGAGTCAACATAATCTCAGTAAAAATCAACACAGTTTTCAAAAAATAACAAAATTTTGTAATTCAAGAAACTTGTAAACCAGTTTCAGTGATAAAATGAAAGTTTGATCAAACACATTTTAAAAAATATTTAATATGCACCTAACAGAGTTAATCATGTAGAAGATATATGAAGTGACTACCGTGTGTACAGGATTAAACATTTGTATCACTCATTTGCCTTATACTACTTGAAACTGGAACTGTCTGACAAAAACAGCCTCGTACTACTGAAACCAGCTACCTTCTCAACCTTTAAATGACTTAGTTAATAAACTGGTTTGGTAAGAATTTTTCTGGGGACCAACTAGATTTACTGCGATTTTTATGTTACTATAATTATTCTATAAACTTATTTTACAGTCAAATAGTAATTTTGAATAATGAATACAGATAATAGCACAATCAACTGAAAATGGTTGGTAGATAAAAAAGAATACGATTAAATGTCTGACCTGTGTGATAGCGACCAAAGACTGTCCAACGAAGGTGACATAAAATCTGTCCGGACTGACGGACAGAACTTTGATCCATGAACCAAGGCAACCAAGACCACATCCCACAATATTACCCCATCTAAGTCCCCAACGATCCAGAATATACGAGGCAGGGGAGAAGAAAATCAGGTAGTAAGCCATGAACGACATCGCCGTCCAGTCAACAGCTAGTAAAGAGACACCATAGTACCTGAACAAGTTTTTTTTCAAACCATAAACGTTAACGTTCACATTGGATTAATAACTATTCTTATTTCTTTGATTTAATACAGACATTTTTATTTTTAACGTTATTGTACTATTACATTATTATATTTTTGTGTTTGTTACATTGTTATTATTTTTATTATATTATTATATTTGTTATATTGGTATATTTGTTATATTATTATATTACTGTTATTATTATTATATTATGTTTGTTATGTCATTATTATTATTATCATTATATCATTGTATTATGACATATTATGACGTTATCAAAGAAATAATCAGTCACGTGACAATTATCAGTAACTGCAAAATGCAATTAAATAAAATAATTTAAAAAATGAACTAATTGTAAAATTGTAACACTAATGAATCTGATCAAAATTGAAAAATAATATAGTGTTCTCTGTTTACATTGCAGATGACAAAGGTTTATCTAATCAATAGGGAACCAAAGAATTAGACTGATAATCATTTAAGCTTGATAAGGTATCTTTGGTGTTTATTTAAGAAATTAATTATTAATTTTAGAATAGATTATGCAATCGGTTCACTAGTAGATTTGAAATAAAAGTAGGTTCACATTTTTATTCTTAATTTTTAAGGTTTTATTAATGTAATACATCACGATCAAAATATTTGTTTACTAGTTGCATTTATAACTTTTACGTGTACTTTATGTAAAAATTAATAATTGTATTGTCCAATATTCATTAATATTATAATGATTATTTTATATTCATTAATTTATAATATTTACTAGTTATTTAATTAACTAAACAGTCAGCAATTAAAATGACTCTAATATGCATTTTCTTACGAAATTAATAATCACATCATATCATATTTCTGTTATAATATTTAATATTTTTAATATTAATTATAATATTTTTCTGTTATAATATATTCGTTAATTTGTAACATTAACTACTAAAAAATTGTCAAATTATTTATACTTCCTACACTAAACAAATTTCTCAAATATTTTGAAAACCAAATTCTCTTTCTCCAAAATCCAACATAAAAATCATTCCACATTTTACACTCCTTGCAACAAAAATTTTTGGACCGCTAAGATAAACTAAATAATCTTGTCTCAAAGACCTCCATCCCCTAAAGCACAAACAAGAGAATTGTCAGACACCGCAAATACCTGCTGACTATGTTGGCAATAATAGAATACTGCACCCATTGTAAACTGCACAAGGAGGAGTACATACTAAACAACCCCAGCATCAGCCATCTTCTTTTGTACACTTTTGTTCGCAACAAATCACCGTTGTCCTTTTCGTCGTTATTTATTATCTTCACCGGATTGTTCGCGCACAATACCTCGCTCAAATTCTTTTCATTCGTCATCCTTCTAAATATTCAAAATTACGAAAATATCCACTGTCAATCAGTTTCTCAAATGTTCCTCCATCGACACCTCAAGCTACCAGAATTTGTTGATTCGCATAAACGACCCAACACGAATGAAAACAATCCTCGTAATCGTTTCGCATCGTGGTACGCTGACGCTGCCATTTGGTCTTATCTTGATTCACGGTTAAACAAGACTCTGTTATTTGCGATCGGCTACTTTTCCTTTAACGATCCTTATCGCTGTTTATCGCACGTGTTTCCTCTAAACACCATTAAATTTAACCGATCGGTCGTTTCGATCGTGTTTTTATATAGCGATCGATTGTAGTCTGATGATTGCGCTCGGATTTCGCGATTCAGCGTCCACGAGAGGATCGCTCGAAAAATTAACCCGCTTTTATGGCTGTGAGCTGATCGGCAAACAGTCGAGCGCATAGTAATCTCGTTTAGTCTGGAACGTTGCGAGGGGAAAATTTTTGGCGCCATCGGAGACTATCGGCCTAAGTCGATGTTGCAATTTTGTGTAAGCGCGGGCTTTCTTATCGTGGAGAAATTTTACCTCGACGTACATCAGGGTGCACTTATAGTTCTGATTTATAATTGATGCAGGCAAAATAAACTGTTGGTCTAAACTTCCGCTTTCGAAGTTCACATTTATCTAATAGATATGTTACGTTTTGTAATTATTTAAATTAATGACCACAATGGGCTTCTTAAGATAACAATATGTGCTTCAATTTGAATAATTATTTATAACACTTTCAAACGCAGATTAAAATTATGTGATTCTGTATTTCCGTAAAATTTCATTGAGACAGTTTTAATTCAATTTACATGAGTACAATTATCTAGTATTGTTTATAAAATGCGCTTACATAAGAATATGTAATAATATGTAATGTGTATGATATATGAAATTAAATAAGATTGTAAATGGGATTATGTAATAAGTGATTTATTGCAGTCTATACAATATATCATTAGAGAAAAATCAGTCGGTAATTGAAATTTTATTACAGCGCCATCTAGCGGATGGTGTTTTGCAGCTGCTCCTGGTAGCAGGATCGCAGAAAAGCGAGGAGGTATCCGGAGTAAGAGGTTTCCCGCGCAACTTGCGCGCATGCGCGGTGACGCCACCTCTCCAACATGGCGTCTCACGGTACGATCGAATTAATGACCAATTATATTTATTAATTACTCATTTATTCGTATAATTTATACACTTTCACAGTTGCAAAAGGTGCATCAATTCAGTTATTACTTTCTCATGTAAGATTCATTAATATTATCTCATAGTGTCATTACTCCTACTGGTAATTATTAATAATTAATTACTATCAAACAAAATCGTAACAAATATTGTATGAGAAAATAAAGAATGAGTCGGAAACTGTTATTTAATCACAAATGTGCATAAATTGTGTTTAAGAAAGGAGTAATTAAGAATTTATGACCATCGATATCTGTGACGCCATTAGACGCCATGTTGGGGAGGTGGCGCAAGTATGGATGCACCGCGCATGCGCGTAGTTGCGCGGGAGACCTCTTACTCCGGATACCTCCTCGCTTTTCTGCGATCCTGCTACCAGGAGTAGGTTTAAAACGCCATCCGCTAGATGGCGCTGATCGTTTTTTAATTTTTACCGACCTTTCCCTAATGATAATAGCAAAAGTTCTTAAATTATCAAATCCCATTTCTAAAGTTCCAGAGTTTCAAATTTTCAAGTTTTCTATCTCACAATTCTAAATTTTCAAATGATCATTTTTAAAAATTTTCTGATAACCCACATTTTCAAATGTTCAACTTCCCAAATTCGCAACTTTATAAAATACTAAATTAAATGAAACTTTGTATAATGCGAATATGATTATGACTTATGGTACGTGTTAATTGCAGTCATAACAGGTTTCACTGGTATTAAATCGTAAGAAGTAAATAACAGCAGTATAATGAATATAACAGAAGTTTATTAAACATTACATTTTAACAATAAAGACAATGCAAATCTGAGGCTCCTTGAGTTACATAAGTTTACAATTCGTTACAAAATTAAACATCTCCGACAATCCTTTCCGTAAACTTCGCAACGCCATTAAATGCATTAACATCGACGGTAACATTAAAAAAAAAACATCGGAAAACATGACAGACTGAACGTTGCGCAAAAATCTCTCCGTTGTAAAAATATGTGACGTTCGCGTACGGTACATTACTAAAATTTCATTCTGCCATTAAATCATCTTGTAAACAAGCAAAACAACTCGTACAAGTTCCCCGTTCGAAAGCAACAAACTCGGAATTAATCGAATAATAGCGAGCGCGTGACACGCGTTAGAACCGATAAAAATCTGATAATTTCCGTAACAACTGACTATAGAATATAGAATTTATCTAACTCTCCTATAATTGAAATAATCGTTTAACAAGTTTTCGAGTATCTTTCATCGTTGAGCTTTATATCTTTACAACTTGGTATCTCCAATTTTGAAAAGCTGCTTTATGTACTATGCGTTTGATTAATTAGTAAAATTTACAGTTTCCATTCTTTACGTCTTCGTTATGCAATTACGTGAATTCGTCATTAAATTCCCAAATTGTTCGGATAATTGCACCCCTGTATTTTACAAAAGAAACACGCTTACCCTAAATGTAACAAATTTAAAAACGAATCAAACACGACAAAGTGTTTCACGGCGGACATATTTTAGTTCACGTAACGTCACTCTTATCGTTTATTGTTTCGACAATTGTTTATTTATACACGCAAGGTGTCTGAACTTATTTGTTGTCGAGCCCTCGAAAATATATTACAAATGACGGATCACTATCGTTACGAAGTGAAAGAACAATTTTCTCGTACGGATTAATATTAAAGTGTCTTGTTAATATTTATATATATATATAATATATCTATACACATAGTCTAAATTGATTATTCGTATTGTATACAATTTATTGTTTAATAGTACTATGTAACGCTTGAGACCGTGTTACGGTACAATCGATATTTAACGTGTTTAACGTATGTATACAGAATGTATTACAAACTATTCAATTCACCGAGCAACAGTTCACAGGGCGATGCTCTGAATGTAAAAACACGTGGAAAAGATCGCTCTTTTGTTCTTTCTTCTTTCGACATTTTCGTGTGTCGGAGTGCTTGGGAATTTTTGGTGGGGTGGGCCGGGTTCTGTGCTTTTTGTTATTGTGTGACTATTTTGTTTTAGAAGTGATTTAGTTTTTGCAGTTTGGGCATTTGCAAGTTTGTGAATTGGGAGATTTGAAGATTTGGGGATTTGGAAATTTCGAGATTTGCAGATTTGGAGATTTGGGGATTTGGAAATTTCGAGATTTGCAGATTTGGAGATTTGGGGATTTGGAAATTTGGGAATTTTGAGATTTGAAGATTTAGAGATTTGGGGATTTGGAAATTTGGGAATTTTGAGATTTCAAGATTTGGAGTTTTGAGAATTTTGGGATTTGCAGATTTGAAAATTTGCAAATTTGAGAATTTAGCAAATTGTAAATTGGAGAAGTTGTAATAAGAAAATATAGGAATTTTGGAATTAGGGAATTTGGAAAATTTGAGAATTTAAGAACTTAAAAATTTGAAAATTTCAGAATTTCAAAACTGGGAAAATTAGAAATTTGAAAATTTGGAAACTAGAAACTTAAAAGAAATAAAAAATGTGAAGATTTGAGAATTCAGTAATCAAAAAGGTAAAAATTTGAATAAATAGTCCACATTATATCGAACCAGGCTCACCCTAGTTACTATCTAGTTACTCCAGCGTTTATTCTATCTATGGAAATACGTCCGGTGTTCACGATTGATTGTTTTCTCTGACTTTCATCTTTCAATATTAAATTAATATATTTTATTTCCATCCTCGATTATCGCTTTTCGTGAAACTATCTTTCATTTTTTAAAATAATCAAAATCATGAATGTTCAAGTGAAAATGTAATTATAAATATTATTTATGCAGTCTCTGGTCAAAAAATTAGGACCACTCATAATTTTTAATATTTTTTGTGTTTTTAGTTAAATCGAGTCGAACTTTATTATAAATTTTATTAATTTATTATTATTAATAAATTTGAAGAGTTCATTTATGTAGTATGAGTGTAGAAGATTGTTTGGTAAAATATAGTAAAATAGCGAATAAAATAGTGTACTGTAAATTAGTAAATAAAATAAGTTATTGCAAAATTACATTATTGTAAAATAATAAAACACTAGAATAGTAAACTAGTAAAATCTTTAAGCAGTAAAACAATAAAATAAAGTTGTAGACTAATAGAATATCAAAAAATAGTAAAGCAGAAGAACAGAATAGAATAATAAAACAGTCAACCAAAACAGTAAAATCTTAGAAAAGAGTCAAATAAAAGAACAGTAGAACAATAAAAAAGTAAAGAAGTAGAAGATCAAAAAATAGAACAATAAACTAACAAAATACAATAAATCAAAAGAGCAGTAAAAAAGCAACAAAACATTCTCAACACAATAAAAAAATTACAAGCGTCCACCTTTTCACCCAGAGTCATTCAAATTTCGCGCTCTCACGGTCCTAAAATGGCGGACCGAGACCGTCTAAAGCTCACCTCGAGCGTTCTTCGAATTATAATCACAAGCAGAGCAATAACTCCATCCCGAAATTTATCAAAAACTAAAGTACTCGATGGCAAGCATCGAATTTCGTCGCACGAAAAGCTCGAAGCCAGAAAAGTCGGAGAAACATTGAGTTTCTTTCGAATCGGCGCCAATCGAGCATCGAGTTCAGACATCGGAACACCGCGTACGTGATCCTTTTTGTTTGCCGTTTGGCATCCCGAAAGGCTTTCGAAGATTCCGGGAACAACGGGACGCGGGGATCGGGGATTTAAGGGGCGGGAAGAGGGGGGGCATAGAACGAAATACGGTAACGCGTGTCACCACGGAAATCGAGTTCCGTTTTCCGGGACGAAAGCGTCGAGGCCGCGCTTCCGTGGCCAACATTTTCTCGGTACGCTTAACTGGCTAGGGTAAAATTTATCGAAAACGTTTCGATCGTTTCAATAATATCATTTGGCACGGTTCGACACGTACGTGTGTCTGTTTGTTTGCGTGTCCACGTATGTATCTGCGTGTGGTGTATCTGTCGGTCGATAGAACGTTCGTATGTACAAAGCTTCCGCTGTAATTTCGGTCTCTCCGGATTTTAACAAACGCTAACAACCATTGGCGTAACTACTCGGGTGAAACTGATTTTTGTATGGGGTGTAGTAGAACTCTAGTTTAGATAGGGTGATTAGGATGCGTTAGGAGGGATTCTTCGATGATTGGAGTTTGATTGTTTGAAGGTGAGGTGTTTTTATTGGAAATTAAAGAAATTTGGAAATTTCGAAAGTTAGTTCGCAATTTAGTGGTATTAGTGGTATTTGGTTTGATTGGAGAATTTGAGAGTTTGGAAATGGAGAGTGAGGTGTGGAGATATATAAATTTGAGAATTAGGGATTTGCAAATAGGGAAATTTGAGAATTAGGGATTTTCGAATAGGGAATTTTGAAAATTAGAGATTTGGAAATAGGGAAATTTGAGAATATGGAAATTTGGGAATATAAGTATCTAGAAATTTGAGAATTTATGGTCTAGGGAATTTAGTAACTTAAATATTTGAGAATTTTGGTATTCAAAAATTTGGATACTAGGGAATTTAAAAATTAGAAAATTTCCAAGTTTACAAATATAATTTGTAGATTCAAAAATTTGCAATTGTACCAGAAAAATTTGAAAATTTGGTATTTTAGGAATTCACAATTTTATCAAATTCGACAATTTGAAAATTTGATATTTCACAAACTGTCAAATTTCGAATTTTATAACATGAAATATACGAAGAGTTTTACGTTTACATCCCTTTCGCTATATGTGAAGCCATAATCTATATTTCGAGTGCTAGGTCCACCCTGGATCCTGCGTAGTTACGCCAATGCTAACAATATATTTCACCGTTACTGACACAACGACACGATATCTAAACGGTTACTGGGGTCTTTCTCGTTCCCAGACAGCCAGTCGAACCAAACGAATGGAAACACGCGTTGACTGAAGGTGTCTCGAAGCTTGCCATATTGTTGCAATTTAACGCCATTTCCCGTTGCAACTTTAAATATTTTTTCGACACTTTCTCCATATAATTAAATTTGTAAATTTAACTCTGACTAAATTAATTGATTACAAACTATTTTTTGAGTATCTCGAAAACATCTTCAAAATGAATATATTTAATTAAAACTTTTCAAAATAATTTAAAATATGTACTCAAAAATATTCTGTTGCATAAATAACATAGATGTTATAAATAATGAAGTTTGCAATTTTTAACTTTCAAAAAAAATTTACAAAATAAAAAAATTGAAAAATACATGGAAATAGTTAATATTTATATTGAAATTGAACTTGAAAATATTATAAAGTAGGGGAAAAAAGTTTCTAACAAAAGTATATTTTTGTTAAACAAATTTTTTTGTTACAAATAAAAGTATGTTTTTTAACAAATTAATGATACTTGGTTTAATATATTATCCATACAAGGCACAAGTGGTTAAAATTAAATAAAATTAAATAAAATTGATACACTGACCAAAGAATCAGCCATCTTGTTTTATCAACTGCACCAGAACATCAATAACTTACTTTCATAACCTTAAAATTGACTCGTTATAAGTGCTCTTTCATGACAGTTATGTGTCACTAAATGAAAGTAATTAATTCCCTGATTATCCAAAAGGAAAAATTAGTTTTACCAATATGACAAAAGTTTTGTTACCAATATTAAAAAAATTGTTATACGAATACTATAAAAATCAATAACTCACTTTCTTAACCTCAAAACTGACAAATTGCAAGTATAACCTTAAACATTATACCACTAAAATATTATTTACATCAAAATTAACATTTAGTAAACCTTCAAATTAAATATCCCAATAAATAATAGATTATATAAATAAATAATAGTTCAGTATCATAAAGCCAAATGCGAGTATTGATTATGTGAATGCGTCATATTCGTCCGAGCACAGTGGTAATCGACAGCACGTAACGTAAGAAAAATTAATAACTGTACCACATGGCTGGTAGTTTCAGGAGTCAGCATTTCCTCGGAAATCCTTTCAAGGATCCCATTTTTCTTTGAAATCTGGCAAGCCCTTCGCGTTCATCGCGGTTTCCTGTTAAAAATACAATATTAACGGACTTCCGACGACAAACCGTTGTCCTCCGGCTGTCTGGTTATTTCCGTCTCGGTGTCACATGTTACCATACGTGGTTCTATGTGGCAGCTAGAGAACTACAGGGCCGAACTAAGATCTGGGGCCTTTCATTTTCATAGCTATTTAATTTAGGTGCACTTGCATTTGTTAAATTATGTCAAATTAAAATTTACCTAATTTACAGAGGTAAATTAGGTCTCTCTGAAGGTCTCTCTAAAATCCTACCCCTACTTCATATCTCGGAAACGGCTTCAAATATGGAAAAATGTTTCAGACAAAAGTTGTAGAACATCTAGGGAAACATAAGATGGCGGCGACAATTTGACCTTGGATAGTCGTTTGAAGGTCACGTGACCTATCTTCTTAAGGTTCTTAAGGTATCTTCAGGTTCTTAAACAGAACCCCCATTTTTTATTACATATCCCTCGTTTCAAAACACTTTGCTTTGTTTTTTGTCATTCCTAAGGTATGAAGCTTCAAAGTTGGCACATAGGTGGCTGATCGCGCAACCTTCGCAGTGCACCTTGGGTAATGCTGACGATATAACTTTGAAGCTTCACTTGCACAAAAAACACAGGTGGTGTTTTGGAACGACCTTCAAATCCAAGGTTAAATTGTCATCTTATCCTACAACTTTCTGAAATTTTTCAACAAGTTTCATTTTTCCATATTTGCAGCCGTTTGAGATATGAGGGAGGGGACTGTAGGGACCCTAATAATTATTTTAATTTAAGAATGTTAGAATATTATTAAAATACACACTGGTATCTTTACTTTGAATATCATCAGATTTCTGTATATTTGATCACAACTGTAAATATGTCCTTGTAAAATTATTTTACATTTTTATTTCAACATAGAAAAATTATATTTTGTTATAGCTCCACGGTAAACCTTTAAAAACATAATATTAATTTTAAAAAAATTTTATATTAAATCCAGCTGTCTTCTCTGGGTCCCGCTTAATCCGACCCTGGTCAACACTCGTTAACGCTACAGTAATGTCTCGTCGACTAATTTTTTTCGTCTCGACTTTCGTATTTCCATGAAAAAATTCGTATAATGTACAAACTTACAAACGGGCGTGTGTGAGAGGTTTTATTTTACAAAATAGGGAATAGAAGCTGTTAGAATTACGCTAATTAGTCGGCAATCACTTGGCAATCGCGTGAATTCGACGAATGGCTGCGATATGTGTCATCTTTAACATTTAACAAGATACTATAATAACGTTTATCGATCATTCACCCCTTTAGCCGCTTTAATTAGACAATTTGATCCCAGAACACATGGTAATAGTTTATAAACGTACCATTTATTTATTTATTTATTTATTTATATAATTTCATACGTATTTATATATTTATATATATATATATTTATGTATATATGTATAAATTTACAGGTATCCGCGAATTTCTTTTCTGTCCCGTGGATCGTACCGCCTATCTAGGTCCGGTTTATCGAGCAGTGTCATCTTGTCGGCCGTACGGGTCTCTAAACGTTATCGAAAGGCTTGCAGAAAGGAGATATCTAGTTGGAAGATAAACAATCTGTCTTGAAGATTCAGATAATTATACAGAATAGGGTAGCCATCATTTCAGTTACCTTCAAATTTGACATGTATTCATTCGTTTTTGTGAATACTGAGATCTAGGGAATTTGGTGGTGAAGTTTAGGAAGCTAGAAACTATATTCGATTTCAATCATTTCAAATTTTCTATCGACTAGAATGTGTTCATTCATGTTGGAGAGTGGGATCTAGGGAATTTGGGTGGATATTTAGGAAGTTGAAAGATACCTTTCTAGGGATCTGGGGAATTAGTGATTTGGGGGAGTAGGATTTTGGTATCTAGGGATTTCAGAATTTAAGAATTTGGGGATATAGAGATTTGGGAATGTAGGTAATTGGAGATCTAGGGATTTTGAATGTAGGAAGTTGGGGATATAGAGATTTGGGAATATAGGGATGTGGGATTATAGAGACTTGGAAATATAGGGATTTGGGAATGTAGGTATTTGGGGATTTTGGGATTTAGGAATGTAGGAATTTCAGGATCTAGGAATTTGGGGATCTAGGGATTTGGGGATATAGAGATTTGGAAATATAGGGATTTGGGGATATAGAGATTTGGAAATATAGGGATTTGGGTATCTAGGATTTTGGGAATGTTAGAATTGGAGATCTAGGGACTTCGGAATGATAGAATTGGGGATCTAGGGATTTGGAAATATTAGAATTGGGAATCTATGGAGAATTTGGGAAATTTGAAAGATTGAAGTTTTGAAATCATTTTATCAAGTGCAATTATCAAAAATTAATTCAGTTTTATCAAAGAAAAAAAAACTAGAATTTTTTTCTATTTCAGATCTATTATATGTACACAACCTTGACAAAATACTTCAAGGTCATCGAAATGGAAAATGGCTGCCATACTTTGAATAATAACCAATCAAGATCACATCTTTGCAAAGTGCGGAGAGGAAGACTGGAACAAGGTTGAAGCTTTCAAGGTCGACTCATCTGCAAAAACAATGAATCAGTATGTCCTTGGTGCAAGTCTCCCGCGATACAACTGAGATATTTCTTTGGTATCAAATAGACGTGAATGAACGAACTCGCTGCAAAACGATTCAAGATAAATTGTCCTACGTTGACCATGCGTTCTTTTACCTTCGAAACATAGCTTATGGTCGTAAATGTCCGTAAACTGATACGTATGGCCAGCGCCATGACAGTTATGGCGTCCATCGATGACGCATGTTACAAGATTAGCTCTGGAAATTTAACAAAACAAGTGTACTTTCTTTGTTTTTTCATTTGACTGATATTTCTGACTGCTTCAGTCAATTACTGATATATTATTTCGGTATATTGCCAGAACTCTTCTTGTGGCGAGCACACGAAGCAATAAAAAACTAGTATTTATAACAAATTTAATAGACTATTTTATAAGGATTTTAAACGAGTTAAGTCACGAATAAAAAATGTAAAATTCAAATTTTATTTTATTCTCTTGAGTTTTACTTTTTCTTTCGAATTTTACACTTTTGTTCTTTTGAACTTGTTAACTTTTGAACTTGTAACCTTTCTGAGGTCACAAATAAGTAAAAGAACACATGACCTACGTCATATACAGCAGCGAGTTCGTCAAATATATCTAAAAACGAGGTATATTAAATATTAAAGCTTGCAAAGGGAGTTCCTGGAAAACAGCACTGCCAACGATAGTTTCTCTATAGTTTGTTGGGTCGTATATTCACAGGGTTAGATAAATTTATAATCTGCACAGCAAGTTGAGGGCAAGGGCAATTTTGGTACAGTGATTTGGAGCAGTGTGTTACATTCACTTTTTTTATAGCAGTTTACGTGTTCCCTGTAGCGAACATGGCGGCGGAGATCTGAGAGCACAAAATGGCGGCGTATATCTCCGCGCAACCAAAATGGCGGCGTAACGCTCCACACTCTTAGCGGTGACGTTCAAAACTTAATATGGTAATAAAATATTTTATTACATGGTTTTAATACTATTATAGTTAATATAATAGTTTTTAACAATTGAGTATTCAGTTGTTCTATGTAAAATGATGGAATAATTCTTTGAGAACTTAAAAACTTCCTTAAGGGTTCTTTATATTCCTAAATAATTCTTCAAGAAATAAGGACCTAAAAAGTAATTTAAAAACGTAAAATATAATTCTTTAAGGACCCAAAAAATAATTCCTTAAGGACGAGTAATTTAAAAATGGCGGAACACAGTACGATAAACGCATATAAATCATAGAAGAGTGTTATCGACCCACGTTATGGCTCTCAGTTCGTTTCGATATATTGCATAAAGTACCTTGACACTCAATGAAACATTTTTATACGTGGCTGTGATCCAAGTATCTGACTTTATCTCTCCATGTATCTTTTAAACTGCTGTCTCGGCGATTGGATTTCGTTTACTATGACGCCCGACCGATTTTACGATCTCCTTAAATTATATCTTGGATTCGGATCCTTTAGAACCTTCGGACGATCAATATGCATTGTCAATGCTTCCAATATTTTTATTTGTTTAATATATTCGAATATTTGTTTTATACGTTCGGTATTTGGTGGTAGATTCAGTTTTGAAGAAACTCCGTCGCCATTTTGTTAATATTGTTGACTTATGAAACTTGTAATAGAAATGTATATGTACAAAACTTTAACAGACATTATTAAAAGTAGTAAAACCTTGTCATAATATCCATAGAATATTTAAAACATCCACATCACTTAATTCGTTCGAATACATCAGAAACTTAAGTGGCCCTGCATACTAATCGTCCGAAGGCCCATTCACATATCACCAGATGACATCCACAAATCTCCAAACAGACTCCAAACCTTAAGTAACCTTACCAGATTAAAAATATATCACACTGCTCCAAAACACATCCCAGATGCCCCACATCAGCGTAAAGTACCTCGAAAGAACAAAGTTAACAAAGAACCCAGAATATCACGAGTTTAAACTTTGTCACAGTTCTCTACGGATTTAAACAGATAGGTGCCCGTCGGGGCAACTTGCTGAACAGACCGTAACGTGAGAAATAAAGGAAAATAAGCACATCGGGAGGTTAAAGAAGCTCTTCGTTCTCGTCCGTGACCCCGTACATCTGTGGCCGTCGTTCCTGAAGCTGTTGTTGCTGTTTCTGAGCTTGTTGCTTCTTGAGGAGCGCGATGCTGGCAGCTTTGTAGTTGATCGGCCCGTAGGAGCGGTAGTCCACGTCCGCGTAGTCGAGATCCGAAAATTCCGGCTTGAAGGGCTGCGTAAACAGAACATTACAACGAACACCTTAAAATCAGGTACACACGTGTGGGTAAATGTGGCAAGCATTATGGCAGTTCGATGCTAAGTCCTTTGGTCGAGTGGTAAGTTTGGGAAAAGTATATTCTTTGGTGTTCGATATTGAAGCTAATGAAACTCAAGGAGCCTCAGATTTGCATTGTCTTTATTGTTAAAATGTAATGTTTAATAAACTTCTGTTATATTCATTATACTGCTGTTATTTACTTCTTACGATTTAATACCAGTGAAATATGTTATGGCCGTAATTAACACGTACCAAAAGTTATGATCATATTCGCATTATACAAAGTTTCATTTAATTTAGTATTTTATAAAGTTGGGAATTTGGGAATATGAACATTTGGAAATGTGGAAAATTTAATATAAAAACTAGTTATTTTTGTTGTGATCCTAGTTAATTTCTCCTAGCGATATCCATCTTTCAGTCGAATTGAATTTGCAGATGCTATTCTTGGGATTTTAGTGGTATTGTGTTTGGCCAGAGTGTATCGCGAACGGAATGTTTCGAGACAACGAGGAGGATCGAAATTAATATTCCTCTCAGAATTATTATAGTATCAGGTACATGAATAATTTAAGATGCCGCCGACGAACAGAATCCTTCGTATCCCTTTGTGTTTGATTGCTGATAATTAGAAATACGAACACTCGTGAAATTCTATTTACTCGCGGCACACATATGTATCTCGCATAAAATTAATTCCATCATATTGTACCGCTATCTCTGTATTATAGTAGCCGAAATGAACTTCAGACTTTACTTTTCGAGTTCCATCGCGGATACCGAGTTTACAGACCGAAATTGAAATGTAAGAATATTAACTAACTTTCTTGTTCAGTGGTTGATGAATTATATCGGAAAATTTTGGTGTTGTACAGGGCGGTTCAAAAGTCGTCAACTCGATAATTATAGGTTATTTTACCAAATCAACAAATTTCAAATTAACAAATTTAGAAATTTTCAAGTCTTAACATTTTCCAAGTCCCCAATTCTGTAATTTTTCAATTACAAAATTATCCAATTTTCTAATTCTGTAATTTTCCAATTATCCAATTTCCAACTCCCTAATTTTCCAAGTTCCAAAACTACAAATTTTGCAATTTTCCAACCTTCAAATTATCGAATTTTCCAGTCAACCAAGTTCTCAAATTCTCAAATATTTAGAAATATTTTCAAATTTATAAATTTTTCAATTTTCAAATTTTCAAATTTTTCAATTATCAACTTTCATTCTCTCCAATCTACAAAAACTTAAATTTCAAAAAGAAAGACCCTACACAAAAAGAATATTTTTCCCGGAAAATTTGAATGGTAGACTCGTGCTGTTTCGAAATTGATGGTTCCAGTTATTGTGTAGTTCCGAGTATTTTTTGATTAAACTTCGCAGATTGATGTTCAAAACCTGGGGATATTTTTCGTCGTGTTAAAAACAGATAAATCCTTCCTGATTGTGAATGCTTGCTTTTCGATTCATGAACCTGACAAAAAATGCCAGATATTCGAAATATTTTTAATTTCTGGGTGATGTACTGTTTAATTTGATGTCGATAAAACTTGATAATAATTGATAAACCTTACAATAATAAGAGTTTGTAATTGAAGTCAGATTAAGTTAGGTTCAATCTTTTATATGACATAAATTTAGCTTCTTTGTTTTAGAATGTATTATACTTTTCTTTTATTTTGTTAATTGATTTGTTTATTATTTATCTGAGGTATTAAAATTTATTAAACCTAACAAATTAATTTTTATACATTATTCCATCGAATTTAAAAATAGATTAATATAAATATATCAAACAACCAACTGTTTCCTATATTGCATTTTCAATCCTACATTTTCTATTTACGATTATATTAGGTAACCTTCGTGGTATATTGAGTTCAATGATTTATGTACAAAATGTTCGTTTAATATTTTCAAACGAACCTATAACAAATTGATGTATACTCGAGTGCAAAGGATTAAGGGTCTACAATATCGAAAGCTTTCTTTATTCTCTGTGTGTGGTACAAGTATTGCATCGATCGCTACCGATAATAAATTCAAGCAATACGATGTAATTCATAGAATACAATGTACCTACAAGGCATGTCGGACGCCAAAATTGTCCTAGTAAATGTACGTATCGCTCTTTGTCTGCGGACCCTCCTATGAACAAACATTTATATACAATTTATATGTATGCCAGAACGAATACAAACATCATTCAATTAGCACTATTTCGGGCCGTTTCAGGAGGAGCTTCGAGAAATGGCGGAGTGGATTTCGAGTAAAATTTTTATATAAACGCGTGTCCGATTATCGATGCGTGTGGAGCGGCCATATAACCGATAGTCGCCATTGGCCACCA
Source organism: Megachile ligniseca (assembly GCA_945859555.1). Taxonomy (NCBI): domain Eukaryota; kingdom Metazoa; phylum Arthropoda; class Insecta; order Hymenoptera; family Megachilidae; genus Megachile; species Megachile ligniseca. The sequence continues at coordinate 5,548,104 of OX243792.1, forward strand.
AGGTCCCGGACCTGAACCCTTTAGATTTTTGTCCTTGGATCGGTGGAAGCGAAGTTTGCAAAGTAAAAATAAACACGAGAGAATTGGTCGGTCGCGTTGCGACAGTGCTGCCCCCGCGAAAGAACGCGAACATAACCTCAAAAGAGCTGCGCGCGCATCGGTCGGAGTTGAAAAGTGTATCGAAGTCGATGGCGGGATTTTTGAACGGTTACTTTGAACCTTGTATATCTTCGTGTTGTATATCGTTATAAATTAGGCATTTTGATATCTTTTGCAAGGCTTGGGTAATAAACTAGATTGCATTGATAATGGGACATGTTTTTATATAAAAATTTTTACTTGAAATCCATTCTGAATTATTTATTCTACCAATATTTGCCATGTTCTATTTACTGTTCCTTCTGTAACACCCTGTATTTCGAAATTTTTGTAATATTTGGTAATTTTGAATTTTTTAACTTTAAAGAAGCAAGATGATAGTTTGAAGATAACCTAGAACTGTTTTCATTTATCAACTAAAGATATTTTATATGATTTTATATGACATGAAATTTACTGCGTTTTAAATTTCGATCACAATTAATTCCTTCCGGGTTTATTTTGGGGAGTTTTAAATTCTTGAAAAAATCACGAGGATTTCTCTTCAACAATCTAGACTTCTGAAAAGGAATTTATGTTATTGTTTTAGAGTTATGGCAGCATTAAATAAAAAGTTCCTTTGTATTCACGTCGTATCGATTTTTATATCTGAAATACTTACCAATCGTGCGGTTGTCAATAAGGGAAATAAAAGATAAAGAATTGTAACCAATAATGTAATAAAAACAAGAAGCTTGAAAGCAACTTTCGAATGCGTCGGGGAAGAAAGCAAACGGGAAACAAACACAAACGCAAACACAGTGATTGAACGACGTCAGCAAATAAATCAAACTTCAACGAAAGCAATAAAAAAATAATTAAAAAATAAAATGTTTTTCCTACCTGGAATTGTGTCGTAAAGATAAGATGTTTATGCAAAATGTTAGTTAATTTTATTTTATTGTTAACAATTTTTAAATTATTCGATAAAAGCTTTATGAGACAATTTGGATATTAATATTTTTGTAACATAAATTAATTAATTACTTTGTGTTAATTATTTTATTAAAATCATTTAAATTTCTATGAGTCTTAAAGTGTGTTTATGTTAATTTTTTTTAGGTTATTTAGTAAATTTGTATTTTTTGTTAAGGACGTTTACGCTGCAATTCGTAAATATTTTTCGATATTTTTATGCAAGGTGACTTTTGTATATAAATTTGTGGACTCTCGTTATATTGCCGGTCAGAGTTGTCATGCAATATGGAAATTTAGAAATTTGGAAATTGAGAAAAATTTTTAAATTCCTTTTCCAAATTCTTAAATTTCCAAATTTCTAGACTACAAAATCCCTAGATTCTCATATCTTTAGATCCCACATAATTATGGTCCCAAATTCCTAGATTCATATATACAAAAATCCCCAAATATCCTTGTTTCCAAATTCCTAGATCCACAAGTTTCTATAATCAAAAATACCTAGATTCTCATATCTCCAAAACCCCAAATTCCTAAACTCCCAAATCCCTAAACTCCCAAATTCCCAGATTGTTAAATCCCCAAATCCCCAAATTCCTAGATCGTCAAATCCCTAAAAGCCCAAATTCCTAAATCCCTAAATCAGATGTTGTGATACGACTCGGGTCATTCCACGCATGCGCAGCACTACTAGCCAATCACAGCTTCCTATCTATCACGTGACCAATATAGCGAGTCTTAAAAATGTCTCCACAGACAAACTCATCATCTGACAAATCAGATTTGCAAACCTGTGCTAAGTTAACATTAATATTTACAGACATAGGTACCCTACATCAAACCGCAAAAATCTTCACAAAATGATTGATCTTGATCTATAGATTCGTCGATGCGCATACGCGAAACCCGACCCGTTCACATACGAAGGGCAGCGCAAACTTAACCCACTAACCTTTTAGACATCGATCTCCTGACCGACGTCCCTGAAGTGTAGCTCCGCGTACTGCATTATCGTCGGCGCGGACGGCGACCGTCCATCGCCGAGATTCGAGGACATCCTCTTGGACTTGTTGCGATTCTTCGTGTCGCCCGGGTCCGCATAGTGTGTGCTCTCGGGCGGGCAACGATTCGGCTGTCGTTCCCAGATCTGTTGACTCCGCGAACTCGGATTCGACCTGTGATAGTCGGTGGGACACTCCGCGATGTCGTCCTCGTAGTAATGCGGGTACGATATCTTGTAGGTCTCCGGTATGCCGAGCTCCTGCACCTGGTGGAAGCTGGTCTCGCAAGATGGCGACGTGAACGTGTCCGTCCTCCTGGGCTCGCTCCGTCTCTGCTTCTGTTTCCGGTCGGCCCGCTTGTGCTTCCGGTACTTCTGGCCGCGATCGTTGGCGCGATTCGCGTGCCGTCGCGATTGCCTCGCGTCGTGGTTCGCGTAATTCTGCTGCTGCTCCTCGTCCGGGTGGTCCGACAGGTGGTTCACCGACGTCTCGTGGTGGGTCAACGAGGACGGACGACTGTTAGTGTGAACGAAGGAGGTCTGCAGGGGACTAACTATCGAGGAATGGTAGAGGCTGCGCGTTAGTGGCAGTGTTAGTTGGCTCGAACTGTTGCTCGGTAATGGGTAGCTGTATTGCTGCATCTCCTGACGGTGCTGCTGCTGATAGTGCTCTTTGTAGTTGTATAGGCTATCGGTCTGCAACAGGCATGGTTAGTCGCTGGGGATATAGCCGCAGCGTGGGGGAGTTACTGTTACTGCCAAGACGAATCGTAATCGAGGTGATCAAATATTATTTCGACATTTTTTGATACTTCAGTTGTTTTCCTTCATTTGATATTTCAGGGGCCTTCTTCACATTTTTATTCATCTATGGATCATGTTATTGTGAATCTTCTTATATGACCTGCAAGCTTTTGTACAAATTTTGAATGTTATATGAAAATTTGGTTGGGTGGCAAGACAGGTATTAATTGATTGCTCGTATGATTGTTAGAGATGGGGAAGATCTATGACGGTAGATTTGATGAGGAAGGTTGTGGAGTATGTGGAGTACATGGACTATAGGGGCTATGTGAGCTATGTGGATTGTATGAACTATAGGAGCTATGTGAATTATGTGGACTATTAGGACCATAGGTGCTACTTGTACTACTTGGACTACATGGGCTATATGGGCTACGTGAACTATGTGGACTGTATGGACTATAGGAGCTACGTGAATTATGTGGACTACTATGACTATAGGTGCTACTTGTACTGCATGGGCTATGTGGACTATGAGAAGCATATGGAGTAAATGGACTATGTAGGCTACTTCAGCTATATGTACTGACTATGTCAATTAGGAAGACTCTAAGGTCTATATGGACTATAAGGTCATATGAATCATGTCATGTGTATATACAATGTAAACGACGTGAAAGATGTGAAAGGCTACATTGGCTAGATTATGTGGACTACATAGGCTATATAGATTGCATGAATTATATAAACTTGATGAATTATATAGATCAAATAAACTTATGTGGTCTATGTGAACTACACTGATTATAGAAATTGTGTCAACTACCTGGATTGGATGGATTATACATAATCTGCTCGGACAGATATAATCATTTTAGAGTGGAACATATTGATTGCACTTAGATAAATAATGTGAAACGTCTAGACGAAGTGGGACCAAATCCAAAAATCTATAGAATATTGAGTACATGTCTTAAAGATAAAGTTATCTTATCGAGGAACGGGGTAAAACCAAACTATGGCTTAACGAGGGGAAAACACGGAAGATAAGATATAGAAGAAATTTCTAATTACGAATCTATCAGATAATAGAATAATTAGTACAAATATTTGACTAACCGACTATTTCCAAAGTATCAATTCAAATAACAATTTCAATTAAAAATGTTGAGATTACCATTCAATTCTTGGAAATTTGACATTAAATTTTGTACTAGTGATAACTTGCAGTAACACTCATATATAGGGACATTCATAATAACATGATTTTTTAGTTCTCAAGAAGTCATTCAAGTCTGAGAACATTTTTATCTAGTAGTCAAATTTTTCACTAGAAAAATTACTAACAGTTATACCCTAAAGAAATTTGCTGCAATAATTATTTATTAAAATTGACTCTTACAATTAAATAAAATGATTTGAAAAAAAAATTTGAATTAATAATCAAAATTTATTACAGATTGAGCGTAAAATTTATAAGCATCCTGATAAGACGTTGAAAGTAAAAATATATTTTGATTCATACTCTAATGCTGCTATCTGATAGTAAACATGTGATATATGTGTATTATGCAACACATGTATCTCTATCTTGTATCGCTGATTTATCTAACGTCTTTAACGTAGACACGTTGAAACCGTCGATTTTCTGGCACAACCGACGAGCGAAAAGAAGATACACAAGTCGATCACTATAACGAAGTTGATTACGGTGCTTGATCATGCTCCTTAAACGTGTAATTCAATTTCGCGTGATTTCTCGCTTCTTAAAGCGAAGAAACTGGGCAGATCGATTCTACGGAAAGAACAGAGTATTGTGGGCTTCTGTGGGAAAACGGCGATATAACGAGAGAAAACTATTTTAATTATTTACGTAGGATTTTAATGTTTGCGAATTGTTAACAAGTTTGATATTTATTAAATTTGTAAACGTATCGTGAATTTTAACATAATATTTTGTTTAGTGTCACAGCAAGTGACATGGAAACATTTTACTATATCGCCTTTTTCGAGAAAACCGTACTGTGCACTGCTAATTTGCAAGGATTAATAGTTTTAAGGTAAAAAAATAAATTTGAAAATTATCCAAGCTAGTTTAAAAAATTTTTTAAATAATTATGGATACCATCACAGAATATTTATTTCTAACATCAAAATCTATATCCGAGTAAACCTGAACGTTGCACAGCAAAGCCCCGAACAATAAAGTAACCATGTTATTCTTTAAAAGCGTACTCATTATAAAAATCGATCGTAGCCCGCAGAGGAAAAATTCTGCTTTTCCAGAAGAAGCGATCCGTAAAACCGCAGCATCGATATCTTCACTTTTCTCGCTTTAAGGAGCAAACCAAGCAGATATCTAAAACAAAGATACCTTCCGCGTTTGAAAAGAGGACCTCAGAGAAAAACGGCGGGACATCGTTTTTAACGACATCGAAATAATATTTTATCTCCTTTATGAACGGGATTGAAAAGCTCGGTGATAAGCAACGTGTTTCACTGTGTGCATGTGTTCGTATACGTGTGTGAGTAAAAACTTACTTGATGCGCGGCCGACATACACAAGGACGGTCGCTACATAGGTGGCCAGATCCAGCTTAGCAGGGAAAATATGATTTCCGATTATAACTCGGCAACTCCAGCAACTCTACCTCCTATTTGCTCGAAGCTGCTGTTTTATATCTATTGCGGACACGTAAATCGTTCATGCAGTAGGTGCGTGGCTAATTATTAGAAACCGGTGCTTAGGACAGGATTCGTTGCTGCTGCCGCCATCTTTGTCTTCTATTATTCTTTAATCTCATTTCCCATAATAACTGTATAAAGAAATAACTGTATGAAAGATACTTCTACTAGCAACATGATTTTTTACTACCATATTTGCATGATGACAAAGTGTACATATACATGGACTTCATAACTGTACATATGCATGGACTCCATAACTGTACCGCCGAACCGGTACACCTGGCATACAAATGTACAGGCTAAACGGTGCGAGATACGACTTTTTGTCAGGGAATCAAACTTTCTTAGAATGGGTCAAAACCCCTAGAAAAATTGTCAACAGTCCCGTAAGGTGGCTAACGGAGGAGATTTGGAGTAGGGCAGGATCCAGCGGGCGAAAGCGTCATATGAGAATCTATACCATACAAGTGTACAGGCTAAACGGTGCGAGATACGATTTTTTGTCAGGGAATCAAACTTTCTTAGAATGGGTCAAAACCCCTAGAAAAATAGTCAAAAGTGCCGTAAGGTGGCTAACGGAGGAGATTTGGAGTAGGGCAGGGTCCCCCCAGCGGGCGAAAGCGTAGTATTAGCAAGAAAATAACATAAGTTTAGGCTGTAAATACTTCTAATGTAATCCAGTAGAAATGAAAAACTATTAACCGATACACCTGGTCCAGATTACCACAGTGATTTGTTAACCTCCATAAAAGGTGCGGGTGCATGAAAGTACGCACTGCGTCCCCACAAATGGATCGGTAAATCAGTGTACTCAAAGCGTTAATCAGGGGATAATGTCCCGGCGGATCACCCCTAATCTCGTTCGGGTAAATGTAGCAAAAAGGTACTTCGAAAGTAAGGAAAGATTGAACCGACGTATCGGTCAGTTAGCCACGATCGATGGAGAATCCTGCAAGAAGTATACAGCTCCGTGGCGGCAGCAGCAGCGTCGAAGTAGAGGGATGCGGGCATGTACTCGTACGAGAGAACAATAGCAGTCGACAAACCTTGGTCCTAGGTAACGAAGCGTTTTTCGGCGGAAATACAGGAGGGGGAACGTTTTGATAAGTGTGCTTCGAGGGATCTGTTTTCTTGCATTTCCGTGGGGCTGGAACGGGCGGTGCCGACGCAGCAGACTGATTCTGTACGGGCGGATCGATGCCTGTCGAGGACGGCGATCTAACGATCGTCGTGATCGTGCTGGTGCTCGAGTTCTTATGCGGACATTTATATATCGGTATAGCGTAAAGCTGATACTTCCTGTGCTGGTGGTTCTCATGCCTCCGGCAAAGTCTCAGCGAGTAGAATTGCGAGCGTTTGTGTTTCCTACGCCGCGGCTTCAAGCTGTTGTACTTGAGCACGGGCGAGTTATTCCTGGGCACGTTGTAATCGCTATAGTGAGGACCTAGGTGGCTCCTGGTCGATTCGTAACCGGAACTGACGTCACACAGCGACGTCGTTCTGCTTGCGGGCCGTGACGCACACGGAGAACACGGAACGGAACGATGCAACGTGCCATGCAAAGCCGAAACTCGGGCAAACATAGGGGAAACCAACTAAAACAAAAGACAAGCGGCTACTTATGCGCTAACTCGTTTGCACTTCAATTTCGTTCGTACACTCTCGAATCAGAGTATCCAAATATTCCACTAGGCTCGTAAATATGTAGCGAGTAAGATTCGTGGGGAGTAGTGGTAAATCGCGCAACTCCGCCTCCCTTCGGAGCTACTCGGGTCACGTGATATACTCGACAGGCGTCACAGACTTCTACTCTAATATATTTGAAGTAACACAAAACTGATTAAAGAAATAAAGTATTTATTCCAAAAATTCAACATATTTCTCAAACCACGTTTTGTAAAACTGAACATTTAATTTATAAGTTACAAAATTGTTCGTTTAATTATAGACGTTCTAACTAAGTAATCACAGTCAGTAATGACTAGGATAATTGCAGTGCAAAGGAGCGAAGCTCGTTAGATGGTTCAGTGCTAGAAAGTTATCGAAACATGTTCAAACTATGTATTAAAGCTAATTTTAATACTATTAAATCAAATTGTGTAACGCACCTTCACGATAATTAATTTTAAATAGAATTTTGTTGCGGCTTAATTAATAAACGATCAAGTTGAAAATTACTACACATTTTAAACTTTATGAATTTACGGAGCAGCAAATTTGTTTATGAAACTATTTAATTATAACAATTATTGTATTTTACTGTAGTTGTAAATTAAAGTGCAAATCATAAGTGAATCAAATTATAAATTTCAATTATTTATTGATAATAAAATATTTACAATCCTTGGTATTTGTCTAAATTTTCAAACTGCAGCCAGTTAATTTTTCCAAAAAATTAGAAAATATATTTCTACGTTTTGACCTATATTTTCCATGTGTAATTGCGTCCAATATTGACTATTAAAGATAAAAATATTAACTGTACTCAACAAATAACATCATGGTTGTTAGCATCTTTATCTTAAAACCCAAAGAAAAATTAAATAAAAATTATGTCTGAGAAATTTAAAATGCGATCACTGCCAAGAAATCAAGGTACCCCGTTGAAAAGACTGTACAAAAATTGGGAAAGCATTGTATCAAAATATCAATGATGAGTAACGAACACGATCCGAATAATGAAAGACACGTTCGCAATCAAGATCGGTGTCGGTCGAAAAAATTCGTTGTCCAGGTATCGTCCGGCTATTGTTGTTCGAATGTCAACTGTACACCGTGCACCAACAGGCAAACAGTCTGAACAAACTGGCATACTGGCTGCAGAATGAGATCCGGTCATCGAGACGGGTATTGTAGCGTTCGCTTTATTTCAATCTCAGCGGAACGAAATTGTTGGCCAGACAGTTTTGAGGAACATTCAGGAACAATAGCGGGCAAAAAGCGGGCAACAAACTATCGGTTACACGCTGCAAGTTTGATCGTGAGTCCACTTACCTGGCGGCAAAACCGAGAAGCCGTTCGAAGATGGCGTTCGCGATGAATTTTTTACGAATATGGACGTTTATAGAAGTATAACAGCAATAATTTTCTTATAGATGTATAACAGTAATAATAACTGTGTCATAAATACACTGCAATTTGATAGATGGCACTTAAGAGCACATACATTTCTATATTACATTTTATATTCATAAGGAACGAAAATGTAATTCTTATATTAAAAGAATCAATGTACTTTGATTATATCACTATACATTTGGTCTAAATTATTCTTATTTCGTTTCTGAGAAGAAAAGGTAAAGTAAAAACGCTTTACTTCCAAAATATTGTGTAGTACATACATTAAAATTGTTATATTTCTTCAAATAATGATCGTTCTTGACTGTACGAAGTCCTAAATAATAGTTATACGTTCAATTTTAATTATTTAGGCCTGCAATATCAATAAAATTCAAGTATTTGTCGAAACAAAGTGGTACAATGTGTTCTTGAATAGAGCTGCGCAGTGCATACGCGCATGGTACTGCGCAACGCGTACGCGCACAGTACTGCGCATGCGTACTGAGATCATACACACTGTACTTTATTCAAGAAAACATTTTACTTTGTCTTCAATAAATACAATGATTAAAACTTAACTAATTAAAGCTGTACTTATAACAAACTTTGGTATATTGAATCATTTAATTTGATACCATTATATGATAAATATCACGTACTGATAATAAATTAAAAGAGCTTCCTACTGATAGCTATTTAATTCTAAAGATACTTCTAACTCATTTCCTGTTAAAAGGAAAAGGAATGTACAAAACTATTGCAATGAAAGAAACTATTCATTTCTGCATCGTGTACAAGTTAAAATGTAGACTTCGCAAACATTGCAGAAAGATGGCGTTCGGATTTAACCTTGAAACTGCGATTATAGGGACCCTATACATTAGAGCCATTTCGTGGAGAGTGTTTGTTACTCTTCCATAATCGTCCACGTTCGTCGGTTCAAGGTGAAACGCTCGAATAACGCGTTCGAGCGTAACGTTCGCGATCGGAAAATTAATTTGTTATCTGGCTGTAATTCTGACGCGGTTTCGGCCGCAATATCGATCAATCGTCGATGACGATTTATGACACGAGTTGTTTCCCGTTTACTCGGACAGCAACGTGACGGCCCGTGGTTTGCACGGATTCGCTTGAATATCCATTCATTAACCCTCGATTCGCTTCTGCTACATCGAGGACTCGTTTTATCGACGCCACTCTTTGCTTTCCGCGCGAATTTCACGCTTCGAAAGTCACCGTAATTTTCGCTGTTTGCACTCCAAGTTTCAGCGAGAGGCAATAGCGTTTTTTTTATCCGACCGATCTATCGCGTCGTGTGAATTTGACTGCTGTCCACGGATATGGTAGTTGATTCTAGTTTCATAACGATGCGAATTCGAACTATTTTCTTGGTGAAAAACCAAATAGATGATCTGTGAAGCGTTAAAGTACTAATACTGCACGCGTACCAGAAGTCCAGTGGACAGAATGAGGGGTTTTATTGGATAAAACAAATATCTGATGATACAAATGGTATGAAATTAGTAGGTCTAATTTTAGACCTTAGATATAAGATCTAATGTCCTAACAAAATCGGTAATGAAGTAAAGATTTTCAGTAATCTTTTGAAAGGACGTTAAAGTAAGCGATAAACAATGAACGCAACAAGTTTCAGCGATCAATATGCGATTGGCACACAACGGAGAAAGGGTCAAACGATAGTTAAACTGTAACCACTCGTTTCCGATGCATTCAATTATCGAGCGTTAATTGAGACCAGTTTCGTGTGCGCCAATTTGTTAATTAGTGTATCCTAAAGAGGGGTGGCGATAACAGGCGGGTGTAGACTTGCAAGAAAAATACGGAAAAGGCGGTTACAAGAGGCAGAAAAAGGGCTAATATCAAAGAGCAAGTGTCGATTGTAAGACAAGCAATTATTGAAATGGATGTCCATCCGTTTGAAGGGGATTCCATGGACGTTGAAAGGGCTTTGAACGCACCTGACGCTATGCTGCATCTTTAATCAGCCACTGGCAATTCTGTGATGTAATCACAGGAGGCTCGTCGTAACGTGAGATGCAAATTAGCCAACATTTATCGACTCGCTGATTATTTAGCTTCTGCAGGAAATTGATCCTCGTTCGACAACCATTTTCAAAGCATACAAGATGGACGACGTCGTCGAATCGATGTACATCCATTGTTTACTAAAAATACGCGACTGTTTTGTTTCAGGATTAAAATTATATACCGATTAAAATTATTGAAAATGATGGACGAAAATATTTGGTCATTTGTAAAACTAGTGTTGGACGAAATGAAAATAAATATGAAAAGCTCTAAGATAACTAACTCTAAATATCCCTAGAATATCAATTAAGCATAAAAATCCCTACAACATCAACTAAGCATAAAAATCCCTAGAACATCAACTATGTGTAAAAATTCCTAAAATATAAGATAAATATAAAAGTCCTGAAAATGTCAACTAAACATAAAAATCCCTAAAAGATCAACTAAACATAAAAATCCCTAAGACATCAGGTAAATACAAAAGTCCCTATAATATGAACTAAACACAAAAGTCCCTAAAATATTAACAATATATGGAAAATATAAAATTTGTCTATGAAAGCAAAATTGTCTCAAAAAAGTCTCTGTGAATTGTTCTAAAACCATTGTCTATGCAGTTGCCTGTTTATAGAAAGCTTAACGTATCGAATAAATCGATTCGAATCTCTCTAACACGTTATAGTTTTGTCTGAAGGGGATATTTATAGGAATTCTCGTTTATCTGGTTATATCGCATGAAACGTTCGTCCTATTGAAACGAAAACATTTCTCATGGCGGAAGATCGCATTCCACGGTTTACTTTTGTGCTTCTTTGCGAGAATTTCAGTTCGCGAGGTACGTATAGAAAGTAAGAACGAACAGGAAATCCGTTTGAGGAATTTTTAACGTCATGGCGGAAGTAATGGATTGAAAGATTGAATGGAGGGAATGCTTTGTAATGTAATAAAGGTGTGTACACGATTTTGCGAACAGGTACAAATAGATAAAATAGAAATTAACTGAATTATTTTCATTTCTTACTCATAAAAATATGTCAGGCGATTAGCAAGATTGTATACAGAAATAAATTGAATTTATAGTTACGACAAATGAATTATAGAGAAAAGAAATTATACAGTATGAAATTATGAAAAGAATCATAAAATATTAAGTTATGAAAAATGATTATATAATATGAAATTAGGAAAGGAAATTATAGGGTATGGAATTATGAAAAGAATCATAAAATATAAGGTTATGAAAAATGATTATATAATATGAAATTAGGAAAGGAAATTATAGGGTATGGAATTATGAAAAAAAAATGATAAAGTATGAAACCCAGGAATGTGGTATTTCGGAAAGAAAAATTTTCCCAAAACGAAACAATCGAAAATATCATATAAAATTAACAATTCCAAAGCTTAAAGTACTGGAACAGCTTTGTTTAATTAGCGTAACAATAATTTCGCAAAGAAAATATCGTAGAGAAACAAGGTATATAGAAGTTCACAATGCTTGCAGTTTCAACTGTCGTTTTCGTGAAATAATTTGTACTGAAACCGCATGGTAATTTCGCGATGTTACGGAAACTCAACCACATTCCCCTATCGAAGTTCTATAATAAACTTTGCCGCGAGAAACTCTGCTTTGTGAGCTGAAACGTAATATCTGTTTCGTTTCGCTTCGAGAAAATATGTTTTTCCTAAAATTCATTCAACTTCGCCATTGCACGACGTTGAACTGACAATTTAACGCGACATTATCATACAATTTCACATAAGACAGAAATATGCAAATACCATAATCTAAAAATATGTATAACTTTTCGACACATTTTGTTTCAGTTTTTTAAGGGAATATTTTTGAAAAACACAACCAAATTATAAATAAAGACACAATGTATATTAAAAAAGTTACACAGTTCGTAAATAAATCACAAGCACAACGCACCACGTTCGTACATGCGGAGCGACGCAACCGGATGTGACAAAAGGAAAACGTGACGTCGTAGAAACCTAATAAAATAAAAAATTTCTTGCAGTGCTGCCAATTTAGTGGCTCACACGTGCTGAACAATTTCAAGTTTCATTATTATTTGTATTGTAGAGCACTAAAATAATATACACAGTGCATTATTGTTTATGGGTGACATTGGTTATGAATGAAATAATGACGCGCGAAATTCAAATTGTAATTTTCACATTTTTAAAGTATTGTATTTATAGACAGAAAACAATGAAATTTGTAAACAGGAAAATTTATAATACTAATGTTTAAATTAGTATTTGTAATTTTTCTTTTGTAATACTAGTCTTTAGATTAGTATTTGTAATTCTTCTTCTATAATACTAATTTTTAAATTACTATTTGTGATTCTTCTCCTATAACACCAATTTAAAAAAAAATTATTTTACACCTAACTTAAAATAAAAATTTGAAATGTTGTGACTGTTTACAGTTGTACATCCCGTGCCCATCGTTGCCCAGAATAATTTCAGGGGGCATTCGATCAACCCATCCCCTTCCGGATATATCAAAGTAATTAAAGGAGTGATGAGTTTGAAATTTGCAAAGCGTCGCGTTCATGTATATCAAACAAGTGTTTCACTCTGTAATTTAAAGCTAATGGAAATGTTGATTTTGATAAATATGACGAGTACTAGCGATGTTGCATTAATGCATTTATCACGCACCGAAGATACGAGTTTTAACTCAAAAGCTTATATTCGTGCCGAGATGAACTATCGAAGCATGTTAAATTAACGTTCTCTAATTACATTGATCGTTTCTGCAATTATTACATTTGAACGATGTACCTATTAATTATAAATACTGCATCGAATTTGTTCATGGTAACTAATATGAAATATCGAAAATTTAAGTTCGTTCAATAATTTGAAATTTGGATATTTTCACATGTGGAAAATTTGAAAATTAAAAAATTAGAAAATTTGAAAATTTGTAAGTGTAAAGATTTGAAAATTTGGAAAGTAAAAAATCGGAAAATTTGAAAATTAAGAAATTTGTATATTTAACAACTCAAAAACACAAAATATGTCATTCGTGTAAATAGAAGTCAAAGAAATACAGATTTTCTGTAGCAGCTTTTGATTATCGAATGCACCTTCAGAAGTCGTTGTGACAAAAAGTGAATTCAATGAATACATCAGACGGAATTCATGTTCAAAAGAGTCAAAGTTATCTGTGGACACAGAAGTAAAGACGTAATATCCTCTTATAAATCATCTAAGAGCTTTCGCCATGACGTAGAAGTAGCTTTTCCCATAGCAAAGTACTTCTTTTAATACGTAATCTTTTCGGACCTTGTATTTTATGCGATGATACATTTGATATTTCTCAATAAAATAAATCTAAAGCCTTTAATTCTGTCTTTGTAAATTGTTCAAGTAACAGTGTTCAAATTTACGGATTTTTTTAATTTTCAAATTTTCAGGTTCTTTCAATTTTCTAATTTTCTGATTTTTTAATTTTCAAGTTTTCGAACTTTTGGATTTTTTAATTTTCAAGTTTTTAGATTTTTAAAATTACAAACTTTCAGATTTTCAAATTTTCAAATTTTTCTTTCCATTTCTCGAAAACTCGATAACTTGAAATTTCGATAACTCGATAACTCGAAATCCTGAAAACTCGAAAACTCGAAAACTTGCAAACATAAAAACTTGAAACCCAATAATCATAAAAACTATTACTTTTCAAAAAATCTCCATACATGTAAGATAATATCCCCCACATCCCTAAACCACGAGCAATTAAATTAACCCGTGGTGACTGTTGAGTCTCCATGAAAATTGAATCACCCCGAAGTGGTGCCCCGTAAAAGCTTCCGGAATCGAAGATGGCCTACAGAGGATCCCAAGAACATCCTCTTCCCTGGTTCCCTACCCTCTGCTGTCTATATTCAATTACTTCGGATGCGAACCGTCTCAGCTTCCGATACAGCTATTAAAGGGACAGTTAGTTAAATAAGAGAGAATTAACCCGGTTTCTGGTGCAACGAACACCGTAAACTACGCTACAACCTGCTCAAACATTTACCCCTAAAAGCCTGATACTACTCTTTGCGACCTTTTCTTCGTTTTCCATGTTGCATTAGCCATATTGTTGGATCTTGGCCAGCTTTGTCGATATTTCGTCCTCCATCGCGAAGATTAAACCGTCGACGTGTGGAAAATGTGATTATCGTACATCGGGGTGGTTCAAAGGTTACATGGGGGTATGTGAGGGTCAATATGGGGGGTTCGAGGATTTATGCGAAGGGGTGAAATTATAGATTCGGGAATTGTGGTTCAAATTTCTAATTTAGTTAAATCTCTATATCATCAAGTTTCCCAAGTTCCAGATAATTTGCAAAATGAAATTTTTAAAATTTTAGGTTTTAAATCTGTAACTACGGAAGTTTGTAAATTCAGAATTTATGAAGTCCCCAAAATAAATTTAGGGGATGTGGGATTTATGAAATCCCCAAACAAATAACATTTCAAATTTCTAATTTCAGTTCTAAAATTCCTAGACTTCCAACTGTATAAATTCTGAATCCAAATTCTCAAAATTCAAAAATCGTTGAGAATCAACAAACGACCCGCTTCTTCCGCCCCGGTCGGTATATTTTTCCTAGAGAAGCCAGATTTGCTCTTTGCCGTACACTCGTGCTCTGTGTTTCTGGCATTCTGTTGTTCGGCAAAAGCGAGGCTCAGCCCGGCACTCGAGTACCTCGGCTTGTTGTAATGCGATTATTTCACGGTGACTTTTCGTGCCACGTTTCGCGGTTCACGGGCTCAATGTGCCCTTGATACTTTCGACTCCCTTTCATCAAATTACCCTCGAGTTGCTGCGTCCTCGACTACCCCTCGTCTACCGAATGAGAGAAAAAAAAAAACATCCGCCCTTTTATTAAACCCTTGACATCTTTCTACACGGACCAAATTTCCTTTGCAGTTTTGTCATCGCTATTCGATTTCATTATTTCCCGCTCTTTCCGCGAAAGACGGGGTTAATTAAAGACGGGGCGAACGGTCGTTCGTCATTTCAACGTTGATTTGGACTTTTTTAATTTCTTGTAACAGCGAGTCAGACGCACACGGTCAATTTCTTTTTTACGGTTCTAATTTGTGAAAAATTGTATTTGGACACGGATTCAATTTTGAGTTTGACATTATGATCTGTAAGGTAGATGCAACATGATAAACAACAAAAGGGTAGACAACACTAGAATTGGTGAGGAGAATGACGTGTAAGGTTTATGACCCTAATCTATAGGAAATTAACATACAGGAATTCTTTGGAAATATTTTCGAAAATCTTTTGCTCACATGACGCACCTCATGACGCAAAGCAAAATTAGCACGATCGAGTCTTTGTGACGCACCTCGTGACGCAAACTGAAATTAGCACAACCGTCTTCGTGACGCACCTCATGACGCAAATCAAAATTAGCACGATCGAGTCAACGTGACGCACCTCATGACGCAAACCAAAATTAGCACGATCGAGTCTTCGTGACGCACCTTATGACGCAAATCAAAATTAGCACGAGTTTGGAATTTAATACCGATTACAATTTACATGATCAAGGATAAATTGAAAGTACACCTAACATTTCAATCAAACATATCAGTATTAGTTAGCTATGACTGACTAGTTCTAGTCTAGTTTCAATGTAATTGCTCATCCTTCAACCTCCATATTCCTCAAAACTAAAGTTCTCCAAATTCACACGACGCGATGGTCCAACTAACACTAAATCTACCAGTATGCAATGAACACATCGAAATGAAAAATGCAGTTGTAAAATAAACAATGAGACAAATTAACACTAGAACTACCAGTGTTAAATGCACTTTGAATCGAAAATAAAGAAATACTGATATGACTCAGCTTGATATACTGAAACCTTCATGTACTAGTCTTCATCTGAACAAAGTGTCACACCACACTGTCATGTAGACAAAAGTTCAGCAAACATTTTCTAATAAGTGAAACCTGAAGTCAGCCATATCTCCGTGAAAATCATCGCAGATGTCAAGAAAACTTCAAACGTTGAAATAGAAAACGTATAAAAAAGTGATTTGGTAATTTTAATACGAAATTTCAAGCGAATCGTGCGCACCGCGTCGAAAGTCCGCGAAAAATTGCGAGGGACGTCGCTTTTAAACGGGACGTCTCCGTATATTTGCATCTCACGGTTACCGGAAGTTAGAGGCGGTGAAAAGACATGCTGTAGACGATCAGGTGTCATCGTGCACGGTTATCGATTAGGGTACTGACCTTGTTAGGCGGCGCTTGTATTCCGTGGAACGGTAGGTTCTCGTAAAACGTCTTCGCCCCGGACTCGGGAAGACCTTCCGACACGCTGTTCACGTGATTGTTATTCGCAGCTTGATTGGGATCTGTAAGCGTAAATGAAACGTGACTTTGCGTGATAATGGGTTGAGTGAAGAAGTCTTTTTGTCACTAGATTTGATCCTTAAATGGGGGGACACTGCCGGGTCGAGGGACAGTAATCCACGCAACTGGAACGAGCTACAGGTCGTTTCGAAAATATTGTGACAAAATATAAGTTATAATATACCTCAAGTAGTTTTGTATAAAACTTAAATTACATAAAACTACTTAAATTGTGCATGTAGAAATCACTGCATAATAACTTAGCTTTATATTAAACTTGAGTAGTAATTTATACAAAACTATTTCATATGCAAGAATTATTACATAATTTAATGTAACTTCAGTTATAAATTCATATAAATTGCGTTCATTACACCCTAATACATTTTTGCAGAGAAAATGAAAAACATAGTTTTATTTTTCAAGAAATGAATCTACGTAAAAATTAAAATGGCTACCATGTAAAAGCCATAGCTAACCTCAAATATGAAAAAGCACTGATTTTTGTACCACCAAAATGTCAAAAAAATAGATGGAAGTAGAAAACAATATGCAGTTTCGTTTAAAGAAAGAGCACGATTGGATTTTTTCCGTGCACCGTAGCATTTATACAAAAATGGAAGACGGTTCATGTTATAACAATCGATTTCTTTTTTTATCTGGAATGGGTTTCGAGAACTCGATCCAGTTGCGCGGGATATCTCGTAAGCTCGCGATCCCGTATCCCGTAGGATAAGGGCGGTCTATCGGATATTTCGTAGGGAGAAGGGTTGCATCGAGTGCACGAGAGAGACAGAGACAGAGACACAGAATTGAATTGTAAATATTCAGGTGTGATTGCAAATGCTAGAATAAGTGAGTGGCTATGTCTAGATCTAAGGTAACTAACACACGTAATTGAACGTATATAGGTGAGAATATTCAGTGGTGTTTGATCGGGTGGCTTCTATTGTCAGAGGGAAGACGAGCCGTTGTTAATCTTACGGTGTACTCGTTTGCAAGGTTATGAGATAGAGTGTGTTATAGATACTGTGTTGTACGGATTATTGTAACGTCGATTGAGTGGAGAAGTTTTCATTAAATACTTTTTTTACTCTTCAATTTTATAACTTTTTATATTTGTAACTTTCTAATTTTTGAATTTTCCCATTTATTAAGTCTAATTTTTCAATATTCGAACTTGCAAAATTTTGAACTTTCTTATTATTCAATATTACAAGTTTCCAAATTTGTCTGTGTTGAAATTGCAATTTTCTAATTTCCTAATTTTCCAATTTTCCAATTTTCCAATTTCCTAATTTCCTAATTTCCTAATTTCCTAATTTCCTAATTTCCCAATTTCCTAATGTCCCAATTTCCTAATTTCCTAATTTACCAATTACCTAATTTTTCAATTTCCCAATTACTCAATTGTTCAATTGTATAATTTACCAATATACCAATGTACAAATATTTAAATTGTTCAATTATTCAATTGCTTAATTTTTCAATTATTTAATTGTTCAATTGTTCAATTGTTCAATTATTCAATTCTACAGTTCTTGAATATTTCAATTTTCTAATCCTGCAATTTTCAATTTTCCTTTTTTCTCAATCTTCAATAATAATTTCTTAATACTGTAAATTGAATTTGTTTTGTAAAGACATAATTTGGATATAGTATACGACAATTGCAATAATCCGAACACTATACATATAAAATGTGAATAGGAAATTCTGTGTTTTAAAATTGTACCTCTTACTATCAATTTCTCACATTGTTGTTATTTTATTCAATTTTTGTGCATCAAGTGGTGAAATTCAAAACGTGTGTAGTATTGTTTGGTATCTTCATATTGCACTGTACACACATGTACAACATAATAATATTAATAAAAGTTCACTTATATTAAATTTCTAATAACCCTTTAATCAATAATGTTATTAGTTTATAATATTATCAGATCTATTCATTAATATTCTTAAAAATTTAATAATTATTTTAACAAATTGACAATTTTTACAAAAATTGTTCAACGTAAATAGATGTTCAATTTTCAGAAAGTAAAATAATTTGAAAATTTAATTATCATTCAACAGATTCTTATGACGATTTCAGTGAACCATAAAGATTCTCGGTTTACTTTTACATTTCATTTTTATTACAAATAATTGTAATCAGAAACTTTTTCCCGCAAGCAATTTATTTGCGAATGCGATATTTATGTACATACGATGCGCTTTATTTGCATGCGAATAATTGCACGTACAGGATTTATAAAAACACCGATAATGAAACTGGAAATCAAACATTTTGTTCATTAATTTAAAATTTCGTTTCATTCGAGTATGTTTCGTCCAAAAATATTTTTAGTTATTAAAGAAGTCAAAATGGGTGAGAATATTGTTATTTTATTAAAATTAATTCAATAAAGAAATTAAGTAAAATTAAATATTAAACAAATTATCATTATTTCATTAAAATTTAATTATAATAATTATAACAAATTATTATTAAAAATTATTACTATTCATTTTTTCAATTTTCAATTTCAATTTTCTTTCAATTTTCAATTTCACTTTTTTTTAATTTTCAATTTCAATTTTTTCACCCCCTGCAAATATTCTTGCTCTCAAAAAAAGCATCTCGGCAATTACAGTCGAGTAATCTTTTAAACACAAAAATATTATAATTGCCACAATTGTATCATAAAAATAATCCCCAAAAAAATATTCCAATTATTTCACCCCCGTGCAAATATTTTCATTCCCAAAAAAAAAAGCAACTCGACTTGACAAAGCTGCGAAAAATAGGTGGTCGAAGTAGAGTCGATTTTCGATCTCGACCCCCAAAAAACCATGCTCGTGTTGCAATTTCTTGTTTTCACGTACCTGCGCCTGGTTTTTTTCGCTTACGGGAGACGTTGGCTCGGTTCAGTTCGCACGACGATTCCGCATGCAGTATTCGCTGCCGTGGCGTTATTCTTTTGTAAGTCACAGCTAAGGGAACACAGAAAAACAACAAAAAAAAAAAACAAAAAAGAACAAGCAACGGCACGTAAAGCATTTTTTTCCATGCAGCTCGTCGCGCATGCGCGGACGAGCGTCTATCGCGGGTGAAATTGTTTTATAGCCAGGGTTCAGCTCTTTTTTTTTTTAATACTTCGTACAGACTTCTATTTCTCAAATTTTATCGCGCACTTTGTTTCCGGAGAGAAGTTCGCCAACGTAATTCCTCGAGCAGTTGTTCGAGCGAAATATATTAGATCATCCGCGGAAGTTCGTGGCGTGTACTTAGGGCTGTTTTGAACGTACGGCGTGTCGATGATATACTGATTAATAATGACGTGGGTCGAGAGAAAGTTGTGAAACTTGTGTACAGTTTTTTGGGTAAGCAACTGCCAAAAATTTTGTGATTGATATTCTTAAATTTCCCAATATACAAATTTCTCGATATTTAAATTTCACGGTTTTTAAAAGAAAACTGATATAATAAATTGTTATTTGGAACTTGGAAAGTTGGGAATTTGAGGTTTGGGGAGATTGGAGATTTGGGGATTTTGGAATTTTGGAAATTTGGGCAGATTGGAGATTTGGGGATTTCGGAATTTTGGGCAGATTGGAGATTTTGGGATTTTCGAATTTTGGGAAATTGGAGATTTTGGGAATTTGAGGTTTGGGGAGATTGGAGATTTGGGGATTTTGGGAATTTGGGGAGATTGGAGATTTGGGGATTTTGGGAATTTGGGATTTGGGGAGTTTGGGATTTTGGAAATTGGGGATTTGGGGAATTTGAGATTTGTGGAATTTTGGGTTTTATTGAATTTGGGATTTGGAGAAACTGGGGAAGATTTGGGGAATTTGGGATTTGGAGAGTTTGGGATTTTGGGAGTTGGGGACTTGTGGAATTGGGGAATTAGAGATTGGGGAAATTTGGAATTTGAGATTTGTGGAATATTGAGAATTAGAGAATTTGGGATTTGGAGAAATTGGAGATTTGGGGAATTTGGGAAATTTGGGATTTGGAAAATTTGGGATTTAGGGATTTTGTGGAACAGGGAATTTGGGATTTGAGGAATTTGAGATTGTGGAGTTTGGAATTTGGGGAATTTCAGATTGGGGAAATTTGGAATTTGGGATTTTGAGAAATTGCAGATTTGGGGATTTGGGATTTAGGGAATTTGTGAAATAGGAAATTTGGGATTTGGGGAATTTGAGATTGGGGAAATATGAGATTTGGGGAATTTGGTACTTGGGGAATTTGATAATTGGGAAATTTAATACATGGGGTATTTGGTAATTGAGAAATTGTGAATTTGGGAAATTTGAGTCTGGGGAAATTTGGTATTTAGGAATTTGAGATTCAGGGAATTTTGGAGATGTGACGATTTGGGTATTTAGGGATTTGAGAATGTGAGAATTTGGAAAAATGGAACATGGTAATTTGGTAATTTAGTAATTTAGATATGTGGAAGTTTTGGAACTTAGAAATTTGGGAATTTGGGCATTTGAAAATTAAGAAATTTGAAAATTGATAATTCACAAATTTGGTATTTGAAAAATTTAAATATTTAGAAATTTAAAAAATTTGAGTTAGAAATTTGTTAATGTTGAAACTTGAAAATGGGTAAATGTATGAATTTAAGAGATCAAAAATTTGAAATTTAGATAGACAGACAAATTCGGCTCGAGTCCTGTACCCGCAGCGTGCAGACAAACGAACAGAAATTCAGAGTCACGGGAGCCTCACGTTCGGTAATAAATACGTTTTGAAAAACGTTCCGAGAATGTACGAAAACATAAAAGCGCACGGAGAGTATGTTGAATAACGAACATCATATTACCAGGGTATAATAATGTGCAGGAAAAGACGAAGCTTCCAAATGAAATACAGTTTTTCCACGTTAACAGAAGCTTAATTAAGCAAATGCAGAATTATCATTGAAATTTTTAATCCTTTTGAACAGCACATGCACGATATTTCCGTAACGTCTATGTAGACTGATAAATGCACTGATACGAACGACATTAGACGAACTCACTAATTACACGCAAAAAATACACTTTTAATTACCTTTTACCATGCCGTGATGCTCTTTTCAGAATTACGTTAGCGCAACTTGCTTTAATCTCGCTTAAAATTAACGCTTGCACACATTTTTAATGTGGTTGATGAATGAAACTTCGGCGAGATTAATGTGATCGAGTATGGCGATAATAATGATTTGATTAACAATTATGTTATTATAACTTTAGGTTATCGGGTTATTATTTTAATTTAAGTTATGGGGGACAATTTTGGGAAATATTTTGTCAAGTTTGTATCAATAATATTGTAAAATTTTGGTAAGTAATTATTACTGGTTTATCATGTCTTCATTTTATAACTGAATTGTTGTTGAAAATTTCAAAAAATATTTTGCCAAATTTACGTCAGTAATAAAATTGTAAAATTGTAGTCTATCATATAAGTAGTATTTTAAATTAAATTACCGATGAAAATTTTTAGAATTATTTTGTTAATTTTTGCAAGCTTTACATAATCAGAAAAAAGTGGCGATATTTGCAATTTTTTCAAATATCATTTTTGCAAAATTCTTTCAATATTTTAAAAACAATAAAAATGTTGCCTTGTAAAGAGTAAATAAAACACCCTGCTATAAACAATTTTACACATATATTTAATGCTAAAAACATTGCAAAATTAATAAGCGTTAGATTTACACAAAACTAGCTTCGAGAGATCAACTGCACACTTTTCAATGTTGGCTCTGGAATTTTTGAATTTTTAAATTTTGATATTTTCGTGAAAAATAAATTTGGGATTTATGGGAATTTGGAGATTTGGGGAATTTGGGATTTGGCGAATTTGGCATTTGGAAAATTTTGGGATTTGGAGAATTTGGGATTTAGGGAATTTTGGGATTTGGAGAATTTGGGATTTAGGGAATTTTGGGATTTGGAAAATTTGGGATTTAGGGAATTTTAGGATTTGGGAGAATTTGAGAATTTGAGAATTTGAGATTTGGGGAAATTGCAGTTTTAGGGAATTTGGGATTTTGGGAAATGGGAAATTCGGAGAAATTGGAGATTTGGGGAATTTGGGATTTAGGTAATTGTGGAATAGGGAATTCGGTACTTCTGGAATTTGAGATTTGTGGAATTTTGGATTTTCGCAAAGATTTCCTAAAACCCCAAAAACTGCTATAACAAAACTAAAAAAATCTAAAAAAAATGCAAACCATCCTTCGTTATCCGAAAAATGAATCACCCAGTAGACAAATTCATCGCGAAAGTTTGCACGTATCCCTATTAAATTAACCCTCCCAGAAAAACAGGGTACAATTGCGAGTAAAACCAAACGAACGAGCGCGGGTCATCAAGATTCCAGGTGTGCCAACATTAAGGTTCCAGTTTTTCTCTCGGTCGACGAGCGTTTTCGCAGACTCACCTGTCTTTTCCCTGGAAATACCGGGCAAAGTAGACTGCTCTTTAAGTTGCACTCCAAACATGGCCTTAATTTTATTAGCTCTGGCAAGCATACCCTCGTCATGCAGACTGGACACGGTTAGGCTCCTCTGCGAGTTTTCCTTCCTTCGGCGGAACACTTTGCCGGGCACTTTGGTGATCGTGGTCTCCATTAAGAACCGATCGGCCATCGGCTCGTCGTTTTGCCGGGCCATCAGTTCGTTTCGTAGTGTCTCGTTAGTTCGAACACTCAGACCGGATCGTAGACTGTGGCTTCTATTGATGTGAACCAGCACACCGGGCTTTAGGGGCCATCTGGGTGCAGGCGTTGGCTGCACCGTGGTCTGAGTCGAATGAGAGGACACCGTGGGACTCGGGGGTCCACCGTCTGGACTGTTCAACGATTTTACATCGAATTTCTTTCATATTTATCACGGTTTCGAATTCTCGTAGCTTCGAGAATTCGAAAAGAGATTCGGGGATTTGAGAGATTGGGTTCGTTTTGGGGAGAAGCTCTGGGGATGAGATTTCAGTGCTGTGTCCCGGAAGTGGATGGAGGTCAGTGAGGTACTAAGGGAAATGGCGAATTTTTCAGTTTTGCAGTTTTGTAATTTTGAGAAATATCGGTTTTTAGAAACATCGGTTACTCAATTTCCTAATTTCCTAATTTCCTAATTTCCTAATTTCCTAATTTCCTAATTTTCTAATTTCCCATTTTCTCAATTTCCCAATTTACTAATTTCCTAATTTCTCAATTTTCCAATTTCCATTTTTCCAATTTCCTAATTTTCTATTTTCCCAATTTTCCAATTTCCCACTTTCTTAATTTTCTATTTTCCCAATTTCCCAATTTCCTAATTTCCCAATTCTTAAATTTCCGAATCTCTACATTTCCCAAATTTTAAATTTCCAAGTTTCTAAATTTCCCAATTCTAAATATTCCCAATTCCTAAATTCCCTAATTTCTAAATTTCCAAATTCTTAAATTTTCCAATTTCTACATTTCCTTATTTCTAAATTTTCCAATTTTTAAATTGCCTAATTCTTAATTTTCCCAATTCTTTAATTTCTCACTTCTTAAATTTCCCAACTTCTAAATTTCCCAGTTTCTAAATTTCTTAATCTCTAAATTTCTCTATTTTCAAATTTCCCACCCTTTAATTTTCCTAATTCTTAAATTTCCCAGCATCTAAATTCCCCAACTTTTAAATTTCTCCATTCACAAATTCCCTAATTCCTAAATTTCCCTGTCAATTATGCCAAACATCAGCACATATTATCACCACCCAAAAATTCTCCTGACCAATACCCAATTATTATCAACAAACACGACAAACCCAAAAGTCCCTAAACTATATCCTCCACGGTCCAAAATCCCCAAAATCCCTTCTAGAATTATCAAAATTTATAAACAGTTAATAAAGTAAATCGATATCTCACATATCTTTAACTCTCCACACTAAAAAATTCCATATTCTTCAAAAATACCTCCACCAAACATTTGTTCGAGACTTTTCTAAGATACTAAAATAACGTGTGATAGCTAGGAATAATATGGACACAGCACTTACGCGAGTTTACCTTCGCCATAACAACGAACCGAAGAATCCTTTTGATTATTTTCGTTCTACTTTTGCACAAAGTCACGTAAAGCGTTAACTCTCCCGTTCGCGATTCTTTGAAAACTTTTTAATTAAAGTTTATCCCGATTTCTCGGAGCTCCTAGATTATTTCCACCGATTCGATTTGATCGTTTTTTGACCAATGAACTCAAAACAATTTTTGCTAACGAAAGAGATATTCGAGCTACCTTTGAACGTAATTTATCGTTTTTTTTTTTTTTTGGTTACAGAGCAAATAAACCGATACGAGTCGATCGAAAACGCGGACTGTCGATATTATTTTTTACGGCGAAATGAAATCAGAAACGATGCGTAAGTTCGGTTATGGTATCGCGATGTTTTGATAATAGAATTTGTCTCCTTTTTCCCTGGTGTACGAGTTGCATATTCATGGGATGCGTGAAAGCTAGTAATTCATCAAACGCGTGGCACTACGAAACGACAGTTTATTCCATTTTAATTTATCGGCCCGTTCGATCGTGAGTTATAGCTCGCATGATTTCAATCTGAAGGTATGGACGGTCACGTGCAACTTGGCCTTTTGCGGATTAGGGGACGTTGCGGGGGGAGATTAATTGATGGCGGTATGACTATTGTCGGTGTACTTTGGAACTTTGAGACATTTGGAATTTTTTGGAATTTTGGAGCTTTTGGGAATTTCAGAATTTTTGGATTTTTGAAGGTTTTGAACTTTTTGGAATTTTGGAATTTTTGAACTTAGGAATTTTGGAATTTTTGGAATTTTGGAATTTTGGAATTTTGGAATTTCTGAATTTTGGAGTTTCCGAATTTTGGAATTTTTGGAAATTTGGAAATTTGAACTTTGGAATTTTGGAATTTTTGAATTTGTGGAATTTTAACTTTGGAACTTTGGAACTTTGGAAATTTGGAGTTTTTGAATTTTGGAATACTGGAATTTTGAAATTATAGAATTTTCAAATTTGGCAATATTTTGAATTTATAGGTCTTCAGAATTTTTGAATTTTGGAATTTGGTAATTCTGAAAACTTAAATATTTATAGTGTTTGAACTTTCAGACTTTGGAATATGAGAACATGGGTATATTAGAATCTTTGGACTTCTGAATTTTGGAGTTTTGGAGTTGGAGAACTTTGGAATGTTGAAATATGGGAATACTGGAATATTAGAATGATGGAATGTTGAAATGTTGGAATGTCAGAATGTTGGAACGTTGAAATGTTGAAACGTTGGGATGGTGGAATGTTGGAATGCTGGAATACTGGAATGAGAGAATGAGGGAATGTTGGAATATTGCAAGGTTAAAGTGTAGGAATATAGGAAGGCTGGAGTGACATAATATTGAAATATTGGAACGTTGTAATACTGGAATATTGCAGTGTTGGAATGTTAGGAATGTTGGAATGTCAAGAATGTTGGAATGCTCGAAATGTAGGAATGTTAGGAATGTTAGGAATGTTGGAATGTTAGGAATGTTAGGAATGTTGGAATGTCAAGAATGTGAGAATGTTGGAATGTTAAGAATGTTGAAATGTTGGGAAGTTGAAGTATTGGATAATTCAGAAATGATGAAGTTTTGTAATGTTGGAATGTAATATTGTAGGAATCTAGGAATGTTGGAATTTTGAAATGGTGCAGTATTGAAATCGTGGAATATTTGAATTGTAGAATTTTGAAATGTTTCTGTTTTGGACCTCTGGAACTCTGTACATTCCTATCATTGATATCTTTTAATTACTGATCACTGCAATATTAGAATTTTTTAACTTTTGAGTAATCGAACATTGGTTATAATTTTGAAATATCTGAATATTGATAGTCGACTAATTTAGTACAGCGTACGATTCCAAGCTTATACACCTTTGAATTTCTGAACATCCAGCAATCAATATCCCGGGAACCCACATCCCCCTAGATCAACACTATCATTCAAAAGGAAAACCCTCCTGAGCGTCCATCCCCATTTCTCCGTCCACGGCGAAATATGAAAACCGGTCCCCCGTTCGGCGTATAAAAACCGCGTTAAATATTCACGGTACGTTGAAGAGCGTACAAGCGAAGCGAAAAATTCGCCGGCAAAAGGATTCTTCGTTTCAGGTCACGATTTGAACGACAGCCAACTCAATAAGAGGGCTTTCTACTCATCGAGCATGCAACCCTTCGCCTACCTTTCACCTCCGAAACTGTCTCTCCCTGGTATATGTGTAGGAATAGTGCAACGGCATTGTAACAGAGACAGGCTATCCAACTATAACTAATCGTCCTTAAATTATGCAACAACGTCCACACAGTGCCACATTCGAATAACAAAGAACTCCGCCGCCCCTATTCATTTGCACGTGCGACCCTTACCTGTCTCACCTCTATGCACACTTCGATAGTAAACTATTATAAGCCGGAAGTGCTCGCTAAATTATGCAACAGGACATGCATTCAGGTGTGAAGATATACGGAGAGGGAACCAGACCGGACATAATCGGTGCACACGTGTGCGTGTCATGTAAGAAAGTATTCGTACTTTGTTAATTAACATGGATTTTATATAGTCGTATAGGTTTATGATTTATTTCACATGTGGTCACCATGTATGATTTATTGCACATATGGTCACCATGTATGATTTATTGTTTAGTTGATGTACTTAGATTGTATAGTTAGGTGAATTATCTGATGTGTATGTTATCATGTGTGGTTTACATATAATGTGTTGATGATAATATGGTACTATAACATGTAGGATATCATCATAAGGTGTCATCATATCATCATGTATGGTTTAATGTTACCATGTGTGGATTAACCCATAGTAATTTTAGTCATTCGTCTGTATAGTTAGGTAATGAATATTTTGATGTGTAAATCACAATTTAATAAAATGTCAAAAATTAACATTTTTTAAAATGTCACCAATAAACCACAAATAAAATAATTTCATAAAACGTTCAAAAACGAACACAGTACGAATACTTCCTACAACCGTAGATTCAAATGTACAATTGGTGCAACGTATACACAATTGTATCCGCTATACAGAGTGCTATAGTTTACCGAAAATTCAGGCGAATCACCGTAGTAGCTGGTGCACCGCCATTTTGTAAAGCGAAACCCCTCGAAATGGATCCCGCGTCCAAGCGTAGAAAGAAAATTTCGTGGGAATTCATGGAAATAAAAGGTGTAGCAAGCAACGAAAGATGCGAGCGAAAACAACAACAAACAAAGAGGACGAAGAGGGAGAAAGATTGAAATGCTTTTCTACTTACTGTTCGCGTTCCTCCAGCTCGACCACCCGATTACTGTCTGTGTTTTGTTTAGCAAGTCCAAATTAAAAAAGTAGAGCAGAAACGAATCAGTTTTTCTGTGTTAGTGATACGCCGGCGAAAAAACGAGAGCCGCGCTGCGCCAGCCCGCGAGGACCGCCGTTCGAAACCGAGACTTGTACGTTTAATTAGAGATTGTTCTTTACAGCAACGAAGTTCACGACCTTTCGCGAATTTAATTAACGTTGACTAACTTCTTAGAGGAGATCGCGTTCAACTTTGCCCTGGGAATGTTACGCGAGTCGCGATGTACTTTATGAACAACCGTTTCTCTTCTGGAAATGGCTGAAAGGACATTTTCGTTTGAATAACTTGAGAGTTTCCTCTTTTTAGCACGTTTCGAAAATATTGAATTTTAAACCAACTATTATATTTTATAATTGTACTAATTTATCTATTATATTGCATAATTGTATTATTGGAATTTTTCAATTTCTGAATTTGGAAATTTGGAATTTTGGAATTTTGGAATTTTGGAATTTTGGAATTTTGGAATTTTGGAATTTTGAAATTTTGAATTTTTGAATTTTGGAATTTCTAAATTTTGGAATTTTGGAAATTTGGAATTTCTGAATTTTGCAATTTTGGAATTTCTGAATATCTGAATTTTGGAATTTTGGAAATTTGGAATTCCTGTATTTTGCAATTTTGGAATTTCTGAATATCTGAATTTTGGAATTCCTGTATTTTGCAATTTTGAAATTTCTGAATATCTGAATTTTGGAATTTGGAATTTTGGAATTCCTGTATTTTGCAATTTTGAAATTTCTGAATATCTGAATTTTGGAATTTGGAATTTTGGAACTAGAATTTTGGAATTTTGGAATTTCTGAATTTTGAAAAAATATTCCCCACGAATTACAATTAGACCAAGAACTAAAATATTAATGAACAACTAAAATATAAAATTGTAAAAATTCGAAAGAATAACGAAACTTTAAAAGATGTAATTGTGTCATTTACATTAGCTCGCATAATGAAAGTTCAATAAACCGGCAACGCGTAAAGCACGTACATTCTCCAATAAAGAAAAACGAATCAACATAAATTTTCATTGAAATTGGACGGGGGTTGAATGTCGGTCGTATCGCAATTATAAAAAATCTCCGCGGGTTAATTGAAAAAAAATTGCATTTTCGTGTCCTCGCGTCGCAGCGGCGCAGCACGGTCCCGTATATTCAATAATTTGTATACATTGTATGTACTTGTTTTTGCAACCAAATGGGAAATGCGCATTGTCCATCTACCTTATACGATTACGTAACATAACTGACATGCTTCGTTTTCCGTAACTAGCATGAACTATGCGATAATAACAACGCAAAATAATGTATGCAGTGCATGATTTATGCAACTCTGGCTGCAGTCATCGGATTAAACATTCACCGACAATTTTATACCTTGATAACCATGATATATATAACATTCCCATTTTTTTCGTTATAAGTCGTATTTTAACAAGTTTAGAAATTAATTCGGTCTCGTGATGTTTACTAGGTCAAACAAAATATGTTACGTATATCTGCAATATACATAAATTTTGGTATCTTTTGACGAACCTCAAATTTAATACATATGCAAAGATTTTCAGTTTCTGTGAAAATTGCGATGCGTTGTATTTTTAGTTATTTTTAACGAGTTTTGAAATTACGTTTTTAGCTTGTGTCAAAAAATACATAGAAGTTTATTACTATATTTTATTATGGTGAAACTTGTTATTAATGTTATGCAAATATCAAGAATGACTTCTTAATAAGAATACAGCAGAATCACGTTATATTGCCACAAACGGGGATGCAGAAATGTAGAATTAGTGAAATTGGCAATATAGAGAGAGATTCATCGATTGTAATATAACACGCGACAATTTAAGACGACGTGAAAAATTCGTGAAGATTCAATGTATTGCAAATTGAATCAGTGGTAAGTTAGCGCATTGATGTACGCATGGCGATATAACGCGAGATGATATAACGCGTAGTAATTTCTAACGCATGGCGATATAACGCATAGTAATGTATAACGCGCAGTAATTTATAACGTGTGGTGATATAACGCGTAGTAATTTATAACGTGTGGCGATATAACGCGTAGTAATTTATAATATGTGGCGATATAACGCGTAGCAATTTATAACGTGTAGTAAATTTAATGCTTGGTGAATTAACGCGTGGTAATATAGCACGAACTGATTTAACGCGTTGCAATCTATTACGTGGCAATTTAACACGTGGCGATATAACGCGTGGCAATGCAACGCGTAGTAATACAACATACTTATCCACATTTATTCATATTGTAATAATCTTGAAACTTCTTTGCGAAACTCTTATTCGGCAAAATACAGCGTGGCAATATAACGAAACATGTCATACAGTAACAATTATCAATCTATAACTTGCTCCAACAATATATCATAATATTTCTTGCTTGAAAAATGACAAAATACTTAATTACCAAATTAATTAAATTCTCTTAAAATGAAAATTTTTGCATACAGATTTGATATATGTACGTATCTTATCTATAATTTTAAATTTGATTAAAGTACGAGAATCGAAATCCGAACCTACTACATTGTAACAACGAACGATCCAATGGCTGCAACCAGTTTGAATGGCAGTCAACGTTAACTTTGTACAGGGATAACGTCCCGATGTTTCGTGGTTACTCTTGTCTCATCAAATAACTGGGAAACTTTAGCAACAAACTTCAGCATCCCTACGCGACGACGCTACTTCAAGGGATCTTGATGAATATACGAAACAGCTAGCTGATCCGTACTTGAAGATCGCTTTTCAATTCTCAAACAGCTTACATTTCTTGTCAACCGGATTAAGCAACATGCAACGTACGAAAAATACAGATGTCGCATCTGGGAATTTACTGTTATAAAGTCATCGAGTGAAACGGTATCGTGCTATGAGAACGAGAATGTCGCTGTGGTAATTATTAACCCTTTCGTTGTGACTATCCATTATCAGAAAGTATCTTTGTATCATCACTTTTAAATTACATTGATTCAATATAAATTTTAATTCAAGAAATTTATTGTTTTATTAATTCAGTCTGTTTCGTTATTTGCTGTTTTATTTCATTATTTTATTTTTAATTATTAATGCAAAAATGTAGGAGTTAGGTTAGGTTGGTAATGAAAGTTAGGTTGAATTAGGGTAAGATAAGTGAGGTTAGGTTATATTAAGATATATTAGGTTAGGTTAGATTAGTTAGTTTAAACAAGGTTAGGGCAATTTAAGATAAATTATATTGAGTTAGGTTAGATTAGATATTTTAACCGAGGTTAGGTCACTTTAATATAAATTAAATTATGTTAGGTTAGATTAGTCAGTCCAATTTAGGTTAGGTTAGTTTAAGATAAATTAAATCAAGTTAGGTTAACTTAATCGGTTCAATCTAGGTTAGGTCAGTTTTAGATAAATTGAGCTAGGTTCGATTAGTCAGTTCAATCAAAGTTAGATGTATTTAAGATAAATTAAATTGAGCTAGACTAGATTAGATAGTCTAAGTCACATCTGATTAGGTTGCATTAAGTTAACACCTAGTTATCTAACTTAGTCAATCCAGTGATCATTTCCAAAGATTTAATTAAACAATAATAGTCAGTTTTATTAACGAAAGGGTTAATATTGCGTACGTCGTTGTCATTTTACAAATACATGTCGTTTGTTATATAAACTAAGTTCTTTATTTGCATGAATTTTTGATGGGACAACACTTTGACAAATAATATGAGTAATGAAAGTGAATGAATGTCAACGAACCGAGATCTTGTCGCTTGAAAAAGAACATATGGTCTGTTATGCACAGAAATATTGTCACTTTTAATTAATTATTATTATTTTTTATCACTTTTCTAACTTGATCATTGCTCCAGTGATGTGTAAATCTTGTGAGATGGGGACGATAAATATGCATTAACAATTTGCAATTTTTTAAATAAGCTAATCACGAGAACTGTTTTTAGGGTAACTGGGTCAAATATGATCCACAACATTGATAAAAATTATATACACTTTGTGATTGGAAAATCTTCCTATATTGAAATTAATAATATTCAAAACATAGTGTAATGTTTAAAAAATGAATCTCAAAACGAATTGAAATTTGAAATTGTGAATCAACAAAATGGAGCTTAAAAATTGAATTATAAAACCATTAAAATAATGCATATTTATCGACTAGATGATACATAAGTGTATAAATCAAATAAGGGTATCATGTGTGACTCGCTTATGTACGATAAATGATCGTCCGATATTAATTAGTTCCTTCAAGATTACAATTAATCATAATCATAAAATTCCATATACACATTAATTTCATTAATTGCGATTCACAATTAATTTTGTTGCATGTTCAACTAATTGTATTAATTACACATGCAATTAATTTTATTGTGTACTTATTTAATTAATTGCATCACTTGTACAATTAATTTAATTACTTACTCCTTCCATTAACTTTATTACCTGCTTACTTAATTTTATTGCAAGTACTCTTAATTCAATTACCTGCTTATTTAATTGATTGCAAGTTTATTTAACGAATTACTTATACAAGTCATTTTATTGTAAATTTTTTAATTATTTTTACTACATGCTTGTACAAGTAATTTTATTACTGATTTTTTATTAGTAATTAAAACTTTAATATTTTAATTAAAATTAATTTTAATAATTAATAAATAAATAAAATTAATAAAATTAATTTTAAATTAAATTACTTGTTTGTAATCTTGAAGAAAGTGTACGATGATCTACGTCATGCGAATCGTTGTTAACAACAAATCACAATGACAATAAAAAATACGAAACAGATTGCAACTTACATTTCATCTGGTTGCGTTTGCGTCGACAGATGATGAAGATCGCCACGCAGATGATTATTATCACAAGTATGAGAACCACTGCAGCAACGATAACAATCAGAAGAAGATTTCCTTCCAATTGATACCACCACGGTATATGACCTGAAACGTACATTAATTACGTACTAATTAGTGAGGATGTAATCAATATTTCATTAAGATGATATTGAAAATAATATTCAAAATTAACTATACATATATTCAATAAATAAAATTTTCTCTTTTTTTTAAATTGTGTAATTTTTTATCTTTCACAATTTTAAAAAATTATATAATTGTATAATAACACCTTAATATATAATTTTACTATTCTTCAAAATTATATAATTCTTCTCTTTATCATAAATGCATACTTCTATTAAAATCATATAATTCTCTTATCATTAATAATAACACAATCAATATAACATAAAGAATCCAACAGCAAATTTTTCTCAACATAACAAAGTTTGACATAACCTATAAAGTCTGACATAACCTACACCTAATCCTCCCTCATCAAAGTACCCATATTAAAACTGGAAACAAGAAACTTATATTCAAGATAACAATTTCCGAAGCGTTAAACCCATTTTAAATAATAATCCCCCGCCCTTAATCTTCGACTGCCTTCCACTTCGGAAGTTCTTAAATTCGAATGAAAATCGATATCGAAATTCGAGCGAACGTCGCGTTACATGTTTAATTACGATTAAAAACTTTTGTGAGAAGATAGAATTTTATCGAAATTCCGTTCCAAAGTATAATCTTTGCCTCGGCTGAAATTGGAACGAAATTCGTCGAAAATTTCTACGCGAAACAACAAAGGATTTCGACTGATTGTAGAAATTTCACGGCACGGTTTGTTGGCAACGGAATAAAGTAATCGGCAGAGCAGCTGCAATTCAAATGTCGGCGACAGCTGCGTAATATTATAAATACAGAAGTAAGGCGACCGATTTTAAGCGGGAATTTTCATGCCTCTCTGTTTGCTTTGCATTCAATCTGTTCCCTTGTTACGCCATATTTTATCACGCTGCATTTTTATTACTAACTTTCCGCGTACGAAATGTTCTTACAATTTTATACTTGTAAAATGTACCAATTATTAATTCAAAAATCAAATTAAATCAAGGGTTTAATTTTATTGAATTTACAAGTACATTTAATGATTATTTTTTTTTTAATGTCAACTATGTAATTTTATACATATTAAGATTTTATCATAATTTGCAAATATTGTTGAAATAATCTTGCAATTTTATTTATACTTGTAAAATATAGTTTAGGGGATTGTCATTAATTCTAAAATCAAATCAAGAGTATAATTAATGAATTATGGGGAAACTTACTTCGATGTCCATGGTGAGCTAAGAAAAAAGAAACAATTTATATCATTGTTAATATTTAAAAAAGACATCTTACATGAATCAAATATATCATTCTAAATAGAGTAAACTATTTAAAACTATTTAATTTAAATATTGAATATGTTATATCATAAAAGTGTTTTTTACAACAACGATATTAATTATAATATTTAATTTTTACTCCTCGAAGATTCAAGTATTTTCAGCAAAAATCTCTTCACGTACATCCTCGATATGCTAAATTATGAGACACAACGCAGCAATTTCTATGAAAATTTTAATAACTGCTCCGGAAAATGTTTATAGTGGATTTATTTAATCGCACGGATATTCATATTCTCCAGGGTAAAGTTGCATCTTCCGGGAAGAAATGATAATACTTTAAGGAACAGGAGGATAAACGTCCCACTGGAGGGATTTTGAAGTATTTTGTCTATATAATTTAGACATGACCTATTTTTACCGATAAGGATTCACATCGTTTCACTAATAATTGAACACAAGGACGTGCAAGTAAATTTTCAAAATTAAAAAAAAAATTGCTAATAAAATATAGGGTGGTTCAAAAACATTTTGTCCATCCTCTTCAAGGACCTCAAATTTGAAAATTGAGTGCAGCGAGAAAATTTTTATCCACCCTTATTTATACATATCAAATGTAAAAAATATTTTGAAGGAAGTTAAAATCTAAAATTGTAAAGAAAGAATCTAATTCACATTCGTTTCGTGTATTAATAAAAAAACCGAAGAGTACATAAAAATTAACCTTAAAAAAGTATAAATTTAAAACGCCTCTCTAAAAAGTCAATCTACAAAATGTAATTTAGAACACGTTAATGGAATTATGTGATTTTATAGAGCATTTTTCGCGAGGATTTTCAAAGCGTTTATACGCGTCCATCGAACTCGTTCAATTCAAAGCGAACAATAAGAGTAATCGAATTTAAAGTCGATTTTACTCAAAACAGCTTTAAATTACGCCGGAACATGTAAATGACTTTGTATCACGGAAAATACTCATTTAGATTTAACTTTAGTTTCACCGAAGCTCTGTTTGTCGCTAAACTCGTTTAAAATTCATGTCGCCACGTATCTATAACTTTTCCATCGCCTCGATTTTGTTTCGCATTAACGCGCACACTACACACCGTATACAATTTTAACAACCTTGAAATATATCGACAAGTTCATTATTTCAACTTTCTGAAACGCAATCCTTCAAAGGGGTGAAATTACGGACAAATCACTCTACAAAATTTTATTATTCTAAATAATACAGAATAATAATTCTTTTTCGAATAATTTTAACAAGTACCAAAGTTGAAGGGTGTATTTTTAAACGAAGGGTCAGAACCATTCGGTATGAAAATAATTACCCACGATTTCAAATAAACGAGAAAATAGGTGGAAAATGCAAATCAACGAATCGGATCGAACTGAATAAATTTAACGCAGCGCTCAATGCAAGGAGAATCTAATTTATAAGCTTCGACAGAAATGTTCACATTGAATTTAATATAGGAATTTATTCTGATTCGGATAATTTACGAGACACCTAAGTTTTCTATCTTTTAACTGCCAGATATTGGGTCATTTAATACCCGTCAATTTCCACAGACTTTGTTATAATTTTCAGATCATTTATAGATAGAATTTACATCAACATTAATTGTTTTCTGTACGTTGCATTAAAAAATGAAATATAACTTAGTGCATGAATGCATCAACATCAAAAATAAGGCTACAGAAAGGTAGAAGGTACTGTATCACACGATTTTTTCCTCTACCATTTTCTATTTTTATTTAGAAAACAGCTGTAATTTGTCCCACTTTCAGAATCATGGTGCATTAAGGCGCCATTTTGTGACTAGTGGCGCCTTCGGCGCGAAATTTGAAACCCCTCCTGTGTATATTCGATATTTAGACTTTCTACAGTTATAGAAGATGTTATATATTGTATGTGTATGTTGTAAGAGAGTTTATTATGTTATAACAAGGTTTATTAATATTTCTCCTATGTTAGAACAAAGTTTATCAATATGTCTCTTATAACAAAGTATTAATATATGAACTTATAGCAAAGTTTATTTCTATGTTACAACAAAGTTTATTAGCATGTTTTCCACGTTATAATACAGTTTGTTAGTATGCCTACGTTATAACATCATACGTTATATGTTCATAAGTACATATGTCCACGTACCTGGTACATCGCCCTCGCAAGGATTCGATTGGCCGATGGTGTTGTTCGCGACACAGACGTACGTCCGGAAATTGGTTACAGAAGTATCGAGACGGATGTAGCTTTTTCCGTTTCGAGGTTCGGCAACTTGTTCCAAAGTGTCATTGTCACTCTTCAAAGACCAAACGAAATCGGTCTCCTTCGGGTTTGCTATCGCAGAGCACACCACGTAATCCACACCGTCTATTCGTTCCTTTTCCACGTGACACTCGGGCTTAACTGCGCAAACAAGAAAATGGCTCGCTTTTTGTGCACCGTCACATAATTCGTAACGTCACTTAACTCTAATATTATCAAGCACATCCGACAATGTTATACAAAAAACAAGTTTAGCGAACACTCGTTCGAATCTTAACATTTCAATTTGTGATTAACGAATTGAACTATGGCATAAAAATAATTTGTACAGATTTTTTGAAATTGAAAATGTTTTTAGAGAAAGTTGAGATGAAATGACAAAATTTCTTTGTATAAAACAGTTAAACATGATTTGAGTTTAACCTAGATGGTGTTGTCTACAATATAGTCAGCCATTTTATGTGACCATACAAAGTGAAATTAATAACAGAAAACTGAATGATAAAATTGAAGAAATGTGAAACATCGAATGAAAATTGAGAATATTAAATAAAATTTATATTCTAATAAATAGAAAATACTTCTAGTAAATATTCAGTAAATATGCAGCTATTATACGACTACATTAAAGCATTTTACGAAAAGCGGAATATTCTGAAAAA
This sequence comes from Megachile ligniseca, assembly GCA_945859555.1. Taxonomy (NCBI): domain Eukaryota; kingdom Metazoa; phylum Arthropoda; class Insecta; order Hymenoptera; family Megachilidae; genus Megachile; species Megachile ligniseca. The sequence continues at coordinate 5,585,676 of OX243792.1, forward strand.
TTTCCGAACCGACCCTTCAACATCAATCACGTCGTTTTTGTGGCATAAAAAGTCGTTCAGAAATCACAGGAACCTCGGTATTTGTGCGCCGTTTGAAATAACATGAAAGCTCGCGGGTTTCTTTACTTACATTGAACATTCATGATCATGGAAATGTTTCGGCTACCATGGCGATTCGATGCCTCGCAGTAGTACGTTCCGTTGCTGCGTTTTGGGACACGTATTTTCAGATCGAGGACACGACCTTCGATGATGGTATCCGTCGAACCCTCTCGAAACCAGCGGAATGTGGCTTCCGGATGCGCTTTCGCGTTGCAGGTCACCATTTCCGGTATCGTGTCCACGGTGACGTTTATCATGCTCTTCGAGATCGTCATGTTCTCTGGTGGGACTTGCGGGAGAAAAATATTATTAATCTCTCATACAATCTTTTTATACAGGGTGTTTCAGAAGGGACAATAGAACATGGCAAATATTGGTAGAATGATAAATAATTTCAAGTAGGTTACTATCATCTTGCTTCTTTAAAGTGCCTTGTAGGTACACTGTATTCAATGGATTACATCGTGTTGAATTTATTATCGGTATCAATACATAGATGATAAGTTCCCCGATAAAGCTTTTAATAATGCAAACCCTTAATCCCTTGCACTAAGAGCGTAATCCTCCCACGAAAAAAGGGGACTTAACAAAATTGTAAAAACTTACATTCCACGTGGAAATGAGTGCTGCTCTTGACCCCGGGTCCTATTCCGTTGCTGCTGCTCTCGCAAGTGAATTGCACGTTGTCTTCGACCCGGTCGAGTTGACCAGCTGGCCAAGCGGTCAGATTCCACACCAGGGTCGATTGGATGCTCTCGAAGTCGTTCGTTCGTGGATCGGGCGGATGAATTACGTTCGATAGATAATATCGATTCGTTTTCGAGAAATCCATGAGTACGCCGCCCTTCAGCCAGGAAATATTGCAGATGGGCGCGCATTCGACCCAACACATGATGCTAACGTTCGGCGAATTGTACACGTAGCCGTGATAAGGCAGCAACTTCTTGATAAACGCAGGCGCAGCTATTGACAAGCGAACAACCAGTTGAACCGTCGTTTCGATGCCATTAGGGCATGGTTGCCCATGGACGAAGATAAGGTTCATGGAATTTATAACGCATCGAAATTCAGATAAATTTTCCTGTCGGTTTCAATAACTTGGTGGCTGTAAATCTACCTTGATCTCGGGAAAATCTGGTAAAATATTCCTTTGTAATCAACTGTTTAGTGCGTCATGAATTAAAGGCAGTTATTGTATCAGTGAGATAGTTTATAACCAAACAGTTATTATGTTAATAACATGGTTATTGCATCAAGCAAAATTATTTCCAGAGGCAACATTCAAACTCTAATTTAGTTTGTAAGTTTCAGAATATGTCATTTAAAGTAATTTAAAAATAAATAAGCTAAAATTGAAACATTTAAGACATGTCATTGTTAGCAAGTTTTTGAAATGAAGTGTTTTTTACATTCAGTTATGTTAAATATGTGGATATTCATGTAAGTGATCGTATAATGTGGACATTCATGTACCTAACTGCATATGTGGTCGTTCATATAACTAACTGCATGTGTGGCTGTCTATATACCTAACTACATATGTGGATGTCCATGTAATCAATTGCATGTGTGGCTGTCTATATACTTAACTACATATGTGGTTGTTCATATAACTAACTGCATGTGTGGATGTCCATATACCTAGCTACATATGTGGTTGTTCATATAACTAACTGCATGTGTGGATGTTCATGTACCTAACTACATATGTAGATATTCATATACAGAGTTACATATGTGGATATACATAGAACTAACTGCATATGTGGATATTCATATAAGTAACTCCACATATAGACATTCATGTACCTAATTCCACATATGAATATTCATACAACTAACCTCATATGTTGATATGCATATACTTAACTGCATATGTGAAAGTTCGTAACCCAGTTTCAATATTATTAAAATAAATGAAAGGAACTGAAAATAATGATAATTTTCACGCTGATATAATTCATATGCAAGAAACGTTATTTGCATATTACAGACAACGTTATAATATTATCAGTTTATTTCTTCAATGCGAGATACGAGTCCGATAAAGTTTCCGTTATATTGCGGAAATATTATACAAAATGGAGGGACGGATATATACGCGGTACACGTTCCTGCATATGTATGTGTACGAAATGGACGAATGAAAAAAGAGAAAAGCAGATTCGCAGAATTTTCAAGATACGGATCGTTGATTTAGATACAGCACAGAACAATGGCGCCGGGAACAACTGAACTTTTTTATGTTGCATGAAACCGTATTTTTGCTCGTTAAACAAATATAACAACCAATCGTTATGCGTTAGTTTAATCCGTACGTTGATATTCATTTTTAAATTCGAAATACCATGAAAGAATTATTTTGAGCTATCGTGCTACGTTTTGTGTTACGCCGGAATATTTTACGAATTATGTTACAATTTTTCAGCGAATTTTCAGAGGAACTCCCTTCAAAAGAATCTTAATTAGGTTCATTTTTGAAGTTATGCAAAATAGAGCGTCTTCGTGGGAATACATTAACAAAAATTAATGAAAACTCGTACAAGTTTATAGGTTAATCTTTCAGGGGTAGGTCGAGTTCATTTTCATTTTAACACTTATTTGGGCAAATGCGACAGAGGGATTGCAATGGACAGACAAAATGTTCAAATGTTAGATATTTTGGATATCATTGATAATTAAAATTAAACTTGAAATTCAATCGTGGTAATATGAGCCAGATTTGTCGCATTTCAACAGTTGTCAAGTGTGGACACGTTATTGTAGGGGGTCAAATGTGGCTGCGTCAGTAGTGACGACCAGACGCGTGGAACCATTAGATCAAGTGAATATAAGTGGATCTAAAAAATTTCACTTCGGACTAGAGTTTATTTTGTACTTGACGACTCGAGAGTCTCTTCGAATTTTTACGTTTTACAAAAGCTCGGAGTTTTGTGACATTGCTGAGTGAAAGTTTCTAATTTTCTATCGGTCTAGCTAAAATTCGGCTGAAGATGCGAGTGACGAATGAAGCCCCCTAGTGACCTAAGCAAGTAATACCTCGACACGAATAACTGCAAACACTCTACTGCTGAGGTTAAGTTCACAGATGTGACTAACAATAAATAGAATGACTCCTTGGGTCTTAAACTTGTTCTTAAACATATTTTCACTTGATTTTCACTTCAAAATGATTTGAAAGAGTGGACAGTTTTTGGAGCAAGTTGACAACTCACCAGACACGTCGATAAACGTGGTGGCTGGGTCCCCGTCGCCGGCCTCGTTGTAAGCCAGACAAGTAAAGTTCGCTTCAGTTTCCAAATTAACGGACTCAACGGTAAGGGTAGCATCGTTTTCATCCGGAAGTCTGTGAAGGCCTCGGAACCATTTGTAACCAACTACCTTTGGTCGTCCTGGGTCCAGCACGAAGCACGTGATGGTCAATGGCCGCTTCTTTATTACCTGCGGGGGCTCGTACGAGATCGAAGCCTGGCCAGGTTTGTCTGTTGTTCGAAATACAAGCAAATGACATTGAAGTTCTACTTCCACAGTTTTGCGTTCGTATCATTCGTAAATTTGGAAGTTAACATTTTATCAGTTGCTTTTTAGTTTCCATTTAGTGTTTGAAATCATCTCTGGACCAAAGTGGTAGGAAAATATGAATTTCATTAAAAGGTTCGAGGATATTCACAAGTTCATAAATCTACCAACTTTTTGGTCTCAGTTTCACCTGTGATTACCAGACACTCATACATGAAAATAATAATATTCAGACAGCAGTGTTTAACATGAACCTCTAAGGCAACACCACATTTTGGACCTCCCATGATTTTCCACGTCCATAATAAGCTATTTCATCATAAATATTTGAACAATGAGTAAAATTCGCAAAACAGTAAAAACCAGGGTGCGTGGAAATCCAAAACAAGGGTCCTATACAAATGAAATCACAAACGCCATATGAAGAGGCAGAAAATGAAAAGAAACTCACAATGGACTATGACAGGTGCACTCATTGAAAGTGGCCCCCAACCAGCATCGTTCCTGCCCTCGCAAGAGTAATTCCCATGAAAGGAACGACCCACCGCTTCCAACAGCAGCTTGCTCGGATCGATATCGCAGAAAATTAAAGATTCCTCGGTGGTCGTGGTGGTCGCGGTGCTATTTCTCGTGCAATCCGGAAGTTCTTTCAGCAGGTCCCCGTCCAAGTACCATCGGACGGCGGTCAGGCTTGCTGGATTTCCAGAAACAACTTCGCAAGTCAGGGAAACGTTCAAGCGGTCCGCTTCGTTCACCGGTGTTTCCGGATCCATTACCACTACGACTACCGGCTTGTCTGTGTGCAAAAATGAACAATAGTTACACGGCGAAGTTATAGATGATCGTTAAACGAGAGCAGGCTCCGACAGTTTGGGAAATTGATTTCGAAAACGGAGAAATGTGCTATGGTCTTTTAGCTATAATTCAACGTGTACGTGTTTAGGGAATAATGGAGTAGATGTACAGTTTTGAATTGTTATTGTATCGATTACGATATTTCTTTGAGTAAGGGATCATATGTAGAAATCAACTGTTCGCGGTAACTGAGCGCGCGCAGATATGAGGGGCGGTCGTATAACACGACTTTATTGTAATGTAAAGTGGTTGTTGATTAGAATACATAAATGTGCAGTTTTACACTGTGACTATATCGATCACAATCGTTGTACGAAGTTTATTTGTTTCTCTACTGTAGAGCGCCTTGAAGTCAACTGTTCGCGGTAACTGAGTGCGCGCAGATATGAGGGACGGTCGTATAACATGATTTTATTGTAATGTAAAGTGGTTGTTGATTAGATATGTTGTTTTACAGTGTAACTGTATCGACTACAATTGCTACACGATGTTTTTTTCGTTCCTGTAACTAATCACGTATAATCAACCGTTCACCATAACTGACCGGGCGCAGATATGAAAGGTGATCGACTATTGCGATTTTATTGTAACATAACATGGTTGTTGAATAGTGGAGCCTATGGATATGTAGTTTTGCACTGTGACTATACTGATTATAATCGTTACACGATGTTTCGTTGCCTTCGTAACTGATAATAGAAATCAACCGTTCACCATAACTGATCGCGCGCAGTTACGAAAGACGTTACTGTATACTACTATAACAAATACTAAGTACAATAATATTTCGACTGTTATATTATGTTTTGTTATTTTGTTTATACTATTCATACAATTATTTATAATTATATTTTATTTCTATTATTGTTTGTACTATACGCTCTTATGTCCTATATATGTTATACTACTATTTATACTGCCATTCTGATTATGCACTATTTTATTTATACTAGTGCTTTCACTGTATATCTTGTGCTATACTGTACACTAAAATATTTAAAATTTGAAAAATTCTAACATCGTGAAAAAATGAAAGTATATTATAAAAAAATGAATAACTTACGATATAATATTGTTATGATAAACGAGGATCGTCATCAGATACGAGGAGAAAGGATAACTCGAAAAACAGTTCCGTTCCGTTTCGCATTACGGCAATTTATCGCGTTTTATTCCGGTAAACGATATTTATGCGTCCATAAATTTTCGCGAGCACCGCTTTAAAACCAATGCCGGAACATACGTACCGCTTGCATTTCTTTTTTCTTCTTTTTCATTACCGAACGTAATCCATCCAACGTTCCCATCATAAACTTTTTAACTTCGTTATCGATCACCGAACGCGGGCTTAGCGTCAAGATTTTCGCCGGTCAACGACCGTCGAATTTTATTGATACACCGATTATCGTTAATTGGGGTTAGGGTCTCGTTGAAAATAACACCGTCGATTTTTATCGACACTCGTGATTTTTAGGGTGAATCCTTTAAAATAGCGACGCTTTTTACGAGGTCTCGAGCTTGCAATTATTCTTAGTTTTCTGCGACAGTGACGTAATTATAGTGATTAAATTATTTAATCGCTATTTCTATAGTTGCAACTAAATTTGTATAGTTACTTTATAGTCAACCTCAAGCTTGTATAATTAGTCACAGTCAAAACTTCTACTATTCATTATAGTCACAACTATACTTGTAATGTTGATTATAGTCACAACCATACTTTTATAGTTGATTATAGTCACAACCATACTTTTATAGTTGATTATAGTCACAACCATACTTTTATAGTCGATTATAGTCAAAACCATACTTTTATAATCGAATATAGTCACAACTATGCACATACTAACTGTACAGTCCATAAATCATATATCTAACTGATCAGCCATACGATCGTTAAAGACGTCGGTAAACGAAGGAAACGAATGTAGTGGGTGAACGGTGTTAAAACACTTACAGAATACAGAGACTTGAACGGTGTCCTCCGAAACGGATGAACCAACATTATTGTATAGAATGCACCTGTAAGAGCCCATGTCACTAGGTGTCGCATTTTTCACGGTAAGGGCTGTTTGTTCTGTGATTCCACCTTCGTAGTGGTCGTCGGTTAAAACTAACTCTTCGTCGTCCCGGTACCTGGGAAAACAAATAAAAAGACACACGAGATGTATTGACGCAAACAAGCCATGGTAAAATCAATTTTTTTACTTTATTTAATATACCGTATATTATATTCTTGATTTTCCCGCTGACCAATTTAAAGGGACATTTTGCAAACTCTCTTCTCGTTGTATCCTTACTCTATGCTTTTTATCTTGACATATTTATACGGTCTCTTCATTTTCGTTTGTTCACAAAATATCTGCCATATTCTTCAGTGCCATCGAATCAGCACTCATGTATTACATATAAAGTCCGTACACGACGGTTTTCAAAGTATCTATGTACGTTGGCCGACAGCGGCACTTAAAATAAAAAAAAAGTGGGAATCTACTTCGATGATTTATTATGTTTTTCCTGTGGAACACCCTAAAAACCATATTTCCTGGTGACGTATGTGTATACACAGAGAGAAGCAGGTTTCGCGCGAAAGGGTTCGATACTGGTTTCACGAGGTTGTAGTTCTATGAAAAAAATTGATAGGCCGGGGGAAAAAAATGTGTACATGCTTGACACATCAGGGAGGAGCGAAGCTTTCGGGATTTATATGGATGGCACTTTGGGGATTTGGGAATCTGCGAATTTGGGGAGTTGAGGATATGGAAATTTGGGGATTTGGGGATTTGGGGATGTGAGAGTTTTGTATATTTCTAAATTTGGAGATTTGGGAATTTTGGGATTTTGGGATTTGGGGAATTAGAGACTTGGGGATTTAAGGATTTTGGGATTTGGAGATTTGGAGATTTTGGGATTTGGGAATTTGAGAATTTGGGGATTTGGGAATTTGGGGTTTTGGGGATTTTGAGATTTTGAGATTTGGGGATTTGGGGAATTAGGAATTTGGGGATTTAAGGATTTTGGGATTTGGAGATTTAGAGATTTTGGGATTTGGGAATTTGGGAAATTCAGGATCTGAGAATTTTGTAATTTGAAAATTTGGGGATTTGCAGATTTATGAGTTTGATTATTTAGGTATTTGTATATTTGGGTATTTCGTTATTTGGGAATTTGGAGATTTAGGGATTTGGGAAATTAGGGATATCAGAATTTTTCTAATAAAAAAATTGGAATATTTAGACATGTGAGAACTTGAGAATTTGAGAAATTGAGAAGTGAGAATTGAAAATTGAAAATTTGAAAATTTGAGAATTTGAGAATTTGAGACATTGAGACATTGAAATAGTGAGGCATTGAGACATTGAGAAATTTAGAAATTTAAAAACTTAAGAATTCAAAGATTTAGACATTCAGAAATTTTTGTAATTTAGAATGTTGAAATTTTTTAATTTTGTAAACTTTAGTATTTTAATATTTAACAACCCTGAAATTTGTAAATTTCATAATTTAGATATTCTATAACCTTAAATCAATTAATAAAAATTCAAGTCTCCAATCATATCACAAATTTTCTACTGCTACAGTAGAATACTGGCAATATAACGAGAGCCTACTGTATTTCACTGTACCTGTAATCATTCAATCCTAATCGTTCTCACAAATATTACAAACAGTATATTAATACAAATTATCAATAAAAATTATGTTTGACAATCTGGCCTTAGATATTTTATAAAACATTAAATTTTTGTATGCACATACAAGTTTTTTTCAACACAATATCGAATGATATCGCAATTATAATAGTTTCCAAGTAAAATAATAACGGTGAAATATTTTGTTAGTAATCCGTAGCCTATCTTAACGAGAATTCGCACGACATCGTAGCATTAATTAGTATAATAACTCGAAAGATCGATAACCACAAAAATTTGCAATTCAACCAGCGTTTCATTTGAAATTCGTTAATTAAGTCACGTACGGAAATTAATCAGCGTCCTGCGCTAGTGAAAAGCTGAAAAATACTCGGGGTATATCGACGCAGCTTAAAAATTATGCGTACCTCGTTATTTTATGCTACGCGAACTTTTTGGGATTTCAATATTGGTCTACGAATAATAAACAGTTTCGCCATTACATGATTTTACGGATCGTAAAACATTTTCATTGCACACGGCTCGGATTTACGAACTAAATAATGATTTCGATTCAAATATTTATATAACGTGCTTTTAATACCCTATTTCGTTCGATTCTTTTGGACGGTCGCAATATTTAACGGTGTTTACGAAGCGAGCGTATGAAAAGGAAAATAAAATATTTCGCGAGAGAAATCTGGGACAATTTTGATATAGATGCGAAATATTACGGGAATTTCTATGTGATAATATTAATTTCAAAAATCGTGATTAAAATAGGTTTGATATCGCTCCAGCGAATTTTTGTACAAATTAAATTTCGGCGTTAGTATTCAAATGAATAAAATTTGTAAATAGGATTATGCAAATAAAATTTACAAAATTTACACATAAAAAGTGAACTTTTATAGAAATCAAATTTGTGTATAAGTATATACATTTGCAATTAAAATTGTACAAATACTATTTACAAGTGAAATTGACAAAATTTATGAATAAAATTTACAAGCGAAATTGACAAAATTTACAAATAACGTTTGCGAGTAAAGTTGACAAATTTTATGAATAAAATTTACAAAATTTGCAAACAAAATTATGCCATTAAAATTTGCAAATAAAATTACATGAATAAATTACATAAATATAAATAGTAAGGTGACGTTGTTTAAATAATAACATATTGGATAAAGTAATTGTTTTGATACTAACAATTTTGATAGTAGTTCAGATATTTTGTTGATTTTTATTAGAGCAAGAATCTGATAAATAAATTGTTGTTATATTTGTTATTTAATTTCAAATTTAGATATTTGTTTTAATAGGTTAATCACAATCTGTTGCATTCTTTTCTTAATTTTCTTAATTTTATACAGTGTTATAGTGTTTTATACAATTCTACGTTTGAATTTTCCCTGCTCTCCAAACAATATGGCGTCGGAACTCAACGTTCGAGATAGACAGTACCTTAAATACTGAGATATGCAATATTTCACATATTAGGGTACAAAGAAAAATACTAGAAAAATACTTTAAGATAAAGAGGGTCCTATATAAACAAAAATTAGCACGACCGAGTCTTTGTGACGCACCTTATGACGCAAACAAAAATTAGCACGATTGAATCGTCATGACGCACCTTATGACGCAAACCGAAATTAGCACGATTGAATCTTCATGACGCACCTTATGACGCAAACTGAAATTAGCATGATCGAGTCTGTGACGCACCTCATGACGCAAACCAAAATAGCACGATCGAGTCTTCGTGACGCACCTCATGACGCAAACCAAAATTAGCACGATCGAGTCTTCGTGACGCACCTCATGACGCAAACCAAAATTAGCACGATCGAGTCTTCGTGACGCACCTCATGACGCAAACCAAAATTAGCACGATCGAGTCTACGTGACGCACCTCATGACGCAAACCAAAATTAGCACGATCGAGTCTTCGTGACGCACCTCATGACGCAAACAAAAATTAGCACGAGTCCGGAATTTAATACCGATTACAATTTACATGATCAAGGATAAATTGAAAGTACACCTAACATTTCAACTTTCTTCACTCGTTTTAACATTGCAGTAATGATCACCGACAACCCATGACTTGACCCAGGTGTTTGGACTACGGCCCTAGTCAGAATAGAAAAATACCCACACGTATTTTCGGCGGTATTGGTCACAATTGAGTCAAAGAACAAGTCGGCAAACGTTTCGAGTGGTCGAACGTCAGAACGTCACATGGGACTGTTCAAGATGGCGTCCATTAAACCTGGCTCAGCCTACGCGCCAGGAACAGGGTTGTCTACAGTACATACCGTAGTCAAGCCAGGAATTGGCGCGTGGGAGGCTGACCCAGGTGTTTGGAAGGACCACGGCCCCAATTGGTCAGAAGAGAAAAATGTCGCCTAGACTCACACGTATTTTTGGCGGTAGTATTGACTCTCACCAATTAGGCGAAAAATGACAGGCAAACGAGAGATAGTGCGAATAGCAGTTGTTATTGTCATTATTCTTATTTGCCGATATGTCTGAAAGTGTCACGGTGGGGATAGGAATTCATTTGGGTCACGCGCCAATTCCTGGGTTGGCTACTCTACACGAATCTTCGCTCAACGAAGCTTAAAACCGCTCTCTAAAATAAACACCCCATAGAGCCCCCATAACCTCGCATTAACTTGATAAAGAATTTGTATCGTCATAGGCTAAGTTCAATCCAATCTTCACAGCAGGATTAACCATCAGCTGCTTTCGTCCTCTTTTATAACATAGTTAGCCGTGGTTGGGCCAGCTGCTATAAACTTGGAAGCCACTATGCCTTCAATAAACTCTACGAGCAGTTTTATAGAAAAGTAAAGAGGTTTTAGAGCATGGTTTTATGGCTTGATTAGGGTAATGCGTTTAACTATCGCTGAACGAGTTTCGCGAAACGTTCTATGAATAATCAATGTAGCAGATTTTTGATAAAATCGGGAGGAAAGGGAATTATATGGCGTTCCAGGTGAAATTAGTTTTATATCTTGTTAGGTTAATGTTAGGTTAGGTATTTATTCAGAAACTTTTTATTGGCAGTATAGTGTTAGCGTGTTTTACAGAGAGCTTTCGAATGGGAAGTGTAATCGGATTGAAATTATTGATTAAGTGGAATATTTAGTTTGTTGGAGGGATTTATGGAATATGTTAGTTGTTATTGGGAGTTTAGGTGAGTTAGGGATTTGGGGATTTCAGGAGTTAGGAAGATGGAAGTTTAATGTGGAGATTGCATTTATCTGGTCTTTGGAATTAGATAATTTGGTCATTTTTAAATTTGAAAATTGGAAAACTTGAAAATTTGAAAACTTGAAAACTTGAAAATTGGAAATTAAGAAATTTGAAAATTGAGAAATGTAGTAACTTGAAAATAAAAGCTACTGAAATTTGGTAATTTTGTTTACGATGAACCAGTTTCAATCTCGAGTACGGTAATTTACCACGAACGCTACGCATTTTATTTCGAATAAAATTTATTCGCGTTTGCTGTTTGATTGTTTCCGTATCGATAAATTCAGTACTTTTTAATATGTCACGTTTTCATGAACGACACAAATTATACAGATGAAATTCATTTATGGAAGGTGATTTATAGCGTACTGAATTTTATTGGAATTTATACGTTTACCTTAACTGTTTTTTAAAATGTTTATCTCGAAAATGAGAATTGCAAGTAGAGAGATTTATGGTTATGAAAAATATTTCGTGATATCTATTTTTGCAATAAATTGTTCGAAATGTAATTCCAAAAATAAAGATGTTTATTTAATTTACTAAAAAATTAAGATCTAAAAATATTATTTTATTTTTAATATTTTATTTTGTAAAAATATTATTTAATATATGAATATTATTATAATATTGTTACCATATCGAACATAATGATTTCAAGTAAAATTGTTTATTTATAAATTGAAAATGAACTCACCATATTACGTTTGTCAAGCTTGCTGGGTTGGCTTCGTAATCGCAAAATATTATAAAATCTTCAGTTTCGTTGACAGTAACATTTTCCGGTTGCATCGATACTATAGGCGGATCTGTAACAGATAAATAATTTCATATTAAATAAATATTCACTGCAATATATTCAGAGGGAATTGAAATTCCCTAATTCCCCAAATCCCTAAACCTTCATATTTCCAAATTCTCATAATTCCCATTTCCCTAATTCTCATATCTTCAAAATCCTATATCATCAAATTCCCATATCTCCAAATTCCCATAACCCCAAATTCCCATTTCCCTAACTCCAAAATCCCCATATTCCCATATCCCCAAATTCTCATATCTCCAAACTCTCATATCCCCAAATTCTCATATACCCAAATTCACTTTTCCCCAAATTCCCATATCCCCAAATTTCTATAACCCCTAATTCCCATTTCCCTAATTCCAAAGTTCTTAAATTCCTATTTCCCCAACTCCAAAATCCCCATATTTCCATATCCCCAAATTCTCATATCTCGAAATTCCCATATCCCCAAATCCCCAAATACCCAAATCTCCAAATCTTGAAATTTCTAAATCCCCAAATCTCCACACCCCAACTCCCTAAATTCTGAAATCCACAAATCCCCAAAATTCTAAGATTCCAAAATCCCAAAATTCCTAAATCTCCACTGCCCTAACTCAAACCATAAACCCAAAAATTTTTCAATATACCTTCCCAAATCAATTGCCATCACAACATCCAAATAAGTGCATCCTCCGCAACGACACGCGATCCGTAAACGCGCGGGTCCGAGGAAAACACGAGGCAAAAAACATGGTCTCCCGGCGGAAGATTCTGGAAATATGTCGCCGACGAGGCGTCTGGAATTAAAATAACGCGTGCACGTGCGCGCGGCAAGAAGTCCCAGGAAGCGGAAGGCGAAGCTTTGTCCGCGTTCCGAGATATGTTTAAACACGTCGGCGCAAAATGTCCGGCATAAAACAAAACGTTCCTCGTAAGTATTACCGTAGTCGCGAGAGTGGCCTGTCTGAAGGAAAAGAGTGAAGTTGGACACGCGCCAGGGCCGCGAGTTTCTCGTTTCCAATCCGTGGATAGTTTTCGTGCTGGCTGCAAAACGAAACCCATCCACGGAACAGAAACTGGAAACGTCAACGGGACGTACGACTATCTATCTTCCTTTTTCGTATCGCTCCGACAGGATCTTCCATCCCGGGCACGTAATTGAAAGATACAAGGAGTTGGCTTACAAGGGATGGGATTATCGGGACTACCATCGAAATTTACCACCTTCCTCGCTGAAGGGGACACGGAGAAATACTCATCTTTCTTTTTCCTCCTTCGTTTTTGTCTTTTAATAAAAATACGACGGTCGAGTCTTCTGTACGAACCTTCATTTTGTTTAATTTCGTTGGTTAACTGGTTTATGGATTTGTTAGGTGTTAGGAATTCTGCCATTTTGTTGTCAAGTTTTTGTACAGACAAGTATCGGTATACAATTATTTGGTTTAATTCAATGACATTATTAATTACAATTTACATCATCGCATTTGCAATTTAATTTATACTGCATTTATTTCCAAATTCAGCTAACAATAATTTATATTTATTTATCTTAATTTAATGACACTATTAATTACAATTTATATGGTCACATTTGCAATATAAATTGTACTAAATTTATTTTCAAATTCAACTTACAATAATTTATATTTATTTATTTTAATTTAACGACACTATTAATTATAATTTATACGGTCACATTTACGAGATAAATTGTGCTAAATTTATTAGCAAATTGAATTTACAATAAATTTGTTCAATTTCAACTCTCGATTTACATTGTCATATTCAAACTGCATTACATCTGCACTTAACCGTTTCGAAATAATTCCGTCATTTAGTGAATTTTTCGAGGACCACAAATTCGCTGGAATTTCACATCTCTATGAAAGAGTGTAGTACTTCACTGTAATTTCAGGTCGAGTTAAATTACCCCTAAAATTCGAAACACGTAGCTGGCAATATAACGAATTCAATAAAGAATCCCTGCCACTTTTCTGCTAATAAAATCGCGGAATATTAAAGAGATCTAATAGCCATTAAAAGGGAATCGAGATTATAACAAGCGTTTAAGTCTTTTAATGGCGGACGCCAGTGTGAAAATATGGGTCACGCGTACCACTATGTATTATGCTTTAAAGCGAAATATGATATCATGATCGAATAATGGAGTAATCGCATTAAAACCTCGATTCGCTTTTTAAGCTCGCGTGGATTCTACGTCCTTCGAATTTATTATTACCCTTTCGCTGTTTTTCGATCTTTTAGGCGGATTATGCGCTCAATTTTTTTTTTTTGTGTACTTTAAGCACTTCGGATATAGGTTTAATAGGTATTATAGCGGAATGATTAATTGGGGTATTTCGTGCTTGTTGTTGCCTCAATTTTAGTCGGAGATGCTTGTCTGATAACGGTACACGCAAGTTTTATTATTTCGTGAGTTTACAAATCCTCACATTTTCACGTATGATTTTCGGATTTTTCAAGTTTGCACAATTTTACGAATTTATATTTTCAAATATTTACATTTACAAATCTTTTAATTTGCAAAATTGTAAATTTGCAAATTTACTCATTTTTACAACTGGTTTAATTCTTCCAATTTTCTTCATTATGCGAATTTTTCCAATTTCTTCCCTTTTTACAACTTTTTGAATTTGGTCAATTTGGTCAATTTGGTCAATTTGGTCAATTTGGTCAATGTGGTCAATTTTGTCAATTTTGTCAATGTGGTCAATTTTGTCAATTTTGTCAATTTTGTCAATTTTGTCAATTTTGTCAATTTTGTCAATTTGATCAATTTGGTCAATTTGGTCAATTTTGTCAATTTTGTCAATTTTGTCAATTTTGTCAATTTTGTCAATTTTGTCAATTTTGTCAATTTTGTCAATTTTGTCAATTTTGTCAATTTTGTTAACTATGTCAATTTTGTCAATTTCGAAATGTCTAACCTCTGAATATCCAAAATTTCAAGAATTTCAAAGTTAAAAAAGAAAATTTCAAAATTAAAAAAGGCAATACTCTTAAAGTATAAAATTCTCCAATAAATTTGATGATTCATGCAATAATTATGAGACTAAAAATCTTGAATATATTTAGGGTCCCTAAAGATATTCCTCCCTTCCTGGAGCGACAGAATTACAAATCGAAAGAACGTCTGAAATTAAAAATTGCGATCGAATGTATATTTCATGAAACTTTCCGCTCCTCAAACGGTTCGCATACATTCGTCTTCAAAGGAACGATTGAAAAGAAATTTTTCTCCAGAGATACCTCGCGAGGAGATCGTAAAGAATAGTTTCCAATTTAGTCTTAGTTTCCGCAAGAACAAAGGTACTCTCTCAATTTTTTGCCATGTTTGATCAGCGTCCAATATAATCGGCCCGGAATTAACTTACACTTCGCAGACATCCGTTGTGTATCCTGTTTTATCGCACCCTTTTCAATTCACCTCGACACAGAAGGTGTAATCATAGATTCAATTAAAGGAATTAGGTTAGGTCGATGTTCATTCGACGAGTGGCTTTCGGGAAAGATAGAAAAAGTGCAGTTTTAATTGGGCTAAAAAGTTTTTAATCATTCGCCGCGTTCCGATTGTTCTACCATTTTCGAAAATTCAGTTGAATACAAAAATTTCGGTTTTCTCGATTCGAGATCGTTTATTGAAAAATTGTTATTTATTTTTATTCATTTTTGAGCTGGGTTATGTTACACACAGATGATCGATTTTGAAGAAATTTTTAACGTACGGCTATATAAAACTGTGGAATTTTTTAATAAAAGCAGTAAATTGAAAATAATTAGGGAAATACAGCGAAATTTACTCTTTCATTCGATTCCACGAAATATTTGGTTTATAAAATAGAGATTAAACAGCTTTTGCTGTAGTTGAAAATCTGTTAAAACTGGACTCGCGTGGAAGTATTAACAGAATTCAGTTATTATATTTTTTTATTATGGCTAATCTCGTATGGAATAATAAAGAACTTTATACAAGCTTCTGAAGAGGTTTTGCTGCTAATTAAAAGTTTATATTATTGTATCACGAATTTCAATTGAATCAAATTTTAATGGAAGCATTGATACTTGAAGTAATATCCTGCTTTTCACTTTAAAATGATTTGAACTCTCATAACCTCAAAACTGTTCCTCGAATAGGAAAGGTTTTCCATAATTACCAGAAAGTGTCACACGAAACAGATTTATTGGAGTAACTTTATCGAGTTACTTGATAACCGACACGTCGATAAATACTGAAAAATTCTTCAGAAACGTAAAACATCCTTGTAAAACCCTACTAAATGCTTCACTTATCTTAAAACGTCAACCATTCTGTTTAAAAACAATATAGACCACTAAAATAACAAACAAGCACAGCATTCAAGAACCATAAATCTGTCATGAATTAACCTCACTTTCCTTCTCGTGAAATATGAAAAACAAAATGGCTTTTAACCTCTGCTTTCAGAGAGGCTATTCAAAGAGCAGCGAAAGGATACGTTCGTTATGGGAAATCGAAGAAACGGAAACACTGAAAAGTGTACTTTACTTACATAAAACTTCGATCGTCGTTGATTCTTTCATGGGTTTCAGATCCTCGGAACGCGTGACCGAGTTTTCGGCGTAACACTTGAACGTTCTCCCATTGTCGTATTCCGTGGCCGTAAAAGCTAGGTAACTTATGGTTTCTGACGTGCCGTCCTCCTGTGAACAAACGTTAAATACATATTAAATCATACACCGTATCATTTATAACAATTAATAAACAAATATGCTATAATCGATGTGTATGCTAGGTTTACGAGATTCCTTGTTTTAAAGAAAATAAGAAAATTAGAAATAAAGTTTGATAGTTTGATAACTTGATAATTGGGTCACAACCTAATCTAGATGCCAACCAACCTGGATGCTAACCTAACCTAGATGCTAACCAACCTGGATGTTAACCTAACCTAGATGGATGCCAGAAGCTTATAGTCTACCAGGTGCCAGAATGAGTGCATTTCAAATTTCGAGCTACCGTAAACATACAGGTGGAACAAGAGACGCAGAGATTTTAAAGTCCAAACGATTAAACCTGTCCGAAACTATCGAAAACGATACCGAACACGATTATTGTTGATTTCGCGACGACCGACGTCGATGACGACCAAGTATTGTCGTCGACGATGAGTTATAGAGCTTTAACGTGCTTCCAGTCGATCTATGCGTGAAAAATTATCGAAACGATACCAAACGGTTTTTATCGATTCGACGATCAACGTCGACGGGTTCCTGTCGCCAAAATCTATACAGCTTTAGGCTGTCTCACGAGTCTACCCTCAAAATTTCAAGTCGGAGGACGCAAAATGGCGGGCTGTGTAAACAAACAAACAGACAAACGCAGATCGAGTCTCAGGAGCATACATTCTATATTAGGTTGTGTTAAACTTTGTTATGTTATATTTATCGGTCGGTCATTTATCGATCGGTCATTTATCGATCGGTCATTTATTGAGCGGCTATTGTACGTCTACTTGTTACAAAATATCAAAGACTAATACAATAAAATTAACATACAGATGAAGAATATTTCTACATTTAACATTTAATTTCTCTAATACAATCGTTACATCTAACATTTAATTTTTGTTACGAAGTCTTAGGTCAAGCGGCTACTTATCAAGCGGGTATTTACCAAGTAAACGTCGAAACAGTAACAAAATACTAAATAAACTGAATTAAAATACAAATTGCTCTAACATCTTCAACCACAAATAAAAAATATGAACAAATAATTCAAATGGTAGCTCTCTTCGTTTACGTCTCAACTATATCTTAATTTACACAAAACTTCAATAAACATTCTCTACCAATCACCTATTTAATACCAACACATAATTACTGTTATCAATATCCAAAAAATTCGCTACAGAACTTCATTGAAATCGATTATCCCATAAAATGGCGGACGAAGGGGAGGAATCAAGTTATCTGTTTCCTATTAGATGTTTTCAATAATATCGACTTTCGCTTCGGGCTAATTCCAATGGCGGTTTATATTAACAAATGAAGTTTCGGCATCCGATCGCGTGCTAAACACGTTTAAAGTCGAGCGCGTAAAACTCATGGTACCTTAAACAGCAACGAATCGCGGAGCGAGCAATAAACGCGTTCATATTTCTTCGAGATTCATTTTGATATCGCGCTGCCAACGAAGAAACGAAAGCAGTGTATGGTGTTTTTTTCTCTGTCCGTATTTCTGTTTGTTTTTGACGAATGTCGAGCTGGAAACAAAAGGCCGGCAGAAAGGGGAAAAATGCCAGAGTGGCCGTGCAATCTGCGTACACAGCGTTCGTGAAACCATCACTTTAATTATTTCGGCTCTCCTTTTTTTTTGCACGTCACGTTTCGGTTGTTCCGCGATCCGCTCGTCACTGGTACGCGCTCTTTGCTCGAAATGCAAGCGACAATTTTATACGATTTGTATGTCCCTAGATGCTTCTATGCCTATGTCCCATGTCCCCATATGCTGCAATCCCTGTGTCCCATATTCCTAGATGCTGCTACCCATGTGTCCCATGTCCCTAAATGCTTCCATTCGTGTGTCCCATGTCACTAAATACTTCTATACCGATGTCCCATATCCCTAGATCCTCCTATTCTTGTGTCCCATATCTGTAGATGCTTTCCCTTGTCTCACGTTCCCAGATACGTCCATTCCTATACACGTCCCCAGACGCTGATATTCGTACGATATGAGCACGACCAAGTGTGAACAGCGTGATGTGTAGACAAAAAGATGGAGTGGACAGATCGGAAAGCTGTCGAGGCGATTCCACTTAATCTCGTGTTCGACCACGACGCGTGTTTGCATTGGCGAGCATTCATGGCATGTAATTACTTGGCTCTATGTAAATTCTGTCTGTTGCCGCGTACACACTGCCGTGCCATTCGATCGTTACGTCATTCGTGCCATAATCAGGTACTCGGTAAACAATGCTAATTATGATACCGCGACGCGTGAAATGGCAAGCGCGAGAAACACAAATCTATAATCGTGATAATGCGACTCACGTCCTGGCCGGGACGATTAACCACTCGTTAAATACGAATGTCACGTGAGTCAACGACTACGGATGCCAACCGCGGGAAACGAAATTTCTATTTACTCGCGGTCGGTATGGTAAACTTGTCCAGATTTTACATATTGTGAACCGTGGCTTAAATATAGGTGTCTTCGGAATTGTTTTAGATAAGTAAACATATAATTCATAATGTGTGTACGTATACAGGAATATAAAAACTTTAGTTCAGAAGCCCATCAAATTCGTTTCAATTCAATATTTTCAAAACACAAAAAATGCTACATATCGTAATTACTCCTAGCTATCTCTTTTCCAAGAATTTTTGTGGCTGCCGCGAAAGGATCCAATTAAACGTTATCGATAACAATTCGTATCGGTACCCACAATAAATAATTGTTTCCGAAATACAAAAGCTGGGACATTGAGATACATCTATTGTTCAAAAGTAGGGTAAAAATGATGAACTACGATCAATAAAATAATTAAAGCGGAACAGTCAATAGGGAAATAATTGGGGAGATTTTGAAAAGATCGAGCCATTTTTCTTCTGATTCAAAATGGCGCTAAGTGGTCTAAATAAGGGCTTGTTTGGACAGAAAGAAACTCGGTAGAATTTCTATCTCGGAATCTCGACTTCGCATCGAAAATTCAGAAGTCAATTACCCGTGGTCGTAGCAAGAATGAGGTTGAAGACGTGGCCAAATATGGTAATCGGATTTCTTATTCGACGATTTAAGTAGAAGTGATTTTGTAGTTTGCCGATGTAGATGTCGCCATAATGGAGTTATAATGCTGGCGACATCTATTGAATATGTGGGAGACATTGTGCATGTTGGGTTTCTTTAATTCCTTGCTATATAATATCACGTTTGTGAGGTACATTACAGTTTGAATATGATAGTATAGCATTCTTTCAAAAATCTTGGTGGTTATAATCCTGATAAACTAAAATCCCAAC
This sequence comes from Megachile ligniseca, assembly GCA_945859555.1. Taxonomy (NCBI): domain Eukaryota; kingdom Metazoa; phylum Arthropoda; class Insecta; order Hymenoptera; family Megachilidae; genus Megachile; species Megachile ligniseca. The sequence goes on from OX243792.1 coordinate 5,605,860, forward strand.
AGATAAAATCCTGACAGCTAAAATCCCGACAGCTAAGATCCTGACAGCTAAAATCTCGTCAACCAAAAATTCCAACAACCTAAAATCCTGACAAACTAAAATCCGAATAATCTAAAATCCTGACAGTCAAAATCCCGACAACCTAAAATCCTGCCAGCCAAAATCCCGCAGCCTAAAATCCTGACAGCTATAATCCCGACAGTCAAGAACCCTTACGAGTCCAAGGTACGTGTCATAAAGTAAATCATAAAGCAAAGTTTTCCGCAAGAAAATATTATCGATTTGCTTAATTCGTACAAGAAAATTAAAACAACTTTAAGAGAAGAAAGTAATAAAAATTCATGGTATGATTCAATGCGTTCGCGCTTTTTCGTTATATTCCATCCTTCCGCGAATCGCACGAAGTTTGAAAGCTTCGTTTTAGTGTAAACGCGTTAACTCTCGAGCAATCAACTATCAATCGTTCGTACGATGTACTTGTCGCGTATGAAAAAGTGATTTCACAGATGAATAAAGTGTTTCGGGCTTGTATCGGAAAATCATTTTACGTCATTTCGCTCGGCGAGGCTGTGATATCGTGTGTACACTTGAGTGCAATTTGTACATCGTTTGAATTACAATAGATATAAATGCAGAATACCTTTCCATTATTTGCAATCAATTTTAGGAACGAAATATGTGTACTTGAAATTTTCAAGTAAGTTCATTTGCAAAAGGATATATATTTCAATTTGAAATTTGTCAGGTTTCGAAATTTCTATTTCAAATTTTCAATTTCTCAATTTTTCAATTTTTCAATTTTTCAAATTTTCAATTTTTCAATTTTTCAATTTTTCAGTTTTTCAATTTTTCAAATTTTCAATTTTTCAATTTTTCAGTTTTTCAATTTTTCAATTGTTCAATTTTTCAATTTTTCAATTTTTCAATTATTCAATTATTCAATTGTTCAATTGTTCAAATACCCAAGTATCCAGGTATTCAAGTATTCAATTACTCAATTGTGCAAGTATTCAAATATAAATCATTCAGATATTCAAGTATTTAAATTTTCATGTTTTAAGTATCAAGTGAATGCATATATTGTTGGCAAATATAATGAAGTGAAAATATCGAAAATTTCAATCACAAAATAGAGCGTATAGACACGTTTATAGAGTCGTTTACAGGAATGACCAATTGAATTAATACGAAATTTGCGCAAAGCGTATTTGAATAATTCCTCCCTCGCTCCAAGTGTTGCCAACTACGGATTGTGTTTATTCAGCGGGCGAAGTTGTTTATTGCTGGTGAACTCGCTGCAAGAGACATCAAGTCGGCTTGCGAAGCGAGCACGCCGCTGTGTTACTTAAAATATGTTCGAACTGATGTCCAACTACGTAAACGCGACTTTAGAAACTACCGGCTTAATGAAAAACGAAGTTTGGAAAACCGAGATCCTGGAGAAACGGTGTCGAAGGCCCTCGAAACTATTGCCACGGATTTAACGATTCAACGAACGAAATTCGAATTAACATAAACAAGGCTAATGTCTAAATGCGTGCCGGTCGAACTATAGAGTCAAGTTAGGGGTTTGTCTCTAGGGGAAATAGTATCAAATTATAATTCAGGAGGAAATTATGTTCGGAGAAGCGCATGGATGTTCATAGCCGTTATCGTTAATGTTATCTTGTAGAATGTGTTTACTAGCTTTAACGTCTTATCAAGACTTAATTATGAAGTCAATTTTATTTGTTTAATAATAATTTGAGGAAATACTTAATGAGCTAAATTGTTAAACCAATGTTGAACTAATTTGTTAAGCAAATGTTTAAATAATTTGTTAAGATCTAACGTCATTAAATATTTTTAGTATCAAATTGATATCAACTTGTTAATTTATCTAAGTATTTTTATAACCTTAGATACTCTCGTTATATTGCCATATTCATCTTGTCAATTGAGTGAATTTTTTTTAACGTGTACTTACTATTTTTCTTTATAATGAACTTGATAACAAAGAAAATGAAAGATTTAATACACTCTCGTTATATCGCCATTTCTCATTTTGTCGATCGAGTGATTTCTCCTATACTGTGTTCTTACTTTCCGTTACAGCGAACTTCTTAATGAAGAGAATGAAAGATTTAACACACTCTCGTTATATTGCATATTTCGTTCTGACAACTTAATTTTCCATTACCATGTATTTACTATTTTGCCTCATAATCAACGTTCAACGAATAGAATAAAGAATCTGATACTCTAATTATATTGCCAAATAATGAAGAGAGTAAATCTAACATACTGCCGTTATGTTCTATCTTCTCGATCCAGTAAATTTTCCTTTACCATGCTTGTAAGAAACGCGTTAACAAAGGGAATAAAGGATCTAATACTCTCTCGTTATATCGCCATGTTTCGTCTTATCAAGTCAGCGAATTCTCTTTCACCGTGTTCCTACTACATCTCGTAGCGAACTTGTTAACGAGGAGAATAAAAGATCAAGCATCGATCTCGCCGCATTAATTTTGCAACAGCGTGCTATTTCGAAAGCGATACTCACGTTCTCTTGCACTTTCGTCTCGAACATCTCGAATCTGTCGTTGCTCTCGTTCAAGTACTCGGTGCCATTTTGCCAGGTGACATTTGCTGCTGGCCTGGCCGCTCTTACGGTACATTGCAGAAGAATTTTCGTTCCTTGCACCACGTGACCTACTACCCCGTTTAGATCCATCTTCAGTGGACGGACTGAAAAGAATATCAATGAAAAATTATCGTTCGGTCGTTACAAGTCGGAGGTATATACGAAAAGGGAGAATACCAGAAAAATATGCACATTCGGTTATATGGGCAACTGTCATATATCGAGGGGATTTGGGAATTCCAAATATAGATGTTGAAAAACTTGAAAATTTGAAAACTATAAAATGTGAAAAATATGAAAACTTAAAAACTCGAAAATTTTAATTTTTGAAAGTATTTGTAATTTTAATAAAATGAAATAGTTCAAAATTTATTTACTTCAAGTGAATATTAATTTGAAAATTTCAGATGCAAAGTAAATAATAATGTTTTAATAATTACACGATATTGTGATGATAATGAAGATGTATCATCGATTGATCATATCGATACATTGAATCGGAGCGATTAAAAGTTTCAAGTAAAATCCGGGTGAAAATTGTTGAATGAGAATGGAGCGAAACGCTGTCAGATCGACGCAAACCGCGTCGAATAAAATACAAACAAAAGAGTAGCAGGGCGTTTAATCGTCTCGACGGGTTGAAAAAGAATAAAGAAAAAAAGAAACGAACCGAAAGCGTAACCGATATCATACGGAGGAATAAAACGTGCTCGAACGTCGATTGATTCGTTTATTGAACGACCGTCTGTCGCAGACTTCGAGTTGTCCAATTACCCAATATGTCGTTTCAACCCGATACGTGATATCTCAGATAGTTAAAGTATCGATTTTTTCATCGAATACTCATACAACTTTCAAGGGTGTGCAATCGATTTTATGCAATATTCGAAGGGTTTTAATTTTATATTTATAAATTTGGAAGTTAGTAGGTTTCTAGGTTTTTGGAGTTGTGAGTCTTGAAATTTATTACATTTTCAGTCACCGATTTTTAAATTTTATAATTTATAATTTTACAATTTTACAAGTTTACAATTTTCAAATTTTACAATTTTACAGTTTTCAAATCTGTCAAATCTCCAAATCTCTCAATTCTCCAAATTCCAAAACTCCCAAATCAAATTCCAAAACTCTCAAATCTCCAAATTCCAAAACTCCCAAATCTCCAAATTCCAATTCTCTCAAATTTTCAACACCCTATCGTACTAAACAAATCCCCACTCCAATAACCAAAAATAAAAATACCCATTTAAGAACGTCTTTAGAAAACTGTTCCCCAGTTATCGTATTACAAACAGAAAACCGATAATAGCAAAGGATCCATTCATTTCTGTAGCTACCGAGACGTTTTCTGGAACGAACTGTTCCTCAGTCGGTTTCTTTTTTCCTCTTAGCCACAAGCTCAATTTCCGGTCAGTCTATCGAGATACTTAGTCGTTTCCTGAGCCGAAAAGAACATTAAAAAGTTCACGTGCGAGGATCCTCGAAAAGAAACGATCCTACTCCTTTTTACCTCCTTTCAAGGCGGTGACCGCTCGATAAATGAACGCTTGACATACACACGCTAGCAAATGTACTGATAAGCTTACCTAACATTAATAATTTCTTTCTCGGTGTTTTACAGTTGTAATATACATTTAAACAATAAATTTATTCACATTACTAATCTGGTTGCATTGTTTCATAAAGAAAAACTTCATTCTTTCACTTCAAGTTTTATATTAAAATTAAAATTTTTATATTAAAATTGAGAAATTTGAAATTGTCTATAGTAAATTAAATAGACTATAGGGAAACCTATGAACATGTTCTAAGTAAAAAAAAATTAATAACATTTTGTAATAAAATTGTATTATTTACTTCATAAGCCTAATTTTTAAGTAGACTAAGTCATAGACTAACTTGTTAACTAACTTGTTCATGCAATAGATGGTTAGTAATTATTATTTATATTTTTCAAGAAATATAACACAATATTTTGTGTTACTTCATTATTACAAATAATAAAAAAAAATGACTGTAACAAGAAAGCGTGTATGCTGCTCGATCCAGAGCCCCTAAAGCGGGCACTTATCGAGCGCTCGAAAGAAATCTCCGTGGGAGATAATTCCGCAGCGAAACGGATAAACACGGGAAGAAAAACTAAGGTCGATTCAGAATAGAGAACGAACAAGGAATCTAATATCGGGAATTGCATTTGCCTGGAATCGCGTCCTCCGTCTTCGTGCGTCTCCGACGCAAGAAACCGGAAAGAAACGAGGAATCCATTTTTTCCCTCGTCTTTACTCGTATTTTTAACGAGTCGCTTTTCAAACCTTCTGGGCTCATGAACGCGCACAGAATCGTCGCGAAACGGTTTATCGGCTCTGTGACTTGTGCGGTTTCGAGGAATAATGGAGAAATTTCTCCGTTGAGGTAATACGATTTCCTGCGAATAATTGAGGAAAGCGAAAGTGGTTTTCGCAAAGAACGATAGAGGTACACTCGCTTTGAAAAACGATTTCGTCTCGTGGTTATCATTCTTTTATTTGCACCTCGGCATTGATCGAGCCTCCCTTTGGAGCTTTTAAAACTGTTTTTAATAACCGACGGTATTCACTTCGTCGATCGACTCTGCGATTTGTTATGGAGTTCTTTTAATCGTTTAAGGTTCCAGTTTTTCTCTAACACACTAATTCTTGCATGAGTGAATTTTGACTTCACGAAATATTCAACTTTTATTTAACTTAACAAATTTTCTTTTTCTAATTGTTCATAGCTTTTGTTCATTTTATAACTTGCACGAGAGAAGCCTTGAAAAGATAGAGAAATTTCAGTACTGTGTAACCTATCCTGAATCCTAGTTACAGAACAGTATCTGGAACAATAAAATAATTTCAGCAGAAACAGAGAATCGACTAAACCTAATCCGAAAGTTTCAGTGTCCATTTCCTGTTAGCATATAAGCACCAAACGAAAGCTTTCGCTCGTGAAGTTTATGACGGGTTTCTGAAATCCCCGTACGATTTTACGATATCCGCAATGGCGGCCGAACGTAAACTAGTAGCTCCACTTAGAAATTTTACAACTCGTGAAACCGTGAGTTATGCTGAAAGCGTTACAGGGTAAAACCCTATCCAACGTCACCCTTTATAATATTTTCGTTCGTGCAATATTTGATGTTTTTAATAAAGGTTAAATGGTAACAAGTTTCCGACAACGTTTACCGTTTTACGACGCGATCGAATGAACGCGAGGTCCGTCATTTTCTATCGCTTTGGAAATCTATCTTTGTAATGATAAATCAGGAACGTGGTGAAATTTATTTAAGAGCGAGGCAATTTAAGAGCATGTGATTTATTTAAGAATATAGGATTTTTAATTCAAAGTATAATAACCTCTTCGATGTTTAGTGTCGTTAATAGTGCATACCTGACCATTACCACTATAAATTGTAATTCAAATTGTAATTATATAATTTAGCTACCATGATTACAATTAAGATTACAACCACGACAATTTTCCATAAATGACATAATTATACCGAAAGTGTATATAATATAGTAAAAATGAAATTTTACGTGATCTTAATTCGATGGCCGGGGACGGTATACAGGATGTCTTACAACTAGTGTAGGTCTCGCAAATAAGTGGTTGGGCAAGTGATTCTGAACAACTTTTTCCTTTGCAGAAATACGATTTGAAGCTTCGTTCTTGAGTTATTAAGCAAAAACACGGACCAATCAGAGCGCGAGAATTACGCCCGCAGTCGTATATGTATATATACACTATAATTTGATGAAAGATTTTTTTAAATATTATTTAGAACGTTATTTTGATGGCATCACCGTTTTGATGCAGTGCATATATAGAATATTACAGTGAGATCGTTTACGTGACCGAAAGCTTTATTAAAACTAACTTGCTGGACATGCAACATTGCATGCTATCAATCTTCTACCGTGGCTAAAGTGAAACAGTAATTAAGAAAAGGAAGATGAAGCGAGATTATCGCGGCTTGTTTACTACCCGATGACTATATGTATATTAGATTAAATCTCTATATAAGTATACCTTTCATTAAATATTGATTTCTTTTATTTTTCGACAATACTTATTTTGCACAAGTGTCTACTGTCCAGACATGAAGGTATCTGAATCAGTGCCTCACGTCGATTCCCTTCTCCCGGAATTGTTTGTTCCCCAATCAATTATCCCGCAGCTCCTTTTTTTTCTTGGACGGTGAAATTTTTTCTCCAGGCATCCGAGTTAGCAGTCGGCTGGCAAGCCGAATCGAGCGGAGTTTTCAAGTCTGAGCCTGGCAGGGATGCGATTTCCAGCTCTTGTTTGCCCTAAGAGGTAGCGTGTCTGCAAACTCCTGCAGGTGTGTCTTTCGGTCGAGACTTTTTCGCCAGCGAACCCGACAGCTTCAAGACCTGACTTTTCACGGCAGCTGCGGCAACCGTGAGACTTTCGCAGATACGCCGGGACCGCTAGCAACGATTCAACTTTAAATCCACGGCAAGTCGTTAAAAGCGGCTTACTTAATCGATTTATTCGCGGCCATTCCTCTCTGATATTGGAAAAGAGCGAAGTTTCGGGGTTAGGAATGCGCACGGTTCGCTGCACGCTTTTTCACCGATTTTACAGAGACGTCGATTACTACCCTTTCCTCTCGTTCCGCTTAAAACGTTCTCTCGTATTTCAAAGTGTCTCTGTTTGTTTTCGTCCCTGTTACACGGATCCGTTGAAATTCGAATCTTTCTCAACGCGATTATACAACGAACATTTACGGACTATCGCTCAGTAATTAATTATTACAACTTTGAGGTACATGATTATTTCAAAGTATATTTACATATCTTCAAGTTTATATCTGCAGACAAAAGCGGAATTTTAAAGTTCTTTCATTTGTGAGGTTATGTAACTTCTGAGGACTAAAATTGAAGACTGAAGAATTAAAGAAATTTTGAAAATTAAAATTGCACTTTATAGTTGTACGATAAAAACTACTTCTGCTTAAATTACATTTGCAAACAAGAGCAAAATCTTCCAGTTCTTTCATTTGTGAGGTTATGTAGCTTCTGAGGGTTAAAATTGAAGACTGAAGAATTAAAGAAATTTTGAAGATGATTTTATTTATCTGAAAGCTATATGTAAGGACTTAGATAACATAGGTAAAAGTTACCTTTACAAGTAATTTACGAAACATCCACACGGTAGTTTTCATATCGTATCCACGGTTGTATAAAGCCACGATTGCCCATAAATTACTCAAGATTACTAAGCGCAACGGGGTTGAATCGGTTTCCCCTTCCGTGGCTTTAATCGCACTGAAATAATGACCATTTTTATTCAGAATTCAATGAAAGGATCCACCGTTATTATCCACACCGCAAACGCGTCGATAACGACCATTTTCTTTTAATACTTCGTTGAATTCATCGCGACAAAAATCGCGGGAACAGCGGACAATTTCGATCGCTAATTTGCTTCACCAATGGCCGCAATCAAACCTATCGGAGGATTCTAGGAAATTCGTGCAGTTAGGAAAGTCCTATTTCTTTTAATCCTTTAAGGTTGGACTTCTATTTTCTCTAACGTACAATTGGGACTAATTATAATTAAGGACTTCATTACTTCAATTTCAACGATTTTAATACGATTAGTAATTGCTATTTTTCTAATGATTAATTAATTATGGAAAAATAGTTTCCATCATACAAATAGAAATAGAATGCAATTTTAATCTTCAAAATTTCTCGAACCCTTCAGACCTCAAATTTGACCCTCAAAAAATTTCAGAAGAAATGATATTAATATAAGAAGTGAAATTTTTTAATATCATGCAAAAATGTCAATTTTCATGTAAAAATAGTATTCACCATACAAATAGCAATAGAATGCAATTTTGATCCAAAAAAATTGACTAGCCCTGAATTTTAATTCCTGAAAAAATGATACCAGTTTGTGAAAGCTTGAGAACCACTGAAATAAACTATTCACTGTTTCCAGTAATATTTTATCCGGCTTCGTTGTTCCCATTGGCAGAGAATTCGGTGAAAATAGAACGAAAAATAAAAATAAAATCGCCAGTATCACGCTTCTCGTTTCATTAGTTGAAAAATAACGGGAGCTTGTTACCTGTTGGACTATCAATAAATTGCACACTCTCCGGGTAAACCAGGTAGCACAGGATTCGATCGTGCAAATTTAAAGGGTATTAGCAAGTGAACAAAGCGTTCGACTGATTTTCTGCGATTTTTCATTCACGATATGTGGGTCGTGTACGTCGAGCGAGTATTAATTTTTATTTGTAATTGATGTACACGCTGGACGGTATATTTGTAAGCAGATTAACGAAGTTTATGGAAACGCACGTTTTTGCGAGAGTGGATTAAACGGGTGTGTTAACATTTTTCGATACGGCAATTTTATAATGATTCAGTTTTCTGCCGATCTAATTTTAGAGTTTGTTAATTTTTTCGAGGATTCAATTTTTTGTTGGCACAATTTTACGATGATTCGATTTTCCAGTGCACTTTTACAATTTTCTAATTTTCTTAATTATTGAATTTCTTACTTTTTGGATTTTTGAAGGATTTAATTTTTTAGCGATTCAATTTTCTTATTTCTAAGGGATCTCATTTTTCAATATGGCAGTTTATCAATTTTTCAATTTTTCAATTTTTCAATTTTTCACTTTATCAATTTTGCAATTTTGCAATTTTCATAGTTATAGCAAAAGACTTATATAAATGATGATAGATATATACATATATTTGTTAAAACAAAATACTAACATTGATTATAATTATTATGTAAAAATCAGTGAACAATTATTGTTATATGAAATAGCAATTATTATTGTTTAAATAACAATGGAAGTAACAATTATTACTGTTATAATAAATTGAAATATTAGTGACAAAATATTTTACATAACAACCCTTGAAAATAGCCGAACATACAATTTATTTATAAACAATAATTGAATTTAAAAACTATCTACTCTAATTTTACGTTCCTACAGATTTTCATGTTTGAATATTTAAATTAAAAATTTATATATATTGCTAACCAAACTTAACCCCTTGCCGTATAATTTATTTGTCAAATGCGTCAGTCAAAATTAATAATTCATGCTAAATACTAAATTATATACCAAATAATAAACTGCAGACGCTTATTATATCGGGAACATTAAAATATAATCGAGTACCGATGAGTATTGTACGAATGATATCCTTATAATGAAGTACCAAGACTGAGGCTTCAATGGCTCAGGCGGTAGGGGCTCGGACCCGCGATCGAAGGGACTCGGGATCGAATCCCGGCCGCGGCGAAAAATCTTTTTCTGTTTCGAATTGTTGTTATGACTTTCGATCACGGTAGGGGTGGGGGGAGTTGGAAACAGGTGTCGGGGAGTGGGGGAAAACGGGTCGTAGAGCGAGGAAGGGGGGATAGGGAGTGGGGGAAAGTGGGAGAGCAGAGAGAGGAAGGGGGGGGGGAGGATAGGGAGTTGGGGGGAAAGGGTAACAGAGCGGTGAAGGGGGGAGATAGGGAGTGGGGGAAAACGGACCGTAGAGCGCGAAGGGGGGTAGGGGGAGTGGGGGAAAGCAGGAGAGCAGAGCGAGGAAGGGAAAGGGAGTGGGGGAAAACGGGCCGTAGAGCGAGGAAGGGGGAAAGAGATAGGGGGGGGGGGGGGGTAAGGAAACTATACAAGACGGGTGATGGGAAATTAAGAAACCAACAAGACCAGGGACAATGGGAAGGAAGAAAGGGGAAGAGAAAGACCTATATAATAATATTTTGCAGTTACAAAGTATAATAATAATTTTGTACTTGCAAATTATTCTCAGCAATTCTTGACTATACAAAAATTATAGTTGGGCCTACCTTTCAAGTTGAAGAATATTAAAATTTGGCGTAAGGTTTGTTACATTTGAGCTGTGCATCACGAGTGAAATTCGTTAAAATACGACAAGGGGTTAATCACAGAAGTCGCGGAAAGAATAAAGTTCGTGTAATTCGATAAATATTTAACGTGGAATCAGAGAACCTTGATACGGTTTCTATTATGGGAAGATGATTTTGTACGATGGAAAGAGGTAACAATTATTTTCAATGTAATGCAATTGTATGTATAGTGATAACAGTTTGGATTTGATGGGATATTAAAAGCAGTATATTGGTTTAGATGTACTGATCGATTGATTCGTACACTAATTAAAATTACGGATATTACGACAGAAATTTTCAATTCTTGAAATTTAGTAATTAAAAGCGCAGATGAAGCATTGAAAATGGAGATGAAAAATTGTAAGTGAAGTTGAAAAATTAAAAGTGCAGCTGAGAAGCTACAGGTGAAGATGGAGAATTAAAATTAAAGTTGGAAAATGAAATTAAGTGGAGTAATTAAAAGTGATGTTCAGAAATTAAGAGTGAAATTGAGAAATTCAGAGGAAATTTAAAAATGAAAAGTGAAGTAGAAAAATGAAGAATGAAGTTGAAAAATAAACATAAAAATATTGAACACCGGAACAAAAGTTAAGTAATTTTTTCCGTCGGAATCAACAAAGATTTCAAGAAAAATCTTTAACAAACTTTGTAACTTAAAATAGAAAACTTCTAAAATCAAGGTTTATAATTGGACTTGTTAAACGATGAAGGTTTACAATAAAACTTATTAAACGATCACAGTTAACAAGTTTAATTGTTGAAAGTTTATCATTTAAAGCTAATAAGAGATCGGTAACTGCTCGTAAAAATTCTTTCAGAATTGAATGACAAAACCGGTGTTGCTTTCAGTAACAATTCGTGATTTCTCGGGACATTGGATTCGCCACATCAAAGTCTTTCATCAGCCAGTCTGTTCTCCTAGTCAGGATAATCCGTCTACATTTTGTAAAAGGAGAATTGCTTTTCTGGAATACGACAAACTCTCCAGCTCCTAGGATTCAAAGTTCTGACTTATTTGCCTTTAAGGCAGTCTCTGTCAAACGTTTCGTTTGTACCGGGAATAGCGCGCCGAAGTACGTGTACGGTTCTCGAAGAGAATAATTATCCCAGTCAAATTATTTACTCGTTAAACTTCTATGATCTCCAAGGATGTCTCTCTGTGGCGAGCAAATTATCTGGAGCGTGCAATCCAGGCCCGTAATTACGATATTAGGATTCTTTGATATCTGTTTGCAAGTTTCAATTAGTTAATTGACATACTACCACTGGGCCTACCATATGTCAGCGTACGTGTATTCCAAATTTCGAGCTACAGCAAACATATAGGTGGAACAAGAGATGCAGAGATTTTAAACAGTATCATTAAAAATTAAAAATATAAACTCTGTTTGGTTATATTTATCGGTCGGTCATTTATCGAGCGACTGTACTTCTAAGTAATTGTTAAAAAATATTGAAAACTGACACAATAAAATGGTAATTAAGATGAGTAATTAACCACTGTAAATGTATTGATCTCCCTATTATTTTAGTTATCAATTTTTTGTTTACAGAACACATTGTTTTTCGCGGTGAAAAAGAAAATGAAAAGTGAACAAAAATAAATTAATGTACAAAATTAATTGTGAACAAAAATAATAATTAACATGTTATTTATTGTTAATGTCAAGGAAATGTCATTTCATGGTAATAACACGTGATAACAGTCGAAGCTGACATGGATCCCGATAACTGACCTAAATCACACAGAGATTCGATATCTCCCCTCAGTAGTTGTGGCCTGATACAGATCAGACATCTCCTGCCTCGCTATACAGTGATCCGAACTTAATATTAGTCCTACAATCTATGCTATACAGATACTTGACATGACACGATATATTGCCTGAATGTTATCTGGTCGTTTATCGAAATTAAAGATGAATATCTTTAACATAACCTTGTAGCACCGTGGATCACCTTTCAAACGAAGGAATGCAGAATTTTGATGGACTTCACCTGAGAAACTGTTAATTAAAGGATTGCAGGTAACTAGGGTGACGCCTCAGAAAATATTAGAATTGTGATATTACAATTATCTGTTTAGTATAATAAATTCTAAAATCTTTCAAAATTCTAAAATCTTCAAAAATTCTAAAATCTAAAATTTTCAAAAATTCTAAAATCTAAAATCTTCCAAAAATTCTAAAATTTAAAATCCTCCACAATTTCAAAATTCCAAAACCCCAATATTGCAATAATCCTACACCCAAATCCCCCAATATTTAAAAATTGCACCTCTAAAAATTCCTAAACTCCGCAATTCAATAACCTTAACATCTCGCGATATATTGCCACAATGCTGTCTGGTTCTTCACCGAAATTAAAGATGAATATCTTCAACGCGATCCCGTAACACCATGAACCTCTGATGCACCAGATAAACGAATGAATGCAGAATTCTGATGAGCGCAGAGCAACTATTAATTAAAGGATTACCAGATGACTAACATTTCATACAAGAAAACAGTACAGTAAACTCGGTGCTACGTGATATTACTTGATAAAGATAAATTAAAGAGAACCAACAGAAACGGCGTGTTGCACCATAGTATTTGATAAAGATAAATTAAAGAGAACCTACAGACGCCGTGTAGAACGAGATGTTACCAGATAAAGATAAATTAAGGTGCATTCGGTTAACGAAAACAGCTGAAAGATACAAAGTGAATTGAATCGAAGAGATAAAACTCTTGAACTATATATTATTCACGTTTCTTGATAATTTCATTATTCTTATTTTATTTGTATTAATAAGAAATGTTTACTGTCTTCGTAGGAACACATTAATTTTTATTATGAAAATTATTAAATATTATTTTATTCAAAAATATCAAAAATTTTTTATAATTTTTTAAAATTTTTATTTTATTTTTATTTTATTTTTATTTTAAAAAATTTTAATATTTTTAACGAAGTCACTCAAAACACAAGATGAGTAAAAACAATTTATGTAAAATTCTAATAAAAAATATTATGTGAAACGCTAACAACAAAAAATGTAAAATAATTATTATACAGAACTAGAATCGAAAAAATAATTATTGTGCTCGATTCGATAAAAAGATAGGAAGTTCCGAATGTGAGGTAGTGATTAAAAAATAGAGATAAAAATGTGGCAGCAAAGGTTTGATTCACGCGAATTTTAACGACCATAGTTTTTGCGGGCAAAGACTTTTTTAATGCCACGCCCGAAATGATTTACGAGTAAAAGTAGCAAGATCATAATTTACCGAGGATTGATTCTCTTTGACTTCGTTTGTAATTCATAGATCATACTTAACTTCCGAAAACTTTCGGGCAGAATTGATCGCGCGCCGAAACTCTACGTACGGTTTGTATCTAAAAACATTAATCTTCGTGCCATTATCAGCGCAGGAACAGAAATTGTAATTTATAATTTAATATTTTTGTTTCAACACCGTGTGCCTCGGACATCTCCCTCGAATAATTTAGTTAAACCCCTTGAAACGTAAGAGTTTCGGGTTTCGAGAAGTCGAAACTTTTTTTCAAACTCTTGGGAGAAATTGAGCGAAATGAATGAATTGAGAATAGTTTCCAATGTGGGAGAATATTTCATTTGGTCAGTGTTTGTTTTTGAGGATACATATAGGGTGGTTCAAAATTGGGGATACATATAGTGTGTTACATATACGTTGTTTCAAACTTGAAGATAAACATAGTATGTTACACATATGGTGGTTCAAAATTGAAGATACATGTAGTATGTTACACATATGGTGGTTCAAAATTGAAGATACATGTAGTATGTTACATATATGGTGGCTCAAACTTAAAGATACATGTAGTATGTTACATATATGGTACTTCAAACTTGAAGATACATGTAGTATGTTGCATATATGGTGGCTCAAAATTGAAGATGCATGTAGTATGTTGCATATATGGTGGTTCAAAATTGAAGACACATAGAGTACGTTACATATATGGTGGTTCAAACTTGAAGATGCATATAGTATGTTACATATATGGTGGTTCAAACTTGAAGATACACATAGTATGTTAAATATATGGTGGTTCAAAATTGAGGATATGTATAATATGTTACATATAATATGTTACATACATGGTCGTTCAAAATTGAGGATACATATAATATGTTACATACATGGTCGTTCAAAATTGAGGACATATGTAGTGTATTTAAAATTTTGTCCACCCTCCAAAATTTGTATATTGATTTTTTATAGTATCGACTTTAAATTGCAATTTAATTGATCATGTTACGATAAAATTGCAAAATTAGATGTTGGTATTAAGTCACATATTAAACCACAAACCCTCCATTTATGTAACATCGCGTTTAAAAGTCAACGTTTAATCAACTTGGTTTTAATGAATACCAGGTACAAAATCAAAGAAACTTTTTCACCCCAATATAAAGTACAGTTTTCTGATAAAAAGTGTTTAAATCGTGGAAAAAATTTGGGAAATGTATTTAAATGTTTTTTTATTCTCGTTTGTAAACCCTGCGTTGGTCGAGATAATTTTTAAAAGTTTAATACGGCGTAATAAAATTTCCATATGCTGTTTTATCGTGAATTTTTTGAATAAAAATACGATAAAATATTTTAATATTTTAATTAAATACAAGTGCATGTGTGAAACACAGATCGTAATTTGAAGTAGTGATGGATCTAAAAATTTACAATTTTAACAAATTTCTGTGTTGAACAATTTTGAATAATAGTAATTAATTTTCTGAAGTACAGAAATTATGATATTGTAAGATTCTAATGTTCAAACATTTCAAAATTGAAGTACTTCAATGGGCAATTGTAATAATTAAAAAATAGTAATATTTCAATATTCCTAATTCTCAAATTTCCAAATTCTCAAAATTTCAAATTCCTAAATTCCCAAATTCCCAAATCCCCAAATTCTCAAACTCCCCAAATTTCTAAATCCCCAAATTCTCAAACTCCCCAAATTCCTAAATCCCCAAATTCTCAAACTCCCCAAATTCGTAAATCCCCAAATTCTCAAACTCCCCAAATTCGTAAATCCCCAAATTCTCAAACTCCCCAATTTCTAAATCCCCAAAGTCTCAAACTCCCAAATTCCTAAATCCCCAAAGTTTCAAACTCCCCAAATTCCTAAATCCCCAAATTCCTAAATTCCCAAATTCCCAAATTCCCAAATTCCCAAATTCCCAAATTCCCAAATTTTGAAATTCCCAAATTCCCAAATTTCCAAAACACTAAATTTCCGACCTCCTTTCTCCATTAACTCTTAATTAACAAAAAAAACCAATCAATCCGACGTTTGATACTTCAGCAGAACCTACTTCTATTTTCAATTAGTTTCCGACGTCTTCCTTTCAAGATTCCCCTTAAATGTTCCTATCTCAAATTACACTAGGTTAGGAAAAAAGGTTCTGTTTCGAGAGGAGTAGTTCAGTTTCAGAGAAGCAATCTACATCGTGAACGAAACAATGGCAGAAGAAGCAGCCGAACTGTTTTCTACTCCTTTAGAGACTTTTTCCCCTAACTCTCGAGAGGGTTTCGACAAGATGTCCAGATAAAGCTGGAAACTCGATCGCGAGGAGTTCAAGTTTGCCGGAATTATTTTAGTAGCCTCTATCGATCGAAATGTCGATAATGAGACGCTTATCGCTTCCAGTGATTCACTCTTCACTGACAATGTAAGTATTTTTATAGTAAGACACTTTTATAAGACGGGACACAGTCTCGAAAGCTTTGAGTGATCGCTACGAATCAATACAGTGATTCACTTTTGAAAGACAACGCAAATATTTTCGTAATAGAACATTTTTATAGAAAGAAGAATCAAGAGACAAATGTAAAAGAACGTGAATGATTGTTACAATTTATGGAACATGAAATTGTCTTATTTTTTGTGGATATTTGGCGTGGAATACTTTTGTGAATATATATAATATATATAAGTACTTAGAAATATTGTAAATACTTTAATTATGGTTAACGCATTTTGAATTTCCCGCGCATTGACCGTAAACGACTCCATATTGTTTTCCTCCAACAGCATATCTTTGTTACGTTCGAAGTAATATGAAGTTTCTCAAGTTCTTTTTTCTATTTTTACCCCATCATTTATAATTTAAGATTGTTAACATTTGTTCCATTTACATGTTTATTCTATAATAAGCACTATCACCTTTAATCGCATTTTAAAATTTTTACCATTGAAGTTTACGACCGTCGGACACATCACGTGATCCGAATAACGCCGAAGAGTAACGGAGTAGCCCGATATATCACTACTCGTCCCCATACCATAAATCTTACTACCCCGCTGATTTTATACTCCGTCTAGACGTGTTCATGGTCGAAACAGAGCGAACTCGTGGCCCGATTCGAAATAACTTGGAATTAAATTAATTTAGAATTTACTTACCGTGTACATCCAGCTTGACGTCGACGGTGAGGGGCTCGACGAGCGCTATACTGTTGACTTTACACGTGAAAGTTGCATCCAGCTCGTCGCGTGTGATTTGCATCTGCAACAAACTGCTTCCATTTCCAATCCCGTTGTCACTGATCGTTGTCGAGCTGGTTGCTGAAACAAATACATGTAAACGCGTTTAGACGTGTATTTAGGTTAACCTACTTTTTCATTATTTTATCGTCGGTGATCAATTTCGTGCGACCTTAGGAGCAAATACTGGGTGTAGATTTAAGGGTTATATATACAAGATTAGATTATACGAAACTATGTTATAAGAGACGATTTGCCCTGCTCATAGACCCTTTGAAAGGAGATTTTCTGCCTTCGGTTTTATGTACCGTACTCAAACCAGGAGTTGGCACGTAGGTGGACCCAGGTGTTTGGACTACGGCCACAGAATAGAAAAATACCTCACACGTATTTCCGGCGGTATTGCTCACAATTGAGTCAAAGAACAAGGACAGGTAAACCAAAGTTAGCACGATCGAGTCTTCGTGACGCACCTTATGACGCAAAGCAAAATTAGGACGATCGAGTCTTCATGACGCACCCTATGACGCAAACCAAAATTAGCACGATCGAGTCTTCATGACGCACCTCAGGACGCACACCAAAACTAGCAAGATCGACTCTTCGTGACGCACCTCATGACGCAAAGCAAAATTAGGATGATCGAGTGTTCATGACGCACCTCATGACGCAAAGCAAAATTAGGATGATCGAGTGTTCATGACGCACCTCATGACGCAAAGCAAACTTAGTACGATCGAGTCTTCGTGACGCACCTTATGACGCAAATCAAAATTAGCACGATCGAATCTTTATGACGCACCTCATGACGCAAACCAAAATTAGCACGATCGCGTCTTCGTGACACACCTCATGACGCAAACAAAAATTAGCACGAGTTTGGAATTTAATACCGATTACAATTTACATGATCAAGGATAAATTGAAAGTACACCTAACATTTCAACTTTCTTCACTCGTTTTAACATTGCAGTAATGATCACCGACAACCCATGACTTGACCCAGGTGTTTGGACTACGGCCCCAGTCAGAATAGAAAAATACCCACACGTATTTTCGGCGGTATTGGTCACAATTGAGTCAAAGAACAAGTCGGCAAACGTTTCGAGTGGTCGAACGTCAGAACGTCACATGGGACTGTTCAAGATGGCGTCCCTTAAACCTGGCTAAGCCTACGCGCCAGGAACAGGGTTGTCTACAGTACATACCGTAGTCAAGCCAGGAATTGGCGCGTGGAAGGCTGACCCAGGTGTTTGGAAGGACTACGGCCCCAATTGGTCAGAAGAGAAAAATGGACGCCTAGACTCACACGTATTTTCGGCGGTATTGACTCTCACCAATTAGGCGAAAAATGACAGGCAAACCGAGAGATAGTGCGAATAGCAGTTGTTATTGTCATTATTCTTATTTGCCGATATGGCTGGAAGTGTCACGGTGGGGATAGTTTTGGGTCTCACGCGCCAACTCATGGGTTCTGCACGGTACTTCCTCTCCTCATAACTTTTATTGGAGCGGGAAATCGAAACATTTGATAGTTGTTGCGTTGTAAAAATGAGAATGAAAGTATCCAATCAGTTGCGAAGTGCCTAACCGCTTTGATGAGTCAGTCGGATTTTGGTTAAATAGTGTATTAGATACCCAACTCAGTTTATGCAGAATGTACGTAAACGTGTTTTAAGGCAAGGACACCGTCGTCACATCACGTCATAGCACGTGACGAAGTAAGAATGTGATCTGCGTATTTCCAGCGAGAAAAATGGCGCGTTCACAGTGCACCTCACGCCATTTCGAGTGTCTTGCGTGCCGTGCGTGTGAACGCCATTCTCAGTGGAAATATGTAGCTCACGTCTTAGTTCGTCACGTGCCGTGACGTGACGTGACGTGAGTCTCGGCTTAACCCTTTCGGTTATGAATTATTTATTCCTGAGAAATTTGACGAATTACTAAATTTATATACACAGCATTTATATGACCAATAGCTATTATATGATCATATAATGACCAACAGCCATTTATATATCCATGAAAGGGTTAACTTGCGTTTCGTTACAGAAAATGAAATGTAATTAAGATTAAAAATTGAGATCAATTTTAATAATTTTGAAGGGTAATAATTTAATAATAATTTTAACTTGAAGGTGAAAAGTATAGTAAATTGTCGAATACCTTCTAGTGGCTGGTCGTCTTTAAACCACTCGACCGTAGGCACAGGTTTCCCTTCGCCGCTCTCGCAGTACAAGGAAATCGTCGAACCTTCGTTTATAGGTCCTAAAGTGGCACCGGTGCTTAACGTGTTCTTCGTGTTCTCGTCGATGACACGTACGAATGGCGGTTGCACTGAAACAGAAACGAAAGGCGGTCAATTACGCGGCTAAAAAGTGCCTTTGATTCGGCCTACTATTGCCGTTTCTATTCACGGCGGACACGGTTGCTTACGTCGTAAACCTTAATATACGATCGCCATTCCCGAAAGTTTCGTTCGTTCTTTATCGATTCATGTTTTGTGAAGAATGGTAATTACAAATAAGTAAATTTTAGGGGTATAAGTTTATACGAAGCATATGTTGTTACGAAGGTGATGGGAGATTGTTAAAAATGGACGATGAAGGATGTGGTAGGGGCTTAGGCAAAAAGCAAATTTGGAAATTACAAATTATCAAATCAAGAAAAAGTGTTTAAAAAATATTCCAAGTATCAAATACTCAAATTTAGAAATTTGACTCTGAGTATTTTCAGACATCAAATGTGCTAACTCGTTTTCAAATTTCCAGCTCGTCGAATAGAAAATACAAATTATTTATATTTAATCGTCGGAGTTACAGAAAGTTTCCTTGATAGTAATACTTTCAGGACCCAGCGCGAATTTGCGATAGGAATTTGTAGCGAAAACAGTTGCTTGACATTCAGTGGTTCGCGACAAATTCAGTCGGGGCTAGTCAGTACGCTGGTTTAGTTTCCGGAAACGGCACTTGTACGCGTTGAAAAGTTTATCCGTAGTCGTTGTCGAGCTGCTCGCGAGAAAAGGTGGTTCAATTCCTTCCTCTCTGACGATTTCCAACCAGTTCCCTGTCTCCCTTTGCTCTTACAATGGAACTTCTCCGGCGGCGGGCTCGAATTAAAAACTGGATTCAAACGTCTCCGCGACGAGAAAACTCGGCGAGATATTAAATTCGAGAGAAAGAAAAAGAGGAACGCTGGAAAGTGGTCTCCCGCGGTGAAAGAGGGATGAAGGGACACCCTGGTTTCTGGTATTATGATTTTCACTGGAAACTTTGCTACGCGATTTACTTTCTCGCCGACTTTCCAACGTGACACTAGTTAGACACGAGCTTCACCGACGTACCAGGTGTACCGGTTAATGATTCTTCATTTTATTTTTAAGGAAATTTAAATTTGGGAGAAAGGAAACAATGCTTTATTCAAACCATCGCATTTTATGCCCTTCCTAATTGTTCACATTTTGAGAGAAATCGAGCCATCGATACCTTCGTAACTGTGCATACACATGGACTCCATAACTGTACATTATATGGACCCAATACAGTTTGCTAATTTAATACAAGTTTATGTACAGTATGAATTTTATAATAGAAATAGTAACAAATTTATACTGTTTATACTATTTGCTTATTCACAAAGAAGTACTCTAGGTGTACCGGTTAATAATTCCACCACCATCACTAGCTATACTGCCCTTCAAATTGTGCCCTCCCTAATTGTTCACATTTTGAGAGAAATCGAGCCATTTTTCGATACTGTTGTGTTCCTGGAAAAGCCATTGATGACAAGTGGTAGTTCGAAAGGGTCAAGTCTGGTCACTATGGCGGGTGGGGCAAGACCAACCAAGTGCAGAAATTGTGCCTTTAACCGTTTTCTGTGTGTGATGCGGCGTTGTGTTGCAAAATCACTTTTCCGTGTCTTCTTGCCCAATCTGGGCTTTTCGATCAATGCATGGTTCAAACTGATTATTCGTTGACGGTAGCGATGGGTATTAACTGTTTTCACGTGGTTTCTGCTCATGATGACACCTGATCCCAAATAGCATTGTCTTCCGGAGTGATTCTTGCGGTCGATGGTTGTGTCAACCATTTTTGCGTTTTTCCCAAAGTAGAACCAAAACGTATCGCGTTAGACAGTAAGTTTCCACGAGACACTCGCGTTTTTCTTTTGATTGAACACGAAAATCGCAACTATTTGGTTTGAAACTAGACATACCACAAAAATATGACGCTAAATCTGAACATCGACGTTTTGAATTTTTATAAGTAAAATTGAAGAAATGCTGCGAATTATAATAACTATAATGTTTTTTTTTTAATAATATTATACCTTCGCATATTCTATCACATGTTCAATTTCATACGTACAATTGATCAAAAGATTCATTGTCGGTTGTTCTTGGAGAATTTTATTGTATTCGTGCCGGTGAACGATGCAGATAATGAATGCATAGAAAATATATTACCGAAGGGGAAATCCAGCTTGTTATCGATTAATCGAAAATATATTAAAACGTTCATTGTTCGTTCGTTAATCAAATGGAATATCCTTCGCTTTGGCGCGGAACAATGGAGGAGAATTAAAATTGAATTTTAAAGACGATATTTTGTAGCAGAAATAGAAAATTTATAAGTTACAGGAAACATTAGAAGGTCATAATTAAAAATTAATATTGAATATCAATATCAAACGATAAAGTAAATATTGAAATTATGTACTGAAACTGAATATTGAAATTAGATATTGAAACTAGATATCGAAATTAGATACTGAAACTGAATATTGAAATTAGATACTGAACACAGGAATTGAAATTAAAGCTAAAAATAATATGTTGAAAATTGAAATTAAAATTGAAATTGAAAGTTCAAGGTTATAATGAAATGCATTTTTACGAATTTTATGTAACATACGTGCAATAGAACACTTAAGGAATGGTTAATGTTAAGTAGATACAAGCATAAGTGCAAATGCGTGTCTACAACGCTCGTCAATTATCTTCTAAAAGCGATTCTCCGTAAAAGTGCATGCACTCATACACACACACATATGTCTACAGAAGTTTGTATTTATTCCGACAGTGTGACGTTTTCTCTACATAAGTACATTGGAATGAAGTTTTTGACGATTAAATTATAATTTACATATACTTTAAATTTACTTTTGTTTGAGCCATTATGGTGCTATGTAGTCACGATGACATTCGCGAAAGCCACTATAGTGAACCATCGTACAGAACGATGGTGTCCACCACTATAGTGGCGCGTTGTACCTAAGAGGTTAAAACGGTACCCCTTTTGTAGCCTAGCGCGGACCATGGAGAGGTACTGTTTTATGACTGCGCTACACGACAGGACGCTTCGTACCGCGTCGCATCGAGCTTCATACTTAACGATTATATTAAAAACGAGATATTCTTTTAATTCAAATATTATTTAATAAGAGCAACAAATATGATCTTGTGTTTCCAGCCCACAGGTTCACGCAAACTCTCAGTAAAACTAACAGCTGCCTCTTTACTGTAACAGCCCTTCAAACATAAGCCACATAAAAATTGTAAGCGTGTGACTGAAATAATTGCACAGTAGAACATGAAATTAAACTGAAGAGGTTCATCCGATATAAACGTAATCGAAAATTGTTCCCCATCTCAGAATACTGAAAAACTATTTATAAAACATGAAAAGCGTTGATTTCCATCCGATCACATTTAAACCGTTGTAAGCTGAAAGACAAATGCAGAAATTTGAAAGACGACTCTGCTCGAAAGTAGTAGACCGTAGAGACAGATGGCGAAAGCCACTATGGTCGTGCCTAAGAGGTTAATAAAAGCACAGAGTAGATTTCGTAAAAACTAAAAGTTTTATCGTTGCTCAAAAAAAAGATGTTTCTCTGCTTTCACGTAACAAACTAGGTTTTTGATCGTACTCGCAGCAAAACAAACGCCAGATACAGTATAGACGTCGTTCGCTGCGGTTATTTCATAAAACAAGAAGAAAACTACGAGATGCAGTTATACGAGAAGTGCGCCACTTGTCAGAAACCTCTCTGGAGTTTCTCTAATCTGGTAAATCGTCAGGTCCCAAAGCAGCGATTTTATGATACGAGCTGAAACGAGCTCTGTCAGAACGCTACGAGAAATGTACTCCGAAGAAATACGAAGCAATGAAGAAACAAGATTAAACGGTACGTTCGAGATATGCATTGTATGTATATAGCGAGAACGGGCACGGAACTCCTGAGACGCATAAATTATTGAATTTTTGAAATAAATATTGGAGAAAATTGTGAAGCAGTACATGTGGAGCTAATTTTCTTTGTTCTGAATTACGAAGGGATATGTTTATTTCATTTAAATAAATAGTGGGGGAAATTGATATTTCTGAATTTTCAAATTGGAAATTCTGGATTTTATGTTTACAAATATTATTATGGTTTTGATATTTGAGAAATTAGATTTTTATACTTGAGATTATATAGCTTGATAATTTTTAAATTCGCAATTTGGGAAATTTTAATTTGGGAAATTTGTGAATTTGATATATTAAAATTTGTAGAGTGCGAATTTTATATTTTGAATGCCACTATAGATATAAATTTCAATATTTGACTCTTAAACTTATTGAACTTCTAGATTTTAAACATTCGCTTTGAAAAATTGATAAATCTTCAATCTCCTCGATTTCCAAACTTCCTGAATAATATTAATAAATCAAAAAACAAAATATACACTGTAAATTACATTAATCACACAACGCAGTTTAATACAAAAAATTCCGTCAAGAACGTATTCTCTGTTCTGTCAGCCATGCATTAGAGTCCTCCATTTTGTCTGGCGCAGAAAAACCATCTCGCGGCAGGGAAAGAAAGCTTCGCAGACAAATTACCGCGACGCGGACGAAATTATAATCAAGACCCGTGGTAATTCAGTGAAATTTATCGTAACGATCGTTTCGATGTGTGCACGTGAACTGACCAACGTATTTCAAACTGCAATTTATCGGATGGAAAGCTGTTACGGTCGCGAACTATGCGGAGGAGCAGCAGTTCTCTATTTAAATTGTATGAAGGGCCACTTGTCTAGCGGCCAACCCAATTAGATCTTCTACCCACTGGAAATTATGGGATTTCTGCTTGCTCTGGGTCATTGGGTTTCAATCGGTCCCTCAACATCATTCTACCATTCAATTGTAAATTCTTGTAATTATTTTGTAACTTGATGACTTCTTATAATTCTAAATTAAAATATATGGTGTTCTACAAAATGGATGCTAATTATAGTAAATGTTATACCTCTCCTATGAACAATTTATAAATTTATATGCCAGAATACATCATTCAATTAGTACTACTATTTCGGGCCGTTTCGAGAAATGGCGGAGTGGATTTCGAGTAAAATTTTTATATAAACGCGTGTCCGATTATCGATGCGTGTGGAGCGGCCATATAACCGATAGTCGCCATTGGCCACCAAGGTCCCGGACCTGAACCTTTAGATTTTTGTCCGTGAATCGATGGAAGCGAAGTTTGCAAAGTAAAAATAAACACGAGAGAATTGGTCGGTTGCGTTGCGACAGTGCTGCCCCCGCGAAAGAACGCGAACATAACCTCAAAAGAGCTGCGCGCGCATCGGGCGGAGTTGAAAAGTGTATCGAAGTCGATGGCGGGATTTTTGAACGGTTACTTTGAACCTTGTATATCTTCGTTTATATCGTTATAACAATTAGGCATTTTGCTCGATATCCCTTCTATGGTTTCACATTGAGTGTATACAAATTTTGCTCGAAGTTTACTATTCTGTAACACCCTGTACATTTGATGGAAACTTTGATACAAAGCTTAACATTGTGCATACTACGTTGCACGAAAGGTCAGCACGTTAAAGGTGAAATGTGACAACGAGCGAACGAATCTTGGCGAGTGCGAGCGAAATGAGTTTGAAGTTTTGAAATTTCATTCGAGCCACCGGAATCGCGCAGTCTCTTTCGTCTATGCGTTCGTACAAGGAAATATAGAAAACTTCGGAACAGGCATTAGGTTGATGTAAAAGTTTCAACATACGTTTCCGGCCGAGTTGTACATATGTACAGAAGCCGAAACTCTCGTAAAATAAAATTAAACTTGCTTTCCTACATTTCTCCCAACATCGGATTTTCCTTGCTTCTTTAAACATCAAAACTCGATACACGAATGGGTGTCTGCTATTTTTTTGCTCTCGGTTATCGATATTGGAATATACCTTTTTTTCGTTTTGCGTATGCATAATACGTAGCTTGTTTTGCCTGTATACACTCGATGTTTCTATGTAACTACACGTTTGCGTGAGAGGAATTAATTTGGAATAAATTGCTGAGCGAATTTCAAACGTAGTCTCTCAATTGGAAACTTTCATATTTTGTGTATTATGGTATTTTGGATATTTTTGATACTTTGGGTATTTTTGGCACGTTTGATGTTTTGTGAATTTTAAATATTCTGTGTATTTTGGATATTTTCTATGTCTTCTACATTTTCTGTATTCTGTAATATAACAAATTTTGTAATATAACAAATGTAATACAAACAACTTTGTATAATTAACCCTAATTGCAAAGGGAATTACATTTTAGAATTAAAGTTAAATCAAGTATTCTAATATAAATGACTTTTCTTATTTATTTTGAAACAGAAAAATAAAGGAAATACAAACTAGATATAATATATAACAACTGTAAAACATTAAAGTGATATGAGTCTTCTTTCTACGTTGTTTATTCCCTAGGGAAAAAGTACCGTCCTGAACAGCGTCCGTAATACAACGTGAAGAGATGGCAGCTCAATCTTGGCACATTTTTCGACCGAATGACACAATTAACCGGGGAAATTAAACAGTGCATTCTTCTTTCTTAGATACTTCGTGTGAAGTATCACTCATGGTCCTTGTCGAGAGAGAACTGCCGTGGGCGATCACAGTTCTCATTTCTTTTTTTAAAACGGCACGTGCTTTTAACGCGAACATTTTCTGACACGCTTCTCACACTTTCGTACACTTCACCAGGGTGTGATAACGAGTTACTGAAAACTATCGTTAAACAAGTGTGTGACCCGCGAATTCAAACGTGTATTTCAAATTTCGAGCTACCGTAAACATACAGGTGGAACAAGAGACGCAGAGATTTTAAAGTCCAAACGATTAAACCTGTCCGAAACTATCGAAAACGATACCGAACACGATTATTGTTGATTTCACGACGACCGACGTCGATGACGACCAAGTATTGTCGTCGACGATGAGTTATAGAGCTTTAACGTGCTTCCAGTCGATCTATGCGTGAAAAATTATCGAAACGATACCAAACGGTTTTTATCGATTCGACGATCAACGTCGATGGGTTCTTGTCGCCAAAATCTATACAGCTTTAGGCTGTCTCACGAGTCTACCCTCAAAATTTCAAGTCGGACGCAAAATGGCGGCCTGTGTAGACAAACAAACAGACAAATGCAGATCGAGTCTCAGGAGCATACGTTCAGCAAAAATGGCGGAGGAGAAATTTATAACCACGTGTGTGATATTAGCTCGGTGTTTATAATTTTTTAATATAGTACTGATGTTTATTAGTACACTACAGTATGTGGTATACAGCAGTACCTTAAAGTAGTACTGATTCATTTTATTATATTTAAACTTAACCTAACTTGTGTAAGTTGAATGTTATAAAATGGCGACCTGTGTAGACAGACAAATGTGGCTCTAGTCACAGGTACGTTTGACAATTATAGAATTATACCAAAGAAATATCATACAAAATAGAGAATATAGATGTATAAAGTGGAGAAAGCATTATGATGTTATAGTGTATGTTCTTAAATTCCTAGATCCCTATATCCCCACATTTCGGTTTTTATAACGAACTCCATTTATTTCTTGTTATACAAAAGTTCATTTTATACAGATTTCCCTATACACTTGCAAATCACGTAAACGTAGTCTGTTGAAACAAAAGAAAAATCTGCGTATAATACAAAAACATTTAGTTTTCGTATTTACGCGAAAGTCCGTGGAAACCAATTTCAGTTTTATTAGCGTTTCTGGTTTACTTTATTTGCATGCTGAGCAAAAAGTAAATTGGATATCAGTAGTGTGAGAAAATTAGTATGCAAATATGAACTTTTGACTCACTGATGTTGTATAGAGTGTCTCAAAAATTGTAGTATACAAATTGTCGAAAAATCTACGTGTGAAAATGAAACGAAGAAAAAAAGGGGCTTCGTTCAAATCTTGTTTTCGCGAAAATAAAGTTATGAAATTCTGTGAAAATATTTGTTTACGAGAAAAATTCTTACCAATTCTTTAACAAATTTATTTAGTCAATACAGCTTATTTGTTAATAAATATTTGGTGAATATATGTAAAATCAAATTCTACTCCATCAAGATTAAATCTTCACTTTTCCCAAAACAAAATAATTACAATTAATAATTATAAGTCATTATTGAAAACAGATATTTGTTTTTCAGTTTAATTTTGCATACACATTTTCGTTTTTAATTTCCCAACAACTAACACGATATCTTTGTTATCAATTGTGTTGTGTCGTACTGTAATAATAATTCAGGACAATGGACAAATATGAAATGCATCGTTAGTACGGATGAAGGGGTACGGTTAAAAAGCGTTTGTTTCGACTTAAAGCAACGTTGTCGAAGAAAATGAGATACAAACATGGCGTCTGCACGTGCGTGTGCAATTTATAACTTTTAATAGCAACGTCTCTAATTGCTTTTATTCACTGCCATTCGCAATTATTAACAAATCTTCCACGTTCAAACATTGAAATATTGTTAGGTATGAATTTTTAAATGAAACTTGTTAATTAATACCTCGTCAAGCTTTTTATTTTTCTCAGTTATATTCTTTACATATAATATGCATGATGAATAACTAATTGGTTTTGGAGATTGTCCACGATGTACCATGGGAGTTGTTAAAATGGCGTCTTGAAATTTAATTTATGAAGATAAGCTACTAAAATTAAACTCGTACAAGTTTATAGGTTAATCTTTCAGGGATAGGTCGAGATTTTCATTTTAACACTTATTTCTGCAAATGCGACAGAGGGATTGCAATGGACAAAATGTTCAAATGTTAGATATTTTGGATATCATTGATAATTAAAATTAAACTTGAAATTCAATTGTGGTAATATGAGCCAGATTTGTCGCATTTCAACAGTTGTCAAGTGTGGACACGTTATTGTAAGGGGTCAAATGTGGCTGCGTCGGTAGTGACGACCAGACGCGTGGAACCATTAGATCAAGTGAATATAAGTGGATCTAAGAAATTTCACTTCCGACTAGAGTTTATTTTGTACTTGACGACTCGAGAGTCTCTTCGAATTTTTACGTTTTACAAAAGCTCGGAGTTTTGTGACATTGCTGAGTGAAAGTTTCTAATTTCTATCGGTCTAGCTAAAATTCGGCTGGAGATGCGAGTGACGTATGAAGCCCCCTAGCGACCTAAGCAAGTAATACCTCGACACGAATAACTGCAAACACTCTACTGCTGAGGTTAAGTTCACAGATGTGACTAACAATAAATACTAGAATGACTCCATGAGTCTTGCTACGTTAAACTTGTTCTTAAACATATTTTCACTTCAAAATGATTTGAAAGAGTAACTCAATACTATCAAAAGAACGTATGCTATGCGTAAATTGATGCAAATGTGTCAATTGTATAAATGTGAACAATTATACCTGTCTTATAATTATTATACTGTACCCTTACAATTATACTGTAACTTCCCTTACAGTTATACTGTAACTGTTACATGATACCCTTAAATAATATTTGTCTTGCAATTACCGTAGTCATAAACGTTAATTATAAGTATAATTTAATTTAACTCGTCAGCGTTTTTCCCAGAGAATTCAGTGAAACCGAAACGTACGTACATATTTGTTGCGATTTAAGCTCGCCTCTCTGACGATGCCGTCGAGTGAGATCTCGATTTACGGCTAAAATTTCAAAGTAATTGGCATCCCTTTCATGTAGGTAAATTCAACCGCACTTTAATAGTATGACATGTTGCGTGTGTCAAGATAACCGGTTCGGTGGTTTAGCTGCTACCACTTCGGATTAGTACTGTGGCTTTCTCGTTTGTCGAATTACTGGGATTACCCAGATTACACGGATCGTACAAGTACGATACGTCTAATACGAGTTATTCCAGGCATATCTTAACGACGGAGATCGTCCTTGTTTAATCGATTAATTAAATTTTACGTCCTCTTTATGCTTTACGTACTGTGAAATGCAATCCCTGCTCCAAATTGTGGAATACGAGTTCTGCGTGCTCTTAGTTGGGAATAGTATATTAGGGTGTGGGTTTTTGGGGGACTTTTGAGAAACAGATACGGAAACGTGGAGTTAGTATGTTCTGAGGATTAGAATTGTACAAATTTGTGAAATTTCAATGTTTTTATATTTTTAAATCTTCAAATTTCAGTACTTTCAAATTTTCAAACCTTCAAATTCTCAACTTCTCAAATTTCTCAAATTCACAAATTCATATTTTTCATCCAACTCTAAATTAATAACGTTTTCAAATTTACTACAGTTTCTTACAAACTTACCAGTGACGTTGAGTGTGATATGCTGAACATTGTTGCACTCTCGATTCACAGCCATATACGTAGCTTCACACTTGTAAAGCCCTTCATCTTCCAACTTGACGTCTGGGATCTTCAAGTAACTCTTCGAAGAATTTGTCGTGTATTCTATATTCGATCTGCAACAGAAAAACACCAACAAACGTTAATATATCAACGATCAATAATTACTAATCAACTCACTTAACAATAAAAAAAACATTTTTAACTGTGAAACTCTTCCGACTTTGCCCGAATATCTTCATCAAATTCTACGGAAACATTTTCGAGAATAACTCTTTCAGTCAGAATATGACGCACATCATGACGCAAAACAAAATTAGCACGATCGAATTCATTCGTGACGCACCTTATGACGCAAACCAAAATTAGAACGATTAAGTTGTCGTGACGCACCTTATGACGCAAACCAAAATTAGCAAGATCGACGCTTCGTGACGCACCTCATGACGCAAAGCAAAATTAGGACGATCGAGTTTTCATGACGCACCCTATGACGCAAACCAAAATTAGCACGATCGAGTCTTCATGACGCACCTCAGGACGCACACCAAAACTAGCAAGATCGACTCTTCGTAACGCACCTCATGACGCAAAGCAAAATTAGGATGATCGAGTGTTCATGACGCAAAGCAAACTTAGTACGATCGAGTCTTCGTGACGCACCTTAGGACGCACACCAAAACTAGCACGATCGTGTCTTCATGACGCACTTCATGACGCAAACCAAAATTAGCACGATCGCGTCTTCGTGACGCACCCTATGACGCAAACCAAAATTAGCACGAGTCCGGAATTTAATACCGATTACAATTTACATGATCAAGGATAAATTG
Organism: Megachile ligniseca; assembly: GCA_945859555.1. Lineage (NCBI taxonomy): Eukaryota > Metazoa > Arthropoda > Insecta > Hymenoptera > Megachilidae > Megachile > Megachile ligniseca. Next base: position 5,636,427 of record OX243792.1, read on the forward strand.
AAAGTACACCTAACATTTCAACTTTCTTCGCTCGTTTTAACATTGCAGTAATGATCACCGACAACCCATGACTTGACCCAGGTGTTTGGACTACGGCCCCAGTCAGAATAGAAAAATACCCACACGTATTTTCGGCGGTATTGGTCACAATTGAGTCAAAGAACAAGTCGGCAAACGTTTCGAGTGGTCGAACGTCAGAACGTCACATGGGACTGTTCAAGATGGCGTCCCTTAAACCTGGCTCAGCCTACGTGCCAGGAACAGGGTTGTCTACAGTACATACCGTAGTCAAGCCAGGAATTGGTGCGTGGGAGACTGACCCAGGTTTGGAAGGACTACGGCTCCAATTGGTCGGACGAGAAAAATGTCGCCTAGACACACGTATTTTCGGCGATAGTATTGACTCTCACCAATTAGGTGAAAAATGACAGGCAAACCGAGAGATAGTGCGAATAGCAGTTGTTATTGTCATTATTCTTATTTGCCGATATGTCTGGAAGTGTCACGGTGGAGATAGGAGTTCTTTTGTGTCCACCTGACGCGTTAATTCCTGGTCCGAGTAGCTCTGACTGACGCACCAGAATCATTGAATGGCTTTTTTGACCACCCCGTGTTTAATACCATGCTCAGTTGCATTCGAGCGTGAAATTATGCAGGTGGTATTACTTCACCGATCCCTTTGATCCTTACAATCGCAATTACAAACATTCAGCGTTTACTCCGACGCGATGCAGCTTCGGTTCGTTAGCAGAAATGCTTAGGAATTGTGTCTGTGCGTCTCGTGTGCGACGCAATATCCGAATCGCAGCTATAATTGTTATTAACTAGTGCGTTTGTTCATTAATGCGATGCACTTCTGTTGATTGCCGTCGGAATGATACACGCAGCCAGCTGCACAAATATGTTCGACTCTATGTAAAACAGTCCGTCCCGTTGGCGACGGTATGTAATCTATTTACATATTGTTATAGTCGCATATACTGCGAGAAATCCGTGATGTTAGTTGACATTCGGATTGCTAGTTCGCAATTGAAACTGCGTTATTGTACAGGATGATATTGAAACGAGGCTACTGCATAGTTCAACAACGTTTCAGTTACCTTCGACCGTACAATAATATTCGAAAACAACGAATCGCTTTTTGCCGCAACATTGAATTTCATACGACTCCAATTATGTGCAAATATTGATACAGACCTTCAAAAATAATAAATCACTTTTCAGAGTTAACAAATCGTTTTTTACATCAAGATTGATGATTGAAATTCGAAAGTTTAGACTGCGTTTGGAATTGATTTTAAAACTTAAAACCTTGAAAAATTAATAATTTTAAAATGTAGAAACTTGCATACCTGAACAGTTATGTAATTGTACTAATTTTCTTGGTGAAATAAACCATGAATCCAGATTAACAAATACCACTCGATCAATAACCCTAAATCTGCGAACTTTCAGTTAGTCATATACAAAGATCATTGACTAATCGTTACACAAACTGAAGCATGATATAGTTTATGGTAACAGTCCATATACCATTGTACATAAACGCACATATGTAGATATTTCGGCAGTATATTATGCCGATTTAGAAATATATTGCAGTCGGGTAGTGTGATATTGATCATTGGGAAATCGAAGGATTTGATGGAACGCTCCTGGCGATTCGTACGTCAATCTCTAGGACAGACCATTTGACAAATGGTTTGCATGATTAATGTTTGCTTCCCTCTATATCCAACCTATTAATAGCTTAATACCGATCTGGTTCCTTAAGTAACGAATGCATCAGTACCCCTTCTCTTTGGAAAAATCGAAGATTTTCAATCCTTCCAGTTTTAAAAAATTCAGGGTTTTAAAATTAAACTTGCAATTTTGAGAACGTATACCTTCAGCTAAATTTCCTTTCAAACCTCGAATAAACTTTGTTCTTTCTGATAATTTGAAAACTGACATTTTTAAAAATCTGAAAATTGAAATTTCTGAAAATCTGAAAATCCAAAAATTGAAATTTCTGAAAATCTCCCAAAAAATTTCCTAAAATGTACAAATCTGGATTGAAAATTTGAACGATCCTCATTACATTTGCAAGGCAATGATTTATTTTAATTAACCAGCAGAAACATCGTGGAAAAAAGTAAAGCCGAATTGGCTGTCAGTCGAAATAATTAGCGTATCGTTACATTCAATCGGCGAATAAAATATTGAACGAAATTTACATTTATACACAGTGATTTAAATGAAACGCAAATCAGCTTATTCCGTTTACCCGACGCTGAAATAAATAATGAATCGCATGAATGTTTCACGATGAGCTTAATTCTCGATGTTCGAGTATCACAGGCGAAAAATTTGTTGGTTCAGCGACATGATTGCTAAATTCATGGACATGAATTTAATCGTGCTAGGAGATTAATACCGAGAAAGACAAAACGATATTTGTAATACAAAATGTAACCGCGATCGTTAATTATGCAAACCAAAAATATGTTTATTCAAATCTGGATCGAGTTCTTTACGGAATAATTATTCAAAGATTTTTAACATTTTTTAAGTTCTGTGTACATTTTTAGTTACTTATTATTGTTTTAGAGTTGAATTTTGTAGCTTTGTTTGTTGTAAGTGTGGAGAGAAAGAATTAATTTCAAATCTCCCGCGCTTTGACAGTGACTCCATTTTGTTTCGTACACAGTTAAAAACTTCGAATATATATTCTATTTAACACTTGTCATGTGTACTTTGTGTGTTACTATTATTTCAATTACTTTTGTCAAGTATATTAATTAAAATACACTGTGAACTATAATAATATTTTCAAATTTCCCGCGCGTATGACTACCATTGACTCCATACTACTTTCTTCGTTTTCATTTAAAAACTTCTATTCTTGTGTAATTAATATTTATTACGTATACTTTATATATTTCGTCTTCTATCAAATGCAATCATTAATATACACTGTGAATGACAATAACTAATTTTGAATTTCCCGCGCTTATGACGGCGATCGACGCCATATTGTTTTCTTCGTTTGTACTTAAAAACTGCGAACTTATATTGATTCTAATAACTGTATATAACTTCCTCTAATTAAAAATTGAAATTATAACATTATATAAGTTCTTTCTAGTTATAATTTCATTTTATAACCTCTTTTTATAACTTTAATATATTATATAGTTCTGAAAATTAATAGTTATTAAGTGTACTTTATGTTTCAAGTCTTTGGTTGAATATGTTAACTAAAACACTCTGTGAACTTCAACAATAGTTCTCAATGAATTATTTCATTAAATTCTGTGCTGTTTATTTTTCTCCTTCAATACCTCAAACACTTTAATTAGTATGTCAAACATTTCAACAAAAATTAAATGATTTACGTTTTAAGAGAAGATCAAACATTGTCTAGCGATTAAATACACGAACGGTACCTCTTCCCTCGTCGAATTCGTTTCTTTTTTATCAGATTCTTCCGTTATCGTACAGCGAGCGTAAAAGTATTTCACGAAGCGTTTCTTTTCTCTCGGACGGCGCCATAAAGCTCGTCAAAGTCGGAAGTTGGTGTTTGAGGAGCGTTTTATCCTGTTATCAAAGTTGCAATTGCGAAAATCCTCGAAAGTCGACGTCTGATAGAGTCTCGCGCTTCTTTTATCGTCCTCATCATACTCCGAGACGCCGTCGCAAAGGATCGAGAGTCTAAATCCACCTTAAATACTGGCGACGCGTAATCCGAACTCACAATTTAATGAGCTCGAAATGAAGATAGAGCAGGATAATACCGACGGACTAGGAATTACATTGAAAATGAAACGACTCCTTAACCTTCCTTATGTCGCGACAATTCGGTAAGCTGCGAAGGGCGAGATAATACGACGACTTTATTCGCCAATCTCTTTCAACGATCAATTACTGGGCGATTCGCGATAATTCCTTGAAAGACGTGATCGGTGCTTTTAAGAACAGCTTGACTCTGTAATTTCCATATTACTTGATGGAACGTAGAGGTTCCTCAGACTTCTGCATTTGATTGTCCCTGGTAAATACCCGCTCGATAAGTAGCCGCTTGACGTAAGACTGGTAATCGTAACAAAAATTAGATGTAATGATTTTATTAGAGAAATGAAATGTTAGATGAAGAAATATTCTTCATCTGTATGTTAATTTTATTGTAATAATCTTTCATATTTTGTAACAAGTAGACGTACAATAGACGCTCGATAAATGACCGATCGATAAATGACCGATCGATAAATGACCGATCGATAAATGACCGATCGATAAATGTTAAATACGGTTTAAAATCTCTGCATCCTTTGTTCGACCTATATGTTTGTAGCCCGAAATTTGAAATACACGTTCGATGTAGTTAATTAATCTGCTCCGCGTCGAATATGTACGGGGTATCTGGGAGTTTCTCGCAGAGCCGTCGACCCACTTCGAGAAGAAAGAGAATCCAAAAGAAACGAACAAAGTTAGGGCGAACTTTATTATCCCATTGGCCTGGTTTCGCTTCCGTCATTGACAGCTTTTCGCGGTTCGTTCTTTCGATTGTCACTGAATCGTGCTGGAACGATAACAATTTCCAGCGATTCGATAATGGAAAGGTTATTGTTATTGAAAACGTCGGTGTCTGATGGACACTTATCGCGTCACGCTGCGCCCGACAGAATCGCTAAAAAATGAGAAAAGAGAAATGGGTTTGAAATGCTTTGTGTTCATTTACATTTCGGAACTTTTATCGGTACGGTCACAATCGGACGACTCTTCTCGAACTTTTCTCATTTAACGCCATCCGATTTAATCGGTTTCCTTTTGTCCTTGTTGCACTGACACGATTTTCGGGGCTGTGTGCGAACGACGCTATAAGGACGATGTTGTGACGTTGGTTTATATGTGAGTAGTAGATAAGGAGTAAATAAGATGAAGAATAGATGAAAAATCAAAAATATTTTACCAAATCTCCAAACTTGTATCATTAAACACTCAAAAAATGTAGAACTTCAACTACAAATCTCCACAACCAGACTTCAATTTTCCTTCATCGATTTTCCTCAAGAACGAATTTAAATTTATATTATTCCCGACACAACCGCAATATTCATCACATTGCTCCGGTTTCTTGTAATTCATCACTCGAAACCTCTTCAACTCGCTCAGAAGTTTCGTGATTACCACCTTTGTAAAACACGCTCGGAACTTTGAACGATGAGATCTTGAAGAGAAAAAGCTGCCGATTTTCCGACTCGTGTGCTCTTTTTGCGGCCGCTGTAGCCCGCAGCAAAGATCTCGAAGATGAGCAAAGTTCCTTCAGGGTTGTTGGTATTTTTGTGCGATCCACCGTAGAAAAACCGATTAACTACTGATGCAATATTTCCTGATATCTCGACAGTCCTTTCTGAGACGACATCTTTTAACGCGCGAATATTGCGCCATTTTGTAACGCTGGGTTTACGTTCCTAAAATAATTACACTTTCGTGACAATACTTTGTATAAATTAAATGATATTATCATTGTTACTCGTAAGAGTCTTTAAATACATTTTCTCTAAAAGATGAAACCATGAAAAAAGGATTTATGACTTTTTGAGGTTATGTTAATTTGAGTTTGTACGACGTATGAAGTATAAAGTATATTAATTAACAAGTACATTAGTATAAAAAGTTATGCTATTTAATCGGAGTTAATGTACATATGTAAACATACATATGCACAGATAATGAAAGTACTATAATTTACCACAGCGAGGTAAACGTAATCATACTCAGCAAAGTTAATATAGCAAGATTAATAATACTAAGAGTTAATAATGCATAAACGTTATCCTACTAATAACAAGAATAGACCCCATAAAAATAAACGATTCAGTAATACCGAAAGTTTTCGCAAATTAAATGTTGGCGCTGCACAAGGTTAAAAATGGCGCAAACTTTCAGAATAATTCGATATTAAAAAATTCTATCAAATCGCAGATGGTACCGTTTCGAAGATACAGCTAAGGAAAAATTAAGAACATCGGAGTGAGACCTGTTGGCCTACTTTTTCGATCTAATCCTGGATTAACACCTGTTCAGCTTCTTGCAAATTATCCAACGACTCCAGAAGCTTTCAGCCAGTTACGCTAAGATGGCGAGAATAATTCCGACGTCTTAATCTCTTCGATGTAATATTCATTTTCTTGCAATTTTCGAAATCAAATGTTTGAGGAGGTTTTCATGAATGAAAACGATGTGGTGTGCGACAATTAGGAGTAAATAAGTCTTCATCTTGTGAAATATGTAATTGGACAGATAGACTCGAAATGGATATGAGCTTGCTTCGGAACATATGTGACATATGTGTAATATGTGTACTGTCATATATGAATATATAGTCATTTGATTTATGTGAGTCTTGTGGTTTGATCTTCAGCTTCTTTTGGCACTTTCGAAATAGTTAGCAAGTTGTACAATTTTAGTGTTGTTCAGCAGGAGCAAAACTCCACATGTCACACCACATGTCACTCCACATTTCATCCTGATTAACACATGACTGCTTAAACTTGAAACTCTGTCCAAAGGGACTTATATTGAAGTAAGTGCAAAATAAGTGTGGAACAACATATTTGACATATGTGTAATATGAGTATGTAGTGTCATATATGAATATATAGTCATTTGATTTATGTGAGTCCTGTGGTTTGATCTTCAGCTTCTTTTGGTACTTTCGAAATAGTTAGCAAATTGTATTACTCTAGTAACTAACTCCACATGTCACCCACATGTCACACCACATTACATCCTGACCTATGACTCTTAAACCTGACTCCTTTAACTCTGTCCAAAGAGACTCATCTCATACAGAAATATGTGCAAAATTGTACGGTGTGTAGTATGATTGTCTTAATATTTTACCTGATGGCAATGTCGTTGTTGCTCCGCGTAATCCCAGCATCCTCGCTGAAAATGAAGATACGCGTAGTTCCGCGATACCATTTGATGCTGTGAAGTCCTTCGCACTGCGGTGATTTGAGAACGCACGGTAGTTGCACTTCTGTTCCGAGTTCGGCGTGCTTTTCGCTCTTTAGCCACGGTTCGGTGCTCCCTGAAACAACGTACGCAAACGCTGTGAATTGTGCTACGTTTCCTCCTTTGTTTGTTTTGCCGGCTCGTTTGCGAACGAAAAAAAAATCCAAACAAAATTTCGACGATGCGATTTTCGTCGCGGACGCGATCATTCCGAGCAATTCGCTTATGATCTCTCGAGCGAGATATTTAATCGTAACCGAACGCGCTGCGATCACTTTTATCTTCGAATATCGTTCGATTGTTACGTGATTACGGAATTGCTCGGATACCGTTTGCACGAGATATTTAGGTTGAACGTTCGTCATTTTTGAGCTCGACGCTTTACAGATTTGTTAATTTAAACATTCATAAATTTGTAATGTCCAATTCACGAACTGGACAGATTTGTAAATGGAGAGATTTTATGCAAGCTTGTTAAGTTAAAAATTCATAAGTTTGTGTATTTTCAGGGTTGTAAAATTTTAAGTTTATACATTTACAAATTAAAAAACCTAACCACCTAAAAAATGAATATAAAATTGTAAAAAATAATAAATAAGTTCCAAAAGACTGTAATCCCAAAGCAACAAATTACAGCACGAAAAGCGGAGAGTGTAAAAAAAATGACGAAACGTCCCGGATTCTTTAGCACGGTATTTACGTAACACACATGTCCGAATGTTTATAAAACGTCGGAGTAGGATTTTGATCCTCCATGTCGCAGTATGTATTACACGAAATGTCGGAACACACGATCGTTTCAATATTTCTCTGCTATCGTTGCTGAAGCTATAAATATAGCAACTCTGGCGAAGAGATATGAAATGAAAAATCACGACGAGAAACTGTAACATAGTACAAAACACGTAACCATATTTTTTTTTTGCTGTTGGTTTAAAAGCATTGGCCCAGTTGTGTTCATTAAATCGTACACCGTCTCTGGTTTTTATGAAATTTCGTGTTTCAAAATTTTATAATACAAATTTAATATGCAACGACTCAATATATATTCTTTTACTATTTCTTTAAATAACAAAAATTTGCAACCGTAAAAAGTTTCTGCATGATATATTTTTCATTTCTTCCCAGCAAGATTGATATCGTAATTTAACTATTAGATTAAAAAACGACCTCTGAGAGGCAAGCCTGTACTGATACCGTGTTGTGAAGGGGATAGTAAATTTCGCAGTCACAACTTATGATAAACAAGAACATAATTCTTGGTTAATTCGCACGAAAACGCTGTTACGTCACGAGAGAGGGAATGGCAAACTTGCGAAACTGGAAGCTTCTTGGAAATTGACGATTTAAGATGATTTATTAGCGGTTTCTATGACTCCTGCACAATTTCGTATACGTCCTCGCAAACAGCCGCTAATTTTGCGTAACGAGATTGTTAGGGGACTGTCCAACATTTAATTAACAATTCTAATAAATAACAACATAAGCTTGTTACAGTTTCTTGTTTCACGATTGAAAAATTGGTGCGTGAAACTCGAGAACCGTGATGTGTGCTTGTTTTACGTCCATGTACACATATGATAGTTATTTGTATGTACATTTTAATGTAGGTGAATATTTGTATGTAGACAATATATATTTTAGTTGTAGATACGCAATGTATTATATATTTTAGATATAGGCACTGTACAAGTGTCTGTTACATTTTCGGCAATATATGAAGTAGTGACATGGTGCACCAATTTAAAGATTAATGATTAATCTCAATAATAAGATTTATACATGTATCTTAATTTCTCTATTTATCGTAGAATAAAAATGAACGAAGAACACCGGTGTACATCACACACGAGAGAGGATCAGTTTCAATTAATTTCACTATCGCATTTCACACGTAACCTATTTCTCACAAGCGTCTTGAACATCCCTTTTCACTTCATCAGTGGGAATCGAACCATCTTATTATGAGTCCCGAGAAAGTGGCGGTACCTTCGGGAAACGGTAGGGTTAAATGCGAGGAAGACACGAGAACGTTAAAAGGGGAATATGGGAACGAAAATCTGTTAGAATTTCGAGGGTCACAGATGGCAAGTGCCGGGAGCAAGGTCTGCTTATCTTCGATCATGAAACTATATCATACCGCAAATATTACGTTCAACCGGTGAATAATGGAGTCGAGAGCTTCCATATTAAGGCTTCGTATACACTGACACGGTTGGTAGCTGTTTAATACTTCTTAACACGCAGGAAATTCTACAGAAACATTTTCGGGAATAACTCTTTCGTTCACAGTATAGTGACGCACCTTATGACGCATACCAAAATAAGCACGATTGAATCTTCATGACGCACCTTATGACGCAAACCAAAATTAGCACGATCGAGTGTTTGTGACGCACCTCATGACGCAAACCAAACTTAGGATGATCGAGTCGTCGTGACGCACCTTATGACGCAAATCAAAATTAGCAAGATCGACTCTTCGTGACGCACCTCATGACGCAAACCAAAATTAGCACGATCGAGTCTTCATGACGCACCTCATGACGCAAACCAAAATTAGTACCATCGAGTCTTCGTGACGCACCTCATGACGCAAACCAAAATTAGCACGAGTTTGGAATTTAATACCGATTACAATTTACATGATCAAGGATAAATTGAAAGTACACCTAACATTTCAACTTTCTTCACTCGTTTTAACATTGCAGTAATGATCACCGACAACCCATGACTTGACCCAGGTGTTTGGACTACGACCCCAGTCAGAATAGAAAAATACCCACACGTATTTTCGGCGGTATTGGTCACAATTGAGTCAAAGAACAAGTCGGCAAACGTTTCGAGTGGTCGAACGTCAGAACGTCACATGGGACTGTTCAAGATGGCGTCCCTTAAACCTGGCTCAGCCTACGCGCCAGGAACAGGGTTGTCTACAGTACATACCGTAGTCAAGCCAGGAATTGGCGCGTGGGAGGCTGACCCAGGTGTTTGGAAGAACTACGGCCTCAATTGGTCAGAAGAGAAAAATGTCGCCTAGACTCACACGTATTTTTGGCGGTAGTATTGACTCTCACCAATTAGGCGAATAATGACAGGCAAACGTCTCGAGATAGTGCGAATAGCAGTGGTTATTGTCATTATTCTTATTTGCCGATATGTCTGGAAGTGTCACGGTGGGGATATGAGTTCTTTTGGTTCGACCTCACGCGCCAATTCCTGGGTTGGCTACGGTAGTCTGACTGACTGACCCCAACAGTCATAGGTTAATACCATAGAGTCGTGCTTATTGCGACTTATACGCACTTATTGGTATTTATTGCTGTCTAAAAATACCTAACTAGCCTGTGGTGACATCTACTGGCAAGTGCTGTCGTAAAAATTTCATTATTGTAATCATCGAGCCTGATCTTATAACTTGACTATGACGTCCTTCATCACAGAAATTATAATTAACAATATTGAAGGTTTCATAAATCTCTATCAGCTGAAAATATATTATTATAGATAGAATAGAATTTTAATGGAAGGTTATTCATGAATTCTCTGTAATACTCGTTGTAACCAACTAAGAAATTGGAACATAAATATATATTTATGAGAACAAAAGTTCTTTTACAATAATATTTCTGTCGCAGTGATTAAAGGGATTACAAAGGAAACGCTGACAAATATTTAATATTCTCATGCGCGAATTACTCGAGAAACGGTGGAACAAAGAAATTGTAATTACTGCTACTCTCTTTTTCCTTCCGTAAACAGTTCGCTGGTATTTTTTTCGAATTTTCTCTTTCGCAAAGCACTTTGAAATTCCTGTCAGTAAATACACTCGTTTGATACCGCATTCTTCGAGTGCGATTAAACGGGTATCTCAATTCAAAACTAATCCGAAGCCGCACTCAATTTCGACTTGAATTAAACTTGCCGATATTAAGATTCCCCGCGTTTGATCTATACCGGAAGAATTCTGTAACTCCGTACGATTAACTTCCGATAAGATAAATAAGCCACGAGGAAAGTTGAGAGACTATGTTATCCGAAGTTTGTCATTTTGAGATTCGAAAGTTCTTATTAAAAATTTCAAACAGAAAAGTTGAAATGAGGAAGCGTGGAGGTATGTGGGTCAAATGTGGAATGAGCTCTGCAAATCCGTGGTTTTTAAATTATTTAAAACATATACCCTTGAATATTCATTCGAAGAAATAATAAAATTTATGAAAGAAGAACAGAATAAAATTATGGAGGTGCACTCAGTGTCCGATGTGAAATTGTGTCCAAATAACTAGATCTAGATCAAAATTAATGATACTACAAAATACACAGAAGTGACAATTGCGAAATAGAAATTGAACGTACAGTATAATGAATTATGTTAAATAATTAGAAGGAAGCGTGAGCAAAATCAATATCACCGACACCGTATAGGATAACTAAAATTTATGTATTGAAACGAAACACGAAATAAATTATTTCAATTAAACAAAATCGTGTAACACCGGCGTTTGTTTGCAGAAACAAGGCTGCTAAATTCCGGGCAAACACGGCCATTTTATCCAAAAGAGTGGAGGATTTCATTCTTGACACATCATATCGCGGCTACCGCTATCTTTCTTAGGGTTTTGTTCTGAAATCGTTGAATTCCATTATCTTGTCTGTCATCTTGCTTCACATTTTCTACGCTCCGACATTTGTTTCGAAACAAAGGCCATGTTTATAAAAGGCATTGTAACATCGGTGAAAGAGCTGCGGTTATGTGAACGGGTAAAACAACTTCACAAAGCTGGTAATTAACCATTATTATGCGGTGAACTGTTAACAAAATCGAGTGTCAATCAATTTGGGTAAAGGTCTGTTGGTTTATTCGCGGTAACTTTGTAAATCTGGCAAGATTAACGACTCTAGGCTTGATTACGGAATTGTTACTTTAGGCATTGTGTACGGTGGTATTGTAAACGGGGAGGCTGTAAACAAATGTGCCAACTTTTAGGTTAGTCAGACATTTCAACGTTAAATTCATTAGAAATATTTAGTGATAAGCTTGTGGAGAACTACTCAAATATTAAGGTGAATGATTTCATTATTGGATTTTCATTATTGGAGTGCGTCACGAGTGCGTCAGGAATGCATCGTGAGTGCGTCAGGAGTGCATCGTGGGTGCGTCCTGAGTGCGTCAGGAGTGCATTGTGGGTGCGTCACGAGTGCGTCAAGAGTGCGTCATGGATGTGTCACGGGTGCGTCACGAGTGCGTCAGGAGTATATCGTTGATGTGTCACGAGTGCGTCACGATATTGTAGGGCAAGGTTTAATTAATATTTTCTTTATATTATTAATTATCCGTTAGGTCAAGAAACGAGGATCGCCGGAGTTTCTCGTATTTCGTCGCACGAGATGTCCACATTCGGTCCAGAGTTGTGCAGGTCCCTGAAAATATTCCCGATATTAATCAACGGTACGAGATTCGCGAGTGAATTTTCCTCTGGATCGTCGCTTTTCTATTCGCCGGCAATCGCATTAAAACCGTTTGTTTCGAGCCTGGATGCAAATATCCCCGGAAAGTTCTAACGGCGGATTCACCTATGACGGATTGCCTAATTTCCTATTATCCCGGCCACGGCAAGTGTTCCGTGTCTTTAGCAGAAACGCGCACATTTCTGCGGGCAATTTGCATGTTGATGTAAAAAGTTTCACTCGAAAATTGGTTCCCCGCCGGCTGAACGTAAACGACCCCGTGCACCGAGCTACGAGCACGCGCGATTCTCGACCTTTTGATGGGCTCAGACACCTGAATACGTAATTTTACCGACAGAAATGAATCTAGCCTGATAAACGCGAACCGTTCTGTTAATAAATTCAGACCTGCTCTACGCAGCTTCAGATCACGGTTAATCGTGCGAACCGGTCTTAAACCTTTGGATCATGACACCAAGTTAAACTCGAGACGCAAGTTAAAGCTCAAATGTGACAAACCTTAATTGTATTTGCGAAGCACTTCATGACCTTGGCAACACTGATTTCATTCAAATTTGGTACATTTATATAGTACAATAAGAGTAATCATCCTACAAAACCATAGAGCGCAACTCTCTAAAATAAGACAGTAATTTATGTTCAAGGTGCATGAGCAGTTCATGATCTTTGCAGCATCGATTTCATTCAAATTTGGTGTAGTTATAGAGTACATTAAGTGTAATCCTTCTGCAAAACTATAGAGTGCAACTCTCTAAAGTAAGACAGTAAGGTGCATGGACAATGCACAGTAGCCTCATGAAGTAACAGATTTATCAAGCCAATGAGTTAAATTTTACAGTACCATAAATAAAAGTTTTTCTAATACTACAAGCAGTATGACGAAATCAACGTCGAAAATTTGACAGCGCGACAAAAAAAAGATGGACAGATATCGGTCAAGAGAAAAGTTGAACGTGACGACTGGCCCTATTTAAAAATTCAACATCTACGATGTTATAGACGACAAGCTTTTAAATTGTAAAGTACATGCCATCGCTGAATTTAGTTCGCGATATAAATTCGAAACGACGACGCTGCAGACACATTTCGGTCTACGTTCAATAAATTGCATTTCTATTTTAGAAGTTGCTGGATTGCTCGAATGTATTCGTGTAAAAGGTACGACTCTGATAGAAACGTATCTGATAGGCTAACTCACAGTATATCCGCTATTTGATACTCGCGGAAGATCCATAAAATCTGGCAAAGTCGTTACAGAAACGCTGGCTGACAGGGTTTATCTTTGGTGTAGTTTTGCTTCGAGCAGACAGTCGTCTTTCAAATTTCTGTGTTTATCTTTCAGCTTACAACGCTGGTTTAAATGTGATCGGATGGAAATCAACGCTTTTCATGTTTCATAAATAGTTTTTCAGTATTCTGAGATGGGAAACAATTTTCGATTACGTTTATATCGAATGAACCTCTTCAGTTTAATTTCATGTTCTACTGTGCAATTATTTCAGTCACACGCTTACAATTTTTATGTGTCTCATGTTTGAAGGGCTGTTACATTAAAGAGTCAACTGTTAATTTTACTGAGAGTTTGCGTGAACCTGTGGGCTGGAAACACAAGATCATATTTGTTACTCTTATTAAATAATATTTGAATTAAAATAATATCTCGTTGCTAATATAATCGTTAAGTATGAAGCTCGATGCGACGCGGTACGGAGCGTCTTGTCGGGTAGCGCAGTCATAAAACAGGACCTCTCCATGGTCCGCGCTAGGCTACAAAAGGGGTACCGTTTTAACCTCTTGGGTACAACGCGCCACTATAGTGGCGGAGACCATCTCTCTGTACGATGGTCCACTATAGTGGCTTTCGCGAATGTCATCGTGACTACATAGCACCATAATTGCTCAAAGAAGTAAATTTAAAGTATATGTAAATTATAATTTAATCGTCAAAAACCATTCCAATGTACTCGCACAGACAAAAAGAGTCAGTTACTAATAATTTCGATGTCCACCACAAACATCACACGCGAAAGACGTGTACGAAGTTAATTTAAATGCGAACAAATACGTTTCGCAACTTTCCGTACAGCCATAATTCGAATAACAACACCTCCTAGTGACTGAAAACAGAATAATGTGGTCTCCGTTTGCAACTGCCTTCATAAAATATATTATTCATAGCGCGGCACGCTGTATACGTTCCTCCAAGGAGACTCATGGAAATTCGCGACCGTAAACTGACGACTTAAAAATTTATAGTCGTTCCTATGCACATAGTTGATCCCGTATGAAGGATCCGAGGTGTTTGCTTCTCGGACGAGGGGGGGAAAATAATTCATACGGACACGTCTCTTCACGGTGTAATCAAAACTTCCGAACAGAATTTGCGTGTTAACCGTGTTCAATTTACATGGTACGTATTCGTACGCGCCCGTTGCAAACCGGCCAAAGGAAAAAAAGGGATAGATGCAGTAAAGGCGGTCACGTTCATGGAAAGCTGTAATTACGGGCTTTGGAATGGTGAAACGAGTTTTCTAATCAAATTACGAGTTGTACAAGCGGCAAGTTTGTTAATAGACCGCGCAAAATTTCTATACTACCGTTTTTACGCGTCTGGATTATATCGAGGAACGTTCATTAAACTTCGCTTAATCGAACAACGTATAACGTTTCTTTTAGCGGAACATGGAGGATATGTTATAACGTTAATTTTGTTATTTTACTGGAGAACGTGTTGGGAACAATTTATGTGGAGTTTATTAGGAGTTTGAGGACATTTTGGTGGTGGAAAAAGGTTTAGGAATTTTTGGGGAATTAATTTCTTATAAGATTTTTCTGGGAGATTTTAGGGGTGGGATGTCAAGGGTTGCAGTATATAAATTAGTGAATTCGTAAGTCGAAAATTTTCTAATTTTCTAATTTACCAAATCTCTAAATTATCAAATTCCTAAACTTCCAAATCCCTAAATTCTCAAATCTCAAAATTACCGTTCCCAAACTCTAAATTATTAAATCACTAAATTTCTAAATTCTCAAAACCCCAAATCCCCAAATTCCAAAATTCTTAATTCTCCAAATCCCAAAACCTCAAATTTCCACCTACTGCAATTTCCAAACTCCCAAATTCTATAAATTTCATTTTTCTACTTAAAATTAACCCAAAAACTCCTCTTCAATAACCTTATAATAATTCCCTACACAACAGAGAACTATAACCGCCATGCTAAGAACCTTCTAATTACAGCGCCCTCACAAAATGGCGGACAGGAGTTCATCATCCTCGTACTCCTCCGACGTTGCTTATTCTAACAAGTTATATTAATCTAAGGTTAGTTATATTAGTCTCAGGTTCATCTCGGATTCACATTTTTTATTCCATCGCCGTTAGTAACACTTGTGCCGGCACAAGATGGCAGCATAATTAATGGACTGCACTTAAAATCGAATTCATTTCGGCTACGTCATTACAATGTTTTGTCGTGTCTGGGACCGATAAATGACAAAATTTCTTGCCACCCTATTTGCGACGCATCAGATTGCTAACTGGAATAAACAATTACTTTGTAATGTGTAAACTGCTCCAATTACGCTGGAATTAATTAACCAATTAATGACGTCGGCTGTTTGGATCCAACTTTTTACCTGTTTTTCTATCTACATTCTTTCCGATTATCATATTCGTGAGGAAAATCTGCGGGTATCGATGTGTAATTAGTTAATTAAATCTCTGTACCGTTTTTCGATAAAATATTTCGCTGAATATTCGATGAATGCAAAATATTTCGACGAATATGGAATTTCGTTATTGAACCACTTTTGAAATTCAGCTTTTTGGTTTAGCTTTTTAATAAATTTTAATTGTACTAAATACTTTTATAACATATTTAACCTTTCACATATATAGAATGTATTGGTGAATAAAATTTTAAATAAATTAAGCTGGTTTAATAAAAAATTCTTTCCAATTTCGCTTGCAAGTTACGTTTGCAATCCCGTTAGAGTTTTTGGGTCACGCAGGTTATGTTTTCATATATTTGCGCAGAAGCGGTTGTACAATAAACAAAATTCAGAAGTAATATGTGTGTACTGACACCTGCCGCGTTTATTTAAAATTTAAATTACTTATAAATTTATTTTACTGTAGCGCTTTAGAGTTTCGGTAACGTAACTGTTGTTGTTGTTTGTTGTTTATGGTTAATCAACGCTAAATTGTAACAGTGGCGAATTTTAACAGCTGTGTAGGATAGTGTTAAAATAAAATTCACCAGAAAAAGGAGGATAATTTTTATATTTTAAGGGTAAACTTTTAAAAATATCTATAGCAAACTATGTTTATAATTGTACTTGTATGTATGTTGTAACAATGTTCATCGACAATTAAGCGTCCAGGGGATTTTTATGTCGAAGTCGTAATATTTATAAGTGAATTGTAGCTTGAATAATTGTGTAGCACCGATATGTGCTTGTAAATAATTGTATAACACCAATATGTACTTGTAAATCATTCTATGACACCAACATGTACTTGTAAATCATTGTATAACACCGATGTCTACTTATTTTTAATGATATACCAAACTAGACTATATGTGTCCGATGTTCCAAAGTGAACAACCTTGAATTTACGTATTCGATGTACCTCCTGTCCATTTCGAGCCTATCTGTCCAATTATCTATTTCACAAGATGAAGATTTTGACGAACAAGGCTGAGGAAAGTTCCATATTTCTATCGAATGCACAAATTCTGGAAATGGAAACCCGAGTGCATTCCCCAAAAAGTGACCTAGCAAGTAATAAACCTAGCAACACGTCACGAATAGGAAACAGCGAATAAAGGACTCTACTACTAAGATCAAGGGTCCTGGCAACCAGATGCGAATAATAAACTAAAACTACTCGATAGAATGTAACGACTCGTTGGGTGTTGCTGCTGCAGGTAAAGAACCTATTGATTTGAACGTATACAAAGTGTTCGGAGTGTCGACCATTCCTTCACCAACTGCTTGCACTTATCCTTATCAACCCTCGGCCACTTATAGACCAGATCACTTTCCCTTTGCGTCCAAATTCCTGAACGCAAATATTCCAATATTTCTGTATCCGGACCCTGTTTTTGGGCAATCTGGGTCAGGCCCATATGCGCCTCTGTACCTATTTTCCAGACACTTATGCATCTGATGCACTTACTAATCTGAACCTAAAATTCCGTTGGAACTACTCCTATTTTTACTGTCAAAAGCAGTATATGAAACTGGGACTCCGAGGAGGGTCAGTAATCTACAGTCTGGCGGTTATACCCGTTCGTAATAATTATACTAAAATAACATGACTACTCGAAAGTTATAAGCTTGAAGAAATGAAACATTTAAAACTTATGTTGGATGATTCAACGACAGGAACTATAAACGATATATTATTGTTGGTAGGAACTTGGATCTAGGTCTGATCCTCTTGCTGTGCTATTGTATTCTGAGACCTAACCTATTTGATGCTATTAACTACGCATAAATCTGAAACTAGTAAATGTCCTAACACTTGTGGACAAGGTGAGTGTACTAATGCTTGTGGACAATGTGAGAGTACTAATGCTTGTGGACAATGTGGGAGTACTAATACTTGTGGACAATGTGAGAGTACTAATACTTGTGGACAATGTAAGAGTACTAATACTTGTGGACAATGTGAGAGTACTAATACTTATGGACAAAGTGAGTGTACTAATACTTGTGGACAAGACGAGTGCCTTAATGCTTGTGGACAAAGTGAGTGTCCTAATACTTGTGGACAAGGTAAGTTATAACCTTGAAGAAATGAAACATTCAAAACTAGTCCTAGGTGACTCGATGACAAGGGAAACTAAAAATTATATATTATTGTATCGGTACAAGCTTGTACCCAATTGCACTATGAGACTGCATTCTCAGACCTAACAGCATCACAAGTTTCAACGCAGTCTACTATTATTTATTAAATTAGTACTATTATTACTCTGTTATTAAGATCTCTGTGAATAATTATAAGTATCTAAAAATGTATTCCACAATAAAATTGAAAGGTTTTGGTGCAAAGTACCAGTGCAAAGATCGTATCACGTTTTATTGTCCCTATACGCGGTCCCCATAACGAGGAATCGATTTTTGATAGCAAATGGACGGAGTAATTCGACTCGCTCTTTATCAGCCGATAAATAAAGATAAACCCCATGAAATTACAAGCGTTTCGGAAGATCGACGGGATCCGTAGCTAGTCGGACATTAAAATGTAAAGCAAGCCGCGACGATGAGAAACGAGCGTCGTCTGGGACCACCTGCAGATAACGACGTCCTATCACGACGACAGAAAAACTTATCGACCCCGAATGCTACGAGGTCCTGCGTGCTTAACCCATTTTGGAATTATACAAATTGCGGGGACATTAGCATTGGACCGATGGGGAGCCAGGAAGGCACCATGGGACAAGAAGTAAAACTCAATCTGTGAGATGTCTACGCTTTATTCCGGGAAATTAACGCGTACCGTATCGTTTTTTATTTATTTATTTAATAATTTTTTTTTAAGGAAATATGATGTAGGAGAAGATTAAATGGGTGTCATATTTTTTTGGATTAAAAATAAGACGAGAATCGAAGTGTCAATATGGACAAGAAATTAAAAAATTGAAAAATTTTTAAATTTAGAAATTGAAAAATTTAGAAACCTAGAAATTTAAGAACCTGAAAATTTACAAATTGACAAATATTTCAATTAATCAACCCACTCACTATCAAACTACTTTCCTCGAACTGTCAAACGAACAAAAATATCTAAAAATATTAATTTTTCTTAATTCTCCATTGTGAAATTTTCGCAGAAACGTGAAATTGACGAAAGATTCTGCAATGTACACATTCCTCTATCCAATATTTCATCGATGCGGTAAAATTCCAAGTAAAGCAATGAAAGCGGCACTTGATTAAATATAACGAGAGATCGTACTATTAATTAAAAAAGAAATTGAATTTCGATTAAACGTTTGATCAAAGTACAAAGAATAACGAAACCATAAAAACTGTGAGTTGTTGCAGATCAGAGGTGAATTTTTCTTGAATATTTCGATAAATAAAATTTAAAAAAAAACAACTAGAAATGATCGACAAATTCTGTCGATGGCAAACAAGCAATATCCATCTTTCAGATTTTATATTGATTCATTAATAACTTGCAGTTTCGTGTCGTTCTTTTTGTACTTTTATATTCGATTTAAAATACAGTGTGTTTTATTTTAATTTGAGGGCTGTGAAGCACTTGGCACTGAAATAGGAATAAATTTTTCGATTTTTAAATAGATTTTAAAAATTGTTAGTTTTTGTGGTTAATTTTATTTTGGTAATTCTGAATTTTTGTAGTTAATCAAATTTATTTGAGAAATTTTCATTAATTTTTGAATATCACAATTTTAAAACTTAACATTTTTTATTAGTAGAGTATTGAACAATAAATTTAATTACAGTAATTTTTCTCAAATGAATAGACTATTATTAGTAAATTTAAAAATTCACATATCATAAGATCTGTGAATAAAAATGGTTCCAAAGTAGCGATACGTTTGCACTGAAACGTTAATGGATCCTTTATCAACAATCAACTAACGATCTGTCAACAGCGAACTAGGCTACTTAAATCACACTGTACACACATCGTGCTTTCACACAACAAATTATCTCACTCGGAAACTGCACGTACATTTGCTGAATTCACTTCTGTCGAGAGCTTTGTTCGAACAGGACCGTTTCATCCTAAACAGTCACTCGATCTCCAGTTTGCATACTTACCATTAGCATCCGATCCCCGAAAGTTTGTTACTGTACTATTTATCGCTCATAATTATTAAATAGTGATACATCGTCTTTCGTGACGTATTTTAAAACATTTTATAAAATTTTTACATTTTATTATTAATTTCAAATTTGTACATTTTATTATTAATGTCAGATTTGTACATTTTATTATTAATTTCAAATTTGTACATTTTATTATTAATTTCAAATTTGTATATTTTATTATTAATGTCAAATTTGTACATTTTATTATTAATGTCAAATTTTTACATTTTAATGCTAATGTCAAATTTCAATGGAATTTCTCTTCAAATATAAAATTTCAAAATGTAATACATTTTAAAGCAATAATTTTCACGCGACGTTAATATTTTACAAAAAATAAAATTAAATCTAAAATGTATGAAAAATATGTAATATTGTTTAATAACAGTTCGAATATTACCGTAACTGTATTCGAGATATTTCGATAGATCGAAGAAAACGTAACGCCATTAAATGGCGGCCGATGTTCAATTAAAATGGCGGACGCGATAGTGATCGATAAAAGGTGAACCAGACTAGCTCTATTAACATTTAATTGTGCCAATTGTGTCCGCACGTACACAACATCTGTAAACTTATTAGCGATTATGTATCGGTTAATTCTATGATTGTATAGTGTTCGAATTGAATGGAAATTGCTTCATTCAGGATGTATAATGTTACTATAAATGTTAGTTGTGCTTGTTACACATTCATTGCTTTGGGACCATTGTTCTATTTGGTCCTCTATGAATTCATAATTTTAATTCTGATATGTTTGAACTATTATGACTTTCTGTTTCCAATTTTGGTTTTAATTAATATTTAGGTTTTAATTATTTGGGAAGTTGGGGAATTTCGGGAATTTTTTAATTTGGGTTTTGCGGAATTGGGGAATTGGAGATTTGGGGAATTTGGGATTTAGGGGATTTGGGGAATTTGGAATCTGGGGAATATGGGATTTGGGCAATTTTGGGATTTGGGAAATTTGGGATTTGGGGAATTTAGGATTTGGGGAAGTTGGAATCTGGGAAATTTGGTATTTGGGGAATTTGGAATTTGGTGAATTTCGGATTTGGGGAATTTGGAATCTGGGGAATATGGGATTTGGGGAATTTGGAATCTGGGCAATTTGGGATTTGGGAAATTTGGAATCTGGGAAATTTGGTATTTGGGGAATTTGGAATTTGGTGCATTTCGGATTTGGGGAATTTGGAATCTTGGGAATATGGGATTTGGGGAATTTGGAATCTGCGGAATCTGTGGAATTTGGGGAATATGGAATCTGGGGAATTTGGTAATATGGTAATTTGGTAATTTGTAAATTTGTGAATTTATAAATTTGTAAACTTGTAAATTTGTAAATTTGCAAATTTACAAAATTCAAATAATAATAACTTCAAATAAAAAAATCCTTGATATGAACATACCAACACACAAATACAAAAATTCAATCGTTAATAGCGATATGCAGCGCGAGTAAAAATTATCATACATTATTAAAGTTGTAAAATCAGATTGGAACGTGTAATCATTTCCGACAAACACTTTCAGAATTCTTATTCTTTGATCAGGACGAAAGAGCGCGCGCAGGATTTACAATTTACTGTGGAAACGTGACATTATGATTCTTGGATTTTTAGATCACGCTGGCGGATGAAGGGATGAAACGTTATTGATGAAAAGAATTTCCGCTCGCTGGTTTTCCATGCGATTTGCATCAGAATAAAATTGAAGATGGTGAATTTGTGATGTGTACCGGTCAATTTTCTTTGCGAATGCGTATTTTATTCGAACGATTCGAAGAATTTAATTAGACACTATTTACTGTGTCACAATAATTCACAATTTTTATGATAATTTGTCTCTCGCATTACTCGCACGATTTTCGAGCATCGAACCAATATTTTCTTTTTCAAAATACTCTCCGCGCAATTATACCGAGGTCGATTTCGCGATGTCTCAAAATTTTATTAAAAATGAAAATATATTTTATTAAGAATAAATAGTTCAGGTGCGATCGTGCGTTTCCGGCGGCGTTCGGCCGACGCGGTCTACGCGGCAACCGGCCGGTCGTGCCATATACCAAAGAACAACGTGTTAGTACAGCAAACTAATAAATATATATCAGTTAATTGTATCCCATGTTTCATTTTCACCCCTGGTCTATCACATACAACGTTTCGAGAGCCAAATTGCGAAATCTCGAGCCGCGAAGAATACTTTGAAAAGCGCGGGAAAATGTTGCTTCTTCGGTTTCGACACCAGATGTCCTGTATATCAAACTGTTAACTTCAATGACGCGTGTACAGATGCATCAAACCGTCCCTTTAATTCCCCATTAGAATACTCATAGCAACGTATCATCGATTATGGTGTTACAGCAATTTCCACGCTTCGGGGAAATTGTTGCTTTTCCTCAGAGACAAGGATCAGTAAGTTCGGTCTTAAAGAAAGTTTGTTGAAATTAGGAGACACGAGCTAATATCCTGTCCTGAAGAGGAATCATTTCAGCCGTTTCCTTGGGCTCGTCCGGGCGTACAAAGCGCACGTACGTTTTCTTTATGCGCGAACGGAGAGGCGCGCGAAAACGGAATGAAGAAGCACAAAAGGGATAGCTGTAAAGTATGCAGCCGATCAATAGCGGGTGCAAAGCGTCGTGTATTGTCCTTTTACGCCAAGAATCGCGGCGTCTAACGTGAAAGGGGCGCAGTTGATGACAGAAATGTGTTTCTTCAAAGGCGGAGAAACGAGATTTATCTGCGATCGAATCGTCTGCTCAGCCACGCTCGAGGAACACCCTTTCCTACCGTGCTTTTGTTCGCCGTGCAACCTCTTCTAGATCTCCGATATATCGATCTTATTTATTTTCTTCCACGGGGAAAATATACTACGATAAATGCTAAATGGTCATTATACTGTTAATACGATAGGAATTTTTGAAATTATTTATATCAGTGACAAATTTTAATTTTAACATAGTCGCATTATGTAAATTATTATTGTAAATATAATAGTAGTTGCATAATATAAATACATTAGTGTTGAGTCTATATACATTAGTATTATAGTCTATCAAGTTTTAAGTATGATCTTATATATTGCATATAAAGTTCAATTTTATATATTGCATATAAGGTACAATTTTATATATTGCATATAAAGTTCAATTTTATATATTGCATATAAGGTACAATTTTATATATTGCATATAAAGTTCAATTTTATATATTGCATATAAGGTACAATTTTATATATTGCATATAAAGTTCAATTTTATATATTGCATATAAGGTACAATTTTATATATTAGATATGAAGTACAATTTTTTATATCAAATATGAAATACAATTTTGTATATTAAATATGAAGTACAATTTTATATATTAAATATGAAGTACAATTTTATATATAGAATATGAAGTACAATTTTGTATATCAAATGTAAACTACAATTTTATATAACAATTTTGTGCATCAAATATAAATTACAAATTTATGTATCAAATATAAATAAAAATTTTGTGCATCAAATATAAATTACAAATTGATGTATGAAATATAAATAACAATTTTGTGCATGAAATATAAATTACAATTTTATGTACCAAACATAAAGTAGAATTATCTGTATCAAATACACAGTACAATTTAATGTAGTGAATGTAACAAAAATTTCGTTAAATGGTAGAACATCATTGGCACTGAAAAGTCTGTTAATCTCGGATTTAAGCTCTCCCTAAAAAAAACTACCCTCCGTTTTCCGATGCCCACGGCTCAGTTATTGTCCGTTCAAAAGAAACAAGTTTCTCGCCACAGTTTCTTTCCACTTAATCATTTTCATCCCTTTAACAGGTCGTTTGTTTGTTCCACGTAATTCGCCGCGATCGAAATAAATGCCACGCAATTTCTCTCTGTCCGATTGTTTATTGCACGTTACAAAATCCGGGGAACACAGCATCGGCTGAATAATACCAGGAATTATTCATGAAATAATGCTGAGCCTGGCCTTCTTATAAATCGAACCTTTTAATTGCCAATGGACTTTTTACGGTGCAATCTCGTATTTCACGATTGTTTAATTCCGTTTGCGATTGTGAATGTTAATTTTTGGGGAAATTCTCGGGTATTCTGGAAATAGTTGAATTAGGTCTGTGACGTGGTGCATTGACAATTGACATGAATTAATTATTCACTAAATCTAGGTTTATTCTTAGGAAAAGATTGGTTAAGACAATTTGGGATACGTCATTTTTAATTTTATTCGGAAAATCTTTTGGCAGATTTTAAATTTTATTCCTGAATTTAGTTTCTGTAATTTTAGAATTTATTGACGAATTTCTGCAGTTTGAAATCTTATTCGCTAATTTAGTTTGCATAATTTTAAATTTTAGTTGTAAATTTAGATTGACAAATTTTAGATTTTATTTGCAAAATTGGTTCGTGTAATTTTTTATTTTATTTGCAAATTTGTTTGTGCGATTTTTAATTTTATTCCCCAATTCAGTTTCTGTAATTTTAAGTTTTAATTGCGAATTTAGTTTGTGTAATTTAAAGCTTCATTTGCGAATTTAATTTGTGTAATTTAAAATTTCGTTTGTAAATTTAGTTTATGCAACTTTAAATTTTATCTGCAAATTTAATGCGTGTAGCTTTAAATTTTGTTTGCTTATATTCTCTATGTAACTTTAAATTTTATCTGCAAATTTATTTCATGTAATTTTAAATTTTATTCAATTTTATATGCAAATTCTAAATTTTGTTTACAAATATACGTTCTGCAATTTCAAATTTTATTTACAAATTTAGTTTATTGTAATTTCAAATTTCATTTGCAAAAGTTTGAGTAATAAATTTATTAAAATAAATGAATTTTCGATATGAAACTTGTCAAAAGAAAGTCTATTATTGAAAGATCACGTACTAAAATAATTTTAAAATAATGACCCAGTATAATTTCCACTCGTTTGCGATAACATTTCAAACACTAATTAGAGCGGCATCCTTAAGGAGAGACAAGTACAGCTTATTTGAAATTGAAACAGGACGCCATCTTAGACTTTCCTGGAAGATAAAATGAGGCCACCCATTGCGTCATTAGTCACTTCAATCCTCTGTACATACTTCATGTTTCCTCTATATTTTGCACACTAATTTACCTTCTCAAAAAGAAAACTAAAGGGTATCTTAAGCAGTCTTATGGGTTTTTTAAAGAGTCCTCACAAGTAATTTCAAATATTTCCTTCAGACTTTTAATTAGCTGAAAGTTGATAAATCACGTTCTAAAACTTCAAAAGTTGCATTTAAATGTCTCGAATCTTTACGAAATATATTATGTCTATGACAAGATTATGGTCGTTTGAGGTCGAACATCTTCAGTTTTTTAAATAAAACCCCCAATTTTTATAGGACGTTTTCAAATCACTGTTTTTTGTGTATTTTCAAAATTGTTTTTTTATTTTACAAATTTTCGAATTTTCAAATTTTCAAATTTACAAATTTAGAAATTCCCCAAATCACAAATTCCCCAAATTCCAAAAATTCACAAATTTACAAATTCCCCATTTCACCAATTCACAAATTCCCCAAAAGTCACAAATTTCCAAATTCCCAAATTCCCCAAATCCCAAATTCCCCAAATCTCAATTTCCCCAAATCTCAATTTCCCCAAATCCCAAATTCCCCAAATCTCAATTTTCCCAAATTCCAAATTCCCCAATCCTTAATTCCCCAATCCCAAATTCCCCAAATCCCAAATTCCCCAAATCTCAATTTCCCCAAATCTTAATTTCCCCAAATCTCAATTTCCCCAAATCTCAATTTCCCCAAATCCCAAATTCCCCAAATCTCAATTTCTCCAAATCCCAAATTCCCCAATCCTTAATTCCCCAATCCCAAATTCCCCAAATCCCAAATTCCCCAAATCTCAATTTCCCCAAATCTTAATTTCCCCAAATCTCAATTTCCCCAAATCTCAATTTCCCCAAATCCCAAATTCTCCAAATCTCGATTTCCCCAAATCCCAAATTCCCCAAATCTCAATTTCCCCAAATCCCAAATTCTCCAAATCTCAATTTCCCCAAATCCCAAATTCCCCAAATCCCAAATTCCCCAAATCCCAAATTCCTCAAATCCCAAATTCCCCAAATACCAAATTCCCCAAATACCAAATTCCTCAAATTCCCAGACTGCAAAACGTACCCCAAATTACCTACTAAAATATTTGATTTAAATAATCACTCCCTTATCCCCTTATACTGCATTATACAGATTAAAAAGAGAATTAAAAAAAAATTACCGAAACCTCCATTTATTAAATTACGAACCTAATGTAATTTATTTCCTGTAGATTGTATAAAACTGGCACGACGGTACCAGAGATCTTTATATAGATAATATTTCGTAAAAATTTGATTGCACGAGAATTTCGTTCCCAGACGCTTTCATAAAATTTTCAATTCGATCCCCTTGTTAACACCGAAGTATTACGTTAATAAGGCTTTTATGCCGAGGCCTTTTCACAGCGGGCGTAGAGCAATTTATTTGAGAGCCGACTATAATGCTTCCCTTTGAACACCAATTTTACTATTAATTTCCATTATCGTAGTCAATAAACTTTTCTCGAAAAGCGTGTCGGATTACTTCATCGCGATGACACTTCTAACAGACGTGCTGTCACTTGCAGCTGTCAATAATTGATCTGATGTACAGGACGTTTCGAAAGAAGTGAACACTTCAGAAAATAGAGATATGCATGACGAGTTCATTATTTTTATATGAACGCTATTTCTAATAAATGTATGACTTCTTATTTACAAATAACAAATCTTTGTAAAGTCCTTCTTCGAACTTATTTCGAAATTTCACATGTATCGAATCTTTGTAAGATTTTAGATCAGTAAGAGATCGAGTAAATTGCTCAAAGCAAAACTAAATTAACATGCTATTAATTTATCTTAATTATTGAAACTTCACATATATCGAATCTTCGTAAGATTTTTTATCACTAAGAGATCGAGTAAATTTCTCAAATCAAAACAAACCTAACTTGCTATTAACCTATCTTAATTATTGACATTTCACATATATCGAATCTTCGTAAGATTTTGAAATTTTACATACATCAGATCTTTGGAAGGTTTAAATACGATCAATAACAGATCCATTAAATCCCGGAATGAAACTGGTAAAAGAGTTAATAGCTCGTTTTCATAAAACCGTGCTTTGTGCCTAGATTTTCGCAAGCGGAAATTTGCAAGCGACGAACCGAAAGGCTTTTTTCAGCGAAACGTTGAAACGTTGTCTCCAAAAGCAAACAGACGTCGAGTTATCACTCGGTGTGCGTGACTTATTGTTGGCGGAAGACAGCGGGAGAGGTATTCGTTCACGTTAGGAAACGTGCCCGGGAAGATTTTTCAACCACAACCAACCCTCTTTACCGTAGCGGATGCAACTACGTGTATTCTGAATGTGACTCGATCCTACATCACGGAATTCGTTTCAGTCCTGTGTCTCGAGAGCCGCAAAAGGCTTGGCGAGCCGGAAAATGAAACTGTTCCAATTTTTCGACAAGAAACAACTTGGATTAGCTTTTTCTAACGACACGTTTCCGAAGGAATCTGATAAAACAATTTCTTCCAAATTCATTGTCGTTTCACCTTTAACGTTTCGAAATATACAAAATGTGGTTTGCATAGTTTCCATCAAATGTACAGGGTGTTTCAGAATAGTAAACTTCGAGCAAAATTTGTATACACTCAATGTGAAACCATAGAAGGGATATCGAGCAAAATGCCTAATTGTTATAACGATATAAACGAAGATATACAAGGTTCAAAGTAACCGTTCAAAAATCCCGCCATCGACTTCGATACACTTTTCAACTACGCCCGATGCGCGCGCAGCTCTTTTGAGGTTATGTTCGCGTTCTTTCGCGGGAGCAGCACTGTCGCAACACGACCGACCAATTCTCTCGTGTTTATTTTTACTTTGTAAACTTCGCTTCCATCGATCCACGGACAAAAATCTAAAGGTTCAGGTCCGGGACCTTGGTGGCCAATGGCGACTATCGGTTATATGGCCGCTCCACACGCATCCATAATCGGACACGCGTTTATATAAAAATTTTACTCGAAATCCATTCCGCCATTTCTCGAAACGGCCCGAAATAGTAGTACTAATTAAATGATGTATTCTGGCATATAAATTTATAAATTGTTCATAGGAGAGGTATAACATTTACTATAATTAGCGTCCATTTTGTAGAACACCATATATTTTAATTTAGAATTATAAGAAATTTCTGTACAAAATAAAACATTTGCAAAAATAAATGCATTTGAAATTACAAAGAGCTTTCATCGTGAATAAAATAAAACCGTGCATCTTAGTTTTGAATTACAAGTTAGAATTGAATAGTTCACTCCATTCCTGACTCTCGAAACTTCCTACCCGAAATGACTTGATATTGTTAGCGAAGTTTCCGTTTCCACGGAAATGATATTTCGAACAACACGTGGCCTAAAGGAATATTAGATAGCACGTAGATGGTAATAGTTTTTCAAGCGTGTTTTAGGAACTCAAATTACATCGAATAAATTCCTCGACCCGTTGTTTCCAGACGTTACCAGGCCGAGATAGCAGCAGCCGAGTTTTACGATAACCGAGTTTTAGGATGGCTTTTAACTTAAAACAGTTCGTGGCTATATACGACAAAACGAAAAGAAACACGAACGCAAATTTAGAAAAAGACAAAAATCCATAGCCCTTAGCATTCGCGGTGCAAGGAAATCGTCTTAAATCTAAGAGAATGTTTTCTCACTTCGTGGCGACGAGTTTTTATTGTCTCCCATTTTTCTCTTTGCTTTTGCATCACCGTCGTCGACAAATTTTATATTTCACTTTTCATTGAGAATTATATTTTTATACTCAAAATTATTTCTGTATAGTCAAGTTTTTGGAGCATCTGCTTTAATATAATTGAGACAATTCAAATATTGTAATTATTGCAATTGTTACATATACAGTTGCCATTTTAGGTTTTGTGTTTCCTCATCGATCATAAAAATTGATGAATTTTGAATTAAAATTTTGATGTGCATGTAGTGAGGCATTACGATATTGAGCAGAGTTTTATTGGACAAGTATAGTTATTCCATAATTTTATTCAATGTTTCGATAGATTTTATTACTTTTTCCACGGAGGAAAACCCGAATGAATATTCAACGGTGTACGTTTTAAACGAACGACAAACCAAGAGTGTTATTTAATGCAGATACTTTGAGTACATAAACACGGTTAAGTACACGGACGAAATTTCGAAGCAAACTTCTCTGTTTAAATTTGTTATTACCTTCGCATAAAAGCAACCCCGATAAATCAGAACGATACATCCAAGCCGAAGAGTTGCAATAAATTTCAACCATCACGAAAGTTAATCCGCCGACACCGGTGAATGCATTTCGCGAACGAATAATTTATCAGCGATCGCGTGAATTAATCCGAGGCAATTTGATTTGTACAAATAACGCGAGGGGTATTTAATGAATTCGGAACAGCCGAGAAATTTTATTGTCTAGCGTAGATTTTCGTGTCGAACGTGTTAGCAACGTGTTATCGTGTACAAATGTTGATTAGGCTAGTGTCGAAACTTACTGGATTGATGAAGTCAGCTGTCACCTATTGCGATTGAAAATTTATACTCAACGATCCTTGATTACAAAGATTATAATTACAATCAAACTAAAAGTTACTGAGAAAATATGACTGAACTGCAGAGTGCGTCATGAGTGCGTCACAACTGTGTCACGAATTCGCCAAGAGTGCGTCACGTGTGCGTCGTGAGTGCGTCATGGATGCGTCACATGTGGGTTCTGAGTGCGTCATGGGTGCGTCACGTTTGCGTCATGGATGCGTCACGAGTACATCTCGAGTGCGTCACGATATTATTTATAATAAGAAATACAATTTTTACATTTGAATACTGATAATTTCTAATAATTATTTTCATACTAATATTCTCAACAATTATCTCAATATTAATAATAATTCTCCCAATCATCTTAATACTATTGCATTATGATTTATTTGGTACTAGCTCTTACTTAACCAATTTCCAAATAATTCTTTGAAATTACAAAATTTTCTTTCAAAAGTAATAACAATTTTGAACAACGTCAAACGTCGAACTTCTCAAAAAACGCATTCACATATGCGTCCACACAAATAGAAGTATTCTCATTTCTATTTCTCCAGCGAACGCAGGAATCAACTTTGAGATTGCTTATCTGAAAAATAAACAAGATCAAAGTCACATGATTTCTTTGCAAAAAGGATACGGTAAAGCGATAAGAAAGTGTGCTCGACGCAACGAAAGTTCGATTCAAAGTTTCAAAGAAATTTCACTGTTCGTAGTTTTATCTAAATCGGAAAAACAAAAGGGGAAGCTCGAAGAAAGGAATGCAAGCTCAGAAGTGTCATGGCGCTTATCCAGATAGCGCGAAATAAAGCATAACAATAAATATCCCGATTTTACCCAACACGGTTACGCTTTTTCTTGCTTTACGGATCTGTAATTTCTTCGTTCGATACACGGTTACATTACTATTCGGACACTGCAATAATTCTACATTTTTTTCTTCTACGAGTGATATATCAAACTTATTTCATGAAATT
This sequence comes from Megachile ligniseca, assembly GCA_945859555.1. NCBI lineage: Eukaryota > Metazoa > Arthropoda > Insecta > Hymenoptera > Megachilidae > Megachile > Megachile ligniseca. The sequence continues at coordinate 5,667,413 of OX243792.1, forward strand.
AATAATTCATGAATTATCGCGTACTGTAAATTGAAAGTGTATAAATAATTTGTTTTTCACTATTTCGATGTGTAATGACCTTTTATATTACTTCTCTCGCAAACTTGTAGAATTAAATGATTACAAAACAGAATTTATGAACGGAGTTTAATTGCGTGAAGAGAGCTCGAATAAAATAAAGTTGTTTACAATTGAATGCAACGCTCGTTCAATAATTTATGCAAAATGTTTCGGTGAAAACATTTACGGTACTTATAGATTTCATGCTCGAAAAATTAGTGCGCCATAAAATTCGATACGTTTTACAATCAAAGGTTCAGTAAATGTTTTCATAAAGCTGGATAAACGTGAACGTAAAATAGTAGATTTACAGATATTGATGGAAAAAGAGGAACGTTAATTTTCTGATTATTTATGAAAATCTTGTTTAAACACCCTGCGTGTTCCTTGTTTCATGCATATGTTTACGAGGATAAATAAACATTTCATGTTTGAACAACATTTCGGTTGATTGCAGCTACTTTGTCGACGGTTATTACGCCATAAGCAGTGAATTTATTTATACTAGTCGGCAAATAATTGAATACGTGGTAAATGTTATTTAATTTTTGGGATTAGAGATTTGGTGTTTGGGAAACAATTTTGTCAATCCAAATTTGAAAATTTCTAAATTTCAGATAATATAATTTTCTAAATTTCCAAACTTGCAAATTTTCCAAATATTCAATCATCCAAACTTCAAATTTCCCTTACAATATTTTCTCCTTACCAAATCTTCCCTCATCCACCATCCAAATGCAACATCCGCACCCAATGCCACCTTCGTGACGCACCGTATGCGTCAATCGTATAACATCCCCGAATAAGCCAACGAATCCAATCCGACTTCTGACACGACCCGATGTATTTTGAATCTATTTCCAGCGATTGAACCATCTTAATTGGCTTCGTCCCCGTTCTATTCCGAGCTGAATGTCGCAATCCTATGCAGAGTATAAAGTGGTTTCCGATATCCACGTATCGTTGACCATCGAGGGTGCACCCGGTGAATGAATCTTTTTCGTACCGATCACTTTCAACATGGCCAACGTTTCTACGATTTCAGTTCTATGATGACTGGTCTTTCGATTTTGAGGTCCGCTGCTGGATTGCTTAATTTGCTTCGTCCACGAATTCACGGTGAACAGGCATTCCCTCGATTCTCGATTGCTTTGTGCATACAGGGTGGTTGGAAAACGTTCGTATTTCATCTTAGGGTTTTACATGAGTTTTTGGGTCGTTTAAAGTTGGAAAGAAGGAAAATGCTTTATTGAACGTAACATTGCTAACGGACACGTAAATCGTAGTAGTTGCATAGTTAATTATTAGAAACTGGTACTTAGGACAGGTTGCTATTGCCGCCATCTTAATCTTCTATCATTCTTTAATCTCATCTCCCATAATAACTGTATAAAGAAAAAACTGTATAAAAGGTACTTTTACTAGCAACTTGACGGTCTACAACCATATTTGCATCATGACAAACTGTACATATACATGGACTTCATAACTGTACATATGCATGGACTCCATAACTATGCATACACATGGAGACATATCTGTACATAATATGGACCCTATACAGTTTGCTAATTTAATACAAGTTTATGAACAGTATGAATTTTATAATAGAAATAGTAATAAAACTAACAGGCTACAGGCAGTAAAACTAACAGGCTACAGGCTAAACTACAGATCAGGACGCACCGCGTGCGTCATCCATGCCTATATAGGTTCCGGCCAAACCGTGCCAGATACGACTTTTTGTCAGAGAATCAAACTTTCTTAGAATGGGTCAAAACCCCCAGGAAAATTGTCAAAAGTGCCGTAAGGTGGCTAACGGAGGAGATGTGGAGGAGGGCAGGATCCCCCCAGCGGGCAAAAGCGTAGTATTAGCAAGAAAATAACATGTACACTGTGACTTGCGTCTGATGCAATGCAAAAATTAAAAATTATTAACCAGTGAAACCTCTGCAACCATTGAAATTTCACGTGGCAAAATATCGTAAACGAATTCGTTTCACTTAAACTCAATCCACTTGTGGTAGTCGACGGTAAAACGCGTCCGCAAGGAGACATTCACCGCCATTTGTATTTTCCGCCAGCGTGTTCGATGTCTTGCCTTAATAAAATCCTTGTAGAAGTTTCACGGATAGAATGAATTCAAATTGCAACGAATCCGTGGAGTGCGAAGTAACTTTTCATAAAACGTCTCTGAATATTTTCGTTATGCCGAGTCCAGTGACAAAATATTCCGAGCAAGTTTTTGGTGCCTCTGACAAAAAACTGAGGAGCGATCCTTACTTTGCCTTGATCAGTCAAGGATTTCCAAAAATTTAATTTGCAATATTTTAAAGCCAATTTTGTCACTAGACTTGATCCTCGAATATCACAACAATGTCGATAATTCTTTTCAGCCATTTTCCCAAATTTGTACTGCATTTACAAAAATCATAAGCGTGATAAATTTTACTTTTGTTCCAACGCTTGCCCGGTTTTATTTACATTTCGACGTGAATTCGTTCTAGTTATTACTTCAAATGATTACTGTTTCTATTCTGTACGTACGCGTATTCAAACTGTTACAATTTTTATTCGTGTAACGACGTTTTGTTCAGGTCACCGCTGCACAATTGTACATAAAATTGCCAGCGAAATTCAATGATTTCAAAGACCGGGTAAAGAATATTACACACTGATTACAATCATTTATTAAACGTTTTTCAATATTGTTTATTTACCGTGCGGTCCATTCATAAATCGTTCATTTGTTAACGTAATTAATTTCGTGTAACAAAAAATATAGGAAATCGATGAGGGAATGGTATTTTAAAATTCCTTTTGAAATGCCAATATGTTCGAATAATGTAGAATTTATTATTGCGGATGGAGCTTTTATTGTACGATATATAAAATGCATAAAAGTCCGTTAAGTGTGGGTGTGGATCGATTTGATCCGTATAAATGTGTATGTGAAGTGGAAATAATTAATATCGAATTGTACATGTTGCATGTGATACATGTGTGTAGTATCATATATTGTATGTTGACAATGACATGTGTAATGTCACACAGTGCACATATGACACATATGTGTAGTACACATTGTATATTAAACATATGTTATTCATAAATTTAAACACATTGCATATGACATATATGTACAATATCATACATTGCACATTACACATTATACTTAACACATATGTGTATCATTACACATTGCATATTATACATTAGTCTAACATCACACATTGCACTTGTCTGTATATGTATATGTAACACTTCACATTGCATATGACGCATACATGTAATATCACATAATGTGCATTATACATGTTACATATCACAAATTACATATTAGACATATGTGTATGATTACACACTGCATATTACACATACATGTAACGTCACCCATTGCATATGTCACATATGTGCAATATAATACCACACGACATATATCACACAGTACACATATGTATCACATCATATATTATACGTAACACACATGTGTAACGTCACACATTCCAAACTACACATAAAACACATGTAACATCAGAAATTGCATATTGCATGTGTAACATGAAACCATACACATAAAATGACACCATACATGTACCACATGTGTGCATCAAAGCATTTCCCGATACCGTGCATATCCCACGACATAAAACTGCAGCAAGACTCGGTGAAAATCTCCCAAAAGCATTTGCAGAGGCCGAAACATTCATAGCACATTTACATAAACACTTTCACCCGTTTCACATGGTAAATAAGCGAGATTCAACGATCGTCTGGAATCTCTCCAGCGGTAAATAATGCATCCACCATTATAGGTGACATTTAGACTAGTAAATTCGCGTTCATGCGAGATCATCCCGCATTCTACGAAGAAGCTGTATCCTTTTCGATTCGATTGCCAGTCTCTCGGTGACCGCGTTCCTCTATAGAAAATGTATTTTCGATGGATACGTTCCAAGAAGCTTTCCCCATTGAAAAACAGTGCATCGAAGTTAGCTAGCAGATCGGAAAAGGGCCACGAAGAGAGAGCGAACAATGCTGGATACGGACTGTTTTCCTTCGAGAAAATGGAGGAAGCAATACGATGGATATGTATTACATCTATTTTACGAGTAATGGGAAATCTAGTCCCTTTGCGCGTGTTTTCCTTTCGCCCGATCGCTTCCAGCGATATTCTACAACTACCTTATCGTGATCAAATTCCACTAGCAATGTTGCACGATCTTTTTGAACGGATATGGGAAATCTTGTTAGATAATTGCGAGATAAAAATGATGCTAAAAGGTAGACATTTTTATCGCTACTATAAAATATTAAGGTTACGATTTATTTTTTACTATTTTCTATGAAGTTTCAACTCGTTTTTTGGATTTTTTGTAAACATTATTTACATTGAATAAAATAAGAGAGTGACATTTTGAGGTTATGTACAATATATTTTAATGGATGGTGAAGAAATGAATGCAGAAATCAGAAATTTACAAATATGGAAAGTTTAGATTTTTTTAATTTTTTGAGAAATACAAATTTTTGCAATTTGGAAATTTGAGAATAAAAAACCTTGTAGACTTTAATGCTTAAGAATTTAAAGAATTTGGAAATTTGAAAACTTGAGAATTAAAAATGCTGGGAATTTGAAAGTTTGTGATTCTGAAAATTTAAAAAATGTGTAAAATTAAAAAAGATTGGACATTCAGAAAATTTGAAAGTCCAATTTCAAATTTAAATCCATTTCAAAATTTGACAATTTAATTTGGTAGAAAATTGAAACTTCAAAACTTCAAATTCTACCTGTAGAATTTTCGAAGTTAAAAATATATTTGACTTTCAAACTGTCCGTTCTACAAAACTCGTTAAATTGGATATCCGAAATTTGTTTGCAAATTGTGTCAATGAATATTAATCTCGAAAGTTAATATAAATTTTATATTACAGAAGCAATTAAGAGCAAAAGTACAGCGAAGTGCCTTCATTAATCTTTCTTCCGTGACGTTATCGTACTTTATTTATTGTATTTAATGAATCTTCGACGAAAATAATTAATGCATTTAAATTTCAATAGGAATAGGAGTCTTTTGGAAGACTAATTAATATTAGATCATGATCGTCCAATTAACATTGAGTAAAAAAAAAAATTACAGCAATCAATATTAAGATAATTATAATTAGAGTAATTAAAAATCTATATTCTTTCTTATTGTACAATTTCACTGTAATTAAATGTAGTATATATTAGAATTTGCAAATTACAGAATTTATATATAAAAATTATTTGTGTAATATTATTATTGTATTGTACATTTGTGAATTTTCAGATTCCTAGATACCTACAGTTTTACAAATTCCAAATTCTCAAATTCAAAAATTTCCAAATCTACAATTTTACAAATCTCTAAATTTCCAATTTCTTTAAATCTCCAATTTCCCAAATTTCCAATTTCTTCAAATCTCCAAATTCCCAATTCCCCAAATCCCCAATTTCTCAAATTCTCAAATTCCCAAATCTCCAAATCTCCAAATTCTCAAATCCAAAAATTGTGCTATCTCCAAATTCTCATATCTCCAAATACTCAAATTCCCAAATTTTCAAAACTCCAAATTCCCAAATCCCCAAATCCCCAAATCCCCAAATCCACATATCCCCTAATCCTCAAATCTCCAAATTCCCAAATCTTAGACCTCCTAATTTCCCAAATACCAAAATTCTCAAATCCTCAAATCCCCAAATTCCCAAAACCCCAAATCCCTTAATCTCCAAATCTCCAAAACCCCCAAATCTCAAAATTCCCAAATCCCCAAATTCCCAAACTCCCAAGTCTCCAAATAGCCAATTTCCCAAATCCCAAATCTCCGAATCCACACCTAATAAATCCTAGAAGCCGACATTATCCGACATTATCCGACCAAATCCGATCCTCGACCATCCCCAACAATTATCCACCATTCTTCGTTAATCTCTCCATCTTCCCAAGACGCTCTCACGAAAACCATCAACATTTTCACCCATCCTAAAAACTCGTTTCTCAAATTCGAAGCAATAACCAGTTTCATACCCGAGCTCATTTATAACCGGAAGATTGTACAAATCCCGGAGACTCGAAAGTTCTTGTTACTTCGCCAGCAAGTGACGTGCCGTAAATCTTGTCGGACGACATATCCGAACGAGTGGATTGCGAGCTGATTTCCGAAAATTAAGAACGTGTGAAACATTCGACAACCTTGAAATATGGTATATCCACGTATTCTGCACAGGTAAAATTCAATACCTACAGGAAAGCTTTCGCTGTGGCTCTATTAATCCAATCTGTATCCCCATTGACAGCCAACGGTGTTCGAAAGGAAAAATTAGAAACTTTAACCTCACGTTCGTGTAAACACTTTTTCAATCGACAACTGATAGAAATAAATATGGAGCTCAAAATTCAATTTATTGTGTACAACGAAACTTTATTAGATAACGTTGCTACATTTTTCACTTATGTTGCACTCTATGTCGATCATGATAGAAGCTTTTAGATATTTTCTTGTATTGCGTTAGATATTTTGTGCAGTTAGTTTATTATTTAGTTTCAAGAAGTTAAAATCCCATAAGTTCCAAACATAAAAGCCTAGAACAGAACTCGAGATTAACCTCATAATTTGAATATAATCTTAAAAACATATTTAAATATTCTATCAACAGTAAAACAATTCTATGATCTTTTGTGTTACAGAGAAATGACAGGATATTTATTACAAATAAATTAATGAATATGCTTAAATCGTTCTTTGTCTTACGTCCGCCATACTTGCACGTTTCGAAATACGCACATGCGCATGTCGAAATCGTAACGCTACCGATTCTGCCTTGGATATTTAAATTGTGTCTCTTTCTAAAAAGTAGTTTCTTGTTGTACTTGCTACAATTATCACACACAATATTACATAATTTAAACATGTTTTTCAATGTCTTGCACTGCAAAGTTTCACGAAAAACAGAGTAGTATTCCGAGAAGTGAAAAAGACTGGAACCCTTGTTAGCGTAAACAGCAGTTGTAAAACACGGAATATGCAGCATAAAACAGTTACGATATTCCCGGCATCAGGCGTCGATAAAACTCAGCAATTTGCTTACCGTCCGAACAAACGTTGAATTTCACCTCATCCACATCAAAGTGAACGATTGTCACGGCTAGTCGGAATATAACGAATTTATTCGTTGTAATTTCGCGTATACGCGGAAAATTACATGAGCCGAAACCGTAACTCGGTCCGCTGTTCCCGACACTTTATAATCCGCCATTTTGGTTGGGGCTTTGTGCGGCAAAATGAATCCCATCGCTGTTGCTTTTGGCCCGTGTATCGCGGATGCATGGTTACACGCTTCTCAAAGGATCGAGGAACGAGTATAAGGCAGAGACGACGGGAAAAACGAGCGAAATATATTTGAACTTTCGATAAATAGGAAAGTTGTTGCCGCACGGGATCTGTGTGTATATGTATACGCAGATGGATCGGCGGTAAAGTGAACGTGAAATATAGCGCGAACGTTGACAGACGTTAATGAGATTTTTCCGACGACTGAATTGCTTTTCTTGTAAATTTCTTTCGTTTGCATTTTTGTTATTTAGTTTTTTATATGCAAATAGGTAATATGGTAAGGAAATTATAAGAAGTATAATGTAGTGGAGCAAATGGATGATGTAGTAACTTTATTTGATGATGTAGACATTCAGTTTGATGATGTAGCAATAGCACAACTCATGAACACCCTCAAGTCTGCATATCCGACGTTCCGAACAACCTCGTGTCTATCTGTCCAATTGCCTATTTCACAAGATGAAGATTTTTACGAACAAGACTGAGGAAAGTTCCATATTTCTATCGAATGCACAAATTCTGGAAATGGAAATCCGAGTGACATTCCCCAAAAAGTGACCTAGCAAGTAATAAACCTAGCAACACGACACGAATAGGAAACAGCGAATAAAGGACTCTACTACTAAGATCAAGGGTCCTGGCAACCAGATGCGAATAATAAACTAAAACTACTCGATAGAATGTAACGACTCGTTGGGTGTTGCTGCTGCGGGTAAAGAACCTATTGATTTGAACGTATACAAAGTGTTCGGAGTGTCGACCATTCCTTCACCAACTGCTTGCACTTATCCTTATCAACTCTCGGCCACTTATAGAACAGATCACTTTCCCTTTGCGTCCAAATTCCTGAACGCAAATATTCCAATATTTCTGTATCCGCACCCCGTTTTTGGGCAATCTGGGTCAGGCCCATATGCGCCTCTGTACCTATTTTCCAGACACTTATGCATCTGATGCACTTACTAATCTGAACCTAAAATTCCGTTGGGACTACTCCCATTTTTACTGTCAAAAGCAGCGTATGAAACTGGGACTCCGAGGAGGGTCAGTAATCTACAGTCTGGCGGTTATACCCGTTCGTAATAATTATACTAAAATAACATGACTACTCGAAAGTTATTAGCTTGAAGAAATGAAACATTTAAAACTTATGTTGGATGATTCAACGACAGGAACTATAAACGATATATTATTGTTGGTAGGAACTTGGATCTAGGTCTGATCCTCTTGATGTGCTGTTGTATTCTGAGACCTAACCTATTTGATGCTATTAACTAAGCATAAATCTGGAACTAGTAAATGTCCTAACACTTGTGGACAAAGTGAGTGTACTAATACTTGTGGACAAAATGAGTGCCCCCATACTTATGGCCGAGAGAGACTAATGAGTATCCAAACACTTATGATCAAGAGAAACCATAGTGAGTCCCCACACTCATGACCGAAAGAAACTAGCAAGTGTCCCCACACTTATTTCCAAGAGAAACCAGTGAGCATCCCAACACGTGTACATAAAAATATCATGCACGATCGACAGCCAATGCATCATTCGCCGTTCCCGCCATCTCCCGTTTCAATACTTTCCCACCGCGCATGAATTCGTTACACGGATACAGAATAGCCATCGCATTCGCGTAAATGAGTACTCGAGCCAGCGTCCAACTCCCGATGAGTTATACGCATTCGACGTGGTCGTTTTTCTGTCGGTGTACGTCCAGAGACCAAAGCGAAGAACGATTTTCATTAGCCAACGAGAACACCGTAAATCGTGGCTCTTTTAATCCGTACTTTGTTCGCTGTTGTTTACGACACGCCTTCACACGAGACGTGCTGTTAATGTAACAATTTAGCGTGCAAGAGAATTTCTCGGAACGTTCCTCTGACTTCTTTGGTGATTTATTAGTTAGCTACATATTCGATTTTCGAACGAAAAAAAGACCGATATTTGACGTTGGTACTGTAAAATTATTAGAAACATACTTTTTAGTATTTAATTAATTATTAATATTCTTGATATTAACTTGCAAGAAGATGCATCAAACTTCTCATTTAAAAAGTTTTAAAGTTGCAATCTACCAATATCAAAAATTAATTTTCTTGAGGTTCGGTATTTTTCGTTCAATCACTTAATTAATCAAATTAACAATTTACGAGCAATTTTCTAATGGACCAGAACACGATTGATATCGTATATCGTTCTTTACCGAAAGATGTTGAGTAAAATTAGAACGGTTCTTGCCAAAGTTTGCGTGCAAGATCCACTCTCGAGTTGCATGTATAAACTTGCAAACTTTTGAAATTGCAAATGCACCGCAATACGAATATATGTCGTATGAATTCATCGTGTTTCAGCTCAAGTTTCGCTCGGTTGTTTTGGAGTTGCTAATTTTTCACTCCTACTCTGCGCAAATTTGTTTTCACGCGTTTGCAATTACTGATAAACTTCACTACGTTACTTGTGACGTTATTTAACGTTCAAAATACGCTTATTTAGCTGTCTGACGTTGAACGAATAAATTGCACGTTTGTCACTTTAATCATGGAAACTGGTTTACGATATCTTAAATTATATAACTTGGAATTATAAATTACCACGCGCTGGAATCGTAACGCATCGAATTACCACGCGTTGGATTACCAGGTGTCGAATTACCACGAGCTGGAACCGCAACGTATCAGATTACCACGCGCTGGAATACCAACATATCGAATTACCATGCGTCGAATTACCACTCGCTGGAATCGCAACGTATCGAATTACGACGCGTCGAATTACCACGCGCTGGAATATCAACGTATCGAATTACCACGCGTCGAATTACTACGCGTCGAATTACCACGCGTCGAATTACCACTCGCTGGAATCAGAGCGCATCGAATTACCACGTGTCGAATTACAACGCATCGAATTACCACGCGCTGGAATCGCAGCGTATCGAATTACTACGCGTCGAATTACCACGCGCTGGAATATCAACGTATCGAATTACCAACGCATCGAATTACCACGTGCCGAATTACTACGCATCGAATTACCACGTACTGGAATTGCAACGCATTGAATTACCACGCGCCGTAGATTAAATTTTCCTATCAAGATAAAACAATCTAAAAATCTCAAAATGTCCTTGAATTTTCAAAATTGTTTACACCGAATAAACAAGTGGAGCTTCACAGATCGATATATTTAGAATATTTACAATACGAACGACGAACGTTATGAAATTCCTTACCGATTTTCTGTTGACGAGAAATGTAACGCTTTCTACTATATTACGTTTCTTTCCGAACTCGCGTCTCGTGCAACAAAGGGAAATCTGACATTTCGTAGAAAACGTAGAAAGATATAAAATATCCTGCTGTTACGTATGAAAGAAAATATCGCAGAATTTCTCAGCTCGACTGCAGGTTTCGAATGACGCGGGCTTTGTTTGTTGAACCAAGCAAACGAGGGTTGCAATTTCAAAAACAGCGCACGGTAAATTCGTGAGATACGCACATTTTAATTTCCGGATATTCAGGTTTCGCGAATGAAGCGTAATTTTTTATCGAATGCTCTTCGGTTCTAGTATTTATATTCTGAAATACAGAAATTTTACAGAGATGTACAAATAGTTACTTTTGCAATTTTGAAGATGGTGATAAATCGTATGTGGTAATTTTTAACGAACATCGAAAATTTCACAGCTGAATTTTTATACGAGAAAAATATTGAGTACAAGTCTAAATTAGCAGTAATACCTTTAACCTTCATTAGGGTACCTAAAATACCTCCACAAAAATTATTTTTGCGACAAAACAGAGTTTGGTTAAATTTTCCCAGCAACCAAATCGTGTAAGACGGAGGCGACGCAGTTCAAACAAGCAATCGGTAGAGTAAATCTCGAAAGAAAATAATGTAGGTACATCGTGCACGATGTCTCCGGTGCTCGATCACGATCCGTGGCTGATTCCTAACGCCAGGACGCACAAAACACGGCCAAACATTATCCGCAAACAGACCAGGCGGACTTCGATAAGAGGGAAACGTTTTAACCGGTCGTAATCGAGGAACCATCCCTTCGCGTCGGGTCAATATTTACTTCCGTCTTGTTACGAATAAAGCCGATGTTTACGGGCCGTCAACATAAAAGGAGCCGTGTATGAATTCGTCGTGAAAAAGCTTTACATTCGTGCGCGAAAAAGAACGTGTGTCTGCGTTCTGACGGCTGGCATGAAAAACGCATCGAGCCCGTGGCATGAAATAAAAGAGCACCAGCCATGTTGACAAACACGCGTGCATCATCCCGTTGAGAACACACTCGAATCGTTGAATTATTCAACGGGGTTTATTAATAATTAATAGTAACCTTAGCCCGGACGAGAGGCTGCGCAAGGAAAGTTCCGCGCACGGTAATAACGCGGACAAAATGGCGGACTACCGTGAATTTTATCACTGCATATCTTCGAGTATTTAACACTGTTAAAATGCTTTTTCATTGGCAATTTATTTATTTCAGTAAATTTCGGAGATTTTTTAGAGAAGGTTTGCAAATTGATCTGAATTTTATGTCGTGTCATTGCGCGGGTATTCAATATTTTTTCACCAAATTTTGCGTAGAGGTAGATCCGATAGTGTAGATGATTTTAGGATTAGTTTTGTAGTGTTCAAAATTGTAGGAGGAATTTTTAATATTCAAAAAGTAAATCTGAGGATAACCTCTTCAAGTATAAAACACAGGAATTTCATGAATATTTCATTCGCTTATTGAAGCTACATTCTTTTAACTCTTTTGACTCTTTTAGCTCTGCCTCAGTTTAATAATTTTACATTTGTTTAAAGTCGACTGACAGAAACTTTTAACAGTAACTCGAATCGAAAAACTTTTATACAAAATATACAAAGTTTAACTAGTTAAAAATCATAATAAAAATGATGGTGGGGGATGAATGGAGAACGTTGAAATTAATTGCACGCATTGTGGCAGCTCCTTGAAAGCACGTATGCACGTACACACCGATAAATCCTTTCACACGATCTTCGTCCCCGTTCATTCCCATTTTTCTCAAAACCTCATTCTTTCTTCCCTTCTCTCCTTTTTCTTGTCGAAGGATCGGATCTATACAATCACGATTCATCCGTCAATCTATCACTCTTATCGATTGATGCCACCTTCCCTTACTTTTTCCGTGGCTCTTTCTTTGCGACGTGGCCCCCGGTCTCGTGGTGGACGGAATTTTCGCTTATTCCGCGACACTGTTACATTCCAGAGATGCATTAAAGTCGACCCAGATTTTTAACGTACTTTCGGATATTTGTGCATGGGAAATTAAATTGAAAGTTTGTGTTCACTTTCATAAAAAAAGGGAAGATGGAATAGAAGTTTGGTCACTTTGCAGGACTCGATCCTAGGATTGTTAGATTCGCAGACAGGTACTCTACCACCATAACCAAAACACACTTTTCGACTCTGTGGCCACAATATAGTTCCCTCTATCAGATTATAACTCCGTCACCAGTGCCGACACAGAAAAGTGTCAAAGAAGAAAGATGAATGGTTCAAAGAGTACTATATTCGTGGACCAAGTTTTTAAAACAAATATTCTCCGTGCTTTGAATTATTCCAGTAAAATTTAAAGGTTCCCACATTATTTACACCTTTTAGTCAATTTTTTGGAGGTCCAAAATTCGTTAATAAACAATTCATCAACGCTAGCATTATGCACCCCCTGTTTTAAAGTAAGTAAATGCTGTTCGCATTTAAATTAACTTCATACACTTTTGTGGTGGACATCGAATTTATTTGTAACTAACTCTTTTTTTGTCTACACGAGTACATTGGAATGAAGTTTTTGACGATTAAATTATAATTTACATATAGTTTAAATTTACTTTTGTTTGAGCCACTGTCGTGCTATGTAGTCACGATGACATTCGCGAATGCCACTATAGTGGATCATCGTATACAACGATGGTGTCCGCCACTATAGTGGCGCGTCGTACCTGAGATGTTAAAACGGTACCCCTTTTGTAGCCTAGCGCGGACCATGGAGAGGTCCTGTTTTATGACTGCGCTACCCGACAAGACGTACCGCGTCGCATCGAGCTTCATACTTAACGATTATATTAGCAACGAGATATTATTTTAATTCAAATATTATTTAATAAGAGTAACAAATATGATCTTGTGTTTCCAGCCCACAGGTTCACGCAAACTCTCAGTAAAATTAACAGCTGACTCTTTACTGTAACAGCCCTTCAAACATAAGACACATAAAAATTGTAAGCGTGTGACTGAAATAATTGCACAGTAGAACATGAAATTAAACTGAAGAGGTTCATCCGATATAAACGTAATCGAAAATTGTTCCCCATCTCAGAATAATGAAAAACTATTTATGAAACATGAAAAGCGTTGATTTCCATTCGATCACATTTAAACCGTTGTAAGCTGAAAGACAAATGCAGAAATTTGAAAGACGACTGTCTGCTCGAAGCAAAACTACACCTATATTGTTTTCTTTCATCAGGAATGACTTGCAAATCACCAGATATGAAACCGCTCCTTATATTGCATCGTTCCATGGCAGGACAATGGTAGAAATTCGCGAATTGATTTCGCGTTACTCGAATTATAGAAAATCGATGCAATTTCTGTTATTAATCGGGCTATTTCCACCTCGTTTTGATTACCTCTGTCCAAGAGGCAGGCTATGCAATTTTCCTGACATCCTGCTGGTACGTGTTCTCCAATATTGACGAGCATGCAATTGCCCCTATTGTCTGTTTAATTATAACAGTCTAAGCTGGTGAAGTGACGATATCCAGGATCGAATGATTCAGGTAAAATACGTCCGTGGAACGAGAAAAATTTCTTTTATCGCGTGCCGGCACGAGTCAGATAAATTTCGTTTTATTAGCAACTCTTGAACGAATTTCTCCATCGAATGGGTTCCATTAGAAGCTGGAATTTATCGTTGACAGAGTTCACGCTTTCGATGCAATTAAACCTGCTCTCGAAATCTTTAATCATTCAGTTAAGGACCTTCCGGGGTGTTTAAGGAATCTTCATGGTGATCACGGCGCTTTTCAAATCTGAAATTTTTTTGAAGGTGGTAGTAGGTGGAAATAGAGAAATTGAAAAATTTGGGAATTGGAGAATTGGGAAATTTGATATTTGGAATTTGGAAAAGTGGAAAATTGAAAAATTGAAAAATTGAAAAATTGAAAAATTGAAAAATTGAAAAATTGAAAAATTGAAAAATTGAAAAATTGAAAAATTGAAAAATTGAAAAATTGAAAAATTGAAAAATTGAAACTGTCGAATTTTAACCTTTCCCTAATGCCTTATTGAATTCACAAATCCAGAAATTTGAGAATTTATAAATTTGTAAAATAAATAATTCATGAATAGATAAATATGTACATTTTGATGTATGAACAGCATCGAGAAATGAGTAACGACACCAGTAAGACGCAAACGAAGAGTTGAAGGGGAACCTTGATAATTTAAAAGCACGTGCTACGTGTTCACGTCAGTGCATGTTTTATGCAACAGGGTTGCGCAGTACGTATGCAAAATTCAAAAATCCACCCGAAAGATTCTTATTACCATCTTTACGGCCCTTTTTCCACCTACAAGTTGTATATGCGCACGTACCGGGGGACCAATTCCTACTACACCAATTCAGCTCTGTACTTTTAATAAAGATACAGAAAGCAAAACGGAAAATGAACGAGTCTAGACGCTGCACAATATGAAATTTATGAAATATTCAAATTTATGATATTTATGAAATATTATAAAAAGGACCAAAAAATTTGCAATTTTATACATTCAGAAATTTGGAAATGTGCAAAATCCAACAATCAGAAAATACGCAAATTTAGAAATTTGGAAATTCAACAGGTTAGTATTCTTCAACTTTTGTAAATTTAAAAATCTGAAAATTTGTCAATTCAGTAAAAAAAAATGTTCAATATCCTGAATTTGTAAACTTAACCTAAAAATTCATAGATGCCCTAACACTAAATTTTTGGGATAGCATTTTTCCCCAGCAACGAGTTCCGCGTTCAAAGATCAAACAAAATTGCAAACATTCTTGCGTACATTCGGTATATTGCAATACATGCAAAACGACAAGCTTTTTTGCGCGTTTTATCTACGAAATGGATTTCACGCGGGAAGATCGTATCATCAATGTGAATCGCGTATTTTCAACGAGTAATCTCCGAATCGAAAACAGTTTTTATCCGAGGTTAAAAGCGACAACATTATTAATTCACGAGGAGCGTGTTTGTGCGATAACCGAGCCGCGTTTACGATTTTTCATCGCGAAACGTCGACCATTTTGACGGCTGCGATTATGCGATTGCTCAAATTAAGTTCTGTGGCTTTGCTATCAACGTTGGTTAAACTCCATCGTTTTTCCTTTTATCAACGAGAGAACTATATCATTGAATAGTGGCTTCATCGTTAAATCGGTTCGATCTTAATCGTTAGAGAATTGTCTGAAGAGGTATTTTATAACCTTCAACTTACACAAGTTAGGTTAAGTTCAAATATAATAAAATGAATCAGTACTTTAAGGTACTGCTGTATACCACATACTGTTGTGTACTAATAAACATCAGTACTATATTAAAAAATTATAAACACCGAGCTAATGTCACACACGTGGTTATAAATTTCTCCTCCGCCATTTTTGCTGAACGTATGCTCCTGAGACTCGATCTGCATTTGTCTGTTTCTTTGTCTACACAGGCCGCCATTTTGCGTCCGACTTGAAATTTTGAGGGTAGACTCGTGAGACAGCCTAAAGCTGTATAGATTTTGGCGACAGGAACCCGTCGACGTCGATCGTCGAATCGATAAAAACCGTTTGGTATCGTTTCGATAATTTTTCACGCATAGATCGACTGAAAGCACGTTAAAGCTCTATAACTTATCGTCGACGACAATACTTGGTCGTCATCGACGTCGGTCGTCGTGAAATCAACAATAATCCTGTTCGATATCGTTTTCGATAGTTTCAGACACGTTTACGTTTGGACTTTAAAATCTCTGCGTCTCTTGTTCCACCTGTATGTTTACGGTAGCTCGAAATTTGAAATGCACTCATTCTGGCACCTGGTAGACTATAAGCTTCTGGCATCCATCTAGGTTAACATCCAGGTTGGTTAGCATCTACGTTAGGTTAGTATCCAGGTAGGTTGGCATCCAGATTAGGTTGTAACGCAATTATCAAGTTGTCACATTGTCAAACTACCATGTTCCCAAATAAACTCACCAACATATCAAATACCTAAATTATCAAGTTAAGTAAATTATCCACTTTCTAAATTTTATCTGAGTTTTATCAATAATCTTGGAAATTCTTTAATTTTCCAAATGTCCGATCTTCAATAGATATAAGATTAATATAATTAATAATTGTTGCAAGTTAAATATAAAAATAAATCAAAGAAACAGTGATATCACGTCTCCACAATACCGCCATTTTGCGTAGAAACAGTGCAGTGCTCCCCAGTGTCTACATACACAACTCTGTATGTAGAGATATATGTACGTGTACATGCATATATGTACTTCGAGGTTGCATATTTGAATGCATTCATGCGATCTCTAACTTTGCGCTGATGTATAAAGTTAACATTGAAACAAGCAACTAATATTTTTCAGGGACTTCAAAAGATTTGATGTATCAAAGAGTATTTCATACTTCCACCGGCGATGGTTCAGAAACTCTCGACAACTTTCGACCAATATTCTTCAAACAAAAGCGAAAACTGAAAACGGGAAAAGAGAGCTCCCTTTCGTTTCGAACTGAAACGAATCTACAGCTCGAACGGAATTTAAATTAAAACGAGATACTCGTGTTATTTGCTCGCGGTGATTTTCAATCGTTCCATCTATCTGGACACAATTTTTTCCTGCGTTCCAATCATTAAAACTTCTCAGAGACAGAGTAAATTTGAAAAATAAACCGAATGCCTACGTGTCGTTAGAAATTGAAATCGTCGTTACAGAACAAACTTGAAGAGATTTAATAAATTGCGATCGGTCGATTACGATTATGTGCCCCATATTGATTTTACGTCTAATGAGACACGATTTTGGGGATTTTGGAGATTGTGGGATTCGGGGACTTTGAAGATTTTGAGATTTAGTGATTGGGAAATTTTAATAATTTGAAAATTATCATAATAGTAATTTGATAATTTGAAAGATTGCAAAATCTGAAGACTTGAAAAGTGTGAAGCTAAAGTATCGTATTGATAATACCAAGGCCATAGTTTCCACCTATTACCTCTTTCCTCCACCGTTTCCTTTTCTCTTCACAACTCAATCGCCGTCGAACGAACTGCCGGCAACATCCACTCAGTTGAAACAGATTTTGCATGCGAACCAGAACAATGAACTCGGACAAATTTAACAACCGGGAGGACAGACTAGTCCACGGCTAATACAATTCACATTTCGTCGAGCGACAACGTCCGAGGGACTTTTGATAGTGGCATTCCTCTCTAGCATCGAAAGCTTTACAACTTCGCTTGAAATGTTCCCTTCCGCGATTGGACTACTTCCAAACCATCTGCACTAATTCAGTCCGACTTACAAACTATAGAATTCGCAGGAATTCCGAAAAGCGGGAGAAATTGAGAGGGACGCGGATGAGGCCAGACGAAAACAATCGACACATTGTACCAGGACAATGCGATTGAAGTGCAATCGTAATCCTGCTAACAAGTCAATTTCTCTTCCACTCTAATGGCGTCTATGATGTCCTCGGATTAAGTCCGGCACTTTATGAAAGTTTACCAATTACTATAATAATCAGATTTCGAATGTTATTTCGATAATTTACCTGGAAGGGGAATACGTTTTACGCATTTCGATGACCTTGAAATATATTGTCAAGGACGATATTTTTGACAATTTTTCTCTTTGCATATAGGTGCTATTCGGCCTTAATTGTGGAGATATTTGCAAAAATAGGTTTCATGTGATAATTATTTGTAGGAGGACACACGTTTAACCAATTTCGATAATCTTGAAATATGTTATCAAGGTTAACATATTGACCAACTTTACTCTCTATATATAACCGCTGTTTGGCCTTAATTCTGGAGATATTTCCAAAAATGTGTTTCATGTGATAATTATTTACAAAAGGACACATACTTAATCGATTTCGATGACCTTGAAATATGTTGTCAAGGTTAACATACTGAACAACTTCACTCTCCATATATAACCGCTATTTGGCCTTAGTTTAAGAGATATTCTCAAAATTATTATTAATGTTGTAATTATTTACTGAAGGTCACACGTTCCACCAATTTCGATAATCTTGAAATATGTTGTCAAGGACACTATACTGAACAACTTCACTCTCCATATATAACCGCCATTAGGCCCTAGTTTGAGAGTTATTCGCAAAAATGTTTAATTCAATTAATTATTCGAAATCTTGTCAAACACTAATTTCAAAGAACACGTTCTAATTCTATCAAAGCACAAAGTTATTCGTCTATCGAAATGAGTACATTTCATTTGTTTCTCGATATCATAAATCGATACTACATAGATTCGTGTCATGAACTGATAGCAGAAAATGGGTTGCAACTATCACGTTTGATATTCGAATGGAAACACACGAGCGAGAAATTTCTATTATCCGAATATGATCGGACACACTTTCGCGCATCGAAACCTCCATTAAACGAACTTTCCATTATCTGTACTCGTGGTAAAACATTAACGATCGATTATCCACAAATAAATTGACGAATTAACGTGCATAATAATGCGGACACCCGACCTAATAAGTCATACCATTATACGAATTTTAATTGTTAATTACATTCCTAATTAGTTGATCCTGGTAAACGATCAGATATTCATCGCACAATAATTATAGTCCATAATTAATCGTTGCTATGCTTCTCGTAACGCACCATTTGCTGATAAAGTAATTATTTGTGTCAAAATTGCCGTGCAATTATTCACAAATCAAAATATGATTATTTTGAAAATTCGGACAAGTACACTTTTGCGGAAAATGAAAATAAAGATAGATGAAACTTAATATATTTTTATCTGTAAGCAATCTAGTGCTTCTGCTGTCCTACTGTGCAATTATTTCAGACACACGCTTACAATTTTTCTGTGCCTTATGTTTGAAGGGTTGTTACAGTAAAGAGTCAGTTGTTAATTTTACTGAGAACGTTTGCGTGAACCTGTGAGCTGAAAATACGTTAAGTTATCGAGGTAAGGAAAGGAGAAAAACGGAAAAATGAGAATATAATCGAGTTTTCAACCGGTTAATCGTCTTCGGAAGTGAAAAGGAAGATTTCAAGTAAATGTTAACCCATAATTGAAAATGAAAAATAAATGCGGCCAATAAACGGGACAAAGGCACCGGGGAGTTCGCAATTTTCTTCAATGGAAGGTTTTAAAACCTTGATCGCATCTCAATCGTCGAATTGAAAAGAAAGAAATTGCGTTTCGCTCGGAGACGATTAAAATTTCCAACTACTTCCACCGTCCATAAACTTTGAGCATTATTCATCACCGGTTCGACGGAATTTCCGTTCGTAAGAAGGAAAATTGAAGACACCGAAATCATAAAAGAAGAAGAAAGAAAGAAAAAAGAAAGGAAATGAGTAAGAAAACGCTGTGAAATGCTTCCTTTGCTACATATTATTCCTTTGCCGTCGTAAAGAGCCCGACACCGGCTTTCGGGCGAGCTCGTAAAAAGGAATCTGCAAAGAAGTATAATAAACTGGAATGCTTCGACAGATAAGAGATGTTCACGAGGATTCGTTTAATTTTTTCTCTGGTAAATATACTTAACCCCTTGCCGTACAATTTATTTGTCAGATGCGTCAGTCAAAATTAATAATTCATGCTAAATACTAAATTATATACTAAATAATAAACCGCAGACGCTTATTTTATCGGGAACATTAAAATATAATCGAGTACCGATGAGTATTGTACGAATGATATCCTTATAATGAAGTACCAAGACTGAGGCTTCAATGGCTCAGGCGGTAGGGGCTCGGACTCGCGATCGAGGGGACTCGGGATCGAATCCCGGCCGCGGCGAAAAATCTTTTTCTGTTTCGAATTGTTGTTATGACTTTCGATCACGGTAGGGGTGGGGGGAGTTGGAAACAGGTGTCGGGGAGTGGGGGAAAACGGGCCGTAGAGCGAGGAAGGGGGGATAGGGAGTGGGGGAAAGTGGGAGAGCAGAGACAGGAAGGGGGGAGGATAGGGAGTGGGGGGAAAGGGTAACAGAGCGGCGAGGGGGGGGGGGGGGGGGAGATAGGGAGTGGGGGAAAACGGACCGTAGAGCGCGGAAGGGGGGTAGGGGGAGTGGGGGAAAGTTGGAGAGCAGAGGGAGGAAGGGGGGGATAGGGAGTGGGGGGAAAGGGTAACAGAGCGGTGAAGGAGAGTGGGGGAAAGTGGGAGAGCAGAGCGAGGAAGGGAAAGGGAGTGGGGGAAAACGGGCCGTAGAGCGAGGAAGGGGGAAAGAGATAGGGGGGGGGGGGGGGGGTAAGGAAACTATACAAGACGGGTGATGGGAAATTAAGAAACCAACAAGACCAGGGACAATGGGAAGGAAGAAAGGGGAGAGAAAGACCTATATAATAATATTTTGCAGTTACAAAGTATAATAATAATTTTGTACTTGCAAACTATTCTCAGCAATTCTTGACTATACAAAAATTATAGTTGGGTCTCTCTTTCAAGTTGAAGAATATTAAAATTTGGCGTAAGATTTGTTACATTTGAGCTGTGCATCACGAGTGAAATTCGTGAAAATACGACAAGGGGTTAATCAGAAGTCGCGGAAAGAATAAAGTTCGTGTAATTCGATAAATATTTAACGTGGAATCAGAGAACCTTGATACGGTTTCTATTATGGGAAGATGATTTTGTACGATGGAAAGAGGTAACAATTATTTTAAATGTAATGGAATTGTACGTATAGTGATAACAGTTTGGATTTGATGGGATATTAGAAGCAGTATATTGGTTTAGATGTACTGATCGATTGATTGGTACACTAATTAAAATTACGGATATTACAACAGAACTTTTCAATTTTTCAATTTTTCAATTTTTCAATTCTTCAATTTCACGATTACTCAAATTTTTAATTTTGTCAGTTTTTCCAATTTTACCAGTTTTGTCAATCTTGTCAGTTATGTCAATTCCTTCAATTTTGTTAATTTTTTAAATGTCAATTTTATCAATATTGTTAACAATGTAATTTCATCATTTTCCAGTCTTCCAATTTATGAATTATCCAGTCCTTCAGTACTTAAATAATTCAATTGTCCAAATTTACGTATTCATAACTGTCATTTAAAAATTTAGCAGTCTGGAATATTTCAGGAGTTCGGATCTTGCGAATTAAGAAATTTTTAAACTCTGTAATTTGAAGATTGAAAGTTTAAAAATTTAGAAATTTAATATTTGATCGTTCTTAATCTTTGGAATTGAGAACGTGATCATTTCTATCAGTCCTAGTTACAAATACATCTTTCGCCAATTTTCAATTAAATATTTTCATAAAAAATAGTATATATTCCTCAAAATAAACTACACGATCGTAAAATAGTATAAAACAATATATTAATAACAAAATACTCATTGAACAGTTCAAGGTTCTATAATACCTTTCATTACTGTTAAAAAAAGAATGTTCTTCAACATGAAACCAGTACATAACAAGTTCTATACATTTGTCACTCGACGACTTAAAAAATGAACTCTAATACTTCTGTACACGAATCATACACTCGAGTACGATTCTTTCTACAATTTCATTTCTCAAACTACAAATCCATTTTTCACGCAATTAACCTACCATCATCAGCCAAAACTACAGTCACGTTTATTTCACACATAAGGCTATTACCACAGCAAGTTTCGTTACAACCCCTGAGAACCATGTCGGAAGTTTGCCTCATAAGCAGGGCAGAATATGCTCCATAAAAGAGAGAAATCTCCTTAACAACTTATCCTGTACATTAAATTTAACGAGTTCTAAAATCTCAGGTCAGTTGTAGCAGCTGTTCTACCGCAGTGTGTAGATACAAGGTTTAACATTCCCTGTCAGTAGCGAATCTGGTAGACCAAGGATGGTCTAATAAATGCAGGAGAAGCCACAGCAGACGGCCAAGCAGCCATAAATCGTAATGCGCAACCGGAAAGCGTTCAAACGTTATTTTGGTAGTTAACAAGCAGGCCGTAGCGTCGTTCTGACGACGAATTGCACCCGGGTGTCGGCGTCGTGCAGCGACGCACCAGAGACGCTCATCATTAAGGGATAGCAACGCCCGTATGAAATAATTGTTGGCGGGAACGTGCGACTCCCCGGTTAACCGTATGAGGGTAAGTAATTACCCGTTTCGCGTCCGCAACTCTATTAATCCAGGAAGGAGAAGCAATTACTAGCAGAGAAGGCAGACTAACTTCCAGCACACTTCATGTTGTCCCACTAAACAGCAACTTCGAATTACTTTCGTCTTATTATGACCTTCTGCTGCCCATTAATCCCTTCCTTCGGACAACCTGGATGCCGATCTATCTGGATGGTAACCTATCTCGATGTTAACCTAGCTGGATGGTAACCTAACCTAGATACTAACCAACCTGGATGTTAACCTAGATGGATGTCAGAAGCTTATAGTCTACCAGGTGCCAGAATGAGTGCATTTCAAATTTCGAGCTACCGTAAACATACAGGTGGAACAAGAGACGCAGAGATTTTAAAGTCCAAACGATTAAACTTGTCCGAAACTATCGAAAACGATACCGAACACGATTATTGTTGATTTCACGACGACCGACGTCGATGACGACCAAGTATTGTCGTCGACGATGAGTTATAGAGCTTTAACGTGCTTCCAGTCGATCTATGCGTGAAAAATTATCGAAACGATACCAAACGGTTTTTTATCGATTCGACGATCGACGTCGACGGGTTCCTGTCGCCAAAATCTATACAGCTTTAGGCTGTCTCACGAGTCTACCCTCAAAATTTCAAGTCGGACGCAAAATGGCGGCCTGTGTAGACAAAGAAACAGACAAATGCAGATCGAGTCTCAGGAGCATACGTTCAGCAAAAATGGCGGAGGAGAAATTTATAACCACGTGTGTGACATTAGCTCGGTGTTTATAATTTTTTAATATAGTACTGATGTTTATTAGTACACAACAGTATGTGGTATACAGCAGTAGCTTAAAGTACTGATTCATTTTATTATATTTGAACTTAACCTAACTTGTGTAAGTTGAAGGTTATAAAATGGCCTCTGCAGACAAATGTAGATCGAGTCCTAAGAGACACATGTGAACAGTAATGTGCGTCACGTTATCACGAGGGATTAATGTCATTCACAAGTCGAAATCGCTATATTTCGACATTCGTGACGATTTGTTCGAAGTTTATAACAGTGACGTAGTCGTAGAAATTTATAATGACGGTCTGTCGACGAAACTGGCCTACGCCCGGTAAACGCTCGGAATTCTCTGGAAGTTAAATTCAACAGGACCATGAAGTTCATGAAGTTCGTAAATTAACATGATGAAGTCCGGAAGTGAACCGAATTACTGGCTGCGCGTCTCAAAGGGGAAGTAACTCTAACAATAAGTTCTGAGCAACTTGAAATCACCTCGCGACAATTTGGTGCAAATAACATTAATATTTATACTTCTTGAACGTAGAGTATGTCTTGAAGAATTTCATTTTCTCTCGAAATGCAACATTTATGGAGATTTCTGTTAACAGGTGTTTAGTGGTGTAAATTGTGTGTGGTTGTTGTTAGGTTAAAACGTGAGGGTGTAGTGAAAGGTATCATATAAACTTTTAATGAAGTGTATGAAATTTGAATGAGTGAAACGTTTGTCCAAATTAAGGAAGTTCAGAAAATGAATTTGATATTTACCCTTAATTTTTTAAACAAAGCTCGTAACAATAATTGTGACTTATTGGGATTAATTTTGTTGAACAAGAACTTAGTATTGCTACAAATCATTCGCGATCTTAGATATTGGAACTGAAGCACAGTGTCAGAGTTAGAATTAGGAACTTCCGAAATTAAGGGAGATATACTGCGAGAGTTACGTGTAGCACTATGCATATTTATTAACTGCAGCAATTTTGTGTTACAATGCTCTATTTATTATGTCCGGTGCACAATGCAAATAAATAAATAAAGATGAACATTTTTATGTTGAATTAAAATTCATTACAAATTAAACAATTTTACTATTAAAAATTGAATAAGCATTTGATCTAAACACTGACCAAGGAATTTTATTCTTAACACAAAACTATTATTATTCCCAACAAAAAAATGCATGACGAGAAATGCTATCACCGCAGATACCACAAATAACGTTGAAAAAGCACCAAACATCTGTCGAAATCGCTAAAACGGCAGAACAAAAGATAAAAAACATGTTGTACCGACACTCTTTCCGTTTCATCAAGTTCAACTCGTTGTTTGAACGTGTTTACGTAGCAATTGCGATAAATAAAGGCGTTCCGTGTGAACTACTACCTGTACCACATGAAATTCACGTGGTTTCCTGTTATTGGCTTGCAAAATATCTGCACGAACGTGGTCAACGTATCACCCTGTTACGTTTGTTATCTAATCCCCAATGATTCCACACGACAGGTTTACAATTATATATTGCGATTTTAATTAAGCAACTGTGACATGACTGGTTTTATATGGAAAAAATAAGCTTTATGTCATACAGAGATATTTTAAACTTATTTTTTATTCAAATTTTTGTAGAATGTTTTAAATGTTTTTATTATTAATTATTGTTTTCTGTTTAACTGCGTTTTTTCTTGTATTTTGTTCAATTGTGTTGGTTTTTAATTTGTTGTGTTGTGTTCTTTCTTTTGGTCAATTTTGTGTTCTTTTGTATTTTGTTCAAGTATGATACTTGTATTGATTTAATATAAAAATATCTACTTATATTTCATAAAAATAAGAATAAAATACAAATATTAAAACATGATTTAATAAATTTGAATGTATTATTTTCACAGTAATCTAATATACATAGTTTAGATTAATTGAAAATAAAACTAAAATAAGACATAAATACACAGTTCAAACATTAAAATATAATTTTTACAAAAACTAATATAAGAATAGATTACTTATATCAAGTAAATATAATTGTACAGTAAACTAACAAAACTAATTCTATTATTTTGTATATTAAATAAATATTAAAATACTTGTGTATCCCCAGCAGTAATGCACCACTTTATTAAAAAAAATTAAAGCAGTATTTACACAATCCACAAAACCATAGAACCCATCAACCATTCAAAATATTCTGTGTCCGTAGATGAAAATATTTGGAGCGAATTCTGAATCCTGGACGCGAAAATTTCGCGGTTTAAACACCTTCGTTGAAAAACAGCACAGAGAAAAAGGAAGTGGACGTGTCTGAAATTCCCTGGTCCGAAACAATAGCCATGGGTCGACAGTTTCTACGGCACTGGTCACGTTAGTATTTTTAGATGTTCATCAAATAGTTGAGACTCGCGAATGGCTTATTTAAAGCAGCGTATTCCCGTCGATTGCGTTTGTCGTTCCATTTTTCCTCGACGCCATACTTAAAACACGCTTTCGAACAACACCAGACGAATTTCTGGCTCATTTAACCCCTGTTCGCGATAACGTTCCCAGTTATCCCTGTTTATTTGCAGGCGTCGCGTAACGGATCGCAATGAACGCCCGTCGCGTTTTATTGCATCTTTATGCGCATTATTTAGGAACGCAAAGTTACTGTGCACGATTTAAATCAAGTTACACGTTTATTAGATTTTTGTATTGATGTAAAATATAAACACATTATATTAGGTCCATATGAAAATTGTATCTTCAAATTTAAAATGTGTTAGCTTTTATTTTACTCATTTTTTAACCTATTTTTATTTTTACCTGATGCAGATGTACAGTGGTGTGTTACAGTGATGTAAATAAATATTGGGTCCACATGAAAATTGTATCTTCAAATTTAGAATGTATAATTTAAGTTATATTTAAAATTAGTAATTATGTTTAAAATTGGTTACAAGTGAAAAATATATTAAAAAGAAGAACTTTCTTCTCTAATGTTAGATTAACTATACTATCAATTTAAAATTAAAAAATCCATCGGAAAGTGTTTGAATTACCAAAGATTTTATCGAGGAGCGTATTGATACAGTAATGATTGAACCGGCGGAGAAAATTTGACGCAAACAACGTAGGTAAACTATTCGAACACGTGTAGATTCGCAACGATGTGTAATTTGTCATTAGTAATTGTCTGATCTAAAACCGTTTTGCAATTAGCTAATGCAAACAGTTACACACTGAGGCTCGTTTAAATAGGATGATTTTGTAGTTAACATTAAACTACCATCGGACACGATAATTTCGTTGTTTGAAACTATTTACACTTCCGATCCGATTGTGTCCGGTTATAGCGCTCTAATGACGCGTGTAGTAATTGCGCGGCAAATTCGAATATTCTATTTTCTATTCCAAATCTTTTAATGACGGTAAGCTATTCAAAATGTTTAAAAATGCATTTATTTGAAAATCGTTAAAAATGTATTCTTCTGAAAATGTTTACAAATTTATTCATTTGAGAATGTTTAAAAATGAATTCACGTAAAGATGCTTAAAAATGTATTCATCTAAAAATGGTAAAAAATGTATTCACTTAAAGATGCTTACAAATGTATTCATTTAAAAATGCTTAAAAATAAATTCATCTAAAACTGCTTAAAAATAAATTCATTTAAAAATGCTTAAAAATAAATTCATCTAAAAATGCTTAAAAATAAATTCATTTAAAAATGCTTAAAAATAAATTCATCTAAAAATGCTTAAAAATAAATTCATTTAAATAAGTTTAAAAATGTATTCACATGAAAATGTTTAAAATAACAAAACATATAAAGTGTTTAATATTACCTAAAATAATATTTAATATTTACTCTCAATTAATGTTCATTAATATTTGTTGGTGATTGACCCAAAAATATTTAATAATTTATATTATTTTAAAGTGTGTGATAATAAATATTCTGCTATTATTTAAATAATAATAGTAATAGCTATATAAAATTAATTTGTATATTATTCTTTTTCTCTGTATAATGAAATATGTAAAAATTGTTGTAAATAATAAAATATATATTGTAAACAAATTTTAAATGTCTCATTTCAAACAAATTCTTTTAAGAAAAGATAATTGTTAATATTTTTTTCCTAGCAAAATCAAATATTGTTAGACTTATAAATGAAATCTTATTATAAAATTTAAAAAATCGTGTAACGATAAATTAAATAAATTTTTTGAAATTATTCAATCGACTTTGCTTAAATAAATAGAAACGAAACGCAGTGGCTACCTGAATACATTGAAATGTTCGATTTGCCAATTATTCGCAGTATCGCGTAACAATGTTCATAATGCCAAGGTATTTCTGAAACAAACAACGCTTTGGTCGATCATAATTCAACGTGTCGAATTTTCGGAAACGCGTTTCATGCGATACCTATCCGAAATCGAGTAATTTAGGCAGATTGCGATAGCTATTCGTTCAGAGATTACAACGCAATTCGAACGTGGTACGTTCGCATTCGACAAAGTAAATCCGTCCTGTTACCGTGTAAATGCGAGCGGAAAATTTGCACTTGCTTTGCTATGGCTTGCAGAATTAAACGCTGTTACGAGACTTCATTTCGATATGGAAACGAATGTTTCTATTATTATTTTTTGTACGGACGGGTAGATCTACGGGTTGCGAATGATAAAAATACGAATTTTTTTTTTTTCGTTGATGAATTTGTGAATTTTTATATATTGTGTTTTGGAGCTGGGGAATTTGGGGAGGGAGAATTTAGGACGTTTTGGGATTTAAAAATTTGGAGATTTAGAAATTTAGAAATTTTACAAATTGTATATTTGGAGATTTTGAGATTTGGAAATTTGGGAATATGGTAATGTAAAAATTTGGAAAATTTGGGATTTAAAAATTTTGAGATTTAGTAATTTTGGGATTTATAAATTTTGAGATTTAGAAATTTAGAGATTTTGAGATTTGAGAATTTGGGAATATGGTAATATAGAAATTTTGAAATTTTGAGATTTGAAAATTTGAAAGTATAGACCTTTGGAACTACTAAATTCGAAAATTTCCAAATTCTCAAATTTGTAAACTTAAAAATTCACAAACTCACAAATATCAAAATTTTGTTTTCCAAATTTCCAAATTTACAACTTTTCAATTTTTGCAAATTGAAATCTGAAAATTTTTCAACGCAGAAATCTCAAATTATCGAATTTCCAAATGATCAAAATTAATTATCTAATCAATAACAAACAAATAAGCTAAATTAAAAAAATTGTTGAACATCATTTTCAATAAAAAACAAGTAATAAATAATTTTTCTATAAATCATCACGTAATCATTTTACCTCGTTACAATTTCGTAAATGTAATTTACTTCGATTCTTTTATTTTAAAGGTGTTCGTAAGATTCGCTGAGATTAGTTCGCAAGAACTACGAGTTCTTTTTTCTCTTTTTATTTTCCCTTTTGGATTACACACCACTCTTATGAAAGTCCACAAAGAGCCGCCTTCTTACGGTTTAAGAACTATACTCGTTCCTTTCTTCTTAAGGCTTCTTTCTAAAGGCTTTCTCGCTTAAGATGGTGCGTGAGGATGAGAGCTTTTATCCAGCTTCAAAATATTGCTTAAAAAATTTCAAAACTAAACTTTCAGAAGCATTTTAAAGTTGAAGTACAAAGTCATTTGAATATTAATCTCTGCTTTAAATATTACTTTTAAATTATGGATTTCATTTTTGAATTTGCAATTTAATGAGTTTTCAATTTTTTAACGTAAAAATATCAAGTTTATCAATTTATTGGATTTTGGACAAAAAAATATCAGATTTTATAACTAATCAATTTTTAAACACAAACATATCATTTTTTCTATTTATTCATATTTATTGAAAATTTACATTTATCACTTATATCAAATCATTGATTATTTATATTAATTTACATTTGATATTTACATTGAATTATTGATTCTTTATATTAATTCATATTTGTTATTTACATTGAATTATTGATTATTTATATTAATTAACATTTGTTCAATAATAGTTATAATAAACGATAGGTACCGAATCGTCAGCAAAAACCATACTAATCAGCTTATTTCGAAATATGGCGTCCCTTTGAGATCTGCGCATTGTGTAACATGTATTGGTCGATCTGCATGACATCAAACAATTCGGTTAACCCAAGGCAACGTATTAAGGTAATCGTCCTGGAGCAAGTTCGTCTTCCTCCAGGATTCTATTCACCTATTGTCACGTAATCTCCTAAAGCGGTTTAGATGAATAATCGTATCGCGAGAATGGAACAGTAAATATTATCGTCTTGAATACTGTATTCGCCTCGCTCAACGCATCTCTTAATGTTCATAGCAATCAATTTAACTCTGAATCGTTTGTCACTTGTTCAGATTTTATTAAAATTTACACGATTCTCAACTTATGAAACTACAGAAGTGATAGATGTTTTTGAATACTGGGAAGACCAATATTAGCGTGGAATTATCAAAAATTATTATAAAATGTACCCTTAACATTACACGTAACCAACTCGCAACACTTCAACATCGATTATCTCGAATACTATCGAACGTTGCGATCCACTATTTTGCACATACCTAACTGATCACCTAAACTATCATCCTTCAAAAGCTCATAGAAATCCAAGAGTCCCACCTCGTACCTCCTTATAATTCCCTATTCAATTTCCATTTTGTGGTACATTATTCATGGTACAATTCTGTGCAATACTTCCAGTTAACACACACAAAAACTGACTACTAAAATTCTTTCCCAAATCAAACATCCTTCCTATCAATTTTCCCTCAGCAAATCAAAATGGATGTTCCACGTAGCACATCTCACGAATCCTTTTGTTTCACCGTCGCATTCGAATCTGCCAATTGTTCCGCATGTTCCTCTTGTCTCCTTAAAGTGTCCCGATACCCGCCATTCGCTCATGCATTCATTTCCCTTTACCTCATCGCATTGTTCCGTTCTCTGTGTTCGCGCCTCTCTAGATTGCTTTCGATGCAACCTTTACTCTGCCGTTCCTCCTCGATTTCCTCCGCCGGCATCCGGTTTTTCTCGCGCCGCTGTTTCCCGGTTATTTTCGGTTCGCATCTTCGAGTATCTATCGAGAGGACACAATCGCAACCGCCGTGAAAGCGTTCGAAAACGCATGAATCGCGACTACGCGATGTTCTACCTGCGCGACGTTCGTTGTAAATGGCTTCACTTCCGTCTCTTTCTTTTCGGGAACGCGGACATCGGCATCGAGAGGCTAATTGAGTTTATCGCCGACCCACAAACCCTGATTCATTATGTTCCACCCTTTCCTAGATTCCCTAGAAAATTCCCTAGATTCACACTCCCCAAGTTCCGAATTTCTTAGAAACTAAGATTTCTACTAAACTCTTGTAGAACAATTCTGAATGTTTCTATACATTTTCAAAATGGAAGACGCGAGGCGAGAAAATCTTTCGCGTACAATTGTTCTTTGTAAGAAAAGAAAACCGTGCTGCGCTCGAATGTAAAACGCAATAAGTTCTTATGTAAAAGTTTCCCTCGTGAGGTTTTGTGTCCGAACGGCGTTAAAAATTAATGCGTTCTACGCGAGACGGGAATCGTAAACGAGATTTGGGAATCGCGAACATCGTTGATAAACTTTATCGAAATTTTGTCGTTCCAATTTTTTGGATAAGTTTTATATGTTTCATTTCTTCAAGCTAATAACTTTCAAGTAGTCATGTTATTTTAGTATAATTATTACGAACGGGTATAACCGCCAGACTGTAGATTACTGACCCTCCTCGGAGTCCCAGTTCCATTCGCTGCTTTTGACAGTAAAAATGGGAGTAGTTCCAACGGAATTTTAGGTTCAGATTAGTAAGTGCATCAGATGCATAAGTGTCTGGAAAATAGGTACAGAGGCGCATATGGGCCTGACCCAGATAGCCCAAAAACGGGGTCCGGATACAGAAATGTTGGAATATTTGCGTTCAGGAATTTGGACGCAAAGGGAAAGTGATCTGGTCTATAAGTGGCCGAGGGTTGATAAGGATAAGTGCAAGTAGTTGGTGAAGGAATGGTCGACACTCCGAACACTTTGTATACGTTCAAATCAATAGGTTCTTTACCCGCAGCAGCAACACCCAACGAGTCTTTACATTCTATCGAGTAGTTTTAGTTTATTATTCGCATCTGGTTGCCAGGACCCTTGATCTTAGTAGTAGAGTCCTTTATTCGCTGTTTTCTATTCGTGTCGTGTTGCTAGATTTATTACTTGCTAGGTCACTTTTTGGGGAATGTCACTCGGATTTCCATTTCCAGAATTTGTGCATTCGATAGAAATATGGTACTTTACTCAGTCTTGTTCGTAAAAATCTTCATCTTGTGAAATAGGCAATCGAACAGATAGACACGAAATGGAGGTTGTTCGCTTCGGAACATCGGATGCGCAGACACGAGGTTGTACACTTCGGAACATCCGATACGGTCACGTAGTCGTTCAGCTTGGAATATCCAATATAAGTAGAAAGCACATGTTGGTCTTATACAATTATTCAAAATAACTATTCTAACTATTAAGTTATAAGTATTCATTTATATGATTTTTGTGCTTTGATCTTTACTTTCTTTTCTTTACTAATAAAATTGTGAATGTAATGTTCACAACTTAAATTTATCAACAGATTTCACGTGTAATTTATGCGAGAATCTGATACTTTTGAACCAGTTAACGAGTTATATTATTGTTTTGTCGGTCATGTTTGACATGTGTCGATCCACAGTTTATTCTCGGCTAACACTTGAAACTCTACTGAAGGAATACTCGGAATGTCCACAAGGTATTTGCTTCTGTTTTATTCACTCGTAAATAGACCTCGTCCGTCACCCGAAAGAATTCTATTATTTTTAGCTGTGGATCTCAATTGAATGTAGGACGATCTACCCTCTGATTTGTCAACTCAGTGAGAAGTAATCGATTTGATGACAGTCACTGAAATTATTTTAAATCATAACTATTGCAAATATTGATTATTTGTGCTAGTACTGAGGATACTATAAAAAACTAAGATTACACAATTTTTGAACGAACAATTATTGTTCATACATGAAAATATTATTTAATACTACATTAAAGAAAACAACAGAAGAAAATTAAGGTAAACCTGTCAGGTTTAACTGACTTCATTTAACTAAAAATGAGAAATGACTTTCTAGCCAAACCCTCAAAACATAAAGATTGAAAATATCTTAGCAATTTATTAGCGACGAAATAATTCAATTCTGAAGTACTCAAGAAAATAAGTAGAAGTAATTCAAAAAATAAATAAAAATAATGCAAATGTTTGGCAATGAACACCTCAGCATCCCCCTCTGAAGTTCCACTCAGACAGACGTCAGACAGATGCACCCTAACCAAAATAAACACATCCCCTCACACTCTCATCGGAGACAATAACACTTTATCGATCTCGCGCATCAGCGATAAAACTCGAAGCATAAAATCCCGGACAGCGTAATGTAACGCACTCCGGCAAAAAGCGAAAGGAAACCTTTCTAAACACATTAACGAAGAAGAATGTTCATCCACTTATCACCCTTCCCAAGATACTCCGAAACTCCCATCCCCCAGCATAAACTACACCTTCACTTATTCACCCTAATCGCTCATCGCGAGCGACGTCAAGCTCTCGGCCTTACAGCCCACCCTCTTTATCCAAAAAACTGTTTTCCCAAAGTCAAGCGTGTAAACACTCTCGGTATCCTAAGAGGACTTCCGTTCGGATTATCCCAGGAAACTGCGAAATACGCGTTCTCGCGAGGGGAAGACACAGGTGCAATCGCTTTCGAACCGGAGTAGTACAACAACCCTCGTGTGTTGATCTGTCTTCGAGGTATTTTGATTTCGGTGCAACGGTTACTTTGATGCAACTTGCCGTAATTAGCCCTTGATCCGTAATTTGTCGTTTTGAAAGTGTCATCCGTAAAACTGGTTTTTTTCGTGAAGGTCAAACTTATACTTTTGCGTCCAGAAAGTCTAGCGCATGCAGATGATATCTGCCTACCATAAAACGTTCTCACGACACGATACGTGTCCCAACGGGCTATTACTTGGCATTGGCGTGCGGCTTTGATGGCCAGCTTCTGGACATGGCCAGAATGAATTTTCCAACGGTACGCGAAATGGAATCGCCATATCCGAGATGGTTTATAGCCTGATACCTCGCATTGTGGCAAAATATTAGCGCGAAATGGTATTGCGGAACGGGTCGATGCACTTTTGGCACGGAGAGTTACGCTGCACTATCGTACGCTTAGGACATTATGTTTCGGATAAATAGTTCGTGAGATTTTATTGTTGATTCTCGGGATTTAGGGGATGTGGAATTGACACTTTAAGTAAACAGCTTGTCGACCAGACTCTTATATTACTGGAGATAGGCAGAGGTCAAGGGACAGTTAGGATGGTCCAGGAGAATGATTAGTGTGTTTGTACGGGGATGAGTCTGTTTGTGATTTGTATGGTTGGTCAATAAGGAAATCTCCTAGGGGAACATAATTCCTTTGGACTTTCATACATTTGCAAGTTATTAGTCAAGTTGCACATTTATGTAATGCAATTCAGAGTGTCCTAAATGTCCAAGTTCGTAAATATCGAAAAGTTCAAATTGCCTATGAAAAAATGTAAAAATCCTGAGAAACCTATTCGCATACGAATTGCACGTATACCGCAAGTATTCCCCCGAGTTCAGCCGATTTTCTCCGAGTTGATCCGAAATAATGGCTCCGCCCGAAGATCCGTATATCTCGGTTATCCACACGTCCCGAGTACGTTCATATATTGTCCCTCCGTGTATGGATTTCGAGGATCGTCGAATAATGAACATTGTCGCAATTTTATTAACCGTCCATCAATGTGTCGAATACATTATACAACACTCCGGAGGACGATACTGGTTAAAATGCATCGCGACGCTGTCCATTTTCAACTTCTCTTTATTGCGAGGTTATAAAACTATGTTCATCGGTTCCATTAACGATCGCGATGTAAAACTGCGTTATCGTTTCATATTCTTATGCTGTATGAAAAGGTATTGTTGAATATTGACGATAATATTAAATTCTTTATTTTCTCTAAGTGTAATGACATTTTCAAATGTTATGTTATAATGTAATAATTAAAAATAAATTAGTTTGGGAGAGTTCTATTGATACAGTTACTTAAAAAGATTCAATTGTCAATTTTACTTATTACAAATGATATTATGGACGTTTTATTTTCACATTTAATTATTCACTCCATGATATTTATTTTCATATTTTAATATTTAATAAATATATGAAAGATAAGCTTGATTAGTGTTATTTATAGTAGATGAATAATGCAGTGAATGAATAAGTAAGATAACTGTTCATTTATTTATTAAGAATGATAGATTTTGCGATTAGTTCAAGTATCAGATTTTGAATTTCGCGCGCTCTGTCTCACGTGGTACATTGTTATATCAAAGATGGCCGACTCATGAGATATACCAAACTTCTTTACTAATTTTCGTAACTAGTTTATTACATTTACCAGCATTTTATTTATATTTAACAGTATATTTAGTGATATATTTAGTCATATATTGAGCGAAATATTTAATGAATAATTCAGTGAACTATTTAATAAGTTTCGTTAAAACCTTCTGAAATACCATAAATGATGGTAAAAACTTCTATGATTTATGTTACTTTCATTTAAAATTTTCCATGCTCATTATGCTTGAATTATTCAGATTCTATACTTACATTTTAAAAATGTTGAATGAAATTTAACTCGGTTGAGCTGTCTCATTATTTTGTCGCGTTAATTAATTTTTCTCTCTCACGAATTATGTAATTCCTTCTTGTTATATTCATTAGACACGCTTCGCTTTATTTTACGGCACCTTTATCTGTTGTTGAAATATTTGGAATTATTATGATTTTTATCATAATTCTTATAATAACATGTTACACGTAATAATGCAATATTTCACGTTTCGGAATTCAATAATAATGCAATATGTTAACTATCACATTTTCAATATGTTTTACGGGTCAATAATAATGCAATATGTTAAATATCACGATGTTGTAATAACATGTTATGTTTTATGATTTATTAATAATGCATTTCGTGTTGTAATTTTGTAATAATACAATAATTTACGTTTTAGAGTTTAATAACACAACGTGTAAAATATCAGAATTTCATAATATGATATATTATGTTTTAAGAGTTCAATAATAATGCAATATATTACGTATCACAATTCTAAAAATTGCAATATATTGCATATCATAACACAATAATAATGCAATATAATAAACATCAAGCATATCACAATAAATGAAAAATACACAAATTCTAAAATAGCACAACAGAAAATAAATAAAAATAATTCTACATATCAACAAATACATATCCACGTATCACATATATCGTGTACTTGTGTCCCTACTATTAATGTAATTTATTAAATATTTATAATTATGTACAGTAACATTTATTGTTAAAAGCAGTATTTTCTTAAAAAACTTTCTAGAGATTCTAAAACTTAAAATTCCAAAATTAATTTCAAAAATTCCTGAATTCCCAAAAATTTCCTCATCTGCCTTCTAAACTTCTCAAACGTTCAATCAACTTCTCGAACGTGATAAAATTTTTTCGGCCATATAACGAGAGTCATCGCTACATCGTCACTCAAAGCGTTCCTCGTACTATTCCATAAACTCCTTCTGTTTTAAATCTCTTTTTATGGAGACAATACAATTTCAAGACACTGTTTCTCGTATTTACGCGATTTGTTTGCAGAGTCGCATATCGAGAACGAAATTCGAGTGGCATCGTCGAATCCGTGACGCGCGTACGTCGCGCGGGGATTTAATTCCGGAGATCGAAATTTCGATTGAAACGGAGAGCATGGTTTCAGTTTGACTCGTGAAAAATCGTCCCGAGAGTTTATCGCGATACAGAAAAGTGCAAATACAACTGCATCATCCGTAAACCATATTTCCGCGTCGTTTCATAAATGGGTAATATCGCACCATTGCGACAAAATTGGCACGTTTCGATAAAGTTTCTTCAAAAATCTCAGAAAGTTTCTATTCAAAGTTTCATGCCAATATTCATATTCAAAAGTTTTTCGTTAATAAAACTATTTAAAGAATATTCATATTTAAAAGCAATTTTATAAAACTTGTAATATTTATGTTAGGAAAGTTTTCTGATGATTCTTTAAAGAGTTTTCATAACGACACAACAGTTTATTTCACGCACCAAAGACGCCATTTAAACTTCTGGCAAGGAATTCGTATCGTTCTCAGAACGCAATGAATATCCGAAAGCTTTGTCATGAAGGCATCAATCGATCAGCAATTTTCAAAGAGCAAAACCAGGCACAAAGCGTTCCAGTTGACTGAACTTCCATGAAACAACATGGAGCTCCGTCTTTAACAAACGATTGGAGAGCAACGAACACCTGTGACTTTATCGACAGGGCACCATGTTTGTCGAACGTCATCTCGCTGATGTAAAGCTATTTGTTAAATTGCCAATCTACGGAGTCTTTATTGTCAGCAAACCTTGGTATACTGTCGTAAATCTCTGTTAATGCGTTTCATCAATCTGCGAGACACCGTTGGATCCGTTCGTGAAATATCGATGAGACTGCTTAGAATTTCTGAGTAAAAGGGTGACGAGTTTAATTCATGAACGGCTCCTTGAACTATACTTACTTCTTTACAAACTATAGTAATCATAGTATACGAAATCACTTTACAGTTTTCATAATAAGAAAACATAATAAGCGACGTATTTTGATTAGCTGTATTCGCGTACGTGACTTATGGAATAAGTATTCTCCCATATTTCTCGCAAAGGAACCGCGTTCGATAAAAGATATTCCCATGAATTCAAATATTATTATTTAATTTAGTTTCGTGCCGAATGGCGCGTTTCAATGTGGAGGTTAAATTGAATAAATGCGAGTTCTGGTATCTGGTAGAAATTGCTATGTAATTCGTTTTTATGTGGCAGGGGAATTGTAATTCAAAGTGTTCGACGTCCGGTATATTGTAATAGAATATAGGTTCGTTTTGAGAGCAAGTGAATTGTTCTTTCTGTCTTTAATGTATATTATTTCGGAGATTAGAATTGGGAAAATTAGTTGATTAAGAAGAGTAAGAATGTTGGAGATACAGGATTCTAAAATCTTAAATTGAAATTGCAAATTTAAATAGAAACCTAAAAACTCAAAAATAGAGAGATTCTTAAATTAAAAAAACAAGTTTCTACAATTCTAAATAACAATATTAAGTAACATTTTCTCAAATATTGTCACAACGTGCGTCATGAACAAACCGCAAAAATATTTGAAAGGAATATTTTTATGGCACAAATGTAGTTGGGTTCAGTGCTACAGTAAAATAGAGTAATGGCAACAAATTTGAAGCGAATTGAATTCAATTGATATACATATACATTTGCATCGCTCTCAGCAAGGAAATAAAATTCGAAATGTGCTATATATACTATCGTATGCATACATATACATGTGTTATAAAATCCACATGTATATATCTATATTGATCCGTCGAACATGTACCGTAGTCAAACTAGGAATTGGCGCGTATTGACACAGGTGCTTGGACTACGGCCCCAGTCGGAATAGAAAAATACCTCACACTGACACGGTTGCTAGCTGTTTAATGCTTCTTAACATATAGAGAATTCTACCGAAACATTTTCGAAAATAACTCTTTCGCTCACTATATCGTGACGCACCTTATGACGCAAACCAAAATTTGCACGATCGAATCTTCTTGACGCACCTCATGACGCAAACCAAAATTAGCACGATCGAGTCTTCATGACGCACCTCATGACGCAAACCAAAATTAGTACCATCGAGTCTTCGTGACGCACCTCATGACGCAAACCAAACTTAGGATGATCGAGTCGTCGTGACGCACCTTATGACGCAAACCAAAATTAGCACGATCGAGTCTTCATGACGCACCTCATGACGCAAACCAAAATTAGTACCATCGAGTCTTCGTGACGCACCTCATGACGCAAACCAAAATTAGCACGAGTCTGGAATTTAATACCGATTACAATTTACATGATCAAGGATAAATTGAAGGTACACCTAACATTTCAACTTTCTTCGCTCGTTTTAACATTGCAGTAATGATCACCGACAACCCATGACTTGACCCAGGTGTTTGGACTACGGCCCCAGTCAGAATAGAAAAATACCCACACGTATTTTCGGCGGTATTGGTCACAATTGAGTCAAAGAACAAGTCGGCAAACGTTTCGAGTGGTCGAACGTCAGAACGTCACATGGGACTGTTCAAGATGGCGTCCCTTAAACCTGGCTCAGCCTACGCGCCAGGAACAGGGTTGTCTACAGTACATACCGTAGTCAAGCCAGGAATTGGCGCGTGGGAGGCTGACCCAGGTGTTTGGAAGGACTACGGCCCCAATTGGTCAGAAGAGAAAAATAGACGCCTAGACTCACACGTATTTTCGGCGGTAGTATTGTCTCTCACCAATTAGGCGAAAAATGACAGACAAACGAGAGATAGTGCGAATAACAGTTATTGTCATTATTCTTATTTGCCGATATGTCTGGAAGTGTCACGGTGGGTTAGGAATTCTTTTGGGTCGACACTCGCCAATTCCCAAATTGACTACGCAAAGGAAGTTTTTTAGATACACTTAAATATGTACATAAATGAAAAATCTAATAGACCCTTCGTTAAAGTAGGAAATATTAATTGGAAAACTTGATATACTGAATTTAAAATGCATCGAAGAATGACATATTCTTGTTCTTACTTGAAATTATTTATTCACTTATAAAATATTGAAATTGATCTGCAGATATTCAAGATTAAATTTAAAATGGACGGCAGACATTTGAGAATAATGAATATCTAATTTCTTAATGGAAATAGAAAATTTAAAATTGAAAAATTTTAAAAGTAATGAACAATTGTCTGTGGAAATGGTTTTTAATCGGAATCAATTATTGTGCGGGTTGAATATTACTTTCTTCGAAGTGTTTTTGGTTAATATTTGATTTTTTTGTTTAAATTTCACATAAGTAAAATTGAGTGAATTCGTTAAAATTGAAGTTTAACAAGTTACTAAAACAGTTAATCAAATATCAATAAATGACCAAACATTAATAAGTAAACGTGAAAAAAGTTTCTCGAAGGAACTAGTTTCCCAAGTGATATTTCTGGTTATTTTCCTGAAATTACAGAAAATTGGGGCTGCCTTATTGGAGCAACCCTTCAATTACAGCGCAAACAAGAAAATTCTGCTGCACATAAACTGGCAGAAGAAAAAAGAAAAAACTAAGGACTAAAAATAAACAGAGTTTTATGGACATCGTAACTAGCAGGGGTAACGCTTACGGCTCTCTATGACGAGGGTTGAATACTAATTCAGAAACTTCGCGGAACAACTTCGAAATCTAGTTTCAGCCACGCGATATTCGTAACGAGCGAAGCTCATTCATTTTCGCGGGTCAAAATTAAGCTGTAAAGCGAACTTTATGCGATTAACATGTTTAGAAGATCTGTCACGGATGTTTGACAACACTGATTGTTTTCGTTAAGTTATTAATTTCTTTATAAAATATTATTTTTAATATTTATAAAATACTGCTAATTGAAAAGAACATTTTTGTTAACGATATTTTCAATATTTTGAATTAGGTTAGGTTATTAATTATCGTCATTATTAATGTTATAAGTATGTTCACAGAAATCATTTTTCTGTAATAATTATTTTATTATAAGATAATTTTACTCCACAAAGATAACATGATGGAAGTTTTTTAAAATTGAATTAGGTTATGTTAGGTTATCACCAATTTCTTCTTACCAAAATTCTAATAAATATTAGAAATCTGTCTTTACATAAAATTTTTAATTTTTAATAAATTATAGTTCTTTTTCATTTGAAATTCATCGTCTCTTGCATGAATATCAACTCACCGAACATTTCGACACCGATCCGCCATTAGAATAACGGGAACACAAAATGGCTCTGTTTACCTGCAACAGAAAGATTAATATCGGACTTAAGGTGTGAATAAACGATAGATATCAGTGTACTATTAATTCATAACGAACAGTATTTCGTAGCGTTTCAATTCAATAGGATTATTCAATTTGATCCGGAAATTTGATTAAGTATTGTTCTGTTTGACATGATCAGCAATGCTTAATCAGTGCATACAGTGTGAATCTCATTGACACTCTGAATAGAATTCGATCAATTCATTATATCGGCTGATAACTTAGATTAATGCTTCAATAATGGCGTCGGACAAATTTGTTTCCATAACGTCGTTCTCAAATAATCGTATCATTCGTATAGTTCTATTATCTTATGTTGTTTCCTTGCAATTAACACAATTTTAATATCGAAAGAATTTTGTATTGTTCCTGTAAAATTACCACAATTTTAAAATTTAAGAATTTGGGGATTTAGAAATTTGGGAATTTAGGAATTTGGGATTTTAGAAATTTGTTATATTTCCCTAAATTCTCACATATCCTCATATTTCATCATAATATTTATCATAACATTTATCATAAAATTTATTATGATATCTTTCATAATGATTATCATAACGCTTATCATAATAATCATATCATTTCATTAATCACAATATTTATCATAATATAAATATCAT
This sequence comes from Megachile ligniseca, assembly GCA_945859555.1. Lineage (NCBI taxonomy): Eukaryota > Metazoa > Arthropoda > Insecta > Hymenoptera > Megachilidae > Megachile > Megachile ligniseca. The sequence continues at coordinate 5,708,747 of OX243792.1, forward strand.
TAGATTTATCATAGCATCTATCATACAATTTATCATGAATTTATCATAACATTTACCATACTATTAATATTATTATTCATCATACTACTAATATCAGTACAATGACTAACATAAAATAAGCATTTCCCACAACATACATCAAAACCAACACCAATAAATCATTTCCAACAGCATCGAGAGTACAAAGCGTCCTCCTATGCAGAATCTCATCAAGCAAATTATTTGCCAATGACGAAAAACTGATTAAATAGCAGGTTGAATGGACAAGGAATAATGCGAGCCACGTTCTGGAACCCGTACCGCGTCAGACGGATCGCAAGAAATGAAATTAAGAGCAGCTATCTCGCTCGGGGAATCTAATTTTTCATTTTGCCCCGGCTAAGTCTCGGCTGAAATCAAGTCAGCCTCGCATGATCTCGAACATTTATGAATTCTCACGGAAGAAAAGTTTCAGAAGATTATACAAAAGTTAGGGGAGATTAGTTCCCCCCCTCACCCCGTCAGTTTTCTCCGTTCGGGACACGGAGGAATTATGAAGGGATACCCAACTCGGACCGTTCCCCGGTTTCCGGCTTTCTCGTTCAGGTGTCAATTAACGTGAACTTGTTAGCATAGCGTACAATCTGGTTCCCTGATGTCGTGCACTCGTGTTCCCCGCAACGGCTGAACACTCTGTACACGGACACGCGTTGTACCGACAAACACACCCGGAGATATCCCGCGCGGACCGTGCTGACTCGAGCTATTTAAGTTTTGGAACTTATTAACATTTGTATACTCGCGAACTTCGGAGTTCGTGAACTTTTACATTTCTATAATTGAAAATTATTCAATTTCTGAATTGCTGAATTTTTGAATTTTTGAATTTTTTAATGACTGAATTGCCGAATTGTTGAATTGTTGAATTGCTGAATTTCTGAATTTTTGAATTTTTGAATTTGTGAATGACTGAATTGCTGAATTCCTGAATTCCTAAATTGCTGAAATTTTGAATTTTTGAATGACTGAATTTGTGAACTTCTGAATTGCTGCATTGCTGAATTATTGAATTGTTGAATTGTTGAATTGTTGAATTGTTGAATTGTTGAATTGTTGAATTGTTGAATTGTTGAATTGTTGAATTGTTGAATTGTTGAATTGTTGAATTGTTGAATTGTTGAATTGTTGAATTGTTGAATTGTTGAATTGTTGAATTGTTGAATTGTTGAATTGTTGAATTGTTGAATTGTTGAATTGTTGAATTGTTGAATTGTTGAATTGTTGAATTGTTGAATTGTTGAATTGTTGAATTGTTGAATTGTTGAATTGTTGAATTGTTGAATTGTTGAATTGTTGAATTGTTGAATTGTTGAATTGTTGAATTGTTGAATTGTTGAATTGTTGAATTGTTGAATTGTTGAATTGTTGAATTGTTGAATTGTTGAATTGTTGAATTGTTGAATTGTTGAATTGTTGAATTGTTGAATTGTTGAATTGTTGAATTGTTGAATTGTTGAATTGTTGAATTGTTGAATTGTTGAATTGTTGAATTGTTGAATTGTTGAATTGTTGAATTGTTGAATTGTTGAATTGTTGAATTGTTGAATTGTTGAATTGTTGAATTGTTGAATTGTTGAATTCTTGAATTCTTGAATTCTTGAATTGTTGAATTCTTGAATTCTTGAATTCTTGAGTTCCTAAATTCCTGAATCCCCAAATTCCTATATTTCAAAATTCTTAAAAACCATAAAAACCGCATTGAATTCATAAATTTTGAACATCGCAGATCATACAAATTATAGAAATAGTGAAAGTTGTAAAAATTGTAAGAACTTCAGAGATCCTAAAAACGATGGAAATTATATAAATTCATGAAATCGTCGAGACTGTCCAGATTGTCTAAATTATCACAATTATTCTCATGATAGTTCTCTTAATAACTACGCGAAATCTAACCTCTTCGTCAAGTGTTAAAACTGGAACAACGTAACCGAAACTGCTTTCTAACAAGAAAACGTTAAAAAGCCTGTGACGATTGAGGGCTAATTAGTTAGAAATGTTAGCAAGAGCACATCTTAGTCGGTAATTCCGCTTCTTGCCAGACTTCCCGTGTGCGATTCTATTTTGCCGTACAGGCGAGTGCATCGGTATCCAATCACACGCTCGATCAACCAAACCGACGGGTATCGGTTTAATTATGGGACACGCGATAGACTATTGTGCCCGATGCAACGACAGCTCAACTCGGACGTCCTTTGTTCCCGCAACCGTTTCAGAAGTTCTGCCTTTAGCCCGTTATCTTGCCTCGGACGTTCTGCCGATTGCACAGTTTTGCGTTTCACCCGGAGAAATTCAACCCAATTTCGTGAATTCCGCAAACTGTTGGCCATCGAGCACCGCGATTACCGAGATTCGGAAACCGTCGCGAATAAGAGGTCCGCCCGTTAGAACTGTAAACCAGAATCGAGGGACTAACGTGGAAAGTGGGAGACTACTTTTAGATAAGGACATGTAAATTTCATTGCTTTTTGATTCACTTTTAAGGTTTGGGGTTGGATGTTCGTTAATGAGATAGATGGCGAATTGGTGGGTTATCGGATTTTTGAGGATGGAGGTTTTGAAGTGTTGAGGTTTGGAATTTTAAAATTTCAGAATTTCGGAATTTTGGAATTTCAGAATTTTGGGATTTGGGAATTTTTGAGTTTTGGAGATTCATAATTTTGGAATTTTGGAATTTCAAAATTTTGGGATTTTGGGATTTGGGAATATTGGAATTTCAGAATTTTGGAATTTTGGAATATCGAAATCTTGGAGTTTTAGAATTTTGGAATTTTGGAATTTGTGCAGGTATTAGGAAATTTAAGAATTCAGAAGTGTAGTAATTCTGGAATTGGGCATTCGGGAATTCCCAACACATAAATATTATGCAGACTACACATTTGTCACTGTAAGAACATTTTCCAAAACTATGAACCACAGTTTGAAAAGGCACCCATAAATAAACTATGGTGTCCCAACAAATATTTTTCCCCACCGTCTAAAAAATTCATCTAAAAATATGAACTCAAAATTTCAAGCAGCACATTAGATGAAAACTAAAGAATTTATTTTATAAAATGGAAAATTTCAATATTTCGCAGGCTTTTAAGTATTGATACGCAAAGTATCTTTACAGAGACAGAAATATCCAGGGATCGTGTTCTAACCGGGCTGTTGCTTCTCCTTTCTTTTGCTCGCTTTTATTCGCCCCCGGTTCTTCCGCCATTTTCGGTTCGTTCTTTTTTTCATCCGCGTCGAGTTTCCGTAACGATCTCATCCCCGTTCCGATATCCGGGACTCGTTTACGCGTCTAAAGAAGTTATTAACGGTATTTGGGGTTAATGAAAATTGCACGGGAGATTCCGCGGGAGGAATTCTTTTCTTTTATGAGCGTTGTACCTCTTTTATGAGGTCGAGCAAACGACCTCGACGAGACTCCGTCTGGCTGTTCTTTAATCTTGTCTTGCCTTGCTTCAATCGCTGACAATTAACGGTACTCGAGTAAGTGGGTTTGAACGAAATGCATTTTCGCGGTTTTCGTTTCGGTAATGCAATATAGCTGAACGGCAGTGATTAATGGAGACGGGAAGAGAGGTTAATTCCACTTCGTTTGTTGCCAGAGAGAGAGGAAGGTGAGATTCATTGAAATTATTTTCGATCTATGCATTATTGCGATTCAGCATTTTGGAAATTTTTTAGTTTTTTAGATTAGCGATCACGAGTTTTGGAAATTTTTTCGTTTTGGATTACAACTTTTAGAATTTAATTTTGTAGTTCATTCTAAGTTTCCACATTCCTAAGTTCTAACATTCTTATATTCCAACGTTACTGCATTCCTACATTCCGACATTCCTACATTCCTACATTCCTACATTCCTACATTCCTACATTCCTACATTCCTACATTCCTACATTCCTACATTCCTACATTCCTACATTCCTACATTCCTACATTCCTACATTCCTACATTCCTACATTCCTACATTCCTACATTCCTACATTCCTACATTCCTACATTCCTACATTCCAACATTCCCAAATTCCTAAATTCCGACATTGCTAAATTTAAACTGGTTCCAAAATTCCTAAATTCTAAAACTCTACATTTCTAAAACTCCAAAACTCCAAAACTCCAAAATTCCAAAACTCCAGAGTTCCAAAATTCCAAAATTCCAAAATTCCAAATCTCCAAAGTCCCAAAATTCCAAAATTCAAAAATTCAAAAATCCCAAAACTCCAAAACTCTAAAATTCCATACCAAATATGAAGTGTTCAAACATCAATATGAGTAGCTTATGTTTTTCCATTGCATAAAACAATCAAAAATGTCTTCCCTGTTCGTAACACGGCAATGTTTGCGCGCGTCAACCATTGAGCCCAGCCATGTTCTTTGATCGCGAAAACTGTCAGGCGTTATCGCATTCGCGAAAGGAAGAATCAAATTTTCTGGCTTTCCTGCCATCGAGTTTCCAATCATTGGATAAGCCCGCACACTGTTTTTTTCTGTTTTTCGAACTGGTACTAGCGTTATGGTTCATCCGTGGTGACATGTTGAACAAGCAAAGGAACTGGAAAACGTAAACGCGTTTGCGTGGAAGACTCAGCGACAAAAAGGTGGTTTCCAATAATCATATACCTAATATTTGGCGTTGAGTGCTTAATGAGAGTCCAGCATCGATATCCATCCTTCGAAGTGTTAACGCGAAATGCGATCATCTGCCACCGCGGGCTAACTAGTTGATTCTCTTTAATCTGGCAGCTCATAAATTCAGCATTAACGAAACTATATTGTACGTCATCTCCATTCAGTTCAAAACTATTTCCTGAATATATACATTTATATATATATGTATAATCGATCGACTGCTTTATGCAGTAAGTGGTTAATAAATCACGCTGCAGTTGAATGCAACTGCACCTAGCCGGCCATATTGACCGGCTGCTGGTTTCCTGCTTCTCTAATTCGTCTTCCATTTCCTGGCCACGATATTTTTTACTCGCTTCCCTATTCCCCTTGTGTATTACGATACTAATAGTCTCCATTGTGCCGATGTTGCACGGCACGCTGAAAAATATTACTCGCTTTATTTATGATTGCCCGTGGACGACTAACGCCGCCATCGTTCTACCTCCAATGAAATGTCTCGGGTTTTAAATTAAGACGAGATTAGAAAAATATACGCCGCTTTTGTACTAGGCGGTTATGAAATATCGTTTTTTTGATGAAATTGGATTTCAAAATTATGAACATTTTTTGAATAGAGATGAACGTATGATGGTGTTATAATATGATATAATGTGTGATGATATGAGATGTGATATTAGAATGATATAATGCGATGTAACGTGTGGCAATATATGCGATGGTGATATTATGGTGATATCATACGTTTACGGTGATATAATGTTACTGCAGAGACATTACCGCAATGCGATATAACGTGACAGTATATGGCGTGGTAATGACAGTGATGTAATGCAATATAACGCGTGGTGATAATACTTATAGCGAATTTGACACATGGCGACACAGTACATTGAAAATCTAACGTATAGCGAAGTAGTGCATAAAATATCTATCGCGTAATATAACGGCGATATAGCATGTCGAGTAACATAACGGCGATATAGTGTGTAGGGTAGTATAACGTATAGAGAATCTAATGGGTGATATTACAGCACGTGGTAACACAACGCGTAACAAATTCAACGCGTTGCGAATTTAATTTACGGCAATATATCGCGTGATCACACAACCCGTGGCGATATAACGCGATGCAATATATGACGTGGTATATTTTATGTGCACCGAATCTAATAGGTAGCGATACAGTGCCAAATTTGGTTCATAACAAATCTCTTGCGTGGCGATACAACGCGTGGCGATACAACGAGTGGCAATATATCATGCAGCATATTTTATGCAAATCGAATACAATGTGTAGCGATACAGCACGTAACAAATACGAATCTTGACAATTCTAAAATTTGGCGATATAACGCGTGGCGATATAACGTGTGGCAATATAATGCGTAGCATATTTGATGCAAATCAAATTCAATGTGTAGCGATACAGCAGGTAGCAACTGTGAATCTTGATAATTCTAATATTTGACGATGTAACGTGTGACAATTTAATGTATGGCGATATAACGCGTGGCTATATAACTCATAGAAATACACGTGACGATACACGCAGCACAACTCATTGCAATTTATCGTATGTGACAATATAACACTTGACCATACCATGCATAATTTAACGTGTTGCCATATAATGCATGGCGATATAACACGCAACAACTGCATACCTGAAACTTTTGAATAATACTATATAACGAAAAGTATAGCGCACTTTTAGAAATTCACTTAATTAGAATTTAATTTCTATCGTTAGTTGAGTTCATCGTCGCAGATACGAAGCTAATTAAACGATAAAATCTTTCGCGCTGGGGAACGCGTATAATTGCTCTCTAAACGTCTCCAATTTCGTAATAATTTGTTTCCCCGAAGTTATCTTTAAATCTGTCACGTGAAAAACTTTCAGGCGATCACGTCGACGAGATTACTTGATTAAATGTACACCGAAATACGTCCAGCGATCACACGAGCTACCGGCATCCCGCTTTTTCGATCCATTTCAGACGCATCCTGAATTTAAAACGTGTCGAACTTAATGAGTCTCGTTGCACGCTTTTTTACCGCCATTATCCCGAATCAATTAATCACTCAGCGAATTTGATTACTTCACGTTTCATTTAATATGATGGCTGAAATATGGTTCCAAAGCACTCGGTTTCATGGTTCACGGAATCCCTTATTACTCCATTTTTATTAAACGACGGAAATTATATTAACAGATGACTGGTGCGGACAGAAGTAAAAATACAACAGGTAAAATTGATGAATTTTTAAATAAACGAATATATTCGTTCGAATGCACAATTTATTTAACATAGGGTTTAGTCTAACCAAGGAGCCACATTTTCTTTCGACGATGAATACTGTGAAAATTGATGCGTGTTTAATGATGCTCTTCAACGCCCAGCAATCACCAAAGTAATTACCCGATTTTCCCGGTGGTTCGATAATCCCACATTTCTCACAGCCCCAACTGAAAGTTACGAACCAGCCCGAAGTCGATACTTGGTCAATGGCTGACCCCTGTCATCCCGAGTCACAGTGGCATTCCTAAAACTCAACGGACCGAATCTTTCCCGATAACAGGATCCATCCTATTCCCCACGAGCATTCTCAGACAACGATTCGTTCTTCTTATCAAATTCGACATGAGTTACTATTACCTCGGTGCGGACAGTGATTCGATATTATGCGTGTGGATAATAGTGACGAGGAATCTGATATAAATTTCTATTACGTGCTAGTGGAGAATAATTCGATGTGAACTGATTCGTATGCGTGAGGATAATAACAAGGTATAAATTACTAGTTTTTGTGGGGGAGGATAATAAGTCGATGTGAACCCTTGTGGGGAGACTATACAAGTAGTCTACACGAGCACTATGATTACCTATGCGTGAATATCGTCACTTGATATGCATTAGTATTTGTTACGTGTGGGCATGTCAAGAGTACTAAAATTCTAGAAGGAATACTAGAATATAGGTCTTAAGGATGAGGAAATTAAGGGATAGGGGTCCTAAGGATAATAGAAGAAGGGGGGCTAGAATAGGTTCATATAGATCGTAGGTCTTAAGGATACGCCAGGACTTATGATCATGGGTTCTGGAACATAGGTTCACATGGACAAGATCGTAGGTCCTAAGGATACACTAGGACCTATGATTATAAGAATGAAGCCTACAACATAGATACATAGATACATTATGTGGACAATACTAGACCATAGGTCCTAAGGACAATACTAGGATGTCACCTAGAACTATAAGCTCTAAGGACAATACTAGAACATCAAAGAGAGCTATAGGTCCTAAGGACAATACTAAGATGTGACCTAGAACTATAGGTCCTACGAACATATGGGTTCATATGTACAAGATCGTAGGTCCTAAGTATACACTAGAACCTATGATCATAAGGTTCTGGAACATAGGTGTACATGGACAATGCTACAAACATCTCAGTGCGGAATTATATGGCTGAAGTTTATCGAACATGTCGACAAAATATTTCAATGTCCTTGAAATATATGACCTTCATCTACCGAACTATCAACGATATTTCAAAGTAATGAAATAAGATTAGGTCCTCAATCGTATACCGCGATTATCCCAGATAGAAGCTCAATCGAGCGCACAATCGATCATCGACAGATCGGCAGTCGATCCCGGCGAGTAATGAACGAAAAAATTGAGTCGTCAATGGGGGAAATCTCGAGTCTGCAAGGATTTTCATTAATATTTCAACGGTCGGACGTTTTCTGAATAACCGATAGCCGGCTTTTGATTAATTCGCTCGTGGAATGAGTTATTATGTTCCGACACGTGAATGTTTAAATCAGATCGGCGTGTCAATGGGGCTATTTTCGCGATAAGCGGCTTAATATCGCGACCGGCCGAGAAACTTTGCCAAGTCCGCAATTTTTTGCCAACCTTTATCTCCGTTTTCCACGACGTTTTCGCCGGCCGAAGTGGGTCAAGTCAGCACCTATTTCAGCCAATTCTTTCACGACCCGAGAATTCATATCAGCCGGGCTACAGTGGCTCGGACTGTTTGTTGTTTATCGATACTGTCATCCTGTTTCGAGATCCTACTCGATGAATCAGTTTTGCGAGAATTGCGAAAAACCCTCTCGATATTACTGCCTCGTAAATTCCGAACAACCTGCTGAACTGAACACTGTCTTATAGAGAAGCTATCGATTGCCTGCAAATGAAATTAATTCACTCACGTAATTACGGGTGTAAGCTGTTGACGACTTCACGAGATTTACTGCTATTTTAATTAACGGTGCTATTTTAAATTGAAAATAAAGTGATTTGATATAAAGTCGATCGGTCACCTGTTCCCATAACTGATAACCCAACAGTTAACCCAACTCCTTTTTCTCTAACATCCCATAGATTTTCAGCGGCGAAACGATCAATCAGATGGCCACTGATTCGTCCAACCGTGAGAACGAAGAATTATGGGTATCCAGTGTTCCAGAACGCGTTCAAAATCTTTCTGGACAATAGAATCCTTCCAGGAACAGTTCACTTCTTATTCTCTCTTATTTATTTCTTATCCGTGTTCTTGGTGTTACTATATAGAACATCTTGTGAACAGGTATACTAGACTTCTTATAATTCTGTATTCTAGTATTGTTCTTAGGACTTATGTTCTGGAATTCATAGTATAGTTCTTAGGACATATGTTGTAAGTCACGTTTTGGTATGGGCTCTAGGACCTATAGTTCTGGGTCATATCATAGTGTTGTTTTTAGGACCTATACTTCTAAGTCACATCTTAGAATACTAAGAACAATAGTTATAAGGACCTACGTACTAGGATCCATCATAAGATGTTCCTTAGGATCTATAGTACTAAGCCAATACTAGTGTTGTTCTTAGAACCCATAGTTCTAGGTCACATCTCAGTATTGTCCTTAGGACCTATAGATCTATGTGACATCCTAGTATTGTCCTTAGGACCTATATTACTAATACTCATCCTAGTATTGTCCTTAGGACCTATATTACTAATACTCATCCTAGTATTGTCCTTAGGACCTATATTACTAATACTCATCCTAGTATTGTCCTTAGGACCTATAGCTGTAGTTGACATCTTGGTATTGTCCTTAGGACCTATATTACTAATACTCATTCTAGTATTGTCCTTAGAACCTATAGTCCTAGGTGACATCCTAGTATTGTCCTAAGGACCTATAGATCTATGTGACATCCTAATATTGTCCTTAGAACCTATAGTTCTAGGTGACATCCTAGTATTGTCCTTCGGACCTATAGCTCTAGTTGACATCTTGGTATTGTCCTTAGGTCCTATATTACTAATACTCATCCTAGTATTGTTCTTAGGACCTATAGTTCTAGGTGACACCTTGCTATTGTCCTTAGGATATATTACCAAGACCCATCTCACTATATGGATTTCTTGATCCAGTGATTTGAGGTCGAAGGATTTTGTGGTCTAAGGATTATTTAGATCGTAGAATATAGATCTAGGGATATTGTGAATGATGGAATAGAAATTTTTTGATGCAAAAATACAAAAGGCTCCAAAATAAAATTACGAATATTCAAAAAGAAAATTGACTCGGTTACTCCGTTTCTGCGATCCGTAAAGGGGAGAAAAAGGTGCATTTTTCCGGCGAAGATTTACAGAAAGAAAGGGCGATTACTTCGTTAAACAGGATTACGTTCGGCTGCAATATTATAGCGCGGAACGTGATAATACAAAATTCGAGAGGCCATCAGAACGTATCCCGGCATTTTAACACCTTCAGCTTATGCCGTAAGCCGTCGCTACTTTTCCGGTATTACCCCAGGGTTTAATTCATAACCCGCGCATTCGTTGCGCAAACTGCACCGCCGAGATTCGCCACCCTCCGGCTTCCTTATGCAAATTATGTTTTCGCGCGTTCGCAATTCCGAATCACCGACAGACGATCTATCATGCAGTTTGTTACAATTTATTTAACATAACCGCCGTTTGCGACAAACGACGCTCCTGCCGAGAAATTATCTCGAGCAGTACTCGTGACTGCGAAATACTCCTCCCTTACGCGATTTCGACGATTCGAACGAGTCGCAATTTGCCTCTCTGTTCGAGTATCACGGAAAGTGGTACAGTGAAATTTTTGTGGATATTAAAACTGATCAAAATGCATGCACTTTCGAAGATTAACAAGTTTTTTTAGGTTATGAACCCTCTTTTATTTAGTTAACTTACCGCTGGAGCCAATGTAAAAGTTCGCATAAAGTTTAATACTAATGGGGATTAAAGATAAACTTTATTCTTAACAGTTTCATTATGCAATCAGCTTCGAAATACCTTCACAATCGCATCGTAATGAACTCCCGAAGTAATTAAACTTGCACGACTAATACGCTGCTGTCTAACTTTCAATAACTCTTAATAACTCACCGCTGGATATTTACAGCCCCCTAATTTCATTCTAACTCCCACGTTTTGATCCCCTAATTTCAATTTTCTGATCTGCATTTATTAACAACTTTGCAGTGGAAACAAGAAATATATTTTTCAAATTTAAACCCCTTGCCTCGTACAAAAAAATTTGTCGATGTCATAAGACAATTTGACGACATAAAAAAAATATTTTATAATACCTCAATCTTCTGTGAATAAAACAAAAAAAGATGTAGCTAAATCGGACAAGTAGTTTCCGAGAAAAAAATTCGTAAGTGAAACCTGTTTTCGCCAAAAGTTATTTAAATTCAATCAGAAAATAAAATTAAAATTTAATTCAATTAGCATAACCTTGTCCTACAGCATAAAAATGAAGCGTTTAAAACATATTTGAAATTGAATATTGAACATCGACATCTCTCCTTTGAGTATCCATAAATATGCCGATATTAAATCAATTCGATATTTGGCCGCTAATTGGAGAATCAATCCTTTACAATTCACTGATTTCACATATTTATTATCGGGCACTACAATGTCTAAAAGTTTGCACTCGACAAAGTATGGTTAAACAGAATTAGCAATTCTCGATTCGAGTGAAGTGCCTTCTTTCATTTAAATATCAGTAGGTAACCCAGATTTCAAGTATTCTGTCAAGCGATATAAATGGACAAATATAAAATTTTATCGATGATACAAATGTAGAATGAAGTGGACGAATATGGGACACCATTTTGCCTTCTATTTCTTTTAAAATGAAACCTTTGCATCTTTAATTTCGTATTTAGTCACTTTTTGCACTTCTTTAACATTTATTTTTATTCTGTAATAGGTTAGACGAATATGGACGCCATTTTGTTTTCTACTTCTTTCAAAATGGCATCCTTTCATCCTCCATTTCATATTTAATTGCTTCTTGTACTTTTTCAACATTTATTTTCATTTTCTAATAAGTTAGGTTAGGTTATAATTTAATATGGACGCCATTTTGTTTTCTATTCCTTTCAAAATGGCGCCCTTTCATACTGCATCCTCGTATTTAATCACATTTTGTGCTTCTTCAATATTCATCTTTCTTCTATGAATTTTTATCGACAAAGCAAATGCAGAATAAAGTTAGACAAATATGTCAACCATTTTATTTGCCATTCCATTCAAAATGGCGCTCTTCTATTACATCCTCACATATAACTATATGTCAATAATATAACAAAAGTAACTAAAGCCCCTTTTCTACTTCTTCAACATTCACTATCGTATTTATCTTTCCTTGTCGTATTTATAAAGGTTTTTCCACGGTGTATTTTGAAAAATCAAAGTGATCGTCTTCAAAGTGGATCCCTCGGGAAACGATACGCCGATGAAGACGTTTTTCTCGTTCCTTAAAGCAACACCGAGACTCTTCATCCTTTAAAGTGTTTACTTGGCCGACCACAGCGTTCTTTAACACGGTTTTTAATCTTGAGAAATAAGAAGTCACGAGATCTGGGGAATAGGGGGATTGGGACGCTATTTCGTTTGCGATTAAACATTCGTTGACGGACACTGCAATATGAGCGAAAGCATTCCATTTTCGTGTCGTGTTCAGGATAATGTTACTCGTGTGGTAATTATTCTGCAACTTAAGATACGAGGTTTAATTTGTGCGGGTTAAAATATTCTCGAAATGAGATACTGAACAGTGAAATGTTATATTTTAACATCTTGAATTTTTCTTTATATCTGATCTTTGTTGTGATGAGACTATGACTTTTGTTTTGAATTCATTTATATTAATTTCCGTTTTTATTTTGATCGATTACAATTTAAGTTGTTAATTTCTTTGCATTTTTATAATAATTTTTCGACTGTGACCGTCTCTAAGTTTCAACTGGACCACGTGATCCGAGTAGCGTCGAAGATAAACGAACTTACTCGATTTACCACTACTCTCATCGTACCTTACGACTTCAGTGATTTTATACTCAAACCCAATTACTAAATAACCTTTAAATAATAATTTCTACAAACAAACATTAAACAGTCTATCCACAATCTTTTCCCAAATGTGACATTCGTCGGAACTTCATACACATCAAAGATTTCTCAACACATTTCCTCTAAAGAATTCATCATATCACAACCGAAGGTTTCTCCGAATACCAGCGAAGAGGAACGAAGTTACCCGACTTACCACTACTTGTCCAACTCGTCTCGCAAGAGCGTGCACCGTTACGGCTTCACGCATCATATGTGCGGCCGATCTGCGGAAGGAATTTGATACATCGCCGCTGTGGCTACTTCGAAACCGCCATATTTTTATTGCCACCAGAGTGTTCGGTTACTCGGATGGCTCCGAGTTGTTTCCGTCGCGAGAAACGGCCTTTTTACCCGTGAGAGACTCTCGAATCGAGATCGGATAGGGGAATTTTTTTTCGTGGAACCGGCTGTTGGCACGACATCCCGACGGAATTGTCCGAATTCCAGTGGAGGAAACTCCCGATTATGTGACGGACGTTTGTAAGACTGCGGTTGCGTGGTTGGATTGATAGAATTAGATCGTGTGGTTAGGTTCTACGAATGTTATACGATTGTTGGAGTAATTAAGGTTAAAGGGCAAGATACTATTTATTTTAATTAATCTGTACATTCCTTAAGAACCTCTCCTCAAGTTGGAATCGTCTGGTCTAAATTGCTACTTAATACAAATGGCGGTGCTCTCAAGGTCTCTTTTGCAATTTGGAAAAAGATTAAATGCTGTATTCAACGCCGCTAGCTATATTCTGTCCTTCGAATGTGCTCCCTAATTCTTCACATTTTGAGAGAAATCGAGTCTTCGATACCTTCGTAACTGTGCATACACATGGACTCCACAACTGTACATTATATGGACCCTATACAGTTTGCTAATTTAATACAAGTTTATGTACAGTATGAATTTTATAATAGAAATAGTAACAAATTTATACAGTTTATACTATTTGCTTATTCACAAAGAAGTACTCTAGGTGTACCGGTTAATAATTCCACCACCATCACTAGCTATACTGCCCTTCAAATTGTGCCCTCCCTAATTGTTCACATTTTGAGAGAAATCGAGCCATTTTTCGATACTGTTGTGTTCCTGGAAAAGCCATTGATGACAAGTGGTAGTCCGAAAGGGTCAAGTCTGGTCACTATGGCGGGTGGGGCAAGACCAACCAAGTGCAGAAATTGTGCCTTTAACCGTTTTCTGTGTGTGATGCGGCGTTGTGTTGCAAAATCACTTTTCCGTGTCTTCTAGCCCAATCTGGGCTTTTCGATCAATGCATGGTTCAAACTGATTATTCGTTGACGGTAGCGATGGGTATGAACTGTTTTCACGTGGTTTCAGCTCATGATGACACCTGATCCCAAATAGCATTGTCTTCCGAAGTGATTCTTGAGGTCGATGGTTGTGTCAACCATTTTGCGTTTTTCCCAAAGTAGAACCAAAACGTATCGCGTTAGACAGTAAGTTTCCGCAAGACACTCGCGTTTTTCTTTTGATTGAACACGAAAACCGCAACTATTTGAAACTAGACAAACCATAAATGTAACGCTAACAAATCTGAACATCAATGGCGACTTGTAACAATAAAATAACATGGTTTAGAGTGTGGACACGCCCTTGCGTCTAGTGCAATCCTCCGAAATGAAGAATTATTAACCGGTAGTCCTAGTACTTATATTTAGCGGAGGTTTAACCTGCACAACGAACGAAGAGCGAATAATGGTCACGCACGCATAAAATAGCGCGCAAAAAAAAAATGGCGGGATGATAGCGCGTAAATTCGACCGCGTCTGAGAGCGAAACGGCGCGGATAAAAATGATAAACGCGTACGCGAAACGAGTAATAAAAACGAGAATTGCAAGCTTCGTGACCGTAACGTCAACGTGGAAACGGCTGTTCAAGCACTTCCAAGATATTAATTACCGAGCAAATGCAGAAATAACACATGTTGAATATTTGCCGGATTATGTTCAGCGACACCGTCCGCTCTTGGATTATTCCTGAATCCCCTTCGAGATTATTATAAATATTTGGCTACATTTACCTCTGCTGTGACGGTAAACTCGAAAATCTCCTTTCGAATTTTCATACGAGAATGGAAGAGAAAGGAGCGGGGAAATTAATCAACTTGGCGTGACGTTCTGCTGTAATTAACGAGTCGTTTGCGTTACATTTTCGTACAATTATACATAATTTATGATTTATCGATGTATAATTAGTCTGAAAGGACTGCTTGAATAGAACTTATTTAATATCTTTCATTCTTTTAGAATTCTTTAAAAATCTCTTTTATATACAGTGTCATTTAATATCGATTACAATTTTTTCTGTATTTCTGTTAAACAGAACCTACCAGTAAATATAAACTATCATGAAAAATAAGAGTGTTTGTTATAATATAATAAGAGTACTGTAATTTCTTTAAGGAAAAATTTTTAAATAATAAAGTATCAATGTGGTTCCATTTATTTTTATTAACAGAATTATGTACATGTAACCTTAGTAATTATAAAAATGTATCAACGCGAGCTGAAATCACGAAAAAGTATTAGGGAGATTCAAGCAGTGTCAGACTGTAAATTTCATCTGTCAGATGTAACACTCGGAGCGATCGATATTCATTCTCGTTCGGTGACATTATAAATGTTCGAACCACGACGAAACGTCAACGCAATTATGCGTATGGATTGCGCGACCGCAGTGACATCAGTAAACCACGCCACACTGATGAGAGAAACAATCAGGTTAAAACCGACACCTTTCGCCTCTGTTACTTGATTCCTGTCAACTTGATGAAAAATGGTCCCCGCAGATGCGACTCTCTCGTTACTGGAACGTTGCGGCTCATATTTAAGTGCCAACGAAACGATGTGTCAGAAATATTAAGGGTCTGAGGGATGTTCCAAATCTGAATCGACTTTGAAGGCCTCATACGGTTACCCGCGATACCGACAGCTTTCGAACAACGAACCAAAATTTTATTAACATTTGTGTTTTAGTGTTGTAACAACGATTGCTCGTGGATGGTAGAAGAGGTAGGAAGAGATAGAAAGACTATTCGTGATTTCGGGGTATTGCGTTCGACGAACTCCAACCGATTGCAGGCTGATTCTCATTCGACTTGTCGCTCGATTACTTTCTGATTTCGCGCCGTCGAGATTCAGGTATTTTTACGAGTCTGCTCGACGAAACAAAGGATTTCGAGAACACATTTCTCTCGATACCTAAATCTCGCGGAGCCGATGAAATTGGGAGAGCTGGTGAGTTCGGCGAAATTCGCAGGGAATAGATTTCGAGCGCCATTTTAGGGGAAAGATTAAGTAGAACTTTGGAGCGGTGATTTTTAAGCGAAGTTTTCGGTGATTGGAAACGTGCTCGAGTACGGTTGGAGATGTTCAGAGATTTTAGGATTTGCGGAGGTGCGGATTTCGAGATTTAGATTTAGGGATATAGGTATTTGGAGTTTGACAATTTAGGAAGTTCAGCAGTTGGGTGGTATGGACATTCGGAAATTTTGTATTTGGAAAAGGTCTTTGTGGATCTGGGGACTTTGGACGGTGGGAATTTGGGGTGTGATAATTTTGGTATTTTGGAAATTGGAGGATTTGGGGATTTTAGGGATTTAGGGATTTTGGAGATTTGGGAGTTTGGAGATTTGGGGATTTGGAGATATGGGAACTCTAGAATTTGGGAATTGGGAGATTTGGGGATTTGGAGATTTGGGAGTTTGGTGATTTGTGAGTTTGGAAATTTGGGAAATTGAGAATTTGGGGATTTAGAAATTTGGGAACTCTAGTATTTGGGAATTGGGAGATTTGGGGATTTGGAGATTTGAGGATTTGGAGATTTGGGAATTTGGAGATTTGGGAATTTGAGAATTTGGGAATATGGAAATTTAGGAATTTGAGAATTTGGGGATTTGGAGATTTGGAGATTTGGAGATTTGGAGATTTGGGAGTTTGGAGACTTGGTATTTGGAGATTTGTGAATTTGGAGATTTGGGAGTTTAGAGACCTGGGAGTTTGGAGATTTCTAAGTTTGGAAATTTGGGAATTTGAGAATTTGGGGATTTGGAAATTTGGGAATGTAAGAATTTGGAAACAACCTTTGGATATTTGAAAGTTTGGAGATTTGGAAGTTTGGAAATTTGAAATTTTGAAACTGGAATTCTAGTACTATTTAAATCTGGAAATTTGGGAATTTATGT
Source organism: Megachile ligniseca (assembly GCA_945859555.1). Taxonomy (NCBI): domain Eukaryota; kingdom Metazoa; phylum Arthropoda; class Insecta; order Hymenoptera; family Megachilidae; genus Megachile; species Megachile ligniseca. The sequence continues at coordinate 5,726,059 of OX243792.1, forward strand.
ATTCGAAATAAGCTTTGGGAAATTAGAAAGTTGGGATTCTGATTTCAGCACGTAAGAATAAAAGAATTAAAAAATTTAAGAATTTGAGAATTTGTGAAATAGACTTGAGAAAAAGAATTTAACAAATTGTAATAATCTTGATAGGTTTGAGAAACTGAACAAAAGATATTAAAAAAAATCCTTGAAAATTTGATACAATCTAAACCGTATATTACACAATTTCATTTCATTGTTTTTCAAATGTTTTTGTATTTGTAAATCGTCCATTTGATATCCATCAATCTGTCCGATGCTTGAAAACAAACGTATTGTGGTAGAAGGTAAATAAAAACCTCAACAACCTTGAAACCATGATCCTATACGGTGTATTTTCGCCATAACACTCTGACAATGTTTAAATCCCCTCAGTCGTTCATGGAAATTGCTTTGAAATTGAACAACGTGTACTTTTGATACGTTAAATCGATAACGAACAATCAGCCCTACCGGAACTGCCTTCCGCAGAACGCAGTTTTTTTTTAAAATGTCAGTCAATAAATACTGAAAACAGAAAAAAAAGATCAGTTTGCGTAAACGTTTTCGATATGGAACGTTTCTATTGAATTTCCGAAAATTTCGTCGGAAAAAGGGATACAGTTCTTGAAATTGTAATACGGGTTTCAGATTTCGTCAAACAGAATGGTTTTCAATATTTATCTCTTTGCATATCGTATTCTCTTTGGTACAAAAATCACTAATTTATTTGATACATACTACTCTTTTATGTATAGGGTGTTTTATTTTTATTTACCTTCGACACAAATGCAAATATTTAGATTTATTAACTGGGTACAAAAATCCCTATATCTGAAAATTGTAGAATTTCAAAATCACTATATGTGAAAATTATCAAATTCCAAAATCCCTATATCTGTACATTCAATAATCACAAAATCCCTATATCCGAAAATTTACAAATCTGAAAATCCCTATATTTGGAAAATGTAACATTCCAAAATCACTATATGTGAAAATTCTTAAATTTAAAAATCCCTATATCTGAAAATTTTACTATTCCAAAATCCCTATATCAACAAATTTACAAATTCAAAAATCCCTATACCTCAAAATTGTAAAATTCCAAAGCCTTGTATTGAAAAATGTAAAATTTCAAATCCTTGTATTGAAAATTTAGAAATCACAAAAAATAAAAATTCACAATTACAAAAATTGGAAAGTCACAAATCTTTAAACATAATTCACAATGTTCAAATTTGTTAATTAAAAAATTTGAAATTCGGATCTGCTAATCAGAGAATTAGAAAATGGTTCCTCAAATATATCGAGTGAAACCTTTCAAGCACTTTATCCGAAGATACGAGTAATAATCGTGCGCGAGCGCATACAAAACTGCCGCTCGCAAAAGAACGTCCGAACTGTAGGAATTTCTTTTCGTGCGGTACGAACGTAGATAAAAGAAGGAAATAAATTGAAATGCTGTTCGAATCGGCCAGTCAAAGTCGACGAACAGAGTGGAAGCACTCGAGGAACCCGTCCATTCACCGATCCTGGTATTATAATTCAAATCGCGAGCATAGCCCGCGAGCGTCTAATTTAGACGGGCATTGTGAGGCCGATAGAACATCATTTCACGTATCGTGAGTTCAATTAAACGCGAGTACGCATGTAACTGGTCTCACGGACAAAACGAAAACGTCAAGGATCGGATAAAATTAGCCGTTATTCGTTACAGATGAGAATACATACCGATCTACGGTAATATGTCTGACAGGGGCGGTGCAGCGAACTTGTTCTCATTTGCGGAGCACGGAAATCTACGGATTTCATGCTGTGGGAATTGCGGGATACGTGCAATTGGATATTTACCGGGATATGGAGTAGGAATTTTCGGGAAGCGGGAATAAGGAAAGGGATTTGGGGAGTTGAGAGGGCGAGATTTAGGCGTTTGGGAATTTGGGAATTTAGGAAATTGAAAATTTTAGAATTTGGGAATTGGGGAATTGGGGAATTTTGGAATTGGGAAATTTTGGAATTGGGAAATTTTGGAATTGGGGAATTTTGGAATTGGGAATTTTGGAATTGGGGAATTTTGGAATTTGGGAATTTTGGAATTGGGGAATTGGGGAATTGGGGAATTGGGGAATTAGGGAATTTTGGAATTGGGAAATTCTGGAATTGGGGAATTTTGGATTTGGGGAATTTCGGAAATGGAGAATTGGGAATTTTGGGATTGGGAAATTAGGGAATTAGGGAATTGAGAAATTGGGGAATTGGGGAATTGGGGAATTGGGGAATTGGGGAATTGGAGAATTGAGGAATTGGGAAATTGGGGAATTGCGGATTTTGAAAATAAGGGAATTAGGGAATTGAGAAATTGGGGAATTGGGAAATTGGGGAATTGGGGACTTGGGGAATTATGGAATTGGGGAATTATGGAATAGGGGATTTTGGAAATAGGGGAATCGGGGAATTGGGGAATTAGGGAATTGGAGAAATGGGGAAATGGGAAATTTGCGAATAGGGGAATGGGAGAATTTGAGAATTTAGGACTTTGAGAATTGAGAATTTTATAATTTTGAAATGTTGACGTTTTCAAATTTTGATAAATTTACACCAGAAATTTTAGAATTCTGACATTTCGAAATTTTTAAATATTTAATATTAGTTTTAAAAATTTCGACAAATTCAAATTTTTGAGTTTTGAAATTTTTAAACTGAACTGAAACTTTTGCAATTTTTACAATTATGGACAATTGAAATTTTCAATAGTTCCAAATTTGAAAATTCACAACCAAAAATTTGGAAAATCATCCTCATACATAAATTTGATAATATAAAAATTTTACGAAGTATTATATCTACCTACACGAGCAGTATTTGACTACATGCTATTAATTAGAACGTCACTAATTAAATCAAACACGTTTCCCCGATGACAGCTTTCCAATCGTATTTTAAATTTACCAAATGTTCGAACGTAGATTTTAAAAAACGTACATTAAATGTTCATAAAGAAAGACATACTACTTTCTATCTAAACCAAAATTACATTTATAAAAATATTACATAATGTATAAAATTAAATGTATAAAAATCACGTAATAATCTTAAAGTATCAGTAAATTATTTTAATGCGCATTTCCTTATATGTGAAAATGATTTTTCTATATAAAATACTTCGAGATTGTAATATGAACGAAAACTTCGAGTGCAAAGTGTTAAAGTACCAGTAATTGTATCTTCCCTCCCAAAGTGTCAATAGCATCTCTTAGCCCACTTTCGCACACAAGAATGTTTGAAGCGTGAAACGTTTCCCGCATCTCTCGCTGCGTCTCTACGGATAATATCCGCATAAAAAAAAGAATCCAGAAACGGGGTAGGTATCGAATTTTCGACGTTGGTATTTCGCGTTACGTCATTCCATTTGGAAATTAGGGAAATGCCGGTGTGCGCGCGGGTCTCGAATATGCAGATACGAATTAGCGGTCCCGTGCTATTTTCGCGTCTGCGAAATGCAGATGCAACGCAACGCAGCGTCGCGACGCGGCGTCAGAGGCGTTGGCGCCGCTCCAAATCTTCGCTGCACCCGGCTGCATGCCTGCACACGCTTGCGCGCCACCTTCGAGCGGTTTCTATGTATTTTGTTTTCGTTCTACGCGCCGAATATCAACCATAGACGTGTACAGGCTGATTCGGAACATTAGCACGGCTACTACTGGTTTTTTTTTAAGAAACGATATAAAATGATGTAGGAGGAAATCATGTGTTATTATACATAGCAAAGGTTACAATAAGATAAGGTTAGGTTAATATCAAATATAGATGTGTACAGGCTGGTTGGGAACATTAGCACGGCTACTACTGGTTTTTTTTTAAGAAACGATATAAAATGATGTAGGAGGAAATCATGTGTTATTATACATAGCAAAGATTACAATAAGATAAGGTTAGGTTAATATCAAATATAGATGTGTACAGGCTGGTTGGGAACATTAGCACGGCTACTACTGTTTTTTTTTAAAGACACGATATAAAATGATGTAGGAGGAAATCATGTGTTATTATACATAGCAAAGGTTATAATAAGGTAAGGTTAGGTTAATATCAACTATGGACGTGTACAGGCAGTGTACAGTACGTGTACTGTAAATCTCCAAATCCCCAAATCTCGAAGTCTTCGAATTTCTTAAATCTCCAAATCAACAAGTCTTCAAATTTGCAAATCCACAAATCTACAAGTATTCAAATTTCTTAAATCTCGAAATCCCCAAATCTTCAAGCCTTCAAATTCCTTAAATCTCAAAATTGACAAATCTCTAAATCCACAAATCTCCAAACCCATAAATCTCCAAGTCTTCAAATTCCTTAAATCTCCAAATTCCCAAATGTACCAGTGCTCAAATTCCTTAAATCTCCAAATCCACAAATCTCCAAATCTTCAAATTTCTTAAATCTCCAAATCCCCAAATCTTCAAGTCGTCAAATTCCTTAAATCTCCAAATCCACACATCTTCAAATCTCCAAATTCTGATTTCCCAAATCTCCAAATCTCCAAATCTCCAAATCCACACATCTCCAAATCTCCAAATTCTGATTTCCCAAATCTAGAAATCTCCAAATCCCCAAATCTCCAAATCTCCAATTCTCCAAATCTCCAAATCCCCAAATCTCCAAATCCCCAAATCACCAAATCCCCAAATCTCCAAGTCTTCAAATTCCTTAAATCTCCAAATCCACAAATCTCCAGATCCACACATCTCCAAATCTCCAAATTCTGATTTCCCAAATCTCCAATTCTCCAAATCTCCAAATCCCCAAATCTCCCAATTCCCAAATACTCAAACTCTCCAATCTGCAAATCCTCAAATCTCCCAATTCCCAAATTCCCAAATCTCCAAATCCCCAAATCTTTAAGTCTTCAAATTCCTTAAATCTCCAAATCTCCAAATTCTCAAATCCCACTAAAATCTCAATAAAAAAGAAAAATGTCCACCATCAGCCCATGTTTACGATTGTTAATGCTACTTGAAATTCCAAAAGCAAATCGTTGCCCCTACAATATACACAAATCTTATTGTCTGCAGTCGTTCCAACAAAGGCTTTAATTTCGATTAAAGGAATGCACAGAGGATACAGTAGCCGTGAACTAGAAAGAGAAACGATTTACCGGAACTGCAACGAGTTATCCTGCGGGAGCGTAAACAGCCGCGAAATGAATTACAGAGGGAACACAAAATGGCGGCTCCTTTTGTAGATCTTTCGAACGAGCAAGGTAGATCTCGTTATTTCGTGCGTTTTTGGAATCCTTTAATGATGCAGAATCGAAGTCGGTTCGAGTGGTGCCGGAACGCAGGACAATGTGCCACAAACATTTGGCCCGTTTTCATCGTCGATTTCCCATGGGAACCGCCGAGAATCCCGGTGGTCGCAGCTTCGCCAAAAATCCTTTGAGCTTCGTTATCTATCGTCGTGTAACGCTGCCCGAACCGGAAAATCAAGCTGGATATTTGCACCGCGAGACGAAATCCCTTTGCTTTCGAATAATCTTCTGTCGAACGAGCAGATTGTAACGCAGTCGTTTTTGCGATCGAAGGGAACGATGCTTTTGATGCGCACAGTGGTCGGTTAATGAATAGATTAGTCCAATTTTGCGGATTCAGGGTTCAACAGAGGCGATTATTTGCTGGAGCGTATATCGTGGAGTTATTGACTTTGCAAATCGTTTGAAAGGTTTTTGGGTTCTCGGATTTTTGAGTTCTTGGGTTTTTGGGTTTTTGGATTTTTGGGTTTTGGAGTTTTGGGGTTTTTGTGCTTTTGGGATTTGGAGTTTTGAGGTTTTCGTGCTTTTAGGTTCTGAGTTTTTGGATTTTGGGTTCTTGGGTTTTGGAGTTTTGGGGTTTTTGTGCTTTTGGGTTTCTGAGTTTTTGGGTTTTTGTGCTTTTGGGTTCTGAGTTCTTCGGTTTTTAGGTTCATGGGTTTTGGTTTTTTGAAGTTATGGGGTTTTTAATTTTCGAGTTTTTGGGTTTTTGCATTACCACGTCTCCAAATTCCCTAAATTTTCTAATCCTCAAATCTAAAAAATTATCAAAATTCTCAAAATTCTCAAAATTCTCGAAATTCCCTAATTCCCTAATTCCCAAATCTTAAAAATCTACCAAATCTCCAAGTTCCTAAAATTCTTCCAATTCCCCAAATTCTCTAAATTCCTTAATTCTTAAATCTTAAAAATCTCCAAATTCCTCAAATTCCCTGAAATTCCCAAATCCCCAAATCTCCAAGTTTCTAAAATTCTTCAAATTCCTCAAATTCTCTAAATTTCCCAATCTCCAAATTTGCAAGTTCCTAGAATTCCCCAAATTCTCCAAATTCCCTAACTCCTAAATCTTGAAAATCTACCAAATCTCCACGTTCCTCAAATCCCCAAATCTCGAAGTTCCTAAAATTCTCCAAATTCCTCAAATTTTCAATTTGCCAGTATCCAAAGACCGAAATTCCTAACTTTCTAAATTACTAACTCCCCAAGTTTCCATACCTCCCTCATACTTTTCCTTTCGCCGATTAATCCCTACCCAATTGATTACGTGACCGTCGTCGAAATAATAATCATTCTTCGAAAATAAATAAGAAAGAAAAATGAGCAGTGTCAAGGGTATCCGTAGATCAGTTTATGGTCGCTATTAAAGTCGATTCCATTATTCCGCCCCTTCTCGTTCGAGACACGCGTTACGTTCGCGACCTTCGTGCGCGAAATGGAGCAGAAAGAAGAGAAAATGGCGGTCGAAACCGGGGGGAGGCCGAAAGTCACGCAGCCTCGGTAATCGTGCGACGCTTTCGTGTAACGAATGCGTTCGCGTCAGGCGAAAAAATCTGCGATAGATAAATCGGCGAATTTACATTGCGCCGTTTTAAATCACCCGGCCTATGATTTACCGACGGTTTTTACACATTCGTGTTCGCCGCTTTAGGGAGCCGATTACAATGGCGGACCAACGCGAAAAGGGTAAATTGTTTCTTCGGTTCAGGAAACGCGGATTAAAGCAAGTGGAAAATCTGTTACGCCCGGGAGAAAATTCCCTTCGCGTTCCTTCCGACCTTTTGCTTCTACTTTAATGCTCGTCCGTTAATTTATCACGTCGATATCGTACATTGAAAACCTCTGACGGTTATTACCGAAGCAAACGTGTTCGGGCAAAATTAACGGATTTGCAATTACGCTGTTTTTCACACGAATCTTTTTTTTACGAGAGTCGATGTAAAAGAAATGTGAAGAAAAATTTTCTGCTGCAATTTTACGATGGAGTGAAATTAGGAAAATATGAAGTTTATGGCTGCAGTGTTTAGTAAGATTTATGGTTAATAATGTAATGTTATGTTCAAATTATAAATAGGAACAATATTATAATATAATATTATTTTTATGTTAAACATCAATGTTATTGTATTTTATTTAACAAAATTAATAAAATATATTTTACTCGTGGTTTTAAAAATTAAAGTTCGAAAACTTGAGAAATTGTAATTCTCAACTCGTGTTTCACATGTCAACAGCAATCACCGATATAAGTTTGATCATTGAAAAAAAATCTGTGACGATCGCGTTCCCACTTTTAATTTTGCTCTCGAAATAATAAGGTTATTGTTTCGTTCGCGACCTCGCGAATCATCGATATTTGCGATTGAGGAATCCAGGCCGTACGAATCAGAGTGTAAGCTGAAAGGCATCTACATCGAGCTGATTACACGCGATACAACCTATAATAATCGCATCATTCTGGAAACGGATCTCCTATTATTTGGCTCGAATGATAACGCGTGCTGTTCTATATTGCTACCATCCGGTTCTGTAATAGCCTTCAACACTCATTTTCATCTCCCATTTGTTCCTTCTGTTTTTCTTTTGTATTAAAGCGATAAATTCACTGATGAAGAAAAGTACCTGCTTATTCTACTTTATCTGGAAATCACGGGCAGAATGTATTAATACAAGCGGAAATATGACGTGGTTTTATTTCGTTTCCAACATTCTTTTATTTCTTCAACGTTTGTAATTTTCTTTTAGTCGTGAAAATTTACTAGTGATTATTTATATAAATTCATATATTTTTCATTATTAATGGTGGACAATTATTGAAGCTGATATACTTTTTCGTTAATAATGATATGTTTGTTATTAACAAAATCATTTTTTTTTGTTATTACAAAATTAATAATATTATTATATTTAGGTTATGTTAATATATGTATGTTTTGATATCAATGATACATTCTCATTATTTATACAACTTAAAAAGAAAATGTCTCAGTTATTAAGAAACAATTATTGAGAAATTAATTTGTATGGCGATAACATGATCATAAATTGCGTAATTGCAGAATCAAGTAATTGCTATCCGTCTCTCCCATAGATGTTTGAAATCAATAGCAATTGACGTGTCATAACCACATAAATGATGCTGTATATATCCCTGATAGGTCCAACTCCTATCTTCTTAATCCTGCGTTAATACCACCATCTACATATATGCCTTACTATATCGCACATACGTGCAATAGGTATTCTGTAATTACTGATGCTATACACTAGGCTGCAATATACCCTTCCTTTGACTAAGGATTACCCGAACTCACCATTTGTCTTCCATTTTAGGCCATTCAAGTTTTATGCTAATTTCGAACCGTGCAAATTGTACAATTTTTAAGTCGAGAAATTCTTTTAGAATTCCTTATATTGAGTGTCTTATATTAGTGCATTTTTATAGTTGTAAATTTTTATTATAATTTTTGTGATTTGTAGGTTTCTATATTTTTTATCAAATTTTTAATCTTTCAAGTTTTCAATTATTTTGTAACAAATAATTTAATACCGTGTTACAATTAGCGCATAATTTCATTTCAAAATAAATACCAAAGAGCTCTTTCGTTATACTGCTTGATATGCATGGAAAGTAAATAGATTTTTATAATCGAATCCAGTCAGAAAAACGCAAATGAATCAAGCACAAAAGCCTTTGATTACTTATAGAGAATTCACTTTGCTCAATATTTTCGTACAAAGCGATTTACTCAGCTAGCAGATTGCGATGAAAAATATAGAAAGACAGAACTGCAATTAGGTGCAATTAAATTCCTGCTGCTTTGTGCCGATAATTACCTTCCGAGAAGTCGGAACAATACGGAGAAATAACAAAATAAGCTCCAACTCGGAGAAATTAGAACGACTATTTATCATCCCCTGTTTCATCAATTATTTAGAACACGGGTTAAAGGAAGCATTTCTATATTTTTCAATTTCCAATATTAGTAAATTTAATTGCTCGTTTATATCATTCGTGACGCAACAAACCTAGATCATATTTGCACAAGGATTTTCCGGTTCAATTTGCGCGACCAAACCGTTAAATCCAAAATGTACCTAACAATCTCTATTTATCTTAATAATTAGACAGATGACGTAAAAGTCATAGGTTATGATACCGAATCTGGCGAAAACCGATGGTAGAATACATCGATCATAGAACCGCAGACATTCAAAGATCTCAGTTTCCATGTAATGGAAGACGTTAGCAATCAATAACAAAGAGTGACAAGACATTCATACAGATCGTGGAAATTGCTGTAACACCATAATCGATGATACATTGCTATGAGTATTCTAATGGGGAATTAAAGGGACGGTTTGATGCATCTGTAAACGCGTCATTGAAGTTAACAGTTTGATATACAGGACATCTGGTGTCGAAATCGAAGAAGCAACATTTTCCCGCGCTTTTCAAAGTATTCTTCGCGGCTCGAGATTTCGCAATTTGGCTCTCGAAGCGTTATATGTGATAGACCAGGGGTGAAAATGAAACATGGGATACAATTAACTGATATATATTTATTAGTTTGCTGTACTAAAACGTTGTTCTTTGGTATATGGCACGATCGGCCGGTTGCCGCGTAAACCGCGTCGGCCGAACGCCGCCGGAAACGCACGATCGCACCTGAACTATTTATTCTTAATAAAATATATTTTCATTTTTAATAAAATTTTGAGAGACATCGCGAAATCGACCTCGGTATAATTGCGCGGAGAATATTTTGAAAAAGAAAATAGTTGGTCTAAAATGGTGCGTCGAAACTCCGCTGCGGGTACCGAGATTTTTTTGTATTTCGCTACAAAAATCGATGCAGTCACTCTGCTAAGCCCGTAATCGCAGCAAAACGATCGAGTAATTCGTTTTGAGCCCGTTATCAATCTATAACCAAACAATACGCCACCATTGTCCTTCTTCGATCGAACTGTCGTGGGATTACACGATCGCCATTGTGTCGCGCAAAAAGAAAGCTTGTCCCACAATTTTACGAGCATTTCCATAGCGGCTGCTGTTACGTTTTATTAAAATCTAAGGGGAGATACGAACATCTACGGGCGTGGGTTTCGAGATGAGTGCGGAGAACGGTCGTGAGTTACATCGATGGCTCCTCTCGTTGATTGGTTTTGTTTTTGATGGCGGAGGAAAATGGCAAAGGTTTCGGCGATTTATTGATGTTCAATTTTACGAAACTTGGATATCGATGGTAAAATCGAGGCAGCTTTCATTTCAAGATATAAGTGGACTGCGGATGTTTATGCATTTCGACAAAATGAAAATAAATCTGAGATTTATGCTTACTTTCAAAACTCACATATGTGCAAATATTGAAATCTAGTAATTTTGTCCAACAAATTTTAACTTGCAATATTACTGTTCTATAAATTGTAATATTCAGTTTTCTAGAAATTTGGACAAATTTTAAAATAATTTCACAGATGCAAATAATACTGATTGAATTATTACAGGTTGAGGTACTTTCAAATATTAATCACATGCACTGAATGTGCACTGAAATGTCTTGTAATTCAATCTAAAGTAGTCATCCCGGAAACTAATTTGATTAATCCTGTCGGAAATTGATCAGATTTTAAATGTCTTTAAATATTTGATATACTAAGTGCCGTTTCGTAAGGCACTTCATTGAATTTCGTCCACATCAAAGTGTAAATTTACCGTGTTTGAGTAATTGCAACCTACTTAATATCACACTAATTTGCGGCGAGGAACATTCAAGGCATCTAAGGAGGCACTTAAAGTTCATTGTAACCTCTCAACGTCGCAGATCGAAACCATCCTCGCTACAAAGTGAGCAACAATTTTCTTAATTAATACTGCACTAATTAACATTTTCATACGAACTTCGACACCATTGAAATTTAACAGTTTTTAGATTTGTCGCTGAAACCGCCGAATCGGTGCTCCTTAATTAAAATACGCGTCTTCAATACCTGTCCCGTTTTCTTTTTTTTTTTTAAACGCGTCTCACCGTTTAATTGCAACGAACTAAATAGCCGCGAGTTCAGTCGCTCAATTTGCAATGGCGAACTTGGACGGCGAGCTTTCTCGGACAAAAATTCAGGCTGGTTTGCCGCGTCGCTGGCGATCATTAAGGCGTTATTTAATAGAACTGCAAACTTCCTCGTTACGGAAATACAAGGAGGCTGTTTTGAGGTCGAACTAACTTACCATTTCAATTACGGAGATGAAATGGAATTGTGGCCCGCGACGGAAGTTATCGGAACTTTTAAAGGTACCTGCTCGAACTATACGACCAAAGTACAATGAGATTTTGTACATTTTAATTAGAACACAGTTGTCTCTGGTTTCTGTCTCTTTCCGTGGATGCTGCTGAAGTTTAACCCTCTCAGGGTGTGGTTTCAGTTTTTGTACCGTTCTTTCAGCCCATTTCGGGGTTAATCGAATTTAATGTTCGTCAAACACATCATATTTGACTCTGTTAAATTTCACTTATCTGTCAAAACTTAATATAGGGCACTTAACCTATGATTTTTTCAAAACTATCAGCAAAATGTCTGCCAACCAAAAGATAACGTATCCACCTGCTATGAATGAACATAAATGAACAAAAAATTGCTAGAAACTTATCTAATCCTTTCGTAATATTCTAAGACCTGACAGGAGTTAAAGTGTGAATAAGAAGTCTCTGGAGTATAACAATATCCTCGCTGTAAGACCTTGTATCGGGGTTGCATATGCTTGTAAGCGATCGCTGCTTGTAATTCCAGTTTGAACAGTATAGAACTGTTGTTCCATTAACCTGGAAACACTCGACACCCATAATTTTGGGCGGTGCGTAGACAGAAGCAGCTAGTTAGCCTAAGTTATGCGGAACAACTTTGACAATGAAGCTTCCTGAATTTCGGAGAGATTATTGCAGGTCTGACTTTTAGTAACAGAATTCATCCTCGAGGATTTATTATAATCTCTACAATTTGTTTCACTGTTATTTTGTTATTTTGTTATAAGTTACAATTTTTATATTTTTTTGTCGCAATTTGATAATTTGTTCTTTTCTTATTTATTTGTTACTGTTAATATTACTGCATTGCTGTTAACATCTTGTCAAGAGCGGTCCTATAAAATGGCGGACATTGAGAAGACTACCCTAACTATTATAAAATAATATAGTAATCTAATTCCTCTTATAATTCTAATATTTCCTATCATAAATTACTCTCTATTAAAAAAGTGAAATAATAATTAAATATTCGTAATAGTTTTACGAAGCCAAATAATGAAATATCCCATAAAAATAATTCTGGAGCTGTTTGAATGTCAAGTTCGTATGAAATGTCTGATCCACAAACAAAACGATCTTGATGTGGATTTGTCGACAAACACGGAGAAGCTTTCAGTGAAACATTTTAAAATAATGTCAGATCATGTACGATGTGAACGTTAAACATTATATGGACGTAAAACATGAAGGGATCAACGTCAGTGTACGTCGATGTGTTGGATGGGAGAAGCACTTCAGATTCCATCGTGTTCAAACAACGTAAAGAGTCTTATTTCAAAGGCTTCCTGGGGAATTTATACCGTTAAGTGCAACCTGTTTCGTGGAATTGTACTAGTAACTAGAATGGTGTCGCACAATCGATATTTGTATTGTTCTAGAATTTATTTTATTTATCTGCAACGTCAATTTTTCGATGGTATTTCAAAATGGTGGTTCTTTATTTTGATGAGTTATTTCGAAGGACTTCTAGGGAATTTCACCACATTTGAAATTTGGGAACTAGGGAATTTTTACAGATGACAAATTAGAGGATTTGGGAACATTGAGATTAGGAATTTTTAAGTTTGGAAATGTAGAATCTAGGGGATTTTAAATTTGATAACTTGGTAGTTTAAAATCTAGGGAATTTGTCAATTTAATATCTTCGAAATTTGGAGACTAGGGAATTTGTAAATTTGATAAGTTGGAAATATGGGATTCAGTAACTTGCAGATTAGAAAATTTTTAAATTTGAAATTAGAATCTGGGGGATTTATAAATTTAGCAATTTTGGAAGTTCAAAACCTAGGGAATTTGTCAATTTGATATCTTGAAAGTTTGGAAACTATAACTTGGAAAACTGGTAACTTAATTTGAAAATTTGAAACATTGCCTATAAAGATTTACAAATCATTTAATAATCTAAAAAACTGAAAATTTAAAAAAATCTTTAGAACTTGTAAAATTGAAAAATTTTAGAATTTTAGAATTTGAAAAGTGTCTGCAAATCTTTATAAATCATTAAATTTGATAATTTATATGTAGATCTAAAAATATAGAAATTTAATCATTCATAAACATTTAAATTATGCTATTAAATCAGCAATAGTTATTCCACTTAGATTACGTGACCTTGTTACACCTTTATAGAGTAATTCAAGAAACGGAACGCAGAAGTAAAGAGTTAACGCTAAGAAATATGCGTCAGATACGATCAAACGTTTCAGTATTAATAACGAAGTCTCGCAATTCATTTGACTCTTAATTCATACGTTTACTGACACGAATTTTCAAAGTCGTAATGCATGAATTGTTTAAAATGTATAATGTGGGGCACTTTAAAGCAGCGCAGCATTACCGGCTTTAAAGGAGAACTATGCAGCAACTCGTTAAAGTTCAAATTTCGAATTCTATTCTGAGGACAAAGTTTTCAACAAAACTTCTCAGTTTTCGATCACATTTGAATGCAACACGTTTCGCTATAAAGAACTTTCAAAAAATTAGTATACCGTTAAAGTTTAAGTTTTGAATTATATTCAGAGGATAAAGTTTTGAATAGAAGCTGATTTTTATATTTAAATATAACACGTTTCGATTTAAAATGTATTTCAATATAAAGAACTGTATAGTAATTTAAATTTGTAGACAAGAAGGAAATGAGCCGAATGAAACCGAACGTAACCGAACGTAGTCGAATAGTAACGTATCGGTGAAGCAATAGAATAAAAATTCTTTATTCTTGATTTTTTCCTGAAACTGATATTTCTATGATTTTTATGAACCTCTTATCAATATTGTGACATTTTCCTGAGTAAAATGACACCAAACACCAGTTTAAAACATATTTGAGACATATTTATTTGTAATTTCAAATGTTTCGTTTATATCGAAGTTTTATTATAATAAGATTTGCGGTAAACGAATAGTGACACGTCGGGGAACTTCGTTACTCTTCGGCGCTGTTCGTTACTTTTCGTTACTATTCGGATAATCACGTGATGCATCTGACAGTCGAAATCGTAGACTTCAACGGTTAAAATGTTTAAAGAAGTTATTGCAAGTAAATATGTCTCAAATAACGTGTTTGCTACCAGTTTAATCAGGAAAATGTCACGAATGGAATGGAAAAAGGACTAGGAATAAAGGAGCAACGCATTGACATTGTAAACAATACAACAGGTTTGATCTTTGTCGAATACTATTACAGCGTCTCTTTTTTTCCGCGTGCGAAATTTGATAAAAAATGGCGTCGAATATAACTGCGACGTTTTAATACTATACACGTTTATTTAATTCTCTTTCACAGTAGAAAACTGTGAAAGAGAAACAACCCTGTTAAAATATGCGACACACTTTAATTTATTAATGTTATTGATTCTGGATGTAGTCTGGAATAAAAGGTGCGAATTTAAATGTTAAGTGTTCTTTTTCAGAAATGTGTTAGTGGTTGAACCTTGACTTCGATTTAAGTGATATTTTACTCGGTGTGCTGCATTTTTATGTGTTTAGAATTGTGAATAAATGTGGAGTGACGGAATATTGAATAATTGTACTTTCTTGTGTAATATAGTGTTTGACTTATGTGTAAGTGCTCCATTTAATTTTAATTGTGCGTAATATTAGAAGATAATGCATTCTAAATGTACCATGTATTATATTAAATGTATTCTAAATTTACAATGTAAAATAATGTACAGTGGTATTGTAATATAATATCGTTTTTCATTGGTTGCAGTTGTAAAATACATTTGAGTATAATAATTTAGCCAACCACTGTACATTGTTCTGAATCCGACGATACTTGAGACAAATCCAACTATAAATATCTGAATGTATGGCTGTTCCGTAAAATCGACCTCTGATGTGCCGTACAAAATTCCTTGGGGAATAACTAGACGCTCACGTTTCGGTACGATCATAAATATATCGTAATTATTAATTTATTGCACGATCCTTGGAATATTCGAGAATGTTATTGATAACTACGAATTATGTGCGTTGTGAGTAATAATTATTATTGGAACACAGTTTCTACCAAATATACGTCAATTCAAATTATGTGTTCTATATGACCCAGCATGCACCACTGTTTTTTTATTAATATGATAAAAATTATTAAATTCTAATTTAGTGTAATAACAAAGTATTTGTTACAATATAATAATACTGTTAATAATACTATTATAAAAATACTATATTATTATTACTACTATATTAATACTATATATAATAATAATATTAATAAAAAATAATACAAATTGAACTATTTATTGATTAATATGTGCTTCTGTGTGTTTACAATAATTTTAAGGATTGTAAATAAAGAAAGTAAACGAAAAAATGTTTTTTTGGAATTAAATAAATAACAACAAAATGGAACGTTTCGTTATTTTTACACTAACGAAAACTGTATATTCTAATATTTATTCGACAAACAAAAGTGAATCGATAACGTTGAACGTGTACAATCTTTCAATTTTCCCGGGGCAAACAGGATTCTCAATTAATAAATAAAAAATGTAGGCTAGTGACGTGGAAGCAAATATTTCATGTAATATTGGCAAGCTAAGAACAGTTCCGCATCGAGCTTCCAATATTTTACGTAAAATAACCATCTCTGGCCTTCATCAGCTACAATCAACCGTATAAAAATGAATGCCGTGAATATTAATCACTATCGATTTCGCGTATACATGCTAAATATATTGAATTTGGTAAAAGAGATTTTATTGTAAATTTATTTAAACGTATTCAAGACTTAAACGTATGCAGCAGGTGTACTAAGCGGTGTATTTATTAAATTTACTTACTAAAATGCGTTCAATATATCAGTAGCGCGGTTTTTGTTCTCCCTTACCTGTAACATAAGGAATTTTAATATTAGAACGTCGAATAAGACAGAAATTTTATGTATTGTGATTTTTTAAATTTTGATGATACTCTGATTTATTTGGGAAATTTTTGAAATTTAAGAACTTGGAATTTTTGAGGTTTTGGAACGTTTTGGAATTTTGGGAATTTTTGGATTTTGGAAATTTTGGGAGTTTCTAGAATTATCGAAATATTGGAAATTATTGGAATTTCTGGAATTCTGGAAATTTGAGAAATTTAAGAAATTTTAGAAATTGTAGGAATTTGAGGATTTGGAAATTTTAGAATATAGGGATCCTGAAAACTAGGGAATTTGAAAATACTAGAATTTGAAAGTTTAGGGATACAAAAATGCAAAAATTTGAAAATTTTTATATTTGAAAATCTCAAATTAACAAAGTAAGTCCTTAAACTTTAAAAGTAAAAAAATGATAAAGTCAAATATTCTAAAATACAAACATAAAATTAATTTAGAAATATGATCATAAAGTTTCAAAGTTTAGTAATTTAGGAATTTGCGATTTTGAAATTATAAAGCAATAACAACTACGATGGTTATATTAAACTGAATATTCTCGGATTTTATATGAACTTCTGAACAGAACGCTCGAAAATAGTGGCTGAAACTATGCCGAAGTGTTTTATAGTTTCAGATATGAAGTAATATTGAGTTCCCTAATGAAATGGAAACTCAGATCTGTTTTAAAGTGGTGACTGCTGCTATAAAATATTCATATTCTCCCAATCGTCCAACTACCGAGTCAACTTTACGATTTGGACGATGACTTCAGTAGCGAGGTTTATACGATGTTATAAATTAAATTGTTCGGCGAACGTTCCATCAAATTTTCATATTATTATTACTTTAGGTCGCTAATACCAGGATCCTGAATTTGGAGAATTTACAGATTTAATAATTCCAAATTTGTACGTTTAAAATCTTTCCCTTCGTAACTAATCGCCTCTCTCACCATAATCGCCTCTCTCACATAATTTGACAATTTAACTTGAAAAATTGATAATCTACAAATTCGACGATTTGAATTTGGAAATCTAATTCAGTTAAAAAATTTGAAAACTTAATTCCATAGTTTGATCATTTGAAAACTAGAATTCAATAATCTGATTATTCGAATGAGAAGCAACATCAAACACTTAAGAAAACTATAATTCTACATCATGAACGTGTCATCGTTATAGCAATCGTTGAAAATCACAATTTCTCTCGTCCCTCTGTAGTTGCCTCTCTCACCGTAACTGATCCACTAGTCTTTCGATAAAATCACTTCGCCCTTTCTTAAATCACGATAATAATAAGAAAACCCATCGGGTCCATCGAAATTAAACTTCTTTTCGTCCGAAAATATTTTTTCCGGTACCATTGTTATTCCGCCGAACTTCCTATCGCAAACATTCTTGAACAGTGAAGCTTTTCTTTTTACTTTCTCATATTTAATTGTTGCGGTACTTTTTAATAAACGTGGACATTACGAAAATTAGTTGCAACTCCAGCTTCCGCTGTTGCACGAGGGGTGCAGAATTTGCTGCGATCCGTAAAATCGCTCTTTTCTCTCGTTTTCAAGGCATTCCTGCCGGGAGAGTTGAGTACAATAATTTTCACCTTTTCAACAAAATTATACCACGTTCAAACTTCTTTCGATTCTACTTGAAATTTCCCTGCGAGGCCCATACAGCCACGAATTCGTCCTCGCTCAAAGTTAAGGTTTCCCGTTCTACTTTAAACTAATATTCTTCCCTCATAAATTTCACCAAAAATTTTGTCAAGACCCGGTCAGTAAGCTTCATAAAGAATCACTGAAACACCGAACAGATGATCATTTTAGTCGCACACAAATGCGGCACTGCTTTTGGGAAGACTTCATTAAAGAGTCAACCTGTTAATTTGATTATTGGGAAAGTTAGCATGAACATTTTGTGGATAAATCGTGGAGTTGAGATATACTATCGCAGAAGAAACGATCTGGAAAAGACTGTGGTAACATTTCATGTTTCAAGTATTATACCTAAACGACGTCCACGATTCTCAGTATCCATCGCGGAAACCGATTTCTTCAGCGGAAGAATATTACGCCGCACGATTGAGGCCATTAGCTTTCTTATTTGTACGATTTGTAGGCCAGTCGATCACAGGCCTGCTTCTGAAGCAGCCATTTGTATTCGGTAGCCGATACTCCGCTGCTTAGATTCAAGTTTTTTGCGTTTCAAAGCCTGGAAATACCGTACGATGTATGTAATAGGCACCGTTCGAGCAGATTACTTCCATTTACTGGCAAACGTCGATATACTTGAAGTCGATGTTTATCGATACGTTCTGTCCTGGAGTATAATGGAAACGTCACGTTTGTTGCTTAAGGTTCCAGTTTTTGAGCTCGATGCGCCTTCAATGGCCGATTTTGTCGCGCGGAAAGCGCACGGTTCGTTAAATCTGATCGTATAGTCGCTGGGTAACGTCGTTTCTTCAGGAGAATTGCTCGATACGTGTAGGTTAATGCTTAATGTTATTTCATGTGGATTTAAATTGCGCAAGAAATTGCAAATTTTAAATCTCGTACTTTTTCGTACCTCCATTTTATATTTACTTACAATTTATTTTTTACGATTTATTTTAATTCTTCATGTGGATATTGTGTGAGGATGCTGCGCAATAAAATGGTGGATATTGAAATAGATGAACGTTGATATTTGTAGTAAAAAATAAAAGTTCAGAATTACTGATTATTTGTCAGGAGAACTAAATTTAAGCTAGATATGTTTAATGGACATTGTGTGAGGCTACACAACAAAATGGTAGATATTGAAATGAACGTTGATATTTGTGGTAAGATATCCACAAGAATTACAAATTATGTATGAGACGAACTAAATTTAAACTGAGAGAACATTATATAAGAGAACACATTTGCGATAGCGCCTTAATAACACGAACGATTCATACCCTTATGCTCCGCTATCTTGTTGGATGCAGAATTATTGTACGTAAGCTGCGATCAAGCGAAGGATTTGTCGCCCGTACACCAGGAGCTATGTAAGCATAGTCACGGCTTATCTTATCAAATTTCTATTATATCACGCTACGAGGAGAAAAGAAGGAACGTTCCCGCAGGTACGTGTATACAGTCGTAACGTTATTGGAAAATATATCTGGGATCACCAGCGTTATGGTCAACAAGCTTCTACGATAAGCCGGACATAAGATCAGCCGGGACACGATATGAGTCCTCAGCATGTAACCGTATGGGATTAATGTTTCGTTATCGAGCTGTCATCGTGCACTATCTCGACGGAAATACTAAAAGTTTCTTATTAGGGACCTTATAGATACCTGGCGTTATTTGTTCGCCTCGAGGGCCATTTTGTCTGCCATCAACTGCTAGCGCCTGATCTAGTATTCCACATTCAGAAACTGTGTGTAATCAACTGTTAGGGCACTGTAAGTGCCACATATATTATTTAGAAGTACTGTATTATGTGTCTCATGTTTTATTCGTGAATGTGGGTGGCTGCAACGACCGTCGTAACAGAATTCGAAATTGTCAAATAGAACTTACATTGCACTTACTGTTGTTTTATGTTTAGGAATTATTTTGAAACTATGTAAAGCGTTTAGGAAGGATGTCTTCATTTGAAAAGACAACTCAATTGGGTATTCATACAATTTAGCAGCTCCTTAACAAATCCATCTCAGTATGTGGAGTCTTGCTCATTTAGATACACATCACGTACTTTGGAAATTTGGGGTGTTCAAACGTTAGAACTTTGCAACTTTGGAATCATTAATCTGAACCTTGGAACCTTGGTACTGAACCTTGCAACCTTGGAACTAAAGCTTGGAACCTTGAAACCTTGGAATCTTGGAAACTTGAAATCCTGTAGCTGAACCTTGGAACTGAACCTTGTAACCTTGAAACTGATGTACCTAACAAAATAAACCACAAGAACGAATCCTTTCGACATCCGCAGTCCACGCAACAGTTTCCCGATAGATTCGAAGAAGTATCAAATTCCCGCAATTGAATCAGAGGTCTATTTGCTCTAACAAGAGAGTGCAGCTGTTCAAAGCAACAGCCTAGGCGACACATCAAACGCAAGCTATTCAAAGAACGAATTCTGTGGTTGCGTGGATTCCAATATTGTCGACCAGCTTTGATAAACAGCGCGAAATGATCCAAAACGCGCGGGTCAGGGTTGTTGCATTTCAGCGAAATCGTACATAAATAGGAGCGTCGTGTTTCTTAGGAAGCGGCGAAATACGTGATGTAATCGACGTAATCGTCGACGGATGTCGGCGACGATGAGTTCGTCGGGTGATGACGGATACCTATGGGTAGGCTGTAACGTTGCGGCTGTGGCTTCATGCCAATTTCTTGCTATACGAAAATAGGTGGAGGTCGCAGACCAGAGACGGTTTCCTGCTCCATCGCCAACCTATAGCCGTGTCACGAAACCACACAAATGACCGATCGATGCATGCTGCTAATCTGTCCGCTGCTTTCCGTGTATTTGTTATTTTACAAATGACTGAAATGTAGCCTTCCTTTGAATAAGGACCCCGACAGTTCATGCTAACTTTCCCAATAATCAAATTAAGAGGTTGACTCTTTAATGAAGTCTTCCCAAAAGCAGTGCCGCATTTGTGTGCGACTAAAATGATCATCTGTTCGGTGTTTCAGTGATTCTTTATGAAGCTTACTGACCGGGTCTTGACAAAATTTTTGGTGAACTTTATGAGGGAAGAATATTTGTTTAAAGTAGAACGGGAAACCTTAACTTTGAGCGAGGACGAATTCGTGGCTGTATGGGCCTCGCAGGGAAATTTCAAGTAGAATCGAAAGAAGTTTGAACGTGGTATAATTTTGTTGAAAAGGTGAAAATTATTGTACTCAACTCTCCCGGCAGGAATGCCTTGAAAACGAGAGAAAAGAGCGATTTTACGGATCGCAGCAAATTCTGGACCCCTCGTGCAACAGCGGAAGCTGGAGTTGCAACTAATTTTCGTAATGTCCAACGTTTAGTAAAAAGTACCGCAACAATTAAATATGAGAAAGTAAAAAGAAAAGCTTCACTGTTCAAGAATGTTTGCGATAGGAAGTTCGGCGGAATAACAATGGTACCGGAAAAAATATTTTCGGACGAAAAGAAGTTTAATTTCGATGGACCCGATGGGTTTTCTTATTATTATCGTGATTTAAGAAAGAGCGAAGTTATCGAAAGACTAGTGGATCAGTTCCGGTGAGAGAGGCGATTACGGAGGGATGAGAGAAATTGTGATTTTCAACGAATGATATAACGATGACACGTTCATGATGTAGAATTATAGTTTTCTTAAGTGTTTGATGTTGCTTCTCATTCGAATAATCAGATTATTGAATTCTAAAGTTTTCAAATGATCAAACTATGGAATTAAGTTTTCAAATTCAAATCATCGAATTTGTAGATTATCAATTTTTCAAGTTAAATTGTCAAATTATGGGCGCTCAGTTATGGTGAGAGAGGCGATTACGGAGGGAAGAAAGGAATTGTAATTTTAATATAGAAATTCACTATTTCAAAATCTCACAAAATTCGAATAAAACAGAAGTATGAATTTCGATGATACGAATAATAAATAAATATTTCGTGCAAAAAGAAGCTTTAAATACTGAAGTGAAAAAATTGCATGTTACCCATGATGTACAATGTGCCCGTTAAAAAATGTACGCAACATGGCGGAAGAATGATGACGTTTTAAAACAACGGAAAAGAAACGACGGAAGATTTATGGTGATTTCAAGAACTAGCTAGCTGTTTAGTCGTTTCCGCTACATAAATCTGTGAAGCAAACGAACTAACTGAAGTTGCTTGGTTCGTTCGATGCAACGACTCTTTTCGTAATAATGGCTCTGTTATGTTCCTCCATTGTTGACTGGATTATAAGAAACTTCATTTACGAACGAACGAAGAAAATAAGAACGTCGACAGTCGTGTGTTTAGAGATTCCACGAAAAGTTAAGATGCGATCTTTGATCGTAGCATATTTACACAATTTTCTTGCTTGCGGTCGTTGTTCCATTTACTGTTGTGGTTATTGGGTTAATGTACTGTAGAATAAGAATACACTTATTTCTTGATAAGATCCTATTCTCAAAGTCTAATTCGCAAATATCTAAAATACTGATCTTCTAAATCATAAAATTTCTCAAATCCTCAAATCTCCATATTTTAAAATTTTCTAAACTTCCAAATCCACTAAAAAATATTACTTACCAAATAATAACTGTTATCATATAATAAAATATATTCAAAACGTGACTTTTCGTAAGAAATTTATTTGCCAGTTATGCGAAAGTATTTATCCATAAGTTACCGCAAACCTTTTAACCTAATATCCCCACTGATAGGAATAAGGGCGTGAGTTAGCTATTTCGGCATAATAGAAGCCACTTTGCAGATTGAAAGTCATGTTTCATCGCCGAGAAAAAGAAGGATCGCGGCCAAATATCATTTTTCTCTTCGGTTTCTTACTACCCTGATTCGCGAACCTCTTAGGAATTTAATTTGTTCCCAAAAAAGACGGTGGTTTACAGCGGAGCTTCCTTTACTCTTTACGACCTCTTCATAATGAAAGAATTTACCACTTAATATTTGCCGAAAATTAATATTGTCTCAACTATTTCTTTGTTAGACGCTGGGAAAAGGGATGAGCTGAAACTGTGTATTTCTTTGTTGGCAGTTTTATCGTGGCTTGCGGAGTTCGCTGTATTTTCTTTCTTGAAGGCGTTCAAAATATACTGGGTGTACAATTTTTTACGGTCAGACAAAAATATTCTATTGAATTATGTTAATGGACAATAATTAATATCAACTGTATGAAGATATATTAGAAATAATTATTAATCAGATGACCAAGTTGGTCATTTTTCGTAAACCAAAACCAAGGAGAGCTGAAATTCCCAAATTCTCAAATGTGCAAATCGTGATAATCCACATGTTCCCAAATTCGTTCCAAGAAAGAGCAAGAAGAGCACTAGACAACATAGGGGTTAACCGTCCCAAGGAATAAAAGGCCGGACAAGATATCCCGTTCCTAATAGCCGTAATAAATCCCCGTATAATTTTGCGAAAGTATCGCCAGAAACGGGCTTAGTTTCGGTTGCCAAAATAAGTCGTGTAGCGGTTTATTTATTCGACGCGGAACGGTGTGCATCGCGGCTTACCGTTACACTTTCGCGTGCCTTACCCCCGGAAATTAAGATAATAAGGGGCAATTTGGCAGTCGCCCGCGCTACTTGCGGGCAAAGTTAAATCCTTCGAGCGAACTACCGACGTATATTATGCTAATCCGTCAATATAATCAGAAGCCACCGCGATCCTGCGGTTGCTCGCGCTTTCAACTGCCGAAACGCGCCAGCCAACATTTGGTATCATCAGCGAAACATACTACTTGTACGACATTAATGATCCTTGAATTGTTCAGAATGGTATTACAATTGTAACTCTTTTATGTAGTATAGGTAAACATATTTGTTAGGTTAGGTTACGATATTGGTTGTCCAATATGTGGACAAACCAGGTTGACCCAGAGTGAAATAAGGCACTCCATCCCACCGTGAACACTTTCGACATATCGACAAATAAGAATAATGACAATAACAACTCCTATTCGCACTATCTCTCGTTTGCCTGTCATTTTTCGCCTAATTGGTGAGAGTCAATACTACCGCCGAAAATACGTGTGAGTCTAGGCGACATTTTTCTCTTCTGACCAATTGGGGCGGTAGTCCTTCCAAACCTGGGTCAGCCTCCCACGCGCCAATTTCTGGCTTGACTACGGTATGTACTGTAGACAACCCTGTTCCTGGCGCGTAGGCTGAGCCAGGTTTAAGGGACGCCATCTTGAACAGTCCCATGTGACGTTCTGACGTTCGACCACTCGAAACGTTTGCCGACTTGTTCTTTGACTCAATTGTGACCAATACCGCCGAAAATACGTGTGGGTATTTTTCTATTCTGACTGGGGCCGTAGTCCAAACACCTGGGTCAAGTCATGGGTTGTCGGTGATCATTACTGCAATGTTAAAACGAGCGAAGAAAGTTGAAATGTTAGGTGTACTTTCAATTTATCCTTGATCATGTAAATTGTAATCGGTATTAAATTCCGGACTCGTGCTAATTTTGGTTTGCGTCATGAGGTGCGTCACGAAGACTCGATCGTGCTTATTTTGGTTTGCGTCATTGGGGATTTGAGAATTTGGGAATTTAGCAATTTGGGTATTTAGGGAATTGGAAATATGGGGATTTGGGGATTTAGGGATTACAGGATTTGGAGAATTGGAAATTTGAGAATTTGAAGTTTTGGAGAATCGATCGTGCTAATTTGGGTTTGCGTCATAAGGTGCGTCACGAAGACTCGATCGAGCTAATTTCGGTTTGCGTCATTGGGGATTTGAGAATTTTAGAATTTAGCAATTGGGATATTTAGGGGTTTGGAAATATGGGGATTTAGGGATTATAGGATTTGGAGAATTGGAAATTTGAGAATTTGAAGTTTTGGAGAATTGATCGTGCTAATTTTGATTTGCGTCATGAGGTGCGTCACGAAGACTCGATCATGCTAATTTTGATTTGCGTCATAAAGTGCGTCACGATATTGTGATCGAAAAAATTATAGCAATCCGTCCTTCTTCTTAGAATCACCCTGTAAACAGTGTGTTTGCGATTACATGAGCTAGTGTTATTTTCATACATGTATGAATACAGTGAATGCATTGAATACAGTGAACGTTTCAAGAAAATGAATGAAAAAAATAACAGGGTGACCGCAAATGGACATTAGAAGATATCAGAGTATACGAGAAAGATAGTGAGCATATTATCACGAACACTCAGTATACAATAATAACCGTGGCTGTATGCTCGAGTAATGGTACAACGAGTTATTCCACGCCATTAACGCGATGAAGCTGCTCGAAAGTAATACCGTTTCGAGTGGATGAATATTTTTGTACATTGAAACGAGGATTAAAGGAGTTTTATTCGAGGCACTCGCGCTTTTTTGTTCGTGGAGATGAGATTAAAGGTGATATCGACGGACCTCGGTTTGCAATAGCGTGGAAGGTTATAAATTGAGCGGATGAAATACTTCGGGGAAATAGTGGGGTGTGTTGATATCTGGGGTATCTGGGTATTTGCTAATTTTGTATTTGACAAATCTTAGGTGTTTAGAGTTTGCAAGGTTTTATACTCTCATGTTTCAGAATTCAGACGATTATCACTGAAAAAAATACTGAAAAGTTTGCATAATTATTTAAGATTCAACTTAATGTGCCATAAGTTACTTTTAAGTACAAATTGCATCGCAATTTTAATGTCTCGAAATCGATTATTTCGTACAAATATGTAATTAATAATTTAAAACGTTTGGAAAACTTATCCATGTAAATGAAAAACTGCAGCAAATTATTAAAACGTCTACAAACGTTTTCAACGAACAAATTGCTTCGATTATATACATAACTTTATTTTTCGTTGGTTGTTATAGAAGTTTAAAGGATTCTTTTTGCTGTAACTTTAAAAGCATTCGGTGAAAGCTTAACGAAGCAATATTACGTGTTATTCTTTTAGTTCATAAGTTAAAGAATTCTCGGTTCTTGAACTCAATAAATTCTTTTTCACGTTGCTGTTGCTTACCCAGTTACTTCTCTTCAGGGAAGTTCTTGGGAACTTTAACGAGAAAGGCTTTACAAGAACAAATTTCATGCTCTAATTACAGCAGTGTTTCAGCAGTATTAAATAAGAAGATAATTGACAACGTGCATGTTACATCGAAATACTGTGCTTTTATTTAGACTGTTTCAAAAATTAATGTAACTGTGTCTGAACTTTGACAGTCACCATAGAAGTGAAATTTTACGGGGTCCCAATTCGATGGTCAGGGACGATATAGGGTGTCTCACAACTAGTGTAGGTCTCGGAAAAAGGTGATTGGGCACGTGATTCTGAACAACTTTTCCCTTTGCAAAAATAGGGTATGAAGCTTCGTTTTTGAATTATTAAGCAAAAACACGGACCAATCAGAGCGCGAGAATTACCCGCGCCCAGACATATATGTGTATATACACATATATTGTATTATAATTCGATGAATGATTTTTTTCTACGTAGTTATAGGAGCGATTGTGGGTTACATTGTATTTATAATGTGTGATATTATGCATTTTAATAATGTTTAATATTAAAATTGTATTGTTATAAAATATTAGTACAGTATTAAAATATTATTACTATAAGATATTTGATTAAAATAAAATATTTTCTTACTAAACTAATTCATAATATTAATAACTAATGAAGTAACTTATAACATTTATAATATTCATAATACTAAATATTTATTATTATTCAGTGAACAATTAATGAACTGCTATAAAAAAAGAGTTCAATATAGAGTCGAGTACCTTTTCGTATAAAAACAGTTTTACAAATTGTCCAAAAATTGTTCGAAAAAGGTAATTGGGAAAACGCGAAAGGAACTCCTGGGAGTCGAAACAATAAAATAAGCGCATTTGAACTAGTCAGGTGGCGATAAATGAAAAAGGAAAGAAAGTGAAATATCGACGAGTTTAGCAACCGATCGGATGAAGCAATTAAACGTCGACGAAATTTCATTTGAATATGCATTGATTTCCGTGTAATTCGATTTCGAGGAATTCGATTCAGCTACATAGATTTATCCGTCAATGAATGTTTCCACTTTTCTGCTTTTATTGTAAATTCGGGCCTTTGAATTATTTGTTCCGCGTTATAGCGCCGAAATCAATTTTAATATAGCGTCATGGAATAAAGGTTCCGTTGAAACTTTAGTATTCGTCAAATATTTAATTAATTTATGCTATAATAGCTGTTATGTACATGTGTGTATATGTGTGTCCCTATATCCCCAAATTCTCTATTTTCCCACTTCTGAAATCAGAAAATCCATAAATTCCCAATTTACATATCCCTAGATCTCCAATATCTAAATCGTCAAATACTCAAATTTCTAAATTCCCTAATCTCAAAATCCCTAGATTCCCAAATTCCACAATTCCCAAATACTCAGATCCACAGATCCCTAGATTCTCAAATTCCTCAATTCCCAAATCCCTAGATCCTTAAATTCCCAAATTCCCAACTTCTCAAATCCTCAAATCCCCAAATCCCTAGATCCCCAAATTTCTTAATTCCCAAATCCTCAAATTCTCTAATGCTCAAATCCCCAAATCCTTAAATCCCTAGATCCTCAAATTCCCAAATTTCCAACTTCCCAAATCCTCAAATCCCCAAAATCCCTAGATCCCCAAATTTCTCAATTCCCAAATCCTTAAATTCTCCAATTCCCAAATCCCCAGATCCTCATATTCCCAAATCCCTAAATCCTCAGACCCCAAATTCCCGAATCCCCAAATCCCTAGATCCCCGAATTCGCCAATTCCCGAATCCCCAAATTCCCCAATTCCCAAACCCTGAAATCCTCAAATCCCCAATTCCCAAATACGAAATTCAAAAATCATCGCTACTCACTTCACAAATCCATAACATCCCCCATAAAACTTTCCTAAACTCCCAATCACCATACTTGCACACCGTTCCCCTAAAGTCCGTCAAACGCAAATGAATGAACAATTTCACCCCAGCGAAATCAAGCTAAAACATGAACGTCGTGACACTCGACGAGCCGTGCGGCCAGCAAAGCGTTAATAATGCAATCGAATATTTCGCCGGTGATCGACAAAGTGTTCCAAGGAGAACTCTCCGGAACTTTTTGCCTGTCGGCGGGACCATAGATTATGGAACTTCTCGATCGCTATAGATTGTCTTCGACAACAAAACTCCCCCTAGGGAATATCCCGTATTTTCCATCGGTTTACTCGTGCCTCGTCGTTGTGTATCCCGCGCGGGATAACACACACCCGCAGAATGCTGATGGGTATCGTGATTCAAATTCGCGAAGATTAGTTCCGGAATTGGAAATTCTGCATAGTCTTCCGCTATAGTTCGGCCCGGTGGAAAGACACGGCCACCGGACGAATCCGGACGCGTCCAGCGGAAACTCGTCACGAAGAATTTCAACGAAGCTGTTCGTTAACTTTTCCGACCGTCCTCGATCAAACTTTCCGATCGCGTGTTTCAGGGCTTGCTTTTATTTCGGTTTAACTGCGGCTTCGAGGGGATACTTCGAACGATGATTAACGTTCCGTCGGAGTTTAAGCATACGCTAACTCTTCGAAGTCTTTGGACAAGGCACTTGCAGTTGGGAAATTGGGATGGGGAAGGATGCTAACTGTGGTGATGTTGCTATAACAATTATTGTGATGATGGCTATAGTAGTATAGCTTGGCTATAATAGTACAGTTGGTTAGTTAGTAGGAAGCTAATAATGTGGACACTGGGATGATATTCATAATTGCTATGGCAGTTATGATGGCTATAGAGGCCATAAGACTATTGATGTACTTAAGCTAACAACGTGGATGCCTACTGTTATGATCCTGATAATTGCTGTGACAATTATAGTGACGTTGATGATGACTATAGTAGCCTGATGGCTATAAGAGCCTTAAGACTATTGATATAAAGAAGCTGGGAATGTGGATGCTAACTGTCATGATGTGGACAACAGGTATGACTATTATAGTGATGCTCATGATGGCTATAGCCTTAAGACTATTGGTGTAAGTGAGCTAAAAACGTGGATGCCAATAGTTATGACCCTAATAATGGCTGTGACAATTATAGTGACGTTGATGATGACTATAGTAGCCTGATGGCTATAAGAGCCTTAAGACTATTGATATAAAGAAGCTGGGAATGTGGATGCTAACTGTCATGATGTGGACAACAGGTATGACTATTATAGTGATGCTCATGATAGTAGCTTCACGACTATAACCACCTTAACACTATTGATGTAAGGAAGCTGGAAACGTCAGTGCTAACTGTAATGATGCTGATAGTGGCTATTATAGTAATACTGATGATGACTATAGTAGCCTGATGACTACAGTAGCCTTAGAGCTACTTATACAACAAATACACATCTACACACGTGACATAATAAAACAAATCCACAACATGTATCCGTCCAATCCTAAACCTCCAAGTCCCCAAATTCCAAGCCCTAAATTTCTCATCTGACCCTCCAATCCCCAAATCCTCAAAAGTCCGCAAGTGGTGGCTTGGTACAAGATATACAATCGTGCCCACGGTCGTATTTTCCCTGGGGAAGGCAGATTTTCCGTCGACTGTACAAACGGCGTAGCTCTTCATCCACACGAGTATTTATGGAAGCATCCTGTCGAAGATGGCGGGGATAGCGTGAAATGAAGCGACACTTTGATTGAACATCTCGCGATGTCATCCACATTCGGCACGCGTCCTTTATACGAGGACGTTCGTTGTCATCGGGACCAATAGATATTCATGGGGAGTCAGACATGATGCCTGTCGGTACGTGCAATCAATATCCATCCCGTATCTTATGGGTTTATTCTCCTATAGGGGTTACTGCAATTGTGCGCGGTATATTGACTATTGTATTTCGATAACAAGAAAATCGACGGTTGGTGTTACACATCTATATTCTTATATCTGTAATTCCTGAAGCCATCACAAAAGCAAATAAACAACAACTCCCGTTATTGGTATAATATTTCACATCCGCATCGTTTGCACAAAAAAATATCTATCTCCGAATAAATTCAATACATCCGATGTTTATTAAACAGAATTCGAATAACATCGGAAAATTGCAGATACCCCCGCCTCGCAATCGAGTAAGAATTAATGAATTCACCGCAGATCGTTGCATCGCAAAACGAAAGAAACAATAATTGCTATTCCGATAACAATTATCGGAGGCAAACACTGCAACGATTGTAAGTGCTCGAATCTTTCGCCGCGCGGAGCCCGGGTCGTAATCATTGGATGCAAACGTTTAAATCGGCTCGTACTGAATAGGGAATCAAGGTAATTCGAAGTTCTTAAATAAATATAACTGCTCGTCGGTGAAAAGCAATAAAAACCGGAGAAGTTCGCTGCAAATGATTGCCCTCGATTGCTGCCAACCGCTGTAAAGTCTGCACTCGACTAAACATTAATTCTCATTCAACGACGCCACTCAGTGCCCTGTTCGAACTATTTAAGCTTCGAAAAATAAAACGCTTTCTTTCGGAGACTACCGTTTCTCTATAGATTACAATCGATTCGAGGAATTATAATTAAATTGCAGCCTCTTCAGTTTTAGTTAATGGGAGTATTTTGAGGTTATGTGGAGTTGTCTTTTAGAACAGTGATGGGTAAGTGCCCACTAGAAGGATTTGAGGGTAGTTGGCTGGAGATTGCTGAGATTAAGTTAGGTTAAGTTTAAGGTAGGTCAAGTTAGGTTAGGTTATCTAGAGTTTGTACACCTTACACTGTAGTGGTGTGCAGAGTGAGTACCCACTGAAGGGTTTGGTTGCAGTTGTACTGCTGTAGATTGCAGAGATTAAGTTAGGTTAAGTTTAAGGTAGACCAAGTTAGGTTAGGTTATCTAGAGTTTGTATTGTGCACGTTACTCTGTAGTGATTGAATGTCTGAAGTTTGAGTTTAAAATGAAAAATCTTAAAATGTATGTACCTAAAATCTTGAAAAGCTATTTGCAAATTTCAAATTTCCCGCCCAGAGTGGCCATTAAAATAGAAAGCTGCAACTCGAACGAAAACAGCGATCCACCAGAGTATCATAAGTGAATCGATTTGCAGAATGGAAATCAGCCGATTTCCTTTTTCCTGAGAGACATATGCGAAACGATGTTCGCTTTAAAGTCCTATTCTCATGCGGCATAAACGTCGTTAGATCCGCGACCGCGTTCTTATGGCACACATTCCGAAGAAATTCCGTTAGCGAATCAAAGTGCTTGGGGAATACTTCGATTGCCTCTATAATAGAGCAATTTCACAGTTTACACGGAAACTGTGAGATATTTTGAAGAGATTTCGATTTCCCGATCGGGAAAATGATGCAATTTTTTTATTTTGTAGCTTTGGTTGTTGGAGAATATGAGAATTTGGTAAATTGGTAAACTACAAACTGCCAGCGTTTAACCGAAGATAAGGCAATCTGCGGAAGTAATAGCTCTGTTGGAAATTCTTTGCATCAATTTGAACTTCTTCATTGAGGGTAACGTTACTTCTAAACTGACAGAAGTTCTACCCGGTATTTAGTTAAAGAAGACCCTAAGGTTCGCTAAAGGAGTTCTTCTCGCAACAAGTAGCAACGCGTTAACTTTAGAATTTAAATCTTCTTCTTGCCTCGTTTCGAAGGCTTCTCGAGTCTTCGAAAGCTTACTCGATACCAATCTCTTCTATCCTTAAATGAAATATATTCTTCTGTCATCTTTTTCTCTGTCTTTCTGTCCCCATTGCAAGTATTATTGTACTTAAAAGGTATATGTACAAACTTTATATTTTTATTTATGAATAATAAATAATCTACAATTTTGTCAGTGTAAAAATATTATTTTAAAAAACTGATAAAAATGCACGTCCTTAAAATTTGAAAAAAAAAACTAAATTTTTTCCATTCAAAAATAATTAATTTTTAAATGAAAACAATTTTCTTTTTACACATAAATTAATTATTATTATATGTATATTAATTAAATTATTCCTTCCCTTATGAAACATTATATAAATTGAATTAATTCATATATAAATTATTTATTGTATATGTTTTTTTATTTATTGTATATATTAGTACATAAATTATTTGTTACTATATAAATTATTCGTTAACAGCACTTCTAAAAGCCTGCAACAAATCAAATTTCTATTCGAAATTGAATAGTGATTAAAAATCGACAGTTGATGGATTCTCATTTAGTTTGACTAATCGAAATTTCGTACAAATTTAACTAAATCGAAATATCTTATTAAACGAAACTGAACGAATTCGGGATTCTAGTAACGATCCTGGAGGATACAGCTCTATTCTATATATAGGGTCCTCCACCACAAACCAATCTCCTGTGGTTACCGGCGTTAGCCAAACATCGAATTGTCCCTGGCTTGCAATTAATTCAAAAATCCAACTTTGTTCCGTCTAATTCGTAACATGCAAAATAAGAATGTAATCTTCGTTAACTTTATCGAAATATAAGTATCGAGTAATTGAAAATATCGAGAAATTTAGAAAATTATCTAGTAATGTAGGAAATTATCGAGTTGTCTAAAAAATTATTTAGTAATGTAGGAAATTATCGAGTTGTCTAAAAAATTATTTAGTAATGTAGGAAATTATCGAGTTGTCTAAAAAATTATTTAGTAAAGTAGGAAATTATTTAAATTGAAAAATATTTTGAATGATTTAGCTCTGTCTGAAAATTCCGATTGCATCATTCAGTGCATTTCTGGCGCGTAATTTAAACTGCTTTTTAAAAATTGATGAAAATAAGTCTGTTAGGATGAATAGTTCAGGCTTTCAATTACATCGATGAACATACTTTCTGTGTTTATTTACGAATCGTTTATAATGCAATCCATCAATAAATTAACTCTGTCGGTGGCGAAAGCATGGATTTGCACTGCGTTGCGTCCATTATAGTTTGCGTATATTTAGCCCGATGAATACGGAATCCATGAACTGATGCTTTTGTTAGTTTAGTTAACTGTTGCAGTAATCTGTTACTTAACGTTTCGATAAACGTATCTCGTCGGCAAATGTTTGCTCGAAATCATTTAATGGGTTATTTATCATTCGCTAATGAAATGGACAAACATTACTTTGTACTTTAGTATTAATTAAATTATTGGTACTTAAACTAAATTATTATTATTTAATAATTTATTTGACAAAGAGTTTTTTCATTTTATTTTTATTAAGTTAATTTTTGTACAAAATAAATTTATACTTGTAAATAATTTATGTGCTTATGTAAATAAATATAACCTTGATCATAACTCTAACTTAACCACGCCATAATTTTAACTTAAATACATGACCATAACCTTAACTTAATCTTAACCATAACCTTCATAATAACCATAACTCAAATATACTCGACCATAATTTTAAGTACGATTATTACCATAATCGTATAATCACTGAATAATAATATAGTTAAGTTGGAAATAGCTGGAACATTTATGTTCACTCGTTTTCATTACATATAGCCGGTCATGATTGGAGCGTGCGAAATCATTTGCTTGATCGCTTAAATTGATGACACTAGTTTGATTGTGACATTCAGGAACGTATATATATCGGCCATTCCACTGATTGTGATTTCCACACCACCAGATATTTCCCGGCGAACAATTATGCGATCAATATTAAGACGATTATTTTCTGTCTCCCTTTCCAGTTAAATTTGCAAGTGTACTCGCATTAATAATACAAGTAAGCTTGTAAATAATTTTACTACACTAGCTCTACTAAATAAGTAAATTTATTTGAAAATGAATACAATTATTTACAAATAAATTATGTTGAGGTTATGGACACGTTATGGTTAGGGTTAAGTTACGGTTAGGGTTAGGTTAAGATTAGGATTAGGTTAAGGTTAGGTAAGGTTATAGTTAAGGATAAGTTAAGGTTATAATTACATTAAGGTTGTACTTAAATTAAAGTTTTGGTTAAATTATTGTTGATTTGAGGTAACAGTTACATTAAGATTATAGATTTCTTTATATTAAAGATTTTAATATAATCGTTAAGTATGAAGCGCGATGCGACGCGGTACGGAGCGTCTTGTCGGACAGCGCAGTCATAAAACAGGACCTCTCCATGGTC
Organism: Megachile ligniseca; assembly: GCA_945859555.1. Taxonomy (NCBI): domain Eukaryota; kingdom Metazoa; phylum Arthropoda; class Insecta; order Hymenoptera; family Megachilidae; genus Megachile; species Megachile ligniseca. The sequence goes on from OX243792.1 coordinate 5,760,331, forward strand.
CGCGCTAGGCTACAAAAGGGTTACCATTTTAATATCTCAGGTACGCGCCACTATAGTGGCGTACACCATCTGTACGATGGTCCACTATGGTGGCTTTCGCGAATGTTAATTACATATTTATAATTGGTAATGACATATTTTGTGAATTTTCGAAAAAAGTAAATTATCAAGGTTAAAGTATATGTAACATTTTTGGGAAAAATTATAATTTAATCATCAAAACGTCATTCCAATGTACTCGTGTAGAACATTGTCATTGTAGTGCTTACGCGTAATTCGAACTCTGCTATACAGAGTGCCTAAGAGGTTAATATCCAAACCTCGCAAATTCGCATCTATTTTCTATCGACCTTTCCCAAATAAAATTTCGGTGTAAAATACACTTGCCAGCAGCTGCACGCAATATTAAACTATCGCATAACAAGTGAATGAAGACACCTTTCCATCGCGCTTTCAATATCGAATCACGCAAGCACCATAGGGCACTCAATAGCATAGAATGAAGTGTTCATATCGTCGAAGGAATGTTTAATATCATTATCATTCAGCGAACAACGTTCGCACCACTTTACCACGGCCTCTTTCGCTTCAATACAACACTTGTTTCGCTATTTCCAGTCTCCTCTCTTGTTTCCATCTTTCTCGAGTTTGCGACTTAACAGCTTCTCCTACATTTTCTTCCATGTCCGGCTATAATTAATGCGCATAAAGCTTCTGTTAGAAGAAAACAGTTTTCTTGCGTCCACGATAAACTGATTATAAGATGAATTTAATAACGTCCGACGCGATACACGCGTTTAATCGCCTCCAGACTCCATTTTCTTTCGGAGAGGCAGAAATTTCGCCATTTTGAACGGAGTAGTTCTATTAACGGTCGTCAGTATTCTGCACATTTACTTCGGAATTTGAATTCATTCTTGTGTGATTCTCAAGTGCAGATGGAATTGCTTTTGCTGTAGAAAGTGGCGTTGTCAAATTTTGAAGGAAATTTAATTTTAATTTACATGCAAATTTCACGAATTCTCAGTTTCCCTAATTTTTAATTTCGAGCACTTCGAAATTAGACTTCTAAATCCTCAAATTATAGATCCTTAAATTCTCAGGTTTTTAAATTACAAAAATAAATCCATAACCCAGGTGTTTAAATCTATAAATCCTCAAATTCCCAGGATTTAAAATTCCAGAAAATCTTCAAATTTCTAAATTTCTCAAATAGCCAATTCCTCAAATTCTCAACTTTCCAAATGTTCTAATTTCGAAACCCCAAAACTCCCTCAAATTTTCTGAAATTCCAACAGCTTCAAAAACCCCAGAACCTAATATCGCAAACATCCCATGAACGACCTTATCGACAACAAAATCTACTATTCATGCAAATGTAGCAGCCTGTCCGATGGGATAAATTGCGTCCGAAAGCAGGTGTCCAGTACGAATATTCAATTTTGTTCAGGTAAAATCGATGGTCCCCCTTATTAATATCGTAATATGACCACCGTCATTATTTCGCGGAGCATGTGTCCGATGTGGACTCCGCATTTAGCCCGGCTAGTTTCACGAATCCAGCAGCGCAGAGAAATTTATGCTCGGAACGTGGAGGTGGCGCGATCAGGTTGCGAGCCGTATCCGTGAACCGGGAAAATCGTACTCTGCTGCGGATTTGCATAAGTCAACCGATACGAAGCGCCGGCAGATGACGGTTTCGTGACACCGTTTTACGTTACGCGGATAGAAACGAATTCGTCTGACTTCCCTGCGACGTTATGCAAACGCGAAATCGCGGAACCGTCGAATCGATCGCAAGTATAATTGGTTACACTTAGCGAGGTGAAGATTTAACGACGGTTGTTTGTGAGGTGGGGGTTGTCAAGTAGATGAGGATGTTGGGTACTTTAGAAATTTTAGGGATTTGGGGAGTTTGATTAGGTGCAAGTGGAACGGTGCATTTGGAAATGTAGAGATTTGGCAGGTTTGGAATTTGGAAATTTGAGGAATTTAATTTAAAAATTTGGGATTTTGAGATTTTGATATTTGACAAGTTGCTCATTTGAGATTTATAATATGATAAATCACATTTGAAAATAGTGCAATAAGTGTACTAAGAATTGCAATAATGCCGTAATAATTGTAACAGTGTTAACAGTTAATAATTGTAATAGTTGTACATATGTTAAATGTTTCCCCTAACCTCACAATTTCACACTGTTTCGACATAATTCTCGGTACGCGTTTGTCAAATTTCGTGGGAAATCGATTCAATTTTCTCCCAGTTCAATATCGAAATTTTCGCATTCCACGAATGGATGTAATAACCGCAGTACTGTTATGCGTTCGGAACAACTTTTGCGACAGGATAGAGTGACATGACCGTACCGGTCAGTTTTCGCTATTCGATTCACGCTAGAATACACACTGGTATTCTGTATGACGTTATAAAGTTACCTCATGCATAAGGTGTTAACATTTTATTCGTTTTTCAATGTTCGAACGGTTGAATTTTATGCGTGTATTGATTTGTAACTTGATAGAAATGTTGAGGAAATTTGATATTAGGATGGGAAAAAGAGGGTGAGGTGTGATAGGGTGTTTAAGTTTCATGGTGGAAAACACGGAGAAAAAATATTCGTTTATTTTGAGATCATATGGAAAATGAAATGTAACAAATTATTGGTTGAATTTGATATTGTATTTAAAATAATATGCAAAGGACAGATATTTGTTAAATGTGATATTACATCGAAAACGTTATGCGACATAAAATATTATACACTTATTATAATTACAATTATTATTATACTGGATTGAGTGTATACAACAGATGTATACTTTCTATATTTTTATTGTTGATTTGAGGTAACAGCTACATTAAGATTACAATTAAGTAAAGTTTATAGTTACATTAAGATTATAGATTTCTTTATATTAAAGATTCTAATATAATCGTTAAGTATGAATCTCGATGCGACACGGTACGGAGCGTCTTGTCGGATAGCGCAGTCATAAAACAGGACCTCTCCATGGTCCGCGCTAGGCTACAAAAGGGGTAGCATTTTAACTTCTTAGGTACGCGCCACTATAGTGGCGTACACCATCTGTACGATAAAAGAAAAATCTATATTTTCTAATTTCTTTAATCATCAAATCTACATTTTTCAGTTCTTGTCATCACCAAATCTCCATTTTTCAATTTCTATCATTATCACATCTACATTTTCCAATTTCTGTAATCACCAGATACCTCCTCAAACTTCTATATTCAATTTTCAACAACCACTTACCATTTCCCTAGATAACAAATTTTATTATCAATTCCCAAATTTTCCTTGAATGTTTAATTTCAAAGTCTCCTCTTAATTTTATAATTATCGTTAAATTTTAATTGTCGATATTCGACAAAAGTGAAAATAACCTACAAACTAGCGGAGATTCGGTATTTGTATATACTGCAACGAATAATTATTTCTGAAATTATTGATCAAAAGTGACTCGTATATTTGCGTGCGACATACGAATCTGCATGTTTTCAATATTTTAGCGATTATCCTTTGATCCTTTCCGTTGCTTTCAATCGTTTCGTTAAGGGCGGAATTAAATTTGTCCCTGCGGAACATACTGTTTCGTGCATTCACTTGCTATATTTTAATATTTCTCTGTTTGTCCACCATTTTCACTAACGAGAGCATTAAAACCACTGAGGCTGCAAATATTAAAAGATCCAATACAAAAATTACTTTTTATAACCCGCTAATTGTCACTAATCTGAATTCCACGTCTTTTGTTCTAAATTTCGATTTAATCTTTAAGTTTGGATTTGCCTAATCACAATCTTAATCTAAATTTGAATTTAGTCAATCTCTAAATTTCAATTTACTTAATTTGGATCTGCTTAAACTTTTTATCACGAAATCCCGTTTTCAAGCTCTTTGGTGTCCACAGAACCGACTAGTCCGCTAATCTCGCTAACTTTCAAGGGTTTAAACCACGTTAATTTGATCTACAGCGTTGAAGACCAGAATTAACAGTCTTGCAGTGCGACGAGACTGTGAATCGACTATGCCGCGAAATACAAAAAAAGACAGCACGATTTTCGAGCAACGAAACAATATTTTCTTTTTCAAAATATCCTCCGCGCAATTATACCGAGGTCGATTTCGCGATGTCTCTCAAAATTTTATTAAAAATGAAAATATATTTTATTAAGAATAAATAGTTCAGGTGCGATCGTGCGTTTCCGGCGGCGTTCGGCCGACGCGGTCTACGCGACAACCGGCCGGTCGTGCCATATACCAAAGAACAACGTGTTAGTACAGCAAACTAATAAATATATATCAGTTAATTATATCCCATGTTTCATTTTCACCCCTGGTCTATCACATATAACGTTTCGAGAGCCAAATTGCGAAATCTCGAGCCGCGAAGAATACTTTGAAAAGCGCGGGAAAATGTTGCTTCTTCGGTTTCGACACCAGATGTCCTGTATATCAAACTGTTAACTTCAATGACGCGTTTACAGATGCATCAAACCGTCCCTTTAATTCCCCATTAGAATACTCATAGCAATGTATCATCGATTATGGTGTTACAGCAATTTCCACGATCTGTAGGAATGTCTTGTCACTCTTCGTTATTGATTACTAACGTCTTCCATTACATCGAGACTGAGATCTTTGAATGTCTGCGGTTCTATGATCGATGTAGACGGAATTCTACCATCGGTTTTCTTTAAATGAATACGAAGAGATATCGTAATCTTTCTATTTCGTATCCCATTTTATATTTCTATCTTGTGTTAAGTTAAAATTGTTAGAATTTAAAGCAAGGAGATAAAACAAGGAATGATATTAATTTGAATTTATTTTAGCTTTTTTGAGACAAATTGAGAACATCGCGAATAAATTCATATTTCTGTTCCTTACTGAATCGACTACACTGTTTCGATAATCGAATATTCCGCTAATCGGTGCTCCGATAATCCAATGTTCTGTTAATCGATGTTCTGATAATCGATCGTTCCTTTAATATGCTGAATGCCGTAGGGGTCATCGGTGATTGCCGCCGTAAATTCAATTTAATCGATTAACTAAAAGACTGGAATTCAAGGAAGTTCGAGCAATGCATAGAATTAATAATTCATCGTTTTATTTATGGATTTGATGAGAAATTTGAGAAATTGAGGGTGTGTGGAAATTTATAAATTTGAAGATTTAGAGATTTAGAGATACATGTGCTTTAAATTTGTAGAAACACGTAATTTCAAAAATAACTTTTTAAACTATTCAATTTTAAAATTGTAAGATTTCTAAATTTCTGAGTTTGAAAATTTGTATACCCACAAATTTATATATCACCTTTCTATATTATCAAACTTGAGAATTGTCAAATTTCTATATTACCAAATTTGAAAATCACCAAATTTGATAATTACCAACCTTCTAAATCCCTAAATTTGAATATTTCCAAATTTCTAAATTTCTAAACCTGATAACTACCAACTCTTTAAATCCCTATCTCTCTAAATCCCTATCTGTCTAAATCCCTACCTCTCTAAATCCCCATCTCTCTAAATCCCTATTTCTCTAAATTCCTGTCTCTCTAAATCCCCATCTCTCTAAATCCCTAATTATAAAAATACCCACCTTCACAAACCTCCAAATTCAAATCTACTAAACCCCAAATCTCACCAAAAATTAAAAACCCCATTTAACTAAAAAAATTCGTAAACCCAAAATTCTCAAAAATCATCAACTCTCCAACCTCCCAGAAACCCCTTCGAATAAAAAGATTAACAAAACTTGAAATCCCTATTTCCCGCACCCCTCAGACCTCAACGTCCGACCCTGTCCCAGTTGCCTCTGTGAATATTGAAACGTGTAAGTTGCGATGCGCGATATAATTCCGAGTATTCCCAAAACGCGTCTTTGATACCGGCGTATTGTTATCCGGCATCACGTTGCCTCAGTGAAACATCACTGGAGGGAATTGGCAGGGACGAACAGCAAAGAGAATGAAGTTTCTCCGTTCCTTTGCCGGCAACGCGCTTATGTTCGCTTTGCTTAGGGCACCTGACGTAAATGGCGCACCGCCGCAAGACAACCGTGTCACGCAACAAATTTGTCGATTCTTTGAGTCGGTTTTCGCAAAGGTGTTTCTCATCGGGTCAATGCCGAAACTTCTCTTGGTTATCCTTTAAATTTCTAATGTTCTTCAGAAACTTCTGCGTTTCTCATGTGGATTTATCTTGAAATGCACCGCGGTGATTCTGTGGAGCTTTGAAAGGACAGGACTACTTTTTAATTAATACAGAAGGTGATGATAGATATGATTGATATGGTACTTCTTGGTGATTGACAATATTGCAAAGATTTAGTTTGATTTATTTTGCAGAGGTTCATTTTCAAAGCAGTACAAGATTACCTTACAAATTTTTGGAATAAATATATTACTGTATTTAGATCTGGTAAATTTTAGTAATACTGCAAAACTGGAAGTTGAATATTGGTGACATAACCTCAATATCAGCAAGGATCCAATATCACCACAAACGTGGATACCAATTTACCTTCCGTCATTTTGTAATCTTTGACTCACGCAAGTTAGGTTAGGTTCATCAAGTATAATGTGAAACAGTACTACTATTATACTACCACAGTGTATTATTTACTGTATTATATTATTGTGTGATACCACTGTGTAATAAAGATCAGTACTATTTTAAAAAATGGTGGACAAACGTTAAAACTCCTCCGCCATTTTATAACCTTCAACTCAACCTAGGTTAGGTTCAAGGTTAATATAAATCAGTACCTTAAAGAGTATGGTGCTAAGTGACTTCACCAATAACTGTGATCCAAAAGCAAGATAATAATGAAATAAAAATACTTGTTTATTACCGAAATTAAAATACTTAATAAAAAAAATTTCTAAGAAAGCATCATGTTTTCGTAATAAATGTTTGCCAAATTTTCCCAGGAATAAAATTAGGGTTTCGAGGCAGAAACGAAGGGAGGCATAAAGAGTTTATAGTTTATTATCAAGGTAGAGTAGCATCAGAACTTTCCATCACCTTTTAGCAAAGCCATTCCAGTTTCGAACTACTTAGTCACGGATGTCACTTATCGACGAAGTGACTTTGCAAGATGATGAAGGACGTTGCACCCTGACGCCTTGTATCAATTTATGGTTTTCGAGATGGTTGAAACTTCGTCAGGAGTTATAAGTCCCGGGTGAAGGTGCGCCGTTCACATAGACGCACACGAAATCGGGGTGCAACAAGCGTAAGTTAATGCGGAATACCGTGGAACATCCATTATCGGAATTAATAGCAAGGCAAACGTGTTGGAATAATAGAAATTTCCTATGCTTTACTTATTGAGTACGGTGGTGAGGCAGGTGCCTGAACAACCTGTGGGCATTGGCGAGCACAGAGTGTATGGAAACTTTCAATTGGAATTTGTTGAGTTTCAGGTTTATAGTTCGAAGATGTTGACGTTTGTTGAGAGTTAGAAATATAGGGGTTGACGGGGTTGATAGGGGGTGACAGATTTATTGTTACTGATTTTGTGAGGGTCTTGATTAGTATGATCAGTGGCTCAAGGACAGATTTAGTTAGATCTTGGAATGTTTGAATTTGGAACTGTGGAATTTGGTGATTTGGTGAGTTGGTGGGTTTAGAGTTTGGAAATTTGTAGGTTTGGATGTGTAGAAATTTAGAATCTTAAAGTCTTACAGATTTAGAAATTTACATTTACAAATTTGGAAATTTGGAAGTTAGGAAAATAAGAAGTCAGAAATATTGGGTTTTGAAAAGTTGTCTAGTGGAAAACTAGGAAATTAGGAAATTGGGGAATTAGGAAATTAGGAAATTAGGAAATTGGGGAATTAGGAAATTGGGGAATTAGGAAATTGGGGAATTAGGAAATTGGGGAATTACGAAATTGGGGAATTAGGAAATTAGGAAATTAGGAAATTGGGGAATTAGGAAATTAGGAAATTAGGAAATTAGGGGATTTAGGAATTGAAACTTGAGAATTTGGTAATTTATAAATTTGAAAATATGGGATTTTGTGAATTTAGGGACTTGAAACTTGAGAAATAGGGAATTTTGAGATTTGCCAAATTAGGAATTTAAGAATTTAGAAATTTGTGAATATGGGGTTTTAGGATTTGAAATTTGAGAATTTAGAAATTTCAAGATCCAAAACTCTTCGTATCTCAAATTTTCCAAATTCGAAAATTTAACCAAACTAAATATTTCCTACAAAACATCAAATCATATAAACCTCAATCTCTGTTGCATCCCATAACCAAACAAAAATGTTCAATTAATCACTTAATTTCTCGATCCTAATTAAAATTTAATTCTTTTAATACATTTACAAAATTCATTTGCATTTAAATGAAGTTCTCTCCCTCTGTACGTTATTTCCGGTACATGAAATACCCATATCATAATAATAATAATATTGTTTCAGTACGCCGAATATATCTACGTATATTTATCTACGAAAATGCAGTATCGGAAATGATTTTGCTCGTGACAGAGTATAGGTCTGAAACAGGAACCAACCGAAATGAAATTGCTTTAATAACTTTTTCAATTAATATAACATTCTGCGTCCGATAATTATCTGTCATTTTATTACATCAAACGACGTGTAGGATTTTAAAATAAATTCGTACTTTCGTCCCTTGAACATTTCAATTGATTAATTTTAGCCGTAACGATGATCGCAATTTAATTACTTCGATTTACATGATAAAGTCAACGTTAATTAACACAATTGTTCAATGAATTACGTTTTTGTGCAAGAAAAGTTTGATTATGATAATTCATTTTCGATCATTTTCGTTTTTATGAGAAAATTACATATTTATGTTGACTTCCATGATATATTTATTCTGAATTCAATTTTATTGCTATCTGAAAAAATAATTTCATTGAATAAATATTTTGTGTATGCTTCAAAAATATTTTAAATAATTTATTTGAAGAAAATTTATAAATTCTAGCAACATATCGTGGTAGAATTGTTCCACTTTGATTTCTTCAAACATTCTTTAATTTATTTAATTTATTATTCCTCAGCATTTACAACATATACAGTAAAAAATATTTTAGATAATTAATTGAGACAAAATGTGTCGACCTTTACCTTCATTCTTCGTCGCACTGTTCCGATGAAGAAATAATCGATAAGCAAGCAACCGCAGGTGTCGTTCATATAAATATTGGATAATTGCGTTAATGGGAATCTGATGTAAATGCTCGTTTATCTTCCACAAAGGAATAGGATACCAGGTCAATCGTTAGAGGCCAATGTCTCGAGAGGATACTGTTGGAGACGATCTTGCAGTGACATATTGGCCCACTGCAGTGCGCTGCAGTGAACGCATAGATCAGCGTTGGGAAGCAATTCCCGAAGATTCTGGCTGCGAGGGATCGAAGACACACGAATCTGTGACCATTAGTAGCTCTATTTGTTGTAACAGAGCGTGCTTATGGCGGGAAAAAAGTCCTCGAATTGAGGAAGTAGAATATTGAAGAATGAACGAACTAATAGCTTATTATAAATTATTTTCCTGGGCAAAAGATTGTATACGTTTAAAATGTCATTTTTGTAGTGAAAGACAGTAATAAATTAAATTTTAGTAATATTATGAGGTTAGAGATATGGACACGTGTCGAAGGTTAGAAAGCGCGGGAAATTCAAATGTGATGAAGAGTGCGCGGTAAATTCAAATATGTCATATTTGAAAATGTGACTTATGAATTTGGGATTTAGAGAATTAGGGAATTAGGGGATTAGGAAATTAGGGGATTAGGAAATTAGGGAATTAGGGAATTAGGGAATAGGGGAATTGGGAGATGGGGAAATTAGGGAATAGGGGAATTAGGGAATAGGGGAATTAGGAGATGGGGAAATTAGGAGATGGGGAAATTAGAAAATGGGGAAATTAGAAAATGGGGAAATTAGGGAATTAGGGAATAGGGGAATTAGGAGATGGGGAAATTAGAAAATGGGGAAATTAGGGAATTAGGAGATGGGGAAATTAGGAAATTAGAGAATTAGGGAATAGGGGAATTAGGAGATGGGGAAATTAGGGAATTGGGAAATTAGGGAAAAATCTCAGTAGATTTCAATAAATTCTAATAACCTTGAGAATAGTCAGTTTAACTAAATTTCAGCGACCTTGAGAATGAATAATCGCAGAGCAAACAAGGTATCGTAACAAAGTCAGTAAAAGATCGCCGGAAATATTCATTCGAATGTCATTTCCCAGGTACATATTAATTTCTGTAACAAATAGGATGAATAAGGTTGGCGAGTAAATGGAACACGGTTCTCAATTGCGCACCGTTTGTATAACCCCGTCTGCATCGCAAATCAACTTCCTACGTGCTATCTCGTCCAGAAGTCATTTTCTTTTAGATACTTAACCCCTTTTATGCGAACAGCCAGCGACGAGGAAATTCATGTCGTTGTAAAAGATCTTGCCGATTAAAGGATTGGGGCATTTTTACGTTTCCTTTTTGCATACCGAGCGATTCACCGTCTCTCTTTTGAATGTACTGCTCGCCGGCGAATGTACACCGGTGTTATTCTTTGAGCTTTGTCGAGCGAGAAATGTGTCCGTACCTCGGTCACGTAGAAAAGAAAATTTTACTACTGACATTTTACTGAAATTTCTTTATTTTATAGAAAGAATTATTTTTAACGGGATATCGGCGACAGTATTTACTGTCGTGATCGGTGTAAAGTTGTTTTATTGCGTGCTTTTATTCGGGGAACGTGTTTAGGATTCCTGTGATGTGCTCGATTTGGATGAGCCATTTTGTGGCTGTGCTTATGTTAGCGTGGGTGAACGGTTTCCAGATTTGGAAATGAGGAAATTTTTTTGTAAATCTTTTAGGAATTAAGGGTGGAAATTGGTGAAGGTGAAGTTTTTGGTTTTTAAATTGAGTTGTTAAAATTGCAAATTTGCAAATTTACTAATTTCTCAATTTTGTGATTCAGAATTTACCACTTTTCCTAATTTCCTACTTCACAATTCTCTAATTTTCCAAATTTCCTAATTTTCTACTTTACAATTTTCCAATTTCCCAATTCCCTAATTTCCCGATTTCCTAATTCCCCATTTCCCTAATTTCCAATTTCCCAATTCCCTAATTTCCTAATTTCCCAATTTCCTAATTTCCCAATCTCCTAATTTCCCAATCTCCTAATTCCCTAATCTCCTAATTCTTAATTTCTTAAATTCTTAACTTCCCAAATTCCGAACCTCAAATCCCAAAATCCCCGCACCTGCGAATTTCTACATAAATCTCCTGAAATCCATCAGTTTCCAAAAATGGAAATTCACAAACTCCAAAAGCGATATCGAAGCAGACTGGACACACAGTAGCGCAAAGAGTTAAGGACAGATGAACTCGCCTGGGAGCGGCGAAAACCGCAAACTATCAGGAATAATCACAACTACAATTCCATCGGCAAACAGTATTGCGAGCAGAAAGCCATCATGAAACTACATACAGTATTTGCGTCGCAACAAATGAAGGGAAACGTTAACGCGATTGGAAACGTTGATTTTCACTGCGGTTTCGAGACCGGTTGAATCTGACAGGAAAGTACGAAATTGGATCACTCGCAAATATCGACGTCACGACAGGATATTAACTGGAATGCAGACGGGAAACGAGTCTGGGAAAGGTTTTTCTTGCCGAGGCAAAACCGATATACGCGGCTGACAAAGATTCTAAATGAGTTGTCAACCTTTTATCGTCCACGCTTTTTCTTCTCTTTCGCTCTTTTTCTGCGTTGCAACGTGCTCCATATATTTTCGAGTCACCCGTAGAATACCGAATTTCAGTTCCTGCCACTCGCCGTTCAATCCTTTAACACCTCGTCAATTTCCGTCGAAAGATTTGAAACGCTTCGCAATTTTCGCGGAAATTCGCCAATTTGTGTTTGTTTTAACTTTCACGCATTTCAACCCTTAGGCTGCGTCGCGCGATTGAAATGGGTTCCGGATGGAAGAAAATTCGGTTGCATTTTAAGAGAAAAAGGTGCGTTATATTTCGAGGAAAAAGTTGTTATAACTTTTTTTCAAACTATAAATTACACATAAACTCCGCAATATACTATCACAATACTGCAACGATACATCGACAGACTAAAACAAATAACCTGCAACATCAGCAATTGCAAGAGCTCCCTTTCGGTCATATAACCAGAGGCAATGCAATCGTTCCATTTGGACGCGTTCCAACGAATACACACGATACCTGTATCGCAAGCACCCGCACCTCCCCGATATATCGCCATCCGTTTCACATAATTGTTTGGGATCATTGCGAAACGCCTAATCATCGCACGGAATAATGTAAACTTCTATTAGCCGGATCGATGAGGGTCGGGAGCAGCGTTTCGACCCACACTGGCAATCGATCTCCCGGCTGCTCACGCGCCGATGACTTTCTCACCGTGACGAATTAATCAATCAGCCTGTCAATCGCGGGAATGGAAGTTCGATGAAAGTTGGAAAGAGCCTCCTTCGGGTTGCATGTAAATGTCCCTTAACTTCCGACGAAAAGAAGGAAATGGCGAATCAATCGGCCGTGACGAACCGCGTCTCGCGGGGATACGGACAAGAACGAACACTATTGACAAATTGGCCCGCGGCAACTTACAAACGAACAACCATTCGATGTTAAACTACTGTAGTCAACCCAGGGATTGTCGCGTTGAAAGAAGCCACCGTGAACATTTTCGACATATCGACAAATAAGAATAATGACAACAACTGTTATTCGCACTATCTCTCGTTTGCCTGTCATTTTTCGCCTAATTGGTGAGAGTCAATACTACCGCCGAAAATACGTGTAAGTCTAGGCGACATTTTTCTCTTCTGACCAATTGGGGCCGTAGTCCTTCCAAACCTGGGTCAGCCTCCCACGCGCCAATTCCTGGCTTGACTACCATATGTACTGTAGACAACCCTGTTCCTGGCACGTAGCCTGAGCCAGGTTTAAGGGACGCCATCTTGAACAGTCCCATGTGACGTTCTGACGTTCGACCACTCGAAACGTTTGCCGACTTGTTCTTTGACTCAATTGTGACCAATACCGTCGAAAATACGTGTGGGTATTTTTCTATTCTGACTGGGGCCGTAGTCCAAACACCTGGGTCAAGTCATGGGTTGTCGGTGATCATTACTGCAATGTTAAAACGAGTGAAGAAAGTTGAAATGTTAGGTGTACTTTCAATTTATCCTTGATCATGTAAATTGTAATCGGTATTAAATTCTAGACTGGTGCTAATTTTTGTTTGCGTCATGAGGTGCGTCACGAAGACTCGATCTTGCTAATTTGGGTTTGCGTCATGAAGTGCGTCATGAAGATTCGATCGTGCTAATTTGGGTTTGCGTCATGAAGTGCGTCATGAAGATTCGATCGTGCTAATTTGGGTTTGCGTCATGAAGTGCGTCATGAAGACTCGATAGTGCTAAATTTGGTTTGCGTCATAAGGTGCGTCGCGAAGACTCAATCGTGCTAATTTGGGTTTGCGTCATGAAGTGCTTCATGAAGATTCGATCATGCTAATTTGGGTTTGCGTCATGAAGTGCGTCATGAAGACTCGATAGTGCTAAATTTGGTTTGCGTCATAAGGTGCGTCACGAAGACTCGATAGTGTTCCCTGGGGCCATAGTTCTTCCATAGTCCGGTCAGACCCCTGGATACACGCCATTTTCTGCGTTGACTACAATAAGCCTTCCCTATTTGTATGCACTGTATACAATAAATACACAATTTTTATTAATCAAAATTTCAATAGTTCAATTTGAATTCTTGAATACCTCAATTCTTGGTCCCCCGAATTCCTTGAATTTCTGGCTACCTGAATTCTCAAATCCTTGAATTCTAAAATTCTCGCTTGCATCCTCGAATTTTATAAATTCCTCTAATTCCCCAAAGTCCTTTAATTCTGAAATCCTTTAATATCTGAATCCTCGAATTCCCAAATTCTCGTGTTCTCGAGGTTCCCAGCCCTCGAATACCAATCCTCGACTAAATACCTTAATCCACGAACTCCGGTTGAATTCTTTCACCATAGGACCTCGATATTTTGGAAGCCGCGGTTGGAAGGAAACGTAGGAAAATTCACGGCGGAATTAATATTACATTAATCCGCTAAAATCCCGAGTGTAAAGTTTAAATAGGGAAATGAAACGATCTTACTCTGCATAATTACAGTTATAATGAAACATACCTACTACAGCTCGCCATTTTCGCGGCAGTATTTAACGCGTTAAACGGCACCCGCATGCATTCAGCAGAAAATTGACCGTGTCATTCGCATTACGATCCCGTTCCTTTTCTACCGGTTCTCTCGACACGTCCTACTTTCCGCGCAAAAAGAACGGCTTTAATCTTCGTGTGCCTGGATCACTCATCCACCGTATCCAGCCTAGAATCAGCCGAACTTCATATTCATTACTGTCCATTGTTCACCCTACGCTGACCCGATAAAAATTTATCTTCCCGGTGACCGCGATCGATTACCATCATCCTCATCGTTCTACCCTTTCATCCACGTTCTCGAAAGTGCAAACTACGCTCGACTATACAGCTGGTACGTAGATTTACTGTCCATCGTATTTTGCATATACGGTCATCATATCACATATCCTATCACGTCACGTTACATCATATTCTATCACATCACGTTACGTCACATCATATCATGTCACTTCATATCCTATTACGTCTCTTCACGTCACATCACGTCTCGTCACGTCATGTCATTTCACACCATGTTACACCATGTCACGCCATGTCACGTGACGTCATGTAATGTCATGTCACGTTTCATTACCTCACATTATTTCATGTCACGTCACATCATATGTCATCTCATGTCATAATAATTCATTAGCATTCATCAATCATAATCATTACTATCTATATGGATGAATAAATATATTTATGTATTAATTCATATCAAGATTATCCATATCAAGATTTATCCATATCAATAATATATTTATACATGATAGAAATTAGAAGAAAATGGAGTCGTAGAAAAATGTCATAAATTAGCCGAAATGTGATGGAGTCATGGGACAGGTAAAGTTATAGACATCGGAAATTGGAAAATTAGTGCGCACGCGGGCAACAGACGAGCCCAGGCCGTTGTCTCGGGCATGTTCAATTTAGAAACACGAGAACTGGATCGGTTCATATCGTATGTTCCTTGTCCTGAGCATAACTAATGACGACAACTTGGAACATGACTCGCGCCAAGTTTGACGAACCCTCGACAACGCCCATTTCGTTAAAATATTGAGGTTATTGTAGTCGTCATTCGGGATTATAGCCATCATTAATGTACTAGTGGTTCAGATTTTTATTACGAAATTGAGATGTGAATTTAAATGTAATAGGTTTGATATTAATTTGTATGGAACTGTACGATAAAACGTATAGCGAATGGATGATTTTTCAACGTCGTATGAGAACGCACCTTTAATGGCGGAAACCGTGGCAGATCGCATGGTTTCACTGGTAACGCGCTGTCGGGGTTAGTTAAAAGGGGAAACTTTTGAGATGTATCACTTTAACGAGACGCCGGATAGCTTTATCTTCCGGCACGACTTTTAATTCTGCGTTTCGAACTTTCTGGAAAAGTTCGCTCTTAGAACGTTTTATCTACGCAAGGTTGTTACGCTGTTTTTAAATGGAAATGAAACGGGCCGGATGATGCACGCTGGTATTAGTGCGGATAGTCACGCAAATGATTTTAGGCTAAATATATAAATTGTAACATTTAACGATTATTGTTATTAGAATTAATGAGGTGTTGGAGAGAAAAATAATTTTGTGATTTTTCTTGATTGAGAGACATTTGTGGATGCAGAAATCTTGAGGATGTTTTTTATTATTTTTTTATAAATCTTCAGATAATTTTCACATAACTTTGTCTACAATTTTTTATGACACCAATTACGACCCCTTCCGAAAACCTTTCGAAATATAACACAACAAAAAATATTCGGTACATATACATTTTTCAAGTATTCAGAACTAAAATAAATCACGGAATTAAAAACAGGAAAACGTTGATAGAACATAAAAGTCGTTAGAATCAATAAAAATTTGAAAACACAGAATCCGCAAAAATATGTTATTTTTTAATACCGTTTTTAAACATACCACTTTTCGTTACAAATCGGACTATCGAATTTATCGTACGAAAATCAACAAGTTCGTTGAAGCTTTTTCATGAGAGTTTAGGATTTAGGGATTTAGTTTGAAGAGAGGTTTCTAATTTTGAGAACTTGATGTTTGCAGAGAATGTTGATTTAAGGATTTGTAAATTTGAGAATTTCAGAGTATGAGAGTATGAGAATTTGAGATTTGCTCCAAGATAGGTATGGCAAAATAAAGGTCAGGAAACCATGAGTTAGACAAATTCAATTTTACTTGCACGTCCAACCGCTTACTACCGATTCCATCTCATTTAAACTTCCACATAAGTACAAGCAAACGAATCAAAAGTACATCATTATCAACCATAAATGCTCCTATTTGTCTCCATTCATTCGACTTCTCGACAAGTCAACACATTTTCAAACATTCAAGATGAGAGCAACTCGTCCGAATGGAAGATTCAGTCGATGAAAAACGCATGCCTTTTTACCTTGGTTTTCTCTAAGAAAAATTGCATAACGATGCTTGCGATGCAATCTTGATTCATACAGTCGCGATGAAAGTGTGTCAGAAAATGTTCGTTGGTTAAATGAGGTGCTATAAATAAACTCATTCGGAGAAACTTCTTAGCATTTGATTTGGTAGAAAAGCACTCAAGATTCTGTTGTAAGAAACGTGTCACGGTAAGAATTCCAAGTACCTATGGGGTCTGATGCGACTTTTATTGTTCATATAAGAAGCTTTATATTCGCATGTTTAGAGTACAGTAGGTATGGTGGTTTACTTCATCGGTGAATTAGATGAAATATAATTATTTGATACACAAATCCTCAAATCTTCACATCCTCAAATCTTCACATCCTCAAATCTTCACATCCTTAAATCTTCACATCCTCCAATCTTCACATCCTCAAATCCTCAAATCCTCAAATCCTCAAATCCTCAAATCCTCAAATCCTCAAATCCTCAAATCTTCACATCCTCAATTCTTCACATCCTCAAATCCTCAAATCCTCAAATCTTCACATCCTTAAATCTTCACATCCTCCAATCTTCACATCCTCAAATCTTCATATCCTCCAATCTTCACATCCTCAAATCTTCATATCCTCCAATCTTCACATCCTCCAATGTTCACATCCTCAAATCTTCACATCCTCCATTTTTCACATCCTCCAATCTTCACATCCTAAAACCCCAAAATCCTGAAATCCCCAAATCTCCAAAACTTCAAATTCTCAAATTTCCACTTCTCCAAATCCTGAAATCCCCAAATCCCCACATTCCCAAATTCCTAAATACCCAAATTGCTGAATTCCAAAATTCTCAAATCCCCAAATCTCCAAATCCCCAAATTCTAATATTTCCAAATCCCTAAATATCTAAATTGCTAAATTGCAAAATTCTCAAACCCCCAAATCTCAAGATCCCCAAATTCCCATATATCCAAATCCCTAAATATCTAAATTGCTAAATTCCAAAATTCTCAAATCTCCAAATACTCAAACCCCAAATCTCGAAATCCCCAAATCCCTAAATACCCAAATTGGTAAATTCCAAAATTCTCAAATCCCCAAATCTCCAACGCTCCAAATCTCAAAATCCCCAAATTCTCATATTTCCAAATCACTAAATATCTAAATTGCTAAATTGAAAAATTCTCAAATCCACAAATCTCCAAAGCTCCAAATCTCAAAATCCCCAAATTCTCATATTTCCAAATTCCTAAATATCTAAATTGCTCAATTCCAAAATTCTCAAGTCCCCAAATTGCTAAATTCCAAAATTCTCAAATCCCCAAAACTGCAAATTCTCAAATTTCCAAATCTCCAAATCCTCAAATCCCAAAATTCCCTCCGAAACCTCACAAATCCCTACAAATGAACGAACGTCTCTCCCTAGGGAATTCATATTTGCCATCAAAATTTGCCGTACAACCGCGTACGCGAACGTCACGGTAAAAAATCTGTACATGTCGTGTACGTTTCGAACAGCGGGAAAAACGCGTGCGAGCGACACGAGTTTCTGGCGCGAATCGGGACGCAGAATTTGGTGATTTATCCGAGAACGGTGTTCGCCGTGTTTTCGGCGAACATTCGTACGTACACGAATTGTTCGCCGTCGTCGTAAGGCGTCACACGGTTGAATCATATCCACGGCGTGACAGCTTGAAATATTTATACCGGCTTCCGGTGCTTTCTGGCCGCCGTGGAACTTGGTTCCACACAGACCCCGTATTGTTTCTATTAAGGCACACCTGAGTTGCGCGTCGCCGAGATGTCGCTGCTTCGTCGAATCTTTATGCCGCCTCTTTATGCAACTGCTACACGGTTGCACAACTTTGCTATAACTCTCAGAAGCATCGTGTAGTATTCTTGTTCTCTCGTTTGCTTCGTTACCGAGCGCTTTCTCTTGTTCCCACGCGTTTTTTTTTCAACGGTCTTTTGTCCCTGTTTCAGGCTAGGGACAATTGTGTACAGTAGTTGGATTGAACGATGGTTAAATATTCTCTCGATGTTCAAATATTTCATTCAACGTTGAATATTCTTGTACTAAAATATAGTTGGTTTTGCAATAATTGTACTATTTTAACTATAGTGTTTATAGTTATTATAGTTGATACTATTACTGTAGTTACTGTAATTATAGTAATTTTGGATTGAACTTTGCGTGTTTAATTTAAGAATGTATGTGTAGTGCGTATCTTATGGTTATTTATCTAATTGGTATTTATTCAACGGATATTTAGCGAACGGTCATTTATCAAACAGTCATTTATCAAACGGTCATTTATCAAACGATCATTTATCAAACAGTCATTTATCAAACGGGTATTTAACAAACTGGTATTTATCGAGTGAATACTGTGTAAGATTTAAATTAATGCGCAGTTGGGAAATACAGGGTTATGCGTTCTACAAAAACTTTCAAATGTTCACATTCTAAATTGCTAAACTTCAAATTTCCAAATTTTTAAACTCCCAAATTTCGAAATTCTAAAACAATTTTCAAAAACATTTGTTCCAAGATCATCTACTATAAAACCATCATCTGTTATCATTACATCGAAACACTTTATTCGAACAATATTCCGAATGTCATTCAATCTTCTCATATCCGTGATAATTAAAATGTTAATTCAACGTTATTGTACTGTGACAGACAGCTCAATCGGCGATAACCTACCTGTGTAATTATAATACTAATGAAGCGATAATAGATGTAGGGATACAATTGTATTGTCATGTGCCTGAGATGTGGGATACAATAATTCACGTTGTAATGGACAATTGACCGTCAAAATAGGTAATCAAGCGAGATTGATTAATAAATTACCTCCATTTTCTTCCATAACGAGCCTGTCTGTGTCTCATTTATGCAAATATAATCATTGATTTTATATTAAAAAAATTAGAGTACACGTCACCGCAGTCAACAACAAATGACTGACAAATAGACTCGGTCCACCTTTTTTCTCTGAAATAATAATTAAAAGGAGTTGAAACGCGATGATATAAAAGATGACGTTTCTCCTTCGATTAATTAGTTTCCGCGATACCTCGGCGAAGAAACGTTAACAAAGTAGAACGAATTTTTGCAACAAGTTTGCCGAGAAGAGAGTCTGGAAAATGAATGCACAGTGCTATTCAGGCAGGACTTTCTGAAAAATTGTCACAAGTTGCGGACGCTTTCATTCTACACTGCCTATTTCTTTCAACCGTGCGCTGAAAGTATACGAGGATGGAGTGAAAGAGACAAAAAAGGGTGGAAAAGAGCGTGAAGGAGAAATCCAATGTGAAGTACGTACAATGAAAGAAATATAGAGCAAGAATTTGAGAGATGTTGCGGAAGCTGAAATGAAAGGGAAAGCAAACGGGGGAAATAGTGAATAAAAGACCCCGGCGGGAAAAACAGATGGCTTTGCGCTAACATTAAGAAAATTGAAATCAAACTGTGGAGATAGGAAAACTCTATTTTTAGAATTCTTTTGCGTTCGCATGAAGAAACATTTGACCCGGAATTTTTTATCGGGGATTATCGTGAAATATTTGTTATCAGGATTTTACGCGTTTTTAAATTAAAAGGCGAGTTGTAATTCTGTAAATTAGGTACTATGATTACTACTGTACATTAACATATGTCTTGTACTTCCTTTGCTTTGGTCACAGCAAGTACGAATGCGTCAAGAGTGCGTCACAAGTGCGTCAAGAATGCGTCAATATTGCGTCAAGAGTGCGTCATGAATGCGTCAAGAGTGCGTCACGACTGTGAGTGTTTTGCATTTTTCCAATTTTGCAGTTTTGGAATTTAAAAATTTAGAAATTTTGGTATTGTGTAATTTTGAAGTTCTGAAATTGTGGAATTATGGAATTTTTGAAATTTTTAACTTCTGTAACTGGAATTTTGAAATTCTAGAATTTGTAAATTTTGATATTAAAAATTTGGAAATTTTATACTTTTGGAATTTTTTTAACCTTTGTACTTACGTGCTTTTGAACTTTTAGTCGAATGTTACGCAAACGAAACGGAATAATCATGGAACTACGATTTCGAAATATGCGAAGCCCACTGGCTATTATATATCGACATGTTAACTGTTTGCAATTCATTGAATAAACACCGACGATCAACAAACCGTGGAGTAATTCGGAAATAAAAATCGTGCAGAGAAATAACACGAGCAGCTATGGAAAATACAATACCGATAAAATTATCATTTAATTCCTATCTAAACTGGTACGATCCCATAAATATTGACTAATAATCGATTTCATATCCCTCGGATCCCATTCCCATTGATATTGTTCGAATATCAATGTTTTATTAACGAGTAAATATTTCATGACTATCACAGTTTCGTGCTGATATAAAATTTAATCCCATGCTTCTTTAAACTGTGTCAATCAATACACTCAATAACATTCAGTTAAATATGTTCCTTTTATAATAGTTTTATTTTAACTGTACAATTCAGGAAGTTATTTTATTTTTAATGGCTGCGTTTAAATTGTAGAATAAATGCATGTAATTTATATCTGTTCACTGTAATTTTAAATAAGTTTTAAAATAAATTGTATTCAATTTTAGGTTCATTTAAATTTTTATTTCATTTTAAATAAATTCACTTCAACTCTAAAATAAATTTATTTAGTTTTAAATAAGTTCACTTCAAGTCTAAAATAAATAAATGTATTTAGCACTAAATAAGTTTATGTGAATCTTAATTTATTTATTAAAATTATTTATTCAAATCATTTAAGATATCATTGTGTTCTTACCATTTGTTGATCAAATTTCAGAGAAAAACATTGAGTTTTGTCACTCTTTATATAAAAATGGCGATCCGTACCTGCAAAAGAAAGAAAACAGTGTTAGTGTTATTTAGCTTTTATTTCGACCTCAAAGGTTACCACATATTTCAATAAAGTCATAAACCGATTAATTAAAATGATAATTAAAAGCAGTACTGAAAGCATACGATATTTCAAACGTCCGAAGCACAATTACATTTTCATGAAAAAAAAAACCCCTAGCGGACAGTTCGCACCATTAGTCGACGGTTTTCACGAATTCAATTAGGCTGTTATGAAACTTGAGGCGAGAGTCATTTATTATTGTGGCCAGAAGATGGTGGATACCTCGGATGCGAGCCACCGGCGCCATTCGACCTGGCGAAGTTTCAATCCTTTAAACGGGCGAAAAACTTCGCTGCCATATTGCATTAAAACTGTGATTAATTCATTGGCGATAGTTATGCATTTCAATGAGGCGAAATGTTGGCTGGCTACTTTCTTTCGCTGCTTTCTTCCCTCGCCGGATATGCAGGTCGCGTAAACGAGATCGAAAAAATTCCGTTCAACATTTCAGCCACGGTCGTTTAAGCTCCGATTAATGCAAATCATAAACCGGTTGATCTTACACATTTTTTAAACATCTTACTTTCTTAAAGTACAAGTTATTCTTTACAAGTATTTGTTATGTTAACTTTATTTTTATTAACAAGTTTATTTTTATTAACAGGTCTCTAAAATCCTACCCCTCCCTCATATCTCGCAAACGGCTTTAAATACGGAAAAATGTTTCAGACAAAAGTTGTAGATAATCAAGGAGAACATAAGATTGTGGTAACAGTTTGACCTTGGATGATCGTTTGAAGGTCACATACCGAGGACTGCAATATGCAATAGAAAGTTCTATTCAAGAAGATGTTCACGTGACCTTGAAACGACCATCCAAGGTTAAATTGTTGCGACCATCGTATGTTTCCCTTGATTATCTACAACTTTTGTCTCAAATATTTTTCCATATTTTAAGCCGTTTCCGAGATATGGGGATGGGCTATGATTTTAGGGATGCCTTGTGTGTGAGGATGGCTAAGGGTACAGAAATTAAATGAGGTCAAATTGTTGCGACCATCGTATGTTTCCCTTGATTATCTACAACTTTTGTCTCAAATATTTTTCCATATTTTAAACCATTTCCGAGATATGAGGATGGGCTATGATTTTAGGGGTACCCTGTGTACTGTGAGGATTGCTAAGGATACAGAAATTAAATTAGAGACCTCGTTGGGAAACTGAACTATGTATAGTTATTAACTATGATTATGCTCTTTTAAACAAAATATCAGCTGGTCAAGCCGATCATAAATGTCAACCCTTGAGAATTACAAATATTTGAAAAAATCGTAGGCCTTGACACAGGCCTTCCCAGAGACCTCCACAATTTTCACAATTATAAGATATTTTTACAGTTACAAAATTATATCATAAACAAAAATGTAAAATTGCATAAGAAGAATGTGTATAAATGTATAATTAGACTAAAAAATAATGTATTAACGCCTTGTCTGACGAGTCTCGTGACGCACTGGTGACGCACTCACAACTCAGCTCAAGTGTGACAGACCTTGCTTAAATTTTTAATACTCTTCAACTCGAGAACGTCCAACATGTATTGTCAGGATCGCAGAATATAAAATACAATAGTTTTGACGCATCTGGCAAATTGTACAGCAAGATTCCTCATCACAAGAGTTCTGAACAACCGAATTCAACTGAAAGAGTTTATGGTACACGAAAGAGTGTATGAGAAATAAAAGAGTTCGCATTCTTGGTACTCGAAATCTGCTTTACTAAAGGTATACTTAATTAAGAGTATCTCCCCAGCAATTAACGTCCGTCTGCATTTGAACCGAGCATCGAATCCGTGTTTACGTCGAGCCCATCAATATCCCAGTTCCGCTGCGTCGAACGCTTTAATTCGAAACAGACCGGTGAAAAACGAGCGGGCAAAAAAAAAAAAAAGAAGAAAGACGTAATTCTCAGTCGATATCTTCTAATTAATTGACAAATCACTTCAGCCGCTGATTCACCGTTGCTCCATGTTACACAAGCGGCACGCGAGTTTCCAGTTCGGCCAACTTTATATCTCAGCCAATTAAATTGAACCGCTAAATCAAGCATCGAGCGGCTCGAATTCACCAACTACTCGACTTGAGCTAGCTTCGCAAACTTCGTTGAACGAAACGGATCGTTGAATTTCCGTCCCGACGACGAGAGACCGGCTGTCTCGTTTCAGACAGACTAGGCTAGACGCAGGTGAAGTGCTTCGAGATAAAGGGGAGAAAAAACTGATGCCTCGATTCGAACCTGTGTACAGGATGTTTCAAGAGGAAGAAATATAATGTCGCTAAAATTGTCCTAGTACCGCTCTTTGTCCCTCTTATGAACATTTATGTACAATTCATATGTACGCCAGAACGCATCATTCAATTAGTACTACTATTTCGGGCCGTTTCGAGAAATGGCAGAGTGGATTTCGAGTAAAATTTTTATATAAACGCGTGTCCGATTATCGATGCGTGTGGAGCGGCCATATAACCGATAGTCGCCATTGGCCACCAAGGTCCCGGACCTGAACCCTTTAGATTTTTGTCCGAGGATCGATGGAAGCGAAGTTTGCAAAGTAAAAATAAACACGAGAGAATTGGTCGGTCGCGTTGCGACAGTGCTGCCCCCGCGAAAGAACGCGAAGATAACCTCAAAAGAGCTGCGCGCGCATCGGACGGAGTTGAAAAGTGTACCGAAGTCGATGGCGGGATTTTTGAACGGTTACTTTGAACCTTGTTTATCTTCGTTCATATCGCTATAAATTAGGCATTTTGATATCTTTTGCGAGGCCTATGGTTCAAACACACATTGATCTAAAATATATGACGACAATTAATGTATGTATTAGAATTTTTATACTGTGTATTGTGTAACCTAACCTATGTGTTTTACGGATGAATATAAATATTCATAATCAAATCGTTTAATTTATAACGTGAAACATTTTTGAGAGTGTTAACACAGAGCCATTTGAAACGCTTCATTTATACAACGTACTGAAATCTGTGTTTCATTTATATTTATTTCGAGAACGTTATGTAGCTTAAAAAAGAAAGAGCAATTATTTACAAGCTTGAAACGAATATCCCTTGCAATAGCTATGCGCAGA
Source organism: Megachile ligniseca (assembly GCA_945859555.1). Taxonomy (NCBI): domain Eukaryota; kingdom Metazoa; phylum Arthropoda; class Insecta; order Hymenoptera; family Megachilidae; genus Megachile; species Megachile ligniseca. The sequence goes on from OX243792.1 coordinate 5,785,037, forward strand.
AACAACTCCGTGTCTGTCAATATTTTACTTTTGTACAGCACGGTTTGTATGCTTCGTAAATAAAACAGCGTGCGATAATTCAAACAAAACCTTTGACACGTACAATTTATACTGTAAACAGGATTTTTTATTGCTAGAGATGTTCTACTTTCGTCCTTAAATTTACAACCTCGTTTGCAAACGTTTTTAATTGATGGGATTTATCTATTCGAAAGTTTTTCATTTGACAAACTTCATTTTAGAGATTTAATTATTTTTTTATATTGCAAATTGAAATTTTTGAAGTTTTACATTTTTGTTTATAAATTTATGATTTTCTCTCTTTTTGAATCGTTGAATTTGTAATTTGTGAAATTGTTAAACTGTGAAATTGTGAAATTTTTAACATTTATAAATGACAGCTACTATAATAAATTTTATTTTTTATAACAATTATACTGAGTTGTAGTTATCACAATAAATTATAATGCAATAATTATAAAAAATCATAATGTAATTATACTGAAATGAAGCTGTTTCAAGAAACCATAATGTGATAATTATACCGAATTGTATTAATTACAATCATCAGCAACATATTAATTATACTAACTGTAGTTACATTACACAAAAAATTAAGCAAATTATTATAACAACCAAAATTAAATTAAAACACAAAAATTAAATAAATTATTATAACAACCAAACAATTGAATTAAATTTCCTTGTAAACCAAATTAATCTATAAAATGCAACTTCAGCCCGCTTTACCAGAAAATCGTCTCAAAAGTTCGTAAAAATATTTTCCGCGATATCGTAAAAACCCGCAAAACGGATTAAAATCGGTGGCGGAAGGCATTGTCCGCGAATCAGCGAATTCGCGTAAAACAGAATGCGGTTTCACCTTTTTTTTTTCCCACCGGCACCAGATCGATATGACGTCGTAATTTAATTAAAATCGTACCTGACATTTTCCCCCAAATTTTTTTGCAAATTATTCCGCCGAAGTGTTCCTAGGTCGCGCCCTTCTCTTCGTTAGACGTTTAATTTAATTTTTAATTTCGCCGCGAAATGTCTTTCGCGCCGCGCCATTTTTTCCCCCGGACACTCCACGGCCTGATTACGCGAATTAACATGACGTTTATTGGTAACCGGACAGTTTTTCATTTCGGACCACCATGCTCGTGATAATTGTGTACCGCAATCTGGGGAATATTGATTGCTCTCGTGCAATCAACTGTATTGATTGCAAAATACGCAAATACACGTATATTAGATTATTGCGTATCGGATCGCGAATTTCGATATATAGTTCGGTATCGCTTCATGGTATAAACAATATTTTCGGTTGATATGAACTGCGCTCGGATGCACTGGATTATTGAAATTGTCCTGTTTATTCAAATATTTCGGGTTTATTTGCACTTCTCAAGTTTTGAAATTACTAGATTTAGTAACTTGCTTATGTGGAAATTTGGGAATATCAGCAGTTCCTATCAATTTTTTATACTCTCAAATGCACCACAATACGTATCAATCTAATACATTGATAAATACAACCTACGTGCTCCAAAAAAAGGAAACAGCGAATGCTTCCCGAATATCGATTTTCATTAGAACACCGTTTCTGTTGGAACCCGTTCGACTGCGAAGCCCGATAACGCGAACAGAAAAATCAGCGCGATAATTTAATCGATATCTTTAGCGAGATAATTTAATCGATAATTTAATCGATCGGTCACAGTCACTCTCCAGCGATATAAAAAATTGCTGCGAGTCACGTGCAGATCGGCGGATTAACGAGCGCGTAAGTTGGCGAGGAATTGAAATAGCGGACAAAGAACGAAGCGGGAATTACATTTGCATAATTAATTGAACGAAAGTTTTGTCGAACGGTGTCCGTTCCAGAACCGTTAAAAACTACTGCGAGAATCGTCATCGCGAACTACTTTCCGTTCCTGCGAAAACACGCGTACTTTATAATGGAACTTCGTGATTTATCGCCGGCCATGTAGCGAACCGTCGAATTTATCGCTGCTACGATAAAGAGTTATGAACACAGACATTTCCCCGTGAACGGCTTAAATAATTGAATTCACGGGTAATTAATTATACGAGTAAATAGCACAACTGAAACGGTAATGCGAATACGTTATTTGTTGATGTTCGATGTCCGTGTTTTCGGGGATGCATGAAAATGCTTTGTGTTGAATAATGGATGATGAGGGTTTTAATTCTATTGATTTGGTTTGATTATTTTTCTTCGAATACAGATGGCGTTTCAAGAGCCATAGACTGTCGCTTTCGCCCGCTGCATCCTGCCCTACTCCACATCTCCTCCGTTAGCCATCTTACGGGACTTTTGACAATTTTTCTAGGGGTTTTGACCCATTCTAAGAAAGTTTGATTCTCTGACAGAAAGTCGTATCTCGCACCGTTTAGCCTGTACATTTGCATGGCATAGATTCTCATATGCCGCTTGCGTCCGCTGGATCCTGCCCTACTCCACATCTCCACCGTTAGCCACCTTACGGGACTTTTGACAATTTTTCTGGGGGTTTTGGCCCATTCTAAGAAAGTTTAAATCTCTGACAAAAAGTCGTATCTCGCACCGTTTAGCCTGTACATGTGTATACCAGGTGTGCCGGTTCGGCGGTACAGTTATGGAGTCCATGCGTATGTACAGTTACGAAGGTATCGAAGATTTCTCTCAAAATGTGAACTATTTTTTGGGGAGGGACGATGTACAGCTAGCAATGGTACTTTGAATAAAGTATTTTTCCTTTTTCCCAAATTTAGGACTGATTGACCCGTACATCCATGAGTGATTTGGATGGGTCCATCTTTGGAACTGTCCACGGATAGGCGGATTGACCGAGTGCCTTCTTTCACTCTGGGTCGACCTACCAATTCCGAAGTTTTCCATAGTAATCGAATACCTTCTGATCACAAAACTTACCTACCCTAATTGTCCCAAAAATCAAGAACAGCGAAATAGCGTCTCCCCCAAATCGGCAATGCAAACGATTACAATTCGTTTCAGCCTCCAGTTGGCAATACATAGTGGATAAGTTAGCCAGGAAGTGAGCAATGTGACGGACACGTATTCCTCTTTGACGTTGAGTTTTCCTCGTTTCTATCGTAGTTACCGCGCAGTTGACTTAATGGAGTGCTTCGCCCTCATTAGTGAGCGTAACAAGTGCTCCGGTTCCACGGCAGACATTTTCACCCTGAGAGCATCAGACTTTTCTTCCATTTTTTTCCCCTCTCTTTTTTTTTGCTTGGCAACTTTCGTCGTCGCGTATCGGCTCGAGCGTGAGCTCACGTTTTTTTCTCCTTGTTTCTTCCCGCGAAAACCGTTTTTCCGCGTTTTCTCAGTTATTTATTTAATTCATTCTCCGTCATTTTCCCGCAAATATGCGCCTGGGTGTATACGTGTAATTAAGGATACGGTGTTATGTGAGAATGAACGGAACCACATCGTTAGACGCCATGCTGGCAAATAATGAACGATAATTTAGCGTTACGGCGATATTTTGTCCATCAACGACGGCAATGCTGACGCGGTACACTTTTAATGACGCAAAATGGCGACAATGTTGCTGCGGTCTTGATGTCGTTAATTATGATAAGATGTCTGGCGGTTACTTACGTTTCGAGCTGTTCACATTTTTTTAGAGAAATTCGGTTTTAATGCTGGCTTTCTTGATTTACTTTTTTATTCCTTTTTGCCATGGCATTTGGCGATTTGCTGCAGTTCCGGCCATTTTGTGTAATTTCTGATCATTTTATAAAATGTGTGGAAATTTGTTCGAGAAAGAGATTTAAATATTACTTGCAAGAGTTATTTTAAATTTTTGAATTTTCTAGTTTTATTTTGAAGTTTAGCAAATCTACAAATTCACCATTTCTTGCATTTTCGAATTTTACAAATTTAAATGATCACAGTCACTTTATACTCAAGGTCTCTACATTCTAACATTTCAAATTCTTATTCACCACAATATTTTTATAGTTTTTTTCTTGAAATTCCTATATCTTCAAATTTCCAAATCAACTCTAATTAGTATGTCTAAAAATGTCTAAATCAACTGAAATTCATATTTCTTCAAATTTTGAAATCAACTAAAATTCCTATCCTTTCAAATTTGCAAATGAATTCAAAATCCAATCTCTCGAAATTTCCAAATCAACTGAAATTTTTCCAAATCCCGCAAACCAAGTCACTCGCAATGTTTCCAAATCGTCAATTTGGATGGAGCGTGTAATTTAAAAAGTAATCAAAATGGCGCGTCCGCTGACAAGCCGGATCCCCGTCACTGTCCGACGTGTCCCTATAAAATATCGAATCGCAATATCCTGTAATTTGTAATTCCGCGGTAAACCGATGAAAATCCATTGACAGCTTTCCAGCATGCCACTCGAGCGGTATCGTTCGGTAACAATGTAATCGATTCTAGCGGCATCCGCCGGATAAGATGGCTTTACTTTAGTCCTGTTCGAGGTCAAGAGTGACGGCGAAATTCGCAATAATCGTTCGACTGATAACACTTGGAGGGTCGCTCGACAAACTTGTGCCGATATTTATCGTCTTGTTTGATGGAATTTCATCGATAACTCGAGGGTCCCTCTCGAGTGCCTCTTTGCGATTAATCGTTTACTAAACAGATAATTTATTTTCAAGTTTGTAAGACTCTTGCTTTATAGTATCCATACATAACTGTTGAAATGTGCCAAATATAAAAAACAAGCAAAACTGTACTTATTAAATAACATATGAATGTTAAAATTATAAACCTTGCAAGAACGTATACGTCACATATGAATATCTATTCGTTGTTCCTCCTTTCATGTTTTATTCCCCCAAAAAAATAGAAAGACACCGAGTAACTTAATTCTTGAACTCGCATAGAATTTTATCAACAAACGGAAATCAGTTAAATACTTTAATACGATGAAAATTTTAGCGGGCATAACCCTCGCAGTTCGTATTTCTCAAAATGGAAGTACCACGCGGTGGAAACCGCGGCTGTTGATATTTACGGAATGTATTTTTGCAAGCCGGTTGTTTTCACTGACTTCCGGAGAATTACGTCCGAGTGCGTCGGGGTGAGCGGCGAAAAAAAGCTGGAAAAGAACACTCTAGTCATGCAGCACAAAAACGTCGCGGCACTCGAGCGGTGGTGGGACGAGGAACGCAAAAAAAAAAAAAAAAAAAAAAAAAAAAAGAAGAAATAAAACAGGGCAAGGAATTAATTAAATAAAAACACGAGACGACATTTCAGCCGTTTAATGAATTGCCGCGTAATTGTTCCGTACGCGAGCGGTATAAGCTTTTTGAAGAATTCATTAAAGAGTCAAGCACCGCTGACGTCTCGAGCAATTCGACTGCTGTACTTTGGCCTCTAATAAAGTTTCGACAATTTTTTGTAATCACGCTTATTCAGTAAACGCAGGTTCTTTGGTGAACAGACGGGTAGAGAAGACGGCTCAGAAGTAGGCGTGTAGGAGGCTGACCCAGGACCGGACTATGGAAGAATTAGTATCCCAGTTGGTCAGAATAGAAAAATACCTCACACTGACACGGTTGCTAGCTGTTTAATGCTTCTTAACGAACGGGAAATTCTATAGAAACATTTTCGACAATAACACTTTCGCTCACAATATCGTGACGCACCTTATGACGCAAACCAAAATTAGCACGATTGAGTCTTCGTGACGCACCTTGTGACGCAAACCAAAATTAACACGATTGAATCTTCATGACGCACTTCATGACGCAAACCAAAATTAGCACGTTTGAATCTTCATGACGCACCTTATGACGCAAACCAAAATTAGGACGATTGGATCTTCATGACGCACTTTATGACGCAAACCAAAATTAGCACGATCGAGTCTTTGTGACGCACCTCATGACGCAAACCAAAATTAGCACGATCAATTCTCCAAAACTTCAAATTCTCAAATTTCCAATTCTCCAAATCCTATAATCCCTAAATCCCCATATTTCCAAACCCCTAAATATCCCAATTGCTAAATTCTAAAATTCTCAAATCCCCAATGACGCAAACCGAAATTAGCTCGATCGAGTCTTCGTGACGCACCTTATGACGCAAACCCAAATTAGCACGATCGATTCTCCAAAACTTCAAATTCTCAAATTTCCAATTCTCCAAATCCTGTAATCCCTAAATCCCCAAATCCCCATATTTCCAATTCCCTAAATACCCAAATTGCTAAATTCCCAAATTCTCAAATCCCCAATGACGCAAACCAAAATAAGCACGATCGAGTCTTCGTGACGCACCTCATGACGCAAACCAAAATTAGCACGAGTCTGGAATTTAATACCGATTACAATTTACATGATCAAGGATAAATTGAAAGTACACCTAACATTTCAACTTTCTTCACTCGTTTTAACATTGCAGTAATGATCACCGACAACCCATGACTTGACCCAGGTGTTTGGACTACGGCCCCAGTCAGAATAGAAAAATACCCACACGTATTTTTGGCGGTATTGGTCACAATTGAGTCAAAGAACAAGTCGGCAAACGTTTCGAGTGGTCGAACGTCAGAACGTCACATGGGACTGTTCAAGATGGCGTCCCTTAAACCTGGCTCAGCCTACGCGCCAGGAACAGGGTTGTCTACAGTACATACCGTAGTCAAGCCAGGAATTGGCGCGTGGGAGACTGACCCAGGTTTGGAAGGACTACGACCCCAATTGGTCAGATGAGAAAAATGGACGCCTAGACTTACACGTATTTTCGGCGGTAGTATTGACTCTCACCAATTAGGCGAAAAATGACAGGCAAACGAGAGATAGTGCGAATAACAGTTGTTGTCATTATTCTTATTTCCCGATATGTCTGAAGTGGGATAGGGAGTGGCTTTTTGAAAAAGACTTCTGATTTCTTCAAACTAGATGATTTCATCAAAACGATTCCCTAATTTATATTTCACGCATATTTTTTCACATTTTCATTAAATCTTCATTTAATCGCAATGTCCACTATATACCAAAGTCCAAAATACATTTCAGTATAGTTATTACCAAATAATAAGTTCGTCCCAAGATCGTAAGACATAAAATTTGAAAACCATTAAATTCGACGTTCGAATCTCTGTTTTTCATGCAACCGATAAAAATCGGTCACGCGAGCGCGCAAAATAGTCGGCCCGGTGAAATTTTCAGCTCGTATTTTCCCACTCGAATCTTTGACTAGCGTGGAATTAAAGTTCGCGTATCACGGTACCTGACCATAAATAAATACACACGTTATATCGAGTCACATCGAAAACGCTGGCTCTCCTTTTCAATCTATGCACGTGACACTCGTTGCTTCATGGAATGTCCGTAGGTAGACGCTGCTCACGGAATCGGTGAATATTAATCTAGTGACCCGGAAATGTAATATCCGTTACATATCTCACGGACGTCAGTAGATGCTCGCGTGTAGTTACGATAATGGATCGTAAATATTTTCCTGAAGTTAAGGCTTTCGTGAAATGACGACTCAACTTTGAATCGACTATCGGAAAGAATTATACTTTGGAAAGCGCGGGAAAATGTTGCTGCGTTTGAAATTTTCCATCGGCGAAATTCCTTTTGAGAGGTTTACCGTATGTCCCTAATTCGGTATACTAAATTAAAGATCATAACGATCGAAACAACTCGTGTCAGCCGAGATACGAACAAACTAATAACAACGGCTCAGTAGCGTTTTATCGAGGTAGCAATGTATCGAACTGCGTGCACAGGTATCGTTCGATCGCAAACACCTGTCAGCAGAGAATCCAGGTCACTCGACGCAAATCATATCGTTCGAATGGAAACTAATCATTGCATCTCTGTTCTCGTTTCCAAGCTTGTTTGTAGAATTCAATTATGCGCAATCAAGGCGTGATGCTCCGAAGTATGACTAGCGAAATCCCGATAAAAGGAAGAATCGTAAAACTGACAGAAGATTCTGCTCTTCACGGGTCGCGATAAAATTTAACTCGACCTTTCGGGGTCTCGAATGATTAGGTACATTCTTAATTGGAAGTTACAGATGAATTTCTGACGAAATTTTCTTTTATTTCTGACGGTCGAAAATTTGATTTGGTTCAAAAATTTTACTTGATTATTTTATGTGGTTCAAAAATTTTATTTGATAATTTTATTCGGTTCAAAAATTTTATTTTCATTGTTAACAAATCACAATATGTATTATTGCAATATTATGTTACAATTATTATTAATAATTTCAAATAATTAATACAAGTTTTTGTAATCAGTAAGTGGACAAATTCTTGATAACAAAAAATTCATATGTGATTCATATGTAAATTTGAGGGTCTCCCACATATCACACATATGGTAGTCAAAGTGTTAATAATTAAATTGTAATAATTTATCGAACGTTTACAAAAATTCCTCCTATATCAAAAATGCAAAGAACCCTTTCACAAAAACAATGACTTTTGTCAAAGTGAGTTTCAAAAAGATTCACCTTTATCTTTCGTTTCCAATTTTTCCAGCAGCTTTGAAAGCAACAAAGCTTAGAAACGTCAGAGAATCGACTACCGAATGATCATCAGATTTCATTAAACTTGTAAAACGTCGAACGCAAATTACATTTGAAAGTAAAAGAGATGCATGAAAAACAGTCCGTTTAACGCAATTTCGCGGAAACACGGAGGAGCTCGTCGATTCGTGTCGAGTTCGTTTTCGTAACTTTCTAATGAAAGTTTCATGAACGATCGTCGCACATATCGAGCAACGTTCGAAACAAGTCGATAAACAGCTTGCAACGTTCCACTGTGAACAAAGCGCCAAACTACAAGTAATTTGCATATCGGACGCTACACCAAGGCTCTCGACGATTCTTTGGGCGGACGCCATTTTTAATCCTTTGTAGCCGCCGTTCTTTTATTCTAATGGATAAAGCACCGTACTTTAGAATTTCTGTTCGGAATTAAATATTTTTTTATTTTTTCAGTCTTGAAATTTTTAAATATCGTTCTAGAAATTTATATTTCTTCAATTTTAAATTAGCTCTCAATCAAATTTCTTAATTTGGAAGTTTTCAACATATTTTAAATTTTATTCATTTTTGAGTACCATTTTAAAAATTTCTTAAATTCTTAAGAAAGTTAATTTGAAAATTCTTAAACTTGAATATTTTAGACTTGACTAATTTTTAAGTATCATAATTTTAAAAATTTTGTCAATTTCTCAAATTGTAAATTTTGAATTAAAAAGTGTCCAAATATCCAAATTTCTAAATTTAGTAATCTGAAAAGTTTCCAAACTTAAAATTACAAAAATCAATTTCTTCAATTCTGAATTAAATTCAAATGTAATTAATTCTAATAAAATTAATTAATTATAATTTATTATAATTATAACTTCTAAATTTCTAAATTTATTTGTACAGAATAATTACTGAGCGATTCTCTCCATATATCGCCATTTGTCACAAAAAGATGTACATATCCCATTCACGTGCTAGCGTATGAATTTTTTTAATATCTGCTGATGCATGTACTGTAAACACGTAAATTAAACGTCGAGAAGCTCGCGCAAGATTTTCCACGCCAAACACGATTGGAAAAACAAAATTTGCTGAAAGTTCTCCACTGTATCCAGGGAAATACGGGCGTGCATATGTATATTTAAAATTTTCAAGTCGCCGGTGCGCATTCTTCGCTACACGCGAATATTTGTTCAGGATCTGTAAACAGAGGCAACGCCGTCGCTACCAAACTAAATATAAAAGAAACGTGCGCGAATACTGTGTCGGAAAAATATTCGAAAGATTAACTCTTTGAAGAATGAAACGACAGGGATTTTTTATTAAAATCATTCATTTTAATGTTCAAGATTCAGATTTTCAGGATTATAATTTGAGATCAAAATTTCAAGATTGAAAATAGTGGATGCATATAAATTATAACAAATTTGTGTAATTTTAAATTTTTGGTACTGACAGTTTCAAAAGTTTATTTACCTTTCTAGGTTATTCATAGTTTTAGAGTCTTAGATTGTTTTTCAAGTTTTTTAGATTATTTATAATTACATAATTTCATGCAAACAATTTGGTGAAAGTTAGGTTTTATTATTAAAGTCTAATTTGAAATAATCAAACACAATCAAAATTAATACAAAATTATGAATTAACTAATACAAATAAAATTTGCAGACAATAAAACAATTAATACAAATGAAATTTGCAGACAATAAAATAATTAATGCAGATAAACTTTGGAGACAATAAAACAATTAATGCAGATAAAATTTTCAGATAAAACAATTAACACAAATAAAACTTGAAGATAAAAAACAGCGACTGTAAATAAAACTTCTAGATAATAAAATAAATGCACATAAAACTTGCAATCTAAACTTGCATTCTAAATATGTATTCTAACCAAAAAGCTTCATAAACCAATTATAATCGTTTCCACTTCGAAAATTCGAAATAAAATTGAAACACAACATTTCACTGTTAGTTTCTTGTTCTGCCGGAATAATTGATCGAGGCCAAAGCGAACAAGCTTGCATTGTGCAAAAATTCTCTTCCATTAAGTTTGCACCTCGAGTGGAACGCCCAACAGCTTCAAGTCAACTTAGTTGGCATTCAAGGTGAAAAGGGTTAACTACGGAGATCTAACAATGGCCGGCTGTATACTTAGAGGGATTGGCCGGAAGGTTTAGACAGTAAAATGGTTGGGGTTACAGTGAATTGCTGTTGATATTCTATAAACCTGACCTAGTAACAATTATTCGACTAGAAATACATTTCCTCGTTTTTTATTTTGTTTCTCTATTTTTGAAATTAGTGCGAATTCTATTCTATTAAGGTATTTATTTTAATTTTAAATGAATGTTCTTTTTTTGATTATTGTATAGAAGAGTATATCTGCTTAAAGTAGATAAAAAATTTTTAAATAAATAGATGAATAAAATAACTGAATAAATATATACATAAATAAGCAAGTACATAAATGACTGAATTAATGTGTAATTAACAATGTTGGTATATAAGTGGATAAATAAATATATGAGTGGATATATAAATAAATAAATAGCTACATGAATGAATGAATAAATAAATAAATAACGCAATAAATAAATAAATAATCAAGTAGATGAAAAAATAAATAAAATACAGTTACAATTATAAGAAAACATTTTTAAAAAATTGTCATATAACAAAATTAAATAAAACAAATTTTGTTACTGTTTAGCAAAATAGAATAAAAAATAGAAATTAACAAAGTAGGAAGAAATCTGATTAACATATTTAAAAATAAATTTAGCGTAGAAGTAATACTTTTTTCTATAAATTTTGACATCATTGAAGTCACCGTTTTAAAAACACGATGAGCGTATCGACAGCAAACTAATTGCCTATTTTAATTAAAAATCAGAAGATTAATGTTCGATCAGATTTAAAATATTCAAAGAATAAATTGGCAGTTTAATTAATATCGGAAAAAATTATACTGAATAGAAAATAATTTTTAGTGGGATCAAAATTCTGTTGGATTGATTTCTGTGCAACATTTTTTTAACCAATACTATTAAATTTTATATTGTATTAACTTAATAATCCTAGTAAATTTTATTAACTAGTAATAATACTAGTAATTGTATTGACTTAATAATACAAGTAAATTTGATATTCTTCTGTATTTTGTGAAGGTTCAATTTTAGATCATTTAAAGGCAAGATTTAAAATTCTTCAGAATTAAATAATTTGAGTTTTTTTTAAGATAGACAAATTCTTCTAAAATTTAGAAATTTAAGATCGTTAGACTTACAAAATTTTAATGTTGTATATTATTAAAAAATGTAAAATTCTTTATAACTAAAAATTGAAGATCGTTCAAAATTAAGTACGAAACAGTACGTTAAAATGTCCAAGCAATATTTAAAACGTTGAATATTAATTAAACACGTTATTATAACAAATATTTATTTAAGAAAGTGCTTTGACCTGGCAGTTTAATTTAATTGTCATCGATTCGGTGAACTTTGGTGGCGCGTGACTTCACCGTTGCGTTTCGCTTTTGCGTGAGCTCACGGAGAAACTTGGAGCTTGTAACTTGCTATGACAGCCATAATCGAATTCTTAGAGAGCCGTTATCTTAACACTGAATTGGTGTTGTTGTTGCTGTTCGAGATACGATCTTAGCTGAACAACAGCGCCGTTGGCAAAATCGTCGATTAATCTAAACTCGATTGTGTAGTAATTCATGTTCCACTTATGTGCTTTTTCAAAATGGGACATTAAATTTAGGTGTTCGATAGCAAGCTTTATTTAGGGTGTTTTTATTGGTAGTTGAATTTGGGGAGCTTGGTATTTGGAAATTTAGGGATTTTGGTATTTGGAAATTTAGGGATTTTGGAATTTGGTGGTTTAGGAACTTTTTGGGAGTGAATGTTTGGAAATGAAAATTTAGAGAATTTGGTATTTTGATATTTGGAAATTTAGGGATTTTGGTATTTGGAAATTTAGGGATTTTGGAATTTGGTGGTTTAGGAACTTTTTGGGAGTGAATGTTTGGAAATGAAAATTTAGAGAATTTGGTATTTTGATATTTGGAAATTTAGGGATTTTGGTATTTGGGTATTTAGGGGTTTTGGTATTTGGGAAGTTAGGGATATTGGTATTTGAAAATTTAGGGATTTTGGTATTTGGAAATTTGAAAGTTTAGGAATTCTGGAATTTAGAAATTTAGGGATTTTTGTATTTGGAAATTTAGGGATTTAGGATAAAAATCCTAAATTTGTTTAAATTTATCTCCTAAAATTTGATTACCTAAAAATCCTAAATTTGTTTAAATTTATCTCCTAAAATTTGATTACCTAAAAATCCTAAATTTACTAAAATTTATCTCCTAAAATTTGATAATCTAAAAATACTAAATTTATTAAAATTGATCATCCAAAAAATGATCACCTAAAAATCCTAAATTTATTAGGAAATATTATTTAAAAATTTTTTACCCCAAAATCTTAAATTTACTAATATTTGTTATCTCAAAATTTCCAAATCTATTATTATTAATTCCCTAAAAAAAAATGCCAATGCATTTCTCTATAAACTTGTTAAACAGAAATTTTAATATTGTCTTCATCCAGCTATGAATTCTAAAAGAGTGTTTTGTACAGGTTCTTGATCGGTGTATCTGTTCGCGACAGTCGCTTGGAACATGGTGAATAAATATATGAATTTATATAAGTAAGAGTCAGACGCAGACTATCTGGACGTAAGTTATCGATATTTAACGGATATTGCGTAGCATGACGGATTAAAATGGTTCAATGCAATTATTGAAGAAATACCTCTGAAGGAATGTATTTTAAAAAATAATTAAAATATAACACCATTTTAAACAATTTTTTTATCGTCATAATTATTTTATTCTTGCACTTAAAAATTTACAACAAACACACAAGGAATTGTTAGAAAAATTGTTGCAAAATTGCTTGAAAATCACAAACAAATTTTTTATTTTATTACAATTTTATGAACAATTTTTTTTTATTGAAGATACAGGTGATTTTTAAATAACAAAATTTAAATAATTTAATTAATTCAAAATTTTATTATTTTTAGTGTGATGTACTTATTGTTACTAAAATTATTGAATTTATTTAATGAAGTTTATTTTTCGTTTAAACAATTATTTTTTAGAAGAAAGTATTACTATTACACAGTAAAATTATTTTATTTATTTTTTTATAAATTTGGATTTTGTTCAAACAACTCTTTTTCAGATAAAAATATTACTGTTTCATATAAAAATTATTTAATTTACTTAACGAATTTCTTGTTTAAATAACTTTTTTCGATAAAAAACAAGTATTACTGTTACCCAATAAATAAACTGTGTAACCCAACAATTTATGAGTTAAAATAAAATTGAAATATAATTAGAAATCTACTAACAAAAATGAATCTCATATTACCAATTGCAAGAATTTCTTCAGGAATAAATTGAACTCACACCGCTAAAATCCGTCTACCCATGACTCCCATTTTGCATTTCACCTTTACATCTCGACAATTTTTGTGGAAACAATTTTTTCAGCGTGTCAGAAACAGTTTACACGCAATTTAAGGTCGTCACGTGAAATAAATAACCGCGTGAGTTAAAATCACGAATGTACATGCAACTATACATCGAAAAATGTTGTAAAGAAAATAAATAAATGATATAAGAACATAACCTCATTCTAACCTTAATGAAGGTTATATTACCTCACTCATAACCTCACTTTTTTATAAATACTTTGAATGCATTCTTTTTTAAAATTTAATTATATATTGCTTCTTATGTTCATCGATTTAACATTCTTTGTGAAATAATTTTGAATTATAATGAAAATTATAGTGTTAGTTGTGAGAGCTACAACTAAAAATAACTAGAATAATAACTAAAAAATTATAGTTGACCAAAAGTACACTTTTTTCATCACGACTGATTTATTATAAAAACAACCTAATATATTTACAAACACAATTGCAAAAATTTCTCCTTGCTACACTATGGCGATATAAGAAGTTTCCACCGTATATCGCCAGAGGAATTTCGGCCGCCTCAGAAAATGTCAGGAATGTTTAAGATCGCATATTACTCAAACGTCGTCGCACGGTGCAATGGATTCACTCGAATTAGCTGAAATTCGAGTATGTATATGACGTAGTGTGAAAATCGACACTGCACACCTGCTAACGACATGTGCACCACCCTTAATGAGAATTCACTTTTAGGCGCGGTATTTCGCTTAACGATGTCGGGATATTCGTCGAGCGTGTTCTTCATGGAGAGGTTTGCGTGTCATTTAACACGTCCGCCATACTTAATACTGTTCGTTCTATTACTTCCTGTATTTGCATAATGTTCGACTATAGTCCGCGACAAAAAGGTTCATCTTTTCTGAATAATCAAATTAACGGACTCTTTACGGTAATGGAGTCTTTCGAGCAGAAGACATGCAGTGCCATAAAAATTGTAAACGTACGACTAAAATGTTCATCTTTTCGGTGTTTCATTGATTCTTTATGAAGCTTACTGACCGGATCTTGACAGAATTTTTGGTGAAATTTATGAGGCTTAAAATTTTCCCAATTTTCACGATTCCTAAACTTCCCCAACTTTCACATCCCTCAAATTTCCACAATTCCCAAATCACAGTCCTCACCGTTTTATCCGTTCGATTCATAGCCCAGCAATTCTCCTAAAAATCAGATCAACAATCTATTGTCCTCCTATAACACCCCTACTCATTCATCCGCACATTCGCGACACAATTCGCCCAAAAAGCCCCAGGAACAATAGGATTTACGTCGAAAATTATTACTTTCTAGATATTTTACCACGATTGTGGTATTTTGTTGCGTCAGCGGTGCCCCCCCTCCGCGGAGCCATTTTTGAATGCCATAACGAATCAGTTCCACAGAACCGCACCCCCTATTCGAACACTTCGAATCTCGCTAGCAGTTTCAATATTCATAACAGGATAGCTTCAACTTTTTTTTTCTCTCTCCGTTTTGTTATGCGTCGAAAACTCGTCGATGGAGATATAAAAAAAAAAAAAAACGTGGAATTATTTATCATGTTGCTGCTGCGTTGGTGTATTAAAACTGGAATTTCAGCCCAGAGCTGCGTGCAATTTAATCAAGCGATTTTCGAAACTTTTAGAGTAGCTTTTTCTCTTCTGCTTTTAACCGTGTTACGTGACATTTGCCACGCTTTGAACGGTCTCTTGAAAATAGGATTTTTCACGGCTGTGCGCGGGGACACGCGATATCTCGAATTTGGGGAAATATAGAATGAAGTGTCGAAGATAAAAGTTGAATCGTATTTTTATTTCTCTACGTTCTCTTCTACGGTTGTAAAAGAGCGAATCAAATGCAATTTTATTTTTAATTTCGTAAGTTCTTTTCCTGGGAATATTTTTCGAACGTTGAGGTACAGTGACAATTCAATATTTTGTGAGAAATTTAATTTTTTTAAGTTGAGTGTTTTGTTAACTTGTATAGAATGAATATATCTATGAATTTATTATATATATAGTAATTATCTATGATTTTATTCTAAAGAATGACTCCAACAATAGATTGTACCAAGATGGCGCTTAGTCCAATATGGCCGCCATGCAGTCTTAACCTTGATTTTAATTTCTCTTCTTTCTTTTTGTACACAAAGATACAATTTGTGTACATTTGTTTATTTAGAAGATTTGTAAGAATTAAACTATGTTATTTAAACATAAACAGTGAGGTTTTGTCATGAAAAATATAAAGGAACGCGTGTTTGTGCATATGTGCATCAAGCTTTCATGAAAAGGCGCGAATTTTGAACGTCTTCTAATGTAATTTAAATAAAATTTGTAAAAAAGGAAAACGACCTAAATAAAATTTGTAAAAAAGAAAAATATTAGAAATAAGAATTATAAAAATGAAAGATGAGAGAAATAAGATAGAAAATCAATGGAAAAGAGTAACAAAGCTGTCGTTGTCGAAGCAATTTCCATTCTAAGGCTGCACCTTCATCAAGCACCCACAATTACCTGGAAGATACCCGTAAACACTTATCGTAGTTATACTAAGAGGAGGTGTTAGGGCAATTATGTGGTTAACAACTACAATCGCGAACTTGTGAAGCTTCGATTAAACGGAACGATGGGCGCTCAGATTATTGATCGCAGAAACGAAATTCTATGCGTGAGTATGCTTATACACATGTATAGGTTCACACAAAGTCTTCATTTCAAGGTTTTCGATGGGTACAAAATTAGTATAGGGATTTTTACTTTTAGGGGTTGAATATACAATTTATATTTACTTTACAGTTTTCAAATTTTCATTAATATCTGAACATTTCTGTAATTTTTAATAATTAGTTTCTTCAATTTTTCAAGGTACGAATTTTGTAGTTTTGTAATTTTTTTAAATTTACAAATTTGTCAACCTAAAATCTAAATTTGTCAATCCAAAATCCCTAAATTTCTAAATATTTAAATTTGTAAATTTGCAATCTAAAAATCCTAAATCTTACAATCTAAAATCCCTAAATTCCTAAATAATTAAATTCATAAATTCCCAAATTTGTCAATCTAAAAATTTCTAACCATCTCAACTTTACATTTGTGAACCCAAAATCCTCTAATTTCCTACTATACAATAGAATGTGTTCAAATCTCAAAAATTTCTAAACTCCAAAATTAATAAATATCTTTAATAAATATCTCACTTTCCCTACAAACTCTCCCCATACACCACATTTGAACGAGCCTTTAAAATTCGATCAATTAGTATAATTAACTCGGCACCGCTCACAAACAGAACAAAAAAAAAAAGAACAATCGAAATATTTTCAGTCAACAGTGAATGCGTTATTCGATTGAAAATCTCATCGATTCGCACAATACAAAACGAACATAAATCTGCTCCGAAACTATTTACTTCGTTAAATAAAAATTGACGGTTGACTGTTCGCAAACAAAGTTTTCGGTTAAATCTGATCAGCAGTGGAAAAAAAATGGTCGTTGGTTATTGTACTCCGATCAAAACAAATGTCTCTGTGTATGTGAATGCATTTCGGCGGGATCTTCGTGATAAATGATCGTATGAAGAATATTTTTATATTTAATATACTATCTATGGTTTGGAGTATCAATCATCCGGCAACGTAGATCAAACGGCTGAAAAATGAATTCGGGGTGAGCTTTTTTAACGGGGAAATAATGTGAATTGTTGCTTTAAACTTTCAACGGATATTATAGATTCTTTTGAAAGGAAACGATTGAAAGAATATGAAATAACTGGTCTGTGCGGGACAGAGGAAAAAATAACGAACGGTGAGGTGATTTATTTTCTTTTTGGTAGATATTCAATTATATTCGGATATAGAGTTACGTTCGAAAATTCAATTTTTTACAATTATTCGATTACACGTGTATATGCAATTATTATTAAATATTTAATTATATTCGGTTGGTGTTAAATATTCAATTGTATTCAAATATTTAATTGTGTTTCGGCATTCAATTACGTTCATACCTATAGCAGCTTTGTTAATTTGTAACATTTAGATCGTGTAACTTTGTTGCTTTGAAACTTTGTAAATTTGCAACTTTGTGAACTTCCAACTATATAAACGTGTAACTTTGTGAACTTGTAAATTTGTAAAATTGTAAAATTGTAAATTTGTAAAATTGTTACTTGTTGAATCTGCAATTTTGCTAATTTGCAACATTGTTAATTATGGTGATTTCTAAATTTGTGAATTTGCAACTTTGTTAACTTGCAACTTTATAAATTTATAAACTTGCAACTTTGTGAAGATGATACTTTTTGAATCTGCAACTTTGTTGATTTCGTTATTTTGTAAGTTTGTGAATTTGCAACTCTGTGAACTTGCAACTTCATTAACTTTTAACTTTGTACATTTGTAACTTTATGAATTTGTAACTTGTGGTATCTGCAACTTTGTTAATTTGTGCCTTTGTGAATGTGCAACTCTGTGAACTTGCAACTTTATAATTTTGTAACTTTATGAAATTGCAACTTTGTTAACTAGCAACTTTACAATCTTGTAACCATGCAAACTCGTAACTTTATGTCTTTTATTATTTGAATTTGCAACTATGTTAATTTGTAACTTTATCAATCTGCAACTTTATGAATATGTAACCTTACAAATTTACAAGCTCAAATTTTCTACCTTCATAAATTCATAAATTCCTACCTTCAAAAATACATATTTGACCAAAACTTAACCAAATACCATGTTCCCTAAAACCCCTAAGCTCATCATCCTCCACCAAACCCCACCCTCCCCAAAGTATAAATCCAATACGCTAATGAAAGTACAGTAACTAAAATGCAGTAACCGCATACACGCAACCGCAGTGGTTTCACGCCACGAAATTATAAACAATTTCTCAAATGATACGCACGTAACAACTACAAACACGTAGCACGAATACAACTCGTATAATAGTTTCTCAGTTTCAGTCCCGAATTGCTGAACAATTGGTCGGAATACAAGAGAAATACGATATTACATGTGAATTCAGTGCGAGGTGTTCTAACGGAGACTTCATGGCGGAACCGCAGCGACTAGCCTCAATTTCCCCCATACAATTATTTCGTGAAACGGATCGTGATAAAGTGAACTTCCCTAAAACAAACTTACTCTGGCCAGGACGTTTCCGTAGACAAACGTGGCTGCTCTTCGACGGCGATATTTATTCCTAGCTTTCGTCACGTTCAATTCTTGTCCCAGAAATGGATCATTTGTCTCGAGGATAATAATGGGGGTTGTTTAAGAAGGTGATAGAAGGAGGTTACAATTGAGTCATCGATCTTGAAGAATTTTGCAAAATTATTTTGACAAATTTAGAATTTGGATATTTTATTTTGTGTTTTGTGGTAATAGTTCAAACAGGAATTTTGGAATTGGGCATTTCTAAATTCTGACATTTGCAATTGGGAATTTTGGAATATTGGAAATTGTGGAATTGGGAATTTTGGAATTGGGAATTTTGGAAGTGGGAATTTTGGAGTTAAGAATTTTAGAATTGGGAATTTCCAAATTTGGAATTTTGGAATTGGGAATTTCCAAATTCTGAAATTAGGAATTTGGAATTTTGGAATACTTGAAATTTTGGAATTGGGAATTTTGGAGTTAGGAATTTTGGAATTGGGAATTTCCAAATTCTGAAATTAGGAATTTGGAATTTTGGAGTTAGGAATTTTGGAATTGGGGATTTTGGAATTGGGGATTTCCAAATTCTGAAATTAGGAATTTGGAATTTTGGAATACTTGAAATTTTGGAATTGGGAATTTTGGAGTTAGGAATTTTGGAATTGGGGATTTTGGAATTGGGAATTTCCAAATTCTGAAATTAGGAATTTGGAATTTTGGAATATTGGAAATTTTGGAATTGGGAATTTTGCAATTGGGAATTTTGGAATTGGGGATTTTGGAGTTGGAAATGTTGGAATTGGGAACTACCGAAGTCTGAAATTTAGAATTCAGAATTTTGGATTTTTGGAATTTTGGGAATTTTGAAATTAGTGATTATGGAATTAAAAAATTTGTTAATATTTAAGATATGGAAATGTACAAATATAAAGGTTTGCCAAATACAGCAAAAATATAAAAATATGAAAATTTATAAATCTTGTAATTCAAAAAATTTCAGAACTAGAAATTTAGTAAATTATAAATACAAACCTAAATTCTGTATTTAATGAGAGAGTATTTTGTACCCGTAAAATAAAAGAAAGAAACTAATGAAATAAATCACACGGTGGTTATCAGTTATAGCTAGAGCACCCACATCGACGACATAAAGTTCTTAGAGGATCACTCTCGTTTAATCACAGCTTAAGTTCAGTGATCAGACAAGAAACCTGATGCTTTCTCTGCGGTGAAACCGTTGACAAATCGGTTTTACACAACGTCTAAGACTAACCTACTAACTTCCTAACTTTCCTCTAGCTTACGGAGTGCTGAGAAACCCTTACTGTTTGTTCGTTATACAACCACCGTCAACACGCTGGAACGTAGTTGCTTTCAATAAATCGTGGTTTCAATTACACATTGCCTAGTTTACTATTCTGTGCTATTTACTATAATTCTGTTTCAGTATTCTGAAATCTGAAACGACTAGGTCTTTCCTTCATTGGCCTTTGATAATTTAAAATCAATTACAAAGATCATTTCAGATGAAATTTTGAAACATCGAAAATAAGTATATCGTATTAATCATTTTACTAGCTGAAAGAAGATGATCATACTTTAATTCCTATTTTCACAAAATAGCTAATTACCAAGAAAGCGTCTAATGGACGGTTTCATAACAAAGTCAAAAAATGTAGTACTAAATTGCATCATAATTTAATAAGGCATATTAATTTCATCCGCAGACGTACAAGATATCACAATTTAATTTTACGTTTTTCCCACGTCCTACCTTAATGTACTCCAAATTATTCTTCTCTCGTATCTCACATATCAAATTGTACGCCAGAACGGTGTAGATGATTTACAACGCATCGTATTTCGAGTTAACAGAATGCATGCAGGTATTTAGTTTCGAAGTTAGGTATTTATTAAATACACAGTTGAAGTTACACAGAACCGTGTACCCACCGAGTTGTTGAACCAACGTGTGTGGACAGTTGAGTTATTCGGTCGGAAAACACTTGTGCGATGCCAGGATTATTTCCTATTATCCTTTATGTAATAATTAGTCTCTGAATTAGAACTATTATAAATTTTCAGAATTTTTAGCGTTTTTAAAATTACCGTACAACGTTATTACAGATCTATTATCTTCGAATTTTCGTCCTCGGCTTCCGTAAATTTCATCCGTGAACTTGTGTACAATTCCGGGCACGGAATATCGAACGTCTAGATCGGGTAATATAAGTTTGGAAACTCGCGGGAATTTCAAACGCGGATTGGACTACGGTCGCTTCGGTTATTTATTTCGTGTAACTAGTTTGTTATTACAAGCAGTATGGTCGAGATTGTTTACATATCGAGTAACTATAGTTTGTTAACAATTTTTGAGATATAATCGACGTTGTTTATATATTATTTATTAAATAATTGTAGCTTGTTAATAATATAGATAGTCATATAAATATAGTGTTTTAATAGTACAAATGATAAACTTATGATTGTTTATTATATTACACATATGTTGAGTAATTATAGTTTGTTAATAATATAGTTAAAAATCTAGTAATTTGATCGAATCTAGAAAGTTGAGAAATTGAAGAACAAGAACATTAAAAAGCATACAAAATTGAAGAGTATAAAACACATTTAAAGTTGATATATTTGAAGTATATTTGAATTGAAAAATTCTTGTAGAAACAACAATGGCAAGGTTAATAGTTTGTATTAAATAACGTTGTATTTCCGGTCACGATACGGCGCTTCCGATTAAAGAAAGAGCCACTGTACTCTCTGAAGCCTGCACGAACAAACACAAAAGACGAATAATAGAGAGCCGGGGCAAAAAAGGAGACAATATTTTTATTTGTACTCGAGAGTTGAGCTTCTTCAAATATACATCCGTGCTGCACACATTAACCAGAATGAAAAGCGGATGCACGCGACAAGAAGAGCGAACAATGAAAATGGCGGCCATCAGCGTTCCGAATGAAAGTGAGACGGCGATAACGGTAATGATGATGGAAACTGAGAGCGTACGTTTTCGAAAATGTTGTTGTCATCGTGTACGTTTCATTTGTGAACGTTGGAAAATGGAGGACACTTTGAGCCAGCAAGAAAATTCAGGAGCGTGATGTCCTTTAAATAAAATTACTAAAGCTCTCTCGACAAATCACTGCAGTGAATTTGGTAATGAGATTCAACCAATTTTTATGTCTGTTATATACCATTTCCTGTGACATATATTTTTAAACTTGTTTATATAAAAATTAGACATTATTTATTTTAAAAATTCAACACAATAAAATGTTAATAAAGTGATGATTTAACGCAGTAAAACGATAACTCAAAAATGTTAATGTAACATAAAATGTTTATTATTAAAATTTGTTAATAATGTACAGTAGTAGTGTAATGGTAGTTAATTATATTACAATATGAACAGAGCTTGTATATGCAGAAAATTTATAAAGGTAATTCAATGGCCACTGCAGATCTAAGCTAAAAGCAAAATGAAGGTTAAACTAGCATCAAATCTATTTTCATCAAAGTGACGTTTCCCTTCCGCAACTTTGCAACCGAATTTCGTGGATGCTGAAAAGTATTCCACCAAGCACAATAACGTTCACGTTTATATTAGCGGACGAAGCCTAACAAGCGTCGTTCACCCCAGCTATTCGAGCAACAGTTTACATCCCGTTTGATCGCAAACTAACGATACAATACACTTTCCCCATATTTTCACCAACGACGACATTCTACTGCTTCCTTCTCACGATTTGCCTCGATGCAAACGCGAGGCTTCTTATGTACCTGCCTTTCGCCGTTCTTGCGGTTTTCACGTAGCCGCCATGTCGCTTAAATAATTCAACGTCTTCGAGCTGTTACAAATCAGCCCTTAAGTATATAATAGCGGATCGCGACGAACGTTATGGAAATTCGCAAATTCTTTCATTTTTGAATTTATAGATTTTAGAGAATTTACCAATTGTGCAATTTTTTACATTTCTAAATCGTGAATTTTTTAATTTGAAAAATACGAAAATACAAAATTAAAAAACAAGTAAATTCAGAAGTTTTGAAAAATTGCAAAAATCGAGAATACAAAAATTATTAAATTCGTAGATTCATAAATTCCAACGTTTTTAAATTCCAAAATTCCAAAGTTCTAAAACTCCAAATTTCAGAATTTGAAAATTCCGAATTCCAAAATTCCCAATTTCAAAATTAGGATACTAAACATATCCCAGAATCGAATTTCCATGACATTGGTTAATTACTACTGGCAATTTTCAATATTCCGTTTCTATTTCAATCTTGAACCAAAATAAGAAGTACGCCGGGTGCTTTCAATGTATCTCGTGTAATTTACAAACTGTCTGAAATAGAACTCGTTGTAACCAATCTGCAGAATCCTTTTAATTGAATTGGAATGCTTGCACAAACACGGCTGGAAATTCATCTGCATACAGTGCGCAAATAAGAAGACAAACAAACAAGTACACAACTGTACGATTCACTAAAAATCTGCGAACATTCGAACATTAAGTCAACATTTTCGTTCCTGTTGTTATTAGATTACGTATCTGAAATTATAAAATCAAATGTAATCATGCACTATAGTATACATAGACTCTCGTTATATTGCCATAGACTGGAATTACTAAAACCGAAAATTTTTGCAATTAGTAACATATGGCCGTGAATACAGTAAACTCCTGTTATATTGCCAGAAACAAAAATTATAGAATGAAGAAATATAAAATTTCCTAATTCATTCAGTATGAGAGTCTCTCGTTATATTGCCATAGAAGCTCCATAGAACACTCCGGAAGATGGAAAAGTTTGAAAATGGCAATATATTAAATTGTAAATCTTAAGTAATAAATTAATGATTTCTATGATTCTTCGTATATTACAACTGTGATAGAGTGCTATTAGTATACCTAGAAGTTCATACGAAGTTGGCAATATAACGAGAGTCTACTATACATGAAAATATAAGTACTGAAAATTACTTGTTGAATAAATTTTAACTTGTCACTTTATCACAAAATTAAATTTTAAATTGAAAACGAAATTGAAGTTAAAAATGAAATTCTGATTAAACGTCAAATTAAAAATGCAACTGATCCAATCTCGAATTAAATACAAAACTGATATTAAAGTCAAAGACAAAACTGAAATGAAATTTTAAATGAAAAACAAACCTAATATTAAATCTTAAATTAAGAGGAGAACTGATATAAAATTTTAAATCAAAGACGAAACTGAAATTAAAGTCTTGACTGAACAATAAAATTGATATTAAACGCGAAGTCTGAAATTAATTAAAATTGTTAGTTTGCAGAGGGGAGTCAGATTTATTATTTCGTACGATAACAAAGCATGATAGTCAAATGAGAAAATACGGTATGAAATTTATGTGGAGTAGCTCGTGTAATATTGCATGACGTGCTCACATGATATTCTAACAGTTTGTTGGTGGACCATAGCTCGATAGATGCTATTACAGGGGCATTTCTGTGACTAATCGCGACTCCTGTTCCCGACGCAAGGCAATTTAAATGATTATCGGCTCTCCAATCCCCATAATCTGCAGGTTAATTGTCCTTAATTACGAAGATTCATAAATCGTGCGCTTTCAAACAATTTCGAGTACGCTGTTTTGGTAATGAGTGCTCGGACGAGCACGTGACCATATAACGCGTGGCCATATAACTGTATATCTCTATATGACTCTAGACTGATTTAGAGTGTTCTAATTTGTTATGTTGTAGGAAATGATTCGATGGTATGGTTTCAAGTTTGAGGATATTTTAATTGAGGAATTTTGGGGATTTTTATGTTTGGGTGCATGGAGATTTAATTAAACACTGAAATGTGAACACTTGGAAAAGGGAAGTTGAAAATTTTTTAATTTGGCTATTTGGGAACTAGGGAATTTCAGAACATAGAAATTAAAAAATTTGAGAATTTAGAAATATTGAATTGCAGAATTGAAAAATTGAAGAATTGAAGAATTGAAGAATTGAAGAATTGAAGAATTGAAGAATTGAAGAATTGAAGAATTGAAGAATTGAAGAATGGAAATATTGAAATAATGTAAAAGTAAAGAATTAGAAAATTGAAAAATTGAAACTTGAAAACGTTAAAAATATAAAAGTTTTGTAATTGAAAATCTGAAAATCTGTGAATATGAAAATATACAAATCTAGAAATTTTTAAATTTATAAAATATACATGAAATTGTATGCAAACGTAGATGGTTTATTCCCCTACATTCATACTTTACTGAAGAAAATCTCTTACCCTGCTGCATGAATAAAATTAACACACATCACTCTTCTAAAAAGAAAATCTCTTATTGTACTATTGCGTAAATAAAATTTACACACGTTGCTCCTTTATATTAAAAAAAAATCTCTTACTGTGTGAATAAAATTGACACACGTTATTTGCCTTTTAAGGAAAACGTAAAAAATTCTGAAAATTTCTAGTGGTCGATGGCCAGGTATAACCGTATTGATCGCGCCCCACGAGATTCATTAAAAACCTTCTTTTACGGTTTCGATTGATATCGTTTTACAGAGAATATATCGATGTCACTTTATGTTCGCGCATTATTCCGTTGAATTCGAGGTCCGAAATTAACGTGGAAATAATTTCCAGCTGATAAATTCCCGGAAAACGAGTCGAACGCGGGTAAATAATATAATTTCTCATTGAGAGAGGCTCGATTTAAATATAATTGCATTCAATGTAATTTTATACTGGCAAAATCCTAGCTGGAACATTTAACAATGAATTTCGCTGAATCAATAGCTGACGCGGGCTTCATTATGATTAACTAGATCTTTTAAACAGATTGGAAACGGAATGATAATTAAATACAAAGGAGCTTTAACGATACTGTGACGCGTCCGTAAACTGTTATATCAACGAAATTGAATTTCACTGCTAATTAATTAAATTATAAGAATGATAAGCTAACTCTGCGACGGAAACTTTCGTGAAGTATAAATCATTCTGAGCTCAAAGGCTGCGATATTAATGAGGAACGGAAGATCGACGTTTTAAGTCGCTAATATGCAATTAGAAACTTGCGTTTCGAGTTAAAACTGCATAAACTCGAATTAATATCTCATCAGACGTCATAAACGTTTATTATCGAAACTGAATCCTTTAAAGGAAGGTATAGAATGTTCCTACAAAAGTTGTACGAGTAGTTAAAACAATTTAGACATAATTGAAAATTGTTGCACATATAACAAAACAATTTAGACAACAATCAAACATGTTGCAAATATCAACAAAATCATTTAGACAAAAATGAAACTTGCAACCCTGTTGCAGGAACAAAAATTGGTATCATAAATTGAACGACCGTAATTATTTCATATTTTCAAAATATAAAGTATAATGTCAAAATATTTTGAAAATATAAAGCATTTATAAAATATAGAATAATTCGTGTAATCTATAACGTGTCCCACTATTTTTATCTCGTTTTTAAACACTGTGAATTAACGATACCTTCATTCTAGTATATGCATACAAAATGGCGGACGCAGCATAGATTGCGAGATGCATTTAAAATAAAATTTATGATTAAGTTAAAATAAATCACGTTTAAAATAAAATTCAAGTTCACCATTTTAAGAATATGAACTCCAAAAATTAATAAAGTTTATCAACAAATTAGTAATATTAAATTACAAACTGTAATATAGTTTATCAATAATTTGACCGCGAAATTTAAAATAAGCTTCCGGTTATTACTCGAACAAAAAATTGTGGAAACGTTTCATCTGACAGTCCTTTGTGTCCCATATTAATATCTCTACCTTTCACATCACCGTTTATCAGTTTTCCGATACAAGAACGTGCATTAAGATTTACACGCCATAAAATCTAAAATCAATCCTGTAAGTGTCCTACGTTGCTTTTAACGCTGCGGGATGTACCAATACAAAAAGGTGCTGTAAAATTTAGAAGAACCTTTCGTCCACTGCCTGAACCTCTAAAATCGATTTTCTAAGAGTGTCCTACATTGTTATCCACGCCTTCTATAGCAACATCTATGTTTGTTCTGATACAAAGAACACGGAACAGAGGTAAGTGAAAAATGTACAAGAGGTGAAATAAAGGAAGCTGCGAGGAAAAATGGCGTAGTATATAGTTTCTTTTTAAATCATTTATATAATTATTTTTAATTAATTGAATAATTGTTTAAATTATAAAAGGCTTTTTATACATTCGTAAATATAAACGTGTGTGCTGAACTGATACTAATCCAAATTAAATTTGTAGAATGCTGCAATTTTTTATTGTTTTATTAAAGATTTATCGTAAATTTTTTTGGATGTTTTCTGCTGTGGATATTTTATTGAAATATTGTAATTTTTGGTGACACGTTATTGATATTTTATTGAAATTTTTGTGGATATTTCATTGAAATTTTATTGCAATATTTGCGGACATTTTATTGAAATTTTATTAAATTTTAATTTTTTGTTGGTATTTAGTATTGAAATTTTATTCAAGCTTACTGTTGAGATTTTACTGAAATCTTGTATTGCAATTTTTTATAGGAAAAATAATACGTGTCAGAAGTTGGGGAAAATGGAGGAATATAGAATTTTGAAAATACAGTAATTTGGAGTTCAAAAATTTTAAGATTCAGCAATTTTAGAATATTAAAATTGAGAGTTACAGAAATTTTGAAATACTCAAATTCAGAGATACAGAAATTTTTAAATACAGACTATTTCATTATAAAGGAGTCCAAGATAAAAGAGGCCCGGAGTCGTACTGTACGTGATATTTGAATTGAGTGCTCGAGAGAGTCACGTGATGTCCGGAGCCTCTATCTTGGCCACCATATTGATTCAAACTGACAAGCGCCATTTTACGATACTTCTGTCATCAAATCAGTCTGACCTTCACAATCGTTCAATTAATATACAATAACCGAATAAACATCCAGTAGCCGATAAAATCAGAAATACGGAAATTTAAAGAACACAGAGTTTCGAAGTTGCAAAATTTGGGGATATAGACAACTTGAACTCGACGACTCGAGGATACAGAAGTTTGGGAAACATAGAAACTTGGATATGTAGTAGTTAGGAAATACAGTGACTTGGGAACTGAGAAGTTCGGCAAATATAGAAACTCGAGAATACACAAATCCGAGGGATATAGAGATTGAGGATACAAAAATTTGCACCGTTGTTCGCAACATTCTGCGGTGGCAAAGGCGTCGAGCCCGCAAGCTCTACAGCGAATCATATCGGTGCATCCGATTGCTATATCTCGCCATTATAGCAGCTCGAAAATGCTGCTAATTCTTTACCAGAAATGACACGTGCCAGCCACCGCAAGATTACCGCTCCCGATACTGCGTGCGAACAAACAGTTGCACGCCAAATTGGGTAAACTACAAATCTCGCGACTAATCGGGTGCACGCGTACTCATCGAGCATCCAATCTCCATTTTCTCGAAAACCATGCTGTGCATAAAAAAATTTCATTCCCCATTTTCGACCTATTTTTTCGCGCAGAACCTCTGTCCGATTCACGAAACACCCTGTACAGCTACGTTCGACGCGACGGTAGAGAATCCCGATTTCGAGCTCCTCAAATCGGCCATATATCGGCGGGAAGAAATCGAAGATTCGAGAACAGTCCTGAGTACCTCTTCCTTTGTCGAACCCTCTCGAGTGTACTTTACGTAGAGGGTTCAATGTTCGGTTGATACAGCAGCTTAGAAAACCTTAATTTCCAGCCAGAACCACAAGCAGACATTTGACGATTCTTTCGTTTTACAACAAAATTTCATTGTGCAATATTTTATTTTGTATAAGAATATTTTATGTTTTCACGCAGAATGTTTCTTGTGTATGGCTCAATTTACGGAACGTCAGTATCTGTTGCAAGAAACTTACACCTGTCCAAGTTCTTTGGAGAAGTTTCGGACAGGGTCGTTGGAGGGCATCGGAAGTTCCTTGCACGTAGACCAAGTCCGACGAGAAAGGTATTCCCTTGCCGGTTTGTCAATGGGTGGGAACCCAGTCGAGGAAGTACGCATGAGGGAACACCGTGCCGTTCTGACCCCAGACGCGACTTTACGTGTCGTTGACTGCGCCCGAATATACACAACGTGCAGGAAACTCGCACGTGGGAACATCGTAGCTTAGTTACTTAAGGATCTTCGTTTCAGCGTCGGAACAATTACGGCTCACGTTGCTCGAGGCCGCCATTTCGGGCGCCGAGAACACCGCCATTTCGCGTTTGCGGCCGAGTCGAGTGCGCGTATCGCGCCTGTAATCTTGTGTGCTGAAAACGGCGATGTCGGGGAGATCGAACTTGTATGCTGGTTTTTGGGTGGAGACGTCGGGGAGGATTGAGGATTCGTGAGAGGATTCCGTATTTGGGGATTTGGAAAAGTTAGGTACTTGGGAATTTGGGATTTGGGGGATTTAGGATGATTGAAATGTAGAAAATTTAGGGAATTTAAGACACTTGAGGAATTTAGCAAATGGAAAGTTAGAAAATTGAGGAGAGTTTGGATATTTTAGAAATTTAACAAGCTTTGGAAATTTAAGAAATTTGGGAAATTTAAGAAACAGAGTAAATTCAGTAACTATTACAAAATTTAGAAAATTTAGCAAATTTAGCAGATGTAGAAAATTTAAAAAGTAAGAAATTTATGACACTTAGAAAATTCCCAAATTTCGAAAATACCAAATTCTTAATATCCCCAAATACCCAAAACGTCACCACCCAAAATTCCACTAAACTCCCCAAACGCCAAGGACATAAAGATTCAATAACCCTACAACAAAGAAATCCTTAAACACACTCCCACAACAATTCCCAAAGTCACGACCACGCGTTAGACCCGACGCGTCGACAAAATGTCCCCATCCCCTAATCGCTGTCGATGCAGAGTTGCGCGTCGCATTTACGAATTTACTTGAAGAGGCCAGAACAATTTGGAACCGCGACAAAGGCTGTTCGCCGAGACAGCCGAGGTTGCAGCAGGGCTTATTTGTTTTCCAATTAGGTTGTTCCTCGACGGGGCTGACTCTTTCCCTGCAGGATGAAGGGATGGCAGTGGCCGCTGCCAAGAAACGGTGACATCCTGCGGAATCAATTCTTTTCTTTTTCACTTTACCCATCTCTTCCCACCCCCTTTCATCCGGCGCTGTTCTCTGTCTCGGGAAAACTCGTTCCATCGGTGTTTGCAGAACTCCGTACAGGGGAAACACTCCAGATCGTTCCATGTTCATTGTCAGACACCCCGCTCCTCCCACCATCGCTCCCCTTTCCCGTTTTCCAGAAGATTTGTAACCGTGGGTGTGCGGCAGACTCCTGTTCCGAATTCCATGATATACTTCGCTTACGTATGCTAGTGGCACCGTGCGCCACTGAAAGACACCCGGGTCTTCTGCTTTCCGATACCGGGAGGAGACTCTGTTCCCAGCGCGACCAACCAGAACTAAGATACGAGCAATTAATCTCGACAGATTATTTTACTACCGTGGTACTCTGCGTGTATCCTGATTTTATATTCGTTTCACGGCCTTTTTCAGAATATTCACTCTCGTACGGGGTAGCTCTAAAGTCGACGGGTCACTCTAAAATCCTACCCCTAGCTTATATCTCGCAAACGGTTTTAGATGTGGAGAAATGTTTCAGACAAAAGTTGTAGAGCATCAAGGGAAACGTAAGATGGTAACCACTATTTGACCTTGGATGGTCAAATGAAGGTTAACTGAAGGAAATCTTCAGTTTCTTAAACAGAACCCCCATATTTTATTGCATATTGTAGCCCTCCTTTAAAAACACTACCTATGTTTTTTGTATAGGTCATTCCCAAGGTATGAAGCTTCAAAGTTGGCACTTAAATGGCGTCTGATCGTGCAACCTTCGCGCGGTGCATTTTGGGCTAAGGTCCTATGTGAAGCACAAGGTGAACCGAGGATATGTCAACAAGATGGTCACGTGACCTTCAACGAGCATCCAAGGTCAAATTACTGCCACCATCTTATGTTTTCCTTGATTATCTACAACTTTTGTCTCAAACATTTTTCCGTATTTTAAGCCGTTTCTGAAATATGAGGGAGGGGTAGGATTTTAGGGAGACCATGTCGCAGGGCCGACAATGTTTAGTACTTCGAAGTTAAAATATTTATAAGTGAATTGTTACAACTATAGATTGTTATAACTTGTACAATACAATATTCTGTACTATACATACGATATAATTATTTAATTAACGATATAAGCTTTCTATTTATTTTTAATGATGAACGATTACGATGTGAAGAACCC
Organism: Megachile ligniseca; assembly: GCA_945859555.1. Lineage (NCBI taxonomy): Eukaryota > Metazoa > Arthropoda > Insecta > Hymenoptera > Megachilidae > Megachile > Megachile ligniseca. The sequence goes on from OX243792.1 coordinate 5,816,567, forward strand.
CGTGTCGATCGAATGTTTCGAACCTCGTGTAAACAAAGGAATTGTTTACAGAATCTAAAATTTGTACGCCATGTATCGAACATCATACAAATGTTTCAGCTTCCTATCCATTAAAAGCAGCGAGCATGTAACATTTTCCACTATCACAACGTCATCACACTAACGTGTCCGTTCGATTTTAGCCAGTTAATAATAACACGGTAATTCATTTGACGCATTTCGTCGTGCTATCCCGACGATTTTATTCGCTCTGCGGCGTTGATAACGTCCTTTTGTGTAATGAGTTCATTTAAATCACGTCACGAGGGATTAGATTTCGTGGGAACACATCCATGCTCTGTCAGTACGTTTCGAGCCATTTTCAAAACAAATGGAACAAAATAATTCGTATTCTGATGGAACAATGATATTCATTCGAAACGCTGTCCCGGGGATTCTAATGTAAATTAAAGATCACTCTTATTGTGTTTTTTGGTACAATGGGTTGACGGGATGTGATATGTTGCGAGGGAGATTGATAAGCTGTGAAAATGGCAGGTGGAGAATTGCGATTGTTAATAGTGATGTTAATGAAATTAATTTTATTTTTTAAATTGACCTCAGAAAAATATATTATTATATATATCATACTTGTTATATTGCAATAATTTCATAAGATAAAATTTTTTTGTAAAATAATAAATTTAATAAATATAAAAAAATTCTTTTATTACAAAATAGTAATGTGTCTTATATCAAGTAGTGCTATATATCAGGATGTTTATTTATTATATTTATCATACTTGTTATATTGCAATAATTCCATAAAATAAAATTCTTTTGTAAAATAATAAATTTAATAAATATAAAAAAATTCTTTTATTACAAAATAGTAATTTGTCTTATATGAAGTAGTGCTATATGTCAGATAGTGTTATATATCAGTTCTGTTGCATGTTTTTTCGTGGAATTCATGTTAGCAGAAAAATTGTGCGATATGCAATGTGTAACATATAGCCAGAAGAAACGATCATCGATATTCCGCAGGAAATTGGTAGAACCAATTTCCACTGTCAAGGTTATCAAGCTTTGCATAGGAATGGAAAATCATGGACCACTGTGGCCAAAAATTTGACCCGGCTTGAAATATTCATCTTCGGAATACGACTTTCGTGGAGAGGTTTCATTTCGATAAAACTGAGTTACCGTTTATAGTACAGATAAGTGTCTACTATTTTAGAGGCGCAATTGAATATTTCAATTGTTGCTGTTCACACACACTTATTTTACAATTTTATAACTTTACAATTTTATCATTACACAATTTTGCAATTTTATAACTTTATCAGTTTGTAATTTTGCAATTTTATAATTTTGTAAGTTTGTAAGTTTGTAAGTTTGTAATTTTGCAATTTTATGATTTTTCTATTTTACTATTTTACTATTGTACTATTTTACTATTGTACTATTTTACTATTTTACTATTTTACTATTTTACTATTGTACTATTTTACTATTGTACTATTTTACTATTTTACTATTTTACTATTGTACTACTTTACTATTGTACTATTGTACTATTTTACTATTGTACTATTTTACTATTGTACTATTTTATAATTTTACTATACAAGTGTTGTAATTTTCAAGACCTCAAATTTTAAAATATCTAAATTTCTAAATTTCTAATTTTCAAAATTTCCAAATCCCCAAATTGTCAAATTCTCAAAATCCCTAAACACCAAATCCCCAAATTTCCAATTTGTCAAATTCTCAAAATCCCTAAACCCCAAATCCCCAAATTCTAAAAATCCCCAAATACCCAAATTTCAAAATTGTCGAATTCTCAAAATCCCTAAACCCCAAATCCCCAAATTCTAAAAATCTCTAAATCCCCAAATTTTCAAATTGTCAAATTCTCAAAATCCCTAAACCCCAAATCCCCAAATCCCCAAATTCCCCAAGTCCCCAACTTTCCAAACATGTCTCCACCTTCATGTCCCCAAATCCACAAATCCTACAATTCCCAAAATCCCCAAATTCTTACACTCCCCAAATCCCCAAAATGACTAAAATCCCAAACCCAAAGCAATCTCTCGAACATCGTCCTTTTATCGCCGCTAACTGGTACAGTTTCTAAGCAATTATTAAGACTTCGAGTAAGTTCATAAATCGCGAAGAAAAACCGTCGGCAATAAAGCAAACGAGGCGTAATCTCTCAGTTTAATTCTTAGATTTTTGCCAACGTCGTTTTGGCACTGTATGGCCTGCCATTATTGCCTTGGAGCAATGCCTGTTTCCTATTCATGAGGTTCTTTTCCTTTTATAAATCTCTCGTCGAAGATAAATTGCCAAGAAATACCTACTCTTTACGTTAACCGAGTGTGTACGGCTAAAGTACTTTCGTTTGCATAAAACTAACCAAATACATATGGATTTATTCCTTACTCAACGTAATTGGGCTACCGGATATCAATATCCAATTTTATAGAGTGACTCGGTGGAAAAAACCGAACAGAAGTTTCATTTTATTTCGACCACTTAGAATGCTTGAAAAATGGATCGTGTGTGATGGTTTATCTCGGTATAAATTTAAAGGAGATTTCGAGACAAATTCGAAACGCTTTTTGTTTACGTTAAAATTGTTAGAAATATTTCTTTTGTATGCTGTATGATGTGTGTACGTGATAGTACATATTGGGCAGCGGATTGAAAACATACAAATTTAATTGCATGGTTTAATCATACAAATAAACCACACAAAACCATACTTTAGTTGCGTGGTTAACTATATAAATTTAATTTATGAACCATACAAATTTAATTATTGGACACAAAAATTTAACATTAAGCAACAATGTACAAAATGGGGAATTAGTGGAGTGATGAATTGATTAATTCGTAGAGTTACAAATTGGTGAATTGCTTAATCAGTGAATTGATAAATTGGTGCATTGATGAATTGGTAAATTGATGAATTGATGAATTGGTGAATTGATGAACTGATGAATTGGAAAATTTATGATTTGGTGAATTGATGAACTGGTGAATTGTTGAATTGATAAATTGATAGATCGATGAATTGATGAATTGATGAATAGATGAACTGATGAATTGGAAAATTTATGATTTGGTGAATTGATGAACTGGTAAATTGATAGATTGATGAATTGGTAAATTGGTGAACTGATGAATTGGTAAATTGATAAATTGATATATTGATGAATTGATGTATTGGTGAATTGATACATCGATGAATTGGTGAATTGATGAATTGATGAACTGGTGAATTGGTGAACTGGTGAATTGGTGAATTGATGAATTAGTCAATTGGTCAATTGAAAAACTGATGAATTTGGAAATTTATAAATTGGTTAATTGGTGGATTGATGAATTGATGAATTGATGAATTGATGAATTGATGAATTGATGAATTGATTGACTGGTAGATTGATAAATGGAAGAACTGATTAATTGATGAGAGGATACATAGATGAATTGATAAATTGTTAAATTAACAGTCTGACAATTGGTCGAATTGACAAATTGATGAATTGGTGAATTAACGAATTCATGAAATAATGTCAATTTTTATTTATGCCTATAAAAATATACTTTGACCGCATTTGTACATTATTCGATAATATGAAATATTAATAAACTTGTAACAGATGTCCATAACAAATTACTACGAAAAATGTCAATAAATTTGTCACCGTCAGCTACAGTGCAGTACGTACGGATAAAAGGAAGCAATTATTGCTATTAATTGTTGGAAATAACGTTAAACGAACTGGCAACTCTCAAAGTAGTATAATTGACACAAATACTTCATGAAAGAAACGGACAGCAGATGTAAGGAAAAAGAATTAAACGTCAATCTGGAATAATCCCTGCAGAATAAAACAAAGAACACAGCGCTGGGCCAAATTACTGAAGAAAAGAGGAAGAAACGGCAGATGAATTGTCAGGATTTTACCCTTTTTCCAGACCGGACTGAACAACGACCCTTTCGACAACTTATGGCAGACTGAAAGGAAAATTAATTAAGCTGAAGGTAAAGATAATTAATTAAGAATTAAGCGTTTCATCTACGTAAATTAAGTTAGTGAACGGGAACAAGCTTGGAGGTAATTCTTAGAAAGCTTATTAATTACTACTCTGGTATAGAGGTGGATGAAGGCATTCTAATGTGATAAATACTGTCAACAGATGTGATAACAATTTAAGAAATTATTTGTAGTATGAGGCATTCATTTGTGGGGTGTTTGTACAAGGAGTCTTGTAGCAGGAATTGGGATTTTTGAATTTTTGAAATTTAGATATTTGAGAATTTGGGGATATGAATATTTGGGAACTAGGGAATTTAGGAATTTAGAGATTTGAGAAATTAAAAATTTTAGAATTTGGAAATTTGGGAATTTGGGAATTTGAGGAATTAAAAATTTGCAAATTTGGGATTTTGAGAATTTGGAGTTTTGAAAGTTTAGAAATTTGGTAATTTGGAAATTTGGAAATTTGGAAATTTGGGAATTTGGGAATTTGGGAACTTGAAAATTTGAAAATTTGAGAATTTGAGAATTTGGGAATTTGAAAATTTGAAAATTTGAAAATTTGGAAATTTGAAAATTTGAGAATTAAGAAATTTGGAAATTGGAAACTTTGGGAATTAAAAAATGTAGAGAAAGTTCCAAAGCTTAAAGACTTGAAAACTTGAAATATTTTAAATTTTGCAAACTAGAAAATTGGTAATTTGCTAATTTACCAACTTGTTAATTTAAGAACTTGAGAATGCAAAAATGTTCAGCTATGAAAATTTGACAATACTTCGAAACAACGTAAAGGTACATTTCTAGTAAACATAAAACTGATCAAAATTGCACTTTGAATACGTAGACGCACTCGATTCCGGTTCGAGGGAAATAACTGTAGGTTCAACAGACGAAAGAAGTTTGAAAACCGCACACATTCGGCCGCTTACAAATGCTTTCATGAACGAGCCAGACGTTTTTGTACCAGCGTATATAACTGACCATTTATATCTAACCATTCAGAGACCGAGATTTTCTATTCATGCACTTCTAAGAGCATGCTCTGAAAGTGAGGGAGCGTACTAAAGGGTTCGCGCCTACCTTCAAAGTAGCCAACTTTTTCTTAATGAGTCTAAAACAACCAAAACTGTGTTCCTTTAAAGTAGTACAACTGTAATTCTGTTCTCTGTGAGGTTTAAAGGTGTAGTGGAACGACGGACCAACTCTGAATCGACTACTTGGGGGTCTCATGCGGCGAAATACGAGAAACTTCGGCCATCCTTGTCTCTCGTTCCGCAGAGACGCACGATTTTCGAGCAACGAACCAATATTTTCTTTTTCAAAATATTCTCCGCGCAATTATACCGAGGTCGATTTCACGATGTCTCAAAATTTTATTAAAAATGAAAATATATTTTATTAAGAATAAATAGTTCAGGTGCGATCGTGCGTTTCCGGCGGCGTTCGGCCGACGCGGTCTACGCGGCAACCGGCCGATCGTGCCATATACCAAAGAACAACGTGTTAGTACAGCAAACTAATAAATATATATCAGTTAATTGTATCCCATGTTTCATTTTCACCCCTGGTCTATCACATATAACGTTTCGAGAGCCAAATTGCGAAATCTCGAGCCGCGAAGAATACTTTGAAAAGCGCGGGAAAATGTTGCTTCTTCGGTTTCGACACCGGATGTCCTGTATATCAAACTGTTAACTTCAATGACGCGTTTACAGATGCATCAAACCGTCCCTTTAATTCCCCATTAGAATACTCATAGCAATGTATCATCGATTATGGTGTTACAGCAATTTCCACGATCTGTATGAATGTCTTGTCACTCTTCGTTATTGATTACTAACATCTTCCATTACATGGACACTGAGATCTTTGAATGTCTGCGGTTCTATGATCGATGTAGACGGAATTAAAATTTGTGAGAATTCGTAAATATGTAAAATAAATTCTCAAAAAACAGCTGTCTGATAAAATGGATTGTTAAATAGTCGTTGAGTGCATATAAGTGTTAAGTCACTTCGGTACACGCCCAGTCGTTCATGTTATAGCAAAGAAAACGTTTTCATGGAAAGACATGGAGGAAGCATCGATTGCTGGATCTCCATATGCAAATCAAACACCAGAAAAACAACACATGTCCTTAATGCGTTGGGTTCGATCGTACAGCTATACATTAGCTGCAGTATACTTGATAGCTGGAGAAAAACCTTATTTATATAATAGCAGTCGCATACGCGGTATAGAGTTGATTAGTGTAAGAATATTGATTGCTCTTCGTAAACCGTAGATTAGATTGATTTATGGAATAAATTGTATGACAATTAAATTTAATTTGCAAATTTGTGGGTTTGTAAATTTTTATATTTACAAATTTGTAAATTTTTATATTCGTGAATTTGTGAATTGATAGATTGATAGATTGATGAATTGAAGAATTGAAGAATTGAAGAATTGATGAATTGATGAATTGACAAATTTATGAACTGATGAATTGATGAATTGATGAATTGATGAATTGATGAATTTGAACATTGATAAACTTTAAATTCCTAAATCTAAAACTTCTAACTTCAATTTGATGAAACTTGAAACTCTAAAACTATAAATCCAATAAGCCATAAAACTCAGAAAAACAGAAAATTTAAATCCGCAAATTCACAAATAGTAGGGTTCAAAAGCACAACAATCTGGACATCGCAGAAATTAGTAAAATACCGGTTGAATTCGTGCTCGAATCCCGGAAATCCCGTGATTTTCACACATCAGCTGATGAATAATTCACCGAGAGAGAGCCGAATCGTTTGTCCAAAGGTTTGAACAAATCACAGCAATGCAAGACAATTCCCCAACGCCACATCCCTTTTTGATCGTGCACGTTCCATGAATCGTTGCGCAATCGTACACAAGGTGATTCAACATGAAACAACAAGTCCAAAATGTGCAATAAAACGTTGCTCACATTATTCGTTACTACTCTGTTTTATTATACCTTCTTCAAACTGCTGTACCACAAGTACTCAAATCGAGAGTGAATCAAATTTTGGAACACCAAAATTGAAAGTTATAGAAATTTTAGTATGCTGAAATTAAGAAACACAGAAATTTCAAAATACAGACTATTTCATTATAAAGAGGTCCAAGATAAAAGAGGTCCGAAGTCGTACCGTACGTGATATTTGAATTGAGCGCTCGAGAGGGTCACGTGATGTCCAGGGCCTCTATCTTGTCCACCATATTGATTCAAACTGACAAGCGCCATTTTACGATACTTTTGTCATCAAATCAGTCTGACCTTCACAATCGTTCAATTAATATACAATAACCGAATAAACATCCAGTAGCCGATAAAATCAGAAATACGGAAATTTTAAGAACACAGAGTTTCGAAGTTGCAAAATTTGGGGATATAGACAACTTGAACTCGACGACTCGAGGATACAGAAGTTTGGGAAACATAGAAACTTGGATATGTAGTAGTTAGGAAATACAGTGACTCGGGAACTGAGAAGTTCGGCAAATATAGAAACTCGAGAATACACAAATCCGAGGGATATAGAGATTGAGGATAAAAAAATTTGCACCGTTGTTCGCAACATTCTGCGGCGGCAAAGGCGTCGAGCCCGTAAGCTCTACAGCGAATCATATCGGTGCATCCTATTGCTATATCTCGCCATTATAGCAGCTCGAAAATGCTGCTAATTCTTTACCAGAAATGACACGTGCCAGCCACCGCAAGATTAACGCTCCCGATACTGCGTGCGAACAAACAGTTGCACGCCAAATTGGGTAAACTACAAATCTCGCGACTAATCGGGTGCACGCGTACTCATCGAGCATCCAATCTCCATTTTCTCGGAAACCATGCTGTGCATAAAAAAATTTCATTCCCCATTTTCGACCTATTTTTTCGCGCAGAACCTCTGTCCGATTCACGAAACACCCTGTACAGCTACGTTCGACGCGACGGTAGAGAATCCCGATTTCGAGCTCCTCTGTCGAATCGGCTATATATCGGCGGGAAGAAATCGAAGATTCGAGGACGGTCCCGGAACCCCTACTTCCTTTGTCGAACGTTCCTTTTCGAGTGTACTTTACGTTGCGTAGTCTGTTTCGGAAGGGTTCAATGTTCGGTTGGCACAGCAGCTTTATAGGGTTTGCGGTTCTCAGACGTATTCTTGTATAAACAACCGTTTGCTAACAGCTCCTACATTATTCGCTCATACTTTACTTTAAAGTTGATGCTTTGTTATAAATTTAAATTTAACATTTTGTACACTGAAAAATGTTACACGATTTCGGAAGAAAAATCTGAAGTATCAGTCTTGAGGTCGGTAATTTTTCTAAAGCTAATATCGAATTAGGAAATGACACGAAGTGCAATCACAGTTTCTAAGATTTAGAGCGCAATCATTTGGGGTTTTAATCAACATAAAAAGAAGGGTCGATCGCGTAAAAACAACGCATCCAACGATCGTGTAGAAGGAGATATTTGATTTACGAGGGGCGCTTATCGGAGTTCGATTTTCGATTTTGATGGAACTCTCGTGAGCGGGCCAAAACCCTTCTCTTCCTCTTTTTATCGGCTGTAATTCGATTCTAAAAGGCGAAACTATCTCGGCAAGTGGCTCCCGGTTCCGAGCTACATCGAGAACTGTCGGAGAGCCCTTCAGAACTCGGCTGACTCCTTTAAAATCGAATCATCGACGAAAGAGGGGTCCGCTTGCACGAGTTAACAATTGTTAACGTGTTATGTACGTTCCAAGTTTAAATGTACTCGGATTACAGAGAACAGTAATTACTTCCTTCAAACTGTACATGCTCTACGGAAAATACAGGGCGGTTTTAATTTCAGGCACCGTTTTAGAACAGTTAATTCGCTTGAAATTTTATATGGTTTACGGGAGGTACAGGGTGGTTCAAATGTCAAGTGCTTTCATAAAAATTATTTGCTTGAAAGGACATTTTTTGGAAGGGTGATTCAAAGGTTAGGTACTATTTCAGTGAAAATTATTTTCTTGAAACTGTATATTTATGGGAGATACAGGGTGGTTCAAATTTTGTGTACTGTGTTCATAAAAATTATTTGCTTGAAATTACATATATTTTATGGAAGGGTGATTCAAGGATCAAGTAGTATTTCAGTGAAAATTATTCATTTGGAACTGTATATGTTTTATGGAAGATACAGGGTGGTTCAAATTTAGAGTACTGCTTTCTTAAAAATTATTTGCTTGAAACAACATATATTCTATATCATATAGAACACATATATTATATGTAGGCTGATTCAAAGGTCAGATGTCAATAAAAATTACTCACTTGTAATGTTATATCTTTTATGAGAAGTACAGGGTGTTTCAAACGTGAGTTTCAAAAATTTTTCAGGTACAAATACTTGTTATTCGTGATCAATTTTATAAATCATTGAATTTACTCACATTTTAGTGACTATATTTATCCTCACACATTATAATAAATATAATATAGTACAAATATAACAAGAATATATGAATAACATTCTTACAAATGTTTTTGCTACATTTCTTGACCCAGAAAATACTTTTTCATAAAATAACAAGCACGAAAAATGAATATCAACGAAAGCTGTCCTACATTTCATCGAAATTTTTCCGAGAAAAATGAAGAATATAATTCTATAACGAAAGCAAGGAGATAATCAGCAATAAAATAATCAGTATGACGTAACGAAACCCTTTCATAACGGTGTCGAGACGTTAACATAGAAGTTACCGAACCGTGAAATAAATCTTTCTCATTGGATTCTCGTAGCGAGCTGTTATCTTCGTGGCAGAACCATTTTTCACGGAGAATCCGAGAAACAGTTGGTCCCCTTTAAATTATGTAAGTCGACTGACAATTTCATCGCAGTTCCACGCTGTTTTACCACCGAACCGCAGAATAAAACGTGTACAAAAACGAACTCCACGTCGAAAGAATCGTATTTTACCATTCTGCTGCATTTTTAAGTTCCCACGGAGGAGGATAACCGTGTCACGCATTCTTAAATTTACCAACCGGTGATGCAACTTAATGTAACATCTGGATTACGGATATTATGTTGGCAAATAAATTTTCAAACTGTCACTTTGCTGGCTTTTTCTTGGTTTAGAATTTAATTATTTAGACTTTCAAATTTTTAATCCATGCACACTTACGTATAACATATGACATGTGATCTGTGCACATATAATTTTATACGGAAATATGACATATGCATATATAACCTATGTATGTTTACGTATGACATATGAACATATGTATATATCTACTTAAGTACAATAGGTACATATAATCTTATGTTTACATGTAACATATCACATATGATCCATGTACACTTACGTATAACATATGACATGTGAACTATGCACATATAATTTTATACTTAAATATAACATATGCACATATAATATACATACGTATACTTACATGTACACGTAATCTATGTATACTTACAACATGTATTATATGTACACATATAACACATGCACACGTGTGTCATCTATGTACATGTATGTAAACAAAATCTGTTGGGACTAAAAAAGCACTCTGTATGCAAAGAGATACTGAATGAAAACATTCTTGAAATGAAGACATTAAATCGCTAAAGCTACTTAAATTAATATGTTCAGAAGGCATTAAACAATATTGCTTGAAGTCTTGCTGAATCTTGCCATGTTAACTCAATATCGTGTAGAATGATTGAGAGCAAATACTATCAGCATTTCTCGGGAGAATTCTATTTATCATGCAAATTACAGAGAAATGTGCAATTTATTCCGTACCGTGTTCTTGCAAATTGCCCGCCATTTTGATGTTATCAGTGTATTCTCAGAAGAATGGTACTCGTTACACGAGTTAAGTAACCTGAAACTTATTCTCTACAATTTTATTACAAATTACCAGATTTGCTGTAACAAGTCACATTTTCTGTTTGCATAAAATAAATTTTGTTATTATTTCGTTAATAAAAAAATCGATAAATATTACGTCAGAGAGATTTTAGGAGCTTGTGGATTTGATGAATAAACTGTATAGTTGTGAATTGCAACTGTAGACCTTTTTGGTAATTTTACTGGTATTAAATTAATAATAATTAATAATATCAACAAAATAATTGTGAACTATCTCACAAAATTTGTGGATTTTTGACTTTGAAAATTGTACACTTAACAATTTACTAACTTGTAAATTTGTAAACTTGTAAATTTGTAAACTTGTAAACCTTCAAATTTGTAAACTTATAAACCTATTAACCTGTAAACTTGTAAACTTGTAAACTTGTAAACTTGTGAACTTGTAAACTCGTAAACGGTTTGAAATGTGCATAAATTTCTCATAAACGAAGTAGTTAGACAAGTTTATAAATTCGATAAAAATGAAGCGAATAATTGCATAAAGGGTGTCGCAGAGTTCAAACGAATATACACCCGACAAAATTATGACCTCAGTGAATTCGCGAAAATGTCACGTTCTTCTAAAAAGCGGTTATTTTGTAAGTAATAAACTCGCAAAGCACGTACGTTCCCAAAGACATGCGATTCGAGAACTCTAAAGTGGTAAACTAACGAAACATCTCCAGAACGTGACAGCCATAAGCGAGTAGATAAAACGTTAGAAAATGGCCTCCAGCTTGCAACGTGCCATTTTTGTATTTCTAACTAGACAATATTTTTGTGTTGGTCAAATTTGTTATTGATCCTACTTTTATTTTTTATTTTTTTTATTATCAAATGTTAATGTTTAAGAGCTAAGAGACGTACAATTTATTATTAATATTTTTCACTGCTTTCAAATAATTTAATATCAAATTTTCAAAATATTTCAAACCATTCTCAAATTATTAAATTTTTAAACTCTCAAATTTTCAATTATTGAATTATTAAATTTTCAATGACTAAATTATTAAATTTTTAAACCCTCAAATTTTCAGTTATTAAATTTTTAGTTTAATACTTCTTTAAGCTAAAGCTAAAATTTAGTAGCTAAATTATTAAATTTTCAATGTAATATTTTTTTGAGCTGAAGGTAAAATTTGTTAAACTAAAATTTAATTACTAAATTATTTCTCCAACGCACTTAACTAATGAAAACTATAAAATACTCTTTGACACAGCTTAAACAACCTTTACAATATTAACTCAGCAATTTCTTAATAAATATTTATTGCCACAATTCTTCGAACTGGCACGTCACTTCTGTTCATTTCGTTCCTCCTTCTTCAGGTCGGAAATTCAGATATTTCAGATCCCGTGTTGTTTCCTTCTGCTTATGCAACCGTAGCTGACACGAATACGGGCAGAAAGATGGAAATTAAAGCTGTGATTCCGCGCCAAAAGCAGATATGTCGCGTTTGCTTTTGACGTATCTCGTTCGGACACGTGACAATGTACGCGATAGGAGAAGGCAAATCTCATGGAGGATCTAGAAATTAAAGAAGAGTGGCGTATCTGCATTGGGGTTGCAGCCAGCGATCCTCCGCGTTCATCAATTCGTGATGAACGAACAGAAAGCGGAACGGCTCCGAGAATATTTCACAGCCACTTTCATTTGTTCGCTTATTCTGCATTGCCTTGTCGTTTCAAGATTAACGTGTTCCTCTGTACAAACCCCCGGAAGGCTCATGTGCAACCAAACTCGGCTAAAAAGCCGACTGCCTCTGAAACTTTTATAATCGAAATCCCGCGTTTAACCGTTCCGCGGTTAAATAATGGAGTCTACGGTTACAACGTGGAGGTGGCAGAAAAATATGAGACGGAAAAATGGAATCTCTTCGGTTTACCAGAATTCTATGAAATCAGTTTCAGTTGTTGCTTTGAACCAAGTGGTAAACAGCTGACATTAAAGAGTTTACAGATTTTATTCAATTTTATTGAAACAGTTTGTTTTTAATGAAAACCTAACCTTTTTGTCATGTGACATATGAGACACTTTCTATACAAATCTAATATTTATATTATTAGTTTGTGCACAAGATTGATCTGAAAAATTTAAATATAACAGATTGCCTGGAGCAATTGAAAAATTTACAAAATAAATTGGGTCATCGGTTCATTGGTCAGCAATTTTTTAGTAGTGATGATTTAATAATGCAGTTAGAAAGAATGTCAAACTCTGAACAAAAATGTATTATGGTATATAGGTTCAAGGATGAATAATTACTGAGATATTAGCGATTAACGACTTCGGTCCCGGCCGCGTTTTAAAACACGGTCTCTGAAATAAAAGTTGAAATAAAGTTCGACAATATGTAAAATTGTGATTGAAATCATTTGTTTAAAACGAACAAAGTGTAAATATAAAAGTATATTAACGCTAGTAACTGTTACGCAAAAAGAAAATAACGCAGCCATTTTGTGGCGGGAAATTTGAAAAGTACAAAGTGTGCATTGAACAATATTAGAAAAGTGTGCAGTAACATTGAAAGGGAGAATCAGAATTTATTCAATTACATCTCGTTTTTGTTTCTTTTGCAAGAGAATATTTATGTGAGTAACCGTGCAATATTATACAAAAAGAAAATGGTGGTCTAACCACTTTGTGGCGGGAAATTTGAAGAGTACAAAGTGTGTACTAAACAATATTAAAATAGAGGATCCAGAATTTATCAAAATACATCTCTCCTTTCTTTTGCAAGAGAATATTGACGCGAGTAACTACACTATTACACAAAAAGAAAATGACCAACCACTTTGTGGCGGGAAATTTGAAAGGTACATCGAACAACATCAAAACAGAGAACCCGAATTTACCGAACATCTCGTTTTTCTCTCCTCTGCAATAGAATATAAACGCGAGTAACTGTACACCGTTACACAAAAAGAAAATGAGCGAACCACTTTGTGGCGGGAAATTTGAAAGGTACAAAGTGTGCAGCATCGAAACAGGGTATCCAGAATCGCTTTTTCCCAAACAACATCCCATTTTTTGTCTCTCCGTTCGTTGTTCCACTCCAGCCACAAATGTTATATTCCATGAATTTAAATACCGAATATGTATACGGTAGCGCGTGTGCATCCATATGTAAATAAACAGCCCCGTTTAGTTTCGACGTATGACACGTCTCGCGGAGCGACACGATTGCAACAATTGTCGTGAAAACTGTTCCCTGTAAATAAAAGCGAGCGATATACGTGTGCACACGTACGTGTGATATTTCTTTTTTTTTCTATTCCCTCTCTCTTTTTCTGTACGTTTCCTTTTTAATGCACGGACGACACGCATGTAATTCACGAGCGTGCATGTCGCGATTCGGGGCAGAATTGGATTCCCGATCGATTTAGATTGAATCATATTAGTTTAGGCGCAGTTATAGTCGACGGTTTCGGTAACGAATTGATGGCATGATGGCACGGAATTGAAACGAATCGATGGATTTTTTATTTTGCTTTTTTTGGGGCATTTGACTTGTTATTGGAAGGCGCGATCTTTGTTGGCTGGAAATATTGACCCAACACTTTTTTTATTTTTTGAGATAGTGCTTTGATATTTGTGATACATATTTTTGCATTTATCGGTTTTGATATTTATTTTAATATTTTAAGGTTGATGGTAATTTTTTCTGTAATATGTAAGTTTGATGGTAATTTAAAATTCTATATTTACATTTCGTATTTAGGTTTCGTATAAACTTAAAAATAATTTAGCTAAAGTTTCAATATTAGTAATTTTAAAAAAAAATTAGAGAATTTAAAAAAGAAACTTGAAAGTTTAACAGCACAATTCTGTGCAATGTACGAATGTAGAAATATGAAAAAGCGTAGTAAAAAGGAACGGTTCCAAATAAAATTCCGCCAATTGAACGGTAAGTGTCCCGTTCTTTCATTCCTGCTTTCCCAGATTGCACACCATTCGTTCACAGTTTAATAGAGGTTATGGAACATAAATTTCCAAGCCATCGATAGCAACAAAGATACTTATAAAAGGGAAACCAATTTCTTTCGTCGATCTTTCTCATTATCCACTCGGTTTTATCGCTTATATCTTTCGACGGCGTCTTTTTATAACAAGTTTCATCGAGCGTGGATATCTATGCCATTAATTAGAAAATTTTATTCAATTTGTGGTAAATTTTGAGGGTACTTGTTAATTGATATCGATTTGAGATAAGGGATCATTTTGTAAGAAAGGTGAGAAACTTGTTTTAAGTAGGGTTGTTTAAGGGAAGGTTAAGATAAGGAGAATTTTATAGGTAGCTATTAAATGAAAAGCTATTAAGTGAAAATAATTATGATATCGATTTCAGGTCTGGGAGAAACTGAAGCTGTAGTTGTGAAGAACTCTTGTTACACTAATTTCGTAATTTCTGATTGTATTTAATTCTATTTAGACTTGCTTTTTTGGTCGAAAATAATTTTTAAATTCCAAAGCGATCCATCAGGTATTAAAAGAAAAGTAAGTAAACACGTATGATATCCGGTGAAAAAAGTAATTAGTAATCAGGAAATTTTAACGATCATTAAACGCACGAAACTGATCAGAAAAAGATATGTTCGTTCATTAATTTCTCCGCCCGGCCGTTAATTACCGCGCTCGAGTATCGTTCGGCTAATTAGAAAACTTTAAACGATATCGACGATCTAATATACTACAAATTTTTATAACTCACGGTCGGATCTCGATGAAAATTAACGAGTGATAAAAGTTCGGTGATACGTGGAAAAAAACGAATGAACGTGTCAGATTTTGAATACAATAGCGCGAAAGTTGGATCCAAGTTTCTATCGATGTTGTTTCTAGTTCCTGTCGTTGAATCATTCGGAAGGAGTACCAACGTGTTGGTACACCAGTTAATTTAACACGAGTTAAATTTGTAATTTCCTCAAGCATATAATTTCCGAATAAGGTTATTTTGTGCGTAACAGCCTTACGACTATTAATATAGGGAAGCTGAAGATATGGCTGCTGTGATGATGTGGATAACGAGTGTGACTATTATACAGTCCCTGAACATGATGCACACGTGACACACTCGTGACACACTTTTGATGTAGTGACGCACTTTTGATGTAGTCATGACGCACTCTTGATATTCGTAACGCACTCTTAACGCATTCATGACGCACTCCTGACGCATTCGTGACGCACTTTTGATGTAGTGACGCACTTTTGATGTAGTCGTGACGCATTCTTAATGCATTCGAGACGCACCTTTGATATATTCGCGACGCACTGTTATTGCGTTCGTGACGCACTCGTGACGCACTCTTAACGTATTCATGACACACTCGTGACGCACTTTTGATGTAGTCGTGACGCACTCTTGACACACTCGTGACGCACTCGTGACGCACTCTTGATGCATTCGTGACGCACCTTTGATATATTCGTGACGCACTGTTATTGCGTTCGGGACGCACTCGTGACGCACTTTTAACGTAGTCGTGACGCACTCTCAACGTATTCGTACTTCAGCCGTGATCAATTTTTCTCGAATTTTTAATACACTTCAGGATGGAGTTCAAGTCCAATTTGCATGGACAACTCATAATACCAAATTGACATAACATTTCAACTTTCTTTGTTTTAATATTGTAGTGATTATTTACGCACCTGACAAATCATAGTGCAAGGATACCATTCGCAATCATACCATTCGACAGGTATGTGACGCACTTCATATACAATCTGGTCATCGAATGACCACGTAAAATTTCACTTGTATGGCTATAATTATGTCACATACGGAAAATTGTCTTAGGTCATAATTATTACTAAATACGTTGATAACATATGCATAGCAATTTGTTACCGTGATAATAAATTGTGTGGGTGATGAGCGATTAAGGGTGCGAGCGTGTACGTTAGGAGTATCGATAGCGCTGGAGGTGAAATTTGAACGCCATAGAAAATGTCTGCCTACAAGACTAGTTTACAACTCTCCCACATTATCCGAGTTGAAAAGAATTACAGATATTTGGGAAAATAAAAATATAAAGCATATGATCAATGTATACGGAGCAAGCTGTGACCGAAGCAAAGAAACTACAAGATATTAACATGTGTTAATAGTAGTAATCATGGTAGTTAATAAATTATATAATTACAATTTGATCAGGCCCTTTGAACGTGAAAAATCGTGAAAATAGTGGTTCGATGGACTGTAAAACGCGTTCGATGATTTTTCCGCGTTGAAACGAATCACCTTTTCTCCGTTTCCATCGCGAGGAAATTCAGTTAATCGGGTGTAATTAGTTCCTTAAGAAATCGTCGTTTCATCGCGAGACAGCGTGGAAGCTCGGCTTAATTTAAAGCTGCGATGATTGATGAACAGCGGGACGACTTTTAGAATGGATTACCGCAATTTTGCCTGCATCGTTGCATCAAAAGATCATTTGGGCGGCAGCCACTCCCGCAACGCGGGCAAATATAAAACCATTTACCTTAAAAATCTTGTTATTAAAGTTTTTGCATAAATTAATTATAACATCTGCCGTCCGTCCGTTCAAATACAGAGATATTTCATTCGTACGTAAACAGCGGGGAAGCGAACTTTTCAAGTTTTAACGGCCGCCATTTTGCAACTTCTAAACTCGACGTGGGTGCATTTACTTTTAATTAATTTTTCTCAATTCACTGCAATTACGGTGCTCTCGTGCAGCTCTTTATTTCATTCGAGACGTTTATTTAGTTCTTTCTTAACTCTCTATTTATTTATTGTAACTTTGATTGTTAACTGACTAGTAATGTCAGATGAAAGGTAACTAGGATTGATTATTCTATTAAAGAGGACTTGCAAAGAATAGCACTTGCAAAACTTAACTAATCAATTTAAGAATTTAATTAATTTAATTCTTGAAATGTGATCGAAGAGTCATTTAATTAAATTATACAGGTATCAATTCTAAAAAATATTAAATAAATAATTCTTCTTATATTTTATACTATTATAAATTCTCTTAATAATTGACGTAGAATTAAAAAACTGTCGATCAACGTATCATTAATTAAAAACACTCATCCAATTAAAACTGTCCATTACAAAGTTACCGAATAAAAATGTTCATTAAAAAGTTAACATATTAAACGTTCATCAAAACATTAATAATTCGAAACGTTCGTTCAAAATGTCAATTAAAAGCGTCCGATATTTCTAAATAGTTAAGTTTATAATTGCAGAAAATTTCGTAGGCGAATCTGAAGGGTGGATGTTTCACGGTAGATAATTAATTACCGAAAATAATCAAACTCTTCATCCACTTACGTCGAATGGGAAACAAAGCAATGGAAGTTAAATCCTTGAAGGCAAAAAGGAGGATCTCGCAGCTCAGAGTTGGACAGCGACGTAGTTGCCGAAAGGTAATTAACTACTTACTTTGCGTACACTATTTGCTGCATCATGCAGTCAATAACAACTGTTAATTACATAGGGCAGTGTTCTAAACTCCTGGTTAACTGATTTAACAAGTTTGTTTGAAAGGCGAACAGTCATCTCGCCGTCTCGTCGAACTTTAAAATCTATCACTTTGGAAATGCTACTCTGTGGTAGACATTTTGGCATAAGTAAATACAAGTGTTTTTATGTAATTTGGTAAACGGTGAATTGTGTTTATTAAGAGGTAAGTATGTTTTGTAAGTTTATTCACGTGACTCGATTTGTACAATTTAATGAGTAGAGTAATAAATAATGCATTATTAAATGATTGTTAATCATGATTATTAATTAATATTAAGATTAATGTATTAATCAATGAATTATTATTATTATAATTATAAATGAATTATTTATCCTTACTAATAAATGAATTATTATTACTATTATTATTATTAATAAATGTATTATTATTGTTATAAATAATGAATTATTATTTATCCTTACTAATGAGCCATTTTATCCTGCTACATTAATTATTTTATAATTAATCGAATCAATTAATTTGTTAGCACTATTGAACAAAAACGAACTAAACTATATAACTATAAATAAAAATAAACTAAATGAATCTTTTTATCATAATATTAACAATTTTCTCAGTTAAAAGAAAATTCTTTGCAACAGAATTAAAATATCGTTATGCTATTAATCGACTTCGAATTTATCCATTAAATTGTTGATTTAACATTTCAAGTTTTTACGTGATCAAAGAGTACCGCAATAAAGGAATATTCACAAACCTGTCAATTTTGTGTAAATTGCTTTCTGCTCTCTGCTCTCGTCATCGATAATGAAATTTTCCATTAGTTGACTGTAAATGTTTCTTACCTGCAACAGAAATGAATACACGCAATTAGTATAGTTGTGAAAATAAAGATTTAAATTAATACAAATTTTTAAGTGAAATTATAAAATTTTTTGTTTTTATGTTTCTCTATTTTCAAGTTTCAAGTTATTCATTTTGAACTGTTTGAATTGTTTGAATTGTTTGAATTGTTTGAATTGTTTGAATTGTTTGAATTGTTTGAATTGTTTGAATTGTTTGAATTGTTTGAATTGTTTGAATTGTTTCAATTAAACTTAAATTAAAATGATCAAATTAACAAATTATCAAAAATTAAAATTGATCAAATGCATCACACATTTCGCCAACGTGGCCAATATCTAGCAACCAGATCTACAATCGTACAGATTCACGGCCATATATCCGGACACAGTTCGATCTCCGGTTCGAAAAGCCAGGTTAGATCGCAGCCACATACGTAACCCCTCCATTTACTCGGAATTTGAGGGCCCGAAGGTAGATTCTTAGTCGGTTGAGACTCAAGACACGAACTCAATTCTGAATCGCTCCGGGCACTCCGCCCACTTAGGAACAACGCCATTTCTCGCCTACCCTCTTCATCCTGTTCACCCTGTCCCTGTGTGCGTCGTTTATGGTTGTGTACGTTTCTGTCTGCGACCGTATAAGCTATCGTTTTAGTATGGCTCGAATTAGGTCCACGCAGAGACGTGTTACGTCTTTGCACTTGGACTCTAAAAACCTTACATGGATCTTTTTATTTCTTCAAACTTTTGTTCCTTCAAGTTGTTATTTCTTCAAATCCTCATTCCTTCCAGTTGTTATTACTTCAAATTTTTATTCCTTCAAGTTCTTTTTTCTGTCACTCGAATCTTTTCGTTTATGGTTGTGTACCTTTGTGTATGTGGCCACATACGCTGTCGTTTTAATATAGTTCAGATTAGGTCCAGAGTAAAATCGATCACGGCTGAAGTACGAATACGTCGAGAGTGCGTCACGAGTGCGTCAAGAGTATGTCACGAGTGCGTCAAGAATGCGTCACGAGTGCGTTAAAAGTGCGTCACGAATGCGTCAGGTTTGCGTCATGAGTGCGTCACGGACGCAATAACAGTGCGTCACGAATATATCAAAGGTGCGTCACGAATGCCAAGAGTGCGTCAGAAATGCGTAAATGCGTCATGAGTGCGTCACGAACGCAATAACAGTGCGTCATGAATATACATATCAAAGGTGCGTCTCGAATGCATCAAGAATGCATCACGACTACATGAAAAGTGTGTCAGGAGTGCGTCACGAATACATCAAAAGTGCGTCACGAGTGCGTTAAGAGTGCGTCACGAATATGTCAAGAGTGATAGTTGTGTTAATTTTATGTGCGGATCAAACATATCTTTTTATAAAAGTAACGTGTGTCAATTTTATTGATACTGATAGTACGTGGTAGTTCGATGACCAGGAACAATAAAAACGTTACATTGTGGCTCCTATTCCTTTCTCCTTTTTGGAGACCGTGAAGTTTTTCGCTGACAAGTCTCCGTGATACCGAACGTATCAGAATGCGAGACCCGCTGAAATTTTAACGCCGCAACTTCCCTCGGCGGATATGGAACCCAAGGTTGACTGGAATTCGATGGGGGTTCTCCTACGCGAATAAGAAGTTCGTTGGTTCTGTGCAACTGGGAAATCTTGATCTTCTCCAAGGTTTGGAGTGTGATTGGGTTGTTAAACGTGTCGATGTGATCAGATATTTAAGTGGTGGTACAGCGATGGAGTTTGGGGATATCGTATACCGAAATATGAGAAACTCCATCTGGGACACTCTTGCGTTTCTCCGCAGCGGAATTTAATATTTTTTGCAAATTTCTTCGGGAGGATGTGTGTTATGACTTTGACAGTGATAATAAATCGATACACTGCTTTGAAAGTACTTTGCATGAAGGGTTGAATTTATTTCGTCGAAAATGCATGTGGATTGGAAAAATCGTAGACCACATTTTGGAAAATGTTTCTGTAGAATTTCATGTGTGTTAAGAAGCATTAAACAGGTAGCAAACGTGTCGGTGTGAGGTATTTTTCTATTACATACATATATGTACATTCATCAAAAGTGCCCAAAACCTTATTTCTCCACATTCCAAAACCTGGTCAACTACAGCTACCTTAATTTTCAATTGCTATCACGTGGCAGACGTGTTAAGAAAATTAAAAGAAAACGTTCATCGAACCCAACGAAGAATTCGTCGGTCAGAGAATTTCATTCCCGCCATAAAAGTTTGTGGAAAGGTTGGCGACCATCTACGAAGTAACAGCCCTTGTTCGGTCTCTCTCCCGGTGGAATTCCAAATCGAAACGGAATCCATCAGGTCCGGGGGTTCCGTCAGGTGTGAGAGCTCGACTATCAAACCGTGGAACAGAGAGATAGCAATTTCAACGCTGTTCCAATATCCGAATAATGATCTTCGCTGTGACGAGCTGCGGACCTAGGCTCAACGTTCATCAGCTACGGAAAATCGTTTCCAGCTAACCGGAATTTCCGTGCTGATAAAAATCGCAACGTACGCGTTCACCGGAAACCGTGTAATTGGCCGTGCAAGCTTCTCGAGTCACATCGTTTTTAATTGATCGACACGTGCTGACTTATTTGTTTATTGTTGGGTCACTCAATATTTATCACTGAATCTTCAAGTTTTACTACATCTTTTTAATACATTCAAGTTTTCATTCTTCAAGTCTTTCATACATCTTCAAAATATGTTAAATATACCTTCAAGCAAATTTACAATTTTATACAACTCGTTTGTGAGTAGCTCTTTTTAAAGCCATTCGTGTGATATCAAACTGACAGCCATTTGCAATTGTAGTTGATTAGATATTATTGTTATAAAGATATTAATCACAGAATAAAGACAGATTCTTCCTTCGTTACTTATATTTTAAGAAAATTGCATATCAACTGTTATTTTGTTGTTAAGGTTTTTGGTATGTTATACAAAGCCACTCGTATAATATCAAACAGTCGGCCATTTGCAATTGTACTTGACTAGATACTATTGTTAAAAAGCTATTAATCACAGAATAAAGACAGAATCTTCCTTCGTTACTTATATTTTAAGAAAACATACCAAATCCTATTGTCTTGAGGTCTCAGTTTGCTATGTTGCACACAAACCACTGGTGTTGTATCAAACAGACAACCATTTGCAATTGTACTTGACTAAATACTATTGTTACAAAGCTATTAATCACATAATATGACCAAGATCCTCCTCCGTTACTTATATTTTAAAGAAATTATAGTTACGTTAATATTACATTGTTACGCTACGCGTCACGCAAGCGTCACACCGCATTTTTCAAACCGTATTAATTTAACCACTTTCTACACATTCTATACTTGATCCATATAATGTATTTAAAATTCATTTTCATGACATAACGATGCGCCCTTAAACAAAACTGTCCACCCGACGGAATCAGGATTTCAGATCCTCCGAAAGTCCAGCTTCATTAAAGCTTGAACGGCGAACGGGAAACGTCCTCGTCGATAAACATCCCCGGAAACGGTTATTTACGCGCGGTTTGAGAATCGGTCACGCGAAAAGAACGTTTCGCGAAATGAAAACTTGTTAGCGTCGCACGCTGATCGGATTTCACGCGATGAATTTTTCGCCGGACCCGACTCGCTTGAACGATCGAGTATTTCCTCGCCGGGCCGGGCGTTTTTCTCGCGCTCGAATGCCCCGCTGACAGCGTTAGTTTCATTTAAATCTTGAAATAATCGAATGACGACCGGCTACCAAGTGAAGAGCCGGCAAACAAACGGCTAGTCGGACGGAAACGCAACATTCGAAACGGCCGAAATTCGATACGCGTCTGCTTGCTGATCGAAAACTCCTGTTTCGATTCCAATCAGCTCGTCGGACAACTTCGGCTGTGTACACACCTGGACAACTGTAGCCCATGAATAATCATCTAAAATCTAAACCGTGTTTTTTTTTGGGACTACGAGCGCTTCGAGAAATTCGAGTGGTCGGCGGTTGTTTGGAAATTTTTTCGGTGAATTGAGGAAGCTTGCGATAGGGGGAGGTTGGGGAAATTTGGGAAATAGGAGGTTCTATATTTTGAGAAATTCGAGGATTTTTATTATTGGAAGATTAGCGAAATTTATGAATTTGGAAATTTGGGAAAGTTGAGATATTTGAAAATTTTGAAAATTCGATACTGTTGAGAATTTGGGAATTTTGAAAACTCGAGACGTTTGAGAAAATGGAATATTGAGAAGTTTGAAATATTCGAGAATTTGAAGATTTGATGAATTTGAGAAAATTGAGAATTTGTAGAATTAGAATAATAATCATTGATAGAATAATAAATGCTGTTGCATACATAATACAGTACAGTACAGATCCAACAAATATATCTACAAACCAATATCACGGCTTTACACTGGAAAGTTTATCGAAATACATATGTATTACCTGGTCGCATTAAGGTTGATTTATGGTCGAGTTATACTACTTACTCAAGCACGGAACGTTTCTAGAACTGTTGTAATTCTGCAAATCATTAAGTTTCCATCATCACTGCATGAACAATAACTCATTTACATCTTTGAAATATTGCAGTAGCTTCGATTTAACAATATTGGTATGTTAACTATTTTAGAACGATTAATGATAAATATTAGGGTTGTTGAATGAAGAGAAGAAAATGTATAAAGAGTAATGTTATTATAATATTATTTTACATTATATGATTGATTTAGAAAGTAATTGGATATTTAGATATTTGGAAAATTGGAAATTTTGAACGTTGAAAGTATACGAAATTTGAAGTTTGACAATTTTGAAATATTTGGAAAATTTTAAAAAGTGGAATGATAGAAAGGGAGAAAGAACGTTAATTTTTTAATTGAAAAATAGAAAGCTGGAATAATTAGAAAATTGTAAAATTGAAAAATAGGAGAATCAGAGAATTAAAGAATTGAAAAATTGTAAAATTCAACAATGAAGGATAGGAAAATTGAAAATTGACAAATTAAAAAATTGCGATTGAAGAATTTAAAAATTGAAGAATTGAGAATTGACAATTGAAGAATTGAAGAATTGAAGAATTGAAAAATTGAAGAACTGAGAAATTGAAAAATGCAAAATTGAAGAGTTGGGTAATTGAAAATTGAAGAATTGAAAAATCCAAAATTGAAGAGTTAGGAAATTAAAAATTGAAAAATTAAAACACTGAAGAATTGAAAAATCCAAAATTGGAGAATTGAAAAATCCAAAATTAAAGAATTGGATAATTGAAAAATGCAGAATCGAAGAATTGGAAATTGAAAAATTAAGAAATTAGGTAATTGGGAAATTGGAAAATGGAGGAATTGAAAAATGTAAAATTGAAGGACTGGGAAATTGGAAATTGAAAAATTGGAGAATTGTAGAAGTGAAAAATTGACGAATCTGAGAATTGAAAAATTGAAAAATTGAAAAATTGTAGAATTGAAAAATGAAAAACTGTGAAAATGGAAAAATGGAAAAATGGAGAAATTGAAAAACAGCAAATCTTATAATTCAAAGAATCGTAAACCTATCAATAAAGCAAAAAGACTAACTCTTCAAAGGTACAAATTATATAATTTGAATCACCCTCAAAGTACATGTAATAAATCCCAATCCAAACTTCGCCATTCGTTATCGTATAAAACGTAACCTTCGAGTATTCCCGGTCCTTTGCTTTGTTACGCTCGCAAAATTTCATACAACTTCTCGGCAAAGCCTTATTAAGCCTCGACAAATTCACCGTTGAATCGAGTTTCTGTGTTTCGTCGAGGATCCGTGCTTCCACGGTCGTTCATCGATTTCCTATGTTCTCCAAGCTTATTGGTTATCGGTGGCCATTGGTTATATCAGTTGCTAAGAGCAAGATGGTGGCCAGGAAAAAAGGATATCGGCCCGATCTGTTCCACGATTCTTATCAACTTACTTTTATCGATGATGAAGAAGCTTATTCTTCCAGAGGAGTTCAAATATAAACCGGAAGCTTTTTCTTTCGGATAGGCGAATCGACGTCGTGGAAGACATCGATATCTACCATCTTTTTTCAACCGACGCTCGATATTTCGCCTCTGTACCTCTTGCCTATAATGCTTCCACCGTTTTTTGCCCGATTTTTCCTCGACATAAATCATGCTACGACAGAGAGGATTTAACTCGAAACTTTATTAAGACGTGTTTCGCTCAAACTATTCCAAATGAGAATTCAATTGAAGCTCGGATATTCGATAATCCACTTGATGTTAATTTCGATTCTGACAAGACTTTTTGTGGAGACGAAAATAATTATCAAGATTATCTTTGGGTTCTCTTTTTATTTTATATATGGTTTCAAAGTTGAATTTGATGTTGAAATTATATTTTAAAATTATTTGGGAACATTTACTTAATTTAATTTCTGTAACAAAGTCATCCTTACATTCGTATATTAATTTACATCATAAAACAGTTAAATATACGACATAAGATATGGGCTTTATTAGCCTTAACGTTGACAGAAGGATATTTTTCCGACAGCGAACGATAATTTTTATCACCCCCTTTTTCGCCAACAAGAAGTTTGCATTAACATGCGTTTCCTCCATCGTTCTTCATTTCGTTGCGGAAAATATTTCCCTTTTTCCCGTCCGCGAACTTTATTCTTTCTAATCTCAATCCGTGGCGGCGATAAATTATCAAACGGGAAACAACGAGTTTATTTTTCCCGGTTTTGGACGTATCGCGTGTTACCGAGATTGGCCACAGTTTCATATGTGTTTACAACACGCACCTTATAATCTCGAAAGTGCATCGTGACAATATATTGTACGGGGTTGACGGGTTCGAGAGACGGGAGCGCACCTTAAATGTAGCGGTAGATCAACACCATCTCTGTACAGGACACGAATTCCAGGAATTCCCATTAAAATACCGGGAAATTTCAAATGAAATTGCTTTCGTTACGTTGTCCTCATCCAAATTTATTAGCTCCTTGAGGACTCCCTCATTATTTCGGACCGTGTGTTTTTCAGTATTTTTTTTAAATGGCACTATTTGTCAGAGATTCTTTAATTTTATTTCTGTTTTGTCATTTTAGTTTTTTAACATTAGTTTCATGTTTAATCGGTCGATAGTTTCACAGTCGATTACTTAACTTCAAGGTGATTTTTAAATTTTTTAAATAAAATCATATTTAAATATTTTGACAATATTTTAGTTTCAGTTTATAATTGGACATTTATACATAATTTATTGTATTTGTCATGGGAAAAATTTCGCTGAATGATTTCATATAAGTATTGAATTAATGTAAGTGTGCTGTATATGTACATATGATACTTCATTCGATTTTTGCAATATTCATAACTTGTTATATGTCAGTTTTATTGTGTAACTAAAGAATGTCACTGAACGATTTTATTCAAGTATTAATTTAACATAAATGAAAGTGTACTATATATGTGCATATAATACTTCATTTTATATCTGTCCATAATTTATTATATGTTAATTTGTATCATATAAATAAAACATCTTTTGAAACAGAATCTCAATTCAGTAATAAATTAGTAAATTAATGAAAGTCAGTTAAGTGCACGTTCTATATTAGGTACAATTACCCGGCACAATTCTGTTTCAACAATTCAATAAAGAACCACAACGTATCTAATACAGAATCCACTTAGTTTCTTACTGCTTCACTAGTTTCTCCATTTGCTTTCAATTCAACCCCATTACCGTTCAATTTAATAAATAAAAATCGATACAGTATGAAGCTTCCACGTTGCTAATGAACAACCTGTAGGTACATAACATCCTCGATTCTTAGTTTGCTTTAAAAATAAGTGGATCATGGAATTTTAGGAGCACGATATGAAAAGCTAACATTTGAGATCGTTATTTCATGGACAAAATTGGCATAGTCAGAACAAAGTTAGATAAATGTGATAGAACATTTTGGACCCAGGGACTTTTCCAAGAACAAGGTTTTGAAGATTTAACAACTGAATATTTAAAAAAAATTTGAAAACTTAAGACGTTTCTTGATGCAACTACATAAACTACCTCAGGCTACATTTCGGTCTTCAGAGACAGTACTTAAAAATTTGATACAATGTTTTTAATCTTCAAGTTTTACTACATCTTTTTAATACCTTCAAGTTTTCATTGCACCTCTTTTCTTCAAGTCTTTCATACATCTTCAACATGTATTAAATATACCTTCAATAAAATTTAGAATTTTATACAACTCGTATGTGAGTAGCTTTTTTTTAAAGCCATTCGTGTAGTATCAAACAGATGGCCATTTGCAATTGTACTTGACTAGATACTATTATTATAAAGCTATTAAACACAGAATAAAGACAGAATCTCCCTTCGTTACTTATATTTTAAGAAAATTACATATCAACTGTCATTTTGTTGTTAAGGTTTTTGGTATGTTACATAAAGCCACTCGTATAATATCAAACAGTCGGCCATTTGCAATTGTACTTGACTAGATACTATTGTTATAAAGCTATTAATCACATAATATGACCAAGATCCTCCTCCGTTACTTATATTTAAAAAAAATTATAGTTACGTTAATATTACATTGTTACGCTACACGTCGCACAGAAAGAGTTGCGATAAAAGCGTCACACCGCATTTTTACGTCAAACCGTATTACTTTAACCACTTTCTACACATTCTGTACTTGATCCATGTCCATAATGTATTTAAAATTCATTTTTATTTCCCCATATTTCACACGACGTATCTAAAATTTATTTTGATTTCCCCATCTGTCATATGATGCACGTATTATATGATACATTTAAAATTCATTTTTATTTCCCCATTTCTCATATGATCTATCCATTTAAAATTCATTCCGATTTCCTCATCTTACATTCTGAAAGCATCCTTCTCGTGTTTCTACGTCCTTCTGTGCTTCCGTGCACGGAACATTGACAAACTTTCCATAACGAAGTTCGACTGGATCTAAACTAATGTAAGTTATTTGACCTCATATTGGTCACTACTGCAAACTCGGTTATACGTTCAACTTCGTCTGATTGGTACTCCTTGGTGCGCGTCCGGAGTTCGGATAACCGCGGCTATATTTTATCCTTGTTCAAAGAAGACAAATACTCGTTGTTAGATTAATAGTTCTTTTTAACAATGTTTCTATTTATGTTCAAGGAAATTTGGACTGGAGTGACACTTTGTGTACTAATAATTCTAATCGAACCATCGATACTTTCGTAACTGTACATACGCATGGACTCCATAACTGTGCACACACATGGACTCCATAACTGTACATTATATGGACCCTATACAGTTTGCTGATTTAATACAAGTTTATGTACAGTATGAATTTTATAATAGAAATAGTAACAAATTTATACTGTTTATACTATTTGCTTATTCACAAAGAAGTACGCTAGGTGTACCGGTTAATAATTCCACCACCATCACTAGCTATACTGCCCTTCAAGTTGTGCCCTCCCTAATTGTTCACATTTTGAGAGAAATCGAGCCATTTTTCGATACTGTTGTGTTGCTGGAAAAGCCATTGATGACAAGTGGTAGTCCGAAAGGGTCAAGTCTGGTCACTATGGCCGGTGGGGCAAGACCGACCAAGTGCAGAAATTGTGCCTTTAACCGTTTTCTGTGTGTGATGCGGCGTTGTGTTGCAAAATCACTTTTCCGTGTCTTCTAGCCCAATCTGGACTTTTCGATCAATGCATGGTTCAAACTGATTATTCGTTGACGGTAGCGATGGGTATGAACTGTTTTCACGTGTTTTCTGCTCATGATGACACCTGATCCCAAATAGTATTGTCTTCCGAAGTGATTCTTGCGGTCGATGGTTGTGTCAACCATTTTTGCGTTTTTCCCAAAGTAGAACCAAAACGTATCGCGTTAGACAGTAAGTTTCCACAAGACACTCGCGTTTTTCTTTTGATCGAACACGAAAACTGCAACTATTTGGTTTGATACTAGACACACCACAAAAAATAAGAGTAACTTTAGTCCTCTAACAATCGTGCAAGGGACTTGTATCTAAATGGAAGCTACGAAGGATATTACGAAAGTTACGTAAATTGAATACATTGCAAGAATAGTTGTATGGCAACCCTTTCCGCATAGTATTCGAAACACGTCTAACGAAACTTAGATATTGAAATTAGTCGGAATTCGTAAGTACATATTGAAACTTTATCCCTGTTTGACGTGTCTATTCCCACACGATCCCTCTTATTATTGAGTCTGGAGATCCAGATCCCACAGCATTAAGTGAAATTCCCTTGGCTTTCCACGTAATGTGAGCCCGGCGCAAACACTTCCGCAAGGAAGCTGTGCAATGTGTTTCGTGTGCCATCATGCTACGTGCAATTCTACTGTCGAAGTGACGTAATTACCGCAATTATGTCACTCGAGTGTTCCAGCTTTTTACGAGAAAACAGTCATTTTCTATCGACAACATTTTTCAAAAGCTCAGACAGTCAATCCTCGATTTCATGCTCAATTTAATCCTCCACTTTTATTCTTTCTGACATTTCATTTTTAAACGACCATTTGCACGAAAATCACCTATTCAGTGTTTTTTAATTTCGTTTCTAATATTTCATTATTTGCTTTCATGAAACTTTATGCAATTAGCTTCATGCAAGAATCGACTAATTTAATTTCATGAAACTTCATGCAATTAGCTTCATACAAGAATCGTGTAATTTATAATTAATTCGCAAGATGCATAACATAAGTTAACAATGCTATAACGAGGAAGACGGACGCAAGAAGGAAAATCATAGTCCGCTTCTTGGGAACAGACATTTTCCGCGATTACCGGGAGCAAGTCATAATCGAAGCCATAAACAGCTGTAATGGAAACCGGGACAAATAGAGGACGAAAAAGCTTGCGAGCAATCGCGTCAATTTCGTGCTTTTGCCGCGGAATCCGTTTACGAAGTAAAGTAGACCGGCAGAATGTTTATTAAGTATAATTGTGATAATTGTGTCAGTGTGGCAGTAGAGTTCGCGGTTTTGCTCGATGACAAAAACGGAATGTATTTCCGGCTTCCACGCGGAAGTTTTTCACGCTTGGGTTGCGTTACGAGAGAAAATATGGGGTACAGTAGATTCTCATTAGATTGCAACCTCCATATAGATATTTCTCTAGTTTTCCTGCTGTCCACGTAAACTTTCACTAGTTACATTGTTACCTTTATGTAGATTTTCAATAGTTATGTTGCCACCTCCACGTACAGATTCTCTAGTTAGATTGCATCATTCACATAAATTTTCACTAGTTGTATTACCACATTCAGATAGACTTTCTCTAGCTATATTACATCATCCAAATACATTTTTTTAGTTATATTGCCACTTTCATACAATTTTCTCCAATTATATTGCCACCATCGAAAAATTTCCTCCTGTTATATGGCAACAGACTTTCTCTAGTTATATTGCCACTTCTCACAATTTTCTCTTGTTATACTGCCGTTATCCGAAAACTTTCTCTAATTATATCGCCACATTCACATAGATTTTCTCTAGTTATATTGCCACCATCAGAAAATTTCCTCTAATTATATTGCCATTTTTATTTATTATTAATTTTATTTTATTTATATCAATTCTAAATACATTTTATTCAGTCAAAATCACCGAAACTGATTTTAAAACCGTTGAATAGGTTTTCACTACAAATATTTGACCATATGACAGTTAAATAACGTACGAAGCATCAAAAGTGAAAAATATACAATTTTATGCGAAATTACCACTGTGAATTTGACTTTCAAGTACATACAAATGTTCCAGATGTGAAAACTGTTCGTAGAAGCTGACTGCGAAACTGCAAAATCCATTGATCGAAATCGATATTTGATTCGTATCACGGTTATGAGCGTGTTTTTTTTTTCACAACATGTAAAGTCCGTAGAGCGTAGCATTCCGTGCAATTTGTTTTCATGTACCCTTGATTTAGAAACATTCGAATGGCCCGGTAAATTGTTAGCCCATTCACAATACCGTTCTCACGCAGTCTATTGATTTCCTTTCATGAATCGGTATCAAAGAAAAATTTTATTTTACTCTTTTTTATTTGATGTAGGAATTTGGAAATTTTGGATTTGAAATTTTAGGGTTAGAAAATTTAGAAATTTACATGGTATAAGATTTGGAAATTTGGGATTTGAGATTTTGGAAATTTGAAAATTTGGGGTTTGAGAATTTAGAAATTTGGATGTCCTAATATTTGGAAATTTGGAATTTGAGATTTTGGAAAATTGAAAATTTCAATTTAAAAAATTTAGATTTGGATGTTATAACATTTAGCAATTTCGGATTTGGGATTTTGGAAATTTGAAAATATTGATTTTTGGGAATATACAAATTTGGATGTTACAACATTTAAAAAGTTAGTATTTGCAATTTTGAGAAATTTTTACATTTCCAAATCTCTAAATTTCCCAATACTAACATTTCAATATTGCAATTAAATACCACAATTCATTTGCATTCCAAATATCATTAATTTAAAATATTAATTCTTTTATTTGCACTACCTTTTCACTACAAAATTAAAAAACGTTGCTCAAGATCATTATCTACAAATGATTCAAAAGACACAATCACAAAGTAATGATACAATAGCACCTTTAATTTCAACTTTGCGTGCCCGCTCAATTTCTATCGAATTGGAGGTAATTTTTACGTAGCAAGTCCTCCATTGTTCCATCACAGATGTTAAAATTCAGCAAACGTTCTGACAATTCCCATCACGTATATTTGAGATGTTAAAGCAGAATAAAAACCGAAATCACCGGGCTTACCGATGGGATAAAGCTAAAGCTTTCTGACGAACCTCAAATTGTAAATATATGGAATTTGAGTTAGATATGTGAGCTGCCTTTAGAGCAGCTAAAATGAGAAATAAGTGTGGACTACGAAATTCGATCAAATTGTCTTCTTCCAATTTCATATCGTCGTACTATTTATAAATATTTCAAAATTTTAGTTCGATAAGTTTCATCAATTTTTATCAATGTTCATCAATTTTCACCAGTGGTCGTCCATTTTCATCAATGACCATCAATTTTCATCAATGTTCCTCAATGTTCATCAATGTTCATCAATGTTCATCAATGTTCATCAATGTTTATCAATGTTTATCAATTTTCATCAATGACCATCAATTTTCATCAGGGGTCATCAATTTTTATCAGTGGTAATAAATTTTCATTAATGGTTATCAATGATCATGAATGTTCATCAATGTTCATCAATGTTCATCAATTTTGATAAATTTTCATCAATTTCATAAATGACATCAATTTTTAGCGTTTTCATCAGTTTCATCAATTTTCAAGTTCCTTAAAACTATGTATTTTATTATGCGACCTGATTTAACCCATGTAATCTCCACAAGGAGCTTGCGAAAAAGATCGTCGCACTTCGACAATTGTTCAGACACCGAGAAGTGACTCGAAAATTCCGGTGGATCGCGCGAGCGTGTTTAAATTCCGTTCGCGAGCACGCTTGTCGTTCCTTAAGAGGCGTTGAGGATTTTGCAAAAATATAATGGCCGGTAATGCCAGGACCCTGTATTAAATTTAATCCGTAACGGAAGACCCGTAAACGTCGCACGGAGGGGCGGTTTCATGGTGTAAGCAGGGGGATAAAGAAAGGGGTGAGGATAAAAAGAAGCGAAATGAAAGCATCCCGCGCGTATGCAAATGGGTCGGTTGCGCAGCTGCGACGACGAGCACGCTATTCTGATTCGCATAGAACAGCACGACGAAAGCTCGTAACGATTTTCTCTCGTATAAAAATGAAGCGAGAGATATCAGCGACTTCCTCCGCAGGAGGAGCTCGTGCGCATCGTGCCCTCTCGTCTTTCGCATCGAGTTTTTTTCTGAATATGCACGGCCCTGCACGTCGGCCTCTTATTTATTCTGCTGCGACACTTAGCCCGATGCTACACAGCCACCCGTCAACTAACACACGTGTGTACAACTGCCTGCAACGTAAGCTTCCTTCGACTTTTAAGTATTGTACACTTTGCAAGTTTTTCGATTACTACACTTTTGTATTTGTACTATTTATGGACTTTCAGAATTTCGAATTTTTCGATTCGTGAAGTTTCAAATTTTTGTATACTCAAATTTATGCATTTTCAAGATTTTAGGTCAGGAGATTCATGAGGTTTCATTATTAATGTTTTCAGATCACTAAATTTTTAAGTTTTCAAGTGCCTACATTTTTAAATATCCAAATTCCTAAATTTTCTCATCTCCAAAACTCTAGATCTTCAACTTTCTAGGTCTTCAACTTTTTGAATCCCTAAGTAGACTCCTGTATCCCTAAATTCCCACATACTTATTGTTAGAATTCTACATCCTTAGATACCTATATTCCTTAACTATCACATCCCTAGGTTCTTGACGTCCCTAAATAGACCTTACATTCCTAAATTTTTGTATCCCTAGATCCCTAAGTTACCAAACCCCTAGAACTATAGATCCTATCATCCCTTGCTTAACCGCGGTTAAGTATAATCGGAGTGCAGAACCGCGAATAGACGAAACCGTGGATAAGTGGAACCGCGGATACATGAAACCGTGGATACGAGGAATCGCGGATAAGTGGAACAGAGGGTATGCGAGACCACGAGTAAATCACGAATTTGTGAGACCGCGGATAAGTGGAACCGCGGATAAGTAGTACCGCGGATAAGTGGAACCGCGGATAAATGAAACCGCGGATAAATGAAACCGCGGATAAGTGGAACGGAGAATATGCGAGACCGCGAGTAAATCACGAATTTGTGAGACCGTGGATAAGTGGGACCACGGATAAATGAAACCGCGGATAAGGGGAACCTCGGGTGTTGAATTCGATTACGTTAAAAAGATCCGCCTTGTAAAATTCATCTCCATTCTGAAGGAGACATCAAACGGGAGGAGAATGACAGATTAGTCGGAAAAGAGATTTCTTTCTTTTAACCATGATACTTATCTTCGAAGGAAACTTCATTTTGCTCATCATCTCCACCGGATTATCGATCAAACGACTCTTTCATTCGAGTTTTTTATGACACAAGAAATATCGTCATAACGTAGGACGTTTATTAGGTCAATCCATAAATTCAGCTCGTTGACTTTATGTTCGTTATAATATAAGAGTTTCGTGTCTTTTCGAAAACTTTTAACGCGAGTTGTCGCAGAATGTGAGAGATCGTGACAGTAATGTCGCTTTCAAATTCAAGTACAAGCGAAATCGAATCTAGAAATCTATATCTAAATTCACTTTGCACCATAATTAACGGATATCATTATCTAATCGATACGCGGATAATTAACAATCTTCATTATTGCAGCTTATTATTTAGCTGAGTTTACATGCTTCTGCAATTTACACAAATTTGAACGAATGAACATAAACTTGTTCGTATAAACAGAATTGTTTACGTGTCCAATTTAGTTTGCGCGCTTCTTTGCTGGTTAATTTTCTACAATTACACTATGCACGTGTTTAATTATACTATCTTTTTTATTGACGCAATTATAAAATTGCAAAATGGATGGTAAAATATGAAGGAAAAATTTTAGATACAATTACACAAATTAATTGACCAAGTTACCACAAACTGCACAAGTATACGCCTATCAACGAGTTTGTTTCCAGTTAAACAAAAAAGCTGCATCGAACTTTCATTGAATAACAGGCAAAATGATCAGAATACAGCATCGTTACAGAAGTTAACCAGATTGTTAAATTGAAACTTCGAGCTGTTCCTCGCAAAGGAAACAGTGGAACTTAAAACTTGAAACTCTTAGACAGTATTAACTGTAAAAAGTTTTCCAATCAAAAGCCACTTGATTGGAACATGTTCATGGGGAAAAGAAGCCCGAAGAAACGAAGAACGTGAGAGACCTTTTGTTACAGCATCGATTCAAAAATATTATTTGAAGTAACGTATTTTATACCGTCTCTCCTCGAAAGATTATTTCAAAGCTTTTATAAACGTTTAATATTGTACTTTTGAGATATTCTGTTATAAGAGCTCAACCCCTTTGCTCGATAATATCGTGACGCAATCGTGACGCACTACGACGCAATCGTGATGCCACAAGAACGTGCTCGTGACACACACATGACGCACCAATGACGCAATCAGGAAGCAATTGTGACGCAAACGTGAAACAATTGGGATGCGTTCGTGACGCATCCGTGACGCACCCATGATGTAATGATGACACACTCGTGACGCACCCATGACGCACTCCTGACTCACCCCTGACGCACCCGTGGCGCATCTATGACGCACCCCTGACGCATCCGTGACGCACCCATGACGCACAGCACAGTTCAAATGTGAAAAATTAGACCCGTATTTTCACCGCAATTCAATTTCCTATTCGATTGTAATCATAATCAAAATTCGGATTAAAAATAAAGGGGCCTTGTACATTTATAAAACGCACTAAAGGAATAATTAGGTAAGTACAAACGACGTGACTGTTCGGAAAATTTGTTTCCAAAAGAAAAACGAGTGTTCGTTGCATTCGTAGCACCGTGAATATCCTCTATTCGAAAACATTTCGGTTTAACACCGATTTCAATATCTTCCAACGACCCTTTAAATCGCAACTCTTAAGCTTAGCCCTCAGATATTTTCCGAAATTGCCCTGAACTCTCACCCGGTCCAAATTGCCTTTCCTAAAACGTGACCATTTCTACGCCCCTACGGTGTTCGCAAAGTGATGTGTATCTAAATAGAAATCGTCTCTGCCCGTAGATCTACATAATCGATAAAGTGTCCGTTTCATTTTCGTTCGGAGTTTATTTCCGTATATATTTCGCCTTATAAATACGTCAGTGGCGATCCGATATTCCGATCGCGTATTCCAGTAAGCCGATTTGTCAGTTCGGTATCATAAATTCGTGGACAGAAATTTAAACGAAGAGTTATTAGGTAATTAATTATTAACGTATGTACTATTAATACTTATAACAGCAAGGAGGATATCATCTGACTTTTAATGATGATTTAGGAGAAATATGCTAGGTCTATGTATAGAACTTGAGACATTCTTAACATGAAGCATTCCAAAACTTCAACTGACTCAAACTAAAAATGATACAAACATAATACTTTAAATTTGATGCATCCAAACTTGAAGCATTCTGAACCTAAACTGTTTTGAACTTGAAGGACTCTGAATCTAAACGGTTCCAAACTTGTAGCGTTCTGACCTTAAAACACCTAAAACTTGAAGTGTTCCAAACTGTATCCTAAGCTTCAAGCGTTCTAAACATAGACAGTTCTCAACTTACTCCAATCTTAACTTAAATCACGAAACTTGAAACATTCTAAACGTGGTACCACATTTTTAACTCATACTTTCGAATCCCAACCCAATATCTGCACCGGACCAAAACACTTACCAAGAAGCTCCATATTTAATGCTATTAACTATGCATAAATCTGAAACTAGTAAATGTACTAATACTTGTGGACAATGTGAGAGTACTAATACTTGTGGACAAGATGAGTGTCTTAATACTTGTGGACAATGTGAGAGTACTAATACTTGTGGACAAGGTGAGTGTCCTAATACTTGTGGACAATGTGAGAGTACTAATACTTGTGGACAAGGTGAGTGTCCTAATACATGTGGACAATGTGGGAGTACTAATACTGTGGACAATGTGAGAGTACTAATTCTTGTGGACAATGTGAGAGTACTAATACTTGTGGACAATGTGAGAGTACTAATACTTGTGGACAAGATGAGTGTCCTAATACTGTGGACAATGTGAGAGTACTAATACTTGTGGACAAGGTGAGTGTCCTAATACTGTGGACAATGTGAGAGTACTAATACTTGTGGACAAGGTGAGTGTCCTAATACTGTGGACAAGGTGAGTGTCCCAATACTTGTTGACAAAGTGAGTGTCCTAATACTTGTGGACGAGGTAAGTGTCCTAAACAAAATGAGTGCCCCCACACTTATGACCGAGGAAGACTAGTGAGTGTCCCTAAAGCTAGAAATTGTATATTATCGATAGAATCTTGAATCGGTGACCAATCCTCCAGCTACACTACTGTAGAAGACCTAACAATTCGATTAACATATGCAAGTTCAGAAGAGAAAGATCAATTATAAGAAGTGACGTGTCGACGAGGCAAGCTCGCGAATAACTCGCGTTAGCCTGGAAACGCAATATAAATCAGCCGTAGCCGGTTTCGAATCACTTTGACCGTCCATATTGTAATCCACGGGCCAAATGAAGCTGTCTGTTACAGAAATCGCATTATCATGGAAATTCTCAGTTCGCAGAGAATAGTACCTGCATACTGGAGAGCCATTGTACGGTCGAGATTATATTGCTTTGATTATATCGTCGAATCGAGGGAACAAAGATTACGTTCGCGATGCATTGTTGGGAATGTTCCTTTTCGCTAGTCGTTTTCACTCTCTCTGACTCGTTTTAATAACGAAAATGGAATTGTCGTCATTTGCTTGGATCCTTTGATCGAGGAGCCCGATATTCTACGGAATTACGCGAACGTTTGTACAGACGTTCTTAACGTACAAAACCTGCTGAATATTGAATTGTATTTTGGATACACAGCTTCGGATTCATGGCACAAGAGGAACATAAATTTCGCAATTAAGAGAGATGCTATTGAATTAAATTACTCGCTTTAATTATGCGGTATGTTTAGATTGCGGGTTTAGTTTCGCTATATTTGTAGAACATAATATTATAGTATAATCAAAAATATAAATTATATTACTATTTTTAAAAATTTAACAAATTCGATGCTTCAATATCTCGATTCTACAGATTTGCAATCTTTTTCAAAATTTCACGGATTAAAAATTTTCGTGAGTGGCATATTTTGCACGAAATCAACGTTTTAGGATTGTTATGAGATATTTAATAATAA
Organism: Megachile ligniseca; assembly: GCA_945859555.1. Lineage (NCBI taxonomy): Eukaryota > Metazoa > Arthropoda > Insecta > Hymenoptera > Megachilidae > Megachile > Megachile ligniseca. Next base: position 5,854,779 of record OX243792.1, read on the forward strand.
CAGCTCGCAATCGTTAAAATGTTTTCTATGCAGATTGACGCTTCGGTAATTATTGTCTCTTCTGGCGTCTCAACTTCATCTTTTTGCAGAGACAATATTAATGGCGCTATTGTTCCGAAAACGATCCTCACGAATTTAGGTCTTCAAAGACGACAGCAGCTCGTTCCGCTTGGCCTAACTCAATTCCCTACCTTCAACTCCATCCTCGACTTTTGAGAAGAGCACTGAGCGAATTTCGAACTAACAACTTGCGAGAAACTGTAGAACTTATACTTTAATGAAGTAGTCTGCCATGATTTGCAACATCAAAGATGAATACTTTTTTTTTTAATATCGTAAACATGAAGTTCTATCGGATGGTTGATGTACGCAAAAATATTTGGATCACGAGAAAAACTATGTAAGAACTTTCTAGTGAATATTTGTTCACTTCCCAAATTTGAAATTTATACTTTAATGAAGTAGTTTGCCATTTGCAACATCAAAGATAAATATTTCATCTTTGCTTTTTCCTACCTTTAATGTCAACCTGAGGTCCCGCTAGATGGTTTCACGTTGCGAAATCAGCATCATAAAATTGTGTGAAATACAAATTTGTTCATTTCCAATTTGCAAATTCTAATTCACAAAATTTCTTTATTTGTTCTGACTTCAAATTTTAATCACTATTTCTGGAACTCAGAAATTTTCAATTAGTCAAGTTTTCTATTATCCAAGTATTCAATTATTCAATTATTCCATTGATCAATTGTTCAATTTGTCAATTTATCAATTGTTCAATTTTTCAATTTTTCAATTTTGCAAGTTTCCAATTGTTCAATTATTCCATTGTTCAATTTTGCAAGTTTTCAATTTTTCAATTATTCAGTTTTGCAAGTTTTCAATTACCCAAGTATTCAATTATTCAATTATTCCATTGTTCAATTGTTCAATTATTCCATTGTTCAATTATTCAATTATTCCATTGTTCAATTTTTCAATTTTGCAAGTTTTCAATTTTTCAGTTATTCAGTTTTGCCAGTTTGCTATTTTCAAATTTTCAATTTTGTAATTTTGCCACTTTTCCAGTTTTTCAATTCTTCAATTCTTCAATTTTTCAATTCTTCAATTTTTCCATTCTTCCATTCTTCAATTCTTCAATTCTTCAAATTTCCAATTTTTAAATCCTACGAATTTTCTGTGCATCAATTTTTCAATTCTTCTTTCTGAATTTCTGAGCTTCCATATTTAACTTTTCACAAGTCATCACATCTCTCAAGCCTTCAAATTCACAAAATTGTAAAATTTTATATTTGCAACTAGCCTAATTCTCAAATCCCTACACCTCCATTAAAGAGAAAAGTTTCGCTCGTAATGCACTCGGAGATCGCACGCATAATTTCTCCACGGGAACGAAGCTCGCCGCGGTTTCCAAACAGCGTCAACTTTTACTATACACGTTCGCGCCGAACTACCGGTATAAAAAAAGGAAGCGTGTTCGCAACTTTCGTAATTTATGGTACAGCTTGGCGGCGGCCATGAAACGCGGTTTCGCCGTTTCCACGACTGCTCGTCATTCTCGTCATCGTTAATTCGCTGAGTAAATCGCTTTCCACGGGCTGAATTTTTATCGTTATCGCGCAGAAACCGCCTGTACGCCGGTCGTTTCTTCTTATCAACCGTTGAATTTTAATTAATCAACACCGAACCGGCTATCGTCCATGTTAAAATCACGATGGAACGAACAGGCGAAAATTAACGCCTCGTGTTATAACGCGTAGCCTTTCAATGAGGTCATGAAAGTTAACTTTCTCGACATTCAATTACACCTTTCTTGGTTTAATTGCGATTTATTATGAGTACCGAGGAAATAAGCTGTTCTGACTGATTTTTATGTTTGTGCGATATAGTGAGTGGCTGTTGTACATGTACCAATTACATGACTTTAGGTAGACAAGTTTTATTTAGACATATTTTATACTTTTGAATTGTTGAGTGCTTTAGTCTTTGAATTATCGAATTTTCTAATTCTAACATTTACAAATTTTTAATATTTCTAATTATTAAATTCGCAAATTTACAAATTCTCAAATTGATTAATTTTCAAATTTCCAAATTCCTAAACTTACAAATTCTCAAATTGGCTAATTATCAAAGTTCCAAATTCCTAAACTTACAAATTCTCAAAATTCCAAATTCTTAAATTTTCAAATTCTCAAAATTCCAAATTCTCAAAATTCCAAATTCTTAAAATTACAAATTCTCAAAATTACAAATTCTGAAAATTACAAATTCCCAAAATTCGAAATTCTCAAAATTACAAATTCTCACAATTACAAATTCTCAAAATTACAAATTCTCAAAATTACAAATTCCCAAAATTACAAATTCTTAAAGATCCAAATTCTGAAAATTCGAAATTCTCAAAATTACAAATTCGCAAAATTACAAATTCGCAAAATTACAAATTCTCCAAATTCCAAATTCTCAAAATTTGGAGTCTCCATATTTTCTCATTTCCAAAATTTCACCAAATTTCATTAAAAAAACTGAAGGTCACCTTCATTTCCCAAAAAGTGTTCTAAATACAAAAATTAAATATTAGCTAATAAGTATTGCACATAAAAAGTTGATATAGTTCCACAAATATTGTAAATGCTTAATAGATATTGCAAAGCTTCTACAATCCAACTAATATTCCTAAACACCACTGTACTCAACGATCACGCTACTTTCCGTACCAAACATTTTCGAACTGCTAATTGATGGTTTGATAACGTGTTACCAGTTAATTACCGTTTGTTAACAATTACGAGATCAGGTACATCGAAGTTCGCGTGACACGTGACTCTGATTATTGTTATAACTTAAAACGACCCCAAATGAATAGGTGGAGGCTTCGTGTAAAAGCTTTGCTAGCGATAAGCTCTCAGCTTTCTCGTTAACCCTTTTTCTCTCTATCCCTCTTTCAACATTGCCGGCGTTTAATACAGCGCCAGCTGACGCGTTTCCAAAGACGAGGCTTTCTTGATACCAATGAGGAAATCAGATAATGATCAACCAGCGTGCTGAAGTTTACTCTGTCTTCACGATATATGTATACACTCGCGGAACGTCTCTCACGAAAATGCTTGCGTTTCGGATCAAATGCAGAATCGATTCGAGTTTACAAAATACATATTGGCCTTACGTGAAATGTTGTCCTCGTAAGTTGGACTGTGATAGTACTTCTCACATATATGTTGAATTATCAATTCAATTACCGTGATGCAGAGAGATGGCACTAGTAATTTTCACTGTTGTGGAAATTATATGATTATTGATTTATGAATATTTCAGTATTATTTGAAGACTACAGCTACAATTATAAATTTTCAAACTGACTAATTTATAAGGTGGTTCTATTAAGTATGACAATACTTTCATATTTCAGATTTGAAAGTTTGAACATTTCGTACTTGAAAGTTATGAAATTAATATTTTTATTAATATTTAAATTAATATTCAAGTATTCAAGTATTCAAGTATTCAAGTATTCAAGTATTCAAGTATTCAAGTATTCAATTATTCAATTATGCAATTATTCAAGTATTCAATTAATCGATTTCTCGAATTTACAACTTGTCAAGTTTTTAAATTTTTTAAATTTCAGAAAATTGTTCAAACAAAAACATGTACACGCTATATAAGTTTATGCGATAAACACGAATCTAAAATTACTGACAAATATTTCTATAACATAATATTTTATTAGAGCAATATTCTGCCCGCCGAAACGAAATCATCCATGTCAATCATTTCCGCAAACCTCTGTCTCCGTTTTCCGGAGATTTTCAACGTAGCCAATTTTTAATACACTCTAACGTAAAATTGAAAGAAAATTTTCTCTCGAGGATAAATCGAAACGAAAGGAAAACATTGGACATGGATTCGCGGCGAAATGGACCCTCGGAATAAAGGAACGCGTTAACACGGCGAACATCGAAAGCATTACGTATATTTGTCTCGTTAAAGTTGAATTTTCCCTGCGAAATTGTTGTTGTTACTTGGCCGAAAATAAAAGACCTCGTGTTTGCAGAGCGGACCGAACATTAGACGCTAAAACTCGAATCGAACGTCAGCGTCGGAAAAAGCAACGGAACGAGGCAAAATATGCAAATGGCTTGTGCTTTTATTAACTCCTTTATTAAAAAGTAACTGCGAAATTGAATAGGATCGGATGGAAAATTCAGCGGAATATTTTCAATTATTTTTTCGACCGCTAACAATATCGTATGCTATTTGTAGCAACTGTATCTGATCTGTTTGATATCGTACGTGAACATTACGATATTTATTTTATTTCGTTTATTTGTTCATTGAGGTAAGGTCTTTCATACGAAAAGAAATGTTAATGTGTAAGAGAAGATTTAACTTTTTTTTAAATTCTACAATCACTTATCTAAAGGTCACTAATAAGATCATTTAGTGCACAATTAATTACAACTTACTTACAATTAATTGCAACTAATTACAATTAATTAAAATTAATCAAAGCTATTTACAATTTGCAAAATACATGATTTCGAAAATTGGTAATTTCTTGGTAATTTTTTAGTTGGACAAAAAATGTGAGAACATGCAAATCTCTATATACTGCAATTTTCTATTACACTAGAACCGCATTTCCCTAGATTCAGATTTCCTTAGATCCGAATCTCCCTAGATTCATATTTCCCTAGAGTGGTATTTCTCTAGAATCCAATTCCCTAGATTCCTATTTCCTTAGAGTCGAATCTCCCTAGATTCTTATTTCCCTAGATTCCTATTTCCTTAGAGTCGAATCTCCCTAGATTTTTATTTCCCTAGATTCCTATTTCCTTAGAGTCGAATCTCCCTAGATTCTTATTTCCCTACATTCCTATTTCCTTAGAGTCGAATCTCCCTAGATTCTTATCTCCCTAGATTCATATTTCCCTAGAATCGTATTTCTCTAGATTCCTATTTCCCTAGAGTCGAGTCTCCCTAGATTCTTATTTCCCTAGACCCAAAATTCCCTAGATTTGTATTTCCCTAGAGTCAAAATTCCCTAGATTTGTATTTCCTTAGATCCGTATTTCCCTAGTGTCGAAGTTCCCTAGATTTGTATTTCCCTAGATTGATATTTTTCTAGATCTATATTTCCCTAGTTCCATCTCTCCCTAATTCCATATTTTCCTAGTTTCATACTTCCCTAGTTTTCGTCTCCCTAATTACATATTTTCCTAGAATCCTAGAATCCTTGATCCCTAGTTCAATATTTCCCTAGATCACTATGTTCCCAAATCCTTATATCCATAAATCTCTATACCTCCAAATCTCTATGTCCCTACATCTCCATAGCTTCAAATCCGAATATTCTCAAATTCTACTGTTCCTACATTCGTAGATTCGAATGTCCCTACATCTACTTAGGTGTTCCAATATTTCTCTATCGCTGTCTTCTTATATCGCTATATTCCTATAATCGCATCGGAAATATCCTGCATCCCTAAATTAACATAACCACATATTTCGTCGTGCGCGTGAAATTCGTTCGCATTACTCGGAATCAATTTTCTGCTCGTACAGCATCAGTTTATCGCACATTAGAAGCCAGTACATTCGGTGAAAATTTTCTCTCGATTTGGCGCTCGCGCGGGTTGATCTAAGTAATAATTTCCCGGGGAGTTTCTGTCTCGCTGCTGTCGATGCCAGATATTTATGGATATGGCGCGTAGCACACGGAAACCTTTTCATTCGCGTTCTACTCCCTTTTTCATGGGAATAAAACATGTTGCGACACATATTTCGCGCTGTTTCAAAAGAGTTCACGTTTAGCGGCTGAAAAGTGTCGGTTAAAAGCGACTAGCTTGACAGCTTTATCGATTCGAACGCAAATCGTGCAAGTTCAAGGAAAAACTTGCTACAACGCGCTGCCGTTGATGATCTTTCGTTATCGTGTAGGGAAAAACGGAAACAGAAGTGTTTTGCGAACGTTTTTGAAATGTATTGATTTAGTGAAGCGGTCTGTGAAGGTGGACTGATTTCGATATTTAAAAACTATATTCTTTTGTGTTGTATTCTGTAGAAAATGTCTGCCTAAAAGACTAGTTTACAACTCTCCCACATTATCCGAGTTGAAAAGAATTACAGATATTGGGAAAATAAAGATATGAAGCATATGATCAATGTATACGAAGCAAGCTGTGACCAAAGCAAAGGAAATACAAGATATTAACATGTGTTAATAGTAGTAATCATGGTAGTTAATAAATTATATAATTACAACTCAAACAGGCCAATTTTACGGAAATCGTTAAAAATTCTGAAAATTTATAGTGGACGGCCAGGGACCGCAAATACGAAATTTCTTAGGAATAGAAAATTATTTTAATCCCGAATCTACAGTTTCTACCGTCGAATATTAGATGGAGCAGTACCCGAGCGTAAGATAATAGATAAAGCGAAGTGAAATGATTCGGAAAATTTCGCGCAGTTTCCAGGTGAAAAGTGATGTAAATGGTGGCCGACATTCGGGGAACGTAGAACCCATCGATATTCCCGACACACGGCCACCAGCCGTGTGTGTAATAACGCATTATACAGCGGGGTCAATCACGGTCTCGAAAAGTTCGAAATACAGGAATAAAGTTGGCGAACGGCCAATAATGCCGGCTCGCTACAACACTCGATCCGCGTAAAAATGAAAACTACGTCCACACCGTATCAGATAACCGCGTCCTTATGTACCGTCGTATCAATTTAGCCGCAATTGCACAGCACCCAAATGTTTGTTCTGTAATCATGCTCGTTTGCAGCACGTTCGCCGGCGCAAAAATTTACCTCGCTCCCACACCGCTGTACCGTTTACTGTTTCACGAACATTGTTTACCCTTTTCAACCCAATTATCCGAGCACCCGGTATGATCACGTTTGTTTTCTTGTTTGTTCATATCGCTTGATTTTTTGCAGGATACGCCACAGACATTGCGACGAATTAATGAAACTTTGTTACCGCTGTTTGCCTTTACCCACTCGCTTTTTTTCTTACTTTCCGTGAAGTATTGCCGGAGAAAATTAAGCGATGACGCTTTTCGTAGTGCGATAAATTAAACACTTTTCGTATGTGGCCATTGTGGGGTATTTCATAATTTTTGATGCTTTTCCATTGTGTCAGAAATATTTATAATATTATAAATATATCAGGAAATATTTTAAAGTACCATTTGAATAATTAAAGAATGAATTTAGTTAAATAAATATTTCTCTATCATTGTCAATAATTCAATCGTTAAATCAGTACTGAATTTTAAATAACGAATCATTTATTATTGCTCCCATCTATTGCCATTAAATATTATTAATAATTAGTGATCCGTATTGGTTAAATAAATTTATGCGTAAGTAGATTATAATTTATTACTGAGCAATTGTTCTTTTTCAAGCTTGCATAAATAAAGAATATAGTATAATATTAACAGCTACAAAGTGTTAATTCATTTCTTTCAATTTTCATTTCCCAAAATTTTCCTCTAATAAATTTTCTTCAACATCACACTCTTTTTTTATCTAAAACTACTGAAATCGGAGAAAAACGTTTAATAGATAATTTCATAAAGGAATTATTCTCCGCGAATTATTTTAAGTATAATCTTAGAATGTTCCCGTCAGAATAAGAAAAATGAACGGGGCGCACCCTTATGTTCGTGACACGAACTACGGAAATACTTCCAAGCAATTAATTCGTCCGTCCTTCTCGCATAAATTATTCGCTAAATTTTTATGAGAACTTCTGAAATATAGATTTCTCCGGAAATATCGTACGATTCCAATCAAATTCATGTTTTAAAATATGTTCATTTTACTGTGCCAGATTTGTACGTCTGAATTAAAGTTAGGTTAAGTATATTTTTATTTTAATTCTTTAACTAATTTATTACAGACTTGTAAAAACAGTACTGTACAAATAATAATTTATTACAAATTTATTATGAACTTGTAAAAACAGTCCTCTACAAAGAGTAATTTATTACAAACTTATTGCAAACTTGTAAAAACAGTCGAGTAAAAATAATAACTTACTACAAACTTGTAAAGACGCTCCTCTACAAACAATAATTTATTAAAAATTTATTGCAAACTTGTAAAAACAGTCCTATAAAAATAATAACTTACTACAAACCTGTAAAGACGGTCCTCTACAAACAATAATTTATAACAAATTTATTGCAAAAAGTAATATAATCTATAATAAGATTAATAATCGCCAAAGAATATTTCCCACAAAATGGCTGACTAAGCTAAACTCGTGCGTCACAAACATGACCGTGTTAACCTGTCCATGGTTCCCATGAATCAGCATGACCGAATCGTCGGTCGCATCGGTATAGTTTCCGCTAATTGTTTCTTCCGTGTCCGAAAACTACCGCGCGAATCGTGCAAACTTTCAAGGACCGTTCTCATCGCGACTAAATTACAGACATGGCGGTTAAATCGTCCATGTTGCTTTCGGTCACACGAAACTTTCTGTTCCGCGGCCAGATCGCTGTGCTAATAAACGGCCACCGTTTAATTACGTTATTGCGACACTTTCGCACGCTGGATAATGAAAAGGAGCGATCGCTGGAAACAGCATCTATTGTCTGCGATACGCTTCGTTATGCTTAACAAGCGTATTGATGAATAGCTTTTTCTCTCGCGTTGTGTAAATTTGAGAACGGTTTTTCCTGTTAGAGAGCCAATAACTGCAATTATTTATTGACATTTTGCGAACAATTTTTTGGGGGGAAATTTGTTGGAGAGGACTCGTTGAATATTTTTGTATGAGAAGGTTGAACGTGGGGTCATGATCTGCTGAATTAATTTAGTTGACTCAGCACTAATTGTTGCTAATTAAGGCAGTACAAAAAGGAAGTACGAGTGAAAGTTATGTGTGTTATGTGTATAATATAGGTTCTGGGTCCCTATATTTTTATATTCTTATTATTTTAGGTACTTATGTAAAATACTAGATTCTGAACCTCAAGGACACTATAATCCTAGATACCTTATATAGGTTTCTACATCTTGTATCGGTATCATTACTATTGTTGGATTCCAATATCCCTACCACACTAACACATTTATATTTCAATTTCTATATCCCTAGATTTCTATATCCTGCATCTAGATCTCTTATGTCCCTAGATCTCTATTATTGTGATCTAGAATCTTGAATCCCTAGATTTTTAAACTTAGTCCCTATAGTTTTAGGGTCTATTTTAGGGTCCCTATATTCCTAGTTTTCTGTATATAAAATCCCTAAAATTTGTATTACCAAATCCCAATTTTGTTAAATGTCAATATTACAAAATTCAAACATTCCTAAATTTTAGTTTTCTCAAATTTCAGTATTTTTAAATCCCTATACTCTCAAATCCCTATATCCCCAAATTGTAATTTTACCAAATTCCAACATTCTTAAATTCCTATATTTCTAAATCTTTGTATTCCCAAATCCCTATATTCCCAAATACCAGCATTCCTAAATTTCTATATTCCCAAATTCCAACATTCCTAAATTTCTATATTCCCAAATCCCTATATCCCTAAATCCCTATATTTCCAAATCCCAATATTGCCAAATTGTAATTTTCCGAAATTCCTATATTCCCAAATCCCTATATTCCAAAATCCCTATATCTCCAAATTGCTATATTCCCAAATCCCTATATCTCCAAATTCCTATATTCCCAAATCTATATCTCTTCAAATCCCTATATCCCCAAATCCCTATAACCCCAAATACCTATCTCCCCAAAATCCCTATCTCCCAAAATCCCAATCTCCTCAAATACCTATCTCCCCAAATTCCCCTCTCTCAAAATCCCTATATCCCAAAATCCCAATTTCCTCAAATACCTACTCCCTAAATCTCCGTCTCCAAATCCTTATATTCCCAGAACTAAATAAAAGGAACTAACTAGCCACCATCACAGTTTCAAGCAATCGCAAGTACAGCTGACGAAGTCGAATTCAGGAAAAACAACGAGCGACCCGCACCGTGTCGAATTGGCCGGGCGCAAAAGTCCGTTCTTAATTATTATTATCGTGTGAACCGACAGCAAGGGTAATTATTTCCGACTGCAGTAAACGTTTCCTGCGAAACGAGCCAGACCCACGAGGGATGTAGCGAAAGTTACGTAAAGGCACACGTTCCTCCAGCTAACCAAAAACTTATTTCATTTAAACTTCTCTTCACCGACGATATTGATAAGCGCTAGTAACACCATCGGCGGCCGGTGTTTTTAATCGGCACCCCGCCGAGTTAGGGGACCGATTTTCTGCTAGCTCGAATTAACTCCGCGCGAAATTAAACTATTCTGACTTACTTCTAGCCGTTGCCAGCTATTCGACTGCTGCTTCCATCGATGACGATTAACAGAACGACGTACTTTTCTGCCGTCCGGTTTAATTAGCGCGATTTTACGCCGAATCATTTTCCTTTATGTCGGAAATTCATTAGTCTGCTCTTGTCGACACTTTATATTCACTTTTATCGTGATAAGGAGATATCTGACTCTACCGTGTTATATTAAAAATGTACAATTTTGCAATTTCCGGCAAAAATTGTATTTTTACAATTCTCGAGTTCCATACTTTACTTTAACCCATGTAATATAACAGATGTTATTACAAACACATAAAAATCCAACACGAGTCGAGCCACATTATTAACGCTTAACACGGGTTCGGATATAAATAGAGCGCTGTGTTTCTTATACCTCGTACCTTCTTACAAGCTAGACTTATGTTTACAGCTAAACGGTCGGTATACGGTTCAGTGGACGCAAGTAACTGCTCCAGGTGGCATCAGAGGTGGCGCAAAAGGTCGGCGAAGGGTGCTAGAATCGGTGTAGATGCATTTTGCAGCAGCACTGCTCGGAGCACTCCGCTGGGTCTTGGACAATTAGTAGTGTGAGATATTTAGGGATGTATTCAGATATGGGACATTTACGGATGTGGGGCATTCAGGGGTCTAGGGCACTTCGCTGGGTCTTGGACAATTAGTGGTGTGGGCCAGTTAGGTATGCGGGGCATTCAGGGTATGGGGCATTTACGGATGTGGGGCATTCAGGGGTCCAGGGCACTCCCCTGGGTTTCGGAATCAGTGGTGTGGGCATTCAGGGGTGTGGGGCAGTCAGGGGTCCGGGACAATCAGTGGCGGGGCCAGTCAGGGGTCAGGGCACTTCGCAGGCTCTGGGACAATGTGGGGACTGTGACTCGGGTGGAAGCTTCCATAGGGATGTCACCATGGTGGGATCACTGGCAGGGCAGGGAATATGGCGGTTATCGGCGAACGAGTGCGAAAGCAACTTCGTCCGTCGATAAACAGTAGGGGTTTGAGAATTGGGACTTAGGGGTGCGGGTACGGGACCAGCTTGCTATCCCCTAACATCAAAAATGGGCGCACGTCTCCGCTTTCTGCGATATCGGTTGTAACCGTATACGCTAAGCGGAAGCGTGGCCGCGGTTCGCGCGTCGCGACCGCGTATTTATACTCGCGGGGGTCCATTGTCATTGCGAGAAACGCGACTCGCGTCTGGCCACCTAGCGGCCGCGGGGACAAGTTCGCGACCTGTACTTATGCTACACAGTGAAGTCTACTAACGTTAAGAATTTACAACCAGATGTGACTAACAATAAAAAAATACTCGCTAGAATGACTCCGTGGGTCTTAGGAACTACCGTTCAGTAGTACTATGGGTAAAGAATTGATTTGAAACTACAAATAAAGGAACTACTGACTTCCCTTCTAGGACTTAGTTTGAAACTATTAAATTTTCATTTGGTCTTGAGACAAGATTGGAAACCGCTGATGGATGTTAGTGGGCTGTTTAATATTTAATTTGTCCGTAGAGCACAGTGAATGAAACTTTTGTGATACTATAATGAAATGAAACGTTTAATTTTCTCCTCGGTCGAAATTCTCTATAGAGGAATGAAACATGGAATGGCGACCTTTGAGGGTATTCTTTTAATATTTCGGTATTTAGCTGCACAGTAGAATAAATTTCTCATTTGCGGTCAGATGGTCAGACGAGTTTCCACAATAACCTAACGTGTTTCGTTTGAAAGCCGCGTTAAGTCCGAAAAGCTGTGACCCGCGTAAAAGAAATATATAAACGCAAAAGAATTTCACGTAGAGGCATATTGCGTTGCGCCAACTCATTTGCCCATCACCGACTTTCATTTTCCTCCCTTTTCCTATCTCGCGTTCCGTACATAATTAATTCTCACTCCCCTGTACATAGTATCGCGCGTTTAGGAATTAAAAAAATTTTCGTAAAATTTCACTTGTTCATTCGTTTCCACGGAATCATCCTTAAAGAAATCCGCCATGTACGATTTCGATCACAAAATGTCCGCCGTGTTCGAGATGGACGACGCCTCAATTGGCGGGAAAATTCAAATGCGTGTAAACGAATTTTTATAACAAGATAAAAAATTGAATATTTTATCCGATCGAATTTAACGTACTAAAATTTCCACCGTATTATCTCTTGTACGCAATAACTCATTTCGCACACAGCTCCCCAATACGTAGTCTCGATCCTGCGGTCGCATTGCGGCCACGAGGAATTCTTCGTTTCCCGAAAGCATCGGCGGTGCGAGTTTGAAACGTTTCTTGCGCGTTCACAATTCCACATTAACCAGCGTTACTGTTTGCATGCAGTCAAGAGCACATCTGCTTTTCCTACAGGGGATATGATTAATTATGACAGAGGGATTTATGAGGATTTGAAAATTTTGGGACGGGTTAAGAATGTGGGGTTGTAATTTTAGAACTTACATATTTGAGGATATATTTGTACCTATAGACTTCTGAATCTAGGGATTTTTTAATGTTGGATTTTGGGGAACTAGGGACTAGAAAATTTCAGTTTGTGAGAGACCAGAAATTTGAAAATTTGAAAATTTGTCTAATTTGAGAGACAGAGAATTTTCAAATTCTTGAAATTCCAAAATCTCAAAATCTCAAATTCCCAAATTCCCAAATTCTCAAAACTCTCAAATTCCCCAATTCTCAAAATTCTTAAATTCTCAAATTTCAAAATTCCCAAATTCTCAAATTCCCAAATTCCCAAATTCCCAAATTCCCAAATTCCCAAATTCTCAAAATTCTTAAATTCCCAAATTCCTCAATTCTCAAAATTCTTAAATTGTCAAATTTCAAAATTCCCAAATCCCCAAATTCTCACACTCCTAATTCCCCACATTCCTAAATTTCTAAAACTTCCAAATTCCCAAAACCCTCAACCCAAAAGATGCAAAACCTCCAAACCTTTCCCCATATTAAGCCTCAATCGCTCCTCGCCGTATATTGCCGTTAGGTGTCGCGTCACCGTCGACGGAAAGTTTAAACGGCGAACGTGCACGAGAAGTTTGCTTTTCGGGCGTAATTAAATAAAACGCACTGTTCGGATCAACGTGTCCACGGCAATGAGAACAAATTGTTTAATTATAACTGTTTGTTCACGGCGACGGGGGAAAACTTTCTGAAGCTGCAGATGCAGGTGCGGTCAACTTCCGCTTTGGTCGCTCGTAGTTCGACGACGGCGCTATTTGTTTCTGTCTAACTCACCGTACACCGGGTGTCAATAATTTCTGCTCGTTACACGTTTCAATGCGATTCCCATCACTTATACGTACCGTACGTGTTACGCTGCAACTTAGGCGATTTGCCTTCAACCGTGCCGTTATTATGTGTCGCGCGAATGCTCTTGTGATGCATACGTTTCCTTGACGATCGAAACAAATTTTCTACCTACACTCTAGATTTTCGATAACGGGTGTGTATTTTCGATTAAACGTTGAAATTATGTTCGAGTACTTTAACAGGTAAGTTAAGTATGTTCAACATGCTAGTTATGTTATATTATATATCTAGTTATATTTCTACATTTCTAGTTATATTATGTATTTCTAGTTATATTAAATAATATACTAGTTCTGTTACATCATATATCTAGTTATATTTCTTCATTTCTAGTTATATTTTACTATATGCTAGTTATGTTATATTCTATATCTAGTTATATTATATAATATGCTAGTTATGTTATATTATACATCTAGTTACATTTCTGCATTTCTAGTTATATTATGTAATATGCTAGTTATGTTATATCATGTTACATTGTGTATTTCTAGTTATATTGTATTATATATCTAGTTACATTTCTGCATTTCTAGTTATATAATATGCTAGTTATATTATATTATAGATCTAGTTATACTTCAATATTCCTAGATATTATATTATATGCGTCTTACATTCTATCATATTTCTAGTAATATTTTTTAGAATTTATTTGCCAATTCTTCCTCTTCAAAGTAACAAACCCAAATATTAGACAGCGATTTTTCACGAGCTGCAAAAATTTCCCAAATACTCGCCACGATGGGAAAACTTGTTGGAAGTTCAAAATGAACGACAATTCTCACGTATTTTTAATACCTGCAGTATTAAGAAAGTTTCAATTTTAACAGAGCCCTCTACGGACGAAAAGAGTTCTGGAAAGCTCTGTAATATTCCGTCGTTCCTTGAAACTGGATCCAACATGATTTAAAAGTTCCTCCATCGGCTGTGCGAGTAACAAATTACCCAGAAGCCCCCGTTTCCCGTGGAATTTTAAAATGTAAATTAATTAACGCAAAGAGCCTAAATCTCGTGAATAAGTTAACTCGTCGACCGAATAGTTATAATTAATTGAAGGTTGCTCAATTCATCCTCGACAAATAAAAATAAAGTTTACAAGAAGTCGGTAATTTCTGGTGAAATCTTGATACGAGAAAATATTAAGCAAAAGTTGGTGAAAATTGTATTTTTCTTCAGATTGCAATTTTCTGCGGATTTATCGGGAACTTGGTAAACGCATTAAAACTTTGGGGCGATTGTGTACTGGAAATCAAGTAAACAGGAAATTAATTCGCGGAGTTTCGATCAAGTTTTGGAAGTGATAAACAATATATGTTGTATTGAAATGAGAGTTTAATGTTTGGTAGCTGAGATTAAATGATAAGAAAAGAATTCTAATATTGATACGAATTTGGGAATTACCAAATTTCCGGTTAATTCTAGGTAATTTGCGAATTTAAAATCACAGGTAAAATAAGAGAACGCAAATTTTGTTTATAAAAAATCTTTAAAATTGAAACGTGCCGTAATACGTTCAGAATAAATTTAAATAGTCTGTACGGTCATAAACCGAACGAACGTTTACACGGTTACACCACGAGATTTCTGATTTTGAATTTCGTATATACATTTTAAAAATACATTTATAGCAACATGGACGTGCAACGACCTCGCGAAAAGTATATCTCACGCGTCTCCCGAGAACTGGGTCGGTAACAGGTTATTCTAAGAAAACACGAAATTCTCGCTATTCGATTCAACAACACGATCATTATGTCATTTAACGAGCCGGTTATTTTTACTCGTTTCGAAAAATAAATTTCAACATATTTTTATTTTCTTGTTTGACTTTAACACAAAATTAATTAATTACATTTTTTTAATTTCATGTTTATGTTATATTTTAACAAAGAAATTTTTATATTTTGATATATGACATTTATGTTGTTTCATTTTATTTTCTTAGTTTCTTGTATTTTATGTCGTGTGATATTTTTAATTTTTATTTAATAATTCAACATCTAATACGTGTTTTGATATAAAATATTTGTTTATATTAATTAAGGGATTTTTTAATAGAATTTTAAAATAATTTTGTGATACAAATGTACAAGTGGTGATGTAGTATATTAAGTTAAAGTTTGATTAAACTTAAAAAAGTTTAAATTGTTAATTGTTAAATTGTTTGTTCATTCTTGAACATTTCTTAAACCCGTCACTCTGACAATCTTCAAATTATTTCTTAAACCATTCACTCTTTAATAATTGTTAAATTGTTTGTTCAATCTTGAACTGTTTCTTAAACCCCTCACTATTTGACAATCCTCAAATTGTTTCTTAAACCCATCACTACTTGTTAATTCTTGAATTGTCAGTCAATTCCTGAATCGTTCCTTAAATAATTTAATCCTCAAATTATTTGTTGTCTTCTATCAGAAAAGACACATAACGTAAACAAGTTATTGACGTCTGCAATACAAAAGAAGTTTGTTAAGCAGCCATTTTATTGACTATACCTGCTTTTATGTTAGGTTGGGGTGTACTGAATGGTCGATTTTAAACAGCATCAAAAGTTTCATATGATGTGATAACATAAAAGTGCCATAAAATATCACTCATTCTATATCGTCAATATGGAGTTAAAACTTGTTGAAATTTATTTCCGCAATTTAAAGTTTGGAGTTTGTTGAAAGCAGACGTTATAAACGCGCCATTAATGTTTTTGATACAAAATGGCTGGCTAAGGAAGCAATTATTAACTTTCAGATATTGACAGAGTTAGGTTATTTGGTAACGTTAAGTTATTAGAGAAAAATATTTATTTTATATCAATTTAAAATGTAATATTTGTCGAGAATGGTTGAAAGAGCATCCATTACTCTTTTCAATACAAAATGGCTGACGGTCAGTTACATTAAGCATTTATTGACTTCAAGATATTAACAGAATGAGGTTATTTCAATAACATTAAATTGGTAAACAATAATATTTGCTTTGTATCAATTTAAAATTTAATATTTTTCAAAACTGGCTGTAAAGAACATCCATTACTGCTCCTAACACAAAATGGCTGACGGACACTTACAAAATGGACGTCAACATTAAAACTCGCACTCCATAAAACAACTAATATTAACTAGTATTATCAAATAACTAATATTATCAAATAGCTCAAACAATATTTCTCCCACAAAATAGCAAAAATCAGTAAAATTGCAACGCATTCGAAAATCACAACACGCGTTCACTGCGAACAGGATCTTTAATTATTGTTCGTTCAAGTCCCTGATTGCAAACGCACCGAGACAGATAACATTTAATATTTATTATCCGCGTTATTGGAAACCGTTAATCCAAACTGTGTTTCTCGATACTTCTCACTGCGAAGCTTCAGGATTTCCCACGCAAATAATGGACGTAAAAAAAATCGCGATGCATGACTACCATGCATTCAAATACCCCGCGTGAATTAAACATGAAATCAACAACGCGAAATGCTTTTGCACTAATTAGTTTCTCTTTTGGGACTTTTGCACCGTCTGTTTTGAACGAATGGATGATTTCAGTCATAACTATACACTTTGTCGAATTTTATTTGTTCTATCCTTTAAAACATGGTTGGGACCGAAGATGTCAAACAGCTATATCTTCGTTATTATTCGTTTTTGAACAAATTTACCTTAATACTTTTTTATTCAGTATTCAACACTCTTTTTAACTGCATTATTAAACTGCAGTATTTTTAATAAATTTAAAAAATGAAGTTAAAGTATTGTATAGTATGCTTGTATATCACCAGTTATTTTATAAGTAGTACATCTAAATTTTGTATCGGATTAGTTTTACCAAATATTTTTAATAAAATTCGATTAAAGTACGAAAGAACAATTTCTTGGAAGACGAAAAATTGAGCGAGCAGAGTCGAAGTTTCGTGTAAGGACCATAGGTGAGGAAGGCACGCAGAAAAATAACAGGGTTGAATATATTTTCGTTGAAAAACGAGGCGAAATTGAACGATCCTTTCGCTCCGGCAGATACAACATTTTATCAACAAGCTCCTGTGCTCGCTGAAGAAAACCGAGAATCGTTGTTGAACGAGTGGCATACATTTACATTGTCGCGTCACCCGACGCGAAATTCGTGCAATTTGTTTTCCTGCTTGCAACTCGAAGGAAACACTACGTAATGGCGTCAATTTCGGTCGCCGCTCTACAAAGTTTCACCGATTAGCTGACGAATCCTGGTTACTGTCCGGAACAAGTTTTCTTCGCTTCAAACTCGTCGTCACGTTTCAAACGAATTTACTGATTGGCGACTAAATTGAACTCGGCCTCTTCAAACACGAAGATGTATATTTCATATCCTGCTCTCTGATTGGTTTTGTATGTGCAGCTTCATACGCGAATATTTTAGATCACGAGATGCGGGGTTTAATAGGGTTTTGATATTTCCGGATTTATTTATCGGTTTTTAGGTTGCAAATTTTCTGATTTTTTAATATTTACGATTTTACGAATTGACATTGACGAATTTGTAAATTGGTGAATTTTTAGATTTATAAGTTTTTAAATTGACAAATTGACAAATTCACAAATTCTCACAACAAAAATTCAATTCATTCCCAAATTTGAATCACCCGCCAAAAACAAAGAACACTAAGATCTTCCAAGCAATTCAGCATATTTCACGACAAAAGATGTAAAAAAAAGCATCATTAGAAAGGAGCGATCTAATTAAGCTTTCGTTAAGAATAGTTTAGAATGGTTATCTCGAAAACAAAATCGTTTTCGTTAATTAAAACGGTTCAAGTATTCTGGAACATTCTATTCGGAAACAATGAAAGAAGCTATCACGAGCTTGCCGCTCGGCCAAGTAAATTAGATTTTCCTAAATTCCACGTCAAACCGTCTCTCGTCGAATATACCCGCTAAGCTGCGAGCAGAAGCCAATTTTCCACCGAGATTAGATCATGCAAATCGTATCTCTTTAGATAAGGAATCACCGTGAATAAGCGTATCTAAGACCGTGTGTCACGCGAAAATGCCAATTACAGGTACTAGTAGCTACACTCTCGAGAACACTGACTTTCCTTGGGGGAAGACGATGTAAGAGAAAATGGCTCTACTTTGTTCGGATCAGTCCTCGAAATTCACTTTTGCTAGTATTTTTATTATTTTTTATATTTCGGGAGAATTTTATTATTTTTTTTAATGCTTTTTTTAATACTTTTGCTAGTATTTTTATTATTTTTGATATTTCGGGAGAATTTTATTATTTTTTTTTACTGTGAACGGTATTGTAATTTTCAGTATTATTACTATTAATATTACTGTTAGTATTGCATTCTGTTTCTGTTACTATTACTGTTATGGTTATTGCTACTATTGCTAATACTGTTATTGTTACTGTTACTGTTTGTTGCTGTTGATAATAAGTTGATATTGTTTCTGCTATTGCTATTGCTACTACTATTAATATTATTTATACTATTAATGTTAGTAGTATAACTCTCACTATTAGTATCACTGTCACTATCACTATAACTACTATTATTATTATTTCTCTTGTATTGAGTTCATAACTTGAACTTTTAATTTTCAAAATATGAACCAATTTATTTCCATAATATATCGTTCACAAAACAGTATTTATTAAAACAAAAGGAGAAATCCTCAATATTTCCAAATAATGAGCTCATAAATATATTATTTTGTTATCTAATTTAAATTAAACGCTGAAGTATGTACATTTGATCGTTGAAGTATTTTTGTGCCACCATTTATTTATCGTCACATTTATTCTCCTGCAATAAGGTGTTGATACATTATTTTTATATAAATATTCATGCATTCACAATAATAATACAACTTGACAATCGCACGGTAATAATTTTAATCCAATTAAGACAATACACCATTCAACAAACGATACATTTTCATGCAGCGTATAAAAGCAATTACCAGCGAAAAGCAATTAATTAGCCAGACAAAAGTTCAAGATGCTCGCAAACATTATATCCAGAAATTAATTAAAACAATCATCAACGAAGGCAACAACGGCGCGAAATTGCAGGAAAAACATTGTTCTTCGTACGATATTTCAATTAAATTAGTTCGTCCATGCAGAGGAATCGATTATAAAAGCTTTCGATCACTCGATGAAATGATTTTAGCAATGTTACAATAATGCAGGGAACGCAGCACGATATGGAACGGGAAATAATTGAACGGAAGTGGGAAAAAACGCTAAACACATGGACAATCGTTTAACGAGTGGAAAAGCTCGAGCGTTTCTCGTACAAGTAGAAAATGGCGCTCCTTGATATTCGAACGGCGCCAAATTTAAATAATTATTGGTCGTTAATATTAGAAAAGTAATTACTATAAAGCAATTATCGTGAATGGAAATGTAAAACTTTACGTATACAAAAATTTTATACAAAATCAATAAATAAAATAAAATTTGTTCCTAAAATATTTAAGTAAATACTGAAAAACTTATTTAACACTTTATTTTCATGTTCACAATTATTACATATACAGTCCCTATATGAACAATTTTGTACTTTAACCAAAATTTTTGTTCATCATTATTGTATCACAAAATTTTGTATAACATAATAAAAAACTAAGGGTTAGAATTTTCATACAAAGAATCGTGTGTTCCGATACACGAGTGAAACAGAAATTTTGACGACCTAACATCTCCACTCTCGAATTTCTTTCCAACGAAATTTGCCATTCGAACCTTTGAACTTTGCTATGGAAATCTTGGTTCGTTTGCTCGCAGCCGGTTGAAACGAATCAAAGGGATTAAGGGCACAATCGACAATAGATGCATTATTCATTTATCGACGTCAATTTCGATTGTGGCCAGTATTATCGGAACGCACAACGGATAGTCGACTCACACATCGATCGAACGCGATAAATATCGTGCACCAAGTTATTGAAAGTGTGAATTATTGAATACCGAATGATAGTGTACGAAGGTTTATTGAGTGCCGTGCGAAATCTAACGGGAATTTTGTTCCCTGTGATCGGCAAGTGGCGAAAATGATGGCGCTGAAATATGCTTGGTTGTATCAATACCATATTTACTCGATATTGATACATACAGCCTCTAAACTCCTACCCCATATATTTCGGAAACGCCTTTATGTTTCAAAAGGCGGCCCTGCAACGCCGTGTCACTTGACATTTTTTCGTTTTTCCGTATATTATGTAGTTCAAAGACAGATATACGTTGGTCTTCAACGTTATAACGTGTCAATGCTTGATACCTTCTCTCTGTGTTTTTTTATCGATCCATGGATTAACGCTTTCGTTGCGAGTCCTTCGGCATCATACTTCAAAATGGGACGCTATGGGAATTTAAAAGTACACCAGAAAATTACTGTATACTCATAAAAGTATGCTATACCTGTAAAAGTGATCATTTACTGAAATTTATATGTAGGCTCTCTCTAAAGTACCCCACCCTTATATTTCGGAAACGGCTTTAAATACGGAAAAATGTTTCAGACAAAAGTTGTAGGGTATCAAGGGAATATAAGATGGTGGCAACAGTTTGACCTTGGATCGTTTGAAGGTCACGTGAACTTCTGTTTCTTAAATAGAACTTTTTATTGCATATTGTAGTCCTCGGGATGTGACCTTCAAACGACCATCCAAGGTTAAATTGTTGTCACAATCTGTTTCACTTGATGTCCTACAACTGTTGTCTCTGGAGCCCCTAGCGCAGGAAAATATCAAGATTCTTCTCTGTAAAATTTATTAGATTTATGATATTATTTCAAGAGTAATAATAAAATAAAAATGAAACAAATTTACTTTATTTATAATAAAATAATTTATAACCCAGTTTTTTCCACATAAAAAAACTTCCACTAAAATATCTTCCTAAAAATAAACGTTCTAAAGGTAAAAATTTGTGTCAAGTTTTTTCAAAGCAAACATTTAAGAAATATAACGTAAACCTTGTTATTTTTAACGAAGCAATTAAGAATATCTCGAAATGTTATTATTTCGTTTTACGTCGTTCATATTCTAATCAGATAAAGAAACCTCGCTCGTGGCAAGAAATTCAAAATTGTGCACAAAACGCAAGTTCATGTCTGGTAGAAGCGTACGAACTATACGTATCCCCGGTTGCAATATAACAACAAAAAAAACGCAAATATTTGCAGTATCAGCGCTTTTTATACCGTAAGAATGCCCCTTAAGGCCACGTGCGACCAACAGTAACAGTTTTTTTTCTGCAGTAGCATGCAGAACAGAAGGATCAACCCCTTTCTTTCTTTTGCATTTCCCGCGATTTCTTCTGGAAAGCGTGAGACACCATTTTATGCCACTTTTTATTATACTTCTTTCAACCATTAAGTTAAACGGAATTTTTTTTCTGTTTTCTTAAGGTTAGGTGCTTTTTAAGCATCTACACGATATTATGTAAATATATGCCTTCTTTTGTTTCTGTCTTTTCACTTTCTGCTTTGTTTCTTTTGTTCTTTTAGGTTAGAGATTTCGCTGCCCTTGCGATGTTTTATGTTGTATCGATATTTGTATTAAATAGATTGTTTAGAATTTGAGAATTTGAGTGTTTATGGCATTTCGAAAATTACTTAAGATTGTTCAAATCATAAATTTTCAGATTTATTTAAACAAGGACGTTTCGTAAACCTAGCGTTCAGATCGATGTTCGTTTATCAATATGATACGGTTTAAAATCTGTGCGTCTCTTGTTTCACCTATATGATTACGGTAGCTCATATGAATTCGCTGGCACCTGTTCATTTTCTTTTTAACAAACCCATTAATTCCGTTCGCTTACGCGTTAAGTCTAGACTCCGTATAGATGAAACGTTTATTTTTGTCGAGCAGAATTTGCGAGGTTCCAGTCGCCTCTAGAATTCGCCTATTTTAAGCATGTTGCTACTTCTAGGAAAGTTCATAGAGAAATATATCGTGGTTAAACACGCCAGGGTACCGGCGAATCTAATTAAACGGTCTCAATTACGCGGAAACATGGCGACTTTATTGTAAATCCTCCGTACGTGATGTAACTTCGGTTTAATGTTCCATACATCTGGAGTTACATAATACATTTTTTAACTCTTGTAAATTCAAGGTAAAACTATCTCTTATGAAGGTACTTCATAATATGAAAAATAATTAAATAATTATTTTATTTGGAAGAAATGATTAAATGTATCATCGATTATAACAATTCAAGAAAATATTGAAAATATGTTATGTCACGTATTATGTCAAATTCATTTTCGGTTAAACGTATAACAATTACATTAGCAATAATTTATTTTCGTTTAAATGCATTACAGTTGCATTTGCAATAATTTATTTTTATTTAAATATATAACAATAGCATTTTCAATAATTTATTTTCATTTAAATGTACAACAGTTCACAATAATTTATTTTACTTTAAATAAACAACAGTTGCATTTACAATAATTTATTTTCATTTATACGTATAATAGTTGCATTTGCAGCAATTTATTTTCCTTTATATTTATAGCAATTTATTTTTCGTTTACATTTACAATAATTTACTTCCATTTACATATATAATTATTTATTTCCATTTGCATTTGCGATTATTTATTTTCATCTACATATACAACAATAGCATTTGCTACAATTTATTTTCATTTGTATTTACGACTGTATTTGCTACGATTTATTTTCGCGCGCATTTACAGCTGTATTAGCTACAATTTATTTTCATAACTTATTTACAGAAAACCAATTTCTATACTGAAATCCATTTCACCTAATTTTATACGTTCATTTTATTCTAACTCAACTTTTTATTTAATTTGTCATTTTAGTTTCAGTTTAATAAGTCATTCGTGGCACACTCGTGACGCACTCCTGACGCATTCGAGACGCACTCTTAACGAATTCGTGATGCACTTTTAACGCATTCGTGACGCACTCTTGACGCATTCTTGACGCATTCTTGACGCACTTGTGACGCACCCACGATACAATCTTGACGCACTCCTGACGCACCCACGATGTAATCTTGACGCACTCGTGACGCACCCACGATGCAATCTTGACGCACTCGTGACGCACCTACGATGCAATCTTGACGCACTCGTGACGCACCTTTGTCTTATTCGTGACGCACTCGTGACGCACTCTCGACGTATTCGTACTTCAGCTGTGATCAATTTTACTCGAATTTTTAATACGCTTCAGTTTGGAGTTCAAGTCCAATTTGCATGGTCAACGCATAATACCAAATTGACATAACATTTCAACTTTCTTTGTTTTAATATTGTAGTGATTATTTACGCACCTGACAAATCATAGTGCAAGGATACCATTCGCAATCATACCATTCGACAGGTATGTGACGCACTTCATATACAATCTGGTCATCGAATGACCACGTAAAATTTCACTTGTATGGCTATAATTATGTCACATACGGAAAATTGCCTTAGGTCCAAATTATGACTAAATACGTTGATAACATATGCATAGCAATTTGTTACCGTGATAATAAATTGTGTGGGCGATGAGCGATTAAGGGTGCGAACGTTTACGTTAGGAGTATCGATAGCGCTAGAGGTGAAATTTGAACGCCATAGAAAATGTCTGCCTAAAAGACTAGTTTACAACTCTCCCACATTATCCGAGTTGAAAAGAATTACAGATATTGGGAAAATAAAGATATGAAGCATATGATCAATGTATACGGAGCAAGCTGTGACCAAAGCAAAGGAAATACAAGATATTAACATGTGTTAATAGTAGTAATCATGGTAGCTAAATTATATCATTACAATTCAAACAGGCCAATTTTACGGAAATCGTGAAAATTTCTAGTGGTTGATCAGGGACTGTACACATCGAGGAGGTTCGAGTAAGCCCCAAAATTAAAGCTGCAGCCCGAATTCGGTAAAAGTACGCCGGTCTAAAAAAGCGATTGAAAGAAAGTGGGTCGACAAAAGGGTGAATTGAAGGGGCAAAAGATTCGTGGGTAATGGAAGAGCGTTCAGCGAAAGAAAATTATTCGAAAAGCCGGATCCGTTTAATCTCGCTTAGGACGCGTTTAATGCTAATCGAGGGATTAACGGCACGGTACAAATGATCAGGGACAGGTGGAGGAACGAAAACGAGAAGAATTTGTAAATGATCGTTCTTTCCGGGGTGGCAGAGGACCCCGGCTGAAAAACTAATAAGTTGGAGGCAGCACGCGCGATCCCTTTCGAAACGATTCCATTCAAACGATATCGATAATCGATCGCGGCAATTAATATGAGCACGATGTCGCAAGGTTAAGCGCAAATATTATCGTAGCATTAATTTTCATTCCAATTTGCACTCTCGTGCTTCTGCGGTCCGTGTTATGCTTTCTGCAAACTGCCATATGCAGCTACAACTGTGTTTCGTACACGCACTTCCCGTTGCAATTATACCGAATATAATTTCGACCATTTTTCTACGGGTATATTGAGTTATTCTAAACAGTTTCGCGGCTTTTGGGGTCCATTTCATATTTCATTTCGTGTTTCTTACTAATAACAAAATTAATAAGAAATGAGATGTTCAATATTTAAAAAATAGTAGTTTTTATTATTGTAAGAGAATATTTATAATTTTTGTTATCACCTATATGTATACATTTTTTTTTTAATATGTATGTAATATTCAAAGAGCAAAGAATGTATGATATTCTCGTTTGTAATGAGGCTATGAATAATTCTAATATTCATGAAACTAGTGATATTTTAATATCAACAATCATTTTATGATCATACATTATTATTTATATCATTAAAAATAATGATATTATTCTACATTCTATAAATTACTAAGATAATCTTTTATAAAACCTATAAACGAAACAGAAAAATAAAATAAAAGTTTCTTTAGAGTCTACTAAAAATAATTTACCTTATTAATTATCCAAAATTTGATCAGCACAAAAAGCGAGTGCACAACAGAGAATCAAGAAGCGTAATATATTCCGCGCACGTCGACTAATAAAGTGCCTTCGATATTATTTACTCTGCACGCGTACGGTCGAGTAATTAAGGTTTTTTCCAGCGCGTGAAAGAAAAAAAAAAAATGTGTAAACTCCGAAAAGTTTTGAAGTGGCGACGATCATTTAGGTCAGAGGGAAGTCGTGCGTGAGACTTAAAATTTCGCAAAAGCACACCAACGACCACTTGAAACTCGATTTCGCACACATCCGAACACATCGATTCAAGTCGAGTCGTTAATCCTAAAACTGTCAAGAACTGAAAAACTAGAACCAACCGACGCCGCAGTTGCTTTTCCAATATTTAAAAGTTCGCCGCTGCAACGAAAAATATATTTGCCACCGTGTTGGCTCATTAAGGTAACAAGAATTTTAAATTGCACTCCTACGCCGAGGACCGTTACGAATTACCTGTTTCAAAGTAGCATTTGCTACAACAAATAATGTCGAGCTGTTATTAGAAAAACTTGAAGCTTTTCTTTGTAACTTTTTTTACGGGCAACATTTGCTGCAATGTCGAGAATACTATTTTTTTAATATAACGAGTTTCACTTCTCTTTGCAATTCTTTTCCAGGTTTTTCCGCGGTAAAATTTCAAGGGTGTTTTAAAAGAATTATAACGTTTAAAGAGTTTACGTTCTTTTATAATTTTTGAGGAAAATAACAGATTACTATTTAAATATAACGAGTGTCCACGGTTTTACCTTTTTGGGGGTTTCTGATAAATATTTGTTATAATTAACGTCGAGAATATTATTTTAAAATATAACAAGTTTTAACTTTCTTTAAAATTTTTTTTATTGAATTTATATTTTTATGTATTAAAAATTTCGCTGAATACTTTTACATCAATTTTTTCACACCACTGGTAAAAACTTTCGTATCTTCTGTCAGTTCGAAAACGACTCGAAAAAGTTCCCGAATAAAGAAACCTCTACAATATACTAGTGGAGAAGTTTTGAGAAAAGAAAAAGAACTTTTCGAAAATCGAAGGCAGTCTTGAGAGACACAGGGTCTATGCTTGCCGAATCGTTGAAAATGGAACCTTTGTTCGAAAACCGAAGAAGTCGCATGGCTCTGCTTCAAATCATGCAAAGATGGCGTCTAACAATCTGGAACCGTGTGTTCGGAACTGTACTGCAATTTTTATGAATCGATTCCTCAAAATAAATTGTGAATGTACCACGATTTATTTTGGAATAAATTCTTTTGAAAAAAGTCTTTATCCTGGGAAGATTTAAGGATTTTTCATTACTCAATTGGGGAAAAAGTTCGTATGAACATAACCTAACATTTTTATCGTTGTGTTTAAACTTTTTTGAAAGAAATTCGCACAGTACTTGTAATTGTAACTATATAGTGTCAATTATAATTGTACTTATATAGTGTATGCAATATAATAAAATATACAAAATAAAAAATTTATAAGATAAATATTGAAGATACCAAAATGCAGACTAAAAATTGGAAATGCATTTACAGAATCACCTAACCTAACCTAGCGAAATGAATTCTTCCCTCATTTTCCGCGAAATATTTCAAGCAGCCAAGTTATCGATTCGCACAGCATCCATTAATGTAACAAGAGTGGAGTTATTTAAGCGATTTTAATACCGTTTGCTTGATCATAATCCTAGTGATTAGTGTGAAAATTCTTACAATAGTTGAAAATAACTTTGGAATGCGAAAACTTCCGCGGCCGAATATTGTAGACAACACGCAATCTGTAGGAACTTCTTAGAGCAGTCAAATACTTTTCAGTCTCGTAAAAGCCGTCTTGTAGAGCCCCGACAACAGATAACTGGTTTTATGCAACAGATATCGAAGAACGAAACGAGAGGGAAGTTTTAATCGCAACAGTTCGAACGCTTCCGCGCGAGCGAACATAGTGATTTCTATGGAATCGCGGATCCACGTGAACAGAATAGGATTCTTCGAAGTTCATTAACTTTCGGCGAACAACTGTACAAGATATTCCGTAACTTCGATAATAAACGTTGAGTATCTTCGCTGCATGACGTGAATAGTATTTTTCGTGCCAACTTATCGGCTTGTGCAAGCCGAGCTTTTCTACGTCATCCACGAATCTTATCCTCTTACGACTATATAACGCAATTTAAAAACATTTAATGATGACAAAAAGTTCATCACAAGATCACTGTAAACATCGTTTCAAGGGTAGCATAGTGTACCAGCGGGATCAAGTCATGGGACCTCTCCATGGTCCGCGCTAAGCTACAAAAGGAGTGCTATTTGAACCTCTTAGGCAGGACGCGCCACTATAGTGGCTTTTGCGGATGTGGCGTCTGTACGACGGTCCACTATAGTGGCTTTCGTCATCGTAGATTATGTAGAGAACAACATTGTGTATTATTTAATTCTAAGTCCTTGATATATAAACCCGTATTATTTATAAAGCTTGACAAGAGTAACAGTAACAGTTCAAAAAATAATTGAAAAAATTTACAATCTGTCATTGCATCCATTTATTTCCCTTGAAGTCGCATTCAAATTGCAATTCAAAGCAACATAAAAATAAAAATAAGCTTGCCAACCTGATACATGTTTTCATCCGACTCGACAGTAATAAAGAAAGCCTTTTGTGTTGCATTGTTTGTTGCACACGAAACGGTGGACGTAATAATTTCTCGATTTCGAAATGCGATCATGAAAAATTGAATGTATATTTCAGAATACAGCGGTGATATTTGCATCATGTATTATCGGCTTACGCGATCAACGACGATGGATACTGAAGTATGCATATCCGTGAAAAACTTCGAAATTAATGTTAAAAAAACAGAGCGTCAACGTGTCAACGCGGCGAAAACAAACGATTCGGAATTAGTCCGGTTTTTTATTTTTTCGAAAGTTCCGCAAACGGATATAGCGAATATGAAAAACTACGGCGTATAACAACATGAAACAATCCATCAGAGCCTCGTTTCGAGCATTCGAAACCATAGGATTTCTGTCCGGCTCGCAATGTGTCCGCGTCACGAGGAAGTTAATCCTTAACTACTGATGTGCAGTCAGACTTCATACAATTTTTATGCGAAATTTTTCCTTTGTCACTAAAACCCTCTGATTCTGTTTTAATGAACTTTTGGGTTACATTTTCACCACCGAAAATATACAGAATTATTTATAATAAAATTAAGGATAAAGTAGTTACGTTTCATGTTTAACATCCATTTTATTTTGTAAACTGTGTTAGGTTATTTTTATTTTTATGTTGGTATGTCAATTTACGTAAAACTTGACTTATTTTTTAAACTGTTTTACAGTTATTTTATAGACTGCTCTTTTCATTTGATTTCTGTGAAATACCGTTTTATACATCAAGAACGTAAAATTAAAAAATATGTATGGCAGTTTATTTTTATACAAAACTTGAAGGAAAGTGCAGTTGTCAAGAAAAAATTTAAAATCTTTGAAATGTGAATGAAATGAGACTTAAATGAAAAGCTTGAGAACGGCATTGAAGAAACAAGCCATTGACAACGAAACAAGCTCTGTGTGCATTGTATTTCCCTCTCGACCAAAAACCGAGTGTTTTGTTTCGCATTTACAACGTACGACAACTACAAACTCTCAAGAACTTTCCACTCGTAAATTCCTCTGTGTATCGTGACTCATTTATACACACGTTCTCACATTCCGACCGTTTTTGGCGTACAGTTTCTCGCCATTTCCTCTAAACACGTTCCAGGGAACACATAACCCCTTAAATTCACGCACCAACCGTTTCTGCGCTGTTTCGACCAATCATGAACGTTCCCTTCTTATCGCCGGGAAATAATTCTTCTCCCATGAGTTTTTCACGACGTTCTCACGTTTGAGAATGCAAGAACGCGGTATTGCTTGCTGGGGAATGACGTGATATTGTGTATGAATACTGAGTATGAAAATTTTCGGTTCGACATTCTTTTGGGTTTGATATTTTTTAATTTGTACGTTGGCAACGTGGATTTTTATGTGGGTACTTAGATTTTTCAGTTTTGGGTTCTTGAAATTTTAATATTCTTAAGTTTTTAATTTACATTGTAAGTTCTTAGATTTTTAGGTTTTTGAATTTTTTTTTAGTTTAGATTTGTAATTTTTGTAATTCTCAAATTTTTAGATGTATAAATTTATAAATTTATACCTTCTAAAATTCCCTCATTTCTAAAGTTATAAATTAAAAAATTTTCAAGTTTTCAAATTCTGAAACTTTTAAATTTTCAAACTCTTAGCTATTGATATTTACAAATTGCCAAATTTCTAATTTTCAAATTATTAAATTGCAAAATTATAGAATTGTCAAGTTGTCAAGTTGGCAAGTTGTCGAGTTGTCGAGTTGTCAAGTTGTCAAGTTGCAAATATGTCAAATTGTCAAGTTGTCAAGTTGTTAAATTATCAAGCTGTCAAATTTCCAAATTGCAAAATTGCAAATATATTAAATTTTCCATATACAAAATTGTTAGATTGCCAAATTGCAAAATTGTCGAGTTGCAAAATTATCAAATTACAAAATTGTCAAATTGCAAAATTAGCAAATTATAAAATTGGCAAATTGTCAAATTTTCAAATAATCGAATTAGTTAGAATTTACCTGAGAATCAAATACTATAACAACATTTGAATATTTAACTAACAATAATACTACTTTGTAACCTTAGAACGTATTAATTTCATAACATATCTAAACTTGATAAGTAAAATGATGACTATGTATAATATTAGTTCATTATCATGTAAGTTCATTATTTAGTGTCATTGCTAATTATAGATATGCTTCAATATCAGGAACATGTTAATACTAAAAGCGCAGTGGGGTTAAGAATAGATAGATGAGACATACCAACAGAAATAACCATAGAAATAATAATACTCTACATAAATTTCCATTTTCAGACAAGAATTATTAAATTCGTTTACGTATTTTGGTTAAAAATTCAATTTCTATTATCAATTTGTATAAGAATATAATCAAAAATTGAAATTAATTTTTACTTAGTGAAATTTGATTGAAAATTATACTTTATATGAATATTTATTTTTCACTAGATATATTTTGTATAAATATTAATTTTTTACTAGTTACATTTTGTGTAAATATTAATCTTTCACTAGTTACATTTTGTATAAATATTAATTTTGGACTAGTTACACTTTACTTAAAAAACTAAATTTTTATTCATAACAATAGTCAAATTAAATTTTCAATCATAATCAAAAATCAAATGTTAATACCAGTTAGAAAATCATTCACCCGACAATTTAATACTCTCTACTACAGTTAATTCCCTATTGAGAAGTATTTGATATCCCAATATAATCGCTTCTTAACATAATTAAACACTTGCCTTATGATTTATTTACCAGGAACGTCAGTCAGAACTAATAACACATACAATATCAAAATTTTATATCAATTTTGTATTCTAAATAGTATTTTGTATTAAAAATTTTGTATTCCAAATAGTCAACAACCCCTGTGTATTCAAATTCGAATTGAAATTGTATTCAAATTGTAATTGAAGATATAAAGCACGGTGTAAAAATTATCGTATACTAGAAAAGAAAATGACTCACCTTTGACACCCTGAAGTATCTGCAGCACCAGTAGGAGCATCACCGCAACCGTGTCCATCCCTCTAGTCCTGCTGCATAAATCCCGTTCACTGGCCATCGCGAAGAATCAGCAACGATCCGATATTTCACACGCACCACATTCGTCTGATCACTGTACGATAATACTACTTCCGGTGCTCCCCTTCACTCACGATCCACCACACAATTCACCGACTTACAATCTCGATCCCAGGTTCGATCTTTAAAACCCACGCTGGCTCACACCGATTCGCTCACCGATCATCACAAGCTGTCGTGTCACAAAGGACGGCACAAGTGGGGTGTCGCATGAATGTGGGGGGCGCGAAACACGTGCACGCTCGATAAAATGGCGGGCAACCGGTCACGAACGAGACCGGGGGGCAGGAGGGCAGTCGGGTCCAGGGCGTCGACAAGGGGGAGGATCGGATATCCTGAAGGATCCTCCCGCGATATTCAACGGAAGACAACGGAAGAAGGCGTGCCGGATACGTGCGTTCCCAAGGACGTGCACGACGAGAAAACGGCGAAATATCGCGACAGACCGATATGTCGCGAGACGAGGCACGACGCGATACGACCGATTCGTACGCTCACCCGAAACTAAGCGATTCGGAGCGAACGGCGCGCACCTGTCGTCCCGCGGGACACTGCGCATGTCCTAACGAAGGAAGCCGACTGAGAGCTCGTCAGTGCGTCCGGGGTGGGCGTCGCAGGTGGGAGAACAACGTGCGGTGTCATGAACGCGAAGAAGTGGTAGAAAACCCTTGCACTCTGAATTAAGATGCTACGTTCGACAACCCCCATATAGCGATACATTTACACAGCTCCATATTTAAAATAATTCATTACGAATTTTTGTATAATAGACTTAAGTACATAGTTCATTACAAATTATTGTACGATGGACTTCATCTTCATCTGCTCAAAAAAGCGTATATACATGGGTTAGATCAAGTTGAGATAGGTTAGACTGATAAGTGATGGGTTAGCCCCTTGTCTCCCACACGTGACGCACATAACTGTTGAAGTGCGACTAATGTGGCCCATATTCTCACCACGATTGAATTTCAAGTTTAATTTCAATTACAACTCGTTCACCAATGATTAGCATATCTAAAATATCCCTAACATTTGACCATTCTTTGTCTGTCTTAATATTACAATAAAAATGAAGTCACCTTATCTGACGCACCTACCAACAAAATCATAGATAGATAGGTTAAATAGCTGTCTATTTGAGTTCATTACAAATAATTGTATAATAGACTTCATACATTTCTTCATACTCTACATTTCTCTTCATACATTTCGAAAATTGTATATGAGTAGGTTAGGTCAAGTTAGTATTGTTTAGAATAATAAATGGATTAAATAGCTTCATATTTGAATAAACAGTGCAGTGCATCCAAAATGAGCGTCACAGGTAGAAGAACAAAGTGCGGTGTCCACTCGAATGCGAAAAACTTGTAGAAAGCCCTTGCACTCGGAATTAAGATGCTGTGTTCGACGCAAACAACCCCCATGATATTAATACAACACGAGGTTAAATTTATGGAGATCATGGAATAACCAGGACACTCTTGGAACGTGGTTGTTGTATGGCTGAAATTAATATTAACTTGGACAACGGGCGGTGACACGAGCTCCGCTTGACACTGTGGACTGTATAATTGGGAGATTGTGCGGACTTCTTGCGGGACGTGGGGTGTGAAGTGTTTGGGGGTGACGTTGAAATTTTGTATGAGGGATGTTGAGTGTTGGGAGATTTGGAAGTTGGAATTTGGGAATTTGGGGATTTGGGGAGTTTAGGATTGGGGGATTTGGAGATTTGGGGATGTAGGAATTTGAGAATTTGGGGATTGGGAATTTTGGGAATTTGGGATTTAGGAATTTTGGGATATTGGGATTTTGGGACTTAGGGATTTTAGCACTTTGGGACTTTGGGATTGTGAGATTTTAAGAATTTGGAATTTTGGGAATTTTGAGAATTTTGAGAATTTGAAATTTCGAATTTTGAGACTAAAAATTTTGAGAATTTGGGATTTTGGGACTTAGGGATTTTAGGACTTTGGAAACTTGGTAATTTAGGACTTTGAGATTTTGGGATTTTGGGAATTTGAGGATCTGGCAATTAGGGGATTTATGAATTTGAAGATGTAGGAATTTGGGGATTTGGGGACTTGGAATTTAGAAATTTGCAAATTTGTGAAAATAGAAAGGAATTTAGGAATTCAGAAATTTGAGAATTTAGAAATTTTTAAATTTTTAAAAGTAGAAAATAATTTAAGAATTTAGAAATTTGAATTCTTATCAATTTGAGAATATGAGAATTTAAAAAAAAAAAACAAATTTAACAATTTGTCAATTAAAGAGTTCACACTGCACAATTTTAATAAAAGTTATATCACAATTTCTGAATATACCATGCATCCCATAACGCCCTCCATATTGAAATAAACTTCTCCATACAATTTCTGTTTGTCTGATTTAATGAATATCCTGAATAACCTCAAATAATGACTGAACATAATATTTACCCATTATTATCAAAGATTTTAGAATGTGCACATGTCACTAGTACTGCTGTCTTTCTGCGGTCGAACATCTGCTTCCTACGGCGTTACGCTTTGTGACTCCATGTTCTTATGGGAACGCAGGAAGAATGAAGATGGAAGCGATACCCTAACACCAATAAAAATTTCACACAGTCGCGTTCTACGATGTGAGAAATTTGTATGAGTCATTTAAATGGTTGCAATCGCATTTTAATCGGTATAATAAAACCATTAAGATTCCCTTGTATGGTCGTTAACAATCACGTACGATTTTTCACTGTTTGAATCTTGTAATTAAATAGCAATTTAATTAAATTGTGCGTTCATCATTTGTTTCTAGTTTTTCAATTAAAATTGTATAAACGTAGCTAAATTTTAACAAATTATTAGTTAGATAATATTGCTAATATGTATAACATATTTAAATAACATATAAATATAACATATGTAACATATGTAACATCTACACATAACATGTATAACATACATAACATATAAATAACATACAAATATAGCATATAAATAACATATACATATAACGTATATAACATATGTAACATACATAACGTATAAATGACATATACAACATATAACATGTATAACATACATAACATACAAAATGACATATAAATATAACATATGTAACGCAGATACAAATTAATTTAAAACAAATACAACAAATGCAAATTAATTTATTACAAATAATAATTGAAAACCACAACACTCAAATCATTCACCTCAGCATATCTAATCTGTGTAAGATATAAGTTTATGAAATTATACGTATAGTTACATATTTCATAGTGATATTATCAGGAACATTTTAAATAGACTTCCACGAAAACATTTTTCACAACAGAGACACTACAATGCCACAATGCAGACGCAAAGATAATTTATCTAATTGTGGTGTTTTTTTCTTAATGATAGTATTAATCAGAGTAACAATGATATGATAACCTTATGACCACTAAGTGATTATATGTATGTAAATAAACAGGAAAAGATACATTTACATCGACGTAATAATTTTTTAAATTATGAAATGTGGACAAATAAAATTTGGAAAATTTATGAAATTTGGAAATTTAGAGTTGGAGAAATTATTAATTTTTTATTAAATTATCAAGTTATGAAATTTAGAAATTAACAAACTTGAAATTTATCAAATTTAGAATTTGACAAACTTGAATTTTATCAAATTAACAAATTGACACATTGCCAATTCTTTAAATAAAAAAATTAACAAATTTGTTAGATTTCAAATTTTTAAATTAACAAACTCTCCAGTTTCCAAATTAAAAAATTATTTTAAAACATAAGAAAATTTTTAATAATTAAAAAAATTATTAAGTTAAGAAAAAATTAACAAACCTTCAATTTTACAAATCAAACAACTACAAAAAATTTCCAATTTAAAATTGAACAAACATCCAATTTTCCATATTAAAGACTTATCAAGCTTTCAAGCTTTCAAATTTATTAATTAACAAATTTTCAATTTCATAAATCCAGAAACTAAAAAAGATTAAATATTTCAAATTAAAAAATGAACAACTCGTCATTACCACCATATGCACCCCACATGCCCCTGTCATAACCATAAATAAATAAATAAAACATTCCTTATCACTCGAAAAGGCAATAAAATGAAACGAAATGAAAGCGTCCGTCATTTGCCTGCGAACGGATATGGACATTTCGTTAAACGACACGCGGCTAAAAACAATTTTACCGCGTTTCGATTGCTCTTCCCTTCTCATCGAAACGAACGAAAGCATAACTCGACCGATAATCAACGATTTCCACGCAATATGCTTACCCGTATCCGGGAGCACTCGTTATTTCGCCGGATCAGTTGTTTACGACTGTCGGTCAGTCAGCGATCGTTTAATTAACGTTGCCTTCGTTCCCGATGCCGCGAACAAATTGAAAAGCACAGAATTTCTTCGGGGAAATGAATTATCCGGCTACGCCACGTCACTGCTAATTACCGGAGGCTTATCAGTATGAGAACGTATAATTGGCTAAAGGCGTAATACACGAATGAAAAATTTTCGAGCGAAATCCACGTTTCCTCTTTTTCGCAGCGATTCGCGAATTTCCCGCCTTTTTTCACCACGAAATTCAATCAACAGTTTAAATATCGTTTCGTGTCATTAATCTCCTTAAGCGCTAATTACGGCCTCTGAGTTAAGCAGCGAACCGGGGCAACTATTTCACTGAACTTTTTTGATTTATCGCTTTCTTTGCACGCGGAACATGTGCCGGGAAGTTTTGCGCCAAAGTTGTCGCAAGTCTCGGGTTTCCGCCGTGAAACGTTCGTGAAGACACGATTAGCGCAGAATCTGATAAATAACGGGGTAAATGGGTATGTGGAGGTAAATTTTAGTACATGGTTCGTTAGAAATTGTTGTATGGTAGATTTATATATCTACATTCTTTAAAAATCATGTATGGAGAGGTTGGGTCAAATTAGGTTAGGTTTCTTTCTTAAAAAGCCATACGTGAAGAGGTTAGGTTAGATCTTCTTCAAAATTTGTGCAAAATTTGATAAGTAACGAGGTAAATGGATACATAGCTTTGAATTTTAGTAAATATTTCTACTAGGAATTGTATAATACATTTTCATATTCATATTTCTAAAAAATCATACCTGAATGAGGTTAGGTTAGCGCAAATATCAATAATGCATAATTCAATAAGAAAGTGCGGTACTAAATAAATTCCTAAATTCTCTTCCCGAATGAAGGAACGTATTTCGAATCCAAATTCAGTGATCACGTGAAATTGAACGCGACCAAATAATTTCCAAGGCGGACAACAAGAGTGTTCCAATACAGGGGACAAAGGTAAAAGCGAAAGAATGGAGCCAAGAGTCTCCAGGAAACTTAAGAACAACGAAAGTAAAGTAAGTGAACAAAGAAAACAGTGCTCAGGTCCGTAGAAAGCCAAATGAACCTTTCAAAGATCTGGCCCGGAAAGGGGAGGGCAGGAGCGATGGACAATTTAGAAAGTAAAAGTACGGAAACTGAAGAAAGCTTCGGTGCTTCTTGCTGTAACCTTTGAATCGACTTTTCTCGTTCGACCAAACGACAATATTCTACTCGATGTCCGACTTGCATACCGTAATCGACCCAGGAAATGGCGCGTACGCAGGTGGAAGGATTATTGGTCAGAATAGAAAAAAAACTCACACTGACACGGTTGCTAGCTGTTTAATTCTTCTTAACATACAGGGAATTCTACAGAAAAATTTTTGGAAATAACTCTTTCGCTCACAATATCGTGACGCACCTTATGACGCAAAGCAAAATTAGCAAAATTAAGTCTTCGTGACGCACCTCATGACGCAAACCAAAATTAGCACGATTGAATCTTCATGACGCACTTCATGACGCAAACCCTAATTAGCACGATTGAGTCTTCATGACGCACATTATGACGCATACCAAAATTAGCACGATTGAATCTTCATGACGCACTTCATGACGCAAACTCAAATTAGCACGATTGAATCTTCATGACGCACTTCATGACGCAAACCCTAATTAGCACGATTGAGTCTTCGTGACGCACCACATGACGCAAACCCAAATTAGCAAGATCGAGTCTTCGTGACGCACCTCATGACGGAAACCAAAATTAGCACGAGTCTGGAATTTAATACCGATTACAATTTACATGATGAAGGATAAATTGAAAGTACACCTAACATTTCAACTTTCTTCGCTCGTTTTAACATTGCAGTAATGATCACCGACAACCCATGACTTGACCCAGGTGTTTGGACTACGACCCCAGTCAGAATAGAAAAATACCCACACGTATTTTCGGCGGTATTGGTCACAATTGAGTCAAAGAACAAGTCGACAAACGTTTCGAGTGGTCGAACGTCAGAACGTCACATGGGACTGTTCAAGATGGCGTCCCTTAAACGTGGCTCAGGCTATGCGCCAGGAACAGGGTTGTCTACAGTACATACCGTAGTCAAGCCAGGAATTGGCGCGTGGGAGGCTGACCCAGGTTTGGAAGGACTACGGCCCCAATTGGTCAGAAGAGAAAAATGTCGCCTAGACTTACACGTATTTTCGGCGGTAGTATTGACTCTCATCAATTAGGCGAAAAATGACAGGCAAACGAGAGATAGTGCGAATAGCTGCAGTTATTGCCATTATTCTTATTTGCCGATATGTCGCTGAAAGTGTTCACGGTGGCTTCTTTTACTTTGGGCCTCCTGAGTTGATCGTCGACAATTGTGCAAGGACGCCATTTAGTTCGCAGCCGACGCCATTTCATGGCGCAACAGAATTATTCAGATTCGTTGTTCGACTTCGCTACTCGGTTACGAGTTAATGATATCGCCGTCGATGAGAACGCTTCAACGGCACTCGTTATCGAGCGATTCGTGTGAGAGCATAATGAGGTCATTCGAGGTCGTTCGAATACTTGACCTTGGCCTTCGCAACACTTTCCGCCTCGTTCACAAGAACCTTTATGCGCTCGTTATCGACCGATATAAAGGAAATTCCAACGAGTTGCCCAATATTGGAAAGTACAGTAGACTGTCGTTATATTGCTGCCTTTGGCTAGAGTTTTATGAAGGTTTATAAAATTAAGGGTGCTTAGGAGGGTTAGATTCAAGTGGTCGGAGGAAAAAATGTAAGAGGCCTCGGTTTTATAAATACTTGAGTAATGAATTGGGTAACTATGTTTTTCAAAGTGGGAGGTTCAGAATTTGAAAATTTGAGATTTCTAGAATTATAGTATTCTCATCTAACCTGCATAACATTTTTAGAACTTGGTAGAAAAGAAAATGGCGGCTGAACCTCTATTTATTACATTATTAAAAGTACTTGAGTTCACCTGAATTTGTACACATTCCATAAAATCATAGAACTAAGGAATTACATAAATCTTTGTAGCTCACAACTCGAAGAAAAGCTTTTAACCAAATAAATCAACGATAAAATATTACATTAATGCGATAATATATTACATTCATTCTCTTAATGGTTTAATTTACTTGTCGCTTCTTTCGTGCGTATCTTTAAATCACGGCGCATGATTCATTACGATATTCAATATTAGCATATCGTAGTAACGATAAACGTTAGCACGATATCCAATGAAGGCTACGTTGCAATTACGGCACAAGTCGTTTAGCTGGGCAAATGAAATTACAACCATCATATTAACTTTCCGTTACCTTCGCGAACAAACTTTCGTTCCTTTTCCTCCTTCTTTGCTCGCGATGCTGAAATATACGTGAGTTCCAAATAAACTTTCGTAGGAAAAACAACGACCCTCTATCATGGCCTGCGAAAGCGAAGAGGTCGTTTACATTGCTTTTCCGAAGGCAATGGAGTATTATTCTGTTCGGACCGATGGGTTGAAACGGTGGAAAAAGGGGAAAAGTAAACAATGTCTGCTTATTTATTCTGGCTATCAGCGTACAAAGTGGTAAATCCAGGGCTGAAGATGGACTGGTAACTTGACTCTTGGAAAATCGTTAGATTTAAATTGTTTTATTGTTTTTTGAAATTGTGTAATGAAGAATTGTACATAACATTTTCCTTCTTGTAAAATTTAACATAACATGTACTAATTTAATCTAGTCTAACTTCAATGTAACAGACATAATGTAATTGAACAATAAATGCTAATGTTGTTTTACTTAATCTAGTCTAACTTCATACTATTTTATTGTAACATAGTAGACTCGAATAATAAAGTGTAACCTAACCTCACATATCCTGAAACAATTTAATATAACCTAACCTCACATATTCTGAAACAATTTAATATAACCTAACCTCACATATCCTGAATTCATCTAACCCAACCTGACTTAACTTAACCTAATTTATTTTGTACAAACATAATACAATTGAATAATAAATGCTAATGTATTCTTAGTTAACCTAATCTGACCTAACTTAAATTAACCTATTCTATATTAACCTAGAACACTTGAATAATTAAATCTGTACTAGCACTCTAACATAATCTAACCTAACCTAATTGAGCTTAATTTAACCTAACTAAAACATAATTAAATCCTAACTTAACCTAACCCTATACTCTAACTTAACCTAATAGATTTGAACGATGAAATCTAACATTTACTACTGTATTCTAATATAACCTAACCTAATAGATTTTTACCATAAAACTAACCTAACCAATGTTACCATTGAAAACCAGTTATTTATTATGGAGTTATTATTTATCACTAGATTACATCATAATTAAAATTTATATTAAAATAAACAGATAATGAAATCCTATAGGTTAGGTTAATTACATAATAAGCAGGTATAAATAAATGTGAACGATACAGTACGCATTACACTGCACATTAGCAATTTTAATTGTCGGTAATTATAATTGCAATTGCAATTACATTTGCAATTGTAAATTGCACTTCACGTATCATATTATATGATAATAACCTGACAAATTCGATCGCGAACATCCGAGTTCATCAAAAGCTTATGGGAGCGCGGACGACGGCGAAGATAAAGATATCATTTTTCATCGCACAAAGGAGAATTAAGGGTGTGATAATTACAGTTTAATTACGGAACACTCTTTTATCACACGATAACTCGAATGGACTAAAATATTACTTCTTAGTTCGGTTAATGGGTATCCTGTAACTTTCCTACTCGTTTAAATAATGAGGATTTCGTGCTTTGTAACCCTTTGAAGTTACGCAGCAGAAATAACGCGCGAAGAGCGGATAAAAGGGAAATAGCGATGCTTTACTGTATTTTATCAGACAGAGACGATTCGTATGCAGATTTGTATTTCAATTTGTTAATGATATTTGTTAAAGAGTATTAAATTCAAGAGTATTAATATCATTGGTGCTTTAATTTTTAAAATTCTGCTGAAATTATATTCTTGGATTTTTGGATTTCATGAATTTTTTAATTCCTAAATTCCTAAATTTCTAGATTTCTAAATTCCGAAATCCCTAGATTCCTAGATTTCTAAATGTCTAGGGAATTCCTAAATTCCTAGATTCCTAGATTTCTATATGTCTAGGGAATTCCTAGATTCCTAGGTTTTTTAATTCCTAAATTCCTAGATTTCTAAATTCCTAAATTTCTAGATTCCTAGATTTCTAAATTTCTAGGAAATTCCTAGAGTCTCAGATCCCTAGATTTATAAATATTTAGGGAATTCTTAGATTCTTAAGATTCTGAGAATTAAAATTCTTCAAATAATTTTTCATCGAATAATGATATTTAAACCATATAAATAAAAAATTCGAAAAATCAAACGATGTCATCATTCATCAGAAAAGAGATCGTTCACTTTGCGTCACGAATTATCGATAAAAAAATGAACTATGTATCGTACTTCCGTTACGTGCACTTCCGGCGTCAAATCAGCCAGTTTTAGGTTATAACGATCATCGACAATCCGAAGGGCAGACTTTCGTTTTTACTTGGAGCAGCTGCACCAATTAGTGGACACTTAACGGG
Source organism: Megachile ligniseca (assembly GCA_945859555.1). NCBI lineage: Eukaryota > Metazoa > Arthropoda > Insecta > Hymenoptera > Megachilidae > Megachile > Megachile ligniseca. The sequence goes on from OX243792.1 coordinate 5,896,103, forward strand.
TTGGCAACTTCATCGCGAAACAACTCAAAAACAGCCAAGTGGATACCAAGTGGAGAACTTCGGTCGGGTTTCGATGAGCAAATATAAACGGCTTCGCAGCTTCGACGGAGCAACGATGCTCGTGGTGTTCATTAAATCATAGTAATTAAAACGGTCGCGCTAGAGATTTTTAACGTTCTAATACCTCTCGATTCTGTATCGGCAGATTGAAAACTATTCGATAAATTGAGCTGTCGAGGCTTTTCGGTGAAATGACGTGGAACGAATAGTTAATTGAATTTCAAGGTTTACTGTTTGTTCGTCGCAAATTGGAAAATATAATTTGTATTATTATCAGATTGTAATATTTGTAATAAGGAACGTATTGTTTTACAATTTAAAGTTATTTTTATGCAAATACATAAGGTTTATTAATGATTTTGATCGTGAAGATTAAACATATGCGCAATGAACATGTGCAGTAAACATGCGCAGTAATCATGCGCAGTGAAGTTGCGTAGTAAACATGCGCAGTAAGCTTAACATAATATACACGTTACAGTAAATTATAATTACGTTATTACACATAATTATCACGTACAATTAACATATGCACACATGTTTTATATTCAAAGGAATTTAACAAACATCCAATCATAAAATTTAGTAATTTACGTATGTTTTTAAATACTGTACATGTTGTTATAGCAACACTTCATGAATATGGACACATTATAACAATATATACTCCTATATGATATTAAAAGTTAAAAATAAAGATTTTTATAATAAATATACTTCACAAAAATTTATATAATTAATAACAGCTGATGTAAGTATTAATTTCTGTTTTAATTTAAAACTTCCAAAATGAATTAACGTTGCTTAATTCATAAAAGTTAGTAATAATTAAAATGAACTAAAACAGATTATAATTTCGAAATGTTAATTTGAAAATAGAATATGAAATGAAGTATCCGTTCTACAGCCTCGGTATTAAACGTGAAAAATTGGATCAAATTTTTGTTTGAAGTACAAAGGTTACGAGGAAACTATGTAGTTATTACGTATGAAGTTCTCTTTCTTTGCAGCGATGTTAATTAAACAGCGAACTTCAGTGGCTAATAGAATTCGTTGTAACGAAGTAACGGGACTTTAATATAGTTAAGAGAATAAAAGTTTCAGTTTCCTTTAAGCAAGTAATTTAAAAGTTGGTTTATATGCCCTTAAGACACACCTTATATGTATACGATGCTTCGAAGAATTTAATAAAGTGAAAATAAAAGTGAGTTAGTGTGCCGTAACTTTTATTAAAGATTTTTAACACGCATGGCAGGAATCGCAGAAGGGAAACGTAAAAACATGCTGACAGGGAGAGGTGCGAGTTATTTTAATCGTGGTCTTTAAAATTCAACTGCATTTCATTTTTTATTATTTTTCAAATTTGCAAATATTCAAGTTCCCTAATTTGAAAACTCAGTAATTTGCAAATTTCGATACAAATAAATCTAAAAATGATAAATTTTCAAATCCCAAAATTGACCACTTGTCAAATCCCAAAATTGTCTCCTACTGTATTTTCAATTCCATCTTCTACGCAAAGGTTGAGAACCACGAACACAGTGCATAAGTTGCCAAAAAATACTCTAACAAAGGTGCACAAAATTACGCAGCCACCCTCCACACACGCGGCCATATAGATAATGTCCACATATTATGGAACTCTCTGTATAATCGTCGTTTATTCGTTGAATACGGAAACGCACAGGAAATTGTCAACTCTTCGTGATTTAATTAAGAGCGAATTTGCACCCTGGACGGGGGAATCCGCGGAATTTTATAATTTCCCGCGTAAAACCGCCAACGTGATTTCCACGGTGAAACATCGCGGTTCGCGTAATTTAGGCTCCATTCGTGCTGGATTCTCGTCGGCGATGGTGAAATTAACGAAATGGAATGACGCCGGAGAAACTCGAGGACCCGGTAGATAACAATAGAAAAACCAGGGCCAACGTTTGCCGTGTGAACAATGTCGTAACCGCGGCCTGAATTTCGCTACTGCTTCGATAGAAACGCCGATAAAAATAGCTAATTTAGATTTCTTACTCTTTGGAGCCAGTCATCCGTAGATTAAACAGTCGATCACCTTTTCTGACCATACTTGGACATAGTATAGTCCTTGGCCATCAGGACCACGTACGAAAATTTCACTTTTATGGCTATAATTATGTCACATATGGAAAATTGTATTAAATTAAAATTATTACTAAATACTTTGGACGTTTTGTGACGCACTCTTGACGCACTCGTGACGCACTCTTGACGCACTCGTGACGCACCCAGGATGCAATCTTGACGCACTCGTGACGCACCCACGATGCACTCCTGACACACTCGTGACGCACCTTTGTCTTATTCGTGACGCACTCGTGACGCACTCTTGACGTATTCGTACTTCAGCTGTGATCAATTTTACTCGAATTTTTAATACGCTTCAGTTTGGAGTTCAAGTCTAATTTGCATGTACAACGCATAATACCAGATTGACATAACATTTCAACTTTCTTTGTTTTAATATTGTAGTGATTATTTACGCACCTGACAAATCATAGTGCAAGCATACCATTCACAATCATACCATTCGACAGGTATGTGACGCACTTCATATACAATCTGGTCATCGAATGACCACGTAAAATTTCACTTGTATGGCTATAATTATGTCACATACGGAAAATTGTCTTAGGTCCAAATTATTACTAAATACGTTGATAACATATGCATAGCAATTTGTTACCGTGATAATAAATTGTGTGGGTGATGAGCGATTAAGGGTGCGAGCGGTTACGTTAGGAGTATCGATAGCGCTGGAGGTGAAATTTGAACGCCATAGAAAATGTCTGTCTAAAAGACTAGTTTACAACTCTCCCACATTATCCGAGTTGAAAAGAATTACAGATATTTGGGAAATTAACGAAGATATAAAGCATATCAATGTATACGGAGCAAGCTGTGACCAAAGCAAAGGAAATACAAGATATTGACATGTGTTAATGTACAGTAGTAAAAGTTTCAGTGCTGAAACAATGCGTAGGAGCCTCTTGCGCCCTCTAGATACGCTACTGCCTACAGCAAACGAGTTTTCGCCATGATACACTCGGACCGATCGAACGGTCAAGAAATGATTGAGTAGAACAGAAGTATCATATCCAAGACATTTTATCCGTCAACCCTCGAGTGGAAATAAAAATCCAATTACGGGAGACAGATGGAAATTGAAGAGTCTGATTCGTCGATTGGTACTAATATCTGATAACCGTAAAAAGGTTCGCCACGCTGTCGGTTTTTCGTCCCGAGATTCAATATCAACCAAAAAAGTTGGGATTCTAATACCAATCTCTGACTTCATGCTTTATTGGTATCTTCTGATTGATTGGAAAAGTTCAAAATTTTTGTGATTTTTAGATTTTGAAGATCAAATTTCCTTAAACGACAATGCAACCTTTCAATCAAACCAGAAGTTAATTCTAACAAAAGCTATGAAGTTTTAAACTGCAAAACGTATCGATTAGGATCAGTGTCCACTGACTTGAGAAGTCATATTTATGGCGGCAAATTTAAAGTGCCTAATTCGGTCTCTTCTACAGGGTCTCTCTAAAGTCCTACCCCACCCTCATATCTCGGAAACGGCTTAAAATATGGAAAAATATTTGAGACAAAAGTTGTAGGACATCAAGTGTAACAGATTGTGGCAACAATTTAACCTTGGATGGTCGTTTGAAGGTCACATCCGAGGACTACAATATGCAATAAAAAGTTCTATTTAAGAAACTGACCTTCACGTGACCTTCAAACGATCCAAGGTCAAACTGTTGCCACCATCTTATATTCCCTTGATACCCTACAACTTTTGTCTGAAACATTTTTCCGTATTTAAAGCCGTTTCCGAAATATAAGGGTGGGGTACTTTAGAGAGAGCCTGTATATAAATTTCAGTAAATGATCACTTTTACAAGTATAGCATACTTTTATGAGTATACAGTAATTTTCTGGTGTACTTTTAAATTCCCATAGCGTCCCATTTTGAAGTATGATGCCGAAGGACTCGCAACGAAAGCGTTAATCCGTGGATCGATAAAAAAAACACAGAGAGAAGGTATCAAGCATTGACACGTTATAACGTTGAAGACCAACGTATATCTGCCTTTGAACTACATAATATACAGAAAAACGAAAAAATAATGTCAAGTGACACTCGGCGTTGCAGGGCCGCCATAGTGACGCGCCTCGTCGAGCCCCGAGAGCGTGATTCGAAAGGCTGGAAAAAGGTGGAAACACGGGAAAAGGGTGCACGAAATGAAAAAGAAAAACGTTAAATAAACAGAGATCGCACGATAGATTTAACGGACAATTTCTGATTGATTTAATTACAGTTATTGCGTTGCCAAGTGCCGCGACTTTTGCAATTGAAATTTCATGCGACGTGACGAGAGCGTTCGTTACGACACGGAAATGGCAAATTGTCATTTTGTAAAAACAAATTAACGATATCAATTTTTACAGCAATAAATTTTGCATTTTACCGTTTGGCTGTTGACTGTGTTTGATTAAATTGTATTTTATTTGGAGATGCAGGAAGTTTTAATTGAAGCATCGTTTGATTGGATATATGCGCCATTGATATGGTTTCTGCAGGGCAAATGGCGGACCACGTGGCAGGAGGATGAGAGATGCTTGCTTTTTGTTGCAAGACTTTTAAATTTAATTTGGGAGATGGTTTTTTAATTTTGGGGTTGGTACTTGGGGGAGTTTTGGAAAATTGGGGATTTGGGGATTGGGGGAGTATTGTGGAATTTTGGAAATTTGGGAATTTGGGATTGGGAAATTTGGAAATTTCAAATTTGGGAGTTTGAAATTGTGGGAATTTGGGAATGTGGGATTTTGGGAATTTGGAAATTTGGGAATGTGGGATTTTGGATTTTAGGAATTTGGAAATTTGGGAATGTGGGATTTTGGATTTTGGGAATTTGGAAATTTGGAAATTTGGGATTTTGGATTTTAGGAATTTGGAAATTTGGGAATGTGGGATTTTGGATTTTTGGAATTTGGGATTTTGGGAATTTGGAAATTTGGAAATTTGGAAATTTGGGATTTTGGATTTTAGCAATTTAGAAATTTGGGAATTTTTCAATTGAAAATTCCAAAACCTATAAATTACGAAATTTGAGAATTTGAAGCTCATCGAAAATTTGTAACCGAAAAAAATAGAAACCTGCAAACACAAATTTTAAAAAATTTCAAAATCTCTAATATCCTGCATCTTGCATAACTATAGCCACTCCATTTTAGGCGCAGACCACATCCGCCCGGTGCCCCTCGCATTCCGCCACTGTGCATGCAATAATGGAGGTCGAAGACAAGCGATCAGACGGATCGGTCCTTTTTTCCCTCCGATCTGTTCCATTCCGTGGAAAGTAACTGGGAGGATGAATAAGGGTACATTGGACAATGAAGGGCCATGGTTGTCCCTTTCGTCGGCACCTATTTGCCAGATTGTGCAGCTTTTGTCCATTTGAATCAGTCAGCTAACAAGTTTCTGCTCCCTTATCCAGTCACACTGGTGAATCGATGAAGTTGCAAAAAAAAAAGGTTTAACGTCAGCCATCGGCTGAAAGGTCGTTCCTTCATCGATTACGAATAGACTGAAAGGGAGGAAAGGAACAGGAAGAAGGAAAATAATAGAGAAAGGGGTAAAATGAGCAACGGAACGGAAGAAGATGAAGACCGCAGCCTTTCATGACCGATGGAATTCGTTATCATGCATTCATGTCATTGTATACTTAATGACAAAAACTTGAGGAATCATAGCGTGGTAAATTACGGAGGAAGAAAAATAGGGGGTTGAAGTTCAATAGGGGTGCATAATTAATTTAGGGGTTCCTGTAATTAATTCAAGCATTTTTTCTGTAATGAACAATTTTTGGTCAGAGTTGTTGCAAATATATTTTGTCTCTTTCACTGTTTTTAATATACATGTATAGAATTTCCCTAGATTTAGTTATTTACACAAATGTCACTAGATTGGTACATCATATATTGGGACGTAGGGATATTGGGACGTAGGGATATTGGGATTAGAGATATTGGATTAGGGAAATTTGAGAATTTGGAGTTTTGGGACTTAGGGATTTTCGGAATTTCGAATCTTGGAAACTTGGAAACTAGGCCAATTTTTAAATTTCTGAAATTCCAAAGTTCCACATTCCCAAAATCCTAGTCCCAAAATTTCAAAATTCCCAAATCTCAAAATCTCCAAAACCCAAAATCCCAAATTGCTAAGTTCCCCAGTCCCCAAAGTCCCTAAATCCCTAAATCCTTAAAATCCCTAAGTCCCAAAATTCCAATATCCCAGAATTTCCAAATCTCAAAGTCCCCAATTCTCCAAATCCCCAAATCTCAATATCTCCAAAACTCCAAAATGAATTTCGACCGATTTGATTATTTTACAGAACCGTAGCGAAATCTGCAGGGAAGAGAACGAAGGGGAAGGATAATAATGGGAGAAGTAAAATGAGTAAGAAAAAGATTAAAGTCTTTTATGACCGATGGAATTCGTTAAGATAGAGAGACGGTGCAGCATGAAACGTCAGTTGAAAATATCGTGTCAATATTTGCGAGACGCGTTCGCGAAAAAATCTCCTTCGTTGCAGAGATGACGTCGGGATTTCTTGCCTTGCTACGAGAATTTAATATCGGACGTCCTAGTTCCTGGAACCGTTGACACCGCCACATCCTGTCGAGGATTACCCGGCTATATGCGTAAGATTTCTTTATACAGTAAAGTCTCGATATAAGCGAAAATGATCTACACGATATAAGCGAAAATGTGATGTACATATAGGGGAAATTCCTCGACACGTACAGAAGCTTGAGAATGGAAGAAACGTGTTTATCCGTGAGACAATACCAAATAAAATATAAATAAATATAAGACACTTTTATTTTTCACTTTTTTGTTATCAAATTTTTAACAATAAATTTGTGACATCTTTCTGAGTGAAACGAGACCAAACACGATATATTTGGACTATATTTACTGTTTCACTTTATTTATAACAGATAAATTTAAGGGTGTTAAATAAACGTGTATGTATAGTTTTAAAGCGTTACAATTTTATTCAGTCAATGCTGTTTTTAATAAAATTTTACTAAGTTATTTAATTATGTATCCAGTATTTCGCAATGTCACGGATGCTTGCCGACTCAGCCGGTACACGTCTTCGATAATTAAATAGAACATTGGTCGACACGTTTCTAAGACCTTGTTTATTACTACCGTCTTACAAGCTAGACTTATGCTTACATCTAACGGTCGGGATACAGTTCGACGGACGCAAGTAACTGTTCCAGGTGGCATCATGGGTTGCGCAAAAGGTCGGGGAAAGGTGCTAGAATCGGTGTAGATGCATTTTGCAGCAGCACTGCTCGGAGCACTCCGCTGGGTCTTGGACAATTAGTAGTGTGGGATATTTAGGGATGTATTCAGATATGGGACATTTACGGATGTGGGGCATTCAGGGGTCTAGGGCACTTCGCTGGGTCTTGGACAATTAGTGGTGTGGGCCAGTTAGGTATGCGAGGCATTCAGGGTATGGGGCATTTACGGATGTGGGGCATTCAGGGGTCCACGGCACTCCTCTTGATCTCGGAATCAGTGGTTTGGGCATTCAGGGGTGTGGGGCAGTCAGGGGTCCGGGACAATCAGTGGCGGGGGCAGTCAGGGGTCTGGGCACTTCGCAGGCTCTGGGACAATGTAGGGACTGTGACTCGGGCGGAAGCTTCCATAGGGATGTCACCATGGTGGGATCACTGAGCAGGGCACGGAATATGGCGGTTATCGGCGAACAACTGCGGAAGCAACTTCGTCCGTCGATAAACAGTAGGGGTTTGAGAATTGGGACTTAGGGGTGCGGGTACAGAACCATCTTGCTATCCCCTAACATCAAAAATGGGCGCACGTCTCCGCTTTCTGCGATATCGGTTGCAACCGTATACGCTAAGCGGAAGCGTGGCCGCGGTTCGCGAGTCGCGACCGCGTATTTATACTCGCGGGGGTCCGTTGTCATTGCGAGAAACGCGACTCGCGGCTGGCCGCCTAGCGGCCGCGGGGACGAGTTCGCGGCCTGTGCTTATGCTGCACAGTGAAGTCTTGGTACGGTGAAAATATGATAGGAGTGAAAATGATGTACACGATATATAGATAAAAAAATTAGAACCGTGTGAGACTTTTTGAATTTTTAAATTTGAGAATATAGAAATCTGAAACTTTCCAAATAACTTCAACTTAAATCTATTATGAAATTTCATTCTAAATTGAGTACATATCTGATTCTTGTTAATAATTTTCGATTTTCTATTTATAGTATGCAGTTAACAATTCAAGTTATTGATTTATGATGAAGTTTATAATAACCTCAGTTTTAGTTAGAAAGCAGTGACATAAAAATTTCCACATTTTCAGCGGTTTTACAAATTACCTATTTACTCAATCCTTTCAATTCTCGCCCGCTGATTCCACGCTTCCTCGAAATTCCCTCTCCCAAATTTTTTCCCGTCTATTTTCATTTGTCGAGACTATACAAACGTTATAATCAGGCGCGAATACATAAGTAATTAAAATAAATAAGTAAAATCGCATCAGAATGTAGCAATTAAAATTGCATGGTTGAACAGGGACGGTCTTGTCAGTTGGCTAACGAGTTTCTTTACTTTTCTTATTACGCCGCTATCTAATTTCCCTGCGTACAATCTTCTCCCCTCAATTTTCTCACGTAACGTTACGCTATGCATTCAGATCCGTTGGACGCGTCAGCGAATCTCTCGCTGGAAATTTGTACTGGCGACAAGTTTGTGGTAATAAACGGCGACGATTATTTCAGCAAGCAACGGGGAAAATGTAATACGATACATTTTCCATGCTTTCCTCGCCGGTCTACGACTTTGCACTCGTCAACGTGATTTCGCAATTTAACCTGTTAACAGGACGAGTTAACTCGTCGTACTAACCGATATTCGCATAATGGAATCTTTCTCTGGAGAGAAACTTTTTAAAATTATTGCACCGCGAGGTTCTATAAAACTGCTTCTGTTAATAAAACGTGGACTTTGTTAACATGTAAATTTTTCTTGATTTAGTTTTCTTTTAGTGCCAAGTTTTTTAGTGCTTGAAGATTTTGTTGAAGGTTATGTTTGAGAGTGTGACTTTTAATAATATTTGAAAGATTTTATTCTTTGGTACTTGAAGTAACTATTTTTTAGTGCTTGAAGGTTTTATTGAAGTTTATGTTTGATAGGGTATATATTTTATAAATTATACCCCTCAAATTTGTAATTATAGAAACTATATATAATTGATTTGAATATCCCGCCATTTTGAAGACACCCCATAAATATGGCGGGATATTCAAATCAGATAAATTTATATTATGCACCTTGTATTTGTTAACGAGTATTTAAATAGGAAATTAATCTATGAAATGATAAATAAGTTCTAAATTTAATATTATAAATTTTAATCTATAAGAATCACTTTTTTTAAATTTTTATGAAAATGAAATAAACAAATGATCACTAATGAACAAGGTGATAGTTTATTAAAAATTATTAAAATTAAAATAATTAAAAATAATTATGATCAACACTATACACAGACCGCCATTTTGTTAACTGACGAACCTAACCTTAAATAGTTCAAAAAATTCTCCAAATCATTCCTCAAATTTAAATCAATCGCACAATTATGCCAATAAATGTGTTATATTAAAAATATACATAAATGAAAAATATTTAAAGAATATATTTCGATAAGATGATTCGTATGAAACGCGACGAGCAATGCAAACGCGACACGTTTGGTTCACCCGTAATCAAATACTGTCCTCTATCGGCATTCTCATTTTTCAAGGTAGAAAAGTGATTCCACAGGGAATTGTAGCCGAGATGTCGGAGGTAATCTTCCGAATTGGTACGATCTTTGGGGATTCGATGAAAGGGTATTGGCACAATTACCGTCACCATGACATAGCTATTCTGTAGACGGTACTTCGTTCTTCCGATTCTTTCGTTCGCAATCATGCCGCTGGAAAAGCTGCTACAAAGCCATTCAAGGGAACATTTAATTAGTCGCAGTGTTCGGATCATTCTCGATCATCTGTTAAACCTTTGATTAAATGTCGGTGGCTGCGTTGTTCGAATTCAGACGAATGTTTGTCGAAGCAATTTAAGGTTAAAATTACTAAACTTAAATGAGTGATTCGCAAGTTTGTTTCGAATTGTTAGATTTGAAATTTTGGGGTTAGGGACTTTGGGTAATTGATAATTTGGGATTAGGGATATTGGAATTAGGGATATTGGGACTTTGAGACTTTAGGATTTTGGAATCTTGGAAACTTTGGAACTAGGTCATATTCCAAGATCCTGAAATTCCAAAGTTCCATATTCCCCAAATCCCCAAAATCACGAAATACCTCAAATTCCAAAATATCCAAATTCCCAAAATCCCCTAATCCTAAAGTCTCCAAATCCCAAAATCCCCAAACACCAAATCCCCAAATCCTCAAATCCCAAAATCCCCAAATCCCAAAATCCAAAAATCCCAAGGTCCCAAATTACTAAGTTCCCAAAGTCCCTAAATCCCTAAATCCCCAAGACCCTAATTTACTAAGTTCCCAAAGTCCCTAAAACCCTAACTCCCTACATCCCCAAGGTCCCAAATTACCAAGTTCCCAAAGTCCCTAAATCCCTAAATCCCTAATTCTCCAAATCCCCAAAATCCCGAAATACCTCAAATTCCAAAATATCCAAATCCCTACATCCCCAAGGTCCTAAAGTCCCTAAATCCCCAAATTCCAATTGCCAAATTTTCCAAATTCCTAAATTACTAAATTTCCAAATTCCCAAAATTCCCATTTCACAAAACCAAACTCCCCTATCCCGCACCTCACACGATAACATAAAAATCTTTGAAGTACATTTGACTCTCTAAAGCCCTTGATTTAGTCCCGGTTTTAATTCTTTTCCGATCAAATCCTCGTAACCAATTTCACAAATATTACTACCATCTATTAAAGCTGTTGAATTGGCCCGGTTAAACAGTACATACTCCAAATCGATCCTGAGGATTGTCCGCTGTCCACCCATCAATTCTCCATCGGCACCCGATTTAATCCGAGGAATTTAAGGATTTAGTTTGGCAGCTCTAAGTGACAGTGGCGGTATCTATGCAATGTGTCCGCAACTGACATAATACCGTTTGCATCATGTATAGTAAGTTGCTTTCGCTTGAAATTGTAGTACACTGCATTGTAACTGCACCGCAGAGGAGGTACTAAATGGAGTGCATATTCATTCCCTTTTTATGCCATATAATGCGCGGATTTTATAGTCAAAAGCAGTGATGGTCTTTTTTATCACTCTATGTATACAGCGACAGATTTTTAATACTATAATTATAAGATAAATTTATATCACTATTAACAAGATTAGTATACTTAAAAACAAATTTTTGTCTATCTTACTTTTGAGAATTTATAAAAATCTGTGCTTTAATAATGGTTTGGTAAATTTAAAACATTCCGAAGTTAATTAGTCTTGCTCTCCGATGTAATTTAATGTATATTGCAATTAAAATCAGTGTTAATTGAATTTTTTCGAAAATTGAACAAGTGGCGCCATCTCTCCGGCGAACAGGGTGAACTACACACTTTTGAAACTGTAGTTTCGTTAGTTCACATATTCTACCGCTAGACGGCGCCACGTGTACCGTTTTTTTACCGACCAGTGTCGCCAACCGAACTGTATTGACACGCCACCTAGTTGTAGTTAGTTTAAGTATAGTTTGTAAGTTCGTATATAGTAGTTGGTAAGAGCGTTGTCAATTGTTTCAAGGAAAAGAAAACCCCCGAGAGTTCGGCGAGAGATGCCGTTCTGCGTCTTTCTAATGACCAGCATGATAAATGCCGTCATGATCGACCATGTAACTGTCTTATGTGCCGCCATCTAGCGGTCGAAGATGAGAACTAATTAAACTACAGTTTCAAAAGTGTGTAGTTCACCCTGTTCGCCGGAGAGATGGCGCCACATGTTCAATTTTCGAAAAACCAATTTTATTGCCTTAATTGACTAATATTCATCAAATTACATCGCAGAGCAAGCATAATTAACTTCAGAATGCTTTTGATTTATGATATTCAATACGATGTAAATGTGCCTTTTACTAATAATCGCAATTAGTTATTTCGATAGTTCCACAACTCACCTCTAGATGGCTGTAGATATGCCATTTTAAGAAAGCGCGCGAAAATATAAATTTTGAAAAATATGTAAACATATGGCTTCCAAAATGTTTTCAATTTTTGAAATTAGGTACTTTGCCATAAACTACTGTCTTTTATATCTTTTGCATATTAAATCTAAATAAATCATACTTGTGCTGTTAATATAAGCTTGAACTTAAAATACAATTATAAGGAAACGTTAACTTTCCTTCTATAGTTCCAAGAATCACTTTTCTGGAATGTACAGTAAATAAAACATCGTGTCTTATAAAGTAAGCATGTAATTATGAAAATTTTATTAGTTATTGATTTTGATAGTGGTTTCTATATGTCAGACATAATGCGTGTCAATATGCGAGTTGTATATCGGATAATGGAAACCTGTTTCTACAGGGATTTGTATTTGAATGTACTATTGTACAATACTGTGGAAAATAGTAGTAAATGAAGGTAGAAATTGTTTTGAAAAAGGTCACCTATAATTATTTTCCCCTCCCACACTCGACATGTAATCATATCATGACGTGCTACCGCACGCGCAGTATCAGTCAGGTGGCGAAAGAGAAAGGAAGGTGGAGAATTAATTATTCTCTGATTTTCTCTGTCGTACTAGTGTAACAGATAAATAATGGAAATAATATTATAATAATATGTAATCACAACAATGTTTTTGCAACGCGGTTAATTGTGTCGTTCGTATAAGTCTATTTGAAAAACAAGCACGATAAAGAAACGCACGTTTGACATTCTTCCAGTACGACTTGAACCACGCAGAGTGTACATGCATGATTTTAATAAAAAGTGTGTTAACATATACATGTCATTAACAGTTGCTTATAACAATACATTTACTGCATCGATGAGTTCAAGTACGTGCTAATAACGCTCATTGACGGCTAATTGGTTGCAATATACATGCCTCGTAAACGAAGAAAAAAGCCACTTGCATAAAAGTATGACAGAAATACGAAAATTAATACGATAAAGCGATTAGTTTATCGAGCTTCTGCTTTTGTGATTAAAAGCAGCGTGTAAACGATGGCACCCACGAGAGATAAATGGGTGAGGCGTTTTATTATTCCTGAAACAACAAGGCACAAGAAAGGGTTTACTATTTACAAAGTTACATCTGTGGTATGATATATATGTCAATATCAACTATAACATCATCCAAATGTTCAATGAAAATTAAAGAAAGATAGTTTCAAAACTGATTGATAAGTAAATTATTTGGTCAAGTTTTCATGTTAATATTTGGTTTAAACATTCTTAAATATAAAACAATGAATCAATACACATTACTCATTTGCGGCAATAACTAAACTTAAAAATCACAATATTAACAAAAACAAGTTTTACACATTTGCTTCCAGCATTACTACATGTAATATCTTCGATATCTGATATGTGATCATAATTAATTACTTCGCATACCTTAAACAGAAAATCAAAGCCTGTCACTAGTATAGCATAGATCAGTTTACAATGGTTTTAAATTTCATTGTTCCATCGCATGTTAGTTTATAACAAATTTCCAGTTAAATAGGATCTCCATTTAATCTCCCCTTAACTTATGATTTTCACTGACTACATTGCATAAATATTTAATTCTAATGCCATATACAAATTTAATAATAATATGTTCAATGATTCATATTGTACTTTGATATAGAAACATAATTGGCAGAAATAATGTTCTCAATTATTTTCTAGGTATTTTTAAAAAGTTCTCATGAAGAAATTTCCAAAGTATCTGTATGGAAACGTTATAATGACTTCAAGAAGCTTCATTCAGAATTAAGAGTTCTGTGCTCAAGATCTCAAATTAAAGAAGCCTTCCCAATATTTCCGAAGCCAAAGTTTTTTGGCCGGTTTGAAACAGAAGTTATCGAAGAAAGAAGAGAATGTGCATTAAAGTTTTTAGAATTTATAGGAAGGCATTCATACTTATATTCTAGTGATATTTTCATCAAGTTCTTTGAAACTAGTCATGCGGATTACTGTTTAAACGACTGCTCGCAATCTCTTAGTTCTGATACATCAGCAGAGGATGATCATCATGCTTGTATAAATTCTGTGCCTCCTAATGGTATTGTTTCCAAGAATATTCTTCAACCTAAAAGTATTCAAACTCCATTGATTAATCCACCCATCCAGAAGGATGAAATAAATCAATCACAAGATACATGGAAATCTAAAAAACAATTTTCACAACTAAATGATTTAGAGAATGAAAAATCCATAAAAGAAAGTACATGTAATAGTTTTCTTGTAAAAGATGATAACTTAAATAAAATTACATCTGAATTAGAGGATAATCAATTAGTTTTTAATAAAAATAACAATTTGTACAAAGATAAAAATCATAATGTTAAGAATGGAAAGGATTCTACAGTTGTTCAAACATCAAGTAATAATGTTGATACTACTGCTGAAGAGTTAAATTTTTCAATAATAGCACACGACGGTTCTGACCTACCACAGTCATGGCCAGAATCCTCACAATACATTTTAGTTGCAGCCGCACATATGAGCGCAGCATTTAGACACGAAGATCTTATGGAATACGAAGAAGCATTTACTCAGTACAAAATGGGAATCTCTAGTCTACGATCTGGTGTTGAATCTGATTCGAATAAAATAAGAGCAGGAATAATAAAAGATAAAATATCAAAATATTTAGAACGAGCAGAGAAGCTGTATAATAGATATTTAAATTGCAATGTTTCATTGTTGAGTAAACCTATATCAGAACTTCAGTATTACAAAGTTCTAAAAGTTATGAAATCAGTGATGCTTGTAAAAGATATTCGCCAAAATTGCCTCAACATTGTAAAAGTACGAATAGTTTAAAAATTAGATTTAGTATGTCCGAAATATTGAATACAACTTTTACGATATCGGAATGTTATAATTTAAGTACTATGAAGCACACAATAGATAATATTCTATAAAAATAAAATATAAATAGATGTTTTTTAATGATTTCAGACTGTAGAAAAATTGTCCACAAATAAAGAAAATATAAGTGACTATATATTGCGTGGTCAAATACCATACATGGTACATTTACATGCATGTGTTGAGACAGAAACAACGATATTTCTGATTTTACAGCATCTAAAGTGAGTATTAGAAATATCTGTCCAATTATTTAGTTAAGATAATTATAACATGATGAATTAATTTTATTATAGTCGCGGAAAATTGTGGGATTTTATAACATCACATTACAATACTAATAATAATAAAATAATTACGGGAAATACTGTTGCAGAAACAATTGATGATAATAACGTTATTTTAAGAAAAAGTGACGTACAGAATGATGTTAAAAACAGTACCATAAAGAAAAATTCGAACTTTATAAGTACAAATCCAAAAGTACAAATGGAAGAAGTACATTCAGTAATAGATGAAAACTATAGTGATGTATCTACTACCCAATTATTAGAGAAAGCACAAATATTGTTACAGTCGGTTAATGCAACTTTGAAAGAAAGTAATTCTGTTGTAAATCGATTATGTGAATCTGATAGATTGATAAACTGTCAAGGTAACACCTCGTTGTTGAACCTTAAAAACAGTGTACATCGATCTAAAAGTTGCAAAGAAATACCGTTAGATATTAACGATATCTCGCTAAAAATCGATGACGTAAATGATAATTTCAAAAAACAAAATATATCCGAAGAAAGTGTGTTAACTTCTAACTATTCAATGCTACGTAATATTAAGAATGCAAAGAGTCAATGTAGTACCAATAATTCATCTTTAAGCAATAGTTATAAAAATCTAAATTTTGATGAGAGAGGCTCGAATGATTCTTCAACAGGTAATTTAAAAACGATTGATTCGTATTTTGCAGTTGACTCAAATCGCACTGACAGCGTTACAAAACAGTATGAAGTAAACGAAAGAATAGAGATCTCTAATAAAACTGAAATAAATAATTACTACATACCGGATGATCAACAAATACCATACAGTGACATGACATTGTTGATAGACTCAACTCAAGCTGATGATGAACAAGAGCTTTGGACAATACCAGAAAATGTAATCCGTCTTTGGGCTGCTGAAATACTCCTAGCACTGGAAGCATTGCATCAACAGAAAGTTATAATTTTCGATTTAAAGCCTGATAACATATTACTCGATGATAACGGGCATGTGCAATTAACGTACTTTATACCTCGTCACGACGTAGATCTGTTAAAATATAAATATCCGTACTCGTCTCCCGAATTATACACGTTTTCACCTATAATTCCCCTTACTCCAGCCACAGACATTTGGAGCTTTGGAGTTATTTTGTATGAATTAATAGTAGGCAATGTATGTAGAAATAGAATTTTACTAAATGTGATAAAAATGTTCTACACATATTTTGTTATTACAGAAATTTGAGGAGAAGCACCCAGGTGTATTTCAACCACATTCCATGATTAACATTCCTGGAAAGCTTTCAGAAAATGCAAAATCCTTACTACTTAATGTAAGTTTCTAAGTCATATTTAAAAACTTCAACAATTTATGTTAAACTGCATATAATTTTTAGATACTAAAGTATGAACCAAATGAAAGAATGACAATACCAGAGATAAAAGAACATCCATTCTTTAAAGATATTAACTGGTCAAGTTTGGTAAATACAATTTAAGGATATAAACGTTTCTTTCTTGTTTCATTTTTATAAAGTACATTAGTATTAGAAAAATTCTAAATAGTGGATTCCTATAAAAGTTTTGAAACGTTTTTTGTAAAGCAAAATATAAATGAATTTCGTTAAAATTTCTGTACACTTAGTATCTAATTAATAGGAAATAAAAATTCATTAAATACGTTTACATTTTACAAATATTTTTATTTTATCAAAATATTTTATCGTGGAGTCCAGTGTTTAAAATTTTGTTTAACATTTATAAAATATATGTATATTTCAAATTTAATTTGTATAAAATATTCTATTATTGTACAGAAATATTATTTGGAGATTATTAATTAAACTTGTACTACCATCTCATCGATTAAAAAAATAGATTGCAACTTATTTATACAAATAAACTTATAATCAATTGTTAATTGTAAAGACCAGAGTTATTGTTTAGTAAAATAAATTCACGCCAAAATGTATAATACCTTTACCTATGTTTTCCTTTTTCACTTCTAGATACCGTTGACATTCCGTCAACAAACCTAGTTGTAAATATTACATTAGCGTTGTTAAACATTCCATCCTTTAATGATACAACAATAAACTGTGAATGTTTGAAATGTCTTTTTAACATTATTCCAATGTTCTCCGTATGAGAAAGATCTAATGCAGCGTCAACTTCATCCAAAATGTAAAGAGGTGCAGGTTTAAATAATAGCATAGCTAAAATTAAAGATAAAGCCACCAAAGATCTCTGTCCACCAGATAATTCTCCTAATGATTCTTTCCAAATTCCAGAAAATGCAATTTTCACCTCTAAACCTTCGGTAACTGTTTGATTTTCGGGAGGTTGTAATTTTGCATCGGCTCCTGGTAGCAAGCTACTAAATATCGATCCAAAATCTTTGTTTACCTATAAATGAACATGTTATAATTAGAACATACAAGGAAGCATTCGTGTATAAATTAATTTAGTTCAACATACTTGTTCCCAAGCTTTAAGTAATGTCTCTTTCTTCTTTTCATCTAGATGTTTAATTGTTTCTAATATTTTCCTTTTATCGTTTTCAACTATTTTCTTTTTCTTTATCATTTGATTGTATTGTTCTTCTTCTTTATCCAAAAGACTAATAGCTCGTGTATTGATGTTTCGACTTAACTTTTCACGCATATTCTGTAACCGGTTTACTTTTTGTTCCATTTCATCGGGTTTATTAACATCAAAATCGTATATACCACCTGCTTTTCCGAAATAGATCTTATCTTGTTCAATCCACTCGTATTTTCGTGTAAGTTCGGAAACTCTATGTTTGCAATCCGTAGCAGTATTTTTAATTGAATTAATTTCATGATTTAATGTTTTAATATCTAATTCTGCTTCTTTATTTTGCTTTATGATTTCTTCCTTTCTGTTCATAAGCTTCTGCATGTAAGCATTTTGTTTATGAATAATATCTTTCTTCGTTTTTATTTCAGACTGTATACGTTGTATGTTAACATTTGATTCCTCTAGGTCTTTGGCTAACGTAGTTGCTTTCTCTTGTAGATCATTCAACTTTTTTTCCGAAGCCACTAACTGTTCCTTTCCAGCTTCAATACTATTCTGTAATTCCTTAATTTCCAACTGAAGTGTTGCTGCTTCCTGCTCCCGTTTTTGCCACTCCTTACGGCTATTCGCAGCTTTTTTCTTTAATTTTTCTAGTTCAACTTCAGCTTGTTTCAATTG
Organism: Megachile ligniseca; assembly: GCA_945859555.1. Lineage (NCBI taxonomy): Eukaryota > Metazoa > Arthropoda > Insecta > Hymenoptera > Megachilidae > Megachile > Megachile ligniseca. The sequence goes on from OX243792.1 coordinate 5,914,800, forward strand.
TTTCTCAATAATATTAGATGCATCTTTCAACTGACTTTCTAATTCCTTAGCACGTTTACTATTTTCTTTCTCATTCTTTTCAGCCGTTTTCATCTTCTCCGCCAGCTCTTCGATACCCTTTTCTAAAGAATCGATCTATAAAAATAATACGTGTAGTAATTAATATTTTATTTGCACGTTTAAATTGTAATTCTTACCTCTTCCTTTACTTTATAATATTCTGTCTGTGCTAATTTTTGCTTTATCATACTGATTTCATAATTTCGTAAGTCGAATGTTTGTTTTAACGACATGTATTTTTCCGCGACACTATTTATGTTCATTAAAGTAGTCTCGATATTTTGAAGATCTTGCAGTTTAGTATTTAATTCGTTTTGTATAGCTTTTAGATCTTCTAATTTTAATAGAACTGATCCTGTTTTTACTGGTGCACCACCAGATAAAGTACCAGCAGGATCAACAACGTCCCCTTCTAACGTGATACACTTTTTCTTTATGTTGTCATGAAACGCGATCTTTTTGGCTGTTTCAATGTCTTTGCAAATAAATATCTGCCCAAATATCCAAGTCATAGCTGATTTAGTTTCGTTTGGAAAATCTATAAGAGACAGTGCTGGCTGAACATTTTCCACACCACCTATTTTCTGCGCCAAATGAACTAATTGATTGTCCATTGGTCTTCCATTTACCTTATTCAAAGGGATAATAGTAACACGTTGTTGCAGTTGACCATGCTGAAGTAGTTTCTTACCGTTAATTTCTGTATCTACTATTATATTGTATAACTGAAATATAATCAATTGAGATGTAAGATTAAACACTTTGCAACTTGAAAATCGATGTTCAAATATATCTAAATTACCTTCGCTCCTGCAGCAATGTCTAAAGCGTACGCTGCTCTCTTATCTCTAACAGTGATTAATTTACATACAACCCCTTTCACAGAGTTTTGATTAAAATTAGGTTCAGGTTTTTTGTACTCAAATCTGATTTTAGGATATTGCGATTCAAAATAATCTGCTTTTTCTTCCAAAGCTCTTATTTCATTCCTTAATGTATTTCTTTGGTTCTTCAGTTGTTCTACACATCCATCTTCGTAATTTAACTTCGTCAATTCATTTTCCAAATTTTTTACTTCTTTCTCTTTGTTCTCAAGATCTTTGTTGTATCTTTTATACTCATCGTCGGTGTTTTTCATTTCGGATTTTTTCTTTTTTAACTGTTCTTTATTATGACTCAGGGTCATTTCACATTGTTTACGCTGTGTTTGTGCTTCTGTCATGTTTTGTTTAGCAGTTATTATCTGCTGTTCTAAGGTTGCATTTTCACCATCTTGACTTTGCAGTAAACCAGCGCTAATTTTTTGATATTTCTCTTGCGCAATTAGTACTGCTTCACAGTCCTTTTGATCCATTTCTTTTAAGCTTTTAAATAATCCTTCAACTTTTGCGTATTCTGCCTCCTTTAATGCGAAGGCATTTTCGTCGTCCTTTATGTTAGCTTTTAGTTGATCCGCTGCTTTTTCGGCAGCTTTAATACTTTCTTTGTTACTATTATTTTCTGCTACTAATTTACAGTGAACTTTTTCTGCATCTTTTAACTCTTTCTCTAAATCTTCCAAATGGCCTCCAGTTTCCTAGAAGAAATAGAATAATTGAAAAACATGTATAAAATAGATTTGTTCCTCCAATTGGTATACTTACTGCATCCTTCTTTTTGGCTGCTTCATCAAATTCCTTCTGAATATTTTTAAGTTCCTCTTCACCAGCAGTAATACTTTTTTCTTTCTCTTCTATTTTATTCTTAACAGTTTGTACATTTTCTTCAGCTTTCTGACTTTCGTTAAGAGCTGTGACATAACGCCAAGCAAGACAAATTCTTTTGCAGTGTTCTAATTCTCTTTCTATACGTTGAAATTCTACATACTGTGTCTTTTCTTCTTTCAACTTTGCTAACTTTGGACCTATTTCTTCTTTCAAAATCTGAAACAGCAATTGTTAATTAACTTTTGCAACAAAGAATAAAATGAATAATTCCAGAGGTACAGATCATACATCATTTATTTCTTTTAATTTACTGTCCTTCTTCTCTATAGTTTTCAAAGCAACTTCTTTCTTGTTTTCATACATTCGTGTACCCGCAGCTTCTTCTATCATCGATAAAATTTCAACAGGTTTCATGTTTAAAACTTTTGTAATTCTTCCTTGCATTATCAAAAAATGAGGATTGTTTACATTCAATTGTACAGAACAGAACATGTCCTGTACACGTTTGTTCGGTACATTAGAACCATTAATCAAATATTTATTTTTACCACCAATTACAACTTGTCTTGTTACTGTAATTTCTTCATGATGTTCATACCCCATAGGGGATGAATTCCTATCTCTATTGTCAAATGTTAAAGTAACGCTGGCTTTCTTAATACCTGCTTGTCCAGATTTATAAACTAAGTCTTGTAATGATGCAGCACGTACCTGTAACAATTAAGATAACATCTATTTTTTGTATAACATGTGCCATATGTGTGAGGAATATTAATAATAGCAGGCATAATTTATCAAATAAAACATATATTAATGTTATAATTTTAAGGAATGAATATTTGTTTAAAAAAATATTTATTAAAATAATAATAGCATTCATAAATTGAGAATACATTAAGGTTACAATACGAAAAATTTATAAATAAAGAAATAGCAGTAATAGTATCGTACCTGGCCAAGATTTGTAATACCCAAAACAAAACATATTCCATCCAGGATATTTGATTTCCCGCTACCATTGAATCCTGTAATAGCATTGAATTCTTTATCGAAACCGTTTATTTCTATTCTTTTCCCGTATGATTTAAATCCTTCTAATACCATAGACTTAATATGCATCTTGAACTCAGATTAATTACAGATTAAATTAGAAATATATTGTAATTCGACTTAATGCTACAAACAAAACTGCAAATTCAAATTCTGAGCTTTGTCCAGTACAATCCATTGTTCTGAAAAATATAGAGAGGAAACAAGCAAGAAACGATAGAGACTCTCTTCGTGCTAAAAATCTGGTATTTATTTTTAAATGTACATTTATATTTGTTTAATTTCATTGAAATTAAGTCATTTTTACATTTTTAATTCAAAATATTATATATTTAAAAGAAATTGTTGTTCGTTCCATGGAAGATGAAATTCATCAAATTATTTCTTCTGCGCATATTTGTTCTCATTGGTTCAACATACTTTGTAACCAAGAGCAACACGCAAGCGCCTTTACGATGTTTACTGCATCAAGTGTATATACTTGGTGATCTTTTATTTCGCATACTTCATATATCATCACTTTTCATCCTTATTCATCTATTTTTGCCCACTGTATACATAACCAATAGAATAGAAAGCACATGGTGACAGAATAGTACAAAATGATGGGGAGCCCATTGAAGTTAGCCAAAATGCGCGAATTGGACATACTTTTTCATTCCTATTAAATTTAAATAATTTTTCACAAATAAATAATGATATTTTGATACATTTTTAGTTGATAAGATACATATTTACGAGAAATAATTAATTATATCTCAATAAAAGTTCCTATAAATATGCCGTTCAGGTCAGGTTAGGTTCTATTACTACGCATGAGCGAGAGATTAGCGATATATCGTAATGTTATGCATTTGAATTTTTAGTCAAAGACATATTCGATTGTTCGAAGGGTTATTCGCTTTTTAAATACATTGCAAAGGTACAGATAACATTTTATTTCTATAATTCTATGTATTTGATTAACAGATATTTTTAAATTTATACAAATTAAAACTAATTGTCGTGAAAGTAATCATGTAGAGTTGATTACAATTTAAGGTTATAGTGAACTGTCATATAATTATATAAATTTTGTTCTATTTATTATGTTATTAGAATTAATATGAACATCCCACCTATTCAACAACCAGGAGCAATGGGGGTAGGGCAGATGACTCAACCTGTAAATCCTCAGCTTCCCCAAAATCCACAACAAACACAACAGCAACAAGTTCAACAACAACAGCAGCAGCAACAGCAACAACAAACACAAGAAAAACTAGACAATATTTCTAAAGTAAAATCATTAATTGGACCATTAAGGGAATCATTAGCCATAGCCCTTAAAACTGCAGCACATACTCTACATCAAAACAGTTTAGTGGATGTTGGATCTCATAAGGGCATTGACCAACCTGATCACCGTTTCAATAAAAATATGGAAGAGTTTTATTCCATTTGTGATCAAATAGAATTACACTTGAAGACTTCTATAGAATGTCTATCACAGAATTCTAGTTCTTTAAGATATCTTCCAGTGTCTGTCATACCAACACGTACTGACACTGTTGGAGCTCAGGAAGGACCTGCCTTAACTTATCCTCAATTCCTGATGACCGTAAGGGCACAAGTATCATATGTTCGTGAAATTCATGATACTTTAGTTTCTGCTGCACATTCAATAACATCTGGTGAATAATTTTGTTAGGAAAGAATATATTTCTATTAGTAACATTGTAAGTAATAATAATTTAAAGTTGTATAGGATGTTTTGTGTGAAATAGGCCACTTGAATATTCTCTATTTGTGATAAGAGAAATATTTCTTGTTATTTAAATGATTTCAAGAGATGAATTAGATGGAAGAACAGATTTATTTTTTTACATATTCTTCAAAATTATTCATAGTTTTTAGAATCATAGATGAAGATATTTGAGTGGTGTTTAACTTGAAATATACATTGTATATTTAAGTACATGTAAGAATACTTTAGCTCTTATTTGTGTGATTAAGTATTTAATGTATGCTTGACTTTGTACATACTATAGATATTTTGATAATATTACTGTATTGTAAAAAAATTGATATCTTTTATATTTTGAACAATTATAAAAATATATTGGAATATTTAAACTTGAAGTATTGTTTCTGCTTTTCAGTTATGTTTAGAAATATTTTTATTTTCAAGAATTGAAGTACATGTAATAAATATGAGATATAAGAAAGTAAGTCAAACTAAATATATTTAAGTATACTCTGTTGTTTAAAATAGATGAGTTCACATAATTACAAGAAATTATATCAAAACTAGAAAATTTTAATGAGTCAACCTATTAGTAGGTTCAATCTTACAAAGTTCTACTTATTTCTGCTATGTATTACATCCACATACCGTTACAAATAGTAAAACATGATTTCCAACATGACAATATGTTGATATTCATTTAAACCTAATTTGTGCACTGATACCTTAACAAGCTGAAATTTCGCAAAAGCAGTTTTTCTCAATGCAGATCCAAATTCGCATCTCGATCACGCCCTACAAAAACGAGGGTCATTAGCATAAACGTAAACAAACGTTAACAAAAGCAGCAAAGTTTAAATACAGTAAGAAATAGCGGCGTAACGCAGAGAGAGCCGCTTATCAACCGTATGTTTTAGCAAGCACGTAGAAATAGGAAGGATATACCGGTAAAAGAGGGAGGGAGGAGAGGCGTGCAGGAAGCGCTACTGTCAGTTGGATTGGTGTTTTGTCGCGGCGCGCCGAGTGATCATTTGAAAAGGAAGGACCACCTCTGTTCACCATATTTGGCAAACTTTCCCTAATATGGTAACGTCTACTTCTAAATATGGCAGCCGGGGACGCCCTCTCGCTCGTTCCTGTATCACTCCGCGGCTAGTTTCAACGTCGAATTTCGGGATAACGAAGTCGCGAAAAAGCGATTGGCCGGCGAATCGTGGACCACGATCGCGCCGTCGATTTTTCCACGAACGAATTTTCCGCGATCTTTTCGCGATAAGTCCGGTCGCGATTCGATGGACTACTTTTTTACCGCGTGCTCGAAAAGTGGTGGGGGTAGCAGCTGCGCAGGAACGTACGGAGACACCGCGTTAGCACGTAGGTCAAGTTACGATACTCGGCGCGCATTCAGTTCGCGGGGAGCGCTCGTGCAGTGCGCGTTGTTGTCCCGTGTTCCTCTAGATGATTGATCACGTGGGAAGCATTGCGCCGAGTTTTCGCGATTCCGTGGCGGAGAAGGGCCGAGGGAAAGGGAATAAATGTGTGCGAGTCCGTGATGGACAACCCTAGCGGCGGAAGAGATAGTCGGTACGCGAGTCTCGGGTACAGCATGGGGATGATAGGCAGCGACGCTAGCTCGGAAATGTACGGCCGACCGTCCACCTCCCAGCTTACAACTTCTCAAATAAGCCGCAGTGGCGCCACTATGATGGCCGCGGCGGCTGCTGCGGGCGCGCCGAACGCCGGCGTGGGATCCGTACAGAGGGGTATCAAGAGGACCACCTCGGACGTCTGTTACGATGACAATAATGCACGGCAGGCCCTTTCGCAACAGCAGGGCATGTCTATGTCCGGCGATTGTGTACCCGACAATCTCGAGGAGTCGTTCACCAGTTTGGGCCAGCCGAAAAAGTCACCCCCATCGAACGGCAAGAAGACCAAAGGACGGGTTAAAATTAAAATGGAGTACATCGACAATAAACTGCGACGGTACACCACGTTCTCCAAAAGGAAAACCGGAATCATGAAGAAGGTTTGTATCCCGCAAACCTGTCGACCCGTATTTACGTTCGCGTAATAAAAAGTGCGGTTCGAATGTCTGTCACCTGTCGACTATCGATCGCCGCGATCGATCCACTGTGCGATCGTAGTGTTCTCGCAACGGAACTGCTGTTTTTCGATTATCCGTAATTCGATACATCGATGATATCGTTTAAATTGGAGTGGCGGAAGTAGAATGCAACGTGGAATTTTGTTGTATGAATTTAATGATTTTTGTTTGAAATTCCGGTTATGTTTCAAGTTGAAACAAGAATAAACAGAGATGAATCAAACTTAACATGATATAATTCAACCTAATCTAGCTTAATCAACTAACATGAACTATACGATTTGACTTGATAACTTATGCTAATCTAACCCAAGAGATTTGAACGATGAAACTTCATATAATTTAAACTAACCTGATTTTAACCAGTAAGTTACCCGATCTTTATAAACCTAACTTTAGCTAATCTATTCTAACTTAATAAACTTGAATAATAAAATCTAAGTTATTCTAATTTAACCTAACCTACACTTCCAAGTATTTGTATGATAAAATCTGACCTAACATAGTCCAAACAAATCTAACCTAACCTGACTGAACCGGTTCTATCCTAACCTGGTACATTTGAATAATAAAATTTAAACTAGTAATAGAACGATGAAACTAAATATAAACTAATGTAACTTAACTCGTCTGAACCTAATAAATATGAATGAACTAACCTAACCCGGTACGCAATTTTATTATTCAATTATTGATTTTTGAAGTTTAAATAAGTAGATTCGTATGATAAAATTTCAGATCAGGTTAGGTTAGGTTGGAGTTTAAAGATAAACTGAAAATACTTGAATGAAAAAATAACGTATTACATTCTATTTCAGCCATTCTCCAGTCTTAACATTATCGATATATTGTTAAATAAGATATCGATAGAGTATCGATATATTTCCGAATAGTGGTAAGATATTGATAGTATATCGATACATGAAATATTAATAGACCATTGATAGTGTATCGATATGTCCTTAAATATTAATAAAATATCGATAATGTACTTTAAACATTAATAAAACATCGATGGTACATCGATAACATTAGGGTACCACTAGTTTATCGATATATCGTTAAATATTAATACGATATCGACGGTGTATCGATAATCGATAGCAGCACGTTTACTTCGCAACGTTCGCAAGTGCTGTAGTATCGAAGGGAAAAGATAAAGATAAACGAGGCAAATTAAAAAGTCAGTTTCGAAATGTGACACGTAGAACGCAAAAGAAACGTGCATTATCGTCGTGTGGATACGCGAATTGTGTGCACCGAACTTACGGTGATGAGTTTAGCGAGCACGCGAAACCGGGAGCGCGCGATTTATGAGTGACAACTGTGCCTCGATGACGTGTATTTGTACGCCAACAACGTATCCGCGTATTTTGGATTAAAATATACCGAGCAAAATTGCTACTTTGTACGCTGCGCGTGTTTCTCTTCGATCAGGAAAATGCTCGGAAGCTTGTGGTAAATTTTGATGATTAGAAAACGATACGGTTAGAAAATCGACCGTTATCATTTGAATTCCGTTCGGTGGACGCTCGTCGAAAATATACTGGATCGAATTTCACGTTCTAGGACGGTTTTTTGCCGCTCGTCGTTAAACCTTTATTCTCAGGTTCTGTTTTCGGTAACGCAACTCCCGAATGTTAACGTTTATTTTGTATTTCAGGTAACGGACTACGGTCGAATAATATAAATGCGTATTGAATTAAATTATGTTTCCTTGTTTTTCGACGAATTACTGTTACGTCTTCGCAAAGAGGTATTCTCAATGTTTGCTCTAGAAAAATGTGCTGTTTTAAGTATCTCTTTTTTAACGCGATAAAGCAGGCGTCTATGAATCATTTTGAATTAAATTTATCGTTTTTATTTGCAGATGTTTATTTGATCCAAGTTTCGTGGTATCTGAATCCGTAGAAGAACCTAAAGCAAATTGCATCTTTCATACGAATATAGAAAACCAAAGATAGATTGTTCCCCTTTTCTAAAGACGGGTCTCTATAATTAGCCATGTTTTGACACGAAACTGACATAATTGCTTTACAACGTCATTACAAAAACGATAACCTAAATTGAACTTTACTTAAACATAACATTATTTATAAAAAAGAATAACATAAATTATGAGTCGAATTTAAAAACACTGAAATTATACTGGGTGAAAGTATTGAACTGCTAACAAAAGTGAAATATTATGAAAACTATAATTGAAATGAATACATAAAAATATAAATAAAGTACATTTGATATAAATTTAAGTTCAAGCTTTTGAATTTGTCAAATATGATTTTTTATTTATTTTTGATAGAGATGTAATTTATTGTGGTAAATTGACATGTGTACCAAAATAATTACTGACTTAACTAATTAAATAAGCAAGTATATTTTAATATTTTTAATAGTCATAAATTATAATATCAAAAAAAGTTACAACAAAAGTAGTTGTAAAATTGTGCTATATAGAGACATAAAAAAGTATGAGTTTCAATTTATGTGAATCTTACACCTGACTTTGCATACTCTTTTGCAGAACACTTTCTTCAACAGCAAATATACATGCTGATCTAATAAACTAGAGACCAGAATTTCATAATGTCCAGCTATGATTATTCATTTTCGTTACGTTGTTCCTTCAAGCAGTGTGGTTTCTCATTACCTGAATTTTACAATTCAGATTGGAATTATATATACAAGGTTTTCTCCAATGAGCGTTGGTTTTCACTGATAAAAGAAAGAATTCCATATAAGCTGCATCGCGTAAACGCTTCAGAAAACCTTGGTAATTATAATGTCGTTAAAGGAATGATCTCCGCGGGAACAGGAGTGTAAACACAGTTTTTTCTCCGCGCGCGTTTCGAATTAATTATTTATAAAAATCGCACGCTAATGGTTGCGCAGGCGGCAGGAATCTGCATAAGTGCGCTCTATAAAGATCTGAATACATCAGGTGCACGTGATACCGGTTAACCGTTCAAATGTCCGCCAGCGAAATATTACTTTCGTTCTTCAAGGATTCTTACAGTCTACAATTTCTGATTTTCTTGTTCAAAATTTTTGACTCGAGTTTCCATAACTCTGATTCTGACTCTTTGATCTGTAAATCTGAACTAAATGGTAGTCATTGACTTCATGATCAAATGCAACCACACAGCTAGTCTTCATTTAGGGTACTTAATAACCAGTTGGATATGTAGCTAAGTAAGTTGTTAGACAAGTTGCTAGACAAGTTGCCAGATAAGAGGTTAAACTTGTAGCTAGATAAGTAGCTAGATATGTAATTAGACATGTAGTTAAGCAAGTACCTAAATGAGTTGCTAGACAAGTAATTAAACATGTGGTTAGGTAAACATTCAGATAGATGATCAGACAAGTAGCAAAGCAAATAAGTAGCTAAAAAAATAGACAACTACTCAAATAAACAGACAAGTAGTAACGCAAGTAACCAGAGGAATGATCAGACTGGTAGACAAGTAGTAACGCAAGTAGCCAGACTGATCAGGCTGGTGGTCAGACAAGTAGTAACGCAAGAAGCCAGACAAATGGTTAGGCTAGTCAGACAAGTAGTTGGTCATATACCACACAAGTGGCTGGGTACAATCAGACAAGCAGGCAAGTAGTCACACCAATGACCAAGTAGCTATGCATACATGTAGTCCAACACGTTGGGTACTTAGCCAGATATTCAGACATGTAGTCAGATAACTTGACAGACAAATGGTGAAACAAGTAATCTGAAAAATGGACAAACAATTAGGCAAGTAGGTTTAAAAATGGTCAGACATAGCTAGAAGTCTGCTTTAGTCAGATCTCCTTTTCAGTGCTCAAATACTTACTTTCCCAGCTACACTAGTTTAAATACTTGAGGAAGGTTTGCCGCATCTCCACTTTTAGCAAAAGTCAGAGTCAGCTTCCTGAAAGTTCAAGTATTCGTTCACTAGGTCCCTTCACTTTTCTCTGGAAGTCTCCTTTCAGCTAACGAGTTCGCAAAAAGCACATGGAAAGGGGGAGCAAACAACGTTGAAGGATGATCGAAAGAAGATTCTCCCTCATTCTTAATTAATCATTGTTTCTGGTTGCAGGCCTACGAGCTGTCGACGCTGACAGGTACACAGGTGATGCTGCTGGTGGCGAGCGAGACCGGTCACGTGTACACATTCGCTACCCGCAAGTTGCAGCCGATGATAACTAGCGAAGCCGGGAAGGCTTTGATCCAGACCTGCCTGAACAGCCCGGACCCGCCAGCTTCCGGTTCGTCCGGGGACCAGAGGATGTCCGCGACCGGCTTCGAGGAGACCGAACTGACGTACAACATAGCCGACGACGAGCAGAAAGTAAGGCAACTGGTGTATGGCTCGCCGCACGGTGGCTCGTTGCACGGCGGATATCCGGGCGGTGGGCCAACCGGAGGGCCCCCCGGGCATCCGCAGCCCCCGCCGCCACCGCCGCCGGGCTCGCAGCACGGGCCACCCTCGCACGCGCAGCACGCGCACCTGATTGCGCATGCGCACGCGGCCTCGCCGAGCTCGCACCTGGTACCCTGCTCCAGTCCCGGGCCCATGCTCGCCGCGGGCCCCTATCAGCAGTCCTGTCCCTCGCCTCTGCCGCCCCATCACACCTATCATCCTCATATGTCGCACTCGCATCCCCAACGGTAGTACTACCCCACTCGAACGGGCACTCAATTGTCCCCCGGCTCTTTCCGCGCGCCAGACGCGTCCGCGCCTCCTACCACTTGCTGGCTACCGTGTTGCTTCCCATGATCGATCGCCAGAATCGACAATGGAACACGTCCGTGGATATTCCTGGAGTATACAGATAGACGATAACCCGCGTCACGGGCACCGTCGCCGACATGGACTGCCGGCCTAATAGCAATTATACGCGCGTCGTTTATCGCCGCTACTCGTCTTCGGCTCGATTGGCTGTGGCAATTCAAATTGCACCTCGCGTTATACCCTTTGGAGTCCTATGGAATGCTTCCGGTAGATTGTGTGCAACCACGGTTGCCAGGTAAAAGTTGCAACTGTGTAGAGCCAGGGTTGTCAGATGAAGGTTGCAATCGCTTAGAACCGGGATTGTCGGAGGCTGCAAATGTGACTGTACAGCTGTATGTGAGCCGTTCATTTGCTGGAGTGATCAGATACTGAAAAGTGATACTTCTTTTTGGTGTGTCAGCCGCATGCTTTGATGTTGAAATTGTATAAAAGGATGATAAGGAGTTGGTTTAGCACCTGAGCTACTCATGTACTGATGCTGTATAGAGCTACACATACTATTACTGTAACTGTAGATACAGTGATAGTTTGTACCAATCAAAATGGACGACATATAACGTCATGTGAACCGGTGCCAATCAAAATCATCCAGTGATGTATCATGTGATGTTATGTGGACAATCCTGACAATCCTTGTTTGTCCTAATGTTAAAGTGGGACTTATATGTTTCATGATATGTCATTATATTTTTGACAAGCAAGACTTCTGAAAAAGTTATAAGCATAATATATGTACTTAAATATGGACTCCAAAGGGTGAAGAAGGTATATGCACCTAGGTTCTAACAGGCCTAGAGATAGGGAATGTTTGAAGATTCTTTTCTGGAAAATTACTGCAGGCTGTTTGATGGTTGAACATACACATTCTGAAAAGATTCAAAATTCTTTTAATGGAAAAACATTGCAAAATGGTGGAGATATGGCACTAAATAGATAGGCTGAAAGAGATCATCCAAAATGGTACCTTGCTAGACTTGATCCTTCCAAGCCTTATGCACACTATGTTTATTTCATCTAGTTAACTAGACATTTACTTCTTAATTTAAATATTTGTAATAAAACTTAGTTCTGTGTTTAATGTACATATCAGTGTACTTGCAGAAGTGTACTGGTGTAGTATAACCTATTCCGTCCAAAACTCAGTATTAATAATTTGTTAAATGACCAGTATGACTTGTGTCTGTAATTACAGAAGTTGGGTTTGAAAGGGTGAAATAAATTGGTCTTTGTGATTGCATGTGACTTATAATCACGTGACTATTATAGTCACTAGTATAGTTATTATAGTCACGTGACTCGTAGTAATTTCTGAAAAATTGAAGTATTTTGTTACATACAGAAAAAAAATCAGACATTTTCCAATATTTTTGAGCAAGAAAATGAAGTATTAAAACTCTATTAAAATATCTTTCGTGTGCCGTAGTAAATGTTCGACAAAATGGCGGACAATTAAATGTAACGACTTTCATGGTAAAGTACCTGTTGCTTTAAAATAATTGAGAGACACGTGATAGATAAAGAAAAGAGTGCATTTTGACTAGTAGAAGTAGGAATTTTCTTGACATACATTCTCTTTTTTTATTAGCTATACAATTACCATAAGAATTTGATCTTACTTCCATCACGTGTATATTTTCCACTAACCTCAATATAATTGTGGCCACTGTACCACTACACCATTAAAACCATAACTTCGCCATTTTTCAGTATTTTCCACAGATCACATCAGACATTCTCAGCATACTAAACTTCATTACAAAATCAGTAACATCGAAGTATCCAGGTGCATATACCCCATCAAAAACATCAGCAACCGCGTGTCGTCTACGGTGCCCCAAGTTTTCGGGGGGTTAGGACAGTTCAAACTTCGTCATAACAAACGTTCGGGAACTAAGATCGACGGTTAGAAGATATTTTAGGTGTCTTAGGTTTGCCAGATCTCTGAAGTTTAGTTTCTGCATCCTGACTCTCACGACGTCTTTTTTCGAACGCGATATTTTTCCGAGCAGACGCGTCAGCGTCGGTGCAATTCCGTCCATGGCGCATGCGCGTCGCGTCGCATTAGACGTTTAACGCGGGAACGCGATGTTAAATTCAAACGTCGTTTCAGGTATCGCAAGGGCTCATAATAAATGTTTCGCAATCGGGAGCGCGTCGTTCGATTGACGTAAAATCGTGTGCTATGCAAGTTGAATAACGAATCGACTTGATGAAGGAAGTTCCGTACGACTTCCGACTTTCTTTTCCGGACAACGAATATCGAAATTCTCGATGAGGCGCGTCGCATCCGGTATCAATGAAAGTACGGTTATCTTCTTTTCGTGCGCGCAGCGAGGATAGTAATATTACGTACGGAGCGTGAACAACGTGAAGACTCGCGGGATTATTATGCCGAATGCGCAGCGCGTTCTCGCGTAATTTGACGTAAATTTGATCGGGACGAACGTTAGTTTACTGTTAATACTCGGGCATTCGGAGTATCGTTGAGGAATTAGATAATTGAAATTGCATTGGCGTAATAAGGGAGAACTTTTTTTTGGGGTGAGATAGGGACTTCAGTTTTATTAATAGTCTATCAGGTATTAGTATTAGTATCCGTGTCGGATATTATTATTAGTATATCGGGTGTTATTTGTCAAAAATTGGAGATTTGGAAGTTTGGCAGATTGAGAATTTGGAAACATAATAAGATAGGAATTTGGAGATTTGGAATTTTGAAAATGGATTTAGGGATTTGATGTTTACACGTTTGGATATTTAAAAATTTCATGATTTTGAAATTGGAAAATTTTTTAATTTGGAAGTTTGGGGATTTGGAAATTAAAGAACTAGGGAATTTGTATGTTTGTGTACTTGGAAATTTCAGAACTAGGGAATTTGGAAGTATAAATACTTGGAAATTTCAGAACTAGGGAATTTTGAAGTTTGAGTACTTGGAAATTTCAGAACTAGGGAATTTTGAACGTTGGGGATTTCGAAATTTAAGGACTAGGGAATTTTGGACGTTGGGGACTCAACAACTTCAGAACTAGGGAATTTGGGATTTCGAAACTTGTAATTTTAACATTTCTTCCATTTGGTAATTACATTTGGAAGTTTCAAACTTTAAAAATTTGAAAATTAAAAAACTGAGATAGAAAATTTGGAAAATTAAAATTTCAAATTTACTAATCAAATAGTTTGTAAATTTAGAAAATTGAAAATTTGAAATTCAAGTCAAAATACAAAAATTTAACAATTCATAAAATCAAAAAAATTCGAAAATTTAATTACAAACATAAAAATCGAAAAATTATAAAATTTACTTATTCAAAAACTAGAAAATCTAAAAACTTACTTAAAAAAATTTCCTAAATTCTATCATGGTTACATATACATGACCCTACACAAAACCACCCGATATCGTACAGCAATTGAACCCAATCCGAAGCCAGTTACGCCAATGCAGTTAGTAACTTTCCCAGCAGAAGGTTGCAACTTTCCGTCGGTCCGCGTTTCATAAATCTCCGCGTTCTCGTTTCCCAGCAAAATCCGAAGCTCTCCCGAGCGGCTCTCCATCTTTCGTATAAATTTATCGCCATTAATCGGAGACGAAAGAACGCGTTGCTATCTCGGCGAGCATAATTACGCGTGGCAGGTGCGGTAAAAAAAGATTTAACCAAATCAGTCGACGAGGTAAAATCGCGAGCTTCTTATATGGCATCGAGACGGGCAGAAATCCTAGTACAGTTGTAACGACAATCGGAACGATGTTTTGCCACGGCTGGCTCGTTCAGAAGAGTTCGAGCAATTAACTCTTCTTTCGACTCGGTATTGCGAACGATGCCTTCGCTCTTGGCACACCTGTCATCGCCACCTTCAAATGTACTTAATATGCGAGCTAAATGTCCCACGATATGTGCCTTACGGGGAGACTTGGGAATCGGTGACCGGGCGTGTCATGGTTTCAATGAAAACCGGAGCGGATTCATACGCATCCATCAACGTATAAATCTAGTCGACTACATATTCGACTTATGTCAACTTTCTAACAAAATTGTTACAGTCGAGTTTTACAATCGTTCGTTGATTTTTACATTTTTGAGAAATATGGAGTTTATGGACCCGCGGCTCACAAGAAGACCTGTGGCATAGGTTACTTTGGGCCATGGGAAATTTTATACATGTATGTGTTGTTGATCATTCACAACTACTGAAATTGTTAATAATTGACGACTATTGAAATTTTTAATAATAATTGACAACTGTTGAAATTGTTAATAATTGACAATTACTGGAATTGTTGATAATTGATGACTGTTGAAATTGTTGATAATTGATGACTATTGAAATTGTTGATAATGGAGAATATTTGTTAAAGGATTTGTATTCTTTTTGAGCGGTTTGAAAATTGCTTATCTATCTTTCTACTTTTTCTCCCTCGAAATTTTTGAGCGAAAATAAATTTAATCGTTGAATTGAGAATATTTTGCTCTGATGATTGCAAAATTTGTGATATTGTATGAACCTCAAAGGAAATTTTCTGTACATTTTCATTTAGTTCAACTGAGATGAATTATATTGAGTAGGTTTTCCAAAATATTTTCAAGTATATTTGTAAATCATGGGAGTGAGAAGTTTGAGGTAGTGTAAAAAGGAGAAAGTGATGGTAGTAAATTTAAGGTGGTTGTATTGCAACAGTCGCGTACATATGAGCATATGTGAATTTGATGAATTGTTAGTTAAAAATGTTGATAGTTGATATTTAATATAAAATTAATTTGAAGTATAATATGATTTCGAACCCTGTGAAAATTTTGTGGAATAGATAATTTTTTTAAAGTGTTAGGAAAATAATGTAGGATCTTATAATAATTATATACAAGCTTGATAATATTAGAAAAATAATATACAAGCTTGTGAAAATTTTACAAAAATAATATACAAGCTTGTGAAAATATCACAAAAATAATATAAAATCAATAAGAAATTATCAGTCTTGAGATTAATGCACTTATCTTAAAAATTGTAAAAATAATATAAAATCTAGTAAAATTAGTAAAAACAAATACTTTGATCAATCTATACATACAAATGGTCAATAACAGTACTTGACACTTTCGTAACTATTTATTTCTAAAATTGCAGAGTGAATCGCCACCATTTTCTGTTGGTGTAGTAGAAGCATATAAAATGGTGGTCACTTAACTTAATCCTAATAAAACTGAAGTATGAAACATTTACTTTAAGTTGCAGTTTACAAGCTTACTATTTATTGTTAATAGTAACTTGTTATTATTATCTGAATAACAAGTTAGCTTTAATATTCGTGTTCTAAATTAATTTTAAAATTAAAAATGTGGTGAAAGATATTTTCGATCGCTGTTTGCGCTGGGAAATGGCGGTCTAATTTCTTTTAGAGATTCAAGTAAATTTTATGAAACTATGTATGTTGATTAAACTCATAAATATTAATTGAGGTACATTTGTATATAATGTACATAATATACATTTGTATATTTTATAATTTTGAGCAAGTTTATAAAAAATAATGCAAGTGCGTCCATATTGTTTTTATGGTACAAAATTGTATAACTAAATTATTTTGGTTTTTAATATATTGTTAAATGTAGCATATTGTTAACTACTACCTAGTTAACTATAAAATATAATTTATAAAAAATACTACTCTCAGTTAAGTGAACATACATTAATATCCAAATGAATTATACCTTGTTCAAATTCACCATAATTCTTTTTTTTTTGTAATTTTCCTATATTTATCTAAACTCGAATTATAGTTATTTGTAAATAATTTAGATAAAATAGTTTGGAGATGCAAGAAATGTGTTGCAGGACCTAAACAATAACAATTGCAAATTTTGACGCTAAGTTTGCAATAATAGTGTCCGCCATTGCTATATTTTCGCATAATTCGAACTACAAATTTCCACACATAAATTTGTAGTTCTTTACAAAAATTTAAAGTAATATTTTAATTACAAATGTACCTGCACCAAGTGCTTTTTTATCTGGAGATAATTGCAATTCGATCATCTCCATCTTGGTTAACATTTTCAAAACTGTGCTAGTCTTCCGATATTATTTACATTCAAATTTTAAAATTGTACAAACTGCATATAATACAACCATCTTGAGTTTTATTTATTTAATACAATGTTTTTTTTATTAATATCGAGTAATTTGAATTAAGATTCAAAAAAGAAGTCGACAAATGCGACAACCTAACTCAATTATCTCAATCAAATCACAGTTAAAAAAATAAAATTCACAGATTATAAACTCCATAACATTTCCATATCTGACGAAGTTCCATTTAAGATTAAAAAACATACAAGATATTAAAATTATTTAAATGACGTCCAAACAGAGACGAAAAATGGAAGATGTTTGAAAGAAATACAAATGGATGGCTAGATCTATACGTTAATCAAAGTCCAAAGACTTTTTCTACGATACTGTAAGTATCATGGGCGCCATTGTGCCCGTTCGAGTCGTACTCCTTTACGGGAAACCGTATCACAGGATACGTATGAGATTTAACGAGAAACATAAAAAGTACGAGAAAGGGACAATTGTTAATCTTAGGGTATTAATTCGCGCTACGAAATACTCGAGGAGCCGTGTATTTTCTATATTCGTCCCGTTTTCTCGTCCGCTCGTATTTATACCTTACGACGAGATCATTCTTATTTATTTAAAGAACTGTAAATACGTTGTAAATTGATCGTTCGTCGATGTGGGAACTGAAGCTAACCACAAGGGAAGATGATGGCGGACTAAAATCCGCCTTAATTCAAATCATTGCATAAAAGTTTCAAGAAAAATACGTTGTTTTATTTCAACTTCGAGGCCTAGCCCGGTCAGGAGTCACCTAACCTTTCCTGGTAAATTTTACAGCCTGTAAAATACTTTGTGGCCTTAACAGTCTGTAAAATTCTTAGGACCTAAAATGATGAAATTATGCTGAGGATTTTAATAAATTTGTTGCTTCTGACCGGACGCCATTTTGTGGTTCCGATTTGGTTGGCCTCGGTTCCACTCGTATTTTATACGTACCTAATATCGTACCTAAGTCCGTGAGATTCGCGAGGCCGGGAATCCGAGGAAAATCGAAGCATCCGAGCATTTTTCCCTTTTCCTATCCTTTTTTTGAATACTCATGTCGTTCAGGTCGAGGTGTTCCACCTTTCCCTGTGGCAAAAAGCGCCAACGAGGGAACAAGAAAAACGTAATAGTACGTGGGTGCGAGTCCGAGCCAGTAGACCCGGCGGTGCTTGGCATTGTTGTGCATTAAATATATATATACACATGTATATATATATATATATTTATACGTTGTGTGCATATTGTGTTGTGCTGAAAGTGGCATGTGTAGTATTTTTGTTTGTTCTCTTTTTTTTTTCTTCTCGTAGATTAAGTAGCTAGTATTTAAAATTCCCCGTCCCGCGTGCTTCCTCTTTTCCTCTCCGATTCTCTTTACCGTTTACTTTGTGAAGTAGAGAAAGAAAAAGAAAAAGAAACCCTCGTCCCTTCACACGTCGTGCATGCTTACGTCCGGTGTGTGTGCGTGTACGTTGTTGCGTGTTGTTTTCTTCCTTTTGTTTTTTTATAATATTCGATATAAAAAAAAAAAGATATCGCGTAGATGATAGGTAGATTAACACGTGCAAAGGGAGGACGTGAAATACAAGGGAGAAAATTGGAAATACATATGTGTAATTCGTGTATCTCTCCCATCGACGCACAAAGTACAAATAATATATTAATATTACGTTTACGATAATCCTAAACGGTAAAATGTACGGCTGGCGTGCCTTTAGATTATGTATATCACATGTGTAAATAGTGTACTTGTAAAATACTGTGATAATATTTATATTACACGTACGTGTATTATTATTATTATTATAATTATTACTATGTTTAATATTACGATTGCGATACGTTTTAAGTTACGACCATTGGTGCCAGTTAAGGTAGGTATAACCCGCCTGTTTTTTAGAGAAGATCCTTCTTTTTCGTTCGAGTTTTCCGACCATGATGGAATTCGTTGCGATTAGGTAATAGTTTCGCGTGAAACGCTGAACTAGTTGCGTCGAGAAGATTAAAGAAAACGAGCTGGTTCCAGTTAGGTATTAACAATCCAGCCTAACTGAGCGACTCCTGACCAGCTCTCGATGTAGTTAATAACATTGTTGAAGAAAGAAAGTTATAAAGAATGCTCTCGCTAATGATGTTGCATTTCGTTTCTTTTTTTTTTTGTTTGTTGCTTGAACGCTTTTACTTCTCGTTTGCGCGAGAAGCGTTTGTCGAAAACGACGTCTCCTGTGTGTGCAATGTACCCAGCAAATACTCGATCGCTATTAAATCCTCGAGAGAAGTTTCGGCAAGATTAAAGAAATTTTTATAAAAGATCAACGACTTCACCGGCCATCTTTTCAGGGTAACGCCAGGTAGGTTTGCACTTAGTCTCGTATGATTCAGTTATATTAAATAAGTTCGAAGTAACAAAAATGCGGGGTGTCTCTCCCTGGTCCGCCATTTTGCGAGGTTCTTAGGGTGCACGAGGGTTCGATTTACGACGTAACGACTTAACGATTATGATGTATTTCGCTAAGGAGGCACCCTGAGGTGAATCGGTTGGTACGCGACGAAGGCAGCTGCATGCCCGGCAGGGCGCGAGAGAAGGGCAGAAACAGGTGGGGAGGAATGAGGGAGAAGGGAAAGAGAAAGATGGCGGGGGAGAGGGAGAGACGGCGAAGAAGAGAGAGAAGGTATGGAAGGTGGAAGCAGAATACCATATACGGTCACCTTTGTCAAAGCCTGGTTGTCGCCATATACAGGCAATGTTCGCGATGGCAGATACTTATATAGAGTCCAACTTAAGAATCAGGAATGTTGCTTTTTGTCGCGCCTTCTATACACACCCGTGGTAATGGAGGGTACAAATGCGACTCGGAAGTGATCGCCGACAACGCCTGTTGGCTCCCGGGACAAGGGTCGCTCCCCCTTCGCCCTCTCCCTAAATCCCTGGACGGAGCTTGCGACCCGCGAACCACCGCGGAAGTTGTTTTTCCCGGTATCCGCATTTCGATACTGACGGACAGGTTTCACCGAAGGACATCTCCATGGTGGGGGCAGTTTTGAGGTGGAAGGATAACGCGTGGCCGCTGATAGGTCCGCTCGATAATTGTTCGGAAGTAGGGTAGTCTGATTAATGCTCGCTGCTTTTGGAATTCAGAACCTTTGGCGTTAGAGATCTCCTTAATGGTCTACGGAGGATAAAGGACGTTCACATTCGTACAATCTCTCGTCAAGGTTCGAGATTTTGAAGACGATGAAATCACTTGGAACTTCCCGGAACACGGCGCATCCATCTTCTACGTCTCATACGTGGGTGCTGCGATACGCGTGCTAAATCGTTTTTTAAAATCTCGGTGTCCTCGAAGGATTTGAAAGACAGGCAGTAATGTACGGTAGCGACGTGATTCGCTTTCTCCGTAGGCGTACGCGATCATTGGTATCCGCGGACATGTGTATGCGTCCTAACGAAGGAGTCGAAATGTATGTATAACGCATAGGTTGCCCGTTCACGGTTTCGCCGTTGGAAAAAACTATTCTCAGTGGCGAGGGAGAGAAAGTCACCCGGGGAAACCGTAGTCCTGCGTAAATTTGTGAGAATCTCCCGTGGAAGCGCGGAGTACGAGTTCAGGCCGCGCGGATGGCCATATATGGTGCGCGAACAAGCTCGCGCATCTCTCCCTGCTAGGTAGGTAGGTAGGTAAGTTGGTTCGTTGGTTGTTTCGTTGCTTGCTTAGTTGGTTGGTCGGTCGGTAGAAGCTCGTTGATTGATTGGTTAGTTGACCGTTTGATTGGCTCGCCGATATTATTGCCGAGGCGTTATCTACGATTTACAGGTTCGAGAGAACCGCGGATCTTCTCTTCGTTTATGCGACTCGTTAAGGATCTGGTATTTGCGACCCGTACGCGATTGTATATCTGCCGTCGCTTAGTTTTGCTAACAGTTAATCGCTTTTTGATTGGGTTACTTTGTTGCCAGATGCGCGTTACTTTATGGTTAATTAATTCGAACTGCTTTACGGAAGTCAAGTTTCTTGGAACTGTCGATTGTGGAGGCAGAAACCTTGCGACGATGATTCATGAGTTTTGTTGCAGAACATGAATATTTCTTTTTCGTTGCATACATTGTATTCAGCTTTTGCGATTTTTGTATATTTGCACGGTGAACATTCCTCTATTTACTGGATCAACATTTGCATGGTGAAGCAATGTTTGGCCGATTTATTTACCATGAACGAATATTTGGATGATTTGTCTACCTGACGAATATTTTGATTTGTCTACCTAACAAATATTTGGATGATTTGTACCTGACGAATATTTAGATTTGTCTACCTGACGAATATTTGGATGATTTGTATGACAACATAGCAAACATTTGGTTAGTCCATTTACACAGTGGATAATTTGATTGATCTACTCACATAACACGTTTGATCCACTTACATGATAGTTTGGTTCCATTTACATGGTGGATGAACATTTGGTTGATTTATCTACACGATGAATGAATATTTAGTTAATCTACCTACATGGTGGTTGAACATCTTGATTGATTGTTATTTGATCCACTTGTATGAAATGTGAATAAACATGGATGAATATTTGGTGGATCTACTAATATGGTAGAACATATGGTTCTGTTGGAATATGTTGATTTATCGTAGATGAGTATTTGATAGTCTGTTCATTTGTTCATCTGTTCACATTGTTGTTCTGGTGATCTTTAGATAAAAAGGTTCAAGAATATTTTGATTGATGTACATGAAATGTTGGATATTTAGTTAGATGTTGGATATTTAGTTTATCCTCTCATATGATAGATAAACATTTCTGTTAATGAACGAGCATTTAAATGGTGGATGAATATTTAAAAGATGGTAGATGAGTATCTGCATAATTTATCTATGTGGGGGATAAAAATTTGGTAGATCTACAGATGGTTCATGATAGATTTTACATTGTGAATGATATATTGATTTATTTATCTTGGATGAATATTTGTTCTATTTACACAGTTAATATTCAGTTAAATTGTCATTTCTCCTCCAAACAAGTCACATTTCACTGTTTCAGGAGGATGGCACTTCACCTAGGTCAGACGTCTGTGCCAACGAAAGCGACGGCGACACCAGCGATGGCGACTCTCCGGTATCCAAGGATCTTTCAAAAAATCACTCCGGTAAGTGTATTTAACCTATTGACTACTCTAGAGATTCTAGTACTCACCCTACTTTAGGAAAATTTTATCAACCATTAATGTCGTGTCATTCTCTCAAAAATTACAGTTCCAGATTAAGTGTAAGGGATAATCAAATTGTACCAGAAATGTACCATATCTGATCAAATCAAACCAGACCAAACATCTAATCAAATTTAACCAAAACAATTTAAACCAAGCATCTGATCAGATCAAACTAAAACAAGCATCTCATCAGATCAAACTAAAGCAAATATCTAATCAAATTGAATGAAACCAAACATCTAATCAAATCGAACCAGACATCAAATCGAATTAAACCAAATATCTGATCAAATCAAACCAAACATTTAATCAAGTTAAACCAAACATTTTATCAGATCAAATCAAACCAAGCATCTCATCAGATCAAATCAAACCAAGCATCTCATCAGATCAAACTAAAGCAAATGTCTAATCAAACCAAATTAAACTAAACCAAATATCTGATCAAACCAAACCAAACTAAATATCTGCAATTCAAACCTAACCAAACTAGATATCTGATCAAGTCAAACCTACTATGTGATCAAATCAAACCAATTCAAACCAACTATGTGGTCGAACCAAACCACATATCTGACCAAACCAACCCAAACCAAAATCAAACCAATTCAAACCAACTATGTGGTCAACTTAAACCAATTCAAACCAACTATGTGGTCAAATCATATCACATATCTGATCAAACCAACCCAAACCAAGTTAAACCTATTACGTGATCAAATCAAACCAACTATGCGGCCAAACCAAACCCCATATCTGATCAAACCAACCCAAACCAAAATCTGATAAACTCAACGACACCAAATGAAAAATTCGATCTACTCAAACCAAAGCAGCCGATGAATCTAATCAGACGAAACCACGAATAAAACGAATCAAACTCAACGAATCACAAAACCGAGCAGTTGGCAGCAAAGCGTTCACATTTACATCATGTACATCGTGTTCAGTACCCGATTACGCAATGGTTAAAGAACAATGGTTACCAAAAGTCGTCGGCACCGTTATCGTGCAGCTGAGTCGGCATCGCAAGAATTTCGCGTGCGGAACGAATTCGCACGTGGGCAGTGTCCGCGGGCAAAAGTGGAAAATCGTTAGAGGTCCGTGCAATCCAATCAGTCAGTTTAGGTCGGCGGACAGAGAGGATCGTTGTAGAAAACGAGAGAATGGTATCAGAGAGGTAAACGTATGATGCGTAGCTCGGGCGGGAGCGAGAAACGGACAGAGAGGGAGAAGATAAAGGAAAGAGGACACTTAAAATGCGAAAAGTGTGCGAGCGATGACGAGGTTATCCGTGTAGGGGAGTACATAAGGAGTTGTACGGGCCGCGATGACCAAACTAAGACAACGACGCGCTGCCTAACTGGGAAGTAAGATCCGGTCGAAAGCCGCGCTCCGATGCAGGTGTACACATAAATATCGATGCTAATATATGGAGTGGATGCCATCCGACTTACCGATCGCCAGCATGACGTACGAGTTTTTTTTTTTTTTCTTTCGCCTCGCCATTGTTCCTCCGTCGCACAAACTGTCCATGCCGGAATTTTGATAACCGCCGCGTTGATATCCGACCCGGACGATCTTACCCCGATCGCGTTCCAATTGCTCCTTTGTCGTTCAACCTTGTTTCGATGCCCTTTTTTTTTGTCGACGATTTCACGAGGTGTCTACTCCGGTTCTTCTTCTTTGACATTGAACGTTGTCGATTAGTTGATTGGACGACTCCGGTAATTAATTCTTCGGGGAGACGATTAACGGTACGACGCTCGGTTTAACTTTGGATGTGGAGGTTCTTTTTTTTACTCTCTTTTAATATTTTTTTTACGGTTCTGCAACGTTTGGAGTTCGACAGATTTTTAGAAGTTTAGAGTACTTTGAGTTGATTTTACACTACTGTTGTGGATTTTATGGGAAAATAGATAGTTAAAATTAAGTTTGAGGAATTGAGGAGACTCTTGTAGGATTGAAATTCTTTTCTTGTTATTGAGTTTTATTGTAATATTATTTGTAGACAGTTGTATCGTTCATTTGGAATTTAGAACGTGATTATATTTGATATATGTACTTGGGGTAGTTTAACCCTTAATACAGAACCTAACCTATAAAATGTAACTCTTAATACGTTAATTTCTATTTATATATATTTATAGACACATTTATTGATTCTTGTAATTGTCGATACCTTCATTGTTAAAAACTATGATTAACTATGACTAGTAAATTACAACAAACATTAACCATAAATAACTAGTAAATTTTAGCAGTAATAACAAATAAAAGTAAATTCCAACAAATTCCAAACAAATAATCCTATAATCACAGTAAATGTTACAACTATTCAATTAAACTAAATAAAGAATAAAAAAACTTGTAACCAAAAATGGCACAATAAAATGCGCGAGTACGTAACTTTAGGGTATTAGTCAGTTAAAGTGTTTTTCTTAGGTACATGAAGAAACAATAAACCGAAAGTTCTTTCTGTCGAAGAGAAATACATATGTACATATACAGAATAATGTATGCTGCTATCTACTTTTAAGTAGAGAAAGTACACAGTTAATTTTGACAGGATTCAATCTGACTTTTGCCATGATACCTGAGAATTTAGGTTTTTCATTGGAAATATAAATTTAATTAAATAAAACTTGTATTTATATTATTGTACGATGTTCTTCACGTTGTTCATCATTTTTTTATTCGTATAATAAATATATTTTATATAATATATAATGAAGGATGATTATTGTAGAAAATATTCTTCATTGTTGAAATAAATTTTTTGGGTTTTGACTTGAAATAAATATTTTATAAGTTTGATTAGTTTCATTGTTCCATTAACATTTTAGTCTTCTTATGTACCAAATGTTTTATTTGTTTTATTATATAACAAACGTTTTATTCATTTTATTATACAATAAATGTTCTATTAATTTTATTATGGCAATCTTTTGTTAGTTAAGATAAACGACATATGTTTAGTTTCATATTAACGCACCTGTTTTGTCTATCCACCACTTAAGCTTAATGTAGCTTCATATTATGTTCACCACGTAAATGTATATTTTTAGCGATGCTTCCGGAATTAATTTAACTACTAAAAGAAACATAAAAAAAGCAGTTGCTCATCGATAAATTCGTTCTATCGTTCTATTCGAGAACTAAAAACTTCTTGTGGACGTGACTTCATATTCGTATTCAAAGGAGTACTCGCATTTTTTAATTCCATCGACGGAAATATGAGAAAGTTACGAAACTATTTTCTGCTTCGAGCATACTTTATTATTCATTCACACATTAAAACACAATAAATCACATTTAACAAAAAAATTATAATATTGAACACCATAGACAGTATAATAATTGTACCTTAATAACAAATAGAAGAAATTACTTTTAATTTGTCTATTTGTTAAATAATTTGATTTATAAAGTAATAATTTAAGTTGCAAAGTAATCTGTTATTGTCATATTGTAATATTATTATCATATTAATGTCACATTAGTGTCACATTATTACATTAGTGTGACAGTATCATATTAACTTATCTACTAATTTTCTCTAAGGAGGCTACTCAAAATGGCGGACTCACAAAATGGCTTCCCCCGCGTTCCAAACAAAAACTTTCATCCCCCATCTTGTTACAACTTTTCCTATCTTATCACACTCATTTTAAAACAGTCTAAAAAGGTGACCAAGACTTCTAAAATAAAAGAAAAAGGTATACTACCTTCTAGTAAAAAAATAGTAAGGTAAATAATGGAGGTTCACATATAGGCACTGTGGAACTGCACCCCCTATTTCGATACTATCAATAATATAGTAAATAAAAATTGACTTTATTATTTTAGAAGTCAAGTTTCTAGATAAATTATTTTTATATATGTCTCCTTTTATACAATTAACAACAAAGGCACAATTAACAACGTGGAGGGTAAGACTTTACTGAAGCAGCCCCTAATTTTACTATTCGTACAATATAACCTTACCAAATATACGAAGCTTGTCTCGCAATTTAACGACGGATTGAAATTTATTTGCAGGTATAATGTACCAGATGCCCCAGACAGTGATTTACTCTCCGAGTCCCGGTGTCCTGCTCGGCATCGGTCAGAACGGTCAGCCGGTGCAAATCTCTCAAGAAGGA
Source organism: Megachile ligniseca (assembly GCA_945859555.1). NCBI lineage: Eukaryota > Metazoa > Arthropoda > Insecta > Hymenoptera > Megachilidae > Megachile > Megachile ligniseca. The sequence continues at coordinate 5,941,692 of OX243792.1, forward strand.
GGTGAGAAACCATGATCAACCCCGGGCTTCCCATAAAACGCATCCACCATCCTTCCGCAACGGAGAGATCGGCCCTGGTCCTTCCTGTTTCCCAAGTAGAGGTTTTCGCATTGTTTCGCAGGCACATCGTCGAACTCGAACCAGAGTAACCAACCGTTCATCACGATACCGTTGAACGTGGCGATGAGTGCCGCGGGTTTGTCGCTTCCTGTCGCGTCCAGGATGAATCTGTCGCCGTCTCCTCGATCGCCAACGGCGACGTCCAACTGCGACCTGCCATCGGACCTCAGCAAAGATCGCGAGTGACACGTGTTCGGTGTCATCGTGATCTTCCAGGAACTGTAACGTCGATGCATCGTTAAACGGGACATCTCGATCGATCATCAGTTCGACCAAGGTGGTGAACTTGATGTCCGTCGCGTGCGAGGTACCACCTGGATGCTCCTCTCTCACGAGAAGACTCGGGACTGATGGGAATCTCTTGAGGATCTCATCAATTATGATCGCGATCTCGATTTTTGCGAGAAGCTCGTCGATTTTTATGGGGATCGTCGATGGGGATTATGATGTGGATCTTGTGGTCAGGATTTCGTGTCGATTATAGGGATCTTTCGTTGAGTGTGATGATCTCTCGTGATGAGGATGGCATATAGATTTTTATGAGGATTAGTTGTGGTGAAGATATAGCTGGTCTGATGAGAATCCATATACATATTGTGATGAATAGCTTCTGGCTAGTTCATGAGGATCACATCAATTGTGATGAGGATCTCCCATTTATTGTGATGAGGATCTCCTAGCTACTCTGATGAGGACCACATCTATTATGATGAGGATCTCCTAGCTACTCTCATGAGGATCACATCTACTATGATGAGGATCTCCCATTTATTGTGATGAGGATCTCCTAGCTACTCTCATGAGGATCACATCTATTATGATGAGGATCTCCCAGCTAGTCTAATGAGGATCTCCCATCTATTCTGCTGAGGATCTCCCATATATCTTAATGAGGATCTACCAGCTACTCTGATGAGGATCTCCCATCTACTCTCCTGAGGATCTCCCAACTACTCTGCTGAGGATCTGCCATCTATCCTCATAAGGATCTCTCATCTACTCTCCTAAGAATTTCCCATCGATTCTAATGATCTCCCATGAATCCTAATAATCCCCCATCGATTGATCTCCCATCGACTGCAATAAGGGACATGATCTGCTCAGATCCACAAGCAGCTGAGTCCTGAGACTCCCGAAACTTCTCCATGTTTGAAGTTGTGCACCAAAGCACTCTGTTATGGAATATATGGATTGCATTCGTAAGTGGAGATGGGATAAAAGTATAAGTAGGCTCATTGAGGATGAAGTTTAAATTAGTTTGGAACTGTGCTATGAGGGGTGAGATGTAGAAGTCTTTTGATCTGACTGAGGTAATTTTGTTCGAAATGCGTGAGGAATGTGCGTATTGTTTTAAGTGCAGTTTTGTTGGAGATTTTGAGTGGTTGGGATCTGTATGAGGTTTGTTCAAGATGGAAGGTTATTTAGAAGGTTCTTATTGTAGTTTAGATTGTTCCATGACTTGTACTGTAAATTGTGGTATAAATTGTACTGTAAATTGCAGTGTAAATTTTATTGTAAATTGCAGTATAATTTTTACTATAAATTGCAGTATAATTTTTACTGTAAATAACAGTATAATTTTTACTATAAATTGCAATTGTATCAAATATTAAATTGATACTGAATCTATGCACATCTACATTTGATGACTTTCCACATTTAAAAATTTTTAAATAAATTATTATTTCTTTTTAAAATTGTTTCACACAAAACGTTGCACAATTCATACAAAAATTCTTGTACACAAAACGTTGTACAATTCATAAAAAAATTCTTGTACAAAAAACGTACACTTCATAAAGAATTATTTAGCACAAAACATTGCTAATTTATAATTCACAAAAAATATTTTTACACAAGACATTTTATAAATCATAAAGAAATGTCTTACACAAAACATTGTCTTACAATTCACAAAGAATTTTACATCACACTTTCAATTGCTGAGTTAATTATTTACCAATGTTCCACATTGTACTCTACAATAAAACCTCTAAAACCATTCAAACTTTCCACAACAAAATATACCACAAACGAATTCGTTTCGCGAGTACAAATTGTATTAAACTCGATCCCGTCTCCACTCGTGGTAGCCGACGGTAAAACGCGTCCGCAGGGAGACATTCTTCGCCATTTGTATTTTCCGCGAGCGTGTTCGATGTCTTGCCTTAATAAAATCCACGTACGAGTTTCACGGATAGAATGAACTCAAATTGCATTGGATCGAGTGCGGAGGCTTTTTCATAAAGCTCTGAATATTTTCGTTAAGTCAAGCTCGCTGACAAAATACTCTAAACAGGATTTTTAGTGCCTCTACGAAAAATTGAGGACCTTGCGTTTTGATCAGACGAGGATTTCAAAAATGTGCAAAAATGCTACTTGTACTAAAATTTTGAGGTCGAGGATATTTTGTTATACTTTCTTTTCTGAAATATTCTTTTTAACTTCTTTTAATTGTAAGTAAAATTACACGTAACTGCTTGAAATTATGGGAATAGATGTGAAAATATTTGAAAAGATTTGTTAAAAATGAAAATTCTGCTTAATAAAATTTTCAACTGCTTCAGTGAAGAATAGAAGTATTTTGCAATTTTATTTTTAAAACTTCATAGAAACTTTCTTTCAACAAATTTTTAAAGCGAAATTAGCGAAATCTTAAAATAATTCGAATTTTTGCACATATTTGGAAATCCTGTCTCTCCTACTCAAAACAATAAATAATAAATAATGTTTCTGAATTTTTCACAAGAGATACCAGGAATAATAGGAGTATTTTGTTACTAGATTTGATGACTAGATACTCGGTTTCGTTACCGGCGTTCGATCGATTCTCGTGCAATACTAGTCAAACTTTTTAGCCCAACGAACGTTCCACGAAGTAATTTTTCACGAGTTTCGACCTCGAGGTGTTTTAGCGTTCGTGAATTTATTGTTGGTAGAGTCGTTCGTTATTTTTTCACGGTAGAATCGTTTAGAGCAGTGATGGGCAAGTTGCTGGTGGCGGGCAAATGGCGGTGCACTCGGGAGCGATGGATAGGTATTAGGTTTTTGAGAATTTGGAAATTTGAGATTTTTGTGTTAGTACATTTTTAAATTTCAGGAAATTCGACATTTTTAGGGATGTAGGGTTTTAGATTAGTGAATTAGTGATTTTTTAATTTTGTAAACTTGCAGATTTTTTAATTTTTAGTAGATTCTTACTAGATTCTTACTAGATTCCTAGATTAAAAGGTTACTAGATTTCTAGATTGCAAGATCCCTGAATTTTTAGATTTCTAGATCCCTAGATTTCTAGATCCCTAGATTCTTAGATTACTAGATTTCTATATTCTCAGATCCCTAAATTTCTAGGTTACTACATTACTAGATTACTAGATTACTAGATTCTCAGATTCCTAAATTTCTAGGTTACTAGATTACTAGATTACTAGATTACTAGATTACTAGATTACTAGATTACTAGATTACTAGATTACTAAATTACTAGATTGCTAGGTTACTAGGTTATTAGATTTTTAGATCTCTAGATTTCTAGATTAGGAAATTAAGAACTTTTTAAATTAGTAAATTAGTAAACTAGTAATTTCCTAAATTTCAAAATTTCAAAATTAGTAAATTAGTAAACTAGTAATTTCCTAAATTTCTGAATTTCTAGACCTCTATATTTATAAATTTCCTAATTTATCTATAATAAATCAATAATTATATCAATTTTTAAATTTCCCAATTTATACAAATTTTTAAATCCCTCAATTCATAGATTTCAAAATTTCATTTATAATTTCCTAAAATTCTTGATTTCCAAATTCCTAAATCCTTAAATTCCCAAATTCCCAAATCGCAAAATTTATTTATTACTGAATTTAAATTACTAAGTTACCAAATTTAAAATTAAAAATTCTCAAATTTTGAATATAAAAATATTTTTAAGAATTTGAAATTTCCAAATGAACTACGAAATTAAATCCCCACAACCCTAATTTCCGAAACTACTTTAAAATCCCAATAAATCAGATCTGATCACTGCCACTCCCTGCACACGTATGCCCGTCACAGGGCACTTGTTTCGCTCACCACTGGTTTAGAGGCACACTTTAAAAAAGTACCGCGTTTTAATAGTGACGATCGATAGAATTAATCGACTTTTGTACAGTTCTTTTGCCAATTAGACCGCAAAATAACGAGGGAATTCGACGCGGTATCATTAGATCGTTAAATTATTTCCCAACATTCTGATTCTAGTTGTTGAGAAATTTTGTTCGAAAAATATCGAAACATCGATTATTCAAAGGGCGACGATTACTTCTTAATCTTACAGGGTGGTTTTAAAACGAACAATACAGGTTGTTCTTCCTTTGAATTGTAGAAAAGATAGTCGATATATTTTTTAATACGAAAGTGCGATTAACCAAAGACCTTTGGTTCGCTCTGCTAATTCTACACCGAGATCTTTATTCGAATAATTTTCGAATTGAAATTTGAAATGAGAGGGTGTTCGGAAGATGGGGATGATTTTTTGCTCGAGGGGAAATATTCAGAGATTTTTTTGATAAAATATTGGAAAATATTTGTATTGTATTATAGAGTAATATTTGAATAGTATTTATTTGATTAATATTTGAACAACATTTAAATATTAAAATTATGAAAACATTACTCAAATATTTAAATATTATTCATTTAAATACTATATTCGACTCAATACTACATTTCAAAACAAATGAAATGAAAAATTATTTGTTACTTTAGCAATGAATCCTAAACAACAAAAAATTTTCGAATAAATTTTTCCTAGTACATTCTTAACTATTCACGAACAACTCTGTTTTATTTTAAATTTACATTTGAAAATTATTCGACTAATATCCAATTCTGATCGAAATTATATCGAACGTTTTATTTATTAGCTTGTCGAAATAATTCTCGAAAACTACAAAAATATTAGAATATCTATCTCTTTCTTATGGATCATTCGTTTCGAGATCAGTGAAAGCTAATCAATCGAATCGTTCAATCGATTAAATACAAGTGATGATAGCAATTTGTATCGAACGATAAATAATAATCATTAACTATATCTTAATAGTGATAAACGCATTATTGTCGACTATATTGATTCAACAGTATTTTTTATCATGCACTACTTTACTCTATATGAAAATAAATTATCAGCTTTTTATAAATAACACGCGATGAATTTGTATTGTTTCTTTTTTTTTTTAATAAAAATATCTGCAATTTTATACATGGATAGCACTGTCGATCGATATTTTATAAATTTTTATAAAAATTTTCTTTATTTTGGAAAGTTTGGAATCTCTTTAAAATTAATTTAGTTTATTAGGTTTGAAAGAAATTTAATTCGTCAAGTTTAAAATTAATTTATTTCATCAAGTTTAAAATTAATTTATTTCATCAAGTTTAAAAATAATTTATTTCATCAAGTTTAAAATTAATTCAATAAGTTTAAAAATAAGTTAATTCGCTAAGTTTAAAAATAACTTAATTCATTTTGTAAAACAGTGCCTTTCAAGAAATTAACAAAATAATTCTTGTCTCAAAAAATTACAAAATCAATTTTTTTATTATTATAAATGTCCAACAGTATTCTTTAACCTCTCTCAAGTTCATTGATCTATAAATTCAAATAGCATAAACCTAAAGTCATCAAAAAGCCATTCTTCCAAAATTATTCAATAAATGTTGAAAAAATTAGAAGTTAATTTTCGAAACTTACAAAATTATTTGACTGCTTTGGTATCGTTATTTCTGAATGACCGAAAACACTAAAAATATAAATAGAAGTCTGAGTCATTGAACTTGGAGATGACTCAGTTTTATCGGTTACGTAACTGTTCTTATCAAAAATCAGAAGATGCAGAAAATACTCGAGACAAGTAATCTACGATTTTTTACCGACGGTAATTAATGTTGATTAGTGAAACATTTCATCGCTTTTTCCTCCTAAATCGATAAGCAGATATTGCAATTATTTATGTGTGTATATCACGCCGGTCACTTAAATAGTCCGCAGATATCAATACCGCAAGAATTTAGATACGGAAACTAGTTCCAATTAACCCTTTCGCTACCGTGGACGATTATAGTGGTTTAACGCTGCGGTTTACATCTTACAGCATAAAACGGGACAAAAATGTCCTACGATTATTTGTACTTAAGTATTTACGACTCGATCTCGCGAATATTCGAAAAATTTTCATTAAAATTACCTCAAGATTTCTTTACTTAATATTTTTTGTCTAATTATATCTAAAGTGTAATTTTGTAAAAAAAAAATTTGCTCGATGGTGCTATTCGTGTAACAAATTGTTAAAAAATTTTGTCATGCATTTATATTTTTTTTCAAGTTGTAAAATTAGTGTTCTGACAATTTTTTCAATTTAACAAAATGTAAAAAAATTCTGTTTTACCGTATTTACTCCTGTACAATGTCTAAATTAACGTTTAAGGAAAGTATAAATACATTTACGAAAAATTTGTAAGAAGTTTTTGATAATTAAATAAATTTGTTAAACAAATATTGGACATGAACTTTTTCTGTGAATCATAAAAAATGGTATACCTTCTCGATAATTTTTTAACGAAACATGTAAGCTTAGAAATGTATTTTCATGGATTATAGAAAAAGAATTTCTGTACGTGTTTTTTTTAATAACGCACCGTGCAATATTGCAAAATAATTATCGCTCGGAAAATGTGTGCTATTAGAGAATGATTCGCGTTGGAAGAAGCTAAATCGTTTATAGAATCTCTGCGAGTACGGAAAACTAATAACGAAAAATAATTTTCGTATGATTTACGTCGTAAATGCGTTATGTGATTAAAGCGGAATTTTATTGGAATACCAAAGATCGGGTGTGAGCGAAAGAATTTGAAAAGTATCTGTGAAGGTTGTAATAATTTTGTTAGCTCGTCTTAGTTTGCACTTCGTTTAAACTTTAAACAATTTTAGAGAATACCAAAAATAACTTTGTAAATTCATAACGTGCAAATACAGGAGAAACGTTTATAACTCTTGCAACTTCTATTTAAGTATTTTAAAATAAACAAAAAATTTATATTTTGGTCTAATGGAAAAATGCTAGATTTATAAACCGACGGTCGCGAGTTCAAATCTGGTAAAAATAGTATCCTTTTTTTTAAATTTTTTTCTAACAATTCAAGATTTTTTAACAAATAATTTTTTTATTTTCTAAAAAAATGTAAGAAAATAAATTCTGTCATCAAAGTTTAAAAAGAGGATAAAAAAAATTTTTATTTCACCGAGTTTTGATCTCGCGACCCTCAGCATAATAAACCCAGCATTTTTCCATCACGCCACACTACATTTTACATTCTTCTCCCTCGAATGCAAAGTACAGCGTCAAATATAAATTTTAATTTTATTTCTTAAAATTGCGCGCTGTGGTTTTGTAAAATTACTACTTTTGGTGTTATCTATACTTCTTTTAAGTTTGAACGAAATCGGTGTTTCCTGAACCGTAACGTCAGAATCACGTGCACAAATAACGTTAAGAATCGAGAGATGTGTACTTTAAGAACTTCATGTAAAAATTAAGTAACCCGAGAAGCTCAAGCTTGATGTTTGTACAGTTCGAACGTTTCATGTAAAGAGTTGAGATTGGCAGTTGAAGGCGTTCTATTTTATATACAACGTGTATGCATATAATATATACATAATTGTGTAATAAGTACTGCGAGGATTGTTTAAATTTTTTGTGTAAAAAAAATTTGCTACTATCAAAAAAATAATTCCATTGCTAAAATAAAAGTTTATTAATATTTGTTAAATATATTCTTGATATAAAAGTACATAGAATGAATACTGAGACAAAATTTAAATGATCCTCGAACGATTAAGTTACGAAGTTTTTTTTATTACTTGTTTATTGCAACGCGAAGAATGTTTGTAACCGAATGTTGTAACGAATGAACATATGTAAACATATCGCTGTTTTCTACACTAACTTTGCATAATATACTGGTCGTGTGCCATTGTTAAAATTGTTATGGAGTATGCGTTGGATATGAAGAAATGAAATACAGTTATTCGAATTACAATTTTGTGTACACAGTGGGTTTCGCATGAGCTCAAATACTCTACGTCGAATCACCACAAGAAATTTCATGTCAAAAAACTATTCCCAATCCATCTGCTAATTTATTTATTTTATATTTCTTTTTCCTACTTTAATCGATGAATTAGAATATGTAAAAAGTTATTTCATTTATTTCTTTGTGAAATTATTTGTTTAACTATTATTTATACTGAATGAAAGTGAACTAAAAATAAAATTTGTTATACAGGAAAAATTTTGAGGTCAGATAATTAAATTACGCAATCTACTTATGAATAATCAAAATGCCTTTCATTTATTTAGCCATTATATTAATAATTTATGTATGTACTTACACGTGACGACTCTCCAATTTATCTTTTACAACCGCAAATTTCACTCATATTCAAAGATTTCTAAAGATTGTTAATTAACTTTCATACACACTAGTTTTCAAACAACCACATTGCCTAAACTGAGATTTCGTTACCATGATTGTTGTATCGATAACAATTAAAAGTTCAAACTTTCGAATTAAGAATCGAATCGGAAATTCGATTCGATTTAATCGATACATGGAGGCTATCTGAAGTATTCTTCGCAACAATGTTGGTAACATCTACCGAAATGTAATGTACCGTCATGGCGACGTTACCACCGCGGAAAAATCCAACTCCAACAAAAATTTTAAAACAGCATTTAACCCCTTTGCAAACGCTTTTACAGTTGGGTTTTCCAAAACACCGAGCGTGAGTATTATAGTATGATATAATTATAAGAATGTTGTAATTCGTTTTTAAGTTTACGAGTAATTCAAAATGATCACAAAGTAGACATTGTAAACAAACAGCTGTCAAACTTAGTGTCACGATTCTTTTTTTTTTTTCATTAATTTTCATCATATTATCTAAGTTCATATTGTTTATTGTTTCTTTTGCACTGTAGTCAAATAATTTACAATACACGTTATGTCGTAAATATATTGTATTTTATTATGCAAGAGAGGTGAGATTAAAGCTAATAGAATTAATTATGTAAGTTAAGATAATTAAAGTAGTAATTATGTTGCTTTTACAGAGAAAAAGCATTAGCCGCTACAGGACATAGAGGTATTCAACTTGCATCCGATTGGCTAGTAGCTCATGTTAGAGATCCAACTTTGGATACCAATACCCATAGACAATACGTTTTATATGCTTGTCCTACGGGTGAATTAGCCGAGGAGCTTATGAAATTTTGGGCAGAGAGCAAAGAACTGATATGGAATGGAGCACATAACTATGTACCACATATAACACTTGTGCCATTATTTAATGTACGATATTATAATAACATTAATATATAAAATAATATGAACTAACATGAATATTGCATTTACAGGCACCAGACGAATCTACAGAAGAATTAGTAAATGCCCTCGAAAATATAGTTAACCAAAATGAATTATTAGACAATATTGAATTAGAAACTTACATTTCACCCAATTTTATGGGTCTTTTTGTCAAAGAAGTAAATGCTGAATGGCTGAAAAACATTGCTGTTCGTTATGTAAATAAACTTACAAGTTTAGGCATTTCAGCAGAACCCCAAATAAAATCATTGCATTTGACATTAGCATATCAATTTCCTGGCAATTTATATCAACAGCTTCGTTTAATGGTAGAAAAATTGACACTCACTTCTCCAACTAATTGGGAACTTAGATTGTATTCTAGAGATTCTAGACTACAAAATGCACATGTACATAAAGTTACGCATGCTCACATGCCTAGAGAACATGATGAATTAGAATTAAGAGTGGGAGATTACATTTATATTCCAGAAGGAGCATGTAATTTATCTACAGATGGTTGGGTTGAAGGTGTATCTTGGTTAACTGGTACCTCTGGCCATCTACCTTTAAATCATACAAAACGTACAGCTGAATCAGATTCATGGACCTTACATACTACTATACAAATTACTGACAATAGAAATGAAATGTTAGAAAAGGAAGAAATACCTATTACTCGTAAACCACCAGTATTATCATCAAGTGATTCTATAGATAGCCCTGATGGAATTGCAACAACCAATGAACCAGTAAATTATATTATTTCGTGTTATCCTTATACTTATTTAATTTTACTTTTATTCCATTTTTAATGTTATTTTCTGTATAGATGGAGGCTTCTGAAGCACCTTCAAGTTCCTCACGACAAATTTTTATATGTCGCCACGGGGAAAGAGTAGATTTTACGTTTGGAGCATGGATTCGTTATTGCTTTGAACCAAATGGCTCATATGTTCGCAGAGATTTGAACATGCCAAAAGAGATACCATCGAGAAATATACAAGACTTCGGAAATGACAGTCCATTAACTACTGTAGGCGAAGTGCAAGCAAGTTTGGTAGGAGAAGCTATGAAATCATCCAGTATTAAAATAGATGTGGCTTTTACATCGCCGTCATTAAGATGTATACAAACGTTAGCTCACATTTTAAAAGGGTTAGATTCAAATATTCCAATGAAAATAGAGCCTGGTCTTATAGAGTGGTTGGCATGGTATCCAATTGGTGTTCCAGTTTGGATGACATCCGAAGAATTAATAAAAGCTGGCTTTAACATAGATAAAACCTATGATCCAGTCATCAAAACAAAAGAACTTCCATTAAAAGAGAATGCAGCACAGTATTATGAAAGAAGTTATGAGTTAATTAAACGAATTATTGAAAATACAGTAGGAAATATTTTAATTGTAGCTCATGCTGCATCTTTAGCAGCTTGTACTAGGCAATTAACAGGCGGTGGAATACCACCAGCTTCGGAAGTTACTAAATTAGCTCAAAAAGTACCGTATTTAGCATGCCTAACAGCACGTGAAGGGATGGATGGCTGGCAACTTTATCCACCTCCATTCCCCCCTATAACGCATACCAGTAATACTAGATTTGATTGGAAAGTATTATTATAAGAAATAAGTAAGGTTTTAAGTAACATTCACTTCTTTTTGACTTTCGACATATATAAATAGCTTAATTATAAAAGACTGTTCAACAAGTTTTCTGTAACGTATTAGTTTATACAAAGTATATTAAAAAGAGAAAATAAGTATTAAGAAAATTATTTTCTGAATTGGATTACTTATAATGTAATAATGCTACATTATTATTACTCAATTCTTTAAAGAATTAACATTTGTAGGGTAATAAATACGGGTATTGGCATTTAACTCTATCTTTTCTATGAAGACATGTAGTACGTATCTTTAAAAAAGATTAACGACCGTATGAATTATATATTTTAGTAGAATGATTTTTAAAGAGATATATTCTTATAAGTTTCGTATTTAAATGTAGAACATTCCCGGTGAAGTATATAGCATTGATGACAAAGAATTTATAATCAAAATTAATAATATTCTGTCAATTTGTTATTTGTTATATATACAAGGATATATAACATTTACTATTTACTATCGATATGTTAAGTAAAATTTACTTATCATAAATAATATGTGTAAATGAGATTTTATAAAACCTAGTGAATAATAAAAATATCTACACAGTGTACAAGCACGCGAAACGATAGTTGACGTCAATAATGTATGAAAACGTAGAAGTACAAATTTGATGTAGAAAAACAATGTTGTTATTTACTAAAGAGATATATAAATATATATATATGTTATTTTATTATGACTATCAGTTATATGATAAAGGGACTTATTGCTTTATTTTCTGCAGAAAAAATTTATTGAAATATAACATACAACATCTCATAGTGTATAAAAAGTTGTTCTATATACAGCAAAATTTAATAAAAAGTATAACAAGTACAAAACACTGTAAAACATTGTTGTTGTGACATGCAACTAAATATGTCCACCTTCTTTTAATTTTGTAATTAGAGCATCAATATCTGGTAAAATAACACCACCCTGTCTAGCTGGTGGTTCTTCAACTGACAAAATATCAATTCTTGCAGCAGTATCTACACCAAGATCTTTTGGAGTCATTTTTTTAACTGGTTTCTTTTTAGCTTTCATGATATTCGGTAATGTGGCATAACGTGGTTCATTAAGACGAAGATCAGCACTTAAAACTGCTGGCATTTTCATTTTAAGAACTTCTAAACCTCCATCAACTTCACGTGTAATATTTAGTTCACCATTAGTTTTTTCAATCTATTGTAATAAGATAAATAAACAACTTTATAATTGCACTGCATAAAAACTAGATGTATACAACATTATATTAAATTACAATTATTTAACATACTTTACTACAAAATGTACCAGTTGGCCAATCCAAGATGCCTCCAATCATTTGTGCAGTTTGATTACAATCATCATCTATGGCTTGCTTGCCAACAATTACTAAATCTGCTTTTTCATCTTGAGCTAATTTGGCTAAAATTTTAGAAATATGAATAGGTTGTAAAGTTTCATATTCAGGCCCAGATATCTCAACGTGAATTCCTTTATCAGCACCCATTGCAAGTGCAGTTCTTATAACATCTTGAGATTGTGCTGGTCCACATGAAACTGCAATTATTTCCTGTACAAGTTTCTTTTCTTTCATTCGTACAGCTTCTTCAATTGCAATTTCATCAAAAGGATTCATCGAATGCTTAATTCCATCTGTTACAACACCTGTCTTATCTGGTTTAACACGAATCTGAAAATAAAAAAAAAAAATATATGTTATATAAACTGTACGATGCATAGAACATATCTGGAAAGTATCATACAATTTATATTTTACTCCTTGTAATAAAATAAATTCTTGTGTGACATAAAATTATATAATATTTAAATATTAGTATGTTCATTATTTTAAATCAGACCAAATATTCAAGATAGTAATTTTGTTAGTATATCTTGCTTCTGAATTTTGTAGCATATTTTTCAAATATACCTTAACTGCATAATCGATAACTCTCTTTACACCTACGAGTGCACGCGCCATCGTTAACTAAATAATCAACAAATCGATAAATTATACAACTGTAAATTATAAATTCTTATTCACAATATATACCACGATATGTTTATATAGAACTATACAGCTTTTCTTATGTGTGGCGGGACCACTTTGTTGACAATGGTCTAAAGTTCATTTCATTCTCGATAACAATTAAAATACGTTCATTTCATGGACATGTTTTCATGCAGTTTGCACTGATGTGAGTAAACGTCATAAAATATGGCCGTTTCAGATTTTCTAATAAGATTACAAAATTGTAACTTGAATTAAATGATTTCAAAAAACTTCAGAAAAAAATAGTAAGAACTAAAGCTCAAACTTTTTGGCCGTGGTGACGTCGGTTTCCAATTTTTTCTGATTGGCTCATTTATATCAATATAAGATTACGGACAGTATAATCTGTCTTTTTGCAAAAACTTCTGTCATGAATCTCGATCTATCTGTGATAGATAAAAACTCAAGTTTCATTTACGTGAGCAAATATATTATATTTTAAGAACAATAATAATAGGGTTGTATATTTCTATTTTTAGTCCTGCTAAATCTTATTAATCTTACGGCATGTAAATGGCGCGTAACGTGTTTTTAATAAATGAAAAAATAAAGAAACAATTCACACACATAATATAGATTGTTTCTATTGTTTCGTTATATAATAATACTGCTATTATTTCATTATGAAAAAGTAACGCATTGTACACATTTGTTATAGTCCTCAATTGTAAGTATTATAAGTTTCAGTATCAATATCATTATAAATATCATTCAATAAATTATTTCATCTAAAAGACTTATTAAAGGTCTAATATATAAATACTAATTAGTATTACACAATTATTTATTAATTTCTTCCACAGAAAGAATATTTCAGATCCAATAATAAATGCAGAAACTAATATTTCATATTATACAATATTTGAATGGTATAACAAAAACATTTTTTGTAAATTGTAGAATTATTCCTAAAAAAAATACACATATGTTTATACGTTACATTATATAATTGTTTAATATATTCGATACATTTTACGATATCATATCAACGCATAAGTACCGAACAGACTTTTTTCAAAGCATAACATTCTAACGAAAAAAAGACGAAGCTTTATGTTTTTTTACCTATTAACAAAACGGCATGAAAAAAGTATTGTATTTAAATCGAAAAAATTTTAATCAGAAGTCAGCCGTAAAAAGTAAATAATATTACAGGTGCATAATAATTTTTATATTCGAAGAAATTAATACAAAAGAAACGAAGCTATCGTTGTGGAACCAATCAGAATGAATATGAAATCAAGTTTGCGCCACACATGGCGTCCAAGAACCGACGCCATCTAACGTCTGGCATTCCTGTTTTTTTTCGTGCGGGTAAAATCACGGCTTTCTATAGCGCGCAAGCCTTTATCGTTTTGTTTTGTAGAATTCGGTAAGTTAAGTGAATATCTTCGATAAATGGACTATGCTACGCGTACACTGTATGAAATGTTAGCTGAAAAGAAATGTTCACGCGTCGAAGAAGTGTGTGGGAAAATGAGTTAACCGTGTGTTAACGCGCAGCGATCAACTATCCGTGGAAGTTTAGTAAGAGAATATATACCCGTATTCAAGACTTGATAACGTCGAGGTAATTTCCAGTTAATCTCTAAGAACAAAAATATTACGTGGGCTCCTCGGTATTATTTAGTTTTAAACTAGCAAAAGTTTCCTTCGTGTTTATGTTTACTCTTCTAATTACCCCCTCCCTCCTCGACCACCCTCTGTACCTGAGTTTTTCCTCAATTCTCCCTCGTTTTTTTTCATACATTGCTGCTACATCTTAGCATTCTGTGTTTTTCCTCTATTGTTATAAAGATTGCTTTTATTTACATTGTTTTATTAACCAAACTATAAGTAGCAAGCTACTGTACTCATTGTTGGAATGTTTTCATGCAGTACTTTGTTGATTTCTTGTAATTTTTAATATTCTTATAGCTACTGCTATCAAATTATTAGATACAAAATAAAAGTTAGATTGATCGCCACATCAGAAACATGAATGTACTGTGCAGTGCTGGAAACATTGCTTGTAGAGTAATATAGGAGTAAGAGACCTCGTTCATACCATTTGACTCTCTAAAATTACAAGAGTTTGTTAGTAAATATGACCATTAAAATAAATGACAAAAATGCATGAATCATATCTATATGGTTATATGATATAACCAATAAGACATATATTCCCTGCATTAGCAATCTTTCCAGCTTTAAACAACATTTGTATTTTTAAATACATTATAATTATATGATACATTCACATAATTGATGCCACTTTTTTATAAGTATTTAGAGACGTATTTAGCGAAAATGAGTGCATCGGCCTTAAAATCAACGATACCCGGAGTAGGTACTTCTCCGACGTCGACCAGTCATTCTATTCTACCTATGAATGCAATGGCGCAAAAAGTTGTATCTGGATCAGAACCAGGATCTATGAAGCCTTTATCAGGAACTGGATTAAGTTACGTTACATTGCAACCACCCAGTCAGCCTTTAAGCTTAGTGCAAGATCACAGACCTTCTGTATATCAAACGCCTCCATACATAAGCAGTAACTCTGAAAAGGAATCTGACATAGATAAATTGATTCCTAATGGAGTTGAGATCATAAAAACAGAAACGGAGCAAAATATATCTGCTACTATAAAACAAAGCGAATCTAACAGAAACAATAATTTAAGTCCAGAGAACCCTACCCAAGAATCACAAAAAGAAATTCAATCAGAGCAAGAGATGACATCCATTAATTTAGATTTTCCTGGTTAGTAAAAGCATCACATATTCTATTCATTCTGTTATTTTGTTTCATTTATTAAATCTTTTATACTATGATGGTATCTGTGTTATAAGAATTATATTTAACATTCTCTTCATGAATGTCAAATTCATTAACATTGTGATGCATATAAACATGTATATGATATATGTATATATATATATGTTTCTTTAGCATTATGTCCACAACTACAAAATAAAGTTGAAGAAAAGAAGACCCCTGTAAACAACGGTTCAAAAGATTCTGATGGAATTCCAATCAGCACAACTTTACAAACGAAGTTATCCACCCACAAAACCGAAGATGGATCGACAAAAGCTGATAGTCAAAAGCCAAAAGCCACATCTCAAAGTATAAAACATGTACCAGATAGTTCAGCAACGTCACAAACAAACAATCCACCAAAGGTTGAAACAAAGAGCACTGGTTCACCAAAAGCAAATAAAAGAAAATCTAGAGAATTAAAGGATTTAAAAGGAACACCAGTAGCTTCAGATGGAGCAAGTAAACCAAAAAGAAATCGAATTCAAACACAGCCTTATCAAAGTCCATTGCCAGAAATTGCATTGCTTGTCAAAAATTTGAATAAGCCTCCACCATCGAAAGCTTCCGATGACAAACTTATAGTGTTCTATAAGTAAGTATGAGAATCGTTTGTTTTTTTAAGGATAGAAAATACATACATGTAATGGTGAATAACAATAAAATTTTTTAACTTCTTACATTAATTTTCATTTATTAATACATGATTTTTATTAATGAAATTGGTAATGTTGGCTTAATACCATACATAAATTAACTTTTGTTGATGTTTATTATTAGAAATGAATTTTTGGCTGTGAGAAATGCAGAAGGAAGCTTCTATGTATGTCAAGCAATGCAAAATATATACAAATCGAGCAGACGAATTCGTATACGTTGGCTTTCTCAAGACAAAAACAATGGAGAAATATATTCACCAGATTTTTATGATTTCATAGGTAATTTTATCTAAAATTGCAATTGTAATTACTAGATTTATACTTTTTAAAACTCTGAATTAGTTTTATTGTTATATTGCTGTATAAATCTTATTACGTATAATGTAAAGAGTTCATTTATATACTTTAATCTTTCTTTTAAATTTCAGATTTTGATTGTATATTAACAAATTTAAATTTGAATAAAATCGATAAAAACAAATTCCAGTTAACCAAAATAGAGCTTTTACGCACTGAAAATATTTTAAAGAGAGCAATTGATGTTGAAGCTGGCGTGTCTGAAAAACCTCGAGTAACAGAAGAACATCCCGATGGCCGTTAGTATTTTCATATTTCGAACCTTGTTATTTTTAATAGTACCGATATTCGATATTGTTTATTTGTATTGTTAAAATTATATAAAAATAATGTAACGGTAACATTTCAATATCTTATCCACAGTTGACCTTTCACTTTACAAAGATGAATCACAGTTAAAGAAGAGAAAAAATTATAATATGCACAAACAAAAACAAAATCTACGTAAGAAATCAAAGCAAGTTGAAAGCTCTTCCGAAGATGAAACACCCGATGAAGACTCAGATAAGAAATCACCCAAATCAAGTCGTTCAAAAAAACGAACAGTTAATAAAGCATTAGCGATTGCTAAGTCCGTCGCAAAGGGATCTAGTAGAGCGGAAAGAGCATTAAACAGAAACACAAAGTCTGGGAACGAAGGTGCTACCGTTGTTGCTACCAACACAACTACAACTGCTGTTACTACTGTTACTAATACTACAGCGTCAGTAGATGTAACTAAAAATAATACTGAAGTTAAAAAAAGTGAAAATAAAAAGGGTACGAAGCAACAAAGTAATAATACTACAAGTGCAGTTTCAAGGACAAAACTACGGGGTAAGAATATTTAGTGCTATGACTTTAATTACCGTTAAAAGAATAATAAAATGTTAACGCTACTTTCAGCGCCTACACAGAGCCCACCACAAAATAACAAAGCAACAGGACGCCCGAAACGTACAGCAACAGCAACTGGAATTCAGGCGACCGAAGAAACAACTCCCCGGAAAAAGCCACGTGGACGAGCATAAGATTAACGTAATTTGCGTGTATTTCCTGTACTACATTTAGAACAGAATCTGCATCGTAGGCAATATGTACACGTAGAACACTCTTAAAAAATCGCGATCAATTTTTAATGTAATATATGTGATCTCAAGATTATTATATCTATCAGATGCTGCATTATATTATAGTCCAACAATGTGGGATCAACAATTTATATAACTGTGCGATAAATCGCATTTAAAAAAAAAGGAAAAAAGACTCAGAGACTTATAAGAGTGATATTGTGATATCATTAAAAATTTGTACATATCGTCTACGTTTCAGATTCCAACAGGAGAAGAAAGTCACGGAATGTATGGGGAACGGTACCTTGGTTGAGTAATATCTACAGGGTGTCACATGCTAATGCACTCTTGCAATAGTCTATTTTTGATGTTGTGAGTGAACTGTACGTGATTCAGTTGCGTTTAATGTACACTTTCCATTGGATATGATAGCTATGTACAAATATATATGTCTGGGGCTTACGTGTACTCTACGAAAAAAAAAGAAACGAGGAAAACACAGAGAAAAATAGAGTACGAAAAGATGAGAACAATCCGTGGATTATCGATCTCCAAGTTATAGATCGGTAGATTTAGAAGTACAATATCTGTACATTACGCTGAATCCTTGCTGTTTGAAAAATAGCATACGAATGGTCCAGCGGCTATATTAATAACAGGCGGAGAAAAAAAGTGCCCTCAACTGTAAATCCTTGTCCTGTTATCGAATCTATGGATTCATAAAAAAAAGAAAATACGTTATGGCTGGAGATACAAGATTTTTTAAGCGTAGTTCATTTTCAAATCATGTCAATGAATTGCCAGTATAATTCATTGTTATAAAATTGATCATATTAATTATGGTGACGTTGAATTATTAATTTAGCCACTCAAGCATATATTCCTTTTTTTTTTGAGAAGCAGAAATAGCACTTATTTACTCTGATAAGTCTGGATTAATATGTATAAACTTGCTTTATCTATGTATTATTTTATTTTTTCAAAGATTATGGACAAAGTGTATATTTACTAAGAGATAGATGATTATGATTTACACTTCACCAAATCTGAATTCGTATATTTTAATATAGTTTATAGTTTATATTTTGTGTCGAAATGTATTATTGGGAATATAAATTTGTGTCTACGTTAAGAAAGGGGATTTTTATGAATCATGTTAGCACGATGTATATTGAATGAAGGTATCGATACACGAATTTGATTTACATTACGATGATACAGTGACATACCTTACAAATTGTTTTACGTGAAGGGACCCTTTGGTTTTTAGTAAAACCAAAGATAAATTGCGTTGTTGAGAATCGTACGATTTCTTTCTTTTTTTTTTTTTTTTTTAATTCGGTCTTCAGAAATATGTGCATTTAGTGTAAGCATCGGCCGTTGAATATTGCACAAAACGCGAGCGAGAAAGTTGTTTCTCAACTTACATGATTTTATCCATGTATGTACATATAAAGATTATTAGGTAATCAAAATTGTGAAAATGAATACAAAACTATATGAGCGTTTGGAATTTGAGGGCTAATGTATCTTATTCATTTGTGAGTGTGTGGCTCCATTGATTGAGTTGCAATATAATCAATTGCAAAACTTGCGTTTCCACGGTCAGTGAACACATGTGTACGATGTACATATATTTCATAAGCTTTACGAACGTAAAAACAATTCAGCAATGCCGTTTAAATTAATTAGACAAGTCGACTTTTAAATAGGATACAAGATCATTATAAATAACTGGTTAAGGTGAACGTAATCCTCGAGATGGGAAATGAATAAGATACCAATCCTGTCATTGGTCCATTGCATATTGTATTTAAAGTATACACATACATAATGTATAAATTTAAAATATACGCAAACATAATGTATAAATTTAGTGAAAGAAGAAAAGAGAAAAAAAATAATGGAAGTTCTAACGATAAAGACCGAGAAATTCGCTTATATTGTTATTCGATTTTGCTTTTGAAGCAATGTCACTTCTTTTGAGAATTAGTTGTATGATAAACGAAAAATAATTCAGAGGACGGTGCAAATAACGTAATTAATAAATATCATAATTAGCGTTGATGGAAGACATGTAATATATAATAAATTTTCAAGTCAAACTGCACTTTATTATTTCGAGAAACGAGATAGATTACACGAACACTATATAGGCGCGGTTCGCGATACTCTTGCGAGCTGTATGCAAATAGTTGAAATGAAATTAAATCGAACAGCGATGCATTTGCGTGCGGGCTGACTATTTCAGAATACTTGAAACGTGTATTAAATCTATGATCGAAATCGAAATGTAGACACTTAGATAAATTGACCACAACAATCATATTTCGCTTTATACACGATCAAGTTTTAAAAAATCATGTTTGTCGGTTTGTTACACGTAACAAACTTTCATTTTTAAGCCAGTCAATCCAGAATTCTGTATTTTTATATTTCTTTTTATCCATGATTGCATTTCGTCAGAATATAAAATGTGAAGAAAACATTGTTCAAAATTGAAGGAAGAGTTAAACGATGTACGTTTGCTGTATACAAACGTATAGAAAATTCAAAGTACAAATAGTTTGTCATGAAAGTATCAGAATTTTAGTCCCAAATTTCGGGAGCACTGGTTTAAAGTGTTACGTTAAATAAGATCTCAACTACCTCGTGATACGACTTATTTCTGCATTAATATAAAATTCTTATCTCTGGTTTTCGATATCGATAATTTTAGAGGGACGTTTTCTTTTATTTTGATTATACATTGTTTTTATTTTTTATTGTACATATTTTACGATACTTTATCGCTGATAAAACATCTTGTACACTTTGTTAATGTAACATTTTTATAGTTTAATTACAACAACCAAGATTCTTAAATTTTACTCACAATTTTTGAAAATTTGTAAAATTACTTTGAACATTTTTTATTTTGTAAAATTATAACTTTTGGGGTCACTTGTAATTGTAGAAAATTAATATTGCAATTATGCACATAGATCGAGATAAAATATTTAAAAATCTCCATCAATGTTTTTATTAATACATGAAGCAAGATGTTTTACCCAGCAATAAGTATGTTTTTAATAATGTAAAAAGGAAAGTTTTGGTCAGTTTGCGGTGCCAGTTGTTTTTAAATTTCTCAAAGCAATATTCCTCTGATAACATCAGTCTTCAGACATTGTAAAATATTATTGGCTCTTACTTGACTTCTAAGCACTGCTTCAATGAATTTACAGCGTATGTCCCTAATTATTCTGAATGTCACCATTGCATTCTAATTATGTAATAAGCACACAAACCATATTACGCGTGTCGCATCCGAATAGACGTTAAAACGAAGCGCGGCTATCTCTAAGTATGATTCTTGTAAAGATGAATATTTACATAGACAAAAACAAGGTACAGCCCACATGCGAAAATATCGGACCGTACTCGAAACGCGTTGTCAAAGACTGTCTTTTTGCTTCGAGGTCGTATAAATTAGCACGCACATTAGGAAGTATTTGCAAGTGGAGTCTGTTTTATAAATTATGTTGTACAACAAAATTGTCTTTACTTTTTTTCTTTTGAAAATTATTATATACTTTGAAAAAGTAACTTAGTTTTGTTCAATTTTTTACTTGTTGAATGATAAATAGTTTGAAATAAATTTTTGATAAAGTATCGAATTAGAGTTTCTTATTGAAACAACCGTACAAAGGAGATTCGAAATGGCCTACTTTCTACATACGAGAGGCGAAAGGACAGTGAATATAGGATTATGTGTATAGAAACGTGTTTCAAGTAGAGGGGCCCGATTCCTTTTTGAGATTCATTTTTCTAGAATTTATTCTGTACGATTTACACGCAGTTTTATCGTTTAGAAATATTTGCAAGGAATTTCAAATGTCTAATTGTACAACTAATGTGAACATACGAGAAATCTCTACCTGTCTTATTGTATACCATTTCCTTTTGTGTGCGTTATCGCCGTACTTTTATTGGACTAATGAAATACAAACTGATGATAGTTGGTGCAATCTATATGTCTCATGTGATTTAAGTTCACGATGAATTTGAGAAATCAGCGTTTTTCAAACAATAAAAAATATTGTGAATTTGGTGATCACGACCATTCTTTATTCGCGTGTCACCTTTACCAGAAATTTCGACAATAATGACTTCCAAATTTTGAAACTTTTAAACGATGCATTTCAAAAAAATATATTAGGAAAAATTTTTAAGATCTGATGATTTCATAAGTCTCCATCTTAAAAAACTTCAAAAGTTTTGCACTTTGTACACGTCTGCTACAAAGTACCGATGTTCGATAAGTAGCCGCCGTATACATGTAATTGCGTGTTAGCGAAGTTCCATTCATAACAGTTATTTGTACAACGGTCACTTATCGAGTGACATCTGTATTATCTAACCAACCGCGATTATTTCGGCCACTGTAGTTCCTAAAATCACCATTGCTAATCGTAGAGTGCGCAATCGAAGTTTTGGGTGATGTCGGTATTTCAGATCGTGTGACACGAACTCACATAAAGTGATTGGTCTATCCTATACCTCGTCTGTGCTAGAATATAAATCGTGATAACCTTTTTCTTTCAGGGACATCCTGTGAGATTTTACCATCTGCTTGCTGGAATATTTTCCAGAGGGTATTGTCAATTTTCCTATATTAATTTTTGAGAAGATAGTCTTGGTAATATCATGAGAAAACACTTCAATCTGGATAGTATTTGAAATATAAACATTTGCTTGTCCACAAAATATTTCTTCTATCGAGACTCTATAGTGATTGTGAAGTATCAGAATTCGTACATCTTTATTTTACCATAAAAATTGTGCCGAGATAATTTGATATATTCATGTGATACTTTATGAGCCTTTAAATAAAGAGTTCCCTTAGTAATTCATCGAAGTTGTTATGAAAGTTGTATCCAGTTGTAATAGTTTAAGATTATATTCGTATGCGATAAATGTATCGAGATTGAAATAATAATTTTGTTACAGATTGTGTACGACGTTGTACAAAATAGCATAATTTATTTGATCGAAATCTGAAAATCGGAAGGGATCGAATAAACAAAATTAGAATTCGTAACATTCTGTGGCCAGAGTGTGTATTAATAGAACTTAGTATTTTCAAGTGAAATTTTGATACAAAGAATGTCTGGTAATAATGAAAGTACCAACAACAACACCTGTGTTGTGTGTTACAAAAATGTTGATATTTATAGTATCGGTATGTGTGAACATCCCGTGTGTTATGAATGTAGTACCAGAATGAGGGTACTTTGCTGTCAAAATGAGTGCCCTATTTGTCGTCAAGATTTACCAAAAGTTGTATTCACCAAGGAGATAAAACCTTTTCGCCAGTTACATAAAGGCAATTTGTTAGACACGAGATATAATATTCATTTTGATACACCTGACATTCAAAGTAAATTTTATGATTTATTGGCTAATACTTGCAATATCTGTAAAGAAAAACCAGTGTTTAATAATTTTAATAGTTTGAAAGATCATATGAGACATCAGCATGAATTGCATTATTGTGATCTCTGCGTGGAAAATTTAAAGGTACGTTACCACTATCTAATTTATCTCTATATTTATAATTTTGTGATTTTTAAGGACTGTTTCTCTTTTCACAACAGATATTTTCTCAAGAAAGGCGTTGTTATACAAGATCTGATCTTGCACAACACAGAAGGAAAGGAGATATCGATGACAAAAGTCATAAAGGACATCCACTGTGTGAATTTTGTGATCAGCGTTATATGGATAACGATGAGTTGTTTCGACATTTAAGACGAGATCATTTATATTGCCATTTTTGCGATGCAGATGGTTTGCATCAATATTATAGTTCTTATGATTACCTCAGAGATCATTTCAGACAAGAACATTTTCTGTGCGAAGAGGGAATGTGTGCTGAGGAAAAATTTACAAGTGTCTTTAGAACTGATATAGATCTTAAAGCACATAAAGCAAGTGTTCATAGTAAACAGTTGAGCAAGGCAGCTGCTAAACAAGCAAGAACATTGGAGCTAGAATTCACCCTAGCTCCACGCGGTGAAAATCGGATGAACAGAAGAGGAATGTTAGGTCCATCAACTTCCAGAAGTTCAAGAGATTACGGTGGGAGAGATTATAATCTCAGGGAATATCAACCAACAGTTACACCAAATACTTCAAATGTATTTGTGTCAAACAACGAACCTACTTTTGTACAACAACCATCCGTGGACGTACAAAGTACTGAAGAGTTTCCAACGCTGGGTAACGCTACACCCGTTGTACCTACCTTAAACCAAAGTAAAGGTAGAGGTAACGTAACGATTCGTAGTACCATAAGACCTCAGCCTCTTGCTGTTACAGATGAAAATTTCCCTGCATTGGGACCGGAATCAGGGAGTACAAGTATTTCTAAAACTGTTAATTTCAGCGTATCAAGTGGCAATTCTTCAGGATCAAGTACTCAAGCCCAAAAGGGGACAACTTCCAATGTATCTATTCAAGTAAACCACGAACCAAATGGAACTGTCACTACAAAAGTTTCAGGTCCTAATATTAGAATTCGTCCTGCTCAACTTAAAATGGAATCTGATTTCCCTGCACTGGGTTCAGGAGAACCGTCGACTAGTAGCAATACGAACTTGGCTCATTGGAAAGAAGTTCTACAATGGACTTGTTCTAAATCAGCATCAACATCTGTGCCGAAACCTAAAAAGGTTGCATCACCGCCATTAGTACCTTCTCCACCACCTATTCAATCTGGAGAAGATTTTCCTACTCTATCAAAATCATCTAAATCAAAGAAGCAATCAACAATTACCGTGGTACCTTCTTGGAGTCAGGCCCAAAGTTCTAATAACAGTAATAACGTGAAAACAACCACTGATATAACGAAAGGAAAAACGAAAAAGAAAAAGGTTAAACAAAATTGTAATAGTAATAACGTTAATGGAAGCGAGACTAGCAGTTCGAGAACAAATGTAAGTACTGTCGTTGTCAAGAAAGAATGCGAGACGTCTAAAAATTCATGCGCAAACAGTAAAAATAATATTGATGCTGTACAGTCAAGTTCACAATCAATGCAAAGCACAGATAACGTGAGCAACAGTGTAAATACATCAAAAAATATAAGTGTACAATCTTCGAAGGAGATAGAACAAACTAATAAAAAGGATAAGAAAAAGCATAAAAATATGGATAATGAAGCAGTTGTAAATACGGATGCTGATAATAATACTTCCAATGGAGTACAGAGGAAACGTACTGAATTAAAAATAGATAGTTTAAACTCTACTAACAGAAATGTTCGCCATTTAGAAGAATTTCCAGCTTTAAGCGGCAGTAGTTCTAAACCACCTGGATTTACAAATCCACCACCTGGCTTTGGTACAACAACTCCACCACCTCCTGGTTTTTGTATAAAATACAATAGCATGGATAAATTGAACAGCAGTAATGGATTGACTTTTACAAACAGTTCTGGAGAAAGTTATTCTATCTTGCCGGATAATAGCAAGCACAACAGTGCGTATAATTATGTACCTCCTCCAGAATTTCAGAAACGGAACAGGTGTCTTGTAGCTAAAGTTAACGAAGTTTTAATGCAACAAGATCAAATCGAGGAGTTTCGGTACATAAGCGGATTGTTTCGTCAAGGAACGTGTAACGCTCAAGATTATTACACACGTTGTCGCGAAGCTATGGGTCTCAGTGCTTTTGAGAACGTATTTCCAGAACTTTTGGTTCTGTTACCTGACATTGAAAAGCAGCAAGAACTATTTAAAGTTCACAAAAAGGAGAGTGGCAATAAGATTAAGGGTTTAGAAATTTGTGCAACTTGCGGTCAAGTTTTGAAAAATGGTTCCGATTTTCGAACGCATATGACTAGTCATACATTAGAAAATCATTTTCCAGCATTGGGGAAAAATGTCCCGCACCAAAAAAATTCTTGGGTACGTAAATGAGTAATAGATCTCTTCCTTTAATTAATTTACAAATTCTGCCCAGACTGTAAGCTACCAATAAAGGAAATATGCTGAACAAATATTTTTGTGGTTGGCATCAGTGTAAAATAATCAATTAATTTAACAATTACTGACAGAAGACATGGTACATATTCCAATGGTCAGTTACTAGTATTAAAATTTAGTTTGAACAAATTACCATGTTGTACTTGGTATTTGTTCAATGACACGTGTGATTGCTGCCTAAAATAAAAAAAAATTTGTTATCAAATGGTTGTACTAATAATTTTGTGAAATGCATATAGCAAACGAAGTCAATAATTCATTGTATAATAACAAATTTTGTGTAAATTAATTTAAAAAATTTAACACTTGACACATTATAAATAAGATATTCATATTAAAATGTTTTAAAATCAATGCTCTATTCTGTCATATGTTAAAAGTACTGTATATACATATTACTCATAAGTAGACAACATTTCTGTAATTTATTAATTGTCTTTTATGGAGTAGACATGGAATAGAATTTTATGGTGCATAAAAATAACACTGCATATTAACAAATTATTTGATACATTATACACTATACAGTGCATGTATTGATAATGTACTGTTTTGTACTATAATAAAATTATTACTTTGAGTTACCCAATATGATTATAAAACATAATTGTTTTTGCATCTCCTTGTTATAAAAATGCATTTTCAAAATTTTATTACAAAAACTTAAGTGCAATAATAGAAATTTATTAGTCTACTTTAAAAAAAAAACGACAAAATTATAAATAAGGGAAAACAGGTAAGTTTTAAAAATTTTCATAATTTATTGTTATCATTACTTGTTCTATAATTTATTATTTATTCAAAAAACAGGATAATAAAAATTGTAAATTACGCAATATATATTTCATTTTCAATTTGCTGCACAGATGCAAAGTAAAATGCATAGAAGTGTAAAACTTGCTTATATTTTTTTTTCTTTTGTATAATAGTTTTATTGAAAAATAAAAACAACTTATATATTAAAATTAATGTAGAAATATTCCATGTTTATTTTAAATCCAAGATACACTTCCAATTGAACTTACAACTTTCTCAAATGGAATTATAAATCACGTACAAATAATACAGAACCAGTAAACATACACACTCATCTAATTTATATTTTTTTTGTTATTTGAAAATTTCACTTTAAAAATGAAACCAATATAAGCATCATGTAAGTTATGTCGGTCAAGTTATACTCTATTATTTCAAGCAATTTTTATCTTAGAAATTACAATCACAGTGGTATTAAACATGTACACATAGTGCGTAATCTGACAAAACGGAAACTGCAACCTGTCTTCTACGTCCATGCTCAATGATTAAACTGTTCATGAAGATTATGAATAACGACAATGCTTTATCACTTTTTAGCAAGTTCATTACTCAACCAATCAAGTCCTTCATACAATCCATGTCCTTGAGTAGCACAGGTACTCTGAATATACCAATGACGTCCTCGCAACGAATTAAGTCCTAATTTATCTGTAAGTTCTGCCGCAGACATGGCATTTGGTAGGTCCTGTTTGTTAGCGAAAACTAAGAGAACTGCATCTCGCAGTTCATCTTCTTTCAACATGTTTGCTAATTCACGTTCAGCTTCTGCGATACGTTCACGATCATTACTGTCAACAACATAAATGAGGCCTTGCGTATTTTGAAAGTAATGTCTCCAGAGTGGTCTGATTTTATCCTGGCCACCAACGTCCCACACCGTGAAACATATATTCCTGTACTCAACAGTCTCAACGTTGAATCCAATGGTAGGTATTGTTGTGACAATCTCACCAAGCTTCAATTTGTATAATATTGTAGTTTTGCCAGCAGCATCCAGACCCACCATCAATATCCTCATTTGCTTTTTACCAAAAAGCCGAGTAAGCAGGCTACTGATTGTTAGGCCCATTTTGTTTGGGAAGACACTTGATGTGGAAATATTCAAACTGATATCCTATTGTTTGGAAAATTTGATTGGAACTATATACATGTCACTGTACTGCGTCTGACGATATTATGATTCGCATGAACACACCTTGCAGACAATAACAGCAAACGTCACCTCAAGGCGACTTATTATTCCGGAAATAGTTGGCTAAATTGGTTACGAATACCACCTTTTAGTCATTATTGTTCCCCGGAAGAGCATACTCGTCATATCACGAATTTCTGCGCGGTCTGCGCATGTTAATCCCGATTGGATTCAGTATGTTTCATAAGCAAGTGCAATGCGCTTGCGTATTTGTGACTTTTGTGATGCCAAACGTGCATATCTAGTGATTTTTCATTGTTAAACTGGGTAATTTAGAAATAGGTTATTAAATTAAGTAAATTAGAGTCTTTGTTATACGGAAATTTAATAATTTCAAAATGGGATTCTGATGAGAGTGGAATGTGACTCGTGAGTCAGTTTGATCATGCTTATTCTACATCATAGCCTTATTTCCCTATACCTACTAAAAATCTCCTTCTTTTCTCGCCACCGTGTATATGGTCCACGATGTGGAAAACCTATGACAGTTCCGCAACACTAACTGGTAGGGAGACTACTGAAGTTAGCCATAATGCGCAACTTGGGTATCATCTCTTGTTGAACAGAGAATATATTTTGATACCACGTATCCATTACAAAATGTGGCGCGTAATTGAAATAATTCTTGTCGGAACAAGATTTTTAAAGTATATTTTTAGAAATACTGACGTACGTGTGTCATGAGATGACAGAGGTTACAAGTTGGAATTAGGAGTGACAGTGATTGATTATACAGTATCGTTTATAAAAAGAATTCTTCAAACTCAAAAATTAACATTTAAATTTAGAAATTTTTCATACTCCAATCTTTTGTCTGTACGTTATTTCCAATATACCAAATTTTTTAATACTACATTAGCATTTTCGAACAAGTTTGAAAGTTTAGGCAAGTGCAACTTTGTTGACAGTGGAAGGTATACATGTGTAATACAATGTAGTATTAGTGGTTAAATAAAAGAAACAAAAAAATGGATTTGTTATTTTATTTTCTAACACATTCAGCATGTAAGGATATTCTCTCGATTCTGTTGAGATTGTAGAATATTCTATGCATTCTGAAAAAGAGTAAGTCATTTTAAAGTAAAACGCCATTTTGCTAGTTTCACCGTTCACTACAAGATGGCGACACCTTCCCTTTTCCAATGGATTCAATTAAATTAACTTTTTCGTTTTAATAAATAATATGCTTCAGATTGCTTCGAAAAAATACTATAATTTGTTTTAGATTTTTGTAAATTAAGCAAATAAAATCTTTTAATTGAATTTCTTCGAAAATTCTTCGAAAAGCAAGTGGCGCCATCTCTGTAAATTTTTTAGATTTTGATAAATGTAGAACTTATAATATAAACTTATGGTAATATACTTACTTCATCCATGCTCGTTTAATGCACCATTCTTGGAACTCCGCATGGTGCATTTAGCGAGCACATATATCTTCCAAACTATTTTCGTGAAAGAAAATATCGAATAAATGAAATCATAATTTAACAGTAAATCGTAGCTCTTAGCTCGATATCATTTTCTAAAGTTCATTTTATTAAAAACATTTAGAAAATGATATCGATTACCAGGTCACACCACGTGGAGGTGGCTACGACAGTGGCCCACCCTAACTCCAAATCCCAACCACCCACCATTTGCAACTACCTCATTTATCAGAAGGATAAATGAGTTCTGACTCTACTTAGCTCGCAAGCTCGCATATACAAGTTCCTTACTATTATAGCAAAGAGCTTGTATCACACACGCACGTTTCTTAAAACTTATAGTACACAGGCACACCAATTCCAAACGCTCGCATTCTAAGATTGCACCCGTGTTATCTAAAACGGTATAAAAAGCAAAGGGAGAAGGGAAGAAAGTTAGAAGAACTTTCTACTAGAAGGTAAGAAAGTTAGAAGAACTTTCTACTAGAATGAAAGTTTGAAGAACTTTCGCAAAAAGGTGGAGCAATTCTCTATCAAGTGAACCTCGCCTTCATGGGTCAAATGGTAGTCGAATAGTGGCTTACGTGAACCACGAGACCGCATTGAACCGAAAATGACTGGCAAGAACGAGTGACACATCCGCGAAGGGTTTCCCATTTCTCCCCGCTCCCGTTTAAAGGGAGGCTGACTGCAGAGAGGAAACCCACGCCGTGAGGCGGCAAGTCGAGAAGGTGCTTCAATCAAAATGCCTCGCAGAGATGTGTCCCTGGCGCTACACCAGCATTTGCAGCTCAGTACTGCCGCGTGTTCACAGCACTACCAACCCCAAATGATCCACTTGGGTTCGGACCAATCGACAGAGAATTACCGATTAATACTACACTCTAACGCGTAAAAAATTTCACGTATCGTGAAAATGGGTGCAAGTTAGAATTGTAAGCGCTCAACTCACTTATAAACTTAATACTAATTTCGTGGGATCCCACATACACACTCTGTTATAAAATTGCACTCGCATTATGTAAAATGAAACGCTAGAGAGAGAAAGAAAGGAAGAGGAACTAATACTATGATCTAACGCGGAAAAAGTTCGCTAATTAAAATAAGTGCAATTTTAAACAGTACTCGCATACGCGCACGCTTAACTTATTCTAAACGCCGCACGCGTACCTCTTATTCTAAGCTTGCACTCGAATGATCTATAACGAGGTAAAAGAGCAAGGGAAGGGAAGAAAGTTAGAAGAACTTTCTACTAGAAGGAAAGAAAGTTAGAAGAACTTTCTGCTAAAAAATGGTTCAGCATTTTCCGCCAAGTAGTCCTCGCCCTCATGGGTCAAAGGGTAGTCAATAGTGACTTACGTGAACCACGAGACCGAATTGAACCGAAAAAACTGATAAGAACGAGTGACACATCCGCGAAGGGTTTCCCATTTCTCCCCGCTCCCGTTTAAAGGGAGGCTGACTGCAGAGAGGAAACCCACGCCGTGAGGCGGCAAGTCGAGAAGGTGCTTCAATCAAAGTGCCTCGCAAGATGTGTCCCTGGCGCTACACCAGCCTTTGCAGCTCAACCCTGCCGCGTGTTCACAGCGCTACCAACCCCCAATGATCCACTTAGGTCTGGACCAATTAACGAAAAATAGCTGGGTATACTACAATCTAACGCGAGAAAAGTTCACGAATTGTGAAGATGAGTGCAAGATAGAATAAGAGGCACTTACAGAGTCCCACCCGCCCGCCCACGAGATTAAAATTAACTTAAAAGTAACGCACGCATCCCTCGATGATATTGCGATGATTCCCGCGATGATCCCTCGATGATGTTGCGATGATTCCCTCGATGATCCCTCGATGATTGATGTCTTCAATCTTCGTATATACGCATTTCACACATGCACTCATGCATACTACAATATTACAGTACGCAACTTAAAATTAACTTAAAATTAGCGCATCCGATGAAATCCCTCGAAGGCTGTCTTCTATGATTACCTATTGATTGCCAAAGTAAAATAAAACTCGAGTCGACTCGATGAAAATAGGCAAATAAAATAGCAATATATGTTTTAAATATTCAATTACTTACTTAGAAGTTAAATCTGAAACGTAGAAATGTAATTAAGACAATTATGAAGCTTAAAATAAAAACCTGAAACATACAAATATTACTAAGACACATATGAATCATTTAATTAGTTACTTAAAGTAAAAAGCTGAAACATACAAATATGAATTATTCAATTACTTACTTAAAATAAAAATCTGAAACAGACAAATGATATTAAGACACATATGAATCATTTAATTAGTTACTTAAAATAAAAAGCTGAAACATACAAATATGAATTATTCAATTACTTACTTAAAATAAAAATCTGAAACAGACAAATGATATTAAGACACATATGAATCATTTAATTAGTTACTTAAAATAAAAAGCTGAAACATACAAATATGAATTATTCAATTACTTACTTAAAATAAAAATCTGAAACAGACAAATGATATTAAGACACATATGAATCATTTAATTAGTTACTTAAAATAAAAAGCTGAAACATACAAATATGAATTATTCAATTACTTACTTAAAATAAAAATCTGAAACAGACAAATGATATTAAGACACATATGAATCATTTAATTAGTTACTTAAAATAAAAAGCTGAAACATACAAATATGAATTATTCAATTACTTACTTAAAATAAAAATCTGAAACAGACAAATGATATTAAGACACATATGAATCATTTAATTAGTTACTTAAAGTAAAAAGCTGAAACATACAAATATGAATTATTCAATTACTTACTTAAAATAAAAATCTGAAACAGACAAATGATATTAAGACACATATGAATCATTTAATTAGTTACTTAAAATAAAAAGCTGAAACATACAAATATGAATTATTCAATTACTTACTTAAAATAAAAATCTGAAACAGACAAATGATATTAAGACACATATGAATCATTTAATTAGTTACTTAAAATAAAAAGCTGAAACATACAAATATGAATTATTCAATTACTTACTTAAAATAAAAATCTGAAACAGACAAATGATATTAAGACACATATGAATCATTTAATTAGTTACTTAAAATAAAAAGCTGAAACATACAAATATGAATTATTCAATTACTTACTTAAAATAAAAATCTGAAACAGACAAATGATATTAAGACAAACATCAATCATTTGATTACTTACTTGAAATTAAAAGCTGAAACATACAAATGAAATTAAGACAAATATGAATCATAGAATTACTTACTTGAAATTAAAAGCTGAAACAGACAAATGCAATTAAGACAAATATGAATAATTAAATTATTAACTTAAAATAAAAATCTGAAACAGACAAATGATATTAAGACAAACATCAATCATTTCATTACTTACTTGTAATAAAAAGCTGAAACATACAAATGAAATTAAGACAAATATGAATCATAGAATTACTTACTTGAAATTAAAAGCTGAAACAGACAAATGCAATTAAGACAAATATGAATAATTAAATTACTTACTTAAAATAAAAATCTGAAACATACAAATGAAATTAAGACAAACATCAATCATTTCATTACTTACTTAAAATAAAAATCTGAAACAGACAAATGATATTAAGACAAATATTAATCATTTGATTACTTACTTGAAATAAAAAGCTGAAACATACAAATTTAATTAAGACAAATGTTAAACATTAAATTACTTACTTAAAATAAAAATCTGAAACATACAAATGAAATTAAGACAAACATCAATCATTTGATTACTTACTTGAAATTAAAAGCTGAAACAGACAAATGATATTAAGACAAACATCAATCATTTGATTACTTACTTGAAATTAAAAGCTGAAACAGACAAACGCAATTAAGACAAATATGAATAATTAAATTACTTACTTGAAATCAATACCTGAAACAGGGAAATATAATTAACATAGAAAATGGAGGGAGAAGGAATGAAATTTTTCTTAATTCGAAACAAAACTCTTGAAAAATCAAAATCGCAGACTCTTGAAGAATCAAAGATTGAAAACCACAAAATCCGAAGAAGAATCAAAAGAGACTCAGAAACCTCGAAATAAAATCACGTTGAAGTTTTGAAAAACTCAAATCCGTAAAAAATCACAAATTGATTCAGAAACCTCGAAACTGTAAATAAAATCACGATGAGGTTTGCAAACCTCAAATCCGAAATAAAATCCTTGCAGATCTAAAAATCCTCAAAAACAAATTAAAATCACGATCAAAAAACCTTGAAACTCGAAATAAAATTCACGCATAAAATGAAAGTAAGAACCTGTATCAATCAAAGAATAAAATAATGCAGAAAAAGAAACAAAATAGATGCTTGAAAACTTCGAAACTGTAAATAAAATCACGATGAGGTTTGCAAACCTCAAATCCGAAATAAAATCCTGCAGATCTAAAAATCCTCAAAAACAAATTAAAATCACGATCAAAATACCTTGAAACTCGAAATAAAATTCACGCATAAAAAGAAAGTAAGAACCTGTATCAATCAAAGAATAAAATAATGCAGAAAAAGAAACAAAATAGATGCTTGAAAACTTCGAAGCTAGAAATAAAAATCTTTAGCGACATAAAAATGATCCCACGATGACATGAGTCCTGTATCCTGTACTCACATTCCATTCACGCACTCACGCATGCTACAATACTTATTCTAAAAACTCTACATGTACCTTTTGTTCTAAAATTGCACTCGTATAATCGAAAAGGATATAGGAAAGAAAGTTGGAAGAACTTTCTTTTAAGTTTATAGCAATTTACAAAAAAATGATAGGCTACAGTCTAATATGTGAAAAGTTAAAAAATTGTCAATATGTGAGAAGTTAAAAAATTGTCAATATGTGAAAAATTAATAAATTGTCAATATGTGAAAAATTAATAAATTGTTATGAGTGCAAGTTAGAACAAAAGGCACTTACAATTTGCGTAAGCTTTTCGCCACATTACATGACGAAAAACTTACGCCCGAGCCCACCCTTCCTCCCACAAGCTCGGAATCAACGTTAAATTAATGCACTCTATATGATAACTTACCAAAAATTAAGTGCTGAAACATACAAATTATTAACATAGGAAATTGTGGGAGGGGAGTGAAATTATATTTTATTTGATACAAAAATTTTGAGACATAGAAGACGCAATGAAAATTGCGGATTTGAGAAGAGTACAACATAACAACTTACCAAAAATCAGAAGCTGAAACATACAAAACTTTAACATATGAAATTACGGGAATAAAAGTGAAATTTTTTTTTATTTCATAGAGAATGCAATAAAAATTACAAAGCTAAGAAGAGAGAACAACATAACTTACCAAAAAAAAAAAATGACTGAAACATACAAAATTTTATTAACACAGAAAATTGTGGGAAGAGATTGAAATTTTATTTCATACAGAACATTCGAAAAATACAAAACGCAATGAAAATTGCGGATTTGAGAAGAGGGAACAATGTAATAACTTACCAACATGATTCTGAAACATACAAAACTTTATTAACACAGAAAATTGTGGGAGAAGTGAAATTTTTTTTTTATTTCATAGAAAATGCAATGAAAATTACAAAGCTGAGAAGAGAGAACAACATAATAACTTACCAAAAATAAAAAAATGACTGAAACATACAAAATTTTATTAACACAGAAAATTGTGGGAAGAAGTGAAAACCTAATTTGAAACAAAACTTTCGAAAAATAGAAAACACAATGAAAATTACGAATTTAAGATCAATGAACAATATAACAATTTATTTAAAATCAATTCCTGAAACAGAAAAATATAATTAACATAGAAAATTGTAATAAAAATAAAATCGCGAAGGGGTATAAAAATCTCGAATCTCAAATTATTATCGCGAAGGGGTATAAAAATCTCGAATCTCAAATTATTATCGCGAAGGGGTATAAAAATCTCGAATCTCAAAATCTAATCGCGAAGTTATATAAAAATCTCGAATCTCAAAATATAATCGCGAAGGGAAATAAAAATCTCGAATTTCAAAATATAATCGCGAAGGGATAAAAATCTCGAATCTCAAAATTTAATCGCGAAGGGATATAAATTTCTCAAACGTCAAAATTTAATCGCGAAGGGGCTTTGAGCGTTTTGCTCAAAATTCGAGCAAAGTATCGCTCGACGATACTTTTCGTACCGTTCAAAAACACATGCAAAATACAAAAAAATATTAGCGAGCATAGTGACAAAATGACTCTCCATCCTAAGATGGACAGCCATTAATAGTTCCCCTCTTCTTAGGCAACTTTGCCGGGGCTCTTCGGCATATAGCCTCTTCTTTCTTCGGCACAGCCTCACAAAAATCACTCGCGAAATTTTACGGTAACTCGGACATTCTTTGCTTTCAATTACATAAACTTTCAATTTCGCTGTCGATCTCCACAAACAGATAGCACTTTTATAAAAATAAAAATGAACTATTTGCTTCGATCGACAACGAAATCAAAATTTTGTACAATCACAAAAATTCTACTTTGGTAAGAAAGAAAAAGAATTTCTCAAAAAGGTATACGACCAGCGATTCTCAGAATGCGCTGTCCGTAAAAGAATGTCCGAGCAGAATATTTAAAGCACTGCACTTCACTTCACTGCACTGTATACTTCATTTTTGCAATCGGGTCTAGAACCACGACTGCGACTTACAAACTAAAAGGCCTGGCCTTACGAACAATCGAGTTCAAGAGAATATTAAATAGAATAAATTCAAATTTAGATTTTCTCTTCTCGATTTTTCGTTAACCCCCCAGATGCAAGCATCTCACGTGTGTTTTACGGAGGACAGAGAAACATGAAAGCTTGCTTTGGCCCTACCTACTTAAAACTAACTCAATCACACCAGAAGTAAGCTACCTGCCTGCCTATCGCTATATTTAAAAAATTGCAAAGTCCATTCTCACAAAAACACACTCCACGATTCTCACACACGCCACCCGGGTGCAAAAATGCCTACTCCTAGGGAGTACGTCCCGGGACGTCTCCGACACCCGAGTTCAATACAACATTCACACTCTAAGTTCATACCTTTTTGCTGAAATCGATCGACAATCGACAGTGAACATTAATTGAACATATTTCATTTTCTGATTCTTTCGAATATTCAATGTAATATGTGCATGTTATAAATTTGTAAATCTAACTCAACTTTTATAAATTTGTAATTCAATCTAAATCATTTTCAATATATCTTGCAATAACTTTTTGAAAAATTTGTATGTTTTTATAATAAATTAAAATGGTTTGTAATCGACACAAGGTCCACGACCTAACCACACACACACGTGTAACTTGTGTCGATAATTCACTGTCAATTTGTCGATCGCCAAAAAATCTTAAAACTAAACCGTGTCCACCTGCCCTAACTCATGCGAGTAGCATCTAAGCACGCGTATGAGTTTAGAGCATAAAAATGAACACGGCCAACAATATTTTCACCTACCAGTTTTCTTCATGTGTGCTGAAAATCCTGAGCTAAAAAACGTGATTAGTAACATGCTAATAAAGTGTCTTCCGAAAAAAATTTACTCTAAAGTTTCAAAAAAGAAAATGGAAGAACACTTTGCAAAAATCTAAGTATATCGATTGTTTCATTTTCAACAGATTTTTGATATCAAAGTAAATTTACTAAATAATCAAAAACATTCATAATTAACTTTGATATCAAAATCTGTTCTCCGCGAAACTTTCTTGTACATATGTATTTGAAAATATTGAATAAATTGAAAACTTTAATAAACTAAATTGAATTGAATTGAATACTGTGAAATCGGAGGGTCATCCGACTTCTATGTAATTTTAAAAAATTGAAAAAATGTACAAGAAAACCCTGACCTGATCTAATAAATGAAATAAACAGTTTGTACGAATTTTGCACGATCGTACAGTCGTGGTCACTATGCTCGCTCAAAAATAAAAAATACAACCAGTTCCCGTGTCGTTTCGGACCATTCGTCCTACGACATGATGGGAACCGGAGGAACCGTAAAGCATGCGACTCACCGATCGGTGACTTGCATCACTGCGATCGTTTTACAGGTAGGCATTCAGAGTTGGTTGCTGGTTGGCTGCTTTCGTTCTGGATTTGGCGGATTGTCCGTTGGATTGGATGGCCTTCTGTAATCATAAAAGGAACACAACAATTTAGTAACTGTTTATTAATTTGCATTTCGAGTAACGTGTTTTTTCAACGCAAACAGTTTTTGAAATGGACATGCATGCAAAACTATGTACTACATTACGAAAACTGGTAATAAATTTGCAAACGTGTATCAAAACGTATAGTCGGTAAACACGATCACATATTTGAAAAAGTATGTTCAAGCACTTGGATAATTATTGGAACATGGTAAAACGTTTGCAAGTTTATACCAAAACAGATTACACCGTAAAACACACTAAAACACTAGTACAAGTATGCTAAGACACTTAAATAACCACTGTATAAAGTACACTAAATCACCAGTAAAAGTTTGTCAAAACACTTAAATAACCACTACATAAATTACACTAAAGCACCAGTAACAGTTTGTCAAAACACTTAAATAACCACTCCATAAAATACACCAAAGCACCAGTAACAGTTTGTTAAAACACTTAAATAACCACTACATAAATTACACCAAAGCACCAGTAACAGTTTGTCAAAACACTTAAATAACCACTACATAAATTACACTAAAGCACCAGTAACAGTTTGTCAAAACACTTAAATAACCACTCCATTAAGTACATTAAATCACCAGTAAAAGTTTGTCAAAACACTTAAATAATCAGTACATAAAACACACTAAAGCACTAGTAACAGTTTGTCAAAACACTTAAATAACCACTACATAAATTACACCAAAGCACCAGTAACAGTTTGTTAAAACACTTAAATAACCACTACATAAATTACACCAAAGCACCAGTAACAGTTTGTTAAAACACTTAAATAACCACTCCATAAAATACACTAAAGCACCAGTAAAAAATACTTAAATAACCGCACCATAAAACACACTAATATATCCGTACACACATGCACAATTATAAATTAAAACACTTGAGTAAGCACTTTGACACATGTAGAACCACACCATAAATCGTGTTAATACACCCCCGTATTTATTAAAAAAACACATGATAAACCACACTGATATATCCGTATACACATGCACAATTATAAATTAAAACACTTGAGTAAGCACTTTAACACATGTGGAACCACACCATAAATCGTGTTAATACACCCCCGTATTTAGGTAAAAATATTTGTTAAAACACACTAAACACTTGCACTAGTACACTAGATAACACATAGATGAACACAAAGTAAGTTAATTGTATCCTTGACTCGTACCGGTATGTGTTGACAGGACACATCCGACCTCTATGGCACTCGCGATAAGACTGATGGCATGTGACCTCTTCCAAGTGCAAATCGGTAAGTGTGATAGGTGATTCGGGATCCAATCAGGTGATATCCAATCAGCTGTCATCTAATGCACCAATACGGTGCTACCTCGACTAGGAGTTGTGATTGATGTAATAATTTAATAATTTAAAATAATTTATAGTTTTATATTTGTTTATTAATTTATTTATTGTTATAACTATTAAAATTTATTATTTTTCTTGACTTCGTCTTGTTGATATGTTGCAAAATTATTGTTGATTAATGTGTTACGATATATTTTGTTGTAATTAATAATTTTTTAGTTATTTATTTATAAAATTATTGTTGTAACTGT
Organism: Megachile ligniseca; assembly: GCA_945859555.1. Taxonomy (NCBI): domain Eukaryota; kingdom Metazoa; phylum Arthropoda; class Insecta; order Hymenoptera; family Megachilidae; genus Megachile; species Megachile ligniseca. The sequence goes on from OX243792.1 coordinate 5,981,040, forward strand.
TCCAATGTATTATTTTTTTAACTTTCTCTCACAGATACGTTACAAAATGATTGTTAATTAATATATTATTATATATTTTATTGTAATTAATAATTTTTTAGTTATTTATTTATAAAATTATTGATGTAACTATTACAATTCATCATTTTTTTAACTTCCCCTCACAGATATGTTACAAAATGTTTGCTAATTAATATTTCACGATATATTTTATTATAATTATTAATTTTTCAATTATTTATTTATGAAATTATTATTATATCTGTTACAATTCATTCTTTTAATTACATTCTCGCGTGAATAAAATGCAAAATTTAGATAAATCTTTGAAATATTCAAACTTCTAAATTTTTTAAATTTCAAGTTCTCAAATTTAATAATTTTAAAATGTAGAAATGAGTTGGACATATAAATCTTCACATTACTAAACTTTTTAATATTTTTACTCGTAGGTTCCTAGCTTGACAAGTTAACTATAACATTTCTAAATTTCGCAAATTTCCTAATTTTCTAATCCTAAAATTCCTAACATTATAGATTATCAATTCTCAAATTTCCAAATTCCTAAACTGCAAGCTCATGTAAAAATGACCAAGTATAGATTCCTAATTAAAGTACTCCACCAATGAAACTTGTAAAATATTATCAGAGGTACCTTGATGTAAAATAATTAATTTCGAATAGTCTAAAGCATTCTAAAAGCCTAATTTTTCCATAAAAAATCAAAGAAATCAAAAATTAAAAATTGCGTTTTTGAGTGGCGCCATCTCTCCGGCGAACGGGGTGAACTACACGTTTTTGAAACTGCAGCTTCATTAGTTCCCACACATGGCCGCTAAATGGCGCCACGTTTTCGGTTCTGTAGCTAACTTGCTGTCGGTAAAGACAATCCCTACTTTGTATTTGTAGATAAAATCAATTCATAATTAATTTTAAAACTTCAGATCAAAATTCTTTTGTTGCAAATATGATTTTCGTTTTGTAAATAGTTAGTTAGAAACGGTCAGGCATTGAGAAAACATTAAAAATATTTGTCCTTAAATCTTTCCATTAATATAATAATTTATAATTATAAATAAAAATATTAAAGTTTGTGTGAATTTAAAATAATTTAATAGATCAAAATTGTAAACAATTAAAACTATTGTAAATAAAAATTATTAATTTAGAACACACGCCACAGACCAAAAAATTGCCGTCCATCTAGTGGTGAAAGTTGGAACTACAAAAATAGAAAATCTCGATTTTCTCGAAAACTAGGAACTTTTTCGAAATTCCAAGATATACGAATTGTTTCTTATCGCCTACGGAATCCAACGAATACCCCCATGACCCGCTAGGACCATTAGCAAAGAAATTAGAAAAATATAGCATTTCATGGACCAAAAATTTGTCGTCCATCTAGCGGTGAAAGTTGGAACTAACGAAATAGAAAATCTCGATTTTCTCGAAAACTAGGAACTTTTTCGAAATTCCAAGATATACGAATTGTTTCTTATCGCCTACGGAATCCAACGAATACCCCCATGACCCGCTAGGACCATTAGCAAAGAAATTAGAAAAATATAGCATTTCATGGACCAAAAATTTGTCGTCCATCTAGCGGTGAAAGTTGGAACTAACGAAATAGAAAATCTCGATTTTCTCGAAAACTAGGAACTTTTTCGAAATTCCAAGATATACAAATTTTTCCTTATCGCCTACGGAATCGAATGAATACCACCATGACCCGCTAGGACCATTAGGAAAGAAATTAGAAAAAATGTCATTTTATGGACAAAAGTGCAGCGCCATCTAGCGGCGAAACAGGTGAACTAATCGAAAAAAACGTATGTCCGATCACGCATATAAGGGAAATATAAATATTGATTTTTTGGGCTTAATCGGCAACAAAATGCAACAAGTGTTAATTAAAATTGGCTTAAAAAGGTCTCAGGAATCATAATATGTCCAAAATGTCGTGAAATATGACATTTTATATTTCCCTTATATGCGTGATCGGACATACGTTTTTTTCGATTAGTTCACCTGTTTCGCCGCTAGATGGCGCTGCACTTTTTGTCCATAAAATGACCTTTTTTCTAATTTCTTTCCTAATGGTCCTAGCGGGTCATGGGGGCATTCGTTGGATTCCCTAGGCGATAAGAAACAATTTGTATATCTTGGAATTTCGAAAAAGTTCCTAGTTTTCGAGAAAATCGAGATTTTCTATTTCGTTAGTTCCAACTTTCACCGCTAGATGGACGACAAATTTTTGGTCCATGAAATGCTATATTTTTCTAATTTCTTTGCTAATGGCCCTAGCGGGTCATGGGGGTATTCGTTGGATTCCGTAGGCGATAAGAAACAATTCGTATATCTTGGAATTTCGAAAAAGTTCCTAGTTTTCGAGAAAATCGAGATTTTCTATTTTTGTAGTTCCAACTTTCACCGCTAGATGGACGGCAATTTTTTGGTCTGTGGCGTGTGTTCTAAATTAATAATTTTTATTTACAATAGTTTTAATTGTTTACAATTTTGATCTATTAAATTATTTTAAATTCACACAAACTTTAATATTTTTATTTACAATTATAAATTATTATATTAATGGAAAGATTTAAGGACAAATATTTTTAATGTTTTCTCAATGCCTGACCGTTTCTAACTAACTATTTACAAAACGAAAATCATATTTGCAACAAAAGAATTTTGATCTGAAGTTTGAAAATTAATTATAAATTGATTTTATCTACAAACACAAAGTAGGGATTGTCTTTACCGACAGCAAGTTAGCTACTGTTCAATTCAATTATTATAGTTGATTTTATTATCTTAATTGACTGTAACATGAATCAAATTACGTCGGAGTGCAATTAACTTCGAATTGTTTCGACTTTTCAAACTATTATCAATTTTTAAACATTCTTAGGGTAATCATAGTCTAAGGATTTCTTATGTGCCGCCGTCTAGCGGTAGAATGTGGGAACTAATGAAACTACAGTTTCAAAAGTGTGTAGTTCACCCTATTCGCCGGAGAGATGGCGCCACTTGTTCAATTAAAAAAAAAATTCAATTTATACTGATTTTATTGGCTTAATTAACTTTAATATGCATAATACTACATCGGAATGCAAGACTAATTAAATTCCGAATGTTTTTACTTTAACAAACCATTAGCAATTTGCTCTTTTCTTCGGAAAACCATCATACTCTAACTTACGTCAAATCTGTGTCATATAGACAGTTGTCGGAAACAATAAATTTAACCAGAAAAGCTTACGATCTTTTAAAACTTTGGTTTTTCATTACATCAGGTGTCACAAATTTTTTCGTTATTTTCATTTGTCATATCACTTTCTGTCGTTATATAATAAAATCGATGTAATTTGAATAAAATTTTATTGCTCTTAAAATTTATTTATATATTTGACATTAGAAGGTCACTCTGAGCTAGGTTAGATTATAACCTAGCTAAGTATAGCTAGGTTAGGTTAGGTTAGGTTATAATCTAGTTAAGTATATCTAGATTAGGTTAGGTTAGGTAGATTATTATCAGAACAAGTTAATATTAATTAATAAATTAGATCACTATCTGAACAAACTAATATTAATACTAAATTAAATTATTATAAGAACAAAATAATACTAATACTAGATTAGATAATTTTCAGAACAATATAATATTAATATTAAATTAGATTATTATTAGAACAACCCGATATCAACAAGAACCACAGAAGACATTAAAAAACTTTAAACTGAAATATTTCTCTCTGCTGTTTCAAATGATCAATGTAACTCTCGCGGTATTATACGGAAAAAACTTCTTCCTTTATTCAGATTTTAATTATTCCACTAAATTTAATCCGTGAAACCAGATATCGGAGATTCCCATGGCAGTGAGCGTGTTAAAAGAATTTTCTGATAATGGAGTGCTCGCTGTTCTCGCGTCCAATATTAAATACTTCAAACTTGTAATGCAAGTAATAATAGCAAAATTGAAATTGTAATATGAATACAATGCTTTCTTGGGAAATAGCTGCTTGAAATTTAAAAAGAATTTGCTTCAATTACTAACAAACAAGAACTGTTGTTAATATAAAATTTATTAGTTCACTAATTATTTTAATTTACTCGATGAATTGTTAATTAATTTTGTGACGTTGGTACACTGTGAAGAACTGTTGTTAACATAAAATTTATTAATTGACTAATTACTTTAATTTACTCGATGAATTGTTAATTAATTTTGTTCTACGAAGTTGATACTTACACTGTGAAGAAGTGTTGTTAATATCAAATGTATTAATTTATTAATTATTTTAATTTACTTCATGAATTGTTAATTAATTTTGTTCCATGAAGTTGATACACTGTGAAGAACAATTGTGAATATAAAATTTATTAATTTACTCGATGAGAAGAAAGAAAAGTTTTGTGTTATGATTTGATATTACTTGTCCCGCCTCTGGAGCCCCTGGCGCAGGAAAATATCAAGATTATGCACTGTACTTGTACTGTATTGATTTATTAGATTTAAGATATTACTGCAAAATTAATATTAGAAATATAAAAAGAATAATAATATAAAAAATAAAAAATTAAACAGTAATAATATTGTTATTACAAAAGTAAGAATATTATTATTAAAATTTGATACCAATGTTGGTATTAATTGAGTGTGACGCGGATTTCAATATTCGAATATGAGTTAATAATTAATTTGTAATCTGCAGGATAACGATTCGCCATGTTGGAGCTGAATGATAGGACGTCTTTTACATAATTTTTATTTATGGCCGATTACCTTAAATACATTTCCATTATGCCGGATTTGGTTATTCGTTCGACACATCCTGTTCGAAAATCCCCATTGAACTTGTTAATATTTAATTTTACTCTCGATATAATCTCATTATTATTATTCAATTGCATTCATTGTCAAAGATGAAATAATGACAAAAATAAAAATTGTAAGTAAAAATTATTGTCATAAAAATGAAAATAATTACTACAAAAATGAAGGTGAAAATAAAAATGAAAGAAGACAATAACTCCTATCAACAAAATAAAAATAATTCCTATAAAACTGAAAATAAAAATATTGACAAAAATAAAAATATAAGTAAAAATAATTGTCAAGAAAATAAAATTGAAAATAGACATAATTGCTATGAAAATAAAGATCAGAATTTGTATAAAATATAAATAAAATCGTTTTAATAAAACCTATAACGGTCTAATACTTAGAGGACGATAAAACAAGCTGAAGCAAGGATAGGAAAAAAAACAAAAAACAGCAACACTTAGTTGACGTTCACTTTTTAATAGTTGAAATAGGAAAACAATGTACAGATACAGAATTTACATTCCTAGCCGACGTAAGTTGCTAGATAAAATGTTGTTAATCGTGTAGTAAAAAATGAATTAAAATAAAACGATACACTTAACGAGTGGCTTATCCCATCATCTTTTTTTTCCATTATCTATTCGCTTATCCGTTAGTTGTTTACCTAATTACGATGATTGAATTAGTTAATTATAATTATGTCTTCTGTATAGACACACAGGTGTGAATACGTAATGGAGATTCTTAAAAGCTAGACAATGTTTTTTTTTCTTCTCTTTACTTTGGTTTTAAAGTAAGGACTAGTACGTTGAGCTTCGCTCTGTCTTTGTGTGTAAAAAGTATAATGAAATGAAGTACAATGGAAATAATGCGATATAATTAGATTGTTCGTTTGGAAATCAATTTGTCAGAAGCAGCAACGACGATTATCGTCTTTTTAATTATGATTAGGACGATCGTGCGTCGATGATGGTTGCGCTTCGGCTAAATTACGTGTTGCGATGATATTCGAGGAATATGATCACATACGCTATGAGCATTGTTTCTTTGCAGAAGTTTAAGTATGCGTATATAAATATCGAATACGTTGTCATTTGATTATGTTCAGTTGGGTGCAATGTAGATTCATTTTCGGGTAGCTTGAGGTTACAGTGGAGCTTTCTAATATTTGCTTTTTGTATAGTGAGGAGAGGATTTGGGGTTCTTGGAAGTAAGAACTCAGGAATTTTTAAGTTTTGGAATTTTGGAATTTTGCAATTTTGGAATTGTGGAATTTTGGGATATTGGAATTTTGGAATTGTGGAATTTTGGTATATTGGAATTTTGGAATTGTGGAATTTTGGGATATTGGAATTTTGGGATAATGGAATTTTGGAATTGTGGAATTTTGGTATATTGGAATTTTGGAATTTTGGAATTTTGGAATTTTGGAATTTTGGAATTTTGGAATTTTGGAATTTTGGAATTTTGGAATTGTGGAATTGTGGAATTGTGGAATTGTGGAATTTTTGAATTTTGGGATATTGGAATTTTGGAATATTGAAAATTTGGAAATTTGGAATATTGAAAATTTGGAAATTTGGAAATTTGGAATTGTGGAATTTTTGAACTTTGGAACTTTAGAACTTTTGAATCTATGAATTTTGAAATTTTTGAACTTTAGAATTTTAGAATTCTGCAGTTTTAAAATTTTCAAGTTTTGGAAATTTTAATCTTCAGAATTTTTAATCTGGGAACTTCTATAATCACTTATGGACAAATAAGGCGAGAGGTACACTACTTCCTCCACGCTACCCTATAATTTACATACAATAACCTAAATTGCACATAACTGTACATAATCTGGTATTCTTTTTCCTAAACAAACATATGTATAGTCACACGATGCATGTTTATATCAAACTTTTCATAAGAATTCAACGAGAGTATTAAAAGTCACATCCAGTAAAAAAAATGAGAAATTTTCAAATTTAAAGACAATTGAAAGAATGTTGTTAGACTTGTTTAATAAAAAATAAATTTGATCCAAACTTTGAACAATCTTTACTGTAATTGATGTAGATAATTACCAAAATCATTACTTGTTAACTGTAAATATATAAAAATTTTTTAATGCACATAATTACCAGTTATTAACTTTGAAATGTAGATAATTAAAAATTTTTAAATGTAGATAACTACTAAAATTAACAATTTCCAAAGGAAAATTAGAACAAAATTAAATAAAAAATTGAAAAGTAATATTGCAAAAACTATTTTGTATGAAGTAGGTAATTAAATTGAAATGTCATTTGATGAAGTCACAAATATGCGACAACCTCCATCAAACTGTCGATATTTTTAGAACTATAACCACTCAAAGTTTGGACCAAATCCGAGTTTCGAAAGTTATGGTACTTGCATATTCACAGCGGCGACGTAGCGAGGCCGTAAAATCCTTCCGAAATCAAATTATACGAAATCCGATTAACGAAACAGCAATTTGGAGAAGGTAAGAACTTAAAACTTCCTTGAGTGCTGTATAAAGAAATATTTTGTAGACTGTCAATATATTTTATGTGATATATCGTGAAGAAAGTCTGAAACTGACGGTGATGTACAGTCTTAACCCTTAATGGTCACACTAGGTATAAAACGACCCCGATTTAGTTTCAATTTTAACCTTTTTTTGAAACTCCAGTATTTTTACTATTTTTTTTCTTAAACTATTATATCTCAAGAGTGTTCAGCTAAAATTTTAGCTCTCTAAATTAAAATTGTAGAAAGTTTTGAATTTTTCTGTGAGACCGTCATTTCTTCAACTTTTTCACGTTTCTGAATTTTTTGTTTCATATTCAACGTGTAAATTTACTGAAATCAGCTGTGAAATGTGTTACAATAACTTTTCAAGATTATTTATAATTTTTTTGAAGGTAAAATAATGAATAGTTTTTTTGTGAGGAACATTTTTAGTGTCTGGGGTCTTAAATGTCCCAGTGTGCCTATATGTATATTATACTGATAAAGTGTGACCGTTAAGGGTTAAGTGTCATATCACTTATTAATTTATGAATTTAATGTATTCTCATAATGATTATAAAGGTAAATGACTTTTAAGATATTGCATAGTTGGAGGAAGTATAGAGTGGTTGTAAAATCGTGAAAACATTGAAAACTGTAAACTGTTTCAAATTTTGGCGCCGTAAGTCTGGCAGCCATTTTGTGGACAGTTAACCTCAAAATGGTCGCCATAAATCAGAATCAATAAAATTTGATGATTCTGATCGAATAACCTTCAAATACAAATTTGAAATAGTGAAGAAACATTAGAATTGAGAATAATGAATTATCTTTTAAATTTTTCGATAATATTTTTCATCGAGAGTATATTTGAAGAGTTAAATAAAAATTTTGAACAAAACGAAATGATTTTAACAGTAAATAATTTGTTATTCGAATTACATGAATAATTTTTGATTCGAATTAAAAGTTATTCGTCATTTTTTAAAATAGTCGAATTCTACTCGAAAATTTTTTAAGAAATTTTTATAAAAATAGGATATGTATTATTTTTGAATATTTTTTGTAATTAAAATTTGTATTGGAAGATTATTTGCTGCGGACATTGCGGATATTGCGTTATATACAATTGATATTATTAATTGTAATACTATTAACAGTATTTAATTAAAATGTTAAGGTACTAACCTAACTAAACTAACCTAACCTAACACTATTTAAATAGACACTAGAAATAATGTAAAGTAAAATAAGTAGAGAGTATTACAATTGATATTAAAAATAATAGTAAGAAAAATAAGTTAACACTATTAATATTAAAAATAAATATAGCTAAAGTTAATATTAATTGTGACGCGAATTCGCGTCGTCCGCAGCGAACGTATTGGCACGTTAACTGTCATGGCTGCCACAAATTGAGGATATGGAAATTTATGGAAATTTTGAAATTAAGTCACTTTAGGGATTCGGAAATTTGGAGACTAGGGGATTTTAGGGATTTGGTAATTTTAAAATTAAGATATTTTTAAATTTGAAAATTTTGAAACTAGTAAAGGACTCCTACACTAATTCCCATCCCAACTGAATTTACACTACACCAATATACAATTTAATTATACTAACAAATTAACCATTTTGAATGTAAAAAATTATCTATCCTAACATTCTCTACTATAATGTGTGACCACATCCTCCAATTTCACTAATGAAATAATTCTATTCTATAGAATTAATTAGTTAATAGACTTAATTAGTAGAATTAATTTACAACCACGCTAGTTCCTCCAATTACAGTATACTCTCGTTATATTGCCCCAAGTAGCGAAAACTTCTTAGTCTGATTCAATTATACTAATCCTCAAATTGCAACTTTTTCAAGATATAAAGACTTTAGACTCCATCCTTACAAAAGTGGCAATATAACGCGATCTAATTCCTTTAACTATAGCAAACTCTTGTTATGTTGCCCCCAAGTAGCGAAAACTTCTTACAATTAGTCTAATTCAATTATACTAATCCTCAAATTGCAACATTTTCAAGATACAAAAACTTCAGACTCCATCGCTACAAAAGTGGCAATATAACGCGATCTACAAACTAAAACGACAAAACGAAACAAAACTCATGAAATTAAGACATCGTGTGACCATAACGTTGAACGTGTTCTAAATTTAAGTGCGATGAAGGCACGAGGCGTGTGTTATTGAGACTTGTGCAAAAGTGTGCAGTGAAACGAGCACAATGATTTACGTAACATCTTCCGCCATTTTGTACGCTTTAAAGGCGTTTCCACGAAACGTGAACGATTTACACAGACGACAAGCGAAGCTCACAGAGTAATGTATACCATTTAGAATTGGAAATGTAATTTAGAATTAGAATGTAAAAATACTATGTATATATACAAGTAATTAATGCATACCACTCTCGGTATCCTTAGTTTATATTACAAGTGTTCTGTCTCTTTAAATTTAAATCATCGGAGAGCTTCTTTACCGTACGTCGGTATCCTGTCCTCTTTTTATCGGTCGTTCATTTATCGGTTGTACTTACGAACAGCGATTGCTCCAAAGAATTACAACGCGTTTAGAAATTCTGATCGGATAAATGCGACCGGCGATATAACGTCGCCTCGCGATGTATCGCATTTTTTTTTTTTACACACCAAGAATGTCGATTTTTGTTGGCACACAAACGGAAGCAACATATATCCGATGATACGCTTAACAGTTAACGATATATCGTTTAGTTCGCTCGATACAAATTTGGAGCAAGAAATCTTAGTTTTTTTTTCACACGAGTTTACCCGGATTTTGAGTTCTTTTGTTATCGAGGAGAGTAAATTAAAGTTGACATTCGTTCGAGAGTTGCCGAGCGATTCAAAAATATATGTAGCTCTTTAAAATCGACTACTTTCGAGAGCTCGTCAGCGATTTATTACTCGCTGGTGGGTTACAAATGAAACAATCGATTGTATCGAGATCAAAGGTTAGTTTTATTCGGTGGGGAGATAATTCGAGGGGCATTTGCGTTGATAGGTTGGCGATTTTCTTGGTGGAGGTGTAGTTTATAAATTTTCAAATTTTTCAGTTTATAAATTTCAATGTTTCAAGTTTTCAAGTTTTCAAGTTTTCAATTACTCAAATTTTCAAGTTTGCAAGTTTTCAATTGTTCAATTTTTCAATTTTTCAATTTTTCAATTTTTTCAATTTTTCAAGTCTTCAAGTCTTCAAGTACTCAAATTTTCAAGTTTTCAAGTTTGCAAATTTGCAAGTTTACAAATTTTCTAAATTCCTAAATTTCTAAATCTACAAATTACTAAGCTTTAGAATTCCATAGTTTCCAAATTTCTAAATTTCCTATTATCCAAATTTTCAGATTTTTAAATTTCTAAATTACCAAATTATCAGTTTTATGAATTCTCAAACTTCAAAATCTCAAACTTTCCAAAATTCTATATTTCCAAATCCTCAAATTTCCAAAATCATAAATTTAAAAACCCAAATTTTCTAAAACTATTCTTTAATTTCCAAAATTCCAAATACAGATCTCCAAATCTTCAAATTCCTTAACTTTCAAGTTTATTCTTTTTGGAAATCCTAAAATTCCCAAATTTTGAAATGACTAAATCCTCAAATCTCCAAATTTCCACATATTCAAAATCCAAAACTTGCAAACCTTTAAGTTAAAAAATTTTCAAATTCACAATTTTCCAAATTTGCAATTTTTTAAATTTATAATTTTCCTAATTTGCAATTTTTCACATATGCAATTTCCAAATTTACAATTTTCCTAATTTGCAATTTTCCAAACTTACAATTTTCAATATACAATTTTCTTATTCGTAATTTTCTTAATGTATAATTTTCCAAATTAACCTTCCAAATTCCAAACCCCAAAAAAGTGAAAACTTGAAATCTCCATATATGGCGCTCACCCATCACGCATACAAACACCCCTCTCTCCACCTCGACCCCCGCCATTTCAATTGAAGTTCCTCGTGTTCATCTCCGTCGAAGAAGAAATCGAAATCGAATATAAAATCGAGTCGTCACGAACGCCATTTGAAAACGATTAAACGGCTCGGTGTTACGACCAGTCTTCGCCTCTTGTGGAAATGGTAATTTGGAACGGATAAGTTCGTTACGGTAAAATTCGTTACGTCACTTTCGGCGATATACAAACACGCAAGTTCTCGTGGCAATTTTACGTCGTTTAACGTCCCTGTTACTCGTTCTCGACAACGAGGGACACCGGTACAATATAATCGGCGAGTTTTGGCGCTTAAAAATCGGAAAGAATAGAAAAAACGAGTACGAAGAAAGAACATCAAAATTCGATACGAACATTTTTAGTACCTATTTACGAAAGCTCTCGATCGTATTTCCCTTAAATTGATATAATTCGTTATGCATTTGAATTTTCATCCTCGCCCCCCTTTCGTCTTCCTTCATCATCATCTTGTCTATCTAAGTTCGTATATTTACATTATATACATGTAAAACGGTTAATTTATATCCTCATACCTTAATGATTGTATAATTAGGATTGACTATGTCTTAGAATAATCAACGGAATTATTAATTATTGTGTAAAATATCAAATATCGTACTGTTAGATGGTATGTCCATCTCCAAGGTACCATTTTGGACGAATATCGGTCCGTCTAACATGCCTAGCACTTTGATGAGCAAATACTTTGGAGATTACATAATCTAATTTAATATCAGGTAATATTAAGTATAGATGATTTCGTTAATTACAAATATAAAACATGTATATGTAAATAGAATTCTTAATTATGCGCAAACATGTTCTCTAATTGAGCATACGTGAATTTTTTTTTTTTATCATCAGTCTAAGCCGAACTGTGCGGCTCCATACACAACAGCAGCGGTTAACAATACACGTTTTTTTTTTTGTTTCTTTAAGCTTTTGTAGAATCTACCGTAACAAATCAGTGTCCTCCTCACGCTTCTCCACTTCCTCCTCCTCCTCCTCCTCCGTCAATGAAATAACAATAGCGCATGCTACGGAAAACTTTTATATTCGTAAAACTTTCAAACAGTTTCTCAAGCATAAAACACACATGACAACGGTGCGGAAAGTATACGATATTCGTGAACGACACGCGTCTTCTGAGTGCGACTTTTCCTTTTCCGCGCGGAGACCGCGTTTGAAATTCCCGCGCGAGCCGAGCGCGGGAAAACGTAGAGAAAATGGCGGGACGCCCGACGCTCTCACATCGAGTACGATTGCTCGAAATATACGTTGTTTAGGTATCTCTGGAGCAATCTTACCGATTAATTACTTAGCTTACGGTCGCACAATACGCGAGCCAAATTAGAAGTGAAACGACAGTTATTTATATAGACGTGTCACTGAGTTTTTCAACGAAACGTTGATACGTTTCTTCTTGTGAAGCAACGGAAAGAAAGAATTTCGATTGAGCGTATCGATTGTACGATCTTTGTGGAATCGAATGAAAGTTACACATTGTCGACCAATACTTTAAGTATGGCTTTATGCCATTTAGAGATGGGATCAAGTTGTGTATTTAGATGAATTTCAGAAAGAAAAGTGGGGATTGTGAGATGATGTCTTTTCGTGTGCAGGTTTTATAGAGCTAGTAGAGGGTTCTCTAAAGAAAATGGCGATTTAGAAAGAGGATTTATTTGTAGATGGGGAAATTCGATTTTAAGTGTTTCTCCGTTGTAAATGTTAAAATTTGGAAATTTGGGAGAGGTACAATTTGGGGTTTTTTAGATTACAAATTTGGAAATATAAAAATTTAGAAAATGTAAAATTTCAGAATTTATAAATTTTCTGATTTAGAAATTTAGAAGTTTCAGTATTTGCAAATGTACAAATGTAGAAATTTGGGTTTTCAAATGCACATTTCCCAAAATCAAAGGAGTGATCCTCCACAACTCTTAACCAAAGTATTTCAAAACTACAATCTCAAAATCACAAATTACTCAAAGTACATGTGGCAAATAAGATATCATACATTGTCACATATGCCATATATCACATATGCTATATATCACATATGCTACATATCACATATGCCACATACAACATATGTCATATATCACATATGCTATATATCACACATGCCATATATGACATGTCAAATAGAATTCCATTTACAAAAATTCCTCTTCCACAAAATCCTTGCAAACTATAGAATCAAATCCCGTAACCTGCAATATACCTGAATCCCATCTCTAATAAATCGTGTCTCTCCCATACGATAGGCCAAACATGCGATCATTTTTCTATCATTTTTCTCTGCTTTCTTTTCAAAAATATATGTCGACTACTTAGGCTTTCGATAAACGGAAAGACGTTGTCTCGTCCGATAACTGGAATAATGTTTCTCAGATACAATACGTGGCCTAGCATAACCCTATACAAATACTTTATTATAGCTTAGGTAAAGTGAGACCCTCATATGATCCATTTTAATTACTTTTTTTTTTCTTGTTTCATTTGTTTCTGCAACGTGTACGTGTACGTGTGTGTATGTGTGTGAAACGCTGATATCGCACTATGTACAAGGATAATCAATTCAATCGAAATAAATTGCAAAAATATATATGTATAAACATTTAGTTGAACTACGTTTCATTTCTGTCTTTATCGTCTCGCATAATAGATCGTTTTTATGCAAATGCAACTTCTAACTTGGCTGTGCCAGGGAGAATAGATTACTCTTAACTAAACTCATACTCGCATAATTAAACTTATGTACTATTGTCTTTTTTCAAGATATCACTACTCCAAGACGTTCACTTTTACCTCTTTCGTTCGTTCTTGAGTTCATTTCGTTGCGATATTCTCGGTAGGAAAGTGGCTGCCGCCATCTTAACGAGATCTCGTAACAAGTCAACGGCTTTCACGTGCTGATCCTTGTAAAAAATCGCGGCACGAAATAGAAAATTAGGCAGTGGAAAGTGAAAGCAGTAAAAATCTTTCTTACATCGTATTAAACAAGAAGCTTACTAACTAATCTCACAAACATCGTTTGTGAACATTTGGCATCCGTTTTTCTTGTAAAATTATCGTACCGCGTAAAAATCATTTAGCTGATTATAAACGAAGTTACTCATGAACGCCATCTTTAACAAACTCATCGGCGCCACGTGAAAACTGTTCACCCTTATTGTGAATATTTTCCCAACCTTTGTCATGGTTTCATCGTTCGCATTTCCAAACGAAAATTGCCGAACGAAATATCATCGTACGAAACAGAAGCCATTTTGTCCCAACACGTGTAAATAACCAATTATCCGTAGTATTGACTTCAGAATTCGGCAGTGAAAACTTTGTTTTCTACGTGAACGTTCAATAAAACAACAGAACGTCGAAAAGTCTCAAAAAAGTCGGAAGTTTCGCCTAACCTCGAAGGTCCGCGAAAAGCGCGGGAAATTCGAACGCGTTCGCGGACACGAAACGCAAGATAAGCTCGAGAGGACGAAAGCTGTACGTGCGTTAGAAACTTTCTTATCTAAACGTTCCCTAATTAGTAGCTATCCGTTCTTTCCTCGTATTAGCCTCAACAAAGACAGCGTCGTGAGCAAGAGGGTCAGGGAAGAAGGAAATCAGTTGGATCGCTACCGTTTACCTCGTCAACTGTTTCCCTGTGTAAAACGATTGTCTCGCTTCCTTCAGAAAATTCAAACAAGAGCCCGCCAAATATCGGGATAGACCGATGTCCTTCAACCAATTCAAACGAAACCATGGACGGTCGTACGTATTCGTGAAAGAACGAAGGAAACACGCGAATATCCGATTATCACGGTGAGCAGCATTCCATCGAGAGGGATTTACTTTCAAAAGGGCTGCCATTCGAAAGATATCTCACGGTGCGTCCCCTCGAGATCTGACCGCGATAATTACTTCTTCCATCTGGAACATCCCTCGCGGTCAACTTTCGAGGCAACGAAAACTTTCTAAAAAGAGGCTTAGAGTCCATACAAGAAGTTGAGTATCCTTTTCCACGGAACAAGAACAAATCACTGTGTCACGCGAAGATATCTTCCTGGTTCACCGTTCTTCAACACGTGATATGCGAAACGTAATCTTATATCAAAGTGCGTGAACTTGAGGTATATGTACCTAGTCCGTGTAACTAAACCAGCAATATAAGGAATGCATTCTAATCCGCGGCACGGGCGCGTGCTTCTTAAAATTATCAGATCGGCCACCGCTGACGGCGCCATTTTATTTACATGCTTCGTTACTTTCTTTCATTCGGGTTCAAGGAGGATACACGAGAAGGTCGTTGGAGCACCCACACGAAACTCACGCGGTGTCGAGCAGCGAACGTTTCACGTCCTCAGTCCTTGCTGATAGTGTCTCGAGTGTGACGCCGGAAACGATGAACGAGGCCGATGATTCAAAGGTTCGAGGTCACCCTCGAGGCGGGATTAGAGCCGGGTGGTTCTTTCTGTAACGGTAACAGTCTCGTCCCTCGGAACGGCGCGGTATTTGCCGCGCACCGAACTGGGGCCGAATATCGGTGATCCTCAGACAAGATGGCCGTCGATGTCGGAGTAAGCGGGCGTCGGGGTGAAGGTCGACAACGGGTGTCCATGGGTGTGCGCGTTGCTGGCCACGGAGCGGGCAAAGGTCGTGGGCGGCGGGGGCACCGACGGCGGGATCGGAGACTTCGAGCCGGCGGTCATCACTGTCACATCCGGCGGCGGGACTGGACGTGGCAGGGTTCTGCTACGCGTCAATGTTCCCGTTCCGCTGTTCATGTGACTCGACATCAGGTGTCCCGTGGGACTCATGGATGGATAGTAGCTGCCGGAGCCGGGCTCGCTCACCACCGGTATTGGGCTGTGGTTCGTCTCGTATCCCATGTAACGACCGTTGTCGATCTCCACGCTGTAGAAGTTCACGTCGTTCGGCGGGGCTGGACTCGGATTTCCGATGTAGCTTGATTTCGATACTGGAATTCAATCGGGAGGGTCATGCTTCTGATAGTAGAACTTTATTCATTTATTCGTACCTTGTCAAACTGAGGGTCTATGTCAACTACGCTATTATTCATTTAGGATTAAATAAGGGAGACATGTGTGTCTGCAAGGAGACTCTGTTCTAGAGGACTATGTGAAGATGCAATCCTAAGGCAGTGAACAGGATATATACACTTGTCTGTCTACTTATGTAGTTTAAATAAACCCTATGGAGATAATTATACTTGGCCAGTTGTCAGACAAATGCTCAAATTTCAATCAAGTAGCATCAAGGATGCAGAAGGTAGCCTATGAAGCTTGGACGCTTATCTCCACCCTATTCATTGTTTGATCAAGAGTCTGGCTATTTTTCTAGTGTAAATACAAATTTATGAATTGTTTAAACTAGACAAGTAGATAGACAAGTATATAGATCCTATTCAGTCAAATAACTTAGGAGGGTGAAGGTAGTCTCAGAGGCCTGCTATGTTATACTCTCTGTTTATTGCTTGATCAGGTGGGGTCTGATTATTTTCCTAGTGTAAAGACGTTTGTAGGAACTGTTTAAACTAGACAAGTACTATAGACCCTATTCAGTCAAGTGACTTAAGAGCAAGATGGTAGCCTATGAAGCCTAACTATACTCCTCACTACTAGTTCGATATACTGATCAGATATGTCATATGTAAATGAAACAGCGATTGATGGTCATGAAGTGTTTTCTAAGAATAATGAAAATTGATGATTATAAATACCGTTACAAAAAGATGTACCAGAAAGCGTTCCACTGGCGGTGGTCCGTTGAGGAGGTGAGTCCATGCTCATGGGTGGTTGTATGTGGTTGCCACGACGACCAAGGGTTCCCTGATGATGTACCTGCATTTCCATGTTCCCTTTCCCAAAATCTTGCATAGTTTGATCTATTAAATACGTGCTAGCTGCTGTCTTCCTACCCTCGTCCTATTGGCGTTACACATAGAGAGAGAGAAAGCGTTTTGTTAAATCAACAGTACCTCAAGCAGATAAACCTGCAACGTGCCTATCAAAATCGTTAATGCAACGTATATCGAACTTCATACAATGTAATTTCACGAGTCTCGTATTTCCAACGTTCGTAGCGTATCAGTATGAAGGTACACACGTACGTTACCGGCTTTACATGCATCATCGAGGCGACAGTTCGTGTATCGACGTTTATGTTAAAACAATATCATCCTGATACATTACGAGAGGTCGCGATGTATTCGGAGGAAGATTGCTACTTTTGCACACGGGCCGAATAAAACGTGGAGGTGTTTTAAATAACCGGGAAATATCGATTACATCGTAGATGTTTAGGTTTATTGAGAAGTCACGTGCAAGGAAAGTTTGAGCTGTTCCAATTGTCGAGGTTTTGTATTTATTAGCTTTCTAGGAGAAATAGATTTCTGATAGGTAGTTTTTTATTATTCGTTTATTAATGTTAGTTTTAGCGTTCATGAACAATTGGCTCTTTTTTCGTAGTAGGTTTTGTAGTGGGTGCAACGTAGGCTTCCACTGGATGACGAGTGTGAAAATTAGATTTGAAATTTATAGAGCTGAAAATTTACAGTTATTAAATTGTTAATTTAGAAGGTTTTTTATTTGTGTGATTAATAATTTCAAAAATGAAAAATTGTATTTACAACCTTCAAATATGCAATTTAAAAAATTTTTGAATCTATGAGGTTTCCAAATATGGAAACTAAACAATTTCAAATACTCCAATAAATTTATCCATCAAAACAAATATCGCCATTATCCCCAGGGAAGCCTATCGTGCTTGTCCACAAACAACCGCAAATCTGTACCACCGACATAAACAAAACATACTCTACAAGCATTCAACACAGACTGTCAAGCAAAATTCGGAAAAAACTGTACGAAGTATCCCAATCTTCCCCTACGTGCACATTTCAATAAATCTACCCCCGAAAGCCCTACCCCGCAGGGTCTTGCAAGAAGTAAGATATCCACGAACGACAGGAACAAGAATACCAACAAGTTACTACTGATCAAGCTCCAGAGGGATTCGTTACTAACTAAATAAAAAACAAAACAACAGAAATCTGTCATTGAAGTGTAAGAGATAAGAGAGTACTGTGAACCCAGGTATTGACGCGTAGGAGGTAAAAGACTCGCTCCACCTATGAACACTTTCGACATATCGGCAAATAAGAATAATGACAATAACAACTGCTATTCGCACTATCTCGAGACGTTTGCCTGTCATTTGCCTAATTGGTGAGAGTCAATACTACCGCCGAAAATACGTGTGAGTCTAGGCGACATTTTTCTCTTCTGACTAATTGGGGCCGTGGTCCTTCCAAATACCTGGGTCAGCCACCCACGCGCCAATTCCTGGCTTGACTACGGTATGTACTGTAGACAACCCTGTTCCTGGCGCGTAGGCTGAGCCAGGTTTAAGGGACGCCATCTTGAACAGTCCCATGTGACGTTCTGACGTTCGACCACTCGAAACGTTTGTCGACTTGTTCTTTGACTCAATTGTGACCAATACCGCCGAAAATACGTGTGGGTATTTTTCTATTCTGACTGGGGCCGTAGTCCAAACACCTGGGTCAAGTCATGGGTTGTCGGTGATCATTACTGCTATGTTAAAACCAGTGAAGAAAGTTGAAATGTTAGGTGTACTTTCAATTTATCCTTGATCATGTAAATTGTAATGGGTATTAAATTCTAGACTGGTGCTAATTTTGGTTTGCGTCATGAGGTGCGTCACGAAGGAGCCGTAGTCCTTCCAAATATCTGGGTCAGCCTTCGACGCGCCACTTCCTGGGTCAACTACCGTACGTAGTCTAACGATTCTTTGGATACGAAATTAAAAGTAACAGAAGCAAAGGGGTTTCAAACGGAAGTAGAATGAAACAGAAATGTGTTAATAGAACTCAAACCTACCCTCCGGCATTACTTGTTACTAAGAACATACTGACTGATCGCACTGACCACGTAATCATTAGTGTCGAAGTTAACGTCGCTCTTCTCATCCGAAACCGAACTTAATTCGCCGGTCATTGTGTCTCCGTTGACGGTCGATGGTGCGTACATATCCGCTGTCTGTGATTTGTTTATTCCTGCGCAGAAATAGAATTTTCATTGAAAACAGTATTCTCGGAATTTGTGTTAGGGTCTAGCATAAGAATTGAATACTCCAAATATTATTTTTGGTCTGATGAAAAATTGATAAGTATCCTGACCAATACATAAGATAAGGATTGGGGTTTCTTTTTCGTCAGAGGACCCAGAAATTATACTAAGAGTATTTTGTCACTAGACTTGACCATTAACCCTTGGACGGTGGACTAATTACAGATTTGTAAAAAATCGCTTTGAAATTGATTTGTAAGAGAACGCTTAGAGGGCGCTGGTGTAAAAACAAACATGGCGGACGCGAGTATACTTTTAATATCAAAAATATCCCACAATATTAAGAAATGTGAACATTTAGAAATTCAAAAGTTTGAACACTTGAAAAGTAATTAAAAAATTTGAAGACAGAAAATTTATAATCTTGAAAAATTCTTCAATTCTTAAACTTTAGTCTCTATTTAATTAATGGTCATTAACCTATCACCGTTCAAGGGTTAATACTCATAAACTGGGAAATAAAAAATGCTTAATCGACACAATACGTAGATCCTACATAAAATATTCTCTACATTGCTCAAATTATGCAATAATTATTAAAATTATTATTAACTAATTTAACGAATGAAGTAGTAGTAATAAAAATATCCTTCTGCACAAAAACAGCAAAATACAAAAATATCATCATTAACATTTCAAGTTCCATTTTATAATTTTACATAATTTTCACTGTTACCAGTAAAATTGTTTACCGAAATATTTCTCGAATTCGCAAAACTTTTCACTTATATCAAAACATAGAATATCTACCACATTTCGAAACGCATTTCAGCCCGATTAAGCATTTCTAAAATAATTCTTACACAACTAAATATATTTATATATCAATTTCATACACGTGAATATTCACGTGAAATTCAACGAGAGCCCGCACAGATAAATCCTTGTAGAATTAACTTACTAGATTTATTTCGCTTTCTCATAATGTACCACAACACGACGACCAAGATATTAATGATAAAAAAGATGAGGGACGTTGCTGCGAACGTATAGATATAATTCATTGTAAAATCCCCCTTTTCCAGGAGAACGTCCGGCAGGTTCTCCGCGTTATTCGGTCCTGCAGGATAAATCAGAAAAGACGAGAATATATATGACTGGATGATATTTACCGGAACGTTGAGCCTTCTTTTTCGATTTTAATGTAGCAAAGACAATGGGCGCAGCAATGAGTAGGCATACAGAGGCGGAAACAGTGATGATAATGACGATGATGGAGGAAGAATTAATCTCGCTGGATGTCACGTCGGTAGGTGGTGCCTCCCCTGTAAGCCAAGCCAACGCCCCATCACCGAATTGTTATTCATGCAACGATACTCTACGATGTTAGTTACATTTAGCATGATCGATCATTTCTTTTTAACGCATTCGCTGCTTCATGTTCTCAGGAAGGTGCATGCACCTTCTTCGACTACTCTTTTAACTCTTTGGGGTTAGCTGGCCTCAGCCTTTTATGCATGCTGGATTTTAACCACCTCGGAAAGGTTCTTATGTTAAATTATTGGAAGGTTTTTTATATTTGTTCATATTAATAATTTTGGGTTTTTATTTTCTTTAAAGTGTGACAGGGAATTGGTGCAAGGTTTCGAGGACACTTTTAGGACTTGATTTATGGAACCCGTCAAAATGACTGATCTTAGATTTCAAGTTGCAGAAGTTATTAATAATAGTATACTATGGTATTCTTGTCAATTGCAGAAAATTTGAAAAGTTGTCAATTCAAAAACTTACACTTGAATAATTGAATAATTGAACAAGTGAATAATTGAATAATAGAATAATTGAACAAGTGAATAATTGAATAATTGGATAATTGAATAATTGAATAATTGAATAATTGAAAACTTGAAAACTTGAAGACTTGAAAACTTGAAAACTTGAAAACTTGAAAATTTGAATACTTGAGAATTTTTTAATCAAAAATTTTTAAACTTCACTAACTTGAAAACTTGCGAATTTTGAAACCAGAAAATTTGAAAATTTGAAAAAGCTTGAAAACTTAATTATTTCGACTAAGCAAAAACAGTAAAAAAATCCCCAAAATGCCAGTAAAGATACAAAAACCGTCTCATTTTATTTAAAAACTATTTTTAAATTTTATTTAAAAAAATTAAAAATTGAAAAGTTAAAAAATTTTAGTTTATATAAAAATACCTAATACTGGTCAATATGTTCTTGCAGCAGCGAATGTGTTAATTATATCTACGCAGTTATTTAATTACCACGCATAAGCTCATAATCAGTAATCCTTCTCGATCATAAAATTTTGATATGGCCATCGATAAATCGCGATTATGGTAATCCGTATTTCGACACGCTCGGTTAACGATTTTGTCTCATGCCTTTATTAACTTCTTGCGGTACAAAATAAAATATTATAAAATGAATAATTTATCTTAAAATTTTTAAATCATTTTATATTTTAAAGTGCAATATCGTCCAAGTACAATTATCAAATTGAAACCGACCGCAAAAAGTTAAAAGATTTTTAGTAAAAATTTATGAAATTGAATTTCTGATGAAATGGATACCGCAATGCAATGATCAAGCGTAAAATCGATACAGAATCAAAATATTTGTCCGGTTGAAAATTTTAATAATCAGATATGCTTCAGAGGTGTTACTAAAAATAAATACTTAAGCCTTCTACAAGCTGGTAAAATCAAATTAATAACTAGAACTAGTACTAAAATTAGCTACACCCAAATAAAATTGGATTATATCAAAATTTACTACAGTTCAAAGTATGTTAGGCTATTGCAAATTAGTAATAATTTAATTAAATTAGTAATAATTTAATTTGTAGTAGTCAAATATACTTTGACTGTTGAATAATTTTTAATAATCATGGATGAAGTTAATTGAATGAATAACATCTAGTGAAATACTTGAAACAACTAGGATTTATTGGAAATAAGGTATGACCAAGTGTTTTCCCGCCAATTTGTAGTTCGTAAATTATTCACCAGATGGCGCGTCTTTAAAGAAAAATCAGAAGTTTATAAACGGTAGATGAAAATTTGGGAATTTGGAGATTTAAGGATTTTGGGATTTTTGGAATTTGGGATTTTGGGGATTTGGGGATTTATGGTATGGGCATTTAGGGATTTGGGGATTTATGGATATGGGAATTTAGGGATTTGGAGATTTGGAGATTTGGGAATATGTAAATTAGGGAATTTGGGGATTTGGAGATTTCAGATTTTAGGGATTTGGAGATTTGAGAATTTCAAAATTCCAGAATATCAGAAATTATAATATACTAATAAACACACTTGCTAATTTAAGAAATACAATAGTTGAAATATATCAACATGTATCCACAAATTTTAAGGTGTAAGAATTAGAAAAACTCCTCAATGATATAATAAGAAGCATCTCCAAATATACCAATACCAATATATCAACTTGGTCATACCCATATTAAATGGTTAGTAAACAATTCGAATAACTATAGTGTAAATACTCTAACATGTCCTAATAGCAGCTCAACAAAATGGCGACATTGCTTAATCTAAAAGCGGTCGCTAGCACACAGCATCGTTAGAAACGTTTCAAAGAAATAATTCGCAGGACTTACGTAACGTATGAACCTTGACAACGTCTGGCAGGAAACCACTGTCTCCTTTCTCGTTAATGGCTTTCACACTGAACACATAGTAAGTCCCGAGTGACAGCCCTGTTATCGTGGTTTTATATTCTCCGGGGGAGACGTCCAGGTAGTGATACCGATCCTCGTAGTCGAGTGCTTCCCTCCAGCGAATTTGATAAGATGTCGGTAAGCCTCCGTCGAATCCTCTTTTCCACATTAGGGTGACAGAGTCGTGAGTGACGTTATAAACCTCGAGATCGGTCGGTTTGTCCGGCGGCGATGTCACGTCCAAATATATGGTATCCGTCGACTGTCCCATTTTGTTCATTGCACGGCACTCGTATTCGCCGTAGTCGTGTGACGTCACGCGGAAAATGGTCAACGACGATTCGGATATTAATTCGCTCAGCTGGAAAATCATACAATTCCATATGAATTTTGTATGAAAACACTGTTCATATACTTATCATTAATAATACTATATGCTATCATCTATCTATATATTATACTCATGTTTTTCTGGGAAAACAAGTTATGGTTACATTCTATCACTTTTGTAAATGATTTTCCAGTTATTAGTAATCGAAATCTTTGCACTATATGGCAGATACGAGGTCATGAATTCGTGAGGTGAGAGCTCTGGGTTACAATATGGCGGTAACTATGTAATGTTGCTATGGTAAGAAACAAGAGAGTTGGTGGAAATACTAATTGCTGTTGATACGTATGTATAAAATTGAAAAGCAAATGTATTTTAAATTACAGCGATTACACCGATATGATTCGTGCACTACGAGCTTGCGACAACGCTGCAGCAGAATATTACGAACGGTACCCCGCCGCCATCTTGACGAGCACTACAAAATGGACGCTCATCGAGCGCGATGCTTTCGTATCTCGTCATAACGTGCTTGTAATCGATATCGTTACAACAGAGTCGGAAAAAATTCTTCGTTCGAGCTGCATTATTCGCAATCATACTAAAGCACCGTGAGTGCTCGACTAAACAAATGTACTCAACGATTATTTAACCTCGATCTTCTCGAAAATTATGCTGTAGATAAAGTTTATCGTACAAAGACGTACATTAGCAGGACTAACGAAACACCATGTACATCGGTCGGGTACTTACGTCCGTATGCGTGATGCTGTACTTGTGTTCCGTAACGTTGGGCAACAAAGTTTTCCCATCGAAAGTCCAAGCGAATCGTGGCAAAGGTGAACCACGTGCTTTGCAAAACAGTTGCACGTTTATGCCCTTGTTCGCAGCTGCTCTCCTGGTTAACGGTGTATTCATCATTTGCGGTTTGACTGTAACGCAATAATATATTTTAATGGATAGAACGGTCGCGTTGTGCGGTCCATATTGATTCAACGGGAGTACACGTACAATTGGTTACGAATAGAATTGGCTCGGAGGTAACGTTACCGATCCCATTGTTAACTTTGCACTGATATTCTCCGACGTCTTCTTGATCAGGGTTTTCGATGTGTAGATAGGAAGTTTTGTTGATAAAAGAGGTGGAATATCGCCCGGAGAGCTCCGAGTTCGAACCAACTTTCTGCCATGTGACGTACTCGTCTCCTATGGGGCTACCGTCCACCTCGCAGAACAATTTCGCCTCGATTCCTGGAGGATATACTATTCCCGAGGCCGAGGTACGTTTAATTTTCGCCGCGTCTGAAAGACGAACGATGTACACGTCGTGGTAAAGTTTAACAAGTTAAACGGTCGGATACAACCGAGTATTGTTCTTGATATATCTTTACAAATATTTTGATATATGGAGACGTGGGAACTGGTGGTCGAAGCATTTGGGGTATGATACTTAGGCTGATACTTAGGTTTATCAAGAGTGATATGGTCACATTTGGAGTGGTGGAAATATTGGAAGGTTTAATATTTGGGGATTTTGGAATTTGGAACGTTTGAGATTTGGGTATTTGGATGTTGGGGGATTCAGAAATTGGGGGTTCAAGATTTGGAAATTTGGGGATTAGAGATTTGAGTATTGGGGGATTTAGAAATTAAGGGATGAAGATTGGGAAATTTAGGAATTAGGGGTCGAGGATTTGGAAATTTGAGAATTTGGGTATTTGAGGATTAGGGACTTGGGTATTGTAAAATTTAGGAATTAGGGATTGAGGATTTGGAAATTTTAACATTTGTAGATTTGAAGCTTGAGAATTTGGAAATTTGATAATTTAGGAATAAGAGAATTTGGAATTTGGAAGATTGAAAACTTAGACATTGAGTGTCTGAAAATTTAAGAATCAGGGAATTTGAGATTTGCAAGTTTAAAAATTTTTAAATTATAAATCTGGAAGTTTAAAAATTAAATAATTACTACTAAAAATTTGTAACAAATTATTGATACATATACTGATTAAATACTATTTGTAATATATAAAAATAATTAAGTTTAATTATATTTACCCATACTAAGGAAACTATAATGTCAGTACTTACTCAAAAATTGAATCAAATCATTCTATTAAATTGCAAATTATAGAAAATATAATTACACATATTTAATCATTTCCTTTTAATTACTTACATTGAACAGTTACATTCAGTTGATAAAATGTCGTTCCCTCCTCGTTAATCGCCTCGCAGATATAAGTTCCGGCATCATGGCGGTCCAATTTAGTAATATTCAACGTGGAACCGCGAACAGATATTCTTCTATTGTTACTGACTAATGGCAAACCATCTCTAGTCCATGTATATTTTATGTCATTAGGATTTCCCCTGGCAGAGACGGAAATTACGAAAGGTTCACCTTCCATTCCAATTAATTCGTCCGGCACCATCGGGAAGAATATCGGTTTGTCTGTAAATCAATATTAATTTCATCTATACGATATTTCATTACTAACAGAAAAATAGTAAATCGTTAAAAATAATTTTTAAATCCAAAAAATTACAATTTAAACACATTTTAATTTTTTTTGAAAAATTTCAAGCTTTAACTTTTAATTTGTAAATATTACACAATTTAATTTAACAATTTATTTTAATATTAACAAATTTTGCTACTTAAACAAGCATTTCGCAAATATTTAGTTTTGATCAAGTTTTACTAAAAATAAATAAAAAACAATATATCTATAACAAAACACGTGTATAATAATTCAAGTCTCATGACTATAAAATTTTACAAAATTTGTTGCAAAAAAAATATTTGTCTCAAAACTGTCCGAACCCTGGTTAAAAGATTTCAACCTCAACATCTTAGCAAGTAGACCACAATCTTCATTAAATAAATAATTTCTTAAAATTAATACATATGGTATATTTTATTTTTGCAAGACTAAATATATTTTTCCAATAATTGGTTGATCATTAGAGTCTAAAATTCCAGAAACGTTTACTTCATCAACAGTAGTGTAATCACACCGAATATGATTGACATCTACAAAGATAAAGTCTCGACTTTTTGCAGTGACACAAAGAAAGGAATAAAACATTTACGAAAGAAGAGCAATGGATGTTTCATGGATCCCCCAGCAATTTTTGATGCTCGTATACTCACACAACACGTCGAGGGTGGTGGCATCGTGAATTGACCTCTCCATTTGATTGTTTCTCGCCTGACACGTGTACACTGCCTTGTTCATTTCTTCCGTCACATCCAACGTGAGCTCGACGAACGACAGAAATCCACCATGTAAGCCGGGTTTAGTGCCGTTTTTGGTGCCCTGTACGGGACTACCACCCCTCCACCATGTCATCTCTGCTGCTGGATTACTGCTGCTCGATTCGCAAATAATACGACCCTCTTGGCCCGCGTGCAGGTTCTGAGGCTCGCGAGAGATCTTCACTCTTTCCGGTGGAACTGGAGGATAAAACATACTTGAAATAAATTATCTAGAAGAGACTGATACGAAACCTAGCGTTTGAGAAATAAACGAACGGTAAAATTTTGTTAAAAAATTTAAGATTTTAAGATTGTTTTGATTTCTGTCACTTTAACTCAATTTTTTATAGTTTTTTGAATTTTTAAAAATAACGACCACCCCTTATATGATGACACTACTATAAAAGTGACATTAAATTAAATATTGCAAAATATTTCAAAATAAATATTACAAAGTATTAAAAATTATATAAAATTAAATACTGAAAAATATTAAAAATTATATCAAAAGAAATACTACCAAACATTAAATACTATTAAATACTATCAAACATTAAAAATGATATCTAACTGAATACTAAAAAATATTACAAAATATATTAAATTGAATACAAAAAAAAATTATATTAAATTAAATATAGAAAAGTATTGCTACTTATATCAAATAAAAGCTAGGGTAATTCACCCCAAACAAAAATTCAAGTTGCGCCAATGATACTACAGTAACAAAGATCGGACTGTTCCACGTTCAAGAGTTAATTTAACCTAAAAGCCAAGAACAATGCGTCGAAATATACGTTTTGTTGGGTCTTACAGTTCACTCTCAAAACGAGGACTTTAAGCAGAGGAATTTCAGTCGCTGAATTCGACGCTTCACATCGTATACGAGCATTATTGTCGGAAGCGTTTACGAGTATCGTCAGCTCACTAGAAACTGCATGGTCTCGGGTTCTGGTCGTTCCTAGTACCTAAAACAGAAAATGTGCGGTTAAGTAAATATGTTCACTCGTTTGTTTCAGCTTGTATTCTTATTTGTACATTTTAGACCAAATTTCAACTCTGTTTTATACAATATTCTTTTTTAATAATATGTATTTTAATGTCATATGATACGTATGGGTATATTGTCATGTAACATGCATGTGTATGTAATGTCATAACACATGTATGTGTATATTGTCATATAATAAGTGTATGTTAATGTTATATAAATATGTGTATGTTAATGTTATGTCACAAATAATATATATTCTCATACAACAAGTATGAGTATATTAATGTCACATCACAAGAATGTGTATGTTGTCATATAACAAGTATGTTAATGTCATATCACAAATATATGTATATTGCCATACAAGTGTTTGTATATTAACATCATGTCACAAATATGTTTATATTATCATGTAACAACTATGAGTATGCTAATGTCACATAACAAGTTATGTTTTCTGAAGTGGCTATATAAACAATGGACACATCAACAATGGTTACATGCTAATTTGTACAGTTTACGTTTTACAGTTATATATTTATAAATAATGTATCTATTATCACAGACAATAAAATACTAAATTAGTATGGCAAAATAATGACAATATTATTCGCTAACCTTCCTATCATTTTTGTACCAACTCAAAGTAGCCAGAGGGTTGCCAGACATGGCAGTGCACATAAGTCTGAGAACAGTTCCAGCATCAATGGTGGTTCCCTCCTCGTATCCCGTGATGGTCAGCTTCGAGGGTGGATCTGGCGAAATAAGACGAGGCTAAACGTTACAAACGTGATATCAAAATGACAAGTTTCGCGTATAGAGCGAACAAAGCCCTTTTACACGATGTTCCGGATTAGGGCGGAATTAATTTCAAGGGAAGATTCGTACTCCCGGATTTACGACAGATCGGGATTCATAGATCCCGTTTAAACTGATAAGATATGAGGTAAACGGCGCAGCAAAGTCTAAGCTTGCCTGCGGATTAGCATGATATTAATCCCGGCCTAAGTCCAGATTGTGCTCGGATTACGTTTACATCGCATTCATTCACCCAATTGCCTGTTCGTGTACTCACAAATCACGGTTATGGTGTGCGTTCTGACGACGTTCTCCGTCAGCTTGGCGTTGGACGCGTCGCATATCACCACGATACTGCGACTCGTGCGGTTTATGTTGAATGTCACGTTGGACGATGTGATCCAACCACCCTGAGGAGCCGGTTCCGTTCGCGACGCGTTGCTTTCAAAATTGTGTCCGTCCACGGTCCACTTGATGTCCGCTGGCGGGTTCGAGTTCTCCGTCGTGCAAGTGATCACCACTTGTTCGTCCGCTTTGGCCTCGGTTGGTCCGGTGATCGTCACTCCCGATGGGGCGACTGCAAACGATGATAATTTGTTCAATCAATTGCTTTCTGGTATGATGGATGGAGTTTCGTGATTAAATATCGATACGGTGGTCTGTAAACATTCTTGGTTTGACTTGGTATATTGCAATTTTCCCCGACGCTCTTAATATATTGCAATTTTAAACGGTTCTTAACACATTGCAGCTATGGACGATTGTCATATCGAAATTTTCAACGATGAACTTAATATGCGGCAGTTTTCTGTGACTCTCAGTATATTGCAATTTTCAATGTTGCTCTCAATATCTCCCAATGTTCAATGATGATATTATTCATATTTTTAACGACAATCTTTAATGATGATCTTCATATACAATTTTCTGTCACTCTTAATATATTGCAATTTTAAACGATCACCTTAATATATTCCAATTCCGACGTGCATAATAAAGAGACGAATATGAGGAACATATAATAACTTTCAATAAAGATTTTTTACGACACTCTTATTATATTGCAATTTCCATGATACTCCCAATATCACAACAAACCAATTAAATTCAAAATCATTTAATTACTAGATCGGCAATATTCAATAGAACCGTTTCACTTTCTCAATAAATAAATTTTATACTTCACATTTCAACTTCTAAAATTTCCTTTTCAAATTGCATCCGACACAATAAATGAAGATGCAAGAAATAACATCGTGAAAGATTAAGAATCGAAACAGTCACAGTACAGCTGTGATCAAAGTGTCAAGTAATAACAGTGATTCAATACTCACACAAGACGGTTAAATCGACGTGCACCTTCATCGGTTCGACGCTCATGATGTTCGACACCTCGCACCTGTATTGCGCATTATTGTCCTGCGCTTTGGCGATGATCGACAGCACGCTCTCAGAAAACATGCCCTCCGTTCGATACACGGTGGACACCTGTTCGTCGTTTCTGTACCAGACGATTTGTGCAGGCGGATTTCCACCGCGCGATCGACAAGTTAGCTCCAACTGTTGCCCGCGTTTCACCGTTTCGCCCTCCGTGTATCCCTCGATGTACGGCATACCAGGTGGGTCTGGAAATTATTCAATCATGCAAGTCCAACGAGAAGGAAAGGCCCTTGCACGCCTCGAATCTCTGTTCTTTTGGTAATGGAAAAAGTTTCTTAATAAAAGTTTCCCAACCTGGGAATGGGGAACAGGTGGCGGTAAATTAATACACAACGGATGAATAAAAAGGTGTGTGATGAATGTTTATTTTATTTGAACGCATCTGCTGATCATTGTCGGATTTGAGAGGTCAATCAATTGGTAATTTAGGTCCAATTTTTCGAAATTTTAGGACTTTTACAAGTTTTATTTCAAGATTTATATCGTTGTGCTGATCTTTATGGAGATAAGAATTCATTATATTTTCACTTTCATATTATAGTTAACTATATTTTTAATTTTAAAGTACATGTTATTAGGGGCACAACAAAAATTGCACCTCACCCTCTAAAAATCTAGTAAAGGGTATAAAATTATCGTCTCATCTTTGAGCTAAAAAGTCAGAGGTCAAATTTATTAAATTTTGAAATTTCTTGAAAATTTATTTTGTTAAACTCGATTTGATTTTAATTATAACAATATGAATTTAATTGTAATGATGTGATTTTAATTGCACACGTGATATGAGAAGGTAAAAAATGCTTACAGAAAACAGAAAGCTTGATGGTGGCCCTCAAGGGCATGTCGATACGTATTGCAGGATGATTTGCCTCGCAGGTGTAATCCATGTCGTTGTCATCCGCAGTGGGAATAATGGTAATGGAACCATGAGTATCGTATTTGAGCAACTCTTTCTTGTTTTCGCTTGCTTTCTGCACTTCTTTATCTGAAACAGCAAATATGGAACATATGTATTGCATATTATATTGTATGTCAGAAGACTTGAGACAGAAATATGAAATTCTGTCATGAGAGACATGTTTAGAGAAATGTGGTTACTTGGAAATGTGAGAATTTGGGGTTTTGTTAGTTGGAAAATTTATTGCAGATTTTTAGGATTTAGAAGTTTGAGGATTTAGCATTTTGAGGATATATGATTTTGAAGATTTAGGATGTTGAAGATTCAGGATTTTGAAGATAAACATAAAATGTTGAGGATGTAGGATTTTAATGATTTAGAATGTTGATATTTATGATTTTGTAGATTTAGAATAACTATGAATAATTTAAAAACAACTTTCTCCAACTCCACATTCTCAAAAAAATTCCTATTACACTAAAAAAAATTCGAATTGTGTAACATCGTGTTTCCACCTCATGGCTCTCTATCAACGTGAAGTGTTTCTGGAGGCCCCATAGACGCTGTTTAAATGATCGTGGAACGAGACTGGACAGGCTTTTACCCCCAAGTAACGATCGCTCTTCCTTTTCAGAAATCGCGACTTCCGATGTCGCTTACCGACGCTATTAACCCGTTTGTTACAAGCCTCAATACGAAAAGCTTTCAGTATAGCTTAACGCTAGAACTACCAGTCAAGAGTTAACAATTTCATTAAAAAATTCTGCGTTACATTTTATTCCGATGACTTTTGCAGCGATGGATGAATCTTATTTTCGTTTATTCGGAATGAAAATAATTTTGTATCGTGGCTACTTATACCACGTCATCAAGACGTACTTGAAGTGGAAAAGTAATCTGTAATCTGTTTACCGAACCCGAAATCGTTTATTAGATGTTTAGATAGATTTATCGACGTTTTCTTAGGAAATTTAATCGCACTTCACAACATAAACATGGCCGATGTAACGTAACGTAGTCATCGATGTTCGCGGCCATTTTGTATATCCTGTTGGAGTAGTACCTAATTCTTTTCGTATAACAAGCCCTAAAAATGGCGAACGAATCTGAATCGTTGCTAAAAGTGAACAATACCAATGCTCTATCGAGGATGAATTGTACGAGAAAGTGAATTAGAAGAAAATTGAACTTTACAGATAATGAGACAAAGAAAATGTGAATTAGAAAATATTTGGAACTCACGTAAAAGTGCTCGTCTGAAGATAAAAATGAAAGCACGAGATCAACAAAATGAAATTGGGAAAAAGTCTAATTATATTATTATACATGTAGTTATTCCACAACATGGTCTTTTTTAAGATAGTAAATAAATATCTATTATTACGTATTTTCTAAAGATTCTGTTTTGGTAGAAATATCTGTACTGTCTAGTGTTAAATTACCACTGCTCTCTGGTGAAAGTACGAATGGAGAGGATAAGAGATGGACAGCAAAGCGTATGGATGAAAAGTTAACTCGCACGAATTAGGGGGAGCATTATGGGATTGTCAGGGCGGATTAAATGGTGTACAATGAGATAGGTGCATGGATAAAGTTGATTAAACGATGTCTTTTAGTGTTTTTTTAATGATTGTAGGAATTGTGGCGAATTTAGAGACGAATCTAGTTTCGTGTTTTTATTATTGCTATGGGTAGTTTGAGGAGTGTATGTTTGTTGGTTATCCTCCGCCATTTTGTAATCGATTCTCAGAGAATGAGACTTTAGAATTTCTAGTTTATCAATTAGTAAATTTGTAAATTTGTAAATTGGTAAATTTAAAACTGAAAAATTTATAAATTTGTTAAATTTGTAAATTTGAAACTTCAAAAATTGAATAATATAAAATTTGAAAATGTGAAAAGTTCAAAAATGTATAACTATAAATTCCAAAAAATCTTATATTTAAAAAAATGTATAAGTTATAATATTTGTATAAATGAAAAAATGTGGAAATGTTGAAGCTTTCAATATTTGTGCATACGAAATTCAGTGCATTTAAATACTCCATTTATCCGATAAATTTCCACGTCTCCGTTTCTATCAGACACATTAAGAAATAATACTAGAATTTTTCTTTAATCTCCTCTCTCGCTAAAACGGACGATTAAGTTGCACCTCAGTCCCCGTTAATCTTGCGTTTTTCGACCGCATTTTCTATCGGGATTTATCGTGGATTTACACCGTGAACGTGTG
This sequence comes from Megachile ligniseca, assembly GCA_945859555.1. Classification (NCBI taxonomy): domain Eukaryota; kingdom Metazoa; phylum Arthropoda; class Insecta; order Hymenoptera; family Megachilidae; genus Megachile; species Megachile ligniseca. The sequence goes on from OX243792.1 coordinate 6,014,121, forward strand.
AACCGCTGAAACGCGGCACGTAATCTGAAATTTAATTAACACGGTGTGAATTTCGGTAATACGAGTTCGTTACACGTGGCTCGATGTTACACGCTGGAAAATGGTTGCACATAAAGTTCGAACATTCGCTGTTGCGTTATGAAAACTAATTATTCAAACAATAAGGCAAATTAACTCTGTTTCGTACGTTCTTTTTCTACCAACACCAGATAGAAATTACACGGATACGTAATTATATTACCAACTTTCTGTACGATCATTTTAATAAACTAACTACAGTATCTCTTTAATAAAAACAAATTTAATTTTTAACAATTACTTAATCGACTTTGATAATTACAATTTTTATACTTTATTGTCTACAAACTGTATTTGTATTAAAAATGATTTAACGAATTTTTGTTTGTAGGATGCGTTGACGCCATATTGGTTTCCGACGCTCCACCTCGCGTTTTGTATTTCAATTTTATAAAAGAATTGTATACGTAGATGAATATTAACGTGATAGAAAACATCTTTGAGATGGCACGAATGCTGTGGTAACAATAAAATGTCACAATCTGAAAATTTATTTGTGATAACAGTGTCACTTTTCTGTAACTCGTAGGCCTTTTGTATTGAACGAAGGGCTTATGTTTTTCAAATTTCAAGCTTTAATATGTCATAAGTTATTTTTGTGATAAATTAATATCTGCCAATTTATTTTCCAAATCAGTTATTTCACCAGTAATTGTTAAAAATTATGAAAGTCCACAGATCCATGCATCAGTTTCAAACAACATGGACGAATGTACGTTGTACTTATTCCTAGGAAAATATTTGGTACCTTTTATGTCAGAGATCGATTTGTGAGAAATAGCAGAGGCGCAATCAACCGTGATCACAAAGGAAATATCACAGGAAAATATGAAATATTGCGTCACCGGTGAGTGACACTATTAAATTATATCGAACGAAACGGTGAGATGGATGCAATCAACGAGAAGCGTGTATTGACTCAGAAAACGATGAGTTTCGGAATTCCTGACGCGACAGAACGTGTGCAAACGACAGAGGAAACTTGCACGTGTACTGCTAGAAGGAAACTACTTAGACTTAGTTGTAAACTAGTCGTAAACCACCGAAATTTTGTCTCCAAGTGTGAAATCCGATTGAGGAACGAGCATGCACGAGCGTCGTTGCAAACTCGCCGTTTAAAGCGTCCGACTAGTCGATTTCGTTTGCGAGCACTCCAGTGGATTTTAAATAGTTTCGATACATCGGTCGTGACACGATCCTTTTAACACTTTTGCAACTTTTAGAATTTTTCGCAACTGTTTTCGTTTCGTCGCATTTGGGGTATTTGAGGTTAGGACTTTTGAGATTTGAGGTTAGGACGTGGAAAGTTTTGGATTTTAGAGAATTGGAAATGTAAAACTGTGGAAATTTGAAGATTTGGAGATTTAAGGTTAGATTATGGGAAGTTTTAAATTTTGAAAATTGCTAACTTTGAGGTTAGGATATGGGAAGTTTTGAATTTTAGAAAATTGGAAACTTTGAGGTTAGGATATAGGAAGTTTTGAATTTTAGAAAATTAGGAACATAAAATTTTAGAAATTGGGAGATATGAAAGCATAGAAATTTAGAAATTTAAAAAGTCATGTAAAGAAACTTCTGTGGTACTTCTTTAGCATATGACTATTTGAGGTTAGAAGGCGGGAAAATTTGAATTTCGTAAAACTAAAAATATGAAAATGTGAAAATTCAGAAATTTTGTTTACAAATTTAAAAAGTTATAAAGACAAAAATTGTGATCCTTCATTTTCTGACTACGCAAGTTATTTTGTCTACTGATACAGCAATAACGAGCGTGTACTGCATAAATTGAGTGCCTTGTAGCTTATTATAATACATCTCCGTTCACAATCGAGCCGTATCGAGAGCTCGTTATCGCGTTAAAATATAACAAAGAGACACTGAATAATGTAAGAAAAGTACACTTGTATCGAGAACAGAACAAAAGGCAAACTCGACAAATATTCGCTGGCGAAATAAGATTGTCCGATTACTTTATTTAGACGAGAAATTAAATTAAAAAAAAAAAAAAAGGTAGAAACACGTCGGAATAATTTTCAGCTGTCGAAATGGAAAATAATTTTTACGGGAGAAAAATTAGCTCGTACGAATGAAAATACCGGGGGCGAATGGGAAATTGAAATTTCTTGAAAAATTAAAAATCAACACGAACGCGAAATGGAGAACGGAGGTACATTTGTTTCGTGTATTCTAATTCGATCTCGACAAATGGAACACTCATGAAAATTTATCTGAAAATTTTCGACGAAGACTGTGCTTCGAATACGTAATTGGGGGAAAATTACATTTACCGTTCTATAGTTTTGTTTAACACTGGAATAATTTGCATGCTTTTGTGTTGCAGAGATTATTACATTTTTGAGATTTAAGTTTATAATTTTGGAAATTCTTTTAACTAGGGACAAAGTTTCATTTTTGGTGAGGACATATTTTAAATAAGACAAATTTTTAATTTTACCTACGGCCAAATTTAATTTGAACTAATATCAAATTTTGCCTAAGAATAAATTTTATTTTCTATTATTTCAGTTACAATCTTATATCACATTTTAATACATCACCCCAATATTTATTCACAAAATCATCCACTTGTATAGAACGTTAAGGCGAAACGTAACATCAACAGTTTATCTCCGAATAGGCGTTCCGCGCCATTTTCCCGTCCGACTTTAATATTTAAACTGGGCCGCCATTCTTCCGCGTAGTGTTTTTTGAAAGCACACTAGAGAATAACTTAATAGAGTGTCTTAGTTGCTCCATTATATCCTTTCCAACAATACGCTCCACTAGTTCTATGCTTGGTCCATATATTCTTCTTTTCGTGCCGCTCCAACATAGTTAACGTTTCATGATCCCCAGGGTCGTAACTATGGTTTGTACAGTAGCTGTTCCAACGGCTTGAAAGTTTTATCTATAGCCGTACAGGTTTGCGTGAAGATTTTTCCTTCGTAATTCGTGTGCCCTTCTTGCGGTGATAAAAATATCTCGACTACGTTGAAAGGGATATTAATTGTAATTACTTGGCCAATTTATGTTTTATCTTCGAGGAAATGGGTTTTGGGAAGTTGGGATGTTCTTCTTTTATTTTATTTCTTTGTAACTTAGATTTTTTTGGGGTCTGAATGTAAAGATTATTTTGTTGAATGATACTAAAATTTACGAATTTTTTAGATTTCAAGCTTTGAAAGCTAAAATTTGAAATTTTGAGATTTCAAGCTGAAAATTGAAAAATTTTCTAATTTGGGGAAATTTTATAATTTTAGTAAGTTTGTAATTTACAAATGACAAGTCTTCAAATTTTTGAGCTTTCAAATTTTCAAATATTTGACCTTTCAATTTTCAATTTTTTAAATCTAAAAATCTAAAAACTCGATATTTTCATAATAATCACAGTTTCATGATAATCACAGCAACATAACCTCAATCTCCCTCAGCATCCGTTAATTTCCCGTGCTCTGGCAACAAAAAGCATCTTAAAGCTTAATATCAATTCCGCAAGTCAGATCCGCAGGTCAATGGTTGTTTTCGTTGAAAAACCCTTCAATTCTCAATCGTTCCATTTGCATTATACATCGATAATCGCAATATCGTTTCCAACATTCATGTCGATATTTTATTCCCAGTCAGCATCGTAAACAGATCTGGTTGATTAAATCGCAACACAGGGTTATAAGGGAGGATTTAAATAAAGATAACGAGCCGGTCCGTGTCGCGACCGTTCCGTTTCATATTCATTAATTATTTCATAGAAACGGAGAAGAAAGCTTCTCTAGAAACGGTCTTTGCTCGTCGAACCATTATGGCCTCTTTTTCCATCGCGTTCTGCCTATTACTTCTGCTCCCGCAGCACTCATCTTTTATAGCCGTTTCCCTCTTCCGTTCCGATGTTTTCCTTTATCTCGAAGCGCGTGTTCCGACTGGGGATCGATACCGAAGCGATTTCACTCCTGAAAATTGCTCCTTCCTTTTTTTTTACGAATTGTTGTTCCTCGCGTTGCAGACGTCTGCGGCTTTAATTGTCGGCAAAAATGGATTAACGGGAATTAGGTTCTCGGGTTGAATCGAAACGAGAGGAATCCACTTTCGAAGACGTTTTTGCGCACCGTCGATTCACCTCAATCTCGACTTCCGTTTTACCCGCGGAATTCCTCTTGCGAACGGAGAATACCAAATGGGCGAAATCTTCGGAGAAAGTATTAGATTCGACGGGGAATTTACGACCGTTTCAGGAGCGACGAATTTATTACGTGCGTGGTACGCTGCCATTTTTAATTTTGACGTTTGATTTCTTTTAGACTTTTTTAGTTGGGAGTTTTTTTTAATTATTTTCTTTTTTATACTTCTTTCCTTTTTATGTGTTTATGTATACATTTCTCTTCATATTATATTTATATTATATACTTTTCATATTTTCACATTATATTTTTGGGCATGTATATTTTTATTTTAAAAGTGCGCCATGAATGTGTGGAGTGCTTAAAGAGTGCGTCAGGAGTGCGTCACGAATATATCAAGAGTGCGTCACGAGTGTGTCACGAATGCGTCACGAATGCGTCAGGAGTGCGTCACGAATATATCAAGAGTGCGTCGCGAATGCGTCAGGAGTGTGTCACGAATACATCAAAAGTTTTTAACAAAATTTCATTCTTTCTTTTAACAAAATTTTATTCATTTCAAAAGAATTTCATTGTTTCTTGTTCTAAATACTTCATTCTTGTTTTCAGAAAAGAACAAAAACGAAACTTGACCAACATTCCCTCAGAAAGAACAATAAAGCTAAAATACCAGAGTTTGATCGACTCCTCTAAAGAGCTACTTTGTGAACGTTAATTAACTGATTGTTAATTAACGAACGGTTTGAAACAGAGCGATATCAGACCATAGGAATCTGAATTCAGCGATGAATGACACCTTTACAAATCGTATTTATAGGTAGACGAACGACTTTATGATATTAAAACTGTGATTGATGAATATTTCTTCCGGAATTCGAACCATTTAGCTGCTAATGAATAATATTATAACGTCATAACAGTAATTGATGAATAAAGCTTTTTGAAATGAAACCGTTTAGCGGTTCGCAGCTAACGGTATTTAAAGTTTATGGGCAAAGCATCTCAGTAATTGGAAATGAAGGTAAATTATTTGAAATATTCAAGGATTTTCGTATCTATACAAAATTTCACGTAATTTATCACTCCTGCGATAGTTTCTACGATTTAAAATTTTTATGTTCAAATATTCTTTCAGTTAATCATTGTAAATAACAATTTTTTATTTAAGTTATGGGCAATAATTTAAGTAGCAATATTGAATACAATTTATTCTGATATACATATATTATGATTTTCAAATTAATATACCACAATACAATTAATTGCATGTGAATTTTACAACAAGATAATCACTACAAAATAACAAAAAATTCGGCAGTATTTTTCATCAAATTTAACTCGAAATTTAACTTTAAAATCAGCGATTCAACGAATTTCGCAATACCCCGACAATAGTTCGTTAATTACAGTTAGTCGAACGACTAAAGTACACCGCAATTGAAGGCTGTTTGCTTAATGAAGATACCCGCAAACGAGTCTAATTTGTTATCTCGAACCGCGCAATAAAGGGGTGCGTTTTTTAAACGGGAACGACGGTTTAAAAGTCCCGCCGCTACATTTGACTAATGAGGAGGACGACAAGAAGAAGCACCGTAGGGTCCTCGTGAACGAAAATAAAATTTACCCTGTGATCGAGTAAACAAAGATTAATCATAGCTCGAGGCGCGCGAGGGGAGAGACTTAATTTCGACAAGAAAACTCATTCGTCTCGTTCGCGTCCTGGACGTCAGCTTTTGTTAATTATTTTTATTCGATCTATCTTCTCGGATCTGAAGTTTTTCCTTTCCCTCTTTTCTATCTGTTTGCGGTATTAATATTTTTTCTGCCGGTGATTATATTTTTCTGTAAATACTACATTCATGTTGAAATGTAACATATAATTTTTTAAATTTGTGGAATTTTGAGAATTTAGAGAATATTGAAAATTTGGGGAATTTACAGAGTTGTGAGAAATACAAAAACCCTGTATAATATACATTAAAATGTTATATGTACATTTTCTACCGTCACTCTGAGCCCCCAGCAAAATTTATGCAAATGGCTATTTAAGATAACAAAAGCCTTCATGTAAATTGGCTTCTTAAAGATAAAAAAAAGAGGGAGTCGATTCTTACGTCGAAGATAAGAAGTTTGAGCTTCTGCAACGAGATTTTATCGACTTTAGGGTCGAAACACAAAGGTGGGGTTTAAATTTACTTACCACCCTCTATGGAGATCGGTGTGATCGTAGTGTCACCCCCTTTGATCTGCACGTTTCCGCGATACCAAACGATCGTCGCAGCAGGCTTCGCAGATCTAACAACGCATTCCAAACGTCGGGATTCGCCAACCTTTACCTCGATCTTCTTCTTGTTTGGATAATTACTGATTTCAACCTTCTGAGGACGTGCTGTAACAAGAACAAATCAATTTACGTTAGTACGATTTAATATGGAACAGAGTATAAGCATTCTGACACACAGATACAGGGCCATTATACATTTTCAGAATTTTTCACGTTTCTCGTAAAAGGCCTGTTCAAATTGTAATTATGTAATTTATTAGCTACCATGATTACTACTGTACATTAACACATGTTAATATCTTGCATCGTGGGTGCGTCACGAGTGCGTCAAAATTGCATTGTGGGTGCGTCACGAGTGCGTCAAGATTGCGTTGTGGGTGCGTCACGAGTGCGTCAAGATTGCGTTGTGGGTGCGTCACGAGTGCGTCAGGAGTACATCGTGGGTGCGTCACGAGTGCGTCACAAGTTCGTCAGAACTGTATCGTGGGTGCGTCACCAGTGCGTCAGGAGTGCACCATGAGTGCGTCACGAGTGCGTCACAAATGCGTTGAGAGTGCGTCACGGATACGTCAAAAGTATTTAGTAATAATTTTGACCTCAGACAATTATCCATATATCATAATTATAGCCATGAAATTTAACATGGTACTCGATGGCCAGGCCACAAAATGGCGGCCTGCCGACAAAAATTTAGTCGTCCGGATCCACGTTTGTAACAAACGTTCCCCGTAATACTTCAAGCAAGACGTATAAAGTGTTTATTATCAAGCACGCCAATAAGTTCGCGTTAATAAATGATCGAACGAGTGTCTCCCGTTTTTTTTCTCCTCCTATCGTTTCGCATTATTAATATCCGCTCCAGATCCGTTAAACACGCCCGAGGCTCCAGTTAACGCCTTTGAACGTGAGAAATTAGTTTCACCCCATTTCATTTTTCTTAACAGTCCTCGAAGAGAGAACGAGGAAGAACAATTTCTCTCGATTCCAGGAAAACCGTGTTCTAAATCGCGCGTCGAATCAAACGGTGCCTCTTTTTTCCTCTCGGCGAAGCATCATTTATCCATCAGCAGACATGTTTCAATGAAATTCAATCTTCCCTTCGTTTCTTGAATTTCGCCTGTTTTATTTCGCCGGCCCTCCTCTCATCTTCCCTTTCATTCATCCACGTCGTGTCTAGTTTTCATTCCTCCCGCATGAGATTTTGATGCGAACGTTGAAAAATTCTTTTGATTTTACATTGCGATCGTGTAATAATATGTTACTGTCTGGTACGATCATATTGTCGAGTTTAATAATTTTGTATAGGGTTATATTGTTTTATACATATGTATATTTATAACATTATACAACTGTATAATTTTTATTAATGTTTCATTTTTTAATATTATACTATTTCGTATAATAATACTTCATCGTTGGAATATGTTAATCGTTCGTTATTACAAAGATAAATTACTGGACAATAATATTGTTCAGTATAGTAATGTTGTACATTAATACTGTATAATAATGGTGCATAATAATATTCTATAATTACTGTCAAAAATAATAATAATGTGTAATAAAATTGTTTAATATAATAATGCCATATTCAATGTAATAATACTGTGTCATGATACTGCATAGTATAATAATACTATGTATATGTATCATCGTACTATATTCATATGTATACATATTCTCATTTAAACTTGTAAATATTCAGAAATTAAACAATTTTCAAATTTGGTAATTTTGAAATTTGTAAAGTTGGAAATGAAGAAATGTTGAATTTTCGAAATCGTGGACTGAGAATTTAAGGATTTGGGAAATTTGCAATATTGGAAATTCATAATTTAGGAATTTTTGAATTTTTGAACTGTAAAATTTTAATGTTAAAATTGAAATTCAGAGAATTGGGAAATTGGGGAATTAGGAAATTGGGAAATTGAAAAATTGGAAAATTGGAAAATGGAAAATGGATAATGGAAAAAATGGAAAAATTGGGAAATTGGGGATTAGGAAGTAGGGAAATTGGAAAATGAAGAATTGGAGAAACTGTGAAATTGGAAAATTTGGAAATTGGGGAATTAGTAAGTTGGAAAATTGGAAAATGGGGAAATAGAAAACTGAAAAGTTGGAAAATTGAAAAAATGTGGAAATTGGGAAAGTGAAAATTGGACAACTGGAAAACTTGAAAGTTGGAAAATAGGAAAACCGAAAAAATGGAAAACTGGAAAACGAGAAAATTGAAAAATTAGAAATCCAAACATCCACAAATTCACAATTTCAAAAATCCTCAAACTTAAAATACAAAGAACCTAAAAACAGCAGAGAACAAACAAAGGTACCTTTACCAATCACAAATCAGTTTGAAAAGCCTTCAACCAATTCCCCCCGTTCCTTCTCGTTGAATTGCTCATTTGTAGACCCAGGTACACCGAATTCCATTCCCCATTTCAATTACCGAATATATCATCCCGATCCCCTTCCCTTAACAAACGAGGTTGCTCTTTTTCAGCGGTTTGTCCGAGCGTTCGCGAGAATTTATCGCGTTGCAGTCCTAATTCCCTTAGTAGAGGGCTATCGATAACGTTCCAGATCCTTATATACAGCCGCGGGCAAAAAATGTCCGGAAAACCCGTGGAAAAATTAAAGATTCCCTCCTTTCCTCTGACTTTTTCCTCTTAATCCGCGCTTAAGACGACTTACAGTTTCAACGCGCAAAAACGAAAGCAGACGAATGTTCTGACCTCCATTTTCGTCGCGAAGAAAGCCGTTGGGAACGCGGCTTGTTCTTCGCGGTACAATTACACGGAAACGTAAAGGTATTCGGCGAATAATAGACGCCATATTTCCATTCGGTGTCCACCGCGATAACAGCATCGCCAGACCGTGTTTTCCATTCTCTGTAGCCGCGTGCTTAAACGACCGTTCCTTTTTCCACCCCTAATTTCGCTTTGCTCCTCCATCTGCAACCATCTTGTATTTCCGCCCAGGATCTTCGCCCGCGTCACTTTTTCTCCTTGCCGACGCTCCTTTCTTCTCTTACTTGTTTCTTTAATGGCGGCTGTTTCCTTCTATGACATGGTCTTTACTGCAGGTGCGTTTGATTACGTTCAGATTACCAAATTTTTATGTTTTCAAATTACAAGTCTTTCAGATTCTACTGTTTTTAATACTTGTATACTTGAATAATTGAATATCTGAGTAATTGAATAATTGAATAATTGAAAAATTGAATAATTGAATAATTGAATAATTGAATAATTGAATACTTGAATACTTGAATACTTGAATACTTGAATACTTGAATACTTGAATACTTGAATACTTGAATACTTGAATACTTGAATACTTGAATACTTGAATACTTGAATACTTGAATACTTGAATACTTGAATACTTGAATACTTGAATACTTGAATACTTGAATACTTGAATACTTGAATACTTGAATACTTGAATACTTGAATACTTGAATACTTGAATACTTGAATACTTGAATACTTGAATACTTGAATACTTGAATACTTGAATACTTGAATACTTGAATACGTGAATACTTGAATACTTGAATCTTTAATATCGAATTACTAAAACATCCTCCTAAATTCCCACAATTTTCAACACAAATTTCCCAGCAATAAAACTGTGAAGCTCCCTAATTTGTTCGAAAATTTCTTTCTACGAATTTATTAATTTGATATATATAATTTTTCCCCGATTATATTTAAAATACTTCACTGAAATTATTTCCAACGTCTTCATCCCAACAAGGCAGAACCGATTTCACTAAAAACAAGACTCCCTTCGCAAGCAATTCAGTACCATTTACTCGGATGACTCGTGCCGTATTTCTTTCACGGTAGATTACGGGAACCTTCGGAAAATCGAGGGGACAATATCACCGTGAAATTGTACTACGCTTCATTCCCGTGACTCATTGTCCCTTGAAAACAAGCGGGATTAAACGTATATACAACTTCTTTTCGAAGGAAACAAAAATTTTCGCCTGACAGCGAGAGGAAGTGAAAAGGAAGTCCTTTGTGTGAGGAGAGCAGACATGCGATTGTAGATAAATTTCGATAATATCGATAATATTATGGGAATATTAAGGAGAATGGAGGGTGATCGAAATAGTAATTAATTTTCAACTTCCAAATTTCAAAGTTTTGACCAGGTACATTTCTGAATTCTTCAAAACCAGAATTATCATTTTCTTGAGTTTTCAGGTCCTACAATTATGAAATTTTTAGGAGCAGTATTTCTGAATTTTGCGAACCCATTTTGGAATTTTCAAAACATAAAATTAGGAAATTTTAGAACCTGCACACAGAGCATGCATGAAAGATGAACCCGCGGGTAAAAATAAGCTAAAACCGTCGATGAAGCACCGATAAGAAATTCGTCCCTTGTGAAATCTCCACCTGGCCGAATAATACGAGACGTTCGAACGTTCTGCACCGACATTTTTCCCGGGTGGCCGTTGATAAAGGACCCGTAAAAGAGACAAAGGACATTCATCATCAGCTATATTTCCAATGCGACATTAACGTCGTCGCGTACAGAATAATGGAGATCGTAACGATGGTTCCAGAGCGCCGGCTCGATTTATAGTTTCCATCCAGCTTCGTGGCCACCACGAATTATAATATTAATTGGCGCGACCCAGATTTCGATTCTGCGCCATAACCAGCCTGACTTGCCGAAGGTTGACACTGCATGGCCGAGCATGTTTGCTCGAAACACACTCGAAACATCCACCTACTTCCTGATGAGATTCGTCGATGGTTTATACCGGTGACGAAACCACTTTGCTTTGTCGTCCACCTGCACCTCTCACGTCATGCATTATTAACGTCGTTTATAGTGTTTCCGTTTCGATGGCTACCAATCCTCAGCTCATCAATTTTGACCCTCGGTCAGTTCTTTCATTGTTAATTCCTTGCTACTTTACTGTTCTTTGTACATATTTGCTTGGTGTGTACGGACTGCGAGATAATTGTGGGTTTAGTGATTGAGGAAGGTTATCGTGTACGTGATTTATTTTTTATTTTTACGTTCTTAGGGGGTAATCATTGTTTATAGTATAGTAGGTGATAAGTAGTATAGTAATATAGTAGTATAGTAGTATAGTAGTATAGTAGTATAGTAGTATAGTAGTATAGTAGTATAGTAGTATAGTAGTATAGTAGTATAGTAGTATAGTAGTATAGTAGTATAGTAGTAAAATAGTATAGTAGTATAATAGTATAATAGTATAGTAGTATAGTAGTAGTATAGTAGTAGTATAGTAGTAGTATAGTAGTAGTATAGTAGTATAGTAGTATAGTAGTATAGTAGTATAGTAGTAGTACAGTAGTAGTACAGTAGTAGTACAGTAGTAGTACAGTAGTAGTATAGCAGTAGTATAGTATAATGTACTGTACTAATATTAAACTACTATAATATTACAGTGGTATATTATGTACTATACTGGTATAATACTACTACAATATACGTCTGTATGTATTACTATATTACTATGAAAGTATAGTGTATTCTGCACTAGTATGATATTAGTATAGCACATTATTAACTGTACTAGTACAATATTAGAATAGTATATTGTTAACAGTAATGTTAGTATAGGATATTGCTATTATTAATATTTACTATACTAGTATTATTATTGTAAAGTAACAATGTAGTGACATCATTAACAATTAAAAAATTTCAGAATTCCAGAATTCCAGTTCCCAAATTCCAAAATTCCAAAATTCCAGAATTTCATAATTCCACAATTCATAATTTCCAAAATTCTAAAATTCCAAATTTCTAAATTCCCAAATTTCGAAATTTCCAAATTCCAGAATTCTAGAATTCCAAAATTATAAAATTCCAAATTCCAAAATCCCAAAATTCCCAAATCCCAAAATTCCCAAATCCCAAAATTCCCAAATCCCAAAATTCCCAAAATTCCCAAATCCCAAAATTCCCAAATCCCAAAATTCCCAAATCCCAAAATTCCTAAATCCCAAAATTCCCAAAATTCCCAAAATCTTACAATCCTAAACTAAAAAATTCCACCTTCCCAAAATCTCAAATCTCCATCCTCCAAAATTCTCAAAATACCAAACAAAAAAATGATCTTCAAAAATTCCATCTATCAGATCCGGAAGTTCTGCCACCTCAAAAGCTAGATCTCCAATATCAAAACCCAAAGTCAACGTGCACATATTTCGACTAAACCGGTTCCCTCCATCAAAGCGTTTTATTATCACATGATTTGCATACGTTTCGCTGTTGCGTGTCGAATTATGCATAATTATCCGCAATTATCGTAGGACTCAAAGGGTGGCTTTCATCTTTTGGACACCGGGGTAAACTGTTAACAGCTGTTACAGCCGCGAGCGAGCTGTTTAACTCTCCAAGTATGTAACACGAAGAATCTCGAGCGACGTAATTAGTTTCCACGGTATATTTCAAAGCTATTGATGTTTGCCAGCAAGGAATTTCCGTGCTACGTGAACTCAATGCGATGAAACGCGGAATATTAATAAAAGTACCCCCTTTGAACGGCTATTTAAAATTTCAAAGCGTTTGTGGTCACTAAGAGCTTAATGAATACGAAAGATAACGTTTAAGTTGTATCTGCAATATATGAGATGTAAGGGACTAATCGCCGTCACTTAACTTTATCTTTAACAAGTCTACTGTTCAAATGTCTTATTCATTTCTTAAGAAGTACTAGCACCTATTTAAAAATTGTTATAAATTTATTTATGAAGTTTGTTATTAATTCCATCAATTATTACACTTTTATATTATTTTATTTGTTGTAATTGTTCATTTTATTCATGGCAAACATTTCTAAATTTTTCTGTTACAATGTGCTTCAAATGCTTTCATTATATTGCACACGTTAAATATCGTTCGAAATGCAGTTGTCATTTTGGTACGGTCAGAATTTTTAATATTTCATCGGCTGTGTACACGATATCCGGTTAAATTTTGAAGGAATTTCATAATAAATCGTGTTTGCGATACGGCCACCTTAAACAGAAATTAATATTTGCTATTGCGAAATGCACAATCGACCGAATCGACTGAAATAACAGGAACGTTAACCTGGAATCAAATAGTTTGCGAATATAGGAAATTTACCGATGAATTTTGATATAACGGATTAATATGCTCGTTAAAGCTGAACGAAAATTGATACCGTAATCAGCTTTTAACCATTTTGAATACGTTAAATGAAAATGAAAAAAATTAAAAATAAAGTGTGAATTATACTTTGTATACGATTAAATTCTGTTATAAATATTCTTTATTTATTAAATTTCATATTTCAATTAATAAAAATGAAATTTCGCGCCGAAATTCTCTCCATGGTCCGTCATCTGAGGTGAAGATGACGGACCATGGAGAGAGCGCTATTTAAACGCTCATCGTTTCTCGACGCAGGGCGTTGCGTTGAGCGTCCGAATCAAGTCCTCGGTTAATTATCGCTTTAATTATGTCGATCGATTCAACTTCCGGGTCTAAACGAAGCTTGATACAACGCGGGCGAGCAGAATTTTAATTGGAGACGCGGAAACGCACCGATCTCTCGAGCGATCTCGTTGTTTTTCGACCACGCTCCTACAGAACCGCGCTTTAATTTCCTTCTAACGAGGCGTACTCGTTAAGAAACTTTCTGAACGTTTCGGTGGGGCGATGTGTCCATTTTCGCGTGTGTGCTCAACGCGTGGAAACGTTAACGTCGAAACGAGATCTCGTACATAAACCGAGTAGCTCTCGCGGCGACGAGCAAAGCCGGACTGAAACTTTGACGGGGGGGAAAAAAACATCTGAGCACGTTGAAAAATTGAAAATAGGAGTAAAAAAAAGATCGGAAAACCGGCAAAACGAAAAAAGACGCTGAAATTCTGAAGAGGGACGCGTTTAGTGGCTTTTAGTTTCGTGGAACGAATCCTTTGAGCAGCATAATTTGAAAGGCTTTATTAACTTTGTCCGTTTCATTCGAAGCTTTTTGCTACGATTTGCCGTCGCCTCTCCTTTTTTTTTCGCAGCGCGATATGCGATGTAATTAGTGTACTGATGTTCCGCGGTATTTTCTGAACTGCCGTGTAATTTTGATATTTCGCGAGCACGCTTTTTGAACGTGTCATCCAGCGACTCTCTTGAGTGCAATTTCTTCTTTAATCTTTTCCGAGCACGAAGAAGACGTTCTCTGTTCTCTTTGAAAAATATCTGGATTGTTGCGAGATATGAGTTTTAAGACGGTTTTCAACTTTCGTGAACTTGGGGTAGTTTGTTGTGGAACTTCTGACATTTTAAATACTGCGTTATTCAAACTGGAAGAGTAGCATATTTTTAGATTTTATATTTTAGAAATGTCTGGTTACTAAATATCTGAGTTAGGTAATTACAAATTACAAAATTATCAAATTAGTAGATTGGGAAGTTATCAATTTACCATGTCAGAAAGTTAGTAAATTATCAAGTCACCAAGTTACCAAGTTATCAAACTATCAAACTATCAAATAACTGTATTACCAAGTTCCCAATATTGAAGTAACCAAAATGCCGACTTCTCAACACGATAAATTCGAAATTTATTTGAATCACACTCTCACGCCACAAACTTGCATCGTATTTTTGGTGTTTGCAATGTCCACACGATACGCGACAACTGTGTACATATCTTCAACAGTACACGTTGTTACGTATCGACGGTTTCCACTTTGAAGCAGAACGTTCAAAACGGGAAACTGTAGAATGTAAAGGTTGGAAAAGTGTACTGACGAGTAAGCTTTATACAGTTCGAGACCAGTTGGAAAGTACAGCACCCACTACAGAACAACTCGTACCCCGTGCGATCGTCTTATTTCACGGCCAGACCGGTGAAAATACGGCATTTACCAACGGTTGGCCATATCCGTGTCACGGCAAAAGAAACGACCTCTATTCTGAAGGAAAAGCTGAGAGAACCGGAAAACTCCTGACCTATTTTCTCAGCAAGAGTGTTCCATCGGTTTAATGTCCAACCACGTGCACCGTTGTTAATGTGTTACTTACAACCTACGTGTCTCCGTGCACGTACAGGGTGTTCCATAAATATACAACTCGGGAATTTTATGTGAAAAAGTTAGTTTAAAGGAACGAAATTTTTTCTTCCGAAATAAAGTTTCTCGTCATAACGTGCTTGTAATAGATATCGTTACAACAGAGTCGGAAAAAATTCTTCGTTCGAGCTGCATTATTCGCAATCATACTAAAGCACCGTGAGTGCTCCACCAAACAAATGTACTCAACGATTATTTAACCTCGATCTTCTCGAAAATTATGTTGCAGATAAACAAAGTTTATCGTACATTTTAGACGTACTTTTTTATTCAGAATCATTCTACACCCGGCTGTGTTACGATTTACGGAACACTCTGTATGTGTGTGTGTTTGAACACACCTGGCCACATGCATTATTCACGGATACTTTGCATTACTTGACGGAACATCACACTAACGTCGATTACGTCGGACGAAGTGAAGCTGCCTCATAAAAGCTGATGCTGTTGTTGTTATTCGTTGCTCTCTGTTTGATACGTTTAACCCTTAGAGTTTAGAGCTCAACGGATGTATATATACGCACGTTAAGCACTGTTGTTGCAGCCTAAAAGCGCATTTATCCGCTTGGCTTAGAATTATATCGCCATTGCTATAACATTATGGCGGACGAACAGTGGCGAGCATTAGGTTCTATGGGAAAAGTGGCGATGTAAAAAAAAGCCTCACTATTCTTCGCTGGTTAGTTTATGAAACTGCTTTTTTAGGTTCTGGAAGTTGGGAGGGGTAGATTTTTAAAGGGTGAGTTTGAAAATTTGGAGATTCTGGGGATTTTAGAAAAACTTGGGAATTTGGGGAGTAGATAATTTAGGGATTTGTGATTTAAAGATGCAGAAATTTGAGAATTTAGGAATTTAGGAAGTTAGGGATTTAGGAAGATAGGCATTTAGAAAGTTAGGGATTTAGGAAATTAGGGATTTAGAAATTTAATCATTTGCTGATTTATTAATTTAAGAATCAGAGAATTTGGAAATTTGGAAATATAAGAATTTGAGACTTTGAATATTAAAAAATTTAGAAGTTTGAAAATTTATAAATTTGACAAATTTTAATATTTTAAATTTAGAAATAGAAAACATGGAAATGCAATTTAAAAATTTCTACACTTCAACTTTAATTTAAAAGCATGAAATTTGATATAAAATGAAAAAACGTAAATGAAAAATATCTACAGCATCAAATACAAAAACTGCAAGTTGAAGGTGTATTTCTCAATTGCAATTCAGATCACATTTCTCGGTATCTGGGATAAAAATAAACTGTCGATCGATTATCGACGAATCTAATCAATTGCAGCGCCATCAACGTCGCTGCAACGAGACTTCCTTAACAAGATGGAGGGCGAGAAGCTCGTGACTCTTGACAGACGGGAAATTATTAGTTTTCTGCCGCGACGCGAAAAGAGTTTCGTCGGCAAAGCTCTCTCCTTTTCCTCGCGATTTCTCGTCCGTGTGTTTCCGTTGCTCAAACAATCCGAGAAACTTTCGAGACGTGCACACCTCGTGCACTCGATATCGTCCTCAAATCCCGTGGCGATTCACTATTCGCTCATTCAATTATCACTAAAGCCTGAAACAGTTTCCTGCACTTCCCTATTTCGTTCCCAAACGCAACGCGCGAATTCCACCCTCATCGTTTCATTTCTCCCTCGATCCGGCAATATTGCGGTACTTCCGGTTCACTATCCTAGAAAATGCAACGCGGAAATCGTAAAACAAATCATCGTTCAATTTCGTTACAGCCGATGGGAACGAAACAAAAGGGAAAAATGCAGATCGCTTCATTCGTGCATGCGTACGTAAATAGTGGAATTAATTGAAGCGAAATATTTGTTACTGAGAGTTTGTTTTTCTTGTGCAAATAAACTTTATACCGTGGAATATTATAATAAAATACATGGTGGTAATAAACTTTATACTATGGAATATTATAATAAAATACATGGTGGTAATAAACTTTATACGAGACTACGGAATACTATAATAAAATATACGAATAATACATATTGTTATACTGTGTATAACTATCGTGCGCAGTAGACGACTGCGCATAATCAGCGTGCGCAGTAAACCACTGCGCACATGTTTTATATTAGAGGTAATTTAAAAAGAATTTCTTTAAAAGGTAATTAATTCTAATTTCATACTGTACTATAACATATTATAATAATAACATATTAAAAATGTGTCTAACAAAGTATAATTTAAATAAAATATGGTTGCAAAAATGCAACTAACAATGAAAAAATTGCTATGAACTGTTACCCCTTGAAAATTGTTTCGTTATGAAGTCAAATTTAATACTGCAACAAATTTAACGCAAAGGAAAAAGGTTGGATCTACCAGCCTGGAAGATTAACCTTTTAACAAGCATTTTGCTTCGTAAAATTATACCGTGAACCTCGAAAGTTTCTGAAATTTCAGAAGAATATTCCCAGCAATACTTTAAACAAAGGAGGCTCTTAGAAAACGGTAGTTCTGGTAAAAGAAGTTCTCGTGATACCTGACAGAACAAATTCTCTTTTTTTTTTCGGCACACAGCAAATGCATGTTAGAGAGGTTCGTAACTATCTGTTCGTGCGTTACTATCCGAGAATCATGAATTTTTATAAAGCCCGATAAGAATAGGTAGGAACTTTGTTCCCTTTATCTGTCTAAAGTTTAATAAGACAGTCACGGAATTCATGAAAATTTTTTCAACGAAACCAGTCCAGTCCAGCATGCTTTCCGGGATAATACAGCCTCTTTTTTTCGCAATTTTCTCCGCGAGAGGGGCGAGCGACGTGTGCGAATCTGAATAATAAAGAGTATCGAAGGCGTTCTATAAACAGGGAGTTCTATGAATAAAAAAAGGTCAACCGTTACGGTGCCTTTAAAAAGGAGAAAAGATAATGGTATTCCGTGCACGGAGATCTAAAAATTCCAGCATCTGAAATACTAACTCACAGCTTGCGAATATTTTCACGATTTAAGAAGTTGAAAACGCGGCTATTGGGAACTTTATGCGTTTTGAATGCTCGGAATTCGATGTTTACATAGTTGGAAATTTCGAAAGTTAGACATTTTTTATTTTAGTGTACGAATTTTACTGTACTTATAAACATTCAAATTTGGAAATCTGCAAATTTCAGTATTTCAAAATTTAAAAACACATTATTCTGAGAGTTACTAAATTTCTAAATTCCCAAATCAGAAGGCTAAGAAACTTCTGCGATTAACAATTTGTAAATCCCGCAACTTCTAAATATCTGGCAGTACACAACAAAACAAGTTCCGAAATCTTTCAGGGCTTAAGAACACTCTACTTATCCGACTCGAAAATTCCATGAATAAAATGTCAGAAAGTTTTCGAGCTAATTTCCAAAAAATTTGAAACTTCCCGATCCCTTATTTTATAAAGAAACGACGTATAACTTATTCTAAAAAAGTATGGGCTTAATTTCAACTTTATAACAATTCAAAACTTTTTCCATTTTATGTAACTAAACGTGCAGTCCCTGGCCATTACCATTACAAATTTTCAGAATTTTTCACGTTTTCTGTAAAAGGCATTCGTGACGCACTCTTGACGCACTTTTGACGTATTCGTGACGATATTGTCCCGCCTCCGGAGCCCCTAGCGCAGGAAAATATCGAGATTCACTGCAAATTTATTAGGTTTAAGAGGTTTCAAGGTTAGGGTAGGTTATTATTATAATATTATTTTGTAGTTTTAACTGTAGTTTTGTGGAAATTATAGGACGTTTCATTTTGGGAGTCTGATGCAAAATAAATAAAAAAAAAAGTATGTAAAAAATTTGAAAGTCGATATTAAGAAAATGTGATATTGGGTAGCATGTTGTAATAAGGAACGAGTTAGAAGCTGGTATGGGTCTTACGTATGCAAATAATCCACAGTATATTGTACTAATAATGCACCATATGGCAGACACTATACGACATTACATCGAGATAATGCGATACGCATGTAAATTCGGGTAATACCTATACATACACAATGTAGAAATTCTCAAAGATACAGCTGAATCGTCCGATATTATGTAGATAATAATTCGTGAATTGAATGGCAAATGTAATATACGAGAATATTGGAACAATAACCGATGTGAATGAACAGCTCTGCTGCAGAATTAGCCCGATAACCGAGGAGAATATTGCATGTGACTAAATGGGGTATGAAGAGTTTGAGAAAGAATTTAAAGAGAGCAAAATGGAGGACGAGGGAAACGGAACAATGGAGAAAAATATTGGTTCGAAATTATGATTTATTAAAAGGTAATTTTAGTTTATTAAAATGCGTAACACCGAAATGTCATAGCTGAAATTTACAAATCGAATTCATTTTGCAAAATAGATACGGTAACAAATACGGAGTGTCAAATATTAATGTGAATAACTGTATACAGGGTGATTCAGCTCCGAATTACTCGGTATTAAAAAATAGTTGTAACAAAAGTGCGATACGAAGAGAAGAAGAACGTAATAATCAGTACAGCTATTTGACCTCCCCGGAGGTCAGTTTTTTGGTAGTAACAGTAACGCAGTTAGAAAGAGTATTGAACGCTAAATAAAAAAGTATTAAGGTACACAGGTTCAAAAATGAATTTCCGAGATATTAGCTACGGTCCCGCGTTTTAAAACGTAGGGTCCAAAATTATGACCGATCAGTTTAAAACCGTACAAACGGCAACAAATACGGAACAGTGTCCGAATATTAACGAAAGTATGTCCCCATCGAAGAATAATTATCGATGCGACAATTTACGACGGTTTAAAGGAACAACCCCGTTTTCATCGATACTACTTTAATATCCAAATATTACCGTAAGCTTGAAGGTGTGAAGTAACGTGACTCGATATGCAATTATAAGGCAAGAGATTAATCCTCTCATCCGGCGAAACACGTGGTGGGCCGGTCCTTTAATAATTCACAATTCGCCGAGGACACGCATCCTCTGATGCAACGTATCATTCCCGTGTCACGAGTTTATTAAGTGTATTAAGCACGGGTCTATCCGTTGACCCGGATAATGCACGTATCCACAATGCACGCTATTTAACGAGCGCATAATAAGCGAACGCGCGGAGCTTTCTGTTTCGCACGCTGCGTCACGTGCTCGATATTTGTTCTCCTCTAATAAAGCCGCGTCCCGGATAAAACCGGAGGATCAACCTAGGGAAAGCCTTTGGGGATCGAGAAAAGTTTCTCCGAGGGATGATCGTGGCTGGAATTCGCGAGTTGCGACGCGACTTCCGATTCGTTCGTATCTTTCAATCGTAATTGTCGGGATCCTGTTTGCCGATCTGAGTTTAC
This sequence comes from Megachile ligniseca, assembly GCA_945859555.1. NCBI lineage: Eukaryota > Metazoa > Arthropoda > Insecta > Hymenoptera > Megachilidae > Megachile > Megachile ligniseca. The sequence continues at coordinate 6,035,001 of OX243792.1, forward strand.
TTTAAGCCGTTGATAAAGGCGGATGGGAGATGAAATGGCCGATCGTGGACCGGAATTTTATCGGATTCCATGGCGGAACCGAGTTATCGTCTGCCAAATTGAGACGATTCAATTGAAAGTTCAGGGAAAGGTAAATGTACCCATTAAGGTTATATTTATTTATTTAGCGAAACTCTGATATTCTGCTTAGTTAAATTACCGTCAAAAAATGTTCATGCCTTAAATGGAAAGGAAGGAAACGTTTGGTGTAACATTTTGATCACTTCTTTCTTGTCCCGCCTCAGGAGCCCCTAGCGCAGGAAAATATCGAGACTCACTGCAAATTTATTAGATTTAAGTAGTTTAAATTCCTAAACTTTCGAATGTTCTAAATCTCACATACATTCATGTAATGTATACATTTTTGTACATTTGCATGTTTCTTTTTTGTCAGTGAATTATGTAACGAGGAAATAGATGTCCACCCAGAAATATTGCACATAAATTCATTTAATGAAATCAAAACGTGAAAACAGCTTAATGTACCACGGTGTTATAATGATGATGGTAATAATAATAATACTATAATAATTATAATTGCCAACGTCACAAATATTACAGAACCCAAAAGTGATAAATCAGCCCGAATTTTTTCGGATTTAATATTTTTCGGGTAAACTTAAAAGTCGGCAAACATTTCCACGCTTTTTGGGGATGCGGGAAACATTGGAGCGGAAAAAAACGGACCTTTGACATTTAGCTCAACGGATATTTACTCAAAAATTGATTTTTTTTACGACCACTCTATTTTAATTACGCTTTTACTTCAAATAACACGAAAATGGAAAATATTTTAATAATAAAAGAACGATGAGTTTTGTAATTAGTTGCGGTAATCAGAAACTGGGAGTAGCTTAAATGAAAAACAAATATTAATTTTTAGTTTTAATAATATTTAATGGGAAATATTAAAGCATGGTTTTTTTGTAATTAAATAATATTTCGGATTAAATTAGAAAGAGAGGAGATTTTTCTTATATTATTAATTAATTACTAATTTGTTGTATTTTGTGTTTTTTTTGTCGATTAAATATTGTATACAATTTCTATGTTGTTTCAAGTAAAAATTTACTTAAATGATAAAAATGATAAAATAATTATTAAATACTTGAAAAGTAATAATTCTTTGAATAACAATAAAAAAGATTCAATCAAGAATTTTAAATAATTTATTATTTTCCTTTCAAATAAAAATCCATTAGGTATATTGCCGGAAATTCGACGTTTATCAACTGTATACTCAGCACTGAATTACTATGCGTTCTACATAAAAACCGTAAAAAATAGAGTATTATAGAATACTAGAAAATAGATACTGTATTTTCTTGAAGAATGATACAACGAAGACCTGTCCTCATTATAAGCCAACAATTCTTCCAATATCAAAAATCATCCGCTCCCCGAGTTTTCCTAGTTTTAACAAAATGGAACGAACGGCAGTCTTTCACCTACTCTCGACTCGCTCGGGTTAAGTCCTCAAAATAAAAAGTCATCGCTCTAAAGCACCGACTATTGTTCAATCGACCTATATTTCTCTAACCGGGACGAGAACTCAGACAATCTCTCGGAAAACACACTTCCTGTGCGTCGTTATACATCATATCAACCAAATAATTATCATAATGAAAGAGATACAAACTTCTTTGTCCAAAATATCTAACCTCTGATTCGGCAGCCATCTTCTTTCGACGGAACCATTTTGTTTTTCATGCAGATTCACTGGAACGTTTTGTACTTTCTAAGTTAAAGAATTTAGCATAAAATTTAATAAATCATTCAATAAATAATTAATAGATAAGTTAATAGATCATATAGTATATAATTTAATAGATAATTTATCAAATAATGAAGTACATAATTCAATAAATTTAATTATTAAATAAACATTAAATGTTAAATATGATTAAATGTGATGTGACATTAAGTAAATGTTAAATGTGACATTAAATGTGATTGAATAGATGATCTCATAGATGATTTTCTAGATGATTTAATAGATTACATAATACACGATGTAACACATGATGTAATGTCAATAGGTAATTTAATAAATAATTTAACAGATAATTTAATAGATAATTTAATAGATAATTTAGTGGATGATATAAGAGATGATTGAATACATGATATAACAAATGATATAATAAATAATTTAATAGATAATTCATTACTTCAATAATTCAATTACCAGATAATTAACGTATAACTAAATAAACAACTCGGCAGATAATGAAATGTATAATTAAGCGAATAATTAAACAGATGATTCACAAATTCAGAAGTTGAAACGATAATAGTGAGAAAGGTTAGCATTCCCGGATCAAAGAAGCTTTTAACGGTTGTAATAAGCTTTATGCTTGAAAATTTTACGGTAAGGAAAGCATGGCGAATAGAGTCAGCGAAAACGACAAGATAAAACATGCTTGCAGCTTTATTAGGTTCTGTGAAAGCACAGAAAGCGTCCTTTACGACTTCTGTTGTCTGCGAAGCTACTTTCTGCTTTGTTGTTTCTTTCGCGAGTGAAAAGAGAAGTTGAAGATGTTCGGTACCGCTGTTGACGTCGGGCAAACTGGGCATTTGCCCCGGGCAGCGTGTTTTAATTTCATTTTTCTGGAAGTAATTCACCGTTTAAACATTTACAGTTTACGAGATTTTTCGAATATAATTATTATTGTGGAATTTACTGATTTTCGAAATTTTTTATTTACGAATTTATGAATTTTTTTAATTTTTGTGGGCTCAAGTTTTTAGTTTAGGAATTTAGGGATGTAGGGATTTAGGAAGTTAGGGATATAAGAAGTTAGGGATTTAGGAAGTTAGGGATTTAGGAAGTTAGGGATTTAGAAAGTTAGGAATTTAGGAAGTTAGGAATTTAGGAAGTTAGGGATATAAGAAGTTAGGGATTTAGAAAGTTAGGACTTTAGGAAGTTAGGGATTTAGGAAGTTAGGGATTTAGGAAGTTAGGGATTTAGAAAGTTAGGGATTTAGGAAGTTAGAGATTTAGGGATTTTAGGATTTAGGAATTCAGGAATTTAGGAATTTACGAATTTCCGAATTTACAAATTTACGAATTTTCGAATTCATGAATTTTCAAATTTTGCAGATACTTAAATTGTTAAACAAAAAACCATTATTCATTAATAATAGCATTTATTATTATCACTCACATGAGTCCAAAAAAGTGTTTCTCTAGAATTAAAAAGGTCGAAATAACAATATAAAAAAGTGAATCAAACATCGACCATAAAAAGTTGATATTTAAATACCCAATATTGTATAAATATCCGTTATTGTTAAATAATTTCATAATTATTATTATAAAGCCTTGTAAATAATGATTGGCATACAGCGTATCTTGAACCTTAGGATAATATGCGTATTTAATTGGTACCGCGCTTAATTGGTAACGTTTCATTAACTTATTTTAATACAAAGTCTTTCATTTCGCGAATAATTAACTGGGAATATTCATAACATAAATGCCCGGTGGAATTGGTTCAAGTGTCTCCGAACCACGTTCCACTGCTTATTATAAACAAACAATGGAAATTGCGAATTGCTGTTGAGAATATTTTCTGGCAGATCATATGTCTTCGTTGCAACGTTATTTGATAAAAGTCGCAAATTAAACAATTTCTATATTTACAAATTTGAAAACATTTGAAAAATTTGTGAACTGAACCTGAAGATTTCAAGCTGTTTGTCATGAATTTGAAAAGATATGAAAATTTGTACATTTTCCAAGTTTAAAAAATTGTCAAACCTGTAAATTTAGTGATTTCAAGATTTTCGATAAACGATAAATTAAAAGAATTAAAAAATTTCCTTTCCTTGAGATACACCCACTTGTACAACAATTCATGAACCGCTGTTGACGGCAGAGTCAAGTATCCCCGTCTGAAGCGACTTTAAATTTCCCGGGCACGGTACATTAAGCTTTCGGATTTGCATTTCTAGTTTTGCTATCTTCAGCTCGATTAAATTTACGTTTTTAGCAGATAGTTCTCCCGTTACGGATAAGTCGTCGGATCTCGTGCATTCGTCGTGCAGCTTTTACAAGATTAATATTTGGATTTTAGGTCTCTCATCTACTTATATTAAACTTGGGGATTTTACGTTCCCGCTTCCTTTTCCTCTCTCCGTATCGTATTAAATGTAGATTTCGAGCCTTTCCCTCGTTCCACTAAAGTTTCGTGTTTGTCTAGTACCTCTTACATTACAAACAGACTTTATACCTGCTTCTACTACATTGAACTCGCAAATTCCGCCGTTCCTTTGTTCCCTTTAAACTTCTACTTATAATGGTGGACCCTCCTTTCATCGTATTAAGCTTTTACCATTCGCCTCTATCTCCTCTAATCGATACACGCATTTTGTTTGCCGGATCGAACTTTGCCTTTGTATCTTCCTTAATATCGCTTCAAATTAAATCGATACACGTGAGTCCGGGTGATTTGTTCGTTCGCACAGGCCGCCATTTTGTAACATACCTCGCCATTCAATACCACGTTTTTCACTATTATCTCTATAATTATTTCACGTACGGAAAATTGTCTTAAATCTAATTTTGCAGTGAATCTCGATATTTTCCTGCGTTGGGGGCTCTAGAGGCGGGACAAGAACGAAGTGATCGAAATGTTACACCAAACGTTATTTAAAACATTTACGACGTAGTGAAATTAATCCTTAAATTAAATTAATCCTAAAATCCCATGGCAAACCCAGAATAATCTAAATTTCCGTGAACTCTGTCCTAGGCAGATATCTTTAGTTTGAGATCATCGTGTAAATTGTGGAGTCGCAAGCGAAATGCACCGCCATAATTGCGCGTGAAACTAACAGACAGTATTGTGTCATTGTCTCAAGGCTGCACAGGGAGCCACGTTTACGTTCCGTGGAATATGCATCGTCGTTGACAGGCGTGTGACGCATCCGTAAGAACCCGATTCCCGTATCTCGATCAAAGCTGGAGACACATTTGCAGAATCTGTTGCCGATTGGCGAACATACGATAATTTGTCCGAAATGGAAGACCCACATCAGGCAACAGCAGGGTCCGTTCAATCTCTGAAGGGTGACTGGTCGCTGCGTTTCAAGCCTGTAGCCATCCTCCAATTCCACTCGCAGATTATCCCTCTGCCGGATCTGCGTTATTAATGGCCTCCTTTGGCGCCACTCCTAAATGGAGATCGCTGGAAATATCTAATTATGGCCTGTTACGTAATCTCCTGGAAAATAGGCATTGTACCGCTATATGGCCACCTATTCGACGGCTGTTTGTTCGGGATACATTCAGGCAGCCCGATAAGGACACCCTCTGAATTAATTTTCTTGGGAATTTAACGGCTGATTACGCTCGTTCCGACATTTCGTGCTATCGCGATGTTAGTACACGGTTAGGTTGTTAATTGTACAGGTTTATTCGATGCGGGGTTCAAGTTATGTGGACATTTTTGGGGCATTCGGTGGTTATCTGATGTCATTTACTCTTTGTTTATTTTAGAATTTTACTATTCAAATTGTAGTAAATTATAACACGTTCATATTATACAGGGTGGTTCAAAAAAGGTGTATCTCCATTTCGTGGAGGTTATTGGAGGTTAACTAATGTTATTTACTCCTTGTCTATTTCAAAATATTACAGTTCAAATTGGAATAAATTATAACAAATTTAAGTTGTAACAAATTCGTATTATACAGGGTGGTTCAAAAAGGGTGTACCTCCTTTTCATGGAGGTTATTGGAGGTTAACTGATGTCATTTACTCCTTGTCTATTTCAAAATATTACAGTTCAAATTGGAATAAATTATAACAAATTTAAGGTGTAACAAATTCGTATTGTACAAGGTGGTTCAAAAAGGGTGTATCCCCTTTTCAAGGTCTATATCAACATGAACAAATTTTGCTTAGTTATGTGTCCTAGATACGAATTCTCACATTAAGAACATTTAATATAAATTTGATTATTGAAACATTTTACTACTATTTACAATTAAAATTTTTAATTATACAGGGTGATTCAGTAACTCTACACAGCTTGAGTATTCTATTTGCAACAGTGTGAACAAATATTATGTACAATTTTAATGTAAGGTTCGACATAATATCTCTTATATGTGAGGTATCGTAGAGGTCATTTCAAGGTCATTCACTGAGAAACTTCTTTAGAACAAGTTCTTGTTTAAATTCTAAACAATACTTGTATAGAATAAGTTCAAAATGCACCTATAAGATTAATGAACTTAATATTTAAATATTATATTGTATTTTTAAATAAAAGTATTTTTGTTTACAGTATTCTAAAAGAATTTTACACTAAAATTTCACCAAAAGAAACGTGTTACGTAAAATTGGGTTACATCAACCATTTTTAAAGAAACAAACCCAGAAACGTAATTTAATTTGCGAAAACTTCCAGAACGTGAAATTTTAAAGCAAAAACGTGAAGCAGGGAAAGAGATTCGTTACAAGGGTTTCATCGAAGAATAAACAGAAACTGAAGGTTCTAAAGTTAGAACCCCGACAGAGATATCCTCATCGTTCTATAAATTCATCTTGAATAGCTCCGTCAAACGAACAAACACAGCCATTTCGACTATTTATATTTACCTTCAATTCGTAGCAACTTTCAATCATTCGCGTTACGTGCTTTTCCGCCAATTTTCTCCGCCATTTTCTTCGCGTCTGTAAACACTGCCAGAGTTCTCTGTCACGCTAATAAAATATTGCCGATGATAGCAGCGAGTTTCAGTTATTGCCGTCGAAACGGCTAGGATTGTTTTTATCCTGTATCGGACGACCGGTTGCGCTAAGAAATCGATATCGGTGTTTTCGTAAGAACTGTGTTTTGTAAGGTTTATGACAGTCGAATGAGGTTTATGATTGTTGCGGGTCAACTCTGTTGAAAATGACTATTTTGAGAGATTCGTGTTAGTTCTAGAAATTAAGTGATCTTGAAGGTGAAGAGGTTAATTGAGGGAAGTTAGGTTAGGTTGCAAGTTTCAGTGTTCAAATGGTTAGGTTAGGTTACAAGTTTAGAAACAAGCTTCTATATGGATTTTGATATTACTCTTTATTGATGAGAGAATATGAACACTGGCAATTTAGATGGAAAAATTTCTAAATTATCAAATTTTTAAATTGTCAATTCCAAATTTCCACATCAAGAAATATCAAGCTTGCTTCGAAGCGACTTCCGATGTCGCGTACCGACACTGTTAACCCGTTTGTTACAAGCCGCAATACGAAAAGCCTTCAGTATAGCTTAACGCTAGAACTACCAGTCAAGACTTAACAATTTCATTAAAAAATTCTGCGTTACACTTTATTCCGATGACTTTTGCAGCGATGAATGAATCTTATTTTCGTTTATTCGGAATGAAAATAATTTTGTATCGTGGCTACTTATACCACGTCATCAAGACGTACTTGAAGTGGAAAAGTAATCTGTAATCTGTTTACCGAACCCGAAATCGTTTATTAGATGTTTAGATAGATTTATCGACGTTTTCTTAGGAAATTTGATCGCACTTCACAACATAAACATGGCCGATGTAACGTAACGTAGTCATCGATGTTCGCGGCCATTTTGTATATCCTGTTGGAGTAGTACCTAATTCTTTTCGTATAACAAGCCCTAAAAATGGCGAACGAATCTGAATCGTTGCGAAAAGTGAACAATACCAATGCTCTATCGAGGATGAATTGTACGAGAAAGTGAATTAGAAGAAAATTGAACTTTACAGATAATGAGACAAAGAAAATGTGAATTAGAAAATATTTGGAACTCACGTAAAAGTGCTCGTCTGAAGATGAAAATGAAAGTACGAGATCAACAAAATGAAATTGGGAAAAAGTCTAATTATATTATTATACATGTAGTTATTCCACGACATGGTCTTTTTTAATATAGTAATTAAAAATCTATTACTACGAATTTTATAAAGATTTTTGGTTTTGGTTATCTTTGCTATTGGTGCAGTGTTAATATAAAAAATGTTCTCAGAGTAATCAACGAAATAATGCGAATGTACATATTTTTATACGGAAGTTATACATTCCTTCAATCAAGACTATTTTTTAATATTCGTCCACGTTTCGCAAACTTGCCAGCAAAATTCCTTGTACAATTTATGAACATTTCAGTTTAATTAAAATCTGAGTAATAAAGCTTGCTTTTACACGATTACACTTTATTAACCTTTACTCCTGACGTAATTAACTCGGTACCGTTGTTATTATCATCTTTTTGCTTAATCAGTAGTCTCCTTTTCACTTGAAACTTTCCATTTAGAAATTGTTACCTCGGAAACCTTCCCGTTTCAATCTTCAAACGATTGTTGAAGAAAATTAATCTTCTCAGCATCTTTTCAACACAATCGTATTATAACGTTTATGCAAATTAATTGCTTGTGGATGCTTGTTTCGTTTCAAGTTTTTCTTCGAATTTTTTATCAAAGTTTGGTTTTTTGGGGTTTTACACTTTTTAGGGAGTGGAATTTCGGTGTTTGGGTATTTGGGAATTGGAGGATTTGGGGGATTTGAGAATTTGGGGAATTGAGAATTTGGGGATTTGAGAATTTTGGGATGTGAGAATTTGGGGGTTTGAGTATTTGGAGATTTGAGAATTTGGGGGTTTGAGAATTTGGGAATCTGAGAATTTGGGGATTTGAGAATTTGGAGATTTGAGAATTTGGAGATTTGAGAATTTTGGGATGTGAGAATTTGGGGTTTGAGAATTTGGAGATTTATGAATTTTGGGATCTGAGAATTTGGGGATTTAAGAATTTGGAGATTTGAGAATTTGGAGATTTGAGTATTTGGAAATTTAAGAATTTGGGGGTTTGAGAATTTGGAGATTTGAGAATTTTTAAATTTGAGAATTTGTAAACTTAAGAATCTGTAAAATTGAGAATTTCTACACTTAAGAATTTCCAAATTTGAGAATTTCTAATCTTGAGAATTTAAAGATTTGTAAATCAGTCAAATTTCATATGGTAAATTGATAAACCATTAAATTTGAAATCCCAGCACCCGAAGGTTAAAAATCCCTTAACCTCTTAACCTAAAAAACACTGCATTTCCAAATTCCAAAAAGATCTCGAAAATTTCCAAACCTTCGAATTTGCAAGCTCTTATGCCATCATCTCAACACAATTCCTCTCCAACAGAACAATCACACTCGAACCTAACCTAACCAAAGTAAAAATATTCAAATCTTCAGTATCTACCAATTATACAGAAATATTTCACCCTGTAACAAGTACATTTAATTGCCGCATTTATAACCGTTACTCCCTAGATCAGAAGGTAACAAGCGTATCTCACATTCATATCCTCTTTCGTATAATTCCATTCGCATAAATGAGCCTTTACCGTGTACCAACGAGTGGACGAAGTTGTTTCCGTATATCCAACGATTTCCGAGATGGATCCTGATTCCGAGCTTTTCTCGGCTCTAATTTGCAATTTTTGCCTCTTACAAGGCGAGTGTCCGTTTGTAACGGGGCAGCTTTAGCAGCATCGTCGAGATAAAATATTCAGGAAGGTAGCTGTTTCGGTTGAACTTTAACCGGGAAACTCGATGCGAACCTGGCTTATGCAACTTCACGTATCGTTGCAGTTAATCATGTATTTTGACTTGCATATAAGTTGCCCGTTAATTAAATCAGTTGGTAAATAGGTCGTCCTAACCGTGGTTAGGTTGCTTTTTAACACCGAAGCTAACTCTTTCAAAATTAATTAAGATCGGTAAGATTTATATTTTTATCCCTTGTTACGAGCAAATCATCTTTAAATAAAATAGTTAATCAGCTACTATTATATTTATGTGTAGCAATTAAACAACGACGAAATCGTAACAATGGTTCAGAAGCTGAACAAGCTTCTTTCCGTCGACAATGGAGAAGATAATACTGCAAATTTCTCGAGGAAATTCCTCTCCTCTGTCTTCTTCCTTCAGATATTTTCATGTCGGCGCACAAGTTTCTGTTTAAAAACTCGGACAATTGTTCTTTATTAGATGTGTATACTGCGACGACGGACAATGGACGACGTGAATATTGTTTTCAGCGTCCTTTCGAATGGCCACGGTCGAGAGACTGCTCGAAAACCGGATTTTCCTTTAATTACGACTTCTTCAACGCGGATTCCTGCGGGAGAGACACTCGAAAACGCATGATCCTCCGTTTGATGTTACGGTGTGTCTTCAAAGTCCTCTTATATTTCGCAAATTGCTTTAAATATGGAAAAATGTTTCGGACAAAAGTTGGAGGATGTCAGAAGATGACAATTTGACCTTGGATGGTTTGAGACTTTTTTGAGAATTTGGAGATTTGAGAATTTGGGGATTTGAGAATTTGTGAATTTTAGAATTTGAGAATTTTAGAATTTGTAAATTTGAGGATTTGAGAATTTGTAAATTTGAGGATTTGAGAATTTTTAGTTTTGAGAATTTGGAGATTTGAGAATTTGGGGATTTGAGAATTTGGAGATTTAAGAATTTGGAGATTTGAGAATTTGGAGATTTGAGAATCTGGGGATTTGAGAATTTGGAGATCTGAGAATTTGACAAATTGAGAATTTGTGAATTTTAGAATTTGAGAATTTGAGAATTTGAGAATTTGAGAATTTGAGAATTTGAGAATTTGAGAATTTGTAAATTTGAAAATTTGAGAATTTGGAGATTTAATATGAATGTGGATGATTTGTTAAAATTAATAGAATAAAGCGGTGCTTGAAAGCGTTTTTATTTTCACTTTTCCAACAGGTATACACTTTCACTGCGGTCGTGTTAAACGTTTAACTTCCGAAAGGATAGCTTTTGCTTGTTATAGAGAACAATATTTATTTCATTAATATGCATTAGTAGATAGCGTGTTTGTAGAAGCAATTAACTAGCGTTCTTTTTCATAAATGCTGAATATACAGTGAAAACGAAGGAGGAAAGTAGGTTGCTGCTTTTTAGAGTCGATGGAATAGGCTGTTTTGGATTATTAACATAGTAGCGTTTGTTATGTTTGTAATTTTTTCGAAACTTGACAACTTCCAAATTTGAGAATTTATAAATTTGTAAATTAGTAAAATTTAAAATAGTAAATTTATAAAGTAGTTTTCACTGTTTGCTGTAACTGTACGTCGGCCATTTTGTCTTGTTAACAGTAATGAAGGTTTTATTAAACTTGAGCATTTCTACACTCAAGAACCTTTAAATGTGGGAATATATAAATTTGTAAATCAGTAAAATAGTAAATAATAATAGTAAAAATAATAGTAAAATAGTAAATTTATAACCTAGTTTTCACTGTTTGCTATAACTATCCGTCGGCCATTTTGTACAAGAAGGCAACCATCTTCCATGAACCAAAACACAAATCTTGCAATGAACATATAACAAACTCAGTTACAACAAACATCAAATATTTAACCTATCTATACTTTTTATCAAATATTTCGCCCAGTGCCGGCTCTACCACATTTTTCGCCCTGCACCATCACAAAAACTCCAACAACAAATAAAGTAAAGTGAAATAATCTCCATAAAAATAAGCTACAAACGATTTATATCTCATACATTGTCAGCAATCGTTCACAAGATTAATAAAATTGATACAGTATCAATTTTAATCCTTTGACGACCATCCCCACGTTGCATAAATTGATTCCCACACCCGAATGCAGTCTCGTACATGTTACATTAACTCGATTACGTCGTCGACGAGATCGCAACGAGTGAAAATCAGCGACTTCGCCTAATACGCGTGTTCGCGAAACTTCGTTGGCGGAAAATTCTGCCACGTCGCTCGAGACTTGGGCACAATTCAACAAAGGAGGAATCGAGCGAATCGCTACGCCCCTACACGTTCGAGTAATTACTTGCTGTGAAGTTACTACGAGTATAGTGATAAACTGCCGCTTTGAAAATGAACGTTTCCGAGAGAACTATTTTCACAATGTAATTTTTTTTTGGATCGAAGTTTTTCAAGTTTCTTTCCATTCTTTTGGGAGAATTTTTGGGGGTATAGGGAAATTATAGGGATTTTGAATTTGTTAGTTTTTAAACTTTTATTGGAGTTTCAAATTTTTGAATGATGGGATTCTTAAATTCTCAATTTTCCAAATTTCCAAATTTTCAAATTCCTATATTTTTAACTTTTCAAATCTCCAAATTTCCAAATCTGCAAGTTCTTAAATTCCAAAACAATAAAATCCCCAAATTTAAAAATTTAAAAATTCCTATATTTTTAACTTTCCAATCTCCAAATTTCCAAATCTGCAAATTCCCAAATTCCAAAACAATAAAATCCCCAAATTTCCAAATTCCCAAGTTCCTAAATTTCGCTATCACCAAATCACCATACCCCATCACCCCAAGAATTACCATAAACTCTACCGCGTATCAAGGAATACCAGAATCTCAAGTTTCGTGCTCGGAGAAAATTTCAACTGGAAGCAGAACTATTTTCACGTACACCGTCGGCCATTACGCGATCCGAAGACTCGCTCGGAGGATATGTTTGATTTAATTAATCGTTCGAAGTTTTCGTGGTTGGTTAAGGCTTTATGACGGTTCAGCAGTTTCGTCTCAACGTGTACAAGCCCCGGCTTATTATTTGGGGAATATAATTCCGTAAAATGATGGAAAGTATACGACGAAGAACGGAGAACGGTTGCAAATATTATTTGCAGACCGCTGTTAAATATACGTTTAACGAAACGAATTAATTAAAATGCGTAATTGCATGGTCGGGAAAATTACGAACATTTGTTAGGCTTCCTCTTTATCGTATTTATTCTGGTTTTATTCCCGGATTATTGCAAACTTTTTACGATTAACTGTAATCGCCATTTTGAGAGAAGAATTTTTGAAATAATCTCTAATTGTTATCGTACATTTTGGTAATTATAAACACTTTGCTTAATAAATAATGTGTACCTGTTAACTATAGGTACGCATGGACTCCATAACTGTGCATACACATGGACTCCATAACTGAACCGGTACACCTGGCATACAAGTGTACAGGCTAAACGGTGCGAGATACGACTTTTTGTCAGAGAATCAAACTTTCTTAGAATGGGTCAAAACCCCCAGAAAAATTGTCAAAAGTCCCGTAAGGTGGCTGACGGAGGAGATGTTGAGTAGGGCAGGATCCAGCGGGCGAAAGCGGCATATGAGAATCTATGCCATACAAATGTACAGGCTAAACGGTGCGAGATACGACTTTTTGTCAGAGAATCAAACTTTCTTAGAATGGGTCAAAACCCCCAGAAAAATTGTCCAAAGTCCCGTAAGGTGGCTGACGGAGGAGATGTTGAGTAGGGCAGGATCCAGCGGGCGAAAGCGGCATATGAGAATCTATGCCATACAAATGTACAGGCTAAACGGTGCGAGATACGACTTTTTGTCAGAGAATCAAACTTTCTTAGAATGGGTCAAAACCCCCAGAAAAATTGTCAAAAGTGCCGTAAGGTGGCTAACGGAGGAGATGTTGAGTAGGGCAGGATCCAGCGGGCGAAAGCGACAGAGTCTATGGCTCTTAAAACGTCATCTGTATTTGAAGAAAAATAACCAAACAAAACCAACAGTATTAAAACCCCCATTATTCAACACACAGTATTTTCATACATCCCCAAAAACATGGACATCAACAAAGTTTCCGCATTAGCGGAAAAATATGACGCTAACTCGAAATGTAAACATCGACGTTTTGAAAGATATTTTTTACCAAATACGAAAGAGATTTATTTACGGTGTATTTAGCAGAGAATAATTTCGAATAAAATAATTTTAATGAAAGCGAGTACAGAGTGCTCGCAGATGTTCCATTTTCTCGACTCGGTTCCCTGGAGCAATCGATAGAAGAATAAAGCAGAATGTAGCTCCGAAAACAGACGGAATATCAAACCAGAATTCTTGCGTGGAAGATTTAAGAGGAGCCCGTGCCCATCTTGAAGCTCTGGGAATTCGAGAAAGCAGTTGAGAAAATTTTTCACCGTCGCGAATGTGTCGTAACGCTCCGTGACAATATATCGAAAGACAGAGGAATTTTTTGTCAGAGACGGCATTTCCAAGTGAAAATCGGATAGAACTGCGAATAATATTCCTCGGGAAAAAAGAAGCGGGACTTTAGAAGGGACGGGAAATTATTTCAGGCTCCGGGGGAATAATTCGCGACAAATTTCCAGAAATAGCGATGGCTTGGTGAAATTGCGAGAGGAGAAATTTGTAAAATTTCTCAATTTGTAAGTTATATAAGGTTGGGTTGTATAAATATTTATTTAAAATCGATGCACTTTCCACCGAAAGAGCGGCACCAAAATAAATGATTTATTGAGCATAATCTGATCCAATTTCTGCAACATAGCGCCGCGCGCAGGGGCAATATCAAATTTAAACAGATTATCGTTCCAGCGGACCAGAATTTCCCCATAAAATCGTGATCAGAAGTGCCGGGTTGAAAAAAAAAAGAGTGAAAAACTGAACAATGATACGTATCGTTGATCCACAAGAGAAAATGGTCCGCTTTGCTGTCTGGCGCAAGGCAATTAGCAATAATTAACGAGGGTATTTAAAACTTTGCCGTGTTCCGAAATGTTGACGAAGAGCACGTTGATGAACCGTACGTTTCGAGCGATTATCGGCGATGTACACGTATGCACGTATATATTTATTAATCCTGCACAATTCTGCACGGATGTTCGTTAAGCTTGACTTTCGGTGTTTGAGTAACCGTGTCGTCGATCATTATCGCGTTTCAAACGGTTATTACGTATCCGTGTTGCTGTTTGTCCGTAAGTAGAGACGGTGCATAAATATTCAAACGGCTTGCAATTAGAGAAGTATCGATGAAAACGGGGTTGTTCCTTTAAACCGTCGTAAATTGTCGCATCGATAATTATTCTTCGATGGGGACATACTTTCGTTAATATTCGGACACTGTTCCGTATTTGTTGCCGTTTGTACGGTTTTAAACTGATCGGTCATAATTTTGGACCTACGTTTTAAAACGCGGGACCGAAGCTAATATCTCGGAAATTCATTTTTGAACCTGTGTACCTAATACTTTTTTATTTAGCGTTCAATACTCTTTCTAACTGCGTTACTGTTACTACCAAAAAACTGACCTCCGGGAAGGTCAAATAGCTGTACTGATTATTACGTTCTACTTCTCTTCGTATCGCACTTTTGTTACAACTATTTTTTAATACCGAGTAATTCGGAGCTGAATCACCCTGTATACAGTTATTCACATTAATATTTGACATTCCGTATTTGTTACTGTATCTATTTTGCAAAATGAATTCGATTTGTAAATTTCAGCTATGACATTTCGGTGTTTCGCATTTTAATAAACTAAAATTACCTTTTAATAAATCATAACATTTCGAACCAATATTTTTCTCCATTGTTCCGTTTCCCTCGTTCTCCATTTTGTTCTCTTTAAATTCTTTCTCAAACTCTTCAAACCCCATTTCACGTGCAATATTCTCCTATAAATTAACATTATTTCAAACCAATATTTTATTTTTCTCCATTCTGTTTATTCCCTCCATACTCTGACTTAAAAATAAATTTGTACAATCGTTTATCAGTTCTTGTAACCCTTTTCAACTAAACGAGAAGCATCAATATTCGTCGGATCATCCGAGTGTTTCTGTTCGTTAAATTTCGATGAGTACAAGATTTAAAATAAATCAAAGCAACGTTGGATTAAGAGTAATTCCCAAAGAAGCGTTTTTAACGAGCCTTCCGATCGTCGCTGAAAGCTGAGATTATATCAAATAATTTTTGTAATAAAAATTCTTAGTCGTTCGCGAGAAGCCTGAAAGCGTGTGTAATGAAAATGTAGTTGGAATTTGGTCGAAAGAGTGGGTCACTCTTGCACTCAGCTCCTCGCGGTGTGACCTAGTAATCCATATCGCTCTAAAGGGGTTGCAGAGACGCAAAATCTCTTGAAATCTCTTAAACACTATTTCAACTAAGATCCGCGATTTATGTTCCTTCTATTTATGAGATTAAAAATGTTACTCTCGTGATACGTTCTGTGACATACTATTTTTGGGAAATTTTTTTTTGTACGAAAGACAGTCATTTAATATTACTGGTTATAATATTTATATAGCTCAACAAATTTTTTTTTTTGGTTATTACTGCACGTTTGAGCTAAAAAATTTATAGGTCAATAAATTTTTAGGGGGTGAAAAAATTTGTTGCGCCACCCTAATTCATATATTATTTTTAATGTTCTACAATGTTACTGTATTATGATATACTATAGTATTTATGTAAAATTTTTTATAATATTATAATATGTATTATTACATTATGTAATCCCTGTAATCAATCAATTACAGTTAATATTTTATTAGACCCAAATAACTTAAATTTTCACAAAGATCCATTAAAATATATCGCACTTTGTTCGTTGAATTAAAAAGAACGAAATTGTTCGAACTACTTTCATAATTAAAAAAACAGCCAGCGCCGCTTTAGTAATTTAATTCCTCTGGATTTTTCTCTCTTATACTTTCCAACGTGATTAATTCAAACGGCAAAGACAAAACGAGCGTACGTTCGTTTTGTCGGCAAACAGATTTAATTGGAAAACGCAAACGAACCGAAAAGCGAAATGTTGTCGGCTCTGTTGAAAATAAATTTCAAACTAATTCCACGTAGACGCGATTTTCGATAACTATTCGCGGATAAAGGGGGAGAGATCGTCTCCTCATCGGAAAGGGATTATCGAACTAATACCCGCGTTGAAATCTCTTCTCGCACATAGGCATCGTGTTTATTCACGATATGCCGAGATCTCTTTTGAATGCAAATGAGTCTCAGAATCCTCGTTCAAAAGTTTGCGCCTCGCGTTAAATTCTGCCTTGCAGAGCTTTAATCTTCGTCCAACTTGTAAACTGTCGGTTTACTTCCTAATTTCTCGAAAATACCGTAATTTTATTCTACATAAAATACCGCAAAATAAATAAATTTCAAACACATACATCAATAATTAAAAAAAAAAACCGTCACACCTCCAAATGCCCGAAGGGCTCGAAAATTGCCCAGGGCGCACGTTAAAATAGCGCCGGCACTGTTCACCGCACATTTGTTACCGAAACATCACCGAACAGCCCGAATTATCCAGCAAAATTCACATCGATGATCCAGTCTTTTCCAACTTGTCGATCAGCGAATGATTTACGATTCCCACAAGAAGACGGACACGAACTGTCAACGTGACCGGTCAAATACAGCCACGGTAGAAACGGTGAATTAATGAACGGCTCGGTCCGATCTTTCGAGTTGTACCGAAGACATGTATAGCCCGTGGCTGCGTGACGTGCATTTTTAAAATGGCGACGAACGCTTTGTCAGGACTACGGGATGACCTCCACGGATGACAAACCGGCACCGGGGTATCCGTGCCTCGGCAAGCGTTTATTTATGATCCGCCGCCGTTGCGGACAGTCGAATCGGATTTACCCTTTGAAATGGCGTTCGATCGGTGCGCCGTGCCTCGAATCAGCAATCGCGACCAGAGATTATTGCTCCCTTTTCCCGCTGAACGGGAATTGCCTTTTTTTTCCTGCCAGATCGATCCGTCATGCACGGAACACGGCTGTCCGTTACGGCAGAAACAGGCTGGATCGGGATTCCTGACACATTCCATTTTCCGTTTCTATAATGATTCATCTTCTTAGGACAAATTATTATGGAGAATAACTATATTAGATACCGTAATACACCCAGGAATTGGCGCGGCCCAAAGTAAAAGACGTCGCTCCGCCTCAGTCGCCGTAACTGAGCGTCGTTTAAGTTTGGGCGATCAGTTATCGCGAGAGTAACTCGTTTCAAATTTACTACATTATGCACTCAAAATCAAGCTAAATGATTATTAAAGTTAAAAGCAGTGTATGGATCAATTCATTATACATAAAATACTGTCAATAGACAGTGAAGTCGCCGTAACTGAGCGTTGTTTAAGTTTGGGCGATCAGTTATCGTGAGAGTAACTCCTTTCAAATTCAATACATTATTCACTCAAAGTCAAACTAAATGATTATTGAAGTTAAAATTAATGTGTGGATCAGTTCACTATACTTAAAATACTGTCAATAGACAGAGAAGTCGCCGTAACTGAGCGTTGTTTAAGTTTGGGCGCGATCAGTTATCGAGGGAGATGCTCTTTTTAGATTCACTGTATTAGTTACTCAAAATCAAACTAAACGATTATTCAAGTTAACAACAATGTGTGGATCAGTTCACTATACTTGAAATACTGTCAATAGACAGAGAAGTCGCCGTAACTGAGCGTTGTTTAAGTTCGGGCGCGATCAGTTATGGCGAGAGTTGCTTCATTTAGTCTGAACACATTATTTAGTCACAGTTAAACGATTATCAAAGTTAAAAACAATGTGTATATCAGTTCACTATACTTAAAACACTGTCATCACACAGTGAAGTCGCCGTAACTGAGCGTCGTTTAAGTTCGGGCGCGATCAGTTATCGCGGGAGTTGTTCCGTTTAGGTCCGATGCACACGAGCGACTCTTTTCCATGCGATCTCGCTGTGATCATAAGTCTTTCTGTGTTTTTTCAGGGAAAAGCAACGAAAACTGACATATGATCGCAGCGAAATCGCACGGAAAAAGGTCACTCGTGTGCATCGGGTCTTAGGAACGCGACCGTCGACGAAAACAAAGAAACATCGTGCAGCGATTGTGATCGATGTATTCGCGGCACAGAATTCTGTGTCTGTATGTTCTCTTTTAGTATAAACATATAGATTCATATGTACAATTCATAGCTATGGATAATTATGATCGTTGTACGATTCTTTGTTCTTGTCGAGTTGTTCGAAACCAAGATTCAGAAATTGGTGAAGATAGATCATTTACGGAGGGACATTTGTGGATGTAGGTGTTCGGAAATCTTGAGATTTGGGGATTCAGGGATATAGAAATCTGAGAATTTGGGGATTTTGGGAACGTCGGAATTTAGGGAGTTTCGGAATTAAAAAACCTAGTAATTCAGGGAGTTCATCTAGCAATCTAGGAATTTGTGAAGTCTGGAAATTAAGGAATCTAGGGATTTGGAGCGTTTGCAAGTAGTTAATACCCTAGAAATTTACAAACGTGGCGAATTAAATATCAGAATTTTGAAGATCAAAAACTTGAAAAATTGTAAAAATAAAAGTTGTTAAAAGAAACATTGAAAAGTGAAAAAATTTTTGTTCGTTGTAATCACGAAACAGTGATAATTTTTTCATGCCGCTAAATTACGTGTCATTACTCACAATTAACCTAAATAATAATTTTAATAGGTAATTAACCCACTAAATACTCTTCCTCTATCGATTAACCCAGAAATAAATTATTTTCCTATACTACACGCTTCTCTATTTACGCGAGTTCATTTCTATCGCACGAAAATTCCCTAATCCTGTGCCAATCAAGTGTCCCCATTAGCCTGAATAACGCGTTTCCATGCTGTGCACCATTTATCATGAACGACGAACGACAAATATTCATCAGACCGAAAAACGTGGCCCGTATATAAACATCCACGATAAACCAACATCGTTCGCAAATGCCAAAGGTCACGTCATTACTTATTGACCTTTCCGAAGGAACGTAAAATTTCACATATTACATGACAGCTTTAAAATTATTTACAATAATCATTATATTTAATTTACAGTAATCATCAATCGATACAACACTTAATATTTTTATGTAAAAAATTACGAACGAATTTTGAATCATTGTTAGTTCCATTTGCAGGACGCTTAACGCTTTGACGGATGTGCTTTCATGGAATTCATGAGCTTTGTAATTTTATATACCTGTTGGTACCTGGACGGACATTGTTGGTAGAATTATAATGAAGGAGTTACAGTTACGCGTTAACCGCAGTGCAAATGGTAATACGTAGTATGACACCCTATAATTGATTATTCAAATTGCAGTTGGAATTACCTTTACATGTATAACACGCGGTAATAAAAACACGTGGCCATATTATGCGTGATCATATATTACATGGTAGTAAAAACGCATGACAATATAATTCGTGGAAATAGAAACACATGGAAACGGAAGTACGTGGTCATACAATGCGTATTATTATAAACGCATGGCCATATAACGCGAGACCATATATCGTGTAGTAATAGAAACACGTGGCAATATAATTAGTGGAAATAGAAACACATGGAAACGGAAGTACGTGGTCATATAAAGCGTGCTATTAAAAATATATGGCTATATAACGCGAGGTCATATATCGTGAAGTAACAGAAACGCGTGGTAATATTAACACGTGGAAATTGAAAAGCGTCGTCATATAACGTGTGCTATTAAAATCGCGTGGTCATATAACGCGAGACCATGTATCGTATGGTAATAAAAACATGTGGCTATATAACGTGTGGAAATAGATACACGCGGTCATATAACGTGTGGAAATAGATACACGTGGTCATATAATGCGCAGTCGGTAATGGAAATGCGTGGTCATATATCGTAGCATTATAATACGCGGCTATACGTGTAATTACGTCCACGCGTGATAATAGAAACGCGTGGTCATATATTATACCGTGCCGATATAATTCGTAAAACCCAATATCACCCTGTAATAACACTAAATTTCCAAATATTTTCAACAAATTTTTCCCCGTCCCATTTCCACACGACGAGTCGTTCGCCGTTATAACATTTTGTATATCGCGTTACGACGTGTCTATAAAAAATAAACACTGTCCGACTTGATAACCTCGTTACGGGGAAATTTAATTGTTCCGGTGAAAATCGTCCATTCGGACCTGCCTCGAATTTAATTCTAGCGCAACCGGAACAGAGAACGGCCGAAAGAGAGAGAAAAAGACGGTTTATATCAGCACGGTTTTATTCGAAAGGGATACAGGTGGCATCCGAAATTGTTCGGTCTAAAAATATCGTTTGTTAGAACGCGCGATTTGCAAGCGGCGATATGTGACGGGCGCAGAAAACGTTTCTATGATCCGCTGGAAAATTGATAATTAAGCTACGCGTGTATCCTTTTTCGTTTATGCTCGATGGATACCGAAACGATTGCGCTCGATTGATTGCTTTTTGATCGCCGAACGGAGAAAAACTGTTACTGTTGATGCTTTTTCGCTGAAATCGCATGTACCTAATGAGTTATGACGTTGATTGCCTTTTTGTATTTACGCTATTCTATTTCTGGCCGGTTTACAATACTCGAAATAGGCTTATTTTCTCTTCACTGTATGTGGAATTAATTTTAAAACATGTGTGTGTCAGAAATTTTTGAATTATATTAAAATTTTATTTTATTTCATTTGAGTTTTATTACAATTTTATTTTATTTTACTATAGTTTAACTATTATTGTAGTTTATTTCCTTATTTTATTACTATTATTTTATTTCAAGATTAAAAAATTTCAGAATAATGCATATGTTTCATATATGTATACATGTATGTATAATAAAACAAATCTTGCAACACAGATTTTATAATGTATGTACTTTTATGTAAATATAATCCTTTTGCTGACATCAAAAGTGTTAAAAAAGTTGTGAGATGTGAAATGATCTCATTCGATTATTTCGTGACTTATGTAGTCAGCCATTTTGAAAACTCGAGGGCGGGAGATTTGAATCGTAATATATTTGATTCAAGTATTGAAGTGAAATAACTTACTTTAATATTCAAATAAAATTAGTAAGTATTCAGTAAGTATTTATTTTAAACATGAGACGATTATTTGTTATGATAATTACTTGTTATTTAACTATTTAAACCATTTAAATATTATTAAAAAATTGTCTGTATAGAGTACTGATGATTATTTTTTAAATAACTGTTGCATGAAATTAAAATAATTGTTTTAAATAATATATTTTATTAAACAATTTTAGGTATGTTAAAATAATAACCAGGACTGTATCAAGTAAACTTGGGCCCCGAATATTACTTCAAACAAATGATATTTTAAATACTTATAACCTCGAAATAAAAACAAATGCACAAAACAAGAACAAATTACATTTTAAATATTCCCGTATTTCGAGAAGAAAATAGAGATAAACATCGTTCGACACAATGTCCAAATAAAATCCCGACGTAAAGCCCCAAGCAAACATTCAGTTTCCGATTTTTCTTGTTTCCCCTGCAGTTTGACGATCGAAGATACACCTGTGCTCGCTAATATCCTTACAGTCGTATATAACTTAATCACTGTCGAACTTCCAAGATAAATATTTACGATTTATATTCGCCGATTCGATACGTGCCCCGTACGGGGCGATATTTCATCGTATTAAGACACGCTCGACAATCTGTAACGTCCCGGAAAAAAAAGAGGGAGACAGACGGGAAAAAGGTGAAACAACGAGGGTGAAAGCTTTCGACGCGTGTAAATCGCGAGTAATCGTTCGATGATGATGCCCCGTATTTCAACGAACGACGTCAAACAATACCGTGTTTAATGCTGTCGAACGAAGAATTAACATGTACCGGGGCGTGGCCTTTTAATCGAGCCTGATTCCTCGTCGAACGTTTTAAGCGGATTTCATCGAGTGATCGACGGGATACTGGGATTTATTGAAGATTCAATTTGTTCGATGTGAAAAACGGCTTTCGACTAGAACCTTCTTACTGCTACTCTGACAGGGGGAGCTTTCGACTTGCTGCTCGTTGATTTCAGCGAAATTTACTGTGGCTGTAGTATTAGTTATTAAAATATGTCTGTGATGGGAAATTAATTAATGAGGATTTAAATTCGGAATTTGCTGATCAAATGTTGGGAGGTTATTTTGGGGTTAGGGATTTGGACATTAGGGAAGTTCAGGATTAAGGAATTTCGGAAAATAGGTATTTGGGGTTGTAGGGAGTTCAAGAGTTAGGTATTTGGGGGTATAGGGATTTAGGGATGTAGTGATTTGGGGGTGTAAGGATTTGGGAATGTAGGGATTTGGGGGTTTAGAGATTTAGGGATGTAAGAATTTGGGGGTCTAGAGATGTGGGGATGTAGAAGATTTGGAGATGTAGAGATTTGGGGATGTAGAGAATTGGGGATATCGAGATTTGGGGATGTAGGGATTTAGGGATGTAAGAATTTGGGGGTCTAGTGATGTGGGGATGTAGAAGATTTGGAGATGTAGAGATTTGGGGATGTAGAAAATTCAGGGATGTAGGGATTTGAGGATGTAGGTATTTGGGGATGTAGGCATTTGGGGGTCAAGAGATTTAGGGATGTAGGAATTTGGGAACCTAGAGATTTGGGGATGTAGGAATACAAGAGAAAAGTATCCAAAATCCCACATCCTTACATCCCCAAATCTCTATACCCCAAAATTCCCCAAAATCCCAAAATTATTAATTGAAAAACTAACTTAACCCATTTCACCCTTATTTCTCCCAAATTCCTATTTCACAAAATACTTTAAAAGTATACTTTATTAAAGAAGGAAAAAGTTCAAAGCACAAACAATTAAAACTTCCGTAAAAACGATAATTAAACCATCTTAAGTTCACCCCGAGTTCGCATTAAAAACCTAGCGTAACAAATAACGAGCAGAGTTGAAACTTGCAGATTACGAAGTTTGAACAAAATTCGAAAGGTTATTAAAAAAGGCGAAGGTATTTCAAACGGTCGCGATCACAATGGATGTTGCGTTCGATATTTCGAACAATTCGTTCGATAATATCGAAAATGAGAAACACACAACGCATTAAGATATTAGTTCGACGAAAAATATCCATTTGCATTCGGTGTTCGTCATTCGTCGAAGCTCAGCCATGAATCGCACGCGTATTATAATTAAACGCATTCAGCCAGCACTTCCAGCCTCTAGGGTATTCGCATTATTCAATGGCGAATGAATATTCGAAACCAGAAGCAGTTACTGCGAAACAAAGTCCAATTGGCTCTTCACCGTGAGAATTGTTAATAAGCGAATTAAATGTCGATGCCAGGCTGCTACTCATTACGCGGTTCATTTCTTGCCTCGAAAAGGCACCATTGTATTAGTCTAACAATTATTTCTGTTCATTCCACTTGTCCCTTTTATGGCCGCGACCCTTTGTGCGCGATTTTTCGACGCTGACGACATTGCGTGTACACCGCTGCTTTCACGCATCGGGCGATACTCTTACGATTAAGGGGTTATTCGTAATTTTTTCAAATTTGAAATTTAATTTAAAATAAAAAAATTCAAGTTTACAATATGTATAATTATTCAAGAGAATCCTACGTTACATTCAAGTACTCCATTCGCAACGATCAGACAGAACAGCATCGAGCGGCTACTTATCTGGCGGGTACTCGTCGAGCGTGCACAGTAGTCGTATACCCTAAGAACGATGTGACTTTAGAACACAATAAGGCGTTTATCGTACAAAATTATCGAACTGACTGGTTAACTTCAAAATTTGATAATCTGAAAATTTCAATCCATAAAAATTGTGGATCAAAAAATTTAAATATATAAAATATATAAACTGAATAACATTCAAGTTTACAAGTACATATAATTATCCGAAAGAAGCGTATATTATACTGGAGTACTCCATTTGCAAGGTAATGAGGCAGAACTGTACCGAGCGGCTATTTATCTAACGGGCACTCGTCGAGCGTGCACAGTAGTCCTATACACAAAGAACGATGTAACTTTAGAGCGCAACAAGGCGTTAATCGTACAAAATAGTCGAACTGAAGTGCACCGTCAAGCATCGGAACACAATTACGAGAGAAACGACGAGCCGAATATTACATCCGGTCGGACCGTCTACGCCGGTGTCCAGGGCTCGCGTTTTATCGTCGTCACAAGCTGAAACGATCCACTCGCTCGCGTTTTCACGCTTCGCTGATTCGACTCGATTGCATTACGGGAATATACGACGACGAAGTTGTCGTTCGCCTCGATGACGGCTGACAGGAAACGCGGCCGCGGTGAGCGCAGTTGACGCCGGTGGCTCTCGTATTTCATAACGAGAATGAATTTCCGCCGGTAAATGGCGATAATTGAAAACTGCCCGACGAGTGTACGGCCATGTACGATTTAACGGCGATCTATCGTGATCTTCCAGAAAATTTTCACGATGCTAATTCTGAGTAATGAGACTTCTACATCTTCTGTCGTATGGAAGGTGTACTCTGCCATATGAGCTGTACTCCGCCATGTACAGGGTGTATGTGATACTTACTGAAATATGGCAGTAAAGGAGAAAGAATTTTTATTTCTTGATTTATAGGGACATCTGAGGATATTTGAAGACTGTGATATTTTAAGAATTTGAGGACTGGGATTTGGTGATTTACTGATATAGAGGTCTAGGGATTTGGTGGTCTGGGGAATTTGAGGATGTTGGACATTTGGGGATTTAGGGATATAGGAATCGGGGATTTTGGGGGTTTGGAAATTTGGGGATATAGGGATTTGGAGATATAGGGATTAGGGGATATAGGGATTTGGGGATATAGGGATTTGGGGATCTAGAGATCTGGGGATGTAGATTTGGGGATATAAGGATTTGGGGATGTAGAGATTTAGGAATTTAGGGATTTGGGGATGTTGAGATTTAGGGATCTAGGTATTTGGGGATCTAGGCATTTGGGAGTTTTGGAATTTTCAAATCTAGGAATTTGGGGAATTTAGAAATTAGGGAATATGGGAATTTGGGGAATTTAGAAATTAGAGAATATGGGAATTTGGGGAGTCTAGAAATTGAAGAATCTACAAAATTCCAGAATACCAAAATTGCAAATTTCCAAATTTCCAAGTTTGCAAATTCCCATATTCCCAAATTCCAAATTCCAAAATCCCCAAATTCCAAAATTCCGAAAATTTCTAAAATTCCAAAATTTCAGCCAAGAAATAGTTCATTCCCAAGATTGTCATATCCCATACAATTAAACAAATCCCACTCCACACATGCCTAACTAATTTCCCAATGATAAACACAGCGATCAAAGGTTGGGAGTTTGCGTGCGCACTGAAAGATGCAACGAATTAATTCGCGCGATGTAACTTCGAATACCGTCGCCGCTAATGATACCCGATACGGACCGTGTATGGCATAGCTCCTTCGTGTAGGTACATTCTGCTCCACATATTTCCACGGTAAGGATGAAATGCTCGCGCGTGCCATCGTTAACCCTCAGAATATTGAGTATGTAATCGGGAACGTGGCCGGGGAATTCGAGCTTCATGTAATCTTCTGGGGAACTTCATTTAACAAGGTGGTTGCGTTTACGTGATTAACCGTAGAAAGATGACTGTTATCGACCGGAGTGCTGATCTTGGCTCATTAATTGACCTTTAGACTTGATAGATTAGTTGAATTATTGGGTTAGGATAAATTGATGAGGTACGTGATTTGAGTTGGTTCGGGTAGGGTCGAGTTGGAGAGATTTGAATTGGATTTGGATGGCTTTTGAAGGATCTGTAGCTTTCTGGATTGAGTTAAGGGCTGGTTTTGATCGTTTGAAAGTGATGTGGATATATTTGTATCGATTTTGATGTATTTGGGGCGATGTGGACTGGTGTGGACCGATGTGGACCGACATGGACCGATGTGGACCGATGTGAACCGACGTGGACCAATGTAAATTAATGCAAGCTGAATTAAGTCGATGTGAACCGATGTAGTTCAATGTGAGTTAAATTGGACGAACATCGGTTCAAATCGGTCCACATCGTTTTAATTCGGTTAAATTCAACCCACACTCGACCAAATCGGTTTACATCGTCCTAAATCGGTCTAACTCGGCTGCATTCGGTTCATATCGGTCTGACTCGGCTGCCTTCGGTTCACATCGGCCCAATTCGGTTCACTTCGCCCCCACGTGGGCTGAAATCGATCCACATCGATCCAAATTGGTCCAAATCAATCCACATCCACCCAAATTCATCCAAATCATCCCAAACCGATCCAAATCTGTCAAAATCAATCCACATCCACCCAAATTCATCCAAATCATCCCAAACCGATCCAAATCGGACTCCATACCTAAACCCAACACATCAAAATAATTACAGCTCGCATTAACTTGCAACAGAGTTACAAACAAATCGTGATCAATAATCGATCGATTTTCTGTCAATAACCCGGGACAAATGCACCATCGTTTAATTGTTTCTTCCGCGTCACAGTTTGTCCCGTCGAAATTCCTTTTACCGTAACATCGTTGCAAACACGCGGATACGTCGAGATGTCTGACTGACGTCGATTGCATTCGCGCGGCAGACAACGGGCGTTAACAACAACAATAACGGAACAATCACGTAACAGGTTGAAAATTAATTACGCGAAAACAGCGTACTGTCGCGTCTCCCGCTCTTTGAAGCGGACCTGGCGAAGCGTGAACGGCGAACCGGTGTCAAACTTGCTGAAAATTAATTCAAACTATCAGCCGAAGTTCCCGTGCACGCGTTACACTCTGACGTCGGAAGTACGAATATTATTTACCGACCGAGCTGTTCCGGGCCCGACAGAATCTCGTGGACGCGTGAAATCGATAAGCTGACCAGAAGAAAAAGCTTGATACGAAATTCTGAGAGAGAGAGAGGCAAAAAGGATGATGGAACAAGAGCAAGAAGTTGCTGGCATATTTAGTCACTTCAACACGTGCTCCGCCTGACCCCAATTCTCTATCAATTAACCCCGAATATATTTTATCGGCGGACCTGGTTCTGGCGTTTCGACGGAAACAAAGACCTTCGCAATTTTACCGAGGAAAATTTAGTTTGTTCTTTTTTTTTGTAAACAGTACGATGGATAATTATCTGGTGCAGACATTCTTGGGTGCGGAAAGAGATAACGATTTATTCCTTTTTGGTGAAATTTGGGGGAAATTTGGGAATTTGTGTATTTGGGGAATTTGGGAAACTTGGAAATTTGAAAATTTGGAAATATGGAAATTTCAAAATTTGGAAACTTGAAACTTGGTGGATAGACGCTCACTTACGGAGGGATGTTAGCGATCAGTTACGGCGACTTCGCTGTATAATAGTAATAATACTAGATTCAAATATAATATACAATTTATAGACACCTACATCTTTATATCTCCAATATCCCTAGATCTATAGATCCTTAGAAATCCAATATCCCTAGATCTACAATACCCATAAATATGTAGACTCTTTGATCTCAAATGTCCCTAGATTTACTACACACTTAAAGCTAAATATCCCTAGATTTACTACACTCCTAGAGCTAAATGTCCCTAGATTGACTACACTCCTAGAGCTAAATGTCCCTAGATTGACTACACTCCTAGATTTGAGGACTTTGGATAAAGATTTAAGGAATTTGGGATTTAGTGATCTACTGTTATAGAAATCTAGGGATTTGGCGATCTACTTAAATTTTGAAAAAACAAATTTTTTCAAGTTTCAGAAATTCCACAAATTTCGTAAATTTCGTAAGATTCGTAAATTTCACAAATTTCATAAACCTTGTAAAAATTCATATATTCCGTAAATTACATAAATTTTGTCAAATTTCATAAATTTCGTAAACTTTCATAAATTTCACAAATTTCATAAACCTTGTAAAAATTCCTACATTTTGTAAATTATATAAATTTTGTGAAATTTCAGTTCTTGTAAAAATTCGTATATTTTGTAAATTACAAAAATTTTGTCAAATTTCATAAACTTCGTAATATTTCGTAAATTTCATAAATTCCATAAACCTTGTAAAAATTCGTATATTTTGTAAATTACATAAATTTTGTCAAATTCCATAAACCGTAAAATTTCAAAAATTTCAAAAATTTTATAAAATTGCGTAAATTTCACAATTTGAAAAATAGAATAAATTTACAACCTAAAAATGTCAAGCACTGAAAACTGACAATCCGAAAATTTGTATGTAACTAAGCTCCAAGTTTTATTCGAGCAAATGTATGAACAGTTATTACAGTTCCACTTCCGCATTCATAAATCCGAATGTCTGGAAGTGAATTTCTTCCAACGTAATTCTATTCCTCCGGTTTACAAACAGGTATATTTGGTTAGTTCTGAACTGGACCATTTTGCCAATTTATAAGACACAACATATGATCTTTCGTAGGGAACATGCGAGCGAAAAGCGGGAGGGAAAACGGGCTGGTGCACTCGGGAATGTCCGAATTTCCTTTTGCTCTTTCAGAACGACTGGAAACGGGGGTTTATGCGAGTTTCTCCGAGTCGTCTCAACGGAGATTTTTCAACGTGTTTCTTTAGGACGATGAAGGTAGTGGTTTTTGACGCTGTAAGCTGGTTTGACCCCTTTTCCATCGTATAGGGTGAGACGAGGATGTATGTATCTACTTACTTCTTACTCTCCGTACTTCGAAAATATGATTTCTAAGATTCGTTCGTTTCTTTATTGCAACTCTTCGATTGGATGTACTATTTTGTATATGTTTGAAGAAATGTTACGTAATAATACACTTTAAACTTTAAGATGATACATTTTGATATTGTGTCAACAATTTGTATATTTAAACTTGTAATTCCTGGAATTTTTAAATATTCAAATTTTCGAACTGTCAAGTAAAATTTTCGAGTATATTTTTGAAGAAAGAAATTGCCTAGCAGCAAATATTTCGCTTTATGGAATCTAGCAAGTTTGCGGCGGCAAACCGCTCTTGACGGTTTCACGAATTGTTGGCAGACCACAAAAGCTGGCTTTTAGCGAGTCGCGTTGTTTTTGTGATTATCGCAACTCCCATGCGATTTTAAGAGCATTACGTTTAATCTTCGTGCTGCATGCAGTTCTTCCTTGAACACTGCGGTTCCGTAGCGATGATCACTGTTACGATGTTCAAACTATGTTCTTGTCCTTAAATGCAAATTAATTTTCTTGGCACTTGTGGCATCACTTCTATCTGCGAGGTGCACTAATTTTAGTATCTGGTTTTACAGCAAATGTATCAGGGAACAGTGAAGTACAATTTTATTCTTTTTATTGTTTTTCAACAAATTTTTCACCTTTCAACGTGGATCGATGAGATGATCGAAATACTGATAAGTGCTTTGACAACGTATCAGCCACTTCGAGGGATGCTTTGCTCTTTTCGGCGTGCGTTTGACAACTTCCAGCAAGAATGCTTCTAGAGAAATTTCGAAATACGATACGCTCTCGAGCACACAGCGTCTTGATCGTCGTTTTATCAGCCGAGTTACACAGCTCGCTGCACACAAAGACATCGAGTGTCGTGTTCATTTAAATCTTGAAAATGGTAACCGCAAATATTGACCCAACTGATTCGTCATGGCGTATCCAGAAATCCAAAATAACTGCTATCTATTGAAATTTGTATAGGAAAGTTGTAATACGCGGTCAGTTATGGGGACAGGTATTCTGTGTTTGTGTAAGAAGTATTCTTGTGGATATTATATTAGTACACTATTTGATCAAGATTTTTATATAAAAAACTATTTGCATGGCGAAAAATGGTATTATATAGTAGCGGTCAGTTACCGAGACAGGTATTCTATTGTGATGACGTTTGTATAATGTAGGGATGTGTGATATCAGTATAGTGTTTGATCAAGTTTTTGTAAAAGAATACTGTTTTCATGGTGAAAAGTGATGTTCACTAGTAATATACGGTCAGTTATCGAAATAGGTATTCTATTATGACTGTGTCTGTGTATCGTTGGTATGTGTTATATCAGTATACTATTTAACCAATTTTTGCAAATATAAACCTTGTTTTTAATGACGAAAAATAATAATATTAACTAAAATTGTACGGTCAGTTACCGAAAGAGGTGTCCTATTATGTTTAAGTTAGTATATCTTATATTAGAATGCAATGTATCAAATTTTTGTTCCTGGAAAGCTCAAGCTGTTATTCGTATATTGCTCACCTACTTAGGTTAGGTATAGGTTAGGTATAAGTTAGGTATAGGTTATGTTACGAATAACGTAAGTTTAGGTTAGTAAAAAATGTTAAATAAATAATCCTTTTAACAACTGTTTACTACGTTTTCGAACAATTTCCAATAAAACGAACTTCATTAAAGGTGGTGAAAAATTGAATTCGATCCCATGAAGTGAAACAATTTCATCGTTTTAATGAAACAGCCTGACGTTATTTTATGGTGAAAGAAAGCCGCAGATTTAACGGAAAATTAATTATCGAAGCGTGCCGGTAGCGTAGGGTAAAAGTTGGTCAACAAAGGTTAAATGAACGTTGCTTCACGTTGCTTAATTACTTTGTTCGAGCTCTCGATCCGTTTAATCGGTCTATCGTTCGACAGAGCAGCGTCAATGACCGGTATGTTGTTATTAATTGTCGGCATTAATTAGCAGGATTATAATTGCGACGATCGTCACGTTGTAACGCGTGGAATGAAACAGCTTCCACGTTAATATTTATAGTTCGATGAGCGGATTCATCTCGTTTTAGCAAATTCGATGTTTCGCTGGGGATATGCGTTGCACAAAATGGCGGATTTTGCAAATGGCGGATAGTTTTAAAAGTATTTCGAAATGGCACTTATAGTACATCAATTTAAAGCTTCAAGTTCAGAGAAAATCACTGTATAAACGTTTCTGTGAGATTTTTAAAACAAAATGGCTGACGGCCAGTTACTGCAAACTTTGTCTATGTTTAAAGTACATGAAGTCATTTGGTGACATAAAGACATCTCAAAATGGCGTCTCAAGGTTTAAGACGTAAGAAAAGTAATTTATTGGTTTTAACACAAAATGGCCGACTATCAGTAATAGTACACGTAGGTGAGTAATTCACAGTCCATAAAAAATGTCCAAAATTCAATTCTCAAGTTCTAAAAGAAAATTTCCACTGATAAGATGTTTTCTTTATCAACGTTGTCAGTGCGTAACGTAAAATCGATCAGGAATAGAAAATTACATCAACCCCGTAAAACTTTATTTTCTATGGGTAAAGGTGTGGTTGATGGCCGGTTGTTTTCCAGTTCTCATTCTTTCCTTTCAGAAACATGTAATTACGTAGCCAATGTTCTTTCAGGTCCAATTTTCTGGCAGTAAAGGAACAGCGACTGGCTGCACGGCCGGCATTTATTACTCTTTTCGGGATACTTTTCTAGCTGGAAGAAAGATTTACCGTTACACGTCTCGCGTTTTCTCTCGTTCCTTTTTTTCCGCTCTCTTTTCCAGTATCCCACGGGGACGATAATGGACAAACGAAACGAAAAAGAATCGACTGGCCGTTCTCGCGTCGCTTTTCAACCGCGATTACAAACGGTGTAACTTACGGATGATTTGATCGGCGGGATTCGGGTGAGATCGTTTAAGTTCGGTTTCCGACGGCGCTACGCTTTTTAATTAAGATCGGATGTCGCACGAGTATCTTAATAGCCTTACGACGTCGTTTCGGGCCACATAAAGTTTAAGAATGTTATTAACGCCGTGTCTGTGCAATTATATTGAGTTATACGGGTGATTATGTTTAGACCGGAAATTACGGAATGTGTGTAATGAAAGTGTGTTTAGAATATTAACCCTTTACCGAAGGTATTTTTACTGTTGCCTTTAGACATTTTTTTGGAGTTATTATTTATAGTAACATAGTAATATAAGAATATAGGATTACAGGGATACAAAAGTACATGTATGTATATTTACTCACAAATGAATGTGCATAATAAAAACTTGCAGCACACATTTTCCATTTCTTTTTTCCCTATAAATTCACATTTCGATTACACCAGCAAAACTGTACAGACCCTGCATCGATCGAAGGTATTCAACTTCCGATCTCGGGGGTGCCCGTCAGACGGCTCCTAAACACGAAGCCATTACCGTCACTTCAAAAGTCCCATAAATTCCCCATTTAAATGGGCAGATCTGATCGTTCTCCGTTACATCGTTGAAAAACATTTTCGATTTCCCCTCGTTTATTTCCCCCAACGCGTTTGAAACTTCCGGACCTCTTGTCTCGCACACTGCGGGACAAAAGGAGAACAAGGAGGAACACAACACACCGGGGACAAAGAAGGCAACCGGATTGAATCTCATAAAATATTTATCCGTGGAAAGGTGATGTAGTTTCCTGGCCGACTTTCTGTCGATCGCACTCCCGTATCAGTTTCCCGTATCCTTATTCGTTTTCCCCTTGTTTCCGCGATCTTCCCTTCGCCCCATTCTTTTTTCCGAACACGTACGCTCCGCGGGGTTGGCTACGTGGACCCCGTGTCGTTTTACGGAGACGCTACGGGGTCGCCACGTGTTCCGTGCGCGTGATTTCGAATGCTCACGTACGGACCACCCTCGTGTCGCGTTACTACGTTCGTGTACGTAGTATTACGTTCGTGTACGGCCACGTAGTAATACGTCGCGTACACATGCATTTATGATGGGCGCAACATCAAAGTTTATGGTGCACGTAGCACACGTCAGAACACATGGAGGGACCCGGACGGACTCTATGGAGAGCACGAAAGTTTTCTACCGAGAATTTTCTTCCGCCGTTCAGGGACGTGGAATAAATTCAGTCGATTGTAGGACGAAGACAAAATTAGATAATACGGATCGGTGATTGTGATCGAATTCTTTTTTATGCGTTATTGAGAACGTTGTGGGTTACAATTTTTATTTTTCAAAAAATTCAGAGATAAGATTCGTATTGGAGAAATTTGGAAATGTAGAAATATAAAACTTGAATTTTCGATATTTGAAAAATTGAGAAATTGAAATGTTGGAAAATTATACAAGTTCAGAAATTAATAAATTAACAAATTGTAAGATTATGAAATTTGAAAAGGATGTGTAACTGTTACGTTATTAAAACTGCAAATTTTCTTTATATCCCTAAATTCTTAAAATCGTAGATTTCTTTATTTCTAGATTCCTAGATTTATATGTCCCTAGATCCTTAAATTTTTAGAGCTCTAAATCCCTATATCTCTAAACTATTATATGTTCAATATCCCTAAACACCTAGATCCTTATATCTCCAATATCCCTAGATCTATAGATCCTTATAAATTCAATATCCCTAGATCCACAATGCCCATAAATCTGTAGACTCTTTGATCCCAAGTGTCCCTAGATTGACTACACACCTAGAGCTACAGGTACTCAGACTCTCAATATATCAAAATCCCTATATCCCTACATTCTAGTGCATATTTAAAGGGATAGAAAAAATGATCCTATACTTTCTAAATTCTCAGATTTTCAAATGTCCCAAATTTGCAAATATCCAAAACCTGAAATTTGTTAGTTCTCAAAGTGTGCAATTTTCAAATGTCCAAAACTTGAAATTAGAAAGTTACCAGGATCTGAAATTTTCAAGTATACAAATCGTGAGAATCAACTGGAGACGATTGCCTTCTCACGTCGGTTTTCGGCATCAAAGGACGCCACGATTACACGCCAGTCTTCCTTCGTCCGGTGTCGCAAAAGACGGGATATCGGTTATACCGGAAGCGAGGAGGCGTTTCCCTATCCCCGATTGAAACGGGCGCCCTCTGGATATCGCGAGCGTCGTCTGGAGGCGGTTATTCGCAGACAAGCCTTTAATATTTCACGCGAAACGAGAGTGTCGCTCGTGTACACTCGAGTGCAACGTGGCTTCCCTTTCGATAGGAACATATTTATACTTGACAATTTCTTAATTAACAAATTTCTAAATACTCTAGTTTCCCAATTTTTTCATTTTTCAGTTTTTTTATAGTTTTTAACTGTTCCAGATGCATAGACTTTTAAATAGTTACATTTTTCTGTTACCAAAGTTCATCATCCTGAAATTACTAGATTCTGTAGTTTCTAATGTATGACATCATTAGTGCAAGTCTCAAGTCCCTAGACATTTATGTTACCAAAAATCCTAGGGATTTATGAATTTCCAAATTACTAGATCAACGTATCCCTAGATTTCCAAGTTTCAAAGTCATTAAAATTAAAATTTTCAAATTCCTAAATTTGCAAATCCCAAAATTCTTAAATTCCTAAATTCTCAAATCCCAAAATTCAAAAATTCAAAAATTCAAAAATTCAAAAATTCCAAAAATCCTAAATTCCAAAAATCCTAAATTCCCAAATCCCAAAATCCCTAAATTCCTCAATTCCCAAATTTCAAAATCCCTAAAATCTCCGAATCCTCAATTCCAGAATTTTCAAATCCCAAATTTCCAAATCCCAACATCCGCAAATCTTTCCATCTGCAAATTTTTACACCCTCAAATCCCTAAATCCCTAGATCCATACCCCTCCTCAAACTTTCAAAATCCCCATATTCCAAATTCCCCAAATTCCCAAGTCTCCCAATTCTCAACCCACTGCAAAATTTCACATCCAAGTCCCCTAAAATCAACAAGAGATGAGTTCCCTTCCACCATGTATAATGAACAACGTTACATTTTCCCTAGGGAAAATTTGCTCTCGACTGTACTAGCCAGGGCGTCACTCACCTTCCGGTGAACCCTGTCGTCGTTTCCGTAAAGCGTGGAAACCAGTTGACCACCGAGCATCGTTGTCGTTGTTTGTGCTGGGTACACGTGGCCGTAGGCGTTGCGGGAAAAAAGAAGAGGGTGAAAATAGACGAGGAACGTCTCGAAAGAGATTCAGCTCGCGAGAAACCGTTCTCGTCGTCGCCTTAGGATATTCCTTATTTCTCTTCACTCCTCTTTTTTTTTCTCAGCCGTTTCGAATATTGCGGACCGAGTACTCAAACGTGTGATCCTACACTAAATTTACTGCAATTTTTAGTATTTACTGCAGTACTATTTATTTAACTTGGCGAATAGTGTCAGCCATTTTGTAGAATTGGAGAAGTTTTTTTTTTTATTTATCTATTATGTGTATACATTGAAAAGATAATGGCAATTGTGGAAGTTCAATGTAAGTCACGTGAGAGCAATTTGTATGACTGACCTTGAAGGTCCTACAAAAATAACACTGACCATAAAATAATATGCTGACGCTACAATTTTCAGGAGATGTAGTCAGCGAATGAAATAATTTTCGGAGTCTATAGAACGGTTTATATTAACTTACTAATTATATTTACACCACGATCCGCATCATTTATTCGTGACACATATGCTTCGACACTGTTCGAATTTACTGCGTCATTTATTGCGGATAAATCGCGAATTAATGACTTTCTGGCGCACTGAAACACCATCCAAATATAATCCGATCGATAGACTGTTTTCAGTTAGAGATTTTGTAAAATTCCCAATTCCCTAATTTCCCAATTCCTTAATTTCCCAATTTCCTAAATTCCCAATTCCCTAATTTCCTAATTCGTTAATTTCCCGATTCCTTAATTTCCCAATTCCCTAATTTCCCAATTCCCTAATTTCCCAATTCCTTAATTTCCAACTCCCTATTTTCCCAACTCCCTAATTTCCAATTCCTTAATTTCCCATTTTCTCAATTTCCTAATTTCCCAAATTTCAAATTTCAAAATTTCATAAATCCCTAAACTTCTAAATTTCTCCCAGCTTTCCATCTTTCCAAATTTTCATATTACTTCTCGTTGACTTTGCCATGAACAAAATATTCACTTATATCGATACTAATGAAATTAGATATACAAGTGTATATGGTAACTCCGAAGGGCCAAAGAAGATTTTCAGTGTCGATGTTCGAAACACGGTGTATACGAGGAAAGACATTTTCTAAACTCGTGAACTAGTTACTCTGGAAGATTTACGCCAGGTCACCGCTAATCACGGTTTACCACCTTTGCCAACGACTTCCGGATAAGTTCGAGGGGAATGTCTTTGTTAACGCGGGAAGTTGACCGCATCGACGCCCGCAGTCCCGCACTCGATTGTATCGAACTTTCAAAGTTCGCGCCAACTATTCCGGTTAGATTCGTCCAAGTGTTCTTAATAATGCACCGAGAACGCCATTGTTCCCTGTGTTCAACTTATGCACAAAGCATTGAAATTGCCGAGCTCTACGGTGCTTTAAGGAGCTCTCTTATTTTTAAACATCCTTTTGTGGTGGTTCGTTTAGCCAGCCTTAATTAGCGTTAATCCTTTACCGCTGGAACAAAGATAAATCTCCTTCTGGCTTTTCAAAAATATTTTCCGCTTTTTATGTAATCGGTTAATTGCGGATTTTTAAGTAATTGCGATGCCGGTTTGCTCGATGCATTTTAAACGATAATTATATTCGTCGGTAAATAGTTCTTGGATTTTCGATGGAAATTTTTATATGGCGAGATTTTGGAGTTTTCCAGTTTTGCAGGGGTCTTTTTGGAGTTATGAAACGGATATTTGAATTGAATAGTACAGGAATTTTGGAATTTTTAGATAGCGAAATACGGTTTTAAGCTTTCGCGAATTTTCCGAATTTTTACGTTTTTAAATTTTTTACATATCAAGTTGTTCAATTTTCCCAATTTTCCAATTGTCATAATATTCTTCAATTTAACAATTTTGCAATTGTTCAATTTCTCGATTTGTTAACTTTTCAATTTTTCAATTTTCCAATACTCAGATTTTTCGATTTCTCAATTTTATAATTTTCCAATTATTTCATTTCTTCAAGTTCCTAGCACTTCAATTCTTCAATTATCCAATTCTCCCATAAATCAATTATTCAATTATTCAATTATTCAATTTTTCAATTTTTCAATTATTCAATTACTCAATTTTTTCAATTTTTCAATTATTCAATTACTCATTTTTTTCAATTATTCAATTACTCAATTTTTTCAATTTTTCAATTCTTCAATTATTCAAGTATACAATTCTTCAATTCTTCAATTCTTCAATTTTTCAATTCTTCAATTCTTCAACATTCTGATCATATAATAACACATATTATTTATTGTTATTATTGTATAATAATACTGACTCAATGTTATTATCATACAATAATAAACACTGATTATTGTTATTATACAATAACAAATACTTCTATTATTAACAAATAACAATATATCTAACAATTTTTTTATTGAACTTCTAACTATACTAAAACCAACATAACAGTTATTTATGTATCCTTCAATAATTTCAAAAAATATTTTAATTCCCAAAATTGATCAAAATTTTTTTATCTACATCTACATACTTGATATCACCAATTTTTTTTTTTAAATCTAACTGTTTCAAATTCCAAATATTTTCCCCAAAATTGAAGCCGAAGAAGGCAGAATTTTTCACCGTAAAAACTCGGAAATTTCCGAACGAAACCGTACGAATGATTTTTAACGACGGGCAAAGAATTTCTCTGATAAAATGCAACGCTTGTATTTCGTAGCGAACGCGAAAGACGTTTTCCACTATTTTCTCCGAACGATCGAGATTCCGTCGTGTTTTCTATCTCCGTGATTTTTCCTTCCATTGTTTCGCGCGAAAAACGAAGCGACAGTTTGATGGTCGTTACACGAATAGATATAAAATTACTGACGATACTTTTCGACGCGATGGTTTGACACCTTTAAGAAAAAAAGAAAACATGAATAATTTTCGCGGCAACGATTGTAACTCGTGCACATTGTTCAGTCGAAACTGTAATTTTTCGAAACAATAAGGCGAATCGTTGGCTGTGTTTTTTATGGACGGAGGTCTCCGCAGGAAATCGGAATTTCTGGTGAAATATTAGATATGTGGCACGATAATAAATATGATTATGCAAACAATGCGTTCTTTAAAGACGCAGGAAATAATATGTTATGTATTTATCAGTATTTGTATATAATTGTATGTGACGCTGTTAAATTTATTAATATTTTTTTTAATTGTTTTTGTTCAATTTTTAACAATTTTTTAAAAATATATACACATTTTTTTTCTAATTTTTTAGAAATGTAGAATAAATATATTCCTATAAAAATTTTCTATAAACGTGCATTTACATAAAAATTTACAAGTTTACATACTCTTCAAATTTTAAATTTTAATTCTTAAGTTTACATACTCTTCAAATTTTAAATTTTAATTCTTAAGTTTACATTCTCTTCAAATTTTAAATTTTAATTCTTAATTTTACATATTCTTTTTAGATTTTCTATAAAAGCACAAGTGTATACATTTGTCAAATTTTCTAGAAAGCTTGTTAAAGTTTTTGCAATTAAAAAAAAATCTTTAAAAAGTGTTCCAGTATTTTCTTTCAGTTTTTTCAACTGCACCACTGATTTAACTACTCGCATTTTTCCTGTTTGCCAATTTTTCAGCCAGCAAAAGCGAATAAAACTTGATTTCTATCAACGATAGATGTGATATGTGAACAGTTTGTAAAAGAGAAAAAACTGTTGAGTACTTACAGATAACGGTGAGATGAGCATTGGCTCGAATCGGTTTAATCCTGACATATGGACCAACTTGGCACTGATATTCTCCATCGTCGGTCAAAGAAGCGTCTGTGATCCTCAGATTATAAATTCCAGCGTTCTGATCTCCAATTAATCGCAGCCGAGGATGTCCAACGATTTCTCCACCTGAAATGACAGGAAAATATCTTATAAATATTACATTTTATTCAGTTTCTAAATCTCTACGTTTTCAATTTCAATATCAAAAATTTCTAAATCTAATTTCAATTTTTACAAATGTGGTCCATCGGCAATATATCGAGAGTTTATCCGAGTGTCAATAGCTTTCAGATATCATGTATCTATAGCGAATAATGTAACTATGCAAGATTAATTTTTAAATTCTTAAATTTTGAAATCTCTAAATTCTCAAATTGCAATGTTTCCAAATTTCTAAATCTCCAAATCTCAAAATCCTTAAGTCTCTAAATACCCATATCCCTAAATCTCCAAATACCAAAAGTCTTATATCTCCAAATCCCCATGTCCCCAAATTCCAGAATCTCCAAATCTACAATTCTCCAATTGTTCATATCCCCAAATCCCTAAATATCCAAATCCTGAAAGCCTTATATCTCCAAATGCCCATATCCCCAAATCTCCAAATCTCAAAAGGCTTATATCTCCAAATCCTCATATCTCCAAACTCCAGAATCTCCAAATCTCAAATTGTTCATATCCCTAAATTTCTAAATCTCCAAATCTCAAAGGCCTTATATCTCCAAATTCCCATATCTCTAAATCTCCAAATCCCAAAAGACTTATATCTCCAAATCCCGATAACTCCAAACTCTAGAATCCCCAAATCCCCAAATCTCCAAATCCCTAAATCTCCAAATCCTTAAATCTCCAAATCCCTAAATCTCCAAATCCCTAAATCTCCAAATCTCGAAAGCCTTATATCTCCAAATGCCCATATCATTAAATCTCCAAATCCCCATATCCTCAAACTCCAGAATCTCTAAATCCCCAAATCTCCAAAGTCCAGAATTCTCAAATCCCCAAATCCTCAAATCCCTAAATCCCCAAATCCCAAAATCCCAAAATCCCAAAATTCCCAAAATTCAAATTTGGCGCGCATTCTTACCCGCGACTTAACCTATCCGATGAATTACGCAAAAATAAACGCAACACTTTATCTTTCTCTATCACCTCTCCTGACAATTATAAATAATCTTCACGACAATCAACGAAACAAATGACCATTTAACCAAAAAATATACGGTATTTGCTCGGGTTACTTCGATAAAAATAGAAAAAACACACAACTTCGGTTAGCCGGTGAATGTAGGTCGTGAAGAGTGGTGAAAAACGAGTCTAATGAAGGTTTCGATAGTCAAGGGTCTAATTATTCTTCTTTTGTGTCTCCTGAGCCACCGAATGTGAATCAAGTTACTGAAAGCAGTGACACTGACGAGGGTGTAGCTTTTGTGGGTCGCGCGAGACACTTTTGTTGAAAAATGACGCGGCCGTCACACGGTACAGTCCTCTAAATGAGATTAAATCATCCCACGGCAAAAATATCGTACGGGATATTAAGATCGTTCTACTCCATTTACGTCACAGCCACTAATGGCCCTCGTTTTAATGAGACCAAGATGAAGTCACTAAACGAACTTCTAAAGATTCCGTTAACGCAAAGGACGGGAGTTTCTACTGCATCCACGTTCACCGTCTCGACTTAGCGTCCGAGGAGAGCAAGAAACTTGATAATTGCTTGAAATCGATACGAACGTTAATTGGTAGGTGCTATTGCGAGAACTCGATGTGACGAAGTTCGTGGAATTGCTTTGTTCGAGTGATACGATGAAATAATCGAAGCGTTCAGATATTCGTTGTTAGACGTTGGAATTAATTCAATTGATACTCTGACGGAAATGTTTTTTAATAAGTCTACGTATTTGTTATATGGCATTGAAGATTTTTGTGATTTGTACATTTTCAAATTTTCAAGTTTTATTTCTGGAGATTCTAAATTTCTAAATTTTTAATTTACGAGGTTTTAGATTTCCTAATTTCCTAATTCCTTAATTTCCCAATTTCTCAATTTCCCTACTCTCTAATTTCCCAATTCCCTAATTTCCCAATTCCCCAATTTCCCACTTCCCTAATTTCCCAATTCCCTAATTTCCCAATTCCCTAATTTCCCAATTCCCTAATTTCCCAATTCCCTAATTTCCCAATTCCCTAATTTCCCAATTCCCTAATTTCCCAATTTCCTAATGTCCCAATTCCTTCATTTCCCAATTCCCTAATTTCCCAAATTCTCTAAATTCCCAATTCCCTAATTTCCCAATTCCCTAATTTCCCGATTCCCCAATTTCCAATTTCCCTAATTTCCTAATTTCCCAAATTCCCAAATTCTTATTCCTTATTCTAATTTCTGATCCTACAATTTAATAATTTCAAAAGTACTTCAAAAATTAAATTACAATTCCAAAAGACTAAATTTGATATCTGATTTCGTTAATGTAACTTTTGGGTTAATTCATGAAATTGAATAAATATTTTATTACTTACTCGGTTGAATGACATAGGCGAAGCCATCTTTGACCCACTGCACGATACCCACTCTGTTTTCAACTTCGCAAGGTATTGTCACCTCGTTACCTTCGAGAACCGAGCTGTTTGTCGGTCGCACTCGAAAATATTGTCCTCTTTCCCCTGCAACACAAATTTTAAACAAATTATTATAATTTTTGTTATCTACAAATCAAAATTTATAACAAATACTGCCACGAGTCAGTGAATAATGTATAAAGTTCATTTATAAGAGTTGCCTCTTCTAAAGTTTCAAATATTCGCGCGCTGCAGCCAACATGGCGGCGCGTCACGTGACTTCGAACGCAGTACCCACCTCTATTTTACATTTACACTTCTAAAAGAGCTCTCCCCGTTCAAAATTAAACAAAAAATTACTGAAAACCATCGTAGAAGATTGCATAGAACAATTACCACCTCGTTTTTTAATTCTAGAAAGTGTTCATGCTCAAATACAGTATAAAATTTATTTTCAAGAGTCGCCTCTCATCAAGATTCAAACTTTCGCGCTGCAGCCAACATGGCGGCGCGTCACGTGACTTAGAACACAATCCCCGCCTCTCCCTTCACTTTATACCTCTAAAAACTCTCCTCCGTTAAAAAGAAACAGAAAAAATGACTGAAATCCTTCGTAAAGGACTCCAAATAACAATTCCCACCTCGTTTTCCGATCCCAGAGACAGCCTCGTGTTCAAAAGCCTTACCGATCGAATGA
Source organism: Megachile ligniseca (assembly GCA_945859555.1). Classification (NCBI taxonomy): domain Eukaryota; kingdom Metazoa; phylum Arthropoda; class Insecta; order Hymenoptera; family Megachilidae; genus Megachile; species Megachile ligniseca. The sequence continues at coordinate 6,077,572 of OX243792.1, forward strand.
CAACGACAGGACGAAAGACAGAAGCCCGATCGGCATAATCTGCTTGTCGTTTGTGGATGGAATCGATGCTCGGTTGACTTTCCTCGTCCGTGTACGAGAATCTACACGACCCACGGCCCTGTGTACTTGCGGCCAGGGTTACACGTTTGCCTTTGTACATCGTTTGCGTTCGTGGTCACCTGCTGCTCGAATTTGCGCAATCCAGCCTAAATAGACCGGTCCTCATGAAATATACAGCCACTGCTGGCTGTTACGTTGCGAACAACTAGGCTCCCTTGTACACGGTCCCTTTAAACGGATCAACTTAACGCGACCGTGAACGCAAAGCAACGTTGTTACAAAGAATACCGATTGTTTGATGTACACGATCGACGCGTTTGATTTAGGTACCTTGTTACGGATTGCTTCGGTTTTAAGGTGTATCAAGGACTTTTTATGTTAGAAGTAGGATGTGGACGTGATGAAAGGTGGAGATGCTTGGGTACTGCGTTGTGGGGTACTCTCATCGTAAGTGAGCGAAACCAAACTTACGGCGCTCAGTTACGGAGGGTTTTTAGTATTTCTTCATTTTTCTGTGGAATAAAGTGGATTTTGTTTTAAATGAATTTGATAGGTTGTAATAGTGAATGTTCTCTAGTGTAAATATGATATATATGGCTGCATATAAACAAATGTAATACAAATTTTGAAATTTGTGAATTGAGTGTTTGAGAATATGAAGTTTAGAAGTAACTTTCTATGTCAGAAATAATGGAGATAGATATGGAAGTACAGAAATGTGGAAGATGATGCTTGGGTGCTGCGTTTTAGGGGACTCTCACCGTAAGTGAGCGCGCCCAAACTTACGGCGCTCAGTTACGGAGGGTTTCTAGTATTTCTTCACTTTCTTCTGGAATAAAGTGTTTTTTTTTTTAATTGAATTTGATAGGTTGTAAGAGTGAAGGTGCTCAAGTATATATAATGTATGTAGGTGTATATAAACATAATATAGTACAAATATACTGCAAGCGAAAATATATAATAATATATAAATTGCAACTTAAAATTAAAAAATTTGAAATCTTATCTGAAATATTGTACTGAATTAAAAATTTGAAATTCATCTCAGAATAACCCCACACAAAAAACAACTAAAATATCCAGAAGCACAAGATTTCAATTGCTTTCGTTCGGCCTCATTATTTCATCCACGATAAAAGGCCGGAGATTTTTAGGCTTCTTTCAGAAGGAACGCATCGGTGCATTTATTTCTTCTCGATCAGCTCGCTCATAGTTATTTCTTTTTTATGAAACTGTAAAATGTTGGCATTCTGTGTCTTCCGACGTTCGTTTCATCGATTTCCATTTCACGATATCGCAAATACCGGCTCTAACATTCTTGCCTCGCCATTTCACGAATTTCTTCCTTTCTCTCCGCTCTCCTCTTTTTTTTTTTATTAACATTTCACCGGATTCAACGTCGCGATGTTTACCTGCGCTTTCTATGGCCTCCATTCTTTTACAAAAGTGGCAGCACTGCATCCGCTAATAATTTCCACCGGTAAAATAGAATATTCACTCGCAGTTTCTATTTTAAATCTTCCGTGAACGTTACCGTTTACGAGCGTTATGCAATCCCATAAATTAACGAGGCACGGGTTGCAGATTTTACACCGCGAATAAAGGTGCTGCGAAAATTGCAGACAATTTTAGAACGAGATAGGTATCATTCATTTTGTGAAACATCGGCAGAAATTTATTAGTACTGATTTTTATGGACGGTTTATGCACTACAGTTTCAGATTTTTAGTCCTGATTTTTGAATGGGGTGGTTGGAAATATTAAAATTCTGAAGGGTTGGGAACTGTTTTAGATCTTAAAATTCTTGAATATTCAGAATTTCACAAACTTTAAAAATTTGATAAAAATTTTTAAATTCAAAAATTCACAATTTGAGACATTTAAGAAATTTTACAACTTTTACAAATTTTACAGATTTTAGAAATTTTACAAATTTTGCAAATTTGACTAATTTTACAAATTTCACAAATTTCACTAGTTCCTCAAATCTCCTAAATTCTGTAAATCAACCAAATTCCCAAATTTGAGTTTCGAAATCCCCTAAATAGACATACTAAAAGAGTCATCAACAAAGTAGAAGATAGTTTATTCGAGCAGTGACTCCCTCACTAAGAAAAGAAGAAAAAATAACTGTACATTGAGTTTCCCCGGATCAAGAGTGCTTAAAACTGTCCAAATCATTAAAAATTCAAGTTGAAACGGAAAAGAAACGAGCTCGTTCCATCCTGAAGTTGCCAACACTTTAAAGAATTATCTGAAGGAATTTTCTCTTCGAAGTTTAACGAAACTCTCTCCGGCAAATTTCTGCTGGGAGTTTGTTTAATGCCCGTACAGTGAAGAGTAAATCTGGTTTCCCTAAGGATAATATGAGTTAAAGTCTGATACCGGTTCATTTTTAGGGAATTTTGGGGATTTCATAATTTGGGGATTAGGAAATTTTGAGGATTTAGTCATTTGAGAATATTGATATTTCGAGATTTTTTAATTGATTTACTCAGATGTCGAAATCTGGGGAATTTGGGGATTTTGTAATTTGGAATTTTTGTGGAATTTCGTTAATTTGGAAAGTTTTAGAATTTGGGGAATTTTTAAGGTTTGTGGAATTTGGAAAAATTGTTACATTTGTAAAATTTATAGAATTTGTGAAGTTTATGGAACTGTTGGAATTTCTGAAATTTCCGAATTTTTGGAAATCTTATAAATTTGAAAAGTGATTTCGAGATCTGGGAATTAAAAAAGTATAGGGATATAGAAATTTGGCAATTTGGAGATTTAAAGAATTAATAATATTTTTCAAGTTTAAAAATTTTGAAATTTGATGATTTGGGAATTTGGAGATTTGAGAACTCGAAAACTTGTAAATTTGATAATTTAAGAATTTTTAAATTTGTAAGTTTGGAACTACATAAATATCTAAATTTAAAGACGCAATAAATCAACTAACCTAATTCTCAATATTTAACATTATGAATGTTAACAATAATAATTAATGACAATAATAATTATCATATTTAACATTATGAAACCATCACAAACGTCAGTACCCTTATCCAAATAATAAAACATTGTACGCAAGCACAACCGAACAGAACATGCACGATATCGAACCACCTGGCAATTTTTAGTCGCACGTTGCAAACAAAAAATAAAAAAAAAAAAAAATACCGGGGCGAAAAAAATATGAAAAATGGTAACAGCCTCGAGGTAACGCGTCCATCGTTGAAAAATTCCGACGGAAAGTTCATTCAAACACGATATCGCCAGTGTTTCTGAAAAAGTGTTCGGTAACGTTCGGTAAATCGTCTCATTTTTCATGTGCAGCTTCAACCGTGCGATTTGCATACCGAGCGTAGGTAAATGCGCGCTTTATGTCGCTGTTTGTCGGCCTTTTTTGCCGTTAAGCGAACCCCGAAACGAGCGCCGATACAATAACCGATTGTTCCGTTCCTTTCTGCCCTGAAATTCGACGATATCGAGCTGAATTTTGCGCTCGTTTCTTGTTTTATCTCCGGACACCGAGTTCCTTGAATTCCAACGATTTCGATGGCCGATGAGTTCCGGCGAAATGCGTCGAATAATGCCGGACGTGTTTTCTCGTGTTTAGGTCCTCGTTTTTAAGAGCGGGAGGTATTTTTATGTTTTTTGCAATTGTAGATTTTGGGTTTTAAAGAGAAAAAATAATTTTTATCTGGAAAAATCTGAGTTTCGAGTTTTGCACTAACTTCTGTTTTAATTTTTCAGGTAAATATCTTATTTTTTTAATTTTTCAAGTTTGTCATATTTTATTATTTCTTTAATTTTTCAAATTTATCATTACTTATCATTTTTTTAATTTTTCAAGTTTAGAATATTTTTTAATTTTTGTAATTTTTCAAATTTATCATTACTTATAATTTTTTTAATTTTTCAAGTTTAGAATATTTTTTAATTTTTGTAATTTTTCAAATTTATCATTACTTATAATTTTTGTAATTTGTCAAGTTTGTAATATCTTATTATTTTTTTAATTTTTCAAGTTTGTAATATCTTATGATTTAAAAAATTGTTCAAATTTATCATTACTTACAATTTTTGTAATTTGTCAAGTTTGTAATATCTTATAATTTTTTTAATTTTTCAAGTTTGTAATATCTTATGAATTTAAAAATTTTTTAAATTTACAATAATTTATTACTTTTTAGAATAGTATATCATAGTAAGAATAGTATACCATAATTAACAACCGCGAATAATCCGTGATACCACATAATTAAAACCAAAGAAATTAAGGTTCGAAACATCTCTTCACAAGATTTAATTTCATTCCAAATCGCCGCAAACAATCGCTATCCAGATCAGTCATTATTCATTCTGAGACCGCGTGTGTCGACAAAAACCGTGTTCCCGGAAATGACATTCAATTTCCGATCGATTCGCAGTTGGTGCGAGGACATTCATCAAAGGAACGATAAACCGCGTTCGTGCTAATTATCGACTATGCAGACAAATTGAGCCGTAAAGGCGTCGAAAAAAGTAAGCAGACCGAGTCACGCACTAGGCGTTCCTGCATTGATGTACGACCGGAAACGGGACTGGTCATTTAGCCGTTTCCTTTCTTGGCTTCGCGGTTTCAAGATTCCGGCCGACAGGTTGCCGATTAACCGCATTTCAGCAGCTTCGATGACTGCGTGTGAAAATGCGCGAAGATTAGGATGCACAATAATTGTCGGATTTAATTCCAGTATTTTATGTTGTAGACATTCTGGTATTACATCTCTGTATTTTTGTATAGTCGTGTAAGTAAAAAATCACGTGTGCGAAATTATAGATGCCACATGTGCGACGTTACACATGTGTGTGTAATTATACAATTATCGAAACCAGTGTAATTTCCGACGTGTGATTTTAATGTTACATGTGATTTGTAATTATACATATGAGACATATGTTATGTGTGTTACATTATACACGTATGCATAATTTCAGAAATGTCAGATTGTACACATATGTGTAATTATATCTATGTCACATATTATACACATATGTGTAATTATATGTTCACATGTCATATATGTACATATAGATATTTATTCAAGATATCTTTTCATGTAATTCTAAATACAGAGATGTCTGACCATATGTTGATTATTATTACTTAAATTAATTTAATTCTGCCTTGACAGCATCACATATATTTTTTTAAGCATTCATCGAATGATTTTAACATGTTTAACAGTACTGTAAGTTATTTATTAAAGAAACATTGTTATTTAATACTGAAGGGAGAGGTGTCTGACCAAATACTGTCTAATACTACTTAAACTGACTGAATTTCATATTGAACCAAGTGGAATTACTTTTCCGATAATTTATCGAATGATTTCAGTATGTTCAACAATCTCTTGAGTTATTTATTGAAGAATCTCTTTTATTCAACTGCAGAAAAGAGATGCCTGACCAAATACTGTCTAATACTACTTAAATCGATTGAATTTCACATTGAACCACTTTTTCAATAATCTATCGAATAATTTCAGCATGTTTAACAATACCAATTGATATTTACTAAAAAGAACACTATTAATCCCAGGAAAGATACGTCTGACCATACGCTGTCCAATACTACTTAAATCGACCCAATTCCACATTAAACTAACCCAAATCATTTTTCTCATAATTTATCAAACAGTTTCAGCTCGTACAAAGCTAATAGATTCAAATATTCATTAAAGAAAGAGATATTTAGTGAAGTAACCTTTATTCATTCAAACTGCATCTTGTAATATTCACATTTTCATCACACAATTTCTCAAAGCCCTCATATTATTTTTCTATAAAATAGTTCCAAGTATTTTTGAGGTTGCGTTCAGGAAATGATTTTTGTTTCCAAACAAGGAAACAAGGGGAAAGAGAAAACTAGGAAGAGAGCAAGCAACGTTAATTGGACTTTGTTTTGTAACAATGCATCGAACAGTGACGCCGGTCATAATACGAGAGTAGAATTATGTTTCATGCTTCGTTAAAAGCGAGTCTCTTCGAAATCGATGACCGATCGTCCATCGTGTTCCAATAATCGTTTCGTTGGTTATTGAAATAATTAGCAGATAATGTCGTCATTGTACGATCGTGAACGTATTGGGGTCACATAATTGTTAGAATTATTAAACGCTGTAAATGGAAATAGGGTTTTGGTATATTGCAGAAGCAGGATTATTTAGAAAGGTTTAAAAGTTCGGTTCTTTTTGCAAAAGTTGATGTTTGGAAAATTTGAAGATTTGATAATTTAGAATTATGGAAGTGTGAAGTTTTATTATTAGAAAGAAAATTAAAATTGTGGAAAGTATTTTCTGAGTTTTTGAGCTTGGAGAGCACTTGAAATTCTACTTTCAAGTATTTAAATATGGAAATATAGAAACTTCAGATCTTTGAAATTTAAAAAAATTGAAATTACTGTGTTCAACTTAGAAATTCTCAAATTTAAAAATATAGAAATTTCCAATATTCCAACCTTTGAATTTTCAAATTTGCAAATGTAGATTTCTTGAAGTTCAAATTTCAGAAAGTAGTAATCACAGATTTTTAAATGTGAAAATATAGAGAATTCAAATTTGAAGATAAAATAATACAAAAATTAGAAAATTCAAACCTAGAAATTGAAAATATAAAAGTTTTAAAATTTTCAGAATAAAAATTTTAAAATGTAAAAAATTGAAATATAAAATACAATGTTACTGTACATTCTATTTAGCTATTATTATAAAGTATCCAATTACTAAATAAAAACTTGCCATTTAAAAAAATAATACAGAAAAAAGTAATATCAGAAAAGAGTCTTTTACTCTCCTTTCACCTCGAAGGTCTCTTTTTCCTTCAAAAAGAAGTTTAAAATAATAAAAGATGTTAGAATGCTTCTTTTCTGTCCCCTTTACATAGAACGCTGGTGCGTTTGTCCTTCATCTGTATGCAAATTTTGCATTAACAATGTAGAAGCAGTTCTTGCGAAGAGGAAAACTAGCAAGCCTAATGATGAAGCTCAAAATTAAGTAGCGACTCGGATGTACATTGAAACGGTAATTTCGAAGTTTCTTTATATCCAGATCTCAATTCATAAATTTAAGAATCTGAATTGGAATTTTAAAATTTAAAAATTTAAATCTTCGTTTGAAATGTTTTCCAGTTAAAAAACTTCTCAACATAATAGCATGCATATTTCATAATTAAAAAAATACAAAAATGTGAATATTCAAATACAAGTTCCTAAAAACCAGAACCACAATATTCTATTAAAGAAAATTTTTATAGGAAACGTGAAAAATTCTGAAAATTTTTAGTGGCAATGGACATAATAATTTTCGAAACTTTCTAAAAAGGCAAATAATTTCCAATTTACCAATAATTTGGAAAAATAATTTCCAAAATTCCAAAATGTACTTAATAATTTTCGAAAGTTCCGAAAAAGCACCTGAGAATTTTTGAGGGACTAAAAATTGATGTTCGAAGTGCATTCAGACCGGTTCGCAATCAGGATAACCTCTTTAAGGGGAAAAGTTTTTATCGGACCAGTTCCTCTAACTAAAACAATTTCATTAAATCCCCCGACCGATAATCGCACCATCAAATTCCCATAACGATCGCATCACGTTAGCCAACGAACGATAATCACGTTACAGGAGAGTGTTCGATAATTCCATCCACGCTTGGAATTATTAAAAAAGAAGAAAATAGGGAAGAAATGAAAAATCACGTCAAGCCCCGAATCTAATCGAGGTTCGAGCTTCCAAACCATCGAAGCCCGACGATAATCTCTATCGAGACCTCGAACAATAACTCTTCCATCGAGGCACCACGACAATTACACCGTGAATGTCGAGTGATAATTACACTTCGACAACTCTCAAACAATTACACTATCGGACGAAGGATCAGAAGGCTCATCGATAGATTTAATGTCAATAAGCCTCTTTTCTGTCGTACGGCTGACTCGTTTCGACGTTTTAGATGTGTTGAGTAAGTTGGAAATTTAGAAATTTGAAGATTTTGAGAGATGGGTATTTGGGACAATGGGAAGCTACTTTTAGGACACAATTTTTAGTTTTTACACATTTTTGTTAAATTTTAGTTTTTAGGAGAATTTCTTAGAGAATTTGCAGGTTTGCAAAGGGAGGTGCAAATTTACAGAATTTGGATGTGTGGGGATATGAAGTTTTTGAGATATGAAATTCAGAAATTTAGTAAATTAGAAATTTATAAATTTATAAATTTAAAAATTTAGAAATTTAGAAATTTAGAAGTCCAGAAATCTAGAAATCTAGAAATGTCGGAATTTAGGAATTTAGGAATTTAGGAATTTAGGAATTTAGGAATTTAGGAATTTAGGAATTTAGGAATTTAGGAATTTAGGAATTTAGGAATTTAGGAATTTAGGAATTTAGGAATTAGGAAATTATCAAACTGCGAAAGAAGGATATTAGGATACTAGAGAATTAAGAAATTGGAAAATGGGAAAATGGAAAATTAAAAATTGGAAAATTGGGGAAATAGGAAAAAAGAAAATTGATAAGTTGGGAAACTAGGAATTTGGGAAAATAAGGAATTGGAAAATGGGAAAATGGGAAACAGAGAAAATTGGGAAATGGGGAAATTAGGGAATTGGAAAATTGGGAAGTTGGGAAACTAGAAATTTGGGAAATGAGGGAATTGGAAAATTGGGAAGTTGGGAAACTGGGAATTTGGGAAATGAGGGAAGTGGAAATTTGGACAATGGGAAATTGAAAAATAGAAATTTGGAAAATTCGAAAATTGAGAAGTTGGGAATCTAGAAATTTGGAAATTTAGGAAATTGAAAAATTAGGGAAATGGGAAATTAAAAAATTGAGAAGTTAGAAAACTAGGATTTTAGAAAATTAAGGAACTAGGAAATTAGTAAATTGTAAAATGTAGAAAATCGGAAATTACAAAATTGTAAAATTACGAATTTGGGAAATAAGGGAATAAAAATTCTGAGAATAAAAATTTCTCAAAATGAGAAAGCAGCTCCAAATCAATATCAAATTTCAGTCATTAAAATGCACAACGCCTGGCATCAATACTCTCCGATAACAGATCAATTCGTTAACATTATGCAGAAAGATTAACATTATTTATCAGATATCTTGATCGCAGCATCTCATCCGATTTTCCATAACGAGGATCCCTTTGGCCGTGGCAAACGTGCAATTTCGAGCATTACCATGGCATCTAATACAATCCGCGGCGTCTTTTGTGTTCGCATTTATATTGCTCCTTTTGTAGAACGGCGCATCGACGAAGACGCTTTCGAGCAGCGAGCTTGCAGAAGAGAAAGAAGCCAGAAAAGGAGAAGAAATCATCCCCGCCCACGGTTTTCGCATCAATACCCTCGCCACCGATTCCATTCAGTTCTGGTCTGCTCGTAGATAGCATATCGAGTGAGAACGTTCGTTTATTCGCCGTACAAAGGGATGAACGCAACCCCCATTAGCATGCGCTACCCATCGCCTATTTGCGCTCGTCTACGTTCCTCCCTATTAAACTGTTATAATAATTCAGAAAAAATTAGAAATATGGAAGTTTGATATTTTGACAACTTGATAATTACAACCTAATCTAGATGCCAACCTGGATGCTAACCTAACCTAGATGCTAACCAACCTGGATGTTAACCTAACCTAGATGGATGCCAGAAGCTTATACCAGGTGCCAGAATGAGTGCATTTCAAATGTCGAGCTACCGTAAACATATAGGTGGAATAAGAGACGCAGAGATTTTAAAGTCCAAATGTAAACGTGTCTGAAACTATCGAAAACGATACCGAACACGATTATTGTTGATTCCACGACGACCGACGTCGATGACGACCAAGTATTGTCGTCGACGATGAGTTACAGAGCTTTCAACGTGCTTCCAGTCGATCTATGCGTGAAAAATTATCGAAACGATACCAAACGGTTTTTTATCGATTCGACGATCGACACGACGGGTTCCTGTCGCCGCCAAAATCTATACAGCAAATTTAGGATGTCTCACGAGTACACCCTCAAAATTTCGAGTGGAAAGACGCAAAATTGCGGCCTGCAGCGCGTAGACAAACGAACAAATATAGATTTAGTCAGGAGCTTATTAAATAAAATTATCAACATTAAAAATATAATGCAACAACTTGTGTATCACATGTGAATTTCTACATTTCACTGTGCTTCTTTCGCAAAAAAAGAAAATTCCCTGGAAAATGATATTTGGCAGGGTGCAATCTACCCAGCACTGCAAGTACATGAATCAGCTCTCGCGAAGGAAAAATGAAAGAGCTCATTTGAAAAAAAAAGAAAGACTCGTTTCCATGTCTAATCCGAGAGCTGGCACGCGAAATCTCGATTCTAATCCGTTTGGTGAAAAAATCGGGTGTCGCCAGGAAGTTTCCTAATTTCTCAGGAAATTTTCGCCGTTCTATTACCCTGTTCAGGAAGGTTCATTTTAAGGATGGTACATTCCCCGATTATTCCCGTGCCGACGGCTCGCTTCCAGAAACGATAAGACGAAAATAATCCCAGCACCGTGTAAAAGGGAATGAGACAGACACTGTATCTCGGCCCAACAGCTCCTCATCTAGTTTTCTGACTTAAACCGGCTTGGCTCTTAATGAACATACTGTGACACGCGAATGAAACGCGTATCGTTATATTCCAATTTTAGGGTTAATGGAGAAATTATTTTGATACCAGGGAAAATAAAATTTAATTCTCGTGAGAATTTTGTGGTTAAGTTAGACTCATGGGATGGGGACTTTTAATGAAGGAGAGATTATTTATTTAGGGAGAGATCAAAACTTGTGGTATGATATATTACATATCAGATATCATGTATCATATATGGTATATGGTACATCATACATTATACATCACATAACATTTATAACATCAAGTATCAGTTATCATGTATCACATGTCATATATTGTACATGATATATCACTTATAACATATCATATGGCATATGATAGCACATGTGCATATGTTAGCACATATCATATGTCATGTATTACATATCGTACAACATACATGATATATTACTTATAACATATCATATAGCATATGATAGCACATGTGCATATGTTAGCACATATCATGTATTACATGTCGGATATCGTATATCATACATCATACATCATATATCATTTACAACATATCAAATATCAGATGGGTACCACATATCATATATCATGTATCACATATTACATATGGTACATCATACATCATATATCATTTACAACATATCAAATAACATATGTGTATCACATATCATATTTCATACATCATACATCATGTATCACATGTCACATATAGTACATCATACATCATATATCATTTACAACATATCAAATCTCACTCTTGTATCACATGTCATATATCATACAACATATATCACATATCATGTATTGTATCGTATGTATATCATACATGATGAAACGTATATCACATGTTGCATTCTATAAATCATATATCACAAATGAATGGCATTCGTATAATAAAATAAAATATACAATATCAGAGAAGTAAACCAAAATGCAAAACAAATTAAGCTAAAGTGAATAATAATCGAACTCGTAATCAGGAAGTTTGCAAATGAAAACAGGGTAGATTTCACTCGGCTCTGTTTACGTGGGCCAATCTGTGGTATCGCGTATTTGATCGTGTCTCGTCTTCGAATAGTTTCTCGTTTCGCTCGTACCGGTAGCAAGCAAATTGTTTGAAACACTCTCAGTCGGCAAACTTATAGAATCCACACGGTGCACCACAGAGAAAGTCGCGTAACAATGCAGTCGCGTCGTAAACAGTTAGACAGTTAGTTCAGTCTCTAATAGTCTTTGACTTATCCGACATTAAATTAAATTAGAACAAAGGAATCGATTGAATTTAGAACGCGATACGAGGTATTTACTCGTGACGGTGTTTGCGTTGCGTGTGTCTGTGATTAATTACACCGTGCAGGTATTATTGCTGCGAACAACCGACGAACACTTGCCAAGTTACGTCAAGGTAATTATTAACGTATCACGGTATCTTTCATCCTATATCGACATGCTTCTACCTTTCCTGCGATATTACTCGTTTAATATTGTTTATTAGCAAAGACGGTTTATAGTATATTTTGCAATTTGTGAAGTTTTGTATTTTGAAGGTTAAGTTGGGTATCTTTCACCTTCTATCGAGATGCTTCCACCTTTTCTGTTTAAAAGAATGGTTCGGCTAAAAGCAGGGTAAATTATAGGATCGCAATTTTCTCCATCGATGTTGGCCGTCAAATCGCGATAAATTAGCAAACAAAAGGGTCCAAGGAAGCAAATCCTTGTAAATTCGGTAAGATAAAGGGGGCAAGATATAGGTAGGACGTCCCGAAGAAGTAGGTGCACAAGGAGGCGAGATAGTGCTTTTGACATAGCACCGCCAGCGAACCTAATGACTCAGGCCACTCAGAGAATACACTAATTACCATGAAAGCGTCCCGTACACGCTTCCGGAAGACAGGCATTTTACTTGCCTCCCACATCTCTCTGTTCCCATACTTAAGGTAAGGATATTAGTGCCGAGGAGCAGTGTCCTCCTCGAGCAAGCTTGAATTTTAGACCAAGTTTCCTCTTCCGTGTGCACCGATGGTCGTTTAACCTGCGCCAGACGCACCTCGAACTTGGTGACTGAAATTCTTAGATCCTCCGAGTTTCTGAACCTCCAAAAACTTCGGTATTTTCCTCGGATCAGATTTCGACAGGGTGGTTAATTTTATATTTTAATGGCACACGCTAGTTTAATGTATCGTGGCTCTAAAGGACTAATATCCTGTTATTTTAGATTGTGTTAAAGTTAATTTTAAATGATATTGCTTGTGTAGATTGAAGGTTCCACGCTCGTTTAATGCACGAACTCTAGAGGACTAAGATTTGTGGACTGCTAGTTTAGATTATGCTAAAGTGGTTAATTTTAGGGAATAATTCAGTTTCGTGTGAGTCAAAGTGGTACGCTCGTTTAATGCACGAACTGTAACTCTAGAGGGCTAAAATTGGTGTACTGCTTTCTTCAATTATGGTAAAGTGGTTGATTTCAGATAATATTGCAGTTTTATGTAGATCGAAGGGGTAATTTGAGGCACACGCTCGTTTAATGCACGAACTGTAACTCTAGAGGGCTAAGATTTGTGGACTGCTAGTTTAGATTATGCTAAAGTGGTTAATTTTAGGGAATAATTCAGTTTCGTGTGAGTCAAAGTGGTACACGCTCGTTTAATGCACGAACTGTAACTCTAGAGGGCTAAGATTTGTGCTACATCAGATTATGTTAAAGTGGTTAATTTTAGGTAATAATTCACTTTTATGTGGATTAAAAGGGTATTTTATAGTGCACGCTCGTTTAATGCCCGAGTGGCAAAATATTGATATACTATACTCTCAGATTATGTCACATTAGGTAATTTTAAATAGTAATGCACTTTTATATAGACTGAAAGAGTCCAAGATTTTAGAGGTTTAAAATTGATTTACCATGTCCACAGATTGTATTAGATCAATAATTTAAAATAATAATGAACTTTTATATGAATTGAAACGATATTTAAGCGTGAACGCTCGTTAAATGTACGAATCGTGTCCAGTAGTGCATTAAACGCGAGCCAATGGCACGCACGCGTTAAGTACAAGTCGTTCGTCATTGGTCGAATGTCACGTGGTATAACAAAGTAACGTAAGTGTAATGTGTATATTCTGTAACATATACAATATATGATATTGTGTATAGTTATTTACAACTTTTCCTGTAAATATATTCAGCTGAATCAATTTTAAAAGTACTGAATATAACAAAATAAAACGAAAGTGTATACAAACGTCTACAACTCATTTCTATGGATTTTAATGAAGAAAAAGATCGACGATAGAAGATCTAAAGAAATGACTTGCTAATAAGACAAAAGTGCATTTGAGAGGGAAATGCATCTCCCGATGCAGAAGTTTCAGTCAAAGATAAAATCTTTTTTATATTTATGCAATTTAAAGAGCGTAACTTGAAGTTAAGGAGGATACTCGAGGAATTGTTTTTCAGGGAACAGTTTATTCCCATAAATATCAGGGATACAAACACTGAGAGACCTGAAGTATGAATAGTAATAGTAAGAGATATCGTCATGTTCATCTGTTAAAAATTTTTTTCGTATTATGCGATAAAACAAGGGGGAGTAAATTTTGTTTAAATTGGGGGACTAGGTTAGGTTAGAGTTGTGCGAGGTTAGGTTATAATTAAATTCAGGTTAGATTTCAATTATACTAGGATTGGTATATTCCATTAAGGTTAGATTGGATTAGGTTATTTTTACTTAAGTTAGGTTAGAATTAGATTAAGTTAGGTTCAATCATTCTTTGTTAAGTTCAAGGTTAGATTGAATTAGGTTAAATTAGATTAAGATCAGGTTAGGTTGGGTTAGGTTGTATTAGAATTAGGTTAAGTTAGGTTCAGTCATTAGAGTTGAGTTCAAGGTTAGATTCAATTAGGTTAAATTAGATTAAGATTAGGTTAGGTTAGGTTATATTAGAATTAAGTTAAGTTAGGTTTAATTATTTTCAGTTAAGTTCAAAGTTAGATTCAATTAGGTTAGGATCAGGTTAGGTTAGGTTAAAATAACTTATCTTAAGTTTGATTAGACTAATTTAGGGTTAGATTTGATCAAGTTAGGATAAGTTAAGCTCGATTAGGGTTAGGTTAGATCAAATTAAGTATACTTAGGATTAGACTAGGTTAAATTATGCTATTTCAAACAAGCCTTGAGTTAAGTCAATTTAAACAAACTTAAGGTTAGGTTATGTTATCGTAGTTTAAGTTCTGCTACAGTTAGATTGCCCTTGTTTATGTTAGGTTAATTTGAGTCAAATTAGGTACACTTAAGCTAGTTCACAATGGTAGTTACATTAAATTACATTATATTAAGCTAGCTAATATTCACATTAGGTTAAGTTTAATTTCGTTTAGGTAAACTTTAATTAGGTTAGGTCAGTATATGCTATTTTATAATTATCTCAAGTTAAGTTACTATCAAACCAAAGTTAAACAAGACAATAAACCTAATTAACATAAAACTTGAACCTTTTGTCTCATAAAAATCAACATACAAAATTAATTTCGACCACGAAATAATTAAAAAGTAGAACTTGTCGAGACTATAAATATCAAAGAATTCCCTATATCTCCCCAGATATTTTTCTAATCGCTCGAATTCGTTTCCAAAGTTTGGTCGGCCAACTATCACGCGCGGTGTTATCGTTTCCACGGTTGACGCTGAAATTTCCAAGCGAATCGTTCGGCCGTTGTTGCTACGTCGTCGAGCAGGCTGGCCGCAAATTTCGCCGCGTTGTTTGGACGCGTTTCGCAGAAGAACGACGCCGAATTCCCGTCGGCCGATTGATTTGTTCGTCGACGAAAAATATTGGAAACGGCCCCGACGTTTCACGCGCAATCGGCCTACACGGCTCAGCGACGAAAGAACTCCCGTTGTGTTTCGCTTCGATTTCCTCTCTTCCCTGGTTATTTTCTTTTTTTTCTCCACTCTCCGCGTCGCATCCTCGCTTCGATCAAATTGATCTTAAATTACCAAGCCGACGTCAACGACACGCCGATATTTCGATGCTGATCCGTCAAAGGAACAAAAATTTCCACCCGCGCCTCGATTGCCGGATTAATCGTTTCC
Source organism: Megachile ligniseca (assembly GCA_945859555.1). Lineage (NCBI taxonomy): Eukaryota > Metazoa > Arthropoda > Insecta > Hymenoptera > Megachilidae > Megachile > Megachile ligniseca. The sequence goes on from OX243792.1 coordinate 6,093,348, forward strand.
CCTTGCCAATTTCGAGCCACCGGCTCGATCAAATTGTTCAAGCGGATCCCGCACCACGGCCATTTTGTTTCACGCGCGTTACGTAGTAATAACGATCGGCCAAATTTGATGAGCTTTTAAACGAACGGTTTACGCGAACAATCGAATCGACAACTTTATCGCTGAACGCACGGTTCTGCCAGCTGAATCTATCTAATGGCTACCGGCACCACGTTCTGCTGATTCAACCTGCGAATTTTGTCGTATATGCGCCAGCTCGAACTTGCGGCTAATAAATTTACAGATTTCAACCGCTTAACAGGAACTCGTTGCGATTGCGCCATTATGACATTCTGCTAAGTCCTCGTTCGAATTATACCGATGGTGTTCGACGCGGATTATGGATCATATGTGGAGTCGGTCATACGCATGTGGAATAATATTCCTTTGTGGAATTTTGTTCGTGTTCAGGCATATAATCTTGTTTGATGTATAGGTTAACATTTAAGTTGAAAATAATCTGGGAAATTAAATGAGCACAGTTTGAATCTGTAAGTCCTAGGTCCTAGCATATGTTCAAACAGTATTTTAGGTCACATCTTCAGATTTTTATATTTCTACACTTTCAAACCCATGTGTACCTAGGTTCAAAGTGTTCATATATTCCTAGATTTAGATAGCTAGTATTCCTTATTTAGATAAAGTATTCTGATGATTACTGATGTTCGATATGGATGAATGTGGATCACATGCATGTGGAGCACATATGATTTTGCTTTGTGGAATTTTCTTCGTGTTCAGGCAAATAATCTTGTTTGATGTATAGGTTAATATTTAAGTTGAAAATAATCTGGGAAATTAAATGAGCACAGTTTGAATCTGTAAGTCCTAGGTCCTAGCATATGTTCAAACAGTGTTTTAGGTCACATCTTCAGATTTTTATATTTCTACACTTTCAAACCCATGTGTACCTAAAAATGTCTTGTTTGCGAACGAAATTCCTCTTATAAGAGATATTTTTAACGTTCGCTGCAAATTTCCGGGCAGTCATTTTTTATCGATGGCCGAAAGTCCTTTTTTTCCGATCCTCGGGAACATCCTGCAGAAAGATAGATGTACGAGTTGTCACGGTTCGTTTCATATTCCAAGGCCGGCCCATTCTTTTCCCCTCTTTGTCTGTGTGTACCGATACCTCAGTGCGAAATTCGAGTTTCCATTGGAGCTTCGCAAATTGAACGTCCACCGTGTCGAACGTGATCTTTTCATGTGCAGAAATCCTGGACATTCGGTGAATTTTTCACCGTGAAGCGGAAGTTGGATGCTCGATTACGATCCAGCGGCACGATTTTCGAACGGAATCGACGCGTCGATGAAAAACCGAGACGGCCATAGACGGAGAGGCAATATTCCGCGACAGAATTTCTGGATGTACCGCGTTGCATAATTTATCGAATAAGAAAATTCAGAATGAAGAAAATTGTCTCTGTAGAGAGATTTTGTTGGTCACACAATATAAATTTATTTTACATTTTTTTTCGAAGCAATAGAATTAAGGATAATGAGTATGCAAATTAAAAATAAATAATATTAATTATTAGTAAAGTAAAATTAATATAACATGTAATATATTATATATTTATTTTTTAATATTTCATATCATATAAATATAGTATAAAATTAATATAGAATTCAATAAAGTAAAATGAACGTATCCATAAAAAGTCAATAAACTAATATTGGTTTGTCAATTAAAGTTCAATAAAGTATAATTAACGTATCAATCAAAACTCCACAAATTAAAATTTATATACTAATTAAAACTTAATTAATTAAAATTAATATATCGATAAAAACTCCATAAATCAAAATGAATACACCAATCAAACTTGAATAAATTAAAATTAATTAAAATCAATCAGTCGTACTAAATTTGAACCGAGGAGATAACTTTAATTAAAGCATAATTTTAACAAGAAATTCACAGAATATTTTTAAAAAATCGTTCTGTTCTCAATAAATATGGAACTTCGCATATTTCCAACATTGTCCCCGCGCTCGAAATTAATCCCGTTTGTTATCGACGTGAACCGTTGAAAGTTTATCGAACAACAAAAAGGACAAAGGGATGAAAAGCGAGAGGGACGTTCGAAAGCGAGGAAAACGCGATGCTGGAAAGACTTTGTTCCCTGCATAACGTCGGTTTTCCGTAGCAACGAATGACTACAGGCTTCTGTGGAAAATCATGGTGGAAAAGAGCCCTTCAATTACGCGTTTTTGCCCCGCACGGATCAGAAATCTAGAATAAAGGCGGCCATTTAAATCGCTCGAAACGCGACGAAACAGGTGGCAAGTCGCGATATGAATCTCAAAACGGGACAGACATTTATGTACATATATAGAAATATAAAAGTGAGAGAGGAGGTCAATAAATTTCTGGCGAAAACGCGAGCCTCGACATTTTCAAAAGCATTAATTGGGTCGTAGCGAATCGAGGCAATAAAAAAGTTATACTGTGCGTGTAATTCGACCTTAGAGATTCGTGGCTCGCTTATTCCAAAACGGACGTAGAGATTATGCTAAAATGAGAATGATCAAGGAGATATACATGTATGTGACGATTAAACGATGTATCATTAGGATTCCCTAGTTACTTCTGACTGACGCACCTGGTTGACGCACCTGACGCACCTGGTGCGTCACAACATCAGCAGCAGTGTCGATTAAATTACAAATCATTAGATTTCCTAGTTACTTCCGACTGACGCACCTGATTGACGCACTTGACGCACCTCATTGACACACCTGACACACCTGACGCACCTGGTGCGTCACAACTTCAGCAGTAGTGACGATTAAACGACGAACCATTAGATTCCCTAATTACTTCTGACTGAAGCACCTGATTGACGCACCTGACGCACCTCATTGACGCACCTGACACAGCTGACGCACCTGATGCGCCACAACTTCAGCAGTAGTGACGATTGAACGACGAACCATTAGATTGCCTAATTACTTCTGACTGACACACCTGACGCAGTTGACACACCTGATCGACGCACTTAACGCACCTGACGCACCTGATGCGTCACAACGTCAGCAGTAGTGGCGATTAAACGAATCATTAGGATTCCCAACAAGTGTAAGTGGATCTAAGAAATGAATTTGACTTCGGACTAGAGTTTTTGCTATGTACTTGATGACTCGAGTGTCTCTTCGAATTTTTACGTTTCACAAAAGCTCGGAGTGGGCTTTTGTGACATTGCCGAGGGAAAACAGTTTCTTTTCTATTGGTTTAGCTAAAATTCGGGTGGAGATGGAAATGCAAGTGACGTATGAAGTGGGTCTGTTGCCCCGCAGTGACCTAAGCAGGTAATAAAACGCAATACCTCGACACGAATAGAAAACTGCAAACAAATACTCCACTGCTGAGGTTAAGTTCACAGATGTGGCTAACAATAAAAATCGCTAGAATGGGTCTTACTGCTGTGTATAAAGAATTGATTTGAAACTACAAACGAAGGAAATCGCTAGAAACTTGTCCTCTTGAATTTATCACATGAAAAATGATAATCCTACGGAATTACAACGCAGGGAAGCGTAAGAAATAGGTGTAAATCGAGGTATCAGTTACATGAGGCCACAAAGGTGTCGAGCTGCGATGTTCCAAAGTTCGAGGAAGCTCATTATCTCGTCAGTTTGTTCACCGAGGTAGAAAGTGAATCGTAATTACGAATAAAGTTGGCCGTGACAAAGGTCGACGTGATTTTTCCTTCTCGTTAACGAGAGACAAGTTTTTCCGAGTAGTCGTCAAGGCATCCATTAAAGCGTCCCTCGACGATTCCCGGTAAACATCGGATGAAACCGGTCGATGAATCAAACCGGTTCGATCTGCAAAGCTAACAGCGAACTGACGTATCGCTTTTCTATTCAGGTTACTTGTTCGCGATGGAACATCCGTTTCCGATTAATGCAAATAGTCTCTTCGTGTAGTGTCATTTTCATGACAGCAATCAAGTTTCTGTAACGAGAACTAGTTTGTACCTTCGTCTTCTTGAAATTGGTCAGACATCAGACATTTTGATGACCTATGAAGGTAGACATCTATAATCATCTTTGGATGAAGCTACTTATGAAGTTAGACATCTATGAATGTAGATATCTTTGGATCAAGGTACCTATGAAGATAGACATCTATGAATATATGTAGGTACCTTTGGACAAAGCTACATATGAAGTTAGACACCTATATGTGTAGGTATCATTGGACCAAGCTACCTATGATGATAGACATCTATGAATCTAGCTATCTTTGGATCAAGCTACCTATGAAGTTAGACATCTATGAATCTAGCTATCTTTGGACCAAGCTACCTATGATGATAAACATCTACGAATGTAGGTAACTTTGCAGCAAGCTACCTATGAAGTTAGACATCTATATATTTAGGTATCATTGAACCAAGGTACCTATGAAGATAGACATCTATGAATGTAGGTATCTTTGAACTAAGCTACCTATGAAGTTAGATATCTATGAATCTGGGTATCTTTGGACTTAGGTATCTACTAATCTAGATATCTGTGAATGAAGGTATGTGGACCTAGGTACCTACTGCACAAGATATCTTTGTATCTAGTATCTACTCATCTAACTAACTTAGACCTAGATATGTGTGAATCCAGGTACCTATGAATCTTGGATCTACTGATGAACCTCAACATCTTTGCACCTAGACCTCTATGGATTTATACGTATTTACAACTCTAGAAATCTTACCTAAATATCTCAGAACCTCCCTGTATCTCCAAGAACCCATGAATATACAAACCCAGAAATAACCCAAAAATATAGAACCCCTATAACAACGCTGCACCCTCTTCCAAAACCCTTCCACAAAAGATACCAAAATAAACTTCAGAACCCGCAACACTTCAAAGTTCCGAACTACCCATACGACTCATTAAAAAGTCCCCAAAAAGCAATCACTCGAAACAGTCGAAAATATCTCGTATCCAGCGAGGATAAAGATCTCGGCTCCACAATGCCGAATAAACTGTCTCCATCAGAACGGAAAGTTTGGCCATCGTCGCTTAAATACGCGGTTATGCGTCGAGGACAAAGGACGGGTCTAGGGTGGCCCTCAGCGACGGGTGACAGAAGGGTGGCCAGAACAACGGAGCGTATGCGTCGAATTATGTGCATCGATTCACCCGAAAATGGGAAAACTTTTGCGACGCTCGATCGTCTGGGGCGTATCTTGTTGGCCGGCCAAGTTCAGAGCCGGTGCAAAAGTGGCAGGGTGGTTTAGGTGGGGTGGTTTAGGTTGGCCATCCTGGCGTACAGTTGCGTTCGTCATGTTACCTACGTCTGGACGAGCATGCTTCGATGCTTTACTGCTCGGTTAACGATCTGTCCTGTGGACAGGGATTTTGGCAACGGACGACGTCGCGTCCGATACACGGCCAGACTAACGTTCATTATATTGCGTTCGACTGCGAGGTTCGGAGTTTTTTTTTTGGGGTGGTTAGGGCGAGGGTGAAAATGGCCACATGAGGGGTTTGGGGATTTGGAGATTTGTGAATATGGTGATTTGGGGATTGGAGAATTTGAGAGTATGGTAACTTGGAGATTTGGGAGTTGGGGAATTTGGGTATTTGGAGATTTGGGGATTTGGAGGTTCTGGAGTTTGGGGATATGGGGATGTGGAGATTTGGGGATTCTGGAGTTTGGGGATATGGGGATTTAGAGTTATGAGGATTTTGGGATTTGGGGATTTGAAAATTTGAGAATATGGAGATTTGGAGATTTGGAGATTTGGGAATTTGGGTATTTGGAGATTTGGAGATTTGGAAATTGTAAAATTTGGGGATTTGAAAATGTGGGAATTGGGGAATTTGGGTATTTGGAGATTTGTGAATATGGCGATTTGGAGATTTGAGAATTTGAGAATTTGGGAATTTGGGGATTTGAAAATATAGTGATTTCGAAGTTGGTCATCTAGGGATTTGAAGATTTGGTGAACTTGAAAATACAAAAATATGAGAATGTAGAAATTAGGAAATTTGAGAGCTTGAAAATATAGAAATCCAGAAATGACAATTTGGAAATTTAAGAGCTTGAAATATAGAGATTTGGAAATTGAAGAATTTAAAAATGTCGAAATTTCTTAATTTTGAGAACTCAGAAAACTAAATTCCATTAAAAAAAAGAATGGTCTGACCATACGCTGACTAATACTACTTAATTTCTTTAAAAATTTTCTTTACACCTATATTATTTTCATTAAATAATTCAATTTATAATAATCATCAAGTCCATTGCTGCTTTTTGAAAGCTCGAAAGCGTATTTTCTACTTAATTTCAGAAAGAGCACGGTTGTAAATAAAGCAACGAAACACATTCGCGAGAAAGGCAGACAGTAGAGAAGATTCAGACAAGTGACTGACAGCTGTCGATCGTGGTCAAGATTGATCGAACCGAGAAAAAAGCTGCTTGCTTTTTTACTCACTTTTCGTCTCCCCTGAAAATTGCTCGGGAATAAACATTTTATGAGATTCAGAGAATGTTGGCAACCAAAATTGAGCTTCTCATATATCTCGCTTCGTTTTCAAGTCAATTTTAGACGAAATACATTTGTTTAAATCTTTCGAATGACACAAACGTAATAAAAATTTAAAAATTATTTGTTAATTTATTGAACTGAAATTAAGGTGTGAATTAAATTAAAATTAATTCATTAATTAAATTGAGATTAATATATTCAAATTAGAATTATTTATTATTAAGATTATACATTTTGAGAAAACTGAAATTAATATTAATAAATAATTATTGTACAGGTATTAATTAAATTAAAATTAATCTAATAAATTATAATTGTCATCAAAGTTAATTTTGAGTAAACTGAAATTAATATTGCAAACATAGACAGAATTTCACACCTTCAATTATATTTTCAATTTAAATTTCTTATCTCAAACTTTGAGAAGAAAACAAATTTCTTCTTAAGCCACCCTATTGTGTAAATTAATTTCCATTTAAGTATCGACGAAACGAACAACTACTCGACGAATTTTTAACAGACGCAATTTATCCGCTTATTAGCCACAACGAAATTGTCCGTATCTCTCCTTTTGACATCCCCTTTTTCCCCTCATCTGACAATTCTCCCCGCAGATGTTTCATTCTCCGCGATTCTTTAGAATTAGTCCGTCTCACTCGGTTTTTTTTCGTCGCCCGGTTCGCGGTAAGAGTCGCAAAGCCATTCAAACGTTTGAAAGCTATGACCGCTTCTTTTTAAAGTGTTCCGTTTATTCTGAATCACCGGCGGCTTTTGTGGACGACGGATGACGTCCCGTGAAAATTTAGACGTCGCGATTAAAAAATGCCGGCTACCAGATTCATCTCGAGGAACCGTTTCGACGATCTGTCATTTATGTTCGAGTTAAAAAGTGTGGCTTCAGGGACTTAATCTCTTAGGCTGAACTCTGCTTCTCTGTACGGCAGAGTTCGACGCGAATTGTAAGCACTACGTGTGACAATGTTCTGTATGAGTACATTGGAACGAAGTTTTTGACGATTAAATTATAATTTTTCCCAAAGGTATACTTTAACCTTGATAATTTACTTTTTTCGAAAATTCACAAAATATGTAATTTCCAAATGTTTCCAATATCGTGTATTAGTGCAAAGAGGTCCCATGGTGTCTACACTTGGTGCTACCTTTTATTTACAAGTAATGTACTTTTGTGGGATTTGTTAATACTCTTCTGAAACGTGGTGAAGACAGAAAAGTGCGAATCAGAGCCACTATAGTGGACCATCGTATAGAAAACTGATGTCCGCCACTATAGTAGCGCATCCTACCTGAGAAGTTAAAATGGTCCCTTTTGTAGTCTAGCGCGGACCATGGAGAGGTCCTGTTTTATGACTGATCTACCTGACAAGCTCCGTACCGCGTCGCATCGAACTTCATACTTAACGATTACATTAAAAACAACATTATTTTAATTCAAATATCATTTAATAAGAGTAACAAATATAATCTTGCGTTTTCATATAATCTATAATGACAAAAGTTACAAAAAATGATTAAAGTTACAATTGATTTAACTTAAAAATTATTTAAATTTATGATTTCTGCATGAAAATTATTGTTTACGTTCTTGAACGTTCAGAAACAGATTCGGTCAGAAATATTAATAATTTTGCGGTACTGATTCGAATAATTAATGAGCGTTCGATAACTATTCTATCGACACTTACCAATAACCATACTATCAAAGTTTTAGAACATTATCGAAACTAAATACTAATTACGCCATCAAAACTCAATGATAACTTGGCCATCGACGTGTGATCGAAATGTCATGGCCGAATAATGACTTTATAATTGCAGTTAAATAGTGTGATAGCAGAATTTCAATAATGATTATGATAATAAGCTATAATTTTGATTTATTCGCTAATGAGTGCGCTGCTGCAGAGTGTCTCAATAGAATCATTATCGTTGAAGCTATTCTAAATCTTGTTGAAATACCGTTTTGTGGCTGCCATTTGGAGTTTGATTCATAATAAATAGTAAAATTCGAGTAATTAACTTTTAATATTGTTTAAGTAATTAGCAAGTAATTAAGTTTTAATATCAATATTGTTTAATTGGAAGTATTAATAAAATACTGAATTGTCTAACTTGAAAAATTCAAATACATAATCTAACGTAAAAAAATGTTTCGAACTAACCTAAACCTAACCTCACCTAACATAAAAAAATGTTTCGAACTGTTTCATAGAAAAATAAACGAAAGATTGAAGAAATTGTATAATATAAATTAAATTCAGAATAAATAAATATAGGAGTTTTATGAATGTTGCAACAAAATTTAATAAAATGTTTCAATAAAACAGATTGAAGAGCGTATTCAATTAAATGGATAATTTTATAATATAGTAATGGAAGTTAATAAAAGATTTTTTTATGTAATAGTAAACAACGTATTAAAAATAAACAAATATATTATTCACGTACAGTATAAATTCAGTAATAAAATATAAATATATTCTGCAAAGTATGGAATAAATATTAATTAATGTTTCTTTTTCACGAAACTACTTATACAGTTTTTATTTTTCTACCTAACCTAACCTAACCTTACACAAAGTCGGTTATTTAATACACGACAACCTAATAGTTTAAACAATTTCATACCGTTCAGAGACACATTCTCTCTGCGGTTTAATGGATTCCCTAGATTGCATAATGCGAATATTCGCGAATATTCTCGGGGATTTATGTTTGCTGAACGCACGATCGTCTCTAAAATGACAGGTTCAATTTAATTTCGAGTGATTTCATAGCAATCCTGCGTCGTCGCTTCATGTTTCATTTATGATCGTTTGCGACGGTTAAAGTGTTTTCAAAGTCGGTTTTTAGATGATTTCATGGTATTTTAATGGTGATTTTATGGTTCTATAAATGTCCGACGCGCGAACACGTAATTCTTCCTTTTTAGTGTTTACCGAATTATTCTTCGTTTATAATATAATCATTCAATTATTTAATTGCGAGCATAACGAGTTTCATTTATTGACAGCTTTAAAATATCTTCATATTGTTATTCAACAATTCGACAATATATTTTTAAAGAATTATTTATTTCCTTATTTTAATTAAATAAATGCTTGATATACTATCACTTATTTTATTTATTCGATAGCAAGACTCATTAATACAATTTTAACAATTTTTTACTTCATTCTGACATAAGATTTTATTTAGAAAAAAGGAAAAAAGTGGAAAATAAATTTCCCTAATTTTCCAATTTTCTAATTTCCTAATTTCCCAATTCCCTAATTTCCCCATTCGCTAATTTCCAGATTCCCTAATTTCCCCATTCGCTAATTTCCCCATTCCCTAATTTCCCCATTCGCTAATTTCCCCATTTCCTAATTTCCCCATTCCCTTATTTCCCAACTCCCTAATTTCCCAATTCACTAATTTCCCAATTCACTAATTTCTCAATTTCCTAATTTCCCAATTTCCTAATTCCCTAATTCCCTAATTTTCTAATTTCCCATTTTCACAATTTGATCCATCAAATTACACTGTCACATCATTAATAAAAAATTAATTACATTCCTTGACAAAATAAATCCCTACAGAAAATGTTCAAATGATTGAAAAAATATTAAAAAATCCCTATGCAAGTATATCACCAATAATACAATAAAAAACCTTCATCACAATTAGCAAAAGTTTTATTTCTCGTACATTTTCACCCTCAATCTCCCTTCAGACTCCAAATACCATAATTCGTAAGGGATCACTATAATTTGATCACTCCCGTAAACCATTTATTTAAAAGAGCGGTGAATAATTTTGCAGCCCTCGGTGACATTTCTCTCTCATTCCCGCACACACACATACCCCGAGACCCCTTGTCCTCATTCGCGTCTCGTTTCCACCCCGTGTGCCAAGATTATTACGTAAGCCTACTTACGCGTCAGGAACACGCTCTCTTCACCCCTAAACCTACTGACACAGAACATAACATTACGTCAACCCCTCAGCCTACACGTAGCTGCTGGAAATCACCTAAAAAATGCTTCCAACTCCATCGAATCTGTTACCCCATCGAAAATGTTACTTGAGAACCTTTCAACTATCCGGGAGATTCCGTCTCGATCTCACCCTCGCAAACAGGAGCAAGATGAACGTCTTAACTACCCTCTGCAAACAGACTATGAACACGAGATCGATCTACTTAACTCTTCTTCGCCATTTTCATCTATTTGCTTGATTTTTCCGGGGATATTGGCATTTGGGGATGTTGTTGGGATATAGGTATACAGGGGTGCAGGGATGTTGAGATATGGAGATATTGGGATGTTTGAGCATAAGGAGATTGAAATGTAGGGTTGTTAGGATACAGGGAGGTTGGGTATAGGGATGTTGGGATACAGGGATAGATGTACGGATATTGGGATATAGAAATTTTGGGATATGGGGATATTAGGGTGTTGTGATAGGTCGTAAGGAAATTGAAATATAGGGATACTAGGACTTTGGGGTAGGAGATTGGGGTATAGGGATGGGATATATTGGGATATTGGACTTCCGGAGATTGGGGTATAGGGATACTGGGTTATATAGAGACATCCATAGGAGTACTGGGATGTAGGGATATTGGGATATAGGGATACTGGGATGTAGAGATAGTTGGACGTTAGGAGATTGAAATATAGGAATACTGGACTGGAGATTGGGGTATAGGGATGGGACATATAGGGATACTGGACTTATGGAGATTGGGGTATAGGGATGGGAGATATAGGGATACTGGACTTATGGAGATTGGGGTAGGGATAATGGGATGTAGGGGTAGTGGCATATAGGTTAGTGGGATATAGGGATAGTGAGATGTGGAGATAGTGGGATATAGGGATAGTGAGATGTAGGGATAGTGGGATGTAGGGATAGTGGGATGTAGGGATAGTGGGATGTAGGGATAGTGGGATGTAGGGATAGTGGGATGTAGGGATAGTGGGATGTAGGGATAGTGGGATGTAGGGATAGTGGGATGTAGGGATAGTGGGATGTAGGGATAGTGGGATGTAGGGATAGTGGGATGTAGGGATAGTGGGATGTAGGGATAGTGGGATGTAGGGATAGTGGGATGTAGGGATAGTGGGATGTAGGGATAGTGGGATGTAGGGATAGTGGGATGTAGGGATAGTGGGATGTAGGGATAGTGGGATGTAGGGATAGTGGGATGTAGGGATAGTGGGATGTAGGGATAGTGGGATGTAGGGATAGTGGGATGTAGGGATAGTGGGATATATAGAGACAGTGAAATATAGGGATAGTGGGATGTAGGGATAGTGGGATGTAGGGAGAGTGGGATATATAGAGACAGTGACATATAGAGGTACTGGGATGTAGGTATAGTGGGTTATATGTTAGTGGGATATAAGGATACTGAGATGTAAAGATATGGAATATAGGAATAGTGAAATATTGGATTAGTGAAATGTAGATATAGTGAGATATTGGAATAGTGATGTTAAGATGTAATGAGATTGAAGTATAGGGTTATTAGGATACAGGGAGGTTGGGTATAGGTTAGGTTAGGTTATTGGGGTACCAGAATAGTGGATGTAGAGATACTAGAATATAGGGTTATTAGAACGTAGTATTATTGGGATATTGAAGTATAAGGTTATTGGGTTATTGGATTATTCGATTATTGGTTTATTGAATTATTGGGTTTTTGGAACATAGGGATATAGGGATATCGGGGTACAACGATATTGGAATACAGAAAAATTATGGTATAAGAAGATTAAAATATAGGAATATTAGAATTTAGGAAAAATGGGATGCATTGGGAAATTAAAATATATGGATATAGGGATATTTGAATATGAAGTTATTGGAATATAACGATATTGTGGTACAACGATTTTGGAATATAGGGATGTTCTGATATAAGAATATTGGGATATAAAAATATTAGTATATAGGGATATAGGGATCTAAGGAACAGAATATAAGAATATAGAGATTTGAAGGTATGGTTATACAAGGAAATAGAAAGATAGAGAATTGGTACCTAAATGCATGGTTCTAGATATATGAAGACTCGGTTATAGGAATCTAGCTTATTGAGATTTAATTATATAGAGGTTTGATTACGTCGAGATTTAATTGTATTGGAATTCAGTTATCTGAGAATTTGATTATATTGAGATTAAGTTATATTGGGATTTAATTATCTATGGATTTGATTATATTGAAATTAGATTGTATTGGGATTTAGTTATGCAGAGGTTCTATTATTTTGAAATTAGGTTAGATTTGTATTTAATTACATAGGATCTTGTTTATATTGGTATTAACAATTTATTTATTATTACTTGAAATTTAAAAATTCAAATCTTTAAATTTGAACAATCTCAAACTTTCAAGTCCAATATTTTCACCCCTCAGAAATTTACTATGTGATATAAACAAATTACGCCATCAAAACCATCATTGGCTACTAACCTAAATCCTCCATATTGAATTACCCAACAATTTTCCTATAATTTAACGTGAAAACGTAAAATCATTCATTGTTTACGTAGGAGGTTAATATAACTGCCATAAAATGATACTCCGTTAACTTTTTAATATCCATTAGAAAGTTCAGCGGATGTACAACTTTTAACTGAGAATCATAGTGGACGTAAATTGAAAAATATTCCGCAACTGTTTCGCGTGAATTTTGTTTTTGAATACACCGCAGACAGAACATAGATGATAGTTTGTATTAAATTGGATGACCATTTACCTAATTGATTTCGAAGGTGTTGAGGGTATTCTCAGGAGGAAGTAACGAACTTATAAATTAATTCGGGAACCTTCCGTAATCGAAAATCCCGAGCGAGTATACATTGCAGTGTTTAGAAGATACTAAAAAATATTTATGAATTAATATTTAATTGCATTTAAAATACAATACACTTAAAACGAAATTCAGATTCAAGAATTTTTTATTTCAATTATTGTATATTGAACACAAGAGAATTTTTGTGATTTCAAGATATTAAATATTTTCCAAAAGAAATATTTCATTTTACTCATAGTTGTCGAAGAATTTAATTTGCGCAATTAAATAAATGATTTTCATGCATATTTCAGTTATTAAACAACATTCCATCCTGTATGGAGAGACTGAAAATCCCCTTTGGAAAGAAATATTTCACGTTAAACGCAGATGTTGAAGAATTTAATGAATGCCATTTAAAAATATTCCTCGTATTAGAAACTTGAAATACTGTATTAACAGTAGAAAATTCTGTGCGTGGTGAAATCGTTTAAACTAACTGAATCTGCTTCATTCTCTTTCCCACCTATTTAATTAATTTAGTTAATTTCAGAAAAATTAATTAGTTGAAGAGAAATTCTAACGATTTTTTGTCATTGACTTGATAGTTTCGTGTACAAAATAAAACGGTGCAAAAAATATGGAGGTCTTCATCAGATAATTTTCCTGTGTCACGTAACTTTTGTCTGAAATATTTTTTGTATCATCGATATTTAAGTAGAACACTTGGAACACCCTGTAATTTATGCGAACGAACATTATTTATAAAATTAAAAATTAGAAGTACAAGTATTTCTTGGTAGTGTCAGTGAAAAATATCAATCACTGGACAGTTGTATATTCATAGTGCTGAAAATGCAAATTATTAAGTCTCGCTAGGGTTCCGTGATCGTGATCAGTATAACGTCATAATTACTTAGTACATTTTATAGTACGGTGACGTGAACCACGGTAGTATGATAGCTACACCTTATTCAAATCGTTGAGCTCGTGTTTCGCTAGTAATGCACTTGGTATGCGGTCGCATAGTAGACGACAAGCCATGTTTCATGGCACTTAATTGCCCGATGACCAGGTCGAGATCGCAAGCGATCTTTGCGTGGCCATGTACATTCCGTGCAATAGACTCGAATCATTGGTGCAAAAATCTGTTACGAAACTACAAACTTTATAGTCTTCATATAACTTTCATTTACTTGGATACTCATTTTGATAACTTGGCAAATTGAAAGTTTGGTCATTTAGAAATTTGGTATAGAAATTTGACTACGTACAAGTAGCAGCACACTCTTCTAATTTCTCTAATAAATAGTTTAGTCTTCATATTTTAAAATTTCTCCAAGTTCAGAAATCCAGAAACTCGAGCACTTAAGTAAGAAACTCAAAACCATGCAAATCTCAAATTTCCAAATTTAAATCTTCCCAATTTCCAAATTTAAATCAATTTAAAATGCCGTAATTAAAGGTGTAAAACTGCAGGTACATAAAAGCACAGGCCCATGAAAATTTCATCCTTCCTTTCGGAACGGCAAAAGCCAATCCCCATAAATGGCCGCCAGTTACAGTACCGCTGGTCAGATTTTCACGTCACTGGTTTATAACTAAATCTCTCTGTAGCAGGAAATTTTGCCAGCTAATCCTTGCAACAATTCTCTCGCGACAGAAAAGGATCGGAATGTGCCGAGCGGAATTCCGTGGACGGAAATTCAGTGCAGAGGTTCGACGAGTTTCAGCAGGACGGGTCACCTCGTTTGAAGGCCGGATGCAAAGTTAACACGGCCAGTCGTTTTCACGGTTAGTTAACGGATCGTTGCTCGTCGAGGCGTCGATCTGTCAAAGGGACTACGAAAGTTCGGGGGATCGAACGGATTGAACGGGACAAATGAACCGTTCCTTTTCGCTCGGATGTTTGGGATGTCACGTGCGCGTGAACGATAAGAGGAAACGATGAGCGTATTTGCTTGTAGCGATAGGGTGTCTCTCGGAATTTACGGACCTGATTTCGCACTGTGTTACCTCCGTCTTTTTCTCTCGCACTGTCCCTGCGAAATCTGGTTTGGATAATTTAACTAGTTAACTGCGTTTGACGTATATATTCGTCAATCGAAAGCTTCCTTTCAACGCAGTTAATGTGTATGTTAGTGTAAAATCAAAAAATAACAGAAAGTTAGATAAAGAGGTAGTTCATTTTTGATAATAGTAGTGTTTTCCTTGTGCTTGACGTATATATTCGTCAATGGAAAACCTTATAGTGAAAAATAAGAAACTATCGAAAATTATGTTAAAAAGCTACTTCGTTATTGATAAGAGCACTTGTCTTGCATGTGACGTATATACTCGTCAACCTAAAACTTTACTTTGACGTTGTTAATGTGTATATTCGTGTAGAATAAAAGTTTATACAAAATATGTTAAGAAACTAGTTCATTATTTACAATGGGAGTATTTGTTTTTCTGCTGACGTATATAATCGTCACTTACATGTAATTCTCTGCCGTACAGAGAAGCAGCAAAGTTTAACCTAAGAGGTCAATAAAGTAAAATGTTTCATTATAGTTTCTTTCTAATAGAAGACCTTCGTTTCATTCTAATAGAGTTTCATAACGAAATTATGATAATGATATTAATATCTTGAAACACGCCTAATCCTATCACAGCGAATTACAAGGATCCTGCGAACGAGTACAAAAGAATAGAGCGGAAGATAGGAAAGGATCAGGCTTGGGAATCGCGTTCTAAAGGGAAAAATGGCTGAAAAGGAATCCGATGATCCTCAAAGAAGACGAACTAATAATAATAATGTAACAGGTTCAAAGGCACCATTGACTTCCGTATTACAAGCATCACACTTCGTTTATCAATGGTACTTTCGTTTACTACTTTGTAGCTTTCAAGCTTTCGTTTGCTATTTACGTTTATTAGCTTTAAAGTATTCTCCAGTTTTATTGCAATTGTGCATTTCTTGTGGTGTAAAGTGTCTTTCGTCGCGTTGGCTCATCTTTTATTCAAATTCACTGTTAATGTGAATTTTCTTTACTGTACTTTCTCTGCTGATAAAGAAGCAAATTTACTATTGATTATTTAGTGTTTATGTTGAAAAAGTTTTGGTTGGAAATTTAAAAATTATCGAAGTCAACATTTTTTTAATTTAAGGTGAGAATATGGGAATTAGTGATATTCAAATTTTAAAAATTTAATAATTTGGAATTTAGAACTCGAAAATACGAAAGTACCTTGAAATTGAAAAATCTCTTTTCCCACAGATAAAATGAAATATACCTCTACAATACAATACAGAATCCATAAAAACACAAAGCTGAAAGAAATACGTTATACAAAACAAAGTTTTCTTTTACCAAATATTTGACTACAATATTACAATAATACATTCTAAATAACTGCAGCACGAATCGAGGAGTCGATAAATTACTTTGAACAGTCGTACTGGTAGGAATTTTATCGTGACAATAACGATATCCAGCAATATTAACGACTGGCAATATATTATGTTTCGTTTCAATTTTACGAGGGAACTATCGAATGAATTTTTAATAACGTGTATAGCAGACACGAGGTGTTTTACGAGCTTAACAACGGCGAAAGAGAACTGCAGGGTTTATTAAAGCAATAAATGAAGTTATGATAATGCGTTAAACTTCACCGAACGTCGGTGTTGGTTTAAGAAGTTCACGGAAACCGATGTTAATTTCTCGGACGAGGATCAAAGTGGAATGGCGTGAAATTCAACGTGCAAGACAAGGGAATTGAAATTACATAAGAAAGTTAGATATGCAATGTGTTATCAAGGTGGATCCTTCGACATATCCTTCATGAAATATTTTATACTTCACTTTTTGCAAACAGTTTATAATTCAAAACTGTTAGAGAAGGTTTAAATATGATAAATATACCGTATTTTGAATAATATATTTTATAAAATATTGTATAGGCCTATTGTAGCCTAGCGCGGACCATGGAGAGGTCCTGCAGCCTAGCACGGACCATGGAGAGGGACTTTGCGCTACCATTGTACCATCAGGTTATCTTGCTAAACTAAATTCGAGGTTCATCGCTGTTTTTGGTTTTGTTTCATGAGATCTGTAAACAAATGTACCTTTGATGTCTTGCTAAATTGAATTTAAGGTTCTTTACTTCGACTAAAAATAAACTGAATCGAAATAGAAATTATATCTAGTCCCGGTTTTCAGTACACAAACCGTGAAGCCCAAGCAAATATCTTAATAGTTGAATTTTAAGTACGAATGTAGTAGATATTCTTTTGTCGATACAAGTTAATCGACTTGTCTATCTAGAGGCTCGTCCAAATATGTTGCAAGTTGGCTCCTCTTTATTCACCGCCCCAAGGGGCCGTGTAGTTCGATAATTCGCAATTGCAGTGGAATCTTGGTAACTGCATCTGCAATCGCTGTCTCGTTCACGAGCCGTGATTTATATCCCCGAATCGATAGGAATATTAAATTATTGTTACGAAATTCGCTCACGGCTCGAAGCCCGTTGAGAGTACAGTCGACGACAAATCTAACATTCCCTGGGGGGAGTGTGCTAAGGAACAGAGAGGAAGTTGCAATTGTCGATTTTTTGGGGATTTATGGGGACACTTGGGAATTTGGGTCGTTGGCAATTTTTAGGGGTTTATGGGGACATTTGGGAATTTGGGGATTTGAAGTTTTGAAAATATTAGAATTTTGACATATGGAAATTTGGGAATATAGGAATTTGGAAATATAGAGATATGAAAATATGAAGATTTATGAATATAGGGATCTGGAGATTTAATGATAATCTAAAAGAAAGTGTAGAAATTTGCGACGTTTAAGAATTTTGTGATTTTTTAGGGATAATTTTCCAAATTTTAAAGATCACAAATTTGTAAATATGAAAACCTGAGAATTTAGTAATATAAAAATTGAAGAATTAAAAAATTGTGAAGTCCACAAGTCTAAACGAAGGTTACGTGGTACCCAAATATACAGCAGACACGATTCGATCGAGCATACATACAGTCGCGCCGCGGAGTAAGATATTAACCGGAGCTGTTCAATATTTCATCGGCCCGTAAGTGCCATGACGTGATAAGTGTCGTTAATATACCTTCTGCACACGTGCATAATGCAACGATAAGGGTGAGCACGTGCAATCTCGAGGTAGCTACAGAGTTTCGACGAGAAACGAAAATAAAGGGTCGTAAGGGTTGCCAACCATGAACACCGTTCCCATTTTAATATTCCAGAGCAAATATCTCTAAATCTGTACGTGACATAAAAAAATCCTTCAAACAAATCTTTTACCGTTTCGAAAGATACATATTACACTTCCACCAGTTTGATCTTGAGATGACCTTGGAAAGCTCTGTGGAGGTCACTTTCAATTTTTGACATACGATGGTACATCTTTTTGCATATAATTTGGTTATTTATTATTTTCTACAGAAAAAATATTAGATATATTTAATCGTAGCGCATTTTTTTATTGTCTAATATTTATCTAATATTTATTTAATACTGTATTTTAATTAATTTATTTTTTGAATATACTTTTTCGAAGGCAGAGTTGGTAACCGTTGAACTATGTACACGTTCATGGCTACACAGAGAGTTTTTTTTAACGACAATGCTGCGATAAAATAAAACAAAGAAATTTCTTAATTGCTGTACCGGATAAGCGGCGGGTTTAAGATAATTTTCAGCCTGTTTCGTGTTAGATAAGCGTTCGGATTAAGAAAGCTTGCCGGAGATTTATGGCGAAAGATTGTAACGAAAGATTCCCGCGAATTTTACGATCGAAGAAACCACGCTGGACGATGAAACTTTGTTTAGATAAAAAGGAATATTATTCTTTTATGCGAAGGGAACATAACGTTTCTAATTAACGCGGATCTGATCGGATTACTCTGTTGGTTTATTAAGTTCTAATTAACAGGGTTTTTAGATTAATTGGAGGTATGATTTTGGAATTGTGGAGGGAGACTGGGATTTTGAAATTGTGGAATTTGGGAATTTTGCAATTTTGTCATTTTGGGAATTTTAGAAATTTGGAATTTTGGAAATTAGGAATTTTGGAATATTGGAATTTTAGAATTTTAAAAATTTGAAATTTGGAATTTTGGTATTTTGGGATTTCAGAATTTGGAATTTTGGGATTCTAAAATATGGAATTTTGTAATTTTGGATTTTTGAAATTTGGAAGTTGGAATTTGGAAATTTGGAAATTTTTGTTTTTAGAATTTGGAATTTTGGATTTTGGAATATTGGAGTTTTGGTGTTTTGGAAATATTTCCCAAATTTTTAAATCATCAAATTCCAAATATTCAGATTCCAAAATTCTCCATTTCCAAATCTTCATATTCCCAAATTCTCCATTTCCAAATCTTCATATTCCCAAATTCTCAAATACCCACTAAAATTTCAAAATTTCCACATCTCTAAATCCTTGCGTTTACACTTCAACCTCTATCAAAGAGTCACCCTTCGATTGCAAAGTACCCATTCATACATGCCATATTATTCAAACTATCATAAAAGTACTCCCCCAAAAAAAGTCTCAATCCCATTCCTGAAATCAGTAATTTCAGCGTTAAAGAACACTTTTGTCCGAATATCAGTCCGTCCAGTAAATCACGTTGGAACGAATTTCCACGTCCGTTCGACGGCGTACCGGAAGAGCGTCGAATCGTTGTTTCCATCGAAATGGAGCTCGATCAAACAAACGGAACCCCTTAGAGCATCCCCTCGACCTTCATCCATTTTTCATCCGCAGGATGGATCGCTCGGGGGATTCATACTTCACGTAAGGTGGCCTCGTCGATAACGCGTGCCTCGCGAACTCTGCCAAGGTAAACTGCTCCTCTCAGCTTCTCTCTCCGTGTATCGTGTGCCAGCTTCGCGGAAATTTCATTCTATCGAGCGAAACCGTGCGTGCCTCGCGATCGTGTCTTGTCTTTATCTTGGCCGAGCGTTGTCTGGCCGCGTTCAAACTATTAACGAGGCACACATAGCTGGGCCAGCTCTAAGAAAACCTCGATGAACCGGCTTATCTTCGGCAACCTACCGGGACCAACTTGCCTTATCGTCTCGTTCATCGTCCTCGGCGTCCCACCAGAGAAGTTTGCTCTTCGGATAACGAGAGAACCCTTTAAGGAACGCCTGCAGACATTCGGCCAACTATGAAAACGACTGCGTTTCAACGGATCTGCTGCATTACGACCAGATGAACACCTGCTTCTTCACTTCGAGGTGCTCGCGATGTACCGAGGATGTGCACAGCTGGGTGTGGAGAATTTTTTGTGAGGATGTGCGATATGGGATGTTTGAGTAAGTGGAAGGTATTTGTGGTGATTTGGTGAGGATATGTGGGATTGTATGTGATGTGTTTGTGAGTGATCCATGGGTACATATGTGGTGCCTATTTATGTATCTGATGATATATGTGACAATATGTGTGATGAATGTATATGACAATATATGTAACAATATGTATATAACAACATATGTGATAATGTATGTTACAATTATATATGAACATGTTTAATAAATATATCTGACAACATATGTGATAATGTATGTTACAATTATATGTGAACATGTGTAATAAATATATCTGACAACATATGTGACAACTAAATGTGATAATTCTATGTAACTAATACACATAAGAATCATACTTGTATGTGACAGTATACACATGTGACATTTACATATACAATATCTCAATATACATATTACAAGCATATATCACATATGCACATTGTATATATGACACATATTATATTCATTAAAAAATCAATAAATTTATGAAAATAAAATGACCGAAACAAATACTATTAATAATCCATTTAAGTATGGGAAAAACTTCGCCCAGACGCACGAAAAATAAAAAGCAATTATAAAACCGTTTAAACATTCAATAGAAATGATTAAATCTCCCCAAAATAATCCATCTTTAATCAACAAAGAAAAAACCGTTCTCAACGGTACAATGCGTCGTGTATATTATCGCGAAAAGCGATTAATTCGTGGAGTTTTTTTCCAAGGCACCGCGTAGAGAAAAATTATTCACAGAGTGGAAGTGAAATTCGTTGAAATATGAAATGCGAACAAAAAAAAAAAGAAAGAAAAGAAGAAAAAAAAAAGAAATATGAGAATAGATATATGAATACCTACGTACACGCGGTTTATATGAAATGCAAATCTTCGAGTGAAAATTTCGCGAGCGTGAATGACAAGATACCGGTTATGAATCGAAAACGTAATTCAATTTGTACGTAATCGTATTTAATTATAATTTAATTCGTGGAAATTTCAAATTCATTTATAATTTATTTTAGGTGGATTGTTGTATTTATTTATAATTTTATTTGTGGCTAGTGGAATTTATTATATAATTTAATTTGTTAGTAGTCGAATTTATTTATAATTTTATTTATTGGTACTCGAATTTGTTTATAATTTATTTTTTCTGAATAATCAAATTTATATAAAATTTAATTTGTAGATAGTCAAATATAAATAAAATTCAATTTGCAGACTTTTTGAAATATAATTAAATTTATACACAGTAATATTTAAGCATAATTAAATTAGTACACAATGGTATTTAAACAATATTGATTTTGCAAATAACTAAATTCAATGTATGCATACATAAATATTTAAATTACCATTTGTAATTTATCAACACCGTTACGTCGATGTTTTGTCGCGATACATCACCGTTTTCCACGATCGCGTGGACAAAGAAAGGGGTGAGATTCTTTGTAAGGCTACAAGGTAAGTTTGACACTTTGTTCCGTTCTTTTGATCGCCTTTGTGTCGGTCGTCGTTGCGTCAAGGCGAAATAAATCTAATCCTTGCAAGTCATTTAACTCTTAAACTACGGGACTGAAGTTTCCATCCACCAAATGAAATTCATCTCGCGCCCAAAATGGCGGAACCTCTGTCGCGTTTAAACGAGAAACGGCGATTAACCCTTAGGAGTCTCAGACTCACTCTATTTAGTTTCAGATTCATCTCTTAGGGAATAATTAAACATTTCTCTCACTTCAATGGAAAGTTCTAAACTACTTTCATTGGTATTGAAGTAATCGACTATACTTTATAAGCAAATTTTATTCCAGTTAACACTTTTTAGTATATTTTCATATCTTTTGTGAAATTTTAATTGTATTTGAATACTATACAATTTTAAACGTACTTGTAAAATGTATCATTTTAAAAATAAAGTATAATGTGTTTATTTTTACGTAATTCAATAGATAGGTTAAGTACGCGCGTGCGCAATAAAAGCGCGCCAAATTTGAATAGCTGTTTGAACTATTAATTCAAAATGCATTGAAACAGATAATATAAAAGGGAGAAATTAATGAAATCGAATGTAAATTGAGATGTTTATTATCTTGAATCTTAAATATGCAAAAAACTAGAATCTTAAATATACAAAAATGTGATAGCATAATAATAAATTTTCCAATTTTCAAGATATTAAAAATTGTTAAAAAATATCAACAGACAATTTCCCAAATTTTCCACCAAACAAATGAACACATTTTCCAAAATAATAAATTAACTATCTAAACTTCTTAACCACAGAAATGAATCGATGTCTTGGGAAATCAAAGAAGCACAATTCATCGCGATAGTGAAATTACCTGATCGGTTCGTATGGATGATGATAGCCAAGAAATGCGGTTGTTTCGAGAGATCGCGTGCCATGGCGGAATTCGGGACACGTCGAAGGAAATCAGAATCAAAATTACAGTCAGCTAGCCTCGACAAGGTTGCAATTTCGTGCTAATACGACGTAATAGGGGATACAGAGGAGCTCTGAAGGAACATCGTCGATAACTAACCGGAAATGAGAGCATTCCGTTCGTGGTATTGTACTAATGACGAAGAACGATCGCTCGTAGAATTATTATCGATAATCGAGAAAATACGGGCGACGACAGGAAAAGAAAACGAAACTAACGATATCGTGAGAAGTTGTATTCGTTTTTTTACGTTTCTTGCTGTGTATATTTATCTGGTGCTTGTTCACGATTGGTAATTTCCAATTTCTCAAACTTTTAATTTACCATTAAAAATTAAATTATTATTACATTTCAAACCTTTAATTTACCATTAAAATTTAAAATTGTCATTTATAATAATTACTATTATTTTAAAATTGTTTATTGTTATTATTTATTATTTATTATTTGTTGTTTATTATTATTAATTATTATTTATAAGTTTAAAGTTTTAGTATTCATGTGCATTGTCTAAAAATTTGTATATGTCTATATTTATTTATAAATTTTTAAATAATCAAGTCTATATTTGTCCATAAATTTATAAATATCCATACTTGTCCATAAATCAATAAATATTTACATTTTAAAATAATCAAACTTGTAAATCTCCAATTTTACAATTTATAAATTCCTAAATCTCCAACTTCAAAATTTATAAACAAGTAAATTTACAATATAAATATCCTGTAACATCAAAATTATCAATTTAAATTATAACAATTAAGTTTTTATAAACTTGTAAATAGAATTTCGTTGAAAATACATAAAGAGAATTTCAAGTACCAGGAATATAAGCTTGATCTTGGAGATTATGGCACGTTACCACAGCCATTAGGCTATCGTCCACTGACATCCCTGCTTACAGGATTTCCGTTATTACTGGGTCTAAAGGTCCCGATCCCACTGGTGCATTCACTTAGCATGATGACTGCCACAGTGAAGATTGGCGTGTGTGGTTACACACATTGTAAGACAAATTATTAACACGTTGAATGCTGCAGGGAGAATGGTTTAAGATTGAAGTTATTTATGTTTCCTTATTTTACCGAAAATATAGGAATAGTACAGAATAATAGAGAATAATAGAATAAAGAAGTATTATAACAGACGATATATGTTTTTAAAGAGTTACTAATTATATTTATAAGATGATGTAAAGTTAATGTATTCAAATTTTTGTGACATTTTATAGAATAGGTTATATGCAACCCTGAGAACGTGAACATTTTCATAAACTTGATACTTGAAACATGATATTTGAAACTTGAAACTTGATACTACAAACTTGATATTTGAAACTTTGAACCTGATACTTGAAACTTGATACATTACACTTGAAACTTGATACATTACATTTGAAACTTGATACATTACACTTGAAACTTGATACATTACACTTGAAACTTGATACATTATACTTGCAACTTGATACATTATACTTGAAACTTAATACATGAAACTTGATACTTGGAGCTTTCAGCTTGATACTTGAAACTTGATGCATTACATTTGAAACTTGATACATTACACTTGAAACTTGATACATTATACTTGCAACTTGATACATTATACTTGAAACTTAATACATGAAACTTGATACTTGGAGCTTTAAACTTGATACTTGGAACTTGATACTTGAAACTTGATGCTTGAAACTTGATACTTGAAACTTGATGCTCGATACTTGATACTTGAAGCTCAAAAACTGAAAAACTAGAAAACTCAATAACTCAGACTCGAAAACCAAAACTTCTAAAATTCTAAACCAGCAACTCCGTAAACTGTACACGTCAAAAACGTCCCGGCATATTTTCCAATACACCAATCGGAGTTAAAACAGCGCAAAATTCATGTCTGCTTTATTTGCCAAAAACCAATAAAACCTCGTATCAACGCAATATCGTTTACAACTGATAACCAAAAATACGGTACCAGGGAAGGCTGCGTGGCATTTAAAAACGTTAGCAGGAAAACTCCGCGCAAAACCGGGCCGCAGATTTTCCGCGAGATTAAGTTAATGGCGTACCGCGATTTTCATTCTGTCAAACCAATTTTCCAGCGACTCGAATAGCGGAAATAAAAACGAGACTGCGTCATGGCCGTCTCTCCGCGATGACATACTGTTTCGAAGACGAGGCTCGCGCATTGTAAATCGTGAAATTCGCTGGTTCCAGTTGCGAATAAATTTCCACGGTTGTCACATTCGTACTCGTCCGCGTGCATAACGCGTATGCACACGTATCTTGCACACGCTCTATCATGCTTTTTAATTCTCGGCTTGTCGTTATCAACGATCCGTCTCGAATGCTGTCGGTTAAGATTAGAATTCGTTGCTATTGGGAAATATTTACGATGGCCCCAATTTTGATTTTCCTCGTTCAATCGGTGACGTTTCACTATTTCGATGTACATGATACATTTTGCATTGTCGGAATATGTAGATAGCAGACAAAGGATATACGCAACGAAAATTATTCAAGATTTTATCGAAAATTTCTGTACATTAATTGTTTGACGTATAAAGTCACACTCATCATGCAAGATTAAGTTTACTTATTTGTGTTATTGTAGAAATAGTTAGCTATAAAAAATTGTGGAGTTAGTGTCGTAGTATAGTAGTATAGTAGTATAGCAGTATAGCAGTATAGTGGTATAGCGGTATAGTATTATAGTAGTATAGTAGCATAATAGTATAGTAATATAGTAGAATAATAATATAGTAGTGTAGTAGTACTATAATTCAGTGTTATAGTAGCACTATAATGCTGTAATACAGTAGTATTGTAGTATAGTAATATACTACTATAGAAGAACAGTAGTACTTCATTCTAGCAATATATTGCTATAATAATATAGTATAGTAAAATACTACTATTCTCACATGTAAGGTTAGTATAGTGCTACACTAGTATAGTACTACAGTGACAACAGAATTTTTGGTAGCGTTAATAAAGTCAGTGAAATAGTAAATTAGATGAATTGTGAAATAGTGAAATAGTGAAATAGTGAAATAGTGAAATAATGAAATAGTGAAATAGTGAAATAGTGAAATAGTGAAATAGTGAAATAGTGAAATAGTGAAATAGTGAAATAGTGAAATAGTGAAATAGTGAAATAGTGAAATAGTGAAATAGTGAAATAGTGAAATAGTGAAATAGTGAAATAGTGAAATAGCAAAGTAACGATACCCAAGTCAATGTCCTCCGATAGTATCAAGATAAATTTGATACAAATGAAATTTTCAGGTCTCGTTAAAAACGAATTTTTATGAAGGATTTTGTAACCGAATAAGTGCATTGAAATAACGAAACGATAATGAAATTTCGACGCAAATTAAATGAAAAGTGAAATATTTTATTACAGACGGATTTTTATAAAGGATTTTGTGATTGAAATAATACATCGCAGTAATAAAAGGAAAGTATCATTTCGATATAAATGAAAGGCAGGACGAAATGTTGTACTAAAAACGAAATTTTGTAAAGGATTTTGCGATTGAATTATTATATTGCAATAATAGAAGCATATAGAAATTGCAACCGAAAAAACATGAAAAGTACAGAGTTTTAAAAAAAGTTGTATTTCAATAAAAAGTCTTTATTCAAAGGAAAGGATATTGTGCAACTGAATTTGAAGGCAGACTGGTGACAAATAAATGTGTCGTAATTACAATTTTCTTACATTTATTAAATACAAGTATAAAAATAAATTACTTGTTTAAGATGAGGAAGAATTATGAAAGAAATATGAATGCATTAATGCAATTATAAGACGATAATATAGTAATAATAATATGGTAGTAATATACTTAAATGGCAGTATACTAGTATAATTACATAGCACAATCAATCAAGCTATAGTATTGTAGTGGTGAGGCTATTATAGTAATACAATAGTATGGTCAAGAAATTGAATAGTAGCACTGTAATATAGTTAGTATACACTGCATCATAGTAGAAAGTATAGTAGTATAGTAGTATAGTAGTATATGTAGTAGTATGTAGTAGTATGGTAGTATGGTAGTATGGTAGTATAGTAGTATAGTAAAATAGTAGTATGGTAGTACTATAATTCAATGACATAGTAGTACTATAATTCAATGATATAGTAGTATTGTAGCATATTATAGTAAAATAATACTATAACTATATAACTAATATAACTATACTACTATCAAATACTACTATAACTACATGTAAGGTACTAGTATAGTATTACAGCGACAACAGTATTAAAGTAGAGTTAATAAAGTCAGTGAAATAGTAATTTAGATGAATTGTGAAATAGTGAAATAGTGAAACAGCAAAGTAACAGTACCCAGCTATAAGATTCCACAAGTAGAATTACCGAGATGAAATAAGCGGGTACAATAACGCAATAAAATAACGAAATAATTTAAATTAATAACGCCGATGAAATATCAAGCGTGCAAATTTCCTTCAATTCCCCGGTGTAAATTACAAGAGAAAAGTTGAGCAACCTCGTGAATTTTCCAGCCGAACCTTTCAATAGGTCGAATTTTCGCGCGGAAAACGAGAAAAAGAAACGGCGCTCAATCGTCACGATTAAGTGGCAGAAAGATCGAGGTTTGCACGCGGTGTTCTTCCTCAAAGAAAATAAAATTCCTCGTCTAATTTACTCGTTCGAGGCACTCGAGGATTGATCGCGGGAACGAGAAGCCTTACTCCATAAAACGAAGCCAATTTACGGGCACATCGTTAACGATCAAATCCAAACACTCGCGAGCACGCGATTGCAAATTGTGGTCCGAGGTGAAATTATTTTCGGCAGCCGGGTAATCGACACCACTATTCTTTCTCCGCCAAGACGCTCCACTGTTCGACGGAAGTTGTTCGAAAAATTTTATGGACGAAATTGGGTCAACTCGGGGCTTCAATTTATAGACGTAGTTCTTCATTTCAAACTTCTCGTGCAGTCTGTGAACGTGATTCGAATTTGTTCACTGAATCTTCGGTTTGGACATGGTGTCCCATGAAAAACGGATCACTCAATGTATGAGACATCCTAAGTATCAAACATAAATTCTTTAACGCACGTGGTTTCGGGACTTTGTGCTACGCAATTGGAATGTATAATTTGAAACATTGACAATGTTGAGACAATTTGAAACATGGACAATGTTGGAACAATTTGAAACATTGGGACAATGTTGGAACAATTTGAAGACAATCTGAAGTAGTATGACAATGTTGAGACAATTTGGAGACAATTTATGGACGTTGATGAAGAACCAAGGATATTGCAAGAAGACCCTAAATGTCCAAGTCATCAAAAATACTAATGGCGGAGATTGGTCTTACCGAGGAAGAGCATACTTGTATTTTAGCTGTAGATATAAAATCTGTTGCGAATATAAAAAGATTAACAGAAGTATTAACAATATGCTCTCGCGGAAGCATAAGTTCGTATTCATATCGAGCAAAAACTGGTTACAGCTTCACTTCAATCGGAATAATCGGACTTCCAAGCCAGTAGTTCGCGATTTAAACGAAACAAAAATCTCCGTATTTATCGAACGGGATCAAAGGACCGGAATGCAATTGTACGCTTTGTGAACGGGAAGCACACATAAGGAGACGTCGCTTTTCAATGGCCCCGTTCCTTCGTGGAACCAGTCGATGAAACACAATAAAATGGAAGGTCACGGGACAGAAGTTCACCGGTGAAAATAAATGGGGCAATGAGAAACAAATGCAGGGGTGTGTACATGCGAACGACATAAATCGCAATCACAGAACGAACGAAATAAACGAAGCAGAGAAAGAGGAACAGTGGAGCTGTTCCCCAATAAATGACCTCGACTACGTAAACTTTCTGCTACGTGCAAATAGTTCCTCGTTTTTGTCATTCAGAATACGGTGAAACTTTCGTTATAATGCGTTTGAGAGTCGTAAACTCAGTTCAAAAGACGACAAATCTTTGATAACACCTTCAAGGAGTATCCAATTAACCTCTTAGCCATCACAGTCCACTATAGTGGCTTTCGCAGCCATCTTTCTGTACGACGGCCCACTATAGTGGCTTTCGAAAACTCAAGCTCATATTTATTACTCTTATTAAATAATATTTCGTTTTTAATGTAATCGTTAAGTATCAAGTTCGATGCGACGCGGTACGGAGCTTGTCAGGTAGAGCAGTCATAAAACGGGACCTCTCCATGGTCCGCGCTAGACTACAAAAGGGGTACCGTTTTAACCCCTTAGGTACGAGCGCTACTATAGTGGCGAACATCATATCTCTATATGATGGACCACTATAGTGGCTCTGACGAATGTCATTGTAGATTACATAGTGTTTCACTGTAATAGTGAAATTTTATTCATAGTTTAAAATTTTTGAATGAAAATTACAATTTTGTACTTGACCACTTAGAGTTTGCGAATATAGTCATACGTGTCATGTTTCGGAATTCGAAAATTTGAAAGGTGAAGAAAAAGAAGAGAAATCGCCATAAATTTGTAATGCGAAAGTTGATAGTATAGCGATCGATCCCACTGATTGGAAAAAAATTAGAAACATCGTTCGAAATGGTGCAATTAGCGACACACGCGAATGACCGTGATACAAGTCTACGTGATAATTGGTTTTCCCATCGAGCAACGAACGACCCGATGAAAATCTATTTGTTTTTTTTTTTAGCCACGCATTTTTCAAGCTTTTTCGTTCGATCGAATCCGCTTTTATGTCAATTTCAGTGAGTGCACTTCAACGGTTACACCTACACCTCTCTATTTTTTCATTTCTACTCTACGTCATTTTCCTTCTCTTTCTGTTATGCAATGACAAATAGATACACATTTGTTTCGATGCGTCGCAAAATTAATAGCAGTGCGATCGAGATTTGAAGCACGAACGTCAACGATTACGTGAGGTATCTTTACATAAACTTTTCTATTTTTATAACATTTATTTAAGAAGTATTTTGTGTTTTACAATTCTATTTTTATGGTAATTTGTTACTTTATTAATATTTATTCTTACTCACTTTATTTCACCATGACGAGTATACTCGTCGTTAACAAAATTTGTCTTTCGCAACGAATATACTCGAAATAAGCATCTCAAGTATAATAATGTTTTAAATTTTATTTTAAATCACAAACGTTACTCTTCTTCACAATGACGAATATACTCGTCATTGAACAAAAAATTAAAACTAACCAAGAAAGATTACAGTTTTTCTTAAATTTCATTTTAAACAGCAAAAGCTACTTTCCTCCTAATAATCGTAAAAAGATTGGCATTTTATAACGACGAGTATACTCGACACAAACACCGAAAGAGTAAACGACATCGCACGTTCTCGCTTTTCGTTACCAATGCTTAACAGGAAACTTAATTTAAAAAGTCCCTATAGAAACTGCTGTTCGATGCTCCATAAAAGGAGAAGCATCGAACGAGATTTCTATCGTCTCGACTTTGAACTCGCGAATCGATAGTGCCACGAGCAGAGTTTCAGACCGATATACAGTTAGACCGTCCGAAGGAAAGGAAGATGTTTTGCAAACGTTCAGTTGCCGGTTCAATAAGAGGAAATGAGCAAAATTAGCGTCGTAGAGAAGTTTCAGTCGGAATTTCCTGTTCCCTTAGGAAGTCGTAAGGTTGTTCATGGATCCTTCCTTTTCGTCGTTCGGGACTAGGGGTTGTTTCGAGAAAATTGGAAGATGTTACACGTGCGATCGCGTAATTTTATGTTCCACTTGCCCGTTTTGCGGAGTGTATAAGGGTGGGCTCTTTTTCCACTTCTTTTTTACGTTACACCAGAAATTATTGTATTTACAAACTGACGAGCTCGGGTCATGCGAAAAGAAACATCGAAGGTGTAGAAAATTGTATTTTTCTATGAATCTGGACTTGAACGTTTTGCTATCGATTTTAATTTAGTAACTTGACAAGTTAATTTAAAAAGTTTCTAACATTTTTAATTAGTAGCACACGTGAGAATGTGATTGTATAGGAATTATTTATTAATAGGTTTTTCGAAGAATCTTCAGTTTTTATTAGAATTTTGGTGCTTTTAAATATGTGAGTAAAGATTTTTCGCAAATTAAAAATTTTCAAATACAACAATTTTAAATGAAGAAATTTTCAAATATATTACAAATACATTTCTCAAATTGTCTACCTGTGAAACTTTCAAATGTTAATCATTGTAAACGTAAAAATCCGCTACAGCACATTTACTTGACAGATATTTCAGCGCGTAATGCAAGGAATGCGCCGTACTTTTAAATGATTTACGAATCGGTGAAAATTCCGAAAAATATTTTACTGGAAAAAAAACTACGCGTGTTCGCTTCATCGCGCGAGTCCGGTGAATCGTTGAAATCATGAACGATTATCGATTTCGCGCAGACACGGAAAGCTCGCTTATTTCCGAGCTGCTATTAAATTCTCCGGAATGAATAGCGACCCATGGAATTGGATTTTAATTTTTACGAAACTCCATTCGACGCTTCCGTGTACCTACCGCGTTCGAAAAGGAAACACGTGAGCCCGAGAAAAATTTTTACTTTTGCCAATGTAATAGAAGGAAAGTTGAGTGCAGCTATCGGTATGTACATTAGCGTGCTACGAATCAAGTTTAAAATGAACGGAAGTTCGCAGGAAATCAATATTGGAGCTTGAATTCGTTTCAAGTAATGTCAACATTAATTTGTCACGATATTCTTTGGTGAAACTATACAGTGACAATTTCTTTCTCTCTACTTTTTTATACTCTCAAATATTTCTTTGAAAATCTACATTTTCCTCAGAAAATTTTAGCGAAATTTCTTTAAATTCTGACACGTCTTTGTAAAGAAAGAATTTCTTCTTTTAAGAGAGTTATTTTACAATCATTTTTATATTTCCTGGCCATAGGTACAGAAAAATTCGAGTAAAATTGAACATGACTGAGGTGCGAATACGTCAAGAGTGCGTCACGAGTGCGTCAAGAGTGCGTCACGAATGCGTCAAGAGTGCGTCACGAGTGCGTCAGGACTGTATCGTGGGTGCGTCAAGATTGCATCGTGTGTGCGTCAGGATTGCATCGTGGGTGCGTCACGAGTGCGTCAAGAGTGCATCACGAGTGCATCACGAGTGCGTCACCAAAGCATTAAGAGTACGTCACGAATGCGTCATGAGTGCGTCACGAATACCTCAAAAGTATATAGTAATAACTTTGACCTAAGACAATTTTCCATATGACATAATTATAGCCATAAAAGTGAAATTTTACGTTGTCCTAATTCAATGGCCAGAACTGTATAACCCTATAACTGTTTAGTAGTTTATGTCGAGTATACTTAATATTCGTCACGACGAGAAAAATACTAGTCCTTGAAATTTGAAATAAAATTTATGTAAAACTTTCGTCGCGAACTAACGTTACTCGATCGTGAAAATTAGCCGACCTGATCGATCACTGTGTTTAAAAGTTTAAGCTCAATGATGGAACACTTCTTCAATATCTGTGATATTAAATGAAATTTGCTAATAGCGCACCTGGTACATCGATTGTACACTTTCGAACAAAAAAGAAAGGGAGAAAGTAATGAAATAAAAAAATTCATTTAAGGTATCGAGAACGTGCGGAAGCTTTAATTCCATTTTGAAAGTTCGCACTTTATTTTCAGACAATATACGTATTATGTAATGCATAATATTAATGTAAACCGATTACAGTAATTTTCTATAATTATGTTTTGAGAATGTGAAAATTGATGAATTCGTGAATTTTTAAATTTAGCTATTTTGCAATTTTTAAATTTGGGAATTCAGGAATTTATAAATTTAAAAAAATTTTTTAATCTGCAAAGGATTTATTAATTTACAAATTGAACATTTTGCCAACGTGATAACTACAGAATTTCAAAATCCCAAATTTGTTAAAATAAGACCTCAAAACTTCCCAACATTGTAATCTTGAAAATACAGAAACTCAAGTACGCGAATCCATGAAAAAGGAACCGAAAAATCTACAAAATCGCGAATTTAACGCTCCGTAAATTTCCAAACACAGAAAATCGTAAACTCGGTAGTTAGTTTCCCTCGACGCGGCAGGCTGCAAACCATAAAAAAGGAAGAACCCGAAAACCATTGAGAACCCGGCGAAATTCCCGAACGTCTCCAGAAAAAGGACGAAGACCAAGAAGAAAGGAGCGCGCGGCAAAAGGCCAAGCGAGTAATCGCGAGAGTAGTCTGGCGCTAGGGGAAAAAAGTAGAAAGAGGGGTTGAAAATGTGGAAGAACGAATGGGGTAGCGGCAAAGGCCGTCGAAAGCCCATGAAGAGGGGCATGAATCGGAACGCAAAGGGCAGGCTGTTTGATTGAAAGGGTGAAACGCATCCCTCGTAGCCGGTGATTAACCCCGGCCGTGTTTCAACCCCCTTTCTCGCTCCGAGACCTCGAACTTCGAACGACTCTCGGCGTTCGTTCCGAAAAACTTGCGGCAATTCATGCTGATAGAACGGAAACGAGGATGGAGAAGAATAAGAAACGGAAGAAACGAGCTAACGAAAGATACATCCTGGCCGGCTGACGGTGATAACGCGCGGAATTAAAAGTTCTGTCGTTCCGGAAACCATTCTCCGCGGTTTCTGCTCCCTTTCTTTCACCGACCTTTTTCATACGCCTTGCTTGGAATCATCGTTCTATACCTCGCGTGCTTTCCTACTTTTGTCACGTTTACACCGAGGATTTTCGTGTTTGCGGATAATGGCAATTTAACCGTTCGCACCGTTCTGCGATATATCTAGGTGCTATGTACGAAGTGGGACGATGCGTCATATCGTTATATGAAATATAAATGAAATATGTTTCGCACAAGAATCGGCGGATTTGGGAATTTATTCTTTTGTTGCACTGAATTGCAATATATGAAGGTGCTATATATAAAATAGGTCAGAATGTGATTGTTATATTTTATGAGATACAATTGAATTGCGTGTTTTACATGTAACTGAAACGTTGAAATCATGAAAATTGTTGGATAATGGCAAGTTAATCGTTTGCACCTTTCTGCCATATATCAAGATGCTGTAGACGAAATGGGACAGAATGTAATTATTACACATTATCGAAAATATATAAAATGCATGTGTTATACATAAACAAACTGCATTCGATACAAAGATTGCTGAATAGTAGAAATTTAATAATTCACTGCACACTTCTGCAATATATGAAATAGGTAATCGTTACATCTTATGAAATATAAATGAACTGTGTTTGATATAAAAATTAATGGATATTGTGAACCGTTTGTTTAATATTTTTGCAATAACGTAAAATTGCAATATTTTCATATATTGCATAATATAGTGAAGTAAGTTAGAAGTTAAATTAATTTTACTGTACCGTTTTATGAAACGATGGCACAATCATGGACATAAGAAATCACAGCGCTGATACATACCTGAAAACATAAACAAATATTATTTTTATATGAATTCAGATTATAACAATCTTATAAGTCTAACAGAATTTAATAATTTTAGAATTTGATAATTTGGAAAACCACCCTCTACAGTAATCACCTACAAATCTAACACATCTAATATCAAACTTTCAGAAAACTCTACCCCTCACTATATTTACAACAAAACAAGTCGAGTGAACTCTTTCACTGCAGTTATTTTCACCCCCTAACTTATCTGTTATGGCATTCTTTTTATACGCAAAATGATTCACGGTACCGGCATAATTTCTTTACAGCCAACAGAACGGGCCAACGTATCCGAAAGCTGTTCTCGAAAAGTTGTTGGTTATAAAAAGATTTTTTCCTTCCTTTCCAAGGGGTTCAAAATTTATCTCCTCATGAAACACCCTTTTATTTGTTATCTCTATGACTGCGCGGAGACCCGCGGAATTGCGAATTTTATGCTCGAAATTTTTGAGATTTTAGGTGTTTTTTCGAGTTACGACTTTGTGGTTACCTTTAGAAACGAACGTGGAACGAGAAACGATCGAAGTTATAAAAGCTGAGGAAAGATATTGTGTATTTGAAAAATGGGGATGTTGTGATGAATATTAATCTTAGTCACGACGCGTCACTATATTGGTTTTCGCGAATGTCATCATAGATTATATGAAAACACAAGATCATATTACTCTTATTAAACAATATTTGAATTAAAATAATATCTCGTTTTTAATGCAATCGTTAAGTATGAAGTTCGATGCTGCAAGGAGCATCTTGTCGGGTAGCACAATCATTAAAGAGGACCTCTCCATGGTCCGCGCTAGATTACAAAAGGGGTACCATTTTGACCTCTTAGGTACGACGCGCTACTATAGTGGCGAACATCATCTATCTGTATGATGGT
This sequence comes from Megachile ligniseca, assembly GCA_945859555.1. Classification (NCBI taxonomy): domain Eukaryota; kingdom Metazoa; phylum Arthropoda; class Insecta; order Hymenoptera; family Megachilidae; genus Megachile; species Megachile ligniseca. Next base: position 6,128,834 of record OX243792.1, read on the forward strand.
CCACTATAGTGGCTCTGACGAATGTCATAGCGCCATAGAGGCTCACTCATATCTGTTTGCGTGTTATATGTAACATACAAGTTAAATCAATACATTTTCTCTTCAATCACTCATAAAATACAAATATAAATACATTTTTTCACTGTAACAAACTTTAATTATAAAATACAAATGCAAACAAATATTATAAATATAACAAACAATTTAAACAAGTATTATTAAACAAGTACATTGTGAAATTAAACAAGTATATTATTATATGACAATTTAACAAGTATATCAATAACTATAAACAACTGAAACACAACGACAAAATTTCATCAAAACCGATACAGTAAACAAAAACCAACTAAAACAATCTCAAAAGTAAAACCCGTTTCCCCTCGTGCAAAACATCCACACAAAAAGGCTTGATAAATCTGCAAAAATATTTTCGAACGTAGCAAATAAATGAAGAAGTTTCTACTCCATAAATCGCCATCCAGTTCCGCGGGCCATATTTTTCAAACATTAAATGCAAATACTCCGTCGTATCAGCAATACGCAAGATATACATTGTTAAAAACAAAAAGGAGAGAACGAGCCTCGGAAAAAATCGCAGGAAAAAGCAAGTATTGATAAAAAAATGTTTTATGCGGTGTTGCGCACCCGTGCGGATCGTATCTCGCATATTTAAACTTCGCGGAATATTTTTTTGTCCGGCGCCATTTTCTCTGCGTATATTCTCCCGGATAATCACGTAAAGTTCCAAATTTTTCTGCATTTCAGAGAACGACGACGGTATTAGATAATGGGAACTGATTACGGTTATTAATAATGTAATATCGCGGTTGCAATTAATGCGACGGGATCGCGTACATATTCCCAGTGTTATTACTGTTAATTAATTGCTCGACATTTATTACTTTTCGTCTGTAACGGAATAATCTTTTATGCACGAAACCAGAGAGACGGGATGAATTATAAATATAAATTTAATGTACCGTTATTTGGAGATGAACGTTCATTCAATGGTAATGATGCAGGAAGGCATTAGGTATACTAACAATACTTTCTGATATGTGTCAAATTAATTAACAATGGAAGATAATTGAAATTGATAGATTAGATCCTTATTTATTATTAAATCACTTCAATTTTTTTTTCAATTATGAGACGTTTAAAATAAACTCGAAACTCCAAAATCCTAAAATTCTAAACACCTAAAAACTTGAAACCATAAAATTCTAAAATCCCCAAAAGCCCAAAATTCCAAAACCTCAAAATATTAAAATCCTACAACTGTAAAATTCCAAAATGCCAAAATATAAAACTTCCAAAAATCCCAGAATCTAAAACTTCCAAAAATTCCAACCTTCCAAAACCTTAACATCTCAAAATCCTAAAATCCAAAACTGCCAAAAATTTCAAAATTTCGAAACTCTCAAATTCCCACGTCCATAAACTGTAAAACCCCCAAGAACCCCACCGATGCAAAGCAGCCCTAAAAATCCCAAAAGACCATATTCCCCGAATAACCGAATAATCCGAAGGGAACATAAACCCCTTCCCTTTGAAACAACACAGTGACCCCGAAACGTCTGCGCAAGAAGCTCTTCAATCATCGTTCCCAATCGTCCCCTCCGTCCAAATAAAAACTTGTCCCGAAGATGTTCGAGGATCATCTTAGCAAGTAGTCGTTTAGTTGGCGTAAAAAACGAGGTACTATTCGCGACCCTCGATGACCCAGAGGATCGCTCGTCTAGGGGGAGGGCAAAGGTCAGTAGTCTAGACCGAGTCCCGGGGTGAACTTAGAAAGAAGGAAGAAGCGTGATGGTAAGATAGCCTGTGGGGGGTGCTTTCTGAGAGGATTGTACGTTACACACGTTGTAGATATCCACTCGAAAGTGAGAGAGTGTGGGCTAGCCGCTAAGCCTCGTCGACACGAGAGGGAACCACCGACGAAAAACATACAGAACGACAAATATGGAGAGCGAGAGAGAACGACGAGATGAAAGCTTACTGAAATGCTTTAGTGGCTATATACCTTTAAGACGGGGATAAGGAGTGTTACTTTTATTTCTGGGTCAAACGGATTTTTTTTAGTATTTTTGGTGTGATTCGTGACGTGTGTAGTAGTATATTTTGGGTGGGATTATATTTAGTAGCGTTTGAATCGCATAGTCATTTATTTGTCTATTAATTGATTGTGTGCTTGCAGTGCATAGTGTTTCAATAGTGTACTTGTAGTTTGAATAATTATCAAAATATTCTAATCTAAATCACATTACCTCCTACTCATTCCAATAAACCTATAAATATCCAAACAAATCTCGTTTAAACTAAAACTAGAAAAGAAAAAGTATGAATTTTTCAGGGGCACCCAGTATCTGCCGCAACCATATCCAAATACTCGTATCACTTCAAATTTACAACAGTCGACAAATATTTACTACATCAACAGCAACCGGAAGAATACAGTTACTTTCTAACGGAAGTACACGGGCAAATGGCGGCAAAGAAAATGGCGAAACGTGCGGGGAACAACGTAGACACAAGGAGGACCAATGTAGCGTTTTATGACGGGATCAACCCAAAACTGTTTATGTAGCGTCTTATGACGGAGAAACCCGAAACTGTTTTAAGACACGACGTTTATGATCCGGACATGATTAACATTTATTGTATCGGCATGTAAACTTGTTCCTTAAAGTCAAAATCTTCGAACCTAGGGGGCGAAACGTTCGCTTAGTCTCTCTCTATGGACTGGTTACAATCACCACTCCGCAGTGACGAAGACATTCGTCAGAGCCACTATAGTGGATCATCATACAGAGAGATGATGTTCGCCACTATAGTAGCGCGTCGTACCTAAGAGGTTAAGATGGTACCCTTTTGTAGAGTAGCGCGGACCATGGAGAGGTCCTGTTTTATGACAGCTCCCGATAAGACGCTCCATGCAGCATCGAACTTCATACTTAACGATTACATTAAAAACGAGATATTATTTTAATTCAAATACTATTTAATAAGAGTAACAAATATGATCTTATGTTTTTAGCTAATCTATGATGAAAGCCACTACAATTGTGCCTAAGAGGTTAATTCGATATGCCTTGATGTGTTCGTGCTAAAGATTTGTATGTTGACAGAACGGAACACCCGGTATCCGTCATAACCATAACCAAATACCCCGTATTATCGGAATTTAGGGAAATCGATAAATATTTCCCACATAAACGGCAACCGGAGTAAGGTTAGTTTCTAACGGCGGACAAAAATACAGGAAAGAAGAAAATTGCAAAACGTGCGGGGAACATGGAGGACCAAAGTGAAGTGGAAAACGGGCAAAAGCGGGCACGTCGCGAGCAAGTCGTAGGAGCAGTTTCTTGCAGGTGAACCGTCCCCGGAAATGCTCGCAGCGGAGCTGTAAATATTTATACCGGCGGAGCGTGAGAAAATTCTGAAGTGTTCAGCCACCTTAACCGGGGATACCCATGCAACCCTGGCTAGCGGGGTAGGAAACGGGTGGCAAAAAAAGAAGATATGGAGCAAGAAGATATATCGTCCGCGGAAGCCCCGGGGCTCGCAGCTTCACCCGCGGGCAACCAGCCGAGCGGAACGAACCCTTGGCCTTTGACGGGCCAACTCGATGAATGAAAACCCAACCCCTGCGTTTCGACGTTTATCGCCCGATCGTTTCGCGGGTTTCCTACACGCTCGTGCGACCGGAATTCATTAATTCACCGCACCTTTTATTCTTCCTTTCTTTTTCTCACACGGCTGCCACTTGCCGGGAGACCTGAACGAATTTTGTTTGAACGCGATACGAGGAATGATATGATGGTATGTGTTCGAAATAGGGACGTCGAGTTATTTTGAATGGGATGAAAATGTCTAATACCAAGAAATTTCATAATGTGAAGTAGTAGATTTTAGGAAGGGAATTGAGGAAATTGGCAATGTGAGTAAAATGTTTCTTATTTGATATTAAGTAATAAGGAAGTGTGGAGAGATTAGTTATTTGGGAAGGGAATAGGATGCGAGGTGATATAACGAGAGGGAATGTATCGCGTTGTTATGTGATGTGTTATGATATAACAAGACAGGATTAGGTTCGTTGTAATTTAACGTATGTATGTCATACATAAGTCGAGAAGTAATTCAATACCTGGTAATTCAACGCTTGATAGTTCCACGCGTGGTAATTCACCGCGTTGTAATTCGTCCGTCATAATTTAAGTTAACAATTAATTCGCAGTAATTAATCAACAAAATAATTGTTACAGTACATAATACTGTCTAAATTTTACAATAAACCTCAATAACAACCCCAAAATTAATATTAGAAAAATTATGGAAAAATATTAAAATAATTAATAATGAATGAACAAAATAAATGAACACATTTATTTATTTATTAATAGCAATATAAATATTAGAAGAATTAAGATAAAGTATCAAGTAGAATAATAATGAAAGAACAAACTGATATTCCACCTTTATTAAAACACTAAAAAAGTGCCCGAAAGATGGTGCGTGTTTAAATAACTGCTCTGAAATTCTTTGTAGAAGAAATTAAACGCTTCATAAAAGTTTTGTAAATTGTGCAGAAGAATTGCAGTGAAACTGGTAAAGAACACATGTACAGATAACAGAAATACGTGGAACATTCTCATATAAATAATGGCGGAGCACATTTTCCATCTCCTGTGTTAAAGTTAATTATGCTCACATTCCAGCTGGTACTTTTCTTAATTTCGAGAGTTATAACTACATTTCTCTGGAGATTTTGGTGTACGGAGCACAATTTAGGAATTTTATATCCACGCTTTGATGAAATGGTTAACTGTTCTCAAATATGTGCTAATATACGAAAATATGTGTTCTTTAACAACGTCAATTTTATTCCATATTTGTTGTGTCAGGTATTCGATAAAATTTAATATATTATTTTTATTAAATATAGTGTATTGGATATATTTTTTTCTTTTTGAATATTGTAAAAGAGGATTTATTTTATGAAGAAATTTGTGAAATATTTATTGAACGAATTTGTACGTAATATTCTAAAAAAATAATCCTCTCTGTCGTTCTTTGATTTACAATAATTTATTTATCAAAATAGAACACGATTTTTAATAAAACTGTCTACAAATATTACACTTTTTACAATAATTTCAATAATAAAATGATTATAATTTTACAAATTCTTCATACATTTATAAATCTAATAAAATATGTTGTTACAAAATGTAAACTTCAATGTAAGATCACAATAAAATAGTAATTCACATACAAGTAAATTTACTTAAAAATTGTTAAAAAGCATGGTGTAGAATGTGACGGAGGAATCCATTTTCCTCTGAAGAAAAGCGTGACAACAGTTTTCACTTAACATTATCAAAGGAAGGTTATTAATCACTTCACTTTTTTCGTGTTGATGCGGGTTCAAAAGCTACGGTAAATATATAAGAATGAATTAAATAAACAGAATAGAATATATTAGTTTTGGGAATTTAGGAATTTAGAATTGTAGAAAATTGGAAATTTCAGAATTTGGGGATGTAGGAATTTTTAATTGTAGAAAAATTTTTTATTACATAAATAATAAATTTATTATTTGTTCTACTATTATTAATTTTAAGTTTAATTTATGAATGTTTATACAGATTATTATACTCAATTTTTTAGTACATTTAACTGAAGCCAAAATAGAAACAAATTGTTAATAATTTAATTTAATAATTTTAAGAAATTATTGTAATGGAATAACCTAAAAAATGTCTAATTCTATAAATAATAATATGTAGTATTAAATTACTATTATTAATGATATGTAATATTAAAATCATAAATATAAATGCAATATAACAAATATAAAAAACATGAAATATTAAATTATTCTTAAAAAGAGTTTATACAGTTCACCGAAAACATAATAATTTCAGTATAAAATCAATTATTCATCCACAAAATTGTTCAAGAGTAATCCCCGTTTCGAATTGCTAAGTCGCGTAAAAAGCAGGAGAAGTCCGTTTGAAGCTCAAAAGGAAAGCCGGAGAAGGTGATCAACGAAATTCCGCCTTCGTCGGAAATTTACAAAGAAAACCACGGGATCCTCGTACGAATTCCACGTCGTTGCATATTCGGGCGTGTTCGAGCGAAAAGAGGAAGCGGTTTCGAGCTCTCATTATTTTGTGGATCGTTTAAGAGAGGTCTCGCAAAGTGGCCGAAATTTCGTTCCTTTCGGGCTCACCTGTTCACGACGAGAACCCTTCGCGATGCGTCACTTCCGTTTACGGATTCCACTTAAGACACCACAACCAGTGGGAGACACCGAAAGATGGTTCCGGTGTGTGCCTCGTGTGGGATTCTCCCACGATACAACATGGATCCGCACCACCTTTTCTGTCTTCGAGACGCCCTTATCGGACCGCGAAAATCTCCACCATCGGGTCACGGCGATAATTAGAAGGCTAGACGTTGTTTTGCCGACGAAGGAAACCGTCTGTCGTTAAATACCGCAATGTTCTTCGTCGAGAAAACTAAATTGGAACTTTTACGTTTAGCTTGCACAGCGTTAGGTGTCTTGAATACAATTCGGGATCAGTATTAGCGAATTTCGGGTCACGTTTGTTTCGTAGACATTTTATTGTCCAATTTCGGGGTTCAACTTTTGTTTCTCTCATACGAGACATTTTTGCTTATATCGAGTTTTCAGATTTATCACCAAGTATAAAAACTCTCATATTCCCAAATTCTCATATTATTATAAAAGTTCATACTTAAGAAAGTGTGTATTTTTATAAATTACCACAAAATCCCTAAAATTGCAGAAGTACAAATTGTGTTCCCATCACTGTAATTCGCCAGATAAATATTTAAAAAAGCGCGGCAAAAGTTTGCATACTTTGTATCTGCGGCACACGAACGCAAACGATCGAGTTAGTTCTGCTCTTTACCGGCGAACACACAGCAAGAGGGACGTGATTCGAAGGGACAGAGAGACATTTATGATTCATGGTGGCCACCATATCCCCCCATCGTAAGTACTTCAACTTCCATACAATGTTACCAAACTACGTAGCCACGTTTGCTTAACCCCTTGCAGTACAAACACTCGTTACACTTAAACGACACATGGCAAGGGGATGTCCCTGTGTGACCCCCTTCCTTCCGATACCATATATCTTCGATTTCAACGAGCTTGTTCAATCATGCTTCCAGTTTGCTCGCACGGGGATTCTCACGAGCCGGTTACACGGTTTTTTTACGATCACAGAAGAACGTAATCTCGTGTTTTCCCGATTCGAGGAATATTCTTTGCTTCCACGGTAATCTCTTTTTATTGAAGCAACAACGAAAGAAATGTTTCGGACGGCCGTGCGGTTTCGTGCCTCTGCGGTTTGAGACCACGTAACCTTCGCTGTTACGTCCCCTTTTTTACACACGAATTTTCTTTCTACGGTTCTGTAATGTGGATGGTTTACGGACACGTTTTTTGGAAAGCTTGAATTTTGCGGGCTTGCGGAATTACAGCTGGGGTTGCAAAATTATTTTGTGGCTGCTCTGCAGGGGTGGGGGTTGTTTTGTTTACGAATGAGATTTGAAGAGATTAAAACGGTGTTTGGGATTTTGAGGTAAATGTGATGCACGGTTTGGTGTAGATTTGGGTCAGAAATTGATGTGAAGGGAGATACTATCATTAGTATTCGGTTTTGGAAATTAAATATGAGAAATGGATATTTGAAACTTGGGAAGATTAGTCATTTCAAAACATGCAATATAATGAGAGAGATAAAATACGGCATACTGGCATCTAGCACCGTTCCTTTTTATTCGTTATTTCAATGCAGTACAAATATTTTTGTAATTATACTCTCACTACTGAATTATGCAATATACGGAGAGAGATAAAATACTGAATACTTACACCTAATACGGTCCCTTTTTATTCGTTACTTCAACTCAGTACAAATATTTACCTAATTTTACTCTAAATACTGAATTATGCAATATAAGGAGAGAGATAAAATACTGAACACTGACACCTAATACAGTATCTTATTATTCGCTACTTCAACTCAGTACAAATATTTTCGTAATTATATTCTGAATACTGAATTATGCAATATAAGAAGAGAAATTAAATACTGAACACTAACAGCTAATGCAATCCCTTTTTATGTAATACTTCAACTCAGTACAAATATTTTCGTAATTATATTCTCAATACTAAAATATGCAATATAAGGAGAGGAATAATATACTGAACACTAACAGCTAACACAATCCCTTTTCTAATGTTACCTCAACTGAAATACAAATATTTACGTAATTTATTTTCCAATACTGAATTATGCAATATAAGAAGAGAAATTAAATACTGATAACCTTACAACTAATACAGTCCCTTTTTATTCGTTACTTCAACTCAGTAGAAACATTTACGTAATTACGTTATCAATAAACCATGCAATATAACGAGTGAATAAAAATACTGTACACTAACACCTAATCCCCTTTTATCTGCTACTTCAGCTCATGACAAACATTTACGTAATTATGACGCCAAGTTACACGGTATATCGCATTTCCAATCAACACAGCAATTCGACCATGATCGATCATTTCACCAAACCCTATATCGCACCGTGAAACTTCAACTCGTGTTACACGGCATTTTAGTAGACCGATCGGTATTAATTTATAGAATGATTGTACCGCGTCATCCCACCGAACATCATAATAATCCAGGTTTATGATCGTTCGCGTATTGATTGAGGTGGAACGTATAGTTCTTACAACCACAAATCTGCATTAATCATTCTCGTTACAACTGCGATGCAAACATTTGCACGATTTCGTAAGCTCATTAATGTCTGTTTAGTTGCTGGCTACATTTACACTCTTCCAGACGTGTTTTTATTAAAAATTAATCAAATTTATTTCCATTCTTTGGTACAGGTTCTTGTTCAAAATTAACTAAATACATTTTCATTCTTTCAGATACGATTATTTTATTAATATTAAAATTTGCTATTTATTTATGTTGAAGATAAAAAATTACTTTTAATCCAACAACAATTTCATAGCATATTTACAGTGGAATACACGGAAGAATTAATTCTGATAAAAGTATGAATTTTATGTATGAAAATATTTAATTTTTAATAACAATAGTTATAAATTATATATCGTTCATGAGAAGCCATTAGGCGAACAATGAACAATTAACCGTGTCGTAATCAATATACTCAAGTATGAGTGCTACTCGAAGCTAAAATTCACGGACCCTCTGCTCCCAAAAGGGATCGTGCTATTAAAACAGTCTGTTTCCAATTAACTCAATTAATCGACACCCTTTACAAAAAAAAAGTACTTGAATCACTGCTCTGCTTATCCTTTCAGAATTGTTCGATCATAAAGAGCTGGCTTTCAATGAGGTTCGTGTATTTCATTACGAACTGACACGGACTAGTTTCAGAATAATATTTTGTAAAATGAAAAATATAACGGAGTTCATATTATTCGATTGTTTAAATGATTTAAAGTATGTTAAGGGGAAAGTGGATTCATTGTGATTTTAATAATCGTTCAGATAAAAAATGTAAGAATTATGATCGTGTTACACTTTATGCTTTGGGGTAGAAGTTGATATTTGGGGAATTTGGGGAATTTAGGAAAATTAAAAATTTTAAGAAATTTGAGATATTTGGAAAATTTGAGAAAATTTGGCAATCTTTCATTTTGAAATAGTACATTGGAAATTCGACAATTTGATATTTGAAGATTTGGAAATTGGAGTATTTTGAAATCAAGACATTGGACATTTTAGAACTTGAAAACTTATACAATAGTAAATTTAGAAATTTAAATTTGAAAATTTTCAATTCGTAGTTTAGAAATTTAGAATATAAAAATTGAAAAATTAAAGAATTAAAAAATTGAATAATTGAATAATTGAATAATTGAATAATTGAATAATTGAAAAATTGAAAAATTGAATAATTGAATAATTGAATAATTGAAGAATTGAAGAATTGAAAATTGAAAATTGAAAATTGAAAATTGAAAATTGAAAATTGAAAAATTGAAAAATTGAATAATTGAATAATTGAAGAATTGAAAATTTGAATAATTGAAAAATTGAAGAATTGAAGAATTGAAAACTTGTGAATTCAAAAATTGAACAACTTAAAAATTAAAATTTAGAAAATTTGATAATTTGTTCAACATGTCTGTCGTAATTTTAATACACGGCAAATATAAAACACTAAAAAATTATAAAATCTAAATAAAACGATTTTTTTAAACAGTATATCTAGTGTTCCATTGAAATCCGTTGTTTCGTAGGTATGTTTTCTAGCCGATGTTTCCTGTACGAATTTTCGAATAAATAATGGCCACGACGAGAGACAGAAAGTGAGATGCATCAGGCCAGGTATGCAGGTGTCGCATTCGGCTCTTCCATTTGTCCGGTGGCGAGCTGAAATATATATTGCATATTTGCACCCTCGCTCGTTCAGCTTCGTACCGTGTGTTTGTTCGTGCGACGCGATTATGAATAAAAAACGAGTCGCCACACTTTGCCGGATGTTCGTCCGCGTAGACGAGTGTGCATCATTGAAAAAGGCAGCCGTTTTAATTCATTGACGAGAAAAATACATTTATAAAAGTTCGAGGTTGCACCACCGATTGCTGTTGCGATTCTACTCGCTTCGAAATCACAGATTTTCACACCGGTTTACCTTTTTCTGCTCGTAATCTGAATAATTGTTATCGTAGCGCGTCCTGCTTTCATTATGGTGCATGCATTTTTAAATATTTATAACCGCGCGGAATATGAACCGGGGTGTAATCTTTTTTTACGACGTTTTTTGGACATTTGCGCGGTGATGAGTATAGCGGATGTATTCGCATTTTTGGGAACGGCTTTCGAGATTATTAAATTTAACTATTTTTTTGTTTTTGTATTAGTAGATTTTGAGAGATTGATACTTTTAGGGTTTAAAATTTTTTAATTTTCGAATTTTGTGATTTTTTTAAATTTGTAAGTGTAGGTTTTGAGATTTTTATATTTCTAAATTTTTACATCTCCATATTTCTAAATTTTCAATTCCTGAATTGCTATATTTGTGAATTCCTATATTCGTGAATTCCTACATTCGTGAATTCCTATATTCCTGAATTCCTACATTTCTGAATTCCTACATTCCTGAATTCCTATATTTGTGAATTCCTATATTCGTGAATTCCTACATTTCTGAATTCTTACATTCTTGAATTCTCACATTCCTGAATATCTACATTCCTGAATTCCTACATTCCTGAATTCCTATACTTGTGAATTCCTATATTCGTGAATTCCTACATTTCTGAATTCTTACATTCTTGAATTCTCACATTCCTGAATTTCTACATTCCTGAATTCCTACATTCCTGAATTCCTACATTCTTGAATTCCTACATTACTGTAATCCTGAATTCCTACATTCTTGAATTCCTACATTACTGTAATCCTGAATTCCTACATTCCTAAATTCCTAAATTACAAAATTACAGAATTACCAAATTTAATAAATCCGAATATTCAAAATTTCTAAATTTCACAAATACAATTGAGAAATTTCAAAATGCAAAATTACAAAATTCAAAAATTCCCAAATCTGCAAATTACCAAATTTCAAAATTTCTGCCTTTCCAATCGCCATCTTGTCTCCAATATACTCCAAGTGAACCTTGAATATAACATTCCATTCAAATAAGTACCTACCATAAAATTTTATCCAGTGTTTCTAACATATCATATATCAAGAGCATATATTGTACTTCAATTCTCTTTATAGCCTCGAATATAAACTATAGCTTTAAAACAAGAACGAAAGTGTTAAACATCAGTTCGCGAGAGATATCACCTTCTATCATCGGCTCAAACACCATCAGCTTCGGGGTAGACTAGCTTATTCCCCTTCAAGATTCACCTGTTCAACCCTTGATCCCTTCTCCCATACTTTTCCACTCATCCATGTAAATCTACCTTGCTACTCAGCCACCCTCTTGGCGGAGTATCGCGATCGCCCTCGACAAAACACGCAACACTGCACACACGATCGTCTCGGAGATCACAAGTCAATGGGACCATATATGAAGCAGTTACCCTACACTATAATTACCTCAGTTCGGTAATTACGACGATTCCATCTTTGTTCGTTTGTCTGTCCGCTGCATACCGCAATTTTGCGTCTTTCCACTCGAAATTTTGAGGGTAGACTCCTGAGACATCCTAAATTTGCTGTATAGATTTTGGCAGGAGAGGAACCCGTCGTGTCGATTGTCGAATCGGTAAAAAACCGCTTGGTATCGTTTCGATAATTTTTCACAATTTATATTATTATAGTTGAATCAAATTCAGTACTCAATTCTCTTTATAGCGTCTGTATGTCACATGACACTCATACAAATACTACAAATTTTTTAACAAATGCAATTTATTATTAAAACTTAAATAAAACTAATATTAGTATCCATCATTATTAATCTTTCCTCCACAAAATAATCTCGCTTCCATGTGAACGAAAAAGGAGAGCACCAGGAAATAAAGAAAGTCCGAGAAGCGGGAAGAGCAAACCGCTTAATTCGCAAAAAAATGGCAACTCGAATTTTCTTCCCGTATCCCGGAATGCTGTCCCATGGCGAGTGGGTGACTCACGGTAAAAACGACCGGATGAAAGAACGTCTGGGCCAAGGGTTTCGAGCGGAAGTGACGTGGCTTCTCTTGTGTCGTCTAAACTGTTTCTGCCTGTGCGTTCGTCTGGCTTCGCGTTCCATCTATTCAGCGGACAGACAATAAAAGCAGGCGAACAACCGTGACCTCTGACCGGTCTCCTGTCCACGTACTCCTTCGGAGGATATCGTGTGCTACGTTTAATTTCCAGCCGTCCATCTTGTTTCCCGCGTGGCTGCGTGCCACGTTTTTCCTCCCGGGCTCGTCGTAATAAGGAGACAATGCGTTTTTTCCGCTCCTTCGTCCCTGCCGCGGTTTCCTGGCCCGCGTAATGAGCCACGCGAATGAATGACGGTAGAAATTCTTTCGACAAAGGTGCTGCCCCACCGAACTACCGTATTTTGCTCCGGAGCTCGAAATGCTACCGAAGAAAAACCGGGAGCGCTGCTGTCGTCACATACAGGATCTCTCAAAAGTTGGACTCCATCATTTCGGGATATAAAAAAATGTTTCAAAGTTGTAGAATATCAAGAGGGACAATTTGTTTGACCTTCAAATGACCATCCAAGGTCAAATTGTTGTCATACTTGATATCCTACAACTTTTGTCTGAAACGTTATTCCATTTTTAAAGCCGTTGCCGAAATATGAGGATGGGGACTTTGGAAATACGTCTTTAGTTGCTAATTGAAGATGTGATATCTTTAGATACCTATACGTTGCTACCTGAATACCTTATATGTCGTCTTTTGATACCCCTAAGTTCTAACTAGAAACTTCATATCACGTCTTTTGATGCCTACATGTTACTAATTGGAGATGTTATGTAACGTTTGCCGATACCGTACGCTGCTAACTGAAGATGTTATATGACCTTTTACGATACCCCTAAGTTCCTAACTAGAAAGTTCATATCACGTCTTTTGATACCCATATGTCACTAATTGGGGGTGTTATATAACATATGGCATCGTCACATAATTTCTGCAGTTAGTATGTGTATCAAATGACGTCACATCTCACATCAAAAGAAATCACATGACATTTCTAATGAACCACATATGAACATTAAATGGTCACATAACGTCTCGTACCAGCAATAAATGTGTGTCAAAAAATGTCACATGTCATCAGTTAACAAACGTATAGGTATCAAAAGTCACCACATGATATTTTCGGTTAGTAACGTATGGTACTAAAAATAGTCACCTAACGACTTCAGTTAGTATCGTATGTGTATCACACGACATCATCTAACGTCTCCAGTTAGCAACATATCGACATCCAGTCACATGTCATCTGACATCAGAAACATATTGCCATCAAAAGAAATCATATCTCGAACATCACATCACAATATCTCTAACATGACATCAAAAGAGATATTCAGCAACAAATGTGTATCAAAAGACGTTACGTCTTCAGTCAACGACATATGAGTAACGAAAGACCTGACATGTGCATAGGGCATCAAAAGAGGTCACCTAACATCTCAGCAACGTATGACATCAAAAGACCTAACATCTGCAGTTAGCAACATATCGACAGTGTCACCTGTCGTCTCACATGAAAAATGTACTGCTATCAAAAGAAATCACATATCTCTGATGAACCACATATGGACATCCAAAAAGCCACAAAACAAGCAAGAGATGTGAGGTCATAGGAGGTCATTGATCAATAATGCGTTAATAGAAGATTGTAACCAAGTTGCGACGAACTTGAACCCGTCGTTGCACGGTAATGGCGGTCTCGCAGCATTGTTTGACGAATAAGGGCGGTTGTGTTCGTAAGCGGATCGCCGTATTCTGGATCCGATGTGTACCGGTAGATTTACCGAGCGGCGGGAACACCAGCGGGCTCTGTTTTCTCAGAAACCGAAATTCCCTCGGGCGGAATGGCAGCTAAACCCGGTGTCTGGCGCGTTCAGAAGTGGGCGGTTGTTGAACGTACCGGAATCGAGGATCGAAAACACGAGAAGGCTAATTAACGCCGTCGCTATCTGCGGTTTCGGCGAACGGGAAGGGATTACGGTCGCAATAGGTATCGCTCGACGATAATGTTGCACGACCGGTTCTTACCGAATGAAATCGACCGTTCATATCCATTGCCGGGTTGGATGAACGAGTTTGCCCTAACTAACCCTCCTTTTACGACGTGTTTTCCCGCTGTGTATGGTTATTCCGTGTTTAATTGAAGGGGCTCGCCGTGCACAGACTGTTTGCCTTCGAATACGCCCATGGGGAATGGCTCCGCCAGGGGTGAAGATGATACGATAGGGTGTTCCGAGTGGAGCAGAAATATGGAGTGGGTGATTAGGTTCGATGGGGGAATCCACCGTGTTACGGCTATGGTGTAGCCAATTACTCTACAAATAGAGTGAAAAATAATATGGGAAAAATTATGGGGGTTGATGGAGACTTTTTCCCAAGTCTTAATGGGTTAGTAATATTATTTGAATATTCGATAGGTAAGAGCAAATAAGTGGAACTAGGGGTTTCTGAGAGTTGCAAGATTTATTGTAGACAAGTTATTTTTGCATTAATATTTTTTCCTTTATTGTTGCACTGCCATATTAAGGTTCGTTTTGAAATTTAATACTAATTTTGGGACATTTTGTTAGAGTTGAATTATGGGCAAGGGTAAATGGTCTGGAAATTTAGATGTAACTTTTAATGGAATTTATTTGTGATGGGTTTAGGGTGTATTTAGGTGCACTGATGAATCTAAAAATCACTAAATCACTAAATCACTAAATCACTAAATCATAGAAAATTTGCCGCATAAATAAAATAAAATATGTTCTCTAATTACTTCGAAAGGGTCGTAACAACATAATAATAACTGCTAAACAATTTCCGTGTAATCTATGATGTCTCGTACGGCCGTGCGAAACGCGTAGCTGGCAAAGCGTTAACTAACGATAATAATTACTACGGTTTTAAACGATAATGAATATTCACCACTTCGAGCTAAATACCTAGTTAATAATTTTGCAGTACACAATGGAAACGCGATTTAATATTCAAGAAACAGTTCCTCGCACGGCTGGATACAAAAGATATCTTGTAACGTCGACAGAACTTCAATAACGTTGCACAATTGCTTTCTTGCGTAATTCCAACAATAACAGAAATTACAGTTAATTCACACGAAGCCAGGTGTTCCTTGTTAGTCGGAGAATTTTATTGATCGACTTTTCCCCTGCGTTACTGTTGACGTGGTTAATGAACTTTCGTGATTGAACAGCTTCAAAATCACCCCGAAGGTGTTTCTATTCGAGCAAAAGCCATTTTTCTTTCGTGATTCCGTTTCAATTGAAATCACGACACTGCGGAACTTCCGACCATCGCGGTAATAATTATTTAATCGGTTTCAACGAATTATAAATACTTCGATGGATTATACGTTTCTCTATTTTAACGTTTGAGTATGAAAACATCAGGATATTTTATATTTTGAAATTTGGAGATAGTTCGAAGTTTTGTTAAATTTTGAGTACTTGAAAGATGTACTATGTTTGAGAATTTGAATTTTGCTTGTATAATACTGACAACGGAATAATTACATTTCATTTACAGCGTCTAAAACAACGTACTATTCTTCAGACTGTTTTTCAAGAAGTCTTGTTTGCTCTACGCAGTTTACGTAATGAAGTTCTCTCAACATGCTTGGCCCTTAGCTGAAACTAGAATCATAGGAGTTTACCCTAGTTAGGAGATTAGGTTGTTTCTTGAACAGACAGAACAGAGTAAGGAACAGCAGGATTAAGGTCGCGGTGCACAGTTACGCGAAATACACTTCTCAAATTAGATGATCATCCACTCTGAATAAGTAAATTATCTAAAAGGTAAATATATTAACACCAAAACAATACTGAAACGTTTATTGGTTAATTTTGTAAAATTTTATGAATGTTTATAGTATTGAAGGATATTTGAGAATTTGTGAAGGGTTTTGAAAATTGAGATTTTCAAGATTTGGAGTTTTACAGATTTAGTGATTTAGTGATTTAGTGATTTAGTGATTTATTATGTAATTCAGTAATTTAGTAATTTTATAGTTAATAATTTTCCAACTTAATCTCATAAGTTAACAATCCAGTAACTTGACAATTTTCTACATTAGCACCTAGACTCCAAAATCTTAAAATTCATAACTCACACAATTCACAAATACAAAAACAAATATTTCAATAAAAAACTCTCCACATAAACTTATCAATGTATCTATCATTCATACATTATAAACTCATTTACCGTACTTTATTTCTCATTAAAACCGTCTAACCTCGTTGGCAAATTAAAGGGAACCGGTATCAGTATGATGGAATTCCAATTAATGTACCGGTAAGCATCGACAAAACAGCGATGATATCCGCAACCGGAACAGGAGTTGAACGCTTCCTGTGGGACGCAACCTGACGTCGACATAAGTCATCATTGACGCCTCGCCTAACGAGCCGTGCAATTAAACGGCCATCCATCTACGACCCCGGACATTGATTTAGTATCGTCTCCAACCTATTCTCCAACAGTTATCGCTCTTTTTCTCTGTCTTGCCGTAAAAACAAGTCCACGGTTATAAAGTAACGAAAGAAGCATGATCCCGTGTTAACGTAATGATTCTAGACAGTACATTATTTTGATAAAAGGATAAGCAAATTCACCGTAAACTCATTGACTATCTATTTCCAAGTAGGAAATTGCGGACGAGTTAAGATTTCCGTCAGATACGTTGATTGCTTTTATCTATGTGTAAGAAATGGACTGATTCAGTCGGGCGTGTGGTGAGGGATAAAGTGTAATTCGAGTATCGATTATAGATAGTTTATTGCAGATTGGTCACGATTCACGGGACGTTCGAGATTATGTGAGATTACGTGTAGGTTGGAATTGTGCAGTTCGTCGATTTTTGAATTTTTGAAATTTTTGATTTTTGGAATTTTGGATTTTTGGAATTTTGGATTTTTGAAATTTTGGAATTTTGAAATTTTGGCATTTTTGAAATTTAGGTATTTTAGAATTTTTTAAATTTGGAATTTCGGAAATTTCGAATTTTTGAAATTTTGGAATTTTAGAATTCTTAAACACCAACTTCCAAATTTCTAAATTTTGAAATTTTTACATTACACTTTGACTGCTTAAACTGTATAACAATAGCACAAAGACTATATTATTATTATAGCATAATTATCATTATAGGAGTTGCAGCATAATCACAGGATAATTATAATTATACCAATTATAGCAATTATTACTACTTATTATGTGCTATAATGTAGTTATAGCAATTACTACTACTTATTATATGCTATAATGTAGTTATAGCAATTACAGCATAACTCCAATTATGTTATACCAATTATGAGATAACAATGGCATAATTATAATTACAGCAATTATAACATAGCTATAGCACAGTTAGAATTACAGTAAGTACAGCATAGCCATAGTTATAATTACAGTAAAACCTTCGATACTCCAACAACTCAACCGCTCTCTCCGAAGATCATCAAGCATCGATCAAACGAGTACAAACATGTTGAAAGTCAGCTCGGAACGAAATGATGTATAAATTTATATACGTCAGGATGAACAAGAATCATCGACGTGTCTCGGTTCGATGGACGTCAAAAAGGGGGTGAGAACAAGGGGTGGTTGTCAGAGGTGGTTGGTGCAAGGGGACGAAGAGAAACGAGGATCTCGACGATGACATGTCGTAAGCTGAGCATGAAATCATTTATCTCCGGGATAAGCAGCGAGAAACGACATTCTTTTCCTTTCTTATGTGGATTTAAACTTTCTACTTCTTTTTCTTACTACTCTTCGTCCTTTTTCGAACATCTTCGCCCTTTATTCTCTGTTCAACCTTTCGTCAAATGGCGGGTCCTATAGTGACGTAGATTGACTCTGGATATCACATATGTGAATTTAGTCATTTTGAAAGTTTGCGAATTTTGCAAATTTTGTGTACACCAAAGTAAAGTTAAACCACGCTTATTTATATACGTATTTTATAAACGATTTTTACATTTAGTTATATGTATACATATTCTATAAACGTTTTGTACATTCATTTATATGTATACGTACTTTATAAACGTTTTTTAAATTTATTTATATGTATACGTATTTTATGAACGTTTTTTAAATTTACTTGTATGTATACATATTTTATAAACGTATTCTACGTTTAGTTATGGACGTATTTTCTTATCGTCAGAAGCCATGAGTTTGGCGATCTATGTTCGTTGCGTCGTCTATGGCGATTCCAGTCGAGTGAGCGATCTATGTATTCTCGATCGATGAAGAAAAGAAAAAGCGCGGTTATGTGGTGTCTTGTATTCAGTGAACACAGTATACGAAAGTGCTAAATCCAGATATAGTGTTTTTATATAAACCGATACATTTAGTAAATGTAACACTTGATTTAACACAAAAATTGTTTAAAGCTTAAGTGGTATTTCAACCCTGAAAAAAATTGCGAAATTATTTGGTTATTCAGTGCGCAATGCCTCAGCGTGACAGTTTCGCGTGGCTTGCAATTTCCGAGAAAAACTTGCTTATTTATTACACGCGAAATAAAAGCAGGCCTGTGAAACTCGGCTGCTACATTGTTACAAATTTTCTGCGTTCGCAAGATTCATGCGAAGGAAACGGGAGGCAATAAGGCAGAACTGTAAGGAAACGGATATCAGAAAATATAAGATCTCGAACATTCGAGGCAAAGCACCGTTATTCGAGTCGATGGTTTGGTAATTATTCGCATTTTTATAATTGAACGACACATTTCGCGAATAATCTTGTGCATTTTAATGTCTTTTATGCAATCAATTTTTATTCGACCTCGTTTCCTTTGTGCGATAAACGTCGCGCAATTAAGAAGATAATTAAGATCGAGTTCGTGTGTTGTTCCGTTTCCTTTCTTTGTACAAAGGAAAATAATTAATACGCCGATGCAAGAGAAAAATAGTTGCAGATATTTGATTAACTGCTTGATTTCCGGTCGATTGAAAATAAAGAAAATTGCGACTCCAGTGGAAATATTTGTGTGATTTGTCGACGGATTTATTGAATTATTTTTTCTTCTTTTTGGCATGTGTAGCGTGTAACGAAATCAATAATCGAGATCAGATGTTTAAATTACAATTGTAAATACGTCGCGAATGTTCCGTGTTGGCTGAAATAAATCGAGCCGGCCAATTTTATACTTTTTAATCACCTAATTAACATGCAACGGAAATGCATGTATTCGTATTATTATAAATGCAATTTTCCGCTGCGCAGATAACGGAAGGTGGAAGCGCGGTGTGGTAGATACAACGATACGAAAAGTTAAATGAAAATTTGTTAATTAGAAATTCAATATTACACTGACGTAAATATTTTCCCTAAATATTTATCAGGTTTTAATTAGTACTTCATAAAATTGATTATACGTGGAATATATTTGGACTAAAGATGTAATTGGGTTGTAGTATCTTTTATTGCACAAAGTTGTTGAGAAATTCTTAAATTCTTAAATAAGTGAATAGTTGATTTTTTGAATTTTTGAATTTATGAATTCACAAGTACTTGAATTCCTGAATTCCTCAACTTAAATTTACAGTACTCTAAACTCATAAATTTCTGTTTTGTCAATTTTCCTTATCAACTCCATAAATTTCTCAATTTCCATATTTTTACATTTGATAAGTTGAAAAATAAAATTTGAACAAAACTAAAATGAACATCCCATATGTATACCTTCATCCACATATTTTTTCACATAATCATTTTAATCCCTTTTCTCATATTTAATAAGAACTACTCGCTACAGAGAAATTACACTGAAATTATTCAGCGTAAACCGATGCGTAGAGTGATCAGTATTAATTGTTCTGCAAAATGATTACCGTGAACTAATATGTAAACTGATCACTAAACTCATGTGTAAACTGATCACTGTAAATCGATACATAAATTGAACCTAACAATTTTCATGAACCACAACAGGTACTAATTAAATAATTTATGTAAACTGATACATACGTGCTACAAATATGGAACTTTACTTTTTTAACGCAGTGACACTCAACCTCTTAGGTCCACAGATAGTACACGATATATTTAAGGTTTTCTCTAAATTAGTAAGAAAGTAGTAATGGAAATTTTAAACTGAGACTCAGCTACAAGGTTTCGAAATCTTGCTTTTGATTTCCGGCTGAAATCGGTTGATAAGTTAGTTAACCTCTTAGGCATGACGCGCCACTTTAGTGGCTTTTGCGAACGTCATCATAGATTATATGAAAACATAAGATCATGTTACTCTTATTAAATAATATTTGAATTAAAATAATATCTCGTTTTTAATGTAATCGTTAAGTACAAAGTTCAATGCGACGCGGAGCGTCTGGTAGTGCAGTCACAAAACAGGACCTCTCCATGGTCCGTGCTATACTACAAAAAGGGGTACCATTTTAACCCCTTAGGTACGAAGCGCTACTATAGTGGCGAACATCATCTTTATGTACGATGATCCACTATAGTGGCTCTGACCTAAGTAAATTATCAACGTTAAAGTATATGTATCATATCTTTGGGAAAATAATTTAATCGTCGAAAACTTCATTCCAACGTACTCGCGTAGAGAACATTGTCATACACTGTAGTGCTTACGGGTAATTCTCTGTCGTACAGAGTGCCGTAAGTTCAACCTAAGAGGTCAGAATTGTGACAACGGAGTTTATCAGAAAGCGATGGTATCGACATTTTATAAAATGTAGGAATGTCAGGCGTGCAAATTCGCACGAATTGATCGTACGTTTTAATATCCCTTCGGATACTGTAGGAAATGTAGCTCGTACAGGATGCCATGAAATAAATGATTCCATAATTCTTGTTTTACGTCGTCATTGAACGGCATTTTTACGCAAGCACCAGTCTCGCACGTTGATCGCGCTTCTTTCTGCCCGTACGTGGCTGATTTTATTGAGAATTTTTCCGTAGAGTTACGAAGCAGTTTTCCCACGCGAAAGAAAATTTGTTCGCTGCTTCATAAAAGCCGAAGAAAAATTGCGGGTACATGTAACGTATAGTGCCGTAGCTTGCGGTTCGAATGTACCTCCACTCGGATAATATTTTTATCGAATTTATGAGCTGTTTATTAATTTTAGCTGCCTTTTAGAATAACTGCGCTTTATGGCGGTATACGTGTTTGGTCGTTTTACTGAACTCAATTTTGAGGATTCTTATGGGGTATTGTATCAAATAGATTTCTGAATGATTTAGAGTTGCATTTGTACAATTGTACAAAATTTCAAAATTTCTCGAATTTAATAATTTGCGATTTTGAGAATTTCTGAATATAAGTCTGACTAATGGAACATAAAAAAATTCCCTAGTTCGAGAAATGTAAAATTTAAAAATTCGTAACCTGTACTCGGTGCATCCCTGCTTCCCGTTTCGTTCATCCGACAGATCGAAAGCAATTAAAATTCTTGCACCGAAACGCGTCCCGGCCGAGCCATAACTTTCTCTCCTGGGAAAGCAATGCGAGAAAAGAGTCGGTACAGAAAACAGAAAAGAAAAATTTCGTTTTTCCTCGTGAGAAGATCTAGAAATAAAACTGGTGCTCGTTCGAGCGGCGTCGCTCGGAAGAAAAACACCGCCGCGAAAGCAATTACAAGTTCAAGGAATTTAATTTAGTCGACGGTCCGAATGGCGAACTTGTATGTACAAAGGTCTTGTGCACCGTTCTCAAAGTGTATGCCCCACAATGACGACATCGTCCCCAAGTGAACACAAACAACGGGACCTTATTCCCGGTCGCCAGTTTGTTATCCTTTATTGCGACTCGCTCGACCTTCGTGTAACCCGGTTTTCCATTCTGTTCTTCCCCTTTTTGCGCTTTTTGTCCGACACTTTTTGTTTTTTCTCGATCGAGACGCGACTAATTAGGGACGCGAAGCTGATGCCGGAGAAATTGTAGGGCTCGAAATTGAGCGCGAAATTAGAGCACAGAGGATGCCTGAAAATTTTACCTTCCTTTAGTGGAAAACTTGCCAGCGTTCGGTCAACGAGCGATAGGTGACGAGGGTAATTGGCTGACATTTGAACATCGTTGGATACTTTGTGGCTGTTTTGCAAATTTTAGGCTTTTAGGTTTTTTTGAGTGGAATTTTTTACGGTGGGGTTTTTTAGTTTTGTTTTTGGGATTTTCTGTATTTGAAATTTTGGAATTTTGAATTATTGGGGTTTTTAGTTCTGAGTTATACACTAAAAAGAAATATATTTAAGTAAAACTTGTATACTTTTGAACAATATAAAATTCTCTTCTCACAAATTTTAATCCTTCCCAAAATGACTAAAAATTTATCGACCTTGAAATACAACTAAAAAATCTGAAAATACATTTAAATAAAATTTCACCACTTGCAGAATTCCCGAACAAAATTCCATCTCGTAAATATACGGCACCCTATAAATTCTCTTCCCGATATCATTTAAAATTATTTCACCGTGCGATGCAACGATAAACAAAGATATATAAAATCTCCCGCGTTTACTCTACTTTTCAATTAGTTTATTTTGTTCGTCGTTTAATAATTCATCGGCCATGGAAAGGTGATTTACAACGTGGACAAAATGTTCGCGTGATCCGTTTCCGTGGCCGAAGCCACGTTTCCAACAAAATATCCGCGAAATTCGCTGAAGACATTCGTTCTCCTTTAACCGACCGGCCCTTTGTAACCTGTATTAATAATTATGCGGTAAATTCCGGTTAATTACGCGGTTAATCTTGACACAGTCGGGCCATTAACAAAGAGATTAAATTTTAGACGGCTATCGCGTGCACGATGAAGGTTGGAAACATGAAACTTATTAATTACAACCAACGTGTTTCCTGCTTGTTTGGTCATCCTTTGCTGCAATACAAACACAAAGTATACTCGACACGGAACACGTTTTATTTACCCGACTGTTTCCAGCAAACGTTCGATTGTTCAACGTCAAATTGCGAGCACGTGACGGAAGTGTCGATAAAAAGTACGAAACGAGGTATAATGACTCGGTTCGCCGCATTGACGCAGGAAGTTTCATTGGAATTCACCCTAAAGATCTTTATACAAGTATTTCTAGCTGATTTTACCGCCATTATTTATGTGATTCGCCATATTGGATCCGCCATCTTGGATTCAAGAAATTTCATTACAGATTTGGAATTAAAATATCTCTTCCAAGTTTTGAACTTGTAGATTTCTAAATATCTATGACACGAAATCCCTAGATTCCCAAAATTCTGCGACGTAAAATCCCTAGATTCTTACAATTCTGTGAAATTCCTAGATTTCCAAATACCAAGGTTATAAAATTTCTTAATTCTGTGGCCTTAAAATCCCTAGACTTTATATTCCTTGATCATAAAATCCCTAGATACCAAAATTTCTAGTCATCAAAAGTCCTAGAACCTCAAATTTCTGGTTCGTAAAATCACTAGATCTCCAAATATCAAAGATCTTAAGTACCAAGACTACAAAATTCCTAAATTTCCAAATTCTTTTAACCTAGAGTCCCTAGATTTTCTATTCTTTAAACCTAGAGTCCCTAGATTTTATATTCTTTGAACCTAGAATCCCTAGATTTTATATTCCTTGATCATAAAATCCCTAGATACCAAAATTTCTAGTCATCAAAAGTTCTAGAACGTAAAATCCCTAGTTCTCTAAATGCTGGAAATAGTAAATCTCTGGTCTATAAAATCCCTAGATCTACAAATCCTAAAGTCACCAAATACCCAAATTCATCAAATCTCTAGATTTCTAAATTTCTAGGTCCAAATAATCTATATATCTCTAAACTAACAAATCCTGGAATTTCTATATCCCTAGATACCCATATTCCTACATTCCTATATCCCTAGATACCCATATCCCTAGATTCTTATATATCCCAAATCTGAAGGTCCCCAAGTACCTACCAAACTCCAATACTTCCAAATCACCGGATTCCCACATCCACAAATATCCCTAAATTTAAAAATCCCCAAATACCTACCGACCTCTTTTACTTCCAAATGCCCACATCCCCAAATATCCCCAAATTCCAAATTTCGCAAATTTTTAACTCAACTCCAAATAACCTATACCTAATTAAAGGTATAGCCTATCTATGTAAAACAGCTCCAAATAACCTAATCCCTAAATTTCATCCAGTTCCAAGTCCCTTCCCCTATATTCCTCTAATTATCCCTAGGTGACCCAGACTCGTTCCCGACCATATTCCATTGTTACGATCCACGAATTGATTTACGATGTTACCAGAGGTGGGTCAGTAGCCGTCAGAGTTTCGCTCAGATTAGGGTTACGACATCCGTCAGGTGGCATTGTGAAGTCAGTCACGCAACACAATTAAAACGACGGGTGGCAACCTTTGCGGGTGACGTCTTCAATTTGAACGATATTAATCGTTCCGGCCAGACGACAACAAATCCACGCGTATTTCCATGCCGGATCAGAACAATGGCGGATAGCCCGTTTGTCCCGAACGGAAACCGGGTGATTCATGGCTGGAAAGGAAAACGACCGTTAATCGACGCGTTCCTTGGGCCTGACCTTTAACCGGCTACTTTTTTTCGCGATCGCGCGAAAGGCGGATAGGCCGTGTTCGGATAATCGGGTCGACAAGTTGTGTGTACCGGATACCGTGTCTACGTGTTGCGAGACAATCGGTGCGTCGTTCGCTTGGAATTCCAGGTGAACGCGACAACGATTCGCGCACGTTTGACGTCACCGCGGACCGAACGGGATACACGTGCGTTACAGGCCGATCGATCTGATTAATTGGCTCCACGGTTCAATGCATTCGCGTAAGTTGCATTTTTATATCGGATGAATACGATGAATAACTGGTGCGGATTAGAGTATTGGGGAGGTCCGGTATTTGGGGAGGATTTTGGATGTTGAGAATTTGAGAATTTTAGGTTCTGAAGTTTGGAATATGAGGATTTCAGAATTTGAGGACCTGAATATTTGAGAATTTGAGTATTTTGGAAATTGAGCATTTGAGAACTTTTTTTTTTCATAAAGTTTAGAGTCGTATTGGGAATTCGAACATTTAAAAATTTGAGAATTTGTGAATTTTTCAAATAATAGGATGGTAGTATGGTAATATGAAAGTATTGTAGTATAATACTATAGTAATAAGATAGTACAGCAGTATTGTAATATAGTATTATAATAGTATGGAAGTAGTATAGATATATGATAACAATAGCAGAGGCAATAGTATGATAGTACGAAAGTATAATAGTGTATTAATATGGCAGCATACTATAGTATTATTATGCTATACTATAGTAGCAAAATAGTATAATAGTATAGCTGCATAGTAGTACAGTAATATAGTAATATAGTAGTATAGCAGTATGATAGTATAGTAGTATAGTAGTATAGTAGTATAGTAGTATAGTAGTATAGTAGTATAGTAGTATAGTAGTATAGTAGTATAGTAGTATAATAGTATAATAGTATAGTAGTATAGTAGTATAGTAGTATAGTAGTATAGTAGTATAGTAGTATAGTAGTACAGTAGCCTGGTAGAAGAGTAACATTGTGGTATGGTAGCATAGTAATATGGTAGTATGGTAGTATAATAGTATAGTAGTATAGTAGTATAGTAGTATGGTAGTACAGTAGTATAGTTATATTGTGGTATAGTAGTATTATAGTATAATGGTACAAGGAGGTAGTACAATAGTGCTATAATAAAGTGGTGAAATTGTAAAGCGGTTAAATAGTAATATAATATAATAATAGAATAGTGAAATAGTAGAATAGTAATTATAGTAGATAATAAAATAGTAGAATAGTATAATTGTAGGGCAATAAAATATTAAAATGGCAAAATAGTAGGACAATAAAATCGTCCTATAGTAACATAGTAGAACTATAGAATGGTAGAATAGTACAATAGTACAACAGTAGAATAGGAGAATAGTAGAGTAGTAGAGTAGTACAATAGTACAATAGTACAATAGTAGAATAGTAAAATGCTAAAACTGTAGAACGATGGAATATTAATACACTAAAATAGTAAAATAGTTGTATAGCAAAACACTAAATGAGTATAGTAGTAAAATATTATAGTAGTGAAATAAAAATATAGTGTAATAGTAATACAGTAAAATAGTAAAATAGTTGTACAGCAAAACACTAAATTAGTATAATAATAAAATATTATAGTAGTGAAATAAAAATATAGTGTAATAGTAATAGTAATACAGTAAAATAGTAACCAATGAAATCCTAAAATATTCGTATAGTAATCCTCTAAAATTCTAATACAAAACCCCTTTAAAAGCACTTTATCCATCCAACCCCCGTTCCCAACTAAAATACAATCAAATAACTAATGACATAATTTCACCCGAAATCAGTATCGAATCTCGAAACCAAATAAAACTCCGCCATCTCCTTTGTACGAAACCAATAATTCACGTAACACAAAGGGACAAAAGAGTTCATAAAGCATCGAGCAAATGATCGGCCCCGATGTAAACAGAGTTCTGATTGTTACCGACTTAATCACTCTGTTCCCGCGTCCTGTTCTGACGTGTATATCGATGTTCGAAGGAATATCACCGGGTTATAAATCTCGTTGGATTTGCGACGATATTCGGTCGGATGTTATACGTCAAATTAATGTCCCGCAACTGCTTCAATTGATGAGCCGAGCAATGACACGTTATATGAATAACGGCAGAGTACGGATATATGTATATTTAACGGGTGGATACGAATTTAACGCTGAAATAGCGTTGCCCGGCTGCAAGGTATTCTACTTACCGATCGTTTCAACTTACAGTCGGTTACAAAAGGTTTTTTTAACAGTACTTACATGTTGGGGATGTAGAGATTTGGAGAGCTCAGAAACTAGGGATTTAGGGATCTAGGGATTTAGAAATTTACATATGCGAATTATTATTTGGGAATCTAGGGATTTGGTAGAATAAGTACCAGGAGAATTTGGAATCTTTCTAGGGAATTGAGAAATTTGGAATTTTTGAATCTAGGGATTTTGAGATATACAGATTTGGGAATATAGGTATTTGGAAAAATCAGAATATTTTAATCTCAAGTTCAAAAATGTCGAACACTAGTTTCAAATATAAAATTTAAAAATTCGAAATTTTTCAATTTGAAAATTACTATAGATTTATTTCCAACATTTCTCACATCTATACATTTAATCATATTTCAATAAAATTTACTCATTTCTTTTTTCAAAAAGAGGTAATCAAATTGTTGACAAAGTACACTCTCGAAAACTCTCTGTTTTCATACTTCCCATTGCACATAACACCGTTGACCTAAACTAAAAAAGAAAACAAATATTCTTAATTAAGCCAGCTTTTCGTGAAACAGGTAGAAAAATGAAAGAGCAAAATCGTTAAACACAAAAGGTGCCCTAGCTTTGACGTTCGGTTATCGGTTTTTCATATTTCTCGTGTTCAAAAAAGATTTTTAATTAAAAGTGATACAGTCTTCAAAAAGTATCGTTCCATTTACTTTACCGTACCCGAGATGAATTTACTAGAAGAAATATTTGACGTTCAAAGAAAACTGCAAAAATCTGAATAAAAATGTTCGAGGATCCAGAAATTTAAATAAAAAATTTCAAGAACCCAGAAGTCTAAGTTCGAAAATATTAAAATAAAAAAATTTTAATTTTTGAGCTCAAACTTGGAGAAAATTTTTTTACATCGCGTACTAAATTTTTAGAGGGTAAGAAAAGGAAATGTGTTCGAGCCACCCTGTTATCCGCCTTCATCAAGTGCGGCCACACAGCACCGAGGGTCAGAAACCTATATCCTCCATTTCTAAATTAAAAAGCTCGCGGGTAAAGTGAACGAGTGGCTCCGGAAAATACCTATCCCAATAGGTATTTTAAGGACGTCAGTTGCAGTTGAAAAAAGTGTTCTATCAGGAAAAATTGAATATCTCGTCAGGACGCGTCAATCCGGCGAACGTCTCGGAAATAAACCGCAGGAATTCTCATCCCGCGGGTGTCGCGATGCAAGACGGGTTTTCACGGGGACGAAAATCGGGACATATTTTGAACAAGTAATTTCCTTGATACAGTCAAGTTTTGATATAAGCGTAAGTCACATAAGTTTTGATATAAGCAATAATAATGTACACGATATACGTTTAGGTACATTCGTGAAACAATAGGAATGCAAATATAAAGCTATTTTATTTACTATTTTAATGTTGTCAAGTATTTGTCAGTAGTCTGACATTTTTCAGATTAAAACTTTTCACTGGGGGGTTTTGCACCCCTAGATTTTCTGTTAGCCACCTTTCGGCACTTTCGACAATTTTTCTAGGGTTTTTGGCACATTTTAAGAAAGTTTGGTTCTCTGACAAAAAGTCGTATCTAGCACGCTTTGTACTGTATACGTGAGTGATTGGGATGTGGTTTTATATTTTGACAAGACTTTTATGTTAAAATAAGATTTTTAGGTTGTCAAACATTTGTCAATAGATTCTTGACATTTTTATGATTAAAATGAGCCCAAACACGATGTAATTCGAAGTATATTTACTAGTTTAATTAATAAGAGTCTACGACTTCGTCGGGTGCATCACGTGACCGTCCGAGGAGTAACGAAGTTACCCGAAGTGCCACTAGTCCGTGCGGATCTTACCACAGTCTGTATAACAGAAACTCTTGAAATTACAAGTAAATATGTGACGAATTACGTCGTGTTTGGACTCGTTTTAATCGGGAAAGAATCACGAATACGTTGGTAACAGTTTAATTAGAAAAAAAAAGGAAATATAAACAATTTTATTATTGCAACAGGATCGTTCACCGATGTTACTGTCTGTTTATGGTCGGTTCACTCGTTCACAATCATTGTAATAACCACGTAGAATCAGGGTAGGAAATTCACACATGTAATCAACTGTAGTAGGGCTTTGTAAGTGCCCCATATATTATTTATAAGTATAGAGTGGCTGATTTATTCGTGAATCAACGCTGTGCATGGCTGTCGAAGTAATTTTTTAACGACCATCCTAACAGAAATGTAAATTGTCAATTATGGGTTTTACATATCATATGAGCGAAAGTTCGAAGCCGAAATTCGCTTATATCGAGCGGACGAGTCTCGCGCGAAAGTCATCGGCTCCTCGCCGAGCAATTACCCAGGGCGGACAAAGCTTCCTTGCTGGAAAAAGCAATTCCGTCGTGCATCGAGACACCGGTGTAAACAGCCCGCGGAGTTATTAGAGCCCCGTCATTTCCGCGACCGAACACAATCGTGCTCCCACGCTCCTTACGAGCTCATTCGCGCTCCGTGGGGCTCGCCCGTTCACATCCTGCGATTCAAGTCGTTCATTTCCTTCCTCTTCTTACGGATCACCCTCCCTCCATGTGAATAACGTCTGTTGCTAAACTAAATTCGAGGTTCTTTACTGCTTTCGGTTTTCGTGAGAAGATCTAAGCAATTGGGGATGACAGCCTTTATTAACATCCGATTTGTTTGCTCCTTTTAGTTCTGGGTTCATTTGGGGATACCTTTGTTCGTAGTCACGGTTAGGACAATGCTGTTCTCTATGCTAGTACATTGGAAGTTTTCAATGATTAAATTATTTTCCCAAAGATATGATACATGTACTTTGACCTTGATTATTTACTTTCTCGAAAATTCACAGAGCCACTATAGTGGATCATCGTACAGAGAGATGATGTTCGCCACTATAGTAGCGCGTCGTACCTAAGGGGTTAAAATGGTACCCCTTATGTAGCCTAGCGCGGACCATGGAGAGGTCCCGTCTTATGACTACGCTACCGTCCATAAGTTGGAGTCAGCCAATTTTATATCTAACGTTCATTGCCTCTGAGTAAATTTCCCAAAAATTGTTAAACTATCCATTCTTTCATAACATTTTTGTAATAAAAAAGTACGACTTCTATGATGATAAACCTGTAGTTAACACAAACAGTGAGGTTATGGATTTAACGTTATGTGGATGAACCTCCCTCTGACCTGTGGTTTATTAGCTTCTTCTACAAATAATGTATTTTGAAATCAGCTTCCTTATCAGATTATGAAAAGTTAAAACCAGTGCACCAGAATGAAGCTAACCGTAATACGATACCAATTTCAATTTTAAAATAAATGATAGAAGTACACGAGAAATGAATGCAAACGAGTTATTTTGTATGTGGATTTTCGCGTTCAGTCAACGAGCAGAACAACTGTGTTTACGAAAGTAGGTCATGTTTGTGAACACTGGTCTTGTGACATGTTAAACATTAACAACATGAGATACCCATTAAGCTCAGTAAAAGCTGTACGCCGGGGAGGTGTTCTACGACACACTGATTCAGTGCGCTCGCTAGATCTAACGGCATTTGACTAACGTCTCTTTAGATAGCATTGAAAAATGAAGTTTTATTGAAAATCAATAGTGATCGTTTAAGGTATGCAGGAGACGTTGTTGATACGCATTGCGGGAAATTGCGGAAATGTATGGAAAGATATATTGGGGGGGATGAGAGATTTTATGGGAGTTTCTGGAAAGTTTAGGAGTATTTGGGAACTTTGGAGAGTTGAACATTTAGAAATTTGGGAATTTTGTGAAGTTGAAAGACTGAGAAATTTGGAAATTTTGAGAGGTTGAAAAATGGAGGAATTTGGAAATTTTTACAGATTGAAAAATTGAGGAATATAGGAATTTGGAAATATTGATAGTTTAGTTTCGGAATTTGAGGATTTGAATATTTGATGATTTTAAAAATATCAGAATTTAAAGATTTGATAGTTTAAAAATTTTTAGATATAATTCCAAAATTAAAAAATGTTCAAAATTATCAAACAGAAAAATAGAGAAACCTTAGGGATTGAAAAATTTGAAAATTTGACAATTTAGAAATGTAGAGAATTTAGATAACTTGGGTAATTTAAAAATTTACGATTTTACAAATAGTAATTTAAATTTATAAATATAAATTTTAAATTAATACTTAAAAATTGTAATGCAACCCAAAATGATAAATAAAACAAATTAACTTATTTATTTTTATGGTCGTGTAACCGTAAAATCAACAAAAATTTTGTCCACGAGACGGATATTGTTTTTCTCATGTAAATGAAATTGCATTTATAAATATTTGCACGTGTCTGGCATTTGGAATGAAATTTTCCATGTTGGATAAAAAAGAAAACAGAAAATGTTTATATTACATGAATATTCATCAAACAAAACGCATGTAATTTCAACGGCCATTTTTTTCATGTTACTCGACTTTAAAATATCTACATGTGTCCAAAACATGTTTCTTGTTTTCATAAAAACCTGAGTTTTTATTATTATTTCTGATAATGGTTCTAAGTGAATTAATTGTTTATTTTGAACTTGAGAGTTTCGAAATTATTAATTAAGTCTATACATGAATTTTGAATAAAACCAATAATCAATTCATAACAAAATCAAATTACAACAGAATCAATTATTAATTTCTACCAAACTCATAAAACAATCAATAAACAATTAATATCCGCTCTTCAAAATCAACAGTCCTAAAATTCCAAAATCAATAATTACACAAAAGAAGGAATACCAATATTAATCAGTCTCCATTCACCGATTTCGTAAATTTATATTTAGATATAACGTTAGATAAAATATTAGATAAATACAGTGATTGTGAAAAGTTATAAATCACTTCCTTTCATCCGAGAGACTATCGCCAAATAAAAAGAAAGACGGAAAAACTCTTTCGAGCTGTCACGTCAGCGCGCTGAGAGCCGGCGAAAAAGAGAGAGGCGAACTCGTTCACGTTTCCCTCCAAATTCGGATTTCATTCCGACAGCGAATACCCGATAGAGGATCTCGCAAGCCAGATGTCTCGTTTCACCTTTTCCGAAAGCTTTCAATTCCTCGAAAGCTGTCCTCGTCGCGGACATTCCAGCCAGATTGAATAATCCCGGCGTGAAAACGCGATCCAACAGCGATATGATAAACGACCTGACCCTCTGACACGCGGGAAGTTGCCGCGATCACGGAACTCCTCCGATCGGAACAATCCTGATCTTCCTGAATCCGGAAGAAAAGAACAGGGTTGTTAGGGATTTACGAGGGAAACGATTCGTTCTCTCGAATCGATGCTTCTCGCTTTTTACGATGTGCTCCGCGTTTTATTTAGCTTTTTTCGGGAGATTCAGCGTTCGAGGGTGGATATTTTAGCTGCAAGGTTTGTCAAGATGGTAGCGGAGTATTGCGAAACTTGTTTTGTTTAGCTTTTCTTTGCGAGTTTCGCAAAAATTAACATTCGAGTCTTGATATTCAACCTTTAAGCTCTTAGGTATGATCATAGTAGCTTGAGCAAATAGCATTTGTAACCGAAAATGATCTTTCATCAACTCAGAACCGAAAGCAGCAAAGAACCTTAAATTCAGTTTAGCGAGACATTAACTACAACTCCCAATTGTCTACAGATCTCATGAACCCAAGACCAAAAACAGCAATGAACCTCGAATTCAGTTTAGCAAGATGACCTGATGGCACGACGGTAGCGCAAATTCATAAAACAGGACCTCTCCATGGTCCGCGCTAGGCTACAAAAGGGGTACCATCAGACCATAAATAATTTCCACTGTGAATGTACGGTAAAACCTTGGAATCTGTAAAATTCAGGACCTAGGCACAATTTTAAGATCCGGAAGGTCTATATAACTTGCAAATTGCTTGTGATTTAAATTAATTCAACATTCTGAACCCAGAGTCCACAATGTAAAGTTCCTCCGTAGACATCAAGCTTGAAACCCAAACTATCACTCCACATCCTAAACCATAAAATTGAATCCCCTGAACCTGGTGAAAACAGACTATAATTTCAGATTCGAAATTGAAGATTTAGAAACCATTGCAATTACAAATTAATTCAAAACGCCGAACCTTGAATCCACAACCGAAACTTCGAAGGCAAACAGTCTGCAACTGAAAACCAAAGTTGTGGTTATCGTTTAGAACCCTAGGTCTTAAAGTTGAGGGCAAACAACGTAAACTTTGAAGATCATCAACTGAAAGTCTAGAATTTACATAGAAAATAGGGAACATCTCGCGAAACTTGATCTTTCAGAGTCCACAATCTGGAAAGTTCCTATATTAGATGTCTTGAAATTAAATTTTTTAGCTCTTTGAGAGGATTTTGTGTGCTGCAGCAGTGACGATTAAACGACGTTCCTGACATACGCATTTGACACACCTGACGCACGTGATGCGTCACAACATCAGCAGTAGTAATGATTAATTTCCAAATTTTTAAAGAATCAGATGAAATTTTATGAGTCACCTTAATGTGATTTAGGATGAACAGAAACATATTAATGTCTAATTAAACGCTGTGTATGGCATTAAATCGGTCGTTAAATCACTAGGACAGTTAGTCAGCTAAATCATTTTACCAGCATATTACTTCTACATATAGAGGATTACTATCAGCATTCGTGGCTTTTAAAACAGGATTGTGGTAACGTACGAATTCCTGCGACCAAAGCAAGAATGTTCGTTTCTGCAAGCATCTCGGTGTGATTAATCCTTGAAATAGTTCACATATCATTGGCATACCTTGTGGATGCTGTGGCTCAGAAAGTAATTGCTATAAATAATTGTTCATCAAACTGAACGTATATTTATGCGTATGAACACACGTATGAATTTGGGAAATAAAGAAGTTGGACATTAAGAAACTAGAAAATTTCAAATCTGTAAATTTGCAAATTTAGTCATTTACAAATTAGTCAACTATAGTCAAAATTTACTCATTTACAAAAATCATTTAGTCACCACAAAAATTTAGATTTATAGAAACTAACAAGTTTAGTAATTTATTTGAAATCTTGAAAAATTAAAAATTTACAAGTCTAAATTTTTCCAACGAATATTGTACATCAATTTTATAGAGCATATAATACAAAATTCTGTTTGAACAAATTTGGAATCTAGTGGAATGTCAAACAAGCATTTCACTAGAGTAAAATCAGCGCTCTAAACAAACCACAAATACGTGATCACAGTTATTTTATCATTTTTCCAGCGGAGCACTGAATATGCACGTGCCGGAATCTGACTAGAAATTCACGATTGGAGCATAAAAATTCCGGGTACGCTCATCCTCGTGCAAGATAATCGAATTTTTCGCTCGCACCTTGCCACATTGCCCGTACCTGATAAGGTGACGAGAAAATAGAGAACAAAATAAAATTAACCATTAATCAGATCTCACTGTTATCTGTCCGCGTAGATTGCTCGTCCCATTCGTTCGTTCGTGAACCGAAAAAAAAAAAAAGAAAATTACGGAAGGAAAAACGGAACAACAGGACCGTAAAAGCACGACCGCGACACGTTACGATTTATTTTCGCAATTTCGTAGTGGCGGCAATTACGAACGGGCAATTTATAAATATTAGCGAGGAAACAGCGTGTTTCTGCGCACGATGACGGGTTTCCGCAATGCGAGATCAACATTCCGGAAAATCCTCGTTTTTAAGCAGATCCGGTTGTTTTTAAACAGATATGACAATTTTAAATGGAGGAGGAAACATTTTCTGGACATTATGTCACTATAAAAATTGATCTACTACTTTGATAATATTGTTACAAAAATATTTGAGAGAAAAGTTACATGATTTCAAAGGAAAAATTATTTGGGGATATCTAGCGTAAGTACCATTCTTCTACATGTTAAAATAGATATGAAGGTTAAGGTTCTTTTAAATGGAATTATTTGCACCGATGCAGCCATTCTCCACACAAAAGTATTAAGTCACTCCCCGCGAAAAATCGTTAGTTCAGATATTTTTATTTTAGTATCGCGAAATAGCGTTTGAAAGCAGCTGACACGCATCGCAGCCGCCATCTTGTGTTTGCGTGGATGTTTGTGAACAAACGTTTGGACGAGATGGGCGTATCGTATTTCCGCCGAGGTTACCAGATCCGGCGCCCTAACATTTTTTCCTACGGGGATATTTAAAAGATAATGTTCACGCGGAAGAATGTCCAACACCGAATGATCTAAAAGAGAAGATTCCCGATGCGTGGCAACAAATTTCCGGGGAAACGTTACGAAGAGTCGAATCGTTAAGAGATCGAATGTCTGCATTTGGGGAGGACGTACATTTGAACAGCGACTTTAGGGAGGTTTGTGCTAAAACGTGCACGTTGCCTGGTATAAAAATGATAACTAAGGATTTTTTGTCATTGATACTCTTGTGTAAAGAATCAGAGAAATGCTTGTGAAGAGAATCAGATGTAGAGAAACGAAGTTGACCTTCATATCTTCATATGTCCATAGCGGAGGAAAGGTATTACTTGAAGTTACTCTAAGTGTAACTTTTGTCATCAATATTTTCTAAGATGTGGGTCGATTCAATGACTACATACAAGGCGTGTCAAAAGTCTTAGTGATTTAAATTAAAAATTATATTTTTCATTTTATATCTACTGAATATAACTCATTTTATCACATTTACCAGTCTAAAAACGGAGATTAATTTTCGTTCGATGAAACAAATTCATTTAAAAAACTTCAACGCAAAATTATTAAATCCTCTGAAAATATAAATTGAAAATTGTTGCCACGTGACAGAAATTAGAGTAGTAATTTATGAAAGACAATATATTTTATTTGATAAAAAATTTTAATAGTCGAACTCGATGAAACGAAGACTTCAGGGTTTGTCGAATGGAAATACAATCACAAAGATTTATCCCCCTTTGTTCATTTCGCAGGAGCGATGGAATATCCATTATTCTCGTACTTTAATTAGAAATATGAAAAATTCGCGAAAAATGCACGATAAAAATGACTTGTACACTTTATAATTTGAAATTAATATTAGGATTAAATTTATTCTCTTTGTTGACGTTGAAATTAATAAGCAGAATTTCTGCAAAATAACAGAGAAGTTTAACGTTGTAATGAATCCCCGTATTCGATAAAATATGTCCCTCACAAATATTGAATTTTTAATCGTCACTCTCATTTACTGAATTATTTTACTTCTTAACCTGTATGATTAAATTATAACTGAAATCTCTTTCGTACACGAGTATCAAATGAAATAAATTTGACAGAATTACAGTTCCTATAATACTGATCCCAATGTATCGTTACAAACATAATTATATTCTGATATATGGCAACTTGTTTTTATTCGAAATATACTGTTTAATATTTCTCGTTTTTCTCTGCCCGTTGCGAAAGCAGATTACGTTCATAAAGCAAGGATTAACCTGAAAACAACGTCAAAACGATCATAAATTTCTACGGATATTCTCCGTTTATTATTGCACTCAGAGCGATTTCATGAAAAAATAATTTTTAAATAAAGTTCATTGTACATCGCTCGCGTTATATAGAATTTAGGTTAAACTTTCCGACCTCGAATTTTATCGTTTTTAAACGTTCACATTTTTTAATTATTGAATATTCAAATTTTTTAATTTGTTAATTTTCAAATTTCTAACATACACCAGTTCAATAATAAGTAATCAAAGCATACATCTATATAAGATGTATTAAAATCATACATATTCAAATAGATATTTAAACTAAATTTATCAGTATTCTTCCAAAATAAAAATTACATCCCCATTGCGGTAAGGTTCAGCAATGAAGATCACGTGACGCGCCGCCATGTTCAATCAGTAGCGCGCCAATATTTAAACTGTGGCGCAACCGACTACCAAATACGCTTCCATACTGAACTAATAACAGCAATTTCGAAACGGATATTGAATGTCAATACCATTATTATGAAACACACTCGAATCAAAGAAATTAGCACCGCGGATCAATAGAAAAGAATATGCGCAGTTTATTACGAGCCGAGATTAATTGCAGCGGGTATAAAATCGTACGCGCAACATGCACAGAGTGTATCGGTTCGCAAGTAAATTTGCCAATAAGAATAGCTGCCGGCGTGGATATCGAAAACACGCCATCAACGAGCGTCTCGCGATTTGAATTTCTGATAGCTGCGCCGCACCGGTCCAGATCTACGTAGCAACAAAAAACGCGGGGAAAAAAATGGAATGAGAAATTGGAAACGGTTACGCGTCCCCGGTGTAATATTTTACAATGCCTCGCCGGGGACGAGGTGTTCGAAGTCGTTGCACGTTCACCCGGCGGAGGAGAAAAAAAAAACAGGAAGGTGGTTTGCTTTTAAACGAGAACGCGGTTCTTCGATCGCTGTGTACACCGCCATTTTTTTTTTTATCTGCGTTCGTTCACAATGAAATGAATTTTTCAAATGATCTTCCATATTCTGTTGATAAGTTGCGTTTGATAATGGACGTGGAGGGTTATGAGAAGATATGTGGCAGCGGGAAATTTGAATTGTTTACTTTTATTTTTGAACAATGTGGGAGGTTCACTTAACAATTGGTTAGGTATAAGGAATTTTTGTTATTTAAAATTGAAATGGTAAGATTAGTTTTCGATTTTTAATTTCACAAATTTTTGAGCTTGCAAGTTTTCGAGCTTTTGACTGAAAGTTTTGGAGCTTTGGAGTATTAGAGTTTTTAAATTTTCGAGCTTTTAAGAATTGGAGCTTTGGAGTATTAGAGCTTTAATGATTTCGGGGGTTTCAAGTCATTGAGCTTTCAAGTTTCTTAGTATTATAAGGTCTCAAGTTTTCGATCATTCGAGTCTTTGAAATTTCGAGCTTTTGAGTATAAAAAGTTCTAAAGTTTTCGAGATTTCGAGTCTTTGAGCTTGTAGGTTTTTGAGTATTAAAAGCTTTCGAGTTTTCGATCTTTCGAAAATAAATTTCAAGGTAAATAATTTCAAAAATTAGTTAAATTCAGACATTTTTAAAATGAAGTTTCCAAAACTTCATAAATTCCAAAATTCCAAGTATTCCAAAAATCCCTAAACTTCAAAAAATTCCAAAAATCCCTAAACTTCCCAAAACTTCATAAATTCCAAAAATTCCAAAAACTCCAAAACCCCTAAAATTCTTAAAATCCCTTAAACCCCTAAAATTCCTAGTTTCATAAATTCCAAAAATCCCCAAAATTCCCCAAATTCTACATAGTTCACAAATTTTCCAAATTTCCCAAATTTCCTATATTCAAATTTTCCAAATTCCCTAATCACTAATTCCCCAACTTCTTGATTGTCCCTTTATTTATTCATTTTTATAAAATAAATAAATTGATTCCGTTTAATCGTTCAAAACGTTATCGATTGCCGAATTTAATTGATACCGTATCGTTTTTTGCGCCCGATGATCCGATCCGATTCCGTGCCTTTATTAGCCCAATTAACGGTAATTAAGAGAAATATGATAGACAGAAACGTACGCTTGGCATTCGCGCGATATGCCAGCGAGGAATCGATTTTTTCGATGCAAAAACAATCGTCGTCGTCCCAGTTTTGGCCGCGTGCCAGTAGAACCGCTTTAACGCAAGTAGTTCGTAGACTTTCCCGATTTTTTCGCCTCTTTGTCGTTAAACGGCGAGCTTTTTACGTTGAACGTCCCTAGTGTTTGAGATTTAACCCACTACGAAAGTTGAGGAGAGGAAAAAAGAGAACAGAGATCTCGTTTGCTCTCGGAATTATTCGCTTCAGGCAAAAATAATACGAATTACACGACACTTATCGGACATTACAATATTTCGAAACTGAAAGTATTAGAATTCCCTAGATAGCAATAATATAAAGAGAGAAAAGGAAGTTACTAAATCTTCAACATCACAAATTCGAAAATTTGAATATTTATTTCACTCAAATTTTAAAAATTTGTATTTTAAAATTATTAAACTCAATTCATTTTCTAGATTTCATTAGTGGAAATAATTATTTAGGGATTGTAAAATTATTTGGGGA
The DNA here is from genome assembly GCA_945859555.1 of Megachile ligniseca. Classification (NCBI taxonomy): domain Eukaryota; kingdom Metazoa; phylum Arthropoda; class Insecta; order Hymenoptera; family Megachilidae; genus Megachile; species Megachile ligniseca. The sequence goes on from OX243792.1 coordinate 6,168,433, forward strand.
TTTGTAAAATAACATTTTGAATATTTCAAAATAATTTCCAATCAAATATTTTTTATTCCTGTCAGACAATATTCATTGATTTTATAATAAACAAAAATTAATTTATACGTTAACAAAATTATTCGTGTATTTATTATAAATTATTTAATATTTTTAATTTTGTTAAAACAATTTTAGATACTTCTATTTAATCATTTTTGATTTTGATCATTTTGATCACTTTTGATAATTTTGATAGTTTTTGATTCTGATCATTTTGATCATTTTGATAATTTTTGATTTTGTTAATTTTGATAAATTTTTGATTTTGATAATTTTTATCATTTTTAATAATCGTATAAAAAATTCTCTAAATTTTAATTACAAGTGATAGTTTTTATCATTTTACTTTTTAAATGAAAATTTGTATGTCATGAAAAATATATTTTTATAAAACAAAGAGTACAATATTAAATAGAACTATAGAGAAAATGTATAAAAGACGCAAAGTAGAAATATTAATGTTCACAACTCATAACCGCGTCTTTTATCTCTTTGCGTATCGTGGCCAAACAAAATAAGCCCAAGTCGAAACGTGTCGAGAACGCAGGAGCGGTCGTTGTACATTTCATTTCAGAATGGCAACTTTTTCGTCATTTTTCAGCTCCGTTCATATTCGGCGGATGAATGCGCGAAAAATTTCCCTGAAATGAGGTCACGGTGCATCCCATGGAAATTGGATATACGCACACGTGGCTAAAAAACTCAACGAAATGGATGGAAAACCAGTTTATTATGACCCGAAATGGTCATATCCGCAATAATGTAGCCGGGAAGCTCGAGCAGAGGATAAATAAGAAACGGTGAAACGTCAACACTAGATTTATAGAACCCGGAGAAATGGCGAATATATTAGTGATTATTAAGAAGGATTTGAGTTATCAAATTTACAAGTTGAAAAATTTTTTAATAATTCTATTTTTCATTTTTTTGTACCAATCTGTAATTGCAATAAGCTTCTCCAAATTACAATCAGATCTCAAAAAACAGAAACCATCAAACACAATAAGTCCCAGAGTGGTATCTTCAGATAAGTTTTATCTTCATTTGAAAATGACCTCAACCTTACCAGTCCGTAATTGCACCAAACATCTCCAAATCATCAGATCTCAAAAACAGCACACTAAATCCATGAAAACCATCAAGCACAATAAATCCACGTAACACGTCACATATCCAGATGGAATTTCTCTGAACGTAATCGGTAGTTCGCATATCGAAGGTGGTGACCAGTATTGTCGTCCGCCTCGCATTGTTTGCGGTGACACGGTCCAAGTATCGTTTGCAAACTTTGATCATTTGCGGTATTGTTCGAGCGTACCCGTACTAATTCTACCCAAGGTGTATCGACGTATTTATTCGAGCTGCGACAGGTTGGCTGGTGTATTGCCAGCAAACTTCCTCGGAGGGACTTTGGTAACAGTCGTCCATGATGGAAAATTAAAGGAGTAGCTTCATCGTTTTCGCTCCGTTGCAACGTAAACGCTCACTGTTCCGAGTGATTATACGTACACAGGGCGACGGGCGATCAAGAATATTATTTATCACCAGATTCGTGAGATCTCTCCAAATGGTCTCAGGTATCATTTAGAATTGAGAAGCTTCTCTCGAAATCTTAATCTTTGTCAAGGTAAATCGTTGGGTTAAACTTTGGGCATTTATGAATTTCACAATCATTTGGGGAGTTTGAAGATTTGGGGATTTTAGGATTTAGGAATTTAGGAAGTTGAGAATTTGGGGATCTAGAAGATTTGGGGATTTAGGGATTTGGGGATTTAGGGATTTGGGGATTTAGGGATTTGGGGATTTAGGGATTTGGGGATTTAGGGATTTGGGGATTTAGGGATTTGGGGATCCAGGGAATTAGGGACGCAGGGATTTGGGGGTCTAAAGATTTGGGGATGTAGGGAATTAGGGACGTAGAGATTTGGGGGTCTAGAAATTTGGGGATGTAGAAGATTTGGGGACGTAGGGATTTGGGGATGTAGGGAATTAGGAACGTAGGGATTTGGGGATGTAGAAATTTGGGGATGTAGGGATTTGGGGGTGTCGAAATTTGGGGATGTAGAGAATTAGGGACGTAGGGATTTTGGGGGTCTAGAGATTTGGGGATGTAGAAGATTTGGGGGTGTAGGGATTTGGGAATTTAGGAATTTGGAAGTTTAGAAATTTGGGGATGTAGGGATTTGGAGATATAGGAATTTGGGGATGTAGGGTATATGGGATCCCCAAATCCCTACATCCCCAAATCTCTAGAACCCCAAATCTCTAAAGCCCCAAATTGTTAAATTCCCAAATCCCTACATCCCCAAATCTCTAGATTTCCAAATTCCTACATCCCCAAATTTCTACACCCCCAAATCGCTAAATTCCCAAATCTCTAGACTTCCAAATTTTTACACCCCCAAATCTCTATATCCCTAAATCCCTAGATCCCCAAATCTCTCAACCCCCAAATTGCTAAATTCCCAAATTCCCAAATTGTTAAATTCTGAAATCCTCACATCCCAAATTGCTACATCCCTAAATCCCCAGGTTTGCAAACTCGTATATCCAAAAATCCCTATACTAAAAAAGAGTCAATAATTTTGTGTCCCCCAAAGTAAAGTTCACCCAATCCTTGCATAATATATTTTACATATGTATTATTTAATTATTTTTATAATACAATTTCAACTTGAATATAAGTGATCAATCCTCTCAATATATCGCCGGGGTTCATCTCGTGACCCAAACGTTATACGAGATTCCTGCGTATCGAAATACGAGTTCGATCAAATTTTTGGTTATTTAATTAAATCCTTGAAAATTGTTCTCGCGTGAGGTTCGTGTTCAAGCTCGTTTACACGCTTCGTTATATGGCACGGTGTTTTCCGTCGAGTTTCGCCCGGTGAACGCACGAGAGCCTTCTGTTCCACGCTCTGGGTCATTCAATTGTTTTTTTATTCTCTTCTTTCTTTATCCCCTTTGCTTTCCCTGCGCACCTTTACTTTGCCTTTGACGGCTTTATTCTACTTCCGTGGATAAAGAAGTGTTACGGTGATAAGAATTGCTATGGGCAACAGGAAGTATCTTGATCTGCTTTGTGCTTTTTTATTCCAGGTGTTTTTGTACGGGATGTGTCGATAGTAGTAGAGATATTTTTGCTGCGTGTGATCGCGGAGCATGTAGCACGGAAATCAGACGTGTTTGTTATTTGAGAATTAATTAATTATCGAGGTTTTTTTATTAATCTGTTAAATGTGATGACATAAATACTGAGTAGTATAATTTTTATTGGGATAGTTATTATCAACGTTTTTAAGTTGTAATTGGAAATTTGAAATTATAAAATTTTATATTTCAAAATTGGTGAATTGGTACATTGGTACATTGGTAAATTGGTAAATTGATAAATTGGTAAATTGGTCAATTGGTACATTGATAAATTGGTGAATTGATAAATTGGTACATTGGTGCATTGATAAATTGGTAAATTGGTACATTGATAAATTAGTGAATTGATAAATTGGTACATTGGTACATTGATACATTGGTAAAATGGTAAATTGGTACATTGATAAATTGGTAAATTTGTGAATTTGAACATTGGTGAATTGTTAAATTGGTACATTGATAACTTTGTGAATTGGCAAATTGGTGAATTGATAAATTGGTAAATTTATGAACAAACTGACAAATATAATAAGTACATTTATTTATTCATAAAATGTTTATATCAAACATCATCAGAAAGTTATTATTTATACGTTTATTTTTTCAGTGGCTCATACCTAAATTTTGTGCTCCAGAAAATTTAGCCTTTGTTTTAAAATTGTATAGAAGAAAAAAACGTATAAAAATAAAATTTATTCATAAACGTAAAATTCTAAAAGAACAAAATTAAACGTTTTTTTGCTTACTATCGATAACATCAAGTGGAAATAGAGGGGTTGCTGCAAGTAGCCGAAATTTGGGACACCAGAAATGATACTTATCATCCCCCTACATGCACGAGTTTCCTCTTTACATGCATGGGGTCCGAACCCATAATATTTAGTGTTTGAAAGGGTCAAAAGTGCACGCGGGGACAAATTGCGAATCCACACGACCCCGTGCAACATGCCCTCTCGTTTCGAGATCCATAATAAGCATGGTTAAGAGTTACCGGATCGCTCGATCACCATCTGCCATCACGTTAAACGGCACCATGCTAATCTAAAGGGGTGAGAAATAAAAGTTCAAGCTCAAGGGGCTTCTTCACTGGCATATTAACACGAGAATGAAGGGGGATGAGAGGGGATGTGTTGTTCCAGCAACATCTCGCTAAATTATACGGGGTGACTCAAACATTCGGTTATTAAACATTTTACTACTTTTATTGATTATTGATTGATCACGATTTTTTTCATTGATTGATTACGATTTTTTCATTGATTGATTACGAATTTTTTCATTGATTGATTACAATTTTATTCATTGATTGATTACAATTTTATTCATTGATTGATTACAATTTTATTCATTGATTGATTACAATTTTATTCATTGATTGATTACGATTTTTTTCATTAATTGATCACGATATTTTTCATTGATTGATCACGATTTTTTTCATTGATTATTGAAACATCATGATCATAGGTATTGAAACATCACGTGATCATACATATTTGAAAATAATGAATAAATCATGTAAATTAATTCAGTATTTAATTACAAATAATTAATTTACTATAGAATTACATTAAAGTGATTATTTAAAAATATTGCACATAAATTAATTCATTAAAGAATTATTAAAAACTGTGTCATTAAAAAATTAAGCTAAATAGATTTTTTGAAATATTACACAAAAATTGTTTCTTTAAAAAATTATGTTGAAGTGTGTCATTAAAAAATTATATAAAATTAATTCATTGAAGAATCACGAAAAAGTGAATTATAAGAGCTGTTAATTAAGAAATTACATAAAACTAATTTGTCAGGTAATTTTGTAAAATTGATTCTTTAAAGAATTACGAAAAATTATATAAAACATGTTGATTAAAAATTACATAAGAACAGCTCATTAAAGAAGTGACATAAAATCAATCCATTAACGAATTACAAAGCAGCAATTCATTTAAACTTGACAAGAAACGAATTTATCAAAGCATGGTATAAAGCTGATGCATTAAATATTTATACGGAACAATTTATTAAAAAATTACATAAAACAAATTTATCAAAGCATAACGTGAAACTGAAGTTAAACGAATTCATTAAAATGTGATGTAAAATTAATTCATTCAACAATTATTTTAAATTGATTCATGAAAGAGTTGCGCAAAATTAATTCGTATAAGACTTACAGAAAGTGGATTCATTAAAAAGTAACGTAAAATGGATTCATTAAAAAGTAACATAAAATGGATTCATCAAAGAGCAACATAAAATGGATTGAATGAAAAGTAGCGTGAAATTCGTTTAAAAATTGCACAAAAGATGCATTAAAAAATCACACGAGGTACATCGAATAATTACGCGAATGGTAATTAAAAAATTGCAGAAAATTAATTCGCAACAAAACAACCGAGCAAAATGATGTAACGCGGCGTTTGAATAATAACGAAAAGGAATAAAATTATGTAGTCGTGTTATGTTTAACAAAATGACACGTGTTCGTTTATTAAATATCGTTCCACGGTGATCGCAGGCTATCTCGCAACGGGCACCCTTTGCAGCTTGTATTAATTGACTGATAGTTAATTACCGCGAGCACGTTAATGCACCAGCGATAGAGTGTGAGATTCTATCGATACGTTTTTGGAACGTTGAACGGGCCATAATTACGTGTCGTTCGCATTAAACGACATCGTTAAACGGTTAATTTTGTGTAGGGAAGTGATTCAATTGCAGCGCATTGCCACATGGTTCTTGCAACCTAACTTAGCCCCAGGCATATTATCAATTTCGATATTCAAAGTGGAGCAACAATTTAGGGAATTTAATGCATTTGGGAAATTTACGAGACTCGGAGAATTATAGGGAATTCAGAGAGTTTAAAAAATTCAAGGAATGTAGGGAATTTAGGGCATTTAGGGAGTGTAGGGAATTTAAGAAATTTAGGACATTTGGAATGTACGAGTAATCTAGGGAATTTAGGGAGATTAAGAAATTCACTGGGTTTCTAGGATTTATGACATCCAGATAATATAGGGAATTTAGTCGATTTCTGGGATTTTTCACATTCGGCGAATTTATTGAATTTAGGAAATCTAGGGAATATCGAGATCTTTGGTGAATTCTGGAAAATTTTGGAAGAATTTAGTGAATTTATGACATTTGGGAAATTTAGGGGTTAGGAAATCTAGGGAATTTCGGGACTGGTGAATATTGGGAAATTTCAGGGAATTGATTACATGTAGGGAATCTAGGGAATTTGGGAAATCTAGAGAATGTGAGAAACCTAGAGAATTTGAGAAATCTAAAGAAATGAGGAAATCTAGGGAATTTGAGAAACCTAGAGAATTTGAGAAATCTAGAGAAATGAAGAAATCTAGGGAATTTGAGAAACCCAGAGAAATGAAGAAATCTAGGGAATTTGAGAAACCCAGAGAAATGAGGAAATCTAGGGAACTTGAGAAACCTAGAGAATTTATGGAATTTAGTGAATTTCAGAAACATAGATCATTTGAGGAATTTAGGAAATTTAGAAAATTCTGGAGATAACAAAATTTAGAGATTATAGGGAATTTTAGTAATTTGAAAATGATAGAATTTGGGAATTTACAAAATTAAAAATGAAAGAATTTTACATGTAAGAAATTTAATCTAGTGACTAGGAAATTTGAAAACTGCCTATTTAGAAAAGCATAAAGATCATTTAATTATATGAGAATTTTGAAATTTTTGAATTCACAAATTTTGAAATGAAATTTGGAATATTTCGAAATTTCGGATCGATAAATATAAAACATAGGGAATTTAAAACCCGAAAAGTTTCATGTCAGAAATTATAATCCAAGACCTAACAACACAAGGTATTCGGTATCGTTAATCAGAAAGACAATTTAACAATGAATGCCCAACACACTATACCCGTAATCACCGAATAATTAATTACGCAAAGTAAACATTTCGTTGAATACATTTTACAAATCTATCCGCACTATTATTAAAGTACAAACATCCGTGCAACTATGCTATTCGGTTGAAGTAAAGGGAAATGAATTAAACGAAGCCTAAGGGGGTTGCGTATTAACCTTTTAGGTACCGCAGGCGAGTAAACTCTTGTTTCATTGCACTAACAAAGTGTATTAGCATGGTGTAAATAATTCAACAGAAATCGGGACGAACATGCATTCATGAGCTGGCGTACGCTTTAAACTAACGTCAAAGATAAAATACGTTTGCATTTTACTCGTTTAAATCGACTAACTGGTACATTCACGATTGCTACAGAGAATAAATAAACTTCCGTTTTATTGTAATCAGAGAATAATATTGGATTTCGGTTACGCAAATTCGTTCTGTTAACGTTCCAAGGTATTGTATAATTATTTCCTAAAGAATTCTTTAATTAAGTACACACTTTTTTACTTTATATACTTCTTGTATGTATACAATATTTATGTTCAAAAATTGTTTGCAGTATATATGTATAAACAATGTTTACGTTCGATATACGTTATTTATTGTATACATTTTACGTTTAACATTTAAAGGAAACAAGGTTTCAAGAATTCAAGAATTCAAAAGTGTGAAAATTCAGTTTGAAAGGAACAAGAATTCATAAACTCAAAGCATCAAAAATGAGCAAATTCAAGAATTCAAGAATTCACGAATTCAGTAATGTTAGAATTCTAGAAATTACGAATGAAATAATATTAGATGGCAAGAATTTTAAGGTATAAGAATTCAGTAATGTAAGAATTCAAGAATTCAGGAATTCAGCAATGCAGGATTTCAAGAATTTAAGAATTTAAGTATTCAAGAATTCAGAAATCTAAGAATGTCAGAATGCAAGAATGTAAGAATTCAGGATATTTAGAAATTTAAGAATTCAGGAATTCAAGAATTCCAGAATGCAAGAATTTAAGAATTCAGGAATTCAAGAATGTAAGAATTCAATTATTCAGGAATTCAAGTATTCAAGAATTCAGGTATTCAGAAATGTAAGAATTCAATTATTCAGGAATTCAAGAACTGAGAAATTCATGAATTCGAGAATTTAAGAATGTAAGAATTCAATTATTCAGGAATTCAAGAATTCAAGAATTCAAGAATGTAAGAATTCAATTATTCAGGAATTCAGGAATTCAGGAATTCAAGAATTCAAGAATGTAAGAGTTCAATTATTCCGGAATTCAAGAATTCCATAACGTAAGAATGCAAGAATTTAAGAATTCAGGAATTCAAGAACGCAAGATTTCAAGAATGTAAGAATTCAATTATTCAAGAAAGCAAGATTTCAAGAATGTAAGAATTCAATTAGTCAAGAACGCAAGAATTCATAAAATCCTAAATCAAGAAATGCAAAAATTGAAAGATCCCAACGTCAGGAAGTCCGACCGTTCCACTTTGCAAGAGTCTAACTTTCGCGCACTCGAAACAAATATTTCAAAGGAGAAAACACAGGATAAAAGCCGTCGGTGCGCCGCTTCAAAGTCTTAATATTTAAATAATTAACACGACCCACTCGAAATCAGCTCGCGACCTACCGTCCGATCCCCGCCCGCGTCCCCGTAATATCTGGGTTAAGGTATTTGTAACCCATTTCCGCGAACAGCGCGTTAAAAGCATTCCCTCCTCAGACATTCTTTCCTCCGAAAGAAACCACGTGAATCCACTCGACCCAGAATCGCCTAAAACACAACCTCGACACATCCGCGGGCCGCGAACGCGGAACAAACGAAAGGAAACCGAAGAAAGAAAAGAAATTCCCCAGTCCATCGAACGCGTTCTATCCATTGGACTAGTTTCCGTTCTTACACGGCCGCCTCCGTCGTTTTAAATCCAAAATCGTGTAACGCGCGAACGGCAGCAGACGCCTGTCGACGGGAGAAAAATCCGATGGGCGAAGAAACTCGGTGGTTGCCCGTATCCCGAGGGTTACCATCTGACGCCCTTCGGAACCTCTCAACGGTTCCGGGCTTCGAACTTGCCCCGGGCTTGCCGACGCATCTTTCGTGTTCATCCACTTCGACTTATAGGATGGTTAACACTGGATTTACGGGAACCGATGATGGATTTTAGATTTCTTATTTTTAGTTGGAAATATTATTGAGAGGCTTTTGTCAAGATGTTAACCTTCATCGAGATTATCATTTTATAGGTTAGTTAATATTTAAAAAATATTTGAGATTGCACAGACTCAAAAGTGCAATATTGTAAAATTGTCAATTTACAAAATTTCAAAATTTCAAAATTGTATACTTGCTTAATTTACAAATGGCAAAATTTCAAAATTTCATAGGCTCATAGTTCTAAGATAGCAATACTTGAAAATTTCAAAATTTCAAGATTAAAAACTTTTTAATTAAAAAGTTTCAAAGTTGCAAAATTTCAAACAATCAGAAATTTATCTAGTTTTCCTAGGGAATGTATGACAACCAATAAGTAGCCTCTCACCAGTTAATATTTGGGAAACTAGGGATTTTTTAATCTAGGGGTTTGTGCTATAGAAATTTATATGGGATTTAGTGATTTAGAATCTACGAATTTTGAATTTAGAGATATCGAGTCAATGAAATTTAAAAATCTAGGGATTTATAGTCGATAAAATTTAGCATCTAGTGACCTAAGATCTACAAATTTAAAATCTAGGCATTTTCAGTTGTTGAAAAATGTGTGTAGGGTTTTATGCAACACAAATTTGAATCTAGTAACTTAGCATTTAAAAGTCCACAATCTTCAAATTTAGAATCTAGGGATTTATCTCATAAAAATTTAAGAATCTTGAGATTTGTGCTTTAGAAATTTGAGTCTAGTAATTTTGTATCTAAAAAATAATAGAAAAAGAATACTAAAAATATGAGCAGATTCGTCGCATTTCAACAGTGAAGACACACAGCACGTCTCGACATGACCGAACTAAGATATGAGCTACCCACGTGACATATGCACCGTAATATGCGTCACGTGTGGCAGACGCTATCATAAGACAAGGGTTTAAAAGAATGATCAAGTTCACGTGCGATTCATTGCAAAGTGAGTCCACATCGTGACCGAGTGTGCATAACGAACTTGATCCCATTCGGTGGCGGTATAGAAAGCTGTTTCCGCGTCTCAGCAGAAATATTCGCGAATCACAGAAGCACTCGAGCGATTTTCACGTGGAACAATCGCTCCTTCATCATCGGGCCTACATTTCGCGCGGAATCGTAATTAACCGTGACACTTGGCCCTATTCGCGTTCCTTTGTTCCACATCTTACGGTACCGCGGTGAAATTACGCCACACCGAAACACTACACCCTCCTTTATTGCCCGGTACACCTTGCCCCGACGCACGCCATTATTGCCACGCATTTAGCTCGCGATACATCTCCAACAGCGAATACATTGTGTGCACTTCATCCACGAAACCCGACAACGGGACCCTTTCGTTGTTGCACCCTCTCCAGAGCTGGTACAATCGACAAACCGAGTCGAAACGGGACAATCGACAAACCGAGGCGAAACGGGACAATCGATAATTGTTGGACGAGTTTACGACCTTCAGGCGGTGAAATCGATGCGGGGATATATGGCTGACGGTCGATGGAACGCGACCGCCATCTTTAATTAGGTTACGGCGTAGGAAATTAACGAGTTGGAGAGTTTGATACAATTTTGTGATATGAAAGTATTGTAATTTGTGTTTGTGATGTACTGTAGTGGGTTGATGTTTGTTGAAAGTTATTTTGGGGATGTTTTTGAGGGAGTTTTTTGGGATTTGATGGAGAGGAAATGTGGATGGGTAATATGTGGTGGGAGATGGTTTTTGGGGTTTTGGATGTAGGAGGTGGTTGTGTTTATTTGAAATTTATTAAGGGAAATTTGGAATTTGAGGACAGTGGGATAGGCACTTAATCAATTTCAAAATTTGCAAATTTTGTAAATTTTGTAAATTTGTAAATTTTGTAAATTTGCAAATTTGTAAATTTCTGTATTTTTAGAATTTCAAGTACTATTTTTCCAATTACTACATTTTGACATTTTTTGAATTTCAAGTACTACATTTCCTAATTTTTACATTTGGAAATTTTTTAATTTCAAGATTTCTATATTTTCCAATTTCTGAATTCCTAAATTTCGAAATTTTCTAATTTCTGAATTTCTGAATTAATGAATTACTGAAATCGTGAATTTCTGAATTCTTGAATTCCTGAATTCCTGAATTCCTGAAATCCTGAAATCCTGAATTCCTGAAATCCTGAATTTCTGTATTAATGAATTCCTGAAATCCTGAATTTCTGTATTAATGAATTCCTGAATTTCTGTATTAATGAATTCCTGAATTCCTGAATTCAAAATCTTCAAATTTGGAAATTCAGGCAATTCAGGATTTGAAAATTAAGATATTTTTTTGGAAAGCTAGAAAATAAATTCTAAAATCTGCAAAACTAGAATCTTCAAAATTTGATAATTTAGAGACTTAGAAATTTAGAAATTCAGAAATTTAACAACTTCAAAATTTAGAAATCCAAAAAGTTGCAAATTTAGATATTTAGAAATTATGAAAATTACAATTTTAAGAATTTATAAATTTATAGATTTACAAATTTACAAATTTCAAAATTCACAAATTCAAAAATTTACAAATTCCAATATTCACAAATTCCAAAATTCACAAATTCCAAAATTTTCATATGAAAAAATTTGCAACCCTACAAACACAAAATCTTGCAAAAAAAATTCAGGAACCCAAAACCTCCCCCCAAAAAAAACAAACTAAAAATTCCCAAACAAATGCAGCAAACGTTCCCTAACGCCAGGTATACCCTGCACCAGGCAGAATTCCACCGTATTTTTTTCCGAAGGATCCAACGTCCGGAGACACAGAGGGTTAAGAGTAAATGGAGTGAGAAGTCCGCGTGAAGATTGATTAACAACGCAAAGCATGCCTCGTTTAACTTCCTCCATCAGCCTTTTGTCACGCGTTTGCTCTGTCAAATGGAAACTCCTCGTCTGGGCTCTCGAACGTCCTCAGGTGTGTTGGCGGCCCGTTGAATACATCCATTGAATCTTCTCGTCATTGCAGCCGACGCTGACGAGCCTCGAGAGCTACACAGGTATACGTTTCATCCCCCCTGTGTCTCCGGCCACCCCCGTTTCTCCACCCTGACGTCGTCGTCGGAGGGCGTCTGGTTCGACGCTGCAATTCAACCGCGAATAAAGTTGCACGGCTCGCGTCGATAAATGAGCTCGTTCGTTGGATTTAATGCAAATTGAAGGTATTCTTAACCGAGCTGTGGGTGAAAACCGCAGCCACTGCCCGGGCAAACGTTTTATTTTCTCCTGTTTATCGAGTGCTGATAACGGACGGATATTTATCGTAGATGGAAATTGTTCGCAAGTTGTTATTTAATTCGAGCGTCCCGAGGGCCGCGTGCCATTAGAATGGAAATTGTCGGGTTATTATACCTCGAATAACGCGGTGTCTGAATTGCACGAATTCGCGAATGGCGTGGTTAAAAATTGCGTGGAGTTTAAAAATTTTTTAATTCAAAATTTTGTTTAGTAATTGTTGAAGTTGTGAAACTGTGGGATCACTGAGACAATGTTCGATATAATTAAGTTTGTTGAAGAAAAGAATGATATATGTACATATGTACATGATGTCTTATCTTGACCATCTTTAATGCCATGCTTATCTTTTATGATAAAAGAAAATTTCAGAGATTTTTCTGAAGGATAAATTGAAACATTGAAAAATTGAAAAATTGAAGAATTGACGAATTGAACCATTGAAAAATTTAAGAATTGAACAATTGAAAATTGGAGGAATTGAAAAATTGAACAATTGACCCATTCAAAATTGGAAGAATTGAATAATTGAACCACTAAAGAATTGAACAAATGAAAATTGGAAGAATTGAAAAATTGAAGAACTTAAGAATTGAAGAATTGAAAATTGGAAGAATTGAACAATTAAATAATTTAAAAAATTGGAGAATTGAACAATTGAACCGTTGAAAATTGGAAGAATTGAAAAATTGAAGAACTAAAAAATTGAAAAATTGAAGAATTGAAAAATTGAAGAATTGAAAAATTGAAAAATTGAAAAATTGAAAAATTGAAAAATTGAAAAATTGAAAGTCAACATTTGAATAATTGACAAATTATAAAATTGAGAAATTGAAAAATGTACAATTTACAGAATACAATATTTGAGGCATTGGACACTAAAATCGGCTAAATAAATGAATAGTATCGTTTATCGGCAAACTAGTCGCGCAATTAAACAATGGAACACATAGTCGAACGGTTTTAATTAATCTCGAATTCAAATCGATCTTGATTTTCCTAATTTCGAGGCGGTTTGGCTACATGGTGAAATCGTAACTATCGGAATATCGTTTATACGAAACGTCGATTGTACAGGCATCTATTACGGTCGATATCGGTTATACGAAACGGTGCTTGGCGTTTTATAAAAGTATAAGAATTAATTCACGAGCTTCAATAAGTTACATACACGTTCGCTGGCGTGGATAATTGCCCTCGCGTTGGTTAGCTTTATTCGAATCGAAAAAATAACGAAGAAGAAAGGACGAAGTTAATCGAAAGGACGATAAAACCTGCACTCATACTTCTAACTATTCATTCAACTCGCCGATGATGGTGATTTTTAAAATCATCGGAGCGCAAAATTGCAAAAATGACTTTGCAGTTGTTAGACTGATAGAGCAAAACAGGTAGATAATAGTAAAAGTACTATAAGTAGTGCAATTGTTAAATGTATAAACGTGGTAAAACCAGCAAAAATTGTCACAATGATCAGAATCAAAATGGTCACAAACACATGTAAAACGTCAAATAAAAAATTATTAATTTATCGATGATTTCAATAATCGATACCCACGTTCCATTATAAGATTTTCCACCTTTGTACAATCAATAAACACATATGTACCCACATCCTCTTACACACAAAGCGAATTAATTAATTAATGTTTGCTGCAGTTATGCCGATTAATTAAGAAAATCATCTAGAAACAATTAACTCGGCTAAAGATTTAATCGACGAAAAATTAAGACATCGGATACGATACGTTCTCTCGGTACAGGAAGCAAATTTATGGAATTTAATTAACGGAAAATAAAGAAGCAAGCATAAAAATGCAGGAAGTTAATAGCAAACAGTCGGTTTGATGTAGTGCGTGTACAGGCGGCGAGTGTTCGATTCATTTTGTCCACGGTGTGATCGATTATGCAAAACAATTTGTTCGCCGCTTGTTCCGCGAGATCCGGGGCTTAACGATATTTAATTTGCAAATATATTTCGGCGAACGAATCCGCGATTTTATATCCATCTTCGTTAGCTTGGTCGTGTATTAATGGAGAACAAGAAAGAAACGATAATAGAGCTACTGGAAGGAAATTTATTCTCGATATTGATCAGTTATTCGATTGTTATTATACGCGTGTATGAAACGAGCATAGAATTTTAATTGAATTGTCAGAAATGACGGTGATGGATCAAGTTATGTTAAAGATAAATTTCGAATTTATAAAGTTTGGAATTTGCAAATTTTTAAGTTCGTTTATGTGTTTACGAATATCAATTTATAAATTTGCAAACTTACAAATTTATAAATTTACAAGTTCACAAATTTATAATTTACAGATTGAGATTCTGAAATTTCGCAAATTATCGACACCACAAATTTACTGAAATGAGAATTGACAATTGAGAATTAAAAATGAGAATTGAAAATTGAATATTTTAGTAATTAAAAAATTAAAAAATCACTAAATTCTAATTTCCTAACTTACAAGTTTCATAACTTCAGCCATCAAAATTTTCCAAGAACAGAAATTCAAATACTGAAACTTCTAAACACCAAAAAAAAAACAAACATAATTTCCAAATTTAATAATGTGTTTACAACTTTATATTTGTCCATAAAAACCGTACCCCATTTTGTTATCTCCAATACCATAATTAAGAAGCAATTTCGCAGGTAGCAAAAATTGTAAGTGAAATTTTAAGTAGAGTTAAGAAAATGTAAAATTTCGAAGGGAAACTTTAGCAATAAGCAGCTAATTTGAAATCAGGGTATCGTAAGACGAAGCGTTGGCTTACAAATTTGCTGGAAGTTTAGTGAGCTCATAAAAAGTTCGACAGTCCTTGAGGAGGCCATTGGTATACTTTACGAGTTAACTGGATTGTTGTTTCCCTTGAACGAAACCGACATTTGCTTTTCAGCCCCAGGGACAGGATCCTCTAATTTAACCGGAACAGAATGCAAGACGCGTGTGCAATAAGCTAGCAGCAGCAGGCTATAAAGTCCGTCTATAGCACACTGGATTCGCGAAACGAGCACCTTCATCCAACAAATCAAATTCTCGAACACTCCACTACAACCTTTCACGATTTTCTTACGACATGCTTACATTTTGTCGCTCTGCTATCCTTTAACACTAAAACTACCGAACGGGTTATTTCGCTTCTTTCACGGTTGAGTTTATATGTTTGAGGTATTGCGGATTTTGGAGAATAAGTATTCGAACTGAGAAGTTACTAGTTTGAAAATCTTCAGATTTATCAGTTTCTTCATTTATACGTTACGAAATTATGAAATTCTAACATTTTTGAATTTTCTAATTTTCAAGTTTAGGAATTTCAAAACTTCAATATTTAAGAATTTAACAATTAATGTATTTTCAAATTCCGAAATTTCCAAAAATCCACAATTCCAAATTTCCCAAGTTCCAACATTTCAAAAATTCCAAATTTTCCATATCCCAAAATTCCTAGTTTCAAAAATTCCAAATTTCAAAACATCCAGAATTCCAAAATTTGAAATTTCAAAAATTCCAAATATTCCAAATTCCATAATTAAAAATTTCAAAATTCCAAATTTTCACAATTCCAAAATTCCAAAATTTCCAGAATTCTGAAATTCCAAAATTCAACAATTTCCAAAAATCCACAATTCCAAATTTCCCAAGTTCCAACATTTCAAAAATTCCAAATTTTCCATATCCCAAAATTCCTAGTTTCAAAAATTCCAAATTTCAAAACATCCAGAATTCCAAAATTTGAAATTTTCAAAATTCCAAATATTCCAAATTCCATAATTAAAAATTCCAAAATTCCAAATTTTCACAATTCCAAAATTCCAAAATTCCAAATTTCTTAATTTCCAAATTTCGAAACTTTCAAACTGTCAATTCCCTAAATTCTCGAATTCTTCAAATATTCCAAAAGAATTGGATAACCAATAAATATTGAGTATCGGTGCTTTTTCCTCCATACTCCGAAACAACCCAAACAAAATCGTCAAAGTATTCGGTCACTTAACCCTTACAACGTTAATATCGTGGAGAATCGTGGGTGACGTTTAACGTCTCGAAGACTCGTAAATCTAAGAGAATGCATTGCTTAAGTCCGTAGTAGTGGTCGTAAACCGTGAAAGGAGACTAGAAGACGCAAGTTCACGTGAACTGCCTGAACACTCGGTGTTCAAGCGACGAATAGCAAAGACGTGCCGATCGTAACATTGTTTTCGATGTGACCCTTTTATGTCTGCATCGAGCCTTCTTCGATTCTCGAAATGGATTAACCCTTCGGGAAAGATCCCGAGGGAACAGGGTGCGTCTTACTCGGAACTTCTGAACGGGAATTTGCGTTTCGTGTAATTTATAACTGTTTCGCGAGACTTACGCGCCAACTCGTGCTTTCGCTGCCAACGGAATTTCCTATTGAAAGCGTTTGTCGCTCGAGAACCAGGTTGAAATTAGTTTCGCCTTGGAATAAACAATCTTTCTCTTCATCATTCTGGTTTTAATTAGAAATGTGAAAATTCGAATATTCGAACTTTATATTTATATCAATTGGCGATATTTGAGTTCTGATTCAAACTGTATAAATTCTGTGCTATTAAGAAACTATTGTAACAGATTAATAATTGCTATATTTTTAAAAATTTACATTAATGGAAAATTATATTTTGTAGTTGATTTAACACAGTTAATAAAATAATTGTATAATACCATGTTAATACTAGTTTATCTACATTAAATAAATTATTATATTTATAAGGAAAATTACTGTATTATTAATTATTATAGTTTGTTAAAAATTATTGTATTATTAAAAATTTGTACTAATTGAAAAATTAAAATGAAAATATGATTTGTAGTTCATTTAACACAGTTGATAAAATAATTGTATAATACCATGTTAATACTACGTTAACTATGTTGAATAAATTATTGTATTTACAAGAAAAATTACTGTATTATTAATTATTATAGTATGTTAAAAATTATTGTATTATTCACAATTTGTACTAATTGAAAAATTTGTATAGTTTGCAGTATATTTAACACAGTTATTACAATATAACTATCGAAACATTAAATAATGTTTGAATGGTTTTAAATACATTAAATAAATTGTGTCCATAAAAAAGATGACTATAAAATTGCTATAGGACACTGAAAGTGCAGTACTGAATTATTAAACGTGAAGGAAGCATTGATTTAGAGGAAACATTATTTTATAGGAAAAGAAACAGACTTAACTCGAGAGGATTGCACAGTTTTTTTCCTGGCACTCCATTTTTATTCTTTTTCTATTTTTCTAGAGTCTAAAGGATGGATGTCGAGGATTAAATGCGATACAATCGCAACGGAATTCCATTCGATGGAATAAAGATTATAATTCACGTTCGACTAACAATAAGAACTTCAATGAAATTCAGCTCCTCACGCGCCGCCATTTTGGTTTATCGGAATTCCAAATGGCGTGTGTTATTCATTTGACAGCGCGTTGATAAAGAGACTAATTATTGACTGTGATCGAACCATAATCGTCAAAGTCATCGATTTTAATATTTACAAAAGGATTATCTTTCTGTAAACTCGATTTTAGTTAAATAGAAAAAAATAGAAAATATTTAAAATAGATAAATGAGTTTATTTTGAAACTTTAAGTCCATTTATGTTTGGATTTATTTAGGAGTTTCAAACAAATTAAAAATGTAGAAATATATGAAATAAAATATAACCGCAGAATATTTTTAACAAATAATAATAACAATAACTGACAAATGGACTTAGGAAACTCCCAAAATACCTATTCAAATAAAAGTTAAATTGTATTAAATGGTACTAATAATAATAAAATTAGAGGAAAAATAATTAAACATTAAGAATTAAAAAAAAAATTAAACATTAAGAATTGAAGAAAAATAGTGATAAAGAAATAAGAAATGAAGTATGTGTGTTTGTGTAATAAAAATAAATGAAAGTTAGTGAAAATTAATTTTGCATGATAGATTTTCGTTGAATCACGTCTAAATAACAAGTCCTCATCAATATCTGGTTAACATGTCAGCCAAAGCATTCAATTTGCAATTAAATTAAATTACAGTTGCAGTAACATGCACATTCAATCAGTAAACAATTATTCAATTAATTATTGGGAAATGTGATCTTCCACAAGTTCACCAAATTACATTCAATTCGCCCTGTTACGAATTTCATCGTTTAAATCTGTTTTACAAACTTCACGATTTATTGTTTATTTCATTAAATGTGATTTAAGGTTTCGATTTGAATAATGATTTTGGAATTATGTGTAAAAGGATATTTTATGATTATTTTGTGAAAACGATTTTGGTAATGTTTCAGATTGTTTATTAAAATTATTTAAAATTGCTAGGATTACTGTATTAATTTACTAGATGTATTTTAAATTGGAATTTTTTGATTGCTTCGTTTTTCGTTTTTATTTGTCGGTAATTAATTTTGAAATAATTTTACCTGACCGAATGTGACCCAAATTTCTTCTATCGATTCGCTTACCTGCAACAGATATAAATAATAATTATTAAAAATATCATAGTAATTTATTAAAACTTGTATAAAAGTAATATGCATTATTTGATGTATGTGTTTTTTTTATTATTAATTTGGTAGAAACTTATAATTAACGATTATGGGAGATACAAGAAGAAAAAATGATTTTGCAAAATTATAATGTGAATTTGAAAATTCATTAATTTGCAGAGTTGAAAAATTATGGTTTGAAGATTTCAACATTTTTAAATTTAGGGATTTGGAAATGTGAGAAATTGGAAATTTAGAGATTTGGAAATGTGAGAAATTGGAAATTTGGAGATTTGGAAATGTGAGAAATTGGAAATTTAGCAATTTGGAAATGTGAGAAATTGGAAATTTAGAGATTTGGAAATGTGAAAAATTAGAAATTTAGAGATTTGGAAATGTGAGAAATTGGAAATTTAGCAATTTGGAAATGTGAGAAATTGGAAATTTACAGATTTGGAAATGTGAGGATTTGGAAATTTCAGAAATTGGAAATTTAGCAGTTTGGAAATGTGAGAAATTGGAAATTTAGAGATTTGGAAATGTGAGGATTTGGAGCTTTAGAGATTAAAAAATTTGAAAGTTTGAAAATACAGAAATTCGCAAAATTTAACAATTTGATATTTGGATTTTTAAATATTTCAGGATTTTATCATCTGTAAAGCGAATTTGAAACCTGCCTAATTCATGCATTTTAAAATATTTGGAATTCACGTAAAAGTGTTCTGAAAGTACAAGATCGACAAAATTGGGAAAAAATTACATTATTATAGTTGTGACGTAGTTATAAGGTCTTTTGTAAGATACTAAATAAATATTTTTTAAGACAATTTTTGTTAGCCTCAACTGTTCCCATAATTAAAGCAGTTACACGATAATTGAACGGTGAAACTGTAACTCTGTCCTCGTTTTTCAGGATCGACGTTGCTTCTGACCGAGATAATTTGAAACAAGACTGTCCACCCCGTGCTTGTTCAGCGTTTCTAGGCTGCTGGCTATACGTTCTTCTCTTAATGAAACCATGCATCTTCTTTTTCATTTATCTCCTCGTCAGCCACGAGATGAATTCACCGAGCATAACGAAGGAACCTCTAAGATTTTTCAGACTTTCTCGCCTCCGCTGTTTTCCTTTTTTTCTGCGGTTTACGTACCGTCTGAGACTTCCGGAAACGAGCCAGTCTCTTCTTTTCTTACAAGAGTATTCTCTTAGCGGCTAGCTTCGTTAAGGGCTGAGAATGCTACAACATGGCGGCACGTCTTACAGCTGTTGCCTGTTTAAGTTGTAGCCTTCGTTCCAGATTGTTGGAGATCGATACTGTAAGATCGATTCACTCTAAGCGTATAATATATGCTTTATTATATCTTTCATTTTGTGTTAAATCTGTATACGCTGGATAAATAAATATAATTAATCTCAATTATATAAATATAATTATCTCAAGGAAAATTAACAGAGATTTTAAGAACTTTATTGCATAAATGTAACTTAAAGTAAGAAATTTATAAATTGATCAATTGACCAATTTAGTAGTTTTAATATTAATAGGAAGTCTTAATAGGATCACTGTTAATTTTAGTGTTCACGGTAGTTCATTAAAGATTGATATTATTAATAGATTGATGGAATTGACTGATTCTAATTTGGAGGGTTAATTTAGATATTTTTGGAATTCGTATTTTATTGAAGATTATTGGAGATCAATTTTCGAAATATACAAATTGGTAAATTTTTGAATTTCAAAAATACTAAATTTTTCAATTTTTCAATTTTTAACTCAAATTACTTAATGTAATTTTGAAATTTCAAATTATTCGAATCTAAATCTAATTTTATATTATATTATCAAATTATTAAGCTTAAAAATGTGCAAATCTTCAAGTTTATAAATTTTCAAATATTTTCTAAATACCTAGGCTTGTAAATCTCCAAATTTCCAAATTGCAAGATTTGTAAATATTTTCAAATATTTGCAATTAACGCGTTACCATTAAAACCCGACAAGTTTAAATATGTATCGGTTTTTCGTTAGCCGGCAACGAGTTTTCGAGAAGTTTCTTCGAATAACGAAGTTTGAATGGTTAAAGTGGTTTGTCTGAAAGTTGTTGTTTCCTCTGTTGCTTTTGCACCAGAGGGAGGTATTGTTTCGATTTGGGGACAGGTTCCTTCATCTTCTACCGGAAATGTGTTTACAGACTACTTTCGAGTAATTGAACCTTGTGTTTATGAATGGTGCACGTTCAAAGTAAATTTATTAAATACCACAAATTTCGTCTTGTTAACGTATACAATTTTATAAACATTAATTTTCACTATTTTTTTTAATGTAAAATTGATCACAGTGTGTCACGAGTGCGTCAAGAGTGCGTCACGAGTGCGTCACGTGTGTCAAGAGTGCGTCATGTGTGTCAAGAATGCGTCATGAGTGCGTCACGACTGTTAAGAGTGCGTCACGAGTGTCAAGAGTGCGTCATGAGTGCGTCATGACTGTTAAGAGTGCGTCACGAGTGTGTCACGTGTGTCAAGAATGCGTCATGAGTGCGTCACGAGTGTCAAGAGTGCGTCACGACTGTCAAGAGTGCGTCATGAGTGCGTCACGAGAGTGTCATTAGTGCGTCACGTGTATCAAGAATGCGTCACGTGTGTCAAGACTGCGTCACGAGTGTGTCAAGAGTGCGTCACGGATCAAACTCCTCAAAATAGTACCAGGGATTAATTTCGTATTAAGTGTGCATTATTAGTTTACTGTTAAATCGATAGTTCCACAAGTGTTCCATAAAAAAAAGACGATCTAGTTAACAGAAAACAAGTTCGAAAGACTTCGTCGAATTTTTGCAACTACATTTCAGAACTACCCTCACTAAAACTACATTCTTTAAAAAAATTAGCAGATACGCTCTAAAAGTCAGTAACAATGTACCGAGAGTTATCACGGAAAAAAAACCCCGCGCGAAATATGAATAATTCAGGTGCGCGAGCGTTTTCGGCAAAATTATCAATTTCATGTTCCTTCGAAAAAGGAAAGATTCGCGGAATCAGCAGAAGTTCAGATGAAAGAGCTGCCCGGGAGATACACGAGGGGAATTTTAAAAACACAAACCGCGAAACAATATGGTAGCGAGATTCAATGGGACAGCCGGATCCCTGGTTTCGGGTAGATAGAGGTTAGGTTAGCACGGCGGGAAAAAGGAAGCCGGTTAATTGAAAACTCGCCACGGCCGAGATGTCGCGTTAACTAATTCGAGGCGTAATATTTCTCGAGAGCTGTTACGACGATGAAAAGGAATCCGGTGTAACTTTTTTCCTGTCTGCCGGTGAATTGATAAAAGTGTTTAAACGAGATTTCCAAAGGGAAACGCGGTGCTATGCTTCTCGGAAATGGCTGTCAACGTAGCCTTGAACTTTCGGATCTTTAAAAGGATTTCAACAGATTTCACCGGTTGACTTTCATGTACTTTATTTGGTAGGTTTTGGAGTA
This sequence comes from Megachile ligniseca, assembly GCA_945859555.1. NCBI lineage: Eukaryota > Metazoa > Arthropoda > Insecta > Hymenoptera > Megachilidae > Megachile > Megachile ligniseca. The sequence goes on from OX243792.1 coordinate 6,190,955, forward strand.
CAATGGAGGATTAGATCTCGATACTCTAGTTTTTGCGGCCATTTTGTATGGGTTCGAAGTTCAAGAAGTTAGAAAATGTCAGTAATGAAAAAATAAATAAAAGTATGAACTATTAAAGTACAAGTGAAATGTACATAATTAAAGTGTTAACAAAATATGAACTATTAAAGTATAAATAAAATGTTAGCAATTAAAGAATAAATAAAAATAAATATGAACAATGAAAGTATAAATAAAATATGAGCAATTAAAGTACAAATCAAATACAAAAAATGAAAGCACAAGTAAAATATAAAAAATGAAAGTCCAAAGAAAAAATAAAATATGAACAATGAATGTATAAATAAAATATAAACAATGAAAGCACAAACTAAATATAAAAACTGAATTTACGCATGAAATCTAAATAATTCAAGTGTGAATCAAATAAACAAAATACAAAAATAATGAATAAAGCAGAAATAAAATATGAAAAATGAAAGTGCAAATGAAATATAAATAATTAAAGTACGAATGAAAAATAAATAATGAAGGAATAAATAAAATATGAACAAGTAAAATACGAACAATGACATTGTAAAGGAAATATAAACAATAAGAATATAAATAACACATAAGCAATTAAAGTACAAACGAGATGCGAAAAACGAAAGCACGAATGTAAAATGAAAATTTAAAGTACAAATGAAATGCAAGTAATTAAAGTACGAAATACACATAAATAATTGAAGTATAAATATCGTGTTGAATATTGAACCAGATACCAGTAAAATTCGCTTTTAATCTCATAATTTATGATTAATATCGCGATGAAAGAATTTGATACAAACGATTCCCGGAACGTGGGATTTAAATTACTGTTTAACAGAGTCGATTACATGGATATCGGAAACAGAAGTTGAAAACCTCACGAGTAACCAATTCAGCACAAAGGATGAAAAGGTTCAAAGGGTCAAATACCGTCACTGGTAGAATGAGATAATTACAGTGATGATGGAAGCACGGGAAATTACGGCGAATCCTCAGGAAAATCCTACTTCGAGGGGTCGCAGTTGGCCAGCACCCTCGGTGCTCAGATACGCATCTAGGGGTTGCACGGCCATCAAGGAACACCGAGAATCATTTTGTGAATTTTTTAATTTTTTCTTTCCTACATTTTGAAATTTTTTAATTTCAGTTCATAACTATTGTTCATAAATATTTATGAACAAATTCATAAATATTGAAAGTAGAATTTTTAACTTTTTTAAAAAAATTCATAAAATTTATACTATTATATATTATACTATATTATAATTTTGCTATATTTCAATTATACTATATTTAATTTTATTATATTGCAATTTTACTATATTGCAATTTTACTACATTATAATTCTACTATATTGCTCTTATACTATATTATAATTTTGCTATATTGCAATTGTACTAGATTATAATTTTACTATGTTGCAATTTTACTATATTGCAATTTTGCTACATTGCAATTTTGCTACATTGCAGTTTTACTACTTTATAATTGTACTGTATTACACTTATACTGCATTATAATTTTGGTATATTATATTATAATTTTATTATATTAGTATTGTACTATATTACAATTTTACTATATTGCAATTATACTACATTTTAATTTTACCATATTACAATTGTACTATATTACATTTTTACTATATCACAATTTCACCATATAAGAAAATGCTCCACAATCTCAATAATTCAGTCAATCAATAATATTCATATCAAATTAATAATTACACGATCGTACAAGACCACATTCACCGACAACAATCTAATTAGAAAGCTCCAATTCTTTCATCATTTCGACTTATAACATTCGTGATCACGCATCAAAAGAACCAATCAAATTAAAACGAAACCTTCCTACCGATTTTATTCTCCCGATAATTATACTGTATCGCGACAAACATCGTCTCGATACTCTTCGCTCGACGACGCTAATAATTGAAAAAGAAATAGCTCATTAACGAGAGTGTCTGCCCGTCGAACATCAGAGGGTGGAAAAAAAAATCGATCCTGTCTGGACGTATCGTAACGCGTGATAACATTTTTCCCGTGGCTTTTCTTTCAGCTGGCCTCCGTGAATGATCAAAGGCTGCGCAACAGCGACGGGAGGGGCAAAATTTAAGAGCGAAACGAGTTGAAGGGCTTGATGGAGAAAGGGGTTAATCGAAAGTCGTTAACTTTCCGGCAGGGAAATATTCATTAATCTTGAAACACGAGCTTTCGGTAGCTTCACCACTGAAGAACAAATTACACCCTGCCTCTTCCATTGCTGTTTAAAGACCAGTTTATTACCGCTAATTCTTTACATTTCTAGTCAACTGTTTAACCGAGTGTTTTTCCAAATACTGGGCTAGAATAAATGATTCATTCATTTTGATAATATCTGCGAAAGTATTACACGTACACACGTGAAAGATATGTGAATAGAAAACTCAACAAGTTTATACACCTTCTACAAATGTTCAATATATGTCCCTCTAGTGATACGTCCAGATGATAATCGAACTCATTCGTTTAGGATTTTTACGAATTTTACAACTACAATGTATTTTACGAATTTTATGAAATATAAGTATAACATAAAATAGTGTAAGTATAACATAGTCCAATTATAAAGTAGTAAAATTGCAGTGTAGTAAAATTGCAATGTAGTAAAATTGCAATATAGTAAAATTGCAATATAGTGAAATTATAATATAGTATAATTGCAATATAGCAAAATTATAATACGGTATAAGTGTAATACAGTACAATTATAAAGTAGTAAAATTGCAATATAGTGAAACTAATCGATGTATTATTAATAAAAGGTTAGTTTAATTCTGGTCAAATTTTGAGGTATCATTTTCATTATCACCGTCATGTATTTGAGGTTAATTATTTAATTGCATTGTGTTAATTAGTATAGTAATTATATTATTGATTAACAATTTTGGTGTGAATGGTAAATTTAATTTGAAGTTCTGTTTAGTTTTGTCTGCGGTTTCAGGATAATTTATAGGTTATTTGGAGATGGTTTATCGATTGAAAATTTAATTGTTACTTTCGTTTCTTTCGTTTTTAGACTTCTCAACTTTTGAATGTACAAATTTAAACATTTTTAAATTTTTAACTTTGCAACGTTTTACATTTGTTATTTGTCAAATTTTTTAGTTCCAAATTTCTTATTTTCACAATTTCTCAACTTTTGAATTTCTTAACTTCCAAATTTGCAAATTTCATAATTTTCTAAATTCCCTACCTTGCAGATTTTTTCATTTCTAAATTTCAGAATTTCTTAATTTTGAAATAGATAAATTTTCAAATGTTTTAACTTCTAAAACTCTTCAAATCTTCAAACTTCCAATATTCCAAATTACTGAATTTCAAATTTCCTTAATTCTTATATAATTAAATATTTTAATTATAACATCATCAAATATTATCATTATAATATTATAAAAATTTCATAATTTTCTTGATTTTTTCGTTTCTCAAGAACCTTACAACATTCGACAAAAATAAAGAAACGAAACTCCCAATGACAGCATCCGTCAAAAGTGCTCGAAATTCAAACTTAGTTTCCGATCACGTGGCGCCGCCATCTTTCACGAGATAGAACGCTGTCGTGTGAAATTCGTCATTAATCCGTAAAAACCGCACCGGTTTCGCGATTCACCGAGGCATTTCGCCAGCCGAACGATATTATCGCTCGCATTTATCACCCTTTAATTATCTGGCCGCATTGTGTCGGCCATGTAAGCGTTCTCCGCCACTGGGTCAAATCGCGTTCGATTAACAATGCATACGCGTTAGTCCGGCCGCTACAATCGACACGCCATCAATTTACGCTTACGATACTTAACTCGTTAACCGAGTCATTTTTCAATCGGAAAGACCTGTTCCTCTTTCCGCGAACGTTCGATACGAATAACTGGCTCTGTTATTTCACGCCGTTTGTAGGAAAGAGTTTATACGTTTGATTTAATTACAGTACATAAAATAAAGGCACTAAAAAATTTGGGGATTATGAGGTTTGGAGACGTAAAGATTTAGGGATTTGAGAATTGATAGATTTAGAGATTTGAAGAATCCACAGTATCAAAATAAGGGAATTTGACAATTTAAAAATTTGAAAATTTGAGAATTTCAACCCCTAAAAATCCCGGTCCTCGCAGCAAAGCCAATGCTCCTCTCGAACGCCCCAATCCCTAATTACATAACTGCTTCAGTTTTTCTTCGCGTATTCTCTTTCGAGCGTGTTTCCGCGTGTTATTTCGTTAATCGCGGCAACGAGCGTACGGAAAGAAAATTCAAAAGCCGGATAAATATGAATTACTTGGGCAACAACTCGAGTCGACTTGATGAAACGGTACCAGCTACGTGACGCTATAATATCGTTATGGGAATAAACATAAGCGGAACGAGTGGCGGACAGTTTCGGAGGGGGTTGAAAAGGAAAAAGAAACCGGCGTTCGGGGATGAAAAGGTGAAGAGGAAAAGAAGCGAAAAGAGAGAAAAATGAGCACTGTACGAAATGCAGATTTTTCGCTGATGTCTGTGCGCGCGGAAAATGATACGCGAGGGGTGGTTGGGGGGTGGGTCGGATAAGAGGAATTTAGACGGGGGCTGTATCCCGTTGCGTTTCATTATTCTTGATGCCGACGCTTTTTAAAAGTGTCTAATACCGCAGCCACTCTTTGTGCCACAAATGCGAGCACGCTTTCAGAGCCAGCCCTACTACGTACAAATCATTCTTTTCCGTTTGTTCGTCGCTCGTTATCAAACCCTTATCGCGAGTCATACGTGTCCCGCGACAAATCATCGTTTACCTCCTCTGTTAGGTCGTGGAATGCACATTACGAGGGGATTAGACAGCACAAGTTTCTAGCGATTTTTCGTTCCTTCATTTGTAGTTTCAAATCAATTCTTCACCCATAGCAGTAAGACCCAAGGAGTCATTCTAGCGATTTTTATTGTTAGTCACATCTGTGAACTTAACCTCAGCAGTAGAGTATTTGTTTGCAGTTTTCTATTCGCGTCGAGGTATTGCGTTTTATTACCTGCTTAGGTCACTGCGGGGAAACAGACCCACTTCATACGTCACTTGCATTTCCATCTCCACCCGAATTTTAGCTAAACCAATAGAAAAGATACTGTTTTCCCTCGGCAATGTCACAAGAGCCCACTCCGAGCTTTTGTGAAACGTAAAAATTCGAAGAGACTCTCGAGTCATCAAGTACATTGCAAAAACTCTAGTCCGAAGTCAAATTCATTTCTTAGATCCACTTATACTTGTTGGGAATCCTAATGATTCGTTTAATCGTCACTACTGCTGAAGTTGTGACGCATCAGGTGCGTCAGGTGTGTTAATGAGGTGCGTCAGGTGCGTCAATCAGGTGCGTCAGTCAGAAGTAACTGGGGAATCTAATGATTTGTCATTTAATCGTCACTACTGCTGATGTTGTGACGCATAAGCTGCGTCAGCTACGTCAAGTGCGTCAGGTGCGTTAAGTGCGTCAATCAGGTATGTGAACTGCATCAGGTGCGTCAGTCAGAAGTAATTAGGGTATCTAATGGTTTGTTGTTTAATCATTACTACTACTGAAGTTGTGACGCATCAGGTGCATCAAGTGCGTCAATCAGGTGTGTCAACAGCGTCAGATGCGTCAGATATAAGAATATCGATACTTTGAAAGTGGAAAAGTCAAAAATTAGATATTGATAAATTAGGAAACTTAAATACTCTGGTACGGCAAACTTGAAAAATCGAATAATTGATGAATTGAAAAATTGAAAAATTGAAGAATTCGAGAATTGAAGAATTGAGTAATTGAACGATCGAATAATTAATAACTTGAAAACTTGAAAACTTGAAAATTTAAAAACGTGAAAACTTGAAAAATTGAAGAATTGAGTAATTAAACGATCGAATAATTGATAACATGAAAAATTGAAAAATTGAAAAATCGAAAAATTGAAATTGAGAACAGCATTGTCAGACATTACAGCGCTGTTTACGAACAATTCGGGTCGAACTGCCGTACAGAGGGCCGCGTAAATTTCCGCCGTGGTTAAAAAACCGGGGGAAGAAAACAGCAGAAAATACCTGCGATATTTGTCTCCGTATTTCCGCTATTTCCCGAACGAAATTCCTGCGGTGTATCCGAGTGAAACGTTCCCAACGACCAGAACGTTCTATCCGGCGTTAAATTTCGCCCGGCGAGGTAAAAAAAAAAGGAGGAGAAACTAATCCCGATGCATCAGGACAGATTGGCGAATCAATTCGAGGATTTCTCGGCGAATAAATAAGAAACCGAGCTGCTAAGTGGATCGGCTTTCGCGCGCGGAAAGAAGATGAGCGGCAAATTCGAGGCAGCCGATATTGGATTCGTTTCGCAGCCCCTTCAGGCGTGTCAGGTCATTCTCTTTTCCCATTTTTCGAGACGGGATCTGATTCCTTTGTTATTCCGTGACTGCCTTTCTCAAAAGCGGATCCTGATCCCGTGGAATCCGAGAATTTCCCTGCAGCCCGACCGTCAAACTGCGATCGTCGATGATAATCGTATCGTCAGACCAGCAACGTCCCTGCGGGATTCGTGTTCCCCGGTTTCCCGGCTAGTTTCTTTTTTCCTCGGGCTTTCGTTAAGATTTCAATACCCAACAGATGGGAAACGAATTTCTCACGGGTACGTGGGTAATTGACTTTCATGGAATATCGAACTTACGGTGACAATAGGATTCTTGCGGGGGATGTTGCCATTTTTGAAGGTGGGAGGCACATTTTTGAAAATGGGAAAAGAAGATTAGAAAATTTAATGAACTACGAATACGTCAAGAGTGCGTCACGAATGCGTTAAGTGTGCGTCACGAATATGTCAAGAGTGTGTCACGAATGCGTCACGAATACGCCAAAAGTGCGTCACGAATAAGTCAGGAGTGTATGTATAATTGAATATTGGAAAGGGAAATTTTTTGGGGAAAACAGGGAGTTTGAATTTTGTAATTTGCAATTTGAGTATTTCAAAATTTGAACACAAATCTTGAACATAGAAATTTATTAATATTTACTGAAACTATAGAATTAATCTGCACCAATAAAACACCAATTTATTTATTTTAATTTATAGAATTATAAATTAATTTTGTTTAATGTCATAAAACGATTAATTTTAAAAATATCAGCAATTTATAAAAATACTAATTGACCATGGTCATCACTTTAAATTTGCAATTCTATATATCAAAATCATCCACAGATTTACAATTTAAACTGCATACTTTATAAATTAATTTTCCTGTAATCAGAACCATGTTATTCGCCTTTTTTTTTATAATAAAACTATAAAATCGTGTTTAATTTGTCATTCGTCTCCTTGAAAGTTCTACAATGGGAAACAATAGAGTGAAAGAATTCTACAGACAGTTATAATTATTTCGAATAGAATCACAAGTGCCTTTGATGGCATCACAGATTTAAAGTTTACTTTGACCTCAATCTTTTCCTTTCTTTGCTCCTTTCGAGCTTTTCACGACTTACACAGCAACAAACTACTCGACATACATCTACGGATTTATTTCTTGTTGCTATTGTAGAGAGGAAAATATGAAACTAAGATTCTTTTGTCAGACTTCGAAACATTCTGTGTCGTGAAAGACGGTGATTCAGTGACAAACTAAATATATTTTTGTTATAATAGAAACTTGGACTTTTGTACATTTTACTGTTGAAAATTTGAAGTTAAGGGATGAATTCGTGAATCATTAAGTTACAAAAATATTAAGTTCCAGGTACATAAAATTTCGAGTCACATTTTTAGGTTAGTTTTGTCTTCTTCAGACAATTTTGAGGTTAGAAAAGATTTCATGAAAGATAGAAAAGTTTTCTAATTTATAAAATTTCTAATTGTCACATTTTTAAATTGACAATTTCTTAATTTTAATACTTGAAAGTTAAAAAAATATTTTTAAGTTTTTACATAAACTTTAATTTCAAAAATATTTTATTGTTAAGTATATTAGGCTTCTATAGGAACATATTTAAGTATATCACATTTTTCATTTCAAAAATAAAAAATTATATTTTTAATAACAAAGTAAGTGTATTACATTTTTAATTTTAAACTGAACATATTGTATTTTTAATTTCATACTAAGCATATTACTTTTTCAATTTCAGTTACTATATTACACTTTTAATTTCAAAATAAGTATGTTGTATTTTTAATTTCAAAGTGTATTACATTTTCAATTTCAAAATAAGCAAACTTCATTTCCAATGTTGAATAGATTTATTATCAAGCGTTTCCACGAATTTATTATAAAATATATTACATTTTCAACAAGCTACGACCATAAAAAAGAGATGATCCGAAAAAATCCGTCCAAACAAAGAATAACCGAGGAAGCTAAAAATTCCATATCCCCGGCCACAAAAAAGAATTCCGGAATAATGTGTAAATTTTTTTCATTAGAAGAATAATAGAATCGCGAAATGTATGTCCTCGCGTCGTAATTCGCGTTTTCAAGAGAAATCCGCGGCTTCTTTCATTCTCCGAGTAATATCCGTTTTTACGCTCGATAAATGAAGTTGTTTACCCGCGTGGGGTTGGCTGGTAAACAGCGAGAAGCCGGCAAAGATAAAAAACGCTGACCCGGAAAGAAAGGGATTCACTTGCAAATAAGTTTATTTACGATACGATTGCGCGGAGTTACGTGCTCCGTGGACTGGCCGGTGTGAACCCCGGAACTCGGACGAACTACACTGTTAACGTAATAAAGTTTCCGGTTAAACCGGCGTGGTTCTTGGAAAAGCTCTGCTGTTTAACTACCGGACGATTTAGGAAAGAAAACAAATAATGTAAACATGTGACAATCTTTTGTTTATTTCCCCGATTTCATAACCTATCGAGTCTTTCTATTTTATTGCAGCTGAAAGCTTTGATGTATTTGATGACAGTAGGACTCTCGAAATATTTGTAAACGAATTAATTTACGATACGATGGCGTGGAGTTACGTCATCCGTGGACTGGCCCGTGTGAACCCCGGAACTCGGACGAAGTATTTTGTTTATTTCTCCGATTTCATAAGCTAAGTCTTTCTATTTTATTGCTGCTGAAAGATTTTATGTGTTTGATGACGGTAGGACTCTCCAAATATTTGTAAACGAGTTAATTTACGATACGATGGCGCGGAGTTATGTGCTCCGTGGACTGGCCCGTGTGAACCCCGGAACAAAACTATTTTATTACTGTTGAAAGCTTTGATGTGTTTGTTGATAGTAGGACTGTAGAAATATTTGTAAGCGAATTGTAGTTAATTTAGATGATGTATAACATTTTCAGTACCAACTGTGTCTTTAGATACATCAATGAAATTTAATGTACCACTGTTTAGTAGCTTATTGTAAGGATGAAATATGGGAGAATGAAGAAATTTGAAATCCTTGAATGAATATAAGTTTAGAGATTCCCATATTTCTATTTGGGAATTTGAGAATTGTACAATTCGAAAATTTTGGAATTTGTGTTTTGGTATTTCTAAAATTTAGAATTTGTAGATTTGAGTATTTAAGGATGAATTTCAGTTTTCTACAAATTTTCCAACTTGAGAGTGTCTCAATTTGCAGTTCAAAAGTATGAAAATGAAAAATTTTCAAAACCAGTTAAAATTTAAAAAAATGTAAATATCGTAATACCATCAAGGTAAATAAATCAAACAGTCTGAAACCTAAAAAATTTGCATATAGAAAGGAATTTTTGCAAGGACTATCCAGCATCCAGTTCACTTTCCTTGGCCGCGTGAAAAATGATCGTATCAAACCGGGTAGTCAGTGTTTCAATGACCCGGCCAGCCATCGACCCCTCTTTCGAATTTGGGCGAACAATGCGCCTGCGTCGAATATATCCACGCGAAAATTGCCATGGAAATTCTCCAGATTCTCCATAGAAAACGTGGCGTCGAGAAGAGAGGCGATAAGCTACAATCGACATATCGCCGGGTTTTTTTCCCCCTGGCGAAACGAAGGATGCAGTTTTACGCGTTGCTGAGCTGACATCCGAAAATCCTGAGAGATACATTGACCCTGTTTCTTCTTCCCTCCTTTTACAAGAGCAGTGATTTAAAGCTTTTTCGAGGAAAACGAAGTTTTACAGTTTTATTCGTTTTTTAGGGGCCGCGGGGTGCGAGGATTATAATTGTACTTTTCGATTCGGGATAAAAATCGAAGTTCCAGAAGGAGTTCAATCTATAAATTTAAAGAGATTTCCCTGTTCTATCGTTGGATTTTAGGTAAAATCGTAGTAAGCTGCAGGTTAAATTTCATCGACCTTAAGACACAGGGACTGAAGATATTATATAGGATTTAATCTAGGATATATGATATATCATATATATGTGATGTGTGATATACGATATTCGATATGTGCTATATGATATATGCTACATGATACATGACACATGACACATGTCACATGACATATGACATATGATATATGATATATGATATATGATATATGATATATGATATATGATATATGATATATGATATATGATATATGATATATGATATATGATATATGATATATGATATATGATATATGATATATGATATATGATATATGATATATGATATATGATATATGATATATGATATATGATATATGATATATGATATATGATATATGATATATGATATATGATATATGATATATGATATATGATATATGATATATGATATATGATATATGATATATGATATATGATATATGATATATGATATATGATATATGATATGCGATATATGATATGCGATATATGATATACGATATGTGATATATGAGATATGATATGTGATATATGAGATATGATATATGGTATGTCATATATGGTATATGATACACAATATATGATATAACCCTAATATAGGATTTAAATAAATCCTGTTCTAATTGAGTAATATCAATGTTTTAATAAAAATGTTACATTAAACAATTAACGATTAATTGAAATCTAAAAATGTCCTCATTTTGTCAAAGATAAGTGTTACTTCAGTAATCAAAATTCTGTGCTAGAAATTATTTGTTTGCGTGTGAAATCGTTGTGAAAGCCCATCATGTAATTTTCATGCTGGAATGATATGAACAAACGATAGTAACGATACTCGAATCAATAACACGTCTCACCACAAAGCTGGTTTACCCTGAACTCGTGATAGATAGGCAGAGGAGATGCAGGATCCTATGTATGGCAGTTAACCCAACTTCCCTAATCTTCAAACTAATTTTGAGTTTAATCCATGACCACGAATATTCAGTTTAGCTGCAACGGGTAATGTTACCCGTTTAGATGGGATCCTTTAAAATTGCCTCACCGTTTAACAACCAGACACTTCACATCCTCGATTGCCGACAAATTCGTATATTGAAAAGTAAATCGAAATTTCACGATATATCTGTTTTGATTAATTGATACGTTGAAGTTAATAATACGTTTAAAATATTAAAAATTAAAATTTTAACTACCCTTGATATTAAAAAATACCTGATTTAATATACCAGTACAATAACCTTTTATCTAACATTTTTCACTAACGCGCCAAAAAGATAAAAACTTAAAATTTGTCAGGTAATGGGTTAACGAAATAGAATAATAAACGGAAACACGATCACTAATGGAGGCATTCGGCTTCCATACTTATCGGCAGAAAGTAATTAGTTTTACCAGCATATAGCGCTAGGGTAATATTCGTCGCGCGTTGACGGTAATTGTGATGTTGATAGAATACGTTTCGACGTGCTGTTGAAAAGATTAATCCTTTCGTTGCCACGAGCGTTGGTCAGCTTTCATTTCTGAGGTAATAACGTTCTACCCGTTGATCAAACACCGCCTCTGAATGTTCGCACACTTTCCCACAAGGGACGTATATTAAGCCGGTTAATAGATACACGGACAAGTTGGAACTTTAATAACGTTTCGGACGACAGACGCATCTTTTAATGAAATTTTGACGCGGATAAGCACGGTTTTGTGCTACCCACCAAGACATCGTGCCGTTGCTAATCTTAAAAAGGGAAGCTGCTCTTTTCCCTAACTTGTTTGCTCTACTTTACCGACCGAACTTTTCCCTCCGAATATTATAACCTACAATCGAATCTATTTTCAGAATTATTCATGTTTAAAAGGCCTGTTCAAATTGTAATTATATAATTTATTAGCTACCATGATACTACTGTATATTAACACGTGTAAATATCTTGTATTTCCTTTGCTTTGGTCACAGCTTGCTCCGTATACATTGATCACATGCTTTATATCTTTATTTTCCCAAATATATGTAATTCTTTTCAACTCGGTTAATGAGAGTTGTAAACTAGTATTTTGAGTAGGCAGACATTTTCTATGGCATTCAAATTTCACCTCTAGCGCTATCGATACTCCTAATGTAAACGCTCGCACCCTTAATCGCTCATCACCCACACAATTTATTATCACGGTAACAAATTGCTATGTATATGTTATTAACGTACTCAGCAATAATTTTGCACGACCCAAGATTTTCTATACATGACATAATTATAGCCATAACAGTGAAATTTTACGTGGTCATTCGATGGCCAGATTGTATATGAAGTGCGTCACATACCTGTCGAATGGTATGATTGTGAATGGTATCCTTGCACTACGATTTGTCAGGTACGTAAATAATCACTACAATATTAAAATAAAGAAAGTTGAAATGTTATGTCAATTTGGTATTATGCGTTGTCCATGCAAATTGGACTTGAACTTCAAACTGAAGCGTATTAAAAATTCGAGTAAAATTGATCATGGCTGAGGTACGAATACGTTAAGAGTGCGTCACGAGTGCGTGTGTCACGGATATCGAGAGTGCGTCACGAATGCGTTAAGAGAGCGTCACAATATGTCAAGAGTGCGTCACGACTACGTCAAAAGTGCGTCACGAGTGCGTCAAGAGTGCGTTACGAATGCGTGAAGAGTGCGTCACGAGTATGTCACGAATGGGTTAAGAGTGCGTCACGAATGCGTTAAGAGTGCGTTACAAATGCGTCACGAGTGCGTCACGAATATGTCGAGTGCGTCACGAATACGTCAAGAGTGCGTCACGGATGCTTCAGGAGTGCGTCATGAATCCGTCAAAAGCATTTATAATGGTAATAATTTTGACCTAAGAAAAGGACCAACCCCTATTACTTTTATCCTCTATTATGATCCCCAGTTCATCCCCCATATTCCATCACCCGTTCGATTGTACTTAAAGTTTCAATAGATTTTTAAGGAACTTACTCGAGCAGCAGTTCCACAGTAAAAGTTCACTTGTTGCAAGTTTCACGTCTGTTTTTCAGACGACTGAGATTTTTCGAAGTCTTGCTACTTCGTGTTTCTTCAAACCGAATGTTCGTATTTCTTTCGAAACTTGCTGTTTTTTTTTTCGCGAACACTCTTCTATCGAATCTTGCGATTTCTTCTGGAAAACAATTTAACTTTCCTTTGAATTTATTGGCTCGAATATTGCCATACGCAGTGTGCAACTTTTCTTACATTTGGAATATTTCTTTAGATTCGTGACATGATTCGTGTAGTCTTTTGAGATGCTTATTTTATTTTTTATTGAATTTTTAAATTTTAGTTGAAATGTCTTTAAATGATTGGGCTAACTGAGCTAACTGAGCTAACTGAGCTAATTGTGCTAACTGAGATAACTAAAGTAACTGAGCTAACTGAGCTAACTGAACTAACTGAACTAACTGAGTTAATTAAGCTAACTAAGCTAATTGAACTATTTAAACTAACTGAACTGACTTAATTAACTAACTTAACCAACTAAACTACCAAACTAAAAATCTTGATCTAATCGATAATCAATATTCATTTACATAAATTTGACCAGAATAGAATAAATATTGAAATAAATCCATTAAAATGTATCGAAGCTTGCTGAATATAAAATTTTGCTCTGTCTTTTAAATTTTGATCAAACATACTGTTATTGGATTTTCAATAAATATCAAATGATACGTAAGCCATATTAAAAATCATAACAATTTTGTTTAGAAGATAAATATATTCTTTATTTTATTCGTTTGGACAGCTTGCCGCTGTAGAGACATACACATAACTGATAGATAGATTTTGTTTCAGAAGAATCAACATATGAAATATTCATGACCAACTGACAACACGTCCAATCTCACATTTGGTAATCGATATGCCATCGTATATCGATTTTTCCTACAGATGCCACTTAATCATTCGTTCTATGATTTTTTTCAATTTTAGAAACGAAAGATGCGATTTATTAACTTGTTTGGGGAATAGCAATACCAAAGAATTTTTATTTTTAACATTTTTTAAGGGAAAAATTTATTTTTCTAAATTTTCTAATTTCCTTATTCCCAAATTTTCAAATCCCCAAATTCTGAAATTACCAGATCTCTAAATCCCAAATTTTCTAGGTTTCCAAATTTTTAATTTTCCAAATTCTCAACTTCTCAAATTTCCAAATCACCAAATTTTAAATTTGAAAATTTTTTAATTCCTAAAATCCCCAAATTTCCTAATTTCCTAATTCCCAAAGTTCCAAATTCCCAAATTCTGAAATTACCAAATCTCTAAATCCCAAAATTTCCAATTTCCCAAATTCACTTCTCAAATTCCCAAATCATCAAATTTCAAGTTTCTAAGTTTTGTAATTCCCAAAATCCCCAAATCTCCAAATCCCCAAATTCTGAAATTACCAAGTCCTTAAATCATCAAATTCCGAAATTCCTAAATTCTCAAATTTTCAAACCTTCAAACTTCAAAGCACGAAAATTTCAAAATTTCTCTCCCCCAAAAATGAAAAATAAATTTCCAAAAACAGTATAACCAATAACTGAGTATATTCAATTTATCACGAAAGTAAATTCGCGTCAGTCTATTATTTCTACGTTATTCTGCAGAACGTAGGAAATGAGGAATATAAACTAGCGGAGTAAATCAAGCGAGACGAACAGATCTCCATCGAACAAAGTTTTCAAAGCAACGTGTACGCCGTTCACTGTCAAACTTTTCTCAGAAAAAAAATTACTCGACTCTCTATATTTTCCATATCTATCGATTGCCATCTCTTTGTGCGATGGAGGATTAGAACAGGCTGTGCTCTAACGATTCCAGTCACTTTGCTTCTTGCAAACTTTTCGAAACTTTCTATACTTTTGTATTTATTATACCCTTGCATTTACTCGTTTCTCTTTAATCTGACAGTTAATTATATAGTAAAATTGTATGTAGCTAATTTATATACAAAGTGGTACTTAGTTAATTACAGGAAAAATTGTATATAGTTCATTATATAATAAATTGTATATGGTTAATTATATAGTAAAATAGTATATAGTTAAATATATGAAAAATTGTGTATAGTTAATTATATGATAAATTGTATATAGTTAATTATAAAAAAAATAGCATACAGTTAATTACATACAAAATCGTATATAGTAAACTATATAAAAATATTGTGCGCACATATAACATATACACATATCACATGTATGGGTAAAAAATTTGTCACCCACTCAAAATTAAATCTACATATACAATTATACAGTGTCCTTAAAATATTATTAATAATTGTTAATATTATAAAAAATAGTACCTAAAAATTATAATTCTGCAATAAACATAAAAATGCTATAAACACTAATTTCGAACAGACTCTCCACGTCCGCCATTTTGATTGTTTTTGTACCATAAAACCTAAACTCCTTCAATTAATACGCCAGAGAAAAAGCGAACAGGTGGATGTAAAGCGTGTTTAATATCCGTCGAAGGATTTTCCGAGCGATTACAGATATCAAACAAGTTAACTAGCGTGTCATTTTTCCTTTTGCCGTTCCACATTTTGTTTTTCGACCGTTCGTCCCGCTTTCAGATCGATACTCGTAGGAAAATGTCTGTTCGCAAAGCCGCGCCCACGTTTTGGCATCACGTTCGCCTCCCTTTTTCGCCGTCGGCCACCCTGGTTTCTTTTTTTTTTTCCCACCCACCGTTTCTGATCCTTTATTAACCCTTTGAGGGTGAACGTTGTGCATATAGAACCGATCCAGTTTCTCTCGTCTGGTCGACGTTTCTCGGCCCGCCAGTTCTGAACTGTCGCTCACGGCTCCTCTTTCTGTTTTTTATCCTCAAAGCACCGTGAATTTTTTAACCACGGACCACCATCGTCTCTGTTCCCTTTTCTTTTCCTCTCTTCCTTTTTTCGCCACCGCTTCCGACTAACCACTTGCCGGTAAATACTCGTGTAACCGTTGCCCGAGGGCTTCTTTCTGCGGTTCCCTCGGAATCAGTTTGAACAGGAAATCACTGATAAAGTCGGTTGCTCAACGGTTAACGGGTCAATAGTGACCCACGCAATGACAATTTTGTAATCAACGATTCTTGTTTTTTCGAAGGCAGTTTCCATCGAAACTTCGCAGAGCAACAATTTTTTTACCCGAAGAATTGTTATTCCACGAATTGAGAATGGCTTGCGATAAAAACTTCGCTGTAACGGTGCATAAATGAATAAATAGAGGTATGAATGTTCAACGTTATTATTACGGTAGGTCTTGGTTATTGGGGCTCTCCCTCGCATCAATTCAGAGGGTTTATCCACATCTGAACAAAATATCCGCTTCCACAAGTTAAAGTTAACCAAGTTAAACTAACACTGTAATAACAGAAACTGAATAAACACTTGAAATACTTCTCTCTTAATTTTGTTCGAAAGTCGCAATTTACAAAAGAGAACCGGAACATCATCGAGTAATCACCGAGAGACAAATTGTTTTCGTTCGCGGACAAGATCGGTTCTGATCGAACGTTTCATTACAATTTCATGAGAATAGGGACGCCCGGGGACACTTATCGCGAGCATTTGCAAGCAGAAATGCAAACGAACAGCTGGCAGAACGTTTGCTGTTTAAGCAGTTACCTGTAATTAGCCCGTGAAGTCAACGAAACGTTTGACGCCGTTTGCTTCGGTAATTCGAAAAAACTACCCTTTGATAGCTGCTCCACGGCGGCGAAGCTTATTCTCGCTTCGAACCATTCATTAATGATCCTTTGCGTTGCGACGAAAATAATTATCTCCGTTAAAAAAGCAAAAGCGGCGTATGCGTAGTGTGAAAAGGAACATTTCTAAATTCGTACTTGTGAACAACGCTTCAAGATTTCAGTAATTCTAGATTACTGGATGTGTGGATAACTAGATTCATAGATTAGAAGATGCGTGAATTATTAGATACCTAGATCAGTAGATACATGAATTATTAGATCTCTAGGTTACTGGATCATTGAGATACTGAACACCTGATTACTGAATCCCTAGACTACTAGCCTTCAACATGACTGCATATTACAATATTCCTAGGGATATTCCAATATTCCTAGACATTTCAATATCCCCATATCCCCACATCCTTAGATTACAATACCTCTAGACCCCAATATTCCTGAACACTAATATCCCTAGTTTCCAATATTCCTAGTTTCTAATATACCTAGATCCGAATATTCCTAGAGTCAAATATCTCTAGATTCCAATACCCCTAATATCAATATCCCCAGATTCCAATATCCCTAGATCCCAATATTCCGAATTCCCAATATCCCTAGATTCCAATATCCATAGATCCCAATATCTCTAGATCCCAATTTCCCTAGATCCCAGTATCCCTAGATCCAAATATCCCTGGATCCCAATATCTCTAGATCCCAATTCCCCCAATAACAATATCCCTAGATTCTAATAACACTAGATCCTAATACCCCCAATAACAATATCCCTAGATCCCAATACCCCCAATAACAATATCCCTAGATTCTAATAACACTAGATCCCAGTATCCCTAAATCCAAATATCTCTATATTACAGTATCCCTATATTTCGTTATCCCTATAGTGCCCCTAGATTCCAATATCCCTTATCAAATATCCCTATACTCTAAATTTCAAAGTACCTGTATCCCAAAATTACTATATCCAAAAATCCTAAAATTGGTATGTTCTCAAATATTCTGTAGTTATTTGAAGCTATTTGAGAAGAAATACCGTGAGAAGTAGAGAATTAAGGAGATTTCATTTGTGATTGTAAAGAACGTGAAATATTAACAGAACACGTTTGCGTACACAACGCGAAATATTCGAATAAACGAATTGAAATCCATCGAACGCGTCGAAGCCCGTTCCTCTGTATAGACTGTCGCTTTTATAGCGTTAAATTTCCGGGGGACAGACGTGTCGCCGTCAAACCCAACAAATTTCACGTTATTCGGCGGCTGAAATTCACGCGGGCACGAAATAACGCGGGAAAGAAACCTTGAAACGTTCTCGATGAGAAATACAGGAAATTGAGAAAGAGCGACGTCGGTTTTAATACGGGAACAGTTTGATCGTTTCGATGTTTCGCTAATAATTCATAACAGGAGAGCTAAAGATACAAGGTTCGAGCGATAAAATCACCGTCTCGGTAAATTAAATTCGGTGAAATAATATGCAATTGAGGAAAGAGCGATAATTAGAACAATCCTTTTGTTAGTTCAATAATTAATGACGTTCTAAATTAAATGCAGTTGTAATAATGTATGCAGTTATTAATAATACATCACTATGACTGCACAGTGATATGTTAGAATAATATTCTATTAATGACACTATTATTATGTATTATTGTATATCGTTATATTATGATAATAATATTATCAAGTTTTTAAAAATATCATTTCGTACGACGTAAATAAATATTTATCATTGTTGATTAAAAAGAGTATCTGAAGAGGAATATTGTATATGTAGAATTGCATTTGTAAATCTACGAGAATTAATTAATTAATCCGAAAGATCAAAGATCAAACGCGGACGATCATTAATCAATACTAAAGCATACAGTGTAATTACAGAACAGGAAAATTGAATTAACATCGAACCAGGATAAAAATATTTTCCATGAATATGAAAATAAATAACGTATGATTTATTTATATAATTTTCATCATCAAATTATACCGGCATCACATGAACGGCTCACAGAGTTTTCAATTAAAATTTCATTGAATTGCGAATAAAGGGTCGATAAAATGTATGTATTATACGTAACAAAATATTCAAATAAATGTGTTTACAAAGTTGCAGGGTTTTAGAGCAAATTTTTTTCGCATGTAAAATTTAGGGGATACTTTTTGGTGATTTTGAAATTGTGGAATTTAGGGATTTTGAAATTTGGATTTTTAGAAATTTGAAATTTTGGAATTTTGTAAATTTCGTAAATTTAAAAATTTTGAAATTTTGGAATTTTTGTATGTTGGAAATTTGAAAATTTGAAATGTAAATTTGAAATTCAAAAATTTAGGAAGTTTGCATCTAGGCATTTGTTGTTCTGGAAATTTGCGAATTTGAACTTGAAAACTCAAAAATACCTAAATTCAGTTTATAAATGAAATAATGTTTTCAACCTAAAATATTTAAAAACCATAAAATGCTGAACTTCACAATCCCACAAACTTACAAATTACGAAATTCCCAAGGAGAATAATATTAAAACATCTTCCAAGATATGCATAGTAGGAAATTCCTCATCATAAAATTCGCCTCACCCCGAATTCCCACGCACGAAATACTGGCATTCTAAAAAAGCAGCCGTTCGCGTCAGTTTCATTACCTCCCCTTTTCCAGCCGAATGAACATCCCAGACAATGTAACAGTGTACCTATTCGAATCAGTATTCATGCTCGTATAAATCTTCTGAAAGCATTCGATTCTCCGTGCGCGTGAAAACAAGAAGCTTTTTCCCCATCAGCGCGGCGCAACAGGACACGCTGATCAAAACGTACCTGGAACAGAAAAAAGAAACGAAGAAATTAGATTGCATCGGGAACATCTCCGTCTTTCATGAATTAAAAAGCAGCGACATCGTTGTGTCGGGGTAGCACTTTCAACCCCCCTCGAAGTCTCGTTCGTTTCACCCCATTGGGAGTCGGCACGTTAATTAATCGAAGAGACGTCGCGTCGCCCGAAGGATCAGTACCGTCGTTATGGGGGTGCGGGGGGTGAAGGTATTCTCAAATGAATGTTACAAAATTACACTTTATTTTTCTATATTTTTGAATTTACGAACATCGCGAATTCACACATTTCTAAATGTGGTTCATACATTTTTAGATTTCCTTAAATTCCTATATTTAAGTCCTCATGTTATAAGAAACGTATAAAATTTCCTATACTTATAAAAATATCTATACTTGCAATATATCACAATTATATTCGTCAATTGCTATATGCAAAGATTTCAAGATGTCAAGTTCCCTAAATCAGCAAATATCTACATTTCAATTTAAAACATCATAAAATCCCTATACTACGATATCTGTAGATCATAAATTCCCTAGATTCTTAGTTGCAATACTGCAAAATTCCTAGGTCATGAAGTCTAAATACCACAAATATCCCTAGTTTCTAAATCGCCAATGTCTGGATTTTAAAATCCCAATACCATAAAATCTTGAATCCCCCAGATGGTAAAAATTGCAGTATCTGAAAATCCCTAGATCTAAAAATCCGTATACTTCCATCTCTTCAGATCGAAAATTCCCTAGATTTCAAAATATAAATATCCCTAATTACAAAAAATCCCTAGATCCCGATATCTCCGAATCAATATCCCCTAGACTTTATAGTCAAAACATTGAAAATTCCCTAGATCGCAATATCTCTGAATTTAAAATCCCTAGATCTAAAAATATGAGTACCAAAAATTTCTAGCTTCTGTATTCGTATGCGTATAGTGTTGAAAAAAGTACACCATGAAGCATTGCACAGGGTGACACGAATACTAGGTACGTCATTGCGAAGGATAGAAATGAATTCATTGCGTTTTGCACGCGACTACGCTCATTTCCCTTCGGTCGCTTTTTTAATTTTGTATGGTACGTCGACTAAGTCTTCAGTAATCCAAATAACAGAAATTTTTCTTCTTATTATTTTGATTATTTTGTAAATTAAGTATTACATTTCTAAATACTCAAATATATGAATTTAGAAATTTAGTCATTCACGATAACAAAAATATTAAATTTCCGAATTTTCATTTGCTCAAATTTTTAAATTTACAAATCCAAAAATTTACGTTTACAAAAATATTCAATTTCCACGTTACGAAATTTACAAATTAGAAAATTTCTAAACCAACAAACAATATTAGAAACACTAAGCATTCAAATTTTGAACTCCCCAATATTTCCAAAACTTAGAAAATTAGAAGATAAAGTAAATTTGAAAATATTACATTTTCAAGCTTCCAAAAATTCCCAAGATTTCCCAATTTCCAAACAAGTTATTATTACACACGGATTTTAAACCAACTCATTACTCCGTCATCGCATAACTGCTCATTGTTCAATCACTATATTAAATCAAGATCATGGCATCAGTGAACATCCATGTAATAATGTTCCATCGTGTTAATTAACGATCAATGTCAATAGCTCCAATAATTGAATTGACTCGCCATCGTATTTCCATAGACAACAATAAACGCTGACTCGGCTGATATTTTTACATTTTAATCTGTTTTCAGAACAAATAACGAACGGGTTAACGAACGCTGCGAACGGTCATTCATTCGCGCTGCACTTTTCAGCGGACCCGCACATTTTCGCCGATTATCGATGCAGAGCTTCCGTAATTGTTCTTCGCCTTTCGTTGTTTCCGTTTTGAAAGAACTCTTCGTGTACATTCGGGTGCAGCGTTCACTTTCTTTGTCTTTTGGGAGAACCGATGTCAGTGTTAATATTTTCAAATCTTTTTAATTAGAATTGTTACAAATTTTTTAATTTTTATTCACAGACATTTGGAAGTTTTTACTTTTTCAAATACGTTACTTCAAATTTAATCATTTTTACATTCTCAAACTATCAAATTTTTTAATTCCCACATTCCCAAATTCCTAAATTTCTAAATTTTCAAGTCCTCAAATTTTGATGCAATTTTTACTAAAAACTGAAATGATTTAAATTTAGAAATTCTGTTGAAAGAAAACCGGATTAGGTCACGAGCGTACCGGAAGAGCTCGCAGGATCGCTCTTTTGATCGATTCGATTGTTAATCGAGACCGATTTTTCACGGACGAATTTCGAGTGCAAACGAAGCGTGAAGTTCGTAACGATCGCGAGGTTCAATCGCGAGGAATAAAGAGGAGGCTCGAACGCTACGTTCCGGTGGTTTCGGGTGAAACAATTCGGGCTGTTGCGGGCTTTCTGGCTTTCACGGGCAAATGAAATCCCCCCCACCTAGCGCGAAATAACGATACCTCATTAATTTTGCCTGGGAGAATCTATAACAACGGTTTATACATCTAGGGATTCACGAATCGAAACATCTATAGCACTACGCATACTACAGTGGCCATTACACTATAAATTTTCAGAATTTTTCACAAAGGCCAAATTGTAATGATGTAATTTATTAGCTACCACGATACTGTACATAACATTAACACGTGTTAATATCTTGTATCTCCTTTGCCTTGGTCACAGCTTGTTCCGTATACATTGATCACATGCTTATAAGACATAAAATAAAAACTAAGATAACCGACGCACAAAGTGAAATAACTAATAGAAACATTAACAAAGGAAATTTTATTGTAGCGAAACAAAATGAGGTGCTGGTACACCAGATTGTACGCTTTGAGATTTCTTTATTTGGATATGATTGAACCAGTAGTGAACGACATTCTAACAACACCGGAAACATGAACGTATTAGAATTGCTTGTGCAATGAATAAGTTATAAGAAACGTCGGGGTAATGTCTACACGATTCAGAATTCGATTTGAAGTTACTGTAGAAAGGACGCCAATGCGATAATTGAAGTTTGTAAAGAGCAATAATTAGAGGGACAAATTACGGTTTAAAACAACCGCACGATCACAGAACGACGTTTCTGTTGTAATTTGGGAATAATTTATTTAATGAAACGTTCTAACTCGGATAGCTGTGGACCAACCACCGGTCTATTTCGTTGGTCTGATCACTCGGCTGACTAGATAGAGACCTGTTCTACTGGTTCGATTAGTTGACTGACCAGCACTGTTCTATTCTACTTCGCCGCTAATTTATTTGCGTTGAACCGGCTTTAGTGCGATTTGTACAGCGTTAGGCAATCAAATCGATCTAAGAAACCGTATTTGTTCGTAATCTGTTGTTGATTCACGTGTTATCGTTGATTAATCTTGAACGTACCATTCGTTTACTAATTCATTTACTGACGAATTGAGGATGAATTTACTGATGAATTGAGGTTGAGGACTTATTTTTAATTTTCTATTAGTATTTTTTATTTATCATGAATTTGTTAAATAAGTACGATTTTATCCTTAACGTTATATTATACGTATAATACTTTGAAAAATGAAGTTGAAAATTAAATAAACGAGAGATAAAACTTAAATTAATTCTTCATCTTGATGAAACTCAATTACAAGAAAACTGCCTTGAACTTTTTAAATTAAAAGGAGGAACTTGTTAAGCAGCCATTTTAGTACGTTAAGTATTTTATATTACTGTATTGACAATATTTGACTATGTTGCCCATGTGACCCATTTGAATTGACCTACTTATATCTTCGATAATATTGAATGTACAAAATTTACATGATTTCAAAGGAAAAATTATTTGGGGATATCTGGCGTAAGTACCATTCTTCTACATGTTAAAATAGATATGAAGGTTAAGGTTCTTTTAAATGGAATTATTTGCACCGATGCAGCCATTCTCCGCACAAAAGTATTAAGTCACTCCGCGCGAAAAATCGTTAGTTCAGATATTTTTATTTTAGCATCGCGAAATACCGTTTGAAAGTAGCTGACACGCATCGCAGCCGCCATCTTGTGTTTGCGTGGATGTTTGTGAACAAACGTTTGGACGAGATGGGCGTATCGTATTTCCGCCGAGGTTACCAGATCCGGCGCCCTAACATTTTTTCCTACGGGGATATTTAAAAGATAATGTTCACGCGGAAGAATGTACAACATCGAATGATCTGAAAGAGAAGATTCCCGATGCGTGGCAACAAATTTCCGCGGAAACGTTACGAAGAGTCGAATCGTTAAGAGATCGAATAAATGTCTACATTCGGGAAGGACGTACTTTTGAACAGCAACTTTAGGGAGGTTAGTGCTAAAACGTGCACGATGCCTGGTATAAAAATGATAACTAACGATTTTACATGTCCCCACGCATCACGTTTTGCCATTTTATATTCAGCAGTCTAAATCTCCAGACTCCAAAGTGACTCCCTCGAATTCACTTTTTTATTTATCAAGTCCCGTGAATAGAAAGCTGTTCCGCGTGAATAACGGGAGGGAAGGAATTTATTAGAAAAATATGTACACCGAACGGAAGAAAGGCCGCCGGAAGAGAACGACGGGATGTGAAACACGCCGGTTCAGAAAAGAGGAAACCACCAGCAAAGTATCTCTTATCCGCCTAGCTCGAGGCGGAAAAGAAGGTCTTAGGGTTCGCGGAGGAAATATATAGCACGATGTACTTAAATCGAGTCGAGTCCCGTTACTGCCATAAGCCTGAAAAATCCAGATCTTCGTTTGTGCCATCTGTCTGGTGACGGATGCTTAACCAACCCTTTATTTAACACGTGTCATCCGTCTTAACACTTTGTCATCGTGCAATATTTTCAATTCTCAGCTATTTCATTTTTGATAAATCTCAGACAATTTTTTTTATATATTATTTTTTTACATATCTTACAATTTTAATGTATCATACAATCTTACAATACTATAATTGCAATTTTAATTTATCATACAATCTTACAATCTTACATTTGCAATTTTATAAAATTATATGTAATTGTAAAATTACAAAATTATTTTGTTATTTTTGTCATTTAGAAATTTGATAATTTTATGGTGACTCAAATCCATTAACGCAGAGAATAATTCAGAAATTATAAGGCGACGTACATTTATCGAGCGTCCATATCTTATTGTATAGTATCGCATATCTATTGTAATGATTGTGTAATTGTGAATAATATGTATAATTGTGAATGGAAACAATTTCATATGGATATAAAATATCTGCTTTCATTTTTGTTTTGAAATTCAATCCGAGCTTCCGAAATGTTGCATTTGAGAACGAGCGTGTATTCGGAAAAATAAATATAGTTTTGTAACGGCACGCAGTATTTCACGGTGATAATGTAGCGAACACGAATAACATCTGCTGCAGCCGGGAAAAAATGCTGTTCGCTTCGTTTGCAGATGGATTTCTCCATTTCATTTCGAATACAGAAAGGCAAATTTGAAATTTTAATGCGAAACGACGCGAACTGAGGAAATACATCGAGCGAATATTTCGCGAGCGTGTTACATTCATGAACGGGAAAAAGCAACTTTTTATGATACCGGTTATTGTATCGGACACATTTTTATTTCGTGTTACAGCTAAATATTGAATAATTCCGCGTAATATGTTGTTATTCCATTGTTTACTTGATGTTTTGTTTAAATGTGGGTACAGTATCCCGATATATTGCCGCATATGGTATGAATATGGCCGTCGAATGGTTTTATCAATTTCTGAAATTGATTACTGAATTTTGAAGACAAAATATGGTTTTAGATTTTTGCTATAGTATTAAAATTTATTTTAGTCAGATGACGCTTCGGAACATTTGTAATTTTGTTTACTTTTTACATCACTGTCTCCGATTAAATTAAATATTCGTATTTAAACATTTGGACAACTAAATGACTATGATTAACAATGATTGGGGACAATATTCGGAAAGGTTTGGTTTTTGTGTGAGTTACATTTGAACACTCATTGTGATTTTCATACACTTCTAATACTTGTAATAGTAATAATTATGATATAATATATATCAGTAGTTGTCTTGCGTTGATATGAAATTAATAATCGAATACTAGTTACTCGGTAATTTCGCAGGACAATAATGAAAACTATTGTCTAAGTAATTACACAAGGTGCGATAAGAAATGAAGAAAGTGAAATAATTTATCCGAAGAAAGTGATGTGATCGAAAATCGAAAGACTTCTCGCTAATAATTAATTTACGATTTTCCTTATCAACAGCAGAATAATGAAATCCGTCAGAAACGACAGATCTCATATTTTTAATGACAAATTATAAAGGTGCTTTTGTGCACCTTTTGTTTTCGATTTAAACGTCGCTCAATGCTGTTAATTCTGTTTACTCTGGTAGTGATTGTCATTATCGACAGTAAATTAATAAATTATTGCTTTATTTTTTCAGGAAAGGTGTATACTGTCTTCAAACAGATTCAAAAGAGCCTTTTGGTTTGGGATCCGCAGGAGCGTCATTCAACGCCGCATTATGGAGTAAATCTTTGTAATGGATTTTACATGAATACAACTTAATTATTATTGTTGTCACGCTTCTATTATTGTATAAAAATGAACTATTTAAAAATTGACTATGTAAATTCTCTCATTGACACTGAAATAATCAATTATGTATTATTTTGTTATTTCGTTATTGTTATTATGTAACCTAACCTTAATTGAGTTCTACCCTCAACGTTTATAATAAACCAAAATGGTAGCCATGGCACCACATTACAAAATACAGTTCCTGGCCATCGAACCACTATACATTTTCAGAATTTTTCACGATTTCCGTAAAAGGCCAAATTGTAATTATATAATTTATTAGCTACCATGATACTGTACATAACATTAACACATGTTAATATCTTGTATTTCCTTTACTTTGGTCACAGCTTGCTCCGTGTACATTGATCACATGCTTTATATCTTTATTTTCCCAAATATATGTAATTCTTTTCAACTCGGATAATGTGGGAGAGTTGTAAACCAGTCTTTTGAGTAGGCAGATATTTTCTATGGCATTCAAATTTCACCTGACGCGTTATCGATACTCCTAACGTAAACGCACTGCCCTTAATCGCTCATCACCCACACAATTTATTATCACGGTAACAAATTGCTATGTATATGTTATCAACGTATTCAGCAATAATTTTGCATGACCGTACATCTTTTCCGTTAAAAATTGGTGAAATTTAACAATTTAACAATGCAAATTGTGATGATAATAAGAAAAATTTGAAATTGCTTCTGAATCATGATACTTGCCCCTGTACGTAATTACACGAAGTGTATCACCCACGTGTACCACTAAAAGAGTAACTACCGAAATTGTTTAAATAATTTGTATGAAAAACAAATCTCTTTTAAAGAATTTTTGTTCAAGTCTCTCAAGGTAAAATTATTTGCACAAATTTTAAATTATTTTATTGTTATGTACATACTTTTAGTTATTTATAATTTGCTTCTAATGTATTTGCATTCATATTTTTATTTCTGTAATATATTTATATATATACAGTTTTTGTTTTTACATTATTTTTGCATACATATTTTCATTTCCAAAATTTATTTTAATTTTTCAATTATATTTTTATATATTTGGGGACGTGGACATTTGAAAAATTGAATATTTGGGTATATAAAAACTTTTTGTTAATTTTTTAAATATATTTGTATACATATTGTTGTTTCTAAATTTTCGAGGGCGTGTAATAAACCGCAGACGCTTATTTTATCGGGAACATTAAAATATAATCGAGTGCCGATGAGTATTGTACGAATGATATCCTTATAATGAAGTACCAAGACTGAGGCTTCAATGGCTCAGGCGGTAGGGGCTCGGATCCGCGATCGAGGGGACTCGGGATCGAATCCCGGCCGCGGCGAAAAATCTTTTCTGTTTCGAATTGTTGTTATGACTTTCGATCACGGTAGGGGTGGGGGGAGTTGGAAACAGGTGTCGGGGAGTGGGGGAAAACGGGCCGTAGAGCGCGGAAGGGGGTAGGGGAGTGGGGGAAAGTGGGAGAGCAGAGAGAGGAAGGGGGGGATAGGGAGTGGGGGGAGAGCAGAGAGAGAAAGGGGGTAGGGGGAGTAGTGGGGGAAAGTACGAGAGCAGTGCGAGGGGGGATAGGGAGTGGGGGAAAGTACGGAGAGCAGAGCGAGGAAGGGGGAAAGAGAGAAGGGGGTTAAGGAAACTATACAAGACTTTGGGAGATGGGAAATTAAGAAACCAACAAGACCCAGGGACAAATGGGAAGGAAGAAAGGGGAGAGAAAACCTATATAATAATATTTTGCAGTTACAAAGTATAATAATAATTTTGTACTTGCAAAGTAGGGAAAATATAACTAACTAGTAATCACCTGTAACCTTGTAATCACAGGCTCCCTTCTCTCCTTCTTTCACATAATCTCATTATCGATAAACTCAAGGTTTACGCAGCATCCACACGTGGGTTAAGTGCATACTTTCTTTACCGATACGTTTAAAAACCTTGCGATGCTTTGGACACGAAAAATAAAATTTTCAGTTCAGATGATAATTTACTGATTTTAGATTACGTTTATTGTAGAATTGTACACAGAATGTTACGACGAAAATTTTGGGAACTTAAGTAACCAATCGGATAATAATCTAAAATCAATAGCGCGTACCCCAATCGTTTTCTTCTTTTCAGGAATGGCCCTTCTGTGGATGTTAGTTTAGCGGATGTATCTCTACTTATACCTCTTTTAAATGAGAATGCAACCTTAGTACTTTATATTCATTCTTGAAATCTAAAAATCCTAAAAATTCTAAAAATCCTAAAAATCTAAAAATCTTGAATTTAAAATATCTAAAAATGCAAAAACTTTGATTATAATACTTGTCCCATTTCTACCTGCCAAATATTTCAGAAAATACACCACATCATCAAATGTACTATAAAAGTAAGATGCATAAATCCCGAAAACAATATTATTTATGTTCAAAAAATTTCGAAATATCTAAATCCATCGGATTTAATCGAAAATCGATGACATTATGGTACAAGAAAGACGGTTCTCGTTTTCTTCCTCATGTCCTTAATACTCGATAAATTTATAACACGTGAACGAAGATAAGCCGTATCAGCGATGTCACGTTAACGACACTATGGAGGTGATGGGAATAAGTTTCAGAGAAAGAAAGATAAGGGAAACAAAAAACTTGAACACTTTGATCTTGATGGATTCACTGGTATTTGCGTATCGCAAACAACATTCAAGAAAAAAGGCTGCTAAAACAGCTTCGTTTAAATTCTGCATAAAATTAATTTGGGTAAATTTCAACGGTCGATTTTTCTTGATGCAAAAATAACTTTTTACTTTACGTTCTTTTATAGTTATTTAGGTTAATGTTTAAATATCTTTTGTAATGGAATTTTTTTTTATTTTTAGTTACTGGTGTAATTTTCTTTAATATATCACTTCGGTTAATATACACAAATACTAACGAAGTTTAAATATTATTACAGTATTTGTATCTGTGTCGCAGTATCAGCAGACGTGAAATCATTAGATTCCCAATAAGTGAATATACCTGACGCAGTTGACACACCTGATTGACGCACCTGACGCACTTGACGTAGCTGACGCAGCTTATGCGTCACAACATCAGCAGTAGTGACGATTAAATGACAAATCATTAGATTCCCCAGTTACTTCTGACTGACGCACCTGATTGACGCACCTGACGCACCTCATTAACACACCTGACGCACCTGATGCGTCACAACTTCAGCAGTAGTGACGATTAAACGAATCATTAGGATTCCCAACAAGTATAAGTGGATCTAAGAAATGAATTTGACTTCGGACTAGAGTTTTTGCAATGTACTTGATGACTCGAGAGTCTCTTCGAATTTTTACGTTTCACAAAAGCTCGGAGTGGGCTCTTGTGACATTGCCGAGGGAAAACAGTATCTTTTCTATTGGTTTAGCTAAAATTCGGGTGGAGATGGAAATGCAAGTGACGTATGAAGTGGGTCTGTTTCCCCGCAGTGACCTAAGCAGGTAATAAAACGCAATACCTCGACGCGAATAGAAAACTGTAAACAAATACTCTACTGCTGAGGTTAAGTTCACAGATGTGACTAACAATAAAAATCGCTAGAATGACTCCTTGGGTCTTACTGCTACGGGTGAAGAATTGATTTGAAACTACAAATGAAGGAACGAAAAATCGCTAGAAACTTGTGCTGTCTAATCCCCTCGTAATGTGCATTCCACGACCTAACAGAGGAGGTAAACGATGATTTGTCGCGGGACACGTATGACTCGCGATAAGGGTTTGATAACGAGCGACGAACAAACGGAATAGAATGATTTGTACGTTGAAGGGCTGCCTCTGAAAGCTCGCATTTGTGGCACAAAGAGTGAAAAGAATGAAAATCGCTAGAAACTTGTACTGTCTAATCCTCTCGTAATATGCATTCTAAGACCTAGCAGTGTACAGATTGCATTATCTGATGTCATCAAAGCATGTAATTCTTTAACCTTGTATTTACATTAACCCTCTAACCTGCACATTTCTATTTGTCCTCAAAAAAATAGTACAAAGTCTGATTAAAGCAAGCTCTCAGTCGAATTTCGTGCACCACAAGCGTCACGCGGATGCATAAAGCGAGTGCCGTTCACAGTTCAAAGTTCAAAGCATGCACAATGCAGTGTACAAAGCAGAGAGCTGGGACAGTTAAACAATTAGGAGAAGTAATTATTATATCTCGTGTCTTGAAATTATCACAACATGTGTTCGTCAGTAATAAATAACTCAAGTACAGCTGCGTTTATGGTGTATAGGATGCAATTGTCAGGTTTAGAAGTTTGACTATGTGGTGAGTTTCTATATGATATTATGTGGTTTGTCTCTATATGATATTATGATATTTGAGTAAGTGTATGATGATGGGTATAAAGATATCTAAATGTTATGCCATTTCTCGGTGTATTTAATTTTACCAATTTGGTATTTTCGAATTTTTCAATTTTTCAAGCTTCAAATGTAGAATTTGGCAATTTCGAATTTTCAAATTTTTTAGTTTTTCCATCTTCAAAGGACTTGATAATTTAAATTTTGTACTGTGATAATTTAGTACTAATTTAAACTTCAACCAACTCTAACCTCGAAATCAATTATCACACATTAAACCATAATGGCAAACAAGCAATCGATTCCCGTCAAGAAGGATGTCCCTAGAAGTTAGTTACCACAAAGTTTTGATGTATTCGATCCACCGGAAGGTTTTACCTTGACGTCTCTAGAATTCTACAGGCTGAATCGATTTCGTGTACGTACAATTGTGCTAAATAATATCTCTATTATTTCTCTTTCCGTCGAAACCATCCCGAACTTCTCTTGCTTTTTAATACAACGTGGCTGGTTCGAAATTAGTTTCTAAAGTGGTTCGAGCTGGGTCATTTTATCAAACCGAAGTTCCTGCGTCTCGAGTGATTCCACAAAAAAAAAAAAAATGAAAATACAGAGGTAGAATCGTTTGAGAGGAAAAAAAATTCTATTTTGTCGTAGCAAAAGTGGTTACGGTCGGTTTTTCGAAACGGAAAGGAAGTTCCCGCGAAAAATATTGCAGCGGAAAGCTGCGAAATTCCGGATGAAAAGCGTGGAAAATTGCCCCTTTTCCCCCGCTTTTACGAACACCTCTTCGGAGTTCGTTTGCGATACGAGCTCTGCAAAAACGGATAATCCGAAAATTCTAGGAACTGGGGATAAATGACCGATTTGAACCACCCCGGCGTTTTATAAAAATTGCTGCGATTCTTTTTATCGCGTTCCTTTATCGAAATAAACGGTAAAGTTAATAGTGTCGAACGTTTGATAGCTCACTCTTTTGTACACTCGTTTATTTCGTTGAATTGGTTTGTAACTTCGATGAAATTGAGGAACTCTGGTTTGGGTCAGAGTAAAATTCTCGTCGATGATTTTTTGTATATTGGAGGTAAATTTGTTTTGGGAACGTTCATTTTGGGGATATGTTTTTGTGACGAAGTTGCGGAACTCTGGTTTGGGTTAGAGTAAAATTCTGGTCGATGATTTTTGATATATTGGAGGTAAATTCATTTTGTAAACTTCCATTTTGGTCATGTGTGTTTGTGACGAAGTTGAGAAGCTATACTTTGGGTCAAAGTAAAATTTACTTCTGTTCGATGACTATTTGCATATTGGATATAAATTTATTTTCTAAACGTTCATTTTGGTGATATGTATTTGTCATAAAATTGAGAACCTCTGACAATTTGAGTCAAAATAAAATTTTGTTCGTTGACATTTTGAGAAGTGAATATAAATGTATTTTGTGAGCCTGCATATACAGTACTTATAAAAAAATTGGGAATACAAATAAAATAACAAATAGTTGCTGTGCACTAAAAATGAAATAAAATGAGATTTCAAAATTTCTCCTTAATTTTGATTCTTATCGTTCAATAAAAAACTTGAGAACCTCTGTTCCATGTTATTAACAAAAATAAAACCGCCTAGAATTTTCTGCAAACAGCAAACAAATTAATTTCGCCGATTTTAATTTTTCAATTTTGGTTTTTGTTAGTACACGCATTTATGAAGAGCTCGATGATGTACAATATTTATAGAAACGAAACAACAATTATTTAGTTGTTTATTGTTCTGTGTACAGAAACCGAATTGATTTTATTGAGTTAAATTCTTAAATGTTGGTTTTGATGGTCCGTGTTTATTGACAGCGGAGAAACACTGTACGATAAAAAGTTTTTCAATAAAACAAATTTTTCATTGCTGTTTTATAACCGGGGTAAATAAATCGATCTCGTACAATTTGATATACTTTTACGATCGACAAATTCATTGTTGTGAAATAGTTCTTAACATTTTTACAAATACGATCAAAATCAAAATTCCATCACAAATAATTTTAATAAAAATTGTTTACAAAATTTAGTTTTCTTTCATATATTATGCAGTAATTAATATATTAAATTAATTAATATGAAAAATATAATAAATCATTTTTCTATTTTACTTCTTTTACACAAATTCAAAAATAAATTTTTGCAACAACAAATTTGTTCTTACTTTTAATTTTCTCAGTGATATTTATGAGAAGTCAGAAACATGTTTTCTGGAAATTTAAAAAATCACGCAACACAGTATTAATATTAGTCTAGTCTATTTATATTTTATATTTATTTTTAGATACAAAGTATCATTTTATGTGTACATAAATAATATGAATAAATAAAAAATATTTGTGATGGAGATTTTTAAGACAATTATAGAGCTGTATCTATTGCTATTAATTCGCTGTTTGTTAAATTAATCGCGCAGCAGCAAAAGCCGAAGGGAAAAGCGGTGCCGAGTCGAAGAAGCTTGGGATTCGAAGAAAAATAAGAGACTAAAAGAAGAATTAGCGGCTTAACGAGGAAAAGTAGCCGGAATTGTTCGTAGAATTCTCAACGGGGGATGTTGTACACGGAATTATTAACGCTTTAGCGAACGATCGCGTAGTACTTCGTCTTTTAACGAGCTAAAATTAGCCCTCGTTTGACGCGAAATACTCGAGGCAAAGAATATCCGTAATTTCTCTCTCTTTCCATTTAATTTTTATGGCTGCGCTAGCTTGTTCTACAGATCATTAACTGCTGTACCGTCATTATACAAATTAAATTAAATTACACGAATTAACGTTACTATCTTCAAATTATTGCAATTTACGTTTCTAGTTAATTTATTACGCGATACAATGGCAGAAATTTTTACTGAAATATTGTCAAATATTATGTGGTTAATGTACTATTATACATTAACATAATATTAAATACAAATATAGTCAAATATAGTCAAATGCAGTCAAATATAGTAAACATAGTAAAATACATTTAACACAGTATAGTGCTATATAGCAAATACAGTATACTGCTATATAGTAAATATAGTAAAATATAGTTAACACAATATAGTCCTACAAATGTACCAAAATATAGTAAATGCAATACGATATAATAAAATACAATTACCACAACAGAATCTAGTACAATATTACAAAATATCTAATACTATAACAGAAAAATGATTAAAACAGAATAATAAAAAAAATGAATTTTACATCTTCCTTCCATTTTTCTCTTTTCTATGAGAAACTATTATTACTGTTATAATATTTTTTAATACAGAGAAATATCGAACGAATTTCTAATTAACTACCGCGTGTCTTAAAATCATAAATCATGTATCAAGATTCGTTAACGTCATCAAGATGGATTTATTTTATTTATCTCACTAGCGCCGTTCGTTTTCATTAGTGTGCGTTGCGGTGCCCGAACCTTTCACGTTCTCCAGTTTCGAAACGAAATCGCACGTATCATCGATTTGTATAATATTTTTAGTCGGCGACAGATTTTCAACGACTGTCGCGCCGTATATCATCAGACCGCGTGCTATTATTATTCGTCGAATCGTTTTTCACCCGCGATTCGTGGTAAAAATACGAACGAAAGTTCGCGCTGTTGTTGCTATGTTGTTGTCACTGTTTTTAACGCCGATACGGCGCTCGATAAACCGCTCGTTGCGTACTCGGAACAAGCCGTAATAACGTCACTGTTCGATTTCGCTGTACTTCGTCGCGTTAGCGCGCGAAACTTTTGTGCATTCGAAATCGCGAAACCGTGAATTCCATTTTTGAAAATATTTTGTTGCGTGAAATATTGCGGGTGTTCGGGAGTTTCGAGTGGTAGCTTTAAATTAGTACATTTGCGTTATATTAAGAAATTGAAAATTGATGAATTTCATAACTTAGATAAGGTGTGAAAATTGACGTCTTTGCAAAACAAATGAAAACAATTTATAAATTTGTAATATTCGGTAAAATTCTTTGTAGCTAAATTTTCCTACAAGAAATAAAAAATTTGCTACATGTGAACATATTCATCTCCATAACAATTTCACCAAATAAACATTAATAAATGAACAATTTCAGCAAATGAACAAGTTCAATAAACGAAGGTTTCTAGAATTGAACATCGACGTTCAACCAATTTCAAAGATACTCTCCCAATTAATTACCTGAAACCTTGACACGTAATTAACAATCTTTTACACGCGATTTCCCGGCGCCATCTGAGCGCTTGAACCGAGGCGTCCTCAATTTTTAGAAGAAGTACTAGCGACGTCGTCGAGATTCGGCAAAGAAAGAAAAACGACTCGATGTTCGTCATAATCTATCCATCTTTCTCTATCTCAGCTTCGAGGACAGCGTAACACGTACAAGCTGATAATGAACGACCCTATTGAAACGTTCTTTCGCCTCTTCAATCGGGACGTAGCAGTATCGACCCGGCCGATAAGAAGCGTCCTTGATTTCGTCGCGTCGTGCTACTCAGCCTCGGTGATTTCTCTTTTTTCGGTAATTCTAGGGGATTTGTGAATAAGTAATGTTCGGAAGGAAATCTGACAACATTCTATATTGTAACTCTCGTTTCTGAGTTGATCAAATACCATGCGAGAATCTATAACAGTGGTTTATACATTTAGGGATCCACGAATTCAAATATCTATAGCACTACGCATAGTGAATATCACCACTATAAATTTTCAGAACTTTTCACGTTTTCAAAGGGCTGTTCAAATTGTAATGATGTAATTTATTAGCTACTATGATTACTACTGTACATTAACATATGTTAATATCTTGTATTTCCTTTGCCTTGGTCACAGCTTGCTCCGTATACATTGATCACATGTTTTATATCTTCATTTTCCCAAATATCTGTAATTCTTTTCAACTCGGTTAATGAGAGTTGTAAACTAGTCTTTTGAGTAGGCAGACATTTTCTATGGCATTCAAATTTCACCTCTAGCGCTATCGATACTCCTATCGTAAACGCTCGCACCCTTAATCGCTCATCACCCACACAATTTATTATCACGATAACAAATTGCTATGTATATGTTATCAACGTATTCAGCAATAATTTTGCGTGACCCAAGATTTTCCATACATGACATAATTATAGCCATAACAGTGAAATTTTACGTGGTCATTCGATGGCCAGATTGTATATGAAGTGCGTCACATACCTGTCGAATGGTATGATTGTGAATGGTATCCTTGCACTATGATTTGTCAGGTGCGTAAATAATCACTACAATATTAAAACAAAGAAAGTTGAAATGTTATGTTAATTTGGTATTATGCATTGACCATGTAAATTGGACTTGAACACCAAACTGAATCGCATTAAAAATTCGAGTAAAATTGATCATGGCTGAGGTACGAATACGTTAAGAGTGCGTCACGACTGCGTCAAGAGTGCGTCACGTGTGTCAAGAGTGTGTCACGAGTGCGTCATGATTGCGTCACGTGTGTCAAGAGTGCGTCACGAGTGTCAAGAGTGCATCATGATTGCGTCACATGTGGCAAGAGTGCATCTCGAATACGTTAAAAATGCGTCACGAGTGCGTCACGAATGTGCCAGGAGTGCGTCACGTGTGCCTCAGGAGTGCGTCACGAGTGCCTCAGGAGTGCTTCACGAATGTGTCGGGAGTGCGTCACGAGTGCGTCACGAATGCGTCAGGAGTGCGTCACGAGTGCGTCACGAATGCGTAAAGTGCGTCAAAAGTACGTCACGAATGCGTCAAGAGTGCGTCACGAATGCGTCAAGAGTGCGTCAAAAGTATTTACTAATAATTTTGACCTAAGACAATTTTCCATATATGACCACTATAGCCATAAAAGTGAAATTTCACGTGGTCTTAATTCGATGGCTAAGGTAATATCGTGACGCAAGGTTCAAATGTGATGAACCTTTGTTTCTTTATCGTGATGTTATAAGATTGATACTAATCGTAATTTGGGTGTATTGCTAAAAGTCTAAAACATTTCCATTTTGTTGGTTAGTATTTTAATGAGATTAATTTCATGACTCATAATATTGAACAGACATGACGCACGTCAGAATTCAAATGTGACAAACTTTAATTCGTATTTTCACCATGATGACATTGTGCGTTTAATATTAATCATGACTTGCACTATGAAGCATGGTTATATCGTTACTACACGCACATTCCAATTTTCTTTGTTCGTATTTTAATGAGATTAATTTCATGACTTATAATGTTGAACAGTCATGACGCACGGGCTAGTTCAAACGCGATGATCCTAACTTGTAGTTTCACCATGACTAATCATAATTTGTACAATGAAGCATTGTTACACCATAGCTGCATGTCAATTTTATTTGTTCGTATTTTGATGAAATTAATTTGGTTTATAATATCATGACACATTCGTGACGCACATCATAGTTCAAATGTGACACATCTGACTCGTATTATTATCACAATAATGTTATTGAAATTAATATTAATTGTAATTTGTACAATGAAGTATTGCTAAATTCATAGTACAACTAAATTTCATTGTTCGTATTTTGATGAAATTAATTTGTTGACTTATAATATTGAACAACACACGTGACACACATCATAGAACAAATGTTACAAACATTTCTTAATCCTCCATTTCAAAAATTAGAAATACAAAATCTTCATGATTCCCGACTTCAAAAATTACAAACACAAAAATGTACAAACTCCTCAACTTAAATCTTACAACGAAATCCAAAGTACAATGTATTACTACGATAATGAAAAAACTTGACCCAAAATCACATCCCCGCAAAGAAAATTCCGAAAATCGAATTAACAAACAGAAATGCTCGAAGCCTCGAAATCATTCAGCATCCGAAGTATTAACAATTTATCACAGTCGTACCACTGCATCGAGCCATTCGGTTTGAAAGGCAGTTCGGCTGCTGGCAGTGGAGTAGTTCGTTATATAGCCAGACCGAAGGGACGCTGTGGAAGCAAAGAAGCCAGCCAAAAGCGAACGTCGAACTTTTTTTACGGACGCCTAGGTCCGCGGATCGATAACGACTGTTTTATATCGACGACGACCAGGAATCGTTTGTCAACGTCCAATCAACGTCGTGCTCGGAGATAAGCGAGCGAAAAACGCGGAGGAAAAACGGAGCCCAGCTGGCCCAGTTCCGTCCATCTTTTTTTTCCTCTCACCCTCTTTTGCGCGACTTCTTTAAAAAGACTTCAGCCATCTTTCAGCTTGTTCCTTCGGATCTGTTGATCTCATAAACGCCTGTACGCGGCTAATCTCGTCGTCGTTCCGCTCCGCCGAACGCTTGTCGTTCGCTGAAACCCCCTGGCGCGGGCGGTTATCGGGACAATCTGCCGGGTTGATTTATCTCGCTGGTTCGATCGACTTGTTACGTGTCCAAGGTGGAAGATAAGTGACCGAAGGTGCTCTACGTCCACGGTGACCTTTGGTGATCGGTCAAACGGACGTCCCGTGTTTCTTTCGGGGTTAAATGACCGGGTAAATAGAAACGCTCCAACGGTTTATTGGCAGTATGGTGTTGATGTTTTAACTTTATCGAGTAATAAATTACGAAATAATTCTGGTCAGCAATTTGTAGATTTTATGGTCTTTGTATTATTTAACAGTAAATGACGTTTTATAGATCTCATATTTTAAATTACAATTAAAAAGCTTACGTTGAAATGTATGTTAACGTCGGGATAAGAAAACTGTATAAGTTACTTAAGTGTCATACATTATTTTTGTTATTTTCCATTATTTTCGACATTCCTAAATTCTTATTGTTCCAAATTCCGACATTTCATATTCCTACATTCCCAAATTTCCCCATTCCCAATTCACCATATTCCCACATTCCCAAATTATGAAATTTCCACATTTCCAATCTACCATATTCCCACATTCCCCAATTCCCACATTCCCCAATTCCCACATTCCACAATTCTCACATTCTCCATTTCCCACATTCCCCAATTCTCACATTCCCCAATTCCCACATTCCCCAATTCCCACATTCCCCAATTCCCACATTCCCCAATTCCCACATTCCACAATTCTCACATTCTCCATTTCCCACATTCCACAATTCTCACATTCCCCAATTCCCACATTCCCCAATTCCCACATTCCCCAATTCCCCAATTCCCACATTCCCCAATTCCCACATTCCCCATTTCCCAATTTCCACATTTCCAAATTATGAAATTCCCAATTTACCATATTCCTACATTCCCAATTTTCCATATTCTCACATTTCCATATTCCAAAATCATCACATTCCCAAATTTTCACATTCCCAAATTTCCACATTCCTAAATTCACACATTCCCAAATTCCTACATTTCAATATTTCTACCTTCGAACATTTTCACATTCCCAAATATTCAACATTCTTAACTGCTCACATTCCCAAATATCTATAATTCTAAAACGCAATATTTCTCAATTGTCACACTTCTAAATCGCCACATTCCTGAATCCCTACATTGCAAAATTTCTATTATACATTTCCAGAACTATTCACTTCTAGATTTCCACATTCCCAAATCTTCATCATTCAAAATTTTCGAATCTTTATATTCATTAATTAATAACAATAACCTTCACATAAATTCCGCATTTCCAAATCCGTACATTCTCCTCCAAATCTGTATTCTCACATTCCCAAACCTGCATTCTTCAAAACCTCCTAATTCATCAATCAATTGTTGAATTTCTAATTTTAAAAACTCTCCAGTTTCCAAATTTCCAAATCTCCCCAATTTTACTTCATATAAAAATGATCAAGGTTCTCTTTTCTTCCAAATAGAACAAATTTGTACTTTCTGTACAATGTTCTCACACGTTATACTTTACCCAAATAAAAGTCACCTCATATTTCATCAAACACACCCTGATAACTTGTAAACTCCGAAGTATAAACACAGAAATTTCTCATTCCGATGATTTTGGTCGTTCTGACGATAAACAATTCATTATTAACGCCTACTAATGACTATTGATTATTGCTACAGCTACAATGTGTATCTGTGTTCTGCAATAACCGACCGTGCATACTATTGCGGAATTGCACAAACAAACATAGCCAAAGGTGTCCAATTGAATTAGCTGAGTAGTTCTGGGAATTTCATCGCAGTTCGTGAGTTTCCCTTTCAGTTAATGGATTCCTTTTAATCAAAATACTAATCCATCGTAATTCTATTTTACTTGCTGATTAATGTTAATTCCTTTCTATTTACCTAATTACATATTGTTTGTCTAATATTGCTCTATGTGATTATTGGTATTTATAATATTTTACACCGATAAGATACATTTCTTTTTATTTTTCAATTATAGCGGGGATGTAATTAGAAAATTTATCTAATTTACAGGGACAAAATTTCATTATTGTACAAAGCTGAATTTTCGAATTTTTGAAGTTTAAAACATTTCATTTGAATAAAATTAATTTCAGAAATTTGTCACTTCTCATTAAAGTTAATTTTGATACTTTCGAAAATTTGTCAAATTCATATAAATTCAAAAAAGTGAATTTTCATTGAAAAGTATAGTAATTAAATCCCAGCTAATAAAATCTATGAAAAGATCTTTTACCAGTAATTGACACCGTAAAGTCACAATTTATTTTGCTCGAATGCAATTTTTCAAAAAAGCACCGACCATATTTTTCCTTTCCATAGTTTTATAGGAACTCTGTAAAAATTCAGGGGTTCATGTCAAACGACATTTTTCAAATAAAAATTTCACCTGCAACGGTCCTGTTAGACAAAACTCGAGAAAAAAGTAAACAACGAACTGGACCAAGCAATTTTTAATAAACCCGCTGTACCCAGTAGAGCAGGGTTCAAAGCGTCAGCCAGTAGTACAAGTCAGGATATAGTCAGACGGGTCGTTCATCGATATTGAAACGCTGTCGATGATAATAATTAACAAGTCAATTCGGAGGCGATGTTTTGGAAGTTGATATTAGCTTTGGGTACTGATGCTCGCTAATTAAGGCGATTAATAACGTTTGGTGGCGATAAATTAAAGTACTGTGTTTGATTCGTTTTGTAGGGAGTACAATTTTCCACTTTCCTGAGGAGGCTTTAATGTAAACAGAATTAATACGATATTAATTAATATTGTTAACGTTATATTATGATATTGTAACATTTACATTAACGTAAATAGAATTAACAATTTATTAATATGTTATATTATTTCGGTTAACATGAACAAAATTTATATTATATTATAATATTGCTATATTTAGATTAACGTGATTATAGTTAACATTATAGTATAATATTGTAACATTTATGTTAATATAAGTAGAATTAACATTTTATTATAATGTTGTAATATTTCAACATGAACAATGTTATACTGTAACACTAATAGAGTTAACATTACATTACAACATTGTAACCTATTGTACTAACATAAATAGAATTAACATTTTATTATAACGTTATAATGTATTTCAGTTAACATGGACAAAATTTATAAATTATTATAATATCCTTATATTTAAATTAACATGAATAGGATTAACATTGTACTACAACTTTGTAACATTTATATTAATATGAATTGAATTAACATTATAATATACATATTGACATTAAATTTGACATCCATCTAGGTTAGGTTAACATCCAGGTTGGTTAGCATCTAGGTTAGGTTAGCATCCAGGTTGGCATCTAGTTTAGGTTGTAATTATCAAGTTGTTATATCAAACTGCCATATTTCTAATTTCATATTTTCTTTAAAACAAGGAATCTCGTAAACCTAGCGTTAATTCAGATGGATGTTCGTTTATCAATTGTTAATACGGTTTAA
The DNA here is from genome assembly GCA_945859555.1 of Megachile ligniseca. NCBI lineage: Eukaryota > Metazoa > Arthropoda > Insecta > Hymenoptera > Megachilidae > Megachile > Megachile ligniseca. The sequence goes on from OX243792.1 coordinate 6,232,628, forward strand.
AATCTCTACAGCTCTTGTTCCACCAAATCTCTACAGCTCTTGTTTGCTCGAAACTTGAAATACCCATTCGAATTCGCTGGCACTGCATCCGAATGGAAAAGAGAATATTCGTTACAATTAAATTGAGAGATAAATTTTGATATCCGAAGTTTTAAAATGCATGTTTATGGAGGTTATATTCCCTCGTTCTTAATGCAATACAGTAACCATAAAATATTGAAGACGGCACGTCAATGGGTGTCAACACGAGTATCCATATCGATCCGACAAGCCATAAAACAAGAATTCCGTTCGGTCATCGTGTTTCCTCTTTTTCCTTGAACTTCCTGGCAAAGGCTCGAATCATCAAGTGGACACGATAAGAGGAAGAAGGAGGAATGGAAACGCAACGTGCGACAAGAGATTGACAGAGTAATTATAGAAAAGTGCGCCTCCGAGCGAGCACAGAAAGGCAAAAAAGGAAAGTGAGAGATGATAGAGGAGAAACGACGATTCTCATTTTCTCTAGAGCGTTATTAAAAGAGACAAGGTGCGAGTTTTAAGAAAGCGGCGCAAAAATGGAGGTGTTGCTGTGAAACTTCTAATTTATTCGAAACGAGGTTGCTTTATATAGACTGCGAGACGTAAAGTATGATGAGTGGGTGCGTGCTGAATAAAGGGGCACGAGGACACTTGTGGGCACGCGCGGGCACTGCGGGCACGAGTGGGAACTGAGGAGAATGTAATTTCAGTTTTTTTTAGTGCGAGAATTTGATAATTTGAAAATTTTTTTTTAATGACTCTTGGAATTTATATTATATTATAACAGTATATACTACAATATATTTAATGCACATACTAATTGCAATTATGTTGTACGTTGTTTTTATACCTGCAGTGGTAATTACCTCAAAACTTACATTTTTCCAAGGCAGAATTAATTCACTCCAAACAAACGATCTCCAAACGCATCGATAACTAAAAGGAAATATTAAAAGACAAATAACAACCGCTGCGCATCAGATAACCAAAGAACATCGGAGTTAATTAAAGTTAGATCGAAATCAGATTCATTATGGTTTAACCCAGCCCTATTCATAAATTTCAGTCCGCTCTGGCCAACATTTATCCGAGGATGTATCGGTTCAGAAGATTCTTTTATTCATCGCGAAAGACAAAAATACCGATACTCGATGCGATACAAACTTCGATACAAACAACCGTTCCTTCGTTCGACGAGCAATAAGAAGACGCATTAGCCGGTTTTCATTGACCGAATTTCACCGTGGAAAACTTCGCGTTCCGATTTTATTGTTTCTTGCCGATGCTTTCCGCTCGGCAACGGCCACCGATGGTCGATTAAAGAAAACCGACAACAGGAAAAAGAAACGGGCTTGTTTTCTCGTCGATGTTTCTCGTTACGCGGTGCAGAAAATCGACACGAGGTAATTCGGGATCAATCGCTGATTGATTAGTATAACGGTACGGCTCCCGCAATTTTCGCATACCGTGGTGGCGTATGTAACCGAATTTAAACTAACCTAATACTATGTGATAATTTTATTAACGTGTTAATCGATTAACCTCGACTTGTTGATTTTGTCATTTCAATGTTCAATTCTATTCGATAACTCAATTTTTCAATTCTTCAATTTTTCAAGTTTTTAATTTTTCAATTTTTCAATTTTTCAATTTTTCAATTATTCAATTTTTCAATTTTACAATTACTCAGATTTTCAATTTTTCAATTACTCAGGTTTTCAATTTTTCAATTTCTCAATTCTTTAACACTATTCCTACCACGACCGGTCAAATGACCGTTTTCAAAATTTCGATTCGAATTTCCTGTATACGACGTAATTGAAACGCCTTTAAACTTCATGACTTTTCCTAAAATATGCATATAATACTTTTTTCAATATTTACTTTTTTTTTTATTGTTTATTTTCTGAGAAAAATTAGTAGTCTGTCTTACCTACCACGACCGGTCATTTGACCGGTAGAACGATTTATACCCTTTTGTAATAGTATTCTCTCAGAGACTCAATTCCGAACTTATAAAAATGTTATAAACGAAAGGTAATGCAGTTGTAGCATGATGCTATCCTAAAATGCCTTCCAGGAACTGCTGTACAGCACTTCCAAAAGTTTACAGTTTTCGCTCGCTTATGGGCCTCGCGGTATTTATTCGCCTGATTGGTACCCGAAGCAGTCCAGGACGTCGGGTTTTCTTACACCGTCTTACCTACTACGACTGTGAAATAAATAAAATTATAGGATTCTGAATAAGAGAAACTACATTTTATACTGTATAATTGGCTATTATTTTCATTCTATATTAAAAAATATAAGTTCTCCTAAAGACCGGTCATTTGACCGGTCGCGGTAGGAATAGGTATACGTAAAGTGTCGGTAGGAATAGTGTTAATTCTTCAATTACTCAATTTCTCAATTTCTCAATTTTTCAATTCTTCAATTCGTCAATTTTGCAATTTCTCAATTCTTCAATTCGTCAATTTTTCAATTTTTCAATTTTTCAATTTTTCAATTTTTCAATTCGTCAATTCTTCAATTTTTCAATTTTTCAATTCTTCAATTCTTCAATTCGTCAATTTTTCAATTATTCAATTATTCAATTCGTCAATTTTCCGATTTTTCAATTTTTCAATTCTTCAATTTTTCAATTCTTCAATTCTTCAATTCTTCAATTCTTCAATTCTTCAATTCTTCAATTTTTCAATTTTTCAATTCTTTAATTCTTCAACTTTTCATTTTTGCAAATTCCTAAATCTCAATATCCATAAATATATAAATTTTCAAATCTCTAAATTCGCACATAAAGAACTGAATATAACCACTCGATAAAAATGCATTATATTTAATTATAACATTCGAAATATTATTAACATTCCCTTCGAAACTTGGCAATATTAAAAACTAATTTCCTTTCAGCAATACGCAAAATCTTCGTCAAACGAATAAATCTGTAAATAATGAACACAACTGTGACAGTGAACTATAATAAAAAGTAGTACAACTTCTTGAAAATGAGAACGAAACGAAATTGAAAATGAAATTTAGAATCTGCAATCGAAGATTCCGTTGCGCGATTCAAGTTTAATTTCTCTTCGAATTTGTAGTTGCAGGATTTTCGCGATCTGGTAAACGGAAAAGAAAGGTATTGTGGAAGTTGGTGAAAAATAAGAAGCGCTGATACCGGAAATCGAATCCTGGTTGTTATTGAGTCTGGAAGTCTTGATTCTACAGCATGAAAGGAGCGGAGAAATAATGTTTGAAAGGAACGATTAAATTAAAAAAAAAAGGGAAGGGAGGAAAAAAGAGAATAGTGCTTTAATTACGATACGGTGCTTCCAGTTCAGTCTCTAATGGTTTTAACGAGATTTAGCAGATTAAGGACGAGCGTGTCTGTAAAGGACAGGTTTAATTTATTGGAACTTTCAAAGCCAGAAATATTGTCAATTTCTTGTCAGCGCGAAATGTTAATGAATACCTTATTTGGTGTTTCAATCAAAATCGGCGACCGTCATATAAGAAGCATAACATACATTTTTAATTGCTATACTCGCAATCAGTTATGCTCTTCTTTATTTTCTTCGAACGGTTATGTTTTACTGCTGACCATTTCATTTATTATTGCATATATCATTCAATCTTCGTTTTCTTTCAACTTTACTGCCGGCTATTCATTTTATTATTAATATATTATTTCATCAACTCTCCTTTATTTTCTTTAACATCATTAATTTACGGCTACCTGCTTTATAGTCAGTATATTTTATATTTTTAGTATCATTTGACTGCTATATAAACATTTAATTCGTACTGTTTATTATTTAATTTCTTAATATTTCTAGATATTTACGTCTGCCATATTTCTAGTCTGTGATATCCCTAGATGTACCGTAGTTTTAATCTCTGATATTTCTTAGTATCGATATCCCTAAATCTCGATATTAGATACTGCAATTCCTAGAACGTTTCTAGAACATGATACTTATAGTTCCTAATTAATCCTAGACCGCAATATCGATAGCTTCGAATGTCCCTAGATTGTAATACCCATAGTTTTGAATATCCCTAGACCCGACTATTACCAGTTTCCAATAACCCTAGATCCAAATACGCCGAGAATCAAATATCCCTAGATTAAAATATCTTTATTGCTGCATGTCCCTGGATCAGAATATCCCTAGATTTGAATATCGCAAAATTAAAATTTCTCTAGATTCGAATACCACAAGATTACAAATATCCCTAAATTCGGATATTCCTAGATTCAAATATCCCTAGCTCGAAGTCTCCCTGGATTCAAAAATCCCCAGATTGAAATTTCTCCAAATTCAAATATCCCTAGATCGAAATTTTGCCAGATTCAGATGTCACAAAATTAAAAATATCCCTAGATTCAAATACCACTTGAGATGAATATCTCTAGCGCCGAATTTCCCCAGAAATGAATATCCCTAAATTTGAACATCGCAAGATTATAATATCCCTATATCAGAATTTTCCAAAATTGTAATACCCCTAGAATAAAATATTCGTAGCATCTAATGTCCACAGATTTAAATATCCCTAGATCCCTATATCCGTGTGTTCATACCACTAGATTTACATATCAGTATATTCGAATATTCCTAGATTTTTGAAACACTATATGCACCAGTATGCCTGTATTCTTATATCCCTATATTCTAGATTTCTGTATTCGTAAGTTTAATAACATGGGGAAACCTGTCATTTGAAAATGGAAGCACGTAATAGAAAATTACATACATACCGTGATCAGGATTTTATTTATCGAATTCCTCTTACGTGGTAAGTTTTCATGCGTTTCTTTCGCTACGGCTTATTATCAGTGATTAAAGTGATTGGCTAAAAGGTGGTGACGCGAACTGAAAACCTCTGAATATAAAATGATGTATCATCCGCGTGATTAATGTTCTTCCACCTGCAATCTCGCTCGAACACTCTTAGATCGTTAACCGATCTTAAAAATCACCTAGAAGATCTCACTTTATCATTTAACGTCCATGGCGGCGACCGCGAGGACGTAAAACCTCTTATTTTCCAGTACGCTTCGCTATTTCCTCAAGATTGCGATTAGGGCCCTTAATAACGAACGAATTATAGGGTATTTTATATATTTCGAACCGAGTAGGTTTTCTTGCATCACGGTTAAATAATTCAATAATTTCACGATTTAATGCTAGGTCGTAGTCAATTAAGAAATTACGTTGTAATGGTATTTGGAACAAAGTTGTTCTTTAAAGATTTTTAAGTGTACGCTATTTTTGTAATCAATGGTTTGTTATTGGTAATTTAATTACATGGTAACAGGTTGAATGTATAGTAATACGTTTAATTTGTTAATAGTAATAAATTGAAAGGATTTCACTCGTAGTAATAGAACTGATGATAGCGGTACGTTTTTGATATAATTCAATTACCGGGTCGGCGAATGTATATCAGCGTGATTATACGTGCTTCGCAAATATATGTATGGAAAAGACTGGTGTGATAATTCGTTTGGAACAACGTGAGAAATTCAGGGTGAAATGCCCGCTAGGTGTGTCTTTATCGCTCATTTTCAGCCACCGAACCGTTAACTGAAACTTGGGATTCCAAGTTTGGAATTTAAACATACTGCTCAGAGTATGTACGTGCCGCTTCTTAGCACAGCTGGATAAGAAAATGACGGCCATTTGCAGTGCTACTATACTGTAATGGTAAAATATTGATAAAACCATTCTCAAGTTTTCAAATTTTATTACCTTTCAAACTTTTACAGTTTTCAAACATTTCTCATTTTTATCAATTTATAAATTTACATCTCTGAATATACAAATTATCAAATTTTCCAGTATTTCAATTTTACAATTTTACAATTACTCGATTTTGTAGTGTTTCAAATTTCTAGTCTCTTGGTTGGTTGACTTTGCGATGTTTCAATTTTTCAATTTTTCAATTCGACGATTTTTGACATTTTCAATTCTTCAATTTTTCAATTCGACGATTTTTGAAATTTTCAAATCTTCAATTTTTCAATTTTCAAATCTGCAATTCTTCAATTTTTCAATTTTTCAATTTTCAAATCTGCAATTCTTCAATTTTCAATTTTTCAATTCTTCAATTCTTCAATTTTTCAATTCTTTAATTTTCAATTCTTCAATTCTTCAATTCTTCAATTCTTCAATTCTTCAATTCTTCAATTACTCAATTTTTCAATTCTATAATTCTTCAATTCTCCAATTTTCAATTCTTCAATTCTTCAATTCTTTCATTACCAAAATTTCTAAACTATTAAATTTGAAATTACACCAATCTCAAATTTCAAAATTTTCAATTAACAATTATATTTTCCTCAAATCTCTCTATACTGTAACAATATTTACTTATTTCCTGTAGATACACCATAAGCATCTGACAATATTATTCATCCTTGCACATGGTAGCCAAGATAAAAGAGTCATACCTTCTGTATACCTCCTACCTTGGCCCCCCAGTATAAAGCATATGTCACAAAACGAGTGATTAACTCATACACAAATTTCCGCGATCAACATAATTATCGTTTTAATTACATTACATCATACTAATACATAAGTACATAGTATCTCTTGTCACTGTCACATTTACGTCTCATTTGCTCCGAGTGATGATAAAGCTCTCAGACATATTAAATCTCCCCCCGTAATTCTTCTCTCTCGCATAAACGAACCCCTTAAACGAACAAAATAAGATAAAATAATATCGTAAGACTTTTCTATGCAATTTCACTGCAGTTATGCTTTCTTCGAACGAGCTCCGGAAACTCGTCCCTGCAGCCAGGCCACTGATGGTGTTGGTAGAGGTGTATTGATCGGTGGCTGGTAGAGCGGCACGCTTCTTCTCCCACCCCCATTCACCGGGACCCCATACCGACCCCATCCCCTGGTGTAATCCTTCTTTTTCCTTTGTCTGTGTCCGCGACTCGTCTACCTTTCCTACTGTCACGTCATTCCGATGATGGCCGGTGCCGTTTGTAATTAATTTCGCGCGATAACGACTACGTAGACGTAGCGGGAATCACTCACGGGGAGTTATCGGACTTCTGCAGTTAACGTTGTGGAGAACTTCTCTACTTGTTCGGCTTCAATGTTTTTCTGCTAACTGGGTTCTGGATATCTGTGTAATTTGCGAATTTTCACTTTCTGGGTTCGTGGCTAACTAGATTTATGGGTACAAGGGTCCCTAGATATTTAAATTTATAGGTATTATGGTCCCTAGATAACTAGATATATAGATATTTACATATTTACCTAGATATTTATACCTAGATATTTAGTTATTGAGGAATACTACATCCAGGACCAATATCCCTAGATATTTATATCACTAAGTATCTATGACCCTAGATACATTTACACCTGGAGATTTTTATTTCTATATAATTTTCTGTATAATTTTTTCTATGCCACTAGATACCTATAACCCTAAATTTATAGCCACCAATACAAATACAAATATCCCTAGATACCAATATTTCTAGGTACTAATGTCATTGGTTACCAACACCCCTAGATACTAATATCCCAAAATAACAAAATCCCTAGATAATATCACTAGGTTCCAACATTCCTAAATACCAATATACCAAGTCACCAAAATTTGATAACACTCTTAGATATAAATATTCCTAGACACCAATATCTCTAGAGAGAAATATCCCTAGATATCAATTTTCCTAGATTCCCATATCCCTAGACAACACTACATCTGAATACCAACCTCTACAGATACCAATATAACTCAGAATTAATATTTCTAATACGAATATCCCTAGATACTAACATACCTAGATATCAGTATTCATAAATATCAACAAATGTCCCTAGATATCAATATCCCTAGATCGCAGTACCCCTAGATACCAATATCTGTAGATACAAATGTCCCTAGGTACTAACATATCTAGATATCAGTATTCATAAATATTCAGAAATGTCCCTAGATGCCAATACTCCTAGATATTAATATCCCTAGATCGCAGTATCCCTAAATACCAATATCCGTAAACACCAAAGCCTTTGAATACCAATAAACCTATATATCCCTAGATTCCTAGATCCTTGGTTCCCTAGATCATTATATCACTAGACACCAAAATACCTAAATTGATAAATCACTAGATCCCTATATGTACATCTCCAAATATCTGCATTAAAAAATTACGAACCTAGATTTTCATATCTCTATCTTCCTAGTTCCCTAATTCCCTAGGGACATTAATAGAATATTAAGAAACGTGCAAATTTGAGAAAAATTTCTGAATAACTTTTGTAATCGAAAATAAGAAACCTAAGATTCGTCAATTTGACGGGTTAAATCAAGAGTTAATCGCCGCGAGTATCGATTATCGATCTCCAACAGCATCCACTGAAAATGATCAACAAAGAGCGCCAGCTGATCAGAGATCAGACGGTAAAGCGTTTCTAAAGTTCGTAACAGTTTCCGAACTATCTCCAATCACTCAGACAGCAGGTTTTCAAGCGAACCAGTTAACCAATCCACGTCAGTTCGGTCGTCGTAGCTTGCGAAGCTAAAAAACCGAGGTCCGCGCCCAATCCATTTCACAGTTCGTCTCCCAAACACCTTTTCCCGAGTGTCGTTTCCCGTATCTACGCGTCCCGAACGTATCGAGCAAACTTCCCGGACAGGGTGTGGGACTAGCTGAAAGAACGAACGAGCAAAAAGACGATAGAAAAATATCAGCCCGAGCCACGTTCTTGATGGTCCTGCCAGGAAAAGCGACAGAGTCGTAGCGAGAGAACGTTATTCGCTATAGCTGACACCTAACCTTACTGCCGGTAATTATACAGGGTGTTCTAGTGATTCGAGGAAATGGGACGGGGAGAAAAATGGAGAATGAGTGAAGGGGATTAAGATACAATGCGGAAGGAAAAATATAGGAAGCGGCGAGGAGAAATGAAAAAGAAACGAAGAAAGAAGAGAATAATGAATAAGAAAAAATTATGGAGAAAAGAAGAAATGGAGAAGAAAAGATGAATAAGATATGAAAAAGAAAATAGTGAAGAAGAATAAGGAATACGATTGACAGGAAAAAATGCAGAAAGTGAAATGAATAAGAAACGAAGAAGAAGGAATGAATAAGAAAATAGTGAAAAAGAAAGCATGGAGAAGGAAGAATGAATAAGAGATAAAGAAGAGAACAGTAAACAAGAAAGCATGGAGAAGGAAGAATGAATAAAAAATGAAGAAGAAAAGGATGAACAAGAAAAGATGAAAAAGAAACAATGAAGAAGTAGAGGAGGAAACAATGAACGAGAAAAAATGAAGAAAAAATAATGAACGAGGACAAATGGAGGAGAAAAAAAATAGAAAATAAATAGAAAAGAAGACAATGATGCAGAAAAAGATTAAGTCAATTTTTTCAAATTTTTAGATTGACAAATCTTGAACTTCTCAAATTCTCAAATTCTCAAATTGTCAAATTGTCAAATTGTCAAATTGTCAAATTGTCAAATTGTCAAATCGTCAAATTACCAAATTCTCAAATTATCGAATTCTCAAATTACCGAATTCTCAAATTACCAAATTCTCAAATTACCACAGTCTCAAATTACCAAATTCTCAAATTATCAATTTCTTATATTACCAAAGTCTCAAATTCCCAAATTGTAAAATTCTCAAATTCTCAAATTCTCGAATTCTCAAATTCTCAAATTCTCAAATCCTCAAATTCCCAAATTGTAAAATTCTCAAATTCTCAAATTCTCAAATTCTCAAATTCTCAAATTCTCAAATCCTCAAATTCTCAAATTCTCAAATTCTCAAATTTCCAAATTCCCAAATTCTCAAATCTTAAGTTTCTCAAAATATTGTACTAAACCTTCATATCTTCAAAGTGTCAAATTCTCAAATTCTCAAATCCTCACAATCCTAAAAAATTCTCAAATTTTCATATTTCCTCAACTCTAATCATCCATCCTCCCAATTTCTCAACAACCGAAATTTCCACACATCAATCCCAACAACGTGTATCACGTAACTCGCTTAAAAATGGGATTCGAAATAATTAGGAAATAATTAGTGGTGCAGCAATCGGCACGAATGTCGGTTAAAGGGTTCGAGAAGAGCGTTCGCCACAGGGCAAGTTTGATATCGATATATCACCGTGGTTGTGCGTTAACTCGAGCGGACTCCGCGCGACAGGAAAGGGCAGATTAAAGCGTTACACGAGCCCTGAGCCGACGTAACAGGTGAATTTACGGCGAGGCTGACTTTTATTGCGCTTCCACGTATCTCTGTCTACGTTTCCCGGCAAATTTCACTCTATAATTTCCCTGTCTCTGCGCATTTCCATCGCGGACCGTTTTTCTCGATAACCGCGAGCAAGATCTTCTGATTTTAATGAAACTTCTTACGCGGTGCTACGTTGCCCGAACTACGCTTCTTTGTGCGCTGTTTTGTGTGGCAAGGATAATACGAGGAATAATAATACGACAAATAGTAATGCGAGGAACAATAATACGAGTAATGATACGACAAATGATAATACGAGTAATAATACGGCAAATAATAATACGAGGTACAAGAATATGTAATAAGAGAAATAATAGCAGAAATAACAAGAGAAATAATAATGCAAGTAATAATAAGAGTAATACAGTACCTGTACCAGTATAAATTTTCAGAATTGTTCACGTAAAAGGCCAAATTGTAATTATAATTTATTAGCTACCATGATGCTGTACATAACATTAACACGTGTTAATATCTTGTATTTGCTTTGCTTTGGTCACAGCTTGCTCCGTATACATTGATCACATGCTTTATATCTTTATTTTCCCAAATATCTGTAATTCTTTTCAACTCGGATAATGAGAGTTGTAAACTAGTCTTTTGAGTAGGCAGACATTTTCTATGGCGTTCAAATTTCATCTGACGCGTTATCGATACTCCTAACGTAAACGCTCGTACCCTTAATCGCTCATCACCCACACAATTTATTATCACGGTAACAAATTGCTATGTATATGTTATCAACGTATTCAGCAATAATTTTGCACGACCCAAGATTTTCCATACATGACATAATTATAGCCATAACAGTGAAATTTTACGTGGTCATTCGATGGCCAGATTGTATATGAAGTGCGTCACATACCTGTCGAATGGTATGATTGTGAATGGTATCCTTGCACTATGATTTGTCAGGTGCGTAAATAATCACTACAATATTAAAACAATGAAAGTTGAAATGTTATGTCAATTTGGTATTATGCGTTGACCATGCAAATTGGACTTGAACTCGAAACTGAAGCCTATTAAACATTCGAGTAAAATTGATCACATCTGAAGTACGAATACGTCAAGAGTGCGTCACGAGTGCGTCAAGAGTGCGTCACAAATGCGTCAGGAGTGCGTCACGAATACGTTAAAAGTGCATCACGAGTGCGTCACGAATGCATCAAGAGTGCGTCACGAGTGCGTCACGAGTATGTCAAAAGTGCGTCATGAATGCGTCACGAGTGCGTCAAAAATGTGTCACGATTGCGTTACGAATGTGTCAAAAGTGCGTCACGAGTGCGTCACGAATGCGTCACAAGTATTTAATAATAATTTTGACCTAAAACAATTTTCCATATGACATAATTATAGACATAAAATTGAAATTTTACGTGGTCCTAGTACAGGTTTTTGAATTTTGCAACTTTAGAATCTTCAAGTTTTCTAATTTTTAAACGAAACTTGGTATATTTTAACTTTTAACTGTTTAAAATCTATAGAATATATTAATTTTAAATCATAAGTACTTACAAACTGTAAAATCCACAAATTTTAATTACGATTAATATTTCACATACGACGTAATTAAATAACGTAAAATTAAGATTGAAATTTTAATAATGTAAAATTAAAATTGAACTAATATAATTAAACACGAAATATAAAATTAAAACACGGAATGATGTTATTATAATTAAATAAAGAAGATAAAATTAAAATACGGAATGAATATATTACAATTAAATTAAAGACGTAAAATGAACAGGTGAAATGGAAATACTATATTTAAATAAAGAATATAAAATTAAAATGTGAAATGAAAATTGTATATTTAGCTAAAAACGTAAAATGAAATTATGAAATCACTGCAACATAATTAAAATGAAATGGTAAATGTTAATTTATGAGTAATTAGGTACATTATACTGGAAACCTTGATTATTATGTATGACCCTTAACACAATAAAGACTATAATATTATTTCTTATCAATTCGTTCGACCCATTCACAACTTTTCTATTTTAAATTTCAAATTTATTTAGATCCTTCTGTTCTTTATCAAGATAAAGAATTAATGTGTACATTAATTTATATTTTATCATTTGTTTATTTTTTTGTTGTATTTAAAATTTATGTTCAGTATTTTGTTGTATTTTACTTTTAAATTATATTTAGCTATATATTATTTAAAACCTATGTTAACTGTTACGTAATATTTCATTTTAAAATTGCATCCAACGTACAATTTACCATCGATAACAGTTATCAACTGATAACTGATTAATAACCGCAGACACATTTTTCATTCACCGCACTCGACAGTGAATGATTTTTGCATTATTCGATAAAGAATATCTACCGGTATTACAAATCGACCCATGATACGAAGGGTATATTTGTACCTGAGAGATGAGCAGAAGAAGCGTTGAAAAATTTCCGACCATCACGCCGCAAAAATATAAAGTGTCGTTTCAAATGGCGGTTAAAGTGCTGGTTTTATGGAATGACAACCGAGAGAACGGTTTTTGAGTTTTTCTGTTATAGTAAATGGGGTGGAAATAATAACACCGTTTCTTGCTGTTAAAACGAAACGAATTTTGTTCCATTTCTTAAATGGAACCTTACATTGCTGTAATAATTACAGCAATAACAATTGTATCAATTATACGCGACAGTTCGCGAGCTACATCATCATTACTATAAATTATATGTCCATGTAAATAACTTTACAGAGTAAAAAATTTTGTTTCAAATAAAAATTCACCACATTTTGTAAAATTTAAATTAAATAAAATAATTTTGATAAATCGGATTTAGTTTAAACGTGTCAACATTCTTCACAGGTGACAATATTCCAAATTCAATTTTTAAATTTCATTGCTTTAAATCTAAGCATTGTACAAAATTGTTTCAATTTGTCGGAACAATTGTGTAAATAAAATTCGTTTATTCGTAGCAAATGAATTCGTTTATTTCGTTAAATTGTTCCCTAGTTCCATAAATGAAACGCAAACTTGTTAAACAAATTTAATAGTTTCAAATTATTTTTGCAGTAATTACTGAAAAACGCTGGTTACAAAAAGTAAACTGATATATACCCGGTATTATACTTTGTTTGAAACGCGCAAATTACTTTCGGGAAAAATGCTACAGCTTTTGAAGTTTTTTTTTTGTTTCCCTTGTAAAAGCAATCAGCGATATATTTGAATAACCGGGAAATTGACTCGGCTTTAAAAGAAATTTGTTCAAATATTGAGTTAACTGTTATTGGAAATCGAGCCAGAGGAGAAATAATATTATAGAATAGCAAGAATAAATTTTACCTGCTCCCACCGTATTGCATTTTATTTCGCTAAAAAAAACAATCCAGGTGACTGGAAACATTTATTCACCTATATTGAAGTATCTCGTTCTCCGAATCAATATCGTGTAAAAATCGTGTATCAATTAGTGTATTCAAATGTAACTGTTTCGAGTTACTGAACGATGATACGATTTTTCACGCGACAAATAGTTGTAACGAAAGGGAAAGGTATTTCATTGCTGTTTGATAACAAGTTTTCAGGTTTTCGAGTTTTCAAGTTTTCAAGTTTTCAAGTTTTCAAGTTTTCAAGTTTTCAAGTTTTCAAGTTTTCAAGTTTTTAAGTTTTCAAGTTTTCAAGTTTTCAAGTTTTCAAATTTCAAGTATTCAAGTTTTTAAGTATTCAAGTTTTCGAGTTTTCAAGGTTTCAAGTATTCAAGTATTCAAGTATTCAAGTATTCAAGTATTCGAGTTTTCAAGTTTTCATGTTTTCATGTTTTCAAGTTTTCAAGTTTTTAAAGTATTCAAGTTTTCGAGTTTTCGAGTTTTCAAGGTTTCAAGTATTCAAGTTTGCAAGTTTTCAAGTCATCAATTCTTCAAATTTTCAATTCTTCAATTCTTCAATTATTTAATTTTCCAATATTGCAATTATTCAATTTTTCAATTCGTCAATTATTTAATTTTCCAATATTGCAATTATTCAATTTTTCAATTCATCAATTATGTAATTTTCCAATATTGCAATTATTCAATTTTTCAATTCGTCAATTATTTAATTTTCCAATATTGCAATTATTCAATTTTTCAATTCATCGAGATAATCCTTGTATTAGTTTATTATTCATTATTTATTTACTTTTGTAGTTGAGTTTCAATTTAAGAATCTGCTCTACTGTCCAAATATTTCGAGTACTGTTTTTGGGGATTTTTCTGGTGGATACATTTCGGTTCTTGTTTATCTTACGTTTGTTCAGGAGAAACAAGCACACGTTTGGTTTCCAAAAATGCGACTTAAGTTCAGTATTTTAAAGGCAATATTTCGTCATATTTTTAATATGACATTTAATTTTTCAATATAGTTCCGCCTATAATATTTCAACCTTAAAATAGGCGTAGCAAACAAACGTTAATCCCGCGTCCAAACAGCAAATATCATCTCGTTTTATTGCCGTGACACGATTCGAGGACATCCGAAGGTGTTCGATGAGCGAAAAGAGGGCAAAGAAACGGAGATGCTGACGGGTCGTTCCGTTTTCTGTCTCGATGCTCGAACTGCAGAAATAATGCACGAGGCTGGTAACGAAGAGGAAAGGTCAGAGGTCGGGGTTTAACCTTCTGCTTCGCTTCGTTTCGTTTGGACGATAGCTGCGCCGAGAAAAGAGGGATGGTCCTGGGGACAAAGACTGGTCGTCACGGTTCCTGAATAATTGGAACGCGGTTGGATGAAAGAAGTTGACTTTGTTTCGCGAACGCGGAGAGGAGACTCGTTTTTATATTTTCTTTCTCAATTTCTGAACACGTTGATATACGGGGTGTGCCAGGATCTGATATAAAAATGGGCGAAAAAGAAAATTCTTTTCAATTTTTGAGAAAATCGTTACACGACGGCAATATAACGAAACTCTATTAAATTTGACTGAATACAGTAATATTCATACTTCAGTTAAAAATGTTCCCTCACAAAATTAATCAGTAATATCTTAGTTAAAAATGTTCCCTCATATAATCAGTCCAATGTACACGAAGGCCATATAACGAAACTCTATTAAATTTTCCTGAATGAATACAGTAATATTCAACTTCAGTTAAAATTGTTCCCTCACAAAATCAATCAGTAATATCTTGGTTAAAAATGTCTCCCCACAAAATCAATCCAATGTACACGAAGGCCATATAACGAGATTGCGCCGTGTTTGACTAAATGAAACGTTCTGTCGGCGAAAATAACAGCGAGTGTCGAAGAAAAAGTGGCTGGAACGTCATTAAAATTGCGTTTACAAGTGGCAATAAATCGAAGGTCGGGGTTAAGAGGTGGATGTTTAGTATCGGCGATAATCCGAATTAACGTGGGTCGCATTTGTTCGCGCATCGGCAGTTTTAACGGATGGAAATAAAAGAGATGGTACAGAATAATCTGGTGTGGGAAGTGTCATAAAATGATCGTAAGAGAATCTTATTGGAGGTGACCGCGTCGTAACGAAATTCTAACAGAACTTTATTATTGACTACAGGTATTTCGAGTGCTTTTAACACGTTCGCTACCAACATTTGCCTGAAAAGTCGTAAAATAATATTAGCTTCGGACCATGCAGGTAGTTTACATGTGATACTATTTTTTATACGACGGTTCGAAACGAGCTTCGCATGTTAGGTTAGGGAATACGTCGTAAATATGTGCGTACGTTTGTATATGACGTATGCTATCAAATAAAAACTTATATGGTTTTTCGGTGGAAATCGATGTATCCAATATTCACCTACAATTTGTACAGAATTCTGTATATCGTAATTTAGTTACGTGTTCTTATACATTTTTATGATACTGAAACGATATTGCAGGAATATTTATCAATATTGAAATCATTTTGTCAGGATTTAATCCTTTGCAGTCTTATGTCGACTCGACATTTCTCTTGGATCTAATTAAGATAAATATACTATTATCTGAATATTTGATGAATTGAAGAATTGCGTTTCTTTCGATAGGAGTTAAACGACTGTTCTCGTGAAATAAGTATAAATGATTTCTTGTAACGTGCAATAAGAAGTACAGAAGTACCGCATTGTCCGAAATTCGTTCGCATAACCTCAAACGCTGCTGATGCTGCAAGCCTCGAGTGGCGAGCTGCCATTTTGTTAACCGGCAAAAATATCAGAATCCCGTCCCTTCTGTCCTTTTTACGACCAGTCGGGTCCGTGTCGACCTTCGTTCCGAAGATATTACGCTTTGCTGAATGAAATCCTCCTCGTTGGACCAAGAAAAAAAGGTGTCCGTTCTTCTACGGGACAAAAAGCGGACACTTATGGCGTAATATATCGTTCGTTTCCACGGTGTTTGCAGACTCGTTTGGAGACATTGTTGGCTCAGAGTGTGGCTGTTGAAATTACGTAAATAAATTTGTTTTTGGGGAGACTCAGCGAAGTAATTGAGTTGGTGGTTGTTTGCAGGTGAATATCGAGGTTGTTATAGTAATATTTAATGGTGACATCTTGATTGACGAGGAGTAAATAGGAGGAATGTAAATTACTTACATCCGTTTCATTATAAATGTAGTTCTCGAAGATGAAATCGAATTGACACGAATCGTCGATCGATAATGCTTGAGACTTTCAGAATCTTGAATTTTTGTATTTAGGGATAGGGGATTGGAGACTGGGGATTTGGAGATTTGGGAAATTTAAGAATTTTAGGATTTGGGGATTTGGGGATTTAGGGATATAGGGAATTAGAGATTTCGAAGTTTAGATATATAGGGAGTTTTGGGAGTTCAAGCAATTTCTGGAATTTTGGAATTTTGATACTTTGAAATTTTGGAAATTTGGAATTTTGATATTTTGAAATTTGGAATTTTATAAATTTGGAAATTTGAAAGTTTGGAATTTTGGAATTTCGAAATTTGAACATTTTGAAATATACAATAGTAATATAGTAGTATAGTAGTATAGTAGTACAGTAAAATAGTAAATCTCAAAGTCTTAACTACAAGTACTCCAAAACTCGCTCTCTCGAAATTTCAAAATCCATAATTTCAACAATTCGCAGTGAAATAAATTGGCAAAATAAACCAGCCAAAACATCATCGAAATTCCAGGGTATAAAATTCTGCAAACACAGAAGTCGCAACCGTGAAATACTCTCCACATTCCGAACAGCTCTCAGCGTCCCTGATTGCATCGGGTCGAGTTTAAATGGCGCTCTCCTGGTTTTCTCATCAGCATAGCAAAGGCATCATCTCATTATGCTTCATAACAGTTTCCATCTCTGCGAGGAAGCCGATCGACAAATTCCATCGTTCCGAGTGTGCTTCGCAAGTTGCAAAAGAAGCGTGTACCTGAAAAGGGGACACCTCGAAGGGAAGCGTAACTAACGCAATTAGCCCGAGTATCGGGCTGCTTGATTACCTCTTCAATCATTGTCGCGGCAAACAAAGAAGAAGAACGGGAAAAAACGGGTGCTTGTCAAACGGTTCAGAAAGAAATGATAAGGGAACGCGGTGACAGGGTTTGCAACACGGGCAAGCTTTAAGCAGGGATATGATGGACAACGAAATTAATCTCTCAGAGCAATCAGGTTAACGTGATAACACCGGGCAAAGTAGACGTCGCGTAAATTCAGAAGCCGGCTCAAACGAGAAGAAATTAGCTTAGCCTTTCGCTGATATTTTTACCCAATTAACGCGCTACCTTGGTGTTAGGTACACGAGAGCCAAAACAGCAGCTCGGTTTAATGTTTCCGGGTGCTTTGCTTTCTTCGGCCGAGAAACACATGATATCTCCACTTGATTTTTTCGTTGCGGAACGTTGTGAAATGGGGAAACTGGAACGGAGGAATGACGAAATAATTGCGTTTTAGAATGGTGGAGTGGGAATAGTGACACGGTAGGGTAGAATAGTGAAATTTTTTAATAGTCAGATGGTAAAGTGGTGAAATGGTAAATGGGAAAGAGATATATTGATAAACTGGCAGATTGGTAGATTGGTAGATTGATAGATTGGTAGATTGATAGATTGGTAGATTGATAGATTGGTAGATTGGTAGATTGGTAGATTGATAGATTGGTAGATTGATAGATTGGTAGATTGGTAGATTGATAGATTGGTAGATTGATAGATTGGTACATTCTCAGGATTGTAGACTGGAAGATTGGTAGATTGGTAGATTGACAGATTGGTAGATTGATGAATAGGTAAATTTATAAATTGGTGAATTGGTGAAGCAGTAAAATACTAGAATATGTAGAAAAATATTAAAATAACGGAATGGTAGTATAGTAGTATAGTAGTGTATTAGTATAGTAGTATAGTAGTATAGTAGTATAGTAGTATAGTAGTATAGTAGTACAGTAGTACAGTAGTACAGTAGTATAGTAGTATAGTAGAATGGTACAATACTAAAACAGTAAAGTAATATAAATAATAAAATAATAAAAACAATAAAATTATCTCATAAAAGATGGTAAAATAAAAGTGCAATAAATCAGTCGAGCAATAAAATACTAGAGTGTCAGAATACAAAATTGTAGAATACAAAAATAATAAAAAATGTGATAAATTGATGAAAATAAAATAATCAGATATTACAAAGCACAGAAATAAAATTTTATGATAGATCGTTCAAGAGTATAATAAGAAACTAGTTGAACAATAAAATTCCCTAGAACCTCGTAAGTGCAGGACCCCAATATAAAAAAAAACTAAGAAAAGTCGAATTTAATTTTAATATTATAATTATAAATATTTGAAGAAGTATATTTATAAATGTTCGAATAAATATAATTGTAGATAAGAGATGTTAAAAATGAAACGGGGATTATCAAAGGTAACAGTGGACAATTTTTCCGGCAAACAGAAGAAGTTAATATCATCCATTGCGTAATACACCCTGACATTTTCCATCTGAACGATTTCTTACTGGACGTCACTCAATCTGTCCGAGGCAAGAAGCTAACTCGACACCATCTTCATATACAATATCTGGAAAAACATTTTCCATCCAGATAACGATTTCGAAGAAGTTCGTGCAATCTTGCCAGCCAACGGAGAAACGTAATTCCACAGAAATAGATAATACATCCTGACGTCTTTTATTTGGATGACATTTCTGCATGGGCTACGGTTGATCTTTCCAACAAGAAGATACTTTTGGAACCATTTAACTTTCCGCGCTGGGTCGTATCATAACAAATGAATTTCGTCGAGACGATGCTCTTGACATTATTTGGACATATTAAACTGCATCGGAACGGTGATGCAGTTTATCTGTTAAGTTTATAATTTGATGAAGGTAATTGTAGTTTGATGGTAGTTGAAGATTTTCTCATTTTTTAATCGATGTATCATTAAATTTTCAATTTTTTGAAGTGTCCCAATTTTCAGGGTTTTAATTTTGTCATCATTCACTTTCAATTTTCAGTATTCTCATTTTTCTAGTTTATCATTTGGCACATTCATTTTTTCAACTTTCCAAATTTTCAATTTTCTAACTTTACAATTTTCTCAAATGTCACTTTACATTTTTCTCAAATGTCACTTTCAATTTTTCAATTTTTCAATTTTTCAATTCTTCAATTTCTCAATTTTTCAATTCTTCAATTTTTCAATTTTTCAATTTTTCAATTCTTCAATTATTCAATTCTTGAATTTTTCAATTTTTCAATTCTTCAATTTTTCAATTTTTCAATTCTTCAATTTTTCAATTTTTCAATTTTTCAATTTTTCAATTCTTCAATTTTTCAATTCTTCAATTCTTCAATTCTTCCATTCTTCAATTCTTCATTTACAACTTTAAATTTTTCAATTTTGCAGCTTCCTCGTTTCCCAATTTTCTCACTTTCCATGGTCAGTTTCATAATTTCCAATTTGCTCATCATCCACTTTGAATTTTTCAATTCTCAACACACCAATTGTCAAATTTTTATTCGTTTTACTTCCCAATTATCAAACTTTCTCATTTTCCAACTAATTTCACTTACCATTCCTATAATTCCAGTCTCTCTATTTTCTAATTTTTAAATTTCCCAAATTTGAAAATATTAACACTAAAAATTTCAATTACGCTCGGATTTCAGTCAAAATCTACGTTATCCAGGTAACCGCTGGAGGCTCAATTTCCTATGCTCGACATTCTCGAGGGGATCCGGAAGTGCTGCGAAAATTCTGAATTAAAGTGAAACTTTAACCAGGCAGATATGGCTGTATGGTTGATCGCTAAGAACTCTTGGGCAAAGAATCCGGTTTGGGAATCCCCGAGACACGTAACCGGCTTCGTACACCGCTCATCAACTACCTGGTGGTTAGTTTTAACAAGGTAGCAAGAAACTTTTCCCCGGGTTAGGTATATTAATTATCGACGGTGGACATCGTGGTGGGTTTGTTGAATGACAACTATTCGTGGAAAGCCGCGTTCTTGTGTGGGTAAAAGAAGAACAGTGTTTTGTCGAGTTTCCTGTTTGTTTGCTGGATGGTCCGAGTGAAGTTTGCGGTTATGGTTGTTGTCCGGGACAAATTTTCTGATTAACTGCTACTAACTGTAATTGGGAAATTTGCAAGTTTCAGAATTGATGAAAATTAACATTTATTTTAACTTGATTTTAGTTGTGAACTGAAATTGATATGAATTAAATTTTATTTAATATTAAATGTTTGTCGATGACGATTTATGTAAATAACAAAGACAATTTATTTTGATTAAATTTCATTGCATTTTAATATTTGTCAATGATAATTTGTTAAAATTTTGGAAGTAAATTAGTTTGATGAAATTTCATTGCATATTAATATTTGTCGATGACAATTTGTTAGAATATTTGAAATAATTTATTTTGATTAAATTTTATTGTTTATTAAATATTTGTTGATGACAATTTGTTAAAATATTTGAAATAACAAATTAAAAATCCCTAAACTACCAAATCACTAGGTTAAAATATTCCTGAATTCTCAAATCCCAAAGTTTCAAAATCCCTAAATTCTTAAATCTCAAAATCTGAAAATCTCTAAATTCTTAAATCCTCAAATCCCTATATTTCCAGGTTCTGTTCAGATTTATAAAAGTAACTAGAAACACATTATATTCTTCGCTCAAACTTTGGTAATTACGTTAACCACAACATCACCACAATTTTTATATCACCACTTGTACTATGACCCTATTTCAATATTTTATCATACTTAGTGGAACATTTTCCCAGCTCAAAGTACGCTATCCGAGTAAAATATTGATCGAAGGGATTTCGAAAGTTGAAAAGGTGAGCCAGTTTTCGTCGGGAAAGAGGCAGCGTAGATTTTGGTCGATCAACACCAGGAGCAAAGTTCAGTTCCGAAGTTTAATCGAGGTTGTCGAAATTGACCAAGTCTCGTCTGTGACCTGGTTGCATATTTTATTCAAAATCGTCCGTCGCGTTTGTCCTGGCAAACCGAAAGATCGATAACGGTTTCCGCCTCGGTTCTTCCACCTTCATATGAGCGTATAAGCATCATCTTCACATAAGCATCGTGATCGTGGAACTGTAAAACGTATGATGTATGTGAACTTGAGAAGTTTCCTTGACTTCGATTCTTGAAACGAGATATTCCAAAAAGGCAAAATCATAGCTCGAAGTTTCTTCATTTTTTTCACGTGTTTCCAAATTTATATTTTTAGAAATTTACACTAGGGATTTTAGTGAAACAGTGAATTCAAGCTTCTTGCACTATATTGCAAAATTTCAAAAATGAAATTCGAATACGAGTAAATTTCTTAATCTAACCGCACTAATTTTATTCTGAAATGCATCAAAGATGAAATAGAAAATGAAACTTGAATAAGACAGGAGAGTTAAATTTCTCGACAAATCCTCGAGATTAGAGTGCCTTGTCGACGATTCCGTCTAACAGATCCAACGTCTTAGAACCGGGAACATACGGTATTAGAACAGGTGATCCACCGAAATGGGTCGATAATGGGCAGATTCGGTGGAGTCGCGGGAAACAAGGATTTCGTGATGGGAATCTCGCGGTGGGCTGCACGCAACCAGCGATTCCATTGGATCGTTTAATTATGTACGTTTGATTACATTCGTGGCCAGGGAAATGTTTACTTGAGAACTAGTCCCATACAAGGTGTCGTATAATTAGCGACAAGATAGATGGCGATTCTATTAGGCTGTTGCATATGGAATGACCAATTCCGAGATATTCTGATTTGCAGGATTAATCAGAGAATGTTAAATTCAAAAATTTGCTATTTCATGTTAATGACAGATTTTTGATAATTAATATAATGATAATATATTATACTGTAATATGAAAGTCGTGCATATTTCAATTTTTGAAATTTCAAGTTTTCGAAATTTTGAGCTTTCAAATTTTGGAATGTTCGAGCTTTTAAGTTTTCAAGCTTACGAACTTTGGAGCTTTTGAGTTTTGGAGGATTTAGAGTTTTTGAGTTTTGGAAGCTTTTCTGCGTTCGAGCATTCCAGATTTTTAGTATTCCAATTTTCGAACTTTGGAGCTTTCAAGTTTTCAAATTTACGAGCTTTTGGGTTTTGGAAGCTTTTGAACCTTGAAACTTTCAAGATTTTGAGGATTCTATTTCGTGATCTTTCAAGTTTTCGAATTTTTAAGCTTTCAAGTTTTCGTAGTTTTGAGCGTTCAAGTTTTGGAATTTTGAAGCTCCCAAGTTTTCGAACTTTTGAGCTTTCAAGTTTTCAAACCTTTGAGCTTTTGAATTTCAGAAGTCTTGGCACTTTCTATCTTTCAAGATTTCAGTATTTCAATTTTCGAACTTTGAAGTTTTTGAACCATCGAGCTTTCAAGTTTTTAAGCTTTCAAAATTTGACGTTTTAATTTTGACATTTAATTTTGCAAGTTTTGGAGTTGCAAATTTTCAAATTTTTAATTTACAAATCTTCGAATTCTTCAAATTCCCTAAATTGCCAAATTTCCAGCTTTCTTTATTATCATGTCATAAATTCCTGTATTTTTTTATCTAGTTACTTTCCAGATTACTAAATTCCTAAATTCCTAGGAATTTAGTAGTCGGTGTACCAAACCGCAATATTTACATATTCATAAATTTCCGTTCCAAATATTAAAATCTCAAATCCTAAATATTCAAACATGTCCAAAAATCAATTTCAAACTTCGCGCCACCTTTTTGGCGCGATATTTAAACTAGCCTCAAAACGACGCTACGTGAGATGTGAAACGAAAGCATCGTTATTGACGTGAATCACATACTCCAAAATAAAATACACAATTAAAATCAAAGTTATAAATTTCCAATAATTATCGTCACAGTACATAGCAACAGTAATTAATTAAACCTAAAGTGTCTAACAATAACCTCGAAATGATCATACGTGTTCTTACTCCTGGCATTGTTCCGCGGCGTGTTAATACACTCTCTGCACACATCAAATTCAAGCGAAATCACTCTACACGATCTACTAGAGCTGTCCAGATAGAGCATATGCATCGGAAGGATAAAATACATAGGACGTTGGTCAGCATACGAAATGAAGTGGCACACGTTTCGGTCGTATCCTTTCAACGGACATCGCGATGTCCGTTTGATCGGTTTCCACGAAAAGGATATTGGTATATGTGTTCATACACGCGCGTGTATGTCTGCTGCACACACATTCACGATCGATGTGTATGCAGTATTGTTTCGCTGACGGCACTCGTTCTTCGTTCGCCGCCTTTTTTCTGACGCGTCGTTTTTACGCTCGAGCATTACGAACGTCATTTCCATCACCGCCCTCCTACGGAGGACAAATAAAAAATTTCAGTTTACAACGTTTCGATCAATTTTTGGCATTTTGTTTCTCGTGGATACTTCTCGGAAGATCAGGCTTTGCGGGAATGCTTGGGTATTTTTGTTATTGGACGTAGTATAATTTTATGGAAGTTTCGATTTAGCGACGAGTTGAGAGCCACTGTATTTATGCGAATGATTTTTGCGAATGTTCTTTGGTTTTCTGTAGTGAGGTGGTACCGAGAGGATGGGGATTAGCTCATTTTATTTTGAGTTTTTTCAGAATTTCAGAATTTAAGATTCCAGAATTCCTATATTTCCAAATTACAGAATTACAGAATTACAGATTTCCAATGTTTCAGAATTCTAGAAATCGAGAATTGGAGAACTCCAGAATTCCAGAATTCGTAGGTTTCAAAATACCAGAATTTCCGATTTCCAAAGTTTCAGACTTCAGAATTCCAGAATTCCAGAAAGCGAGAACTCGAGAATTCCAGAATTCCAGAATTCCAGAAAGCGAGAACTCGAGAATTCCAGAATTCCAGAATTCCTATATTTCCAAATTCCAGAATTCGAGAAATCGAGAATTTGGGAATTCCAGTTTCAGAATTCTAAAATTGCAGAATTCCAGAATTCCGGAATTCCTATATTTCAAAATTCCAGAATTTCAAATTTCCAGTTTCAGAATTCTAAAATTCCAATATTCCAGAATTCCAGAATTTCGGAATTCCCACATTTCAAAATTCCAGCATCTCAGATTTCCAGTTTCAGAATTCAAAATTCCAGAATTCCAGAAATCGAGAATTCAAGAATTCCAGAATTCCAAAATTTCAGAATTCCAAAATCCCAGAATTCCAAAAATCCAGTCCCAGAATTCCAGAGTTCGAAACTTCAAAAATTCCAGAATTGCAATATCCCAAAATCAAAAATTTCCAAATTCCAGAATTCCAAAATTCAATATTTCATGATACCAAAATTTCCAAATTTCAATATTCCGAATTTCCAAGTTCTCAAATCCGTAAATTCCAACTAACCAACTGAAACATGCAATTTCTCAAACTTCAAAATTCCACCTACCCCAATAATCAACTTTCAAAATTAATAAATTCACATAATAACAATTGAATAGTCTATAAATTTATCTCAGCTTCCATAAAACGAAATAGCATTATACATTCAACGTATCGAAAAGCAATATTTCATACGTAACAATGTAACACGAATGTACAGGAATATACAAATATATACGTTAAATAATAAAGCAGTGCCGTTTAAATACTGCAAACAGAAATTCTTTGCGACTTTAAAGGAGCGAATCGAACAAAGATTCACAAAGCTCCCGATATCGGCGCCGTTTCAATCGCTTCCGTTTCCATCGCCCGTTTCCCCCTGGCTGTCTTCTGGAGCTCATTTTAACAGGGGGGTCTACAGAATTCAAAGAACGTGTCGCAAATCGAATTATGCGGCAACAATACTGAACCGTTCTTTGACACTCGGCGCGTAAAGTGCAGCGATCATCCGATTTCCTTCGCTCTTTTCTGTGGAAACTTCTTTGAAGTGTATCGATACGTTTCGTTGCTTAAACGAGCGTGTGTTTGCCTTTACAATCGATTTTATCGACCATAATCGTGAAAGCGAACTAAATCGTAATTCCTTTCATCATTCTCTTCGGTACGAGCTTAATTCTTCGATGAACTTTTCGTTGGAAAAACGAGTGTTTGATGCTCTTAATTTTATGAGGACAAAATTTCATTTATCTAAAGTTTTCAATTTTCGAATCGCTGTATTCCCTGTCCCCCTATTTTCTTATTTTCTAATTTCTCAATGTCTCAATTTCATAATTTCCCAGGTTTCGAATTTTCCAATATTCCAATTTCCCAATTTCCCAATTTCTCAATTTTCCAATTTCCCAATTTTCTAATTTCCTAATTTCTCAATTTTCCAATATTCCAATTTCTCAATTTTCCAATTTCCCAATTTTCTAATTTCCCAATATTCCAATTTCCCAATTTCTCAACTTTCCAATTTCCCAGTTTCTCAAATTTCCCAATTTTCTAATTTCCTAATTTCTCAATTTTCCAATATTCCAATTTCTCAATTTTCCAATATTCCAATTTCCCAATTTCCCAATTTCTCAAATTTCCCAATTTCTCAACTTTCCAATTTCCCAGTTTCTCAAATTTTCCAATTTCCCAATTTTCTAATTTTCTAATTTCTCAATTTTCCAATCTTCCAAATTCTTAATTTTATAATTTCCCAATTTCCCAAAATTCTTAATTTTCCAATCGCTATATTCCCTGTCTCTCTATTTTCCCATTTCCTAATTTCCTAATTTCCCCATTTGCTAATTTTCCAATTTCCCTATCTCTCTATTTTCCACTTTCCCATATCCTTAATTTCTCAATTCTCCACCTTCCTCATCTCCCTTTTCCTCATTTATATTAATCTCTAATTAAGTATAATCACAAATCACTATATAATACAAGTATCACTATCAGTTTGCCTCAAAAGAAAATTTCCTCCCCCTCCAAAAATTGACCACATTAAATAGCCTTGACCTTCAAATCAAAATTTTTGATCACAAACATTGCCAAAACTTTCTACAACATACAAGCTCTTTAGTCAGAGCGTGCGAAAAAAAATGTTTTCAATCCACCCTAATCACCATACATGTTCACGCAAACTCGCAGTGTTCTCCAAAAGCGCTCGAACGAATTAAACCGAAAGCACTGTTACCGTTTCATATTGTTTTAGTCGGAATTAGTGGCTCGTCGAGGCTTTTCAATCAAACTGAACCGTAACGAAATGGTTAGAGCCTATTCGGTCCGTTATCATGAAAAGGACGAGCGATGAATGGACAAGTTGACCCTATTGTGACCCTTTCTTCCAGCGATTACAATCGCAGCATCCGAAACGAGGGGGTTGGTTGCACGACAGCCACGCCTAACTGCCACCTATGGGGTGGTAAATCGTGGCCTCGTCGTCTAATTCCAAATAATTCTCACCCCTACCTTCTGTCCTCTACCCACGAAATGCTTTTACCTTGCCACACACACACACACACACACACACACACCGTGAAATTCCTCTGACTAGCTGGCTGGCTCGAGATGCTCCCTGCAGATGCTGCAAATCACCCAGACAAAACAGTCATCCTCCTCCTATAAAGTTTGCTTCGTGTCTGGCTTAAAGGCCGTTTCGAGGAACCCCAACATACCCCCTGGTGCCATTCTCAACCCCTTCTATCACCCGGTCGCGTTACGGGACCGTGTGCAACTTTGCAGGTGGATAGGGATTCGAAAAATTTCGTACACTTTACGGAGTGTTATCTTGTGCACTTCTGGGAGATGTAGTTTCGGGTATTTGACATTTTTTTATTGTTGAGTATGCAGATTCATATGTTTATGTTAGAGTTATAAGTTTGTAGATTTTCATATTTCCAAATTTCTAAATTTCTAAATTACTAAATCGGTAAATTACTAGGATACGAAATGCTTAAAATTGTGAATTTTTTAATTCTCAAATTTAAATTTTCAATTTCCACGTGTCCAAAAATATTTCCCAATTTCCTAATTTCCCAATTTCTCAATTTCCCAATTTCCTAATTTCCTAATTACCCAATTTCCTAATTTCACAAGTTCTCTATCTCCCTATTTTCCTATTTTCTAATTCCCTAATTTCCCATCTGTTTTATTTTTCGATTTCCCAATTTCCCAACTCTTTAATTTCCCAATTTCTCAGTCTCCTAATTTCCCAATTTCCTAATTTCCTAATTTCACAATTTTTCTATCCCCCTATTTTCCTATTTTCTAATTCCCTAATTTCCCATTTGCTCTATTTCTCAATTTCCCAGTATCGTAATTTCCTAATTTCCTCACTTTCTAATTTCCCGAATTCCTAATTTCCTAATTTCCCAAATTCCCAGTTTCCTAATTTCCCAATTTCTCTATGCCCCTATTTTCCTATTTCCTAATTTCCTGATCTTCCCATTTTCCAAATATCCAAATTCCTAATTTCCCAACTGTCTAATTTCTCCACTGCACAATTTCCAAATTCCCAACTTCCTAACTCCCCAATCTCCCTAATTCCCAACTTCCTAATTTCCCAATTTCCCAATTTCCTAATTTCTCCACTTCACAATTCCCAGCATGACCATACTGAAATTGATTCCCACCACGATTATTTTGTTAAAATGAACGATTACCACCCTATAACCTTCACAAATGAATAAAAGCAAATAAGCTTGAAAATGCGAAGCGGTTCTAATTCAATATCCAGAACACTCATCACCATGTAACCCACCAGCTTTTTACCAAATGCCACAGTTGCTGTTCCCGCGAAACTCCACCGACTGATCATGCACGAGAACACGTCGATTCTGCACGGTATGCTAATCGGCCAAAGCGTGTGTAACGTAACGATGCAGAATTTCGAGGTTAAATGTGCCGCATCCCGGACAACGTTGTTCGAATTCGCAGCGACCTGGCGCGCTCCGAAGCCGGACCGTAGGGAACGCCTGCCCCTTTGCCCGCCCTCTGCCCGGCCCGCGTACACCCGACGCTCTCGCCCGGTCGGGGGTGTTTACTCGTGAAACGCGATAATTAACCGTTGAAAACGCGGTTAACTGTTCCCTTTGCAACCGGCGTGTGTCGTCGACGCATCTGAGCTTCGTCGGATCTCTCCTGCGAGGGCCGCCGTCTTTTGAAATTTCCTGTATTTAAATATCTCGCGATACTTTGTAGCTGGTATGCATGTGCGCCGTGCAAAAGAGAATGGACGCTCTCATGAAAATTCATATCCTTAATGGATTTTAAAATTTTTGTTTCTGTGTTGCGTTTTTGCGGGAGAATGAATACGTTCAATTTTATTCGCAGTGTATGATGTATTATATTTAGTAGTATAGTACTTGTATGGTGGTATAGTATCGTATTTGTGTAGTTGTATAGTGCTGTAATATGGATGTAGTACTAGTGTAGTATGGTATTACTATACTGTAACTATTACTTTACTTCTGCAACTATACTGTAACTATTACTATACTTCTACAACTATACTGTAACTATTACTATACTGTATGCAACTATACTATTGTACTACTGTATTACTGATACTAGCCCATTACTGTACTACTATACTACTGATACTATCACATTATTATACTACTGTACTACTAATAGTATCACATTACTATACTACTATACCACTGATACTATCACATTAGTATACTACTGTACTACTGATAGTATCACATTACTATACTACTATACCACTGATACTATCACATTAGTATACTACTGTACTACTGATAGTATCACATTACTATACTACTATACAACTATACCACTATACCACTATACTACTATACTACTATACTACTATACTACTATACTACTATACTACTATACTACTATACTACTATACTACTATACTACTATACTACTATACCACTATACTATTGTACACCTGTACTACAAAATTCTATTCATTCCCCATAAATGATCTACTATACATCTTCATATATTGCAACTTTGCATTTCTCTCGAATAAAAGCAGGTGTACGAATTTATTTCGAATTTCTGTTACGAAATCTGATCAGTAGCAGTAGCAAAGCTTTCTGAACACCATATTCTCAATTATTACTATATCACTAATAATCCAATGATAGCAATAAAATCAATAAAATAATTCTAATCGAAACCGTTATTTCATCTCGATTCCAATCGTCGATTAATCTCCTCGAGAAATATTCCACAACATCCGATTTCCCGCGCGAAATTATCTCCGCCGATCGATACGCAAGACGCTCCGAAACTGTATGCTAAAAAACTGTATCCCGTTTAAATCCGTCCGAAAGTAGCTTGAACGCTGATTTATCGGGCAACCCCTCAGCACGTCCAACTTTGCGTAAGTTGTATTCGAAGTTCCGAAGCGGCGTGAACAAGCGTGATAAAACGTGTGAAGTTAATTGAATTTCGTATTGGTTGATAAATGGCGGCGTAAACGAGCTTTGCAGCGATATAGATCATTCGGACGTGTTCGCCGGTGCAATAACGAGGGAAACGTAGCTTTCGCGCAACCGTAATTAACATTCGAATTTCCAAATTTCAAATTGTCGAACCGTCGAATTTTCGAATGTTACGGATATACTGGCGGACAAAATTACAGGACAGTTCATTTACTCGACGTTAAAGTAATGGATGTTTCGATGTATACAGTACATCTAATTAGAAA
Organism: Megachile ligniseca; assembly: GCA_945859555.1. NCBI lineage: Eukaryota > Metazoa > Arthropoda > Insecta > Hymenoptera > Megachilidae > Megachile > Megachile ligniseca. The sequence continues at coordinate 6,262,912 of OX243792.1, forward strand.
CGTATGTGTTATACTGTTATAGTATATGTTTATATGATTCTATATGTTAATTAAGTATATTACATTTATTGCTAATATTAATAAATATTATGTACTGTATATTAAGCATTTAATTAATATTAATAAACTAAGTAATATTAACATTGTATAATATAGCATATATATTAATATATTATGTTCAAATATATTATTGTACACATACTAATATATTATACAATATTTCATCGAATTCACCCCTAAATAACATTAAAAATAATAAACAATCGAAGCAATCAGAACAAAAAATATTACCATATCCCTTCTCAACTCTCATTGCAAAAATACCCCCAAAAATTCTCCTAAAATTCAAACTTCATCCAATTCACCCCTAAATAACATTAAAAATAATAAACAATCAAAGCAATCAGAACAAAAAATATTATCACATCCCCTCTCAAGTCTCCCAAAAACACCCCCAAAAAATCGTACAACTCAAATTTCCAAACCACCCCTAAATCAATACACAGAACATAGCAAACAATACCACATCCCTTCTCAAAGGTATCCTGCGTCCCAAAACTCAAAAAATGCAAACCTAAAATTTTCCCCGAATCACAACCTAAGCGATCAAATTCAGAGACCAAAAGCATTACCATATCCATCCGCCGTTAGCGGCAAAAAAAAAAAACGAGATCTCCCTTTCCAGCAGTTAGAACGTTTCTCTTGAAGTCTCGCCAAGTTCATTCACCGGTTTATCACGGTACGGGGGGATAAACAGCGTTTTGCAGGATAGTCCTTTTCCAGTACGAGCTTTTCGAAGCTGGAAAGCGTCACTATCCACGCAAACCACGAGGCCGGTAGTTTACCGGACGGTTGGTGTACCGTCTGGTTGAACTCGAGAGAGAGAGAGTACGTCGTCGAAACGGGGCTTCGTTGTCGTTTAGACGCGTTATAACGTGCAGAATCCATTCCCGTCGTTGAGGCAGCCATTGTTGGACATGGAAGATCAAACGACGGAATTCTCCCCGGAGGTATGTGGTGCTTTAGCAATGGAGGGTAGCTGGAAAGGAGATACAAACAGCCAGGGCTTCCTTTTACCAACCTCTGTCCACCTGTCCTTGTCTCCACCTGCCATGTAAAAAGCACATTTCTTTTACCAGCTCGATGCATTCCACTTGCGTCTCCGTGGCCCCTTTACGTCGCCATTTTTCCCCTTGATCTCTGCGTACCTGGCTTTTACTCTGTCTGCGATTCCTCGTTGGAAATTGAAGGATATGATATATAAACACTGACAGTGCGATGGTATTTCCGTTTCCATGATTCTGGCTATTTACGGAAGCTTCGGATTCGAGGATATTCGTGATTGGATGTTGAGTTTTCCTCGTTGGCTAATTCTGAGGTGGGAGTTGAAGGACATTTACTTCCGTTTGACATTCTGAGTAGTCTGGAAGCTTCGGATTTAAGATCTGTAAGGGGATGATTATTGGATGCTGTTAAGGTACTGAGGTGGTTTAAGGATATGATGTATAAACGAACATTTGATTAATTATGAATTATATGGTGCATACATATATTCTTGAGCTAGGTATTTTGTATGTGATGCAGATTTTGTATGCAAGTTCGTGAATTTATTTTGTGTTTCAAATTTTGAAAATCCTAGTGAATTCCTAAATATCCTTCTACGATTCCCAAATACACTTATCCCCAAAAACTCCTAAAATCCCTAATTTCACAAGTTCTAAAAATTCCTAAATCCTCAAATTCCATCCACAAATCTGAAACTTTAAAAACTTGAAAGTCCAATAATATGCCTACGAATTATGAACTCCAACTTTTCACGTAACCAAAAGTCAGCGACCATATTTTATATCGAAAACTTAATATTTGAAATTACCGTCGGTATCTAGGCCGACCAGAAATAATTCCCCACGAATATTGTATCTATAAATCGGCAACGAAACGCAGTTGGCACCGGTGAAATGAGTTTAGAGATCAGTAATGGTCACATAGATTTCAACAGCCCTGAAACCTTCGAGGATGGACTTGGCACGGCCACATCTCGTATGTTAATAACTAAACGGACCTATGAGAGCTTTTATAGCTTGAGAGCTTTCTAGGGAAACGGATTTTCGATGGCTTACCGGAATACCATTTACGTTTCCACTGACAGGTTATAAATAGTAGATCCCAAATCCGATACACGCACGATAATTATATTATACTATGGGTTCAGGTTCATTTTGGTACATTTAGGAATCTACTTACAGATCTAGTAATTTAGAGATTTTGAAACTTAGGGGTCTGGTAATTTAGGGATTTGGGTATTTAGGTATTTTGGAACTTAGGGATTTTTTAACTTAGGGATCTGGTAATTTAGGGATTTGGTTATTTAGGTATTTTGGAACATAGGGATCTGGAAATTTAGGGATTTTGGATCTTTGGGAATTATGGGAAATATGGTTATTTGTAAACTTGTAAACTTAGGAATTTAAGTATTTAGATACTTCTAAATTGGTAATTTATAAATTTGCGAATGTAGGAATTCTCAAATTAGGAAATTTAGGAATTTCGTAATTTAAGTATTTGTAAATTTTTCAATTTGTGAATTTTGTGATTAGTAAAGTTGGAAATTTGAAAAAGTAGGGATTATTGCTGCTACCTGTATAAAGTGTCCATAAAAACGTTATACAATTTGATAATTGTAATAAAACTTGAGTTTTATTCAGAGACGTAGGAGCCCTTAATAATTTTGATATTTACGAACGCGTAAGGCGTAAATTGTCTCCACAGTTTGTACACGACCACTAGTCCTAAGGACGCGAATTTCAGCATGGAGCTGTAACGTCACGAAAGTACCAGCTGCCGCAAACACAATCCTCCGAGCAACACGAGCAACTATGTATGCAGCCCTCTCTCTCTCTCTAATTCTCTCTCTGGTCTGGCTCTCTTGTCAACTTGGCCATTTATCGTGCCCTCCTTGCAGCGTTTCTCTGCAAGGACTCTCTAGCCCAAGTCTAATAGAAGACACTCACGTCAGCACGCTCGGAGAACTTGCCACGGGTTTAGCAACGAACCCCAAGGCCTTATCCGGCGTGTCTCGGCTTAACTTTTCCACCCGAGCAACCCTTCAACCATTCAAATTGTTTTTTTAGGAGCCACCAGCGAACCGCGATAGAGAGATAATACCCTGATTCTTCGAGCACCACCCTCCGCTCTACGTGCACAAGTTGCGAATTCCTCCGGTGAATTGGGAACACCTGATCGTCCGCATCTTTCAGGGTATATTATTTCTTCCGGATTTCTGGAACGTGGTGAGGGAATTAATTTAGATTTTATAGTTGGATTTTTACAGTGGTGTTTTTGGGTACGGGTAGTTTTGGATATGTGTAGGGGTGGTTTTTGCATATGTCGATATTTGGGATCATTCGTAAATTTGAAAGATATTTTACTTCTTGGAGATTTCTGTACATGTACCTGAAGGGAGAGAATTAATTTATATTTTATAGCAGTACTTTTATAGTGGTATTTCTGTGAAAAATGTATGGGGGTTGTTTTTGGACATGTGGATTTTTGTGATCATCCATAAATTTGTTCAAAAATATGTAATTTCTTAAAGATTTCTGAGGTATAGTACCTGTACTTGAAGAAAGAGAATTAATTCAAATTTTACATTACTGGTATTTTATGAGAATTACATAGGTTAATTTAGGTTTGAGCATGTGAATTAGTGAATATGAATGTTAATGAGAACATGTGATAGCTATTAGCAAGTTCGTTTAAGAATATTTTATTTTTCAAGGATTTTTGAACAATCAATATAACATCTAAGCCTACCTATAGTCTTGAAGCGGAACCTCTCCATGGTCCGCGCTAAGCTACAAAAGGGATACCGTTTTTACCTCTTAGGTACGACGCCTACTATAGTGGCGGACACCATCTCTCTGATGGTCCACTATAGTGGCTTTCGCAAATGTCGTAGATTATGTAGATTACGTTTTAGAAGAGTATTAACAAATCCCACTAAAATTCATTACATGTAAATAAAAGGTAACACCAAGTTTATATTTATATGTATCATATACTGCGTTGAACTCTACCAGAAGCAGAGCCTAAGATGCTAAAAACGAGAAAAATTTAGTAATTTAAAATATGAAACTTGAGAGTGGATAAAATGACCCGTATCGGTATTAAAAATATCAAAGAGACAAAGTTGTGTAAGAATTTAAAAAGGAAAATTTGTGAGTGGGTCAAATAACCCGTCGGATAGTTTCGGTATTAAACACGTATCGGAAAGTTCGATAAGAATGAACATGTATTATCTGATTGTTAACAAGTACAGGTTATCGAAAAGTTTCGTCGTTTTATCGGTCTCGTCCATCTCGCGAGAAGGCTGTTCTCGGTTTTAACGAGCGACGTGTACGCTACAGATTCGAGCCTGCCAATCCACGATACGAAGGCTCGCAATGAACGTCATCGGAATTAATTTTATGTCTGTGGTTTATCGGGAATCGATGGCTCAACGAAATCCCTCGAAATCGCTCGGTTCCTAGCGGCTCGTAGTCTTCTCCGACCAAACTGACTTACGCCCGTTCCTTTCACGCAAAACGTTACCGTTGTTGCGGTATCAGCAAGAAATTTTCGAACCGATGCATTTTTACAATACATATTTCTACTCTCGTCTAGTTTAACAGGCGATCAAAAACTTGAGGAATATGTCGGATATATTGTGTTTCGAGGGAATTAGGGTATAGGGAAATGCTGATACTGGATTATTAAAAATTTTTATTTGCGGGTTATTAATATTGGAATTTTTGTGTTTTTATTAAAATGACAATTTTTGTACTTTTAATTAAATTAAAAATTTTCTGTTTTTAAAATATAATTCTACTATAATTCACCTCTGAATGAAAAGAACTTCACCTCCCAACAATTAATTCAAAATAAATTAAGATATAATTTAATTACTCGAACATTACTTATTTAAATCTGTGTTTTATAGAATATTTTTATATTTACTATATTAAGTAATGACCGTAAATTTTAGAAAGCATTTCCCTCAAAAAATTTGCAGAATTATAACCGACAAGGTGTTTCCTCGAAAATTTTATTTTGTCAAGTGCGCTCGAAGGTTTGTCTCCGTCAAACCAAAGCTCATTTTCGCAGACGTGCTCATATTAAAATTTGGTGACCAACGAACCACTCTGTGTATAAAAATAAAAAATGACTTCGCTGAAGCAGCGAGTTTTATCGGGACGACAGGATATCATCTCGAGGAATCGTGCAATTTCCATTTTCCATGATTTCGAGGAAAAGTGACAGCCGGCAACGCTTCGGAGCACCTTTAATTCCCGGGATCAGAATTAAAACGGGATAAACGTGAAACCACCAGCCGAAAGTCGATGAAAGCGGCGTAAAGTCTTTATAAAATGCACGGGTTTAGATATGGGGGAGAAAAGGAAGGAAAAGAGCCTTCCACGCGTCAAATTAAACTAAACGAGTCCCTGGGTACATACGTTTCACTTATACGCAGGGACGGAGGTAGGAATTTTTACTCCCTGTAATTAATCAAAATTATGTAATTTTTTAATTAGTATGTTGGTATATTTCATCAATTTCTATATTCACAAATTTTCAAATCTTGAAGGTTGCAAATTCTCAAATTTCCAAATTCCTAAATTTCTAAATTTCTACATTCCTAATTTCCTAATATCCTGATTTACTAATTTCCTAATTTCTTAATTTCCTAATTCCGGATTTCCTAATTTCCCAATATCCTAATTTCTTAATTTCTTACTTTCGTAATTTCCAAATTTCCCAATTTCCTAATTTCCTAATTTCCTAATTTCCTAATTTCCTAAATTCCTATATTCACAAATTTCCAAATCTTGAAAATTTAAAATTCCCAAATCTCCAAATTTCCTAAATACCTAAATTCCAAAATTCAAAAATTTCAAAATAAATCTCTCGAGTATAATAATTTGCCCACTCACCGTACGTTGTCAACGACATTTTGAACAACTTTTATGCTACACGTATTATCGCCGCTTGAACTCCGATTCGGAGATACTATCCGATCTCTATATTCTACACATTTTTTTCATATCTACGTTTTCGAATTTATGGAAATTCTATAAGTCACAAACATCGCGCACGAAGTTTTCTGTAATCCACATTTCTGTGTAGCTCAACTTTTACGGTTCCAAATGTTTCAGAAATTCCGTTTCCCGATTTCTGTGTTCGAGTCTCTATATCGTTCCGTATATCCTCGAATATGTCTACTTTATAGGACATCTGAATATAATTTGTCAGCTAGCAAAATTTGTATTCTGAACGAAACGAGGAGAAATCTGGTGGACTCGTTAACTTGAACTTGACAATCGAATACAACTGAAAGTAGAAACGATCGACTGCATCATGAGTATGAGAGAAATTGAAAATACGATATGTATGGTATAAAGTTTCTTCGGCAACGAAAATTTGCCACCCTGATGCAGAGGCACGTGTTGCACCGTCCCTGCTTTCACCATCCTTCCATAGTTTTTCCCTTCTATCCACCTCTATCCCTGCTATCATATGCGACTCTATAGCCGTTACTATACGACTGCTGCTACCTCTCTACATCGCATTTAACGAGATTGCTTTTAATATGCAGTATACTACGATGCTGACTGCACATCCCCCTGGCGGGTTTACGTTCTCTCCCGGCCAAAAAGCAATTCTTTTCAGCAACCCTCTGCTATCGCTGGAACACAATCGAGGGCGACATGCAACGCGGGGAAAACTTCTTTTCTTTTTGTAAATTAACACCGTCCAGGGAAATTTCTGCGATGAATACCTTGCCGGCGTGTTTACGTCCGTGGAATGTTATGGAGGTTAGGGCTGGATTGAGTTTAATGTCAACTTTCGTGTTAACGATAACAAGATATTTTTTGGAAGTCAAAATATTCCACATGCAAAAGCATAAATGTCATGTTAATATAGTTACATAATTATAGTTATACAAACAAAATAGTTAAATAGTAATTCAATAGTTAAACTCTATTGAATAATCCACAAAACACGTGTTCAATTTTTGCTGCATTAAGGTAATTAACAGATGAATTTTAATTAACAGACTATGTGAATACTCCACAAAACACATGTTCAATTTTTGCTACATTAAGTAATTAACAGATGAATTTTAATTAACAAACTATGTAAATGATTCACGAACACATATTCAATTTTTGCTGCATAACAGATACCAATTAAGGTAATCGACAAATTTCAGTTTTAATCAATAAAGCAGCAATTTATGTAATTCACTTTCGAACACGTGTATTAAATGTTGCTACATTTAAAATACTAATTAAGGTAATTAACAAGCGAACAGATTTCAATCTTAACAACGTATGAATTTAAATAATCGACAAATGTCGAACACACGTTTGTAACGGGTTAAAAATAAATTTAAAGTAATATCGAGATTTGAACCGAATCGCAAGAAATTTTCTGAAGTATTTTCAGATGCTTTCTGAAGCACCGCGTTTACGCTGAAAATTGAAAAATCGTATTTTTTCGACGACAGAAGAAACTGCTTTGGACGAAAAAACGTAGAAATTGGGAAATGGGATGGTAGCATATGCGATCCTGAATTGAAGATTGCGTTCAAAGAGATCACATTTGTTTTCTGTAGGAGGATTCTCGGAATGCTTGTAGACAGTATCTATCGTGGACAATCCAGGAAATGGTACCAAGGGAACGAAAATTAGGAGGATCGAATCTTTGTGACGCACTTTGTGACGCAAACCGAAATTAGCACGATCGTGTCTTCGTGACGCACCATATGATGCAAAGCAAGATTAACACGATCGTCTTCGTGACGCACCTTGTGACGCAAACCAAAATTATCACGATCGAAACTTCGTGACGCACCTCATGACGCAAACCAAAATTAGCACGATCGAGTCTTCGTGACGCACCTCATGACGCAAACCAAAATTATCACGATCGAGTCTTCGTGACGCACCTCATGACGCAAACCAAAATTAGCACGATCGATTCTCCAAAACTTCAAATTCTCAAATTTCCAATTCTCCAAATCCTGTAATCCCTAAATCCCCAAATCCACATATTTCCAAACCCCTAAATATCCCAATTGCTAAATTGCAAAATTCTCAAATCCCCAAGTCTCCATATTTGCAATTTCCTAAATACCCAAATTGCTAAATTCCAAAATTCTCAAATGCCCAATGACGCAAACCAAAATTAGCACAATCGAGTCTTCGTGACGCACCTCATGACGCAAACCAAAATTAGCACGAGTCTGGAATTTAATACCGATTGCAATTTACATGATCAAGGATAAATTGAAAGTACACCTAACATTTCAACTTTCTTCGCTCGTTTTAACATTGCAGTAATGATCACCGACAACCCATGACTTGACCCAGGTGTTTGGACTACGGCCCCAGTCAGAATAGAAAAATACCCACACGTATTTTCGGCGGTATTGGTCACAATTGAGTCAAAGAACAAGTCGGCAAACGTTTCGAGTGGTCGAACGTCAGGTACGTCACATGGGACTGTTCAAGATGGCGTCCCTTAAACCTGGCTCAGCCTACGCGCCAGGAACAGGGTTGTCTACAGTACATACCGTAGTCAAGCTAGGAATTGGCGCGTGGGAGACTGACCCAGGTTTGGAAGGACTACGGCCCTAATTGGTCAGAAGAGAAAAATGGACGCCTAGACTCGCACGTATTTTCGGCGGTAGTATTGGCTCTCGCCAATTAGGCAAAAAATGACAGACAAACCGAGGATAGTGCGAATAGCAGTTGTTATTGTCATTATTCTTATTTGCCGATAGGTCGAAAGTGTTCACGGTAGGGATAGGTGGATATTTTGAGTCTACGCGCCAATTCCTGGGTTGGCTACAGCACAGTTTGAGGAAAAGATCGAAGTTATGTAACGCGTGAAGTTCGTGTAGGTGTTTTAGTTCCCATGTTAACGATGTACGACATTGTAACGAGAATATTGTCTTTGTACTTATGATCGACTTTACTTACTCAAATCTGTTTTCTTGTAAGTTTGCATAATTTCTGGGGAATTCGGTCGAGTCGGTAGTGATTCTTACCTGAAACAGAAAGATAGAAATATTAGAATATTTAATTGTTTGAAATGAAAATTTTATCGGAGTTCGTTACCGAGAAATAACTTATTTTCTTATTACCTGCCGGCATCGCTTTCAGACGCATCTTCGTTGAAATCGTTCGGCCATATTTTTTTAACAAAGTGATTCGTAATTAATTTTCAAATAACGGTGAAATTGTTAAGGGGTTGCGATACTAAAACCGTGTCGACTTTGTCGAGTATTTATTAGAAAGTGGAACTTGCAAGCTAATAGAAGCAATGATACCTGGACAGACCACAGATCCTCGGATGTTGAGGTTATGTCACCAATATTATACAATTTCTAGTTTTTCGGTATTGCATTACTAAAATACCAGAGGTAAATACCGTAATTCGGCTGAAAATCATTTCAAGCTTTGCACCACTTTCAAAATAATCTTTCCAATACCGTTGATCAAACCATCGGCCAAATATTAGGGGATTTCACTTATTTTCACTGTAGATTGCTCACAGAAAATACCATATCAAGCTTTGTCTATTGTTATCATTATCTTCGGAAATGGACTTGCCCCACTTTCAAATTAAACTGCACGATTCGACTTAACAGAAAAAGTTGGGGTCTGTGTTTCAATTTTTAGACGGTCGAAAGCTTTTCTGAAATTCAAACGGTGATCGTAGATCATCGGCTGGAACACGAACGAACTGTATGTTCCCGGCAGCAAGCAGCCGCCATTAAGGGGCGAAGTTTCATATCCAAGATGATGAAAATCTCATAAGCGGGCCACGAGTTAACTGCAACAGTTGAAACGAACTTTCTTTCGTTCGGTCGTTGGGCCGAACTTTCTTCGGCCATTCTACTGCTTCAGCATCTTCGTAGGTTCGTAAACTTCTCGAAACTGTGGAATCGGTCGAAATATGAAAAAAAAAAGAAGGAAGAAAAGGAAATTCCCTTTGTCTTCCACTCTCTTTTATTGCCGCGATCTCTACGGCTAAAACTGAAGCCTGAAAATTACGATTGCCGAAGGCGACGAGGATTTAATTATTCGACTCGTGCAACCATACCGGCTTAAATTAAGCAAATAACGACGATTTATACGTTGCGTTGCACGTGGTCTAAGTACTTTCGAATTAGAGAATAACACGGTTACAAGTTTAATTTACGTACTACGCCACGCTGATTTCACTTGCGTTAAAAAGATTTACAAGCTTTCTGTAGTCGTGTAAATTCTTTTAATTACTCTTGTGGGAAGAGATTCCTGAATTTTTATGACCTTGAGATATTTTGTCAAGGACATTATTATTGTAACACAGTTTTTTGTATAATAGGTGGAGGTATTTGTAGAAATTGTATTTCATTTTTTAATTCTGGAAGACGCTTTCTAACTATCTAACTACCTGATTAATTCAAATTTAAAATAACTGACTAAAAATTATACTATCTAATTAATTAAAATTTGAAGTAACTAACTAATTAACTAGAATTTAAAATAACTACCTAACTACCTAACTAAATAAAATCTAAAGTAACTAATCAAAAATTATACTATCCAAGTAATTAATTAAAATTTGAACTACCTAACTAAAATTTCAAGTAACTAACTATCTAACTAGGTAACTAAAAATTGTAGTAACTAGCTAACTAACTAAAAATTAAATTCCCTAGCTAAGTAAAATTTCAAGTAACTAACTATCTAACTAGGTAACTAAAAATTGTAGTAACTAGCTAACTAACTAAAAATTAAATTCCCTAGCTAAGTAAAATTTCAAGTAACTAACTATCTAACTAGGTAACTAAAAATTGTAGTAACTAGCTAACTAACTAAAAATTAAATTCCCTAACTATGTAAAATTTCAAGTAACTAACTATCTAACTAGGTAACTAAAAATTGTAGTAACTAGCTAACTAACTAAAAATTAAATTCCCTAACTATGTAAAATTTCAAGTAACTAACTATCTAACTAAGTAACTAAAAATTGTAGTAACTAGCTAACTAACTATCTAAGAAACTAAAAATTGTACGAACCAACTAACTATCTAAAAATTAATTAATTAACTAAAAATTGCCCTAACAACTGATACTTCCTGCGCAAAGATTCACAAAGTAATTATCCAAGGTCGCAGGAACTGTGATTTCAAGGTCATCCCTCTCTAATCACAGAAGTAATTTACATATTCAATTTAAATGAAATGAAGCTGTGCAAATACAAAAGTACGAAGAGCTGCATCAATGTTTAAAAGCGATATAGCCCGAAGGAACTGTTTCGCGAATTCCTTCGAAGGAATCGCAGATGAAAGACAGAGGTCGAGTAATCACACGAGAAAACTCGAAGTGGCAGGTCTCTAAATGCAAGAATGTGAAGAAAAAAAAGAGAGAGAGAGAAGAAGAAGAAGAAGAAAACGAGGTGGATCGACAGCGCAGCGATTACCAAGGAAGTGATTAAGGAAAGTACAGAAGAGCAGTAATTTAAACGAGACTGTCTCTCGTTCTGTTGCCCTTCGTTCGCGGATACGAAACATCCTGAAGGAAATATTTATGAAAATTTGCATAAGCAAATCGTCCGGCGAATCAACAAGAAAAAAAGAGAGGATGGCAGGGAAGCTTTCGAGGTTCGTGGATGAGGGAGCGCTTTTAAAGGCCGATTCATATGGACACTTGAAGATGAACTTGAAGAGTTCTTATTAAAAATTTGTTCTGTGGGATACTGGAAGGTATTGCACCTATGTTCCAAATTTTAGTATTTCGAAATTTTCTACGCCCCAAATTTTAGTATTTCGAAATTTCCTACACCCCCAATTCTCACGTTCCCAAATTTCCTACACCCCCAATTCTCACGTTCCGAAATTTCCTACGCCCCCAATTCCCAACTTAAGAAATTTCCTACGCCCCAAATTCTAATATTTTGAAATTTCCTACGCCCCCAATTCCCAACTTAAGAAATTTCCTACACCCCCAATTCTCACGTTCCCAAATTTCCTGCATCCCAAATTTTAAAATTTTGAAATTTCCTACGCCCCCAATTCCCAACTTAAGAAATTTCCTACACCCCCAATTCTCACGTTCCCAAATTTCCTACGCCCCTAATTCCCAACTTAAGAAATTTCCTACACCCCAAATTCTCACGTTTCCAAATTTCCTACGCCCCAAATTCTCACGTTTCCAAATTTCCTACGCCCCAAATTCTCACGTTTCCAAATTTCCTACGCCCCCAATTCCCAACTTAAGAAATTTCCTACGCCCCAAATTCTAATATTTTGAAATTTCCTACACCCCCAATTCTCACGTTCCCAAATTTCCTACACCCCCAATTCTCACGTTCCGAAATTTCCTACGCCCCCAATTCCCAACTTAAGAAATTTCCTACACCCCCAATTCTCACGTTCCCAAATTTGCTACGCCCCAAATTCTCACGTTTCCAAAATTCCTACGCCCCCAATTCCCAACTTAAATTTCCTACGCCCCAAATTTTAATATTTCGAAATTTCCTACGCCCCCAATTCGCAACTTATGAAATTTCCTACGCCCCAAATTCTAATATTTCGAAATTTCCTACGCCCCCAATTTCCAACTTAAGAATTTTCCTACACCCCCAATTCCCAACTTAATAAATTTCCTACACCCCCAATTCTCACGTTCCCAAATTTCCTACGCCCCAAATTTTAGTATTTTGAAATCATTTTAAAAAATGATAACAATTGTAATAACTATTAATAATTAAATTATATTCACAATTATTAAATAAAGTTGAGTTACAAACAATTAAATCAACAACTCAACTTCTAATTAGTAAACTACTTTTAAAATTATCGAATTAAGTTCACTTAATTCAACTTATTTTAAGTTAAATTTTTCAAAGTTAAAATGTTGCATTATTACGAGTTTAAATATGACGAATTCGTACCATAAACTGATTGCAGTATAATTAACACAATGTGTTCTCTAAGTTTAGAAAGGATACAGCAAGATAAATTTACATATGTTCATATGTACACCGAATCATCTGAGAGCCAGATGCTGCTTTTTGTTTATTAAATGTTACACACATCTTGTCCGCTCTTCTGATCCCTCTTCAAACATTTTCTTTTTTCTTACAAGCAACATACATGCTGTTTTAATATCGCTTCACTTTACACCCTGTTGAAAACGAAACCTTATGGTATACCTTTCCTACTTTTAGAAACTACAACAGGTTCCGGGAAATTTAATTAATTAGAACTTCATTTTCTGCACTAGTTTGTTTCACTTTCAATTAAACTATACGTGGTAAACGAAGTCATTCAATAACGTTGTGGAGCATCAAATTTAAGAGATTAATAATTTTTTAAATTTTTTAATTTGTATGCTTGTATGTTTGGATATTTCTATTCTTCTATTTTTTTTATTTTCAATTATCCACTTCTTTAATTTTCTATTTAATTATTTTGGTATTTTCCATTTTTCTATGATTCTATTTTTGCTTTTTCTAATTTTCTATATTTCTGATCTTCCGTTTTTCTATTTTTCTATTTTTCTATTTTTCTATTGTTCTATTGTTCTATTGTTCTATTGTTCCATTGTTTTATTGTTTTATTGTTCTATTTTTCTATTTTTGTGTATTTCTATTTTTCTATTTTTCCATTTTCCTATTATTTTATTTTCCATTTTGCTATTCTTCTATTTTGTTACTATTTTATTTTCTATTTTACTATTTTTCAATTTTCCTATTTTTTAATCCCAACATTTTTAAATTTCAAATTCTCAATTTCTGAAATTCCCAGGTCCTCAAATTTTCAACTTCTCATATTCACCCACACAACTCCAAATTTCCCCACACTTTCTCCCAACCTCCATTTCCCTAGAAAATTACCATACCTCCACCTTCCACCAAATAATTTCTCCATACCCACCCATAACTCAAACCTTCAGGCATCACTCACAAAAAATACAAAATCCCCTCAGAAACTGTTCAAAATACTAAAAAACCCCGATTTCGAATTATCACAACAGCAAACTAAATTCATCCTATCTTTCGATATAAGTGATACTTCAATGTACAATATCTACATCCATCGTTTCAAGTCTCATATAATGAAAAACCATATTTTTTATAGCCTCGTGAACATTGCAACACGACATCAAAGCGATCCCAGTACACAATTCGATCCGAGGCACACTGAATCCAATTAAACTCCATTCTAGTTTACGCTTCGCGCGGTTCTACGCTTCTCTTATTTAATTTCACTTCGAATATATTCTGTGTATCAAATACATGCTGCTGCACAAGCGAAACCAACAGCGTTTCAGGTATTTCTGAGGTCGGAAAGCAGGGAAACTCGATGTCGTTCGAAGCACAATTCAATCTTCTATAAAACTAACTCGAGCCTAAACCAGGTCAATTCCGAACTTCAGCTAGGCGTTTATCTATGTACAGTCAACAGCAAATATGCCTTCGCGATGAAAAATAACAACGAGACGAACACCTTTGCATTTATGGAGATTTTGGGGAATTTGGAAATTTTGGAAATTTGGGGGATAAGAGGATTTTTGGAGAGCAGGTTCCTGAGATATAGGGATTTTTGGGGGATTTTTGAGATATGGAGATTTTGGGATGTAAGGATTTTGGGATATAGGGATTTTGGGACTTTTGGTTTTTTAGTTGGGATATTGGGATTTTTGGATTTTGAGATTTTGAAGTCTAGGAATTTCTGGATCTAGGTATTGAAGCCTATAAATTTAAGAATAGTGAAATTTGCAAATGTAGAGATTTAGACATTTCAAAAATTGAGAATTTAGTAAGTTAGAAACTTGAAAATTTCATAATTTAGGAATCAGGCAATTTGAGAATTTGATAATTTGGTCATTTGAGATTGTGATAATTTAGTAATTTATGAACGTGACAGTCGATAATTTAAGGACTATACAAAATATCCTCCGCAAACCAAACCTCTAAATTATTACCCCCCTGGAAATTAATATCAATCGCAATATATAACATGCAACCACCCTCTTTTTCATCTCCTAATTCGCTTCAAATTTCGCTACTAAATCTCCCTCTACCCTACAAAAAACACTACCCATCTAGCAAGGAGTAGAATTTCCTCACAGCAAAACACTACCCTTCTAGCTAGTACTAGAATTTCCCTACGGGAAACACTTCTACCGAATATACAGTTCAATCAACTCAAATATATTCTGCAACATAGCCCAAAAGATGACACACGAAAAACCACGCGTGAAACGAACACTTAGGCACTTACAATATGTGACAATGTTCTCTACGAGTACATTGGAATGAAGTTTTTGACGATTAAATTTTAATTTTTCCCAAAGATATACATATACTTTAACCTTGATAATTTACTTTTTTCGAAAATTCACAAAATATGTTATTTCCAAATGTTTCCAATATGCGTGTATTAGTGCAGAGAGGTCCCATGGTGCCTAAACTTGGCGTTACCTTTTATTTACATGATGACATTACTACGATGACATTCGTCAGAGCCACTATAGTGGACCATCATACAGAGAGATGATGTCCGCCACTATAGTAGCGCGTCGTACCTGAGATTAATATGGTACCCTTTTTGTAACCTAGCGCGGACCATGGAGAGGTCCCGTTTTATGATTGCTCTACCTGACAAGCTCTGTACCGTGTCGCATCGAACTTCATACTTAACGATTATATTAAAAACGCGATAATATTTTAATTCAAATATTATTTAATAAGAGTAACAAATATAATCTTGTATTTTCAGCTCACAGGACCGTCGTACAGATGGCTCGAAAGCCACTATAGTACCTAAGAGGTTAAAGATCCAAAAGCATCCACAGGTAAATGGCTAAGGAGCGAACGTTGAAGAACAGGTAGAGCCCGAAGGCCGTCAACGTTTTCCAATTAGACCAGACTCGATCGATTATTATACCGGGGAAGGCAGACTCGGTGCTGGTTGAGTTTCGAGCAGAAGACGAAGAGAGAGGACGCAGAGAGGAAACGTGTAGACGATCCACATTCAGATGCTTTCCCACAGTGTCCGGTAGGCCGAAACAAGACTGCTGCTATCTCGCTCTTCCTGCTGCCTCGTTTTCGTTGCTCTTTTATCTCGCTTTCTACCACCGGTTCGTTCGTTTTGTTTCCTTTATCCTTCGACACGGAGCCACTGGTTCCTCGCAGCCGGACTTTTTGCTCTTCGGCTATGGAGCGTGGCGAGCCGCCTGCCACGTGGCCACGCGTGTTTCGAGAAGAAAGGATCGCCGAGTCTGATGTCTCCATTCAGACGGTGGAATTTTCTTAGTGTTTGGGCTTAGAATGCATATTGCAACGAGAGGATTAGCACTAGCTTTTAGCGATAACAATTGTTTAATGGTTTTCCGTTACTTCAGACATTTGTAGTTTCAAATCAATAGTTCTTTACGTGGTAAAGAGCCGTAGTAGCAATAGGACCCAAGAAGTTATTATATTTTAAAGTATTTTTTGGTTTATAGTATTATTTGATTTATTGCTAGATTTGCGGTATAGGGACTTACGGATATAGGGATTTCTATAACTAAAAATTCTACAATTTCAAAATTCGCAGTTCACACTTTTAAAATCTCCAGATTCAAACATTAAAAATTCCAAAATTTAAAATTCCCAAATTCTAAACTCCTAAATTCCAGATTCTCAAATTCCCAAATTCCAATTTCTAAGATTCTAAACTCCAAAATTCAAAAATTCAAAAATTTCAAAATTTCAAAATTCCAAAATTCCCAAATCTCAAAATTCCAAAATCCCAAAATTCCAAAATCCCAAAATTCCCAAATCCCAAAATTCCCAAAATTCCCAAAATTCCCAAAATTCCCAAATCCCAATATTCCAAAATTCCCAAATCCCAAAATTCCCAAATCCCAAAATTCCCAAATCCCAAAATTCCCAAATCCCAAAATTCCCAAATTCAAAAATTCAAAATTTCAAAATTCCAGATTCCAAACTTCCAAATGCTTAAATTCCACATCCCTAGACTCCAAATTCCAAAAAATTCAAATTCCAAAATTCACTCCAGACAATCGCTATTTTCATCAGACCAAATGATTTTCATCATGCGACCTTAAAACATCATTTTCAATAATATTCTCTTATAACACCAATTTCCTCTAATCCCTGTTTCAATGTCACTTCAATCAGTCAATTGACACAATTCTATCATTTCATTTCACAAAATTCTCATCCAAAAAAAGTATCGCACTATTAAGCACATCCCAAATGCGTTCTCTCTTTCTCACTGACTTCAAAGGTTAAGTAAATTCCATGGTAATAATTTATTTCCACGATAACCATGACTTCCTGTCCTCTACGTGGTCGTCAAAGTATCATCATCATTAGCTGTTCGCTCCAACAGTTAGTCAACTAATTGGTTATTTTCGACTCTAATCTCTACCTGCTGCGATTCTCGGATAACATCATTTAACTTTGCTCGATTTCACGTTTCGACGTACCGTTAATAAAATATAATACGTACGCGTATGCGCCTGTTCATCTTTGTTAGATAAACATTCAATAATTCATCGTACGTTACCTTTTTACTCGTCAAGAGTATATTCTATCTGTTCGTGAATGTCAAAGTGGATAATAAATCTATAACAAATTACAAGCTTTCGAACTGATCCAGTTTTCTACAAGTTTATCACCTTGTCATCGATTTTAACATATCGATCGTAGCGTATAAATCTGCGCCTGATGGCCGCTTCCATTAATGATTTAATTATTACGTTCTCGTTGATGGACTGATCGATTTATACCAGGTACTTTTAATAACTATGTCTTGAAAACTCGTATGGCTGGGTCCAATTCGACCCGTACGCAGGGGGTCACTTGTTATGCAGCGATGATTAAACGAATGCGTCTCGAAAATTGAGTTTCTAAGAAATTGATGCCATAACGAGGACGATTAGTGTTACACTTTCTGGATGAATCTCTTTTTTAATAATAATATTGCCATCTATTTTAGAGATAAAAGAAAGGATAAATGATTTCATGAAATTTTCTTGTGTAGAATAATGAATTCATTTAACTGGTTTTATATTATTAATTTTATAATTGGAAGTGATATAAAAAATAGCATGTTTTAGGAGACTTTAAAAAATGATTACAGTTTATTAATTGTGAAAAATACTTATGTGCAATAGTGATATACTAGAAGTTTATTCTTTCACAACTGATATGGTAGGTAATTAATATAGATATAGAGATATGAGGAACTAGGGATATTTTGAAGTAGGATATTCAGAACTAGCAATTTTCACTATATTTTCCAAATTTCCAAATTTCTATGTATTCAAAAATGTTCAAATTCCTAAAATGACAAATTTCAAATATTTGCAAAATTCTCCGAATTTCCAAAATCCCTACAATTCCCCAAATTTCCAAAAATCCCTAGATTAAAAAAATTCCCCAGGTTAGAAAAAATTCACCGGATTTTAAAAATTCCCCAAATTCCCCAGATTTTAAAAATTCCCCAAATTTCCACAATCCCCCAAATTCGTATAATTTCCCAGATTTTCATAATGCCCCAAATTTAAAAAGCACCAAATTTCCCAAAAATCCCCCAAATTTAAAAAGTTCACCAAATTTCCCGAAAATCCCCATATTCCGATAATTCACCAGATTATCAAATTGTTTTCTGCACATAATTTTGCAGATCATTAAAAAGCAGCTAATAAAACTGATTTTTGAATAATCGCATTCTTGTATAATGAGTTCATTCACCTTGTACAGAAATTACCGCGTGATAAACTGAAAATTCATGTAGTATAAAATTGGCAAAGGTCATTTAATTCTTGCCGGAAAAGCTGTTTCATTCAAAATGCGTTATCCGACAGAGAACGGTGCCGGTTGTTGCGCAAGGAAACTCGTTTAAACTAAAAACAGTAACCGCTGTATTCCATTAATGAGTTATTAATGAACGTGTTTTGTTCATTACAAGTTCGCTCTCGAGAGCACAGCCGCAGTTCACTGTAATGCGTTAAAATGTCCGGGTTTTTTTCTTCGGGTGATGGTGTTTCAAATTTTTTAAACTCAGCTGCACTTTTTAGACGGGAAATCAAATACACAGAAATATACTCGTACCGTTGTTGCGATACATTTTTATCGAAGAATAAAACAGAAGGATTTGAAGAGAATTCAAGGAAAGAATTGAATATACTGTTTCAGATTTGATTATTTAGGTAACTCGGTTATTTAGTAAAGTAGTATAATTGAATTGTGTGAGTTTTAGAGAAGCGGAGTCTGTAAGGTAACATCAACTTTCTAACGATCGATTAATTTTTCTGCTGAAATTATACAGGTTTACGTAATCGTACGAGTCGACAGCAGGAAGTTATCGATATAGTTAATGAATATTAAAGAGCTGAGAGTGGATCGTGAGAATTTGAGAGTCTCATTAATAATGTTATGTGGGTATTATCGTGAATTTCTAATGTAAAAATACGTTTGACGAAATTTTGTTATTTTAGTGCATCATAAAATTTGTGTGATGGTTATAATAGTTGTAATGTTGAATATTTATTAAGGTTTTGTAAGTGTTTAGATCAAATTTTTTTCAGATATTTTCATTTGATGATTGATCAAAATTCAAAGATTCTGAAATTCCAAATTTCAAAAATTACAATTTTTAAAATCCAAATTCCAATATCCAAAACTTTAAAATACCCAAAATTCCAAAAATCCTAACATAAAAACAAAGTACTCAACGAACTCCCTATCGCCCAAAAAATACTCAAACTCGAGAAGTACTCCCACCACTTCCCAAACCTACTCCAAGAAATTTGTCTCAAAAATTGACCGATAATAATAACAGTAATATTACCTAACAAACCATACTTTCCAGTAATTCTGAAATTCCCAGCAACCTCAACTACCCGCAAACTTTCAACCACAAGTGTACCACTTCCTCGCAACTGTTCCCAAAAACAGTCCCTCGTCGTCCCAATTCTCACACTCGTCACTTTCCTCGCTGTCCATTCAGAAATCAAGCCTCTGAATATTCACGTCCCATTCACTCAGCCAGTTCCAACGTTACGCAACATCGAACAGGATTTCAGTCCGCGTAAAAGAATGAACCCGAAGAGACGGGTTATTAAACGAGGACTTACAACGATCCGATTCATCGACAGTGATCGGAAAACAGGATTTCAAGTACGACCCGTTACTATCATCGTCCCGATATAAATACCTGATCGTTGCCCGACAGAGGAAACTAGTTTCTCTGGTGGATTTTTAAACGGCGGAAAAATTACCCTGTCGGGAGGTGCAATTTCGCTTTACTTTGAATACTTAATGTTAATTGATAAACGTGCTCGATGTTGCGGCCGATCGCTTCGGGAAAGTCGTGGCTGATTCAATCCGATAACTCAGCGTTTCCCTCGAGCTGAAACTCCGAGATACGCGATGTAATTTCCGATTTTTAAGGGTGTTTAATATACGGTCTATCGACTTCGACCGGTATCGATACACCTGAGTGCTCGACGGCACCGATAAAAAATCGGATTTTCTTCGGGGTTGCACGAAACGTGTTTTCTTACGAATTCTTTTAGCCATTTTTTATTCATCCAGTTGAGTTATTATGCTCGTTGAGAACTCAATACGTGTAATATCAGGTAGTTTCAGGTAGTTATTTTCGATATACTTTAGATCGATGCAATAATATTCTGTGTTACCGATACGTGTCTGAATGTAATTACGAGTGCGACTGACAGTATTCGAAATATTAATGAAAAGTTTATGCAGTTTTTATTGAATTTTATGCTTCAAACTGATATAGCATGAGTGGTGTTTTCAGATGCTTTTATGTCATCAATTTGTGTCAGACTTTAGCTCTGAGATCGTTTGATGCTACTGGCAGCCATATTGTACTTGAAATATTGATGAAGCTTTTATACAGTCATTTTTATTGAATTTTAAGTTTTAAACTGATATAGCATGAATGACGTTTTAAGATATTTTTATGTCATCAATTTGTGTCAGACTTTAGCTCTGAGATCGTTTGATGCAACTGGCAGCCATATTGTGCTTGAAATATTAATGAAACTTTTGTACAGTCGTTTTACTGTATTTTAAGTTTTAAACTGATATAATATAATTTTTGAGATACTTTCATGTCATAAATTTATGTCAGATACACTTCGGGTATTGATTGCTTATATCAGTCATTTTGTATTAATAGAATTAATGAAATGTTTATAAGAATTTTGAAATCATAATTGTTAGCCATTTTATATGAAGAACATCTGCACAGCCATTGTCAACGCACAAGCTTTGAATCCATAGCATAAGTGCCAGTTTGCTATACTTTGATGTCATTCAAAATGGTGTCAGGTTTTCTATGTTTCGCAATCGATCACTGCTTGATATAACTGTCAGCCATTTTGTACTACGAATATTGACGAAACGTTTTCACAGTAATTTTCAGCGAACTTTAAACCTCAACATACTAGTCATTTTCAGTCGGTTTTGTGTCATAAAATTATTTCAAACTTCAGAAATACTGAAGTTCACCGTTTGCTTCAGCTGTCCGCCATTTTGTATTGCATACATTAACGAAATGGTGACACGGTAACTTTCAGCAAGATTTGAGCTGCGGATTGATGTAATACAAGTGCCACTTTGAATTATTTTTATGTCATCAAACAGTAATGAACTTTGGAAATTTAGAAATAACTCGCTGCTTGCCTTAACTGACCAGCCATTCCACATTACGAATTTTTATGAAATGATATAATAATTTTCAGCAAACTTCAGGCTTCAAATTGATACAAGTACTATTCGGTATTAATTTTATCACGTCAAAATATGTTAGAATTCAGAAATTTTGAAATCGGTCACTGCTTGCGGTAACTGTCCGTCAGGCAGATTGTAAGAATATTTATGAAACGTTTATGTAGGCATTTTTAACGAGTTCCAGCTTCAAATTTACATAGCATAAGTTCTAGTTTGCCATATTTTTCTGTTATTGAAAATTGTGTCATGTTTTGATTATTGTTTAGTAACTGTCCGTCGGCCATTTTGTAGTAGAAATATTAGTGGAATTTATAATTTTTAGCAAAATTTAAATTTTATTCATATCGATATAAATTAAGCGTCTTCTACTTCATCGAAACCTGTCAAACTTCTCATAACAGTCCGTTAATAATTTTTATAAAAAATGTTAATAAACAAATGACCTAGTTCTCTTCACTAAATTCTCATTCGTTCTTCAAATCGATACAATGAGTACCATTTTTGTAATTCAGAAAAATTCAATGACCATAATTTTACAACTTGACTCGAGGTCTTTGCGTTCGTTGCATCCGTTGCATTTATTGCATTCGCATGCATTATTGTTCGATTCCATCGGTTCCCAGTTAGTTATTTCTTTTTCTCGATAAACTTCGATGTCAGGTAACATATTGCGACGGCTTTTATAAATTTCTATCCCAAAAGAGCTCGTTGAATTTATGCGTTCGCTGCCATTTTCTACCGTAGTCTACATGCTGTGTAAGGAACACCTCGAATTCATATTCCTACAAGCGCCATAATTTTTCTCCTTTCTGTTTCTGTTTATACTCCTTTTTCACTTTTGCGTTTCTACTTTTAACAGAACATAAACCATTCTGATTCACGCTATGCGACGCGCTATTTACGCTACTGAAAATTATTTCTTTCCTGTGTTTTGGAAATTTCGGGATTTTTAAATTCGAGAATTTGTAAAATTACGTATCAAATATTTGGGATCTTATGGTTGTTTGCGGTAGTGGAAATTAAACAATTTTGAGAGATAGAAATATTTGAAGATTTGAAAATTTGGAATTTAGAAATTTTAATAATTTGCAAATTATATTTTGAAAATTGAGGATAATTTTACTAATGGACATCCAGTATTTATAAATTCTTCAATTTTTAAATATAATAACTTCAAAATTCAAAATCAATATATTACAAAATTTAGAAATTGTAACTACAAATTTTATTTGTAATTGTATTTGCAAATTTTTTATTTTAACATTTGAGAAATGTAAATATTGTAAAGGCTTGTAAATCATCGTTTATACAGTAAGGTATCGACACACATAACCTCTAAATATCGTGAAGTATCGATAATATAAAATATATCGACCACCTGAGGTTTCAATTAACTGTCTAATTTTTGTAACAGAGTTGCAATATATCTGGCATTGTGCACCGCGGTAAAGGGATATAACACTCGTGTATACAGATTTTTACGCGGTTTCGATTGAACAAGCTATCGAATCGAATCGATACTATCGAGGTGAAACACGCCATTGTCACGTGGTTCGATAAGAAATCTCTCCGAACTGCAAAAGACATGGGAATGCAGTCGAACTGCATTCTCTCTTCTTGTTTCTTTCGTTTTCATTGTTTCACGGTGGTTTGGTATTTTGTAAAAATTAATACATTCTGTAATACCTTTAAAAGCTGTATATAAACGGGAGCGAATTAACAGCGCAATTTATTTTGGGGTGATTGCTCAAAACGTAGTTATCGTAGATTTGTTAAATATATGTAAAATAAATAAACAAATAATGTAAATAACTGTAATAAATATAATAAATATTATTGCTTACTATATTACACTAAATGTAGTTACAATTTATTTTGTATTTATAAAATATTTGTTGTATTAATTTTAATACTATTTTTTATATTAAACTTCAATTTTTCATCCAAAAAAACCACAAAATCTGCTTTTTGTCTCTCAACATTATAAGCAACCCCTTTTCGCTCCATTTAATCGCATCCCTATGTCACCCGAATTCGCGCAGATTTCAAAATCTATAAACATACACAAAGCTCTATTCGCGGTATTTCACTTTTAGCAAATTTATTCTTGAAATCGTATTTGCTGCCGAAACAGACGAGCAAATAATTTTCCAATACATTTTCAATTTGTTTAATCTCTTATGAAGCCCCGTGACAGGAAAATGATCGGGTTAACGGAGAATAGAATTTTCATCGAATAGGCACAACAAATTCGTGTCGAGTGAAGATTATTAAATCGTAAATCGGATCGATGAATTTTATAGAATTTCGTGGTGCAATCTTTCCCGCGGAATTATTTGTTCAAAAATTTCCCGTCTGTCGTTTGTCTCTCTGCTTCAATCGCACGGAAGCTGAAATAGTTCAAAACGAAATAATGGAACAAAGAGATCATTTAAAACGTCGTATATTTTCTCTAACTCATTTTAAAAATTCCATATATTTCACAACTATTTTTTACATCAAAAGAATATAACTTTTAATTTTTCTGAAAGGGCCCCTCATGCACCCTACTTTTTTCAGTAACTACGTCGCTGTGTTTGATGAACACCGTTTTCATCCTTAAATGAATTCTTCAACGTTTGAATTCTGGCGCGTTGAAATCTGTTGTGTATCGCATTCGACATGTAAGGAACGAGCTTTCTGATCAGATACACATTTAATGATAACAGATTTAATTATCGTTCGAAATTTGAATAGAAGGAAGCTAATGGCCGACGAGCATCAAGTACGAGGACATTTTCAGTGATAATCGAACGCTCGTAATCGGTATGTAGGTTTTAATTACAGTGTTACTATCTACTTGTTTCCAAGAGTCGTTTCGTCGCATTATCGATGCATATTCAATGTTCAACAGCACTATCCCCATTAAATTGTAATTATTGGTAGTAGTTATTTCATTATACAGTTAGGAACATACTGTATTATCGTTATTACAATCAGTTCGCATTCATCAGATTAGTTTTTACACGAGAATCAGAATTCTACATTTATAAATTTATTGAAAATTTTCAGATTATTTGGTTATTTTGCTCCGATTATTTTAATCGTACCATTCGAATACATTTGTAGAACTTTAATCGTTGAATTGGGGAATAATTTACTGATTTGGAGGTTTGGAAACTTGGTAAAAAGTTATTTTGATGATTTTTAAGTTGGAATTTTAAAGCTGTAGATATGTTTTTTTTTTAATTTGCAATTGGGAGGATGGGAAATTGAAAATTAAGAAATTGAGAAATTGAGAAATTGAGAAATTGAGAAATTGAGAAATTGAGAAATTGAGAAATTGAGAAATTGAGAAATTGAGAAATTGAGAAATTGAGAAATTGAGAAATTGAGAAATTGAGAAATTGAAGAATCGAAAGATTGAAGAGTCGAGAGATCGAACATCAATAAATCGAAAAATCGAGAGATTGAAGAATTGAGAGATCGAAGAATCGAGAGATCAAAAAATCGGGAGATCGAAAATCGAGAGATTGAAGAATCGAGAGACCGAAGAATCGAGAGATCGAAGAATCGAGAGATTGAAAATCGAGAAATCGAAAATCGAGAGATTGAAAAGTCGAGAGATCGAACATCAATAAATCGAAAAATCGAGAGATCGAAAATTGAGAGATCGAAAATCGAAAGATCGAAAATCGAAAAATTGAAAAATCGAAAAATCGAAAAATCGAAAAATCGAAAAATCGAAAAATCGAAAAATCGAAAAATCGAAAAATCGAAAAATCGATAATCGAAAAATCGAAATATGAAGAATTCAAAATATATATGAAAATGAGAGAATATGTACAAAATTATAATAAATTGTGAGATTGAAAGCTTGATAACGCGAATTACTGCCTCATTTCCAGCAGTAAAGAAAATAAATTAGCACAAAAACTGATAGCTGCATAACACTATCGGTATTAGCGGACAAATTAATCCCGCTGGAACAATGAAATCAAACAGAAATGTAAATAAAGCAAATCCAATGAAAACCAACGGGGACTAATGTTCACTGCTATTTTTTCAAATGTTCCATTTAAATGTCCGATCGAATTCGTAATCGGAGACGCCATCGGAGCTGTATCGGGCCGTTTGCTATTTTCATCAATGAAAAATAAAGCGGAAACTCATGAAATTGCTGTTTGGCAAAATCGATTCATCTGAACGCATCGAAAATATAAAAGTAGATTAAAATGAGGAATAAAATGGAAACCGGCAGAAATTTCTTTCTTGTCGGTTCTCTTTGCAGCGTTCCCGTTCAAAAGCTTGCGAAAGCTTTCGCGAAAATGAACGGCGGAAAGAAATCGCGCGTACCGGAAGACGCGGAATGGGGAAATGTGTCGAAACAGCTTGAAATACGTGAATCAATGCTACGAATAGTTTGCCTCGAACTTGTCTGTGAAATTTTCTGGTATTGGTAATCGGTTAACTATAATAAATTTCTGGGGAAAGTGATTAAACTTCGGTGCATGATACTGAGAAACTTAAGTGCACGAATTTTCAAATTTAAATCGCGTTAAAACTGGATGGGAATTCTTGAAGAAGAGGATGTATAAATATTATATTATTTAATTAATTATCGAGTGTATTTTTTAATTGTAAAGGTAGACACGTCTGATAATTATCACCGATTAATTAATTATTAAGTTCATTTTTTAGTTAATCGATTATTCGATCTTTTTTCGATATTCGATTTCTCGATTTCTCGATTTTTCGATTTTTCGATTATTTTTAGTTATTCCATTTTTTTTTTATTTTTCAATTCTTCAATTTTGCAATAAAAGTTATTACTTCCGTTAGTTATAATTTTCCAAAATTTGATATCAAAAGACAGTAGTCCATATTTTATTATCCTAAGATTGCACTAATAAACACTGATTTATCATATTATTTTCAATAACTAAATATTATGATTTAGCAATTGTGCAAAAAATCAATTTGTCTCCCTAACATTTCCTCCTTAAAATACTGATGAATACATAACACTCAAGACAAAAAGCAGTTCACGGTAATTAACAAAACTGAGCTAATCTGTCACGGTGCAGTTACGTTCGTTGTACAACCATTTACCAATTCGAACAAATTAACATTGAGATCCAATTTACATGCTACAAGGAGAACACAGTGTATCCTCAGGCAAATCATAATTAACCATCGCGCAGAACATATTCACGTATTAGGAAGGATATATCGTAGGGCAAGCTGCAATTGGAACTTTCATCACGAACAACAAGCTTCCATCAACGGAAATGCAATCGTAATACACTTCGTGCGACAACATTTCAATTTATTGCCGTTTCAGAAATATACTTTTTATTGCCACTTTGAAAATGTACTTAACATTCATTGCCTCTTTGTATTCTAATTCTTTATTTACCGAGTGTTCGATATTTTTATTCCACTTAATAAGGTGTTTCTTATATCGCACAACACGTTATATTGCATACTTGCAATATTCAGTTAGTTTCTTAATTAAATTTAAATAAACTTGAAATTTAATATAATTTCGTATAGGCATAA
Source organism: Megachile ligniseca (assembly GCA_945859555.1). Classification (NCBI taxonomy): domain Eukaryota; kingdom Metazoa; phylum Arthropoda; class Insecta; order Hymenoptera; family Megachilidae; genus Megachile; species Megachile ligniseca. Next base: position 6,290,269 of record OX243792.1, read on the forward strand.
GTTTAAAGTCAAAGATGATATGTTTAATATAGGACAGTTAACGCAAGCAGTAAGTTATTTATGGATTTTTAATTTTAATATAGTTTGATGATTAATAACATGTTATATCAATTTGAAACTTTGTATAAACGGTTATAAATGGTTCATTAATATTCTTCATGTAAAGTGACTGACGGACAGTTACAGCAAGCAGTGACCCATTTCGAAACATCAGATTAGATTTGATAACACAGAAATAATGCTTTAATTTTGTTATTGATTACATACACGTGTCATCATGTGAATATAAAATATGTGGTGGACACTTAGAGCGAGCAGTGGGTTATTTCAAAGTTTCTAGCATTCAGTATTATTTTATGATATAAAACTAATGCAAAGTGGTGCTTGTGACATATCAAATTAAAGCTCAGAGTTCACTGAATACTACTGTATATATATTACCTTAGTACGGTTGATGTGTGACGCTTAGAGCAAGCAGTAGTTCATTTTTAACGTTCAGTACTATTTTACAAGAAAGTAATGCAAAGTGGTGCTTGTGACATATCAAATTAAAGCTCAGAGCTCACTGAATACTACTGTATATATATTACCTTAGTACGGTTGATGTGTGACAGTTAGAGCAAGCAGTAGTTCATTTTTAACGCTCAGTACTATTTTGCAAGAAAGTGATGCAAAGTGGCACTTGTGACATATCAAATTAAAGCTAAAAATTCACTGAATACTGCTACATAATTGTTTCATCAGAAAAACAAAATGGCTACCGTCACAGCTAACAAAGAGCGACATAAAAACATTCTAAAATCTGGCAAATGACAAAACCACGAGATTCCAAGTAGTTAATAGCCGGTGAAATAGAATGCTGTTACAACGAAACCCGTGAACAGTCAAGCTATTAGCGCGAATGCGCAGATAATGAAATACAAACCATTCCATTAATGCCGGTACAGCGTTGCATTTCAAGCTCACCCCAAACAAGTCTTTCGAAAGGGCTTCCTCCAATTACGGTATACAGGATCTCGGTAAATTCAGGATTGAACGTTCGAGAGCAAATAGGCTCGGAGGTTCTTCGATATGACTAGACAAGCACGTGAAAATCACCGCTGTTCGTGCTGGCCGGTGATCAAAAGCAACGCGTAAACGCGGCTTCGTAGCTGACCATAGCATGTCTGCTGCGAGCATAAAAGAGCCCCGGCGATCAAGATACACACAGAGCTCGATTATAAAGGACGAGAACGGTGTACAAGCGGAAAGGAACTAGCCGGCGGGAAAAGCGTGGAGAGGGGTTGGGGGTTGTCGTGGTTTCGTGGCTGCCAGCTTGTAAAAAGGTACGGAGAACTGGCGAGAATGCTAGTGGGGAACACACCGATGGTGCTGTTTAACGAGAAAATTATTATTTGTACTTTATTTATGTCGTAAGTGGGGTAATTCTTTCGCTGACATGTTAATTCAGATCTCGAGCAGATATTGATGACGACTTATTTAGAAGTGGTTCGCTGAAAATTTGTCGTGCAAGATTCATTTTTAGTTGATTTAATTTTATTATACAAACACAGATGCTGGATTTTTTATTTCTTGATCTGGAATTATTTTTTCTTTAATACTATTTAAGTAGTATTACTAAATTAGAGATTTTGAAATTTTTGAATTTAGTGATTTGATAATTTAGGGATTTTAGAATTTAGTGATTTTTGAATTTAGACTTTTTAGAATCTAGGGATTTTTTAATTTTTGGAATTTGGAATCCAAGGACTTTGTAATTTGGTAATTTAGGGATTTTTTAACTTTGTGATTTGGTAATTGGGGATTTGGGAATTTAGGGATTTTTCAATTTAGGATTTTTAGAATCTGGAGATTTTTTAATTTTGAGATTTTGGAAATCAGGGATTTTGTAATTTGATAATTTAGGGATTTTGGAACATAGGGATTTTTAAATTTAGGGATTTGGTCATTTAGGGATTTGTGAAGTTAGGGAGTTGGGAATGTAGGGATTTAGTAATCTAGGGATTTGGAAATGTAGGGATTTTGAAATTTAGGGAATTTTGGAACTTAGGAATTTGTGAACTTAGGGAGTTTGGAATTTAGGGATTTTGAAATTTCAGATTTTCAGATTTGGAAATTTAGGGAATTTTTGCTGTAGGAATTTTGGAATTTAGGGATTTTAATATTTAGGAATTTAGAGATTTAAAAATTTTAGGATTTGTCAACGTAGAAAATAGGAAATTTGGTGATTTGCAAAGTAAGAAATTTGGCAATTTCAAGAATTGTAAATTTGCAAATTTATTTTGGAAAATTTGTAAATTTAGGGATTTAAAAATTTGTAAGACATAGGAACTTGTAAATTTGTAAATTTAGGGATTTAGTAATGTAGACATTTTGAAAGTTAGGGATTTTTGAATTTTGGGATTTTGGAACATAAGAATTTAAGTATTTAGGAATTTTGTAATTTTGTAATTTTATAATTTTATAATTTTGTAGTGCAACTATGTAATTCTGTAATTTTGTAATTTAGATATTTCATGATTTCATATTTCCGTAATTTTACAATTTCATAATTTTGTCTTACAATTTCGACTTGCAATTCCCAAATTTTGAACTAAAAAATCCCCAATGTTCAAAGATTCCGCAGAAACCCAAAAATCACCATAAAGCAAGTAACAAAACTCCTGCAAAACACGCCGCAGCACCACATCCGTATCAAATAACCGCAGACTGTCGGTTTCCTCAAAAACTCCTGTAAGTTAGGCGAGTTAGGTCCTAAATATTCCTGGTCCCAGGCATACAATGGTTAAAGAAGAATTATTGGCCATCCACGTAGCATCGAAACAAACAACAATGACTCGAGCCAGGCTCGCTGTTATCGCTGAGGATCGGCAGAGCCAAGAATACGCTGGGATGACAAGCGAGCAGGCACAAGACTCGCGCGGAGAATCCGAAAGAGGAGAGGAGAGGAGAGGAGAGGGTGAGATACAACGGTGCAGCACGGGTGCAGGTGCATCGAGTTGGTCGCTCGACGTTCGCGTGGCGTGCAACAAGGATATGCTGATACGGGAATATCTTTAAGCGTTATGGTTGAACGAGGATACAAACGACGGTGAAGAGAAACGAGCCCAAGCCGGTTCTGTCTGCCAGCAGCCTCGCGCTAACACTTATACAAGAGAACAAAACTGAACGGATGGAACCGTTTTTCCACGATGGTATACAGGGTGCTTCAGGATCAATGCTGAATGAGAGGATATTTATTTGGTGTTAGAATTTTTTTAGTTTTGAAATTTTTGAATTATTGAAATTCAAATTTTGGAAGGTTCTTTTTGTTTGTCGATTATTTTGCGGACCTTGAATTTTGAAAGACTAGACCTTACGTTTTTGAAAGTATATGTGAGGAGATATTCCTGTTGAAAAATTTGCAAATTTACAAATTTACAGATTTGTAACATTCCAAATTTCTGAATTTACAAATTTGCAACGTTCGAAATTTGCGAATTTACGAATTTACGAATTTAAGAATTTACGAATTTAAGAATTTACGAATTTAAGAATTTACGAATTTAAGAATCTCTAAATTTAAAAATTCAAAAATTTACAAATCCCAAAATTGTTAAATTTCCCAATTTCCATACTACAAAGTCACCAAATTCACTAACTGCTGAATTTTCAAATTTAAGAGTCCTAAAATTTCCAAACAATTAAATTTACAAATTTTCTAATTCCCAAATCCCCAAATTATAAAATTCCTAAGGTCCCAAATCTCCAAATTCACAAATCCCTACATTCCAAAATTACTAGGTCCCTAAGTGAAAAAATCCCTAAATTCTCAAATCCCTAATTTTCAAAAATCCCAAATTCTCAAATCCATAAATGACCAGGTCCTTAAGTTAAAAAATACCCAAATTCTTAAAACCATAAATTACTAGATCCCTAAGTTAAAAAATCCTTAAATTTTCAAATCCATAAATTACCACGTCCCTAAGTGAAAAAATCACTAATTTTCAAAATCCCTAAATTCCCGAGTTCCTAAGATCCCAAATCCTAAATTCCCAAATCCCTAAATAGCCAAATTCCTAAATTCCTAAATTCCTAAATTCCTAAATTCCTAAATTCCTAAATTCCTACATTCCTAAATCCCTAAATTCACAAATCCCTAAATTCTCAAACCACTAAATTCCCATATCCCTAAATTCCCAAATCCCAAAATTCACAAATCCCAATATTCCCAAATCCCAAAATTTCTAAATCCCAAAATTCCCAAATCCCAAAATTCCCAAATCCCAAAATTCCCAAATCCCAAAATTCCCAAATCCCAAAATTCCCAAATCCCGAAATTCCCAAATCCCAAAATTCCCAAATCCCAAAATTCCCAAATCCGAAAATTTCCAAATTACAAAGTTCCCAAACCACTAAATTCCAAACTCCAAAATTCCCAAATCCCAAAATTCCCAAAATCCAAAATTCCCAAACTCAAAAATTCCCAAATCCCAAACTCCAAAATTCCCAAATTCCAAAATTCCCAAATCCCAAAATTCCCAAATCCCAAAATCCCAAAATTCCCAAATCCCAAAATCTCCAAATCCCCAAATCCCCAAATCCCTAAATTCTCAAATATCTCAATACACACAATCGTTTGCAACACCGTTAAAAATAAGTAAAAACACATCAATGTTATACAATTACTCAAGCGTCCACTTATAAACATTACAACTTCAAACGATATTACGATATGATGTTCCCTTGCATTTAATCGCGGCTAAATATTATGTACGACTTTGCAACACATACAGAATATATATTTATATTTTTACCACGAACTTCGAACATTGTTCTAACAGCACGTAAATAAATAATGTCGATAAAGGCGCGATTCGAAGCCATCACTATCTGTTTCTCAAGAAAGAACTCGTTCGTGGATGGCCCCGGGGCTATCAACCCAATCTCAAGCGGCACGAAACGGCCAACTTCATCCATTCGCATAACTCGACGAGCGGAAACACTCCTATCCGCTTTGTCCTCTCGAGAATACGCGGCCGATCGCACGCGACATTTTCGCCTGATACCGAACGACTTCTTTTCGCGAATGTGGCTTCGCGTTCTTACCTTCTTTCCGCGGGCGAACACCGGTGAGTATATACAGTCTGTATAAACATGGGTTATTCCTGAAACGGTGGAATAAAATGAGGGTGAATCCAACTGAGAAACTAGGTGAAAAATGTACAATGAAATGGAATAAAATTTCTGAGAGAAAGGAATTAATCGATATCTTGTACGATGCTTCTATGTGGCAATGTAACGAGATTCTACGATATTTATTTTTAATACGTATTAGAATATCACTTCTGAGGTAAAACTAGTGAAATATCACTTCTGAGGTAGTTTCGAACAAAATTGATGGAGTTAGTGGAAAATTTATGTGAAGGTGGCAATATAGCAAGATTCTACTATGTTTGACAAAATAGAAAGAGTTACATAGTATTATCGTTTCTAAGTGTTAAAATATATATTTTTTAACAAAACTGGTACAGTCAGTAATAAATTGAAACACGTGAACATCTATGCACAGGTGGCAATATAACGAGAGTCTGCTATATTTGACTGGATGAATACACTAATATAATTTTTCCGTTAAAATATATTTACCATCAAGTTTGATAGGGTTAGTGAAGAATTTGAATACATGAAAATGTACATAAAAGTGGCAATATAGCAAGATTCTACCGTATTTGAAGAAATTAATATAGTAACATACTAATGTTGCTTCTAAATATTAAAAAATGTCTTTTTTAACAAAATTGGTACAGTCAATGAGTAATTTAATGGTTATATGGAAATTCATTATTTTTTAACCGGAAACACCCTATATAATGGAGAATGTGCTCGAACGGTAGCAGTAATATGCGAAGTGTATAATGATTGTAATTGTAATGTCGATGACGAGGATGACGACAATGACGGACAAGTTTCAGATTGATGCTTTCCTTTACGCTTTGAACAGGAAAGTCTTTATTTATAGCTGGAGATGTCTTTAACGTGATGGCTGACATAATAGATATAACTGTGCACACACGTTCATATATGCGTGTAGTGGAAAGTAAAAGTGTGAGAATCATGAAAGAGGAATTTTGGAAATTTTTAGAATATTTTATAATGTTGGGATATTTGGAAATTGATGTGGAAAATTAGTAATTTTTGGAAATTTGAAAAATGGGAATTTATTAATCTGGAAATTTGAGAAAATAGTAATTTGGATATTGGTAAATCGATACTCTGGAAATTCGAATAATTGAAAATTTCCAAATTGGGATTTTGAGAATCTAGAAATTTGTAAAGTGTAACTAGTATAAGTGCTAAATTCATATAGCATATATTCTAGTTTGCGACATTTTTCTGTTATTGAAAATTGTGTCATATTTTGATTATTGGTTAGTAACTGTCCATCAGCCATTTAGTAGTAAAAATATTAATATAAAATTTATACAGTTTCTTACAATGAATCTTATACTTAAAGTGCTAGTTTGTGTTATCTTTTACGCCATTAAAACTTATGCCATACTTATGGCTGAAAATTGACCATTGCTTACAATTCCCCATAAACGTAAACGTTGACGAACGCATGCCAAAGGAAGATGAAGAAAATGGTGGCGCGGCTATCTGTCTTCCATTTTAGGAACAAAGGGTGCAAGGTATATCTGGTCCACGATAGAAAGGATCGATTAAGTCGAGTGGATTCTGCCGGCAGTTAACGAACGAGAACTCTGCTCTCTATCCTCAGTGATGCTTCTGGTTCTGCCGGTGCTGCTGTACATACGTTATGTACGAAAGGATGGCAATGGAGAACGAGAGCCAATAGAAGACTCCTCGAACGACGAGCTTCTTGCTCGAATGCCTCCACGACTCCTCGTTTCGTTTTTGCTCGTCGACTGTGCAATTTCCACTACCTCTTTGGTAACACTCGAGACGCGAACGATATCGTGCCTCGATAGAAATTGGTTAAACGATGTAAGCTCGATTCATTTCGAAATGGCTATTTTAGCCTGAATATTGTTCTACACATAGGTGACGATTCAATTTATATATGAAGCTGATGGACTATTTTAATCTGATGTTATTTGACGCGGAAATGGATTGAGAAAGGAAACGGGAAATTTGGAAACTGGGAAATTTGTAATTAAGAAAATTAAGAAATTGGAAAATTTGAAATTGGGGAAAGTTAGAGATTGGGAAATTTAGAAATTGAGAAATTTGGAATTTGGGAAATTTAGAAGTTGGGAAATTTGGAAACTGGGAAATTTACAAATTGGGAAATTTGGAACTTGGGAAATTTGTAATTAAGAAAATTAAGAAATTGGAAAATTTGAAATTGGGGAAAGTTAGAGATTGGGAAATTTAGAAATTGGGAAATTTGGAATTTGGGAAATTTAGAAGTTGGGAAATTTGGAATTCGGGAAATTTTAAATTTGGGAAATTTGGAATTAGGGAAATTTAGAAATTTAAAAATCTAAAAATTTGTAAATTTTTACACTAAAAAATGAGGAACTCAACAATTTCCACATTTCTGTTTCTAAATAAAAAATTCTTAAATTACCCTAATCTGTAAATTTGCAATACAATAATTTGCAAAGTTCTATATTTCTTTTTCTGTTAAATATGTCAAAATTTCAAGGATGTTGCTTGTCATCATGAATTCTAATAATAAATACAGGATATCATCTATCATGATAATTTTATTTCCGAATCGATCTCAGCATATCGTTGATCTAACAGAGTGGTGAGATCGGTTTCCTCGCTTGAATGATATAAGTTACAAGATTCAGACTGATTTTCATGGACTGTCAAGTTAAATCGAGATATCAGTAGTAACGAAGCGATTTTTGTGTAAAATTTTATCAGCAATCGATAATTGAATTCGAAGACAGCTTACATGATTGTAATTTAACAAGTGAATTCGAAAATTTGCATCTTTTGTACTTTATATATTTATGAAAATTGATCAAAATTTCGTTTAATAAATTTGCAATTGAATTTGCACAAGAATTTGATAATTATAAAACTAAAAAATTAAAAAAGTTGATCATTATCTATATCATATCACTGTATCATTTACAACAATTGATAAACGAACATTGATCTGAACGCTAGGTTTACGAGATTCCTTGTTTTAAAGAAAATATGAAATTAGAAATATGGCAGTTTGATATTTTGACAACTTGATAATTACAACCTAATCTAGATGCCAACCTGGATGTTAACCTAACCTAGATGCTAACCAACCTGGATGTTAACCTAACCTAGATGGATGCCAGAAGCTTATACCAGGTGCCAAAATGAGTGCATTTCAAATGTCGAGCTACCGTAAACATATAGGTGGAACAAGAGACGCAGAGATTTTAAAGTCCAAACGTAAACGTGTCCGAAACTATCGAAAACGATATCGAACACGATTATTGTCGATTCCACGACGACCGACGTCGATGACGACCAAGTATTGTCGTCGACGATGAGTTACAGAGCTTTCAACGTGCTTCCAGTCGGTCTATGTGTGAAAAATTATCGAAACGATACCAAACGGTTTTTTATCGATTCGACGATTGACACGACGGGTTCCTGTCGCTGCCAAAATCTGTACAGCAAATTTAGCCTCTCTCACGAGTCCACCGTCAAAATTTCGAGTGGAAAGTCGCAAAATTGCGGCCTGCAGCGCGTAGACAAACGAACAAATATTCCCAGGAGACAATGATAGAATAAAAGTCGCTATAAGAAAGTTTCTCCCACGGATTTAAATCCTAAAACTGAAGTTGCACAATTTTAGTAGCAGTCTCCTTGAACCATCCCGAAAAGTCGTAAGATACTCTTTATACCCTGTGCTCGTGGAAATAAATTTTTCATATCGTCACTTTCGCGATCGTGGGTCGTATTATCAAATGTTTTCGCATTTTTTGATGGATGTGCGGCATTACCTAAAAGATTTAAAAATCTGCTGAAATGTTATCTCGAAAGCAATGCTAAGAGAACTTATCGAGAATACTATTTTATGTATATGCTCTCGACGTGGCGCTATTTCAAGCTTCATGAACTTAAAGGATCATTGAACCGAGGTTACTAAAACTTCCAAAGATACGCCGCTTGTACTATGTTTGCGAAAGTTTGCAAATGAAGGATTTAAGGAAATTCAACTACCGAGTTTCTCCGGAATTTTCGGACAATTTGCGATTCTAATGATTTAAGAATTTGAGATACGGAAATTGGTAAATGTTTTTTTGGTAATTTAGTAATTTGGTTATTTATAATGTTAGATTTGATTAATTGGTAAATTTAGAAAATCAGCAATTGCAGAATTTAGAAATTTAGAAATAAAAATTTTCAGTAATTTGTAAACTTAAAAATCTAGAAGTTTAGAAATAAAAAACTATAATAATTTCCACATATAATAACTAAAAATTCGAGCAACTAACAATTTAGCAATTTCCAACCTAATAAAATCTAGAACTTGAGTAACAGAATACCAAGTTCATTAAAACCTAAAATATATTTATTGTACACAGCATCCACAGGTACGATTCGTTATAATAAATTGACGGAACAAAGCAAGCACCTGAGGGATATAAAGTATAATCATCGAAGACATCGTTTTCTTTCAATCTCCATCATCGATTTCTTCGGCTCCAATAATAATCAGCAGAGTTCGATCACCAAATTACCGCGCAAAAATGATTTCAACTCAATTCATCCCTCCACTCCCTCTCGTTCACTTCGTTCCAAAGCGGAAGCACAAAAGATCCCTGTTCGACGCCAATCGAAAACGTAATTGTTTCCCAGGGATTTACCAATTAGAGGAAGAGTACTTCTGAAGGACCAAATCGGTTTTCTCTTTAACGGACATCGATTAAGGATAAAAAAGGTTCGACGATCGTTCGAGACAAAAAAGTATCCTCTGCTTGTACACGACGCTTTCGATAAATGTGCTATCCTAGGTGAAACGTTAGAAGTTTCACAAAATATTGCGACATATTAACTTGATACTTGGAGTTTGTAAAAAAATAAATGTATAAGACTGATTAATAAATTTTATGTGAATTTTGATCAAAAATCGTATTAACATGTAACTAATGTTATTTAATTTAAATCAAGCAAATATTTTAGAAAACTTTAATCTTCATATTAATGTAATATAATTGTAACTGGGATCAAATCTTATTAACTTCACAAGTTTTGAAATTAGTTATTATTTGTTCTAACTGAACGTCAGCCATTTTGTCTTGGAACCATTCATTGAAAGCTAACATAGTACTTTTTAGTAGACTTCAAGCTTTAAATTGATGAATAGTTTGAATCAGTTTCATCGAAATATCTTCAAGAAGTTCGAAATGGTTCATTGTTTGCTATAATTGTCAGCCATTTTAAATGAAGAATATCGATAAAACATGTGCACAGCCATTTTCAACGCACATCAAGCTTCCAATCCATATAGCATAAGTGCTAGTTCGCTATATTTTCCGTCATTCAAAATTGTGTCAGGCTTTCTATGTTTCGCAATCGATCACTGTTTGATATAACTGTCAGCTATTTTGTACAGGAAATATTGACGAAACGTTTACACAGTAATTTTCAGCAAACTTTAAACCTCAACATACTCGTCATTTTGAGTCGGTTTTGTGTCATAAAATTATTTCGAACTTCAGAAATACTGAAGTTCGGTGTTTGCTTCAGCTGTCCGCCATTTTGTATTGCGTACATTAACGAAATGGTGACACGGTAACTTTCAGCAAGCTTTGAGCTGCAGATTGATGTAAGTGCCTCTTTGAATTATGTTTGTCATCAAACGATAATAATTAATATTTAGTTTATACATAAAACTTCATGAGGGAAGATTTATAGAAAATAATAAATTAATATCTACACGTTACATGTTAATAAAAGAATAAAATTACGTTATTAAAAGTTTAAATAGTGCATTATAATAATTCATAATACATTGTCAAAATCGAAATTGACTAAATCTAAACCAAAATCAAAATAACAAACGTATCTGCTTAAAATAAATATTGTAAATAAAAACAATTAACGAAAAAAAAACAATCCTCGAAGTTTTCGTTGAACCTCGACACGATATCAACAAACGCAACGTTAGCAAAAAAAAGAGGACAAAATCAAAGAAAAAACAGAGCTTTTTGGAAAAAATAGCGGGGACATATGTTACCTTTTTTTTTCGCGATGACACAGCGTACATCGTGCGCGCATTTTCATCGTAACGCAATTTCGCGTGTGTTACCGGTCCCTACGAATTAAAGCTGCGTCCCAGAAAGAGAGGGGAGAAGGAAAGAGAAGAAAAATCGAGAAATAAAGGGAAAATACGCAGGAAAAATGGCTGGAAAAATAAACTCGCAGGCATCGTGTGATGGAACAACCGCGACAAAAGATTTTATTTATCGAAACAAGAGAATGTCCGAATTTCAGCGTGCGTGGAGCTGTCGTTAAAATTTCCCGGCTTTTTCCTCCTTTTTTCGGAGACCATTCGATTCCAATTTTTAACTGGTTCAACTTCGCTCCTCGCTGCGTTTAACTGGAAATTCGAAACGGTAGACAACATTCGAGGAGGAAAACGACGAAGAAAAACAATCATCGAGTTTTCGAATTTACTTGGATTTCGGGGCTTGTTTGGTGGTTTGTAGGTCGGGTGTGAATTTTTTAAGTTATTTTGGTACTTTTGATGCATTTTTATTTCTGGTATTTTCGGTGTATTTGGAAGAGTACAAATTTTTAATATTATGACATTAATTCGGAGTAAAAAAATTTGGTTAACATAATCAGTTTATAAGTTTGTAAGGTTCAGTTTTCAGTATTCATATTTTTAGTACTTTGAATGAATGTGTATGGTGGAAATTTAGAAATTGGGAAATTTGGAACTTGGAAAATTATAATTTGGGAAATTTGGGAAATTTAGAAAACGGGAAACTTAGGAAATTATAATTTGGGAAATTTAGAAAACTTGGGAAACTTGAGACTTGGGAATTTGGGAAATTTTAATTTGGAAAATTTGGGAAATTTGGAAATTGAGAAACTTGGAATTAGGGAAATTTAGAAATTGGGAAATTTGGGAAATTTAGAAAACTTGGGAAACTTAGGAAATTATAATTTGTGAAATTTAGAAAACTTGGGAAACTTGAGACTTGGGAAATTTACAAATTGGGAAATTTGGAATCAGGGAAATTTAGAAATTGGGAAATTTGGAATTAGGGAAATTTAGAAATTTGAAAATTTAAAAAGTTGTAAATTATTAATAATATAAATTATTTACAACGTACGTTAATATTGCACACTTTATTATTATAACTTTTAACAATTTTTAATAATTTCAAACTCAACTATATTCATATTAATGTACATAAAAAAATAATTCTTTTCTGAAAAACTTCGTTTATGACCCCAATAAAAATACCGAATCTTACTTTGTACGCGTGAAATAAAAGAAAAAATCGAAACCTATATCGGTCGCTCTCAAAAAGGAGAAATAATAAAAAGTGTGCACAATGAAAACGGAAAAAAACTAGCACTTCAATTTTTAGGACGCAACATCGATTCGGTTAACTGGAAAAATACAGAGAGTCTAGCAAAATCTAGCAAGTGACAATCTCTCGAAAAATATTGAAAACAAGGATTCTCGTCGAAAATACAACGAGAAACAAGCAAACAAACAAGCCGATCGAACGGTACGAATGTTATCTGCGATCTTTTGTCTCGTTTCTGGGAACCGCAAAAATTGAAAGCTTTTACCTTTGCGTGTAACGACAGCTGTACGTCAATCGATTACAATGAATTTCGGGGGATTCGTATTCAGCTACGATGATAATGGATTCGAAACGATATACTTTCATGATCCGGATTCGTGTTTCTCGACCATTTTGTCTCGTCGCGATGTCATTTTTGTTTATACTGGTACCTCGATCTCGATGGATTTATTTGTAATTGAGAATATTTGATATTTCGAATTTGATAATATCTGGAGTATGAATGAAATGAGGTATATTTGATATATGGGGTATAATTGATATGAGGTGTAATTTGGATATGTGGAGAGGAACGTTAAATGAAAGACACCATTTTTAATTTAAAATATAATTTTTCTTCCATTGGAACAGAGTAATATATAATTTATTGTTGGATAAATTTCATTTTTATATCGTTGATTAATTTGATTTTAATTGATATTAATATGGATGTAATTTCATTTTTATTCTATTTTAATTTAAGTTCGATTTGAGAAATTTGGGAAATTTGGGAAACTTGGGAAATTTTGAAAATTTGGGACTTGGGAATTTGCGAAATTATAATTGGGAAAATTTGGGAAATATCGGACTTGGGAATTTGGGAAATTTTGGAAATTGGGAAATTAGGAAATTGGGCAATTAGGAAATTAGGAAATTAGGAAATTAGGAAATTAGGAAATTAAGAAATTAGGAAATTAGGAAATTAGAAAATTTATAACTCTGGAATTTTGAATAGAATTTGGGAATTTGCGAAATTTGGGGAAATTGTGGAAAGTTTGGTGAGTTTCGAGAATTTTGTAAAATTTTGCACGTGACAAATTAAAAAACTCAGAGTTCGCAAACTTTGGAAATTCGACAATTTACATTCGAAATTACCTAATTCAGAAAATATAAAAATTTGAAATTTTAGAAAATGATAATTTTCAAAAATATAAATACACTAATATAAACTGATTGACATCGAAGAAACGAGTACAGTGCTGATACAAACCGAATACCGTTTATCTATCTTTTACCGTGATATTTTAATATGTAGACACATGCTGCAGAATGTAATATCGATATGCAGGAACTAAAAAATAACGCGGTCTAAATAAATGCGTCTGTCGATGGCAACGATCCCCGAATTCAAAACGTGTCCTCTGCGGTCCTGTGCAGGAGTTTTGAAACGATGCCAAACGGCACGCTGAAATATTAATTAAACGAAGAAATGGCACACACCCTCCGACCTACAGTTATCCCCTGAAAATTACTCGAATAAACGGCCCGACGATAATTATGTTATTTAAGAGATTTCGCGCCGGATTGAAAATTGGGTACGTTCTCTCCTGCACGGGTACTTTTAATCTTAATCGCAGTGTACTTTAATACTTTTGGGGAATTACTGTACTTTTGTGAGTTTTTAATTGTTTGATTTGTAGGTTTGGAATTTTGAATGTGAGGAAGGTTAGGAATTTGGGAAATTTGGGAAATTTGGGAAATTAGGGAAATTTGGGAAAATTGGGAAACTTGATACTTGGGAAATTATAAATTTGAGAAATTTGGAATTGAGTAACATTGGAATATTTGTATTTTGGAATTTGGTAAATTGGGAAATTTGGAAATTAGGAAATTAGAAAATTCTGAAATTTATAACTGGAATTTTTAATAGAATTTGGGAATTTGCGAAATTTGGGGAGAATGGTACGAAATTTGGTAAGTTTCGAGAATTTTGGGAAATCTCGAATGATAAATCTAAATTGGAAAAAAAGTTCACAAAATTAAGAAATTCGACAATGTACAAGATTCCAAATTACGTAATTCAGAAAATATAAAAATTTGAAATTTGAGAAAATGATAATTTTCAAAAATTGAAATTCAAGATATTTGAAATTTCAGTAGCTACAAGATATAAGAGGAATTATCGGTGAAATAACGCATACGGAACACTATCGAGAAATGCAGTTTAGAAGGGAAGTGTTGGATATCGGCGCGTTCCTGCAATCCAGCGAAAGTTCTGGTTGGAAACGCTTGTGGTCGCAGAGAATTCGATTGATTTCACGGCCGCGTCCATACTGGGCATACATATCTCGTGGTCGGTTCTCGTATTACCGTGAGAAAGGGAACCTCGAACTCGTTCACCCGGTGATAACACGATCTTACCGCTGATTCAATTGATCTTTATGAGAATTCAGCAGAGACACGCGGTTACACAACCATCCTTGTCAGCTTCTTCGCCGCGTCTCTCTGTATCGATGATCTCCGTGGAGCAGAACTGGGTGTCTCGGATTCCTGGGAAGACTGCCATCTTCCACATCTTCTCACGTCTAGCCTCGATTTGTACTATTATATCATATGTACGCTCTAAGTTTTAGATCTTAAGATTCTATAGGAAATCTTTGAAATGTGTTCTCTTCATCCCACATTTTCCCAAATAAAACCCCAATAAAAAATTTAGAACACCCTCTCTCCTCAACCCTTCCGACCGCACTTCCAACACCGTCAAAAGTTAACGAAAAACAAATTACATCCCCCTAATTCCTCGAGATCAGCAACGGACGATAAAATTACGCAACAGTTTCGTCGTTGATCTGTTCAATTATTAACGGTGGAACATTCTCGAGCAAGTGCAGGGATAATGGATGCGAACGAGGAGGCCCGGTGAAACCGGAAGGAAAGAAGGAAGTAACTACAAGTAGCAGGTTTCTCTAAGGGTAAAAAACCGAGCAACAAGGACGAGGGGGGAGAAACAGCAACTCGAAGTAAGGGCGTATGCTTGCTTTTTTAGGAGAGGCAACCTTTAAGCGACTTTATGAAAATCCGATAATAACACCGCGGCTCGGCGTTCGGGCACGGCCGGATTTATTTTGTCCGATCCGCATGCCGGGATACGCGTGTTCGGTATACGGAGTTTCAACCAATACTTTTGCGTTTCGACTCGGGGGGTTGAAAAGTTACACGTTCGAGCGGGGACGATCTGATGGGCACGCGTTAAGGATCCGTTTGGCTGTAAACAACCAGGCTATTTCTAAGTGGTACCGATGATACTTCCGTCACGTTTATATGGCACATCACATTATGAAAAAGATTCTTCCGTCACGGGGAATTTGGGGAATTACGTGCATATGGGGTATTTTTGGAGATGGAGGTTGACTGATGAAATTGGTGAAATTTGAGGTTTGGATATGAAAGTGAGGTGAAAGGTTGAAGTGACGTTGAAGAAGTCTGATATATCACTAAATACACACTAGATCAGGCTAATATATTACTGTTATGACCATAAATTACTCTTCTAATGTAGACACATGTGAACTTTTATTATATTGATATATGTGAAACATTACATAAACATATTTGAAATTTTAGTGTATACATATGTGGAATTTTTATTATGTATGCATATGTGAAGTTCTACATATGAATATATGTAAAATTTTATTATAATACACACATGTGAAATTATACATATGAACATAGGTGAAATTTTATTATAATACACACATGTGAAATTATACATTATATGAACATACGTGTAATTTTATTAACATATGTGAAGTTTGATGTATAAACATATGTGAACTTCTATTATGCAGACATATGTGAAGTTTTAGATATAAACATATGTGAAAATTTTTAATGTTATACACACACATGTGAACTTCTACATATGAACATACGTGGCATTTTATTAAACATATATGAATTTGATGTAAGCATATGTGAATATACATGAAGTACATAAGAACATACGTGAAATTTTGTTAAATAAACATACCAGAAAAGTTATAAACATAAGTGATATTTCATAAACGTGAAATTTGACATACATGTGCATTTGACAAACAAGTTTTGAGTATAATAGAAATATAAGAAAGACACGATTGGTGAAAACGTAAGAATAAACCGTGGAAAAATATGAAGAAGCGTTTTCAATTAGACCAACTCGACGTCCCGAACAAGAATAATAAATATCTTCATATTTTGCCCGCGAGAAAGTGAAACAAAGAAGGGGGCGGACAAAAAGGAGTAGGGTGGCGAACGTAGGGCTCTGTTGAGAGGTGAAAAAAGGAGCAGCATAGAAACGGGGACGACCAGGTACAGAGATAAATTTCGACCCGTAAATTTGTCGGCGACAGAGGTGTGTCGGCGAAGGAGAGTCGAAATTCGCGTGGCCGCAAAAACACGGGTCTTTTGTGCGACGAAAATACGCATACTCCTCCCGTGTTGTTTGTTCGTTCAATGGACGGTGAATGTTCGCACCCTGGTGCGAAAGACGTTCGTTCAGATTAATTAGAAACTAGATATTCAGGAACTAAACGTTCAAACCGTACTTGAGAAATGTGAGCTGTTTACTTTGGAAATGTGGTAAATCCGTGTTTTGCTATTACGAGATGTTTAAGGGTATTTCGATAATATTTCAAAATATTGCAATTTGTTAAAATTTTTGTTACTAATTTATTATTACAATTTATTGCAATTATTAAAATTTTTGGAATTTTGTTAATGTTTATTATACAATGATGTAAAGTGCTGGAAAAAAGGTTTCATACACAAACTCGCTTTCAAAATTAATGAATTGGAGGGCGTTAGCTTGCTTTTAATTAAACCGTTGATTAAACGGATAATATTTCAGTTGCTCGGTTATTCTTCTTATTTTCTCCCAATCATTTTTCTCCGAATTGTTTTCATATTCAGAACTCCAGGATTCTCCTTTTATTACCAGTTCTCATGGGTCTTATTTCTACAAATATGAAAATAATAAATTCCTTGGAAATGAAAATTTTATCGGAGTTCGTTACCGAGAAATAACTTTTATTTTTTTATTACCTGCCGGCATCGCTTTCAGACGCATCTTCGTTGAAATCGTTCGGCCATATTTTTTTAACAAAATGATTCGTAATTAATTTTCAAATAACGGTGGAATTGTTAAGGGGTTGCGATACTGAAACCGTGTCGACTTTGTCGAGTATTTATTAGAAAGTGGAACTTGCAAGCTGATAGAAGCAATGATACCTGGACAGACTACAGATCCTCGGATGTTGAGGTTATGTCACCAATATTATACAATTTCTAGTTTTTCGGTATGTATTACTAAAATACCAGAGGTACATACCGTAATTCGGCTGAAAATCATTTCAAGCTTTGCACCACTTTCAAAATAATCTTTCCAATACCGTTGATCAAACCATCGGCCAAATATTAGGGGGTTTCACTTATTTTCACTGTAGATTGCTCACAGAAAATACCATATCAAGCTTTGTCTATTGTTATCATTATCTTCGGAAATGGACTTGCCCCACTTTCAAATTAAACTGCACGATTCGACTTAACAGAAAAAGTTGGGGTCAGTGTTTCAATTTTTAGACGGTCGAAAGCTTTTCTGAAATTCACAAATTTCATAAATTAATCAGGTGATAAGCTAGTAAACAATGTTCAAAATAATAGCTAATGATGTGTTTCAATGGTATTAATATTGACATTTGCGGATTCATAATTAATTCATGGAAAATAAGATTCATAATTAATTAATGCAAAACAACATTCATAATTAATTAATGTGAAGTAGGATACATAATTGATTAATGTAAAGTAAAAGTCGTAATTGATTAATGTTAATTACTGTGACGTCATGTAAATGATTATGAAATGTACGAAAATTTCGTTGAAATTGCAATTTCTCTTGCCAATTATGTTTTCGGTGCATCAATGAAGTTTGTTCAGTATAGTAATTATTTTTGTGTGCTGTATTAATTACGTTTGGTACAAATATTTCTTGTACTGTCATTCTGAACAAGTTTTCAATTAATCTTTTATTTTTCTCTGAAGTGAAAACGAATATTATTTACTAAATAATAATGTTAGACCTAAATTACAATATTGGACCTAAATAATAATGTTAGACCTAAATTATAAAGTTGCACCTAAATTTCAAGTTGAGTATTAAAAATTAGAGCAAGGTTCACATTTGAGCTATGAGAAAAATTCGTCAAAGTATTAGGATTTAAGTATTATAAGCATAATATAAAAATGTTCACAAGGTAATTTTAACCTGCAGTAAAATAATCCCTGACAAAGTCGATATCAACGAAATATCGAGTGACAATCCAACGAAGATGTATCGATTCCGTCTCACGTCCCGGCGAAAATTATCCCCATTGAAATCACTTTACCTGAATCTGACGATTATAATCGTCGAAACGCGGAATATCCGAAGTTTTCGTCTCGCCGTACGTTTAACCAGCTTAATGCAGGATAACCAGCGCGAGACCGTCGTTGATAAATCGAGGGATCATCTAATTACCTGCCGCATAACGTACAGTTATACGATCTCCTGACTAGACGATATATGCACGTTATGCCAGGATAAACGAGATCCTCCCTTTCCCTCTCTACGCGCACACATATATCCCTTGTCCGACGACGGCCATTAACTTCCTAGTTAGAATTTCGAACGACATTTGACGCTATTTCGATTACGCGGTCAAGCGCCTAATAACGTCTGATCGATACACGCTGTGATGTTTTCACCGCAGGCTGATATTTTAACATTTATACTTTGGCAAGTTAACATTTCACTGATGTAAGTTTACGTTCTTATTTCACCTGGGAAGGTTTTCTATTTTTTTTATTTATCAGGTTGATCTATAAGTATTTAGGGAGTTCATGTCTGAGAATTGTGGATGTGAAACTTTTGGACAATAACAAATATTCTTCTACAATTCTCTGTACCTTGAATCATTATTACAATAAAATTTGAAGGTTTCATATCATTTGTAATTTGTGTACATTTTTAATAGTCTTTAATACAATTTTCTGTTTAAGAAACCTAACTGCTTCGAACACGTTAATCACAGGGTGAGCGATGAGTGATGATCTAACTTCTAAAGAACAGTTTTTACGTCGATTTAATCAATGCAATAACAAAAATACAGTTGCAAAGTTAACAAAAAGTATAATTACAAAGTTGAGTAACAAAAAGTGTAACAGCAAAGTTTGTAACAGGTTTGTGTTACAAGATTGTAACGTCATGAAAATACGAAAGTAATCACAGGTAAAAAATTACATCCCAAGCATAAAACTATCTAACTGTCCAGATCCACGATTCAAACTGCCACAGTTCGGGTAATAAATACGTTTCCAAGATTTTCAGCTGGAAAATTTATTTCCTTTCTTGGCATGCAACTTTGCTACGATAATTACGTAAGTTTAAACATTTTGTGACATTTATCGCGTGAACCTAATCGCTTTCGGATTGTTGAACATGGCGTTCTAAATACATGTTCAATACTAGGTTATCTAAACTTTAAAATTAATGGATTGAACGCAATGTACTTTCACAAAATTGTATTCTTGTCATTTTCTTATGCAAGCTTTAAGTTCTTTTTAATATGGCGCTTCTTTAAAAATTGTCAGGCTTTCGCAATCGATCACTGCTTGATATAACTGTCAGCCATTTTGTACTAGGAATATTAACGTTTTCACATTTTCAGCAAACTTTAAACCTCAACATACTAGTCATTTTGAGTCGGTTTTGTGTCAAAATTATTTCAAACTTCAGAAATACTGAAGTTCACCGTTTGCTTCAGCTGTCCGCCATTTTGTACTGCGTACATTAACGAAATGGTGACACGGTAACTTTCAGCAAGCTTTGAGCTGCGGATTGATGTAATACAAGTGCCACTTTGAATTATTTTTATGTCATCAAACAGTAATGAACTTTGGAAATTTAGAAATAACTCGCTGCTTGCTTTAACTGACCAGCCATTCCACATTACGAATTTTTATGAAATAATATAATAATTTTCAGAAAACTTCAGGCTTCAAATTGATATAAGTACTATTCGGTATTAATTTTATCACGTCAAAATATGTTAGAATTCAGAAATTTTGAAATCGGTCACTGCTTGCGGTAACTGTCCGTCAGGCAGATTGTAGGAATATTTATGAAACGTTTATGTAGGCATTTTTAACGAGTTCCAAGCTTCAAATTTATGTAGCATAAGTTCTAGTTTGCTATATTTTTCTGTTATTGAAAATTGTGTCATGTTTTGATTATTGTTTAGTAACTGTCCGTCGGCCATTTTGTAGTAGAAATATTAGTGGAACATTTATATAGTAATTTTCAACGAACTCTAAGCTAATTAAGTGTAATTTTGTTTTATGTCATCAAAATATGTTAGTTCTTAAATCGACCACTGTCTGTTGTAATTGTCCGTCCGCCATTTTGTAGCAATTCGAAACGTTTACACAGCAATTTTTATCAAGGTAAAATTGATATAACTTTTGCATGAATTTTATGTCATAAAAATTTATTAAACTTGAAGAATGTTAGAGTCATTCTGTTTTCCATAACTGTCCGTCAGCCATTTTCTATTAAAAAAATCGATAAAACGTTTACACAGTTAAGCTTGAAATTGACATCACAAATGCAAGTTCGTATTCTTTTCGTGTCATCAAACTAAATCCAAGTTCTCAACGATGTCCGAATGTGTCAATTACAATCGAAGCTTCGGTGAAAATGAATCGAACAAGTAATCGATTGTCAAGAAGATGACACTTGGCGAGGTGCAGAGTCTACAGCTTTGTAAGAGAAATTCGGAGGAAGGACCAGAACAAATCCGAGTGGCAATTGACACGAGAAGTTAACCCCGATTGTGTCGTTGGCCCGTGTCATTCGCCGTTTAACTCGCTGTCAGTGGACAGAACCTTGAAGAGAGAACTTCGGGGAGTTTGATGAGTCACTGTAACACGTTGATAAGCCCAGTTTACATTGATAGAGTAAATGGTGGAGCATGTATAATACTGCTAGTTACTTTACTCGCTGGTATGCTATTCCATTTTTCAATGAAGTGCGATAGTTTATACGCAAGTTGAGAATAGGATGAGATAGGTAGTTAAATACTTGTAGAATATTTTTATTTTGTGTATGCGAGTGGAGAGGTTAAGTTATGAAATGTGGAAAGTTCTGAAGCTCTTTATTTTTGGATTGAGAAATTTCCGAATTTCTAAGTTTTCAAATTTCCACATTACCAAATTCCAAAATTTCCAAATCTTCATATCCTCATATCCTCACATTTCCAAGTTCCCATAATCCCAAATCTCTACAGTCCTAAATTTCAAAATTTCACAAATTCCTAAATTCCCAAATTTCCAAATCCTCAAATCCCTAAATCCCCAACTTGCTAATTTCCCAAATTTCTAAATTACTAAATTTCCAAATCCTAAATTCTCAAATCCCCAAATTCCCAAATTCCCAAACCCCAAATCCCTAAATTCAAAATTCCAAAATTCTCAAACCCCAAATTTAAAAATTTAAAAATTCCCCATATCCCCAAAATCCCAAAATCCCCAACTTGCAATCCACCCAAATCCCCAAAATACAGTATTCCCTAAATACCTCCAACATCAATTGCGAAATAATTTTCCAAAGTATGCCCTTCAGCAAAAATTCTCTAAAATATTATCTCGCATCGGATTGCCAACATTCTCCTCGATTAAAAACGCTTTTTCATGAAACTCGCTGAATGTAAAGTAATAAGACACTCTGCATACGAAATTTAATATAGAACGTAATTAAAATTGTTTCGATTTGCAGATTCGTTTAATTAATGAGCGTTATTTGACTTCAGTAAAGGCATGCTTTCGTAGCAAAACGGAAGAAACGAATGTTCTGATACGAATATTTTAATGAAAATATCATGTAATTGTTGGAATTATGAATATAATGAGGACTGTAGTACAATTGGTGCAAATTATATTAATTTCATTGGATTATTCGTGTGTGGAGAAATATAAGTTTTATGATGCTACTTGGTGTTTCGTAAATTTCGATAAGTAAATTAGAATGAAATTACAAAAATATAGTTGTATAAGCATAAAATTATAAAATTACAAAATTACAACATTATAATATTATAAAATTACAAAATGACAAAATTATAAAATTACAAAATGACAAAATAACAAAATAACAAAATTACAAAATTACACATTTATGATGTTACAAAATTGTACTACTAAAAAGTTACAAACTTGCAAAATTACAAAATTAGGAAATTAGGAAATTAGAAAGTTAAGAAATTAGGAAATTAGGAAATTAGGAAATTAGGAAATTAGGAAATTAGGAAATTAGGAAATTAGGAAATTAGGAAATTAGGAAATTAGGAAATTAGGAAATTAGGAAATTAGGAAATTAGGAAATTAGGAAATTAGGAAATTAGGAAATTAGAAGATTAGCAAATAATAAATTTGCAGTCACAAAATTATAAAATTTAAAATTACAAAATCACAAAATTGTAAAGTTATAATATTACAAAATTTTATCATAAAAAATTAGTAATGTTGGAAATTATAAAATTAAAGAATTATAAAGCTACAGAATTAGAATCTCATAGAATCAAAAACCCAAATTCCCTAAAAGAAAAGAAAACGGAGGAAAAGACGTCGCATCTCTCCAGGTATTGTATCGAGTAGATCGATTGCAAGGTCGAAGGCTGAATCCATTTCGCACGGTATGTAAATGTCGGTTGACTGAAATCGTGGAAACGATACCGATTCGATTCCTCGAGGTATTTGATATCGAGTCGATTTTGCCGGTGCACAGGCGACGAACAGAGGAGCACGGGAAGAAATTAGCATCGTTCTCGAGAATGACCACCAGCTCGAAGATTAAACGGACCCATATTGGATCGTGCTGATTCGATTCTACTCGTTGAACCCGCTCGCAATTGACCCCGATGACGTCTATCAGCGAATCTTTGTCCGTACGAATGACCGGTGTCCATTTACAATGATCGACGGGTCACGATTTTTCATGAACGATCGTCTTAATCATTTTAAATGAAAACGAGAATACGTGCTCTCTCTATATTGATTACTCTATTAGTACTCTATTATTACGTGTTCGATGCAAGGTTCAGAGGGTTAATTTGTGTTTGAAAGTGCAACGATTTTATTTTTAATATGAATTAGACATTTTTAGTACTTACTAGTCATATTTGTTGGTTACTATTTTTAATATTTATTTGACACTTTCAATGTTTATTAGTCATTTTTAGTATTTATTAAGCATTTCTATTATTCACTTATTAGACATTTAAGGCACGTTCACTTACTGGACGTTCGACTTTCTAAAGTTTAACAAGAAACGATTGAAGTAAATGTTTAAAATAAAAATAGTAATTATTATATCATAATCAATAATCATTTTTAATATTCATTGATCATAATCATTAGTAATTTTTAGTATTTATTAAGCACTTCTATTATTCAATTATTAGACATTTAAGGAGCATTCATTTATTGGACGTTCATCTTTTTAAAGTGTAATAAGAAATGATTAAAATAAATGTTTAATGTAAAGTATTTTTATATAATATTTATCATTATCTATTTTTATATAATATTTTCTTGATAAATTTTTATATAAACTTTTCTTGGTAAAAGGGACAAGAAAATAATGAACCTAAAGGTAATACAATCCCCAGTGTCAAACAGGTCACATTACGGGTCAAGAATGACCTGTAGAACACGTGAGTGGTATCAAATGTCGAAACAACAAATACTACCACCAACTGTTTCCAAGAATTTCACAAAAGCTGTGGAGCAAAATATTTGGTTATTTTTTTGTCGCATCGTACCCTTTCACGTGTTTAATGTCTCTTTTGAGATGTGGGTCGTGGACCCCATGGACTGAAGGGAGTTTTCTGGAAACACAGAGGTTTATAGATGTGTTGATAGAATTTATGGCGTTTGGGACGAAAGTTGACGCAAGCTTTTGTGTAGAATTTTTTGACCTGGACAGCTGTTACATCAGTGATACATATATTATCTGTATTTCTGAAATTTTTTAATTGAAAAGACTGAAAATTCTCAAGTTGTCGATTCGCAATATGGTGGTTTGTTAATTTGAGAATTTAAAAATGTTTAATTTTCAATCTCTGAACTTGTCAGATTGTGAAACGTCAAATCATCAAATAGTGAAATTGAAAATTTGAATACTTTGAAATTCAGAAAACTAAATATTCTGGCAAATTATAAATTTGACAATTTATCAATCTAAAAATATTTAAATTGAAAGATTATAAATTCTCAATTTTCCAAATTGTGAAATTGTGAAATTATGAAATTGAAAATTTTTATACTTTGACATTCAAAGAACTAAATTTTCACTCTGACCATTTACAAATTTGTAAATTTGAGTTTGAAAACATCTCATTGTAAAAACTTGAAAATTAAAAAAATTTTAAAACATAACTTACATTATCCCAGCCATAAAATTGAAATCCAGTGTGCAAACCAAATTCGTCACTCACCTGAAACAAAATTCATTTATAAGATTAGTCAACCATTTATTCGAACATGTATATACATACATATAATTATAATTCCTGGAAGTAAATGCTTCTCAAGAAGCACACGAGGTTTCGAAGAACAGACGTTTGCATTAAACTTGTTTGTTTAGTCAAGAACCCTCGACATCGAGAAAAAAAGGGACCACTCGAGATACACTTGATTCAAAGCCTCCTAATTTGAGAGTTTTCTTTTACTTTTGGTTCCGATGCCAATTATTCGAGTCAATCATGTATAAAAATGAGCTCCAAGGAAAAAATAAATTAATGTATGGTCAAAATTTTATTGGAAATGTACGATTATTTTTGGTGCAATTAGGTAGAAATGGGACAGGAATATTTTTGTGGTGGTTGAAAAATAATGTAAGCTTCTTAAAAGGTGCAGAGTATGAATAGAAATTAAGAAATTAGAATTAGAGATTGATAATATACATAAAAGTTAAGAGTGTTTGTTAAAGAGAAATTGAATAATTAAATTTGTTTTATTTGAATAAATAAATACAAGGTTATAGGGGTTATAGGGGTTATAGGGGTTGTAGGAGTTATAGGGGTTACAGGGTTATTTAAGATCAAGTTCAAAGGATTATTTTTATATTCATAATTTGTATAGTTTGTTAATAGTTGTTAGGAAGTATTGAATTTTTGAATTTTTAAATTTGGGAATTTTTATATCACCAAATATTTGGATTTTTAAACTTACAAATATACAGATTCTAAAAATCGAAATTTTGAAATTTCCAAATCTCAAAATCCCCAAATTCCTAATTTCTCAAATTCTACATTTTGCAAATCTCAAAATCCCCAAATTCCTAATTTCCCAAATTCTAAATTTTCCAAATCTCAAAATCCCCAAATTCCTAATTTCTCAAATTCTACATTTTGCAAATCTCAAAATCCCCAAATTCCTAATTTCCCAAATTCTAAAATGTCCAAATCTCAAATTGCCCAAATTCCTAATTTCCCAAATTCTAAATTTTTCAAATCTCAATTTGCCAAATTCTAAACTTTCCAAATCTCAAAATCCCCAAATTCTAAATTTTCCAAATCTCAATTTGCCAAATTCTAATCTTTCCAAATCTCAAAATCCCCAAAACTCGATTTGCCAAATTCTAAACTTTCCAAATCGAAAAATCCCCAAACTCTATCAACCCCTCCATTTTTAATCTACCTGTGACATACATCTAAAATTATTAATCCAAATGCGATACAAATCTCACCCAATTAAATCGAATGTAATAAAAATCCGTGTCATCATCAATCCACGATAACAATAACGAAACATGTTCCTCAAAAATCCGGTCCGAAAGTGTCGACAAAGAAAACGATGGGATTCAATGGGCAGATAGTAAATGATATCGGGCGTAGTTTAAGACTGGTTAAATTAAAACCGTTGAATTTTACGATTCGACCCCATAAACAGCATGATTGTGCATCCCTGATGCAGCATCTTCGACAGAGCATAGCGAACGAGGACAACTGTCGTCTCTTCGAGGGGACACAAAGACGAAGATAAAAATGCGGTTTCTAGCAACGGGTGCAGATGTTGCAGCTTTGCGGGAGAAAAGCTTTCGTTCTTTTCTGGCCTCCAGCAGCGGTGAACACACGCTGCGACCACATGCTCCGACACGAGAAATCTACCGAACGAAGACATGTGTGCACGCCATGTTCGCAACTGATTTTTTCGAATAACACGGTTCACCTGCGACCGTACTGGACCATTCTACGGTACATTTCGTATGCGAATCATTAACATATTTTCGATTATATTTATATAAGTGGAAGAAATTATTTTTATGTATACTTGTGTAATTGAATCATTTTTATTATTATTTTTGTAATAGAAATAAATTATTTTCGAGTATGCAAGTGTTTAATTGAAATCAGTTACTTTCAAGTATATTTATGTAATTAATTCAATCATTTTCGGTTATATTTATATATTTGAAATTAATTATTTTTAGGTGTGGTTATGTAATTGAATCATTTTCTAAATTCCTAAATTACAAACACAAAAATTCCAGAATTCTAGAATTCAAAAATTTCAGAATTCAAGAATTCAAAAACTTCAGAGCTCCAAAATTCCAGAATTTAACAATTCACAAACTCCAGAGTTACAAAATTCCAGAATTCCAGAATTCCAATATTCATTCTAAATTCAAAAATTCCTGAATTCCAAAATTCCAGAATTCTAGAATTCCAATATTCCTGAATTCCAGAATTCCAGAATCCCAAAATTCATTTCAAATTCCAAAATTCCAGAATACCAGAATTCCAGAATTCTAAAATTCCAAAATTCCAGAATTCTAAAATTCCAAAATTCCAAAATTCCAAAATTCCAAAATTTCAAAATTCCAGAATTCCAAAATTCAAAAATTCCAAAATTCCAAAATTTTCAAATATTCCAATTTTCCAAAATCTGAAAACTGGAAATTCTAAAATTTCCACCCCAAAATCTGTATCCCAAAAATGTTCACATGTTCCTTAAAAAATACCTCAATTCCCCCAAATAATAACTGACACGAATCTTCAGTACATATCCCTCTCCACATCTCAATTTCCTTTCGTACAATTCTACGTTGACAATCAGAAAAACTGCACACACGCCGTAAAGTCTGGATCGAAGCATTTCCGTGCTCGGTCTTCGATCGTAACGTTTACGATACTATCATCATAAATTGCCACAATCGTACGTCTTATCTATTCTCCATCTGACTCGAAACATCTCGTGTCGTATTCTCTGGATAACAGAATTTGCATAACCCAGAAACCCGAACTCGGATTAAGACATTAAGATTCCGTTTGAATCGGATCATGGCGAACACCATGAGCGAACAGGGTACAGGGTTCAACCGTTTACCTTCCATCTGTCTGACAAAGGAAACGAATGTCACAATGGGCGATAATCGAAGAACAAAGCCCCGATTTGCTCGCGGATGATATTGGCTCTAATCTCTGGTGTTTATCCGTGAGAATAGGAACGATGTTTATTATTGTAATACAGAGATCGCTCGCGACCAGAATTAACCGTTATTTCGCCGCAAATGATAACGTAACTCCCTCGGTACACGTGTAGAAACAATTCGTGCAGGCCGCGCGGAAAATTTGGTAAAAGCATTTTGTGATTTCGGTTGCCTCCACTTTGTTGCGGTATAATCCGCCACCGAGCGTCCGCAAATTTTCCGAACGAAAATATCGTAATTTATGTCGCAAGTTTCGTTTGTTTTCTCCTTCCTAAAGCTTTATGTAGCCTAAATTAATTTTATTGACGTAAATTCCTGGGCTACGTTTATCTGTCATCCTGTTAATGATCCTAAAGTAATTTCGTGAAACTTTAATGAACGTTATTAATTATTATTTCGATGTTATCCTTACTGGAAATGTACGGAGCTAGGGATATAGGAATTTAACGGTATAGAAATACACGAGTGTAAGGTTATCATGTTTCAAGATTCAAAGGATACTAAGACCCATTATTATTCGTATTGACCGATAATTCAACCTAAAAATATTTCGATGGAACGCTGTTGGAAACTGACAATGTTTCGGTCCAGAGATATTTTGCGCTAAGGATTAAAAAATAAGAATCTAAGGATGTAGAGTTATAGAAACGTGGAATTATCGGAATATAGGTACAATGGCATAGAGGGATATATAAATCTAGGGATGTTAGAATCTAGGAAAATTGAAATATAGTGAAATTTCAATCTAAGGATATTGAAGTCTAGTAACATTGGACTCTAGGGATATTCGAATCTAGAGATATTGGAATCTAGGTATATTAGAATCTGTGGATATTGGGATCTAGGGATGTTGGAATCTAAGGTTGTTGAAATCTAGGAATATTCCGATCTGGGGATATTCGAATATAGAAAAATTGGAATATAGCGAGATTTCAATCTAGGGATATTGAAATCTAGTGACATTAGACTCTAGGGATATTGGAATCTAGAGATATTGGAATCTAGGGATATATGAATCTGTGGATATTGGGATCTAGAGATGTTGGAATCTAAGGTTGTTGAAATCTAGTGATATTCCAATCTAGCGTTATTCCAATCTGGGGATATTCGAATCTAGGGAAATTCCAATCTAGGGATATTGAAATCTAGTGACATTGGACTCCGGGGATGTTGGAATCTAGGGATATTTGTATCTGTGGATATTGGGATCTAGGGATATTTAAATCAAAGGTTGTAGAAATCTAGGGATATTCCAATCTGGAGATATTCGAATCTAGAGATATTCGAATCTAGGAAAATTCCAATCTAGGGATATTGGGATCTAGCGATGTTGAAGTCTAAAGGTATTGAAGTCTAGGGATATAGAGATTTGAAGGTATTTGGATTTAGGGATATTAGAATCTACCAGTATTAAAATCTAGGAATTTAGTAATAATATTCACAGATTCACACGTTTGCTAATTTTCTAATAAGTATAAATCATTTTAAAGCGATAAATATTATTTTGCGTCAACTAATTATTAGGTAAAGTGTGATCGCTGATCGATACGTTATTAATGGAATTTTAATTACGCATTAATCAGATATTAACTAATCGACCATTGAAATAACGTTTGGGCGAAATTTAATCGTCAACCATCCACTTATCAGGATATTAATTAGATGCGATTCGACTGATAATTAAGTAGCACTGCTCAGTCATCGGTAATTGAATTACAAATAAAGAGACTGCTCCCATTCTCAAGTTAAATTTAACAGGAACGAAAAGAGTCAAAAGTTTCGCGATTCTGAATTGCAAACGTTCGCTTCGCCGCAGCTGACTAATTTCGATCGAAACTTTCAATCCACGTGGAATGTTTAATCAAGTCGTTGGCAAGCCTGCCAGTGGACAGTATACCATCGGCTTACTTAAAAACGTTTTTCTTTCATTCTTATACATTGTTCGCGTATAATCAACTTTCTGCATAACTGTCTCAACCAGTAAGAATTCATTCAATTTATTCGTCATTCTTTAGTATTTTATTCTTAAAATGCTATTATTAATTTTTTAATATTATTGTTTCTCCGTAATTTAAGTGGATCGAAATTTTGAGTGGGCAATTTTAAGTTAAAGACTCATATATATTCAATTTGTTAATTTTTAAGTACTTGGCTTTTTTTTCGAAATTTTAGAATTCGCAATTTTTTAGTTTATAAAATACCGTCTTTGCAGATTTTCGAATTTTCAAAATCTTCAAATTCAAAAATTATCAACTTGCAAGATTTCGAAAATTTCCAAATTTCCAAATTCTAAAAATAAATAATTACAAAATTACAAAATTCAAAAATTTCCAAAATCCAAAATCAAAATTTCCAAATTCCCAAATTCCAAAATTGCCAAATTCCAAAATTCCCAAACTCCAAAATTGCCAAATTCCCAAATTCCAAAATTCCCAAATTAAAAATTCCCAAATTCCCAAATTCCCAAATTCCCAAATTCCAAAATTCCCAAACTCCAAAATTCCAAAATTGCCAAATTCCAAAATTCCCAAACTCCAAAATTCCAAAATTGCCAAATTCCAAAATTCCCAAATTCCAAAATTCCCAAACTCCAAAATTGCCAAATTCCAAAATTCCCAAATTCCAAAATTCCCAAACTCCAAAATTCCCAAATTCCCAAATTCCAAAATTCCCAAATTCCAAAATTGCCAAATTCCAAAATTCCCAAACTCCAAAATTCCAAAATTGCCAAATTCCAAAATTCCAAAATTCCAAAATTGCCAAATTCCAAAATTCCCAAACTCCAAAATTGCCAAATTCCAAAATTGCCAAATTCCAAAATTCCCAAATTCCAAAATTGCCAAATTCCCAAATTCCAAAATTCCCAAACTCCAAAATTCCCAAATTCCAAAATTCCCAAATTCCCAAATTCCAAAATTCCCAAATTTCAAAGTAAAAAAATGTTCACTAAATACCTTAAAACCCCTGGAATTCCATTTCCCTTCATTTCAATAACCACCACAATCCTAAAACTCTCCTTCATAAATTTTCAAGGATTAATTAAACATCTTACAAATCTTCTTACGAATCTATATAATCCCTCCTGGAGCAATTCGTCCAGGAAATTAGCAACCGAATTAAACTGAAATATTAACGTCTATACCTTCGAACGAAGTAATAAAATATTCGATTAATTGGCATAAAATCGTAGATCGATACGTATCGAGTTAATAGGCTTTATTTTTCCTCGAATTCCGAGACCATCTCGAAGCATTTCACTTTTCGACCAAGGATTCTCGGTTCGACGAGCAATTTCTTCATTACAACCGTAGAAATAGGGCTCTCTTTCGTTCCTGCTGTTTAATTAAATCTTCGAAATTTCCTAGAACTCGAGTTAACAACACTAGGGAACGTTTAATCAAAACATATTTCAACTGAATATTAATGATCCCTGTTAAGCCCCGCGGAAGAAGTTGGGAGTAGATTTTAGGAAGTAAGGGATTTGCGCATAGTCTACGACACAATTTCAAGGGAAACCGCTATCCGTGAGATTAAATACCTTAGAATCTGTTTAATTATACATGAAGACCCATAAAACTCAGCGACTAATCGTATTAGGAGCTTCTAACGACCATGATTCATTGATCTGATAAATGATGTCTTGGTGCTTTTTTAATTAGCTGCAGGATCGAGTACCGTGTGAAACTGAGTCTCTCGTTTTTTGACTAGTCATCGGTTGGAAGAATTTTTATTCTTTATTATGTTTCAAATAATGTGAAACATAAGGTGGGAACATTGAAAAGGTTTGGGGATTTGGAGATTTGGGGATTTAGGAATTTGAGAACTTGGCAATTTGGGAATTTGGAGATTTTGGGATTTGGGAATTTGGAAATTTAGGGATTTGGGGATTTAGGAATTTGGGAACTCTGGAAATATTCAAATCTTCAAATTCTCAAAACTCCAAATACGCAAATCTCCAAATACTCAAATTCCCAAATTTTTAAAACTCCAAGTCTCCAAATCTCCAAATTCTGAAAATTCGAAATACTCAAATCTTCAGATTTTGAAATCTCCAAATTCTGAAATCTCCACGTTCTTAAATCTCCAAATTCTCAAATCTCCAAATTCTCAAATCCCCAAATACTCAAAACTCCAATTATTCAAATCTCCAGATACTCAAACCCCCAAATCCTCAAAACTCCAAATACTCAAATCCCCAAATTCTTAAAACTCCAAGTCTCCAAATCTCCAAATTCTCAAATTTACAAATACTCAAATCTCCAGATTCTGAAATCTCCAAATTCTCAAATCCCCAAATACTCAAAACTCCAATTATTCAAATCTCCAAATTCTTAAATCTCCAAATACTCAAACCTCCAAATTCTCAAAACTCCAAATACTTAAATCTCCAAATTCTAAAAATTTCAAATACTCAAATCTCCAAATTCTAAAAATTCCAAATACATCTAAAAATTCTGAAACTCCTAAATCTCCAAATCTCCAAATTTTCAAATCCCTAGTCCCCCTAAATTCCCAAATCATTGAATTGTTAAATTCCTAAATCCCCAAATCCCCGAAAGAAAATGGCCTCCTTCTTTCCATCTTTTCGAGCAACCTAGTACAACTAAACGAAGAAACCCAGCAACTCAACTACCTACTAACAAAACTACTGTCGCTTCCACCACAATGTGGATGTTCCCCAAGGTAAATCGTGTGTCCACATTTCACTATATGTACTTCGGTGTCTCCGTTTTCCCAGGAAACAAGCCATTTACCGTACATAACTTCATGCTGCACGTTAAGATGCATAAAATTACAACCGAAACTTCCAGGCATAATTTAAGCAGCCGGCTTTGTGTTTCAGATGTTGCTGGCGAACTTCCTCGGCGATCAGGTGTCAGGATAAGGGTTTCTCCTTGGGGCTTCTCCGTTAACGCGAAAGAGGCCTTGATTTTCGACTAGATAGTAACGTAATATGTATTCTCTTGTCCGAAAGAAATTATCCCATGGACGGTTTACCCGTTTCCTTCGTAATCAAGCGATTCGCGTTTCACCTTGTTACTCGTCCCACAGAACTTTTGCCTCTGTAAACATCCACCAGAAACACACCTAACCTTTGCGGTTTATTGGGTCAGAAGGTGTTAGTTTTCATTATCTGGTGTTAGTTAGTTAGTTAGATAGTTTGTTTGCGTTACACGGGATAGTTCAGCAAAACCCAAATATCTAAATATATACTTGGATACCGAGTTCGCGTACGTAGAGTGTTTAGAGAAGATGCATTGTTTGACTAACAATATGTGCATTGCGAGATGTAATTTAGCTGGACGGTAATCGAGACGTTTGGATATTTTTGGCGTTTGATGATTGTGGGTTGGGGATGGTATTTTGTAATTTGGAAAGGTATTTAGGGGTATGGAGTTTATAAGAATGCAGATTTTCAGGTGAGAAAATTTTAATTAATTGATTAATATTAATACTCAAATCTCCAAATACATTCCCACAATTCCACATTCCAACATTTCATCATTTCTACATTGTAATATTTCATCATTCATACATTCCCATATTTCTGCATTCTTACATTCCTACATTCCTACAATTTTACATTCCCACATTCCATATTCTTAAAACGCCAAATACTGAAATCCCAAAATTCACAATTCTTCAAATCCTCAAAACTCTAAACAAATTCCAACATTTCATCATTCATACATTCCAACCAGTAATCTCGTCATTCAGTGATCATAATTCGTATTAAAGCAAAAATCGATCTCGACGCTCGTTACATCGGAGAAAACAGATCGGCGGAATGTAAGATCGCAGAAATGAAGAAGATGCATTCGAAGGTATCCGAAGAAAGCGATTCACTTAAGTTGAAGTGTGTTCTGGGTAAAAACCCGATGGAATCGATGAGAATGCGTATCGACGAGTGGCCTATCTTACGTAGTGCATCGTAAAGAGGATTCCCCGTGCACAAATTGCTCAATTCAATCAAAAGTTCAGTGGATCGATAGCCAGTGTCTGAGAGAATTACACGGTCTTCGTCAAGGAGCGACAGATTATTATCTCCGAGGTCAATCCCCCTCGATCGATGAACATGATCTATCGGTTTCACGGGAAACTTTTCAACGAATGGAAAATGCACAAATACCGGAAGGAGATACACTTTTATCGAACGGATGTTCTTCTCTCGAATTCGTCTCGGTATGAAGTTATCTCAATCGAATTGGTGGTAGATACAACCTTTGAATGCTTCTTGCAGTTGTGGGTTTTCGTCACTGGTGAATTTGAATATTTCGCTGTTTCAATATTTGGAAATTTGCTAATTCGGCA
The DNA here is from genome assembly GCA_945859555.1 of Megachile ligniseca. Taxonomy (NCBI): domain Eukaryota; kingdom Metazoa; phylum Arthropoda; class Insecta; order Hymenoptera; family Megachilidae; genus Megachile; species Megachile ligniseca. The sequence goes on from OX243792.1 coordinate 6,324,622, forward strand.
GTTTGAGTGTTTGGAGATTTGGGAATTAAAGGATTTTGGAACTTGTAAGTTAGTAAATTAAAAAATTTGCGAGTTTGGAAATTTAAGGGTTCTTAAATTTAGAAATTCACAAATTTGGTAATTAAAAGATTTGTAAATTTGTAAATTTTTTAATTTTGTAATTTGGAAAGTTAGAAATTCGAAAATGTAAGGATTTGAAAATTTGGAAGTTTGATAATTTTAGATATTTGTAAATTTACACACAAGCCACCACTGATAATACTAAATCTAAAAAATTATTAAATAGTATTAAGTCTAAAAAGTACTAAATAATATTAAATCCAAGAAGTACTGAATAATATAAACTAAAAAATACTAAATAATACTAAACCTAAAAAGTACTAAAAAAAATCTTGAGTTTAAAAGATTTGGTACCACTAATACAAAATTCCAAAATGAAAGAATTTCATCATTGAAATCAAATGCATCGTCGATGCAACATTGAATCAAACAGCATCGTCGATGGAGTTTTAAAGAGCAAACCAGTCGATTCTTCTGAAAGATCGCGATCACGTGGTAACAGGAGTACAATCATATTTTCGTTAAGGTATGACGAATCGACGGCAGGATCGAGTTACGATTAGTGACATCGATTTCGATGGACCATGCGATCCCATAATCCGACACCGTCGAAAGCTATCGTCGAACAGTGATTTGCATCCGGTTCGCGAGAGACGCATCGGTTACAGCCAAAGTAATTGAAAACTGGAACCAGTCTGCGGGATGGAAAAAAGCGTGCAAGGTCCCATGGCAAACTGGTTCTCTTTAAAACTACTCGATGTGTTCGTTGTTCCATCAGCAGCTATCTGGTGCATTATTCAACCTATATTCCACTGTGAGAGATTCTTTCTAATTGTGAACGAGGTTTAAGTTTAGAAATATGAAAAGTCCTCTTTATACTATCTCCAAATTTTTCTTAAAATACTGCATTTTTTTTTAATAATTCTATTCTTGAACTGATGTAAAATTGTTCTAGTATAAAACTCCTCCTAGTGATTATTTTCCTATTTGTTCAAGGAAAACTTGAAATGTTCTATGTACGATAATAAGATCCAGCTAGAAGAAATCGCCATGGCATCTTCTGAAGAGAAGACCCAAACTATGTAACGTCTCACAACGGAAGAAACCTAAGATCGTTTTAGGACACCCTTATGATCCGGACATGATTAACATTTCTTGTACCGGCATATTGTAAAACCGTCCCTTAAAATCCAAATCCTCGAACCCGAAGGGGCGAAACGCACGGCCTCTAATTCGACAACTACGGATTACCACTCCGTAGCCTTAAAATTATTTACTGGTCCATACGAAGATGTGAAAATGTCAGAAACGCTTTGGCAAAGAAACAAGTAACATCTGAACCAAATACAAGTCGACCGTATAAAATAAATCGACAACTCACGTAACTGTAGTTAACTAGCCTATCAACCCATAACCGATTTCAGCCGCGGACATTGGGTACCTGCCGTGTTTCGAGAACGAGAACGACGCAATACCCTCGGTTCAAAACAGACGAGAAACAAGATTATTTCGAAACCTTGTAGCTAACTGAGTCTCAGTTTAAAACTTCCCTTAATAACTACTTTCTTACTAATTTAAAGAAAACCTTGAAAATTCCGTGTACGATTATCTGCACCCAGGGGGAATCACGAGGTTTCTCGGTGCAAAACAGTGGAAACAAGATTATCTGGAAAGCTCGTTGGATCGCGGTACAAAGCATGTGGGTAATCGAAACGGAGGACAATTCATTCATGTTGCATCTAGAAAATCGCTCAATCGACGTCCATTCACCGATTCGACCTCTCGCGAAAAGCGATCAGAAGTCTCGAAGGAAGACCGCGAAATTAAGGGTCTAGTAGGTTCGTGTCTTTAAAGTTGCCATTAATAACTACTTTCTTGCTAATTCAAAACCTCAGATATTTCGTGTCCGATTCAAGCCAGGAATCTTCGGTTTAAAACAGGCGAGAAACAAGATTATTTGGAAAGCTGGTAGTTGGATCGCGTGACGAACAGCGCAGAATGTCGTGGGTAATCGAAGCAGCGAGGCCAGATGGGGAATCGGAGGAACGGGAGCAGCTGGAGGAGAACACTTTGGATCGCAGAAACGGCAAAGCCGGTCTTGCAGCGCTCTTCGACCGAGAACCAATCCGATCTACCGTTCAGCAATCACGCGTGCTGCTTCGGAGCCTGCTTCCAGCTCCGGGATAAGTACACGGGCCGAGGATGCGAAGGATGAACGAGAATAATTTGCACGTTACCAACACCGTAGCCTAGCATTCGATGAATCGCGCGACGATGACGAACGATCGGTCGATTTCGGTCTGGCGTGGAGATATGATGCTGTTATTTCTCTGCCAAGATGCATCGAGTATTGATGGGCCATCGATGGAAATGGAATTAGGGGCTTTTTGCGCGGACCGCCGCTGTATTTGGACACTGCAGATGGATTACGGAGTTGAGTTTCGTGTTCGATTGAGGCGGAGATGTTGCAGCTTTATTTTTCACGCGTTCAAACGTCACGATACGGCCGTCCTGTTATATGGCCCCTTTGTATGCACCTCTTTGTACGACGCGTTCGATTGTCGCACGAGGTTGCGGTTCCCTGCTTGCGCCGTGGAAAACTTGCAAATTTGAACTTTCGCGTTACGGAGTTTGTAGATTGAAAAGTTTCGAGATATGAATGTAAGGCTGAAATATGTAAACTCCGTAATTACTAAGTTTTCAAGATTTCGAGATTTGGAAGTTCTGAATTTGCACGGTTCTACGTTTCTGTGCTTTTTTTTAAAGTTTTTTTAGTTCCTACATTTCTGCGTTCTCTACGTTTCTGGATTACTGCAGTTTCAGGGATCTATATTTTTAGGTTCCTGCGTTACTACATTTCTACATTTTACATTTCTACATTTTTGTGATTTTTATGTTTTCACGTTTCTAGATTACTACATTTTTATGTTTTTACATTTTCACATATCTACTTTCATATATTCATACATTTTCACATTCCCACATTCTAAAATTTTGGCATTCTGACTTTCTCACAACACCAGATTTCCATATTTCCCATTTATCCATATGATAATATGTAGATCATATACGTATATGTGTAGTGTACGTATGTGTGTATATTTATATGTGTAATGTGTTGCGTATGAATGTATGACAATATGTATATCATGTTCATATGTGTGTATGTTTATATGTATGTGTAGTGTGTACGTATGTGTGTATGTTCATATGTGTAGTATGTTACGTGTGAATGTATGACAATATGTATACCATGTACGTATATGTGTATGTTCATATGTGTAGTGTGTTACGTATGAATGTATGACAATATGCACATCATGTACGTATATGTGTAAGTTCATATGTATATTCAACCAATTATTTAAATTATTTATAAGATGCAAAAGAAATATGATGAGCCATACTCGACATATGAGTGCAAAAAGTTAACGAACACTACCTGTTGTTTAAAACGTATCTCGTACATTTCACAAATGTCCGCGTCAACAATCGAGTACCTCATCCATTATTCCGCCATGTCAGTTCGCCATCGTCTCTAATTTCCCAATTCCCTTCATCGCACAACTCCGGACTCCTTGTTAGTGAACAATTTCTAAGACCGCATATGAATTTCGCGGTTAAGACCGTCCCGTTCAAACTTTGCCAAAGTTCATTGTTTTTATGCGGCTGTTTCCTCGAAAAATCGCTATTCATGGAGTTGAAAGTTGCGATGCGATCGTACAAAACAACGGAGCTTCGTATGCAACGTCAGGCTAACGCCTGTCATTTCTGCGAAAGTTCCGAAATTATGCGAAATACAAAGGGGACTTATTGGAAGGCGGAAAAGGATTTTTGAATTATTCTTTTGAAAGCTGAGGAAATTTCTCTAACGGGTTTAGAATTTCGTTGGTATAACTAAATTAACAAAAGTTTGTTGTGAAAAAATAATGTAACAATGAGGAATATACTTTTATAAATATAAATATAATTTTAATTAAATATAATATTAAATATAATTTTAATAAATATAATTTAATATAATTTTCCTTTTTTTATATTTGATAATTTGCAGTAATAATTTGTATTCTGAAAACATAAAATTGAGAACCACTGTCTTACAGTATGGCAATTAGTTAATTTCAGTGTTACAATTGTTGCCAAAGGTAAATAATACTATGATTTGTTATGTAAATTTGAACAGCTAAAACCTGAGAGTTTGTACATATTGGGAAACGCATTAGGACGTATGCATATGAAAGCAAACAGACATTAAACCTTAAATACAAGAAGTTTCCTAATGAATATATTTATGATGCATTTGCACATGATGTTTTGGATTACTCAAATAAATATTTTAGTAAAATTGTCTCAAATGTAGGGTTATATTTAAATATGTATGTACTGCATTCCTGAAATGTAATAAGTTAGGAATAAATGGGATTGAAAGGCAAGTTTGATCACAAAATAAAGGGAACTTTCTAGTTGTAATTTAGAAATTTAGAAACTTAGAAACTTTGAAATTTAGCAACTTTCTCAGTCAGAAATTTAGGAATTTGCAAACTTTTAAATTTTATAATTTAGCAATTTGGAAGTTCCAAATTTACAAACGACTAAATCTTCAGATTTTCATGTTTGTGAAATTTTTTATTTTCTGATATAGGAATTTTGTGTGTTAAAAATCTTTGAATTTTCAAATTTATGTAATTCTACATTTCAAATTTTTAAATATGCATCTCTTCAAATTTTCAAATCTGCAAACTTTCAATTTCTCAAATCTACAAATTTTTGAATTTGTACATATAGAAATTTAGAAATTCAAATTTACAAAATTACACATTTTAAATTTGCAAATATTCAAATTTTGTAATTTTCTAATTTAGTAGTTTTTGAATTAAGAAATCGAGAAATTAAAAATTTGTCAAATTAAATGTTCTTCAAGCTTTAGTTTAGCTCGGTATAAATAGACTCAATCAGATATAGACATAATCTGAGTCAACCATAATCTACAATCTACCATGTATAATCTATAATCTATAGTTCATAATCTATAATCTGCAATTTACAATGTACAATCTATAATCCATGATCTACAATCTGTTCTATAATCTGTAATCCATAATCTATAATTTATAATATGTGACCATACTCTTAACTTAATCTAACTTTAACCTAGTATAAATAAACATACCATAGCATTATCTTCTTTTAATTACCTCAAGTTAGGTCTACCACTCAGATATTAGGTTATGTTAGATTGAAACTGCTGATAAATATAGGTTAGGTTATGTTAAATCACTTCGAACAGACATTACATTACCTCCACACAATTTTGATTGCATTAAATTATATTAGTAATTACAACCACCACATCTTCCATAAAAAAATACTAAACTTGAGAGTTGGTAAATTACCAGATTTACAAGAATATCTAAAACATATGAATGTCTAAAAATAGACAGAGTATGAAGTTGAACAGCCATCAGGTACCATAACCTAACCTCAACTAATATTTAATAATACTAATATTTTCAATCACTAGAGTCGTAAACTCTATCAAAACTACGTCAACTAATTGCTCCAGAAAAATATACTTGAACAAAAAAAAGGGTCCGCAAATCCGGAGATTTGCATAACTAAAATTATTCGTACCATTAGCATCAGTATTATCAATTACTATTTCTCAAAATGACGTCAACTGAATTCCTAATAACGTCCTTCCATCGAAACCTTTTCACGCATAATTGCTCGAAAAAATATAGTAGTTGTATAAAAGAAGAGGCAAACCCGAAGGTTTGCATAGCAATGTTCCAGGAAGGTATAAAAAAGGTTAGCCGATGATCCCTAATCGTATGGAGCATCGAAGAAACGGGCAGAATTCATGGCAGAGCGTTCGAAACAGCTTTCCACCTGGCCACGTCACGAAATAACCCTATTATCGACGAAAGGACTCTTTAAGTCTCGGCTTTCGAAGGGTTGGGCCTCCTCTTCGATAACGATTTCCGTTGCGTGCACGAAGCTTCGGATGAGAGTCTTCAGGCCTGAGCCGAAGGTTGGCCGTGTTCAAGGCCACGTCTCTACGCTCATTCTCCTTTCTATTTTTGCTCTCGAAGGATCCCCACCCAGTTACGTGCACGTGTGCGTGGAAATCCGTGTGAACGAACTCGCCGGGATCGCTGAGAAAAGCGGGATCCAGCGGGTATCATGGCCACCATTGCCTCACGGCCGTAAACTCGACTTTACGAGATAACGAGACACCGTAAAAAGTTATAAAGTCGCAAACGATTCGTTCTTTCGTTTTTCTTTTATCGACGGACACTGATTATTAATAGGCGATCGAATATTTGCACGACGCCACTTCGAAATACAGGGCTAGCTTAAATGGTTCGTTTTTAAAAGGCTATATCTTCAAACACGGACACATATGAAAGAACCACAAACTCAACAAGTTTATACACACTCTAAAGGCTCAATATGTGCCTCTGGACACATGTTCAGAATCGAGCTCATTCCATACAGATAGTAGCATAGTCCTGTCAATTGTCTGCACTGCAGCACTGATGCGTCCCCCTAGAACCTACCTTTGTTCCCTGGACTCTCGGATCCTTTGACTTAACACTCTGTGACTTCTTAGGGGTACGTTAAGGACCTTGTTTACCCCTACTACCGCAAACTTAGTTAATTACCGCAATTCCAAGTCGAACACAAAGAACACATCAGTACTGCAGTGTAGACAATTGATGGGACTATGCTACAAAATGTGTGGAATGAGCTCGATTATCGTCTAGACGTGTCCAGGGGCACATATTGAACATTAGAGGGTGTAAACTTGATGAGTTTGTGACTTTTCATATATATTTCATGTGTGTACCCGTAATACACATGAATACAATGTACGTAATACACCGTAATACAATGAGTGCATCATTGATGCTCCTGCAAAAAACCCATGCCGTCACAAGTATAGGCCAAACCGTGACAGATACGACTTTTTGTCAAGGGAGAAAACTTTCTTAAAATGTGCCAAAACCCCTAGAAAAATTGTCAGAAGTGCCAAAAAGTGGGTAATTGTGGATGTAGGGGGTAGGGAGGCCCCAGTCCGTGCTGGATGAACATAGCGTTCCTGGTCAAGTTTCTGTGTGGAGTTTGAATGTAGAGGGTTGGTATTTGTATTCTAGAGGGTAAGATAAATGCACTTTCCGGGATATTAAAGGAACAAATAATCGCAGAACGTAGTGGGGCTCCTGGGAGTACATTTGTTCGTTTGTCTGCAGGCTACAGGTCGCAATTCTAAGGCTTTTCGCTTGAAATTTCGAGGGTAGTCTCGTGAGACGGTTTAAATTTGCTGTATAGATTTTGGTGGTGATCTGACAACAGGAACCTGTTGTCAATCGATAAAATTTGGTGTTCGATGTTGAAAGGTAGAAGTATTTGCACTCGAAGGTATTTTTGTTGTTAGCAGAGTAATGAAGTCCATCAACAAAAGCCCCATCTACACTCATCAGCCTATTATCAGCTTGTCACCAACTTACACTTATCAACTTATCTATATATACTTGCCTAAAAGCATAAATCCACCCAAACTTGAAGTCCACGAACCAAAGCCCCATCCCCAAAATAAAACCCTAAATCCTCGACTATCAAATCATTCCCCCCATCCAAATATGAAAGCCTCCCAACCCAGTAATTGAATTTCACAAATCCCCAGAAAACCGTCGTCAAAAGCACACAAACAAGATCCATCAAAAGTGTCCAATAAGTAACATTCATAACATTATGACCAGCAATTGATAAACGTTCGATCATGCTCGGCCACGGGGCATCAATCTGAGCCAGCAATATCCTTCACGAAAATGTTATTCCGGACGTGGCCGGGTCCTTTTTGTGCGGCACCCGGACAACAAAGACGGGTAGTGGGTTTGGCGAAAGGCAGCAGCATCAGCAGCTTCACCTTTGCCACGGCGGTTGTGCAAAAGGAAGAAAACAAGAAGGTTAAGGCGAAAGAAGAAGAAGAAGAGGAAGAAGAAGAAGAGTAGGGTTCTACGCGTGGCCTCGACGTCGTTTCCTGTCCTGATTGGATGCTGGCTCGTGGCCGGCGCTCGCCATTCACCGGAAACCCGACAGAGCTACTCGAACGTTCGCGTGCAACCTCTTCGTCCTCTTCTTTCACTCGGAGGTATCTCTCCTTCTTCTCTCTCGACCCTCTCTTTTCATTGCCTCGCTGACCAGCCGGGCATCATCGCCAGCAGTTAGACCGCTCTTTTTCGTCCCCTCTCTTCACGTTCCTGCTCACGAATCGAGACAGCCGTGAACGGAAACCTGTTCGACCGGTTTCGTGTCGGCTACCTGCGACCACGGAGCCTCTGTATGTACACGGGACCCCGGACTACTTCAGCTACGTGGATCTGTTACGATCCTGCTCTTCGACGAGGAACGAAGAGGGACAGGCTCAACCTAGTTTCCACTTTGTGCTACTTTCAGACGAGATTCTGACGATTTCGGTGATCGATTGACGGGATAAAGGTAATGAGCAGTTTAGCGGGCAAGTTGGAGCCGGGGCTGGGGAGGCCGCGGGAAATCGGTTTCGGTTGAGAGCCTTTTGGATCGATGGGATTTGATAATGGGAAGTATATACTTTGAGGATTACGCGGATTTCGGGGTTTCGAGAATTTCGGAAGTTTGGGGAATTTCGAGAGACTTGGAGAATTTAGAGAATTCAGAAAATTTAGGAAATTTGAGAAGTTTAGGAAATACAGAAAATTTAGAGAATTTATCACGTTTGAGGATCTTGGATAGATTTTAACAATTGAAGAAATTTAGAGATTTGAAGAATTTAGGAAATTAAAGAAATTTAGAAAATTTGTGGAATTTGAGAAATTGGCAAAAAATTGGAGAAATTGGAGAAACTTGACAAACTTGACAAACTTGAGAAATTTGAGAAATTTGAGAAGCTTGAAAAATTTAAGAAATAAAAAAATGTTGAAATTTGATAACAAGGCAACTTGAGTATTTAAAAACCCAAAATTTGACAAAATTAAAAAACTAGAGCTTGTTAACATTTCGAACCAAACATTGTAAAATTTGAGAGAGTTTTGTTGAAAATAAATATACCCAAATGCATATAATATTTAACAATAAGAATATCAGCAAAGATACAGTCGAATCATCTTCATACACAGTTGCAGTGAAAACTACTGGAAAACTGCTGGATGAAATATCCTTACGAGGTCACCGACGTAATCAAAGGACCCATCTGCAGAAATGCTCTACTAGATTTTTCCATTACCCAACTCAGGAATAGTAGTTCCACTGCTGGATGGTGATAGGGGTACCTTACATATGGTATCCGACCTCAGGCAACCAATTTTGAACTAACTCTGTTACAAATTATCCAATCCGACAAAGTGAACGGAATTTATAGAATAGCGGGCAATTTGTTCTTATTTGAACATTGATATTCATATTTCAGCATTGATATTAAGTACAATATCATTAACTATCAATTTTATATATTAAATCGAGTTCAATTTTTTCGTACGTACTGATTTGCATTATTTTTATGTTTCGATCATCGTTTGATATGTCAGCCATTTTTTACTACGAATATTAACGTTTTCAGCAAAAAACCTCAACATACTTTTACGTTGGTTTTGTATCATAAAATTACTTCAAACTTCAGAAATACTGAAGTTCGAAATTAATACTTAAAGAATATTAATGAATCATTTTCATGGTCACTTTTGACAAACTTCATACTCCCAACTAATATGCTATAAGTGCCATTTTATGTCCTCCTTATGACACCAAATTATACCAAACTTCATATGTGTCAAAATCGACTACCGTTCACCATAACTGCTCGTCACTCATATTACGAACATCAACGAAATATTTACACAATTTTATGCTCTTCAGTACTATTCAACAAATTACTTATCGAACTAATAATTAAACAAATAATTACGCGTATACTCAACTTTAACGAGATTAAAGTTCCCATCAGAGACACCCGCATTGTTACTATCTAACAGTGACCCTCCCATGTCGAACAGCTATTTTATTACACATCGTTAACATCATATTTCAAAGAGACTGCGACCCGTTAATTTGTCTGGAAGATAATGTTACCCTTACACGTCTCGCTATTATACTCGAGCGTTCATTGAGGACACCCCATTGCACGTCGAGTACTCAACAATCGAGTTTTCCTCGTGCGTCCAGATGTCCAGAAGCATTGAACCCGTGCTTCCTGAAGCACCGCAGAACACTTCAGCCATTGAGCCCCGATAGATCGTTTGAAATAAGTCAATGATTTTCGCGGAATCGATTGGAAACCAACAACCAACAAGTTGATGACCCGTAGTCACAGAACGCCTGATCGCTTCTGGCTCTGACTGGCCGCGGAAGCTTAATTGCTTCTTATACCAACTGATCCTTAATTGATCGGTATCAGTGATTGACAAACGATCGCTGTAATTGCCAATTTACTGGCTTGACGTTGACTAACCTGACAAACCTTTACCTGGCCGTTCTTTCGCTAAGAATTGATTGATTTTCAACCGATGCGCTGATCGGCCATGGTCTACGCGGACCGAGGGTCCCTCTCCATGGTCCGTGCGCGGAGGTCAGATCCTCGAGAGAATTATGGAGAGTTACGGGATTTGAAAGATTTCGGTAATTCGAAATTTGAGTGAATAGCAGAAATCTTGGAATGGAGGTTATTGAATATGAATGTTTGGGATTTGGTAATTATTGGGATGGAGAAGTAGGATGATCTCGTAATTCTTAGACGAAAAATTTAAAAATTTAAAAAATTAAAAATTAGTCAACTTGAAAATTAAAAGCTTAAAATTCCAAAATCTCATACCACATATCTTCCCACATCTCCAGTACCCTCTATCCACTCATATTCACAAAAATACAACATGCAGACTCAAACAACATTCACCTGCAAAATTACCGGCCAAAGGTTCTTACAACTCCAATCAAAAACATTAAAAATGCTAAGTGATAATTCAATCAGGTATCGTACATCCAAAAGCCAGAAGCCCATTAGATGTGCTAATCATAAACATCTCACGTTGAAAATACGAAGAAGATAAGTATAGTTTTTGATGCTGTTCATCATCCGCAGCAATTCTACGAGTTTCTTTTTGTTTCGTTTCAGATGCTCGAGTAGACGGTGCTCTTTATTAATGTTCCCGGCTTTAAAAAGATAATGGATTACACAGAGGGGAGAAATGGAGTAAACGGAAAAGAAATACGCGTCTGAAGGGGGAGGATTTAGATAAAAGAGTATGGTAATTCTGGGAAAAGTAGGCAGGAGACAACAAGGTTGCCTCGAACGAACAAAATTCGATTTCTGTACCTTTCGACGATGTCGTTAAAGAGCATTGAAACGCAATCGTCGTCTGAACTGACTACATTTTAATCGAAGCATTTACTTTCAACACCCTTTTTATCCCTAGCCTCTGTTGCATTTCCGATCCCTCTTTTCGAACCATTTCCTAATTTTCGTCGAATGAACGAGACGGCGCGAGAGGTTAGGTTCGAACCTATTTGGGTTCATTTAAAACCTTTTGCTGAATTAAATCTGAGTAAAGCTTTTTCTCAATTACTGCATCGTTTCGGAAAGAGTTTTTCATGGAGCTTTCGATGGAGAGAGAAGTTAAGGAGAAGTTTTGGCGCTTATTTTATGGATACTGTGTGGATACATTTTGGCGGGAAATTTAAAAATCTTATTGACGGTGAGAATATAAATTTTGCTTGATTGATGTATCATTTTGAAAAGAGTTTTTGCAAACCTAAAATTGTAAAAATTGAAAAATTTCTAAACAGATATGAAATGTTCTAAAGAAAAATATTCCTTTATACCTACTTAATATACACTAATAAAATGGTGAGTTATAAAACCCAGAAACTGCGAGGGCGTGATTAATCGTCTCCATAGCCATCACTTTTTTATTACTATACTATTTTACAAAATGTAGGTGTGAAATGAAAGTTTGAGATATTCTCAATGATGTCATCATCTTTTCACATATCGTCGAATAAATCGTGCAAAATCGTCCACATAAAAACCGGAAACCCTCCCACGTACTCACAAATACGTACATCTACCACTTTCACTATGGTTTCCATTATATGTCGAAATGACAAACTCGAATTTTTTTACATCTTTTACCGAAGAGAACCAATAACTTCTATATTTTAAAATCAATTTTTAAACTATCTTTAAACGACCGAAAAAAATATTCACATGAAATGCTATACTTTCTATAAATTTCTTTTGCATACTTTTTTTAATATTTTTTAAAAAAGATATGAAATACAATATTGCATATTTTTTTAACTGTTTAAATGTAGTTAAAAACAGGATATGAAATATGATATTTGTACTTCTTTTATTTGTATACACGATGATCAAAATTGATAGACAAAAATATTTGGAATAAAATTCTTTTTTAGTGATTCGAAAACTGGGTGCTTTTCAAATTTTATTTTATAGCCTCACCTAACCTCAGATAATGACGATAACCTAACAATATAACCTCACTTAGCCTCACCATAAAATCTGGCCTAACCCAATTTAATTTTATTTTAAAACAAATATAATTTGTTCTTATCGTTTCAGAAAATATAGTATTTCTAATCGAGAATTTCATAATGAAATTCATTTCATTATTTCGCGGTACTTTAACGTCACCGAATCATCTGTCTGATATCGCACGACTAAAAATTCGTTTAATATGCAGCGACCTGATACGAACAATCACGGAATAATGAAACAGAATGCGTGCAAAATGATTAAAACCAGCGAAACATGTCATCGTTTCGTCAGTTTCGCCTCAGCAATGCCGCATTTGAATCGTTAAAATTCGATCGATCTCAAGTTCGCTGACAATTATCACGGCACTTGACGAGAACCGAATGACGCTAATTTCGAAGCTTTCTCTCGAGCGTGAAATTTATTAGCCGAATTAAAAAGTAATTAACGGAGGCGATAGTTGAACGCGGCTCGGGTGAACTGACGGGGTGAAACGTTTACTTGTTGTACGGGCTGAAATTTCGTGACTAGTAAAGTTCGAATGAAAGCTGTGAATTTGGAGATTTGAAAATTATGATTATTTGAAAACTAGAAGACTTGAATACTTGAAGACCTGAAGACTTGAAAACTTGAGGGCTTGAAAAATTGAAGACTTGAAATTTTCTTAACTTGAAGACTTGAAAACTTAAATACTTGAAAACTTGAATACATGAAGACTTGAAAAACTTGAAAACTTGAAGAATTGAAAACTTGAAGACTTGACAATTTCTTAACTTGAAGACTTGAAGACTTGAAAACTTGAAAACTTGAAAACTTGAAAACTTGAAGACTTGACAATTTCTTAACTTGAAGACTTGAAGACTTGAAAACTTGAAGACTTGAAGACTTGAAGACTTGAAAACTTGAAAACTTGAAAACTCAAAAACTTGAAGACTTGAAGACTTGAAAACTTGAGGACTTTAAAACTTGAATACTTGAAAACTTGAAGACTTGAAGACTTGAAAACTTGAAAACTTGAAAACTTGAAGACTTGAAAACTTGAAAACTTGAAAACTTGAAAACTTGAAAACTTGAAAACTTGAAAACTTGAAAACTTGAAAACTTGAAAACTTGAAAACTTGAAAACTTGAAAACTTGAAAACTTGAAAACTTGAAAACTTACAAATTTGAAATTTTGGAAATACAACAAATTGAAGACTTAAGCACTTAAAATTCAAAATTTATAGATTGACAAATTTAACAAAATTTAAGTTCTGATCCGAGAATCTCACATCTGCTGCACCCCCGTTATATCCATTCCTGGTCATACACTATTTGGCGAAATTGACCCAGTGCTGGTTGTAAATATTATTTATCGATCGTCACCATCGTTATTGTACCAATAATGGCACAGTTTCGAGAAGGATACTCGAGAGCAGTGTAATATCGCGTAATCGATGTTGATCTATCGACCCCAATTGAATTAGGAGCACCCCAGTTGCTCCAAAATTGGTTTGTTGAATGAAAACTGGTGTTTAATCAATTATATACCTTGCACCAATATAAACATCATTTATAAAACATATATCCATACATTTCTAATTTCGAATACTCAATAATTCTGTTTATAGTAAATTTTATATGCTAACTAAAAATAAAAACAACACCCGAAAGCGCCAAAAATGAGTGTTAGATGCAGCAAAATATCTGCACAAGTCTCGCGAATTTGTAAATAAGTGTGCAACGTTATAAAGAGACAAATTGTGTCGATGATCTCCTTGATCGAGGTTCGAAGCGAGCTACGGAACTTAATGCGGCGAGGTTTCGGAACTTTATGCGTCTTCCGGATAATTTAAATGCTCAGAAGATGTTTAAACTGTACCAAAGGGGTCTCTTAGTATCGGTGAAACATTGGTTTAAAAGAACCAGAGACCATTGGATACTTAAAGAGGACAACGACTCCAAACACCGAAGCCGCCTTTGTACGGAATGGAAAACAGCGAATGGTGTCAACGCGTTGGATTGGCCATCTCAGTCCCCCGATGCCAATCCAATCGAAAATGTTTGGTCTCTCATGAAGTACAAACTCCGAGGAAAGTATTTTAAAATTGAAGACGCTAGTTTGCCGTATTCGAGAAATATCTCTTCCTGTCTCATACGCTGCAAAGCTGGTTGAAAGTATGCCCAGGAATAATCGCTAATGGCGGTGATTGGACACATTAAGCAAATGAGTATTAGTTCTTTAAATGTACTTTTGATCTACACAACGTTTTTACAGAAAAGATTTACTTGCACTCAGATATCCTCTTGTGGAGCAGACTGTATCAGATGAAGGTTCTATAAGATGTCCGTCCCACATGAAGTTTCTAACTCAATATAAATAAAAATTCGAGCCCGTGTATCAAAACCAGGAACTGTTGCGAGAATATAAATTGCAAAGTAAGAGAAGAGTATTGAATGGCGGCAAATTCCTTGGGGAATCGGCGAAACTTTGGGTGAAACTGATGGTCCGTGTGAATTTTAAAATCGTTAAACCTAGCGAGCTGTGGAAACAGGGTTAGAGATAGTTTCGTAGGGAAACTTGTACGCGGGACGACAGAAGCGTCGCGGCGCTTCGATTATCAAAGAGGGTTAACGGTTATTTTATCGAATCATGGCAGTTGGAGGCGAGCAGAAATTGGCAACAGGTGGAACGGGTTCTGCCGCAGAAGCCACCGCCCTGATCAATACTTAATTACGCGATTCTATACGCCAGAATCGACTTCCACACGGAACGTTCCCTTCCGCGTTTGTCGACTCAACTTTTCATATGTCGCCCCCTAAACGTGCCCGTTATGGCGCCGTTACTTGTACGACCGAAACTTGCAATTCAAATTATTGCGGATAAACGGCTGCCGGATCGACTCATCCCATTTTACTAGGATAAATGCACGGAATTTCCGAGCTTACTTTAAACACGAACCATCTTGCAAATAGAGACATGTGAGCTGAGAGTTGGGCGTTTATTTTTTTTGTTTTGGGAATAGTTATGCTGGGAATTTAGATTTAGAGGGGGAGGGGGTGCCACACGTGGTTGGGAAAGTAGAGTGGGATGTGGTGCGGTGGTTAGCACGTGAGTTTCAGAATTTGAGAATTTCACGATTTTGGAATTTTTTATTTTGAGAAGATGGAGATTTGGTTGTTGGAAATTTGAGGATTTGGAGAATTATGAATTTCTAAATTTAAGAATTTCTAAATTTGAGAATTTCTAAGCTTGAGATTTTCTATATTTGAGAATTTCTAAGTTTGAGAATTTCTAAGTTTCAGAAATGATAAGTGAAAATTTTTAAATTTGAGAAATTTTAAGTTTGAGAATTTCTAAATTTGAGAATTTCAAAGTTTTAGAATTTCTAAGTTTCAGAAATGATAAGTGAGAATTTCTAAATTTGAGATATTTTAAGTATGAGAATTTCTAAATTTGAGAAATGTTAAGTTTGAGAATTTCTACATTTTGAAATTGAAAATTTACAAATTTCGTAATATTGAAACCTTGCTAACCCATTTCCATAATATCGAAACCCACCCTTATCCACAATTCCCTACCTAATCCCAAACTACAAAAATTATAAATTTGAAAATTTACAAAATTTATAAAATTAACCCTTTGGTAACCCATTTCCCCAATATCCACCCTAATCCACAATTCCCTACTTAATCCCAAACTACGAAAATTATGAATATGAAAATTTACAAAATTTATCATATTAACCCTTGATAACCCATGTCCACGATATCCACCCTAATCCACAATTCGCTACCTAATCCCAAACTACCCCAAAGAACAGAAGTCCTCCGCAACGTTGTAAAGCGAACGTCTATCGTCGAATTAAACGAGTTACAGTCCTCCGATGCGGTGGCCTGGCTGACCGTACTAGATGGAAAACGATCGGACAATTTGGTGTCCATAGGCACGCGTCATCGTCGACAGTTCATCAACAGCTGACTCATTAGCTTGCATTGTGCGTGCGTTCGACTGGCAACTGCATTACTTCGCTTTGATGAGTATCTGACCGAGCGCGGCCCGTTTCTGCGCCCGTGTGTATGCACCTATTCGCGAATCGCGAAACGGTGATGGTGTGCAACACGCGTCGGATTTATATCTGTACTACCACCGGACGTTAATTGCTCGCGACTAATTTCACTCCGGCTCGTCGGGATCTCCTGTTGGTGACACATACCCGCGGGACAATGCCCTTTATGTTGCTCATTCGATATACAATTCCTTTAAATCGCTTTTCTGTTGCGTTTTTATTCGCTATACTATTCAAACTTGACGCACTTTGGATTCCACTCGTGACGCACCACGGTTGACATGATAAATCTTATTCGGATTTTGAATTTCATTTAGTTTAGGACAAATTATAATTTGATGTACTAGTTATTTAAAGTGCTACTTTGTTGCGAACTGCTACCCTATTCAAACTTGACGCACTTTGGGTTCCACTCGTGACGCACCACGGTTGACATGATAAATCTTATTCGGATTTTGAATTTCATTTAGTTTATGACAAATTATAATTTGATGTACTAGTTATTTAAAGTGCTACTTTGTTTCGAACTGCTATCCTATTCAAACTTGACGCACTTTGGGTTCCACTCGTGACGCACTCGTGACGCACTTAGGTTAACGTGATAAATTTAATTCGGATTTTGAATACGACTCAATATGAGGTCTATGTGCAACTATAATCCAATATACTATTTCTGTCGACTGCTATTTTATCCCATTTTTATCTCATTCCTTATTCTACCTATTAACCCTATGGTTTCATAAGTTTGACACGTGACGCACTTATGATTAATGTGATAAATCTTATTTGGATTTTGAATTTAATTTAGTTTGGGCTTATGTCAAATTGTAAATTGATGTACAAGTTATTGAAACTGCTATTTTGTTTCGTTTTTATTCACAACCTTATTCGAACTTGACGCACTTTGAGTTTGACTCATGACGCACTCGTCATTAATGTGCGTCTCCATAGATGTAACCATACGTTCACTTTACGAACATATTCCACTTGTTTCTGTTTCAATGAAAGATAAGATGTACTTCAATGAAACTACCGAGATTTTCGTCGTAATGACGTAATTCGATTAGAGCGGAACAGCAGTTGAATCATTCTGGCATTCCTGGTCACCGCAGGACGAGATACGTGATCGAGAAACGGCACACATAGATGCTTCGAACCTAACGCAACGTTGCTCGCGAAACTTGTTTCGCGCATGCATAGTCGAATCGGTTTCTGATGCAGAAACAGCACTTCCGGGTTCGGTGTTGCCAACAACAGCACTGGCGTTAACTACGAAAATTCCGATTTCCCTGCTGAAGCGTGCTGCTGCAAGTTTGAAGTGTTCCTGCCTCGTGGTATAGACAGAGTAATTTACGCTGTTTCAAGAATTTTCTACACCATCGTTAGAAAGAACAATTCCGAACCGAATTCTTCAGAAACGTAATGTTTTATCAGATTTATGAGAAGGTTATTCAATTATTTTATTACTGAGATTAGGGTTAGTATTAGGTTAGGTCATTCTTAAGGTAGATTGGAATGATTCCAGGTTGCTTTAATTTAATTTTTTTACGAGTATGTGTGGTTAGTGACTTGGGAGTACAATATGTTTGATTTGGTTAGACTGATTTATGATTAGGTTAAATTAATGCTATGTTACAATAATGTTTGATTATCATCAGATTAGGCCAAATTAGTTCACAGTAATTTGAGGTTGTTTCGTGGTTAGATTAAATTGGTTAAGGTAGTTAAGGTCACATTAGGCTAGAACAGCCTCCATTTAATCTAACTTTCGATCAAGTTTGGTCCAGTTAAGTCAGTGTTAAGATACGTCAAATTAGTTTAGTATATCAACCATTAAAATCATCTCGTATGTTACAAATTCTTAAAGCAACGTTCCTCATCTACACAATACACAAAGAGAAAACAAAATTGGTAAGAAAAGCGTTAATTAAGGTACCGTTAAGTCTATTGTCCCGCTTTTAATCACAATTTCTACCATTCGATCGAAGCACCCAGTATAAATATTTGGATTACAGGAACGATCGGCGAACCGCAGGTGGCTCCATTCATCCGCGCAGGTTCATCAATTTGCCGGCGAGCGTCGCGGCGAAAAAAGACGAGGAGCTACGTTTCGCTTTCGGTCGTTAAGGACGCGGTCGGAATTGCAAATCTCGTGATTATTACGTCGTCGACACGTCGGAGGCGGGCGCGAAGGATTCACGGATGAAAGGATTGAAAAGACGAGAGAGAAGGAGGCGATACGGTACACGTTGTGCACCCGGTACCCTGCATTGAGACAATTTTTCCAACGGAGGCTGTGAAACAGGTTGATCCGGTGAGCGAGCGAAAAACGAGCAAATGGAGAACGAGGAGCAGATTATGCCGTGGAACGAACGGAAGACGAAGAAGACGACGGTTCGGCCCTCGTCTTTTTTATTCATCCGAGCCACGGTTGCTCGGTTCAACGTACGGCGAACCTACTCTCGCTAGACCCGTTGTAATTTCGCGGTCTCCGTTTTCCATGTTCAATTTTGCCGGGTTAAACGCTCGAATTAATCGCGTTAACTTCCCTCGGAGACTTTTCTGCTGATCGCTTTTCGATATGACGATCGCGAGAGGTCGAATCGGTGAATGGACGTCGAACGTTTGAGCGATTTTTCAGATGCAACATGAATGAACTGTCCTCCGGTTCGATTACCCACATGCTGTTTGTACCGCGATCCAACGAGCTTTCCAGATAATCTTGTTTCCCCTGTTTTGCGCCGAGAAACCTCGTGATTCCCCCTGGGTGCAGATAATCGTACTCGGAATTTTCAAGGTTTTCTTTAAATTAGTAAGAAAGTAGTTATTAAGGGAAGTTTTAAACTGAGACTCAGTTAGCTACAAGGTTTCGAAATAATCTTGTTTCTCGTCTGTTTTGAACCGAGGGTATTGCGTCGTTCTCGTTCTCGAAGCACGGCAGGTACCCAATGTCCGCGGCTGAAATCGGTTATGGGTTGATAGGCTAGTTAACTACAATTACGTGAGTTGCCGATTTATTTTATACGGTCGACTTGTATTTGGTTCAGATGTTACTTGTTTCTTTGCCAAAACGTTTCTGACATTTTCACATTTTCGTATGGACCAGTAAATAATTTTAAGGCTGCGGAGTGGTAATCCGCAGTTGTCGAATTAGAGGCCGTGCGTTTCGCCCCTTCGGGTTCGAGGATTTGGATTTTAAGGGACGGTTTTACAATATGCCGGTACAAGAAATGTTAATCATGCCCGGATCATAAGGGTGTCCTAAAACGGTTTTAGGTTTCTTCTGTTATAAGACGTTACATAGTCTGGGTCTTCTCGTCAGAAGATGCCATGGCGATTTCTTCTTGCTGGATTTTATTATCGTACACAGAATATTTAAGGTTTTGAAATTAAGAAGAATGCAGGAGTTTTAGAATGATACAGCTACCTATGAGGTTTTAGAAGAATCTTTATGGCTTGTTTTAATTTAAAAATTTTAAAATACCTAAAAATCTCAGAATACCCAAGTACCCAAATTCTCAAATCTCAAAATTCAATTTTCTAAACCCCCAACTTCCTAAATTTCCTAACTCTAAACTCTTAAATTTCCAAATTGAATTTCCCAAATTTCCAAATTCCAAAATTCCCCAAATCTCCAACTTAAATTTCCCAAATTTCCCCCTTCCTAAATTCCCAAAGTCTAAATCCCCAAATCCCAAATCCTCAAATATCTTAAAATCCAATTCCCCAAACGTCCAGCTTGCTAACTTCCCAAACCCCAAAATCCCAAACCATCAAATCCCCAAATCCCCATACAAATATTACGAATACGTATTCCTCGATAAAACTTTCATTCGAAACATTTCCTCTCATTTCTTCCACTGTCAAAAACAACCATACGCTTGAAACGTGCATACTCAATACTTCACCTAAAGTGAAAATGAAGCAATCCGAGAAACTGAAAAACGATCGCTTACGTTCGCCACAAGATTAGATTGATTAGAGTAATTTTATCTATAGTAATAGGAACTATTTGCTCCAGGGCTAATCAGAAACGCCCTTTTCACGCCCACTTTGAGCGGATCCACGTGTCTTTGCTATCCGTTTATGAACACGTGGCCATCGCTCGCGATAATATCCGTCCATTGTCGAACACGTTTCTCCGTCGCTTATCCCGCAACAATTTTTCCACGGATTTTCCAACGTTTCGTAACAATCGGACCAAAAAGCTTTTTAACAATTGATTCCTGACGATTACACAACAATTTCGGGCTTTTGTTAGCTCCACTAGCTCCAACTGTTATAACATTTGCATTCGTCAACCTGAATTTTATCCTCCGTTTGAAATAATTCGAGTTAAAAACTTTTCGAAATTGTTCAGAATATATATTAATTTTATTTACTGGAACATTTCAGTATATATAATTTGTACAATACAACTTCGCAATTTCTAAATTAAAAGTAGAATAATATAGCTTCTCAATGTCTTTCCGACCGCCGACATATTTGGCGGGAAATTCAAACGCACTATATGAGACTGAAAATTATAGAAAATTCTTGGAATTAATTTTCAAAAATTACAGTATTTTGCTTTGGTCAAACAATGAAGAAATTCAGAATATTTCATCTTAATTAAACCACATTTCCTTTATTTTATTATAGTCATCAAGTTCGATTATTTCGTAATATTTCTCAGTGTCATTGAACACCTAATAAATGCAGCCAATAAAACCGCCAAGCATCGTTTCTTAATAACTGACAATAAATGTATACTCATACATCATTAAAGGCAACAATATACTACACGAGTCATTCTATCAATGGACCATTTATTCTGCTCCAGCTTCGGATTTTTTCGAGGGAACGATAACTAACCGACCTTATCCTTTTACCGTAACAATAATTACTGGTCATGTTCCAGACCGAACACATGGCTTGCTTACTCAACCTGCATCGTAAAGCAAAACCTACAGCCTTGTAAAAGTCTGTTACCAAGAATATTATGGCTGTTGACCGCAAATGGTTAATATCTGCGGTTAGTTAGATCTTGCTCCGCCAACATCTTCATCGAGTGGCATCTCTTTCTGCAAGTTCACCGCGAACTATTAATCGTGGATAGAGGAAACCGAGATGCTATCTGAAACCCGGACTGGAATCGCGTGATTTCGGTTGGAAATATAATTTAGCGCCTTCGGTACCGATGTGGTGTATGTACACAGTGGTCAGAAGTTTCGGTACAAAATTCTAGGATTTATTTATTTTAGGCTTAAAATTTGAATGAAGGATGAAATGTGATAGGTGAAAGAATGGGAGAAATTTTGTTACCTAAATGTTCATAGGTGAAGACATTTTTATTACCAAATATCTAGGTGAACCTAGTGGACTTTTTTGGTAATTTTTAGTAAAATTAATGAATTTATTTGATGGAAAGACATACAACATTCGTTTAAATTTTTAGTATAAGCTGATTGGGTTTTGATAAAAATGACTGAATAAACGATATTCTGAATACGAAATGGCTGACGGACAGTTATACAAAGCAATGAACGATTTTTAAACTCGGACATTTGATACAATTTTTAGTAGCCTAAATTGGAAGCAAACCAGCACTTGTGTTATATGAATCCAAAGTTTGAAGTTTGTTAAAAATTACTGCTATTGATGTTCTGAATATGAAATGGCTGTCGGACAATTATAGAAAGCATGGACGCTTTTTGAGTTGGGACATTTGATACAATTTTTAGTATGGATTGAATGCAAACCAACATTTGTATTGTTTAAATTTAAAAGTGGAAATTTGTGAAAAATCTGCGGAAAGGTTTTATTGATGTTACTCATATAAAATGGCTGGTGGACAGTTACACCAAACAGTGATCCATTTTGAAACATAGAGACACAAACTTTAATAACATAAAAATATGGCAAACATATATAAATTTGAAGCTTGGAACTCGATAAAAATAGCTACATAGAATTTTCAGAAATCTGCCTGATGAACAGTTACCGCAAGCAGTGACTGATTTCAAAATTTCTGAATTCCAACATATTTTAACGTAATAAAATTAATACCGAATAGTACTTATATCAATTTGAAGCCTGAAGTTTGCTGAAAATTATTATATCATTTCATAAAAATTCGTAATGTGGAATGGCTGGTCAGTTAAAGCAAGCAGCGAGTTATTTCTAAATTTCCAAAGTTCATTACTGTTTGATGACATAAAAATAATTCAAAGTGGCACTTGTATTACATCAATCCGCAGCTCAAAGCTTGCTGAAAATTACCGTGTCACCATTTCGTTAATGTACGCAATACAAAATGGCGGACAGCTGAAGCAAACACCGAACTTCAGTATTTCTGAAGTTTGAAATAATTTTATGACACAAAACCGACGCAAAATGACTAGTATGTTGAGGTTTAAAGTTTGCTGAAAATTACTGTAAAAACGTTTCGTCGATACTCCTAGTACAAAATGGCTGACAGTTATATCAGTGAATTTCTAAAGTTTTTAACTTGATTTACAAAAAAATTCGATCATCGTCGAGGAAAAAATTGTTCTCTGAACAAAGGAAAATGGAATATGGCGAAAATGACGATAAACATGTAAGGCACTAATTTGATTTATTGCATGCACGAGTTTTCGCTTGATTGATTAGATTGCACCTTTTGGAACGGAAAAATGATGGAAGGAAAAATTGGAAGCGAAACGTATTTATTTTTATGAACACTAGATCGTTAGATCGTTTAATCGATTTTGAAAACTGAGTAACAGCGCACGTAACATTTTGCTCACAGAAATTGGCATATGATATTGTCAATAATTATTGTAGAAATTTTTTTAAATATTTTCGTAAATGTCAAATTTTCTGATTATTTTGAAAATTGTTTAATTTAGTAGTTTGCAAGTTTTTCAATTCTCATATTCGCAAGTTTTTAAATCAAGAAATTTTCTAATTCTTGAATCTCCTCAAATGTTCTATGTACATTTACCAGTATTTCACAAAAATATTGTCATTATTATGATAACATTATTAAACTGTAAAATTAAAAATATGTATAATATTTTGAAACATCTCAACTACATCTCACACAGTTGTACCATCATCTCAAAACAAGTTTACTCAACTGGAACATAAAAGTAACAAGAATAATAACCCCTAATTAAAGACCGAACTAAAATAAAATAAGTAAAACCCCATTTTACCATAACATATTCCACTCAACCATAATTCAACAAATTCTCGAGTCAGCACGAAAGAGCAGGCAAGAAAGCTAATAAATCTCTGTAAAGAATCCGAATTCAGCAAAAATAAATCAAAACACGTTTTAAATAGCATGTCTGCATCGTTTTATTTCCACCGGGCGAAAATATTCACCGTGCAACGCGATCGAAAGGGAACAGCAAATACTCGTTCTTTAAACATTCTCGAAAGAAATAAGAGATGGTCGATGGTTGTCAATGGTCGATTTCCATTACCGTTCTCTCTACGGAAATGGAATGCTCCCTTTTAAATAATACTCTTCCGAGAAGCAAATTACATGCTGCTTATACATTATTGATGCTGGGCCGAGCCAGGTATAATAAAAGAGAAGACATCGCGACAGTATGCTATTCATGTGCACCATCGATACTTTACGGGCTAACGAGAAACGTCTTTCGAGCTTTTCCTTCATATTCACCCGAAGAATTATTACGGGACGCTCGTTACGCGCGTTTCACAATTTCTCGATATGTGGCCGCATTCGTCTCGTTGGATGTCACCTATGGGAGAAGGGAAATAGAAAAGAGGGTAGAGGAGGTTGAACAAAAGGCGAAGGGGTACAATTGGGAGATTTTTTACGGCGGTACAATGGTGTGACGGGATTTTTGGGGAAAATGGCGATATAGGGAGGTTAATAGCGAGGGTGAAATAGTGGTGCTGATGAAAAGGAATGGTAGAGGTTAAAGAAAAGAGATAAGAAAACTGGAAGATTAAGTAGTGGGGGGAATAATGGAGTGTCAGAATTTTTTGCGAAAATGGCAATATAACGAGGTAATAATAGCGAGAATATAATAGTAGAGGAGGTTGAAGAAAAGAAATGGTAGTAAAGAATGTGATAGAATTTTTGGTCAAATATGGCGATATAGCAAGATGATAGCAAGGATAAAAATAGAAAAGAAAGTAGAGAAGATTGGAAATGTGGTAGAACTGATAGAACTAAACGATTGAATATGGAATGATATTATGAAGGTTGTGATAGGATTTTTGGAGAAAATGGCGATATAGCGAGGTCAATAACTTTGAGGATAAAAATAAGAAAGAGAGGAGATTGACACAAGAAATGTAATACACAAGGTAGAACTGGAAAATTGACTGGAATAATATAGTAAAGGATAAGAAAAGATTTTTTGGGAAAATGGCAATATAGCGAGGGTAAAAATAGTAAAAAGAGTATAAATGATTGAAGAAAAGTTGTATTAGAAGAGATACAACTGGAAGATTTTTTAGAAGGGTATAATGAAGATGTGATAAGATTTTGGGGGAAAATGGCGATATAGCAAGGGTAAAAATAGTAAAGTGAATAGTAGAGGAAATTGAACAAAGAAATAGTGGTAGAAGACACACAAAAAATTGAAAATTGAATGAGGAGGTATTTGCAAACATTCAACTTTTATAAATCCACAAATCCAAAAGAAAATAAAAATGATATTCAAAATAACAAACTTTCAACATTTATCAATTTTCAAATTCTCAAGTTCTCAAATTTATAAATTAAGATAAATTAATTTATTAGTAAATAAGTTATTAATTTCAATTTAAATGAATAATAATTTAACTACAATTAGAAATACAATATACATGTATCTAAAATATTTCAATAGTTTATATTTTTGTAATATGTAAAAGTAAAAAATGAGTGAATTATCAGAAATGAATTTTGTCGAGATCTTAATATGCAGAGATGTTCTTAAGATTAATCAGATTGGATTTAATATAGCCGTGATTTTTCGCGCACATCCTTATCGGAATAACAATACTTCGCAAAGAATCTTTCTTCTTTTATCGGCATTCTTCGATCAAACCGTTCCTCACCATTTACCTTACAATACCTTCTTTGCTCTTGTTTTTTCCATTCGATCTACTCCGCCGCTCTAATTCTTCGAACTTCCACGAAACTTGATTAAGATTGCGCGAAGAAGCAAAGTAAAAGAATCAGTCCCGAGTTTAACGTCGATTCTATCTTCTCTCCCTTTGTAAGGACCCGCTCCTTTTACTCCTCTTCCGCGTCTGACAATAAGTTCAACTTAACGTTTACATCGAGTCAATCTGTTTCCCACCAGATTTCTCCTCGCTTCGCTCAGAATACAGTGGCAAATATTGCTAGCTGACAAATTATATTCAGAATAAATCAATTACAACTTATTCAAAATAAATAAAATACCATTAGATAAAAATAATAAAAAAATTATTTTTAAAGAAATATTATTATTAGTTCATTATAAAGAAAATACAACCAGTTAAAATGAAATATAAAACAATTACACGAAAAGAATGTTTGTCGACTATTTCCCTAATTTTAAAAAGCCCGCCCTAAGAGGATAAGTAGTATCTCTAATTTATCGCAGCAAGCTTGTTAAACGATCGTTTCATCGCACACCTTTTGCTTGCCGTATATTTTCTGAAGCTGCAAAGCATGTCATAGGGTCTTTAGAAACGCTATATAATCTTGCGATTTTGCTTCACGATATGCGAAAAAGAAAGCACAACCGCAACGGTCACGCGCCGATTCGTTATTCATCGTATATCGTGTAATTGCGGATTATCGCTTAACCTTTTCGTCACGGTGGTGTTCAGTTACAAAATGAGTACAAATTGATTACGGTATGCACACAGAGAAAACTAGGGTGTATCAACCTATTCAATAATTAAAATTTCAAAATTTTCAAGTTTGTCAATTTTTTAATTTTTACATTTCAATATTCCTAAATTTTTTAATTTCTCAATTTTCAAATCTGAAGGCTAAAAAATTTGTAAACTGAAAAATCTAGCAACTGAAAAATATGTAAATTTCAAAATCTAGAAATTAAAAAATTAGTAAATTTAAAAAACTGAAAGCTAAAAATTTTGTAAAATAAAAAAGCCTGAAGCTGAAAAATTCATAAATTAAAAAATCTGTAACCAAAAAAATTTGAGAATTAAAAATTATTATCAAAACAAAAATTCACTAAAATGAAAGGATCATTTTAAAAAACGAGAAACAAAAGGAAAGCGACAAAAGTCACAATGGAAACAAAAGTGAAAATATTAAATTCCGATTTTACTTTCGTCCTTGAAACAAAACTACCGAACAACAATACGTCTCTTCTTCAAGTTCCAAGTTTGAAGACGCTCCACGGAATTTAACGACAGCTTAAATCGACAAAAATTAGTTTACTGAGCTGTGCTGCCCTTTTAATTAACAACGAAACAATTGTGTATATAAAGTGCAAAGTAACTTTCCGATTCAGGAGACTTAAGTTAAAGATTGCAATTATGTACTTCTATAATACCGTATTAATTGCCATACTGTTGTCCTAACCACTTGTTGAAGGCTGCAGCAACAGAACAGTGAAAACAATACTAATTAAATTTGAGTATATATTAATTTGAAATAGTACTTTCTGTGTTGGTGATAATGATGATTAGTTGCTAATTAATGTAAGTATTAAACAATTTTTAAATTTTCTTGTTCCCGAATTTTTGTCTACAAAATTTTAAATTAAAAAATTCTGATATTATAATATTAATTATTGTACAATTTATTGTACATGTCGACCTAACCTAACAAATTAATGCGTTTCAAAATAGAAAATACTTAATAAATCTAAAACCTCAAAAAGTTTGTAATACTAATTACTGTAAATTTACTCTAACATAAACCTAACCTAACAGACTAAAATACAATATTCCACTTATAAAAAAAAAACAAATTAACGTTATGATACTAATGTATAATTAACTCTACAAATTAAAACGTAAAATTCGTCCATTTAAAAAAAGTAGTTAAATACTTTTAAGTAGTTAAATTACTGTATAAATTACTGTCAGAGTAATATCTTATATATATCATAATCACAGTTTTATTACTCATCCAGTTTATTACATATAAGTAAGTGGATATCTTTAGTGTTCTTAATTATATGTTGTGTAGATCGCTCTTCTTTTCACTTCCGTTTTCCTGTGCCCGTTTTTCTTTCTATACGCTATAATTATGTTAAACAGTTAATAATAAAATATATAGTATTTATTGAAACGTGGGAGTCCATATCAGAAAGAGCCTACTGCAATATCCAACAGGAATTAATATATCTAATAATATGTTTCCTAGACGCTTCCGTCATTTTGATTTACGTAGCTGTTTACAGAAAGTTCACATACGTGAAGAGTTTTGAATTGCGCGCCAAAATGTCGGAACGTAACCTGTAGAATAGTTCTGTGTGCAAAATCGAGTGCCATTTTCCATGGAAAGAAAAGCAATAAAATAAATAAATTAAATATTGATTTATTTATATAAGCTTCCAATATAATCTCGAACATAAATTATGTCATATCTCGACTGGATAATGATCGTAGTATCCGTAAAAGTTTGAATCGGTTATTCCATCGAAATACGATGGTGCTCGATTCCTCTCACGCTTCTTGATGCTTACATCGTGCAACACCTTCAACGTGACCGGATGGATACCTGGACGACGAGCTTTTACAATTTTAACGGAATACTCGCAGATAGCCGGCGAGACTTTCAATTGGAACAGGTAGAGTGTCACGTCAGGTGCGGATAGTCGAGTTACGGACAGATAAAATTCAATTTCAACGTCCGCAATGTGGTCGGTGCGATGTAACCGGAAAGTTAGCGTGGGGAAACACTTCGGAAAGAAAACTAGCGGTCCATGCTTCGAGGAAATCGGTTTCATTGCGTTGCACGTGATCGAAATACAACTTGTCGAGTGATGTTTCTCGAATTAACCCGGCTTACCGTTCGAATGCTGGAAAAATGTGTGCTTACGTATCCATCGATTTGTTTCACGCATTCTTCAAGAACGTTTATTGTGACTTTTTCTATCGTCAAATTAATCAGTTTGTTAGGATAGGTTAGTGCATTAACTACAACTGTGTTTGAAGGTTTTAATTTCTGTCTGTTAGGTTAGGTTGGTGCATAGAGTAAACTATACAGTAATTAGTGTAATAATTTAGAACTCTATTTCAAGGTTTTAGATTTATTTAACTAATTCTGTTGCTATCAGACGGTTTATAAGGTTGGTTTATTTATCATGAGTAAACTATAAAGTAATTAGGATTATAGCCTATATTTTAAAGTTTCAGATTTATCTGGCATCTATTATCTAACGAATTAGTTTTGCATTTGAAGTTGCTATATTATGTCGATACACGAAGTAAATTATACAGTAATTAGCGCCATAACTTTTGTTTCAAAGTTTTAGATCTATTTAGCTGGTACTTGCTGTCAAACGTTTTAGTTTTGCGTTTCAGTTTGTGAAATTAGGTCGATGCATAGAGCAAACTGCGCAGTAATTAGCGCCGTAACCTAAAACGCTACTTTAAAGTTTTTCATTTATTTAGCTACTTATAATTTGCGAAACGAATTAATTTTGCATTTCAATTTGTTCAATTAGACTGATCCATAGAGCAAACTGTTGAATAATTAGTCAAATAATCTGAAACTACTTTACAGTTTTAGACTTATTTAGCTTGTGCTATTATTGTCAGATTGATTTGTTAGGTTAGGTTAATTCATGTCATACTATCATAACCTAAAACTTTGTTTGTATTGTACATTTAAAAAATATGAAAATTAATTTATGCATATAAAGTACTAAAAAAACTTGAAGTATTTCACTTTTGTCAACTTTGATAATTGGGAATAATATGTATAAAAATATATATATAGATGTAAAAATGCAATCATTTGATTAATTTGATTAATTTCAATGATTTTACTGATTCATTTAATTCATTTGATTAATTTGATTCATTGGATTCATTTAATTAATTTGACTGATCTGATTGACCTGATTGACCTGACTGAACTGACTGAACTGATTGACCTGATTACCGTGATTAATCTGACTGTTCTGATTGGTCTGATTGATAAATCTATTTGATCTGATTGATCTGGTTGATCTGGTTGATCTGGTTGATCTGGTTGATTTGATTGATCTGACTGATCTGATTGATCTGATTGATCTGATTGATCTGATTGATCTGATTGATCTGATTGATCTGATTGATCTGATTGATCTGATTTATTCATTTGACTCACTTGACTCACTTGACTCACTTGATTCACTTGACTCGTATAACTTAATTGATTCAATTGACTCATCTGATTCATTTGATCCATTTTTGAAGTGCAATACTTTCAAGTTTTTTTTAAAACTTCATTAAAGATTTTGTACTTTATTTTCCAAATTAATACAAAGTTCTTATATATTATTTGCTTATGCATTTACTTATACATTTATATATACAAATTCACGTACAATTCTGTAAAGAATTTGTGCAAAAAAAGTGAAGTGCATTCTTTCTGATTCCTAACTCTAAAATAATTTGTTGTATACCAAACAATTAACTCCCCAGTACCATTTAATTATTTACATTTTGAAAGGGAAAAACGCTGTAGTAATTGTCAGGAAAATTGTATCGAAACACTGTACACACAAATGGAAAGAAAAAGACAACAAAATGAAAATAGAAACGTAATACAATACCTGAAAATTGCACGGGTGCACAGAGCGTTAAAAAGACGGAACGGTAATGGTTGGAAAAAGTACAGAGAGAAATAAATCTATTTATTTTCACCGGATGGGAAGGACAAGATTTTTTGCATCATTAAGCGAGAAAACGGTCCTCGATGTTTTTCCGCAGTAGAAAAGCGTCATACGACGTGATGATACAATGAAAATTTAATTGTCATTAATTTAAATTGGGATTGAACCGTCATTATTCTGAAAGCTTGTTGAATTTTATACCCCGATGAGCAGTTAATTTTTTATGATCCATTCGCATAGTGGAACTGTCCGATGAATTAGGCGCGAGCAGACAGTATCGGAGATGATTTATTTTGTATTTCCACAAAATTTGCTGCTTTTAATGGCAATAGAATTTTTAAATAATTTTACCATCCATGTTCAAGCACTTTATAACAAATAAATACATATACCAACAAATAAATACAAAATAAAATAAATAACTTTTCATAGCATATTTATAAAAATTAAAATACCCTTATATGACAAATGCATGCAAACTAAAATAAATAATCTTATGCAACAAATGTATCAAAAATAAAATCATAATAATAATTTTGATTATCAATAATAATCTTGCAGGACAAGTGAATACAAAATAAAATAAATCAACATAATGTATGAAAAATAACCTAACCTTATATGACAAAAAATAACCTTAAATGTATAAAGACCAAAATAATCTTATAGAACATACCAAAAATAAAATGCTGATAATATTTGTAATGATATTTATTAATCCTGTAAGACAAACGAATAAAAAACGCATAAAAATTGAAACAAATAATTTTATATAACAAATGGATAAAAAACGAGATAAATCATCTTATATAAATATTGTCGAGAACTGTTCAAACTGTCAGCCTGTATAATCCCTTTTTTTCGCGAATGTAACAAATGTAGGTTGTAGAGGACTTAACGACTCGCTACTCTAATCTCATTCCACAAAAATAGAACAATATGCGATGCATAAGAGCCCGATAAATCCGTCATGAGCAACGCATCAATCATCAGAGAAAGAGCACGAACCTGGCCGTTTTAATAAAACGAGGATCATGTAAGACACCTGTTGACAGCTTAATAGCTCGATCAAAGCTCGTCGGCTCTCGACTCGAAAAATAATATTCGTGTTGGACACGTGTCCCTTGCTAACTTGATTCGTTCGCACATATGTCGATAATCTCCTGTAGAACGCTTCGGTGATCATCGGTGAAAGAAATAATTCCTTCTCTACATGAGGCGTTTATTTTAAAAGTGGAGTAACTTTTCAACTAAATGAAGTTAATGAAAATATATTTTTATCTTTAAGCTATCTATAGTAAAAATAATTCAAATTCCCTAATATTTGGGAATGACCATAGATCATAAATTTAAATAATTAAACCTAATATTTGGGCTACAGAGGATTGAGAAAAAATTTCCTCTACAAAGTCTTGTAAAACAGTAAAATACGTATCATTTTAATCTCTCGTCCGCCATTTTAATCTTCCTGCTAACCTTCGCCGCAGTTCACTTTCAGTCCAACTATCTGCATGATTTCTTGCTAAATACAAAATATACACGAAATTTCACTGTTGAACCTGTACAAAGTGTTCGCAGAAACGATATATCGACAGAAACTTGGATGAAGATATAATCCTGTGGCTACGCTATTGTATTCTAAGACCTAACACACACCGGTGGGCGGTTAAGTGGTCGTACGCGCAATTTGGCAAGGGAAAATGGTCGATTTACGATGTACTCATTTTCGGCGGCCATCGTCGTTCAAGTAATAGCGTAGAACGCACTTAGCGGACAACCATGACGATCAACAGATTTTGAGGTACATGGCACGTGTCAGTTTCTGGGCGAACAGCGTCCATCAGGTTGGTTTACAGGATTAAAGGGAACGCAAGAATCGAAGCGCACGACTCAACAACGAAGCCTAACTGTGCCAACCTATCGTGCCTACCTAACCTCGCTGAGCCTCGTTAATTAATTTCGACTAATTGCTAATACTGCGCACTCCGTGTTCCCTTAATTAGAGACGGTTAATACGAAGGTGATCCTCAGATATCTCGATCGACATCAATCGTTACAGGGAGGGGATCTAACGGTGCTCCACTCTTTCATTAACTATCGATGCCGATTAAAGGGATTCGTGCGAAATTCTCGTTAGGACTCGAAAATGTTACAATCAAGTTCACGTTCTAACGCATTTATCTGCTCAAAATATTTAGTTCTACTCATTGGTAGCCTCTCGTGAGATTCCTTTGTTGTATCATAAATGTCTCTTCTCATAAAATATTACAATTATGAAAAATTTATGTGATTTCCTTATTTAAATTGGTTAGGAAACACATAATGGATACATTATATAGTACAAAATCAATTATAATAAGAATTTCATATGCTTTCATCAAATAAATCATAAAAAAACGCAGTAAAGTATTGGTCTTTAAATGTTTCGCGGTTGCTGCGCGCGCACCAACAAACTTCGCGCGAGATTCAAACTTACGCACCTTCTTCACATAGTCGAATTTAATTTTTTAATAAACTTCTAAACAATTGCTATTGTGTTTTATTGAATAAAAACTTGTAAAATATTATTATATTTTGTAACATATTCACATTTAAAACTAGTTCTTGTTTCAAAATTGTTTAAATCTTGTGTAAAACTAATGTCAATTGTATACATTTCTACAGTGTGAAATTAAAAATAGAATGAACTTCAACCTCGAATATATTCTTTCTTAAAAAATAATTATAATTATTTCTAAAAAAAATTCGCATGAGTTATAACCCGACAGAAGAACGATAAGAAAAGTAATGCAAAATTTAAGCGGAAATCTTTAATCACCGGCAATCGAAAATCTGCTGGCACAGCAAGATTCATCGGCAAATTTCGTAAAAATCAAGCTCGTATGTTTTACAAGTCGAATGAAATTAACCCACTTACATTAAATTGATGGAAAAACGTTGGTGCGCTGTTCGATCGAACGATTACACAGGAGACGGCAAAAGTACGAACAGATCCAAAGCTCGGTTCGATAGTTTGGATGAATTTATCGCTTACCTGAAACAGAAAGAGGGATCCTGATTAGCATTCGTGTTATTGCACGGATGCAAATTTAGCGAAGGCAGATTACGCGAATTTCCTCGTGAAATATGGTAACTTTGGAAAACTGAGAGCAGCTTGCGCCCCGGAAACGACGTATTCTGATTCTAAAGCTGATTTATTGAAGCGGAAGATAAAGACGATGCTTCGGAAAGGGAAAAGGAGGAAAAAATCTACGGGTCTGCATAGTATACTCTAAGCTTACGATTTTTATCTTCGAGAATTAGTGCTGCTCTTGGAATGTTCATGAATTGTTACAGTAATTAATGGTTTATTTGGTCAATTGGTTTGAGTTATTTGTTTAAATTATTTTTATGGTAGTTTTATGTAAAATTTACAACTTTCACTAAACTTTAATATTCTCAATAATTAAACAATTATTTTAAAAAATGTAGATAACCTGCCATAAATGGAGGTGTCAAGAAACTTGTACCAAATAATTAATAAAATTGTCCAAGACCACCATTGTCATTTACAGAACCAGTAAATAAAAAGAAGTACCTAACTTATATAAATTGAAACATCAGTTAAAATAAAAACTACCGCGCTATTAAAATTGTCTGAAACCACTTTCGTTAGTTCTCTAATGACCGAACGTTGAAGAAACCGAAACCATGCGGCAAATGTAGCCCCACATAAAATCGTTTTCGGATATTTAACAGCAGCTTGTGAGCAGGTGAATCTCTCACCTGCCATGCACCTGGCAGCCACTTTTTCGTAGCTGTCGAGGTTCTGTGGCTCGTGCCATAGCTTTTCAAAGATGTTTTACGAGCCATCTTCTTGGATCTCATACATACATTGTGTTATACCGACCCTGACACGTGTTCTATTATTACGTAAGATAAATTTCGTTCGTAATTTCTTGCCGCAAGAAATTTTTATCTCTTCTCTCATCTTACAAACTTTATTTGTACTTTCTTTGTGTCCACAAATTTTTGTAATAAGCGATCATAAAATATTTAGTAATGAACAATTGTAAAATATTTTGTTATAAAAAACTGTAAAATATTTTGTAATAAACGATCGTATATTTATAAATACGTAACAAATCATATTTTCATTGCTCCTGGGAATATTTGTTCGTTTGTCTACACGCTGCAGGCCGCAATTTTGCGTCTTTCCACTCGAAATTTTGAGGGTGGACTCGTGAGACAGCCTAAATTTGCTGTATAGATTTTGGCGGCGACAGGAACTCGTCGTGTCGATCGTCGAATCGATAAAAAACTGTTTGGTATCGTTTCGATAATTTTTCACACATAGATCGACTGGAAGCACGTTGAAAGCTGTGTAACTCATCGTCGACGACAATACTTGGTCGTCATCGACGTCGGTCGTCGTGGAATCAACAATAATCGTGTTCGGTATCGTTTTCGATAGTTTCGGACACGTTTACGTTTGGACTTTAAAATCTCTGCGTCTCTTGTTCCACCTATATGTTTACGGTTGCTCGACATTTGAAATGCACTCATTCTGGCACCTGGTATAAGCTTCTGGCATCCATCTAGGTTAGGTTAACAGCCCGGTTGGTTAGCATCTAGGTTAGGTTAGCATCCAGGTTGGCATCTAGATTAGGTTGTAATTATCAAGTTGTTATATCAAACTGCCATATTTCTAATTTCATATTTTCTTTAAAAGAAGGACGTTTTGTAAACCTAGAATTAATTCAGATGGATGTTTTATCCTCACATTTTTCGTCTCATATTACTCCGGCTGATCATAAATTACACCGAAGACCCAGGAGCTTTTATTATCAATTATTTTTCGATAGACTCGGAGAAAAAAGGCGTACAGTCCCCACGGAATCATAATTCAGTATATTTTGGAGGGATGATTTATCACGACGATAACGTGCGTGTGTGTGGGTGGACCGAGTTGGTAAGTGATATTATCTGAGCCGCTAAGCGTGAAAGGACGTAATCCGTTTCTGCTGTAACGTGAATAGTTTAAACGGCGCATCATGCACGTAATCAGTTTAAAAGTTACAGCTAATTGGCAAGCGAATATCTGAAGAAAATTATCGTTATGAAACGTCCTCGATGCTGTTATTTTTTCGCTTAAACTCGGTTCACACTCGAAATATTTATTAACTGTTTCGGAGGTTATTGTTATACCATTCAACCAATTTAGAGAAATATTGAAAATATATTTTTCTCTTATGTGTATTTCATTGACTATGATAAAATAAATGTTACGATTAAATTTAATTTTTATTAAAATTGTTTTACCATTCAAGTAAATATTGAAACTACATTTTTGCCTCTGACATATATTTTATTGACAATACTGATAAATTAAATGTTACGATTGTATTTAATTTTTGAGTAAGGCAAATTCAATAAAGAAATAATTTAAAATATTGATAGATTTAATAAATGGAATTAATTAACGATATCCATTAAATGTGTACATTTGTTGTATACACTTCAGAATTGATAGGAATGAAACAGTACTGTACATCGTAAACAATGCACGTAAACTGTAATTATATTACTTTATTAAAAATGGGAGTAATCAATAACGGATGAATTTGTAACTGAGTCGATAGCAAATGTGTTCATAACGACCTAAATTAAATGATTATTCAAGCCAACAATTGAATTATATATAATTACTGACAGATATTTGATTTAATATTTAATTATTCACTGGGAATCTTTGCAATTTCAAAATTGCTGTTAATTGGTATAATTTGCAAATTAAAATCTTGAATAGATTAAAAATGATTCAGACATGATCAATAATTTTATTGGAACAAAAAACTATAACAAAACAATTTATTATATAAATAAATTTATTCTTTGTTGATAAGAAGAATAAAATACAGAGAAATTAAAATAAATGAATAAAGAAACATTAATTTGTATTTTTATTAATAAAAGTACAGTAACTAAAACAAAGAAATAAATTATTTTTTCAATCAAGGTAAAAAATAGAACACAAAAGTATGAAACATAACAACTAAAAAAATAAATATATTTGATTTCAGTTTTACTAAAAATAAAAAATAGAATGCAAGATCAAAATAAATTTTATTTCATCAATAAAAATAAAAAATAAAACACAATTACTTCAAAAGTAAATAAAATTTGATTCAAGTAATTTAATCGAATCATAAAATTTACTAACAATTTAAAAAAAAATTATTTTCCATCACCTACATTTTATCCCAAATATATAAATCTAGCTGAAATAATATTGGTCTCTGAATCACATACGTTTAAAAATATTAATTAAAGACATCAGGGGTTCCATTTGACCCAAAACGAGTAATTGTGGTAAAAATGGGGTGTGTGACCGAAGGTTAATCTGAAAGGTTAACAAGATAACTTGTCCTCCTTCATTTTTTATTGTAATTCGTGTAGCGGTACAGCAGCCAAATGACTTTTTCTTTCTCGTCGAAAAATGACCCAGTTAGCAGATTAAAAAAACACCCTGAAGAGCCCCTACGGAGGAAACAATGAAATTTCCCAGCCACAAACGCAACGACTCAATTTACATCTTGGTATAATTAATCTTGTTGCGCTTTCAAAGTGTAATCTAAACGAACCACTCTTCACGCAACTCCAGCACGTCGGTTTTAAAATGCGAAAAAACCGGCGAAACTTTCGAAATCTTCAAAACTTTTTTGCTATTCATGAAATATGGGATGACACGTGGATACTGCGAAAGCAACTTCTGCTTTTTTAATCTGCGACATAATCGCCTGCCGAGCTTTTCAACGTTTAATCGGTTTTCAGAAGCTTTACCGCTTCTTTTTACAAACGTGACGTCAATGTCGTTATAAAATTGTTAATACCATTTGATATCATGTTCTACGTATAGGACAAATTGTTAATCTTGATGTTAGTTTTAATTGCATTAAAAGTTCCTAATCTACATATTAATTTTAATTGTTTAAAACGTTAATTCTAGATATTTCAATTGCAATTCCAAAATCGATATTTGATCAATTTTTATACATAAGTGAGTACTTACGAGTTTCTGTATATTAATATTATTAATATATTTCAAATCGATAGACATCATGATTTAATTGGAATTTCGAGTTCAAAAATTTGAAATTTCCAAGAATGCAAATTTTCAACAATTCTTAAATTACTAAATTATTATGTTATAATTATAAATTAAATGATATAATTTAAAAATCATCAATAATTGTTTATATAGTCATTTTTAGTGAACTTCAAGTTTCAAATTGATTTTCTTAAAAATGTGACTTGAGTAATAGAACCTGAACCTTGACCTTAAAGCTTAAAAATACCTAACCCTGATCTAACATTGATGTAACCCTAATCAAACCGTGACGTAACTTTGACTTAACCCTGATCTAACTCTGCCCCAACCGCGATCTAACCCATATCTAACCCAGACCTAACCCTAACATAAAACTGATCTAACCCTGATCTAACTCTGACCTAACCCTGATCTAACACTGAGCTAACTCTGATCTAACCCTGACCTAACTCTGATCTAACTCTGACCTAACACTGATCTAACTTTGACCTAACCCTTATCTAACTTTTATCTAACCCTGACCTAACCCTGATCTAACACTGAGCTAACTCTGACCTAACCCTAACGTAATCCTAACCACGACCTAAATATAACCTAACCATAACGTAACCAAAGCTTAACCTTAACCACCACACTTCTTATATCGCATATTCACGACGAAATGCCATGAAACGTGAGATTTTATAAAATCGAAATTCGCCTCTCGCAAACATCGAATTTCCGTGCGTAACGATCTCCCGCTACAAATTCGATTATACAAGTTAGTTAGCGCAAATTGGACGGGCGCGTAAATCCAGCTTTAAACTCGTGAAACAAGATGTACGAAACGTATCGTTTACTTTGCGTTCGCTACGATGTAATCTTGGACGGGGCATAAAACGTACTTTCGAGGCTAATAAACGTATATAGTCACGCCTGGCTCGATGTTAGACCTTTCTCACATAAATTAACGAGCTCCTTCCACCGTGATAGAGGCCCCCTTTTTCCTGTTTTGAACAATTTCTCACTGGCGGACAACTTTGACCTTTGTCATTAGAGGTCGTGACACTCGGCGTCTTCGGGATAACGTTTGCCGAAAGTTTCGGCGACGACAGAAAGTCGCCGACAACGCCCACACGGACAAGCGTGATTCAGGCTTGTTAGCGATAATCACGAAAATTATCCACACACGAAATACACAATTTTAATTGCGAACAGCCTTCCTGCCGCGATATTTTCTCGTATAACGCGAGCTTTACGGCCGGTGTCTTGCCGCTCGCTGTTTGGCATGTTTGTTGCCGCTGGTACAATTTACTTACACTCGGAAATTAAATATGGCGATATGCG
Organism: Megachile ligniseca; assembly: GCA_945859555.1. NCBI lineage: Eukaryota > Metazoa > Arthropoda > Insecta > Hymenoptera > Megachilidae > Megachile > Megachile ligniseca. The sequence goes on from OX243792.1 coordinate 6,363,460, forward strand.
TATTTGGATGTGTATACTGTGGATAGTTTTCGAATTTTTTCATTTATATGTTTTTGAATTTAATAGGGGTTAAATGTACGAGTTTTTGAATTTGCAAATTTTTAAGTTTATAAATTTACAAATTTTTAAGGTTATAAATTTATAAATTTTTAAGGTTGCAAATTTATAAATTTTTAAGGTTGCAAATTTACACATTTTTAAGGTTATAAATTTACAAATTTTTAAGGTTACAAATTTACAAATTTTCAAATATACAGATTTTCAAAATTACATATTTGCATATTTACAAATGTTCAATCTTCCAAATTTTCATTTTTTTTTATTTTAACATTTAAAAGTTTTCTAATTTACAAATTTTCTAATTCTTAAATTACTAATGTCCAAATTCCCAAATTTTCCCCAGTAGTAGGGGTTGATAAAGGTCATCCCCGATTCTTTGCATCGACCTCATGGCAACTCCTGTCCCTTGGTAACGAAGGAATTAAAACGCACAACCGTAAAACGAACATAGTAACATAGAAAAAAATAATTATTTTCGCTGTACCACAGTCACCCTCGGAAGGGTTCCTAACCACGAAAGCGGGCGGAAGTCTCGAAAAAAGCAACAGATCGCCGTAACATCGAGTTTGGTCGTGTGAACGAGTTTCCATGAAAAAAAAAATCCCGTAGGGGCGCAAACATTAGCACTTTAAAAGGGATTACCTGGGAAAAGGCAAGGAACGAACGCGGCTACGGGGCTATCCGCGACGGTAATCCCGCGCTGGTAATGATTTAATGACGCCTACGTGGCCCGTTTCATAATGCGTTTCCGGTATTTATTTATGCGCGAGACGCGACGATAATGCACACGCGAAAGCGTTCTTTTCTCACGGCGTAATTTCATTCGCGGCGATGCTCGGCCGAGCGGATTTCAGCTCGCGGAGCTGAACTTTTACCACGGAAGGCTCGCGATAATTGCCCGCCGGCCAATTTCGACGACAGCGACGGCGTTAATTAAATTAATTCCGAGCGATGCGAACGACTTCCGACGGCTTCGGCCCGTTCAACCCCGCGGAGAAACGGAGAAAAAAAGGGAGCGTTTCTTCGAGGATTTCGCTGCGGCGTTTAACGCGGCCGTTGTTGCGGATGTTGGGTATAAATGACCCGCGTGGGATGTTGGTGAACGGAGATACGGTTGTCGGCAGTTGGATCGCGGATCGTGTGAACACGTCTGGTTGCCGTGTTGATTTCAGAATGGGACTACTTATGATTGACGAGTATGAAACATCGGGTGTTACGCTTCGCTGGTAAATTATACTAGATCCACAAACTGTTGTACTTCGGTAGAACGTTTGACACTCTCGAACCTCGATCAAGTGAACTGAGCAGATATTTCTATTTAAATTTTAGGATGTAATTTATTGCATATTTTGTTTCGATTGCGTTGCTTTTTTAATGATAGCACGATTGTAATATAGGAATGTGGGAGTATGGAAGTATTAGGATCTAGGGATATTCGTATCTGACTGTAATAGTGACCTAGGGATATTCGTTACTGACTATAATAGAGACCTAAAGATATTTGGATCTAGTTATGCAGGAATATAGGGATATTCAGGATCTAGGGATATTCAGATCCTGTTGTATCAAAATCTAGGAATATTCGTACCTAACTACAGCAGAGATCTAGGGATATTTGGATGTATTTGTACAAAGAACTACGAATACACTGACCAAGTTATACAGAGATATAGGGATATTTCAACCTTGTATTCAAATCTAGGGATATTCATATCAAGCTATAATGGAAATCTAGGGATATTTGAATTCAACTGTGATGAAATCTCAGGATATTGGGAACCGGTTATATTAATATCTAGAGATATTTGGATTTCTCATATTAATATCTAGGGATATTTGGATTTGTTATATTTAGATATAGGGATATTGAAATCTAAGAATATGACACATAGGAATATACGAATCTAGTTATATCAAGAGCTGGGGATATTTGGATCTAGTTATGATGAGATATAGTGATATTTTAATCTAATTGTGACCAGGTCTAGGGATATTGAGATTCAGCTATTATCTATGTCTAGGGATATTTGGACTAGTGATATTGAGATGTAGTAATACTAAGCTCTAGTAATATTCAAATCTAGTGATATTGAAACCTTGATATATGTATACGGCTCTAGTTACACATATAGAAATGTAGGGATATTCTCGTTATACAGAGATCTAGGGATATTTCACTGTGGTTGTAGAGATCTAGGGATATTTCACTCTAGTTATAGAGAGATCTAGGTATATTTAACACTAGTTATAGAGAGGTCTAGGGTTATTCGGATCAAGTTACATTGAAAAATATGAACATTTTCCCAAATTGATAAAAAAGTAATAGAAACCATAATCTGTAAAAAGAGAGTGACAAAAAACATTTACAACGATGAGTAAATATAAACAAAACCACTGAAATATAATATTATCAAAATCCCTTGCAATGCAACAAAAATTGATAATTGAATTCACGAAATCGCATAACCGCGTTAAAAAATAAATTTACAGTGTCATTAACGATTCCCGCCGCACGGCGAAGCCGAATTTTCATTTCGAGATACGATGTAGCAGAAAAAAAAAACAAAAAAAAAAAAAGAAATATCCATCGCTTTTCATTAGAACACGCCCTTTCCCTTAATGGCCGCGTACCGCAGAATCTCATCTCCATATTCATGAACGTTTCAATAAATATACGCCTTAATGAGAAAGCAAAATGGCCAGAAATTTCATCGTCGGTGCGTTAAACGTTCGATCGCGCGTGTATGCAACACATGAATTATCATCGAGCCCGCGTTTATCAACATTTTTACGCTCCCGCCCTTTTATCCCGGATTATATAAAGTGTAAAAAATCGCGGTGATCTTCGCGATGAACAGGCTGTATTTAGAACGAAATTGAATAGACACACGTTACAATTCTCCAGGCTGAATACAAGCGGAAACGGCTTTGTTACAGGAAGCTGAAAGCATTGCAGTTCATTCTGTTCGCAGGACAATTTGATTATTGTTCGGCTCCGGCAGTCGAACGCGACCAGATCGAACGCATTTGAAACAGAAACGCACGAACCCCCACGGTCCAACTGGGAAAAGACAACTCTAACTCGTTTCCAACTGTCTATCGGAATAACTTCCGGCAAGTTTTACTTTTTTTTTTTTTCTTTTTTTTTTTAACGAAACTCCGTTAGCCGATACAAAAAGGACCGGTCCCGAAGTTTCCAAGTTCGATATGGAGCCAAGGAACGGCGCGATTGTAAAAATTCAATATTTCCATGAAACGCACGAAATGTAACGTATATCGCTCGTATATGCGTATACGAGTACTCCATTTCTTTTGGACCGTGAAACATACGCGAAATTGAACATTCTTTTTTTTTGCAAACCTTTATGTCGACCTTTTGTTCCTGAATTTTTGAAATTTCTACATTCTTGCTTTTGAACTTTCATATTTTTCAATTTGCACACTCTTAGATTTATGAATACTCAAATTCTAAAAATCTATATTATCAAATTTAGAATTGAGAATTTTCTAAGCCTCAAGTTTTTAAGCCACTAAGTTTCTACATCTAGGGATTTCGTGATTCCTAGACTCTTAATGTAAATGGACATTACTAGGTATGAAAATTCCCTAGAATCCCATATTTCTAGACAATGAAATCCCTAGATTTAAAAATTCCCAGATCAAATCATCAGATTCAAAAATTTGTATAGTCCCAAATCTGTGGATCCAAAATTCACAAATTCCACGATAAAAATTCCTAGATTGAAAATTCCCTATATTCAAAGATCCACTAGTAAAAATCGACAAATCAAAAAATCAAAAATCACTAGATCGACAAATATCCAGATTTCTCGGTAATTTCGACATCTTCAAACATTTGGAATTTTAGGAATTTTGGTATTTGAAAATATAGGCTTGTAATTACAGCAATATTCAGACATTAAAAAATTTTGTAACTTGAAAGCTAAGGCTTATCAAAATTTAGAGAATGAAAAACAAACTTGTAATCAAATAATTTGCAAAATTAAGAAATTGTATTTCTAAAAATACAAGAAACACTTATAAAAATAAAGAAGTTGAAAACTTGCAGACATGAAAAGAAGCAAATTGTAAAACTTGAGAGGTAAAATTTTCATAACATGAAAAATCCCATGGTTCTGTCAAATAGTAACACTTCCGTACCAATCAGCAAAGTTTCCCAGCAAATAACACCGACAAACCCTTCAGAACGATCAAGCAACAGTACAGACGAGTCAGGGGTGCGTGAAACGTACTTGCGCCGTTACACTATAGGTATCCCCGGATGCACCCTGATATTCTGTAAGCAAAACACGATGGGGTGCAGCGTCGCGTCGCGTCGCAGAGTGTAAACAGTCTCGAAGACTGGGGCGTCCGCATTGTACGGCACTCGAGCGGAACGACGGCAAACGAGACAGAACGAAACGAAACGTCTCACGAAAGCGTTGAGAGGCAGGTGGTGTTGCAGGTGCTACTACGAGACCCGACCCTTTCAGACTTCGAATTACCGAAAGTAAACTTTCCGCGTTTAATGCGGTTAAGCCATAATCGGATCTTCCTGCCCGGATACGGAGCGTTGAGCCGAGAGCCTCTTTAGAGGCTCGTGGCCGATCTTCAACGCGACGCGTCCTCAACGACCGTGTAACAATATCGATATCGAAACCGGTTCATCCTCGATTTGGGACAATATTTTTAGGTGGACTTTTGCGTGGATAGCACTCGATTATGAAAGTGCTCTAACGAGGTCTTGTTAAGGGCTCACGCGTTTATGATATTGATATTCGAACGCTAGAGTATCGATTACTAGACGTCATTAAATTAACATATCTTTTTTATATTTTACTATTTTCATTTATAGATTTACTTATCTTTTTATGTTTTACTTTTTTGTATACTTGATCAGAATTATATTTCTTGTTTTCATCATTTACTTTTGTATGCTTGGGCAAAATTATATTATATTTTTTTGTGCATTTGAACATAATTAAATTAATACATTTTTTTTATTGCCATAAAGTATTCTTCTTAACGATGATACAGATATTTATTTTAAATAATTAAATTTTTAGGCAAAGTAATTATATGATATATGTATAATGTAAAATAAAAATTTTAATGTTGCCAAATTATAACGTAGAATAAAAATTTTAATATTGTACAATTAAGTAATAACATTAGAATTTTTAGTATAATATAAAATATTAATTTTTAGTATAATATAAAATAAGAATTTTTGTACATTTGTTTAAAGAAAATTTGAAGTGTCTGTTAAGAAGGAGTTTTCCGTGATATGAAAATGTGTCTTCGATTGGCTTCGCTCCTGCTGTTGATTCTCCGTCTCTGTTTCGTTCGTTAGCATGCTACGGTTAGGTGCGTTCGACGGTTTCCGGTAATGGGTTAACTTGCCGTTAAACGACCCTCTTTCCCGTTTCGCACTTTTATTACGGGAAAATTTACAATTAGGTGCCGGAGACGTTGGAGGAAACGATAGATAACGCTAAAGGGTCGTTTTGATCATGAGTTAATGAGAGAATGTAGTCATTTTGTTGAGAGACATTTGCAAATTTAGAAATTTGGGAATTAGGAAATTTGGGATGTTGAAAATTTGAAAATTTAAAAATCTGGAAAATTGATATTTTAGAAATGTAAAGATATAAAATTTAAAAAATTTGAAAATGCTATTTTAGAAATGTAACGAAATAAAATAAAAAAATTTTTAAATTTGATCTTTTACATGAAAACGAAAAAGAATTAACAATATAAAACTTAGAAATTCAGAAATTAAGTATGCAGGAATTTGTAAATTTACAAACGTGGCGTGTTTAGAAGAAGATATCAAAGCAATAAAATCGAGCAAAATCAGCGAATACATGGTCCATTCCCAGGCGTTATTCGCACACAATACCAAGGGGAAATAAACATAAAGAATGAGTAAGGAGACAATGGTCGCGTCCCGTATAAAAACCCCTTAAAGTGTAATCGCAGTCATTAGAGTTGGCTCCCTCGTCGCGCAATTATACTATAAGTACACTCGGGTGCAACGTAGGCGTGGGGTAACAGCGCATGATATGTTAATATCTGAGTTTATAAATTTACAAATTTTCATGTTATACAAATTTACAAATTTTCAAATTTTGTCCTCAAATTCTCACAGCCATTGTCCTAATACAACCACCCTAAGTCAATTAAAAGAATTAAGAATGTAGAATCATTTTTAACCCACCTCGAACTTATAAAATTTAAAAAGTCCCTAAAAATCAACGAGTAAGTTTCCTCTCTCAGTATTAATATTTTTGCAGCAGGGAAGGTAGATTTATTGTTGACTGCACGCTTAATTCTCCTGAAACAATTACCCTAAGTCAATTAAGACAATTAAGAACGCAGGAACACTCTTAACCCATCTCAAACTCATGAAATTCTAAAAAATCCCTACAAGTCAACAAGCGAGTTTTCCTCTCTGGGTTCTTGTATTTTCGCAACGGGAAAGGCAGATTTGCCGTTGACTGTACATTCTACCGGTGTTACACGAGCTCGCGTTGCCTCGCGATTAATTGAATGACCGGTTGCATCGAAACTGCGACAAGTAAGGAAACGAGATTCTTTTTTCGAAACAATACCCAGCGGCTGGTTGCACGGAAACAGTCCCGGGAAAAGAAGCGATGGGAAATTGCCCTTGGAGGCAACAATCCTCGCGATCTTATTTCATGCTGTGTATTCTCTTCTTTCCGAGACTGTTATTAGAAGGGCAGAAAATGGAGAGGCAGCGTACTGTCGGTTAATTGAAGCCTCTTATGAAAGGATTCGCTTTACAAGATGTAGTTGGAGACGGTGACGGGGGTTGCGCGGTGGTCGCAGTTGTACCTTTGACCTCACGACGACACGCAACCTCTTAGACGCGCCACTATAGTGGCTTTCACGAATGTCATCATAGATTATATAAAAACACAGGATCATATTTGTTACTATTATTTAATAATATTTGAATTAAAATAATATCTCGTTTTTAATTTAATCGTTAAGTACGAAGTTCGATACTGTACGGGGTGTCTTGTCGGGTAGCGCGGTCAGAAAACAGGACCTCTCCATGGTCCGCGCTAGGCTACAAAAGGGTCACCAATTTAATCTCTCAGGTACGACGCGCTACTATAGTGGCGAACACCATCTCTCTGTACGATGGTCCACTATAGTGGCTCTGACGAATGTCATCGTAAATTATCAGAAATTTTTACAAATAAAAAACTTAAGGAACTGAAAAATTGAAAAATTGAAAATTTTGAATTGGGAAAATTTAAAATTCGAAATATTGTGAATTTGGTAAACCTAAAAATCGGAAATTCCATAATTCGAAAATTGTAATTATAAGTATCAAAATTGTAAAAATGTAGAAGCGTTGGCTCGTACTTTGAAAATAATAATAAATAAATTCGTAAAATTTGGAAAAAAAATAATTAGAAACATGTAGAATAAATTATTAAATTCGATTATTTCAGCACGGGAATTCTCTGCAACTTCCGATTATCTGCTCCTCGTATAAAGTAAATCACGCGATTTGCATGGTTTATAAACCGAACCTAATTCAACATAAAAAAGTTATATTTCATTCACGTACACTTTCGAACGCAATCATTCGAATACTTCAATCCCCGATTGTACTCGCATGAATGATAGAGGAGATGAAATAACTCTATGCAGATTGATATATTTTTATTTAAATATCCAGCGCAATGCAATTTATTGCATCGAACTGCAATCGTTGCGCGTTATTTCGTCGATAGCGATGGTATTGATGCAATAAAAGCCATTTCACTGCTACATGTTTATCCCTCGGAATTATACACTTCGTTTGACAATGTATTTTTATTTTAGTGTCAAGAGAAAAAAGGGACTGTAACGTTGAAATGATCCAAATCAGTTGTTAATTTATCATTCATTCAATCGTAGTAATGTTACGACACAAAATATGATTGTTCACAATTGCTTGAATACAAAAATTTCAAAAATCCCCAAATTTTCAAATTTCCAAATTCTCAATTTTGAAAATCCTCAAATTTTCAATTTTCCAAACTCTCAAATTTTGAAACTTCCCTAGTTCTCAAAATTGCAAAAATCCCCAAATTTTGAAATTTCCAAATTCTCCAATTTTGAAAATTCCCAAGTACCAAAAATTTCAAAAATCCCCAAATTTTCAAACTGCAGCCTAAACTCCCAATTTTCAAAATTAATTCCCCAAATTCCTACGCCTCTCTCCTTCTCCCATAATACTAGCTTGCTTATTAAAATAACGAGGTTAAGTAAAATAAAAATCAGAAATATGAGGAATAAAATAAGATCCCTAATCTTATTAGCGCTTCTCGTTACTTTCAATTTACTGAACCTAACGTTGAGAATTCATGCGGAATTATAAATAAGATAGACCGATGCCGTTCACTGATATGATCGATAAAAACGAGCTAGGTATTTTCCACTAACGTAAACAGAGACCATGAGAGAGTTTCAACTTTAATTAGATGAACTACGAAGAAAGAAATCACCCTCACGGTGATTCGTTTGACGAGGGAAGTTTTATTCCTGTTAGTCTGTATCTTTACTTCGTGTTCCACCCACAATTGCTCGATAAAGTTATTACTTTAATTAGCACGGCACTACCGAGAATAACCTTCGAGCTTCCAGTGAGAAACAAAACTGTAGCAATAACGCTGCCTTCCAAGAAAATATATTATTATTTACGTAACGTATTAACGCTTTGATTGCCTCAACGTTGCGTGCACTTTATTACCCCCGCAATTTTACTTTCCTTTTAATTAATTGTATTCGAGAAGATTGTTTATGATACGTTATAAAATTTATTTATGTTCAGACGGTAAATGGAAGATATTTTGGTTTTGTGAAAATAGATGGCGAAGGAGTTCAAGTTTAATTGATATTTAGGAAGTTTGAAAATTTGGTAAATTTATTGAATCTGGTGAATTTGATAAGTTTGGTGATTTTGGTGAGTTTGGAGAATTTGGTGAATGTGGTGAATTTTATGAATTTGGGGAATCTAGTGAATTTAGTGAATCTGATGAGTTTGGTGAATTTAATGAATTTGGAGAATTTGATGAATTTAATGAATTTGATGTATTTGCTGAATTTTGTGAATTTGGTGAATCTGATGAATTTTATGAATTGGGTGAATCTGGTGAATTTATTGAATCTGATAAATTTGGTGAATTTTATGAATTTGGTGAATCTGGTGTATTTTATGAATTTGGTGAATCTGGTGAATTTTATGAATTTGGTGAATTTTTGTGAATTTGGTAAATTTTATGAATTTCGTAAACTTGAATTTGATGATTTAATAATCTAGGAAATCTTGGGAATCTAGGGAATTTAAATAATTCAAGGAATTCATAAAATTTGAGGAATTTGGTGATTTTGTTCTAGAATTTGTATTTTGAGCAATTTTTAAATGTATGCTTTATTGGAATTAATACATTGATTACAATAGCGCTTGTCAACTCATATTTCAACCTTCGTGTAACTGAATACTATGAATAGCATTATTGTTATATTAATAATGCAAATTACCTGTCGGAAATTTCTAACTTCACAATTAATTAATGGTATAATAATCTATAATAGTTATGTATATGTTTATCTATATTATGTATATATACATATGTCTACATATATCTATCTTCATCGTTACAAAACATTTCATTACAAAAATGTCCATTTAAAAAAACACATCACTATAAAATACAAAATCATATATTCCTAATGTGAAACAATCTGTATTAAATAGTTAGCTTAGAAACACTCCATTTTGAGGAGCCCCTATCACTATAAAATAAAAAATGGTAGTCCCGTAACGTGAATATAAAAAAAGGCTAGGTTACGTTTGGGTTAGGAATCACGAACGTCTGTGCCAGGGCAACACCTGACACGTTGAATTTTTCGCAGTTTCCCGTGGAACAAATAAATTCGACGAGAACGGTTCTCGTTCCGAAAGCTCGTTGGTAAGTTGTGGTGTTCCGTAGTTGGCGCAACTCGATCCCGGGGCTTTCTCGGCAAACTTCTGCTCGACGTGTTGGCTACGGCTACGAACTATGGTAAAATTCGTTGAAAGTTGCCGGAATTTATTTACGCCCGTTAAAATGCCCGCTATACGTATTTCTATGTAAATGGTTGACGCATTACCGCCCGAGCATGCCACTTTTAATAATATATTAATATTAATGTCTCCGCGTTTACACGAACGGCGAAACCGACCCTGCACGTTGGTACCCCTGGCGCACTTTATCCCCGTTGTTCAGGTTCGAGAACAGCGATGTAATTGCGGCGTTAATATTCATTTTAAGATTACTGTTACGACTGTTGTGCGGGGATTTACAATTCCATGCATTCCGTATGAAAACTAATTGTTGATCAAGACATTTGTTACGTGTGCTATTCGAGAAACTAAAGAACATTCACTGATCTCTTCTATCGTCACTTTTTTGCTATTTAATGTTCGATCATTAATATCATGACTACAAAAATATATTTTCGTTTTTAATATCTAAACACTTTCATTTTAATTTCATTCGATTAAAGCTACACTTAAAATCTGACAAAACAAGTTTATTAAATAATATTCTTTATCTTGCTTCAATATAAATCGCTTTTTACAAATATAAGTTAAAATAAAAAGAATATGTATTTAATCTTGCACATGCGCTGTATGAACTATGCGCATGCGCATAACGCATCTTTATTTCAAAATATATAGAAAATGATCTATTACTTTTTACTCGATAAATACCTCGATTTCAAAAATATTTGAAACTTAAATAATTAGAACTGCATTTATAATAATTTTTTTACACTTCGAACAATTTAAAATAATTAATATTTTAAGAAATACAATGATTTCGATGCTTGAAAGAAAAGTGTTCGTCCAAAACGAAACTTAGACGATAACCAAATCGATATTCGCGAATTGTGTTTCATCATAACAATCTTTTAGATTGCTGTAATATTTAGTATGGATAGAATCAATTCAAAGAAAACGTCTCAACAGCACAAGCCACGAAAGAAAGAATGAAAATACGATGGACTCTGGCTAGCAAGAACATCGAACTGTTCCGCAAAAAAATTTAATCTCAAAAATTGCTTGCATCTGGCTTCTAGCATACTCTGACATTCGTTCGGACGAGGGTATCACGACAAACGTTCTCGATAATGAACATCGGCGTAACTACAGAGGGAATGGAATGAACCGTACCATTCCAAAAATAAAATTAGCATTATGAAGCTAAGGGTGACATAAAGAGATGAAACATATCTCATATTAGACATGTAAACAGTTCCAAATTCAAAATTCCCCAAATTCTAAAATCCCTAAATTTCCTACATTTTAAAATACACAAACTCTCAAACGACACAAATTTAAAACTCCTCAAATTCTCCAAATTCAAAAATCCCCCAAATTCCCCAAATTCAAAAATTCCAAAACCCTTAATTCAAAAATCTAAAAATTCCCCAAATTCAAAAATCCCAAAATTCCCCAAATTCAAAAATCCCCAAAATCCCAAAATTCCCCAAATTCAAAAATCCCCAAAATTCCCCAAATTCAAAAATCCCCCAAATCCCCCAAATTCAAAAATCCCCAAATTCCCCAAATGTCGCGCGTTAAAAAATATCCAAATTCAAAAATTCCGTTATTCCCAAATTCCCTAAATTCAAAAGTCCCTAAGTTGTCAGATTCCCCAAATAGAAGAATCGCGAAATTTCGCAAACGTGAAAATTCCGTGTAAAGCATGCTGGCACTCTTGATATAAACCGTGCGAAAGCATCTCACGGCAGATAAAAATCGCAGCCGGACGAATGATAAGAAGTGAAAAATAATCGTGACGATTGACCGGCATCCGGCGCATGGAAATAAGAAGCGGAACTGGAGCCAACAGGGAACGTCGAAAGAAACAAGGAAAAAGAGAAACGGGGAGAGAGAAAAAGAGAGTCGAATTCTCCTCGGATCTGTCAGAGCAGAGTACGAGATGGGGATTCTCCCTTGTTTAAACAAGAGCCACTTCGTACCCGGTCCGACGACCGGCGTTTCGGTCCATGAACAAATGCGACTGTTCTTTGGATACTTTAATCCCGGGGATTGTCTGTAATTTATATCATTTGCTTCTCCCTTCACCTTTCTTTTTGCTTCTACCTGTCTCTGTCCCCTTGTAAACCTACCGTATCAACCGATTCTTTCCTCTCTCTTCGTTTAAACCTTTAAAGTATGACAAACTCGCCTCTCTCACGGCGCGACGTATCTTCCTTCGCAAATGTTATTAACGCTCGAATGACTCTGTCGGGTCAATCGTGACCCGGAACTTAGAAATATGTGCGAGAATCAGTCGGGAGGAATAAAACAGATTTATTTTTCTGATTAAGGGGATTGGATTGTGAAAGAACAGCGTAGTTGTTTAAATTAAATTTTTAACGTTCGACGAGGGAATGTCACGTGATGTGGCGGGAAATTCGAATTGTTTCGGGAGATGAGATTCGAACTGTTTTGGAAGATGATTTTTGTTGAAATATAAATAAATTGCAGAAATAAATTACACTTTCTTTCCTGTTGTGAAAGGGTTTATACGGGAACGATTTGATGAGTAGTTGTATGCCTTATATATATTGCAAAATGCAATATGTTGCGATGAATGTATTAATGAATACATTTCCTAGTTTTAAAATAGACAAATATACAAGTTATACAAAATCTTCGGATTTCCCAAATTTTATAAGTTTTCTAAACTTTACAAATTGCAAAATATCCAAATTCAAAAATCCCTAGATCTTCAAACTTCCCAATTTCAATTCATCAAATTTTCAAATACACAAAATAAAAAAATCCCTAGATCTTCGAATTTCCCAATTTCAACTTGTGAAATGTACAAAGTTCCCAAATTAAAAAATCCCTAGATCTCTGAATTTTTCAATTTCAACTCATCTAATTTGCAAATTCCCCAAATTCAAATATCCCTAGATCTACAAATTTTCTAATTTCAACTCATCAAATTTTCAAATTCGCCAAATTCATAAACCAACAAATTTTCAAATTTCCCGAATTAAAAAATCCCCAGATCGAATTCCCCAAATTCAAAAACCTTCAAATTCTCAATTTTCCCAAATTCAAAAATCCCTAGATCCTTGGATTTCTAAGATTCAACTCTCCAAATTCTCGAATTTTCAAAATTACTAAGTTCAATAATTCTCATATTCTCACATTACCAAATTTCTAAGTTTAAAAAATAAATATGTGATATATTATCACCAGAACGTCGTTGATATTATAATATTGATGAGTATTAAAGACCTTGAAATGTTGGAAATATACGTATGCATTCAGATATTATTGATCGTCTGAGATATTCAATGGAACCAGCAGCAAAGAGATCGTTCGAGGCTCTTGTGAAACAGGAGACGAAGATGAGGTCGGGGCTGAATTCCAAAGACAGAAGAGGGTAACCCGCGTGACATTCGAGCTACTTTGAAAGCGAATCTCGTAAATTCGTCCTGCTCGAGAGTGTTCAACATCTGCTATTAACGCGCTGGATAATCACCCGCATTCCCATCATTCTGACCTACTTGCTTTTTCAATTCTTTCCATCTAGTTTTACTAATCATTCTATAATACTTCTTATCGATTCTAGAACGAACATCTCATCTAGCAATTAACAGTATTTATTAGATAATAAATCATGGTTGGAAATTAATTTTAGTTACTGACCGATTATAATCAATTAATTAAAGAGTTGATTAATGACTGTATTGAGTACGTTTGAAATTGAATGATGTTAACTATTGATAACTAGATGAAAAATGTTATTCAGATTTAATTAATTGATGATTAGTCGAGTTATCTTTGAAATTAATCAATATCGATATTTTTAGGGGGTGCAGTGTATGCAGCATAACTAAATAAATAGATCTAATTATTCATAGAATGACTAATCAATAATTACTATTAATTGCTAACAACTAAATTAATAATTCAAACTGTTATCAATACTTTGATCAATGCACGAATATTTTCAAAGGATGATTCAAAAGTCTAACCATTCAAGAAATTTTTAATTAACAATTAATTAGGTAGTAATAAAAATTATCATTAAAATTAATAACTATGTTAACGTTAAATACCTAAGTCAAACCAGCTAATAAATTTCAGATTAAAAGTAATTAGTGTTAAAATTAATTAAATTTGAAATTAATCAACGTACATTCAGCGCAAAGAGAAAAAGTGATCTAATTTTGTTCAGATTGTGTAACCAACGTAAAAACAATTTTTCCAAATTCATAAAACTTTGCTTTACAACCTTTAATTATTCCCGTACATGTTGATGTTCATTTTTAATTAAATCACGCGGCTTTTGAATAACACAGAAAATCGAGCACCCGGAGTTTAAAAGTTGAAGAACCAAACGGTAGGGTCAAGCACGTCCATCGCATTGAATGTCGTCCAAACAGGTGTAAGAAATAAATGGCGTTGAAACGGCAAAAAGAGCGAAAGAAAGTGGATGTTGTATGTTGTTTTTAAGGTTCATCCAGCTGGCTGAAACGCTCTGTGAACCACTCATTAGCATGGTAATAGCCCCACGGTGCTCGCCAGGCGCTAAATTTCAAGTTTCCATTTCTCTCGCTAACCGTTCCACACGCTAATGTCCAAACTCGGTACGGCTGTTAACTTTCCCGTGACCCGAGGAGTACGATCTTCGAGCAGTTTTTTCCCCTAACGGGACAAAACGCGACACATCTGCGGGACCGTACGCTATGGGGGTTCATTCGAGAACGAATGCTCGGGGAGCTACTGAACGCTGCTCAAGAACTTTTACGGGGACCTACTTTATGTGTATAATATATACGGAAGTTTGGGGAAAGTTTAATGCTTGTAGTGATTCTTGAGTGGTGTTGTTTCCTATGGCTGAAATCCGAAAGACAAAACTTTTCATTTTTTAATGTCTGAGCTAGTTTTCAAATTTTCTTCTTTAGCAAGATTTTAAATTTTGTAATTTTTAATTTGTCAATTTTGTGAATTTTTACACCCTCAAATTTTCAAATTCGCAGGTACTAAATTGTTGAATTTCAAAATTTTTGTATTTTCATGTTTTTAAATAGTAAAATTTTCGAATCTTCAAATACCAATTTTACATATTCTCAAATTACTCAAACTTCTTATTTTACTCAAACTTCTCAGATCTCTTAAGTATTTCAAATTTCTCAAATTTCTCAAATTTCTCAAACTTATCAAACTTGTCAAATCTTTTGAACTTCTAAAATGTTTGAAACTTCTGAAATTACTTAAATTCGTGAAGTTTCTCAAATTTCATTAATCTCAAAACTTTCTGTAATTTCTCAGCGTTCACACATCTCATTCCTTTAATATTTCACAAATTCCAAAATGTACATCACAATTAAACGAATTTTTATTTAAAAAGTAAATGACCATTAAAAACCACAACCACTGTATGAACCATTAACAATGAAAGTTGTTAACAAACCTACCAAATAAAACTTGAAAAATGAACTTGTCCCACATTCGTTATAAACTCATATAATAAATCAAGAACCTCTTGAAGTATGAAAGCGATAGAAAGAATTTTTTTTTCAGAATCAAACCCAAAACACCGTTACAAAGGTGTGCTAAAAACCAGAACAAAAACCTTTTGAAAAACAGCTATCGCGAGCTGAATCCTCGTCAATTTTCCAGCTTCCTGCGAGTCAGTTCGAAACGACAGAACGGCCTGGTAGAATTCAAAAGACGAACCATTTCCCTCGAAACGGGGACGCTCGGCGGTTGCGGTTCGACAAACAGTCGCGAAAGAAGCTCGTGTAATTGATTGTACCGGTTGTTTGTCGAAGGCATTGTCGTTTTGTCGTCGACGAAACGATGCAAGCTTGAATCGCTTGTCTGCTATTTCCTGGACTTCGGGTTCGGTGTTATTACATAGTTTCGTCAGTTTCAAATTTCTTCAATTTTCATGTTTCCTGATACTCGAATTACCGGATTACCAAATTTTTTTAATTCTCACATTTCGAAATTTCTTAAAATTTGTCTTATTTCATTTTTTTAGGTTTTTAATACAATTTTCAAATTCTGAAATTATCGAAATTCCACCATTGAGAATTTCTAAACTTTCAAGTTTCTAAATTAATAGATTCAAGAATTTTTATATTCCCAAAAGTTTTTAAATTCTCAAAATTCTCAGTTGTCAACATTTTTTATATTTCCAAAATTCAAAAGATTTAAAAACTCAAATTTCTCGAATTTCTAAATGCACAAATTTCAAAAATTTTCAATTTTAAAAATTATTAAAATTCCCAAAATTCAAAAATTCCAATTTCTCAAGGTTCTAAATGATCAAATTTCCAAATTCCCAAATTTCAAAATTCTACCATTCCCAAAATTCAAAAATTCCAATTTCGTAAGTTTCTAAATGATCAAATTTCAAAATTCTCAGTTGTCAAAATTTAAAGTTCTCAAAATTCATAAATTCCAAATTTCTCAAATTTTCATATTTACAAATTCCAAAATTCTCACAATTCTTAAAATTCTCAAAATTGTCGAAATTCTCAAAATTCTAAAAATTCTAAAAATTCTCAAAATTGTCGAAATTCTCAAAATTCTCATAATTCTCAAAATTGTCGAAATTCTCAAAATTCTAAAAATTCTCAAAATTGTCGAAATTCTCAAAATTCTAAAAATTCTCATAATTCTCAAAATTGTCGAAATTCTCAAAATTCTCAAAAGTCCAAAATTTTCATAATTCTCAAATTTCACAAAATTGTCGAAATTCTTAAAATTTTACAAAAACTCCTCATCTTGCACATGTTCGAAATTTTTTCAATTTTCAAGTTTCCTACATTTTCCAAATTTCCAGATTATTCAAGCATCTAAAATGCACATACCAATAAAGCGTTTAAAAAGAAGTCTTGAATATATCTCTTCAACTGTTATTTTTTCTTCAACTTGGATTTTACATGGCATTCGCATAAATATTCCGATCGCACGCCGGTAAACCCTCTGGTTTTCGGTGGATAACCGTGCAAGGGATTAGGATAAACGTATAGTCCGACACTACTCGTTCAAACGCTCATTAGAATAAACATTCACTTTGGTAAGAGGAAATGTATTCAAGAGCACGGTATATCGATTATTCTGTAAACCGAAACGAAAAGTTGTTGCGTTCGAGCTCCTAACTCCTTTGTATTAGCATCCTGATTTTCGATGCTTGTTTAATGTACATATCACAGTGATTATGTGTATACACACGATAAAACTCCCGAAAATCGTTTATATTCTTTAACTCAAATTGTGTTGCTATTCTAATTTTTGCAACTGTTACTTCAAGATTCATAAATTGTTAAATTTAAGATACATTTTAAAATCGAAAATTTGATATTTGTATACTTTCAAATTTTCAAGTCAAACAATAAAATTTAAATTTGTAAAATTTTTCTCATTCATAAGTTGTATATTAATGAAATATTCATAATATAAAGAAACGTATACATATTTATCTAAAAAAAAAATAGTTCGATTAACAGAAATGGCGTGTACATGTTTCATCGTATCACCTGGCGTGCATGTCGTTAAGTAAACAGCCCTAATCCCTCAAAGTCGTCCATTTAATGCAACAATCTAAATAATTCCATGGAAAATGAGAAAATCCGGTGCACGAGAGGTAAGAAAAAATTAAGTGTCGATAAGTTTAAAAATTGTTCGAGCAGCTGCAAGCGTAAAACGGTGCTCTCTTTTTTTTACAAATAACCGCCGCTCGAAGCAGCCTTCCGGAATAGAATTTCTTCGGCGATCCGAGACGAAGCAAAACAACTTTAATCCGAGGAAAAGTTTTAAATCTTCGGTAATCTCGGCCCGACCGATTCCAATGATATTAGAGCCCCGAATGAATTGTTTCTAGAGGCGGGCTGCTAATATCAATTCAGCCCCCGCCCCCTTAAACACACCGTGAAGTTTGCATTCTTAAGAGAAACACTCTCAAAACACACAGCTTGTTCTCCAACGTCTATAATTCCACCGATTTCTTTTACATTTTTATTTTAGACTGACAACACATAAATTCGAACCATCTTTCCTTAATTCCCGAATCCATAAAGTACCAGATCCTTCAGTTTTAAAATACTTAAATTACTAGATCTCTAAGATGCAAAATTCTAAATTCACAAATTCTCAAATCTCCAAATTCACAAATCTCCAAATTCACAAATCTCCAAATACTCAAATCCCCAAATTCTCAAAACTCCAAATACTCAAATCTCTAAATTCCTAAATCCCTAAAATTTTAAATTCCCTAAATTCTCAAGTCTCCAAATACCCAAATCCCCAAATTCCCAAATCTCCAAATCCCCAAATCCCCAAGTCTCCAAATTCCCAATTCCTCAAATCTCTAAATCCCCAAATTCTCATATCTCCAAATTCTCAAATCTCCAAATTCTCAAATCCCTAAATTTCCAAATCCCCAAATTCTCATATCTCCAAATTCTCAAATCTCCAAATTCTCAAATCTCCAAATTCTCAAATCTCCAAATTCTCAAATCTCCAAATTCTCAAATCTCCAAATACTCAAATCCCCAAATTCTCAAAACTCCAAATAGTCAATTCCCTAAATTTCCAAATCCCTAAATTCCTAAATCTCCAAATCTCTAAGTCCCCAAATCCCCAAATCCCCAAATCCCCAAATCCCCAAATCCCCAAATCCCCAAATCCCCAAATCCTTAAATCCCCAAATCCCCAAATCCCCAAATCCCCAAATTCCCAAATCCCTAAATGTATAACGTCAGTAAAAAATGTAACAATAAAACAAAAAAACAAAAAAAATTAAAATGACCTTGAGTAACATTATAATAATTATAATTATTTTTAAGTTAAATGTATGAACACGAGTAGTTTGCATTATAGAAGAGGAAGGTAAAGCATACCCTATGTACACATACATATTTCTTTTACCGGAAAGTTGTAATATGTGTCGCGAACATTCAGTTTCACGAAACTTTGTAATCGCTGTTTCCTGTGACCGGCATTAAAGGTCCTTTAACCGACCGGAAAACCTTCATTACCTTCATTATATTATAAGTTATAATTTATGTAATTCTACATTCTCTTCATAAGCTTCAATTTTTGTCTGTTTCGTTTCAATTTGTTATTTTGCAACTCTATGCAAACTGTTTGGACGCAAGTAAATGAGTTAAACTTTTTGGGAGCAGAGAGATTCCATTTTGGTGCACACGTCATTTTGTTTGAATGAAACTTAAATGGCGGCTGAAATGCGCTCCCATGTTTTAGAAACAAAATTTATGTTTCGAATTTTGTATGTAATAAACATTCATGGTTTATTAAATCGTTGAAAAATATTCTAGCAAATTCTTATAAAATTATTTATTAAAATCATTAACAGTACTTATTTAAATTATGTACCAATCTATTTCGATACAAATAAGTCTCTGAAAAATATTTGCAGCTAGAGAAATTTTCATAGAAATATTTATTAAAATTCACCAAAATTACCACTCAAAGAATCATTGTATTTTATAAATATTGTTTAAGAATTCACTATGTACTTCTCACAAAATTATTTATTAAAATCTTTAACATCTATTTCTAATTAAAATTATTTATCAATAATCAAATCGTTCAAAATGGCGGACGCTACGAACACAAAATGGCGGACGCTGCGAACACAAAATGGCGGACGCTGCGAAAACAAAATGGTACATTTAAGTTTAGTACGAACTATTAATAACTATACGTACTAGTACGAAAAAAATTCGTGTAAAAATATTCGGTAAAATTCCACAAGCAATTATCGATCAAAAGAGCATCATTAAATTCAGTAATCCTTTTTCGTGTATATCTCTAAATTCGAATGAAAAAGCCAAACAGGATTGCCGATTTAAACAAAAGTCTTTCGCCAAAAAGCAAAGTAAAAGCAGGTCTCTACCATTTTGTCTATCAATAACCCGTCGATTGACCAGAAACCGATGGGCATTATCCGCGAAAGGAAGCCGGCTAGAAACAAAAAGCCGAAAATCCCGATTTCGTTGCGATGCACGATCCAAGAATTTTCCGTTCTGTTTCACGCCGAATTTCGATACGGTTTGGCCGAGAACGGTGCCAGGATTTAACAGTTCGTTTCGTACGCTCGCTAATTTGCCGTCTGGCCAATCGAGCCGTATTGCCTTTGCACAAAATCATCTCGAGTGTCCAAAGCATTCGTGTTCGGGGCCCTTTGATGCAATATCAGCGATGAGCTTCGATGCTGACGCGTAAAAAGTCACCGTTCAATGAATCTTTTCACGGTTTCCCTCTGTTCGGCCTCGGTTTTGTTTCTACTCGTATCGAAAAGTATTGATACCATTGAAAAATATCTCTAACCACCTATATCGTTGGGTTTCGGATCATTTCCGAAACGTCGATCCTTCTGCACGAATTCTCGACGCTTTGATGGTCGATGTTTGAATACTTCGAATGTTGTTGATGGGATTCGTGAAGATAACGGGTCTTTGCTGAAGAATTACTGACAATAAATGCATTTTAGAAGCATCAGTCATGTGCATTCGTCTATGACGTTCATTGATATTTGATTTTACTAAGGATTTGAAATTGTTACTCTTGTCGATTTTTTTAGACTTTTTTAGAAATGTCATGATGATTTTTTGAATTTTATATTCTTGAGAAAATGAAGCTTTATTTTTTTAAGTATCTAACTTATCGAATTCTAACATCTCAAAATTCTTATAATTCTCAGTTTCAAATTTCTAAATATGCAACTTTCTAATTTGCTAAATTCCAAAATTGTCAAAATTGCAACTTTCGAAACTTTCCAGTTCTCAAATTTTCAAATTCACAAGATTCCTAAACTCCAAAATTATCGAAATTATCGAAACTATCGATAGTGTTGAAACTATCGAAACTATCGAAACTATCGATACTATCGATACTATCGAAATTATCGAAATTATCGAAATTATCGAAATTATCGAAACTATAAAAACTATCAAAACTATCGAAAGTATCAAACCTATCGAAATGATCGAAATTTGCAAAATTTGCAAAATTCCAAACGTCTAATTATTCAAGTTCCCAAATTACCGAATTTCCAATTTTCCAAAATTCTAAATTTCCCAACTTCCAATTTTCCAAAATTCTAAATTTCCAAATTCAAAGTTCTCAAAATTCCAAACCCGTGAGTATATCACTTCTTTTAAAGAATAACTGAGAACAAACACATTTTAACGGTGTGTATAAAATAAACCGCACAATGTAGCAAAAACCTTTCTAGCACGGTTCTTTCCGCCTTACGCGTATAAATACACTCTGATTAACAGTTTCGAAATGATAATGTTAATGTACAGCGTTACCGTAAGAGCGTTCGAGAAGCTGCAAGGAGCGACAAGAGTGATTTTCAGCAAGAAACTAAGCAGCAAAGGTGAGTAGGTGCCATCAGTACCCGTCAGGGAAGCAAGACACGTTCGCTGATCTTCAGGGAGAGAAACACGGTCGTTCTCATCGGTAAACAGTCCGAAGGTCTCCAACTTTGCTGGCCACGGCTTGTGACGCTATTAAAGGATATGTCTGCGGTAAGATCTCTTGCCTCGATCGTTCTATCGTATCGAGAATCTGTCCCCCTTACTTCCACCTTCCTTGCATCGTATATGGTCTTTCTATTACGTTATTGCATACAAAATAACCGATTTTCAAAATGTCGTTTGATGAAATGCTAAAATACCAGATTGACTGTGTAAACGCTTCGAAGATAAACAATTTAATAGAATTTTAATTATTCAATGAAAATAAAAGTGTGTATCATTCAGAAGTTTTACAGAAAAAAAAATCAGTTGGCCGAACCACTTGCGCATCCATCACGCGAGCGAATAAAAAAAGCATAGAAATAAATTGAAGCAAAAACCGACGCAAATTAAAATTAATGATTTGCAAACAAACGAATTCCCGTAATGGGGTCTCCATCATCCGAATTCAATCGCGCACGCCGATCGATGTATTGACAAACATCAAAGACGCGAACGAAAATCCCATAAATTCCCTTTTCATCGGTGTTTACGAAACGCGGTCGCGAAAGAGAAATCGATTTCGCGATTTCGGAACACGTCGCACTGGGTCAACGCGATCTTCGATAATTTCCGGATGCGACAAAACTTGAAATTGGGTCAACGATGCCTTAATACCCGGAATTTTCTCTAGCAACTTTATCGAACTACGTAACTCAAAACCGTTAAACTCGACCGATCAAAAGGCACTTGATCGAGCAAAACGTCAAACAACTGCGTCGATTGCACTCGGCCAAAGAAAAAAATACGCCGAAACGAGTGTACGGGACGCGATACACATCGGGTGTTGACCTTCGTCGTTTATGAAAAAACCGGTTATCGTTTGAACTCAACCGTGCACAAATGTTTGCAATTTCGCAAATAAAACGAAAACTTCGAAACTGCGTCGTTCGATCGGGTAAAAACGAACCCTGCATGAAAATAAAAATCGCAAACTTCGAATAAGGCTACAGAAAACTTTCGTAATGATATGGAAACTGAAAGACGCGCCATTTTCGTTTCGCAGCGTCCACCATTTTGTTTACGCGGCCGCCATTTTGTCTTACTGCGTAACTACGATACCTGCGGCAACCAACGCATTATTAAGAGACATTTATAAATTTATAGTTAAAAGATAGTTAAAGGTAAGTTTATAGAATTTAGAGGTTGATAGATGGGTAAAGATTTATTAATCTTTTAAAATCCTTTTGGCGCGAAATTCAAAATCTTTCGCATACCGATGAATTTTTTACCCATAACTTAAAATGACTTCATCTACAAATTAGCTAATTTCATAGCTAATTATGTTGAATTCTAATGTACAATTGGGTGTACCTTTGATGAGAGTAAGTTGGAGGATGAAACCTAAAAAATTCTAGCACAAATTTCCAAACCTGAGAGCTTCAGAAGCTACACTAGTATAATAACTAGAAAAGAGTAACATAGATATCTTACCTCATGAATGAGATACTACTTGATGTTCATCCTCCAATTTGAATCTCTTCCTAAAGTTTCCCTGATTCCATCTAGTGGTAACAACTGGTTTTCCAGTAGTCACCACAGGTAGCCAAGTATTAAACGACGAAAGTGCTAGAAAGTTTATCTAGAAAAAGTGCAATCTTCGTGAATGATCATGAGAGTTCATCCTAGTTCATCCGAGCTAACTCTTCAAACACCTTTCGAATCTCCCCTAATTCAAAAGTTTCGGGAACCATTGAACTTCTACTACCCTCAATGGCAAACAGTTATCTGGTTATCATCAGACATCAAACACTGCTACCATAAAAACTTCCTAGGAAAAGCATTAGCGATTTTAAAGGCTAAGATAGATGTCATGTTACCGATGACGAAAACCATAAGTTCGATGTCTTTCGGATAACCTTCAGATGTTCTCCAATTCGAAAGTTGAAGAAGGAAGTTTTACTGCTCTAATGGGAAGCAGGTATCTGGCCATCAAAGTACGAAAGAAGGTATAAAGTACGCTCTTGAAAGAAATATTGGTCTTCTGAACACTTATTCTTTAAATCTTCTCCGATCTCGGAGTTGAGGAATCGCTGACTTACAGTTATCTCTGGTAGTAATTAAGCATGGGGGCAGGGAATATTAATTGGTTCAGATAAAAGGATTTCTGTGAAGAGGGGATGTTTTTTCTGGAACTTTTGAGATAGTGTATGCAGAGAAATATTTGAGTTTTGTAAACAATTTTGAAATTTTGAAATCTCCTAATTGTCAAAACTCTAAATTCTTTAATCTCAAAATTCTCAAATCTCCAAGTTCATAAATCTCCAAATTCTCAAATCTCCAAGTTCTTAAAACTCTAAACACTTAAATCTCCAAATTCTCAAATCTCTAAATTTTCAAAACTCCAAATTCTTAAAACTCCAAATACTTAAATCTCCAAATTCTCAAATCTTCAAATGCTCAAATCTCCAAATTCTCAAAACTCCAAATACTTAAATCACCAAATTCACAAATCTCCAAATACTCAAATCTCCAAATGCTCATATCCCTAATTTCTCAAATCTCCAAATTTTTAATTCTCTAAATTCTCAAAACTCCAAATACTTAAATCTCTAAATTTTCAAATTTTCAAATTCTCAAATCTCCAAATACTCAAATCTCCAAATTCTTAAATCTCCAAATCCTCAAATTCTCAAATTCCCAAATATAAAAATTCAAAAATTCTTCAATCCTCTTCAAATTCCCTATCTTCCAATTTTCTAAATTTACAAATTCCCAAATTCCGAAACTTTGAAGTTATCTAATTCCTATCCTCCCAAACTTCCAAATTCCAAAATTCTTCGATTCCCCCAAATACCCCATACTTTCCATCCCAAATCCTGAAATTCCCAACCGTGAAACTATTTTTCGCAACGAAGTTACGGAGCCCTCCCGTGGCCACTAGCCTCTTGTAAGGGCAGGCTGAGTTGCATGCGACTGTTTAGCGATCAGAGAGGACTCGAGTCTCGCAGCGTGCTCGCGGGCAACGTGTCCTAGGGTGGAGTCAGCTTCAAGAGCAACGTGGGTGAGCCTTCGCGACGGCGGGGTTGCAGCGGGGTGTAGGTGCTGCTGCGCCCTCGGGCAGACCGCGAATCCCGGATCGATCTCCCCCATAGCTATGACGTCACGGCCGACCCACTCTTGCGACGCCACCCTCGTTCACCGACAACCCCCGTCTCATCCCCGCAACCCCTCTGTTCCGCAGCCCGCAACTCCAGCAACCTAGCCATCCAACCTTTCCCTTCTCCGCTTCCGGTTGCCTTCCTCTCTCGCTCACTCTCTTTCTCTCTTTCCTGTCTCTCTGTCCCTGTCCGCTGGACCACCGACCCTGGAGCTACTGACGTGCACGCCAATATCGTCTACCGACTGCACCACCACCACCACTTCCTCATCTCCGCCGGGAAACGCTGCTTGGATTTATCCTAAACGCCTTTTTTCCCGGGCAACCTATCGGTCCACGTTGAAAGCTTCTTTCCACGTCGACGGCGACTGAGTGTGCTCGCACGAGCCAGATAGACGCGTGACAAGCTGCTCCGAGTAAATTAAGTGCACGTCGACGGGGATCGGTAATCGCGATACAATAGGCTGCTCGGTAAGGTTTACGGAGTTTGTACGATGTTTAGATTGGCTGGTGTGATAGCGTTCGGGGCGCGTTGTATTTTCGTGGATTGGAGTTTCACGCGTTTTATTGGGACGAGTTTTAATTCGTTGTATTATTGGGTATGCCACGTGCGCTTTTGATATGTGTCGCGATACCGCGATTTGTTATCGAGGTTTCACCATTCGCTGTATTACCGAGTATTACCATCCGTTGTATTGTTTATTAAAGTATCACGCGTTGTATTATCGTGGATTGCAGTACCGTGTATTGTGTTATTAAGGGTTGCATCACAACGCGTTATATTTATGGACATTCCACTACCACGTATTATATCACCACGTGATGCAGTACCATGCGTTATATTACCACGTGATGCAGTACCACGCGTTATATCACCACATATCGTATTACCACGCGTTGTATTGTTGCATATCGTAATTTCACACATTTTATCACCACCTGATACAGTACCACGCGTTATATCGCCACCTGATGCAATACCACGCATTATTTATCCACCTGATACAATACCACGCATTATATCGCCACGTAATGAAGTATCACGCGTTGTATCAACATATGATGCAAAACCTCACGTTATATCACCACGTAATGCAATACCACGTGTTATATCGCCACCTAATGCAATACTACGCGTTATATCGCCAGCTTTTTAGAATTTATTCATACCACCATTATAAACAGATATTTGTTAAAGATGTAAACGAATTTTTCGATCACCATAATGTCTTTTTATAAACATATATCAATACGAATAGAACGAGAAATTCTGGTTAATATCTCGTTTGAGCGAGGCTCATACTTATGGATGGTAAAGGAGATCAAGGTTCATGATTAATGGATTTGTTCGTACATTTAAACGTCTAGTTGATAGAGAAAATAAGAAGAATGGAAGAATCGAGTAGTTCTCACCTTGACCCTTTCGAACATGGCTGCTACACAAGTAGCGTTTTAACCCTTCACGAGACTCGAGAAGAAGGAATATGCCTGGTGCTTCAACTTTCACGCGGGTCGTTCTGCAAAAGACGACGAACGAGTCTCCTTCTGGTTCTTGCTTTTTACATGTGCTGTTACCAGAAAATGACGCGAGTTATCACGCTTTTTATATTATATGCGACTAACGAAGTATCTTTCTTACCAGAATATATAGGGTGTTCTGTTTTTCCTTTATATCTCATTATTATTGTGTTCTCGTATACGTGCTGGAAACTGGAATTTTGGAATTTTGGAAATTTGGAATTTTAGAATTTTAGAATTTTAGAATTTTAGAATTTTAGAATTTTAGAATTTTAGAATTTTAGAATTTTAGAATTTTAGAATTTTAGAATTTTAGAATTTTAGAATTTTAGAATTTTAGAATTTTAGAATTTTAGAATTTTAGAATTTTAGAATTTTAGAATTTTAGAATTTTGGAATTTTGGAATTTCGGAATTTTGGAATTTTAAATTTGGTAATTTGGAGATTTGAAAAATTTGAAAATTGGGAGTTAAAAAATTGAAAAATTGTTAACCTTACAAATTCTACAATTTCAAAACCATAAATTTAAGAAATGTTCAACCTTGCAAATCATCAAATGCTTTACAGAGAAATCTCTTCCTATATTGCAAATACCCAAAGTTCCGCGTCTACACATTTGAATGTCAATATAACAAGAGCCTAGTACATCTCTGATAAAAATCCGGTATGATGTCGACTTTCCACGTACACACGCGTACCATCCGAAATTTTATTGAACAAAAAAGGAAGAATCGTATAAAACTTCAAAAATTTCAAATATGCGGTTTGCGTGATTCCCTTTGACTCCTTTTATACTTTACCAAACATTTCACGAACGTATACAAACCCTTAGGATATTTCGCGAAAAAATCTGGCTGTGCGTGTTTTTAACGTTGCAGTGTTACCAACTTCGCGATTTACTTTCATCAAAATATTGAGAATTTTGTTTTGAAACTGGTTTTTACCGCTGCGTTTCCATTTCTCTTTGTTAGCCTGTTTTTATTTCGTTGCGATTGATTCGTGTACAAGATTCGGAAGTTCAAAGGTAAATCTGTGCCAATGAAAGGTATTAATCACGGAACTGTAAAAAAACGGAACCATTCGGATTCGGCAACGGAAAATCGTAATATGTCGAACATTTCAAACTTTTCTACCATATTCCTGCATATTGGTTTCGCGGGAATGATTTTAATGGAAACAATGAATTTTTCTTCGAAATATGAAATTAGTTTGCAAACGTCACGTGTAGAATCGTATATAAAGGAAAAGTTGGTCAAACATGTAAAAATTGTAGAGAATTTTCTAATTACGTTTGTCGCACTAAAACTAGCTAATTTCCTTTGGAACTGCACCCGTGGTACCTGCTTTTTCCTGTGAAAACTTATTTTGAAAAATATTCCACAGGAAATATGTTGTGAAATGGTATTTTTTCTGAATAATTTAGTTACTTTGATATAATATTTTTCGTTTCATAAATGACGTCAAAATTGTAATGTTCTAATTTGATCATTCAAATTTCCCGCGCTTTTATTTCGAGTTATTTAGTACAAACTGTCCTTCTATTTCTGTACATTTTTCTCTGCTTTTAACATTAATTATTACACACAATACGTATTAATTAATAATATGTATAATTGTGTTAAAATAAAATTGTTATTTAATAACATATCTTGAGAATGTTTATTTCAATCCTAACCTAAAAACAATTAACCGGAAATAATTGAATACGTTGAATCTCTACATTATTTTGTTATATCTTATTGTATTCTAAGAGGAGTCTATAAATAAATTAAATTCCGTCATTTAATTATCACGAATAATGGTACTATAATTAAATAAAATTATTTAATAATCTAAAATTAAATTGCTTCGTATCGTACAGTAGATTTGATGATTCGTTGCGTTCAATTTCAATAAATCTCGCGCCTTTTATTTCTTTCCAACTGGTAAATTCGACAGAGCCGTGCATGAAACAGACCCCGTTGTTTTCTCTCCTTTTTCTGTTTTGTTTTTTAACGAGCACTCGCAAAATTATAACATTTCGCTTGAAACTCGTTCGAAGCGGATGAAACACGTCACAGACCAACGGTCAAATGGCACTCGCGTGCATAAACATATTTTTTACGGTCATTATACGAGATCCAAGCGATTTGGCCGGTGCAACGGACGCGGAAAAAAAGCGTCACCAGTTCAACGAATAACCGTATAATCCCGAAAAATGTGCACGATTTTCGACGAACATTTTCGGCCTCAACATTTCGCGGAAATAACTCATGTTTTGTTTCTAGCAATATTAGGTTGAGTCGTAAATAACTTCCGCTTCAGATAACGTGTTACGTTTTACGAATCACTCGACAAAACTCATTTCGGTAATCCTACATCGAATTTAATTAATTTGATATACAGTAGTGAGAGACAATTTCCAAAATTCTTGTTTATGTTGTAACAAATGTAAACCTGGACGTCGCCATGAATTATATGATCTAATTACGTTGCCACGTGGTTTGTAGAAACGTGTTAGATTGCAGTGTGAAATTATCACGCGTTATATTAACATTTATTGTATTGTTAAACGTTGCATTACTATGCGATAAGTTATACAGCGTTAATAATTGTATTATTATACTCGTTTTATTACCACGTGTTGCATTACCATTGAGCCACCACATACTACATTACCACGCGTTATATCACATCTCTAATTTTACACATATTACGCATTATGTTATATTACGTTATATCACCACGTGTTATATCGTCTCGTACTATATTGCCACACGATGTATAACTCGCGATGTGTTGTATGATGAATAAAAAAACCTTTTACTCGTGTAAGTATATTCCCAATTTCAAGAATGTCTCACTCTTACTATTTCGCCGATGGCAATATAATAAGAGTTCACTATAATGCATAAACTCCATATATTTCCAACTGCAATACATGTAGTGTAGAAAATACAAAAATTCCAAGAATATTTTCTCCTACTATTTCGCCGATGGCAATATAACAAGAGTGGCACTATACCCCATAAACTCGATATCAATTCAGCTACAGTACATGTACTATAGAAAATACAAAAAATGGAATTTAGTTTTTCTGAAAATTGATCGAAGAACAAATTTTAATCTTAAATTAAATATTTAATCCATCCACATTTTCCGATTATCCTCTGTGGAAATTCGCGGGAAAACGGTTCACTTTAATTTTGATTCGATCGACAATGCATGAAAGCACGGGGAGTTGACACGAGAACGATAACAATCTATCCATTATGTATTCGCAAATTGTGTCAATATTTATTAACAACTGTCAGAAGAGATAATAGTCTGGTCGGGCGGTGATTTAAATACAATTTACATAACTATTTCGATCGTTCGTGTTTACCTTTGAAAATTTCCAACCGACTGCGCGCATCATTACCGATTTTAATTTTTCGAGGCAAACGTGACGTGAAAATCTGTATACACGCAAATCTATGCACGTTCGTTGCGCCGTTCCTCCTTTTGTCGAAATAATTAAAGTGTACTGGAAATGTACAACGTTTATAATGCACGGACAAGCGCGTTTCTCGTTTAAACATTTCGAATGTTATTAAACACGTTCCCGAGTGCGATGATTTCCCGTCGACCGGGAAAAGAAGAGCAGAAAAAAATATATCGACAGATCGAATTACTGAACCGAGCTTCGAATCTTTTGCTCGCTGAACTCTGATTGGCTTTAACCAATTAAGTTATCCTCTGCGGTCGACGGCCCTTTGTTTCCTTCTGATACCAATTTTTATCCGGTACAAGTGTATTACAGAAATGTTTGAATAAATATTCAAGCATGTTATTGAAATTGAACATGTATCGTAATTGTAACAATAAATCTGAAAATATTATTACAGTACCACTTTAAAATAATACAATTATAACAAAAATATATATATTACAAACGCAAGTATGAAATTAAAATATGTTAAAAAAATATGTGAGAAACAACGAAATGCAAATAAAAATGATGAATTGAAGGTTAATAATCTGAGACACTGCATCATAGGAACGTGTAAACTGTATATTGTTGGTATGCTCATTTTCTCGAAATCCTCGTTAAGGGTCTGTTAATTTGATTTCATCATTAATATCCTGCAGCAGGTCAACGATCATATATTACGAGAACGTAGTACACAGAGAAATGATAATGAATACACGTGTCACGCGTGTGCAACACAAAGCTATTATATGTAATATATTGAATAGGACCCAATGTGTTGCATACTTGCAACTCATGACGGTTAATATGTTAAGCAAATTGATGGATTTGCCGCAAGAAGGAAAGCGAACGTTCAGCAAGAAGAGAGAGCTCCAGTTTCCCTGGAATTCTGGCCACGTAACGTAAATTATTAGCGAGCACCGGCTCCATCGATTGACGCAAAAACTCGGCCGTAGAATGGATCCGAAGCAGACAACGCGACGCCCGATTTGCCGAAAAACCGAAACCAAATTCAATGAATAAACGCGTTACCTAAGGCCTAACCATAAGAACTTAATCTCAAGAATAAAAAGTCGATCGTTTAAATACAACAAATAACAAAGTTAGAATCTGAGCTCAACACGAAATCCGCAATCTAACTTTGCATTCCCCGCGGATCATTCCGTCAGTCAAACGATTAAAACGGTACGGTGGTACAAGTGCGGTCGAAATGTTCTTTCGCAGCCGCACGACTGATTCCACGTCAGATATATCCCGTTCCCTTTACATATTCATACTAATTCCGCCGCTATACCGCGACAAGTTCGCGCAGATTAAGCATGATATCACAAGCTTCTACTATTCCCCGCGTACGGTTTTCAGATGATCTCATACAACTCGACAGAACTTCTTACCAAAGAGACACTTTTGGCTCTCGCGCCACTGTCTTGACAATACCGCACGTACTACTAAAGTTATCTCAACTGCCAACCCCCTTCTCTCTTCTGTCTCCGTCTGAGCTACATTATTCCGCCTCCATTCTTCCTCGCCGCAACTGAAATTACGTAAATTCGCGCGTTCAATAAAGCCAGAAGAGCGGAAATAATTTTACGCGTCTCCTACTGGAATGTTAAAGTCCATCCGTGACCCTGTTTAACATAGTTACCAACCGTGATTATATAGTTGCCGGTTTTTTATTTAACTACTAATTATGTACTCCCCTAAGTTGCCGAGATTATTAACATTCTTCCGCGTTAATTTTAATCATGCAACTTTTCGAGGAACCATTAGAAACTTTACACCAAGTGGATCTATCATGTTTATGTGCTAAATGTCTGTAATGTGTTTAAAGCTATTTATGGAAGTTATAATAACTTTGGTTTCAAGCTGTACCAAGGTGAAGCAGTGGCTTTTAAAAACGTTTTTCGTGAATATGTATGGTGTAAAGTAATATTGAAAAAGTAGGTTGCAAGGAAATATTATGTAATATTACGAGCAGGGAAATATGTGGTTTGTGTGTAGGAAGTTAATAAAGATTATATACTGACGAATTAGGGATTGGTCTTTCATTGATAAATTTTCAAATTAATAAATTTTTTAATGAAATTCAGAACTTCAAATATCTGAAAAATTTGAACGTTTTTAAATTTAAGTGTTACGAATTTTAGAAACTTGAAAATTTGAAAATTTGAGGATTTGGGATTTGGGAAATTTTCGATATATTTGAAATTTTTTAAATGCCAAAAATGTTAGAAATTTCCAAAATTTCAAAAATTCAAATTATTTCATCAATTTAAAAAATTTCAAAAATACCCAGAATTCAAAGATTTCAAAAACTGGTCAAAAAATTCAAAACATGTAAATATGGGATATAGGGATTTGAAAATAATTTGCGTCATTAGTGCGTCACATAAATACTTGCACATCTCACAATAATTATCTACACAAATACGAAAAGTAGAAAGAATAACAGAAATGTAGGAGCATAACGAGCATGAACAATTTCGTTATTAACTGTAATGCATTTTCTAGTACGTTTAATATTTATCGTTGATCTACTAATTTCCTGGCTGGTTTCTTTCATCTCCGACTGCGCATATATATTAAATCTGTCCATTTGCTTGCTTCTTCGTTAATTTTCGTTATTGTACACTATTCACTAAGCTCCTTTGGAAAGTCTTGAACTTATAAAACTCCCCGTTCCCATGAATCCTTTAATTAGTTTCAGCAAACGGTACCAAACATCGACGCCAACAGCCACCGACCTACTTTTCATCCGTTTCATCCACTTCTTAAAATTTTCAAAGTTTTTTGTGCACCGTGAACAAATAGGCGTCCATTTCAAACTTCCTCTTTTTTCGCGGGCTGCGAAGATTATGAACTTGAAATTGAACGAAGACGCGTTTCTTTTGAAATACCGACGCTTTAATTATATTGCATTATTTCGTTAAAATTGTTATGCGTTATGCATTACAGTTAAGGAATATTATTATCAAAAATATTTCTCTCACCATTTCGCCGATGGCAATATAACAAGAGTTCACTGTAACGCATAAACTCCGTATCTTTCCAAGTGCAATATATGTAATATAGAAAATACAAAAATACCAAGAATTTTTCTCTCCAACTATTTCGCCGATGGCAATATAACAAGAGTCCACTATACTCCATCAACTTTATCTTTTCAAATCGCATAAAATTATACAAAATTAGTCATAATTTCTTATTGATTTCAACACAAATCCAAAAATAAACAAAAAATAATTTTTCATCAACCTAAAATAAAATGTATAATTATTGCTTTAATAAATTTTTATATTATTCAAAAAATCAGTATAAATAATTTAAAAATCATTGATCGGTACGGAATTTTTTGAAAATAAAAGCAAAAAGCGATCACGGATGCCACGTAATGGCGAAAAACACAGGAAGTTGGTTTGCAAGTATCGAAGCAGCAACTATCGACGTTCCATTGTAAAACTTTCTATTTACAGAATTTTTCTTCTCCGCTCGCCAGTTTCCAGACACGAATTTCAGTTTCGTCTGGACTACGAAGCTCGAGAGACTTTGGACAATTAAAGGATCTTTTTTCGGTGCCATTCTTCTGGTTCGCTCTCCTTTTTTTCATAAAAACCGTTCTTTCTTCAAGAAATCTTCTGACAACGACTGTTAGGGCTCTGGCGACAACTTAATGGGAGAACATCCAGTTTTATTTCTTACGAGAACGGCCGACGGAAAAAAAAAATTCGACGGAAGAACGAGTTAAACCTGGATCCCCGAAGCACTGCGTTAAAACATGACTTTCTTCAAAACGTTGCTGCTAAAACTGCAGCATTTCGTGAACAATGTGATACAATCTATCTCAATTTATATTTTATCGCGATTGTTTGATAAGTAGGAGACACTTTACGAACATAAAGACTTCTGAGCGGTTATTTGTTTATTTAGGGGCAATTGTGCCTGGTCATTTTAGAGTGCGCATTGAGCAAGGTAGACTTTTATGGAATAAGCACAATAGTAGAGGATGGAATTATTTATATTCCATTTCAGAGGATTTTACATGCAAACTTGAAAATTCTCAGAATTGAAATTTTTTTAATTTTTAAGCTTTTAATTACCAAATTTTTTAATTGTTACATTCTAATTCTGTTAAGTACAATTTCTCAGATTTTCAAATATATTAATTACTACATCATAAGACTACTAAATTTATAAATTTTCAAGTATTAAAATTCTCAACATTTTTCAAGTCAAATTGAACTTGAAAATTTGGAAATTTGTTGCAATTGAAAATTTGAGAATTGAAAATTTGTGAATTGAAACTATGGTGAATTGAAAATTTACTGAATTGAAAATTTGCGAATTGAAAATTTGAGAATTTATAATTTGTGAATTGAAAATTTGAGAATTGAAAATTGAATGAATTGAAAATTTGTGAATTGGAAATTTGAGAATTGAAAATTTGGTGAATGGAAGATTTGTGAATTGAAAATTTGTGTATTGAAAATTTACTGAATTGAAAATTTGAGAATTGAAAATTGAATGAATTGAAAATTTGTGAATTGGAAATTTGAGAATTGAAAATTTGAGAATTGAAAATTGAATGAATTGAAAATTTGTGAATTGAAAATTGAATGAATTGAAAATTGAATGAATTGAAAATTGAATGTATTGAAAATTTGTGAATTGAAAATTGAATGAATTGAAAGTATCAGGCCAAACACTTATAAACGTCGAATCAAAAAACTGTCTAATATCCCAACGAGCGTTTTATATCAAGGGAAGAAACGATAACAAGTTGATTAAAGGACCCTGTCATTCGTCTTGGAGTTTCCGAAAGATCGGAGAAATCGCGTCGGAACGTGGACAGAAGTTAGAAAGGAAAGAGTCAGGGAGATAAATCGATCGAACGAATCAAGTATCGTGAAAGTAATCGACACGAGTGGGTAAGTTGTTCGAGCGAGCGAAAAGAATCCCGGTCCCAAGAAATCCGATCAACCGATTTTTCTTCCATTCTCGTAACGCAACGCTTTGTCGTGAAACAAAGAAGAAAAACGTTTCGACTGGCAGTTGAAAATCGCAAATTCGTGCAGTTCGCGAGTTCAATGAAACCGAAATCCACCGATCGAACAGAATTAACTCTTTGCGCCCGGTGTATTTGCAGAACGCGTTGAAATCGATTGGCACTTCGAGCATGGAAAAATTTATTGTGAATTTCCATGCCGGACCAATGGCGTTTTATCCTCTGGTTTTATTAACAGTTCGACACGGATCCGAGTTAACTTTGATGCCAACTATTTTGTTAATTAAAATACCTGCCAGTTAGAGCAAACAGTTGGAGTTTCCATTAAGGTTTACTTGGGATATTAGTTAAAGTTTTGGATCTACATCGTGTTCCAATATTAATATTTAATTTAGAATTGACTATTATTTAGTTTAGTTCTTTCGTAGTATCATTGTGTCGGAGTACAAACGTCAATTTAAATCGTAGGAAATAAATAACAAGAAATTGAAACGTATAAAAATCAAAATCGCCACGGTATTAATTAAACAAAATATTTTTACAAAATTATCAATACACCTAAACGGTAAAAATCTGTGCAAACAGCTTCGCGTTTTTATTCAAACAATTCGATCCTACATCATCTCTGTACCGTACGATTAATTTCCAAGATCGTTCGCAGACAAAACGAGATAAAAATATCGCGTAGACACACGATCCAGCCCCGTTTCCGGTTCCTTTTCCTCAAGAACGATTGAAATTGAAAGAGCGAAGCCAAAGGTGAGCAAGAATTCGATTAAAATCGTGGTCGCCGAGCGAGAACGTGCTGGAGATTAGCTGGTTCGAGATAGGGGTGCTGTTTCGAATCAGCTAAAATTCAGTCTTTCCTCCCAAGTAAAACTCCGGATGATTCCTTCCATTTTTCCATCGTCTACTCTTCTTTTTAATCCACACGCTTTAATGGAACGAACGAGGTAATATCATCCGATTCGATTTGATCCACCATTAACCGAACGGTCAAAGGGAGCTTAAGGGAACATCTTCGCTAATTAGTAGCGGCACAGGTGCAATAGCGGCCAATGAAATCGGTCGTCGTAAATAGCCGTGTCATTCAGGTCACCGAACCGATCAAGATCTCCGTTTTCCCGTGAAATCGATGCTTAGAATCGTTACATAGCCCGATTCACGCCCGTTTCCAATCGTGATCCCTATGGATCGAGAAATTACAATCGGCCGCCAGAGGAACTATGTTCAACCCCGATATGACCTATAGCTTACGAAACTTGTTTCCTCTGCCCAGTTCTGTGATTTGTTTAGAGCTTATTGCTTTCGATACTCTGTTTAACGGATCCTTTGAAGACTAACGGAGAAGTGTTGCTGTATATGGCCTGCAGAGCCTGAATGACATCTTACAGTGCTTGACGATAATACTGTTAGGGTACCGTTTAGAGACAAGGCACAAAGAGATAACTTCGTTATCGAGTTTTTGAGATATTAAGTGTTCGGAAGCTGGAATTTCGGAAATCTCAAATTTTGGTGTTTAGTAATTTGGAAATGTGATTGTTGAGATATGGGAGTTTGCGAATTTGGGAAGCACATTTCGGGATTTGGAAATTTTAGATTTTGAAAACTGAAATGTTACTATGGATATTTGGGAATTTGAAAATTTACCTATTTGAAATTGTTTATGTGACAAAATTTGGAAAATGGAAATTTGGGAAATTTGAGAAATTTGTGAAATTTGGGTAATTGGGGAAATTTGTGAAATTTGGGTAATTGGGGAAATTTGTGAAATTTGAGAAATTTAGAAAATTTGAGAAATTTGAGAAATTTGGCAAATGTGGGAAATTTTGAAAACTTGAAAAATTTTAAAAATTCAAAAAATTTCAAAACCAAAAAATTTCGATAATTTGAGAAATTAGGAGAATTTGAAAATTTGCACAAATTTTGATTTCAGGATCTGAAAATTTTCTACGTATTTCACTCGTCCCATCTCATTCTCCGATATCTTTAATCATATCATCGATACATTGAAATATGGATAACATTTCAATACAATTCAATATCTGGAAAATTTTCGAATCTGTATAATATCATTTCGATAGTACGAACCTGAATAATTCGTTAAAGACCATCGTTATAATAAACATCAGAAATTTTCTCTTGTTTCGTTAATTCGATAGTCTACCCCAAATCATCAGTTTCAGGACTGGAAATAGCTCGCGGTAATATAACCGTATTTTCAATACATCCAACGTGTAATTAAAAATAGTGTATTTCTCTTATTTCGATAATTCGATACCACCTAAAATCATCATTTTCAGAAATGACTGGAAATAGCTTGCGGTGACATAACCGTATTCCTGTATGCAACGCATACTTTTGCATAACACTGTACGTTAGATGTAGGTCCTCTTTTCTTCCACGAAAGGTCGGCATCCAGCTAACTGTTGGCGCGACGCTTTGGCTCTCTCCCGTTTCTGTTTCTGCCCTTCTTTTCCTCTTTTTCGCTTCGAATTTCTGTCGTTCTCTTCCCCCTGTCGCCACCCTTTGGCTTTCTGTTCGAAGCTCGCATGGAACGCCAGCTAAATGGAATGGCAGAACTACGAACACCAAATGTCTCTGTCTCTGGCGGTGTGAAACGAAACAGGGGATGAACGAATGGTGGACAGATTGCAGGCGGATACGCGTTTCTCCGTCAGAAAGCTCTCGATTTCAGCTATATCGTTTGCGATCCGAAACGTATGGGCAGTCTGCGAGAGGACTGTTTGTCCTGTCCAACTTTCCTTCTGTTACAACCAAATTCATCGCGCCTGTATCGCGGATTTTCGGTTAACTTCCGAGGGAGATTTTTTGAATTCGATACTCGAGAAGCGGAACCCTGTTGCGAGTTATCGATGCTGGAGGACACAGGTGGCACTTGACTGATGTTTCCAACGCCGTTTAATCATTCGAGTGGCTCTCTGTTAATGTCCGTTGTTATATCGCGTAATCGTAATAAATTTTATTACCTCTTCAATACGATATTGTATAAGTACCGTGTTGAATTATCGCACTTCAATATTTTAAACGTTCCAAACTTTTGAAAGTAAAAATTTCCGAATATAGGACCAAAATTTGAAGATTTCTAAACTTCAAAATAAATACAAAATTACTAGTACTAAATTTCAAAAGTTCCTCAATTTACAGAAATTCCCCAAAATCTCGAATTCCCTGAATATCTCAAATTAACAAAACTAAAAAAATTACCAAATTTTCTGATATTACAAAAATGCCCAAAATTCCCCAAATTACGAAAATTGAAAAATTGACAAAATTTCTCAAAATTACGAAAATCCCCAGAATTCCACAAATTACAAAAATCCCCAAAATTACGAAAACTCAAAAATTGACCTAATTTCCCAAAATTACGAAAATCCCTAGCATTCCCAAATTACCAAAAGTCAAAAAATTATCAAATTTCCTAAACTTGTTAAGATTCCCCAAATTTCAAAAATTTCCAAAACCCCAAATTCCAGAAATTTCCAAATTCCAAAATATAAAAATTCTTAAACTCTCAAATTTCAAAAATTTCCAAAGATGAAATTTGTCAAATTTCTCAGAGTATAATAATTTGCCCATCCACTATATTGCCATTTGTTCGATCCACCTGTACGAATACCTCTCTCAGCATAGTTAGAGTGGAAGTATGAACCGTATACGTTCTCACAAGAGTGAGAGGACGTCTACAGGGTTCAAACCCCGTTACATTATCTTGCGACTCTGTCTGTCTGTCTGTCTGTCTACTCCCTTCTATGGTTTATGTTCTTTCTCTGCAACTTCTCATTCGCTTGCTAGCCGAACCCGTTGCAAGATTCCCGGTATCGATCTCCCTTTTCTCTCTGTCTCTCCCTGCGTTATATTCTGCGACTCTAGACAGCTATCCGATTTCGCGAGAACCCTGTTAGTTTCGCATTCCGCGAGAGGAGAACGACAGTGCGGAACGGATGAGAGAGTTTTCTTTTTACTCCTCTTTTGTTGCTATCCTGTTTACTGGATCGCGAACCAACATTGCTTTTTTTTGAAAAATGACTTCCGATGCCGATCCACAAGCAGTTGGACGTTCAATTTCGCGGACGAATTGAATTTTTCGCTTGTGCATCCGTTGATGCACTTGGGATTTTTGTACCTGCTGGGAAGTGGTTGCATTTGTGGGGAAAAGGATAGGAGACCCTGGGTAATAGAAAATTGTTGCGGCTTTCTGGCTTAAGTGAAAACGGCAATGTAAGGTACAGATGGGTATAATACTTCGTGTTGTTTAGAAGTTTCTAATTTCTATATGTTTACATTTCAACGTGTATGAATTTTCAAGTTTTCAAGATTAGAAATTCTTTAAATTCTTCAAATCCCCAAATTTTCAAAATTCCTATAATTTCCAAACTTCCAACAATTCTACAAGTACTTATAATTTCTAAAATTTGTGTAATTTCCAACATTCTTACAATTCTATAAATTCCCAAACTTACCAAACTCCAAAAAATTACTAAATCTTATAAAATTACAAAAATTTCTACATTCCTAAATTTAAACAAGTCCAGAAATTCCCCAAATCTCACAAAATTCCCCAAATACCCAAAATTCGAAAAATTACCAAAATCCCTAAAATTAAAAAAATTTTCAAATTTGGACATTTTGAAAATTTTGAAAATTTCCAACTTCCCTAAATTCCCCAAATCCCAAAAATTTTCACACCTCAAATTTTAGGAATATCCAAATTCATAAATTTCTAAAAGTCAAAACTTCCAAACTCCTAAATTTCGAAATTTCTAAAATTCCAAATTACACTGTTACTTTTCCAAATTTCAAAGTTTCTAAATTACTGTAATTACAAACTTTCAAATATCAAAGTCTCCAAATCCCTAAATTAGTAAACTTCTAACAGTCCAAAGTTCGCAAATTGTCAGAATTCATACCACTTTCGAGAGTACAAACTAGCATTACCTACGTCACTGTACGCAGAATATAATTGCATTAAAAGAAATTAAAAACGAAACAAACAAAAAAGGAATTTTATTTCAAACGGTGTTCAAACGAAATTGGTATATTCCGAGTAAATTGGCGTTGCTGAAAATTAGTACACAGATATTAAAGTTTTATCGTAGATCGAACCATAGTTTGCTCCTACAATTTCCCTGTACCGTCATATCTTTTCGGAGTGTACCTAATATTTTATAAGATTTCCTTCGCGCACTTTTGGAAATAAATATCTATGCGGGATATTAAATTCGCGGCTTTACACGAAAACGGATGCAAGACCGTCCTTATTTAATTGCACGGCTCTCCGACGATTCCGTTGAATACCTCTGAAACAAAATTATCTTACCTTATGCCATTGAATCGCATCGGGAAATTAAATTTATTCATACTTGAAATGGGAAAGCACAATTCGGAGTTTAATTAAATTCCAAGAAATTAAGCGATCGAATAAATATGCACCGGGTTGTTGCGTGTCAAATGTCGAAATTATAGGAAGACTGACGTAAAGATATCGTGAAATAGCTTTTATATCGTATCTATTTAAAGCTTGAAGAACGAAAAGATTGCGCAAATACGTCATCAACACGCACGGTTGTTTCACCAATAATCGATTTTGAATACTACGTCTGAGATGATTTTATAACAAGTATCGTAACCGCTTATGGTACATCAATTTAAAGCTTAAAGTTTGTTGAAAGTGTCTACTAAACGGTTTTATCAATATTTTATCAGAAAGTTGATGGTTCGTTTAAACGGACAATTTGCAGGGTAACACTCGATATGAGTGTATATACTGTTTATAACTGCCAACCATTTTGTAGTGAGAATATTGATAAAACGTTTATGCAGTCATTTTCAGTAAACTTTCTACTTTAATTTGATGTGCCACATGCACCATTTTGTAATACTTTTATGTCATGAAATTATAGAAAATTGGTTGTTCGTTATACAACCATTATACGATATAAACATTAATAGAGTGTGATAATCATTTTCTCTGAAATTCAAGTTTTAAACGATATCTATGTCATAACTACAATTTTACACTAGTTTTAGTGATCAGTTTCGAAGTTCGCCATTTTGTATAAAAATAAATACGCTCGGTCGGTAACTCAAAATTATCCCGCGAAATTTAAAATGCAAAAGTTCCAATTCCGCGTTTGAAAGCTGAACTCCGTCCACAAAAAAATTACATATTCGTGTTTTCTGTGTTATTCGTTGGAGCAATAGGAGTTACGATAGTTCGTCCATAGAGATCGATATTCATATCCGCAGATAAACGAAAACGTGCGTTTTACTACCGCGACGGAATTAATACGAATTTCCATAACTATTGAACCAGGTTATCGCAACTATGCGTGTATCCATATGTAATAGGAACAGTTATACCGAACAACTGTGGAAACTCGTTCGTGTGGAAAGTTTGCATAAAGTAGACGTCTTCGGTTTTGCCGCGAACGAATCGTTTGCAAACAGAATGCTATGAGGATTCAGGCAATTCCATTTTCTGTAAATTCTCCTTCTCGAAACGTTATCGATCTTTCGACGGGCGTCGAGTGTATGGGTGTGTTTTTGTTCCTATTTTAATGGACGATTTATTAAAAAGTCACTGTTAGTTTTACCTCTCTGTTTTACACTTTCACGATCCGATATTCAATGTATATGACATTCAAATTTCCAGCCATCGAACTTTAATATCGTCGAAAGATTCTTGATGGAAATTTCACTTGCGTTGTTTAGAAACATGAAGTGTCAAACTTGAAAAGTTTTATATTTTTTTATGTGTAGTAACAAGATGTAATTGGACGAAGTACAATTTGTTTATGACGAAATCATTTTTATCACCTTATTTTTCAACATCATAAAATTCGCATAATTATAAAACGTGACGAATACTTCATTCTAAATCCATTGGTATATGTATATATTTATGAAATTACCTCTTACCATTTCTCAGACGTAAATTGTTTATGATAACACTAGATACCAATATTCCTAAACCACGATATCTCTAGATGTCAAAATCCCTAGATACCGATATCCCTAGATACAAATATACCTACATAGCAACATCCCTAGATTCCAATATTCCTAGATTCCAATATCCCTAGATTCCAATATCCCTAGATTTCGATATCCCTAGATACAAATATCCCTAGATTGCAATGCCCATAGATTCCAATATCCCTAGATGTCAAATTCACGATATCCCTAGATCCCGAAATTCCTAGATGACAATATCACGATGTCCCTAGATCCCGATATCCCTAGATAGTGATATCCCTAGGTACTGATATTCCTAGATAGCGATATCCCTAGAATACGGTATTCCTAAATAGCTATATCCCTAGAATACGGAATTCCTAGACACCA
Source organism: Megachile ligniseca (assembly GCA_945859555.1). Lineage (NCBI taxonomy): Eukaryota > Metazoa > Arthropoda > Insecta > Hymenoptera > Megachilidae > Megachile > Megachile ligniseca. The sequence goes on from OX243792.1 coordinate 6,405,556, forward strand.
GTATCCATAGATTTCGATATATTCGTAGATGCGAATTTCTCCAAATCCAAAATATCACTAGATCTCAAATATTCGTATCTCCCAAATACCATTAAATCTCTATATCCCTGAATTCCTATGAAAAGATTCCTATAGTCACGTTTGTGGTAATTTTTTGATCCCAAAAATAAGTGGAAAAATCAGGAATTTGGTAGGCAATGCAACACGACACACTGTTCATAATGCATAATATAAAACAATAATTCGAACGGGGGTGTTCAATTGGTTAAAACAATTGGAAATTGAATGAATATTACACAGCACGCAGATGCAGTTATTCAGAATGCTGTTAAAATGGATTAGTTTCCGTTTCGTTGCAGCTAAACAAAAGCGATAGAGGAAAAAATTGAATCATGTAACTGAATCTATCGACTGGGGCTGTTGTTTTTAAGTGCAACGATGCATAGAAAGGTATGATTGTCCGAGATTCCGTTTGTACGTGACCCCCTTTTTTACGTAGAAATTTGTCCAATATTCTCTGCGAGCGACTATATCGGACTGATTACTTCCGTTCCGATAAACAACGTATAAGTACGAATTAAAGTACTTTGACAAAAAAGTGAAAGAGTTACCGCAGATCTAGCCGCAATATACTGCGAGATAAAATAATTGTTTTCATAAAGAGAATTCTTTTATATCGCAACTGTTTAGTGACTCGTATAACACTACACTTTTCTGTAGCCGAAGTTCTCTTTACGTGCTCGTAGAAGTTTCGATGATCCACGAAATACCTTGAAGTAGCAAAAAATAGAAGAAATTCGAAGCAAAAGTTCGATCTCGAAGAAATCAACCCGCAAGCTGATTCGAGTTGTTGCCGGAAAAATCACGGTCGAAATTTCTCACCGAATTCGAACAACACTCGAAACGCTATAACTTTTCGCTAACCGAAAAACCTAATAGATTATAGACAATTGAACTTATCGTTAGTATCCTGAATCTTCCGCGAATCCATTCCGATGGTAATTTATCCAGCATTTTTCGTATCCGATCGTCAACTCGCGTATTTCTTTGTCTATAAAACTTTTATAGCACGATTCAGCGTTTGCCAGGCTTCGCTGCGATCCGAAAACGCCGTTTCGACGACAAATATTAATACGCTCCATTTGTTCTCGGAAACGAATGAGGATAGTTCGAAAGCGTATTTTTCGAATCTTTCGATGCCGTTTCAAAGGTTTACTTACAACGATCGAACTCAATGAAACCGGGGGAATCCAATCTTTCAATTACACGGCCAACTTTCGGTCATTTGTGTTGCTTGTTGAAACGTGCAGAAAGATTCTACGGTAAACTTTTGTCGAGAATTAAAATTTATTGCGACGCGGTAGCATCTTTTGGGACCTTTATTTGTAATTTAAAATTGATGAAAGTACTGTTATTAAATAATTTATGTGCCAGTACTTAATATTTGCACTTAATTTGTGTAGGAACTTTATAATATTATTTTACTAGGAATTATATTAACATTATGAAACACTAAAAAATATCATTCTGGTTGATATTAAGTATACTTACATATATTTAAGTTAATGATATATTAATATTAAATATAGATGCATATATGTAAAGATACTCAATATTAAATTAAAGCATCTAATATTATTAAGTATTTAATCAAACCTGATTAAATTTAATATTGAATATTCCAATATTCGATTTAATTAAAAATTGTCTTGTTTATTTATTTCAGCGCGAATTAAAGTTCAGCATCAGCGAAATGAAACTACAACAAAAAGCGGCAAATGTTGAAAACATCGCGAGTGATATAAGCAGAATCGCGAAATGGTTCATGAAAAAAATTTTAATGAATGGATATTCCATTTCATATAGTTGTATCGTATCAGTCTTCATCAGTCAAATTGCTTGTGACAGATGCTTTTAAGTAAATAAAAATATCCTGTCACGATAGAAAACACCGTTCGCAAATTCGCGATATTTTGATTACAATGAAAAACGAATTAAATTCCATTATGAATGCGAGAGCCATTCGTGTATTGTTTTGTTAACAATGGTGAATACATTGAAATAATTACGATGAATATTAACTTGTGCCATGGAAAATATTTTATGAAATTTACTTGTCGCTCAACTACGAAATATTTATTATAAACCGCTGGCAAGTCGAGGTATATTCGTTCGATAATGTAATGCAGTTTCCGGAAGAACAAAAGTCGCTCATAACCTGTTATCGCATATTTGCGTCCATTATTCGTCGTATTAACAATAATTTCTCGTTTTTAATATCCATTATCGTAATTCGAGCGAAATTAAGGAGATGAACAATATTTTTATCATTTTATAAATTCCGTATCATCCGACATTTTAATTTGATACTTTAGTATCGTGTCATCTTTTTATACGTGCTGAGTTAATGTACGATATTTCGTTACAAATTGTATCGCTATATTTTGTTTTCCCACACGTTATTTTTCTACGCGTTGTGTTTTCTACGTGTTTTTTTTATCTACGCGTTGTTTTTCCCACGCGTTGTCTTTTCCAAGCGTTGTATCGCTGTGCGTTGTATCACTGCGCAGTGTATCACTGCGCATCGTGTGGCTGCGCGTTGTGTCACTGCGCATTGTTTCCCTCACGCGTTGTTATACTACGCGTTGTTCTTCCCACGCGTTGTATCACTATACATTGTTTTATCTACGCATTGTATTACTACGCGTTGTTTCGTCACATATTGTATCACAACGCATTGTACCTTCCATATGTCGTATAACTACACGTTGTTCCGTTACACATTGTTTCGTCATAAATCATTATTTATATCATTTTACCATGTATCATATATAGTATCACTACATGCGTTTCATCACCATTTGTATCACCACGTATATCATTACACCTTATATCGCCACGCGTAGTATCGTCACGTAAAATCACACATCAACATGCATCAGAAAATTAACAGCGCACCAAAAAATAAAATTTCCCGTAAAAAAAACGCAAAGTTTAACAAGATACTACAATACAACAGAAACGTACCGCACGATCGAAACAATCGAGCGTTTTTCAACGAAACCCTCGACAGCCATAAATCACCAAGTTGACTTTGCGAGTTGCAGAAATTGGTTGGTGGAATTCGCGACATCCATCGATTAAAACCAACGAAAACCGGGGAAAAAAATACATTGGCAATTTGCGGGGATAACAACGTCGATCCGCTGCGAACTTTTGCAACGAGGACATTAAACGACGATTAAGAAAACTAACGCTCTGGAGACGCATTTCTGGAAAGCGCCTCCCGACGGTATTACTTTGATGAACGACCACGATTTACTTTGACCTTGGTGAATTTCGAAGGCTCGCGTCACTTCCGGCCTCATTAGGCGGGAAAGTTTCTTTTGAAACGGAAAACAATGGGAAGACTGAATGCCGCGTCATACGCGATTTTTCAAATATTTTCAAAGATATGTCTGAAAATGTTAGGCAGAATTTATCTGTTTTATAATGGACACAATACGATAAAAACATTTAGAATATTTTTCTGGTGTCGTATGTTATAATATGAGTATTAATTGTTACAAAGGAACGTTAAAGAGGATGATTGCGTGTCTCTGATAGGATGTGTTCGAGCCAATCGGAACGATTCGGCAATCTTCGTTAATTTACGGCTCGCGAGCCGGTTGCCGACCCGCGACGGTTGGCGCGTGGCGATTAGAATGAATTTGAAAGGCGAATGGTGAAGACGTATCGTATAAATAGCAAATAAATTGTTAAATTACAGGAGAAAGTCGTGGAGTTCATTTCGAAATCCCGACATTAATAATAAATTATGTATATATATGTTTATAGCATATGTTTATATAACTACCCTACAAAGTTGTTGAAATTATCGTTTTATAATTTTCTATAGAGAATGTCTCAAACCGATTACGGAGGAGTAAATGTTTTATCAAAGAAAATAATAACGGAAGTGCATCATTTTTTAACGAAGTTCTATGAACTTAATTGGCTGTATAAAGTTAAAATATTAAATTTCAAAAGAATGGAAACAAGCAACTGTTTCGCCAACAAGTTTGCAACGATTAAACAACAGCTATCGGGCTTCCTTTGCGAAAAACAAGAAATATTTGTTGTTAAGTGGAAATTTCGAGAAGCTTCCGCGGCCGAACGGAGAGAAAACGTTTTAAAGGATAAAAAATTGTTCTACAATTATTATGCTTCTTTTAAACGCACAACCGGAAAATTCTCGTCGGAATTAATTTAATTCCTCGACTAAACGTTGAAGCTATAAACGAATTTCGCGCAAACAGCCGTCTATGTTGCTGCTTTCCACGCGTTTTTTTTTTTTTTAAATTCGCGAACAAAACCAATCATCGAAAGAACACGAACTAAATCGACCAACAAATAGAGGGCGAGCACTCGACACGAAACATCGATTATGTCGACATTGGTTCTCGAAAACAGATCTATGTTTTTAACGTTTGTACGTACGTATATAACTGTTAGATCTGGACTATTTGATTTGATTAAGAAAACGAAAAAATAATGCTGCGTTAGAGATGTTTTTTAGATTAAATTTATGGATAGCTATTTACAGGGAAACATATACACACTAATATAATTGTATAACTGTATCGTAACGAATTAACATTAAATAATTTAACTTAATAATACCATAAATCATTTTACCTCTATAATAATCTGTATATAATATTAAATCAATCAGTTAACTCACGATAATTTTATTTCACCAAAGTTTGAAAGTTGTGACTCGTTTGCGTGTCCAGATATTTGATTTTTAAACATTTGAATACTAATCGTGTACCGCGGGTAATGGAATTGAGAAACTTGTTAAAAGTAAAGTTGATCAGTTTAACTTCCGTGGTTGTTCAGCCATTGTATCGCTTGTAAAATGATTAAAATATCCGCCTTAAAAGCCCCAGAAACTTGAACATATAACGTTAATTGATCATAATCGAGGGTTGACTGTATTTAACGAACGCATTCGCCAAGAAAATCGGAACGCTTTGAGAAGCGAACGAACCGCATCGAGTCAATAAACGATCGGTAAAGAGACTCTTTTTTTCTAGCAAAACTGAAGCATTCGACGCTATAAACGAGACTCTTTCGTTCTCTTTTTTTGTTCCTCGCGTCCTCTACCACATTTTTTTCGTATTCTTTCTCGCAAACACGCTTTTTCCGCTCTCAAAGCATCGCTTCGATAAAAAAATTACTAACTAACAATCGACTAGTTAGAAGAAGCCGACTCTCTCATGGTCCCGTAATTACGTGCAAATGAAATCGTTTTTTATAATTAATATTCTTACGAACGACGCTACGGTTCCCGCGTAAAGACAATGTTCGACCTTTCTCATATTTTCTCGATGATATCTGCCTTTTTAGTGTTCGAGTAATTTTAGTGTGATGTGCCGAGTTAAAGCTGGGATTCTGGTTTTTTGATCGCGGTCAAACGCAGTGGCGTAGCGATATAATGAGGGGCGATATATGAAGACCACGGAAAACTTGTGCACTGTTGACATTTCAAGATTTTTAATAATATTGGACATTTCAATATTGTTAATAAATAATGGACATTTTCAAAGGTACTGACTATTAAATTCAAAAGTTCTAATTTCCCAAAATTCTAAAAATTCCCAAAATTGCAAAAATCCCCAGAATTTCCAAAATTTTCAGTTGCCAAAACAGTCAAAAATTAAAAAATCCTCAGAATTTCAAAAATTGCTAAAATATTCAAAATTTCACAAAATCCCAGTTGTCGAAATTTTCAAAATTTCAAAAATCCCCAGAATTTCCAGTTTTCAAAATTCCATAAATTTTCAGTTTCCAAAATTTCCAAACGTGTTGTACTTCTACGCATAATACTCAAACGTATTATATTCCGTCGCGTACTCTAACTCGTGGTATTCTGATATACATAATGCGGCGATACAATGCGCCGCAACATACAAGTTCCTCTTCCCGAACAAAAATCTTAATTACGCCAATGGTGAAAGGAAAACGCGTGCACACGTAACGTGCTCCGAGTCGCTCCACTCTTCTTTTTAATTTTACTGGAGAATGCCGAGAGAGGAATATCAACCTGCCTTCTCGAACGAACCAACGACAAGAAATGTTCGATCTTGTTCCACGGTTACGCTTGCTCCCAGTCACGCTGCTTCGCTCCAGAGAAATTATTAACAAGATACTCCGGAATCGTTACCGCTGGATATCCATCTTTTCTTGTACAATTTCGTGACGATGCAGTGAGCATTTTTAATTCCGTGTATCGGAAATTATCGCTGGAATTTTCAACCGTCGAGAACGTTAGAACTTGCATTCCTTTTTTATGTTTCGTATGATGTATTAGGTTGTTTCGGATCGACACGATTGCCTTTGATAAAAGTAATATGAAATAGTACTATCAGTTTGAAGTTTCATTGAAATGATCGTATTCCTCAGGTATTTTTAACGAGAAACGGATAATTGTCAGCTGCGTTCAATAATGATCGATTTTGAAGTGCGTGGATTCGATCGAGTGAACGTATGATGAAGTGGGACGTGTAACATGTCGAAATGAATCTCGAAGTTCGAGGAATATGTTTCGTGAATGTTTTTAAGAGGAAGTGCACGGTTATCTCTTAGAGAGCATAATACATCAATTTTGTTGCATGTGGGAGTTTGAAGTTTGATGACATAAACATGATGGAAAGTAGCAATTATACATATAGTATCAATTTAAAGCTTATTATATAAGGAAAATATGTACATAAACAATTCATGAATGTTTTTGGTGTGAAATGACTAATTGCAAATTATAGCAAATCAATTTTAGAATGTATAAAGTCTGAGTAAAATTGTCTGAAATTATTAGACAATTATTTGCCTGAAGCTTCAAGCTTTAAATTGATTTTGCCATATGCACCACTTTAACATACTTTTACCTCATAAAATCATGTCAGACTTTATAAGCCTCGAAATTGGTTATTACTCGTTATAGTTGGCAATTCGCCATTTTATATCGAAGACGTTCGTAAAATGTTAATACGGTAATTTTCCCAAAACTTTAAACTGTAAAATGATGTGCCATATGCACCACTCTGATACTTTTATGTCATCACACTTCATATTATTCGAAATTGAGCATTGTTCGCCATAATTAGCACCTTTATGCATTTATGACAATAATAAACCGAATATAAAGGCATTTTCCACGGACATCATACTTTAAATTGATGTATCATATGTACTTTGCGATGTTTTTATGTCATCAAATTAGACCTGACTTTATACGCTTCGAAATTGGCCATTGCTTGCTATAACTGGTAACCGACCAGTTTATATTAGAGGTGTTAATAAAACGATTAGGTGGACATTTTTTATAAAGTTCAAGCTTTAATTTGATGTATCATAAGTGCCACTTTGAATTCATTTTATGTCGCCATTTTATATTGAACTTTACATTCTTCGAAATTGGATATTGCTTGCTATAATGGACGATCCGCCATTTTGTTTTAGAAACGTTCATGAAATCTTTACATGGTTATTTTCTCTACATCTTAAGCTTTAATTTCATGTATCATAAGTACTATTTTGTAATACTTTTCAGTCATCAAATTGTATCAGAACATGCAAATTCGATCTTCGTAAATACACATTTTTATATAATTATTTCTCATTAAAGCTAATCGAACACGTATCCCTACAATTTCATTTTCCACATTTTACACAATTTTACAGCATTTGCATATTCAGAATATCTATCGATTTCCAATATGCATACGAGTTGCACGTGTACATTTTCATGAATCATAAATGCATAAACACAATTCGATTACAATAAACGTAATTGCAAATACAATATTCCCAAACAAAAAATTGCCATTCTTCAATATAAATTCTTTGTTTAATTCCGAGAAGCTTTCGAAGATACTTTCAGATAATTTGATTAAACAATAATTATAACTGTTTAGAAAAAAATTATATCATGAAATTATACAAAAATTAAGCATCTAATGAGTCTGCATATAACGATGGCCAACAAAATTTCGCCGAATTCAGATTTAAATTATTTTGAACGAAGCTGCGTCGCCCACGTAACGAGGAGATACGCGGGAATGAACAGTGTCGAATGGACCCGCAAAAAAAAAGAACACGATGAAAATCTCATTTCTGAATTACGTTGTGGCCGCGTCGTGTTCGAATCGGAAAACTTCACGCAGAAATTATAATTCTTTTCCCTGTGGTCGAAGATGTACGATGAGAATTCTTCAGCCTTTTGAAAACTCGAGAGGAGAAAAATTGTGGGATTCGTTAAGCATATCGCGAAACTCCATTAAAACCTTGCGATGTGCAATTCGATCGCGTCACAAGAGTTCTCGTTGGAAATGTAATTTTTTTACTAGCGGAACTTCTATTTCTCATAACGAACTCTCGCGATATATGATTCCATAGTTTTCCAACTTTTTTAATTTTAAAGAATAGGACGTGCGTGTTAATGTGAAGGGTCGGACCAGTGGCGGGCTGAAGTGTATGGTGAACTGAGGCATATAGAGACCGCAAATTTTCAAATATTTACATTTAGACGTTTTGAAATATCATATTAAACATTTTCACGTTTTCGAATTTTTGGAAGTTGTAATTTGGAATTTCAAATGAACTGATTCTTAATTTATCAAATTAATAAATTACCAAATCCTAAAAATTCTCATAATTTTCAAGATTCTCAAAATTATCAAAATTATCAAAAATATCGACATTATCAAAATTATAAAAAATCTCGAAATTATCAAAATTGTCGAAAATATTGAAATTATTAAAACTATCGAAAATATCGAAAATATCGAAAATATCGAAAATATCGAAATTATCGAAGATCTCGAAAATATCGAAACTATCGAAATTATTGAAATGACCAACTTTCCAAATTTCCAAATGTCCAAATTCTAAAATTCCAAAATCCCTAAATACTCCAAAACCCCTATTTTCTAATACGTCAAATCACCACATTTCCATACTTCCAAATTTCCAAATTCTGAAATTCCTAAATTTTACAAATTTCCTACTTTTATAATCTATATGATTATTTTGTACAATACATAATGTACGACATACATTATAAAACAAAAATATCGTATAAATCTTCATTTATGAAGACTTCATATTAATCCGTAACCATCCATTCTCTGTACAAATCTTAAAATTTTTTAATTACTTTTATCCATATGTACATTTCTACCTAAATTTCAAACCGGTATTAAATAAGAACCTAAATGAACTACTCTACTTCCTCCTTTCCTCAATTAATACAATATCAATATTAAGTAAAATAAAAAACGTTAATAATCTTATTAAGAGCGAAAATTAATATTCGTATAAATTTAAAATTTAATGTCAATTAAGAGGAACCTTCTTTCTCTCGGTTATTCAATCACATTAAACGAGGAAGCCCCCTACGGTATTCAACATATCAAATTATTCGACGGATTGTCCGATCGAATCTCAAAAAAAAAAAGGGGAATCCGGAACAATGAAATCCGTCACGCCGCTCTAATACATGCAAACAACAATAACAACGACAACGGAACAACGAGGGAAAAACTGGGAAACAAGCTCGGCACGAGAGACTGGTCCCGGTCCCATTTACCGAGTGATTGGTCAACTGAATGATTGGATGGCCGCCTTTTGGCGCAATTTCGCGAAATCCAATTCTCGACGCGTATTTTCTTTATTACGCGGAAAGTTCGCTTACGTCCATCGACGTTTCAACGTATACGTACACGCGAAATCACTTCAATTTCTAATTGCCCTTTTCAAAACGCTACCACTCCGAGGAATCGATAATCGAATAAACGTAGGCTCGTTTTTTAACTCTTCGAAGCTTTATACATTTTTAAACGTATGACTGATAATGTCGAATTATTAAAAAATAGTTGTAGTCATTTATTATTATTCGTCTACTATCATTATTAAATGGTAGTGCTACCAATATCGAAATTTTATCGACAATTCGATATATCGGTGATATCGTTAAAACAAAATTACTGCCTGAAGTAAAATTCCACAACTATTATTCAAATTCTGTTACCTTTAATATTGAGTTATTTTGTATAATAAAATCGTGGATACAGAAGATTAGATTAAGTTCGAAATTTGAACAAGAATAAGTATACTTCAATGATAAAGTTACTCATTACCTATAATTACAATCTACTTCAGTCACCTTCATTATCCTCAACAATAAAGGATATTATCGATATTATCATCAAGTTAGTAAAATATCGATAATCGATAGTAGCACTATACGACGGTTCAAACTGAGGTGCGAAAATTTGAAAAATTTTTGCCAATAAATATATTTTAAATAAACCTAGTATAAATTGTAATTTTGTAAATATTAAATGTGTCAGTTTAACATAAGCAACGTTTTTTAAGTAACAAGTCATTAATTAATATTCTAAATACATCTCATATTCCGTTACTTTCGTTCAGCTTTTCAACGACCTATCGAAATTCCACCCCCGCACGCGATGTCGATTCTATCGAAAATCGTTCGAAACCATTGGTACAATTGGTCACTTACCTTTCACAATGGCCGTGGTGGAAAAAACGGCGAAAATCAGGATCAGCCTCATCGGCGACGGTTTCATTTCGTACTCCTTCATGGTTGTCCGCTACAGGAACATGAACACACCGAACACGAGAGAACGTATGTAAACACAAAACGGAGTTTCACTTGCACAGGAGCGAACCGTATTTTTCGTTCGCGAATGGGTCACTTCACCGTTTCGCGTGCACCGTACACTGTCATCTGTCGTGCGATCGACACCGTAAAGTGTCCTATGTAAATCAGATTTCAACAGGAATCAACTACACTTTATCTTTAATCTTCCGTTTCATTCAAGCATGTACTTTTTCGCACAACACGTAATCCATCGATCGTTTCGCGGAAATTTTACTTGAGGATCTCTCGACGTTTAACGTTTCGTCACGAGAAACCCGTCATCCACGAATATTTCCCATTTAATTTATTATCACTGGTCTTTCAAACACTGACAATTTTCACTTCGTGATGATCACGATCGGAGTTGTATTCCTACGTTCGATCGAGAATCCACGTCGAACGAGGGTTGGCCGGTACACATCGAAACCGTAATGTAAAGTTAACTCGAAAGTGATCGTTCGAACGCGCACTTAGCCGATTGCAATATATCGTTGCACTTTTTCTTCCCGACACGCACCACGTCAGGACACATCCGCGACTGACAGCGAGACGCACGATTTCGAGAGAGATCGACACGTTCGAGAGATCGATCGAGTTGGAGGGGTTGACAAGTGTGCCGCGGGTCCAATCGTAACAGGTGTACTGTCAGAACGCGGAACCACCGCGTACTTTCGAATTCGTTCGCTGTTCAAACTTTTTCTAATATCACTCGATCTTCGTTTGCTCGTCGTTCCATCGATCGTCGATGACAACGATCATCCCTCTCGTTCGCCGGTAGACACTCCGATTTCGTTTTATCCACTGGTTGTGAATTTTTTGTCGGATGCTAATACCCGGTTTTCCGCGGTCGCTGCTGCTTGTTATCCGTCGAAGAGCAGCGTGCGATTCGCGTATCACTTGTAGTCGAAGGGTGAACACGTACTCATCACTGGATCACGCGACGAAGAAATAAAACTCGCACGTACCGCCGCACACCTACGCGGGAGTGTGAACACTGTGGAGCTGCTCCGAAGGGAAGGAGGCCTCTGCCCCCGCAGAGATCCACGGAGATTGCCGAGCGTCGCCGAGTAAACACGAGCGAAACGACGACCAGCATCCAACTGCACCTCCCATCCCCTATGGCCTATGAGCGCACTGCGCACGCAAAGCACTTGACACGATGAGGATGAGAGAAGAACAACGCAGATGCGGAAAATCGACGGAAAACGTCTTGGAAATATCATGAATCCGCTGCCGTACGGTGAATCAAATGTTTGGATTGCAGGTTCAACCCACGATCTTCGTAAACTTTCATTGCATCTGAAATTTCATTCTATTCCGTTTGAATCATTGAAGAGTTGCCCCCATTGACGAAATTGGGGAATCGTGATATCGACACCTGATGTGAACAACATTGCAACTGGATTATATCACGTTCAAGTTACGATGCTCATGTTTCGTGTTTATGTGAGAGAAAGAGGATTTAATATCGTGCCAAGTACTGTGCATGCTTCAGAGGATATCCCACGGGACCGCACAAGGGCAGCAGGGATACTTTTCACAGATGACCTTTCTTATTAGATGTGGACAGTGTATTAGAAATAACTATTGGAAATTTAGGAGATCTATAAAGTGAACGTTTCTAAACTTTTCAATGTGTAATTTAATTTATTTAATACTTTCTCAGGCTACAAATTATTACATTTCCTATTAAAGTGCAGAAATTTCCCAACCTACAAATAAACAAATTTTTTAATTTCTAGATTTCAAAATTTTTAAGGTTCGGACAGACTAGTGTTCAGTGTCCTAACTTCTCAAGTTTTAAAATTTAAATTTCCTGAATTTCTACATTTAAAAATTTGATATTTTGAAATTAATAATGTTCATATTATAATTTTGGAACTACTAAATTAGAAAATTTCAATGCTCTAAATTTTCAAATTGAAGTTCTACACATTCCTAAATTCCTATTTTCTCAAATTCCATAACTTCCAAATGTTATTTTCAAATTTTTTATTTCTCAGGCCCGCAAGTAATTAATATTTGTGTATGATTGTTATAACAATTAGCATTATTACTTAATGAGTAGCTCTGAGTACCCCTCTCTCTAGCAATAAATCATTATTTTCTGCATTGTTGTAAATGTTATGTAAATTGTCGCTTATTATAATCATTGTGATGTAAATGAATCCATTATTACCACGAAATAAACTAACAATTACGAGAAACATACGTTGTTGTAATAATCAAATATAAATTGTATATAAATGTATAAACGTTGTTAATTAGAAATTTTGCGTTTCAATCGATAAAATCTTTTTCGCTGAGTGTATACTTCAAATTATTCGAAGTATTGATATTAAAAATTGTCCCGTATTGACTGATGTTAATGATACATTTATTTATCACTGACCAAAAGTGTTTACTTTCATTTTAACGTACAATCTGTTTATAATTGAGGCAAATAAAATACGTATTTTAACGGGATATACTGAAGTCAGAAAATTTATACTTCTCATTCGTTTGAAATGTAGAAAATACATATTATAAATATTTGATGAAACGTATCCCTAGGGCACCAGTACATATTATATGGTTTGACATACATCTGGTGACCATACGTGTAGAGTGTGTACCTACTGGTAATACAAGGTTTGGAAAACACACATGTAACTTTTATTAGTACATACGTTAAATTTCAAAGAAAAATTTTTATTCCTCATTGAAACTATATGATCTTTATTTCCTGTAAAATTAAAAAAATTAAAAATGATAACAAAAAAAGTATTGTAATTAAAATTATTATTTAGTTTGTGTTCATAATTATTCTGTTAATGGATTATGATTTATATGAAGGTTTTTATTCTTGTGTTAAACAATTTTTTTGAGAGACTTTATTTTAAGTGTAAATTACTACGTTACGAGTTGAAAGTGTTTAGCAGCAGTCGGTAATGTAAATAAGAGAACAAGTTTTTTTTTGTAAATATATGTACCTTTTTTATGATGTTTGAAAAAGGGAAAATATTTATTTAAAAAATAAAGATTTAAGATAAGTCGAGAAAAATATTTTGTTAAATAATTTTTTTTGAAAATTCGTGTTTCACTTACCGGCAGGATATTAATAGGCTTCTCGATTCCACCACAAATTTTTGAATTTGGAAAAAGGGTTACGATAAATTTGGCGATTTAGAATTTTAGTTTTGAAAATATTTAGAAATTTAAAAAATTGGAGATTTAGAAATTTGGGAATTTGGAAATTTAGAACTTTAAAAAAAAGTTGAGTTTGACAATTTAAAAAAATTTGGATATTTGACAATTGGAGAACGCAATAATTTTGCAAAATACGAAAAATTTGTAATTAAAAATTAATTACTTAATTTGTCTAACATTTTAAAAGCAACCTTCGTCATTTAAATAAAGCAAAGATACAATTTTAATAAATATTTTATTTATACATCGTGGACAGCATTGTGCAGATTACTAAAATCGTTTGAATAATTATTAAATTATTCCAAATGGAGTAATTGAGAAATGAATAAACATCAAAAGAATTAAACATGAATAAATTTAAAATTCTACCAAATATCCTCAATATTCGATGTAGTAAAATGCTGCAGACAGAAAATAATGTAATTATTATCGAATATTTATTCCATTTCCGGTTAAAGTACCAATGGTTTCATTTAAATAAATAATTTTATTAATAAGTAACGTACTTTGCATATACGCGTCAAACAGCATAGCCAAATTTTTAATCATATCAAATTACATTTACAGTTAATTTTTAATTAACAATTCATGCTAAATACTAAATTATATGCTAAATAATAAACCGCAGACGCTTAATTTATCGGGAACATTAAAGTATAATCGAGTACCGATGAGTATTGTACGAATGATATCCTTATAATGAAGTACCAAGACTGAGGCTTCGATGGCTCAGGCGGTAGGGGCTCGGATCCGCGATCGAGGGGACTCGGGATCGAATCCCGGCCGCGGCGAAAAATCTTTTTCTGTTTCGAATTGTTGTTATGACTTTCGATCACGGTAGGGGTGGGGGGAGTTGGAAACAGGTGTCGGGGAGTGGGGGAAAACGGGCCGTAGAGCTACGAAGGGGGGGATAGGGAGTGGGGGAAAGTGGGAGAGCAGAGTGAGGAAGGGGGGGGGGGGGGATAGGGAGTGGGGGGAAAGGGTAACAGAGCGGTGAAGGGGGGAGATAGGGAGTGGGGGAAAACGGACCGCAGAGCGCGGAAGGGGGGTAGGGGGAGTGGGGGAAAGTGGAAGAGCAGAGCGAGGAAGGGAAAGAGGGAGTGGGGGAAAACGGGCCGTAGAGCGAGGAAGGGGGAAAGAGCGGGGGGGTAAGGAAACTATACAAGACTTTGGGAGATGGGAAATTAAGAAACTAACAAGACCCAGGGACAATGGGAAGGAAGAAAGGGGAGAGAAAGAAAGACCTATATAATAATATTTTGCAGTTACAAAGTATAATAATAATTTTGTACTTGCAAACTATTCTCAGCAATTCTTAACTATACAAAAATTATAGTTGGTCCTACCTTTCAAGTTGAAGAATATTCAAATTTGGCGTAAGGTTTGTTACATTTGAGCTGTGAGTACATCACGAGTGAAATTCGTCAAAATACGACAAGGGGTTAAACAAATTTGCTTATTGTTATTTTTATATAAAGCCCAGAATTGTATTTCTTATAAAATTGCAATATTTGTGCTTATAATTTATACAATTACTAACTTTCTAGATTTGACAATTTTTTAATTTGATAATTAAATTACTGAAATTAAAAATTTTTAAGTTACTAAATTTGAAAATGTGTTAATTATTATATTTCTAAATTTGTGAATTTGACAATTTAAGAACTACTTAATTTCTAATAAAAATTATTAAATTTCTAAATTTAAGAATTTGAAAATTTAAAAATTTGAGAATGACCAAATTTCTATTGAAAATTACTATATTTCTAAATATGAGAATTTGAAAATTACCAAACTTGAAAATTTGAGCAATACATTCAGGTAGATAAACACAAAAATGAAACAAAGTGTGTATACGAGTAAAATTTTTATTTCGAATTTCTACAAAAGATATCCTATATTCGCCTTCAATTTCAACACAAATTTGAGATGTTCGTAGCACAGAGTACATTCAAAGGATCTTTAGTTTGTGTCAAATTGTATCGTAGGCATGCTGGTACGTCGCTGTTTTATAATACAATTGAATTTTAATAAAATAGAATAAATTACCTACATTTTTATCAGTACCTACACGTCGATCTGTGTTAATCGTATAATTTTTGTATATTCTCGACTTTTTTAAAACGCCGTGTGCCCTTCAATTCTTCTGTTCTCCGTTAAAAATGCATACACTTTCAAGAACACATCAAACTTACGCTTCAAGTTCGAAAAATTGAACGAGAAAATATCAATTTTCTTCACTCTGGTATATAAACATGGCTAGAGATCTCGCATTTTTAAAATATTGAAAAATCTTGATATTTTCCTGCGCTGGAGGCTCTGAAAGGGGACAAATGCACTGGTATAATTTGCGCTTTTGTTGTAATAAATTAGTGTGTTTTTCTTGGTAAAATAATGTAAACTAGATCTAGGGAATTACGTTTGTTTTTAAATAGACTTGCATAAAGAAAATGGCGATATACGAAAAGGAAGTTTCGCTAGGGAAAAGTAGTGAATATTAGAAACTGTAAAATTTGGAACTTTTCAAGTGTTTAAACTTTTTAATTTTTATATCAAGTTTAGAATTTAAAAATTTTTAAATTTTCAAAACATCAAATTTTGAAAATTCCATATTTCTAACTACTCCAATTCCTACATTTCAAAATTAGTTTCCCGAAGTCCCTAATTTCTCAAATTTGTAATTTCTCTCATTTTTAAATTTACAAATTCTCAAATATCCAAATTCTGAAATTCCTATATTTCCAAATTTCCAAGTCAACCAATTCCAAAAACCCCAAATTTTCAAATTCTGGAATTCCAAAAATTCCCAAAAGAATTCCAAACACAGAATTAAACTCATGCAGAGGTATATACCTAATAAATCTGTTATATCAAATCCTCGCTCTATATCGCCATTTTCCTAACAAAGTACCATAAGCACTCACTGCAATAACTTTCAACAGATCAATAATAACAGATTAATTCGTATCCACTCAAAATCCAGTCAGGACTTTATCCAACAAGGAAATATCAAGACTTCGCAGTACACATGAAAGTACACCCCTACAGAGTGACATTTCCCCTAGCTTACACCATAATTAGGACCCTACATTCTAAACAGAAGCTGGTCACTAAATGCTCGCCTCAACGAAATAAATTTCATACAAAATTCACCCTATACGTACAATACATAATTAACACAAAAAGAAAAACGAAAACAAATAAATACGCTAAATTATATTAAAACATATCTGTCATTGTAAATCGTAGGTAGTGTATGTGTGTGTGTATATGTGTGACATTCTAACGCTTTGGCATTCTATTACTTTTATATATATATATATTTTTTTTATCGTTTTACATCTTTTTTAATATAAGGCAAAAAAGAAAAACGAATGGTTCGTTGGAGAATTTCCGATGTCTCTCCGAGGAGACAATAACGTTACACGCGTGAAGAGACGCGACTTTGTTTCCCCTCTTTTTGTCCGTTCTTCCATTCTTTCGTTCTTTTTCAACGGACCACGTACCCGTACCATTCATCGAACGGATTATAGAATGCTAATGAAATTTCCGCTATATTTACCGCGAACGTCCCTGTAGCATCGAAGGAACTGGTAACGTGAACAATACACGTTTTATCGTGTCGGTTCGTGTGCGTGCGTCTGCCATCTTTTGAACCGTGTGCAAAAGTGCGTACCTCAGACAGGTACGCCGTGAAAGGGGGGGGGAGAGAAATGAAATAGATAAGGACACGGAGGCGAGAACACAGATACAGTAGTAGCAAAATCGCGGGAAGGAAATCTGTTTTCGTATTTTTGTTCAGTCTTATAAGAAAAACGTACCTACATCTAATTATTATCCGGTCGGAAAGTTACTTTTGCTTGCCATTTTACGCCTTAATGGTCGCGCGATTATCGATGATCCTGAACGATCGAACGTTCTTGTATCAAAAGTATACAAATTGTACGTTATATGTTTAGGTCGATTTTTCGATGAGTTCCGTTCGATCGCTGCCTAATTTCACTGTCGTGTTGAACGCGAGTGGGAAAAACACTGGAAACTGAAAAATATGATGTATAAATGTTCTCCCTAACCTTGTATGGTAATCACAGAAATATAGCGTGGTTGTAAATATCGGGGGGTAATTGTAAAGATATAAACGATAAAATAAAAGGGCTGGATCGACTGCAGTTGAATTAATGTGAGGGTAATTGTCGATTTTTTACAATATTATCTAGGGATATAGGGATATAGAAATATAGGATTTGGTGATTTAGAAATTTAGGAATATAGAGTATTGTTAGTTATGGATACTGAAATCTAGGGGTATTAGATTAGTGAAATATTGGGATACTGGGACTTTTTCATCAATAGAAATTAAAATCTGGAAATATTAGTATTAATATTCTATTAATATCATATTAATAATTATTAAAAATGTTATTAATAATATAATATTAATATAACATTAAAATATTATATAATAAATATCAATAAATATTATATAATAATTATTATTAACAATATTAATATTATCTTTACTAATTATATTTATTTAGGGATATTTGAGTTTAGAAGTATGTAAATCTGATTATATAGGAATTTAGATATTCGAATCTAGGGATATTGATGCCTATTACCTACCTAGGAATAGTAAGAAACTGAAATCTAGAGATCTAGTGAATTTTGAAAAATGTCCCCATAGAAACATTTCTTTTCAGCAATTAAAACAGTTACTAAACTAGTATGTTCATCGTGAAAGATGCGTTTTTTACAAATCAACGTAATTTACAACCACGCTATATTTCTGCGTCTACTGTACACTGCACAAGTACCAAACGAAATTACAATATGATGATCGTTAACATTTTTCGTGATATAAAATAAGTGCATTCAGAAACTTCAGCGTAACACAAAAGGATATTATTTCGAACACCTCTAAAAATCTTTTAAAAAAAGAGCTAAATCGCGATAATATTTTCTTCGCTAAACCAGCCACATAAGCCTAAATATATTTAATAAAAATGAAGCATACAATTACGATAAAAATGATTAAAGCTATTGTGTTCGTTAGAAATGTATAAAACGCAGGCGTTTGTGGCTGATTATATCGCTTTGAAATATTACATTTCATTGCGTTTATAATTTCTATTAAGTTACACGAATAACGATCGTTATTTCTCTCGGCTCGAGAAAGAAGAGAAAAAAGAATCGCCGAATCGAGACACGTACACACGAAAATGCAATTATATATAAAATACCATACACGTCTATAAAACTACTCGAATCCCTGGTTGTGCAACCAGGACAATTGAATTTCGTTCAATTCTATCCCCGATGGCTCTGCTTTTCCGTCGAAAAGCGAAACCGATTTCTTTGTACCTTTAGCAGCGTTTCCTGGCGGAAACGGCTTCAAAGGTACACGTATTACAAAGACTTCTCTCATAAGGCACGCCACAGAAATACAATACTCTCGCCAGTTAGAGTAAATATACAAAATTGAATATTCAAAAAAAAAAAGTTCCGATCGTCAAAGTTCCTGAACATTCTCTCTCTCTCACTCTCCCTCTCTCTCTCTCTTATTCTAGTTGTACCGATCGTTGTCACGCAGTCTTCAACAAGGCACTTCTTTTCCTGTTTGTTTAATTCTTTGCGAATACACGAGATGTGTGTTTAAACGAAAAGCTGCGATGTTCGGAAACGTAGGCACGAAACAAGAGGAAAACAGTTCCATTTCATAACAAAAGTTACTTTGGTAATGACTAGGTCATGCACTATCGCTACGATATACCGTGTGTTTGTGTGTTTGTGTGTGTCTTCACTAATATGTCATGCGATTGGCTTGGCTTCCGAGAACGATAGCGAAGGAAAAAAAAACTAGACGTCTCGTTATTATGGCTATTTCACGCGTCGAGTGAGGGTGCGTTTACAATCAACTCGACGCCATTCAATTATTCGTGATTCAATTTGGTAATGTTTAATTGAACGTAGTTCGATTTGGTGCGATTCGACTCGACGTTATTCTACGTGATTATATTTCATTTCACACGGATCAATTCTACGAGATTCAATTCCACAAGGTTCAATTCTACGCGATTCAATTCCACAAGGTTCAAGTCTACACGATTCAATTTTGATTGGTTCAATTCTACACGATTCAATTTTGGATGGTTCAATTCTACACGATTCAATTTTGGATGGTTCAATTCTACGTGATTTAATTTCCCGCAATTCAATTCTACTCGACTTCATTCCACACAGTTCAATTCTACGCGGTTCAATCCCACAAGGTTCAATTCCACACGATTCAATTCTACACGGTTCAATC
Organism: Megachile ligniseca; assembly: GCA_945859555.1. Classification (NCBI taxonomy): domain Eukaryota; kingdom Metazoa; phylum Arthropoda; class Insecta; order Hymenoptera; family Megachilidae; genus Megachile; species Megachile ligniseca. The sequence continues at coordinate 6,425,760 of OX243792.1, forward strand.
CCACAGAATTCAATTCTTCACGATGTAATTCTACATAATTTAATTTTACGTAATTCAATTCTACTCGACTTGATTCCACGTAGTTCAATTCTATACAATTCAATTCCATGCGGTTCAATCTCACATGTTTCAATTCTACATAATTTAATTTTATGTAATTCAATTCGACATGGTCAATACTATGCAATTCAATTTTACACGGTTTTCAATTCTGCACGATTCAATTCACATGGTTCAATTCTATACAGTTCAATTTTTCGCAGTTCACTTCTACATAATTTAATTTCACACGATTCAAATTGACACTATACAACTGGACTTGGATGTGACTTCGATCGACATTCAATTTTCCTCGACGTAAATCAATTATTCGCGATTCAATTCATCTTACTAGAGAAGTACACGTCTTTTGGAACACTGATCTCGCTCGACAATACATATTTATAGCAGACACCACTATTTTACATGACTATAGTATGCAACTTTCTAAAATAAGAAAGAAATTATATTTAAAATTTTGTTAACGCTTGTTTAATTGTTTATGAAAAATATAAAACCATAAATGCATAGTAGCATAGTGTACAAGTACGGAATTTATAAAATTGAGGGTTTCAATTTCAGAACCTCTGGTAGTGTAATATTCTTTTTTTCAGTTTTTCTACCCTTCTTTTATTTTGTACTAAAATTAATACCTAAGAAAAATTAATTAAAAAGTTTTTGATATTGCAATATTTTATGTTTTAAATGTCTCTATAGTATATTAGCCTATTATTGAATAAATTGTATCTTCTCGTGTTTCTTGACAAATGAGATTAAAAAAGCAAATTTGATTATTACAAAATTTAATTAAATAATAACACACTATTTCAATTCTTTTGCTAAGGTTTAACATACATGTTTTGAATCAACTTTAATAAAAAGTTAGAGGGTGCAGAAAAAAGTAAAAGAAAAATTCCATGCTACTGATCTCGAATTTACAACCCTCGGTTTTATGAATTTCATACTTTTCCACCAGACAACAATACATTAGAAACCTTGTGCTACTCTCAAATAATTAAATATACATTACAACTTTAAATTTAAATTCCTTCCTTATTTTTGAAAGTTGCGTGTTACGATTTTACAAAATTGTTATTCCTACTATCCACTATAATCATGCAAAATTGAAACAAAATCGATGTTCCTAAGATCATGCACTGCCCTAGAGGGCATTTAGATGCTAAATTTAAATATGACAAACATTTGTTTACATTCAGCTATTTAATATGTTAAATAATTTATTTGATTGTTTATTCTAAACGCACCCTCACGCAATACACGTACACTCAACTGCAACGTAGATTTCCTTTCATTTAGGGGAAGTATAGGAGAAAGAAAATCTAAGTTAGAATATCCCTAGGATCTCTCAGAGTTCTACTTTAGCACTCTTTGAGTTTTAGGCTTTCCCAAAATTGAAGATTATTTCTATATTTACTTTCCTCTATTAGCCGTTGCACACTAGACATTGCATACACACAACACTGCACATGCTTTAATTAAATAAAACTGAACAATAAATACATATTTCAATAAAACTGATTTCATAAAATATACGATTAAATAAAATACAGGACGTCCCAATAAAATGTATACTAAAATGTATACTAAAATGTATATTAAATGTATATTAAATGTATATTAAAATCATAAACACTCAAAATGACCACTATTAACATCAATGTGTTGATGTATCTACTATATTTACTATTTTAGTATGTTTAATAATGTTTAATATAATTTTTGTTTTATATTAATACTTAAAAAGTATATCTTTTATTGGCACACCCTATACATACATCTTAATCAGACTTCTATTTTTATTACCTAATAAAATATTCGGTGCTGAAAAGATTATATAAACTAGGAAAAGTCTTTCATGATGTAGTTTCAATTTTGGAAGAACCTAGGCAAAACCTGAAGAGAACCTAGAAATAATCTAAGAACCCAACAACAAAGATAGTCCTCCCCTAACCTTCCCTTAAACTAAGGCAAGCCTAAATTGCCTGAGATTGTACATTAGAACTCTATCGAACTATCAAAAAAATAAAGCAAACGCGCTCGAAGCTGATCCCCTCACTATAGATCTTGCATCGTTCATCGCTCGCAAGCGTTTCACGCTTTCTATCCTGCCCTGTTTCTCCAAGATCCACCTCGGAACAACGTTGTAGCGTTGAGCATAACCCGGAAGAGAAACTAAATAACGATAGAACAAGTATAGTTCGCGCGTCACAACATGAGCCCCGGTAAAACACTAAAAAAGTTGCAGCTTTAGCGAAAAACATATTCCTCAAGGACGAACAATTGGTTCCAGCTGTCACACCAGTCAGATCGAAAAACAAGGAAAGGATTTGCTTCACTAGAGTTCATCTTGTGACGGGCGCACATGCATAAAAAAAAGAAAGAACAAACGATTCAATCCCTACGCGTGGAAGATAAGATACGGAAAACAGTAGTATATCTTTCCTTCGGAAGATCGTCGCTTCGAGGAACGCTTTAAAACCGGGAAGACTAACAACCCCGTTCAAAATCGTGGCGAAAATTAAAACTGGATGCGATAATTGCTAGGACGCGGTATTGATCTCGCTTTCGAAGGCGGCAACGAGGAGGTGGACGCTTCGCTGCTGGCGGTTCCTCCTGAGTCGCGTCCTCCGCTCTTGCTGCTGACGGTGCTTCCGGTGCTCTGCCCGCGGGAGCCGGTCTGCTTCCTCAGGGTGCCCTCGCTGAGACGACCGTACTCCCCGATACGACGAGACGGCGGCGGAATCAGCGAACGGCTCTGGGTCTCCCTGAGCTTCGTCTCCGAGCCGGACGGTTGTTTCTTGCGGACATTCTCCGCCTGCAGACGCTCGTACTCGTGGCCAGCCGCTGTAGACGGCTTCTTCAGCGAGCTGCTGGCAACCAACGGCTCCGAACCGGACGACTTCTTTCGACGCTGGGTCTTCGTGTCGAATCTGCCGTACTCGATGGTGCAGTTGCTCGGTACCTTGATGCTCGCCGCGGTATCCAGAGCCGGACCCGGGTCCGACTTCTTGCGGGTCTCCGTGTCGCTCAGACGACAATAACGGGAACCTGTCGTCTTCAGGTTCTTCGGTGGCCGCGGTAACGAGCTGGGCGGAAGACTACCTGCACGACGTGGCTCTCCCTCCTGCATCCTTTGCCTCTGCGAGCTTCTTCCCTGCTTCTCCAGCAGCATCATGTCCTCCGGCTTACCGTCCGACAGTCTCGACACGGTACCCTTCAGCCGTGAGGATGCACTCGAGAACTCCATGATACCTGGCGACACCTCGCCCCCGGAATCGTCCAGGAGGCGACTCTTGCTCGAGGCGGTGCTCGAGGTACCTGTACTATCTACACCCGCCAATAATGGCTTGGGTATTTTTCCTTTTCGCGACGCAGTGCCTGGATTAGAGAATCCTGGAAAACAGCAAAGTGCCCGCTGAAACAAGAGAAAAAAACACACCCGTTTTGGAGAGGAGATCCGGGACCTGGAACTGGGTTAGTGCTCGCCACAACAGCGCATGCACACTCTGGAATCACTCGGGATAGGTAAGCTGGTCACGGGTTAGTTTGGAGCAAAGGAACAGGTATATGCTGTTTTTCTTTCCTTTCCTGGTTTCGTTTCTTTTGTTTAAGGATTAAACGTTGCATAACATCATTGTTACATGGTTAATTATAAGACAAAGTCAATGGCACACAAAAATTTGTATTAGTTGACAAACACAGTTTACTGTATTTGTGAAATTCAGAAGAATGAATAAAGAATGCATCGTTTACATATTATGAAAGTAGGAAATAAGATAGTTGATCACACATTTTCACTTTTATTTTTGTCTTAGTATTTTCCATACGCCGAACTAACAATTACAAATTGCAAATTTTATATTGTAAACATAACCTTGAAAATGTATTATTTACATACTTATATTAACACCCCTGTAATCATATGTCCTTTCTGACCAACTATCTCCTCTCCCCTATTGTTTCATAGCAGAGTTTGCTTTTTATTTGCATCCGAATAAAATAAATTCAGAGAATCTTCAAATTTTGTACAAATTGCTTAGCAGAAAATAAAAAGCTTACTCTATTCGTTGATAAAGCAAAATAAAAAAGAAATATAAAATACGTCAAAAAATTGAGACACACGTTATGCAAATATTGACAACCAAAAACACAAGATAAAAATAGTTGATGTGTCATAACATTTATTTATTATAATTTAAAACCATTCAAGCAATGAATCACCAAATCTTGCACAAAACGTTTAAAAAGAAACACATCAACTGCCTTCACTTACATGATAAAACTCAAATATAACATTTGAATACCTTTGACCGTACAATGTGTATTTTCATAGTCTCCTGTAGCTATGAAGCTAAAGTAAACGCTAAAGAATCCAACATATAATCGCCGAAAAAATTAAGATACTAATACGTAAAAACAAAAGCAGACTTCTATAAAATGTAATAAGAAAAGATTAAACATAAAACAGAGTTTTGAACTGTTTTACAAAGTTATTATTATAAGAAACTAAATTTAATCGCGACGAATTATTTTCGCGTGTATAAAAAAACTTATACGTTTACTTGGATGTTGCATACCTTACTAAGTAGCTGGGAATCTAGTTCTTTTAACTGATCGTCGAGACTTTTATTCGTCTGTTCGAAACTGCCCTGCTTCCTGTATTTATAACTGTCCGTGACGCCATACGAACCGGTACTTCCGTAACCACTGCCGCCTCCTAATACACTGCTCACTTTAAAAGCAACAATATTGTTATTTTCAAATTCACTGTTTTAAAGAAAAAGTTCCTTACCGAGTTCTGGCGTGGTTGTTAATGCGGTATGATGATCCGCTGACGTACTTGAATGAGACGAATGAGCAGCAGGGTAGCTACCAACACCGCTACTGCTGCTACTATCCTTATCGTATGTATGCTTCTGAAGAACTCTGATCATTGCATCCCTTTCGGCTAATTTTGATTCTAGATCTTTCATTCTGTGAAAAATAAACAAGATAGTATTAGCTCAATCATGTTCTAATCCAGTAATAGACAGGTGCCTATCAAATGTCTGAAACTTGGATTTAGGATTAAGACCTAGGACTTAGAGAGAGTGTTAAGACTTAGATGAACCCTAAGTAAAACTTAGGACCTAAATGAAGCCTAAGAGGAATCTATAAAATATCTAGTAAAGGTGTTGGAGAATCAAGAGATACCTAGGATCTAGGGAGAGTTCAGTAACAGGAATATCACTGTTCTACTTGATACGTGTAATTCGTACAAACATTACCTAGATTCTAGATCAGCCAATTTTTTCTGTGCAGCATGCACCTCGTCCATATGTCGCATTTTCTCGGAGCGTGCTTCAGCAATTAGTTTCTCGGCATCTTGGCTCGTTTTTTCTAACGCAGCTATCTTCGCGTCCCTGCTCAAAGTAACGTATTGTAATCAATGTCCATATAATTGATAAAATTATTAGTTGAATGTAGAAACATACTTTGGTAGACTAGCTGCGTCAATTGCAGCCTGTCTCAATGCGCTCTCTTCGAGATAACGTTGTTCCCATTTCGCAACATCGCCCTCGAGTGACATAATTTTTTCGTCTCTTTCGCGTATTCTTCGTTTCAATTCTGCGATCGTTTCTCCATTGGACGATTGTTCATTACCATTGACACCACCCCCGCCTCCGCCGCCGCCACCTTCTCTTAATTCTCGTTCTAATTGACCTCTCAACTGTCGTTCTGTCTCTTCTCTTCTGTCACTGGACGCTTGAAGAGAAGACAGAGCTCGTTGAAGTTGGCCCACTCTTTCTACGTATACTTGTTTCTTACGACTCTGTAAAGAGTTGTAAACAATGTAACTACTGATCCGTGAATATTAAATTATTTTATTGGATATAAGCAACTTACCTCTTCTTCAAGACGCACGACGTTCCCCTGCGCATTAGTGAGAGCAGTATCTAAAATGTCGATGTGCGTACGTTGTTCTTGTAATGTCGCTCGTTGTGCTGCCAGTTCGATTTCTTGTCTTTCTTTCGCTGCGGCTAACTCTTTATCTAAAATTAAAATAACCACAATTATGCGATAATACTCTCTTAAACATTCAATCTTTGTTCAATTATGTAATGATAAAACGTACTTTGTGTAATCAATTGTCCAATTAACAATTCCCGTTGCGTCAATTCCTTTCTCATAGATTCCACAATTGGTGGACTATCGGTACGCGCTGATAATAGATCTATTTGATCTCTCAATGCTCGATTTAATTCGGTCAACCGTCTGCAGTCGTTTTGCAGCCTTAATCTGGCAGCTCGTTCCAATTTTTCTCTTCGTTCGCTCGATGCCGCCAATTCTTCGTGAGCCCTATGCACCTTTGCTATTTCTTGCTCCAACTTTTGCGATTTAGCAACTTTGCTATAACACCGTTCTAATTCTAATTTTAAGGCACTGTTTTCTTGAATCACGATTTGGATCATCTCTGATGGTGGCCAAATTTCACCAGCTGCAGATTCTGTTTCCTCCCTACCTTTCGTTTGTGGTCTACGGAAATACGGGAAATAAAATATTATTTATAATAAGAAATCACTGGGAATTAACTAACTTCAATAATCGTTTCAATTAAATCACCGTGGGGAAGTAGCTCGTAAATTGTAGTTATCGATATCGGGTTTGCCAATTCTGGATAAATCAGGTTGTGATCTTGATAACGTCAATTTCTCCATTGGCCCAAGAAGTCTGGACTTATTTTTTAATGGCAACAAAACAGACATGTATGACGGTGGTGGTCTATCTTCGGATTCACTGTCATTTTGTTTTCCTCTATCGCCATCTCTCACTCTCATGTCAATATTCCCTCCATTATTTGTCAACTTACTATATGATGGTACTTTAACCTCTTTAGCAAGATGTTTTAATACCTGCTTATTTTACACAAAATAAAAAACGTTTGAATTAAAAATAGGGTTTAAAATGATTTAATTACAAGAAAATTTGTTCCATACTTATAGCAATGCTAATATAATAATCACCTGTGACTGACTAAGGTAATCATCTGGGATATCTGTAATTTCTTGACATCCTCCATTATTAGGTTGTTCATAAACATGATCTTCGTGAGATAAATTTGATAAAGATTGCATGGTAGGACTATTCGAATGTCCTTTTCCACTACCATCACAATATAAATAACCCACATCTCCATGTTCTCTCACCACACCTGACAATCTGGAATCAAATAATTAGTATCTATTAAACACCTGTAGGAAATATATCTTGCAAATATTTTTTATGATATACCAAAGTGTGCAAAGTATAATAATTGCTGATTTATATTACCTTCCAGATGGTATCCATGAACTGTCATCGTTAGCATTATGTATGATGAGTGTGTTGTACGAGCTTGTAGACACATCTAAGCTACTTCTATTTGAGCCCACACTGGTTCGATTACTTAAATTGTCTTTCAAACTATTCCTATTAGAGCCATTGATACTATCTTTGAGGCTATTTCGATTAGAGCCATTCAAGTTCTCTTTCAGACTGTTTCTGTTTGATCCGTTTAAACTATCCTTCAAGCTGTTTCTGTTGAGCAGGTTACCCTAAATCACAATAAAAGAGTTTACATTGATTTCTTTTTGATAATGTTTAGTATAAATTAAAGTATCAAAAAATAATACCAATGTACCAATTATTACTGAAGAAAAATAAAGATTATTATTAGTTAATAAATGGTTATATTCACTTGTATATTTGGTATGTTTTCCTTATGACTGGAAGATCTAGACGGACTTTGCTGTTGATTTTCTTGACCCTGTGGCTCTTGACGTGCTGTATGCCTTATAACGTATCGATCTTCATTGGTTAAATTCTCATTAGATGTCGAAACATCAGTTTCACTGCCACTTAAACTTTGTGGAAGACCACCTATCAGATATAAGTCATAAGAAAACTGTTAATTTCAAAAAGCATATCACACCCTTATGACAAAAGTGACACAACTCGAAAAGGTATGGTTTTCTGAAGAAGCAAAGCACTGTTTTTGAAGGAAATAAATGTGTGTTTACTTTCACCTGTTTATTGTTATTACTATTATTATCATGATAAAGCACATGTACAGAATACAGCACAGTGTCACGTAAATCAGGATGATCACAATAACTGTTCTTTAACAACCAAATTATAAAGATAAATAAATAAGATCCTCAAAATTGATCAAAGAATGTTTCTATAACCTTCTCATAGTAATAAGTTAAAAATTACACTTATAGAGTTGTGTTACTTTTGCCACAAGTGTGTGATATGTAATTTTAATCTTCTATTTATGTTGCTATTGTATTGAAAGTAGTATGAGGCCATAGATTTTAGAATAATCATTATACCTTGCATCGACAATTGCTTCCTTTGTATATTATTATTTGAAAATGGCAAGAATCTGCTACCTTGCTGTAGAGAACTCATTTTCTTATTTTCTCATTTAGACCTTTTGTGTTTTATCTGAAAATGTAATGTTAATCATATATCGCAACTGATTAATTATTAAGTGTACTACAATTTACAAATTTTACTTTATGAATGTAGTCTACTGCGCGTACTTACATGTGCAGCGTTAAAGAATGAATAAACTAAGATCTAGCAACAATTTTAAAAGGAAAACCAATGTACAGCATGTGTGCTTTCATTTAAATGTTCTTAAAAACCATTTCAAGCGATATTTAAGAGCACTTCACCTCAAAATTTGTAAAGAAAAATGTTCACTCTACATCCCTAAATATCAAAAACCACTGGGAACATGAAACCTATTCATGCATTCTAGTTGACACTACGCGGCATTCAAAAACGAGAAACAGAGAAAGAATTACGAGTAGTCCGCGTCTGAGAGAGAGACGAGGATGTTATAGTAATGGTAAAGCAGAGCACTCTGACAGAGGTGTCAACACTCTGGAATGTTGATAATCCGGAGATATTGGATTTTTCGTTGATGCGTAACATCGTAGCGGGAAAGCATTCGAGGCCTCGCGAACTCGATTCATCGGTGTACCGCAAATCTGAGAATATCGCTTTCGCACGAGATCCGAATATTTTTATAACTTGAAGTTGAAGGGTTGTATAAATAAACAAAAGAATAATCCTCGAAGTGCGTTCGACGAGGAGTTTTTTACAAGCCGCGTTATCGAAGCGCAAGTAGATGGTCCTAGCGGATCGTAGTCCAATTACTCACATTATACAAAGGTGCAAAAACGGGTCGAGTGTCGTAATTATTTCAATAAATTAGTACACTTTACTGCTCCACGCACGAGAAATAAAAATTGCTATAGTTCCCGCATTCCTCATCAGGGTGCGACGTATACGAAAGCGGGATACGCTCTTCCTGACTCTTCTAAACTTTCCCAACTTTTTTCTTCGCCTGTAGATGAATCACTAAAACGCAATGCACCCGGAATGTCATCTTTACATAGTTTTTTTACCCCACGTTACGATTGATACAGTAGTTCCTTTCTTTTTGGGAAATCACACGCATGCTTTTACATTTTATTCTTAAATAACAGGTTTATGTCAGGTTCATTGTCCGTACAAGATTCTTTATGATAGGCTTTTGCTTTATCGCAAAGTAGTTTTCGTTTTATTATTAGTATTATTTTGAATGTATAATTATGTTCAAAGGAAGATTACATCGTACTATGAATTTTGTTTACTACTGTATTTTTATATAAACAGTTAGGCCGTGTTCATTAGTGTAATTTAGCAGCAGTGTTGCTATTAATATTTCAGCAGTATTGATATAAAGTATATTGTAATCATTTTCTAATAGTTTGATTATATGGTAGCAACAGTTCGGGTAAAAAGCTCGATACAGTAAATATTATGATACTTGACAAAGTAGCAGTCTATTTTAAATATAGCTTAAGCAGTGGTTTTCAAACTGTGCATTTAAGGTACCCTCAAGTGCCACTGTTGGTGTTATAGGGGTGCCCCGAAATAATTCAATACTGGGATTCCCAAAGGACAGGTTCCAACTTAATTTTAGATCAGTCACACCAAATTATCTATTTTAGAAAGTGGGAATTCAAGTTTTAAACTTTATAACTTAAGAAATTTTGAATTTTGGATTTGTGAAGCTTATGAGAGTTGTTCTGATTTTAGGTGCTGTGGAAAAATTATGATACTCTAAGGGTGCTATAAACTAAAAAAGTTTGGGAACCACTGGCTTAACATACAGTATGTTTACATATGTGTATCAACTATAGTCCATTCAAGTAACTTATAGATAACATTTATCGGTCTTTAAACAATTGCAACACTTCTGTATACAGATCAAAAATGTCCAATACCCGACAATTAATCACGACCTTTAACAAAATGCAACAGTTGCCTAAACTTTTTAACCGTTTTAGCATGCATCGTCATATTTCAACAGCATTTATTTATAATGAATTAATAACAACCGCATCGTGTAAAACATACTCTGTACCTGGTAATCATATGTAAAACATTGACATACTTATTGTATACTGTATTTAGTAAGAGTGACTAAAAGTTCAACTATCTTAAAATATTTAAATAAAAGATATTAACAGTGGCTTAACTTTAGATTCTCATTAAATACTTTTAAAATTGTATATTATTTTAATTAATATGCTCCATTAATGTATAATGCTGTTTAGAATATATTTGACGTGTTATTTTCTAGTTCAATCAGCTTTGCACTTTTCAACTTCTACTGTTATTAATAGTAATTCAAAAACCATGAGTGAAGGCAAAACACACACATTTAATCTTAATTACAGTGACATTTTAGAAGCTCAAAAAGATGATAGTATTTTGATTATCGATGTTAGGGAGAAAGGGGAAATCGATGAAACTGGAAAGCTTCCAGGAAGTATTCATATACCAAGTGTGTTACAATACTTGAGCTTAACATTACTTGTCAGAACAGGAACTAATTATTAACTGTTTATCTAGTGGGAGAAGTTTCAAATACTTTGATGAATCTTTCTGAGCAGGATTTTAAAGAAAGATTCGATAAAAAAAAGCCTTCAAGAGATACAAAGATTATACTAAGTTGTAGATCTGGGAAAAGAAGTGGTATAGTTCAAGAGGAGCTACAAAAATTTGGATATGAAAAGTATTAACATAAACATAAGTTGATTATGATTCACTGTTTTACATATTTCGTTATTTAACATATTTGTTCATGTTTTAGTGCATACAATTATGTTGGCGGATGGTTAGATTGGGAAAGTAATCAGAAGGTATAGATTCATTGACAATTAATAATAGAACTTTATATACTCAAATATGTTTATTGCTAAACTATGGTTATTTTATGGAAACAATTAATCTTAATTAGCAACTTAAATATAATGAATTTTAATTAATATTTACATATACTTTAATACATGTATACATACATGTATGTATAAATATTTTATTGTAATCAAGACTGTATATACATTATATGATATTAAGTGAAAATAATCCTTTTGTACAAAATCATTTGTTTTTCTGTTCCTGTGCCAACTTTTGATTAACCATTTCTCGAAATTGTCCCAAGATAAGATTCTCTCTTTTCTGTCGTTCCTCTTTACTGAACATAGCCAATGCTCGTTTCTCGTCAGCAGAATAAATCTGGTTTTCTTTACGAATACGGACAGCCTCCATTCGGCGATGTCTACAGACACACAAAAATATTAAAACATGTATTAAACTTCACTATGATCCGATCAGTTTGTTTAAAATATAAGATATGTAAACATATGGTACCTGCTGCCACTCATAACATAGCCAACAGATTCATACGAGGCAATTTCCTCTGATGTAAGACCAATTTCACCTCTTCTAGGTATTCGTTTTCCTTCCGCAACATATGCAGCCATAGCAGCACCCTCTCCTGGCAACAGAGCTTTTCCAAAATCTTTAGCAGACAAAGTTACATGTGGTTTTTGAACTGGTCCTACTACACTTTCATCGCCACTCTCGTCTGAACTTGATCCTTTCTTAACCTTTGCTTTGTCATTAGCACCGTTCTTTTCTACCCATTCTAGTTCTTCAGATTCACTGTCAGAACTACTATCAGATTTCTTCTTCTTCTTTTTGCGTTTCTTCTTCTTTTCTTTCTTAGCCTTCTTTTCCTTTTTTAATTTTTTACTTTTCTAACATGATAAAAGTAAATAGAAGTTATAAATTAAAAGAATCTAAAGATAAAATTATTTTAGAAATGCATATTTAAAAAAATATATCAAATTCAGTACCTTTTTCTTCATCTCGTGTTTTCTTTTCCTGTCTCTTGCCACAATACTGTCTTTATATTTGTTAAGCTCCTCATCTTCGTCGGAGCTATATTAAATAGGTAATAGAGACGTATTTAAAATCATTAGTATTAAGTAACGAGGTAAGTAATTAAAATATAAATGAGTAAGAACTAAATGAAATAATTTCTTACTCTTCAATTCGCGTCGGGGATTTACCCCAAATTCTGTCAACACCACATAACCCAATTTGTTCTCTGTCACGTCTTCGCGCATCCATCGTCAAATTCTTTTTCATTGTTTATATTTTACCACAGATGAAGTATAGGATAGACCACTCATGCAATTATTGTTCGATCACATCTGAAATACCAACATTGTCGAAAACGTCATTTCCTGTAATTGACTCGTGCGTTCTCTATGTTTCAGAAGAGGTAATTGTAGGAATAACATTAGCATATTACTTATTTTACTTATGCACTAAATTTGTGTATATAAATAATGAAATTTATGATTTAATTATGAAACATTCTTCTACAATTGAATTTTACAATCAAGTTTGCAATTGTAATAAAGGCATTGTCGCGATTTAGTTTACCATAAAATGACAAAAAGGAATAGGGAAGAATAATAAAAGAGGCAATTACTTATTGTACAACAATTAATTTATAACTCAAAGTATTTTGAAAGCCTTGCCCTATATTCGAAAATTAAAAATACTTTGACTGATTCTGGCCAAATTTTACAAACAAACTCCTTTTTTCAAAAACAGCGGCGAAACACGTAAACTAATTGAAATAAATGCATGTCCAAATACGCATACTAGAATAATATAAAAAGTCATGTTTCATGACTTTTTGGACATATCATATTCCTTGGGGCATTCTAAAGTAATTTTTTATTATCTTCTGATCCATTTTATTGCCGATTAAGCCCAAAAAATCAATATTTATCGAATTCGGTTCAAAACGGTACAGGTGGCGCCATCTAGCGGCGAACGATGGAACTACAAAAACACAAAATTGCGATTTTCTCAAAAATTAGCAACTTTTCCGAAATTCTGAGATATACAAATTGTTCCTTATCGCCTACGGAATCCAACGAATACCCCCATGACCCGCTAGGACCATTACGAAAGAAATTAGAAAAATATAGCATTTCATGGACCAAAAAATTGCCGTCCATCTAGCGGTGAAAGTTGGAACTACAAAAATAGAAAATCTCGATTTTCTCGAAAACTAGGAACTTTTTCGAAATTCCAAGATATACAAATTGTTTCTTATCGCCTACAGAATCCAACGAATACCCCCATGACCCGCTAGGACCATTAGGAAAGAAATTAGAAAAAAGGTCATTTTATGGACAAAAAGTGCAGCGCCATCTAGCGGCGAAACAGGTGAACTAATCGAAAAAAACGTATGTCCGATCACGCATATAAGGGAAATATAAATATTGATTTTTTGGGCTTAATCGGCAACAAAATGCAACAAATGTTAATTAAAATTGGCTTAAAAAGTTCTCAGGAATCATAATATGTCCAAAATGTGGTGAAATATGACATTTTATATTTCCCTTATATGCGTGATCGGACATACGTTTTTTTCGATTAGTTCACCCGTTTCGCCGCTAGATGGCGCTGCACTTTTTGTCCATAAAATGACCTTTTTTCTAATTTCTTTCCTAATGGTCCTAGCGGGTCATGGGGGCATTCGTTGGATTCCCTAGGCGATAAGAAACAATTTGTATATCTTGGAATTTCGAAAAAGTTCCTAGTTTTCGAGAAAATCGAGATTTTCTATTTTTGTAGTTCCAACTTTCACCGCTAGATGGACGGCAATTTTTTGGTCCATGAAATGCTATATTTTTCTAATTTCTTTCGTAATGGTCCTAGCGGGTCATGGGGGTATTCGTTGGATTCCGTAGGCGATAAGAAACAATTTGTATATCTTGGAATTTCGAAAAAGTTCCTAGTTTTCGAGAAAATCGAGATTTTCTATTTTTGTAGTTCCAACTTTCACCGCTAGATGGACGGCAATTTTTTGGTCCATGAAATGCTATATTTTTCTAATTTCTTTCGTAATGGTCCTAGCGGGTCATGGGGGTATTCGTTGGATTCCGTAGGCGATAAGAAACAATTTGTATATCTCAGAATTTCGGAAAAGTTGCTAATTTTTGAGAAAATCGCAATTTTGTGTTTTTGTAGTTCCATCGTTCGCCGCTAGATGGCGCCACCTGTACCGTTTTGAACCGAATTCGATAAATATTGATTTTTTGGGCTTAATCGACAATAAAATGCATCAAATGTTAATCAATATTTACTTTAGAATGCCCCAGGGAACATAATATATCCAGAAAGTCATGAAATATGACTTTTTATACTTTGCCAATATGCGTATTTGGATATGCATTTTTTTCGAATTGTTAGCCCGTTCCGCCGCTAGATGGCGGTGCACCTTTTGTCCATAAAATGACCTTTTCTTTATTTACGTTTGTAACGCTTTTAGCAAATTATGAGGGTAATGTTTTAGTTTCCGTTGGTATAGCATACTGGTAGTATTTTTTGAGAAATTGCGCGCGCAAATGTAAATGTTAAAAACGTGTGGTGCTAAACTTTCAAAATATTTTTCTTCTTAATTATTTACTTTAATTAAATTCAATTAAATTGCAAAAGAAATATTGTTTATGTAAATTTAATATACAAAATCAACTAATTAGTATCTTAATGTAGTTTCTAAAATTATCTGTGTGAAATGTAAAGTGCACCAACAGCTATTTAAAAAAAAAAGATCATTCACGATAGCGCGCGAAATTTGAAAGGAATAAGGGTTGTATCTTAAGGGTATACAAAGAAAAATGAGAATAATTTCGAGACTTTATTTACCCGCTCGATGAAACACTCTGTAGAGAAGGAATTCGAGTTGAATTCCAATAATGTAGTATCAAAAAATGTGTGTTTTAATAAATATCAGTAAAAAATACATTACACAAAATATCTACAATGGTTACAAAGATCGATATAAAATTACATGTCTCTGAATGGCACCGACCATCCCAGACTTAATAAATGTACAAAGTAGCAATTGTCATCGTGTCTAATCGTACTGTTAGTAATATCTATAGTAATTAATAAATATTATAATTATACACTCCTCGTCGAGTCCTTTGATAGAAAAATATCCGCAACAATTTCGGTTATTTAGACCTAAACATCATGCATTTCCGAATAATATAATGTATACGTGGTCCAATAATATACCACTAAAATGAACATTATTTTTAATTACATAAACATTCAATGATTCATTGGAATTCAAGGAAATGTTTTTTTATAAAAGAGATTCGATAGTTAATACTTGCATAATATAACAAAGGTATGACAAGGCACTCTTAATAAGTCCATCATTTTTCTTTTTATTATTTTTTTACAACCCTATATCTGTACTCAAAAGTTAAGTCTTGAAAGGTACGTATACATATTTCCTCCATTAAGTCCTTGTCATTTGTTTTTTAAAATTCATTCGAATTTTGTTCAAGTATCGTTTACAATTACTCAGATATCCAAAATTAAGAAATAAAGGACATTTGCTAATTTTTATTTTTTTGTATACATTTTCAAATCTTGAAATTTGAATTAATAATTTTTCAATACTCTTTTCAACGAAGTTTATTCTATTTTGTACTCCTATAATTAAATTAGAAAATACACATCTTATTTACACATAATTAAGTAAATAATTTAATGGTTTTTGATTAAGAACAATTAACTCTGTATTGGATAATTTTTAAATAATTATGAACGATACTGCACGAAAGGGAGGAATATTAAATTTCTTTTTAGAATATTAAGTTTAACCAAAAATAGTACAATCACGCATTCGTCGTTTATAAATAAAAAATCGAGACAATTAGAAAACAATGTCATAAGTTCAGGTTAAAAACGAATTACACGATTTGTTCCCTTAGAATTATTACCTTAATACTTTCTCGTATTGTCGGAAAATACATCATAAATACAACGGATGTAGAATTAACGCCATTACGGAGTAAACTATTGTATTCGTTGGAATATAGGAGCACCATTTATTTTTGTTGTAATTTTTATGAGAACGAGTTTGAACCATGAAAACACTCATAAAAATTACAACTCTACCATATTGAATCAAGAAAAACATTGAACTACTGATAATTTTTAACAGATTCTAAACAAATCAAATTTTTTAATTCCAAATAATTCCAATCCTAATAGTACCTCATAAAAGTATCAATTTTTATTTAATTTTTGATTGCAAAATTTTATATTTAAATCAAGAAAAAGAAATTTATACATTTAATTTGCAAATTAAAATTTAAATTAAATATAAAATTGATAATATTTTTCAGTTCAGTCACTCAATGTTCTTGATTCTTTGACTAAACGTTTACTTACAACTCGTTTGTTTCTCAGTTCAGTTAAATAAATATATTTGTTCATACAAATGAGAGAAAAAGAAATGTTCAAAGGAAATCCATCGAGAGTTATCTTGAAACACTTAACGTCTAAGACAAAATCGATGCAGACATTTTGTCCGCTTAAATATTCAGGAAGGAAGCTCAAGTTAGAAAAGCACTTTGTCCCTTAAGTAAGTATACGTTTTCATAAATCTGGTACCGTTCAATATCATTATTTTGTTTAAAATATCTCTATGAATTTCTACTTTGCATATCCGGAGTCCACAAGATTTTATACAACTGTGTATAGTGGTTATTGTTACGCACTAATACTGTTTCGTACGAAATTACATTGTTCATTATAAATAGATCGAATAAATTGTCATACAATTATCGTACTCTTGTTACGTCAAATTAACATTAAACAGATTTCTTTTCTGCCAACAAGAGAAACGGATCCCTGTATTTTGTACTAAAACGCAACGCGAATTTGTAGGAAATTTTTGTACATTCGAGAACAACGTAGGCTTCCTCTGGTTACCAATATACTTAAATTTGAACATTTGCGCATTTCTCAATTTCTAAATTTTCACATTTATAAATTACTAATTTTCAAATTTTCAAATTTATAAATTACTAATTCTCAAAATCTCAAACTCCTAAAATTCTAAAGTACTAAATTTCTAAATATTAAACTTTGTAAAGATGAAAATTTGATAAATTTGTAAATTTATTAACAAATAATCGTAAATCCTTTACGACGCCATTTTGCTTAGGAAAGCCTACTATGTTCACCATTATACGCTTTCGTGTTCAAAGGAAAATTCAATGGATTTTCCTTTTGAAAATGTGGAAGAGATGTTTGTAAAATTCACCGAATGAATCCTCCTTAGATTACAAAATTGTTTATATACACGAACGTATGTATCAAGTTACAATATAGATATTAGAAATAACAACCCTTGCAGTAGCAGTTTAATATAGTAATAGATCATTGGTATCGTCGTGGATCTTCTTCATAATAATTATGATCATGAAGAGATGGAAAAGTATATTCGTACCTTCGCCTGTCTTGGAAAACCCGAAGAGAAACAGAAGAAAGATTGACCTATACCGTTATGATAAATAATTAACAATCCCTATAAGATAAGATGAACACGATTACACGTCTCAAGAATAGAACTTCTTGATTATAAATTGTTGTAGGCGATGTCAATGATATACAGAATCAAACGTGATTCACACTTTAATTCATCATTGTTCGTCTATTTAATTGGGCTGAAACATTTTACTTTCAGAATGAACGAAGATTGGCAGTGATTATCAAACTGGTCATCGAAATCGTACACTGAATCTATATAAAAATAAGAAACGAACTATATGTAATGGAGATCTCAGATAATCAATATTTAAAAATTTTCAACATTAATATACATTGTAAATAAATATTATCAATATTATTAACAATAATAAATATCGAAGACTCTGAAATATTGATAGTATAAGAAATTTTTCTAGTTATTGTTACTATTAGTTTTTTATATTTTTTAAATAGTTTGAGACAGAACAAATCATGTACATAATAAAAAATAATGTACTTGCACTAAAGAAAAATTAAAATCATATAAATCGTTTTATATCATCCAACTTTTCTAAAATGTTTTTAATTTTCAATTGTGTAAAAATACAGCTTAACCTAGTTACTAAAAACCAGTAACTAGTAATTATAATATTGATCATGTGAGGTCTCCTTAAGCGTTGTATTTTCTGACATGTTGTTAAACAGGAACACAGTACACTTTAACGAATAAAAACGTGTGTATAAATTGGTACATTGAGAAATGTAGCAAAATGTAGAAATCGAGTAACAAACATTCATTCTCTGCCATTTAGGCGTCATAAGATAACTATAAGAACAGCTATTTTGATCCTCAGTTTGTAGGTCAAAGTATGACTTTTTGCGCTTATGTAAAATCAATATAAAAAGTTTTTGATGAATTCAAAAAGGGGGACAGAATTTTATGGATTTATAAAAACAAAAGTAACGATTTAACACTTTCTACGTTGCCTAGAATTGAAATATTGTGTGTATTTATTTATAAGTTTGTAAATCAAAACGCTTCACGTTGAGAAACGCTTCAAATTTAAAATGTCTCAAACTTGAAACATCTGAAACTCTAGAACCTTTTAATTTGAACGTATGAGGCTTTGATGCCTCAAGTTAACGTCTTCTACTTGAACATTTGTAGACTCGAAATGCCCAAACTTTGAACCACTTAAAAAATTTAAAGTGCTTCAAACTCAAAACTCTACAAACCCAAAACGTTCGAGTCCCAATTCTGCATAAAATGCGCACTAATATCAATTGAATCCGATACCATATGTCCGCTAAGTTGGCGCTCGGAAACAATACGAGTCTTACCGCTCCGCGTGCCAACTTACCAGACACGCACAGTACTAACCCATTAACATCGATTCCACTTGTTCCGTTCACCCACCAAATATCCACACCTCGGTCCGCGGCGAAAGTATTAATCGATCCGCAAATATACTCCGAACACACGAAGAAGTAAACTATGATACATAAAGCTTCAAGTGGTCAACTTTCACCGGTCGTATACGATTCGGAACAGCAGCATACCCACGAATATCAGCCCCGTTCACGAGTGTCCTTTGAGCGACGAACGGATCAAACAAGAGCCTCTGTGTGGTAATGATGATAATGATGATGAATGTGTTCGTGGACGTGTTTGCGACCGGAGCTGGCAGCCGCGTTCTGCGAGAATTCTCTCTCCAACCAACGGACAACCTGGACCATGGCTCTGGCCTGATCCTGTTCTCTGGTCGCGTGTTTCAGCTGGTGTTTCTTGCTCGATTTACCGCACTGCTGTTGCTGCGTTTGCCCGAACTGCGTGGTCGTCTCGTTACGCTGAACATTATGATTGTTCGACGGTGTCTGATTGATCGGATGCTGACTGTTCGGTATCAGGTTACCGACATTGCGATTGGTCGTGGTTGTTTGGTCGTACGCATTGGGATTGCTACGAGGAAGAACTTGAGGCTGCACGTAGGCTCGAGGTGGCTGCACCGCGGTGTTGTTCCTCTGAAGACCGTACTGCGTCCGGGATTTCCTCAGATTACCCCGTGACTTCGCCGGCACCTTGGAAAAGGTCGTGTAACCCTGAGGCTTTTCCCGTGTCGGCTTGTGGTACGCAGTCGGCGTAGGCTGAGGCTCCGATGGCGATCGACACTCCTGATTATAGTGCGTCGCAGACTCGACGTGAGGAGCCTGTGATGGAACGCGCAGTTGCTCGTTCTGATGCCGTTTCCTGGAACGATCGGTTAGGTTAGGTTTTTCTGTGCCGGTGACATATTTTCTCGAGCAGACATGTCAGTCACGTGACCCGCTGAGTGAGCTGCGGCCCGACAGAAAAGATATGATTGGTCAGTTTTTAATGTTAGTAGAAAGTTCGTGTAATATTATAGTACAATTAAAACGTATAAGTAACAAAAGTCAACCCTTCAGATTACAAGTAGATTTGTTTCAATTAAAATTGTGAGGTACATGAATTTAATTAACGACAGGATACTGAGACCCTGTATAAATACATGTATCACTTTACATTTATACACATTAGTATCTCTTTATATGTATGCACAGTCACTTTACATGTATATACATGTATGTATCTTTGAAGGGGTTGATTGCAAAATAAGGTGGGTCTTTTATCGTTCAAAGCAGATAGAATTTTCCACGTGATTTAAAGAGAAAGCTACCTTGACGTATGAAAACTGAGGTTATTCTTTTCCATGTTCGCCTGAATGATTTCCAAGAGTTGTTGCCTTTGTAGGGCACCACTGCGTTTTCGTTGATTAGTCGTGAGGAGAGGCGCCAAGGGGGAAACTGCTGGGGAAACGTCACTGTCGTCGCTGATATCACCCTCGGAGCTATTGGAATAGGGTGACGGTAAATGAGGTACGGGCCCCACCCTTCTGCGTAATTCCTCCTGCTTTATTCGATTCGTTCGCGCGTTTTCACCCTCATCTTCGCTGTGAGTGTCCACTTCTTTCTGTTCGTTCTGAATAAAATAACAAACAGAAAAAAATGTTATTTTCATTTCTCGCTGTTGGTCAGTTTTTATACAAAAAATTATTTATGTAATTTATACATTGTTATAGCATATATTATAATTATAATGTTTTAATAATATATAATAGTTTATATTATAACTATGATATCTTTATAATGAATGATAGTACATAT
The DNA here is from genome assembly GCA_945859555.1 of Megachile ligniseca. Classification (NCBI taxonomy): domain Eukaryota; kingdom Metazoa; phylum Arthropoda; class Insecta; order Hymenoptera; family Megachilidae; genus Megachile; species Megachile ligniseca. Next base: position 6,446,733 of record OX243792.1, read on the forward strand.
TATGTGTATAATTATATACTTTTATATATGTATGTAATATTATATATTATAAAATGAGATCTTATCATGGCTACTAAAAGCAGTGTAGTGTTATGTGAATTTTTTCAAAATTGTCAAATTTTCCACACATCTGTATTTCAAAATTTTCAAATTCTCGAACTTCTATATTCCAAAATTTAAAGTATTTAAATTTCTATTCTGAAATAGTTCCAAATTCCTAAATTTCTAAATTAAAAAATTTTCAATTTCCCAAATTCCCAAACCCTAAAATTTGACATCCCAATATCAAACCCCTCAAATCTTCAAACCTTTCTAAATGACCCAAATTCCAAATTACAACAAACTCCCATTAAAAAGCACTTCCTCAACCTACATCTATTACCCAGAAACATAAAACATATTAACGTCAAAACTACTATCGAATAAAACGGTAGCTCCATCAATCTAGCAATAACCGCAACTACAGCAACACAATCGGCCATAAAAAACAAAACATAAAAAAGAAGATTTGCGCGCATGGTTCGAGATCAATTAAAAAGGAATAAAACCGTTGACCCGCGCAGTTTCCATCTGGCCATAAATCTCGAGACGCATAAATGATAAATCCGGCTGTAGCTTCTAGAATTGTCGGGTTACGAAAGAGGGACGCGTCGGCATAAAAACGAGACTCGAATCCTCGCCTCGCAAGGGCATCAATCTTACCTGGCAACGGTGTCGTAGCACCCTTCTCCTTCTAGGAACTCTGCGTAAACCGTGCGCCGTTGTTGTTGTTGTTGTCGTCGTCGTGTGAGCGGCAGCGGCGGCCGTCGTATTGTTGCAGGACGCGTGCTTCAAATGGCAGCAGGACGAATTTCCGGAAAAGCTGGTGGTCGGCTGCGAAGAAGCGTTCAAACAGCCGGTCCTTGGCTGGCTGCTCCTCTGATCCGGCGACACAGTCAATTTCACCTTAATCGTCTTACTGCCGCACGGCGGTACCTGGATGGAAGCACCCAGGGTATCGTAAATGGTAGTGACCAAGCCAGCTATGTCGTCCTTTGTTATCTTCCCGTGGCCGTCGAAGTCGTACAGGGTGAACGAGAATTCTTGCCGCTTTCGGTCGCCTTCTGCTACCGACACGTCGCATTCGAATTCCTGGATTCGGGATAAAACGTATTTACTGATGATTATTTGTATTTAGTACTGATTATTCGGATTTGTTGCTGATTACATGAATTTATTGCTGATTATTTGTACATATTGCTAATTATTTGTATTTATTATTGAGTATTTTTATCTGTTGCTGAATATTTATATTTGTTGCTGAGTATTTGTATCTGTTGCTAAGTATTTGTATTTGTTGCTGAGTATTTGTATTCATTATTGAGTATTTGTATGTGTTTAAGTACACTTGTAAATGTAAATGTAAATAAACTAGTAAATGTTTACCGAATACACATTTTATTTAATATAATTGCAAGTGATAAAAAAAATACATATTCAAATCCTCATTTGAGGATCGCAGTAACAAGTAGGTTAATAATACCTCGAAACTGAGTTGCTTGGTGGTACTAGCACTCGGTTGTTCGTCATTTCCGGTGGCCAGTGTGGGGCTGGTCGAAGCGTCAACCGCGACCTGCGGTGTTTCAGTTTCCAATAAAATTGGTTGTGACGCCGGTGGTGAACCGCTGCAAGGTGCTGAGACACCAGCAAGAAGTTCTTCAGAGTCGCTACCTTCCGTGTTACCAACAACTGCAATCAAAAAAATCACTAATATTTCATTTACCGTTGATACGATAGAATTCGATCAGGTACTTATTAAATCCGAAAGAAATTAACAATGGCGGGATAAACAAGAAAAAATTCATTCTGGATTTAACCTTTAACGATTACTTATAGGATATGGGTTCACTTATAGAAAAATATGTATAGATTGACTTAATATGTATAGGTTACTTTATAGAAGAATAGGTATAAGTTATACCTTATAGAAAGTAAGTACAGATTAAGGTATACACTAACTTCTGGAAAAATAGTCATAGGTTCACTATAAACATATAAAAATAGACTACACACTCCACTACAAAAGTTGTGTCTGACACTTGAATTAAAATGATAATAATAAAATTTAAGAACTTTTTAATTGTATTTTATTTTTTATTTTTTTCCTATATGTCTGTGTACAGAACTATAACAATATTTATTAAATTCAAGGTCATTTTATTAACCTTGAAGACATAAGTGACAATAGTTAATTTTTTATGAATATTCCAGACGAGATAAATTTTCTATATGTCCAGAGATGTGCAAGTGATAAAATCCGATAAGCTACCCCTTTTTAGGTTAATCTGCAAACTATCCGCTATTATGGTGATTTCTTGCTGACTCGCCATTGATCCAACTACATTATTCAGGGATTAATAGACTTTTTAATACTGGCGTTTATTGATATTCGTTACTTGCGAATTGTAATTAAATTGGAATCAAGTTTGTGGAATTGATATGGAGGAATATTGCAGTTATAGAAAATTTAGAAATTTGGTCATTTGAAATTTTAGAAAGTCTCTAATTTAAAAATTTTAAAGTATAGAAATTAGAAAAGTTAAAAATATAACAATAATCTATCCAAACAAAATAATTCACTATTTTTTGAATAAGATTCCCCTCCATGTCACTTAATTCCCGCATTCAAGAAGTTTCAGCTCTCTCATTCTTTTTTTTAAAGATTCCAGTGATCCTCAAATGAATAAGTAAACTCAATCGGGCCGTAGTTCAGAAAATACGATCGTAAGATCGTTTTGGTGCTCCGTTGTGTTTATTTTCGGTCGTTCTATGTTACATCCCCTTCAAAATAGTCCCGAAATACTTCCTACAGTCCATAACTTAAGTACCGAGTAGCACTCTGAGTAACTGACTATAAATACGGACTTTACCCCAAGGCGGATGTTACTTTGATACCTTTGAGATTCTAATTTTTGTTTACGAGGGATACGAGGCGCTCAACCATAGATAACGGTTTCATTCTCTTTGATGAGAGTTTCATGCTCCAAGCAAATAAAAGGGATTCCATGAACGTACTAGAAAATATTTTCGGATATACTTTAACGCTTTTACAGCTGGTTCACTTGTTGCGATTCGAAAGCTAAATATTGTAAACGTACCTTCATCTGAAAAGTATACAAGGTTTAATGGCCGCCATTTTATATATTTCTGATGATTTAATAAAAAAGAATTAATCCCTGTACTTAATTGTAAAATTAATTTTTTTAAATTACAAAATTTTATATATTTTTAAATTTCTGTAGAATGTGGATTGAACAGGTCGCCATTTTGTTTTATTTAAATAATTAAAAAAGGGACGTTTCAAATGAAAGTTCATTTGTATGAAAAAAAATTCACTGGTATAAGACCTTTGAACCTAACAAAAAAATTAGGTCAACTTGGGTTTTTTAAAATGGCTGTAGGTCTTTTACACGATTCACATTTGTATTTTTTGTTTACTTCAAGACGAGTACAAAAACGAATAATTAATTTGCAGAAAATAGGAAAATGTCTTACACAAACATTTTAAATCCTTTTCTGCAATATACAGTATAGCATAACTTTATTTATTTATTTTTTTTAATAATTATAAAATACATTCCATAAATAAAAGAGTAAGATACATCTTTAATTGAAAGCGTCTCTACATTTTAAATTGCTGTGCGTGCAAGCACATCACGTTCGTTTTACGCCATTTTCTTTTTATATGGTTCCTTTTTGCACGATACACACCGCAGCTTGTAAAAACACAGCCAGGTGTGTGTTTTTCTTTTCATGTTATTAAACTACATACTCAGAATATCAACTTGGTACAATAATTTCATAATATTTATTTGTGAAACAAAATCCGAGAGGGTTGGTTACCATAACCAGTCCATAACATGATATTATGTTGCTGAATTACAACTTTCCTTCGTGTAGTTTTACTAATATAAGACGGAAAGTATATAATTTTGTTTTAGAATTCCATGTTCAGGATAGAGAAATTAAAAAAATGATAAAATTTCATAATCTCTTTAGGAATGTTTTATTTTATATTATTATAAAGGCAGAAATAACCTAATTGTTATACTTTAATTATTTTAAATTGACAAAAATTAAAAAGTCTAGAAAGATTAATATAACACATATACAAGAAAAAAAAGAATGTATTAAATTGACAAAAATAAAAAAAATTGTAAAATAGTTAATATATCATATGTACAAGAAAAAATGTACATACACATGTATCTATCAGTTCCTAAATAGGTTACAGTTTCAAGTATTCTTTGTGGATGTGAATTAAATTTTTTGTTACACATTTTGTAATTAAATTGTTCTAATTCCTTCCCAAAAAAATGTACCTGCATATGATAAAAATATACCTACACATGGTAAAAAATAATGTAACATCTTTAGATAGAAATGCACTTTATTTTAAATTAAACTGTGAACAATGTAAATTGCACCCTAAGTACATGATGTATATTTGACGAATTTTATTGTTCGACGGATATCCGCAGGAGTGGGGTTGAACGAATTAAGGAATATGTACTAAAAGGGACGAAGGAGAGAGAGAACGTAACATCCATTTACAGCGTTTATTTCAGAAGCATCGTGCACTGCACTCGAAGGAAGTGTAATGTATCTATAATGTGTCTGCATTAAGCCGCCATTTTACCGTTACCTAGACGGCGTGTAAAAGCGTTCTACGGAAATGAAACGACTGAAAAGAAGCCTTTGCGCAACAACCGCGTGTATAAATGGACATCCACGAAACGCAGCGAGATGCGACACGACGTGTTAACGCGTTGACTGCCATGAGGGTCACCGTGAAATTTGATACAATGTGATAATTAGAAAAAAAGCGAACTCATGGTCATGTAACTAAATAAAAACGTACAAAATAAACTGTATTCTTAACCTGTAAGAAACCGTACATTGTCGGTAATTATTTTGTTACCGAGAAAGTATGGTAATAGAAATATCTGTTGGTAACTATGTATATGTATACAAGATGTCTCAGTTTGTTACCATTAATTTTTACCAACATATTCCATAAGCAAATATAAGAAAATAATGTTACATTAATAAAGCATGTTTAACATTTTGCAGTTTACTACTTTGAGATCTTGAAATTTGTTTTACAAATTTTTGAATTTTGAAAATTTAAGTATTTAAATTTTGCAAGATGATAATTTTATATTTTGATATCTTGACATTTCAGAACTGTCATATTTTTGAAATTTATGACTACATTATGACTTGAGATCTTATTCCAGGATTTTGAAACTTTGTATTTTCATAATTTTTCCAAAATATATTGCAGTTATACATTCATAATTTTCTAATATAATATAAATAAAACTTAGTTTCATTAAGTCTTAAAACTATCATCTCCAAATGTTACCATATGCAAAAGTGTATCGCAGCCCATAAATAACCCTATGCAGATATTTCAGTGTTATCATCAAATCATAAAACATATTACAGCCGATAACATTGAATAATTCGATGTCCGAAATATTCGTGCAATTCGTAATCCCGTCGGGATGCAGCAAATACCTGATCAGAACAATCATAAATAATCGAGGATTCACGATAAAAAACGAGTTCCGAGCCGATGTTCGTTGCGTACCCTTCGCATATTCGAAATGTTTTGGCCACCGGTTACACCATTTTCTTCCAACGATCGCCGCTCGTGTTTTCGGATCGAAAGCCTCCGTTTTTATCTTAATCCCCGCGATACATCATTAAAGCCGATGCAATGCGATTTCCAGTAAAAATATGTACTTAAAACCGTCGGCATCAAAGGGGCCGCGGAGCAACGATAATTAGCGATACGGAACGCGTAATAAACGAAGCCGACCGCTAATTTCAATTACTTAAGATCAAAAGCAACAAAGAAAAAGAGGAAGGAAGAGGGGAAGAGCGAAAGAGAGAAAGAAGAAAGAAAGAGAGAATAAAGGAAAAAAGGTCGGATAATCGTATCTGCATAAAGAAACGGACGCACATACGCGTATAATGATACCTGCCGTGTGGTAATTACGCCCGTAACTCTTTCGTGGGGCAAGCGTTAAAGACCCAAGACACTGAGCGCACCGGGGGAGAAAAAAGGGAGACAAAGAACTGCACGAGAAAGAAGAAACTAGGGACAAAAACATGGGAGAGGGTGAGAGGATAGAAGGGTTGGTAGAAAGAGAGCAGTTCCTTGCTTTGATATCATGGGTCTATTATTTTGCAATTTTTTGAGAATTAGAAATTTTGAATTTTGAATTAGTGAAACTGAAATTTGAAAATTTTTAATTTGTGAAACTGAAATTTGGAAATTTGAAATTTTGGAAATTCGAATTTGGGATTTTGGTATTTGGAAATTTGAAAATTTCGAATTTTGGATTTTGAAATTTGAAAATTTGGTATTTGGAATTTGGAATTTGAAATTTTGGATTTTGGAATTTAGAAATTTGGAATTTGATAATTTAAAAATTTGAAAATTTAGAATTTGAGGATTTAAGAATTTTGAATTTGAAATTGAATAGTAGCATTCAAATATAAAATTAAAAAATTTCATAATCTAACAATTCCAAATTTGAAACTATAAATTAAAAATTTGAAAATCTGTTATTTAGAACCTATAAAATTTCCAACCTCTTCACACTCACTGTCTCAAAAAAGTAACAAATCTAAAAAAAGAATTCATAAGATTAACATATCCACCCCTTAAGACAAGTTCTTACTTCATTACCCGTCTAAAGAATGTCTCCATTTCACCGGAGTGTACTTACATCTTTTATCTAACCACAAGTACATACTACGAAACGAACTCGATAATTAAACTCCACCACCCATGATACGATAATGTGTGAAGCATCAAGGTGGTGCGCGTTTCCATGTGTACTTATGTACACATACGGTCGTGTTTGTGTTACGTATAACGTACCGCTGTTGCGCCCTCTTGAATGAAAAGCAAAGGGGTAAACGGAACAAACGGCTTTTGCTTCTTCTTTGTAAATCACCCCTTTCTCTGTTTGCTCGCTCGTAACTTTTATCATTTGCCGACGCAACAGCTTTCCCCCGTATGAAAATTTGCCCCGGACGGCGACGCACGAGAAAGCAGTCACAAAGAGAGCGGTAAGAGCACAGGAGGATGAGGAGAAGGAGGGGGAGGGGGAGACCGGGAGAGCTTCAAAAGCGGGACTCCCCGCTAGACGAGCCGGGAATTGTCGAACCGATCCGACCAACCTCCTGTCTCGATGATCAAACATTCCATGCGGAAATGCAACGATTGTGCTTATTTTTTTGTACACCACTTGTTTTCGATTCTGGGAGAGCCGAAGGTAAACTTCATGTATTTTTATTTCGGGAGTTTTCGGTTCTAAATTCTTTCGCTTGAAAGTTTTCTTGTTTATAAACAACGAAATACATGAATTTATCACTTTTTTCATTTGTGAAGTATTAAATTTATACTTTTTAAATTCCTATGTCCAAATCGATCAATTCGTACATTTTTTGAGGGATTATATTTTAAATTTGAACATTTTTAAATTCTACTATTTTAAATTTGAAAATTTGGAAATTCGAGAATATTCAAATTCTAGTACTTTAAAATTTTGAAATCCACAAGCTTTCAAATATTTAAAATCATCAAATTCTTAAATATCTAGATTTCAAAATTACCAAATTCTAAAATTTCTCAGATATTTATATCCCCATTTTTGAAAATTGCCAAAATTCAAAAATCTCAGTCCCAAGTTTTCAAAATTCTGAAATGTCTAAGTACCAAAATTATAAAGGCCCAAGTTCCAAAAATTCTGCAGTCCCAACATTTTGAAGTTCGTAATTTCCAATTCTTAAATTTGATAAGGCCCAAAGTTGCAAATTTGCAAAATCTAACAATTCCACAATCTCAAATATAAAAAATTTTACAATTCCAAAATCTCTAAGTCTAAAGTTCTATAAGGCCCAAAGTTTCAAACTTACAAATGCTCAAAATTAAAAAATTACATGATCCAAAAGTCCCTAGGATCAAAATTTCATAAGGTCCAAAGTACAAAAATTTCAAGATTCCTAAGTTCTATAAGGTCCAAAGTTTCAAAATCTCACAATCATAAAGTCCCTAATTCCAAAATTCGAAGTCCCGAACTTCCAAAATTACCAAAACACCAAGATTCCAATTTCCAAATTTCTAACGTTTCAAAATTCCAAATTTCCAAATTCCAAGAATCAGAAAATTCCAAATGTCCACCTTTCCAAAATTCTAAAATCCTCAAGTCGCAACAGGCTCAAAGTTCAATAATACCAAAATGTCAGTCTCACAATTCGCCCGCCTACACATTTCAAAAAAAGGCGGGCAAAATAGCAGTATTTAAATGAGAAAAATCGTGTTGCAATTTAAAACTTGTATTTTAATATTTAACAAGTCGCAGCTGACAGTAAGTGGGTCAGTGCGAAACACTTTGTAAATCTCCCATTCAGAATTCGAAAACCGTCAGCGGTCTAAAATAAAATTGAAATCTGTGGCACATTTTAAATATCGTCGGCATTCGAGGTTGAACGCCGGAAGCCCGTATCGATCGTAAAAAACAGACGAACCGCGAAATAACAGAAAAATCCGAGGAGGAAAAAAAATGCAAGTGTGACGTAACACCACGTGGGATCCACTTCTGTCATACCGAAGCAGCATCATCGAGAAACACGCACGGCGCGGCCCCGCGACTCCGGCAAAATATCACGCCTATAACCGGATTGACCAGACAATCCGTATACGGAATATCTCGATCTATCGTGCATCGCGATTTCGACGAGCATCGATACCTCGCGTGTGCATATGACAAAAAAATCCCAGAGACGAGAAACAGAAGGATCGTTAGAAAAAGACAGGCCGACAGTTGTCGTTAAGTTAAAAGGAGAAAGAAAAACATTATATAGAAGCTTACCAGAAAAGGGTCTATAACCAGCGAGGAACCTTGCCCGCCACCACTTTACCAATCCGGTAGCCATGAGACCCTCATGCATCCACAAACGCTGCGCACACTTTCCTTCCAGTCTTCTTGTTCCGCCACTTTTTCCCTTTTGATGCCCGTCGTTCGTATCCCTGTTCCGTTTTCAATCACGATGGGGGAAAATCACTATTTCTCACTGGGAATACGGTTCACCGTCAAACTAACACACCACCGCGAACATCATGAGCTCCTGGTTGACGTTCGTCGGATGACACGGTTAGTGCGCGACACGCACCGGATAAACACGTGTTTGGTCCGCAGTTACTTCTCGTTATTTCGATTTTTCAGCCGTAGTCGAACGTTCGTACTCGCATGCTCGGTTTACAAACGAATAGTACGGGGTCAAATATGATCCACGCGAAAGCGTTGCGAGAAAAACACAGCGGATGAAAAGGGTTGGACACACGACATCGCTCGAATCGCGGCCCGACTACGACTACGGACGATCGTTCTTGCCTAAACCACGTTCCCCGTAATTCCCTTTCCCCTTCCATGGGGTGCTCCGTCGTCAACAGTGCCGAGCTGTGGATACATGGGCCCTGAAGGTAGGAGGCGCGGCTCGAAACCTCCAATTCACGCTCTTTCTGTCCATCTCTCTTTTGCCTCCCTCCCTTTCGCGCTTTTTCAGTACTTTCTCTCTCTCACTCTTTTGGATCCCTCTCTTTTTACCTTTCTTCTTCGTCTGACCATATCGGGTCTTATTCCCTTCTTCTTCTTGTAGTTCTGTCTCTTTTCTTCATGGGACTCGCGGACTTCCTTCTCTCTAGGTTTATCCTATTCTCTATAGCAGTGGTTCTCAAACTTATTTGAGTTGTGACCCCCTTTATGATATTTGTGTATGGTGCACCCCTTTTAGGTTATGCAGAAGAGGGTTGTATGTAGGGTAAGGGAAATTTTATGGGGGAAAAAATATGCAGTAAAATTGGGCATTTTAGAATGTAATTTTGCATTCGTAATTTTGTACATTTTCAAATTTCTAAATTTCCAAATTTCCAAATTTCCAAATTTCCAAATTTCCAAATTTCTAAATTTTCAAATTTTCAAATTTTTGTTTTTAAATTAGCAAATTTTCAGAATTAGAAATTTCTAAATTTCAAAATTTCAAAATTTCATATCCAGATTTTTAAATTCTGAAATCCCTAATTTTTAAACCATTGACTTTCAAAATTTTCAAGTCCCAAATATTCAAATGTGCAATCCGTCAAAATAATGAAATTTCTCAAATTCTCAAAAATTCCAAAATTTCCATAGTCACAAATTTTCAAATTCCGAATTTTCTGTTATAAATCTACAAATTTTCAAATGTTCATATTCGAAATTCTCAATATTTCAAATTTCCAAAATGTTCCTAAAATGTTATTCTCACATTTTTTAAATTTTCAAAATGTCCTAAATGTCCTAATTTTCCAGATTCCTATATCTTTCAAATTTCCTTTTCCATAATTTTATATGTTCCACATTTTCCAAAATGTCTCAAATTCCTCAAATTTCGAAATTCTGATATTGCAAAATTTCCAAATTTTTAAACCCAAAAATGTAAAAAATTTGCAAATATTAATAAGTGTCAATATCAAATATTAATATTTAGAAATTAACAAATGTTAATAAGTCTTGCTCTCCATATATCGCCATTTTTTCTACGGACGCCTACACAGCCCTGTACGACGACAGCGGTCCCCCAGAAATCATTTTGCCCCCCAACTAAAGGGGGGTCACGATCCACAGATTGGGAACCACTGTTCTATATCCTCTCTTTCTTCTCGCCGCGTCTCACTTTGCCTCGGTTCGCTCGTTCCGTCTCCCTTTTACCTTCGTACTTATTTCGTCGTACCAACCGCGCGTATACTTTCCTTTTCTCCTTCTTTTTTGTCCAGCCGAAGGTCTATGAGAGAAGCGAGGAAGGATAGCTTCGCACGGCTGGTGGGGTTTTGAAGGAAGCCGATGATGGTTCAACGTGGTCTACGACGACACTAAATGTCGACGCCGCGACGTCGAACGGCATGCGTAAAAAGGAATCGGCCTCCTAAGGATTTCGATTATCGCCGCCGCAAACGAACCGTCGCCGGATTTTTGCGGCGCCGATCGCGCGGACGTTGCCCCTGTTCGATGAACAGAGAAAGTTGCTTTTGAAAGATTTGGAAAACCGGGCTTCCTTTCTCAAAGGACCCCAGTATCGTCCCTGGAGCGAAATCGACAATTCGTTGAAATCGTCACGGGAATCCTGTAATTCGTCGGAATGACCGACTACCGTTCCCCTTCGTCGCGGCTAACCGTGGCCAATAAATAATCACTTGGAGCCATCTTTGCTTTTTTTCTCCTTCGCACCTTGACCTTCCTTTTGTGTTGGTAATAATAATTATTATTTTTATCACTATTTTTTGGCACCGGTGTGGCCTGTACCATCCTCCAAAACAATTTTTACGGACCGTATAAATTTGCCTTATTTACGGTTCTTGTTTGTTGTTTACTGATGAATGTATTATGACCTAACCTAACACGCAACTTTAGACACGTAAGTTTAGCATATTATACGTTTTCTGTTGTTTATTAATATAAATATATTATAACAATAACATACTATATCTCTTTCTGGATATCTATTAATATGAAATTAGTGCAATCATAACCTAACCTAACGTAACTCAACTCACCATTAGTACTGACACGTAGATTTAACATTGTATCTATTTTGTTTGTAGATGTTTGTTGATGTGAAATAAATATAAGCATAACCTAACATAACCTAACCCAACCCACCATTACTGGTACATAAATTCAATATACTGTACCTACTTCTGTTTGTAGATATTTAACATAACCTAACTTTGCACACAGTTATTCCTGACACAGTTCACTATATTTTATCTGTTTTGTTTATGGACATTAATATGGTTATAACCTCACCTATAATTATAATCTAACCTAACCTAGGATACAATTATGATTTTCACATAAGCAGTATATTCTATTCCTGTTTGTTGGTAAATGTTTATTAATATAAATTTAATATAACAATTACCTAACGTAAATTAACCCAACCTAAGCTAACGTACAATGTTTAACAATACATTACTTCAACTATCTGTAAATTTTTTGTTTGTGCAAATTTACTAACATAAACTTATAATTACTTGTTGCTCAAATTTTGTTACTGTCACAAAAATTGTATTGATTTTATATAATAAATCAAATATTAAAAATATTAAAACTTAATCAATAAGAACTTTTTCATCATTAAAATTTATTATAATTTTATGAAAAAGAAATTTAAATAAATTTCTGAAATAAGAAAATAAAACATAAATTGCTAATAGAGCAATAGTAAAATTACATAACATCACGTAGTACCAAACGATTGAAGCACGTTCTAACTGTATGTTAGAACATAAATCATTTTCGTAGTGCAAATAATTTTTAAACCCGCGTCTTTCCAGTATTTGCTAAACGTTGTATTATTTGTTTTCCATCTACCCAAGGTTAAAGTACGTTAATGTAGTGGTACAGTACGATAAATGAGAAATACTCTTTTTGGAGACTGTACCCGCACGCTATTATCTCCTAGCGGTGTTTCAGAAGAAACATAGGCGTCGCCAGTCATAATTCATTGAATGAACTTCGATAAAACACTGCCTCACACACACCGAAAACTAACAACCTTCCTATTAATTTATTCACAAAAAATATCCACGCATATTATTAAAAAATTATCACTCACATTACACTATACGAATTAAATATTCCTATAGTACATTATTAATTATATTAAAGAACCTGAAACGATAAGAGGAAACTTGTAATAAATTAATATTAACTAATAATAGATACATTAAAAAGTCTTAGGCAGTTCACTTTTGTACCCGCAAATTGAGCAGTAAAATAAAATGAACGCAGCTTTGAAATTTGATCGTTATAATAAAGGTGACAAATAGTGGTACAGTACGGGAAAGAAAGAGGAAATGCAGTACGTTATGGGATCCCGTGGTGGGTACGCCACTGTCTCGGCAAGTACCCCCTTGCTCTCCCTGTACGGAAAGTCTCAACCCACCATGCCACGCTATGCCGTGCTGTGCTGCGCTGTGCTACGGTTTGCCGTGCCATCCTCAACCGCGTAGCATGGCTAGTTGTTTCTTTTCTTTATTCCTTTGTCGGAAAGTCGGTGGCGAGTCTCGTTTTTAAGAGAAGAGAAGTAGAGGGGAGGAGGCAAAAGGAAAACGACAACCGCTCAGCAGGGGCTGAGGAAGGAATGGTCGGGCCGAGGTTAGGGGGAGGGAGAGAGGGCCACGCAGCAAGGAGAATAAAACGTACGGCTCAAAAACTCAGTACAGACTAACCTCGAAATAAAGCCGACAACGGCCACGGGAAACCGAAGCGGTATCTATTAATAATAAACTGTTTTCGAGTGAAATCTTCCACGATAAGACGATTTCTTGGAGAGCAACGATTACACTTCGCGAACACGACACGGCTTTTACATGGCCTCCCATGCGAAACCGTTCGACCCGACGACCGTTCCGTTTGCGGCATTATGTAATATGTTACATGCGAATACCGCGTGTGTATCACGCACCCGGTAAGAATGCTGTTGCATTATTGAAGAAAATTGTTTGCTCGAGTCGGTAAATAGGAAACACGCATTCCTCTATACCAGGCGTGTTCGAAATTTCATTCATCAACAGTGACCACGCAAAATTGTGGAAAATTTGATGATAACGCAAAATTATGGAAAATTCGAAGAATTATTTTTTTATATTTATTTGACACATTTAAATGTAATGATACGTTTTTTGTCTTCTTATGATTTGAGTTTGCTTTCTATTTGATTATTGTAGGCACAGCGGAGTCCCGCTATATGGCCTTCGGCGAAATTGCAGTAGCTGAAAATATTGTAATAGATCATACCAACGGAATTCTTTATACTACTTTAGCGTCGATGTGTATTCGAACATCTGAAAACTTAATTTGCAAAATAGGAAATCTGAAATTTCCAAATTCTTGCTTTTATAAATTTAAAGATTTAAAGTTCCCAAATTTGAAAATTCGAAGTTTTCATGTTTGTAAATTAAGAACTACTCAATTGCTAAATCTGACAATTTACTCAATTGCTAAAATTGAAAAAACCAGTAAATTATAAAATTAGTAAATTTATAATTTCTAAGTTGAGAATTTGAGGACTTAAATTTGGAAATCAGTGCATTTGAAAATCTAAAATTTCTATCTCCCTCAATTTAGAATATGAATTTTCAAATTTCCAATTTGTAAAGTTGAAAATTTCTAAATTTAAAAATTAAAAATTTCTACGTCTCATAAAATGCTGTTTTATTTCCTAAAAATAATTTGACATTCGAGTTATTTGCCTCGTTAGAGTCATGAAGTCAGCAATGTTTGTTTTTCCGTGATTCTGAGACGGTTCATTAAAAACTAATCTCGACCAAACAATGTAAATATTTCTTATCCTAGTTTTCCGTCGCTACCGAGTCTCGTTATCTCGATCGGTCTTATCAAACGACACTTCAACTTAGGCGCAACTTTGTCTTTCAAGCGTCACAGATAATGATCTTGATACGATCGTCTCCCAGTGTTTGCGATGCCTTGCACGATATCTGCTGCATTTATAGCATTATCGGTGCAGTAGTCATCGACGAACTCATCCATCGCCGTGTCGACGGGTACTCTACGTTGTCGATGCGTGTTTCCTACTTTTTGCAATCGTTTTTTTGTATAACGACATCCGATCGGTAAATTCCTGTCCTACATCCTACCACTACAAAAACACCTAAACTATTCATAGCTAAGTTGTTATTTTAAATGTACTCGAGAATCATTTTACTGTTTAATAAGAGGTTATGGTGTTACTAGGTTATGATGACACCCTACTTTTTCAAAATTAAAAGAGAACTGCATCACTTTGTAGTAAAACTTTCAAACATACAAGATAAATTAACTAGATAAATTGACCAAATAAATTAACTAGAATTTAGTAGTGAATATGTATAGACACATTTAGTATGTTTAACCTCTAAGGGACAACTTTTAAGGTTAGAAAAGGATTTAAATTTAATAGTGACTACAGATATTTAGATCAGTATCTTTAAGTTAGAAAAATTATTTGCATAATTATATTTTACTCACCGTTAAGTTGATAATAATTAAAAAGTGTTCCAAAGAAATATACATAAAAGATATGATACACATATTTGTGTACAAATATCGGTTGTTGAATTTTAAAGAAAACTAAAAGTACTTACACATTTGTGTCGGTATCCTTGAACTTTTTACGATTTCGTGACAATGTTTCAAAATGCACGATCGAAGCAGTGCGTTTTAAAAACATTTAATCTCCTCCCTGGACCGTCCGGAGAAAAACAGGAAGAGAAAGGAAGCGAAGGAGGGAGAAGAAGAGATAAGGGAGGGAAGAAGGTCCACGACCGGATCTTATAATTACGCTAATTAGGCAGTAACGCGTAAAAAGAGCGGCGCGTATATTTATCGCAAGATATCGTCGAAGATCGGCAAAAGAGGACGTCGTACGACAGAGTACGTCGGGAAAGGCTATAATACAGTTTTGCCGCGAGCATCAGAAGCAACAGCAACCGTGGCAGCAACCGGCGGTGCCGAGAAAGAGGCAACTCTGATGTTGCTTTCGCTTTACTCTTTTTCGCGAATGATAGACGTCTCATCTATAAGAAATTATTATATCGATTTATATTAACGATATAATCACTTAATTAAGAGAAGATGGGGCAAAAATCATATTTTTTAAAGTCCAAACGTTAAAAAATTTCACTCAAATTTAAAAAAATTTAAAAACCTAAAAATTTGGAAAGGTAAAATAATTGTGGGCTTTAACATAAATGCAGTCCCACAATTTCAGTTCTAAAATTTTAACATCTCAAAACACTGAGTCTCAAAATTTAAAAATTTCAAGACCCTAAAGTTCTAACAACCCAGTTCTAAAGTCCAGAAGTTCTTGAGCCCTAAGGTCCCAAAATTTCAAAAATTTGAAGTTTCAAAATTGTGAAATTCAGAAGTTTCAAAATCTCAGTTTTAGAATTTCAAAATTCCAAAATCTTACACCCAAAATCCCCAAATTTCAAAATTTCAAAATTTCAAAATTCCAAAATCTCGGACTCAAAATGCCAGTTTCAAAATTTCAAAATCCAAAATTCCAGTCTGAAAGATCCAAAATCCACAAATCCCGTACCAAAAACTAAAAGTTCATTTTATTTATATTTCAAATTCCACGTACACATACTGAGATACCAAAACAACTAAACGTGCGGGGCCTCAAAGCTCTCAATCCGGTCCTGATAAAACCGAAACCAAAAGGAATAGTTCTATAACAATAAAAATAAAAAATCCGAATGATATACTACAGTGTACTATAATTAAAAGTACGAATCGATTCGACCAAACATCACCGAAGAAATAACAAATCCAACCGCGAATTATCTTAATGTATTCTCGTGCTCTGTTCGCCGCAAAAACAAACGGTCTCCCCAATCAACGCGGACCCTTCACCCATTTCCATAAAAATTATATCGCGGCTTCGTAAGACACCTCTGTATTACCCGCGTACGTATATTCCGTATCAGGGTTTTCGTGATCAACCCTCGGCAGAAGTGGTTTATTATCGTTATCGGTGTTTCCTGTTCTATTTTTCCGCGGATGGTTAATCAACGGCCGACAAACCGGTGGTGAACGTGTGTGGTTGCTACCCGTCACAGATTTTTCTCTCATCAGGCCAGAACAGTCCGGGACTGAGCGTTTATGGGTACCTTTACTGGATGGATTCGTCGGTCGGCGAGGAGAGGGGGGGACGGGAGAATGGGGGGGTTCGAGGGAGGAGGGGGGCCATGGCTGGATTACGGCCCGTTCGAGTCGGGGGGGATGGGGCGGGGGCGGGGGGAAGAGGAAGCGGTCGGCGCTTTTGATCTCAGCCGCGGGCGCCGACAAAGCGTTCATCCACTCTCCTACAACGGCGTGCTGTCTCGCGAGCAGGAGCGCGACAATGCGACCGGGCAAAGGAACGGGAGAGAGACAATGGATAAAAGCGAGCCAACCGGTAAGGTAGCGTGATACGGAGCAAGAAGGAAGAGAAGCGGAAAGAGAAAGCTTGAGCAATGCCGGACGAATGGTGCGCCACGGCGCGATGGGGGAAGGGCGAAAAACACTGGGAGACCCGAGAAACATATGGTGCGACCGACGAAGAGGCTCGTCCGGGTTAGAGGGAGACGGAATGGGCAGGAAAAGAGGGGTAGCGAGCAAAGAGAACGAGAAAGCGCGCGGTGGACGACGGAGAAAGAGGGAAATAGGAAACAGAGATGGGTCGCGAGCGAGCGAGAACGAGATAGAGGAAAGGAGGGAAGTCGCAAGGATAGAGGAAGAGGGGAACAGATCCGAAGATCCGTTCCACGATCTGGTGCTGTCGCGCTCGCTTTAGCATGGCACTGCCACTCCCTTCAGCCGGCCACACCAGCTTTGCTATTAATAAATAATGCTCCGTGATCCGCATTACAACTAAAGCGGCTCGTTTCGCTCGCCGGCTCTTTATGCCCGATACCTTGAACGCGTGGATGCCCGTGGCCTCTTCCGTATCACGTACGATCGACGATCTTTTTCGAGCGAAACGCTGAATGGACCGACTTACGCGGTTCGACGAAGTTCAGACGACTTTGAAGAACCTTGTGCTTCCTTGTCAGACGGGTTACGATTTAGAGCATTAGAAGCAGCCACGCGCGAAGCCATTCGGCTTCTGTCGCTATGCACGTTTTAATATGTATTTTATAAAACTTGTTGATTGAATTTATATTGCTTATACGTAAACTTTTATGTACCGTAAATTAATTGTTTTAGGATTTTCTTATAATCATATTTTTAAGACTAATATTTATCACAGAAATTTTGACTTTTACTGTGGAGTTTCTTTGCCTCAATTCGTGGGGAGAATGGATAAGGAAAAAATTCAGATTCTGATCGAAAAGAATTCCTGCTATTCGATTGTTGATAATATATACCGATTAAATTCTGACTTTTCAGCGGTCGGTAATGTGTACCAACTGTTGTGTTATTCGTATTCTGTCAGAAGACTTCACCATTTGTTGGTTCTTCAGATTTAAAAGTTTTTGAATTTAACGTTTCAGAAATGTTGAAACTTGGGAATTGGAGAATCTTTAAGTTTACTAATTTAAATGTTTAAGCTTTTGAAAGTTTGGGAATTTATGGATTAGAAAGTTTATACATTTTGAAGTTAGATATTTGGAACCATAGGAAATCAGAAATTTTTTAAATAAGAAAACTTGTAAGTCTAGAATTTTGTATTTCATCTTATATTGCAGCAAAATGTACTTAGCTGGTTTTAATCATGGAACAAATTTATATTTTGCAACTATTATTAAAATTCTTTCCATTTCCGTGTTTGAAAATTGGATAAATACAACTAACATATTGTTAACAAGAAACGTCGAACTTATCAAAAATTTCGATGCATACAATGTTTAACTTATCTCTACCCTTTATATATTCACATTTATATTTGAATAATCACGAATTCCTTTTAAGAATAATATTTTAATTTCCAAATCATTTCATACATACCTGAAATTATATGTTACAAAAACTATGTATATATTTATAATTCTCATTCTCTTACAAATATCAATGATGTATGTTAATATAGTCACGTAAATATAAAAAAAGCGTCACTTAATAATAAAATAACAACATGAGATGAAAAACATTGGAAGACTAATATTTTTTTATTGATTTTCGTATAAGCGCCAATCTTTGTTTGTGTGCTTCTGTAACTGTTGCTCGCTTATATGGCCGTACTTCATCTGTACCAAAACCAGGGATCCACATATTCCAATTTCTTTCTAAAAAAGATACATAACAAAACCTTATATAAAATTTGACTTACTGATTAATTATTACAGTAAATTAATTTGATTAAATATATTATATATAAAAGAAACATTCATTTTCCTATTTAATTTTAAATTATTTACCTAAATGTAATTGTACATCTTTCACTTCTACAGTATTAGCATGACGATGCTTAGCCAATAAACATGCTGCATTTACAGTTGTTTCTACAAAATCATCTGCCAGTTGTAAAAGCATTTCTTCTACTTCTTCATCTAACTGTTCAGTAGGATCTACTTCTTTTACAAGATCTTGCAATCGTGTTTTAGTCAGAAACTAGAATCAAAATAATAAATGATTAAATAAGTAGGAAAGTTTATATATCTTATAATAATTTCTTGAGATTTCGGTTTTGTATTAATCTAACATTATAACTTCATAGGAAAACAATGTATATATACATGAAAAGTTAAAATAAATACCTGAGGAAAATCATTATAAGAACTTTGGTGTTGTTGTGGTTGTTGTTGCTGCTGTGTGGATGGTTGTTGTACAGATTGTTTTGGTGATTGAGATACAAACTGTGATTGTTGAGACTGATTCTGAGGCTGCAATATCTGCACCACTGTATTACCACCCTGTATATTAGGAACGTTTGACGATGCCTGAGTATTTGGCCCTATTGATTGTAAACTGCCAAGTACAGGTGTTATATCCGATCCTGTATTGGTAGTTTGTACAAGAGCTGCTTGTTGTGACATTTTTTAATCCTTTTACTTATTATGTATTTTGCTTAATATTGTTAAGTAAATTCAAATAGTCGTAACTTATAAAACATAGCTATCTGCTATATCTATTATAATCATAAAATATTTTTTAATGACATAACTCTGTTTAGATCCAATGTTGTTACGTTATAGAAATAATATCAGTTTTTAACACTCGAGCTGTTCGCATATAGTGTTAATCTTTCGAACGTTTTAAATCACAATATCTTGAACGTCGCACTAAATATTTGTTCATATCGTGTGTCGGTTTCCGTAACATTCAATTCAGTTCATTATTTTATTATGCACAAAGTTTGTTATCCACTACCGAGCAAAACTGGCTTCTTCCTAGGAAAAATGGCGCTGTAGGAAAAAAAGCTGCGTACCAACTGTCAAATATTGTAACGAATAGTAGAGAAATTTTTCTCTATGTTGTCATTTCCCCTAAAAAAAACACGACGATTACTCGTTGAACAAATAATAAATCTTATGCATGAGCACCTTCAGGTTGTGGGCGCTGTCATCGATAGAATCAAGATGGCCATGGTGTATTATAGAAAAGAAAATTCTAAACGTTTGAGTAACAATTTTTAATGATATACAATTATTAATCTACCACGAAGAATTTACTTTAGGTTATAACTGTGTTCGTAACGTTAATTGTTCTCACGAGAGCTGAGAATACCACACAAAAAAAACGAAAACGAAAATGGCACTTTTCGAGGCGAGCTGATCTCGTGAGGAATCTCCGATGTCAACGGGGAAAATGATTTCCTTAGTTTTTTTGGCGATTTCGCCAGTGATCAAGGCGAATTGACTGATTGTAAGTTTTTTTATTGTAGAGCAACTGTATTTAAAAGCATACTTTGTTTATTACGAAAATAATGTATATTTGAACGTTGTTAAAAAATACACTGTAATTTGGAATAAATTATTTATCACCACCTTATTATTAATTAGAAGTGGCGCATATACATGTTTGAGTATAAAATTATTAAAAAATGAACACATTGTTAGTAATTTAATTATTACTTAAAATCATTATTTTGTATAAGATATTCTGCAGTTAATTTAATTATACTGTTTATCCCATAAAAGTGTATACATTAAATCTGCAAGATACTTCTATCATAATTTATCTATTTTTCTATTCTATTCATCTATTCTAGTGATACTTCAGTAACAAGTATGACTTCTTCTTTAAATCGAAAACGAAGCTCATCTGTTAGTTTTACAAGAGCTAAGGATGATAGCGAAGATGCTACGGATGAAATCCATATATCTTTGGCACCATATATACAAACATATTTGGCACACAGTGGTCAGGGGCTCGGATGTTGTGGAATTAGCCTTCCAGTACCATTTGAGCGAGCTGCCTCAAGGTCTTGGTGGAATCCTAAATTTGATTCAGAAATACTTGAAGAACAATTTAGAAGAAGTGCCTTTCCACAAATAAGATTAAGATTTCGGTACATAGTAAAATATTGTTTATTCTATTTGCATAGTAAATGTTACATTAATGTGTATCATTTTAGGTATGCCCTAACATACATCTTGCTAGTTTCTTTGTCATGGTTGACATATTTTGTTGTAATTGGAACAGAGCATAATACTACAACATGGCCAGCTATAGCAGCAATTTTTATTACCGTTGGAATAATGGTATCAGCAGTTTTATATTTAACGCATACCGATTATTACCAAAAGTGTGTGCTGCAAACTTCGCTAGGAGTTGCATTCATACTTTGCATTTTGTCATTACTTTTCCTCACAATAGTTCCACCTTATATAGATGGCCTAACTCTAGTTGGACATTTCGCTCTATGTTCAGAAATTCTGTTGTTAATTTACACTGTGTTGCCAATGCCACTCTATGCCTGTTTGGGAATATCAACAGTTTATTCTGTTCTATTTGAATTTTTAACTGCCTATTTATATGGTACTAAAGCTGCAAGAGAAAAGTTTTTCAGTGAACTCACGTTACCAAATATTTCTACAGAGAATGATACCATAATAGACTACAGGAAATTATCAACAACTGTGTATTCTTCTTTGAGAAATTTTAATAATAGTCAATTTTCAAATGTGATGCACGATAACAACGAATATATAACTACAACTATGAAAACAATGTCGTATTCCCAAGATTCAAAATTGTTATCTGTTCTTGGAATGAACTCATCTAATCAAGAACCCATGCTTGGAAAAGCATTTGGAATTCTAAATAATATAAATTCCAATGTAGTATCGACAATAGTTAATATTCATAATTCCACTGTAAATGCTTCTTCTAACGATTTAATTTCCAAAGATATAAACGATGCAACTTCGATATTGGGAGGAACTGTATTTACCCGTAAGAACGGTGAAATGTCAAACTATTTTTTAAGTAGCAACATATCTAATCAATCATTTTCGGACGACAATTATTTTTCTACAAGCCTTGGGATAAGAATTTTAATGCAAGTTTGCATTCATCTGATAGGTATACATATTTTAATAATGACTTTTGTAAGAATGCGTGGTACGTTTATGAAGGTCGGCCAATCTTTATTAGTCCGGCGTCAATTAGAAATGGAGAAGCAGCTTAAAGAAAAGATGATTCACTCTGTGATGCCGCCTAAAGTTGCGGATTGGTTAATGGAAGAAAGCGAGCGTGAAAGAGAGCGCGAGGATTCTTTGAAGAAAGGATCAATACCGTCCAATAACACGGATATCCGTTCATTATTTCGACCATTTAACATGCATTCAATGGAAAATGTTAGTATTTTGTTCGCTGATATTGTTGGATTTACACGAATGAGTTCGAATAAGACTGCAGAAGAATTAGTAGGCATTTTAAATGATCTTTTCGAAAGATTCGATGATCTGTGCGAACATCATGGATGCGAGAAAATTTCTACGTTGGGAGACTGTTATTATTGTGTAAGTGGATGTCCAGAGCCAAGATCTGACCATGCAAAATGTTGCATTGAAATGGGACTAGGTATATTACTTTTATTTCCGTATCACATCGTATAAATATGTGTACGAAGAGTACATTTTTACGTATTTTTTTAATAGCTATGATAGAAGCTATAAAACAATTTGATATTGAAAGGAGGGAGGGTGTTAACATGAGAGTTGGAGTACATACTGGAACTGTGCTCTGCGGAATTGTAGGTACTAAAAGATTCAAGTTCGATGTTTGGTCTAATGACGTTAGTTTGGCGAATAAATTAGAAAGCACAGGAAAACCAGGAAGAGTTCATTTAAGTGAGAATACATTAAGTTTTCTTGATGATCGATATATCACGGAAGATGGAGAATTAATAAATGGTATTACTATTAATATTATTATATATTGTTTCTCAATTACTAAAAAAAAATATACATTCCAGTTTTGCAGGAATTACAATCTTTTTCTTTTTAGGTATTAAAACATATTTCATCAAAGGTCGAAGATCAGATTTTACTAATCAGTTTATAATGAATATCACATCTCCGAAAAGTATATCGCCTTTGATGCAGTCACGTCATCGTTTGGCCTCATGTAATAGTCAGTCTAAATCAAAGTATCACTATCTCCATATGGTTACTAACCCAAGTAATTATAGAATGAAAGCGAACTCTTTACCAAGTATTCTAGATTCCGAAAACGGCGATACTGATACAATGGATGAAAAGGAAACTGCAAATAAAAGTCCAACATCCGTTGCTAGTTACGGAAAAAAAAAGTTACGGAATAAACCTTGGAGATATTTACAAAGACAACGAACTACCGAAGAAATGACTCCCTTAGAAATGGAAGAAGCTAAAGCAATTATTGCTGAAAGAGTAAAAACTGAATCTCATTCGTATGAAGATCGTAATGGATTTAGGCAGGTCAAAATCACGTTAAAAATGTTCTTATTTTAACTGTAAATCGTATTATCTTGTTTGTATATAAGTCATATTTCTTTACAGAATACATCTCAAAATGACGTTGAAATGGATCCAAATCCTGTACCTTCTAGTCCTTTATTATCTGGTCAAGAGCCACTCAGTCGTGCCTCTTCTATGTGTAGTAGAAAAGATTCTGGAATCAGAAGTAATAGCAGGCGTAGCAGTATACAGCAACAGGTATACATATTTATATTCATAATATAATATTATTTGAAAAACATTTTAATTCTAAAATTTCAATGAACAGCAATATCAGCATACATCTTTTCCCCCTGCAGTTAATTTTCACATTTTAGCTGTTTATGATGAATGGTATGGCTCAAGGAGACTTATTAGCACACAGAGTGAGTGGCTATTATACGTCTAGTTCGACGTTAAACTCTGTCCAAGAGCCATCGTCTTCGGTACCGCCTTATCCGTTTCCACCAGCAGTCACGGATACCTTTGGTGCATGTTTTCATAAGTTAAGAAAACAGTCCGATTTACAGTTAATCAGGTGACTACATTGATATAACTTTAATCATTGGTGTAACTAGGTTAGGGTTAGAGTAGATCTGGTGATACTTTGATGTCATTAGTAAAATTAGGAGACTTAGTTCATTTCAAACAAAAATTCTAATTACACCAATGACCATTAAATAAATCTCGTATCATAAGTAACATAATTTTATTCTTTATGAAAGGTGCGTTCAAGATAACGTCAGTTCTCAACGGTCATACTTCGTGAAGCCGCCACTATCGAGTTTGACACTTTTCTTCAAGAACAAAGAAATGGAAAAGGAGTACAGAGAGAATGCTCACAAGGTTAGCGAATGTATCAGTGGCAACCCACCCACCTTGGCTACCTCGAGATTCAACACGTACTTTGATATTTTAATATCGGCATTAGTTTACACTGCCGTCTCAGTCTCGCTTTCCTTGCTTTGCGAGCCAACTTTATACTACATGATATTTTTTGTATGTGCTACCACCATCCAAATTATAGCGGTGTCGCTTTGTGTTCGTCAACTGTTGTATCCGAATATGATCCACGGGACGTTGACGCAACAGTTATTTAAATTTTTCTTACAATGGTACCCTTGGCACATCTGCGGTGCAATCCTAGTCGGGTTACCGATCATTTCTATTCTTCTGAACTATACATGCAGCAATTTTCATAGTTTGAATAATTTCGAATATTACTACGGCTACTTGATCTTCGTCGGCTTAGTTCACTTTTGTAATTTCACGCAACTTAATTGCTGGATGAAAAATTTTCTTGTAACGCTCATGGGTGTGCTATTTCTTTTTCTCATAGTGAATCAGGTATCATACAGTCAAAAAAATCTTGGTACTCAACTCGCGAATAATTCAGTACATTATCTACCTCCTGCTCATTTGATGGGTAGTCAATTTAATGAAAGTAACGGGCGAAAAATGTTTAATGGCACTCAGTTCGCGCCAAACTCTACAGCGAAAACTGCTTTCATGAGGCAACGGGAGGTAGAAATCCGATACAACGAAAGATTGTACAACTCCGAGATTTTTTTAGACATGATACTTCTGCTTCTGCTAGTTTGGTTCTTAAACCGTGAGTTCGAGATCAGTTACAGGTTAAGTTTTCACGGGAACGCGGTAGCCGCCCGCGATAAAACTCGTGTGCAATCTATGAAAAATCAAGCCGATTGGCTTCTGCATAATATTATACCAAAATACGTAGCCGACCAGTTGAAGACCACCGCCAAGTATTCTCAGAATCACAAGGCTGTGGGCATTATATTTGCAAGTATAGTAAACTTCAACGAGCTCTACGACGAGTCTTATCTAGGAGGTAAAGAATATCTGCGTGTGCTGAACGAATTAATCGGCGACTTCGACGAACTGTTAGAAAAACCAGAAT
Organism: Megachile ligniseca; assembly: GCA_945859555.1. Classification (NCBI taxonomy): domain Eukaryota; kingdom Metazoa; phylum Arthropoda; class Insecta; order Hymenoptera; family Megachilidae; genus Megachile; species Megachile ligniseca. Next base: position 6,472,163 of record OX243792.1, read on the forward strand.
TCTCGAACGTGGAGAAGATCAAAACGATCGGTAGCACCTTTATGGCAGCGAGTGGTTTGAATCCACAAGTCAGACAACAAGGTGAACACGAGTATACACATCTTTTTCAATTGATAGAGTTTGCTATGGCGATGCACAAGGTAATAAATGACTTCAACCGAGATTTGTTAGGCTTTAAATTGATTTTGAGAATCGGCTTTAATTATGGAGACGTTACCGCTGGAGTGATTGGGGCTACAAAGTTGTACTATGATATTTGGGGCGACGCTGTAAATATAGCATCCAGAATGGATTCGACCGGAGTCGCTGGAAGGATACAAGTGGCCAAGAATACTTTGGATGTTCTCGCAGAACGATACGAGTTTGAACCACGTGGCCAAGTTTATGTTAAAGGGAAAGATAATATGGACGTGTTTCTATTAATAGGAAAGAAGAGCGATGTTGATACAACGATAAGCACTTGAACATTTCAAATGCGCATTGGCGTAACTAGGACTTCTAGCTAGAATGGGGTGACCTCCAGATTTATTCCTAGGGTCAATGACGCAAATTAGAAGATTTTGGAGTTAGGAAATTTTGAAATTTAAGAACTGTGTATTTGGAAATTTGAAACTCTATAACTGTGTGCTATTATTTAGTTACGCCAATGCAATGTCTAAAGTCAATGAAGTCGAATGAACTGTTAATGGGATTATTTTGATTGCACGTTACACTTAACATCGAGCATATGATCTTTTCCGGATCAGGCTTCTAGCGATCTCCTAAGAACTGTATAAATTTGCGGTAGGTATACCGTCGGCGTAACACGTGAACATAATACGTACCTTACTCTTCGATTGCTCGCTCATTAAAGATATTTATTCTTAACGAAATATTCACTGTATTTTTTTACGTAATTTAAGGGTATCAGATACGAGACCTACCAAAACCTACCTTTATAAAAAGTACAAAATCAAATCAATTTTAAAATAATGAAATTTCTCCTGATATTGTTATGAAGAAAAAAAGGATTTGTGCTAAACGTATATCGAGATAAATAGTACGCATCATTAATGTTTGTATGCTTATTGAATGAACGAACGATGCGAATGAACGAGTGAACGTGTAAATGACCGGCTCTGGTTGTTGTCAACAGTTCCTAGTATAAAAGTGCGACTTATTTGATAACTGCTAGTTATCATACATGTAAAAAGAAGCTTTCTGATAATTTTCGAATCATCGTATGAGATTATATGATCTTTTTTCCTCTAATGTGATAAATCAAAATTGTTTCTAACGTAAATTGGATATAAAAATATGTCAGGTCACTCTCAAAGTATCAACATTTTAAGATACCTCGAATCTCAAACTGTTCTTTAAGACTTATTCGTTCAGTAAATTATGGTGGAGTCTTAAATCTATCGCTGTTGTAATTACATTCATTCAGTGTATATCATTTTTTGTTATTCGCACTATATAGGGAATATTATGCGGAGGAAAACCTGTTTTAAGGTTACTATAAATCTCGCAAATATAGTACATTGGAATCTCGCTATATGACCTTTGATGGCACTATAGGAGTGAATAAAAATTGTGGAATGAGCCATACAAAGGGGACTTGCAAGTTATCAATTTGAATATGTCAGAGTTTGTAAATTTAAAAAATTAAAACTACATTCCTGAATTTCAAAAACTCGCTCAACGAGCCATAAAACGAGACTGCAGTGTACTCTATAATTCCATGCCAAGTTTTGCATTCTGTTTTAGTTGGACGTACGATGATAGAAATTACTTAACATTATTTCAAGATTAATTGCATAAACTATCGCATCAATAATAAAGCTGTATACTTCATAAATTACCATTCCGTCATTTTTAATTTAACGTTTATCTTTTTCTTTGTTAATTATCGGTTACAGGATAATACAAAACGGCTATAAAAATTGTGAAATATTTGTCTCAACATTTTACTGCAATTGTACTTCAGACAGTTTGTAAATAGAGATTCAATACATAAATCCCTTTCAATCTTTCGTGTTTGTATGCGCATTATACTTGTACAAAAATTACAAAAGGTCTCTTGAATTATAGCATTTTCTTATCCGTACTTATCTCCAAATGGATCAGTGAATTTTGCGACTTGTATAAAAGTAGATTTATAAATTTGTATATGTAAATGGAGTATTAAACAAAGTATTTCGTTATTACTTTCAGACTTTTTTGACTGGTAATAAAATTTGTAGTTGAAACATAATAAGTAAATCGATTGCATTTAACAAGACATAATTTCGTGGAATGTTATCGTTTCAACGTATGTATGCCAAAACAAGAAATTTATCATGATATCATTTAAAATTTCACAGTCTTTATCACATTTTATTCTCTCTTTTTGTTTTTAACGATATCCCTCTCATTGTACAACTTTTAAATTCGATTTGTGATGATTGTCTTCTATTATCGATCATTAACTAATTCAAAGTACCGTTAATTATGTGATGTGTAATGGTAATCATGTAACGTAGTAATCTGATTTTTCATGCGATAGCTGCAATGCTGTATTATTCACAACAATGAAACATAATCGAAGCAACTGAAAATAGTAACAATAAAACATGGAAATGTTATGTAATTCGATTAATAACTAATATTGAATAAGATCCACATAACAAGCATTTGAAATGCATCTTCGTCAATTTTAAACGATAAATAAAAAGTTGCATTTAATACGGCTGTAACGCATATTAAATAAAACTTGTTAAACGAAGAAAGTTTGTAACAGTTAAAAATAGCAAAAAAAGAAGAAATACCTAAATAAACTTTCGTACAATAAAACAAACATCGGTGTGAAACATATAACGTATAAACGCTTTCGAATGTACTAAGAAACGTACGCACTTTCTTGTTGTTTAAAAACAATTATAATCGATTCGAATACAAACTTTTATACGAAATAGTAAAATTGTTTTTTTATAAATCAACAACCGTTGTATTGTACATTTGCGAAATGTTTACAAAAATCTGTACTGCGCATCGTGTGATCGTTGAAAACCATGCTCTGCTTTACATTGTTACAAGAGATTTTATGTAAATCCAAAGGAATAATAATAAATGCGTGAGACTTAATATACAATTGTTTGGGGAAACATACTTAATATCCATTTAAAATTTGTCTTATTACATGTGTTGCATGTTCTTTAGCGACGAATGTCTTATGTTACACGTGCGTAATTGTACGCACCATACACACACTTCATACATACATACACACGCGTGTGCGTGTACACTCTGCATACTCACAAGACAAAATGTTTTCTGTATAGGTCGAAGTCCCGGGTCAAAAATAGGAGGGCTTCACAAATAACACTGGTTTAATTTCTTTTTTTACACATTATTCACAGTTGACGTTAAATGCGTGCGTAAGCGTAGTTTCTTTTCAATTTTATCCCTTTATTTCTAACAGATGCGTCGATAAACGTTATTCGCATCACCAAATTGTATACACGTGTTTAACTTCACAAATAATTTAAAAACGAAAAGAAAATGCGTTCTCGAATAGACTTATTCTATGAAGTCCTCTTATTTTAGTTACAGGATCCCTTCATGCATATAGTTTAATCTTTCTTTGTTCTTAATAGGAAATCGTTTTTACGATGATTTATTACTATTTATCAGTTTAACCCACGTGCACGCAATATTGTCATCTACGTGTAGTTTCTGCTACGTAGATCCAGCAAATAAAGCTGTAAACCCACTATCAGTCGAATTTTCGGATATTTCATCCACGCGTACAGCCTGCTGTTTTCCAAAAACTTCTATTCGTGGCAAATTGTCTATTTTAACTTCTTTACGAAATAACTGGCCAACACTTCGCCCAATAAGCTGTACAATACACGCGGTATAAATTTAAATAAACCTTCTATTACATTCCTATTATGCAATTATTTACCAAAAATACTTACTTGGTTCGTGATCTTCTTAAATAGATCTTTCTTTCCCTTTTCAACTTTATTTCCTTTGGTACTAACCACCGACATTTTTTCATCGAAACGTTGTAGGTCTGTAGGATTAACACCAGGAATTTGTTGCATCACTTCAATAATATTAGGGAACTTAGGTCGTAGGCATTCATAAACTTGTGCGCCCAACGTTATCAAGGAACCTTGATTAGCTTCGTGTTGGCCATGAAGTTGTAAACCTTGAAGAATAGCTACCATAATGTGAGCAGCCATAGCAGGTGTTAAACTGCCATCAGATGCTAATGCTCGTACCACTGGCCCAGTTAACATTGTAGCTTTTAAACTTGCATTGGAATCATTCCAAGCCAAAGCCCTAAATAAATCAAAAGAATTGTGTTGTAGATGTATTCTACTTCAATAGTAAATACTAAATCAGATTGAAATCTTTTATTACCCTAAAACGCACAGAACCACACTGTGACACGTCGATGGATGTCGAAGGACAACAGCTCCTAGTTCGCTAACAACTTCAGCGACTATACTGTTTCCTCGCGATGACGGAGGATCAATGGCCATACCTCCGCTATCCTGTTCCATAGTATCAGGAGGTGTTGCATCACTAGCAGCACCACCAACAAGTGCTACTTTTAACACATCTACAAAATCTCTTGTCAGATTTCGATTTAACATGTCAGCGATAACTTCTTGCGTATCAGTATTTTCCTCGTCCAAACCACCAGATTCATAGAGGTGTGCAATGTACTGCCACTTGGTACTTAGTCTATGGCACACTGTTGAAATATAATTGAACAGTTAATAAATAGAAAAGATATCAAAATAAACATAAAATAGGAGTATCTTACTATGTGTAGAAACATGAGCCAATACAGGTACAAGAACACTTTCATAAAATGCAGGTGGACAAGAATATATAAATGGCTTCATGAAAACACGTATAATTGGTCGTAATCTATAGTCAGGAATCATCTGAAATAAACAAACGGAATCTGTTTTAAGGAATAAACAAAAATCTTTTCTCCATTTTTGATATATCAATATACCACGTTCAGTCAAAATAAAGAACGAAACACAAAATTACCTCCATGTTAGAGAAAACCGAATTGATAAGCGCCGGTGCTAAACCAGGTAATTGATAAAAATCTCTTCCAATCATATGGCATCCACTACCCAGCATATGATAACAGAGGTCGTGAATAGTAGTAAGAAACGACTGCATTCGAGCTAAAGCGGTAAAAGAAGATTGATCCGGTTCAGAAGTATTGTCACTTGCTGTATTTAAACCTAAAAGATTTGCTTTCTCCACTTCCAATAATTCATGAGCATTTTTATAGCCCTAGAGGAAAAAAGAGTTAATAGTTGATATTCCTTAAATGTTAAATGAAAAAGATATGGATGTTTCTATTACCTCAGACAAGGCTGATAAAGCAGAAGGAGTGAAGAGAGCATTCATGGTTCTGAGTAACGCAAAAAGTGTAGGCAGTACTGGGATCACATGTGGTGTAGCAGGATTTCTGTACACTGGATTTCCACTTTCACTAAGTGCAGCAACAAAACTACCTCTTGCAGCACGATCTGGATCATCTGGTATACTGCACCGCTTCACAACACACAATATGGTACAAATGCAAATCATTAAGTCACTTCGATTTTGACCCGCTGGATCATCCGTTATGTTTTCAGCTGGAGGTCGATCTAATCCTACGAATCTCATTAATTCTAATGGTCCTTTGAACGATTCAGATCCAAGTGTAATAAATTTTGCAGATGCATCACCAATTATCTCAGCAACAAATCTAGTTTGTCTTTCATAATCACAGAAATGATTTGATATCAGTAGAAGTGCTTCATAAAGTAAAGTAGTCTCCATCTTGGATAATGGACTAGGTTCTCTTGCCAGACCACGAACCATTGTATGTATTTGCTCGAAAACTGGGAGGAGTAGCAGTGGATATTTTAAACTGATCTTGACCATCAAACTGGCTGCATGTCGCCTCACATTCTTTGCTGCTCTAGATCGAGTACCCTTTGTTTCACCAGGCGCTTCGAATACCAGGGCAGCAAAGATCTTCTCCAAAACTCTGGGCAAGATAGAAACTCCTGGCATAGTTATTGAACCAGTTGACATCGATAAGAACACAAACAGAGCACTGATGCAAGAAAGTAGTGCTGATAATAGCCAAGGATCTTGTGGGGAATAACCAAGGCAAAGCTCCAACAATTGAAGGCCAGTTTGTACGCTCGGTCGTTCATTGATTAACAGAATTCTAGATACCACAGAATCCAAAGCTTGTGCAAGAGCTTCCCATTCAAGGTACTGTGGATCGTTTTGGTCACTTTGATATCGGAGATCTGCCATTCCCTTTGTTATTTTAGCTGTTAACCATTGCTGTACATAGGTAAATGTTACTAAAGGCGCTATCATTGTTGCCTGTCTAAAGCCTTCTAATAAATCGGTTCTAAATCGATGAAGAAAAACATTGAACTCTTCTACCGAATCGTAATCTGCGAGACAATATGCACTCATTCCATTACTCTGCCTACTTTGTGGATACGCTATTTTTATTAATTTTGGCGCCGTATTTTCTACATATTTCGGTACATAAGTTAATAATAACGGATCTTGTTTTATCTGTTCATGTTTAAACAACATTATCCAAATAGCGTTTGCCATGTGAGTTAATGTTAAACTTGAATACATGGTAAAAGTTAGTACGGTGTCTAAAAATATGTTGAAATGCGTAGGACGAATGCTGGAACTATCATCTTTACCCCAAAGTGTACATAGTTGAGTTGCCATACCAGTTAACACCTAAATTTAAAATTAATATTAGTTATGTATTATAACTGTTTAAAATTAAAATGAAATTCGTGCAAAGATTGTACACATAAATTTAATTTTTTTAATTTTTAATACTTCTTAATTGTATCTAAAAATGTTTTCATTTACCTGTGTAAGTTTCTTTAAAAACAAATAATGATTTTCATGAATCTCATTTGTTCCAGTAACAGGTGATGCCATAGTTGCTGCTGTATAAATATATCTTAAAGCATCTTCAGAAAATAAAATCATTAACTGTTTTCTGTCTTCAGCTTTTCCTTTACGATTTACAATTTGTAATAAGCATTCAGCAGCTGAACACTGAAATATTGGATCTCCTAACAGAAGACATAATATCTGAAGTAATCTACCATCCTCTGCCATAACATGAGTGATCGAGATCCATTCCACAAATCCAGTTAACGTAGACAATACAACCTATTAATCCAGAATAAGTTTAAAATAATTTTATAACTTTAATCAATTATTTTATTCTTTAAAATCTTTATATCAATTTACCTGTACAACTTTACTATGCGCTGCTGCTTCAGAAGTACAACCTAAACTATTCTTCTTTTGAAACTCAGAAAAATGTTGTTCCATTAATCTTAAAAAGAAACTAAAAATCTCAGCCATGTTGGAGTTAAGTGCTTGGTATATATCTTTCCTTCTTTGATTGGATTCTAACGTTTGTAAAAGTGCAACATCCTCTACCAGTCTTAAAAATACTAGAAGAACCAACTCCGTTTGACTTTCACCCCTTGTACATGCCTGACTAAGCTCTGCGAGTAGTGTAGGCCACTGTTGTGGCCACTCTCGTTTTATCATTTCCACTACAACACGAGAAAGTGCATCTTTAATATGAGCTTCCTCTTGTAATAATGGTTCTGTGCCTTCTTGAAGTAGTTTCATTGCATTCTCCTTTATAAATATCTTTTCTGACTGTGATATTTGTGTCCATCGATATTTAATACAATGTTCCATTAATTGTAACCCAAAATGACGAACCACAGGACTTCTGTTTGGAGCTTTTTGTGCTAAATATAATCCACATTGTGCACAGAGAGGAGATGATTCTTTAAATCGTTCACAAGCATTATATACTTCCAAACGTTGCTGCTGTGGAACATTTGGTGACATCATCACTTCTACCACTTGAGCAAGTTCTGCTGATATTTGGGCAACATTGCCCACCCCGAACTCCATTCCGACTTACTTTGCTGTAATTAAAAATTATAGCTGATTAGAATCTTCTATAACAGTTTTAATATGAATTATATCATGTAGATAAAATAGTTAATTTTCTGTGTGAGAATTTCTTAAATTTCTTTTTACTAGAACTAGTGTAATCATATTATTATTAAATATATTGGATTTATATTTTAATTTGAAATAATAATACATTACCTATATGTACAAAAAGCAACTTGTGGAAAATATTAAAGTTCCATATGTTTTACGAGAATTTATATAAATTAATATAATTCCTAATAAATTTAAATGATGTAAAATCGCGTAATTACAGTGCAAGAAAAACACGAGGCCAGGCAACTTGTAAAGTATGCTTAACATGCCCTGGTAAGCATGCCTTGACAGAAGGCACTTACCTCGTAACGTGATCGTAGATCGAGATGGATCGAAGATACACGTTTGGCAAAATATCTGCCAATATGGTTTGTCAATTCATATCTAATAGTCTCATAAGGAGTTAAAAACTCGCGGCGTGTACATACAAGCAGTGATCTTATATTTAGTCAAAGAAGTTCGATTCTGGGAGATATGCGGCACGTTGAACGATTACATATAGCATACGTAAAGTATCTACTGCCCTCTACATCGTTTAAATTTAATCTAACCTCACCTTACACTGCATACATGGTTTTTATGTTTATATGAATTGCAAAAGCAAGTGTATATAATGTATCATTATTCGTAACAGACGTATTATAGGTAAAATTTATAAATTGGGGAAAGATTTCAATATTTGTACCTTTCATAAAAGTTCAGTGACAGTTGTTTTAGTTAAATTTTGGGATTAGTTTTCTTTACAGAAGTTTAGAGGTTATGCCGGTGATCTTTTGTCGATCGTGACACAAGCACACGTCTTGTACCGAAAACGACTTGTACCAATATACAATGGACGAAGCTCTGACTGTACCACCCACATTTCAGTTACATTTTTCGAAGCAAATATATTGTGTTGAATTGTCACCTTACGAATGGTCTCAGCATTTAATTTGCATCGCTCTAGCCGAAGAAATAGTTATCGGCACTGTTAAATTTCAGGTAAAGTATTTTAATTCTCATGTTTGTATACATGTGCACCGAACTCCACAAACTTCATGTAATACAGTCAAATTGCATTTTGAACTTTTGAAAACTGTTTGTATGGGAAAAAATAAAAATGAAATACTGTAATATAGTCATTTTTATAGCACCCAAAAAAAACAAACGTACCTGTTTTTAATGTATCTCTTTAGTTTGATAGAAACTTAGAATCAGTATGAATTAATGATAGAATAAACGAAATTGTAAAAATAGATTACTTATTTATGCTAAGGATGAAGATGAGGCTGTAGAAGACATTGCTTACAGTCATTTAAGAACATTTCGACATGACAGCAGACCACATGCTGTTGCTTGGAGTCCTGAAACCTCCTTGAGTGTAGTACCAAAAGTTTTAATGTTCTGTGTTGCTGCGGCAGATTTCAAAATAAGATTATATAGCAGTGATATGAATTGTGATACTTTGTGCGAGGTAAGAAAATCATTGATTTAACACGCTTGAAGCCCTTTGATCTATACATAGATTAGTATACTTCTTACCCATATGTACTTTGACCTAAGTATAAATCATAATCCTCATAATGTAAATTTTTATGGGTATATAAGTGAGTACATTTTTGGCTTAGATTATGAAAATGTTAATAATTTTCAAAGTAATTTTTGACAACACTTTTTTATTAATTCAAGATGGATGGACATAAAGATTACATAAATTCAATTTGTTATGAAACCGAAGGTGAAATATTAGCTTCTGTGTCTGATGATCACACGTGTAAGCTTTGGGCAGTAAAAGAAGATGAAAAGTGTATTTCTACATTTTATCTAACATCTCCTGGAATGAGTGTATGTTTCCATCCAGAAAAGTCTGGCAAGTTTCTTGTAGGAGAAAAGAAGGGTTTAATTCATATGTATGATATAAGAAGTCAACAAGCTATTATGTCTTTAGATACAGACATTGTTCCTTTAATGTCAATGGACTGGGGATCTAATTTATTAAAAGTAGCAGCTGTAGTAGCTGGAAAGTTAGTTCTTTGGGATATGTCTAAACCAAGGTAGTGTAAATGATAAACAATTAATGGATAAATAATTATCCAACTGCGATTTAATGAAAGTATTTTTATTTTCAGCCCACCCTCAGAATCAAAACCTCTACATATTGAAGGAGGATTAATAGTCAAATTTTCACCTACTTACGAATATTTTGTAGCAACTATAGGCAGACCAGATAATTTATTAAAAGTTACAAATATAAAAACCGAACAAGAAATACTTTGTGGGCAGGTGAAACTAATAGGTGGAATAAGTTGGCATTATAAACTGCCATATATTTGTGCAACAAGCGATACAGAAATTCGTTTTTGGAAAATAATACTGAATTAAAATCAGTCATAATACATCTCCATTAAGGACATCGCTATTTTTACTTCCATAAAAAAATATTTTTTAATAAACATTATAGATTTTTATAAATACAAATCACGTTTCCTTAATTTATTGATATTACCATACTATAAATCAGATCTCTAAGTAGAATATAAATGTTACAAGGTTTATAAATTTTATATTGGAAGTATGTATATTTTAATCAGTAGTTTATTCTGGTAAAAAATAAATTTGAAATTTGTAATAAGATAAAAAAATAACGTAATTTTATTGTAAACGTAATGACTATTTAATACTTCACTTATACGCTAGCATTTTTCCATGACGTAGAAAGAATTTCTAAAAACTGATTTTTAACAGTTTCATCTACTAACTTGCTGCATAATTCATTCGCTTTACTGTAAGTCATAACGGGATTTGGTACATAAACTAATTCATTTAAAACTTGATCCTTTTCGATTTTCAGTGCACTTAATTCTTCTATCAGAGATTTAGTGCCTTGATTATCGTTATCTTCATCAGATGCTTTATCTAGTAAGTAATTATATGAATAATAATATATAAAAACTTCGTATATAAATAATATATGCAAATTTATATAAATAACTCACCTAAAACTGAAGTTATTTCATTTTCTAGTTTATTAATTTCACTTTTCATTGACCAGTGCTTCATCGTTTGTTTATTTAATGCATCGTCAAGTAAGTTTCCTATTAAATTAATATAAGGCTGTGCCTTATCGCTGGAAACTTCGTTTTCTAAATTGCATACGAGCCAATTTAAAAGAGCATAGCACAAATAAGCTCGTAAACTAGTGGATACAGGATAATCAGTTTTTGCATAAATACTTTCATCCTCCATTAAATTTTTAATATCTAACTTCATAACAATTTTAATTAAGAAGCTATACTGATTTTCATAAGTTTTCCGATTCAATGTTTCATACTGTGTAACAGTATATAATCCAGTAACAATATGTTTTAACTTTTGTTCCTTTTCAGTAGAACTTACTGCAAGTGCGAATTCATGACTAACTGTCAACCATAACTGAAATTAGAAATTGTTAAATAATGATTCATTATTTTCTAATTATCAGGAAACTAGTTGTTTGAAAGAAACATTATTTTAGACTATTACCATTTGTTCACTTGTCAAAGTAGTAAGGGGACGGTTTTGACATAAGTCGGTATAATAACAACTACAATCTCCACAAATATTTTCTAAACCTTGTAATAATCCATAGTTTGAATTTCCATCTATCCATGTTTGAACTATATCAGAACTCAAATCTTCTTTAATTATTTGTTCAAGTTTTTCAAGAGTTATTAAATGTACTTCTTCATACTAAACACATTCAAGGTTTAAGAGGTATTAAATTTTTGCAATAAACGTAGAGAAAAATATGCAATAAATATGAGAAATATACCTTGAGATATGGAAATTTTGAAATTATATCCCGAGCTACATCGTATTCTGAATTTTCCAAAGCTGTGATTATTGCCTGTTTCGCGACAGACTTGCTTAATGTATCATCATTGCATACAAGTGCAATTTCAGCTGCAGTTATTAACGTAGCTGGATCTTTACGTCGTGTAAGATATTTTATTACATCAGAAAAGTTTTCTAATTTAGCATAACTAACAGCAGAATTATAGAATTATTCACAATACTTAATTTTATTATCCTTTTTCATGATTTTTATAATTTTTACTTACATAAAAGCTGCTTCTTCGAACTGTCCTACATTAACATTGTATTTTGCCCAGTTCTGTAACACATTTGTTAGAATTGGATCATCGGGTTCCAGTTTACATCTTGCAAGAGCATACGCTTCCTTATACAAATTTGCATCCTGAAGTACTTCAATAGCTTTATACGTTTTATGTATACAAAGTAAATATGATACTGCTTTATGAGGATTGCCTTCAGTTATTAATTGATACGCATATAATTCGCACATTTCCTTCCAAGTTCTACAATGTATTAATAAGTTAATTTTCGAATGATCTTATCTTTATTTTTTGCAGTGAAGGAAGTACATACTTCATGGAAAGACTAGCTGAAAGTGAAACGTAAAAATCACTGAGACGTTTTTCTTTCGCAGCTTCTTCTAAATTTTGCTTAAGATTATCAGACCACATATCCATTTGTGTGACTAGATCATATCTGCTTTTTTCAGTATGGTCATGTTCTGTGCATTGACAAAAAATAATGTAATACATATAGTAATCAATTCAACAATCTTATCATATTAATTAATCACTTACTCTCATTAGTTAAAAATTGTACAAAATCTTCATGCTTTGAAAATAGTAATGGTATTATATAACAGGAATCATCGTTCCGACTTTCTTCGATATTTGGATTCTCCTCGTTTTTTATATTTTTTATAACGTTTAAAAGCGAATCAAGCACAAGCGTTTTATTATTCGTTATATTAATGTTTTTTGTAAAGTATGTCGTTCGTTCAGATTTCTTTTTCTTTGCTTCTTTTACCGGTGCGGTCTTTGATTCTAAAGATAACAAGTGATAATAAGTATTCATACTACGGAAATTATGCTTTAAAATTGTACTTATGAATAGAGATATACTTTGTATAGTTTGAGAAACATCCGAACACTCTAATGGTGTGTTAGTTAAATTTGTTATATTATTTTTAACTGAAGTATCCGTAATTTTATTTGCTTTGATTTGTTTCTTTTTGCTTTTCTTTGACGTTTTTTGACTCTTTGGTTCTTGTGGTAAATTATTATCGACTTTCCATATGCGTACAGTAAAATCTGCAGAACCTGTTATGATAAAATTAGAATTTAGAGGACTCCACATACAGCATAGTACTGGTCCACTGTGTCCTATATAAGTAGCTATTAATTCCTGTGTTTCAATATTCCATACCTAAAAGTAATATTTTGTAAATGTACACACTTTTAATATCTACTGAGACACTTATATCATTACTTCATATAATTTAATACCTGTGCAGTTCCATCATAACTGCCAGATATTAAATGGCCACTAATGTATGGACTCCATGCCAAACACACAACATTTTCAATGTGCCCGGTTAATGTAGCTACAACTTCATTCACTTCATACATATCACTATTTTCTTTTTCATTGTTACTTGTGGGATCTTGTAATTTTGTAAAGTAATCCATTAAATTAGTCAAGTCAAAGATGACTATTGTAGGTGATTCAAAAGCAGCAGCCAAATAATTTTTCAGCGGTGAAAATGATAAATCTGTTGTAGTACTTTCAGGATGCCATACTAAACAATGTAACATTTTCGAAGAAAATTTTGCAATGCCAAATGTTTTAAATTTGTTATCGAGAAATGAAATTAATCTGAAAAATAATAACTATTATTTTAATGAATTCGGCGTAACATATTTTAAAACATACCCATTCTCAAATCCTACTGCCAAACAAGACAAATCTGGTTTCCAAGAAAATTCAGTACATTCCTTTTTCAATACAGATTTAGGCTCTAACAAAAGGTGTTATAATTTGTTAAATATAATATAATACGACTGTTAACTAATATATATGTGTGAAATAATACCTTGATTTGGCTTTTCTGCATCATAATACACAAGTTCTCCTTCTCCACAAGAATATAAAACATGCTGTTTGTTATCTGGGTTTGGTCCCCAACCAATAGTATATACTACATTTCTATGATATTGTCTGAACAAAGTAGATGGTTTGTTGGTATTTGTATTAAACATTCCAATTCGACCTTCTTCAGTTGCATACGCTAACAAATTTTCTTTTTCAGGATGCCATGATATCTAAGTATTATATAACATTATTATATTGTAATAACATTTAATATGTTATATTTACTTTTTCTTACTGTACGAATTTTTCCTTTAATTCTCTGCCAGAAAACGGTTATGTCAAAAGTTGTACTATGCGTTTCAGATAAATTCCATACTCTTAACATTGCATCTCCAACTCCAAACGCAACGCGTGACGTGTCTAGTGGACATGCAGCGATGCAGTAAACATACCCACTTTGCGTAAAAATGTCATGTACTATTTCAACATTATTTTCGTTTATGTCACAACAAACAACTCTGCGATCCTGTCCCAAAGTCCAGATTGTAAACCTGTAACTCAAAAAAAGTACTTGCATTTATGACTTCACATAATTTACATAATTACTATTGATAAAAACCTCTGTTTCATTCTCCAGTTTTCTTCTGAATTCTCCTGAATAATTGGCATATGTGAAATACAAAATAATCCTGTCCCATGACATGCATGTATCAACTTGTAAACAGGTTTGTGTTTTGATATTGTTGATAAATCCCACGATATTAATTCACCCCAAAATGAATTTGTAAGTAATAGTTTAGGTTCTATCCAATGAACCACAGTCCAATTACTTCCAGATGAATTGAATCTACTTCTATGATGATGAGAATCAAGAGGTATTATAGGTAGTGAAATGGTCATTTCATAACGACCATCTCCACCAGCTCTCCAGATAAAAACTGATCTACATATATGATTTTAAAAATTATATCAGAATTGTAATTGTAACTAATATTTAATTACAACTATTTAAATTACCTATCCTTTCCTCCTGAAGCCAACAGTAAATCTTTATTCATATTTCCACTTATAACATTATTTTCTGAAGGACACCATGATAGACTAGCTACTTCTGTATCATGTCCTCTTAGTTTGTAAACTATTGTCCCTTTACCTTGGAAATTAATAATATAAACTAAACCACTTTTAGAACCTACAGCCACAAGATATGGATCATGAGGACAAGAAGACAGACAAGTAGGTGCTACCTTTCCTAAAGAAATTAAAGAAACTGTATCAAAGCGACTATTCCATGACAATACACAACCATCAGAACTTGCTGAATATATAACAAACGGTTCTTTGTATGACCAATCTACACCTATTGCTTGTGCTTCCTAAAACATATAAAATAAATTAGAGTAAACTAAATACTTAAAGAATAATTCTCTTGTTGTGTGAATTAAAGACCATGTTGCCTTAAAGAACTGAGAAAAGAAAAACAAATGTTTAAAAGCAGCACGGTCTTTAGTCTGTATAGCGGGATCTATATACTTACAGATTTGAAGGTATAAGTATATACTATATTTAATGTTTCTGAATTCCAAATTTTAACTGTATTGCCATCTCCTGTAGAAGCTATTAAGTTAGTATTTACTTCCTCAAATTGAGGAGTGAAAGCAAGACAAGTCACTTTAGTTTTGTGAGCATGTTTAATAATAGAATACTGTAACGTATTGTTGCTTTCATTAGGTTTAACAACAACAATTACATTTCTGGCACCCCATGCAACATTACCATTAAAGGAACAAGTAAAAATATTACTTAGATACCAATTTGGTGAAGGAGGCAAAGTTGTTTCATTCATATCTGTGTGCTGAAATGATGTTAAAATTATTTAAAAATAATATAAGATCATGTGATTCAGTCTTTTAAGGTTATCAATCAGTTATTTAACATTGATACCGAATTTTTGCACAAATTATAAGTGTTTTTGCTATAATTTATACTCTATACATAAACTATCACGTACAATTTATGTACAATATATTTATTATTATTTTCTATGCTTTTTATTAATCAGAAACTTGCGATTAAAAACCGGCAGTTTTAGCGGTATGATACACGTGACATAAACATTCGATCAAATATATTTTAAAATGCACACTTTTTACGATATTCTATAAAATAATTCTTTTAAAATCTTTTAAAATTAGGTTTGTTATTACTATAATCGTTACAAAAGAACAGAAATTGACATTTTATATATTCTTTTGAATGTAAGTTTGAATGATGCGTATTGCTTATCTTCCACAATAGTGTGTGTTCATTTCTTATTAAAACTTTTGACAGTACTGAAATGAATATCCAATTTATTCGACTCAAAATAATTACCTTGCGTTTGTTGTACTAAATTAGATATAATATTTATTTTATTCTGAGCAAACGAACATTAGTTTCTGAAAACGAGAAGTGTTTAAAAAAGGTAGTGTTCCTCTTATAAATATAACCCCACTTGTGAACTTGTATTGCAAACAGGTAAGAATTTGATATTTTACAATTGACAACAATATTTAGAGTGTGTGTGTGATTAAAACTGCTATATATTGTCATATACAATAATCAAATTGAATTTTACATGATGTCCTGTGAAAGTTATTGATTAAATTACATCAATTGCGATATCATTTTTGAACATTGTGTGGAGTGCAAAGTATGGCGCGTAAATCGTAGGAGTAAAAAATATTTGTACATTCTAATTTTATTTGTCATATTATAGTCATGTAATTTAATTGTATGTATACGTAGATATATATACATACACTGAGTATTATATGCTTTCTTTGGGAATATTTATAACTTTCGGATTCAGAAATTTGAGGACCAGAAATTACATAAAACGAGAATGTAGAAAATAGAAAATTTAGAAGTTTAGAGATTTAGTAGTTTGAAAATTGGAGAACGTATTCGTTTGAAAATGTGCGGTTGTAGAAATTAAATGAATTGATAGTTCAGAAGTTTGAAAATTTCGGAATGTGGGATTTTAGGGATTTGCAAATTTTCAAATTTATATATCAGATCCCTCAGAATAAAAAAAAAGTGGTGGGAAGTCTCTTGCTCTTCAATTGTACCAAAATGTATATACGAAAATTTATGCAAATAACTTTTAAATATGTTATTAATGATTTCTCACAGATGTCACTTTTTGAAGTGATAATAAAATTTGTAATACGATCAGGAAGGTTACATGAAAGTTGTTTATTGACATTTGTAACAATGTATTTATCAAGTTCGTACAATTTCTGTGAATTTAACAAAAAATGTATGAATAATTGCCTGAAAGATGGTGATGCATATTATATGAGTCATGTATATATATATTCATGATTGCGATACATCATATCGAACTCGTTCATAGTGATAAAATTGATGTGGCGTGAGACAGCTCCGTAATTGCATATATATATCATCTCAGCACAGTAAAGTTTGAACAACAGTGTTACTACATATATGATACTCGATATCTGTAACGAATTTATACAAGATCTGTTAGTGTTTTCAGTGAATAATATTTTGTTTACTTTGTATCAAATTCAGAATGAAGAATTTCATCGTCATCTTTTTATCGTTGTGGATGTTTTCGCCTGCGATTTCATTCAGTCTCAATTGGTTTAAGTTTTATCAGAAGCCTCGTCTAAATGACGAACTCAACACGGTAAGTCGGTTTTGCATGTTTCGATACTAATCGATATAACTCGACTTTCGAACACGGCTCTAGATACAAACAGTTTTTATGCGTAATACGTTCAAAAAAATAAAATGTATTATTTAGAGATGTATTTGAGTACTGCATTTTATTTATAATGATAATTGATATTGTTAATTAAAAATTGAATGTGTTAAATTAACACGTTCGAATTTCCTACATACCTCACTTTTTAATATTTATATATTGCGAAATATGTTTTTTTTGCAAATGCGTATGAATTTATGCATTTGATTAAAATATGTATCACACCACCAACGTTCGAAGTGCAACTTACGAAAGACAAATATCTATCTTAAAGAAAACATTTAATGATTTGTGAAAATGAAATAATTTCTCAATGTGAGTGTTATTGCGTATAATTTTTAATGCAATAGTAGAATCTAATTGGTATAGTTAAGTAACGAATGTCGAGGTTCGATTAAATATTGATATTAACGATTGGTATTCTTTTTGATATAGCTGCAAATGATAAAGAAGGATGGTTATCCAGCGGAAGCTCATGCTGTTTTAACGGAAGATGGTTATATATTAACAATGCATCGAATTCCGGGGAAGCCTGGATCACCACCAATCCTTTTACAGCACGGTGTATTGGGTAGCTCTGCCGATTGGATTATACTTGGAAGAGAAAAATCTCTTGGTACGAAAATATACAAAATGAAGTAAAGAAAAGTCGAATTAAGTATTATCCGTAATCTCCATATTCAGAATTACAACTTGTGACAGTTTGATTTTTTAAATAAAGCAATTAGTTATGATCCGATATGGGCAAGCGAACACTGTTTATGCGATGTTGATAGCGAACGTGCTAACAGGATATATTACTAGAACATATAACAAAAAAGAAAACAGATAGTTAATCAACATGTGCGTGAAAATTAAAATCTAATTAGCAGTTGGTGTAACTGATTATCGCCTACGTATATTTGTTTAAAAGATTCATTATAACGATTAAAAATTGGTGAAATATTTTACATGACTTTTCAATCGATTCTACGCATAAATCTTTATCTTCTTAAAGTAAATTAAATTACACAGTTAATTAACGTCAATTAAATTTGTTTTATTTTTGCGATTGCAGCTTATCTTTTAGCTGACCGTGGCTACGATGTCTGGTTTGGAAATTTTCGCGGCAACACTTATTCAAGGGCTCATATTTCTTTGACTACCTCGGACGTAAAATTTTGGGAATTCAGGTATTTGGCAGAAATTATTTTTACCCTAGTGCCTCAAAATTCCAAATATCCCTAGATCCCAAGTACGAACATGCTCAAAATACCCCTAGATGTAAAATATTACTAGATGTAAAATATCCCTAGACGTAAAATATTACTAGATGTAAAATATCCCTAAAATTTCAAATATCTCTAGATGTAAAGTATTACTTAATTGCAAACATTCCCAGATTTTAAATATCACTGGTCCCACAGTATTACCAAATTTGAAATATCTGTAGATTCCAAATGCCTGCATGCCAAAAATATCCCTAGGTTCAAAATATAGCTATTTTCAATATTCCTAGATATCTATATCAGTATAAAATCTGTATTAAATGTCTGTACAGCTGGCACGAGTCAGGCGTTCACGACCTGCCTGCGATGATCACTTACATAGTACAGGTGAAGCAGAGCCTTCTGAAAGCGTATATCGGCTTCTCGATGGGCACAACGTCTTTCTACGTGATGTCTAGTGAACGACCGCATATAGTAAGACTTGTGCAATCGATGTACAGTCTTGCCCCGGTAGGATTCATGAAACACGTCCAGACTCCTTTACGGTATTTGGCTCCGTTTGCAACCGATTATAAGGTAAATTAATCAAATGGACTTACTCGCTCGACAGAACATCTTTCCTCATTTCTGATATTCTAATTTCTTCATTTGAATTTTCAGATGATGTACTATCTATTTGGAGAAGGAGAATTCCTACCGCAGAGTGCGGTCTTAAAGTTTTTAGAAAAATATTTGTGTTACGTCGATATTCTGGAAGAAAAAATTTGTGCTAATTCGATGTTTGTTATTGTCGGATTCGACCGAGCGCAATTTAATTACGTGAGTACACGGAGAAATCTGTACACGTGTGTAAGATCAATATCTGATACAGTAATTTTTAATTGCTCATGTAAATACTGTATTGTTTACAGACGCTGCTGCCTGCGATTCTAAACCATACACCAGCTGGTACATCATCTAGGACCATGATTCATTTTGCACAAGAAATCCAGTCAGGATATTTTAGAAAATACGATTATGGTAAAGAGAAGAATCTAGAGATTTATAATAGCACCGAGCCTCCTAAGTATGATTTGTCGAAGCTCACAATGCCAATTGTATTATTTTCTGCGGAAAACGACTGGTTGTCCAGTCCTATTGTAAGCATTTCATCTGGTTAATTTTAGTTCATCCAGTTACATTTAGTTAATCTAGTTACTTTCAGTTTAATTTTTAATTTAATGTACTTAGATGTTAGGACCTCTGCAGTGATCTAAACTTATTTCATATTTCTTTTCAGGATGTGATGAGATTAAATGCTGAGTTGCCAATTACTCCAACCATATTCAAAGTACCATTTAAGAAATTTAATCACATAGATTACTTATGGGCCAAAGATGCTCCCAAACTAATCTACGATAAGATACTCACCACGTTGAACGAGACTGTATTATAGATGTGTTTACACTAAATAAGTTTGCTATGAGAATCTATTAAATCGCGCTGATCATTTTTTTACGTAATTTAAGTAACTTCAAAAGCAGAAATGTAGAACATGCTTGATGATTGTAATTCAATGATGTTTTTATAACGTACTGTGATTTCTATATGAACCTCGATTGCGCCATTTTGACAAATTAAGATTGTAGTTTATGCGTTTATAGAACGCAGGCTTGTATTATTGTGATGTTATAACTTTATAAAACATTTGCCAAAGACAACGTTGTTCGTTCAACTTAAACAAGTCATAACTTTGCAGAGACACCTAGTCCTAAATCCTTCTAAACAAGACTCGCTTTAGATCAAAGACTAACTTAACTCAACAGGAAATTTCTAATAACTGCGTTAGATTACTTAGAGAAAGGTCCCATGCGAAATGTGGACTCTGAGCAATGAAAACTTTCAGCCTCCACACCTAGCTTTTTCTATTCATTCTACAGAATATTTCGAACGTGCAAATGATTTCGGAGCCGAATAATCTGATCGACGTATCGATTCGGTGGTGCATGCTGAATATAAACCCAACTTAGGTATTTGTCGCCCACCGGTGTTACGTAAAATGTATTGATGTCATAATCGGCCCACAAAGCCATGGCCTACTTGGTGGAAATTTCAGACAAATTTCTATTCCACGCCACTAAATACATATTACGCCGATGTATCGAATAATCAAGCAATTTTGTAACATCGAGGTGCGTCCTCATAGTTTGATGAGTCTGACTCGTGACGCACTGGTACTTCAGTTGGGATCAATTTTACTCGAATTTTGAATATGCTTCAATTTGGAGTTCAAGTCCAATTATAATTTACATAGTCAACGATTGCATAATAACAAATTGACATAACATTCCAACATTCTTTGTCTGTTTTAATATTGTAGTTGTGTTTAGTTAGTTCTGACTGACGCACCTGACAAATAAGTCATAGTGCAAGGGGTTTTTTTACAGATGCAACTGATAAGGAAGGAGGGCTACCCTGTAGAAGCTCATGTTACGGTAACAAAATATGGCTACATGTTGACAATGCACCGAATTCCGGGGCAGCCTGGATCGCCAGCAGTATTTCTACAGCACGGTCTTCTAGGCAGCTCAGCGGATTGGGTTATACTTGGAAAGTTCAAAGCTCTCGGTAAGAAAATACGCTAATTAAAAAACCAAAAAGTTGAATTAACGTCAATCGCGTCACCTGAGGTGTATCAAAATCCATTTGTATTTACACGATAACGTACATTCTTTGATTCAACAGCGTAGTAAAATTAACGAAGCAGAACAAACTTTCCTGTTTATTAAGCATACCAGTTCATATCGTCAGTTAGAATTTTTGTTCCGTGTATAGGTACATATCTTGTCACTTTCTTATTGCCTCACGTATTTTCCTTGTTATGAAAAAATCTGTTTCGATATTGGGACAATAATGTCATGATATTAGATAACTATATTATCTTCTGAATGCAGTTAATGAACATGATTCTCTTGTACATATTTATTTAAGAGATTCTGTGTATCATGTTATTCGACCTATTATTGATAACAACATTCTTTGAATCACATAAAAAAAGTGATATAGTTAATTGAAAACTTTTGGAGTTTATAATTTTAGCTTTCCTGTTAGCTGACACTATGATGTATGGTTTGGCAATTTCCGTGGGAACGCTTATTCAAGAGCACACGTTTCTATGCCCATCACGAACGTGTCATTTTGGGACTTTAGGTATTTCAACAATTATTTTTAACCCTTACGATATTTCAGATACAAATTACTAATCATTTTTATACTTTTAACAAATATTTGTATTGTTCCATGAGTTATGACTAGTTCCATTTTAATTTATTTTATTATACAAAGTACATAAAAGTATTTTGGATGAGTGATTTGGCTTGTTAGAGAATTTTTTGCTAAACATTCTCGATACGGTGATTTACATGCGTGGGTGATATATGACCTGACGATATAACGCGTGGGTTTACACGACGACATGACGTGCGACGGTATAACGCGTGGATATATGTCGCGTGCCGATACAACGCGTGACGGTATAACACGTGACGATACGAGTGACGGTATGACGTGAACGCTATAACGACTAAATACCGTATGACGACGTAATATGTGGTTTTACATATTAAACGTGACTATACATCGCGCGACTGAACGACATGTAACGATATAACGCGTGGCTATATAACAAAGAATAGCAAGATAACGACTCAGGCTCTATACAGATACTCTCAGTTCAAATGAAGTAGCGAAATTCCGCGATGTTCGATTCAGTAATGAAATTATAGAATTCGATTAGTAATTAATGAACTAATAACAAGATTATCTGGTAACTGTTTAACGATCAAATGTCTGTTTAGCTGGCACGAATCGGGCGTCTGCGACGTTAGAGTACTTCGAGAGAGGTCCCATCCGAAATGTGGACTCTGAGCAATTTTCAGCATCCTCACCTAGTTTTTTCTATTCATTCTACAGAATATTTCGAACGTGTAAATGACTTCGGACCCGAATAATCTGATCGATGTATCGATTCGGTGGTGCATGCTGAATATAAACCCAACTTAGGTATTTGTCGTCCACCGGTGTTACGTAAAATGTATTGATGTCATAATCGGCCCACAAAGCCATGGCCTACTTGGTGGAAATTTCAGACAAATTTCTATTCCACGCCACTAAATACATATTACGCCGATGTATCGAATAATCAAGCAATTTTGCAACATCGTGCTGCGTCCTCATCGATACAGTTATTTCGTTGCTGAACGAGCCATCGCTTGTAGAGATCCATAAAAGACGTTTGGCATAGGTTGTCTTCAAGATACCCCACAAGAATTTCCTCTATCAAACATCCTAGAATCGGTGTCGATAGATTTTAATGATTCTGCAAAAACACCGGTGACATCCAGAAGTCCCTCAGAGATTCAAGGATTTAACTTTACATACGGGTTTTGGATTTCGTTATACGTACAAGTAAACAACATTATTACATCATTTAGGACGAAACGAAATGTTTTGACTGGTCTGTTATCATTGTTTCATTGTGAAGCATCAAATTGTTTCCGTGAAGTTAGATTTCAGCGAAGTCGAACACTTGCGTGATTGAGGATAAAGTCATATGTGAGAAGCGTATGAATATTGCTGTTGCCTAGATGAATGAAAACAAATTTTTGATAACCTTGGGACCTGGTAATTATGCTCGCATCTTTCCTCGAATGGGAAACTGTTCAAAACAGAGGTGTAGGAAAGAAAGTATGGCGAA
Organism: Megachile ligniseca; assembly: GCA_945859555.1. NCBI lineage: Eukaryota > Metazoa > Arthropoda > Insecta > Hymenoptera > Megachilidae > Megachile > Megachile ligniseca. The sequence continues at coordinate 6,495,882 of OX243792.1, forward strand.
ACATTTCTATGGAATTTGCTTGGAGTATTTCGTATCACAAAGATGTGGGTCCAGCTTGTCTCAGTTGACGAGGACTTCCCATTCTGTATTTACAAGAAAAATCCGTGATTTCCGCGTGGATGATACTTTTATGATTCTTTTTGTATTTATAATATGTCATAAAAAAAGTTTGGCAAGGTGTGATTGTCTTCAGGATACCATACAAGAACTTCCAAGATTCGGTTTAACTTTACATGCAGATTTCGTTATACATACAACTGGACAATATCTGTATTACATAATTTATCACGAAGCGAAATGGTTCGAGTAATCTGTTATCATTGTTTCACCGCTTAAATTAAATTTGGTATCTAGAAGTAATGTTAGTGAATGACAGCGAAGAACAACTGATTTGTGAAAAGAATAAATGTATAAATACTAATTTACCGTTTGCACTATTATGCTACTATTATGTTTGCTAATGCAGTTTTCTGTATGCTAATGTGTACTTTTGTTATTTAGATGAATTCTATAGTATTCAGAGAGAATTTAAACAAATTCTAAAGCATTCTAACAAAGTATTCGATTATGCTGAGGATCTTAGGATTAATATGTGCACTTCTTTTTCCTGAAATAATAAATCATGGGTTATCATTTGCTGGTGGAATGGGGATTAAGGGAGATACTTTGAATTGTTCATATTATCAGCTTCAGATTGCAAAGGGATTTTTCCTTATGTTCTTACGAGAATCCGTGGTTTCCGCATTTGTTTTCTCGTGACACTCTTTATAACAGAATGAACTCTGTTGATAATGATAAAATTGTTGCTATATAAGGCAGCGGATGATTTCGACAGCTTCATCTCTGCTCAGAGAAGTTCGAGATGGTGTGACATCGAACATTTGCACTAACGAATATTACAAGACTCGCAGTTGTTTCCAGTGGATAAATTTTATTTACTTTGTTGCTCCTGTTAAATCCACAATGAGGGATCTCGTTGTATACTTTCTGATGTTATGGACACTTTCTGTGGCGGTTGCCTTAAATGCCAATGTGTTCCATTTTGCGGAACATGAAGTAAATGTTGACCTAAACTCGGTAAGTTAAAACTCAATTTGTCTTAATATTAATTATGTTTTATTACGTTTTAATTTTAATTGCCACAACTCGGTAATTTTAATTTAATTTGAAATGTTCGAACAAATAGTATTTATTATTGAAAAATATATTTGAGTACCGAATTTTGTTTGCGAGGGCAATCGATATTGTTTGATGTCTGAAAAGTGATTAACACACTTGAATTTCTTATGTATTTGACTTTTTAACATTTGCATTCTGCGTGTTTTATTAAATAAGTAAATGAATTTATGCGTTTGTTTATAGTTCATTAAATATGTAAGACCTGTTTACTTCATAACAGTGGAAAAGTTACGACCCGCAAAATTTTGATGAATTTTTTCTAGCACCGTGATTTTGAAACATGCTAAGTGTTAACTACTAATGTCAGTAGACGTGCTAATTCGTAAATTATTCCATTCGTGTACGAATATAGTTATGTGAAGATAACACTACTCTTTTAAGAAAATTAGACCAAATATTGTTATGCAGCTGTATATATTAAATTATAATTATTTTAAAAATAATATCATCATTTTGGAGATAGTCGAGATTTTTCTAGTTACAATTTTTAATGTAACAGCAATGTCTAATTTCGAATAATTGGAACATTTAAATAACGATAGAAGTTAGGATTGATAGGATGTTGAGATTAAGGGTTAACAATTAAGTGATTTTTTTACAGATGCAACTGATAAGGAAGGAGGGCTACCCTGTAGAAGCTCATGTTACGGTAACAAAAGATGGCTACCTGTTGACAATGCACCGAATTCCGGGAAAGCCTGGATCACCAGCAATATTTTTACAACACGGTCTTCTCGGCAGCTCAGCCGATTGGCTTATACTTGGAAAGGACAAAGCTCTCGGTACGAAAATACGCTAATTAAAAAACCAAAAAGTTGAATTAACGTCAATCGCGTCGCCTGAGGTTTATCAAAAACCATTTGTATTTACACGATAACGCACATTCTTTGATTCAACAACGAAGTAAAATTAACGAAGTTGAACAAACTTTCCTGTTTATTAAGCATACCAGTTCATTTCTTCAGTTAGAATTTTTGTTCCGGTACATGCAAATATTCCTGCGTTTCGGAAGAAACGATGCTAAGTTGCTCAAGAATTATTTCAGAGATCAGAGATTGATTGAAAATAACATTCAAGAAGAAATTAATTATTTTATTACATGTAGAATCGTTGCAATAAGTTGGGATCTGGCTGTTCAATTAACATCACGTGTAGAAGTTATGTTTTATTACACAGTATACCTGCTTTCGATTTTGTAAGATCAGACATGTAAACTTGAATTTGCAAATTTCTCAATTTTCACTCTTCAAATTTTTACGATTTAAAATTTTTAAGTTTTCAAATTTCACCCACAGTTTGACCGTACGTTAAATGCATGACAAAAACAATTTAAGAATTTTAATGTTTGGATATTCCAATATCTACCGTTAAGAAGCGGAAAGTTCGGAGAGCAACGAACGTATGGCAAGATGTGTAATATTAAAAACATTCAATATATCATTCAAAACCCGCGTCATTATAATTCAAATGATGTCAGAATTTCAGTCATAATTTCATGTCCATGATATTGGAGAAGTAGAAAAACAACGTTAATTCCTACTTTCCTTAATCATCACACAGGTTAAAATATGCTTCCCTGAACATTTCAAGTTATGCATATTTTGTCACCTTTTTATTGTACCTCGTTTTTTCCGTTTCTATTTAGAATATTTTTCCTTCTTGGGATACACATATACATACGTGATATTTACTCAATAAGTCATTTTTATAATTGCATTTATGTATATATATTAACGTAAGATTGAAAATGATAACATATTTATTTTAGTTTCACTATAAATTTGGAAATTTTAGGAATTTTAGAATTTTCTGGATTTGAATATTTGAAATTTTGTAATATTCATCATTAAAAAATTTGAGTTGTCAATGGAATTTTGGAATTTCAGAATTCTGAAATTTTGAGATTTAAAAATTACTTAATTTTAGAATTTTGATCATTTGAAATATCAGATTATGAGATTTTATTAATATGAGATTTTAAAATTTTTAAATTTTGAAACTCGTGCTGCAAAAAATACTGCATAAGTAAGAAAAAATTATCATTTTTGATAGTGGGTCTCAGTAAAAGTTTTTGGAGAGATTGCTGACTGGAATCATTAAACTGATAATAAAAATATTCATAAACACGCGTTAATTACAAATTAAAGATTACAGCATTGTTGATTACAAACTATAGATAACAGTACCGAAAATAAAAAGCTAAGTGAGATAATTACATTTATCAAAAATAGAAAGTAAATGTGTGCATTAATTGCAATGCGATATCTATGTCTGCCATTAATAATAATGTACTATATCAAGAGAAATGACAGTTAATTAATCGAATTATTTTTTATATTTACAATTTAAGGTTACCTACTAGCCGACCGTGGTTACGACGTATGGCTTGGCAATTTTCGTGGCAACACTTATTCAAGGGCTCACATTTCTATGCCCATCACGAACTTGTCATTTTGGGACTTTAGGTATTTCAACAATTATTTTTAACCCTTACGATATTTCACGTACAAATTACTAATCATTTTTATACTTTTACCAAATATTTGTATTTTCCCATGATTTATTGCTAGTTCAATTTTAATTTATTTTATTATACAAAGTACATAAAAGTATTTTAGATGAGTGATTTGGCTTGTTAGAGAATTTTTTGCTAAACATTCTCGATACGGTGATTTACATGCGTGGGTGATATACGACCTGACGATATAACGCGTGGGTTTACACGACGACATGACGTGCGACTGTATAACGCGTGGATATATGTCGCGTGCCGATACAACGCGTGACGGTATAACACGTGACGATACGAGTGACGGTATAACGTGTAACGCTATAACGACTAAATACCGTATGACGATGTAATTTCTGGTTGTACATATTGAACGTGACTATATATCGCGCGACTGAACGACATGTAACGATATAACGCGTGGCTATATAACAAAGAAGAGCAAGATAACGACTCAGGCTCTATACAGATACTCTCAGTTCAAATAAAGTAGCGAAATTTCGCGATGTTCGATTCAGTAATGAAATTATAGAATTCGATTAGTAATTAATGAACTAATAACAAGATTATCTGGTAACTGTTTAACGATCAAATGTCTCTTTAGCTGGCACGAATCGGGCATCTACGACCTACCTGCGATGATCTCTTACGTAGTCAAGCTGACGCTAAAACCTTTGAAAGCGTATATCGGCTACTCGATGGGTACAACGACTTTCTATGTAATGTCCAGTCAACTACCGGAAACAGCAGAACTTTTGGAAACGATGTACAGTTTAGCCCCGGTAGCGTACATGAAACACGTGAAGAGCCCCTTACGGTTCTTCGCCCCCTTCGCAACTGATTTCGAGGTGAATCGCAAACTTCTTCAATAAATTTCATTCTGAAACTTGCAAGATTCGGCTCGATTTTGCGATCCTAATATTTCGAACTGAATTTTTAGACGATGAGCTACATATTCGGGAAAGGAGAATTCTTACCGCAGACTTCGGTCCTGACGAATGTAGCGAGACGCTGGTGCGGCGCCAACTTTTTCGATGAAAGAATCTGTAGAAATTCGTTTTTCTTTGTCGCCGGGTTCGACAGAGCGCAATTTAATTACGTGAGTGCACAGATAATCTAGTACACAAGATGGGTATTACTCTAGCTTTCGATTATTTATTTTGAACCGTTTGCAGACGTTGCTGCCTGCAATCCTGAAGAATACACCGGCCGGCACATCGTTCAGGACCATGTGCCACTATGCTCAGGAAATTCATTCAGGATACTTTAGACAGTACGATTTCGGTGTGAAGAAAAATATGGAGATTTACCATCATCCTTCTCCTCCTAAGTATGATGTAACGAAGATCCAAGTACCAATTTATCTGTTCAATGGGGAGAACGATTGGCTGGCTAGTCCAACTGTTAGTATTTCATCTTCACTTAAATGTTAGAGTTTCTGCTACTTATTTAAACGTATACTTTTCTTCAGGATGTGTTGAGATTACATGAGGAGTTACCAAATTCGACATTGTACAAGGTACCACTCAAGAGTTACAATCACATAGATTTCTTGTGGGCCAAAGATGCCTCCACACTGCTCTATGATGCTGTACTCAAGATGTTGGACGAGTCTTAATAATTTTGAATACATGCTAATGTAATTAACATGTAAGCTTGTACTAATATAAGATTGATAGTTAATAGTAAGATATTAGACTTATTAATATACATAAATATTTTAACTTGATGTTTTTATAACAATGTTTTTACAACGTACTGTGATTTCTATATGAACCTCGATTGCGCCATTTTGACAAATTAAGATTGTAGTTTATGCGTTTATAGAACGCAAGCTTGTATTATTGTGATGTTATAACCTTATAAAACATTTGCCAAAGACAACGTTGTTCGTTCATAAACAAGTCATAACTTTGCAGAGACACCTAGTCCTAAATCCTTCTAAACAAGACTCGCTTTAGATCAAAGACTAACTTAACAGGAAATTTCTAATAACTGCGTTAGATTATTTAGAGAAAGGTCCCATGCGAAATGTGGACTCTGAGCAATGAAAACTTTCAGCCTCCACACCTAGCTTTTTCTATTCATTCTACAGAATATTTCGAACGTGTAAATGACTTTGGAGCCGAATAATCTGATCGATGTATCGATTCGGTGGTGCATGCTGAATATAAACCCAACTTAGGTATTTATCGTCCACCGGTGTTACGTAAAATGTATTGATGTCATAATCAGCCCACAAAACCATGGCCTACTTGGTGGAAATTTCAGACAAATTTCTGTTCCACGCCACTAAATACATATTACCCTATGTATCGAATAATCAAGCATTTTTGCAACATCGAGCTGCGTTCTCATCGATACAGTTATTTCGTTGCTGAACGAGTGATCTCTGTTAGAGATTTATAAAAGACGTTTGGCAAGGTGTGATTGTCTTTTAGGTACCCCACAAGAACTTCCACGTTCGAGAATCCTAGAATCAGTGTCGATAAATTATGTTAATGATTGTGCAATGGAAAAACACCAGTAGCATCCGGAGATCCCTCAGAGACACTCCAAGGATTTAACTTTACATACGGTCTTTGGATTTCATTATACAATTAGACAACATCTTTGTTGCATCATTTAGCACTGATTGGAATCAGTGAGAAATGATTTGAACTGTCTGTTATCATTTTTGCATCGTCTGAATCAAATGTCACACTGGAAAATGGCGAAGGGGGACGATCATTTTTACTACGTGGAACGAGGTTGTTTATTTAGAAAATTGTGCTGCAGCAGGATTTTTTGGGGGCGAAAGCAGAAAAATGAGGCGATATTTGAAAATTCATAATTTTGAGGTTTTTATTTATATTTGAGGTTGACTATAATAGGTATGGAATTGTCTTTGTGAATAAAAGAATATGGCGGTGATCTAATGTGGTAAACTAACATGTGGCTATATAACGTGTGGTTTCCTATTGCGTGGCTATACAACGCGATGTAATGTGTAGCTATAGTGACAATTTACCACGTAGAAATATAACGTGTATTTAATATTAATGTAAATCGTTATATAACATGTTATATTATAACACATGGCTATATAACAGGTGGTGACCTAATGTGTGGTTATATAACAGATGGTGATCTAACGCGTGGTCATACAAAATGAAGGTATACAATGTGTAGTTATACAAGGTGTAATAATTTAACGTGGCTGTACAAAACGTGATAATTTAACGCGTGGCTATATGCCACGTGGCTAACACTTAAATATACAACACGTGGCGAAACAAACATCTCGGACAAAAATCAGTTACATACTGATTAAACAGCGATCAGAGATACATATCGAAGTACATATTATCATGCTATCATGCTACTGTTATCTGTGATGACAGTTAAACATTCGAGATAGCATCTTCACATTTGTATACACTATTTATTAAGCAGATTGACTCATTTGAATATTTGTTTAATTACTTATTTCTTCTTTAAATTAATTTTGTTAAAATTAAGTTCTGGTTGTGATTTGTTAATGTGCATAAATGTCTGTGGTATATGACTTTCATTCAATTTATAGTTACAACAATTTTGAACATAATTAACTGTTTAGAATACAATTATAATTAATAATTTCACATATTTGTAATTAATAATATTGAACATATTTATATTTAATAATTTTTAAATATAATTGCAATTAATTATATTGAATATGTTTGTAGATATGGTACAATATGGTACATATTGTACAATATTGTACAATATGGTCATGTAAGTAACATTACAAGGAACATCTTCAGCCAGTTCTCGGTATTCTAACTAGATCATTACTCATCGAGCACGGGATCATTAACTTTCCGTGTCATTAATATTTACAAATCATGCATCATCTTGCAACAAACATTGCTACCTGCATCCTTACTCTCCTCTGTGTTTACCTACTAGATAGAAATCCTGTTATGTCCTTCAAGTTTATCTAGCTATCACCAAGCTTCTTCGGAGACGGTCAAACAAAATGGCTGCCGCGCAGGAAAATGGTCAACGGAACACGACACACATTTTTACTATTTACACTCAACTTCATATTCGAACTGTGTTTCTTCCAATATTATTTTTACAAATCGCTTTTAAGATATTTAGAAATTTGTGTTGCGAAATTCTAATGATCGAATACATTAGTTTAATGATTAGTGTTGTGCTCACTTAGCAACTATGGTTTGCATATCATAATTACTATTACATGTACTTTTATTTTTGTATTGTATATGTTCTTTTCTAATAATTAAAAATTTCTATATCTGTTTTATCTTCACAACTCCTCATTTCAAGATTACTATATTCTTCAAGGTGTATTCTACATCATCAAATTTTTATATTCTTCAATTTCTACATTCATCCACATTTTTCCTGATTTCAAAATTACTATACTCTTCAAGGTATACTTCACATCCCCAAATCTCTGCCTCATAAATTCCCAAATGTTTCCTGCCATTTCCTCCACTATTATTTCTAACAAGGTACACTCCACATCCCCATATCTGTAAATACTCAAACTCCTGCCATCTTCTTCACTATAGTACCCTTCCCTAAATTTGCAATTAATCAAATGAATGTTTCCATAGACTCTATCCTATACCTTCCTATGATCAATCTCTACATTCATCCACATATCTCCAAACTTCAAAATTCCTCTTCAAAGTGTACACATCCCCAAATCTCTGTCTCATAAATCCCCGGTAAGCGTATACTCAATCTTCTGCCATCTTTTCCCACATGGTTTTTGATAAATCCTAAATAAAATTTTTTTAAATCTCGCACCTTCCGTATTTCGGTCCCAAATGACTTTTAGAGTGCAATTTTCACGCGGGCCCTTCCGCAAAAAGTCTCGAGACACGCACGTGCGTGTCACGAGCCGCGTTGTTCGCGTGTTCTCCGCGAACGGAGGCGCGGCCAGCCATACAGAAAAGCCACGTTTCCGACGGGACAAAAGGAGCAGAAGGAGAACAGGAGGAACAGAAGCGAGCCGTTCGCGAAGGTGGAACGCGCGTGTACCTGGTTGTGCACTTGGTCGTGCTCGTAGACAGAGACAGAGTAGACAACAACGAGCACAGCACGACTTGCTTCGTAGCCGAGGAGTTCAGTCGGCGAACCGCTCACCGATTCCAAAGTCCGCCGGTAGGCTCAGTTGTCTCCGAACCCCCGAACAGTTCGGATGTAGCTGAACATTTGCCGCAACATTCTCAGCTGTCTCCGCAAACAGCATCCGGTGCTCGTGCTCTCGTGGTGAAATTAAAGACGTACAACCGACAGTGAACGTAGGCAGTGCTGGACCTTCGAGGAAGAGGATCGAAACCGTTAAGACGTAAGTTCGTTTCACTCGTTCTAGTAGATTAGCTGGCCGACAACAGTTACTTAATATTTATCGCCGTGCGACCTCATTTATTTGGAGTTATCGGTTGTATCGGTATTCCGCGCGGCGAAGGTAAGCGTGGAAAAGGTTGATGCGAGAAATCGGATACGCAACGAAAATAGTGGCTTGGCAGAGGCAGAAAGTGTAACGTGAAATCGTCACACTGGTATGTAGAACCGTGGCATGCTTCGTAAAAGCGAATCCGATGCTTCACGGATGATCGCGGGCGCCCGCCGCGGATCCGGGCGGCTCGCGGGCTTTTCGACGATCGACGAATTCGAGATAACGGTAATTTTCTTCGGGCAACGCCGTCGGCACAGCCAGTTTTCATTCGAATCTTTCCGTTTTCCCTCGATTGCCGGTCGCAGGCGACACCGTTCGAGATACGAATATTCGAGAAATAACGGAGCAGAGATAAGGATATGCACGCGAAATCGAAATTATAGCATTCGAGAGGACTATGAGAGGTCTATTTACACGGGTGCAGCCACTGTGTCCATTTTGTTTTTCTATTTCGCTTCGGACTGAAGTTCAGAGAATTTTATGGCAATTCACGAAAATGTGGTACTACACGCTAATAATTATTATACTAACTTACTTGTTATTAGCTTTAGCTAGCTCATTAAGGTAAACTTGCAAATTTGCAACAATTTTAAATACTTTCTCGATCTCTGATTATTCATACTAGTGTAAATTCTGTGGGATATAATAATTAATGATACAAAACCTCATCGAGTCAGTTGCAGTGAGCTCCATTTTGTTATTTCATCTATGTCACCTCAAATTGAATGAATGTGGTATATAATTTTAGAGAATTTTATGGGACATGTAATAAATTAACCAACATTTGAGTCTATCATAATAGCTATTATAGTGTTATTCATATTCTGTACAGGTTTTAGCAGACTTGTAGTTGTACACTTCTTAAACTTGTAAATTTCTTTGTACCAATTTTATTGAACGAACAAAACAATTTTAAAATTTGTAATTAAAGATGCGAGAACCACATTGAGTCAGTTTTGACAGAAGTGCTTGCTCCTGTATTTTGTTTTTTGATCCATGTCCTTTCAGAATGTTTAACCTAAACAAATGAGGGTAATTTTATCAAACATTAATTAAAATGTGGAACTTAGGTAAACTTGCTGCTCCACATTTTGTATGAATTTTGATTTAAAAAAATTATTTCTTAAAATTTTATTAAACTAATCAAGCAATGTTGAATACTTGGTCAATCGATTTGGTAAATTATTCAGGACATACTTGAAATTTAGAATTAGATGGAAAAGTCTCAGCTTTAAAAGAAACTAAAGAAGTGGTGTCCATTTTGTAGCTTGACCTAACGTTCCAGAGTAAAATGGAAAAAGAATAACTGTAGACAATTTAATGTAACTTGAACCAAAATGTTATGGTTTTGAATCACCTGCTGCTCCATTATGAGTTCCTATATTTTGTTCAAATTACAAGTTTAAAAGCTTATATTTTTTGGTTTTATAAAATAATGATATGACTTCTATCTTCCAATTTAATAGTCTATGAAATTACTTTGGTTATTGATAGTAATATAAATTCTTAAGAGAATGCTTGAAATTTAGTGGTGCACGAAGAATCTCATCATCAAATCAATTTCGATAGCAGCAGAGATCACGTAGTAATAACGTGTATCGTTCATTTTGTTCTTTAATTTATGACGTTTGAGAACGGTTATAACAGGAAAAATTGTTAATGCGACATATTCAGCTTGAACTATAAAACGTTATGAGCTTATTATGTATAGGCTTTTTTTAAAGTCTAAAGATAACTGTGTACTTTCAGTCTAGACGCTATTATTATTTTAGAAAAATCACGTATAACTTAACATAAATTTATTATAAAAAGTTATAATAATGTAATTATAACTTCAATTTTTAATTTTAATAAGAATTACAAATTACAATAAAATAATTTTTAGTTTTTAATTTTAATATGAATTATAAATTCATTGTACTTTGCTATGAATTTAAAATTTATAATAATTCAATATAACTATAATTCCAATTTATAATTTTAATAAGAATTCTAAATAAATAATAATTTGTAATAAATTTATAGTTAAAGAGCAATTATTTTATTATTTAGAGACGAGTATTCGTACATCTGTTAAAACTGAAGAAGTCTAATGTTTCTCGCTAAAACAGTGTAGTAAGAAAACAGTAGTATAGTAGTATAATAGGATGGTGAAATAGTAGAATAGAAGTATAATGGTATAGTGAACTAGTAGAATATTATTGTAATAGAATAGTAACATAGAGTATACTACTACAATAAAATTATAGTATAGTAGTATAGTAAACTAAAAAGTAGTAAAACACTATAGGCAAATAGCAGTATAGTAGTATAGTAAATGAATAGATTAATTCTGTAGTAAAATAGTAGTATCTAAAATTTTTGATATAATACTATAATAATATAGTAGTAGAGTAGTACAGTAGTATAGTAGTATAGTAGTATAGTAGTATAGTAGTACAGTAGTATAGTAGTATAGTAGTATAGTAGTGTAGTAATACATATAATAGTATAGTATTATAGTAAACTATTAATACCATAACAGTATAGTGGTGTAGTACTATAGTAAATTAGTAGTATAACACTATGGTAAAATAGTATAACATAGTAAAACAACGAAACAGTAAATTAATGAAATTATTGAAGTAGTAAAATGGTAAAATAATTTACTTTCTTTATAACGAAAATAATAATCTTCAGCATCAGTGCAAAAGTTTCACAAAACAATTGCACGAATTTTATAAAAATTTCATTCCCATCGCCACCTGTGTCACCGCCCCTGACACACAGCCATTTATTAAAACGACACATTCCAAGTTCAAAGACGTTCGAAAGTAATCGCACAAAACGTATTAGTAACGGTAAACGTAGAATGAATCAAGTTACGCGAATAGGGAAAAAAACTGATACATTATTCCAGCTGTGTAATTCTATGAACGTGAATTACCAAGCGAGAGAAATAGCAGTCGAATAGAAATAAGAACACGGTTAATGCGTGCTTGAAATTCAACAATAATCTGCATTAAATACATTAGCTAATGCAAAACACGACTTTACAGAAAGTGAAAATACACAGGAAATAAGATACATGGTCCGATAACTGATGGTTTAATTATAATCCTGTTAATTGTTTCTCATTACATTAATTAGTATTTTAGTCTTTTGTGTAACGAATTTTATACATCGATTTTATTCATTAGCTTTTTTTTAATTAACTTGATATGGTAATACTGATAATTTAAAATTTATTTAATGAATTCTAAATTTTGTAAATAATTTTAAAAATTCTGTGAAAAATAGAATAAGTAAAAAAATAATTGAAAACAAAAAATTGTTTCAATTGAAAAAGTAACAGATGTAAAGAGTCGCTTTTAAAGAATTTAAATGATCGAATATAAAAAAGATTGTCTCGAATAATTAAGTATTGTAAAATTAAATAGAAATGCATTCGAACAATTATTGATGAAACTTTAACCAAAGTGAATAAACCACAAACGCAGTAAGTAAACGTTTTTCATGAATGAACGTTTGAAGAATCAATTTTGAAGAAAAAAATAAATATAGGAGAGAAAAGATTTTCCTCGTTTCACTTATTAGATACTTATTGCAAAACACTGTGCACACTGGCATCCCGCATGGCGCACATTTGAAAAGTATGCATGGATGTCCATAGTTTTGTTATGTACAATCTCTCGAACGTAATATCGGACAGGTATTATGTTCTCATGACTGTGCACGGTTCAGATTATGAACAAAGAAGCGTGCAAAAGTTTTTGCATGAGCCACGAGTCGATAAAATGGCACGAGAATGTATGTGTTTCATCGTTCGCACGGAATCATTGTTATAACAATCGACCGACGTTTCATTTTGTATATAGGGTATTTTTATGTGCAGTTGGATGCAGTTTATGACGACCTTGAATGAAATTAATAGTTTTGAGTTTTTGATTTTGAGAGTTTAGGACCTTGAAATTTTTGGTGTTTGAGAGTTTATGAGTTTTCAAGTTTTCAAGTTTTTAAGTTATCAAGTTTTCAAGTTTTCAAATTTTCAGGTTATCAAGTTTTCAGGTTAAAAAGTTTTCAAGTTTCCAAGTTTTCAAGTTTTCAGGTTATCAAGTTTTCAAGTTTTCAAGTCGTAAAATTTCATTTTTTTAAGTCGTCAATTTCTCAAGTTATTAAGTTGTTGATTTGTCAATTTGTCAATTTGTTAATTGTTCAATTTGTCAATTTGTCAATTTGTCAATTTTTCAAGTTGTCATTAATTAAATAATCAAATTATCAAATTGACAATTTAAGATGTCAAGTAATCACGCAATCAAGTAATCAAGTAATCAAATACTCAAATGATCAAGTAACGGAATTATCCAGTTCTTAAGTTAACAAATTATTTAATTTCCAAGTTTTCGTTATCGATAGAAACTGATTTTTTATGAGGATTTTCAACGGAATTAAAAAGTGATCCTTAGCAAGATTTTCAATCAGATTAAAATGTGATTCTTTCGCAATATTTTCAATCCGAGTAAAAAGTGTTTTTATCAGGATTTTGAATCTGATTAAAAAGTGACTTCTTAGCAGGATTAAAAACTAATTTGTCACAAGAATTTTAAATCGGATTAAAAATTGATTTTTCATCGATGTTTGTCACTCGATCAAATCAAATGCGTCAAAAAGATAGGAAAAACGCGATAAAATGTGAAGTCGAACTCGACCTACCTTGTTTACCTCAATCTAATTGTATTCTATCGATTTGGACGGGTTATCGTTTCTATCTACGCATTAAAATTGTCTCGGCACGATATCGGTGTTATTCTGGTAATCTAAAGCCGCATATATATATATCGTGAAAATTTCCACACGGTTTCTATTTATTTAGCACCAGTTGAGGAAACACGGAACTTAATAACGATTACGAAAATATTTCTGGTCAAATATTTAAAGCGACGAAGATTTAACTATCACAATAGTTTCTCTAAAGATACATTTTTCATTTTACATTTTACACAGCTATCAAAAAATAAATTTTTTACATTCAATTTTACAAAATATTAATTTTTACAGTTTTTATAATTCATAATTTTTAATTTTTATAGTATTTTAAATTTATAATTTTTAAGTTTTTATCATTTATAATAATTAATTTTTGTAGTTCTTATAATTTATAATTTTCAATTTTTATAATTTTACAAAATTTTATCAAAAAATAAAAATTTCATTTTAAATTTTGTACAACAGTATGATAAATTTATTCATAAATTTGTTTCCTTAAATTTATCACCTTGAGTTTTGCATAATAGTTTATCAAAAATAAATTGTTTTTACCCCTTTGTTCACTTTCCGATTCGAGTGCGATAGAATAAAGCTTGCAAAAATATCCATATATATGTTTCCTATTTAGCCGTCTTTGTTTATGGTCAGCCATGTTTGATCTCTTAGACATCACATTTCATGTTTGGACTCTCCAGATGTTTATCTTCCGAATAGTTCTGTTGACTCGATAAATAAGCTTAAAAATAATTGAACATCGATATTTCATATTGCGATGATTTGCATTCTGTCGAGTTAATCCACGCGATAAAATTATTTAGTTTTGATTTATTTCAGGTTGTTTGCTTTCGTGTCTAAATCTTGATAGCAATCTTAGAGTGTAAGTCAGATAACTGAAGAGTAATTATAGAATTATTGATTAATAGATTTGTTTTGGAACTGATTACATATTTGGAGAGATAAAAACAGAGTACAATTTGAAAAGATGAAGATTAGGGTGAAAGCGTTCTAAAATTGAGTCCACTTGAAGACAAGTAAATTTTATCCAATTGAATCAATATTATTTATAATTCCTTATAGTAATTGAACATTATTATTTCCAGTTTATTGAAATAACACTTATCGATTTTTTATTTTCTTCACTATTCCATGTTTATTCATTTTTTATTTTTTATTTTAGAGATACCTTGTATGATCTATAAGATATATTTTTCTTGTTGGAAAATGGAAGTGGAATTATTAATACTAACAAATAATTGGAATTATTAATAATAAAAGTGAAGTAAAACTAGAATAATTAATAGTAAAAATAAAATTAGTTATTTAATTTTTCTGGTGAACATTTATGAAACGTTTGAGAACCACTGAATTAGAGTACATACTTAGATTAAATAGTTTCTTCGTAAAACCAGGGTCAAGATATTTGTTTTGATTAACGTACCTGTACAAATTCTGACGAACTTCGGTTTAATCGATGTTTACTCACAATTTCCTAGGGTTTGCAGTACCAGGGGAAAGAACTCAAGTATTTGTGATTTTCTTAATTTAAAATTTGTGAATTTTATACATTTGGGTAATTTGGAAGTAATTAAGTTTCTAGATTTAGAAATGAACAAATTTTTAAATTTGATGTATTTAAGCTTGAAAATTTTATTTGATAATTTCAAGTTCTAAAATTTCTGCTGGATTTGGAAATTTGAAGATTTCTAAATTTTTAGATTCTTAAATTCGAAAACTACATTTCTGAGAAGCTCCCAAATTAAAAAATTTCTAAATGTGAGCAAATTTTCATATGCTCACAAATTCCGAAATTCCACAAAAAATTTTCCGGTACAAATAAAAAGATCTGATAGAATAGCCAAGACGCGGAAGTCGATTACCCCGTCTGTCCCGACTCAAGCCACTACCGTTTCCAGAAGTATCTTAACCTCGCGTCTTCGTGGCTAGTACATTGGAACGCTTCTAGTAAAAGCGTTCTCGCGGTGAATAAAAGCAAAACGCATTGCTCGCGCAAACAGATTTACGAGGCAGGCATAAAAATCGCGCTTTGCACGCGCCACACGACCGTGGACGAACCTGCTAAGAGGCTTGATCGAGCCACCTTTGGAGGTCGTTCGATGTGGAGAAAAAAATTCTCGAAGCTTCCAGGAATACTCGTACGCGATCGAATTTCAATAATGCATGAGCACGCGTGCTTCTGTCGAAATCAATTGCGGTTTTTGTAACGCGACTTTCATCGAAAGATGATCGCCGTTGCATTACAAGAGACCGTAACGCCGGAGGCCTCGATAGCTATGGGATCGAATTCGATACAGTGTGCTGCTAACAGACGGACACCATCGCGTTTCAATGATTGTCACTAGATATCACCAGTTACCATTGAGAGTTAAGTCTGGCGACCGATTACTACGAGTAATATTTTTGAAGATGTTTGGGGCCTTTTAAAATTGATATGATTCAATTTTAAGGGACATTTAAGGGTGTTGCGGTTTAAGGATCGGGGAATATGAGAATTTAGAGATTTGAGGATTTAGGGATTTCAGGGTTTGGTGATTTGAGGGTCTAGGGATTTCAGGGGTTTTAGATTAGAGGGTCTAGGGATTTGAGGACCTTGCGATTTGAGGATCTAGGGATTTAAGGATCAGGTAGTATGGGATTTTAGATATTTGAGGATCGAGGGATTTAAGGATTTTGGGAAATTTGAGGATCTAGGGATTTATGGACTTTGAGAAATTTGAGGATCTAGAGATTTAAGGAATTTGAGAGGTTTGAGGATCTAGGTATTTGGGGATCTAGGGATTTGGATATTTGGCAGTTTCAGTATTTGGGAATTTGGAGATTTGAGAATTTGAGAATTTGAGAATTTGAGAATTTGAGAATTTGAGAATTTGAGAATTTGAGAATTTGAGAATTTGAGAATTTGAGAAATTTGGGCAATTTGGGATTTGAGAATTTGGGAAATTTGAGTAATTGAAAAGAAATCGAAAAATTGAAAAATTCAAGAATTGAAAATTTGAAAAATTGAATAATTGAATAATGAAAAAATTGTAGAATTGAAAATGTGAAAAATTGAATAATTGAATAGATAAATTGAAAAATTGAAAAATTGAAAATTGACAAATCTACAAAATAAAAAATGACCAAATTTAGTAATTTAAAAACTTAACTAATCGTGTATTACTATATAAAATGAATTACTATAGAAAACTGTTTAAATTCCAAAATTCAAACCAATAAAATATAAAATCCCCAAAAACATCCCAAAAATGCAAGAATACAATTTCTCAGATATACCTATCCCCATGCAAACCTTCATTGCATCTAAGTATACAAATATTGACAATAAAAATGTATACAAATTATTATGAAACAATAATTCTATGAAATAAGACGCGAAGGCCGCTAATTTGGTTAGCAAGCTACTAGGATTCCATCTCTATAGAACAAGGTGCGTATCGTAAATGCTACATAGTAAGACGGGGTACATTTACGCCTTGGAGCATTTCGTTGTGAAACGATTGAAGCATTTACGAGTCGATCGTTCCACGAGGACTTTCTAATCCGACGTATATATACGTACATACTGGGTGTCTTGCAAGGTGTGCCGCGAATGCTGCGAGTGACAGATTCCTGAGTCGAGAACTCTCCGCAACTAGTGACGGCCTTTTGCTGAATTTTCCATCGTTGGAGAAATCAATCCTCTATCCACGTGTTTGCGACAATTTTATATTCAATAGTAGGACAACTTTTATATTCAGTAGTAGGACAATTTTTATATTCAACAGTAGGACAACTTTTATATTCAACAGTAGGACAATTTTATATTCAACAGTAGGACAATTTTGTATTCAATACTGGGACAATTTTATATTCAATAGTAGGACAATTTTATATTCAACAGTAGGACAATTTTTATATTCAATAATAGGACAATTTTATATTCAATAGTAGGACAATTTTTATATTCAATATTAGGACAATTTTATATTCAATAGTAGAACAATCCTATAATTTAACAACACTAGAACAATTCTATAATACAATTTAACATTAGGACAATTTTATAATTTAACATTAGAACAATTTTATATTTAACACTACCAGTTAAATGCACACTTATAAATTGAAAATAAATAAATAAGTAAAGCATCATAATAGGGCACGTACAAAATGGCGGCTGCACCTATTGTACATGTATAACAGGGTGGCTCAAAAATATTTCTTTTTTTTAACCATAACCGAGCCACCATTTTGAAAAAAATTTCATATCTCTTCATCAATAAGAATTAAACCATCGGACCCATCTAGATTGAATTTTTCCTCCTCACTAAATCCACAAAAAACAGACTGTAACAAAACATTCGTTTCTCATAAAATAAATATTTTTACAAAAATTTTCTGAATCTGTACTCGTGTTTGCTTTAGCGAATGTCTCGCTTTATCTTCGTTTTTCAGTCCACTCGATATCATTTTCGTCATAACAATGTAAGAAGATGCTACAATGGTTCTGCAGATGGTTTTTGCAATATTTAATTTGTAATTATTTTATTGTTGAAGCAATGACATTGTCGAGTTAGAATGTAATTGTTGAATTTTATGTTTGTTTTGAGGAGGGACTGTTAGAGGGTGAGGACGTTTTTTTTAATCGAGACTTATGTTTTTTAGTAGCACAATTGATAATAGCATTTTTTGAACCTGTTTATTTCGCAATGTAACCTTTGCCTTCAATGCGAAAAGCATTGATCATGGCTTTTTCTCTGGCTGAAAGTTCTTTTCTAGGAGGCATTTCACTTTCTAACCTTTATAAACGAATCTTGGGAATGTAAAATGAAATGAACGGAGAGTAATGAATTTGTTTACTTGGTCGATTGGTGATGGTATGAAGATGGTAGATTTGGAGGATTTATGGATTTAAGGAGTTAAGGAGTTAAGGATTTAGAGGTTTAAGAATTTAGGGATTTATGGATTTAGAGATTTAAAAATTTAGAGATTTATGGATGTAGAGATTTAAGAATTTAGGGATTTATGGATGTAGAGATTTTAGGATTTAGAGATTTAAGGATTTAGGAATTTAAGAATTTAAGAACTTAAGAATTTAGAAATATAGAAATTTGGAAATTTGGAAAATTCAGAGCCTGGAAATTTGGAAATTTATGGATTTCAAGATTTGAAAATTTTATGTGTTGGAACTGAAAATTTAGTAGTCTGGAAATTTGGAAACCTGAAAATTTAATAACTTGAAAATTTAAATATTTGGCGCTTGATAACTTGAGAATTTGAGACATCTGAGAAAATGTGGAACTTTCCTGTAGTTTTTCGAACATGTAAAAAATGTTCTAGATAATATTTCAAGATAAATAATTATTGTTGTTGACAAATAAATCATTTTTCATAAATGACATATTAGACATTCATTTTTCAAGAATTTAATTTCCGTACGTTTTCTGAGAGATGAATGAAGTATTATACAATACAAATTTCGGTTTGCAAACTTCATTGGCAGGAAGACGCGAATCTTCTCACGGCCATCGCAAACAATAGAGTTTTACGTTGAAAACACGAATATTTACCGAGATTGTTCGCGTTGATAATTCACTTTTTAGTCATGAATGAACCATCTTCGTGGTTCGTGGATTTAACGCGAATAAAATACAAGAACTTCGTAGACACAGTGAATAAGTGAGGTTATATTTACCACTAGGTAATATTTTTATTACTAGATGTAAATTATCGTTATTTTGAAAACTTCTTATTATCAGTACATTATTAATGAATTTTATTATTATATTTATTATTCATTATTTAATGAAAAACACCCATTGATTTTTTATTTTTATTTTATATTTTTAATTTCTTGAAATAATTTAATACCTGTCGATTTATTTTCATATTAAATGTTATTTAATATCTCAACAGTAATACAAGTTAACACAACTACCAATAATACTTTCAACAAATACAAGAGCCACAAAAATTCGAATATCCGAATATCCTCGTCCATAAATCTAAAATTCAAATTTCGACATTCGAATTTGTACCAGTTCAACTAAATGTCACTCTCCGTTTATACACATCACTACAAGAAGTGTTTCGTTTATTTCTACCCCTAGGGACCGTAACTTCAAACGCGGCCCTGCGAATAAATAAATTGTCAGGGTGGTTAATATTCATCAATTGGTTGGTTCGAAGAAGGTTTTTCGCGATGGTCGTCGACTTTTGAGTTATGAATGAATCCGCTTTTCGATTCGCGGATTCAACGCGCGTAGAATACCAGAATTTTGCATACGAAACGTTTTTGATATTCGCGACGATAAAAACGTACCTGGGAGACTTACATACACCTTCAGGAATGTGGTACACGGAATGCCATTCAGATAACGCGAATTTTTCGACGTACAAATTTTCTGAAATTTATTTTAATCGACGAGAAACGAAGCTTCGATATTTTTGCGCTGACGTTCATTCGCGAATTCGATTAAATTTTATTGCATATGTTGGCTTAATGAACGAAGCTGCTAATTTTAACTTTCCTTCTTGCTAATTTTATTTAATCTTACTCAGACGAAAGGTATGGCTAAAAGTTTTACAAGTTTTTATTATGTTTTATGTCTTGCGATTTTTGCATACTGAGTTGTTTAATGTCTTTTTGGTCGAAAAACTGCCGATGTCAATTTTACAAATTTTTATTATACTACCTTTTTTACAAATTTGCTTATCGATACTTTTATTTAATATCAGGGTCGACAAAATGGCGATGTAAATTTTACGAATTTTTTTGGACTTCATATTTTACAATTTTGTTTATAGATTTTGTCAATTTTTTGATTTTGTCAGATTTTATAGATTTTTACAATTTTGTCTACACCTAGAAAACGTAGATCAAAGAAACAACCAAACTAGAAAAACCGAGATATGAAAACTTAAACTAGAAAACTTAAATCCAGAAAAAACATACTCCTAAATCAAAAACGTAAATCTAGGAAAAAGAGTATACACAAGAATATGTCCTAAATATCTACAAGAAACAAAATCGAAAGAAAATGGCGGCTAAGGAAAGAAAGAGAAGGTTAGAACCTAACCTAACCTAAAGGAGATCCACATCGCACCTGTCAATGATTCCACAACAAATTTAACGGTTCTACTATTTCAAAATTTACAACATCGTACAAGATACACCATTATGGGTATTTCCCTTCATTTTTCTCGCTTTATCGCCGCTTATTCATGCATTCTTATCCTAGGAAAGGTCCCGAGCGTAAGTTATGTTGTTCGAACGCAACAATAACACAAACGCAGCTGGAAAGCGTTGCATCATTCGGGTCACCGTTTATCCGTATTTACAATGGCGCATACGGGTGACCACGTACGCTTGCAAAACAAAAGCGGGATTTTCGAAAACAGCCAACTGCCACTCGGGAAATTATTGCCTTCGTGATATCAGTGTCGTTCGTGACATTAAAACCGACATTTTTCACCGCGAAACACGGTGAACGCTCGTTTATCGATTATCGCTCTTTCGAATGACCTCGAAACTTCATATAATAGAATTTTTAGGCATCATAACAAAAATATTGAAAACCAACAATAATTTTTATCTCGACTGTAACATTCATTAGGATCAAATTTATTTTCATCCTCTAAAATGTAAAAAGAGTTTGAGCTCAAAAGTTTAAATTTAAAAGGTCGCTATGTTTTACACTAGAGGGTGAAAAAACATTAAATCATGGATTTTGAAATAAAAATTTTGTATATGAATTTTGGAAGCAACGAAGCTTTAATTTGAATAAAAATTAATTTGTGGACCTTGAAATAAAAATTTCGTACAAAAGCAAATTTTCGAAAACAATAATTTCTGAGTCGAAGACATTTTTATTTAAAATAATATTTTATTTCCAATAAAACAGAATATATTAAGATAAAAATTGTGTAGAGTAGCATAGGGTTTTAAGGATGCAGCCGATACTGGCATCTTGAATGCGATAAAGCTGCACTTTTTTCTTTGGCGTTAAGAGGTAACGGATAAATATAAATAGAGTCGATAGTCGGTAATAAGATTTAGAGTTGTGCACATCGTGGAATTTGTTAAAACGTATGTAATATTTCATAGTTTTGTAGTTACAATTATTATAATCGTGTCTGTTAATCTAATTTATAAAATTGCAATACCAAAATAAAAATCAAACAAACCATTCCTTTACAAAAATTTTCCTCAAAAGTTAACGTCTGAAATAACGTTCTGCAGAATTGCTCGAATGCTTCGATCGTGCGTGAAAGAGATAGAGAAAGAGGTTGACGTTTAAACATCAAGGTAAGCTTCGTATCGAGGAACTTCGGATTTTTTTTCCGACAAGTGAACAAGTATCGAGAGAAAAACGTTGTAGCCTTCGTCGAAGAAAGGTTGCTCGAAGGCGACTCAAAGTACAAAGTACTTGCTGGAATAACTGTACTTCGAGTTGTATGATCGACAAGTTTCTCGATGTGTCATTTATCTTCGCTTTCGTGCGATTTCTTTCTCAATCTGTGCACGATATTATGGTATTCTTTTATTGCCGATTGTTTTAGTGCCTTGGACTGCTTCCGTAGTCCAATTAATTGTATCGAGTATTTAAAGTGGTATGAATGATTTATGAGAGATACCATTTTAGGAGAGCTTTTGTTAGTGGCACCTTTTTTGGCAACTTTTTGTTGATTCTTTTGTGGTCGGTGTAGGAAGGAGTGGAGTGGAGGTCTATATAGCTGAGGAGGATGTGGAAATGGTGAAAATTGAAGGATGTGTTGCGTATATGGAATTAGTGTTTTGTAGGTTTATAGGTATTTGTAAATCTGCAGATTTGTAAATTTGTAGATTTGTACAATTGCAGAGCTGAAGACTTGTAGACTGGTTTTGCAGATTTGTAGAATTGTACAGTTTTGTGTAGTTTGTGTAGTTTTATACACACAAATTATACGGTATATTACCTACATTTCCATTTAGGAACTCAATTTAATAAAAGATCAGCGATACGCATCGCGAAACAGTAAGGTAATCATGTGAAACTCCGATATGTATCTATCAATAGTAATCCTTTCGGAATACAATAATTATTATCCGCGAGGATCTGATTCCCCAATCAGATGGGGAATTTATCGTGTTGATATTTTAAACATCTGACGTTATACGAAATGATGTAAGCCGAGATTTTTGTTTCTTGTCAACGGTACGAAAAAGCAATCGAAAGCAAAATAAAGAGCGACGAACAATGACGCGGAAGAAATGGCGGGGAAGTTTGAAATTCCAAGCGATTTATCGAACCGTGACCTCCATCTTAAACGGTGCAAGTTCGCACT
The DNA here is from genome assembly GCA_945859555.1 of Megachile ligniseca. Classification (NCBI taxonomy): domain Eukaryota; kingdom Metazoa; phylum Arthropoda; class Insecta; order Hymenoptera; family Megachilidae; genus Megachile; species Megachile ligniseca. The sequence continues at coordinate 6,519,101 of OX243792.1, forward strand.
CCAATTACAGTAGGCGATCAAATTATTTCTACCGCAGCAGGAAAAATACATTTTTCTAGTTGTAGAGATATAATGTTACCTACTATCTTGCCAACTACATGTTTCCCATTTCTAACGACTAACATTTCATAAATAAATCATGACCATTCTATATACACAACTTTACAATTCAAAATTATTTATTTAATTCGACTGGTTTAACATTGAGGTTATTTAAAATTATCTAATACTGCTAAAAATGGTTTAAAATTATTTAACATTGTTATTAAATAACATTATTACTTAATACTAAATAATACTACTATTAAATAATATTATTATTTAATATCGTTATTGTTAATCATTTAAAATTACTTGAAATTGTTTATAAATATTTATGATTATTTAAAGCTGTTCAAAACTTGAAAAATGGTATTTGCAGTTATTTGAGATTATTTAAAATTGTTTAAAATTATCTGACATTATTTTAAATTATTTAAAATTATTTGATACTACTTAAAATTATTTTCAAATATTTGCAATAACTTCATAGTGTTTAAAACTTGAAAAATACTACTTTAAATTTATTAAAATTTTAAAAATTTATTAAATTTATTTAAAATTATTCAAAATGAATTAATACTACTTAAAATTGTTTACAACCATTTAATATTGTATAAAATCATTTAAACTTCAAAATATATTTAATATTTTATTTAAAAGAAATTTGAGTGTATGATCAAAAGTCAGCGAACTCAATGCATTTCTGTTATTTTAATGCGAAATCGGCAATATATGCAGGTGGCTCAGTAACAGCAATTCAATCGTCTATTGTGATTTGTAGTTGAGTCACGTCTTTGTTTATTCGTGAAGTTGATAAATAGTTTGTTGCATCCCGCCCATGCGTAATGCAATCGTAGCTTGGGAAGGATCGTTTTACGAGCACTCATTAGCATCGACTGGTTTCCCATTCCCAAGTTTAATGATAAAAAATTGAGATACGGAAATTAGCTTCTATCGCGGATTCCGGGAATGCGTTTAAACGAGAGTTTTATACAAATTCTTGGAATAAAAATAAAAAGAAGTTATGCAATCCGGGGATTAACACCTGAGCGATCTTCTGCTTTCTCAAATGGTAATCTGTATATTTTGTCTAGTCATCGGCTATCAATTCACTTCGAACAAATTAATCGAAATTTCTACAAAAGCAATAACAACAACTTGTCACAGTAAAAACTAATGACAGACAAATAATTGTCTTTGTAATTAATTGAGGTTACATTTTGGATAAAGGTTAATGTCATACAGACGCCATTTTGTGTACTGAAATGTACTTCATGTAATAAAACTACATGGAACTTAGGTTTTAATAATATTATTTAATAATGTTATGTATTATATTAGGTGTTAATAATAATATTATATTATATAACGAACTTTAAAATGCTTCAAAATTTAAAATCGTTGATTTTATGCCATAAGTGTCCATCCACCATTTTGTATTGAACATGTCACTGCAAGATTTACATCCACAGTAATTTTTGTTCAATTTCAGGCTTTAAATTGATTGTCATAAGTGACATTTCATGGTACTTTTATGTAATCATGACATGTTTATACGTTTTTAAGTTGTTCATTATATTCCATAACTGCCCATCAACCATTTTCTATTGAAATGTTAATGAAGGATCGTTTTTGTCACATTTCAAGCTTTAATTTGTCACATCATAAGTGATATTTCATGGTATTTTTATGTACTCAAGGCATACATGTTTTCAAGTTGTTCTTTGTAACTGCTCACCCATTTTATGTTGATAATATTAATGCAGAATTTTTTTATCGGTTTTATTCTTAACATCAAATTAATTATAACTATTTTTTGATACTTTTATACTTTTGTATTTAAAAATCGGTTCTTGTATTTCATAACTGTCCCTCAGTCTTATATTAAAATTTTTAATGGAGAATTTCAGTAATTATTTTTAATAAAATTTCAAGCTTCAAATCAATATAATATAATCACTGTATTATAGTATTTTTATATAATCAAATTCTATGTACTTTAAAAAAATACAAAATATTGCTTCTTGTTTTAAAAATCCTGGAATTACGAAATCGTATTTTGCACATTTTAGGAAACATTTACTATCCTTGACTCTGACCAAAGATAAACAAGTATCGCCAGAGAGCATAAATTATCAGAAACTCTAAAAATCCCCAGAACTGAGTATTCGGTGCGTGTGTTTACCCCTCAATACGCAAATACTAGGAATCGGCAGATTCTCACGTTGATTTGTTTGCAAGAAGAAGAGAAATGATAGAACGAGATTCGCGGTTAAAGCAGAGTTGAAGGTTGCCAGGGAACTGGTTAGGGTGGTATTCTGCTCGTGGTACAACACTTTGGTGGCCGAATCGTGTTCAAGTAAGTCAGGGACATTTAAACCGTGTTTCTGTGTTACCGATATAAAAGTGGGAATTCTGTTACGCACATTTGCCACGTCGAACGACACTTAATTACGTACGACAAACTTGCCGATTTTTCAGTGAACCGTGACACCGCGTGCTTGAACCGCGTTCGTACGCCACGCGCCTAACATTTTCTGATGATCGCTTGTTCTGCTGACATAGTGCTCGTTTGGTAATTCTGTGATATAGGATTCTTACGAAAATTTTGTTTATATGTTTCAAGGTTATGCGGCTGTTCGTTTGAGTTTTCGGAGGTAAAGTGAAGTGACATTTTCGAAGATTGATATTTTGATGGAGATTCTGAGGTTTTGTAATTTTTGAAGATTCTAGTTTGGAGATTTTTGAAATTCGAGGTTCTAAATTTTCGGATTTTATAGTTCCTAAATTTTGAAATTTTCCAGCTTCTAAACTTTCAAATTTTGTATTTTCAAATTTTTCAAATTCTCCAGTTCTTTAATTTTCAAATTTTTAATTTTGTACATTACTATACACAATATTGATTTTTATTATTAAACATCAAATTATGCAACATAAAATTACCTTAACATTATCTTATTATTTTAAGTATCTTGAAATATTATTTTTAGTTTTAATAAAAATCAGTAATTCTTGTTTCATCTTTTCAATCTTTCATTCATTTCATCCTTTTCACCGTTTTACAATCAAATTCAATTGACAAAGCAATGTTTGCACTTATAATTTTTTACTGGTGTCACTTTTAATTAGTAAGCTATAAATATTCGTTAAGAGTTATAAAATATTCTTAACATTTCAAACTTTCCATAACTTTTTATCTCACATATACTGCGCGTGCAATCGCTGCGCGAGTTAATTGAATTCCGCCATTGCATTCTCGATAAATATTAATGATATTATACAGCGAGAAACATAAAGTTTTATATTCCGCGTAATAACTCGACATTTAGCCAGATATTCACACCGTCATGGTATATTTAAATATGCAAAATATATCAGTTATTGCAATCTGATGAGTTATTTTAAAAAATGTGAAGAAATACGAAACTGCTATTAATTGTAATGTAGATGCAACATGCAATATACTGAGATATGCATTATGTAAATTTTGTTAAAATAAAAACAATAATGATATTTTTGCAATTAAGGAAAGTAAACAGTAGTTAATAAAGATAAATAAATAGTGGGTAATAAAATTTAAAAGTAATAGTTATTCAAATTAAAGAAACAATAAATAACAAACAAACTAAACAAGAAGTGACAGTTGTTTATTTTACACAAAAGTCATTGAACAAAAAATCATTATTAAAAATATAATTTTTTAAAAGATCATTATTTAAAAAACTTATCTAACTGAAAACCAATTATTGAATTACAGAGGATGTTTAAACAATAACGTGACAAAAAAATATTAATTTTTATTTATTTTGACTATAACAATAATTAATATAAATAATTAAAATTATTATTAAAATTCTGTTGGAAATAATTATTAGTGTTCAAGAACAAAGTTTCAATAATTTATTTTAGTTATTCGCTACAAAAATGATTTTATAAAAAAATATTAAGTAAAATTTTATAAGGTTAGATAACATAATTTAATTCTTTGATGTAATTATATTTCACTCCTTCTAAATCTGTAACAATTACATACAATTACATTTTATCTAGAAAAATTGATATAATATACAAAAATAATGATGACATTCACACATGTGACCTTTAAATTTAAAAACAACCTAAAATACATATGTGTATCTTCCAAGAAATATTACATAATAACCCAAAAATATTTTCCTGTAACCGTTACAAAAGAAGAATCCCCGAAATCAAAATTTGAATATGAAAACATCGGACCAAAATGACTGAAAAAAGTTCAGAAAAAAAAATTAGTGAACAAACATACGTTTAGTCAACCATCACAATTCATTAATTTTGAAAGTGACGCAAGTTTGGGTATAAAACCTTTTTTCAGCTAGCACTTCACACTATTAGATTTGACAAAAAAATTGAGAAAGTTTGTGTACTTTTTGTCTAAATTTACATTTTTGCTAAATTTAAATTATTGTTCAATTTTAATTTTGTTAAATTTAATTTTATAGACAAGAAAACTTGTCTACTTTTCGTTTAAATTCAAATTTTTGTTAAATCTAAATTGTTGTTAAATTTAATTAAAATCTTTTTTGTTTTAAATTTAATTTTTTCTAATTTATCTAGTTCTTACCAATATTTTTTATTGAAATGAATTCCACAAATATCTCGTGGTAGCAAAAAATGCACTTGCCCCACATTCAAGATAAACAGGAATGTATTTGCGTAAACATCCGCAGTCTTCTAATTGCGCTACCGAATCTGAATGCATGATCTTCAGGGGCGCTTCCTTCGCGATCGTCGAGATTCTTCAACATCCGTAGCACGAAAGCGGCAGCACTCGAACTGCAAACAATTCTCACATGTTTTCTCTTTGGAACATGTTTCCCTGAAGGACGAAACGAAGAATTCTCGTATCGCGCGGTCGCTTGGTACGGCGTTACTCTTGTTATGCAACGAAAAAGATTAGTTATGTCTTTTTGCCTCGCTTTTCCACGGATTTGCCTTTTGTCGAGTAAATAGAAAACGTACGCTATTGTTTCGTTCACAACGGTATACAGTTCGGTGGTCGTACTATTTATTTATTACCGAAAACTATCGTCTTCTCTTGTGTTCAAAATGGCAGCCTTCTGCGTGATTCTGCGATCTTGATGAGCGATCGAAACCAAGGTTTATTTACTCTCCTCTTATGATTACTACGATCTAATCGCTTTTAAATATAGCTTTTGCATAGTATTATTTCGTATCTACGTGTTTTTCAGATGGCAGTCGTTTATGGTGGATTTATGGATGCCCTAAGTAGATGGTTAGGTTAGGTTCGGTACTTCTTTGATAGAAATTATTGGAGAAATTATTTGGAGATATAGGAATTTGAAGACACAGGAGGAATAATGAAATTTTAGAATATAAGTATTTTTAGGGATTTTGGGATATAGATATTTGCCTATATAAGTATTTAGAAATATAGACATCTAGGGATATTGGGAATTGAAAGTATAGATACCTAGAAATATAATAAATGTACAGAGGATATAAGAACTTAATAATATACTACATATAGTAATTTGCAGATGTGCAAACAGTAATATAAAAATCACTAGAAACTAGGAATTAACACTAGAGTCACATGTAATTCTCAAAATCCTATCTTTAAATACGTTTCAAATTTCCCTTACTTTATTCACAATCTTCACTGTAAGAGAAACAAAACAATGTGAGAGCTCAAGCACTACAACCTTGACCTAGACATCAAATCTTTTACTGCATGCTATAAAAATTGCAACCATAAATGCAAACTAAAATATCTACACAAACTACAAATGGATATTGAATGATAATCTACATTTCACCACAGTACTTTCGATTCAAATTTTGGCGCCAAAAATCTGCACCCAGGTCATTCAATATATTCATTATTCATTTTGATATATTTTTACTGTAGTACTTAAAGTTACTTAAAGTAGTAGATAAAAGCACGTTTAATTTTAAAAAGTTACTAGTAATTTCAAGGTCTTCACTGCATTTTGACCGTTTTAACGAGAACCACCAAGTGAAATTGACTTTCGAGGATGTAGTAGCGTTTTAACGCAATGTCTGGTCGCGGAAGAAAGTAGTTTGAGAAACGTTGCCAATGAAATCAAGATTCGCACAGGGGAAGGGGGAGGATAAAGGGGGGAACAGAAAGAGTTAGCGAACGAGGTGAAGGTATTGCGAGCGCCGGTTAATTGCGATGCACGCCGTACGACACGTGTCACAGCATTGTGCCGCCCGGTCACGCATTCCCATCGATTACATCGACGACAAACGAATTTACAAGCGCAACTGGAACGTGCTTCGCAAACTATTCGATATAAGGCCTTTCCAAACAAATAAAAAGAGAGAAAGAAAGGATTTTCCCTTTAAACGAGTTATTCGTGACGAGGTCTTTGATCGCTTCTTCATACCAATGCTTGGTCCGTTATATGTACAAAAATTCTGGGGTTCAGACTGTGCGTGTGGATACAATTATAACGTACTTAAATATACATAGGTCATATTTTTCATAGAAATTACTAAACTGGTATTTTACACTGTAGGCGTGTTATAATCATAATTTTATTTGATTAATTGTCATTAATCAGCATCGACCTCCTGTAGTCTGATGTCACTGCACATGCGCAGCCATATATCAACATATTCCAGGGTCGTATAGGTTCAATTATATCAATCTGATCAACCATATATTACAAAATTGACCTCCTACTGAAATGCACATGTGGATACATTTATATTAAAAAGTCACATAATTTTTAAGTGAGTAACATAGTCATGACCAACATTACCAAGTTTACCTTCTATATGTCTAAACCACATATGTGGATGCAACTACAATATATCAGAATACAGGGTCATAGCGATCAATCTGATCAGGCAAAATTTGCAAAATTGACCTTCCACATATCTGGTATGTGTGGATAACATATCAAAATAGTTATAATTTTAAAATGATTAACTACACTTGTCATCATAAAGTACCAAATTAACCTTCTATGTCTAGACTTCATATGTGTACCTGGCATAAACAGTATAGTAATTGCGCTTACAGTGAAGTGATCGGCACCTGTAAAAATAAACCAACTGCATTATAATCAATCTATAAATAGCCAGATCACAGTTAATCGATAGATCCTCAGTCCCTCCGCGATGCATCCTAAGTTGAACGTCCCTCGTTTCCACGATGAGTCCTCAGTTAACGTCCCTCCTTTCCACAATGCATCCCAAGTTAAATGTCTCTCCTTTCATAAAGATGCACGTCCGTACAAAGTAGTAACGGAAAACCGCTATCTCGAATGTATGCTAATCGGCGTGACATGATCGTGTTACAGGTAGCAGTCACGTAGAATGGTAGCATCACAACACGACGGTACCAGAAGTGTCGGCGGAGGTGGTGTCGGCGACGGAGGAGGTGGCGGTGGCGATGAGACCGTGTACACGGTAACCGTGAGCGGTGTCGGTTACAGAAACGAGGGTTACAAGGACGATGGTACAGATGGTATACCTCCGGAGCCGCAGAAACCACCGCAATTATCGTCCACGGACGACGACACCCAGTCGAGAAAGTTCAAGCTGTCGCGCGGCGAGAAATGGCGGATTTTAAAGAACATTGGCACGGTGTCCATTGCGTTTATGGTGCAGTTCACCGCGTTTCAGGGCACGGCGAATCTACAGTCGTCCATAAACGCCAGTGAAGGTTTGGGCACCGTGTCCTTATCGGCCATATACGCGGCCCTGGTGCTATCCTGCATCTTTGTGCCCACGTTCGTTATCAAGAGGCTCAGCGTGAAATGGACCCTGTGTATGTCGATGTTGTGCTACGCACCGTACATCGGCTCCCAGTTCTATCCCAAGTTTTATACCTTGGTGCCCGCCGGGGTGCTCCTGGGCCTTGGCGCCGCGCCCATGTGGGCGGCTCAGGCTACCTACCTAACGCAGGTCGGTGGTGTTTACGCGAAGTTAACCGATCAACCGGTGGACGCCATTGTGGTCAGGTTCTTCGGATTCTTCTTCCTGGCGTGGCAGACCGCGGAACTGTGGGGGAATCTCATCTCTTCGCTTGGTAAGTGGTGATTTTTGTTATGTCCCTCATTTTTATGGAACTTGTGGGCAAAGTCTAGCACCTTCGGAACATTTAGGAGCTTTAGAGTAAATGTGCTGGTGCTTAGGTTTCGGGGAAACTTTGGGAGAGCCTATAGAGGCTACAGAAGGCTAGCTAGTTTGGGGAGGGTCCTCTTTGTGGAGAGCCTGAGGAGATCCTAGGGAGATTAGATCCTACGCTTACTCTTAAGTAAGGTCCACTATATTACACAAATATAGTTAGGCTCCTTAATCTCTTCAAGAATTCTTTAAGGTCAGAAAAAGAAATGGTCATTTTACTCACTCTGAATCTGTAAGTCTTAGAAGAATTTATAATATAAACAAACAGTAATGTACAGATATGTGACCTTAAGTTGATGAATTTAAAACAAACTGAATGTTCACGTATGGTTAAGTATGCTTGAAGAGATTAAGGAAAATGGCGACGTAGAAGATGAAGAAACTCATTGTTTCTAGTTAACACAAAAAGATGAATCCTCTGGTTAACATATTAATTTTAAAAATAATAAAATCCAGTAGAATTGCTTCATTCAGCAGTCCCGTTACCCTACAAACAGAATATTGCTCACTAAATCCGGCAAATCTGTTACAAACCATAAATCATCGTTGATTCGTCTAGAAAACAAACCTTTCTCTGAAAGAAGACATAAACTTCAGTCATAAATCAAAATAAAATCCTGGAAGATGTGTCCCTTAGCAAAGACCGTTTAAAATGTAAATGCTGGACCCATCTTGATGAAGAATTTCAATGCCGGAGATGAAGCAGTTCCTAGAGAATCAATTCAAGGACACGTGAACCGGGTCAATAACACTTTGCTCGTTAAATTTGCCAATCGCTCGTTCGACGATGATCTGCCGGTTATTGTAGCTGTGGATACGTACATGTTTCTTTGGATGAGCAAATCTTGACAGGACATTTCCACAAATGACCTTCAGATACTTTTATGAGATTTGACTTGTTTGTGAATCATGCTATTGCGAATCTTATGTGGTTTTAGGCAAGGTTAATATTTAAATGGTGTTTTGTGGTGATATGTTGAATTTTGGGGATTTGGGAATTTGTGGATTTAGGGATTTAAGAATTTTGGGATTTGGGGATTTTGGAATTTGGGGATTTTGGGATTTAGGGATTTGAAAATTTAGGAATTTAAAAATTAATATTTTAGTAATTTAATAATTTATGAAACTAGTATTTTGGTAATTTAGGAATTTATGAAATTAGTATTTTAGAAATGTAGGAATTTAAAAATGAGACCCATATTTAAAAAATTGTAGTACACTCAATCCACCTAAATAAAAGACATATAATCCTACCTTGCAATATACAATTACAATCACAATATGTCTCAATACACAGTCTTTTTCCTCCGTAGCATTCAACATGATCCATTAACACTAAACTACCAAAGCTGTCAAACAACTGTATTACTTTATTTACAAAAGTTTACATGGTTTTTCTTGAAATCGATTTTCCGCAAGATAAAGAATTCATATTGTACCGTCCGTTTACTTATTAAACTTAATTTTTAATCTCGTAACATATGCACTATTCACTGTTCAGTTAATAAGACAGGCACTCGGGTGGTTTTCCTTGTCAGTCGTTTCACACGCTTCGTAAACAACCGTTGCGACACATCGAGCATAGCAGTAATGACACGTGCGTGGTCAGACAGCCGGGCCAAATATTCGGTCCTTTCCCTGGCGAGATCGAGAACGAATACTATGCCGTATCGCTTCATGGACACGAGTTTCGAGTTTCGAGTTTCTCGCTTGACACGCGAGTTGGAGTAACGGCGACAGAGAACGCTTCGCACGCGAGACGAAACAAGATTTATCCGGTATAAACCTGTGATAGTCGGTTTCCGTACCACCTCGTACGCATTCTCCGATACCGGACGGTAATAGCGCGGGATTTAACCGTTTTCTACGATTTTAAACCGTTCGAGGCTTCCTCTGGCGCCGGCGCCCTTCCGTTTCGCGCGTGCGCGCGCATATATTCGACCTGTCAGGACATGTAGTTGGGTTTTGTGAATTGTTTTTGAAATTCGTTTTTAACCCCTTAACGTACTATTTTTTGGACAGTTGCGTCATGTAGCTAATTATTCCTATAACTTGAAAACAATTGAAGAAATGTTAGGTACATTATTCATTCAGCGATTATAATTAGAATTGAACTCAAAATTGTAGTGAAAATATGAGGCTAGTTTATTACATTTGAACTGTAGTGTGCGTCACAAGTGTGAGATGTTATTGTAGAACAAGGGGTTGAAGAGGGTAACTTTTTAATCGAATTTGAGAATTCTTCAGTTGTAGAATACTAAAGCTCAGTAGTTTAAGAAATTAAGATTAATTTAAGTTCAATAATTAAAAAATATAAATATAGAAAAATTTAAAAATTGCAGAGTTCTGATAATTTATAGTAGCATGTTTGAAAGACTTAGTTTCACATTTTTAGCTCATAACATTTCAAAGTTTCAAGGATTTAAACTAAAAGTCCCCAATGTATGAATTCCTGAATTCCAAAATCCCTAAATCACAAAACTCCAAAATCCCAAAACTTCAAATTTTCAAAATTTCCTTCTCAATTTTCCAATTAACCACAAATATCAATACTTATCTCATAATTTTCGCTCAAAAATTCAAACTGGACGATATTTGATCAACCATAAGCTAACTCCGGACCATATACACGGCATGACTTAATAGTTAAGAGAAAGAACATGACAACGTGATAAAATAGTTAGCAAGAAGTTGTATTTGATTATAAAAAGGTCATTTTTGGGACACGTATTAGGTAACTGACTAAAAGTGATTAGCATTAAAGTCCCAATTGGTCAGAGTGTTCGGTTAATGCTCTCGCAAGGCTAACGGATCACTGAACTTTTCTTACAAAATTATCGTTTAGTGGTCAATTATTGTACTTCTGGCACGATTCTCATAGACTGTTAGTATATCTAATTACAACTTCGCAATAACGTGAAGTTTGAATATAATTGACGACTTCAAGCTAAGTAAACGATGCCTTCGTAATTGTAGATGAGACACGTGGTGTTAATATTCCCATCTTCTTTCTTTTCTAAATTAGTAGGTACGTACAATAAATCTTTTTACCTTGTCCTGTATCGATTTTTCTTTTTAATGATACAACTTTTGCATTTAATCGAGTATTAATTTGTATTGCTGTATAGTTACTCTTAGGTTTATTCTAAAAAATAACTAAAATATATTCTATAGGATAAAATACAATTCAATTGTTAAGGAAAAAAGTTTTGACCTAAATGTAATTCGTTCAAACATCCACCATTTAATTATATCATAAAATGTCTGACCAATGATGCTCCCTTAACCTCCATTACTCCCAACATACTTCACCTGAAATACATTTAATTACAAACCTGCGAAATATGGAACATACTCCATGTCTATGGGATCAGAATATAGTGGATGGTTTCAGTCGACGGTTTCACACGTAAAAGTTGTCTGAGGCTCTAAATGTAACGTGACCGCCATTATCTGCCAGTGCGGACAATGGCGGTCGAAAGCATTTTCCGTTCAACTGCTAATTTTCCCCAAAAATGAATACCAAAGCGTTTATCTTGTTATTCAGATAATAGTTCGATAGTTCAAGTTCGTAAACGGTAACTTGCAATAAATATTTGACTTCGTACTCCAGTTTTATTCGGTCATTGCTCAAGCGTCCGCCATTACCTTTCATAGGGATCGAGTACCAACTCCTGTACCGCAACGAAATTAAATAACTAATAAGATAAAATGAAAGACAGATTTCGAATAACGTTGCAATTACGTTAATAAAAGATGACAAACTGAAAGCTTAAATTTGAAAGCGGACTATTTATATTCTTAACTACTGTTTATCTCTAATAATTTTATGTCTGACTACACGTGTCTATTTTCACTGCCAAGGTATCAAATATTTGATTTCATACTTCGGTTTTACTCAGTTATTGCTTGAGTGGCCGCCATTACCTGCTTTGCCCTTCCAGCTTATCGTAAAGATCCGTAATTATTGGACTCTAATCTGATTTTACCTGGAATGTTATTAAAGTTTGTAAATTTCCTATAAACTTTAATGGCGGTAACAGAGTTGCGACCGCAGCTTCTTCGCAGAACATCGCGTTCCAGGACACACATTCGCATAACAGTTGAATATATTATAAGCCGATAAGTAGGACTTGCGGACAATCGGAAACGATGGTGGGAGACATTGTAAACATACTATGATATTATCAACGACGCTCCGGTGAAAGTTCCTGTCGTTCGCCGTCCGATGACCGCGTATAAGCGGATTGGCCAATGTGAATTCCAGAATGTCGATACGTTTCGTGTTGGTGTCGTATAATCGCTACTTAACACGGTATTTGCATATTTGAGAAATGAGATCGTTCGCTAACAACAAACGAGACGGAACGAAAAAGAGAGAGCCTAACGAGACATCGACGTGACAGGATTACACTTTTTGTTGGGGAGAGAAGAAATTCTTAGACGACGATTTTGGGTTTGCGAAATTTCTCGAAGTTTAATCTAGTATGCTATTTATCTTTTGGGTGTTGCGTTGGTAGAAATTATTTTGTAGTGATTGTAAGTGGACAGCGTTTCTGCTGAGTTGGCAGACGGATACATATACGGTATAACTATGGGATTATGGAAAATTTGCAAGTTGGGAATTTGGAAATTGGGAAGTTGGCAATTTGCGAATTTAGAGATTTCGAAATTGAGGGATTTGGAAATTTAAAGATTTGGGAATTTAGGAATAGAGATTCAGAAATTTGGAAACTTGGGAAGTAGGGAATTTAGTTCACAAGATTTAGAGTGAGATATATATACCTTTTGTCGCAATGTAAATGAAAGTAAGAATGTTTGAAAGTCTATACATTCCACTGTAACAAGAAACTAAATCTTGCATCGGAGTGAGAAGAAACTGCATGGAATGCTTGTTATGGAAGAGACATGTAAAAACTTGACAATTTTGATAAATATTATTATTATTAGTTCATAAATCTGTAAATGCCTATATCAGTCTTCTTTATATACACGTGAAAATAATGTTGGATGATAAACTTTATGATTCATTTAATTTATCAATTTAGGTATTTAAGGAAGATTTATATAATTACTTCAAGTCTTAATAAATTTACATTCTGAAAAAAAAATAGTAAATGAATTTCAATATTCTTCATCTTTTAACTGAAATTTAAAAGCGTCTTTCTACTATTTGTTTTATTTCTATTTATTCAAAAACTTAGTGGAATAAATTTATACTAAAAAAATTATAGTAAGCATTATTAGAAAAAGTTTGAGCGTTGTATTTATAAAAAATACAATTCTGTCGGTCAACTAATTTGCACAGTATTGGTAATTAATTATAATTATTCCGATCAATTTTGAACACATTCTTTTGTATACACTGTAAACAATTTTCGAATGGTAATTTTTCGGACGTTTGTAAGTCGGTGACAGATAACCGACCGGTACCGTATGAGCAATTCATTAGAAAACGTAATTTCAATGGAAATGTTCAGTATGCGTCATCGATGGTGCTATTGTATAATGTTTAGTCCGCCAATTGTCTGGCTAAGTAGACTGACTACATTCTTAGCAAGACAAAACTGAAAATTGATTAACCTCAGGCAGTTGGGTTCACATGTGGCTATTCATTCTTAACACTGCTTTGTAATGATATCTTAATTGAATCAATATCAAATTTTGTAGAAGAGAAGAAGAGAAGTTGGAAATTTACATATTTTATTTATTATTCAAATTTTAAGGTTCAAAATTTAGTTTGGAAATTTATGGATTTAGCAATTTTAGAATTTGTGAGTTTAGTGATTTGATTAACTAGGGATTTGGTAATTTAAGAATTTTGAAGTTTAGAGATATTGTAATTTAGGGTTCTTATCAAATAGAGATTTTGTAATTTAGTATTTTGGTCAATTAAAGACTTGACAAGTCATGAATTTGGAAGTTTTAAAATTTGTTAAATTAGAATCACAGATCATACTAAAAGCTAAATTTCCAAATGACCAGTTATCTAAATCTAAAAATTTGTTATTCCAACTTCCTATATTCCCGAACCAAACTTTCCATCATTCCATATCTTCAAATCTCCAAATTCCCAAACGTCCAAAAATCGATCTAAAAATATACCATAATTTTCATATCTCTTTACTCTGTACTAATCAAAGATAATTATCTGAAAACTGATAAAACACCCAAACTACATGTAAAATCGTACTTAAAAACGAAACTAAAAAAGTCTATTATGCACAGTTTATCAGCAACATGACATTAACTTGCGTGTTAACTAGATCTTGATAATATTAAGTCGTTCTTCAATTTTTAGTCGCTATTAAATTAATAACAATGTTAGTGCTTATCACAGATAAGATGTTATCCCAACTTTCTGTACTCGATTACTTCAATTGAACGCGTTATCAAATAATAATTATATTAATTTCATAAACGATTGATTTTATTAAGATTTCGCTTTTGTTTTTTTCAAGTACTCAGCGAAGGAGAGTTTGGCAGCGGTAAAGGAAACAGCACCACGAACTGGAACAAGATCAAACTGTGCGGTGCTGATTTCTGTGTCGTTGGAAATGGCGGCCACGAGACCCTAGAACGTCCACCAGAATCGGAGATCTACGAAATTTCTGCGATTTATCTAACTTGTGTAGTCATCGCGGTTATTATCGTCGCCCTCTTCGTCGACCCTCTTTCGAGGTGAGTTTTTTTGACAATACAGATTCTTATAATAAAAATTTTTTCACATGGAATTAATCAAGATTCAATGTGACAATATAACTGATGTAGGTATACAGCTCTAAAGTTCATATATGGGTACAATTAATTAAATTTAAAAAAAATGACAAAATACATAAATTAAACTAGTATACTAAGATGTACCGTGTCTCGACTCGACCCTCAATTTTTCACTCAAAGGGTGATGAACATCTAGTGTCGTCCCTAATAACCATATTCATTGCTTCATTTAAATATCTCGATGCTCGTGTCTTCACGCGAGGAACAAGTTGCGGAAGATACAACGCAGAAGAAATTCCTCGAACAAGGATAATAACAGAAGAAAAAAAGATTGTTCTAATCGTGATCGATTATTCAGAGTTAAATGACTTTGGCGTAATACAGGTTCGCTCATTTCTATGAATGTCTGTTTCCATAAAGGTTGCTACGATTAACGATTCATTAGATAGCGAGATTAATGATGGAGTATGTAGAAATTTCTTGTACAAAGATAACTTTGTAATTGATCATTCAAGGCTCGATTAGCTGGAAACCGGTGTTTCTTTTTTGCAAAAGTCGACGATCATGGATTTAATTAACGATTCAGAAATTCGAGGAATTATTTTCTAGTCATTCAAGCGGCGATAAATCAAAGTTCATTGCTTTCGATGTATTCGTGACTTTCTTTTTCTCTTCATGGTAAAAATTGCCGCGATTGAAATTTATTTCGATTTGTCAACCGATGCACGGATATTCCTGGTATAAATGTTACTTTGTAGTCGATAATTCTATACTTTACGCGTGTTTTTCTCTTATTTCCTCCGGGAAAAAATTACTGTAATCGGGAATACGTTGCGTAATTTAATTAACGATTCGACCGAGTAGAAATTGCTGGCGTGAAGGCAGCTTAGAACGGTGGCTTTCTAAATATTTGTAATTTATGGTTAACTAAACTTTATACTTCTATTTTCATGCGTGTAACACTTGCTAGTGCTAATGATGTATTTGAGAATGTAAAAATTCCACTAACTTTTAATATTTTAACACTTCTTGGAATTATAGGAATCAAACATTTTTAAATTGTGTATGTAGATATATGTTTGAACCTTCAGTATTTCATCACATTTTAGGGAATTGACTTTGGAGATTTGACACTTTATTAATTTACAGCTTCACAAATTTACAAATATACAGAATTAAAAATATCCATATCTGGAAACTTAAGAATAGATATTTCAAAATGAAAATTTAGGATGTCTGATATTTACAAATCTGTAGATTTGTACAAATTTTTAATTTTTGTATGAATGCATCATTTATGTGTATTATAAAAGTTAAAGCACTCTCCTTATAGAGTACAATTCCTAAAATAGTTCCCTTTGAAAGTCAATTTTTGCAAACAACAAAAAAGATTTTACTTTACATTATACTTCACAATCAAACTTAAAGTCAGAATAGTATAAACACAAGTCGGATATGAAAGAAAAAAAACTTGATTGGAAGCTGTTTTAACGTAAATATTTAACATCGGTGAATCACTAACTGCGTATCGTTAAACGTAGTATAATCTTTTATTTATTGTTAAGAAAACACTCGAAGCTTCTGGAAGAACACACCTTGAAAGTTGCTTAAATAAATGTTGAGCTGTCGCGAGATGGACAATTAGTGAAACGACCGGTGAAACTCTGTATTTTTCCGTTTCCGTTATTAGAAACCGTCATCCCGTGTTTTCAACTCGCCGACATCTTTGCGAACACCTTATGTCGGCCATGTATCGTTTTCGTTGTTTACACAACGCAAATAGGATACAAAACGTCGAAAAAACTAGTCTGTTAGGACTATCAATTTAATGGTACAAAAAGTAGCCATTTACTTAAGATATTATCTAGATGTTTATTATAATGTGGTTAGTATTGTGCAAATTTAATGTCATGCGTTGTTTTTGTTTACTAGTTGCTTAATAATATTGAATTAAATAAAAATTAACAATTCATGAAACTAGCATGTGTACATGTATATGAAATATGTGCATACATGTGTATCAAATAATAAAATTACTTTGAAATTCAACTTAATGTTTTAAAAGAAACTTTAATAACTGTTAAATAAAATTAGTAAGTTAATAGTTAGTTAATACTACATTTTTTATGATTTCTTTTATTATTCATCTTGGGCAGGTATTTTCAGGTTATATTTTTAAGGTAACCTATCTCAGTTTGAAGTCCCATGAACTCAATTAGTAATTCTGGTTACCTAAAACGTGAAAAAAGTAGAATGAAGAAGTAAAACAAACAAAAATTGAAATGTAAATTAAAAGTGACAACCTCGAAATTCCCAATGACGTTCCCGCATTGTCGTAAACGATCGAAGTGTCTAAAAACAGATTTTTATCGATTAGTTAGCAAATATGACATTTCCATGTCTGTCAACGAGCAGCAGGTTAAATCATGGACGCTTGTAGAATTTATTTTTTAACCGTAATTATCTTCGAACGTTTGTTTACTCTTTGAGTCACCTGGCACACGTGCGTACATGTCGTCAATGACTGACAACGTTATACATTTTGATTTGCATTCGTGCGTCGATTACCTTTCTGTTTCGCGAACACCTTAATAAATCCACGGATAAATATTTTTGACCAGAGAAGGAAGGTTTTTCTTGACGAGAACGGAAAGGCCGTCCTGCGTAATTTGAGCAACGTCATTCGTTCGATCGGTAACGACATTGAGCCATAATTATTAATTTATGTAGAACCTTGAATAAAATTAAACGTCCCAGTTCGTACGTTCATTGTACCTATCTGGCTCTCTGCAAATAAAGTTTACAAGTTTCCTAAGGATTAAATTACGCAAACTAATTGCCAATTTAGATGAGTAGTTTTTTGGTGAGACTCCTAAAAGTTAAACATCTTACTTCTGTTAAAGAAATGGCGGGAGTTTTTAACGCTTTTTAAATTGTAGGTCTTTGCATTAGGTGTTTTATGAAAATTTAAATAATATAAATATACAGATATTTATATCACTAATTATAATACAAAATTATTTAATATTTGTACACATTGTATGTAATACATAGAGATACAAGAAGTTTATAAAAAATAAAGTGGATTAATTTAGCAATATTATGAGACTGTTATAAATAATACCACTTAAAATTTTATTTAAAATAAAAATGACTAATCACCTAATACATAATGTATGTAGACTCTGTATTACAAATGGTGATAAACGAGTCCAAATAAATTATAAATCTGACAAAAAACGCTGAGATGATCAGATATCAGCGTTACACACTCGGTACCATTACAATGGAGTTAATGAATCATCCTTTACATGCAACATCATTCAGTTGCGATAAAACCCGTAACCACGAACAAAATAAACTTTATCTATCGTAACGCAAATATTATGGAAATGTCGAGTCACTAAATGCATAACGTAGGAAGCGTTGAAAAGTTTTCATTCGTTGTGTAAAAAATAAAATAATCACAAACACGAACGTCGGTTATGCTACCAGTTTTTTACATATTCACTTTCTGAGATGTTACGCTCCCGGTGAAACGTTAACAAGCAAAATCGTGAAATTCGCTTCATTTCATCACTCATTTCACGCTCTTTCAATTATCGATTGTTGGGAAAGTTGTTCCGTTAAAGAACGCTGACGCGTTCGCTGCGGCTCACGCTCCTGGCGCGTGAGGCTGATCACACTAGAATTTTTTAATCAATTTTTAATTTTGAAAATTTGTAAATTTGAAAATTTTTGGCAATATGAGAGTTTGCATATAATTTGAGAATTTTTGACTTTGACAATTTAATATTTGAAAATTTCTAAATTTCTAAAATTCCAAGCTTGAAAATTAAAAAATCTCTAAACCTAAAATAAAAGTGACAAATCGTCATATTTGAATAAAATACCATTCAGGATGTTTATACTTAAATAAAATCAATTTTCGTGTGTTTACCGGTGTTATACCTGACGTGAGTGGAAAGAGTTAAAATAAAAAAAAAAGGTTTCAATTTGATGGATGATTCTGAAGTTTAATCCACGGTCAAATAAATTACAGGTATCCTTTCGATGGGCAGATGTCGACGAAAAAAGCATCTCGAGATGCGAACCTCTTCGTCACCGCACCAATATCCTTTATTTGATCAGTGGTTTCTTTTTTCTTGTTTGGTGTTCAGCAAAATTCGATGTCGGTCTTAAAACACCATCAGCCTGAAAGACTTTTTGTGTTCTGTTACGTCAAACGAAATTGCTCGTTCAAGTGATTATATTTTCATTGACAGGAGAATCTCGCTAAATTACATTGAGAGACGTTTAAAAATTTTGCGGAAGACAAGTACAGTCTCTTTAGAAATTTTTTATGGAAAGTGATGAATTTCTAGAATTTAAGTTCTTTAAAAATTACAAAATTGATTATTACATATATTTTCTACAGAAATCTCTTGCTACATTATTAATCGTTTATAAATATAAAAAATGACTTACACATCTCAAACCTTTCTGAAATCTCCGTTGCATTTTTACAAAATTAAAATTTGTAATAAAAATAATTGTTTCCGTGAGATCATGAAAATCGTAGAACCAATAAAATCGATCACGGCCACGGATGTACCGGTTGGTATCGGTCTTCCAGAAGCTTCCGGCGGCGGGCTTCTTGAAAACTCACCCGCATAACGGAAGAGTAAAAAACAAAAGACAGTAATGTTTTTTTCCAGGAGTATTACGAAACGTGCAGCTTAATAAGCGTGTATCGCGCGAGATCCGTGCACGATCCCCTCCCCTTCTCCCATTCAGAATCGCTATAAACATTGCTCTGCTCATGATTACAAAATAGCGTACATCCGACGCTGGATGCATCGAAGCAAGGCGGTTATGCAACTAGCGACTGCAATTTGTACTTATTAAAACCCGATAAATTTCTGACCGTTGCCGGCATTGAAATCTCCGCGGTCGAACGCTGCCATTTTACTACGTTTCGCTAGAACTATATTTTAAACACTTATTTTTCGTGAGAATTTCGTTGAAAATTTTAGTATGAGATTATAGTACAAATAAATAGTAAATTGGTAAATTATTTTTATTGTATTATAAGGTGCATTTATTTAAATTGATAGAAACTCACGTTATACGTGAATACAATATGAAAGTTAAACTCCGTGTTTGACTATATTTTAAATACTAATTTTTTGTAGGAATTTCTTTGAAAATTTTAGTACAAAATTATAGCACGAATAAATAATTTGGTAAATTATTTTGATTGCATTATAGGGCGTATTTATTTAAATTGAAAGAGAACTTTACGTATAGAGTGTAATTTCTAGTTTCTTTTCAATGACGAAGAAAATTTTGCGTCCTTCCTTAGACAGATTTTGTACATTGATTAATTGTATTATTGTGGAACTGTACGTGTACGTGATTTCGAGTCCTGCGATTAGTAGTTCAGAAGATATTTACGATACTCATTTTTTGTGTTTTAATATAAACGCGATATTATTGCAGCAATTATGGCGTTTGTTACAATTATAGTAATTATAGTATTAGTTACACAATCGCAGTGATTGTAATGTTAATTACGATTGCAATGATATTAAGTGTTATGAATGTTTTAATGACGTGTTAAACATTTTTTGTGCTTGTACTTTTATTGGTTCTTGCGTTGTAATGTTCTTAAATTTAATTTTATTCATTCTTTTATTATTTTTATTTGTATTGATACATTTATTACTTTTATTATTATTTGTACTTGTATTAATATTTTTGTTATTTTTATTTGCATTAATAGTTGCATTATAAATTACTGATAAATTGAATAGTTAGGGCATTAAAAATTTATTTCTATTTAATACAAAGTCTCAGCTTAGTATTTCAACTGTTGTAAATTGAATAGTCATAATTCAAAGCTACTTTTAATATACTATGTAGTATGAATATGTAGATAATATAGTAGAATTTTTAATATTAATTATTAATAATCATCATGGTGGATCTGTTAATACAGAAACTTCAAAAGTAATTTAAATAATTAAAATTAATCTTCAGACAATAAATAGTGATATATTTTATGATAAATCTACGTAAAAATGTGAGACAAAAATTGTTAATTATATCATTATCAAATTTTTCAATTTAAACTTTCTATTTCGTATTCCGCAGATAATTTAAATGTTAATGCGCATTTCTTCGTGTAGCTGTTTTAAAAACAGCGTCTGATTATCTGATAAAATCTGTTCGCAAATGGAATCGAACTTTGAATCAATGATGAATCATTTGCACAATTTTCTTGACTTCAAACGTAATTATAGTGTATGGGATGTTGGATTAGTATACATACACGTGTTCTTAGGAAAAAATGGGAGAAGAAGCTTCACAGGTGATTTGAAACATTGAACATTAAATGTTATGTTTGAAATAATAAGTATGTAAAATCTGAATATTAAATATTAAATTAAATATTAAATTAACAATTCACGATTGTTTTATACAATTGTGTATTAATCATTTTTTTGTTATAAAATATGCAGTGAATTTTTAACAAATTTTTGGTAATTTCTTTTTTACAATAGAGTTTAGGTGATTTTAAATATATGAAAGAGTCATGAATTGCAAATGTAACATGTAAGTAGGTTAAAAATTAAATTGAACAATTTTAAAATAATTTATGAATATTTAGAAAAAGAGATAAAATAGTTTTAAGGATAAAGTGTGAAGTATATTGACGAAGTAAATGAACTCGGAGAGCCTTGAATACAGTAAACAACACATTCAAATATAGTCGAACCTTGACCAAGTGGATTCCGATAATCACACCTTGACCAAGTAGGTTTCTATCTTTTATGAATAAACATCAATTAGAAATTCTGTTGTTTGCGAAATTAAAACTTGTGAATGTTTAGATATTTGAAATATTTTTCATTTTTAAATGTAAAGGTTCAGATGTTAGTAATTTTATTCACATATTGAAAATTTAGGAATTTGGGATTTTGAGAAATTGAAATTTTGGAATTTGTAAAATTTGGGATTTGGACATTTGCGAATTTGGAACTTTAGAAACTTGAGAACTTAACAATATAGGATTTTGAGATTTCAAAAAATTTGAAATTTCCTAACAAAGAAATATTCGAAACAAAAAACAAAAAAAAATGACCTCAAATGTATGTAACCTCTTGAACAGAATCTTCCAGCGGACTTTTTTCCTTCTAAAAAAAGCTGCGACACTTACTATATTACAGGAACACAAACAAGTTACATGATTGAAAAGAAAGTAAGAGCTAAGAAAAATGAAGCATACAATATTATTGATTACATAAGAAATTTCACTTTCAATAGAAGACGAATAAACCCAAACAATATTTCCAGAAAAACAACCAAAATTTACACCTGATCATTTTTCGAGATGCATATCTTTTACCATAAATACAATATTTATCATTGAACGCGTTCATACTTGCGTCTGGCGCATACCTTGTAAGGACACAGTGGCACAACAAATTGTCCACGAAATTTTCAAGGCTTAAGAAGCATCAGAAGAAGAAAGTATATACGGTATTTTTGGTTACGTAAAAAATTTCTCCATAAAATAGAGGATGACTGGAAAGCATTTCATTTCCTTTTCGATTAGTAAGGTTCCAAACAACGTAGGCTGCATATTTGAAATACCAATCCGTTTGAGACAGACAGAAATACAAAGCACCTATTGGTCTAACTTAAAAATGTAAAGTAACGATTTTGTTACGGTGCAGATAATTTGGAACAGTACCCAGTATCTTCGGTTTATAAAATTGAAAAAACAAGCAGATAACATTATTTTCTTTTGCGATCCAATCAGGCACACAAATCACAGCACAGGTACCTCTTAAGTAAATATCAATTCTAAGTCTTAAAATTGCGCTGCTGTAGTCACAGGTGTAACTCCCGGGCACATAATCAGCACATTCGGTGTATCCACGTTTCCAAAACGAAACACTGCATCCTCTCTTCTTTCGAAATTAGTTGTTATCCACGGAAAAGCATTCGTACGCTTTGAAATATTCCAAATAACATTAATCTCCGGTATTCCGAATCAGCAACAAGTCCCGAAATTTCATGTCACATTTCGCACTCCCGAAATGTTCAAAACCAACGCGAAACTGTGGAATCAATACTCAAACGAGTGGATTAAACGATTAACTCTAAAATTTTGCCATAGGTCAACCACGATCGCGATTATTGAATGTTTACCGAAAAACTTGAGCAAATTGACGTTTCACTTCTCTGCAGATTCGGTCGAGGACGTCAAAATGACGGGTTCGTTCATAAATGTCATAAGTTAATGGGTCATCCCTATTATTTGCGGTGTTACAAGAGAACGTAACTAGGGTTTCATTTCTGTGCACCGCAATTATTTCTGTAAATTCCGATTATTTTTAGGTACTGTAAATCATTGATAACGTACGCAATTACCAATAATGTCCCAAAACCACCGTATATTTAATGTTGCTATCGAACAATTCAAAGGTTTTTTTTTTAAATCTATTATTTGCGGTATTAAACGTAATTAAGTTTTTAGATATTTTTAGGCATCGTAATTAGTTCTAGGTACTACAGTTATTTCTGAGCAATTATTCTTTAAGTATTGCAAACTGCTGATGGCCTACATTATTTATTGATTCCTCAACTATGTAAATGTGGTTAAACCGATCGACATTGTTGCGGACTTAATACCGACATCTAATTTTGTGCAATTTTACCACTTAAATTACAGTTAGTCGATAAAAAATAAATATACCGAAAATTGCTTTGACGACCTCCTAAATTTTTTCCTCAAACGTTGACTGGATTTTTTTACATGTAATTTTTGAAGGGTGGGAGAATTTTTATCGAGCCATTGATATCGAACTCTTCGATTGTTTTTCTCGCAGCTCATTAATAACAATCTGATTAATCAGCTCCCCCGCGACAATGCTGAAGTAACAGTAACTGAAACATAGATATTCATGAGCCTCCGCGCCTTTCGTCCAACATTCCAGCTTCGAAAGGAACGAGAAAACGATCTGACGACTAACGCGAAAGATATCCACGGGAATATTAAACGGCGTCGTTGCATTTAATTCTCTTTGCTACCGAACAAGTTGTTCGGATTCCAATCACCTGTCGAATATATGCGAGCATATACGAGTACCGTTATTTGTTGGACATTTGTTTTTTAAATGCCGCGGCGCCGGTGATTCAGCGCAAACGAATATCTTTGGACAGAGACCGAATGTCGTAATAAATCAACCTGTCGCAGAAATTTGTCATCTCGAACAACGATAATAACGCGAATTTCTTCAACTTGCCGCCTGGAACTTTTCTTGGGGAGCTTGAGGAAAAACCTAGATCCACAGTTCTTTTATATCGCCATTTTTGCCTGGGGTTAGCTTTTCAATACAATTACCTCCATCTTGAAATTGCAGTGATTAACGTTTAACTAAATTTTAAAATGATAGAAATTTTCAATTTTAATGAATGTGAAGTATTTTAGTAGTCAAATCAATTTTAGTAGTGTTAAATCATTATTTAACATAACAATAATTTATTCATACGTTTTTTACACTTGTATACTAATGTAGTTTTAATAATGGAGCTGTGATTGTTTCACTGTTTACATAAATTCAATAAAATCTATGGACTCATTCATTTAGACCGAATTTTTATGATTAATAATTAAATTTTATTTTTGCATATACATAATTGTGCAAATTACTATAAAATTGATATAGTATGTAATATAATCTAATTTAAATTACTGTAATAAATTATCTTAAGACCCAATGGTACTCAATGCCAAATGAACCTAACCCTGAAACACAGAGTTCGAAACCGCAGCAATTTTTGCATCATCCCGATAAATTTTCTTTACCGTCGATATCAATTATTCGCTGTCCAGCGACAACAATATTTCCACCTTCCATAACAGTACACACAACCGTTCCAAGGACAATGGTTCTATTATCCGGACGTTGGCAACGTTTAATGATACACTGTTACTAAAAATATTAATAGCTCGGGAACGGTGATTTTCTATTGTAACGTCGATTTGCATCGCGTCCTATCTGGAGGATGCATACTGGCGCGTCCATTTGCATACTTCATTGATAATTAATGCGTTTAGCCTTCCATTTCATTGCGGTCCGAACGGACACATGCATCGACAAACGCGCGACGGTGACGACACTTCTATCGCCTAATCTCCGTGATATAACGTGTCAATAAAAAATAACAAACGGATCGTTGTTCTCACGGTTCGCGCGATTAAAGAAGGACGTTCGGTTCGCTCGATACGATTCCTCGGCCGTTTTTTTTTTCCTCCTTGTCGGTAACAGTATTCTTCGTACAATTTCTCGAGTTAATTTTCTTATATAATCGCGGCGAAGGAGTTGACTCGCGACTAACCACAATACACGATTCCCGTTACGTATTAAGATATGCAAACGTTGTATCCCCATTATCTATGTATAAATAGCCACGTTATATTTCAACAAAATTTCTGACGCGTTCCGTTCATCAACTTGCATAAACGTGACACGTGATAAAACACGACTAATGACATTTCCTCAGTTTTATTTTTGACGAAAGTGACAATCGTGCGCGCTTAATTGTCGTGCGATGCTTTCCTTCTTTTATCGCGCTAAAACAGTAGGAAACGTTTGTGACAGTTATGATATGTTATGCATACTGTTATTATTATAAATTATAGGTGTAGGAATCTAGGTATCTAGACATGTAGGAACTTAAAGGAATAATAAAGAAATACGGGAATCTATAAAAATAGGGATATAGGGATAGAACAATCAGTGAAAATAGGGATATACAAATATAAAGGTATGAATATCTAGGGATATTGCAATTTAGGCATAGCGCAATCTAAGGATATCGACATCTAGGGACGCCGGGGTCAAGGTACATCAAGATCTAGGGATATCGGGAACTAGGGATATTAGGTTCTAGGTGTATATGAATCTAGGGATATTCGAATCTGGGGATATTGGAATCTAGGGATATCGGGATCTAGTGATATCGGGATCTAGGGATATCAAAATTAAAGGATATTGAAACCTAGGAACATAGTAATCTAGAAATATAGGAATCTACAAATATAAAAATCTGACCCTATATAAATCTATGCGTACAGTAATTTACTGATATACATAGCGCTGTAGAAAGCTTGAATAGTTAATTATTAATATTCGAATTATCATGTAAACTGGTTCAGTTTTCCCTATACCACTTATCACAATTGGTTGTTCCTCCAAATCTGTAAAATTGTTGAACCTTGAAAAGTCTATATGTCACTCATATCACTAGCGATTTAAGCGTAAATATATATGCAAGAACACGTTTCCTTCTATTGAAAATTATCGCTAGTTTGACTTATGTCGTTTTTGCAATAAGTTTCCGTTTCTGTAAATGTGTTGTTACTCGTAGGAACAAGTGACACGTTCAATGTTTCGAGCCGTAAGATCTATTCAGCGACGCTGATGCACAGGTTTCGCAATTTTACGTCGGGAGACCCCTACCGTAATATAAATTATTTTACAGACACTATTTCATCGGGATCGGATAAAAAGTATCATTAGAATTCAAACTTCATAATGCTTTATGAATTACGTAAAGGCGGCGCTGTTACACGCGGTATTACCGAGAATCAGCTCTTCATTCATAGAATCGTTCGGTTGCATATAGCGCGTATGTGCGCCTCGTGTTGATGATTGTAGCCAGCTTTACGATTGTGGCACGTAATAGCAGTTAGAAAAATTGCCGTTTTCCTCCGGCATGATACTTCTTCATTGTTGCACGAGTCTTTTGGAAATTAGCGGATTCAAAACATACAATGTGCATAATTTCGATTTTAAAATTGCGCAAATTGGTGGATCAAAATTACTTGCATTCGAGTCTTCGAGGTGTCCATTAACCTTCTAGGATATATATCCCCCTGTACACAAGTAAATTTTATACTATCACTATTATTTTTATGTAATATACTATTGTATGTTATACATAATTATAATGTATTTTATGGTGTATAAACAATGATATAATTTTATTTCTGAGAAGATAAATTCTTTCGAGACAAAGAAGTTAATCAATTGAGAGAAGTTCCTTTGTCTGCTCGTTAAGGACGCTGAAAACGAGAGAAAGGTGTATCTCGTGCTAAGAACACTTGACGTACTTTCGATTTCCGGCGCACTGCGCTTCGATGAACATCCGATTCATCGTTGGTTGATTCACCTGCACAGTATCAGATAACTTACATTATTTACTTCGAACCGTACTACCTATCTATTATATACGTATCGTTTTCATTTCGCGGAACAATTAATTCTCAATCGGACGCTTCGATTTTCCGTGATTGCAAATCGATTCCGAACGGTTCTGAACGAGCGGTTATACAATTAGCCGCGAATAAATTTGTCTCCTCCAAGCGAGTCATCCATTCTTTTTTACACGGTTAATTATGTCATTACGCGACCTGCATATGGATGCTTTTTTCATTTCTTTTTCATCGTTCTGTTCCGATGCGATTAGCATTTCTCGCGCTGTATATGACAATTCCATTTTATAATTATACTTTGTTACAATGTTTTACTGAGTTTTATTCATTCTGTCTCGTTTCGTAACAATATTAATTGTTTTATTATTCAGACAGATAAATTAAATTATCAATTTAGTATTGAAAATGTTAAAAATATTCAATTGCAGATGAAGTTTCTTGGAAAAGTGGAAATAATTGTAGGTTGTATGTCGTCAAACAATATGTGAAGTTATACATTATGTATTATTAAAATGTAAATGGAATTAACAATTACTAAAAATTAAACAGAATTAAATATTATAAATTACTAAAAAGTAAACAGAATGAAATATTAAAAATTACAAAAAAGTAAATGAAATTAAATTTAATAAAAAAGTAAGCAATGATGGAAAATATTCTTAGATATAAATATTCTGACACTTTTAAAATATTAATAAAGGTATACTAAATATAGTTATGTTATTTCACATTATTTATATATATTTTACTAATTTTATAACCTAAACGTAGCACACAAATTATGGCACATCTATTTGAAGGTTAAGGTCCTAGCAACCTACTCAATACAAAATGGCTGCTTCGTTGCAATAGACAATGAACCTAATCGTCTAAATTGAATAGATAAATCAGTAAATGATTAATAATCAAAGGCACCTTACTTGCTTCGCAGTCAATAATCATTAGTATTATTAAATTTACTGGTAGTTTTCCGGTTAATAAATTATTAACGAGTATGTCCAATCGATTTCAAAGATTTTTAATATTTATTCATATAAAGTGCACGATTCTGAGAGCTATGTCGTTTGTTACGCACATGTGCAACTGTATCCAATTACGCTTCACGTGTGCCATACGATAGTAAACTATTCAATCTTTGACTGATACATAATCATTGCAGTCTATGTAGATACAGCTATGTTGTATATAATACATAACTGGATACAATTCATACTGTAATGATATAACTTTAGTTTATGTAAGTTTTAGGTTATATCTTTATTAAATAATAGAAAGTCAGGTTACCTTACGGAATTGTAGGTGTTATTTTTTGTACGGATTTTTGGATGAAAAATGCTCAATAAAAACGACTTTAGTCTAACAGAAACCTGACTTTGGTCTAACTGAAAAATGTAAAGTAACGATTTTGTTACGGTGCAGATAATTTGGAGCGGTACCCAGTATCTTCGGTTTATAAAATTGAAAAAACAAGCAGATAACATTATTTTCTTTTGCGATCCAATCAGGCACACAAATCACAGCACAGGTACCTCTTAAGTAAATATCAATTCTAAGTCTTAAAATTGCGCTGCTGTAGTCACAGGTGTAACTTCCGGGCACATAATCAGCACATTCGGTGTATCCACATTTCCAAAACGAAACACTGCATCCTCTCTTCTTTCGAAATTAGTTGTTACCCACGGAAAAGCATTCGTACGTTTTGAAATATTCCAAATAACATTAATCTCCGGTATTCCGAATCAGCAACAAGTCACAAAATTTCATGTCACATTACGCACTCCCGAAATGTTCAAAACCAACGCGAAACTGTGGAATCAATACTCAAACGAGTGGATTAAACGATTAATTCTAAAATTTTGCCATAGGTCAACCACGATCACGATTATTGAATGTTTACCGAAAAACTTGAGCAAATTGACGTTTCACTTCTCTGCAAATTCGGTCGAGGACGTCAAAATGACGGGTTCGTTCATAAATGTCATAAGTTAATGGGTCATCCCTATTATTTGTGGTGTTACAAGAGAACGTAACTAGGGTTTCATTCCTATGCACCGCAATTATTTCTGAGAATCCCGATTATTTTTAGGTACTGTAAATCATTGATAACGTGCGCAATTACCAACAATGTTCCAAAAACACCGTATATTTAATGTTGATATCGAACACTCGAACGTTTTTATCACAAACCATTATTTGCGGTATTAAACGTAATTAAGTTTTGAGATATTTTTAGGTATTGCAATTATTGATGTGTGCCACAATTATACTCATTTTCAAGTATCGCGACTAACATTTCATTATTTCGATAACATTTCAAATCATTACCAATATTTCAAATACATTAGGGTTCGCTGCATTTCCTTCAGTGCAATTTTCTAAATTCATTTCTTCCATTATCCTAGGAATATTTCATACACTTGAGAGAGTAGCGTTTTATTACGTAAGAAGCAGGATTCGAGCGTCTCGTATCGTATCGCATCGTATCGTATCGCAGTTCTCCATTTTATCGTTGCAGTTTTCGAATCGAAGAATCGACTCGATTGCATCGACCCGCGTGTTTATAACGGTTCAGAAGCCAGGTCTCATGCATGCTGAGACAGCAGGTACGACGGTGAGAAAATTCTATACGCAACTCGCTCTGATAGATCGCAGCGTCTATCAAATGCTGCTTATTCACGTTTCTTTCGAGATAAAACAATTCTCGTTGACCTTGCCGCATTGTTGGCGACTGCTATCGAGGATGACGTTGTAATGGCGTTTAATGATACTGGATTTTCTCTCCTTTTTTTATTTTGCACGCGTTATTGCCTCCGGAGAGCCTGGCGATGTTTTATGAAAGTAAAAGTGTCTGGTGAATGCGGGAAAATCGTGGTGGGATCGAGGGATTACAAATCATTTTGTTTACCCTGTGATTAAGGTTTTAATTGGACAAGTAATTAAGACGTTCGAGATTTTTTGAATCGTTGAACAATTTAATTGCACGTTTTGTGTTTAGGGGTATTAGAAACTTTTATGTGAAAACTATTAGTTTGGTTAGGTTATTTGTTAGGCTGTTGCAGAATTATTTGTTAGAACTTCAATAACTTCATATAAATAGTAATAATAATCACTGTGTCATAATTTACAAATTTTCAGTTTGATGTTTTTATATTTTCCAATTTGGGAGTTTGTAGGTTACCAAATATTTAGATTTCTTTTCTGAATTTCCAAATTTCCACACAGACAAGTTTCTAGATTTGTCAATTTTAGAAATATAAAACTTTTAAACTTGCAAATTTGTGAACCTTCAAACTTGCAAACTTGTAAATTTGTGAATTCGAAGTTTTCAAAATGGCACCTTCAGTAGTAAAATTCGACAAAAGTGTAAAATATCGATATTTATGTATTTTTCCTCGATAGCATCAAGGATAAACTGTTTGAATAAACTATCCTTCTAATAATTGAATAATTAATGCATCTAAAAATAGCAGAAAGACCCTTGATCAGTTCAAACATGATATTTACCTCTCGCAAGTGTTAATTAAACCTTTAGCGTGTTCTCGATAAATTTAGTTCATTGTCTTCTTTATCGACGGACACAAACATTTCTTACAGGATGTAATTAAAAAACCATTAAAATGTTAATAGTTGTAATTAAAAGTTTCCCCAGACACGAAAGTTTATCCAAATGGGACATAAGTGTCCGATAAATATTCTTGGTACTTCGTGTTTTATCTACGAATACAATGTTAACAATAGTACAACAGCAATTATAATCGTATATCTATTATACATCGTTATCACTGTAATTACAGTTTCATGATGTTTTATTCACTTCATGAAATACGGTTTATACGAGTCGTTTATTTTGAAAATGGGACAAGTCTACTTTCGAAAAAAATGTAGATAATGATAAGAATATATTTTTAGTTCTAAGCCTATATAGTAAAGGTAATTGGGATTCCCTAATATTTGGCTGATGGTTGGGTAATTAACGGTGTTGGAAGAATTATTTTGAAAGTGGTGCAGGTTGAAATGATTTTTAGCCAAATTACGGTATTTAGCTCTGGTATTTTAGTAATACTGAAAAACTAGAAATTTTATAATGTTGGTAGCATAACCTTAATATCTGATCTGTAGGTCTACAGTCCCCGGCCATCTTGGACCACGTACGAAAAGTCACTTTTATGGCAATAATTATGTCGTATACGGAAAACTGTTTTAGGTCAAAATTATTACTAAATACTTTTGAAGTATTCATGACGCACTCTTGACGCACTCCTGACGTATTCGTACTTCAGCTGTGATCAATTTTACTCGAATTTTTAATACGCTTCAGTTTGAATACAAAATTTGTGTTAGTGCTTATTTAATTTATTTATTTATTTATTTATTTTGCAATAATTTAAAGTTTGTCGAAGTCCTTAAATATCTGGCAATAACGAAAAATGGATTTGCCCCACTTTCGAAGTAAACGACTCATATACGTGCAGGCGGTCTCGATACTTAGCATTCCATTGTTCGAACTATGTTTAATATTTCTAGTCATACAGGAAGTACAGAGAAAAAGGAATGTCTAGAAAACAAGTTCAACTTGAAACAGAAACAACGAGAGTTCAAATATAACGACTTTGAGTTTATTAATATACAAGCTACGTAAGCGTTTTATGGTCATTTTATGATGATTAGAACTTTTTGTTAAAATGTAACCTGTAAATGGGATCATTTGTTTATTTCTGTTATAATTAGGTTTTTGAATATTGATAGTTATACTTGCAGTTTTAATAATTGTTTTAGGTTAGATTAGGTTAAGTGGATAAAGTATCACAAAATGAAGTTCAGTTCCTTAACAAAGAATTGTAAATAAAATACCTTAAAACAACATTGTATTACCATAAACTTCGTACCTGCAATATTAAAAAGTTCATAAAATATGACTAACTTCATAGTTCTATTAAAAACTCAAGTCCAATCGATTAACCCCTTATGACTTATTTATCAGATGCGTCAGTCAGAACGAGGTAACCGCTACAATATTAAAACAGAGAAAAAAGTGGAACTGTTACGTCAATTTTATATTCACCAATCCTTGACTATGCAAATTATAAGTGAACCTAAACTCCAAATTAAAACGTGTTAAAAATTCAAGTAAGATTTGTCACAGTTGTCACGTGTCAGAGTCGTCAAAATAAGACATTAACAAAAAATTGCAAATAAAATATTTAAATAAAGAATTGAAAATAAGTGAATTAAAACAACAGTGTGCTAATATTAATTTTATAGTTTTATTTAAAAATGTTCTATTAATGAAACAAAGGATTGTGAACAGAATACATTTAAACGACTGTATATCAGTGCTTGTAGTATTACAAAATGGAGTTCATAATATCTGGAAATGGAGTTTAATTCACTGAAGAGGATTATAAATAACATACATTAAAATAACAGTGGATTAACCTTCACTTTATACTTCTAATATTAAAAAGAGTGGTCATAAGATTACAAGATGGAGTCCATGGTATCACAAAATGGAGTTCACGATAAAAAACGGAGTTCCCAAAAAAGAATTGCAAACTACATTAAAAGAAGAGTGTGTTAACACAAACTTCATGCTTGTAATACTAAGAAGTTCTTAAAATATTACTAACTGCATAGTTCTATCAAAAAATTAAATTTTTTGAAAAATGAAATGAAATGAAAAATCGATTAACAAAGAATTGTGAGTGAAATACATTAAAAGGGTGTATTAACCCAAACGTCGTTATAATATTAAGTTCATAAAATATTCATAAAAGTGTACGTTCATAATTTGATCACAAAATGAATTGATAAACAAAGGATTGTAAAATGCATCGAAAGAACAGTGAACGAACGGTAAGAAAAGTCCGAAGCAATCGTCCTTGAATTGGTCAGAAAGCAATGGCTTCTGCTTCCATCGCGTGCATACATTTACGATCGATTAACGGTCCACGAATGATAGTTTATTCGAGCTCGTAACATGTTTACGATTTAACAGAGATTGTCCTGTATTTTGTTTTTCCTTTTTTTTTTATCCCGTGACGGAGGTAGGAAAGCATTCTGTACCGTACTCGCCGTGAGTCAGACATTCTTGAATTATGTATCTGGATTAGCTGATGGCTTGTTTAATGTTTACGAGCTGACACATTCTGGTTAGAATGTTCACGTGCAAGATTTGCTAGTACGTTGACACTGATTGCGTACACGTAGAACAATATTTGGTGCTCGATTCGACAATATCTGGTCAACAGGACTTTCGATGTTAATGATTGTCGATAAATAAAATAAGTCAATATTTGAACCAGTTTGAACGGTGGTTGTTGAGAGAACGTTCGATCGTAAGAGTTTTATCTTATACTTGAAACATTTACTTAGCGATCTCTCTTTATATTTTTGGTCAAATATTTGAACTCATTTGAGGGGACAGTAATTGATATTAGATATGTAAACGTGAACGTTGAATCGTGAGATTTTTGGTTTAGATTTGAAACATTTATTTAGTGATCTCTCTTTACTCTTAGCCTACTTATCATAGTTATTATAGTTACCATTCTATGGTAATTACAATTCATAACATGGTACTTCTGTAAGCTAGTAACAAATCAATAAATACAAAAATATTTTATCACATATTTTTTGAAGACCAACTAGTTTTTGCTCGATCTGCATTTATTAGCCGCCTAGTCTCTACAAATCGCAATTTTGTGTTTTTCAACTTGAAATCTTGAGACTCGTGAGACAGCCTAAAGTGTACGGATTTCAGCAGCCACAACAGGAACCTGTCGTCCATCGTCAAATCGATAAAAAACCGTTTGGTATCGTTCTCCATAATTGTTCGCACAAAGAACCGACAGGAACCACGTTGAAAGTTCCATAACCTATCGATGACGCCAATACTTGGTCATTGACGTCAGTCGCCGTGAAATCAGCAATAATTCTGGGGTATATTTCTTTACAGTTTCAGACGCGTTTAATCGGACATCTCATTCTTATTGTACCTACAGTTCCTGGCCATCGAATAGGACCTCGTACGAAAATGTTTATGGCCATAATTATGTCATATATGGAAAATTGTTTGAGGTCAAAATTATTACTAAATACTTTTGACATATTTGTGACGCACTCTAGACACATTCGTGACGCACTCCAGACCCAGACGCATTCGTGACGCACTCTTGACGCATTAGAGACGCATCTTGACGCATTCGTGACGCACTCTTGGCATATTTATGACGCACTCTTAACGCATTCGAGCCGCACTCGTGACGCACTATTCACATATTCGTGACGCACTCTTAATGCATTCGTGACGCACTCGTGACGCACCTTTGACGTATTCGTGACGCACACGTGATGCACTCCTGACGCATTCGTCACGCACTCTTGACGCACTCGTGACACACTCTTGACGTATTCGTACTTCAACTATGATCAATTTTACTCGAATTTTTAATATGCTTCAATTTGGAATTCAAGTCCAATTTGCATGGTCAACGCATAATACCAAATTGACATAACATTTCAACTTCCTTTGTTTTAATATTGTAGTGATTATTTACACCCCTGACAAATCATAGTTTAAGGATACCATTTACAGTCATACCATTCAACAGGTATGTGATGCACTACATATACAATCTGGCCATCGAATGACCACGTAAAATTTCACTTTTATGGCTATAATTATGTCATATATGGAAAATCTTGGGTCATGAAAAATTATTACTAAATACGTTGATAACATATACATAGCAATTTGTTACCGTGATAATAAATTGTGTGGGTGATGAGCGATTAAGGGTGCGAGCGTTTACGTTAGGAGTATCGATAACGCGTCAGGTGAAATTTGAACGCCATAGAAAATGTCGGCCTACTCAAAAGACTAGTTTACAACTCTCATTATCCGAGTTGAAAAGAATTACAGATATTTGGGAAAATAAAGATATAAAGCAATGTATCTGTATGATCAATGTATATGGAGCAAGCTGTGACCAAAGCAAAGAAAATACAAGATGTGTTAATGTTATATACAGTAGTATCATGGTAGCTAATAAATTATATAATTACAATTTGGCCTTAAAACGTGAAAAATTCTGAAAATTTATAGTGGTCGATAGCCAGGTTTAGCAGGTCGAAATACACACTCGAATTCGCTGGCACCTGATGGCAGAAATAGCTTCTTAACTGTTGGTAGTGGTGGTGTTAACGGCGGTCGCCTGGGGCCCTTCGAACGTGTATCTAAAACCTTGCCACTCGTCTACTCGTTCCTCCAGGTCGTTCTTCGGAGTTGATCCTTCGAGCCCTCAGGGCAGATCGTATTCAAGTGCACGCTGGCTAAATTTAGCTCGGGATAATTTACCGGATTCTGTTGAACTCGGCTCCGTTCGTTTACGAGTGTCTCAACAGACACGGTCCTAAGAGACTTCCGCGATCTTTCGCAAAATTATTGACCTTCCTAGCCGATGATAAGCGTGGCAAAAAATCGAAAAAGTCCCCGTCGAAATTTTCTTTCGATGAATAAAAACCGTGGGAAAAAGAGGAAATAAAATAAAGAATGGTTGAACCGGTTTTTCGCTGGGGTATAACGAACGCGTCCAACCTTCGTCGCGAAACCGTACGCAGGAATTTTCAAGGAAAGATTATTTCTACTCGTTGATGACTTCTTTGTGTTTTCGCCCGTTTTCCTGCTGATTTCCGTCGTTTAAACCTGGCTGATTAACGGATATGCAACTTTTAACTCTTTTTTGAAAGTGTACCACGTTTTAACGCTAAACCGGTTAAATGAGCATTTCATAAACTTCTTACTTTAAGCAACAAAATTTGTTCAGCTGGTTTTCTCGAAACTTCTGTTGAATTTTATTGAGATAAAGATTAATACACGCATTAATTTCTGTTTATTTATTTGTAATTTTAAGGCAGGTGTACACGTTTAGTGTTAATGTACACGATATTTATCTCCCTTTTATTTACAACGTTTAATGCATTTTTTTATATATCATACGCCTTAATAAACTTCGGGAATTAAGAAATGAAATATTATTTCATTATAATTGAATAATTGAATAATTGAATAATTGAATAATAGTATAATTGAATAATTGAATAATTGAATAATTGAATAATTGAATAATTGAATAATTGAATAATTGAATAATTCCAAATAATTCCAAAATTGGAAAATGAAAGAATGGGAAAATTGAAGAATTGGAGAACTGAAGAATTATAAAATTGGAAAATTACAAAATTGGAGTATTGGGAATCTAAAAAGTTGAGAAATTGAATATTTGGATAATTAGGACATTGAAGAATCAAAGAATTTAAGAATGGATAAATTGATGAATTGAAGAATTAACGAATTAAAAAATCGCAAACCCGAATAATTGAATAATTGCATATCTAAAAATTGCGAAACGTAAAACAGAAAATTTCCAAAATGAACCACAAAAAGATCGCTAATCGAAATATTTAACTAGCCAACATCAATCATTGCAAAAGGTGTCGCAACCGATTTTTCTCCCGAACACCGCACACAATACGCGGAACACGCCTTCTATTAAAACGCTGGAAGTTATTTCTCTTGTTTTTCCAAGCCACATTGTTGAGCAACTCTCTCAGTAAAATATGTCGAATCGAACTCATCGAGCAGACAGGAAATACTTGCATCGATAGTTCGACATATACATAGCTTTCGCGTATTACGACACTTTGATCTCGAAAAATATTTTCCAGCCACTTGTTAATCAATCTGCAGCCGTTCTACTTCGTCGAGTCGCTGTCAACATTTCACAATAACGCATACTTCGAATCGCGAACGTATCAAGGCTCCAAGCTTTAATGTCAGAAGCTTTCGAGAACTGCATATTTAACATACGATACAGGTACATACAATTAATGCATTAGAATATTGACCAATTTTGATCGATTTGTAAATAAAAATCTACTCATAGTTTTAGTGATTTCAGAGTTTGTTACTATAGTAATCCAGTAACATAAAAATATAGAAATCTAAAAATCCACAAACCTAAATATAAAAATATCTAGGATTATAATTTTAAGGTTATAATAACAAATCTTGCGAAAAAATATATAAAAATTGAATAATATATCTTTACTTAATTAAAGCAACTATCATTTATCAAAGAAATATTGCAAAACGATGAATCAATTATTAAACTTCGCAATATTAAATGCATGATTAAGTTTGCAAATATTCCACAGTTTAAATGCGAACAGACTGAAGTGTTATAATAGACGAGCTTAATTTAAAGACATAATTCAGAGACGTCATTTACTTGGTTCATTTTCCCGGATTCGAAACCGCTAAAAAATTAACTGACAAAACGATGTTACAATACACGCTACCAACGTGATATTACAGAATCGAGGTAATTATTCTGCATTTATACCCGCAATTATGGTAAAACCTCGCAATTTACAGTCGATCATTTTCTACGAAATAATACCAAGCCTGGTTCTTCTTACGCCTGCTGTTCACTTTGTATCGTCTAGAATGTTCTGCTATTGTTCTAATTATCAAATACGTAACAGTCGAGATTAACGTTTGATTCTTCTCCATTAACGTATGTTCATAGAATGAGACAAATAAATAAATGAAAGTAAATTTATTTTGATGGTGACGATTAAATACTAGATTCCATAAAAGGAGTAATTTAGGAACAACATTTTTAATATCTATAATTTTGTTATTAAAAATGGTGTTCATTGATTAAACTGTGATTGGAAAATCATATAAATTGAAATTGAAAATTTTATTTGATCATGGAGATTTATTGCAGTTGAATTTGAGGGTAGGAGAGTTTTACTACAATTGGGTTTAAAAGTGATATTCAAGTGGTCGTGAACACGTTATGATTTTGTTCAAACCTGTGAAATATGGAACATACCCCAAGTCCACGAGGTCAGAATATAGTGTATGGTTTCACACATAAAAGTAGTCTGAGGCTCTAAATGTAACGTGACCGCCATTACCTGCCAGTACGGACAATGGCGGTCGAAAGCATTTTCCGTTCAACTGCTAATTTTCCCCAAAAATGAATACCAAAGCGTTTATCTTGTTATTCAGATAATAGTTCGATAGTTCAAGTTTGTAAACGGTAACTTGCAATAAATATTTGACTTCGTACTCCAGTTTTATTCGGTCATTGCTCAAGCGGCCGCCATTACCTTTCATAGGGATCGAGTATCAACTCCTGTACCGCAACGAAATTAAATAACTAATAAGATAAAATGAAAGACAGATTTCGAATAACGTTGAAATTACGTTAATAAAAGATGGCAAACTGAAAGCTTAAATTTGAAAGCGGACTATTTATATTCTTAACTACTGTTTATCTCTAATAATTTTATGTCTGACTACACGTGTCTATTTTCACTGCCAAGGTATCAAATATTTGATTTCGTACTTCGGTTTTACTCAGTTATTGCTTGAGTGACCGCCATTACCTCCTTTGCCCTTCTAGCTTATCGTAAAGATCCGTAATTATTGAACTCTAATCTGATTTTACCTAGAATGTTATTAACTTGTTTCTTCTTCTTCATTACAGGTACGGTGAAAAGCAACGAAAAGTCGATAGTCAAGAGCTTAGTGGTATACAATTACTGTCTGCAACCGCTTATCAGCTGAAGAAACCCTATCAGCAGCTTCTCATACCGATCACAGTATGGATTGGGATGGAACAGGCGTTTATTGGGGCAGATTTTACACAAGTGAGTTATTAAAATTTTTAATTTGATATTCATCAAAAATTTCCACAAATTTACTTTCAAGTGCTAAGTTCCGTTAAGTTTAACTAAAATAAGAAATATACTACTTCGAATAAAGTAAATTAACACAGAGGTACTTAATTAAAAATATATCTTGATAATTTATTATTGTAAGAACTGAATAGTTTCATAAAATTTGAATCTAGATAAAATTACTAAACGAAAGATCAGTGTTTTATACACTCTACTTTCGAAAAGTTAGAAACTAACCTAACCTACTCCAGTAAAAATTACGAAAAAAGGATCTCCATTTTGTACAGAATTTACTTTCAAATAATTGGTATCTAACCTAACTTAACCCATTCAAAGTTACTAAAAAAGAGGAAAACCTAAACTAACCTAACCCAGTCAATTAAAAAAAAAAAAAAAAATAAGAATCTTTAAACAAAACTAGACCATTAAATTACCTTAAAAAAGAAGAATGAGAAATAAATGTCCTTAAACAAAAAAAAGGATGAGGGTTGTTTGAATAAAATTGGAGCCTCGTTTTTCCCTAAAATACAGAGGATTCCTTTGATGTAAAGCAATTTCAGCGAGGCAATGATTTAACAACTGGAAGCAATAATTTACAGCTTGCCAGACAGAACAATCGAGTAACGAGCACCAATGAGATTCGAATAACTCGCCCACGCTCGCCACAAAATGAATGAGCTTGTTGTCAGTAGAAACTTGATTCCATAAGGCATTGATTACGAACAAATGATAATGTATTCACGAATGAATCTTCGGGTCGAAGGAATTAATGAAACGGTTTAAAAAAGTAAATGCAATCGACCATTTGAAAGTATAATTATGTAATTGTTGGTCACGAGAAGACTTATGGCACTACTGAATAATATTAAAAATGCTAATATACGTTGCGTTTAAAATACTGTCTTGTAGAATAAAGCTGGCAGTTATATTGCTACTTTGATATAGACTTTCATGGAAATTCGTGACACACTACTGTCGTAGGAAACGAGGATATGGGACGTGTATACATTTCTATATTTTCAAGTCTTAAGCTTCTCAAATTTCAGAATTATAAAATATTTATTATTGAAACATTCAAAAACATAGTCCCAACGTTATATTCAGAGACTTCTTATTAGTCAATATTTCAAGACCCAGAATTTCAAATGCTCAAAATTTTCAAGTCTCAAAATTTTTCATTCCTTTTACGTTTTAACGTCCATAAGTTACAAATTGTATAAACACCAGTCTCAAATTTTTAAAATTTCAAGGTCTCATCGATGATTCCTGTAACTCAAAAAAATCTAAAATTCTTAATATTATTAAAATGCACATCGCAGAAGCGTAAAATAAAGGATGAACAATTAAATCTGTAAAATATGTATTATTGGATGCAGATAACATAATAACAGAGATAATAGAAGATACGGACGATGAAACGATAATGGTTATATGGATACTGAATGTTGTTTAATAATTCAACGCTTTAAAAGGCAAAGGATGCGTGCCTCGGCCGATATTTCAGCGTATCTGCTTGCGATCAGCTGCATGTATTTCCGGAGAACAATTGTACGACCTCGCATGGCCGTTACGCATCACGAACCTGCCGTTCTGTATCCGGTTCGTATCCGGGTGATCCTAGCCAGTTTTTTTGTTGTCTATCTGATGAGGATAATCATTAACGATTTCAGGATATCCAGATTGATTATTGTGTTCTCTTTCCGTGAGATGCTTCGTATTTCCCGGTGAGAATACGTTGTATCGGTCCTTTGGATTTGTGAAACATTAGGGCTTCGAGTTTTAAGGCTTTTTGAAATTTGAAGAATTTTGGGGATGTTGCGAATTTTGAAAATTTTGGGGATTTTTGAGATTTGTGAATGTTGGGAAGTTGAAGAATTTTTAGGACTTTTAGAATTTATAGAATTTTAAGAATTTTTACAATTTTTACAATTTTTAGAGTTTTGAGAAATTTGTATTATGTTTTGAGAATTTTAAATGCAGAAATTTGTACACTAGAAAATTTGCGAATGTATAAAAATTTTAAATCTCTAGATTTCTAAATTTCCAAACTAAAAAGTTTGATAATTTCACAATTTAAATCTTCTCAAACTTAACCTAACCTAACAACTTCAAAAGCATCTAAAATTCTAACCTCAAAAATCGTTTACCATCATAATTAAAATAACTTAAAGCTCTCTAATTTCCCGAGTTTCTAAGTTTGCAAATCTATTTTTCCTAAATTTGTAAATTTCCAAACTAAGAAACTTAATAATTTCATAATTTAAAACTTCGCAAACTTAACCTAACCTAACTTGAAAAGCATCTAATATTCTAACCTCAAAAATCTTACAACAACAAAAACTAAAAAGCTTGAATCCTTATAATTTTTCTGAATCTCTAAATCCGCAAATTTACGTTACTTTTAATAATACATATGCGAATAGTAAGTTGTATAATATACAATCGATTGCGTGTGCCAATACACGGCGCCAAAGAAGAAGAAGAAAAAAAAAAAGATGATACAGTTTGGAAGGTAATCTTGTTTAAAACCAGTTCCATGATGAAACGAGAGAACTGATTGGCCAGCGAATAAAGTAATTGGCCAAATAAATGCTGTTGAAAGACGTCAAGATCCTCGGGGTCGGCTAGCTTCCATTGAATCAGCTGGTCCAGCGTGTTATAAATAGCCCAGAATCTTATTCTTGCAGCAATTCCCTGATACCACTTCCATACCTGGAATCTCGTGAACCAGTATTTCTTCTTTTTTTTTTCTCCTCCTTCTTCTTCTTCTTCTTTCTACGGTTGTACGTGCATCGGGCGTATATGCTTACACTTACATACCTGGATAAATGAAAGCGCACAGCCATGTTGATCGCATCCTTGCGGTCTCTTATTATATGTGCGTCAGTGAAATTTCTTATGAAAAGAATGTTCTTTCTTCGTTTTCCTTTTTTTATCCTCAGGGTCGTTCGTGGAGAACGTTATTGAGTTAGTGTGATGTGTTATGGATCACAAAGATGATCGCTTTTATTGAATTTTGTGGAGTACGGCGGTTGTATGATAGGTAACTTTTTAATTAGGAATATAGAATAATCTGAGAATTTTATTTTA
Source organism: Megachile ligniseca (assembly GCA_945859555.1). NCBI lineage: Eukaryota > Metazoa > Arthropoda > Insecta > Hymenoptera > Megachilidae > Megachile > Megachile ligniseca. Next base: position 6,561,141 of record OX243792.1, read on the forward strand.
TGTATTTTTCAAGGTAGGGATTTTCTTTTCTTTCGCGGGTTTTAGATTCTTTCATTTTTGAGATTGTGAATTTCTGGAGTTTGAAATTCTTAAATTTCTAAATGTGTACATTTTTAAATCTCGAAATTCCTCTCTCTATATTTTCAAATTTCTAAATTTTCAAAATCTCTAAATTATCAAGTATCTAAATTCTCAAATCTTTAAATTGTTAAATCTCTATTATACATTTTCAAATCTCGAAATTCCCAAGTCCCTAAACTCTTAAATTCCATTTCTGTAAATTCCATCTCTCCATTTCTGTAAATTTCTAAATTCCCAAATCTCTAAATCCTGAAATCTCTATATTCCCAATTCTGTAAATTTCTAAATTCTCCAATTTCCCATATCAGTTAAATATAACTAACATATTATGGAAATGAACTATTCTAAAGACCACTTCAACGTTAGCCCTGCTCCAAAATTATCCAAACTTCATTATATTTATAATCTTTCAATATTCTGTTCTTTTTTCTGTTCTAGGCGTACATCTCATGCGCATTAGGTGTCCACAAAGTGGGCTACGTAATGATCTGCTTCGGCGTTGTGAACGCCGCTTGTTCCCTGCTCTTCGGCTCCCTAATGAAATTCGTCGGCAGACAACCGCTTATGGTGCTGGGCGCCATTGTTCATGTTAGCCTTGTCGTCGTGCTACTCCACTGGAAACCGAATCCTGAAAATCCTTATGTTTTCTACACTGTTTCCGGATTGTGGGGAGTTGGTGATGCTGTGTGGCAGACACAAGTAAACGGTAAGTTATTTTCATTATTAATATTATTAACTATCTTGAAATTATTCTAAAAATCTGGTACTTGGTGGACTATTCAGGACTTCCCACTTATTTTCGTTTAGGGATACATGTGTAGGAACGTATGTAGATATTTAGGGACATATCTAGGGACGTATGTACGAATATAGATACATAGATGTGTCTAGGAACATAGAGACATAAGTAAGCTAGGAACGTATAAGAATATGGGAATATAAAGTGAGAGCAACATAAAAATCTAAAAACGTCGAGGGACATAGGTATCTAAGAGCATATGTATCTAGCAACATATGTGTCTAACAACATAGACATGTACGAACATAGATATTTAGTTTGTAGGTATCTACAAACATAGCTATCCAAATAACATAGATACATATATTTAGGAACATACATGTCTAGAGACATACATATCCACAAACACAGATATCTATATAACATACATATGCACATAAGTATGTAGGAATATACATAGATATCTAGGGATATAAGAATATGGGGACATATAACATAAGAATCTGAAAATATAGAGATCAGCCCAAAATTTCAGAACAGATCTCTCGATATATCACACACATATCCTTCGGAACTGCCCACAGATTCAGACACATGACATTCTATTTACATAACAACGTAAACAAGAGAGAAACACTATAAAATGAAGGTCGTAAACAAATGTCTCATAAAAACCTATATTGTCAGATACCATTCCAAAAGTAGGTTCCTGAATTTGCGACTAACACCTAACATTGTTCGATTTTCGTTCGCAGGTCTGTATGGTACCCTCTTCAGGCGCAACAAGGAGGCGGCCTTCTCGAACTACAGATTATGGGAGAGCGCCGGTTTCGTGATAGCGTACGCGTACAGCACTCACTTATGCGCCCGTATGAAACTGTACGTGATGCTGACGGTGTTGCTGGTGGGCACAATAGGCTATTTCATAGTCGAGCTGTTGCACAGGCGCAAACAGAGAAGGCTGAAGGCGATCGCGGAGGATCCGAAGGCGGCGCAGGCGGAGGCGAACCAAGTCGAGGAGACGGACGACGAGAAGGACGATATCGACGACGATATCATAATCACTCACCTTTGAACAACCCGGCTCAGTGTTTGGGCACGATCGACTCTTACCACTCCCCCCTTTTTTTAATTCTTCCTTATCGCTTCGCTATAATAACGAGCACAGTTAGCTTTCCGCCGGCGAACTATTGATAGCCTCGGAACCGAGCACGTGTTCGTGTATTATTGTTCGTTCCATGGAAGCGTGAGGATTCGTCATCTTTGAAAGAAGTTTGACCAACATTTGTGTCAGCGTTGACATTGCCAAGGTCGTCGAACATCGTATGTGCGCAGGGGCGGCGAGACACGCGGCAGGGCCCGGGGAGAAGGCTTGCGGGAGCCTGGGCTCCTCCGAAATATTTGTTAATTGAAACTTAACTATGAAATCGGAGCGCAGACTGTAGGATACATGGTAAATAACTGCAGTGTAGGGCCTAATTAAGGTTTCGGGAGCCCTGAGCTCCACCGAGTTCAAAATAAATATATGAGTCTCTAGTAGGACCTAATTAAGGCTTCGGGAGCCTGAGCTCCACAGAGTGCAAAGTAACTACATGGGTCTCTAGTAGGACCTAATTAAAGTTTCGTGGGAGCCTGAGCTCCTCTGAGTTGAAAAACACTATGTGAGTCTCTGGTAGAACTTAATTAGAGTTTCAAAGGAGTCTGACTCTGAGTTGGAAAATACTATGTAAGTTTCTACTAGAACTTAATTAAGATTCAGTGGAAGCCTGAGCTCCCTCGAATTAAAAATATCTGCCTGAATATTTGATAGGATGTAATTAAGGATTCATAGGAGCCTATGATCCATCGAGTAAGAAAACATCCTAAATAATTTGATAACAAAAATTTAACTCTTTAGAAAAAAATTCACATGGATTCCTAGCTGGACTAGATTAAGATCTCGTGGGAGCTGGGTCTCCCTCGAGTAGGGAGACCTCTTAACCTGTTTTAGTCTCCCAATAAACAGAGTTAAAAAGACTTTGCGTAGGTTACAGGCAGTGGGAGCTGAGGCTCCCTCAAATGAGAAAAATCCCCTGAATATTAATAGAAATTTAATGCTTGAATTTAAATCTTCCAATTAAGTTCAGGAGAAAAAAGTGAGCTCGGGTTTCCCGGCCTTGTAAATGGAAAAAAGAGAAAATTTGTGAAGTGATATCCGGGCCCCGTCATGCTCCCCTTCTCGTCGGTCCTGTATCTGCGCAATATGCACTAAGTTGTGTGTTTTAAACTTGTGAAATTGGTTAAAATTTGATTTTATCTTTTATAACTTTCGATTATGTATATGTACGTTGGATATCTGACGTTATTTCGACGTTCTTGTTTCTTCCGTTTCTTTTCATTGTGAAAACGCATTGTTTCTGTTTTTGAAACGACGACATGTTTGTTCCGTTTTCTTTCGTGGAAAAGATGGACGAACGATGCGAGGACGATTAGTATGGAAGCACCGTGTTAGCGAATCGGTATCGCTTCATTCTTTTCATACGATAGGACGATCTTTTATTGTTAATGGAAACGAATTGCTTGCCCTCGCGGTGCTAGAAGCGCGTCCCGATGCCATAATTGTTAGTTTTGAGTGTCTGAGAGGAGGAACGGATATTGGCGTAACTGGGTTGAAGTTAGGGTACGTTTCAAACTATATTGAATGTGGTGATATAGCGCGAGATGATATATCGTGTAATGACGTGGCGGGAGAATTCGTAGAGGTGTGTGATCATATAATGCGTGGCGATACAACGCGTGGTAATATAATATACGGTGATTCAACGCGAGATGATTTATCTTATGGCTATATAACGCGAGGTGATCTACTATAGTGATGGACCGCAACAGGTAAACAATTTCTTAATTTGAAAATTTACAGGTTTGAACATTTGTATATTTGTGATTTTGCAAATTATCAAATTTCTTAAACTTGTAAATTTCCATATTTTGAAATTTTGAAATTGTGAAAGTATTGAATTTTTGTAAATTGGGAAGTTAGGTGGAGTGAAAAGTTGGAAAGTTGGAAAATTGGAGAACGGGAATGGGAAATTGGGAAAATAGGACACTGGGAAATTGGGAAATCCCAGGAAAAACCCCCTCAAAAAACTTAGTTACGCCAATAAGAACATCTAAAATATATCCGCTCGTATAATCAACGCATTCAACTTTAAAATAGTACAAAAAGAAAGCATCAAAAACAAAAACCTAACACAAACGAACGAACAGTTAATAACAAAATAGCGTTGAACGAACACGAAACGATAAATTGTACCATCTATAAGTAACATATCCATAAGATGTAAGACCTCCATTTGCCACTATGTGGAAGCGCTTCGTAGCAACTTGCCATTTTCTTCTTCTTCGTTTTTTTTTTTTTTTGTGAAATCGGCATTATCTTGTCCCAGTTCTTGTGATAAAGATCGGGAGTTCCAAAAGAACTCTTATTTTGTACATATATATACACCCGAATTAGCAATTGTATATGCGGTGAAATGGATATTCCATGAATGGGCGTGATAATAATGATTCATCTTTTTCTGAACATGGATGCACTCGAACGTTAATTTATTAGTATCGTAATCGACTGACAGACTCTAGAGACCCTCTAATTACAGTCACATAATTAACAAGGTCATTTTTTAAAAATCCATACCGCGAAATTTAATTCGTAAAAAATGGTAAACTGAAAAAGTTGCATAAATAACAAATTTTTACTGTTTTTATTACACGAAAATATTTTGTGTTTTTGACGTGCAGTCTTACATTTAAAAGCAGTTGTTTTAATGATATTTTACTTTTTATGACAAGTGGGTATAAAATTGCACTTTGCATACATATAAGAAGTGCAAAGTTTTCCTAATTGTATTTTGATATTTACTCGTATATTATTTATAAATATTTGTTTTTTGTCTTATTGAATACTTCGTTTTCAATACTTCATTAATATGATATGATTTATTTTTATAAAAATTTGTTATTTGTGTAATTTATATCTTTTAGTTCAGACACTGTTATTACAAATTGAATTTCGCGGTATGGACTTCACCGCAAGATGGCGGCATCAATCAGATCGACACCGTTATTCCGTGACTCTGATTGGAGGGTCTCTGACAGGCACGAAGTGAGGCCGTTTTTAAAATTGTTCTTTTCAAAACAAACTGAGTCTGTCCGTGTATACTGTTCTAATTAACTTTGCATAACGAAATTTGTCACGCTCAAATTAGGTTCAATTTGCGAATCGTCGAGATTCCGTCGGAAGCGTAGGCGTGTAATTTAAGAGGTCTTCATTATTAGAAAGAATATATCGGAAGTTAACGACTTTAGTTGTAGACGTTTAAGGAATCATCATTGTAGTCCATAATTTAACGTTTAAGTATATCAGCGACAGAAATGAATTTTTATAGTATCACAATTATTATTATAGTGTCTGTTACATTGATAGATGAAGAAAAAATGAAAGATTATGAATCGGTTGTTGTGTCGTTGAAGAGGTTAGGTTGAAGGGGCAATAGACTCTTGTTATGTTGTCGCCGTTGTTATGATTTCGAACTCGGAAACTTTTATTTTGTCTCATTTTGTGAGAATTAGTTAATTAATATCTGTAAAAATAGCCATATACCGAAAAATATGGTATTTGGAATACAATCATTCCATATTTGTTACTAGAAGTGTTACTATCGATTATAAATATTCTTGATATTGAAATGTTGTCGATATATCGATAATATCGATAACATATCGTTTGATGGAAATCCCTGAATTTTTCTAATTTACAAACTTATAAATTCTTGAATTAACACAATTTTAAGATTCTAAATTTCCGAATTTGCAAGTTCCTATATTTTAATATTATCGATATGTCGTTATATATCAATAATGTGTTGATAATCCATAGTTAAACTTCTTCTTGTTATCACATGTAAATAATTTAATCCTTCATTGCATTATTCAGCAAATATTCTTACATTAATTATTGTATCTTCTCAAATATAAATAAGAAATTATTTTAATCTTATATACATAATAAAATGATCAAAATGATCTATCTGTTATATATAAATATTTTGTTTCGCATTTATACAATGTACCAAACATGCAATAACATAAATTCATAAATTTAAATAATTTTGTTTAAATAAATTTGTAATATAGAAAGAATTTATTTACTGTTATTTGTTTGTTTATTTATCAATTACTTCTATTATATCCGAATAAAAATATACAATTTTGAAAAATTGAAAAATTCCTGCAAGGAAGGATTAATTTTAATACCACACAAAAGTGATCTTTTCATTATTTAATAATGGAAACAAGTTTAAATAATTTATATTTTTACAGATCAATTGGAAATTACAAAAATGAATTGTTTTTAATCGTCGAAAATGTGTGAAGTGTGTCACCAGGGTACGTAACTGCTGAGTGAAAATGGCAATATAACGAGAGTCCACTGCACCATTGTTCGTAGGATCCCATGATAGAAAAGTATGGGTTCTATCCCGATAACATTGAATCAGTATTTGTTACACGAATCGAATTACTATTATTACGCGTTAGTTTTAACGATTGCTCGATGATTATGTATGATGAACATACTGACCTACTGTATTGTAATAGCGTCTCTCTCTCTCGACAGTATGTAATTCCGTCCACCAATCGATAAGATTGCTCAAGAATCTTTAACATAAGATTAGAGTACCAATAAAACGTATGTCGCACTTACATTTCATTTTTTTTATAAATATATACATAATATAGATATAATAACCGTTGCCATTTCGATAGAATAATAATTATACAGGGCGTTCCATATAAAGCGGCCTCCTCGAATATCTCCGAAATTATTCACGATATCAAAAAATGTTTCGAATAAAATTTGAATGATTTCGGTTGGCAGATGATTTGATGTTAATAAATTTTTTATAGGTGGAGCCGTCAATGACATATGAAGGTCAACTTAATTTTTTCATGAAACCACATATTTTTTGACTATCACTAAATTATTTAATTTTTATTTGAAATATTTTCTGGTATAATTTCAGCGATATTCGAGAGGATTTTAAATTGGACATTGTGTATAATGCAATTATTGCCTGTTATAAAAATCGAACAAAATTTGAGAAAATATCTCCTCCATCGAATGGCACGATTTGTATTGTTACATTTTCTTTTCTGTCTTTCTTCTTATTTTGTGTCAATAGTTGAGTAGAGTTAGAGAAACGGACCTGAGATATATATATATATATTTTTTAATACCTTAACGAAATATACGTTTGTACAAAAACAGAGAATGGAATATTTGGTGAAAAATGTTGAAACAAATACTCGTTCACAATTGTATAGAAAATGTTCACATTGATCATGTATTAATTCTTTTCTCTTTTTTTTTTCTCTTGATGAAGATGAATGGAATATTTCAGTAGAAAATCTGTGTAACGGATCCATCTTTGTTGTTGTTTGTTAAGTACTTGTAATGTCTTCTACTGCGAATAAGAATAAATCGAGTAATATTATAATATTTCACTAGTGTACAGAATTTATCTAGATAAAATGTTTTCTTCAATTTGGCTTTTATTATTTACGAATTTAATCACACGTTTATGTAGTATGGCGTTCACTTGTGATAATTATTTTATTTGTTGGTTATTTGTAATTTGGAAAGATGTGGAATTTCAAATGTGAGAATTTTTAAATTTGAGAGATTTGGGAATTTGAGGACTTGAGATTTTGGGATTTGGGAATTTGAGGATCAGAGATTTTGGAATTTGAGAATTTGACAATTTGAGAATCTGAGAACTTGAGCTTTTGACATTTTTCGATGTTGAGCTTTTGGTGAGATGCGATAGAGGCATTAATAAAAAAAATAAAAAAACAGCCCAAACCATGGACCAAAAAATTACCGTCCATCTAGCGTTGAAAGGGGGAACTACAAAAGTATATAATTGCGATATTTTACAAAATTAGCGAATTTTAAGTATTTCTGAGACTTGAACATTGTTACGTGATCGCATAAGAAGTGAAATAATGTCATAAAAGCTTGCTAAAAGCTCTGGAAACGAAAATAAAAAAATGTAATTTTATGGACGAAACGTGCAGCGCCATCTAGCGGACAAACAAATGAACTAATCGTAAAAAACGTATGTCCGAATAAGCATATTAGGGAATTATAAAAAGTCGTATTTCATGACTTTCTGCACACAGTATGTTCGCTGAGACATTCTAAAGTAAATTTCTATTAACATTTGATGCATTTTATTGCCGATTAAGCCCAAAAAATCAATATTTATCGAATTCGGTTCAAAACGGTACAGGTGGCGCCATCTAGCGGCGAACGCTGGGACTACAAAAATAGAAAATCTCGATTTTCTCGAAAACTAGGAACTTTTTCGAAATTCCAAGATATACGAATTGTTTCTTATCGCCTACGGAATCCAATGAATACCCCCATGACCCGCTGGCACCATCAGTGAAGAAATTAGAAAAATATAGCATTTCATGGACCAAAAATTTGTCGTCCATCTAGCGGTGAAAGTTGGAACTAACGAAATAGAAAATCCTGATTTTCTCGAAAACTAGGAACTTTTTCGAAATTCCAAGATATACGAATTGTTTCTTATCGCCTACGGAATCCAACGAATGCCCCCATGACCCGCTAGGACCATTAGGAAAGAAATTAGAAAAAAGGTCATTTTATGGACAAAAAGTGCAGCGCCATCTAGCGGCGAAACAGGTGAACTAATCGAAAAAAACGTATGTCCGATCACGCATATAAGGGAAATATAAATATTGATTTTTTGGGCTTAATCGGCAACAAAATGCAACAAATGTTAATTAAAATTGGCTTAAAAAGGTCTCAGGAATCATAATATGTCCAAAATGTCGTGAAATATGACATTTTATATTTCCCTTATATGCGTGATCGGACATACGTTTTTTTCGATTAGTTCACCCGTTTCGCCGCTAGATGGCGCTGCACTTTTTGTCCATAAAATGACCTTTTTTCTAATTTCTTTCCTAATGGTCCTAGCGGGTCATGGGGGTATTCGTTGGATTCCGTAGGCGATAAGAAACAATTCGTATATCTTGGAATTTCGAAAAAGTTCCTAGTTTTCGAGAAAATCGAGATTTTCTAATCCGTTAGTTCCAACTTTCACCGCTAGATGGACGACAAATTTTTGGTCCATGAAATGCTATATTTTTCTAATTTCTTTCCTAATGGTCCTAGCGGGTCATGGAGGCATTCGTTGGATTCCGTAGGCGATAAGAAACAATTCGTATATTTTGGAATTTCGAAAAAGTTCCTAGTTTCCGAGAAAATCGAGATTTTCTATTTTTGTAGTTCCAACTTTCACCGCTAGATGGACGACAAATTTTTAGTCCATGAAATGCTATATTTTTCTAATTTCTTCACTGATGGTGCCAGCGGGTCATGGGGGTATTCATTGGATTCCGTAGGCGATAAGAAACAATTCGTATATCTTGGAATTTCGAAAAAGTTCCTAGTTTTCGAGAAAATCGAGATTTTCTATTTTTGTAGTTCCAGCGTTCGCCGCTAGATGGCGCCACCTGTACCGTTTTGAACCGAATTCGATAAATATTGATTTTTTGGGCTTAATCGGCAATAAAATGCATCAAATGTTAATAGAAATTTACTTTAGAATGTCTCAGGGAACATACTATGTCCAGAAAGTCATGAAATACGACCTTTTATAATTTCGTCATATGCTTGGGACATGCTTTTTTTCTTTTAGTTCGTCTGTTTCGGCGCTAAATGGCACTGTAATTTTTAACCATAAAATGACCTTTTTTTATTTTCGTTTCCAAAGCTTTCAGCAAGTTTTATGATATTATTGTACTTCTAATTTACCATATAATAGTGCTCAAGTCTCCAAAATGCTTAAACTTCGGTAATTTTATCGAAAATCGCATTTTCTTATTTTATTTTGAGCTTTTGGAAATTTCAGAATTTGAGAGAAACGCTTTTCTTCGCTTCTACAAATACATATATTCAAGAAGTGTTTTCTCAAAAAGTCTGTCTGAAACAACACGAATGAAAAACAGACACAAAAATAAAATACCAAACAAAAATATGGGTAGGAAGTACAAATTACTAAATATCATTTCATAAATCATTCTTTATTTACAGATTTGTATCTTTAAAGTACCTTAATTCACTTGAGCAAACTAAAGCGTAATTTTGACTGAATGATACACTCGTAATTCATTCGATTAAAGTCCCTAATTGCACGAAAATGTACATTCGTCAATAAAAGTTTCTAAAGTGTTCCTAAACGTACAACTCACTCGGAACGAACTCTAATAATTAACAACTAACATTTTCTACCGTTTAATTAAAATTCAATTAACTTCATAATTGCGTTCGACGTGAAAAAAATTCACGTTTCATATAGTACGTATGTATGTAGGAATGTATGTGCGTGCACTTTTGCAAAATATAAATACATTATATTCATTTTACAGTTTCTGCAAGCCGGTGCATACTTGCACGTAGCAAAATTAATTATGTAGTTTCTGTACGGTTATACAAACTTTTCGATAACCCTCCTCGTTACAAATGTCTAATTGACATCGTTCGTATTTCTATCCACTTAACCGAACTGCGTACGTTCGTTGAAATTTTTTAAAAACGAGATACAGCTTTTCATTGCTTTCAATTGTACTTATCGTTTGTTTGCTTAATTATAGTAAATTTTACAGTAAGAATCTTCGATAACGACAATAATTCTAATTTTGCAAGAGAATTACAATTCAAATGAAATTTCGGTTAATAAAATATTTTGCATAGAATTAAAATTTATATACATACATTTTTCATTTTATAAACTTGGGGAAGATATAAACAATGGAAGTCAAATTTAACAAAATATATAGCGCATTGGTTGTAAACGTAATCTTGTAATAACAGTTAAAATATCCACGCGATTTTAACAACATTTCAAGTACTAAACATTTTGATTGTTAATTGTAAAAGTTAATGAGAAACGCTAAATTGTACTATTCGTTATTTTAAGAAAATATTTTACCGAATATAATCTAAACTCGTCTATGAGTTAATTATTTTGATAGTTTTTCAAGATCAGTGCATGCTGTGAAAACGATACGTTTAGCGCCATCTGACGATCAAATAAACAATTTGTTTTTCTTAAAATACACGATTTTAAAATCAAAATAAAACTGTTACTTTGGTAATGTAGTCGGAGTAATGTTTACGTCGTCAATATCTATAATTTACGAAAAATATATATCACGAACCAAGAAACACTATAATGACGATAAAACTTCAGAATTAATATAATTTAGAACATTTTAAAACTTACATATTTAAATATTCTACATTCCTTAAACTTTAAATATTTTATCCTGAAAAGCTCACATTTAACTTTGTATCATTACGTATCTTTATTAACGAGTTAAACTAAATAATTGTAAGATGAAACATTCTTCTAAAAAGCCGCCAAAAAGACAGTATTTGGGGCCACCATATTTGGCGGGAAATCATTCAATTATGAATAACACACTAAACTTACATCTGCAATTCTAAAATAAGTTTATCTTTTCATTTCTATTATTTTTAATATACTAAATACATTGTTTAAGATTATTTCAAATATAATATTGATAAAAAAAGTCTTTCAAGTTTTAATAATTTAGTTCCATTAGTTCTAACCTTCTGCCGCTAGAGTCTGCCGCAGAGTGTTTCTTGGTCCATGAATTGCTAAATGTTAAATTACCAATTCTAACATACTAAGCAGTTTGTAGCAGTACTACTCTGATTACATTTATATCGTAGAACATTCGCCTTGCATCAAAAAATCGTAAAAATCGGTTATTTTATGAAAAATAACAATTTTCTGTCGTTTTGCTATGCGCCACTAGATGGCGCTACCTGCACCATTTTTAAAATATTCGTTGATAGAAAATTATATATTGCACATTTCCAACTTACTAAATTAATTACTTTAATTAACGCGATATTCTCCCTTGTTACTTTACGAACTAAATATCTATAGCCTTTGAATTACAAATGTAAATGGCGATGTTAAAAAATGATCAATTCTGAAACTGGATTAATATTTATAAATATTAAAACAATAAAAAACTAACAAATGTGCATCCTATAACTAATGAGATATGTATAATAATGATAAATAGTAGTTTCTTATTTCTTAGGATATGTATAATAATATTAAAATAAGAGAAGGAAGAGAGATACTAATTATTATATTATAATAAATGCACATTTTGCACAATCTTCTCAATGTTATCAGAAAATATAATTTTACGTTCAGTTTCAAAATTGTTCTTTTTTAACCACAATCCTTCATCTACGCATCTAGCAGTAATATCACAAATATGAATTCTCTTGCGTATTGTCAACACATTGAAATGATGCTTGTTAGTCACGTGAATAAGAAAATATCCTAAGAAATGAAGTTAACGAGTATATGTATCATCTTTTACCGATTATTTATCTCGGTGCAGACTAATGGCATTCGTGTCGTATATGTATCGTATCTTCGTAAAAATTGACTATGTTTTAATTAACTAGCATCGATATGTATTCGCTTATTGCACTTGTTCTCACAACCAGCCGAAATCCATCCCGGTTAATTGGTAGAAACGTTGATTAAATGGACGATAAAAATCTCTCAATCGTTGTATGGCTATAGGATCTATGTAAGGATGACTACGACCCTTGTTCTTACCTTAAAATTATAGGTTAATGTTACATATTTGACGAAGTATTAAAATATGAAAGAAAATTATTGATTTTTTAATTGTTGAGTACTGCGTGGTTGTAGATATAGTCTACGATATAGCGCGGGCGTAAAATTGAGATACGTGTGATTTGAGAATTTGGAATCTTTTTAAGATGCAATTTTGGAAACAGAAATTTAGAAATTTAGAAATATAGAAATTCAAAAGTTTAAAAATTCGGAAATTAAAAAATTCAGAATAAAATCATTATCACTAAATCTACAAATTATTAAATTTACCAAATATACCAAATTTACAAATCTACAAAAGTACTTCTTTTAACTCCACTAGACAAAATAAAAATGAACCAACCTATTTTATTTACAAACTCACCAAGGCAATGGGGTGTAGGATGTTCCTCAGATTTGAGCAGACAAGGGAATCCTTTGGTGGCGTTGAAATAAAAATGTTTCTCGCATATAACTCTCTTTAGGCCTAAGAAATCTTGCACCCTGGTGATCTCGGCGACCGGATCCGCGATCAATCTCTCCCCGGATACAAACAAGAATTGCGATAACGGAAAATATTGCAGCCATCTCTCCAAGTGTCTCGCGTACACGCCGATCTTCAGCGGTACCCACGTGGTGTCCACAATTTTCGAGCCATTCAGGAACGCTAGATCTTCGAATTTTGGCATATTGGCCCGTTTACTCTTCACTTGGGTATAATCGGATATTGCTCGCGTAACCGGATCCCTTACTACGAGAATCAATTTCATCGCCGGATTCATGCGTTGAACTCGCCTCGGAACCTCGCTCGTCACGAAATACGACGGTGTTTTCTCCATCGTAATTTGAGTGGCCAATGTAGGGGGCATACGATGCCTGAAATGTATCATCAAATGAAAAATTATGGTTTCGGATTTTACTTTTTCTTAATTATATTTAATGAAGACTGACGTTAACGCAAATGTTAATAATATTACTACTATAATAATACTACTATACGATATAAATAGTAGTTATTATAATAGTAATAATTACTACATAAGTATTATGTAATCATAATATTATTACAAGAGTAATAGTTGAGGTTAACTCTCGAGGAAAGAGGGAAAACGGATATGGAGTGAGTTAGATCTAGTGGAAGAAAGGAGTTATAATAAATGTGAGGTGTGTACATGTATGGGGTTATGGTAAAAAGAAGTGTGGTGGATGCTGAGTGTTACATAGTGTAACAGTGTATAAAATGGTGTAAATGTGATGTGTCTAGGTAATGTTTGTATATGGAAGATTTGAGTATTTGGGGATTTGAGTACTTGGAGGTTTGGGAATCTGGGAATTTAAGAAAATTTGAACAAGTTCAAAGAAATTCTGAGGAAATTAAAAAAACTGAAAAAAAATTTGAAAAATGAGAACCGTTGTACAACATACCTGTACCAATGGAATCCTTTGATATAATGATGATCAAAAAAGTGTACTTCCGAGCCTGCGGCTCGAATGGCCGGATGTAGCCTGAGAAACTCTAACAGGGCTCTAGTTCCGCCTTTTTTCACGCCGATAATCAATGCGGTTGGCAATTGTTTGCTAGGAATTAAACCCTGCTGCCTCAACACCTGATACTTTCGCAGGGTTGCTGAGGTTCCTTTAACGCTGCCGTTGCCTGCCCAAAGTGACACCACTTGAACTTTCGATAATTTCGAGCGTTTCGATTCGACATCGTTTATCAAAAAGGATTCCTTGACAATTAGACGGTCGAAATTCGGATCGACCATGTGCGCAGAGTAAACGGAATTTCTGGGTTTTTGTAGGGTTGCTTTGCCGGACAGGCCGACGAGAAGTAAGGAATTGTCGATTAGAAAGATCCAGATAAGAATTACCAGAAAACAGGCCGGAACTAGGACTTTTTTCGACCACAGCCCTTTTCGAACTTCCATACTGAACTTAAGAATCGTCGTACTTCACTGGCATCCTGGATTCCATTATATCACTTTCAGTCTTCTACTTCCATGCTGATATGTTAGGACAGAGCGAATTTTTTTTTTCTTTATCGTATCTACAATTAGTTATGGACATTTTAAGTATCGCTTAATTCAGATATTTTATGTAGAAAATATGTGGTGTTGGAATTTGAAAATTTAAATATTTAGAAATATAGAAATGTTAGTTTTAAAAATTTATATCTGTGGAAATTTAGAAATATCGAAACTCAAAAATTTCCAATTTTTAAATTTAGAACTTTAAAATCTCCAAATTTCAAATTTTTAAATTTAGTAATTTAGAAAATAAAAATAATTTAGAAACAAAAATTTAGAAACGTAATTTTTAATTTAAAAATTTAAAAACTGTATAACCTAAATATTTCTGAATTAGACAGCTTCTATAGTAGCGTATCTAATTATGGGTCAGAATGGACCCTGTTCTCCAAACTCGTGCATTCCAAAATGCAAATTTGCGCTCAAAAATGTAAATTACTCCTGTGAAATGCAGACTAACTTAAAGCATGAAATAATTATCCCCAAAATGTGCATTAGCTCCTTTCTGTCTACAAAATGAAAATTAAACCCAGTCCTGTCATAAAAAATTATACTAACGCATATTGTAACTTTACTATATTATTTTATGAATGTTATTACTATGTTACTTAAGTCTAGAATGAAATTTGTATATGATAATGAATAAATATTGTATTAGGATAATAATATGATAATTAAGTACGTTATAGTAATTTAGATAACCATGTAATTATAATGAAGCAATACATTGTGACAAACAGAAAAAAGTAACGAGTTTACGTTATACTCATTACGCTTAACGATCGGCCATGTTTCTAAGCTTGAATGGTTGCATTCATTCAGGGTGATATATTGGAAAACTTTTTTCCGTAACGTATACATGAAAATACTTGCAGCAAAAAATCAAAATGATAATACTGAAAAACAATTTTTCGTTAATATCAAAAATAAAAAATATAGTAATTCAATAGTTTGTAAACATTAGACTTGTTAAGGAAGCCTTAAAAATGTGGTGATAACTTTTTGTTTATTAAATCATTTTGAATATTGTTATATTCCATATTATTATTGCATTGTATTATTATTGTTATTGCATCCAATCACGTCATTATCATTTTGATTGAGCAGTCAATCATTAGCATTTGTTAAATTGTAACAATTGTTTCAGACTATTATTGTTACAATATTAAAAAGAATAATTATTATTGCATTATGGGAAATATTAAAAGAAATGAAATGAAATTAATATAATTATATAATAATTTATTTGATTACAACAGTGATGTACATTAAATTATAACAAAATTCTTTAAGTTATAAATAAAGAACAATTAAATTAACTTAATTATCTAATAATATGGTTAATAGCAACCGCAGCAATAATAACAATTACTAAAATACTTTAAAAAAAAATACTAAATATTTTGTAATACTATAACTTAAAAGATTAATAACATTTTCATTTGGAATAAAAATACAGAAGTTTTGATGAGATGAATTTAATTACTTATTAACTTGTTTAATTGCAGTAACAGCGTGCCTTAAATTACAACAGTTTTCAGCTATTATCCAAATATAAAAGCTTTAAATAATTACAACTTTTCTAAAAATACTAATAACAATAAAAAACTTAACATTCTCAAAAGAAACAAGAATAAGAAATATAACTAAAGTAAATTATGAAGTAATTTCTTTGATTACAATAGCAACAACAGTCGAACCCATCACTATTATCAAACAACTAATTATACAACTAAAATTTCTCTATGAAAATATTCAAATTTAAAACCTTACATAATATTAAGAGTCATAACAATAACATTCTCAACAGAAACATAAATGAAACGAAGAACTTAATAATTACGTTCTAAATTGAGAGAAACGAAGTTAATATACAAAAGTCCATACAAACATCGTGAATGAAGATAACCAGCATGCTCAAAGCACATAAATTACCGAAAAAAAATATTTACACGTTTATTGCATCAACTTACCTCCATGCCGCACAATATTCAAGCGCACGTTATTTTTACTGCGGCATACATGATACCGATCGTATCACGATATTCGATTCTTTTCAGTGAGTAAACGCGAGGATATGTGATTTCGATTAAAGGAAGTGCACATTTAACGCATTATCAGGCGGCGCGTTCGTAACAATCGATAACGCGGAGCAAAGTAGAAGGGAGAGACGTTGTAGAACACGAAGCGTATCGGTGAAATTCCATAACTGCCGAACGGTCCTCTAACCAGAGATTAAAATCGAACTTCATTCCGGCCAGATGTCTGCCGATTCGTTTTTATATCGAAACACGATGCAACGTTTATTAATCGCATCGCGCTCTTAGGAACGTTTCCCTCTCGAGTTGCTCGACAACATAGTTGTGTCGAAGTGTGGCTGCGAATCACGACCTTAGCGCCACCCTGCTTGATAACTGGGAAACTGACCAGAAAACGGTATAGATCTTATGATATCGAGTGACCAAACCGAGCTGAAAATCGGAGTAACGTGGTCGAGAGAGGATCGAGAAGCAATCGAACGAAAACTTTTGTTCACGCATGATTTATGAAACGCGGAAGTAATATACAGTTGGTCACAAAAGTATACGCTTGGATAAAATCAGACGTACAAATAAACAAGTTAAATTATAACTGATTTATTTGAACTAGTAAACGCTAGTTTATTTTAACCTTTACCGTAAAATGTTTCGAGTGATATGAAATGAAGGTTATTAAATTATTTGAGCTTCGATTCGTTTTAAATTTCGGAACACGTCCGAATGTGGTGGTCTTTGAGAGGTTGTAAAATCACTTAAATATTACGATAGATAAAATTAGAAGATATAGAGGAAATAAGGATGTTATAAAGTAGGTTGGAACTGCAGAAAGATATATTTCATGGACTCGGAAATGTTTTCTACGTTTTTGCTTTTATTATGGTCCACTTGCACCTGCTTCCTTGGGATTATACATTGATATGTGTGAAATTAAAATATCAATATAAATTGTAATTTTTTTAATATCCGTAGATTCTGTTATAAATTTAAATTTACTTAGTGTTTATTTACAAGTTATTTAGTAATTATATTTTGTATGTCTTCATATTACTTTTATAAATTTTAAATGTGTTCAATGACATTAACGGCTAGAGATTATGAACATGTCTTACACTTATGGAAATAATAAGACATCCATTTTTTAATGTTTCTAAGGGAATGTAAAGTCGAATACTTTTGAGACTAACTGTATTGAGCAACGGAACGGAAAACTATATTTTTCGTTTTTTTTTTAAATGAGATGTTAATATAAGTGGAATAGCAGTTCCGATTTTACCGGTTAAAATATATTTTTTAAACATTTAGGGTAATTTATATCTTGCTTAAAATATTTTTAAATTATATAAGTAAATTAAAAAAAATTAATTACGATAATTATATTGAAATTATACAACAAAATTTCTAAATTTTTGATTTTCTTTACACGACAAAGAAATGTAATTATTGTCATAAATAATGTTGAGACTTACAATATTTTAATAAGCAAGAAATCAAGAGGTTAATGTAAAATGTAATAAAGATCCGGTTAAAAATCTTTTAAAGAGCTTACATTTATGGAAAAGAATTTGAATTAAAGTCATGATAATATAAAGGGTAATTAACTTTGATGTCGGTGTAATACGTTTAATTATTCAAAGTAACAAAAGACTTTAATGGCTGCTCTATATAATTTAATATGCACTATGTAATTATAAAAATGTAATGAAGTACATACTTAATTTTTTCTAATATGTGTAACATTTACATTTTCGTGTAGTTAAAGATATTGCTAGCGGCGAATTCAGAAAGCTTGCTTATGGGGTGGAAGGGAGAGAAAGCGGAATGTGCAGAAGTATATTTTTAAATATATTTCTGTACGATTTGAAACTTGTTCATAATTTATTTATTAAGATTTTATTTCGTTGGAATATCACAATTAACTACACACAAATTATTCATATGTTATAAAAAACAAAACAATTACATATAATTAAATTATTTATTTTATTAATGAAAATACACTAAAATGTTCGAAATCTAGCTGAATTAATTTATCAGGTGCGATTTTATTTTCCATCTGTCACTGGATGTTGTTTAACAAAAATAAAATTAATACCAAAATTATTCAAATGAAAATAATAAAATTTAATTTAATAAAAAATGTTTTGCAATTGAAATAAGTTGATTTGTAATGACAAATTACAAGTTGCAATCAAATATTAAATTTTCAAATTTGACAATTTAGCAATTAAAAAATTTGACAATTTTGTAATTTAAAACTTATATATTGCTAAATTTCTAATACGAGATATATATGAAATATTCTACATTACATGACTCTCACCCTACATGTAAAACAGTTCGCACTAGAGGGTGCACCCTAATACCTAACTAATTATATCATAGCTTTTAATACACGAAACTGAATCCTACAAAATTAGTTATTTTCGTAGAAATAGATATTACAAATTCAAATATAGATTTCTATCTCTGCAACACTAAAACATCAAAACATTAACAACTATTTTAATAAATCTTTAACAATGAACTCTAACAACACTAAATTTCAAAAACAGACTCCACTCCAAAGATTAAACTTCGCTATACAATTTATTACATTAACGCATAGACGTATGCAATTCTACTTAAACTTGAAATTTGAAAAAAAAATTCCCAAGCAGAAGGCGCTGAATGAATTAGATACGCGCCTGGCGACGTTAAGTCCGTGTACACACGAGCGCGCTTGTGTGCGCGTATTTCTCGGTAGTAACATTAATTAGTCGTGTCGCGTGAAAGCCTAAAGTAAGCTCGCGAATAATCTCTTAAATGACGCGAACGTGTTAACTATCCATTCGTGATTGTTCCGAAGAGGAAACAGAAAGAGACGGGCAAGGCATTGCCGTAGCCGTAAAAAAGAAAATTCCAAGGGATGAATGAATGACGGCGCGTCAACTAGATACAGGACTGCTCGCGGCAAGGGCATAGGCCATACGGGCCGTTGATTGGCCGGTCTTTGAAGGGGCAAGTTTAGTGAGGGTCCGCAAGAGTGCGCGTCCCGCGCACTCGTGTTAGATCTCGATGGCGACCAAGATGTGCCCGAGAGACGAGCCGCGAAATGCCTAGACGAAATAGTGCCCGATCTGCCGTGAATTCGCTGTGATCCCAGTTCACTCGATGCGACCGGGAAACACTTTGCATGCCTACCGCGTGTCAGGTCGCCATTGCTATCACGGAGGAGGAGGATCGGCCCGGTGTGTATATTTCGTCGCGAGTGTGGTGCGTGTGTGCGTCGTGTCCAAGTGTCGGGAGTTCACGCCGAATCATCGTCGTCGTGGCTACGAGAGAGCGAGAAAGTAAGGACGAGAAAGAGAGCTACGATGTGTCTGCGTTTCAGCCCGTACCATTTTTTCATCGATAGTTGACATTCTCGAGCATGGAACCTCGGTCTCGCCGAACAGACGCATCGTCATCACGGCACTAGCAAACACAAGCACCGTCGGATATACCGAGTAAGTCCAACTGCCGTCTTTTCTTTCGCGACAGCAACCCTGATTATCCGTTCTTCGTTCCTCCTTTACATTTTGTCCTTCTCCTCCCCGCTCGCGGGACCACACTGGATTAATATAAAAGTAGATGTCGAGGGAGCTTGGGGAAAAAAAGGAAAAGCAACGTCGATTTCCTCGTGTGCAGTAACACCGAGAGTCCACTGGCTCCAAAATATACCGCGGTGTTTACGTCTCGGGCCCGTTTTTATTTGTTCCTTTATCGCCGTGCGCTTTCTCCTCCTTTTTTTTCCGCGCGTACATTTTTATTTTCTTCCGTTCTCTCGCTTCCGTTTGCCACGGGCTTCCTTTCCCGTCTCCGGTGCCCCGGGTCTGTCTCTTTTTCCTTTCTCCGCCTTTTTCTTTCACCGGGGATCAACTCGCCGCCCTCTCTCTTGCCCCTGTCGTGTTCCCTCTCTTTCTAGAGCCGAGCCACGAGAGCTTTGCGCGTCTCGGGGCGCGTGTATTCACGAATCGAGCTCTCTTTCTTGACGTACCTACCACCGAACGCAGCCGTGCGTTTTCTTCTCGAGTCGTTCCACCAGCTTTTCTGCCGGTCGTACTTTCGTTCCTCGCTTCGTGCCCTACCTTTTTTTTCATCTCTCTCTCCTTCTCTCTCGAGCCTTCGCGCGATCGTTCCGGTTCCACGTCCGTTTCGTTCTCTCTCGAGCCTTCCTTTTTCATCCTGTAACCGAGGTCCTCGTCTCGCGGCCTCTCGCTAATACGCGCGGCTCCTTCGGCTTTATCAAAACAATACATATGGTTATGACGGAGGGGTCGTGCACTTGTTCTGATAATCGTGAATATCAATCGGAGATTTTATAAATAATTCAGTAAATAACCGATAGAAACGACCGTTCGACGTGAGTCCTTCCCTCCAGAACCATTATCCGTAATTGACGACAGTTTGCAATAAATGCGACGAATAATTAAAACGCCGTTACTCGTTCGGCTATTTTTAATCGAACCGGAGGCGAGTGCTTTTAAAATGATTACGATGATTTCGTACAATTTATCGTGAATTTTGACACGAATTCGGGAAATTAAATGGATGTTTTTGAATGACTCTTTATACGGTATTGGCAGCTACCGCTGCTAATAAATTAACCAAGTTTTGGCATAGTGGTTCTCATTTAGAAAACTGCACGTTCAAATGTTTTTCGTTACCGTGTTTATAAATTTCGTCTTCATTGTATCTATTAATGTATACCGTGATTATACGTTAACTACAATGTAATGTTACGTTGATACATCGACTACAATGTAATGTCATAATGTATATTATGATTATACATTAATTATAAAAGAAGTTTGACGTTTCTCCGCGGGGATTTAAACTCGCGCGCAAAAGTAGCGTCTTTGTTTAGCAACCTGACGATTAGCTGGTTGATTTACGACCTTTTAAATTGTTACAATGAAACACAAGCTGGATAATTATGAAGTCTAAATGTATGCGCCCTATTATTTCTTTAATTACTCGGTATGTAACAAAAACATTTCGTACTAAAATTGTTCGACTTAATGGGAGAAACTTTCTTCTTAAAATTTCTAAAATCCTGTATCGTGTTGAATGGAAATGCGGTGAGTCAAATTGCATTGGATTGAATCAAGTCGAATTGAATCGCGCGGAATTGAATTGAATCAAATTAAATTACGTTGAATTGAATTGCAGAAAATTGAATCGTGTTGAGTCAAGTTGAATTAGATTGAATTGCACTGCGTGGAATTGAATTCAACCAAATTCAATTACGTCTAATTAAACTACGTGAAATTGAAGCGAGTCAGATTGAATTACGTTGGATTTAATTGTGCCGAATTGAATTGAACGGTTGAATTGAATCGTATCGAATTAATCTACGTGGAATTGAATTATGTCAAACTGAATTGCATCAGGTCTTGCCCGGTTATTTTATGAAAACATTTACTACCAATATGCATGAAGATATCCGATAAATTGTTATTCAAACATTCCCGCCATATGCATAATCTTATTCATCTTGAAATACGTAATAATAATATATAATCTCGTTTTAAAAAATTGCAAAGCTCATTATAACTCGAGGAAGGACACTTGTATACTGTTTTATATCTGTGTATATAATATACCAGAAATAACGGAATTGAGGATCACTGTACCACGATGAAAACCATCGGAAAATTTCATTGGCTAATGTAGTACATGAAATATCTCGTAAAGAATCGATGAGAAGTGCATGTTATTGAACTCGTATAATTAATCTCGGTATTATAACGAGAATCTAATTACAAAGATGAAAATAAATATCATTTAATCGGTGGCAGTTTTTATCTCGAACATACGATTGAAATAAGTATGTATTATTTCCTGTAGAATTTATTCGATTCTAACCGTAGTACTTTTGAAGATAATCGAGTGTACATGTTTAACGACTAATTGGCAGATTAATTGATTAAACACTTCGTGAGGAACGTACCTGCTATAAATTTGTCGTACTTGTTCATTCGTAAGAATCACTTGAATATCATTTGAATTATTATGTATAAATAGTGTAGTTACTTTAGGTATTTAACTGTTATATAATGATACTGCGTTAAAATGCAAACAATTATGCCATGTCATGTATGTAAACATTGTTTCATAAAAGAATTAAGAATCAATATTGGATATGTTCATTAATAATTATTTATTGATTATTGCGTATGAGAATATTTAATATTAAAGGAATACATCATAATTTAAAATACCTCGAATGAGCGGCTATATATCATGTGGTAATTTAATGCGTGATGATTCAATACGTGATATGATGTGTGGTGATTGAACACGTGATGATGCGCGGCAATATAACGCGTGATGATACAACATTTAACGATATAATGCGTGGCGATATAACGTGTGGTAATTCAACTTGTACCGATGCAGCGCATGGTAATTTAACTCGTGGCGATATAATGCGTGGTTATACAAATCGTAGCAATATAACGCGTGTTAATTGATCTGATAACAATATATCACGAGGTAATTCAAATCGCGGCGATATAACATGTGGTAATTCAAGCAGCGGCGATATAACGCGAGGTAATTAAAATCGCGGCGATATAACGCGTGGTAATTCAAATGATGGTGATATAACGCGTTAATTCAACTCGTGGTGATATAACGCGAATTATTTCAACTCGTGGCGATATAATGCGAATTATTTCAACTTATGACGATATAACACATGGTAATTCAATAGATGGCGATATAACGCTTGGTGATACAATACGTAACGATCCAATCTTATACATATCGATTATATCGCGTGCTATATAATTTCTATCGTGTTGCTATATAACACGCGGTAATTCATCGCGTGGCAACCTTAGATGGTCCCTAATTACGGTAACAAAGGGAACCTACGGCGAATCCAGGGAGAATCAAAAACCCCAAACCCTAGTGAATATCAAAGAATCAATCTTGATGAGCTAAATAAAATTGATTCGCGCCGCGTTCACAAAACACAAATCGATTCCCTAGACTCCTTCCGAAAGTGTCGCATCGTCCTGAAACGTGGCGTAAAATTCTTTGAAATAGAAAATGGGCGAGCGTAAACGGCGAACGGGTCGCATTAATTAACGCGGCGTTAATTGAAAAATAATATCGAGGCAGGTTCGTAGGAGCCGATGTGCTGATCGTGCGTCGCATTGCGTCTCGTTTGAGATGGTAATGGATGTTAATAACCAACCGGGTGCAGGTACCTAACTCGCACGTGGTGAATGTGCTGTGGGATACACATTCGGGGGTGGGTGTCTGGTTGCGTGCACAACCTTGGCAGAGGGAATGGACGCCGGTGGTAGTTGATAGAAGTGGAGGTAGTGACGAGATGACGGCGAGGGTTCAAGCAGAAAGGGAATAGAGTTCAGGAGCGGTCGCTTTGATGTAGACACGCTTCGCAACTCCTTCACGCCAATAAACCTTTACGACGGAGGTTTCTTTAAGCTTTCTTAATATTGTCATCTTTTCTTTGGCCCCTTTCACTCGGCCGTTGTGTTCGGTCCCGTTATTGCTCGCTAGGGAACTTCGCTAACTCGGCTATTCTTCTGATTTTTCTTTTCTTCTCTGTTCTCTTTTTTTTCGTGAACGTTTGGCGCATTTCCGAGGGGTCGTAACCGGAGGTGAGATGCAGGATTCGATACTTGGACACGTGGCAGAACAATGACGCAAATAATATTGATTACTGCAGTTAACACTTTCGTTGCCTGAAGGTGATCATAGTCCCGCAGGGCCGTCGATAGATTTTATGAACCCGGCGTTATATAAGTTGCATTAACTGAATATCTGCTTTATTGTTGTACAAACAAAATGTTTACGTGATTAGCTTTCAATGGACATATGCGATGAAAAGAATAGTTAAACATATTTGAAGATTCTTTATATATTTTTAAACGAAAGATACTATTATTCGTAGAAGAGTAGTTGCACATTTATAGTAACTAAATTTGATCACTGCATGACATGTATACAACTTTATCAAATAACTAGTCAAACTGATCTAATCTGATAGTGATACAAACTAACCTCGATTTAATCTAACCGTGAATTGATCCTGATCTAATTTAACCATGACCTATACTGATGTCGGTTTAATATAATTTATCAAACTTACGAAGATTTAACTTAACATGCACCTAACCTAACTACGCGTAAATATAACACTGACCTAACCTCATATTTAATCTAATCCTAACTAATGCCGATCTAACATAAGTATTAGAACTAATTTTTAAATAATCTAACCTTGACCTAACCTAACCTTAAATAATCTAATTCTGACCTAACCTAATTTTGATGTCACTTAACATGGATCTAACCAGACCTAACGTTGAACTAACTAAACTAGACCTGACCTAACCCTACTAAGGTGTAACCTAATTTCGACCTAACATAACATCGATCTAACCTAACACTGATTCAATGTACTATGAAATTAACATTGCATTGATCTAACCTAATTTCGACTCAATCTAACCTAACATAATTTCATGCCAATCTAACCTGACCTAACAAAGCTGTTTGCAAGTCTAACTTTAGGGTGACCTAATTTAATCCCACCCTAACCTAGCCTAACCTATTCTAGGTATTGTACCTAATGGAGTTTAAGAATGCATAGTAATAAATTAATTAAAACCGAGTAGCACTAATTAAACATTAATTAGGTCAATGATGCTTGTACAAAGGTTGTAATTTCAGTATAAAATGAAAGGAAAGCAAAAATAAAGTTCTATCAATGTTCTACAAATCTTGTTACAGTTTCAATATTCGTGACTCACTGTACGCACGATATGACTCAACGTCGCATCGTCCGTATGACAAAAGTATGATATCACAAAAGAATCGTAGCGTTGTTAATATCATTACAATTTCTAATTAAACGCGAGAAGAAACGTCCTCGTTAATGATCGTATTGTAGCCGATTCACCGTGAAAGAAAAAAAGAAGAAATCGTGTCTTCCTGACCTTTCGTTCATTGCATCTAACAAGCTTCTTTGAACAACGGTGCGCCTCCCTCTGTTGCAATTATCGGCAATAAAATAAAGTGAAAGCTTTTTACCAGTCACTGTCGGGCACACGCAAAAGGAGTAGTGTATACAAAAATAAGAGTGAAGAATAACAGAAAGATGAAGGAGCCAGGCGACGAGGAGATGTTACAGGCGAAAGCTTTATAAAGTCAAAGAACATCGATTTAGAGAAGAGGGGCGACTCTTTGATATCAAAATGAGAGGACGTAAAGTTCCCCTGTGCTTTAAACCACCACCGAGCACGTGGTATCAAACGGCACGATCACGAAACGGTGCCGCCCACACTTCGGATCTTCGGTTTCACGCTAGGGGATTCCCACAACTGTAGGCACCACCGACAATAGAGGGTGGCTCATGCGTTGTTCCCTTTCGCGCAGGGTGGTTATACTTAACCCTATGACCTGAAATAACTCTTTTTGAAATCTTCCAATCGTAATCCACGGATAAGTGTCTGTTACTTTATCGGTGGGGAACAATTGATGCGAGTAATTCTGCTCTTTTGTTGGGATCACTTTTTACGTTTCACAAAGGGCGTGTTATAATTGTGCATGCTCCATTGACTTGGCGATACTTGTAGAAAGAGATGTGATTGGTCGACTGTCATTTTTTGTAATGTGCACTAGACGGTTCTTTGAAATGTACTGGATATATGAATCTTCTTTCAGGTAATATTTATTTTTCTGTAATAAACTGAAACGTGAATAAACAATGTGAACTCTTAACCTACTTTAACTAGGTGGTATAACGGGAAGTAGGAGACAAGTAGTAGTATTTCTGTTATGATAGATTAACTTTACGAAACCTTAAATTGATCTAACCTTATTTGTGAAACCTTATATTGACCTAACCTTATTTGTTAAACCTTAAATTGACCTAACCTTATTTAAAAGACCTGAAATTGACCTAACCTTATTTATAAGACCTTAAGTTGACCTAACCTTGTTATTAAAAGCTTTACTTATATTTCAAAGGTTAGGTCAGATTAGGCCAAAGGTTAGGATAGATTAGGTTAGATTTTGATAAGGTTAGGTCAGATTAGGTCAAAGGTTAGGGTAGATTAGGTTAGATTTTGATAGAGGTTAGGTTGGATTAGGATAAATGTTATGTTAGATTAAGATGATGGTTAGATTAGGATGAAGTATATAATGATTTTGATAGAGGTAAAATTTAAAATATAGAGTTTGTTTTATAATTGTCTGTCTTTTAATTTCTGTATGTTACAGATTTTCAAGTTAAAAAATTTGAATGTTTATATTTGAATACATGTTAAATAAGGAAACAAGGGTCTCGTAATAAGAATATTGTATTTGTTATCGTTTATGTTGTATATATCATAACTTTGTCATGAGGAACTCTATTCAGTACAATCCATTTATCCAACTATCATCTATTAAATTTCAAAAGTCCCAAACCCATCAGATTTAGTAAGTTACATGTACGTAATTCACAGTCCACTATCCGCAACAGACGTTTTCATGAAAAGCACAGAGCGGGCTGAACATATCGCTGCTTACTCCACTTTTTTGCATACTAAACGTTCGGAGAAGTGTCTTCCAGGTATTCGCGAAAGAGATACGTTATTTCATTAAATGATAGGTTTATAGCATGAAAGCACCGTGTTTGTGTGTTGTAATTTCAGCAAAATGAGTAGTTTAATGTGCGATGCACGTGTTGAATCGTGTCTCGCGTGCCCGTATCAAAGTTAAACAGGCTAAAAAGCGAAATAAACACGAGGCGTATTATGATAAGAGAAAATAAAAGACAGCACGCTCACGCACGCACACACACGTATAAACGGGAGTAAAAACGAAAAGATAAGTGAAAGAAGATAAAGGGGCGCCGAAATGGTACCGCGTTTGATCCATCATCTTCTTGTCTGTGTGCAATAATTGTCTCTATTGTCTGTAACACTGTTCTCACTGTTTGTATCCCCGCCGATTCCCTTCACGTCTATTCTACTGTTCTCGTTCTTTCACTACCACACATTTTATCATTCAGTTTCTCGGTGTCGTTGCCTCGCTTATTTCAATTTGTGTGTCAATCTCTTATGCGTCCAAGAGGTAGGTGGTATCATTGGTTACGGCGTGCACGTCGTGCAATCACGCCTCAAGTACTCCAAAACAGAATATATCTGCATGCGATTGTATGCAATGCACAGGGGACTCGAGATATCCCCGGTGAATGAGATGATTTTTAAGAAACGTCCGATTCAGTTGCTCGAAGTTTCATTAATATCGTGACGACGCGACGAGTATCGGCTAACGAGCTTGCAAACCGGGGGGAAAAAGATAACGAAATAGAACGTACACCGCTTGTAACTTTTAGTTTCATCAAATGTAATTATTACGTGTGTGGTTTTTTCACTGGATCTTCGTTTCTTAGGACGCTGCTCGAAATTATGAATGAATTCACTAATTTTAAATATCTGGAAAGTACCGGAAATGCTTCAGTATGAAACTTTTGGCGAAAATTTATGGAAAACATTTTTCCAATATTCATTATACAAAATCGCTGCAATTGTCATCACATGTACTTATGGCAGCATGTTAAGGTTTGAGGAAAATAACTGTGTAAACATACTAGAAATAGCTAGCAGACAATAGAGTAATCTTAGTTTGATACATAATTAAATAGTTGATTTTCAATTATGGGAACTGCAACGTTAATTCATGACATAAAAGTATCTCAAAATGGTACTTATGATACATCAATTTAAAAGGTAAAACTTAACAAAAATAGTTGCATAAATGCCCCATGAATAGTTGCAATACAAAATGGCTGATCTATTATAACAAACAATAGAGTTCCATTGCTCTGTATATTTTGAAGCAAAATTAGTTTCAATTTTGATGACATAAAAGCAGTTCCAATTGCTACTTATGTCACATCAATCGATCGTACCTAAAAATAAAATTGATATTTATATTAAATAAAAGGAGCAAAATTTGACGACATTCATCAAAATACACTAGTAATTTACTCTACAAAATACCATTAATAAAAACAGCAAAAGCGACCAATAATTCGATGCTGCCAAAAAGAAATAAAAATGCTAATATAATGAAGAAAGGCAATTTTTCTGAGCCGTGTATAATCGTTTAATAATTGTTTAGGTGATCGATCAAATTCGCCAGATCGATCAAGGGAAATTGAACGTAAAATTGACAGGATAATCAAGAGGGAAGGGGTTGAAAAGGGGCAGGGTGCTGGCGGGTTTAGTTACGCGTGTATGGCAGGGGCGAAAAGAGGGATAGTATGTATGTATTGTCGCGAATGAGACGAAGGGGAAAGAGAAGAAAGCGAAAAAGATAAACAGAGTCCTTTAGGCTCGTGCATGCGACGGGCAAAGAGCGCAGACAATGAGGGTCAAAGGCGCCACTTCTCTTGCCACGTTTTTAGCCGGGCGATCTTCATTCTTTGAGGACTTTGTTCCACTACCATGGACCCACGGGAAATTCTCTACCGTCCGAAGAGGCCGATCAAACAGTCATGAGTATTACCTTCAGGAAGCTCTGCAACGTGTATCTTGATCCTCTTACTGCGAACGATACCCTTTGCATAACTGTTCATTCCGATCCCAATAACCGATCCCGAAGGAATAAAACCATTTTTCTTTCTTGCTTTTCCCTTTTTTATACACGAATTCGATTTAACTGCCGTGTCTTCGTGTGCCATTTTTAATTGCCGTTCGGGAACAGATGCTAGGAAGACGCCGGGTGCTGGAGGAACACGACGGTGTGCGACTGCACTGGATTATACGGGGTGATGCAGGATTTTTTGGTGGAATTCGCGTGGTTATACTTTTCGAATGAAATTAAGGAAACTGCCGATATATGAGAAGTGGTTATGAAGGTTTCGTTTTGTAGTTACGAGTAAATCTTTCGAATTTTAGAAGTTTGGATATTTGGGTCTTTGGTATTTCGGAATTTCAGAACTAGGGAATTTTAAAACTGGAATTTCAGAACTAGCGAATTTTTAACCCTAGGGAATTTCGGAACTTTACTGTTATTGAAACTGGTACTTTATTCACAACAATTGTAATCCCTGCTCGTTCTTTTATTCCAAAGTAGCCGTTTCAATAGAAAGAATAAATCATTCCAAAACTCCATTGAAATAATTGTACTATCAACCCTTTGTACTTGAAAATATTTATCCTTCAGGTAAATAACCACCTCAAAGCCATTTTACTCAAAACTGGGTACAATTTGTAGAAATTATTATTTTTCTATCATTAATCACCCAATGTCCCCACATTTGAACATCAAATAACGATATAGTATAACAAATTCAAATTATTGATATACTATAACAATTTCGAAACTATTAATTAGAAATAATTGTACTGACTCAGAATGACCAACATAAATCGGCTTTCGAGCACAAAGTATCAAAGGAGAAAGAGTCGAGGGAAAAAACCACGCGGTCATTGCAATGCACCTACATTATAAGGTCCGGTTACAAACGCGTAGCCCGTAATTGTAATATCAGCGTCAAAGACGTAATTCAGATTTTTTCCCGTACGAGCCGTACACGTGCATAAATATATTCGGCAAGAAAAGAAACGGCAATACAAGAAACTATGACCGCGAAGATCGTTGAATGACGACTCAGCTAGACTCTCCGGTCGCGGTATGCTCGAGCGAATCGAATCGCGCTCTCGGCACGGTTCTATCCCTCGGGCTTGTACAACGATCCCGTTAACGAACGACGCCATTAAGGGCGCATTAACATATAATTTTCCGCGAGAAATTATAGGCGACTCGGCTGAGTTGGCTCGCACGGTGTTTATTATACACATCCAAGAGCAACAGAGTGCCCGGCGTGCACTGTGTCGATCGAAGCAGGACTCCGGGAACGACGGGAGAGAGAGACCGAGGGAGAGAGTGAGAGGAGAGATTTTAACTGGCGCGATGTGTTGGTGCATTCATGCGAATCCATATTGAGAGGCCAGAAACATGCATACATGTGTGTGGGATCGCGTGCGGCGGCAAGATCAAACGGAGATTCTCCTTCTCTTGTACCCTCTCATCGTAATTCTCCCTCTTCTCCCCCTCTCTCTCCCCCTCGAGCCCCCTCCACCCCACTGTGCCCCCCTTCTGTCCCTAGTGTCAGCATCTGTCTCGCTCGACCGTTCTCGCTCTGTCTCGTGCAAGTGGTACCGATGCGTTTTACTATACAGAGTGTGTCAAAAGTATGGAAACCTTCGGTCATCGATAGCACGAATAGTACAACTATGTAGTGTTTTACGGAAAAATTTGAAAGCTATACTGGCGAAAATAAAGTGAAACTTGGAAATGTAGGAAATGTAGAAACGTGGAAATTTGGTGATGTGATATAATTTGGAAATTTATAAATGTGGTGATATAGAAATTTGATAATTTATAAATTTGGTGATATAGAAATTTGATTATTTAAAAAAGTGGTAATATAGAAATGTGAAAATTTATAAATGTGGTGATGCAGAAATTTGGTTATCTATAAACCTGAAAATTTTTGTATAATTGCGAAATATTAATTATTATTTTCCAACATTCGAAAATTGCCAGACTTTTGACACGCTCTGTACAGTTTCTCCACTTTTGTTCACAAATGGTCTTTTCGTAACGCGTCCTTCTCTAGCGGCTTGCTAGTAAACCGTTTCTCGACGCTTTCCTTCTGTTTCCATATATATATTTTTGTTTCGTTTTTATTGCCTCCGACTCCTCACCTTTCTTTCGTCTGTGTACTTGTCGCCGACACTGGTGGGCAGCGATGGGTATGGTAAAATACCGTACGGAGAAAATCGAGATTTCTATACATATGAAATTATGTATGCATAATCCAACGTACGAATAGGATATATGCACCATAGATGCATAATAGTTATTCGAATCTGCAGATATTCGGATTTAATGACATTATTATCTAAGAATATTAGCAAGGGGATTCGAATCTAGGGATATTAAAATGTAAGTGTACTACGATCCAAAGACTATTCGACCCTAGAAATATTTGCATAGATATATTACTATTAAAGGACATTTTTATTTGCTTATATGCAAATTCATGCATAGATACATTACAGTCTAGGGATATTCGAATCTAGGGATATTTCTGACCTGCAGTAGTCAGAAATTATTAGTTAGAATATTCGCATCTAGGGATATTGGGAACTGTGAATATTCTACTCTAGGATCGTTTTAATCTGTTCATATTGAGGTCTAGGGATATTGGGGACAGCGAATATCCCTATCTAGGGATATTTCAATCTGGTTATATTTGGATCTAAAGATATTGTGATAAGAAGGTATTGTGACCAAGGAATATCCCGATCTAGGAATATTTTGAACTAGTGATATTTTGCTGGTATTCGTATCTAGGGATAATCGCATTTAAATATATTGCAAGCTAGGAATATTCAGAACTAAGAAAATTGTAATCGAAAAATGTTATGATCTAGGGTGTTAGGCGTATAATAATCTGGGGTTATAAAAATCTAGCGGTACAAGAATCTAGGAATAAGAAGATGTAAGAATAGGGTAACATAGGTATAAGGAATGTAAGTATATAGGGACAGGAATATAATAAAGATGCAAGGGTGTTTAGGGATTTAGGTACCTAACGGTACAAGGATCTACCGATACAGGGATCTAGGAATTTAGAAATAGATGCATCACATAACACTCACACTTATACATTTCACTTCTATTGTATAGATAAATAGGGAGCTAAGAATGTAGAAATATTCTGGACATACCACTTACACATGTTTCGTTTTAATAGCATAATTAAACAATTTTCAAATAACGAATAATTCAGTATTGCTTAAATAAAATATTAATCGATATCCGTGCCCGATTCTAAGTAATGAGAATATAGGTTAAAATTTCATTTAAACGATCCAAAATTAAACCGTAAAATAATCGTTTTATCGAACGACATTTCATTATATCCGTTGAAAATAGAGAAGTAATTCGGGCTATTTATTCGGAGTCGAGTATCAGGACGAGTTTGCGGTTTAAAAGGTTGGACACGATAAATCAGTGCGTCGACTTTGTAATTTACCTGAAGGGAAATAGTTTGGCAGCGACTTCAATCGGATCTCATTGAACACGAAATTAAAGAGACCGTCTGTATTAGACAAGGGTTGACGGTAAACGATGCTCAACTAAACATTCAATCTAATTTTCGAACGAATCCGAACGTGCTTTTCCAGTTTCCTCTCTCGTATATATTTTTCAAACCACCTATCGTCGTACAGGAACGCTTCAAACGGTCGGAACTTTTTATCAATCCGTGTGTCCGGTTTTATTCGACGTCGAAATATCATTATCGTAGCCGTAAAACGTAACCACTTGTTTGAATTTATGAAAATCCTCGTGTTTCCGTGCGAGTTTTAAAAGTATGGATAGGTATATATAGCTCAGAATTTGCCCTTATACCTGGACCCTACCACTTTTTTGTCCTACGTCCACCATGGCCGCGAGGGCAGGGGGACCGAAGGGCCGGGAGGGAGTTTGTAAGAGAAGGAGAGGCGGTCGAGGACGCAAGGGAGGTGTGGCAGAGCAAGAGAAGAAAAGAAGACGAGGAGAAACGGTGTTAGAGCGAGAAGGAGAGCGGGAAAGAGAGATAATGCTTGCTCTCCCTTGGCTCTACGGTCACTGTGTAGTTTCAGTCTTACCGTGTACGTTGTATGGGGCACAGGTCTTCTTCGGCATCCTTTGTCGTATTCACATTCAAGCGAGCCGTTCCTTCAGCCCCTGTTTTTGTGCTCGTTTCGCCGATTCGGGTATATACGGACGAAAAGATTTCACGGAATAAATTTTCGAACGGCCGATCGAGAACATCGCGGAATTTTTCATTGAAAATATTTCTTGTTTATCGTCTTGAATCGTGCAACGTAATATTTTTCCTTTTAAACTGCAAGACC
The DNA here is from genome assembly GCA_945859555.1 of Megachile ligniseca. Taxonomy (NCBI): domain Eukaryota; kingdom Metazoa; phylum Arthropoda; class Insecta; order Hymenoptera; family Megachilidae; genus Megachile; species Megachile ligniseca. Next base: position 6,594,738 of record OX243792.1, read on the forward strand.
GCCCCGATGGAATATGTGCATCGGTTCGACGATGTCAACAAAGGAGACACTGTTAACGAACGCGTACTGAAATATAAACTTGACTGAACGTCTCGTGACAGTCACGTGTGGCATGTTTTATGGATTTCGTGCGGATGAAAATGTTTTGGAAGCACGAGTACGATTTCTGCGAACGCTTTATACAACCGGGAACCGTGCGATTTCTCGCCGACCAAGCACAAAGATTCTAATCTCTTTATAACCTGTTATTTTTAATACGATACGAACTTAAAAATCGCTGACCGTGAGTGTGTTTAGCATTTTGTGTTTCTTTGATCGTGCCGTTGGAAATAAACTTGAAACCGTTCTATGAAAATAAAGTGCAACCGGCTATCTTATCAATTATCTACTCGAGCAGTATGAGACATGTTACGTTTCACCTGTCCATTAAAATATTTAATCGTAAACAACACGAAGACACGTGTGTTAAAGCGTTTTCAAAAGTGTACAAAGAATGCCGATGCTCTTCTCGTCAGGACTTGGAAACAATCGCTACGAAACCTATAGTTCCTATTAAATGGATAAAATATTTACATGTGTGAATTTCCATTGTGATTTTTTTGTGACTCGACCAGATGTCCGTGTCGAAAATAATTTAAATCCGAAATTGTGCGGGTTAAAACTCGAAACTAACGGTTGGAGTTAACGCAGAACGAAGAACAGTTGGATTCTGTGAAAAGAGGTTATGTTTGCAACGCGTGAACGTTGAAAGTGGCGCATAAACAAGTGGTTGTCCTGGAGACATGTAAAATATACGAAGTAAAGGATAAATAGGAGGAGTTTCGAATGAAGGAAACGCATTGATATATCGCCAAGGGGAATCAAGGTATTAATTTAAAGTAGTTTGGAAAAGTTAGTAATAACAGGGCGGCAAACGAGTCACGTCAAACGCAACATGCACAGCATTCGTGTTCTTATTATGTATGTACATGTTTTTTGTGTTGATATCTTCTGATGTTATTCCAGTTTCATATAGCTAGTTATTATACCTACTACTGAAAATAATACACTCGCATGATATATGCAATATTTTAAAAGCTTATTATGCAAATTGTACGTTATAGAAAAATGACGTTATACGTGTTTACATATGTAATTGTACAGTATCGGTTAATTAGTAGGTATTACTAAATATTATTAGACACAATATTTACTCACATTTTATATTACGTTGCTGTTTCAGTTTATTATAGAGTTATTAACAAATTTTTGCACACATAAATAATCTGTCCAGGGATTTTTATAAATAGTTACATAAAATATTTTCACCGACTGGTGTTATAATTGTAAAAATTTTAAGTAATTGCCACTTTCCGACTGAAATAATTTACCAACTGCACACATTAGTATATTACTTCATTAGTAAGATAGTACAGTATTCTTGCAAATACTAGTGACAAATATAGGTTGAAATTTCAGGTACATAATTTAGCACATTGAAGAGGTATTCTTTTGTTCGAAATAATTCGGAATATATGATATTTGATAGAGAAGGAGTGGGGATGAAGGTCAGTCGGAATTGAGAAGAGAAAGGCGGGGCGACGCAGAATCTTGACACGTCGGTGAACATTCTCCTAAGTCGATGGTCGAGGGCCAGCGGTCGTGACGGTCGACGACCGACGGTCGGTGTAGCTGCCGTCCGAGCGGTCCCTTAGAAGTTTCTTTGAAAGATTCGCAGCTCGCGAAGCATAATACCACTACATAAAGTCATCTGGCGATAACGGTGACACGCCTTTGACCGTTTCCGCTCAGTCTTTCACCAACAAATCCTTGCCGGCGCTTCAAAAGACTTTAAAAGCCGTGTTTATGGCCCTGATCAGGATCATTTCCGTCTCGGACCGATAACATTGTCTTTGTCATTTCATTGATTATCGTAGCGCCGTGACAGACACTCGATACCTGTACAAACATACTAACGCCTCTACCGTAGACTTCTCTAGGGAAAATGGCGACGTTTGGCAAAGATCACTGCGCTCGTTGATCTTTGATTGCTAAACTTTTATATTCATAAAATCTTGAATTTTTAAACTTCTGTTTAATAATTTTTAAATTTGGAACTTAAGAAATTTGGTGAAAAGGAAATTTGGACGTTTGAAGATTTTGAAATTTAGAATTCTGGACATTGGAAAGTTGAGAAATTGTCTAATTGGGAATTTGAAGATATGTAAACTTGAGGAACTTGAAAATTTAAAAATGTGTCAAATTTGCGGATCTTGGAAATTTGAAAATATGTAAAATTTGACAGATGTGTAACTGTAAAAAAATTCTTTTATGTATGTACTTTACAAAATTCTGTCAAGGTCATCCATGTTTTTTTTTACATACAAATACGTAATTTTGTTTGTTGTATGTTATACTAGACATAACTATGCATTTATTCATATATGTTAGTAATGATCTTGAGATAATATAACCTTGAAATAATTTAGGGCTCAAACGTTTAAATTAAATTAAAATGAAACTTCATTTTTATTTTAGAATAAAATAAAGTGCAAGGTCATGTGTATACAAAAACGGATGACTTAAAAAAATTGTTATAAAATTACATTTATACAAATTATACGTTTTTGTATCACTGTTGAGTTCAATGTGGTTGATGAATAACTGCAGTATGTGTACAAAGATTTGATTTTGTTTAGGATGAAATTGACTTTTGATCTAATTCAGTATGTAAAATAGGTATTAAATTTTGAAATGTTTAAAACTGTGTAAAAACTCGTTTAATTTAATTTGTACTAATTGAGTTAAATGAAATGTAGGTTTAATCTTGGTACCGTTGATAAAGACAGTTTACTCCTTTACTACATGTTGATTACACAGTAGTCCTAACATACCATGCGTCGGGCATGAACATAGAAAATCGATAGATGGGAAAACTGACGTTACGAATTGGACCGATCTTATCAAACCTATTTTATTGTGCAAAATGATTGATTTCTACTAATCTGTGATAGTTTTTCTGAACAATATTTTATAATTATTATCAATGTATGTAATTGTTTTATTATTATTAATATATGTAATTGTTTTATAACTGTTACAAATCTATTTATTCTCATTTAAACTTTACATATAACTTAATCTGATCCACAATCTTATCATTCAGATTTAATTATTTCTTATCGAAATTCGATTAGATTTGAAATTTAAACAGAAGTAAAGATTTGAATAATAAAATGATTAGGTTAGGTTTGAAGTTTAACATAAATAGATTTTAATGACGAAACAAATTATATTCTAACTCAACCACATCGACAAAAATTTGTTAACAATATAAAAATATATATCGGTAGGTGTCAGCAAAGTATCGATAATTTATCGATAATCGATAGCAGCTCTGTCCCATAAACTCCGCTATTACCAAAATGTCCGCCATAGTTACAAGTAAACAACTGTCATACTAGCACTTTAATTACTAACATTTCAAATGTTTCTTACAAATATCAATTCATACATCGAATTCGTATAAACTCTCGCGAGCGAAGTAAATATCTTCCAATCTCGGAACCGCCATTCCTTCGAGGCTAACTTTCGGAAAGTTCGAAAATTTTGCTGGAGCGCAGAAATGTTCGCGGTCGTATCAGGGAAAGTTTCGTAACTGTCTGTGTGGAAAGAGGAGGAAGAAGAAGGTCGGGCGGCGGTAGAAACGAACGAATAGTCGAGGAAGATAAAAAAATTCGAATTACATACACTCCGTAAAGCCATGTGGAAATTTAAATGGTGGTCGTAAGAAAAGCATAGAGTCGTCTGAGACAGAGTTCCTCGGTTGGGCGCGTAAAAGAGATTTTACCGGGGTCGAAGCAGCTAGACCTGAAGGTAGAAGAAGGAGGAAGAAGGTGACGCATGAGGAGGATGACTAGGTGGGTTGGTAGAAAACTTACAGGTACCGGGAGGAAAGAGAGAACTGAAAGGGTTAGTTGAATGGGCGCTGTGTGTGCTTTTCTCGTTTGAAGAGCTTCGGATTGCCCAGTGCCGTACTGAAATTACTTTGCGCTTCTGATTTTCCGACGAATCGTTTCAATTCATCAGTAGCTTATTAAATGTACAAATACTTATCGAAATGTAACTTCAAATCCATCGAATTGGATAAAAAGGTGCTGCGCATTTTTGAAGACAAAAATAGTTTTGTTGTCGCTGCATTGATGCTAAGGGTGCGTTTTGACTGCGCGAAGTAAGAGCATTCGTTCGCGTTCGTTCGTTGTAAATGACCGTAGCGTTAATTGTTTGGTCTCATCAAACAGATAAATACGAATGAATGTTTATGGAGTTTTAATGGAGCGTTTACACTGAGCGACAGAACTCGGGAGAATTCAATGTCCTTTTTTAGAATAGAATTTTGTTGAGGAGGAACTAGCATTTGTTCGTTCGATGCAAACGCGTCGTAACCGAGCATCAGAATGTCTAGTATAATGAATTGAATTGCGTCGGATTGAAATATGTCCAATTAAAACGAGTTGAATTGGATTATTTCGATTTAAAACGCATTGAATTGCAATGAATAAAATAGATAGGTATTGATTTCAATTACATCGACGGGAATTGAATCCCATCGAATTCAATTAGATATAATTGACCGTTGCCAAATTGAATATTATAGAATTGAATGGTGTGGAATTGACTAGTGTCAAATGTAATTACATAGAATTAACTAGAATTGAACTCAATTATGTAGAATTGATTAGTGTGAATTGAATTTGCACAGAATTGAATTACGTCGAATTGAATAATGTTGAACTGAAACATGTATAATTGAAACGTGTCAAATTGAATCACATAAAATTGACTGGTGTTAATTGAATCGTATTAAATTATAACGTGCAGAATTGATTGCTGCTAAATCAAGTCTAATCTCGAATGAATAGCATAGAATTGAAATGAGTCGAATTGAATTGCACAGAATTGACAAGTGTTGAATAACGTCGAATTGAATCACGTACAATTGACTCTTTGAATTGAATCTCATAAAATTAACGTACGTTGAATTGAATCGTGTAAAATTGACCACCGACCAATGTAATAATTTAGAATTGACTCAATGTCGAATTAAAATGCCACAGAATTGACTAACAACGAATTGAATCACAAATAATTGCCCACCATTAATTACCATTAAAATTGAATAGAATTGATTACCATCAAATTAAACATTGTATAGAATTGATTCCCATTAAATTAAATATTATGTAGAATTGACTATCACCGAATTGAATTACTAGAAATTGTCGAGCGTGGAATTGAATTACAAGTTCGACCACGTCGCGTTGAATCGCGTCAGATTCGGTCACGTCGAATCAAAACACGTTGAATTGAAACGCGTCGAATTATAACACGTCGAATTAAAACGCGTCGAGTCGAATTCATTCGACGAGCGAGCGTTCTCATTGTTAGAGCATTCGTTTCAGCGAGCAATCTTCGAGCGACGGAAAAATGCTCGTCCACGCTTGAATGCGTCCGAAATGACGTTAAGAACGAGCATTCGTTCGCCTATTCTAAACGCGGCATAACGTTACCGACCGAGCGACAAACGCCAGTGCCCCGGAAGATACAAACGGTGGCCAGAAAATCGTGCGAATTTTCGAGCGGCGCCAGTCCCCCCCGACGATCAGGAAAGTAACGGGGAAAAATAAACGTCGAGGAAAATGAGACAAAGAAACAAGAGATGTCGCTCATCGTCCCTCACCGTTTTGCTTCCTTTTTCCCTTCTGGCCGCGGTCTGTTTTTCGGACAATTCCAAGTAGCGAACCGCGATTGCCGACACAGCAATCTAAGACGCGAAAAAGAGAGGTGGGGAGGACCGAGGGGAGTTACGGATAAAAAGAAAGGGACGAGAGGAAGAAACGGTGGAGAAGTAGAAAGAAACTGAGAGTGAGTAAGTAAGTAAAGTAAGAGGGTAAAATAAAAGAGGAATCGGAGAGGCTCTTTGGACGTGGATAGAGGGAAGGGTCAAATAAGGTGGACCGCTGTCGGAGTCGAAGCGGGAGGCCGCTCAAAGTGGACAGAAAGAACGAAAGAGAGACAAAAGAGAAAAGAAAACGAAAGAGTGAACGAGCAAACGTACGTACACGCGAGAAGGACGGTGAGGATAGAAAGAAAGGCACGAACGGGACGGCAGCAGGCACAGGTAAAGGCTGAAGGAAGACGAGGAAGGCGATGAAGGAGAGAAAAAGGCAAAAAGGGAGACGGAAGACACAGACCTCGCCGGCTGGTGGCTGGCGGCTGGCGGCACCGCTTGATGTACGTCGGGTCCGTAATTACAGGTTTTCGGAACGCCTCGCTCGACGAACCACGCTCTTTGAGAGCTAGGGCCCTTCCCTCGCCTCGTCATCTAACCGGTGACTTCGAAATACTTGTCATTTCTTCGATCTCTTTTTCCTACTGTGAAAAATATCCCTACCTTGAGGAAATGTTAATGAGTCTGAAAGAATCCTACCGATGAAAACTACACCGCTATAATTTCGACAAAGATATTCCGTTTTCGAACAAACCGTGGATGCGAAGCCCCTAGAGGTCCTTTCGATCTCCTCCGCCACGCAATATGCTTTATTTTTATTTCGTACCTAGCAAGGTTAGCTACACTAATTTTGGCACGCTCGATTTTTGTAAAGACGTTTTCATTTTTATACTTTGTTATATTGATAAATTATTGGTACTGCATTTTTCTTGTTTTTATAATATATGTTTTATAATTAAAAATCTTTAAAATAGTTGCTTTATTTTGCTCTACTGTCCCTATAAATCAACTGTCATGCACTTTCAACGTACATATTCAGTAAACAACTCTGACCTTGGAATAAATTTAGTTTTCTATAATCGATTCTGTTTCAAAGAGGTATTATTAATTATCGATATCAACTAATGATACATCGATACTATCGTTAAAATATCGTTAAGGTTAAGATTGAGACAGAATGTAACCTAACCTAAACTAACCTAATACATTTTATAATTCAGATCTTCAGAACAAAAATATTTAAAAAAAATGATAAAATTGTATATCAGATTTTAAATTAGAATGAATACATTTTAATGATAAAGTTATGTATGAGGTTAAGTTATGTCAGGAGTTTAAATGAAAACAAACCTTGTCACTTTAGGTTGTGCCAGGAGTTTAAATGAAAACATACCTTGTCACTTTAGGTTATGTAAGAAATGTAAATAAAAATAGACTTAATTTGATAAAATTACATGTGCCATTTCAGTTGCTATCATAATTTTATTGACATTCATCGAGATTGATGTGTCGATATCAAGACCTATTTCAAACCTGGAAACAGGTGGTCTGGTGATTCATAAGTAGAATCGTTGCCAAGTACACTAAACTCTTTAAACTTTATTCCTTCGGCAGATGTCAAAATTAAAAAAAAAATGTATCCAAAAATTACAGAAAAAGAATTATAACAATATTGTATACATTTTAAACTAATTAAACTAACAAGTTTGCAACTCCTCAATCACATAATAAAAATGAAATATCTTGAACTACAGTCAATAAAATTATTTTATATTTTTACAAAGATTTTGAACACTATTGAAACAATTAGAGTGATATGATTGTTTTGTTTTTATTTGAGAGATACGATTGTTTCGGTACACCCGGTATATAGAAGCTGGATAAAAGTTTGGAGCGTATACATGCCACGGTAAACTGCGTGAAAGACTGTGCAATGCGGTGTGTTCGGATTCGATACGCGTGTGTTTAATTTTGATCATCGATAGCTTGAAAAATTGATAATTAATAACAATGTACGGAGCGAATAATTTCTTTCTTGCGACTCTACAGTACAGCTTCTTGCGATTCCAATGTCCAGTAACGTTCTTATATTAGCTTCGTTAAAAATATGAAAAAGATTAAATAAACGAACACGTTTTCTAATTTTAATTCAAGAGATATTTGTAACAATTATTGTAAGTTATATGGTAAGAGAAGAATGTATGGAACATATGGAATGGGATCATCGAAATACCGCTGTGAAAAATCACGGTACCGTGCATTTTAATATCTTGACATTCGTAAGAAAACCGAGAAATGTTTTCGGACGAATAAGAAGCAATGCGAATGGGCGACAGGATTTAAATTCCATGCGGTTGATACATTTTTGTACGCTCGAGAAAATTTCAATATCCTTCGAACATATCCTTCTATAGATTTGCAGTATTTTATTCGTCGATATCAAACAGCTTGGTATGCGGGGTAACGCTGTACTAGTATTTACCGACCAAGCGAAAGGCGCATAAAGTCAGCCCGGAGATGAATCTTGTCCTGATCGTGTCCAGATGGCTTTCCTACATTTTACTGTAAACCGAATACTTTCTCCTTTAAAGGAGTTCCATTCCATTACATATATTTTACAAAACTGAAATATCATATTTAGAAATTTCTAATTTTTATTTACAAATTTATAAATTTTCAGTGAGTAATTTGAAAATTTCAAATTTGTTTAGTTTTGGCGGCTAAACAATGGCGGGAGAGCTTTGGCAGTCGAGCATTTCTTGACTTCATTTATGTAACCCTTACTGCAATTTTTTTCGCTATTATAATCCCAACCAAGGTCATACAGGGAGACAGTGTATCGATCACAATTACGCGAAAAAATTTAGCTTTTATTCGAAACTGAAATTCAACGATGCTTTTCATCGCAGATAAAGATCTCTGATATTGTAGGCAACGGCCCTAATCTTCACACGTCGCGTTTCTTTCCATATATAATTATATCTCACGGTGCTACGCTTCGAATAATTATAATGACGGACATCATTAAGCACGTAGAAAACGAAGAGAATATTAGAGAAGTTGTGTAAGGTGCAAACGGAAATGATTATTTTCATACTTTGGTCATTATTAAAATTGACGGTTCTAATGAAGTATGCTACGTTGAATGATGAACCGTACTTGAAATTATATATCAAACATTCCTGTAATGATCGGGGAACAAGTACTTTTGTTTAAAAGGCTGAATAGTTTCAAGTTCAACCCATATGATTCCAGCACATTGACAATGAAGTCTCCACTCGAATCGAATACTTTTATTCTCACAATGATAACTTTAATGAGAGTATTAATCTTTTTAAAAGCTTACCTCACATTATCACGGTGATTATAAAACGAAATAATGTAACTGTCTTTACACTTCGGTTTGTAAAACAGGGACATGGTTGTGCTGTGTTGAAATTCTGTTGTAATTATACCATAAAGTAGATAATAGATTGTGAACTTTATAGCAATTTGTGACTAGTCGGAATACAGCGCCATCAAGATATTAACGAAAAATGACTAATTCTATTCAAACCCGTTTTCCCGCCAACAATTGCCGCATTATAAGTAGCCGCCCTAAATAAACGAGCTTTTTAAAAACTCAAAAAGGTATAATAAGTAAAAAGTATGTGAATAAATACTTGCTTATTATCCTTTTTCTTTTATACGCTTGATATAGTATTCAATGGTGTGTTTTAAACATAACTGTAGATAGCGTATTGTTAAAAATAAAGTGTGGTATGATATTCATGTTAAACTATACTTAATGCCATCTATTGCCATGGAAAGAACAAATTTTGTAAATAAAATTATAATGGTTTTGTGGTTACGCGGCATTGTAGTGTTAAGTTACAGGTGGTTGTAAGTTTGTGTTCTCTTTCTTTATGTAGAATTATACACGTTTATTTTAAATTAATAAATTTTATATTATTGAAATAGCTATAATAGATTCATATATAAATTTATTTGAAATAAACAAGTGTGAATAACAACTTTGTTATCTTTGTCTTTATTATAAAATATCAATAAAGAAACTTATTCAACAATTTTTTAATTTTTATTTTTTTTTATGTTGAAGTATGAAAGATATTTTATACGCATTTAAAAATGTCATTATTGTATGCATAGATAATTAAAATTGTTTCAATATAATCATTTTAAATAATAAAATAATCTTTCTGAAATATTCACAATATTAATTTTGCTGCTCTTTTGATAGCAGAGATTAATTAAATGGTTGACCATAACATACTTAATTCTTATTTGCTTTCACTTTCATTTTTCATTAGTTGCATTCATGTAAAAAAGTTAACAAGATAATGGAAAAGAAAGTTGGATAGGATTTTGGTATCATTTACCATGTAAAAAATTTAATATTGAAACCACTTGTTGAAAACACAGTTAAATACTGAAATTATTTGTACAATGATAACTTAATCATTCCAACATAAAACAGTGATCACATTTCTAGAAGTCATTACTTTTTCATGATACGTCAGAATTGTGCGCTTCACAATCTGACAAGATCAGACATTGTATCCCTACTCCACCCTTCCTGACTGTGGCGTCAGTCCTGGTCAGGACGCAGCCTTAGCTCAGTTTGCCTAGAGACGCGTCGACAGTGGTATCGTATGTTCATTCTCTTCTATAACAAAAGAAGTTAGAAAGCACTCGTAGTTAAGGTCCATATAATCGTTCAGATTATAATAGATTTTATACTTCCATATAAGTTTCAAGGTCACTTGTAGAAAAGCACTGGCAAAATGGTATGTACATTCCTTTTCATCCCTTAATTCAGGTAAATGTGCACTGAAGCAAGATGATTCATTATGACAGCTTTTCATTTCATATTTTCCCTCTTGCTCAGGTAGAGATCAGATTTCTGTGCATGTGTAGAGCTTTTCTGTTCTATAAACCTATTTACACATAATGCGATATATGTGTATGTCTATGCCATGTGTTCAGCATTTTATTGTTAAATTTATGTTTTTTTATTTCAAGCATGTAATATAAAAAGTTCCAACATAGAAGTATGTCAAATTTAGATAATTCAGTTACAAAATTTGTAAAAATACTATTCATTTATCTGCAAACATGTGCTTATCAGACTAAACTAAATGAAGAACATTAATATTGCATGATTTAAAATCAGAGTAAAGAATCCCAAATGATTGAATTAATATTATTATTTTTAGTTGTTATAAAATTTTATTCATAAATATTTAAAATGTATAATTTGTAATAAAACTTAATGTAATGTATATTGCTGATAATTTGATGTAATAATACTCTAAAATTACTTTGATATTATATGTTAACATGACATATATTTTTAATGTAATTAATAGAGTAAAGTCATTGGTTTCTAACATTAATATTTATTTTTCATAACAAGTATATAATGTAAAAGTGCTTATAATAGGAACTTTATGAAATCATATTTCTATAGCTTATCATAACAAAAGGTTGAACCTTAGGGATGTGATGGTCTTTTCTTTGTATAGGATATCCTATTCTATGGACCTATTAATATCTATCCATCCTGTCAAAATAAAATTCTTCTCTGCTGAGAGTTCTATTCTAAAATCTGAGCCATATTTGGGGTTGACTGTAGTGTTCAATGGATTGCGTTATAATTTTTGTCGATCAATACCACACAAATGCTGTGCGCGGACCAATAGGGATATATAGAGAGGCATCTTTCAATGCGCAGACTGCCAGGAGCTACCCTACAGTTTTTCTGTCAGGCTCCGCCCTTAGAGTTCTTCTGGATAGGAAAACCATCCTTAGGTGCTTAATTGGTATATGACTCACCACAGAGCTCGATCGATCCAGCTTCCCCAGCTTTTAGGTCTATTGTTCGAGTATCCTGGATTCAGAATGTGCCTCCTCCGTTATATGTTATCATATACTCAAATACATAGTATTTGGTATGAATGATAAGAAACTTATATAACAAATTTATAGATCAAATGAAAATGACAACATGAATAAAAATATTGCGATCTCTCCAATAACTATTTTATTTACACATATCAATACAATTAAATTATAAATATTTAAACTTGTAGTAGATGTTTTAATAAAACATCTTAAAACTTATTTATAACATTATTTTGCACTTGTACATATAGGTACATTAATAGAACAAATTATTGTTTATTACAGGTTTGGATTAACCATGTCTACTAAGAGGCGTCGTGGGCCTAAATTAAACATAGAACATAAAATAATACATGAAGGCCATAATAGATAGGATGAGTGGATCTCGACAGAACGAAGCACGTTGCTTCAATGAAAATTCTCCACGGCCACCAGTACCCGGTAAGATGTTGTATTTAAGTTGTTATAAGATACTAAATTTGTTTATATTAGCAAAAGCATGTTATAATTCGATAAACTAATTTTTAATTTGTTAATATAGTTACAACATGTTATAATTAAACTGTGAATGATTATGTACTTACAACATATTGAAGTCTACAAAATATACACGAATCATATCTATAAAATCTGCAGGTTATGGGTTACATGATTTATGTATGATTTACAAATCTTGATGTATCTTGAATACATTAGCATCTGCAGTTTAGTTATAATACATTATATAAAGTTATTTACATTACTACTATTTTAAAGTAAGGTTAATACGTTGCAAATATAATTGACATTTTAAGTGTAAACATTAATTTTTGCAGGAGAGGAAACAGGAAACTACGTCAGCAGGTTCCGTCCACAGAGTCCAACTCTGACCCCTAGGCGTTCTTCTTTTGCAACACCAACAGCTTCAGGTTGCGATGCTTCGGCACCTTTGGGATTTGAACCGGAAGGTTGCTGTAGTACGACAACTATGGAAAGCGATTCACCACCAGCTTGTTTGCGGTGGGCCAGGAACCTGCATTCCTTGCTGCAGGATCCAGTGGGCTTGGAATTGTTCAGAAAATACCTGGATCAAGAAGGCAGACCTCATGCAAACCCTCTTAACTTCTGGTTTGCCTGTGAGGGTCTCAAGGAACAAGATGATCCTGAAAGGATACATCAATTGGTTAAACTTATCTACAGAAAGTTCTTCCTCAAGTCGCAGTTAGCTATACCAGAAGATGTGCGAAAGGAGGCTAATCGCAGGGTTAAAGAAGGGAGGGCGGACGAAAGAGTATTTGATGCTGTACAGTTGGAAGTCGAACGTCTCATTAATGAGACTACGTATCCAAACTTTCTACGATCTGACATGTATCTTCAGTACGTTCAGTCCTGCCAAAACCCAGATTCTGGTGGATGTCCTAGTTCAGGATCCAGTCGGGAAATGTCTGTTTCTTGTGGGCCAAGTTTATTGCCCACTGTCCATGAAGACAGTGAATTTGTTAGTTCCATACATAGCTCGCATTCAGCTAGTGAAACGCCTGGGGAATTGAGGAGTGAGCTGAGATTGACCAAAGATATGCTTATGGCTACCCAACAAACGAGGGCGATGGATCTTCGACCAAAGCCAGAAGCATATGCTGGGTAATATATCTTCCTATAATTATAATTCTTATTTGAAATATTATCCAGAATGCTTAAAGTTAGATTTGCATTAAACGCTTTATTTAGCTGGTTTCTTTTTCATTTTCTTTGTTTTTTTTTTTGAGCTTGTTGTGTGGTTTTTTTTAACATTTTTGTAGCATATAATGTTCCATGTACATAGCATTTTTAAAATATAAAAAATATATAACCTAAATATGTCATCATGAATAAGCATAGTGTACAAAATATTTTAATTTTTTTCTTATATTTTAATCATTATAATATTTCTGTTAATATATTTTCCAATCTTTTATTTGTTTGTTTCCCTTTGGTTTGATGTTTTGCGTGGCCTTCATAGCATTTACTTGCAACATGGAACTAGTCCATATCATATGCTCGCACCCAGACTGCACGCACAATATTCCTCATACAACCCAGTATCCAGACAGGATTCAGAACTTCAAAGCTTGAGCAGTGATGCACGAACTGAATCAGACAATATGTCTCTCACCGATTCATCAGTGTAAGTTTTATTTACATTATTTATTACATGAAAACTTTGTGTAATGGATAATATCTTATGTAAATAAATTTGTTAAATTTTCATAATCTTTCATTAATCATGTTTATTCGTATTTAACAGCCAAGTCCTTATGTAAAATTTTTTTTACATAAATTGTTGCATCTGCACTAGATGGTTTTTTAAGCTGTTAGTTCAAGCATTAATATTTTTACATTATGGTAAAATTCATGAAATTTCTCGAATACAGTGACTTGATAAAAAGAACAATTCAGTGCTTGGATGTACCTAAGTAAACAAAATTATATGTGATCTGTTACTTAATATTAATGCTTTAAGTTTGTATGCATAATAATATATATATTTTTATACTTGACTGTGTACCAAATTTTGTATACCTTGTCATTTAAAAAATGTTTGTGTTTACAGTGATGGAATATCGATGAATAAACAACGAAGTAAGAAGCAGTATATAAGACAGTGTAGAGCTATGAAGGATTCAGCTAGTTTAAATCGTGATCCACTGGCACACCATACTATCATCCCTCGTACACAGCGAGTACCGCGTGATCTTATGCATCCGTTAAAACCGGAAGAATTTGCTCAAGTGCTTATTGAGAAATTAGAGAACGTCAAACGCGAACGAGAATCTCAGGAAAAACTTGATAGGCATTTGCAAGAAAGCGATACAATTAATAAGGATGTACCTTTGGAGATGCCAAGCGGAGCTCCAAAAGCGTTAGCCGATGCATTAAGAGAAAAATTATTGATAGAAGAAGATAACGATCAAGCGATTTTAGACCAACATGTGTCACGAGTTTGGTCAGATCTGACGCCTTCTAGATCTCCTGGACTCTCATCCCCAAGACTGCATTCGCCTGAAAGAAGACGTTCTACGCACAATTATCCACGGCCGTATAAACAGAGGAAAGAGAAGGACGTATTCTCTACATTTTCAGCAGATAGTGGTAATATTCACGATTTTCAAGAAGGCAGCGATCTTGTCGGAGCTGGCTCCATGAGTTCACTAGGATCTCACTTGCCTAAATCTAAATCCGTGCCATCTGATTACGCCGATTCCCTCCATAAGCAAGACCTATATCTCCAAGGTATATTTCAGATTCAATAAAAAAAATATGTTAAAACATTCTTAATGTATATATGTATATTAAATTACTACAATTTTGATTTTTATAGGTCATGATCAAAGATTCCGAAGGTCAGATATGACCAGAAGATCAGCCACAAAGAAATCTATGACAGAATTAACCGACAGTGGTGTAAGTGTTGTGAGCGATGCACCACCGTCAACGATTAGCAAAGATATTCGACTTTTATCGTGGCTGAAGGAAACTGACAAGAAAGCAGATGTCAAACATAGTCGTCATGGGAAAAAGTATGGTTCTCGTAGTGGCTCGTTGGAAAGGACGACCAGGGAAACATGGGGCGTTCCTGCCCAACCCTTTGTTGCTGATCCAGGAATGCCACCTTTACCCCAACCTCATACAGTTAGTATTTTTACATTTTTCTTTCAAGTTATTTTAAATATATTGATAAGTTATCGGTTTCTTGAAGAGTTATTATATTCGTCAAATACATAACAATATGTTTTATTAATAGGCAACGCAATTAGAAGAAGCGAGGAGAAGATTAATAGAGGAAGATAGGGCACGTTCGAGTTGTAAACAACGTCATTCTAATATTTCTAAACAGTCATACGAGCCTACAATGCAAAGTCAATCTTATGTCCAATCGAATCAATCAACGTTAAAAAAGACGAAGCAAGATATTGGAGATTTTACCACCGTTGTGTTCAGTTTCTGTGACGAACAGTTTCCTTATAGGACTAAAATTCCTGGTCATAACGTCACTTTAAAACAATTTAAAGAATATCTTCCTAAGAAAGGCAGCTATCGGTACGTACACACATAAAAATATTTCATATCACTACCGCTGAAATATGCTATAGGAGCTGTTGGATTTTCAAATATTTAAATGTATTTTTTATTTTTCAGATATT
Organism: Megachile ligniseca; assembly: GCA_945859555.1. Classification (NCBI taxonomy): domain Eukaryota; kingdom Metazoa; phylum Arthropoda; class Insecta; order Hymenoptera; family Megachilidae; genus Megachile; species Megachile ligniseca. Next base: position 6,610,572 of record OX243792.1, read on the forward strand.
TCTTTAAAACTGAGTGCGAAGATTTGGATACAAAGGTTATTCAAGAAGAAATAACCGACGATTCGGAGGTCTTACCTTTATGGGAGGGTAAAGTTATGGCGCAAGTCAAGGCGCTCGAGTGATAGACTGAAACAAAGATATTCTGAATAAAGAACGTGCTAACTTCGAACAAGTGCCGCAACTAATTTTATTTAAGAGGACCAGCATTCTATAAGAAGAAAATCATAATAAGGCGATACTCGGTGTTAGTTTATTGAAGTTGCTAAAGCGGTTTCTTCCGCTTCGGTTAACCGAGAAAGTGCTTTTAATCGATGAAACAAAAAAATCTGTTAAATAAGCAAAACCATTATATGTTTATTAAGTAAAAGAGAAGAAAAAAAGGAAACAAAACTATGTATGTTTTCATTTCTCATTTTGGAAATTTATTTTTGTTTTTAACAAAATGGTTCTTCCAATGTTCATTTACATTTTATGCTTATTTTTTCTTTTTGTTTTTTAATATATTTGGCAATGTAAATTACCAATATGGAATCATAGGTTGTACATAATTTCAATATGATCTTTATAAGAAGCGTTCCTTTTTCTAGCAAAGGTTTTGCAAATACAATCAAAAGAAATCAACTAACAGTGATTGCAGTTTGATTATCTCCGGTCAATCTGGACAAGCTGCAATAACGTCAGGAAGCGCTGTACATTGATTGAATAATTTCTTCCTCTTAAAGACTTCCCATAGTTTTCCAAACGACTGTACAAAAGCCCGCGTAGTTCATCGCCTTAGTAAGGTCTGTACAGACCCTAGATTTACATAGGAAAAAAAAACATTATTACAAATTAGTTTTTAAGAGGATATATTACGTGCATTATAAATACACATGCTCTGTTTAATATACGTAATATATCGTGCATTCGAAGATATTGTGAAGGAAAAAAAACAATATTAAGGACACAGATTATGTTTTGTCGTACCACCATATCACTCGTCTGACATTGTAAAATAAGCTCCTGCATAAACGTAAACATAAAAAAATAGACAAGCAATATGCAATTGGCAAATGGGGGGTAATAAAGAAGTACTTTGGTGGAAAAGGATTAATTAGTCTAGACCGTAACGATGTTGTATCAGGTGCGAACAATTGTGCCTTTTTAGTGCAGTAAGGTCGAAGTAAGCCTAAGGAAAAAAGGTTAAGAGATACTTACTAAATTGGAGACCAGCGGGTCTAATATCGAGAGGATAAATTTGATACATCGAGCGTTTTGTATATATTTTTTTCCAAACTTCATCGTAGTCTTTGCAAGCTTAATCATTAGTAGTCGTTTACGCTAACGAATATTATCAGCATCGATACTTTTTAAACGTTTATGTTTCGATATCGAATTCTTCGTTTTCTTTCTAATGATTCCGTTGAAGGAACTGAATTATAACAAACGAGAAAAAAAAGGAACAAAATAAGAAATCGAACGTGTGATTGAATCTTCTCGAATGGCCTTCGCATACTGGTTCGATTCATAGTCGTAGGCGCTCGCTTCCTAAACAAAACTGATTTTTAAACTTTTGACAGAACGGAAACGGATAAAAAAATGTAGTATCTACATTGAAAATGAAACCGATTAAACGCCGAGGCTGGAGGCGATGCACCGTGGCTGATAACAATTTATTGTATGTAATTGATTATCTTTAATTAATACCACGAATGATAAAGTGTTCCTGTACCTAATTAATTAATAATGATTATTATTGTATATCAAAAGTATTGAGAATAATAATGCCATTTTCACTGGATTACATGAGATCCATCGCATTATGTTATTTTAAAGATATCCTGTATATAATTCGAAATTTTATGCAAAGACACTATTAAGTCTGTAATTATACAGATAACTACTGAATTAATACTTATTTACTTATTTTTACTCTTATTTTATTTCTTATAACAAAAAAGATAAGTAATAATTCACAATTTTGTTAAATTATATATAATTTATTATTTACATTAAAAAAAAACTTTTCATTCTTAAGCTAATAAGAAAAATGGGTGAGTCAAGATAAATGTAAATGGGAATTTGATTGTTCATTGATACATGAAATTGAAAATAAAAGATATTACTTCCTATGTGTGATTATCCTCTATCAAATGTTATACCACTTATTTCTACACTTCAGTCTATAACAGAAAAATATCCAAATATTTTTTTTAAGATAAAGATGATAATACGAGTTACTTAGTGGTTTAATCCGCCGTACAATTATCTACTATTAACCAAGATTATATTGATTTCAATAATGTTAAATATAATGAAGCATATCACATAAGTCTTTAATTGACAAAGGGATAATGATCTTCATTTTTGAGCAAATATTGCCTCTTCCAAATTTAACGTTTGTGTACATAAGCAATATAAAAAGAAATTTGTTAAGAATTTGTTTGGGTATATAAATCTTAATCTACTTAATAAATCATTAATCTAATCCTTTTTTATTTTTTAACTATAACACTATACTTCACCTGTTTCAGTTTATACTATTTACAGTATAATACATTTAAACAAATGATTTAATAAAATTTGTATGATGCTATCAGACAATGCAATATGAACTTTTTTAGATTTGAAAATAATTACATATGAAAGATTTACGTTTATGTATTAAGGGTTAATTAAAAAGTTAATTTGATATTAATTAATATTGTAAAATAAAATCGCTTTCGCTATGATATCTTTCTTTGTTAGATTTTAAAATGTATACATATTTTTAATACAAAAAATATATTTTTGTACATTTCACCCCCACCCTCGAATAAAATTAAATTTTCAGGAGAAATTTTCAATGTTATAAAATAACAATAAGAATGTACATATATGGAATCGAGAGTCAGAATTAAATTACGTAATGTTTGCGTCCTTGCGTCCATTTCATGCTTGCAATCAAGGACCCAAAATCTTAAAAAAGTAAACACATGCAAAGATATAAAAATTCGTGCGTATGTATAAATAAATTAGCAATGTAAAGTTTGAAATAACAAATATTTATTTTCAAACGACGTAGGATGTATGTTACATACTTTCCGCTTATAATTTCAGATTTTCTTAATTGTTCAAACAACGAAATCATTGAAGAATGTCGCGTGCTGTTACAAGATGACGAAAGCCGTGAAATATGTCACATGGAACGATTTCTCAGATAAAATTAGTAAGCATAGATAAAGTCTTGAATCATATAAAGCACTATGTATTACTGAATAAATTCGTCACTGCTGGAGGTAAACATTTATCACCTATTTTACTTTTGGGACACCAAATATCTACGTAATTGTAAAATAGGAAATTTCTTTTCAATGAAATGATATTGTGATGGAGACCTCAGAGGATCGGCATAGATTAACCTCAAATTTTCAAATTTCCTGCCCTAAAGTATATAAAATAATCTATTAATCCTACGAGATCTCCGTTACACAAATGCATTAATCGCCTCAGTAATGATAATTTCAAAATAATTTTACAGATAACATTAATAAGAACTCCTTTGTTGCCGATGACTTAAAGGATTATTAACATCGCAATAAATAATAGCGAACCAAACAATTCAACTACGTAAGCTTACATGAAATTTGATGTATGTACCCTACATCTTATAAACAGATTAATAATGATAAAAAGCATAGCGTTTATTGCTCTTCAAGAGATTACAATCGGTAAGATAACATGAAGCACATGGTGAAATATATACATTATCTTGTTATTAGATTAGATCTTCGTATTTCTCGTAACAGAAAAAAATAAGTAAACTGGAAGACGAGAAAGACCATTCTGTAATACAAAGACTGGCGTCGGGAACTAACTGCGACGACTTCGAAATGGTATATATCTGATTTAATATTGTGTATTTTTACTTATATTTTTTATGAGCTACTTTTTTATTAATGATACAGTTACTTTTTAATAATTCAACTGTATTTTGTATAGCATTGGGGTGTAATTCTTTAAATTAGGGAAAGGTATTTTATATTGTTATTATTTTGTAGAACAGGGGTTCTCAACATTTTATAGGGTGAGACACATTTTTAAGAATGGTTATTTTTGCGACTCATTTTCCTGTAATAGCAACATTATTTTGCAAAATATTACAGCTAAACATTTTCAGTCCTAATATTCCAAAATTCCAAAATTTAAAAATTCCAAAATTTAAAAATTCAAAAATTCCAAAATTTAAAAATCCTAAAATCCTAAATTTTCAAAATTCAAAAATTTTAAAATAGTAATAGCAATAATAGTAAGATTACAAAATTCAAAAATATCAAAGTCGAATTAACTTGATTGGCATAAACGAAGCAACATTATTCACTGAACCAACTACAACCCCTCTTACCGGTAAATTATGCGCAATAAATAACTCAAATCACAAAAGGGAAATGTTCAGTCATATGTGATGGCTAGAACAATTTGGGATAAATCAGGAAAATGATCCAATTTGTATCAAGGTGAAGAACACTGTTATCTTTTATCTCACAATCCTTGATTTATGAACTCCACAATTGTCGCAATTGAATTATGTTTGAGAATTCCTTCGATGTGTGCTGAAGTACTATGAATTTCTGCGCTGTAATTATTACACGATGCTGGATAGAAACGGGCACAATAAAAGACAGTATTATACGAAGTTATAAGTACAATGACTCACAATACACCTTCATGTGAGAATAACATCTATTTTTGTGGTATAATTATATTTCTATTGTACGGGAACATAGCAAATTAAACATTTGCACAGCATATTAGAGAACAAAACATGATATCACCCATTCTTTTAGAATTCACAAGTGTTAACCCGTTAACTGGGGTACTAACTAACTCGCATGGACAAGTCATTGGAATTTTACAATTTTTTTATGATTCGTTTGAAAAAATCGCGAAACTAGAGTCTTTAATTTTGGGGGACTTTTTTGTCGATTTGCGTTTTCGAAATAAAAATTTATGAAATATTTTTTAATCTTTGAAACAAAATAACTTCGAAGGCACCCCTAAGCGCTCAATTTTACCAGTTCAGCAAAGGAACGAAAATTTTTATGAATAGCTTAATCAAACTAATAATAAATAATTAAGACTTCGTAACAATTTATTCTTAGTCATTATATTCGATTAAAGGCCGATAGCATACGTCCTTTTACTTTTCGAGTAGTGTGGTGTTATCAGAAGATTGATCGATGACATTATCTCACACATTTTGCAGTTAGATTCCATTGAACGCTTCTGTTTAGACTTCTTGTCACATTTAAGTGTTTGAAGATCGAGTTACAGTAGACTCTCGTTATATTGCCCCAGAGGAGTGTACAGAGGAGTTTATTAGTTTTTCTCGGTTTTGAGAAATTAAATATATTTAACTTGAAACTTCAAATTTATACATTTTAAATATTAAATGTCTAACTTTTAAAAGCGGCATTATAACGAGAGTCTACTATATGTGTGAAAACAGATGCTCGACTAATACAAAGATCTTGAATCAGAAATTGCAATGAGTCTGTGTATTTGTGAGAGTTCATATAAAAGCGGCAATATAATGAGAGCCTACAGTAAATATCAATTATGCATTCTCAAGCGATATAAACGACAATCTTGTTTCAAGCAAAATTGTCCGAGTGCGTGAAACTTTAAAAAACTTGCGGCATTATAACGCGAGTACACCGCAATAATCAACACATTCTTTACCGGCACAAACAGCTATCTGTTTTTATGAAAAGTATATACGAATTCTGTGTGTGTAAAAGTTTAAATAAAAACGGCAATATAACGCGAGTTTACTAAATACGTAAACTACACATCTTTGACAAATAGAAGTGGATAATCTTGAAGAAGTTATTGATGAAAATTGTGTCTGTGAAAGTTCAAATAAAAACGGCGATATAACGAGAGTCTACTGCACACGTAAACTACGCTTCCTCGAGTAACAGAGATGACGATCTTACTTGAAGAAGAGCTTATTAAAAGAAGCTGTGTGCGTGCAAATTCAAATAAAGGCGGCGATATAACGAGAGTCTACTGTACACGTAAACTACAGATCCTCGAGCGATCTTCCTTGAAGCGGAGGTCATCAACGAACCTGATTGCAACGACCAATAAATTTCGAATCACGTGAATCTAGAAGTATCGAGAAAGTAGGAAAACTAGCCGTAAAATCCTTAATAGAGTCGGATTGGACTGTTCTCCAGTGACGTAGCGGCATTAAAGGGGAAGGGGAGACGAAGTTACGGCAGAAACTGTCGAAGAAGCACGACGCATTTAAATGGCCGGTCGCGTGTTGCCGCGGATTCAGTTTCGTCGTCGGCTTCTCGAAACCGGATTGAATTTCGTGTTTTTCACCTGTGCACCAACCCACGTTTGTCAATTCCACCCACTGTTTTACAACAGTTTTCTCCAAGGACTATAAAAAAAAAAAAGAGTTTCAAGAAACACGTGCACGCGTGACGTACTCTCCACTTTTATGGCCTTTCTCGTAATTTCATTTGTCGTGCAAACCATGTGCCGCGGATGCAAGAACAAGTAACTCTCGTCACGGGACGATTTTGAAGAACCTGAAGAACGACTGTGAAGGTGACGATTGGAGTGTAACGGATCTGATCGTTTACAACGTAGGATTTTAGGTGAGTACTTCTTGGGTTTCAGTTATGTTATGCGTTTGACATGTTTGTATTATGAGACACGCTTGTATTGTAAGAGCTAACGTAGAAATTAATTACTTCATTAATTATCCGGCGTGTACTATGTGCCTTTTGTTTGATAAAATTCGATTATTTTTGATGACTTTGGATTATGCACGCACTGAGGCTATTATATTACTTTTCAGTATTTATGACCGAGATGAATTATTAATCAGTAGATTATAACACCTATTACTTTCGGTTTATACTCGATACTAAGATTGTTGTAGATACCGTACCAGTTTTCAATTTTGGGAAAAAATATGTAAATTTGAAAATTTCTAAACTTCTAAATCTTCAGGTTTCTAAATTGAAAAATTTTCAAATTTCTGAACTTCTGAATTCTCAAATTTCTAAATTTCCAATTTTATAAATTTCAAAATCCCCAAATTTATAAATTTTCAATTTCATAAATTTCAAAATTTATTGTATTCATTGTGTAACAAATGTTTGGTACAAATTTCTAGAGAAAGAAACGAAGTACACTATCTTGTATACGTCTAAGAACATTATTTACTGTCTTATTCAAATTTCCAGCAATGACCGAAAGCGAATGAAATTCATTATATCTAATATGTATATTTTTACATATGTGCACGCGACATTATAAAGAAAAAACCGGTTCCCGTCGTTATTACTTGAATATACCTACTTTGATTAGAATAATCTAGCCACGTGTTTGAATGTTGGGGAATTTATGTTTATGTTATGAGTTATGACACTCTCGAAATATCAATAGTTAGGGAATACTGTATCTCCTAAACGGGACGCCGTGTTAATTATACGAAATACCGTATTATTGACCGAAAAAAATTAACGATGAAAAAAGTTTGTATTGTGCTTTAATCCATTATTATTTAGTAACTGTTATTATTACAAAATCGAGAAGAATTTTAATATTATTATCATAAAAATTTATATACTTATAATATAATATATAATTATATATATAAATTATATTATATATTTAACGTAATAAATTGTAATGTTTAGTAACATTCATTGTTACATAAAATAATTTTTTGATTTGCATTTAATGTGTAGTTTATGAAAGTTCTTATAATATTATAGAAAATTATCGATTTTGTTATCAATATTCATACATAATTCATATTACTATGTACAACATTAAGAATACCATATTTTATTCATTTGCTTCGGTATATAGGTTATATAATACAGTATAATTATTATGTTAGTAAATAAAATTTATAAAAAAATTAATGAATTAATTAGTAAGAAAAATTAGTAACGGACTTGAATATTGAATATTAACAAAATAATACTTTAATCAAATTCTTAGAATAAAATTAACAGGATGTATAGCATTATAAAAGAGCAGTAATCACATCTGCGGAGATAAATATTGAAGATTGCTGCATCGTGATCAATTCACTCAATTATCTTTGATAAATATAACTCCTGTAATTACGAACCGTTATTCCTATTTGATATTGATACTATGTAATGTTCTTATGATGTTTTTAAATAGTTTTGTAAACAAGAAAAATCTGCATCTATTAAACATTTTATTTAACAATAAAATCTATTTAACATTCATAAAGAAATATTAATAATTAATTCACGCTTTACAAATATAAAATATATAATAATTTTTTTATTGAAAACCATTAACTAGTATGTACAAATATTACTTACTGTAATATTTACAGTTAATAATTAATAATAATTAACTGTAAATACCAAACAATAACTATAGATGTGCAAATATACACACGTTGTTAAAATATGAATAATTTACTGCATTTATTTTGTAACAATTTTTTTAGACCAATGACTACGAAGAACAAATGAAAATAATACCCGATAATTATCTTCATTATGCGCGACGTTTCAACCCTTATTTGGATTCGTTTGAAACACTGATTTATGTCGAAGAATAAATCTGACGCAATACGTGTAAATCTTGCATAAGTTGAATTAATTTTACAAATTCTCAAAAGTATATCTCAAATTTAAAAATGAAGAAATTTAGAAATTTAAAAATTTCTAAACTCAGAAGAATTTCTAAACTTCTTTTAAGTTTTGAAATTTACTCACCTCTAAAATCAGGAACCCTTAAAATATAAAAAGTACGAATAAAAGATACTTACCTTCCATTAAAGTACAAAACTCGGAATTATTAATAATAAAAGAATACAATTAAATACAAAAGAAAATCTGTTATAAATATATCAGTAAATATCGAACGAAAATGTTTTTTTTCTTGTTATTCTCCACACCCAAGTCAGTTGTCATGGACGACATGCGATACAAATGTTTTCCACGTTAGAATTTGTCGATTTAGAATCTAGATCGTACTCGTTTGATTCAATCGTTCCTATCGAAGCGCACAAATCAAGTTCAGAATTTAACAGCACGATCATTGATTGAAACCGATTGCGAAAGGTACAAGTATTATCTGACCTAATGATCTATAGCGTTTCTATAATAGTCTCTCTACTACAATGCACTTCTTATTGCTACTAAATCCAGAGTTATTGCTTCGCAATCAACTATCGTGTTAAAGCGATCAACACCATTCGAGATACACTGTCAGTTACATTATATATATTTATAAAATAATACCCGTTTATATAACATAATTGTTTGCTTTTTTCATTGGAATCTAATGACAGAGTCATTTAGCTTCGTCCAGAATCTAGTACCTGGTAAAATAAATCTGTAACGACTTTTTTCACAAGAGCATAAAAAGCTAGAAATAAATTGAAAATGATTTTAGATCATTATATTTATCCATCATTATTTACTTTAATATATTAAAATAAGCTTCTTACATTTGAACAAAATAAATTTTTGAATGAATAAGAAAAAAAATTGAGAATGGAAAAAAATAATATGTTTAAATAAGCTAATATTTATTTATTTTTCCTACTAATTTTTTCATGAAAAAATTCAGTTTCCGGTTTTTAACACACACCAAGAGATAATTGTCTAAAAGTAGTTTGAATATCTTCATGTTCATAAAGGTTTCATTTAAATAATATTTTATAGTATTATACTATAAAAAAGTATGTTTTTTCCTCTTACACTCTTCTCTTTTTGTGACGCACAAATATTTTTCTATTTCTTCCTTGTAATCTTAAAAAACTCTTTCTTTATAATTCCTACTTCCTACAATTTTATCATTATTTTTTTCCTTCTCTTTTTTATCATTCTAAGAAATACTTCTTAGTAAATGTTATTTCCTTTTATAATTTCATAATTATTTTTTCCTTATAGCAAGAAAGATATCTTTTTATAATTACATATCTTTGAATGTACTTTATTTAATTTATTTGAATATTGACTTCCAATACGTAGGACATCGTACTTACCATAGACACATCTTTATGGTAATTACATAGTTTATGGTTATATGAACGTATAACCTCAACAACGTAACAGGTTTCGTTAAATTATATAAAATCGTATCGTTAAGTGTATTTTCAACGTCCTGTTATTAACCATGCAAAACAATGAGAATCCAGAACTATTGAAGGTGAGCAATCTTAGGCAGTATACATTTCTCTAATTTCTCGTAAAGACATTCATCTTTATTGTGGTATTTAGAGCTGCAGTTAAAGTTAAGCTTTTAAGTAAGATGTCGAGAGCGCACGTGCCACGGAATAGATCGTGTTAACTCTTATTACACATATGTACCGTCTCCTTCCTATTAAAGGAAGCATAACGTTGAAACTGTAGCTTATTTGCAAGAGATAAGACGACTGTTTGAACATTTATTGCATGCACATTGATCATTCAGACATTAGTGCATTTTCCTTCGCGAGAACCGGAATTAAAACGTTCCGTTTCTTTTGATCGCGGATCATGTTTTGTTCCTCAAGTTTTGTTCGAACAGACGTTTTCTTTCGATCATTATTTCATTTAAGCATTATCAACTTTAATGAATTTATTTTCCAATATGCATATTATCCAAATATGCATATACATATTAAATATGGAATAAATTACTGTTACTTAATAAGTTCGTAATGCAAATGCAAAGAAATATTACAAAATAGCATTACTTACTGATAATATAAAATGAAAAATTCACAGGTTATTCGCTATTTATTTAAGTACTAAATATTCGGATTTTTAATTGGAATTTTATGTCTGATTACATTCGTCTATATTCATTAAGTCAGTTAACGATAAAATTTTTATTGTTTCTTTACATACGTTCATTTTCAGTATAAAAGCTATGCAGTAAATAAAATATATGATAAAGTTATATACGTTTAGAAAGTATTGATATTTGAAATTCAGTGCACTGAGAAATTGTTTATGGGGTTATAGAATTTAGGGACTTCGGAAATTGAAAATTTTGTAATTTTGAAAAGTAATCAATTACTTCAAAAACCTGTGCTTTTCCCATAAAAGTTAAACACGTATATAGATAGTTTTTGAAGTGACAGTCCGATAACTGGTATCACATGGTTATCCCCCTACAAGCTCCTTGCTCGAGGGCATATACGCTCGGGCATTCAAGGCGATTTCAGTGACAGTTCTATCAGCAATTAGCATACAGTATAATTTCTGGGCGAACATTTAAATGAGACGTGTCGTGAGCTATTCGAGTGTATCGCGAACGGATTTGCATGAAAAACAATGTTATAATTGTATGTGCAGCCACGCGATTCGCGCCAGGTATGGGGATCCCCAGTACCGGCTTAAAACCTTTAAAAGCCCCAACCTAACCTGACCCTTACTCTTCAACGTACGTATGTCAGTACGTCATTGAAAATTAAACACATGACTAATTAACCTGTGTTCAAATATTTTATCCCCAATATTACATAATAAAATATATCACGTATATTACATTTTTAAGTCATGATAGGGATGATGTTAATTGTACACAAAGATGTAATTACACGTCATTAAATTTGTAATACAGGATGTAAAGAAAAAGCTTCAACTGCGAAATTTTATTTATTTTCTTGAAAAATAATAATGATTTTTACATAGAGAATTAAAAATAGAATATTAAGGATATAAATTATCCATATTATTTCTAATTACTGTAATAAATTAATTGCAAAGAATGTAGTAATACGTCATCAACACCTGTCAGTGACGCATTTCATCATAAGTGCGCCGGAGAAGTACCTTTTCAATTAGATCCAATTGCCATATTTAAGATTACCAAACGTTTATTTTTAGATAAGAAGTTCCGGAACTGACTTTTTTGGATGAAATGAACTTGTGATTTTTTTAATTTTCATTTTTTTTTGTATTATCCTCTTTTTTTCTATGTTTTTCAACTGAAAATCCTGCGATCAGTAATACTAATCTCATGAAACGCGTTACTCAGTTTACAAATTTGAAATTATTGTATTTTTAACTTTCCGAATGGATAAATCCAAAACCATCAAATTTTTTTATTTCTAAATTTGTCAAATTCAATTCTTCAGTTTCCAATTCTTCAATTTTCAATTCTTCAATTCTTTAGTTTTCAATTCTTCAGTTTTTAATTCTTCAATTTTCAATTCTTCAATTCTTTAGTTTTCAATTCTTCAATTATTCAATTTTCAATTCTTCATTTTCTGAATTTCTGTTTTCCTAGGTTCTTAAATCCCCAAACTTCTACATTTCTAATTCGACAAAATGCCCAAATTTACAAATTCACAAATTTGTAATTTGTAATCCATAGATCCCTACATTTCTAAATCTGCGTATTTTCAAATTCTTAAATCCCAAGATCCAAATATCTCTAAATCTCTAAATTCTCAAATCCCATATCCCTAAATCGCCAAATCTCACATCTCCAAACACCGATATTCGAAAACCCTAAGCTCCACACTCGACGAACATCTGTCCCGTCGACCAATTACACACATACACACACGCTTACAATCAACGATTACCATGTAATAGATTTTCAGATTCAGAAAATTTCTGTGGCCTTCCCCTCGATGTCCCAAGCACGTGCTCATTTTGCTTATTGATTAATCCAGCACTGGAAATGTCTGGTAATGGGAGAACCGCGTGACACGAGGTTGATTCAAAAGCACGTGAGCACCCAGAATGACTGGTTGCGTGAGCGAATCATGTGATACGAACGTAGTAATGCTTTTTTTTTATTTTCATGTTCCTTCGTTTACATTCCACCTGTCTCGTAAACACCACGGTGAAACACCATCCCACCGACGCCTGCGATTTCTCGATTAAAACGGATCAACGCTTGCAACATTATAACACTTCCTTGAAAATCGTTCGCAAATATCATTGTTACACTTTTGTTCTCATTGACAGCGTTATCTCGAGTGTGTGCGTTCACATCGGGCTGATTAACGATACATTCAAACTATCCAAGGACTTCGGCAACCACAACTGGGTTAAAATGACTTTATTTCTCTTACTTTTTACTCGTTTACATACTCGGTGCGGTTAAGAACGCGTACAGAAATTCCTAAGATTCATTGCTGATTTTTGGAAATTGGCACTTTTTATATTTAGAAATTTAGGGATTTAGAGATTTGGGATTCTAGGGATCCCAATAGGAAATTTGGGAATCTAGGGATTTAGGGATTTTGGGTATTTTCAAATATGGAGGTTTGGAAATTTGGAATTTAAATTGAGGAATTTGAAAATCTCGTGATTTAGAAATTTAAGAATCTAGGAATTTGAGGATTAGGAATTTAAAAATTTGGAAAATTAAGGACTTGAGGATTCAAAGTTTTAGGGATTTGGGAATTTAATAATCTAGAGTTATTAGTAATTTAGGGATTTTAGTAATCTAGTATTTTGGTAATCTAGGAACTTATAAGTATGGAAATTTGGGAAACTGCGGATTTGTTGATTTGCAGATTTGAAGATTTGGAAATTTAGAAATTTGGGAATGTAGGAATATGAGAATTTGGAAATTTGAAAATGGGAGATTTGGATATGAGAAATTAGATATTGGAAATTAGAGAGTCGGCAGATTAAAAATTACAATAATATTGTGAATTTCTTCAAATCTAGATTGCACTCATCCTCAAATAAGATTAACTTCAAATTGATCATTTTATTTTTATTTACCAAACCTCTTGGTGCAACAGGCTTTTCCCGATTATCTCTTTGTCCACACACAGTTTCTACGAAAGAAACTGATAAGAACATACGGTATTGCACTCAGACATAAATCATTGCCTTTGCAAAATTTGTCGTTAAAAAAATAGTTTGCGTTATAACTTATGAAGTGATATTTGAATAACAATTTAGAACTCCATATATCGTAGATTTAGTGAATGAACATAAAGAAATAATTATTCCGTTACGTGAGTAATTTACATAAAAAAAAATTCCATATCCTTGAAGAATTTAGGTAAAACAGATAAATTAATTTATGAGGGTCTATTCTTATACTATTGTTTGTGTAACGTATTCACGTACGCACATTTTCAATTTTAAACAATAGTTGTACAATTGTTTAACACGGTCTTATTTAACTGGGACTTCATTATGGTAAATCAAGTGTTCTGTTATCACTGTACCTGAGGTAAATGTTATCTGTTACTACCTTCGTAAAGTTGACACGTTTATGAACACACGGTTAACAAGAACATTATTATTTTTACAGTTAATAAAAACTTTGTTAACACGAGGTCGAAGTGAAACATTCAATATTTGTTTAAAGATGTTCTCTTCATCGACCGCTTGATTCAATCACTTGAAAAATATTCGTTTGTATTATCGCGGGCTGTATCGGGAATTTCAAATATGGCGCCCAATTTAAAAATGTTATAAATACAGATAGTTAAATTTAAAACTAAAATTCTTTTATACTGTTATCATGTCATCTGACTACATATAAATGTAAATAAATAATGTTAAATAAATAGTAATGCATTGAATATAAATGATAATTCACCAAATATAAATAAATAGGGAAGGGGTCACTATTCTTAACCTAAAACAAAACATGTAAATAATATGCGTATAATTGTTAATGACTATAACGCTTTGTTGCACAACCATTTTAATTTGACTAAATTATTGCTAATGAAATATAACTAGCATTTTGTTGTTACATACCGATATTTAAGTTCGCATGTACGACGTATAATATAGTTCGCTAAATATTTGTCAGTTTACCAACTAATACATGCTCGGTCAGTGGAACTCACTTAACCGTCATTATTTGCCATGTGCGTTTTCACGAAACACGTTTAGTTACCTAATACTAAGTATACTGATAGTATACTGTATCAGTACGATGCACTTTTGAAACCTTACATTTCAAAATGAAATGTTGACCTCCATCAGTATTTATATCCTTAATAATTATTGGTTACATCATTAATTATTTTATCGTTGACACGTTTATTTTCACTGAGGTTAATATATTCCACTTTCACTACTGCAAAAATAGTTATGTACAATTATTATAATACAAATGTGTCTTACTATTTCATATTTTTTGTTTCATTGTCGAAACGTTTACAATCAACGAGGAGCTAAACAAACGAATTATAAGTCCTGACATCGTAAATCATAATCCATACGACAAATATAATTTATCGTTAATTAAGCATTCTTATTCACATGACACGTCGGGTTTCGTAACGAGATTAAGAAGACCACAACGAAAGATATCTATAGTACATCTTTATTATTCGTAACACGGAAAACTTTCGTGTAACAATATATACCCGTCATTTGTAATTACTTTTTAACGATTCCACCAGAAGAGATATATATCTGTTGGATTCTGTTATTTGGACGTTTAATTACCGATAAATGTGCTTATCGCTGTAATTACAACTATCACGACAAAACATTTTCAACGAAATATGACTTGATCTGTCCGTTAGAAACCTGAATTCACTGTTACGACGTAATACTTAAGATAGGCGCTTGTTCACGATCATATATTTAACAATGTTTTTTGTTATATTTGTTACTTGGTAAATTCAAATATACGTAACAAAATGTAACTTATTTTAAAATAATTATTTGTAAAAAAATAAACAACTGAATTTGTAAAAATATAAAACTGGTATTGTTAAAATTTTTCCTTTACTACCTTTTTCTGTTCCTAACTGTTTTAAATGCTTGGACTAGTTATTAGAAACACTCGAGTTGTCGATTCATACGTTGGAATTAATGGTAAATAGTTCAATAAAGACCCATAAATAACGAGTGTAGCGTGCACGAAAGCACGTATGCAACTGTTTTAACAAACTTAGTCCAATCAATTTCAGCTAAATAGATCTTAATTGATAAATACCAAATAATGCCAATATTATTCTGTGTCGACACTGTAAAACTACTTAAAATTAGATTGATCAAACAAAAATTATCAATAATTTGAAATAGTAGTTTAATTTCTATATTTAGTTTGAATGTTTCTTTGGAAAAACTGAGAACTATAGAAAAATATTAATTGTACCAAATTCATTGCAGTATCCAAAATAGTTACACTAATTATGTTAATTATATTTGCACATTACAAATACAATTATACAATGTTATACAATATTATTTGTTTTTATTGTACCAACAAATAGAACTTAATAAATGTATTTAGAATATGTAATGTGAATTAATTGAAAATGTTTGATTTTCAGGATGAAGAAATCAAACGATACAGGAGGTGTAAATCAAAATAATCAGTCTGGAGCATATGTGAATCATGCCCTGAGTGTGTCTGAGGATAGTTTAAATCTTGATCATTCAAACAACTCTCAAAGTCTACACAATTCATATGAAAATCGAGAAATACAAGGTTCCTCGGATTTTATTTGTAAGTATATTTGAGTGTATCATCAGCTACCTTTGGTTAACCTATGCCTGTTAATCTAACACATGATCAACAAATATATTCTATTACATTTGTATGTTTCACAATAGCATGCTCTCCAAATGAAACACTTTATCATTGTCTCCTTGAATGGTTATCATCAACTGATCTATTAGTTTGTTTACAATCAAACGTAGAATTATAGGTTTCATTAAGTGGGCAAATACGAAAAGCTAAACAACATTGTTTTGTTTTTAGTGGTCACAGAATCTGGAGATGATGAAATTCACCATAAAGATAATTTTGCACATTCAGTATGGAGATACGTTAAGCGACGATGTAGATCGATTTGTACAAAGAAAACTGTTTACAAAAGACTGCCAATTTTAAACTGGTTACCCAGGTACAATGCACAAGATGCAATAGGTGATCTTGTTGCTGGTATTACTGTAGGTTTAACTGTAATTCCACAATCGTTAGCGTATGCTAATGTAGCGGGTTTGCCACCCCAGGTATAATCAATAAATAATTTGTTCATAAATGCAATAAGAAGTTAGCAGATGATAAGATTTCTAGTAAGCAATATTATATTTTACAGCATGGATTGTACGGTAGCATTTTAGGCTGCTTTATTTATATCATATTTGGGTCTTGTAAGGATGTGCCAATGGGACCCACAGCTATTATTTCCTTGCTTACATATCAAACAATAGCACATGTTGATGCACGAGTACAATATGCAATACTTCTTTGCTTCTTGACTGGAGTAGTAGAATTATTAATGGGTATATTTGGTCTTGGTAAATATTATTCCAAATAGAAACTATTTAAGAATTGTTTGGTATAATACCTAATCCTAATAACATTTATTTCAGGATTTTTAATTGATTTTGTATCGGGTCCTGTTAGTTCAGGGTTTACATCAGCAGTAGCTTTAATAATTGTTACTTCACAACTGAAGGATATCCTTGGTGTTCCTGCAATGGGAACACAATTTCTAGAAATGTGGGACAGTCTTGCTAGGCATATACACCAAACTTCAGCTTGGGATGCTACACTTGGATCATCTTGTATAGCATTCCTACTACTCTTCAGGGTAACTACATTATCATGTTAGTACAATAATAAGTAATATAATATTGTTATTTCATTATACATTTCTTATTTTGTAGCTTCTAGCATCGTACAGTATTAGGCCTAAAGATAAAGAACAGGACAATTCGAAATATCGCGTTATAAATAAAATCATTTGGTTAATTGGCACATCACGAAATGCGCTTCTAGTGATTATTTGTGGTTGTTTAGGATACAGTTTCAGCACAGATAGCCCCTTCAAATTGGTTGGTAAGATAAACTCATCTCGATCACTTTTCAATAAATATATGTATAATTAAATACTTATTATTGCTACATATGTTAATTTTTTTTGTAGGATTCATACCAGGAGGTATGCCGGCAGTAAAATTACCACCATTTGGTTATGAAACAGACAATGAAACAGTGACTTTTGCTGAAATGGTTACAAATTTAGGAAGTGGTATTCTCGTTATACCACTTATTTCGTTAATGGAAGACATTTCTATTTGCAAGGCTTTCTGTAAGTTTCACTACTCTGTCATGTGTCAATATAAGTATGCTGAAAATATGTTTTGTACATGTAATAAAAGAAAAGGATTTTGCATTTATTTCAGCAACTGGAAAATCAGTTGATGCAACACAAGAATTAATAGCACTTGGAATGTCAAACATTGGTAATTCTTTTGTTCAGGCTTTTCCTGGTTCAGGGTCTCTTAGTAGAAGTGCAGTAAACAATGCATCTGGAGTTAGGACACCAATGGGAGGCATTTATACTGGTACTAATTTAATAATTTATTGTTGCTATTTACTGCTTAAACTGAACAAAAATATAATAAATCTTGATCGATTTATTTTAGGTATTTTAGTAATATTAGCTCTTCTCTTTCTTACACCATACTTCAGTTACATCCCAAGGGCTACATTAGCAGCAATTATTATAGCTGCTGTAATATTCATGGTAGAAGTCAAAGTTGTAAGGCCAATGTGGAGAACTAAAAGTAATTTTCTAATTTGATGTAAAAATTAAGTAAGAAATTTTTACCGATTTTATAGAAATGAACACAATTTTTTTTACACTATGACCATTTTGCAGAGTCGGATTTAATTCCTGGAGTAGGGACGTTCATTGCATGCTTAGTGCTGAAATTAGAAATTGGAATTTTATGTGGTATTGGAATAAATATTTTATTTATTCTATACCATGCAGCACGACCAAAGATATCTGTAGAGAAGCTTACTGTACGTATATTCACTTTTTGATTTGTTAGTTAAAATTGACATAACAATTTTCTTCTACTATAATATCTTATTATTTACACATGCTTAATATGAGTATAAAAGTACTAATATGTGATTTATATATTTTAGACTCGCCACGGTACTCAATATCTGATGTTAACACCAGATCGATGTTTAATTTTCCCGTCGGTAGATTATGTCAGAAATTTGGTAACAAAATACAGTCAACGTGCTGGAACTGTGGCAACTCCAGTTGTAATTGATTGTTCTCATATTTATGGTGCAGATTTTACTGCAGCCACAGTTATCGAAACTTTAACTAAAGATTTTGCCGAGAGAGGTCAACCACTGTTCTTCTATAATTTAAAACCTTCTGTTTATACAGTATTTGAAGGAGTTGCATCAACTGACTTCGTTGTATACTATACTCAGGAGGCGCTGGACGACCTCCTAAGAGATAAAGGATACTTAAAACAATAAAATTCACTAAATAGAATGTGCTACTTTTGTAAGCATTATATTATATTAGTATGAATTGAATTACCATATTATTCGTATTAACAGTAGAACTGGTTGTTAAGTAATGTCTTTCTTATTATAGATTTTATAGTAATAAGTATAACTCATTTTTTTTATCACTCTCATTGATTTTCAATGAATCATAATAAGCATCATTTTATATTTAAGAATGCATTTTATATTTAAGCAATGTAATATTGTTATTAAATATATCACAGTATAGATATTTTTAATGAATCATTTTTTTATGTATTATTAAAGAAATTCTTATTGTAAATCTTTATCAACGTTCATTCTCATTACCTGCATCTAACAAACATAATAACAATGCAAAAATAAATGTTATTTGTTAAGAACTATTAATGCTATCTTTACCTTTATTTGTTATTATATATGTGTATGTATACACCATAATTTATTGTAAATTATATTGTTTTAATAGTAGAAATAAAATTCAAATTACATTAAATAAAGAAAATAATTCATATTTTATGAAATATTTTATTAAATATTTTAAAAACCTTTTATTTTCTTGCTAACTCTCAAAAATAATACAAAATAAATGGATTATATGAAACATAGAATTTTTATTTTGCGTTTTTTTGCAACTAAACCTAGTAATGATACTATTTGGGAACAAGTATTAGGACAAAGATGTAAAACAGAGATGCATACTTTAAATTTTTTATTATTAAATCAAATCAGAAATAATTTTATTCATTTTCATGAGAACGTAACCTTGCACTGGCATTAGTTACACGAATAGAAAGTTGTTGAGCACGTTCAACAATGCTTTTACGTTTTTTACTGCTTACACCATGGGCAATTTCAGCACAAAACTTACGATTCTGCATCATTAAAACTTCTAATTCCTACAAGTTATAGAAAAAGCATGTCAGTACTATCATACTTCGTTAGATTTAATTAAAATATTGTTATTCTAAACATTTTTATAAAAGAACTTAAAAAATGTTGCATGTATCAAATTAAGTAATATATTATTATTTCTAAAAATTTTTCAGAATATAATCTATAATTATAAAATAACTTGAAGTATAACAGTGTTTCATTTTTATCCATGCTTTTATGTTAATAAATTTGAATTACAGTATAAATACTGTAATAAACTTATTCTTACCTTAACATTATGTACCAAAACTTTTCTAAAACCAGTGGGTAGCATGTGACGTGTTTTCTTGTTGCTTCCGTAACCAATGTTGGGCATCAAATACTGTCCCTTGAAGCGCCTACGAACTCTGTTGTCGATACCTTTGGGTTTACGCCAGTTTCTCTAAACAATTGTTGAATTAACATTATACAATTATTTCCAATTCTTTAATCTGGTGCCGCAACAGAAACAGGCAGTTTAATGTTACAATTGACAAATACGTATAATCAATATTGTAAATAACAAACCTTCAATTTGCTATATCGGTCACTTTGATGACGAATAAACTTCTTCGTCCTCTTCTTGACAATCGTCGGCCTGTACACTGGTCGGATAGCCATTTTTGTAATATATTACAAAACTGAAATTAAAACCATAAATTTTAATCAATTAATGTTTACTTTTGAAACCAATGATGATGGTAACACTACACATTTCCATCATATATAACTTAATTAATATCGTTGTAATAGTAAGTCATTTTGAAAAAATATAATATATTTGATCACATTTTACTAATCTATATTAAGTTAATCTGTATATATTTTGCATCACGAAAGTGATTTTTCAGAAGATTTTGGATTTTCTATAATATCACGTACCGTTCCTTCTAACACACCAAAGGAAAGAGGTTATGTTGAATCCGGATGCAGAATTTGTTGTGTTAAAGTGCCATCTAGCGATAAAAGAAGTAAAAACTTAGCTGATTTATATATCTGCAATTTGTATTGCACAAAGAAAATTATCTGACAAAATTATTATATCTTTTGTATTGCTTTAAGCATTATCTGGTATCGATTTCAAACTTAGATATATATTCTTTTTGTTTTTACAAAAAATAGTGATGAAATATATTGTGCACTTCATATATGATACAAAATGATGCAGTGCAATTTAAATTAAAGGAAGAAGATTAAAAAGATAGAATTAGTTTCCACGTACAGTTAATTCTAAGAAATAACTGAATAATTTTATTGATAATCTCAATCATATGTCGTCTCAAATGACCAATAAGATAAAACTACTATTCATGATTGATGCACATGAAAAACCAGGATATGACACTGCGAAAAGTTACCAGACACAGTCTGCTATAACTTTTCTGTCAAACTAACGCGTTCTTCGATGTATCCGTGTAATGAGAGTAATGAATATGTAAATGTGACGTAAAATGTCTTTACCACGGTGTTTCATTTAAAATATCTGGAAAAATGTAATATATGCAGGTAAAGGATATCAATGTTAATACAGTTCTCATATAATTTCGTATTTTTAATGTATGTACAAAATTAAAAGTACTAATCGTTAATGTGTACTCTTTAAGGATAGAATATCACAAAATCAAGAGTAACATGTTTACCGTAACGTATTCCACTTAATTAACAAAAATTATTTCTATATTTTTTATTTTTAATTGTATGAATTATGAAAGATACATATTATATGTTATATTGTATGTACTGTATTTTAGCAAATGTTTAAATAATTTTTATAGATAATTTAGATTTATAGAATTAATTTTGACATACATTATTTTCATAAAAAATGTTCTAAAAGAAAATATTTTTGTAAAAGGTGTCATATATAGTTTTAATTTCATTTGACATACTTTTTTTTATCCATGATTCTTCTATTATTTAAAATAATGCCTGAGTAATTTTTATTTTAAAGAAGAAACAAAAATTGTATTTTTTTTTTCTTTTTATGTTTTTAATATATTTTGTAAAATTATATAATCTTTTAATAATTTCATTTACATTTATTCTATTAATATTTTAATTTTTCTGTTATTTACAGCAATATATTTAAATAGAATTGATTGGTACTATGTTGTAAAAAATGCCATCTGAAATTAATGTTAAAGATACGGCTTGTGGGAAAGATAATGGAGGAGATGAGACTGAAGAACACGACAATGAAGGATCCCCAGCTGCTATAAAACATGTGGAAACCACTGCTGTGAAAAGTAGTAGTAAGCAGATATTTGCTTCTGGCATTGAAAATGATTTTATAGAAGAAGCTGAAAGTGCTTCTCTACCATTAGACTTAAACCATGTATCGAATGAAAATGGTTTACAGCAAACAGAAGTAATTGATAATACAAATGATACTAATGCTTCAAATTCTTTTGAAGAGCCAAGTACATGTTCTGAATCAAAATGTAATAGAGAAAGCACGGTTTTAAAGACTGTTGCTACAGCATCTACAGTAGCTAGTGAAAATGAAAATAGTAGTAATGTTTCAAATAAATTGGGTAATGATATTGCGCCAAACTTGAGTGAAAGATTTGCATCATTACCTCATAAAAATTTAACAAGAAAGAAATGTTTTCTGGTCAGTACTGATAACAATCCTGGAAAAGTAATAACTGTTTCAGAACAGTTACCTTTATCCTCCAGAAACATGATTAGAAAGAAACAATTTTTTAGTAAAGATTTACAGTCTAGTAGCACAGAATCGCAATATGAACAAAATACAAGAGATAGGCACAACAATAATGAAAGTGATGTACTTGGTACTAATAACAGGGATTCTATGAAAGATGCCTGTAGTTTACCTTTGGATAGTATAGCTTCATGTAGTTCTAGTGAACAGTCACAATTTCACAATACTTCAATACATGAAGTACACAACAATGAAATTGCCAATGCACATAAATTATTAAATTTAACTGAGAATAATAACAAAAATACAAGTGAAAATTTAAGCAAACTAAATGAACCTGGTAGTTCACATTCTCATACATCAAAAAGTGTGCCAAAATCATCAAATAATTTGGCAGACTTAGTACATTGTAATGATATTTCGAAGAAACCATTTAAACTGCCAATTTTAGAAAATTTACCTGGAACTGCCAGTGCCCATCAAACAGAACTTGAAGAGAATGCTGTTGCACTTTTGGAACCATCATCTTCTAAAGGTTTAGAAATAGAACCTCGATCTTCAAATAGTAGCGATGCAAGTAATTCTGATACAGAATCACAACAAGCAGTTTTAGGTCATAATGGGACCAAAAAGGTGCAGTTTCTTTAACTATATTAAAATGTCCAATTAGTTATTATTATGACAATAGCTAGTTTAGCTTTTTATTATTTTCTGTGTTTAGTGCTATTTATGTGTTTGTAATATTTTAGCTTTTTTATTGAATTATTTAAATTTTAATATTTGGCAAACATATAAATCGATTGATAATACAAAAAATTGTTTATATGAAAATTGCATGATAATGTAGAAAATATGTTCCTGTATAAATGAACTTTTTTGCATTACTACTTTAGAAGATATGAAGGTCAAATTCTCTTTTCTAAATGTAGTTTTTTTTTTTCGAATCATTTGACTGTGCTTTCTCAGAGGAATTCGTTAACCTTTAATATCTACATTCGATTTTAACAGGTTTTCTAGATATAGTGCTTACAAATTTACTAATATGCAATGGATGAGAGTGCTGAAATAGGGTGTTTATTAGTGAATTAGACTAAACATCGTCAACGGGTTATTATATAGCGAGTACGCTATACAGCGTGCAGTTTTTATTCATGTCATAAGTACCACATATTCAGTACTGTCGTTTGAATACATTTGTAAGCGCTGTATTTCGAAAATCGGTAAGATGAGGATATATATTATAAACTGATAAATCTGTTTTGGAAAGCACTATTGAACAATTTGAAAAAAGAAAACATAGTCCATTTTAAAAAACAGAACTTGGCTGTCATATCTGCTTATTATAATAATTTAGAGAGAAGTTGGTATTCCACCTCTGTTATCGTGTCATTTTCAGAAATAAGTTTTTTTATTATCAACAAAAAGATGATCAGACATTTTCCATCAAAATGTAATATATGCGTTTGAAGTACAGTACAAAGTTAGTACACAACAATTTTGGAATATGGATGGTCATCTTATTATAATTATAAACTAACAAAACTGTATCACTTGGACACCTTGTTTACTTCCTTCACATCTATATATATATATATGCATGTGCAATAAAACTTCAATTTAAAAACTTTTAATAATTAATATTACACTCCTTCAAACTTAGAAATTCAATTGTAATATCAACATTATTTATGCCATAATATTTTCTTTCGAACTAGAATTTATCAAATTTATTTTACTTCAGAGGCCATGTGATATGAATGGTATTGTAACAAAAGAAGGTGTGGAATATTATCAATTATGGCGGAGTTCAGAAGGTTTTTCATTTCCGGAAGGTTTATATGAAACGTTGTACCCAAATCCTCCACCACTTCCACCACGGGTAACGCACAAACTTTTACACAGAAGTAATGCTTTGCCAACTGGTCCACCAGAATTACCCAAAAGACATCTTCAAAAATACTCTGCACCTTTGCACCCAGAAGATTGCTTTGGATTTGAAATTGTAGATGTTGATGAAGCTTCTAATTCAAAGGTAATTTAAAGAAATATATATGTGCACCACAGTTAATTGGTAAGTATACATAATAGTAAACTCTATGTCTGATATGTTGTTGTATTTCTGGGTATGAATTTTAAAAACATTCTTTTCTTTTCTGTAAATTATTTATTTTTTTTTTAATTAAACATTGTAAGTTACATATTGTTAAATGTTTATATATTTAATGTAATATTTTAGTCACGAAAAGCTGTTACGAAAAGCATAGCATTATTAAGTTCACCCAGAGCACATAGGCCATTGGAGAGACCAGAAACCGGATTGACAAATCAGATGGAATGTCCACCAACACCTACACATCGCCCTAAACCATTACGTCCATTACCGATGTGCCAAACATCCAATGTACCAGTTTCCTCCGAAGAACCTCTACCTCCATGTAATATTATAAAATTGCAGTAATTTTTAATAATTCTGTAAGACCAAGCAGAACTGAATTAATTAAATGCGTTATTGTTGTAGCATGGGAAGCAAGAATCGATAGTCACGGCCGAGTGTTTTACATAGATCATATTAATCGAACTACGACTTGGCAGAGGCCCAATTTAACAACACGAAACACCGGTTGCGATCTTCGAAGGCAGCAATTAGATCGACGTTATCAGAGCGTTCGCCGAACTATATCTCGGCCAGACAATATTGATCGTGAACCGACTAGCTCGCAATATCCAAACGGGAATAATTTCGAAAATGCTGATCGAGCTAACGAACGAACCGAAAGAAACGACTCTGAACCGTTTGATATTACCATGAGCCCTCCAGTATTGTTTCTGATAAGGCCGGACTTTTTTACAGTATTACATGGTAATACGGAGGCAGTAGAATTGTATAATCGGAATTCCAGTTTAAAACACATGATCAGTAGAATCAGAAGAGACAAGGCAGTCTTTCCCAGATACGAGCATAACAGAGATTTAGTTGCACTGATAAATTTATTTGCTGATCCAAATAAGGAACTTCCAAGAGGTTACGAATCAAAACTTGACAGAACAGGCAAAGTAAATATTATTTAATCTCAACTGAATGATTAAGCTATTTTATGAAAGCGAATCACAGTTTTCAAATGCGTTAATTTAATTTCAGAGATTTTTTATTTGTCACGCCAGAAAAGCAACATCTTTCATCGATCCAAGATTACCTACCGAACCAACACATACTCGGGCATTATTAGACGAAGCACCAGTACCACCGCCTAGACCACAACAATCAGCTATTACAACTGCACCCGAAATACCTGTAGCTTATAACGACAAAGTTGTTGCCTTTTTACGTCAACCCAACATAATGGATATCTTAAAAGAAAGGCACTCGGCATTAGGACAAAATATTGCGCTTCGAGAAAAAGTCAATACCATAAGAATTGAAGGCACAACTGCTTTACAACGATTGGGTCACGATGTACCACTAGCTTTATTGTTAAGGTATAAACCAATATTAACTTTCATTGCAGTAAGAGATAAAGTAACATTAAACGCTGAATTTATGATTGTAGCTTATTCGAGCAGGAAATTATGTCATATGTACCTGGAAATGTGGGCAGATCTCCGCTGGGTAGTCCACATGCTTCACCTGGCTTAACGAGAGCGTCTGCTAGAGCCCCAGCTCCGTATAGGAGAGATTTTGAAGCTAAACTTAGAACATTTTACAGGAAACTAGAAAGTAAAGGATATGGCCAAGGTCCCGGAAAGTTAAAGTAAGTTTATATTGATTTAATATATAAGATCATATACTAACTTGAACTATACATTTTATTTATTTTTTATTTTATTTAGATTACACATTAGAAGAGAGCATCTCTTAGAAGATGCTTTTACTCGCATTATGGCTGCTTCAAAGAAAGACTTACAGAAAGGCAAATTAGTAGTAATGTTTGATCATGAAGAAGGTTTAGATTACGGTGGACCATCTCGAGAATTTTTCTTTCATCTGTCACGTGAACTTTTTAATCCTTATTACGGGTTATTTGAATATTCTGCTAATGATACTTATACCGTGCAAGTATCACCAATGTCAGCATTCGTCGATAATTACCATGATTGGTTCAGATTCTCAGGCAGAGTTTTGGGGTTAGCTTTAGTTCATCAGTATTTGCTTGATGCCTTTTTCACGAGACCATTTTACAAAGCTCTTTTGAGAATACCAGCCAGCCTGAGTGATTTGGAAAGTTTAGATCAAGAGTTTCATCAAAGTTTAATGTGGATCAAAGAGAAAGATATTAGCATTGAACCATTAGAATTGACCTTCTCCGTGACGGAGGAACTGTTAGGACGAGTAGCTGAACGCGAATTAAAACCAGGAGGTAGAAATATTCCGGTAACCGAAAAAAATAAAAAAGAATATCTTGAAAGAGTTGTGCGTTGGAGACTTGAGCGTGGTGTTGCTGAACAAACGGAATCCTTGGTTCGTGGATTTTATGAAGTTGTAGATCCACGGTTAGTATCCGTTTTTGATGCACGTGAATTAGAATTGGTAATAGCTGGAGCAGCCGAAATTGATCTTAATGATTGGAGAACACATACAGAATATAGAAGTGGTTATCACGACGCTCATCCAGTAGTAGAATGGTTTTGGAGTAGCATAAGTCGATTTACTAATGAACAACGATTGAGACTATTACAATTTGTTACTGGTACATCAAGCATTCCATATGAAGGATTTGCAGCTTTACGTGGGTCTACAGGACCACGGAAATTTTGCATTGAAAAGTGGGGGAGACCAAACAGTTTGCCCAGGTATGTACATTTGTGTTAATACCACTGTACTTATAAAAATAACTATAATTTTTATTACTGGTTTGTGATAGATATTTGATCTATTTTTAATGCTGATATGTTTTCAGAGCTCACACATGCTTTAATCGCTTGGATCTTCCACCGTATCCTACACCTGAGATTTTATATGAAAAGCTTTTATTGGCAGTAGAAGAAACAAATACCTTTGGGATAGAATAAAACAAGTTTATTACGATTACAGCAAATATATAATGGTATAACGGAAATATGGAGCTTCATATTATTTAAATGAAGTATCTCATTATGGATGTAAAGGTATACTCGTCGCGTAATTTATCGTTCATAAATAAATGATTGGATTTTTAAGATCATTACAATCAAAACTGTATCAAAATGTAAATATCGAAGAGAAAAAACAGTTGCGCATATTTTGAAAATTTTAAATATTGTATACATGTTGCTGTAATCTATTTATATTATAAAAACTGAAGAATAATTCGGGAAGTTAATGACTTGTATAAAAGAGATTCGATCTATTGGAAAAAAATATTTCAATAAGAATACCAATAATTTTGTTCGAACTTTAATGATTATAAAGATTGTTGAAAAAACGTCATAGATATAGTAAAAAAAAATAATTGAATTTGCAATTAAAACAAAACATGTGACTTATTTAATATAACTTATATACAAATTTTCTTTTCTTTACATTTTGCGAAAATACTCTTAAAAACTTTTTATGAAAATTGAAAAACAAACGGCGCATTTCATAAAAAAAATACGTAGTGCAGTTATAGTAGTAATTTATTCTGTGGTCTACTTAGTTCATAGGTACGATGATGATTTCTAGTCTATATTTTTAAATATTGAATTTGCAGCTATTTTTCTAATGTTTTCAGACATTCCACGTCAATTTATTTAATACTGTCACGATCAGTTTATAATATTGTACAAGAGAATAAGGAAACCATTTATATAACAAGTAATTTTTACTGGAGATGTTTAGGAATATCTCTTCATGAAATATTAGTGCGGTTTATAAACATTTTTCTAATATGTTTTATCTAATTTGTCTTTCAAAAATCAAATATTTATAAAATATAAAAAAAAACCCAATGCATAGACAACGAACATATGAATAGTATATGAAAAATATAAAGTCAATGAAAATAATCGTAATAATTAAATTATTGTTCCAACTTTTTATTTCGCATTTAGAATTAATATAAAAATTTCACAGAACTGTTGTTAATATATAGAATATTTGTTTGCAATTTGTTCTCTCAGTTCTTTAATACTAATTATAACAAAAATATGTGAAAAATATTGTAATGTTACTTGAAGAATTAATGGACATACATGTCCCTATGCTTCAAGATTTACTCTACCTCTTGAACTTTAATCTCGCTTCTGCGGCTTTTCGCAAAAAAATGTTCATCTTTTAATCGTTCAGTCGTTCCTCATCTTTAAAACAAGGAAATATAATGAAATACAAAATAGATACACTGGTTCCTGAAGCTGTGTAAAAAAAAATAATGATACAACCTTGTTTATACAATTTCTAAATTCTGCAATTATAAATGTAATTTGATAAAGTTGTTCGTTAATTAAATAGAATTTGAAACAGATTATTAAATATAAACGAACATTGGCAAAGGTAATGAATTGCTAGATATGAAATATAACACCATTTTTGAATATACAATATTTACCTAACAAAATTTCATTTTTGCGATTCTTTAATTTTATATGGCGATAACGGCGACGATGTTAACAAACAATAATAATCTTAATGTAGTAATTAATAACAACAATATTTATTAAATGGAAATACTAATATTATGTGATCGTTGAACGTAAGTTACACTTTATATTATTTGTAAACTAGTCACGTAGAATAGCAAATTTGTAGACTAATTAGTATATATTGTATACAGGCATTATAATCTTAGATAACTCGATATTTACAATGAACCATGACTGTGTGAGAGCATTCTTTACTTTATTGTTAAAGAAAATAAAATGTGCCTCTTTTGTTATGTTACATTAAACATTGTTATTTTTCACTTATATTTGCCGAACATCTTTTATTTAAAAATAAAAATTATACCGATGATAATATGTTAATTACGGTCAAATAAGTTCATCATGATAAGAAGAAATATCCAGAAAAATTTGGAACTTATCGACTACGTATACCGTGAAAAGTCTAATTTAGTCGTGGTATGTTATGTTATACAATTTTCTAAAAATATGTACCGGAAACTTGTATGATCACGTTTTTTCACCAACTAACTTCAAGTGGAAAATTATACATCACGTTAAATTTTGCATGCCTTTCCTTTCTCGATTACAGTTTTATGTTTAAACAAAACGTTTTACAATTTTATTATAATGTAATGAGAAAAACATTATTGCAAAAGAAATACTACGCATTTTTGATTTATGAAATTTATTTGCATAATGTAAAATCAGTTTATTGTTTCTATTCCATATGTATATATGCAATTCACAAAACAACAAAGTTTCATTTTTTAACGGAAATTAAAACACATTTCTGCCAAAAAAAAGTGTAGTGCAGAGAAATGATGCAATTCCTGCATACGCATGGTGTAAAATCGGTTTGAATCAATAAATGCCAGGCTACGAAGGTCACGACAGGACATAAGAATAAAAATAATGAGGGTACAGAAACATAGCCCGCATCGTAAAAGTAAAAAATCGATGAAGATATTCGTACGGAAGTGATACAAAAAAATTAATGACCATTGTGGTTTCATTTTACAACTCTGTAGCAGAATAGTATACAGGGTATCTTTATAAATAAGGACATTAAAAGTAATAATGAAACCAATCCTATTATTTGATAAATTTATATGATTGATTGCACGTTCATTAATATGTTATTGAGCAGGACTTATTAAACTATTATGAGATCTATTCGCTTGCAATGTTATTTCCCAAGGACGTTAAATTTTAAAGTCTTAAAGTTACAAAATGACAAAGTCCTAAAATTTCAAAGTTCAGAAAATTTCTAAGATTCCATTTTTAAAAATGATAATTTTTGTGACCAGTTTGTTTATAATTTATATTTTAAAAAATAAACAAGGGGTACAATAAAAAATATTACTTCACTACGTAAAAATTGTTCATATTTTAATATTTAACGTAATCCATTCGAGATCAGTTCTCGAATCATTAGCAGATCGGGATCCATATTTTGAAAATCTCTGTATGTCATAGATTGTGGGATTCAGAAACCGAGTTCATCCGATTTTTACCGAGCCGATCCGAAGAAACACACGTATGCGGAAAGATTAAATCAAATTTCGAAACCCCGAAAGTTTCGGGATCCCGATTCACATCAATCAAGATCGTACTAGAAGTTTGCAATCCGCGCTCGATTTCGAAAGTTCGGGATCTCACACACCCTAGACACGTGAGATTTAATGGAAAAGGCAAATAATAGTTAAAATTTGACGAACTTTCGACTCTATCTATTGTTAGTAAAATTTTACGTAAAAAATTAATCAGTTCTAAGTAGGGAGTAACTGCGAGTTGAATTGCGCAAAAATTTTTAATTTAGAAAATTACATTTTGTCCTATTTTTTGGGAGAATCGACCACAGTGCGACGTGTACACAGTCACGGCAACGTATGATATTCGTTGGTGATGTTTCGAGTGCGCAAGTAAGCGAACAAGCGTTGCACGACGCGCGCGCACGTTTAGTCCGCCGCGTTTGCGCTAAAACTTTGCCTAGACTTCTGATCAATTGCTTTTTTAGAGAATCGTATATAATCAAAGATCTCGTTCTAATTTAGTTTAGTGTAGTGATGTATTAAAAGGTAATATCGCCGTAATTATTCTTATCGTCCATGTTCCTTTCCCGGTTCGGTTTAAGCGCAATAGTCGATTCTCACCTTTGCACACGCAAATCAGTCCACCCGCAAAAATCGTCGAGCAACGGCAGCCATCTTTACTGGCTCCGAAACGGGCTGTGGTTTGTGACAGAGAGACGGTAGTGGTTCTTGATGCGGTTCGCGAGACCATCTCGTCGCCTATGCACTCTACGAGGGATCGGAAATCATTCTTAAGTGCGGTTAATCAGAAGAACTAAGGAACTCGTGTCACGAATCCAAACTACCAAAATATGGCAATGGAGACGCCGAGGGAGCGTGAGATTGCCGCGGAGGATAGTATTAAGGTAGTTTGTAGGTTTCGACCATTGAACGACTCGGAGGAAAAAGCTGGCTCCAAGTTCATCGTCAAATTTCCTTCTGGCGGCGAAGAAAATTGCATTTCTATCGGGGTATGTAAAACATACGTCATTCTCTTTTTTAGTTATTACTGCTCGTTAACCGTGTTCGGCCTACGTGTGATGTCACCGCACACAGCTGACAGCTGCTTTTGAGTCCTTCTGCGGTATTTTACATGATATGAATTTAACGCCGTTTCAAACATATTTCAAATATCATACTATGATTCACATTTGTTATCTTCGGCGAAATCGATTTTATTCCACCTCATCGACGCACCTATTTAAACCACTGATTAAATTTTAATTTTGAAATAGACATGTTCGCTAATTATCGTCTTATTTTTTCTCGATCATGGAAATAACTGATTGTTTCTTCAACAGCTAAAATTGTTGTTCCTCCGAATTTATTATTTCTACAAATATTTCGTATGAATTTCAAGTTCGCGAAATATTTAATGAAAGGAGAGGTGTCGAATAAGGCTCTATTTTGGTCCTTAGAGTTAAAAAAAAATGAAGTATTTATTTTTATGAATTTTATGTACATTTTGAAAATAGATCATATGTCTGGAAACATATATACATCATGTATCATAAAGTTCATTGTTAATTACAGTATGATATGTTTCAAAGAAATCACCTGAAATATCCCCTTCAAACTTTAATGAATTTCCTTATATATAGTTTTAAGTATAGATCGTAAAGAATTTACAATTTAATATTAAAGTTTTAATAGGATTTATCTTATTTGGCATAAAATATACTTCCAACAAAAAGATCATGGTTAGCTAAAAGCTATCGCAATGATATTTTTGTATATAAGTATAGTGATTACTAATTTGCAAATAGACCAATCACTGTTCTGGGATTTCATTTGTTTATATTAAAAATAGGTGTTACAAAATTATAGAACAATCCGCATGAGACTAATTTATGTGCTTTAGCATTTTTCACAAATTAATTAGAGTTATATGTATAGTATTGATTGTAAAATAAATTGTAGAAAATACTTCAATGAATTCGAAAAAAAACATTTTAAATTTGAAAAAAGAAACTGAGCATGGTAAAAATTGCAAAAATTATAATCAAGAATAGATACAAGATCATAAATTTCTTCAAAAGTGTTGATAATTGCAGATAATTGAGAAGTACAGGAAGTCAAGATATTATTAATGCTCGAGAAACTTGTGCCATTCTAAGAATTGCATCTAACTCAGCATTAGCGATGCAAAAATTTACAAGTATGAACTTTGAATAATGTGTGAACACAACACAAGGTGGAAAAAATGATAATGTGTTATGTTCACTGATAAAAAGAACATAATTCAGTTTTTCATGGACAGTTATCATGAAATGTACATACATGAGAAGAATAATTTAATTCAACGAATGAGTTAGAAGCAGTAACAAAGCAGGAATAGATAATAATATCCAAAACATTTATAAAGTATTTATCTAAATTATTACCTAAATAAAGATGGACAACTTATTAGTTATATAATAACATGTAACATTTTTTCTATATATTATAGTTTTCACCTGAATTTTTAAACCTGTTCTATCATTTTACCTTATCCCTTTTTCATATAAACTGATAAGATCTTTAGAAAAAAATGTTAACAGTGATTAGCCTCTTTGTAAGATACTACAAGAAGTATTGCTTTTGTGCTAAAGCATACAAAATTTTTGTATATTGCATTGGATTTGTGAGACAGAAAAAGGGTGTATAAGGGATATTTGTAACTTCTCTGCTAAAGTAATAAAATTGAAGGAGACTAAAATAAGGTCTTATCAATATTTATCTTGTATTCAAATTCTACACTAATCAATGATTCTATACTTCTTATGAACTATAGCATAGTTGCACAATATTGAATAATATTAAAAAGTAAATCTTATTGAAGTGTATAAATAAACATAGATAAAGCAATTACTATCAATGACTTCAAGTGATAGTACTTTTCTAACTGATAATGAAATATTATTATTTTATAATTTTATATTACAAGATTAATAATGTCTTTATGTGTTATCTAGCTCATGCTTTTATAATTATCTCTAATTAAAAACGTCAAAAACTCTTTACCATTATATATTTGTAAGAAATAATAATTTTAGTGTTCTTATTAAAATTAAAATTATTTGAAATACATTTAGTGTTGATTACACATTTTCTTTCTCTACTTGAATATATCAGATCGTATGAAAGCCTTTTGATCTCCTTTAAAACGTGGCGAAGATATTGCTATTGTTTCGAGAGCCACATGGAACAAAGCCTTATTCAGTGAAAATGCTCTTCTTCTTGTCTTATACTTCTTCATACTACATAGAGTTTGAGGGATATGTCTTTTCTTATGAAGTTTTCATTATACTTTACAGAAACTATTTGCAGAATAAAAATAATTTTATTGAATGTGAAAAATTGATAAATGTTTCTGTATTTTAAATTTTTATAATTAATATCATATGAGTGACTTAAATATGTCTTTCTACTTAATATTGCAATGTTATTTTAGGGAAAGGTATATCTTTTTGACAAAGTATTTAAACCAAATGCTACTCAAGACAAAGTATACAATGAAGCAGCTAGATCAATTGTCACAGATGTGTTGGCAGGATACAACGGCACTATTTTTGCATATGGTCAAACATCTTCAGGTAATGGAACATAAATTAAAACATGAATATTCCAGATATATATTTTCACTAATTATATTTATTAATTAAGAAGAATTAGTAATATATGACAATAAGTATTGATACATTTTATTGATAAAAAATCTGTATATAATTAGGAAAAACACATACGATGGAAGGTGTTATTGGAGATCCAAATAAGCAGGGTATTATACCCAGAATTGTTAACGACATTTTCAATCATATTTATGGTATGGAAGAAAATCTGGAATTTCATATTAAAGTATCATACTTTGAAATTTACATGGATAAAATCAGAGATCTCCTTGATGGTAAGATTTTTATTAGACAATTTAAGAATATTTCTTACTGAGTACTTATTGAATTTTTTTGTATCTATTATCACTGCTTGTATTTTCAGTGTCTAAGGTGAATCTTAGTGTACATGAAGATAAAAATCGAGTTCCATTTGTAAAAGGTGCAACAGAGCGCTTTGTATCTAGTCCTGAGGAAGTGTTCGAAGTTATAGAGGAAGGAAAGTCAAATAGGCATATTGCTGTGACTAATATGAATGAGCACAGTTCGCGTTCTCATTCTGTGTTTTTAATAAATGTCAAACAAGAAAATTTAGAGAACCAAAAGAAGCTTTCTGGAAAATTATATCTCGTCGATTTAGCTGGTTCAGAAAAGGTATGTATTATTTATTTAGATAAATTATTTTATTACTTTTATTTTTGAACATAATTATTATGTTTATCTTATACTTTAGGTTTCTAAAACCGGAGCAGAAGGCACTGTGCTTGATGAAGCAAAAAATATTAATAAATCTCTGTCCGCTCTTGGCAATGTAATTTCAGCTTTAGCTGATGGAAATAAAACTCACATTCCTTATCGTGATTCAAAGTTAACTAGAATTCTGCAAGAATCTCTTGGTGGAAATGCTAGGACTACAATTATTATTTGTTGTTCACCAGCCAGTTTCAATGAATCAGAAACAAAATCTACTTTAGATTTCGGTAATATGCGAAATTTTTCAAATTTCCTTGATAAAGTACATGCAGTTGTTTAACTAGTTTTGTATGTATTTTTCAGGTAAACGTGCTAAGACTATCAAGAATGTTGTATGTGTTAATGAGGAGTTGACAGCTGAGGAATGGAAGCGCCGATATGAGAGAGAGAAAGAAAAGGCAGCTAGATTGAAAGGAAAAGTTGAGAAACTAGAGGCCGAATTATCACGTTGGCGACAGGGTGAAACAGTTAAACCAGAAGAACAAGTTAGTCTGGTTGAAGCGCCAGATGTTACAACACCGATCAATATGTCCATTGAGGGTAATTGTTTAAATCAATTGATGAAAAATAAGATGTTATATCCCATAAACTATATGATTATTATAAATATCTAGGTAAAATTGACGATGGTCCAATGCCAGCCACTCCTGGTGGTAATTTGTTAGCTGGTTCCTTGTCTAATGAAGAAAGACAGAAATTTGAAGAAGAACGTGAAAGACTTTATCAACAATTAGATGATAAGGACGAGGAAATAAATCAACAATCACAATATGTCGAGAACTTAAAAGAACAAATAGACGAACAAGCAGAATTAATTGCTACTGCAAGACGCGAATACGAGAAACTCCAACAAGAAATGAATCGAATACAACAAGAGCATGAAAATGCTAAAGAAGAAGTGAAGGAGGTCTTACAAGCACTGGAGGAGTTAGCAGTTAATTACGATCAGAAATCTCAGGAGGTAATCATTAACAATGTATTATGTTCTTTGTATTTGAAGACCTTAAAAGAAACTGTTATATCACCTGTATATTCTTACAGGTTGAAATAAAGAACAAAGAGTTGGAATCCTTGACAGAAGAACTTTCAACGAAACAAGCAGCATTGAATAGTACTTGGTCAGAATTACAGCAATTACGTGACATGTCTGCTCATCAAAGAAAACGTATTGCTGAAATGTTAGCGAACTTCTTAAAAGATCTGGGTGAAATTGGAGTAGCCATTGGTGGCGAAGAAAACTTGAAGGTAAATGAATTATTTTTTATATTCCTGCGATGTATGTGTAACTGAAAATATTTAAACAATTATATTTCGTAGGTTGCGCAAGAAAGTAATGGTAAACTCGAAGAAGAATTTACGGTAGCAAGACTTTTCATTAGCAAAATGAAATCAGAGGTGAAGAATTTAGTACAACGTTGCCAAGGATTAGAAAGTTTCCAAGTAGACTGTAACAAGAAAGTAAGCGTTCGATTTCGTACTCTTTGAATTAATTGCATTTCAGTTTACACGTTATGATACTCATTCATAAATTTTAGGTTGCTGAATATGAAAAAGATCTGGCAGAATGTCGTTTATTAATTTCTCAACACGAAGCTCGCATGCAAACACTAACAGAATCAATGAAAGTAGCCGAAGCACGTAAACGTGCTTTAGAAGAGGATGTTGACGCTTTGCGCGAGGAATGTGCCAAGTTAAAGGCTGCAGAACAGGTACAAGCAGTTACAAACAAAGAAAAGGCAGAAGAGAAAGAAGCAGCGACGAAAATGAGAGTAGCATTGGAAGAACAAATGGATCAGTTACGAGATGCTCATCAGAAACAGGTTTCTATTTTACAAAATATGTAATTAACTGATCAGATAAAGATTGTATGTGATATTGCTAATGTTTAAATATTATAACAGGTTGCTGCGCTCAGAGATGAGTTATCTGAGAAGCAAGAGTTGATTAGTGAACTTAAAGACTTGAATCAGAAGTTCACATTAGCGCATCAACAAATGCAAGCCGATTACGAACGATTGAAACAAGAAGAAGCAAACAAATCTGTGAAACTTCAAGAACTTATTTTACTTAATGAACGTCGTGAACAAGTATGTGAAAATTTGATCGTGACATGTAATGGAACAGCCGGAAATTTTATTAACCACTTGGTTTATCTTTTTATAGGCTCGAAAAGACCTCAAAGGTCTAGAAGAAACAGTAGCCAAAGAACTTCAAACATTGCACAATTTACGTAAATTGTTCGTCCAAGATCTCCAGACTAGAATAAAGAAGACTATTAATGCGGAAGATAACGAAGATGACGGTGGATCACTTACACAAAAACAAAAGATTTCCTTCCTCGAAAATAATTTGGATCAGCTTACAAAGGTACCTTATAAATTGTCACCATATGTTCTTTTTATTTTTAACATTTGTGCACATTCTTTTATAGGTTCACAAACAACTAGTGAGGGATAATGCTGATCTTCGCTGCGAATTACCTAAACTTGAAAAGAGATTACGAGCAACAATGGAGCGTGTGAAAGCTCTCGAAACAGCATTGCGAGATGCCAAAGAAGGTGCAATGCGAGATCGCAAACGCTACCAGTTTGAGGTAGATAGAATTAAAGAAGCAGTTAGACAAAAGAATTTGGCCCGTCGTGGACCTAGTGCACAGATTGCTAAACCAATCAGAGCTGGTCAACACTATTTAAATCAGCTTAACGCTTTTAAACCAAGTCGTGGTAAGTAATTAATTTGTAGATACTTAATTACTTATTTTATAAATTTACCTTCCAACTATAAAATAGTGAATTTGTTCGATTTTTATGAAATGAAATTGTATTTCACAATTTCAAGTGTTTGTTGTGGAGTCTCACTATGTGGCTTTAGACCAATATTTTAATATTTAAATGTAGGAAGAAAGGACTTTCGTTCTGCTAGTCCTTTTCGTTCATTGGCGATCGCTTCTCCACTGTTTTCACGCACACGCACCACACTTTACATAAAAACGTCATTTTCGCCGCTCGCTTGCGGCGGTCTCACTTGTTCACTTTCTCACTCTCTCACAACGCTTTGTATTACCGCACACCACTCTTTGTACTGCCGCACACCACGCTTTGTATTGCCGCACATCACACTTTATATTACCGCACACCACTCTTTGTACTGCCGCACACCACGCTTTGTATTGCCGCACATCACACTTTGTATTACCGTGTCATGCTTTGCGTTGCCGCACGCGCTATTCTACATAAATATGCTATAATGGTTAACAAAATCGAACAACTTCATATGTAATATATATAATTGTTTAGAAATTATTAAACAGTTTTTATTTATACATATATTTTTTAACTGAATGGATCTATTACTTATTATATAACTAATTTTTAGTTAATTAATATTTTTGTTGACGCAGTTTTGATATTTGTTTATTTTTTTTCATGTTTCTATTCAGATATGGGTAACAACGTACCGTGATCGTGAGCATAATGCCAAAACCTTCACTTTTACAGAAAACGAATGCAAGAACGCTTTCATCGATAAAAACAAAAGAGTTCCAGGGACTTTAATTTATAGTGGATACACATAAATGTTACAATTATATAGTAAGGGTAATAGACGTAATATATCCGCAAGGAGCACCGCCAGTTCTTTTTATTTGTCTCGAATCAAGCATGTGCTTAGGTATATTCAAATAAGTGCATTAAGTTATGAAATTAATGCTGCATGTCCTATCGATTTGTAAATAGTTAATTTTTATAAATTATTTAATTTAATATCATGCACGATAAATAAAGGTGAATGTCTATCAAATAATCATGCAAAGGCCTCTCGTAATAATGATGTTGTACTATTTATTTCAAGTCGAAAAGTTTGTATATTATGTTCTATGTATCAAATGTTTAAAAACTGTTTAAAAACCGTTTAAAAAAACAAACAGATTATATTTATTGCAGAATAAAAATAATAAATTCCCGAAAGTGACTAAAGACGATTCGTTTGACTTGTCTATAGTAGTTTCATTCAATCTGCTATCGACATTAAATTTGCGAACAAACGAGGCAGTAATATATTAAGATTTGGTAGGTATCGCTAACCTAAAATGCGATTGGACATGCGGCTTTGAAAAAAAAAATTGTAGGAATGATTGTGGCTTATAAGTATTTATAATTGTAAGAATTCTCTCCATCGCTATTAACAAATTTTTGACAACAGACTTTATTCGGACCTTTTTAGAAAGCCCGCTTAATCAAGCGTTAAGTTTGTTGGCTGTTCTGATAATTATCAAGGTCCAGGAACTTATCAATGGCTTTATGAGAGAACGTTTACGACAGAACAATTTCATCCCTATCTTCCTTCACGTTTACTTTATTAATTATATAGTATAGTTTTCATTGCATCAATCTTTATACAATCATCTAATTTAAATTAATTTATTATCGCTTTTTCTTGTTTATATCAGAGGCTTTTATACTACACTTACAGTTTACAGGCCGACAAAAATCGGTCTGTAGTAAGTTTCTTTTCTCGTTTTAGTCAGTTTACAATTTCTTCATGATGAGCTTACGCTCAAAAGTTACCTAGATGTATATCGTACGTCTAATTGAGAGCTATTGCACAGGTCTGCTTAAGTTCCTAAAACCTGTTGCAGGCCACTGAAAATTTACTCATGCACACATTTTTTGTTTTGTCCTTCCAATGTAATTGTTGAGTAATAACGTATACATATTTTTTTAAGTAATTCTAATCCTTAATTATATTTGTCAATGATTAATGCTTCTCAACGTATACTTTTTACATCTATTTTCGTGATTATTTTATACACGGTTCTCTTAGAAATTTATGAGCCACACGTACTTGATGTATTGTCTAGAGCAGGAGAATTCTAAATATTATTATAATTTAAGATATAGTTTTCGTAAACTGTGCGCAACAAAATACCTGTTTGTTTGTGATACGCCGGAATCTTGTTACGCTCAGATCGTTTATGGTATGTAGGCAAAAAAGAAGAATTAACATTTTCTTTATAAATCATTCTCTTTCACGTTGTTATGAACAACGGACAGAAATCATATTTCCATGTGAGATCATTTTTGTCATCTTCCGTTTTTTAACTTTTGTGATATCGAGGGTGAAATTGTGTTTGCTGATATGCAAAGACAAGTGCGTGGTGCATAATGAGTGCAATTATTATCGAAATATTCTTGTCCAATGTATGTAAATATAATCGTACCCCATTACATTACTTTGGCAAATTGACAAATCTATCTTTGCAAAAATGCCCTGTTCGTAAAAAGGCTACAAGTACATGTATTTATCGCAAAACACACTTAATATTAGCATTTCAAAGCCTTAACAATTTTCAAAATATTATCATGCGATTATGTATTTTACATTCTATCGTGCAAATAAGGTATCAATGTATCTGCTGAACTTCGAAACGTGATTCAATATTTTCTTAAATTATTCAATTGTAAAGTAAAATACTAGCTAATTTTTGAGTTATGAATTTTGGGCATCTACTACTTTTCCTTACTACATAACATTTATTTTTATAGTGTATTGTAAAGACATTAATTTCTTAATACAGACGAACAAAATCTAAAATGATGTTTTTGTCATGTTTAAAATATGGTATTTATTTGAGTACACGAATCGCAATTTAGAACATATTAAAATAATTCAAATTAATGCAATCTTTTTTTCTGTTAGATAATACGTGTTTGTTATTTTTGTACTTCATAATTTATATAATTTGTGTAACTGAAACAAGTAATGGAGCTTAAAGAAAAATTCCCCGAATTTTATTGTATAAAAAATTACCTAAAAATCAGATGCTCGTCAGGAAAGATCTTTCTAATCGAAAATTCTCGATATATGCATGAAAAAAGAACAGAAAAAATACCAGAGTTATTATTATTTTCTTAATATGTTGAATGTGTTTAAAATGATAACAAAAAGAAAAAGTAGTTGACTTGTAATGGTATATTCACACAAGAAAACAAGAATTACTGTTAAAAACGAGGTTGATCTATAACCGCTGCCGTTTTTTTGTAAACTGTACGAAATATGCGGATGTGAAGGAAATAAATAAGTTGACAGATGTAGATATTCGTTTCATTGTTTTAGAAACATACCGAAGAAAATGTACAGAGAAAATGCGACAAATTCATGTAGCTTAATATCATGTGCTTTGTTACACTATGCTTCAAAAAATTATTGTATAATCTCATTACATGCGTTGATTTAATCAATCTCCACATCAAATGAAATCGCAGACACTTTAGAAGGAAACTATACCGAAGCTCGATGGTGCATAGCAAAGTTTTTAAATATTAAAGTAGATTTACTATATAAAAATGCCAGTGCAAGTAATAAATTCTCCTTTATTGCATGCCTTGTCTAGATATAATATCATTTGAAATTCTTGATCTTGTTCAGGTCTACCTCATCTGCAGCAGAAAGTAGAATGAAGTAGGAATTTCAAGAAATTTTCTTAGAATTAGGTGGTAAATTTATATGCAGAATTTACAGAGGCTGTAACTACAAGGTACTACACGAATTATAATCATAAACTCTCATTTAATTAAAATTGCTTCTAAGGAATGTACTACTATCACTCTTATTAATTACCACTTGATTAATAAAATCAAGTCAATGTCTGCATTAAGAACATGATACAATTTTTTAGTGAAATACCATTAAAATTTTAAATACTAATTCTTAGATAGCATATTTATTTAATAATAAAATAATTTATATTATCTGTAATATTTGCATTTATTTGATAGTCAAAACAATGAATATTTAACTATCCTTAGTGATTTTATAATATTGTTATCCGTGTAAATATATATATATATATATGATAATTTACATCTTAGTTCGGTGTTGCAATAAACTAAATATTTATTTCATTCATTTGCTTGTTATTGTACCATTTAAAGATGGATGTTATGAACTGGAATTTGTTAGAGCCATGTGTAGGGTGCTCATCGTTAACAGATGTACGAAACAAATTATTTCCAAAGAGTGAACTTGATCGAGCACCAGTATTAAGCGAACCAAAATACACGCCAAAAACATTAGTGGGCAACTGGTATGAGCGTAGAGCAGAACATATACCTCAATCTGATGATTGGAGAACAACGTATGACATAGATTATAAAGCTCATATCAATAAAACTTGGGAAAAAAATCAGAATGCAAAGTGGGATAACAAATTGAAACTTGAGGTACAGAAGACACTTTATGGATATAATTTAACATAAACAGCTTAAACTAAATAGCATTCAACAAGTAATACTATTAAACAACAATGTTTTTAAATATCACTTTATAATAAGGGTTTAGCTCAAGAAATATTACTAAATCATAGCAAGGAGTATAGAAACAACATGACAACAACTTACGATTTATGTTATAATATTTTACCAAAAGATCTTCAAGAACCTAGACTTAAAACTTATAATGCAAGGTACATTTTCTCTATGTACCAATTAATTAGATATTTCTGTGAGCAACGCAGTGGTAAAGTGATATAAAATTTGTACACTTGAAGACAACGAAAGTGGATACCTGAATTAGATTTGACAAAAAATTTTGGTACACTGACAAACTTTGGGTTAAAAGATATGATGGAAGAAGAACTATATAAGAATTCGGAAGAAGGAATAGCCAAATGTCGATGGGGCACTACTTACACAGAAGAAGTTGGAAAACTGAAACCAATAGATACAGAACAAAACATTAAGTAAGTTAATATATGAAACGGTAATTATTTTTTAAAAATTATTTTGTAATTCTC
Source organism: Megachile ligniseca (assembly GCA_945859555.1). NCBI lineage: Eukaryota > Metazoa > Arthropoda > Insecta > Hymenoptera > Megachilidae > Megachile > Megachile ligniseca. The sequence goes on from OX243792.1 coordinate 6,653,643, forward strand.
TATAATTATTAAATTTAATTTTTCTAAAGATTCCGTCATCGGATAGTGGATTATAATGTACCAGATCTTAGACACTTTGAACGTAAATTACCAAATGCAAAGCACTGCTTATTTCTAATATAAATTCAACATTAAAAATCAACATAAATTTAAATAAAAATTTAATATCCCAGGTAAAGATATTACAATATTTATTAAATTATTTTAACATTATGTTGTAACATAATAAACATGCTATACGTTCTTACAAATATGTAGAATGCTAGGATTTTCGTAATTCATACATATATAAAAAATTGTGAAACAGTATGTATTTTTTAGTGCTTCTTTTAAATGTATTAAAAATTGCAATTTATTAGCAGTCTTATCAGTCAATATTTAAGAAAAGAAAGCAATAGTTATATGGAGGCACAGAGTTATAAACGTAATACAACTAGACTTAAAAGTTTAAGATTATTTTTACTAAAGTTTCAAAAACATCGCAAAATTTTTATTCTGGTGGTATTTCTTTTCAATGGTATTGCTAACTTGTACTTTTACCGCCTGCGGTTGTTCTAATCATAGAATTATTGAGAAGAATTTAATTTTCATTGTCATTAAAAATGTATTAATACATGCTTGAAAACTTTATTGTACACATTCTTAAAAATTGTAATAAAAATTTAGAACATATTAAATCTGAATCAATGATTTAAAAACAAAATTGTTTTTATTTTCAAATAAAACAGTACAAGACTGCAAATACCAAAATGTACAAAAACAAAGTCAACATATATTACAATAACAATATTATTCCAACACGATTATAAATCTATGTATTAATATATTGTGGTGCGTCATAAGAATTGAAAAAATAGTATTAGTCTTTAATGTGTATATGTAATATTAAAATTACATAAAAAGTGGAAAATCATTAATGTAAAGAACATAATTTCATATTATCTCGTTAAATCTTAATTCTTAAATTTGTGGACTATGTATATATCTTACTAATGAACACACACGGAGAACATTTTCTTTATCACAAGTTCAACAATTTCGAATGTCATACAAATGTTTCATCAAATCAATATTTCATTTTTCATTATTTTACGTTTAACTTAATACTCGGATTATTGTCAAAAACTTTATATTTTATACAAATACAAATAAAAAAATAATATCTACTTATAATGACTTACAGCAAATAAATGATTAACAAAAATTTGTGATAACAGAAAACTTTACACTGGCAGTATACAGCATCTATTCGTTAACAGAGTGAAATATCTCCATTTCACTAATTAATTACTAATTATTAAAAAATAATTATTCGCTAAAACGGTAATCAATGTAATATTTGATTGATAACTAAAATACGTATACACGGCAAATATGAATTAAGGAAGAATAACGGAAAAAAGTATGATTTGTACCCTGTTCAACGTAACAAAGTAGTACACAATACCACTATATTTAATACAAGTGAACCACATAAAAGAGCCGGCAACCAAACAGGACTTGTTACAATAGTAGTATGACTAGGAAACATTTGAATTTCAGAAGGATTTTTAATATCACTTACGTTCACGTTTTGTCCTTGTAATGATTGATCGATAAAAACTGAATTATTCTTTTTATAAACCTCGGGCAGTAAAAATGACTGTGGTGCATAAAAATTCGGCGACGCACATCTCATTGTTTGGTTACTAACTAAACTTTTTGGTTCTGGAAATGAGAAGTATGCATTCTGTTGATTAAAAGATCCAACAGGATGAATATTATTTTGTCTCAAAGTAGAACAAGATTGCGTTACATCTGACATAACTGAACACTGATCAAATTCATGTACAGACGGTTCTCTGGATGGAGCGAAATTAGAACACGTAGAGCCAAAACCAGAACTTTGACTGGATGATCTAGACAATGGTGGTACATCAATATCTTCCTGCCAATAACCACCAGCTACCCATGATGTTTGCGTAAATGATTTTAATTTCGGTGGCGATAAAATGTTCCTTTTACTAGCCTTTCTGAAGAGTTCAAGACTGTTTGTACCATACACTTTCCTTTCAAAAATCTTGGGTGCTTTAATTGTATATTTAGTTTTATCTTCACTTAACGATAACATACTTAATGTGCTCAAACTATCGTTCAGTGAAAAGTTTTCTATCACACTTTTTTTATTTGAAGGTGTGGAATTAAATATCGCACTACTGTCCTTGGTAGATGAAGGTGATAACTGTGATTCGTGATTTTGACTGTAATATAATATACTAATTTAATTCATTATTTTTATATTATATTTAAAATTAGTTAAAACTGGATTACTTACAATGGAGTTTGAAAAGTTGAAACTTTTGATTTCACTGAATTTTCAGTGTAAAAAGGCGTTTGGTGTTTTGTTGTATTTGATGAGAACAATGGTTCATTAGTAATTGTTTTATTTAAATCATTGGCAGTTTTAGAATTAAAATTATGTTCATTTAAAATCTTTGTGTATAAATCAGGCAGTGTTGTATCCTTTGTGGAAGATTCAATTTTTTTGAATGACATATTTTTATTCATTGTACTTTTATGAGATTTAGGCTTAATATTGATAAAGCCTATAGCCAAGATAAATAACATTATCTAAAAAAGAATAATTGGAAATTACTAATCTAATATGGTATGTGTTGAAATATAAATTCCAGTACTATGTATTGTATTTAAATGATTAGCATACCATATGATAATTTGTTATGTATTCAAGAGAAAACCATGCATTCTGCAAATCTGTTTTAATCAATTTTGTATCTTTAAAAGGTAAAAGTACAATCATACAAATCCATAAGAATATAAGAAATGTATCAGAATTTCGTTTTCTTGATGAGCTTGACCAACGAGCACAGAATTGGAAAAATAATCCTCCAATTGGTAAATATGCAAAATCCATATTATATGCTATCATAGAACTTAATATCATCGAAATTGTTCTGGATACTGGTTCAGAATATTTTGTACTCTGCAAAGAATAAAAAAAGTATAATGAAAGGTAGTTATATAACATCTATTGATTATTAAAATATAAATACCTACATTAACAATTACATTAAAAGGTTTCTTCTTAAAGAATAACATTTTATATTCAGCAAGCCATAATGCTTGTTTCCTTAATACATTATGTACCGTAATTTTACAGTTTGCACATAATGGGTATTGTTGTTCTAAGCTATTTTTGAACTGTTTTATTTCATACTCATAATTTCTTTCACTTGTAGGTACATATTCAGACAATTTGGATATTTTCAATGTTTCCATAATGTTACACTGTGCACAAAGATCGTTGTTTGCAACTTTATTGGTTGATGTATCCTGCCTCACTGTACAGTATCTTTTGTTTTCATTTGCCGAAGTTTTATATTGTTCTGGTATATTATATGCGTAATCACCATTCTAAAATATGACATGGAAGAAAACATACAAACGGTATCCCCAAATATACATGGAAGTGTAAAAAGTATTAATGACACTGTTGAAACAGACTGTTTTGATTTTGCATCAAGATATTCCCATAAACATAAATATATTTAACGAATCAATTAACTCAACCTGGTAAAATAATCAAAATACATTATGCATAAAATTATATTAAACGCACTAAGACATTAAGAACTATTTTTCATTACATGAATGTAACATTTGATACATACCATACATGTATTATTTTGAATTAAGTGTGCTATGAAAGTTTAATTGAATATATTGATTTACCTTGGAGAAACCATTATACTGTTCACAATGTGGACACATCCACCAATTTAGCTGTTGCCGCCAAATCTTAGTATTACTGTTGCAAAACCAGCAGTTTACTTGTACAGGCCACCTTAATCTAACATATAAATAAAACATGGTATAATTGTTACAGTCAGTGAAAGGAACAACCTAAAGGAATACTTACTTCAGTTTTTGAACAACAGTGATAATTGTGACCACTGTTAACAAAATGACGGAAAAAATTGGCACGAAATTGAACCACAAGTCGAATTCCATTTTTATGCAAAGAAATTGTAATAGTTAAAGACAAAGTTCATCTCCCGCCAACCGGCTAAAATGCCTTTCTTAACCTATGTATCCGAAACTGTATAAAAAGCATGCAGTCACGTGGCGTGTTAAATTTGCACGTAGCACTTGATTATGTATTAACTATAGGAAAACACCATTCACCACGCGTGTTAAATCTTCATTAAAGATATAAATCAAGTAGATTACAACATCCTAAATAAATTCCCTACCCCACCGCTATTTTATTTCATAAAATTATTATCATTTATCAAGTACCGTTACCGCTCAACCCTACCAACACTACTTGTAATATGAAGCCATGGATGATATATACAATAGACCAGTCATACAATGCATTTTTGTGTCACAAAGACGGTAAACTACCCTTACCATTTTTGTGTCACATTCTGCAACATCGATTGAGACTCATATTAGAAAAAAATAGAGCAGATTTTCACCCCTTTTAATATTGAATATTTTATGCAGTATTTGCTCGAAAACTACAAAATCCTAAGCATTATGGTTTGCTTTTTATAATAAATATAATCGATAGTACAAACAGGACATGTATTTGTGTTATTTCAGGATATATATTGCTAAATAGCTATATATATACTTGTCTGCATAATAAACTTTAAAAAAGTTAATATATCAGAATAATATTCCATTCGAAAATCAACATTTACATAATTCAAATTTTATAATCGATATATTGAAAATGGGTTAATCGAATGTTATCGATATACGAAGAAATGTAGCACTTAATCGATTCTCGAAGTAAGATTGAATATTCGTCTAGTATCATCAGTATCATACCACAGCATACATACAGTAGTTCTCAATGACAAGCAATTCCTACAACGGATCGTATAAAACTGTATAAGGTTTAAATTTTAAACTTTTCACTTCCTTTTTGTAAGTAAATGGCAGTGTAGTATTCGAGAATTTATTGATTATAGTTCAGCATAAATAGTGAGTGCAACAATGACGCTCATAAATAAGGTAAGCGATCTAACCTGTCTTTAAACATATCATTGTATTTCATTTTTATTCATTTCAATATCATAGATGGAAATAGATGAGAAAATCGCAAAGGGAGAAGGTTTTAAACCATATTACATTACTAAGATTGAAGAGTTGCAGTTAATTGTAGCTGAAAAAAGTCAAAATTTAAGAAGATTACAAGCACAGCGTAATGAGCTCAATGCAAAAGGTATACCATTCTTCTTTTTAATTAATTTCTTACATTTTGTACTTGTTGCAATATAAATTTTATATCTTTTCAGTACGCATGTTACGTGAAGAGTTACAACTTCTTCAGGAACAAGGATCATATGTTGGAGAAGTTGTTAAACCAATGGATAAGAAAAAGGTTTTAGTTAAAGTACATCCTGAAGGAAAATTTGTAGTAGATATAGATAAAAACATTGATATTAACGATGTAACACCAAATTCGAGAGTTGCATTGCGTAATGAAAGTTATACTTTGCACAAAATTTTACCAAATAAAGTTGATCCACTTGTTTCGCTTATGATGGTGGAAAAAGTACCAGATTCTACGTATGAAATGGTTGGTGGATTAGATAAACAAATTAAAGAAATCAAGGAAGTTATAGAATTACCTGTTAAGCACCCTGAATTGTTCGATGCTCTTGGAATTGCCCAACCTAAGGGAGTACTGTTATATGGACCTCCAGGTAAATAAGTGAAAAGAAAATATATTTATTTTTCTGATCATGAAATATTATCATAACAGCATTTAATCTTAAATGTATATTCAGGTACTGGCAAAACTTTACTGGCAAGAGCAGTAGCTCACCATACAGAATGTACTTTTATTCGTGTGTCTGGTTCTGAATTAGTACAAAAGTTCATTGGTGAAGGTTCACGAATGGTTCGTGAACTTTTTGTAATGGCAAGGGAACATGCACCGTCTATAATATTTATGGATGAAATAGATTCAATTGGAAGTTCTCGTATCGAATCTGGATCTGGAGGAGATAGTGAAGTATGTTTTATATTTCATATTTTGAAGTGTGAATGTTTCATAATATTTTATTATAACATAATTAATTATCAGGTTCAACGAACTATGCTTGAATTACTCAACCAATTGGATGGCTTTGAAGCTACAAAGAATATAAAAGTTATTATGGCAACAAACAGAATTGATATATTAGATCCTGCCTTATTGCGACCAGGACGTATAGATCGTAAAATTGAATTTCCACCTCCAAACGAAGAAGCACGTCTTGATATTTTGAAAATTCACTCAAGAAAAATGAATTTAACTCGAGGTATAAATTTAAGGAAAATTGCAGAACTTATGCCTGGTGCATCAGGAGCAGAAGTGAAGGTATTTAATGTAATTTCTATAAACTGTAGTATTCTCATAATATTATGATTACATATCTTGTTTCTCTTTTCAGGGTGTATGTACAGAAGCTGGTATGTATGCTCTCAGAGAACGTCGAGTTCATGTTACTCAAGAAGATTTCGAAATGGCTGTAGCAAAGGTGATGCAGAAAGATTCAGAAAAAAATATGTCGATCAAGAAATTATGGAAGTAATTGGTTATTGGCTATATTTCATTCTTTCTATACCCTTTGCATTTTTTGTAAAACCATTTGTGAACAACCTATAACTTCAATTGAAATGTATACAAAATAAAGATGATAGTTATAAGAACAAATTTTACTAAATTATTTAAGTAGGAGTTATAGCATCTCTTCCCTTAATAATTTACAAATTCTACCCAGGCTGTAAGCTACCAATAAAGGGAATGTGCTGAACAAGTATTTTTGTGTTTGGCATTAGTGTAAAATAATCACTTAATTTAATGATTACTGAAAACATGGTACATATTCCAATGGTTAGTTATTGGTATTAAAATTTAGTTTGAACAAATGATCATGTATTTGGTGTTTGTTCAATGATGTGTGTCTGAAATACAAAAATTTGTTATCAAATGGTTATACTAATAATTTTGTGAAATGTATATAACGAATGAAGTTAGTAATTCATTGTATAGTAAAAAATTTTGTGTAAATTAATTAAAAAATTTTAACACAACACGATATAAATAAATATTCATATTCAAATATTTAAAAATTAATGCTTTATTCTGTCATATATGTACATATTACTCATAAGTAGACAACATTTCTGTAATTTGAGTGCATAAAAATAACACTGCGTATTAACAAATAATTTGGTACATTATATACTCTACACTGCATATATTGATAATGTACTGTTTTGTACTATAGTAAAATTATTACTTTGAGATACCCAATAAGATTATAAAACATGTTACATCTTGTTATAAACATACATTTTAAAAATATTATTACAAAAAAGAAAGTGCAATGACAGAAATTTATTACTCTATATCTTTTGTTTCTAAATCATGCTTTTAACTTATAAACACATGATATTTTGCAATACAAATATACCTCTAAAAGAGAAAAACAATAAAATTATAAATAAGGGAAAAAAGGTAAGCTTTAAAAATTTTCATAATTTATTGTTATTATTACTTATTCTATAATTTATTATTTATTCAAAAAAACAGGATAATAAAATTTCATTTTCAATTTGCTGCACAGACGCAGAGTAAAGTGCATAGAAGTATAAAACTTGCTTATATTTTTTTTTGTATAAGAGTTTTATTACAAAATAAAAATAACTTATATATTAAAGTTAATGTAAAAATATTCCATGTTTATTTTAAATCCAAGATACACTTCCAACAGAACTTACAACTTTCTCAAATGGAATTATAAATCACGTACAAATAATACAGAACTAGTAAATATACACACTCATCTAATTTATATTTTTTCTTCTTTTTTGAAAATTTCACTTTAAAAATGAAATCAATATAAGCATCATATCTGTTAAATCGGTCAAGTTATATTCTATTATCTCAAGCAATTTTTATCTTAGAAATTACAATCACAGTGGTATTAAATATGTACACATAGTGCATAATCTGACAAAACGAAAATTGCGACCTGCCTTCTACGTCCATGCTCAATGATAAAACTGTTCATGAAGGTTATAAATAACGACAATGCTTTATCACTTTTTAGCAAGTTCATTACTCAACCAGTCAAGTCCTTCATACAATCCATGTCCTTGAGTGGCACAAGTGCTTTGAATATACCAATGACGTCCCCGTAACGAATTAAGTCCTAATTTATCTGTAAGTTCTGCTGCAGACATAGCGTTCGGAAGGTCCTGTTTGTTAGCGAAAACTAGGAGAACTGCATCTCGCAGTTCATCTTCTTTCAACATGTTTGCTAATTCACGTTCTGCCTCTGCGATACGTTCACGATCATTACTGTCAACAACGTAAATGAGGCCTTGCGTATTTTGGAAGTAATGTCTCCACAGTGGTCTGATTTTATCTTGGCCACCAACGTCCCATACCGTGAAACATATATTCCTGTACTCAACAGTTTCAACGTTGAATCCAATGGTAGGTATTGTTGTGACAATCTCGCCAAGCTTCAATTTGTATAATATTGTAGTTTTGCCGGCAGCATCCAAGCCCACCATCAATATCCTCATTTGCTTTTTACCAAAAAGCCGAGTAAGCAGGGTACTGATTGTTAGGCCCATTTTGTTTGGGAAGACACTTGACGTGGTTTGAAATATTCAAACTGATACCCTATTGTTTGGAAAATTTGATTGGAACTATATACGTGTCACGCGGCTCACTCGTACACTTGTCGTCACTAGATGACGCGCAACACCGGCTTTCTCGTTAGTGGTCGACTGGGCTTTGATTCTTATATATCGCGTCTGTCCGTATTAAAATGACATCTTAGAGTAATTTTGTGGATGAGGAAAAACACATTTTCCCTCTGTCTTTCCTTCTCCTTTTTTATTGTTGCAATATTCCAGCTACATTACATTTGTGATATGATAATACACGCATGGAAGGTCAAGATTTTTTGAATCTTGAAAATGTGACGGCCTTGACAACAATCCCAGTTAATAACACACCTTACATTACAGACAATAATAGCAAACGTCACCTCAAAGCGGACTCATTATTCCGGATATAGTTGGCGAAATTGGTTACGAACACCACTTTCTTTAGAGTCATTATTTATTCCCCGGAAGAGCATACTCATCAGATGACGAATTTCTGCGCGCGTGCGCATAGTAATTGCGATTGGTTCACGTGTTCTTCATAAACAAGAGCAGTGCACATACGCATTTGTTGAAATGTGGAACTATCGAAACTAAAAATTATGGTTTCTCATAAAAGTAGGCATTTTTACGTTTTTTTCATATTCGCAAATTATTCTACGAACTCGATAAAGTCAGAAAAATGACTTTACTGTGAGTTTGAAGTATTATATTTGAAAATGAAAAAAATTGCGTTTTATGAGTCATAAAAAGCTTAGCCATCTAGCAGTAAAAGGTGGGAAGTAATGGAACTAAATTTTGAATACAATTTTTGCATTTATTAATTTTACTGACCTGTTAACAAATTTAAAACGATCTAGAACTAATTTGTATTGCTCTTCGAAGCAATTTGATGCATATGATCGTCTATTAAATGTGACCTTTAGATTATTAGAAAATAGAAGCAATTAATCATTTATATTTAAACCAGTGACTACAGTAGTCAATGTTTAAACATAACAATACATTAATATTTTAGTTAAATATAAAATGTTAAAAATTTATTTTACTATTTTACAATAATATAATTGATTAATGTATCTTACAATAATCTATGATAAAAACTTTTTTATTTGTGATCATTGATAATTTCATGCAACAATAATTACATAAACAAATATTTTGGTCCGCTTTATTTTGTGAATATTCGAAATTATGTACAAAATGTATGTTACAAAACAAAAAACAAACGAAGTAAGTATTAATAAACAATGAACAAAAAATAAATGCAGTCAGTCAACTCATGAAAAAATGAATTAGTTATGTGCAGCTCTCTTACCATTCATGTAACCTATCCATCGTTCTGCTGTAGCAGTAAATAGTGGATCATTGTCAATTGAATTTAGAAGAAGAAGCTGATTAATATGAGTGGAATGATAATCCCACCTAGCTAAATTCGGAGCCGTTTTTAATGTAAAATGTCGTAAATCGTATGTAGTACCGGAGCCGGTATCATACAAAGTTAACATGTTTTTCAATGATGTCATACCCTGATTAAAAAGGCGGGATGCTTCTTCTGCATCCTTACCAGTTGCTATACTTTTTAGATCATATAAACCAATTAAAGAATAAATAAATCCATTGAGAATAAAAGAAGAGGGGGTTGTAGGGTATTCTTCGTACCATACGTATTTACCTAAAAATACTGCAGCTACTCCTCCTCTGCTAGAGGATAATCTAAAAGGTTGTAAACCTCTAATAGCAGCTTGTAAATATTTTTCTTCACCAGAATGATAATACGCTCGTGCTAATACAGAGATAGCATGTCCTTGACCCATGCTGGAATACCTATGCAAATAAACATTTTAATAAATTAAATTAGTATTGCTCTTTACAAAATATTAACACTCTGTTTTAATAGAAATCAAAGTACCATCCAGGTTCAAGAGTTGCCATGCCAGGAGCAACTTTTCTTCGGACAGGATTCGGCCATCCACCGGAACTAATGTTTTGATTAGCTACAAACCACTTTGCTGCATCATAAAATTGTTCCATGTGTTCACTTGTGGATAATGTTACGTTATCAATCATTCCAGATCCATATAAGGTTATTTTTATCATCTATAAAGAAAGAAACAGATTAGAATAAAGCATGCCAATTAATAAAAATTCAACTTTAATAAAAAATGTATTTTAATACTAATATTATTTATTTTAAATTACCTTTAATTTGGAACGAGATAACTTCTTTTTATTTTTATCATTCAAGTATAAGCCTTTCTGTAAATCAATAACTAAGTCTCTAGTGAACCGTTTCCACTGATGATTAATTTGTCCAATTCCATAGTAAACATGATTGTTATAAGCATGTAATACTATATTACTTGTAACATAATGAAGATAATAAATTTCTTTCTTTTCCCTAGACTGCAAAGTGATTACAATGCTTCCATTGTCTTTAATGTTAAAATCCCATTTTAATACAAAATCTAATACATGGTCTAGCTTCAAGGTAATTCCAGAAGTACTAGTTTCTGGTGTAGCAAATTTTATTACATGGCTATTAGAATGTTTATCAAATATTCTGGATGCAATAGATCCTTGAGGTATAGTCCATTCTCTTTTAACTTTATCAGAATCCTCAATAATTTTTCTATGAGGCTCTGGTTCTGTTAAATTTTTGCTGTAATGCGATAGTCCGAATTGAGCTATTTGAGTAGGATAATAATATCCTTGACTTTCCCATTGAGTAGATATTGGTACTCCGTCGTTTCCGCTTATGCATTTAACACGCTCCCGAACTTCAACATTATAATTTTCAAAAGTCATAAATACCCCTCTGGGATCATATTTTCCTTTAGGATTAACAATTTTTGAATAACTATGTAACCATTCAAATCTTTCCAAGCCATCATATGTTGCCAATTTTCCATAAATCTGTTATATTGCAAAAACATTAATATCATTTATATACCATTAGAAATGTAATCCTGACATTTACCTCAAAATATTTGTGAATAAATGAAAATGGTATATAGACTTCATCTCCTTCCTTGCGACATCCAATTGAATAATCACCATTTATGTGACAATCTATTTCTTGGTATCCAGTTTCTAAATTCACTCGATCCTTCATGAAAAACATAAAATAATCACTAATAAATGTTATCTTGATAGAACTTTTTTAAAGCATGACTACTGTGGTAATCATCTTTAAAAATATCAGATATATTACATAATATTTATTGGAAAGATAAAATAGAATATATTATTTCATAAAAATATGAATTTATGTTAATTGTATTTTATGCAATTCAAATTACAACATATACTTACTCTATGTTGAAATTTTGATTTCCAATCGCTATTTTTGAAAAATGATGGGCTGTTACAATTGTTCCATGATGTCAATATTGAACTTAATACTGCTACTATTATTATCAATAATACTGTCTTAAAATTCAACCTCATCATCCTGTGAAATCTGCTGATATTAATTGCAAATTATCATTACTGTTTTATTTTATAAGTATGTAAAAATATACAAATACATAATGTAACAGTGGGATACTTACAGAAGTTAAAATTTGTTGCCGCTTTCTATTAAAAATAATTTTGATTAAGATCATAGATTAGATTTTTCATTCTTAGAAACTGTAACATTGCAAACAAGTTCAGAAATAATTATTGAAAAGTAGTGACAAATAAATATGTGTATCTGTCAAAAACTTTTAAATTACATACATGTTTTTACCCCTTTTATGGAAATACAGTTTATGTTTTCCATTGGGGTTATTTTATATTTAGTCATCGATAATTATCGTTAGCAACAAATGTCTCATACATATCACTTGTTTACATAGTATCGATAAATTATCAAAAGTTGACGTTATGTCTATTTTGAACTCTTGAACACGTCAGGTATTTCCTAAAAATGGTGCATACGAGCTTGTTACAGAATTTGGGTTTGTATACTTCGTTCCATGGGAGACTAGTCGATTCTTCTTGAAACGAAATATAGAATTTTTCCCTAGAATTCTCATAAATTCACTATCAAGGTATTCCAGCCAAGTCACATTTTTAATGACTTTCCGAAAACCTAGTTGTATTTCATTTCGCATGAGAATACCGCCCTAATTGACGCATTGCGTTCTACAGTGGCGTATTTATTCTATTCGATTCTATATACTCTATGTTCTACGGTAAAACGCATGCGCTTTTTTCACAATTCTGGCGCCGAAATTATATACATAGCGAACAGAAAATTTCATGATTTCTAATTCTTGTTAATCAGAGCGTTTTCTGTTAATTCTATGACATATTTCTCTATTTGTATTTATATATTTTTTAAATATGTTTGAAAAATCGAGTGCAATGTTCTTTTTATTTTGTACACTTACCACATAACTAATGATTTACTCGTTTAATTTTTTCCACGTTGTATATGGTCATAAAAGCAGAAAAGGCTATACAAAAGTACGCACTCATGTTTAGAAATTTTCATAGGTTGTTGACCTACGCGAAAGAAAATTACCCTCTTGTGAAATAAAATATAACATTTTTATATAAATGCCTATTTTAATTAAAGCAATAAATGTAATGTTTTTATTAATTATACTATATCAACTTAATAGTATGTCTATTTTACAAATATCTGTAAACATTATGCTAATGAAAATATTCCTCTTTAGATTTTATCTGTATAATAACGGTATTCAATATGATTTATGTTCATCTTCCTGAGTTGTGCAACTTTATTTCCAATACCATATTGTTGTGTAGCATATTATTATAGTAATTATATTCATATGTTTAAATGTCTTTTGTTGTAAAATACAAGTTATTAGCATCAAGATTTATGTTAAACTTTGTATAATTGTAATTGAACATCCTTTATGTCCTATTTCCATGGAGGTCAGCCGTATAGCTCCATCTGTGAGTCGTGATACATAATGGAATGTTCAATACTACTTGTGTACTAAGGAGATTTATAAGAGATGGAGCTGAGAGGAATATTGAAATATTATTAAATAGGTACGTTCAGTGCGTTCACAGGATATTTTGAATTTGTATAGATTTCAAATAACCATTAATATGCCCGATTCTAATCATGGAATGGAATCATGTATCGTTATTAAACTTCCTTTTTTCAGCGTTCCACAAAGTATGCGTTGATACCTTTGTCAAAAATTCCTCTTACTCTCTTATAATACTCTTTCTTTTGTAATATTTCAATTTAATCAAATTTCAGAGCAATTATAGCAATACATGTATAACATATATTGAAGAAAATTTACGCTGCTGTATTTCGTTATTTGCTACTGTAAGTTTTAGAATCATATACCGTATGAATGGTACCTACTTATACTTTACTATTGCATATAATGTTAGATATAATGTTTGGTTTTTAGAAGCCAGTCAGGTTAAGTTACTGCTAATTAATAAATTAAAGTATTATTTCCTTTATGATATGGATTTTGTGGTGCTCAAGTCACAGGAGCGAAAAGATTGTACTTAGGAATGTTAAGTAATATTTTGTATATTTTAGAATAGTATTCTAGTTCAAATAATTTAATGTTTCAATATTGTATAAATGTATAATTAATTAATTTAACATTTATGAATTTAACTAATATTAATTATTAGATTATTGAAAGTAAAAATATTATTTCTTTCTTAATCACATTAAAGGTCAAAGGTTTCATGTGTCTTTCTTATTCTTTCGTTGCAGGATTCGGTTGAGTTGGATTATGAAAGTAAATAAATGTACCAAGTAGTTTAATTCTATTAGGTGAGCAAGTACCTTTTAATATAATTTTGAAGAGTAATGAAAACTTATCTTATCTTCTTGGTAAATAATGCTTTTAATCTAATTTCTTTAATCAGTTACAAATATTATATGGTTTATGTTTTACAACAGGTATATTTCATTATTAATTTTGTTAATTTTATTAATTATAATAATTTATTCATTTATATTTACATTCTTACATTTTTATAGTTGGTAACTTATTAATGAATTAATATATAAATATAATATTATCATATAGATATTAAAATTGAAAACATAAGTAGTTTGTTATATTCAATACAATAATATAGTAACATTTTGCAAAAGATCTAATTACTTTTTTATAACTAATAAATGATTTTTAAGTTATAAACATGTTTTAAATTAACAGTATAAATTCAAATAATTATGATATGTGTAGATATACAATGGAAACAGGAAATCTTGAGAAGCAATCTCCTTCACGAGGGTTAAAGCAGGTGAAGGTAGATAATTGGGGAACTTTCTTTCTACAACGACTTCAACAACTTTATTTTGATGAACAATTACTTGACCTTACTATCAAATTCCCCACTAGTGATATAACTGTTCAGGTAACTTTTTAAAAATCATTTTAATAAATATAATCTGTAGTTCTTATTATCTGAAATATTAAAATTATTTTTGAAAGTATTAGTCTTAAAGTATAACATGAATTTATATTTATTAATATTTTTCTTATTTAATCCTATGAAGTAATTTGTTAATATTTTAGGCTCATCGCTTAGTCGTAACAACATGCACAAATTATTTTATGCAGCTTGAGCATGAGCAAAAAGCAAGAGATGAAAATTTTGATGGTGTTATTATTATGCCAACAGATATGCCATATGAGTGTGTTAAGTCAATTATAAGGTATATTTAAACATTATATGATATTTTCATTAACTGATTCTCTAATTAGTTACTTATAGAAATGATACTTTTGCATAGCACTTCATACAAACTATGTACTCATAATATTTTTAAAGTTTTATGTACACTGGACAGTTGGAATATTGGACTTCTGAACAACATGCTTTATATCGGACTGCACAGAAAATGAATATGACTGTCCTAACTAAATTACTCGATGCACAATTTAATACTGCTGCATTACAAAATGAGCAATCAGTAAAGTGTAATACTTCACCAGCAACAACCACTTCAAAACCTTCAACATCCACTCCAAAGCCAACAACTACTTCCACACCATCTTCAGGACTTTCAAATCAACCATTACCTGGTAGAAAGTAAGTGTATAGATTACCACATATATAAAAATTGGTTTTGAAAACAGTCAAATGTAAATTTGTTATATGCAAAAAGTAACTATTTAATACAAATGTATGTACAGATATCTTAAATTAATAAAAATTATATTTTTAACATAAAATTCAACATAAATTTATGTTTTTACTGTTTCAGACTTCCTATTTGGAAAAGAAAATTAGATACGCCACAAAATATGTCATCGTTTAAGTATGAAATGCGAACATTCCATGGGATTCCCCCATCAAAGTCCACAGAAGTAACTCCTGGTCCTTCACGATTCGATCTCCCTGAAGCCGAAGAATTTGCGCTTGGCGTGTTTTCGTCATTCGACGATATTACATACAATACAAAACCTATTGTACAAGCCCCGGATGTATATAAGAGAGACAATTCGCCTAGTGGTAAATGTTCCCCAGACGGAGATAGTAAAAATGACACGACTGAAGACGAGGAGGACGAAAACCATATGAACGAGAAGAGCTTAAAAGAAGTGAATTCTGATGACGATTGGTCTATAGGTAGATGTTTCCAAAGAGGGCAAGAAACGCAGCCCTCACCTTCCAAAAAGGTGCGATTTGATCGTGAAGAAAAAGAAAATATGGAAAAGGGTAAATCATCTTATAGAGCGAATTCGGAAGATTCGATCAACAACCACGCAAAAATTATCCGAGAAGTGTTGAAGAAGTATCCTCATTTGGTGAAGAATAACAAGAATATTCGTCTGAAGATAATGCAAAAAGAAGCGAAATCATCGGACAGTAATTCTGCATGCAAAACAAAAGTTTCTTACGTAGTTCTAAAATCTGATCATTTGATGTCAAGCAATAACAGCGATGAAACTGAAACAAAAAGTAACGGGAATGTTGATGGCGGTGAGACCGGTCCTTGGAAATGCAATAAGTGTGATTTGGAAGAAGAGTACACGAATTATTACATGTACAGAAGACACATGCAAGATGTGCACGAGGAAAAATTCGATCCGAGAATCTGTGAGCATTGTGGCTATAAGGCGACCAAACGAAATATCTTGATGTATCATTTGTATACAAAACACAATGTGCCTCCCCCAAAAAGCATGTGTTTCCCGAAGTGCCAATCGTGTTCTTACGTTGCACTTTCGGAGACGCTATTAGTAAGACATCAGATCAATCACAATCATCGACCTACGTCGCGTCAACATTCATCAAGCTCAGAGGAAATCCAGTGTATGCAGTGTGCCCAGACATTCAAAGATGTCACAGAATTGACTACTCATGAAATTAACACTGGCCACGGGAATTTATCAGACAGCAAAGAAAAGGGTCACCGTTGCACCCATTGTGGCAAGATTTTCGTACGGGCTACAAATTTGCAGGTTCACCTCGATTGCGTTCACAAAGATCTACGAGATTCCGAATCTAATGTATCAATGCCAACGCTTTCTTTAGAACCTTCCTCAGAAGCTGAAGCCCTTAGTCACGTGGCGAGTGGAATAGCAGCTTCTCTAGGCGTCGGAGACACCGTTCCTGCAGAGTCTCACGAGGTGACTTCAAATGTGTCCGAATACGTCGTTCCAGACATGCAATTAAATAATATTACACATGAGATGACTTACAATACGCATGAGATCGATGGACAGCATATGATTATGCTGATCGATAATGAAAACTATCCGCAACAGGAGAATGAGCCGCAACAACAACCGCAACAGTTGAACATTTCTGATAACGAGCAGATCGTGATGCAAGGCACTGAAGATGGAATGATTGTTTATATTCATGGAAGCGAAGGAACAGAGAGACAAACGTATGAGAATTATCAACAAGAAGAACTTGGTGAGGAGACTGAAGAGATAGTGGAGGAGGTGGTCGAAGAGGTTGAAGAGAAAGTGATGGAAGAAGAGGACATGCAGGTTGAACAATCAGAGATATTGGAGGAATGTAATGCTGATCAAGTAGAAGAAGTTATTCAGTATGTGGAAGAACAGACTGAAATAGTAGAATATGATGAACAATGCAGCGAACAAAGTAATAGTGCAGATGAATCCCATGAATCAGTCATGATCATCGAAGAGGAACATGTTGAAGGAGAACAGGACATTGACAAAAATAATGAGCAAAACACAAGAGGCTTTACTAAGTGGGACGACGACAGTAGAGAATTATCTGAATCATAAACAACAATATTATTCTTACATTTGCTTTGTCACTTCTTATGTTTTATTAGAGTTTACGACTAACAAAGCGCGGAATATTTCGATTGCATTTCATTCTATTTCTTCATTATTCTATTTGTTTGACTTCTGTACATTAAATGAAATAGAATCGCTTTATATAAACATAAAAGGAACCATGTAAATCGATTATGATAATTCTAAAGATATGTATCATTATCATCGATAGAAATTAATGTTTCATTTAATTTGTGCAAATTGATTTTAATTCAATTTCTATTACAGAATACAAATATTTGTATATACAACTTGGAAATATATACATAATAAATTGTATTCGATTAGTAGAGATTATGATTGATCGAATTCATGGAGAGAGCTGTTTACAAACTTTCCTTATCTTCTGTATAACTACAAGTTACAATTTCTTTAGATATATAGTTTTATAAAATAATAAGATGTGAAATGCAAACGATAAAAAGACAATGTCGATTTTATGATTAACTGATAGCTACACATGTTCAATGCAAATATTAAAAAATAAAGAAATTGAAAATAGTGTATCCCTTTTGGGAATTCATTCATAGATATTGTAATACGAAGTTTCATGATTATCCATGATAATCGGTTATACTTTCAAATGGATATTTTTGAAACGAACGAATAAAAAAGCGTCTGACCGTGTACTGCAATATAGAATTATGTTATATAAATTACATATATAGTAACGGAAATATCAGTTAATTAATAATTGAAAAATTTCTTAAAATTTCTTTGAGATTCAGATTTATTACTTATTCTATTAATTTGAATGTTTTGAACATTATATATGGTGATTTGAATAATGTGGATAAAAGATAATTTATCAATTTATTAATATAGAAAGTGTAGTATGTATTCATAATATGAATATTTTGCATAGAAAATATGACTCAGAAGAAAATACCAAACATACTATCATGTTATATATTTGGGTTATATGTCACACAATACCAATTTCTATTTTAATTTATTATGTTGTAAAACGAAGTTCTGTGCAGAATTTTATTCAGTTACAGGAAGTATTTAATTTAATGAATCAACTACTTCAGCCTACAATATCTATTACAGATAACAATGGTGACTATATTTTAGACTAAAATTATAGTTTAATAAAATTAAACAATTTTGAAAAAAAAAAACAGAATTCAATGCAGAATTTTCTTTACAACCTGATATAAAATGAAAAATATTCAAACTTCAAAATGCAAAGAAATATATTTTTAGCAACAAAGTTGAATAAAACCTTTGTAATTTAAAGTGTGAAGCACTCTTATATATTTTATGTTTAAGTAAATCACATAAATGAAGGATATACTTTTAAGAGATGATATATCAAAATTTGTTTAACTTTGGTTCTTGCTACCATAATGCTCTTCTTTTAAAAAAAAGCAGCATTTATTGAACTGTTTTGAAGTAATTATATTTTTATAATTATATCCAATGTACTTTACGGTAAAGTTGTTTAGAATTATTTATTATAAGATATGTAGAGAAGAAAATTTGACATTCAGTAAATGATACGTGTGCACATGAACTATAGCATAATAAGTAATGCAATATGCAAGAAACAATTGTATTTTTAACGCGCACGTCCAACTTTGGCCTCAATGAGATACATAAACCGAATTGGACTATGTTATTCATAAACATATATTCGATGCAAATTGATTTTCTGTACTTATGGGTGTAATAAATACAAAAAATTGAAGAAGAAGAAAGAACTCAAGTTCAAATAGATTTGAATGGATTAACAAAGTAATTAAATGTAAAGAAAAGAATCATCTTATACTTAACTTAGAAATTTCTCATTTTCTATGCACTATAAACTTTTTTATTTCCAAAATGGTGTTTACGTATGTACGACTTATTAAAAGTATAGTTTCGTGTATAATTCGCTAAAGATAATCAAGTAATTGTAATATCGTGAAATTTTATTTTAGTGATTGTAGTTCAATTTTGTTATAATTATTTGTAAATTAGTATATCTTTGAACTGTGAAAATTGATATAAAAATAGTTGAAGTGTACTTTTATAGGTATGAACATCACTTAAATTTTTCAAGAATTGTATGTTTTTTATTACAAAATACTGTCAATAGAATTTTCAAAGATTATAAATTCAATAGAAACTCCATGTACAAATTGTAAGATTCACTAGACATTTCTTCTATATTTAGATTTTTAATGTTTGTATTATTTATTATAAGTATGTAAAGAAAGATTAGAGAAATAAGAAGAATAGTACTAAAGTTCGGTTAAAGCAGGAGAAAATAATGCGTCCCTTATGAGACTCTAAATAATTAGAATATTTTATGAAATATTTTTCTTGTATAATATTTTTACTAATTAATATTCGAAGACAACGGACAAGACATCATTGCATATTGATAACACGATTTAAAGATTTCTTTAGTGCTTTTTTTGTAATTACTTTTTATATGGTGCTTTTTTTAGAGATATTTTATTAATTAATCAAAGAAACGAGAAATTTCTGTGATGAAAGTAAGATGATTCTTAAAGCGACAATTTGCTTATCAGTTTTTTAGTTTACCGACGGTTAACATAGTTTTTATAACTGTACAATAAAACAGTTAATCAATAAAATATATACATTTTACCTTTAAGGCGTGTACAATTTTATTCACTTGCGGCAAATTGAAAGAAGAACGCAATTAAGTAATTAAAATTATTTGTTTCACTGATACGTGTCTTATGAATGGAATAAAATACTATTTTATGTACGAAGTATAAACCTTTTCAATATTTGAAACAGACAATATTAAGAAAGAATTCGAAGGTTAATAGAAAACTATACATATATACAATAATCTTGTTTTAGACATTTTTCACGTGTAAATGTTTTTAATCAAAATTATCACGATATTAGAAAGTAATGAGTAAATAATAGACATTTAAACGATTTATAAACTGAAAGATTGATAAACTATGGTCGACACGATGTTGCGCTCAGAATACAATCTTAAGCTCAAAATTAATTGTTAATTATTAAATGAAACAATTACTGTAGACAATTATATTGGCGGTACTTTTATATACATTGCTCAAAATAATTAAAGGACCACGAAATGTCGTGCATTTAAATATAATATAATGTTTTTAAAGAATATTCTGTATAATTAATTTTAAAATGTTAAGTTATCTATTAAAAATAGGAAATAGTTTATTTATCAGTAAAATTAGTTAAGCGTTATTCTAATTATTTTGGGCAGTGTAATTTCTAAAATTATAAAAGAAGAGATGAAATAAATGCGAAACACATGTTAAACATTATTAGAAATAAGTAACGAAATATACAAATATAAAACGATTAAAAACTTTTAATCGATGTTTTATTATGTATTGTAATCAATTGATAATTGATTCGTGAATACAACTGCCTCTGATGCCAAGAACCTTGTAAAACGATATTTTAAACAGAAAATACAAAATATTTATAGCAAATAATATACTATTTTTTCTGAATTAACAACTTCAGATAAAATAAAGTGTTTGTGGTAAAATAATAAATTAAAAAATTTACAAACTTAGTATTTGGAAATTTTTTAATTTACATACTTTATCTCCAAAATTAAAAGCAACGTATTTATTTCTCGTTTCTAATTTTAAACTTTTATATATTATTTTCGTACGATTGGTGACACTGCTATTCGATATATCGCAACGTGTAGCAAATTCAAACTTTTTTCAGTTGGACGCAACTGTTGAAGCAGTTAAGAATAAAGGAATATTTTTAATGTAACGTAAGGTTTGTATATGTTAACTAAAATGTCACCTTATCAGCAACAATATAAAGAGAAAAAAGTTGGTTTTGGAAGTACAAAAGATAGGCGACTTATTCGGTTTGAAGAGCGCGAAGAATCGCGTAAAAACCAAAGGGCTGTGGCTTTCAATGAGAACAGAAATATTCGAATGTCTCTAACTAATAAATCAGAGAACAAAAGTTCGTACAATATTTTTTTGGTATTTACAAAGTTTATTGCTTGTATTACCATTGTAAATGATTTGAGTATAATTTACTTTCAGAAATAGAATCAACTCCCGTGGATAATGATTGTCTTACTAGGTTAATGAAATGGAAAGCTGAACGCCAGAAACGTAAAAGGCTCGAGCAAACCAAAAAAAAACCACCTTTTGTAGTTGGGGTGGTTCGTCACAAAATATATTCTCCAATAAAAAGTCAACCTGTTACAATAAATACAACTTATGAAAAAGCACATAATCAAATCATACCAATATCTCCATCTAGATCTTTACCAAAAAGAATTACAGATGCAACAAGAAAAAGATTAATGAGTAAAGTTCTTGCAAGACGTTTAGTAGAACATTCAACAAAAGTTTCAAAGCCTATAAATAATGAGCAAAAGAATCAAAAACAGCAAGAACAATCTTTTGCACCTAAAGATCATAAATTTAAAGCGCCAAAAGGGTTGCCTCACATATCAATACGTGGTAAAGTAGCAATACCAAGTTCATCATCTATCAAAACTAGAGAAAGTAATACTACAGAATTTATTAGGAAAAAAATTTGTAATATATCGCCAACTGAAACACAAGGAAGTGGAGATAATCCAGAAGAGAATTTGAAAGAACCTGCTTCATTAAAATTGTCACTTGATGAAACATTTACTTGTACTAATGAAAATAACAATGATGGTAATGATAAGGTAAAAATACAAGACAGTAGTGTAACAGAATCAGTGTCTTCCACAAAGAATATGTCTACATCAACACCAAATAATTCTCCGAATGACCCTGTCTTCTTTTCACCGTATATAGTTTCTAGTCGTGGGAAAAGTAATGCTAGAAAAGAGCAACAGTTAAAACGTGGATTAAGTCTTAATCGTTCGCAAAGCAATGACATTCCTACAAAGGAGACGGTTATGAAAACTTTAAATATTTCAGTCGAAGAAGAAGAACGCACTGCCCAATATTTTCAGTTTCTCTTAAGTAAGGAAGTAGATAGGCTAAATGAATTATGTAAGAAATGGACAGATATCAAAGAAGACATTACAACCACTCCTGCTGGACAGCACGAAATTAATCAAGTAATTGGTCAAACTAATTTGTTAATAAATAAAAAGTTCGAAAGATTTCGCAGATTAGTTACTGATTGCGAAACAGGAAAGGGAGAAATGTTAGTTACGTGTAAAGATTTACAAGGATTTTGGGATATGATGTATGTGGAAGTAAAAGACTGTGATGCAAAGTTTGAACAACTAGAAAAACTTCGTTTACAAGACTGGATAAAAAAAGAATCTCCTGAGCCTAAGAAGATGTCTGCCAATAACAAAAAAGTTATCGAAAAGAAAAAGACTGTATTTACAAAACCAAGTACAATTAGAGACCATTTAGCAGTAAAAAGTATGAATATTACGCAACAAATAAAAAGTAGTAGTAATGTAAAAAAGCCAGGAATTATAAATAATCGATATGTAAATAATACATATGAAAGCAAGAAGAATGATTCTAGTGTAAAAGATAAAAAAAGATTAAGTCTAGTACAAAAGGGACAGGCGTCTGCAACATTCAAATATAGATTAAATACAACTATGACAAAAGTTAGTCCAATATATAAAATACCAAGTGTTCAGTTGAATAATACAATATCATACATCAATTCTGATCAGACACCGAGAAAAAGTATCTTGAAACAATCAACAAATTCAGTTAAAGCAAATTATTTTGTAAAACCAACGAGTAAAGTTAATTTTGATGATCGAGTAGTTTTAAATGAGGTACCAGTTGATGAAGATCAGCTGAAAGTAAAGTTAGGTGCAGCATTGGAGAGAATAGATAGTTTTGATTTTGATGATCCAAATGAAGGAGAAGAAGAAGAAATTCAGGCACAAATGAAACTTTCTTTTGATGATGATAGTTTTGAAGAACCTGAAAATGATACTAAGCAAAATTCTGAATCAACAGATTGCAAAACTAATATGGATGCAAACCTAATTAAAAAGCAATTAGATATGAATATTGATACACCATTGTCAGAAAAAAAATTAAGAAGACAAAATGCAGTGGATGAACCTGACAAAGAGTTGGATAAACAATTAATACTTAGTGTTTCATTAACGCGACTTGAAGAAATGATAGACGATGCAGACGTAAATAAATACAAAGAGAAGTTATACAAACATGTTTCTATAGGTAATAAAAAAGAAGCAAGTCCATATAACGGAAGCTTACGAATTTTGAGGAATAGAATTATTTCTTCGGTAGAGACACCTAAAAGTATAAAACGTTCTAAGAAATTAATTAATATAGAAGAATCAGAATATAAAGAAAATAAAACTCCTTCAGTGGAGTTAAGAAGAAGAAGTCATCTTGTTGAAGATATGGAAAAGAAGGATTTACGAATTTCTTTGACTAAAATATCTTTAAGTGAAAATAGTAATAAACGAAAGTCTCGTCGAAGCGTAAAATTTTCCGGTATAAACAAGTTCTAGTAATTTACGAATATTTTATTTTGTATAAATATGTTGTTTCAATATACATATCATGTTGTAGAACAAGAATGTACTGGTTGTGTTTCAAGTAAACCAACACTTCCGATGACTCCTCACATTAGACGAAGTAGAACGAAGTCTAACGAAAAAAGAAAAAGTATAAAAACAGTACATCTTAAACCATGGACAAACCCAAAGAAGCGTAATTATTTTGATTTATTTTCTTTTTGATTTTCATTTTTTAATTTATGTTTAGTTTAAGATTATATATTTATTTAACATAATGTTTATGTATTTACATTATTTTATTTCAGCTCCAGATCGAGTAAGAAGATCTCGAAGTAAAAACGCAAAATCTCCGAGTTAAAAGTTTTCAGTTATAGAATATGTACGTGATACATTTTATAAATGCTAAAAGATTCTTACATAAACCTTTGTTTTCTGATACATTAGTTAAAGAAGTTGAAATATTTTTGTAGTTATTAAAAGTTTAGCTTTTCTTTTTCACGCGATTCTTCGCGATCTTCAGTCTGAATAAATCGACTTCCTTTTGTATTTTCGAAAGCAAATTTTTCTCCTTATACTTTTAAGCAGCACTCTAGTACATAATTTCTAAAATCATAAAATGATTTTGTACGCATAACACACATACATTCATAATTGAATTTGTCATGTTTGTATAAAAGATTGTTTTTATGTTATTTATAATTTTGATATTATATCATGATGATATAAATCAAAGTATTTGTTTGAGGATGATGTTTTATATAATTATTTTTTTTTTTGTGTGATATTACCTTGGTTCGATTTTTTTAAAATTTTAGGTAGCAATTTGGGATTTGAAGTAGACGTCGCTTAAAACGAAATGGTCTTCCGCATGTTTATCGGTTAAAATTATGGTGCTATTGAATCTTAAATTCCAGAAGATTTATGTTTCATTTGATAGCATGAAATTGAATTAAATGCATCGCATTTTTTGGAATCAAACTGGAGTTTAAGAAGAAGCACACTGCCAAAGATTCATAAATTCAAAAATATCATCACAACTTTCGCAAAATTATGGAAGACTACTAAAAGATCCATAAAATATTGTTTCTTCAGTTACCAATATAACGTTTCAAATGTATTGTAGTATCATTAGTTTAGGTATTTTTTGATTGTGGAATGCTTTTGCAAGTGCTAGCAAAGCTCAAAAAGTTGGAAAAATTTTCTACTTTTTCAGTTTCTTCGTTCACCACTAGATGGTGCGGATCATGCTGTTTTTTGAACTGCACAGTGTTATAGAATTAAAAAATAAGTACAAAAATACGGCTTAAGCAATTATTTTACATTAACACAATGTTTTGTCTTGTTCCTATATAAATGGTTACATTTTAATTAAAAATATGTATAAATGGTTGCTTTTTAATTAAAAATGTAAAAGAAAGTAATTTTTGAATTTGAATAAAAATGAAATGCATTGTTATACCTTCAATTTATTTTTGTTGAATCAGAAATTAACAATTACAGAAGTGCATCATTAACGACACTTTTTAATAGCTAATTTTTACCTAATTGAACAGATATTTTTTAGTAGATTTTAAAGAAGAAAATCTAACTATACCAAATTACAATATTAGTTGTATGTTTTGAATGTGACTGGAAAGTTATAGTAAATAAGCATAAGTGATAATAAATGATTTGTTATTATTATTTTTTTTTATATAACTTTCATAATTTCTTAAGGTATGCAGAATTATGTGCTAATAGAATTTTTAACTTGTATCGATCTAAAAAGAAAATAATAATGGTAAATACTAGCAATCAAAGTATGAACATTATTGCATTCTTATGCGTTTGCAAGTTTTTTTGTAACTTTCTCGTCGTTTTTAGAGCATGTAACTATCAGATTCAGATTCGTCATAATACATAGAATTATACCGCACAAGGCCTTTTCCGTTCCGTTCGGACTCTACAAAAACACAGTGGGAAACGACAGAAAGTTGAGTTATGAACATAATGACACTCTTAAATATATGCATATTTTTCGTTTTCAAGCATTTTTAAGCTACATGTATTTGTAGTTTTAAGGTATTAGATTCTCAGAACTGTAAAAGAATGATTTATTTTTGCTGAAATGTTATGTTAATTAATATATGTTTTATTGTATTTGATTTCATAAATGTTTAATTTTTATAAGAAAGAGAGATGTAGATTATAACATATGATATAATTTTACATTATTTGTGTTATAATACTACTTTATATAGAACTCATATACAGATATAGAATTAAAATTTTAATTATTAACAATTAATAATAACCGAAATAAAATAAAAATAACAGATTATAGTAAATGAATTATTAAAATAATTTACATTTATTATTTAAATATTAGTTATTAATATTGAAGTCTCATAGTTGACTCTATTTAACAGTTACATGAATAATAAGATGCATATTTTAACGGAATTATTATGCCTTTAATATACTAACGCTATGCTTCAAAATAAAAACGTTTCCATAGCTAAAACGTTTGTTCCTAAATTAATATGTAAAACAGTTAAAATGTATAGTTAAACCGTTTCTATTATTAAAACGTTAAAATATTTCTAAATTAATATGTAAATGTATAAAACAGTTCTATTATAAACAAATTTCTTGGACAATAATTTAACAATACAAGTACAAATTTAAAGTCTATTATTAAAAAGATGAGTACAAATTAATACAAATAATTATAACTACATTAGTACAGCAACTACCAAAGTAGTTTATAATACAAAATGTTTAACAATCATTACTGTACAATCGGTAGAAATCGGTAAAAATCACCTTACACATACAAGTAATACAAACATTTTCTCTAAATCAAGATTATAAATATCCTACAGAAGCCATACCACTTTAACTGATACACCCTGTAAATATCCTACTTTCCTTCAACAAGTTATTTACTATGATGCACCAAATAAAGATCTTTACAAAATACTCCATACTACTCGTAAAACATCCTCGTTAAATCAAGATTATATCCTACAGAATAAGTTATATCACTTTACACCCTATCCTATAAATTTCACTGTAAACATCACAAAATACCCTCCATAGCTTAAAACGTCAGTGGTTGAATCGCAACGTCCCGTGGGGTACGTCAGAAATGTACAAACTTCGTAAGAAATGTACCAACAAATCGGTAAAAACGGTTTGTAAAAAATGTGCAAACAAGTCGGTAGGGTTTGCAAGAAATGGTAAAATTGTGGCACCGAAACTCGCGAGGCGGGACTTTGCGCAAATGATTCGGGCATCGCCGCATGTACAGGAAACGTAACCAGTAGCCGGTGGCGGAGGTGGTGGATGTCGATGATGGCGGTGGTAGAGGGACACAATCGTGACCGTGGTAGCAGCTACAGGGTGAAGGAGCGAGCGAGTCGAAAAGTGGAGAAAGGGAATAAACGAGCGAGATAAATCGAGGCGAAATATAAACAGCGAAACGAGGAAGGGGTGATCGCGATCGGTTTAAGGCAGAGGAGGACACGCGAGCATCGAGGAGGACAGAAAGTTAGGCGAAGGTGGGTGGATGACGGTGGTGGTGGCGGTAAAAGAGAAAAAGGGGGGCTGTGGAGGTGAGAAGGTAGGAGAACCAGCCTCCGCCAGTATCCACGTGTTCAGTGTAGTAGCGCGTTATGACCCGGATGTTAGATCGTAGCTGCAGTTTTGCGAGAACCTGCCGACCCGGATGTCTCGTTCGTCGTCTACCACTGATCCGCTACTAATGTCCTCCTGGTTACCGAAATATGTTCAATCGGTAAGTAATGCTCCCTCACGGCACTTTCATCCACCTATGACGTTTACCGTCACAACTGTCGTCTTAAGAACGTTCGCCGACGATTTCAACCCCTTTCGCAAGCGCCGGACGCGTTCTCGAATTATTACTTTCTTCTAAATACTGTTTTGATTTGGATCTGTTGCACGATTTGGGGAGTGTGTCTACTTTTGGTAGATTCTGTATTTTTTCTTTGTAGAAATTCTTTGGACAATATTTCATTTTCTCTAATTATGATGGAACGAAATACTTGCTAGTAGGATTTTATACTTTGAATACGGTTAGTGTTTGGGTTTGTGGAGAGTTTGTACTTTTGGTAGTTTCTTATTTTGTGTATGGAGCTTTGTAGACATTCTTTGGAAATTATTTAGTTTTAGTGTTATTGAGTTTTTTCTAATTATAATAGAATAAAATACTTGTTAGTATTTATATATACGATTAGGTTTTGTGGATTGTGTGTACTCAACTTTTTGGTAGTTTTAATATTTAATATTATTGAAATCGATCACAGATTAGCACAATCAAATGTTTTATTTATTATGAAACTTACTGTTATTTTAAACAGGAATGTTTAAACATAACGTTGGATTAAACATTTAGTAAAACAAACACGTGTTTAGGAAATTAAAACCTCTGACTAGTTATTTAAAATGATTATTTATTAATCTCTGACTAGTTGTTTTAAATGATCATGTATGAATACTTCACTAGTTACAAATGATTGCTATAAATATCTTACGGATTGGTAATAAATGTTTAGTCGTAAATCACGAAAAGCATGATATAGATATAATTATTTTGAAAAGTATAGCATATCGATAACATCGGTGTATGCTTGAAGGATAGATGCGAGCAAATCAACGAAAGGTGCCAGCAAACTTCGAAGGGACCTGATAAATGCCGAAATCGCCAACTTACGTGATTTACTGCCATTACCACCGTCGACTCGTCAGAGACTTTCCCAGCTACAGCTTATGGCTTTGGTTTGCGTATTCCTTCGAAAAGCCAATTATTTTCAACAAGGTAAGTATCAATTTACGTACCTACTTTTTGATCGGGGCCGATGAATTTGAGGATTCCGAAGAAATTAAGGGTTGAATTAAAAATTTATGGATTGTGAGGAATTTTATGAGCTACGTTGAAAATTTAAGAATTGGGAAGAATTTTGTGGGTTACATTAAAAATATGAGAATTATGAGGAACTGAAGAGTTAAATTAAAAAATTAAAAGTTATGAAGAATTTAAAAATTAAGAAGAATTCGAAAATTAAGAAAAGTTTGAGAATTAAGAATTTAAGAATTATGACAAAAAGAACTAAATTAAAAATTTGTAATTTATGAAGAATTTGCGAATTAAGAATTTTTTAAAAAATAATTTAAAATTCTAAAAATTAAAGAAGAATTTAACGTAACAGTGTCGCCATAAAAATATGAAAAATCCTTCCATTTAGTAATTTTTAATAAATTAATAAATAACTTTTATGAAATTGTATTAAACAAACTTTCATTAATTATAACAGAATTAGTTATAATTTATAATGTAAAACGGTTTACATTAAAGTAAGTGATAAATCTACATAAAACACGTTACAGAAATATTATGTTAATAAATGTAACACAAAAATGGTGTATTGAAAACGTCATTAAATACTTTGTTATTTAAGTAAACATAAAAATAATTTTTTGTACATTTAGAATAATTCTTTGATTCTACTATTTCACCTAGGCAGTGTTTAATAAATAATATTTGATACGAATATATTTTTTAGAAAAGAATTGTCCGTTTTATTTATTTTAGCTTCAAGTTTGTTTTGGCGCCAATTATCTGTCCAGTGTTGTAGTTAGTGTTGGACAAATGGGGTGCGTGATGTGGGTTCCTCGTTAAACTTATAAATTTAAGATACATCAATTATTTATAAATTTTTAAGATTTTACATTCAGAAATTTTTTAATTTTAAGATTTGTAAACTTACAGATTTAGACACTTCTAAATTTACAAATTTAGAAAATCACGAAATTTAGAAAGATTCAACATAAATATAGGAATATTCAAATTTATGAATTTGAAGACTTTCAAACTCTGCATGTGAGACCCTCTTCCTATATTGTCAATTCTTACAACTTTAACCGTGGCAATAAATTGAGATGTCACTGATTTAATGTAACATCCAATAACGTTACTTTAACGTTGATTTGTCCAATAATTTTAATTTCTGACCCGGGTTTCACAAACTCTATCAACGTTGCTGTCTCTTTTAATTATTGCACTGTAATAATGTAATTTTTACCATAATTCTATGTATAATAATTATTTGATATATCCACGTTACATTTAAAATATATTTTATTTGAATAATATATATCAATAACATTAATAATATTAATAATTGTGTCGAATAATACATTATATTAATAATTTTTCCAAACAATACATTAATAATATTAATCATTTTCCTAAACAATATACCAATAATATTAATAATCTTCCTAAACAATATACCAATAATATTAATAATTCTCCTAAACAATATACCAATAATATCAACAATAACTCAAATCACCATTTTTCAACAATATATCAAAACAAAAATATTAAACACGAATATAATCGTATTTTACACGCATACTTATGAATACTCTTATTGTTGTTTAGAAAAATTGTTATACCCTCATGAGACAGTCAAACAGGACCACAGAAATTTAAGAAATGCTTACCACAGGGTAATTGGTTTGTTTAGTTAAATAATTTGTTGAATACACTTAACGTCACACGGTGGCGCGTAGTATAGCTTGTTTCCGGTTATCGCATAACTTATTTCATGTTACCAGTGCTTTTTGTTTTTAGAAAATTAAACCTCGATGTTTGTACACGCGTTTAGTCGTACATTTCTAATTTTTCATTTCAGAACGTTTTGCTGTCGAAAATTAGTAACTGTATACATATTTTATACTTATGTAAACAAGTAATATAAGTACTGATATAAAATGAGGTGATTATTTGAATAAAATTAATTTTTTATCTGTTTTATTTTTTAGTAAAGTTTTTCTTTTTGTAATTGTTCTTTGTTTCAACGTTTAAATAATTTTTAATTATTTGATTATTTATTAGGGAGTTTCTTCTTGCAATTCTTCTTTGTTTCAACGTTTAAATAATTTGTGATTATACAAATATATATTAATTTTTTATTGCAATCATTGGAATTATTGTACTGTATAGGGAATATAGGGATTACGGAATGTAGGGATACTGGAATATAGGGATTTCGGAATATAGAGATTTTACAATATAGGGATTTCGGTATATAACGGTATAAGAATATAGGGATATCGGAATATAGGGATTTCGGAGTGTAGGGATATTGAAATATAGGGATTTCGGAATATAGCGATATAGGAATATAGGGATTTCGGAATGTAGGGATACTGGAATATAGGGATATTGGAATATAGGGATTTTGGAATGTAGAGATATTGGAATATAGGGGTTTTGGAATATAGAGATTTCAGAATATAGGGATTTCGGAGTACAATCGTATCGAAATATAGAAATACTAGAATATAGAGATTTCAGATTATAGGAACATCTTAGTATATTTATATCGTAATATAGGGATTTAGGAACATAGAGATATCGTAATATTGTGATATACCATAACACCATAAATACAAGTTTATAAATTTATAAATATACAGATAGAAAAATAAAAGCCAATACTTCAGGAATGAAGAAGTACAGAAACCCATGGATTTAGAAACACATTAGTACAGAATCATAAAGATATAAAGACTCAAAGACGCGCAATCTAAAAATTTCGAAATGTACCCATATCTCGCTACATTTTGAATGTATTGAATGTACATTCACACACACATGTTCCTCTTTTATGGTACAAATACGATGTCATTCCAGCTATACCGTGGAAACTTTGTGATAACTATCTGTAACTGTTCATTGATCGCGCGGATACAGTAAATCTCGATAGTTGCAACCTCGATACTTGCAAACGAACCTCGTCTGTTGCATTTTGCCAACATATGGTAGATAGCATCGTTTAGTTAGATCGTTTAAATGAAAAGCGATAGTAGGAGCCATAGACGTGTACACATGTATTTAAGTACAACCAGGAGCGGATTTTTCTTTCGATGGACCCCGCGATTATAAAGTCAGATGTCATCTGAAATTAACGTTAGATAGATCTGAAATTAACTTTAGGTGTTATTTTAGTAATTTCACTGGCTCTGGAGATGCCTGCAATCTAGATTAGGAGAGATGGAGTTCAAACTCTAGGATTTTTATTTTAATGGATCTAAGTATGTGATTGTAAAAGAGACTGAACTGAAAGATGTCTTAAGTGGACGTTAGATAAATGTTCTGAAATTAACAAGTTTAGCTGTGTTTCTAATAATGATATAATAGATAGATAATAGGTAGATAACATATAGGTAATATATAGATAATATACAGATAATATACAGATAATATACAGATAATATATAGATAGAATTAACGAATGCAGGTGTTTTTTAATAACACCACTGGCTGTGATCTATAAAGAGATAATACATCAGAAGGCTAGAGTTAATACTCTCATGAAATCTTTTAAATTTTTCTTCTTACTTATTTTCTGTCTGATTTTTATTATACATAGTGGGTTATTTTCAATTCCTTAAGATATTATTCAATTATGAATACTTATTATCAGATATCCCATTAAGCATCGAATATTTTTAATTTGAAGTAAGATGAGGAGTTCGGTCATTATAAAGTGTAATAAAAAGAAATGTCATAAAGTAAATTAAAAGTGGTTCATTTTGCCATAAACTAGGGACACTGGCCCCAGGCTGACATTCATATTTTCTATGTCTATTAGAGTAGCATAATCTTATCGTAACCATTATGAGATACATATCAGATTTATAATGGCTATAAAGCGAAAGTACACGAGTAATTTAATAAAACATAAAGCTGGTGAAAAGGTAGCCGAGCTTGCTATAAAATGATAATGTAGAGGATATAGTTAATTTTAATTTTAAAAGAGCGCTTGAGAAATTGAACTGTGATTCAAAATGGCCGACTTTCGGGCGGGAAAATGGGAAATTTCAAAATTTGTTTTATTTATGCTGACGATGTGTGTTTTATGTGCTAACGATATTTGATGTGCATATTTTTGTAGAAACTTTTAATTGAAAAATATTTAATATCACTGTTACGTGGAATTATATGGTATTAAACACATTATTAAAGTCACTATAACAAGCACTAATTAAAATATTTGCAAATACAGTTTTCAATAATTGAACAAAGAGACAATTACTGAAGAAAATTTACAAAATTAGAGTACAATTTGTGGAATTGTTTTGTAAAATTATAATGTTTATATGATAAAATTTGTATTTGTTCATATTACAAGATACAAATAGAAAGGCATTAATTAACAATGAATTCAATATTATGAATATCATAATTTGCAAACTATAATTTTATCACTGTGCAATGTATATTTGGCATGAAAAAAATTACGCTAAATATTTTTAATAGTTAATACGTATACAATCTAACTCGTGGATATAAATAAAAAATAAATAAACAATAGTGAAAAATAGTTAATAAATAAAAATTCTTCTTTTACTAAAATGAAGACACGAGGACTTCAAATCAGATTTATATAACATCAAATCTTTTTCTCGTCCTAAAATAAAGTTCAAAAGAATTGAATTGATATCAATTTAGCTATAATTATATCGCTCGTAAAGCTATATTTAAATATTACGCGCGAGCAACACTTACAATCAAATTTTATGCTATCTAATAGCAATTAATCACACTTTATGTCGGCACAGTTTCACAGTTATACCACTTTTTCATCTTTGCGTTTAATTTTTACGAGAATCGTTTTCCAATCGTAAGTCCAAGGAAAACATAAATTTTATTAAGTTGTAAAACATTGAGTGTCGTAGGAAATTCGTAAAATTTTCTAGTCATTTGCTTGATGTTCAAAAATCTAATTTTCGAATGAAGTTTATTGCATTCTGTTATTAGATCGACGACTTTTGCGACTAATTTATGATTTTTATTAGAAATACGGATGATGAAATTTGTTAAAAATAATACAGAAAATGTTGTTTTATTTTATAACTCTTTGTTTAGGATAATTGTAAGTCATTCGAGTAAAGTAACAAATAAATTGATGTGGTATAATTATTCTGTATTATATTTGGTTCATTTCTTTATTTACCAAAAAGTATATATACAGTGTAAAATTTTACATTATTATATAAATTTAGAAATAAAATGAGTGGAGGTTAAATTAATATTACTATTTTATATTCTTACTATGTGTGTTTTATCCGCACATTAGCTTTGAAATAATTTAAACATCTTGAGCAACCGCACATTTGTGAAATACGTTGCAGAAAGTTTCGAAGTGGTTCGATTAAATTACAAATACCTCAACAATGCCGAGTGCACAATCATTTTCATAGATACCGTTGTATGGAGTTTAACACTTACGTGCATTGTTGAATAACGAAGACCTCGAAGTTACTTAATAATTCTAATATTATCGTTTCCAAATATGGAACCCCTGAAAGTTGCTATTACCGGTCTTGTTGAACAACGAATAAACTGAAACTTATTTTTCCTGTATTTTCCCAAATCGAGCATACGAAATCTATTTCTTCGGCATCGTAGTGTGCACACCGATAACATTTTACCCACCTAACGTCAAGTTGACTTTATACACTTAACTTTGACTGCCATGTCAGCTAATATGGCGGACGCTTCAATTTTCATACGAATCTGATCTACATTGTTAAGAATTTGTTCGCGTACCTGATCGAAAATACTCGTATCAACCTGGAACTATGGACAATAAACGTAACAAAATATTGCGAAAATATTCGGCAGGATTTTTGATAAGATTTGTTCAAACTAAAGATACTACCTAATCAAATTTTCAACCGCTTTAAGGCAGTCAATGCAACGGCGGAGCGTATAAAGTTATCGGCCCACGTAAACTACGATACTGAAGTAATATATCCAATTTACGAAGTTGGAATATAATATATGGATTTATGTTATGTATAATATATGGATACATAATATTGGATATGATACCATATTCATTTATCAAATTCATGAAAGTCGCAGTCATGGGCTGATAAATGTTTGACATGGTTGTGGAAATGTGGCGATGCAAGAATTTGGGGGTCTAGGAAATTGGGGATTTTGAAATTTGGGGTTTTATGGATTTGTTGACGTAGAGATTTGGGAACATAGAGAATTTGGGGACACTGAAGTTTGTGAAGCTAGTTTTAAATATGGGGATTTAAAGATTTATTGACCTGAGAATTTGGGGATATGGATGTTTGTAGAGTTAGGGATTTGGGGAATGCAGGAATTAGATTTGGATATTGGGAAATTTAGAATTTGGGATTTTAAGGGTTTGAGGACATTTGTGGAGGAATTGTGGAATTTGGGGTTGTAAGGATTTAGTGACTTGAGAATTTGGGGACATAGAATATAACGCTAGGGATATCAGAAATGCAAGAATTTGGGGGTCTAGGTAATTGGGGAAATTTGAATTTGGGGTTTTAAGGATTTGGTTACCTGAGAATTTGGGGACATAGCAATTTGAAGAGCTAAGAATTTGAGGAATGCAAGAATTTGGGGAACTAGGTATTTAGGGAATTTATGGATTTGGTCTAAGAATTTGAAGGTATAGTTTGTGAATATAGCAATTTGAGGATCTAGGTATTTGGAAATTTGAAGATTTAGGGTTTCAAGGATTTGAGAACTTGGAAATTTGGGGTTACTGAAATTTGTGAAACTAGAAATTTGAGGATCTAGATATTTGGAAATTTTGAAGTATGTGTTTCGAAGAATAATAATCCACCAATCAAGATCCAGAATCTAAAGGTATAGAAATTCGTGAATCAAGGAATTTGAGGGATTAGGAACAAAGCAGTCTTTCAAGTACCCACTTTACCCTAGTACTTTAACTTGAATACAATAGACTCAGTACACTTTCGTACCTTTGAAAGGTGTAATTCGACTAATTTCTAAGTGTCTCGAATTTGGCTAATTTCTAAGTGTGTATTTCCACTAATTTCTGTGTATATCGAATTCTAATTTCTGTGTGTATTCGGCAAATTTCTGGAAGTAGAATAAAAGCGTGTTCGATCAGTAATGGTCTGGTTAGTGGACGTTCTGCCATCGAGCAATGGGAAAATTCCCCTTGACAAGAATATTAAACGGTCGTTCGAGCATCAAAAACTTCGGGCATCTCCGTTGTGCAAGCGTAGAGAGTAATATATAGGTAAAAGGTAGGGAGGTAGGTAAGGCAAGAAGGTAAGATCGGAGTACATTCAAACTCAGCGGAGTCTAAGCGCGAGTTCCGGGTGATCCGCTGACCTGTCGGCCTTTGCAACAACACTCTCACGCTCCTGTAACCCATACTCCCTCTGTATCGTCTCTCCGCTCTCCGTCGTTCTTTCTTTCTCTTCTACATACTCATTGTTTCACAGTATTCGATACTATAGTCCCGTGTAACGCCGTTTGTAAACGTAGCTATGCTGCATTAGCATAAGGCTTCTTTCCCTCCTCTCCTTCTCGCTACTTTGTTTTTTCTTTTCCCCCTCTGCTACAAGAAAACGCGCACTTCCAACAAATTTTCCGCGAATTCCCGCCTTTTTCGTCGGTTAAATCAGTGTCTCTCAACCGGAGGATCGCCGGGGATTTTTAATCACCTCGCAAAATGGCTACCTTGTGAGCTCAACCGATCCTCCTTCCACAAGAGATCATTTATGCAAAGATTATCATACTAGTCAATTTCTTGTTTTAAGAACTATCTTTGATAGAGGAAAATTGATTTTCTCGTAGAATATTTTATGTATGTACATAAAATCAAATTCGAACAAATAAATCAAAACAAGCGTATCATTGTAGAATAATTATCAATTTTTCTTATCAGTCATTTAGATTTAGATTTTTTGTGTAGGTGTTTCATATTTAAAAACGTTAATGAATTATCAAACGACTTATTTAAGAATCGAAACCGATTTATTCATAATTAAAAATTTTAAAAAAGGAAGGATTATTAGAATTTTTCACATTTTTTCGTTTTGCTTTCTTGCTGACATAAACATCGCAGTCCATAACATGTTTTATTATTATTGCGATAAAAAAGTGTCTTACCGATAGAACTTTTAAGTACCGGTGTTTATGAATAATAAAAACAGCAGTAACGATAGAATCGTATGAGTAATGTTATCGACTATTACTATTCTCGAACATCGTATCACGTACTGTAATGTTATTTTATCCAGAGTTCAAGTTTTATTGCATATTACGCACCAGCGACAATAAAAACGCGTACTCGCAACTCAATTATACGTTATTTAACTTGAAATTAAAACACTGTAATAAAAACTGATGGAAACGCTATAAATTCTAATGTATTATACTCGTAAAATAAAAATTTAACTATTATAAAGGATATTTGGTAAAATTAGTTTATTTCCTTGGTTTTTTGGAAACTTTATAGGGAATTTTGTGCAATCTTCGCGGGAGGATTTTGGTACTGAGAATATTGGAATTTTAGGTTTTTGAAATGAGATGATGTATTGAATGGTGTTAGTAATACTAGGATTATGTTAGAGGTTGAAATTTTTAAATTTTTAAATTTATAAATTTTCAAATTACAAATCTCAAATTTCTAAACTCTCAAGTTTAAAAACTCTCAAATTTACAAACTCTCAAATTCACAAATTTTCAGATTTACAAACTCTCAAAATTACAAATTTTCAAATTTTTAATTTCTCAAGCTGAGAAATACAGGAATCTTCAAATTTCCAAAATAATAAATAAAATTTATTAAAAAAAGAACCTAGATATTAATAAAATTGATTAACATTTAATCTCTAAATTATATCTTCACCTAAAAAGTATGAAAATTTAGAAATTAGAAATATTAGAAATAATGTCAATAAATAAATAAAATAATATTAAAATAAATAAATATCATATTATTTATTAATATAACGAACGTTATAATTGTTGAAATAAAATGAATGATATAACGATTGTAATAATATTTATTATTAAATGTTTATTAAACGTTAAAATATTTATTATTAATAACGACTGTTTTTGTTTCAGCCTTGAAAAACTGTCCGTCCGACTCTTCGAATATCCCGACTCCTAATATAGGATTTTCAAAAGTAATATTGTTTATCATCATATCGCATTGTATTTCTGACCGTTAGTTGTTGCGGTACAAATGTTGGCCATACAATGCATGCAATTTTTCAGGCCATGTCCGGATTTATAATGATGATGACCCAGCAAGGGAAACTGTTGTATATATCGGAAAATGCGGCAGAATACCTTGGACACTCTATGGTAAAGTAACTACAAAGAAATGATAATACTTACGGTAATCAACAATGTTGAGAGTTCGCTATACAATGATGCCAATTTTTACTATCCTTGCATGGAATTTACGGTAGAATCTCTTAGCATTGGCGTAACTGGCAATGAACTGAAATTTTTTATTTTCAACTTTACAAATTCAAAATGTTTAATTTTTAACTTTACACATTTAAAATTAAGAGATTGTCAGATATTTAGATTTTGGAATTTTTTAGATTTTCAAATTTATGAATTTTTAAGGTTTTAAGTTCCTTATCTAGTTTCTGAAATTTTCACATTTTGTAATTCCTTATATTTTGACTTCATAATTTTTTAAACTCTAACTTGTTAATTTTCATAATATTGAATTTATGTTCTAAGTACTTGAGTTTGAAAATTCTTATATTTTTAAGTTCCCAAATTTCCTGAACTTGTTAATTTCTACTTTCAAATTCCCAAATATGTTAATTCTTACATTTTCAAATTTCAAAATGTTAAAATTTTCACATTTGTTAATTTCGACGTTTCCAAATAGCCAAATTCTCAAGTTCCTAAGTCTGTTAATTTCTACATTTGCAAATTTCCAAATTTCAATTTCCTATATTTCTAAATCTCCAAACTGTCGATATCCAAATTTCCAGATTTCCAAATTTCTAAATCCTGAACTTTCAAAATTTCTAACTTCTCAAATTACGCCAGTGTACCTACATTAGACAAATAAAATTGTTCATTATTATTAATTCAAAATATTTCTAATATAGTTGTATCTCAAAGAGAAAGTAATTCAATTCTAGTATTATACGTTGCGCAATACGTTTTAGGAAGATCTGTTGATCCACGGAGATAGCGTTTACGATGTGATAGACAAACAGGATCATATGGTTGTACAAAATCAATTATCTAGAAATAGTCCAATTCCAAGTGATCGGAGATTATTTCTTTGTCGCATCAACGTATCTAGAAACTCACGAAGACAACTACGTTTTGGTGATCAAAAGGTACTCTTCGTGTTCCTAAAAATATAGTGGTATAATAATATTAACAATATTATCATTTATTTATATATTATCATTATCATTTATATACTAACAATATTTAATATAGTTTTATATTCAATTTTTCTAGTTTCATATCGAAGTTGACTCTTATTTATTTCTATATTAAACTTGCTCTTCATTTATGATATTCAAATTGTATTATACTAATTTTATGTTTTAGTTGCATTTTATTTATTAATATCATGCATTTTATAATTAATTATTTATTGATTGAATTTATTCTTTATTCAATCTATTGAATTTCTTGAATTTCTTGAATTTCTTGAATTTCTTGAGTTTCTTGAGTTTACTGAGTTTATTGAGTTTATTGAATTTATTGAATTTCTTAATTGAATTTATTCTTCATCTTTACAAATTTAAGCTACGTTATTATATTTTGCGATTTTCTTTTCATTTGTTTGTTTAGTTTCGTTATAATTTTTTTAGGTGGTTCTTGTCGAAGGTCACTTTTTGCCTTTCGTTCCTGTTTGCAATCGAAACGAATTTGTTTTTCTTGCTTCGTGCACGCCAGTTATTTTGCCGGAAACACGAGAAAGTATCGTGCAGGGTGCGACTAATATTTTCACCACCATTCACTCTATGGATATGAAGTACCTTCATATCGATAAAACGTAATCTTTATTTTTTATTTATAAATACACTATAAATTATTACATATCGCTGTTTAGTATTAATTGTGGCACAACTTGAAGAACTTTAGAAAAGCTTTTAAAAGAATTCTGAAACTTTATATTAAATTTAAATGAAAATTAAAATTGAAGTTAAATTGCATTTCTTAATTTGTCAATTTTTAAATATTAATTTAGTATAAATTTATGGTAAATGTATTTATGTTAAATGAAATTTCATATTTTATTTTGTAAATTTTTAAATTACTAAATGCAAGAGTTATTAATTATTTGCAAGTTGTAATAGTGTAAAAAATAGTAAAAAATTGTAGACTTGAAAGAAATTCGAGATTGTGCCATTACCATAGCCAAACGGTGATTCCCAGTTTTCGAATACAAAATATTCTGTCTCATTTACAGAGCAGAAAGCCATTTGGAGTATACGCGTAACGAATTAGTAAACGTGTCATGGTACAATTTGTTACACTGGGATTCTATACGAACAGCGTACTGCAAACATCAGACTGGTATGTTTACAAAAAAACTATACCTAAAACACTTTTAACACGTACATCACACTTTATCAGAATAAAAACTGGGTCGTTCAAGACCCCACTAAAAATATTTCTCACCATCTACTCATTATTTTAACTTGAAAAAAATTATAATCTGCAAAAGCTCACAGCTGATATTGAATTTAAATGAATATGAAAACAAATTCAGAAAGAAAAATTTAAAAATGGTTTTAAGAGAAAAATTCAAAATCTTTTTTTATTTTAATATGAAGAGCTAAAATTTTAACTGAACAATCTTGGGATGTAACAGGTAGAGGATAAAAATAGTAAAAATACCGGGGTTTCAAGAAAAGAATTTATTCAGATTTTCAGGAGGAAGTAAAATTGAAGCTAACTTGGGGTTGTTTCATACCCAGTGTGATCAGCGTTAAAATAGTTTATTACAAACTATACTTTACTAAAAATAATGAAGTATAAAATAGTCTACTTTCCCAAAAACAGTAATAATAATAAATTGTTTAACATCATATTTGTCCACATATTTATTACTCAAAACAAAAGATACACTTTGATCGAATAAACTCTTTAAAAAATCATAACCTCACCCTAAACTTCGACCCAAACCAGTTCACTTCAGTTGACTTCAACCTAAACCAGTTTTAACCCTTTGTACTCGAATGTATTTTTACTGCAAACTTTAAAACTTACTAGTTAAAAAGTTAAATAAATATCTTTTGATGTTATTTCTCTACTAACAATTTCCAGTATTGTCCGTTTCACTAGGTTTATACATCACATGTGTAATTTTATAGAATTAGTTAAAGTATGCTTATTTCTACACATCGAATGGCGCCTGAGAGTCGCCTCTCGAGAGCAAAGGGTTAAAAACCTGTAGCTAATCTAAGAAAAGGAAAATGTTTCAGTATTTAAAACGTTCGAGAGGTTTGATAATATCCACGATTGTTTCAGTTATTCAATCTGATCAAGAACGGTCTGCAACCGCATTGTTGAGGCTGCAAAGTCGTTCCGGACGGTGGTTCTGGGTACACTGCGTTTTACAAGTCAAAGATACTTCCGAAGAATGTCAACATCCTATCATTGTGTGCACGAATCAAGTTTTGAGGTATGTTTCCATATTTATACTTCGACTTTGAATCTTCAAATATCTCCTCTTCCGTTGCTTTCTCCTCTTTACTGTTCTCTCCTCATCATTTTCTAAATATTTGTTTCTAATTTTGTCTAATAAACATAAAAATTGTATAGCAACACTAAAAGGTAATACTGATGTAATTTGAATAAACAAACAAAAGGAAAATGTCCGAACAGTGACCGCCTGTTCAAAATGTATTACACATAAAAATTGAAAGAAAACTGTTTCCACATTTTCGACCTCCAAAGTTTCCTTAAAATAAGCGTGATGTATAAATGACACTGTATAACAAATTAACTGTATTTATTTTATCTATTTCAGTGACAGAGAGGCTGAAGTAATGCGTTCAAGTTCCTGGCTATACCAATACTCTTCCCAATCAAAGTTCACCTACACCATCTGTTCCGGTGGTCAAAACCGCAGTGTGCCATACGCAACCGGAAGTCAGAACAACCAGCAAGACTACACACGCTCGTTGTCTCACAACAACGATGCCCAGCACTCTCCGGACATTCGAAATTCCGAGGACCTGCACGGCTCCAAGACGCAATTAAAGGACTTCGGTGCAAGGAACACTCGGGAGGACGCAGAACCCGTGGACATGTCGATAAGCAGTAGCGAACACGAGAACAGGAACATACACGTGCACATGCAGCACGGTTACGCTCTCGGGCAGTTCACGGACAGGTACAAAGCGCACCACAAAAATTCGCTGAATTTGACCGGATACAGGGCGAAGTTCATTCAGTGCCACGGGCAGTACAACGTGAATACGTTGTCGCCCAAGTATTACATCACGGATTTAGATAAGGATTATTGTTGCAACGAGAGGAGCAAGCGACTTCCTGTTAAGAGTCTGTCGTCAACGGTGACAGGGTCCGTCGATCCGTCGGAACTGCCCATGGAACACTGGAACTCCAGTCCAGTGTGGTCAGACACGCTGCAGAGGGTACCGGATGTCGTGCACCAGGAACTGAGTCCTTACGTGGCGACGCCGACCACGCCTGTCGACACTCCGGATTCTGAGCTACATCCGGAAACACCGATTTTTAATTTCGATTGGACGGCTGAGCAACACGTGCCCAACCTGAAGATCACGTTTCGCAGCTCGAATCAGGGCCCCAGGAAAGTACAGGACGTTCAGCCGATCACGTTACAGTTACCACGGAAAAAGGGCCAGTCCATGAACGACTCTAAAGACTTTCCTAAATGAGACTGTGCACCTGTTGAATCGGTGCTTCACAGGTAGATAGGCAAATATAGTTTTTGGGCAAACTTCCATAGAGCTGGCGAATGTGATCAAAATTTTTGTAGGAATAGGGTCCTCACTGGAGATGGAGTATGATCGACAGTAGTCGTTTTCCATTCGCATGTTAAGATCCTTAAGTTAAATGATTAAGTTACACTCTAAATTTGTAAGAAAATTTTCAAATTATTTAGTAAATACCAAAACAGATTTTTGAGTAAGATTGAAGTGTTTTCAAATATTACACTTCTCGAAAGCTTTCCTCCATTTTAAATTTACTTGTTCTGTCGGTAAAGTAGAGAATGACATAAAATCATATTCCACAGCTTTTTGGAAGTGCAGCCATTTTTGTTTCTCTTTAAGTAGTAACTTTGCAAATTTGGAGAATCAAGCCTGCGAGTAGAATGGAAAAATCTAAATTTGTTTTTAAAGAGG
This sequence comes from Megachile ligniseca, assembly GCA_945859555.1. Lineage (NCBI taxonomy): Eukaryota > Metazoa > Arthropoda > Insecta > Hymenoptera > Megachilidae > Megachile > Megachile ligniseca. The sequence continues at coordinate 6,697,281 of OX243792.1, forward strand.
TTTTATATTGAATTCGTGACAGTCGATCCGTTAAACTAGTTCCTAATGTAGATGTGTTAAAAGATTTGGAGATGACTGATACAAAATTGAAAGTCAATTATGTTCAAGTATTTTGAGTTCGATACGAAGATTGGTGCAATTGTGTTGTTTTTTTTTTTAAATTGTTTTTGTTGGATTGAAAAGCTATCAGTATTAAATGAAATCCGTTTGCTGGTAAGAGAGCTATATGGGTAAGATGCCATAAAGTATTAGGGTAATAAGTAGTACGAAATAGAAATGGATAATTTTGTAATGTTTTTAATGAATGAGCCGTTCATTTGCCAAAGAAATTTTCATATTTCTCAATTTTCTGCATTTTCAATTCCTCAATTACTAAATTTATAAATTAAAAATTTCTAATTTTTCAAATTTAAAAAATTTTTAATCTTAGAAATAAAAAAATACTGACTTTCCAATGCTATATTTTTATCACTATTTTACTTGGAGTCTATTCTGGCATTAAAAAAAATGAAAAAAGTGAAAATCAATATTGTAATAATTTTTGGTCTGTGAACGGCTCAAATATCGAATGAAACAGAACAAGAGTACCTAATGTTTAATATTAAATGAAAAACTATATTAACCAGTATCTAAAAGTTTTGTAAGAGAAATTTTAGAAAAAATTGAGACCTAGTTTTTTAGAAACTATTTTCATCTTCATGTAATATTTGTTAACGATGAAAATTTTAACGTAGCAGCGTTGTTAATCTTCTAGCAATGCGTTTAAATAATTAGTAATCAAGTTTACTTGCGTAGATTTTATAAAAAATTCGGTAATGTATGTTGAAAAACGAATGTTCATTAATAAAGAATATTTTCGACGTTATTTAGAATTACATTGTAATCAAAATCTGTTCCCTTAACCTAAAATATTTTTCATTCATGTGTACAACTGCAATTCATTTATATAGTGCATTAAAACAAATATTAAATTTCATCTAAAAAAGTCAATATAAAATTTTTAGATATAATCTTGAGATGGTCTTCATTTTTAGAGCTATCTTCATTTTATATGTTTAAGAAGTTAATTACATATGTATGCATGCATATTAAAGTTAATTAAGCTAATTAAATGAACGTTAATTAGTTTTTTTGAAAATGGAACATGTGGCGCCATCTCTCCGGCGAACAGGGTGAACTACACACTTTTGAAACTGTAGTTAGATTAGTTCTAATCTTCTGCCGCTAGATGGCGGCGCATACAACACAAACCCGTAGGGTAATTAGGATTAGTATAAAAATGGTTAAAAATTGTTAATGGTTTGGTAAAGTGAAAACATTCCGAAGTTAATTCTAATAACTCTTTCTCTCCGATATAATTCAAGTCATATTATAGTGAATTAAGCTAATAAAATCAACTATTAATAAAATTGAACCGAAAACGATACACGTAGCGCCATCTAGCGGCAGTGTGTGGGAACTAATGAAACTACAGTTTCAAAAACCTGTAGTTCACCCTGTTCGCCGGAGAGATGGCGCCACTTGTTCAATTTTTGTAAAAGTTCAATTAATATCGATTTTATTGGCTTAATTTAATGTAATTAGTAATATTGATTTTATTACTTTTGCTCTCCGATGTATTTTGGTCCATACTGAAGTTAATTAAGTGAATATAATCAATAATAATTGCATTTTTTCGAAAATTGAACATGTGGCGCCATCTCTCCGGCGAACTGGGTGAACTACGGGTTTTTGAAACTGTAGTTTCATTAGTTCCCGGATACTACCGCTAGATGGCGCGACGTGTACCGTTTCGGTTCAATTCAATTGATATACTTGATTTTATTAGCTTAATTGACTATAATATGAATTGAATTACATCAGAGTGCAGGACCAATTAACTTCGAATAGTTTTAACTTTACCAAACTATTATCAATTTTTAACAATTCTTAGGTTAATTCTAATTATCCTAAGGGTTTCTGTCTTACGCGCTGCCATCTAGCGGTAGAAGATGGGAACTAATTAAACTACAGTTTCAAAAGTGTGTAGTTCACCCTGTTCGCCGGAGAGATGGCGCCACTTGTTCTATTTTCGTAAAAATTCAATTAATCTTTATTTTATTGATTAATTTGCTATATATTTATTATATATTAATTACTATTGATTTTATACTGTTTGCAATATATTCCGTGGGTCCATAGATGCAGATTATGTGTTCAGAACAGTTCGCATACTATACTGTATCTCGTCGATGATGTAGAGAATGACATAAGAATGACAACAAATTTTCTTTCGAGTCGCCAAAAACCATTATCATAGATATCTTCTTTTGCAAAACAGAGCTTATTTGTAAAATTTGGTCGATATCGGAGCATAACGATTTTCTAAAGTTTCGCCAAGGCTGTTAATTATATAGATTATGTCTTACAACCAATTTAGTGTTTTATAACATTGTGCGGAAAAATTATAGAGAAGAAGACAAATCAGTAAACCTTATTGGAAGAAGATAAATGGGTAAAACAGATACGGCTGTCGATATTGCTATTTTCTCGTTTACATGAAGGTTATTGTAATACGTTATTTGTAAAAAAAATAGATAAAAAGTGAACAAGTGATATCCTTGAAATAAACGTTTATTATATGTACAGATAAAAAAAATATAGAATATTCGAATCAAGTTTCGAATAGTCGTCGTGAACGGTTCTTCACAGTTGTTCTTCCGAATGGGATTCGAGACAGGTGAACTGTCGTTGCAACGGCTGAGTGGACGGTCGGAAGGAATCATTCCGAAAACTAGCACTTCTTGCCGGTGCAGTATGACTTTCGTTTGTTTTACGACGAACACTGATGTAGGTCATACACGTATTCATACGACGCAGTAGAGAATGACCTGAACCATGGGGATCTGAAATATGTATAATAAAAAATAATTCATAAGTAAGTCATCAAATCATAGTCCTGTATTCACATATAAATTAGGCGACATCTGTTAGCAAGTAGTTGTAACATTTTGCTTGATACGTTGCATATTTGTAGCCATTGCTTGGTACATGAAAATAAAAAGTATAATTTTTATATGTAACTGTGTATGCATTTCTCAAACTGAATTTAACTGTGTTATAGAATATGAGTAACAGAAGAGAGCTAGTGAGTCTTCAAAAATGCAGTTCATTTTAAATTCTTGCATTATAGTTACATATAATTTAGAAATTAAATGAAGCAGAATGTATAATAATAATATGGTTAGGTTAGGACAAAAAGAACAACTTTTGTAAGAACAAAAGTTTACCTGTTAGGGGAACATCAATAGTGCTAGCATTGTAATTATTATTATATGCTCTATCTGTTCGAAGTATTCGATGCATTCCAGGTAAACGGCCGATGGCGGTTATAAAGCCAGTACGAAATCTGGCGTTCATCCAGCAATAAATCACTGGATTGTAACAGGAGTGTGACATAGCCAGCCAATGAAGGGCCATCCATATCAAAGGAAGTCCAGACCAATTGCTTAGAGCTTCGTTGTTATCTATTATTAACTGAAACCAAGGGCAATTGAATCCTGTTTCATTAACGTTAATTGCGATCACTAATTATCGACGATACGGTGAAATTAAATATCTGAAGGAAAATTAGAAGATGCGAACTCTCGAACACTTTTAAAACTTGAGATAGGGTTACATTTGATCTTGTCATAGTTAAACTTATATTTTCAAATATGTAATTAGAATAATATTACACGTATCTCTATATATTTGTGTATTTTTTTTAATATCTTCGGATATTTATATTTTATATATATAAAATATACTTATTCTATATGTTTGTATGTACGTATAATTGTATATAATTTTCTATATGTTTTCAATATGTCACAAAATGGTACAAAATAGAATATATTAGTGTTGGTATTCAATTTTCAAATGATAATTTGTATTAAAATTTTCTGAAATACAATTTCACCGTTGTTCTCAGCGACATTATAAAGATTTATGACGTGGATCCGAGAACATCGTTTATCCTTTAAAGACATCAACGCGTAATTGTCTCTTTCAGCTATTAATTACTGTACGTGATTCATAGCGAGTTTCCCTCTTCATTCTTTTCTCCTTCATAAGCAGCGAAAAACGCAAGATAAAAAGCGAGATTATATGTTTTCACATTATAATAAAGGGAAATGACTGAAAGTATTGAAAGGAGAACCTCATTAACTAATAATAATAAATTTAAAAGATGACGTCTTTTAAGTCTATTAATATTCATTGAAAATAGGATACTTTCAAAAGTACAATATTAATTAAAAGTATATTATTTTTCAAATTACAATATTGATTAAAAATACAAAAATTCCTTCTGCTTTTTTATAAACAAAAAATTTACAATACAATTTTTTCTGTTTTAGAAAACTAACGTATTTGGTGAAATTGTCTGTTGAAATAATGAAGAGGCGATAATTGCATTTACGTTGAATTCTGCATTTATTTTTTTACTCTCAATTTATTTTGAAACGATTTGATTACAGTTCACAGTTTTTAATTAAGCAAAATGTACTGCAAGTTGTATAAATTAATATGAGGAAGTATTTAATGAAGCGTGTGATTAATATCGTGAAATTGTGTATCGACCAAAAAATTCGAATTTTTACTGTATTTTTTACAGAAAATATTTGGTGTTCGAAATGAAGCACTTACCATCAATATGTTGTATGGTAACCAACAGATAGTGAATACTATTACGACAGTTACTATCATTTTCACCATCTGAAACAAACAAGATATACTTGCTGAACAAAATTACTAGTTTACTTTGTTCTTAATTAGTATGTTATTACAGATAGCTTTATCGCTTTCTTCGTTTGTTGTGTCAACAGTATTAAAATATTTATGCCCCACCACCATAAGAATATTTCGTGCTTTTTTTGAAAATTTGGGGATTTAGGTGTTTGCAAATTTTGCAAGTTGGATGTACGTTGGAGAAATCATTCTATTTATTGATTTTTATTACAAGTTTATTGCTATTTGCTAAATATATTTATTCTTTTCCTTTTTATTGATTTTTGTTGATCTTGATTGATTTTCAATAAATGTATTTATTGGTTTTGATTGCCTTTTACTGATTTTTATTGATATTAATTAAAAGCATTCGAATAATTATTTATAAGATAATATGTCCTTTCATGTTATGCATATTTTTATTACACGAGTAATTACAAGTCGAATGTTAAATGAGAAGTGATAATTCTCCATTTAAAGTCAATGAATAATTCAAATAATCATTCGGATGAGGTCAAAGGATTGACACCCTGTATTTCATAACAAAGCAAATTATTCGGCGTCGATTAAAAATTTATTCAAACCCGAATAACAAAATTTAATATTAAAATTCATAAAAGTTCTATATTAGCAGGGAATTTAAAAATTGTATGTAAAAATTGGAATAATGAAATGTGATGTTAAATTTTTTAAATATTTGCAGTACCTTACAATTTCTATATTGATAATTAAATGAAAACGTACGAAACAGGCACATTTTTAAGAAATGAATTAAAACAATTTGAAACTTTAACGAGTTAAGAATATTCTGAAATTGAAATAAAAAAAGATTCTGATATTTAAGTAATTTAAAAAAAATTTCAAAAAATAACGCAATTCATAATGTTCTGAAATTTCAATTGCGCAGATCAACTGTTGCAATTTTTATCTCGGTATTTCCATGCTCTGAATTCTTGCTAATAATAACCAGAAGGAGGAAAGATATGAGATAAACGTGACTGACTAAAATGCGGTGAATGCATACCTTAAATGGGGAACTCTATATTTCTTTTTCTGTGAAGGAAAACACGTGGGTTATTACGATTAATATTTCGTGGTCTGCTTAGAGCGAGCTCTATTCACTGTGCGACCAGTAAATACAAGATGGCTGGCAAACATAATATGCATCGCGTATTACGAATAAAGTGGTTTCTACGAGGAAATTTACCGCGCAGAAGGATAACCGTTGAGAAATTCAGGTAACTGGATTTTAAAAATGCAACTGACAGCATTTGGAATAGCATTTAATAACTGCTATATACAGGGTGTCCCATCTAACTTGACCATCGTGGATAGATTGTTTATTTTTTATGATTGAAACAAATTTCAGAGGAAAACATTTTGTGCAAATGAGCAAATGATTAAGAAATTTTTTCAAGGCCTTTTTTCCTCAGATTTCAAGGTCATTAAAGTAGAAAAAATAAAAAAATTGATAACTGATGAACTAAGTGAAATTTCAATTCTTCAACTCTTCAACTTTTAAATTTTTTAATTTTTTCAATTTGCTTAATTTTCTTAATTTTCTCAATTTTCTCATTTTTCTCATTTTTCTAAATTATCTAAATATTACCAATTTTATCAATTTTATCAATTTTATCAATTTTTCAGTTAAAAAAATTGTCTTAAAAATGATTAGATTTTCAAAAATTAGTAGCTTAAAATAAGATTTACAGTCCGAGAAATGAAGCATACGATTGACAAGAAAAATATATATTTTTTGCAAAGGGCGATGGCAAAAGTCATCATCTACGATTCGTTGTTCAGCTTTATTATTTGCTATTTACGTGGGTGGTGATTTATAAAGCACTCTGAAAGCATTCACGAAATCTTTGAACCAATTCAATTACCGAGGAAATATTCACTAAATATGAAAACAGAGATCATATTAGAGTCCGACGTAAAGGTCCATAAAAAAACGATGTGTTTCACCTCGTTCATATGTTTTGTTTCTTGGTAAGGACACTTGAAGAATGGTTGTGTACTTTCGTGGATTATGAGAAATCATTCCTTCCAACCCTCATGATAAAATTTATTTGAGATTGATATCTTATCATATAGTACTATTTATTTTGCATAAAAATAAGTTTCACATTCGACATCAAAAGAAAGAAATTAAGTGTCATCGTAACAAAGCATATGAGTTGTTTACTTTCAAAGTAATCTAAGACAATTACGTTCACAAAACTGTTAAGACGGTTATGTGATGTCGGTTGTTTGTTGATAACTGTAATAACATGTACTGCTTAAAAACATTTTGCAGTAAAATATATTCAAAGTATATGATAAGACATAAGGATTTTCGCTGTTGATAGTTGACAACTTAACTTTAAAACAAAAATCATAAATTTGACTTGAGCGTAAATGTCTCTAGGCCTCTTAGAAAATAAGCGGCTCATATTGTATCGTAAAAATGGTATATCGTATTGCGATAGCAATATCTGTTCCTTTCGAACGTTAAAAGTTCTAAAGTATAGGACTCCCTGCTTAATTATAATACTTTCGCCACCTACTCATATGTATTTAGGCAGTGAGGATTAAAGTACAAAACCATGTATTAGCTTTACTAGTGATATGTCTTAGCTTTAAGGTAACCTTGCTTCAATGATAGTCAGAGGTACATTAGTATAAATATCAGCGGTAGTGCAACACATGCATTTGAATGGGGTGTTTATGAAAACGACATCAGTATAACTAGTCCTACACGGAAATCGAGCGTAAATCATACAGAAAGTTACGAGGTAAGTCATAAAAATTTAATTTATTTCTTTTTCTGGCAACCATGACACGGGATATCATTATAGTTACATTTTCACGTACTTAAATTTCATGGTATTTTAATGGTGACTGCTGACGGTAACTTGATGAATATGTTCTGAGCAGTTTAGAGTTTTCGATATTTAGTGACAATGTTTAGGTATACATATTCTTCATTCAACGTAAATTAAGTAAGACATTTTAAGACATGTAAGCAATTGAAACTGAAACAAAGAATACGTGTTATTGCTGTTTCAAACAGAGTTGTCAATCTTTACGAAAGCTACATGTGTGAACAGAATTAAGTAATATCTGTTAATCTGCACGATATTGACTTTGTAATATATCTTTTATGTGATGATAATGTCGTATGCCACAAATGTGTGAATAACATGCAGGAGTTAACATCAAATTTCGTAAATAAATTGTATAAATTGCCAACAGGTTGTTCTACAAAAGTGTCAATACAAAGCAGTATTTTTACGATTTAATTAAACTTGAACCATGATCAAGTTTGTTTCCTGCATTCTTTTGCTCGTTGCAGGGTGCGCTTTAACAGGTGAGTGCTCGTACCATTAACTGATTATCAAAACAATTATTTTAATTATTTAAAAACCGATAAGAACGTTATGAATTGAAAGAAGGATAGATAGATCATTTTAGTCCGATGAGGTATTGAAATTTTTAGATACTTGCAAGCAAAATTCACTAGTTATAATTTTCACCGAAGTTAATCCGAAATATATTTATGTACCATAAATGGAAGGCACTGTACCTTCTAATTGCAATTTAATAATAACCTAATTAATATCTTCACCTGTAATTATTTTGGAATTATTCTTTACACCATTAAATTTTATTTTGAAACAATTATTAATATTTTCTATTTCTGAACCGCAGATGCTGGATCCGTTAGTGAAAATGTGAACTCAGCCTACATCCGTTTATTCAACAGGTAATTCATTTTCTATAATGGAATCACAATTTCTATTTTATAATACACACGTGGGTCATATTATAAAAATAAAATATTTATAATCCAGAAAAAATATTTTTCAAAGCAGTCACTGACTAGGAATAAATAATTCGATTAAAAAAAGTAAACGGTGCAAATCGTGATGATAATAAAAAAAATTTTAACTGATTCTGAATCATGATGCCTGCCCGCGTAATTTAATAGGAATACGTAATTGCATAATTCACGAAAAATAAAATTGTCAGTTCAGATGGTAATCTACTAATTTAAAACCACGTTAAATTTGTTGTAGAATTGTACATAGAATGTTGCGACGAAAATTTTAGGAATTTAACTAACACTATTTCTTCTTTTTAGAAATGGCTCTTATGTGGATTCTCATTTAGCGAATGTAGCTGAACTTGTACCTCTTTTAGATCATACTAAAAAGTTAATACTTTATATTTATGGCCACTCTGAATATATAGATAAAGAAACTGTAACGCCTATTGTGGAGGGTAAGCTTATAACCATTTTTCAAATTTCGCGCCATTTTACATCTTAAATGGCGGAACCACGTTTTTGCTAATTATTCCTGTGTATAAAATACCCAGATTCGTAAGCCCCTAAACCTGAATCCCTAAATTTTCAACCCCTCAAATTATCGTTAAAAAAATATTATATATAAAGATGAATGATTTCTTCTAATATCCATTGTCGTGAAGTTAACGTTGTCAATTTAATCATTGCAGGTCTCTTAAACAATACACCGGACAACATAATCGCACTCGATTATAGAAACATCTCTACATTGAGTTATCCGACGGCTGTGGCAGAAGTTCAAGTTCTTGGTGTGGCGGTAGCTAAAAGTATAGAGAAAATGGTAGAAGCAGGTGTGAAAGCTGAAAGCATATATATTGTTGGTCACTCGTTAGGTGCTCAGCTTGCAGGATGTATTGGCCGCAATCTATCATTCAAACTTGAGAGAATAACAGGTAGATAACGACACTTTCAAGTTATTTAGCATTTTGTTAAGCAATTTTATACAGGTTTAGATCCTGCTGGACCCCTCTTTTACATTGCGACCCGTCATTTGAGTGCTTCCGATGCCAAATTTGTGGACATTATACATACAGACGGCGGTGTTTTGGGTGAAGCTCAGCCTACTGGCACTACGGACTTCTACCCAAATTTTGGCCATGGAATACAACCGGGATGTTCACTTGAATTAGACGTTAGTCAAACAGGTTTGTATTATTTATTTATTTGCGAAAACATGAGATGAGCGAAATTCTCCCAATGACGCTATTTTTACAGAAAATTATTATTCGCGTATCAATTTAATAAGTTTTCTAGGTTCAAGAACAATTTTAAACTAAACGACAATTATGGCTACCAGTTGTGGAAAATGATTTTATTGCTTCAGCTTTGGTTCTCGTTGAAAATGAAGTTTACTATTTTAGCTATTAAGCATATTATTCTTATTCAGAAATATTCTGATTATCGATTTGTTTACTGTGTTTTGTCATGATTACAGCGTTGTGCAGCCACCACAGATCCTGGAGGTTCTTCATTGAATCGCTTAAGAACAAAGATGCTTTCATAGGCGTTAAATGTAGCAACGAGTTGCTCTACCGCAGTGGATCGTGCGATGGCAATGAAAGGGCTGTTATGGGCTACCATGTTTCCCCCGAAACGTTAGTATCATTTTCTCAAGTTTACATTAATTCAGTGATGTGTAATAGAGACAAGGACAAAATGGTAGAATTATTTAGTGAAATAATAAATGCATTTCATTAAAATTCATTTTAGTCAGACTACTTGTTTTCGATTTAAACGTCGCTCAATGCTGTTAATACTGTTTACCCTGGTAGTAATTGTTATTATCGACAGCAAATGAATAAATTATTGCTTTATCTTTTCAGGAAAGGTGTATACTTCCTTCGCACAAATGCAAACGAGCCTTATGGTTTAGGAGACGCAGGAGCGCCATACAAATCTTCCTCTTCGTGAAGAAAATCTATGTAACGTATTCCATCTCGTGAATACAACTTTATATTATTATTAGATAGTTATTATTGTTGTCCCGTTTCTATTATTGTTAGTTTGCAGCATCAGCGAATAAAATATATTTACGAAAATGTAGATAAAAAATTCTTCAACGCTCAAATGAAAAATTTTATTATATTTCATGGATTTTATTATGTTACACATAATTCTTGCAATTGTAATGATTGTCTTGAGAGCCGGTACATGATTTATTAAATCTGTAGTGATGTGTAAAAATGTAATTCGCGTCGAACTCTGCCGTAGAAAGAAGCAGCACCGCGTGAAGTTCAGCCGTGCTATTATTAAAATACTGTCAAAATAAAAGCTGTTATTTCAATAATAACAATCATTAATAGCAAATGAAACACAAATTTCGACTAAAGCGTAAATATTTGTAGGCCTCTTCCAAAATAAGCGATTAACCATGTATCGCAAAAATGACGTATCGTATTGCGATATCAATATCTACTCCTCTCCAGCGTCAAAAGTTCTAGGACTCTCTGTGTAATTATAATACCTTGGGCACCTATTCTATATTTAGTCAGTGAGGATTAAAGTACAAAACCATGTCCTTCTTATTTCAATAATTATTACTGGTATAGAAATAATTGTCTATCGGTGAACATGGTCGTAACAAATGATATGGCTTAGCTTTAAGGTAACCTTGCTTCAATGATAGCCAGAGATAGGTTAGTATAAATATCAGCGATAGTGCAACACATCCATTTGAATGGTGTGTTTATGAAGACGACATTGGTATAACTAGTCCTACACGGGAATCGAGCGTAAATCATACAGAAAGTTACGAGGTAAGTCATAAAAATTTAATTTATTTCTTTTTCTAGTAATCCTGACACGGGATATCATTATAGTTACATTTTCACGTACTTAAATTTCATGGTATTTTAATGGTGACTGCTGATGGTAACTTGATGAATATGTATTTTGAGCAGTTTAGAGTTTTCGATATTTAGTGACATTGTTTAGGTATACATATTCTTCATTCAACGTAAATTAAGTAAGACATTTTCTAAGTAAGCAATTGTTGTAACTGGAACAAAGAATACGTGTTATTGCTGTTTCAAACAGAGTTTTTACTCTTTACGAAATCTACATGTGTGAACAGAATATCTGTTAATCTGCACGATATTGACTTTGTAATATGTCTTTTATGATATGATAATGTCCTATGCTACAAGCGTGTATATAACTTGCAGCAGATAGCGTCAAACTTCATACATAAAGTGTCGCATACATTACCAACAGGTTGTTCTATAAAAGTGTTGGAAGAACAACTATAAAGTGGTATTTTCACGATTTAATTGAATCTCAACCATGGTCAAGTTTGTTGCCTGCATTCTTCTGCTCGTTGCAGGTTGCGCTTTAACAGGTGAGTGCTCGTACCATTAACTGATTATCAAAGCAATTGTTTTAATTATTTAAAAACCGATAAGAACGTTATGAATTGAAAGAAGGATAGTTAGATCATTTTAGTCCGATGAGGTATTAGAATTTTTCGATACTTGGACGCAAAAATCACTAGTTTTAATTTGATTTTTACCGAAGTTACTCCGGAGTATATCTATGTACCATAAATGTAGGGCACTGTACCTTCTAATTTCAATTTATTAATAACCTAATTAATATCTTCACATGTAATTATTTTGGAATTATTCTTTACACCATTAAATTTTATTTTGAAATAATTATTAAAATTTTCTATTTCTGAATCGCAGATGCTGGAACCGTTAGCGAAAATGTGGACGCAGCCTTCATCCGTTTATACAACAGGTAATTCATTTTCTATAATGGAATCATAATTTCTATTTTATAATACATACGTGTGCCATATTATAAAAATAAAATATTTATAATCCCGAAAAATTATTTTTCAAATCAGTCACTGACTACGAATAAATAATTCGTTTACAGTACATCTTTTTCGATAAAAATTGGTGAAATTTAACAATTAAACGGTGCAAATCGTGATGATAATAAGAAAAATTTGAAATTCATTCTGAATTATGACACTTGCCTGTCTAAATTAATTAATACGTATACGTAATTGCATAACTCACGAAAAAGAAAATTTTCAGTTCAGATGACAATCTACTGATTTTAGACCACGTTAAATTTGTCGTAGAATTGTACACAGAATATTACGACGAAAATTTTAGGAATTTAAGCGACACTAATCAGATGGAAAATAATGTAAAATCGATAGTGCGTACCCTAATCGTTTTCTTGTTTTTAGGAATGGCCCTTATGTGGATGTTAGTTTAGCGAATGTATCTCTACTTGTACCTCTTTTAAATGAGAATGAAAAGTTAACATGTTATATTCATGGCTTGGGTGACAACGTAGACAAAGATACTGTAACGCTTGTGGTGGACGGTAAGCTTACAAGCATTTTTCAAATTTCGTGGCATTTTTGCAACAAAGTTCCTAAATTCCCAAATATCCAACATTGCAAAAATACTCATATCTCCAATTCTTCAAAACCTCCCCAATCTCCAAATCCTCAGACTTCCCATAATACCTAAATCTTCAAATCTACAAAATCTCAAAAAACCTCCGAATTACAAAATCTACAAAATCCCCAAATCTGCAAAATATCAAAAATACACAGATTTATTAATTTAATCATTGCAGCACTCGTAAACTATACAACGGACAACGTAATTGCGCTCGATTATAGAAACATCTCTACATTGAGTTATCCGACGGCTGTGGCACAAGTTCAAGTTCTTTGTGCGGCGGTAGTTAAAAGTATACAGAAATTGGTAGATAGTGGTGTGAAAGCTGAAAGCATATATATTATTGGTGCCTCGTTAGGTGCTGAGCTTGCTGGATGTATTGGCCGCAATCTATCATTCAAACTTGAGAGAATAACAGGTAGATAACGACACTTTCAAGTTATTTAGCATTTTGTTAAGCAATTTTATAACTCTACTATAAATTGGATATTAATCGATTAGTATTTAACTGACTAAGCGTCCTGCATAGAATTTCAATTTCAAATGACAACATAATACTTCTCGAAAATTTAAAATTACATATCTGGTAAATTATTAACCTACACTTTTTGAACGCATCTTGTATTTTGAAAGTATTCATTGATTTTGATGCTTTCGGCACAGTGTAAGATTAAAATTCAGATACACGAAGCTTTGTATATCAGTTATGCATTGACTGCAATTTTTTACAGGTTTAGATCCTGCTGGACCACTTTTCTACATTCAGTATCGTCATTTGAGTGCTTCCGATGCCAAATTTGTGGACATTATACATACTGACGCCGGTATGTTGGGACTAGCTATACCTACTGGCACTGTGGACTTTTTCCCAAATTTTGGTCATGGGCCACAGCCAGGATGTAATCTTGATATAAACATACTTAATACAGGTCTGTATTATTTATTTATATTTGAAAACATAAGAGGTGAGCGAAATGCTCCCCATAATGCTATTTTGCCAGAAAATAATTATTCGTCTATAATATTCACGAGGTCATAAACGCAATTTGAACACAGATAATTTAATAAGTTTTATAGGTTCAAGAACAATTTTGCACCAAATAATAATTATGGCTATCCTTTTGCGAAATAGATTTCATGGGTTTCGCTTTGGGTTTTATTCAAAATGAAGTTTGCTGTGTTGGCAATTAAGAATATTATTCTTATTAAGAATTATTATCTGTTTATTCATTTATTTACTGTTTTTTGTCATGTTTGCAGCGCTCTGTAGCCACCAGAGATCCTTTAGGTTCTTCGTTGAATCGCTTAAGTACCCACGTGCTTTCATAGGCGTTAAATGCGACAACGAGTTGTTCTACCGCAGTGGAGCCTGCAATGGCAATGAAAGGGCTGTTATGGGCTACCATGCTTCCCCTGAAACGTTAGTATCATTTTCTCAAGTTTACATTAATTCAGTGATGTGTAATACAGACTAGGACAAAATGGTAGAATTACTTAGTGAAATAATAAATGCATTTCATTAAAATTCATTTTAGTCAGATTACTTGTTTTCGATTTAAACGTCGCTCAATGCTGTTAATTCTGTTTACCCTGGTAGTAATTGTTATTATCGACAGTAAATGAATAAATTATTGCTTTATCTTTTCAGGAGAGGTAAATACTTCCTTCGCACAAGTGCAAACGAGCCTTATGGCTTAGGAGCCGCAGGAGCGCCATTCAGATCAACCTCATCGTGAAGAAATTCTATGTAACAAGTTCCATTTCATGAATGCAACTTTATATTATTATTACATAGTTATTATTGTTGTCCCGCGTCTATTATTGTCAATTTGCGGTATCAGCGAATAAAATATATTTACAAAAATGTAGATAAAAAATTCTTCAACGCTCAAATAAAAAATTTTATTATATTTCATGGATTTTATTATGTTACACATAATTCTTGCAATTGTGATGATTGTCTTGAGAGCCGGTAGATGATTTATTAAATCTGTAGTGATGTGTAAAAGTGCGAAAAATTTGAAAATTTCGATCTATAACAATTAAGGATTCTTACACTTTAAAAAATGTACACATCTGAAATTTTGAATATTTTGTTTATCCAAATGCAATTTTATTATTTTCACATTTAATCCTCCATATTGAATTACCCAAGTATTCTTAGGACTTTTCTCCAGCAATTTAAAAGAAAGTACTATGTGGATCTTTTGCAGTTATAGTTAATTCGTAGCAGTCAGTCGAAAGTGCAAGTAGTGTGTTTAACAAATATGTGAGTTTTAAGTACTTTGTTTCTTTCAAACTTGACACTTTCCTGGTTTTGTTTATTTTCTTTTTTAATTTTATTAACTTTTAGCTTTCGAAGGTATTCTGGCTGTTGTCAGATGTTAACCTTAAAATTTTTAGTTACAATGTTCATTGAATTCATGTAAGATTGCTATTTCTTTATTATTGTTAATTGTCATTATTGTCTGGTTTGGGAATTTGGAAATTTAGATATTTAGATAATTAGAAATTTGGACATTTAAGATTTGAACAATAGTAAATATTTTACTATTCACACCTGAACTGATCGCATGCTCAACATATTCTTCTTTCAAGGTAAATGAAGTAAGACATTTTCTATGCAAGCAATTGATGCAACCGAAACAAAGAATACGTATTGTTCTCATTTCAAACAGAGTTCTAAAACCTTACAAAAGCTACGTGTGTTAATAGAATTAAGTAGAGTCTGTTAACCTGCATGATATTGGCTTTGTAATATGTCTTTTACGTCACGATAATGTCCTATACCACAAAAGTGTAAATAACATGCACCAGATAACGTCAAACTTCATAAATAAAGTGTCGCATAAATTACCAACAGGTTGTTCTATAAAAGTGTTGGAAAAACAACTACAAAGTAGTATTTTCTCAACTTTATTGTACCTGAACCATGATCAAGTTTGTCTCCTGCATTCTTCTGCTCTTTGCAGGTTGCGCTTTAATAGGTGAGTGCTCGTAACATTAACTGATTATCAAAAAAATTATTTTCAATATTTAAACAACGATAAGAACGTTATGAATTGAAAGAAGGATATATAGATCATTTTAGTGCGATGAGTATTGAAATTTTTAGGTACTTGAACGCAAAATTCACTAGTTATAATTTTCACCGAAGTTAATCCGAAATATATTTATGTACCATAAATGGAAGGCACTGTACCTTCTAATTGCAATTTAATAATAACCTAATTAATATCTTCACCTGTAATTATTTTGGAATTATTCTTTACACCATTAAATTTTATTTTGAAACACTTATTAATATTTTCTATCTCTGAATCACAGATGCTTTATCCGTTAGTGAAAATGTGGACTTAGCCTTCATCCGTTTATACAACAGGTAATTTATTTTCTATAATGGAATCATGATTTCTATTTTATAATACACACGTGGGCCATATTATAAAAATAAAATATTTATAATCCCGAAAAATTATTTTTCAAATCAGTCACCGACTACGAATAAATCATTATATTTACCGTACATCTTATTCGTTAAAAATTGGTGAAATTTAACAATTTAACAATGCAAATTGTGATGATAATAAGAAAAATTTGAAATTGATTCTGAATTATGATACTTGCCCCTGTACGTAATTACACGAAGTGTATCACCCACGTGTACCACTAAAAGAGTAACTACCGAAATTGTTTAAATAATTTGTATGAAAAACAAATTTCTTTTAAAGAATGTTTGTTCAAGTCTCTCAAGGTAAAATTATTTGCACAAATTTTAAATTATTTTATTGTTATGTACATACTTTTAGTTGTTTATAATTTGCTTCTAATGTATTTGCATTCATATTTTTATTTCTGTAATATATTTATATATATACAGTTTTTGTTTTTACATTATTTTTGCATACATATTTTCATTTCCAAAATTTATTTTAATTTTTCAATTATATTTTTATATATTTGGGGACGTGGATATTTGAAAAATTGAAAATTTGGGTATATAAAAACTTTTTGTTAATTTTTTAAATATATTTGTATACATATTTTTGTTTATAAATTTTCGAGGGCGTGTAATAAACCGCAGACGCTTATTTTATCGGGAACATTAAAATATAATCGAGTGCCGATGAGTATTGTACGAAGGATATCCTTATAATGAAGTACCAAGAGTGGGGCTTCGATGGCTCAGGCGGTAGGGGCTCGGATCCGCGATCGAGGGGACTCGGGATCGAATCCCGGCCGCGGCGAAAAATCTTTTCTGTTTCGAATTGTTGTTATGACTTTCGATCACGGTAGTAGGGGTGGGGGGAGTTGGAAACAGGTGTCGGAGAGTGGGGGAAAACGGGCCGTAGAGCGCGGAAGGGGGTAGGGGGGGAGTGGGGGAAAGTGGGAGAGCAGAGAGAGGAAGGGGGGATAGGGAGTGGGGGGAGAGCAGAGTGAGGAAGAGGAGGGGGTAGGGGGAGTGGTGGGGGAAAGTACGAGAGCAGAGCGAGGAAGGGGATAGAGAGTGGGGGAAAGTGGGAGAGTAGAGCGAGGAAGGGATTAGGGGGAGTGGTGGGGGAAAGTACGAGAGCAGAGCGAGGAAGGGGATAGGGAGTGGGGGAAAGTACGAGAGCAGAGCGAGGAAGGGGATAGGGAGTGGGGGAAAGTACGAGAGCAGAGCGAGGAAGGGGATAGGGAGTGGGGGAAAGTAGAGAGTAGAGCGAGGAAGGGGATAGGGAGTGGGGGAAAGTAGAGAGTAGAGCGAGGAAGGGATTAGGGGGAGTGGTGGGGGAAAGTACGAGAGCAGAGCGAGGAAGGTGATAGGGAGTGGGGGAAAGTAGAGAGTAGAGCGAGAAAGGGGGAAAGAGAGAAGGGGGGTAAGGAAACTATACAAGACTTTGGGAGATGGGAAATTAAGAAACCAACAAGATCCAGGGACAAATGGGAAGGAAGAAAGGGGAGAGAAAACCTATATAATAATATTTTGCAGTTACAAAGTATAATAATAATTTTGTACTTGCAAAGTAGGGAAAATATAACTAACTAGTAATCACCTGTAACCTTGTAATCACAGGCTCCCTTCTCTCCTTCTTTCACATAATCTCATTATCGATAAACTCAAGGTTTACGCAGCATCCACACGTGGGTTAAGTGCATACTTTCTTTACCGATACGTTTAAAAACCTTGCGATGCTTTGGACACGAAAAATAAAATTTTCAGTTCAGATGATAATTTATTGATTTTAGATTACGTTTATTGTAGAATTGTACACAGAATGTTACGACGAAAATTTTAGGAATTTAAGTAACACCAATCAAAGAGAAAATAATCTAAAATCGATAGGGCGTAGCCTAATCGTTTTCTTTTTTTTAGGAATGGCTCTAATGCAGATGTTAGTTTAGCGAATGTAACTCAACTTGTACCTCTTTTAGATGAGAATGAAAACGTAACACTTTATATTTGTGGCCACTCTGAATATCTAGAAAAAGATACTGTAACACCTATTGTGGAAGGTAAGCTTATAAACATTTGTCAAATTTCACGGCATCTTACTCCTTAAATGGCGGAACCACATCTTTGCTAATTATACCTGTGTTTAAAATACCCAGATTTTTAAGTTCCTAAACCCTGAATCTCTAAATTTTCAACCCCTCAAATTATCATTAAAAAAAGATTCTACATAAAGATGATTTTTCCCAATACCCACTGTCGTGAAGTTAACGTTGTCATTTTAATCGTTGCAGCTTTCGTAAACTATACAACGGACAACATAATTGCGCTCGATTATAGAAACATTTCTACATTGATTTATCCGACGTCTGTGGCACAAGTTCCGATTCTTGGTGCGGCCGTAGCTAGAAGTTTAGAGAAAATGGTAGAAGCAGGTGTGAAAGCTGAAAGCATATATATTGTTGGTCACTCGTTAGGTGCTCAGCTTGCAGGATATATTGGTCGCAATCTAACATTCAACCTTACTAGAATAACAGGTAAATAAAGACACTTAAAAGACAACGTAAAACTTCTCGAAAATTAAAAATTACATATCGTGTAAACTATTAACCTACACTTTTTGAAACTCATTTTGTATTTTAAAAGCATTCTTCGAATTTGATGCTTCCGTCCGTGTGTTTGATTAAAATTCGGATATACGAAGCTTTGTATGTCAGTTATACATTGATTGCAATTTTTTACAGGTTTAGATCCTGCTGGTCCCCTTTATTACGTTGTGAATCCACATTTGAGTGCTTCCGACGCCAAATTTGTGGACATTATTCATACAGACGGCGGTGTTTTGGGTGAAGGTGAGCCTACTGGTACTGCGGACTTCTACCCAAATTATGGTCATGGAGTACAACCGGGATGTAAACTTCAATTAGACATAAGTGATACAGGTTTGTATTATTTATATATTTTCGAAAACGTAAGAGATGAGTGAAATTCTCCCAATGACGCTATTTTCACAGAAAATTATTATTCGTGTATCAATTTAATAAGTTTTCTAGGTTCAAGAACAATTTTAAACTAAACGACAATTATGGTCACCATTTTTGAAAAATGATTTTATTGGTTCAGCTTTGGTTCTCGTTGAAAATGAAGTTTACTATTTTAGCTATTAAGCATATTATTCTTATTCAGAAATATTCTGTTTATCGATTTGTTTACTGTGTTTTGTCATGATTACAGCGTTGTGCAGCCACCACAGATCCTGGAGGTTCTACATTGAATCGCTTAAGAACAAAGATGGTTTCATAGGCGTTAAATGTGACAACGAGTTGCTCTACCGCACTGGATCGTGCGATAGGAATGAAACGGCTGTAATGGGCTACTATGCTTCTCCCGAAACGTTAGTATCATTTTCTCAAGTTTACATTAATTCAGTGATGTGTAATAGAGACAAGGACAAAATGGTAGAATTCTTTAGTGAAATAATAAATGCATTTCATTCAAATTCATTTTAGTCATATTACTTGTTTTCGATTTAAACGTCGCTCAATGCTGTTAATTCTGTTTATTCTGGTAGTGGTTGTTAATATCCACAGTAAATTAATGAATTATTGCTTTATCTTTTCAGGAAAGGTGTATACTTCCTTCGCACAAATGGAACCGAGCCTTATGGTTTAGGAGCCGCAGGAGCGCCATACAAATCTTCCTCTTCGTGAAGGAAATCTATGTAACGGATTCCATCTCCTGAATACAACTTTATATTATTGTTATATATTTATTATTGTTGTGCTGCTTCTATTATTGTTAAGTTGCGACATCAGTGAATAAAATATATTTACAAAAATATAGATAATAAATTGTTGAACGATCAAATAAAAAATATTGTTATTTTTCATGCATTATACCTGTATTACGTTATACATAATTCTTGCAATTGTTATGATTGTCTTAAGAGGAAGTAGATGATTTCTTAAATCTGTAGTGATGTATAAAAGTGATTAGAAAGAAATTTTGAATATTTTATTTACCCCAGTGCAATTTTACAATTTTCACATATAATCCTCCATATTTAGTTACCCAAGTATTCTTAATAAGATCTTAAAAAACCAGAAAGATTTTAACAATCATACCACGAATTCAGAAACAAAAAGAAGTATAAAAATTTGTAGAACTGTAGTGAAATCTTACATTACGTGAATTTTTTACCACCCTGTACATTATCTAGTCAATTTCCTGGTTTTACTTAATTTGGTAAAATGCAGTTAAAGGTAAAAGCACTTTTCTCCAGCAATTTAAAAGAAAGTACTATGTGGATCCCTTGCTGTTATAGTTAGTTCGTAGCAGTCAGTTGAAAGTGTAAGTAGTGCGTTTGACAAATACGTGAGTTTTAACTAGGGAATGTGTTCATTGGAAAACCTGAGTATCTAAACATCATAAATTTTAGAAATTTGAGAGTTGGGAGACTTCGAAATCTGAAGACTCCAATACATTTGGTAACTTGAAAACTAGAGTACTTGAAAATTCGGAAGCTCGAACACTTGAGAACCCAAAAACCCAAATACTCAAAAACCCGAAAACCTAAAGTCCCAAAAACCAAATAACCCAGACCCAAAATCTCCAAAACCCAAAAACCCAGTAGCCGAAATACACAAATCCTAGAAACCCAAAATATCAAATATTCAAAAACTCAAAAACTTGCATATTTATTAACTCCAAAATAAAAAAATTTCCAATTGAAAAAATTGTCAAGTTCCCATATTATCTCTTCCTCTTCAAAGGAAGCTCACTACGTATTATACGTAGCACTCGAAAGCACAGGCTGCAATATAATGCACCAAGATACAATAAACGTATATCTTCTTCTAGCAAACTGACCGTACAGATACCTGTAAGAGCTGATCCATAATCTAACTCTAACCGGAATTCACTTTTACGAGGGTTTTACGAGCTCGTTGTGAACATTACTTTGAAACCTTTCGCTTGTTTATCTCTCTGCCTTCAATACACGATCACACACTAAACAATTTTATACCGATGATGTTTTATATCGTTTCCTCTGCGGCATTTTTTATAGCATTACATGTCACAAGTTGCGTGTCCTTCCGATCGTTTACTTTTCTCGTAAACGTCGAACAATTTGACTCCGTTTCACATTTTCCAGAATAGGTCAAATAATTTCAATTTTGTAAAAATGTACACTTTTTGTTTTGTACAATTTATTACATGCGTTAATCAGCAGAAAATGAGTCAAGAAGGTTCTAATATTTGATGTATGCATGTATGCATATATTATGTAAAAAAAGTTAAAAAAGTGTCCCAAGAGGAAGTTTATTTATATTAATTTTATTCTACTCTGTGGTTAAACAATGCATCTCACAACAGGAAGGAAAGTTTGAATAAAAACACTGAAACCCAAAGAGGTAAACCAGAATAGTTTAGAAAGCAACGAAGTGGATTCAATGTTCAAGGTGCCAAAAATGGATACACGTGACTTGTGATATCTCCAGACGTTCTGACGGTCACAAATCTTAAAACCGGTTTCAAGTTGCATTAATAAAATTCGTTTTCCGGTAACAGGTGTCTTTTACGTTTGTATAAAAACGTATAATAGTTTAAAATTAAACTAAGGTTAACATTAAAGCAATTTTGGTTTAATAAAATAAGTAGACTGAAAGATCATTTTTGGTTAATTATTTAGAGAAAGTTTGGTAATAAAGAAAATTTCTCTATTTTTTCAAGAATATGCTCTCAACAATTGTTTATTTTATTGTATTAATTATGTAAACTGAGATCTGTCGTAAAAATCATAAAACATTGATGTTAAAACTAAAATAATGAGATCTCTTGTAAAAATGTTAAAACGTCGATTTAAAAGTATATTTTTTAGTACATATTTGAAAAAGTACTTTTTTACTGACGTCAAATTAAATCTTTGAACTTCTGGAAATGTTAATTCGACGCTGCATTATTAAAATGAAATTAATGAGCTCCTGTCGAAAGTTATATAATTTATTAGTGAGTTGAAACGTTGAACAGCTGGTAGGTTACAAAGAAAAATGTGGTTAAGGTATTCAATGCAAATTTAATGACTGCCAGCAAGAATAAAGCGGCTAAGTAACGATGTACAATGTTGTAGGATTATCGGAGTAGTTACACGTCTGTACTGAATACCTATTTTCAGAAATAATTTATTTGCTGGTAATGTAGACATTTAAAGAAAAAGTGATTCGAATTGGAATCTGGAAAATGCAGAACTTAAAATTTAAGAGTAAATTTGTTCGGGTCAAATTTTTCACTTATATCGTTTAGTTGCTACATTGGTAGAAAAACGAGCGAAGAAAATGTCCGAACCGAATGTAAACAGTAACGTATCGGTGGCAATCATAATGCAAGAATAAAACATTGTTATTTTTCATAACAGTTTCTTATGAAACTGTTATCGACATATTCGTGACATTTTCCTGATTAAAATGATACCAGACATGATGTAATTCGAAACATATTTATTTATAATTCCAAGCGTTTCTTTTATATCGATTATTGCAGTAAGATTGGCGGTAGACGGACGAGTGACACGTCGGGTGACTTCGTTACTCTTCGGTGCTATTCGGATAATCTCGCGATACTGACAGTCGAAATCTACGGGTGAAATGTTTAAACAAGTTATTACAATTTAATATGTCCCGAATAACGTCGTATTTGGTCTCATTTTAATCAGAAAAATGCCAGGGATATGATGGAAAAAGTTGTATGAAAAAAGGAGTAAAAATAAAAAAGTTAGCAACATAGTATTGTAAAGAATACAACAGGTCTTCGCACTCTGCCACAATCGCAGCGTTTTTTTCACTCGTTATCCTCTGTCAAAACTTATCATCAATTAAACCAGTAAACATTGTTCAAATTATATCGTGTTTGGTCTCATTTTAATCAGAAAAACGTACAAAATCTATTGATAAAAGTTTGGTAATGTAAAAATGAAAGATAATCAAGTTTTATATTTTGGTATCGTTTCATATATTGCGAAACTTTCCATAGGGATAGTTCCTTCACTTGCACCGCGTAAATAATTGTCGCTTATATTGAGACTTTACTGCAGTTTGAACATAATTCATTTTCCATTAAAAATTTTCTAACATCTAAATCTTCCTTAACAAATAATGCCAACACGATATAACTTTACACACCGTAATCGAAATACTTCACAAGTCTCGTACAAGATCACAAATTTTCTCCGAGACAAGGTGGAGGAATTCGTTGCGTAAAATTATTGGAAAATTCTTGTACGTGTTTCAGGGAAAAGGAATTATAGTCCGCCCTTTCGGTAGCCGAGAGAAGTCGTTTATTCGGACAGGCGATAATTTTAATTGATTTATTACACAGCTTATATCACGGAAACACGCACATTTATTATTAACGAGTTTCCACGAATATTCGCGTACATTTTTACGGGACATAAATTATTCGAATGATTGTACATCTTGAGAAAAAAAATTAATGGAACATCGATAGTCGTTTTAATTTCTTTGAAACGATTTATATATTTTCAACTGTTTATTATCGTACATTCGAGATACGCTAATACTCATCAAAAATCAGGAAACAAATAACGCAGACTCATACTTAATTCAACATTTACGTTTCGTCGTTTGCAGTGCAGATAATCTTTTGTTTTTACCGTTCTTTGTTACTTTGAATCGATTGCGAAGGAAGGTTGATTTCTTGCTCGGGTAATAATTTTATTGATGAGCTTGCAAAATGTTCACGTTAATTTAGTTTTAAAAGTATTCTCATTTAGTGATAGAAGACAGAAAGTGCAATGTACTGGGTAATGTAATGTGTCATGTAATTGTGTAATGCATAGAGTGATTTGTCTCAAGATAGTGATAATTTTATAGGTGAGATGTGCACTTTACTATAAAAATTACTATTAACACCTTTAAGAACGAAGCACTCTTAAACTGACCGCATACTCAATATATTTTTCTTACAAGGTAAATTAAGTGATACATTTTCTATGCAACTTAAACAAAGAATACGTATTATTGTTATTTCAAATATAGTTCTCAAAACTTTACGGAAGCTAAATGTGTCAATAGTATTAAGTCCGTTAACCCGCACGATATTGACTTTGTAATATGTCTTTATGTCATGATAATGTCCTATGCTACAAACGTGTAAATAAATTGCAGCAGATAGCGTCAAACTTCATAAATAAAGTGTCGCATACATTACCAACAGGTTGTTCTATAAAAGTGTTGGAAAAACAACTACAAAGTAGTATTTTTACGATACAATTGAATCTCAACCATGGTCAAGTTTGTTGCCTGCATTCTTCTGCTCGTTGCAGGTTGCGCTTTAACAGGTGAGTGCTCGTAACATTAACTGATTATCAAACAAATTATATTCAATATTTAAAAAACGATAAGAACGTTATGAATTGAAAGAAGGATACATAGATCATTTCAGTGCGATGAGGTATTGAAATTTCTAGGAACTTGGACGCAAAAATTACTAGTTTTAATTTGATTTTCACCGAAGTTAGTCCGAACAATATCTATGTACCATGAATGGAGGGCACTGTACCTTCTAATTTCAATTTATTAATGACCTAATTAATATCTTCACCTGTAATTATTTTGAAATTATTCTTTACTCCATTAAATTTTATTTTGAAACAATTATTAAAATTTTCTATTTCTGAATCGCAGATGCTGCATCCGTTCGTGAAAATGTGAACTCAGCCTTCATCCGTTTATACAACAGGTAATTCATTTTCTATAATGGAATCACGATTTCTATTTTATAATACACACGTGGGCCATATTATAAAAATAAAATATTTATCATCCCGAAAAATTATTTTTCCAATCAGTCACTGACTACGAATAAATCATTATATTTACCGTACATCTTTTCCGTTAAAAATTGGTGAAATTTAACAATTTAACAATGCAAATTGTGACGATAGTAAG
Organism: Megachile ligniseca; assembly: GCA_945859555.1. NCBI lineage: Eukaryota > Metazoa > Arthropoda > Insecta > Hymenoptera > Megachilidae > Megachile > Megachile ligniseca. The sequence goes on from OX243792.1 coordinate 6,722,703, forward strand.
AAAAATTGAAATTGATTCTGAATCATGATACTTGCCCCTGTACGTAATTACACGAAGTGTATCACCCACGTGTACCACTAAAAGAGTAACTACCGAAATTGTTTAAATAATTTGTATGAAAAACAAATCTCTTTTAAAGAATGTTTGTTCAAGTCTCTCAAGGTAAAATTATTTGCACAAATTTTAAATTATTTTATTGTTATGTACATACTTTTATTGTTTATAATTTGCTTCTAATGTATTTGCATTCATATTTTTATTTCTGTAATATATTTATATATATACAGTTTTTGTTTTTACATTATTTTTGCATACATATTTTCATTTCCAAAATTTATTTTAATTTTTCAATTATATTTTTATATATTTGGGGACGTGGACATTTGAACAATTGAATATTTGGGTATATAAAAACTTTTTGTTAATTTTTTAAATATATTTGTATACATACTTTTGTTTATAAATTTTCGAGGGCGTGTAATAAACCGCAGACGCTTATTTTATCGGGAACATTAAAATATAATCGAGTGCCGATGAGTATTGTACGAAGGATATCCTTATAATGAAGTACCAAGAGTGGGGCTTCGATGGCTCAGGCGGTAGGGGCTCGGATCCGCGATCGAGGGGACTCGGGATCGAATCCCGGCCGCGGCGAAAAATCTTTTCTGTTTCGAATTGTTGTTATGACTTTCGATCACGGTAGGGGTGGGGGGAGTTGGAAACAGGTGTCGGGGAGTGGGGGAAAACGGGCCGTAGAGCGCGGAAGGGGGTAGGGGGAGTGGGGGAAAGTGGGAGAGAGCAGAGAGAGGAAGGGGGGGATAGGGAGTGGGGGGAGAGCAGAGAGAGGAAGGAGAGGGGGTAGGGGGAGTGGTGGGGGAAAGTACGAGAGCAGAGCGAGGAAGGGGTTAGGGAGTGGGGGAAAGTGGAGAGTAGAGCGAGGAAGGGGTTAGGGAGTGGGGGAAAGTGGAGAGTAGAGCGAGGAAGGGGTTAGGGGGAGTGGTGGGGGAAAGTACGAGAGCAGAGCGAGGAAGGGGATAGGGAGTGGGGGAAAGTGGAGAGTAGAGCGAGGAAGGGGGAAAGAGAGAAGGGGGGTAAGGAAACTATACAAGACTTTGGGAGATGGGAAATTAAGAAACCAACAAGACCCAGGGACAAATGGGAAGGAAGAAAGGGGAGAGAAAACCTATATAATAATATTTTGCAGTTACAAAGTATAATAATAATTTTGTACTTGCAAAGTAGGGAAAATATAACTAACTAGTAATCACCTGTAACCTTGTAATCACAGGCTCCCTTCTCTCCTTCTTTCACATAATCTCATTATCGATAAACTCAAGGTTTACGCAGCATCCACACGTGGGTTAAGTGCATACTTTCTTTACCGATACGTTTAAAAACCTTGCGATGCTTTGGACACGAAAAATAAAATTTTCAGTCCAGATGATAATTTATTGATTTTAGATTACGTTTACTGTAGAATTGTACACAGAATGTTACGACGAAAATTTTGGGAACTTAAGTAACACCAATCGGATAATAATCTAAAATCAATAGCGCGTACCCCAATCGTTTTCTTCTTTTCAGGAATGGCCCTTCTGTGGATGTTAGTTTAGCGGATGTATCTCTACTTATACCTCTTTTAAATGAGAATGCAACCTTAGTACTTTATATTCATGGCCACAATGAATACGTAGAGAAAGATACTGTAACGCCTATTGTGGAAGGTAAGCTTATAAACATTTGTCAAATTTCGCGGCATTTTACACCTTAAATGGCGGAACCACGTCTTTGCTAATTATACCTGTGTATAAAATACCCAGATTTGTAAGTTCCTAAACCCTGAGTCCCTAAATTTTCAACCCCTCAAATTACCATGAAAAAAAGATTGTACATAAAGATGAATGATTTCTCCTAATAGCCATTGTGGTGAATTTAACGTTGTCATTTAAATCGTTGCAGCTCTCGTAAACTATACAACGGACAACATAATTGCGCTCGATTATGTAAACATCTCTACATTGACTTATCCGACGTCTGTGGCACAAGTTCAAGTTCTTTGTGCGGCGGTAGCTGAAAGTATACAGCAATTGGTAGATAGTGGTGTGAAAGCTGAAAGCATATATATTATTGGTCACTCGTTAGGTGCTCAGCTTGCTGGATGTATTGGCCGCAGTCTACCATTCAGAATTCCTAGAATAACAGGTAGATAACTACACTTTCAAGTTATTTAGCATTTTGTTAAGCAATTTTTTAACTGTACTATAAATTGGATATTAATCGATTAGTATTTAACTGACTAAGCGTCCTGCATAGAATTTCAATTTCAAATGACAACATAATACTTCTCGAAAATTTAAAATTACATATCTGGTAAATTATTAACCTACACTTTTTGAACGCATCTTGTATTTTGAAAGTATTCATTGATTTTAATGCTTTCGGCACAGTGTAAGATTAAAATTCAGATACACGAAGCTTTGTATATCAGTTATGCATTGACTGTAATTTTTTACAGGTTTAGATCCTGCTGGACCCCTTTTCTACTTTGAGTATCGTCATTTGGGTGCTTCCGATGCCAAATTTGTGGACATTATACATACTGACGCCGGTATTTTGGGACTAGCTGTACCTACTGGCACTGTGGACTTTTTCCCAAATTTTGGTCATGGGCCACAGCCAGGATGTAAACTTGATATAAGAATAAGTGATACAGGTTTGTATCATTTATTTATATTTGAAAACATAAGAGGTGAGCGAAATGCTCCCCATAATGCTATTTTTCCAGAAAATTATTATTCGTGTATAATATTGACGAGGTCATAAACGCAATTTGAACACAGATAATTTAATAAGTTTTATAGGTTCAGAACAATTTTGCACCAAATAATAATTATGGCTATTCTTTTGCGAAATAGATTTTATGGGTTTCGCTTTGGTTTTTATTCAAAATGAAGTTTGCTGTGTTGGCAATTAAGAATATTATTCTTATTAAGAAATATTATCTGTTTATTCATTTATTTACCGTGTTTTGTCATGATTACAGCGTTGTGCAGCCACCACAGATCCTGGAGGTTCTTCATTGAATCGCTTAAGAACAAAGATGCTTTCGTAGGCGTTAAATGCAGCAACGAGGTGCTCTACACCCGTGGAGCATGCGATGGAAATAAAAGGGCTGTTATGGGCTTCTATGCTTCCCCCGAAACGTTAGTATCATTTCCTCAAGTTCACATTAATTCAGTGATGTGTAATACAGACAAGGACAAAATGGTAGAATTATTTAGTGAAATAATAAATGCATTTCATTAAAATTCATTTTAGTCAGATTACTTGTTTTCGATTTAAACGTCGCTCAATGCTGTTAATTCTGTTTACCCTGATAGTGATTGTTATTATCGACAGTAAATGAATAAATAATTGCTTTATCTTTTCAGGACAGGTACATACTTTCTTCACACAAATGCAAACGAGCCTTATGGTTTAGGAGACGCAGGAGCGCCATACAAATCTTCCTCTTCGTGAAGAAAATTTATGTAACGAGTTCCATTTCATGAATGCAACTTTATTATTATATATTTATTATTGTTGTCCCGCTTCTATTATTGTTAATTTGCGACATCAGTGAATAAAATATATTTATAAAAATGCAGATAAAGAATTGTTCAACACTCAAATAAAAAATATTGTTATTTTTCAATCATTATATTACATTATACATCATTCTTGCAATTGTGATGTTTGCCTTGAGAGCAAGTAGATAATTTGTTAAATCTGTAGTGATGTATAAAACCAAGTCTACGGAGTGTTATTTCCGGTGCTCTTCTACTTCTCCACCATTCCACCAAGGAGACTGTTTTCGTTTCTTTTACCGACATTGTACACTTCATACCTTGAAGCTCTTGTAAATGTTTTTCATCGCATGATTCCAAGTGAAAAATCACGTGAGAACACTTTGTATAGAAACAGGTTTGGCTATCATGCAAGGTGAATCTAACACATTCTGAAATTCTTGTCAATATTTATAACTCAAGCATTGATTCTAAACGCCATGACACTTATCTATCTACATATCTAATAGTACATAAAAAGTGAAGGACGAAAAAGAAAATTTCAATGAACACGTCAAGAGCAATAAAAAGAGTGGAGGTATTTTATCGAGGTAACACTCTACTCAGTGATGTGAATGGGAAATGGTGTGTTGATAATGCTTGTTGGTGAATTTGGGAAGATGTGAAGTTCGAAATTTGAATTTGGGGATGTGAAAATTGTGGGTTTTGGAAATTTGAGTTTGTTGGATGTGGAAATAGTGGGTTTTGGAGATTTGAGTTGGAGGGTGTGAAAATAAAGGGTTTTGGAAATTTGAGTTTCAGAATTTGAAAATAGTGGATTTTGGAAATTTAAGTTTCGGGATATGGAAATATCGGTTGTGGGAATTTAGGAATTCAGAAATTTAGAAATTAGGAAATCGAGACATTCACAAATTTCTTCTAGATAATGATAATTTGATGTTTAGATGATCAATAGATATTTTAAAGTTTTCGATGTTTACAATTTGAAAATATTCGTTTTCGAGTACGTTGATGAAATACAAAATTTGGAAATTTGGAAACTCAGAAATTAGAGGATTAGGAAACTTGGAATTCTGAAGGTCCGAAAACTTGAGAGATGAAGATTTCAAGCGGTTTTACATATCCGTCATCTCATGATAATATCTCCCGCTACAAACCTATGAATAACCTGCGTCAGAGAGCGATAAACTTCATACATAAAGTTCCGCATAAATTACCAACAGGTTGTTCAATAAGAGTGTCGGAAGTATAAATACAAAGCAGTATTTTTACGATTTAATTAAACCTGAACCATGATCAAGTTTGTTTCCTGCATTCTATTGCTCGTTGCAGGTTGCGCTTTAACAGGTGAGTGCTCATAACAATAATTGATTATCAAAAAAATTATTTTGAATATTTAAAAAACGATAAGAACGTTATGAATTGAAAGAAGGATAGATAGATCATTTTAGTCCGATGAGGTATTGGAATTTTTAGATACTTGCAACCAAAATTCACTAGTTATAATTTTCACCGAATTTAAACCGAAATATATTTATGTACCATAAATGGAAGGCACTGTACCTTCTAATTGCAATTTAATAATAACCTAATTAATATCTTCATCTGTAATTATTTTGGAATTATTCTTTACTTCATTAAAGTTTATTTTCAAACAATTATTAATATTTTCTATTTCTAAATCGCAGATGCTTCATACGTTAATGAAAATCTGGACTCAGTCTTCTTCCGCTTGTACAACAGGTAATTTTCTATAATTGTATCATAATATCTATTTTATAATACACACGTGAGCCACATTATAGAAATAAAATATTTATCGTGATGATAATAAGAAAAATTTGTAATTGATTCTGAATCATTTTCTTCTTTTTAGGAATGGCCCTTATGTGGATGTTAGTTTAGCAAATGTAAAGCAAATCGTGTCTCAGCTGAATTTGAATAAATTGACTATAATATATATTCATGGTTACTTCGAAAATGTAGTCACAAGTGGTGTAACACCTATTATAGAAGGTAAGGTTATAACCAATCTTTAAATATCGCGCCATTTTTTACTTAAATAGCGGAGCCGTGTCCTTACTAATCCTAGCTGTGGGATTGGAGTTTAAATTTAATTTTAGACTCGTTCTTGTATCTTTTGTGCAGTACTATTTCTAATACTTTATACTTATAAACTAGTACACTTGAAAATTTTTTAATTTCCAAATCCCTAGATTTTCAGTTGCCCAACTTTTTAGGTTTTCGGTTGCTAAAACTTCTAAGTATTTAAATTTTGAAAATTCTAAATCTAATCTTTCAAATCTCTATATCCTCAGGTTTCTATATTCTTATATTACAAAAATCAAAAATTCTTAAATTTCTGTCTCAAAATCCTAAACTGTGAAATTCCCAAATTTCCTTAAGTCTACAAATTCCCAAATTTCTAAAACCTTTAATCTGTAAATTCTCAAATTCTTCAAACCCAAAAACCCCAAATCCCCAAATTGCCAAATCCTGAAATCCCAAAATTTCCAAATGCCCAATTTCTAAATTTTCATGTTTAAAAGTCCCTAAAATCAAATTCCATATTTCTGAGTTCCTAAAACCTTAAATCCCTTTTCCCACTCTTCAAATTACCAAACAAAATTCACACCTAAAAGTTTCCCCTACCATCAATATTTATGAATTTAACCTTGTCAATTTAATCGTTGCAGCTTTCTTACAATATACAACGGATAACATAATTGCGGTAGATTATAGGAAAGTATCAACATTGCTTTATCATCGGTCTGTCGCAATAGTTCCAGCTGTTGGTGCCAAGATCGCTAAAACTATAGAGAAAATGGTAGAAGCAGGTGTGAATGCTAAAAGCATACATGTTATTGGTCACTCATTAGGTGCTCAGCTTGCTGGATGTATTGGTCGCAGTCTAACATTCAAACTTGAGAGAATAACAGGTAGATAACTTTCAAGTTATTTAGCATTTTGTTAAGCAATTTTATAACTCTACTATAAATTGGATATTAATCGATTAGTATTTAACTGACTAAGCGTCCTGCATAGAATTTCAATTTCAAATGACAACATAATACTTCTCGAAAATTTAAAATTACATATTTGGTAAATTATTAACCTACACTTTTTGAACGCATCTTGTATTTTGAAAGTATTCATTGATTTTAATGCTTTCGGCACAGTGTAAGATTAAAATTCAGATACACGAAGCTTTGTATATCAGTTATGCATTGATTGCAATTTTTTACAGGTTTAGATCCTGCTGGTCCTCTTTACTACCTAAAGTTTCCTCATTTGCGTGCTTCCGATGCCAAATTTGTGGACATTATACATACAGACGCCGGTGTTTTTGGACTAGCTTTTCCTACCGGCACTGTGGACTTCTATCCAAATTTTGGTCATGCACCACAACCGGGATGTTATTTTTTGTCAGCATCATCTTTCGAACAAGGTTTGAATTATTTATTGTTGATAACGAAATTTTATTTTGTTGTTAAATAAATAAATTTTTAAATTCATTTATTATTCGTATGTAGACAACATACATACAAAAATGTACAAAATTTCATTTTGTTGTTAAATAAGTAAATTTTAAAATTCATTTATTATTCGTATGTAGATTAGGTCTTGTATAACAGTATAAAATTTTGTTTAGCTGTTTTATATCATATCTTATGTTTTTCGCTTTTTACTGACAATTTTTGTTTATTGCATATTGTCACGACTACAGTGCTCTGTAGTCACCATAGATCATGGAGGTTCTTCATAGAATCGCTCAAGGACAAAAATGCTTTCGTAGCTGTTAAATGTCAGAGCAGTTTGACCTTCGCTACTGGATCATGCAATACAAGCGAGAAGGCTATTATGGGCTACTATACATCACCCGAAACGTTGGTATTACTTTCTCAAATTGGCATTAATTCAATGATGTGTAATGAGACAAGGACAAGATCGTAGTATTATTTAGTGAAATAATAAATGCATTTCATTAAAATTTATTTTAGTCAGATGACGCTTCGGAACATTTGTAATTTTGTTTACTTTTTACATCACTGTCTCCGATTAAATTAAATATTCGTATTTAAACCTTTGGACAACTAAATGACTATGATTAACAATGATTGGGGACAATATTCGGAAAGGTTTGGTTTTTGTGTGAGTTACATTTGAACACTCATTGTGATTTTCATACACTTCTAATACTTGTAATAGTAATAATTATGATATAATATATATCAGTAGTTGTCTTGCGTTGATATGAAATTAATAATCGAATGCTAGTTACTCGGTAATTTCGCAGGACAATAATGAAAACTATTGTCTAAGTAATTACACAAGGTGCGATAAGAAATGAAGAAAGTGAAATAATTTATCCGAAGAAAGTCGATCGAAAATCGAAAGACTTCTCGCTAATAATTAATTTACGATTTTCCTTATCAACAGCAGAATAATGAAATCCGTCAGAAACGACAGATCTCATATTTTTAATGACAAATTATAAAGGTGCTTTTGTGCACCTTTTGTTTTCGATTTAAACGTCGCTCAATGCTGTTAATTCTGTTTACTCTGGTAGTGATTGTCATTATCGACAGTAAATTAATAAATTATTGCTTTATTTTTTCAGGAAAGGTGTATACTGTCTTCAAACAGATTCAAAAGAGCCTTTTGGTTTGGGATCCGCAGGAGCGTCATTCAACTCCGCATTATGGAGTAAATCTTTGTAATGGATTTTACATGAATACAACTTAATTATTATTGTTGTCACGCTTCTATTATTGTATAAAAATGAACTATTTAAAAATTGACTATGTAAATTCTCTCATTGACACTGAAATAATCAATTATGTATTATTTTGTTATTTCGTTATTGTTATTATGTAACCTAACCTTAATTGAGTTCTACCCTCAACGTTCATAATAAACCAAAATGGTATCCATGTCACCACATTACAAAATACAGTTCCTGGCCATCGAACCACTATAAATTTTCAGAATTTTTCACGATTTCCGTAAAAGGCCAAATTGTAATTATATAATTTATTAGCTACCATGATACTGTACATAACATTAACACATGTTAATATCTTGTATTTCCTTTACTTTGGTCACAGCTTGCTCCGTATACATTGATCACATGCTTTATATCTTTATTTTCCCAAATATATGTAATTCTTTTCAACTCGGATAATGTGGGAGAGTAGTAAACCAGTCTTTTGAGTAGGCAGATATTTTCTATGGCATTCAAATTTCACCTGACGCGTTATCGATACTCCTAACGTAAACGCACTGCCCTTAATCGCTCATCACCCACACAATTTATTATCACGGTAACAAATTGCTATGTATATGTTATCAACGTATTCAGCAATAATTTTGCATGACCCAAGATTTTCCATATATGACATAATTATAGCCGTAAAAGTGAAATTTTACGTGGTCCTAATTCGATGGCCAGATTGTATATGAAGTGCGTCACATACCTGTCGAATGGTATGATTGTGAGTGGTATCCTTGCACTATGATTTGTCAGGTGCGTAAATAATCACTACAATATTAAAGCAAAGAAAGTTGAAATGTTATGTCAATTTGGTATTATGCGTTGACCATGTAAATTGGACTTGAACTCCAAACTGAAGCGTATTACAAATTCGAGTAAAATTGATCACAGCTGAGGTACGAATACGTCAAGAATGCGTCATGAATGCACCAGGAGTGCGTCACGAATACATAAAAAATGCGTCACGAATGTCAAGAGTGCGTCACGAATATGTCAAGAGTGCGTCACGAATATCAAGAGTGCGTCACGAATGTCAAGAGTGCGTCACGAATATGTGAAGAGTATTTAGTAATAATTTTGACCTAAGACAATTTTTCATATATGTATGACATAATTATAGCCATAAAAGTGTCAGGTATAAAAGGCCAGGTATATCGAAATAAAAATGCCTGCAGCGTCCAAAAATAATATCTCGTCCATCTTTTTCTTGGGTATCTCGCACACAATATGAAATGAAATCTAAAGATTGTCTGTGGATAAAAGTACTTCTACTTTCAATAAGACGAGTAGATATGAGATATCAATATCCTCTCCAGATATTACACATTCTGGCTTAATATCTGAGGGAATCATTTTATCGAAATTTCTTTGCTTTCTGTATTTGTTGGACCTAAGTTTTACTTCCTTTCGAAAATGTTTCTGATTTAGTTATATTATAGTGGAGAAGTGGTTTCCGTGGTTCTCCCATAACGCACCCCCTTTATGGTTGTTTTCAAATTCAGCGAGAGGGGAAACGCAGAATTGGGTAAATAACCAGGGGACCTTTCATCTTTGATTCTAAATAGTTTTGCCAGAGGGAAGATGTCTTATTTTGGGTTTGGTGAGAAGTAGATGAGTCGTGTTAAAGTGGAGCAGATAAACTATTTTTGGAAGTTTCTAAAGGTTAATTTTTAGCGGTATGAAAATTTATAGTTTTCAAATTTTTAAGTTGATAAATATTTCATTTTCAAGTTCTCAAGATTTCAAGATTTCAAAATTTTAAGATTTCAAGTTTTCAAGTCTTTAAATTATTAAGTTGACAAATATCCAAATTTTGAAATTTCCAAATTCCCAAATCCCTAAATCCCTAAATTCTAAAATATTAACCCAAAAAAACTACTATCCCATTATATAAAATTTCAATCCTTATTAAACAATAACAAAAAGAATACAAATAATTATACAAATTAATCTCTGTGTTTAAATCTCCATATTAAATCTCCCATAATTCTATTACATAAATAACTAATTTTCAACTGCTCTATAAATTATTAAAATTGAATTATTTAATCGTGATAATATCTCGTCGAATAATAACGCGAAAACATAGAGGTACTTCTTTCATTTCTCGTTTTATAAGTTTGTCACATAGCAGAAGCTCTACTTTGTATTACGACTGACCTTGATGGCCGCCGAAATTCTACTTGCAGCAAGTATTTTACGGTAACTGTTCTCCAAATTGCCAAATGAAACTGCGTAGGATATACCCTGGTTGTATTACGGCCACCTTGAGTCATTTATCGTCGCAAGGAAATGGGATGGCACGCTATATTGCAGGATAAAGTCGATTGAACGTGTCTTTTCTCTCTCTTATTGCCGGAAATTCATTGGTACCGGCTGCAACGTATCCTGGATTTATGTAGTCACCAAAGATCTTGAGAATTATACACCTAATCGTTTAAGGAACAAGAATGTACTATCTTGTACCACTAGTTTTTTCATTTTTATTCTTTATAGTGCATGATTATATAAAAAATTAGAAAGCATATATTATATTTTATATCAATGTATGTCATCATATATTTTATGTAATTATATATTATCATATGTTTGATGTAATTATGCATCATATGATTTACATAAACACATATCATTATGTATTTTTCATAATTATATATCGTTTATATATTTTACATAATTATATATCATCATGTGTTTTATATAATTACATATCCTATGTTTTACATAAATACATATCATTATATATTTTACATAATTATAGATTTGTTTTATACATGTACCAAACAAAGGAGAGTATAATAATAGACTTGTAAACATGTAAATGAATGAATAAAAAAATAAATATGTAAATGTGCTAATGTGTAAATTACTTGCAAACATGCAAATGAATAAATGAATATGTAAATTTGTTGATTTATGGAGTATGTAAATATGTAGATGTGTAAATATTTAAATTTTTTAATTTTTACATGTGTAAATTTGTAAACTTGCAAATTTGTAATTTTGTAATTTTGTAATTTTGTAATTTTGTAAATTTGTAAATTTGTAGATTTGGTAATTTTTAAATTTGTACATTTGTAAATTTATAGATTTTGTAATTTGTAAATTTCTAAATTTGCAAACTTTGAAATTTATAAACATACAAACTTATAAATTCTTAAGCTTGTAAATAAATATATCAACCACTAAACTTGAACATTTTTTAAATTTTGAACATGTCAATACATATCTCAATATGTAAATACACTAGATTTATAAACAAGCTCAAAAAAATCTGAAATCTGAAAACCTGAAAAATTCTCAACTTAATTTAATAATTCAGTAAACTTTCTAAAATAACAATATCTAAAAACCATAAATTTTCAACTTCCCGAAGCCAACTGTGTACACAGAAAGCACATGCATATATGTAGGACCGTCGACATAAAGTGCCTTTTGAACTCTCAACATTTTAACTCGAGCTATGTTTCCTTTCAGTGGAAAAAGGAAAGTTTCGAATGAAAACAACGTTTGCTACTGTATCTTTTGGCTCAATTCACAAAGTACCATTTTATCATCGCTTCGCTGTTATACGTATGCGTTTGACGTAAGTGCAAACTTTTCTTCGCAGTTGCCTCAGATTTAATCAGATTACTCTCGGAAAGTGTTTTTAGACTTCTCATAATGTTCCCTTTATGGACGTTTTCTCGTGTTTTTCACAGAGGTTTCTGCATAAACTAGAGATTCCCATTTCTAGGAATGCGTTGAAACGTCTCGTTAAAAACGGACATAGTTTTATGAATAAAATTTTTATAGAGAATGGGTCACACAATTGGAACGGGTTTTATGAGAATAGGAGAAGGACTGAATGTTAAATTTTAGTTGGTCCATTTTTCTACTTTTTTTCCAATCGTACAAAAAGTTCATATGCATTTCACTTCAATGAAATTTCATATTCTTTTTTACTCGTTCGTGGAAATATTCTACGTAGAAAAGTGTCGAAATAAAATTTCTAGATGAGTAATATTTCCTGTGATCTCACATTCTGATTTACTGTGTTAAAGTCTTAACACAGATGTCAAGATAAAATGTGCACATTTTTCACCCCAGTGTTGAACTATGCGAGAAACTTTTGTACTAAACTGATGTCATTTTTAAAAACAAGCACAAAGTGTCGTCAGTTTTCTCCTCGAGCTGTGAAGTAACGAACTGTGCTTCCAGAATGTTACCATGCTTTTAGAACTTCTTTTTAATAGCAAGGACATCTGCTGGAAAGTATACTATGAGTAACTTTGACGAAATATTTCTCCCTGTTGTTTTACATCCTTTAATTTTCTCTTGTTACATCAATAATACTATTTCGTTATATGACACTTGATTGTTTTTGTATTTACTTGCATTTTTAAATTAATAATATTATTGTACAAAATATCACAGTTATAATGTACAGTCATTTTTAATATTTTTATATTTATAATTATAATATATAGTTATTACTATTACTTTCAATATCATAAGTATCAAAACAGAATATACAGTAAAGTCTCGATATAAGAGAATTTTTAAGTTTTTAAATTTGAGAACTATAAATTTTACTGTTTCAAAAATTTGTAGTTTCATATTTATTAGTACATAAATTTATTAAATTTCTACATTTCTCCGGATCTTAAAGTTTCTACATTTCCGCTAGGTCTTGGTGGTGTGGGGCATTTTGGAGTTTGAGGTACTCCTCTCTTGGACAATTTGTGGTGTGGGGCATTTAAGGATTGTGGGCTATTTAGGGGTTTGGTGCTCTCTGCTGGTCTTAGGCAATTTGTGGTGTGGGGTATTCAGGAATATTGGGCACTCTGGGTCTTGGCCAATTTGTGGTATGGGGCATTTAGGGGTGTGGGCCATTCAGGGGTCTTGGACAATCAGTGTTATGGGGCCAGTCAGGGGTATTTCGCTGGGGCAGGGTCAATCAGGGGACTATGACTCGGGTGGAAGCTTCCTTCGGGATGTCACCATGGTGGGGTTGACTGATCAGGGCGGAGGATATGGCGGGGTCATCATCGGTAGTCAGTAGTAAAACGCTCTCCCTACGTGTATGCAGAGGTGTTGAAAATGGGACCTTAGGAGTGCGGGTACGAAACCAACTTGCTACTCCTAACATCAAAAATGGAACCATGTTTCCGCTTCCTGCGTTATGGGTTAAGACCTCATACGCTAAGCGGAATCATGGCTGTCGGTCACCTCTCGCGTCGTGTATTAATAGTCGCGGGGGCCCATTGTAATTGCGAGAGCGAAAACTCGCGGCCGGTCACCTAGCGGCCGTGGTGTCAAGTACGAACCCTGTGTTACGTCACACAACGAAGTCTCTATACGCGAAACTGATCTACGATATTGACAAAAAATGACCACAGGGGGGAACCCTTTGAGATGTCCAGAAACTCGCACGCCGAGAAGTGCAACATGATCCGAGGTCCAGAATATCCGTGCGACAATACCAATGCAAATATAAAACTTTCTTATTTTTGATTTTTATGTTATCAAACTTTTACCATTAGATTTTTTACATTTTTCTGATTGAAACGAGTCCAAACACGGTATAATTTCGACAATATTTACTGATTTCATTAACCAGATTAAGATAGAAAGATAGCGAGTAAGAAAGAACTTTTAGCAACTTTTCTCATATTTAACTTTTACTCGTTTTTTCTCATATTCGTGACATTTTTTTGATTAAAATGAGACTAAACACGATGTTATTCGCGACATATTTACTTGTACTAATTTATTTAGACACACATTTCGATTGTCATACATGATTTTCCGAATAGCACCCAGGACTAACGAAGTTACCCATCGATAAGTATTTCGTTAACTTCGATTGATGTAAGAACTACACGATATAAGCAAAAGTTCAGATCCGAAAGATTCTTTCATATCGAGATTTTACTGCATATAGAAAATGTAATAATAATTCATAGCAGTTTGATTATAGAGTACAATAACTTACCTTCTTCTTCGATCGAGCCATTCTTTGATCTCTAACATTGTCAGCTTCTCCTGGTGGTCTCTTACCCCATACCATAACAGCAATACTAGTATACGTGTACATCAGAACCATTATTGGTATCACGTACTGGAGAACTAATAACGCGATAGAGTAATAATACCTGTAACACAGAAGCACGTGGGTGAATCACGATGTAGTAGCGAACAGTCGTCGTTGCATGCAACTCAATTCCCTAGACTCGAGATAGTAATTACTCTGGTAGCAATTTTACAATAAGGTATCATAAATCAAAATCCCCCATCGCAAGAAAAATGTAAGTTGCTAAGCAAATTGCTAATCAATTTTCTAGGCAATTTGCTACACAAGTTTCTATGTAAGTTACTAGGTAAGGTACTAGATAAGTTTTTAGGTATAATTAATTAGCTATAATTAAATATTCACTATAGCAAAGAAAGGAAAACATTTTTATTTACGAGCATAATCTTCTAGAAAATAAATAACCTTAATCGAGATAACTATCGAAAACAGAAAGAGAAAGAAAAAATTAAATATAATTTGTTATGCATCTACGCGCATTTTCGCACTCTCGAATTTCGTTTACGAATCTCATTTGATGTATTTTGTTACTGTGTTTGTTTCTTTTCAATCATTTGATTCTATTCACTGTTTGGTTCATCGTGAATTTCGTATTCATTCTTAATGAGCCTCATTCATACTTTCGCAGATTTCGCACCTCTGCATCTCTTATTTCCTGCATCCGTAAATTATATTATTTTGCATAGGGGAATAATGAAAAAAAGTAAGAGTTGCTGTTTTAAACTTCGTGACTTTTGCACCAGTTAATTTGCAAACGCTATTTTAAAAAACTTTTAATTTTATAGCAAAAGTTTCACTTTTAGTTGCATCTATTTGATTCACAATTTGTAATATATATTTAATCATCTGATTTTAATAACAGTCACGTCAATTTGTACATGTTAATAAAAATTAATATTAGTTACTATTAATGACTCGAATATGTTGATAAAAATCAGCAACAGTTATTATTAATAACTTGTATATATTAATAAAAATTAAACGTCGTTGCTTTGCAATTCACAATGTTTAGATCTATCAAGTGCATTTTCGTAAACGATATAAGAGAAGATAACGTATATTAAAAATTACCTAAAAAATAAGTGCTAACATTTTATAATTTTACAGAATAAGTGCTAACATCTTATAATATTATAATATTACAATAATTTATACATTGATTAAATATATTCCATTCAATTTAATTTTATAAATACGAATACGAAAGTACTTGAGTCCCGCCGCCATATTCAGTAGAAAGCGCGGCAAATTCAAACGCGAAACTACGTTCAGATCGTTAAAACTGTATAATTCATTTACGCATACGACAGTCACATTCTTTATAAAAAGAGAAGTGTTCTTAATTTATGAATTTATAGATAAGAAATCTGTTGTAAATACATTACCTATTTTCTATCGTTGGCCAAACTTCCTTGCAGATATACTGATTGCATCTTTGATGTTGCATCGAAGGTTGAGACAGCTTCGAAACGACAGCGATCGGGAAAGATATTATCATAGCAAGCACCCAAACACCAAGAATCAAAAACTTAGCCTGTCGTTTGCTCAATCTTGGTTTCAACGGCCACATGATGGCGATGTAACGATCTACACTGATTGCGACCAGTGTGTAAGCACTCGCTAGAACGGACACCGCCTGAAAAAGAATGATATTGCGTTAGTTATTTTTTATCTTACTCTTCTATTTTTTATTTCGTCGATTTGTAACACGTGTGCTGCTTTCAATTCACGTATAACGAACGTGGTGTATATAAAATGCCATTCGTGGAAAACGGTTCAATTACGTTTCAACGAGTATGTTGAATTTCTCTTTTTTGACGGAATTACGCGTTTTATTTGTACCGAGCAATTTTTTACATTCTGCGTGAATAACAAACTGTCAAAAACATATTTCGTTATTGGTTCGTTTGATATTACTTTTTAATAGCTTATATAGAACGAGTTAAATAGTATGTATAGAAAAATCGGTGGTGCCATTAAAAAAATTAAGTGAGATGGACATTTATACTATTTTATGTTTTTTTGCAAAATGAAGAACCAAAGAAGTTTCTATTTGTTTCATTTACAAATATCCGAATCTCAAGCTTTTAATGTAAATAATTTTTTAATTTAGAAGTTTGGTCATTCGGAAATGTGAAAATTAAAAATGTAACAATGGTAGAAAACCTCTGCAGGATAACCTTTACCCTAATTTTCACTGTAATTCACCTCTGGAATAATACAAAGCATTTCATACAAATTATCGAGTTATCATAACAATGTTATGTAAATTCTCACATATCCTACATAAATGTCAGACCGTCTTCAATCATCACACTATTAATATTTACTGGGAATTACCGATATCCATACATTGACTTTACATTACAAATTATAGGTAGTCCTCTGGGTTTCGAAATTAGTATTCGATTTTGCAAATGAAAGGCTTTTAAGGGACATATATCTACATCGTCTTTAACGGCGTGTTAAAGCGGGTAGACTCATTGCTATACTCTGCATTTTAAAGTTTCATTTCCAAACAACTAACTAAAAATTTCTATTACTATTTTTCAAGATAAGTAATTTACTGTGTTGTAAATTATTTTAACATAAGTAGAGGAGAACGAGGATAAAAGTAATGGTTGAAAATAACATGCTTTTGTCCTATTTCCACAATTTAAATAATTTGCATTTCTTGGTTGCATAATATTTGTTCTGTTCTGTTGATCGATACCAAGCCATGAAGTGATTAAACCGAATTGCTAATTCAGATCACTCAAGTTTTCTACCATCTCGACTCTCTCGTTGATATTCATAGTTGAACTATTCGTATTGAACCAACCACTTGTTAGAGCGTGCTCAGATATCTTTACAAGTTCCTATGGTTAATTTCATTAAATCATGTACAGTTTATAGGTTACGTTCTGTTTTGGAAAACGCGGTTGGGAACGAGAGTAACGTGTCACTATGGGGACGAAAAAAACTGTAAAAACTGTACCAAGGGTGATGTATTATACGTGTCATAACTGTAATTGTGAATAGATAAATAAACCACGCACACGATACCAAAGAAATGCTCGAAGCTAGTTACGCGTTCTATTTTTCGTTATTTAAATGTACGGGTATTGTTTTTATCGTTGTTTAAAATATAGTATTGTAATCGGACCCTGTGAGGGCCCTAAACATTACTTTATAGGCACTGCGTTGTTTTATAGAGCGTCTTTTGCTTTGGTCGTCAATGGACGCTGCGTCGCTGCGCCGAAAAGCAATATGGAGGCGACTTTTGTAACCGAAACATGTACCATCAATCATAAGGCTTACAATATTTTTACTGAAATGTGTCTTGTTATCGTTACTTATAATAAAAATCCTATTCCACGTTAGAAAAAGTATTTTTACTTAATTTTCTACGAAATGATTAATGTTACTTTCGTCTTGATGGTCAGGAAGGACAGTAACTACGAAAAAATATAGTTCCTTCACTATTTATCACGGAAGAGCTCAATTTAGGTCAAATGATAGACTGATAAACATACTTCCTTGTTATTCTGGTTTTTGTATCTTTGGAAGGTGGTTGGAAAATAGGTCAAATGTAAAGATGTTACTTTTCTTACGCTCTCCCTTACATAAGCTTCCTCTTCATGAAAGTTTATTATTTTAAAACAATCTATTATTTGAAAGTGAAATAACCTACTGCAAAGTGAAAAATATGAAGAAATATTATTTTACTATTGAATTTTTCATAGTTAAAATTAATTTTAGTTTAATATTCATAATCGAGACTTATATGAGATCTCAACTCATCTCATAAATCAATTAACACAGTGATATTTACTTAGAATTTTAAGTGAAGTGATCGGCTGAGAATTTTAAATAAAACGATCTAAAAAAACTTTATTCACTGTTGCAATTTACAATTGTACCTTATTTTAAATAATCGTGAACTTGAAAATAATTTCTTAATTATCTTTAGTTATTACAAAAAACTGCATATCGGATGAATTTTACTGTATTCTAACTTTACTCTAATTATATTTTAAGTAAACTTAATTTTTTTCTAATAATTCCACTAAGAAAATTGTATTCCTTTATTATAAAAATAAAGTAAGAGATGCTGGATAATTTATTAATAAGAATAAACAGCAAAACAAGCAGATATAAAGAAATTTTACGTAACATAATCTCCATCGGACTACTTTTTGATACTGTTCTCACAGAAGATTAACGAAGAAACGCGTCTATGAAGCTTGATCCCTGGATAGAAAATGTTCTAAAAGCGACTGCAGAATTTCTTGGGAGATTTTAAAATTTGTATCTCGTAGTAGGTACTCAATCAACGAAACATCTGGGTCATATGCAGGATATTTCAGCGGTTTCCAGGCCATCAACGTTGAGCTTTGCCGCGAACAATTGGAACGTGTCCGACGGAGTGGCTTACAACCGCCATGTTGAATTTCCATGATATTCTCGCAGTATAACGCGAAACCGTGTGTGGCTCATCGAACGCAAACAAAACTCGGGGAAATAGGATAGTGGTAGAATATCTCGTATATGCTTTTGAGTAGTTCAGACATTATGTCGACTGCGTTTCTGGTTATAAAGTGTACGGGTAAGGATGTGTAACAGATGTGGCACTCCAGGAGAGGATGGGAAGCCATTTTCTGATGTTGGAGATTTGGAGACTCTTTAGTTGTTATGTGCCTGTAAAATTTTAAAGTTTGAAAATTTTAGAATTCCAAAGCTTTAAAATTTCAGTATTGCAAAGCTCCAGAATTTCAAAATTTCAAAGCTTCAAAATTTCAGCTTGCAAAATTCCAAAGTTTTAAAATTGAAGTTCTTCAAAATTCTAGTTTGTAGTATCAAGGTTTCAAAATTTAAGAACTTTAAAATTCTAGTTTGTACAATTCCAAAGTTTGAAAATTTTATAATTCAAAAATTTCAAAATTTCAGTTTCATAATATTAAAACTAAAAAGTCTCTATATTCCTAACTTTTCAAATTTCTTTAAAAATGATATCAAATGATCTACTTTTATATTCCCTCCTATATTCTCCATCTACATCAGTAAATGACCAAATATTCAAAATGGTGACTTTCCAACATATTTCATAATGAAATACTCAAATAATAATCAATAATTAAGATATAAAAAATATTAATGTGAGATGTATTTCAGTATTAACATCCACATAACCATGTCAGTCATATACCCATGTGGCGAACACGAGACCATAAACAAGCACATAATTTTGAGGAAATCTCAAATTTCAACGACGGAAATTGCAGCCAGTGTTATGGAAACAAAGTTATACGAATTTACCGGTAAACTGGCGGATAATGTCCGCGATTTCGACGAGCAACAACGGGATTTTGTACGTACCAAAACTGAATTCAAAATGAGACGGGAAATCGGAGCGTATCGTTTCGACAATCCGTTGCAGACTAATCAGTTGTGTGTATCTTTCAATTATTTGCATCAATCTATTCGTCCTTTGAATGCAATCGCTTGTTTTACAAATATGTACGGAAATGTTTCAAAAGTTTCTCTTTAATACGTCCGAATACACTGTATGTTCAAGGTATGGCTGATCAAACATGAGTTTTCTGTGTTATTGCATTTCCGTCGGAAGCAAGTTGTTTCAGAGTCGATGCGGAGTTTGCAGTAATAACAAAATTGTTCGAAACGTTTTTGGCAGGTTGAATTTTGTTTGGACGTGTCAGTGGAAAATGTGTCTGTAAAGTTTTTGCTTTGGTTTCACAGTGGTAAAACGTAGTTGAATTTAGTAATAAATATGATGTTTGTGATTGTGGTACGTTTGGAAAGATGGGTGTTTATATATTTGTAAATTTTTGACATTTTTAAATTTATATTTGTGAAATTAATTTTATGATTTTATATTTTTGTATTTATAAATTTGTATATTTTTGAATTTTTTGATTTTTGAATTATGGTCGTAATTTTCTTAATTTTAATTTTGCTTTTAATATTAATTTCATACGAATTCGTAAAACGGTTGAGAACCGCCTTTCTAAATTCATAATATCAATGAAACCTTACTTCACTAAATTAATTCCGCCGACAGTAATTGCTGTTTAATTATATTACCCCTGTTCTAAGATAAATATGGAAACCATGAACAAAGGAAATTTTAAAGTATTTAACCAAGCACTTAAGCAGATAATTGCTTTCATTTGCAGCTTGTAGAATTACTAAGTCAATGTACCTAAGAGACTTTTTACTCCTAACGTAAACGTAAGATCCTTAATGGTACATCACCCACACAATTTATTATCACGATAACAAATTGCTATGTATATGTTATCAACGTATTTAGCAATAATTTTGCATGACCTAAGATTTTTCATATAACAAAATTATAGCCATAAAAGTGAAATTTTTGTACGTGGTTCTACTTCGATGGCCAGGTACTGTATTATAAATTTTTACTTAAAATAGTATCTGGTACAGAATAAGAATACACACCGATATAAATTAGTAATTCATTCTCAATTGTGTCACAAGGTCCACTTATAAGTGGAATTGTCTTAAATTTTAACGATGTCTAATAATAGCTGCAAGAAATAGGTAACACCGTTATAAAAGTAAAAAGGTCAGGCCACACGTGGGAGACGCGCAATTTACTTTTGGTCCATAACGGCTATAGCTATCACATGTGATAGACGTTATACCAACCTTAGTGGTTAAATTTAAAGTACCAATTTCCTGCAAAAAGTCGTTCGCCTTTTGATTAAAAAACTTAATATACTTGTAAGAATAAAAATACTGTACGTAAAGTCTGTAAAATGTATTTTAAATCTACGTATGTGAAATATTCAAATTTTACTGGAAACTGAGGCTAGTTATTTTTGGGTAGTTTTTGACTGCAGTGGTGATAAATGTGCACTTAGATATGTGTAATTATTACTGAACTATTTTATATAGACTTTCTTTAAATTGCAACTTTCTTATAACTGATTCTAAAGGAACGAATTTATTTCAACATATTTTTAGGATCTCTGAACAGGTAGCACATCCTTCAGGGGAAGTTCACTGAAGAAATTTTAATTTTGCATTCTCTTTACGTTAAATGACATCTTTACATCATAAATTACGATTTTAAAGGAATTTAATAATCATTGTTTACCTTCTTTCGCAATTCCTAGAAAATTGTCTCCCGTTTAATTTTCTCTTGCATTTGTCATCGGAGTAATATCGCGACATAATGCAGCGCATAAAATTAATTTCTTGCCGCGGATTTTCTCAAGCTTATCGTTCTACATTTGTTCTGTGCTCCATTTTAACGTTATGACGGCATTACTGACATTATTTCTGAGATTACAATATTTAATTACATGCCCTATTATTCTTTATAACATGCACTTTTATTTGCTCGATTTCATATTCAACCATTTTTAGATTTTTTAATTTTTGAGACATTAAGCTTGCAAATACTATAATTTTCAGATTGTGAAATTTTTTAAATTGTTAAATTGTCAAATTCCTGAAATTTTCAAATTCCCAAATTTCAAAATTCTCAAGCCCCCAAATTTCTACATTTCTACATTTCCAAATTTCTAAGTTATCAAATTTCCAAATTTATAAATTTCATAATTCTCATGTATACAAATTCTCAAGCAAAATCGATCTCATACATAATAATCAATCTCTAAAAAATTATATGAAGTTTCGTATACATGATTCTCATATGAACAAACTATTACCTCTCATTATTCAAAAATTTCCTAATATATCGAACTAATGAAACAATAATCCGAAAGTATTCTTACACTCCGATCCTCATTTACCATAACTCTCTGTTATGTCCTTATAAACTTCATAAATATAAATCGAATATGGAGATCTTACATGTTTTATATTCCGACGTGTCCTCTATAATATCATGTCACATTCGTGACGCACGCCACAGCTGAAATATTGTAAACCCTACTCATATTTACACTACAACTAAATTTTCATTTCAATTCTAACTAAAATCTACACAATTGATGAAATTTTCAAATACTCAAACTTAAATGTCGAATTTCTTTCTATAAAAAGCAAGGAACCTTTTACCTGAGAGTAACCCACGTATACTGTCTAACATTCTCAAGCATTAGTACTGTTTAGAAAGAGATTGTAAAAATGTGCGACGAAATAAACTTATTTTTATTGGGTTCATAGCTAAAAGACAGAGCACCAACATTACAATGTGATTAGGTTAGGTTATATTATATAGGGTGGGTGCAGGGGGAAGAGCCGTGCCTATATGTCCGCCTCAACACTAAAACGAATAATTAATATAAACACTATGTCCACGGCAAAGTTCAGATTTCCGGGGAAATTGCAGTGTACAGATGTCAACCCACGAGTTGGCGCGTGAAGAGGCTGACCCAGGTGTTTAGAAGAGCTACGGCTCCAATTGGAATAGAAAAATGGACACCTCACACGTATTTCCCGCGGTGTTATTGGCTCGAGCCAATTAGGCGAAAATGACAGGCAAACGTCTCGAGAGATAGTGCGAATTGCTGCAGTTGTTATTGTCATTATTCTCATTTGCCGAAATGTAACGAAGCGTTCATGGGGAACTTCTTTTACTTTGGATCACGCCAACTGTGTTGACATCTGTACATATTGATCTTTCATTATAACTTTGATCTTTCTTGATAACTTCTTAGTAAACAGTAAACCTTGTAAATATTACTCGGTGGGTGTTTTTGATAACATGAGATCAAGGTGTGAATGCTTTTCAGAAGTTCAGTTTTCAATTTTCCTTTGTTAATAATTTTTTAGTAAACAATAGCGACTTTAACCTTGTAAATGTTACTCAGGGAACTGTCTTTGATAACACATACATATATCATGATCTTTTTCACGTGTAAATAATTCCTAAATAAAGTAAGAATTTAAGAAATCGAACGTACCTGCAAGTAACTGACCGTGGGGCAAAGTTCCTGGCCAAATGGCCAATACTGCAGTATCAAAATGCTGATGAAGCTCGGTGGAACGCAGAAGAGAGCTATCAGTATGTCCCCAAATGCGAGGTTCACGATGAAGAAGTTCGTCACAGTCTTCATTCGGGGACTACTATGCACAACGTAGCAGACCAAACCGTTTCCGGCTAACGCAACCACGAAGATAGCACTGTAGAAGAAGTAAATGATACCCTGGAACCAACTGGTCGAGAATATGCGGTACGTGCCCGTGAAATAATCGCAACCCATCCCGTCCAAAAGATTCGTTACGTTCCATTCGCTGTCCTGTGGGTTCACCCAACTGTAATTCCCTTGGTTCTTCATTGTGACACGTCTCTGCAGAATAGCCTGATCTGGAAGAATGTAAAAAATTCATCAAAACGTGGATGCAGTTAACCGAGTGGAATCATTCAAACTTTAATCAGAGCGTTCAGAAATTGGAAAAACTTAGATGTGGTCAAAATTTTGCTTAAAGAGGAGAAGAATGGATTTATGTTTGACATGATTGAGTACGGATCTATGTTTGAGATCATGATGAAGTAAAGGTCTATGTTTGCGATCATGATTGAGCAGTAGTCTACGTTTGAGATCAAGATTAAATAAAGATCTAGATACGGATATCATGTTAACTATATCTGAAAGAATTCTTTCCTATCACAAATCTGGCAAAGGTACTTATGAAACTCGAAACTTTTCTGTGTTTCGAGAAGTTTCAAGGTTTCCACGTTCCAAGAATCTTAGGTTTTGTTCTCTGAAAATTAATCTAATTTAATATAAAGTATAATGTAATTAATATAAAACACTACCTATGTTTGCTTTTTGTTCAAGTCAGTCGCAAGATATGAAGCTTCAAAGTTGACACATAGGTGGAGTAAATCTGATCGTGCACCCGTCGCGCGGGACACCTTGGGTAATGTGAATGTCGACGATATGTCAACTTTGAAGCTTCATATCTTGGGAATGACTTGCACAAAAAACATAGGTAGTGTTTTGAGACGAGGGCTACATGCAATAAAACATGGGGGTTCTATTTAAGAAACTGAAGATCGACCTTCAGACCATCCAAGGTCAAATTGTTGCCATCTTATGTTCCCTTGATATCCTACAACTTTCGTCTGAAACATTTTTCCATATTTAAAGCCGCTTCCGAAATATAAGGATGTGGTCGGACTTTAGGGATACCCTATATTTATCTCAACTCGTGTATTTATAAAAATTGAAAAAAATGTGCAGTTATCATAAATGCTTTGCGTTGTTTGTTTTTTTTATACGTCTCAATCTTCGCTTCTTTTGTTCAGTGATCAAACTCATTAGAAGTTTTTCGCCCGTAATCCCAGCTCTGCATACAGGTTTATTCATGCATGAAATCGAGCGAATTTGGTTTGCCAAAGAGGCAATTGCAACCAAAGTTAATTACAATGTTTAACGATATTTTTCTACCTTCAGTGTCAAGCACATCGATTGATCGCTTTTATGTTACGGTAAATTACAGCCATTACTCTAATTACGAATGACAGTCTCTTACGCCTTAAATACAGGATTTAACGATTTTGTGTTAAAGAGAAAATATTCAAAAAATTTATACAAAATTTATTGTTTAATTATTATCTTAATTTTTGTTATGTTTTGCTTTTTTTTAAGTTTTATTAAGACTGAACTATTATTATGATTATGGTCAATTATTATGATTATAATAGGTTAAATTGTATGATTATTTAAACACAAGTATTATCTAAAAACTCAATTATTATTATGATTATATCAAGTGAATTATTATTACTAGTATAATAGTTTAAATTACGCTTACGATTATATAAAATGAATTATTACTATAGCAGATTAAATTTTAATTATGATTACATAAGTTATGACTACAATTTCATTATTATTAATATAATAAAATTTCTCGTTTTAGTACTATTTTAAATAATTTTATTATTAATTTTAAGTCTGCCATTTAGTACAATTATTTCTGCAGTACAATAGACTCTAGTTATATCACCATAAAGGGATCTGTGGCAACAGAAAATTCTTGAAGTTGGCAACTTATCGAGTTGGTTAAAAAATTCTTTCTTCTAATATTGCAGTGATTAAAAAAATGTAATACTGCAGTGATTAAATAAAACCGAATATTGCAGTGATTAAATAAAACTGAATACTGCAGTGAATAAAATTCTGTTAATATTGCAATAAGAGACAAGCGGAAATACCTACGAGCCCACATAAAATGACAATATAACGAAAGTCCACTGTAATTCTCAGCGTCATTAATTTCTCCAATAGTAGGAATATAATAAATCATAACGCATCGACGTATTTACCGGAAATTAATATCTGCGGTACGATATTTGTTGGCAGCCATTTTCTCGATCAATCTCTCTAATACTGTAATTCAGTCCAATCAGATTTTAAATAATTTTCATCGAATTGTCGGATACTCCTACGCGAAGAACAGAAATACACGATAATGCATCGACGCGAGTTTATTCGAATAATGCTCGTGGCATTGCATTTGCCAATATTTTAGCAATCTCTTTCATTCCAGTAATTTTATTACCCCGATAACAGTATGGTAGGAAAATGCATTATACGAGGTGTTCCACGTATCTTAATTATTTCTGTTTTAATTCAATTCGAATATAATATTTTAACACAAATCTATTTTTTAGTAAGCCCACATTTTTAGTAAGCCTACCAGATTGAACTTACAATAAAATGTATCAAACAAAAGTCGTACATTTTTTCACGTAGATTCCGGAATAAAAAATATGGGTTTATAATAAAAAGAGACCTTGAAATAACCTTGAAGACCATGCAAAAAATTAGTAATGCCATTTGCCCCACTCGAAATTGTAAAGGACATGTGTCTGTTTTTCTTAAATCACATGTTCGAGGTTTTTTACAATGTCAACTTAAATGGGACACTCTGTGTAGTTGTGAATTTTAGTAAAATTAAATAAATACTAATGATTGCTTATCTACTATAATGCTAATATTTTATTTTGATATTGTTGTGATAAATACACCGAGAACAACTGAATGGGGACAGATCTGATAACAGCGTTATTTATTGGCAGAGGTTAGTATATCACATTTCAGCACGACTGAAGTTCTGCTCCCTATAATGAAACTTGTAACATGAAAGGATAAGGATACACGTATTGACCGATCATTTCGATATCCATCAATGTCAGTACCCAAAATTTCGATAAAGTTTGAAGTGTATGTATACTGCGAGATTTTTATAAAAAGTTCTCAAACTTTATTTATTCATGTACTTATAACTTGCTTAGAGATAATTATGTGATACTAATAAAAAAAATATAAATTCTACAGTTATAGCATGTAAGTATGTTAGTTATGCTATGTATAGATCTCTAAATTTTTATATTCTGTGCATTTAGTTCGAAGTTCTCAAATTTCTAAATTTTCCAAATTCTCAAATTTCTAACTCATCAAACATTCAAGTTTCGAACTTTCCAAATTTCCTAGTCATATTTCCAAATTACAAAATCTCAAATATCTAAATTTGGAAGCTCCCAAATTTCTAAATTTCCAAATTCCAATTTTCTAAATCCCCAAATCCCCAAACCCACAAATCCCCAAATTCCTAAACCGCTAAGTTCCTAAATTTCCAAATCTCCAAATCCAAAAATTTCCAAATTTCCAAATCTCCAAATCCAAAAATTTCCAAATATCCAATTATAAAAGTTCTAAAATTTCTCCGCCAGAAATGAATGTACTGTATCTGAAAAATGATCAAATAATCCAGTAGAGTCCTCGTTTCTTCGAACTGCTAACTTCCTATAAACAGAACCCGTTCTCATAAGCACAAAAGATCATTTCAAACGCTTCTAATGTACGAAGTTATTAAACGTTCAAGCTGAACGATGAAATCTCGTGTTAAAGTTGTCAATGCATTTGTCGATAACTGGCAAGAAGCAAGATTTTCATCGAAACTTCATTAATCTCCGTTCCGAGGAGCGTCAGAACTTACCGATGGCTGACAGAGATACTATAAATCCAAATGTAGGTACCAATTTACCAGAGGATTAGGATTACAATCTCAGCATATGCTGCCAAGAGAGTTTAACTAAAATTTTGCGCAATCTAACTCCACGAGTTCTGTCACAAATCTGCACCGTCTTTTGAATATTATTGCAACTTTAACGCCGTCGACTTTAAGAAACTTTTTTCAATTTCCACCTGCAACTTGTGCAATTTCAATTTGTGCAACTGGAAATGTCGTTTCAGAAGCTGCTGTGGCAATTTCTGGTATATCGAAACAATTGTATACCTCGCTATATGATACGTAAGTAATAAATTTAATAGATTTCAATCTAAATTACATATTGTACAATAAATTTCAATTTAAATTAGAATTTAAATTTAAATCACGTTCTGTAGAGTTTCAATTTAAATTATATGCTGTAGAATAAATTTAAAATGTTACTATAAATTTAATAACAGCGATAGACGTATTATATTATTTAGGGAGGAATGGAACTAAAAGTGAAGACGTAATAACGTCTTTTCCCTGCTTTTACATTTTTAAAGCTTGAACAATTATTTTGAGAAATTAAGAATGGTAAATTTCATGTTTGAGCTCTTTCCATATTATGTTTGAACATTTTTCATATTATTAATACTGACGAAAAATAGATATACTCTTTAGGGGAGTACAAAAGTTAAGATGTGATAAAAGACAATTTAGTTTTCATAGTTGCATGAGAATAACTGCACAGTTCCGTTGATCGATATCAAGACATGAAGAGGTTAAACCGAATTGCTAATTCAGATCACTCAAGTTTTCTACCATCTCGACTCTCTCGTTGATATTCATAGTTGAACTATTCGTATTGAACCAACCACTTGTTAGAGCGTTCTCAGATATCTTTACAAGTTCCTATGGTTAATTTCAATAAATCATGTACAGTTTATAGGTTACGTTCTGTTTTGGAAAACGCTGTTGGGGATGAGAGTAACGTGTCACTATGGGGACGAAAAAAACTGTAAAAACTGTACCAAGAGTGATGTATTATACGTGTCATAACTGTAATTGTGAATAGATAAATAAACCACGTACACGATACCAAAGAAATGCTCGAAGCTAGTTACGCGTTCTATTTTTCGTTATTTAAATGTACGGGTATTGTTTTTATCGTTGCTTAAAATATAGTATTGTAATCGGACCCTGTGAGGGCCCTAAACATTACTTTATAGGCGCTGCGTTGTTTTATAGAGCGTCTTTTGCTTTGGTCGTCAATGGACGCTGGGTCGCTGCGCCGAAAAGCAATATGGAGGCGACTTTTGTAACCCAAACATGTACCATCAATCATAAGACTTACAATATGTTTACTGAAATGTGCCTTGTTATCGTTACTTATAATAAAAATCCTATTCCACGTTAGAAAAAGTATTTTTACTTAATTCTCTACAACATGATAGTTTCGTCCTGATGGTCAGGAACAAGGACGGTAACCACGGATAGATATCATGGTTCTTTGACTATTTACCACGGAGAACGGGTCAAGTGATAGACCGATAGACATAGTTTCTTACATATCTGGTTTTTGTATCTTTGAAAGGTGGTTGACAAATAGGTCAAATGTAAATATGACACCTTTGTTACGCTCTCTTTCACATAACCTAGAAAATGTATTTCTTCTAACACGATCTAACATTTTAAAATGAAATAATCTACTATTTTTAAACGAGACCTATTATTGGAAAATGATATAATCTGCTATTACAAAGTGAAAAATATGAACAAGTAATATTTTACTTATTATAATTAAAACTAATAAAGTTTTCATAGTTAAATCTAATTTTATGTTAATATTCATAATCATACCGAAAAAAATCCTTGAAAATATTTATCAGAAAAAGATGTTTGAAACAGGAATTTTATGAATTCATAGAAATGTAACTATTTTATTCGTTTCTACACTACAGTTATTTGCAAGGACATTTGAATCTCGATGAATGCAATTCAATATAACGTATTGTATATGCACGAATTTATAGATGGTAATGTTATTGACTGTTATCGATACATAGAATGAATCTATATGCTAATTTATCTCCTACTCTCTTTTTATCTATTTCCCCAATTTATTTTCAATCTAAACGTTCCATACTGACAGTGTCGCGTACAGAGGCCATTTTGATTGGCGCATATAAAAATTCGATAACAAACATTTGAAGAGTTGACGAAGTATAAATTTAATTAAACGTGTTTGTTTAATGGAAAGTAAATAGCGCATGCAAAGAGGAAAATTTATTATGCTCGTTTGAAACAGGGCAATAGAGATCCTTCAATTGAATGTGTGATGGACGTTTCAGTGGAGAATAAAATGTAGCTTTCTGTACAATAAAATTTTTACGAACAGGAAAATTTGTATAATATTTTAAGGGACTTAAATTGTTTTTAATTAATTTAATGAGTTGATTGTTATTCTTATTTATGCCCGACACTTTCATATTAGTCCTACACTCCGAAATCGGCCATTTGTCTACCAGTACATAACCTAACCATCTTAAAGAGACTAAAGGAATTCTGATTTAACGCAGACAATGAGATTATATTTTATGACGTTTCCAGAAATGTAAAGCAGGAGAAGTGGCAATGACTGACACCGAGATGTAAATCCGTTTAACCGTATAATGCGACCGTTGTAAATATCTCTTTCCGACAAGGACAAATGGCGCAGGAACTGGTTACGAATGCAAATCAAATTTATCTTCAAAGTTTAAACGCTGCCGTTTAATTCCCGCACGTTAAATCACTTTAAGCAACAAATTCGGTATCCAATGCAAAGCAGATCGATATTCGAGGACAAAAAGGAAAAGCATCGACACGACGCAGCCTAGCGAAAATTAATCCCCTAACAGTCGACCATCGAACAATGTCGTCGAAGGTCGATACCGGGGTCAATTTTGACCCATATTCATACTCACTGCCTGAACTTTCATCGATGAAACCAAATTGCAAAATACTGCGCTGTAATCCTGCGTGCGCTGGAACTGCGATCTCTTTTTCATTAAGGTCGCACGAATATTTTCGCAAAAAGTATTCTGTCATTTGCATTTAATCCAACTTTTTACAATACTTTCTTGCCGCGGAAATTTGATACATATTGCATTTATTCATCCACCTCGAAACTTGTGGATCCGTGAATTTCTGATACACCCATCTCAGAATTATATCTCTCCGGTATATTTCGCGATTCTGTACCTCAAGAATCTTAACTTGAAGAGGAACATAAGGTATGCATGCTCTTTATCTCGGTAATTACTGGTCCTTACATTAACTCGTGTATAATGCAAAATTGAGAGGGTCTCCACGGAAACGCTATTTTCTGCTACATTATTCAAACTCACCTTTCTTCAAATTCTCTAAGTCAGTGAAGTTAGATATATATATTTAAGGGTACTAAAACGTGGCCACTCAAATTATTGAATGACATACAGGATGTTCCATTTAAACCAATTCATTCAAATATCGACACTGATTGATGACACTAGGTCGTTTGTTCAACATCCACATAAAACATCTAAACAAATAATTTTTTGCTATTGTGAACACTTTCATGTGGACAGTTCTTCATTTCTCGAGTTCTCAGATATTTTCAACAGACCTTACTAAATATCTTCACCAAATTTTATTACATGTATTCATAGCTTCAAAATAGTTAGTACAAGTATTTATAGCTTCAAAATAGTCAGTACAAGCATCAAAATTAAATTCGTAAGATAGCGTCCAAAGGAATATTTGCACAAGATGGATCGAGTTGCATAGGTTGCACGATAAGCACGTTTAGAAACGATTTCGGTGTTGGTACACTTCGGGGACACATTCTTCGAGGCTAGATTGTGCCAAGAATAATTCTACAGTCTTAGAAGCATTAGCAAATATCGATCGTTCATTCTGCCCCAGTCCACAATGTAATTTAGTGGCACGCGATATCTCGAGTGTTATGGTTACGCGTTAATGCCCGTCACGTTGCCGAGGTTTACGCAGTGGATACACGGATCTACCGTGTAAAATTTGCAAACTGTCGGTAACTCACGCGAAATCGATCAGAAACTTGCGTGCATTAGAACGAAGTTAATTAATTTATGCCGGGGTCAAAGCAGAGGCGATTGGAATGCTTTGATCAAATATCGGTACGCCATTTACGGGACTTGGATGTTATATTCAGTATAGGTTCTCAAATCGTGGTCCTGAGGGACTGTGTTGCTATTGCCGGAGAGTGAACTTTTAAAAAGTCCCGACATCAGATGATGTATGATTTTGACATATTTTATCAACACTCCCCTGAGTAACATTTACAAGGTTAAAGCCGCTATTGTTTACTAAAAAATGATTAACAAAGAAAAATTGAAAACTGAACTTCTGAAAAGCATTCACACCTTGATCTCATGTTATCAAAAACACCCCCCGAGTAATATTTACAAGGTTTACTGTTTACTAAGAAGTTATCAAGAAAGATCAAAGTTATAATGAAAGATCAATATGTACAGATGTCAACCCAGTTGGCGTGATCCAAAGTAAAAGAAACTCCCCATGAACGCTTCGTTACATTTCGGCAAATGAGAATAATGACAATAACAACTGCAGCAATTCGCACTATCTCTCGAGACGTTTGCCTGTCATTTTCGCCTAATTGGCTCGAGCCAATAACACCGCCGGAAATACGTGTGAGGCGTCCATTTTTCTATTCCGATTGGAGCCGTAGCTCTTCTAAACACATGGGTCAGCCTCTTCACGCGCCAACTCGTGGGTTGACATCTGTACACTGCAATTTCCCCGGAAATCTGAACTTTGCCGTGGGCATAGTGTTTATATTAATTATTCGTTTTAGTGTTGAGGCGGACATATAGGCACGACACTTCCCCCTGCACCCACCCTATATAATATAACCTAACCTAATCACATTGTAATGTTGGTGCTCTGTCTTTTAGCTCTGAACCCAATAAAAATAAGTTTATTTCGTCGCACATTTTCACAATCTCTTTCTAAACAGTACTAATGGTTGAGAATGTTAGAGAGTATACGTGGGTTACTCTCAGGTAAAAGGTAAAAGGAAGAAATTCGACATTTAACAGCTTGAGAATATGAAAATTTTTTATTTTTAATAAGTTTCATAGTTCTTTGTCATTTTAACAGTTTGTGAATTTGAACATTTGAAATTTTTAATAAGTTTCTTTGTTTTTGGTCATTTCAACTGTTTGATATTTCGAGTTAATTAAATATATAAAACGCAAGATATTCTCTATTGGATGAGAAAATTTCCTATCTCGTGTTATTATTATCACGGCGTATTTTCTTCAAGGCAAGTTTTCTTTTCATATGAGGTTATATTTATTCCACCCCTCCATCTTCGTCAGCACCCTTCGAGGTTCTTACCTCTTAGAACACGAGCCACTTTTTATCAGAAATGATGACCCTTCGTGATTCCTTTCAATTCACAGAACAGAATGGAACTACACGTGGCTAAATCCGGAAAAGTAGGATATCATTCCCTCTCTGATAACGCAAGGAACAAATAGAACTGTGTACCGGAAGACGTTTTCATTACAAATGGCTCGATTTACATATTTATTAAATAAAGTCATACATTACTTCTTTTTTTCTTCAATTTTGTACTTTCTTCGATTTTATATAACATTTGTGTATTTATTAAAGCAGTCAGACATTACGTCTACTATTTATTTTCTTCGATTTTACATAACATTATGAGTACTGTTTGTGTCTATTGAATACAATTAAAAATTGCGTCCACTCTTTTTGTTCAATTTTGTTCTTTCGATGAACGATGAATAACAGAACAAGTCGATGAAGTAATAAATCTGATGAGGTAACAGAATATAAATTCTCTTCATTTCAATATCATTGTGTCAATATTTGTGCAACGTTTGTCATTCTCATGGTTTATCGACGAAAAATAGAATACCGTGTGATTTATCGTTAATAAGATTAAAAGATAAACACAATATGCTAAATGAAATAAAAAATATTGCTACCATTTTATGAAATTGAAAAAACCTTTTCTAATTTTGCAAACAATAAAATAGTTTTTTAATCTTCTATACTTTCAGCGAATTTGTCACTGGAGAATATTTTTAGTATTGTATATAAAATATAATATTGTATATAATAATAAATAAGTAACGTTGATTATAGACATAAAAGTATAGAAACTCGTCTACATTGGACAGGTACAGCGAGCGCCATTTCGCTTTACCCTAAACGAAGAATAAGTGTCTTTTACAGCTGCGAACGTGGCACTTAGCTAAAAATTATTTCAACGGAGTAACAGAATCAGCCAAGCAAAATTACTTCGCCGTTCAAATTTATGCTATTTTTGGATGCCATTTCTGTTTAGCGGATTAAACTGTTCCCATGTTCGGTTAATTAAGTTTCTAACCGGCAAACGTTTCTAAGGGTGCGTTTACAATGCTCGAGCAGGGACAGGTTATTTATTCATTTTTGTTTGATATAACTTTATTTCTATACTTGTTTGATATTATTTATATTTTTATTTAATTCTTGTTTAATATCACTCGTATTTTTATGCTTATCCTGGTTTAATATTTCTGAAATTGTCGAATTTGTGTACCATCACATTGCATTAAAAAATTATATTAATATATTAATTTAAAAATCGACATTTGTAACTGTGACAAGAAAATACATTGATCACATAGAAACGTTAAAATTTCAAATCTTAAAATGTCCACTTTAAAAATGAATTTTCAAATTTAAAACTTGAGAGCTTTTCTATATTAATTAAATTCATACATTGAATAATTTAAAATATATCACTAAAATAAAATTAGTTATTTTCAAATTATCAAATCTGCAAATTTAATTTTTCAAATTATTTAATTATGAAATTTAATTCTATCAGTTCTGAATGTCTCAATCTATCATCGATCGATAGAATTACACAATCATTTAATCATTTCTATCAATGCTCACCATTAGACGAAGCAATAACACGTGCTATAAACCTGTCAAAACTGTTGTCATCTTATACAATAAACAGGTCTACCGATTCAATTTAATTAACTTTTCGAAAATTGAATCCTATATCAACTTACCCTATTCTGTTTCAAATTACGCGGTCCATTGCTGCGGTGACGTAACAAACTTTTGTTCCTTACGTAAGTAGTTCACGCACAAGTATCCTAAGAACGGAAGTAACGTGTCATAGCACGGCGGCGAAAAATGAAAATTTTATTCTAAAATTCGACTTCCATCAAACGTCCGTTCAATTTGCAGACAAATATAACCAATAAGAACTTGACGGTTTTCCAATATTCTTAAAAGCAAGATTTGCAAGACGTTTACTAAGATCTTTAAATTCCACAATCGAATTCTCTACATTTAATTGACCATTCACTCGGAATCAATACTTCCACGAATTATTTTATAATTGCCTGTCAATCGAACTTTCTTTAAGATTTTGTTGACTAAAAACGATTTCATTTGCTGAAAAGAATTTATTTTTTATCGATGTTTATTTGTAGATTGGTTGAAATTATTGAGTCTTTTATTTTTTGCAACTTAAAATAGTATATAAATGTATAAAATATAAAAATATTTAATGTACATAAATGTGTTAAATATATACATATGTAAATTTAAATTTAACGTTCACATACTAGTCAAATATAAACAAATTTCAAATGTCATGATCGAAAATATTTCTTATCATTTGTAACAACATTAATTTTATTAATTTTATTTATATAATTATTTAATATTAATTTTATTTTATTCCCTCAAAATATTGTCAATTTGTAATATTGTATTACTTAAGAGAAGTAAAAACAATTGCAATTATTCAATTGCTTACAATCTAAAATTTATATCTCCGTTACAATATGACCGATTTGAATTTTGCCGCCACTCCGATTTAAATCAACATGGCGGAGTTTACATGCTAACAAAGAATCACTTCCACGTTACAATATTAAAATACAATTAATCGAAACACTGTAAAGAAATATATATGACGGTAACACGTCAGAGAAGTTTGAAGTTTTTTAAATATTTCAAATTATTTTGTAAAATATTTTTTTCACAATATGTCGCAAACTGTTGATTTTTGTAGTACACCCCAACACTTGTTTTATTCAGAATCGCATGGAGAACCATCTCACGTGAGAATGATTGCACAGTTCAGTTTGTAAAGCAAATGGAGTTACGCTGCCTTTTGCAATTTAGTGTTCCCTTTTGTTTTGTCTGTCTGCGATGCAAAATATTCCTCTACCATTTTTTCTCTTGTTCAATAGGAAGTTTTAGCCTGGCCCAGTTACTGAACTCACCCTCCATTTTTAGAAGAAAAAAGTTTCAAAATTACACAGGCTATTTACAAATGTAACTTTATAATAATAATTGGAATTGGACTTTTCTTTAGTCTTTTCTCTTTTACTTATTTGTATTAAATGCTCGCTGTACATTATTTTTGCAATGTTCGGTGTATTAATATATCATGTTAGTACAGAACAGTAAATATTTGAGTATATATGCCAACTTCTAAGAAATTTTGTAAGAATTTATTTTCTTTACTGGTTTCTAAATATGTCAGTCTCGTACGAACCGCACATGACCGTTTTTGCATGAGAAATTCATGCTTCCGGTTAGGGCTCGCTCGAAAAAGAAAATAAAATATTTTATTTTTTTAAAATGTTATATTTAAGAACATATTTCGTGAAAATTCAAAATTTTAGATAAATTCTAAAAAATACAACACTGTTTAATCCAAATACATAGAATTTTGATGGATAACATAATGGCAATATAACGAGAGTTCACTGTATTTTATCAAATTTCTCAATTTTTTAAAAATTTAAATAACTGATATTTTTATTAACTTTACTGTTAATGAGACAATTA
The DNA here is from genome assembly GCA_945859555.1 of Megachile ligniseca. Classification (NCBI taxonomy): domain Eukaryota; kingdom Metazoa; phylum Arthropoda; class Insecta; order Hymenoptera; family Megachilidae; genus Megachile; species Megachile ligniseca. The sequence goes on from OX243792.1 coordinate 6,758,977, forward strand.
CACATATTAATTTTTAATTATTTATATTTTGAACTGAAGCAGATATAAATTTTTTTCCTAGAACAGAAAAATGCAATTTTTACAGTAAATATGTTTTATGAAGCGCTCATCATTCTCCTTCAGTAGCTTTAACTTTCATCAATCATACAAGTATCCAATTTTGTTGCTGCAATTTTAATCAAATTATAATAACGGTCCACGGTGATGAAATATTTCATTCTACTTGTAAATAGAAATATACCAGTTATCATGTTGATATCAATCTCAATTTTGGACATTAAATAACCTATTTTTTAATTCAGATATCATAAAAAAGTACTAAATCAATCCACTTCATTTTTTGCTTGAGTAACTGAAGTACACAGACTATATATTGTAAACAAATTATATATTGTACATTCAAATGTTTGAATACATTTACTATATTTAACTATATACTGTAGTTCAATATTTTTTAACACTTTGGGTGTCATGATTCTCTAAAATCATAAAAAAAATCATTCAAGCAGTAATTTCCAACATAGCTCACCATTTTTATCAGTTAAGTAAATTTTGAAGTACCACTTACATTGTAATTCGATCATTAAAATAATTGTTAAAATGTGTGGTTCATGGATCCTTATAAAAATTGATTAAATATTGAACACCGAATATTTAATCAATCAAGTTAATTAGATATTAAAAATTAATTCTTTAAACGAAGATTAAATATTAAATTAAAGAAAGTAATCAAATATTAAATTTTGCATATCTACCTTAAAGATCAAATATTAAATCACTGAACTTAATCAAATATTAAATTTTAATTTCGACATTAAATTACATATTAAATTTTAATTTAATCAAATTAAATTTTGATTAAATATTAAAGTTAACCCTATATATTAATTAGTTAAGACAAAACAATAGAAATTCGCAAGATTAAAACAAGAATAAATAAATTCAGAATTTTTATCAATAAAACCGATACCTCATTTGTTATTCCGGTACATATGCCGTGCAACCTGATGCAGTTGAAAGTTCCAACAAGGGAGCAAAAGTTTCTAACAGGGAGTAAAAGCGCAAAAGTTATTTTCTCACCTTGTGACGATGAACCTATACGATCCTCCAGCAGCATATTCTTTTTCTTCCGGATTTGTTACCAACTGCCTTTCCACTGCAAACTGAAATCTCATATTGTCGTATCAGAAATCGTTTAAGAAACTTTTCACATTCCACTGCGCATCAATCCAGGCACAAAACTTTCGAAACAAATCCATTCGCGAATTATAAAATCAGTTATCGCACGACAAACAACGTTTCACGTTCTTCAGCGTCCCTCGTGCATCTGCTTTGTCCAAGTTAATCGTCACATATTTAATCAGCGATCAATCGTACACAATCAGTCCGCCTTTTACAGGGTAATTTCATGCTCATCAAGCATCCATTACATAAGGTAACAGTTAATTAACTACCATCGATCCTGGATTGCGATCGCGACGCGTCATTCAAACCTTCGGGTTCATCTTCAGACCCACGGCACGGAACGCATCGCGATGACTTGCGTTATGTGTTCGTGATAATAACAGTTCGTTCACTTGTAAGTAACATCTCGAAAATTTGTAACTGCGATGGGAAATAAGGTTTCACGAAGCGCGGTTACCGGCAGACTGCGAACTTTGCTTGAAGGACCAACTCACGAATAGTCACGCGCATCCTTACTGCGCAGCCCTATCATAAACACATACCCCGCTTATATTTGCTCCAAACAATTTTTATTCCAAACTTTAGGGGAAATATACCCGTTACATTCCTAAACTCTTTCTTTATTACCTGTTTCTCATACTACTGTCATTAAAACAGATAAAAAGTACAAAGTTGCATTATTTCGTAGAGAAGTAATTTGGCAAACTTATATATTTGAAACTGTAAATAATGAAGGAGGAAAATTATTGGGACATTTGAAGAAATTTTGTGGTAATTTTCGGTTGATTTTTATAAAATTGAAGAAATAAGAGTCATACAATTTTGAGATTTAACGTTTTGAAGCTTTCAAACGTAAGTATGTATAAGTTGACTTGATATGTGAACTAATAGAGATTCAGGAAACAAGTGTTTCGCAGAAATCGTCAACATTTCGCATCCGTTTTCACGAAGATAGGATGCAAACGAGTCTAGTTATTTTTAGGATGTTCGTTTCCGAAACGTCACTGAATCAGGGTCAGGGACGAGATTGGAAGAGAACGAACTGTGAGATCTATTCATTTCCTGCATGCAATTCTCTTTGTTTGCCCCAAAGGGAGAACTTCGAAGATGTATCGTTCAATTGACCAACTGAATTTGCAAGTTGCGAGGCAATAGCTTTACTATCGATTATACAGGGTTTACCAAAATTCGCGGTACTACGGCTAAATGGTCATTCTATAATAAAAAATAACTTTAAGAGAAAGATTAACATTTGTAACAATTTTCTATTGTCACACTATCAATTACCTAATTTTTCAAGTTTTCAATTTGTTAAATTTTTATGTTGTCAAACTTTTAATTATCTAATTTTTCAAATTTTCAATTTGTTAAATTTTTATGTTGTCAAATTTTTAATTATGTAATTCTTCAAGTCTTCAATTTGTTAAATTCTCATGACAAATTCAATTTGTTAAATTAAAGTTAATAACTTTAACAAATTCTACAAAAAATAATATTTAAACAAATAGTATAAAATTACAAAAATTAAATTTATATAAAATTACAAAATTGAACTTAAAATTAAATTTTATAATTCTGAGTGATATCCCAAGTCCGACGTTCTCTCTCGAGGGTTAATCAATATAAAAATTCCTCGCGGTATCCCTATAAAAATATCCTATCGTGTGTCTTACATTTTATCTTTCAAAGATTGAACGATTTATCGCATAAATTTCTGTCACGTTCACTAGCTATCCGAGATTCATGTTTCCTCGTTTCCTTCCTTCTTTTTTTGCGTTCTACATTATCCATAATTTTCCAGAGGGAAAAGCCTAGAATTGACGGATGAGAACATCTCAGAATTCACGACCGGTCATGGAAGATTACGGCGGGTGCAAAGTACTTGGGCCCTTTGCTACATTCTGGACCCCCCAGAAAAAAAGCCATCTTTATGCATTTCAATATCTTAATATGTTCATGATTATTTGTTCCATTTTTCTATTTTATTTTACTCATTATTACTATCTTTTTTTTTTACTGAGAAATTATTTGTGAATCCAAAATATTTGGGTGGTATTCAGTTTTGTTGTTATTTTTTAATGTAAAATAAATTCATTTACTTTAATCAGAAATATCAGTACAGGTATATATTTACAGAGTTTCTTTAAAGAAGTTTCCACATTCGTTTATTACCTGTTAGGTTAGGTTCACATTTTCAAAGTTCCCGCCAAAAGTACCACATCAATGCATCTTGCGTACGGGCCTCTGTATAAGAAAGACGGCCCTGTTCAAAGCTCGAAGAATGCAAAATTGTGTAAATACGGAAGTGGAAGCTTCGTAGCTCGTTGACAGATGCCTTTGTTTGAAACAAGGCGCGCTTTGATAAACAATTTTGTCAATCAAACAAACGATGCAGCATAGTTTGAACTTGAGGATAAAGATAGAATTTTGGAACACGTGAACGGATTTACGAATCGTATGCACAATTAAGTCTGATAGTTACAGATGTTCTGAATTATTTCTGTTCGATTTGTAGCTTGTGAAAATGTGTGGGATAACTCTCTAAACACGATACTTCAAGATGGCGACATCCAATATGGCTCACAGCTGAAAATTGTATGCTATTTTTGATTTCGATTCTCTTTGAAGAATACATTGTTCTTATGTCAAATTTTATTCCTTTAAAATTATTGTTTAACTAGTTTCTTTAATTTTTGGACATCTTTCAATTTCGATATTATATTAATATTATTGAATTATTGAAATCAGCGGTTTGTGGTTGTATCATATTGATTCTCCTCCTCCGATTTTCTGTAATAATGTTTCGCTGTAGGGCAAATTCAGCAACAGTTCTCGTTGAACCAGGGTAAAATATTTTACTTGCTACTTTTGAATATACATGTATTATAATTTATGTGTTGCTACTGTTATCGTAACATAATAAACCGATTTCTGTTCTTTTATTAATGATATTATTGTTATAGTAACAGTAATTATTAGTCATTATTAGTATACATTGTTAGTGGATATTAAATTTGTAAAAATGATCAAATAGACAAATTTTGTAATATTTTATTTTTTTATTTTTCCAATTTTCAAATTTCTACATTCAAAAATTTCAGAACTTCTACATATATACATTCCATAATTCCACAATTCATAAATTCATACATTTCTAAATACCAAAATTCTAAGATTCCCAAGTTTCAAAATTCCAAAATTCCAAAGCTTCCATTGTTCCAAATTCTTAAATTCTCATACCTCGAAAATATCCCAACTCTTAACATCTAAAATTTCCAAACCCTTAAATTCCGAAATTGTCAGCACACCAACTCCCAATATTATCACCCATTCAACTTCTAAAACTTCCAAGTTTCTCAGATTTAAAAATTTCCAGATCTTCCCAATGAACTAAAGTCGCAAACCACTCGTGGTACATAAAGTTTGATAAAATTATTCAAGATGTAAGAACGAAGTTCTGTCGAATGTTTGACTGGCAGTGCATCCGAGGATAAATGCAGAAATGAATAAATGCAGAACCAAGTAATTTATGAATATAGAAGCAGGAAATTTAACACAAGAATAGAAGCAGTAACAAGTGAATGGATTCGTTTTCTGAATCTACAATCGCTCTGAGATTGGTAAAAGTAAAAGCGTGCCCGAGGATCAAATGGTACCCTTTTTGTAGTCAAGCGCGGACCATGGAGAGGTACTGTTTCATGACTGCGCTATCTGACAAGGCATTTTACGTCGTTCCTGAGACTTAATTTCTGGTTCAATTATTGTTTAATTATAATATATTACGAACTAGTTATGTAACAAGAAACACAAAAAGTCTTGACCACGTAAGATTTTTAATAAATGAGTTATTTGAATAAGAATGAAAAGTGTAAATGTAAAGTTAATGTGAATATTCCAAAAACCTATGCTCTAGGATACTATGAAATGTAATAAAATTGTAGATTCTGTATATGAATATATATAAATGTTTGAATGTGTTAATTATAGACTCTGAAATATTAAGACGTCGCAGCAGTGTTTTAAAAGTACCAGTGAAGATTATCAAAAATTTTTTGATCGAAACAGTTCATAAAAATTTGAATAAAAGCCTTTCAGTGTCTTTTAAAACTCAACTGTCGGTTGAAAACTCAATAAGTTTGCTAAGCGTCTAAGATTATTAAACGAAAAATTTCAGATATGAGAAATTTCTGTAGTCAGGTTTTAATATCAGAAGTAAAGCATAGAAGAAGCATCAAGATATTCATAAACCTGTCGTCAATATGTTCCATTGATATTCTTTACGGTGCATTCCATTTTTATCGTGCAGATGTGAAATGTTTTCCTGCCGAAAATATTTATTTTACAGCAACTGAACAAACTAATCGAACGAAATCAGTTATCAAAATTAACTTGCAACTCGTTGCAATTCAAAGAATGTTTATATAATTTTATCAATTCAAAAGAAACAAGTTTTATTTTAATCTACAGTTATAGCGCCATATTCTCCAAAAATCATACCCGTAATTGATGCTTGATTACCCTTAAGTACATTACTTCATATTGCTAATAAAATTACCAATTAACGAACCAATAAATAAAATCATTTCTCCCAAAATATACAAGAACAAGGTTTCAGGGATTCCTCCGCAAAAATAAACACATCATTAAATCTCAAATCCTCTTTATTAACCAAAATTTCTGTAAAATACACACACACCAAGTTACAACAAAAATTGATCAAAATGACCAATAAAAAAAATCCACAACAAACATGGTTCGTCTACCATTTCATCATTAATACTCCATATTTCAAATTTCAACTTTCTATTTAAAATTCAACTTGATTATCATAATTCCCAATTATAATTTTCTTTGGGATACAAAATCTTCGTTGACCATCACGTTTACCATTGCTTGCCCAGACCGCCAAGGTCCAGAGGTTTCTTTTTGCCTCCTAAAATGCCTCCCAGCTTCTTTCCGAGGTCGTCCTTCTGATGTCCCAAGCCTTTTATTGGCGTCAGGTTCACAGCCTTTGGCGGTTTGATCTTTCCGCCATGTTCTTTGCTGCACTCTTCGCTACTGCTGCCTTTACTTTCGCTGCTTTCGCTACTTTCGCTGCTGCTGCTGCTACTACTGCTGCTGCTGCTGCTTTCGCTGCTTTCTTTGCTACTTCCCTTGCTTTCTTCGCTGCTCTTTCCGCCAGAATGGCCGCCATGAGGGCCTCGATGGCCGCCATGTTTTGGCGGACTCCAACCAGCTGCTACCAACTGGCAGCAAACAACGGCTAACAACAGGAATACAACTGCGTTCTTCATGTTCGGTTTCTGATTTGAACTGATGCACCTCGCTGTCAGATCTCCGCTTTTATACTCGGATCAAAACGTACATCGTCTGTTCTTTTGTTCAGACATGTTTTCATTTCCTCTTGTTTTATTTGTGATAACGATACTGATCGAAAACGACGTTTGCTACAAGGGTTTATTTGCGTGGAATGCGAGTTGCACGAATGGATGATGAAAGAGATGCTTTGGGCATTGCAATTTTATCTTGTATTTTGCAGTTGAGTTTAGTTTTTTAATGAGCAATTGCATTTGTGCTTCCGGGATTGGGACTGTTGTGCTGGCTGTGTTTGGAATTGTGGGGAAGTGTCTGGGTTCAGATTTTGTATTGAGAAATTAATCGAAGAGACGATTATCTGAAGAATACTTATAATATGGTTTTCAAACTTTCAAATCGTTAAATTTAGAAATTATCTTATTTTGAAATTTAGAATTGTTAAATTGCTGGTTACATAATTTTCTAAAACTTCAAATTGTGCAATTCTCAAATTTCCACTTAGATAATTTTTTTAATTTTCAATTTTTCAATTTGTCAAATTTCCAATTACCTCAGTTTCCATGTTTTCAAATTGTCAAACTTCAAATTATGTATTTAATTATAAAAATCTTTAAATTGTCAAATGCTTGTCTGTAAATTTTTTACATTTGTTTAAATTACTTAATTTTATTTAATTTATAAATTTGTACATTTCTGTACTTTAAAATTTCAAATTATCAAATTTTTCCAATCTTCAAATTTTCCTCATTTTTCCAATTTTTCCAATCTTCCTAATTCTCCAAATGTACAAATTGTGAAATGTTTACAGTTGTAAATATGAATAAACAGTAATGTTTATAACGTAACTGTAATAGTAAATTACAATGTAAAATAGAAAAACAAGGTACAATAGATATGTAGGTAGCTTAAATTTTAATTATTTTTTCAGTAAGTAATTCACGTGAAAATTCAAAATGTTCCAGACTCTCTTCTCTGCTTATTTTTCATTCATATCATTATCATAATATTTTCATGATCATATATTTTCCGTTTCACTGTTTTCACACGATGAGACAAATTCCATACATATTTGTTTAACTTGCTTCGTTATTGTTGATACTATTATTGCATCGTAATTTAACATTTCGCCATATTATGCACTTATACTTTTAATCCTAACGTAACGTGACACTCATTTTTATTTAAATAAATGCAGGTACATGTTAATACAACATACAAACTTATAAATTTTTATATAGTTATAAAAAGCTACAACAGTCCCTGGCCATCGAACCACTATAAATTTTCAGGATTTTACACGTTTTCCGTAAAAGGCCTGTTCAAATTGTAATGATATAATTTATTAGCTACCATGATACTGTACATAACATTAACACATGTTAATATCTTGTATTTCCTTTGCTTTGGTCACAGCTTGCTCCGTATACATTGATCTCATGCTTTATATCTTTATTTTCCCAAATATATGTAATACTTTTCAACTCGGATAATGTGGGAGAGTTGTAAACCAGTCTTTTGAGTAGGCAGATATTTTCTATGGCATTCAAATTTCACCTGACGCGTTATCGATACTCCTAACGTAAACGCACTGCCCTTAATCGCTCATCACCCACACAATTTATTATCACGGTAACAAATTGCTATGTATATGTTATCAACGTATTTAGCAATAATTTTGCATGACCCAAGATTTTCCATATATGGCATAATTATAGCCATGAAAGTGAAATTTTACGTGGTCCTAATTCGATGACCAGATTGTATATGAAGTGCGTCACATACCTGTCGAATGGTATGATTGTGAATGGTATACTTGCACTATGATTTGTCAGGTGCGTAAATAATCACTACAATATTAAAGCAAAGAAGGTTGAAATGTTATGTCAATTTGGTATTATGCGTTCACCATGTAAATTGGACTTGAACTCCAAACTGAAGCGTATTAAAAATTCGAGTAAAATTGATCACAGCTGTAGTACGAATACGTCAAGAGTGCGTCACGGGTGCGTCAAGAGTGCGTCAGGAGTGCGTCACGAATGCGTCACGAATACGTTAAAAATGCGTCACGAGTGCGTCAAGATTGCGTCACGAGTGCGTCTCGAATGCGTCAAGAGTGCGTCACGAATGCGTCACGAATGCGTCAAGACTGCGTCACGAATGCGTCACGAATGCGTCAAGAGTATTTAGTAATAATCTTGACCTAAGACAATTTTCCGTATATAACATAATTATAGCCATAAAAGTGAAATTTTCGTATGTGGTCCTATGGAACTGTACGTTAGAAGTGCTATTTTACTGTTCCGAGATCTGCCATTTAATATACAAAAAGCTGATAATTAGTTCAGTATAATTGAAAGCTAATTATGACTAGGAATACCTACATCTGTCATTCGTTCATATAATCAATTCATTTATACATTAATGATATTATTGATATTTCAATGACAAAGAGCAAATATTCTATTGCAATTCCGAAATCACAATAACCTAATTATCATAATTAGATCACGATAATCATGGTAACTTATTGCAGTTTTTAAGGGCAGTAATTAATTTCTGTCCTATGCACTAACTATGTTAATTATTTGTTAAAACATTCTTGCTAGAATTGAAGTATAACCATTAGCGTTAATTAGAAAATAAATTACACAAAAACTGTATCTATCGAAAAATAAAGAAGAAATATCTAAACGATATTAAAATTTATTTGGTATATTATCAAAGACTACAATTTTAATTAACGATTTAAATATGCAATAAAATGTTTAAATAAAAAATTATGTTTGATTAAAAAAAGTAACTTCATACGCTCAATTGAACAATATCAAAATTCTTGTATTGAATATAAAATTAAATATAAAATGAATAATATTAAATATAGAAATATAACGATAAGTCAAGAGTTTATTGAAATTAAAACATTTGTATTTTCAATTGTTTTCGAACTGTTCCACCGATAACATGGTTATCAAGTTTTCAATCGCATGTGCCTGTCTGTGACACCTGTTGTTCAACCCAGTCATTTCAAAAATGAATTCGAACATGAAGCAAAAGAAATATCCGTCTGTTTTTATTTCTGTTTAAGAGATCGTGGTTTAAAATAATCGTCGTTTCTTGTAAATGCGTATTAAACCGACCGAAATAAAACACATTAACCACGTAAAAATTATTAACAATATAATAGTGTAAAAGAAAGTGTTATAACTTTATTTTAAATATGCATTCTTCGATCATTTTTACCTAACTAAATCTTGCGAACAAAATTTTAAGATTTAAAAAAAATAATTAACACTGTCTTTAAGCTGTTTCTTTAAAAGAAATTTTACAATTGGAAAAAACATTACAATGGTGAAATATAGTAAAATTTTTTATTATTTAAAAACAACAAATATTTAAATATTTTTGTTGCAATGTGAGAAATCAATGTAAAATTAAATTTTGTAGATTTTTGTTTTTATATTTCACTCTTTTTTTAATAAAAATTTAAATGTATTGTGAGCTACGAAAAGTATTAACGTTACATGGTGTTTTAAATTTTTGTTTGTGAATTTTACGTGAGTGATGAAATTAAAGACAATTTACTTACCTTAAGATGTTAAGGTTTCTTTATTTATAACAAGCAAGTAAATAAAAATTTGTTATTATAAATATTGTTTTTCATAAACATGTTTATGGAATGAAATATTATAATGCTTGTAGGATTCTTAGGGTTACAATGGAATTATTGGCATAACTAGATAGGGACCCTAGGGTTTGGTTTCTTAAAATATTGATCCTCTGAATCCTGAAATTTAGAATACAATCAACTTTTAAAAAAAAATGGAATAAAATTTAAATTAAGTAAATAATGCGTACTTATGTAAATTTCTTCTACATCTTCAACGGTCCTCCTCGTCATCACTGAAACCAACATGGCAGCAACAACTTGCTGCCAACTTAAATGGTTCACGGTCCACCTTACTGCCGCTCATTGCATAAAGTTCACGGAAAATATATTTCTGTTTACAAGTGGTAACATAATTTAGAGCAAAGCCATTAATTATACTGCATGCTGTGCCCTCGTTTCTGTAAAATACAAAATTTTTACAAAATTTTTTGTAAAATACATACACAATATTTTTTAATATATAAATTCTTTATTTTTCGTAAAATAACGCGAGAACGTGATGGACTGTATAAAATTACGCATCGAAATGTTACAGTTAAAAAAAATATTTTTTTAAATAAGCATTATCTCTTCTTGTATAAAATAACAAATACAGAAGTACTGTAAATATATTAATGTGAACGACGTATTACTGAATTTAATTCAGTAATTAAGTTACTGAAATCTATTGACAGCTCGGTTGAGACAACTGGTTATAAATAATGAAATACTTACTGGCAAAGTTCTACCAACACTCCCTGCGTGAAGTTAGGCGTGTTTACAATGTACATCCAATCGCCGGTTACGGTTTGTCCTAACTTTGGATATATGACTCTTCTCTGAAATTGTTATAATGATGTATATACAAAATATTGAAAGAAGTGAAATATGCTTTGCAAATAAGCAATCAATAAATGTATACTATTAGTATAGTAAATGTAAATGTTAAACTGGGTACATACATAGGACATACATAGTTGATCTGCTTCATTAACGTTCGACTTGCTTTTGATAAATTCCGACTGAAAATGAATAAAGCTATTATTATATCTTCTGTAACCACTACTTAAATTTTTACTTGAAATATTTTTGATAATGAATAATTTAGAAAATAATTGCGTGGTTCACTGTGAATGCAAAAGTGTTCACAAGTAGATATTCGACGCTGGATACTAAACTTAATCAAATCTTACGAAATGTCACGCAAAACTGACTCAAATTGAAACAATCATTACTATAATTTTCAATTCGCAATCACCAAGATAAACCTTAGTCAGTTTTAATATAAAACTGACCACGTAAAGAGTCCGACCACATCCTGATATTTCGGAAACGGCATTAAACACGGAAAAATGTTTCAGACGAAAGTTGTAGGATATCAAGGGAACATAAGATGGCAACAATTTGACCTTGGATGGTCTGAAGGTCAATCTTCAGTTTCTTAAATAGAACACCTATGTTTTATTGCATGTAGCCCTCGTTTCAAAACACTACCTATGTTTTTTGTGCAAGTCATTCCCAAGATATGAAGCTTCAAAGTTGACATATCGTCGACATTCACATTACCCAAGGTGTCCCGCGCGACGGGTGCACGATCAGATTTACTCCACCTATGTGTCAACTTTGAAGCTTCATATCTTGCGACTGACTTGAACAAAAAGCAAACATAGGTAGTGTTTTATATTAATTACATTATACTTTATATTAAATTAGATTAATTTTCAGAGAACAAAACCTAAGATTCTTGGAACGTGGAAACCTTGGAACTTCTCGAAACACAGGAAAGTTTCGAGTTTCATACCTTTGCCAGATTTGTGATAGGAAAGAATTCTTTCAGATATAGTTAACATGATATCCGTATCTAGATCTTTATTTAATCTTGATCTCAAACGTAGACTACTACTCAATCATGATCTCAAACATAGACTACTACTCAATCATGATCGCAAACATAGACCTGTACTTCATCATCATCTCAAACATAAATCTGTACTCAATCATGTCAAACATAAATCCATTCTTCTCCTCTTTAAGCAAACCATCCAAGGTCAAATTGTTGCCACCATCTTATGACCCCCTTGATATTCTACAACTGTCTGAAATATTTTTCCATATTTAAAGCCATTTCCGAAATGTAAGGGTAGGACCTTAGACCTTGCGTACACTGACCGTGTCATCGATTTGGTATCTTCGGATTCCCGGATACTTCTCAATCACTGAGTCGACTAAAACTGTCGGATAATTCGGCACATCTTCGCAAATTGTCTGTCCATTGCATTGAGGCATGTTCTCAGATCTTGATGCAATTACTTGATCAAGTTGATCGGGAAAAACTATTTGCCTCTGCTTCTCGTAGCCTAACTCTCCTAAACAAATTAACGATTGTATCATAAGCTCAATTTAGATTTAAACGTGTTTGGTAAATTGGCAACTATAGATTTTATGTAACGTAAATAAAAGTTGTTATCGGGAAAGAGAATAACAAACCACTCGTGTAGTCTGCGTTCATGGAATCCTGGGTGAATCGGGGTCGTCCTATAACAGAACGTTCCTTCCTGTTGCTGTTGTTATCGTTAATCGAAATTCGACCATCGATACTTCTCTTTTCAGTGGCTGTGTATGGGAGACGTGGAGAGGAGACGACGACATTTATGAAAACCTCAAAACAAAAGAAACATATATGTAGCTTATATTTGATTGCAATACAAGATTCAATTTTCAGTTTTCTATTAAGCATTACTCGGATTTTCAGATTTCCAAGTTTTCCATTTGTCGAATTTTCAAATTTTTCTATTCTTCATTTCTCAAATTTTTAGGTTTTTAAATGTTCTATTTGCCAAATTTCTTAATTACTAAATTCTTAATTTGTCAATTTTTCAGGTTTCTAAATTTTCCATTCGTCAAATTTCTAAATTTCTAAATTTCTACATTACTAAATTCTTCACTTCTCAAATTTTTAAATTTCCAAGTTTACCAAATGTCCTAAAGTTACCTTCTTAGTGGCAATATAACGAGAGTCTACTACAACTCCGTTATCTAAATGCGTTTCACAAACACATTTTTACAAAATAATATCATAATAATTCAATTGACCTAAGAATTTATCAATCTTTGTCCCAAATACATGTAAACCCTAAATTACTCTTCATATCTGAAAAATTGCTATGTCACATTTGAAATAAATATGAAATATCGTAAATAAAATTCAATTAGAACACAATTCGATCAATGACACGACGTAACAGGGAAAAGTAAGAAGAGAGGGGACCCATAACTATTTTTTACTGAAGCAATATCTAATCTTAACGACGGCCGGTACAAGAAGGTTAAAGTTCTCCGTAATCAAAAGGCTAACTGTTGCTTTGAGAAGTTCAGTCAGTTACGAAGACAGCTGGTATGTAGTTAAAGGTTTGAGGACGGTTTTAGTTTGACTGTGAAGAGTTTCGAACGTCATCCTGTAGTTAAACTGTCAGATACAGGAACAAACCTAAACAAGTTTTATTTGCATAAACTTATACTTTAACAGTTAACTTTTGACTGTAAACCGTTAATACGGGTAATTTTGGTTCAGGTTTGATTTTGGAGATAATGTATGTTTATATGAATTACACATGTGTGTGTGTGTGTATAATTTCTACATTTTTCTACATTTTTCTACATGTTTCTGCATTTTTCTACATTTTTCTAAATTTTGTACATTTTGTATATTTGCTACATTTTTTACATTTTTCTACATTTTCTGTTTTTCTACATTTTCTACATTTTCTACGTTTCAACATTTTTTACATTTTGCTACATTTTCCTATATTTCTACATTTTGCTACATTTCTACACTTTGCCACATTTCTACATTTCTATATTTCTACATTTCTACATTTTCTAAATTTCAACATTTCCATATTTCTACATTTCTACATTTCTGCACTTCTACATTTTTTACGTATCATTATTTTTCTAAGTATTATTTTTCAATTCCACATTTTTCTACAATTGCACATTTGTACAATTCTATATTTCCAAATATAAAATTGATCTAAATATATAAGTCTATATTTCTAAATGTAAAATTGATCTAAATAAAGAATTCTACATTTTTAAATATAAAGTATTTTTATATCTAATTCAAACTTGAAATACCTCAAAGAATTCCGTGAAATCAGAAATCTTGTTTATAAAACATTTTCACAAGACTTACCACGATGGATGCAATCCAAATTACAGGAGGAACCTTCGCAGCCATTTTGCGTCGACAAAGCAGTGTTCTTCCTTCTATTTCCCTCGACGATCCTTTTCAACAACTGGAAATACTCTCTGTTAATACTCTTAACGAAATACTCTTCGATCGAGTGGCTAACCGACTGTTAGTCACGAAAGTGACAGCATGAATAATTTATCCGCACGAGATTTGATACTTTTTTCATGGTTAACGCTTCCCCTCTTACTGTTATCAACATCCGTCTCATTATTTTGAATCTTGATATTGGAACCCACTTCCCATTCGGCTCCAAAAGAAAATCTCTTCTATAAATTCATGAAACGAATTTGTAGAAAGAAACTGTGCTATAAATACGATAATTGCGATAGTAGATTAGAGTATCTTTGTTCGATGTTTAATTGTGCGAAGAAGAAAGGGAGATATTATATGTTTCATATCGCGATGTACGCGTGTACGTTGGTTAATGAAACTTTTTCTTATTTATATCGCAAACGAATTCGTGAAACGGTTTAATTAAAAATAAACTACTTCTGCGCAAGACAAACTGCGGCCTCGGGTAAAGATGTATTTGGAGAACACTTTGGATTTCCTGTTAAAGAGCACGCTGCGGTTGGGACAGTTACCGCAAAAGAATTAAACAGATTAAAGAACAACGATAACACGTTAGCCTAAGCAAAGTGCAGAAATAAAAAATTTTTATTTTAGGTTTTAATTTTAATTTTAATATTAATTTTATGTTAATTGAAATTCATCACATTGACGAATTTTAATATTATTTTAATTTTAAATATAATTTTAGTTTCAATTGTAATTTTCATTTATAATTTTAATGTGAAGCTTAATTTTTACTGCAGTTAAAAAATTTGTATTTTATGTTTATTTAAAATTCATGACATTTATAGAATTTTGATATCATTTCAATTTTTATTATAATTAGAATTCATTCAAATTTCAATACTAATTTAATTTTAATTTACAATTGTAATTTTAACCTCACGTATAATTAAAATTATAATTAAAAATTTACAAAATTAATATTTCATGTTAAATTTAATTTTAATTTTATGACATAAAAAGTTTTAATATTATTTTAATTTTGAATGAAACTTTTTAAAATTTTATTTGTAATCTTGATTTTGACTTTCAATTCTAATTGAAACGTTTTACTTTAATTTTAACTTGAAGTTGTACTTTAATTTTTATTTTAGTTCTAGGCCTAACTAATCCTAATTATAATTTTAATTACAATTTCAGATTAAAATCTAAGATTAATTTTATAATTCAATTTATTAATGTATCACTTTACGTATGTACATATATACAATTTTTACAAGATAACATGTCACAATTTTTACAATTTTTACCATTACATATCGCATCTCTTTACTGTTTCACTGATTTATTTCATATTTTTCACACTTCTATATGTTCAATCATAAAAAGTATCTAAAAAATCTGTCCTTTTCTAAAAAGCACTATAATACCATGAAATTTACATTTATCTACAGGGTGGTTCATTAACTCCATTACCAAAGCAATTTTCTGTCGTTCACATTTTAAAACATTCCAAAATCATTAATATTTTTTTGAACGTAACTATATATCGTTCTACATAAATCAATTCCATGAAATATTTTACATAAAATGTCAAGAAATATTAATATTTCATGAGATACTTTAAATTCAAAATTCAAGCATTTTACAAAACAGTTCAAAATATCTCACAAACATCATTTTTTTCATAATATACCTAATTCTTTCTTGTACATAACACTCCATAGAATCGATTTATGAAAAATAATATACAGTTTCCTTGAAAAAAACACCAATGACCTTGAAATCTCAAAAAGTTCAAACTTGAGCACACAATTCTTTTTTTGTGCAATTCTTTACATCATAATCTATTTTTTACTTAATTATTTAATTTTTTCGATTTTTTTTTTTTGGATTATTAATAGTATTTGGGATATTGCTTTGTATCAGAGTCACTGAAACACCCTGTATACGCGTGTTTATCTATTTTTCAAATACTCATCATTGTTTTCTGCAACGTATTTCTTCAAAGACGATTCAAAGTCGCTTTCAGGTATTTTGTCGACGTAATTTTCTTTCGACTTTTCAATCGTTTCTTCGCCGTTAACGAGAACGAAATAACAAGTTGTTGGTTTGTCCCTCTCATTGTCTTCGTCGCTATCGTCTTCTGGTTCTGGTTTTTCTAATACAACTTCAGGGAACTCCAAGGTCCACGTTTTGGTACCACCTATGTGATATGCTGTGAAAGCCTCTGTCGGCCATTTTGGACCAGGTGTCTTCTTCTTTTTGGCTGCAAATGAAATTAAATAGATATAATATTGTACATCTTGTAGTTACACTTGTGTTATTTAATTTCTATTAGCTGTTGGGTTATATTTTTGTCAAATAGACGAATTAACATTCAATGTTTTGACTTATTAATTTTTCGACTTTTCAGTTTTCAATTTTTCAATTCTTCAATTTTTCAATTTTTCAATTTTTCAATTTTTCAATTTTTCAATTTTTCAATTTTTCAATTTTTCAATTTTTCAATTATTCAATTTTTCAATTTTTCAATTTTTCAATTTTTCAATTTTTCAATTTTTTATTTTTTCAATTTCTGAATTCCTGAATTTTCCAATTTACATAACTTTGAAAATTTGAAAACTCCTGAATTTAAATATAATATAATTTGTCAACTTGAAGATTTGAAAATTGCCGAATTAAATATTTTGTAAACTAAATGTAAAAATTTGTATATCTGTAAAATTGTAAAACTGAAAGTCTTATATTTCTAAATTTGAAAATTGTACATTACTGAATATACCGATTAGAAAAATTTTTACTTTCTCAATTTCCTAATTGTAATATTGCATAAATTTTAAATGAACATGTAAAATATTCAAAACTTTTCTCTCCTGTTTTCTACATTTCTCTTCGTGGCAATATACCAAGATCAATCTCAACTGCCCAACTCTAATTCATATCACGACTCTTTCAGCCCCTCATTAAATTGATCACCATTTTCTACATTACCTCCAGTAGTATCCGAGTCCTCATTTTCATCACCTTCAGAATCTCCATTCTTACTCTTCATATTTCGAGTTACATCTTCATACACAGAAGTATCCTCGACGTTTTCTTCCTCCGGGATCGGTTCAATATTTTCACCATCATCATCCATCAACTCTTCTTGACTTCTCTTCACCAGATGACTTTCTCCATTTCCATACTTATTTCCTTCATTTCCCTCAAATTTTCTGGTAACAAAATTCTCCTCTATCGAAACCGTACTCTCCGTAGGCCACTGCAAGACATTATCCTCATCCAAATATCTAGCCTCGCAATCATCCGATCCATCGTCTTCGCTATTTTCAACAGCTTCCAAAATGGATCTCTTCCTGTACCTATCTTCCTCGTGTTGCAACGATTGGGTGACATAATCGTTGAACGCGTAACTAAAATTGTCATACATTGCAATAACTTCATTCACCCGTGTCGCAACTTCAGGATCTCCCTCGATTAATTCACAATCGATATCCTCCGGACAGCTGCGTTTAACTCGATGAGATTTTCTCCCACGAGGGCTTTCCGTCCATTCATGTCCTTCAATATTTAAACCGTCTATTTTAAACTTCTTCTCCATCGATCCCACAATTTTCGGCAGACAAATTCTTTCTGTCACCACATGTTGGTTGTCCTTCCCCAAAGGTTTCTTCAGAACGTTCAAACACAACTTCGTGGTGTCTCCATAGTCCTCTTCATCTTCGTCCTCCACGTGCAGCTCGGGCCCGACAGATGTGCCTTTCCTCTTCGTTGCTTCCCGAATGTCGATCGTTGTCTCTACGGGTGGCTGCTGCGTGAAAGATGGCGTCGACCGAGTCGCCTTGTCCTCTTCAAGGTCAGATTCACCCATCTGCCGCATCTTCTCCTCGAACTCCTCTTTCTCTTTCTGCAGTTTACGCCGCCTCTCCATCAAGTGCTCCTCTCTCGACTTCAGATCCTTCTCCGTGTTATCCAGCCTCCTCTCTAAACTCCTCACCTCCTGCTCAAGCACATCCGGCGTTGACATTATAGTAGTCGGAGGAACGGTTCTCAACTTCGTTGTTTCGGGCCTGTGAGTTGTTCCCCTTGTCTCGGTTCCAGCATGCGTTGAGGACTTTAGTTTCGAACGACGCTCCATCATCTCGTTCAGCCGTTTCGCCTTCTCGTGCTCCCAGTTCTCTTCCTCTTCTTCTAGTTCCTCCTCCTTCGATATCAAGTCCTCCTTCGTTTTCTCTATCTCTTCAAGCTTCTTCAGCAGCTCTACCTTCAGCTCCTGGTGACGAGTTCTCTTCTGAGCTTCGTCTGTTGTCATTGTTATTTTGACCGTGGTGGAAGCAACTTCATGGGTCCCTTCCATTTCTCTTGTTGTAACTTCATGGGTACCTTCCATTTTTCTTGTATCTGTACGGTTCTCCATTTTTGTTGTGTTACTCTCTTCGGTTTCATAGTAATCGAACGGCAGATGTTCGGTTGTGAATTCGGTGGTGGATGGCAGGGTGTACGTGAAGGTCGTAATACCTTCCTCCTTCTTCTGGGTAAAAGTGACATTAGTCTCTTCAACCTCAAATTCCGTTATTATAGGTTCAGTGGTCAGATTGAATGTGCTCATTGGCTCTATAGTTGTTTCCGTCAGAACCGTCGAAGGAAACAATCCTGCTGTTGCAGGCTTTGAGACGGTTGATTCTGTTACTGTAATATTAATCGCCACGTGAATGATGCTTTCAGTTGTGGACGTGAAATTTTCTTCTATGTAATCTTGCCAGATTGGGGAAATTATTTCCGTGCTTTCTTCTTCGTATTCTTCTTCCTCTTTGTAGTCTGTACCGTACTCTTCGTCGTACATTGTTTCGGTTTCACCATATTCTTCGGTTGTGAACATTATGGTAATCTCCGGAGAAGAAATTGTAAATTCGGGAGTGGAAACTGTAAATTCAGGAGGAGGAACTGAAAGTTCAGGAGAAGAAACTGTAATTTCTAAAGTTGTAAGCTCTGGAGAAGACATTGTAAATTCTGGAGAAGGAAGTGTAAACTCGGCAGAAGTTGTGACTTCAAGAGCAGAAGTTGTAACTTCTGGAGGGGAAATAGTAACTTCAGGAGAAGCAATTGTAACTTCTGGAGAAGAAATGGTAACTTCAGGAGAAGAACCGGTTACCACAACTACAATAATCGGTGTACCAAAAGTTTTGGACTCCGTAGTCCCCGTGACTTCCATATGAAAACTAGTACTTTCAAAGGTGGTCAGTTCCGCTGTGAATAGTGGACTCATCATGGTCGAACTTAATGTTGTTTCGTTGCTTTCTACGTAGTCGTAAACCTCTGGTTCTCCCGTAGTTTCTTCTTCTTCTTCCTCTTCTTCTTCCTCTTCCTCGTACTCTTCTGTCGTTGGTTCATAAAATGTTTCAGTTGCTTCGGTAGATATCTCTTCGGGGAACGGGGTTATTTCAAACGATGTTGTTGATGTGATATAAATAAACGGCGTTGTTTCAAACGTACTCAGACTCGTAAACTGAATGGAAGAAAATGTTGATATAGAAATTGTGGATGGCACTTCCGAACTTACAGTTTCATTCATGAACGGAACAACAGTTGTTACGTTGGATGTCTCCAAAATGCTCATTTCTGTTGTTTCGATGGTGAAATTTTCTGGGAATGACACTGTGCTCATAGTTGTTAGTTCAAGCATAGATATTGTTGTTTCAGGACTAAATAATGGAGATTCTGTTGTGAATTCTAATGTTATTAACGGAGAAATTACTTCTTCCATAGAGACAGTTGTTCCAGTTGTTTCTGTTGTTAGATTAACAGGTAAGTACTCAGTTGTTAGCTCCGTTATTAATAATGTTGTTTCGGGAAGAAGTAGTGGAGATTCCGCTGTTACTTCTAGAGTGAACGGTGAAGTTACTTCTAGTTCGATAGAAACGGTTGTTTCATTTGTTTCTACAGTTGGCAACTCTGCAACAGTGGTTAACTCCGCCGTGAATAGTGGAGTCATCATGGTCGAACTTAATGTTGTTTCGTTGCGTTCTTCATAGTCGTAAACCTCTGGTTCTCCCGTAGTTTCTTCTTCTTCTTCCTCTTCTTCTTCCTCTTCCTCGTACTCTTCTGGTGTTGTTTCAGGAATTACTTCAGTTTCTTCGGTAAATATCTCTTCAGGGGACGTGGTTTCTTCAATAGAAACAGTTGCTTCTATTTCTTCAGTTGTTTCAGTTGTTAGCTCCGTCACAAAAGGTGTTTCAATACTAACAATTGGAGATTCAATTGTTGTTTCTACCATCTCTGTTGTCAACGGCATAGTAATCTCAGATACGATATATACAGTTGCTTCAGTTGTTTCAGTGGTTGTAATCGCTAACCATTCAGTAGTTTCTAATTCGGTTACGGATTCAGTTATTTCAGTTTCAACAACGAATGATTCTGTTGTTATTATTGTGAACTCTGTTGTGAATACTTCTAACTCCGTGGACTCAGTTGTTTCCGTTGTTACATTAACCGGTACAAATTCTGTTGATTCAGTTGTTTCCGTTGTTACATTAACCGGTACAAATTCTGTTGATTCAGTTGTTTCCGTTGTTACATTAACCGGTACAAATTCTGTTGATTCAGTTGTTTCCGTTGTTACATTAACCGGTACAAATTCTGTTGATTCAGTTGTTTCCGTTGTTACATTAACCGGTACAAATTCTGTTGATTCAGTTGTTTCCGTTGTTACATTAACCGGTACAAATTCTGTTGATTCAGTTGTTTCCGTTGTTACATTAACCGGTACAAATTCTGTTGATTCAGTCGTTTCCGTTGTTACATTAACCGGTACAAATTCTGTTGATTCAGTTGTTTCCGTTGTTACATTAACCGGTACAAATTCTGTTGATTCAGTTGTTTCCGTTGTTACATTAACCGGTACAAATTCTGTTGATTCAGTTGTTTCCGTTGTTACATTAACCGGTACAAATTCTGTTGATTCAGTCGTTTCCGTTGTTACATTAACCGGTACAAATTCTGTTGATTCAGTTGTTTCCGTTGTTACATTAACCGGTACAAATTCTGTTGATTCAGTTGTTTCCGTTGTTACATTAACCGGTACAAATTCTGTTGATTCAGTTGTTTCCGTTGTTACATTAACAGGTACAAATTCTGTTGATTCAGTTGTTTCCGTTGTTACATTAACCGGTACAAATTCTGTTGATTCAGTTGTTTCCGTTGTTACATTAATCGGCACAAATTCTGTCGTAACAGATTCCATTGTAGATTCGGTTGTTTCCGTTGTTACATTAACGGGTACAAATTCCGTCGTAATAGATTCTGTTGTAGATTCGGTTGTCTCGGTTGTTTCCGTTGTTACATTAACGGGTACAAATTCTGTCGTAATAGATTCTGTTGTAGATTCGGTTATCTCAGTTGTTTCCGTTGTTAGATTAACAGGTAAGTACTCAGTAGTCATAGTTAGCTCCGTTGTTGAAAATGTTGTTTCTGGAAGAAGTAGTGGAGATTCCGTTGTTATCTCTAGAGTTGACGGTGAAGTTATTTCTACTTTCTTGGAAACGGTTGTTTCAGTTGTTTCTACAGATGGCAACTTTGCAACAGTGGTCAACTCCGTCGTGAATAGTGGACTCGTCATGGTCGAACTTAATGTTGTTTCGCTGCTTTCTACATAGTCGTAAACTTCTAGTTCTCCCGTAGTTTCTTCTTCTTCCTCTTCCTCATATTCTTCCTCGTACTCTTCTGTCGTTGGTTCATAAATTGTTTCAGTTTCTTCGGTAAATATCTCTTCAGGGGACGTGGTTTTTTCAATAGAAACAGTTGCTTCAACTTCTTCAGTGGTTTCAGTTGTTTCCGTTGTTACAATAACCGGCACAAATTCTGTCGTAACAGATTCTGTTGTGGATTCGGTTGTTTTAGTTGTTACCGTTGTTACCTTAATCGCAACAGATACTGTCGTAAGAGATTCCGTTGTAGATTCGGTTGTTTCCGTTGTTACATTAACCGGCACAAATTCTGTCGTAACAGATTCCGTTGTTTCAGTTGTTTCCGTGGTTAGATTAACAGGTAAGTACTCAGTAGTCATAGTTAGCTCCGTTGTGGATTCGGTTGTTTCCGTTGTTACATTAACTGGCACAAATTCTGTCGTAACAGATTCCGTTGTTTCAGTTGTTTCCGTTGTTACATTAACCGGCACAGATTCTGTCGTAACAGATTCCGTTGTGGATTCGGTTGTTTCCGTTGTTACATTAACGGGTACAAATTCCGTCGTAATAGATTCTGTTGTAGATTCGGTTGTCTCGGTTGTTTCCGTTGTTACATTAACCGGCACAAATTCTGTCGTAAGAGATTCCGTTGTAGATTCGGTCGTTTCCGTTGTTACATTAACTGGCACAAATTCTGTCGTAACAGATTCCGTTGTTTCAGTTGTTTCCGTTGTTACATTAACCGGCACAAATTCTGTCGTAAGAGATTCCGTTGTAGATTCAGTTGTTTCCGTTGTTATATTAACCGGCACAAATTCTGTCGTAACAGATTCCGTTGTTTCAGTTGTTTCCGTTGTTACATTAACCGGCACAAATTCTGTCGTAAGAGATTCCGTTGTAGATTCGGTTGTTTCCGTTGTTATATAAACCGGCACAAATTCTGTCGTAACAGATTCCGTTGTTTCAGTTGTTTCCGTTGTTAGATTAACAGGTAAGTACTCAGTAGTCATAGTTAGCTCTGTTGTGGATTCGGTTGTTTCCGTTGTTACATTAACTGGCAGAAATTCTGTCGTAACAGATTCCGTTGTTTCAGTTGTTTCCGTTGTTACATTAACCGGCACAGATTCTGTCGTAAGAGTTTTCGTTGTAAATTCGGTTGTTTCCGTTGTTACATTAACTGGCACAAATTCTGTCGTAACAGATTCCGTTGTGGATTCCGTTGTTTCAGTTGTTTCCGTTGTTACATTAACCGGCACAAATTCTGTCGTAACAGATTCCGTTGTGGATTCGGTTGTTTCAGTTGTTTCTGTTGTTACATTAACCGGCACAAATTCTGTCGTAACAGATTCAATTGTAGATTCGGTTGTTTCCGTTGTTACATTAAGCGGCACAGATTCTGTCGTAACAGATTCCGTTGTGGATTCGGTTGTTTCCGTTGTTACATTAACTGGCACAAATTCTGTCGTAACAGATCCCGTTGTGGATTCGGTTGTTTCAGTTGTTTCCGTTGTTACATTAACCGGCACAAATTCTGTCGTAATAGATTCGGTTGTTTCAGTTGTTTCCGTTGTTAGATTAACAGGTAAGTACTCAGTAGTCATTGATAGCTCCGTTGTTGAAAATGTTGTTTCTGGAAGAAGTAGTGGAGATTCCGTTGTTATCTCTAGAGTTGACGGTGAAGTTACTTCTACTTTCATAGAAACGGTTGTTTCAGTTGTTTCTACAGTTGGCAACTCTGCAACAGTGGTCAACTCTGTCGTGAATAGTGGAGTCATCATGGTCGAACTTAATGTTGTTTCGTTTCTTTCTTCATAGTCGTAAACCTCTGGTTCTCCCGTAGTTTCTTCTTCTTCTTCCTCTTCTTCTTCCTCTTCCTCGTACTCTTCTTCAGTTGTTTCAGGAATTACTTCAGTTTCTTCGGTAAATATTTCTTCAGGAAACGTGGTTTCTTCACTAGAAACAGTTGCTTCAATTTCTTCAGTTGTTTCAGTTGTTTCAGTTGTTAGCACCGTCACAAGAGGTGTTTCAATACTAACAATTGGAGATTCAATTGTTGTTTCTACCATCTCTGTTGTCAACGGCATAGTAATCTCAGATACGATATATACAGTTGCTTCAGTTGTTTCAGTGGTTGTAATCGCTAACCATTCAGTAGTTTCTAATTCGGTTACGGATTCAGTTATTTCAGTTTCAACAACGGGTGATTCTGTTGTCATTATTGTGAGTTCTGTTGTAAATACTTCTAACTCCGTGGACTCAGTTGTTTCCGTTGTTACATTAACCGGTACAAATTCTGTTGATTCAGTTGTTTCCGTTGTTACATTAACCGGTACAAATTCTGTTGATTCAGTTGTTTCCGTTGTTACATTAACCGGTACAAATTCTGTTGATTCAGTTGTTTCCGTTGTTACATTAACCGGTACAAATTCTGTTGATTCAGTTGTTTCCGTTGTTACATTAACCGGTACAAATTCTGTTGATTCGGTTGTTTCCGTTGTTACATTAACCGGTACAAATTCTGTCGTAACAGATTCTGTTGCAGATTCGGTTGTTTCAGTTGTTACATTAACCGGTACAAATTCAGTTGTAATAGATTCTGTTGTAGATTCGGTTGTTTCCGTTGTTATATTAACCGGCACAAATTCTGTCGTAACAGATTCCGTTGTGTATTCGGTTGTTTCCGTTGTTACAGTAACCGGTACAAATTCTGTTGTAGATTCGGTTGTTTCCGTTGTTATATTAACCGGCACAAATTCTGTCGTAACAGATTCCGTTGTGTATTCGGTTGTTTCCGTTGTTACAGTAACCGGTACAAATTCTGTTGTAGATTCGGTTGTTTTCGTTGTTATATTAACCGGCACAAATTCTGTCGTAACAGATTCCGTTGTGTATTCGGTTGTTTCCGTTGTTACAGTAACCGGTACAAATTCTGTTGTAGATTCGGTTGTTTCCGTTGTTATATTAACCGGCACAAATTCTGTCGTAACAGATTCCGTTGTGTATTCGGTTGTTTCCGTTGTTACAGTAACCGGTACAAATTCTGTTGTAGATTCGGTTGTTTTCGTTGTTATATTAACCGGCACAAATTCTGTCGTAACAGATTCCGTTGTGTATTCGGTTGTTTCCGTTGTTACAGTAACCGGTACAAATTCTGTTGTAGATTCGGTTGTTTCCGTTGTTATATTAACCGGCACAAATTCTGTCGTAACAGATTCCGTTGTGTATTCGGTTGTTTCCGTTGTTACAGTAACCGGTACAAATTCTGTTGTAGATTCGGTTGTTTTCGTTGTTATATTAACCGGCACAAATTCTGTCGTAACAGATTCCGTTGTGTATTCGGTTGTTTCCGTTGTTACAGTAACCGGTACAAATTCTGTTGTAGATTCGGTTGTTTCCGTTGTTATATTAACCGGCACAAATTCTGTCGTAACAGATTCCGTTGTGTATTCGGTTGTTTCCGTTGTTACAGTAACCGGTACAAATTCTGTTGTAGATTCGGTTGTTTTCGTTGTTATATTAACCGGCACAAATTCTGTCGTAACAGATTCCGTTGTGTATTCGGTTGTTTCCGTTGTTACAGTAACCGGTACAAATTCTGTTGTAGATTCGGTTGTTTCCGTTGTTATATTAACCGGCACAAATTCTGTCGTAACAGATTCCGTTGTGTATTCGGTTGTTTCCGTTGTTACAGTAACCGGTACAAATTCTGTTGTAGATTCGGTTGTTTTCGTTGTTATATTAACCGGCACAGATACTGTCGTAACAGATTCCGTTGTGGATTTGGTTGTTTCAATTGTTTCCGTTGTTACAGGAACCGGTATGAATTCTGTAGTAACAGATTCCGTTGTAGATTCGGCTGTTTCCGTTGTTACATTAACCGGTACAAATTCAGTTGTAATAGATTCTGTTGTAGATTCGGTTGTTTCCGTTGTTATATTAACCGGCACAAATTCTGTCGTAACAGATTCCGTTGTGTATTCGGTTGTTTCCGTTGTTACAGTAACCGGTACAAATTCTGTTGTAGATTCGGTTGTTTCCGTTGTTCCTGCAGTTACATTAGTTGCTAAAGATTCAGTTGTCTCAGTAACTGTTGTTATTTCAGTAACTGCCGTAGTAAACGGTGAAGTAACTTCAGCTTCAACGGTTGTTTCAGTTGTTGCATTTGTTGGCAAAGATTCCGTAGTCACTAACTCAATCGTGGATTCTGTTGTTTCAGTAACTGCTGTTGTTATTTCAGTAACTGCAGTAGTAAACGGTGAAGTAACTTCAACAGTTGTTTCAGTTGTTTCAGTTGTTGCATTTGTTGGTAAAGATTCCGTAGTCACTAACTCAATCGTGGATTCTGTTGTTTCAGTAACTACTGTTGTTATTTCAGTAACTGCAGTAGTAAACGGTGAAGTAACTTCAACAGTTGTTTCAGTTGTTTCAGTTGTTATATTTGTTGGCAATGATTCCGTAGTCACTAACTCAATCGTGGATACTGTTGTTTCAGTAACTGCCGTAGTAAACGGTGAAGTAACTTCAACTTCAACGGTTGTTTCAGTTGTTACATTTGTTGGCAAAGATTCCGTAGTCACTAACTCAATCGTGGATTCTGTTGTTTCAGTAACTACTGTTGTTATTTCAGTAACTGCCGTAGTAAACGGCGAAGTAACTTCAACTTCAACTGTTGTTTCAGTTGTTGCATTTGTTGGTAAAGATTCCGTAGTCACTAACTCAATCGTAGATTCTGTTGTTTCAATAACTACTGTTGTTATTTCAGTAACTGCCGTAGTAGACGGTGAAGTAACTTCAACAGTTGTTTCAGTTGTTTCAGTTGTTATATTTGTTGGCAAAGATTCCGTAGTCACTAACTCAATCGTGGATTCTGTTGTTTCAGTAACTACTGTTGTTATTTCAGTAACTGCCGTAGTAGACGGTGAAGTAACTTCAACAGTTGTTTCAGTTGTTTCAGTTGTTTCAGTTGTTTCAGTTGTTATATTTGTTGGCAAAGATTCCGTAGTCACTAACTCAATCGTGGATTCTGTTGTTTCAGTAATTGCTGTAGTAAGCAGTGTAGTAATTTCAACTTCAACTGCAACCGTTGTTTCAGTTGTTTCTGTAACTACACCAGTTGATAAAGACTCCGTTGTAACTTCCATAGTTTCGACACTGGGTGTTTGAGTTGTTATGTTTGTGATTTCTATGGTTGATATCGGTGAAGTAATCTCGGGCGTAATAGACATTGTTGTTTCTGTTGTTTCCGTAGTTACAGCTGGTACTTCAGTAGACACTGTTTTCTCAGTTGTAATAAATGAACTCTCCGTTGTTTCTTCAGTTGTAATAATACTTTCTGTCGTTATTTCAGTAATTTCCGTAGTCGGTATTGGTGTAGTAACAACAGTAGTAAGTCTTAAAGTTGTCAAGGTTGTTTCTATAGTAGCTGTTGTACTTTCTGTAGTAGATGTTGTAGTCCTTGTAGTTGGTCTAAGTTTCGTTGTAATTATAACTGGAGGTGCAGACGTTGTTTCTGGTTTCAATTTAACGGTTGTTTCTTCTTCGTACTCGGACCATTTTGGTTCTGCAGTTGTTTCTTCTTCGTATTCTTCTTTATATTCTTCCTCGAATTCTGTGTCATGGTAGGTTTCAGTCATTTCAACGTACTCCGTTGTTATTATTTCTGGTGTCGTTACTTTTACTGTTGTTATTTTGACCTATAATTATAATGATTATTCAAAATGGTTGCTATAATAACGACATTGAATTGTGACAAGTCTTCATTAATAATTTAAAAGCTAATTTAGGTAAAAAATTTATCAATATCTTCATTTATGTAGAAAATCTTTTTGTATGTTTCTGTAAAATTAGATTTCGAATTTTCAAGTTTTCTATTTCCAATAAAATTTTGGAAATCAAAAATTTGCAAATACAGAAAATTGAATGTTTAGAAATATTCAGAATCACAAATTTTCTAATTTAAAAATATTAAACACCATTCTACTTACGATTTTAGGTGTGATTTCCGGCGTGACCATTTCTGTAG
This sequence comes from Megachile ligniseca, assembly GCA_945859555.1. Taxonomy (NCBI): domain Eukaryota; kingdom Metazoa; phylum Arthropoda; class Insecta; order Hymenoptera; family Megachilidae; genus Megachile; species Megachile ligniseca. The sequence continues at coordinate 6,787,101 of OX243792.1, forward strand.
TTGGTGGAACAGTTGTGAATACACCTTCAGTTGATTCCTCAGTAGTTGCAGTGGACTCCGTAGTTACCATCGGTGTTGTTAACAATATAGTAGTTTCTTCTTCAGTACTAATTAAGCTGGTAGTATCTAAACGTATCGTAGGTGAAACAGTAGTAACAATAGTAGCCATTGTAGGAAGAATAGTACTGATAGGAGAAGTTAATTCAGAAATTTCCGTAACAGTAGTTATTGCTAAAGTAGTTACTATTTCTTCAGTAGTTACTGTTACTGTTGTTGGTGTTACTGTAGACCTAGTGGTTGAAACAGTAAATTCCGTAGTTGTCAGCTCTACTGCTGGTGAGATAACAGTAATCGTTGTACTTTCTTCAGTGGTAGGTGCGGATTCACTAGTTGAAGTTTCTATTACTGTTACAGTTGGTGAAATGATGGGTTCTCTGGTTTCTTCAGCCGTGGTTATACTTGCTTCAGTAGTGGTTGGTGCAAATGTGGTTATTGTACTCTCTTCACTAGTAGTTGTCAGTGTTGGAATAGTTGTAATTCCTTCAGTAGTTGTCACTGCTGTTGGAATAGGCGTTGTTTCTTCAGTGGTTGCCACTATTGTCGGAATAGTCGTAACTTCTTCCGTAGTGACGGTTGTTGTTGCAAAAGTTGTACTTTCTTCAGTAGTACCTGTCAGCATCGTTGGAATAGTCGTAGCTCCTTCCGTAGTGGCGGTTGTTGTTGCGAAAGTTGTGCTTTCTTCAGTAGTAGCTGTGACTATTGTCGGAATAGTTGTAGTTTCTTCAGTAGTGGGGGTTATCGTAGCTACAGTTGTACTTTCTTTAGTAGTAGTTGTTATTATTGCCGGGATAGTTGTAGTTTCTTCAGTAGTGGCGGCTGTTGTTGCGAAAGTTGTGCTTTCTTCAGTAGTAGCTGTAAGTATTGCCGGAATAGTTGTAGTTTCTTCAGTAGTGGGGGTTATTGTTGCTACAGTTGTACTTTCTTCAGTAGTAGCTGTGAGTATTGTCGGAAAGCTTGTAGTTTCTTCAGTAGTAGTGGTTATTGTTGCTACTGTTGTACTTTCTTCAGTAGCAGTTGTCATTATTGCCGGGATAGCTGTAGTTTCTTCCGTAGTGGCGGCTGTTGTTGCGAAAGTTGTACTTTCTTCAGTAGTACCTGTCAGCATCGTCGGAATAGTCGTAGCTCCTTCCGTAGTGGCGGTTGTTGCGAAAGTTGTGCTTTCTTCAGTAGTAGCTGTGACTATTGTCGGAATAGTTGTAGTTTCTTCAGTAGTGGGGGTTATAGTAGCTACAGTTGTACTTTCTTCAGTAGTAGTTGTTATTATTGCCGGGATAGTTGTAGTTTCTTCAGTAGTGGCGGCTGTTGTTGCGAAAGTTGTGCTTTCTTCAGTAGTAGCTGTAAGTATTGCCGGAATAGTTGTAGTTTCTTCAGTAGTGGGGGTTATTGTTGCTACAGTTGTACTTTCTTCAGTAGTAGCTGTGAGTATTGTCAGAATACTTGTAGTTTCTTCAGTAGTAGCTGTGAGTATTGTCGGAATACTTGTAGTTTCTTCAGTAGTAGCTGTCAGTATTGTCGGAATAACTGTAGCAGTTGTCATTATTGCCGGGATAGTTGTAGTTTCTTCCGTAGTGCCGGTTGTTGTTGCGAAAGTTGTGCTTTCTTCAGTAGTAGCTGTCAGTATTGTCGGAATAGTTGTAGTTTCTTCAGTACTAATGGTTACTATTCCTACAGTTGTACTTTCTTCAGTAGTTATTGTTGGTACTGTTGAGATAATTGTGGTTTCTTCAATGGTGGATGTTAGTGCCGTACTTTCTTCGGTAGTGAATATTGTTATTATGGAGGTTGTGGCTTCAGTAGTGGCTGTTGTACTTTCTTCGGTAGTTGTTATTGGCATTATAAAAGGTGTTTCCGCTGTTGATACAGTGATGCCTGTCATTTCTGTCGTAATGACTTCAGTTGTTGTTGTTGCTACTTCAATAGTCGTTGTTTCTGTAACACTTGTTGGTGGTACTTCAGTAGTTGTTGTTTCTAAAATACTGGTTGTTGGTGGTACTTCAGTTGTTGTTGTTTCTAAAATACTGGTTGTTGGTGGTACTTCAGTAGTAGTTGTTTCTGTAACACTTGTTGGTGATACTTCAGTAGTTGTTGTTTCTAAAATACTAGTTGTTGGTGGTACTTCAGTAGTTGTTGTTTCTGTAACACTTGTTGGTGATACTTCAGTAGTTGTTGTTTCTAAAATACTAGTTGTTGGTGGTACTTCAGTAGTTGTTGTTTCTGTAATACTTGTTATTGGTACTTCGGTAGTTGTTGTTTCTATAATACTTGTTGTTGTTGGTACTGCAGCAGCTGTTGTTTCTATAGTGATGGTTGTTGTTGATACTTCAGTAGTAGTTGTTTCTGTAACACTTGTTGGTGATACTTCAGTAGTTGTTGTTTCTAAAATACTAGTTGTTGGTGGTACTTCAGTAGTCGTTGTTTCTATAATACTTGTTGTTGTTGGTACTGCAGCAGCTGTTGTTTCTATAGTGATGGTTGTTGTTGATACTTCAGTAGTAGTTGTTTCTGTAATACTCGTTGGTGATACTTCAGTAGTTGTTGTTTCTAAAATACTGGTTGTTGGTGGTACTTCAGTAGTTGTTGTTTCTATAATACTTGTTGTTGCTGGTACTTCAGTCATAGTTGTTTCTGTAATACTTATTGGTGATACTTCAGTAGTTGTTGTTTCTATAATACTTGTTGTTGTTGGTACTTCAGTAGTAGTTGTTTCTGTAACACTTGTTGGTGATACTTCAGTAGTTGTTGTTTCTAAAATACTGGTTGTTGTTGGTACTGCAGCAGCTGTTGATTCTATAGTGATGGTTGTTGTTGATACTTCAGTAGTAGTTGTTTCTGTAATACTCGTTGGTGATACTTCAGTAGATGTTGTTTCTAAAATACTGGTTGTTGGTGGTACTTCAGTAGTTGTTGTTTCTATAATACTTGTTGTTGTTGGTACTTGAGTAGTAGTTGTTTCTGTAATACTTATTGGTGATACTTCAGTAGTTGGTGTTTCTATAATACTTGTTGTTGTTGGTACTTCAATAGTAGTTGTTTCTGTAATACTTGTTATTGGTACTTCGGTAGTTGTTGTTTCTATAATACTTGTTGTTGTTGGTACTGCAGCAGCTGTTGTTTCTATAGTGATGGTTGTTGTTGATACTTCAGTAGTAGTTGTTTCTGTAACACTTGTTGGTGATACTTCAGTAGTTGTTGTTTCTAAAATACTAGTTGTTGGTGGTACTTCAGTAGTCGTTGTTTCTATAATACTTGTTGTTGTTGGTACTGCAGCAGCTGTTGTTTCTATAGTGATGGTTGTTGTTGATACTTCAGTAGTTGTTGTTTCTAAAATACTGGTTGTTGGTGGTACTTCAGTAGTTGTTGTTTCTATAATACTTGTTGTTGTTGGTACTTCAGTAGTAGTTGTTTCTGTAATACTTGTTGCTGTTGGTACTTCAGTAGACGTTGTTTCTATAGCACTTGTTGTTGTTGGTACTTCAGTGGTAGTTGTTTCAATGACACTTGTTGATATTGGTACTTCAATAGTTGTTGTTTCTATAATGCTTGTTGTTGGTATTTCAGTAGTCGTTTCTAGAATACTTGTTGTTGTAGGTTCTACAGTAGATTCCGTTGTTGCAACTTCTTCTGTTGTTGTTATCTCCAAAATAGTCGTTGTTGGTTCCTCAGTGGTGCTTTCTTCTGTTGTTGTTGCCGGTATTATTGGGGAAGTTGTAATCAGAACAGTAGTCGATTCTGTAGTAATCATTTCCGTTGTTGTAGTTGTTTCTACAGTAGTAGTTTCTAAAACTGTGACTGGAGATTCTGTAGTCGTTGTTGTAGTCACAGCCGTTGTAATCAATTCTGTTGTGGTTGCTGCTTCTGTTGTTATTTCTTCTTCAGTAACCCTTACTGGTTCTGTAGTAGGAGCTATTGTAATCATAGTTGTTTCTAAGACAGTAGATTCTGTAGTTTGCTCTACAGTACTTGTACTTTCTTCGGTAATTAATGGTGCTGTTGTTGTCGACTCTGTTGTTATGAGGGTAACTACAGTTGTTTCCGTTGTTATCATTTCAGTGGCTGTAGTTGTTGTAGTTGTCTCTGGTTCCTCAGTACTAGTTATTGCCACTGTAGTTAAAGTTACCGTAGCAGCTGTAGTTGTTAAAACTGTCAATTCTGTAGTTGTCTCTTTTTCTGTTGTTCTTGTTGTACTCTCCGTGGTAGTTGTTGGTATCGTGGTTAGAGCTATTGTAGGTGGCACCGTAAGTACTGCTGTCGATTCTGTCGTAATTATTTCGGTTGTGGTTGGAACTGTTGTTGTTTCGACAACACTAGTTGTTGTTGGAAAAGTAGACTCCACAGTTGTTTCTTCCTCTGTTGTTACAATAAACGTTGTACTTTCTTCTGTAGTGGATGTGGGAGGAGTTACAGTTGTGGCTGCTATTGTAGTTATTTCTGCAACAGTAGTTGTTTCGACCGTTGTTGTTTCGACGGCAGTAGTTACTGTTTCTGCAGCTGTTGTTTCCATAATAGTAGTTATTTCTTCAGTTGTTGTTTCGACAGGAGTAGTTGTTGCTTCTGTAGTTGTTTCGACAACAGTAGTTGCTGCCTCCGTAGTTGTTATTTCAACAGCAGTAGTTGCTGCTTCTGTAGTTGTTTCGACAGGAGTAGTTGTTGCTTCTGTAGTTGTTTCGACAACAGTAGTTGCTGCCTCCGTAGTTGTTATTTCAATAGCAGTAGTTGCTGCTTCTGTAGTTGTTTCGACAGCAGTAGTTGCTGCTTCTGTAGTAGTTTCGACTTCAGTAGTTGCTGTCTCCGTAGTTGTTATTTCAACAGCAGTAGTTGCTGCTTCTGTAGTTATTGTTTCGACAACAGTAGTTGTTGCCTCCGCAGTTGTTGTTTCGACAACAGTAGTTGCTGCTTCTGTAGTTGTTTCGACAGCAGTAGTTGCTGCTTCTGTAGTAGTTTCGACTTCAGTAGTTGCTGCCTCCGTTGTTGTTATTTCAACAGCAGTAGTTGCTGCCTCCGTTGTTGTTATTTCAACAGCAGTAGTTGCTGCTTCTGTAGTTGTTGTTTCGACAACAGTAGTTACTGCTTCTGTAGTTGTTGTTTCGACAACAGTAGTTACTGCTTCTGTAGTTGTTGTTTCGACAGGCGTAGTTGCTACCTCTGTAGTTGTTGTTTCGACAACAGTAGATGTTACCTCCGTAGTTGTTGTTTCGACAACAGTAGTTGCTGCTTCTGTAGTTGTTTCGACAGCAGTAGTTGTTGCTTCTGTAGTTGTTTCGACAACAGTAGTTGCTGCCTCCGTAGTTGTTATTTCAATAGCAGTAGTTGCTGCTTCTGTAGTTGTTTCGACAGCAGTAGTTGCTGCTTCTGTAGTAGTTTCGACTTCAGTAGTTGCTGCCTCCGTAGTTGTTATTTCAACAGCAGTAGTTACTGCTTCTGTAGTTGTTGTTTCGACAACAGTAGTTACTGCTTCTGTAGTTGTTGTTTCGACAGGCGTAGTTGCTACCTCTGTAGTTGTTGTTTCGACAACAGTAGATGTTGCCTCCGTAGTTGTTGTTTCGACAACAGTAGTTGCTGCTTCTGTAGTTGTTTCGACAGCAATAGTTGCTGCTTCTGTAGTAGTTTCGACTTCAGTAGTTGCTGCCTCCGTAGTTGTTATTTCAACAGCAGTAGTTGCTGCTTCTGTAGTTGTTGTTTCAACAACAGTAGTTACTGCTTCTGTAGTTGTTGTTTCGACAGGAGTAGTTGCTACCTCCGTAGTTGTTGTTTCGACAACAGTAGTTGTTGCCTCCGTAGTTGTTTCGACAGCAGTAGTTGCTGCTTCTGTAGTAGTTTCGACTTCAGTAGTTGCTGCCTCCGTAGTTGTTATTTCAACAGCAGTAGTTGCTGCTTCTGTAGTTGCTGTTTCGACAACAGTAGTTACTGCTTCTGTAGTTGTTATTTCAACAGCAGTAGTTGCTGCTTCTGTAGTTGGTGTTTCCGTGACTGTAGTTGTTGTAACAACACTATGTTCCGAAGTTTCTTCTATTGTGGTAGTAATAACGGTGGTTGTTGTACTTTCCGTTGTAGTTGTTGTTGGCTCTGTAGTTGGAACCTCTGTAAGTGTAGTCGGGAGAGCAGTTGTTGTTGCTGTTGTTATTACTTCAGTAGTTGTTGCTATTGCTGTAGTACTTGTTATTGTAGTAGCTGCTGTTAATGTAGTTGACGTTGGTTGTTCAGTAGTTGTTACTGACTCCGTAGTTGGAGGTACTGTAACTATTGTTGTTGCAGCAGATGTTTCTGCAACGGTGGGTGTTGTTGATTCTACAGTTGGCTCCTCTGTTGTTGTTGTCGTTGTTGTAATAATCGTTGTTACTGTACTTTCTTCTGTAGTGGTTCTCATTGGAGTCGATGTACTAGTATGCTCTATCGTTGATTCTGTTGTTACCATTTCAGTTGTTGGAACTACGGAAGTTGTTGCTTCTTCAGTACTAGTTTCTGGTATTGTTGTTCTAGTCGTTGTTATTTCTGTTGTTGTAGCCATTGTAGTCGTCATTACTTCAGTTGTACTCATTGTAGTTGTTGCTATTTCTGTTGTTGTAGTAGCCATTGTAGTCATTGCTACTTCTGTTGTTGTAGTAGGCATCATCGTCGTTGCCGATGGCACTGTAACTGTTGTTTCTGCAACAGTAGATGCCTCAGTTGTTTCTTCTACTGTAGTCATAATAGTGGTACTTTCTTCAGTAGTTATTTCTTCTGTTGTAGTAATTACTGGTGCTGTAGTTATTTCTGCTGTTGTAGTCATTTCCTCCGTTGTCGTTATGACTGGTGCTGTAGTTATTTCTTCTGTTGTAGTAATTTCCTCTGTTGTAGTTATGACTGGTGTTGTAGTTATTTCTTTCGTCGTTGTTATTTCTTCTGTTGTAGTCATTTCCTCTGTTGTAGTTATGACTGGTGTTGTAGTTATTTCTTTCGTCGTTGTTATTTCTTCTGTTGTAGTCATTGCTTCTGTTGTAGTTATTTCCTCTGTTGTAGTCATTTCCTCTGTTGTAGATATGACTGGTGTTGAAGTTATTTCTTTTGTCGTTGTTATTTCTTCTGTTGTAGTTAGTACTGGTGTTGTAGTTATTTCTTTCGTCGTTGTTATTTCTTCTGTTGTAGTCATTTCCTCTGTTGTAGTTATGACTGGTGTTGTAGTTATTTCTTTCGTCGTTGTTATTTCTTCTGTTGTAGTCATTGCTTCTGTTGTAGTTATTACAGGTGTTGTAGTTACTGCTTTTGTTGTTGTTATTTCTTCTGTTGTCGTTATGACTGGTGTTGTAGTTATTGCTCTTGTTGTTGTTATTTCTTCTGTTGTCGTCATTTCCTCTGTTGTCGTTATGACTGGTGTTGTGGTTATTTCTTTCGTCGTTGTTATTTCTTCTGTTGTAGTCATTTCCTCTGTTGTCGTTATGACTGTTGTTGTAGTTATTTCTTTTGTCGTTGTTATTTCTTCTGTTGTCGTCATTTCCTCTGTTGTAGTTATGACTGGTGTTGTAGTTATTTCTTTCGTCGTTGTTATTTCTTCTGTTGTAGTCATTGCTTCTGTTGTAGTTATTACAGGTGTTGTAGTTACTGCTTTTGTTGTTGTTATTTCTTCTGTTGTCGTTATGACTGGTGTTGTAGTTATTGCTCTTGTTGTTGTTATTTCTTCTGTTGTAGTCATTTCCTCTGTTGTCGTTATGACTGGTGTTGTAGTTATTTCTTTTGTTGTAGTCATTTCCTCTGTTGTAGTTATGACTGGTGTTGTAGTTATTTCTTTTGTTGTAGTCATTTCCTCTGTTGTAGTTATGACTGGTGTTGTAGTTATTGCTCTTGTTGTGGTCATTTCCTCTGTTGTAGTCAATTCCTCCGTTGTAGTTATGACTGGTGTTGTAGTTATTGCTCTTGTTGTTGTTATTTCTTCTGTTGTAGTTATTACTGGTGTTGTAGTTATTTCTTTCGTCGTTGTTATTTCTTCTGTTGTAGTCATTTCCTCTGTTGTAGTTATGACTGGTGTTGTAGTTATTTCTTTCGTCGTTGTTATTTCTTCTGTTGTAGTCATTGCTTCTGTTGTAGTTATTTCCTCTGTTGTAGTCATTTCCTCTGTTGTAGTTATGACTGGTGTTGAAGTTATTTCTTTTGTCGTTGTTATTTCTTCTGTTGTAGTTAGTACTGGTGTTGTAGTTATTTCTTTCGTCGTTGTTATTTCTTCTGTTGTAGTCATTTCCTCTGTTGTCGTTATGACTGGTGTTGCAGTTATTTCTTTTGTCGTTGTTACTTCTTCTGTTGTAGTCATTTCCTCTGTTGTAGTTATGACTGGTGTTGTAGTTATTTCTTTTGTTGTTGTTATTTCTTCTGTTGTAGTCATTACTTCTGTTGTCGTTACGACTGGTGTTGTAGTTATTTCCTTTGTCGTTGTTATTTCTTCTGTTGTAGTCATTTCCTCTGTTGTCGTTATGACTGGTGTTGTAGTTATTTCTTTTGTCGTTGTTATTTCTTCTGTTGTAGTCATTTCCTCTGTTGTCGTTATGACTGGTGTTGTAGTTACTGCTTTTGTTGTTGTTATTTCTTCTGTTGTCGTTATGACTGGTGTTGTAGTTATTGCTCTTGTTGTTGTTATTTCTTCTGTTGTCGTCATTTCCTCTGTTGTAGTTATGACTGGTGTTGTAGTTATTTCTTTTGTTGTTGTTATTTCTTCTGTTGTTGTCATTTCCTCTGTTGTAGTTATGACTGGTGTTGTAGTTATTTCTTTTGTTGTTGTTATTTCTTCTGTTGTTGTCATTTCCTCTGTTGTAGTTATGACTGGTGTTGTAGTTATTTCTTTTGTTGTTGTTATTTCTTCTGTTGTAGTCATTACTTCTGTTGTAGTTATGACTGGTGTTGTAGTTATTTCTTTTGTTGTTGTTATTTCTTCTGTTGTAGTCATTACTTCTGTTGTAGTTATTACGGGTGTTGTAGTTACTGCTTTTGTTGTTGTTATTTCTTCTGTTGTCGTTATGACTGGTGTTGTAGTTATTGCTCTTGTTGTTGTTATTACTTCTGTTGTTGTCATTTCCTCTGTTGTAGTTATGACTGGTGTTGTAGTTATTTCTTTCGTCGTTGTTATTTCTTCTGTTGTAGTCATTGCTTCTGTTGTAGTTATTACAGGTGTTGTAGTTACTGCTTTTGTTGTTGTTATTTCTTCTGTTGTCGTTATGACTGGTGTTGTGGTTATTGCTCTTGTTGTTGTTATTTCTTCTGTTGTAGTCATTTCCTCTGTTGTCGTTATGACTGGTGTTGTAGTTATTGCTCTTGTTGTTGTTATTACTTCTGTTGTTGTCATTTCCTCTGTTGTAGTTATGACTGGTGTTGTAGTTATTTCTTTCGTCGTTGTTATTTCTTCTGTTGTAGTTATTACAGGTGTTGTAGTTACTGCTTTTGTTGTTGTTATTTCTTCTGTTGTCGTTATGACTGGTGTTGTGGTTATTGCTCTTGTTGTTGTTATTTCTTCTGTTGTAGTCATTGCTTCTGTTGTCGTTATGACTGGTGTTGTAGTTATTGCTCTTGTTGTTGTTATTTCTTCTGTTGTAGTCATTGTTTCTGTTGTAGTTATTACAGGTGTTGTTGTTATTTCTTCTGTTGTAGTCATTTCCTCTGTTGTAGTTATGACTGGTGTTGTAGTTATTTCTTTCGTCGTTGTTATTTCTTCTGTTGTAGTCATTGCTTCTGTCGTAGTTATTACAGGTGTTGTAGTTACTGCTTTTGTTGTTGTTATTTCTTCTGTTGTCGTTATGACTGGTGTTGTGGTTATTGCTCTTGTTGTTGTTATTTCTTCTGTTGTAGTCATTACTTCTGTTGTAGTTATTACAGGTGTTGTAGTTACTGCTTTTGTTGTTGTTATTTCTTCTGTTGTCGTTATCACTGGTGTTGTAGTTATTGCTCTTGTTGTTGTTATTTCTTCTGTTGTAGTCATTTCCTCTGTTGTAGTTATGACTGGTGTTGTAGTTATTTCTTTCGTCGTTGTTATTTCTTCTGTTGTAGTTATTACAGGTGTTGTAGTTACTGCTTTTGTTGTTGTTATTTCTTCTGTTGTCGTTATGACTGGCGTTGTCGTTATTTCTTTCGTTGTTATTATTTTTTCTGTTGTAGTTATTAAATCCTCATAGTCCTTCCACGTGGGAGACTCTATAGTAGACTCCACATCACCATAATCGTATTCGTCCTTATAGTCTTCTTCGTATTGTTCATGATGAAATATTTCTGTTTCTGCGTCTTCGCTCGCAGTATTTCGCTCTAACCAACTCAACGTCGTTTGCAACATATCTATTTCACGCTGATGTCCCGTGTTGTACGTCAACTGGGACTCCACAAATGGCGTCGTAAGCGCATGAATAGCACCAACATACGCGGTTACTTGTTTCTCCACTGCCTCAGTAGTTTCCATACTTCTTTTTCTTCTTTTCTTAACGAAACCTACTTTTGTGACTGGTATTCGTAGAATTTGTCGAAGATCCACATTTCGGTTCATCGTAGTACTGGAATATGGCAGTGCCAGCAATCTTGTCAATAAAAACGTTCCGTTACTATGAAAATCTCTGCTGGACGTTCGATTCGGTCTTCTCTTCTTCCCACGGAAAAACAAATTCGACGATCTTCGGGCCCTCTTCGATTTCCGACGTTTGGATCTTACTAATGGAGCTCTTACTAATGAATTGAATCTTACTAATGGATTGGATTCGTAACTAATCGATTTTAAATTTCTGACAAGTCTGCGGTTAGTATTTACGGATGAAAAATCGTCGCAAATGTGAAAATCTAAAATATAACTGACTTCGTCCTCCCTAGGAGTTGATTCGAATCGTCTTTCTATTAATTCTACATTATCAGTTAAAAAATCCTCCTTTGCTAGGCTGCTATTTTGTACAAATGTCTTATGCCACTGTTTAAAAATTTCGGATAAATCGGTGCACTCAGTTTGGCTGTGAATTTTTAAAATATTTTCTTCTGCTTGCTCCGCTGCCGTGGTATAAAAATTAACACTCTAAACAGTAATAATAGTAATATTAATAATAATTAAAGCAGTGATGTGACAGTAGTCTTTGACAAGAATTGGTTATGTTTTAAACATTGATGTTTTGAACGTTGTTAAGCTGATTTATTTGTTAATTATTAATGACTGAGTGTTTATTGAATTCATTGATACTCACAGTGGTATTTTCCATGGTCGTTTGATTACTGTTACAGTAAACAGAATTGTAAACAATGTTTTTGGTACTGACGTTCTCTGCTGCTATTATCATGTATATCGCAATTAACTTACAAAACACAATAAGGAATATATTTTGCATAGCGTCATATCACGCACGTTCGTTAATGTTCTTGCACTTTTCTAACGCATGCTTATCAATCCTATCACGAAGCATCGTGTCCAAAAAAAACTATCGCATGAAGGTATCACTTTTATTACGTACATGATGTAATAGATTATCGATGGGTTGAATTCTGTAGGCAAATTAACACGGTTAAATATCGATCTGATGTTATGATAGGCAGATTCAGACTGTAGTGATCATGAAAAATATACAGTGATCACAGGTTTTGTAATTTTGAAATTTAGAAAAATAGGGATATACTGATTAAAAATTTAGATATTTATAAATCTGGAATTTTAGGGTGCATAAATTTGGGAATTTAGGAATTTACTCATTTAGGAATTTAGAAATTTACAAATTTACAAATTTAAGACTTTATAATGTAAATGGGGTTTTATACGCTTATAAATATATCCCGAATAACGTCGTGTTTACAATGGGCCCCTCAACTATTAATACACGACCGCGAGAGGTGACCGGCGGTCATGATTCCGTAACCCATAACGCAGAAAGCGGAAACATGGTTCCATTTTTGATGTTAGGAGTAGCAAGTTGGTTTCGTACCCGCACTCCTAAGGTCCCATTTTCAACACCTCTGCATACACGTAGGGAGAGCGTTTTACTACTGACTACCGATGATGACCCCGCCATATCCTCCGCCCTGATCAGTCAACTTCCACCATGGTGACATCCCGAAGGAAGCTTCCATCCGAGTCATAGTCCCCTGATTGACCTTGCTCCAGCGAAATACCCCTGACTACCCCATAACACTGATTGTCCAAGACCCCTGAATGGCCCACACCCCTAAATGCCCCATACCACAAATTGCCCAAGACCCAGAGTGCCCCATATTCCTGAATACCCCACACCACAAATTGTCCAAGAGGAGTACCTCAAACTCCAAAATGCCCCACAGCCCTAAATGTCCCACATCCCTAAATGCCCCACACCACCAAGACCTAGCAGAAATTTAGAAACTTTAAGATCTAGATTCTAGATATTTAGAATTGCATAAATTAAAAAATTTAGATGTTTTTCAGTTGTGAAATTTAGAAATTTGATAAACTTATATACTAACAAATATAAAATTATAAATGATTAGTAACACAATTACTCACCACTGTATTATACTAATATGCATTTATACATATGAACGTACAAATACGTACTACATATATTTATATTTAGAAACACATTCAGGGTACATATGTACATACATTCAGTGACAACGTCAGAGCAGACAATTTCACAAACAAAATCTTCATAACCTCAAGAGTATAAAACCAGTTTACCAATTTTCACGCAAACAATCAACGATTACAGCACTCACAGTTATTTTATACATATTTCAATATTTCTCCTTCAACAGTGATAATTTTTTACCGATTTCAAATTACAATTTATTATTTTAACCTGCTTCTTCAAATTATTGAAACCGTGTACCCTTTTTAACATAAAAAACAATGCTATGATATTAGAATCAATTTTATCTTGCTCATATTTATTTCTGACCTGTGGATCTTGTATTTATACCTTGATAAAACATTCTTATGTTCGATATAATAAAGCTGTTTCTCATTTCGTATTCGCATGCTGCGGTATCGCGATTATTAGTGCTCGGTCCTTTATCGTTCTTGTGTACAGACTATTTTTTAAGGAATACAGTAAGTAATATTTTGTCAAATTATTAAGTAACATGTTATTGTTAAATTATTAACTAACATGTTGTTATAAAATTATTAAGTATCTTGTCATTGTTAAATTATTAAGTAACATGTTATTGTCAATAATTAACTAACAAATTAATATAAAATTATTAAGTAACATTTCATGTTAATAGATCATTTCATTATATATAAAACATAATAAATTTTTCTTTGGCAGTTTTTGATCCGGTGATGATACAGATTGAAGAACAGAAGAATAAAAACAAATACAATGCTCTGTATGAATTACTTGGTACACTGAGCATGGCTAGTTTACTTTATTCTTTGTACTGTCACCATGGTTGTCATGTCATCGGCGCCATTGTTGTCACTGGCGTCACTGTCATTGATGCTTCTAACTGGTATCAAATGATGGCCCCGGAAACCGAGATAATTGTAATATTTTTGGATTTAATTATTTAATTTAGTATTCCAAATTTTGTAATTTTCAAACTTCAAATTTAGTTATTTAGTTTAGTATTTCAAATCTTTTAATTCTCCAACTTTCAAATTTACTTATTGTTTAATTTAGTATTTCAAATTTTTTAATTTGTATACTTCCAAATTTTTCAGTTTGCCATTTTAGGAAACTGGTCATTGCAATTTTGGGAATTTGGAACTTTGGAAATTTAAAAAATTGAAGGTTAACAAATTTGAGAATATAAAATTTTAAAATGCTGCAAATTTTTAAATTTTTAAATTTGGAACTTCAGAAATAGAGAAATTGAGAGTTTGGCAATATACAAATTTGAAAATTTGAAAGTCTAATAAATAAATTAGAAAATTGAAGAGGTAGATAAAATAGAAAATTACAAATTTAATGCACTTGTTCCGTTCAAACGCAAATAATCTCGCTGTTTAACTTCCCCCTAATTTATAACTGTGAGTCGGGGTTTACTCTCAATCTCGACAAGAGGTACTTAAATTAATTGACGATAATACGAGGTAGAGACAATTTTCTTAAGTACCATAATATACGGACCACACAAATCATATACATTTTTCTTTCACAAACTACTTTCTTACAAAGTAAACATTTCCTACACAGAAATATTCTGCCCAATTTTTATTATATATATACTAAATGTATTTTTTTTAACAGCGAAACAAATATAATAAAAAAGGGTTGGTTATTTTTAATCAAAATTAAGAGAGAAAATTACCCTAAATTTCTTTTCTGTAAATTATTCTTACCTTCTAATTTTTACATCTGTTTCATATAAATTATTTTTCGTAATTTACAGGGAATTAGAACACGGGAGTTTCGTTATATACCTTCTCGATTAAAATCCCCATCTCAACACAAATCCACCATATTTATTTGGGTGTTTGTCACCGTTTGTTTCGCGTAAGTGAATTACTGTATTTAATTTGTATTGTTATTAATTCGATGGTTATTTTATTATAGATATTCAGTGGGTAATAACTATGCAGCAGTAGCAAATTATCCTTATCTTCTGACGAATTGGGCACTGCCTCCAGAGGGATTTTACGAAGGGTGGACTGTGCGAAGTACTATTAACAATTACATGATGGCTGCTTATGTTATATGTATTACAGAAGCTTTTCGGCAAACATAAATAGTTATTTATTCGAGCATACAAGTATGTAATTATTTATTCAAATGGACTATTTATTACCTATTTACGATTTTTCTTAATGTATAGGGAATCCTCTAATACAAAGGAGTATGGTTACAATAAAATGAAACTCGCGATTGAATGTTGATCGTTCGAATTTTATTTAATATCCAATCAACAGAACATTTTCTCTAGCTTAAATTTACACTTACGCTCGCGATATGTACAAAAAGAAAACTACATCTATTAAATATTACAAATGGCGGTATCACGTTTAAAAGAGCATATGCAAAAATCTAAGCGCGGATTTACTGCCACGCACAAATATGAACGACAGGGTGTACTCCCTTGTACAGTAGTCTCTCGTTATATTGCCATCTCGTTATATTAGTGTTCCTCGAAGACGTACGACGATGCACGAAGGCGCTCGAAGGTGCACGAAGGCGCACGAAGGTGCACGAAGGTCACCGACGACGCCTCATCAATGGTGGCAGTGCTCAGGCAGTTAAACGTTAAACAAAAACTCTTGTTACATCGCATATTTCAAGAATCTTTCGCTTTCCTATCCACGACAATATAACGAGTGTCTACTGTACATACCGTAAAATATCGTGTAAAACCGTCAATTATCACACGATACTTGCACTATCAAATATCGCTATTTACCGGTCAGTTCGTTTATCTTAAATACCTAGTCACGATTTAACAAAAAAGAAAAGGTGTCCTTTTTTTATTCAGGACTGTCTTTAACTCTACGAAGTTTAACGACGTTTTGAGTCCACTTTAAAAGCACTCGAAGTCCATGAACTTGGAGCAAAGAGTATGTACAAGAGGCGGCAAAAAATTTCTTTCCCAACTTTTCAATATTGCAAAATTGATATAAATTCTTCAAAAGTTAATATTAGTATTATAAAGAAAATTTATGACAAATAGATTTCTAATTATTAAAGGTTGACACGAAATTACATTCGTTCGATTTAAATTTCCCGCCCATAGAAGGAATTTAAAGAGGTTGAAATTATCAAAACCCAGAATGTCGCCTCTTGCACTTACCCTTTGCATGGAATGTATTTTGTTTAAAAATAAGGAACTTCGTTCTTTTTTGTAAATAAATAAGGGGGAGTTTAAAGACGGCCCCGATTTCAATTCTTCATAAATTAGTCTACTCGAAGGCAGTCTTTTTCATACTTCTCTATGCGATCTTATGTCATATGTACTCGAATTATTGAATAATTGTTAGACGCGTAACGCGTGATGATGTTTATTCTTCCATTTTGTCGTATTGAGGCCATTTTTTATTTCACTTTCGGTCCGTTGAACGTTACGTGGAAATTGCCGTTATCGTTTCTCTTCTGGAAAGTTAAATGTTTTGGTCAGTTCAAATTACTTTTGTATTTTAGGGTATTTTTAATGCGCGACGTATCATTTTAGATATTTAAACGACAATATGATTTAATTTTTGGATGATGATTTATAGTATTTGTTTGTGAATTAGCTGTTTGTGATATTAAGGTCAATAGTTAAGTATGGGGTCAAGATGGCTCTCCTAGGGAAAATAGAAATATAGGGAATGGAAATTGGGATATGAAATTTGTAAATTTGCAAATTTGGAAATTTAGGAAGATAGAAATTTGTGAATTTCGGGATTTTCGGAATTTGGGTATTTGAGGATTTTGGAATTTGAGAATTTGGTAATTTGGGGAATTTCGGGATTTTCGGAATTTGAGAATTTGGTAATTTGGGGAATTTGAGGAATTTGAGGAATTTTGGGAATTTCGGGATTTTCGGAATTTAGGTATTTTGGGATTTGGGAATTTGGGAATTTAAGAATTTAAGAATTTGGAAAATTGGGGAACTTGGGAATTTAGAAACTTGGGGAATTTGGGAATTTAAGAATTTGGAAAATTGGGGAACTTGGGAATTTGGGGAATTTGGGGAATTTGGGGAATTTGAGAATTTGAGAATTTAGGAACTTGGGGAATTTGGGAATTTGGAAATTTGAGAATTTGAGAATTTGGATATCTAGAAATTTGAAAACTTGAAAATTTCGAAAATTGGTAATTTAGGAATGTGGAAATTTAAAAACTTGAAAGTTTAGAAATTTAAAAATGTGAAAATTTGCAAATTTGGAAATTTCAAAATGTGAACCCTTGAAAATGAAAAAATATGAAATATAAAAATTTGTAAATATGGAACCCTACATTAGAAATACAGATATATGACCTTAAAATTTGTAAATTTCAAGATCTAATTTAAATCTGAAAATAAAAAAATTGCAAAAAATGTAAAAATCTGCAAATTCAAAAATGAATGTTACAATATCACTATTTGAATCACATCTAAAAAATTACATACATTCATGAAAATATGCGATCAGATATTAGTGTTCGCCTCTCTCCACGTACTTTGACCTAAATTGTGAAGCCTGAGGCTACTTCCGGTATTCTCGTCGGGCTCGTAAGCAGAATTCGTGTGTCCAGCGTGTCCTTCGAACACGTCTTTAACAGAAATCTGGCTACTTCTTGATGGACGGCCCTGAATTCCTAAAGGATTCCCGGCCACACCGTAAATATTATTCGCTCCTAAGGTTTGCATTTGCGATTTTCTCCTCATCGCCATTATGCTGTTTCTGCGTCCCTCGAATGCCTTGAATGCTTTCGCTGAACGCCTTGTTGACATATTTCTTGGTAAACCTAAACAAAAACATAATATTTCAATTATAGTATTTTTTCTTTTTCTTACTATAGAAAATTGGTGTTAAAATTTTACTAATAATTTTTATTGTTATATTGAAAATTAAATATATGTATATATTTAATATTTTTTGGTGACGTTAATATTTTAATATTATATATACGATTTATATAGAATCTTATATAAAATACAGAAATTAAATGTTTATATAAAATTCATAACCTAAATGTTTATACAAAATACATAACCTAAATGTTTATTTAAAATTCACAACCTAAATGTTTGTATAAAATACATAACTTAAATGTTTACATGAAATTTATAATCTAAATGTTTATACAAAATACATAACCTAATTTGTTATGTAATTGTTAATATAATAAATAACGCAAATGTTATACGAAATATTCATAAAAGATTAAACGTGACGGTTATATAAATAACTTTGATTCCCTGGAGTAAAGAATATTTTAATAAAATAAATCTTGTGTATTGGCTTGTAGAAGAAGAGAAAAAGTTTGGGCAGTCTCTATTTATCATTTTTTCGGATGTGCGATTTTTTTCATAAATTTTAGGGGTAAAGTTTCCAGCAACCCTGATTTGAATATCGGAAATACCGTCACGCGCTTGAATACGTGATGGCTACATAAAAGAAATGCGAGATTCGTACATATCATCAACATACCGTTTATACAGGGTGTTTCAAACACAATATTGTGCTAAAATTGCACATTTTTTATATTTACAGAAAACAAATGAAATAAAAGACGTGAACTATATGTAAACTAAATTAAAATAAACAAATTTGGGTCGTAAATTTATTTACTTTCTGTGATCACTGCAAGAATTTTACACAGAACTTTATTTGTGGCAATATAACGAAACACAACTGTATTTTATGAAATTATAAAATGATAGTCATTGTTGATAAAATATTTGAAGCCATCGTTAAGAATCTCTAAATTTATTTCTTAAATTCCCTCTCAAATAATTCTTTTAAATTTTTGCGATGAGTATTTTATAATACGTACTCTTGTTATATTGCCACCTTTATACAGATTCTGTTTTCACACTCACTATGTATACTAATTCTTTCTATTTATTCTTGATAATAAAACTTTGCAAGAATCACTACAAGAATCTTCTAAAGCTCTATCGCTGGCAATATATCGCGACAGTATTTTATAAACAGATAAAGCTCTATTAATAATAAAATATCTAGAATATTCCCAATGTCTCAATACTTTAATTTCTTATATTTAAATAATCTACCAAACTCAGTTTTCATTATGTAGATAATTACCTCTGCAGTGGCCTCTCGTTATATTGCCATTTCCACATGAATAATCACATACCCAGTATTTCTCTACTATTCTAACACAAGTGTTTATGTACAAATAGCCATCACTTATAACAATAATTTTATGCAACTACAACTTCATATATGGCCATATAACGAAATTCTACCGTATCAATCAGACAATTTCATAAAAACCATACTGCGTAAACAGCTTGTCAAAAACTATTAAATTTCATAATATTGTTATTAGATAAAAAAATACTTTTTTCCCAATTTTTTGTCACTTTCTCTCCGACATAATTAAGTAACAATGCCTTAACTTACCGTTTCCTTCTGACAGGCTAAAGAATCGCTGTCTGAAAGCGACATCGAGGGTATTGATTGCCTGCGTCTTTCTGCGACTCTTTTCGAGGTTTCTTATCGTCTTTCTTCGGCCGGGACCGCTACCACTGCCTTCTTCATAATCGCCCTCCATTCCGTCTAATCTTTGTAAATCTCTCACTATTTCCACCGCGTGTTTCGATAACAATGCTTCTTCCGACAAATCCTTTGTCTAATAAACCACACAGAAAAGCTACGATTAACACTCGAGATATCCATCATTACAGTTAATGCTTCAACCGTAAATATACCGGGTGGTATATTTTCATTTTATATCAAAAAAGTTGCTGTTTACTCTAAAATCGTCTTAAATTTTAAGTTAAGTTTGAACGTAAATTTCCTTAAATTTTAGGCAAAGTTTGAAGGTGAATCTCCTTAAATTTCAAGTGAAGTTTTAAAGTAAATCTCTCAAAGTTTTAAAAAAAGTTTCAAGGAGAATTTTAACTAAAGTTTCAAGGCAAATCAAACTGTTTACCCTAAATATTTCAAGCTCATAAACCACTGAAATACTGACTCTCCCTAATTTTAAAATAAACTAAAAATTCCCGTTATTTATAAAAGACGAGGACGTAAAAGTGAACCCGGTTAAAGTTAAATGAACCAAGCAGTATTTACTAATTCATTGAACATAACACGAACCTTCTTGCAGCAGTACCAATCCAGGCTGGTGCTGGCTAAAATATGTGCGAACGTGCCAAATCGATGGAACAGCATCGCCGTAAATTGAATAACCAATATGAGGGCGAAGAAGAACACGAAAACCAACCCGATTGGCTCGAGTTGTAGATACTCCTTCGTAATGTGTACCTAAAAAATGCGTATCATCGTTGTAGCAGACGTTGATGAATGAGTCTACTTACACCGAATTTAAAATAGAAATGTGAACAGGAAGAGAAACACATAAAGTACATCTTGCGGTTGTTATTGCTGTAGCCCGGTGTTGCTTCATTACAAACTCTCTAAACATTACTATTTTTAATATTAAATTATATCTAGTTTAACTACTTTTTTTAAATAGCTGTAATGAAACAACTCTTTTCCTGTACGTACATAATCACTGATTATTCACATAATCACTTTTAGGTTTACTGTTGTCACAAGATCTGGTGACAAAATTTGGACTATATGAACTTTTGACCATTATTTTGAACTGTAACATTATTCACTGCAGTACTTCTGTATTTGTCATTGTACACAGTACGATTTATACAGTCACACAAGAACGTGGACGCGATGAAATTTGATACCCAATACAGCAATCGCTCTTGTGGAACAGACTGTATATCACTGTGAAATACAATAACTAATAATAATGTAATATTATTTACAGTCCCTGGCCATTGAGTTGCCACATGTGACAAAGTGAAATTTTACATGGTCCTAATTCGATGACCAGGGACAGAGTATTATTTGAGATTAGGTTAAATTATCCATTTTGCTTAGCCTTGTATGCATGGAATTTTAACCACCCTGAAAAATTTTTGGCGTGATTACAGTACGTACAAGATCGCCGCAGAAAAAATGATCTGACACAAACATGTATGTACATATATAAGCCACCATTTAGTTACACTGACAGTAACTCGTTAGTGGTGCTCCTCTGCTGTCATACCTAGCAGTGCATTATAAGAATTAGACACAGAAGAACAATAATATGAGTGACAATTCTTCGTTCGTATTCAGTTACATCGTCCATAAGTTATGGGACACTTGTTAGGTTTATGAATTAATAACATCTCAAGTTAATTTGCAGCTACAGTCATAAGTTTACTGTTACATTGTCTTTAGTTTTCAAGCTTTTATTTTATTTAGTGGAACAGGATTTTGTATGAAATGATTTTTGGATCTTTTATTACCATTCACCTTAATTTTTTATTATATCATTTTTATCTTACCATTAATTCTTTCAATTTTACTTTATACCTTAATTTGTTGACTTAACAAATAACTTTAACAAAGTTATCAAATTTTTGGATAAATTTAAACTTTAAATTTGTTTGATGTATAATTTAACTGTGGTGTTGGAGACCCATAATTTTAAGAAAGCCTGTATTTAATAAATTTGTTAATTTACAATTTCAAAGTTGAAAAATTGTAAGGTGTCCCATAACTTATAAACAAGAATGTAAATGAAAAATAGGACAACGTATACGTATGCTTCTTCAACTCTTTCGGAACCCGTGAATTGTGCACGTTCTACAGCATAGTGAATAATAAACAGTGCCTAACTGCAATTTTACATATATTTGGGCCACGAGAGAGTTGAAGGATACAGAAGTTAAGAGAACACGAAAACTTCGGATCAAAAATCCGAATATATTTTTGTCTAAAACATTTTTGTACCATTCTAAGACATATGAGTAAGTTAATTTAAATAGGAAACTATATATGATACATAAAACATTTCTACCACAATAACTAAATAATAAATAAATAAATAAATCAGTGATAACTGAATCATTTCTGAAAATCCGTCACGAGTATTAAGTTGGCAGGCATTATGTTGGCACGAGTGTACGCAACTTCAAGTAAAAATAAACGACCGCACATCTGTTCCAAATTAATCTTACAAAGTAATTGAAATGGTGATATATTCGTGTTCTCCGTACTTCTGCAAGTTAATGTTAGTGAAGATAAGACCTATGGAGTGAGTGGTCATACGATAAATGTCGGTTCGTTCTCACAAAGACGCACGAGGATGATACGTGGGATGAGGAATCCAAATTAACAAGATTTTCGTTGTTATTTGTGACTTAGCGAACTAGTTTCTAGTCAGTTGCTTGATCCCAGGTGTTTTATTCGTTCCGGTAGTACCTGTGCAAACATGTTAATGGTAACTCTCCACGTGCTGATTTTCCACGTTATTGACAAAACACAGACATGTCCCAACAAGTGCAACATAATCACCGGATATCATATTCCAGCGTGCTCCGATGCTCACTTTATCCCCCGCACTAATTTCGTTTCACTACTAAATATATTTCAATTCATTATAATTTGCTTAAAAATTACTAATTGTAAGAAGCATAAGAAACGCTAAGGTGCTTCGAACTATTTTGGTAGAGAAGATGGAGGTAGATTTTAACCCTTAGAGTACTAAGAACCCTTGGAATGACATTGATTGAACTGTAGAGGTTTTTTGTTTGACACGGGATCTCCATCTTTAGCGGGTGTTCCATATCGAACTTGAATGTGCGATTTTTGAAAGTGTGCAGTTTTGAAGGTTTGAGGTGGGTGATCGTTTGGAAAGAGGATTTTGGAGTTTGGGGATTTTTAAGGTTGGAAGTTAGAAATTAAATAAGATGATTTTTAAGGTTGGGTTAGGTTGGGAATTTTGGGATTTAAAATTAGGTTCTTGGAAATATAGCAAAATCAGGATTTTAGAAATTTAGGAACAGAAGGTTTCTAAGCAATCTGGGGAATTTAGGAAAGTTAGAAAATTTAGAAAATTTTGGAAATTTTGGAATTTTAGGAAAAATTAGGAAATTTAGGATATTCTGAGGAAATTTGGGAGATTTTTAGGAAATTTGGGGAATTTAAGAAATTTATGAATCTAAGAAAATATAGAAAATTTAGGAAATTTGGGAATTTTAGGAAAAATTAGGAAATTTGGGGAATTTAAAAAATTTATGAAACTGAGAAAATTGAGAAAATTTAGAAAATTTAGGATCTTAAAAATCTAGGAAATTTAGGAGATTTCTAGGAAACCTAGGGAATTTAAGAAACTTGCAAAACTTAGATTTAGGAAATTTGAGAAATATAAAAAAGTTAAGAATTTGGAAATTTGGAAAGCTACAAATTTCATTATCTAAGAATTGAAAAATTAAAAAATGTTTAAATTGAAAATTTTAATTTGAATTTAAAATTGTAAAACATGAAAATCTGTAATTTTAAAATACAAAAATGTTCAAATTTAAAAGCGTGAAGCTGAAAAAATCAGCTCATATCAACTTGCTATTACACAAAAATTTCTCTGCTCTAAAAACTAATATTAATTTTTCTAACAATCCCTAAATTCTACGTTAGTTATTTTAGCATCCAAAGCTGTGGCTCGCGTCTACTCTAAGGGTTAAATACGCAGGAGTAGCACAGGCCATTTTCAAAAATTCTCTCAACTACTCTAAACAACCACACACAAAACCAATAAACATCGAAAACAGCTGAAAAAATCGATCGAAGTATTTCTGCAGAAATAAAACAGGAAATATCGAATCCAGACTTAAACAAGTTCCACATAAAGACAACAAAATGGCGTGAACAACGGAGCACACGGAGGTGTTAGTCTCCCGAGGCATCCAGTGAGACAGCATCTCTGTTTTTCATTTTCCTTTTTTTGTTTTTTGGAAAAACCAGGTACCTCCGAGGTCTCTTCGATGAAGGTGACATTCGTCTTGACGCCAAGCGGCCAAATAACATGTAGCTGATCTTTGTTCAGCTGTAGCAAGAATACGATCAGAACGAACAACGCATTGAACATAAAAAACGCGAACACGCTCTTGTTCCGCAGCTCGATCAGGTCGGCGGCTATACGAGCCTGTCGTGAATCAGGGAAGAAAAAAACAAAAATTAGCAAATATATGAAAAAAAATTACGCTCCGTCCAGTCACTTGATCCTTCGGCTCCTTGGAGGATCCTCGCCGAGAACATTTCACTTATTTCAAAAATCAACCTTAAAACAATTGTTTGAATGAATTTAATTTTGCAGAAACGTTTGGTGTGAAAGATGCAAGAAAATGGCTCGTTGACGGATCCTGATGGAGGAACAGGAATTTTGGATGAAAAAGAAGCAGGATAACTCGACGTGGACGGAGCGGTCTTTACCTCCTGCGAGCTTTCGTCATAGGTGATGTTGGTCTTGATACCGAAAGGCCACTTCACGTGCAATAAATCTTTGTTTAATTGCAGTAGGAACACGATCAGGACGAAGAGGGCATTCAGCATAAAAAACGCAAACACGCTCTGGTCACGGAGGTCCTTTAGATCTCTGGCGATTCGTGCCTGATGCAAGCAGCGTTGATTATTTAATTATTTGTAGCAGCCTTCTGTGTTATCGACGAATATAGACGCTTAAAAAAGGTTTCTTCCGGGTTTTGGGGGACGATATTAGCATTCGTTCACTTGATGGCGCCACCCCAACTCTATTTGCATATTATGGCTACGTTTTGGCGCTTTTTATTAGGGGATAAGGTTAGGTCAACCGAGTTCCATAAATAATATAGGACGTTCTAGAAATTGTGGTATAATCAAATCATTCTAAATGCAAATTGATGAAAGAGTAATATTTTTGTTTTTGAGAAAAATGAACTTTGACACTGAAACTACCAAACAGGTCAAATGACCCTTTTACAAGTTTTTCATTTTAACTTACAAAATTTATTAAGACAATTTCTTTAAAATCTTCATGAAGGTAAAGAATTAATATTTTATAATTTGTTTATTTATTTTCAACTTCATTTTTGAATTCAGAGTAAGTGTATTACACACTGGTAGATTTAGTGTTAAAATAACTTTTTTGTTAATTTAATATTTAAAGAATATTAAAACCCTCTATCATTCTTCATGAAATTGTTAATAATAAGATGCAAATCATAAAAGTATGATAAATACAAGTAATATCAAGGCAAGTTTTGAAGGATTAATTAATTTAAATACAATTCTCCTAAAATTTTCCTAAAACGAGTATAACAAAATATTTTTCCATTTCAACTTATTTTTTTTTTAAATAAATTTTTTTGCTGGGAGTACCATCTAGTGGACAGTGCTGAATTAATTATTTTCACCCTGTTTCCATGTAAATTATTCTTGTATTTTGTAAAAGTGTCTATATTCGTTGATATTATTAATTTTGTGCCATATTTTATAGACACGTTATTTCCCAAAATTGTTGCAATAGTTTCAGCAACTTTCAGATCTCTACTTCTATATTTGGTTTCAGTTTTGCAGATAAATTTTAAATGTGCATAAAAAGTAAATATATAAATATCTGCACTCATTTTTATGAAATTATTGATTACTCGAAATTAAAACTGTGACAAATTTCTTAGTTTGATAAGAAACCAGAGTTTACTTAAATATAATCTTTTTCATTATTAATTAAAACTACTTGAATTAAAAAATAGTATCTTAATTGAATTAGGAAAGAGTATCAATTAATTAAATCAGAGAACAGTATCAATCAGTTAAGTTGAAAAATAGTAATACTAATTAAATTAAAAAATATCAGTTAGTATTTAAACAATTGTAAATTCTTTTCGTAATTGTAATTGAAAAGGTGTCTTTTGAAATGTAATTTATATCAAATTATCAATTAACTATCAAAATTAAATATCAAAATTCTTGATTAATTATTAATAAGTGATTTTCTCATTTTAAATTATATACTCTAAATTAGAGTAACATAAATAATTATCTAATTAACAATCAATTACTACTGTTGCAAGTTTTTCAAGATAATTAACACTAGAACAAAATTATTATTTTAAATAATAGCAGTTGTTAAGATTATTTTTGAGGAACCAAATTGATGTTATTAAAAATTTGGAAGAAAGTATTTAAACAATTTTTTGCATTGAGAGCTTAATAAATACCAAAACAATCTTATGACATCTGTAATGACCTTGAGACTTTATAAAATAAATTTCATTATTTATTATACATATAAATAAATATAAAATAGTCATTGACCTTCTGAAACTATGTAAGCACCAGTTATTTCTTTCTATAACAATGAAAATAATTAAAATATTGCATATTTACTGATTAAAAAGAGCTCCCTTTTTTATAATCAAAACCACTCAAAATAGTTTTCATATGATCACATTAATTTTAATCAAAACATTGAACAATTACAAAATATGCCAAAACCTGTTTAATTATTTTTCAATTTATCGAACTTTGATAATTTAATTATTTCAATATTTTGTTCTAGTGTTAAAAAAAGATCTACATTCAATTGCTAGAAGCAATTATAGTAAACATAAAAGTCATTACCTTTTCAGCTTTGTCCTCATCAATAGGATACAGATATTTCTCCAGAAGGTCCTTCCAGAATTGTTCTTCCTGAAGTGACAGTACATCGATCTCACCCTTTTTCAGTCCATCGTCATTCAACCAATAAGGTCTGCTAAGGAAATTACTAGCCTCTCGATTGGCTTCTGTATTTTGACTAGTCGCTGTCTCTGCATCACTATTGGCATCCTGATCCTCCGCAGGATCCTCTGCGATGTCACCAAAATGATTGGCGGTCCGAGAACCCACGGAGGATGCACGCCTTCGTCCTGCGTGTCCATGAGGATCCACAGTCCTAAATAAACGAACATAAATGAACTTATTACGTGGGTGAAGGAACCTTCAAATAAAACAAACGGAAGTTAATAAAATTTTTAATAAATTTAATAATATAAGATTTAATAAATTGTATAATAAATGATAAGTAAACCAAAGAAAGTTTTGATCAATTGCACTAATTAATAAAGTAGTATTAAATCGTGTTACCTTTCGATGGATTCCAAACGTTTGCTAACTTGTTCCAGGGACTCAGCAATGGCGACCAATTGTTGTTTCTCGTTGGATGACTGACCATGAGTGCAGAACATGCATTTGAACAATCCTGCCAAAGAGATTTCTATCGATCCTTCCTCATCGTCGTTCGACCCTACGCCATTTTGTAGGAAACCTAACAAAGACTTTTGTTTCGCTTTCCGTTTCGCCTCCTCGGCTTCCTTCTTTTCTTGTTCAAGTTCCTGTCGGTTTCGTAATAAATAAAAGATTTATATTTCTTATTATCGCGTATAAATGATTGCAGTACAAATTTGAAAAGTAGGCGTAAAAGAGTTATTTATCGAAAAGCTGTTTAGTATGATTGTAATAATTTCAAGATCTAAAATTATTTGTGCATTTTCTTTGATGAGAAAATCGACAAGATTTGTAACAATTTATAATTTGTAATATGGAGTCAATTGTTAAGTAGAATTAGAACGAGTTTATAATTACAATTATAATTTTAGAAGAAATAAGCATTTTTTATGAGTTAAATATTTTATAGATTTATTAGTTAATGAGTGTTGTTTTAAAAAGTTTAATATTGAAAATAGACGATTTTGCATTTTGAAACAACATTTGTTGTCGATTGAAAAGTCACTTTGCTGATGGTGGTTTTCAAACTTATAATATGAGAGATTGAAATTTTTTAGTTGTAGAATTTTTCAATTATGTTCTTGAATTTTGAAGGTTTATGGGTTGGAATTTTTTGAAATTTTGAACTTAGGATTTTGGAATTTTAAAACTTTACAACTTTTTATTTTTTAAACTTTGAAATTTTGAAGCTTGTGAATATTGAAATTTTGAAACTTCAAAATTTTCAAATTTTCAAAGTACCAAATCTTTAGTCATTAATGTTCTACAAACATAAGTACTTTGAAATTCCGCGACACTATATTACAACATTTGAACTAAAAAGAACAAAGTTTGCAGAAGTCTAAAAAAGCGACTATAAAAATTCAACAAATTAACACGAACACCATCACACAAAAACATCAACAGTTACTCTAAAAACAAGTCTCAATCTTCCGAAATTGTTTCAAAACGCAAAATTAGTCATAATAAAAAGATGAATGAATTAATCAGGTTAATAATGAGATGTAAATAGTTACCGCGGAGGTTTTCTTAGAAACGACCTCCCTAGTGCCCCATGTAATGTCATTGAGGTTACAGACCGCGTAAATAATAAGCAGCACGTACATCGAAGGAACGGTTATAAAATAAACAGTGCTGTATAGCAGGCAGTGTATTTCTTCCGGGTGTAATAGTGCAGCTATCACCACTTGACCTATCATTAACACAAGAAACATCGCTGATGGCGAGAACCCGCCATCTTCGGAAATGCTTATTGCAACCCCAACTATTACTGCGACCATAACCATGGCATAGAAGGTGCTGATCACTGCTGCAACGAAAACCTGACACACCATTGTGATTGTTAATTTAATTAACTTTTCATATAAAGAGACTAAAACATACATTTGCAGACATGAAAGCTCCATTCGTGCGTGCAAAGTGATACAAAGCGGTTCCCAAATGGCGGCATTTTAAGTCCCAACACCATCCTCCAGTTTAGTTCTCTGTTCAGTGACAATAATGTTTAAATTCTAAAAAACTCCCAAAATTCTTAAATTTTAAACTACCAAACTTTCAAACCCCAAAGTATCAACAAAACTAAAAAACATTATTGTAACCTATACAAACTCAACAACTGTCTGACACTTTTAGGTGTTCCAGTGTTGAATCTGCGGTGTTGTGTCCTAAGCAACGCAGAACAAACATAAAATGCACTTAGACGAACCTTTTTAGTCTTTTTCACTTGGACCTCGCGGGTTCCCCAGGAGACGACATTCAAATTGATAATGGAGTACAGGATAAGAAGGAGATACATGGAAGGAATCGAGAGAAGGTAAATGATGCCTGGCACGATACACCAAAACTCTTGCGGATGCAAACAGGCGGCTATAAAGAACGAGCTAGACAGTGATATCAAGAATATGGCCGAAGGTGACCCGATGCCATCCTCGCCAAGTTGTAGGGCCGTACCTACGATCACGGCCATCATTATCAACGCGTATCCTGTCGATAATATTTGCGCACACAAAAGCTGAAAGACAAGGACATAAGTAGATTAGGGTGGTTCAACGAAATTCTTTTTCCCTCTCATTCTAAACATTTAATATATTGTGTAAAAAAATCCAAAGTAAAAATTTAAGAGATCGCTCAAAGCAATTTGGTATATTGATTTCTTATCGTATCGACTTTCAACTACAATTTACAGATAAAATTGCACAAAATTAGATGGTAGTGTTAAGTCACAACAATGTCGCTTGGCTGATTTAACCAGATTTATATAGTTGAGAAATAAATAATAAGCAAGGTTTGAATAGTGTTTGAAAATGAACTTTTTTGATGATCCTTCAAAGTGATATTACTTACTGCCAAACTATATTTATTGTCTACAGATATAATTAACTTTGTGACGAAAGAATCATCAATTTTGAACAGTTCGAATTACCACATGATTTCCATTTACATACTGATTTTAAATGAAAGGTATAAGAATTGTGAGGAAGTATTGAAAAGTTTTTAAGTTAATGTGGCAGAGGAGTAGCATCGATAGAAAAATTTTATGAATGTTGAAGAGTTGTAGAATTGAATAATTGAAGACAAATAATTGAAGAATTGAAGAATTGAAGAATTGAAGAATTGAAGAATTGAAGAATTGAAGAATTGAAGAATTGAAGAATTGAAGAATTGAAGAATTGAAGAATTGAAGAATTGAAGAATTGAAGAATTGAAGAATTGAAAAATTGAAAATTATGAAGAATTGAAGAATTGAAGAATTGAAGAATTAAAGAATTGAAGAATTGAAAATAATGAAGAATTGAATAATTGAAGAATTGAAAATAATGAAGAATCGAATAATTGAACAATTATATCTATAACTTAATTACAGAAATAAATCACAAAAGATATAAAATGAAAAGTATTGTCAGGAAATATCGAAAAGAAACTTTTATTTTTAATTTTGTTTTGTAAACTTCTAAATTGCTTTGAGTTCTTAAATTTTAATTTTTCAGCTCAAACTTTCAGAAGACTTTTTTACGTATACTAAATTTTTAATAGGTGAAAGCGAAAAAAGAATTTTTACCCATCCTAACGTTGATAAACGATTAAAGCTTGAAACGTTGATAAACATTATTTTTTACGTGGGTTCACTTACTTGTATGTTCGCCTTACACGTAAAACATATGATCATAAATAACAGGATGGGGATAATGTTGTAATAGAAACTGGTCCAATTGTCAATTTTGAAAGCCGCCACGAAAGCACCAACCAACATAAGGAAGATCGTGCCTGGTCCTAAAATTGTTCCACCTGAAAGAGAAAATGGAGAATGGTTAACAATTATTTTATACATTTTTTATGTGAATTGTTGATTGGATAGATGTTTGATTTGGTTGTTTGTAGAAGTTACATGATACTTTTTATTGGTTGGTACATGTACATTGGCTATTTCAAGGATGATTTCATATACTATTCAAAAAATAATTTTGTTATCAGATATTCTGTTAAAAAATTGTCATATAACAAATATTTAAAAAAAAGGTACACTATTTTAAATTTTGTGTACTATTTAAGCAATAATTTAATAGTTACTTAAAAAATAATTTCGATACTATTCAAATCTTTATACACTGTTATTTATTTTGTCCATCTTTGCACACCAATTATTTACTTTTCTAAATTCATAAACTGCAGAATTGTATAAAATTAGATTTATATATAAAAGTACCATAAGTTCAACATTCAATCACAATACTGATTCAAATGAACGTGTTAATGAACACATAGAAAACTAACCCATAAGCAAAATTTGATAGGAAATGTAGGGAAGAGATATATTGTCGTTGATTTTGATCGTTCGTTTCGCGTCCATCAGGAGGTCCATTATGTTAGCAATGGTGGAGGGAACCCATCGACGACGTTGATTGTAAAATTCATTGAAGCCCTCCGGTGCGTGTGTGTAAGCATCGCTGGCTGCTGAATATTCGACCTGTACCATCATTGAATAAACCACAATGATTAATCGCTGTTTATTTATACCGTATAAATTGCTATAATAATCAAGCAGACATTTTGATATACAGATCATTCACACATTTTAATTCGATGTCGAAAAAGATTCCATATACTCATTCAATACATTCAATGATTGTCAAGAAAAATACTTATTTTTATTTTTTATTGCTGACATGTTTCAATTGTTCTATATCAATATTATATTAAGAATATAATTTTTGAAACTAAAATTACTTTGTCTGTTAAGTTCATCGATGTTGAATTTGCAATGCAAAATTTAAGCTTCATGCAATTTAAGATTTAAGTTTCGTACAGTTTAAGGTTCATTTTAAGTTTCATTAAAATAGTATTAAATCGTTTTGCGAATTTTCAATGAAAATAGAGAAGATATCTCTGTCTAAAAATGTGTCAATAGGATTTTCATGGTACTTACCCTGTAACCCCGTTGCAGAAGAAGAGTACAAAGCCATCGATCTTCCCCTTGATCGTATTGAACGTAGTGTCTGGCTTCGTCCGATCTCGTTGTGTATTTTTTCATCACGTTATCGTCCATTAAAGCTTTACCTCTGAATAACGAGAAACAACCGGGACTACAAAGCACACAGCCGATCATATGCTCGGTTGCTTTCTGCAGCCAATGGCCGATAGCGTATTCGAACATTTGGTACCACACCATCGGACCTGGTATCACAGACCAATAAAACTCAAATTAAAATTGTAAAAATCAACTAATTATTATTCTTACTAATAATACTTTGAAATAATATTAATAATTTTTAAACTAGGTTTACAAATTTATCGGTGGACGCTCCATAATTCCCCGCGTTTGGGGCTCTAGAAGTATAAATCAAACTTCCTAAAATAACAAATTTCAGTCATCATATTTTTTAGATATATTTTCATTCTCATATTTCTAAGTTTTCATTAAATTTCTAAATCGTCATGTTTCAAAATATTCCGTTCTAAAACTTCTAAATTCCCAAAACTTGAGAAATTATCCAGCATCAATGACACACGTAATTTCTTCGCAATTAATTTCATACAAATTCAAGTTTCTAAGTTTTGAAAATTCTCAATTTCCTAAATTCCCAGAAATCGAGAAATTATCAAGCCTTGATGATACACATATTCACAGTAAATTTCTCTCAAATGCAAGTTGAACAAACGTACACATTGTCTACTTTAAACATAGAACACTTTGTACATACATGTTTGAATACTTTTTGTGAATAATGTTAACCAGACGTTTACAAGCAGGGAATTATCGAGAGACTATAGTGTGTTAAGTTTATCATAATGAATTTATGAGACTGACCTGAACCAACCGGATGAATTCGACCACAAGCTGCACCAAGGTTCTTGTTCTTCTTCATCAAATCTACGAGCAGTTTCACAGCGGCAGGTTGGAAATCAATGTCTCCGTCGAGTGTCAATAAATAAGTGTTCTCCGCGATTACTTCTTTACGATCTACGCTAATTGGTAACTCCATTAATCGATGTCCCAGTAAGTAGTACATATACATAACCTGGAAAAAAGAAATTAAATCTTGCATTTTTCATTATTTTTAAATCTTTCAATTTTCCACTTTTCTAAGTTTTCAAACTCCCAGTTCTTTCATTCTATAAATTTTCGAAATGTACAAATGAACTAATTCGCAAATTTCAAATTTACATATCTACTTCCCAAAAAAGAAAATAGTGCTAGAAACCCCTCCATTACTTTTCATTCAAATAAATCCTACATTATATTTCTGTCACTATACCTGACTCCATCGCTTTCTGTGACGAATTTTACTCTTATCCTTCAAATGAGCAATCATCTTCGTTTTCCCTGGAAGTGTCCACACTAATCTACCACCGTAAGGCGTCGGATATTTCTTCGGTGCTCTCACATGCATTCGCGTTTGGTGAACATCTGATGCAGCCTCATCCAATGTGCCCACCAACAATTTCACGAACCTATTCACCTGAGACTCGTTTTCATCGTGATCCGATAACTCGAACGCGTCATCGAAAAAGATGTGAGCTGAAAATACAAGATCATATTTTTTACTATCACTAAATAATACTTGAATTAAAATAATATCTTGTTTGTATTATAATCGTTAAGTATAAAGTTCGATGCGACGCGATACGAAGCTTGTCAGGTTGCGTACTCATAAAACGGGACCTCTCCATGGTCCGCGCTGGGCTACAAAAAGGGTACCACTTTAACCTCGTAGGCAGGACGCGTCACTATAGTGGCGGATACCATCTCCGTACGATGGTCCACTATAGTTTCGCGAATGTCATCGTAGATTACATATGTATTAACAAATCCCACAAGAGTACATTACAAGTAAATAAGTTTAGGCACCATGGGACCTCTTTGCACTAATACACGATATTGGAAACATTTGGAAATTACATATTTTGTGAATTTTCTAAAAGAGTAAATTATCAAAGTTAAAGTATATGTATCATATCTTTGGGAAAAATTATTTCCCTTTGCCTTAACTTAAAAGTTTCAATCTTCGATCAAAGTAGCAATGAAATCCTGAAATCTAAAACTAACCCTAGTCCTATCTAAACGTAGAACTTATACCTCATAAATTTTTCAATCTTTGAAATTGCAATGAAATCTACACGTAGAAAGTGGGTGGTCTTACTTTCAAATTCATAGTAATCCGGATCGACAACTTTCAAATATTTTTGGGCAACGCGTCGGGCACACTGGTCCTCGTCCAGACGTAGGATACTCTTCAAGAATTCTATCATTTCTTCTTTGTTCTCGTGCCACATCGTTGCACAAGCGTATATTCTCGTTACGTGATCGCTGCTTTTTACAGCCGACGGTGGTGTAGTTGATCCGTCAGTCTGTTCATATATGGTCTCGTAATCCCCGTCCCCTTTTTCTTTCTCTATCTCCGCCAGATCCTGCTCAACAAAAATAAGCTTTATGTTTCCGCATCATATTCATTTTGATGAAACATCAAACGGAATACTATAAAACCGAAAAATTATGCATTCATAAATCGCAATGCGAGGCCTTTTGTGGACGTTTACGGTAAATGACCCTCTTCGAATTCAGAAGTTTTATCTAAACAACAGTTTTATGCGAGGTCTAAAATCTTTCCTCGATTCAAAACATCATTTTTTGTTCATTTATGTAATGTATGATTATATAATTAATTTTTAGTGCGTTGTGAAGCTGTGTTAATGTGCTTTTCAGGTTGGGACATTTGTGACATAGCACGTTATTTTTGTAATTTTATACTTTCATACTTTTTATACTTTCTATATATAATTTAATGTACTACTTTGTATTCACAATTTAATGTATTGTTTCGTATTTGTAATTTAATATATTACTTTGTATTTCTAATTTGATTTATTACCATGCACCTAAAATTTAATATTTTCTAGTGTATTAATCTAGTGTAGTATTTAATTATTTTCTAATGATCTTACCTCGACTTTCACCTCAGGTTGATCGTCCCTTTTTCGGTTCAGCCCCATCGACTGATCGATCAGCAAAGAATTGTACATCGGCGCAACGAAAAGCTTCTCCGTGGCGGCAAGACGTTCGCATTTAGGTGTCCAAACATGCAACGTGATCCAAGTTTGCGACAACAGCCAGAGTAACCATACCCAGGCATATTGCTTCGTAACGAAATCGTTGAGAAACGGTGGCGATTCGTAGAACAAATAATCCGGGATTGTGTCGTGGAATATGCAAGGGTCGCTGTTCCTCAAGCCGCAGGCGGCGATCAACAAGGAGATCGATACCGGTATTGTCAGATTTACGGGAAAGGCGTAACTAAATCCCTGTATCAGAATTTTGCACGCGAATTTACCTGAAATAAGGAAAACGTGATTTATGTTCCGAATTTATGATTTTCATTCCGAATCCTTGTACTTTGATGCAAGGTCTCGGATGATTTTGTTGAAAGATCTCCTTTTGTTAAAGGGAGATGTCATCGGTTAGGTTAGGTTAGTTCGTTATTTGATGATGGGGAGGACTTGTCTAAAATAATAGTTTGTAGTTTGTTTGAGGGAGTGATGGAGTTGAAGTTTGTTCGAGGGAGTGATGGGTTTAAACTTGTTTGAGGTAGTGATGTGGCTAATTAGTTTCTTTGAAGTAGGGACATGGTTTGTAAATTTGCTTGAACAGTGATGTGGTTCAGCAAGTTTCTTTGAAGTAGTGATGTGGTTTATCAAGTTTCTTTAAAGTAGTGATGTGGTTTAGTAAGTTTGCTTGAACTAGTGACGTGGTTCAGCAAATTTGAGTTAGTTATGTGTTTCATTAAGTTTGATTAAGGGAGTGATGTTTAGTAAGTTTGCTAGAAGTAGTGATGTGGTTTATCAAGCTTCTTTGAAGCAGTGATGTGGTTCGTTAAGTTTGTTCGAGGTAGTGATATGGTTTATCAAGTTCGTTTGAAGTAGTGATGTGGTTCATTACGTTTGTTTAAGATACTGATGTGG
Organism: Megachile ligniseca; assembly: GCA_945859555.1. NCBI lineage: Eukaryota > Metazoa > Arthropoda > Insecta > Hymenoptera > Megachilidae > Megachile > Megachile ligniseca. The sequence continues at coordinate 6,822,244 of OX243792.1, forward strand.
TTAATCATCTTTCTTTAAACTAGTGATATATCAAGTTTATCCAAAGTAGTTTATTTAAAAGCAATATCAAGTTTACTCAAAGTAACAATTTGGTAATTTCAACTAATACGAACTTCGGCTATATTAGAAGTAACTTCATAAGAAGTACTAAGAATTTATTTGAGATATCGTCACTGCACGTAGCCCTCAATCTATCATAAAATTCATGAATCCTTTAAATATAATTATTAAAAATACTTACCAAAAACATACGTAAAATAAGCACCGAATATCTGCAACAGTAGAACGTAAATGGGTGTGTGCACATCTGCATCTCTCGTTATTCTCACGCCGTTATCAACCAGATCTGCAATATCGGTGACCCTGGTGGAAACCTCTTGCCATACTTCGTATTTATGGCTACCAAAAGCGTCACTGAACTTCGAGAATAAATGTCCCACGTTTTCTCCTCTCATGTGCAGTATCAATAAACTGCTGATAATGAACGCCAAGATTTTCCATAACGACATGAACATGTAAGTGAAGTATCGTGTTAGCCGTAGTGCCTTTTTCACTTTGCCTAGGGACTTGACGAATCCTGTAAAAAATACACAAATTTTATTTAACATAATTTATTATTATTAAGCTTCATTATTTATTAACCTCATTTCATCGAAGTGATGCAACAAGCTGCTCTCTAAAATATATGTCAAGGTCACCATAAAGACTATAATTTAAATATTTTTCGCATTTAAACATTCGCAATATTTCAAAAAACATTCCCAAAGTTGAAATATAAAAGTAACTGGTAATTTAACGACCAAAACCAGTTGTTAACAGAGACAGAAAAAAAATGAACGGACCAGTCTTTCAGTCAGTTGAAAACGTTTATTAAAAAAGAGCTAAGTGCTTGAGGTACTTCCTCGATCTCCGAGAATTATTCAAGTTTTAAATTCATCGAGATGCCCATAGTTTTATGACTTCTCTATTCATTTGTGCAGCGGACATTTTCTTAAACTGATTTTACCATGTCACCCATATTTAGCGATATATAATTTTACTTTGGAAAAGTTTATTTCGAAGCATGAACAACTAAAATAATATGCAACGTAAAGAATATCAATTTTAATGAGATCCTTCTAATTTATCGTAGAGAGAAAAGTGAAACTGAGAACGTTGAATTACAAACGAGACTGAGAGAATGGCATTCTTCAGAATATTTGACAAAAATTATTTTTAATATACCCAAACGATTACGTGTTTTGCAAGAAAATATTAAAATTTTTAATGAAATGTTATAGTTAAAAATATATTTTCAATATACAAATGATTGATATTTTTTATAAAATAAGCAGTGTGATACACCTTTTCTGTAAATACAAAGGTACTACAGTGTTCAAATATTTAACACTTTCGTCGTTGGGTTATGTCTAACGAAAACATGGCGGTCAATGTGTTATTGATTTATCATCAATCATCACTTACCGATTGGACTTTGTATCGAAACATAATTTTCCCACCAGCCACAGGAAACCAGGAACAAAGATGGTGGTATGAGCCATAGGGATGTTCGGGAACTGTCCAATAATGGCCAAAGGACGAAACTTGTACCTTGTGCAGCTAATGCAGCAATATCGATCAGCACCAACACAAATCTCTTGGACTCGTCTTTGGTTTTATTGCGCGAAAGGAGTCCTTAAAGAAAAGAAGTCCTCTGTATTTTCACGCTATCTTCCAAAGTTAATTAGTCATACAGTTCGATCCGAGTTTTAATGAACATGTTAAATCTTGCAGTGAAGGCGTTTATATTTTTAATTACTTGATATGAAATTGATATATTTACAGACAGTTTTCCATATACGATAATTATAGCCATGAAAGGGAAATTTTACGTTGTTCTAATTCGATGGACAGATATTTTTTTTAAAAGTACTTACCTAATAAACCCGGTACGAAACACACGCAGTTGGTCAACATGGCTCCTTTAACGACGTCCAAATCGGGGAGCACTGCCATGAACATTAAAGCAAGACCAACCACGTGGAACGTTTCCATGAGAAACACCAGAAGAAAATGAGATGCGAGTGGCTTCTTCCAGGACTTGAAGATGCATATTCGAATGCTTCGAATCAATGTGCCGAATTCTGGCACGGCGAACGCTATGATTATGCACCAGATCCATGCTATCCTCTCTTCTTCTGATAATACTGATACGTATTCCTTGTCCAGTCCTGAAACAGTTTCAATACGATTATAGATGTTTGCAGAGTGATTTTTATACTGACTTGAAGATTTTTAGTTGCCAATTTGGGGAATTTTGAAAATTTTGAGGTTTTGGGATGTTTGGGAATTTACATGTTTAGGGATGTTTAGGAATTTGGGGATTTGAGGATTTGGGTATTTGGAGATTTGGGGATTTGGAGATTTGTGAATTTAGACATTTGAGTATTTGGAGATTTAGAGATTTGATAATTTGGACATTTGGGTATTTAGAAATTTAGAGATTGGGAATTTGGAGATTTAGACATTTGAGTATTTGGAGATTTAGAGATTTGGGAATTTGAAAATTTGAATATTTGGTAATTTAGAGATTTGGGAATTTAGGTATTTGGATATTAGGGAATATAGAAAAATTTGGATCTGGTATTTTAAGAAAATTGGTAACTTAAAAATTTGAAAACTTGAAAGTTCATATTTGAAAATTTGAAAATATAGAAATTTAGAAATGTAAGAATGTAATTCCAAAACTCAAGAACTTTAAATTGTGTTAATTTAGAAATTATGAAACGTTGGAATTCGACAATTAGGAAAAATGTAACAATTTGTAAGCCTATAAATTTGCGAACGAATACCCGAAAAAGGAGTTCATAAATTTTCGAAACATGTTCAAATAAAAAAGTTGTAATAAATTTCCTTGTAACATTGGTGAATAAGAAAGTGTTTTTAAAACATCAAAAACACATAATTCATTAAACCAGTTTTTTTAACTCCTCGATAAAATTCAAGTCGTTTGTCTCAATTTTGATAAAATTAATCCATTTTAAAGCGTAGGTGAACATTTTTGCATTCCATTACATATAAGTATGGTACCTAATAAATATTTACGTATAGCAACAATACTCTACTTTCTATAATGTATGCAAAGCAATGAAGTTGTAGGACAGTTATTTAGAAGCCATACTAATCAACTGCACTTTAAATAAACTCGTACTAATCAACCTGTTATACGATCTTCTCCAACTTCTCAGAAGTCAAACGACCTACTTGCATAAACTTAATTATAACTAATAGATAGCACAACTGTGTCACAGCTTTCGACTGAGAATTGGTATACATGTTTCTGAAATCGTTTTAATTAACTGAAATTCGAGGAATGTTAGAAATACTTTTCACACGAACGAAAAATATTTAGAAACTTTAAGTGAACTCTTTCCTACGTTTTCTATTTTGCAATTATTTAAATTTGTAAATTTTGCAGTCCGTAAACTTGAAATTTCTCAATTTATAAATTCTTCAGTTTTTCAATTTTTCAATCCTCAACATGAATTTTTCAATTATTGAAAATTTTCAAATTTTCAATTATTCAATTCTTTAACTTTTCAATTCTTCAATTCTTCAATTCTTCAATTCTTCAACTCTTCAATTCTTCATAATTTTCAATTCTTCATAATTTTCAATTCTTCATAATTTTCAATTCTTCAATTCTTCAATTCTTCAATTCTTCAATTCTTCAATTCTTCAATTCTTCAATTCTTCAATTCTTCAATTCTTCAATTTTTCAATTCTTCAATTCTTCAATTCTTCATAATTTTCAATTCTTCAATTCTTCAATTCTTCATAATTTTCAATTCTTCAAGTCTTCAATTCTTCAATTCTTCAATTCTTCAATTCTTCAATTCTTCAATTATTCAACTATTCAATTATTTAAGTGTTCAATTATTCGATTAAACAATTCTACTTTTCAATACTTCCTCACAATTCTTATACCTTTTATTTAAAATCTTTTATGATTTCTTTCTATAATTAGGTTATATCTGTAATTGTTACAAACCTATTTTATAATTATTACATCAGAGAATTAAATAATAATATTATTTATCTGAAACCAGAAAATCATAAGAGATTTCGAAGAGAATTCAATAGCTTCCAATAATTTAATAAAATATTGAAATGTGAACGGCAACACCGTATTTTCGCTTCATAAATTACCACTGTACAATAATCTAGAGTAAAATGTACATATATACATTACATAACCGAACAATGAAGAGTTATCTTCCTCGTTCACATTGAGTACATGTACCTTCCTGTTAAATAATTACATAATTATTACCGTGTAGATGTGACATGAGATACATATAAAGCTAAGTTCAAGCCCACTATTCTTTGTCGAGCGAATTCAATTTGTATTATTGATCACTCATGATACTGATCAGCGTCTTTTTTCGAAGGGCACATTGCAAAACAATCTGCAACATCAAGATTAACGATTGCGGTGAATTTCGCGTGGAGAATGCAGGACCAAATCCGTGTTTAAACGTGTTAAAACGTTTACGAAAATTAGTCACGAATCAAAAATAAAATAAAATTTGTCTCACAGGATCTCTCAAATTTAAACTTTGTAAGATTATTTTTATGCCATACACTAAATTTTTAGAGAGCGAAAAGAATTTTTTTCTCCGGCTACGCCCATGAATCCAGTGCGAAATATGCAATATAAAAAGTAGATCGTGCTCGTAACATAGCGTTTTTTTTGTCATCGACATATATGTGTACCCTGCGGTGCAGAAGGAGAGAAAGTACGTGAAACCAGGTTGAAACGCTACTTTGTGTTCAGGCTTTAGATCACTCGATCTTAGATAACGAAAGTAGTTATAAAATTCCGTAACCGAATTATTTCCGCAATCAGAGGATAATTTGGGTAAAAACTGTATTGATTTGCATGCAGATGCTTCTATCAATATGCAGTTTATTCTTTATGCAGAATTATTTGCATTACAAATCAGGGAATTTTTAATCTTAAATCATGTTCATTTTCCATTTTAAATGAGAGAATAATAATAATATACAATAGTAATAGTAATTAAAAAGAAATAATAATAATATATAACTGAACTTTGTATATTTATAAATAATTATTTTATTTCAATCTTGGAGAAATATTAAGGACTTACTAGTTAAACTATTAATACATTATTAACTATTAGTTAATAAAATCGGTTAAAATAATGAATAGCTTCTTTGTAGTAAATATTTTTAGTGACTGTGGTCTTGTAACTGATGTGCTAAATATATTAAACTGAAATGATATGCCAGTTATGTTATTCTGATGAACCTTTGTTAATAAAATTAAGATGTTAGGATCGCTCACCTAAGTCCTTGTTGCAGTGAACGATTTTTCGATCGGCTTTCAACTGAGATGTCATAAACAGAATAGTTCCTTTTGCAACCACGCCGCTTCCCAACACTATCACAAATACTAGCAGATAGACGACAGCTTTCGTTACTTGTACCGTCATTTCGAAACATCTTTGATTGGCCATCGAACCGGAGTCGATTTTCGGCGGTGGATTCCGAAACACGTCCCATCCTTTCGTTTCCACGACCGTTCTCTGGCTAAAAAAAAAAAACATTTAAAAAAGCAAATCAATATTCAGCGACTATAAAAGTTTCGCAATTTTATTGAAATTCGGTGAGTTTGTTTATCTCGACAGAAAAATATGTTGAAACGAAAATTACTTTCGGTTTTTGTTTGGGGAAAGAAATATGTTTTGCTGCAGGTAATTTGGGTATAAAGTAGCGTGTGAAAGGACAGTTCTGAGTTGTGTTGATAAAAAGTGAATATTTACGAAGCAGTTAATTATAATATTAGTATATAGATAATCGTCACATCGTTTTTAACAAATTTTTCTTCGGTGCATAAAGTAGTAACAGAAAAACAAATAACTTAGTTGAAAGTATTGGAGAAAATAGAAAAATCAAAAATATAGGAACAAATAAATAAATCAGAAATAAAGAAACAAATAAATAAATGTATAAATTAAAAAATGTATTTGAATAAATGAATTCGAAAAAATATTTTTATGTATAGTTGTATTTATAAAAAATTGAATTTGACAATTCTGTAAGATGACTACAAGAAAATTTGTTTATAAATTATTTTCGATTACCTTTTCATTGATACAACGTTTAAATAACGTTACAAATAGATACAGTTATTGACACCTCCAGCATGCATTATCATTCACTGTACATTGATAAGATAATAATCTAATAACACGATCGATGTGATAACGTAAAGATAACAATATTCAATCTTGATGCATTCGCTAATGCATTAATTCATGCGATCATTAATTTTACTTACAAAATTAATTATACATTTATCGATTCGTCGGATCTAAACTGCTGAAGTTTATTACTGAAATTCTCCCAACTTTCCCTGATAAAATTGAATTTATTTTGTAATATTTTAAACTATGATTACAAAATTAGTTATACATTTGTCACATATAAACTTTATTGCTGAAATCCTAAAAAAAAATTTCTCTCAACTTTCCATAATAAAATTGAAAATAAAAAATTCATCTGTTTTGAAATTTTAAAAATCATTATTACAAAATTAATTATACATTAATCATATCTAAGGTACTAATCACAAACCTAACTTAACCTAACATTTCTTACTAAAATTCTTCCAAGAACGATTCTCTCAACTTTCCCTAATAAAATTAGAAACAAAAAAAATCTACCTTTCGAAATAATTTAAACCACGATTACAGAAACATAATTCAATGAATATTTCAGAATAAGTTTCCAATGAAACCGATTACACCACAGTGCTCGTCGTAAAACGCATCCACTGTAACCGCAGCCTTAGAAGAAAATGATTATTTACTTCGGTAATATTCGCAGCTTATCTCGGAACGCGAAGTTCGAGCTGAAAAACGACCTTTTCACACTTTGCTCGAGTAAAAAACCTGAATGTTTGCCAATGTCATGGTTGTTTTGCATGTGTCACATACCTCTCGCCATAATCTTGACCCATTGGTGTACTCTCGCCATCGGAAAAATCATCAGCGCCCGCCATCGCTGCTCCCCCTGGCATCATTCCATTTTGTTGCTGATTTTTCGACATTCTGCCAACAAAAAATTATTTATAAATATACCATGTATATTTATTAATCTACCCTAACCTAAGCATATTTATTTATTAACCTAAGCTAACATAATCATATTTATTAATCAACTTTTTGTACTCCTTAATTGATTTTACCTAAAAACTCCTTCATTTACAAAATAGATCAAAAAAGGGGTTGTAACTAAAATGTATTGTAACAAGGTGGAGTATGTGATAAATACAATATATTTACATATATTTTTCATTTTATAAGTAGTAAATAAATGAAAATATATATATTTAAACAATTTATGTGAATTGTTTATGAGATCCAAAAGAAATGTGATATCGATACTCGAATAGGATTGCAAAGGGTTAATAATTCGAAACAAGAAAATTAAACTGAAGTAAAACTAAACTAAAATGAAACAAAAGAAAACTAAACTAAATTAAAATCAAACAAAACTAAAACTAAATTAACTTACATAAAATTAAACTAAACTAAAACTAAACTGAAATAATCTAAACTAAACTAAACTAACTTAACTTACAATTAAACTAAACCACACTAAAGTAACCTAACTTAAAATTAAACTAAACTAAAACTAAACTAGACTAAACTAAACTAAACTAAACTAACCTAACCTAACCTAACCTAAAATCGAGCTAACCTAAACTAACCTAACTTAAAATTAAACTAAACTAAACTAACCTAACCTAAAATTAAACTAAACTAACCTAACCTATCCTAAAATCGAGCTAACCTAAACTAACCTAACTTAAAATTAAACTATACTCAACTAACCTAACCTAAAATTAAACTAAACTAAACTAACCTAACCTAAAATTAAACTAAACTAAAACTAACCTAATCTAAAACTAAACTAATCTAATATTAAATAAAACTAAAACTAAACTAAAACTAAACTAAAACTAAACTAAAACTAAACTAAAACTAAACTAAAACTAAACTAAAACTAAGATAAAACTAAACTAACCCAAACCATCATTTTACGTTATTTAAAAATTCGCATTTATTAACTACCAATAAACAATCATCCAGAAAATAAACGTGAGAGTAAATTTCAGTCGCAAACAAGTGTGAGACCGGTTTTCACTGTCAATATCAAAGAAGTTATTAAATTAACGACGATTCGAACGCGAGCAGAGATTAGATAAGATCGATTGTAAAATAGATAAGCATAATTTTTACAATAAAACGCATACTTTCACCATGAGGCAATACATCGAAAATTTGATGTGTCGTTTAATTGTTCTCTTACGATCTATGATATTTCTCTCAACTGTTTAATATTTGAAATCGAATTATCTGTGTCTGAAACTGTTTTTGTATGAATAATTCAATATGAAGCGTAATATCGGATTGTTTGGAAGAGCAACAAGTAGAGCAGAAAGCGTGAATTCTTCTCGTACGTGCAAAGTTACTTTCCACGTATTAGAAAGGTTGAGTTAACAAATATGCGGCAGTAAATCATCGTCATTCGATAAATATTGAAGAGCTGTTTCTAACGCTTCTATTGATTCTTTCGCGTCGATGCGTCATTCTGCTTCCGTTTAGTTTAATGTCCTTATGGTTATTTTCTGTCGAACACATCTGTTTTTGTATTATGAGGTTTTATAGTGTTAGAATTCTTGGATTTTTTTTAAACTTTAGAGTATTATGATTGTAGGATTATTACAATTTTAGCATAATACAATTGTAGGGTTTTTGAACATTTTTAGTAGAGTATTACAATTCTAGGGATTTTTTGAATTTTACAATTTTACAATTCTGGGGTTTTTAAATTTCAGAGTAGGTTATTATAATTCTAGGGATTTTTTGAATTTTACAATTCTGGGGTTTTTTAAATTTTAGAGTAGAGAAATCTATAAAATCTTACATAATCTGAAATCTATAAAATCTATAAAAAACTTACATAATTCCTGCCACAATCGTCAATTACACTGTAGCATATTAATTAAAAAACATTTATTCTAATAAAACAGAAACAGTAAATCAAACTAGTAAGTTCAATTTCACAAATATTCTAGATCACACAACAGCGTAATTTTGTTATTAGAAAAAACAGCAAAGCTAATTCTAACATCGCAAAATTGAAAATCAGCATACTTTTCCCACCTGTGTACACGCGTTTATCTAGAAATCGCGGAAGAATTCGATGAACTAAAAAAAAAGGAGAAGCGGCAAAAAAAAAAGCAACGTAAGAGTAGAAAACGATAAGAAAGCAGGCATGTAGAACGTGCCTTTTGGCGTATAAAAAAGAAAGTTGAGTAATGAAAAGAAACTCCGATTGCAAGCACAACGTAACTATCGTACAAAAGGTAGGAATTGTCTGCGAAACTGATGAATTATCGCATTTCTCTGGCACGGTGAACGTACAAAATCACAGTGCCGGTGTAAAATTCTATTCGACGAAATAAGTAGCGGCGATGGAGCAAACGCTGTGTAACGGATCAGTTGCTAGACTTTCTAAGTTCGTTGTTGATCGTCAGGTTTAACAAGTTGTTCTCCTGCTAACTAGCCTAATATGGGACACATTTCTTCAAAAAAATTTAACTCTCCTTAAAAAACTTTTTTTTTTTAATTTATCTTGCAAATATTTGAAAATTTTGATGTACTTTCAAGTATTCTGATTTATGGAAAAATATACTGAATTTGTTAATTAACACTGAAACCATCATAACCGGTTATATGGCCGTTTTATAATTTTCTCATTTTAAGTTACAAAATTTGTTATGGTGGTTTTCTTCAAATTTAGTTCATGTACTTTTCAAGTATTCTGATTTATGGAAGAATATACTGAATTTACTAATTAACACTGGAACCGCCAAACCGGTTATATGGCCGTTTTATAACTTTCTCATTTTAAATTACGAAATTTGTTATACTGGTTTTCTTGAAATTTAGTTGACATTTAACGAAAATTAATGTGTATACTAATTTATGTTTTATCGTTTGTTTATTTATTTTTAATTTTGAAGCAAGTATGTATTATACGCTGTTAGATAGAGTGCTATATAATGAGTTAAATATTATTAATTATTAAACAGAAACGAAAATAATATAAATATTAGGTAGGTATGTGGATTTCTTGGGTCACCAGAATTCTTGGAATACACAAATTTAAAAATTCCTAAATAGATCCTCAAGTTCCTAATTCCTCAAATCCCTAGATTCATTAAGTTATATATCTCCAAATTTCTAGATCAGCAAATTTTTAAAATCCTAATTTTCAAAATTCTGCATTCCTCAAATACTTAGCTCTACAAATTTCTATCTCCCCAAATTCTCAAGTCAATAAATCCTTTAATCCCCAAATTTAAAATTCCCCAATTCCTAAATCTTCGAATTCCTGTATTCCCCTAGCTTCACAAACTTCTATGTCCCCAAATTCTCTATGTTTCCAAATCTCTACGTCAACAGATCCATAAAACCTCAAATTTCAAAATGCCCAATTTCCTAGACCCCCAAATTCTTGCATCCCCACATTTCCACAACCATGTCAAACATTTATCAGCCCATGACTGCGACTTTCATGAATTTGATAAATGAATATGGTATCATATCCAATATTATGTATCCATATATTATACATAACATAAATCCATATATTATATTCCAACTTCATAAATTGGATATATTACTTCAGTATCGTAGTTTACGTGGGCCGATAACTTCATACGCTCCGCCGTTGCGTTGACTGCCTTAAAGCGGTTGAAAATTTGATTAGGTAGTATCTTTAGTTTGAACAAATCTTATCAAAAATCTTGCCGAATATTTTCGCAATATTTTGTTACGTTTATTGTCCATAGTTCCAGGTTGATACGAGTATTTTCGATCGGGTACGCGAACAAATTCTTAACAATGTAGATCAGATTCGTATGAAAATTGAAGCGTCCGCCATATTAGCTGACATGGCAGTCAAAGTTAAGTGTATAAAGTCAACTTGACGTTAGGTGGGTAAAATGTTATCGGTGTGCACACTACGATGCCGAAGAAATAGATTTCGTATGCTCGATTTGGGAAAATACAGGAAAAATAAGTTTCAGTTTATCCGTTGTTCAACAAGACCGGTAATAGCAACTTTCAGAGGTTCCATATTTGGAAACGATGACATTAGAATTGTTAAGTAACTTCGAGGTCTTCGTTATTCAACGATGCACGTAAGTGTTAAACTCCATACAACGGTATCTATGAAAATGATTGCACTCCGCTGTTGAGGTATTTGCAATTTAATCGAAACACTTCGAAACTTTCTGCAACGTATTTCACAAATATGCGGTTGCTCAAGATCAATTGATTTCAAAGATAATCGGATAAAACGCACATAGGAAATAAAATATGATGCTAATGATTTTTAGAGGCTGAAGATTTCCTGTTAGGTTATGGCGTTTCTTCTGGAAAAGTCTTGCACGAGTCTTGCGAAAGATCTGTTAATTAACGATTCGCTGAGACCCGATATAATATGTTCTAGATCTAGGTTTCTGCAATTATCTGTACTATTACCTGCAAGGAATTCGAGTTATTAAATCGTAGTGAGAACAGTCCTTTACTTTTATGAAAATTTATATTTATGGGAGAGACGTTGAAAATTAAACCAGTTAGACAAAGAATGTTTAAATTATTAGTTAAATAAAATGTTTAAAATATTCTCCAATCATCGATCAACCACTTTCTCACAAATTATCTATCAAGTTTCACATTTAATATTCGTATCCAAATACAGACACCTTAAAAGTCTTAATGCTAAAATTAGGACAACCAGTTCCCTTCAAAAACCGGAAACAGAAAATAAATTATTTCTTATCTGAACATGCAGTTTCAGAAAATCGTTAAAATAATTAATCACCGATTCGTCGAAGTGTGGCTTTAAATGTTCGAGCATTAAACGATCGATATTTCTTCTCGATTCAATGAACGATTCGCTTTCACAAATTGGCTGCACACGTTGGAAGTTTTAAAACCGAAACGAAACACGATGTTGAAATTACAAACGTCTGACCTTCTAACGAATCGAGATCAGAGGGAGTTGAAAGGAAGAAAACGAGGAATAAAGGTACAAAGAATCGTGGAAATCCGCTACAACTTCAATTATCATTATTGGTTCACCTTTCGACTCATGCTTTATGGAACGAAAGGGAAAAAAAGAGTAACTGTGATCATTCGAGATTAAAGCTTTAGATGCTCGTCAATTTGCATAAATTACAATTCGACATTTTCTTTAAGTTCAACAGTTTTCGACTGCGTTTTAATTTACATAATTATCCGGTCATTTGTAAGATTTAGTAGGTTTCTAATTTACCTGACGATTGGTCGAGAATTAACAATTTATCGATTAATGTTCTGTAATTAAGATTTAACTCTAAACCTACTGTTGTGTAATATGTACTTTATTTATTTATTTATTCAGATTCAATTGTAAAAATTAGCTTGACTAAATTCAGTTATGCAAATTTGCTTGACCACATTCAGTTATATAAATTAGTTTGTTCAGATTCAATTGTACTAATTAGTTTGACTAGATTTGCTTATACAACTTAATTTGACTATATTCAGTTACAAATTGCTTGATCATATTCAATTATATAAATCAGTTTGACCAGGTTCAATTATACTTTGCGTGACCATATTGAATAGTACAAATTAATTTAACCAGACTGAATTATACAAATTAACTTGACCCGACTCAGTTATAGAAAGTAATTTGTATAAATTCAGTATTCCGTTCAGAACAAAGAAGGGTGAGGTCGAAAGAGTATGGAAACAGAGGATACAAAGAGCACAGCGAGCGGTGTCGAGAGGGTGAAACCGAGGAATGAACGAATCCGTGACGTGCCCCGAGGGCAGCAACCGACATGGCGAGTTGCAGTGGACGTCCTTGCTATGTTATCTTTCACGGTTCGTTCCCTTTCACTTTCATTGTCCAGGAACCAGAAAGCCCAGACCTCTACGAACAAAGATACGCCTTCGCCTTCTCGCGTTGTCCAGGCGAGATCGAAACACCATGAAGAGCTATGCTCTCGCCTCCGCCTTCTTCGTTTTTTCTTCATTCTGCCCTATTTCGTCGCTTAATAACTCATTCCCCTCCATTACTTTCAACAATTACGTCTAGCGGAAACTGTTGCACACTCGGTCATTATTTTTAGATATCATAAATTTTTATTTATTTTTTATGCATTAATGCTAGATTATCAAGTTTAGGTTACTTTACGGGTATATTAAATAAAATTGTCCTTTGACATTTTATTGTATAACTGAATTTGGTCAAGCTAAGTTATATTGAATCTGGTCAAACTAATTTGTACTATTGAATATGGTCAAGCAAAGTATAATTGAATCTGGTCGCACTAAACTAAACTAACCTAACCTAAAATTAAACTAAACTAAACGAACCTAACCTAAAATTAAACTAAACTAAAACTAACCTAACCTAAAATTGAGCTAACCTAAACTAACCTAACTTAAAATTAAACTAAACTAAATTAACCTAACCTAACATTAAAATAACTAAACTAACCTAACTTAAAACTAAACTAAACTAAATTATCCTAACCTAAAATTAAAATAACTAAACTAACCTAACTTAAAACTGAACTAAACTAAAACTAAACTAACCTAACTTAAAACTAAACTAAACTAAAACTAAACAAACCTAACTAAAAATTAAACTAAACTAAATTAACCTAACCTAAAATTAAAATATCTAAACTAACCTAACTTAAAACTAAACTAAACTAAATTATCCTAACCTAAAATTAAAATAACTAAACTAACCTAACTTGAAATTAAACTAAACTAAAACTAAACTGACCTAACTTAAAATTAAACTGACCTAACTTAAAATTAAACTAAACTAAATTAACCTAACCTAAAATTAAATTAAACTAAAATAAGTAAAACCGATAAATGAGTAATATCGACAATTATTAATATAGAAATCTTGAAAGAAATCAGCAAACTTTTCAACTGAAAAATTTTAAGATTGATACCTAAAAAAAGGTAAAAAAGCAAACCTAACCCTAAGTGTTAAGAGTTAATAAAATTAAAAAAGAAAGTGCTATAAACGTTAAATATAAACGTCCATAATTCTAGGGTTAAATATAGAGAATTAGAGTTGGTTCGCGAAAGGGTTAAAGCACACAGAGGAGTTCAAACAATTCCATGACTCATAGGACAACGGCCTTAAGACGAAAAGTGGTAGCCTAGGGAGTAGAAACACCATAATAATGGGCCGTGCAAGCCTGTGGTATTCCAGCGGCCATATTGGCGACGTTTATGCATACGAGTGTAACTTACGAGCGAAATAAAATACGAGAAGAATAGACCGTACGCTTGATAAGCTTCTCGAGAACGTTCTCCTCGTGTTTTTATAGATCTCCCTCGGGACTTTCGACGGTGCTCTGCTATTCCAAGGACGATTTCTTGATATTACGAGATTCGATCGTATGGCACTGCCATATGGAAGCATATTCAACGAGTTATATTCAACGTAGTGTTTTACCACTGACTACAAGTTTATATTCTTGATTTTACAACGTGACTCTTTGAACTCTTAATTTATCTATTTTTTTTTCATTGTCCAAATTATTGATGTGTTGACATAGACATTTATTTATAATTTTATACTAATGATATGAATTGCAGAACTGAAAATTAATGTATAATTATATTCAGACGCTGAAGTACTTCTGTATTTGTTATTGTAGAAATACAATTTTTAATTGGGGAAATATAGAAAATTGGCAATTTTGTGAACACAATTATATCATTTCGCTTACTTTGCAGATTTAGGAGATTGGAGTTTCAAATTTTTAATATTGTAAATTTAGAATTTTGGAAATTTTGTAGTTTTGAAATTTAGACATTTGGAAATTTAGAAAATGGTCAATTTAGAAATTTGACAATTTAGAAAATTGAAAATTTAGAAATTTGGTAATTCAAAATTTCAGAAATTCCAAAAGTTATAAATTCAGATGGAAATTTGATGATTTAAAAATTTAAAAATTAAAGAATTTGATAATTTAAAAACGTGGAAATATAGCAATTTAAAATTTGAAAGTTTGACATTACCACCGATAAATATCATGTCCTCACAACCATCTCTTTTTTCGTACTCTAAATATATCTCTGAAACGTTTGAAGTGATTCTCTTCATAATTTGCATATTTATTCTAAACGTACGAAACTAGTTCTTCAAGTACAATTCCTTTGTTCTGACTCATATATTTTTTTCCCTGAACGTAAATGTGAATCATTTTTTTTGTATCTTTAACAACTCTTTGTCTCCTGAATTTTAATTTAACAAAACTTTAATATTTCGACAATTTTCAAATTTTCAAAATTATTCTTTTATTATTTCATCTTTTAATTTTATTCTTTTATTATTATATTTTTTAGTTTCATTCTTCTATTATTTAATTCTTTAATTCTATTCTTTTATAATTTTATTCCTTAATTTCATTTATCTACACAAAGTAAAGTGGTCAAGCCACATATTAACGCGTGGAAAACTCGTTTGAAACTGTTGACAATTTCCGCAATAAATAAACAGCAGTTAGATAAAATGTCTGTACATTTTATTACAATATGGCAGCGTGGAACATTCTATTCGATCGGTAGGTGTAACGCGACATTTAAATCGTTGTCATCGGTGTCACAGCTACAAGGAAGCAGTACCGTTATCTTTTTTTCTGCTGAATAATCGAATGCCTCCCGCAAGCAACCGATCAAACAAGTATTCAAACATACGAGTCATTTATTTCGAAGGTGAGGACCATTCTTAAAGAAAACGAAGATAACGATGACAACAGATGAAACTTAATACAATATTTATATCTGTGAGCAATCTGTAGTGAACATAATTGAAATTCCTTGATATTTGGACGAAGATTTGGCTGATAAATGATATTGGAAAGATTATTTTGAAAATGGGCGACCTTAGGTTGAAATTATTTTTAGTTTAATGTGTTACGGTAAATAAATGCAATATTTAATCTTCAAATACAATATTTAATCCTCAAATGCAATATTTAACCCTCAAATGCAATATTTAACTCTTAAATCCAATATGGAACCTTCAAATGCAATATTTAACTCTTGAATACAGTATTTAACCCTTAAATTCAATATTTAATCCTCAAATGCAATATTTAACCTTCAAATGTAATATTTAACCCTTGAATACAGTATTTAACTCTTAAATGCAATATTTAACTTTCAAATGTAATATTTAACCCTCAAATGCTATATTTAACTCTTAAATCCAATATGGAACCTTCAAATGCAATATTTAACTCTTGAATACAGTATTTAACCCTTAAATTCAATATTTAATCCTCAAATGCAATATTTAACCCTCAAATGCAATATTTAACTTTCAAATGTAATATTTAACCCTCAAATGCAATATTTAACTCTTAAATCCAATATGGAACCTTCAAATGCAATATTTAACCCTTAAATACAGTATTTAACCCTTAAATTCAATATTTAATCCTCAAATGCAACATTTAACCCTCAAATGCAATATTTAACCCTCAACAGCCACATTTAATCTTCCAACGCAACCCTCCACCATCAAATCCAAAATTTAACCCTTAAACATCTCTCAATAACAAGAAACAAACTTGCTCCACAAAACAAACAGCTAATATCCCCATAAAGTGTCTTCTACTTAATCGAACTCTCACGTAATCGAACATTATCATAACGATACAACTGGATCATTGAACAGAGAAAGAAAAAAAGAGTTCAATGTACGACGAAAACAATGTTTCTTAAATCGAGTATCGGAATTGGGACACCGTGTAAGAGCCAGAACAGTTAGGCGACGGCCATTTTAGAGAAATTGTTGAGAAACTATGTTACACTTTAACCTTTTTTTCGGTGTTCGATTCGTTTCATTCTTTTTGGTCTCAGAGAATCTTTTTAGTATCGACTGCTCGATTATCAGAGATTTATTTTACATTTGCTCTTAATAGATTAAGATTTAAGTTAGAAAGATTTAGAAAGTGGGATTATTTTGTTACTAGGAAAACCTCCTTCATTTATATTTTATTTAATTTGTATTTAATTTCTCCAATTTATATTTTTTTAATTTCTACTTAATATCTCCAATTTATATTTTTGTAATTTATATTTAGTTACTTTAATTTGTATTTTTTTAATTTCAACTTAATTTCTTCAATTTGTATTTTTTAATTGAAATAAATGTGTGTTCAGTAAAATAATGAAATTCTAGAAACTTTCAATTTTATTTTGTTGAAATAATTTTGAAAGATCAAGGAAATAGAATTTAAATAATGTAATTAATTCTCTCAATGTTAAATCTATCATAATTAAACAGCTCATTATCAAACCCTAATATCAATTATTCCATCATTGAATTTTTCATTATCTACCATTTCATTTCCAATCACTGACTTTGAAAAATGCTACAGTACTTCAAAACGTTTATTAACATCTGAGATTTGCATCACAATTTTATTTGAATTATTTGATCGATAATTTTCATAGCAGTGCATAAGCTTGCACCTGCGGTACTTCTAAATGGATCGTTTTGAATAAATGAAATCGATGAAGCAATTATTTCAATGTCAATTTTACGGCTTACACGAAGGATAGTGTGATTGCAGATTATATTTGACCTTGTTATCGGTGATAACAGTGTTAACTTGTTACTACTGCTGCACAAAGCTTGCTTGTTCGCGCTGATTACAGGAAAGTTTCAGGTTTTAATTAGTTCTTCATCAAAATAACTTTATCAAAGAGTGGCTGATTGGTTTTTGAAGGTTATATAGTACCCTGGATTTGCATACTTTTGTACTGCCTTAACCTTTGTACATTCAAATTTTTGTTCCTTGTGAAATTGTATTTTACTTGATGAAGATATTCCTTCAGCTTCTTTAATCACTATTTAATGAAATAATATTTTACTTGATGAGTATATTCCTTTAACTATACTTTTATTTATTATTTACGTAAAATGAGGTATTTTTAATTTATTATTTACTTCAAGATGAAATATTTTCGAAAATAAAAATAATTTGGTATGAGTTCATTTAGTATTATTTTATTTAATTTAACTTAATTTAGTATAACTTAATTAAATATAATTTAATTGAATAAAATGTAATTCAGTATAATTTAGTACAATTCAAATTATTTTAACATAATTTCACCAAATGCAATGAAATAATTAAATTAATCCATAAATAACATCACCACCATGTATCAATTCTTACACTACGCAATACAAGGCCTCGTACTTTTACTCGCAACAAGATTCGTGTTAATCGTCCTTGTGCAGCAAAATCAGCATCCGCGAATTTAATTTTTCTTTCCCTCCGCTCGAAACAGAAACAAAAACGAGAGGACCGTAAAATGGTTGTCGAAATGCATAAGTAGCAAAACCGGAACTGGAATGTCCTGGCCGGGACCTTCACCCCAACCTTGGCCGCTAGAAAAAATAGAGGACAACGATTCGTTGGACTCGCGAAGAATTTCAGCGATGTTCCCGCAAATGAATCACCGGACCAAGAAAAGAGAAACAGTTTCGAAGAAAAAATGCATTAATAGGGAGAAAGGAATGACCTTGCATCGGAGGATATTTCGAATCGATTCGATGGTGAGAACGAACGCGTGTAACCGAGTACAGTCGACAGAAAATCTGTGCTCTTTGGGGGAAATATGATAAGCGTGGGACGAAAGAATTTACGCTCGTCGAGTTTCAAGGATTTTTGAGAATTTGAAAGTTTCAAATGTGGATTGTGAGTTTGAGAGATTGGGAAGTTGGATTTATAGGGATTTTGAAGGTTTGGAATTAGAAAGTGTATGAATATGGAAATCTAGGGATTTTTTAGTTTTGGAATTAGATCTATCGATATTGAAATCTAGGGATTCTGTAGGTTTGGAATTAGATATATGGATATGGAATTCTAGGGATTTTGTAGGTTTGGAATTAGGAGGTCTATCGATATGGAAATCTAGGGATTTTATAGCTTTGGAATTAGAAGGTGTATGAATATTGAAATCTAGGGATTTTTTAGGTTTGGATTTAAAAGACCTATGGATATGGAAATCTAGGGATTTTTAGGTTAAGAATTAGGAAATCTATGGGTATGGAAATCTAGGGATTTTGTGGTTTAAATGTTTGGAGATCCATGGATATAGGAATCTAGAGATTTAACAGTTTAGAGGTTTCATCATTTACGAATGTAGGAATCTAGGGATTTAGAAGTTTAGAAGTTTCATAACTTATCAATATAGGAATCTGGGGATTTGACACTTTAGAAGTTTGATAATTTTGGAATATAGGAATATGGGAATTTGAAAATTTGAGTATAATAATAATAATAATAATAATAAATATATTCGAAATCAACTAACACTTCCTCCCACTACTTTCAAATATGTCCCCAGATTTGCGGACGTTGACCACTTACATTTGTATTGAAACTATACAAATAAATAATTAATAAGTAATATTTAAATCAATTTTATATGCATTAAATTTTTGCCTCGATGAAGGTTAAAATTTGGACAAAAACTTGTTAATAATTTTCATAATTGGGAAACAAACTAGAGACTACATTTCACTCGACTGTACGCAGAAAGACATATTCCCGTCATGATTAACCGGTTTCAAGCATAGCATCGTTATTTCTTTGTGAATCAACATTTTTCCCGCGTATCCGCCATCGCGCTTCCTTCTTTAACCTAACACTCTAATGGGTTACTATGTCTCTGGTGATTCCCACGCGATGTGATTCACCTGTGACTTTGTCATCTTCGATCGTTGCCTTCTGGAATCGAATCACCTTGACCGAATCAAAAAATCCCGCGATTTTTTAGAAAGCCACAATCGTTGAACCACCGATTTCATTCGAACTTTGCGTAATTTATAAATGACACTAAAATATTATAATTCTGAGTGATCGTAGTATGCAACTCTACGAAATAAGAGAAATTTTTATGTTTAAAGTAAGTTCAACGGGAAAGCTACGTATAATGCAGTCTTAATACAAAATTGACAATATATGAAGTCTAGTTTTTTAATGAAATTAAGTGAAATTAATTTTTTTATTTAGACAAAAGTGTTTCTATCGAATCAGATTATGTATTAAATAAGATAAATATTTCTGTGTAATTGTTTATTTTATTTCTTCTCTTTTATTATTTTTCTCCCTGTTTTTTTTTTAACTGTTACTATATTTGCTTCTTTATATTTATTAAATTTTGATTCTATATTGTACACAAACAGTATTGTTATGTGACTCAAACTTTATTAATATGACGTTCTCCGTGACATTTACATTATACTAACTAAATAATAGTTTCATAGGTTGCTTTAAGTAAATATACTTGGTTACAAGTGCGATTACTAATTCAATATGATGTCATGAATAACGTAATCTATTACTGAACTATTCGCTGAATACCAACATGCAATTAAATGTGAGAAAAAGCGGATTTTCATTGAGTATATTGGCGTCGATTAAGTAATTAACCTTTTACACTAACGTTATAGAGTAAAAGTGACGATACTGATATATTGCAAACATATTTAAAATAGTTTAAAGAACGTATTTTAAACGTGACAGTTAAACTAAATTTTCAATTATTTCTTTTTTCTTTTTTTTTTTGAAATTATTATTCTTTTAATACTCATACGTAATAGAATCATATACATAATGTATAATTTTCTTATCATATATAATCTTGCACTCATATGTATAATTTTATAATCATATTCTTCTAAAAATTAAAATCATACTTCAAGCAGAACATACAACAAATGAATTTTCAATGCAATAAAAATAATTTATAAAATATTTTTCCATTCCAGTAACTATTTATTTGTAGCAAAAATTTCAAAATGAAATTTGCGAAGAAAAAAATGTTATTCGCAGATAATTTCTAATATAAACAATTCATAAATTAAAAAACTCAAAAGTTCAAAAATTAGAAATTTAAAAATTCAAAAGTTTACAAATTCTAGTTCAAAAGTTCAAAAGTTCAAAAATTCCAAAGTTGAAGAATTCAAAAGCTACAAAATTCCACAATTCGCCAGTTCAAAAATTTAAAAGCTCAAAAGTTCAAAAGTTCCAAAATTCTAAAATGGAAGAATTCAAAAGTTCAAAAGTTCAAAAGTTCAAAAATTCTAGTTCAAAAGTTCAAAAGTTCAAAAATTCTAGTTCAAAAGTTCAAAAGTTCAACAATTCAAAAACTAAGAACTTTAAAAGTTCAAAAGTTCCAAAATTCAAAAATTGCAGAATTAAACCAAGTAAACGATTAAATAGTAAAAAGCTAAAATACTATAAACAATAAAAAATACAAAATCTTAAATAACTTCATCTTGCTTGTATTTTTCCTTCCAAGATAACACAACAAAAATAATTTTCCATTAGGGAATATACTCCGTTTTTAAATATCACTCAAACAACGCCCTCCTCTAATATCAAGCTATTATTTCTTCGAAGTATCCAATATTGTTACAATTCGGAAATATTACATCGATTTACCTTTCTGATCTTAATCACTTAATCCGTTCGTGGTCACCTCCTCCAGATTATGAAAGAGGAAACAAGATTCTCGGAATGATCAATAAAAAGACGATAAGATCCAGTGTTAGAGTGAAGTAACATTAAAAGCTGTCCTACATCCATCGGGCAATATTGCCGGTGAATATATCCTATTTCAATGAAAAAATCGATGTAATTAGATACAATTTTTATTTGAGAATCACTGACTTCCTTGCAACGATACTATCGAAGTTACTGAACCTGCAATGACGTGTTATAACTTATGAAAAAAATAACTGCAAAAACTTGTATACTACGCGTATAATTTATTCTCTGTAATGTAAATTGATTGTGAAAACATTAGAAATTCACTTATTTCCTGTATTGTACATTGATTGTGAAAAAAGTAGAAATTCACTTATTTCCTGTATTGTAGGTTAATTGTGAAAAAATTAGAAATTCATTTTTGATTAATGGAAATAATTTTGACGTTTAAAATAATGCATTACTGAATTTATTTTTAATGGTAACAATATACAACTGGATTATTATTACTTAAAAATGAGGAAAGGAAAAATTGCTTGAAAAATTAAAAATATTTTTTAATAACAATCAAGAAATAATTTGTTATTAATAATAATTATAAAGATTAGTATTTAAGTTGGAACTCGAGAAATAATTTAAGTATATCCATAAAGAAATAATTCAAATAATTACTAAGAGAGAAAATAATTTAGAAAATGAATAACGGAGAAACAATTTAATAATTTTCCCGAGAAATATAAAAGTTGCAAACATAGTTATTAATCATTGCACCGTGCTTTCCAAGAAACTGCAAAAACCTACAAAACTATTTCTCTATGACACCATCATTGTTTACCGATCTTTTGATAGCAGATAGGCGCCCGCTATCTGCTTCTAAAAAAAAATTTCCGGCAAAGACCTGAATAGTTTAACGATTACAGTCATCCAAAAAACAAAAAATGTGGTTTGAAATATTTCTCTTTCTGCAACTTGTTAAAGTTGTACAACTGAGGTGACAAGATCGCGATGCAAGAAGATAACGATGATAACGATCGCTGACAATGCCTTTATACTTATTGTTAGATATAAGTCAAGTTTGTATTGACCTTCAGTACTAAAAATAATTGTTGTTTTACTTATTGTTAGAGTATACTACAGTAAAGTCTCGTTATAGGCGAGTTCTTCAGATCTAAACTTTCGCTTATATCGTGTAGTTCCTACATAGAAAAACGAGCGAAGAATACGTCTGAACCGAACATAAACAGTAACATACCAGTGGGACAATCCTAATGTAAGAATAAAACTTTATTTTTCATTTTTTTCTTACGAAATTTTTATCAACATATTTGTGACATTTTCCTGATTAAAATGAGACCAGACACGATGTAATTTAAAACATGTTTATTTGTAATTTCAAGCTTTTATATCGAGGTTTTATTGTAGTAAGATTCGCAGTAAACGGACGAGTGACACGTCGGGTAACTTCGTTACTCTTCGTTGCTATTCGGATCACGTGATACGTCTGACAGTCGAAATCGTAAACTTCTACAGCTGAAATGTCTAAATAAGTTATCACAAGTAAATATGTCCCGAATAACGTCGTGGTTGGTCTCATTTTAATCAGGAAAATGGCACGAATACGATGAAAAAGGTTGTATAAAAAAAG
This sequence comes from Megachile ligniseca, assembly GCA_945859555.1. Taxonomy (NCBI): domain Eukaryota; kingdom Metazoa; phylum Arthropoda; class Insecta; order Hymenoptera; family Megachilidae; genus Megachile; species Megachile ligniseca. The sequence continues at coordinate 6,845,577 of OX243792.1, forward strand.
GAGTGAAAATAAAAAAGTTAGCAACATATTACTATTGTAAAGAACACAACAGGTCTGATCTTTGCAGTCTGCCACAATCGCAACGTTTTTTCCACTCGTTATCCTCTGTAATTTAATCCAAATTATATCATGTTTAATCAGAAAAAATGTGACAAATCTGTTGGTAAAAGGTTGATAACATAAAAATGAAAAATAAAGTTTTATAATTGTATTAATATTGTCTCACGCGTACTGTGATGTTTCTACCAATGATGGAAATTTGTTCGCTTATATCGTGTAGATTATTTTCGTTTATATCAAGACTATACTATAAACTAGTTCTGTACATGTAGAACTAAATATCAGACGAAACATGTATAGCTAGAAAAATGATTCGTGATTCGTTCGATATCATTGAAAGAGATAATAAGAAATGTTATTACAAAGAAAAGCTTGTTCATTCGTGATAAATGCTTTTTCTGTAACAACATCAGTCAAGGACTGGAAGATGAGTCAGTTTCATTACGCACTTTAGATGTTTAGATAAATAAAATATGACGTTTCGTAAGATTCTTTCAGTATCTAAGATTGCGCTTTTGTAGTTTACAATTTCTTGTTATTTATTGGTCGGGACGTAATAATGACTTGCAAAATTAATTTATTATCCAAATTAAGTTTCTAACTTCTTGCGTTTCCAAATTTCTGAGATTTTAGGTTTCTAGATTTTTAGATTTCCAATTTTGTACGTTTTTACATTTCTAAATTTCCAAATTCCTGTACTTCTGAATTCTGAAATTTTTAAATTTATACAATTCTAAATTACTAGATTTATATATTTCTAAATTTTCCAATTTTTAAATTATTCGAATTTCTAAATTACCAAATTCCTACATTTCCAAATTTCTATATTCCCAAATTCCTAAATCCCCAAATTCCTAAATCTCCAAATTCCTCCATTACCAAATTTCTACATTTCCAAACTCCTAAATCTCCAAATTCCTAAATCTCCAAATTATTAAATCTCCAAATTCCTAAATCTCCAAATTCCTAAATCTCCAAACTCTTAAATCTCCAAATTCCTACGTCCCCAAATTCCTAAAACTCCAAATTCCTAAATCTTCAAATTCTATAATCTTGAAGTTACATGACTTAAAATTCTATATACATAAAAATTTGATATTCTTTAAATCTATAACTCCATAAATTAAAAAATGTACCCACCAAAAATAGTATTACTCAAGTACAGTCTTCTTCTCCCCACTATTTCGATATTTTTAATATTACAAAATTACATCACTTCATTTTATGAAAAAGTAAAAATGATCTGCAACGATCAATTTTCTAATAAGACACTGGTAAACGTGTTAATATTAATTTATTCGTTGCTACTATCTACCGACCTACAATCACTTCTAGGAATAAATACCTGAACGTGTTCAATATTATTAAATATTGATACATCTAATACTAGCAAAACACTAGTTACACCTATAACTGATTGTAAATATACTTTCTAAGCTCCAATTCTTGATTTCTGCTCTTAAAATGTCAGAAGACATGATTTTCTTATTATATCGATAATTGTGACCGACAGCAACACTTGTGACAACATCGACACCGCGTAACAGATGTTACCAATTATTTGATTAATCGCTTGCTTCTAATTAATAACACTATATAAATCATCGTGTATTTGATGTACTTAAATTACTTGACAAGTATTTCATTTTTAATAAACGTTATTTATGACACATATGTTACATGTGTGGACTTTGTTACAGTTATATTTGGGAAGGTTATGTTAGGTTATATTTTGGGAAGCAAAAAAATTGTGAAGAAAGAAATTGAATGATAGAACTATTTGACATCATGTTTTTTAGTGATTAAAATAAAAATACACATTAGTTTTAGGTTTGTTAATTTTAACATTCACAAATTTAAATTTTCAAATTTCCCAAATTCCAAAATTCTCAAATTTCTAAATTTCCAAATTCCAAAATTCCAAAATTCCAAAATTTCCGAATTTCCAATACTCTCAAATTTAAAAATCGTAAAATTCCAAAATTCTTAAATTTCCAAATCTCTAAATCTCCAAATCCCTAAATTTCAAAATTTTTTAAATTTCCCAGCAAACCAACATACAATAAAATTTCTCTTCCATCGCCACATTAACATCATCCTAGCCATCCAACCTAACCCATCCACTGTTACTGAATTCTACCATAAGCTCTTCCCCTAACTATACAAACTATAATAGTTTGTATAATACAAACTATTAAATATAAACTACTAAATATTACTATTACATAATTCCAGACTACTACATACGAATGACTAAAATATAATTCAAACTATCATTCCAAAACCAACGACTAAAATACTGAACCACAAGATTAGAAATAAAAACGAAATACTGTCAACAAACACGCGCTCTAAACTCGTTTCCTATCAGATAACGTTTACGCAACGTGCAATCAAAAATCGTGGCAAACGTGCAACAGCTTTCGATTAACACTAAACCTGAATCTACCAAATGATCATTTAACTTTCTTATTTTAGTCTACAAAATATGTTACGACGATTTTCTTGTGAAAGTGTTAATTTGAAATGAGGAATCCATGCATACATTAATGTGGAGTATCAAAATAATCGACATAGAGTATTATTAGAGAATTATTATTATGGATGAAATATTGGAGACGTGACATTCAAAATTTGGAACGTGTAAATTTTGAAAAACGGACGAAAACATTTGTCAGTAAGCTGTCAATTTTGATTCTAGAGTAAATAGAGTGACTGTTTCGTCAGAACGATTCATCTATAAAACTTTGACCTATTTTAAAAAAGTTTCGTTCTCTGACAAAAAGTCGTATCTCTCACAGTTTAGCTGGTGCACTTCTATACGTGAATGATCGGGTTTTATAATATGATTTATTAAAAATAAAAATACTATCTAACTTTCAAGTGTTTCAATATGGCAGAGTGTTGACCAGTTAATGTCCAGGTGTGATCCAAAGTAAAAAAAGCAGAGGCGATTACGATGCTTTGATCAAATATCGGTACGCCATTTACGGGACTTGGATGTTATATCCAAGGTATAAGTTCTCAAACCGTGGTCCTGAGGGACTGTGTTGCTATTACCGGAGAGTGAACTTTTAAAAAGTCCCGACATCAGATGATGTATGATTTTGACATATTTTATCAACACTCCCCTGAGTAACATTTACAAGGTTAAAGTCGCTATTGTTTACTAAAAAATTATTAACAAAGAAAAATTGAAAACTGAACTTCTGAAAAGCATTCACACCTTGATCTCATGTTATCAAAAACACCCCCCGAGTAATATTTACAAGGTTTACTGTTTACTAAGAAGTTATTAAGAAAGATCAAAGTTATAATGAAAGATCAATATGTACAGATGTCAAACCAGTTGGCGTGATCCAAAGTAAAAGAAACTCCCCATGAACGCTTCGTTACATTTCGGCAAATGAGAATAATGACAATAACAATTGCAGCAATTCGCACTATCTCTCGAGACGTTTGCCTGTCATTTTTCGCCTAATTGGCTCGAGCCAATACCACCGCCGGAAATACGTGCGAGGCGTCCATTTTTCTATTCCAATTGGAGCCGTAGCTCTTCTAAACGCGTGGGTCAGCCTCTTCACGCGCCAACTCGTGGGTTGACATCTGTACACTGCAATTTCCCCGGAAATCTGAACTTTGCCGTGAGCACAGTGTTTATATTAATTATTCGTTTTAGTGTTGAAGCGGACATATAGGCACGGCTCTTCCCCCTGCACCCACCCTATATAATATAACCTAACCTAATCACATTGTAATGTTGGTGCTCTGTCTTTTAGCTCTGAACCCAATAAAAATAAGTTTATTTCGTCGCACATTTTCACAATCTCTTTCCAAACAGAACTAATGCTTGAGAATGTTAGACAGTATACGTGGGTTACTCTCAGGTAATAAGTTCCTTGCTTTTTATAGAAAGAAATTCGACATTTAAGTTTGAGTATTTGAAAATTTTTTATTTTTAATAAGTTTCTTCGCTTTTGGTATTCCAAGTTGACCAACCTTAGTGAAAAAGAATCCGTACTATTACAAATACTCTTTTTCTATAATCACAGCGAATAATGTTGAAAAGTTTCATAGTTCTCATTTGTACATTTGATCCTTTCAGATATTTTTAAATGTAATAATATTATCCTCAACAAAGCTTCTTATAAATCAGAAAAAATAGAGTTTCATGATTTGAAATAGAGATCTCGCGGCAAATAAAGAAATAAAAATGCATCGCACTTTCCAAGCGTGTTACACTCTCGCCAATTAGAAGGACGAAAGTGAGAAGAAGAAGAAACAACGGGTAACGTCAGACCGTCCTATAAATATCTAATTTCCACCTCACGCCCTCGTTCGTTTTGCAATACCGTTATACGCTCGCGCGTTGTCTTGTAAAATGATCAATGAAGTCTCCTTCGTAGACGAACCACTGCTTCTCTTGACATACAAATCACATTCCCATTATTAGGCGGCGAAAGCCGAGAATTGTTATGGGGAACATTTTGTTTGTTATGGTATGGAATTGTAGGTGTTTGAAGAAGTAAGAATTTGATGGAGTAGAAATTTTGGAGTGAAGGTATGTGGAGAGGTAGGGATTTTGGAACATGGGTATTTGGGGAAATAGAGATTTTGGAATTTTAGGATGCAGATATTTGGGGATATAGGTATTTGGAGATATAGGGATTTTGAGATTTTAGAATGTAGGTATCTGGAGATATAGGGATTTTGGAATTTTAGAGTATAGGTATTTGAGGATTTTAAAATATAGGTATTTGGAGATATAGGGATTTTGGGACTTTAGAATATATGTATTTGGGGTTATAGGGATTTTGGAAATTTGGGGTTTCAGAATTATTGGATTTAGAGATTTGGGAAATTTTGGAATCTGAGAATTTGAGAAATTGAGAATTTGAGAATTTGAGAATTTGGGAAATTGGGAAATTGAGAATTTGAGAATTTGAGAATTTAAGAATTTGACAATTTGAGAATTTGAGAATTTGAGAATTTGAGAATTTGAGAATTTGAGAATTTGAGAATTTGAAAAGTTGAATAATTGAAAATTTGAGAATTTAATCCATCACATTTTACTCGATTAGCCAATAGAGATTTCTTAATAAAAGAATTAATCGGCAATTAACTGATCTAAATCTATTGGATCTTTATTTATGGTACAGTGTTTGGTTTACAACATATCAATAAACGATTTTACAGAAACGATAAGATATCACATTGTATTGTCGGCGAATTCAAACATTTGGTACTTTTGATCGTACGAAAAGATCTGTGATCTACGTTTTCAAATACCTAGATCCATAAATTACTATATCTCCAAATCTCTATATTCTCATATCCCTAGATTTTCAAGTATATTCCTAAATTCTTGTGTTTGCTTTCTGAATCAATGAATTTCTGTCTCCAAATCCCTAGATTCCCATATTTTTAAATCCTCAAGTTTTTATGTCTCCAAATCCCTAGACTCTCATATTTCTAAATCAAGTTCTTATGTCTCCAAATCCCTAGATTCACAAATACTTATGTTCCTAAATTCTTCCTGAAATTCCCTAATTTTTAAATTTCTAAATTTCCAAATTTCCAAATTTTTTAACTAAATTTGTCTTCGAATAAATTTTATTATCGAAGATAATACATAACAAAAATTCAGAAATTCAAAACCCCTAAATAAACTTTCTAAACAAACATTTTTGCTAAAAAACGCTTTCTCAATAAAAATCGACTCACTACTAAATAAAAATTAATACGAAAAAATATTCTACATTTTTCATCTATTTTTTCATCCAGACGCGATCTAATAATACCATAAGATCTGAAACTCCTTATATATCACAGAAAATAACTGGCGTCACATATGACCCATGTTACCGCTCACGCAACACATCAACACTTGACTGCACATTTGACATTTAATATCCGCACATTTTACGAATTCCAATTCCTGCCTCTTTACGTGTTTCTCTTAATAGAAATTAAATCAACCACAAATATTCCCATTCGTCAAATCACAAATGCTTTATGAATATCAGTAACACTATATCGAACATTCCCCAGACGGTTCACTGTACCCCAAAAACAGCTGTGAACCCGCGGGACCCCTCCTACGGGATCACGAAATTACGAAACCTCGTGGCTCTGATGCACAATAGAAAGTCCACAGAGAAACGAGGACTCTCTCCCGCTGGCGTCGCTCAAAATTGACCCAGAATCACCATGTGTTTCCTCGATCCATAAATCTCGATTTATCCCGAAAATCGTATCCCACACTTTCTCCCGGAAAAGAGGGAATATCACGTACCTTGGACGAAAGTGAAACCGCTTGCCAGAAAACCGATAGAACGTCGCGATTCTACGAGGTCAACGGCACGTATCTTGAACCCGTCTTTTTTCTCGATCTCATGGAAACAGAATTTCCCCGTGGGAAGAGCCGTTGACCGGTACGTGCCGTGGCATCAGGAACGTTCACCGATCGACGGCCACCGAAATCACTTGGACGCCGCGAAAATCGAGGATCACAGTCGGTCGATGACCAAGGTTCGTAATCGGCCAGGTGAAAGCCGTTTAGGTGAACGGCGAACGAGCGACTGGCTTAGCCACGATCTACCAGAGGTACCAGAAGCGATTCAGAATCCCCTCTTGCCTTCCATTCCTGTGTACAACTTTCACGACACACGGATAGAGAGCGAGTCTCTCTTTCTCTCTTTCTCTCCTCCCGCGACTTTTCTCGGCCCCTCTTCGTCAACGTCCCTTCGACGATTTCTTTCGTGTCAGCCGGACATAAGGAATGGCCGATCTATCGGAATTCGAGACCTTGCGAAATAGACACCATGGTAATTCTTACCTTCGGCAAATGGCGGACGAACTTGCCCTCTCCCTCCCTCATCAAGTTCTTCTGGTCTTCTTTGATCTTCCAATGAAAAATGAAGAGTGTAAGATGAATAGTGAAATCGATAGTAGCACTGATGGAACTAGCGAAACCAGCTGATAAATCGCTGAGAACACCGGATGAAGAACGAAATACACCGAACGATGAATAGCGAAAAATGCCAAATGATGTATAGCTGAAGACAGCGAATGATGAATGGCAATGTACACAAGGCGATAAATGGCGAAAGAAACAAAATGATGGATAGTGAAAGATACCAGATGATGGCTAGTAAGAGAACGATGATAACACTAACAGAGAATAATAACTCGTGGAAGTAGTGAAACACTAGTACCAAAATGGTGCAAAACAGCAAAGTATGAATAATGGGAGACATCGAATGATGAAGGATGAAAAACACCAAATGAACAGTGAAAATGATAACCGAACACCAAATGATAAATAGCGAGGTACTAAGTGAATAGTGAAAAACCGATAGTATCAGAAATATTTGATAGAACACTGAAATAGCACCACACAAAAAACACCAACCGAGAAGATGCTAACTGATAGAAATAAGACACCGAACAATAAATAATAAAAACTGATAGAAATTAACTGGTGGAAATTGAGAGACACGTCGATGTACAGCGGAAGACACTGACTGATGGAAATAGCGAAAGATACTAAGCGATAAAGAACTATTTCGATGGAATAGGTGATCTAACTGTTCTATCAACAGCCTTGTATGTGCAGCAACCATTATCACTGTGTGTCAGAAGCTATCGTTATCGAATTTTTAATCGAACGGTGATACGATGGACGACGAGTGTGGACTCACCTGCATCTGAATAACGCGATGATATTGAAAATGGTTTTGTGAAATATGGTGAAATTGTTCGAAGGGGAATTTGTTGAGGAAACTTGGAAATATGAAGAGAGAAAGAAAATATGAGTGAAGAATAAATTTAATTTGTATTATTAAAATATTTTATTTTGTGTATAAAATTGGGTATGAAGTATAATTATCTATAAAGTATTTTGTCTTGTATATAATTATGTATAAAATGTTTTATGTTTAATGTTATGTATCAAATATTTTATATTATTTAAAATATTTTATTTAAACTACATAAGTGCCTGTTAGTTTATTAAATGTTAAACTTGTTAATTTAATATTTATTATGTTAACTTAAGTTAATATTTAACATCTTAATGTTTAACAATGTCAAACTGTAATAAACTTATATTATATCTTAATGTGAAACAAAGTTTAACACTGCCACGTCATCCATATATGGGTGACATCTGAATTCCCATATGAGTCACCTGTATTAAGAACTTCACCTAATTAGAAATATTCTACTACTCGGAACTATTGATAGTAAATATAATAAAATATTGTGAACATATTTGGTAAAATTTATTAAAAATAAAAATATTATCTACCGCTTCATTATGCCAGTCAACGAAAGTGGTTCATACAAAAATGCAGTTTGCAAAGTTTTTTTTTTGAAATGAGTATACGTGAATGTTGTTCAATTTACATGTTGCGGTATAAGTTACAACCACGTAATTAATTGTGCGTGTAACGAAGGCGTCGATCTAAATCGCAGTCGACCTGAACTAAACGCCTTCACTGTTTCCGAGCGTTGCATTTATCTAGAAGGTCGTATTCTAACACCTTCTTAACATCTACGGATGTATTCCGATGTTCAGTTTCGTTAAAATTACTTGATACGCTATTTTATATGCTGTTTTGTTGTTCTAGATTTTATTGCATTTTGAGTTAAAATTTGTTAATTTGGCTCTCTAAAGTTGATAACAAAAATTCAATATAATGAATATTATTTGAACGTCTATAAATATAAATATAAATCAATAAAAATAAGTATGTAAATGTATAATAAATTACTAAAAATAAGTATACATATAAATATTTGTAGTAAATGAAGTAAATACATAAGTAAGAAGAAAATATACATATACATATCTACACATATAAATATACATATACAAATATTAATATGTGAACATACAGTAAATATTCTTTATTTCACTATAACAAGGAGTTCAATTTACAACAATCTTTAACACTAATTCCTTAATTAAATTACAGTAAACTTTGTGCTTACAATAAGTACATAAAAAAGTAAATTATATAAATATTGGTTCAATACAATAAATACATTGATTACGTTCATTCACTTTGGAGAAATATTGCAATATACGTACATTTCTAAATATTCATTAATATTTTTATTAAAATTGTTTCTCATTTTCTCAACTACCTAATGTTACTATTGAATTCTACTACTACTATTATATTCTTATAAAGTTTTCTAATGTACAAGAAGAAAAAGATTTAATTAAACCTACCTGTGCGAATAATGTACAGAACACGTTCTACCCAGCATTGAACTCCCCGTTGTGTCAAAAGGAAATCACTCGAAATACAATTTGAAGCTGCAAGTTTTCTCTATAAATTAATACAAACAAATTTTAATGAATTATCAAATAGTACCATATCAATTCCAATATATTTTTACAATTACATTTTTGAAATAATACAATAAATTATTATCGAAAAAAATAAGTACCTAAAATACACTATAAAATTAAAAAAAATAATAATATAAATTAATAATGAAGAAATTGAATAAATATTTTACAAAACTATGTTGTTAAATTTTCTTCTAATAAATTGTTGTGAGAAATTGTCCTCGGAAATTGAAGTTCTCCAATATGGCCGCAAACGCTTTGTGATAGCACTTTTCCCCAACAGATGGCGGGTCACTGTCAATATCGTCGTAATAAAATAAATGTTAGGTTCTTATCTTTCTGTCGCTTCACAGCTGTTTACTTATATCCTCTGAAAAAAAAAACAATTCAATCCACAGATTAATGATACACACTCGGTCAATTTACACTGCCATCAGTTTCATTCACTATCACTGTGATTCAGTTTCTTATACTTATTCTATTTTTAGAATCATATAGATCTAAAATAAGAACATGTACTCATAGATAGTTATATTTTTAGAAATTAAATTTAGATATTTTTACTTTTTCTGATGCAAAAACAAATGGGTATTTTTTATTTATTTTTGATGCAAAAATAAATGGGTATTTTTTATTTATTTATTATACTAATTTTTAATCATTTTCTGATATATTATAAGCTGAGTATATTGAAATTAGGAAATTTGAGAATTTGGAAATTTGAGAAATTGAAAATTTGATTTAGAAATTTGGAAATTTACAATTTAAAAAATTTACCAACATCTAAATTAAAAAACTTGAAACCTCGAAGAAAAAGAAAAATCTGTAAATTTGAAAACTTGAAAATTTCCTAATTACGAAATTAAAAATTGCTGTAACTTGATTTAAACAAATATTTTACCTATTCAAGAACAAAATAACTATGGTTACCATGTCCACACAATTTTAATGGAGGTCAGGAAGCCAGATATAAAGACCATTATTCCCATTGTAAGACATTTATCTTTTCTATAAGGCAGTCCATAAGACGTGACGAAAGGAAATGATTGAATTCACGCTACTGAATCATCCTACACGCCGCGAATTTCTGAAACGTTTGTTTAAAATTTGTTGCTTTTTATCTGAAAGCTTTGCTCCATTATGACTAACTTATGTCTCTTTCGTTTCCTTTCTAGCGTTCGATGTTGAAATCGGATTTTTGCGTCATTACGTGTGTCTCGTGTATTTTTCTGTTTAATATTTCTCGATATTCAGAGATCAAATTATCAATATTATTTAATTGAACAATTCTGTAATCATTTTAAAGTAATAATTATATAATTATACATAAATAATAAGTGCATAATCGTTTAAAAATAATAATTACTGTGGCAGCTATATGATCATTTAATAATAATTTAAATATTATTAAGCTAGTTCGATAAATTGGTAGGTTGATAGTTTGATAGTTATCAATTGTCTATATTAATTATGTATTAATTTATTCATCTATTAATCTATCAATCTATTAATTCATATCAACCTATCAATCTATCAATATGTATATCAATCTATCACTCTATCAATCTATCGATCTATCAATCTATCAATCTATCAATCTACCAATCTGTCAATATATATCAATCTATCAATCTACCAATCTATCAATGTATTAATCTACAAATCTATCAATGTATCAATCTATCAATCTACCAATCCATCAATTTATCAATCTAACAATCTATCAATCTATTAATTTATTAATAAGTCATGATCTCGTGTTTCGATAAATATTAGCTCTTTTCATTTTGAAAATATAAAAGTCAGTGGACTTTATGTATAATTTGATTTATTTTCCACTGATATGAATAATAATAATCGATTCATACGTCAACCGAAAGATGATTGACTGCTGGCCTGAACAACGTTATCGCTTTCACCAGCTTTATCGATACTTTTATAATCTGTTGAATCGGATGTTTGATTAAAGGCATTTCAATTAACCAGGTCAACCTGCTTTTTATGTATTAATATAATCTGAATTTCAATTTACCATGAACTACTACAAATTTATTATATTTATAATATTATTAAATTGATGTAATTTTTATTATTTAAATGGGTTTGAAATTAAATCACATGTTTGATAAATTTATTAAATATTAAATTATTTGATATTTAATCACGAATTTATGTAATATTAACTAACATTGATAATTTTAACGTTCTACCAATTTAGTATTAAATTTTAAATTATATTTTCTTTTACAATTAAAATAAATCAAATTGTTCAATATCTAAGCACAAAATTATATAAAATTGATTAATGTTGATTAACATTCAGTTAATTAATAATGAATTGTAAAATACTTTTATCGATAAAAACAGAAAAGCTGGAAAAATAAATTATGATTACACAAAAATACATTATCACTGAATGTTATCAACTAAATTTCAATTTGTAATTCATTAAAGAAAGATTAAAAGTTCAAATAAATTGTTGTATAACAAAAAAGGTGATTAATGTATCAACAGTCATAAATTATAAACGAGAAAACCCAAAATATCTCAAGATTACATAATGTTAACACAATTTTGCTTCCTTTATTGATGCACATGTACGTATGACTTTCAAGATTTTAATCAAAAGTAAAGTAACTGGAAGAATATTATCTGTATCGAAAGGCAGTTAAATATATGCACATAAGTGGACGAATAATCAATTTTAACCAAATACGTATCTAATCTCTGTTTATTGTTAGTCACTTGTATTTAACAAATTTGCGTTTCAGACAGCATTGTTATTCCATGTTATGAAGTTATGATATCGAATGTACTGAATCAAGTATGTAAAGCTACAAATTTACAGATTTAAAAATACACAGGTCTAAAAATCTACAAATCTACAATTTTACAATTTTACAATTTTACAATTTTACAATTTTACAATTTTACAATTTTACAATTTTACAATTTTACAATTTTACAATTTTACAATTTTACAATTTTACAATTTTACAATTTTACAATTTTACAATTTTACAATTTTACAATTTTACAATTTTACAATTTTACAATTTTACAATTTTACAATTTTACAATTTTACAATTTTACAATTTTACAATTTCACAATTTTACAATTTTATAATTTTACAATTCTTTAATTCTACAATTCTACAAATTTACAAATCTACAAATCTACAGTTCTACAATTCTACAAAACTACAAATCTCCAAATCTACATTTCTACATTTCTACATTTCTACAGTTCTACAATTCTACAAAACTACAAAACTACAAAACTACAAAACTACAAAACTACAAAACTACAAAACTACAAAACTACAAAACTACAAAACTACAAAACTACAAATCTCCAAATCTCCAAATCTCCAAATCTACAATTCTACAATTTTAAAAATCTCCAAATCTACAATTCTACAATTCTACAATTTTACAAATCTCCAAATCTCAAAATCCTCAAACCTCCAAATCTCCAAATCTACAATTCTACAATTCTACAATTTTACAAATCTCCAAATCCTCAAACCTCCAAATCTACAATTCTACAATTCTACAATTCTACAATTTTACAAATCTCCAAATCTCCAAATATCCAAATCCTCAAATCTCCAAATCTACAATTCTACAATTTTACAAATCTCCAAATCTCCAAATCTCCAAATCCTCAAACCTCCAAACCTCCAAATCTACAATTCTACAAATTTACATATTTACAAATCTACAAATTTACACATGTATAAATTTACAAAATTGCAGCAAATGATTGAAAAATTGCATACGTTTATGTCAAGTCACGTCACGACACGAGTGCAACTGCACCGATGACATGTCTCACGCCTCCGTCTCTTCTGATTAGGTAATTGTCACAGCGGTTTGCGGTTGCATCGAACTTTTTCTTGAATATCACGTCCACGAAACTATATCCGATCAATCCCATAAAGAGATGTGTTCAACAGATTATTATTTATGCATTGTAATATTTAACCAGTCAACTGCAATCAATCCAGTTATCTCCCAAGACTGACATCTGAACAAATGCATTCATTTTCCTCATGAAATTATGTTACTTATCTGAGACAATACCCTAAAACGTTTTTATACAACATTTTATTTAAATCATACACATTTTTTTAATTTAAACGTTTCTATTTTAATTTTGACGTTTTGTATATATCAATATTTAAACATACATTTATAGATGTACATCATTTTTTCTTTTCAAATATATCTTTCTATATATTTTTGTATATGTATAATATATTCAATACTACATATACATACATACATTTTCAATATACATAATAAGTACTATTTTTTGAAAATGATTTATAATACTACTATAATGTATGATAATTGATGTAATAAAGTAATATGACATATGTAACATACATGCATCATATTTGTTCATAAAAATTCAGGATTTAACAATTTTTCAACTAGAATCGAATCATTGAAAAACACAAATATTGAAGAATTCAGAATTTCTTCAACCAAAATCGAATCGTTTGCAAATATAAAAATTGTAAAATTTCTAAATCAACAAATTTTTCAATTGGAATCGAATCGTTTACAAATATAAAAATTTCTAAATTTCTAAATCAAAAAATTTTTCAATTCGAATCGAATACCTTACAAATATAAAAATTGTAAAATTTCTATATCAACAAATCTTTCAATTCGAATCGAATCGTTTACAAATATAACAATTGAGTGTCCGTTAATTTCCTCCTCAAACCTCGGGCAATTATCTAATCAGCGTACTCGCATGCATGAAAACAAGTGATCGGTGCAGTTGCACTCACATTGCGACGTGACCCGAAAGAAAGAAACGCGAGCAACTTTTCTACGACTCGATCAGCTGAAAAATTCGATAAGCATTCTAACTGTCGTGTGTTTGTACTCTTCTCGATTCATACGATGGGTCAGTAGCGGTTCGTATCTCGTCAAGCGTAAATCGTTACCGAGACTGACGTTGCCGAATATTTCACAACATATTTCAAGTATCGTTACATTTTGTGTCCGAGTTTACTTCATCCATCAATACTTTACTAATATATTTCAATTATTCAACTTTGTTTAAACTATTTTATATTTTTACATTTCGTGTCTGAGTTTAATTCCATCGTTTGTCTGAATTATTCAAATTTGCTTAAACTATTTTATATTTTTACATTTCGAGTCTGAGTTTAATTCTGTCCATACTTTGCTAAAATATTTGAGTTTTTCAAATTTGTTTAAACTATTTTATATTCTTACATTTCGTGTCTGAGTTTAATTTTACCCACCCTCTGCTAAAATATTTGAGTTTTTCAAATTTTATTAAAATCTGTCAAAATTATTTATATTTCTACATTTCGTGTCCGAGTTTAATTCTATATTCGAAATCTTTGAATTTGTTGGGAAAACGTATGAAACGTCCGCAAAGGACAAATTGCTGAGGCTTGTTGAATATGAAACGATAGATCAAGTGGTTCGAGAAACATGGAGAAGGAAAGCGTGATGAGTGAGCGGGTCGTGGAAAATTTGGAAAAAGTTAAGAGTGTTGGTAAGTAACCGAGTGTTATTATGTTGAGTTATCATTATGGAGATTAATTTTAAGTGAAATGATATGCACGAAAATTTTAGAGTATGTTGTCCGAATTGTTGTTTTGGTGATATTTGAGGTGATAAATACTCCCAGCATGACCTTCGCAATGACAAAAACAATAACATTGCGAATGGTTACATTCCTTTACATTTACAACAATTTTAACTTGAATCTAAATAAATTATGCTGAGAGTATTTAACATGTGGTATAAATGAAATTGTTTAGGGTAGTGTAATAGTAATTATTCAGAATGGGGTTTGTAGTGAAGTAGTTATTATTTAGAAGAGGATTTGCACTGTAATATTTATTTAGAGTAGGATATTTATACTACAATTTGAATTATTTAAAGCAGTTTGTAGTATTACCGTAATTATTCAGAATAGATTTGTTGGTTAAAGTTTTTCATCTGCAGTTTTGCAACTTGCAGATTTAATGTTGGTTTAGAAGTTTCTTTATTTAATTTCTAATTTCGTTTACTAAGTTTAATATGGTATCTGGAACTTCCTGCTTGACAAAGCAACTATATAATATACTAATGGTGTTTAGAATGTCTTTTTAATGTTCTCATCAGACACTATTACGAATATTAGATTTATGGTGTTTATGACCCTTATGATATTTTCAATTCCAATATAAAATTAATGTAATATACTAACGTTATTCAGAATTAATTTCCTGCAATCGTTCGATTATAATGAGACTCATTTTACAACTATTAATTTTGAATTTTGATTTCGTTTTTTGGTACAATGTGAATCGTGACTCAGAAAACACAGTAATTTCTTGTAAACAAGTTTGTAATTATTTTCTAAGATCCTAACGATCACAAACTGCAAATCCCCAAAATCTGAAAGGTACAGTTTCAAAATTTTAAGTACAAATATCTAAAATTTCCTAAGTCCCACATTCAACAAATTGTCAAAAAAGTTCAATTGTAAAACGCAATCATTTTTCATAGCTCATTTATTTGTTATCTTTTCTATGATATTTTCTAATATACTTTGTGATCTTTTCTATTAATAGATTGAATAAAAAATATTCTTCATATTTTAAAAATAAAATAAAGCTTAATTCGAAAGTTCTTGTATCAATAACTGTAATCTATAATATCACCTTTTTTACTATTAAATTGTATATCATATCATGGGCCCCTAGAGACCCTTATAAATAATAATAACGCATCTTACAGAAAATTGTATATATTATTAACGTATATTTAATTAGTGACAAGCATATTAACTTATACTGCATTAATAACAAACGTATATTTAATTAATAACAAAAAAATTGAAGTAAGGGACTTCAAACGTGATTAGTGTCCAAAATTAGTGAAAATACTGTCAATTATTATTATAAAAAGAATTAAAGAAGAAAAGACTTGTATTACATAAAATGAATGCATTGAAATTTTCCAGAAGACATGGATGCCATAACTTGCAAAGAAAACAGAATGCGTCATATAATCTGCAGTGGATTGCAAGAACAAATGACGGTAATTAAACACATTAATTTTAACTATATTATTATGAAAATTAAGACTAACTTAAATATATTATTGTAAGTATATATTGACTTTAATATTGTTATAATAAATGTATACTTACTTCAATGTTATTATGGTAACTATACACTTGCTTAATTATTATTATAGTCACTATGTATTTACTTAAATATCATTATAGTCACTATGTATTTACTTAAATATCATTACAGTCACTATGTACTTACTCAAATATCATTATAGTCACTATACATATATTAACTTCAATATTATTGTACCTACTACTTCATCATCATTATACTCACTATATTACTCAAATATCATAATCACGAATCACAATAATCCTCGTTCAAGAATACTTATATAACGATCACGTTTAAAACATAGTAAACACAGTTTATTTTAAAAACATAAAATGTTCATAAACGTCTAGAACTTTGATCGACCATCGATCAAATCGATCGATTACATTACACCTTGAACCAGACAAGAAGTAAAGATATCACTGTGCTGTTGTTTTAGGAAATCAGGCAAGACGTTATGGAGCTGGTGAATAATCGAATGAACGGGATGGTGTCGGAAATATTGCAAATCGTGGACAAAATGGCGCTAACCGAGTCTAGAGACCTCGTTGATTCAGAGACATACAACAACAGAACGTAATTACATAATCTTTCTAAACATTGATATTGCAGCCTTTCATTCTCGTCTTGCGTTATTATGTTCTGCTGCGCGATAATTTATAACAGCTATCTTTTCATTGAAATTGCGGTAATCTGTTAGAACGTTGGATGAATTGATCGATTTAGACAATGCTATTAGCTCTTATTATTTCTTAGTTCAACGGCTTAGTAATGTGTTTCGTCACATGAGTTCATTGATAGATAAAACTCATAAATGTCACAAGTTATAAATGCAAAAATTTCAGAAATAAAATATTTATGAATTTAAGAAAAAAATGTGGCAATTTGAAAATTTCGAATTTATCTTCGTACATAAACCTAAATAATTCCCAATTTACTCGTACTAATATTAATCCTGAAAGGACCAACGAACATTTAAGTACACGTGTACTTAAGTTGGACGAATTTTACTGTGTACTTTTATCTTGTCTATATACACACGGTGTGTGCACACAGCTCGAGATAGCGAAGGAAAACTTCACAATTTAATCGAAAGTTTTATCGAATCTATTATTTGAGATTATTTTTGCTAATAAATGTTTTTCGTATGATCACATAGACACACTCTGTATACTATACACAAACATAACAACTTCAAAGGTAATTTCCTTAAATTAGGTCAAAGCTGTTACGGATGACGCGTAGTCGAGCAATATTTGAAACCATTTTGTCTGGAATGTAAATTCTTGTACGAAATTATGATAATAATTCTATAATTATTATTTAACGACACAACAGATAAAAATTAATTGATTTCAAAAAATTATATTTGAAGGATAGTCTTTATATTTATTATTAGTTGTATGAAACAGTTTTTATCTTTTGTTTTTGATAGTCTGATATAATTCTGTTAAATTGAATGAATTTTGAACAATTTTGTATACTTCCATATTTTAAATGTATTTCTAAATTTATATCATTTTATGTTTCTGTATTTGTAAATTCTAAAATTACTAAATTATTTAATTATTAAATTCCTAAATTCAAAAATCACTAAATTCCTAAATCCCTAAATTTTTAATTTCTAAATTTCTAAATTTCTAAATTTCTAAATTTCTAAATTTCTAAATTTCTAAATTTCTAAATTTCTAAATTTCTAAATTTCTAAATTCCTAAATTCCTAAATTTCTAAATTTCTAAATTTCTAAATTTAAAAATTTCTAAATACCTAAATTCCTAAATTCCAAAATCCCTAAATTCCAAAATTCCTAAATTCCTAAATTCCTATATTCCTCGATCCCTTAATCCCTAAATCCCTAAATAGCTAAACCCCTAAAATCCTGAAATCCTAAATTCCAAAATCCCTAGATTCCCAAATTCCCAAATTCCCAAATTCTCAAAATCCCAAATTTCTAAATCCCTACATTGATAAATTTCTAAATTCCAAAATCCCTAGATTCCTGAATTCCTAAATTTTTAAATACCTAATTTGCAAATTTACACACTCATAAATTTAAAAACTTGCAAATTCAAAGTTTCAAATTTTTTCAATAAATCAAAACAAAATACCCTATAACGTTCATCAATTCCTACTATAATCTAACATATCATCCCACAAAATAAATGTAACAATGTAATGAAATTGTAATAATTTATTCTTACATGAATTAAACATGTATTGCTATATGTCGACACCAACAAAGTAAAACCGTCTACATATAATATTTATAATAATCGTTTAAAACTTGTTTTCTCCCGACAGGAAATCAACAGGAGAACACACTCTGCCCACGAAACAGTTCCTCCAGAGGAATTCTTTGTTGACTGACCTTTACGAAATCAAACATATCCGAACGATCTATAACGTCATCTTATCAACTTTGATAGTCCTATTGATAAACACCGCTGTCTACGATATTCGAAACACCGGCTCGTAAGTACATGTGCACTCAGTTTGTACCCATTCTAGTATTTTCCTAACCACTCTCAATTTCTTCGACGAGTTCACAACGTACATTCGTACTATCGTGTCGGGGAGATATTACAAGAAATGTAAACATTTCCGTCGATGATTATGGAGTCACGTACTCTTATTTCCGAGATATTTGAACTACTGTTTCGCTGCATATGAAGAAATGCTTTCTTAATAATTGATCGAATATTTTTCTTACATGGATCATATAATAATAATCATACAATGTCAATTAATATTTTATATTGCAATATCAAATTTAAGTATAATATACATATTTTCTTGTTAAAATATTTGTAATATAAATATTTTCTTTGAATTCATAAGCGTTTCTCAAATTAGGATAGTTATAATGGTCATAATAGTTATAATAGTCATGATAGTTAGTAGAATACTTGCAATAACAATGATAGTTACTATAGTTATGATAATTATAATGGTCATAATAGTTATAATAGTCATGATAATTGTACACATCTGAGATTTAGAATAGTTACAATAACTATGATAGTTACAATAGTTATGATAGTTATAATGGTCATAATAGTCATAATAGTCATAATAGTTATAATAGTCATAATAGTCATAATAGTTATAATTGTAATAATAGTTATAATTGTAATAATAGTTATAATAGTAATAACTTAAACAGTTGTAATAGTTGTAATAGTTATAAAAATTACAATAATTCTAATAGTTATACTCATCATCGTCATAATAGTTATAATGATCAAAAATTTATAAGTATTTTAAAATTTCAAACAATCTAAAGCATCTTTAATATTATAGTAAATAATTTCAATTTATTCAAAGTTAAAAACATTCTTTTTGTTCAAACAATTTCTCTGTGATTTCCAAATACATTTACTATTCTAGAACCAATAACTTTACACCTAATTGCTACTGTCAGGCATAACAGTTTCAAAGTATCAAATTAAACTCACAAATTCGGAAGATTTTCGTCCCTTACAAATATATGTAAATAATTCTTGCTATATCATGCTTTTAATACACTTCGTTGTTCAATATTAGTTACCGAGTTAAGAAAATCAAATTTATGTTCCAAACGACTGTCTCGATCTTCGAAACTTTGTTCAACTGTGATAGTTACAAAAGGGGGAACAATTTTAAGTCTTAAAGAGAAGTAATTAATACTGTAAAATGAAGCTGCTTCTGACAGTACAGTTTCGTTATATTGCCACGGACTGTAAAAGAAAATAAAATTATAATAATTATACGAATATCGGGGCTGTATTGATAACGTGTCGCCTTCGGCAATCTTCGTAGATCTTCGTGAATCCTCGTGAATTTTCATACATCAATGATGACAAAACTTTACTAATTCACTTAATTGTCTTTCATTTATTTATAAAATAAATTATGAAGATGTATGCTTATAAAATAAAATAATCGTTTTTAAATTAATTAATAAAATAAATAAATAAATTAAATGGAAATTTAGTACGTAATTTATGAATAGTAAAAATAAATCATTCACATATAAAGTAAAATAAAATATGCAATTATAAAATAAATTAATTAGTAAATTTTCATAAATTTATAAACATTTGTAGAATATAATTTTCCACAAGTTTTTTTTACTAGATTTTTTGCAAGTTTAATTTAGCCATTAAAATAAATTTTGTGCAAATTTCTGTTATTATATTTGTTACAGGTTTAATTTTACTGTTAAAATTTTTGACGAGTTTTCAATAAAACATGAAATAATAATTTTGTCATATTACAACGCATAAATATAAATTTAAATTATACTACAATATATAAATAATAAATTCAATATTTCAACTACTGTCATTCATTTACGATCAAATAAATGCAACTTATTTTGAAAGCATTTGAAAATATATTTTACACATATGTTCTCTATTTACACCCGAAAAGAAGGCTTCTGGATCCACCCGTGAATTATCCGCATATTTACCAATTGACATATTTTGTGTTACACGAATATAATTTATTATTTTAGACCCAACTTCGCCATAAACACAGTAAAAGCTGGATTCGCCAAAATTTCCGTAGTACTTTGTGTATGGCTGCTCATGAAAAGTGCAGCTTTAGCCAATTACGTGGCTTTTTGTTATTGGGCCACTTATCGTCTGGAGCTTTTACCGAAATGTAAGTAAAGTTTAATTTGAAAATCTTAAAGCATAATGGTGATTTTTTATGTATGTTATAGAGAAAATTATTGTTTACAGCATTTGCCAGGAAACTTTGGGATTACTCTTGGTTAGCATGCTTGATACTTTATCAAATCGTGTATATTATTCTTCCTGCGAAAGCTGTGGTCGATAATGATCTGCCGATTGCGTCCAGCATGATCGTACTTATGGAACAGGTATGTCAAAAACAATTAGGCTTCTTTTGTTAATGTATTTATAAATTAAAATTTGAAATTTAAAAATTTGTAGATTTGAAAGTTTGAAAATTTGTAAATTTACAAGCTGAAAAATTAGTAATATTGAAAGTTAATAAATTTGTTAATTTGAAACTCTGAAAGTTCAACCATTTTTAAATTTCTAAATTTTCGAACAGAACTTTTACTTTGAAAATTGGCAAATTTTTACTTTAAATGATTTCAACATGAAAAAATTTGATAGTACTAAAATTCATATTTGAAAAACGTCTATAAGTCCAAAAAATAGTTCAAATTGATTAAACCTTAAATATTATTTTTCACATTATTTAGCTCCGTTTAATAATGAAGACTCATGCATTCATAAGAAGCGTGGCACCAAGATTTTTGTCATATAAACCGCACTCGGAGGCACCAGTTCCAAAACCGCCCGGTTTTTCAAAATACCTTTACTTCATGTTTGCACCAACTTTAATTTACCAAGATAGCTATCCCAGGTAATTATAACATTTGATATTTTATTAGAATTTTATGAGATTTAATTAATAAATAGTAGCAATGATTTAAATAATTACTAATAGTAAACTATAAAGATTTAATTAATAATTATAAATGAAGAAATACAAGAATTAATCTCTTAATAACATAAAACAATAAAATAATGAATTATATCATTACAATACATTTTTTATATAAGTACACGATTACCAATGATTCCTAAAAAATTATACAACTACTTATTCAATATTTGTAAGTAACAATAACAAATTTTTATAGTATCATATGTATAAATACAATTATACAATAACTGAATATTTGCAATAATATATGTAATAAAATATGTACAATTTATATAAGAATATTTTCAATAAAATTTCCAAAGATATTACGACAATCAGAATGTCGGTTATCAGTTACCAACTGCGTTATAAATATTAATCGTTATTGATAATACAACATGTAGATTAATATTAAACGTGCTTGTAACGTGTCAAGAAATATTATTTAGACGAGATAAATATAACGAAGTTATATCAAGTACGGTCGATTAAAACATAATGAAATGTTTCGATACGGTTATTATTAAAAGAAGTCCTTCAAATCGATAACTCACATGATAGATAATCATTGCTTGTGTGTTGGATCAAAGAAAAATAATTAAAAATAAAAATAAGTTAAAAACCGATGTTATAAGATTTTTACATACTTATTGCACGAAAAAAAATAATCAATAATATCAAAAGTATTAATTATATGCGAAATAAAATATAAGTTGGCTATATTGCATGTTTTAGGTCTAAGAGAATTCGATGGAACGTGGTGTTCACCAACTTTGCCGAAGTGGTAACGATCGTTTTCTTCGTGGGATTCATATACGAACGTTTACTGTTTCCAATTTACCGGGATTTCGGAAAGGAACCAATAGAACTAGGAATGTTAACTCTGAACATCCTCAGCTCAATGTTGCCTGGTATTCTTATGTTTGTTTGCGGATTTTATTGTCTTCTGCATTGTTGGATGAACGCTTTCGCTGAACTACTGCGATTTGCGGACAAGATGTTCTACAAAGTGAGTTTGCATTTATTTACAAAATTAAATTCATGATAAAATATACATATTTACACTGTTAACATTAATGCATTAATACAGTACATTAGTGCTACATTGTTACAATACATCACTTCAGTATGTATGATTACAATGAATTATTATAGATTGTTATAATACATTAATACAGTATATTCTTACAGTACATCAATATATTATTAGAATATACTATTGGAATATATTAATACTATACATCCTACTATATCAATATATAAATCCTACACAATCTGATTACATGAAAATAATATAAAATAATATCATTCAGTTCCAAATATGAGACACTGTAAAAAATGAATAAACCCAAGAAACAAAAGTCTTCCACATATAAAAATCGTAGTTACGCCAATGCGTAACTTTACGTGACGTGCAAATTCTGCCTATTACCAAAGCACGCGAATGAAAGATCTTTAAAATAGTTACAAAACCACACGGATCTATGAAACACTCATAGAATTGAGTAACGGAAGTGACTCGAACAGATTGAGTCATCGATACTGTTACACAGAATCGTTTCCACAATATTTCATCATCATTTCTTCCAGACTCCATTAACGCAACTTTCTTGCATTCCACCGAACGAATGTATTATAATTCAAGGACCATTTACGTGTCCTTTTGCACGTTGATGATACATCAAAATTACAGGAAAATTACCAAAATTGTACTGTTTAAGAAATTTTTAATTATAGGAAATATTGATAAACTACTTTTTTATATAAAGGACTTTCATCCAACGACGAATTTCTTATTAAAGCATTTTGATGTAATAAATATAAAATATAGAGATTTAGTGTTTGCATATATTGTATAATTTAAGAATAACTAGAGAGTTCATTTTTGCAACTGGTGATCTAAATCGGAACAATACAATTTGGGTATAAAACACTTGTAATTCTCTCAGGTTCAAATTTGCAGATATCCCCTTTTCCAATTCTCAAATTCCCTAGAAATTACCTAGAAATTCTAGATTTGTAAATATCCAAATTACCAAATTTAAAAATTCTCAAATTGCCAAAAGATTGAATTTGCAAATTTCTAAATTTGTCATCTTCAAATTCCTAGATTCCAAAATTCTAATATTTTCAAATATCTATGTTCCTAATTTTCCACATTTCTCAAATTTCTCAGCTCCAAATCCTTATATCACAAAATCCCAAAATTCCCAAATTTCTTATCTCCAAATCCCTAGACCCCAAAATCCCAATATTCCCAAATACCTATGTCCCCAAATTTCCACATTCACAAATTCCTATGTCCCCAAATCTGTGAACTAACAAATTCCTAAATCCCAAAATCCAAAAATTCCCAAATACCTGTACCCCCAAACTTCCACATCCACAAATTCCTATATCCCCACGTCCCTAAATTTCTAAACTAACAAATCCCTAACTCCCATATCCTAAAGTCCCCAAATTCTTAACCCCTCTCCAATGATAATTCATCTTTATATAATATTACTCATCACCATTCATCATCATTTACCTTCACTATCTTCAATTATTCGTATCTATCAATATCATCATTGACCTTTATTACTATTTATCTCAATTAATTTCTATCTATCATTATAATAATTTCTCGTAGGATTGGTGGACCTCGATCAGCTACAGCACCTACTATCGCACCTGGAACATCGTGGTCCACGACTGGCTGTACACCTACGTCTACAAGGACATGTACGAGATCGTAACACCGGGAAACCGGAAGTTGGCAGTTTGCACGGTGTTCGCCATCTCCTCAATATTCCACGAGTACATCCTCATCTTCTCCGTGCGGTTCTTTTACCCTATAATGTTGCTGCTCTTCGGTTGTGTTGGACTTACCGTGGTGTTCGTGCTAAAAAGAGCCGGAAACGTGTTCCTCTGGTTCAGTTTGAGCTGCGGCAGCGGAACGTTGGTCAGCTTGTACTGCATGGAGTACTACGCCAGGGTCAATTGCCCTCGTTACCGGGACGATTTCATGGATTATATGATACCCAGAACCTTGACGTGTTTCTTCCACCGGGAAGTGGTTTAGGAAAATCTTAAGCCGCTTCCGGCATTTTTTGAAAAGCAATTATACGAGTTGAAGTATTTGAATTCTTATTGAGATGGTTGAACTGCTTTAACACTAACGCATGCTTAATTTGAAATTAAGGAGGTTGGAAAATAAATGAACGATAAAAATCTTGATAAAAGTCACATTTCAAAGAACCTTCACAAATTTTGCTGGCGGCCATTTTGATCACTTTAGTGCAGACTTTTAAGTTTGCGATTGTACAAGTTGTATTTTTGTTGAGATGATTGAAATCGCATTTATTAAGTGTCTCGATATCTTTAAGTTAAAGTTTAGTTCGTTTTAAGTTTTGTGTAGGAAATTTATTTGATGGAAGATTTATTATAAGAGGCAGGAAAATTAGTTGATTTTATATTTTTTTCTGTAATTGGAAGTTTTGTTTAATGGTGATGTTAAATTTTTTGCATAGGAACAAATGTAAGGTTCTTTTTGAAGATCAATTATTTTAAATTTTTTAATTTCTTCATTTTTTAGTTGAAGAGTTAGGATCGTTTGAAAATTTGAAATAAAGAATAATTTTACCTCCAGCAATAAAAATACAGATATTAAAGAAACTTGAAAGCAAATTAAACAAAAAGTGTTCGATATGAAATACTACAAACTAAAATAATTTAAGAATAAAATTCTGTAATTCCATACAATTTTATAAGTAACAAATAATAAAGGATACTCATTTATGTGGTACAGTTTGATGTCAAATATTTTATAATAAAGAAATAAATGAAACAGTAAAGTAAACAATTATCTGTTTCCTCGTTTTTTATTTTCTTCGTCTCATTCTTTTTCTTCCTTCCAGAAATTTACAATTAAATCGAAGATTTTGAAAAAAGACATTGTCTTTGTTATCAAGGCTTAGATTACGTGTCACGAGAATCCGCAGACACTCGACGTCCATAAAGATAATTATTTATATATATTTATTTTTTTTATAATCGTATGTATATATCTTCTTTCTCTATACAAGTCGATGCTTAAATATACATACACGCGCTAATACGATTACATTTATACAGAATTTTCGTTCATAGATTTGTAACTCTCATAGAGAAATAAATTCCATGGGTTGCATAAAATTTCACGCTAAGATCTCATACCGTTTCGCCTCTCTTTACAATTCTAACCTTTTTCTAGTTTCTTTTTTTAGTAGGAAATCGATGATTGAGGAAAGTAAAATACGTTAATTTCTGTACCAGAGAAGTTGTGTAGTAAAGTCTCGATATAAGCGAAAATGATTTACACGATATAAGCAAATAAATTATCCTTACCACTGCAGTATCATACATCTGTGAAACAATACCAGCGCAAGTATTAAACTTTCTTATCTTTTATTTTAATGCTATCACACTTTTATCAATAAATTTTTCTGATTAAAATGATACCAAACATGATATAATTTGGACTATACTGATTTAATTGATGATAAGTTTTGACAATATCGAGTGAAAAAACGCTGCGATTATGGCAGACTGCAAAGATCAAACCTGTTGCATTCTTTACAATACTAATATGTTGCTAACTTTTTTATTTTCACTCCTTTTTTTATACAACTTTTTTCATCGTATTCGTGCCATTTTTCTGATTAAAATGAAACCAAACACGACGTTATTCGGGACATATTTACTTGTG
Organism: Megachile ligniseca; assembly: GCA_945859555.1. Classification (NCBI taxonomy): domain Eukaryota; kingdom Metazoa; phylum Arthropoda; class Insecta; order Hymenoptera; family Megachilidae; genus Megachile; species Megachile ligniseca. The sequence goes on from OX243792.1 coordinate 6,872,352, forward strand.
ATAACTCATTTAGACATTTCAGCTGTAGAAGTTTACGATTTCAACTGTCAGACGTACCACGTGATCCGAATAGTAGCGAAGAGTAACGAAGTTACCCGACGTGTCACGTCCGTTTACTGCGAATCTTACTACAATAAAACCTCGATATAAAAGCTTGAAATTCCAAATAAATATGTTTCGAATTACATCGTGTCTGATCTCATTTTAATCAGGAAAATGTCACAAATATGTTGATAAAAATTTCGTAAGAAAAAAATGAAAAATAGTTTTAATCTTGCATTAGGATTGTCCCACTGGTATGTTTACGTTCGGTTCAGACGTATTCTTCGCTCCTTTTTCTACGCTTGGCTAGCTTCGATCATTGTAGGAACTACACGGTATAAGCGAAAGTTTACACTCGAGAGATTCGCTTATATAGAGACTTTATTCTAATTGGGAAATATTTATAACAGACCTAAGGGGATTAAACAACCTTCGGAATATTGATTTGGTACGAACTTTGCACAGTTAGGGAAGAGACTACGGATAATGATTTTGTAAACTTACAGTACATAATTTTCTGAAATCAGAAAAATTAGGTAAGTTAAATAATGACACAAAAATATAGAAGTGGAGAGTTTGATAAATTTACGGTTTAAAGATTTTTAAGGCTTGTAATTTGATAATGTAATAATATGGTAATTTATTAATTAAAAAATTTGAAAAATTGAAAACCTAAAATTTTATAATTTATAATTTAGTAGTTTGAGTATTTGGAAATTGGTAATTAAGGAATATGACAATTTGAAATTTCAAAATTAGAAATTTGAAAATTTAGTACTCTGAATATTTGGAAATTTAGTAATTTAGGAATATAACAAATATAACTTCAAAATTAAAAATTCGGAAATTTTCTTTCATTTAATTTCATGAAAATACCCACTACAATTTTATAAATTTGTATATCCTACAATACAAAATTCCGTCCAAACCAATATTACAAAGATCGTTTTAGCAAACATAAAAATTCACAAAATGCCTACGTCTTATAAAACAAAACGAAATTGTCAGTGTAAATACACTCATCACATTTCCAGAAAAAAAATTCTAACGATAAAGGATTAGTACATAAAAACACATGTTAATACAACGCTGTTATTTTCAATCACATTTATCTTTCGCATGATCTGGCAGATTTCAATAAATTCGCTGAGAAACGGATTTGTACATTCTGAAATAAATAAACTAAAAAATACAATGTTAATTGCTCTTTCATATTTTCCCTCGAATTTTTCATTCATCGAACTCCGATATTCAGCACTACGATCTCTTCATTTACTACCACGATTTACAAAGTGTAAATTTATTATTTTATTTCTATGTACAGTGAACGTGAGTATTGAAAAAATAAATCATATTCTTCGTCGGGGAGCACCAGACAATTTTCCCTACGGACGAAACTTCGCTTTTTGTCCTTCGGAGCACAAGTATTGTCTGCGATACGGTGCTCCCGCTTGAAAATACAATTTTCATCAATTTACACGTGGAAAGTAATGGGTAAATATGTCGAATAAGGGACCACGTTATGTCATTGACCTTGATATATGTTATGAACACCCTCCTTAACTTTTTCTTATAACTGTTGATTAAAAAGTTATTAACAAAAAACTGCACCGCCATTTTCTTTATAAATCCTCGCATGAAGTATATTGGTTAGAATATTTTAGTGATGAAGTTAGGTTAGGTCGGTTATATAATTAGTATATTTTACTGAAACTACCACCTAACCTCATTTCTATTTTGTAATCATTATTATTATATATTACATAACTTAAATTAGTTATATATTACATAAGTAATTGGTTATTACATAACTAATATAAATTAGTATATTTCAGTACCGAAATAAACACTAACATAACTTCATTTCTATTTCACAATCATAGGAAATAAAAATAAGGTTAAAAATTAGGTTAAGTTTCTAGAAACATACAACATAGCCCCTCTTCATGCAAAGTTAGGTTAGGTACAAAAACTTGCAACATAACAAAATCTCCATATACAAATGAAATAAAACTTGTATTCATCTAATGAGTCTAATCTAATTATACTGAAAGACGTATCTAAACGTTCATCGTAATTTTTTTCTTTATTTTATAAATAATTCTTGAGAATTACAATACAATCTTGACAAACCTGAATAACTCTTCAACAAACAGTTCACAATTAGAGAAAGTCACTGTAGAAACTTGATCTGTATAATAAATGTCAAGGTCAAGGTCACTGGAGGATCCCTTATTTCACATATCTACCAAGTAATGATACTTAATCATTATGGTAATTCATTTAATATTCCGTCTGTAACATTCATCAATCGGCAACAGACATATAACTCGCTTTATTCTACTCTCGTGCCTGTCTCCTTTCGTCTCTGATTTAAACATCGAACAAACACTCTATTTGTCAAAGTTCGATTTTTAAACCAGAACATTTTCACCTAATTTGTACAAGGATAGCTTATCCATTTTCATAAGAACAGAATTTCGATCCCTCTGAACTACAATTCTTATACATATAACCCTCAAGTTAGCAAATTTAATGTAAAACGCATTTTTAAAGCCGATGACGCACCAGGTGCGTCGGGTCGGCACGTTTGGAACCAACCGTGTTTTAAAACACATTTCACAGAGACGGTTTTGAGAAATTGGAAAATGTTCGAAAATAGAAATACGCAGAAATAGAAGGAGTGGAATGATAAAGAGGTAATAGGTTAGGTCAGGGCCGTATGAAGATGTATTTTATGAACTTGAAAATATTCTTCACATCGCTTTATCGCGATTGAACTGCACCTGCTACCACGGGATCGAATGTGTTGAAATATGGAACAAAGCACCGGGTGCACCAACGAGGAGAAATTTATGTTATCTGTCGATATTCGAATGGCCTTCAGGAAAATAATATCATGGCAAAATAAAAATAAAAATAGGTGGCTGGAGATTAAAGTTGATATTACGTTAAAATTGAGATATCATTGAGACTTCGAAATTTATATTAATAATGATGCAGTAAGTATTCAAGAGGTAATACAAAAGTAAAATAAATAAATGGTGATAGATTTTAGATTGTTTTTAATAACAGTGAAGAATATGCATCTGTGATAGGAATATGATAGAATCTTCAAATTTTTGTGGTTTTATAATAATTGTGCAATTATTAAATAGGCAGACAAATTTTTGTAAGTTTATACTGTTGAACATTTGACTGTACTTATGTGATATATGTGACGCATATGGTGCGTCGTTATTTGATTGAAATTTGTATTCTAAGAATTTGAGGATTTAGGAATTTAGGAATTTAGGAATGTAGAAATTTGGAAATTTTTTGTTTGAAAATTTGTGAATTATGTAAATTAAACTTAGAATATCAGAAACTGTGTAAATTAGTGAACTTAGAGTTTTGAGACTTTAAAGTCTTGAAAAACTAGAAATTTTCAAACTTAAATTAAGAAATTTCTGAGTTTGAAAAACTTTAAGAATGAAGTAATTTGAAAACTTGCAGCATTAAATTTACAAATATAGAAATTCCAAATTTTTCAATTTTTTAATTTTTATATTAAAAAACAAACTATCCATGGGTATCCACAAGTGCACACCACAATCACAGTTTTACCATAACTGATTGAACCATCCACTCTCACCTTCACAGAGTAATCAACACCCTACTGATATAAAAGAAAGATAAAAGAAAGCATTAAATCACAGAGGATCGAAGTTCCATCTTAGAAAATCTTCGTTTTATCCCTACTTGGCACTTGGTACCTACTACCTCTTCCCGCTATTTCCTTCGGCAGAATTTTTCTCACTGCGATTAAAACTCTGAAGGAACGATCGATTCAAATAAAATTTGAGCCTCTTCACGATAAAATTTCCATAAGCTCAGTACTTTTCGTTGCGACTTGTCCTTCGATCGTTCCATAATTTCTCGACCGAAACTGAACGCTGAAACTTTGAATTCCATCTTTAAATTGCAGGGCCGACCACAAAAGGCGATAAAAGGACCCCAAGAAAAGCAGAAAATCACATATTTTATCATTTGTTATTTTATGATTTTCGTAAAGAGATGCGATGCTTTGTTATTATAAATTAATATAAAAATTGTTTTGAAACCCTACAAATATTTCTTACATTCGGGCCCATTTATGGAGAAGGTCGGCCCTGTCGTGTTTGTGACACCATAACCTCACTCGGTGATCCGTGTTGATTGACTTTTACGCTTGATCCTTCGGCTCGCAACGAATTCACACGGTTTTAGAATTGATTTGATTAATTATACGAGATACCGGGTTAGTTCGATCTAAAAATGTGAAAACAAACGCAAGCACCGACTTTCTTCGTTGTATAGCGGCGAAGAATTTGGTTACGAGGAAGGACGACTGGAGCGAGTACAAGAACAGGAAGTTAAGAATAAAGGACTCGATTAATTGGCTGTGTACTCTTCCTCGAATTAAACTATCCGATATTTCTGAATTAGTGTATTTCATGGGATTTCAAGAATAGTTGATTGAAGATAGGTATCTTGAAAATATTGTGATGTTAGGGTAAACTATACTAATGTGGACACTGGAAATTCTAGTGAGGATTCATAAAAATATGTTAGATATTATTACTGTTCTGTAGTGATTTTGTATGTTAATGAGGTTCATGGAGAAATGCCACTGAGGATAAAAACTTTCTAAATATCTTACTTTTTTTGATACTTCAACTTTGGTGATGATTTCCAATTTTTTTAATTAACATTTTTTGAACTACCAACTTTCAAACTTACAAATTTGCAAATTTGTAAATTTTTAACTTGAAAATTTCTTAACCTGTATACTTGTAAGCTTTTAAACTTTATCATTTATAAACTTGTACATTTGAAAATTTAAGAATTTGAGAATCTGAAAGTTTATAAACTTCTATGCTTCAGAACTTGTAAATCTGTAAACTTACAGACTTGCAAACTTGTAAACTTATAAATTTGTAACTCTATAAACTTGCAAATTTATAAATTTATAAATTAAAAAATCTGAAAGTATGCAAACTTAAAAATTCTATATTTTTATTTTTATAAATTTCCAACTTCCCAAATTGTAACAGGAAGTTAAATTTATTTTTAGCCAAATAATCTTTTTTATACAAGAAGAAATTGTCATCAGTTTTGGAGTGCACACCATGTCACTGTACTCTCGTGAAAAATAACTCAGGAAACTCCAATTTTATTTCACATTTTTCTAAAAATGATATGCTGTCAAAAACCAATTTTTATTCAAAGTAAAAGTAGTTTGTTTTTCTTCAATAATCTGTTATTTTTTTATGTGCTCATAATGAGTATAATTTATATAATATAACGCAAACTAATATATAAATATTGCTAGTTTAATTGCTATAACTCTTCCAAATATAATACACAGCATTTAACCATCTTAAATTAACTATCTTATAATTTCTTTTAAATATTAGGTTATTTTTGATTGAAAATGAAATATGGAGTGTTTGCCGCGATTTGTTAGGGATTTTATATGTTCTTTATGAAATTGCGTTTTAATTTCCAATTAATTATTCTTTGACAATGGTTAATCATTTCTCAATGATATATATTGTATTTAATTAAAATAATTGATTTATTTCATTTTTCAATCTCTACAAATCGATTTATCTTTAACATAAAGTACAGATTCACTAAATTCTACATACAAGTCAAGTTGCAAGGAGACACTGTACATTTGAAAATTCAAAATGGCGCTTTAGATTGAAGTGCCACTAATTGTATAGTTTACCCTATTTCATAAATAATCTTCGAAATTACTGATTCAAAAAAGGACAATAATAAAAACTGGTCATCTTCTGACCTTTCTGGCAACAAAACTTTTTTGTGCTATATGTTTCTTTAAGTTTTGAGGAAAACGAACTGCATGATTTATGATTATTTATCGTAAAAACGGTGGGAAAGTTATAAAAACTTTCGTGAATCTTGAAAGAATGTTGTCATTAGCTAAACTGAATCGTCACTGTGTTTTTAAATGATGATTGTATAAGTAGAATAAATATAATAATAAATTTTATAAGAATACATTTATTGTGATTTTATTTTATATTTGAAATTAGATTGATTTTTGAAAAGAAATTTATGCTAATTGTATCTAAAAAGAAAACCATAAATTGTTGAATGAAAGCAATAACCAATAAACCACTTACTATCATATTTATATTTGTCAAAAATTAATAATTATATATGAAGACACATATTATGCAAAAAATACGTTATTGCACAAAAATGAAAATAAACTGTACATTTATATTGATCATGTGAACCGTTTATAATGAAAGAACTCTATATTTTAAACAAAAATTTAATTTGTTTGTATTTTTTAGTTGTGTGAAATATGAAAATAAATTTCCAAATTCCTAAGTGTTCAAACTTAAAAATCCCCAAGTTCACAATCAATATGTATATTATTAATACAACACGCATTGCAGATATTTCAAAATTGACCAAAAGCATTAAAAGTCCTAAAATATTAACAACGTAATGCATTGATCCTCCAAGGTCTTCAACAATGAAAAATGCAATGACAACTTGCAGTACTATAACATTCTAGTTTTGTACATGCACAAGTGGCGCCCTCTAGAACGACTTCAGCGTCAAGTCCGCCATTGTTGATCTTCCCACTTCAGACATTCTTTACGAAAACAACAACCAATAAATCTAACAATGAGTGAAGTAAAAGAATATTACTGTTCAACATCATGGCAGTAGTTAATTGTATATAATCATGCATTTCTAACTCTTCAAAACCAGCAGAAACATATCCCACAAAAACCTCTCGTTACCAAATAGAAAACTGGCAAATTTGTACCATCGTCTTTTACCATAAAAATATTCTCGAAAGATTGCTTCGTCTTATTTAATCAACATCTGTTCTATGTACACGAAATACGCTAATTAAGAGGTATCGTATGTATATAATAATATCCACTTCGCAGTGCCCTCATAAATATTGTCCAACATGGATTTCTATCGAAAATAACTCATATGTATTCGTCCTATATTTATTTTCTCATACGTCGCAATCATTTATTTCTCTCTCTATCGTACTCTTCCCACTTTAAAAATCTATAAACAATCAATTTTATTGCTAGCCTCGAGTCCCTCCTATCACGTACGAATTTTATTTATAATAATGAATCACTTTAATACACACATAGAAATGTTTAAATTGTCTCTGACTGTGCAGAGAGGATCTTTGAACAGATACCATTTTTTTTCGCCCGACCTTTTGCTTCTCCTAGTTTTCTTTGTTTCTCTTTTCTCTCCTACCTACTACGAGCAAAATGGAACTTACTGAAAGTTCGCACACGGGGACTTAAACTACGTTAGTACTCGGCAGGACATTGTAGGAGAAGTGCAGAAGTCTTAACAATATACAGAGTGTCCATTAAATATTTGTTAATCGTTAAACCCTTAAGAAAACACAAATTAAATGCTAACACAAGTAATTTATAATAAAACGTCGCAACATTAAAATTACTGATTTTAATCATTTTTCTTGCAAATGTGTATCCTTTTTTCTGTATCTTCATGTTTTTTATACGTGACCCAGAATGGGTGACACAATTAAGAGACTCTTCAACAAAGATAAATTAAAAATATTGATTACAATTTTCAATTACTATTTTTGAACAAAAAGAAAATACACAGCTTTAAAACTATGTACCAATAGCAGTCAGTAAAAGAAAATCTGATTAAAATCATTAAACTAACTGCTGCGACTTTCCAGCTCCACACAATTTCACCCTTTTCCGATTAAATTAACAAAGAGATAAAGAACAAAAAGGTGAAAACAAATTCACAAAGTTTCCCAAGAATCTTTCAAATGCATGGACCGTCATCACGGAGTGGTTGAGACCTCTGGCGACAAAACTGAAAAGCTTTCGATCCTCGGTTAACCTGTGAGAAGAGACATCCACAAATTAGTTGATATGACTTTGAAACGAGAAAACATTTTCTCATATTTTCTATTTCAAAATATTCTCTGCACAGAGCTGACAGATTTTGCAATTTGACTCTTAGAACTTTACAAAACATATTTTCATTGTTTATGAAGTTTTACAACCCAAATTGCAAATTCTATATCAACATATACAAAGAACATTTAGAAAATGAAAGTGGGAAAAAATATTGGCACTTGAAGCTAATTTTATGATGCACCGTTTTAAAGTATGTATTACTACTTCTATAAAATTGAACATGTACTGTGAAGCTGTTTCTCTTTAGATCATTTTCAAATTATTTTCCACAAAACGTTGTATAAAAACGTGCATAGAAATTCATAGTTATAATATAAGACACAGTGTAACTAGTGTTATTACAAACACTACCTGACATACGCAGTATTTCATTTTCATGTGGATTGCTCTACTTGCTTGTAGTAATAATAATAAGCCCAAAGAAATACAATTTATAAGAAAAAGAAAGGAAATGTCAATAATCAGTGCCAACTATGGATCCCTTACTCTATGAGAAAATATTTCTTCCTTCAAAATCTGTTATCAGCTATGTCGTCTCTAACGTTCTGCGCAGGTGACAAAGGATCGCGAAGAAGTTTCTCAGTTTCGCCGCAAGAGGTCTCCACAGTCAATCCGCAGTAGTCTCGTCACTCCATTAAACCATGAAGGCCGCATGCCCACTGAATCTACGACGGAGGAGATTGATAAACTTCTTATACGAGTTAACCATTTCAGGACACTCTGTGCAAGAAGCCACAGATAAAATTAAATCTAAAGTTTCAGTAACCTTCATTTGCCCATTCCCACGAGTGCCTCGTCCATCAGCTCGTCGTCGGTGATGCAGGGCGAGGCGGAGTGGGGCGAGGGCGGGATAACCCTTGGCGAGGGTGCAGGACTCTTGACGATGTGCACGCTGACGGAAGGACTGGCTGGGAAGGCAGGAGGAGGAGGTGGTGGCGTGTTCCTGCGCACCGAAGCCGCCTGGGTCATCGCCCTCTCGGGAATGCTCGTGAAGGTCAGGCTCTTGGCCACGTCTTTCGGCGTGGAAAAATCCAGCAACATCTCAGCAGCCTCCTGAGACGTGGTCGGTGGTATCTCCGTACCGGTTGCTTTCATTGCGCCTGATGAACCCTCTGAAGACACCACCGATAATGAAGCGGAACCCGAAGAGCCTCCGGAAGACGGGACTTGTTGTTGTTGCTGCTGCTGCGGCTGCGACTGCGACTGTGACGGTTGTTGCTGCATCTGCTGCTGCTGTTGTTGCGGCTGCGACTGCGACTGTTGCTTCTTCTCGTCGGATTTGTACTTCGTCATGGTGGCATCCACCGGCTTGATACTCAGATTCAAGCTCTCTGAGCTTCCGTTGCCGGAGCTCGCCGTGTTCGTCACGTTCTCGCTCGTTATCGTACCTGTCGTCATCATGGTAGGGTACACGGGTTTGCTAGTAGACTGCGTGTCAGAACCTTTTGGTAGAACGGCCATTACCGGACCACTGCCACTGTTCTCGTCTTTACCAGTGGTAGTGGAGTTCAAGCTGCTACTTAAAAACTGCGTGTTACTCCTACTCATTGATGGCTCTTTGCACGTATCGCGAGACTCGTTTTCGCTCGGCTGCATCGAGAGATTCGTGGGTATGTCCATGTCGTGCGTGCTGCCACTGGACAAAGCGGGAAGAAGAAGACTACCGGTGCTATCTGTGCCTAGGTTAATTACCGAGGTCGCGCTTGTCATCGAGAGATTGTCAGGCTTCGTTTGTACATGATCCCGTCTACCCTGGCTGGACTGATCCTCCGAACTCGTCTTCGATACGGTTGACGAGGTATTCGATAACGCTTGTAGCTTTCCCTGTTCCGACGTTTGCTTCGCTGCAAGATTGTCCAGAGCCTTCCCGCTATCGGGAAGCATGGAGAGCTTCTCTGATTTCTTGTCGGTGGAGTCTGTGTTAGCTCTAGCGGATAATTTAGGTATCTGAAATTTGGTATCTAACTGCTTCATCAGACCTTCGACGATGGGCAAATTCGACAGGCTCGTCATGGAAGCGTGAGCAGCCAACAGTTTGAACGCTCGTTCGCTCTCGCTTTCCTCCCGCAGCCCCGAAGGACTCGATTTCCTGGTGTCGCCGATGCCTTTCGAGGGAAATATACTTTTGTCACCGGATTTCGATAGCCGGGACTTGTCACGGTTTCGGCTGAGATCCGTCACGCCGGAACTAGCCGTCTTTGGAGAACTCGAAGAAGACTTTGAGGACATGACGCCTTTGGAAAGCAATCCGCTGTTACCGCTGCCACCTACATTGATCCCCCCAGCACCGTTACCGCTTCCAGAATTCGAGCCGGAGATAGTCTTCAACGCTGACAGCATTTTTTGTCCTAATAAGGTTGTTTTACCTCCGCTAGTGCTGCCGGAGCCGGAAGACGAAGAGCCGGACAACTTCGGGGACGTTTGAGACGGAGGTTTCTTCGATGCTGGACCGGAACTTACTCCTGGCTTCAGACCGGTGTGCGTTTTGGGCGATCCGTTACCTGACATGGAAGTCGACGAGGTGGACGAACCTGAAGACGTTCCGGTCGTCACGGACGCCGAGGACGAAGACAGTTTCAGATTGGTGCCAGACTTCGAGTCCTTTGTGCGAGTTTTATTGATCGTTATTTTCATCCCGTCAGAACTATGCTTCACCATGTACTCTGCGGGGTTCTTCGTGTCTAACGAGGAATTCTTGCTGATACACTTTCCCTCCGCGGTTTTGTTCGACGAACTTCCAACATTTCTCTCCTTCTGGCCGCTAGAAGTACCGCTTCCGCCAGTAGACGGCTTCGTCCCGCTGTTACCGCTGTCTTCGGTGCAATGTTGAGCGTTCTTCAGTTTATCGATCACGGCGCTTAACGATCCTTTCCTGTTCTTCGCCTGTTGCTGGGCGATCGCCGACTTGCCGAGCTCCGAACTGCCGGACGGCGGTGTGCTACCGCCACTGCTAGGCAACGTGGACTGCGTTTCCCCGCTAGGAATTAATTCCAGTTGTTTTAACTTACCACTGGAGGACTTAGTTTTCGGGCTCTGATGACCGCTCGATCCACCGAAGGCTAACGAGGATGTCTTTCTCTCCTTCTCTCGATTGGAGTCTTTGCCCGACGACGAAGAGGAAGACTTTATCTTTGATTGTCCGGAATCGGTGGTTTTACTCGACGGAGAGTTGGCCGCGGATTTCAGCGCAGACATACTCGGTTTTCCGGTGCTGGCTGAACTGCCATGCTTCGGCGACGATGTACCGTGCTTTGGGCTCACACTCGCAGGTACTGGCGTATGCTTGGGACTACTGCTGTAGACCGGAGAGTGCTTTGGACTTTGCACTGGCTTGTTTGTTGACTGTTTCAATGTAGGACTGGACTTACCTACGAGAGCGAGTGGACTGGTATGCGTCGGAGACGGACTAAATTTTCGTAAAGTGGTCGCTGGTGACGATGGCCGTGAGCTTAAGTTCGGTGGTGATTCGGTCGGTTTAATGCTCACGGAGACCGGTTTCGATAATGGATCCTGTTTGGATGGTATCTTATCCGGCGGTGGTCCCATAGGACTGTCTTCTCTTTTGCGCTTACGTCTCTTTTCCAACTTTCCCTTATCCTCTGTCGACTTTCCCTTGGAACTTTTCCGTTCCCTACGCTCGTCCGTCAGACTTTTCGACTGTGTTGGGCCAGCTATCGGGGTTATGGTGATAGAATTCGGTAATGTGGTCTGCGGCGATGACGCTATCGGTATTATTTCAATTCCTGGCCTCCTTTCCAAACCCATCCCCGTAAGTACAGAGTTATAGTTCGTAGTTTGACCCAAACTACTGCTTGAAATTGGCGTTATACTTACTGATGGCGGCACTAGGCTTTTGTTCTCTTCGAATATAATGGGGCTCTTTTTCTCTTCCCTTTTCCTCGATTTGCGGTCTCGTTTGATCAGCTCTTCGACATCTTGCAAATCGTGGACTTCCGTTATTTCGCTCTCGTTATCGATATCGTAGTCGGAGCTTTTGTCCGTTCCCAAAATGTCGGTGGGATCTAAGTTAGAAAAATCTAAACCGCTAGTTAAACTCGTGGCCGAGGTGGGCGTGGACGTTCTCGTTTCATTCAAATTTTCTCTGCCACCGGTTGGCGTGCCGAGAGGCGTCGAATCTGAACTGGAGCTCTCTAACAATATTTCCGCGGTCTCGTCTCCTTTCCGTTTGGGACTCCGCCAAATACCGTCCGCAGTTTTTCTCTTGCGCGTTTTCTTTGAGCGTTCGTTTATGGGATTAGACAATGAGTTTTTTGCTTGCCCAAGCAACGCTCCCAATTGTAAAGGATTCAGCATAGCAGTTGTGGTATCGGATTGGCCGGAATAAGACGGAAAACCGATACTATTCTCCGTTCCGGCATCTAAAAAAGACTGCTGCTGCTGTTGTTGTTGTTGTTGCTGTTGTTGCTGCTGTTGTTGCGATGACTGTTGCCTTCCCATGGTTCCGTTTCCGTTATTTAAACCGGGTTCTTGCTTGATTTTCGCATCTCCGTTAGTGAAATCAGGCATTCCTGAACCATTTTGATTATTCTGGTCTTTACCGGAACCGAGATTTATGTTATAATTTCCATTTCCACTATTCATGTTACTCATCGTGTTTAAGGAGTCGCGACTTTCCCATGATTTCATAAGAATTCTCATTGTCAGAGGTATACTCAGACACTTCTGTAAAACCTTTCCAGTCAAATCTGACGTCTGCTCTGTATTCGTTATGCTTATGCCATACAATTTACACTTTAGTGCAGAAATGTCTGTTAAGTCGAGCTCTGCCGTTGCCATTGTCTCCTCGAAAGGATGCTCCAGACTTACCGATATGTGTTGCCATGATAAAGCGCTCACTTCGAATATAGTCGCGTGTTCCGGATCTTGCCGAGCCATAGGTCTAACACAACTACTGATCAAAGTATTGAATAGCGCTTGCTGTCGTAAGTATACCAAAATTTGTGGAACATGTGCCGGATGAGTGAAAGGAATGCTACATACTAACACACCCTCCAAGTTTTTGTTCTCCGTCATGAAGTAACAATGCTGTTGATCTGGTAGACTCTGTAACAAAACCCAAATTTGAAATAATGAAGGTTAGGTTAGATTAGTAAGTATATAAAGAGTTTTACATACGACATAAAGTCCTCTATTGTTTCGACAATCCAGTTGACCCTCACTAGCATGTTGAATAATTAAACTAAGTAATGGATGAGGAGCAGATATATCCCCGCATTCGAGCTCTGTCACTTTCTGTATTCTACGCACTAGTTCCATGCACATTGGCATCTTCTTGGCAAGCTTCAATACGAAGCAAGCGGGCAATACAGATGAATTTGTACCAGTTAATGGAGCATAAGATGGGGTGCTAAAAATTATCTATTATTAGCCACATTTTAACTGAAGTGAATGTAAATATACTTCTGTTCTTTAAATAGTTGCAAACCTTTTTCCCGTTGGACTTCTATTTACAGTTATGATACTAGATGTAGGCAACTTATGAGCAGTCGAACCTTCCATACAAACTGTTACGGAATGACCAATCTTCCGTTTGATAACTATTTCTGAACTCAGTGCATCACAGGTACGATTCTCCTGATCTATCAGATCATACGGAGAAACAAAATATGTCAGTTTCATCGCATGACCGCCTCTCCTTCGCTCAAGGATTCCTAAAAGTACCAAATTGTTTTATCAAACATTATAAAATTTCATTTTTTTATTTTATAAATAAATGTCGATACCAACCTACTGGGCTTTTATGAACAAGGTTAAAAGGTTCCTTTATAAATGTTTGCAATTGAGCTAGAATACCCAGATCCGCCTCTAACGACTGTAAAGCACTGAATGCTTTACATTTTACCTTCTTATCTGCATTTAATTGATATATTGAAGCTAAACCTTCTAATTGTACTGTAAAGTCAAGGAAGTCCCCACGTGACAAGCAAGACACCAATACATCACAGCTCTGTAAACGTTTTGTTAAAATTAGTTAATTTTTAACATAAATTAGAATTCTAAATAATTGAAATACAAAATATTGCACCTGCTGCTCATTTTTTCCTTCATGATGAATTTTAACATCTTTAACTACACCTGATGGTTCCAAAAGAACTTCCAAAAAGAACATATCTGAGGAGATAAACAACTCAGTACCTGGTGGACCAGACATCATAAACTTTAAGCTGTAACCCAATCATAACACAAATATTGACTGAAACATTTAGAAGTATTTTTTATTCAATAATTAATGAATTAGTATTTACCCTAATTGCCTCGTCAAACTTTCCAAGCGTTCCACCATAGATTGCAGAGATGTTACTTTTATGGAATGTTGCAAAGTGTCTAAACATTTTTGCAGCTGACTTTTTTCTGCACTATCGATTGCGAACCTTTTATCCTATTATTACAAATGTTACTGATGAGAAACAATTCAATACTCCATTAAGTTTTCCTTGATACTTACCAACATAGCCATACGTAAATTTTTTGCCGTTTCCACCAAAGATTTAAAGGAGGAGGCTTTAGAGCGTAACTTTTCCATAAGCAACTCCATCTGCCACTCTTTCCCCTTATCCATTGGTGAACCTCCAGTGGCAGAAGGTTGCCCACCTACATTACAAAAGATACATAAAAAATTGTTTATTATTGCCTTAAAATTATTAAATATGCAAAACCTTTCACAATAAATAAGTTGAACATCATTTTACAGTTACAGTTATATCACCATAACTGTAAAAAAATAAAGGTTTTGCCCACATGTGAATTTTTCGTTTATATAGAGATAAAAGAAAATTTTGTAGATTCCATTAAATAAACTTTAAATTGCTCTCACCGAGGGGCTTTTGTCCGTTCGCAACATCCATGTATACCGTGGTGCTACACGGATGTTGAAATTTATGCCTATATTGATTATGTTCGCTGTTATAATATCACAACAACATTATTACACACTACATTGTGACAGGAGGTGTTATTTTCACCTAACCCACGTTTGATCACTTAACTGCTCCTAACCTTCACCCACAATATACTAACTATACTTAGAAGCCATACGTTTCTACTGTATAGGCGTTTTCATCCATAACATGTTTTTAAGAGGGGGAATTCTATGACGCTTTATTAAGGTCTGCTCTTTTACACCCTCTACAGTTATGCTTTACACATTAATATTCATTAGCATGTTTAAAACATCTGTACAGAAAATTATCGATTACCATGAAACGCTAAATTTTAATTTATTATTGGATAATTTATTTCTTAAGTTCGTGCAAATAATAATTCTTAACGTATTGTACGCAGGTTGGAAATATGATTATAAGTTTCTGTACAAAAGATGATTGCACTCATCAAGTGATTACTATTTATATAAATTAGTAATGCATGTATATAGGTATAATTATTAAAAATGTATTACATCTGTTGCAAAATCTAGAATGTGTTTTGGAACGTTGTTGAAACAAGCTTCAAAATGCGCTTACAACGACATCTACCACCGCGTCGAAGGAAAATTTTTCATGCATTCTTGTTCTGCATGAATTTTTGGCGAAACTTCAGAAAACTGTCATACCCCGATATCGACCAAATTTTGCAAATAAGCTCTGTTTTGCAAAAGAAGATATCTGTGATAATGGTTTTTGGCGACTCCAAAGAAAATTTGTTGCTATTCTTATGTCATTCCCTACATCATCGACGAGATACAGTATAGTATGCGAACTGTTCTGAACACATAATCTGCATCTATGGACCCACGGAATATATTGCAAACAGCATATAATCAATAGTAATAAATATATAATAAATATATAGCATATTAATCAATAAAATCAAGATTGATTGAATTTTTACAAAAACTGTAGCTAACTTGCTGTCGGTAAAGACAATCCCTACTTTGTATTTGTAGATAAAATCAATTTATAATTAATTTTAAAACTTCAGATCAAAATTATTTTGTTGCAAATATGATTTTCGTTTTGTAAATAGTTAGTTAGAAACGGTCAGGCATTGAGAAAACATTAAAAATATTTGTTCTTAAATCTTTCCATTAATATAATAATTTATAATTATAAATAAAAATATTAAAGTTTGTGTGAATTTAAAATAATTTAATAGATCAAAATTGTAAACAATTAAAACTATTGTATATAAAAATTATTAATTAAGAAGACACGCCACAGACCAAAAAATTGCCGTCCATCTAGCGGTGAAAGGTGGAACTACAAAAATAGAAAATCTCGATTTTCTCGAAAACTAGGAACTTTTTCGAAATTCCAAGATATACGAATTGTTTCTTATCGCCTACGGAATCCAACGAATACCCCCATGACCCGCTAGGACCATTAGGAAAGAAATTAGAAAAATATAGCATTTCATGGACCAAAAATTTGTCGTCCATCTAGCGGTGAAAGTTGGAACTAACGAAATAGAAAATCTCGATTTTCTCGAAAACTAGGAACTTTTTCGAAATTCCAAGATATACGAATTGTTTCTTATCGCCTACGGAATCCAACGAATACCCCCATGACCCGCTAGGACCATTAGGAAAGAAATTAGAAAAATATAGCATTTCATGGACCAAAAATTTGTCGTCCATCTAGCGGTGAAAGTTGGAACTAACGAAATAGAAAATCTCGATTTTCTCGAAAACTAGGAACTTTTTCGAAATTCCAAGATATACAAATTGTTTCTTATCGCCTACGGAATCCAACGAATACCCCCATGACCCGCTAGGACCATTAGCAAAGAAATTAGAAAAAAGGTCATTTTATGGACAAAAAGTGCAGCGCCATCTAGCGGCGAAACAGGTGAACTAATCGAAAAAAACGTATGTCCGATCACGCATATAAGGGAAATATAAATATTGATTTTTTGGGTTTAATCGGCAACAAAATGCAACAAATGATAATTAAAATTGGCTTAAAAAAGTCTCAGGAATCATAATATGTCCAAAATGTCGTGAAATATGACATTTTATATTTCCCTTATATGCGTGATCGGACATACGTTTTTTTCGATTAGTTCACCTGTTTCGCCGCTAGATGGCGCTGCACTTTTTGTCCATAAAATGACCTTTTTTCTAATTTCTTTCCTAATGGTCCTAGCGGGTCATGGGGGTATTCGTTGGATTCCGTAGGCGATAAGAAACAATTTGTATATCTTGGAATTTCGAAAAAGTTCCTAGTTTTCGAGAAAATCGAGATTTTCTATTTCGTTAGTTCCAACTTTCACCGCTAGATGGACGACAAATTTTTGGTCCATGAAATGCTATATTTTTCTAATTTCTTTGCTAATGGTCCTAGCGGGTCACGGGGGTATTCGTTGGATTCCGTAGGCGATAAGAAACAATTCGTATATCTTGGAATTTCGAAAAAGTTCCTAGTTTTCGAGAAAATCGAGATTTTCTATTTTTGTAGTTCCAGCTTTCACCGCTAGATGGACGGCAATTTTTTGGTCTGTGGCGTGTCTTCTTAATTAATAATTTTTATTTACAATAGTTTTAATTGTTTACAATTTTGATCTATTAAATTATTTTAAATTCACACAAACTTTAATATTTTTATTTATAATTATAAATTATTATATTAATGGAAAGATTTAAGAACAAATATTTTTAATGTTTTCTCAATGCCTGACCGTTTCTAACTAACTATTTACAAAACGAAAATCATATTTGCAACAAAATAATTTTGATCTGAAGTTTTAAAATTAATTATAAATTGATTTTATCTACAAATACAAAGTAGGGATTGTCTTTACCGACAGCAAGTTAGCTACAGTTCAATTCAATTAATATAGTTGATTTTATTATCTTAATTGACTATAGTCATCAAATTTCAGAGCAAGTATAACTTCACAATGCTTTTGATTTTATCGAGCTGTTATCGATTTATACCATACAAGGGAAACTTCTGAATACAGTTCCGATTTTGACTAAATGCAAAGCTTCTTTTTTTCACAAGGAAACTGTGAGAACTGTTTTGGGAAGCTGTGGGAAGCAGTTTTCTGAAGTTTTATTATAAGTTTTGTATAAAAGAATTTATAATACTTACCATTATACTTACTCGATCCATGCGCGTTAAATGCACGATTCTTAAAACATCGAGTGTTGCATTTACGGATCTTCATTGCAAAACATTTTCGTAAAAGAAAATGTGTATAAATTGTAATATAATAGTAATTCGTAGCTCTTAGCTCGATATCGTTTTCTAAAGTTCATTAAAAAAATTTAGAAAACGATATCGATTACCAGGTCACACCACGTGGAGGTGGCTACGACAGTGACCCACCCTAACTCCAAATCCCAACCACCCTCCATTTGCAACTACCTCATTCATCAGAAGGATAAATGAGTTCTAACTCTACTTAACCCGCAAGCTCGCATATACAAGTTCCTTACTATCATAGCAAAGAGCTTGTATCACACACGCACAAGTTTCTTAAAACTTATAACACACAGGCACACTAATTCAAAACGCTCTCATTCTAAGATTGCACCCCTGTTATCTAAAACGGTATACAAAGCAAAGGGAGAAGGGAAGAAAGTTAGAAGAACTTTCTACTAAAAAGAAAGAAAGTTAGAAGAACTTTCTACTAGAAGGAAAGTTAGAAGAACTTTCGCAAAAAGGTGAAGCAATTCTCTATCAATTGAACCTCGCCTTCATGGGTCAAATGGTAGTCGAATAGTGGCTTACGTGAACCACGAGACCGCATTGAACCGAAAATGACTGGCAAGAACGAGTGACACATCCGCGAAGGGTTTCCCATTTCTCCCTGCTCCCGTTTAAAGGGAGGCTAACTGCAGAGAGGAAACCCACGCCGTGAGGCGGCAAGTCGAGAAGGTGCTTCAATCAAAATGCCTCGCAGAGATGTGTCCCTGGCGCTACACCAGCATTTGCAGCTCAGTACTGCCGCGTGTTCACAGCACTACCAACCCCAAATGATCCACTTGGGTTCGGACCAATCGACAGAGAATTACCGATTAATACTACACTCTAACGCGCAAAAAATTTCACGTATCGTGAAAATGGGTGCAAGTTAGAATTGTAAGCGCTCAACTCACTTATAAACTTAATACTAATTTCGTGGGATCCCACATACACACTCTGTTATAAAATTGCACTCGCATTATGTAACATGAAACGCTAGAGAGAGAAAGAAAGGAAGAGGAACTAATACTATGATCTAACGCGGAAAAAGTTTGATAATTAAAATTAGTGCAATTTTAAACAGTACTCGCATACGCGCACGCTTAACTTATTCTAAACGCCGCACGCGTACCTCTTATTCTAAGCTTGCACTCGAATGATCTATAACGAGGTAAAAGAGCAAGGGAAGGGAAGAAAGATAGAAGAACTTTCTACTAGAAGGAAAGAAAGTTAGAAGAACTTTCTGCTAAAAAATGGGTTAGCATTTTCCGCCAAGTAGTCCTCGCCCTCATGGGTCAAAGGGTAGTCAATAGTGACTTACGTGAACCACGAGACCGAATTGAACCGAAAAAACTGATAAGAACGAGTGACACATCCGCGAAGGGTTTCCCATTTCTCCCCGCTCCCGTTTAAAGGGAGGCTGACTGCAGAGAGGAAACCCACGCCGTGAGGCGGCAAATCGAGAAGGTGCTTCAATCAAAGTGCCTCGCAAGATGTGTCCCTGGCGCTACACCAGTCTTTGCAGCTCAACCCTGCCGCGTGTTCACAGCGCTACCAACCCCCAATGATCCACTTGGGTCTGGACCAATTAACGAAAAATAGCTGGGTATACTACAGTCTAACGCGAGAAAAGTTCACGAATTGTGAAGATGAGTGCAAGATAGAATAAGAGGCACTTACAGGGTCCCACCCGCCCGCCCACGAGATTAAAATTAACTTAAAAGTAACGCACGCATCCCTCGATGATATTGCGATGATTCCCGCGATGATCCCTCGATGATGTTGCGATGATTCCCTCGATGATCCCTCGATGATTGATGTCTTCAATCTTCGTATATACGCATTTCACACATGCACTCATGCATACTACAATATTACAGTACGCAACTTAAATTTAACTTAAAATTAGCGCATCCGATGAAATCCCTCGAAGGCTGTCTTCTATGATTACCTATTGATTGCCAAAGTAAAATAAAACTCGAGTCGACTCGATAAAAATAGGCAAATAAAATAGCAATATATGTTTGAAATATTCAATTACTTACTTAGAAGTTAAATCTGAAACGTAGAAATGTAATTAAGACAATTATGAAGCTTAAAATAAAAATCTGAAACATACAAATATTACTAAGACACATATGAATCATTTAATTAGTTACTTAAAATAAAAAGCTGAAACATACAAATATGAATTATTCAATTACTTACTTAAAATAAAAATCTGAAACAGACAAATGATATTAAGACACATATGAATCATTTAATTAGTTACTTAAAATAAAAAGCTGAAACATACAAATATGAATTATTCAATTACTTACTTAAAATAAAAATCTGAAACAGACAAATGATATTAAGACACATATGAATCATTTAATTAGTTACTTAAAATAAAAAGCTGAAACATACAAATATGAATTATTCAATTACTTACTTAAAATAAAAATCTGAAACAGACAAATGATATTAAGACACATATGAATCATTTAATTAGTTACTTAAAATAAAAAGCTGAAACATACAAATATGAATTATTCAATTACTTACTTAAAATAAAAATCTGAAACAGACAAATGATATTAAGACACATATGAATCATTTAATTAGTTACTTAAAATAAAAAGCTGAAACATACAAATATGAATTATTCAATTACTTACTTAAAATAAAAATCTGAAACAGACAAATGATATTAAGGAAATATTAATCATTTGATTACTTACTTGAAATAAAAAGCTGAAACATACAAATTTAATTAAGACAAATATGAATAATTAAATTACTTACTTGAAATAAAAATCTGAAACATACAAATGAAATTAAGACAAACATCAATCATTTGCTTACTTACTTGAAATTAAAAGCTGAAACATACAAATTTAATTAAGACAAATATGAATAATTAAATTACTTACTTGAAATAAAAATCTGAAACAGAGAAATGATATTAAGACAATCATCAATCATTTCATTACTTACTGAAATAAAAAGCTGAAACATACAAATGAAATTAAGACAAATATGAATCATAGAATTACTTACTTGAAATTAAAAGCTGAAACAGACAAATGCAATTAAGACAAATATGAATAATTAAATTATTAACTTAAAATAAAAATCTGAAACAGACAAATGATATTAAGACAAACATCAATCATTTCATTACTTACTTGAAATAAAAAGCTGAAACATACAAATGAAATTAAGACAAATATGAATCATAGAATTACTTACTTGAAATTAAAAGCTGAAACAGACAAATGATATTAAGACAAACATCAATCATTTGATTACTTACTTGAAATTAAAAGCTGAAACAGACAAATGCAATTAAGACAAATATGAATAATTAAATAACTTACTTGAAATCAATACCTGAAACAGGGAAATATAATTAACATAGAAAATGGAGGGAGAAGGAATGAAATTTTTCTTAATTCGAAACAAAACTCTTGAAAAATCAAAATCGCAGACTCTTGAAGAATCAAAGATTGAAAACCACAAAATCCGAAGAAGAATCAAAAGAGACTCAGAAACCTCGAAATAAAATCACGTTGAAGTTTTGAAAAACTCAAATCCGTAAAAAATCACAAATTGATTCAGAAACCTCGAAACTGTAAATAAAATCACGATGAGGTTTGCAAACCTCAAATCCGAAGTAAAATCCTTGTAGATCTAAAAATCCTCAAAAACAAATCAAAATCACGAGATCAAAAAACCTTGAAACTCGAAATAAAATTCACGCATAAAATGAAAGTAAGAACCTGTATCAATCAAAGAATAAAATAATGCAGAAAAAGAAACAAAATAGATGCTTGAAAACCTCGAAACTGTAAATAAAATCACGATAAGGTTTGCAAACCTCAAATCCGAAATAAAATCCTGCAGATCTAAAAATCCTCAAAAACAAATTAAAATCACGAGATCAAAAAACCTTGAAACTCGAAATAAAATTCACGCATAAAAAGAAAGTAAGAACCTGTATCAATCAAAGAATAAAATAATGCAGAAAAAGAAACAAAATAGATGCTTGAAAACCTCGAAACTGTAAATAAAATCACGATGAGGTTTGCAAACCTCAAATCCGAAATAAAATCCTGCAGATCTAAAAATCCTCAAAAACAAATTAAAATCACGATCAAAAAACCTTGAAACTCGAAATAAAATTCACGCATAAAATGAAAGTAAGAACCTGTATCAATCAAAGAATAAAATAATGCAGAAAAAGAAACAAAATAGATGCTTGAAAACTTCGAAGCTAGAAATAAAAATCTTTAGAGACATAAAAATGATCCCACGATGACATGAGTCCTGTATCCTGTACTCACATTCCATTCACGCACTCACGCATGCTACAATACTTATTCTAAAAACTCTACATGTACCTTTTGTTCTAAAATTGCACTCGTATAATCGAAAAGGATATAGGAGAGAAAGTTGGAAGAACTTTCTTTTAAGTTTAGAGCAATTTACAAAAAAATGATAGGCTACAGTCTAATATGTGAAAAGTTAAAAAATTGTCAATATGTGAAAAATTAAAAATTGTCAATATGTGAAAAATTAATAAATTGTTATGAGTGCAAGTTAGAACAAAAGGCACTTACAATTTGCGTAAGCTTTTCGCCACATTACATGACGAAAAACTTACGCCCGAGCCCACCCTTCCTCCCACAAGCTCGGAATCAACGTTAAATTAATGCACTCTATATGATAACTTACCAAAAATTAAATGCTGAAACATACAAATTATTAACATAGGAAATTGTGGGAGGGGAGTGAAATTATATTTTATTTGATACAGAAATTTTGAAACAGAAAACGCAATGACAATTACGGATTTGAGAAGAGTGAAGAATGTAATAACTTACCAAAAATGAAAAACTGAAACATACAAAATTTTATGAACATACGAAATTGTGGGAGAGGAGTGATATTTTACTTTATTTGATACAAAATTTTGAAACAGAAAACGCAATGACAATTGCGGATTTGAGAAGAGTGAAGACTGTAATAACTTACCAAAAATGAAAAACTGAAACATACAAAAGTTTATGAACATACGAAATTGTGGGAGAGGAGTGAAATTTTACTTTATTTGATACAAACATTTTGAAACAATAGAAAACGCAATGAAAATTGCGGATTTGAGAAGAGTACAAAATAATAACTTACCAAAAATCAGAAGCTGAAACATACAAAACTTTAACATATGAAATTATGGGAATAAAAGTGAAATTTTTTTTTATTTCATAGAGAATGCAATAAAAATTACAAAGCTGAGAAGAGAGAACAACATAATAACTTACCAAAAAGAAAAATGACTGAAACATACAAAATTTTATTAACACAGAAAATTGTGGGAAGAGATTGAAATTTTATTTCATACAAAACATTCGAAAAATACAAAATGCAATGAAAATTGCGGATTTGAGAAGAGGGAACAATGTAATAACTTACCAACATGATTCTGAAACATACAAAACTTTATTAACACAGAAAATTGTGGGAGAAGTGAAATTTTTTTTTTATTTCATAGAAAATGCAATGAAAATTACAAAGCTGAGAAGAGAGCAACATAATAACTTACCAAAAATAAAAAAATGACTGAAACATACAAAATTTTATTAACACAGAAAATTGTGGGAAGAAGCGAAAACCTAATTTGAAACAAAACATTCGAAAAATAGAAAACACAATGATAATTACGAATTTAAGATCAATGAACAATATAACAATTTAAAATCAATTCCTGAAACAGAAAAATATAATTAACATAGAAAATTTAAATGCAAATAAAATCGCGAAAGGGCATCAAAATTTCGAATCACGAAATTTAATCGCGAAGGGGTATAAAAATCTCGAATCTCAAATTATTATCGCGAAGGGGTATAAAAATCTCGAATCTCAAAATCTAATCGCGAAGTTACATAAAAATCTCGAATCTCAAAATCTAATCGCGAAGGGAAATAAAAATCTCGAATTTCAAAATATAATCGCGAAGGGATAAAAATCTCGAATCTCAACATTTAATCGCGAAGGGATATAAATTTCTCAAACGTCAAAATTTAATCGCGAAGGGGCTTTGAGCGTTTTGCTCAAAATTCGAGCAAAGTATCGCTCGACGATACTTTTCGTACCGTTCAAAAACACATGCAAAATACAAAAAAATATTAGCGAGCATAGTGACAAAATGACTCTCCATCCTAAGATGGACAGCCATTAATAGTTCCCCTCTTCTTAGGCAACTTTGCCGGGGCTCTTCGGCATATAGCCTATTCTTTCTTCGGCACAGCCTCACAAAAATCACTCGCGAAATTTTACGGTAACTCGGACATTCTTTGCTTTCATTTACATAAACTTTCAATTTCGCTGTCGATCTCCACAAACAGATAGTATATTTATAAAAATAAAAATGAACTATCCATTTGCTTCGATCGACAACGAAATCAAAATTTTGTATAATCACAAAAATTCTACTTTGGTAATAAAGAAAAAGAATTTCTCAAAAAGGTATACGACCAGCGATTCTCAGAATGCGCTGTCCGTAAAAGAATGTCCGAGCAGAATATTTAAAGCACTGCACTTCACTTCACTTCACTGTATACTTCATTTTTGCAATCGGGTCTAGAACCACGACTGCGACTTACAAACTAAAAGGCCTGGCCTTACGAACAATCGAGTTCAAGAGAATATTAAATAGAATTAATTCAAATTTAGATTTTCTCTTCTCGATTTTTCGTTAACCCCCCAGATGCAAGCATCTCACGTGTGTTTTACGGAGGACAGAGAAACATGAAAGCTTGCTCTGGCCCTACCTACTTAAAACTAACTCAATCACACCAGAAGTAAGCTACCTGCCTGCCTATCGCTATATTTAAAAAATTGCAAAGTCCATTCTCACAAAAACACACTCCACGATTCTCACACACGCCACCCGGGTGCAAAAAAGCCTACTCCTAGGGAGTACGTCCCGGGACGTCTCCGACACCCGAGTTCAATACAACATTCACACTCTAAGTTCATACCTTTTTGCTGAAATCGATCGACAATCGACAGTGAACATTAATTGAACATATTTCATTTTCTGATTCTTTCGAATATTCAATGTAATATGTGCATGTTATAAATTTGTAAATCTAACTCAACTTTTATAAATTTGTAATTTAATCTAACTCGACTTTTATAAATTTGTAATTCAATCTAAATCATTTTCAATATATCTTGCAATAACTTTTTGAAAAATTTGTATGTTTTTATAATAAATTAAAATGGTTTGTAATCGACACAAGGTCCACGACCTAACCACACACACACGTGTAACTTGTGTCGATAATTCACTGTCAATTTGTCGATCGCCAAAAAATCTTAAAACTAAACCGTGTCCACCTGCCCTAACTCATGCGAGTAGCATCTAAGCACGCGTATGAGTTTAGAGCATAAAAATGAACACGGCCAACAATATTTTCACCTACCAGTTTTCTTCATGTGTGCTGAAAATCCTGAGCTAATAAACGTGATTAGTAACATGCTAATAAAGTGTCTTCCGAAAAAAATTTACTCTAAAGTTTCAAAAAAGAAAATGAAAGAACACTTTGCAAAAATCTAAGTATATCGATTGTTTCATTTTCAACAGATTTTTGATATCAAAGTAAATTTACTAAATGATCAAAAACATTCATAATTAACTTTGATATCAAAATCTGTTCTCCGCGAAACTTTCTTGTACATATGTATTTGAAAATATTGAATAAATTGAAAACTTTAATAAACTAAATTGAATTGAATTGAATACTATGAAAT
Source organism: Megachile ligniseca (assembly GCA_945859555.1). Taxonomy (NCBI): domain Eukaryota; kingdom Metazoa; phylum Arthropoda; class Insecta; order Hymenoptera; family Megachilidae; genus Megachile; species Megachile ligniseca. The sequence continues at coordinate 6,898,345 of OX243792.1, forward strand.
CGGAGGGTCATCCGACTTCTATGTAATTTTAAAAAATTGAAAAAATGTACAAGAAAACCCTGACCTGATCTAATAAATGAAATAAACAGTTTGTACGAATTTTGCACGATCGTACAGTCGTGGTCACTATGCTCGCTCAAAAATGTAAAAATACAACCAGTTCCCGTGTCGTTTCGGACCATTCGTCCTACGACATGATGGGAACCGGAGGAACCATAAAGCATGCGACTCACCGATCGCTGACTTGCATCACTGCGATCGTTTTACCGGTAGGCATTCAGAGTTGGTTGCTGCTTGGCTTTCGTTCTGGATTTGGCGAATTCTCCATTGGATTGAGTGACCATCTGTAATCATAAAAGAATCACAACAATTTAGTAACTGTTTATTAATTTGCATTTTGAGTAACATGTTTTTTCAACGCAAACAGTTTTTGAAATGTACATGCATGCAAAACTATGTACTACATTACGAAAACTGGTAATAAATTTGCAAACGTGTATCAAAACTTATAGTCTGTAAACTCGATCAAATATTTGAAAAAGTATGTTCAAGCACTTGGATAATTATTGGAACATGTTAAATCGTTTGCAAGTTTATACCAAAACACATTACACCGTAAAACACACTAAAACACTAGTACAAGTATGCTAAGACACTTAAATAACCACTGTATAAAGTACACTAGAACACCAGTAACAGTTTGTCAAAACACTTAAATAACCACTACATAAATTACACTAAAGCACCAGTAACAGTTTGTCAAAACACTTAAATAACCACTCCATTAAGTACATTAAATCACCAGTAAAAGTTTGTCAAAACACTTAAATAACCACTACATAAAACACACTAAAGCACCAGTAACAGTTTGTCAAAACACTTAAATAACCACTCCATAAAATACACTAAAGCACCAGTAAAAGATACGTAAATAACCGCTATTAAATAACTGCCACTTAAATAACCGCAACACACAACGCACTGATATATCCGTACACACATGCACAATTATAAATTAAAACACTTGAGTAAGCACTTTGACACATGAAGAACCACACCATAAATCGTGTTAATACACCCCCGTATTTATTAAAAAAACACTTGATAAACCACACTGATATATCCGTATACACATGCACAATTATAAATTAAAACACTTGAGTAAGCACTTTGACACATGTGGAACCACACCATAAATCGTGTTAATACACCCAAGTATTTATTAAAAAACACTTGATAAACCACACTGATATATCCGTATACACATGCACAATTATAAATTAAAACACTTGAATAAGCACTTTGACACATGTGGAACCACACCATAAATCGTGTTAATACACCCCCGTATTTAGGTAAAAATATTTGTTAAAACACACTAAACACTTGTACTAGTACACTAGATAACACATAGATGAACACAAAGTCAGTTAATTGTATCCTTGACTCGTACCGGTAAGTGGTGACAGGAGACGTCCGACCTCTATGGCACTCGCGATAAGACTGATGGCATATGACCTCTTCCAAGTGCAAATCGGTAACAGTGATAGGTGATTCGGGATCCAATCAGGTGATATCCAATCAGCTGTCATCTAATGCACCAATACGGTGCTACCTCGACTAGGAGTTGTGATTGGTGTAATAATTTAATAATTTTAAATAATTTCTAGTTTTATAATTGTTTATTAACTTATTTATTGTTATAACCATTAAAATTTATTATTTTTCTTGACTTCGTCTTGTTGATATGTTGCAAAATTATTGTTGATTAATGTGTATACGATATATTTTATTGTAATTAATAATTTTTTAGTTATTTATTTATAAAATTATTGTTGTAACTGTTCCAATTTATTATTTTTTTAACTTTCTCTCACAGATATGTTACTAAATGATTGTTAATTAATATATTATAATATATTTTATTGTAATTAATAATTTTTTAATTATTTATTTATAAAATTATTGTTGTAACTATTACAATTTATCATTTTTTCAACTTTCTCTCACAGATATGTCACAAAATGTTTGCTAATTAATATTTCACGATATATTTTATTGTAATTAATAATTTTTCAATTATTTATTCATCAAATTATTATGATATCTGTTACAATTCATTATTTTAATTACATTCTCGCGTGAATAAAATGCAAAATTTAAATAAATCTTTGAAATATTCAAACTTCTAAATTTTTTAAATTTCAAGTATTCAAATTTAATAATTTTAAAATGTAGAACTGAGTTGAACATATAAATCTTCACATTACTAAACTTTTTAATATTTTTACTCGTAGGTTCCTAGCTTGACAAGTTAACTATAACATTTCTAAATTTCGCAAATTTCCTAATTTTCTAATCCTAAAATTCCTAACATTATAGATTATCAATTCTCAAATTTCCAAATTCCTAAACTGCAAGCTCATGTAAAAATGACCAAGTATAGATTCCTAATTAAAGTACTCCACCAATGAAACTTGTAAAATATTATCAGAGGTACCTTGATGTAAAATAATTAATTTCGAATTGTCTAAAGCATTCTAAAAGCCTAATTTTTCCATAAAAAATCAAAGAAATCAAAAATTAAAAATTGCGTTTTTGAATGGCGCCATCTCTCCGGCGAACAGGGTGAACTACACGCTTTTGAAACTGTACTTTCATTAGTTCCCACATACTGCCGCTAGATGGGGTGACGCGTATCTTTTCGGTTCAATTCAATTAAAGTGATAGAAAATCTACTGAAGTTAGCTGCATATTATTTCTCGTTGAACGAAATATAGTAACAATACAGTAAATTATAATTTATAATATGAATATGAGTGACGTTTGGCGTACGTATTTATAAATAGTGTGGAAATCCAAGTTTTGCGAATATTGTAAAATAATTTTCAATGCAAGATGTACAGTAGGTGTTTATATTATGTAAACCGACGTCAGACTTAATTTTATATATTGATAAAAATACGATTTTGTAAAACAAAATATAATTATAAAAAGTTGATAAAATATAAATGTATTGCTCAATATAGATAAATTTATATGCAAATCAATATTCTGAAATATTAATAAAGTGATACATTTAGATAAAAATTATTCTGGATCTTATTTTCATTTCAGAGTATGCTAAATAAATTTCATAACTTTATAATAATACCAGTTTGAAACACAACAATGAGTGGTGGTGTGGTACCTAGTAAATCGACTGTATATATTTCAAATTTACCTTTTTCATTAACAAACAATGACCTGCATCAACTTTTACAAAGTTATGGAAAAATAGTGAAGTAAGTTATAAACTTTGCAGTTTTTATATTGTTTATAATTTATGTGCATTATCATATTATATGTATTTTTTTACAAATATTAATGTATCTAAAAGTAATAAAAGCTTTATATTAATATAAATCTACAAACATAACAAATTCTTTAATTATCTCTAAACAACAGGAATAATTTAAATATAAGATATTACAGTTATATAAAAATGTTTATTGTTTAAATTAGATCCTAAGAACCTAAATATTTTTAAGCCAAATGGAGTATTTCTTTGTCCACAGAGTAACAATAATGAAAAATAAAATTACAAGACGAAGTCGAGGTGTTGCTTTTGTCTTATTTCTGACTCCAGAAGATGCTACTTCTTGTGCTAAAAATTTGAATAATACAGAAGTAAGTTCCAGTGTCTTTTATATTATAATAATTTTAACTGTTTTTAATAAATTATGATTTAATAGATAGGTGGTCGTACAATTAAAAGTTCTATAGCAGTTGATAATGGACGTAGTACAGAATTTATACGTCGGAGAGATTATCCAGATAAATCTCAATGTTTTGAATGTGGAGAAGAAGGTCACTTGTCATATAATTGTACTAGTAATACATTAGGCCCCAGAAATCCACCATTAAAAAAAGCCAGAATAAGAAAAAAGCATAAGTCTGGCAGTAGTTATCAAAGCAGTGATTTTAACAAAAATAGTGAAGATGAATTAGATGAAGATAATTGGGAAGAAGAAGTAGAGACATTAAGTGCTGCTATTGCACTGGAGGTACTGTAATTTTTTATATTGCTATAACAGCAATAATTATGACATAAAAGTTTGAATATTTCATAGTAAAATTTTGTATTTCAGCAAAGACAGAAGGAATATGAAAATAGTCAGCGATCAGCAGGTAAAGGATATGAGGAAGAAAATCGACCAACTCAAAAATCAGGCAAACGATATAAAAAAAATCAATACTTCAGTGATGAAGAAGATTTTAGTGAATAAACTACCGTCTAGAAAAATTAATATGACATGACATATTAAGTACAATATCATACAATAAGTACTGCTGAATCAATACTAAAAGACAGTTGTAATATAATAAGATTTCAAATGTATTTATTGTTAATTTTGTAATATATTATTTGTACTTAAATTCTTAATTATATAGCGTTATTACAATATACACACCACCATCTTTTTATATTATATTAACGTCATGCGGTTAGAGTGCTTTTGAGTTTATTGCTCAACAGATTATCATCAGATAGTAACTTAACCTCTCGGTAGTGCCCAAAAATCATTGAAATAAATCCTTTACAAACATATATTTTAATTTGCAATTAAATACAAATTATATTTTATGCAGCTAAAATTATTTTCATACGGCAAAATGATTGAACAATTGTAACAGGAAGAAAAGTGTATTAATTTCAAAATATAACCTCAAAATATGAAAGAACATAAATGTCAATATTTGTAAATAAATAATGTCAGGTTTAAATTTACTGCGTACGTATACCTCTGATTCTGAAGATGACGAAGTTAATAATGATAGCCACAAATTTAACGAAGTTTCTAAACGGTATCTATCTTAATTTCAATAATAAGGTTTCATAAATTTTAGGTATTAATATCACTTGTTAATGATATTCAAATTATATTTATATTCTCATATATTACCTAATCATAAAAAGGTGCACTGTATTTTTGTACATAAACATTTGTACACATAATTTGTTTATTACTTTGAAATTTCGTAATTTATTTCCGAAATATTTAATCATAATTGTTTTTTATAAGCTGTGCATTTTATTATATTTAAACAAGTGTAAAAGCTAGATTGTTTCATATTTTGTTAATTTGACAAATAATTTTTATATTGTAGTCTACCTTTGCCCGGATGTATAGCATCGTGGAAAGGTGTTCCACATCATGAAGAAGTTGATGATGATCCACATCAACATGAGGGACGAACAAGAAGTTTTAAACATGAACGTGGCAATTGGGCTACATTGGCCTACATTAACTGTAAGTAAAGTCAAGCATACATTAATATTTAAACTGTACAAATAAAAAGTCTTACACCTTAAAATTTCAGATGAACCCAGTGATAGTATGATATCATGGATGTTTTCAATATTGGGAGAAATACCAGTTAAGTGTAACATATATTCAGAACAGTTTCATATTAGTGTAACAAGAACCGTAATTTTGAAGTTTCATTGGATTGAATCCTTCGTAGAGGAAATCAAAAAACTATGTGAACAGACACATCAGTTTAATTTGGAGCTTCTGAATATAAGAGCATATACAAATGAAGAAACGACACGCACGTTTCTTGGAATAGAATGTTTTGAGTCAAAAGGAATACTCACTAACTTTGTGAAAAATCTTAATAATATTCTTGCTGAATATGAGTTACCACCCTTTTATGAAGTAAGTAATATTAAATTTCCAAATATATAAGAAATTATACCATTCTTATTTTAATATCACTATATCATATTATATACATTATATATCATGATATATAAATATCAAATATTTATTGAGTCTATTAACTTGTTTGCCTAGGATTCATCTTATCATGTTAGTTTTCTATGGTGCCTTGGTAATGAAGTAGCAAATTTAAATAATCATTTATTCAATTTGACTACAAAACTAAATCAATTTTTGACTGATCATGAAGAAGAGAGATACATAAATGTTACTACGATACACCTTAAAATCGGAAACAGATTATACGCATTCAAGCTAAGTGGATAAATATTTTTCTTATTATATACAGGGTTAAGCATGAAACGTAATTCTACGTTTCATGGTTCACCCTACATGTTTTAAGAATTTAAGTAATTTAAGTAAGAATTTGGAGTAACTTATATATATTATTTGTTAATAATAAAAGGTACATTCCAAATAGCGAATACACTTTCTTTTAAATACTCTTTTATATTATTCGTTTTTACAATGACCGTTTAGTTAATTTCTCTATTTGTAAATTAAAAAATTTGAAGTGCCTATATTTTTCAGTCCGAAAATGATCAAATTTGAAAATTGGAAATGTCGGGAATAGGAAAAAATTTAGAATCGCTTATTTTGTTTCACACTTCATTATTCACTGTATATTTACAGTTTTCTTATAACTTATAAATACGGTTTTCCATCGATTCAACAAATAACAATATTACAAAAGTCATAAACTTATCTAATTAAATAATCGATTTTAATGGGAATGCAGGGGTAAATAAGTAGGATTATATAATAACAACATATATTTTGTTATTATTATACAAAATCGAGTATCATATATAAATGTATATAAAATATTCAAAGTATCCACGATCAACATGGCATATGGAAATTATGTTAACACTCTTCAGACTTCTGACTCATATAAAAACATAGTATCTTGGTAAACAAATTATTTACAATTGATTTGCAGTTTTTATACAGATATTTTTTATGTATTGTGCAATTACTTTACAAAAGATAGTGTAACTTATTATATATATGTACAACATGATATAATCATCTGATTCGCGAGTACCAATCAACTCATAAAATATATTAAGTACACAACAAGGAATGTCTTAAAAGTCTTGAAATTGTATATGTTCATTGTATAATAGCATATACAATATCCTGCATCTACACATACTTTAGTGTAGGTAATATTTATTGCACCTGACTTTAGAAAATTATTAGCATTTATTACGATTACATGTAATATATTTAATATCATGTTCGGATATATTCGATGCTTTCTTATTACGATACGAATGCTTTGAAGTCATATATTAAAATCATTTTGCAAGTCTTTTCTTTCGAACAACCATCTTATTAAAGCGAGTCTTACCTTGACATTACTTCAAGATCTATCTAAAAGTCAAATTTACGTAGCAGGTAAGCGTTCGACGGTAAGCAACACATTTTCTTCGCTATGAAATTCCATTTGAACCACTCGTTGATTTCTCTGGTAAACATTTCATAATCGTTGGTTCTATTAACTTCCATACTTCAGCAAGCTGTAATGTATTTAATATGAAAGCTGTAAACTTAATTATCACTTGCCTATATCTCTCTATAATTATAGGTGCATTTGAGCACTAGTGGATTAATACATTGTTTTAATTATACAAACATAGGTATACAAGTGTTTATAGGATGCAACATTTGCAGGATGTTCAACACTTACCAAAATCTCATTTGAAGGTAGCATAAAAAATTTAATATAACTATGAGAATATTTTAAATACAATATCGCATGTTAAGGAACCTCACCTCAGAATGCCCTCGAATCTGCACATTTACAAGACTCTGTAAAACCGTAGCGAGTATTTCTAAGTGTGCATGCACGAGTTGTGTCTCCATGTGTAAACAATGTAATGAAAAGCAATTTCGTAGTTCAACATTGGCGATTACCGATTCTTGAGCAACCATCTTATTTTCCAGGTACTCAACCGTATCACTCTGTGTAAAATAAAACAATTCAACATTGTTTTAACAATTTAATATTTTGATAATTTTACCTAGTCTAAAATTCATTACAAATATCAATTAATTGTGTTAATTAATAGGAATAAGTAAGTAGCTTTAGCTACTTATGCATATAGGACTGTTTTCACTTAGATAAGCTTATGTAAGACAATACAAACTGGAAATTATATATTACATTTTTCCTCTTTCATTAACATGAAAGACCTTGGGTAATTTCAGAATAATCACGTAATGACTAGCGCGGACGATAACATTGAATTGAGTTAAATCACCGGATAAATATATCTTTCTTGAAGCTTTAAATCATCGTCTGTTGCTTGAATACCTCAAACAGGAATTACTTACATCAGTGCCTCGAATCACTCCTTGCATTTGCCGCTTCTTTAAGGATAACATAGTAGACAATGCGCGCTGATGGTCAGCGCTAACTCCACGCTCGTGCCTCTCACATAATATTCTATGCGCTACTAAGACATCCAGAAGAAGATTCAGCCTTTCACATACCATAGTTTCTTCTCTCACTGCTTGCTGAAGAGCTCTCGTGGAAAGTAGATTGAATTCTCTGAAATTATAGATTTAAATTATGCTTTTAAGATTATAGTTCCTATGCATTAATAGAATTATCAATTTTGAACTACTTTTACTTTTTAAAAATTGTATTGGAAATTAATTCTTTAAGGACATAAAACTGAATAACTGAAATAATAGTTCAGAAGCAATATGTGTGATCCTTTGATTAAGTAATGCAATCACGTACCATGATACTTACTTCGAAATAATGTGGAAACCCTTCTTCATTTCTTGCCAAACGGTAGAACCACCACTGGCCCAAGTGGTGGTACCATGTGGTTCCGAGGCTAAATTGCTTAACTGCGTGCCTAATTCCGCCATGTCTACTGCGTAGCTGTGCGATCTAATTGCTAGGCAATCAGCAATGTTTTTCAGCCGAGAGATCCCAAGAAGTATCACTCTGATTTGGTCTCGGCTGTTCGCGAATTCGGTTAGGGTTTCCGGCGGTACTAATTCCTTCGCTCTCGAGGATAACTCCGAGGTCGCAAATTCGTCCGGTATTCGCCTGAATACCTCGCGAATTTTGTGTTGGGTTTCTTCGCCGGTGTACGTGAAGAAGAACTGTACGATATGGTCTTTGCTCACTACAGGATGGCGAGCGATTACGGTGAGAAATCTTAAAAGGGATCTCCTCCTTTCTTCCAGAAACTGAGAATCCGCTGTAAATAAAACGCCACAATTTATTCATACTATACTAAACAAAGTTATTGATTAAAGTTATAAGGTTCATGAATAATTTACCTCCAACAATTTTCTTCGGTGGTAACTTCGGTATCAACCTATATGGAAATCTTGCCAGAAGAAGTTCGTGTAACGATACGAAATCATTGTAACGTCTATAAACGATGGAATTAAATCTCTGAAAATAAAATCTATTTTTAATATATAATTCCACATATAATTCTTAAACATATTTTAAGTAAGAAACAATCTTACTCATGGTTGTTGTTTTTTGGACATTTAGAATCAACAAATTGATTATTATATTTTACTCAAATATTACAATTCAAAAAGCTGAGAGTCACAGATATATTATATTTTGTTTCAGATCCTATTTAATGTAGAAGTGTTACCTTGCTTGTTACTTGGTATTCCACATGTTTCAAAAAAATTCCTTTCTTCTCAGGCACCAAATTAACTTCTATTGTGTCCAAATTACATATATCTGAATAAGTGAGATTCAGTTTAGCAGGATTGCTACTTTTGTGGAGCCTTTGAGCCAAAAGTGTAACCTCAGACAGATCACCCAGTACAGGAACAGGTAATTCTGTAAAACAAAGAAAAAAATTAGAAATTTGAAGATTAATATTTGCTGAGTTACTACATCAAATTTTTATTAATTAAGATAGTTTTTGATACAAAGTTGAATGTCACAAAATCGTTTCATCAATTATTCTAAATAATCATCTAACAATAATGAATTTTATATTAACAACATTAGCTATTAAGCACTGGAATGATCATTTTCAGTAAACATCAAGCTTCAAATTTATCTAAAACAAGTATTACTTTGCAACAGTTTTATGCCATCAAAATTGCATCAAACTTAATCAAATATTTCTATTTTCAATAGTATTTGTATACATAATCTCATAATACTTTTATCAGGAGCATACTAAGCTTTACTATAATTACAGTTTTTTCTTGTTTATATTTGTATAAATTATAATATCATCCTATTTATCAGTTCTTATTCTTTGTTCGTTTTAGAAGTTGTTTTCAATAAGAATTCATAACAAATTCGGTAGAATATTGTAAATTTGAACTACTTCAAATTTATTGCAAGAATATGTTATGTCCATCAACTGCATGTTTGTATTTTCCCGCACGCTTCGGTTAAAATACAAATGTTAACAAGAACAAAATTATCCGGAAAATAGTACAACTATATCGCGTGCAGTTAATCCGCAATCACGAACAATTGCTTTTATTATTGTTGTTCCTTGGAAGTGAAAGATAATCATGATTGTGCCTGCAACCTCGATTCTCGAAAAGACTTTCCTAACCTACGGTATTTTGCTTGTGATAATAGCAGAGTTGTAACTCATTCTTACTGTTTCTTTTCGTGAGAATTCATTTTGCATTAATTCACGTAAATGTGATTCAAGAATGCTTCAAACAAGGCTTCTTTATAATTGCATAGCATTGAAGCATTCTTTCGGAAAATTGTGTATAATAGACACATTTATGAATGACACAATTTTGTAAAATTATTGAATTGCGACTGCTTATTCTGTTTTAATAAAGGGTTTATATTGTAAGTAACGAAATTTTCAAATATTCTCAAATTTAAAATATTTCCAAATTTCAAAAATCTACAGCAAACTATAAATGACATCAAGTAAATATTGAAGTCGCACATTTTAAACTAGCATAACCTATTACTAAAATTTGGCGCCAAATTTGATATGTCAAGCTTTTTTGTCACAATTTGTCAAATTTCATACCTAACGACTTTACAAAACTACAATATTATAAATAAAATTGTAATATACATATTAAAAAGCTTGCTTCGACAAAAGAAAGAAGAGCAACAGTATTTCAAGAACTTTTTAGCAATAGTGTACACGCTACATTGTAGAGTGACGGTGAGAAAGATTACCGGAAGAACGGTGCATTTCCCGTGGACCTCCTTCAACCGTGATAAAAGTCTAGCCTTTTAACGATATGAAAAACAAGAACCGATTGTGTTGGTCAGTGACACCATTAGAAACCGGGTCTTTTAGCACAAATGTTAGCTGCGACACGTTTAAACGTTGGTACTTTCAGTATGATAACATTTCAATAGTAGTTAAACTGTTGAACATGTAAGCTCCATTAATATGTACCGGTTGCAAGTATCCTTACTTTCTACTATAATCTAAGTACATAAATTATTTATGAACGCATCGCATTATTTTCGAGATAGGATTAAATTGCAAGTATTTACTGATGAATATGTGTGACCCATTTATAAAACGGTCAATAACTTAAATTTATTTAAAGGTATTGAAATTTGTTTTGGTTTATTCATTTAAACTAGATATTACCAAAACTGATTAATATTTAATTTGTAAATATATATTTATAATTATAATTTTACATTAAACCTGATACAAAAGGTACTAAATTAATTTATACTTTTAACAAATACAGGGTGTCCCCAAAAAAATGTACTCACACTAACTCGTTGTTACATATATATATATATTTAACCATATATTAAAAATTATTTACCATTTATATATTTAACCTTGATTAGAAGTAGTTACTGATTAAATTAGTCTGTTCTCAGGTTACTTACATATTTATGACTGTTCAGAAAATTCGAATACATTTTTTGGAACACCCTGTATAACCCAGGTCCAATTACATGACGCATTCTGTGCAATGAAAAATATTTATACAATTGAACAAACTGTTTTGCTGAAAATGATTAAAAACATGCCAACCTTGAGATTCAGAGTTCTCCAAAAGTTTGTCGCTCGGGTGTTTGCCTTGTTGAGCGAAAGCGACTAGGGCAAGACCCTTATACAGTCCGCTTCTGGTTAAGTAACCCATCTTGCTGTCCACCAGCTCCCATATCTAAGAATAAAAAAAAATTATTCTTATTTATTTACTCAAATATATGGCGCGGAAGTACTTTCCATGCATCGAACAAAAGTGATTAATGTAAAAACGTCTGGAGCAGAGGTTCTCAACTTTTGCAAACAAAGCTGTACTCTTGAAAGTGGTTCCAATTTTTCGTGCGCCATTTTCTTGAAATATTTTAATCACATTTGTAAATATACTAAATATTGTCCTACTCTATTTTAAATATTTGAATTGTTTTTAAATATCATTATTCTTGCTATTATATTTACGCGAGTAAATTCTCTATATATTATTTATTCTTTTCACATCCGTTGCACGATTTTCTCCCCTCGATAAGTTTTCAAGTTCATTGAATCGTTCAGAAGAAAACAAATTTTGATAATAAATAGTAATTTAATATCTCCTTACTGACAGCTTTAGTTTATCCCCTTGGTGATTCATGCTTTTTTGTTTACCGTTCCAGTTTTATGTATTCATTTTCTCTTCTTGAACGATCACTGATCTTCGCGCTTGAGTAATTTATTTATCGGTTCATGTCCAATGACACGATTCAGAGAATGAAAATTTATGTTCTGTTACTTTGTTATATGTTTATTAACCGTGATATGGCCGTGAATATTGTTAAAGTTAAAATTTTTAATTGTTCTCATACACTTTTATTTAAAAATATTATTTAAAAATTGTTAAATAAATTTTGTAATTTAAAAATTCATAAACGAGCTAAATGACCCGTTTGTTTTTACTGCTAAAAATATTAATATCCGCATTATATCTAAAATATTACTTCAGAACGAAATATTAATATTCTAGGAGAGCAACTCTGAAGGTCAAGTAATATTTCAAAAGTTGAAACATCTCCCAAATACCCATAAAAACGTCAAATGTTGTGAACTTGCCAATCTAATAACTCACAGTTGTTTACAATTCTGAAAACATTTTCCAGGAGGTATCCTTTCCACAAGATTTTCTAGCTACATAATTCAAAGTTTCGATGCAGGTAACGTAGTCTCCGTTGGGTTTGCCAGATCGTTGAAAGACAGAGAAGCAGTGGGAATGGAAGAAGGAGAAACAGAATGACGGAGCAAGGTAAAAAAATTCTCGGAATGTAGTTACTTTCATTTATGGCCTAATCCTTTGGATTCGTTCACAGTGTTAACCGAGGTTGCACCGTTAGTCGAGTGTGTCGTGCGGATTGCGTCGCATTAAGCTTGTTTTCTCATTAAAGCCCTTTTTTCATTTCCGTGTAAATACTCTGTCTTAATTCGATCATTGCTGATTGTTGCAATTAAATAAAATGCACTGAAAATACTCTGATTTCAATTACTGTTGATTGCTGTAATTAAATGAAATACACATTTCCATCGTGTTTGAAAAATTTTAGTATGACTGAATTTCAATATTGTACTTAGATAGACAGTGGAACACAGTGTTTGACTTTCACTTGTAAATTCATGTTTACAAGATTTGAGAATATTACAGAGAAAATTAATTTTATTTACGGCATGAAAATACAGAAAATTGTTAGCGGTATAAATGAGGAAATTTGAAAATGGTCACTTTCGTAAGTGTCGAATAATGACGACAGTACTATTGTACAGCGAACAAAGAATATTAAAGTACATCTTTTTTCTGTTCCGAATGTTTGCGTTTAGTATGTAAAGGTTGGTAATTACTGTAGCGCCCCTAGCGAACAAATAAAGGAGTTATGTCTCATGGTGTTACCGCCAAAACGTGTCGTGTTTGCACCTTCCCCCGTAATAACGGAAGTTATAATAAAATTAATCTAATAGATTGCGGATTTTTAATAAGTATTCATAAGCACAAAGATGTTTACCTTTGAGAAATTTAAAATAAGTTATCGAATCAGTTCAATTTATTTCTGTAGAGTGCACTTCTTCAGACAGATGAAATTGCTTGCAGAGGATAAATGTGAGAGCAGAAGAAAAGAAAAAATAAATGATTTATCAGGTAATATATTTCACATATACATCCACAATCTGGAAATAAATAATCGCTAACTGACGAATTAGCTGTTCATAAAAATGTGAAGCAATAAAACTGTCGATTAAAGTTTAACGTGCCATTTAACAACAGATCGACGCTCGTGTTCCAATATTGCAATGTATTATTATGATAATTTCGGTGTAAAATAACACCATAAACACCGGTGCAATTTTGTGTGATGAAAGGCACGTCATACAAGAAAAAAATATAATTGCGCAAAAGTCGCGCGGGAAAATCGTGAAACAGGTTTGCAATAATTCTTCTCTTTGTCAATTCCTAACCTAAATTAAACAGTATTGGATAACATATTATTCATTGATGAACGATATGTTTCGACATGACACCATATTTAAAAATTTAAGATCGGTTTTACTTGTAATATTTTAAATGAGATAGAGAGAATAAATCTAATTCTTCAATACTACTTTGAAGAATATCTCAAATATTCTATAATAAACAGAATTATATATTAATTATCCCACTGGAAATCTCAATACTATTTATCCAATTATTTATGTTATTACATAGAAAAGATTATTTGTTCACACCAGTGTATTTTAAGGTCATTGAAACAAGTCTACATATATTTGACTTATACATAGACTAATTTTATTAAGTTATAATTTAAATTATAACTTAATTTTATTTATATGTTTCGCATACTCGGATGAGTTTTATAAATTAATTAAATAATCTAAAGCTAGCATGCAAAAGAATAAAAATATCAGAAAAATATCAATGAGAAAAATAAAATAAAAACAAGTAGCATGGATGTCTTATAAGTTGACAGACGGATCAATTAGATCTGCGCTGCATCCAACTGCCAACTTACCAAACGCTCGTAGTGAACGCGTACAAGAAAACAAAGAGAAACTAATCGAAAAAGCACATAAAAGGAATGAAAAGAGAGATCGTGCGAACCGCAGCAGGGAAAAACAAAAGAATGACCAAAAGAAGAAAAACAAATGGACGCAAACATGATCGCAAATTCGAAGGAGCAAAAAAAGTGCATAAAAGTGCAGTGTTCCGTAAGCGTTCTCACTGTTCGAAAGCAATGGCTCCTTGTTTTCTCATCGGTTTCACGAGTACATATTATTAAACCTTAATCGTTGATCAAGTTCAGTGAGAGAACATACGGTAAAAATGTGTGTGTTGCTTGTTGGTGATCGTGTGAACACTCGGAACATAAACAATCATCGCGAAAGCTGAGAAGGAGACCACACCTTCACAATTTCAATAAATCTCGCCACACTAAATCATTGGCGCAACTAGGGTTTTTATTTGAAAAGGTCAAGCTTAGATTGGGTTTCAATCTTGCTGTAATTTACGGGGAGAGTTATTTGAGTGTAAATTTATGTAATTTATTTGTGAACTGTTTATTGCGTAACAAAATGTTTTGTGGTGGTTTAAGAGTGATTTTCTTATGAAATAGTGCCAATAGTGTAGTGCCAATTGCTTTCTGATAAATTATTGTACTTATATTAATTTCCTCATAAGTATATATGTAACAATTTTAATAACATAATAATAATTTGTATATTAATCGTAATTTTTTTATTAATTAGTGTGCAAATAATTAGTAATAATAATAATTTTATTACTACTAATTTTAACTAGTTAAATTGCTAAGCTAATAAGAATTTTTTCACAAGTTTTGTAATTATAATTTAGTATATTACTAACAGTTTATTGTATTTATAACAAATTAACAATGCTAATAATTTTCTTATGCCCTAGTGCATTTCTAATAAACCTCCGTTAAGTTAGCTAATAATAACTTTCCCATAAATTAGTATTAAAAGTAATTCTCTGGCGAATTAATATACTAATAATATCTTTCTCATCAATTACGCCAATAATATTATACTCTTCAATTACTATGCTAATAACAATTTTCTCACAAACCAGCCTGCTAATAACTCTATAAATTACTGCGCCAATAATTTTCTCATGTGCAAATAATAATTTCCTTATAACTGATCGTACAAATAACAAGTCTCTCACGAATAAGTATCTCAACATGTTTTACTGCATTTTTAAATAAAAATGAAGATAAGTACAGAGAAGCATCGGTAAGCAGGAAGAGGAAAGACAAGCACGCTATGTCGTATAAAGCGCGAAACAACTGGAATGTCATTAAACAAAATTAGTCTCGTCCGCGACGGAAGAAAACCAGAGAGAAGGGAGATCGGTTGATACATCCATCATGGTTTTATCTCACGTGCATAATCCCTGCGTGTCGATCGTAGCATGGTACGCTCGTAAGAACCCTACTCGTTCAATGATTCTTCGTAAATGTTAGCTTGTCGCATATGAAATAACCGATTACAAAACATCGAAAGTCCGACACGATCTGACGTAAAGACACCGTGAAACTAACTCTATGTCGATCTAAAAACGCTTAACCTACCAGCGTACAAATACAAAATTAAAAAACAAACGATAAAAATAAATTTCTCGATAAAAATCAACGTAGATTTTCAGAACCTCAACAAATTTTGTAACTTAAAATGGTCATGTAAAATGGACTTATTTGGTGATTTTTAAAGTTCGATGAAAATGGCCGCGCAGACGTTTCGTTTATGTTTTCAACATGGACACATTGACTCTGTTACCGAGTATAATTATTATGTAATATGAATCATAATAAGACTATTATTTAATAATTAGGAAGTTTGAATTGAAGATTGTGATAAAATAATTGTTTTGTTACTTTTTGCAAACTTTAACATAGAAATTAATTTAGGATAAGTGAAATAGTAATCTTGTATTCTTTTTTTATTGTTACGTTGAAATGAATGTCATATCTGTTATTAATGGTGATTTAAGAAGCAGTAAAATTGACATACAGTAATCATAAAATGAAATTAAATAATGTTAGTGTTTATACTTCAAGTTGTGTAAGTTATACTATCTTTTTATTACTAGTACAAGTATTTTATTACTGGAATAATAAAAAATATTTGAAGAAGACTAGTTTATGTTAGCACATATAATTATTATTTTATACATTCTTATTACACTGAATTTCAAACATGTATAGGTACTATGTATAGGTATACAATTTGTATAAGTATAATTTTTGTGTGATTGTAAAAGTATGAATAATTTATTTTATTTTAAAATATTTAGATTATTTTGTATTATAAGTTTTTTTAGTAAATATTTTATTTGTCATAGTAATATAGAGGACTGCTTGATAATAGTAGCATAATTTATTTTTCTAAGCATAAGATGTGAATCTTGATATGGTTTAATTTGATTCAAGGATTTTTATCAAATTAAAGACACGTCAACACAGTTGCATAACTTATAATGACAGTAAGAATGAACAGTATAGACACTATGTAACTTGTAGATTTAGAAATCTACTAATTAGGAAACTTTGTAAATTGAATTTAGAGTTTTGGTGATTTGGAAATTGAGATATTTATTAATTTAGATACAGAGAAATTTTAAATTGCAATTTTTTAAATTATGAACTTACAACTCCCAAAATTTCAATATTTCCAAATCCAAAATTTTCAGGTTAAAAAATGTAGAAACTTTAAAGATGCAAAAATTAGAAACAATTTTGTTAGTTTTTTAAATTTTCAACAACTTAAACTGAGGATTCACAAAATTCCCAAATTTTAAACCACTGAAAGTCAAATTTTCAATCATTTAAACTGAAAGATGATGAAATAAAAAAATTTTCAGACAAAATAATTTTCACTAGTACCCACAAATGCCCCTTCCACATCCCTGCATTGCTCTAAAGGACATTAAACGATGTAAAAAGAGATTAAACCGATGAAAAGCATTTTGCATTATTATACGCAATGCGTATCATTCAGGATCGGCCTATTTATAGTGACCTGCGATGATTAGCGATCAAGCAGCGACCCACGTAACGTTATTTTGATTGTGCCATTAGTCAATGAACGAGACGCGACGTTCAATCCCTGTTACATATCATATGATACTGTATACTGTTGTTTTTATTATCATCACTGATTTTGCGCGCCAAAATACAAAACTGAAATTTATAACGATCTGATATAAATATTCATAGTTTAACCTTTAAAAGATAAATCGTTCAGACAGTTATTTAAATTTAACTTTAAATTCCTTTTTTAAATTCTATTTCCAAATTTTGTTGTTCAATTTTAAAAAAAGAAATATATTTTTAAATTGATAACATATTTTCTTTTTTAAATAATATATTATTCATAAAATAATTATCTTTCTGTATGAAATTGTAACAATTTCGAATCAATTTGATAAATAAAATATATTTTTAATAAATTCCAAAAAAACACGACCACTAAAATTCATAAAAATAACATTTTATGTTATTAAAAATAAAAATGTCAGTATATATTTCTGAAAACATATTTGGAAAGATAATTCTGAATGTTTAGATAAAATTGAGTGCGTCAACGGTTAGTATAGCGCTAGAAGTATTATGGTTAGCCATATTTGTTTTAATTGATATTGCGCCAGCTTTGTACTGCGTCGAATTTCATTAAGAAATCATTAAAGATAAATTGACGATTGGCAGACTTAAATAGTAAAACATGAAAATGAAAATGATAATTTATAAATACAGAGATATGTATTCATAGAGTGTGTTTATGGTTGTATTATACATAATTGCCCCTACTACGTATATTCCACTATTATAAAGGGGCGTCCGTGCAGACTATCGTTAGCGGGCGTGTTAATGATAAAATAACGATGATACCGCCATTCCAGACTAAGGACAACACAATGGTTGCGAAAAGTGAAGCTATTCATCGAATAAGAAATATGTAATTATTTACGATAACAAGATGTTTGCATGAATGGTAATTTACTGTCGTTTTTATCTTCTTTAATGAATACATTGAGAATATTTACGCAACCGAAGTTTATTCATAATATTAAACGATATTTAAATGATAGAATGTGTATATATTTTATTATCGAATTTTATTTATTTTAATTTGCATTATGACATAATAGATATATGAAGATTTTTTAAAGTTGGTATCATTTAGTAGCTATAATTAATTCAAGGATGAAAAATCATCGTTCTATGTCACAAGAGTAAGTACATAGAAGTTTTTAATTTGGGGAGTTTTCAAATTTTTATTCGACGTTTATTAAATTTAGGGATTTATACATTTTCTAACTGACATTTTGGAAATTTAGAAACATGTTTTTTAAATTTTCAAAATTTTCAAATGGACATTTTTGAAATTTAGATATTCATACATTTTGAACTTAAAAAATTTGAGAATTTAAAATTTTTTTAAGTTTGAAATTTCCAAATTTAGAAACTTAGAGACTTCACATTTAGGAATACAGAAATTAAAAACTGAAGAATTTAGAAATTTCAATTTTTCAAATTTACAAATTTCAAATTTATAAATTCATGTATTCAGTCTTAAGTCTATAAATTTCAAACACAGAAATTTTCAAATTGAGAAATTTCAATTTCAAAAATTCCAAATATTCGCCAACAGGACTTGAACAATCAGTTATATTACTATAACAATGTGTTCCATTTATATGGCCCATATAACACAAAGTGTGCCATATAGCGAGACTCCACCCGAACTACACCTTAAATCACACAAGTACCTTCACTCAATTAAAAAACTTCTTTCAAACGGTCAATCGAACGGTCAAGCTTTTACCCGAAATTAGTATGCATCAAACACGATATTAAATCGAATTACGCATCGTTGAAACGGTTGAATCGTATCGTCAAGCATGCATATTTAACGTGACCCCAGTGATTCAGACACTGCGTGTACTAGATAAGTACGATGCAGTTAAAAGAGATTGTATGGTCTGAATCTTGGACCCTTTTGTTTCGTAAGGACTTATCTACAGTAGATAAAAACCCTTACCAAAGTTTAATCACGGAGCCTGTTCACGGTCGTAATAAAATTCTGAAACGGTTTATCTCGCTATGAACCGCTATGTATGTATACAGAAAATTTATTCACGTGGCATCTGTTTCGACACGTAGTCTGTATACCGTTCAATGTACATCCAGACATTTGGAACGTTATCTAACTGGTTCGATGCAATTTTTTATTTTTAACTAATGCCGTACTGATAATTATATATTATTAACCATTTGAGAGGTTTATCGAGCAATATTGAACAAGGTCGCATATAGTTATTTCGCAATTTGTAGGTTATACACTGGCATTATACTATTTTTCAAATTTTCAAAATTCCAAATTTCCAAAATGTTAAATCTAATTTTTTAATTTTCTATTATCAATTTTCAAATCTCGAAATTTCCTAAATTCTAAAATCTCAAATTTCTTAAATCCTAAAACCCCAAACTCCCTAAATTCCAATCCCTAAATCTCCAAATCCCCAATTGCATAATTTCCAAATCTCCAGTTCCGAAATTTCTAAAATCCACTTTTTCATTCCTATCATAAACCGCTACCACTGCAACTGAAATAGTACTCGACCTCCAACATTTCAGAATGTACAAAAGTCACAATCTTAAATTGTACCTCAACCTGTCATAAACCATGTTAACTAAAAACAATGCTAAAAATAATTTGTATAATTATACAAATGTATTAAATTTTCATTCGATACCGAAGAGGTTAATCGTGCAGTAACGGTAGCACTAACCTAAGCGCGACGTGCGAAGAAATTACAAAGTTAAAACATTCGACTCTCTCTTCTTTGTATGTGGTCGTAGTTGTGCGACAACGAGGAGAAAGAAATAAGAAAAATTCGAAGAGAACATACCTGGCTGAGAACAGAGCTGCTCAGCTGGGACTTGACAAGAAGGGATTTAAACACCTCTCGTTCCACATTTCCACTCGTGGGAGAGCAGATCTTCTCGTAGACTTCTCTGTAGAACGCTGGTATGCAGCCTGGTCGGTTACGGCGACGAAAAGCAAAATAAAAGTACATCACTTCGCGGGAAGTTACCGAGTGTCACTTTTCACGAAATTAAAAAAGATTGATGTTACAACGCGAAGGTCAATCTTGGGGGAAAACCGTTATTGCGTAAATGTACTAACCTCAAATGGTAAATGTAAATGATATTGACAATAGTATATCTAGTACTTTAATACTAGGAAGACATCTAGTGAAGTCTAATATTTGGAAGAGATTTAGTGTAGATATCAGACGATTTAATATGTTGACTAATGTGAACATTTAAAATCGTATATGCTTATATTAGAACTAGAATCTTTACAACAGGTGTCGATATATGGCCGATATTACAGGTTTGGCAATATTTATTGACAATACTAAAATATTGATAAATTGATAATATATGATTTTGGTTGTGAACTTGAGAAATTTTTTAATTTAGAAATCTAGGGAATTTTTAGATTTAGAAATTTGGGAATTAGCGGATTTCGAAATATAGAAATTTGTAAATTAAAAATATGAAGTTAATGTTTATTGATATTGTATTGACAATGCATATTGATCATAAGAATCCAGTTACATCTACAATATGTATACGTGTATCAATCGTCTGAGATCTTCCTAATATTTACAATGTTTGATTTTGCCGATAAATTTTTGTATTGCATCATACGATCATTTCGCACTACAATCAGACAAAAGTTAAGAAAGATATCAAAGCACAATATCTGGAAAGATGTTTACTAAATAACAGACAGTGTGTGTAAATAAAACATTTCATAAAAGATCGTAAATTGAGAAAAGAAAATACATTACACGATTGTGAAAGAGCATTAACGAAACTTGACATTGCTAAGAGGGTACATAAAAGTTGCTTTTAAAAACCAGACGACCTCGGGAAGACCTTGTCAAAGATGTGTATGGTACACGGGTTCATCATTTACCGAACGACAGATCGGTCGACGCCATATTGGATCACTTGTAGATCATCCAGGATCCTGCGAGATCGTTGCACCACAGTTTTTTGAAATTAGTCACATACGCAATAATCTCTCTAGTAACGATTTATGTGCACTCGCGTTGTTCGTTTTGAAAAGACCACAATATCATCTGTCGGCAAGGTATAATTGATGATACAGAATCACTAACACCATACGCCATTGCCGTGTGGCGCAAAACTGAGGACTAACGCGATTTCGCCGACCGGCTGACTCTTACTTCTCCCGCCGCGCATGCGCACTCTTAGACATGCGCACTAATATGTCAATTCAACTTTCAGATGCGGGAAATTCAAACCTTAATCCTTCGTACTATGTACGTACAATTAAAACATGCAAGAGACATTAAAAACTTTATCGGTACTCATATTATTGATTATACAGTTGAAAAATAAAAATAAATAACAATATTGATATCAAAGCTAAATTTGTAAGGAAAATAATTAAAAAATAGAAACAAGTACTGTCAAAAGTAAGGAAACTATTTTTGCTTTTAAGAATGACAGAAATAAAATAGATACAATAAGTTACAGTTATATTTGACTATGACAATTTTTAAAAATATTTACGTATAATATTTTCCTTATTATTTTAGTAGCAAGAATATAAGCGTTTATATTTTGTATATTCATAATATTATATGTATAAATATTCGGATTAATAAAAATATTTTAGTAATAGTAATTATTTCATTAAATCTACGTTTTTAGAATATTGTTAAAATACTTAATATATTTTGTAAATACGATCAAAAATATAAATTGTTCAAGTATAAAAGTGTTGAGAATATAAAAATCACTAATTATCATCCAATGGACCTAAGGGAAGTGGTTTTGGCAATGGTTTCTCGAGATCCCTAATTTCTTTGCGAATTTCTTTGGATTTTTGTTTGTCCAATGATTCGATTAAACGCAATTTTTGCGCTATTTCTTGTTGTATTATAGGGCGATATTTTTTCCCCATTCCTAGGGATTCCATGTCGCTCAAAAATTCCATTCTCTCTTGAATTCCGCGTACCACTATAAAGCAAAATAAAAAAGAATTAATACACATTAATGTCCTACTGATACTTTAGGATTCTCAATACAGTATTGTTGATATTTTAGTATCAGTAAAAACACTTTACCAGATCTACAAATTCTAAATTTCTACATTCTCAAATTCTTAAATCCTCAAATACCAAATGTCAAATACTAAATTTACAAAAATGCTACATCTACAAAAATTTTCAAATTTATCATCAAATACTGATAACCCCAAAAAATTAATATAATGTATATAGTCAGAGATCTCTATAACGTATTAACTAATTTCTATCGCTTACAATCATCAATAGGATTTATATCGTCCGGTAAACTCTGTCCTCGTCTCGGCTTGTGGTGAATTTTCGGTCCACGCGGAGTTTCCGGCATATCCTTCCCGTATGCCATTATGCACGCTAAATGACGCTTTTGTTTCTCCTTATTTCCTGCATTTTAACAAAATTATATATAAGCAGTAAAACTGAACATGATTTGAATCTGTCTCAAAGAAAACAAATGTGTAAAACAATATTGAAATACCAAAATTGTAACAGTATTATATTTCATGGTATCACATTTATAAACATTAAAATTACTGTGGGAAGTTTAAAATTGTCTTACGAAGCGGAGATGTTCTTCTGTACTGTTCTCTCTCGTATGCTCCACTTTGAATAATTACATCCTGCGATCGCCTTTTCCAAACGGAAGGCATCATGACCTGCAGATAATTTATTATTAAAGTAATAAATCGGATTTTACATAATCATTTGTTACATAAGGATAATTTATTGTAGAAGTAGAAAATTTGATTATTTTACATAATAGTTTGTAAGGGTTATTATTAAAATAGTAAATGTAATTATTTTTAGATTGTCAGTAGAGGGTAATTTATTATAAGAGTAGAATATTTTATTATCTTATATAATAGTTTATTAGGCCATCAATTTTACCTGATATTCGGTGTTGCGTTTGTTTGCATTCTGTTTCGATCTATCAGTAGGGGGTGGCAGGGAGTCACCCCTGTCGATTGCTTCTTGAATAGATTTCCGTCTCATCATACTCACTTTGGACTCCTCCATTAAAACTGTAGTATAAAAGAAGAAGATATACCTGTTAATTGTTATAAATATTAGATTGTAGAGAGAATTACCTGACAGTTAACTAACATATAAAAATACGTAGGAACATGGGAGTATTGCAGTATAGGTATAGTACACTTATTTAGAATAATTTAGGATAATTTAGGATATCACATATTACAAATTAGAAATTAAAGAATTTTCAAAGTTATACATTTTGAAATTTTGAAATTCTCAAATTTTCAAATTCCTAACTTCCCACATTCCAAATTCTCAAATTCCCAAATTTCCAAATCCTCAAAATCCCAAATTCCTGAATTTCCAAATCCCAAATTTCTAAATCCTCAAATTCCCAAATTTCTAAATTTCCAAATTCTCAAATTTCCAAATCCCAAATCCTCAAATCCTCAAATTCCTAAATTTCCAAATTCCCAAATTTCTAAATTTTCAAATTTCCAAATTTCCAAATTTCTAAATTTCCATATCCCAAATCCCAAATCCCAAATTGCCAAATTCCTAAATTTTCAAATCCCAAATTCCCAAATTCTCAAATCCTCAAATCCTGAACTCTTCAAATTTTCAAATTCTCAAATTCTCAAATTAAAAATTTCCTAATCGTCCATATAAAATTTCCAAATTTCTAAATTACCAAATCTCCGAATTCTAAAATTATTCAACTTCCCAACTGTAAAAATTTATAAATTTCGGATCAATTCGCAGTCCATTTACCAGACCATATTTATCACCAATTAGTGTGGATAATCGGCGTTTTACTGCAATTAAAATCGAAAAGAAACAAAAGCAAACGGAACCTAATTACTGTTAATGTGGGAAATTCCGTTAATGTGCAGATTAGCGTATTAATATGAACATTAAATGAACATATCAGTTAAAATGGAAAAATAAAAGTGGGTGCTTTACTTAAACCAGGCGTTCTGCACGGTAACCACTTATTGTGTACGTTAATTAAACATCATTAAATCAAGTCCAGACATGCAAGGACTAATGAGTACATACATGAATTTCAAGTTATATTGTCATTCTTAATTACAAATTTTGTTACCGTTTTAATTATGTATTGTTACTGCTACCTGTTCAAAAAATACTGCTTTATTTTTTCGTTGCTATCGGTTTAATTATATTGAAACTTTTAAAAAGCCCGCCACTGGGTTTATGAAATATAGCATTTTTAATTATTGATTCTCGTGCAACAAGAAAGTTATAATATTAATATTTAAGTTATTCTTATGATTATAAATTGTTCTATTTATGCTTTATTTTCATTTATTATGTATTTTACGAAAAAAGAATTTTCTGTTTAGTTAGTTTCGTCCTTCATCGCAAGATGGCGCCAGTGGCACGATTTTCAAAACAAACATTCAAGTAAAATTAAAAAATATATAAAAATAGGGCTTGCACAATATATTTGGCTTTATAAATTAATTATTTTGTAACAATACACCATTCTTCCCTAATGTACAAAATTGTTGTATCATTTTAATTGAGAATGGAAAGAGGAACAGTAAATGTTCAATATTGAAGTTAGGTGGTGAATAAAAATTTTGTCTTGTATTTATTTGACAATTCTAAGTTATCTATGTAACTTATGTAGGTACTATTTACATTTATAACTTATATATATAATTCTGTTACTTAGTACATATATAATTATTACATTGAAATAATAACTAACTAACATTGATAGAATAATAATGGTACCCTTACATGTATACATGTTTTAATTATCATCGTTTTCAGGATATTTCTGATTTAACAAAAATAGGTTACCCAATTCTGCGAGCAAATTCATTTACCTTTGAAATTGATTATTTTTTACTATTGTCTTTCATTAAGCTGCTTACGTTTAATTAGATTTTTTGTCTCCTCGCTGTATTTCGCTCTCGGTGGGTGATGAAACGCGCCCACCCCTTTCTCAACCCTCTGATACTTCGGGTCCATGTCAATCTCCTGCAGGATATACACTCTTAACACATCAAGTTAATTTGATAACTAGAAATGTTACAATTCGTTACACTTCGAAAAGACAATGGCACAAGTCACCTGATTCGAAACCACAAATAATCAAGATGGCGTTTCTATGACTACTTTAAAGATGATTCAGCCACGATCGAACTAACTTTCAAACTTTTTTGAAGTTGTGAATATACTGGTCAATATTGCAAGCTTCGTTATCGACTAGTTCACTGCTCTAGTTAGAACTAGAATGCTTGTACCTTTTGTAGAATTATGTGAAAATGTAAAAGCTATATTGTAATAATTGTATAATATACAATATGATAACAAAATTATATAATGGTAATAATAATTAAGGTACAGTGATTAAACTATAATAATAATACTAATAATTACAATACGGTAATTAGACTATAACTATAATTACAATATATAGTTAAATTATAATAATAATAAAAATTATAATACATTAATAAAACTATAATAATAGTAAAATTTTAGATATTTCTGACAATACGAATGAATTAATCTTCAAAAGAAAATTATTATATTTACACTGAACTAAACTATGTACATAACATCAGGTGCAAGAAGTTAATTACTTCATAATTAAAAGAAAAATCATTTTTAACGATCAATCACTGTTCCATTACGTATAATTACATAACTGAAGAATTCTCCTTTTTATGCTGTTAATATTTATACTGTATTACACTTTCATTAAATGCCTAATTGGATACAGAAGCATCAGACATTTATGAACTTACTGAACTGGTTATAGATATACTGATAATTCTTTGCTTATTATTTATTATTCGTTCCTTAGTTTTAAAAATTGTATTTGTAAATAAAATTGTCGATATTACATTAAGAATATTTATTATTCCCACTATGTCAAAAATGAACATATTTTAAATATTTATATTATAATTCTTTATAATCTACTGAACATTTGTGAAATCAACAAAAATTTATTTCTCTGCTAATTTTTTCTGTTTGTTTAAATAAACTAAATATTTTATTCTACTTTATTTACTTCACCTAATTCATTTATTTTTAGCATGTGTTTATGAAAAGGTTGAGAACCAATGAACTAATTTGTCTTATAGCCTATCGAACTAGTTTATCATATGCACTATGAAACTAGTTTATCTTACATACTGTAGAACTCGTATACGGTACAGTTATTAAAATTTTTAATATTACATCGCTTGTTTTAAATTAAAAAAAAAAGAGAAACCAAGAATTAATAGTTCTTATAAAGATTAATATTTAGAATCCTAAATACAAATTGTAACAGTATGTTACAGTAATAAGATAAATGATCTATGATTGGATATACAAGATTGTTCAAAAATTCTTATTAAAAATCTTTTATTATTTAGATTTGAGTAACTCAATTCTAGATTTCCAATTAAATTAATTTTCAAGTGCAACATTAACAAAAATTACTTGTAGTTTGATATTTCAGTTCACGACGTTTATTACAATTACATAAATAAGAATTACTAATGTTATAAATTCATTCGGAAGGTCTCCGTTAAAAATGACAAATAAATCTGTTCAAATTTTCCTTCTTCAAAAATTGTTATTTTATCGAAATCCCTAAGAGATTTCAGCGAATTACAAAATGTATGAATCTCTCAATTTGATAAAAAAATAAGTGCGAGCTCGTACAATAGTTTATTTAAAATACCGTAAAAATTAATTAGCAGTAAAATAACAGGAAAACATTAATTTTGCGGCAGTATCAATCAATGATCAAGTTGGGATGGATGCACCTTGAAGGATGCGGCAGTGGATCGGCTTGGTGCGCATGTCGTGCAATTTACCACCAGGGGTAGATCTACCTCCTGGACGGAATAAACTTGCGTTTTACGCGTCGAAGGTACACGGATTCACCAGCAAGTAAATCGTTTGAATTTCGTGTTGCTTTGTATCTTCGATCGGCGTGACAAGGATTAATATTCTCGTTCGAGATCCTTCGACTTCATATATGATACCGTTTCGCTCGACAATCAAATCTTTCGCTTTCGACAGAGCGAGAGACAGTGAAAGTTATTGATTCTCGTTGTGAGCTACGTTTTAGTAATATTTCGTGCTCTCTTTTCTGTCAGGTGAGTAACGGCGTGTATACTTCGCTTTCGCTTGGAAAGCGACTAATATTCTGGTGACTAATTGCATCCCTGTGCGGCGGGGAGTACCCCTTTTTTTCGTGTTGTTGTTATCGTCATTACGGGCAAAACGATCGCAGCGACTCCCATCTCAGATTATCTTTTATTATTTTTAAAACATTTGCCATTATTGTATACTTCTTTGTTTTCTAGATTGCTACTTTGAGATTGTACGTATTCAGAATTTACCTTTTTATCGGTTACTGGGGTTCATAAAAAGAAATAGTTTTTGGTG
Source organism: Megachile ligniseca (assembly GCA_945859555.1). Taxonomy (NCBI): domain Eukaryota; kingdom Metazoa; phylum Arthropoda; class Insecta; order Hymenoptera; family Megachilidae; genus Megachile; species Megachile ligniseca. Next base: position 6,926,622 of record OX243792.1, read on the forward strand.
CTCATTTTTTTCTTTCAAATTAACTTCAACAAAAAACTCAAGTGCAATTCTGCAAATTATAATTCTGTTATCGTTACAATTTTGTTATTATCACAATTATATTATCACAATTCTACTACAACCACTAATTTTTATAATTAATAAGATATGAGAACACTAAGTTTATAAAGATTAGATAATAAAACAAATAAAAAATAAAAATACAAAATCTATTAATTTTACTGAGTATTATAAACTAATAGTGTTGTCATAAATTATTTTATTTCCTGTTTCAGGAATAATATTTCTAAGTTTTATTATAAAATAAAACAAAATGAAAGTAGGACTCTTAAAAAACTTTTTACACTATTTCAACTTGAAGCAAGGCACAGTGCTAATAGCTGTGTTTCAACTGGTGAATATAACAATTATTTATTACTGTGATATGATAGATATAAATTATTTCAATTAATGAATTGAAATTTCTTTAATACAGTTTACATCAGGCTTCAGTATGATATTTTTTGTGCTGGCATTGGTACATGCTATGGGAATACAAGAAATGGTGGTGAGAGATACAGAGGATGCTTTAGAGAGGGAAGCCTTGGAAGATATTTCATCTAATCATCTTAATACTAGGAAAATGGATATGGCTCATCATAATGCAACTGGTGCTTACAAAATTATACAGTCAAAACAACTTTATACATATTTTGTTTATAGCCATTGAAATATTTATTTAGATAGATATTCTAGTTTAAGATATTAGTATCAATTTTTAGGTCTTGTTTATCTGCATATTGAAGCTAGAACATTGATTTCTTCTTAAATTTCTAAATTTCCAAATTATTAAATCATCAAATATCTGAATTAACAAATTTGCAAATTGAGAAGTTTAAAAATTTGGAAATTTAAGAGTTACTAAATTACATTAAAATCAATTCTCCTGAAAATTTATTTCAAATTAACTTTCCTTAATTTCATTTGTTCTAAACAAATTTTGAGAAAATCCTTTATTGTTCTAGAAACGGTTTACTCAATGTATTGTGGGTTGGTGATCACAGTGATACATTTTATTTCCACTATTTTGCTTCTGTACGGTGCGCTAACGGTAATAATACTATACCTAAACGTGCACCAGAGTCATTTTTTGATTTAAAAAAAGTAATTTCTTCCGATAGAATAATCGTCACTTTATGGCGCCCTGGATGATGGTCATGATGACCATAATATCAGCATTGACAATTTCCTTGTTTTTGGTGGAACAAGACTGCCCTTTTATCGCCACGCTAGGCGGCAAAGCAGATATCTGTGAACGTATGTCTACAATTAATCTAGATACTTTTTTACAATAATATAAATCATTCCATAATTTATCAAGTTATAGAGAAAGTTCTGCACAGAATCCTCTCTTTTTTACAATTTAACTTTATTAAACAATAACTTCAGTCTACAGTATAGTCACCATTTTTACCTATAATAGATATACAGGGTTCATTCTTTAGCATTAACCTCCATTTTTCAAACCTCTCCACAAATCTGACTAAAAAAATATGTAAAACAAGTTATTCAATTTCACTGCATACTTGAATATTATAAATTTCTAAAAAGATTAGTCACCTTAACACTTTACTGATAAAAGTTCTGCTATAAATTGTTGATATGCAAATGTGTAGAAGCTCAGAAATCAACTGACTTTTGTTCAGAACATTTTTTGAATAAAGTGCCTGAAAAATGGTGACCAATGTTAGAGAATACACCATGTATAGTCGTAATTGTTATCTAATAATATACATATAATATATGTATAAATATTGTAGACTGAAGTTTATGCAAATGAAATATTTTTAAAAAACAAATACAAAATTTTCTTTACAACCTAATGATTCATGACATCTATTGTTTTAGGTTTGATCGTTCTGTTTCTCGTAATTACCAGTTCTTATGTGTGGTTCGTGGTATACAGCACTTACAAAAGTCTGGAAACAAAGAAAGGTTTAACTCACATTCTCCACGGAGTAAAGAAAAAGCCTGTAGTTCCGGTGGTACAAAAATCGAAAGCCGTTCCGGCACACGCGAACAAACCATTTGAGGTTTAAAGATATTACAAAACGATGTAGAAGTAGCTACAGAAAATCGGTTTTATTCGTTCCAATAAATGTGAAATTGCATTTGGTTACAAGATTCTCGATACCGAGAGATATTCTTCAAATGACAGTGTTTTTTAAACAAACATCGCAATCGGGAACGGTACAAAAGATTTACAATGGTCATACAAAGTTATGACAACTAAGCGAATTGATACGCATTGTCTTTGTCCAGAAAGAAAAGTGAAATGTTTGATGACAAAGAAAATGTGAAAAATTTATGTTGGAAAAACACTGTACATTATCATAATACATGACATGACGAAGACGTTTATTTTACGAAGCTCAAAAGTGATCTGCAGTACAAAAGCTTGCTTCATATTATTACATGCGTTACATCTTGCTCATGCGTTACAATTAATTGTTGATGATTCGCGTTGTTTTATAACGGTACTTTGATAATTACACTTTGAACAACGCACAGAAGTTTAACATTGTTCTTGAATTTTTAATAATAAAATTGCATATCGAAAAGCGGCGACGCATATATCGTAATATATTTTTTATTTTAATCGTTGCCATAATACCGAAATTCTCTAAATGACATTTTATTCAAAGCTTAAGTTTCCATACGATGATATTCTCTCCTTATGTAAGACTGAATTTTAATTGTTAGCGTTGCGTAAGGTTTATTATTCGAAAAGAAAAAGAATAAAATACATTGCTTGTATCTGATCATTGATATTTTATTATATACAAATACAGAGTTACGTCTCATAATCATTTTTATTTTAATACTCAATGTCATGTTCTTAATGACACTACAACGTTGATATTTTGTGGTAATATTTCAATATTAACAAGTGAATGTAGTTATTTCTTGTGTATATGTATATTAAATGTACGGAGATCATAAAAATAAAGATTACAAAACTCTATTACGTTATATACGTCCCATTACTTATTTGGCTAACCAGCGAAGACGGATTCAATGATTAGTCAAATGTTATAATTTACAATTGATTTGAAACTCATTCATGATACGAGATATAAATTGCGTTCATATATATTCTATAATATTAGACGGAAGATTCATAATTTTATAAAATAAATATATATAAAAAAAAAAAACGCGATTGAATTATTAACAAGGTATACGTATACTACAAAAAATGATTTGATTACGTTTACAATGATGTCTTTCATATGATACTTTTGCGTCAATAATAATGATAAATTCTTTTAATTCTTATGTAAGAAAACTACTTTTTACAATGACGCGTTCAATGAAATTTAATATTCTTATTTTTTCTGTAACATTTAAGAACTTGTTCTATAAGTAGAATAGGCCCACATAACAAGTCAATAACAACATGTTATAGTATTCCTTAAAGTTCATTTTCAATTTGTTATCAATAATTCTCGCACAGTGCACATAACACCAACAAATAATAGTACTTTTCGTTTGGTCCTGTACCACATAGTACGACTTTAAATAACAAACAGTACTCACTTTTCATGTAAACTATTTCCTGTAAATTCATTTTCCACGAACACTGAAAATGTATCAAAATATACTTTTTTCGTCCGATTAGTAATCGATATATTACAGAAAATTAAATAACATACAATTTTTTTAAATTTCCTATATTTGGGAGTTTATCTCCTCTTTATTCTCCAATCACACTTTATCGTCAGTTAATTCAAGGAACTGTGCATAGAAATCTCTTGTGCATTCACCTTTATTGTTGAATACGAATTTATAATAACTACCATCTGCACATATTACTGTAAAGTAATCATAAATTATTATATGTGAATATTTAAGAAATAAAATAATGTTGCAACATATTACTGACCTATAATACTATTGTTATCTGTTCCAAATGCACACATACATTGAGGGCCACCTGGAACTTGAAATTTACAAAAGCTCCAGCTTGAACTAAAGTATTTTGGCAGGAAAGTGGCAGATGCTAAACTAGATTGACGATTTAATTTTTGATCTTCTACAGCAAAAACGTGTACAGTACCATGATCACTTGCTACACATAACCAAGTTGAATCATGATTAAAATTGATGCTGTAATGATATAAATTAATAAAATCACTAATGATGATGTAAAAATAATTTATAACAGTGCTTTGTTCTCATTTACCAATAAATATTTGCGTGATTTGCTCCTCTTCTCAGTTCATTAATCATATTTCCACTTTGTGTCTCAAATACTCTTATTAAGGTACCTTTTTCTGAAGCAGTGGCCAATCTAGTACCTTGTAAGTTTAAAGCTATACACGATAATGGCGTTTCATGCGCTTCTATATTTAATGGTTGCTTTTCTGTATTAGCCAAATCTATAACTGTGAAAGCAAGAGAAAACTGGTTTGTGAAAAAAAGTATTGAAAGAATTAAAATCTATCAAATGAAATTTTACCTTGCACATGTCCATTTTTTCTACCAGGGAAAGCAAGCAAGGAATTACTACTGTTTGGACATAATACACACAGGCCCCTAGGATTTGGATTGGTCTCAAAAACATGAAGCTGTTGAGGATTTTGTGTGAATGTATAAACTTTTATCACACCTTCTAAAATTACTACTATCCTATCTCTCCTTAATTTAACACCCTTTACAGGGGCATTAAACTCTAAAGTAATTGCTGGAGATTTCTTAAGGTCATCCCATATCATAACTGCAAATATTACATACGATAAGTGACATATTCTTTTTATTTATAATTTCTGAAAATACATGAAACATTTTACCTTTATTCGTTGGATACATAGGTTTTGCTCCACTGCCAACTAATGCTAAGTAGTTACACCTAAATAGCATCTCAACATAACCAAGGCCCCCATCACTAAAAAGACGTGCCTTTTCCTTTAAAGGATCACAGTTATATACTCTGAAGCCATTTTCCATACCACAAGCAAAACATCCTACAAATGGAAAGATTATGTACATAATAATGATATTATTATCTTTCCAGCGTTACACATTTATCTCTTTCTTTAAAACTGCAATATGGTATTTGAAGTATTTACGCTTCTTACTTCATATATATACTGATGCAAACACATGGAGAAGTTGAGATAAACCATCACTGTTGTATAATTATCAAAGTACTATTTATGAATTAATGTCATATCAAATGATATGTAAAAAAAAAAGAATGTACAAGAAAACGAAACATGATACATAAAATAAATTAATTTTCAAATAATTTTAGTAAAACCTGTAATATTATAAATAAGTGTTTCATTTAATATTGCAATTATATTACATTAAAAATCGGAAAATAATGTATATGTATATAAATCTAAGTATTTTAAAGAGACTATAATTGAAATATTAACAAAAATAAAATTTTGTATGAATAACTCGATAAATTAAATTTAATGCAAATATATTATTCAAATTTGACACAAATTTCACATGAAGAAGGTTAGGAAGTGGAAAATGGCATTATATTTTTGAATATGGGCGGTTTTTAACAAATAGTATTATCCAACAATATTTCGTTTAACATTAAAACGATATCGATTACATAAAAAGATACAATTTTGATACATTTGTACGACAGACATTAAGTATAGAGGTTAGGAATAAAAAAATGAATTTGACAGTAAATGACCGGACTGTCAAATGTAGTACGCTCGGTCACATACCTTGATCCTGATTGAAACCAGCATAAAGCAAGCCGTTCTCGTGAGGATTCCCTGCAGTTAGGTTCATTGCAAATCACTTAATTAATCGCAACATTAGCTCGAATGATCGGTTTACTCGTGGAATTCTATTACATCTTCGCCGGCAAGCAACACTAGATACTTTTCGTAACTACGAAGTTCCGTCACCATCGTAGGGTCTCTGCGCATGCGTATTCTTTCGTTTTAATCAGCTGATACTATAGAAGTAGATCACAACTTTCATATAAATAAAGTATTGATATAGTTACAAAAAGTTGTGTTCAGTGTTATGGATTTAATCCAAAGAAATTTTATACGTGTTAATTTTTTTGTACAATATATAGATGATAAAACAAACAAGTAACATTCAAATATTCAGTTAATTTGTGCACATAGTTTTGATACAAGTTCATATTCGTTTGAGGTTATATTGATAATCAAGAATGAAGAGTGTATATAGTAATTTCTTAATAGTAAAATATTTTCGTACGTGTACTAATTTATATCGAGAGGCACCACGAAATTTAAAAGGAAAGAAACATAGTTCACAATTATGGCTTACAAGGCAGATGAGAGATCCTTATGTAGAAATGGCGAAGATAGAAAACTACAGATGCAGAAGTGCATTTAAATTATTAGAAATCAATGAAAGGTTTAAGATTTTGAAACCTGGACAAATTGTGATTGATTGTGGTGCTGCTCCTGGTAGCTGGACCCAGGTTGCTATTAATATAACGAACGCAAATGGTGTAAATACTGATGCTGTTGGAACAGTGATTGGAATAGACAAAATACCAATGTATCCAATTAAAGGTGCAACTTTATTGGGTAATATGGACTTTACAACAGAAGCTTCACAGAAAGAGCTCCTAAAACTATTAAAAGATAAGAAAGCTGATGTAGTTTTATCAGATATGGCTCCAAATGCATGTGGTATAAAGGACATAGATCACATAAATATAATAAAACTTGCATATCTTGCTTTCAAATTTGCTTTACAAACCACATGCATAGATGGAACATTTATTTGTAAAGTTTGGGAGGGTGAAAAGTGTCACCAATTAGAACAAGATCTTTTAAAATTTTATAAACGTGTTAGAAATGTAAGGCCAGAAGCAACTAGAGATGATTCTACTGAAAAGTTCTTTTTAGCAACAGGATTTAAAGGAGTAAAAACTGTATCCAATAATGCAGTATGATGATTAAGTTATGTAAATTTCAAATTGTTTAATAAATAAACTCATTTGTAGTGTAATCGGTTATTATAATTGGGTTAGGTTGTAAATAATAACAAGTCACAATATTTTGATGTAAGATCAACATCAAGTGATTTTATAACTTCTTCCTTTTGCGATCTAACAGCTCCTACACAACACGACATGTATAATATACATCGATATATTTAGTTATAAATAATACAATAATATTTAATACAGTTACAATTAATACACATTAAGATGCTGTTGATGCTTCTTAATTATACTATTATATATACAATTCTTCTTAACAAAATTAATATGTACACAAATTAACATTCAGATACATGAGAGAGATTACACACCACATTGAAGCATACATAGAACAATAAAATTACTGGCCATGATATTATAATTTTCAATTTCTTAAAATTGATTGTACGTGTAGATTCCACGTAAAGAAAAATTCATTAAAAATTATGTGTTTTGATGATTCTGATAATGATTTATAATTTATATTGTATGCATTCTATCGCGTATCCTCATATAACATTATTGTACATGTAAAATGGGGAAAAAAACAATTGTAACAATGATTGGGTAGCTTAACAATATTGAAGATCGTTTTTGACTGTTCTGAATACTATGGCCAGAATGTTGATATAGAATCATGACCAAATCGCACACTGAAAACATTCATATTACGTAGATACTTGTTTTTACTATAAAATGTGTTCAGAGATTCCCAAAGTACGGATCCAGAGATTTCCACCAGTGGGTTGCATTGAATATTAAAATATAAGAAATATAAAAACAGCAGTATTTTTATTTAATTTTCTCTTTTTTTTTAACTTACTTTATAGGTAAATGAGATGTGAAAATCTATTGTTTCTAGAAATAAGACTGGAACTTTGGATATTGAAATTTTACAATTTTAAGTTTTTGGAATTTTCGAACTTTCAAGATTTTTAAATAAATGCCAAGCAAATGAGGTACAATAAATGACAGTTCAAAAGTGGGTCTCCACCCATAAAAATTTGGGAAACCCTGATGTAGTTGTAAGTTTGACTCAATTACACTGGAGAGGCATAAAATATTGAAATCTTGTAAACAATTGAATAAATTGCATACTACTGTACACACATTAAATTGTACTAAACAAAAACTTGTCGACTTAGTAAAATATTTGTTGCTACTGTAAAACATATTTTTTCTGTAAATCTTGGTAATTTCTAACAACACACCTATGTATCAGTATGTTTAGTTTAAACATATACATTTAATTATTTCTTAAACTACTGAAAATATAAAAAAGCTTGTTTAATTTAAAATTGAACCTGAAGATTTTGCAATAATTAAAAATTTGAGAAATAATTAAGAGTATAAACTTAAACTGAGCATATCATAGGCTGTATTAAGTTAAACGAAATTTAGATACCGAAGACTTTTCTTTCTACACATTGCCGTATTAAATACGGCAACGCGTTGTTCGCAACTATCTTTAATCGAAAACTTAACAAAAAACGTAATTTCAACAATTTATGTTTCTCCATACCATAAGAGTAGACATGATGACGTGTATAGTATGATAAAGCTGTATAAACAATACTTGGTCGCTGAGGGGAACAGCGTTTTACCTTTCGAGATTTTTCATGACAGAAGACGTGTGATTTCGTGTTCTATAAATAAAGCAATACCGCTAAAATCAGTCTGATTCGATATACCGGGATCACAAGCATATTTCGAGTTCGTGAACCCAGATTCCGCGCATTTAAAAAGGATAGAAGTATCTGAAATGATTCACAGAGATAATCTATACAGTGGACAATAAATTTGCTATAAATTTACTTGTAAATAAAAGGCAAATTTTTAATTAATTTAAATTTTTTAATTTTTTAATTTTCTATTGTTCAAACTCCTTTTTACATATTTGTAAATTTATACATTTGTATATTTAAAAATTTGATATTACTGAATTATCAAAATTTGAAACTTTCATGAATCTTATTCATTATTAGAGTAGAACATACAGAAATTATAATAACATATGAAAAAAGAACAAACATAAATTTAGCATCTAGATATATTTTGTGGTCCAAGGTTTATCTTTCATAAATCCTGTATAGATTCATCTATGAAAATCATATCAAATATTTTTTAAATACTAATACTTCGAAGTTGATGTAAAAGTTCAAGATTTAAAACTGAATATAATAATCGCAGTTTGTAATTTAACTACAATATACGCAGATCAATCGAGTCTGCTTTTCTCTGCCAAGCATTTCATAGCTTTATTTCTTTGTATTACGAAAGTGAGGTTAATCAATTATGTATCCTATTGTAATTCTTGCTTATCGATACCGTATTATCAATGAGTGCAAAGGATGTCACCATTTGAATATACATTGTGCTGGGCAGTGATCTATGATCATAGTATGCACATTGGCGTAACTAGGATGGAATTAGGGTGAGTGGTTATACCAAATATTTTTCATATTAGAAATTTGGAAATTTAATGGTATAAATCAATTTTTTTAAATCTCAAATTTTGACTTTGAGATCCTTATTTTTCTAAATGGTTAATATTCAAATTTTTAGTTTCTAAATTTCTAAATTTTCAGTTTCCAAATTTCCTAATTTCTAAATTCCAATTTTCTATATATCCAAATGATCAATTCCTACATTTCTAAATCCCCAATTCTCAGAATTTCCAAATATCTAATTTCTAACATTTCCAAATGTTTAATTTCTACATTTCTAAATTCCTAATTCTAAAAATTTTTAAATATTCACATTGCAAATCCCTAATTCCTAAATATCCAATTTCTCAATTTTGTATATTCCCAAATTTCCAAATTACCACTTTCTACATCCCCTGTTCTAAAAATTAAAAAATTTCCAAATTTCATTATTTCCTCACCAACCCCAAATTAAAACCCATTACACCAATGCATATACAATACATATGATTGCGCTTACATTTCGTGTACGATGAAACATGATTAAATACGACCATGTGATCGACTTACTCGTCTGTTCTTATAACAGAAGTTTCGTGTATTGGCGCGTTCTTTGTTACAATGGCGCGGTATTCTGGAAATGTATTTTCGATTTGCATCGTTGATTTCGATGTACAGACAGTAAAAAGTTGTTAAAAATATAGAAGCTTCAAAAAGTATTCTGTAACAATAAGTTCACTAACTTTTAACCACTTATTGTGACGGTCAAACTTTTCGAATTCGTTGTTATAAAAAATCGAGATGCCTAGCGAGATCTTGGTCGAATTTTAATAACAAAATTGTGTAACATTTTTTAGCTCGCTAGTTCATCACTTTCCATATAGTGCATTTTAAAGAAGCGGAAGTTGTAGGTGAATTATGTGCATTTTGGCATTCTATTCAAATTTGAGAGTGCATGAAGTAGGGGAAATTTTTACTTATGACTTAGGGTAATTAGGTTAGGATCAATTTTTTTTTCTGAAAGTGTAGTCTAAGGGAAGGATGTAGGACACTTCATATTACTTCATGGTAGAAATGTAGGAATTAAAACAGTTCTCTTTGCGAATTTGTATATTTGTAAATTCTTCAATTTCCAAATTCTCAAATTCTCAAATTTCCAAATTTCTAAATTTTTATATCCTCAAATTACCAAATCACAAACATTCTAAGTTATAAAAATGAAAAAATTTGGAGACGAGGTAATTTGAATACTAAATTTCAAAATTCGATAATTTAGAAATTTAGGACATAGATAATTTAGTGTTTTAAAAATTTAGAAATATACAAACTTCAAATCGGGAATTTGGTTACCCATTAGTGCCCTCTAGCGCACATCACTGGTGTACAGTATCGAGCATAGTAGTCTTCTCCGAACAAAATGGCGACGTAACCTAACCTATTCACATCTGAACATTTCCTAAGGAAAATTTCGCTATTTATCAAGTATAAAAATGTCTCACACAAACTAATATAATGCGTGGTTAATACTCGAGTATTATAAAACATAAAAAATCTTTCATTATATCGCCACTTTTATTAGAGGAGACTTCAATGTCCAATACTATACTCTCTTTAACATGTTTCAGGTAAAATAATGTTACCTGCCAGGTCACATTTCCACTACTCGATTTTCCTATTAATATCCTATCGTTAATTATCTAGTACGAATATTGTAACAGTATAGGAGCCTAGAATAATTACCTGCTGTCACTCCGAGTAACTTATCAAGTTTATAAATGATTTTCCATTGCAGGTATGTTTCATGCATAACGCAGATCAATGCACCTTCAGAAATTCTAACCTGCTCCTAGAGACCCTTTAAATAACAGTATCAATTTTGGCGGCCATTTTTCATTTAAATACCGCGAAATTTAATTCTGAAACAATGCATTTTAGATACAAGTTACATAAATAATACATTTCTTCAATGTTCTTTTATGAAACATATATTTTAACAAAATGAAAAATATCACAAACAAAATTAAATGTTGTAATACAATTGTAAATACTACAATTAAAAAAACTTTTAACTTTTTATTTCCATAAAATGTAACATTGTATTTATCATAATGTAAAGGTAAAAATTTTGTAAAAGATGTTCTGGGTTTATCTGTAAAATTACATGTATAAACTGTAAAATAATGTATAAAAAAATTTATTATGTGTGCAACTTGTATGTTTCAGTAAAAGTATTTTCTACAATTTGAATTTCGCGGTATTTGTTGAAAAGTAGCGGTATTGACCTAACCTCTATTTGGGGATCTCTACCTGTTCCCTCTTTATAGCGCCAGGGAACTGTAGTTGACGTAATATTTTCTTGTGTAGATATGTGCTCTCCGCAGAATCGGATAAATCGTTTAACATCGATATCAATTAATATAACTACTCGTTATAACTAGACAGGATTCGATCGATGGAGATATACTAGGCATTTCGATAACTATTGCACTGGTTACTTTCACCAGCTATTAAGTCGATAAATATTGTTACGTTTCAAATATCGTTTCAGCATGTCATATACTCATCCTGCTCTATTATAAATACATATCCAGTGTACAGTATCGCTTCATCTTACAGTACGATATAAAACATCTTACTATCCTCGTAAAAATCAAGACATTAGGTTTTTGGTTTTTTAATATGAAATGCCGAATTTTTTGTGGAGGAGAATTACTTTTTAAATTCCAATCGTTTTATGTATTCAAATACTATTGCAGTATAAATTGTGTCGACATTAATCAAACATGAATTAAATTATTTATAATACAAGCAGGGCAACTACATTTTAATTAAATTTAATTTTTTGTATATTTTTCAATTGTTTGGTTTTTATGAACACCCCTTTGTAGAAAATTTGCGTCAGTGTTGAGAGTTATTCGAATAATTTCGAAACATAAATTTTCAAAAATAGGAAGATATCGAGTAATAAATAATTCTTTAATTAAATAGAAAATTTGAAGATTTTCGAACAACGCTCAACACTGAAGTCAAAAAGTTACCGACAGAGTATTGTCGGTCATTGTGCATTAATTTATAAAATATTTTGCATCATGAAACCTTTTATATTTTCTAAAAACCAACATTTATTTGAAGAAAGATTATATAATTAAATATATACCTCAGATAAGTGATTATTTGAATTTGAAAAGTCATTTTGAGTCCACCTTATAAAATTCGACATTTCATATTATGCGACCTATTTGAAATTCTCTATAATATCTCGCGTGTAAAATTTAAATCGGCAGAACTTAATTGTAATTAACGCAACAGGCTGCCACCAATGGCGTAACTAGATTGGGTTCAGGGTCTAGTATGTTTTTATCAGAAATTATTGGAATAAGTACAGTATCAAACATAGTAGGCTAGGGGTAATGGTGATATAGGGGAAAATGTGTCTGTTGGAACACTCGGGATATTAAAATTATTTATTACAAGTTTGTATGAGTGGGGATTCATTTTTTAATAATTTGAAAATTTTTGAATTTGGGGCTTTGGGGACTTGAGGATCTGGAAGTTAGGGAATTTAGGGATTTGGTAAGTTGAGAATCTGGGAATTACAATATTAGAAATTTAAGAATTTTCAAATTTAGAAATTTTGGAATGGGAAATTTGAGAGTTTAGAAAATTGGAATTTCCAAATTTAAAGATTTAGGAATTTGAGAATTTAAATACTTAGAGATTAAAAAATTTGGATATTAGGAATTTTGAAAATTTGAGAATTTTAAAATTTATTAATATGAATATTTCAGAAATTTTTGAATAGGAGAATTTTTATAACTAGAATTTGAAGATTTGTAATTTGTTTAAAAATTGTTTAATTAAAATTTAGAAATGTGGAAATTTCTAAACTCCTAATAAAATAATGGCCATCACCATTTCCCACAGAGAACTACAATGTCCGATAATTCCCTAGGTCTCCGTCGCCATTTTCCCTAGGTAAGTCTACCTAACCCTACACAGAAACCCTAGTTACGCCATTGGCGGGTACAATGTATTCGCAACTTACATACACGTCTCCTGCTTTCCTTCGGTATCACAGTATTGTGCTAAGCATTTATACAATTAATCTCATCGAGCAATTTATTCTCTATATTAAACACGGACACGTTGGCTGTGTTACTTATTAGCATTAACTGTATGGTTACTCACTGAACATTCCGATATATTTGAAAAATGTAGGCCTTAGAATCGATACGACGAATGATAATCGATAAGATCTCCGGTTGGCTCGTTGAAGAGCAGATTCCAGAGAAACCGGTGCCGCTTACAGTTTACTCGACTATGTAATACATGATTAAGGACAATGCCTTACTGTACAATTATGTATGTTATTATGCGCATACATAAATTAGAATTAAGTATACATTATATAGCACAATCATATATACGATTACTACATCATAAGTGTTTGTACAAATTGTATGTACACCCGTACCAGGTAAGGTGCTGAACGTGCTCCGTTCAAGGTGGGCCGTGTGATTAATCAAACGTTTCTCGATTATAGACTTGTTATGCGGACGGCGATGGTGAACGATATTATTAAAGCGACAGTTCTAAACTTCTTCAAAAGTTAAGCCGTGCATGATTTTAACCTCCGAGTCTAACAGTAAAAGACTTTGGTATTTTCTAGATCACTCTTCTACTGTCTCACTCCATAACTGTCATCGTTCGGGGGTTTCAATACACCGAAACTTCGAAATTCCCGCCAAAACCGATTACCGAGTGTTCTCTGAAATTACGCTTCGATCACCGGACGAGTCTGTCCATTCGATACTCGATACATCAGAGTCCCTTGCACGATAATCGACACGAATTAGCGCCACTCAAAACACGTTAGTACGATTAAACGTCGTTCTGTATGGTGGTGGCGTTCGAGTTCTCGGGAGAAGTTTCATCTCTCTCCATTTCCGTGCTGTTTTCGTAGGACGTGGTTTCGTAGATGGTGGTCTCGTACGTCGTCGCATCATAAATCGTTGTTTCGTAGGTGGTCGTATCCTCCCCGTACGTTGTTGTTTCGTTAGACGTCGTCTCGGAGGTGGGAGCATCGGAAGTGATCGTTTCGGAAGTGGTAGTTTCGGACGTCGTTGTTTCGGATGTCGTTGTACCGAGAGTTGTCGTCGTTGCGAGAGTAGTCGTTGCCGGAGTTGTCGTTGTCGTTGTCGTCGCTGTTTCGTAAGTGATCCCAACGTCCACGGGTTGTTCCTCGACGTTCAAGTCGATTTTCTCTTCGGGCGGCACTATTATGGGGAATCTGAAGGAGCTTCTGGTCTCCTCGCGAGGAATGTCCAGCTGAAACCGTTCGCTGGACTTCTTCGGGTTGCTGTTGAAGGCAGAGGACTGCGAACTGCCACCTCGGTTACCGTATCGGTCGTTCAATCGTTCCAGAAGGAAGCTGAGATGTGCCTGAGGATTTATGTTCACGCTTTTCACGCATCTACCCATCGCGTCCGCCCTGTAGCCCTCGGCACAAGGTGGCAGCAGCGGCAATTCGGGCGCGATGAAAACGCTTTTTGGTGTTATTCGACGGAGAAAAGTCGCGGAGTCTAAACTAGAGTGTGCTCCATTTTGCGAGTCCAACAGGAGCCAGGCTTGCCAAGCTATGTCGCTGGGAGAACCAAGGTTCTGCGACCCCGACTCGGAGGATGTTCTTGACGACGTTGATGACGAGGATGACGAGCTTGAGTCCAAAAACCTTTTTATCGAAATCGGTTCACAGTGCCTAACGAGATCCGTCAAAATGACGACAGTGAGCAGCATCCTCCAACTGGGATGCCTTCGTCTCTGGCTTGTCGTAAGCATGTTTGCTTTATTTCAGGTTTCTTGCGGGATTCGGTCGAGGTATCTTGAAGATTCTCGTCTGAAACCTGCTCGTCACCTTCCCCTCGAAGCTCGGCACATCGAATTCGTCTGAAAATAAAGAGAAATATCATGTATTTACTGTGATAATAAAATGTTTGGTGAATCAAACATAGTTTAACAAGGTAAAATAAATTTTACTGTTTCGGAGGAAGATTGGGTATTTTGGAGGCCACCAATAGTGTAAGGTTGGTAGTGTATTTAACCTAGCTCGTGACATTGAACGATTGTGGAGATTTTTTAGAATGTGTACATTTTCTTTGATTATATTCTTAAAGATACAAAGTGCTTTAAAGAATGTTTAAAGAAAAAACACCAATGTTTTGGGTTAAGTTAGATATACTACCAACTTTATATTTTTAAGATCAGAAGCTGTACATTAACTAATTATTTTGTTGCAATTTATTTAGAAAACTGGTGATGCACAACGTTGTATTAAAAAAAAACCATATATTCTGTTAGGTTAGGTATACTATTAAACCTAACTTAACATTTGGTCTCCAAAATGTATTACTAAAAATTATATGTGATTAAAGATGTTTGATAATATCAGACATTAAAATGTAATTAAGCTGTTGTATTTATTATTCAACAAAGTGTGATAATTATTCTTTATCATTATAATTAATAAAAATGATATTTAAAAATAAACAAATGATTGTCAATAGTAGGGAAAAACACGTGTTCTCAGTTGTAATTTTGTTTAAAAATTCAGAACTTTGAAACGTGTAATTTTTTTATAAAAATGTACAAATTTGAAAACTGAAAAGTTACAAATTTTTGATTTAACAAATATCTAAATTTCTCAAATTGAGATATGTCTTCAGATCAAAATAATCACAAATAAAAATAGTGTGCGGTGTCCATTTACCAAAAAACAGAGAGCGCATCGATGAAACGAATATCGGTTGCGGTGAATTGTCGCGAGGGGAAATATCGAAAGGGAAGGGTAACTCCATTAGAGTTATTTGTACACGACGATTGCATGGATCGATGATTCGTCAGTTTTACAAGGTATTGCATGCCCACAGCTGTGTTCATTCGCGTACATATGCAATAGAAACTGCACGCGCAACGAACGGGGAAAAGTGAATGCACGCAGATCTGTTTTTACCGTTATGCAGCCACGCCACGATTATGTCTACGTCCTGAATAGGCCATACAAATACGAGATTCGGTTTCAAGAACGTGTCAAGCATCGTTGCTTTGAAGAAAAAGAAGAAAAATAAGAGAAGAGAGAGGAGAACGTGGGATGGCGCCTGCGAAATTCGTGATCGAAATAAATTCCATTGCTAATCGACGTCGATGAATTTCTTTTTTTTACGGTCTTTTAGACCTTGTTGTTTCTATACTTTCATTTTCAATGTTGTGTGGTACGAAGCTATTATTGAAATTGAATGACATTTTTTTTAAAAGTCAGTTTTGTGGTGGGAATAAAGAATTTAAGTGGTACTTGAACAGAGTTGAACATATAAGGATTCAATTATGTAAATTGAAGCGTTCAATTTGTAGAATTTATTTCTTCTTTAAAGAAATCATGTGTTATATCACCACTTGTTAGATATACACAAGTTAGATATTTACGCGTTGGATATCCACGCATTAGATATTTACACGTTGGATATACAAGCGTTAGGTATCTACACATTAGATATCCACGCGTCAGATGTTTATACGTTGCATATCGACGCGTTAAATATCCACACGTTAGATAATTACGCAATGAATACTTATACGCTGTACATTTAATTGTTTACAGTTAATTGTTTATTGACGATTTATCGACTTTTTTTTATAATCTCCTAATACCTTTTTTACATTGAATATTCCAATATTATTTTATGTGGAAAAGAGTGCAGTTTTATTAAAAAGAAAACATCGCTATGGAATCTAGGTGACGGTTTTAATTATTATGCAGAAAACTTGTGTCCATAAAATGGCGTCTCTTTTAAAACACAGTAAGTATAATTTTTATATAAAACATTTTTTAAAATATTCATGTAATCACAATGGAACCTAAAAATAAAATTGTTTAAAAATTCTATTTTTTCGTTTTCTTTACATTTTAAAATCCTGCGACAGTAAATATCTTCATAACCTAATCTTAAATAAATTTACGCAAAATTACTTAACACGTTTCAAAGATTTATAAAAATATTTGGATTAAAGTTTCAAAACTTAGATTTTTGATCTCTTCAGTATGATAGGTTCACAATTGAATCTTCTTCGATATTCGTGTATTAAAAAAGTTTATCTTAATCATATTCACGAATATTTCACAGATAGGTGACTAACACTGCCCATTAAAACGAACGGAACGGAAAACATAATTATATACCTATTCGTCACACTTTCCCTGAACTTCTTTCACTTCGTTTAAGTGGACAAAGAGGATCTATCTCTCTGTCCTCGACCCTAATTTCTATTTCCAAATCGAATTCATTTTTGTTTCTTTTCGATCGTAACCCGGTTCGAAATCTAAAGCCACTTGTTAGATGACAAACGGAATAGGAAAAGAAAACTGGATGGTGAAATATTGATAATCTGGTTATTAATTGTATCCGGATTTGGTGTTTTGATGCTTGAGGTTAGAGGTCAGTCACGTATCTTATTATACTATTATCTTATTATTTCATGATACAACCATACTACTATATACCATTTTGTTGTTATACTACTCTATTATTTTGTTGTTCTATTTTACTACATTATCATACAAGTCTACTATTTTACTGTGTCCATATTCTATTGTTTTATTATACCATTATTTTACTGTATTTTTTTTTCAATCTTCTAAAGTTGAATTATCTAAACGACTTTTTAACTTTAAACGAGTCAGCAATGAAAAGGGGTAGTTTCGACGATATTTACGCGAGAGTTGAAAGTTGAGTGCTCGTGTCTTGAAATTCTTGTTCGATGAGATATTAGGAAGAATGTGTTACATTCTTGTACACAATTATCTAAAGATGCGTGTGAACGGTGTTTGTCTCTATTAAGGGCTATTAAGGGACTAATTGTGTTATAATGATGGGAATTCCCCCTATTTAATTCTGATCTCATGACATGTGAATTTAATTCTTTCTGATTAAATTCAGGAAATTGCGATTGTAATTTATATTTATGAAAAAATGTGGGGATACAAGGTAATTAAATGTTGACTATTCTGTTAAATGTAGTGTAAAAATGATCTAAAAAATTATTATTGCATAAAGTGTAAAATTATGTAAAAAAAGTTATTATCGAATACAGTATAAAATTGTCTATAAAAATGATTATTAAATAAAGTGTAAAATAGTTATCCATCATTTTTACTTTCCAGCACACTGCTTTGATAGCATGTAACTGAATTAAATTTATTGGTAAATTACATCAAGTCACCCTATACTGAACACAGAGCTGTGTACGTAGTTAAAATTATAATTGGATTCGTTTTAGAGTTAGCATAATTTATTCCCCTTTCTGTTTTTATACAACGCTTACTTTAATTTCATGAAGGTTTATTTTAGATCATAACAAGAAAATAGTTTTAGCTCTCCAGCTGTTTGCTAAACACTTTGTTAGCGAATTTATTAAAAATTTATTATTCTTTCAGTATTTGTTTTAATTTGCTTTATACAAATGTAGTACGTCTTACATGTTACATAAACATGATATAACAGATCTTATTGCACACTTTTATCCACAATTTTCTGAGTTGTATTGAAAATTTATTTCACATAAATAATACTTTCATCTTTGACATTTATTATTGAAGGAAATACAGTTAATGTTATTGCAATTTCATTCTAAACATTTTATTTAAAAAATTGATGATAAGCAATTAAATTTTATAATATTGTAATTAGAGTCATAGTTTATAGTAACAATAGTTGTAAATAATTAATGAAGAGTGAAATTTACTCATGGCAGTCTTAAATATCACACAGCAAATTCACAAAGATTAAATAACAGAAATAAAAAGTCTCTTACTAATTAAATATATCTGAATTTTAAATTAATTAACTTTATCCAAATAATCAGATAAAATTAAATTACCAAAAATAAATTATGAACGACTAATTATTTCAATGTACGTTAACCTATACCTCCCGAAATTTTTAAGTCTGTCTGCTGCAGATCACGTTTTTTCGCCAGTTCTCGAGTGAGTCACGCGAAATCGAGAATAACATTATAAATTATACGATCCAGTTTGATTTCCGCGTACTTAAACAAATCGCACAAACGATGATATTATTCCAGACGATTGCGATCGCGGTTTGTATATTTACAAGAAAGTCGCGTGACCTACGAATGTTCCCCGGGAACGTTTACCCGCGAAACGCCATCGTTGGGAGAAGGAAAATACTCTGAAAATACAGAGATTTCGTATCTCCGTTCGCCAGGCTATTTTTCCTTCCTTTTTATACCGGGTGGTTCACCTGTTACTATCATCTTGATTTATGATAGACTAAAGAAATATTACCACGCCATTTTCCGTTCGAATAATTAACCCTTAATTCTGCTATTTATACAGTCTCTTACCCTCAAACTTTATCAACTATTCGCAAAAGAAACATTGTATGTCTAAAAATAATGATTATTTCATACTATTCAGTGTTAAGAAATTGCTATAAGTTCATTTTTAATAGTTCAACCTTCAGATCTTGTTAAAATTAATGTATTTATCGAAAAAAGCAACAGAACTGCATATACTCTCATCGTACATGCGCATTACTACGCGCATGCGCAGTACCGTGCGCATGGACAGTATCACGCGCATGCGCATTACCTCTATTCAAGAACTACCTTACTTTTACATAATAAAATAGTATTATTATATTATAATAAATAGTATATAATTTTTATATAAAGAACACAAAGAAACTATGAAGAATATAATAAGTTTTCTGTGTTTTAATTTTTAATATTCACACATGTATTTGATATGTTACTTTATTTTTGTGATTTATCAGAATATGTGTTTCATTTATGAAGATACATATTACTTTACTGGTATAATGTATCTATATGTATATTACCATTAAACTTTATTATTTATTATTTTATTTTACTTTATTATGTAACTTGTATCTTTTCTATTCATATCAAATTTCAATACAAGTCTTAATCGAGTTATGATTTTTTATTGAAGTCCCATATTAGACTATGACCTATCGAAAATTTAAGTTTATCACGAATAGAGTTATCACGAGCAATGATTGCCCGAAGTAAAGGAATAGAAATTCGTCGTACAAAGTTGTATTCGTGAGTGAAACGAGCATGCGACGATAACGTTATCGAAACCCGTTGCATTGACAATCCCATGATTCAAAAAGCCGCTGTTTGAAGTAGCATTTGCCTTATCTCGTGTGGAGAAAGCTTTTGATGTCGAGACGTTGTTTGGTCTGTAACAGCAATGAAAGGGGCTGCGCCATTGTGGAACGCGGATAAGAAACAACATGATCTCGCGTAAGAAAGAAACTACTAGCCAGTATCGGTGAAAGATCATTTCAAATGCCAGATAGAAAGAGTAAGTGATCGACCACTTTCGTTGCTCGAACACAAAAAGTACGATAGAAATTTTTCTTCCTAAATTACGCAACGGAAGCTGTAGTTTCATAAATATGATGTGACAGAATATACATGTTATTGAAGAGTGGCAATATAGTGGGTGTTTGAATAATGTGGATAATTATACATGTAGATAAAAATTGATTTTTAAGAGGAGAGATAGTTTGTTATTGAAATTTAATTCTTCTACGTTTTTCATAATTTGACAACTAATCAACCTGACAATTTGACATTCTAGCTATTTCGAAATTTGACAATTAAAAGTTCAACAAGTTGGCAATATGATAATTTGACTGTTTGATGATTTTATAGTTTGACAATTTGACAGTTTGACAGGTCGATGATTTGACAATTTTACAGATTCACAATTTGCAAGCTAACAGTTTGACAATTTGACAGTTTAACAACTTGACAATTTGACAAATTGATAGTTTAACAATTTGACAGTTTGACAACTTGACAGATTGACAACTTGATAGTTTGACAACATGACAGTTAGATAAATTGACAGTTTGACAGTTTTACAGATGAACAATTTGGCAGATTAACAGTTTGACAACATGACAGTTTGACAATTTGACAATTTGACAACTTGATAGTTTGACAGTTTTACAGATGCACAATTTGGCAGATTAACAGTTTGACAATTTGACAGTTTGGCAACTTGACAATTTGACAACTTGATAGTTTGACAGTTTTACAGATGAACAATTTGGGAGATTAACAGTTTGACAACATGACAGTTTGACAAATTGACAGTTTGACAATTGGATAATTTGACAATTTTACAGTTCTATAATTTAACAATTTGACAACTTGAACTTTCTATATTTTTAAATTCATAATTTTCAAAATTTTCAAATTAGCAAAATACAAAATTAGCACATTTCCAGATTTCCAAATGTTGAGATTTGAAAACTAAAAAATTAGAAAATGTAAGAATGTATAAAATTGAAAATCTATTACACTTGCATATTTTAAAAATAATTACGGTATTCCATTAGCGAGCAAATGCCTCTAATTTTGCACCGATGTAGCCATCTACCGCATAAATTTTCTCTTCGGCTCGTTAAATCATTAACACGTGCACATATATTACATGTACGTTGAGTAGCGAAATTACCGGAACCCAATCAACGGCAAATAATTACTCGAGGCTATAACGATGTATGTAATATATAAAAGTTTCTCACTCTCAGTCCATCCGTTAAATCATTAAATTATAAACGCAACACCTGACAAACGAAGTTTCAGTGATGTATACGATGCTTTTAATTACACTATTTATCATAAATTCCAGTAAGTGTCTATTTCATGTAAGTCGAACATTAGCACATAAATAATGTGTGTTTCGTGTACAAACATTATTTACTGTCTAATCATTGATTGGAAGTAATTGAAAATTATTTTTTAATTACTATTACTTGTTAATTGCTATCAGCAATTTTAGTTCAATTAATTATACCATTAATCACAATTTTAGTGATTATTCCAGAATTATTTGTATTGGATCAACTTCAACTTGAAAGAAAATAATTTATAAATAATAAGTAATTTATATATTATGGATTTTTTTTTATACATAAATAAGACACAATTCATATTTTTTATTTTTCGTATCTTTCAATTAACTGAAAAGTTATGAATAGTAAAAGTTCCAATTTTTGAAGTTTTTTACATTTTGTAAAATTTTGCAATTTTTAGAATTTATTCTATTTTTATAAATTTTAGTACTCATTGTCTTGAAAAAATTAAAAAGCACTCAACAATGTTTACATAGTTTTAACAAGAAATAAATAAACATGCTATACATTTTTATTTTTATTTTAATCAATTTTTATTCTATGTGTGAAATAGATTTAAAACTTAAGAAATATAATTATACACTAATAATTAAAAAAATGATAAATATAATAATGTTTAATAATTCATATGATTCAATAATTGTGATAATCTTATAACAATTGAATTAATTTTATAAATCGTTTTTTGATTATAAGTTGTCGAAACTGATCTGTACATTTAGTACGCCTGATCCGAAACACGACGGAACAGTAAAATCCATCCGCTTTAAATCCGTGTGTGATCTGACTCGCAGGAAATAGAGTGTATTTGTTTTTCGTCCGGCTGTTACATCGATGATACTAACATTTACGTGTTCCGGAATTCAGGTGCGTTAATCATTCTCAAATAACAACGTATAAATGTCTAGGGAAAATGGTAATATTAGGGAAAGAGGCCACAGTCGTTTGCCGTAAACTGAAGACTACGAACATCTCCTTTGTGAACGTTTGGAGATACTTGAAGATTTTGAAATTAACAAATTTTCAAAGTTACAAAGTTTCTAATTTGTACTTTTTAAATTTTATAATTTTTTAATTCATACACTTTAGACTTTCAAATTTTCAGATATAAAATTCACATATAACCTACAAAAATTTCTACAATAAATAAAAGCTATCAACAGATACACAAAGTTCAGTCTCGTGCTAAGACTATCTGCAATAAATGTTCATTTCACAAGATAGTTTAGAAGCTTTCATTGCTCGAAAAACTCCAAGAAGAATGTTTAAATGGTCGAACTGATTAATCTCGGTAATTTGTATCCTCATAATACCACTTCTAATTTTGCTTCGTTCTACGTTGTTAAATTGAACCAGTAACGAAACCGGTTCAAATAAATCGCAAAGCTAGGGTTTAACATCTTTTCAAACAACTTCCTTGGCCTGATTGTTCGCGAATTTTATGTCGTTTACAAGACGGCAATGTATGTAGTTTAGACTAACAGGAAGATATGTTAGGCACTATTTTCAATTGACTGATTTAGCGCATATCACGGTACGAATGAAAGTGAGGTTATTTCTTTCGAAACAGAAAAGTGTATTTTATATCTGTATACAATTTTCTCCTAAATTTAACGATTTGTATCACGGTTTTAACATAATGCATTTAATATTATTAGATTTATTCAAATTAATTATTAGTACTTTTATGTCATCACTTTACACTTTATATAGGTTTCGAAATCTACGATTTCATATTTAACCTATAAATGTGCTATTCATTCTTTTGAAGATTGCACTGAAAGATTTTTATTTCTAATTTAATTCTAATGTCAAATTAGAATTTAATTCTAACACATTAGGTGGTAATACACAGTTTTCGCAAACATAATTGCAGAGACCTCGAGACAAACAATGCAGACAGCGTCTTCGTGAACTTTCGTCGAACACGAGGTCAACCTGTCATGCGCGCCTCTCGAATCTGTAATCATTCGTGACAGCTTGGCCTCTCCTTAAATAGCCTTTTACTACGAAATCCTTTCGAAGGACATCCATTTTTTAACATTTCTAACCCTGACGCATTAATATCATTAATTACGACATTGAACTATCACTGGTGATTAGTATACTCAATGATTTGGGTGAACAAGATGATTAATTCGAAAAACTATGAAACGCGTGTTTGTAATAATTTAAGTGATAAAATGAAAGCTGTGAAATTCTTAAATTTTGTGCAATATTTTTAACGAAATTATAAACATAATTTTTTGTGAACATTATTTTTAATATAATTGTGAACATAATTATTAATAAAATTATAAACTTAGTAGTATTTAAAATTGACAGTGTTATTTAAAATTATATTACACAAGCTAATTTTTTATATAACAATGTCATTGATTAAAAAGTGAGACAGTATAAAATTTATAAAACTGTTTTTAGTGTAATATTTTTGCACTGTCACTATTTACAAGATTATTATTAACGTGAACTTTCATATATTAAAAAGATACTTTCTGTGAAATATAAAGAAATCAATTAATTCCTGGCAACGTTACAAACTTACACAACTTCGAGGTCGTGCTAAATACCATTCTTCTTCCAAGATCACCGCGAACTGTAAGCGACTGTTAATCCAATTACGCGTAATATTAATCATTATGATTTACATGAAATTCTGTAGGATAATGATAACGATTTCGTAATAATTGCAGGGAATATATCGAACGTTCTCAGATCTAAGAAGGTCAAGAATCGGGTATCGCTCTCGTGTAGTGAAGTATTTAATCCCACTATTTTCTATATTTCTTTTATTTCAGTAATTAATCTGAATTGACGGTAAACATCTTACATTATTAAAAAAAAATATTTCAATTATTAAATATGTCTTCGAACAACTGTTTATATTTAGAAAAATTATGACATTAAGTAACTGTAACAAATAATTTATTTATAAATTCAATTATTCATTTTTAATTTTATAATTAAATTATTGTAATATTATAATGATATTCTATAATATTACAGGATACAATATTAATTATTATGATTAATTTATTAAAGTGATTATTTTATTATAGTATTGTCTTAATTGTTGTAATTAATTTAATACTTTAATTATTAGTGTATTGTTTAAATTACTGATAAGAAATTATTTAGTAATATTACCAATTGGCTGATATTTAATTATTTGGTAATTAACAAAATTCGAACTTGTTAATATTTATTAGTATGACAATTTGACAGGTCAGAAATTTTGCAAATTTTGGAATGTGAGAATTAGAGTATACAGGATTAGGAATTTAAAATACAAAGGTCGCCATAACATTGCCTTCCGACGCAGCCACGCAGCATCCGTTGACAACCAAAA
The DNA here is from genome assembly GCA_945859555.1 of Megachile ligniseca. Lineage (NCBI taxonomy): Eukaryota > Metazoa > Arthropoda > Insecta > Hymenoptera > Megachilidae > Megachile > Megachile ligniseca. The sequence continues at coordinate 6,952,128 of OX243792.1, forward strand.
CAAAAGATGCTCTATAAAACAACTGTACCTATAAAGTAATGTTTAGGGCACTCACAGGATCCGATTACAATACTATATTTTAAGCAACGATAAAAACAATACCCGTACATTTAAATAACGAAAAATAGAACGCGTAACTAGCTTCGAGCATTTCTTTGGTATCGTGTACGTGGTTTATTTATCTATGCCTAATTACAGTTATGACACGAATAATACATCACCCTTGGTACAGTTTTTACAATTTTTTTCGTCCCCATAGTGACACGTTACTTTCATCCCCAACCGCGTTTTCCAAAACAGAACGTAACCTATAAACTGTACATGATTTATTGAAATTAACCATAGGAACTTGTAAAGATGAGAACGCTCTAACAAGTGGTTGGTTTAATACGAATAGTTTAACTATGAATATCAATGAGAGAGTCGAGGTGGTAGAAAACTTGAGTGATCTGAATTAGCAATTCGGTTTAACCTCTTCATGTCGTGGTATCGATCAACGGAGTTATTCTCATGCAGCTATGAAAACTGAATTGTCTAGAAACGTTCGAAGCGGGGAGAAGTGTTACTTTTGTCCCCCGCTCTCCCCTAGTGTTTTGCTCCCAAACATTTTGGACACCCTGTATACACGATCGCCTCGGATACATAAGTACATGTGTGGATAGACATACGGCCATTAGAACGTGAGAGTAGAAGCCTTTCGAAACGACGGCTCTAAGCACATTCCACGGGATTGTAATCGTGGCGTTTCTCGGCTGATTAGTAAAACCAGCTTCTCTTGGTTTCTCTGCTATCCAGGTTCTGCTCGATCGGTAGCCGCCGATCGTGTTCCAATTCCAAAGATATTCGAAGCATGATTTTTTTTTCTCTTCCATTCTGCATTTTTTCTCGCATTAAATACGCCATTTTTCTTTCTCCATACAGGTTATGTCGTTTTAATTTACCTACGCGATTACCGACCGAGCTGTTTGTTTCTTGAAAGATATTTCAAATGAATGTTACTTTGCTTTATGAAGATTGTCAGTGGGATTTGATAGACGGATATAAAGATAGCCTATAATAAATTAGCAAAAGCCTAAAAAAATACTCAAATTATTAATTTTCCAAATTTATAAATTTCCACAGTCCCAATTTTCCAAGTATTGATTCTTTTGTTATCAAATTTTTACCAATAGTTTTCTCACATTTTTGTGATTCAAATGAGACCAAACACGACATAATTTAGTGCAATTAAATTGATTTAATTGACGATAAGTTTCGAACGCATAGTACAATGAAAAAAAAGGCACTACGATTGCGGTAGCCTGCAAAGATCAAACTGTTGTATTCTTTACAATGCTATTGCGTTGCTAACTTTCTTATTTTTAGTTCTTTTCTCATAAAACTTTTTGCATCATATTCGTGCCATTTTCCTGATTAAAATGAGACCAAACACGACCTTATTCCGCACATATTTACTTGTAATAACTTATTTAAACATTTCAGCTGTAGAAGTCTACGATTTCGACTGTCAGACGTATCACGTGTTTACCCGAATAGCACCGAATAGTAACGAAGTTACCCGACGTGTCATAACTCGTTTACCGCAAATCTTACTACAAAACCTCGATAAAACCGTACCGCTCGAAATTACAAATAAATATATTCCAAATTACGTCGTGTTTGGACTCATTTTAATCAGGAAAATGTCACAAATACGTTGATAAAAGTTTCAAGAAGAAAAAAATGAAAAATAAAGTTTTATTCTTCCATTAGTTTTGTCTGGTATGTTACTGTTTACGTTCGGTTCAGACGTATTCTTCGTTTTTCTACATTTGGCTATCTTCGATCGATGCAGAAACTACACGATGTAAACAAAAGTTCAGCTATTCGCTTATATCGAAACTTTGCTTCGTAACTTGGACATATCCTCTGTTTTAATAAGTTTCTTATATTTACTCTTGCAAGAGAAAGAAAGAGAAAGAGAAGAGGTCAATGAATCTGATCTGGAAAGCGACTGTTGGTGGCTGAGCTCGTGGGAGCCAACGTAAGGAACTACGCAGCCACGACCTCGAGGCCTTCTCTCCCGGAGGCTTCTTCTTCTTCTTCTTCTTGCTACTCTTTTTATATTTTTTCTTGCTTGCCACTAGTATCACGATGCTCCAGGATCGTGTATTCGTACGTGTATCGTGCACCGGCTAGCTTCCTGCGGTATGCTCGCGGCTTTCTAGTCCATCGTTCCACGTTTTTGCTTCGTTTCCTCCCTTTTATCTAGCTCGTTCGTTTACTGGCGCCACTTTGGAAATCGATAAAAAGATTACCAAGAAAGAGCGAGCATTTTCTATGAATTAGTAAACTGTGTTGCTTGTGTGTGAAGGTCCGCAATGTAAACAAATGTGAACTATACTTTTTTTTTTTCATTAAAAATGAAGGTAGAAATTTTTTAATCTTAAATGGTGAGGGGCAATTTTAATGGTTTTTGTAGGTATTTTATTGTTAATAGATGTAATGAAAAAATTTCATAAGATTATTGAATGTATATGTACTTTTAAAATTATTAATTTAATAACATTAAACAATATTCACTTTTTCTGTAACAAATGCATACACACCGTTGAAATTCACATTTTAAGATAAATTATCAAAAAATAGTGTCAAGTATAATCAAGTTCATGTGCAATGATTCAAAATGGAAGCTACAAAACCTGATTTTGGTAATATAAGGCAATATTTTCATGAAACTAAAAATGCTATAAGTTTGAAAAGATGTGCCTGTACAGTAAGGTGTCAGCAAGTGTTTTGACTTACAAAATTTTGTGACTTTCAAAATTGTTGACTTACAAAATCCAATAATGTAGAAGAGCAAACATAATTACAATGTGAAGATCAAACGAAAATCTTGATGAATAATTATACACCGAAGAATCGAGGAATATGTCAGTAAGACCTTTAGTGACCTATTCAGTAACACACGATTTGCACTTAAACACGACGTTAAAAATTGACTTTGGCGAACGAAGAATTCCATATTCTTTTATCTCCGTTTGGTAATCGAAAATCCACGTGGCGAGGATATCAAACGTGTTCGCGATGTGAATTCCGGCGTATGTTTTCAACATGTTTGGCCGATAGCCAACGAGGTTGGGAAGAGGTAGTAATAATCAGCGTGACCGAAAGTTCGTCTGGGTCGAGACGCAAGAATTAAGTCGCTGGCGATTTGCCAACGACACGCCGCCACTCTTAACATCAGTCCCTGATACTTTTAATCATAGACACCTGCCCTTGAGTCTGACTGATGAGTCTGCATGACTGAATTTTTCTTTATTCCGTCGTTTCTTTCATCGTCGTGTTGTGTCTTCCGACGTTCAGTCCTTTTGGCTGCCATCCGTTTTGTGATTCATGGACCATCAACAGGCGGGAATTAGCACAGCCCGGAACAATGTAAACACGAGCGAAATTACTACCGTAGAAATATGTACAGGGTGTTACAAACTTTGCGTGTTCGGAAAAATAAGTTGTCCACATTAGGGTGACTCAAACAAATTTAACTAATTTTATCCTGACGACATGTGTACTTAACTTGCTCTACAATATCGTGTCACACTTGTGACCAGAGTTGAAATGTGCTAAACCAGACTCGTATTTTCACTGTAGTTGAATTTTTAACTTAATTTTTATTATAATCAAGGGTACCAGTTTTAACTTTCTGTAGCTGCCTTGTAGCAATAATTAGCTACCTGTGAATGACACAACTGTTTAGAAAATTGTAGGTTAAGGAGTTGAACTACAATTGAATTATATAATAAAAGAAGCTTAAACTTTGAGAGGTCAAATTTTTTAGAAAGTGAGAAATATTTTTACTACCCTAATATTTGTGTCCATAAAGGTAATTGGGAGATCATATACTTTTGCTTCTGAATCAACATTTGAACTGCTGTAATAGAGCACTTGTGTGAATTACAGGTATCACTGGCTTCACGCGGTTTAACGTTACTCAGGATCGGAGTATGCATTACGAAGACGTTCTCAGAGGCAGGAAATAATTCAAGCAGATAGCATATAGTTCTTGCTCCCATTATTGACCTTGTATTTTCTGACCAACTAAGTGTGTTTATTCCTGGTTAAAAGCACAACCTACTTTGCCTCGAGCTACTAACATTCTTCAGCGGGTATCTACCTCGCTCGAGTATGAAAATCTGTGCTAGACAGTGCTAACCATTTCACTTTTCATAAATTTCTACTGTTGACTCTATTTGTAAACTGCTGTTTAACGTGATGCTTAAATTTTCATATAAATCTTTACGTATATCGACTATAATTTTGTACTACTACTAACTATATATATTATTATTAATTATATTCTTAGCTATATTTTTGTACTATCATTAACTATATTATTAACTATGTTAACTGTATCATAACTGTAACTCTAATTTATTACAATCCTAAGTACATAAAAATCCAGCACCAACCAGTACAACCTAAATCGAAGTCAAGGTTTTCCGACACCTAGGAGAAGAAATTTTTTTGTGGGTACAGTTTGTTGTGGGTTTAGTGAGGAGAAAAATTCAGATGCCAGATTTAATTCGTGTTGGTATAGGAAAAGATGTGAAATATTTTTCGAAATGGTGGTGGCTCAATTATGGTTTGCTCATGGAAAAAGCTCCACTGCATTTTGCACAAACGGTAAAATTGTCTAAAAAATTGTCGAGTGCAAATGATTAATAAATACCCCTAAAATATTACATAAAGAACGATATGTTAATCTTAGAAGCGTAGGGTTGAGACGATTCTTGCACCACTCTATGCATGATCGAAACCATACAACCAGAGGTGTAAAAGTAACGTTTAAAGAATTCGCACGATCAACGTAAACGCGTTTACATCTGTGCCAATATTTCCTCAGTCGTCCATATAAACGCTCTGAAAGTCATACTCGCGCATTCCGCGTTAGCAATAATTCATTCGGTTTGCCAACCGTTCAGATACGTCGATTACGTTTGCTGTCAGCGGATGCTAAATTCACCGAGTGTCGATAATTTCCGACAATTATCATCGTTATCGGCACTCTCATTGGCCCACATGCGAGGTTTTAATTCCATTAGAATTCTAGCAAAGGTACAGGTCTCTCCTTTATATTTTTTCCAGTGGCGGGAAATTTAAATCACACGAATTTAATTTCGTGTCAAACTAATATTTACAAATTCGTCAATTTTCTGTAAGTTACTGGCTTCCGAAGTATTTACATCAATTTTGCAACAATGAAAAGTCGAAAAAGAGAGGCTTTGATGTGGTCTTTAAATTTCTTCCAGTGGCGGGAAATTTAAATGACACAAATTTAATTTCGTGTCAAACTAATATTTACAAATTCGTCAATTTTCTGTAAGTTACTGGCTTCCGAAGTATTTACATCAATTTTGCAACAATGAAAAATCGAAAAAGAAAGGCTTTGATGTGGTCTTTAAATTTCTTCCAGTGGCGGGAAATTTAAATCACACAAATTTAATTTCGTGTCAAACTAATATTTAGAAATTCGTCAATTTTCTGTAAGTTACAAAATTGCTTTCAATTCAGAATTTAAATTGCTTTTAAATTAGAATCACGTCTGCACGATATTGCACCGTTTGCGATGGTTTCACTTCGGGGTTCACATTCCTAGAAACAATGAAATCGCGATCATTCATTTTCTAGAAGGCAATCTCGGAGGCTACAAACGAACGGACAGTAAATAGGTGTAGCGGAATATCTGACCGAGTGAAAGGACCGTGATTCTGTAACGTTCTACGTTCCATAGATTTAACCCTTTCGCTGCGGAAAATTATGTCTGATATTAACTTGTCACACTTATCTGGACACGCTGCATGAAACCCCTTTGTTTTTATTAACTAGAGTTTCCGACCGAAAATTATAGACAATTTTCAGATTTGTGATTATCAAATGAAATTTTAGTTGTGGTGTTCTAGACAGAAAGTTTGCCAGGGATATGAGGTCATTTGGAACATAATTAGCTATATAAAATTAAAAAATGAAACTACTGGCCTAAAAAATCGTCCCCGAAACGGAAGTTCATTTCCTTTAAACATAAAATGGCGGAGATTCCTCGTTCACTGTCCCATTCGCACGTTAAAAAGGCAATAAAGTCGATTCGTCGCATAAAAAATCTCCTTTTCACTTTCGGTAACCCGTGGTTTAATGCCTGTTTCACGCTGAGCGAAATAAAAGTTTATTTTCCGAAAAATACGGGGATATTCGGAATTTCATTGGGATAAAAACGAACTAGGTGGTCAGTAAAAATGGAAGAGCAATTCGTTGTTAGGGGAATCTCAACGACCGGAGAATCTTTCGTTTTTTGTCACTAAAAAAACGTGTCTGTGGCAGGATTTCTAAATCGGTCGAACGATCTGCTATTTTTAGAAAGAAATGTATTTTTCTCTCGACCCAACCGAGTGTCGCGTGCTCTTTTTTCTGATTTTAGATTCTGATTTCATATGGCTTTATCCTAGCAACAGAACAGAGAAATGCGAAGGAGATAAAACCGGCGAAATAGCGTGCATTCTTCCGCTTTGGAATAACCTGTTGGTCACCTCAGATATCTGACCGAGGAATGCAACATTTTTACCAGCTTTCACTGTGTTTGGATGCAAATGAAAATGCTTTCGTTATAAGAATTATGTTTTTTAAATGAATGAATTGGACATGTAAGACAATCTTCCATATATGACATAATTATAGCCATAAAAGTGAAATTTTTGTATGTGGTCCTAATTCGATGGCCAGGGTATAATGCAAGATAGTAATTAAAAATAATGGGGCATTTACATGGTTCTGTTACAGTAATACGAATTACAATGTGACTTTCTAACGCTCGGATTATTCGAATTGCGTTGCAACCTTAGGATTGATGGGGATGTAGAAATTTGCAATATAGGAAGAGGTTGTGATTGAAATTTTTAATTTGATGATGTAAAAATTTGAAATGTGTAAATTGAACAATTTGAAATTCGAACATTTGTAAATTTGTAAATGTGTAAATATAACACTTGAAAATTTGTAAACTTAAAAATTTTTAATTTGCTAATGAGAAACTGATGTTTGATAATTTCAAAATTTTTTAAATTTGTAACTGAAAATTTGTACAATCAAGAAATTAAAATTTGAAAATGTAGAATTGGGGAATTAGTAAATTTGGAAATTTGGAAATTCGAAATTTGAAAATTTGAAAATACGAAAGTTGAAAATTTGGAAATTGGAAATCTGAAAATTTGGAAATTTGGAATTTTGGAACTTTGAAATTTGAAAATTTAAAACCCGAAAATTTGAAAATCCGAAAGTTGAAAATTTGGAAATTTGAAAATTGGAAATCTGAAAATTTGAAATTTGAAAATATAAAATTTGGAAATTTGGAAATATAGAAATTTGGAAATTTGGAAATCAGAAACTTGAAAACTTGAAATTTGAAAATCTGAAATTTGGAAATTGGGAAATTAGAAATTCGAAATTTGAAAATCTGAAATTTGGAATTTTGGAAATTTGGAAACTCGAAATTTGGAAATTTGAAATTTGATATTTAATTGGAAAAATAAACCTAAATGACAAAAAATCAATAAAAATAAGCATTCGCTTCAATATTATGTAAGTACGTCTACAATGCATACAATGCATCAAGCTGTATGATCAACAAATATTTCTACGCATAAGCGCAACATTTTTGCATCGGTATTTATACTTTTTTTCAATTCAAACTAGCCATGAAATTTCACAGTATTTATTAACCATGAAAAACCGCATCAGATTGCTTCGATCCTTGCAAATGTTCTTGCATCAATCCACATACTTTCATTTCAAAGAATTTTCTGCAAAACCTTGAGACACGTTTGACCAACGAGAAATCGGATAATGTTACTTCGTATTAACAGAAATTGCACACAAGTTTTCAACATCAACCATTTTCCAATCAAATCATTGAAGTTACGGTAAAATTGTTGCACTAAGTTCCTTGTCAAATGACTGTTTTGAATAAATAGGGAAAATTAATTAGTTCCAGTATTTATATATATATTCTTCTTTAAGTAAATATTTATAGATTTTAGATAATAACGGTATTAGATATTATAGATTTTAGAGACTATAGATATTAGTTATTATAGACATTAGATATTACAGATTTTACATATAAATATTACAAATTTTATACACTATAGATTTCAGATATTACAAATTGTACATATAAATTAAAAATTTTAAATTTTGAAATCAAAATATTTTATTTTAATTTTAAATGTAGGACATTAGATATAAATATAAATTATATACAAATTCAGACAATTAAAATGTATATATAAAAAATATAAACGTTTTTATTGAAGGTTTATATACTTTTCAAATTAATAAAAATAAATTCTAATTTTATCAAAGTAAATAAGAAAAAATGTTGATATTATTTTTTTCACATAAATTCATCTCATTTTCGTTTGTAGCACCAGATCGAAAACACCCTATATGTGGAGGTCTGTGCCTTTTTCAGAGCTGACAAAAACATTCTTGCCCGTTGAGCTGTGAACCTGCCCCCTTCAGGCAACGGGCTTCCAATATTCGTGTGCATTGAACAACGATTACGAGTGTGTATCGTTGTGTATGTACAGTCCGGAGCAAAGATGTCTTCTCTGAGGAAAATCTGATAGTACTGTACAAGTGGATGGATGACAGTGTATATTGAGCTTCGTTGATAGATTTGTAAAATTAGAACTTTAGGAATTTGAAAACTTAGTGTTTTGGAAATTTTTGTAATTTGGGTGATTTGGGAAATTTGGGAAATTTGGGAAATTTGGGGAACTGTAAAATTTAGGAAATATGGGGAATTGTGAAATTTGGGATATTTAGGAAACTTATAAAATTTTAGAAATTTGTAAAATTTGGGGAATTGTGAAATTTGGGATATTTAGGAAACTTATGAAATTTCTGAAATTTGTAAAATTTGGGATATTTAGGAAACTTATGAAATTTCTGAAATTTGTAAAATTTGGGGAATTTGTGAAATTTCTGAAATTTGGGAAAATTGAGGATTTGGAGATTTGGAAATTTTGGAAATTTGACAATTTGAGAAATTGAGAATTTGAGAACTTGAGAACTGTAATGTGGGAAATTGAAAATTTGGAAATTTGAGTATTTGCTAATTTGGGAATTTGGGAATTTGGGAATCTGAAAATTTGAAAGTGAGAATTTTGAGATTTGGAAATTTGTAGATTTGAATATTTGCTAATTTGGGAATTTGGGAATTTGGGAATCTGAAAACTTGAAAGTGAGAATTTTGAGATTTGGAAATTTGTAGATTTGAGAATTTGAGTATTTGTGAATTAAAAAATGTTGGAATCTGAGAAATTAGAAATTTATGAATTCTGAAATTTTAGAATTTTTTACATTTGTAACCCTGAAAATACTGAAATTTGGTGAATAGCAGAATTGGAAAATTTCATATAAATATATATATTTTTTTTATGCACATTTGTCCTTACTGAAAAATAGCTATCATTGCACCAGACTGTACAACGTGCTTTGAAATCTTTTATGTCATGCTGCCAGCACATTGAACTTCTTTCACGTGGAAATATTGAATAGGGAAAAGGAACACGCGTGCTTTATAAAGAATTAACGCGTTCCAACGAGATTTATCAAGAGTGAAAAAATGATACATAGCTCTATATAGTATCCAAATGCCATGAAACCAGCTTGAACTTTATCTTGTATATTTCTAAGAATGATACATTGAATACCGTGAGAATTGATCATCACAAAATTAATATACAATATACTCAACAATTTTAAATTAAAATAGTACAAAGAACAAAAATATAGTTTATATTTACAATAACATTTCCTTCCTTTTTTAGTTCTCTAAATATTTATTATACCGAAATTAATTATATCTATGTTTCATATATTTAAAATTAAAAGATTATTATATTTTTTACATAAAATATTGATGCACAATATAATTGTGTTAAAAATATTTTAAATTGCATAACAAGTTTTTTATTTCATATAATGTTTGAAGAACTAGTGAAAACGGCAATATAGCGAGAGTCTGGTTAATAATTCATTCTCCAACATTTAGTGTTGCAATAATTTCTTAAATATTTAAGTTGTTAAATTATGTTATTATTTAATATAGTTTACTAGGCTACTTCAAAATAATATATGATATTTTAGAATATAAAAAATTAAAAATTTAAAAATTAAATTTTTCGAGTTTGAAATTCAATGTCTATACAAAATTATAAAAATTATATTTCTGCTATATTTCAACCAAATTTTTATTTTAAGAAATTGTATTGTCTTTGGACGTTTACCTAAAAGATTACCAGGTAGTATTTTAAAAAGCTGTTCCAATTGTCTTAACCCCGGGTATTGCCCCATTTAATTAATACGATAATCAACAGTAGATATCGCGTTACTCAGTTTCCTGTGTCAACGGAATAAAACGTACAGCAATACATATTGACTTTAACAATCCCCTTTTCGTTAATATTTATAGCTATCGTGTGTACATAACTGCGATAGGGACCTTGGAACCAACTGCCTCGCTTTGGTACCATCAGCGAAGTTTTATGTAAAGTAATTAATCTGTCAGCACTCGGCGTCATAAAGCAACAATGTATATTACTTAAGTGTGATCCGTCAAAGGCAATTGATCTTCCAAGGTAGTCAAGTAAAATCGTATTTATGACACGGTTCAACTCCTCGTAATTCAGTTACGCGAAAACGGAATAAAAGAGAAATTGAGGAGAAAGCAATGGAATTCAGAAAATTTGTGGACATATCCGTTTCAGAAAGTGAAAGCATCGTTTTACAACTTTAATGTTTTTCAAGAATCAAAAGTATTGGTAACATGTGCTAAATTACTTAATTAATCATTTTTTATTTTTATTTGATTTAGTTATTTGTTAATTATTAGCTTTTGATTTAATAATTTTATTAATTATTAATATTTGATTTAATAATTTATTCACAACTGAATGATTTAATTAACCTTTAAAAGAGAAAGAAAATATGTTCTCTTGCTCTTACAAGTAACACTAATAAAAAGGTAAGAATAAATAAATATTTTTTACTAAAATGATTTATTTAAATAAATACAATATAATATAAAAAATTTGCAATATTTTCAAAACGTAAAAAATTGTAATATCAAAAAGCAAGAAATATTTCCCAGAATGTAATTAATAAAAAAATGTCATATTATGCAAAATAATAGAAGTTATACAAAAATTAATATTTTAAAATTCACTACCGTGATAATATCAAACATTTAGTAAATATAAAACGAAATGCAATATCCAATTATATTAGGTTATATTTCCTGTTATTGTTATTGCTTCACGTTCCGTCCACACAACACGTATTCAAGTATAAAGAATTTATAAGTATACGTAAAAAATTGTTCCGAAAGGAATTCGTACCGGAAGGATTGAATTCAGACAAACAGAATTGCGAGTGCTTCATGATTTATTAAATCTTATGGCACGCGGTATGGCTGCACATTTTTGCGCCATTTCAAGCACACGACAACATTTGGTCACAACATGTTACGAGTCATTGATATGGCTGATACATGCTTGTACACTCAACAGCATATATCCTTAGAGAAAATACGACAGATATACCAGAGCATATTATTTACTCATTGCAAAAACCATCATTTAATTTCAGAATGAATTCTAAATTATTTCAGAATAAATTTAAATTATTTTCTAAATTATTTCAGAATAAATTTTAAATTATTTTCTAAATTATTTCAGAATAAATTTTAAATCATTTTAGAATAAATTCTAAATTGTTTCAGTAGTTACTACTAGCATAACTAAACACATAATGATTATATATTTAACATCTTCCACATATAAATTTATGAAATGCATAAAGAAATTTTTAGGTAAACATAAAAAAAATTATTATAACAGTTACCAAAATATATACATCTGTACCAGTTTATTTAACGATAAGATATTTAAATTTAAAGAAAGGTAAAATGTGAAAAGGAAGTGGCTAGTAACTGTACAATTTTTTCCCACCAGATATCGCACCCAGTCTCTTATGTTAAAGTCTACATGGCACTTCTTGTCGAAGATCGTGCGAAAGATGAGCAAAAGCGGAGGAAAATAGATCAAGTCTTCTTCTTTTCATAGTTCGCGTTTATCTTCTATCGTAAGAGTGTTGTATCGGAAATTCAGCACCTTTTCGATGGACGAGATAGAGTGAAAAAACTCGAGTGTCATTCTTCTGCCAACTTCCTCTTTCTTATAAAATATCTCCCGTCATCTGTCGATTTGGCACGTTTCTTCGCATTACGAAACATTTTATGAACTTATGTGTTTCGTTTCTACACGTTTCTTCTTTGGAGTATAAACTTTTAAGGTAGCAAGGTGTACGTTTTGTTCTGATTAAGTAATGTAAAAATAGAATATAACCTAAATCTGTATGGTTCATAAACATTATTCATTATTTGGCTATTAAACGCGAGGAAATTCGTCGATGTAAAAGAATCAATAATTGTTAAGAATTTTGTTCTTCATAATTTGAGATAATTTAATTTTGTTGTAGAGATAAATATAGTAGACTCTCATTATATTGCCGCAGGGAAGAGTAGAAAATTCTTGGAACTGATAATACAAAAGAATTTCTATATATTCATAGAGATATCAAATTTTCTAGTTACTTCATTTAGTCATTGCAGATTTGGACAAATTTCATTATTCGGCCATTAAACGCGAGGATATTGATGTAAGAGCATTTGATAGATTCGTTGATACCGTTGAGAATTTTGTTATTTATAGTTCGAGAAAATTTATTCTTGTTGATTTATAAAAAGAAATATAGTACACTCTCGTTATATTGCCGCGAAGGGAACTGAATACGCGATAATGTAAAAGTTAAAAGACTTTTCTTTTTGTAAAATGAATTTTTGAATATTAAGCAAATAAATTTTTAAGTTATTTACAAATATAAAAATCATCAAATTTTCAAGACAATAAATTCACACTCAAATTTTTAAACTTGCAAATTAAAAAATGTTAATGATTACAAATTTTCAAACTCTCAAGTACTATGATTTCTTAGTATACATAATCTCCCATACATTACATAAAGCCTGTATTACGTCCCAGTGTACTATCAGCCATAGTGTAATCATAATCTTTACACCGAAGCAAAAACGAAAACGATAGGCAAGCGAAACTGCTTATACAAAACGGTGCAATGAATACACGATATCTCCTATGGATGCGCCATTTTACTCGCCTAAAGTTAATAGCGCGTGAAATGTGCTTTTATTGCGTTAAGTTCTAGCTTATTACTAAATCATCGTGAATCATTCATTCGTAGCATTTCTGTTCTAAATACGGGGAGATAATCATTAAAAGCCTCTATCGAAGTAGAATGGAATCTCTGCAAGAGCGCAATGCTTCATTCGAAACATACCAGTGTTCAGCTTATTCGTGTAAACTTGTTTCATCAAATAAAACAGCTCTTTCTTTGTTTCTTATTTCACTGCGAACATGAAATTACTCGAACCCGGACGTACACTCTATTTCGTGCGTAAATTATTTGCATATAAATTAATTTTCGTACACGATATGTACTTCACAAAGAAAGTAGTTAAGAGAATAAATTTGATGAACCTTCAATACATGTAAACAACGTTTGAAATTTCGTAATTTTCAAATTTGAGAATTTTCAAATTTTGTAATTTGACAATTTTTGAATTTGAGGATTTCGGGATTTGAGAATTTTTGAATTTTCAGAATTTTAGGATTTTGGTATTTTGGGATTTTAGAATTTGAGAATTTTTAAATTTAAAAATTTTGTAATTTGAGAATTTTTGAATTTCAGGATTTTGGGATTTGAGGACTTTGGAATTTTGAGAATTTTAGGATTTTGGTATTTTGGTAACTTTTGGTAAAAAATTAAGAATACGTACAATTTATCCATTTTCAATTTTTGCGATACAAAATGTGTGTAATGTGTATCATAAAAAGTTTACTCTCAGCGTAATAAATGCTTCTCATATTTGTTTTCTCGTAATGAAACACAATCACTGTGTCACAAAAGTGTGAACTCTTGCAATCGTACCGGCGATATGACCCATTTCCGGTCTGATATGAGATACAAATCATTCATGTGCCTGACAATTATTACATTGTCATTCATGGTTAATTGCAATTACTGGATTAAACAGAAGAAAGTTCACAAATAGAATAAAACTGATTACATTATTAAATTATTTCTTCTCTTGATTCATTCATTTATTTAAAAAAAGTAAATTGAACTACATATATACACATTTAAAAAATACGTATACAATTATAATGAGCATAGTCAACATTCTTTTTAAGTAAATTTAATTTTATGATTTTATAAACAATTGTATAAATACAAGACACACTCAACAAAATATTTAATATATGTATAATTTATGTAATAATGTAATAATGTTGACCAAAACGCAATTGACACTCTTACGCCAACGAATTCCCTCGTGCTTAATTGCCGAAAAATGAAATTTCTAATTGTGCAAATCAGCAATGACTAAATCAAGAAACTTAAAAACTTTGTATCTTTCTAAATATCCAAAAATTCTTCTATTTTTTTAAGTTCTTAGTTTCAAGAATTTTCTACTCTTCAATTCCCTGCGGCGATATAACGAGAGTGTACTAAATTTCTCTTTATAAATCAACAATAATAAATTATCTGGAATAACAAAATTCCTAATTTTGTATTAATTTGACCACAGCGTGCTTTGTCGAAGCAATTATCAAGATTCTTACATCAACAAATTTCCTCGCGCTTAATCGCCGACCGTAGTCGTCGTGAAAAAGCGAATTTACGGAAAGGAACGCTCATTGTTTCAGAGGGTGGTGAATCAGCGCCATTAAACTTAACGACGAATTTCGTGGACATTTTCAGTTCGCCAGGAGTGAATCGTAAATTTCCCTGTAACGAATCGGCCAATGAAACGAAGTTCGTTTGAAACCCGCTCAACTAAAATACTCCTTTTTATTGCCGGTTCTTCTCTCTCTCTGTCGAACAGTCTGTTGATCTAGCGTTTAAAAAGCTATAAATTTCTCGACGGTTGCCGTTGATGACTTTGTCGTTAATAATCCTGCATGTGACTACGCTTTATCACATCACGGTCACTTTAATCTTCGATGCTGGCTCGTCGAACAACGATACTATTTTTGAGATATAATCGTTGTCGATGACGATCAGGTTCTTTGAGCTTCGATGAGAAGCGGAAACATTAAAAATAATGCTTGTTCACGCTGGAGATTTTCCTGCTTTGCATCAAGTGTCATTGGGAGATATACTTACCTACTTTTCGAGCGATTGCAAGAATCTTTTGTGTTGTGAATGTATGCAATATATTCAATGAAATTTTTGTAAAGCATTTATGTAAAGCATTTATGTAAAATTGATATTAAATTTATTTATCATGTATGTGTATATATGTTTAAAAACGTACTAAATATATATATAAAATTCTATTTGTATTAGAACATGTGGTAAAAATATAACATTAAGATATATTTAAAATATGTATAGAATATGTTCTTTAAAATATATTTCAAATCTACATAAATATATATAAAATATATATGGAAAAATAAACGTTTAAATATGTATGAAGTATACATAACATATAAAGTGTACATCACATATAAAGTATACATCACATATAAAATATACATCACATATACAATTAACATTAACAAATATATTATATAAAAAATATTCACATCTTGACATAAAATGACTGTTTTATTATCACGAATCGATTATGTGGTTTAGCGGAACACCCCGTATACCACATTCTCGATTTTAATTTCTGGCACCTTGAAGCCAGACAAAGATTCGCCGGACTTCGATATAAATATTTTCATTCCGTATGACTAAGATCAAGCAGACCACTTCGGAATTCCTTCCAGTAGGAAATACTCTCTTTCCTCAGGGAACAGTCTGGAAATTATGCTAATAGAGTTATCGGAGGGGAATTCAGGTGCATCACGGTCAAGGCAAGAGGGTTAGCGAGGTGTGTGCGGACGAAAATAAACAAAGGCGATCATGCTCTCGAGAAACGGACTCGGCGTACAAAGCTCAGGTGAATTATAAAACGATGAGTGTTTTTAAACTCCAGTTCTTTTGTTAGACTATTTAACATTCGAATTCCGATGCCTTTGTGGTCTCTCGGGGGAACCGAGTTGAAAATGTGATGTGGATTCGATGCTCTTTGTTAGGAATTTTTGACACTTTGACATTTTTAAATTTGACCATAATTTTCAAATTACTTTATTTGTCATTTTATTTAGCAATTTAACTAGCGTAATTTGATTTTGGTAATAGGTAGAATTGAGGGCTGTTCAAGTTCTGTTTATTTGCAACTTTTGAGTACCATTTACAGTGATACCTAACCTAACCTCACCCTTAACCACAAGTTTTTACACTATGAGTGATACCTAACCTAATCTAACCTAACCTCATCCTTAACCACAAGTTTTAACAAATTAAAAAATTCAGACATTTTGAGGTTAGGAAATTAAAAAATTTTGAATATTAAGTTCTATATATATGTTACAATACTTATGACAAAAAAGACTATTTTAAAAAAATATAAAAGTAAACAATTACTATGTTTCTGTAAAATTCATTAAATTACGGTTGGTGTCTGATAGGCACTTTTTTGGGTCAAGCCGCGTTATAGCTAAAGGGTTAAATACCAGATCCCCATAAACTTGCCAGTACTTTTCCACGAGCATTCTTAGGAAGAGTCTAGCAAGTGACTTCAAACGATCCAATGCCGGCACAGCCGCGATAATTAAATCTACGACGGTCATCTATCACTTCATTTGAACATACTGATCCACGCATCAGTTAATAACTACGTTCTAAGAGGCATGGGCTATGTATATTCGACTAGACACTGTAAGGTCAAAAGAACAGTGCTATTTTTGGTTTGTATGAGGAAAAGTGTTATTGTTGGAGAATGTGCTTTTTAAGTATTATTAATTAATGATTGTTGGAAGGTTTTGAAACTTGCATTCAAGTATGGAAAATTAAAATTTGCAGTGTTTCTGAATTTTGAATTTTGTAAATTTATGTTTGTGGATTTAGATATTCAGGAATTTGATAATTTGAGAAATTTGGGGATTTGAAAATTAAAATTTTGAACTGAGATTTTGAAAATTTAGAAATTTTTTAATTTAGGGATTTGAGAAATTTGGGAATTTGAAAAATTTTGGGATTTTAGAAATTTTTGAATTTGGAAATTTGAGAAATTTGGAGATTTGAGGATTTTGAAATTTTGAAATTTATAATTATTTAATCCCTCAAAATCAAAGATAAGTGATAATCCAGCAATCAATGTTGCATTAATTTCCAGAATCTTCACACAAACCCGCCATTTTCTAAAACTATTACTTTGAATATAAAACCAGAAATGAAATTTCAACAAAGTCAAGAATTAACGCTAAAAGCAAAACCACTCAAACAAAGAATAAAAGCAAATAATACAACTAATTCAAATAAAAATAATATGGTGGAACAAAGATGCAACACTGTATATCTTGAAGAGTTTCAAAGCGGAGCATCTTAAAACTGATCGATAAACATGTTCAACACATTATTGTCAGACTCATAAATTCATTTTATCAGTTTGGTGAGGCGTCGTAAAAATACGAAGTGGATTAATGGAAACGCGAAAGATGAAAAGATTCGTCTGAAGACTAGAGAACACGTGCGGCAGAGATCTAATAAATGCCCTTGACGAACAAACGGGATCTTCCAGCCTATTAAAACGAATTGTTACGAGAGATCAGAGTTGTACGACAAATAAAATGTCGGTTGTCATCGTTTAGCACTATGTCGAGTTTATCTGCGTTCTTGATAAACGCACGAACGTGCTGAACATATGGATCATTCATTGTTTCCGTCGTGTAAATTATATTACAGTAATGTCTCCATATGAGCGAAAATGATTTACACGATATATGTGAAGAAATAAAAACCATTGAGAAGGAATATCACAGTGAGACAATAAAAATGTAACCTTGTTTATCTTTTATCTTTATGATATGAAACTTTTACCGATTTGTTACATTTTCTGATTAAAATGAGACTAAACACGATATAACTTGGTGTAGTTATACTGGTTTAATTGACGATAAGTTTTGAACGAGACAGTGAAAAAGGCGCTGCGATTGTGGCAGACTGCAAAGAACTGTTGTATTCTTTATAATGCTATTGCGTTGCTAACTTTCTTATTTTTAGTCCTTTTTTCATGAAACTTTTTCCATCATATTCGTGCCATTTTCCTGATTAAAATGAGACCAAACACGACCTTATTCCGCACATATTTACTTGTAATAACTTATTTAAACATTTCAGCTGTAGAAGTCTACGATTTCGACTGTCAGACGTATCACGTGTTTACCCGAATAGCACCGAATAGTAACGAAGTTACCCGACGTGTTATTACTCGTTCGTTTACCGAAAGTCTGAGAATTAGGAAATTTTGGAATTGAGAAATTTAAAAATTAAAGTTTGAAGATTGGAAAATTTGTCAAATTGAGGAAATTAACAATTTCAAAATTCGGTAATTGTAAATTTAGAAGTTTGAATAATTGGTAATTGAAGAACTTAAAAATTCAGAAATTTGGCAATTGTAATTTAAAAATTAGAAAATGAGGAAATTATAAAATTTGGAAATATGGATGAATGGTTGTTCGTAATTTAAGTATTTAAAAATGTATTATTAGTTGCCAGTATCTGCCATACAAAATAAAATTGAATGACACATTATAATTTTCTTAATTCGTTTTAATATCGTGGCTGTGAATAGTCAGTTGTGACTGACGCAGGTGTTAAAAGAACGTTTCAGTTAAAACTGAGAACTGACGTCATAAAAAGGAATTTTCGTTGATTTAGTTGACAGTAGCCGAAGACCAAAGGATTCTGGGATTGTTTCGGCTTATCTCGGCTCAATTTGTTATCACGTGACGTGCAAAATTATGCGATTTATGGATTTCTTTGGAGCCGCCGCAGATGCTGCACGCTCCACGATAAATTTAAAGCAAAGAAGTAGGGTGAGCTGTCTTCTGTTAGCAAGATTTATACCTAAAATTCGTGTGTGAGCCGTGTTTAAAACGGCTTTCGGAAAAGGAAAAAGGGATTTGTATTTGAAGTGGTGTTTGCAGAGTACGCGTAGGGAAAAAAATTGATGGCTTGTATTTAGGTGGAAAAACTGTTCAGCTTCAACAGAAAAATTTATGGTGAAAGGTTCCCTAACTTATTTCGTTGTTGTACAGTGTTGTAAGATGTGTATTCAAGGATTTATGAACCATTAAATCAACGTTCTGATATTCTGAATAATATTATAATACTATAATATTATTACATCATGTTCTATATGACAAAAACAATAAATAAGCCAAATGTAGAAAAACGAGAATACGTCCGAACAGTAAACAGTTCCTAACTTGAACTTAAATCTGAAGCTACCAAACACTAGAACCCAGCACCAAAACCTAGCCCTAGAACCTAACCTAACCTAACTTAAAAGTCAAGAAACAGTGTAAACTACAAAAAATATTCAAAGAGCAATCAAGTCACGCGTCTGAGGCGTAAAGCGATCTTCAAAGCAGTCTCGAACGTTCGAAAGCTGTCTCGAAAACGCTGGTGTAAGAAAACGCGATGAAAGCTTGATCAGCGTCGAGCTCGAGAAAAGATGCTGTACTCAGAAACTGAAACTCTTCTTCCTCCAACCCTCTCTTTCTGCCTTTCAATAATATATCTTGGCCTTCGGCCAAAAGTTTCCAGACAGTTGGGCGCATTACTTGACATGGCACGAGGCAACGTTATCGAAGGAAAGGCTCATCCCGGTGGGAATAATATTTATGGTCGGTGAACGTTGATGGAAAGAGGGTGGGATCGCCGACATTCAAACCGAACAGAAGCTATGTCACTCTTATCTTTGGCCCTTCTTATCGTTGTGTGTGATATTCTCGCTCATAATGCGGCTGGTGTAAGTGTACTCAAGCAAAAAGGATAATGGTAAACACTCGCGCCAGGCTTGACCTTTTAAACGATAATGGGACACTCTGTCTTTTAGGATTTATTTGACAGGTTGCTGTGTTTTAACTTTGGCGTAATTATGCTGGGTACCTGGGTAGAATGTGGACCTTTGTGGGACAACTCCATTTTTTTAAATATATTTGTGAGCAATATATAGTTTGGATACACATAAAACCTTCATTTCAAACACTATTGCATCTAGGTTTATTAAAATACATATTACAATAAGACTATATGCCACATGTCTACCACATGTGACGCACATAACTGTTAAAGTGCGACTGGCTCCTATTTTTACTAGGATTTTCAAGTTTAATATTACAACCCATCTACCACATCTATATCCTTAACATTTGGACATTCTAACATTGCAACAATAATTAAATGTGTGTCTGACGCACCACCGTTGAACATGAAATGGCTTGCTCCACTTTGAAATATCGAAATCATGACAAGAAGTTTGTCTCACGCGTCTAGGAGGGGTTAACAATCGGGTCAATTCGTCAACTAAAGCAGTTAATCGGAAGAACAGATGCGATCGTTTGAACCGATAGCCCGTTTAACTGAATTATCCACGATCGATCGAGCCCGGCCGGTTTATTGGCTTTCTCGAAACGAATCTGGAAGATTCCCCCGGGAACGGTCGATCCTTATCAAATTGCTTTCAAGTTGGCCAGACAAAAGAAGGATACAGATCTGGAAAGGTAATTATCTCGATTTCGAGACGCTTGCCGGGATTAAACTCGTAATTCGAGCGACGACTTTGTTTCAATTAAGGAACGGTAATGGCAGTTTCACGGACTTTCCACGATACAGGATTACTTTACGTCTCATTGTATTTAAATCGACCAGTTGCAGCTCGCGTCGCTATTGATCTAAAAGAGGGAAATGCAAATGAGGAGAGGAGTTTGCGCGTATAAATCTCGATAGTTTAAGAGTGTTGTTGAGGTAAAAGGGGAAACTGAGATACTGCTACAAGCTTTTCATGCCGTTTTCAGGTCTCGTCGATTTATAGAAATCCATTTTATTTTATTTTCAAAGTACGCAGATTACATCATCGTAGAATCAGAGTCCACATGATGAGCTGGAACAATTTTGTTGACATTCTTCAAATTTTGTTCACATTGCTTCTTCAAATGAATTTGTTCTTGATTTTTAAAAAAGAAGAAATATTCTGATTTGTTGAAAAAGAAGAAATGCTTTGATTTGTTAAAAAAGAAGAAATATTTTGATTTGTTAAAAAAGAAGAAATGTTTTGATTACGTCTGCCATTTCCCAGGTTCTTTCAAACGGTTCCTGAATACTCTGAATACAGTTTCAACGATTCTGTTTAGTTAACTACGTACATCGAATCTGGATGTCTATTGAGGTTAAATAAATTTACTAGCTACGTATGTCCTGTAATAATCTTGATAAAACTCATGGTCGTTTAATTTGCGATGTATACTGGCAATTTCCACTTTGAGCTGGTCGTATGGAACTGGTGGAATATTCCTTGTGGAAAGAAGTTAGTTCACGGATATGAAAGCAATGGGGAAATTGATTTTAATCTAACCTTGCACAAGACATAGTGTGATAATGATATGCACTTTTGGATTTTTATGAATTGTTGATCTAATTTCTGCACTTTTTACTTTTCTAATTTTAGAATTTTTCAATTCTTCAAATTGTCACATTGCTGAATTTTGAAGTTTTTAAATTTTTACACTCTTAAATTATTATGTTGTTAAATTGTCAAATAGTCCAGTTACTAAATTGTCAAATTGTTAATTCGTCAGGTTATTAAATTGTCAAATTGTTAAGTTGTCAAATGTTGACATTTTTTAATTTTTACACTCACAAATTTTCATGTTGTTAAATTCTTAAATTGCCACATTCTCATATTGTCAAATTGTCATGTTCTCAAATTGTCAAATTGTCATGTTAATAACATATTAACATAGTAACATCACATAGTAATTAACATAGTATGACAGGACCACACTCAAACATTTCAATTTAATCTCCCCAAACTCCCAATCCCATAATCTCCCAAATTCCACAAAGAACCAAATTGTTCATGAGTAAATCTATCACTCGTACTAACAGTATACCTTATCCCTCACCTCCCAAATCAAAAATATTGAGAAGTATTGACTGGTCAACATCCTCCATCAAAATCAAAGGAGTCAAGAAGAACATAAAATTCTGACTCCTCCAATAATAGAACGGTTCAAAGTACTAAAACGCTAACGAAACAGATAAAACGGAGGGAGGTGGCTGTTATACGGGTTCATTAAAGAAAAGAAAAAAGAAGGTATGGGAATCCTAAGAATAATGGTTGACGTGAACGGCGTCTAGAATATCTGGTTCTATCGTTCAGTGGGCGATCTTAGAATGCCCTTTGGAGAGTTGTTATGGTCCCAGTTGTAGTGAAACGTTGCCTTCTCATCGTTCGTCGCTAGTTTATGCTGAAACTCTTCAAGGTCGCGGAAAAGCCGAGCTCCTTCACCAAGTGAAGGTGTTCTTTCGGACTCTCGGTTAATCGAACGAGACAATGACTGCTATACAGGGTGTTTTCTATCTGAATTTATAACCTTCAAAATTATGTGGAACCCCCTAAATCATAAATACATTTATTATGTTGCATAGTGTTACATAAAAACCACTTATATTTTCAACGATTTTCTGGTAGGAAATTATGGTTACATTCCACAATTTCTTTTTATAAAATACTTTTCTGGTAACTCCGATAAAATCCTCGTTTACCAGGAATTTTATTAATTCACGTTTATAGAAATAAGACCCAGAATTGGTAATAAAAGAAGAATCCTTGAGTCAGGATCTGAAATTCGGACCAAAATGACTGAAAGAAATTAAGAAAAATAACTGAACTCCTTAACGATTAGAATTGATTAATTTTAACAGTAAAGTATTCAGGTAAAACCTTTAATTTTTATCCAGCACTATTGGATAAAAAACATTATCTAAAAAAATACAAGAAACTTCTACTAGTGCAATTTATTTGCTTATTTAAAATTTACAACTAGTGCTTATTTTAAAATTTACAACTGGTACCTATTT
Organism: Megachile ligniseca; assembly: GCA_945859555.1. Taxonomy (NCBI): domain Eukaryota; kingdom Metazoa; phylum Arthropoda; class Insecta; order Hymenoptera; family Megachilidae; genus Megachile; species Megachile ligniseca. The sequence goes on from OX243792.1 coordinate 6,975,285, forward strand.
TAAAATTTATAAAACAAACTCTTAAATGTCTCACAATAAATAGAACTCGCCCCACTTTCAAAATAAACGGTTCATTTATTGATCGTATCGATCTATTTTCATGGACTTTTTAGTAGAAGAGATTCGATAGGACTGCCGTTTCGAATTTTACGAATCTTTCACTTAATTTTTTATTCTACCTTGCCTTCACGTGACACACGACAGAGCCCGTCGCACGGGTTGTGAAACAGTGTCAGTGACCGACAGCCTTAGGCTGGTGAGACCGCTTTGCACCGAGCATCGTGCCTCAAAGTGATTTAAGTATCGTTCATACCTAAAAAAGACTGATGTTGACGCAGCCTTCTGGTTATAAGGACGGAGTACGGTTGGGTATTCTAGGAATAATCGCGCTGAAGAATCTACTGTACGCGTAGAAAGATTTTTAGATATTTTAGCTTCAACATTTTCATTTTCGTATTTTTAAAAATTGAACTCTTGAATTTGTTCAAGAGACTTTTTGACTTTGTTTATTATTAATTGTTCAGTTTTTTGAAGATTGAAATTGTAAATTCAAGAATTTTTAAGTTTTTAAAATTCCGAATTAATGAATTTAAAAATTCGTAATTTACTAAATTTCAAAATCCCTTAATTTTAAAAATAAGTTTACAATTTCTTAAATTTTTTAAATCTCAAATTTATAAATTTTCAAATTCGCCGGTTTCCAAATTTGTAACTTAAAATTTCCGAATTTAAAAATTTTCAAATACATAACTCTAAATTGTCAAATTTTGAAATTTTCAAATTTCTAAGTTTTCAATTAAAAATTTTTTAAATTTGTAAATTTCCAAATTTCCTAGTTACTTAAAAAATTTATTGCCAAAAGAATAAACATTTACTGGCTTCCTTTTCCTATATCGCCATTTTTCTTATAAAACCTACCTACATATCAACACGTGATATAAAGCCTCATATTGTACTTATAGTCTCGTATTGACTAATCTCTCGTTAAATCACCACGCGATATAAGGCTTCATATTGTACTTATAGTTTTCTATTAATTAATCTCTTGTTATATCACCACGCCATATAAAGTCCCATACTTGTAACCCCATGTTGACTAATCTCTCGTTATATCACCCGGTGTTGTATAACGTCACATTATATAATTTCACGCTACATTGCCTAGTGTTATGTATACAAGCTTCCATTAAATAGTATTCTATATAATATTAAGTAAACTTTTAAATATTCTAAAAAATAGCAAATGTATATCAATGATTTTATCAAAGCTATAATAAAAACTGAATACCCCGTAAATTGCAGAAGAGATTCCAGCAATTTCAAACAATTCTAAAATCAATAAATCCCCCCTTAATTTCCTACCCATCCAATAAAAGATAATAGAGACTCAATTTCCTATAACAGTCCGGAAGAGATCTTTTTCCAGTTTCATCTCCAAACTTCAATCGTTATCGAACTATCTCATCCACTAATAATCTATTCAAGATCAGAATCCCAATTACAGAGTTCCACGTTTTACTCCGTTCTTCGAACTACTTCGCCAATTAGCCTGCTTCCTAATTAACCTTTCCTTCCCATTCGCCGATACTGTTCGAAGCTCCAATTAAACGCGAGAACTCGACTACAGAAAAGTTCACCATAAAAGCTGTGTCGATGGACGTGTACTATAACACTAAATTTATGGACGTACAATGCACACTTAATTTGGAATTAAATGTACAGTGGAAATATAAAGAGAAAAATGATCAAATATTAATTAATATGAATATTTTTTATCTGGATAAAAATTGATGAATTTAGTTTGCAGAAAATTTAGAAATGTGCTAGGTTAAATTAATAAGTCACCAATTTACAATTTCATGTATTAACAAATTTAGGTTATTTGTAATTTACTCAGAAACTCATAGACCTCATCTTTATACAATTATTAAATATACTTTTTAAATACTAGCAGGTTAAATTTTTACCTAACTATTTCATATGATTTATGAAAATTTCTCTATTTTAGATGATTTATGAAAATTTATTTTATTCATAATTTCAATAAACGTGTACAAATTTAAAAATCCTCAAGATGGCTTAAAATGGAGCATCTACCCCACTTACATCTATCGTAAATAAAGGAACACGATAGACTGTGGCCGTGGCAATCCGTTACGAGGTGTTGATGTAATGCGATACGAGTCTCGTAGATCGATCTCGAAATCGATCGATAGTTCTCAGATCCGAAGTTCATCCGGCAATAGCGGTCGCTGTCCCTGAGAAATCCTCATCCCTCGTTGAGATCGAGTTCGAGACGTGGTTTGGCACTGACCCACACACTGGTTGGCCCACTTATGTTCTTTCACGGCAACATCGTAGCCAGTGTTGCCAATAATTACTGGTTCACTACTTCCCCTAGTCACGATCGAATTTCTCAAATAATGCATCTTCCTTATTTTCTCCGCCGACGAAAGAAACCCTCCATGCTCGTACCGGCCGCCATCTTGTTTATCCCTTGCGCTTCACGCTCGCCATTAATAAAATAGTTTGCCATACTTTTTCAAATTATACTTAATTATTTTACAGATCTTCGTCCTCACTTTCCAGTTACTCAGGTTAAGACAAGAACTTGAAAGAGGTTCTTTCTTAAATCTATGGGGTTATACGCGTCATGTATAAACATAGTGAAACGAACAATGTAGAAAATCGGAAATAGAATGCGATCCGTAATTCGGATTAATGTGGAAAGATGGCAGCACTATCTGATTAATATTATTTGTCCACTACACTCTGTCGCTCTACAACTTGTGTCTACTGGTCAGTTATTCCGTTTCTGTGTGCTTTAATGATATTTACTAATTGTGCTACCGATCTTCCATGTCCTCTTCAACAGGTTAGTACAACAATTTGAAACAGGTATTTTTTAACTAAATCTACAGTGTTATGCGTGTGATGTACAAACATAGCGATACAGACAATAGTGGCAATTGATAATAGAGAAATAACCTCAAAAGAATTCAGCAGTCTTCGACTAAAAAGTTTTAACTTCAAAACTTTTTTCAAAACTATATGCTAGAAAGTGCAAATGTTAATTATATCATATATGCTTGAGGTTGCCAACATGTGGGATCTGAAATAATGGCGGACTGTGAATTGATTTTAGGTTACATTTTAATGAATTTAATACTAAATCTACCAGGGCGTAATGCACATTTATTTCGAAATTAAAAATAAATAAACGTCGGATAAACTTTTTAATTTTATTTTAGGTGTGCATTATACACCAATAGATTTAGGGTTTCACGGTAGAAAAGGAAAGCACGACTTAAGCGTCCTTTTTTATACCGCCAGCTATTCTGGTTTACGATACGAAACTCCTTTCGGAGGAAATAATTAACGCCGAACAGAAACGTAAAACATTACTGACGACTTCAATTACGAGTTTATTCGAGCTCGTTTTCAATGGAGAAACTTTGTTTTTCTGCTAATGCATTTGCTCTTTTGTTGGTGAACGGTTTGGATCCATTTCGGTCAAATAACTGGGAAATGTAAACTAGGTTCAGGGACGTATCAAGTACTTAAAAATGAGAGATTTTTAAAGCGTATATGTGATACATTTGATTTAAAATATAAATAAAATGAAACTTTGGATTTTGGAATTTGGATATTTGAAAATTTTTAATTGTAGAATTTTGGACCTTACTTTTAATATCTTCGAAATTTGGGATTTTTAAATTTTCAAAATTAAATCTTTAGAATTTTAGAACTGTGCTATTTAAATCTCTAAAAATTTGAGACTATGAAATTTTTGAGGCTTCAGATTTTAAGACAAGAATATTTATAAATTTATAAATAATATGAAAACTACAAAATAATTACCTACAATTTACCTAAATTTCTGCTAATCCCATAATTTTTTTTAAATCTTAAATTCTAATAATATAAATTAACACAACTCTAAAAATGTAATGTTTTAACCAAATATCACCCTCTCACAATATAAAAAGAGTCTTGTATACAGCCAGCTCTCGAGGTAGATACGGCCCTGGCTATGTTAATAAAGTTCGTGAGAAAATTGATTTCATCACACGTAAGAAAACGGTGCTTGTTTCGTAGATCATTTATCCAGATGACGAGGGGCGTGTGTGCACACACCCCCTGTAATCAAAGATCGTCTAATTGATTCGCCGTGCATCAAATGTGGGATAAAAACGTGACCCAGATGATTGACTGGAACAATGACCAAGTGAAGCATGTAAGCACAACGAATTATATCGACGCCTGTTCGACTGGAAGGCCCATAAAGCCCGGTTGAATGGTGCTAAAAAGAAAAGATTTATTCACTGCATTAAATTTTGCATTCATTTTGCTAACTGCAGCGACGTTTTGTGGCACGAAATGGAGAACAGTTGGATCTCTTTTAGGTTATGATTTTTTATTCATATTCAACGCGTTATATTTAACAGAGGTTAAAGGGTGCAGTAATAAATTTTTCTTTGTAAAATATATTTTTTGTGAGATTTATATGTTGTTCATAAGACTGATTTTTATTTGTTTTTTAAATAACAGTAAAAGTACTTTTATGTCCTTTTTTTAAAAGTATGAAGGTTTTGGACAGGGTTTTATAGATTTATAAATTTGTAATTTTTTGTTTTTTTTGGATTTGTGAATTAGTAGATTGGATGATTTCTATGTTTGCAAATTTTTGTATTTGGAAAGTTGGCAGTTTTGTGCTGCTCAGTTTTACATTTGTGAATTTAAGTGTTTGAGGTTATGTACTGTCAAGTTAGTGGATTAACAAGTTTCTGAATTTTTCAATTTCTCAGTTTCTATATTTCTATATTTCTATATTTCTAAATTTCAAAAAATTAAAAATTTATAAACTAAAAATGTGTGATTTCTTGATTAACAAAATTTTTTAACAAAAATTTTATAATATGTTAAACGATTTATTATTGCTAAGTATAATGTGAAATTATGCTAATAAAGTAGACATCATACAAGTATTATGCAATTGTTGAGAGCGTCATTATGGCATAATGTTCATTGGACTTCCACCATTGTTACTCGGACAGTTTACAGAAAGGTGTAGCCTTACAAGCACAATAAAGTAACCAACGAGGTTTTTTTTCACTGAATTCAACAGATAACGGTAATGACCATTACGCCACAAGCATGAACTGTGTTTCATTGTATTCTTTATTCTACGCGCGCAAAAACACTGCACATCTAACACAATAGACTACGTACGTGATATACAGAGTGTTCCAGTTTTTACATAACATTATTCGCAAAAATAAAAAAAGGATGTTACATCAACATTTCAAAGGGTTTCAAAGTTTCAAAGGATTTCATTTCATTAAAAAGTAACAAAAATACGAAATGACAGACTACAGGGTGTTTCAGTTTTGGTAAAAAAATTTTACCAGAACATTCCATAAATAAAAACAAGAAAAAATGTTTATACGAACATAGTCTAAGCGTCACTAAGTTATTAAAAAAATATGAAAGTCGATAATCGAAGCAGAAAATTATATTTTACGTTTATATAACATTTTTTTATCATTTTTATTTATAGCTGGTAAAGTTTTACAAAATTGGGACTGTATGTGGCATTGAAAGAACAGTCCGGTCATTTTGTACTTTTGTATCTTTTTAAGAAAGCGTTTAAAATCCTATGTTAATGTAACATCTTTTTGCGTGTGGAATGTGTTGATAGTTTGATGGTAAAAATGGGACACCCTGTATGCATACACGCATGCTCGAACATACTTAACCTGCTAACCGGGTCATTGTTCAGCTGGAAAACAATTATTTTCTCATATATATGTAATAAAAAGCGAATAAAGAAACAGTTAGTTTTTTCTTCATATCCCACAGAACAGTTTGTAGTGTAAGGGTTAGGTTTGACCTTGTGGGAGATAATGTTTCTTTATTTTAATTAGTGATATTCGTTATTGTTTCTTTTATGGGAAATAATACTTTGCAAATAGGTCGCAATAAAAATGTAAGGCTAATTAGGTATCAAGACTCAGAGTCAATTTTGACCCATGTTTAATATAGTGCGTTTCTAAACAATGCTAGTTGAGCATGCGTGTAGTGTTAGTTATTGCATATCGAGTGGCGCATTTTGAAATATGGAAAGTGTAACACGATTTCTAATGTGAAACATGAAAGTTTAATGCGATTCAAAATAGCACTTCTGGTGTATTGATTTCAAGCTTGAAATTGGACAGACTGCGGTAAAATTTTGTCTGTCTTAATGTAGAGTGGAGCAGACAATAAATTAAATATTTTATGGGTTATTGCAAAATAATTTATAAAATTCCCCATTTTTGTATTTTCAAATTTTTAATTGTACTATTTCTCAAATTTCAGAATTTAAAATTTCAAAATTTTCAAGGGTCAGAATTTCTAAATATTTAAATTTACAAATCCACAAATTCCTAAATTTATTTTTTCAAATTTTCAATTCTTCAATTTTTAAACTTTTCAATTTTGCAAATTTTTAATTCTTCAATTTTTCAAAAGTCTAAAATTCACTAAATCATTTCTGGTATGGGTCTTTGACCCTATTAGTAAAGGGGACTAGTTCCAACTGAAACAAAAATCCTCGTTACGCCAATGCGTATCAGACTTTCTATGTTTCGAAATCCTTCATTCGATATTCAACATCCTGATACATAATTATCTAGATTCGAATTAATTTCAAATTAAATTTAAATTAAAATTGGGCAAGCTTCTGAACCTTAATTGTTTCTAAATAACTAATGTTATATTCATTTTATGTGGTACCAATTACAAAATTTAAATCACATGAAGCAATTATTATCTGATTAATTACAAATATTATATATTATACTGTATATATGTATTAAATATTTAGAGACCATGAAAAACGGTTTAGAAACTTGCTCAATTTTTGTTTTCAATGTACTATTTAATTTTAAATTTATCTTAAAGAAATTTATTTTAAATAAATTTAAACAAATTTAAAATAAATTAAAAAATTGTAAGTACATTACAAACAAATTTTAAATAAATATATTAATGTACAATTTCATTTTAACTTAATATTAACTTACAATAAATATGTGAAATTATTTAATAAATGTATTAATTTACAGTTCAATTTTAAATTAATATATATCCATTTATTATATTATATTCTTCTATTTTATTATTATTTATTACATTTATAAATACAGTTATTACCTTAATTAACTGAAAAATAAACCTTAAAAAAGAATAAAAGAGTACTTAATTTTGTATACCCAAACTGAAAAAAATTCCCAAGAAAGGATCAGTGACCCACAATAAACCCCAAAATCGTTTAACCGAATTTCCCAAATTTAACCGGGGAAAACCCAAGGAAGTTTGTTCTAGGTAAAAAGTTGAACCCGTGTTTCAGGAATGCGATCAATCTATGCTGTGGGCAATTAAAATTTAAATAGCTGGATCAGCTTGTGCGACAGGTAAGAGATATTTAAATACCTGCATCGACTAGTGTTACAGGTAACAGAGATTTAAATAGCTGGGATCAACCACTTTACCTGCGATCATGATTGTTCGATTGATCTTGCTTGGGAGACAGGTAAGCAGCAAAGGAAAGAAAAGATCGGTAAAATCCTTGAAATCTGGTTGTATTGGTGGTGAAAGGACAAGATTCAAACAAAAGAAGCATTTACAGCGAGGTAAAGTTAATATAATAATCTCGGCAATTGCTGGACGGCCAACTTAGGTTTCTATTGTTTGCTGTATTCCGTTAGCCATTGTACAAGTGGCGCTACAAGGGATACAGTGTACCATGATTGTTGCTAAAAGAAGAATTTCGATCGTGAGAACGAAGATGGTCTCACGTTTTTCGAGAAAATGAAACTTTAGTAGTAAAATGTTTAAGTACGAATTTGCATTCGTTAAGCATAGTTTAGGTAACAGTTAATATCAATTAAATATGGAAAAGATGAGAATTTGTATTTCATAATTATGCAAATTTATAAAAGGATTTAAATAAGGATTAATATTCCTTAAATACAGAAATTAAAATAAGAATTTATACTTCTTAAATGTATATAAAAATTTAGATCAGAATTTAAATAAGAATTTATATTTCTTAAATGTACATAAAAATTTAGATAAGAATTTAAATAAGAATTTATATTTCTTAAATATAGGAATTTAAATAAGAATCTATATTCCTCAAATATAGGAATTTATTTCTATATTTTTATTTTATCCTACGTTTAATTTGTCAATTTTACAAATAAAGTTGAAACTAAGCATAATTTAAAAATGTGCTAACCTAAAATCGACTCACGGTCCGCCACTGTTGTCTGTGTCATTATGTTTGTACACCACACGCATATCACTGTAGATTTAGTTAAAAAATACCTGTTTCAAATTATTGTATTAACCTGTTGAAGAGGACATGAAAGATCGGTAGCACAATTAGTAAATATCATTCCTAAAAACACCGAAACGGAATAAAGAACGACAGAGAGCATTGGAAAAATAATATTAATCAGAAAGTGCTGCCATCTTTCCACATTAATCCGAATTACGGATTGCATTCTATTTCCGATTTTCTACATTGTTCGTTTCACTATGTTTATAGATGATGCGTATAACCCCATAGATTTAAGAAAGAACCTCTTTCAAGTTCTTGTCTTAACCTGAGTAACTGGAAAGTGTGAGGGCGGAGATGTGTAAAATAATTAAATATAATTTTTAATGTGAAAGCACGTGTGTATTACACCGGTAAGTTTAGTGTTAAAACTGTTCCGGTAAGGTGGAAGCGGTAGCTGCTCACGGAATGCCTTATGAAGCAGACGAACGGACATCCTGACGTTACGTAACTTTGCCCGCCAGGTTAACCAGCGACGAGTAACCTTCTAATATTTCCCTTCCTCGTTTCGCTCATTATTATTTCACTCTGTCTTTCGTCTCTTTCGAAGAAGTTACCTTATTCGTGACCGAGCTGCAAGATAGACGCACGATCCTCGAATGAGGTCAAAAGACGATGCTCGTGCCAAATGTACGAAAAAATCAACGCCTACGTGTCGCAGGATTTACGGAATATGCTGACTAAGAATTAGCCCTTGAACGTGAAACCGTTTGTATATGAGAAAGTGTACCACTATACAGTCCCAACAAAAAGTCGTGGGATTAAAATTTCGTAAACTTACGTATTTATGGCAGTTAAAATGTTTGAAGTATTTTCTTTCATATTGGTGAGAGGAAAAGTTTGTGATGGACAAGTGCGTTCGTGCGGAAGACGTTGCATACGTGACACATACTGATGGGTATCATATAATAGGTAGTTAAATTCCTGAATTGAAGATTCGAAATTTTATATTTATTAATTTACAAATTTTGGAATTTGAAGATTCAAAATTTCTGTATTTCTAAATTTGCAAGTTTATTGTAGTATTTAAAAATGTTAAAATTCTTAAATTTACAGTTTACAAAATTGTTAATTTAAAAACTTTTTAAATCTTAAATTTTATAATTTAAAAATTTGAAAGTTTGATAGCTTGAGAATTTTACTTTTTATATTTTTAAATTTCATTCTTCTAAATTCTCAAACTTGAAAATTAAAAATTTTAAGAATGAAAATTAAACAATTCAGAATTTTTGTAGTGTTCTATGTTAACATTGACCCATATAAACTCATATAATTGTTCTAGCTTAAAAATCATATAATTGTTCCAGTCCCAAAACCCACTATTTCATATAACAGTTCTAGTTCCAAAAAGAAACCACCAGTTCACATAACTGTTCTAGTTGCAAAAAGAAAGCACTAGCACAGATTGTTCTAGTTGCAAAAACTACTTTGCATTTTCAGTTTCTCTTTTTAATTTCAAACACATTTTGCTTGAACAGTCCACAGCGATAAATAGCCAGAACAAACGGTTTCTTCGAACATCACACCTTCTCGAAACTGTTAGAGCACACATTTACCGTAACATTAAACTGTCGACTCGTCAGTAGACTTCTTACGCTTTTTCTCCTATTTCTACTTTAAAGGAAACACGGTTGGTCCTCATATTTCAAGCTACAAATTAACAAAAAGCTGATCATGTACAGAATATCTACACTGTTTCTGCTTTTCAAGCCGACAGAATACGTTATACAGGGTGTTTCATTAATAACATTAGGCCAATATGTGACTATTAGTTATAACCTTTCACCTAATATGTGGCTGCAGCCTCCTTTATTTAATTTTATTCTGTAAGAGCTACTGTGTGTCTACAAATTACTGGAAATTGTACATACTGTCATGTACTAACGCATTTATTATTTCTTTTGGAACGTCCTGTACACGTCGATACTGATGGTTACAAAGATACGATGATTCGATTGACTTCGTGCTTGAAACACGGGTTCATAAAGTGCCGTCTTTGGAACATGCCGATGCGAATGCGAAACACGTGTGCTGTTAATTTGTTACGGACCGGATTACGTAGCAACTGAGAGACCTGTGAAACACGCTCTCTCCACATCAGTGACGATACAAAGAAAAGTCGAGAAATTTAGTTTCACGCTAGATTCGTGATCGTAATAATGATGGTGGTACGTAGGGTTTGGAGTGGAGTAGTACATTGACGTAACCACGGTTTTTGTTTGGGTTGGATTAGGTTTATTTTCGTGGCGGAGTCAACGACCCTTGTTTGGATCCTGGGAAGTTAGGGATTTAGGGATTTGGGGATATAGGAATTTGGGGATTTGGAAAATTAAGAATTTGGGGATTTGTGAATTTCGAAAATTAGGAATTTAGAAATTTAAAAATTTGGAAATTGGGATATTTAGAAATTTAGGGATTTGGAAATTTGAATATTTAAATTCTTGGAAATGTGAGAATTAAAAAATTTCAAGTTTGAACATTTGTCAATTTGGGAATTTGTGGATTCAGATCTTTTACATAATTTTTAATTTAAATTTAATTAGTAATATATTTTACAAATTGATTCAATATAGGTTAAATTAAGTTAGGTTATAATTCAACCTATAAGTGTACTAGGATAGATTATATTGATTCAAAAATAGTTTCTAAATATACATTTAAATTAAATCAGATAAGGTTATAATTCAAATATAAGTCCCTCAAATTCAATTACATTTAACTTGCAAAACCCATAAATGTGCTTCAAACCATCCCTAATATAAGTACCCCAAACATAGTATGAAATATTCATTACATAGATTACCATATTAACTTTATTAATGCATAGAATATAGAATAATTGATATACGTATAGAATAATATCTAGTATGTACATAGAATATACAGAAATAGATTATCACACAAACATTATGCTTTATATTCAATATCGTAAATCCACGTTATAAATAAGTTCAAATTTCGCGCCACCTGTGTGCGTACTAACTATGCGCAGAACCGTCATTTTTGGTTTCTAGTTTCCACACGCAAACTAATACTAACTTCTCGTAAATCACTTCGTTCTTAAATATATATTTCAGTTTTTTTTTAACCTTTTGCACTGTATTGCATTTTAAATGGCAAAATAAATCTCCAGAGTGCAAAGGTGTATATTGTTTACCAAAAAATTGATAAACGGCTCGATACAAATACGTTCAATTTTTCTCCACTCGGCATTGAATAGTTCATACGTATTTTCCCAGCGATATACGTTCCGTGGTATTTTATTTGTCTCCATCGGACCGTAACAAAATCCCTCGCCACGATCCTAGGCTAAAATCCCATATCGAGGACTACGATTGGTTGGAACTTGATTGAATTGGTGGTCAGTACACGGCATTAGGTTCAGCATCCAAAGGATTGAAATTCTGTCACAATTATCGACCCCTTCCGAACCATCCCTTTACGTATATCGCACACATATACACGAGATTTCGTTTCAAACCAACACCCACTAAACGCAGCTGCGGCCTTTTCTGTAGCGGGAATAAATCTAAACTTACATTTAAATTCAACTATGGATTTGTGGCTGCCATGGATATATGGTATGTATTTTCAGGGGGTCGGGTATTACAGATAATTGAATGCTATCGAGGCAAGGGTGTTTTGAGAAACTCCGGATTTTAATTGATGGGGGACGATATTATCTTAATAAACGTTTTAATTACTGCGATACTTCAAACCGTAAATCTATGCTTTTTCCAGTGGAATTGAAAGGAAATCAACATTTTTGAAATATATAAACTTAGATATCTAACAAATAAAAAATGTAGAAATCTTGAAGTCTAAAAGATTCAAACCTTCATCACAGCAGACGTTGTAAGCGACAGCCATAAATAAAGGAAAAAAAGGTAGCTCATTACGGCATTTATGGCAGTGATTAAAAGCGAAAAAGAAGGATAAATAACATCATTATGTGATCAACAGGTCTCAAACTTTCTTACTGTTTATCGGCACAAGTTTAACACATTACGACAATCGGTTGTCGTAAAACAATGAAAAAGTGTCCAGCGTTTTCTCGCCTCGTTAAACATCCTCGCTCGTATTTCACTCGATTCATCTAAGAGCCCCTGCGCAATTACAAAACGATCCATAAATTTGATCGGGCATTAATTATTGGGAAACCCGAATGATCCGTGGCGACCCGTAAAAAGGAAAACCGTTTTAATTAACCCACTAAAGAGGAACGGCTGACATGATTTACGAAATCGCGTTTCAATCAGCGCGCCACGATTTCTTTCGCCGCCATGTTCAATATGTCGGTCGGGTTCATCGAAAATTTGCTCACAGTCCCGGCGAATTTCTTTGACGGTTGCACGGACAGGAGAGGAAAAATAAAAAGAGTGTCATGGTCGATCCGGCGGTACCGATTCGCGTGCACTTTCGTCGTTAAACCGCAGAGTGAAAAAAATAAGAACGTGAGATGAATCTGACGGTGCTCGCGTGATCGTCTTACTCGAGATCGACGTCGAATCCGATATTCCGATCGAGCCCACGTTAGAAAGTGTTGTACAATCGTTGGGTTATCCCCGTGTGCATACAGGGTGTACATAACTTTATCATAAGGTACATCTTGCTTTAATAATATTAGTACAAAGATATATACGATTTAATAATACTGGTTAGATTAGGTTAGAGGATTTGGTATGTTTAGGTTAGATAAGTCAAATTTAGTCAGAGTGTTAGATTAGACTAGATTTAGTTTGTTTATGTTAATTAAAATAAATTAGGATAGATTAGAGTTAGGTTAGGTTTGTTAAGCAATTTTAGATTATGCTTGATTTGGTTTGCTTGTTAGGTTATTCAAATTTAGAATTTTTTAAATTGACTAGATTTAGATTATTAGATTAAACTAGATTTAGTTTGTTTATGCTAATTAAACTAAATTAGGATAGGTCAAGTTAGGTTAGGTTGAGTAAGCAAAATGGCGTAGGTTAAGTTATATTAAATTTTATTTAGTTTTGTTAGATGATTTACTGGGAAACACTAATACTATCTTGAAATCTTGTTAAAAAATTGTTGCTAAAACACTTAGTTGTTATAAAGTTTAAGTGAGATATTTAAGGATATAAAGATGGGACACCTTGTAGAATGCAAATGTATGCATACGGTGTGCAGCCTCGTGTGAAGTAATATTAAGGTGAGGTACAATGATTCGTGTTCAGGGTCGGTGAAGCACATTTTTCTTGAATGTGGGGTTCAAAAATTTTAGAATTTGGAAGTATAAAAATTTGGCAATTTAGAAATTTTTTAATTTGAGAATTTGAATATATGAATTTAGAAATTTAGAAATTTCATAGTTTAGTGAATTGACTTAAAACTTTTGGAATTGCCTGTTAAAAAATTTCGTAACTTGAAAATTTTTGTGTAACATATTTGAAACTTTGAAAATCCATAAATTTAAAAACTCGAAAATTTGGAAATACACTAATCTGAACGATTCGAAAAGTACAAATATAAATTTGAAAGCTGAGTAACCTGCAAACTTGAAAATTAAAAAATCAAAATATTTGAAGATTTTAAAAATTTGCCAATTTTAGAATGAAATATAGTAAATCATTTTTGAAATTTTACACACAGTAAAGTCTTAATTTACTCGACTCGAACCGGCCCTGCTCGAGCTGTTGCCACAACACGTTCGACGCACCTAAAGAACATCGTCCTGTACACGCTACGATTGGATCTGTTGGATGTAACCCTTGTCGAGAACCGTGCAACAGTTTCAATTTAATTCTACAACTTTTTGTTTCATTTGCTAAGTCGATGAAGATGCTTTTATTGGAGATCGGAACAAGCTACAGTAGAGTCTCGTTATATTGCCGTCTTCGTGCAAGGGTCTCACGCATAGTGACGCCATCTCGTCAACTTAAATTCGAAAATTTTATAATACACTTATTACTATAATATAGTTCATTATGCAGTATATTTCAGTCTCATAAATTTAAGAATTAATGAAAGTTATAAATTAATAATTAAACACATTAATTTCGTTAGAATAAATTAATATTGTTGATCATAGTTCATTGTTATTATTCTTTATGAAAAAAACAATTAGTTGAATATGCTATTATTATATACTAAAAGAAAACTGAATAGCAATTTTAGGGATATTAATTTATAATATCAAGTAATACAATATTTGTTTATTCATAATTAATAAATAATTAAATAAATATTAATATAGAATAAAACAGAAATAATAAAGTAAATATTAATATAAAATAAAATAGAAATAATAAATGAACAAATATTAATATATAAGTAAATAAATAATAACATGTAACAAACAGAAATAATTATAATAAAAAATTGATGTATAAACGAAAGAAAAATCGATGTAAAGTTGAGGAGCTGCAGTGGTTAGAACCGTAACAGTTTGTAATGGCCGTTCATAATATTGTCATAAGGTTTACACCTGCATGACTGTAAGCGGCACCGACAGCTCTGTAAAGCATTCGTAAGAAGAACGAGTCAAAGTACAGACGAATGATCGCAATCTACTTTAATCCCGATCCGCTTTTCTATGGCCTCGACGCGACCTGAACGCGGATCCTGACCTCCATTAACCTGGTATCTCTGACCTCGAGGGCCGAACTTGTCTTCGGGACACACTTCTTATCGATCAGCGTCTCGAAATTTTAGGTCTCGACAGTTTACCGCTAAGGAGCAGGTATTAAGTACGTTCCGATACGATGTGGGCTACCTTTGTGTAAGAACAAATGTGCAAATTTCAATATTTTTTTTCTAATTTTTAGGGTTCTATTTTCGTGCTTTCTAATTTGTAAATTTTTTAGTTTAAACATTTGCACATTTTTAAACTTCCAATTTTCCAATTTGAATTTTCAGATTTTCAAATTTATGAATCTCCAATTTTCAGGTTTCCAAATTTTAAGATTCCCAGATTTATGAGTTTACAACTTTTTTTTACATTAGCAAGTTGTCATGTTTTTAAAGTTCCAAATTTCTAATTTTTAAATTGACAAATTTTTTTAAATAATTTCATTACAAGAATAAAAATGTTTATTATATTAATTTGTAATTACTTACAATAATTGTAAGCACAATATTGATAGTATAATAATACTAGTAAAATATTGATTTTACTGTTTTAGTAATTATTACAAAAATGGTAATAAAGTACATAACTTCATATAATATTAAAAAAAAATTACTGTAATTACTAGAACATAGTAACACTAGCATAGTTACTAATTTTTGAAATATCTCTTTTTAATTGATGAATAGTGTATAACCTGTATTCATGGCGTTAATAAAATTCGATTTTCTTCAATGGTGAAAGCTAACAAGCTATAAGTAATAATTTAATGAAAACAGCGCTTTTAACTTATCTTCGCAATTGACGTACGATTTGTAATTCTTTTAATAATAAACTGTCTTACGTTCGTTTGTAATATTCATTTTTTATAAGTGGTAGAGCGATTAGTCTTGAAAAAGATACAAATTGAGTACACAAAACAAGTTATTCGACAATTCAAACAACAAGTATTGTAACATTCCAAGATAAACCTTGAACTTTCTATCGCATAACTACGAAGTAATTATGGGGGATATTGCGAAAGTTTTTCTCCTTTACAAGCTTTTGCTTTATTTTTGTATCATGCATTGTGAGGTTACTAATTTTGGAATTTGGAAAATTGGAAATTTGGTCATTTGAAAATTTAGAATTGAGAAATTTGGTAATTTGAAAATTTAGAATCAAGAAATTTGATAATTTAGGAATTTGGCAATTTAGGAATTTGGTAATTTAGAAATTCCATAACTTAGGAATTTGATAATTTAGGAATTTGGTAATTTAGAAATTTGACAGTTCAGGAATTTGGAAATTTACTCGATAATTCAGGAATTCACTAATCTAAGAATTTGGTAATTTATTAATTTTGTAACATAGAAATGTAACTAAGAAATTTGGTAATTTTGGAAAATCATACTTTAGGAATTTTGAAATTTAGGAATTTGGTCATTTAAGAATTTACTAGTTTAGAAATTTAATTCTAAAATTTGCTAATTTAGAAAGTTGATAACTTAATAATTATAATTTAAAAACTTGATAATTTAAGAATGAAAAAATGTCTCTTTCATATTTTCCAAACGAATATAATCGACCGTAAAATACCATTACATTATAATTTTCCTTGGAAACTTTTCCAAACTTAAACGACTCGCTAAAAAATGGGGGATGAGAACCCCTGCAGGCGGTGTGTGCTCGGGGGATGGGTCCTCATCGAGGAAGATAATGAAGCAAGGAACGATGATAAACTGAACATAGTGGGGGGCTCAGATAATACCATAAAAAAGTTAGGAACTTAATGTCTTTGACCATTAGAAGAGAGTCACAGGGCAGATATACATTGAACGTCAGATTAACGTCCAACGCACGGTGAAATATTTCCGCTTCCTTTTCTCGTGACGTTCTCCCTGCGTACAACTCATCCTTTTAGTCCACCGGGAACAAAAGGGGACCGATATTTCCGGGATGGATTATTGGGTTTTATTGGCGGCTCGATGAACCTCGCCGGATCGGATTTGCAAAGAAACAAAAACACGATTTCGTGCTCCGGTTTTAATCGATCGTCCACGGCGTATCCTGGGATGGCCTGAACGAGCATCGATATCAAAACCGTTCAAACGTGCTCACACGTGTACTCGATGAAAATTTTGTCCAGTTACATCAGTTCTGTGTCTGGTACGCGTACGTGCAGACATTTTTACATGGTTCCTGCCTGCAGTGTACAAGATCCCTTTTTTGTGCGGATTTGTCACCACGGAATTCATTCTTGGAGGAATTTTGAGATATAGAGAGTGTGCAAGATTTTTTGGATAAATGTAATATGTGAATTCACAAAATTATAGCTGCCTATGAGTTACTTCTTGAATTTTTGCAATAAATTAAATGTTAGAATGCGGTGTATAATATTATAAATATGTTAGTACTTTATAGTTTATATATTTGTGATTGTATGGAGGCTTTAGTTTGCACTGGTGAATAAAATAATAGTACCATTTTAAAGAAGAAACCATTTTAAACCAAATAAATACAACTGTATTTATTCTTCAAAGATTAATTAAAAATATTTCTATAGCTCAAATAGCTTGTTTTATTATTAAAAAAAGTATTAAACACCCTGTTTGTATAAATACAATTATCAATACATATTAATAAATATTACCCAATTTTATCAAATATATTTAATATATGAAATAAGCAAAATTTGCATATATTTTTAAAATTAAATGTGCACAATAAAAACTATATATTTAATGTTCTATAAAAATATTTACCTAAACATTCACAGTAACCAACTTTCTCAACTGCAATGAAGTTTTAAAAAGTCAGTCGTCCTACGTTGGAACCGGTACGTCCGTCGAAATGTTCAAATAATTTTATTGGCAGTAAGTTGGTAACATTTTTCTGAGTTGGTAGTACTTCTAAACTGTCGCTGCGAGTAATGAAAGTGCGTCGTGATGGTCGCGTAGTGGTAAAATAATTCGATCCGTTAAATAAATTGATGATTCGACTAGGTATGCGGTGAAGTTAATCCCTTACTAGCCCGAGGGTGAAACCATTCTTAATTGTCATAATGACCCAAAGTGTAACGTTATTTCGAAAGGAACGACTTTCAACGAATTTTCGCATTTCCTGCTTTCTATTCTCGGTTTGAAGCTGCGCGTGGTGTAAACGCGCGCGCACGGTCGACCATATTTTATTTTCTTCCGGTCTGCTCCTCGGACGTGATGTATCTCTCGTGTGAATGAACAGCGAACAAGAACGGGAATAATTACGCAAAGAGCCGTGATATCAACAGCCGGCTGTGCTTCCAATACATCGCGTCATTTGTTTGCAAACACTCATGCAGCACCGTCGACTCCGAATTGCCATTAATCGATCGACCGAACGGTCAACGTAACTGTCTCAATCATCGCGGCCATCGATTTATTCTCCGTAACAATAACCTCAATCCACTTGCCGATGCTAGGAATCGCGGAAGTATCGTTAACGAAGACTGCGAAGGCTGCAAACAGGCCAAGCTACTTATCTGGTATACACAAATGTACACGGTGATAAAATTTCGAAGATACCGTCGAAAGTGAACACAACATTTGTTCTTTGCTTGGTTGTTTAACCCTTTGTGACTCACCATTCATACAACAGTTTCAAAGTGTTTCTAACTAAATCTGTGGTGTTATACAGTGAGTATAGTGAAACAGTCTTAAAGTAATGCAAAAAATTGAGACGGTGTAGAAATAGAAAATGTGGAAAGTCGAACCGCGATCCGTAATTCGGATCAATTGGCAAAGATGGCGGGACTGTTGTATTAACATATATTAGCACTTCGAGTCATATCATTTCTATCCGACAAAAGAACATCGCAAACCCTTACTCATCAACTTGAATGAAACTCGATGAGTTTATGTTTATGCATGATTGGTCATTCTGTTATCTTCTTAATTTACGTAAATATTATTATCCGCGGAGGAGAATAAATTAGAATAAAATTGCATGGTTTTCAATTTCTTCAAATGCAATTTTTGAAAAATATATTACGTCGGTGATTTTTTTTTATAGCAAGATTTTAGTATACCTTGTGCTTTTACTGTAAGGTTATAGTACATTTTTTTCGTGATATTCTAGATGTTATTGGTCGGGCTTTCAGCTTTATTTTTATGGGGCTATCCGAAGAATAAAGCACATGTACGTAAAAGCTTCGACTACAATGGCTAATGTCGAAGGTTGTATTATCGCTGAATGTAGTGAAATACCACTCGATATATTACATAATGTAAAACAAGACAATCGTTACTTTGTTTATTTTAACAGAATCGTGATGTCGTAAATGTCACAATCTTTTCTGCAAATAAAGGTAACCTTATTAGTAAAAAAAAGTAATGACTTATTATTTTATTCTATTCATAAACAATTATTGTAGTGTTGTTTATATTAATAAAATGTGTGTTTTAAGAAAATTTTTGTTATACTTTGACTTAAAACAATTTTCCCTATGTTTTGTATTTTAAGAACTGAGACAATTTAAAATGCAAGTTTGCTTTGATTTTGAGGTTAGATTTTCACACCTTTCAATGGCCGTTAGGCACTAATGAAATATACCATTATTGTTATCCTAAATCACTCTATAAAGGTATACAGTTTTATCTAAATGGGTAATTAAGGGTTCATGGTATCCATTTGTAAATGACGTATAAATTTCCATAAGAAGCTATAACCCATTTTAACAGGAATTCTATCCATAAATGATGGACTTAAATCTTTAATGACGCAACTATGGTTTTAGATTTAAATGTAATTTCAAGTTCGTATTTCTCCTATCCTTTTAAGGTTATACTATTTTTTTAGATACTTTATTTACTGTATTAAATATAATTATTTTTATTATATACAAACTTTTTGTTCGTAAAGACTAATTTTAAATGATGCATATAATTTTCAAGATACAATATCTTATTTTTGTTGCATATGTATATTTTGTACTCCTGGGTCACAATTGACCCGGCCATCTTTGTTCATAAATTAATGTATAGTTAGTATAGTAGATATCATAGAATATTGTAAGTATAGTAATTAATGACATTATAAATAGTGTAACTTATGTTAAAAATATAATTCTCTATTAACTAGAAATTTATTATAATTTCTATAATTTTTTTCAATAAACTATCATTTTATTGTTTAACTAGAAGTATTAAATATCAAACCAAAATAACATGCATTTATGAGATAGTTGATTCTAGACAAATAAAAATGTTGTAATTATGTCTAATTTAATATATATTTAATTACACATTTCTGAATAATTTAAAACTTCCAAAATTTAACTGTCTATAATTAGAATGCAATTTCAGATCTTTATCGTTAATTGCCATTTATTAATACTGTTTTCAAAGTTTCCCTAGATGACAAGTAAAAATCTAAATCTAAATAGAAGAACAATTTTAAGAACACTTAGAACAGTTTAGCACAGCTGGGTAAATAATTTTAAATATGAAGGGGAACAGCAGTTTCTTTCTATTCAAAAGTAAACAATCCATTTAAATGGCCGACAACTGGTTTGACGTTCTAAATGTTCCCTTTCAAAAGTACTGACGTCGCTGAAATATCCACAATAACGACAATTTGTTGCTTTACTTCTCACAAAAACCAATCATTCAAGTTAATGTCAAATAAAAGTAAACTCATAGAGCAGAAAAAGAAATTAATAATCCTCGAGTTGGAGCATCCATTTATTGTCAGAACAGTACAAGTTTACTTCTTTACTATTCTTGAAGAACTTGACACGCAACTATTACGTATAGCATGCTTTCATAACCTGTTCTTTGAAATTTCACCCTTAACACATTCGCCGCCACTTTAGAATTTAACATTCGCTACAAGCTACATTAACTTTCGATATATCACAAATCCTTCAATAGATTCATAATTCCTTCATATTCAAATTTTTATTCGTTTAAAATTTTTATAATAAATTTAACCTTAAAAATAGTTTAAGATGAGACCATTTCACAGCGGTCCATTAAACCAGTACACTAATTCAAAATGGTCGAATATTCACCGCGTTATTTTATTACATAACAAAGAAAGTGGACGAATTTGCAATCGAAGCTCGCAGCGAACACGTTAGAGTAATTACGGAGTGAAAACCGGATTGAAAGCACAAAACAAATTGGAAAATGATGTAGAAATATTAATGTGTAATATCTTCAATAATTCATTTAATCGGCTTTCTATTACGGTAGCGGCGAAAAACTAGTCAAACCGACAACAGTGAGTTCAACGTTCCACGTGTAATTTCAAAACAGGTAGTAGATCCAAAGAGACACACTAAAACAAACTCACCATTCGAATTCCTGTCTCGAACCAGCTTTTTCGACGTTATCAGATGAAACGTCTATTCAGCGTTGATCTTTCCGTGTTCCTGGTTGCTCGCGTGGTTTCGCGCCCTCTCTCGTCTGCGTATATTTACAAACTCACTTTTCCCCGGATGTCAACATACGAACACGCCACAAGGATCGTTACACGTCAGTTTTCTGACGATTCGGACACTGTGCGATCAGCTGTACGGCACGAAAACTAACAAACACACCGGGGGGGTCGGTCACGTGGAAAGGAAAGAAAAGGGGGATCACTCTCACAGCACAAGGTTTTTCTAAATAAAAGTCCGTGGAATCGTTTTGTCACGGAAAAGGTCCTGTTCCGGTCACATCCTCGGTTTCGTTCGCCTCAGCTGAGGCTACCGGTTCTCTCCGGAAACGTGTGACGCACCTGTTTCGACAGATCGAAAGGTGTCCTCTCGATACAAACGATTCTGTTGCGCACGTTCGCGGACACTTTCACGAGCTCTTTTTTCCTCTTGGCATTCGTGCCACGTTCGAATCGCTGTTCCCGCCGAGTTCTTCGCTCTAAATCCTCGCTGAGATCTTCAAGCGTTTCTTCCTGTATTCGCAGTTTGCTTTTCGCAGTGTTTTCAGCGTCGTCGAATCCGTGATAGAAGATACGAAGGAGGACAGTTGAATGGCTGTTTATCCGTCGCGATCGGTTCCATCGGGATCATGATCCACGTTGAAACCAGTTTCTCTATTCTGCCTTGAAGAACGGATACACGGCTCACGAAGAGAGCTGCCTTCCGTTCGATGCAGACGTCGAGTGGCGACTGTCGTTTCTTCCGACACTCGGGCTGCTCCTGGCCTGTCCCTTCCCCCTCCCTGGTCGGCATCGAGTGAACCGACTATACAACCACGAATTTATGCTATTACCGTACCACTGCCACCCCCGATGCTCCAATGCGCCTCCGCCTATGGCTACTGCTTCCCGGTGGCCTCCTCTTCAATCGCAGCCACCGTGACACTATGCTCCCTTCGCCCTCTAGTCACCTACACGCGCGATTTACCTCGGGAAACTCCTCACAGTAATTTTTTAACACGATCTTTAACCCTCTTCATTTGTAAATAACCTTCAATTTTTACGAGAGAAATTAAAGCAATTTTTTGACGTTTTCCAAGATTATTTAGGACTCTCTTTATTTTGTTTATTAATGATTTATCATGAGTGTTGATTTTTAAATGGATATTGCAAATGTTTGCAATTTGATATGACTTACCGATGGCATGACTGGTGTGTATTTATGTGTATTTTTTCCAGCTTTTAGTAGTAACAAGTATAATTTAATTGTTTGTATTTGACAAGCTGTTGTAATTAAGCTAATCACTTGTATAAACAGAATAATTTTTAAGTATCGGACAGTCGCATGACAAAAGAAAAATGGCGATCAGTTTGATCAAAATTATTCTATATTTATTTTTTCTGTTTTAATTGGAAATTTGTATGCTTGGATATTGAAAATTGGAGAATTTGAAAATTTGGGAATTTCAAATTTTTGAATTTAAAAGTTTCCAAATTCTTGTATTCTAAAATACCCACGTTTCTAAATTACCACATTCCTTAATCCATATTTTCAAATTTTCACATTCCAAAATATCCACGTTTTCAAATCTCCACATTCCTTATAATAATAATCCCCATATTTTAAATTCTGTACATTTCCAAATTCACACATTAAAAAATTTCCAAATTCCTAAATGTATAAATTTTTAAATTCCTAAACTCTCAAATTGTCAAATATCTAAAGTTCTAAATCCATAAATTCTTAAATTCTCAAATCTCAAAATTTTCAAATTCTAAAATCCTAAAATTCGCAAACACCTTAATCTCCAAATCTTCAAATTGCCAAATTCTCAAATCTCCAAATTTCAAAATTCCCAAATTCCCAAACTAACTAACAAGTCTTAAACTTCCACATCTTCCCCGTAGAAACCCAAATGTACTCTCGAGTATGCATCAAAGTCCTTAAATAAGATGTCACTTCATGATTTAGGAAAAGTATCCCGTCAAACCTGTTCAAATAACCAATCTTCCTTATAATAAAAACTTCCTCAAGCAGTACCTCATCAACAATCACACATTCATCGCTGTCCCGTATCACTTACAAATATCCACCTGTTAACAAAAACATCCGTTTACCTGATCTGCTCCAACAATCACTTACCCCAAACCGTCGTAAAAATTCCTGGCCGACAATTCACCGGAGGATTAGCTTTTTCCTCGATTCACCAAACCCACCTCTTCCCGAGAACGAGCGTATTATGTACGGGATGGGGTGAGGTCCCCCGCCAAATTTGTCCGTGAGGGCACGATCTGGACATCCGTGGACTTCGTTAAAGTATCTCCCGTTGGAAGCAGCAGGTCCTCCCCTTCGTTGTACAGGGTGTATAAAAAGTAAGTGTAACTGCAACGTGATTCCACATTAATGAAAAAGTACGAATAAAAATTTGTACACGTATGACCTTGTATTTGAAGTTCCAGGGCAAACTATTTCATCATTGTATAACATAATACTCGTTGAAAGGATGAAAAGTCTTGAAGGAACTGTGAGTTGGAACTCAACCGTTTGGCTGGAAAACGATCTCAAATTTTCGTTATTGATTTATGATGAACACATTGGTACATTATAAAGTTTCATTAATAAATTTATAATGGAAGTATGCGATGTGTAAAGAAGTCGAGTAATTTAGATGTGTAATCTATGAATGAAATGATTTGTTTTGTGGACTTCGATGTATAATGTACCATCTAAACAGTCGATCAGTAACGAAACTTAATTTTCCAAGGAAACGGTTGAGTTACAGCTTAAAGTTCGTTCGAGTCATTAAACCAGTGCGATGTAAGGATGAAAACTTTGACTAAGAAGGTGAAGGTCATTGAAAATTTGTAAAGTTGAAGGAAAGCTATGTATTTACTTTTTGTACACCCTGTACCTACACGTCCGCGTGTTCGTGCGAAAACCGGCACGGTGGTGCGTGTGCACGCACGTGCGTGCCGTGCCACGCGATTCCGGTCCCCTGTGGAATAAATCAAGTGAAGAAAACCTGCCGGAAGGTATTAACGTTGGGGTCGGTTCGCCCCGCGTGTTGTGTCCCTTCTCGCATCGGAGAGGGTTAAGCTATCCCCTCCGCCCTCGTCCCCTTATCGCGCGGGTCCCTGAAACGCCATGTACTCCCGGGGGATCTTCTCGTCTGGATTTACTCGGCTGACGAGCGATCCTGCACGCCGGCCGGCCACAGCGCACGAGAGGAGCACTCGGTCAAATAGAGAGAAGCGAAGAGAATACCGGAGATACAGAGAATTCGGCTGGTGGGGGATGACAAGAGCGAGGGAATCCCTTATCAGAGGTCGCGCATGACGAGACAAGCTAATTGTGTTATCAGTGCACAACGGACGCTGCCTCTACCTCCGCGTCCTTTCCGATCTACCAAGCGTGAGTGTTTATTCTGTAAACTGTGCTAACATGCGCCCTGACCGTTCCTCTTGTCTGCCCGCTGAAAATTGCACGCTGAGTGGAAAGCGAGATCGAACCACTCTGTCCACGCTTTTCACGATGTTTCGAGCCACCGTTCGATCCGCGTCAACATGTGGAGCGGTCCGCAATTAACGTTGGACAGGTTGTTTGATCTTTTGTGAAGATGCTTTGTGTCCTGCTCCCTTCTCGTTTTCGGCGATTATGGAAGCGGTCTAACTGAACATTCGGTGAGTATGGGGTTTAGAGGACCTTGACCTTCAAGTACGTTGTCAAGGACTGCATTCTGAACAACTTTTCTTTGTACCCGCTGCTCGACCTCAGTTTTCGAGATAGTCAGTGTATTCGTACAGTCCAGAACAAATCTGACTTTTCTAGGTTATGATATAGGGATTTTTGGACGATAATTTTTATTTTTGAACATTTTCAAATTATTTTGAAAATCTTGAGCAATCTTGCTATTTTATAATCACAAATTACATTTAATAAATAAACCAAGTTCTATAAAATACAAATACCAAGTGATCTTGAATAACCTTACATATAATATTACTCATTTTATTTTGCTATCATATTTCATGCGACGTAGAAAAAGTTTTATTACCTTTATATAAAGTATAAATAGTATGTTTGAGTATGCTCCATATGACATTTCATAAGTATGTTTAAATATTGCACATAACCTTTTATAACTATGTTTCAGTATCTATAAGTGTACTTTATTATAACAAAATATTTAAATAAATAAATCTAAAACTAGAAAACTATATAGCTATATATTCCTTCACATTAATTCACTTTAACGACATTTCAAGCCGAATTTCAAACAAATTCTGCGCACATGGTCGATTATCGTAGCTCAAGGCGAATATACGCGACGGTTCTGTTTATTTTGTAAACCTGCCCGCAGAAACCCGCTATAACGCAACAGCTCCAAGAGGAAAATTTCGATCCGGATAAAGGAACGTCCAAACAACGCAACATCCACCTTAAAAACCTTGCTCGAACTTCTTTCATAAGGCGAGATATTATGATCCATAATGCGCAGTTTAAAATTTCTTAAAAGAACCCAGCCATTATAGTAATCACTGTTATAAAAGTTAAGAACCAGTCAACTTCCTACAATATTTCCAATGTGTTATTACCAATATATGTAATGTGGATTTAAATTCATGCTCTCGTATACGATATATTCATGTTATTATCAGTTGTGTATTGATGACCAGGAGCGGCCATTGCAATTTCGACGCCTCGTCCAAAAATTCTACTAAGAAAGTAGGCTTTTTACTGTAAATATTACTATAAATTTACTATAAATATTAAACAGTAGTATTGATAGTAGTATTGATAATTAAATAGTATTGATAATAGTATGCATAATGATAATTTGTAGGTTATGGTAGCTTGATTATAGTACATCTATATATTTTGTAAAAAGAAGAGAAAAGAGAAGGAAAATTATTGAAGAAAAGATTATAAGATTATAAATTCGTCCATTACAAATGCATATTACACTAGTCAGTATAGTAAATATCCATACCAGCAATTTTATCAAGCTAATAATTTACTATTTCATGATACATTTCACAACTCGTTTCAATAACGTATTCCGTTTGAATTTAAATTCTCCCGCTCTTGAAACTTGTCGCCCGTTACAAACGCACGTGTTGCGACGGTTAATACAGCCGGTCCTGTCGAAGATCGTCGAGAAAATGAATGCCGACAGAAAAAAAACATCAGAATTATTACGTAGTGATCTTTTGCGTACACTATCATCCCGTGGTATTGGAGCAACGCAGACGGGTCCATTTATTATTCTATTAAATTCGTAGTTTCCCATCGGGGCACACCCCTGCCCGAAGTTATCTCTCACTCATGACTTAATGCGATATTCATACCACGGGAGGAAAGGGGAGTATAACTCGGGGTCTGCTCCATATGCTGACTTGTAATTAAGTCGGACAGCCGTTAGATCTTTCGTTTTTTTTTCTGTTCGTGTACGCATGGTACAAAGTGGCACAATGTTTATAGTCCTCTTGGGTGAATTTATTTGATAGCAATTTCTCTATCGTGACGGGAACATGTTTTACGACGACGGTGCGAGGGTTATAATAATTGGCTACAGTTTTGGACATCGTTTATGTTAAGAATTTGAATAATTTAAGTGGAACTATATGGAATTATTATGAAATTTTTTATTCTGGTTTTTATACAAATTACATTTAAGATGTTGGATTTCTGTATTTAGAAATTTTGAAGCATGAAAATTGATTTTTGCAAAGTTGCAAAAATTCTCAAAATTGCCAAAATTCCCCAAATTTCCAGTTCTCAAAATTCCCCAATTTCTAGTTTTCAAATTTCCAAAAATTATCAGAATTCCCCAAAATTCCCCAGTTTCTAGTTTTCAAATTTTTCCAAAATTATCAAAATTTCCAAAATTATCAGAATTCCCAAAATTCCAAAAATTTCCAAACTCAAAATTCCCCAAAATTTCCAGTTTCCAGTTTCCAAATTTCCCAAAATTCCCAAAGCTTCCAAAATTCCAAAATTTAAATATTTTCACTAATTTCCCACTTTCCAAATTTCCAAAATTTTTTCAGATTTCTAGATGTCCCAATTTCCACAATTTCATAATTCCAAATTATCAAATCACCAAAATCAATACTATCAAATTTTTCAAATTTCTACCATAACACAATAGAGTACAAATAAAAATTCACAACTCTTACTGCGTTCACATTTTGTATTCCATAAAAATATACCAAACAAAGTCGATTTAAAATATGTGGCAACGGAACCTCCATACAAAATATTATACCTGTTTAATATTAATTTCCATTGAATACTGTTTAGTATAACAAATGACCCACAAAGAGGCGTGCAGCATATAGGTCTGTGGAGTAACACCTAAATTAATAATTGTGAGCTCCCTACTGTAATTATGTGTGCACGTACTAGTTGAACAGGTAGGCGGAGACGAGCAAGTATATAATTGCACGCGCGTGTATTCGTTCTCAATTAACAAGGAAGGCTCTACGTCTGTGTACATAGACACATGTACATATATGTTCTAATTAAAGCTGCAGCACAAGGTCTCGTTTATCACAGGGCCCCAAAAGGTCACTGCTCATTTTCTTACTTTGTTTCTAGCTTATATTTCCTCGATTGTGTAGAATTTATATTTAGGATTAAAATGAGAATTTTTTAGTGTTTGATATCACTCAGGTTTATTTATTTATATTCTTTAAAAAGTGTATCGTTTTACTTTTTATTCTTTAATAGTGTTAATACGAAAATTTTGTTGAAAATAAATTTTTTCTTTAATATTTTTCACTGCTTTATTCAATATATAGTTTGGTTGATACTTGATATAAGAGATTATGGATTTTATTGTAAAATTATAACACTTTTTCACTATACTACTATTCTACTGACTCTACCATACAAATAGACGCGAATGTAAATCATAAAATATTAAAAATAAATAATAAATATAAACATTTGCCACAAAATTTTGTCCTCTCGTGTAAACGTTGAGAAACGTATCGATAACGTTTCATTGCTCACTATTTTTACTGCACAATAGTTTCAATAATCCCGAAAGAGGCTCGCTAGTCGCTCCGTTAGGTACACAATCCGGCTCGTGCTCAATTATATTTTATTGCCGGTAAAGACTTTACCTCGTCCATTTTATCTTTCCGTTATATTCGAACACCCCTAATAAAATTCTTCAATATTCGATACCGTTCATCGTCCCAATATTGGGTCCCAAAGCTGAGATATTCAATTTCGGTACAAGGAATATTTCCGGTAATGAATCTAATCGGTGGTTGGGTATAGTGGTATACTGCCGGGTGCAAAGGTTTCCCTAGGTACAAATATTTGCAGTATAGCAACCACAGAGGAGTCTTTAAGTATTGTACTGGTTAAATTTTTGAAGATTTTTGAGAATTTGAAAATTTTTAGATAAGCTAGGGGTGAAATATTTGGGGAGATAAGAATTTGACGATAAATCACCAGATTTGGGGTTTTGGAATGTGAGTTACTGTGGATATAAGATTCTGGGGATTTGGGAGTTTAGAAGATGGGTAACTATCGATATAGAAATTTAGGGATTTGGGAATTTAGAAAGCGGGTAACTATCGATATGGGAATTTAGGAATTTGGGAGTTTAGAAAGCGGGTAATTATCGATATAGAAATTTAGGGATTTGGGAATTTAGAAGGCGGGTAACTATCGATATGGGAATTTAGGGATTCGGGAGTTTAGTAGGCAGGTAACTATCAACATGGAAATTTATGAATTCGGGAGTTTAGTAGGCGGGTAACTATCGATATGGGAATTTATGAATTCGGGAGTTTAGTAGGCGGGTAACTATCGATATGGGAATTTAGGGATTCGGGAGTTTAGTAGGCGGGTAATTATCGATATGGAAATTTATGAATTCGGGAGTTTAGTAGGCGGGTAACTACCGATATAATGTTAGTCTATATTATAATGTACGACAAGCCTATATCGTTTATTTATTTACAGTTGCATTGTTGTAGTGACCAACTTCTCACGCTACCGAAAAGGAAGTCAAGTTCTCATTAACCGCAACACCTTGTCACTCCGTATATAAGAATCTAGGGCTTTGTTTAAAATTTGAGGGGTCGAGAAATTATGAATCTACGAATTTGAATCATTATTCTTATTTGTCGAAATTTGACGCTGGAAGCGTTCACGGTGGATCTTCTTTTACTTTGAGTCGGTCAACTCGTTGATAGGACCCATAGTAAATAAAATAAGTCCCAAATCATAAAATTTGTCAAAGACAAATATTTTCCTGTCAATGCGTATAATTTATCCCTGCATCATTATCCAAAGCCTACATTGCACCCGAACAAAGGGAGGAGAGAAAGGGAATGGACAGTGCTAGTAACCTCTCTGTTATAACAGGTTCGATGCATTAGTTTGCCTAAAAGGTTTGCGCCATCAGTCTCTAAATGTCCCTCTGTCGTTCCTCTATCATTTCCCTGTCTCTCTCTCTATATATCGCTCTCTTCGTTGCACGAGTGTCGTTTATGATCTCACTTACCCCCTGTCTCCGTTTCGTCGACGTGTCCTCCGGGGAGATGAAGAGCAAACACACCCCCGCAGGGTAAAGCAGGACGGCCAGCAGCTGTAAATTAAGTGCGTTGCATTAGCGGAATCCAGATGAGTTAGCGCACCGCGTTAATTCGCGCTAATGAACAGGTTATGAAAGTTTAATTGTCGGTTAGCCAGCCGGAAGATCGACGAGGGAACAGGACGAGGGCGCAGACGAGGAATTTGCGGAAGTTTACAGAAATTGGAGGACTCGGAGAGCAGTTTGCCTCTTGGCCACCGGCACATACACGGCCCCGATACGCAAACGAGATGCTGAATTTTTAATTGCACGATCGAGCTGCGTTCACCTGTTAACGTGTACATTCCCTGGCAAATCTGAGTTGTGCTGAGGGAAGGTTGGGGATTTTGAATCTTTTTAGTTCGGGGGTCTTGGGAAATTGGGAATTTTAGGATTTGGAGATTTGGGGGATTTTTGGGGATTTGGGGATTTGGGGATTTAGAGATTTGGGGATTTAGGGATTTAGAGATTTGGAGATTTGGAGATTTGGAGATTTTAGAAACTAGAAATTTGGGGATTTAGGGATTTGAGAACTTGGGATATTGGGATATTGTGAATTTTGGGATTTGGGGATTTGGAGATTTAGGGATTTGGGGATTTAGAGTTTCGGGAATTTGAGATACTAGAAATTTGGAAATTCGGAGATTTGAGAACTTGGGACATTGGAAATTTCGAAATTTTGGGATTTGGGGATTTAGGAATCTAGGGATTTGGAGATTTGGGAATTTGAGGAACTAGAAATGTGGAAATTTGGAGATTTGAGAAGTTTGATATTTGGGGATTTAGGAAATTGGAAATCTGGGAATTTGGGGATTTGGAGATTTAGTGATTTAGGAATTTGGGGATTTAGGGATTTGGAAATTTGAGACACTGGAAATTTCGAAATTTGAGAAGATGTGAATTTGGGGATTTAGGAATTTGAGGATTTACATATTTGATTTACGAATTTTCAATTTTGAAATATTAAGTTTTCAAATCTTATTTTTTTTGTATTTGTTAAATTTTTAAATCTTGAACTGCAAGTACTTAACAACTAAAAAATCCAGAAGTGTATAAATTTAGAAATTCACTAATATCAAATTTGAAATTTAATACATGTGCAAATTTTACATATTCACATATACAAATTTTTAAAACTTGATAATCATTGTTCTAGCTATATTTTATCCCTGCTACAATCCAAAGTAAAAAATTGAAACCTATTTATATTATTATGTTTAAGAAATGTATTACAATAATAAAGCTAATACTATCTTTGATTTTATTGGAAGTAAATATTCAGCTGTACAAATTTATGGAACACTCTGTACGTAAACTCATATATTTGAACAGTATAAAATTTCATACAAAATAAGCAACTTTATAATACCAAAAATAACACAATAAAAACACGTATGCTTTAATTATGATTTAACAAGGTGATGCAGTTATAAAACTGCAGAGTTAAACACACAAGTCTATAAATGTATTTCAGAGCTCATATACAGGCGACCTACTTTTATCTATGAAATAATTAACTGCTTGTAAATTGCAGTATTGATATAATCGATTAACTATGACGAATATAGCACTTTGATTGAAAAATTCGATTTAGAACGAGGCTTATTTAAAGCGCGCATAATTCGCTATTACAAAGTAGATCAGAAATAAAGATTTTGTTTGAAAGAATTAAGTACATACTGTTTGTTATATGCAATCTTTATTCAGGGTTATACTTGCCGTTCACGAAGGTAAATACGCTTATTATTTGAATTAGGATTTTTCCACTGTAATATTACGCGTGGCAATGAAACGCAGGGAATTATTGCGCGTGGCAATATAGTGCGTGGAAATGTAACGCAGGGAATTATTACGCGTGGCAATATTACACGTGGTAATTTAAGGCATGGCAATATAACGCGTGGTAATATTATACTTAGCAATATAACGCGTGGTAATATAACGCGTGGCAATATAACGCGTGGTAATATTATGCGTGGCACTATAACGCGTGGTAACATTGTACGTAACAATATAACGCGTTGTAATTTAATACACGGCAATATAACAAGTGGGTATACAACGTATGGCTGCATAGCACATCGCGATATAATGCGTGGCCATATAACACGTGACAATAAAATCCGTAGCAACATACGATTCAATATAACATAGAATGGCAAAATGGTAAAATATAAGATTACAAAAAATTTTCAGTGAAAAAATTCTTAATTAAAGTCGAAGCTGGAAAGTGATACAATTAATCATTTGCGTAAATTATCTAATTAATCATTTATGTAAATTATGTAATTAATCATTTAAGTAAATGATGTAATTAATCATTTAAATAAATGATGCAATTAATCATTTATGTAGATTGGGTAATTAATAAAGTGAATGATGGAATTAATTATTTATGGGCATGGCGTAATTAATCATTCTTTTTTTTTATTATTTATATCGTTCAGAAAAACTACTTTGATATTTTTACGTACTGTGTGATTGACATGGTATGATAAAATCTCTGAATATACAATATAGTTTTTGTAACCAATTAAATATTATCTGCATAATGATATGGGATATGATTGCTTACTGATTTTGAAGAAATATTACTCTTTTCGTTGATACCATAGATTTCGGTGGAAAATTTGGAGATTACAGTAACTGAATCGTAATGAAAAACATGTCGTAATACTTTCCTTATTGTTTTGGTTACTTATTTTTAAATTCTGCGACTGCTTTCTCAAAGATATCCCACATTGACGTAATTTTAATCTTCATTTTAATTTGGACGTGAATTAAATAAAGAAAATAAAGAAATGCTACTGCATATATGAAGATATATACTCGGACACAAATATAAATATATTGTAACTACACATCACGTTGGAATTTAAGTTTACGACACTCGCATTTCTCATAATTGAATGAATAACAATTTTCAATCGAAAAAAGTTCTATTTGAATTAATAATCTTTTATTAAATTTTTGATCAAATTTCTCAAATTTATTAAAAATTGGAAAATATAATTAGAAAATTCGGAAATTAGGAAATTAGGAAATTAGGAAATTAGGAAATTAGGAAATTAGGAAATTAGGGAATTAGGGAATTAGGGAATTAGGAAATTAGGAAATTAGGAAATTAGGAAATTATAATATTAAAAAAATTTGAAAATTTACAAATTTGAAAAGTAGTCATTTAAAAATTAAAAAATGTACTTTGAAAATTAGAAATTTGAGAAATGAAAAACTTACAAAAACCAAAAATTTTACAAAAACCCATCACAATAAAAATGAAAACTAACTAAAAACTAAATATCATTTTTGTTCCCCATTTCTGCCACTTTCCATAAACAGCCCTGTTGCCTCCACATTCCCACCTTCGACACTATAACGGTAGTCCGCTATAATCCATAATTTGAATTCCCTTTCATTGCGTTTAAATCCACAGCTTCTCACCGACATTCTCATTTATTTTTACCGCCTATGACATAAGTATCTATACAAGCATGCGAAATTCTAACTTCGAAGAATGCGTTTCGCTCGTGTTCCGGCGCTCCGGCGCATACCTAGTGAGTCAAGATCTCGTATCGAAAACTGAACGATGCAAGTGTAAAGCATTCGTTAAGGACGTTGTGCAATATGCTTTCTATAGGACTCGTTATTTCATATTATCGATCGATCTATAGCAAGTCGGCATGCCCGACTAGTTATTTCGTGATTAGCAGTCGCGATTTACGCTCGAAGCAATCGCTCAGATACGCTGCTGTACCTTGTACGATTCTTTACTTTCTCGTTGCAGTTTTTTCCTCTTTTACGGTGCCGGTATATTAGCTCCGCATTTTAATGCACCGAAAGCTGAGGTAAACGTATTTACAGTCAGTTCCACAATTTGATACCCAATACAGCAAAGATCAGTCCAAACATACAATAGCCCTTCAATTCTCTTAGTATCATTTCTGTCACTGAGAAGTTCAAGTCATTTCGAGACGAGTGCATACGGTAAACGATTCGAAGCAGTATTCTTGTGCCAACACCCGAAAGGGCCAAAAATGAGTGTTAGAAATGCAGCACAATATCTGAACAAGTCTCGCGAATTTGTAAATAAGTGTGTGCAACGTTATAAAGAGACAAATTGTGTCGATGATCTCCCTGATCGAGGTTCGAAGCGAGCTACGGAACTTAGTGCGGCGGGGTTTCGGAACTTTATGCGTCTTTCCGGATAATTTAAATGCTCAGAAGATGATTGAACTGTACCAAAGGGGTCTCTTAGTATCGGTGAAACATTGGTTTAAAAGAACCAGAGACCATTGGATACTTGAAGAGGACAACGACTCCAAACACCGAAGCCGCCTTTGTACGGAATGGAAAACAGCGAATGGTGTCAACGCGTTGGATTGGCCATCTCAGTCCCCCGATGCCAATCCAATCGAAAATGTTTGGTCTCTCATGAAGTACAAACTCCGAGGAAAGCGTATTTTAAAATTGAAGACGCCGTATTCGAGAAATATGTTGATCTCCAATGTTTATTTTCTTATCGTGTGGAGAAAAAGAGCGAACACCCTATATACGAGTTTCCTTTCCCGACTAAAAAAAAAAACACTCGAACGTTCTCTGATTATTTACCACGAGACGACGGTAACTCGTTTTCCCGCTTATTTCACAATTTGCATCTCTCACTGTCAAAAGGTGCTACGAGATTTCCGAGCGAAACAACCAGAGCTCCTCAATCTTGTCTTACCGCTATGAATCCTTAGACAGTGGCGGCACTGTGTGTTCCCGGTGTTTCTGCTTGGTTTCACTTCTCAGGATTTCCTGTTTCCTGCACCGTGGATGACCCTACGAACGAGCTACAGTTGCAGCTGCAACTCCGCCATGCTCGCCAAGCGGATCGCGAATCACGGCCGTGTAATGCGACCGGGAAAGAAAGAAAATGAGCGAACAAAGTCGAGTCGTTGCCAGGAAAATGACACTTTTATTTCATTTTACTTATTTAGGGAGGACATTTCTTTTAATGGGAGTGTAATGTCGGTTTCGGAATTTTTATGGATGGTGGGAGGGTTGGAGATATGGTACTTTTGGAATTTCGGGATTTGGCGATTTTGAGATTTGGGAATTTTGGAAAGTGGAGTTTTGAGGGTGTGAACATTTGGGAATTTGGGGATTTGAAGATTTTGGTATTGGGGGATTTGGGACATTTGAGAATTTGGGAATTTGGGAACTTGGAAATGTGGAAATTTGAGGGTGTGAAAATTGGAGATTTGGAATTTGGGGATTTGGGGATTTGGGTATTTAGGTATTGGGAGATTTGAGAATTTGGGAATTTGAAAACTCGGAAGTATGGAGATTTGAAGGTGTGAAAATTTAGAGATTTAGAAATTTGAGAATGTGGAGATTTGGGAATATGGGAACTGAAATTTGAGAATATGAGAATTTGGGAATGTAAGAATTTCATAATTTGAGAATTCAAAAATTTGAGAGTTAAAGAATTTGAAAATTTTATGTGTGAATGTGGAAATATTCAAAGATTGGAACATAGGGATTTCGGAATATGTGTAATAATGCAAACTGAACATATCACACAAACATACATACAGATTTCATAAATACAGTACATACATAAGTATCATAAATATACCTATACATCACATAAAACATATGTACATATATAAATATCACATAAATATACCTACAGACATGTCACATAAAAATACATATATAAATATCATAAACATACATACGCACATAACCTATGTAAATATACATATCACATAAACATAAATATGAGAATATTCTTGTTTACACAGAGCAGTTAAGGTTTCACACGTCCAAGAAAAACTGGGGATACACGATGTAGCACACCGGAATGGGTTAATTAAAACAAGCAGCTCCGAGAAAATGAAGTTTAACGAGGTCTGTCGTTGCGTTTCAAGAGGGCGTAGAAAAGGCGGATAAAAGTGGCAGAATGTGCTAGTAGTGACTCCACAAGATGGCACTTTTCTGTGATTATAAAGGTCTCATTCAACACCAACTTCCTTTGAAGACCGAGCTCACAGCTGTCGACTCGTAGCAGTAATTAGCAGATTAGTTAATTGATTGCTCGACTCCTCGATGCCGCGAACAAGTTTATTCATGCTCGAGATTGCTAAGGATATCCATTTCGAATGAGCTTATGACGACACTGGTTCTAAGAACTTTGCGTTTCACCTAATTGTGTCAATAGGTGCGTTTTTTATATGTATGTGCATCTATAACATGGAGAGCATGCTTTTCTGGGAAAATGCCGATGTACGGGAAAGATATTTCATTACTTGTAATTACTGAGTCAGATGACTCTTTAAATTTTTGAATTTATAAATCTTTAAATTTTCTAATTTTTTAACTCAAGTTGTCAAATTTATAAAATTTCAAACCCCTATTTGCGAATTTCCAAAACCACAAATCTTCAAACTTCAGCAAAACAAATGAAATACAGAAACTTCAAATAGTGTGATCACATAAAAGTACTTGTAGCACATTAAATCAAAGGATAAGATTTAACAAGAATGATTTATGGTTTAATAATATCATTCTCACTACATTTACCAACTGTCGCAGTCCATTAAGTTGGAAACGCGAATTACCTGCAGTGTCTTTGTCCGAGAACCTTCGATTGGTTTTAACCCGAAATCGTTCTCTTATTTGTTTCACTTTTCCCACAATTTCTTAATCCAGAAAGGTCTAAGTTAATCCGACTGGTTAAAGACTATACCGTTCGATGATTTCATCTTTATTAAAGTTCCCTTTACCTGCTCGATAATTGCACACAGGTATGCATATATGTATCAGGTACATATTTAGTTGGAATAAAAATTGTCTTAAAAGTTAATTGAAAACAGTTTAGTCGTTTTTATATTTCAGAAACAAGTTTTATACAGGGAGTTTCATTTAAAAGGAACGTTTAAAATGGTGCTCTTTTTGTAGCCTAGCGCGGACCATGGAGAGGTCCTGTTTTATGACTCGATCTCGCTGTGAAACTATGATGATCTTATGATCTTTTTGTTATTATTAAATGTATGTTTTTAAATTGTGATAACTTTCTTCAGTTACTTTCTTTTTACTTCAATTGTAGTGAAAATAATTTAGATGGGATATTTTATATAGTTTTGTATTTTGTACAGTTGGTATTTTAAAATAGTTAATGTATTTTGTATTATCTTAGTTATACTTTCATTTCTTATTTGTCAGAAATTTCGAAGTTTCAAAATATTCAAGTTGTAATATACTATAATTTTCAAACTCCCTAATACTAAATTCAAAATTTCGAAATCTTTAATTCTTCATTTCTATAGTAGTCAATTTCCAGATTCAAAAATTATTAAATTCTCAAATTTACTTAATTTCTCAAGTTTCTCAGTTTTAAACACTTCAAATGTCTATATCCCAGAAATCTAAATTTCACAAATTTCTACAAATTTTCTCAATTCCCTAAATTCCATATCAGTAAATTTCCAAAATTTCTATTTTCCAAATTTCCCGAAATTCCCTAAATTCCCTAAATTCCAAATTTTCAATTCCCCAATTTTAAGCATTTTCCAAGAAGATCTAAAAATACCTATATATTTCAACGAACTCCATCATTATCATAGTCCTTTTCTCTTTCATTTCATCTGCAAACAAGATACGCTAGCGAACTCGTATCTTAATTAGATGCAAGCAGAGGATCAAACTATCAATCTCTTTTCTACGGAAAGAGCCGTGTCAGCGCTAAAACAATATTTTTTCGCTTAATCAATGTTTACCGAGTTGCGTTATTAGATCGTTAAAAAACACGAGGAGATGCGATAAAGCGGCGTTCACCAACCACGGAAGATTTCAGATGCAATTTCGTCGCAAAGATGCAACGCTCGCCTGCATGAATATTAAATTCTTTCGCCGACAAAGAGCTCAGTGTTCGGCGAAGATGCTTGTTCATGTTAATAACGCGTTCGCTATAAAGCTATGAATGAATGTAATAGGTTGTTGTGTATTAAACGGTGAATTACGAAACGTTCCACACCCGACGTTATTTTATTATGTAAACGTGTGGCGATTTGGGTGATCTTGATAATTTTGAAATTATAAATATTATGAATTTGCAAATTTTTAAGTTTGAAGCGGGGAATTTGCAAATTTTTCTGGTTATGGATTTCATGATTTTTGAAATTTTCAAACTTTTGATTTTATGGATTTGTAAATTTTGATTTGAGAAATTCTAGCTTTTAAGTTTGTCAGTTTTCAGATTTATAAGTTCTCAGTTTTCGAAATTTACAATTTATAAATACCTATAATACCAATCCCTAAATTCCCCTATTTTTATATTTCTATATCCCTACGTTTTAAATCCCCATTTAGTCAAATCCCTATATCTCCAAATCTCTACATTCCTAAATCCCTATATCCCCAAATCCCTACATCCCTAAATTCCTACATCTCCAACTTTCTAAATCCCCAAATCTCCAAATCCTCAAATCCCTGGACCCCCAATTCGCTAAATTCCCAAATCTCTACATCCCCAGATTTCAAAATTCCCAAATCCTCAGATTTCCACATCTCCAAATTCTGAAATTCTCAAATATCACTTAACTCAAATGGTTTACATCTTTCTTACCTTTTCTTTCAACGACCGTTCTGGTACATGCAAAATAAGAAACACAAAAATTTAACAACCTGCTGGTAAAAACTACTAGCACCAGTTACTGTCATAATGTGCACGCTCACTAAGGTAGAAAATGATATTCTTCCAATTTCATCAAAACATTTCTTTGCTATGTCAAGCACGTCCCGTTGTTGACACACATTTCCCTCGGTGGGAAATACAAACAACCCTTTTTCCACCCTTTATTACGAATACGAGGGTGGGAGATTACCCATGCTGCAAACTTTGTTGATCCTACATTTTGGAGAATGCATAGCGCAGATGTGAAAGGGTGTGAGATTTGTTGTGCACACATGTGTATTGAACAGGTGGTCACTGTTTGAGACATTATTTTTATTTCATACGAAGTATGATTTCGTTTTTATTTTATGTGAAGTATGCAATGTTTATCATTTTTTTCATTGTTATTATATATTATTTACTTCATTGTTATTACATATTATTTATTTTATTATTTGATATACATATTGATATATTGATACATTTATATATTGATATATTAATACATTGATATAATGATACATTTGTATATTGATACAAGTTCAACAATTTGAAAGTTTAAAAACTTGAAAAATTTGAGATTGTGAAATTTGGAAATTTGAAATTGTGGAAATTTGGGAAGTTTGTGAATTTGAAAAATTAAATAATTTGAGAACCTTGAAGTTTTAGTAGTTTGAGAGTTTGAGAATATAAAAATTATAAAACTTGAGAATTTAAATAGTTTGATAATTAAACAATTTTGGAACTTGTAAATCTGAGAAGTTTGAAAATTTGAAAATTCAGAAATTAAAAATTTTGAAACTAAGAATTTGAAAAACTTGCAAATTTTAAAGTTGAAAAATATAAAAATTTCATAATGCGTCCAAATATCCACTTATTTAATCAACTACAAAAAGTATCCAATTCAACTAACCACAATAAATCCTATAAATACAAAACTAGATATTTATATCAGACAAAGACTATTTTAGTCTCAGCATTGACATTTCATCAGAAACTTCTTAGACATTATCACATCTCCCTGCGGATTGTTTACTGAAGATTCTTCCAATGCTTCAATGCAATGTCTATAATTATCATTCCGCGATTCCGAAGATCGAGTTGGAAATGTTGTAAGAAAAATCATATTGAATTTTTCTAAACGGTTGGATTGTCAAGGTTATTCGGATGATGATGGAGAAAGGAACTATGGCGCCATTGATGATGCACGAGCACGGTATATCCACGTGTTATTACCCTACAAGCTTATGAGAAGCTAGTCACGTCGACATGCCAATGAGACCAATAGTTTCAGGGATATAAGTGATTTGTAATGTCAAAACATAACTGAGTGTGCGAACATTGTCGGCTAATGATATTTTCTTGAAAGAGTTCTGTCGGTATGATCTTAGGTTATGTATACCAGTTGTGTACAGTGGATGGATAATAAAATAAATAATTAATATTGTAATTAATAAATTATAATTATTTACTGTAATTAATTACATTATAAAATATATAATTATTATTTCTTATAATATTTATTATTACTTATTATAATTTGTTGTTATTGTTTATTATAATAGTTGTTATTACTTATGATTGTTTTTAATAGTTATTATAAGTACTGTTATTGGTCATTATAGTTGTTGTCATTATTTATTATAATTGTTGTCATTGTTCATTATTATTGTTGTTATTATTTGTTATAATTTTTGTTATTGTGAATTATTAGTATTTTAATTATTATTTACTATGACTATTTCTGTTAGCTATTATAATTGCTAATATATAAATTGGTATAATGAGATTTTGGAAAACTGAAAATTTGGAAATTTGAGAATGTGTGTATTTAAAAATTTTGAAATTGAAGAATTTAAATCTCGAATGCTTCTCAAAACCATGGTAGACGGCATCGATTGCTACAGCGTCGATATCTCTTTCTTCATTTCACTTTCTTTTGAAAAGTAGATTTCTCCATAAGAAAAGAAAACTTGAGTAACAAGCTGTCAGATATAACAACTAACAAAAGCAATTGTAATGAAGAATAGAAACTGTAATAATAAATAAGAACAACAATCATAATAAATAATAACAACAATCATAGTAAATATTAACAACAATTATAATAAACAATTTCAAGAATTATAATAAATAATAACAAATTCTCAAATTTTTAAATACTTAAATTTCTACATTTTCAAATTTCCAAATGCTCAATTTTCCAAATTCTCAAATTTCCAAATACTCAATTTTCCAAGTTCTCAGATTTCCAAATTCTCAAATTTCTACATTCTCAAATTTCCAAATTCTCAAATTTCCAAATACTCAATTTTCCAAATACTCAATTTTCCAAATTCTCAAATTTCCAAATTCTCAAATTTCCAAATTCTCAAATTTCCAAATTCTCAATTTTCCAAATTCTCAAATTTCCAAATTCTCAAATTTCCAAATACTCAATTTTCCAAATTCTCAATTTTCCAAATTCTCAAATTTCCAAATTCTCAAATTTCCAAATACTCAATTTTCCAAATTCTCAAATTTCCAAATTCTCAAATTTCCAAATACTCAATTTTCCAAATTCTCACATTTCTAAATTCCAAATGTCCAAATTGCTATATCTCCAAATTCCTATATGTCGAAATCCCTATATCCCCAAATCCCAGTACCCGTAAATCCCTAAACCCCTATATCCTCAAATCACTATTTCCTTATATCCAAATATCTCAATATCCCAATATTCCCAAATCCCTATATCTCAATATTCCAAAATCCTTATATCCTAAATCCCTATATCCCAAATTCCTTATATTTCAAAATCCCTATATCCCCAAATCCCTATATTCCCAAATCCCTACATCCCGAAATCTCTACATCCCGAAATCCCTACATCCCGAAATCCCTACATCCCGAAATCCCTATATCCCCAAATTCCTTATATTTCAAAATCCCTATATCCCCAAATCCTTATATCTCCAAATCCCTATATCCCCAAATCTCTACATCCCCAAATCCCTATATCTCCAAATCCCTATATCCCCAAATCCCTACATCTCCAAATCCCTATATCCCCAAATCCTTATATCTCCAAATCCCTATATCCCCAAATCCCTACATCCCCAAATCCCTATATCCCAAAATTCCTTATATTTCAAAATCCCTATATCCCCAAATCCCTATATCCCCAAATCTCTATATCCCCAAATCCCTATATCCCCAAATCCCTATATCCTCAAATCCCTATGTTCTGAAATCTCTACCTCCCAAAATCCCCACGTTCTCAAATCCTTGTATCTCCAACTTCATCCTACCTCTTAAAAACATTATTTCCATCAGAATAAAAGTTTCTCCTTATGTAGAAATCTTTTCCTCGAAAGAAAGTGAAACGAACAAAGAAACGTTGCAGCAGTATCGTTTAATAGCAATCGATACCGTCTGCGGTAGTTCCGAGAATTCTCCCAGTTTTCAGTTTAGGGAATCCCGACAGCTTCGGTGGCAATCACGCGGCTATACAAGAAAAAGGAACTCTGTTCTATTCGAGTTTCTGTGCTGGACATTGCGCAACATCCACACTCGAACGAATCGTGCGTTTATCACGAACAGACATAAAGCGTTCGCTTTCATTAACGAAAGTATTTCTGTTCGAAAGACCATAAAGGGCTATCGCCACGCCTTGCTTTCCGTTGTCGCTCTCGATCCTTCGTTAATCGTTCTCGCACACTTTCGAAATACGAGGCGCTTCGAAAATTTCTAAAAGATGATTCAAGCCTTTGGGAAGCCGTAACGGTGATCTAGTTCGAGGCGCAATAAACGAGAGGAAACTACCGAGGTGCTAATCGCGCGAGAAACTAGCACGAGAGATTGAGGCGGTTGATCGTTTCATTTTTTTTGTGTTTTCTATGATTTTCGAAGATTCAAAGAATTCAACCGAAGAATGCAACACTTAGACACAATGAGAATTAGAATTAGAACACAATTAGAATCGCAGCTCATTTTTTCGAAAAATCAATTTCAAGATTGTTATCAATTTTTTAAGGAATAAATGTAAAGCTTTGAGAGATTTTTTGTCAAACTATATTACATTAAAATTGCTTCAGCTAAATTTGAGGAGTGAATTTCGTCCATGAATCAGGAACTTTAAAATGTATGTTTCTCGAAATTCAAGATGGTGACATCCAATATGGCCGTTCAGAGTAGAAAATTTGAGAATTTGTGAAATTTGAAAATGTAAAAATTTGAAAGTATGAGAATTTGGAAATGTAAAAATTTCAAAGTATGAGAATTTGAAAATATTAAAAGCTGAGAAAATTAATTTAGGAAACAGAAAATTAAAAGATTCAGTGCCAGGATAACAGATTAATACTATTATAAAATTACAGAATAATTACTACATATTTACTACAAATAATAACTACAAACGTTTTATTCAAATTGTGTTTATTTTTAACAAAAGTTGTATCTATTTAATTACCAACCTGATATTAACTGTATAGTTTACTGAACACAGTAAAGTATCGATATTGAATTATTAACATAGAATATATATAACTGCAATTTCACTTAGGTTTTTATTCAAACTCGAAAAAATAACAATAATGTAATAATTTATTGACAGTATATTTGAATCGAAAATAAGGTTACAATGGTTAAGAAAGTGAACAGTAACAGAGAAGTTATTAAAAATGACGAATTGGAAAAACTTCAAAATATGGCAAAAATTGCTAGTATTTATCATAGTACCAAAGATAAATTTTATCGAAACCGGAATCTTTCGTACGTCGTTCATGCTTGCCTACACTTCTTTCAGTTTGTAAGAAATGATATGATATTTAAGAAATATTAATTATATTTGAAGTATAGTAACTTTTTTAATTTGAGTACTTGGTAATTTGAAATTTATACATTCCCAGTTATGTATATTTAGAATATTGACATTTTTAAATTTCTGAATTTCTACATCCTGAATTTCTGACTTCCTGACTTTCTAAATTCATGAATTTTTAAATTCCAGGATTTCTAAATTTCTAAATTTCTAAATTTCTAAATTCCAAAATTTCCCAATTCCCAAATTTCCCAATTCCTAAATTTCTCAATTCCTAAATTTCTCAATTCCTAAATTTCTCAATTCCAAAATTTCCCAATTTCCAAATTTCCCAATTCCTAAATTTCTCAAATCCCAAATTCCCAAATTCCCAAATTCCCCAATTCCCCAATTCCCAAATTCCTAAATTCCCCAATTCCTCAATTCCCAAATTCCCAAATTCCCCAATTCCCAAATTCCCCAATTCCTAAATTCCCCAATTCCTAAATTCCCCAATTCCTAAATTCCCCAATTCCCAAATTCCCCAATTCCCCAATTCCCCAATTTCCCAATTCCTCAATTCCCAAATTCCCCAATTCCCAAATTCCCCAATTCCCAAATTCCCCAATTCCCAAATTCCCCAATTCCCA
This sequence comes from Megachile ligniseca, assembly GCA_945859555.1. NCBI lineage: Eukaryota > Metazoa > Arthropoda > Insecta > Hymenoptera > Megachilidae > Megachile > Megachile ligniseca. The sequence goes on from OX243792.1 coordinate 7,019,324, forward strand.
AATTCCCCAATTCCCAAATTCCCCAATTCCCAAATTTCCCAATTCCCCAATTCCCCAATTCCCCAATTCCCAAATTTCCAAATATCCAAATTTCTAAATTCCCACATTTAAAAATGTGCAATTTCCCCAAATTAACTCTTCTATTTCCAACACTTAAATTACCAATCCATCAGTTAAAAATGAAAAAATTAGTAATCCCAAATTTGACATATAACTCGATAACACCACAAAAACTCCGAAAGGTAAAACAATACAATCAAAGAATTCGAAAATATTTATGAAACCCAATCGTGCGTCTCCCAACAAGTATCGTCTGATGACACAGTCTGATCCTCTTCGTCAACGTTGTCTCCGATCCAGTTTCGCGATGTTTAAATTATAAAATCATTCTTTATAATGTCTACTTGCAAACAGGAAGTGAATCGTATGCACGCATCAATATCGTCACGATTGCGATTGTATGACCCAGTTTTCAGGAGCGATTTAACGAAATGTTGCACGAATGATTCAGTCGCAGTACCTAAGGATTTCATTATGCAATTCGACACGCTTGAGCGTATGTCGTTTATTTTGAAACTGAAGTCCATTTTTGAGAAAAATTAAGATAACAACAGATAAAACTGAATATACAGTTATCTTAAGCAATCTATAATGAAAATAAATTCCCTAATATTTGGACGATGGATTAACCTTAGGTTACCTTAGATTAGTTAGGTTATGTTGGGTGTACCTTAGGTTGAAATGATTTTCAGCCGAATATGTTACGGCATTTAGCTCTGGTTTTTAGTAATACAATACCGTGAAAAACCAGAAATAATATTGATGGAATAACCTCAATATCCGAGGATCTGTCTAGGTATCATTGCTATCAGCTTGCAAGTTCTACTTCAGTTTCTAAGAAATACTCGACAAAGTCGACACGGTTCTCGTTTTAGTATGCAACCCCTTAACAATTTCACCGTTATTTGAAAATTAATTAATCGTGGTTTATTTTATTTAAAAAAAATATGGCACTGGATGACTTCAACGAAAATAACTGTGATGTCTGAAAGTGAAGCTGGCAATAAGAAAATAAAAATACTTTTCTGGTAACTCCGATAAAACCCTCGTTTACAAGGAATTTTATTAATTTACGTTTATAGAAATTCGGACCGAAATGACTGAAAGAAATTAAGAAAAATAACTGAACCCTTTAACGATTAGAATTCATTAATTTTAGAAGTGAAGTATTTGGATATAAAACCGCTAATTTTTTAGCCAGCACTAAATATTAGAAAATATAATAAATTTGTCTATTGGTTCTCAGCAATATTTTTAAAATCGAAATGCATATCTTGCGATTATAAAAATTGCTCCACTTTCAAAATAAACATATCACGAAAACACGCATGTCAGCGTTTTGTTACTTGTCTTCCGCGATTCTTCTCTTGCAATTCTAAACCGTTTAGAATTTTGCAAACGTTAGGCTTGTGAGTTTTTAGATAAAGAACTACGTTTTGGTGTTTGATTACGTTTGCCCTAATTTTTCGTACTACAGTAATGCTGATGAAAGAATCAGTTTGTGATTAGACACGCATGTTTCATTAAATATTCAGTGTTCTTGTGTATAAATGCAGATAACAAATTGCTGTTTAGTGGATTCGTGAAATAGGGATGAGAGTAGGTACATATCTAAAACAAAGATATACATTACATTAAAACGAAGTTACTTTCAAATATCGAAATACTGAATTTGCAAAATTTACAAATTAAAATTACTTTTTCAAGTTAGTAGAATTATTAAATTGCATTTTGCAAATTTTTGGAAACCACACATCTACTGTTCTTGTTTCTTCTGACCAAAACAATATGTTGAACAAGAACGATGATTTAGACGAGTTTCAATCTTAACCTTACTCAAATTGTTAATCTTCAACTTGAAATTTAAGTCCAACTATAATTCACGTAGAATCGCTGAATATAAAATACATTTTAATTTTCTTTATTTGTTTTAATATGACAAATATGAATAGTTTTGACTGACGCATCTCACAAATTGCACGGCAATATTGCTTTGAAATATTTCCATTTTCAAATTTCCCAATTCCCAAATTTCTCAAATTCCGCAATTCCTAAATTCCCCAATTCCCCAATTCCCCAATTCCCAAATTTCCCAACTCCCAAATTTCCCAATTCCCAAATTTCTCAATTCCCAAATTTCCCAATTCCCAAATTTCGCAATTCCCAAATTTTCCAATTCCTAAATTCCCCAATTCCCAAATTCCCCAATTCCCAAATTCCCCAATTCCTAAATTCCCCAATTCCCAATTTCCCCAATTCCCCAATTTCCCAATTCCACAATTTCCAATTCCCAAATTCCCCAATTCCCCAATTCCCAAATTTCCCAATTCCCAAATTTCCCAATTTCCAAATTTCCAAATTTCCAAATTTCCAAATATCCAAATATCCAAATTTCTAAATTCCCACATTTAAAAATTTGCAATTTCCCCTTTTAACCTTACTCAAATTGTTAATCTTCAACTTGAAATTTAAGTCCAACTATAATTCATGTAGAATCGCTGAATATAAAATACATTTTAATTTTCTTTATTTGTTTTAATATGACAAATATGAATAGTTTTGACTGACGCATCTCACAAATTGTACGGCAATATTGCTTTGAAATATTTCCATAATTCAAGAAATTTCTACAGAGTATCTGTCTCGGGATACAAGTGTTCCATCACGTTCATCACAGAATGAACAGGCAGCACCGAGCGGATGATGCATCTGTTCCTTTTCTACCCGAAGAAAAGAATCCAGTTTTTTATATCTATCCAATGTGCATGGCTCTAAGCATTACGTTGGCGATTCTATGGCTTTTTACGAAGGTCCTGATGAAACGACCTGAAATCGTTAGTAATTTTATTCTGTGCAATAAAATGTCTCTTCCGTGTTTCTTGTACGTTGGATCAATTACAGAACAGTTTATCTCTCGTTAAAAAAAAAAGAAATTATTTGAGACTTTGAAATCTCATTTATGTGCTTGACACTAGGTTTACGGACGTTTGGTCACTTATATTTAAATTTCAACTAAAGTAGAAAAATAAATAAATTGGGGATATGTCAAGTGTCTAAAATATTGATTCTTTGGCTTGACGAAAATTGACATACATTTTCACAAAAATTTCTTAACAAGTTTTGTCATTTACAATAAGAGATCCGTCATTTTTATTTAGTTTTGTCTACTGAGTCAGAAAACTAAATAATTTCTTAGCACAATTCATTTTTAAAAATTTCCCCATTCTCATTTAGGTTAACAAAAATGTCATTAATTAAAATAAAAAAATTTTGTCTCACCCTGTACATAATACAGGATATTTCACTTAATTCATTCGTCTAAATTATTTTCACAATTATTAAAAATAGATAAATAACTGAAGGGAGATTTTATTTCACCACATACATTTAGTGATTATAAAAACTTCTGTCTTTTATTCTTTTTATTTTGAAAATAATTTAGATTTTGAGAACAATTATTTTTGAAAATAATTTAGATTTTGAGGTCAATTATTTTTGAAAATAATTTAGATTTTGAAAACAATTATTTTTGAAAATAATTTAGATAATGCCTCTTGTGTGAGACATTTTGTATATAAATTAATTTTTACAAATGTGTAAAGGGTTTTATAGGATGCTTCATAGCGGCTCTTTTACTGTTATCAGCTGGAATAATAGAAATGAAACACGCAGATATATATCTCGATTTAAGCAAAATCAAAGACGAGGATCTCCTGACGCATCCTATATTTATTCATAATTTTATTATGTGTTTAATATCCATTTCTGCTATGGCTATATACTTCATGCAGGGTTGGATTATAGTGGATTATTGGTTACAGGTATTATTTTATGTAATTTATCAAAAATATTCAAATTTAGTTTTGTAGTTTAGAAATTGTCAAACTTTGGAATTCTTTAATTTCCAAAGAAGTTTATAAATTCAGGAATTATAGTTAGAAATTTTCTTAATTTTTTCATTTTTTAAACTATCAAATACCTGAATTTTAAAGTTTCAAAATTTATATCTTGAAATAATAACTTCGAAATTTTTGAATTTGCCAGTTTTCAAATATACTAGTTTAGGAATTTTCAGTTTAAAAATGTTCATAGATTAGAAAACAGAAACGCAACAGAGATGATTATAATGATGACGAAGCTATTAATTACAATGATTATGGCGAAGATGATACATTCGGACATCGTCACCGTGCAACAAATATTAATAGACACGAAAATAAAGAAGAGCCAGGTGAACTGGATCCAATTCCTACATTAGATAAATTTCCTTCCGCAACATCATTATCGCAGACTGAAGTAAGCAGTGACTACTTTCCTTATTTCATAACTTGAAATTAAACTGAACTATCAAAATTGAAATGAATACAAAATGAAAATAAATTTTCAAGCTTGCAACTTCCAAATATTCTTATTTTCATACTCTATTTTTCAAAATTTCTACATTCGCAAATTGAATATCAAAATATAATATTTTTATATTTCAGTCTACAAATTATTATATATAAAATTTCTAATTTTTCAATTGTAAAAATTAAAAATTTGTGTACTTTGATATTTTTAAGTTCTTACATTTCCAATTAACCAACTTATTTAAATCTGAAATATAAAAATTTTAATATTTAAACATCTTTGTTAGAAATTTCTATGTTCATAAATATTTGATATTTCAAAATTTTAAATTGTAGTATAATACAAAAAAAAATTTCCTAATTTCTAGAGTATAAGCAAAGAACCAGTGATTTTATACTGTTGTTTCCTTGACTGCTGTAGATATATAAAACATCATCATTTTACTAAAAGACCCGTGCACGAGTTTCAAGTTATTCACATAATGTGATGTTTCAGAAATAATTAAAGAGACATGAAGTATATAACTTTTAATGTTAAAATAAAATGTACATGCATATGCACAAGTAAACAAAATAAACAAAATAAAAATTTTGCATCTTAAATATTTCTTTAAAAACTATTTTAAGCCAATAAAATCGATGTTAATTAAATTTTTTCGAAAATTGAACATGTGGCGCCATCTCTTCGGCGAACAGGGTGAACTACACACTTTTGAAACTGTAGTTTAATTAGTTCCCATCTTATACCGCTAGATGGCAGCACGCAAAACGGAAATGTAGTTAACTTGCTGTCAGTAAAGTCAATCACTATTTTATATATGTAGATAAAATCAATTTATGATTAATTTTACAACTTCATATTAAAATTCTTTTGTTGTAAAATATATTATTCTTTTTATAAATAGTGAGTTAGAAACGGGTAGTCATTGTGAAAGCATTAAAAAAATATTTGTTATAAGGAGGACTCCACTTTACCGACTTATGTTAAGTGGGTACAAATAATCACTCGTTTTATTAACGTAAAAGAGTTTTTGAATGTTTATTAACAATGTCTATTTAACAATTTGTTAAATTAGTCTTTAGACTCCGGAGAAAATTTTGTTATCATTTAGGTGTCACTCTCTATTATATCGGCATAGAATTTGCATCTACTGTTATCTACGCTTTCTACAATGGACACCCCAACAGTTAACCTAACCTAATTATACGTATAGTACTACTCTTGATACATTGATACCTTTTAAAAGGAATTGAAAACAGCAGTTTTCATAGCATCAGAATCGCCTTCAAATCTGCCTCAACTATTCCTGCCGGTAATAATTGCGTCGGTGAAGTAGGGAGTGACACCCAAATGATACAAAATTTTTTGTCGAATCGCCAAAAATCCTTCTCGGAAGCATCATTTTTATTAAAAAGAAACCTATTCCCAAAATTTCAGCCAATTTGGAGCATGGAGGTTTTCGGAAGTACAGCCGATTATTAAATATAGAAAGATAATTCCTATAAAAATGATACACGTAGTGCCATCTAGCGGTAGAATGTGGGAACTAATTAAACTACAGTTTCAAAAGTGTGTAGTTCACCCTGTTCGCCGGAGAGATGGCGCCACATGTTCGATTTCCGAAAAAAATCAATTAATATTAATTTTATTGGTTTAATTAACTATATTATTCATCAAATTACATTGTAGAGCAAAAATAATTAACTTCAGAATGCTTTTAATTTAATGGAGCTGTTATCAATTTTAAACCATTCAAATGGGGGAAAGTTTGTAATACCGCCATGTTCCGATTCTGGCGAAATTTTGCAAACATGCTCTTTTTTTCAAAAGGGAACATCTGCGAGAACGGTTTTTGGCGACTCTGGCATAATATGCAATAACATCATTTCTTATTATGTTTTAAAACATCTTAATTATTAGCGCTGGCCACAATAGAGGCTACGTAATTAAAGATGTGATTCAATTATAATAATTTCAGTTATAGTACTAATAATAATTTCCATCAATTTAAAATACATGTAAATCAAATTTTTGGGAGTAATAAAACTACAGTTAAATATTTCATTTAACAAAGACATTCAGTAAATATTTGAAAGGTAAAAATTTCTTCATATATGTTATATGAATTGCCATAAACATAATATCTCTAAAAATACATGTAGCGTTACTTTTGTCACTAAAGTCAGATGTGTTAGCATTGCTTGCGTAAAGAAGTTTACTTAGTTCTCGTTTACCGATCGAACTTGTACATAATTATTTCAAAATAAGAAGTTTATTTATAATTATTGGTACAATGCTACAACTTTTATAAATTATGTGTTGTAAAGCAACTTCTATGAGCAAATAAGCAATTCATTATGAAATTTTATATAACAAATGGCTAACATAAACGCTTAATTATATTATTGTGAATTATACACTCAACTTTATATAGAATAATCGTTATCATATGTGAACATCTTGCCGTTATGTTGTAAAACAGGTTATCAATTATCGATTATTAGAATAACAGGAAAAAACGAAATGTTGAATGGAATCACAATCTTTTCATATCACGGATAAAACATGTATAAAATATTATTCTTTCAAACTTATTTTACAATAATTACATAAAGTCTTATCATCGACTCTCTTCTGTCTGTTTTTGTTGTGCCAATCTTTTCTTTCTCTTTAGCATCTTCATATGTTTCATACTATGTATATGCGCATTCCATTGAAGTTCTCCAATAAAAATTCTCTCACAGTCCTGCAACAAAAAGTTATATTATTAAATAATAGATTTTTCAAATTTAACAAATGTACACTACTGTTTAAAACCATAGGATGCATGCATAAAGGAGTGATGGACACTGCAGTGGCTCTTGGAAGTGTAAGAATAAAATATTTAAAACTGAAATTTACATCACAATAATGGGCTTCTTCGTTACTACTGTCGGTAAGTTTTTCATTCTCGATGTTTTCGTTTAAAGGTTTCTGTTCAGGTTTCTCTCCCTTTAGCACAGCTTCTATTATCGCCACCGCTGGTTCATACACACAACTTTCCCATTGCTCTAACTTAGTGCAATCCAGTACATAAATTGGTGGTACCTGCAAACAGTAATTACATGTTATTTTTAACTTGAAATATAAAATAGATGAACTTACAAAATAGCAAATATCTTAAACTGTTAATAAATCACATATGCTGAACTCACATAACTAAAGTAATATGCAAGTTTAAAAATTTGAAAATTTCAATTTTACATATTTGATCAAACTTTCATAGTACTTGAATAGTAGATAGTACAAGTAAAATTTATAGTTTTACATATACTGTATAACGTATACTTATATTAATTAATGTGATTGATTTAATATTTCATACCTGTCTATCCGTGCGACGAACCAAACGATTTAGGATCCATCTCTCCTGTTTTTTTGCATATCTTTTCGTAACAAGTTTAAGATCCTCAATGCCTTTGTCCAGCAACGCTTGACCCTACAATAAAAAGGCATTCGTAAATATTCATGCTTCTATATTATAAAAATAACATTTTTAGCTATGATTATTATTTATGTAGATAAAATACAATTTAATACAATGAGATCTATATTTCAACCAGTTCCTAATCTACAGTCCCATCGAATTAGGACCACGTAAAATAGGTAAAATGAAGAGATGTTAAGTTGAGGTTATCTTAAAACAAAATGGCACCAAATGATTCAAAATGGCTGCTCTCAAATATTGATACTGACTAGCATTGCTATTATTTTTGTGTTTGATATTAACGTGTGTTATGTGCAGCAGTAATTATGGTAATTATATAATTACAATTTGAATAAGGTAATTTTACGGAAAACAAAATGCTGAAAATATATAGTGGCCAGGAACTGTATGTTTATACCAGCTACCTGACCACTATAGTAATCATCAAGGACGAGCTTCTTTTTGAACTTCTCCCCAGTTCGATTTCTCTTTAAATAAAACGTCATGCACGGCAAGATCGGTTGTAACTACGATAATCAAACTGCAGCTGCAGCAAACGTGACGACGTTGCAGTTGGCCGCTTCTGCTCACCTTTTTCTCTCGCCTCTCTTCCTCGGATAGCATGAGGTAAGCGTGAAACTCCTTGAAGCCGATGCTCTGGAAGATGCCCGTCGTGTAATCGGCTGACCTGGAATGTAAACATTCGCCGATTCATGTCTGCAAGTTCTCTCCGGTCTACTCGTTCGATAATTGCTCATTTCACGTCGTGAAACTTCTTTAGCCTTTCATTTGCCCGTTTATCTCTAAGTTTTTGCAACTTTAAAACGGCCATTAATCAACGGTCGAGTATAATTGGAAAATTTCAGAAAAATATGGGATAGAATCGGTATGCTCGAAAAATGCGAACCGTTCGCTAATTATACTTGCCAAGCCGTCTAAATGTTTCTTATTAATTATTATAGTATTGCTGATTTTATTGTAAATATCTTTTGATAGCGTACAGCGATGGGCAAATTATAACTTCAGAACTTTAATCGGTGGAACAGAACTGATATTTGGAATGTTACAATATAAAATGTGAAGATGTAGAAATTTGGAAACTTGATAATTTGACAAATTACAAATATAGAAATTTAGAAACATAAATATTAAGAAGTACAGAAACAGAGAAATATCACACATTCAACTTCCAAATCTATAAATTTAAATATATAAAATTAACAAATCTTGCATCTTTTCAATTTTTCAACTGAAACTTATGAAATGAAAATTTTGAAGGAAATGTCATGTTCGTTTAGCAGCTCTCATAAATTCAGCTACAAGATATTTAGATGTTGAAAATTAGCCCTTTCGATTCTTCCCACAATTTTTTGACGTACGTCACAATTTTTCTTCAGCAGACTTTTAATATGCTATATACCAGACGGCACAATTCGACTCATCCTAAGAAAATTATTTTTTTACCTTTAACTCGCTTATTGCACGTGCAAAATGGCTGACATTTTTCAAACAGTAGCTTACACGTGACGGAGCAATAAACCGATGACAAACGTGCTGCTTTTATCACACTATACAATGTAACAGATGTCAAGTAGTTAGAAAAAATTCAAAGAATGTCACCTTTGTTTGTTTCAGTTACAATGTATCGCATTATTTCGAAAGATTACATTGATGTCTGACACTGGAATACACGTACAGAGTGTTACAGTTTTTTATCGACAAACTTAACCAACATACTTAAAAATAAGAAAAAGATATATTATGTGACGAGTCTGGGGACCGAATACTCCGAGTACGATTTTTTTGAGATTTTTCTTTTACGTGTATTATTGTTCAAAAATAATATATTATAATAAAAAACATAATATAGTATACTGTAAGAATAATATGCAAAATTACAATAAATGTATCTGTTCTAAGTTATAAAATATGAAACTTTTCGTTAGTATAATAACTTGGCCACCCACATTTACTAATTTATTTTTCTGCGTCTACTTAAAAATAACTGGTCATGGAGCATCCGTAAATCTAGTCTTAAGTAGCAGGATTTTGGCAATTTTCCCTAGTTTACTACAAAAAGATCGTTTCGCAGCAAGTGACCATACGGATCATAGAACAAACAGCGTTCAATGGCCAACTACTATTAATAGTAATAGCGAAAGGGTTAAATAGCGTTGGCCAGTTCTAGTTCTCGAGTGGCGAACGTGTTTTTGCGCGATGAAAGGAAGACTGCATTTAACAGGCTCGCCGTCTTATCACGGCATTCGCTATAGTGATAGCAAATAAGGTGAGGTCGAGTTTACGTGGCGGGAAATGTTGTCGCAACCACGATTTACTTGTTCGCACACGTATCGATACCAAATATGTACCGGCAAAATGTGGAAATTAAATCCGTAAGAATGAATTTTGACATAGGCGAGTGCTAGTTTACAACTCTCTAACCACATTATCTGAGTTGAAAAGAATTACAGATATTTGGGAAAATAAAGATATCAATGATTAATGTATACGGAGCAAGCTGTGACCAAAGCAAAGGAAATATAAGATATTAACATGTGTTAATGTTATGTACAGCAGTATAATGGTAGCTAATAAATTATATTATTGTAATTCGAAAAGACCAATTTTACGGAAAACGTGTAAAATTCTGAAAATTTATAGTGGTCCAATTCGATGGCTGTAGTGTAGATCAGTGATGGGTACGTGAAACGCCCAGTGAGGAAGTGATGAGACGTTGGAAATTTTAAATTTACAAATGTAGAAAGTTATGAACTTGTAAGGCTACAAATGTATGAAGTTTCAAATTTATAAAGTTACAAATGTAGAAAGTTATGAATTTATAAGGTTACAAATGTACGAAGTTACAAACTTAACAACTTACAAATTTATAAATTTACTCATTTACAAATTGGCAAGTTTAAATATTGACAAATGACATTTTGTCAATTTAAAAATTGACAAATCCAAAAATTGACTAATTAAATAATTAAGAATTCATAAATTGACATATTGAGAAAGTGACAAATTTCAACATGAAGAGATTTAAACTTGATGAATTTAAAACATGACTATTATATTTTTATTTACAGTATTTTATATTGTGTACATTTTGTATACTTAACCAATACTTCGTACGACTGTGAACAATTCATTTTCTGTTAAATACGGTACTTCTTTTGTTCGTAGATGTATGAAGACATTTCTTACAGTTGGTTCTCTCATTCTTCAGCTCATTTTTTCGTTTTTCAATTGTATCCTATATATTTGCAATAAAATTGATACATTGTATCTTCTCCAACGTTTTTTATGTTACATGCAAATGAAATTTATGCCATTCGCAGTGTATTATTAAGAAGTTGAAGTTCGTCTGTTTCTTACAAAGAAGATGCACTAATAAGCGCAATTTGAAAATTGTAATTATTCTGCATCAATTTCTTACCAAATACAGAAACAATAAAATGTTAAAAAAATCAACAATTTTATTGTTAATAAATAAAATTAGTTAATATTAATTAAAATTTATTAAATCATAAAATTAATTTTTAATTGTTAATAAACTTGTTATTAAAAGCAATATAAAAAGTGATGTTAATAATTAAAATTTGTTCATTTATAAAATTAATAAATATGTTATCAAAAAAATATAAAAATCAAAAAGTGATAACAAACTTGTCATCAAAGTGTTAATAAAATTATTAATTTACATTGTTAACTCAAAAATGTCTAATTATGTTGAAAAATAATTTGTTGCTCCTATCAGAAAAGTTACTTTTCTACTTTCGTCACAAAAGCATATAAACTTCTTCTTTTAACACTGATTTAACACTTTCAACCTAACCTAACACTAACTTTCAACTTAACCTAACACTGATTCTTTCGGAAGAAGTTAAGAAATAGACAGAAATATTTCACTGCAAAGTAATTCGCTACATTATTTCTATGTGATCAACGTTTCCCTGCCGGTCAATAAAGTTTGACTCTTGAGTAACCAACACAGGAGGTCTCCATTTTATTTTCTATTATCACGCTACCAACGTAATATAGTGTGACAAACGTACAACTTCTACCATCTTTTCTAACGCTAAAAATACAAAAATGTATGTTCAGAAAAATATTTATGATTCCATTAGGTAAATGAAACAGGAAGTTGCTCTTTTTTTAACACCCATCATTTGTCTAACTGTCAGGCGTCGCTGATAAAAATATTCCAATCTTTTTTACATTTGTGAACGAAAATTTTTGTACATTTGCAGTCAACGAAAATGAATTTTTCTACGTTTATGGCAAGTGGAAATGAATTCTGATATGTTTATAATAAACGAATATGAATTTTTGTATATTTCGTGAATGAAAATGAATTTTTGTACATTAGCAGTGAACAAAAATAGATTTTTATTTTTAATAATCAATAATTATGCACACTGACAAAGTGTACTTTTTTCTATTTACAACGTAACAAAATTTGCATATTTATATCGAACAAACAGAACGCGTTATATTTTTGTAGCGAAGTAAATTTAAAAAGGAAGTGACTTGTCACGATATGAATATTGCACCTGCCGTATCTATTGATCTACACTTAACACTTCGAGTACTATAATAAAATAGCAGAAAATTTATTCACCATCGGTAACCTTATTTTCATATGCTTTTTGCAATAATTAACCTATTCAGTTCGTCAAACTTTCAAGTATTTAGCAAAATTACTTGTAAGTGACCAATTAAATTCGTTCCCGTTCAAACAGATAAGAAATCTTTATGGTTATTCATACGTCAGCAAGATCGGCACTAAAAATGTTACAAATTCCAAAGTCTAATGTTTCACCGTGTCATGCATGCATTTGATACGGTTTTATTATTATCGGAACTTCTTTCAAGTGGCGATAAGAAATTTTACCATTTTATCTTAATTTTTATTGTAAGTTTATCCTAATTTTTACTCTAAAATCCTAATTTCTGCTCTAAGCTTATCCTACTATTACTCTAAATTTATTCTAAGAAATTTTTTAAATTCAGTCTAAAATTAAAGTATTCATCCAAAATGAAAGTATCGTTACGAAATTTGTTAAGTTTATTCTAAAATTAAAGTACTATTAAATTTTAAAAAATTTCTCATATATATATTCATCCAAAGTGAAAGTATCATTAACAAATTTGTTAAATGTAGTCTAAAATTACAGTATAGTTAAATTTTTCAAATTTCTCATATACATTCGCCTAAAACGAAAATATCGTTAATACATTTGTTAAAATCATTAAACGAAATAGAACAGTCGAAAATTATGATTTGACGTTTAATACCACGGTAGTGGTATCATATAATCATACAGCCGCCGCGGTGGTACTCTCATATTGGGATATTATATTAATCACACCTGCCTTCTGCAACTATAATGTTTCAGAATGTGACGTCACATCCGGCAGAAGTCGAGCAGGTCGAGCAGGCTAACAGGAGCATTTGCATAATACAAGACATGGTACTTGGAGAAATGCATGAATATCGGCGTACGTAAGCAGGAGTGAAACGAGGGACGCGATGGAAAAATAAAATAAAAAAAAAAAGAAAATTAATAATCGTAACGTTTTTCGTGCAAAGTTGTCAACCGTGTCGAAAATTAACTGCTGTGCCCCACAAGTTTTTGTAATAATTTTGCATATACTTTACATATTTTTAATTATTTTTTTAAATCCATTGTCATATATTTTGGAGTATTTTTATAAATTCGTTTTTATGTACTCTGGATTATTTTTATAAATACATTTTTATATATTTTGAAATATTTTTATGAATAATATATTTAGCTATGTATACCCTTATGCAAAGTATCATGGTTTCTGAGATATTGGCCACTTTGTTAATTTTGCATATTACCGGACATTTTTGAAGTAAACGGTTGTAAAAAGTTTATTATGATAATCGATACTTTCTATCGATCTAACACCCTGTATAATACTAACTCTGATAAATTTATAAGTTTTGAATGTATGATATTTTTTGAAACAACATGAAGGTTGAACGTTTCACAGAAGTACTGTTTTTCTTCTTTCAGGTAACTTACGATTAGGACGTACTAAGCAATCGTTGTTTTACTTTAGCATCGAGTTGCAAGATATGTAATTTTCTATCTAATCTATCATCATTGTCTGTTCGCGTTCCATACTCACCTTCCCGAAAATTAGAATTTCGACAGGTTCCATCTTTGTCACTCATGTGACGTGCGACCGCAGAAGTAGTGTCACGTGACAGGTGACTTACGACCGATAAGGGTTAATACTGAAAGTTCGGTTTTAAAAGACATAAATTATTAAGGACTGATAACGGTATCTTAAACGTTATGTACAAGGATAAGCCGTATCAAAACAGGAAAACTGTTACAATGTAAAGAATATCTGCCAATAATACCTATCAACAAAAATGATAAAAAAGTTCAATATACCGTTATCAGTCACTTTATAAAATAGCCATTGTATTTATTTATAACACGATAGGTACATAAATAGTACAGGAAATAGTAACTTAATTTGTTAGAAGTTTCATATTTACGAGAATTAACAACTTTCCAGGTTTCCTTCCAAATTTAGAAAATTTAATATACAAAATTAACAAATGTAAAAATTATTCAAATCTTGCATCTTTTCAATTTTTCAACCGAAACTTATGAAATGAAAATTTTGAAGGAAATGTCATGTTCGTTTAGCAGCTCTCATAAATTCAGCTACAAGATATTTAGATGTTGAAAATTAGCCCTTCCGATTCGTCCAACAATTTTTTGACGTACGTCACAATTTTTCTTCAGCAGACTTTTAATATGCTATGTATCAGACGGCACAATTCGACTCATCCTAAGAAAATTATTTTGTTACCTTTAACTCGTTTATTGCACGTGCAAAATGGCTGACATTTTTCAAACAGTAGCTTACACGTGACGGAGCAATAAACCGATGACAAACGTGCTGCTTTTATCAGACTATACAATGTAACAGATGTCAAGTAGTTAGAAAAAATTCAAAGAATGTTACCTTTGTTTGTTTCAGTTACAATGTATCGCATTATTTCGAAAGATTACATTGATGTCTGACACTGGAATACACGTACAGAGTGTTACAGTTTTTAATCGACAAACTTAACCAACATACTTAAAAATAAGAAAAAGATGTTATATTATGTGACGAGTCTGGGGACCGAATACTCCGAGTACGATTTTTTTGAGATTTTTCTTTTACGTGTATTATTGTTCAAAAATAATATATTATAATAAAAAACATAATATAGTATACTGTAAGAATATGTAACATTCTTAAAGAGGGAAGTTTTAAAACTTGACAATTTCAGTTTTGGAATTTTGGAAATTTGGGAATTTGGAAATTTGAAAATATGAAATTTGGGAAGTTGGGTACTGGGGAATTTGGAATTATGAAATTTGGGAATTGGGGAATTGGGGAATATGGAAATTTTGGAAATTTGGGAATTTATGAATTGGGGAATTTGGAAATTTGGAAATTTGTATATTGGGGAATTTGGAAATTTTTAAATTTGAAATTTGGAAATTTGTATATTGGGGAATTTGGAAATGTTTAAATTTGAAATTTGGAAATTTGTATATTGGGGAATTTGGAAATTTGAAAATATGAAATTTGGGAATTTGGGAATTGGGGAATTTTGATATTGAGGAATTTGGAATTGGAGAATATGGAATTGGAGAATTTCTAAATTGGGAAACTTGAAAATTTGAAAATTTGGAATTTTATAAAATCCGAAAATATGAAATATAAAATTTGAATTTCTTAAAAATGAAGAAACACAAAATCTTTTATTTTAAATAACTATCCTACCCTCAAACAAAATACAGAATATGAAATACATGTGATTCTAGAATAAAACAGTTACACATTTCAAAATCCCTATAAAATATTGTATACCCTATATGTTATACTTGTATATCTCCATAAAGAACGACAAAACTTTTTGGCCAATCCCATATTTCAACCGAACGTTCTTCTGTTTGTACCGACACCGTACATCATGCATCACACGTGTCATAACGTAGTCGATTGCATATTGACTTGACCGTGTAATTAGTATAAACGCTGATACAACGGCGCCATGTAGTTTGCAGCACACATGTGTACACGACCGACGGTAATTAGCGATAATTGTCAGAGTCGGTATTAAGCATCGGTCGAACGACTGGTAAGTCGGGGTTACTATTAGCCGATAGGGTTTGTTACGTACAGACCCAAAGTAATGAACAAGAAAATGTGTTCATAGCATAAAATTAATGAACCGTTTATTGGACTAAAACTCGCTCCAGGGATACATTAAATTAGATTTTTTTTCTTGAAAGATTAAGAGAGAACAGCATCGCATTGATCTTAAAAATGTATTTCTTTTTGCTATGAAGTTACTGAAACATGTTATGCTTAAAATATTTCATATATGTTTATTGTATATACCTATTTTCATGTAACGAAAGGTAATTTTAAGTTATGAAAGATAACTTTATTTAGTGATTTTGCTTTATACTGAAAAATTGGTTCATTTTTTTATTAACAAGATTTTTGCAAATTTTCGGAATTAATAAAAGTTGAAATTTAAGTATATCAATGTTTGTCTTGACAAATTTCTACACTTGCAGATTACCATATTTGGAAATTTTTGGATTATCAAATTTGTCAATTATTAAACCACCAAAGTTCTAAATTTGTAAATTTCCAAATTCTCAAATTTCTAATTTCTAATCTACTAAATAATAAATTTTAATTTTGAAAAATTGAAAAATTGAGAAAATAAAAAATTGAAAAAATTGAAAAATTGTAAAATTGTAAAATTGTAAAATTGTAAAATTGTAAAATTGTAAAATTGTAAAATTGTAAAATGGAAAGCTTGAAAAATGTGAAAAATGAAAAACTAGAAATTTGAAAAATTGAAAAACAGAAAATTTAAAAAATTGACAAACTGAAAAATTTAAAAATTCTAAATTTCCAAATCCCCAAATCTCCAAATCTCCAAATTAATAATTTTTCACACTTCTATACATCAAAATGTCCAAATTTCTATATGTATAAATTCCAACATTCCTACATTTCCAATTTTCCAAACTCCTAAATCCCAAAATTGTAAAATCTCCAAATATCGAAATTTTTTAAATCTCAAATCTTAAAATATCAGAATCACTAAATTTCTAAATTCTGGATCTTCTAAATGAACAAATCTCCAAACCTTAAATCGGACGATTTAAGGATCCGGTTATGTTTTCTGTGCGAACAAAAGGTCCTTACTATAAGAGCAGCAATGCGGAGGCAATAAAAACAATAAACCCAGTTCTCAAGCAATTTATCGACAATATACTTTTTCTCGCTGCAAGTACTGCTGATATAATGCACCGTAGTTAATCAAATTGATATCTAGCCTTATCATGATACGTGTTTCCTCTAACGGTACTTGACTGTTGCGTTTCTCGTGAAACGGAAAGGGCACCATCGGACTGGAAATATTTAATGGCTGTTGTCGATTCGATTGTTTCGCTACGATTATCGCGGTAAAATAAATTTGTTCGCGATCGATAGATAATTGTTTTGCAGTGCATTCAATATACGTACATTGTAGACGATAAAACACGTAACATGATCGATTTAACTAGTTTCTAAATTATATTCCATGAGAGGCTGCTTAGAAAAATTATTTAGGTTGGGCACAGAATACTGAAAGCGACATTCCGTATCGGTTAAATGTATAAAATCTCATTAAAATGTTTATTTTCATCATTTTTATTAGTTAGTCAATTATAAAATAAAAAAGTTTTGATATTTGAAAATTTGGGCATTTGTGAAATTGGGAATTCAAAGGTGCAAGAATTTTTGTATCTTAGAATTGAAGAATTGATGAATTGAAGAATTGCAGAATTGACGAATTGCAGAATTGAATAATTGAATAATTGAATAATTGAATAATTGAATAATTGAAGAATTGAAGAATCTAAGAATTGAAGAATCTAAGAATTGAAGAATCTAAGAATTGAAGAATTGAAGAATTGAAGAATTGAAGAATTGAAGAATTGAAGAATTGAAGAATTGAAGAATTGAAGAATTGAAGAATTGAAGAATTGAAGAATTGAAGAATTGAAGAATTGAAGAATTGAAGAATTGAAGAATTGAAGAATTGAAGAATTGAAGAATTGAAGAATTGAAGAATGGAAGAATTGAAAAAGCGCAGAAGAATTTAAAACAGAATTGAAAATCTAAAATTTGAAATTTGACCAGAAACGTGAGAAAATTGGAAAATTGGGGATTTCACAGAAAAATTCAAAGCTTTCTTCGATTTTAATACCAAGAGTTAAAATGTTACATTCTTGAGACAGTTGAGGGAAAAAATACTGGTGTTTCAAAAAAGGTATTTACTGATATTTTCAGAACTTCAGATTGAAGCTAATTTGGTGTCGTTTCATACACAAGTGTTAAAAGTTACAATAAATGATTGCTTACTTTATGTTTAATAAATTTGTCTATTAGAAATGAGCTGTTTTTGCTTTGTCCGACTAAGAAGAGTGAATGTAAATTAACATGTCTTATCTGTAGAAAATGCTAATGCGATGCGTTCTTTTTCATGTAAATGTAATCGTATGATTGAAGATAAAAATCTTGTTAAGAATTAGCTCACTTAATAGGTTACAAAGCAAAATACGTTTTTGTTCTTCAAATTTATTCTTCATTCAGAAACGGAACACTTTAATGCGTTTATTTCCTGACCTAAACATTCATTCATTCATTCTAAACAAATTTATAGACATGAATGGTAAAAATATTCTATATAATTTGGCTGTTAATTATTAGTACAACAAACGAAGGAGATTCGGAAACTTTAGGTCCCAGATTCTCTAATTTCTTAATTTTCAAATTCTTGTCAGGATTTTTTTCAGCTAAATCTTAAAAACTCTAGGTCTAATAGTAGTTAATTATTTTTAGCACCTTTTTCCTGGAATTAAACTCGTTTTTGCTTACTATCGATTTGCTTGCAAATATTAATGAATTATCTTCGTAACACACTTTCTAACATAAGTGAAACATATCGATTCGAATAATCAGGTGACGCTGACACGACGAATGTAAGGAATTTGTTAAAATATCAAAGGATAACATTATGTTCGAACACCGTGTCAAATTCAATGACATTCTGTCACATTTCACGGTGATCAGCTAATTTCGAAAACTACGCCTCGCAAATGTAATCAATTCTACGTGTTAACGGGATAAAACTAACGAAGATTAGAAATAAGTGCGTACTGAATTCTCATTTTCTGAAAAATTTGATTATGTCCTTAACATAAATTTCCCAATTTCCAAATTTCCCAATTCCCAAATTTCCCAATTCCCAAATTTCCCAATTCCAAAACTTCCCAATTCCCAAATTTCCCAAATCTCCAAATCTCCCAATTTCCCACTTCCCCAATTTTCAAATTTTCAAATTTGCCAATTTCCAAATTTCCCAATTCCCAAATTTCCAAATCTCCCAATTTCCCAATTCCC
The DNA here is from genome assembly GCA_945859555.1 of Megachile ligniseca. NCBI lineage: Eukaryota > Metazoa > Arthropoda > Insecta > Hymenoptera > Megachilidae > Megachile > Megachile ligniseca. The sequence goes on from OX243792.1 coordinate 7,038,723, forward strand.
AAATTTCCAAATCTCCCAATTTCCCAATTCCCAAATTTCCAAATCTCCCAATTTCCCAATTCCCAAATTTCCCAATTTTCAAATTTCCCAATTCCCAAATTTCCCAATTCCCAAATTTCTCAATTCCCAAATTTCCAAATTCTCAAATTTCCCAATTCCCAAATTTCCCAATTCCCAAATTTCCCAATTCCCAAATTTCCCAATTCCCAAATTTCCCAATTTTCAAATTTCCCAATTCCCAAATTTCCCAATTCCCAAATTTCTCAATTCCCAAATTTCCCAATTCCCAAATTTCCAAATTCTCAAATTTCCCAATTCCCAAATTTCCCAATTCCCAAATTTCCCAATTCCCAAATTTCCCAATTCCCAAATTTCCCAAATTTCCCAAATCTCCAAATTTCCAAGTATAAGAGTAAATCTGGTTCCTTAATGACCAAGCATTCGTAAAACATCAAGTACCGAATATTGAGGATATAAATCGTTTATTACTATTGTAAGATATGATATTTTGAAAGAAGTGCAAGTCCACCATTGAAAAAATGAAGATAATAAATAAAACTTAATATGATATTATCTGGAAGCAATCTATAGTAAAAATAATTGATGTTCTTTAATATATTTGGCCGATGGTTTGAACGATCTGTATTGCAAATATGTTTATTTTGAAATAGGTTCACCTTAGGTTAAAATTATTTTTGCCGAACATTTTATAATCTAACCTAACCTAAACCATTATCTAACAAAAATACAGAATTTGTAATAAAATACAAGAAATTTGCTTATTAATGCTTAGTAATATTTTAAAATTTATTGAAATACAAACTCTTAAATATGTTACAATAATAAAAAATGGATTTGCACCACTGTCAAAATGAAAGCATGAATGAAATATTATCGAGAAATGTTGCTTTTTAATTAATTGATTTTACATGTTTTCTTATCCGAGTCTCGAGAGTTTAATCGCGAAAAAAGTGCAACGTTTCGAATCCTCGAAACTCGAAACTTTCTTGTGTTTCGAGGGATTACGAGGTTTCACGTTTGATGCTTAACAAAAATTCGAACACCTTCAAACGTTTCTGCTCGCAGGATCTTGACGTGTAAGATGCAACAGAAGCAATGATAAGCGAAACATTTAACGCCGGCTACCTGATTCTTGAGGAATCTGATGACTTGATGAGAATGTTGTAAGTCGAACCCCTACTGCTGCTGTGACGTAAGAAAAATTGAAAAATTCTGAAATTCTGAATTTTAAAATCGCTGAACTTTTCAATTTTCACATCTGTCAATCTGCAAATTTCTAAATCTCCAAATCTTCAAATCTCCAAATCTCCAAATCTCCAAATCTCAAAATCTTCAAATTTCCAAATTTCCCAATTCCTAAATTTATTAATTCTCCAATTTCTTAATTTCAAACTTCTCCAATTTCCAATTTCCCAATTCCCAAATTTACCAATTACCAAATTTTCCAATTTCCAATTTCCCAATTCCCAAATTTCCCAATTACCAAATTTTCCTATTTCCAATTGTCCAATTCCAAAATTTCCCAATTCTCCAATTTCTTAATTCCAAAATTTCCCAATTTCCAATTTCCTAATTTACAAAATTCCCAATTCTCAAATTTCCCAATTACCATATTTTCCAATTTCCAATTTCCCAATTACCAAATTTTCCAATTTCCAAAATTTCCCAATTTCCAATTTCCCAATTCACAAATTTCCCAATTCTCCAATTTCTTAATTCCAAAATTTCCCAATTTCCAATTTCCTAATTTACAAAATTCCCAATTCTCAAATTTCCCAATTACCATATTTTCCAATTTCCAATTTCCCAATTACCAAATTTTCCAATTTCCAATTTCCCAATTCACAAATTTTCCAATTTCCCAATTATTAAATTTTCCAATTTCCAATTGTCTAATTCGCCAATATCTTAATTGCCAAAACCGAAAACCCCAAAAACTCCAGAGCTCAAGAACGAAGAAATTGAAAAAGAACTGAATTGGAAAAAGTAGTGAAAAATTATAAAGTTTAGATATGTACCCTTATCGAAAGGAAGCATACGTTACAGTCGAAGATAAGATTATAATTCAGTCGAGCTAATTTTTTCTCTCGCATGTCGTTCACGCAAAAGAACTGTTCGCAGCTATGAAGACCGATACTTTTCCTTGCGACTGGCTACTTCCTTTATTTTCTCTCAGACATCCGGTCGGCGCGTTCGCGATTTCCGGAAGCGAGTAAGGTGAGAGGCGAGCGAGTTTCATTCACAAAGGCTTAGCTAGCGTGTTGCGTACAAATTGCGTGGATCACGTGCTCGTTATGCACACGTGAGCCGGGAATTTTGAAGAACGTAATACGGGGTGTCTGCGTTAAATAGCTGCAGACCTCTTATTCCTTAATTACTCGTGGCACAAAATTATTTTAAGAAAATTTATTTAACGGGAATAATTAGTTATTCATTTAGTTGGACCAATTATTTATTTTTTAGTTATTCATTAGCAAAATTGTCAAATTCCTGAAATTTCTAAATTTCCAAATTCTCCAATTTCCAAATTCCCAAATTCCCAAATTTCCAAATCCCAAATTCTCAAATTTCCAAGTCTTTAATTCTCCAAATCAACAAATCTCTATATTTTCAAATCTCCAAATCTTCAAATCTCCAAATCTCCAAATCTCCAAATCTTTATATTTCCAAATATCCAAATCTTCAAATCTTCAAATCTTCAAATCTCCAAATCTCCAAATTTTCAAATCTCCAAATCTCCAAATCTCCAAATTTCAATAAAAAAATAAAATATTTTTCCACAACCTTCAGCTTTAGTCAAATTTTTAAAAACACCATCATTTCACTGATGACTATTTGAAAAAAATAACAAAAAATATTTTCATAACAATTATCTACGTTATTGTTTATCAATGAAACCAAAATTTTGCACTTTTAATTTTCTTATAAAAAAGTATTCAGCTTTTCTGACAAATAGACTTTTGTAGAGAAAATTATGTATAGAATTGTGTATGTATAGAATTTTGTAGTTGAAAATTATGTATAGAATTACTCAGAAATGATTAAACATTGAATTTTCTGTTTAGATTAATTTAGACATTTATAGCACACATCTATTATTAAAGTAGTGTATTTTTTAATAGAATTTGCAATCTGTAATTACTGTTTGAATATCAGTTCATCTACTGAGATTGATATCAACATAACACACTTTGCATAGGTTGATAATTGCATCTTATTTTGCATACTCAATTATGATTAATTTAATATGAAAATGTAGTTGTATTTACATAATATTAAACACATAGCCGGAAAGATTCTTGTTTTTCTTCTGTTCTATTTTCTGTAACAGATAATACATACAGTGAGGAGCAGAAACGAATTAATAATAATGATTCTTCAGAAAATTATTGGTTTTTGTAGCTCAGCATTATTTAATAGAAAATTATTGAATGTCAGAATTATTTAATATAAAATTATTGAATGTCAGAATTATTTAATATAAAATTATTTAATGTCAAAATTATTTGTTACAATTATACTTAAGAAAAGTAGAGTTAACTTGCTTTTTATATGCTAGTTATATTTTACTTTTAAGGTATACAAATACTTTTAGTAGATACATTTAGTGTATATTTATACACTGTATATGTATTTTGACTAGTTATTTTTACTTCGAAATATCAATGTTTATTTGAAAATATGACTAATTTAAGGCTGGTAAAATTATAGAGCAGCAGGAATCGGTATCTTAAAAATATCGGTGAAAGAACAGAATCAAAATATTGTAACAGAGAAACTGTGTTCTAATGAATAAACAATAAATTAATTACTTTTTGAACTAAAATAGTTGCATGGTATATAGACTGAGCTTTTACTATTCTGAATTAATGTATAGATCAGAAATAATTGTCTTAAAAAATTTATTTTATTGACCCAGTTTTGCTGATTATATTATACTAATAAAAATACGTAAAAAGACCCTCAAACCTTATCACTTTCCCCTTTATATAGAAATGGAAGTGTAAAAAATTAATACTGTTCAAATTAAGTGAATAATTAAGTATGAAAGTTGAATAAATAATTCAGTATGAAAGTCGAATAAATAATTAACTGTTGAGATTGAATAAATAATGAATTGCTCACATTGGAAAAATAATTAATCCTTCAGATTGAATAAATAACTAATTGCTCACATTGGAAAAATAATTAATTATTCGAATTAAATAATGAATCATTCAAATAGAAGAAATAATTAATTGTACAAATTAGAAAAGTAATTCATTATCTAAGCTAACTACATAATTGTTCGAAGTGACTAAATTATTGCTTTTAATAAAATTAATTATTAATTAATTATTCACATGGAAGAAATAATTAAGACTCGAGTAAATAATTAACCAAATTCAAAAAATTATTGTATAAGCTGAATGACTAACTGTTCAAATTGGCTAACTATTTAATTGTTCTAATTGAATAAACAATTTACCGTTCGAACTGAATAAATGATTAATTATTCGAGTTGAATAAATAATTAATTGTTCACACTGAACGAGGAATTAGTTATTCAAGTTGAATAAATAATTGTTCAATTTGAATACATAAATAATTGTTCCAGTTGAATGAATAACTGAAAAATAAATAATTGATCCAACTGAATGAATAATGAATTATTCATGTTAAATAAATAATAGTTTATCGTTCATCTCGTAGAATTTGGCAGTTGGGAATTTGAGAATTTGAAAATTTGGTAATTGGGGAATTTGGGAATTTAGGAATTTGGGAATTAGAGAATTTGGAAATTTGGGATTTGGAAATTTAGGAATTTTGGGAATTTAAGGATTTGAGAATTTGGGAATTTGATAATTTGAGAATTTGGAAATTTGGAATTTGGAAATTTAGAAATTTGGGAATTTGGGTTTTGGAAATTTGGGATTTGGAAATTTAGGAATTTGGGAATTTGGGTTTTGGAAATTTGGGATTTGGAAATTTAGGAATTTGGGAATTTGGTAATTTGGAAATTTGGGAATTTGGGTTTTGGAAATTTGGGATTTGGAAATTTAGGAATTTGGGAATTTGGTAATTTGGTAATTTGGTAATTTGGAAATTTGGAAATTTGGGAATTTGGGAATTTGGGTTTTGGAAATTTGGGATTTGGAAATTTAGGAATTTGGGAATTTGGGTTTTGGAAATTTGGGATTTGGAAATTTAGGAATTTGGGAATTTGGTAATTTGGTAATTTGGAAATTTGGAAATTTGGAAATTTGGAAATTTGGAAATTTGGAAATTTGGAAATTTGGAAATTTGGAAATTTGGAAATTTGGAAATTTGGAAATTTGGAAATTTAAGGATTTGAGAATTTGGGGATTGGGGAATTGGGGAATTGGGAATTGGGGAATTTAGGAATTTGGTAATTAGATAATTTGAGGATTTGATATATTTGTACAAATTCTTCCGTTTAAGCCCAAATGAGTCTTTATCTCGCGTTCAATAAATAAACCTAAATATTTCACAACAAAATTTACCATTTACGTAATGTACCCATCATCAGCCATTAAATCTATTTCTCGATTTCACGAGAATCGAGATCTGTTTCAAGTATCACGCGATCAGTCCGCAAAATTCCGGTTTTAATTAAGTCATTGACAACACGGAGTAAAATGACGAACAGTCCGCAGCTTTACGTTGACAACTCACTGATTAACATCTTCACTTAAGACTAACCGACCGCATCAAGTTGTAAATGAAAAAAAAAAAAATGCTTTTCACGCGAGCAACTTCGAACGGTCTGCCGAGCATGAAGCGGGAACTTAACGAAAACAAAAGAAAAACGAAGGATAAATCCTTGAACCGAGAGACCGGCTCGCGTGATATAAAGCACTTACTGATATAACTCGTGCACTTACGTGTTGGACTTAATCCGCTGCTCGTTGTATCGTCGATGAAAGTCAAGCAGTTCCTGCACCAGACCGGTCTCCATCATGGCATCGACCCTACTTTCCAGCCGTTCTTCAAGGACTTTCTGCAAGAATTTCGATGAAAGAGGGCTCGAATTAATTAACAGCTGTGCTCAACGGCATTGCCTATTAACAAATATTTTTATTTCGCATTTTGGGAAGTTTCACTCGGTTAGTAGTTCACGTATTTACAAATATCGAAATTTAACCTCGTGGCAGAGATTATGACAAGAGGGTACATTTAGACGGAAATAAAATAGTAGAGACGATTTAAGTGATTGTGATAAATCGAGGTGGATTTAATTTGGATTATTTGTACTTTGGAAAATGTACATAGGCTAGTGTAGCGTTTGGTTAACATGTTTGATTTGTAACCTTTTTTTGTACTTGTTTTTTTACGACAAGCTAGAGTAGTGATAGAATTATCGTGTTTCCTAGATTGCTAGAGATCTAAATCTATAGATTTTCAGATTTCAAAATTTTAAGATTACAAGATTTCAAGATTTCAAGATTTCAAGATTTCAAAATTTCTAAATTCCTAAATTCCTAAATTTCTCAAATTTTAATATTCTAAATTTTCAAAATTATAAATCACTAAATCACTAAATCACTAAATCACTAAATCACTAAATCACTAAATCACTAAATCACTAAATCACTAAATCACTAAATCACTAAATCACTAAATCACTAAATCACTAAATCACTAAATCACTAAATCACTAAATCACTAAATCACTAAATCACTAAATCACTAAATCACTAAATCACTAAATCACTAAATCACTAAATTAACTAATATAAGTGCCAAGTATAGCAATGTTATGATGAATTGTACGATTAAACAAAGTGCCATATTTCTAATAAAAAAATGTCTAAAATTTAAAGACTGCAAATGTTAAATAAATCTAAATTCTCATTCATCCAATATATTTCCCACATTTTAATTTTTATTTGATCCATCCGTAAATAATGAATAATTGCCGTGTAAACAGTGACCTTTTTGCTTCAAAGTGTCGCCAGTTTATTTGTTAATCAAACGAAAAAAGTCCTACGTAGGCCGACAGTCAACTTGTGTGGGCGACTTAATGTGTTTCTAATGTTCCTACGAAGATATTGCAAAAGCACTGCAGATTTCTAGTGTTTAGACATTTTGATGTTGACTTACTATCAAAATTTGCATAGAAAATTCAAAAAATTAGAGGTTAAAAGGGTATTTCAGTTACGATCATTAAAATTCAATTTAGTTTCACATGCAATATTTCTTTCGTTATCCTATTTTTATAAAAATAGTAAATTATTTCCAAGTTTTGGAAATCTCTGAATTTCCAAATCCTAAATTCACAAATTTTCAAATCTTCAAATTCCCTAATTACCAAATCCTTAAATTTCCAAATTTCCAAATTTCCAAATTTCCAAATTACCAAATTCCCAAATTCCTAAATTCCCAAATTCTTAAATTTCCAATTCCTAAATTCCCAAATTCCTAAATTTCCAAATCCCAAATTTCCAAATCCCAAATTTCCAAAACCCAAATTCCCAATTTCCAAATTTCCAAATTCTGAAATTATCAAATTCCCAAATTCTCAAATCCTTAAATTCCCAAAATTCCTAAATTTCCAAATCCCAAATTTCCAAAACCCAAATTCCCAAATTCCTAAATTTCCAAATCCCAAATTTCCAAAACATAAATTCCCAAATTCCTAAATTTCCAAATCCCAAATTTCCAAAACCCAAATTCCCAAATTCTCTAATTCCCAAATTCCTAAATTTCCAAATCCCAAATTTCCAAAACCCAAATTCCCAAATTCCTAAATTTCCAAATCCCAAATTTCCAAATCCCAAATTTCCAAAACCCAAATTCCCAAATTCCTAAATTTCCAAATCCCAAATTTCCAAAACCCAAATTCCCAAATTCCTAAATTTCCAAATCCCAAATTCTCAAATTCTCAAATCCATAAATTCCCACAATTTCTAAATTTCCAAATTCAAAACTCCCAAAATTTCTAAATTACCAAATCTTGAATTTCCAAATTTTCAAACACTAATTTTTAATTCCTCAAATTCCCAAATTCCTAAATTCCCAAAATCCCAAATTCCTAAATTCCAAATCCTTGAATCCCCATCGCTAAAATCCATAATTCCCCAATTAAAAAACTGCCCAAATCGTTTTCACGAACCAGACCCAAATGAAATTGTACACAGAAAAAATATACAAACTTTCTCATATATTTGCAGTTAATGATCATTAAAAAATTCTCATCGCAATATTTTCTACGTTATTTAATAGCTATTTAATAGATATTACAACCCTGCAAAAAAGTATATAAAAGATAAACGAAATCGTGACCTTTTCCCCATTTCTCGGTATTCCCGTCATCAAAATATCTTCAGTGTGTTAACACCGTGCTCTGACAAATATATCGGTGAATGACACGTTTCCTTTTCCTTTTTTTTTACTTGCGAACCGAGGCACGTCGAAACGGTTTATCGCCTCCGATACGACATGCCTAAATCATTCAGAGATTCTGCATGACCACAATTTCAAGGCCACGGGCCTCTCCCAAATCGTTTTAGCTATTAGCGTGTACATAACAAGCGGAATGGAGAAAGAAAGGAGATTAGTTTGAAAACCTGTTGGAGGCCACCGAGGACGATGACCATTCCCTTTTTTTTCAAATGGTACAGCCTTCGGATTCTATCACAAGATTCATTGATGTAAAAATTCTTGTCAATGACATTACCTATGAAATTTTTGATATTCCTTTCTGGGTTAGATTTGTGTTCTGAGTTCGGGGATTTAAAGGTTTAATATTTTAATTACCAGATTGTGGGTTCTTGCTTAACAATTTTACTTCTAACCAGAATTTGAAGATTTGGGATTTTGAGAATTTAGGAATTTGGGAATTTGGGAATTGGGGAATTTGGAGATTTACAGATTTAAGGATTTGGAAATTTTGGGAATTGGGAAATTAGGGAATTAGGGAATTTGGGAATTTAGGAATTTAGAGATTTAAGGATTTGGAAATTTAGGAATTTGGGACTTAGAAAATTTGGGAATTTGAATATTTAGGAATTTAGAAATTCAGGTATTACTCAATTTTGGTTTTTGAGAATTTGAGTATACAGAAATGTGGAGATTTGAAAATTTGTAATTTAGAAATTTGTAAGTTTTACAATGTGAGAATTTGAAAATTGAAAAATTATCAACTTCTCAGATTAAAAAGTTTGAGGATCTAGAAATGTTGCAATTTGATCATACAGTATAACAAATTATAATTTTGTCATTTGATATGCATACTCACATATGAATCACACAATTGCACAGAATCATTGTATGTTCTGATTATGTACAATAACCAGTGTATTCATAGTAAATACTAGAAGAACAATATTCAAAGAAGTTCATTAAAAAGTATTCTAACCTCGAAAATATAAGAAAAATAATTTATATATCATAAATATTTGTATACATTATTCAAAACTAACTTAAAAATCGACTTAATATTGTACTAATTTTGCGTGTCTTCAAGAATCGCCTACTTTTTATTACTGAAAATTTTAATAAGGAAGAAATATTTCAGTATCTTCATTAATGAATTATGTATCTTTCAAGTTATTACCTGCAATTAAAAGTATTTCGAGAGCACAAAATCGTTTAGTATAATTAAATTTTAACTACTCTGTTTCGTAATGTGCTAATTAATTTTGATATTTCATGTAAGTTGGCAAGACGTTTATATCAATCTCGATCTTCATCATTTCCACCAATTTATAATTCCCTCGCAATTATGAATTTACGACGAAAACTAATAAAAGGATCATAAACGAACGATTTTAAAAGCAATCAAATAATCCAGTTGGCCATAAACTGATCATCAGATGGTGTTCCACTTAATATTTATTACTTTGTCACAATTATGATATTCTGCCATAGAATATTCGAGAGATCGAACGATCATCGATTTCCCTTTGCTAAATATGCACGATTTCGAAAGATACAGTTACGTGATTAGAAATTCCGATAAGACGAGTAAATTGAACTCGTACAAACATTAGAAGCTAACAAGCCGAGGGTTTCACAAAACAGTTACACAAAAGGTAGAAAGTGTATGCCCAAAAGTTAGCATTGCCCTGTCGAAGACAAACATTCATTCTCATCCTCCCTTTTTCATTAATAGAAGACATCGTTCCGTAGCTACAGGAACCATCTTCTACATAAATGAACGTGATAAATTGTTAATTTTTAAAATTATCTGAGAGAAATTAAAAAAACTTCTGGCATTCTCTAAGATACTCAGGACCTGTATTTTTTATTTTATTTATTAAAGATTTACAGTATTATAGTATTAACATAACACATGTTAATATCAAACACAAAAATAATAGCACAAATAGTAGTCAATGATTGAGCAGCCATTTTGAACCATTTGCAGTCATTTTGTTTTAGTATAGCTAGATAACCTCTTAATTTTATGACGTGAGTTGAACTTCCATTAGTCATAGGAGTAATAACATTATTTATAATTACATTGATGGTTAGTCACTGCCATAATGAACAGAGATACCTTCTCGTCCACTTTATGTTTACGACATATTACAAACATATTTCTCATAGCCTTAACGGCGTAGAGTCGCACTGTACGGCCATCTTGTTCACATTGGCATCTGTCTCAAACACCTTCCAAAATTCGACTTTATTAAACATATTGCTGTCGAAAAATACCTTACTGTGGTGAAGTCTACTGGTGCTGTACTCGTCAAAACATCATTTTTGCAGTCATCGAGCCTCATAGTCGAATTTACGAAATCGACTTGTCTCTCTCGTACACGCGATGCGCGAGATGGCTCCACGCCGTTAAATCACTGGGTCTCAAAGTTTTTTAAGAACACTGACACACTCAGAACGCTGTACTAGCAACTAATTAGACCTATTTTAGAATACGGAGGTATAATCTGGTTTCCGTACTGTGACTCTCATATTAATGATATTGAACGCGTAGAGCAGAAATTTTGAGGGCTTGCTTCCAAGCATAGTTGTCCCATGCCGTTTAATTCTCACGACTACGATTTAATTCTTAATAATCTAAAACCTCTAAACACTACACAGAAGAAAAATGCTCGACGTTATATTCTTCGTGAAATAATGAAAGGTATATCTTGTTCGATGATAATCATACTTTTCTTTTTGAATATACTCAATTTGCCGAAGAAACTACACTTTAATTGGTACCGAGCAACATCGCACCAATTACGGTTATTTTAGTTGCATAATCGAATTGGAAATTATGTTAACTCCGTTCATTATAATATTGATGTATTCAGAAACTCTGTAGCATCCTTGAAACACTCGTTCAATATTTAATTATGTTATATGTTCGTATTGATAAACCGCACATGTTTTACATTATATTACATTATATTTCTAATTATATTTTGTGCAAATGAAAATTAATTTTGGTTTTTAATTGCAGTTTATTGTAATTGATAATTGAAATTTAATTTTTAATTAAAGTTTATGTAAATCATATTCTCGTTTAAAAATTAAATTTTTTCTTTTAATTATAACCTGAATTTTAATTGTCAATAGAGTTAAAATTTCTATTGTGATTTCTGTCACTATGTCTCATCTGCCATTTCTAAGTTCGTTTTTAAAACCATCTCTATTATTAACAAGAATGATGAATAATAATCTTAAACTGTAATAAATTAATATTATACATAATCGTTTTATTTATCAAATTTGGACACAATTAAATTAATACGTCTTATATCATGTTACGAATTAATGTTAACTAAATTTTGAAATATTAATTTGCTCAATTGCAACTCATCATCGTTTAAAAGAGGTTGAAGCTACTTAATGACAGCTTTTAACGAGTATCAATAAAATTGAAAAATGACAGGATAAGTGGCGCAGTAATTATACAGCACACGTTTCTAGATGTGAAATTTCATTGGTACAAAAAAAGGTTAATGAATGCGTGGAAGATTCAGACATAATACAGTTAACGACTCAAACCCAGAGATTATAATAGAAGTTGCTGAATGCTTTTTATATCGAATACATTTTAACTGATTTCAGTAAAAAGTTGAGTTGGATTGTTTCATGACAATTGTGAAGAACACCTTAATAAAAAAATTTCGCTGTCATTAAATAGTACTTAGAAATATTACTTGAAAGATTGGATTATTAATTATTAAATATATTGATACATTAATTGTATTAATTATCAAGTATTGTCAGGATAAATTATTACTTGATTGCGAGTCATAGAACATGAACCCGTAATGATTGATGTACAATAACAATTGTGAGAGATGAAAATCCATACGCAGTGTATGTCAACAGTTGAATTATTCGAAAACTGACGGCAGCCAAAGAAAAATCCTCGTTCACAAAGGTTATACGGGAAAATAACAGTTATTGTCTAATGGTAGAGTTTTTTGCAAGATCAGTTTCAGAATTACGAAGGTTACCTTCACTTTTTATTACGTATCGTATAACGTGGCCTACTAATTACGTTTGTCAAACGCAGAATATTATTATTAACAAAGCAGATATTCAAACGAACCCTCTCTGTTAGTTTCAGCGCGAAACAAGAAAACAGAGAAACGAACGCATAATCGTAGTTTTTCTATAATTGAAGATTATTTTATAATTTTTTAATCGGACTTCGTACGTTTATCGTAAATTTTTTATTCTTTTACAGTTGCGTCAGTGAGAGTTACCTAATTGCTACTTTACGACTAATAATGTCAAAATATTATTTAAGATGTATTTAAGAAACCTTGATTATGTTAATTGTAAGATATGACTGTATTAAAAATATGAGACAGGTTTGTTACACTTGAACTGTACATTGCAACACGTGTGTGACATGATATGAGGAAAGGGGTTAATTACAAATAAACACTCTTTAGCATATGATGCTGTGTTCCAAGATGACGATGAATGAATATAACGTTAGATTCTGAAAATAATTGAAATGATTCAGTTTTGTAAAAATCAAGATACTTTGTAAATCAATTAAAGACAATTATTGTAATTTTTTATCATTAAACACAATTAAACCTTTACGAATTTCAGCTAACCACATTTCCAATGTTTGACATTCGATTTACGGATATTTAATGTCCACTTATTGAAATTAAAACTAAACTATGAAAATGAATAAATAATTTATGATTCTTTATCTCGATGAAAAGAACAAAAGCTTCTTAATAATGTTCGTACTTTAATAAGAAATCTAAGACCCGCCATTTTGACGGGTTCCGTAAATCTAGCGTCTTAATGCGTTATGTTATGCCGTAATAATGAAAGAAAAAGCGTAAAGAATGGTGTGTTATCCTAAAATCGTCGTGTGTAACGAGGTAAGCACGCGAAACAGTTGTTTTAAACGACGGCGAACCGTTCTCACGCTCGTTCACGGCTAAAACGCGACCTCCGCAACCCGTTTCGGCCGCGTTCACTTTAAGCCGCATTTAAATGCCGGCGATTTGCACACGTGCGCCTCCACGGTTCATTCATGGGCGTCAATGACGCAAGATTCCAACCCGAGTTTGTATTTGATGACCACACCGTACGTACGCTCACGTACAATGACTCTTATTTATTGATTTCTCAACTATGTAAATATGGTTCAATCAGCTGATCGACGATGCTGTGAGATTTAATACTAACGTCGAATTTTCTGCAATTTTATCGCAATATCACTTAAATTGTAGTTAAAAATCGGTATGATAAAAACCGATGGAAAATTGCTTCGAGCAACCTCTTGAATTTTTTAGCTCAAACTTTTGGATAATTTTTCTAGCTTTTTAGAGGGGGGGAGTGAAAAAGAAATTCCTTCGGAGTTACTTTAGTGTAGTACCTTACACATATACTGTCTCTGGCCATCGAATTAGGAACACGTACGAAAATTTCACTTTTATGGCTATTATGTCACATATGGAAAATCTTGGGTCATGCAAAATTATTGATAAATACGTAAAATTACTGTAAATTTATTGTAAATTTACTCATTTACAAATTGACAAGTTTAAATATTGGTAAATGACAATTTGTCAATTTAAAAATTAACGAATCTAAAAACTGACGAATTTCAAAATTGACTGATTAAATAATTAATAATACATAAATTGACAAATTGAGTATATGAGTATTGACTATACTCACTATATAGAGTTATAGTGATCATATAGTATTATACTGGCTATATAATTAAAGTAAAATGTCAAAAATGGAACTATACTGCTGCAAGCTGCTCTGCTTCCTTAATTTTATGCAAACCGTTTCGAAACTTTCTCCCTGTGCTGGTGTTTAAAGCGACTCGAAGTGCTTTATAATCTTTCATCGCGCCTTCTCGAAATTAAATATCAAGAAGAGTGCTTAATTGCAATTAAGATACAACTGTAATTACGCCAATCAGTCCGCACGCGAAGGGCAGCTGCTGGAACAAGTGGGCAATGTGAGCGCTTTCACGAAAATTTGTAGGTGTCCGAAGAATTTGACTCTGATGTGAGTACTAATGATCGACATTAGTACCTTTGAGATGTTCAATTGTGCTTCTTATTAATCTTTCGATGATGTCAGAGCAAATTACCCTGTTACAATGACTTAATTTTATTTTATGCAAAGCGAGAGGAAACTGAGGTATATTGGATCGTATAGTGCAGGGGTCAACAACCTTTCTGGAATTAAGAGCCATTTTTCCGATGTGATAAATTATTTTTTTAGAGTCAAATATAAGTACATACATCGGTATGTATTAGAAAAAATAATGTATCTGCTGTGAAACATTGATTGTGAAATCAAAACATTGTATACTAACAAAATAGCCCAATTATTTTTGTCAAAAAGTAGCATTAAAAGTAGTATTAATTATATTTAGTATTTCATGAGAAGTCTGAAAGAATGTTTCATTAAGTCCATAAAACTGTATAGTATAATTTTGTGTTTTTTAAATTTTCTCAAAACGAAAAGACAATCATTTGTCCACGTAATGAAATTAGGTCAATTCTGAACAGACACAGAGACAAAATTTTGAACGTTTTACAAAATCAGTGTTTCATTCAATTTTTAATCATGAACTCACGTAACTGCAAAGCTGGTCACTTGATTAATTTTCCTTCCGTATCTTAAATAACCAAGTCTTTTACCTTAGTTACACTTCTCATCTTAAAATAATCCAGACCCAAGAATCTCCCGCAATTCTCGCGCGTCATTGCTCTGCAATTGATGCCTAGATCGAGGAAACATACTGCCTTGGTTGCTAAAATAAAACCCGGCAACAGGCCGATCAGTTATAGCTACCCCGTTAAGAAAGTAGCAGTATGTCATCCGAAAATAGCCAATGTTCCAGCAGAGTTAGAAGGTCTTTTAAAGAATCACGCAAAGTGGAAAATAAAATGGGAGTATTGTCTAGTACTGCACAGTAAAGGTATAAAAATATCAGCAATATTTGAACTTTATTTCCAAGTTGAGTTCATTCTGAAAATGGAACAATCTGTCAGATATTTGAGGGTTTGCGTTTCAATAAATTTCAAAATTCACTAATAGATCAATTTTTTCAGTTTTGTTGTATGTTTAATGTATGTTTATCTAGGACGGTTTAACACATTGACTGCCACACTGAAGTAGTGTTTTAATTTTTAATAAATTTCACCAAATATTTTCGCAATATCTTGTTACATTTATTTTCCATAGATAATTTTCGAGTACAGAGAATCTTCGATTACGAAAGTCAACAATTTTTAATACTACACATGTTATTTAGTATAGAAACTCATGTATGGGTGAAGTGGCTGTCGATGTGTTAACTGCACAAAATAAAGGTTTCATAGCTGAATGGACTTTTTAATATTAATGAATTATTCTCATCGTTAATTAAACGGATATTTCAATTGTTCAGTTATTGTTTTTTAATTTCTTTCTTCAAGAATCGATAATATCGTTAACGGTAAATAAGTGACTAACTCTGATAAATATCAATAATATGGGAATGTTAAAGATAAGTGCATGACTATATAAACTTGATACGTATCAACAATATCGGAATGTTAACGATAAATACGTGACTATATAAACTTGAGAAGTAGCGATAATATCGGAATGTTAACGATAATGTCGTTTAATGTCCTTAAGGCATATAGAAGCTAACGTGGCTGAAGGGAACGCATAATAAATTTGTCATTCAAATATGTTTATTTTTATTAGAACTAATTACATGTAGTATGTTCACTTTTCAGAACGAGTTTGACTATTTTTAGACAAAATTCACGAATTTATTATTTTCTATATTTTTCATTTTTGTAATTCTCAAATGTATGTACATGTTTATGTAAATTAAAGAATTCGAGAAAGATTAGAAATTTTAGAAAATCATAAATTTGCACAATTAGAAATTTATAAATTGTAATTTTTGGATATTTGGAAATTTAAAAATTCGGTAAGTAAAAAGTTTGGATACTTTGTTGACAATTTAATAATTTAGTGAATAGAAGTTGAAAATTTCCAAATTTCCAAACCTAAAATCCTAATCAATATATTCAAATAACCAATAATTCAGTGAATAGAAGCAGTAGAAAATTTCCAAATTTCCAAACCTAAAATATCAATCAATATATCTAAATAACCAAGATTTGAGAAGAATATTAAGAAACGCGCGCAGGCAAAGCAAGGAACGCAGTTTACGTAACGAAGAAGACCAGTCCTCCGGTTTCAGCGTAGCTGACAGAAAGCAAGGGAACAGAAAGCTGAAACTAGAAAGCCTCGTTGCCGTCCAAATCGGGCCAAGGTCCCTCCAGAAGAAATAGAAGTGGAAGACGAGAAGGAATGTGAGCACGTGCGAATTTTCGCGACCCTGTTCGACAGTCGGTTTGATTCTAACGTCAACGCTAATACGAAATAATGGCAACTGGATCGTCCATTTGTAACGTGAAACTAGTCTATCAAACGGAATCACACGTCAGAGATTTTCTGCTTGTTTGTGAATGCCTGGAAACGAATGTCAATGTAACACGAGTAGGGAAATTGTTTATGATTAATGGTTATCTAGTTAATGGTTATTCTTTCAGCTTTAGATTGTCAAGCTGTCAGATTGTTAAATTGTCAAGTTGTGAAATTGTCAAAGTGTCAAATTGTTAAATTGTCAAATTGTCAAAGTGTCAAATTATGAAACTGTCAAATTTTCAGACTGTGAAATTGTCAGATTGTCAAGTTGACAAATTGTCAAATTGTGAAACTGTCAAATTGTCAAGTTGTCAAATTGTCAAATTTTCAGACTGTGAAATTGTCAGATTGTCAAGTTGACAAATTGTCAAATTGTGAAACTGTCAAACTGTCAGGTTGTCAAATTGTCAAAGTGTCAAATTGTCAAATTGTCAAATTGTCAAATTGTCAAATTTTCAGACTGTGAAATTGTCAGATTGTCAAGTTGACAAATTGTCAAATTGTGAAACTGTCAAATTGTCAAGTTGTCAAATTGTCAAAGTGTCAAATTGTCAAATTTTCAGACTGTGAAATTGTCAGATTGTCAAGTTGACAAATTGTCAAATTGTGAAACTGTCAAATTGTCAAAGTGTCAAATTGTCAAATTGTCAAATTTTCAGACTGTGAAATTGTCAGATTGTCAAGTTGACAAATTGTCAAATTGTGAAACTGTCAAATTGACAAGTTGTCAAATTGTCAAAGTGTCAAATTGTCAAATTGTCAAATTTTCAGACTGTGAAATTGTCAGATTGTCAAGTTGACAAATTGTCAAATTGTGAAACTGTCAAATTGTCAAAGTGTCAAATTGTCAAATTGTCAAATTTTCAGACTGTGAAATTGTCAGATTGTCAAGTTGACAAATTGTCAAATTGTGAAACTGTCAAATTGTCAAGTTGTTAAATTGTCAAATTGTCAAACTGTCAAATTTTCAGTCTGTGAAATTGCCAAATTGTCAAGTTGTCAGACTGTGAAATTGTCAGAGTATCAAGTAGTTAGATTGTCAAGTTGTTAGATTGACAAGCTGTCTGACTGTCAGATTGTCAGACTGTCAGATTATTAAATGTTCACTAAATTTGAAATGATGTTAAATGAAACCTTGTTCAAAGTTTCAAGTAATCAAATTTCCAAATTGAGAAATTATAAATGAATTCCCTTGCAGTCACAGTACTTCAGCACCACTCTAAATACATAAATATCCGTAGTCAGAATATTACTCGAAACTCAAACCACATCTTTTATCAAGTGTCACAAAGCCACACTACGATCTTGTCTCCGTTTCCTTCCGCCCTAGAAAAATGGAACTAGTGCCAAACCCCATACTGCGCCATACATCGTGGCATTTTGCTGATTAGATGCGTTCGCGATAAATTTAGATTTATTGCGTAGACCCGGCCGTACGAAACCGAGTTTTTTGTGATAGAGAACGTCTGGGCCGACCTTTCCTCGATTCAATGATCCCGTCTGAAGGTGAAAAAGTCAACGTCTCGGTTAGTTCTGATTTGGTAAACACGCGTGCATATGTTTCACGTGCACATACAGCTTCCACACGCGTGGGTGTGAACATTCGAATTCTTTTTTTGCCGTCAAGACAACTCCGTATTTCGCAGAAATCACGTGCTCGATGACCGAACACGATAACGAATCGACCGTGACATTATAATTTTTGCTCCGTCGCACGAATCAGTTTTAATTACTGAAACTATGAAACGGAATGAAAAAAATTGATTAAAACGATGGAAGGAAAAATTCACTGAATTTTTACAAATTATTAATGCCTTTTTAAACGGGGATTTGAAAGATGTTATATGTTGATAGAAGTTTTATTTAATTATTAGACTGACAATAATTATTAGAGGAAAAACAAATATTGTGAGTTCTTTGCTTGATAAATTATATTCTTATCATTATACTTGACCAAGAAAAAAATTGATGCAGAGTACATGTATATGTATATTCTATATGTACATGTATACATGTATATAGAAATAATACCAACCTAACCTAACAAATATATTTTTAAATTAAATCCATGATATTTTATTCCTATTATTATTTTTGATCAAGAAAAAAACTATATGTATATACAACCTTGTATTCTATATACATGTATATAGAAATAATATCAACCTAACCTGACCAATTTAGTTTTACATTAAATCCATATTATATTCTTAGAATTATTTTTGTTCAAGAAAAAAACTAATGCAGATTATACGTATATAATACCGTTACTGTAGGTTATACCATCTATAAATATAATAATTTTTATAATATGGCTGCAATTTGAGAATCCACCATTACAGTAATATAGAAAAATATAATAAACATGTTGAAATTCCAAAAAGACTACAAGGAATGCATAAATCGCAAACAAAATCGGTGCAAACGAACCGTTTTACGTGCACAGGTGAAATTTTCTAAGGTCTAACGTGTTGCGGTGTGTAATTTGCAGAAATGATTTTCGTGGAAAACCAGAATACGCCGACGGCGACGGCGTCGCTTTCGTGAGAATACTGTTGTACTCGTATCGACTACCAGGTCGGCAAAAATAGATAGCTAAAGGGAGAGAATAAAAAGAGACTAGAAACTTACTGAAACAAAAAAGGAACGAAAGGCTTTCAGGATTCGATAAACACCTGAAACACCGACTCAATTTTCTACAGTAATGACACGGTTTCAACTTGTTTCGTGCAGTTAATTCGACCATCTTCATTTATTATCAAAAATCCCGCCGATAATATCACGATTTTTCCAGTGACTGACTCCGAATTTGCGGTCAATTAACCCGAGAGGTAGATGCGCCACAATTGCGTTGGGTGTCGGCCATTTTGAACCGCTTTATAATGCGAAATAACTTAATAAAATTACGAACGACGTTAATAATTCATTATAATATATTTGTTTAAGATAAGTTTTACGGAAATTATTTACAGTTTTCATGATTGAGCGATTAATTATTCTTCGCGTGAGATATCAGTCTCGCGTTATTAACGTAAACTGTATAGTAGCAGTACAATGAATGACTATATGAACATCATTTTTCAATTTATGTTTACTTTATACTGATCTTGTTAGCGGACGTGTGAGAATGTGCATATGAATGACATGTGAATAATCATTTTTTTTTAACATTAGATTTACCAGATCAAAATGGCGGATCTTAGAGTTCTTTAAGTTACAAGAAGAACCTTCCAAAATATTAATCTTCATTGAGATGATTATTGTATAAGATAATTTACGTGTTATCTATTTATTTTTATGGCTTAGTCTAAATTTAAATATCTGAATCTTGGAATTTTGGAATTTTAGAACTGGAATCTTGGAATTTTGGCATTTCAGAATTTTGGAACTTGGGAATTTTGGCACTTTAGAATTATGGAACTTTGGAATTTTGGAATCTTAGAATTTTGGAGCTTTGGATTCTTGGAGTCTTGGAATTTTGGTATTTTAGAATTTTGGAACTTTGAAATTTTGGAATTTTGGAATTTTGGCATTTCAGAATTTTGGAACTTGGGAATTTTGGCACTTTAGAATTATGGAATTTTGGAATTTTGGAATTTCAGAATGTTCAATTCCCAAATTAACAAATTTCCCACCCTTCCCAAAGAAATTTAAAAATATAAACCTACACGAACTTCAAACTTCCAAATCTTCAAGATCAAGCTAGAAATAATTTTTGAATTACAAAATCATTAAATGTAAAAATTTTGTAATTTAGAAAATTGAAAGAGTAAAATCTTAAAAATATAGAAATATTGTTCTTGAATATACAAATTAATAAATTTAGAAAATTGGAAACTTAAAAATATCGAAACCATTTCTGGATTCTAGAATTCAAAAACAAAAATTTTTAATTTAAAAACTGCCCGGGTTAGGTATCTATCAGTGCCCGTAAGTGTGCGCCATCTGTATATTCTGCTCTGTTACGAACGAGCTATACATCACAATTCTAATTTGTCTCCTTGATAAAAAAGTGTATTTAAATTTAACTAGTTAACTATACCCACTTATACGATCTAAAATTTTCTTCCGATAGATAAATTGTTAATAAAAATATCCTTTCCCGTTTAACTTTCGTAAAATTTATGTCAAAATCATTTGTCCTATGACCTGTATACACGTCATTGCTTTAATTATACATCCCACGGAGAACGTTTAATACTAAATTCCACAGTTAACTGATTGAAAATAATTGATATTATATAACTCCGTTATGAATTTATTTCCGTTACATTACCACTAGATTTCTGAACGATCAGTTATTTTCAGACAGAAAATGAAATACAAAAATAAATAAGGGATATCGAAAATTGCAAAGGGAAAGTGGAACAAGAGCATTGAAAGCTCAACTTCAATTCACTAAACTCGTATAAATATCTTCGAACAAAGCTGTGCATTGTTTCGCAACAGGGGATCAAGTCGTTCTAAGCAGACTAAGAATCTGACACACAAACCTCATCTACACCTAATAATCCACCATTTTACAGTGCCTGAATATTTCTGGGTTTACTGACTGATTGCACAAAATAGAATGTAAGAAACAAAATTCAGATTCGTATGAAATAAGAATAACATGGTGAAGCCTATTAACATTTCTTAAGGACATTTCATTTGATTTAAGTACAATTACATGGTTAGGTTAAAATAACTAACCTTAAAAATTCAGTAAAATCGTACTTGTAGCTCTTAAGTAATTTAATAGTACATATTGAAAAATGAACTGCGATATTGCAATTGCCAAACAAATATAATAATCCTGCGCACATATCAAAATGCACGGCAGATCGCATGCATGTAAACCTAGCTTTAGCTAACCTTGCTCTCCACACTCACCGACGCCACACTCAAAACCAAAAACTGTTTCCTTTAATACGTTGACTTATATGTTCTGTTACTACGCAAAACAGAATGTTTTGATTTCACAATCAATACATGTTTCACAGCAGATACATTATTTTTTCTAATACATACCGATGTATGTACTTATATTTGGCTCTTAAAAAAATAATTTATCACGTCGGAAAATGGCTCTTAACTCCAGAAAGGTTGCCGACCCCTGTCGTACTATTGGTACACTATTTAGTATACATGTAGTATACTATTTATTACAATAATTATTTCATACACTATATTATTTACTTTAATAGTTATATGTCTTTACACATCAGATCACCTTACTTTCACAAATAAAATAATGTAAAGTATCAATATATTATAACTCAGTGCATCAGTAAATACATATTTTGAACAACTCTTCCATGTTGACTGATGCAACGTTAAAAATTCTGAAGGAATTTTCATATCAACAATATTGTCATTTTCACATTCTGGCTCTAGGATTCTAGATGCATCACAGTTGAAATCATTGAGCCATATTTTCTTTAATAAACCACGATTCGTAGTTAATTTTCAAATAGTGAAATTGTTAAGGGGTTGCATCGATACTAATATAAGAACCGTGTCTTTGAGTATTAAAGTACTAGAACTTGCAAGCTGATAATGGAATGATAGGTCTCGCTCATATTGAAGTTATGCCACCACTATTATAACGTTTCTAGTTTTCTATTACTATTTACCAGAGTTACCGTAATTCTGCTAGAAATAGCAACCTTGCAACACTTTCAAGATCTTCCCATTTAACCTAACACAAATATGAGTAAATTTCAATTATTTCTACTATAGATCTACAGATGAGTCCTATCTATTATCTCAAATTTTTTTCAACTTGCCCCACTTTCAAAATAATCGGCTCATTTAAGAAGTTCGAAATTCGGCCGCAAAAGAGTTATTGGAAAATGAAAGGCTGGAATGAAAACAAGTGGTTCGCGCGGTCCCATCAGTCGATAGGAATCTCCGTTAACAAAGACGGGACCGAGGGTTCCTAATGGCGTCCAGGCGAAATAGAATGAGAGGTATGCACTCGGGGAGCTTACCATGAGAATGCTAAGCCGCATTCTCATCGATGTATGCTGGCCTGGTTCTCTATTTTCGGCGGCAGCTCACCACGAACCCGCTGGTCACGATTCCTCGATCAAAGGGGCGTTGCAGATACCACTATAAATTTGTGCACATGCATCCATGCGATTTGAGCCACATCGAGAATCCATCCGTGAGCCAAGCTTGACATCATACTTTGTTCGATTTTAATTTCGACTACACCTTTTGTTACGTATTTTGTAACCGTCGATAATATCTGACTACTTTTATTTTTATCACATGAAAGGACTAAGTGTATTACATATACTTCATAATTGAATTTCTTATGAAATATATACGCTTTTATTGTGAAATTTTTTAATGAAATTCTGTATACTGAAGTTTGGGAATTCGGGAGAAATTTGAAAATTTAGGAATTTGAGAATTTGGTAATTAGGTAATTTGATAAGTTGGAAATGCAGGAATTCGGAAGAAATTTGAGGATTTGATAATTTGGGAATTTGATAATTTGGGAATTTGGCAATTTGGCAATTCAGAAATTTGGAAATTTGAGAATTTAGAAATTTGAGAGTTCCGAAATTAGGAAATTCAGGAATTTAGAAAGTGGGAACTTAGAGAATTTGGGAATCTAGAAATTTGGAAATTTGAGAAATTCGGGAATTCGAAAGAAATGTGAAAATTTAGGAATTTGAGTATTTGGTAATTTGGTAATTTGGGAATTTGGCAATTCAGAAATTTGGAAATTCGAGAATTTAGAAATTTGAGAGTTCCGAAATTAGGAAATCCAGGAATTTAGAAAGTGGGGACTTAGAGAATTGGGGAATCTAGAAATTCAGGAATTCGAAAGAAATTTAAAAATTTAGGAATTTCAGTATTTGGTAATTTGGTAATTTGGGAATTTGGAAATTTGGGAATTCGAAAGAAATTTGAAAATTTAGGAATTTGATGATTTGGTAATTTGATAATTTGGAAATTTTTGAATTTGCCTATTCGGAAATTTGGAAATTTGAGAAATTCAGGAATTCGAAAGAAATTTGAAAATTTAGGACGTTGAGTATTTGGGAATTTGGCAATTTGGCAATTTGGCAATTCAGACATTTGGAAATTTGAAAATTTATAAATTTGAGAGTTCCGAAATTAGGAAATTAGGAAATCCAGGAATTTAGAAAACGGGGACTTAGAGAATTTGAGAATCTAGAAATTGGAAATTTGGAAATTTGGTAATTTGATAATTTGGAAGTTATTACAAATCGAAGTTCTGTCGATACGAAAATGCGTTTGGCAAGACATCTCGAAATCGGATTCTAAATATCGTCAGCATTTCCGTAGCGGTTGTTCGATTGCAAGAAAGACATTTTGCTGTCACGCGTAATCTTCTACCCGCCAACGATATGATAATCGTGCGATAACACACTGTGAATTAACTCACTGTATACATTTCAACGTAACAGGTTATCGTTACCACGCGGAACATTTAAATATTAAGCATATTATCATTGTTCGACGATTCATTCACTCGGTTGCATAGAAAATGCCAGAAACAATCAGGAAAAAGTGCCAGAGACAAATTGAGGAACTTTGTAATTTTTAATTTAACAATTTACAACTGCTTTCATTTCACAATTTTATCACTTTTACAATTGCTATATTTTCACAATTTGTTTGAATTTCAAAATGTAAAAATTAGACAATTGCATTTCAAAATTATGCAGTTTTTACATACCTTTTAATTTCACCATTTTACAATTTTACTACACAATTATGTAATTCTCTTAATTTACACATTTTATAATTTTTCAATTACTTTCATTTAAAATTTAAAAATTTTACAATTTTTCAAATAACAAAATTTTGCAATTTTACGATTCATGATTCGAGATCATTTATTACTGATTTTCGATTATTGATTAATGATTATTGATTATTGATTATTGATTATTGATTATTGATTATTGATTATTGATTATTGATTATTGATTATTGATTATTGATTATTGATTATTGATTATTGATTATTGATTATTGATTATTGATTATTGATTATTGATTATTGATTATTGATTATTGATTATTGATTATTGATTATTGATTATTGATTATTGATTATTGATTATTGATTATTGATTATTGATTATTGATTATTGATTATTGATTATTGATTATTGATTATTGATTATTGATTATTGATTATTGATTATTGATTATTGATTATTGATTATTGATTATTGATTATTGATTATTGATTATTGATTATTGATTATTGATTATTGATTATTGATTATTGATTATTGATTATTGATCACTGATCACTGATCACTGATCACTGATCACTGATCACTGATCACTGATAAATTGATCTGATATCTCCTAAAAAATTGTGATATCAGTATTAATATCAGTATTAATAATATCAGTATTAATATCACTAGGGAATTAGCAATACTAATAAAATATCAGTTCACATACAAATGCACTACTAACTCTTTACCATCAAATAAAAAATAAGGTAGAACGGATGATTTTGCAAATTGCACAAATTGCTGCAAGAAATTATGCAAATAAATAGAATATTAATGAAGTAACGGAATCATATCCTTTCGCGAGCGGCGCCGATGCTACGCCACTGCTGATTTTTCATTCCTTCCTGGAATTGTATTGCTTGTATTTTCTGCACACGGATATAACGACCACGATAGTTTTAACCAGCATGGCACGCATGGTATTTCCGACAACTCATACCGTCGCAGATGAAGCGGGGGATCGAATGAAAGAAGAGATTTTACAGACGAGACGGGGAGCTTTTATTTGAGCCGAATTCGAGTCACCAGCTTGCGAAAACGAATGCGCCATCGGACGTATCGTGAGAACGAATGAGAGATTTATTGATCCTTCCTGCGGTGCTTTTTCCTTAGGGACTCCTTCTTTCTTTATTTCAGAAATGACACAGTCAGCATCCGGATATTCGATACTTTTTGCATTCTACAGACGTGTTACTGGAGATGCATCACATGATATTAAAAACAATCCTTTTTCTTTATCAAATTATCATTGACAATTCTTTCTATTTATGATAATATAATTAACAACTCTGTCGATAAAAATTGCAAAATTGTGTTATAAAATTGCAGTCAACAATTCTGTCTATTTATAAAATTATGATCAACAGTTATTTCTATTTATGAAATTACAATCAACAATTCTGTCTATTTATAAAAATTGCAATCAACAATTCTGTCTATTTAGAAAATTGTTATTAACAATTTTTTCTATTTATAAAATTGCAATCGACAATTCTGTTTATTTATAAAATTACGATTAACAATTCTTTCTATTTACCGAATGTAATCTCTGCAAAATTAATTAAATATGATTTGTACTTACAAAGTTGAATGATCTGTACTTGGAAAAATAAATGCATTGATCTCCATTTACAAAAATAGTACTGCAGTTGAAAAATTAAATAATAATGATCTAACACTTGCAAAATTAAGTAATAATGATCTAATAGTTGAAAAATTTATTTAAACATTCAAATGTATTTAATTTAATTTATTATTGAAAGTATTATATCTAATCAATTACATTTAAAGATTAATATTTATATTTAAATTTAGTATTTATATTTAAAGTATCATATTTAATTAATTTGTATTCATTCAAATCTTCCTTCAAATATATGCATCTTTCCAGTATTTAATGCTAGATTAATTGTTTAAAAAATATTATATAATAAGTAGATTATTACGCAATTCAATTATCTGCCCATTATATAAATACCATATAGTTCTTATTATATACTTTCATGCATTATTTACTTCACTTACTAAACTCTTCGACCGTAAATAGCTGCTGACTCAATTAGACATTATATGTACTGCAGAGAAAGTAAGCGCGAATTACGTAATTAGCAGCAGAGGCTAAATAAAGTAATAGCAGCTATTGACCGCGGTCCTTACAAGTTCTATTAATAAATGCTACACTCGGCAAATTTCAAATAAAAATGAAATAGATCATTTCTTTGAATGTTTAAATCAAAAATAGCATTAGAAAAGATGTGAAAGAATGAATTGCTAAAAACAAACAGAACATGGAATGCTGTTATTTACATTTTAAAATCATTAAATTTATATATTTACAAATTTTCAAATTTCATATTTTTACATTTATAAATTTTCCAATTCTCAAATTTTCAATATTAGTATCAATACTAGTATCACCTAGAAATTAGTAATATCAATAAATAATATCAATATTAGTACCATTTAGAAATGAGTAATACTATTACATAATATCAATATTAGTATGGCCTAGATTAGTAATACTAATAAGTAATATTAAAATCAATAAATTAGTAATACTAATAGAAATTACTAATATCAATAAATAATATCAATAATTAGTATCACTCAGAAATTATCCCTAATAAAATTAATATCAGTTCACATACAAGTATACTCCCAACTCACATCAGAATAGAAATTACTAATATCAAAAAATAATATCAATAATTAGTATCATTCAGGAATTATCCCTAATAAAATTAATATCAGTTCACATACAAGTATACTCCCAACTCACATCTAGAACCCATAATTTTGCAATTTAAAATTTCACTAAAACAACTTAATCCTACGATTGTTTGAAAGGACCGCAGAAAGGAAAAAGTAGAATGAATCATTTCCGATGTTTTGCAGAAGAAAACCAGATACTTCCATTAGTACCTAAGAAGTGTAATGGAGGTGTCAGTTCGAAAGTAACAGATTCATGAACAACGAACGAACAACATCGGTCGTAGCCCTTGTAATTGGTGTATTAATAGCAACATGGAAGCTGTTAAGAACTCGTACGTGCTGTGACCGAGTCACCGTAGGAGGCTGATCTAATTTTACGGAGCATCTTCCACGATGAGTTTCGATTTCGTTCGCAGAGAATCAGCCAGGCGAAACGGCTATTTCTTCGATAGAAGAACAATCTTCTGTTCTACAATCGACTGACACATGGCTTTCCGTATCGTTCACTTCCCGGATCTTGAGGTATGGCCACCTACTCGACCGCCCTAGCTTCCGGGATAATTTCCACGAAACCGCGATAAACTTCGGGCACGAAAACCTGGTCCAAAGTTCCTTTGTCGCTGCTCAGGAAGAACCGTTTCAACTCTCTGACTTTGAACGATGTTTATAAATATATAACAAATTTGGAATTTC
The DNA here is from genome assembly GCA_945859555.1 of Megachile ligniseca. Classification (NCBI taxonomy): domain Eukaryota; kingdom Metazoa; phylum Arthropoda; class Insecta; order Hymenoptera; family Megachilidae; genus Megachile; species Megachile ligniseca. The sequence goes on from OX243792.1 coordinate 7,066,814, forward strand.
AGAATTGGTCAGAGTACATGCTGATGAGTGACGTGATTAAATATAAATAATTTTTAAATTTGGAATTTGAGAGTTGGTCAAAGACCTTACATGCTGAAGGATGAGTGACGTAATTAAATATAAATAATTTTTAAATTTGAGATACCCTGAACGTCCATAAATTTACATAGCGTCAAATAAATTGCTTCAGCAAATTTTTGCTGAACAAAATTGCCGATCTGAATATTTACAACAGCGCTTGTAGATTTAAAAACGGCAATAAATAAAAAAGAAGATTATTTCGCGGAATACCATTCGTACCAGCTTCTCAATTTACGATTGAGGAAACACATATGTTCGGTAAAAGTCTTTTACCGCTGTTCCAAAGTAATTACACTTTCAACGCTTATTTTACATTCTCGCTAACCACTTTACTGCCTTTCCTCTCGAATGCTGTGATTCATTTGTCACAACACGAGTCGCATTTGACAACGGATTAATGATAAAAATACAAGATCACTCAGCAGATTTTCTGGCGATGACATTTTATTTATTTCACATGACTACTTTACATGCAACATTAATTAAGTATTAATACTTAATATAAATGATTATAATACCGCGGTTACTTATCGAGCGGTCATTTATCGAGCGGTCATTTGTCTAACGAATATTTATCAGGTAAGTATTTAGGTTGTACACTAAAAGTAGTTCCTTTGTCAGAGTGTCGCCTCTTGTTATACCTACTCTTTGGGATGTGACTGTCGATATGCTTGGTATATGCATAAACTCTTAAATAAATGATCATAGACCATGTCCAAGTTGTACGGTTCAAATAAATGAAATAAAATGTGAAACACCCCTACCTTGTTACGCCAATGGTAATGGGTCGCGAAAGTGAAAGATAAACCGCGAAGTAAGTATTCGAACGTGCCACTGAAACATCGTTTAAATTACCCTGTTCGTCTCCTCTACTTCTGTAGCTTGCAAAATAAATATTGTGACTGTAAGCTTGAAATCAGCTGTCACACCATTGTTCCTGTATTTTTAACTCAAATTGGGTTAGGTTTGTTATATATTTGTATAAGTTTCTTTCACGACATAAATACGATTACTCGAAGTGAAAAGGTTCTCTTACAAGTGTAACACAAGCAAACATATGGAGACAGGAATAAAATATTGATGCAACACTATGGAAAGCTGCCGCTGAAGTACGTTTTCACTTGACAGTAACCTCGGACTTTTAATGCCATCACACGAAATGTCGCGTTGTTATGACACTGGATTTCGTTTCGGGACTTTAATATCACGAAACCAAGTCACTTTGATTTTCATGGTTATTTGAGAGAGATCTTATGTACCTGGTGAAAGTTGCTATGTGCGCCTGGAAAGTTGGCAGCCGGAAGCAACACGAATACAATTGGTCCGCGTGTCAATTTACTAGACGCGCACAATTTAGCGCATTAGCACTAGATTGCGGATATTTATGCAAATATACGTCCTCGTAACAAATTTTCTATTTCTATTTAAAATCGCGGGGCTTGCACGATTAATTCATTCCATTTGCATATTTTATGCATTTTTAATAATTTCGATTATTTAGTAAGTAATATGATTTAATATGTATTAAATAGGGTTTGTTAATAAAGTTTGTCAATAAATAGCCATCTGAATGAAGAAAAAAGGTTTCCTCTATAAATTTAGTTTCGACCCAGTTATTTCCACTCACCAATTAAAGGTAAACGAAAAGTGCTGAAATGATTTCCTGAAATAATTGACCGCATTTTTAAATGAACGATTTAAATAACCTCTCAAAAATAAATGTTAGCTTTGACAATTAATCCATTTGACTGGATACGCGTACTTAATTCGTGACACGAATGCCTCCGCAAATCGCAAGCTCAATCGATAACGTTATTGTCGTTCATCTTGTTCAGCGAAACAACTTAATCGAGCTTGCAACACGCATTTTCCGATCGACTGCACGAGTACTTAACGGAGCATATTAGCAGCCACTTTGTCTGGTAAAATGCTCACGTGTGCCGGCATAGTGTGACAAATACCCGGTGCCGTTGAAATAAAACCGGTAGTTTGCAAAAGCGTGACGTCCTCGGCAGGAAGTGACAACATATCCTCAGTGCGTATCACAGAAGCAAGTGAACACGTACACCGTGCGACAGGTGGCATTCACATGGTGTTACCGTAGATTTTACTGTACCCCGAAACCACACTGTCCGCACAAACGCGATTAACGTTCTTTTAATTATGATACTTTGTTCGGACCTACAACATGGAGGCGGTATAAAACTTGCGAGAACAAATCTAGTAGAAGAGCGGCCATGTTGGTTTCGAAAGACTCTGATTGGTCGATTTCCTGAATACACCAGCAAATCAGAAACGAAGCACGGTTAATTAAAAATTTCTATAGTTTTTGCTACTCATGTACATTATACTTTTCTGTTCTTACTACTATTATTCACTAATTTTAATACTGTCCCTTTTTCTAAGAAAATTATGTTTTTTAATTAAAATCGATTTTAATATATGTAAAAGTTAACCTTCTATTGGACTAATCTCTACTGCTCATTTTTATGAATTTTAAACCATAGAAATTCTTCGCGTGCAAAATATACTTATGTACAAATATGTATATAGTGACATCGGATACAGCCATAACCAAAGTCGAAGCCCCACTTTTGACAGCGTTCAATAACCCGTTGCAAGTTGAAGCAGCAACCTGTTACAGGTTGTCTGAAACCTATATCAGCCATCAAGTTCGCCTAACTCGACCAGCGGTGTCGTCTTCGATGAACTACAGAGCGTTGCATAAATGTACCAAGCCCCTTTGCTTTTATTTATCAAGTTTTCGACTGAAAATTACGACAAATATTCTTTAAATACTAATTCGTAGTGTTTTATGCTCAAAACTGTATAGCAATCCTAAAAGAATATTTTTTTAAAAATACCGCACTGAAAACAACTGAATTTCTTCAAATTTTTCTTTAATTTTTGTTGTTCACAATTTTATTATTTTTTTACAATTTTCAAGATTTCATTCATTACATAGTGAACAATTTTCTACCGGATGAAAATGTAATTCTTCCTCGTTTTGCTTTACTTTCGCACAATTTATAACAGGAGCATTTGTGTACACGTTGTATATGTGTCGCGGTGTCGGCAATATTTAACGACGATTAAACGACGTGGGGTATCGTCGTTATCATATCATATTAGGGCTTCATATCGTTTAAAGTGGTCTGTAGAGTAATTGTATAACACCGATATGTTCCTACTTATTCTTAACGGCGTGACAAACTGAACTGCGTGTCTATTTACCCTATTTTCTGAAATGAACATCCTCGTGTATATTTTTTCGATTGCTTATTTCGCCAGATGAAGGCTCTATGGCGTACAATTTTTACGAACAAGGCTGAGGGAAACAGTTCCTGATTTCTATTGGGTACACAAATATCGATGAAAATGGAAAACTGTGGCGGGTCCCCAAATACCGCACCTGGTAATAAAACACCTTGACACGAATAGGAAACAAATAATCTATTGCTAAGATTAAGGATTCTAGTAACCAGATGTGAACAATAATAAAAATACTCGACAGAATGTGACCTCTGTGTCATTGCAGCTGACCTATTAGCAATAGGGAACCGTCATTAGGGAATATAACCTATAAGTGTCCGGAGAGAAGCAGTATATGTATCGATAGAAACTTGGGTCAAGGTCTAATCTTCTCGCTATTGTATTCTAAGACCTAACACACTTTGTCCGATCTTCACTCGATTATAATTCCGCATACGGGATTTTTGCTCCGCAATTGATTAAAGAACGACACAATATCCTAGCAAGACGATATGTTTCCCTAAACAACGAAGCTTCCAAACGGTAAGTTCTCGAAGTCCAGCAAAAATGTCGAACCCCCCGGATCCTCAGAAACGAGAGGGAGTCCAGCATTTACAGGAAGTGACGACACATCCTCGGCATTTGTCCCAGGAACACGAACCGATGAACGTGTGCAGCAAAATAGCAGCTGTCGTCCAAGTGGTATTCGCTCGTTGGCTTCAAAGTTGCGATTCTCTTTGCGTGCGATCGCACGCACGCAAGAAACTACAGAGCCAGGAAGGAACGAGAGAGGCGAGCAAACACAATCTGCAGAGGCAGGGGAAAGGATGAAGAAGAAGAAGAAGAAACAAAAGAAGGAGAAAGAGCCGGTGGTTGGAGTCGATGTGGTGGTATCGCCAGATGCGCGGCACATTTTAATTAACGTCCAGACATCCTCCGAGACGGGTGACCCCGAACTCAGGGCCATCCGATGACCCTTTTCCCAGCTATCTTTCTGTCTTTATCTATATCCCTCTCTTTTCAACGAGTTCTCGAGCTTTCGAGTCCTGGGGAACGGATAACAGGAAGCGGTCTCCCCCTTTCGCCTCGAAGAATAAGATCCGGTGGGTTGGCTTCGCGATAATGCCGTGATAACTTTTAACGCGTCTCTTCCTGAACGCGAATGTCGAATGTCAAACGGTGCTCTTCAACGAACTCAAATGCATTCGAATTGACATTTTGACACTGGCAGTACTTTGAATGATAGCTGAACGGAACATTTCAATTCTTTTTTTTCAATTTTAATCGTATAGTAATAAATCCTGAATCTATCACTGAAGTTCTGTATTCTATGTATTCAAGTCTCTCAATTAACAACTTTTCATCTTTTCAGAAAACTATATTTGTAACTTAAGGAAAATTTGTTTTCAAACTTTTATATACTGAACTAGTTTTATTCTGTTAACTAAAAATAGTTCACAATATTATAAGGAATAGGCAAGTAAATTTACTGTAACAAAATTGTTTAAATGCATATTACAAATATTAAGTAATTTATAAATTTATAAATAATTAAGGTTGAAATAAAATTAAATTAAGTTATTATATACTTAACCGAAGAATATCATTTAATCAGCTACAACAAAATTTCCCAAGTAACAAAGAGTGTAAAAAAACTATAGAGACATTTTATTCAAATAAGCATATTGTACCTATTATTAGAAACAATTAATGCCGCTGAAAATAACACACCAATAATCGAGAAGATAACAGAGTACACTTTATTTTGCAGAGGTCAGTATAATTATAATTGCTCCGAGATAAACACTGTAGTAAATGTATTTAATTGTAAGTAACGTGTTAAGTAACCTGTAAGAACACCGTATTATCAAGCAATTTTTGCGTGGAATGTTTTCACTGCGAATCAGCGATAAATACGAGCACTCCTACAAATGTGATACGATATGTCTTCAGTTGAACACGTTGTACTCCACAAGAGCAAATATACAATACGTTAAAACTAATAATAAAGAGAACGTAAATCGATAACGTAGGTACAAAAATCGATCACTGACCAATACTTAGAATGTCCCTCCTTTAAACCATATTTGCACTTACCTACATCGATTACTGGAAATAGTATCAATGTATCAATATATTGAACTACGCTTCTGAGAATTTACGTTTGCACGAGTTGTGTTTTTTATTGATATTGTTGAAAGAGTTGAGCGTCATTTTATAGAATAAAGTATTGGATACTGAAGAATTTTGTAATCTAGAAATTTGAAGAACGGTAAATATAACAATGTATAATAAACAATTTGCAAATTTAAAAATTCAAAAGTAAAGAATGTTAAATTCCCCAATTCTCAAATTCCCAAATTCCTAAATCCTTAAATTTAAAAGTAAGAAAATATTTATTTATTTTCGGGGTAAGTGTCTTCACATAAAAAGAAATAACACGCCAGTAAAAGTTTAAATAAAAAAAAACGACGAGACGAAATAATACAGAAAGTAATATACAAAACACACACATTTCATTAACATGAAAATACAACATAATTAAGAATTAATGAAGGTCGGCTAATGAGTGTTTCAAGGATGTTACGGAGTTCCTGAATATATCAATATTATAATGAATACAGTTAACATCATTTCCAATTCGATTACGCGATTAGAAATAACCATAATTAGTACGATGTTGTTCAGTACGAATTAAAATATAATTTCTTAGGCAAATTGAGTACATTCAAAGAGAAAAGTTTTATTATCATCGAACAAGATATACCTTTCATTATTTCGCGAAGAATATAACGTCGAGCATTTTTCTTCTGTGTAGTGTTTGGAGGTTTAGATTATTAAGAATTAAATCGTAGTCGTGAGAATTAAACGGCATGGGACAACTATGCTTGGAAGCAAGCCCTCAAAATTTCTGCTCTACGCGTTCAATATCATTAATATGAGAGTCACACTACGGAAACCAGATTATACCTCCGTATTCTAAAAGAGGTCTAATTAGTTGCTAGTACAGCGTTCTGAGTGTGTCAGTGTTCTTAAAAAACTTTGAGACCCAATGATTTAACGGCGTGGAGCCATCTCGCGTATCGCGTGTACGAGAGAGACAAGTCAATTTCGTAAATTCGACCATGAGGCTCGATGACTGCAAAAATGATGTTTTTACGAGTACAGCACCAGTAGACTTCACCACAGTAAGGTATTTTTCGACAGCAATATGTTTAATAACGTCGAATTTTGGAAGATGTTTGAGACAGATGCCAATGTGAACAAGATGGCTGTACAGTGCGACTCTACGCCGTTAAGGCTATGAGAAATATTTTTGTAATGTGTCGTAAACATAAAGTGGACAAGAAGGTATCTTTGTTCATTATGGCAGCGACTAACCATCAATGTACTTATAAATAATGTTATTACTCCTATGACTAATGGAAGTTCAACTCACGTCATAAAATTAAGAGGTTATCTAGCTATACTGAAACAAAATGACTGCAAATGGTTCAAAATGGCTGCTCAAACATTGACTAGTATTTTTGCTATTTTTGTTTGATATTAACATGTGTTAATATTGTTATACAATAGTAGTGTATCATAATATAATTACAATTTGAACAGGCCAATTGTACAGAAAACAAAAAATTCTGAAAATTTATAATGGTAATTCGATGGCCAGTATTTTCATTATTTGAATTTTTTGAAAATGGACTTGTCCCACTTTTAAAATAAATTGATGCATCTCAGTTGCGCCACAGAAGATGAAGTTCGAAGAAAAAACACTAGGTCCGTCCCTGTAGCACGTCGTCATAGTTGCACGTTGGATTACGATGTCGGCGAGTCATTCATAAAAATAACGCAACCGACGCACGCAGGTTACTACTACTACGAGGCGCATTCAGAACTCGTCACGGTCGTACTACGATGCAAGTACGTCGACGTAAAACGTACTCGCACACGTAAACGAACGTAAAGAACGACTGCAGATACATTCGCGTAGCTATTGTACAGCTAGGTGAGCGTAACGTGGCATGAAAGAATGGAAGACGAGAAAGTGATGTCGGCGCGAATCGTACTGCAGCACTGGGAATACGATGATAAAACTGCCAGACGAATTTCAATTGATTTTTGCATACTTTTTTTCTACGTGATCTGCGATCGTTATGAACGTGTGAACTTTTCGGCACCTTTCGTTATCGATGAACTCGATATTTTAAGGAGGCGATTTATTTTGACGGAAAAGTCGGGATTTGTGGAAATTGGTTATTTAAAGAGATTTTTTGAAAATTTGGGGATTTTAAAGTTTTTGTAATTTTCGTATGTGAAATTTTTTTTAATTTCGTATGTGGAGTTTTTTTAAATTTCGTGAATAACGTATTGGGAATTTTTTTGAATTTAATTGTTTGGATCATTGGAGATTTGTAAATTTAGGAACTCTAGTTGAACACTTGGAAAATGGTATATAAGTTAGAATTATAAAATCTGAAAATTTGAAAGTTTTATAATTTACACATTTTTGAGTTACATTTATACAATGTGAATATTCGAAAATTGTAAAATCTAAAAATGAAAAAATTCAAGAATAAATTTGAAAATCTGGCAATTTTGGGATTTGGAAATTTGAAAATTTTAATATTTTGAATTTGGACATTCTGAAAGAATATTTTGAAATTTTTAGAATTTAAATATTTCAAAACTTGAACATGTGAATTTTTCCAAAATTAGAAATTTAATATTTTTTTAATGCAAAATATAAAATATAAAATATGTCGTAAACTATTTATATTGAAATCTTACAAGTTACTGACAAAACGAATCTATTTCTGTTAACTACATTTATCAAGAAACTCCCTATATCATACTAATCCCATGTTACCCAAATAACAGATTATCTGCCACCTACCTAAATCACTTCCCTAAATCTTTATTCTAATTAATGACTTTATACCCTAGTAAATTTAGGCTGCACTTCAAAAGTAAGAGATCTCTAATTATATTTAACAAATTATTTCTTTCTTTCATTCATGATATTCATAGATTTTCGTGTGTTAAATATAATATTCATAAGTCTCATCAATTTTATATCAATCTGAAAACAGTATTTTACAAGTATTTCCAATTTTTAAAAGTTAATTTTGTAAAAAGAAATTTTCGAGTATTAAAAAAAAATTACTGTATTAAACCTAGCTTTAGCTAACCTTGCTCTCCACACTCACCGACACCACACTCAAAACCAAAAACTGTTTCCGTTTCCTTTAATACGTTGACTTATATGTTCTGTTACTACGCAAAACAGAATGTTTTGATTTCACAATCAATACATGTTTCACAGCAGATACATTATGTTTTCTAATACATTCCGATGTATGTACTTATATTTGGCTCTTAAGAAAAATAATTTATCACGTCGGAAAAATGGCTCTTAACTCCAGAAAGGTTGCCGACCCCTGTCGTAGACTATTGGTACACTATTTAGTATACATGTAGTATACTATTTATTACAATAATTATTTCATACACTATATTATTTACTTTAATAGTTATATGTCTTTACACATCACATCACCTTACTTTCACAAATAAAATAATGCAAAGTATCAATATATTATAACTCAGTGCATCAGTAAATACATATTTTGAACAACTCTTCCATGTTACAGTCATATAATGTTATACAACAAATAAGGAAGAGAAACGCAAACGTTATCGTCATGTTACGATTATATTTGATTTGATGTGCGTGAAATCACAAAGCTGTATTATGTAAAGATAGCAATAAATTATTACTTGCAATCAAGGAAGAGACAGTTATCGTGCATACCTTTATAATTTCTATATAAATATATCTTATTTATTGAAATAACAGTCACAATTTATTATGAAATTATCAAATGAATCTGAACAATACTTAAGTATCAAAAGCAGGAACTGCTATAAAGCAATCTCTTGGTTATGAAAAAATGCAACAAGTAGATACTGTATTTTATTCTGGTAAAAAAATAAAATGCAAATGTATGGATGTGTAATTTTAAAGGTACGTGCAAGAGTTGTGTTAAAGCAAGATTGTGCACTTGCGGACAGGTCTTAATCTCAAAATCTGAAAATTTATTTTAGAGTTTAAAGAGTTGACACAATAATTATCGCATGAACTTAACAATTTCTAATGATCAAATATCATTAAAAATAGCATAACGTTTCGCAACAATTAGAGAAACACCCTGTTTAATAAAAACACTAGCTATTCCTAACATGACAGTCACGTGGCAAGTATCTCAAAATTCATAGTTCTTCCCACAATTCATAGTTCTAACCACTTATTACATTAACACAATATCAGCAATGAATTTCGTTCAAAATAATACAACTTAAAATTATTTAATTCGAAATTAGCTTGAAATTTAACCTTAAGAGTTCACCATTCTTTGTGAACCAAACAAAATTATCGTTAGACAAGTCGCAGATATCGCTTCGCAAGAGTGAAACACCCTGTTCAATAAAAGCACCAGATAATCAAATTTTCAACCGCTTCAGCGTGGCAGTCGACGTGTTAAAGGCCAATAACGGGAAAAGCAAATCGGTATCGCCTCTCACTCTCCGGTGATGGAGGTGTGCGTGAATGGTCGCGGATACCCGGTAGAAGGGAGGACAGAAATCCTTTCCACCAGGACAGAAAAATCCCGCATTCCAGTGCGGCTGTTCGCAAAACGCAATCAACGATCCGTGGACGAACGGAGTTAGTCGTGCTCCGTTACTTAACGACCGTCTCCTTCAGGGAAAGTTTAAAAGAGTTTTGCCCGGACGCTTCTCGAAGATGAACGGCGCGAAAGGAATTGGCTCTCACGGGAACTCCCAAGTGATCACTCATTTATGAAACTCTGTCACCTTGTACAGATCCAACTGAACATTCGTATTACACATTCTGGACATGGAGGACTAATTGTTTAAAAGATATTAATCGGAGGTAGACTCCTCTTCAGAGCAACTGAACATTCGTATACAGTTTGGACATGGAGCACTAATTGTTTAAAACATAATAATTGAACTCCTCTGAGAGTCAGACTGGAATGAGATAACATTTCTTATGTGGATTATTAGCATATCGATCCAAGTTTCTACTGATAGCGTCTATTATTCCTCCGAGCACTTTTCTGAGGACTCCAGAGGATCTGGAGGATCGACATTTTTGCTGGACTTCGAGAACTTACCGTTTGGGAGCTTCGTTGTTTAGGGAAACATATCGTCTTGCTAGGAAATTGTGTCGTTCTTTAATCAATTGCGGAGCAAAAATCCCGTATGCGGAATTATAATCGAGTGAAGGTCGGACAAAGTGTGTTAGGTCTTAGAATACAATAGCGAGAAGATTAGACCTTGACCCAAGTTTCTATCGATACATATACAGCTTCTCTCCGGACACTTATAGGTTATATTCCCTAATGACGGTTCCCTATTGCTAATAGGTCAGCTGCAATGACACAGAGGTCACATTCTGTCGAGTATTTTTATTATTGTTCACATCTGGTTACTAGAATCCTTAATCTTAGCAATAGATTATTTGTTTCCTATTCGTGTCAAGGTGTTTTATTACTAGGTGCGGTATTTGGGGACCCGCCGCAGTTTTCCATTTTCATCGATATTTGTGTACCCAATAGAAATCAGGAACCGTTTCCCTCAGCCTTGTTCGTAAAAATTGTACGCCATAGAGCCTTCATCTGGCGAAATAAGCAATCGAAAAAATATACACGAGGATGTTCATTTCAGAAAATAGGGTAAATAGACACGCAGTTCAGTTTGTCACGTCGTTAAGAATAAGTAGGAACATATCGGTGTTATACAATTACTCTACAAACCACTTTAAACGATATGAAACCCTAATGTGATATGATAACGACGATACCCCACGTCGTGTAATCGTCGTTAAATATTGCCGACTCCGCGACGCATGTACACAAATAATAATATTTTGAGCAAAGGAAACGTGGGAAAACCAATATGCACAGTTAAAATAATAATGTAAATGCATTAATTCGGCCACCCACGGTGCTTATGGAGCAGCAACAGTTACAGAGTTAAAATTTGCAGAATTCATTGACACGAATAACTGAACGTTAGAAACCACCATATTCCAGATACCAGGTCGTACCGTGGTTTCGAAATCGGAAGTCGATCCATCGGCCTTGTCTGTTGCGGTTCTAACAGCCATTCGAGAATTTCTTTCACCTAGTCTCGAGCAAATCCGAACTTTCCCTGAAAGGGTCGTTGAGTAACAACCGCTGACGTGCACAAATAATGTGAAATTGAGTAATAATCGTTGCATTCTTATTTCACTTCTGCCCCGTTCTCAGATCAACTATTTACTTTTATAATAACTTCGGTTCTATTATCGTTATGGATTTCTAGAGTTACGTGTTTGATTTATAACCGTTTTTAGTACTTGTTTTTTTGGAGATTGTTGGAAATAGGAATTTGAATAATGAACGCGTAATGGGACAAGCTTGAGTAGCGATAGAATTTTCGTTTTTAACCGTGTCTATTGCTAGATATCTAAATCTGTAGATTTCCAGATTTTAAGATTATGTATTTGTAATTTGTAATAAATGCGAGTAAATATTTTGTCCTTCCCAGTAACATTCACCAGTATTTGTAATATATTGTCATTTCTCTGTAACACCTGTATTTTCTTCTAATAAATTTCTTTACAAGTTATTTCTAATAATTTCTGTAATATTCTGCAAATATAATTTGCAATCATTTCAATATATGCCTTTTTTCGACCTGTCAATGTTGTAAAATTGATGCAAATATTTCGAAAGCAAATATTAGTAATATACAGAAAATTGACGATAAATAGATTCCTAGTTATTGGAGGCTTACATGAAATTAAATTCATTTCATCTGAATTTCCCGCTCTATACGTCCAATTTAAAGGGACAAGCTTTGTTGAACATCAAAAGTACAGTTCAGAGCGTCCTCTCTCTTCGTATTCTTTGGTATAACAGAAAAATATTACCGCAACGATAAATATGAATTTACATAATCGAGCAGACTTCAGATACGGGTGCAATTATGTTTTCAACATGATGGATTGCAATTTTCTATCAACGCTTCAGTGAGTCACAGTGTGATGCATCTTGAATAATGTTTCCTGTATGTTCTTCATATATTCTAATCGTCCAGTTGAAATGATTAATTAATTACTTTACCGCAACTGCGAAAAACATTTTCCGGGAAAAAGAACAGACCGCAGAAACATTTCGTGAATATTTAATTTTAGAACTTTTATCTTTCTCAAGATTTCTTCTGAAATAATATAATTAAATTATGATATATATATTACATATTTACATAAAATACATGCTACACGTTACATTGTTTTTATTGTGCATTAATTACATTTAAATTCTCAATTAAAAATATTGCATCAATATAGTTTAATCGTTTTATTATTGCAAGAATAATTAAAAGTTTCAAAACCTTTTACCAGGACAATCGAACTTCTCGAGCATTTCTACGCACCATTATTAATAAGAAAAATAAAATAAATAATTTTATAATTCACTTACTACATCACAACGAAGCCACAACATAACAGAATTCGGATGCCTCAAGGGTCCACCTAATCCGCTACCACCAGCAGTTCGTTGAGCTTTCAACAATTCAGAATGTGGCACACCACACTGCTCGAATACTTCCAAGGATCTGAAATCAAACAGATTTAAACATTATTAAAATTTAATTTTATCCAAATTATGTAGACATTATACAGTCCCTGGCCATCGAATTACCACGTCAAATTTCACTTTTATGGGTATAATTATGTCATATGGAAAATTATCTTAGATCAAAATTAATACTAAATACTTTTTACATATTCGTGACGCACTCTTAATGCACTCCTGACGCACTCGTGACGCACTCTTGACGCACTCTTGACGCACTCTTGACGCACTCTTGACGCACTCTTGCCACATTCGTGATGCACTCTTGCCGCATTCGTGACGCATTCGTGACGCACTCTTGACGCACTCTTGACGCACTCTTGACGAAATCTTGACGCACTCTTAATGCATTCGTGACGCACTCTTGACGCATTCCAGACACGCTCTTGACTTATTCGTGACGCACTCATGACGCACTCATGACGCATTCGTGACGCACTCTTGACTTATTCGTGATGCACTTGACGCACTCCTGACGCATTCGTGACGCACTCTTGACGCACTCTTGACACACTCTTGACGCACTCTTGACACATTCGTGACGCACTTTTGACGCACCCCTGACGCATTTTTGACGTATTCCTAACGCACCCCTGACGCATTCGTCACGCACTCGTGACGCACTCGTGACGTATTCGTACCTCAGCTGTGATCAATTTTACTCGAATTTTTAATACGCTTCAGTGTGGAGTTCAAGTTCAATTTACATGGTCAACGTATAATACCAAATTGACATAACATTTCAGCTTTCTTTGTTTTAATATTGTAGTGATTATTTACGCACCTGACAAATCATAGTGCAAGGTTACTATTCACAATCATACCATTCGACAGGTATGTGACGCACTTCATATACAATCTGACCATCGAATTAGGACCACGTAAAATTTCACTTTTATGGCTATAATTATGTCATATATGGAAACTTGTCTAAGGTCCAAATTATTACTAAATACGTTGATAACATATACATAGCAATTTGTTACCGTGATAATGAATTGTGTGGGTGATGAGCGATTAATGGCTGTGCGTTTACGTTAGGAGTATCGATAGAGCTAGAGGAAAAATTTTGAATGCCATAGAAAATGTCTGCCTATTCAAAAGACTAGTTTACAACTCTCCCTCATTATCCGAGTTGAAAAGAACTACAGATATTTGAGAAAATAATGAAGATATAAAGCATATGATGTATACGGAGCAATCAATGACCGAAGCAAAGGAAATACAAGATATTAACATGTGTTGTTATGTACAATTCGAACAGGCCAATTGTGACATGTAGGTGTAACGAACGCGAAAATTTGTTGCTTATAGGATTGCAATTATGAACGCTTATTATGCAACAAGCTCATTTGCGTCGCAATTCCATGATGAGCACTCAACGAAATCTGATCGGCAGCAGGAATCCGCTACCGATGGAGAAATGGAGACGTGGATATCGGAATTTTTCGAAAGTGTCCCTTCTGTGGCTGCGTGGGTCTTCGTTGTCTGTGGTTTCAGCCATCGATGGAACCGAGATATTCTCCGATCCATGTCGAAAATAATATCATGACACTGAAGCGTACAGGCTCAGCCTCAAACATGTACTCATCCCCCGTTTCGTGTTGCATGTTGTACAATCGGCTATAACTCTTTCCGATGAACTTGACTAAATTTTAGTACTTACGAGTCACTGTAATTATGAGTCAGTGAATTTTCAAATTTTCATACATCTCAGAGAATTCTCAAATTTTAAAAACCTCAAATTTTTGGATTAAAATTTAATTTCTTTTGAATCTTATAATTCAGATAAATAGACTGGTTGAATATATATATTTTACAATAAATGAAAAATTTGAGAACCCCATTTTGTAAATTAAAGAGTAAGTAAAAGAAATTCAGGAAGGGTTCATTTTACTCCGCTCGCTCCTTGCATAGCTCAGTGATATTCAATTTTGATTTACGACAGTTTTATTGGCAAATATTCAGAACCGAAATATTCGACCAACTCAAAGCGGCGCTTATTTCTGGAATTTACGCAGCGGATCCGTAATCGAAATTTTTAAAGTCTAAACATCTAGCACAGTAACCCGATAATTAATCCGATGCCACCATCAAACGGCGATTACTGGGTTAAAATTCAAGAATCTCGAGAGAGCGTAAATCTGGAAGACGAAATTCTTCGTTTAATGTATGATGGTAACAAAAAATTCTCGTCTAGACAAACTTTGTAAACACAAAACTGTAATCTGTTAGATCAACCCTAACATGGCCGAGAAAAATGAGATCGAATTTCAAAATGGAAGATGAAATTATTGAAGGAATATTAGTTTCCCATTTTTACACAAATCGTTAAAATTTTTCAATATTTCATAACAAATTAACGAAGTCAGTAAAAATATTTTAAAATAGCCTTTGTGAATAAAACAAAATTTAGCCAAATCGGATGAGCAGTTGAAAAAATTCGTAAACCTATTTTCGCCAAAATGGGCAAAAATTGCAAACATAATTTTCACATTCATTACCAAATGATTACTTAATAAAATTATTTATTAATTCCCAAATTTTCCCACGTCCAAGGGTCAAACTTTACACAAGTTCAATTCTAATAATATTTCTTCGTCCATTTTCCCCAGGGAAAGCAAATTAGCTGTACACGAGGCCACCACGATTTCATCCCATCGGTTCATCGACCTAATTATTAGATCGACCCGTATAACCCAATCAACAGAGTTCAAGCACGAATGAAACACTCGAATGTCAAAACAAAGGAGATACAAAATTTCTTATTAAATCGTGTCTTCGGTTAATTGAAGTTAACAGTTGTGCAACAGAAAGCAGATACCATTGATATCTCGAGACATCGCGACATTATCGTTCCTTTTGACCCCTTATCTCGATATTACGATCCCTCCTCTTGCTCAAGGGTACACTGTATCTTATTTTCTTTATTTTCTTGTCATCTGCTCTCCATGTACTTGCTTCTTTTGCACACATTTCGGTTTCGTACGGAGAATCTGCTGTCTTTTTTTATTTCGCTTCGTGCAAATATTAACCGGCATGTGACGGACCTTTTGCAGCGATGTAATTGAAATCTTTGGATTATTACAAAAAGTGATGAGTATTGTTTTTCATCATAATCTATATTATGATGATCAAATGCAATAGTACAATAAACGAATGCAATATACTGATGATGAGAACATAATAGCTACTGGGTTTTTCATCAAATGTAATATTGTGATGATCTAATGTAATATTATGATAATAAATGCAATGTTCCAATGATCAAATGCAATATTGATATGATCAAATGTGATATTATGGTGATCAAGTGCAATATTATTGCACTAGTGCTGTATTACAGTGCTTCTCCATGAACTAGTGATGTATTATAATGATTAAATGCAATATTATGATGGCCAAATACGATATAGGGAGATAAGGAGACTTAAAATGTACTTCTACAGAAATAATGTTTAACAAGTAATTATTCTAAAATGTAACATTTGTAAAAATACTAGTTAGCAATGCCTAAAAATTGGTATATTGAAACATCTGAAGAAGAATCCTTGACTGCTCAAACAACGAACAGACATGAATGTGTAACTAAACTAATTTATTCGTGTCTCTGTGTTGACATACACTTTCAATATTTTATAGGTCCATGTCTAAAATTAAAAATAGCTGCAAATTATTTTAGTATGGGTATGAAGACTTACGTACTGTCTCTTAGATTTATTAATATTTAAATAGTTAATATGTACAAAAATGTACACTCGTGAATGTCTGACGTTAACGCTATTTGAAGCAGACGATAGTCCAAAGTCGTTGTTAAAAATTGATTTAAAAAGTAACTTGATTTTTACAAGACTAATCAACCGAATCATTTCAGTTATTTTCAGAATTATAGCAATGATCTAATGTTATATTCATTCATCGTCATCTTGGAACACCGCATCATATGCTAAAGAGTGTTTATTTGTAATTAACCCTTTTCCTCGTATCGTGTCACACACGTGATGCAATGTACAGTTCAAGTGTAACAAACCTGACTCATATTTTTAATACAGTCATATCTTACAATTAACATAATCAAGGTTTCTTAAATACATCTTAAATAATATTTTGACTTTATTAGTCGTAAAGTAGCAATTAGGTAACTCTCACTGACGCAACTGTAAAAGAATAAAAAATTTACGATAAACGTACGAAGTCCGACTAAAAAATTATAAAATAATCTTCAATTATAGAAAAACTACGATTATGCGTTCGTTTCTCTGTTTTCTTGTTTCGCGCTGAAACTAACAGAAAGGGTTCGTTTGAATATCTGTTTTGTTAATAATAATATTCTGCGTTTGACAAACGTAATTAGTAGGCCACGTTATACGATACGTAATAAAAAGTGAAGGAAACCTTCGTAATTCTGAAACTGACCTTGCAAAAAACTCTACCATTAGACAATAGCTGTTATTTTCCCATATAACCTTTGTGAACGAGGATTTTTCTTTGGCTGCCGTCAGTTCTCGAATAATTCAACTGTTGACATTCACTGCGTATGGATTTTCATGTTTCACAATTGTTATTGTACATCAATCATTACGGGTTCATGTTCTATGACTCGCAATCAAGTAATAATTTTAACCTGACAATACTTGATAATTAATACAATCAATGTATCAATATATTTAATAATTAATAACCCACAACTTGTATTACACGTATTGTATACAAAATTAGTTAATACCATATCATTTGTTATAACAAAAAAATGTACATAACATTCATAATATTATATCGATGTAATTATTGTAAAATTATTACATAATATTGCCACAGTTTTTATACAAAATATTTTACAGAAATGTACATACTGTAATATTAAAGCATTTACATTTTTAATTAATATTTTATGTAATATAAATAAATCTTCTATACTCCTCTATATTATCTACATTCTAAATACTTTTATATTATATTTTATATTATTTATCTATATTACATACGTGACTTTGCGAAACATTTATTCAGGAATTTCCAATAGGTTCATTATACAATTAACAAGAATAGACTACAAACCGAGGCTAGTATGAAATAACTATACTTCATTATGAAAGAATTCTATCCACTAATTATGAAAACATTAACTAATTATAAGGTGAATGCAAATTATTACTGTTACTATATGCAACGTCTTTTTATACACGTAGATAGTAATAACAGAATAGCGTTACATGTGATAATGAATAAATGTGTTGAGCTACCAAATGATTTGCTGACCCTAATTGCATCTCTGTACATTGGTACACCAAAACTTTCGATCAAGGTAAAATAAAATTTAATTGAAATTACTAACAAACTGTGACCGAAGTTTGTCAATTTACACCTTCACGCGATAAAGAGTTGATCACATTCTAAAATTTACACATCTGTAGAAAGATTGCATAAATAAATTTATCTACATACGGAGTGTTACAGAGAAATGACAAAATATTTATTGCAAATACTGGTGAATGTGTTACTAGAAAGGACAAAATACTTGTATTTATTACAAATTACAAATAAGTAACAAAGTATTTCTTATAAGTTACAAATAAATTACAGACATATGTGAAGGTATAAAGCATTGTTTGCCGAACGCCATACCTACAGACTATGTACATTTTTTGAAATACAGCTTCGAAATCGTATTCCACTCCTTTTTTCATTATCATTTAAATTAGTTGTATTATTTTAATTCTCCCTAAAAGTAGTTTGGCGCCTCTTGTTATATCTACTGTTTGGTTAACAGCTGTTACGTATGTCTTTTATTTTCTTAAATAGCAAGTCCTGATATAAAAAAAATAAGGAAATATATGTACATACGTTTCGAGAGTAAGTATACGCATAAAATGTAAAGTATGTTGTGACAACTGGAAGATAAGCAAAAAGAGATGAAAACGATGCAAAGTTAAATAGGAGGATTCGAAACACGTGCAGATAACATTATATTATTTCACTTAATAATACAAATGTTCTTCTGGTCTTAAATAACTGCAAGCGCGATAAGGTTGAAACACTTGAATACTTGATAAACGTATATAATTTGGACAATGAAGAACAGAATGTGCCATATTTCCATAAATAGAGATTGAAAAGTTTTCACATCGGTTACGAGTCAACTTAAACGATTGCATTAACGTTGTCCACCTTCGCAAATATCGAGCTTGTAATTTATACTATTATGTAATAGGGACTGTTACATAATGATCATAAAAGGAATACGGATTTTTAAGTAAATACGGATTCGTATAAAATATCAATGAGTTTAGTAAATGTCACAGAAAATCATTAATATAATCAAATTGTGAAAATAACAAAACAGATAAAAATGTTTTTAAATGTATCACACTTAACCTACTCGATAAAAGTTCATAGACTCCAAAATTCAAAACACTATTCAAAAATTTTTAATTTCTAAATTTCAAACTTCAGTGAATCCATGATTCAAAAATTCAAAAAAGAAGCTTCAAAATCAAATAATTGCATAATTTCAGAATTATAAAATGATAAATGATACAATTTTTACAAAATGTTCACAGTTTCAAAATTCCTAAACACTGAAATTCCACAATTCCACAATTAAAAAATTTCCAAACTTTCAAACTACCAAAATTGAAAAATTGATGAATTGAAAAGTGGAAGAATTGGAAAATTGAAGAATTGAAAAATTGAAAAATTGAAAAATTGAAAAATTGAAAAATTGAAAAATTGAAAAATTGAAAAATTGAAAAATTGAAAAATTGAAAAATTGAAAAATTGAAA
Organism: Megachile ligniseca; assembly: GCA_945859555.1. Taxonomy (NCBI): domain Eukaryota; kingdom Metazoa; phylum Arthropoda; class Insecta; order Hymenoptera; family Megachilidae; genus Megachile; species Megachile ligniseca. The sequence goes on from OX243792.1 coordinate 7,086,634, forward strand.
AATTGAAAAATTGAAAAATTGAAAAATTGAAAAATTGAAAAATTGAAAAATTGAAAAATTGAAAAATTGAAAAATTGAAAAATTGAAAAATTGAAAAATTGAAAAATTGAAAAATTGAAAAATTGAAAAATTGAAAAATTGAAGAATTCAAAAATTCTAAAGTTTCAAAATTCTAAGATTCTAGAAATATATAAAGTTACTATATATAAAGAAAATCAATTATCCTAAAAAATCTTCCATTATATTCCACAATTTATAATTCCATAATCTTCCTTTTACGAAGGAAAATATTCATATCATTTACTTGTCACTCGAAAGATAACACAACGAATAAAAACTTCAATTATATTCCATAATATATAATTTCATAATCATTCGTTTACGAAGGAAAATATTCACTCGTATTACTTAGCCTATTTGTTATTCGAAAAATAATATAGTGAATGTATGATAGCTCGACATGATGCATGGTTATCCGTAAAGGCTGTTATTATCGTATTAAGTTATTTTACGCTTTCTATGTTTTCTTAACTGTCAATAAATAGGTTTCGACATGGCTCTATTTCAGTATACCAAATGATCTTGATTCTTGCAGAGAAAGCAACTAATTCTAAAAATGTGATAATTGCAAATAATTTAAATTGTATATTACTTGAAAAACTGACGCACGATAACATTGAATAAATTCTACCTTTTTATTTGCTATATTCGCGAAAAATTAATTCGCCACCATGCAATATTTTACGAACTTCATCGACCAAAATGTTACTCGCGTAGGAAGTTAGGTGAACACGTTTACGCATATGGAAACACATTACACTTTATGATACCAGCTCGCATACATATATACAGATTCAAATATTTGAATATTTTCATGAGGACATCATTTTCGGTAACTGTCTGACATGTTTTAGAAGCATTGTCAAATAAGTTAGGCTTATAACAATGTTAGGTTGAGCAATTTCAACTGAATCGATAAATTATGCAAAAATAAATGTAGGTGTACAAGTTGTAATCAGTTTGGATTAGACTGATAATTTGAATGAAAAAATTGTTAGTCTTTAAAAAATTGAATTTTGGCGGTTGAGGTCGAATTTTTTGTTTTTTCACAATTATGAATTTTTTCATTTTTATGAATTTTCGAATTTTTCAATTGTACCTTCATACCAGTACCAAACAATTCCTGCATTCAATAACAAAAAATACATCTCATTTTCCGATCATTCATTTCATCAGCCATTTAAAGCGTCTCTTAACCGGAAATTGCGCATGTACGATTATACAAGGATTAAAGGTGTCACACCGGAAAATACACAACAATTCAGTTATAGTTTTGTATTTCACAGGTCGAGTTCTCGTCAGTGCCTCGAACGTGCGTGTTTATCCAGCAACCGGTTCAGAGAGGATGTGGTGGAAGCGAAATTTCACTTGGCGAACAATAAATATTCGCAAAACTACCGTAGAAAAAATGTTACACCGTCGTGTAACCAGATTCGATTACTAATTGCCACGATAATTTATTTAGCACGATTATTAATACCCTTCCGCGAACTACTCCCGAATGTCACGAGTGCACAGTCGAAAGGATTTATGGCGAACACGAGTATTCGCCTGTTACGAAAATGCGAGTGGAAAGTGGCCTTTAGCGGTGTACAGCTCATAAAATTCTAATCTAGCATTATCTGTGGCACATGTTCTCCTTGCATATTTCGCATTATGCTTCGCGCCGGCGAGAAATCGAAGGGGAAAGTCAGACCTAACGAATCACCTGAATTCGAGTCCTGCACTGTTTATCGACAAATTTACATTAGCGTTATCATTCGTGTTTCTATACAGGGTGTCGATTTTCGTAAACGGAATTTATAGACGGTCAAGTTATATTTTCATGTCAATTTCTAAATCTCAAGAAATCACCAAATAACAATTAAAAATCCCAAATTACAGATTTCTAAACATCTCCATATTTGAATTTTTAATGTTAACAGTTTGGAAACACGATACGTTTCTATCCAATAAAACGACTAAATTAATCTGTAGATAGAGCAGTAAATTGACTCGCTAATTAGTTGACTTACAAATCGTCGGTCCATAAATCACAAAATATTCAGTGCAATAAATTCGTTGATTTGCAAATCGGTGACCGCATAAATCTTCAAATATTAACAGCTATAAATTCGTTAATTTGTAAATCTGTTCCAAATTCATAAACCTGTCCGAGGGTCAGATCTACCCATCCAACAAACATTTTCAATAATATTTTTCAAAATTGGCGTACAACCATGAAACTTAAGTAATTTCAATTGCATCACTCGATCACACATGGTGTCCTCCATATCTCCCATGAGCTTCCAGATATCGCTTCGTCCTATCCCGACGTTATCTCTTATCAACATCTAAAGAGTATCCCAGAAAAGAAAAGAGCAAAGAAGTCAGTGGCCCCTGGTGGAAGAGCGTAGCTCTCCACGTGGCAATGACAAGGGTATCTGGCTTGGCCAAGGTTGTGCCAAGACAGGACAGCGAACCGCGAGTAAAATCTATCTACTCCGTAAAAGAAACAGTCTGGCTGTTTGCCAGAGAAACGGGCAGACGTTAGTCATCCCGTGAGAGGCTCAGGCAGGAAGAAAGGGAACCGCGGTCGGCTAATAAAAGACAAGGGTAACGTAATTCCACCCGCGCTCCAATAATAGCCCGCTCGTTTAACGCCGCTTCCGTACGCAGCATGGCGAATTTCGACGCAATCGTCCACAAAATTCGTATCTCTGACGCTTATATCGATTAATCACTCTCAAGGATTAGAAGTACAGCGAAAATTTTTATATACATTTAGGGATTAGATGTATTAGGAACCATGTGGAAGATGTACTAGGGGGCAGCAACCTTTCTGGAGTTAATTATATTTGTTTGGCAATTGCAATGTTGCAGTTCATTTTTCAATATGTACTACTCAGGAGCCACAAGTATGATACTGAACCACATGCAAAGACGCAGACTGCCGACCCCTGTACTAGGACTTCGTTTCATTTTAGAATAATTTTATAACACTTTCTACTTATTTTTAACTATGTCTATGTGGACGTGTCTAATCGATGTTCCGAAGTGAACCTCCTGTCTATTTCGTGTCTACCATTGCTGATTTCACATCAAGAAGATGGCTCGGTGAGAGCGTACAACTTTTACGAACAAGGCTGAAGGAGTTCCTGATTTCTATTGGGTACACAAATTGGGGTGGAAATGAAAAATTGAGTATTTCCCAAAAACTCAAGACATAAATAGGAAATGGACTCTAAGGGTTCTTGCAAGATGCGAATAATAATAAACTGAAAGTACTCGATAGAATGTGACTCCTTGGTCATTGCTGTTGACCTATTAGTTGGCAATAGGGTTATTAGTTATCTAAAATACTAATAATATATTATTATTGCTATTAGTGAGCAATAGCTAACCTGTACAAAGTGTTCAAAGTGAAAACGGTATAGTGTATCGATAGAAACTTGCATCGAGGTCTATGATATTCTGAGACATAAAATTATTTATACAAAATTATAGCTGACCAGTCAAACTGTCCAGTGTTCCTTTTCACATTCTATCCTTGAATATTAATCTTTCTAAGTGTATAATACATAATTATATGAATTTTTAATTTGGCAAATTTTTATATACCAAATCTAGGTTTTGTGGACAAATAAACAGATCTGGGATTTCAAACTGTACTTTTCTGATTTTGTAATACCTTTTTTATTTCAGTCCATGTTATCAACAAATACGTTTGATTTTAAGTTCGATTATTTAGATATTTTCTGTTGGAATAACGGTATGAAGGTGAGAGAAAAGTTTTTTGATCGCAGTTGATGGACAAGTATTTCATGAAAGAAACAGGAAAGATATATAGACCTCACGGTTTTATGTAACGTCGCTATAAGTGAAATAAAACCATGCAACTGGAATATATATCATTTTAAAACGTGTCAGATAGTACCAGCATTGATAAACGAGCATTATAGAGCGGTGATAAATCAATGTAGTTACTTTCAATTATTATTAAAATAGTTAATGCTTTAATACCATCAACTTTGTACTCGTATATTTATAAAATAATTAAATCTTGTTAGTGGACAAAATATGAGCTGATACTGTGAAAGTGGAGTACAGTAGGGGAATTTTAAAAAGGGTAGAACATTTTTTCATTTTTGGCAATTTAGAATTTTGAAGGGTTCACAGTTGAGGAATTTGTAAATTTAGGAATTATTAAATTTAGAAACTTCCCAAATTCCAAAAATTCAAAATTTCAAAATTTCAAAATTTCAAAATTCCTAGATTCCTAGATTCCTAGATTCCTAGATTTCGAGATTTCACAATTTCAAAACTCCTAAATTCCAAAATTCCAAAATTCCAAAATTTCTAAATTCCAAAAATCCAAAATTCCTAGATTCCTAAATTCCTAAATTTCAAAATTTCAAAATTTCACAATTTCAAATCTCCTAAATTCCAAAATTCCAAAATTCCTAAATTTCTAAATTCCAAAATTTCAAAGTATCTAAATTCCCAACTTTCAAAATATTCATTTACATACTTATAATGTACGAAACGAAAACTGAACCTGTATTATAGTTTTACAATCATTTTCCAATAAGACACAAATTAAACAAAAATTACGAACACGGAAAATGTACAATATAAAACGTCGCATATCAAGAAAATATAACACGATTACGAACCAAAGAACGTCAGCTAACAAGTGTTCTCAGGATGTTACAGAGTTTCTGAATATATCAATATTATAATGAACGGAGTTAACATAATTTCCAATTCGATTATGCAGCTGAAATAACCGTAATTGGTGCGATGTTGTTCAGTACCAATTAAAGTGTAGTTCCTTAGGCAAATTGAGTATATTCAAAGAGAAAAGTTTGATTATCATCGAACAAGATATACCTTTCATTATTTCACGAAGAATATAACGTCGAGCATTTTTCTTCTGTGTAGTGTTTGGAGGTTTAGATTATTAAGAATTAAATCGTAGTCGTGAGAATTAAACGGCATGGGACAACTATGCTTGGAAGCAAGCCCTCAAAATTTCTGCTCTACGCGTTCAATATCATTAATATGAGAGTCACACTACGGAAACCAGATTATACCTCCGTATTCTAAAAGAGGTCTAATTAGTTGCTAGTACAGCGTTCTGAGTGTGTCAGTGTTCTTAAAAAACTTTGAGACCCAGTGATTTAACGGCGTGGAGCCATCTCGCGCATCGCGTGTACGAGAGAGACAAGTCGATTTCGTAAATTCGACCATGAGGCTCGATGACTGCAAAAATGATGTTTTTACGAGTACAGCACCAGTAGACTTCACCACAGTAAGGTATTTTTCGACAGCAATATGTTTAATAACGTCGAATTTTGGAAGGTGTTTGAGACAGATGCCAATGTTAACAAGATGGCCGTACAGTGCGACTCTACGTCGTTAAGGCTATGAGAAATATTTTTGTAATGTGTCGTAAACATAAATTGGAGGAGAAGGTATCTCTGTTCATTATGATTGACCATCAATGTAATTATGAATAATGTTATTACTCCAAATGGAAGTTCAAATCATTAAGAACTGTATCGTAGTTGTGAGAACCTAAGTATTTTCACCGGCGATATACCAGGATACAATAAAGTTTGCACGAATTGTTGCTATATTTACAGATGTACGGCAACAAAGCAACAAAGAGGAACAATCGCAACAGTCAGGTAGTGTCGCAATACCCATAGGAAGTGTTACGTTTCAATTCCACCAGCTATTTATGGCCTGGTGAACCGGCTTCGCTCGGAGAATGTCCTATTTCCTTTACACGCTGAAGTCGGCCACATTTCAACGGACGATTACACAGGAAGAAGTACACCAGAATAGTCATCGGCAAATCTAGCTTCCCTAAGAATATTAACACATTATTGACCGGCAATTTTACTCAGAATTTATCTCATGGTTACTCTTTCGTAAACGAGTACAAAAGTGAAAACTTTAATATACTTTATTTATACAGGGTGTTAGGTAAGTCGATAGAATGTTTGCAAGGAATGATAGAAGAGGTCATCTGGAACATATTTAGATATATATACCTTTATGCAAAGTATCATGCTTTTTGAGATATTGGTCACTTTGTTAATTTTGCTTATTACAGGGCATTTCCGAAATAGAATTAAGAAAAGTAGAGTAAAACTATAAAATTGTAGAATTGCAGAATTGTAAAATTGAAAGATTACAAAATTGAGGGCTGCAGAATTAAACAAATGGAAAATTGAAGAATTGAAGATTGAAAATGAGGAAATGGGAAAAGGAAACAATAAAACAATGGAACAATGACATAATAAAGAAATAAAGAACTGAATAATTGAAAAATTGAAAAATTGAAAAATTGAAAATCTAATCATGCGAATGCTTAAAAATGTCTTGTTTTGCATCCAAGTACGGATTACGGTTGTTGAAGTATTTGATTCAATTAACTACCCCGTATATACAAAAATAAATATTGGCTCAGAGTCAAACATAACTGATTATATTACGGCAACGTCACCTAACACGCCATCCATTTCTTTTAAAAATCGTAACTCTCGTTAAAAAAATATTTTTCTTAGAATTTGATATCTTGTAAAAATACAATATACCGACACATTGGGCATTTGAGAATATTTTCACCCGAATTGTACCAATTATAGATCAGACATAAAAGAGAACGTAATAACACATCGAACATAACGAAATTAAACACTATAAAACCTTACTACTGCGTCTGTATTAACACAAAACCAGCTGATCCTATAAAAGTACTGGTTGTAAAGATTATGCTGTAACTCGTTTGAAGTTATATGTTTTGTTTCTGCTTCTTGTTTAGAGTATCTAAGAAATCATAGAATCTGTTTTATATACAAACCCGAAGTCAATGGCCTGCTATTTCAAGCAGTCAAATACTCATTGTTCGATTTCTTTTAACTGTTTGAACTCGGCGGATTTTAGCAAACATTTTTCAATATAAATTATTTAAATAAAAAAAATGCTCAAAGAAGACTTTATAGGACTTGACCTACTCAGGTTCAATTATTACAAATTCTGTAATGAAAAAAATGGTCAAATGAGTCCTTTTATAAGTCATTAATTTTGTGATAAACAGAAATATAAATAATTGCATTAACTATATATTTATAGCTATTGTTTAATCTTAAATTATTTTGAAATTTGGAAAAAAGTAATAATGGTTTAGCTATAAGTTTTGAAGTAATTATTTCTAAATACCTTACAGAAGTTTCTTTAATTAAAACCCGCTGTTCATTAATTATTTTGAGTAAGAAAATTCCTTATTAAGACAAGTAGTGTAGAAGGAAGCACTATGGTTACGAAACATAATTGTGAGAAAAATTGCTATCGTTAACTAATATTTATATAATAACATGTATGTAATAATGTTTACATAATAAACATATAATTAATATAATTAATAATTACAGTTGTTAGTAATTATTTTTAAGACAATTAAATATAAGGATAATAAATAAAGACAAAAAATTTGTTCACAAATATTCTTTGTAATAGTCATAAAACTAATGACTATTAGCATATATTAGTAGATTGCTTGCAGATAAAAATATTATTATCATTATCTTCATTTTTTTTCAAAAGTGCCCCACTTTCAAAATAAATGGTTCATATGTGACGCTGAATATGAACACGATAAATTGAATAATTCAATTTTTGCACCCGGAAGTCTGACAATCTGTTAGCACGATATTTTACCTCCAACGTTGCGAAATATTTTTGCTCGACTCGTTCCTTATACCAGCTACATTAATTTCGCCATTTGACCGCGATATACATATAAACAAATATGAATACATCAACTGCGGAACAACACCTGTTCATATTTAATCTTCGAATGTAGTAAATAGATAGTTTAGTATCTTATCTAGTGCTCTCTATTTGTCGTCTATTGTCTTTCTCTTTCCCTATCATTCATTTCTGTGAAATTACTTGAAACATGTACGCACAAGTGTTTAACATAATTCACCTAGTTAGTAAAAAGTACTTATTCCACCACAAATTTACAAATTCAACATTTCTTCAATTCACACACAAATGTGCAGAGTTGAAAATGTTCAGGTTTTCAAATGTACGAACATTTCGAAATTTCCAAAATTATGAATTGTCATATGTAGAAATGTTAAAGTTTTCAAACTGATTATTGTATCTTAAAATAAAGCTTATCGTATCACTGTTGTAGGATATTTTTTCCCCTACACTTATTCTTATCCAGTGGAACCCTACATTGCACTCATGTGCTACTACTGTGTACGCCAGTGTATCAATAATTGAAAACCTTGTACGGAGAAATGCACTTCCTGGAGTACTCAAAGTACTTTTTTCCGATTATCGCATTTTTAGATTGTACCTACAAACCTACTATTACATGTCGATAAATCACCAATGCAATTCTGCAAGAATTTACTTCGATAGGATTAAACGAAAAAAGACATTTTCCGATATAAATTTCTGTTACCTCAAATATTACATAAACTAGTATACAGAATTTTCAATAGTTTTTCTTCAAAAAGAGGAGATTTTCAAGTCTCTCCCGTTTTTTATTTTTATCCCATCATTTAAGATATTTAATCCATTTACGTACATATGTATGTTACATAATAATCTCTATCATCCTTTTCGATTACATTTTGACATGTTGACCATATAAGTCATGTCACGTGATTATCCGATTAGCACCGAAAAGAGACGAAGTTAACAGATTTACCACTTCTCATCTCCTTACTACGAATTTTACTACCAGACATTACACTTCGTCTATATAGGTTTATGGCAACGGTTCCGATTAATGTAACCGCAGCTCAGAACCGCATACACGTTAATAGTATAACAGAACACAGTGCACGGATGTGCAGTCCTGAGTTGCGACTGCAATCGCTATCGTTGCACGATGTTTCTTTCTTTTCGTCCACGGTTCGCTCCTCGAAATCAGCCACCTCTCACGGTAACTGATCGCGCTCGGATCCCAACAGCGATCAGTTAACGCGACTTTACTATATATTGTAGCATAGATGACGGTGATGAAAGATTTATAGACATACATACAAGAAATCAAAAGTATAAAACATACGATGACTTCAAGTTAGCGAAACCATAACTTAAGAAATGCTGTTTCTTCCAGCTGCAGTCAATTCGCCCTTACCGAAAATATGTGTAAAACGAGGAATATGGTTTTGGCTTCAACCAATCGTAGTTGCATCTTAGTATCTTGTTAGGGCTCATCTTGTAGCTCGCGAACTATATCTTACCGTTATTGTTAACATTTCATACATGAAACTAATACATGAGCATTTTCAAAATGTCACTTTGAAAATTGCAAGTCTACAGTCATAGTGTAATTGTACTACACAGTTATACTATATTACGGTCATATATACTACTATATTACAGTTATACTGCTGCACTTATTAACGGTGATATTTAACTCAACCTACGATTTTTTCGGCAACTTTCAGAGTTACCTAATTACTGCAGAGTTAAGATAAACAAAGAACATTGAAATGTTAGGTATATTTTGAATTTAGCAATCTACGATTATATCACAATTGTTATCAAGTTCAAAACTTGACCTTTATGCAAATTTAAGTTTGTCACATTTGAACTTTAACGTGCGTCAGGAATCTGACTCGACGTTATAAGGGGTCAATTGCATTTTAGACTGAGATATTAAAAAAATATTCGTAAAACATTTGCAAAGGAATAATCATTATCACATAGTTAAGAATCAACAAAAATTTCGATCAAAGTCTATGATTTCGACTATTATATCACGTGATTACCCGAGTAGCGCCGAACAGAGACGGAGATGACCGATGTACCAGTATTAGAACGGTTTTAATCAATTTGTTTTACAAATATATCAATTTGGCTTACAAACAGATCATGATGGGACATAATAAATGATCTTGAAATTACAAAGTGATCTTGAAATTTCTTCGATCAGGAAGCTACCAAACATGCAAGAAACTACTCACGGAAATTACTACATCATGCCAACAAACTTGCCAAGTGGCTATTTCAAGGAACATCCAACACGTGTAGACTTAAATCATTCGAACTTAATTAAACAGATGTGATATATAGATTCAGATGTTTGTAATAGATTCAGGTGTTTTAGTTGTAAATAGACTGCATCAGATTATTACTTACTTGACTTTTTAGGGAAATGTTGCCAAATGCGTACTGGTTCCCTAAATCACTCCTGGTTTAAAATTTTCAAGATTCAAAATTTCTACATCTCCCAAACAGCAAGTTGTTCAGTTTTGAAATTTATAAATCTTTTTTGAATTTTTTCAATTTTCGTATTTTGAAATTTTTTCATTGCTAGATTCTAAAGTATAAGTTTCAAATTGTCAGATTTTCAAATAAATCTTAAAATTGCCCAGTTATATGGTTTCCAAATTTTTCAATTTTCAGGTATCTACGTATCTAAATTTACAAACCACGAATTCTTATTTTCACGTCTCTACATTTTCTAACATCTATATTTCTAAATTTACGAACCCCAAATTCTTCGGCTCTCAAATCTCCACATTTTCTAACATCCACATTTTTAAGATTTATCATATTTTACACAGTTTCAAGTTTTAAAATTCTCTATTTCTGAGATTGCCCTAATTTTCTAATTTACAAGTGTCCTATCAAAGCACAAAATTTTAAAATTATCAAGTTTTAAAATGTTCAAATCGGATCTGGGAAACATCGATATATTACTGGTATAACTATGGTAATTTCCATTCGTTTTTTCATGATAAGACATTCACTATATAGCACAAAAACGAAGGCAATAAAAATGAATTTTTTAAACCACAAGAATAAAATCGGTTACAATTTGTATACCAAAATCTACACTATATTCTACATTTCACTATAGAATTTCTATGCTGCCGATGTGTACTGTATATGAGAAATACGATATCGATCAGCCGGTCGCATTCCTTCTCCCAGTTAGTCGAGTTTAATCGAAAGTCATTCTTTCTCAGTCAGGTCGATCGATCTCTCAGTTTCGAATCATAATTATCACATACCCGTATCGTTATGAAATTTATCAAGAGGAACACGCCCTGGCTATGCATTACGTAAACGTGCACAGTGTTATACCCTAACGTGCAATGTATGTAGTCGCATTTCAACAGTACGCACGACACGTCACATGTGCACGCGTGTGTCATGCTGTTCCACCCACTCGTGATAGATCTTTTTTTCCTCAACCGTCTTTAGAACACCGTACAGAAATATTTCCTGGTGCCGCGACAAAAACGTGCGTGTCTTGAACACAGACGTATGTTGACGAATAATCGGTGAGGTAAAAATATTCAAGGTACGACTAGTGGTAAATCGGTTAACTTCGTTTCTCTTCGGTTCTATTCGGATCGTAATATATCCAATAATCATTGTATTACATGGTGCAAATTTTTACTTAACTATATGTCAATGATTAGTAATAGATATGTACCTAATGTGTTTGCAACACAAATTGATATATTTGTAAAACAAATTGATTAAAACCGTTCTAATAGTGGTACATCGGTCATCTCCGTCTCTGTTCGGCGCTACTCGGGTAATCACGTGATATAATAGTCGAAATCATAGACTGATCGAAATATTTGTTGATTCTTAACTATGTGATAATGATTATTCCTTTGCAAATGTTTTACGAATATTTATTTAATATCTCAGTCTATAATACAATTGACCCCTTATAACGTCGAGTCATATTCCTGACGCACGTTAAAGTTCAATTGTGACAAACTTAAATTTGCATAAAGGTCAAGTTTTGAACTTGATAACAATTGTGATATAATCGTAGATTGCTAAACTCAAAATATACCTAACATTTCAATGTTCTTTGTTTATCTTAACTCTGCAGTAATTAGGTAACTCTGAAAGCTGCCGAAAAAATCGTAGATTGAGTTAAATATCACCGTAATAAGTGCAGCAGTATAACTGTAATATAGTAGTATATATGACCGTAATATTGTACAACTGTGTAGTATAATTACACTGACTGTAGACTTGCAATTTTCAAAGTGAGATTTTGAAAATGCTCAAGTATTAGTTCCATGTATGAAATGTTAACAATAACGGTAAGATATAGTTCGCGAGCTACAAGATGAGCCCTAACAAGATACTAAGATGCAACTACGATTGGTTGAAGCCAAAACCATATTCCTCGTTTTACACATATTTTCGGTAAGGGCGAATTGACTGCAGCTGGAAGAAACAGCATTTCTTAAGTTATGGTTTCGCGAACTTTAAGTCATCGTATGTTTTATACTTTTGATTTCTTGTATGTATGTCTATAAATCTTTCATCACCGTCATCTATGCTACAATATATAGTAAAGTCGCGTTAACTGATCGCTGTTGGGATCCGCGCGCGATCAGTTACCGTGAGAGGTGGCTGATTTCGAGGAGTGAACCGTGGACGAAAAGAAAGAAACATCGTGCAACGATAGCGATTGTAGTCGCAACTCAGGATTGCACATCCGTGTACTGTGTTCTGTTATACTATTAACGTGTATGCGGTTCTGAGCTGCGGTTACATTAATCGGAACCGTTGCCATAAACCTATATAGACGAAGTGTAAAGTCTGGTAGTAAAATTCGTAGTAAGGGGATGAGAAGTGGTAAATCGGTTAACTTCGTCTCTTTTCGGTGCTATTCGGATAATCACGTGACATGTCTAATATAATATATGACCAACATGTCAAAATGCAATTGAAAAGGATAATAGAGATTATCATGTAAAAGACATATGTAAATGGATTAAACATCTTAAATGATTGGATAAAAATATGATTCGCAATCATATTTTATTATAATTTCTCTGAAATTTGTAATATCGCATAATTTTCCTGAAACTTGTAATATTACATAATTAGCCTGTTAATTTAACCTTTTTAACAGAGAACATCAATGTAATTTTCTTATTATCAGTAATTACGGAAGTTCAAAAATGCATTATTTTTAAAAACCGAAGAGAAGCATGCAACGAAGGATTAATTGGTTTAAAAAGACACAATTACAGTCATCACGATGATTATCTATTTAATTAATCGGTGCACTTTCACGACATTAAGTATCATGTAGTGAATTTTGCAAAATATCAAAAGATCGTTCGTGTCCGATGAAATTAACCGGGTTGATTATGAAAATAAAATGTTCTCCCTTTTTTTTTCCTTCCTTTTTTTCGAAGAAACCAAGCGTAACGTCATGCCAGCTTGATATCACGAATTAATTATCACGTTAGTCGTTAGCAAGAGGCCTTGAAGGATGTCTTGCTTCGATGTTTCTACACTGACCCTACCGTGGCTACAATCTAAACGAAGCAGTAACCTTGTCGAAAAGGCGTCTTTTCTAATTAAAACGATTCACCTCAGTACACTTTACTTTGTTTCTGGCTCTAATTAATGCATAATCAAGAACCGCGTTTCGTTTCCTGGTAATTTAATTTTGGTTAAAAGGCGGTTTCAAACGTATCATTCTGAAACCAGATGAAACACAGATTAGCCCAATTCCGCGACCATTGTTAATTAAATTCGGTTATAATACTCTGAAAATGCAGGTATCAAGTTTGTATCCTCTTCATAATTGTGGTTTCGAATTTCAACGTGTTTATTTTATCGATAATCGCACTATTTCAAGGCTGTGAATTTTGATAACAGTTAATAAGCGTATAAATAAATGCAATGTTTATTATGATAATTTGAAGTAATTGCAGGAAACAGGAATTTATTAATTTAGTATAATAAAGCAATAATACAAATTTATTTCAATTGATTTATTTAGGCAGAATATAAAATAAGAAATTATTTAGCAATTTCATTAAATGAGTACTTTAGTTTTCAATAATTCTTTACATATTATAACAAATTGAACTCGGTAAATAAATTTTTCAACAATTATCAACCGATGAAAATTATATTTGAAATTTTTAACAACTACCGTAATTAAATAATACGAGTCGAAAGCAAGGTTATAAATTATCTCAGCGAAATAATCGAAATCTAAACTGTTCAGAAATAAACACATCTGATCAGCGATAAGTTTATTAAATTAGAAATATATTGCAACCGATAGGTTTATCTCGCTAACAATTAATAATCGGTCTCAGGATATAGATGTTAAGAATTTTGAAAAATCGCTATGCCTGACCAGTCACGTATTATCTGATAGCAAGATAATGACACAAACAAAGTATGCGATGTCGTAACAATCTCTTAAGATTGCGAGATCGTTATCGCATGTCTCGATTAAAAAGATTCCAAAGCGTTGCAGACAGTACCGCTTATTCAACAGGCGACAAGGAACCTACGAATCTGACAAATTACCGTGAAGCTGAGTAATTTTGCACGATGTGTTGTAATCTGAATGAAAAGAACGATTAGTGGACAAGCGTGAAACCTTGTGAACGGAAGTGTAATTAATAAGCATGAATATCCATAATCAATTTTTTCCTGATATAAAAATATATTTTATTCTACGTCAACCCTTTAACCTCTTAGGCTGAACTTTACGCTGCTTTTCTGTACAGCAGAGTTCGAATTATAAACAGCACTAGTGTATGGCAATGCTGTTCTCTTAGCGGGTGGAATGAAATTTTTCATCATTAAATTATAATTTTTCAAAGATAGATACATATATTTTAACTTTGATAATTTACTTTTTTAGAAAATTCACAAAATATTTCATTTCTAAATGTTTGCAATATGTATTAGTGCAAGGCATGGTGACTAAACTTGGCGTTACCTTTTATTTACATCTAATGTACTTTTGTGGGATTTGTTAATACTCTTATAAAAGGTGGTGAAGGCAGAAAAAGTGCGAATGAAAACATATGAGAAGGATCATTCAATTGAAACGGTGGCGAGTGAGCCGCTGTGGCGCTGTGTAATCTACGACATTTGCGAAACTATAGTGACCATACGGAAAGATCCGCGAAAGCCACTATAGTGGCACGTCGTACCTACGAGGTTAAAAGTGTGCCCTTTTTGTAGCCTAGCGCGGACCATGGAGAGGTCCCGTTTTATGACTGCGCTACCTGACAAGCTCTTTACTTGTCGATGTTTATGTATTAAAAATGGGATATTATTTTGATTCAAGTATTATATTCACTTTATATATTATTATACTATTAATAAAACTATTTATAGTTTATATAATAAAGTATTTCTCAATCCTGAGCAAATTTCAATTAATTACAAAGTACAGTACCTGACCTTACATTTTCGTTTGAAATTAATAACCAACTAATTAGCCTCATTTTATTGAATCAATCACATTTTTCTTATCAGTTAGATTACTAAACGATATTTTGCAAGTATAAACACAGCTGGTTATCGATATTTTTATTTCCAACACGTCATTTGTAAACCATTAGTTTGAAAAACATATTGAAATTAACATACATCGCATACCGTATGAATTTCTTCTGATCTTGTTTCATCATACATTTTATTTTTATTTTCATTTACATTTTCTTGTATAGAAATGTTGCAATAAATAACGAGGTAAAAGGTCTGAAATTTAATAGAAGTACAGCTCTGACTAAAAGTATGATTTTATAACATAAAATAATTTATAATATACAAACCACATATTTTTTAATTAGTCTATCCTCAAAATAGGGTATGAGTGTTACATGTTCACTATAAGGTGGCTTTCATAAATGAGAGAGTGTAACACTTGGAGAGTTTCAAGTTTGTTTTTGCGAACAAGTAATACTTCGAACTCAGGTTTGTTTCTGCGATCACAACTACTATAAAGTGGTCCATATGTTGTACAACCTTTATGACTCCTTTTCAAACAGTTTGTATATTGATTCTAGTCAACACGAGAGTTAGATGCATAATACTCTTCCACATTTTGCAGATAGATGTTCTGACGCTTCTTTTGAAGAAAATAAGGTAAGGTAATTCAGAAAAATTCCACTCTTTTTTTTCATTGTTTGCAATTACACTTAACAATTCTTATCCTTTAACTATTGATATAACAGTAATATAACTGTGTGTTAATATTTTTCATAAAATATAAAATTTTTTGTAAAATTTTTAAATTCAATTTTTCATTATTCTGTATGACATACAAAATACTATTACCAACGATATATTATTAGTTTATGTTATGTAAAAACTTTGAATCTTATGCGACACAAAATAAATCAACAAAGAAAAGAAAAAAGTTAATTCATTGTGAAAGTTCAATACGTTCTAAAAACCGCATAATTTTTAAGTAACACATGAAAAATGAGCTCTTTTATAGTAAAACAACGATTTTACTGTAAAGCTATAAAAACAGAACCGCAAATTACGTTTTTATACGACGTTTATGATGCGTTTTTCTTGGTAATCAAAATAACATGAAATAACAATCAATCATGATGCTGTCAGATAATCGTTAGATTTCGTTTGACAGGCCATGTTTTAATAATTACTCGTATATAACAAACGAACACTAATTTGTATTCACCATATAACATTTTTAATCGTTGATATAATCACTGATTTATGGTAGTATTACGAGGTCATTTTATAAATTTATAAATAGTCGAAACTCTGTTGTTTGAATTCGGTCAAAATAAAAACGAACCTGTAATATAATAAAATGAGGGTCAATCATGGTAGAAATAAGTATACCATATGCACATTTTTAGGACGAGCTGAAAGAAAATGATATCGCTGAATTAATTCAACAACTATTGTATGAAAAGTGAAAAAATTAATTGTGGAGAAATGATTCAACTTAGAGAATTTTAAGGTAAAATTAGATAGGTATCTTTTGACACTTCTTGGTAGAAATACTGCTAAACCTTTGCATTCGACAGGTTACTATTTTTTTACTATTTGCTATTTGTTATTTACTATTTACTATCTACTACTCACTACTCACTACTCACTACTCACACTACTCACTACTCACAGTACTCACTACTCACACTACTCACTACTCACTACTCACACTACTCACACTACTCACACTACTCACTACTCACACTACTCACTACTCACTACTCACTACTCACACTACTCACACTACTCACACTACTCACTACTCACACTACTCACTGCTCACTACTCACACTACTCACTACTCACTACTCACACT
Source organism: Megachile ligniseca (assembly GCA_945859555.1). Lineage (NCBI taxonomy): Eukaryota > Metazoa > Arthropoda > Insecta > Hymenoptera > Megachilidae > Megachile > Megachile ligniseca. Next base: position 7,103,810 of record OX243792.1, read on the forward strand.
ACTCACTACTCACTATCGTAAGAGGCAAACAAAAAATAAAAGGATTTAACTATTTAAATAATGCTAGGATTTAATAATTTTAAAAAAATACATGTGTGAGTGGCGAAATCACAATAACGAATGAATACTTATTTATAACAAAAGTCCTTGCAATCAACTCATATGATTGCTAAATCGGCGCTCGCCCCAAAACAACCGCATCGATGCCCAATCAATGTACACAATGGATGTACAATCAAACTCACACATTACATTCATACGGTGTCCAAAATAAAAGATACACAATCATGTTTACAATACTTTGTTACTTTTATATTACAACCTTACAATTTAAAAATGTATTTATTTTATAAAATTGAAAATATGTACCAATGAATTAAAACAAGCATAAATGAATTGCTCGTATGAGATACCATCAGACTTAATGCTTTGCGAAATTGATTTATTTCATTTTTAATAAATTGATAGTAATAAAGTAGCAGTGTAATGAACGATGTGAGAACTGCCTATTAAAATGAATTACACACTACTGATAATGTCAACGTATGGAAAATGATAAGACTCAATCACAGGGTTGCAATATTTCACAACGATATTAAGGTATTTCCTGCAACGATATTATCTGCTACAATTACTATAAAAACTGGTTTAAGTCTACCATCACTGAGGTATTAATACCACTGGTAAAAAGTTGTTTCCACACCTCGTTTGTTAAATATGAGACACTATATAGTAATTAGAAATTTTATTTTTACGTTTATTAGTAGGTTTCTGGTAATCTAGTGGTTTATCAGAATTAATACAGTTGCGAATATGTATGTGTAGACCATTACAGTGCGTTGCAAGATTTATCCTCATATTTGAATGACCTGAGCTTTTAGTAGCAAATTATGGTCGGTTTTTCTTAAATAATACTTCGTAGAATAAATTGTGAAAAATTGATGTATTTATTTGTTAAATTCTCTAAGCACTTTAAGATTCTTAAATCCCTAACTTTTCTCATTTCCCAAATCCCAAATTCCTAAATTTCCAAATCCCAAATTTCTAAATTCTCAAATCCTCAAATTCCTAAATTTCCAAATCCCAAATTTCTAAATTCTCAAATTCTCAAATTCTCAAATTCTCAAATTCTCAAATTCTCAAATTCTCAAATTCTCAAATTCTCAAATTCTCAAATTCTCAAATTCTCAAATTCTCAAATTCTCAAATTCTCAAATTACCAAATTACCAAATTACCAAATTACCAAATTCCCAAATTCCTAAATTTCCAAATTCCAAATTTCTAAATTCTCAAATTACCAAGTTCCCAAATTCCAAATTCCCAAATTCCCAAAATTCTAAATTCCTGAATTCTGAAATCCTTAAATTCCCAAATCCCAAATTCTGCACGTGATTCTCGGTTCATGGAAACAGCTCCATACCATTTATTTCTCACATAATATAACGATACATCAGAAAATTATTTAAAGTCCTACAGAACACCACAATGAAAATTTAACTTTCATGCATGATAATCGATTCATAAATCTGCACATTAAAATGATTCACCGACAAAATAGTCCGTTATTAGATTCTATCCGATCCCCTTTCCCATAGAAAATTTATGGGAAATGTTGTTGAGAACGATCTCTTCAAATAATCGTTCATATTTAAATGTACAAGAATTAAAACTGACATATGAAAAAATGTCAGGGAAGTAGAAAAATCTTATTAGTATGTCAAATTAAATTTTTGACGAATATTTATAACGCTTGAAAATTTTATGCATAACCGCATATGTTAACATGTCTAACTTTCATATAATGTATTCACTATTTTTATTTAATTTGTTGTTGCCATGAAATAATATTTAAAAAATATTGATCACAATTCGGACCAAAATAAAGGGTACATTTATACAACGCAGAGTACTATCAGAAACTATCAGTCCTGTTAGTGACACGTTTTTCGAGTCAAAAAATTGAAAGAAAATGTAAAATGTTCATCTATTTCTCGAGGATTCAGTAGATATCTAAAATATCAACCGCGTGGGAGGACTTAGTCAGCTCCTTACTTTAATCCGACCTATTTCTCTCCTGTTCTGCAATGCGAATTCGTTTACATCAATAAATTGCTTCCGCGTCTATGAAGAATGAGTTCATCTTTATTGAAAATTTATACTTTCGTCTTAAATATTTATAGCTTATCCCTCAGTTCTTTTAATTATTGTCAATTAACGCTAGTGGACAAAATTATGACACACAAAATCCGTTTTTTTATCATTTTTCTTAAAATATAACAATTCTTTATTGAATACACAAAATAAACAAGCAAACAATGGAACTATAACAAATATAATAAAACATAAAACTAGAATACACTTTATCGAACACATACAATAAATTTGGATACATTTTTCCTTTCGTTAATTTGTAAATAAGTGTGTGCAACGTTATAAAGAGGCAAATTGTGTCGATGATCTCCCTGATCGAGGTTCGAAGCGAGATACGGAACTTAGTGCTGCGGGGTTTCGGAACTTTATGCGTCTTTCCGGATAATTTAAATGCTCAGAAGATGATTAAACTGTACCAACGGGGTCTCTTAGTATCGGTGAAACATTGGTTTGAAAGAACCAGAGACCATTGGATACTTCACGAGGACAACGACTCCAAACACCGAAGCCGCCTTTGTACGGAATGGAAAACAGCGAATGGTGTCAACGCGTTGGATTGGCCATCTCAGTCCCCCGATGCCAATCCAATCGAAAATGTTTGGTCTCTCACGAAGTACAAACTCCGAGGAAAGCGTATTTTAAAATTGAAGATGCTAGTTTGCCGTATTCGAGAAATATGCAGATCTCTTCCTGTCTCATACGCTGCAAAGCTGGTTGAAAGTATGCCCAGGAATAATCGCTAATGGCGGTGATGGGACACATCATTAAGCAAATGCGTATTAGTTCTTTAAATGTACTTTCGACCTATACAACCTTTTTATGGAACAGACTGTATGTCCACCACTGTAAGGCTTCTACCTAAAATTGTTCACGTGTTAAAAAGCGTTCCACATTTTTTCCCGACATTCACGTACATCTTTCTGTGGTAAACATGTACATGTTCGATTTTCCATATCACTTTGAACAACAAAGGCGAGGAATCCCCATCCGCCGGAATCCTAATATACGAAAATCCCGCTGCGTTTGCACTTTTTCACGATATAAATCGTCACCGAATATTTCGCCGTCTCTGTCAATACTCCAGCTAGATCGTAAAAAAGAAGCACGAACTAAACGCATGCTCCTAAGAAGGGATGAAAGGAGAAAGAGAGGTTGGCAAGATGAACAAAGGTCCAGACACACAGGAAAGTAAGGAGAAATATTCTGAACGCGCTCCGCTGAAACAGGCCCTTGCAATCACTGTTTGAATCTTTGCCAAGCTTCGTCCAACCTTTTCGCATCTACCTTACATTCTATCCTCTACACTGCTACCAACCCCTGTTTTGCCCCACCATTTCTGCCTCATCCTGCAGTTTCCCTAAACGCATGCCGATTTCGGACGACGTAATAGGCGATTCCACTTGACGGATATACTCGTGGTTTATCCGGTCTAGACGGCCCTTGCTTAAACCCTGGTCGAGCATAAATTCGCGGACGAAGAATGGTGCTTGGTGACTTTGCTGTATTAGGGTGTTGAATATGAAGTAGCCGATTTTGAAACGTCAGAAGCGTGATAAAATTTGATATAAAAGAACGTATTTATGATGTAACGTTGAAGATGTCCTGAGAAAGAAATGTAATTTTTGGAGAACAGTGAAAAATTTCTAGATTTTTAGGTTGTTGAACTTTTCAAAATTTTTCATTGCAGCATCAATTTTCGCATAAATAACAAAAAGTTAAAGCATAAGTTTTAACAAAATTTCGTTACGAATTGAGTATTCTGATAGACACTGAAACCCTAAACAGATGAAAACCCTTTTCTAGTAAAAAAAATGAAGAATCGTTTTAAATCAGTACAAATCCAAATATAAAATTAAGAATGATTATAATTAATTGAAACGAAAGATTCAAGTCGATATTATTTTCTATCTTACATATATCATTTTGCATAATTGCACGTTCTTAACAAAAAAGTTATGAAAGGTCTAACCGAGAAGTGTCAGCACATAAAACTAGCGGTAATCAGATCATTAATAATGAACCATCGACGTGTAGTATTCTCGAACGTAATCCTTAGCTCGGTATATCGCATACTTACATCGAAGACAAGCTGGATAACCTATAAATCACTCGAGACTTCAGCGTAACATTCCTCGGAGCCGGTGTTTCAAAAGAAAGTTACAATCATGTTTTCAAACATTCAAAAGACAGGTTTATGTACACCTGGATGCTCTTACCAAGCTGTCTGACATAATACAAATCAATTATCGTGGTATCACGTAACTAGATGTACTATATCGATAACAGATACCTATCTTTAACCCCATATGCACTGGTGCATCTTTAGGGTAACGTTCGTAATTTCCATTGCAAATAATTATAAGCTTCCCGATGCAAATTGAACACCATATTTATCTCTCGAAGGGCTAATTGGAGACAGTGATGTGGTAGACTGATAGTCTTTTGATTCATAATTAAATTTTCATTATGTGAACCCCTTATTTCGAAAGTGTCCATTTTTTATTAAGGGTTTCAAAAAATTTCAAAATAGACAAATTTTTTGTATTTTCTTTTAAATGTTTATTATTCAATAATATTTAAAGTATTAATAAATAAATTACGCCATAATGAAAAAAATGCAAATTATAATTAGACTCGAACTCTAAATTAAAAATTCGAGTAAGATTTATCATAGTCAGACTAATCAAAGTACATCAAATGATTAATTAAATAGTTGATTAGTCAATAAACGTATAATAATAGAACCAATCGAATCAATACCCAAAATCAATGAATTTCATACAAGTTAGAAATTTATCGAAAAATATGATCGACTATCGAAATGAGATAACGTTGTAATATGTGACTCGTTAAAAAAAGCAACAGTAGCAAAATCATGTGTCAGTTTATGTTTGCTTGCTTAGGGTGTAGGCTATTAATTTATTGCTTTATCAGCTACAGATTGTATTCGGTTGAACGCGTTAATCACCTGCTGTATATACGATCACAATCTGAATGTGTCTTGATTATTATCTCAGTTGTATCTCGGTTTATATCAAAATTGCATAAGTGCTATGGAAATTCTTGCACGTGCGGTAAACGTCGTTCGATTCTATAGATTTATTGACTTTTCACAGAACAAATAGTGTTAAATTTGTGAATATTCGATTATCAGTTTTATATAACATCAGAGATAATTCAAATAATATAATAAAAGCAACATAATTAATCTATTATTAATAGTAACTGTTATAAGGTAATTTTTACTGTCAAAACTTTTTGTTGAAAAGACTGAACTCGTTTAAGATTATTATTTTTCTATTAATTGCCACTGTTGCCTGCGTTACTGTTCGTATACCATATGTGTAATTCAGTAAAAAAATGTTCACCTTTTGGAAAATTGTAAATTGTGAATAGTGTAAGAAGCAGACGAAAAATAAAAGGATTCTTACTGTCAAAATATTCACGTTTCCCACGTATAAATCGAAATAATCATTGTATCTAAAATGTTGAAATTCAATTTCCACTAAAACCAAGCTAAACTCATTTGTCACATAAAATGATCCGTTAAGTCCCACCAATTATACACCTCGTATAAATCACGCTATAATTTATTCTCAAGATACAGACAGTTCTATTTCTACCGTACGGTAGTAGAAGTATAGCGTCGATCGCTTTAGAGAACTGATATATCGACTGCTTCGGTAAAAATGTACCACTAAAATGTCCCTCGCTGAAACGTGCTTTGTATCAAGGGAAACTGCAGAATAAGTTTGATAAATTTGTCAAAGCAGTGCACATATATTCGCAGAAGTAAAGGTTTCTCCCCACGAAGGACCTCTCCCCATGGGCCAGCAATTGCGGGGAAAATAGAATTTACGGCGTTAAGCTGCTGTTATCAGTTCTGTAAAGTGCGAAATAATGCGCAATAAAGGTTTAGTACATTTGTCAGGCTACGTTATGGGCAGATGGGAAAGTTCGAAATAAATATGACCGTGCGACACGTACGATAGCTGGGGACTAGCTGAATTCCGGGCTACGAAAGATATGTTCGAGCTCCTCGAACTTTTTAATTCTTTCCCCGTTTCTACGCCATGACAGTCGGAATTTACAACGCGACGTGGGCAACTCGAATATACCATTTCGGATGTAAATTCTCGGGCGAGCCGATCGAACAGGGAAAAGGACGCTTAACAATTCTAGGCAGCGAGAAAGGGATTAAAAATCTCATCCACGAGGTGTACATTTTAACGGTGAACTACAATTTTAAAGGTAGGCACTTCTAATGCTGGTCAAATCGAGCGTTAATATGTAAATCAGTTTAGTAGTTGCTTTAAAGGTGACTGAGCATTTAATAGAACAATTTGAATTTTTAGGATAAACTTCGTTTTGGGACCAGTTTTTTTAACTTTTAAAAAGGTGCTTTAAACATAGACAAAATACGATGATTTTGAGCGTCGAAATTTATTGATATTAGTTTTCATTTAATTTATAATATTTATGGCGTTTAATTTCAAATATAAATTATATTGGTAATTGAAGTTGAAATATAGTGTTGGTTTTGATTTAATTTAATATGTAATGTTAGTCAGTTATTCATTTCATTTAATTATATAAATTTTACAGTGTTAGCGTTAATTTAATAACAATGTTAGTGATCGTCTGATATTAGTATTCATGGAAACCTATAATAAACATAGCGAAGAAAGATGGAGAAATTATAAGTTTAAAAGAATTCGTTAAACTTTTCAATTAGTAAGTTTTAAAACTGCTGTCTGATAACAGTAAGAATAGCGTCGAAAGGGTTAAATATTGTTGGAATAATGTTTACTCTAGATTAGCATGTTATACATTACTTTTATTTTTGATTTTTGTACACTTTAAATGTTCATATTTATATATACATTAGATATTTCTTATATATATAATACAACATAAATAAATACATAATATGTAAATATAATACGATCAAACAGCAGCTTCATATCTCACGCGCATGCGCACACGTACTCTCACTCGATGCGCGCATGCGCACACTCGTACTCGCTCGAAACGCACATTACAGCGCCAATTACAAATCTTTCCAACAAGATCTAAAACAATTTTTGTAAAATAATAAATTTGTAATTTGAAATATTCCAAACAATAATGGCTTTTCTACAGGAAAGAAGCTAACCAGTTGATTAGAAAATAAATTTTAAATAAGCTAATTAAATCTCTAGATAAACTAATTAAATAATCACTAAAAGTAAAATACTTTAAAAGATAAAAAATAGTATTTGTAAAATAGCACAGTTAAGACAATGGTCGAAACTGTTAAAAAAATGTTTGCATTTAAAAATGTTAGAATCTGAATATTTGCGAATTTGGAAAATTTGATAATTTCAGAAATCCCATGATTAAAAATAAAGAAATGAACATGAAAATTTGTAGACTCAGAATTTCAGAAGCTTACAAATTATCCAGTTTAAATACTTGATATCCTAAAATAAAAAACAAGTCTTCTTTATTTTTTACACAAATACTATTTTTAACAAGAATAGTAACGATCAGAATCATCGCCCAATATCCTTGAAGGAACTAATTTTCGTGCATCAATGAGGCTAATCATTCTCCTACATTCTACCCACTATCAAGATACCACACTGATGTTATCACCAAATCTAATTAATTTCTTCAGTAACACTTTCAAAAATAATTCACTCGACATTGATGTATTCGATAACACATTTGAACTACAGTTAGCGATTAAAATTTCTGTATTAAATAAAACAAACTGTCGTATACAATAAATACGATTGGCAACGCGATCGGGTCAAGAAAGTGTTACAGAAAAAAATCAATCCGTCAAAGCATGCACGAAATTTATTGCTCCGATGCGGACCAAATATAGAAAGCATACAGAGACATCGAAAGAGGGCAAGAGAGAAAGGCGAAGGAAAAGAAAAAGAGAAATAACGTCGAGTAAGCTGAGAAAAAATCGTGAAAGGATCATTGGGCGTGTCCCAGACAGGTCGAATCGAAAACCCGCTGCTTTTATTAAGGGGTCAATGGCGGAACACCGGTTACGATGAACACAGGATATTCCCTTTAATACTCGGACTTATTCCTGCAGATATTATGTGAACACCGGCGGAACTTTCACATATTCGTAACATTTGATGCTTTCAACAAATTTTATAGCATCTATTCTGAGTTTCATTTGTTAAGTGAAAGAGATCAGACGACACACTTATTTCATGTTTGCAATTCTGAGATGAATTTTAGAGAATATTTAATGTGCGAGGTGTCTCTGTCTCTGAAACTTAAAATTAATACTTCACAATTTGTATTTTGTATTCTTTTATATTTTAAATATGAACATGGTAACTTTAATATTTAAATGTAATCTAGTTGTCTAGGGGAAATGGTAAGCAAGGATTAAGGCACTTTCTAAAAGGAAGAGGATAGAAATTTGAAAAATTAATTCAGAAATTTAGAAATTTACAAATCTGAAAATTTGGAAATTTAGATATGTAGAATTTGAATATTTGTAAGTTAGAGAATTTGAAAATATGAGAAACTATGTATTTTACAGTTTGGGAATCTGAGGATTTGAAAATTTGGAAATTTGCAACTTTGCATTTTTGAAAATTTGGAAACTTGCAACTGTATTTTTGGAAACTTGGAAATTTGGAAATTTGATAACAGAAATTTTTTGAATTTTGAAATTTAGGAATTTGGAAATTTGGAAATTTGGAAATTTGCCAATTTGCAACTTTGCATTTTTGAAAATTTGGAAATTTGATAACTTAGAAATTTTGGAATTTTGGAATTTGAAAATTTGGAAATTTTATAACTTAGAAAATTTGGAATTTTGGAATTTGAAAATTTCCAAATTTGATAACTTAGAAATTTAGGAATTTTGGAATTTGAAAATTTGGAAATTTGCCAACTTGCAACTTTGCATTTTTGAAAATTTGGAAATTTGATAACTTAGAAATTTTTTGAATTTTGAAATTTGGGAATTTGAGGATTTGAGAATTTATAAATTTGGGAATCCAGGAATTTGGGAAATGAGAAAAGTTAGGGAATGTAAGAATCTCAAAGTTGGTGCTTAGAGAATTTATATGTAAATAAAGAAGGATCAATAAATACTATTCTTTCCCCAAATGTTTAAAATGCCTGCATTTTTCGTTATTATGAAATTCGAAAACAAGATTAAAGGTTGCCTTTTTTCCAAGTTGAGAGATCACTAGAGCATCGACCTGCTTCAGATTTGAGCAACGAGGCCAAGCAATACTAATTTTACTGAATCAGTAGTCGAGATAAGCTGCTAGCTTGTGTAATGATTTATAGCCGTTCCTAAACAAATTATGTAGATCGCGATATTTGATTAGCACCATGAATGTACACAGATAATACCCAGACAAGCTAAATACATGAATCGTGAAATCGTGCACTATTACTAACTGTACGTTTGTAAAATCTGATTTCGACCCTTTGAAATTAGTTCAGCATTCTTTTTTTTACTTCTTTTTAACCACTTAGCTTTTTCAAACGAATAAATTTAACAAATTTCATTTAGATAGTTTAGTTAATTTAATGTATTGAACAAGATTTTAGTTGAAATGATATTGATTCATTAGACATATAAATAATATATATAAATATGTATATTGTTAATGGATATTGTTCGTAAAGAATACAGTATCAGTATTTTGAATTTGTATATATTAATAGAAATAATGTAACAAACTTCTAAGTACAGATAAAAAAGAAAAATTGAAAGTAAAATAGATTTTCTCTTTTCTAAAATTCTCTTCACTAAAATATTTATTTTATACCTACATTTAAGTTTGAAGTGTAATACGAAAGCTTTGCGAGATATAAGTCCGCCATTTTGTTATTACTGCTACGTTAGACACGTGATCAATTTCAAAATGGCGTCGTGTTAACCTCTCGAAATAATGCCATATCAATTTTACGTTCACGTTAAAAATATTTATTAGTGTTTTTACAATAAACTTCCATGAAATAGCCTACATAAAAAATAAACTGTAAACTAACAACATAGATTTCAGTTAATTTCGGATAAACGTATTTGGTTATATCGTCGTCTAAATATAAGTTGAGCTCGAATTATCTTAACTGCTTCCCTAATCGTTTGACCACTGGGACCACCTTACACCAAAGATTGATATCGAGAAGCCATGTTCCCAAGGCTTTTTCGATGGGAAACCGTAACAATTAGCCCTTTATGCCAGATTCGTGAACTGTATCGTAGAAAATACGGGTGTTCAGAGGCAATTCCAGATCAAATAGACCATCTGCTAACAGAAATCTGATTTATGGTTCCTCCTTTGAAGGAATTCATTCTGCTCGCTTTTGAAAGCTTCAATTGAAAGCTTCAAGGTCGGAAACTTTTAGCCACGAAAGATTTCTCTGGTAACAAAGATACGTGAATACGAAAATTGGGGACAGCTGCACAAGACTTCTTCTGCCAATTGCAAGGTTTTATTAACCTTTCGTTGCACTTTGCAAATTTACCACAATTTTGTCGAACATCGATGAAGAACAAAATTCACGGTGAAATTATTAAAAACATTTTGCTTTGCAATTAAAAATATTTTGTGATTACAGTTTTATACTTGACATTTTTAAAATATTGCAATTTTTTAGTATTATGTAATTAATAAATAAATCTGTTTAGAAGCTGTTTGTTTATTGTCACTTTTTTGTTTTATTATACTGTTTCTTGTTAGAATACAAAAGTGTACTATTTTTCAAAATTGTGAAACTGGGATAATTCTTTTGCAATTTAAGATGTTGAAAACTGAACAGAATTTAAAATTAATCCTGAGTTATAATTATAAATAAATAATGAATTACAATTACAACATGATTGAATTAATTATAAAATTACAAAATAATTCAATTAATTACAAATTATAAAATAACACAATTAATTATACTGATTAGATAAGTCAGTTAATCGTAATTACAAGAAAATTCAATTAATTGTAAAATTAGAAGATTGTACAACTAATTATAATTATTAGGTAAATTAATTATAATTACAAGGAAATTTTGCTAATTATATAAAATGATTTCAGTTAATTATAATTATAAGAAAATTTAATTAACAAAAAATGACTGATAATACAATTAGTTATAATTATAATACTTTGTCACTATTTTATTACTATTTTTTAATTAAAAAATAACTGATAATACAATTAGTTATAATTATAATACTTTGTCACTACTTTATTACTATTTTTGAGTTACTATTCAACCCACTTTGAAAGACGATTTAAAAAAAAAAAATTGACGCTGTTTGTGATTCTAATATAATCAGGGAATGCTGCATGCAGTTTATATCTCCGTAAACAATCAATTTGAAATCATCGTAAAGCGGTTTATTTCGAACTATCAAAAGTCTATATCCGCGATGAACACGCACGCGTTTCGTGTAAAATTAATGAAACGTCTCACTTCCGGAAGGGCCCGTCAGGCGCCAGGAAGTCGTGACACAGCTCTGTCGCTCCACGTGACTCACAAACGATCCTATATACATCTACGTGCACGTCAACTTCACTAAACCGAATCGAATTAAGTATTAGACAATCGTCAGACTCACTATGTTCACACGAGTTAACGTTCTTGCGTATGATTTTTTAAAAAGTACTGAAATACAATTCGAATAGGGTCATTATGTTCTTCTATTCATTTATTACTATGGGACGACATTATTTTATACAAATTTTATACAATTTTCAAAATCCCAAAATTTCGAATTCCTAAAATATCAAAATTTCAATATTTCAGATTTCCGAAGTTCCAAATTGTCAACAAAATTCTGGATTCCCTAAATTCCAAATTCCCAAAATATCAAAACCCAAAATCCCAAAATTTCAAAATCCCAAATTTCCAAAATTTCAGTATTTCAGATTTCCAAAATTCCAAATTCCCAAAATTCCAAATTCCCAAAATACCAAATTCCCAAAATATCAAAACCCAAAATCCCAAATTTCAGATTTCCAAAATCCCAAACTTCCAAAATTTCAATTTCAGATTTCCAAAATTCCAAATTCCCAAAATTCTGGATTCCCTAAATTCCAAATTTCCAAAATATCAAAATCCAAAATCCCAAAATTTCAAAATCCCAAATTTCCAAAATTTCAATATTTCAGATTCCCAAAATTCCAAATTCCCAAAATACCAAATTCCCAAAATATCAAAACCCAAAATCCCAAATATCCAAAATTCCCAAAATTCCAAAATTCCCAAACTCCTAAATTAAAAAGTTCCTCAACTCAAAAAATATTCGTCTCCCTAAAATAAATGAATTTAACCAAACTGCACATCTAAAATCAATTCGACAATCACCCTAATCACCAACGTCCCAATTCGGCTAAAAAGTCTCGAATAATGTTATGCAATATATCTAAAGCTCTATCTAACGACCATTTAAATCGATGTAGCTGGAAGACAATGTTATCTTTTCTATTGCACGTCTGTTAATTTCGTCGCGTACACGTTATCAATGACAATATGTCGTCGTGTATTCTATCTGACACACTTTTAAGCCGTGACACCGGGAAATAGATTAAGCAGCCACGTATTGCTCCACCTTGGTCGTAAATAAATATCGCGTCCGGTATAAAGCTGCGGAAACAATTGGAAAAACGTGTCTTTGACTCTTCCTTTTTCGACGAGGAAACATACGTAACTTATGATATAGAAAAGTGTTTGGAACTTCTCTTTGTACAACAGGTACAAATATAAATTGTACCGACAGTCTTGATGGTTTTATTTATATGTAATTATCGTATTTCGGGCTTAGAGATATTAGGATTCTAAGTTTGAATATTATGGGATTTGGGATGTTGGTATTTTTGAATTTTGGGTTTTTCAGATTTTAGGATGTAGGGTTTAGCGATTTTGGGATTATGGAATTTTGGGTTTTGAGATGTTGTGATTTTCACTTTAGTAATTTTGAGATATCAAGATTTTGAAATTTTGGGATTCAGAAATTGTAAAATTTGATAATTTGGAAATTTTTAAATGTGGAGATTGGAGAATTTGGTACCATGGATATTAAAAAAAAAAAAAAATAGGTAACTTGGTAAGTTAGTAATTTGATAATTTAGAACTTTAGTGATTTTGGGATCTGAGTATTTGGTAAATAAGATTAGGTAAATAAAAAACTTTTTCTACATAGAAAATCCCCCATTTCCTATAATAAAACCAACCACTACTTTTTCTTTTTAAATAAAATTATTTTACACAAATAACTTCGTGTAACTTTCTTTATGAATGAGTATACATCACTAGCACTCATAGAAAATTTCACAAATCTGCAATAGAATAAATATTTGCACCAACTTCAAGAGGATCTGCAAGAAGGTAACGTTTCCTAATCAAATAGAAAGTTGTCACAAAGAAAGGGAGATTCTGCACCTGGAGCTTTCTTGACCTAACTCAAAAGTTCTATAGTGATCGCAAGGTCTTTTCAAGAATAAAAACGAAACATTTTCATGGAGCGATCTCAAAGAGAAGGTTTGACACCGGCAGCTGCCGTCGGTGCCATATTGTGAAAGCGCGGCAGTTGTCCAAAAATGTACCTGCCTGCCCTAATTGGCCATTGTCGATCACTTCGTGCAATCGAAACGATCTCATTACAGATAAAAATCGAAAACAGAGGTTCAACGATCACAGTAACAGATTTCTTCGTTTTGATTTTGTACTTCGCCTGCATTTGAAATTTTTCAATTCGATAAGTTTCAGAATTCTACATTATTAAATTTTCAAATTTAAAATTGGGTATTTCTATATTTTTAAAATACGAAATTTTTATTTTATAGTTGTCCATGTTCAATAATTTTATATTTTTTAATTTCTGAAGTTGACAACAAATTTCTAAATTGTGGTTTGAAAATTTTTAATTTCTGTATTTTTTAATTGTACATTTATCAAAATACGATTTTGTGTTTCTATTTGTCCAACAAGTATCCAACTTCAGTGAAACGTGCAACCATTCCTTCATGTTGGAGATTGTTTAAAAAAATATACATTCAAAACTTATAAATTTTTGAAACTCTGTCTGTAATACACCTTCAAAAAATAAATAATTTCTAACAAAAATGTTATGATACTGAAGATTTTTCACATATTTATCGAAAACAGCTACAACCTACTGAGAATCACGTATGAAATACTAGCTATAATTTTTATTTCTGCATATGGAATATGTGAAGTTTGGAACACCCAGTAGATATTTTCATGAGCGACAGTAATTTATAATTTCACGTGCAATGTTTTGCTATACCAACGGCGATAAAGATATTCAAGGTGTTAATGATAAATGGAACGTATTCTACATATATAGGTCAGGAAGTGCGAGCGTGTAATGGCGGTCTCATCATTCTTCACTGACTTAAACAATTTAATTCATTAAAGGGACTTTCGAAACATAGGACACGAAAACGAGAATATTTTAGATACGATCTTCCCCATCACGCTTTTTCAAATTTATAACCTGAGAAAGAAATTATGGTAGCTGACAGCTGGCAGTCGTAAATACGTTTTAACCTGTTCGCGATATCACAGAGAGCTGAAGAGCAGGTGAAGTTACTCTCGCTTTTTGTGGTCCGTCTGTTAAAGCTTCGTTTACGTGTTTATGCAGTTTGCTATGCGATCCAATTTGTACAGGGTAATTATTATGGTAACTGAACACAGTATGGAACACCTGATTTTATGTTGTCGAATTTATGGGCTTGAAATTTGGAAATTTGTGGATTTGAAAATTCGAGGAAAATGATAGAATTAACGAATTAAGGAATTTAGAATTTGAGAATTTTGAAATTTGGTTATTTGAAAATTTAGGAATTTGGGAATATGGGAATTTGGAAATTCGAAAATTTGAAGATTTCATATAATAACAATTATTATTATAGTAATTATATTAATAAATAATAATAACAATTCTTATTAATAATAATTGTATAATAATGTAAAATGATGTTAAATACTGAAAAAGGATTATATTAAAATAACTGTACTTTCTATACTTCTGTAGTTCTTTAATTTTCTAACTATTTAATAATAATTACGACATCAAAATTTTATAATTAAATTATAAAAAATATATAAAGAATTGAAAGCGAGTATTTTAATCTTCAGCGAACTAGCAAATTACTACGTAAATGAAATGAATTTATTTGGGTAAATTTACGTTCTATTACTTCAGTTTGTATTTTCATGAGCGTATAAACTGAGAATTACACAAAGTCTCCTTCGCTTTTCCTCTTTCTTTCCTGACTTTACAGTTCGCATGTCGCGGTTATTATTTAACGTGCAGACAGTAACAAAAAACCACAACCTACGCTAACCAAATTCGAAAGTTCATTTTATGAAGGATACCTTTTTGCATAAGAAGAAAATTTCGCCTCAACCACAAAGCGCCAGCAACTCGCTTTCCCGGCTTGTAACCACAGTTAATTAAAACAATTCACGGTATGGTAAAGCATACTAAAGGATGATTATTAAACATTTGAATTTCGTGTTGTAGCTCTTAGGAGCACAATTATTTTTTAGTATTATTTGTTGAAAAATTGGAACGTATATTAAAAAGATTAAATATTTTAGGGAAGATTAAATATGTAAGCTTGTGAATTTACAAATTTTCAAAATTCCAAATCGAATAAATTCCTAAAATTTTTGAATGATGAAATGTATATAAAAATCTGATTTATAAAACTAGAATTTTTTCAATTCTCAAATTCATCAATTTCAAAAGTTACAAATTTCCAAATTCCAAACATTTCTAAGTTACCAAATTTTCAAATCTCCAAATTGCTAAATTTCCAAATCTCCAAATTGCTAAATTTCCTAAATTGCCACATCTTCAAATCCGTAACTCCAATTTCGAAAAATTCGGAATTTCTCTATCTCCAAATTCATAAAACTCGAAATTTGTATATCACCAAATTCTCAAACTGCACAATACCAAATCAACAGCATAAATTCAGCAATCTCTAAATTTGAGCATAAGAAACTTACCTTAAAAAATTGAAGAATCTAAAAATATGTAAATAAAAATAAACAAATGTATTCTTAACAGCACCATAGTAAACTTACGTAGTAAATCACGTCAAATAATTTCAGTTTCAATGATCGTCAAATGTAACGACGGATTTTTATTTATGATCTGTCATTTCAGATGTTGATTTATCAAACAGTAAACTATAGATATTACACGTGGACAAGACAAAGTTACAAAATCTCCCTCTTGAAGAGATTAAATCGTCGGTGTAAGACAATTTATGATACCTTATCGTACAACCAGAGTACCTGATAACGGAACCAGAGATTTCTTAATTTTTTCATTTACTTGTACAGCTGAACCGTTACAAGAAAACAACACTCAAAAAAATAAAAATTTGTTGTGTCTAAATTGTCATGATTTAGAAATAAACATACAAAGTATGTTGTGTACGTGAAAATATTAAATACTGATAAAAATCCTTCCTTAATGCATCTTACCGAATCTGCTGATTTAACTAACATGATATAGCAACGCAGCATTTTATTTATTTAATATACACAGTTCATTTTGATTATTTAATAAAAAATTTATGAACCGGTAATTTCACCGATTTGTAAGTTTAAGTGTTAGAACTAACAAAACAAAACAACGTATAAAACAGATTGAAATGTGTATTTTACCGAATGTAATAAACGTGCGGTACTTACCGAATCAACTTTCTTCTGTTATTGGGATGAACCCTCTTCGCCATTTCAGGATCGACCTTCTTCAGCTTCTCATGAAGTTCTTCGTTGCTCTCCGTAGTGAATCGATCTAACTCGACTTTCTTCTTTTTCGCAGGTGAAACTCCGGTTTCTTCTTCGGCTGGACCATCTAATCTCTCGTTTCTTATATCGGACGTTTCAGTTTTCTCTGAATCGTTCGATGGACTGACCGATGCCGAATCACCGATCAACACTTTCCACAGAATAGATTCTATGTAATAGTTGGTGCCGCCGACGATGATCGGAAGATTTCCCTTGGCCAGAAGGTCGTCTATCTAAATCGGCCAAAGAAGAAGGAGCATTCGAGGGAGACCGAAGCTAATTACAACGCTTGCTCGATAAATAGCCACTCGACAAACACCCGCTCGATAAACAGCCGTTCGATAAAGTACACTATTAATAAAAGCCGTTCAATAAAATATACAACTGACGAATAAAGAAAAAAGATTCTTTTGCATACTAAAAATGCAGTGTTCACTAAAGTATCCGCTTGATAAATAGATGTTCGATAAAGATAATGAATAGACGTGCAATAAAATAACCGGTTGATGAATAAACGTGCAATAAAATGCCCGGTTTATGAATAGCCGTTCAGTATGTACTTACCTGATGAATATTCGTTAGATAAATGACCGCTCGATAAATGACCGTTCGATAAGTATTATTAATTGATGTTGCATGTAAAGTAGTCATGTGAAATAAATAAAATTGAAGTAATATATGAAAGACATAAAAGTCCGGTTATTTATCGAGCGAGCACTGTATCGATATATCACTAAATATCAATAAGCTATCTATCAAATGTCGATAATCGATAGTCACCTCGCAATACTAAAGAGTAGATATAACAAGAGAGAGATAAAATAATACTGTTAGTTATTTGTAACTTATTTATAAGAAATACTTTGTTATTCACTTATAATTTGCAATAAATATAAGTAAATATTTTGTCCTTTAACACATTCATCTGTATTTTGTTCTAATAAATAGTTAATTTCTTTATAAGTTATTTGTAATAATCATTTCAGTAATATATCTTCAAATATATTTGGTAGTTATTTTAGTATGCCTTTCTTTTTCAACTTTTCAATGTTGTAAAATTCATGTAAATACTTCAAAAGACAATATTAGCAATGTATAGAAAATTGACGATAAAAAAATGTCTAATTATTAGAAGGTGAAATTGAATTCATTTGAATTTCCCGCTTAATACAACCAATATGGCTTCCCTTAACATCAGAAGTACGGCAGTACCCTTGTTGTACCTACTCTTTAGCAATACACAGGATCCAAACGACACAAGAAATCGTGACTAGTCATCGTTATCACGGTCTTCATTCTGTATCGTGTCAATTCCGCTTCGTTCAAAGAAATTGTTTCTACGAAGCCTTTCTAGCTACGAACCGATATCAAACGATTATCAGCTAATTCCGTCGTACCCGAAGCGTGTCAAAGCGTATAAGTCTAATTTAATAACGTCGCAAATACTATCGCCGCGAAAAGGCCGAGGCATAATCCTTACGTATCTATTTCGCCGACAATTTTATGCTCTAATTGTTAATTATTACACTACCATATTGGCATGCCAATGATATCACATTTTTCTTCTCTAGTTTTCAGAATAGCGGCGTGCATTTGGAAAGTTGTCGCTCGATAGCTGTCCTTTCCGCGAACATTGCATCGACATTTAGAGAGAACTTTTCTGAATTCCCGACATCATTAGCTACGGTTTAAATATAGCCTCTGAGCTGCGTGCAAAAGAATGCAAATGCAATGGGATAAAAGAGTAGACATTACTATGGGCATGGCCATATCCCTGAATCGTAGCACGGTGAAATCAGGAAACAACGGGTCCACGATGTCCAGCATATGATGGGGCGCCATGTTTTGCTCTTCTTTCGTTACTTTTGCGGTGATTATGTCGAGGCCTTTGTATACCTGCACAATAGAACAAATTTTATCAAAATAGATATTGCTCCCATTACATAAATATCAATATAAATATTTGATAAATATTACACTACCAACTATACTTGTGCTACCCGAAATCCAGTGGAAGAAAATTCGCAGAATATAAAATATCAATGCTTATTCTGATGTACCACGTGTGAAACATTGCATCAGGCCCGTCGACAAGATGCCCCCGATGGTTGAGGGCGCAACAGTTTGCCATGAGATAAACTTCGGGGCAGCAACGATAGAAATGGAGAATAACACAAATAGAGGAAGACACCTAGCCTATCTACTTCACATTTTCTTTATCTCTCTTTCTTGTACGACATTGTCACTAGCGATAAGACTACGGGGGCAAACTCTTCGACAACGCTTGGTTACATCTTCAAGCAGATATGAGAGGTCTGTGTCTGAAACCGTGGACCCAAAGATTAAGCTACTATCGATACTTGCAGTAGGAAGTATCCAGAATACTAGAGATTTCTTTCTACAAATCGAGCATAATAAATACTTAGATCTCTAACAGTGTTCATTGCAACGGTTGGCCATGAATCGTGTAATTATAAATAATGTTATTATGACTAAATCTAACGATGTATGAAGGATACCTTATTAGACACACCAATCATTGAATCTATTGTCGTACTATAGCCGTTCAGTAAGTACTTACCTCATAAATATTCGTTAGATAAATGACCGCTCGATAAATAACCGTTAGATAAATGACCGCTTGATAAATAACCGTTCGATAAGTACCCGCTAGATGAATAATTAATGGGAACTACCTTTTTTCACGCTAACTAACACATGGATATGGATTAACAAATAGAATATATATGGTGTTAATATTCATGTTAATTCAATATTGTTTAACTTTTAAATTCGACGAGCACGTATTAACACTATATCACATGTTGAGATGGTCAAATATAACCTGTGATAATTCGTTAATAAATAAATATTATTTGCAAGACAATTTCAAGATAAAATATACACCTTTTACATTTTGAAAACTTTCCTCTATCAAAAGTCAGTAACCCTGAAAGAACGATATCCTAAAGGTGTCAGAAATTAGCACGAATAGGCTACATCGGATGTTCAAAAACGTAGGATCGTGTGTGGGCTCAGGTTCGTTGACTATGAAACGAAACTGAAGATAAGTGAAACGCAGACAGCCGAATCAGGAAATGTCAAAGCATGTGTCGGTTAGTTATCAATGTTGCCGAACCAGCTGCCTGTCAGGTAGTTTCATTCTTCCCCTTAATAAGTGTCACTGACGAGAAAGTGAACGAAACCGGGGGAAACACTTAACAAGAGGATTTTTATTATCTCTTAAGTTCTCGAGATTTTCGAAAATGCTCGATGTATTTTAAGAGAGAAAATACGAGTTTAGCGTTCGCTAAACGAACGCCGCAGAGCGAAGTCATAAATCAAAGGTGAAATTAAAAAGAAAAGTGACGGAGAGAAAAAAATGTTGTAACTATTTATTCTTGGACTCTGATCACAAAGGAACATTACGCAAATGGTTACAGTATTGTTGAATCGAAAAAATTCAACATTTTATATTCTCAGTGTTCCGTTAAGTTACGCTATCACTGACCGGACAAACAGGTTTCCGACGTTACGGTTTGTGCCGGGTTAACTTGAATGACCACGACTTCAACCTTCATTAACCTTTTTATCAACGTCTTATTGGACCAGTCGCCGTAGAATCCCTTAAAGCAAGAACGGAACTTCCATTTAAAGATTACGCAAGATCGTTAAAACGAGAAAGGGAAACAAAATACAAATGAAACGGGACCGATTATTCGAGCTTTCTGTGCATTTGCTGTTGTCGAGCACAGCGGTGCGCATTAACATTCACGTTATTTCAATAATTATTGCTCGATCCATTTACAAGTACATTAACGAAGTAATCGCTGTACAAAGTGATACGAAAACGGGTAACTAAATTTTTACACCGCATAACGAATACATTATTTAACGATAAGTATCGAAAGTTTGTCTCCTTGAATGTTAAATCAGAAAATATTAACTCGACAAAAATGCAGGTGAAGTAATAATTAGTAATCAGAAAAGAAAAAATATTACTAAACAATTATGAGTTTTTGATTAAATCAAAAACTTGATTTAAAGGGTTGATTTTCCTGCGTCTCAAAAGCAGTTGTGCATTACAAAGTTACAGAATTCTTTTCATTCTATTAGTATTTTAAAAATAGGACTGCTGGATAAGTACATAAGCAAATACTTCGGCCGGAAGTTTCTTTATACTTAAATACTGCTCCGACTGAAAGCATAATGATAAAATAAACAGAACAAGAAAGTGGAGAAGGTCAGAGAACACGTGGACGAAGTATTAGAAAGGTTCAAGGAGAAAAATGAAGTAACAACCACTACTTTTCATTATCACACTTGGTTACTAATTCAAAATCAATTTGTACAAAATAGTGTTATATTGCACAACGAATGAGTCCCTTTTGAAACAATTTAATATTTAAATCCTACTTGATTTTTCTTGATATCTGACTGATAATTGCATCGAACATATTTCTTCTAAAAGAGCTATCAGTTCGAAGTTGCTATATAATAAAATTCTATTAATTATTATATTAAAGTAAAAGAAATTATATAATAATAAAAGACTTAAAATATATTCTTAGTATATCAAATTTTATTAACACTTTCTTAAACGTACATTAGTCAGAGTTAAAATCAAAGGTGCCAATCACTAAATTGCTGCATACATTAAGTCGTCTCATAAATAATGTTGTCACCATCCGAAAGTAAACACGAAGATAAAGTATCATCGATATTGAATTTTTAATTGAAAATTAAACGATAACTGTTGATACTGACACTTAATAATTTGACAGGACGAAAAAAGCAGTGGGATAAAAACACATGTCATTACGATATTACATTCCTGTACAGTAATAATGAAAGTGTAAAATGTACATGTAAACTCTTCGCTATTATAAATCACAAAAGTGACGATTAAAATAATAATATTTGAAATTACATAAATTGTATGTTATAATAATAATAAGATAATAATGTAATAATAAGATACAATTAATTATTATTTAATCATTAATATTATAATTAATATAATTAGTAATTAATATTATAATTAATATAATTAATAATCGAATTTAATTAAATAATAAATCTAACGATAATTTAGTTTAAATAAAACACATTAAGACACATATTTAAGACACATAATAAGACACATAATTTAGTTTAAATAAAATAATTCACATTATCATTCCTATTAATAAAACCTACATTTTTAAATTCAAGGTCGGCTGAAAATTATAATGTAGCAGGTCTTTGAACTCGTCTTGACGTCAACTACAATTTACTGAAGCCAAAAATATGTTGTGCCATTTGAACAAATCAAGATGAGCTTCAGAAAATTCGTTAAGAAGATTTCTACACGTCTTTAATATTTAAATGGTGGATTAAAAATTGATGTTTGATTAAAATATATTTTTTGATGACTGTTAGAAATAGAATGTCAATAGTAAATTTGACTTTTCTAGGAAAAATATGTATGCGGAGAAAGAATACTGTCGTCGACTTTTAGGGACTTTTGGAAATTGAAAAAATTGGAGACATAGAAATTTAGGGACACTGGAATTTGAGTGTATGTAGATATACTCAAAAATCAACAATTCAAGAATACAAAAAATTGAAAATTCAAAAATGTCTGTTAGCGTCAATGTATTTTGGAGGGTCGTCGAGGGCAATTAGCCGATGCTATTTCGCCTTTGAACGATTTATGACAGGGATAGACTGCGTGAGGTCTGAACGAAAGGTTGTTTATGAGTGTCCAAGTGAGGCGACAGACGATGGCGATTGACTCGCAGTCATATGGCTATCGGATGTCGCAGGACTGTTTGTTGTCAGTTTGTAAGACTGTGGAAAAGGCAGGCAGTTTGTTATTGCATGGCCTGAATGAAAAGGAACGTTGTTCCTGAAGGATCTGGCCACGGAGTGGGGAAGGCAAGAATGCCTTCGGGTAAGAGGACTAAGTTTGACCTCTTGGCACTTACCCCAGAACCTGAAAGGAATAAGCATCGTGTGCGAGAAAATTAGATAGAGTTTTCTAACATCAGAAGTGGGATTCGTTCAAGTTATATTAAACTCACGTTCGCAATGGAGGGTGCACCGAGCACATCTAGTACGCCGTCGTTTGATGAACTTTTCCGACGTTTTATGGAAACGGTCGCGTCCGGTGTAGTTCCGACTGTTACGCCTGTGGTAAATGATAGGGCAGTCGCGGATGCCATACCAGAGTTCGGCGGGTCTGATCTTGGCGAAGATGCGAATCAGTGGTGCAATATTGTGGAAAAGATCACGGAAAAACTTCCCGTGTCACAGAGACTTAGTTTGGCCACCCATGCATTGACGGGTGCTGCCAAAAAATGGTATAAAGGATGGGAGGGAAACCCGAGGACGTGGGCAACGTTCCGGGAAGACTTGTGTTCAGTGTTCGTGACGGAGGACAGACTTTGCGAAAGATTGTCTCGTGCAGTGAACTACAATAGTGATGCTGCCGTGTCGTACTCAGAGTACGCCCGAAATAAGTTAAAATATTATGGACAAACGCAGATTGCTTTCAAACCGCACGAGTTAATCAGTCTTGTGATAGGACACATAACTGACCCCAGCGTGCGTCAGTCACTGATGAACGCGCGCTATACCACCACTGCAGACCTACTGACTGGCGTTGCAAACTTTGTTAAGGTGCCAGCAAAAGAAAAGGGCAGTGAAAATAAAAGTGCAACATTTAATCGTCGCGAACAAACCCCGCGAAGACGATGTTTTCGGTGCAATGAAACTGGACACCTCCAAAATGATTGTCCAAGAAAACGGAAGGTAGAGGGGACACGAAAAGACTTTTCTAAAAAACCGAATATTCCAACGTGTTCATTTTGCTCGAAAATGGGACACATGGAGAGTGAATGTTGGATTAAAAAACGGTCACCTCGCGAAGAAAAGGGCGGTAGAAAGGGTTCTGACCGCCATGGAGGGCCGGAAGCCAACGCTTGTTTTTCGGTGCCCCATAAACTATCGCCGGTGATTTTACAAGACATGATGGTAAAATCTTGCTTAATAGATTGCGGTGCAACTTGCTCGCTCGTTAAACAACAAGTGGCCGAACGCGCGAACTGTAAAATTATCTGGCGTGCTGATAGTGTCAAATTATTGTCGGACTCTACAATAACAGTGACTGGATATACAACGGCAGTTGTACAGACAGAAGGCGTGACAGCGGAACTTGATCTTTTGGTGGTTCCTGACAAAGAAATGGTCTACGACCTAGTTATTGGGAAAAACATCGGTCCGCAGGGGATAAGAATGGTCACGGACTCAAATGGAGATACAAAACTGGAAAGGTGTGAAGTCGCTCAACCCGGACCTCAGGAAGCAGCTGAGGCGCAGGTCTTCGCTTGTATTGGCGGTGACCATGCAGATGCAACGTGCGACCGTGTAAAGGAGCTGTTGGAGCGGTACGAGTCCCTGACCTCACCTGATAGCAATAAAAGATGCGTTACTACAGGTGAAATTAGAATTAAGTTAAAAGAGGATAAATTGGTTAATTATCACCCTTATCGCTTGTCCATCGCCGAACGAGAAAAGGTAAGGGAGATAATTGATGAACTGTTATTAAACAATGTTATTCGAGAGAGCTCATCGCCGTTCGCGAGTCCTATAATTCTAGTAAAAAAGAAAAACGGTAAAGATCGTTTGTGTGTCGATTTTCGGGCTCTTAACCGCAATACCATTAAAGATCGGTATCCGTTGCCTCTGATTGAGGACCAGCTAGACCGTTTGAGTAAAGGAAAGTATTTTACGATACTCGATATGGCTTCGGGATTTCACCAAATTCCGGTAGCCGCGGACTCAATAGAAAAGACGGCTTTTGTGACCCCGGATGGTCACTACGAGTATTTGCGTATGCCATTCGGATTAGCCAATGCACCTGCGGTTTTTCAAAGAGCGATAAATAGAGCACTCGGTAATTTACGGAATACTATAGCACTTGTATATTTGGACGATATACTTATACCTTCGCAAACCATCGAAGAAGGTCTAAAACACTTGGAACTTGTACTGCAGGCGCTTGACACCGCGGGGTTTTCTCTGAACTTAGAAAAGTGTAAATTTCTTCAGACAACCATAGATTATTTGGGTCGAGAGGTTTCCGCCGAAGGTATTAGGCCTGGAAAGGACAAGGTTAAAGCTTTGTTAGAGTCTCCTGCCCCGAGAAACGTAAAGCAAGTTAGACAATTCATGGGTTTAGCTAGCTATTTTAGAAAATTCATTCCGGAGTTCGCGGTGCGGACCGCGTGCATTACAGGTTTGGTTAAAAAAAATGAACAATGGCGTTGGGATGAGGAACACGAAAATGCGCGGCAATATATATTGGAAAAATTAAGTACAAATCCGTTACTTGTTATTTTTGACCCTAAACGAGAAACTGAGTTGCATACAGATGCAAGTGCATTAGGATACGGAGCTATTCTTTTTCAAAAGGTAGATGGAGATCTGAGGGTAGTAGCATATTTTAGTCGCCGCACTACACCGGCAGAATCGCGTTATCATTCGTACGAACTTGAGACGCTTGCCATCGTTAACGCGCTAAAGCATTTTCGTGTATACCTGTTGGGAATTAAGTTCAAAATAATAACGGATTGCAATGCCATTAAAGCTACTGCTACTAAAAAGGATTTATTACCGCGTGTAGCAAGGTGGTGGATTTTCCTTCAAGACTACGATTTTGATATTGTTTATCGCAAGGGAAAGTATGTCGAACATGTTGACTACCTTAGTCGTAACCTTCCTATAGATTATCGCGTCAATGCCATCTGTGAGGGTTCTTGGCTAGAAATGGCTCAGAAAAAGGATGATGAAACTCAAAGTTTAATTAATAGGGTAAATGACAACGACTCCGTATGTAGCGATTTTAGCGTACGCGAGAATATTTTATGCCGTAAGATACTTTCCGATTCTGGACGAATTATTTATCGTAGTTTTGTACCTAAGGGTAGTAGGCTTGGTCTGCTGCGCCTCTATCATGATGAAAATTGTCATGTGGGATTAGAGAAGACGTATGACCGTATCTGTAAAAAATATTGGTTTCCGAAGATGAGGGCTTTTGTGAAAAAATACATTAGCCATTGTTTAACCTGTATTATTGCTAAGCGACACACAGGGCCGAAGCAGGGATATTTGCATTCAATTCCGAAAAGGTGTGTCCCGTTTCATACTATTCATTGCGATTGTGTCGGGCCTTTTGAAAAGTCCAGCGAAGGGTTTCAACATATTTTAATTATAGTAGATGGTTTTACGAAGTACCTGCAAATAATCCCACTAAAAACATTAAGCGGTAGTGAAATTTTACAAGTTTTCAAGGAAAGGTTAACTTTGTTTGGTGTCCCGCAACTCGTCATTTTCGACAGGGGTACAAATTTTACATTCAAACCATTGCAACAATTTATAGAAAAGCATGGTAGTTCGGTCCATTATGTTGCAACGGGGGCCCCGCGAGCTAATGGGCAAGCGGAGCGTTACGTGGCAACGGTTACAAATCTGTTGACAGTGGAAATAAAAAAATTTAAGGAATGGCCGAACAAGCTAGCCAAGCTTATGTTGTCATTAAACACGACTGTACAGAAGACCACCGGGTTTTCTCCATACCGCCTGTTATTTGGATTAGAGCGTGGTACAGGTGTTGCTGACCGCGTAGAGGCTGAATTGCCGGACACTAATGAACGCATTGATATAAACGAAGATAGGGATTTGGCGTTTGATCGGTTAGCGAAAAACGCCGACGAACAAAATGTTAGGTTTAACAAAAAACGTAGAAATAATATTGTATATAAAGAAGGCGATACAGTTTTTGTAAAACCAGCCGATTTAAGAAGACCAAAATTAGACTCGAAATATTTAGGGCCCTTTGTAATATCGAAGGTGCTAGTTAATGATCGTTTCGAAGTACTGGGTAAAACCAGGAAACCCCAGACGGTACCTAAAGACCGCATGAAATTGTGGAAGGGCGAATGGTCGGGCGACATCGACCCTAATGATATTTGTACATCGTCTGATGAAAGTAATGCTGAAGATGAACCGTGTTAGCGGTAGTTTTATATTTAGACTTTTGTAATTTTCTAAATAGTTATATTCTTTAGTTTTCCGATTTTCTATTTATTTGTTTATATTTTGATACTTGTTTGCCAAAGTTAATTTTATATTATATTTACTTGACATTGTGTTTGCTAGAATTTATTGTTGGTCACTCAGAATAATTTCTTTGTTTATTTCATTATTAAAAAAAAAAGAAAAGAAAGTTAAATTTTGTGTTTGTTATTTTTGCATGCAATACATGAGTTTCATTGGTTTGGAAAAAGTGATGATTCAGTGTGACTGTTGATTGTCATATATGGTTTTATGGTTGAGATTGGTTGCCATAGAATGTATTTAACAGGTGGCTGTTATAATGTTTGTCTGATGTATGTCAGTGATTGGTGATAATACTTTTGGGTATTATCGCTGTTGCAGCATACCTGCGGGTATGGTCTGTGCCGGATGACACTTGCGAGTGTCATCTGGAGGTGACGCACTTGCGGGTGTAGTCATCGTGGAAATAACGTATGAAAGGCGATAATGTTGTGTACGGAATAGAGTAACGTTATGAATTCGAAAGTGACCTCTATCATGGGTGACAATAAGGCCACGGACTTGATAAGTTGCTTTGCGAAAGACGACGTTTGAAAGGTACACAAATTACGCGGAATAGAGGACGTTATGATTTTGTTGACCTATGGTGGTAACAGTGTGGCGGTAACGGGCAGCAGGGTACAGATAAAGTGCGGAGCTGTGGAGGTTACGACGCCGTGTAAACACTTGTGTGAAAGAAGCGTTTGGTGATTGATACGGCAGGGCATGAAAGATGTGCGGAGCCGAAGGCTGTGTGGCCTGGAAACGCTGTTTTGTTGGGATTTGATAATCCAGGATGTTATTGTTCTTTTGTGAGAATGAATTTTTGAATTGATGCTTCCCGAGAGCGTGAAGCAGGTCAGATTGGCCGTGTTAGCGTCAATGTATTTTGGAGGGTCGTCGAGGGCAATTAGCCGATGCTATTTCGCCTTTGAACGATTTATGACAGGGATAGACTGCGTGAGGTCTGAACGAAAGGTTGTTTATGAGTGTCCAAGTGAGGCGACAGACGATGGCGATTGACTCGCAGTCATATGGCTATCGGATGTCGCAGGACTGTTTGTTGTCAGTTTGTAAGACTGTGGAAAAGGCAGGCAGTTTGTTATTGCATGGCCTGAATGAAAAGGAACGTTGTTCCTGAAGGATCTGGCCACGGAGTGGGGAAGGCAAGAATGCCTTCGGGTAAGAGGACTAAGTTTGACCTCTTGGCACTTACCCCAGAACCTGAAAGGAATAAGCATCGTGTGCGAGAAAATTAGATAGAGTTTTCTAACATGTCAAAGTTCATAATTAGGAAAATTTTCGAACTTCTATATATATAGAAAATATATTATATGCAAAGTTTACAAAAATTTCATGACAATGAATTCCATATTATATTATCATAATTTTCTCTACGTCCGACGTAAAAGATGTAGGTTATAAAAGATTAATGATACGCGGCACTTTAATTTTAAATTCATATCAGGTCCTCGTAAGATAAAGCTACTCCGTGTTGATGATTATCGTACAGAAGTGTTACGGTCACTTTTAAATGACGAAATACGTCTACGCGAAAGATGCTCAATCGTTCTATTTATTTTCTTTATTACTATTATAAACAAGATTACCGTAACTGTATAATAGAATTAACTGTATGTTTATAATTGACGTTCAAGTTTGTATTCGAATGAACTTTCTACGAAAACTATGCCTAAACAAATATGTAGCTTCTTTTCGAGAAGAAAGAACTGTGAAGTAGTTTGTTTGCTAATTTACAGCTTCTGTTAATAGGGTCGGCATGCTCACGCTTGGTATAATACATTTTTTCACCGTATGTACAAGTAACTTCTAATAGTTTTAATCAACTCTAATTTATGGCATACTTTTCTTCTCCAGATGTTAACGCTCGCGATCGGTGGATCTTTTTTATTTACGAAATATATTCGACATATTTTCTACTTTTTCAATTTTATTTTTTTTTATTTGAAATGAAAGATGTTTTGTCATAAGCAAAATTTACATTTCTGGGTATTGACACGTTTGTAAGGACAGATATATACACTCCACAATTTTTTAATCCCAACATTTTCATATTTCTAGGTTTTTTTATTTTCAATTTTTCAATTTTTCAATTTTTCAATTCTTCAATTTTTCAATTTTTCAATTCTTCAATTTTTTCAATTTTTCAATTTTTCAATTTTTCAATTTTTCAATTTTTCAATATTCCAAATTCCCGAATTTCTAATTTTCTAAATGACTAAATATCCAAATATAAAAATTTCAAATACTTCCTCCTTCCTTACAAAATCAGCAATTCTCAAATTTTCCAAATTACAAAAGTCTCAAATTCCTAAATTCACAAATTTCTAACTTTTCATACAAATCAAAACTTATTATAACATTTTTTAATTTTCACATATTTCTCATATCCTCCCCATTATCCTTCAAAATTTCAAAAATTTGCAAAAATGTATCCTATAAAAATCGTTCATTCCTCGTGAATTAAAAGTTGTCTCACGTTCCATCACTATCTTTAAAACCACATATCTCAAAAATCTGTAAAAATCCTACAAAGACCATTTATTTCTCATGAAATAAAAAATGTTTCACTTTCCATCATCACCATCTCTAAAACTACATACCTCAAAAATCTGTGAAAATCCTACAAAATTCTTTAATTTCTCGCAAAATAAAAAATGTTTCACTTTCCATCATCCTCTTAAACATTTAAAAAATCTGCAAAAACGTGTCGTATAAAAATCGTCCGTTAGTCATAAAATAAAAAATGTCTCACTTTCCACCATCACCCTCCACAACGAAATATTTCAAAAATCTGTAAAATCTGTTTCCTCATTCCACTTTTATTCCGTAACAAAAAATGCCTCACTTTCCAGCATCATCCGTTACCCATCAAGTACAATCCACCTCGAAACGAAATTCTTTCAGTTCGGAATTAAAACCCGTTACAGTTCGTATCCGCCTCAATTTAGCTACGGGAACGTTAATCATCGGGTCGTGTCGTATAAGTTAGGGAAGAAAAGAAGCGTGGGTAGGACAATGATTAATTAACCGGCATAACGATGGCTGCTGTCGAAATCCGCGTCTCGTTCACGGACCAAAGCATCATTCATCTTTCGCTCGTTCATCACTCCGCGAACCAATTCGTCAACGAAGAAATTCCGCGGGAGATCCGTAAAGAATTCGCGCCGTATCCGCTCCAGACGAAGCCGATTCGAGGAGCTCCGTAAATAGACAGCGAGAAAACGAGGAACGGCTAGTCTGATCGCTTCCTAGACTCAAGGTCGCGTGAACGAAGCTGAAGAGGGGCGGCCAGTGAAGCGAAAGGTACACGAATAGAGCGCGGAAATGGCGCTCGGGCCATTACGAGAGAAACAGAGAAATCCGTGATGCCGTAATAACGCCGACGCTGGTTAGAAAAGAGAAAAGCTTCTTTTCCATTCTTTCGTTTCACTCTTCACTAACGGGCCTCAAATTTTCCTTGCTATTGTCATGCCATTTATTGTACAGATGTCCACCCGCTCATCACCCACACAATTCATTATCACGGTAACAAATTGCTATGTATATGTTATCAACGTATTTAGTGATAATTTGGACCTAAGACAATTTTCCATATATGACATAATTATAGCCATAAAAGTGAAATTTTACGTGGTCCTAATTCGATGGCCAGATTGTATATGAAGTGCGTCACATACCTGTCGAATGGTATGATTGTAAATAGTATCCTTGCGCTATGATTTGTCAGGTGCGTAAATAATCACTACAATATTAAAACAAAGAAAGTTGAAATGTTATGTCAATTTGGTATTATACGTTGACCATGTAAATTGGACTTGAACTCCAAACTGAAGCGTATTAAAAATTCGAGTAAAATTGATCACAGCT
Source organism: Megachile ligniseca (assembly GCA_945859555.1). Classification (NCBI taxonomy): domain Eukaryota; kingdom Metazoa; phylum Arthropoda; class Insecta; order Hymenoptera; family Megachilidae; genus Megachile; species Megachile ligniseca. The sequence continues at coordinate 7,134,810 of OX243792.1, forward strand.
GAGGTACGAATACGTCACGAGTGTGTCACGAGTGCGTGACGAATGCGTCAGGAGTGCGTTAGGAATACGTCAAAAATACGTCAGGGGTGCGTCAAGAGTGCGTCACGAATGCATTAAGAGTGCGTCAAGATTTCGTCAAGAGTGCGTCAAGTGCATCACGAGTGCGTCACGAGTGCTTCAAGAGTGCGTCACGAATAAGTCAAGAGCGTGTCTGGAATGCGTCAAGAGTGCGTCACGAATGCATTAAGAGTGCGTCAAGATTTCGTCAAGAGTGCGTCAAGTGCATCAAGATTTCGTCAAGAGTGCGTCAAGTGCATCACGAGTGCGTCACGAGTGCGCCAAGAGTGCGTCACGAATAAGTCAAGAGCGTGTCTGGAATGCGTCAAGAGTGCGTCACGAATGCATTAAGAGTGCGTCAAGATTTCGTCAAGAGTGCGTCAAGTGCATCAAGATTTCGTCAAGAGTGCGTCAAGTGCATCACGAGTGCGTCACGAGTGCTTCAAGAGTGCGTCACGAATAAGTCAAGAGCGTGTCTGGAATGCGTCAAGAGTGCGTCACGAATGCATTAAGAGTGCGTCAAGATTTCGTCAAGAGTGCGTCAAGTGCATCAAGATTTCGTCAAGAGTGCGTCAAGTGCATCACGAGTGCGTCACGAGTGCGTCAAGAGTGCGTCACGAATGCGGCAAGAGTGCATCACGAATGCGGCAAGAGTGCATCACGAATGCGGCAAGAGTGCATCACGAATGCGGCAAGAGTGCGTCAAGAGTGCGTCACGAGTGCGTCACGAGTGCGTCAAGAGTGCGTCACGAGTGCGTCACGAGTGCGTCACGAGTGCGTCAGGAGTGCGTCAGGAGTGCGTCAAGAGTGCGTCAAGAGTGCGTCAAGAGTGCGTCGCGAATGCATTAAAAGTGCGTCACAAATATGTCAAAAGTATCAAGTATTAATTTTGACCTAAGACAATTTTCCATATGACATAATTATAGCCATAAAAATGAAATTTTACGTGGTCCTAATTCGATAGGCAACATTTATGTTTTATGTATTATATTTCATTCTATTGTACATTATATATTATTTCCCCTGTTCAATTTTAATTTGTATAAGTCATTGTAAAGCTATAAGACACGTTTAATCTTCTTCCCGTACACCATACTTCTCGTGTGAAAGAACTTGCCACAATAAATAAATAATAAAATAACTAACCGGTAGGAGGCCATTATCGAAGTTAAACGGCAAATCACTAAGCAATTACCGTACACACCTTGATAGAAATTCTATCGCGTGCCTGCCACTCGAAAAACTCGCGATCGTTAATCAGTTACGACTCTCCCGTTTGAAATTAACCAAGAATTTATGAAACGAGTTTAGAACACCGACTGCTGATTGGCGAAGCGCCAATGATTACTGCGGAATAATGCTGCACATATTTATGCGAAAGAATCTTCATTTGTATTCAATGAATTTCTTTCATTATTTTCAATTATACTCGGTTCAAAGGACAGCGTAACAGGATCTATGCATAATATCTCTTTATCGAATGATTTATGCACTTATACTCGCGTGCTCGAATCGTTGAATTAAACGACGTTGGAACTATCGATTCTCTATTTTTATAGACGTCGAGATGAAATTAATTTCTCCAACTGGTGCACTGCATATTCTTCGTACTTTCACGTCATCGTAAAATCGTGTGATTTCACATCCTGTTATATTGAATAGCTTGCGTTGAAAAATATTCTCTTTAACGTTTAACGATTGTGCTGCTCTTGACATTTTCTAATTCTCCAATCTTTCGGACTTTGGAATTCTGCAATCTTCAAATATTTCGGACTTTGGAATTCTGCAATCTTCAAATATTTCGGACTTTGGAATTCTGCAATTCTGAAATCTTTGTGACTTTGAAATTCTGCAATCTTCAAATATTTCGGACTTTGGAATTCTGCAATCTCAAAATCATCGAAACTTTCTAACTCTGCAATGAAGAAAAATATTATATAACAACGAGTAAATCTGTGAAAAGTATCTAACGGAATTTGAAATAGAACCAATACAACTTCGTCCAACAGCTTCGCTATTTTCTATTTTATAAAACCGTAGCTGACACAGTTCTGCCTTTACCCATACGTGAATTATCAGTATGCTAAAATGTAAGTATATAATTAGCCTATATCTGAGCAGCAGTAGCAGGTAATTATACTTGACATTAAAAATAAATACCATTCTGAACAGAATAAAACATATGTACATATACATATGTTTTGTATTTATATACAAAAAAATGCTTTGTTTCAAAAAATCTGTCAAGTTTAGAAAGAAATAGATTTGAAGTTGAAAACCAAAATACAAAAGAATATAAACAATTGTGATTATTTAAAAGCTATATTATATTAATGAATATTTTCATCGTGTATTTGCAGCATATCTATTTTCTAGACATAAATTCTAAGTATTACAGTTAAGGTTTCACTCATCACAAGTCGAAACGAAATTACGAAAGGAAACGTCATGAGCACTTTCACTCGACATTATAAATGACATAATCGCACGCAATCTTACCCCCGCAAAAGATGTACCACTTTTCTTGATCATCGATGTTACAAATTTTACACGTGATCGTAAATAACTTAACTTTCATTCACAAACATTTTACGCAATTGCAGGAAAGTGTGAAATTCTGCAAAATGATTTAGGTAACACAAATAATTTGTTTCGAAATGAGGAAAGAATTTCTGTTCAATTTTCTCTTGCAATTAGCAATTTTTTAACGTTCGAATTGTACCTTCGTTTAATTTTATTTTAAAACTAACTAGCTAACACCTTGGATTGGGATAAAATACATGACGTAACGAAGCTGTTTTATTTCAAATCCAATAATAATTATTCATGGCATCACCTATAATATCTATTATGTTTGTATGTATTTTTATTATCTGTACTTATAGAGAATTATATTGAGAGCAGAGGGTAAATATGTTAGCCAGGCTTGGACAAATGTTATTTGAAATTGAAATAAGAAATAGCGATTTGGAATATTTTATATTTGGAGTATTATTGCAGGAGTAAATAGAATAAAATATAAAATAATTTATCAAAGTGATATTATTCTAATGTCACTTAACTAAAACAACATAGGCAAAATGACTGGATTCAAGTTTCATATTTTATATTACATAATTTTATTGTGTTTATGTCAAAATGTCTCTCATATATCGAGACAAAGAATAGTACATGTTGGTTGATGTCGCGGTACTTTATTTTTTCACTTCAATTTCAATTTAGAAGTAAATGTGCATACTGATAGTTCTAGTGTTAAATTTAACTGTTGTTAACTGACCTACACACTGAACGCGTAAAATAAACTGCGTACTAAAATTGATTTTCCCTTTAAACGAGAAACGAAGGAAAAGTTGTTGCATTTCGATCATGAAATACGCATTCTAAAAGTCTATAATACCATATAGATTATTATTCATGAGCACTACATCCGGATTGTGCACATTATATTCACTACTTTACATTATCAGACACTCGTGTTAATGAAACCACTTAATGTAAATCGCCGATTTGAACGAAGATATCTTCTGATTAAAATTCAGTTATATTACAATGTGAATGACGACTGTTTTAAACCACTACTTTCTTCCTTTTTCCAATAATAACAGTACAAATAATAATAACAGTAAAAATAATAATAACAGTAAACACTGTTTTAGAATTGTTAACAACGATCAAATGCTAATTAACTGTTTCATAACTTTGTTATAAAGTTAAATCAGAAATATGTAAAGGGAAATATTTCTAATGAAAGTGGAACAAGTGAATCTTTTGAACATTTTATTTCCTAAAAATCAATTAATAGTTATTTAAACAACTGTTTAGTTTTAATTGAACTACTAACCAATTTCATAAATATTAACACGTTGCCATATTAAGCAGTTGCAAATTTTATTAAATAATATTTTTACTTTTTACCAATGTTACCGAATATTTTCAAAATATTTATTATATTTATTATTCGAAGTTTCAAGTAGTTGATACAAGTATTCTCAGTTAGGTAAGTAAATTCTTGAATAATATAGATGATGGATTCATATGGTTGACGTGGTAGCTAAAGTGTTAACCCTTTGCACTCTAACGTCGAGTGTGGACATTTCTCTTGGATCTCATAAATAATTCGTATAAATTGGTTGAATATATATTATTTTTATTTATTTACTACTTGTAATAAAACAAAAATGTATTTGTCACATATGTGTCACATATTTGTCACATGTATTTGTCCGCCCTGTTGCAATACATTTTATTGAGAACCCCTTTCTTCATCTATTTTGTAAATTGAGGAGTCGGTAGGTGAAAGAAATTGAGGAGTGCAAAGGATTAAAGTGATTGCAAATAGAAAATAGATGAAACACAATACCAGTTGAAATATACAATTTTTATTTGACAAAAAAGAAAAGGTTAGAGAGAAGCGTGCACAGTCGGATCGATACCGGTACAAAAGTTCGCAGGGGAAAAAAAGAAAATCGAACATCCTTTATAAGGGTTGCGGGCTATTTGCCAAAATTCGATCGAAGGGTCAATGAATCAGCAAAGCAAAGGGTCCCCCATAGAATACGTAATCAGTAGAAAACGCAGACGGCATAGCGGCACGTCGATAGAACTTCAATTGCGCCGGCATTAGATCTGTTTTAGGCACATCGCAGAACATTTGATCATGTCGCTCACGAAATATTCAGGACATCCGAAAGGATGTAGGATGTTGCGATATCATTGCTTCCTAGAAGGACTGGGTCAAACGCGGCACCGTTACCTTTCCAAATCTTAATATTCATCAAACACAACTAGCTCGACTTCAAAGAACGGTTCCGATAGCTTAGATACCATTTCTAGGTAGCGGCGAATTCTAAAAGCTTGTTTCCAATTGGGAGGAATTTTTATTAGACGCTTCCGTTACTTTTACCACTCGGTTGACGAAAGTTCGAAGCATGAATGTTGATAAATTTAACCCCTTGCCTTTATTTGCTGCTCACTTGCTGTTATTAAAACAAAATTAAAATGTGAATATTTTATGTTCTAGATCCCTGGATACACAAATTATAATTATAAACTTGAAGAGTAATAAAAATTTTAATAAGGTTTGAGTCACCAGACTTGTCCAAATACAAGGGGTTTTAGAGGTAAAAAGTGAAGCTGCTATGTTGTTAAATTTGTGAGGGGTGAAATTAGCATGAATATTTTTCGTAATAAATAGTTGTATTGATATTGTACTATATTACATTATTTATAAGATTTAAATTTGTAATAAAATGTTCAGAAGTTACGGTATATCATTTTGTTATTCATATGATTTGAATGTGTTGCAATGTTTAAAAAAATGATTTATGGTAAGTTTAAATGGTATGTAAATTATAGTATCACAATGCTAACATGTGTACATAAAAAATATAATACTAGTTATTATACATGGATAACGTAAGTAATTATCTAACTTATTTATCTATCAGAATTAACCTATTATTTATAATTTATATATAAGAATTTATCTATGATCTCTAATTCATCTATTAGAATTTTTCAATATTACAAAACGTTTCACATATTTCGCACAGAACAAAGGGAAATGTTGCTCGCATGCATACGAAAAGTTTTAAGCGACATTCATAACGGTCAAACAACCAAAGTGCACTTAAGAGATCATCCCATGCCTTTCAAAGAGCAGTAAAAACTTTTGAAAGCGGTATCTCTTTGTCGGCGAATTTTTTCAGTTAATACCAACAGACTGATTGCATCCACCGACTATTCGCCATTTTAAAACGAGTAAACGACGGTTGATGTACCACAAAAATTAAAAAATTCTTTTTCAATTATTCCTTTAATTATAATAAAATATTCGTTAAAATTATTCAGAATAATTTGTCTCTATTTTAACTTCAGTTGCGATTTGATTACAATTTTCGATTTAATAAACTATATATTGATTCATAAATTAATCTGAGATTTAAGAAAAAATAATAAGATAGTTGTTAAATAAAATGAATTAAGTGAAGGTATTATGAATTGAAAATAATGTAATTAAAAGTAATTAAAAGTAATTAAATAAATTTGACAATTTGACAATTTCCAAATTCCTACATTTCTAAAATTATAATTGCTTCAATTTCAAATTTCCAAATTTTCAAATTCGCACACAATACAATAAATTTTAATATGAAGCTATAAAACCTAACACCCAAGAACGATCACAAAACTCAATAAAATATAAATCGATTGAATTAACATATTTATAACACATAATCTGCAATATACATGAATGTGGAATGGTAAATTTAATATACATCCTACTTCAGTCAAGTTCAGTGACTCCTCTCTCCATTTGCATTAACGGTATCGTAACGATATTATCGAGATATCGTTAAATACTAATAAAGCATCGATAATCGATACTCACACCTCTATCGTATGTATCGATTTCCTTAAACAAATTCAACACACACAAATTTTATTTCATTATTTAAACAAATCACACCACTTGAAAAACTTACTGCGATACACCGAAAAAAATGATCAAATAAATCCCGAAATACTTTTACTATCAAAAATGTAAAAATTTGTATAAAAAATGTAAAGAATATTTTTATTTCCATAAAAAAGACAAATGAGTATTTATTTTTATGCACAGTACAAATAAATAGATATTTATTTAAAAAGTACAAATGAATATTCATTTTCATACAAAAATAAAATATTTCGCATATACAGGGTGTCCCACAATAAGTGTAAGAGCCGAAAAGGGGAGGTAGGTGGGGCTATTCTGAACAGCTTTTTCCTTTGCCAAAATATTGGTTGAGGCTCCATTTTCGAGTTATTAGCAAAAAACACTGTCCAATGAGAGCGCGCATAGGCCGGGCGCGCGACAGCGTGAGCGACAGCTTCGAATATGACAGTCGATCGTGATCGTGAACAAGCGTATCGATACCGCGTCGGTATAGCGTCGGTATAATAGAAAGCTGTTAGATGAAAGTTATTACATCGAAAAATGAATAAAAAAATTTGGATTATTGTTGAATTATCATTCATTCACGGATAAGAAATAAAGAAATTAGTCCCTGCGTACGTAATCAAAATAAATCGAATATATTCGATACTTTTATTCGTTATTGCAAAGAAATAAGAGATAAAAGAATTTAAATGTGATTTACCCATTGAGCCACAAATTATCCTGCTTAGAAGAAACTAGATCATTTTAACAGTTTTAATCATTCACTAAATGAAAGTTCTTTTATGAGCTCAATTTTCAAATGTAGTTAAAACATCCTTCTCAAATTATAAAATTGTCAAAGTAATTGGCCAGGTTTATTGAGAATAAAATTACTATTAATTAACATTTTTAACTAACTAAAGTGAAATAAATCAATTCCTGCGTACGTTTAATTTTAAAAATGCAGAAACAACTTAAATAAAACTTACCCATTGATCCATGAAAAAATTAGCTTCGATAAAAAATATTTGTGTCACCGGGTAGATTTACCGATCAGAGCATCAACAGCTGATGTCCTGGCAGGGTCAATGAACTCTCAATTTATTTCACTGTCTCTTTCTAATAATCGCACAACATAAGCACGACCGGTAAACGGACCGAATGAAAACGCGTGAACGATTATTCGTAGATATGTATGTGTAACGATACTCTATATTCTCATTATAAGGTATCCGAATTCGGGAATCGATATTATGTAATATTTTAATAGAAGACATTGTTGAACGGGCTACGTTTCTCGGTTTCGTTCTCGATCGCAAGGCGTACGTCGCAAACAGTTGCTATGCAACGATGATCTGTTGATCGACTACGCCGTCGATAGAGACAGTCATCGTTTATTGTCGAAAGACACCAGCCGAAATAAAATACATCGTAGTTTTTAATAAAAAATTCCGCTTTCTTACTTTCAAGGCAGTATCGTTAATATTATTTATGAATATTCGTTCACGTGTTCGGCCGATTTACGCGTCGGGCTCACAGTGACTAATTAGTGAAAAATGACAGGGAAAAGTGATAATGAAAGCTAATAATGAAAGATGACAGTGATAGGTGACAGTGAAGTAAATTGCGAGTTTCTGTGTGGTGATTTATTTTTTCTAACGGTAAGGATCGGTGGACCGACACGGTGACAGGGATGTATTTTCATCGTGATTATTTGCGGTTCAATGGGTAAGTTACATTTAAATTTGTTAATTATTCGATTTAAATTTTTATTTGTTGAATGGAAAAGTTATTTAATTTTTTAAAAGTGAGAATTTGACCTTTTTCATCATCACAATATCTAACGAGAATAATTTTCCATATTTTATCACTTATTTCTTTGCAATAACGAATAAACGTATCGAATAAATTCGATTTATTTTGATTACGTAAGTAGGGACTAATTTCTTTATTCCTTATCCATGAATGAATGATAATTCAACAATAATCCAGATTTTTTTATTCATTTTTCGATGTAATAACTTTCATCTAACAGCTTTCTATTATACCGACGCTATACCGACGCGGTATCGATACGCTTGTTCACGATCACGATCGGCTGTCATATTCGAAGCTGTCACTCACGCTGTCGCGCGCCTGGCCTATGCGCGCTCTCATTGGTCAGTGTTTTTTGCTAATAACTCGAAAATGGAGCCTCAACCAATATTTTGGCAAAGGAAAAAGCTGTTCAGAATAGCCCCACCTACCTCCCCTTTTCGGCTCTTACACTTATTGTGGGACACCCTGTATTATTATATTTCACATATGTTGATCACATGAGTCGCACCTTTAAAACTAATCATCAGTCGTAATCCAAATAAACGAAAAATAAATATTTATTTAAAAAGTACAAATAAACGAACAAATGAATATTGATTTCCATAAAAAAGTGAAATATTTCGCATATGTTATTATATATCGCATATGTTGATCACATGAATTTAAAAGTAGTCACACGAGTGTAAAAGTAGTCATTAGGCGTGCGTAAATCTAACTAACGACGAAGAATAAGTTCGATCTTGTAGGAAGTGAACCGGGACCCTTGAAGTATACCTTCAGGGTCGTAGAGCTGTACCTGTACGAAAACTGGTCCAGGAAGGTGGAATGGTGCATACAAACGATCTCGTCTCCGTTCTCTGCTCGAGGCAGTCGGTACACACAATCGCCAAGCCTCTCTTGTTCCATCCTGGTCCACCATTATTCTCCCTCTTTCTTTCGCCGATCACCTGTCTCCCTTCACTTGACCGAAATCATATCCCCACGTATCAGGCATTAGAGTTTCTCACGTCACCCTCTTATCGAGTTGAAAAAACCGGTCCTACCTATCCGTGTCCCGGTCGCTGATCATCCGTGAATATTCAAACACGAACGTAGGTCAGACGAGCTACGCTTCGTCGTATCCGTGACACAGGGCATAAATTTTTACCCGCTTCTTTGCCAGATGGCCTCCCATAGGAGGTCTGATTAATTGGCAGTGCCGAAAGATCAATTAGATATCCGCGAGAGAAAGTTGCGATTTATCTTCAATAACGAGTAGGTTTAGGGTAATGAGGGATGAACGTTGGATAACTGCACATAACAACTAACCCATCAAATCGATAACTATGTAAATAACGTTTGGACATCTTGGAGGTCCGTTAGCGAAACTGATGTCTCAACAGCTTTTGGTAGATACTTCACATTTTTAATCAACGTACAGTCTGTTCCACAAGAGGACGCGATATCTATGAAATTTGATACCCAATACAGCAAAGATCAGTCCAAACATACAATTCTCTAATAGCCCTTCAATTCTCTTAGTATCTTTTCTGTCACTAAGAAGTTCAAGTCATTTCGAGATGAGTGCATACGGTAAACGATGAGGAGGTATTCTTGTGCCAACACCAGAAAGGGACAAAACTGAGTGTTAGAAATACAGCAAAATATCTGCACAAGTCTCGCGAATTTGTAAATAAGTGTGTGCAACGTTAAAAGGAGACAAATTGTGTCGATGATCTTCCTGATCGAGGTTCGAAGCGAGCTACGGAACTTAGTGCGGCGGGGTTTCGGAACTTTATGCGTCTTTCCGGAAAATTTAAATGCTCAGAAGATGATTAAACTGTACCAAAGGGGTCTCTTAGTATCGGTGAAACATTGGTTTAAAAGAACCAGAGACCATTGGATACTTGAAGAGGACAACGACTCCAAACACCGAAGCCGCCTTTGTACGGAATGGAAAACAGCGAATGGTGTCAACGTGTTGGATTGGCCATCTCTGTCCCCCGATGCCAATCCAATCGAAAATGTTTGGTCTCTCACGAAGTACAAACTCCGAGTAAAGCGTATTTTAAAATTGAAGACGCTAGTTTGCCGTATTCGAGAAATATGCAGATCTCTTTCTGCCTCATACGCTGCAAAGCTGGTTGAAAGTGTGCCCAGGAATAATCGCTAATGGTGGTGATTGGACACATTATTAAGCAAATGCGTATTAGTTCTTTAAATGTACTTTCGACCTATACAACCTTTTCACAGAAAAGATTTTCTTGCACCGCGTCCACGCTCTTGAGACACAGTCTATAAGTCCTCTTTTACGAACACCTTAGGTTTCGTATTATCAGTCACAAAAATTAAAGCACTTTTCTCAAAATGTTTTGTCGAGATAGAGAATTGTATGAGCTAGTTTACAGGTTTTGAGTTCTAATTCAGAAGAGAAAAGAATTATAATAGTAGGAATAGAAATATTTCAGATGGATTTGGAAATGATGCATCAAGAATGATGACGATACAGAATATTTATCTGATATAAAAACTAACGGTGAAAAGTGAGTTCAATGTATTTGTTTGATAATACTTGATGAACCTATTAGACTCTAGAAAGTAGCTCTGTAATTAAATTTACGATATCAGTAACTACAACCTTTCAATCGTTCTTTATAGCGCAGGTGTGTGAAAATATACCTTCTAACACAGAGTAACATCTACTCGATTCATAAACTTTGAGATATTAACAGCTTTCAAAACTATCAACGTCTAGTTTTCAAATATTTACGATCTGTATGTGGCAACGTTAAGTGAAGGTTCGTTTTTACGACTGTCATTCTATTACGAACTTGAAACTTTTAGACCAACGTGTGGTCGATTTCGTGTTGGATCGCTTGCTGGATGTCGTTGATTACTGTCGTTTATTAGCGTTAATGAATATTATTACTTCATTAATTATTTATTTTCTCACATTATAGTGGAACATATTACAGACAGTGCAATTAATTCAGCAGTTTATGAATTTTCAACTTTTCAGATTTCCAAATCTCAAAATACATCAATTTTTACTACTCTCCCAATTTACAACTTTTCCAATTTTCCAGTACTTTCATCTTTAACGAATTACCAAAATTACCAAAATTATAAAAATTACCAAAAGTACCAAAAATACCTAAAGTACCTAAAGTACCTAAAGTACCAAAAGTACCGAAAGTACCAAAATTACAAAAATTATAAAAATTACCAAAAGTATAAAAATCACAAAAATTACCAAAATTACAAAAAGTACCAAAAGTACCAAAAGTACCGAAAGTACAAAAATCACAAAAAGTACCAAAAGTACCAAAATTACAAAAATTTCAAAAATTGCCAAAATAATAAAAACTACCAAATTTTTGAACAAAGTTCCAAAATTTGGGTATCTAAAAATTTAGAAATGTGGCAAAGTAAAAAATTTACTGAATTAAAAAGATTTGAAAAATGTATAGTTTTGAGAAGTTACTTTACCCCGACTTATGTCATATAATCTAGAACCACTTACAACGTAACTGTAAACAGCCATATTACACACCGGTTCCTTCTCCAATTTCTAAAATGAATATTATCATTACGCGTTAACATAAACACATTATAGATAATTCTCTTTATTACATTGTTTCGAACGTTTAGAAAATTCTGCATAAAATTATCGAACATGTAACCGATTAAAAGGGAATCTACTGTATTAGTATCAAGGAAGCTTAAGATTAACCTCTTGAATTTTTATGCCTTCATCATCTAACATCTGTTGAAGGTATCATCAAACCGGGTGTTCGAAAGAAAGCCAATTAATGATCTTGTCCAAGTTAATGAGGAAGAGCGATCACTTGACCAACGAAAAACGAAACTTTCGCATACCACGGCAACTCACGGAAGATTAAGATCATCCTCGTGAACGAAGCAGTGGACGAACAAGTTATACCTAGTCAACGATGTGAACGAAACGTTAAAATGAAAGGATACGAAGTAAACGGCCATTTGTAACTTCTCACAAAAAATCTATTATCACACGAAACGAAGTATTTTGATTAGCTATATACGCGTTTGACTTAAATTTCTTCTTCGAGAAAACTTCCTGTCATGCATTGAAGTCACCGCATTTGTTAAAGTAATTTTCTTCAACGAATAATTCTCATACGATTATTTTAAAAGATTATTTCAAAAAATTGTTTAAGTCCAGTTATAACTTTGCAAGTTCCAAGTATTTCTAAAATTAAAGTATTTATAAAACAAAAATAAAAAACTGTTTTCTTGAACAGAGTATATATGTAGCAGCAGTATATTCGTAATGCGCTTGCGCAGGATGCATACAGCGTATGTGTAATGTTTAAAAACACAATCTTTCCTTTTTCTTAATAAATTCTTTACAACAATATTTGAACTACAGCAATAGACTTCGAGTAATATAAAATACCCGTTACTTTAAGAAACACGATTTTAATGTGCGAAGTTTATGCTACTATTTTGTGCGAAAATAAATGTTGGTATCTTAAACGAGACGAATGTAGCTAATAAAAATTCGTCAATTAATATTTTTGTAATACGAAAATTTTTTTTAGTAAGCCGAGGTTGCGAGATCAGATTATACGCAACTCGGTCCTTTACATACACAACGGCCACATGGGGAACGGGTGGCCATTAGCATCGCACATTCTTGCTAATTATCGTAAATGTTACGTTGATGTTAGTAGTACGTATGGAGGAACGCGTTACCGTAGAATCTACGATTCACATTGAGAACCCTAATGGGACCAGTTTTGCGATTTCTTTTGCGATATGTCTATCCCATGACAACCAACGTTCTCGTCTCGTAATTTTACCGGGATTCACGCTATTCCTATTAAATTTAGCGCACCTGCGAACGTGCTTACACTCGGAAGATTAGTTCTTAATGAGACACCTTAGCTGTTACTACCGTTTGCTCCTCCTGTTTTCTCCTCAAAGAATAATTCAATAAAATATACAAAGTGTCTATAAACGTCTACCGTTTTAACTGCTAAACGATACTTGACACCAAAAGTTATAAACCGTTTTTTAACAATAAAATGTTTGCAACTTTAAACGTTCACATTCGAAACATTCAGTGGTTTTATATGATGTATATTTTTTACGAAGTTGCTGAAGATAGGAATTTTCAATATGAAAGTTGTCACGCGTTATATCGTTGCAGGTAGACTTGCCTCGTGTTATATTGCCGCATGAGAAATTTACACGTGCCAAGTTACCACGCGTGCGTCATGAATATATCACATATTGTAGTGCCAAGCGTAAAGTTGTCACGCGATATATTGCTGCACGTAGACTTGTCTCGTGTTATATTGCCACATGTGAAATTATATTTATTATATGGCAAAATCGGTTAATTCTTATAAAAAACATTATGCCTTTTTAATAAACATAATTTATTCTAAGTGAATACTTTCGAAAACATACTGCATTAACATTATCACAATAAACATTACTATGATCGCAATAGATCTGTATATTAGTATTAATAGACAGTTCATTAAAATTTAACTAGGCACTTTTCATGCTTCAGCTCACGTGCCGTTTTTACAAGCGACGTTCCATTTAGAATCTTTTTGACGTAACCAAAGAGCATGTAATAAGGTAGATTTCAAAATGTGTTTTAGAAAACGTACATTAAGGATTTGAGACATCGAAGCGTGGAGATGAGGAAGAATTCAGTACGCTAATGGCCTCGAGTAATATTAGCTCGTGCATACAGCAGTGTTCTATAGTAATTAACTCATTGACTCAGCGTACAAGATGCTACAGAGAATGGTGTAATATTCCAGAAGCCAACCGGAATATTAATCATCGTCATGTATATTTCGCATGGAAAGCGGTTTTCCAATGATTCAGAAAACATGATACCCTCTATGATTACAAATGACACGCATACTTCAGAGAATTAACCGATTTCAAATTATTGAGTAATGTTCTAAGAAGATATCTTCGTAAACAAAAGCACACTTCATTTTAATAACTTATATCAATGGACAAAGTTCAATGATTTATACTTTTTTAAAATAGCACGGTACGATACGCGAGACATTTGAAAGTATTCAAATATACAGGATGTCTTTTCTCTTGTGACTTATTGTTATATGCAAAATCGCCCACTTGTACCACCATTTTTCGGACAGACCGCATATTTATGATACATTTCTCCATTTGGTAGAACATATCGAACCTAGATTAACGTCACGAACGTTCGCTACCATAAATGACTTCTACAACTGTCTTTTAACACGACCCACCTGAATATGTATCGAGCGATTCGAAAGGTTCTCCATTCTAATGTTGAAGAACTGGAATGACCTTGATATGCCAATTGCGCAAAATATCTCCGAAGAGGTCGTCGACTACGAACGATCGTCGATCACTCTAAATCCCATTCACGTGCAATCGACAGGGATTCACCTCGGCCGATCTGCTCGCGAGCCACGAATTCCCGAGATGTTCTGGCCTACCCATCATGGATCTGGTTTCTGGTTTAGCACCAAGTTACCACGTTCAATTAACCGAGACAGAATCAATATTCCATCGCAGCGTATACAGGGTGTCTCATAACGAATACTTTAGCAAGTGACAATACTCCAAACTTTGGAGATGGAAGGTTACGAACTTCATAGGACGTTCCAGAATTTACCTAATTGCAAATGACAATAATTTACCAAATGGCAGTATTAAGTATTTTGTGTGAAAATTTGATATAATGTATATGATGCATATAATGTACTGCCCTCATAAAAAAGATGCCTTCAGTGGTTCAGCATGTGAACTTCGGTGCGACGCGGTACAGGTCTTAGGTAGCGCAAAAATCAGCAGGACCTCTCCATGGTCCGCGCTAGGCTACAAAAAGAGCACCATTTTAACCGCTTAAGCACGACGCGCCACTATAGTGGCTTTCGCGGATACCATCTCTCCGAACGATGGTCCACTATAGTTTCGCGAATGCCATCATAGATTGCATAGTGCCACTACAGTGGCTCACTCGCTCACCGTTTCAATTGAATGATTGTTTTCATATGTTTTCCATCGCACTTTTTTTGCCTTCACCACGTTTTATAAATTCTGAAATTTCAGAACGTTAGATTTTGGAGTTTTGTAATTTTGAGATTTTCAAATTTATGAAGTTGAAAATTAAAAATTCCAAAACTGAAGAATTCGAAAGTTTATCGAATTGAGAAATTTAAGCTTCAAAAATTAGAAAACCTGAGACTATGAGAACGTTTAAATATTCAAGTACATAGTATTGAACTTGAAAATCCTGATTACTTATTCACTGATTGTTGTGCAATGGAAAGCCACGTGTTATTCAAATGCACAATGACATTCATATTTAAACTGCACGGTATTTAAATAATTATTACCCGACATACTCCTATATAATTATGATAATGAACTAATCATAACATGGTAAGAAAACGTAGGTTTCATGTATTTAATTCCCAGCTACTTTTGTTACCATGAAACAGAAACCGGAACAATTGTAAATTCTGACCTCGTAAAAATATTCGAACACTTACTGTTTCTCAGGCTATTCTACATGATCATTCGATATTGCTACATTGTATGTAAACGCATGAGTTTAGCGTACAAAGGAAATGCAGTTCAATGTAAAACTTCAATGACAAATCAGTGAAGTCCATGAAAGTCACTCAAGAAAGTCAGGTGTATATAAATTAAATTTTATTTAAATATTTTTCAACACATCACATAAATATATAAAAATTTGAAAAGACAAAATTGCTTATTCAGAGGACAAATTTGAAACGATCAATTTATCGCGATAACAACCATTTGTCTTCGCACACTTGCATATGCATTATTAATTATGAATTTGCGTTTTTATATCTTCAACAGCCGCACTCATGCGTTTTTGTTGATAAAGACAATCATTGTACCACACACTGTGTCAAAGTACATACACGCTTTTCCATAGCAACTATGTTCAATTTCCTGAAGTCGCAATTTTTAACGTAACAACTGCAAACAAAGCGAATTAAATAACAAAGAACTTCATTTTCGTCGTATTCAACAGCATTTCCTGGTCTGCGACTTTGTATTGATTAATCACTTGAAAACTACGTTTTTTTTCTTCGTTTTTCATTTAAACGAAAATGTAAAGAACATTATAAAGGACATTATATAAGAAAACAGTATATGCCTTAAGTTAATATTGTATAAAGTTGCTAATACTTTACTTAACGAAACGATTTAATTACAAGGTGAGAAATAATAGAATTTAGAACTTGAAGAATTAAGCTTCTTAAGAAGCGTATGCGCATTCGCAGTTTATATTCAGCCGAATCTGCGCAGGTCGGTGCGCATGCGCAGACTGATGTACGCATGCGCAGATTAGTAATTCTGTAAGCACTGTATATTACAGTTACTGCTACAAAAATGTGCTTTTATAAAGACAAAAAACACAATTTACAGAACACAAAGGTATCAATAATCAAGTCAGTACTAACTTGGACTATCATGACAATAAAAATAACAATTTTCTGACATGTGAAAACGTGGCTTAAGAGTATCGAGGTAGAAATCGATAACATAATCTACCACGGTAGTCCACATTATCTAGTCCGACATATCTCGTAATTTACCGTAGAAAAATTACATAATCAGATTGAAATAACCTTAACTAGAACCATTGAGCAATACTCCATGTTGGTTGATCGATACGGTTCTAATAAGTATCGATAGCATCTGAGGACGCGCAGCATGTTCACGAAGATTTTTAAAATCTTTGATCCTTCTGAAGATTAAAGTACTTTAATTCCATTAAGGAATTTCCAACTTTGCTTGCACTATGTATTACAGATAAGATAAAACCTCGTAAGATAATCCTCACGTTAAAACGTAAGGAGACAGTTTTTATTCAATTTTTTTATGATTATATACATTACTTTTTCATTCATATTTTATTTAGAATAAGGCAGAATTTGGTATGTTGAAAATAACACGGTAATCAAATCACAGTTATCCAATATACTACTTTTTAATTAGTATTATAGGAATTTGTACATTTTTATATCTCGTCTTGAAAGTTTAAATTTCTGAATTTCCAGAATCACATTTTCAAGTTTTTCAACTTTTAAATTTTCAAATTTTCAGAACTTTAAATTCTCAAAATTTCTAGATGTTCATCTTCAAATTTTCGAATTTCCAAATTTAAAAAATTCCAAAATTCCAAAATTCCAAATTTCCAAATTTTCAAATCCTCAAATCCTTGACTTCACAAATTGATGACCAAATTTTCCAAAATTTACCTTTGCAACTTTCTAACTTCCCAAACTTTCAGATCCCAAAATTCCTAAAAAATTTTCTTAAAGAATTGAAATGATTTCCACTTTACCAAACGATTTTCGTTTATGGAGCATAACGTACATCGTTAAGAGCACAAAAGGCAATAAATTCACATCGCCATTTTAAGGCGTTCAGTAGGTGAAGTATTAGTTAAACACAGTCAGCTACAATTGCTGGCGATAACGTTTGTAACCCGGTTATAGATTTCGAAAAAATAAACATTCTTGCATACAGAGAGAAACGATAAAGATTTACCATTGCCTTAGAGACAGAGTCTCAGAAAAAAGGCAATTATAAAATTCATTGAATCAGCTGTGCAAATGAAACGACACTTTTACGCTGAAATTAAGATATGCAGACACAACAAAAGGTCTACAAGTAACATTGTAAATAGACAGTAAAAGTGTGGAATCAAGCTTACGCAATCTTGATGATGAAACCGAAATAAAATTAAGTTACATGTATATTCAGTTTCGGGTCTTAAGATATGTCTGTCTGCCTGTCTGGGCATAAAATTTCCACTTCGTTTAGAAACCTTCGAAATGTCATAGTAAACCATAACCTTATAGTATCTCACTGTTTGTTACTAGTATTACATTATTTACATGTTAGTAGTCTCACTAACATTATTTAATGTTAGTAAATTATAATCTATTTTTATTAGTTTCAGCCATTTTTATTAACTTCAAGTATCAAGATTATTAAATACATTAATAAATCTTAGAAGATTAATTAATTAGATTGATTAATTAAAATTCTCCTATAGTTGTGAATTGTTCATATTTAAGTCTATAGCAAAATACAAGATCATTTTACATGACGATTTTAATGAATATATGTATGTATCTTCAAGGTTTAGTATTTTTGGAAAGCACTTTGCAGGAGGTCAACAGATAAAAAACGGTAACTACCTTCTAATAGGAGCTGTGGAACTACTAAACATAGATAAAACCGTTACAAGCCTCAAAATATAGAAAACGTTACATTTTAAAATTAATATACCCAATTACTTAATATTTTATTATGATCAAAATTAACATTTTTGATGATATTAGTTATTGAAGATTAGTACGTACTTTTACTTTTATTAAATAATACTTGAATCAAAATAATATCTCATTTTTAATACGTGAACTTGGGTGCGACGGGGTATGCGTCTTAGGTACCGCAAAAATCAGCAGGACCTCTCCATGGTCCGCGCTAGGCTACAAAAAGGGTACCATTTTAACTTCTTAGGTACGACGCGCCACTGTAATGGCGGATACCATCTCTGTGTACGATGGTCCACTATAGGTCCTAACTAAATTTGAAGATGACATATATTTGTATGTAAAAGAAACTTGCATATGAAATACATTTGTATTAGCACTTCTTAAAATTCTTTTATGAAAAATATTGTTCATATCTTTATTTTAAAAAAGTTATTTCTTACGAGGTATCATTGGAAAAAAAATAATAAATCAATCAGGTACATACACGTTATCAAAAATCAATCAGCATTCTTCACAAGTATTTTATTCGTAAAAAATAAAGTTTTACTATTTTTATCTGCGGCTACAAGAGTCGATAGGCGCCAGGTAAACCGCCTATAGTGACTCAATTATTATTTTTTAATTCTCCGTCTACCTCCTTGACCTTCGCATATTCTCTACAAAGCCTCGACGAGTATTTTAGATCATTATCTCGATGTAATGTGAATTCCCAGTCACTAACACGAACTACTGAACTGTATTTTATCGACAAATTTTCCGCGTATCGATCAATTTTCCTGTCGTTTCTTGTTTTTCCTGCCAACTTGTTTCTGAGATTCTATCATTGAAAAATATGCGCATACTTTCTTATTCGCGGATATCCCCAACTGTAATTTACATAATTCTTAACGCGTTTAATTAATAAAGAAACTATTAAAATTATAGCTACTTTACTTTTTCTCAAACACACACCATTTTTAGAGTACTTTTCATTATAAATTCTAATCTCGATACATTGTACGCAAACGTGATAGAGATCTATGATTGGACATATGCATAAACGATTGCTTTCGAAAACAGTCATTAAAATATCATTTTACGGTGACACGTTTATTTCAGATTACGTTTTGCAAGCAGATAGTGAAAATTCAGTCACATTTTTAAATCGCAGAATTAAACAAATGGAAAATAGGAAAATTGAAGAATTGAAAATTCAAAAATGAGGAAATGGGGAAATGAAACAATGGAATAATAAAGAAATAAAAAACTAAATAATAGAAAAATTAGATAGCTGTAAAATGAAAATTGCAAAATTGGAAAATTAAGAAATTGAAAAATTGAAGAATGAAAAATTGAAAAATTGAAAAATTGAAAAATTGAAAAATTGAAAAATTGAAAAATTGAAAAACTGAAAAATTGAAAAATTGAAAAGACTCAAAAAGTAAAAAAAAATTCTGAGAATGAAAAGAAATTGTCTAATTTAATTCTGTTTAAATATAAAAAGAAATAATGGACACTCTGATGTCAAAAATATTAATAAGTATAATTTCCATCACGTTTGCAAATTTGACTTTTACAAATATCTGCAAATACCGATGGAAAATAAAATGGAAATGACAAAATGTAATTTTCTCGAGTATTAACAGAGGAGATAGCATCAGAATCCAATAAATCGTCGGGCAGGAATCTCCTGAACAGCTACGTCGACAAAAGAGCCTCGTAAATTTCGTCTGGTGGATTTAAAACCGGTTTGTCAAGTGCCTTGTACGTACGTGACCAACTGTAACAATTTTTACTGCAATTTTCATATGCCTCATGACAGACTAGTCACGATTACCGGAGTATACATTGTACACACGAACAACTCTTGCTTAACATCGGAACAATCGAACCTGTCAACATGACGGCTCTTAAATGCCTTATTTCATATTAGAGAAATTATTAAGGCGCTTTTGACTGTCGTACAAAGGAATTACATATATTAGCGTGACGAGGACTTTTGTTTGGATGAGGAAGATCTGTGAGTTTACTAATAGTGTAAATACTGTATGTGGCTTTGGAAATTTGAGAATTGGAAATTTTTGATGCTGAGTTGTTGCAGATGTGGAAATGTGGGATTTTAGAGTTTGGAGATTTGGAAATTTGGAATTTTTGGAATTATGGTATTTGGGAATTTGGAAATTTCGGAATTTAAGAAGTTTGAGATTTTGGAATTTTGGTATTTGGGAATTTTGGTATTTGAGAATTTTGGTATTTGGGAATTTTAATATTTGGGAATTTTGGTATTTGAGAATTTTGGTATTTGGGAATTTTAATATTTGAGAATTTTGGTATTTGAGAATTTTGGTATTTGGGAATTTTAATATTTGGGAATTTTGGTATTTGAGAATTTTGGTATTTGGGAATTTTAATATTTGGGAATTTTGGTATTTGAGAATTTTGGTATTTGGGAATTTTAATATTTGAGAATTTTGGTATTTGAGAATTTTGGTATTTGAGAATTTTGGTATTTGGGAATTTTAATATTTGGGAATTTTGGTATTTGAGAATTTTGGTATTTGGGAATTTTAATATTTGAGAATTTTGGTATTTGAGAATTTTGGTATTTGGGAATTTTAATATTTGGGAATTTTGGTATTTGAGAATTTTGGTATTTGGGAATTTTAATATTTGGGAATTTTGGTATTTGAGAATTTTGGTATTTGGGAATTTTAATATTTGGGAATTTTGGTATTTGAGAATTTTGGTATTTGAGAATTTTGGTATTTGGGAATTTTAATATTTGGGAATTTTGGTACTTGGGAGTTTGGGAATTTGTAAATTTTAATATTTAGAAACTTTGGTATTTGAGAATTCTAATATTTGGGAATTTTGGTATTTGGAAATTCTAATTTTTGGGAATTTTGGTATTTGAGAATTTTGATATTTAGAAATTTGGGAATTTTGATATTTGAGAATTTTAGTATTTAGGAATTTTGGGATTTGGAATCTATAAATTTTAGAATTTGTAATTTGGAAATTTTTAGATTTCGGAAATTGGAAAATTTTGGAAACTAGGAATTTTCGGCTGAGGTTTTAGAGATTTAGGAATTTTGTGATATAGAAACTTTGAATTTGAAAATACAGAACTTTGGTATTTCAGATTTTATAACTAGGGAATTTAGAAAATTAAAAATATGGTAACTTCGGAATTTAGGGATTTAACTGGACAATTTGAAAATTTGTAATTTAGAAATTTAAGAATTTTAGAGTCGAAATTGTAATTGAAAATTGAAAAATAATTGAAATAAAATAACAGAATAATTGAATGAATTATAATTGATAATTGAAAAAATAATTGAAAAATGTAAAAATTTAGACAATTTGAAAATTGGAAGCTTAAATTTGAAAAATTTCCAAATTTTTCATTTAAAAATTTAGAAATTTCACTTCAGAAACAAGAAATTTCGAAATTTCGAAACTAGACAGCTGAAAGTTTCAAAATTTGAGGTGTACCTTTTTCGTGGAGTAAAAAACTCTCCTTTCTGCTTCATTGTCTATTGTCTACCGAGACATAGTGCCGAAACGTTTGAAACGAATACCATAGAAATTAACACTGTGAAAAGTAGCCAACCGTAACGGTGTCTCAGGTAAAAGAAAATCGAAGAATAGTTTTTGATTGGAAGGGATTTCTGAAACAGTATAAGGCTAGACCTTTTTCTGTACTTACTACCTGTAGGCTAATAAAGAATAGGGGGTAGCAGGTATATTTTGAAAGTTATTCATGACTTGTAACACTCTCGATACGCTTTCGAATTTCAACGGTTAATGAAAACGTAACTAGTGTTCCAAATAACTCAAAGATCAACTAATTTGAAGTAAGTGAAAAACGAAAATAAGTTAAAATGTAATATACAGATTTTTCTTCATAGAAAACTGAATTTGAAAATTCAACATATTTTTAGAGATACAAAATTTACTTATAGTAAGACAAATTTTATGATTTTTGTTAATTAACTAGAAGGTGCTGTTTTGAGAATTTTTCAAAATATTCTCACAGAAAATTTATTTACAACAAGGAAAATAATAAATTCGGTCAAATTTGTTGATGTAACAATCAGATGCTATTATCATTATACATTATCACTATACAGTATCATCATACATTATCATTATACATTATCATTATACATTATCATTATACATTATCATTATACATTATCATTATACAGTATCATTATACATTATCATTATACATTTTCATTTTACATTATCATTATACATTATCACTTTATAATGTATATTAACCAGTCAATATTATAATTAACAGTTGAAAAAATTCTTTTACATTGCTTCAACAACTTTCCAAGCAAAAATTTCAATTCACACGTTCAACGAAACGTTTTCATATATTTCTATGAATAAATCGTTGCGATAAAAGTAAAGGTCTAAGAATAAATAAAATAGAAAAGCTAGCGACGTGTTCTCCAACTAAAATTAGGAAACTGAATGCGCGTTATTATATCTATAGAAGAAATTCCTCGCCTCATAATACGAGGCGCCATTCTCACGAACATGAACGAAAGTTTCTTCATGCGTAGCACGCAATCGTTTCTCTGACTGAAACGAAAACTATTTTGAATTCAAAGACCAGGGTCCGTTGGCATCCACGGGTCATCGCTGTGATAAACTATCAACATTGAACCATCTTGAAAAAAGAAACCAGTCCGAAATTCTTTCACTATCGGACGATCCATGCTTCTCGAGCGGAATCTAACGAAATCTAAGCAACTTTTTTAAAAATTTATTAACGTGTTTATTAACATTTCAACTTTCTTTGTCTGTTTTAATATTGTAATTGTAATTAGTTAGTTCTGACCATCGTACACAGAGATGGTATCCGTCACTATAGTGGCGCGTCGTACCTACGAGGTTAAAATGGTACCCTTTTTGTAGCCTAGCGCGGACCATGGAGAGGTCCTGCTGATTTTTGCGGTACCTAAGACGCATACCCCGTCGCACCCAAATTCACATATTAAAAATGAGATATTATTTTGATTCAAGTATTATTTAATAAAAGCAAAAGTACGTACTAATCTTCAATAACTAAGTCATATAATTTACAATTTTAAAATCATATAACATAATTTAAAAATCACATAATTTAATAAATAAAATAAACAGAGATTATGGTGATATGTTAAATATGTTAAAATTACAAATATTTAGAAGAATCATGATCAATTAGGAGAGCCATTTATGTTCATACCAAATTGTAGATTTAGTCAAAGAATATTTATTTTAAATCGTTGTGAAATGGGGAGTCACCTTTCACAGGGTTAAAAGAGAAAAGAAAATATTTTGATCAACTGTACCAAATTTTTTACTAAACCTTTAACATGCGAAACAATTCGATTGTCGTGACAACTGGTTTATGTTGTACAGTGAATAACATAAGTTCATTTGAACTCCAACATAGTCGAGGACATTAAGATTCAGTGGACCAAGTGCCAGAGACATGCCAGTCAGGACATAGTAGTATACATCCAGTTCATCGACTTCTGACTCGACTTCAACGTGCCATCGATTCTGCCCCTGACATCACCGAATCTGAAGGTCTTCATTCTCTGTCGCGTAGATCACCGGATACGACGTTCAAAACAAAGTGATAACGATATTACGAATCTAGGTGATAAAATAGAGGACGCTTGAACATTTATAGTGGCAAATTATTATAATGTGATTTGGCCTTAGAACTGTGCGATAGATGCGACTTTTATTTTTTTAATAAGGTATTGATACTTTAAGTTAAGTTAGGTTAGAATACAATTTTTTTCTAGAATATAATTTTATTTATTTCGTTTATAAAATATTTATTGGTTATTATATATGTAAATCATAAAATTTCCAAGAAATTTTGGAGTTTTGAAAGTTGAGAACTGGACAATTTAGGAAACCTAAGTTCGAATACTTTTTTCAAATTTATAAACATGAAAGTTTAGAATTTTTAAAATTGTCAAGATCACATATGTGTTATATAAAAAACAAACCTTCCAAATCACCATATTTCACTATTACTTATCCAAAGTCATACAGAAATAAAAATTGCATCATTTGTACAAAATAAGATCTCCCAATACAAAACAAAAGAATTACATTCTTCCGGTTTATTAATGTTTACCTTAATCTTTTCTGTACAACACGAACTGTTCATCACACGTTGCTGCATTCATTACATCAGCAGTTCCAAAAAATTTCGAATAATCTCTCACGTATGACCACCACGTGACATAAAACTAACTGTACTACTTTTAACTGCAGTAGTTAAAACAAATTTCACAGACAATTCTGTCTGCATCAACCGAGTTTTTTTCCCGAAGAAACAGGAAAACCGTGCTAGGTCAAATATACAGTTCATCATTCTCTTTCTAGAAGAACTAAATGTATATTTTGGTTACACAGATGACGTGAACTTGTTTACAACATTTCTACCAACGGTTGTTAAATATTGTTGATATAATAAAACGTGACTTCAGGGAATTTACTGTATCAACTAGCTACTGATCTACGAAGCTAAACGAAATTATTCATGCTCCAACACAATCTGTTATAAATTAAATATTATAGTAAGTTCCGACACTACATTTTCTTTTTATACTTCCGTTTCTAGGGAAATGATGGAAATGTAACTGTTATGACTATTGTTTTGTACATTTATGAATTACTGTTATGAATTATGAATACGTCAACAGTGCGTCACGAATGTGTCAAGAGTGCGTCTCGAATGCGTCAAAAGTGCGTCACGAGTGCGTCAAGATTTCGTCAAGAGTGCGTCTCGAATGCATCAAGAGTGCGTCACGAATGCGTCACGAATGCATGAAGAGTGCGTCATAAATATGTCAAAAGTATCCAGTATTAATTTTGTCCTAAGACAATTTTCCATATGACATAATTATAGCCATAAAAGTAAAATTTTCGTACGTACAAGCTTTCGTCCAAATGTTAATCTTCATCGAGATAATCATCGTATAAGGTAGTATCCAGTATTTGTTTTTCTAGTTGTTTCAATTTAAATATAAGTCATTAAACGTTCGTAAATGTAGGTTCAAAAAAATTCGATAGTAAAAAGATTGTAAAGCATAAATTAATATTTGTATGTAGATGAAGTTTATCCCTTTTATGACAAGCGTCTCGTACTTAAAGCTATCGCCTTCGCAAAGGATTAATTCTAATTCAAGGGCCGAAAAAGAACCGGAAATCCCACGATCCTCCAGCTAATACACACTCCAAGAGGATAGAGTTTAATTCGATCCACTTAGTTCATTATGGGTATCATGCGAGCTATACGACTTTGCATTTATACAGTTTGTTTCTACCAAGAGATAATGGAACCCGTTCCGATATATCAATAAAGTAAGAGATAAAGGCCGACTGTCCATTAACGCGGAAGATCCATGTAAAGTAGCGTGTCAATTAACAAAACACTTTACGTAACTTAATTTATCGCTGCGAGATAAATTGTTCGTACAAAGGGGGATCCCGAGAATCGTTTAAGGAATTCGCTGGAATTGATACACATCTGCTTTAAATGCCCATTTAAAAAATTAGAATGACCCTTTATGAATAACATTCTTGATAATTTTTGCTCTTCGATTTCTAATTATAAAACATTATAGCTTTATTTAAAAAATTGTTTGCTGCAAAAGCTTTTAATTAATTAAATGAGAAATTATAAATATATGTATGTAGTTTTTATTACCTCACTTACAATTGAAAATAAAAAGTGTGAAGGTCAATGAAGTAATTACAAAAATGTATTCTATATTTTATTTTTATTTTTGAAAAAGTATAAAAAGTATAAGTATAAAATAATAAAACAATAATGTATTGCAGAATATTTATTAAATTACTTATTCAAATTAATAAATCAAATACATAATACTCAAGTATATTTCTAAATATGTATTACACAATAAAATATAAAATAATAAAACAATTAATGTGAATATTTAAATTACGTTATTCAAATGAATAAATCAAATAAAATAGAAAGAGGTGATTACTATTATTAAAAGTTTCTCAGCTACGAATCACTATAAAAGGATTCATAAATCGTAGACGTAACACAAAGTTGACGCGTTTCAAGATAAGCGGCACAACGGTGGAAAGATAATTACTAGCACGTCATTTTCGACGAAATTTCGGCTACCCTTATGTCACAGACGTGTAATTAAACGTCCCTCACGATTACTTTACGTACGTGAAAGGATAAGACAATTAAAGCGATTAACTCGGGGCTCTCCAAATGCGACCACACTGGAATCTATGGCTGCCAAGAAACGTAGCCTTTGTAGTTGGTTGGTGAATTGAAACGACGCGGAAAGATAATGGGAAACCAGACACAGGAAAAGTATGGGTTAATCTACCACAACGTTCTCACTTCAAACTGTAATCTCTTCCGGCGCTTGGGTTCAATGATTTTCATTCATAACCAACAATTAGACTGTGAAAATGTTATCGAAATATTAGAAACCGCTTTCCGCGAATGAGTATGTTTATATTTTACGTCACACATTCATTTGATATGCTGCATATCAAATGACAGGTTTTAAAATATATAAAAATATCATTTGATTTATTGACATAAAAGTGATGTGAAAACTTTGGATCCAAAGATAACTTTCACTAACTTTATAAATAAAAACTTTTATTTAATTATATATTTATGTATATATGAATCGAATATATTTCAAATATTATTATTTCTTACTGGAGAAAGAAATTCATTCTGGTCCATGGTAATAATTTCACTGTTTACTCCTGTAAATTAATGGCGCCAAATTTAAAATGGAAAAATGCCAAAATCAAATTGTACAACTTCAAAATGGGATCTAAAACGGCGGAATTTGGAATGAGAAACTGACTTAATTTAACTGATAATTTACTAAGTAATGTTAACTGATTTTAAAAGGATTGCAATATTTTATTTATTATACAAACGTCCTGAATATAATATTAAATTTGTTAGTTTCTTTCCCTATAAAAATATTTGAATAACTTTGTAGTAAAATTTGAATGAAATAGTCAAATAATAAAAATTGACGTTTAAATAAATATATCCGAGTATCTAATTTTGTTCTAAAATTTATAAGAATGTTAAGATACCGTGAGCGCCGCTAGTTCCGATAATAATAGTTTTGCAATAAATTTTACTAACAACGTGTTCACTAAAATTCTACTACTATTCTATATTTAAATCCACGTAACTTTAGAACAGGCAAGGTCATTTACATTCTATTATTTACGATGTACACTGTAAAATACAATACGTATTTATAACGTTTGTAAGAAATAGAGAATCGGTGATATTTACGAAATAATTTATTGACGTGTTAAATCACTATTACAAGACTATTCCAACAAGTGTTCAACACTTTAAAACAAAATGTTATAAGAGTATAAAAAACCATTTAGACATTTTAATACTAAACCACGATTTTAATAAATTATTTCATTAAGATGAATTTAAAAATCACTTAAATCCTACACAAATAAACAAGACGAGTAGTTCGGTCAAAATTACAGTATATTTTAAATGTTTCGATTACTCGGTTAGTTAAACAAGAAATAATTTTCCATAAACGATAACTTTTATTGTGTTAATTAAAAGAATGAACTTGTAACGGTAAATAATCAAGGTTTTCGTTCGAATTGAAATTAATACGATTGTATTCGAAATTCTAACGGAAATAAACAACGTTCAAAACGTGTACCTAACCTACAACGCAACGATGAGAATTAACGCAACGTAATGTATCGTTATTTTTTCACTTACCTGCATGCTGTCGGCAGAAATAATTTCTCCACGAAATTTGCGAGCCAATTCGATGCCCAAACGAGACTTTCCACATCCTGTAGATCCCAAAATCGCTAAAACTGGCACACGCGACATGCTAACATTTCCGTAATCACTGATCATTACTCGAGACTGCGCATGCGCAGCCTCGGTCCGCCTGCGTTCCGCGTTCCTCTCATCGAAATGTGCGAGCCAAAGGCGGTTAATTTTAAATCATCGTTCGTTGAAACTAAGAATTGTATCTTATTAACATTATATAAACACGTACATTACAATGAAATTATTCATTAATAAGATGTAGCAATGTATTAGTCACAATTTTCTTACTCTAAATTATGTTTATGGTTTATTTAATTTGACGTAAAAATGCTAATTTTATGTAAGTAAATTCAATAAATGTAGTAACTGTCTGTTATTTCAATGCCACATTAAATGCTGTAAATGTTTGTAAATTATTAGTTCGCAATTAAGTTGCATTAACATACATTAGCATTCGTGAAGTTACATTATGTCACATAGTTTCTATCAATTATTTATGAATTTCATAAATGAACTAGTGTTGTAACTTCAGTGTTTCTTTTATACAAAGAGGTCTCAAGTAGTTGGCTGCAATGGTATTTCTAGTTATTTTATTAAATTTTAGTATTAATATAATTACATACTATTACACAAGAGCAATAATTGTAATATTGTCGACAATAATAATAATTATTTTGAATTATACAATTTATACAAAAACAAACGTTAATTATAAAATATAAGAAATACACCGATTACTCGAATTTTTCTAAACCGATTTAATTTTGAAATATGAATGCTCTATTTTTTAAATGAGGCCTCGAATTAAAGCACGAGATTAGATGATTAGATGTACATAATTCAATAAAAATTCAAAAAACTTTACCGGAGGTCGACAAAGTCGAAAGGTCATTTGATTGTAGGTGATCAAGATGTAAAACAGAAATACTAATTAAACAGAGTTTATAGCACATAAACTGAGGCTATATGTCAAGGAGATAAGTTACATTGAAAATTTAACCTTGAAATATCACCTGATTGATAATTTAATTACAGTATGACATTATGTAAAGAGTGCTAACACTTTTTTTATAATTTTTTGTAATTACTGATATGACTATGCAGTAGATATTGATGCTAGCAAGGCTTCTAGCACATTTCTATGCTATTTTTTATATCATAAAAATTCTTTTGCATTATTATAGATATATAATAAATTACAATTATGTAGTATTATATGGAGCATATAATATACTATACATATATAATATTACTTTCTATATACATATATGTAACTATATATAATTATAAGTAAAAATAAATATACAATTATATTATTATGAATGAAAATAACCGATGTACATCATAAAATAATAAATGTAAATAAAATGTAGATATAATATAATAAATAAGCGTAAAAAAATCGTAATTTGTTAGAAACGTAAAACGTGAACATAGGTATAAAAACACTCATTGTAATAATAACACTGCTGCAATTTTAAACGCAAAAAGTCTGGTAAACAGTATTACGAATACATAAAACGGTATTCCGCAGTGCTACAAATTTAGCTATCTACGCATAACGTATGAAAGACTATGAGATACAGTGTATGTTGCTACCAAGAAGCGAATAACGTATCATTTTGTCCTCTATCGATACAAATGTGTAGTATGTTATTAAAAATTAAAAGTACTTTACACTTTGATAATTCATTACGTAACCACTGAACTTTGGTGTCATTGTGCGTTCATTCATAAACGAAGTCAGCTTTATTTATCATATTATAAAAGTTCTTTTCATCTGCGAAATTTGTTTTACTTTTTATCATTTTTAGCTGTTGAATTTCAGTTATGTTGTGAAATATTTTACAATATTAAAATGGACAAACTTATTAATACTTAATAAATTTATTTTATTTATTAATGTATGAAAATATGAAAGTATATGTGAAAAAATAAATTTGAAAATTTTATTTGTGCTAAGAAATTTATTAAGTATCAGATAATATTAAATATTATTTTATATTTACTGATGTAATTATTATGAGATATAATTCAAAATCCATCAGTGTGTTGTATTGTCATTAAAAAAATTATTACAGATGAAAATAAAATTATTATAATTGGTATAGTCATTTTCTAGTTATAGATATGCCATAAAATCCACAAAATAGCAAAAATATTTTCACATAATTTTCTGTGAATAATATATTACATATTTATGTGTCACAGCTAATTGGAATACTTAATTCGAATAATATAATCGACTTTACATACGAATCGTATTCTTTTTATCGAAAATAGATAACATTCAAGGACCTACTGTCATAACATAAAATTAATTTAAGATCAAAAAAGATGTTTTTCAGTTTGTACAACGGTAGTCGTCTTCATCAACTGTTTCTACAGGTCGACATTTCCTAACTGCTGATGTAAAGATAAGATAATTTAGAAATCAGTGTTCAAGAATTTCGAGAAGTAGCTGTAACAAAAGTTAATTGTATAAGCTGTCAAATTAACAAAAGTAATTTATAGAGAAAGAAATAAACAGGTAGCTATACCTGTTAATAGTTTGTACCTAGATAATAGTTTGGAAGCTATTCATAACTGACTCTATTTTATTTCGGTAATAGTTTTATTTAGAGACAATGGAAGTAGAAATGTGCTATTAATATGTATTATACTGTTATCAGATTGTTATGGTAAATCGTGATATTCTAGATCACTCGTTTCATATTTGCGCGTTAGATATTTGTACGCTAGATCACCACACGATCTGTAATTAAGCGTTAGATATCTGCGCGTTGGATCACCGCTTGGTTTATATTCACGTGTCGGATATCTGTACGTTAGATCACTATTTGATCTACATTTACGCGTTAAATATCTACACGTTAGATATCTGTTCGTTAGTTCATCACTCGTTCTATATTTACGCATCAAATATCCGTATGTTAGATATCTATACGTTAGATATCTGTTTGTAATATCGTTGAATTAATTGAACAACTATTGTATGAAAAGTCAACAAATTAATTGTAGAGAAATGATTCAACTTAGAGAATGTTATGTTCAAATTTGAAAGGTGACACCTGTTGGTAGAAATAGTGTTAATATGACACCCATGTCACCATGGTAATGGTAGCCATTACTCTTCGTACTACTCACGTAACCGTGATTGTTATGGCTAATAATCATTTTTAAATTTATTATTAGTGTTATCACTGTTCTTACAAGTACCATCATTATTGCCACCATCTCCATGTCCACTATAATCATTATTACCATTATTGTCATTACTGCTATAGCAATTATGACGCCTGACATCGCTGATTTATCTGTAATCAAAAAGTAACTGCATATTGAACGTCCGTCATTAAGCTTTCAAAATGTAAAAAAAGTGTTTTTTTTGTATTTCGCAACTAACCGTCTGTTTCATTCGCACATTAACATTTGTAATTATGGAAGGTGAGAAATGTCAGTGACAATTTTTTAGTTGAAATTGTCTATTCATTTACGTATGACGAAAATTACATAATACATTATGTTATGTTGCGTGAAGGTTTTCAGTAACTTTAATTTTGAATTAAAATTTAATTTTGTAGTTAAAATTATATTAATTTGAATTTTGAAATAAAATTTGATTTTGTACTTGAAATAAATTTTGTCATTAATTTGACGTTTAATAACGTCGAAACGGTCGAAAATCAGGATTGAACCACATTTTCGTGAAAAAGATAAATTTTCATATTCGAAATTAACACGCTTAATGAAGGTAACAATAAATTAATAATGGTAGCAACAAATATCTAGTAGACAATAACAAATAATTGTGGCAACAACAAATATTTAATGGTTTATTAAATTAAAAATTTATTAAAAAATATATTTATTATTTCTTTACTCAAATTTTGTATTTATTACTAATAGTAGAAATAATAAATATTAGTAATTTTTGAAGTAGTAATTAATATAGTAGCAACTTTTTAAGTAATAAATTACACAGTAATTTTTCAAAATTGTATCAGTTTAAATAAATTCATAAAAAAAGTACAAAAATAACAAGAATGATGCAACAACGAGAGCTTTGATCTTCAGTTACGTATGTTCGCTCGTGCTTTTTCTCCTCCCTTCTTCCATTTTCTTTTTCTCTTTTCCTTCCCGTTCGTTATTCTTTTTCCGTTTACTCCTTCGCATTCTTTATTTCATTGCCCCCTGTTTTCGTTTACCTTGGTTATCTTCACCATTTGCGTTTCCCGTAGAAAGTTACAATAATTAAATAATTCAATAATCCACTAATTCTAAAATTATAAAATTATACAAATCTGAAATTAAAGAAATTAGACACTTAAATTTTTTAATTCTGAAATTGTAAAATTGTAAAGTTGTAAAATAGCAAAATTGTAAAATTGTAAAATTGTAAAATCATAATATTGCAAAATTACACTTATGAAATAATAATATAATAAAATCATAAAATTGCAAAATTACAAACTTATAAAATAATAAAATCATAAAATTGCAAAATTGTAAAATTGTAAATTTGTAAATTTGTCAAATTGTCAAATTGTCAAATTGTCAAATTGTCAAATTGTAAGATTGTAAAATTGTAAAATTGTCAAATTGTAAATTCGTCAAATTGTCAAATTGTCAAATTGTCAAATTGTCAAATTGTAAAATTCCAAAATTCTATAAACCCGAATTTCTAAAATACCGAAATTCAAAAATTCAATAAATCATCATCTAAAATTTAAAAATTCTAAAATTCTATAAACCCGAATTTCTAAAATACCGAGTCTAAAATTGTTTAATTCTAGAACTCCAAAATTCTAAGATCCCGAAATTCTACAATTCCGCCTTTTCAAAATACCAAAATTCAAAATTAAAAAATTCCACAAATCCTCAATTCCATAATTTAACAATTCAATAACACCAAAAATCCAAAACAGAAAAATTTGCAAATTCCGAAATTCAAAAATTCAATCATTCAAAAACTCCGAAATCAACCATAAGTACAAAAATAACAAGAACGCAACGAGAGCTTTGCTCTGCAATTACGTATATTCGGTCCGTGCTTTCTCTCCTCCCTTCTTTCGTTTTCTTCCTCTGCCACCCTATCCGTACGTTCCTCTTCCGTTCATTTCTTCGCATTCTTTATTTCATTGCCCCCTGCTTTCATTTAGCTTTTTTACCTTCGCCGTTCGCGTTTCCTGTGGAAAGTTTCCGTGCAGTTGCGTCAATAGAGTATTTCGACCGGGCCAGCCGCGATTAGGCGGCTAAATGTGAGAATTATGGAAAGCAGAGGCAACGTGCACACATCCGCGCGGCTAATAAAGCGAATGATATATAACGGGTTCCCGAAATACACCAAGTTTAATCGAGGATTCCACGAAAGACGACTGAACGCGAAATCGTCGGAAAACTTTTATCGGGTGTAAAATTGATGGTAAATCAAACGGCCTGGCTCGAGGACGGTTTTAGCGAAACATTCATGTCAGTTCGTTCGCTTTCGATCATTCATTGGCGACAATTCAGATTTTATCACACGGATCACACTTCCGCCTTTTCTTTTCTTTGTAAAATTTGTTATTGTTTATTTTTTTTAAATAAAAAATATTTTCCGATAGACCAAATATTGGGGTACGATTAGGGGAGATTTATTTAGAGATATTTTTTATTATTGTAAATAACATTATTGTCATATTTTATTATTATTATTGTTATTATCATCATCATAGTCTATTATTATCACCATATTCTATATAACATTATCATATTAAGAGAATGTACTATTTGTCATAAATACACTATCATAATAGACATTAATTATAAAAGATTATGTAACTTAATCTTTTAAAAATTATATAGGAATTAATATATTTTTACATGTTCTTTGAAGAACATTTTCAGCTGCTATTTTTTAGGTTTACATTTTTTTACATAGTTAAATTTTTATATTTATAGATTTGAAAATCCTAAGATCCTAAATATCAAAGTCCAATATAAATTTAAAAATCCCAAAGTTTCAACCTCTGTATTAATGTAACATTTGAAACTCAAAAACTAAGTATACCTATCCATAAATTTCAATAATTATTCGGGGTTTTTCATTTTTATACCGTTAAACGGTGACGGCATGTTCGCTGATTAAAAATAGGGAAGTATAATGTAAATATAGAATCGTAAATGTTTCGTTAAAAAGTGATAAATGACTTGTTCGATTGATTAGTCATATTTCGTCAAATTCCTTTTCAAATTATCATTTATACGTAATAACGACGTTTATAAATCGAATTTATTGTCATTTGAATTTCGTCTTGATTTTCATTTTTGTCACTAATCACGATATTAAACGAGAATCCAGTTATTTATAGTTCTGTTATTTTTACTATGACTTTGTAGTAAATAGACTACGGGTGTTTATACATTCATGATACGTCAAGATTTGTAAAATAAATTTAAACCATTTAACTCGTCGATCTCACTACACGATTAATTTACATTTTTCAGGCATAGATACATTATAAATGTATATACATTCGCAATCTAGTAGTAAAGTATTTAAAACTCTATTTTTATACATTTTTTTTTATTTTTAATTATAGAATATTCTGATAGTGTATAACGGAATAAAAATGAAACACCCTGTATATTTCAGCAATTATACATAAATAATGTTCTGAAATTGACACTAGAAATGTGCACTTACTTTTAAACTGAAAATAACGTTACATATACACTTACCTTTAAATTGAAAATAACGTTAAATGTACACTTACCTTAAATTGAAAGTACAGTGCAAAAATAGTAAATACTGAAGCATCACGTGATCACCCTTTACCTCGTCAAAATATGACAAAAGCACGACAACATTTTCCTAAGAGAGAAAGAAATTTTACATTCATTATGACTGATTCAAGTGTTAACGATGTTATACGACTAAATAAACATAATATAAAACAATAAGCAACTTAATTATTGCAATAGTTTTTCAATATGCAGTGGAGTTATTCTCTCTAGTCTACAATAGGTTAGTAGAAATTGTTACGTTCTTTGTTGAAGGTATAGCATCTGGTGAATTGCACGTGCATTACACAGCTAATTATCCGTTAAATGTACAACTTAATAATATCTTTTCACAGTAAACTTTATTAAAATTAATGTATGTAACTGATATACGTTTCTCGACGAACGACACATTTGCGCGCGCTTTTCGCACATCGACGCCATACATCGCGTAACGAAATGCGTCGCGTATTGTCATAAACCATTCGAGCAATAGATTGCATACTATACGTTCAGAAACAACACCAGCAATAATTCATCGGGCGTCGTCAGGAATTACCCAACGACGTAATAAAAAAAGTAGATATTAGAAGGGAAGAAACAAAGGAGTGCATAGAATTAAAAAGAAGGAACGTTACGGTAATGTAAACCATAAGCAATTGGTGGTGTCGTTAGTTTTCGTTCGTTTCGTATACGCCACAAGCATGGGGTGACTTTGTCATTAAGTTTCCGCTTCGGCTTACCTTGTTCTCGAGCCGCAGTTTCGAATGCATCCCGGTCGGCCATTATCTTACTCTTTATGATGTCGAATTAATTCAACGAGCGAAATAAAGGCTCGTAAAACCGGTGCTGTTCTTCGATCGTACCGTTGATCGCCGTCGCGTGATTCATGGGTGCGAGTGAAATGAAGCGAATGACTGGAATTTGATTACATTCATTTTTTTCTTCTCTCTTCGTTCTTTTTCACTCGGTCTCCTTCAGGCCATTCAGCCACCCTTCCGCCGGCATTTCACTTTATCTCGTAACCAGAAACGCTGCTCTTTACTCGACTTTACGTAACAGTGAAAAGTATCCTTTTATCTACGCCGAGTTTCGTACGATAACACTTTTGCCTACGCTGATGGCAACCGGAATTAAACTGATTTATAAATGAAGTCAACAAGATACGTACACGTGTTGTTTTTAAGGGATGCTTTTAGGAAATTATTTTAACCTTACTTTTGACCTTTCGAAGGTCAAATAGTTTGCAGTGAATAAACTTTGTAGTTGGAAAATTTGATAGATGTTTTGAGGTTATTTTCCATTATACATATTTCAGTTAAGAAATATTTTTAAAACTATAAAGCTACAAATTTAAGAATTTAGAAATTTGAAAATTGGAGAATGTAACAATTTGAAAATTTGACAATTTAATAACTTGGAAATTTAAAAATATTCATGAGTGATAAAAATGATTATAAATGAATTAAAAATAACGAAATAGAAGGACGATTTGAAAGGCGCAATAAAATATAACATTTTAGGTAAATGATAATAGCTTTATTCATATAATAAGATAATTTGAAATATAAACGTCAAGGAACTGTCTGACCCTTTTTCCTGAAAAAAAAGAACATCAAAGACTTTCTTCGCTATTGATCATTAACTAAACAAATAAAAATTCGTGGTATGCACATCACTCTGATTTTTACATTGCCATTATAAAAATTTATCATTAACGCCTAACTATCGAATACGATTCTGCGGTTTTATCAAAAACGATCGTCGATCACCAACACGCCGAAACCAACTACTAATCCACCATAAACAATTTCAATTACAATTACCGTTCGTTATCGAATAATCGAAATTAAAAAGAATAAAGCACGTCCGAGCGAAGCGTGTTAGGTGCACGAACGATTTTGCTCTTATTTTATAATAAATTTAAGTACAAAACCTATTTTCGTTACTTTCGCTCTTTCAATCGCTCCACTGTGTCTCCGTAAATTTATTATAAATAAGCATTTTTCTTTATTTCCCTTTCTTGCCATCATCGTTCCACCTCCCTTTCTCTGCGTTTTCTTATTTCGCCTTTCTGTACATAGCCCGCTCAGCCTGTCCCAGGCGAGGGTTACATCGTTAGATAATATGTAAATAGTAAATATAGAGATATAAATATTATTCCTAATATTACTATTTAACTTCTGGAATAAATATTACTTCTGCATTTATTATCTCCTATCTATAATGTAGTGTTCGGTACCCACACGTATACAGAGGCACGTGTATTACACCTGCATGCGTACACATTCTTGCAAATTTTTGTAAATGTGCTTTCATTCGCCACGGTACGATTACAGTTCCTTTTTTCCGCTTTAACGTATATGTACGCGTGTGTTGTGCGCGTCCCGTAAGATGGCAGTCGGAAACAACGCGGATCCTATTGGCTCGCGTGCCAAGTTAACAGACGCGTAACAAATACGCAACTGTACGGAGGGTGACTCTTAGGTTTTAGCGATTCCTCGACAACTTCCGATCCCGGTTGCACCAAAAACGTTTATATGTTAAAGTAGGAAGAAATATGTGTGTATGTGCAAAGTGTAAACTAGACAATGTGTATCTATTAAGTTAATCCGGCAATGAGGTTGTTGGTTAGGTTAGGTTTGAGTGTATATAGGTTAGATTTGAGAAATGTACTTTTAGGCTATATTTGGAAATTGTTATATTTAACCATAAATAAGTTATACGTGAACATGAACTCAAGTGATACTTGAAAAATATAATTTTAGGTTATGTTTAAGAAATGTAGCTGACTTATATGTAATTAGTATAACCAGATTATATTTATAAACTAAGAAGTTATACTTAAGAAATATAATCATATCTAAAAAATATAACTATGTTATACTTAACTATAACTAACATTTAAAAACTATAACTAAATTATATTTAAAAAATATAATCTCGAGTTACATTTAGAAAATCAATGTAACTTATTTTAATAAAATAACCTAACCTAACTTTACCAATTTAAATTAGTTCCTGTAAAATTTAACTTAACTGTAACCGCGAAGGTTACGCCTATAGAAATTGTCTAGTTTTTTTTATAAAAATATTCATTCTTTTTAACCTTATTGTTACAAATGTATCAAAATCTGTACTCCACTGAATATTTTTAAAAAGGAAATTTTTTTGGGGATGAAATAAAAGAATTGCATCAAAGTTCAATATTTGAAGAAAAGTTTGATGGACAGTAGAATATTAGGTTAGGTTATATTTAAAAAAATGTTACATGTCCAAAGTAGTTCAGAAGTTTTCTAGATTATTAATATATTTCTCAAATAATGTAACAAAAATTATACACACAAATAGCACTAAAAAGAATTCGAAATAACTATTATTTTAGATATTGCCGGAAACGTATAAGCTGTGTATACATTGTCTTCGCGTTACACTCTGCTTACATACATGCTATGCGTGTACATAACCGAAAACATCGGGCCGGGGTTATCGAGAAATGGCGATTACGATCATTCTCGGTAAAATCGTTAAATCGTAACGTTTCCTTCCGCATAGTTATTGAACAATCATTCGAGGTATAGGTACAAATGAACTCTTTTTTTTTTTATTATTTTTTTTTTCTTAAGGAGGTGGGTTCGCAAACTTCGTCTGTTATCCGCGATCACAAATCGTCGATTAACAAATATCCCCATAAAAAACGAAACTCTAGGAGCATTATTACAAAATACCTTACCGATTATTAATTGCTAATAATTAATATTAATATTATGGATAATATATTATATTATTACGTAATGGTTATACAGTATATACTGCTCTATATGCGTGTAATATGTGTTATATAAGTTTATAATATAATATATTATATAATATTATATATTAAATATTATTATCGTAGAGTAGAGTTACGCGAGTAATATGATCGTTAATGTTAGATAAATATTAACAATATTGCCTGATTACCAATAATAGAGTAATAGGTATAACAGTTAACCTTACGATTACCTTCTCTCTCTCTCTCTCTCTCTCTCTAAAAAAATTTGTTACTTTTCTCCCTGCTACGGAGTCGAATTACCTGGAACTTATTTATTTTCTTCTATCAGTTATATACCTAGAGAAGCGTGATTTCGTTTATGATCGGAACATTGGGTATCTCGTAATTGTATAAATATATGTATTGTGTCTTTAAAACGTCGCGAGAATTGAGACGAAATTCCAACGACGCCACCCCCGGTTTAAAGCGGCTAAGTCTCTGTGGTGCTGGTTCGCCGATTTTAACCCCTTATAAGCTTATGGCAAGCGGATTGCCACTTTTTATTTGAACACTGGTCGATACGGTAGGCTTGCTTAGGAAAATGGCGATATAGCGCGAGGCACCGTTATACGTCATTATGTTTCTTGCAAATTAAGAAGCTATTTGTACATTTTTTTATTTTCATAGATTTAGGAATTTTTTAATTTGAGGATTCATTGATTTGGAAATTTTCAAATTTGAAGATTCATAGATTTAGAAATTTTCAAGTTTGTAGACTTAGAAATTCAGAAATGTTCAAACTTAGTTGTGAAATTATAAAACATAAAAATGTAGAAATTTCCCAAAATTGAATAGTAATTTTCTGCACTTCGTTTCACCCAAAGGAAGCCTACGTCACATCCAGCTGTACAAGTTTCATTTATAGTCTTCATTGTAAGGCAGTGGTATGCAAGCCACCAAATTTTTCGACTTTTCGTTAAAAAAAATATATATGTTCTTAGTACCACATTAACTCTAAATTTTATTACAGTATATTACTGACTTTCTCCTCCGGTCTTATAAAGGGTTAACGCGACAAGCAAAGACGAAATAAAGAAATTTTCTTTAAAGGTGGCAAGAAACAATAGATGTAAAATATTCGACTGAAAAAAATATTTTCAAAATTGAGCTTCGTCTTTCTCGTCGCGTGTCGACGAACTTTGTTCAGTATTTTTTTTTTTTCAATTTTTCGGAAATCTGCTTTTCTTGCAAAAATAGGAGATTCTATTGATCTATTTCTTTTTTATAATATATATTTACATATATTTATATAATATATTATAACATGAATATCGCAGTTGAAAATTCTATGTTTCGGGGTTCCTTATGTTAATTCTCTTCGGATTTTGAACGAATTTTATCTCACGTCGTTATCCTTTTTTTTATAAGAATCATTTCGTTGTGTAGCTCTGGTTACCATCTGTGTTTAATCGTCTCGAATCTTTTCATTTACTTTCTCTCTTTCACTCTCCCCCCTCTACTTTACAATCCCCCCCTTCATATTTCCCTATCAATTTCAACGTATAAATGGTTCCAGTAGCAACGTCGTATAAAAATAAACGGATAAATAAAAAATATTGTTTTGCTCTGAATAAAAACTTAACGTTAAGCTTAACAAAGTGACAGACGTTGATACTTTTATTTTGACCCTTTCTATAAAAGTATTGTTAGAGAATTTATTTGCTCAAATAGTAAGATGCACTTGATCTGTAAATATAATATTTTTTTTATTTCATTTTAGCTCAACGACAAGTGTTCTAATGTTCTAAACAGAAGGTCCACAGATCAAAACTTGTTTGCAATATTTTTTATTCGAATTTTAAGATCCAGCTTATTAACTGTGAACTTAAATAAATTTAAATTGAATTTAGAATATAATTCTATTACATTTTTCATTGAGATATTTTTCACACAGTTTTTTATGGAATATTCATATAATTTATTATAATTATATAAATTACTAAGCAGTCAACAATTTCCAATGACAACTCTTGTTTGAACTTTGTACATTTAATTCTTTGCATAGTTTTTTTAACATAACAATGTACACACTAAATAACATTTCAAAATAAATAATTTGCTAACAAATTTTGCCAGCATAGACAAGAGTTTTTCATTGTAAATATCTTTTACCATCAAATTTTTAATAAGTGAAATTAAAAAAAAAAAAACTGCAGAACACGATTTGAACCCTGACCTTCCGTTCATGAAAACAGAACCTGAACCACGGAGTGTACACAAATGTTTTTCTATAAAATCCATTTATAGTAATTTTTAAAAGCATTGAAATTAGCTCAAAAGTGCATCTATTTTAATAAAAAATTCTTACAATGCCTTGTAGGAGAAATTTCGCAAGACAAGCCTCAACGTCTGGTCTCCTTGCAAATATTCCTGATCAAGAATCCCCTCCCCTAAAAAGCATGGATCAACTTGCGTATCCTTAGGCGCTTTTTTCCTTCCTTTTTTCTTTCGTTGCTCTTAACGTCAAGGTTTGGTACACAACTGTACACAGTTTCTTATATCAAACTATATTTATTTATACACATTAAAACACTATCGAGCTCTATGAAAACCGCTCAGTCTCGCTCTCGCACCTCTCACTTTCTCACATTCTTACTCGCTATTCTCTTTCTCTCACTCTTCTGTACGTTTTTATCTTCGCTGTACTCAACACTTCTTGCACACTGGTAGTCGTCCTCGTGGCATTGTTTATGAGTGCATTGCAAATTAGCGAACGGATCGATCGTGTTGTCGACTAACGTGGTAAGTCGAAAATAAAATAAAATAAGAAAAAAATAATATATATATATAAGGAGAGAACTTGCAAAGAAAAATGTTCTACAACGGAGGAGGGGACATCTGCCACGTACGCTGCACGTGTGTATTTAAAATGTTTACAAAAAAAAAAAAAGTAAACCGTGGACGCGAGATTCGTTCGTGTTCCTTATAATTTACTGTAGATCATGCGCTCCCGTGTTAATCGATAAAACTTAAAAAATCGTGAAAATGTCCGAGGAGAAAAAGAAAAAATAAAACGCTTTTTTTACTAAAAACATTTGTGCGAGACGAATCTCACGCGCCACTTTGAGTCGATTTCTATACAATAATAACGGTACCGTAATATTATAATTGCCGTATCCTTTTCTAAGCTAAAGCTACGTCGACGTACATCGTTTACAAACGCGTTATCCTCCTTATCTCTGTCCTTTACAGTAACTATGATTATTTCTATTATTTAATGTCTATGAGGCTAGCAGGTACGTTTACACTCTTCAAAACCGCCGACGGATCGCAGGAACGTTTCTCTTTCAACAACGAAATTTCTCTTAAATTTCTCTGTTATTCTCTTAAAATAACAACCGGTAAAAATCAGGGCCGCCATTATTTCTTCTGGAATACCAGACCCCAAAACAGAAAAAGAATATTCTTAATAAAAGTAATTCTCTTTTAAAACGCTCGAGCGGATAGAATTACAAGATAGGCTGAGAGCCCGCAAAAAATCGTAATGGCGGCCCTCGCCCGTTTATTTACAATCGCTTTTTGAGGAGTTAAACGAAAATGTAGGGGTCGTTTAGAGAACGTTTATTATGCTCAACCCGGTTGTCCTCGCACGACATCGAAATGCGCATAAAAATTCACACCAATGCTTCGTAACGATACCGAGCGCACGCGCCAACGTCTTTATGCAAAATTACGAAATTGCATATATAATAATATATATATTTTTTGTTAATGTACTACTTACATATAGGTATGTATATATAATATAAGAAAGAAGAACGGTAGAAAATTGATTCTACGTTCCAAAGCCTCAAAATTAACGCGCACCTTGCAGGCTATCGTTCCAGACGAGAATTCCTAGGGTAAAAAAGCGTTGCGAGGACATACCGGGGGGAAATTGTTCTAGCGAGAATAATGAAAAAACAACAACAAAAGAGGAGGAAAAGAAAACACGTTCCGGCGATCCATCGGCCAAGGTTATTCTCTGAGCAATTTTCGAAGAAATGTCTTTGTCGAGAGAAGGCCTAAACACATTCCAGTCAATCGAAGGGAAAAACCGAAACAAAATGAGAAAAGTAAAGAATAGAATAAAAGAGCAAGGAAAAGAGAAAAACAAATATCTGTGCGCTCAAGAGGGATCCTCGAGGGAGGTCCCTTTTGAGCTGACAAGGATAAATTAAAAAAAAAAAAGGAAGAGAAACGAGTCGCTATTCCAAAACTAATTGTAATTCTACTAACATCGACTAAATAACGCTCGGATAAATCCGTAACTATGGTTCCTCACTCTTTCTCTCGACCTATCTTCCCTTCTCTCTTGATTTGGCACGATACAGAGAACTCACAGGTCGGACACACGAGCGAGTGAACAAAAAGAAAAA
The DNA here is from genome assembly GCA_945859555.1 of Megachile ligniseca. NCBI lineage: Eukaryota > Metazoa > Arthropoda > Insecta > Hymenoptera > Megachilidae > Megachile > Megachile ligniseca. Next base: position 7,178,209 of record OX243792.1, read on the forward strand.
GTAGAATGGTGTGGAGATCTTAGGCGATTATTATGTTTGGTAATATTAGAGGATTTTTAGTACCGAGAGTGTGGAGATATTGGCAGTATTGTTTTTTGCAGAAATGTGTTTGGGGAATTTGGGATTTTGGAATTTGGGAATTTGAGCATTTTGAGAGCTTGTGGACTTGGGGATTTTGGAGTTTGGAAGTTTGGGAATTTGAGCATTTTGAGAATTTTGGTGTTTAGGAATATCGAGATTTGGAATTTGTAATTTAGGAATTCTAAAATTTAGGAAATTGGAACATTTTTGAAACTAGGAATTTTCGGCTGAGGTTTTAGGGACTTAGGGATTTTGTGATATAGAAACTTTGACATTTGAAAATCCAGAACTTCAAAATTTTTAATTTTAAAACTAGGGAATTTGGAAAGTTGGAAATCTGGTAACTTAGGAGTTTAGGGATTTAACTGGAGAATTTGGGAATTTTTTAATTTTCAGGTTTAGAAGTTTAATAATTTGGAAAAAATTTAACAATTTGGGAATTTAGGTTTTCCAAATTTCAAAATTAAGGAAGTGGGATTTACACATTTAGAAAGTATAAAACTTAGATGGCTAAAAACTCAAATTTGAGAATTAGGAATTTGAAAATTTAGCCTTTAGAATCTACGAATTTGGTCATATAAAAATTTCAAAATTAAGATATCTGAAAAAATAAAAATGAAAAAGCTTTGTTATTAAGAAATTTTGAATTATAAAAATTTCAAAATGTAGACTATTGGAAAATTGAACATTGGGTATTTGAATGAAATTTGATCATTTAAAATACTGAAATACTAACAATATAATTAATGGAAATTATTTCATATTATTAATGAAAAAATGCCTATCATATTACCAAAATATACGACTCGTCCAAGACCTCCATTAAACGATATAAATGATGTATGTATTTAGCGTAAACAGAAGACTACCATTTCAAGAAGGCGAAATCTATTGCGAGGTATGTATACTATATATTATATTAACACGATATAATATATATCGTCAAGTTTTCGTCGCGGCTTAACGAATTGTTCGTCAAACACGGAAGAACTTTGAAACGTGATCGATATACTGTTTTCCATTTATTCATTTTCCATCGGCAGCGACTCACGCGTCGGAACGAAACTAATAAAAAAAAAAAAAGAACAACGCGAGCCCCTACGATAGAATGTTATGCGAAGAGGAAGAGAAACTGTATACCCTATCTCTCTTTTCCATCATCATTCTTTCTTATGTACACATAAAATACAGATATCGCACGCGAGAAGGTATGTATATATTCCGAGACCGAATTTAAAGTTAAAAATTAAGGCGCCACTTAGTTTCCTGAGTATGTGAACAGTGTCTGTTTCTATTTAAGTAAACCTGATGCGTCGAAAATGCGATTTTCTTCGTCTTATAAAAAACACATTTCTCTTTTTAGTCTTTTCGTTTCATTGCAGTGTTTTCTTAGTATTTTTTTTTTTTTTACACCTCTATAATATATATATTTCGATAAACATACGCGCACTTTTGCTTTCTGTGAGTGTAACAATAGCTCCTAGAATCGCGTGAACCTTTAATATCCTCTAGCAATTGCGAAGGGTTAATGTATAAAAAATCTGTCAAAAATATAACAAGAACTACGCCTAGTCGCGGATGTAAGAACGTCGAAACTTTTTAAAGGTCTTTGTGCATCATTTGGTATTCGAATCTCTGCCTTAATTTTTAATTACCTTCCATTATGTCTATATTTAAAGCGCATCGAGCTGCTACCGAAATTTTCGCTCTAACGGCTTGCTAACGGACTTCGACATTCTTATCGCGGTTAGTTTGTCCCGAAAGTTACGTTTGAAAATGTACGATAAGGACCCACTCTTGTGCACGAACGATCAATTGAGGAAGAAAGAAAAATTATTTTACGGCCCTTTCGAATACCCTCGAAACGTTTCCGCGTTGAATCCACCCCCTTCTGTTACCCGAAAATGCATTCCACCCGTGTTCCGAACTGCATTACTACGGCGATTATATGTATGTACTTATGTATGTATGTACTTATATAAATTTCAAGCACTTGCGTTGCGATTCAGGTTTCATCGTGTCGTCGATTTAGTCTTTAATTAATTTGTATCCGTACAAGCGCGTATGTTGGATGCAATTTGTCCAGTGTGTGTGTCACTGCGTGCGTAAGTGTGTGCTCTGGTGTGCGAGGTATATAGGGTGGTCGCAGAAAGTTGGACAACAGAATTACGAGTTGAAAGAAATTTATGTCATTTACCTTTTTATAGCGAATAATACATTTTTTATTACTCGAATTTTTCATTTTTTTATTATCGAATTTCGAATTTTTTGATTTTTTATGTTATTGATTTTTAAAAGTTTCAAATTTAAGAAATTTCAAATTTCAATTTTATGAAATTTCAATTTTTTAAATTATTGATGTTTCAAATTTTCAAATTTATGAAATTTCTAATTTTCAAATTGTTCATTTTTCAAATTTTCAAATTTATGAAATTTCCAATTTTCAAATTACTGATTTTCCAAATGGTCAAATTTGTGAAATTTCAAATTTAAGAACTCATATTTCAAATTTCAACTTTATGAAATTTCAGTTTTTCAAATTATTAATTTTCCAAATTTTCAAATCTATGAAATTTTCAAATTTGCAAAATTTTTAATTTATGAAATTTCATATTTCAAATTATCGATTTTCCAAATTTTCAAATTTATGAAATTTGAAATGTGAAAGTTCATAAACTTGAAATTTCACAATTGACAAGTTGGAAAATCAGTAATTTGAAATATGAATGTTCATAAATTTGAAATTTGAAATTTGAAATTTCACAAATTTGACAATTTGGAAAATGAGTAATATAAAAAATTGAAATTTCATAAATTTCAAATTTAAAAATTGAAATTTCACAAATTTGACAATTTGGAAAATCAGAAATTTGAGCCTTTCCAATTTTCAAATTGCACTTCAAATTTAAAAATGTTCAAATTACAAAAATTTATAAATCCACAAACTTCTAAATATTTTCCTCCAAACTCCCAAATTCAATAATTTCAGAATATTCGAACTTTCAAATTCAGAATTTTCAAAATCTCGATTTCTACAAAATATTTAAAACTGTGAAACTGTTTAATCAAGTCACGTGGTGTCCCAAAACCGAAGACAAATGTAACACTTCCCCCACAGTTATTCTCAACCAAAAGAAGCCAACCAACAAAATATACGGCTTCATTTTCTAAATATACCAAGAAACTGACTTCCGGAATCCTCAAATAAAACCCCACAAATTCCATCAATTAAACTCCCAAACTCCCTTTCCAAAATAATCTCATGAAATAAAAATTGCAAATGGTAAATGACTGTAATTTGATTTAACACAAAGAATCCAACGGCACAATGTTTCTGAGACACTCTATATAAAAATTGTGTATGTACACGTTGCGTGTGGTACACATATGCATATACCACACACGTGCGCGCATTATACGACTGCAAGGAACGACAAATACATCGAGACATTATTTCCGGATGCACGTGCGTGCTGCTTTCGATCCCGTAACCGATTCCCAGACCAATCTCTTTGCATCTCGTGCTGCACAATCTACTCTTTTCTCCCCTGCGCAACTTTCCAGTCCCTCTTTAATTTTCGTCTAGCACCGTCGAGCGCATATACATTCTTTTCTCTATCACCCCTCTCGATATACATTCAGTTCTCATGCGTCATACATATGCGAATGTACATTATGCAATTTACCAATGGTTCTTGTGTGGATTTGTGTGCATGTACACCGGCGGGCAACGATAGGCTTCGCTCAAGTAGCGATTGATAACTTTTAATATGTGCGAGATTTAACAATTTTTGAATTTTTATATTCTCAAATTTGGAATAATAGAATTTGGACAATTTTTTATTTGTTGGTGTGGTAGTTTTTATATTTGGATTTGCATATTTGTGTGTTTGGAGATGCTGAAATTTTTTAATTTAAAAATTTCTAAATTTTCAAACTTAAAATTCAAAGTTTCTATTTTTTCACTTTCTGAATTCTTAAATTTATACATTTCCACAATTAAAAATTCTAATATTCACAAATTCTTAAATTTGTGGATGTAAAATATAGATTTTCAAATTCTGAAACTTTCACTACTAATTTTCAAAATTGCAAGATTTGAGTGTTCAAAATTTTCCATCTCTCTATCATAATATGTACTTTCTCAAATTATTTAACTTATCATTTTTCAAATCCAAATATTTTTGCACTAAAAACTCCTGAAGTATAGAAATCAGTTTAAATGTTCCCAAATTACTAATAGTTCAAATTTCGAACGTTTCATTTATATCTCTAAATTTACAAAGTTACAAATTGTCAAATTAAAAAATTCAAATAAATCTACAAAAAATTGAACAGTTGTGTTTCTAACCGGAGGCCGACTTTGCCACCGAATGCGTGTATCAGTAATATATTTTGCGCCTGTGTCAGTGTATTAATAAGCTTGTCTCCCAGAAGGGCACACCTTCCAATTTCTATTCTTTTTTTTTTTTCATTTTTTTTTTTTGTTTTTGTTTCTTTCAATAGCCCGTAAAAAGTGTGTATATAAACGAATACTGTTACCTACAAATGTAATGAACACATTATTTTGCCTTTTATTTCCTTCCGCGAGGGCACTCGCACTTCGTTTCGCGTCTTCGACAAATCAGATTTCGCTACGGTCCGTTTCTCTTTCGTATTACAAATATACATAGACATATTTATATATATATATGTATATATATATATATATATATATTTATCATAATATAATATACTATAACCCTATCTTGTATCGATCGTTTAAACCGTTTATATATGAATATAACCGCGTTCTGCGCGCGTCTCACAAGCTGACAATCGAAAGGAATGCGAATGCTGTTGCTTCGCGCCATCTTGTCAGCCGCGCACGTTAATCGTTCGTTGAACGATTTCCGTCGTGTTAAAGTTCGCTATAGCAGTGAAATGCTAGGAAACTCGTAACAATAAAAATACGTATAATAATGGTGATAATGAGAAGTATTAATAATAATCAATAATCGTAATCATAATAGTAGTAATGCTAAAGTCAATAATTAGTAGCGCATTCTCTCTTCTCCCTTTCTTCCATCACTTTCGCACATTCACACGTTATTTTCAATATATATATATACATGTGTATGTATATACGATTGTATGTTATGTATGCGTATATATATAAACTTATATACCTATGCGCGAATAATGCGTACATTATTCACGCGTGTCTAAAAGCGTAGCCAGGCCTCTGCGGGCCAAACGAGAAAGTTTCTCGTGAAAATCGTCGACGTGTCGACGAATCCCTCAAAAATACGAGATCGACCGTGCGCGTCCGACGAGAAGGCGCGCGCCGGCTGCCAACTCGTGAGCCGCGCACGGTGCATCATTCTAATTCGAAGTTTTCTTAGCTAGGAAAAACTAGAGACGAGTGCAGAATTCGGATCGATGAATCGTAAAAAAAAAAGTTCGATCCTCCTCCCTCTCGGTATATCGCCTTTATTTCTAGCTAGTTCCAATAACAAAGTTAACGATCCGCCGCGAAGGCTTCCGCCTCACCTTATTGCACCCGTTAAGAAGAAAAGTATACGATATTTTACAGTGTTAAACACACATGAGAGGTACGGAGACGCTCCTTTAAGGGTGATACTAGCGACGTGTTATTTTGCATGTTCGATTTATCGCCTCCGAAGTAGATCGAAGATTTTAAGTTGCCTTTTTGAAGATTTTTCGTGGAGAAGGATAGAATTGTTCGTTAGGAGTATAGTTTTTTCATTTGGGGATTTATGAATTTCGAAATTCAGGGTGGAAATTAAAAAGGAAGAATTTTGAAGTTTTCAGTTTGATAATATGGCGATTTGGAAATTGGGGAATTTTTGACATTTGAAAATGTAGATAAGTATTTGGAGATCAGACATGCAAACGTCGAAATTTGAGAATTTTTTCACGAGATAATTTGATAAGAGAATTTGAACATTTAAAAATTTGAGAACCTAGGGATTTGGGGACCTAGTAATTCGGCAGTTTTGAAATTTTTGAAATTAGAGATTTGGAAGTTTGAGAAATTGAAAATTTCAAAATGAGAATTTTAGAGAATTTCTTTCGCATTCTTCTAAGTTAGAAATTTCAGAATTTGGAAATTTGAAAATTTCCAACTTGAAAGTAGAGCAATTTAAAAATTTGTAATTTGACAACTTCTAATCTGAAAATTTGTAATTTAAAAATACAGCAATTTGGAAATTAAGAATTTGAGAATTTGGAATTTGGAAAAATTTGAAAACAGAGCAATTCAGAAATTAAAAATTTTGAAAATCGACCAACTATTTTGAAATTTAAAAATCCAAAAACCTTGAAATTTAAAAATCCAAAAATCTTGAAATTTAAAACCAAAAATTTGTAAATTGAAAAATTAAAAAATTTTTAGATGTACTTTCACATCTAAATTTACGACTCCGCAATACCATAGTCAGACTGCAAGATTTCCAGGACATAATCAGTACCGGATGCATTGAAGCATTCTATTGAAAGTGTGACACGTCAGAACGTAAAGATCACACGGCGATCATCAATTAATCGATAAACAATCACTTGTGACTACGACGCTAGAAACGTGAGATTTGAATGGAGAAAACAATGGAATTCATTAGGGGAGAGATTGTAGAATGGATATTGTTGCTTTACCGTAGCTAGTTAATGTTTTTTCATAGACACTATGAAGTACTGAATTCAAAAAGTAAGAAACATGTTCTTTCCTGAGATGGGTGAAAAAATTGTGATTGGTTTTTGAATTTCACTTGATTCGTTTTTTAATGAGTGAATGAATGTCTGAAATAAGTGCCGTCCCTAAAGTTGGTGACGAATAGGGCACTTGTAAGTGATTCGTCTTTCAATTCATAAATTTTTTTAATTTATGAATTTTTTCAGTTCACTATAAAATTTATAAATTTTCAATTTTCAAATTTAGAAATTTTAAGTTGTCGAATTTTAACATATTCAATTCTACTGAGAAATTGAGAAATTTTCAATTTTTAAATTTAGAAATTTTCAGTTTTAAAATTTAGAAATTGTCAATTTTCCAATTTAGAAGTTTTCAAATTTTAAATTTAGATATGTTCAGATTTACAAATTCTCTAATATACAAATTAAACAATTTTTAAATTTTCAAATTTAGTAACCTTCAAATTTTTCAATTCTGAAATTTCCGAAAGCACAAATTCAAAAAAAGAAATCTTCAAAAATTACAAATTCTCAGTTCATCAATTTTCAAATATAAAATCTTCAAAATCAAAAATATCAAATTTCAGAAATATTTCATTTTTTAAACTAATACAAGTTTTGAAATGCTGCACGCAATATATTGCCAACGAGTATAGACCCCAATGCAATATAACGAGAGTGAACTATACTCACTAGTAATGTCTGATCCAATTTCAGAAATTTTTCATTTTTTGAACTAAAACAAGCTTTGAAATGTTGCACGCAAGATTTCTATATTACCAAAGAGTATAGGCACTATTGCAATATAACGAGAGTGAACAATACTCACTAATCGGTCTAATCCAAGAGCGTTGAAAAAAACGTGAATGTCTGTCCCGAGTCCCGCAAACTCTAGAGTCGGCTCTGTCTACAACCTTCGAAAGTTTCGAATGCAATAAAGTGTTATGAGAATTATGAGATATTTGAAATGTTTCAGCGAATTAGCGAGCCATGTCGCTGCCGATTCAATTTCCAAAACTATTTGCCGTCATGGAAAACTATAATATATTGTGACTGCAACGAGAACAGCAACCTGTTCGACCAGAACGCAGTCGACTCTTCCAGCTCCGCCATTCGATATAAAATCGAAACAACTTTCTTTCTGCCTCTAATTACTGGTACAAGTTTTGGAAAAAGAACCACCCATTGACGATTGAAATCTGCATGCACGCTTTCCTCTTTTCTTTCAACGTTTTTATTTGTTCGTGAAAACAAAAATATACCTAGAAACCGGTTCAGCTTTGCAACACATCCTAAGACTAGTTAGTTCAGAGTCGTTGATACTAATGTTAGATAACGTTCTGATAAGACTCGTTTTCTCTTATCTATGCAAAAGTTTCACTTTGCCAACGATATTTAAAGTGGCTCTCAGATTGAACCATTCGAATCCGATAAAACTGTCGAGGTTTATTATCGTAATCAGTGTTTTTAATGCTGATTTTTTTACTTTGGCTAATTCCAATGTAATTGAAGAAAAGTTTTAATAGGATGCAATTATGCAAGTATTTCAACAAAACTGAAAAGTACACTCGGTTGCAATGTAGGTTCTCTCTAGATTGGAATAAGTGGACCAGCATGAGTCTCCGCCATTTTGTTTCTCATTTTAAACAATGAATATGGAAAATTTTTCATTTCCAAATTTTTAGATTCGAGATTTCCCATATTGTTCATTCTGAGAATTTGAGAATCTTTACAAAGTTTTTGAAACTTCTAAATTCTTAAATTTGAAGATTTTCAAATTTTAAATTTGAGAATTTTTCAAATTTAACAATTTATTTATTTATTCTAAAATCTATAAATTTAAATTTATTTACTTATAAATTTATAAATGCAAATTTATTTATTTATCTATAAATTTATAAATTTGAATTTATTTTTCACTTATAAATTTATAAATGTAAATTAATTTATTTATCTATAAATTTATAAATTTGAATTTATTTATGGACTAACAAATTTCTAAATTAAAATTTATTTATTTACTAACAAATTTATAAATGTAAATTTATTTATTTATCTATAAATCTATAAATTTGAATTTATCTATTTACCATTAAATTTATAAATTCAAGTTTACTTATTTATAAATTGCTACATTCAAATTCCACATTTCCAAGTATTGGAATTTCTCAAATTCTCAAATTCCCATAATTTAAAAATTTCTTAGTTACCAAATTCCCAGACTACCACTGACTCCATCATAATTTTCTAATGTTCAAGTTTTCAAATTTCTTCACAACTTCTAAATTAAAAACTTGTCAATATTAGAAATTTCTAAAATTCTGAATTTGCAAAGTTGGAAATTGAAAAATTTCTAAATTTACAAATTTGAAACTTTGTTCATAAAATTCCTAAATTTCAGTACTTGATAATTTAAATATTTCTAAATATTCAAATTTGAAAATCATTCAAACAGTTTTGAATTCCTAAATTTATACCTCTTGTATATTTAAAAATTTCTACAATTCTAAATTAGAGAATTAAGTAAATAAAAAATTCTAATTTAGAGAATTTATGAATCAAAAAATTCTAATTTAGGAACTGAAAAATTTCTAAATTTTTAAATTCGAAAGCTTGTAACTGAAAGTTTCTAAAATGCCATATTCCAAGTTATAAATCGACAAATTTGGTAACGTATGAATTTCTAAATTTGCGAATTTTTAACATAAAACTTCACCATTTCATTATTTTCCCCTAGAGAAGCCTACCTTGCTCACCGGCGTACAAAACGCTAACTCTTTCTGTTGATCCCTTCAAACTGTTTGCACGTCGTTTCCGTAGTCGTGAAATACATTTTCTCGAAAAAATCGTCACTTGCTTGAGAACCGGTCTCAATTTACACGATAAGATGCCACTGATCAAGAATTTGAATAATAAAAATAGAACTGACTTTATTCCACCTGAAAGTTCCCCTTTCTTCTCACAGTGCATTTTATCGCGAACTCGGCGAATCTGACAAGCAAAAATCTATTGTCGGTACACTTCTGCGTCTTTTACCGATACCTCGTTAACTGCAAAATCTTCATAGGTTGCTACTCGGCGAATCACAAATATACACGGTATATAATAAATCTTCAAAACTCTTCGTCAGCCTCTTCGATTTCTCCCACCTGACAGTTAACCTTCTCTTCAAGGCAAAACGAAACTCTAAATAATTGTCCTTCAACGAATTCCGTCGACACTAGTATCAATTAGTCCCTCGATCTCCACGTTGAACCGTAACCCGTGACGTTTCTCTTCGAAGGCTCGTTCTCTCTAAGCCTCCTCACGCGCGGATACTCGCACCATTTTGTAATCTCGTCGAACATCGAGCGGAACAGATGGAACTGTTAGAAATGAAAATCTGAAACGTACCGACGCAAGGTAACTCGGTCGGTAAAATTTCGTACGAACGTTCGAGTCTCTCCTCAACGCGTCATGGCGAGACTCCTTCGTAGTTGACTAAGTCTGGCTCGAAGCTTCTCCTGCCGTTTCCTAAGGTCCATCACCTTGGCCACGGTGCTCTGGTCAAGCTCGGTTAGCATATCACAGTACATAGCCGCCTGCCTTAAGATGGCGACTTTCGGTGCCTTCTCCTTCGACTCGATGGCTGGTACGAGAATGCGCAGTTCCTCGAACGCGTTTCGCAGCTCTATCCGCCTCTGACGTTCCATGTTGTTGTGCAAGCTGCGTTTCTCCGTGTCCAGCTCGTCCTCCGACGAGCTTCTCGACGCAGCCGAGGAACTCATCTTCATCGGTGGAGACGACGCGGGCATGCATCGTCCACCGTTATTCCGCCTCTGGTACGTTCTTTGACGAGCACGTTTTGCTGGTTTCGGTTCGGGTTGAGCGGTTCTTTTCCTCGCCGGGTTCGAGGGCGGCCTGCCACGTGGTCTCGGCGCCTTTTTAAATGCTGTGTTCACTGTCAATTGGAAATGCTGCTGGTCGACGAAGTTCGGGTACGTGGGTAACGCTGCTGGTCTGCACGGTTTCTCGAATGTCACCACGTCGATCTCTTCCTCCTCTGTAACAGACCAAACAGTGCAAAAGAGACTTTACGACGGATGGGCTGAATTTGAGGCGATTCATACATTTTTATATCACCGTGCATATTTATGTGAACATTTTATTTGATGGGACTACGGCAGATCAGAATTTTAGAATTTTTAGAACTTTTAGCATTTTCAGAATATCTAGAATTTTAAAAATTTTTAGCATTTTCAGAATTTCTAGAATTTTCAGAAATGTTAGGATTTCTAGAATTTGTAGTGGTTGATTATTTGATACTCTGGTATTTTTGAGGATACTGAAATGTAATTTTTTGGCAGTTTTGAATACTTGAAAAATTAAGGACTCCACAAATTAATTAAATTAGAAATCAGATTTTTATTTTTCAGTAAAGCATCAGTAAGTAATCAAGAGTCATTTTTATTCTTGAATGTGACACATTTAAATTGAATTCTACTTTTCAATTATAGAATCACTTAATCATTATAACAATTATACTTTAATAAAAAATTGACTCCTAACAATAAGACCTAATAAAAATGAAACCAATTTAGTAATTTTTTATTGATTAAAATCAATAAAAATATACTTATATATAACATTACTTGTAAGTTTAGATAAAAACTAAATGGAAAAATGTAGAAAAGGTAAGAAATTGCAGCTATAAAAATCTTTCAATAGTGTAGTTTCTTTGAAGGACTATCAATGACCACAGAGTGCCGTAAAACATCGTTAATTGACCGGGACGAAACAAGCACGCCTCTCGCGTTTAACCTCCGACAATTCTATATTCAGGGTGAAGGCCGACCGCAACGCAGTAGAAAAATGGTGGCATGATTTTCTTGGGGAATCGAGCGGGAACAGATTTGTATCGATGTCGAAAAAAAACATGAATAAGCTGATTTCAAACCGACCCATACCGGATGCTCGATATCGTTTATCTCCAAAGATAGTCGTCTACGAAAAAGAGATCGTCTTTCAAGCTATGCTGGCTGCTGTGGCGAACTATGCCTGCGAGGCACTCGGCCGTATACAGATAGGCATTGATCGATAGACAGGTTCTTGGGTTGGACGTTTAAGAATTTGAAGTTTGGAGATTTGGAAATTTGGAAATTGGGGGGTGTGGAAAATGGAAGATGAGGAAATTTAGGAATTAGGAAATTTGAAAACTTGGAGATTTAATAAATTAGAAATTTGAGAGCAGAATTTTTAAATGTAGTAATATAGCAATTTGGAGATTTGTAAATCTGAGAATTGGAAATTAACAAATATAGAAATTTGTAAATTCCAAAATCCTACAGTCTGAAAAGTCCCTAGAATCCTAAAACACCAGAAGTTCCGCTAGTCCCAAATTTCCAAAATCTCTAAATTCCCTAAATCCTAAAATCCCAAACGTTCAAAAATCTGAAATATCCCTAAATGTTGAAATCTTAAAAATTTCGAAAATCCAAAATGCCCCTAAATTCTTAAAACCTAAAACGTGCCATATATTTATATATTGCTATATATCTCCAACGGCCCACAGCACGCGCGACATATGCTCTCGTAAGCACTTCTGCAATTACTCGATCTGTTCAGCGCTGCCCTAACCAGACGTTAAGAAAGCTTGACGAAAAAACGATCGTTCGTCGCTGTAATTGCCGAATTAAGGAACACGTGGCTACATGGAGGCGTTCAAAGGGACATACGACACCGTGGGCGTTTCTGCAAACTGTGTCATCCATCGCGTATGGTACAATCAGTGGAAATCCGGTTGGTCCAGATTCCTTTCTCGTGCGGATGTGAATTGTAACTCTTTGTTCAAGGCCAGCATCGAAATATAATCGTCCAATGTTGATGCGATAATGTTTCGTGGCAATGGAACCGATATAGTTACCGTTTATTCGCTAATTTAAGAATGAACTTTGTTCCCGCAACAATTCGTTCATGAAACGAACCGTTAACTGGCCAGGAACGTAAATACGCTTAATTAAATTCCCCGTGCCACGTCAGAGCCGGTTATAAATCATCTTTTAATGACATCTGACAAGTAGATATTCAAAAGTGGATTGGTTGAGGTGGAAGTTTTCATACGGGGGATTCAATAATGCTGAGTTAAATTTAAGTTCAAACTGTTATTTGGACGTTTCTTGTGGCAATTAATTTTTGATGGTATAGGGGTGTTCAATTGCTGGGGGTCAGAAATGGGTTATGGTGGCGACATGTGTGGAGATAATGATGGGGGCAACATCTAGGGTATTAATAATGTAACGCATGAATTTTAGTATTTGCGGTGTTATTTAGATAAAGGAATTGCGTACAAATGCATTAGAAAGAAAGTAGTGGGTATTTATTGTGGATCGAAATTTGGAGATTTAGAGATTGGAAATTTGGGGATTTAGAGATTTAGATATTTGAAGATTTAGAGATTTGGGAATTTGGGTGTTTGGGCATTTGAGTGTTTGGAGATTTAGAGATTTGGAAATTTGGGTATTTGGAGATTTAGAGATTTGGGAATTTGAACATTTGGAGATTTAGAGATTTGGGAATTTGGAGATTTGGGAATTTGAATATTTAGAAATGTGGAAATTCTGATGTGGATCTGGGTATCAGAAAATTTGAGCACTAAAAAGTTTGACAATTTGGATATTAGAAAATTATAAAATCTGTGCAGTTTGATATTAGAAAATTTCTTAATTAAGGTACGGGTCAATAAAAAAATTTTAAAATCTAAAAACATACATTTCAAAATTACCTGATCTAAAATAGGAAAACGAAACGTTTGAGTTTGCAATAACAAAAAAGGAACTTGATGCGAGTAAATTAATTTTCTTTCAGTCTTTTCCTCGCATATTAACCCCAGAAATTCACGTATTCACTACATAGTTGCCCCAGAAGTTTGTATTCACCCTTGTTCATGTGGATTCGTTAAAGTCCGTTGATTCTTATCACACTTCTCACTTAATGGATCTAGCCATATAAAATACAGCGAGTTTCGATTTGAAATTACAAAAATTCCCAGTTAGAATATGTGGAAACCGTGGTTGAATGTGCAAAAAATGCTTGGCTCGCCTTCCGGTTTCACTTTACCTAGTCACTGCAACCGCAGCGTGAACTTTTAATTAATACCCGACACATGAACAAACATATTCACACATCTACCTTTCGTTAACAAATATCTTAACAACAAAATGATTTTAAACAAACTATAACTACAGAAAATGATTTTAGACAACACTGTTTTTAACAAAATTTCTGTGCATGGATTAATCACTTGTGCAAAATATTAATTTCATAATTAACCTTGAACGGTCACATTGGGGTATGAAACGACCCCAGATAATTTTGGCATCAATTTTAGCTATATTCTGAAAATCTGAATGAACACCTTTTTTGAAATCCTAATACCTTTATTATTTTTTTCCTCAAACTGTCTCAGTGTTCAGCAAAACTTTTAGCTCCTTGTATTAAAATATAAAAGTTTTGAATTTTTTTTTATTTATAATTTTTTACAAGTTAAAATAATGAGTGGCTTCTTTGTAAAAAACATTTTTAATGTCTGGGGTCTTAAATGACCCAGTACACCAGGTGTGTTATTCTCATGAAATGTGAGTTAATTTTTATAACAAAAATATTTATGCAGAATACAGGATTAATCAAACATGTGAATTTGATTTTATTCAGAAAATGTCATATGTAAACTGTACATCAAAAATTAATTTCTTCTAAATTTTTAGTAATATTTAGCGATGAAAGTGTGAAATAAATAAAGAGTTATAGATTGCGTATGTTATGTAAGATAAGATATAAAAGAACGAAATTATCTATAATTACGGCGAGATGATGAAAGAGGTGTTATGAACACAAAAAATGAATAATGAATGTGTATCGCTTAAGAAACTTCATGAACTATCTACTTTGTGATACTAATTTATACTGAGATTAATATTGAAAATAACAAGTTAATGATTAATGCACATATCATTATGTGCTCAACTCTTTACCAGGAACAAATTAATGTTCTGTTATCGTTTTTATAAAATAGTATGAAATGTATTATTCACACATTCCGGCTGTTTAAAATATAAATCACAAAGTAACGAAGATAAAATATCGAGACAGAACTAAGGATCAAGTTAGGAAAATTATAACTTTTCAAATATTGAAATTGTAATAATCAAATTTTCTGATATCAAAAACCTAGCTTTAGCTAACCTTGCTCTCCACACTCACCGACGCCACACTCAAAACCAAAAACTGTTTCCGTTTTCTTTAATACGTTGACTTATATGTTCTGGTACTACGCAAGATAGAATATTTTGATTTCACAATCAATACATGTTTCACAGCAGATATATTATTTTTTCTAATACATAGTATGTACTTATATTTAGCTCTTTAAAAAAATCACATCGGGAAAAAATGGCTAGAAAGGTTGCCGACCTCTGTGCACAAGGTAAAAGACTGAAGCGATTTCGGTGACTGTCCGTATGACCGCAAACGGAAGCTAACCTCACGGAAAGCATCTCTGAAGGAACGAGGAAGAAAAGCCAAAGGAGAGGATCGCATAGGTTGCGCGCAAGTGTGAGGCAACGCGAATGCAACCTCTCCGTAACACAGCGCTTCCACGTGCTTCTTCGTGGCACACGGATCTTCCCTAAACTGGCCAGCTGCCAGGTCGTCGCTGAGCAACTGCGAAAAGGCGCGAAACTTCTATAAATAACCGCAGAAGACACCTAACCGGCACACTAGGAACCGAGACGCGACTCGAAAACCACTTCCCCCTTTCGTTTCTTTTTTCACTGGAATAGCGTCGGCTTCAGACTCGTCGACACACGTGCCACCTATTTTCGTTTCACACTGATTCAGATTCCCTTCCTTTTCATTCTTCGTTTCGCTTCTTCTTTGCCTTAATTGTTTCATACGCGAAGCTACTCACCAAGGAAGGAAGTGTCTCGTATTTCATTCCACTGTCCTCGCGCGAGCCAGCGGCGTAAGTCGATACCATCGAATGCCTAATTGGACACGGTTCACCGATGCATTTCAACAAAAGAATCACCCGTAAATTGTAACGAGAACGCGGAAGTCAATATCGCACGTGCAACCGTGTTCAAGGTCTATGCCAATATTTGCGGTAGGATACCGCTTTCGATTGTGTACCGCGGTCTGGGTTTCACCTGGGTCATACACGGTTCGCGGGGATACTGCATGGCGACGGGTCTCTCATCGATTCAGGATTACTGTACAACTTCTGGGACAGAAGACAACTTTCAAATTTTTAGATTTAAAAATTCGTAAATTATCAGGTTTCCAAATTTTTATATTTACAATTTTCCAATTGTCAAGTTTTATATTTACAAATTTTCTAATTCGAAAATTTCCGAATCTCCTGTCAAAGAATCTTAAATTCCTCATTTTAAACTATATAAATGATTAAATTATTAATTATTATATAATTATTTCTATCAAAATATTTTTATAAAGATAAAGAATAATTGTATAATTTGATTTATGCTGCGTCCGTTATTTATGTATTTTTTTGCTCCACATTAGAGAGCAGATTTTTCTTAAAGAAAATGGCGGCGTAGCAGAAAATGGGGGCGCAGTGAAAAATGGCGGCGTTGCTTCGGTTGACTAATTTTTAAATTTAGAAATGTAGAATTGGGTTATTTTAAAATTAATGTATTAGCGTTAGAAGTAAAAATGAATCGCGTTGAGAAACGCTGTTTATGTGTTTGAATGAGGAAACAGGCAGGACATCATGGATCGATGGGTTTCTTCAATGTACTATAGGGCTGGACAATAAACACGTTGCAGTTTGGGTGCTAGACTCTTTCAACGCTTGAAAAAAACTTAAAAGATTTAAACTAAAGGCAGGAAAAAATAGAAATACGGTGTATTATTTCTTCACCCATTTGTAATTTTTAGAAATATTTAAACTGAAAACTTAGAAATTTAGGAATATTAGAATTTGGAATTTTGAGAATTGAAAAATTTAAGAATTGAAAAATTGAAAATTTAATAATCTTGAAGTTTCTGATTCTAGGAATTTGAGATTCGGTAACCTTTAATTTGTAAATTTGAAATTACATTTCGTTTTATAATTACAATCCAGTAAATTATAATAGATTAAGTTAGACAAAATTAAGTGAAGTTACGTTAGAATGAATTGTTAAATTAAATTAGGTTAGGTTAAGTGTTATCTTTCAAATATTAGGTTAGGTTAAATTAAATTAGATTAAGTTAACAAATTATTAGGTTAGGTTCTATCATTCAAATCTGTTAGATTAAATTAAATTATCAAATTACATGAGGTTAAGTGAAATGAAATTTTATCTAACCTCATTACGTATATAATTAAACTTAATTTCAAACGGGAATGATAAAATTACACCGTCCATTGCACCTCGGTATAACGTATCAATAACATCGAAGCAATGACCAATCAAATATTCGATACTATCGATATGAATGAACATTATAGCTTTCCTAACCTATCCTGCCGAATTGCGATTCGAAATCGCACGGAAAGTGGAACAATCACGAGCGAAAGACAAACGAAAAATAAGCGGAACGAAAGGTGGTTAAAAAAAAGTAAAAAAGAAAGCACGCGTGTGTCACGTGTGCGAGCACGTATCTGTCGCAACTCGAGGGCAACGTGGAGGCTGGCGGAAGAAGTCGACAATCGAGGAAAGTTAAAAGCAGCCACTCTGAAAAAAGAAAAAAGAGGAGGGGGCGATGAGGTGATAGAGCGCAAACCGTGAGTCGAGCACGATACGATGGCCGGCAATGCGAGGGGAAGGAAAAGATGGCTACGTCAATTCGCGACAGCACGTGCAACCGCGTAAGAGCGACCTTGGAGGTCAGTGCTCTCCGTGTAAGCAGGCCATAGTAGTACGTCGACGCGAATCGATCGAGTCTCCTCTCTTGTTGGGATAGGCGACACCGCGACGAGACGCAGACCAGATAGAGGGGGCACTTTTCGAGATATCGAACAGTTGCCGCGTTCGAGATAGCTACACACTACCACACCCTACAAAAATCCGATTCTCACGATAACTACTATCAGATTTTTTAATTCGTCAGTTATTGAATTTGATTATTCGCGAGTTATCAAATATCGTGATCGACATGTTCCAAATTTAATCACAGGTCGAATATTTTAATTCGCAAATTGGCAGGTATCTTTATTCGCAAGTTATCGAATTTAATAATTTGCATGTTAATTCATATATTTCATATATTGCATTTATTTCACATATTTCATTTATTTCACATATTTCATTTATTTCACATATTTCATACATTTCATATATTCATATATATCATATATTTAATAATTCATATATTTTTTTAGAAAACTTGAGAATTTTGAGATTTAGAAATTTGAGAATTTTTAGATTTGCAAATTTGAGAACTTTCAGATTTAGAAACTTGAGAATTTTGAGATTTACAAATTCTCGAATTTGGAAATTTAAGAATTTGAAGATTTGAGAATTCAGACTTGGAGATTTAGAAATTCTTGAATTTTATGTTTAGGAAATTCTGTAATTTAGTTGTTTGAAAATTTGGAAAATTATTACTTAGAAATCTAGGATTATCAAGATTTATTAGCATTCGAAAATTCGATAATTGAAAAGCTTTGAAATTTTTTCAATTAAAAATTTTTAATTTGACTATATACAAAATTACATATAAAATTGTCTACTTAACAATTCCTATATAAAGATATCTCAAAGTACTTCGTGATATGACACTTTGTATCGGTCAGAATGTTATATTTTTGTAGATTACTACTTTGAACACCACTGTACGTTCTATATTGTATAACACCACTGCCGAGAGGGGAGAGATCCGCTCTTCTCTCGTCTCGTCTGGCCGGCGGTTATAGTGGCCCAACCAGTTTTTTTTCTTTGCAAACAAATCCCTTTTAGTTGATTACGTGTTTTGATTTGTGTTTCGAAGAGGGCGCGGCATCCGTTTGGTTTAGCAAACAGTTTTGAAGGGTTGAGGAACAAGGAGTCACTCGACTGGTCGCTGTTCATGAAAAGCACGTTAGAACGCGGCATAGTAGCCGCGCAACGCGTTTACACGGCTCACTTTAGAAGTGAACGTACCGTATAAATTTCTTTGATCCCGTTCGGAGATAAATGAGACAAGTGTAGGTTAGAAAACTGGATTTGTAAGCGCGTACAATTCGGTGCAATGTGAATATCCCTTTCGGTACACTTGGAATTTTTGATAATTCTAAATTTCTTCATTTTAAACGTCCAAAATACTTAACTTACAAGAATTTCAAAAATCTTTGCAAGCTTCAAAAAGCGTCGCAAGCTTCGAAAGGTCTCGGGAGCTTTAAAAAGCTTCGTAAACTTCAAAAGGTCTTGTAAGCTCTTAAAAGTTTCGCAAGTTTAAAAAAGTCTCACAAGCTTAAAAAAAATCCTAAGCTTTCTAAGTTTCAAAAAGCTTCTCGAGTAATATGGAAAATTCTCCACGCCTCGAAAAGCTACTAAAACTTCTCAAATTTCTCAAAATTCTCTACGTCTTCAAAAGCATAAAATCTTTAAAATACTAAAAATCTTGAAGACTGAAAAATTTCGAAAACTTCTAAACTTTCACGATCATTGAAAATTTCCCAACTAGAAGCGAAGCACTGCAGGCACCTTCCCACTACGTCGCCATTATCCCTACCGTATACTGAAAGTCCTGTCATGCTCGCGAATGTAGATACGTATGTATATGTATAAATGATGGAATTTGATTTGGTCCAGCAGCGTTAGGTTCCGTTATGTTACACGAACGATATTCACGATATGTCGGACAATAAGAAACTGAAACAATGCGAACCGCATTCTTTCGCCGGAGATATGTACTTACTAATCTCGAACCGAAGCAGCCGGGAAGGGCGTGAAAATTCCATTACGTTCTATAATCAAAGGAGAAAGTAGATATCGCGAACTCGAGCCGGGAGAGAGTCGCGGTTAATGTTACCGACATCGAAGGCCGTATTGTGTCTCCGCGATTATGATTCAAGGCATTCAACCGCGAGATATCGACGTCGTGCTCATTGACGCATGTTTGTAGAAAACGATTGCAAAAGGAAGAGATACATAACGTCAAACAAACCCCCCGCGCGGTTCAGACGTTCTGGACGCTGGAGGAGTTTTGTGTAACGAACGGAAACGATATATAGGTCTGCCGATATCCAATGACCCGTTACTTTCCAAGATAGCCGGCGAATATACACGGTGTTTCGTATAATGCATTTTGTACATGTGTTTCGAATAGTAAATTATTTATATTGTTTACATCTTTCTTACAAATATTTTTTAACAACTCAATTTTTCAACAAATAATTCTATGAATTTTAAAATTTAATTTTTTCGGAAGTCAATTCTTGTAAATTTTCATAGTATATTTTCTATCCATTCTATAACATAAAATCAACCTTTTCTGTACAATTAGAGATCTATGATCTGCATCTTGAGCGTCGCGTTAACGCGTCATTTAAGATTTTGTTATATTAACTCGAGTACCCTAAAATATTCAGTATTGATTAAAATATTTAGAGATAACGTTGAAGTCGTGGTAACAACTAAATATGTAAAACATTTGATTGATAATAACAGTTCAAAGTAACAGTTCAACTATCTCTCATCCCTACTTTAATAATGTATTATCTTGACTAGACTAAATTCTGAATATATCGGAGCAAAAAGTAGTTTGGTAGAGAAGAGACACGAAATTACTTTCGCGTAATCTAGGTCAGCAATTATCGAGGTGTAGGTCGCGAACTGATTTTGGATGGGTGACAGATATTCAAATTTGAGATATTTTTAGTAAACAAATTTGGAACTTTGAGATATTGGAATTTTAGAATTATATAACTTTGAAATTTTAGCACTTGTGGAATTTTTAGGAATTAGAAATTAAAAATTTTTGGACTTTGGAACTTGAAATTTGGAATTTTAGAATTTGACATTTTGGAAATTGGTATTTTGGAATTTGACACTTTTAAATGCAAAATTTGGAGAATTTCGAATTTAAAAATTTGATATTTTTTAATTTGATATTTTAGAATTTTTTAGCTCAAAATTTGGAGAATTTGGAATGTTGAAATTTTTGAATTTTTGAATTCGAAATTTTGAGAACTTGGAATTTTGGAAATTTAGAATTTTAGAATTTTTTAATTTTTTAATTCGAAATTTTGAGATCTTGGAATTTTTTAATTTGTAATTTTGAAATTCGGAATTTTGAAATTTTTGAATTTGATATTTTGAAAGTTGTAATTATGGAATTTTGAAATGTTGCAATTAACAAATTTGTAAGTTCGAAATTATTATGCAAATAATTCCTTTTCTAAAATATCCTAAAGAAACAAAACAGAAATAAATTCTAAGAAATAAGCAGCGTGAACTACATTTCCACTACATTCTTAAATACTATTGTAAGAAGAATTTATAAACAGAACTTATTTCAAATGTTCTTTTTTTTAACACCTGACAATCTTGATAAAAATGAATTACAAGAGAATTAGTAATGAAGAACAACCATTTACAAAACTGAATCTCCATCCATAATTTAGAAGCTGCAATCTAGGTGAACCAGTCTGATGATTCAAAGTATACCGAGATGACTATCCCTTTAAACTGAGCCACATGTGCTGTGCGAACGCGGTGGTACGTTTCTCTTCCTGGTCACTTCATGCAAGTACGTCCGTATATGAAGCGAAGCCATAAATCTCTATGTGCCCAAGGCTCCTCTGATGCCCCATAGACAACTCATCCGATCCAGTTACGAAAGTGAGCGTACACGAGCGCGCGACGTATAAAATGTTCTCGTGGTATAGTCATTTGAAAGTCACGGATGAACGCGAATTCCAAGGAAGAAAATACGTACGAGACGTAAATGGCAACATACGATATTCTCCAGTCTTTAAATTATAACTTTCATATCATCAAATTTATAATTTTTTAACTCCACTTTCCAAATTTTGTTTATTCTTCAAATTAAAAAATTTGCAGTTTCAAATTCACGAGTCTAAATTTCTGAAATTTTTGTGTACACCACACATTTCTATCTCATAATAATTACATAAGTTTTACTTCCGTCGAACATTGCAACCACATACCCACCTTTTTATACTATTTCTTTTCTTATTGCTGGAGAATAAAAGACCACAGGCCTGTTACAAAATAACAGTGAAGGGAAAGGGGCGTGGGTGGTGCGACTGTTAGATTGTGAGCGTTACCTTTAAATTTGCAAGCATTTTAGTTGGTATGCAGAATATCGACGGAAAGAATGTGCTCCAAGAAAGAATTCAGCGGCTTTGCGAGGCCAATTAGAAAATTCGCGTAAGTTCGAGAGAAGTTCACATTTGTTCGATGAATTATTGCCTGTTTGAAAATCCACGGATTGCACAGGTTCTTGCACGCAATTCAACAATTTTTGTGCTACGCTAACCGTTTTCTTCCGTGGAACGTGCATTCATCCACAACTTTCCGAATAACTTACCAGAACATTGTATACGTAATAAATAATTTTAGAGTGAATCATTTTCCCTTCATTTCTTGAAAATGAAAAAATTATAAAAATATTATTAATTATAAAATTTGAGAAATAGGAAGAATTTGAAAAACAATGTACAATTAAAAAATTTACAAAATTAGAACAAATTTAAGAATTTTTTCAAAGATCAAAAAATTCGGAAATTGAAAACTACAAAATTTAAAAATTGTGAGAACAGTTTTAATAATTCAGAAAATTGAGCTCAAAAAAAGGTATACTTGAAAATTTGCATCACAAATTTGTGTGTCTGACAAGCGACACCCATAGCGAAGATCAATCTCAAATTAGCATCGTTCCTGATCAAAGCTGAACGTTCTCGCACCGAATCGTGGCCGTACAAGTTTCACTTGAAAAATCACAGAGCATAACGCGTTACTATCCACCGGCTAAGTCCAATTACGAGTATATACCGGGTTCGTGTATCCGCCTTGTATTCGCGTGAGTACACGGATGTACTTGGAAAGCATGCCGCGAGATACTACCTTGGATAACAACCTACGCGAGATACGAAATACGGCAGACGTATCTGGGGGATAGTAGCCAGGAAACGACCCGGTGACCAGACACCATTAAGCCCTGCCCACTCGACGAGATCCGCCCACGGAACGGGATGCACATCGCGTCATCGACGTTCACACAACCGTCACACAAGCACTGCTGGATTAACCAATAAACAAAGTAACAACTTGCTTAGGGTATTCAGAAAAACGGGATCACAAAGGCACCCCGCACGCGGTATACAGTTGCCTCAGTTAAGTTGCCTACGATTTGTATTATGAAGTCGCGTTAACTGATCGTTAACATCCCTCCGTAAATGAACGCAGGCAGTCAAAGCGATTTCGAGGAATTGTCGACGAAATCTAAGAATCGGTCATAGATTCTATAGACGGAATATAGAATACTATTTTTTGCGAAGAATCTCAAGATTAGAGAAGCGGTAGAAGTTCAGTAGTGGTAAGTCGATTACTTTCGGGTGTATTCGGTTCGTGTCGGCTGAGCTTCGTTGGCGGCATAAGAGTTAGCGAGACGTACTTTTTGTATAAATTGTGTTAGTGACAAGTTAAAGAAAATATTTTTTGTGTATATTGTGAATATTTTTTTGAGAATAAAACCATGATTGTAAGGAACAAAAACAATGAATAGTTAGGAAAAGAAAATATGAAGGTTATTGCATTTCATAGATATTTTAAAAATATATACGTAACTAGCAATTTAAGTATTATATATAATTTTATAAATCTGTTACTTCAAATATATTACATAAACGATGTACAGAAATTTCAGTGCATGATCTCTTAAAAAATAGAAGATTTTTTATCATTTTTTTTCTTTATTTTTATCTAATCATTTATAATTTAAGATGTTAACCTTTAACCCTTTTGAGTACATATGTCCTTTATATAATGACCTTAGTCATCGTTCCGATTATATTTTGACATGTCAACCATATAAGTATATGATTTCGACTGGCAGCCATGTCACGTGATTATCCGAACGGCACTGAAAAGAAACGAAGTTAACCGATCTACTACTCGTCTCCTCACTGCGAATTTTACTAGCTCGTTGACTTTACACTCGATGTATACGGTTATGGCTACGTAATTAACGTAGCTACTGTTCAGAACCGTATACATGTTTACAGTATAATAAAACTTACGTTGGACAAAATTCGTGATTGAACAAAATGTCGGATAAAATTCGTGGTTGAAGAAAAAACATGTATGTTAATGACCTAATTATTGAGAAATTTTTTCATTTACCGGTACGTATAAAGGGACGCAAATACTTGAAATGCATAGGGTCCGTAAAGGTCTTGATGCAGCACTGCACATAAGGTTGATTCTACCGATTCACCGCGGATGGCGCTGTACAACATGTGATAAAGACGTGGAAAGGTATCCTTTCTCCTCTATCTTTGTCCTTAGTCGATTGATTCAGAGAAAATGCCAGTATTCACTGCTGTTACATGTGTCTCTTTCCTTCCATTTCCTTTCCCCCCGTCGCTATAGTTGCAGTTAGCTGTCTTCGACTATCTCTTCTTCTTTTTCATTCGAACGACTCAGCAGGCGGGAGCAGAGGCCGGCATTCCGCCTCGGAAGAGTGAGAAATGCAATAAGGAAGAGGGAAACTGACTGAATGCAACTAACAGGAAAGATAGCCGGAGCTTACGGTGCATGCGTGATAAATGAAAGAGGAGCTTATAAATCAGTGGAATGCATCGCTTTCTCTCTCTTCCTGATTGCTTTTTTTTTAATTTTCTGTCGCGATTTCGAATTATTTTATAGTATTGGTGGAGGGGGACAAAGTGTGGACCGTTAGTATGACATGAGCATTTTTTTAAAGTATGCGAGTCATATTTGGATATTAAGAAAATCTACAATTTATAAATTTGCTTCACAAATTTTTAGATATTCAATTTTCTAAATTTTTATATTTTCAAATTTCTAAACGTTCAGATTACATTTAATTTTGAAATTTACTAAAACTCAAATTTTGTTCATTTTTAAATTTACAAAAGCTCAAATTATTTCATTTTTAAATTTCCAAAAGCAATTTTTAATTTTTAAATTTCTAAATTAAAAGTAAAAATTCCGAAATTAAAATTTATATAAAGACCCAAATTCGCCGAGTTAGTAGTCGGAGCTAAAAGTCCGATAAAATTCTGATTTGGGTAGTAAATGGAAATGTTCGAGGAAAAAAGAGGAAAAACCATAGGTATAAAAGTAAAAGTCGTAAGAGTGACTTAACTCTTTTGCTACGATACTTATCAGAGGCGGGCTCCCACGCGACCGAACCAAATGAATGAATGAATGAATTACGTCACAGCAAGAGATGCACTTATACGCAGTTCCCGCGCAAAAGTGGGCGCCCACTAGCTCCCGAGGGAAAATAATTAAAGACTCTAACAGCCGGCTTGCCACCCAAAGAATGTTCGTGTAGTTCAATTCAACCGTCAATTTCTATATGTTTTGTCACTTCCAGCGTTCTACCATTACGTTTCGTTGTTCACATGCCGTGATCGAGAATAAATCGATATTGTTAAGGTTATTCCTTTGCACTCGAGAAGAGACTCTCAGACACCATTCGATTTAATACAATAATTAGTAATAAGCATATTTTAATATTACATATGTGATGTATAAATAGTGAAACAGACAATAGTGGAAATTAGAAAAATAATAACCTCAAAAGAATTCATTTAACTTTTCAACTAGTAAGTTTTAAATTTGCTGAGTGCAAACAGTAGAAGTACCTTCAAAGGGTTAAATAATGAAGGGAGAATGTGCGACTAAGATTCTAACCTTTGTAAAAGACGCGTATGGAAACGTGTGGCGCGAACAAGCGACGCGATCAACAAACTGAAGTTGTCGCATAACATGGTTGCGTGACGCGATGAACAAACTGAAACTGTCGCATAACAGTGTTGCACGATCGAGGTGCAACCATAGTTTCAGTTCGTTAAAGACAGAGGGCTTGCCACTGTATTATGTAGTCCCACAGAAATGTGATTATATGAAAGAGTGACAAGTCACTATTAGTAGTTTAGTAGTTTAATTTAAGTGAAGTGTACATAATGAAACAGTATCAGTAATTAATAAATCGGACGCAAAGAACAGAAGAACGCGGGTACATCAGCACATGGTAAATACTGAAACTTCCACAGTGGAAATCCCTTTATTATATTAAATGAAGCAAGGTTTGTGTCTTTGTGAAATAGTTCCTAACTTAATTTTAACTGTAACAGGTTATGGACCCTTGTTGGCTAAGTGAATATTACGCGAGTTCAAAAAGTGAGGTTAACCACGTGTTTGAAAACGTGCAGTGAAATGAATATTGGAAATATGACTAGAATAGAAACTCTGACGGAATATAACAACGAAAAGAAGGAAAGAGAGAGGGAAAACAGCTCATACTTGCGTAGAATGTTAACTAGTGACGCTAAGAGCTGCCAAACCCACCTGCCTACAAAGCCGATATATCGCGAGGCTGAATTGTTTTGCAATAACTAGAAGGACCGTTACGTGTTTGCGGTGAAACTGTGCTTTAGTGAGATTAGAATACAACCTACATCAAATTCCACGCTTTATCTGAATCCTCGGATTGCAAACGGCTGAGACAGCAACAATTCAAATTTAATCCTCGACTGCTATGACGGTTAGATATACGTGGTCTTTGAATGAGTAAGGACTCAGATAGGATATTCTTTAATTGTAAGATCTTTTACTTTCTAATTTCAAAATGAATGTCAAAGGATGTAATCACGAAAGGGTTAATATAGTTGCACTGAGATGCAATTAGTACCATTTGATTTATGGAACTCCAGAATACCTCTGTAGGAGTTACATATTAATTTCACACTCTTTTATCATTTTTTTCTGTGTATTAAATTTGTATTTGCTTTGATGTTACTAGGGAGTGAATGTATAGAGATGTTGCAATCTATGCATGTAAGGATCTAGAGATATGGAAGTTTAGGAACATAGGAATCTAGAAATCTGAAGACAGAGCAATATATGGAACTAGAGGTATAAGAATCTGGCGGCATAACATTTACTCCACTAAAAAATAAATTATTTTGAATACTGTGAAATGTACAAAATGTGTAAATTAAAAAGGAAGTTTAAATCAAGTAGAGAAAGAAAATGTATATTTCTTTATATATGTATAAAGTGTCCATTTTTTGATAGAGAATGGATCAACCACATTACTCTTGATGTTAACATGATGATAACTTTTTGATTACAGATCATTGTCAACAACTTGAGTCGCGCCAAAAGGATTAGAGAAGCAGACAAGTATTTCACAAATTGTGACTGTTATCTTTTCATTATTCGCCGAAATTTTAGATTGACAGACGATGAAAGTTAGTAACTGTATGATTAAATACAATCGCATTTGATAACGCTGTTAGTACAAGAATCTTTGCTATTCAATTAGAAAATAAATTTATAATCATTGATATAGGAAATAAGATGGAACTTCAAACTCACAAATTGTCAATTTCCCAAATTCCTAAATATGTTCATTTTTTATAAATATCTAAATTCTCAAATTTAATAATTTCTTAACTAAATATTCAAATTCCCAAATTTCCTTATCTTCAAATCTCATATTTCTAAATCTAGAATCTCCAAATATCTAAGTTTCCAAATATTTCAATTCTGTAGTTCCAAATTTGCAACCACCTTTTTCCATAAGCTAAAAATTCTAAATTTCTAAATCTCAAATTTTCAAAGTTCCAATATCCCAAAACTAAATTTCCTTTATTTCCAAATGTCAAATTCCAAATTCCTTCCTTCATAGAACGTTCTAAAAAATGGTACAGGGAGAAATCCATGTCACGAGAACAGGACACATGTCGCATTAGTGAAACCGTTACGGAATTCACGATTTGCGCGAGGCAATTCAAAGCGCGAAAAAGAAAATCGGCGAAGTGAAAATACTACAGCGAATTTCCCGATGACGCGTTGTCCTCCAGAATCGTCGCTTTCGCCGATTCGCTGAAATTGAAACTCGTATTCGATGGCCAGTGGCCATAATCTTTCTTTCTCGTTGCATCCGCTGAATTCCAGAATTAAACGAGCTCATCGCGAACGGTTGAACGACGACGACAACGCGTACATTTTTATGAGCCGTTATAGGCGTTCGCCCGCGTTCCAGCGCATCACGATTTTCCTGGAACTTTTAACCAAAGAATTTTGCATGAGGAACGAAACGAAGTCCAGTCGTAGAGCATCGATGGAAAAAGAACCTGGGCGGGGTTGCGTGCGAACAACAGGAGAAAAAAAAAAGAAGCCCCCAGACGTAAGACGAGCCGGCGTCTTCGTTGAATGTAGTCGAGATCGAGATCGTACCAATACGCCCTGACACTTTAACATAATAGGAAATTTAATAGGCTCGTAAAGAACATGCCAGTACGGAGAAAGTCACACCCAACTGACATCGCGATATTTTCTTTGCAAATTACGTTTCGAGATATTAGAGTAAAAATATTAATATCGAGGTGACTACGGTGAAACTTTAATGTAGGAGTAGACACGTCGAAGCATTGCAACTTAATTTGCATTTTAGAAACTCGGGATTGTAGGATCGTAAAAATTGCAGTTTTGGGAGGATGAAAGCAGAACTTTTGGAATTGGGACATTTGGAATTTTGGAATTTTGAAGTTTGTAATTTGGAATTTTTGAAATTTAGGATTTTGGCATTTTTGAAATTTAGGATTTTGGCATTTTTGAAATTTAGGATTTTTGAATTTTTGAAATTTGGGATTTTGAGAATTTTTGAAATTTGCGATTTTGGAATTTTGACAATTTTTGAAATTTGAAATTTTGAATTATGCGAATTGTATAAATCCTGAAAACCCAAACCTCTGAGATTTAAAAATCTTGAAAATATATAAATTAGAAACTTTCCAATTGTTACATATTTCAGACTTTTAAACCTTAAAAAGTACGTCATTAAAAGTAAGTACCTCCCAAGTATTTTCGAAAATGAATCTCAACTTTGAATAGAAGTCTAGGAATCCCAACATGCAGACTTCGTAAAATGCTTAAAATAATTTATTCGCACTCAACTATGATATTTGCTTCGTTTCGAAGAAGTAATAAGAGATTCCAAGATTTGAAATGCATTGATTTATGAAATGATAATTGACTGTACGTAAGTTTTACAGAATGAAGCTACGTTGAATACACTCCTCAATGAGTTCCGATGAATTCTATGATCATACTTTCCGTACGCGGAACGTCCCCACCTCAATTTGTTGGACTTTTCACAACTGAAGTTAATATACAATTCTTATCGGCGTTTACGTAATTAAAGGCGCTTAGCTGTTGCACTCAATGACAACTTTAACACGCGCTAGTACGGCAAATATCATTCGATAAAAGAGCTTAACGTATCTGTAAAAAATGTACCGATACATATTTTTAGCATTGTATAAACGCGGAAGTGCATGCGTCGTTATTCGTGTATGTTCACATTGAGACATTTAGCAAATGCAATTATCTATGCACCTTCAAATTTCCATATGACAAATTTTTAAATACACGGTTTCTGAAATCTTCAAATTCTCAACTTTCTATATTGCTTCAAGTCATTCCTAAATTATTAAATTACAACACTAAAAAATGAGCAAACAAGCAAGTTAAAAAATTGGCAAATTAAAATTGTAAATTTATAAATTATATTATTAAATTCATAAATACTTAAATTTTCAATTCTATCAAATTACTAAATTTCTATTCGTAAGCCAATATTTACAAAACTTCTACGTTTTCACATTGTCCAACTTCCCAAATCCATAAATGTAAAAATTCCCAAATTCTTATACCTCCAAATTGAAAAACTTTTAAACGCAACATTGTAATGGTGTCTGAATCTCTGAAATATAGTATCGGAATTTTTGAAATGTATCTGAATAGGAAACGATAGCAATCGAAAGAGAGATGCCAAAGGGGTACCATGGTCTTATAAGACGGTACTGAGTATTCCCTCACCACAGCGAGCGTGACTGCGGCGCGAATGGCAAAAAGGCTTAACCGCATTCCGGCGACCATTTAAACCGCCGCGTCGAGGTCCCACGCTTGACCGCAAGCAGCGACCGATCGACCGGCCGGCTATCGATTGACGTCACTTGGTACCGCGCGACCTTCGAGTTCCCGCGCGATTAACTGCGCATGCTCAGACTCTCCTACCGTACACCTGCACACCAGTTCCTGCTAGAGCTGTCAAAATTTGAATATTTAAATACCGTTTTCTAACTCGAGTACCTTGAATATTTAAATACCGTTTTCTAATTCAGGTACCTTGAATATTTAATCACTTTCTTATATATGAAGTCGAATATCGAGTACGGTTTTGAGATTCGAATACTTACGAATTTCGTTTGCAAACTGTGTGAACATTTAAAAATCTTTAGAAACTGTGTAGCATTCTTTCTAATCAATACGAATTCCTTATATTTTAACAGTGTTTAACTTCTTTGCGGTGTAAGTGACTATTCTTTAAAGATTCAAATCCATTTTTTATTTTGTTAACTATAATCTTATTCTAAACGTGTTGACGTAAATTGTATTTAAAATGCAAAATAAATAATTCACAAAGTGTGATATTTACATGAAAGGTGATTTACGACGGAAGTCTTCCATATATTTTCCGCAAGTTCCGCTAAAACCGGCGACGTAAAGACGTGATTCTCTCGTTAGAGTTTAAGCTTTAATTGTAGAATGTAAAATGTAAATGCTGGCGTAGAATGTGTTAGGTATGTAGCGTGGTCGGCAGTAAATGACCGGTCAGATACGAGAGACGTCACGCTGAGTGGCGTTAGCCCCCTCTAGTAGTTCGTAGAGCGTTGCTCGCATAAAAAAGATGCGCATGCGCTCCCCTGTCACGCTTCTCCCCGTACAGCAACCCTGACTTTTACCTTGTGTCTCGGAAATTACTCAATCTAAAGCGGCGCTTTACTCGCTTAGATCGATCAAAGTTTCCATACGTGTGTAAATTTATCACCGGCTGTAGGTTAACAAACAAGGACGGCGGTTAAATTAGAAACAACGAGCCGGACGATAAACCCTAGTTATTATCGTAGAAAAAAAGATCGTAGAAGTGAAGCCGCGTTATTATCGGCTGAAAAAAAGATGGCCGACGTTATCGTTACCTCGGTAACTTTCGAACGAGAAGAGAGCACGATTAAGGAAAAAAGTAATCGGGTGAACTCTCGAATAAATCAGATATGCTCAGGCCACTGGTGCAGAGGTCTTGACAGATATCAAAATGGGTGCTTTCTCGTACACCGAAACGGGGTCAAACTTCATAATCTTGGAATTACGCAAAAGTGAGAGCTGATTATATTCATGTATCGTCAAGCAACTAATTTTATCGTATGCTAATTCCGACCAGTCAGGGATATTCTTTTTTATCGATCGGGAATGAACCTTGTTATGTCTCTCGAAAGTGATGTTAAATAGTCATTAATACTTTTAATGAGGTCAGACGGTCGTGCACCGGTTTCGCGTTGTTTCACTGACCTGTCTGGCCGTGGTCAAAAGTAGCCATTTGCAAGTCGTGGCCCTGGCAATTACCAATTACGAGTTGTGACACGGCAACACGAAAGACGAATCTACGGTGTGTCCGGTCGCACGGTGCTGTCTTTTTAATCTATTAAGTTAAACCGATCATGTGTGGACACGGGTAGGTTTGCCTTTCGACAAGGACTAGGGGATCAGAGCATTCGATTTAAAGTTTTGAAATATTTACATTTTCGTATTACAAATTTTTGAAAATTTGTTATACCTTGAATACATAAATTTTCAAATAAATTTCCTAAATAGCCGGATTGGCAAATTTCTAAATTCCCATTTAAAAATTCCAAAGTACTGTCTAAAATTTCAGTTTCTAAGTGAAGAAATTAAGTTTAATAGCTTCAATTTAAATTCAAAAATTCAAATATTACAGCAATTTAAATTCTAGCCTCAAACTTTTAGTATTCTAAAATCCTAATCTTCCAAATTTCAAAATTCTGAAATCTCAAAAAGTCCCAAAATTCTGAAATTCCAAAATCTCCATATATGAAAACTCCGAAGTCAGAATTCCAAAATTCAAATGTACCGTGAATATAAAGTCCCGCAATTATAAAACCGCAGCAAAAAGAAGAAAAGAATCGATTTCCTTCATTAAACAATGATACGTGTCAAGCTAATTCCAGCTGTGTACAAACTGTCACGATCGAAAGTATCGCAACACAATGTATAAAAGTAAAAGTAACGATAACCAGTATCGTTATTCAATTCGATACATATAATCGGTTTGAAGTACAGTAATGCAAGCGTAAGATCACGTGTGCGCTCGTTAAGTATCGTCGCACACGTGCACGTGAATGCAAGCACACATGTTTACGTGTAACGCCGGGTCGTTACGCGACTCTTTCCTCGTCATGCTCTCCTATCATACAAACAACGTACACACAGCTAACGGTTGTCGTTCAACGAGATATCACGTATGTATGTGTAAATACGTATGTTTGATATCTATAGAACACGTTAGGATGTCGCCATGTGGCGCAACGCATTTTCAGGTGGCAAACGACACAATTTTCTTCGACTCATCGAGACGCCACACGGTGATTCACGTTCAGATAAATTTGCGCAAAATTAGATTTCTTTGCAAGTGTATAGCACAGAATTACATTTAATGTGAAATTACATTTTCGTATATATTACACAAAATTTTTTATACAAGTTTGTACAGAATTAGATTTTTGTATTATACAATAATATACTTAGTAAAAGTATATTATACAAATTTTTTTTAGGGTAATTGTATTCGTGTATGACTGTAAGAAAACTTGATGAAGTTTCAGAAATTTTACAAAGATTTTCCAAATGTGGACCAGTGTACGTTTCACGGGTCGAGAAATTATGCTAGTCGCGCCAAATCACTTCTCTCTCCCGGAATCACTATAGTTAGATCAAGCAGGCACGTGAGGGAACGTCTTCTAGCTAGGAGAAAGATACGTGACGAGCCCTGAAAATGACCGGTGAACCAGTGGAAACTTAATCGCGAGCCGCCAGACGAGACAACCTTAATGACGAGTCGAGGAATTTTTGCGACACACCTACATTTTTATGTAGAAAACGTTATTAAAATAATTAAAACTAATAGAATTTACTTTACTTGCCTAATAGAATTATTAGTAATAGTACTAAAGAATTATTAAGAACATTAAGACATTAGTAATTATCCATTATTAGACACATGTGTATTTTATATGGAAATTCATTTATGAGAGAATACTCGGTCAATACAGTTAATTTGTTGTTACAGGATATATAATGTATTAATTCGTTACGATTTAATAATTTTAACGAGATTATAATGAGGTTTATTAGCAAGTGGTATGTGCGAGTAAGTGCAGCAGGCGAGGGTTAATTAACAGGTTCACTGCCGCGTCATGCATATGTGGGAGTTGCGATATAACACGTGTGACAATGTAGCACAATGGATGTTAATGTAGTCGAAATCACGGAAGTGTTATTACATGACTTTCGGAAATTCTCACGAACTGTATCTTCGGAAATAGCAGTTTGGGACTTCAGAAATTTTGAATTTTGCAAATTTGGGATTTTGAAAATTTAGAAATTTACCATTTTGAAAATTTTGGAAATTTGAAATTTTTTATTTTTGAAAATTTTGCAAATATTACAGATTTGGAATTTTGAACATTTTGGAAATTTGAAATGTTGGATTTCTGGAAATTTTGGAGATATGGAATTTTGAACATTTTGGAAATTTGAAATATTAGATTTTTGGAGATATGGAATTTTGGAAATTTTTGAGATTTGTAATTTTAGATTTTTGGAAATTTTGGAGATATGGAATTTTGGAAATTTTTGAGATTTGTAATTTTGAACATTTTGGAAATTTGAAATTTTTGAGATTTGTAATTTTGAAAATTTTGGAAATTTGTAATTTTGTGCAATTTCAAAATTACATAAGTAAATAAAATTGATCAGCAACAAAAATGCTACCTAATGTATTTACAATACATGTACAAGTGTTTCAATTATGGCACACTCAGCTGAATTATAATTATTCAAATTATTTTAATTGTGTAATACATTTTCGCACTTGAACAATTTACACTATGTATGTTACGATACCATCTGACTATACATATGTTCTCAAATCGATACAGAATATAAAACACTGGTCGAGAATTTAAGATGATGTAATCATTAAAAGATTACTTGAAGATAAAGCGAGAAAGAACGAGAGCAAACAAGACAACAGATATCGTATGTTATCGGTACTCGACAATTGATCAGGAATTGTTTACTACAATTTATCACATTGTCATCCGTAATATGTTACGTAAGTACACGTACGTAATTAATAAGTAATTAATTCACAATATCTTTATCTTATCTAATTTAACTGCTTACATATAGTAAAATTTTATTCGAAAAATCAATAATTATTATTTGTTTTAGATTATCGTAAAAATATGCCGCTTTAGATATCACTATTTGATAAGCTTTTTATTTGAATTTTTAGAACTGAAAAATTTGAGAAGTTTAAGAAATTCGAGATCAGGAAATTTAGAAATTTGAAGATTTCTGTTTTCAATAATTTCAAATTATCAATTTCAAAATAATAATCGCATTTTTGCAATGGTCTAAAATGGTCTGAAAACCCCAAGGACACATAAAGTTGTTTTTTTTTCCATATACTGAATAGATAACTTAATCAGTAATATATTTACATAATAAATACATATATTCAAAAAAAATTACATATTGCTTATCTTTCAATAAAATATTTACTACTTTTTTTTATTTTTACAATGTTGAAACTCATACAATTTTCCACCTATTTCACTTTCTTTTTTCATCCAAGACTTAGTCAAGTATAAAAAATAACTTCTAAAAATTAAGAATTTAAACTAGCATTTAAGAAATAGTAAATTAGTTGCATTATTTTATATCTGTATACGTACATCGTATTTATTAAAACTGTTCGCCCTAACACATTTATATTTTCATGACTAATGTATTTAAAGGAACGCTAAGTCGATATGTGATATAACCCTAGAACCTTCTACACGATTCTTTTTCTCCGACGAAAACACCATTGATCCTATACTAATTTCGTATTCATTCCTCACCAATGACGAATAACAGAGAACACGATTAGCATACTCATACGGGTACCTAAATTCGGCGAAGTGCACTTTCGAAATGCTCTGCCGTCAATTGCACTCGATTAACAAGATCCTTAGTTCGACCTTGCTGCCTTTGTTGAGAGGGTACAAAAGAACGACATGAATAAACTCATTAATCCTTTAAGAGACGTACAGGATAAAACGTATCTGACTCCAGCAACATGTTCTTACATTTTGTACGGAAATACCTTTACTGTTACTAATAAATGAGTTTAGAAAATATTTAAACCTTCCATGGTACAATAAACGTGATTTCAATTTAATTTGTCTCATTAAGATGCATACACACTGGCAATTTCTGAATGGAGAAAAAATTTAACTAAATTTTTTTGCTTTACTAAGTATTATTAGCTGAACTTGTTTACTTTACTAAATACTGAATTAACTAAATTAGGAAATTTAGGCTTCTAGACATTTTGGATTTTGGAGATTTTGGATTGTGGAATTTTGGAACTGGAAATTTGAAATTTTAGAATCTAATTTGTCAATTTTGCAATTTATAAATGTGTAAATTTGTGAACATAAAAATAAAAAAATTAGGGAATCAATATTCCAAGAATTTTGAGAATTTTCAAAATCTAAGAATTTTGGAAATTGTAGAAAATTAGAAATGTAAAAATTAAAAAATATGTAACTAATTTTGAAAATGTTTAAATTAGTAATATTCACTAGTTTGTACTTCCTTTCCTTATATCGTAATTATCCCTAAAGAGGCTACAGCATTCGTAAAACCTATCATACCATTTTAAAGAAGTTAATCGATCACATCCTACATAAAAATCCTACGCCAATGTCTGCCTTCGTAATTCGAAAGTTAACGAAATCTTTTAATTCAGTTCAGTATAATCAACTTGTACACTCAAGCGATTAAATATTGATGTATTCCCTAAATTATTCGTGTTTCTCTATCCCACTACTTATCTTGAAAACGAGGAATGCCTATAAACTGCTGCCTAAATTTCGAATAAAACCTGCTACCTGAAGGGGCTGTAAAAGTTTGATGCTTATCACTTCCTCTTTATTTTTCTAGTAATACATAGAAAAAGAGATACTCTAACGTAAAGTAGGTATCCAGTTACATGGGATGTGCTTCTCTTTCCCACGTTTTTAATTTCAACGCCAGGGCCGCTTTACCACTTCGCAAAAGAGACACGTGGCCCGCATACCGCTATTTATCGCTACTTTATTTTAGAAACTATTTATTGTAAGCATACTATCCATAAATACAATTTTATACTGTTTTATTTAAAATTTTTTTTGCAATTCTAAACTGTAATATAAATTAACATCTTACGTTCTTTAACAAATTGTGTTCTTTTTTTAATATAGTGTTTTTGTTTATAGAAGGGCAATTTTTACATATCTAGGGCCCAAAAAGATACGGACACGACCCTGTTCAATATCGGTCCTTTATGTACAAAATTATAATCAATGTACTATTGTTCATTACTAAATATTATTCCAACACTTATTTTAAAGCACGAATAAATAAACTCTCAGAAATTAATGTACAATTTTCTTAAACTACATCTACAATTTCAACATGCAAGATTAAAACGTGTTCAAATTCTAACGAAACGAATCTTCTGTAACTAAGCAAATTAATACTGCGAGTGTCTCACAAGAAGTGCAGATTTAATTGGTCAGAATAGAAGGGACACGCCCCCAACCCTGCATACAGTGAAGCCTTACCCGAATAGTACCGAAGAGAAACGAAGTGACCCGACGTGTTCGTTTACCGAA
Organism: Megachile ligniseca; assembly: GCA_945859555.1. NCBI lineage: Eukaryota > Metazoa > Arthropoda > Insecta > Hymenoptera > Megachilidae > Megachile > Megachile ligniseca. Next base: position 7,215,014 of record OX243792.1, read on the forward strand.
TCTTACAGTAAAGCGTCGAAACAAACAAAACGTTTGAAATTACAAGTCAATATGTTTTAAGTTGCGTGATGATTTGTATCATTTTAATCAGGAAAATGTCACGAATATATTTGTAAAAGTTTCATAACAAAAAGTTTTGTCCTTGCATTAGAATTGTACTGATATGTAACTGTTTACGTTCAGCTCGGACATATTCACTCGCTTTTCCACATTTAACTTCCATAGTAGAAATTACACGATATAAGCGAAGACCAGAGAGCTTACATCGCGGCTTTAGTGTATCTTCAAAAACCGTGTCATTACCTGTCAAGGCGTCACATCACACGTATCAAGAGATACAGGACAAGAGTCCCTGTGCTGTCGAGACTTCTCGTAAGGCACGCGCAGTAATTAAAATAATGGTCAACTCACCAGAATCAGAGGGTGTTTGCACGCCGAGATGTTCGAGGTTTTTCGAGACCGGTTGATTGAGGTGGTAGCAATGGTCGCTGAGAGTGTTTCTGATATTGGTTTCCCTGTGCACTTGACACTGACTGTCGTCTTCTTTTCTCCTGTCATGGAATCTGACCAGTTGACCGGTGACCTCGCTAACGGGTACAGCTTTCGTGACTACCTCTGACATGCTCTCGTGTATGTTGATCTGGTCGTGTCTGAAAAACGGTCCCTCTTCTTCGGCCTCCGTGTCGGAACTCGAAGTTTGTGGTGTTTCCGGCCTCGTGGAATCGCCGTCGCTCTCCAGATTTTTCGCGCGGCACGGTTGCTGGGCTTGTTGCTGGCCAGTTGGCGTAGAGCTCCCCGTTTGAGCATTATTGGCTCGCGATATCAACAGACTCCGTCCTGCCGGCACTTTCTTCTGTATCTGCGAGTCCTTTCTCGCCGGTAACGTCCTATTGTGTTCTTTGCTGATGCACAGACCCGCCCACATGCAATCGTGATGACGAATCTCGCGTGACGCCAGACAGGTCATTTTGTTGTACAGCAGGTCCGGCAGAACACCGTCATCGAACGTTCGCTCGTGATAGAAGTCCGAGTAGGCGTCTACTCGGTCCACCGGGAAGTCGAAGTCGAACTTCTTCCATATGTCGTCGGACACCACCGTTGCAGTGTCCAGGGGCTCGTCCAACAGGCCCAGGTCAGGGCAGTCCCAAACTGGCACCGGCATTTCGCCTGAAACGTTTACAAATTTTTCATTATAGATATAATTCCCATACATGGCTTCTATAGCAGGTAAACTTGAAGAATAAAAATTTTAGAGACTAAAATATTGAAAAATCTAAAAATACAAAATTTGGGATTTTTAAATTTGAAATCTTCAAATTACTAAAATGAAACATTTTTCATTTTCTGCATTAATAATAAAATACTTTAATTCATTACTTTAGTACTGACATGTAAGTATAAATATAGATACGTAGTAGTATTTAATCAGCGTAATTGCACAGAATGAATGAAGGGGTGAAAGAACTGTAAGGCTGATAAGAACCTATAGTGTTTTGTATTGTACTAAATACTATAGTACCGTGGTATGACGAAGCTAAGAGACCGGAAATGGTAGTGAAGTGTGAGTAAAGGAATGTAATTAAAGATAGGGAGGTACTGTAGTATGTAGAAACCCATTCAAACCTGCAAGGGATACCTTAAATAATCTACATACTTATCTAGATTGATAAAATATAAATAATGCATAATTACAAAAAAATGACTATTAATCCATTCTACAAATCTGATACAGATTTAATCAGCAACTATAATTGAAAATTATACAATCTGACACCTCTTTTTTTTTATTTTTGAATTTATAAATTTGAAATTATTATTACTGAAAATTGGAAAATTTCAAAATTAACTGAAATTATACAATTTTTAAATTTGATGCTTTTGTTAACTAAAAGAGTTATTTTTCTCTTTCTCTTATGCACTCTAGTGTCCATTTATTGGGCACATTTTGCCCATCACTGATTTAATTTCTATGATAGGTCCCCAGTATAAATCATTCGCCCAATTATACATCAGAAGGCTTCCTTCGCAATGTTACATCCAGTTGCTTCACTGCAGAACATCATAATAAATGTATGCTGTTGCATAGCATGTCGTAACGTCTGTTTATTATCGTAAAATCAGCAAAACGAATACAGTTTAATACTATGAAAATACGAACGCGTAGCTTAGTAAAAATAGACGGCCTTCGGTAACGACATATCACTTTGCACAGTTTTTTGTCACACTTCAACAAGAAAAGACTCTTAAACCAAACGACAAAATCAATAGTGAACGCAAAACAGTTTGTCAAGATATACGTTACGCTGACTACTCGTGATTGGGGAATTTATTTGACATGTAAACTGTACACGCAAAATATTAGTAAGTCGTCAGAACTAACAAGGAAACGCGCCATCTTTGAAATACCGGCTGGAGTTGATCTTTGAATTTAAAAGAAATAAATTTTTAAACTCTTACAAGAAATAATAACAAAATAGTAATAAATAAAAATTGTATATTTTAAAATCGTATGTGAAAGAAAAAATTAAGAAATGTCACTTTTAAATATTTTTAAGAGATAAAAAAAAAAGAGAAAATAATAAAATCATAAATAATCGTGAAATAGTAAAATGATAAAATAACATAGTAAAATTGTAAATAATATAACAGTCAAATGACAAAATAATAAAATAGTCAAATTGTGAAACAATAAATAATAAAATAAAATAACTAAAGTTGGAAAATAGCAAGAAAATAGTAAAACTATAAAACAGTCCAATAGTAAAATAAAAAAACAATAAAATAGTAAAGTGTTCGTATAAAAGTAACGTCTGCCTTTTAAAAATACATGCAGACAGTCAGGCAGACAGTGTTCGTTTAAATAGAATAGTCAGATAAAAATACGGGAATCATGATAACCTTGTGGTAAACTATGTTAAACTGAGAATTTATAGGTTTTTACGTTTATTAGATACAGCCATTACCACGAGAATATAATAAATTTTACGTTCTTCCATAATTCCAAATTTTTAAACTAGTAGATCCCAAAATTTCTAAATTTGCAATTCACAAATTTCTAATTTATAAGTTTTCAAATTTCTAAGGTTCCAAAGTTAAAAATTCCGAATTTATAATTTTTCGAATTTTTGAGTTTCCAAATTTGAAAATGTCAATTTTCTAAATTCCAAATTTCTACATTTTGAGGCTTCAAGCTCCCCAATTTGAATTTATCAAATCTCTAAATTCCTAAATTTGCAATTATCAAATCTCTAAATTCCCAAATTTGAGAATCCCAAATTTCTAATTTTCCAAATATGAAAATTCGCAAATTTGAAAAAACCCGAATTTATAAATTCCCAAACTTGAAAATCCCAAATTTCTAATTTCCGAAATTTGAGAATTCCAAATTACTAATTTCCCAAATTTGAAAACTTCGAATTGTAAAATTAAAAAATTTCCAAATCTCCACACCAAAAAGTCTTAAAATTCCGAAAAGCTGATTATGTTCAGCAAGGGGCATTGAACCTAAAGCTATTAAACCTGTTCCTAAGAAAAATTCTAATTACCAACGATGAAATGGTTAACAAATAAAACGTCTGTTCACTATAAATTCTTACTCATAATTCTAGTTCGAGTTTTCTTGTTCCAAATTGAACACTCATGCGTTAATTCCATTTCCAATTACTCGACTGCACTCGCTGTGATTCATCGTAAACAAGCGCCAGATGAAATTTTCAACATATCCTCCACATTCTTGGTAAGATATAATTACTATCAGATTTACCTGTCAAAATGATGGATCTTAGATTTCTTAATTTAAACTACGAAATCTTTTATTAATACTTTTGCCATATATGACATTTAAATTCCCCTAAGAATTATGAAGCAAAAATAATAAATAATTTTATCATTAAAAATTAAATAAAACACTTATATCATTCAAAATACCCGCTTGTAAATATCCTTATTAATTATTTATTTATGTATATTAAATATAACAGACTGCAGAAATATTTGCTGGGATTTGTCAAAAATAAAAAATATTAAATTTTATTCGACTTCAGTGTGGCAGTAATACGTTTAAATATATATTACCTTTTTTATATTTCACTAATTAACCTTTGTCAAGATAAAAAACTGTACAAACCAGTTTTTATACTTTGTATAAATAATATCTGTACAAATCACTACGTTTTATCCCTTATTTTTAGCTTCAAGTAGAAAAATACCTGGTCAAGAAAGTAAATCTATCGATAAAGACCAGTGTATGTCGAAACGAATTTTCGTTCGGAGACAAGTCAACCTTCGAATAAATCACGACACGTCTCGAAACATCCCTATGGACGCCAATAGTAACCTTTCCTCCTCCCTACGTGAAACCGTTACATGTTTCACTACAGACTTATGGGCAACGATTCACGGTACATTTTAAACACCAGGTGCTGTTGCGAGACCCTTAAGATCTATCATGACCTCGGCATGCGCATACGCAACGAGCCAACGTGGTCACATTCAACTATTCTAGGTAACATCTGAATGCAAAGAGGATTCAGTTGACTCCGCTGTATCCACGATACGAGGAAAAATCAATTCTCTCTCGGGATGACGCATCACTTTGCACATCGGCACACGTAACACTGGCACAATTCAATCCCGTCTTCTCGCGGAATGCAATTGTTACACAGCGTTCTAGAAGTAATAAATACTTTGGGAACGATGGCATACGCCATTCTCTTCTGTCAGAATATTTACTGACGCTATGAAAATATCTTTTGGGGTAAAATGGGATTTCAATGTATATTATTTTTATCACTAAGGAATTATATTGCATAAGGGTGCTTCCATAATTATTTTTTATTTCCTAACGCAAGGGTAGAAAATTTTGTTGGGGTAAAATTCCCCACATGGGGATCTGAATATTATCTTTTATCACTATGGAATTATATTGCATAAGGTGTGCTTTCATAATTCTTTTTTATTTCACTTCTACTTATATGGATATTTAACGTATAAACAACTCAGCAATTAAAATAAAAATTTGACAGTTAATAGGTTAAATACTATGGGAAACATTTTAGAACTTTATATGAATTTATTTTAATGGGACAAGTTCATTTGCGTATAAGCTTTGTTAGGTTAGGTTTTTTTTAGTCATCTTTAAACACTATTAGATACTAAACATTACAGTAATACTATACCGCATTATACCACAAAATAAAAAAAATTGTCTACCTTGTTTACAAATAATGTTTTTAAATGATTTGCCATTGTTATTTTTATCGAAATGTCCTTGAATATCTCAAAACAAAAGATGGACTCCCACTTTCAAAATAAACGGCTCATGTATCCAATTATGTACAACCATACTCACTGTTGTTTAATAGTAATAATGAAATTCATTGACTATCAAGATCTTCCGAATTGAACTCTTCAGATCTTTGTCTAGGAGAATGGATAATAAGGTTCATAAAGTCTAAGGTTTATAAACTCAAGGCAAACTGATTGTTGGCGTTATGGACAGTGCTGCCCTCATACAAGAACGCAGAGATGACCTAAGAACTACTATTATAGTAAGTGTACTGAAGTTGCTGGTGGGATTTTTCAACAGTTATTTCAAACCGTTATTCTTCTATTTTATATAACTATTCTTGTATTTTATATTTTATATAATTATTCTTGTATTTTATATTTTATATAATTATTCTTGTATTTTATATTTTATATAATAAAGACGTTCTATTAACTATTTCTTTGTCATCTACTTTTTAGGGTTAACGGTCTACCTTTTGCTCAGCTTCATAAAATATTTTTAACTAACCTTGAAGTTATATTTATGTTAAATAATTTAAATATTTTTCCACTTTCTAATTTAATTTTAATTTTCCATTTTTCAGTTGAAAAAATTCTATTTGGGTCTTTATTTTCTTTGAAATTGTGTGTTTGGAAAAATACTATACATTTTAAGTATTTTATGGATAATATTCAAGTCTTAGCACTCAAAACGTCAATACTGAAGTGTTGTTAGCATGTGACTATTGATTATATTATTGACAGAAATGGATAACACACATGTGATTTATAAAACAATACAAAAATTGTTATGTAAAAAAGAGTATATCTAAAGTATGTAATATTCTGATTGAAACTCCCTGTATGTAATGACAGAAGAAACTGCGGCCGGTGTCATGTGTGCAAGGAGAAGTCACATGGGAAGACACGATCTGGGTGGTTCGAGTGACTCATGTGTTACAACGAAATTCGTCGGGATATCAGTTTCGTAAATCTCCACGTAAGAAAACGGGCGACGTAGATGTTTTTTATTGTTGGTATTACAGTTCAAACATTACGTCCACTTGATTAGGCTCAACCCGATAACAACCACCCTTCGTTTACAAGTATCATACGAGATATGAGAACCTTCGTGTATGGTAAATACATGCTTAGGATATTGCTCAAATACATTATAAAATTAAATGAACACTTATGAAATATAGATATGAAATTAAATAATTAAAAATTGCCAAATAAAATTAACCTTGAAAATTGTTGAAAATTAACCTTGAGAATTTTCAAATTTTCTGGTCAAATTTTTTAGATGGCTAAATTCACAAATTTTCAAATCTTAGAGCTGTCAAATCCAGAGGTTATATTTTAAAATTCACAATTTTAAAGTGTAAATTTGTTAATTTTTTAATTTCACAATATAGAAGTTTCCTAATTGCTAATTTTTTAATTTTTTAATTCTTAAAATTTTTTAAATTAAAATTCCAAATTTAGTAATTTAAAAATTCATAAATTTTCAAATATCCAGATTCTGATATTTCTAAACCTCCAAATTTCAAAACTTCTCAGTCCTCAAATTTACAAACTGTCAAATCCATCAATTACGTTTCTAATTTTCACATTTCCAAGTTTTCAAATTTATCAATTTTCCAATTCTCAAAATTCCAAATTTTCTAATTCAATTCTCAATTCATTAAATATCCAAACTTCCAAATCTAAAATTTTTCAAATTTCTAAATCACAAAAATTTTCGCATATCCTGAAAAATTCCATTCACCTTTCCAAAATTAAAAATTCGTAAATTACCAATATCTAAACTCTCAAATTCCTGAAACTAAGAAGTTTTCATTCAAAAACAGGCAATCTTTTCTCTATATCGTAATTTTCCCTATAAAAATCTAGAAAACTGTACACATAATTGTTCAAGATTCGATTATGCTCATTTTTTGTCAAATATTCAGTTACATTTAATTTACAATGCCGGTTTACATAGATTTATATGCATACGTAAATCTATATTTTACCAACAGTCCCATAAAAATAAATGTAATGTCAGTAATAAAAATGTTACCATAAAATGTTATCATGTTTATACCAAAAGCCTAATAGTACGATTAGAATAAAAGTTATTCATCATAGTGACATAATTTATCTGACTACCGGTCAGTGACCTGTCTATTTACAGAATTTGCATAGATTTAAATCCAAAAATCTAAATTCTGTCATCCACCATGTCACATCGATGTCATTAAATTCGGGGAATATTAAAAATATAATCATAATGAAAACATCTGAAAATTTGTACATCTGCCTCGATTCCGATCAAAGACAGACATGATCCGTTGGATTATTTACAAAAAGAATACACACAAGTTTCGAACGATTCGTCGAAAAGAACTAATACGGGCGTTAATATTTTGACAAGCGTGCGGACAAAGACGTTTAACGGTTAAACGAGTTGTTCTTCGTGAGATTCTTATCGACGAAACACCGAGGGCCAGAAAAATAAGCAACAAGACGAAAAAAAAAAGCGAAAGAGAGGGGCAAGACCGTGGCCTTTGTCACTCGGTCGCCCGTGAAAAACAATGACACATTATCCGTACCTCCTTGTCCCTACTTTACTGTTGAATCGAACAAAAGACAGTCGGTAGGGGGAATCACCTTCTTAGAACGGCCTTGAGAGCGAAAGAAAGTACCATGTGTTACTTGTTCAAGAAAAAAAAGAAAACTTTCGTTTAAACCGATCCTGAGGTGTCGACGAACACGCGCCAAAAAAGTGCTCCTTGACAAATAGTAAACAAAGTATGCGAGTGTTTTGGGAGAAACGCCGGCAAGTTCTTACACGAATTCCATCGATCCGTTTGAAAGCTCCGACATCAAAGAAAATTAGAAATTCTTTCCGAACGAAAAAATTTCACACTACAAATTTCGACATTGGCACGTGTTTTTAATCCAATACACATTTTAAACGTAACTGCAGAAAAATTTCAGGAAAAATCAACCTTGAAGAGGTTAAGGTTCTCAAACATTGTAGCAGAAAATTTCACTCGACGCACATACCACACATGACATCGACAAGAGAAATTATTGAACTGATCAAAAAATATTCGTTAGACTTTCGAAAATGTATAAATATGTACACACGTACACATATGCATACAAGATGCAAGCGGTTCATGGTCCTGGGAGCGAGGATCGAAGTACTTTTTTGCCAACACACGTCGAAACAGAGAAACCGGTCCACCAACGGCAGCGGATAGGTGGCAGTGTGTGCTTGCTAACTTCCGAATCGAATATTACCGTTCAAGCATGTAACGAACTGACAGCTTTTCTGCCGCACACCAATTAACCCCGAATTCTTCGCGAAACAAAACGGAACACACGAAAGAACAATCCGGCGTATGGTCCTCTGCTGAACAATCGCGAATAAATTCATAAAAAGTAACCGTGCATGCAACATACGTGTTGCACGACATTGCGATAGAAAGTGCAATATATTGGTTAACGTATCTATCTCCGCTTGACATATTTTCACTTATATTGATCCAAACCGGACGATGTAAATAGTAATACTAGATACATATCTAGATACAAATAATACTAGGTACGAATTTGAATTGAATAGGAAAATATTTGATAAAATGTCAAGTTATAACGATGTATGTATTAAAAAAAAAATTTGAAACGGTGATTTTGTATATAAAAAATAACTTTTATGCGCATTTTTTAGTTATTTTTATCGATAATCGGCGAGTGAGGTATTACGCGCGAAAAATTAACGACGAGAATTTTGGCGGCAAAATCGAAACGAAAAAGGACGCGTTCACGAACGAAGATACATATCGAACGTCTCGAGATTTATTTATAAACGGAAGCATATAATTGATCTACGAAGGCAGATTGCCAAAAAGAAATATACAACCTGATACAAATTGTTCAGAATCTCTGCAAAATATTCCTCATCGATATTTATACGCGAATAGACGTTAGAAATAGTTGAATGAGTCGCTAGACGAATGGTCGAAGAAAGCCGAATGATCAGACACTATTTTCACCTCAATTACCCGGCGTCGCGTTGTATGTATCTATCTTGAGAACGATCGAAAGCTTCACCCACGTAAACGATTTCGTTTCACGTTACAGTTTCTATTCGTGCCTATTTGTCGAAAAAAGAAGCTCTCTAGCGAACGAGCAACGATCACGCGAGTCACACTGCGGAACTATCATTTTGAACCGAGCAGAGACGGTAACGGTAAGAAACGAAAAAAAATGCACTGTACAAACCTGTCGGCCACTTCGTGTTGTAAGCCAAAAGAGTAATAGTATCCACTGTGGAACACACTTTGACACGAGTTCGAATCTCGCGCTAGAAACTGAACCGATATACGGAATAAAGGCGCGTCCCGCCTATTTTCTCTATGATTGAGATGCGGCTAAATCGGGTTCGATCGGTCTCGAACGTGGAACGAACTGTTTGATACACGTCACTGGAACGCACTTTCTTTCATCCGCGGACCACGGTAACTGTAATGCAAAAACTAACCGTGGAAAAATGCCGTGATGAAATATCCGTTCAGGCGATACAGCCGCCGGTACTACTGTCGTACGGCCATAAACCTTCTAGCCGTTTTCTTTTATTATCGAGACTGTTTAATAAAGATATACTACTGCCGCTATTGTATTTGACCAAGCAAAGAAAGAATTTCATTCTCGGCGCGATCTGTACGACAAACCGGTGGCTCGAACTCTGTCTCGTGCACGCGCACGGTGATCGGCGGCGACCCGTACTTTACTTTAAGGCCGGTTAGAGGCGACTAAACTAACTATTCGGCTTGTGCGCCTTCCATCTTCCGCAGGCATGCCCACCGCTGCGGGACCGGCGCCAGGACTGTGCCGTGCGCCTCGTCGCCCCACCCTAATTTCTCCGGGTACCGGCTACCTTCTACCAGCGCATTTATCTAACCTCCTATCGCACGATAATCGAGCTGATATTTAACCTCGCGAGAAACACTTATATTCTATACAAGCTGTCCCAAAAATTCTATTACTAGCGTGTGTACAAGCCGAAAAAGAATAATAACAGTTCATTATTGTATAGAGAAAAGTACTCTTACATTTTACAAGAGTACTTTTACATTGTAATATGTTAGCGGCATTTAAGCTAATTTTGTGTAAATAAATCAGGAGTGATTTAGTATATTGAAAAGTTTAAATATTGAAATCATGTTTTATGGGTGTTGCACATGATACTAGAATAAAAATTATGTATAAGTATAATTTCTTTGCTATAATATACTATAATAAAGATAATATTGTTATAATATTATTGGAAAATAATTGTTTTAGTTCGTAATCATAATTACTGATTTTTATGAAGTTATTGAGGTATTACTAAAGTAATTAATTTCGTAAATCCATATTTTGTACAAATTAACGAGAAATATGTAATTAATAGTATAATAACAGGTACACATCTTCACTTAATTAGATTAAATATAATTTTTATTAACATATTAATGATTATGAATTACTGAATAATATTTTTCCATATTCGACTCTGTTTTTGACAAAACTAGTTTAAAAATTCCAGTAAAATTTATTAGTGACAGAACTGATTTCAGAAGTATTTTTCATTAATTTAAAAATCAATGAATATTGTAAATCGATAAATTTGTATATTAATCCTGTAAAAATGAATTATCAGACATTATGTACCATTCACAGGATTGCGGAAACTACAAATATTTTATTGAATCTCCAAAATGAATTTTCTCAAAAACGAGGTTGTATATGAACAAATTTTACTTTCTTTTATTTATTCTTGTGGCAGCACTCGGCCGTTTGTACAATTTTTGAGACACCGTATATATCACTAGTATATCAGTAGATATTACGCTATTTACGAATAATCGCGTTATCACCGTATACAAGTATATCTACTCAATGTATCATGATACGATAAATCAATTGTAGAAACAAAAATTCTTCGCTGTTATAAAAATGTAATTAACTAGAATACTATATGTATAAATAAAGTTTATCAATTACAACTTACCTTTTACATGTACAAATGGGGGGTGATGACATGGAAGGATTAAGCGCCATTTTGTAAGAAATTATTTAAATGAATTATTGTGTAAATATGAATGAGAGTGATTACAGTTATTTATAATTTTTATAATATTAATAACATATATACACCAGCAATAAACTCTTATTGTCGTTTGAAATGATCTGTTAAATACAATTATTTATTTCTACAAAAATATCGATGTCACAATTGTGACTCTTTCAATTGCATTAAATATTGATCAGAAATTTTGGTCAACCTTTATTTTGGCATGGAACTCACACAAGTTTATAGGTCCTTACATCATTAATTAACCTCTGGCAATGTGGATCACGTTACAATCTAAGCTACAATCTTCCTTTCTTGTTATATCTGCTACAATGGCTACATTACAAAATATGCACACCTATGTTGATTTATAAAGAGAATTACCATATGGATTATTATCATTTCTAACACGAAATACCATATACCCTTCCATTAAACAGGTAGTGTTCTTTTGTGTAGTGCAGATACGTATGTAGTTTAGAGCATATATTACGGTTTGATGTACGCCTTTTCGCATGAGTTTGTCACGAGAGAAATGTGGAGGCCACATGTGGAGCAGGGTTGTGGTTGGCAACCTGTCGGAACCTGTACGAATTTAATACTATAACCAGTGGTGTAGTATTAAGAATACAAACGTTGATGACACTACTGTTATTCTACGAAATGCATGGTCCATTTAAGATCTAAATTATAGATAAATCTGACTTACTATTTACGTGCAATTTTATTTTGTATCATAGAACTAATCGTTCTCGTAAACTGTAAATATGGAGTTATATTTCCGGAGATTTGTACGTAATTCAGTAACAACTTCCTTTCAGTACCTACCTGTACGCGTCCAAGGCAACTGAAACAATTGTATTCCTGTCATTTTGCGTGCAATGTGTTTTACGCTCTTTTTAACTGGACTTACATAAACCTATGAGGTTTGCTGAAAGAATATGCAAGAGGAAACATGAATCTCTTGAGTTTCAGTATAATCCGTGACAAATTCAGAATCAAAAATAAATTGTGGTCGATGGTCCTAGACTATGATAATATTTTACTCGTACTAATGTGATGGTGCGTCGTAAATCAACGGTATTTTTATCTACCACAAGCGAGTTTTCAACGCATGTCGTATATATCTATTATTTCAAATTGTGAAGTCAACGGTGATAAAGTTTTTACATATACAGATAAACGTTGATTTATTCTCCGCATGATAAAAGGAGAAAGAGATGCTGCCATTTACTGAATTTTATTGGTCAATTTTTAAATTCGTGTATCCTCCAATTTTTTATTTCAGAAATTTGAAAATTTGGTTGGGGATTTAGAAATATGAAATTATTGGAGATTTAGGGGTTTGATAGTTTAAAAATTTAGAAAGTTAAATATCTTCGCATCCACAGCCTAAAAAGTTCTTAATCCAATTAAAAAATTGAATACCCTTCCAATATTTAAAATGTCAGTATCTACAAAGTAGTTCAATAAAATCCAAGATTGTCTTAAAAAAAGATTGGAACCAAGGTAACCGATAAGTTCGAATTTTATGGGTCATTATACTAAAAAAGTGGCGTTAAATAATCTACCATATCGTAAAATGTAAAAGACGAATCCATTATAAATACAAGCAAGAAATGTAATAACGGCACGTGTATGAAGACCTTCCATGAATAATTAACTGCCATTAAACGTTCATTTCTTTTTCGCGTTTCAAAATATTTCACAACATTGTTTCGCGTAATATATTCTAAATAAATAGCATTCAGTAATAAAATATAATTTTATTTGTCGGCCTTCGTCCGTCAAAAGGGTAATTTCTAGGATTCGCACGTTGTGTCGAGATATTACACCATACATGGTCATTGTATCTATTTCAGGCATGTATTTATTGACTGAGACTTTTACACAATGAACGCGTGTGTTCACGATGCCCGGGAAGGCTGCTCGTAATGTATGTATGTATGTACGTAGCCCTTGACACACAATATTGTGCAATTCTAAGCAGCACAGAAAATGCGGCTGATAGCGACACGTTACGTCACTGTCAGTATTAAGGGTTAGATTTATGGGAGGTTTTGATGAACCGAGATAACAGAGTTTCGCGTTATTATCATCTTCACTCGGATCCAGTGAAAAGTTTCAACGTTGTTTTATTTCAAGCACATCGTACTGATTAGAACTTCAACGCATTATCGTAATCATCCGTAAACTTTATGAGAACAACTCGTTGAACTGTTCTTAACCCAGAACTATCAACTACGAATATAATCTTCACGCGTTTTATCTTGGAAGTACGCTTGAGTAATATGTAATATATACTACAATACTTTGTCTTATTTCTGATGCCTAATCTCTTTAATCTCTCATATTAATGTCAAACATGAGCGATATAAGTATTGGAACTGTTACAGAAATTCTGTTTATCTATTCTGTTTATGAACGAAAGTGTTACAACTAATTGCTATCGAAGTGGTTTTGCTAAGGATATTTATGTACGGTATTGTTTTACAAAATTTTCAGTATTTGAGGAAATTTTTTTAACGGGGTATGGACTCGTCGTGCTACGGTACTGACGCAATACGTGTGGGGGCCGCGCCCGCGATACTCTTGCCATAATGTTACATATATTGCGAAAATTACGATGTTTTGTTCGAAACAACTTTCCGAATATTTGCTCGCGATGGTAATCGAAGCTACTGTGCAAATTTGAGCATCTGTCGCGATGTACTTCTAGAGATATTTGAGCTGAAACAGCGGCGTTGAGGACTACTTCTTGTCGCGTAGTATTGAGCGCTGCGGTTCAGGCGGCATCAACGCCTTAGTAACAGATTCGAGTTGTTCGCGTTAACTGTCACTAAATCAAATGTTCTTTTCGATGATCCAGTAATAGTTGCATCTTACTTTAATTTTAACACTTTGTCATGTCATTCATGTTTTCATGTTTAACACTAAAACTACCAAAACAGAATACATAATCTGTTAAGATGCTTTTCGTGAAATCTACCTTGATTTTCATCTAGACAAAGAATGAATACTTATACGATTTTATGTTTAGTTGTCTATTTACTTATTTTTCAACTTCATTTTTAATTTTAAATTAAGTTCTCATACACCGGTAGGTTTAGTGTTAAATTCGCATACAAATCCATATTAAAAATAGTATTATGTACTTGAAACTATAAATGAAATGAAACTTGAAATGTAGCAAAATATTGTGATTTGTTTAAAATAAAAATACCACTTAAAATTTTTACCTATGTGGTAGTTATTTGAATTATAATTTTGAATACGTTTCTGTTTTCAGTTATATTCTTGCGGTGTACTCCGGTTGATTTAATCTTTGCATTCTTGAGTGAAAATTCATACACTTTCTATTGCCAATATTTGATTTCATTTTGAACGTGTTGGAATTTAATGTTCGGTTAAAATTTGATATTGTGAATTATGAACTGAATTATCAGTTACAAAATTATTTTTTAATTAGAAAATTATAATTGACAATTCAATTAAAATTATAAGTTGAAATTGTAAATTATGTTGTTATTAAAATAAGCTATTAACATTGGTCCTGTTAACTATTATGTGCTTTCAAAAATTCATCCATTTTATGTTCCTAGTTCAATTCTGTTGTAATTTAATGTTTGTTGAAAATTTAACATTGTAAGTTACAAAATTAAACTAAATTTAATTATAAATTTCAGAATTGAGCTGCAAATTTAATTGTAAATTATAAAATTAATCTATGAATTACAAAATTATGCAATTGAATGTTAAGAATTATACTATTGTCAACAAAAATTGTTAATATTATTTCTAAAAAACTTTATTTGCTTTTTGTAAGAAAATTCATTTTTGTAACAAAATATTTCTATTAATTTTAATTGTAATTTAATATTATAAATTTGTAAATTGTAAAGCAGATTATAAATTTAAAAATTCAATTACACATTTGTAAGTTTAAAATTTAATTATAAATTAAATTGTAAATTATAAAATCATAATGTGTAAAAGCAAATTATGACACTGATAAGTCAAAATATTTATATTACTGTGAAAATTCATTATTTCAACATTTTATATTGCAAAAATTTTGAAGATGATTAGATATAAAAAGAATGCCAGAGGGCAAAATTAAATGAAATACAGCGATACAAATTATAAAATTCAGTAATTATAAAATTATCAAAATAACAAATTATAAGATTTATAAATTTTTGTATTAGTGTATTAGAAAAGTTGAATTACATATTTTTAAATATACTAATCATGATTTCTACAAACATATATTTTTATATGATCTTCTCTTACGTTACTATAATGATAATCTCTATAATTTACTAAAATTGCTGTTAACTCGACATATTAATAGTCCATAAATAAAAAAGAAATGTCTCAAAATTCTATTAAAGCCCATTTTATTACACTCATATAGTCGAATTGTAAAAATAAATGCTTATCATGTTTTGTGCAAATAGATATTCGTTATCACAAAAAGTACAAGTAAACATATTTAGTTCTCGATTTTTAAAGAATAGATATTAAAAGGTAATCGTAAATGTTAAAAACTTGTTACCACGACTGTCCCTGAGCACAATTTAATCATATTTGACGAGGGAACCAAGTTATTTATGCCTAGATACTAGAAACGAAAAAAGTTTCCGTAGTATCTCGTTATGAGGTCCCTTAAAACCGAAAAAGACCAAAGCCACGACCGATAAGCAGCTGCTGGAGGTCAGATAAGCCATTTAAAGATTTCTTTTTCGATCCACTTTTCGGTTCTCATTCTGAAATATGTTTCTTTACTCAACACGCACAGTGTTATATCTTTTTAAAGATACGTAAAAACTGTCGACAAAGTTGTTAATGTTGACTGAGGTTTAACACTGAATACCTCGATAAGAAAGTATAGAATTTTCTGTACTTAATGCAATTTTTTAGTTGTAATTGTAGGACATGTTTGGAACAGTTTATATAAAATTGTAGTTTTCGACTATTATATTATTAATAATTTAATACTCAATCATCGATAAGTCAAAAGATTAAAAGGAGTTTTAGAAAGGCTGGTACTGTTTTTACTATTTCTACCGCCATTTTGCGTATACCTATTTCGACCGAAAGGTGTCTTGACACCTTTGCAAAAATAATTGCCACTTGGGATTTCAAATTATCAAATGTAGATAACTTCAGGAATATTATTGATACATTGATATGTTTTTATTACAGATTATCAGATTGTAAATTCTAGCTTAACTCAATCTACAAAATATAAATATAGCGGTGTACTAAAATGTAATATGACAGGAAATAAGCGAATATCAAACTTAAGCTGCAACTCCTGTATTTTCCGTTACAACTGAAATCGGGATTAACGTAAAATAGTATATTGTATCAATTAAAATAAAGAATTCTTTATAAATAAAATTTGTACGTATTTAGCTGAAAAAATGGCAGCATCGATCAAAATTAATACCGTTATTTTGTAACTCTGTTTAGAGGGTCTCTGTTTACCTCTGTTTAACATTGTCGAGTTGAACGCGCGTCTAAGTGATCTTATTGACATTACAACTCACAGCTTTGTCAAAGTAGATTGAAAGTATGGCTTTGTTTAGACTGGGACCGCCTATAAGAAGGTGGTAAAGAGGCAGATCATCTTTGACAGTTCACACTTGGCTGGTTCGTACGGAAGCACCACGGCATTCCGCCTCTAAAGTCAGTTTGAAACTCGATAACTTTGAAAATCGATCCAGTTTCAGAGGTTGCGAAACATTTGCTTCGGAATCCTACGAAAAGCTAATCTCGCAGAAATCTGATTTTTCTGTCCATCTGATTCATCAATAGTTCGCGTGAGAAACAAATCCTAGTCATTTCATTATTTTTATACACACTCAACGATTTTTATATTTAAATTCTTCGATGATGATCATATAAGAACGTTAATATTTTTATTTGTTACACGTTAGAGAAAGTTTATTATAACATTAATAAAAATTAGCTAAATAGTTAAACACTGAAATACTGAAACAGTTAAATAATTAAGCGGTTAAATAAATTGATTTGTTACAAGTAATATTACAAACATTCGTTTACTATAATGAACAAAAGTAAGTTCGTTGAAAAAACTACTGCTGCTAAAGAACAGACTACAGTATTAATATAAAATTCGTGTCTTAATTTTTAACTTTTGTGATTTTGATATTGTAGTTTTGTAATGTCATAATCTTGTAACGTTACTAGTTTAAAATTTCAAAATTTCTTAATTTTGTTATTATAGAACAAATTTACCCTTCAAAAAGTACCCTACATGCAATTTAAGATTAAAAACAAATAGACGACGAAACAATATCTTGAAAAAAAGCAACAGATTCGAAGAGTAGTCAAATGTAATTTAAAAAGGAAAACTAGGCTAGGTTTGAGTAGTAAACCAAGAGCATTGGGTGAAAACGGCATAAAGTTGCGAAAAGTATTATCGATCAGGGATCTCTTCCCCGAAATTCCGGCGGTCAAGAGAAAATTGATCGTTCAGCTGGTCACGAAAGGATATTGAAAAAGTTAAACCGCGCCGACAAATCCATCAGGATCGTGTACCTTTTGCGATGGAACTATCTGCCGGTGCATCTTTTCGGGGCGCGGTGGTGCAAAGAGCCAAGAAAAAGAAAGAAAAAGAGGCAAGGAAAGAGAGAGAGGCAACTGGCCAGCAGGAGAAGTACATAGACAGGATAGGAACGGTTGATGGATTATTCGGAACGCGTCTTTGACAGTACCGTAACGACATTCCAAACAATTTTTCGTGCCCTTGTCGTCCTCTACGTATCGCGGAGAAAGTCGTTTTATTAATTTTAATTTGTGAAACGAACTATCGTGGTTATATTAATTGACAGGCGAGCTTTGTGAAAGGTGATGTATCATGTGTGGCAACGAGGGGACTTTGCTCTCCTTTTAATGGGACATGCGCTTGCGGTTTATAGTTGTTATTCGATTCTCATGGAATTTTTCTGTAATTTATCGGGGTAAATAGAATGCTGCGTATTAACGCTTGTGTGGGTAACTGGTTACTCCAGTTCCCGTTCAACCTTTAATGTTTTCCATTTTTACCTTAATTGAACCTAGGGTGTTCCACTTTTTTATCAAACATGTTTGATTTTATCGAAGTTACAAAATAAGGTAAAACCCTGTGTTATCATTCTAAAAAATGTTATTTTTACGAAAATAGTCGGTGAAACATCCTGTAGGATAAAATAATAAATTACGTTGAAAAGTTTCTTTTCTTAAATAAACTTGACAGTTTCTTAAGAAACTTTTCTTAGAACTTTCCTCAACTAGTTTCGACAAAAATTGACAGAATTTTTACTACGAAATTTTGAATAGTAAATCTGTCAAATTGTTCACTAAAAATGAATTTGGAGATAACGAAACCGTCCATTTAATCGAAAAGCACGATCGGTTTTGTATCGCGAGCATCATGTTCCGTGAACGGCTATCGGAGCTCGTATCGTCACTGGCTATCGAACTGTCGTTCGATCGGTGAGGAACCGAGTCACTTGGCACCGAACAATTTCGATTCTCTTCATTCATTAAACTGCGCTTGCTGCGAGTACACTGACTGACAGCAATAAGCGTCCTCAGCCACGGAAGATAGTGAAAGGTGGAGGTGGATGAGGACGAGAAGTATAGTGGGAGTTCAACCTGGTGGCCGCATGCGCGATTCAACACCCTCCACTTCTCTTTCTCCGTCCTTATTTCACGATGCTTTTTCCTCCATCGGCCTTTCTCTTCTCTCCTTCTTTCGCAACTCTTTCCGCCATCTCGTGTGAATAACCGAATGGCAGATGACCGCGCTCAAGCAAGGTCAACCGGCGTCTGCCTCCACCCAGGAGATTTGCCAGCCAGGTGACGTCATCGGATACGTCGATCTTGAACGAATTTGTTCAATAGCGTACATGAGACACGATTCTTTCAAATATAGCCACTCTTCATTCGGTCACTCCTCTGGGACCAAACAAAATCTGCGCAGATATAGTTTATCTGGGGACAATGTGGGAATCAAGGTATCGGTACATTTTTAGTTTCAAGGAGAATTGGGAGTGGGTTCAGAATTTGGGGATCTGTGCATATGCCAGGATAGAGATTTGGAGATGTAGAAATATGGGGATATATGCATTTGGGAATCTAGGTGTTTGGGAATTTAGGAATGTGGGAAATTTGGGATTTGGGGATCTAGGTATTTGGGTATTTAGGAATGTGGGAAATTAGGAATTTGGGGATCTAGGTATTTGGGAATTTAGGAATGTGGGAAATTAGGGAATTTTGTGGGAGATTTGGGAATTTTGAGGATTGGGACTCTAGGAATATGGGATTTAAAGATGGGGTCAATAAATTTAAGAATACAAGAAATGGAGATCTTAGGAATGTGGAGATTATAGAAGTTGGACATCTACGAATACTTGAATATAGGGATTTGAAGTTTAGAAATTTGGAGATGGACTTCTAAAGACTTGTAGATTTAGGGAACTAAGAATTTGGCAGTTTGAGGATTTGGGGATCCAGAAATTAGAGACCTTGGGATTTAGGAGTCTAGGTAATTTAGGAATTTGTGAATATAGGAATTCGGAATTCTAGGAAAGTGCGATTTAGAGATTTGGGTATTTAAAAATTGTTAATCTTGGGATTTGGAAATTTAGGAGTTTAGGGACTAAAAATTTAGGGATATAGGAAACAGTTCTAAGGACTTGAATATATAGAGATTTCGGAATGTAAAATTTGGATATTTAATAATCAAGGAATTTGAGGATGTAAAATATTTGACAATCTAAAAATTTGAGGATGTAGAAAATTTGAAAGTCTAAGATTTGAAATTTATCAATCAGAGAATTTGTTGATTCGATGGTTGAAAAGTACATATTATACTACATCAGAAAAGCGTCACATTGAATTAATATTTGTTATGTATTACATACCACACTACTCATGAAATAAATTAATACACAATTAATTTCATTATGTGCTTAAATGCATAAAACTCTTCCAGAGTAACTAAACTAAGTTTTTTTATATCAATGGTAGCTGTTCCAGACATCGACTCGTGTTATCTGACTTCGATTCGCTTACCTATTAGTGTGTCGAAATGTAAGTACCTTAACGGAATTAAGTCTAGTTTACATTGGTAGAGCAAATAGAGAAGTAAGACTAGCAGGAAAAATCCACTGGCTGTGTTCATGCGTATAAATTGTGTAAGTAGTTGTAAAGTGATACAGTTAGAAGAAAAGATAGGCAAGGTATTTGCAATAGTATACTCTACTGCCTGGCCATCGAATTACCACTATAAGTTTTCAGAATTTTTCAAGTTTTTCGTAAATATGGCCTGTTCGAATTGTAATTATATCATTCATTAGCTACCATGATTACTGTACGTAATATTAACAAATGTTAATATCTTGTATTTCCTTTGCTTTGGTCACAGCGGCATCTTTTGGAGTGCGTCACGATTGCGTCACGAATATGTCAAAAGTATCTAGTATTAATTTTGACCTAAGACAATTTTCCATATGACATAATTATAGCCATAAAAGAGAAATTTTACGTGGTCCTAATTCGTTGGCCAGGGACTGTCTTTATGCAGGTATCCCAAGAATAACACGGTACTTGAATTGGAAAAACACGAAGTTGCGAATATTACTGTAGGATCACTGACTAGGTAATATTCAATGTAATTAAGTTTATTGAGGAAAATGACTATCAAAATAGTATAAAACCCCATCCCGACTCACTCAGAAATGTACAGGCCAAACTGTGCCAGATACATCTTTTCGTCCGAGAATCAAACTTTCTTAAAATGAGCCAGAACCGCCAGAGAAACTGTCAAATCGTCACTTTTCAACCGTAGGCGACACACGGGGGGTCTGGAGAGCACAGCCACCCAGCGAGCAGAAAGCTTGTATACAGGGCCTCTCTTAAGTCCGACCCCATCCTTATGTTTCGGAAACATAACATAGTGCGACTTTGGAGAGACTCTGTAATAGGTGAATTGAGTGGAAAAGAAACTGGTTGTCGGAAAAACCTGGTTTGGATTAATAGGGACCGATTGACCGTGTTATTTGAGGGATGTCTGCAGTAATAACGGTGTTTCATACAATTGGATCGAGATATATTTTGATAATTGTTCTAGAAAACTCAGCGATATTTCTGAAATTTTTTATTGTTGTCATTTAAGAGATGGTAAAACTTACTTTGGAAGAAAGTTCGAAGTTTTACAGGTAGTAGCATTTTTCCTCGTTTTGGAAACTGGTGTAATAAACTAATAAAGCGGTGGTCAAATTACAGTTTAATAATAGCGTAGCCTTTTTCGTTTTACTAAGGGGTCCGTTATTGTTCACTGTGATGGCAGTTTATACGTATGTACGATTTTGGAATTTGAGAGTTTACAAATTTGAAAACTCGAAAACAGATATAAAGATACAAAAAGGGGATAATTAAGTGTACACATCCCCATCTAAATAAATCCTAAATTACACTCGAGTTTACCTCAATATCTATAAACAATCAATTAGTACAGCAATAACAGTTTTATTACAGCAAAGTTTGAACATTTTAATATGCCCAGACCATTCGATCCGTGCTACGATTTATATCGTAACGAAAGGTACGTTTGAAAACTCTTTTGTGAACAGTTGAAACGACCATACACATAATACGAGAAATATTGTAGGGACGTGAATTTTTGCTGGTCAGTTCATAGGAACTATGGGCACCTTTCTTATTGTTTGACCTAACGGTACAAGGTACTAAGGAGCACCCGCAATAAATTCCTTTACAACCTTGGGATTAGGTAATGGCGTCCACATTGTAGAGGCAAAGTCGTACCGGTTGAGTTTGCTTCTCTTACTGGTTAGTAAGTGTCTAACGCAAACTGAAATGTGCAACTTTCGTTTAAACGGTTCGCTTAACACCTCTTGTTCATAGAAACGGTTCTGCTAGAAACAAATAAATTCTTAGCGCTTGCGTGTCAATTCGTACACCTTTTGTTCCCCCTGTTTACTTTTGTTCTCGTTAGAAGACCTAGAACGGAGGAATTCCTAATGTTCTACTTAAACTTTACGTAAACTTTTTTCTAATAAACGTTATTTTTGTTCATTACGAACATTCGGATTACAGACATATCAAATCATGTAGGAATAATAAAATTTTCATAGAATAATTATACAATTTGATTTGACCTGGGATTTTAAAACAGTTTTAAGACAGTGCAAGTTAATTTGCGATACTAGTTTTAACACCTTGTCCTACAACGCGTCGTGACGCACAGTTCGAATGTCATAAACTAGATTCGTATTTTCAGTGCAATTGATTTTTCTTCAATTCTAATCAAGGCTGAATTTATCTAATATTTCAACTTTCTACAGTTGCCTTCACGTTGTAGCTAGCTATGAATGAACTATCCAGAAAATTGTAGGTTAAGGGATTAACTTACAATTTTCTAGACAATCATTCACAACTAATTGCAACCATGTGAAGACAAATAAAGAAAATTTAGTTAGGCACGTTTCCTTGATTATAACTAAAATTGAACCCAAAATCCAATTGTGGTGAAAATACGAGTCACATGTGAACTGAAGCGTGCGTCATGAGTGCGTCATGATATTGACAGGTTAATTTTCAATTTACAGACCTGCAGGTAGGATTACAATTATGTAAATTATGGTATAAATGTAATTTATTCTACTTAACACATGGACTACACTGAAACAGCTGAACATTACTACTTTCATTTGCAACAAATCTTATCAAATATTTTTCATTATGTTTGACTCTTTAAAAAGATAATTTATCACATCGGGAGAAAAATGGCTCTTAACTCCAGAAAGGTTGCCGATCTCCAGATTATGCTGTAATGCAATATTTTTCTTTATTAGTGGCTACTTTCTTGGTAATCGTAGTAATGATCGATCTGGATGATCTGCAATATTGCAATATTTTTCTTTATTAGTGCCTACTTTCTTGGTAATCGTAGCAATGATCGATCTGGATGATCTGCAACATTGCAAGGTCCCGTTACGATCGATATCTGTAGCAATATTCCGTCAGTGCAGTTTCGAATAAAGAAGTGGAAAGGGGTGAAATACTTTTGTATATCAAAGGAGAACAATGCTTCTCTCAGAATGAAATCCTTCATCGAATATGGCACTGTCATGCAAAATAATTCGAGCTTCAACTTGTAACTGATGTTACAATGTCTTCATTTTTAAGCAACTTCATTTTGTACTTTGAAGAACATTGTATACTGCATTTATCGTGCACGACGCCCCACATTGCTAATGCGATGTAATGCATTTCAGTGCTTCTGAAATTGTATCTTTTGTATAATACAAATTTTCTTTCTGTTTGACGTTTTTATTTGCTACTTTTTAATTATTGTATAACTTACTAATAATGATAGATGTTTGGATAATATTGCATATACTACCTTTATTGATCTGATCTTCCTGAAAATTATGACCAATATTATTTAAATACTCGTAAAATTAAATACTCTAAAATTTGTTTATAAAGCTCGATGCATACTGACATGAATATACAAGCTTGTAATTTTTATAAAACACCTGAGTCATTGCATGTAGTGTAATGAGAATGATTTACAAGTTTTAATAAGAACTTACTAACAGTTTTAATGAAAAAAAACTTAATAGACTTAAAAAAGAATTGTCAATGTTTTTCTATTTTTATAGACATACTATAATTATTTAAAGCATCTCAAGTACATTTTCAAAGAAAATTATTTTCAAATAATTCCGTACTATAAAATACAATGTAAAAACGAAAATTTTTACAAGTTTATTTAATCTTCATCTTCAATTTGAGAAAGTGATCGACGAGATGAAAGATAAATTTTGTGAATGTGTGAAGAAAGGCAACACTTGAAATAAGCGAAATTTACTTTGAACGATAAAACATTTTCTTGAAAGTCTAGCGAACACACCCCGCACAGATAAACGAATGCACGTGTCGCGAAAATTTACGAAGAAAAGAAATCGCTGCTAATCAAGCTTATCTCGGTGATATAATCAGTTACCTAACAAGAATTCCTCAATCGGTTCGAATAATTTCTGAAAATTCGAAGTGTTTATAAATTGTAGTCTGGTTTAGAATAATAAATGATTAATTTTATATTTAACGAATTTTATTAACTGAAAAATTTAATAAGACTATTCTAACAATCCTTGAAAAACCTAATTAAATAAATACCTACAATATGAATATTTTATTTTTTATTTCAAAGTTTATTTAATGGATAAATACGAATATCCCTTCGCAAAGTTTGACAAATTAATTTGTAACTAATTTAGTTACAAGTACCGTTAGATTACAATATATTTTATTTGAACTGACGATAAAAAAATAGATACTCGAAATAATATTTTAAGCCGTTATTGAAGTACCGTGATTTTAAAATGTAGATAATTTCTACAATTTCAATATCCTATTAGACATGTTATTTTTGGAACAACTTTCTGAGATGAATTCAAACATTAATACATATAAAATGTATATAAATGTATTCAAACTATATTATTTAATTTATAAAATAGATATAAATTTTAAATATAGTGAAGTCTTGTTATATTGAAAAAGACAACTGTATATAACAGTTTACATGTTTTTTTCCCAACTTTTCCATAGTCCCATCACGGCCATATAGAGAGACTGCGCTTCAAAAGCATTTGACTCCGTTGTGCATGATTGACAGGAGACATAACTGTAATCATAATATTTATCGAATATTCGATAATACGAAACGTCTTTAAACTGGTGCAGCGATAGTTGAAAAACAGTGTTTCGGATGATAAGGTTCAGCTAATCTCCGTACGAGATTATCTATATGTATCTAATACATATAGAAGGTTATCGCGATAACGATGTTAAGCTTCCTGTATAAACTTTAAAACTGAGCTTAACCGTCCGATTTATGTACATATATCTTTTCTTCGAATCTTAAGCTTGTTCGGTTACTGTCGATCTGTTTAATGTACTCACGTACGAGAAATCCTGTTTGATTTAGATAAAAACAAAAAATTTGTTTTACTTGGCGCCATGGGTCGTGTGAAGTTTTTCCAGTTTTTTCTTTATTACAAATATTGTTTGTCGATGTAACAAGAAGTTTGTGTAAATCTAACCTGCAAATTAATTGCAATTCTAAGTAAAAATTAAAATAGAACAATAACGACAGGGGTCGGCAACCTTTCTGGAGTTAAGAGACATTTCTTTCCCGATGTGATAAATTATCTTTTTAAAGAGTCAAACATAATGAAAAATATTTGATAAGATTTGTTGCAAATGAAAGTAGTAATGTTCAGCTGTTTCAGTGTAGTCCATGTGTTACGTAGAATAAATTACATTTATACCATAATTTACATAATTGTAATCCTACCTGCAGGTCTGTAAATTGAAAATTAATCTGTCAATATCATGACGCACTCATGACGCACGCTTCAGTTCACATGTGACTCGTATTTTCACCACAATTGAATTTTGGGTTCAATTTTAGTTATAATCAAGGAAACGTGCCTGACTAAATTTTCTTTATTTGTCTTCACATGGTTGCAATAATTAGTTGTGAATGATTATCTAGAAAATTGTAAGTTAATCCCTTAACCTACAATTTTCTGGATAGTTCATTCATAGCTAGCTACAACGTGAAGGCAACTGTAGAAAGTTGAAATATTAAATAAATTCAGCCTTGATTAGAATTGAAAAAAAATCAATTGCACTGAAAATACGAATCTAGTTTATGACATTCGAACTGTGCGTCACGACGCGTTGTAGGACAAGGTGTTAAAACTAGTATCGCAAATTAACTTGCACTGTCTTAAAACTGTTTTAAAATCCCAGGTCAAACCAAATTGTATAATTATTCTATGAAAATTTTATTATTATTTCTATATGATTTGATATGTCATTTGATATGTTCATCCAGATTGTATGAGCTATCGTTTATTTTAGTTTCGTTTCAATATATAAGTGGCCATTAAACCTCCATAAATCTTGGGATAATAAGAAAATTCCACATTTAAAAATCAACTAGTTTACTCGCAGATAGTTCAACGAACCGGTCTCAAATAATCCAAGCAGACGGCAAAGAAAATTTTTCCCCAAAACTCGTCCGTGGACTTGTTCAGCGGAGCGAAACTGGGCGTAGTAAGGCGGTTCGGATGTAAAGCAACGGGAAACCAAAAGAGAAAAAAAAAGCAAACGTTCATCCGAAGCCCGGAGATTCGACAAGTGTTCTCACTTAAGAAATCGCCGGAAAAATGAACGGAAGACAAAAACTGCCCGACTTGACCGCCATAAAAGTGTCAAGCCACGAATTGTCATTGTGGACACACGACACCGAGCTCTGGAAAAAGTCGGGGAAAATGGGAGAAAGATATGCACGGAGAGTCCCTAATTTTTTTGTTACGCCCTTGCGACCATATGTTTCGTCGTAAATCTCCAAATAATCGTTCCACGGCCCATTGAGATTCGATAACATTCCTCTGGTTACGCTCTTGACTAGCCGAGAATCAGGTACATAAATCAGTTCTGCTCGGAAAGTTGTAACCGTAAGAATACCGAGAGAAGGGCTTTTCGAATTTCGCAACGTTTCAGACTCCTTTATAGGGCGGCCAAAAACGAAGAGTAATGGGATTCTGCGGAGATCTTAAAATTTCACCGTGGGCCGGACACGTGGATAGGTAGAATCTGGGGCTTTTTCGTTTCTATAATAATGGCCGCTAATTAACCCTTCCTGTGATTTATCGCTTTCGTTTAATACGCTTTCGGTGTATCATTATCGGACTTGATACGAATTTTTCGTAATTTGCCATTTTGTTACACAGGATGTTCTTAAATTGGACGTCTAAATTATTTTTGATGCTGCTGTAGGAAAATGGTGAGCGAAATTGATTTCTACAGCGAAATTGATTCAAATCAATTTGGGTAATACGCTCAGAATACAACAGTGTCTAAACAAAATACGTACCTTCTAAATATTAATGTCCACATTACTCAATACTTTAGATTTTGTATATTCAAATATCATTGAAATATTTATTACTAAATTATTAACAAATATTACATAAAAACTTTATTTTTCCTCTTGCAATAGTTTTCAAGTTATACCATATTAGAACAGTTAACGTCCATTAACATCGGAAGCAGTAAATGACCGAGGATCTACTAAAAATTCTCCTTGTCAACTAATAGCACGGTAAGGTAATAAGGCAGCTATTAATAAAACAATGAGGATTATAATTCTTTTGTCGGTGGATGATTATCTCGTATCGAATTCCATTTCATCTATTTTGTAGTGGTTTCTGAGAAGAAAGGTTGCTGAATTCGATAACGAAATGGCCGAGGAGATCTGGTGCGCGTGTTCTCAGAAATACCTTTCTTTTTTCGACTATTTACCTTGGCCGCTTTCTATCGGTAGACAGGTAATACGCGGTACGTGGTAGACCAGGTAGTCGAAGATAAGGTAATTAAACATTCCGTAGGAATTTCATAGGTGCTTGACACCTCGGGTCTGGTCCTTAAGAGATTGTGGATTACCTTACTTTACTCGAATTCGTTTCGGGAACAATAAGTCTTCGGGGCCTACGAAAGTCTGATAACGACCGATAAAAAGGCTGTTGCCGAGAATTAAATTGCCACTTATCGATATAGCAAACTTTCCGTTTCTTTTACTATCCCTTCATTTTGGAAGAAAACTATGTATGTCATAACAGTCTTATGGTATTTGC
This sequence comes from Megachile ligniseca, assembly GCA_945859555.1. Taxonomy (NCBI): domain Eukaryota; kingdom Metazoa; phylum Arthropoda; class Insecta; order Hymenoptera; family Megachilidae; genus Megachile; species Megachile ligniseca. The sequence goes on from OX243792.1 coordinate 7,243,148, forward strand.
GAAATATTTTTATACATGTAAGATTAATATGCAAAGTATGAAATATATATAAGTGTTGTTAGTATAATGCAAGCAAATGGATGAAATACATATCATTAAAGTAATGCATAAAATTATATTGAACTATATAAAATTATTGCTAGTAAAATACATAACATTATGTACAGAATTAATGCATAAAATTATATTGAACTACATAAAATTATTTCTAGTAAAAACTATGATAACTTATATGTAAGTAGTTATTATTATTACACATATGTTATTCAAATATCTGTGTAATATGCATTACCTAACCTATTACAAGGTAAAACATAACCTATTTTATGTTACCCTGAAAATATTTTATAATAGGAAAAATATAGTACATACCCCTTATACGTTTTCACCTAATATTTAATGTACATAGATTTCAGTTGAATGATGTAACGATTAAAAAAGATGTCACGCTCAATATTTACCTTTTGCGAATGTTCTTAATGATAAGAAGAATTAAGGATTACTTCTAAAGACTTATTCACCGAGAATTTTTGCTCGTTTAAAATTATCAGTACGATAATTAACAGAGCAGAAAGATAATTAATGCTATTTTAGAATGTTGGATGTAATTGAATGAGTTTCAATTCTGGAATTATTGACTTTTTGATATTAAATATTGTTTCTTGCTTTATGTTCATTTGAGTAAACGTTGTGGGTATTATTTAGATTTATTGAATAATAGACGGTGTTACTTAGATTAATTTGCAGTCAAGTTTGCGACATGTGTTATCACAATAGTGTACTGATTATGTATTGTGTGCACGACAAACACATTTTCAATGAATACTTTTACTTAAAATTGAACTCTGTCTATCCGTTGATAAATGACAATTTTTTCAAAATTATTTAAATTTTCTTAAATAAAAGTAATTATATTATTAATGTTACAAATCATCGTTTTCAATAATAAGATATTTCAAATTATAAATAAATCATTAATTTACATGTTACACTTTCAATTACAACAAACAAGTTACATAACAGTTAAAAACAGTTAAGCTTCATTTTCATAAAATCGTATTTTTATTTCTCTAAACACGACAAATTATAATAAACTGAAACATGCAAAAATTTTTTATTTAAACAAAGAGAAAGTAATAGTATATCGTTAGAGAGAAGAATGTATCAAAAAGATTTATTCGTCACTTGCATGGGGTTCCATAGCAATGGATGGTAATAAAGTATCATCCATGCCGAATCACATCAAAGAGGTTTCTTGTTTCTTCCATTTCGATTACTATTATCTCTTTTTTTCCTCCCGTGCTTCTAATAAGGATCTCCGGGAACCACTTATTTTATTACAGAGCATTCGTACAGGATGGTACCACTTTGCTCCTTACGTTGACCTTCGTTCTATTAAGCCGTCAATGGTTTTGAAGCTTACCGTGGGTAAGTTTTCCTGGCATTTCGTTTCACGACGAGTGTTCTTTTGTTGCTCGCCGACACTTTTGAACAAATAATTTCACTAACCTATTCGATTGCTTTGGCGATATTTCATTCTTTTTCTTTTCCTTATTTTTTTTTTTTAATATTTTCCTCGACTCTCTTCTAAACTCATAAAACACATAACTAGCTCAACCTAACTGGATCAAATGTGAATTAGTGCATCATGTGTGGATGTTATCGAGGCAATATATCGCGAGTTTTCTGTATTTGTAAATTAATACAAATATATTTTAACACCAGCGTATTATACGATTTGTGAAATATTTTAATGTCGTTCTACTATCGTAAAGTGGAAAATAAAATACCTTTACATAACAGTCAATTAAATTAAATATTTTTCAAATCTAATTGAACTTGATCAAATGAAGTTTCATTTAGAGACGTTTTAGAAATAGTTATTATAGTAAGCAATAAGTGAGTAAATATTAGCTAATCGGTATCATTAATTTTTCACCGAAATTAGTGTACTTTTCATTCTGTTTTTCCATTTTTCTATTTTTCAAATTATTTTTCCTTCTGTTTTTCTATTCTTCAGACATAATTCTCATTCTGTTTTTCTTCTTTATTCTTCTCCTTTTCAGACTATTTTTCATTTAATACATCTTCTCCAAATATTTTCAACGAAATATAATATTCTACACACGATATACAGTAAAACAATTGCTACCAAATGGAGAAGATTTAGACCCTGAGAACGATCAGTTAAAAGAGACAAGCACATAATGAACGAGCAATGAACGATGGAAAAATTCAGAAGCTGTTGAGAGATAAGAAGTCATAGGCCACTATCACGTCCCATTTTTGATTCGGCTAATTAAGCAGTCATCAAAAGCTTTTATCTGGACGATGCACAATCTCATTCGACGCAAAGTTACGCACGATTTGATCAATCGCGAATACAACTCCACTCGTACGATCATGAATTGTGCTTGTGGTTATGAAATTAATCTAAAAAAACGAACTAAGTGTTACGATCACTCATTTATGAAACTTTGTTACTTTATAACTGATTCGTATATTTCATTTTGGATGGTTGGTTAAGTGTTTGAAATTTTCAAATTTATATATATCTGAATTATAATTATTCAGATTTTTGTATTTTTGAATGTCACGTCATAATGTTATGTACAGTAGTATCATGCTAGCTAATCAATTATATAATTACAATTTGGCTTTTTACGGAAAATGTGAAAAATTCTAAAAATTTAAGAAATTGAAGATGTGACATTCAAACGATCCAAGGTTAAATTGTTGCCACCATTTTATATCCCTTGATATCCCACAACTTTTCAAATATTTGTCCATATTTAAAGCCGTTTCCGAAATATAAGGGTCGGTCTTTGGATGTCCTCTATTTTTGCAGATATTTTCTAAATTTCTATTAATAATAATCGAGATTCAACTTTAACATTTTATTTTCAACTCAACCCTATCGTAACTCAGACATTTCTTAAAAATGAACACCCAGTGCTGGTAATATATTCAGAACAGTGACTTTGGTAACATATTTCAAGGCCATAAAAATCGACGAAGAATTACCAATTGTAAGATAAATTAGCTGACTTTAAAACTAAGCGAAAGATAAAAAATATCCCACATTTTTATATTTTTATCCTACATTTTCCTATTTATCTGTAAGAAATGTAATGTTCATTTTTACTTGTTATATCGACCTGTATATGTGACGACTTTAAATAATAAATCGTTCATTGCACAGCAAAATTTGTCAAACAAAAGTCTTTATACATATCGTGCAGGGTTGAATTTTCGAAATGTACGAGGACTTCCATAATCAGCGACACAATCGAAATCGGACGACCTTAAGACACATAAGTACCAGCGTCTGCGATCACGAGCAGTCATCTACACCAGACGATCTACATGATGCTTCGATATCTCAACGTTTAACTATCGAGATTCAAATATTGAACTTTTCAGCAACAGGTGGACGAAATTGTGTTTGAACGAAAGTGACGGCGACAGCGATAATCGACGGCTGTTTTAATTAACGTAATCTTCAAAAAACAATAATTCATGAGATACATGATAATATCGTGTAACCTACTTTTTCAAAACCACATTCCAGCTTTTTCGAGTATTTACATTGCGCCAGATAGGAAAACCCAAGGAGGCATTTCGTGTTCGGTATAATCATGCATTCAATTTCTAACTTAAAACTTTACACTCTGAAGTGTATATTCTGATAGTAGAGAATTGTTAAAATAGCACGTCGATGAAATAATAATTAATGTGAGTGACTTATTTCAAGTGAGACGATATATTCTTTTGTCAAGTACTTTAATTGTTATCAGAAACTGACTTTCGTAGAATTTGATGCGCAAACTAGATTTGATTTTTTTAGAAAGTCGGCTGGTGATTTGTACTAAGCCTTATACTTTGATGTGCAAGAGACGGATTATCAATTATTTCAGTTAAAAATTTAGAATTTTAATGTTTGTCATTTTCTAAATTTTTGAGATTCTATATTTTGTCATTTTTATGTTCACGAGCTTCTAAAATTTGGAGTTTTCTAATTTTCAAATTTTCTGACATTGATACTTTCCAATTTTCCAATTTTTCAGTTTTCTAGTTTCTCCAATTTTCCAATTTTCCAATTTTCTAGTTTTCGTTTTTTCAATTTTCCAATTTTCTAGTTTTTCGTTTTTTCAATTTTCTAATTTTCTAACTTTTCTACTTTTCAATTTTCCAAAATTCCAATTTCCGTTTTTTTTTTCAATTTTTCAATATTCCAACTTTTCTACTTTTCAATTTTCCAATTTTCCAATTTTTCTACTTTTCAATTTTCCAATTTTCCAATTTTCCATCTTTTCTACTTTTCAATTTTACAATTTTCCATCTTTTCTACTTTTCAATTTTCCAATTTCTCAATCATGTAATTTCCAATTTTTCAGTTTCCCAATTTTTTAATATTCTAATATTCTAATTTTCTAGTGTTTTCTAATTTATTAAATTCCCTTCTTCCTATATTTCCAAACAGTTTGAACGATCCGATTACTAAATTACCAAAATTCTATATTATCAAATTCCCAAATCATTATATTTCTAAAAACTCCACCGTTTGTAAACGTAGTTTATAATCGATCATAGTTTAATTATTACAAAACGTTTCGTCATTTAAAACGTAGTGTCTCTTTCGAAATGAACCCCGACACATTAAAATCAATGATAGATCGCAAATTTTGATTTCAATTTAATCTACAACTTACGAGGACTGTTCAAGATTTGATATGACAAAGATTATCAATTCTTCGAACTGTCAAACTGATAATCATTTGTTACGCCCAATAATTGATCAAACTTGCTAATATTTGATAGTAACTAAACAATTACCCCTTTGAGGTCGTATTAAGTTTAAACATAAGTATAATGCTGGTCGGAGTTAATTATCGAACGAACAGTAATACAAGATTATGAAGAAAAAACAAAATTTATTAATCCCTTTTTAAACTGTAGATACAAATAATATGTTTTAACCTTATGTAACTAGTTGGTCCACATACCAGACATATCACGCGAATTTAAATGTATATTTAAAATTTCGAGTACCCTCTGTAATCATGCAGGTAGTCATATTACTATCCTGATAATGAACTGTGGTGAGCCATTAAGGGCCGTGCGTTTACGTTAGGCTCGAGTATCGATAGCGTCAGGTGAAATTTGAATGCCACAGAAAATGTCTGCCTACTCAAAGACTAGTTTACAACTCTACACATTATCTGAGCTGAAAAGAATTACAGATATTTGGGGACATGAACTATGTTCATTTAATATGATATTAACATGTGTTAATGTTATGTACAGTAGTATCATTATAGCTAATAAATTATATAATTACAATTTGAATAGGCAATTTCTGAAAAATTCTGAAAAATTGGTAATTCGAAGGCCAGTAGCTTTTGATGGAGGTCTCTGTAACATCTCCGAGTACATATTTTCGTTTTCTTCTATTTTACTATAGCTGGAAATTTTGTTGTTGTATATCACTATCAGAGTCACTAAAATATTTTCAAACATTTGATCACTTTCTATGTCAGGATTCAAACTCTTAAAGCTGCTTTCAATTTCAGGACACACTTCTTTCGGTAACTTTCTTTTCGCCATTTCAGAGTATTATTTTCACAACATTTTATGAAGAGAAAATTACACTTGAATTTATATAATATTATTTCGAATTGTATATATTTTCGAAGCTTGCTTAGTATAAGAGTAACGTGGCTTTTTGCCTCGGTGGTTGAGAGTAAACACAGGGTGAAAACGAGAATAATATTTTCGTAGTATTATGGAAGAGGAATAACAATTGTACACGTTTGAAGAAATGCGAAATGAGTCTCTTTATCAGAAATACTCGCGATGAGTGGATGTTAATCCTGATAAGTATATCAGAAAATCAAAAGTAGGACACGTGCAACTGCTCTTTAAATTTTTCTTCGCTAAAGGGTAAATTTCGGATAATTATGTACAATCTGCTGATATATCATTGAGATGTTGGTCTTTCCAGATAACAGATTATTATTGATTTCTCCATGATATGATAAGAATATCGATAATTATTATACAATTTTTATTACAAATCTATTGAGTTAAAATATGTAAGATTTACAGAATATTGGGGTGAATAAGAGTAAGTGAACAAATTATTACTTACTTTTATTATGAGATAAATAATTATCTTTTTGTTTTATTCAAATTTCTTTTTCCTTCTAAATTTCTACATTTCTATATTTTCAATTTTCAATTTTCAATATTTTTAAATTTACAAATCTCTAGATTCTCTAATTTTTAAATCTTGAATTTAAAAAATTTTTAAATTTCTAAATGTTCAATATTCTAAATTTTCAAATTTCTAAATTTTCAACCTCCTAAATTTCTGAACTTCTAAATCTTTCAACTCTATCAAATTCAAATAAAAAATGTTAAATTTACAAATTTCCATATCTTCAATCACCTAAATTTTCACATTTTTTTTACAACCTTTTACATTTCTAAATTTCTAAACCTTTACTCTTCTAAATTTTCAAGTTTTCAAATTTCCGAATTCTAAAATTTCCAAATTTCCAACTTTTATTAAGCTGGATAATTAAACCCATCCTAGATAAAAATCTTAATTATACCAACCGTAAATCACTCGTATTATATTTATTTTGTAATATTCGATTTGTACATATTGAAAAAAATCGACATAAATCGTATTTTATTCCAATACATAAATTTTTGTATTTATTGTATATTATTAAAAATCAACAAGTGTCACATAAAAGGAATCTATTACAAAGTTATTAAACTATTTCGAGTTTAACACGAACCTCAACATTTAATGTTCACAGCAGCACGTGTTAAAATGTCCGCCATTTAGCCATAATTCAGTAAAATACTTGTCGTACACTATCGTCATTTACTACTAATTCGTTAATTTTAGCCTATTCTTATCATAGAAGCCAACGAATCTATGACTTGTTTATCTTCGTTACTATTATGCAATTATTACTTAAATTTCAAATGAGGCAATCTTGTCACTATGTTCTAGATAGCGAATTATATTTAGAACTCATGTATGCTCTGTTACTAATGATTCAGCATTACCTAAAATTTCGTGAATGAAATCTCTTTCTTCACAACCTTTTTATGTGGAGATTCTGGTTTCACAAATTCAAAAAACTTTTGTTTCGCTGTTGAAATATTTACGAAAATTAACCATCAGAGGATTGATGAATGGATTTATAATAAAGGAGCTATAAAACTCACTGATTCATTCAGATTCATGAATTGTAAACCTTTTAATATTCTTTAACTTAAACTATTTTAATTTTAATATTCTTAATATTCTTAGTATTTTTTAATATTCTTTAATTGCAAACTTTTTTAATTTTTTAATATTTTGTAATATTCTTTTTTTGTACTTTACAATCGTTATTGTTTAAAAATATGAAAATTATGCAAACGTCTTTCATCGTTCATCTCCGCGAAAAATTGCAGGATCGAAAACACGTGAAATAAACGGAATGCAAATTATTCCACAAGAACACTCATTTTTTAAAGTCTAAGAAGCGATGAAAATACGTGTGATTCATTCCCAGAACCTGACGTTGAAAAAGAATCCGATTATGATAATTTCTCATTCACTACATACATTACACTCTTTAATTTGCATACTACTGTCAAAAATAGAAGTCTTTTTCGTTAACATATTTAGCGAAGTGTCATTGCATTCCACCTTTCTACGTCTCAAATATAAATGTGAACGGAGTTAAACGAGAAGACAATAAAAAAATTAATTTACGGTTACTATTCATTATATAAACCGTGGGGACAATTTTTGGAAATTAGAGATTTTTTAAATTTCTTAATTTTTTATTTTTTATGTTCACAAATTACCAAAATTCATTGTTTCTGAATTTCAAATCTGTAATTCCAAATTTAAAAAATTATATGGTTATATTGAAATTTGTATATTTGTAAACTTATATACATAACATTCTATATTTCTGTAGCACTAACGTTCTCAACACCTTAATTTTCAAATTAGAAAAATTGGAAAATTGGAAAATTGAAGAATTGAAGAATTGTAGAATTGAAGAATTGAAGAATTGAAGAATTGAAGAATTGAAGAATTGAAGAATTGAAGAATTGAAGAATTGAAGAATTGAAGAATTGAAGAATTGAAGAATTGAAGAATTGAAGAATTGAAGAATTGAAGAATTGAAGAATTGAAAAATTGTAGAATTGAAGAATTGAAAATTGAAGAATTGAAAAATTGAAGAATTGAAGAATTGAAAAATTGAAAAATTGAAGGATTTAAAAATTGAAGAATTGAAAAATTGAAAAATTGAAAAATTGACAAATAGAAGAATTGAACGATTGAAAAATTGAAAAATAAAAAATTGTCAATAATTAGTAAATTGTAAATTATAAGTCTCACATTTGGAAACTTTACGAATTCGATATTTACTGTTTAAAACATTTGATATTTCCAAATTTCCGAATTTTCACAACAATCCAAATTGAAATGCTCTTAAATATCTCACAATAACAAAAAATGGATTTGCTCTTTTCGAATAAACTTATAAGCAACAAATTTTAAAACATATTGATCTCTAAAATTATTTCATTTCGTTTTAAATTCACAAGATTACGTATTCGCAATTCTGTCGTAAGGGCAGCGATACACGATATATTAGGTCATCTCATAAATAATGTCGTCACTCATCTGAAATAAGGCAAACGAGTAGATAAACTATCATCTATTTTAAATATTTAAATGAACAGCAGACGATAACTGCTTATATTAATATACAATAATTTGTTACAGTGTAGAAAACGCATGTTGTTACCGAATTCATACAGGGTGTAATAAAAAGAACCGGGAATCTAATTCACTCAAGACGGTTTAATTTTTGAAAACAATTTTGAACGCGAAAGTAGCAAGAATTGATAAGAAGTATTTGATATCTGAAACTCGGAGTTCACGTAACTGGTCTTTCAAGGTTATTTTTTTAAAAGAAATTATATATTTCTGAGTATGTTACATGTGACCAATTATAACCCATTATAATTCAAAATAACCTATTTTTCATAATTAAGTACTCTTTCTAATCTAACATCAGAATCCACAGATGTCAACCCACGAGTTAGTGACCCAAAGAAGCTCTATCCACCGAGACTTCCAGTTACATTTCGGCGAATGAGAATAATGACAATAACTGCAGCAATTCGCATTATCGAGACGTTTGCCTGTCATTTTCGCCTAATTGGCTCGAGCCCATACCGCCGAAAATACGTGTGAGGTGTCCATTTTTCTATTCTGACCAATTGGGCCCGTAGTCCTTCCAAACACCTGGGTCAGCCTCCTACGCGCCAATTCCTGGGTTGACTACGGTATGTACTGTAGACAACCCTGTTCCTGGCACGTAGGTTGAGTCAGGCTTAAGGGACACCTACCCCACCTTGAACAGTCCCAATGTGACACTGACGTTCGAACCACTTGAAACGTTTGCCTGTCCTTGTTCTTTAACTCAATTATGACCAATACCGCCGGAAATACGTGTGAGGTATTTTTCTATTCTGACCAATTCCGTAGCTCTTCTAAATACATCAGCCTCTTCAACTGACATCGGTCCTTTTCTCTGTATTGTTCCACGTGTCAGCTATTGCAAGTTTTAATTCATTCGAATATGTACGATTCTTCTAACCTTGATTACGTCTTTTATTAACATAACCGACAGTGGCACATTTGAACCTGTTTGTTTCACAACATACCTTTGTCTCTAATACGAAAATTACTTCTTCTCGTTTTCAAAACAAGTCTAGCCGTCTATTTTATTGTAGCTCTTCTAAATACCCAGGTCAGCCTCTTCATGTAGATATGAATTAATTGAAAAAATCGTTCGTATATTCCCCATTTTTCCATGGAATCCACACGAGAAAAACGTGTAGGAATACAATGTTATTTTCCAGCTTAATGTGCAGATTTATGAAGCGATTAAATGAAAATTAATAAAATTGCAAAGTCTCAGATGAATAATTACTACTACTATAATTACTTAATTTACAAAATCATAAATGATACACATAGAATTTCAGCAACTTGGGACACGCTATACATGACGATGCCTGATCACAAATAACGAAAATCATTTCGGCGAAAATTAAAAGCAGAAAGGCGACAAAAGCAAGCCGCCGGAAGTCGCCACATGATAGAGATTTCACAATGAGCGCGAAATAGATAAACGTTTTGTGAGTCAGGGAAATGAGGTTATAACCCAAACTAAATTAGCTTAATTAGAGACGTTGGAGAACATTGATATTGCCCTCCTACTCATTTTAAATTAAATTGGAATTCTAATCATATCTAAATTAACTGTTTAACCGAGGAAAGTTTCGGCAATGGTCTGCTAATTATTCAGCGTGAAAGTTTGTTGAAAATACTTGGTTAGTAGGAGATTATAAATAAAGATGTTTGATAAATGAAATATAGCGTAAGAAGAGTGACATGTGAACAAACATAGAGTTAATTATGTTAATTGTGATTAAGAGTAAATTGATAAACAATATTACTATTGAAAATAAAAAAATAAAGTTATGATTAAAAATAAAGAAGGGAGTAAATAAATAAAATTAAATGTAAGAATAAAGTTAATAAATGAAGACACCATTCAAGTTAGAAGAAGGTTAATAAATATAGTTACCGTTAAAAAATAGGAAGAAAGTTAATAAATAAAATTGCTATTAAAAATAATAGCAGAGTTAATAAATAAAGTTACAATTAAAAATAGGAGGAAAATTAATAAAGTTACGATTGAAAGTACAGTGTTCATTATTTCATATTTGTCCAACGACAAAGTTAATTATATTTTATACGAATATAAATAACATTTAGTTCAACTTTTATACAAATGTAAATTACATATTTCATACGAATATGATTTACATTTAATTCAGTTACCGTAACCTACGATTCTTTTTACACTTGTGTCAGTCAAAAACGCCTATGAAGAAGAACAATTAATTCCACCTGAAAAATTAACACAAATAACACTCAAATAATAAATACACGTTACATTTAGCAATTCTTGAATAAGCTAGAATTAAATATACTTCAACCGCAATAAAAATACAAATCATAGACATCACATTTTAACCATAGGGCGCGTCCCAGGTGTAACACGATATTATAAAACAGGGGGTTCACCAAAATAAAAAGGGGGTTCAATAAAAATCTATTTCTTAATGGGTTAATAAAGTAATCGGAGACCAGGTCACTATTTAACATTGCATTTCCTTTGAACAGGTAATCCTGCAATTTAACAGGTAGAAAGTAGCCCCTTTGTGTACGAAACTACCGCCCCTCTTTATTCAAACTAGCGGAAAGAACTGAACTTTTATTTGTTAGAACCATTTACTCTCGTATGCAGCTGCCGTGTATTTCTAATAGGTAAGTGAAGCATAAATCGGAACCTAATCTTAGAGAGTAATAAAATTATCGAGTGGAAATTCCAGAGTGGACGAATAATAGAGAGGTAAAGAACGGTGTCCATATAACTGCAGTACTGCTCCTTTGCTTCTAAAACGACAATGCAGAGAGAAATTTTATTGGAAAAAATTACAGTAAACGAAAGATCACGTGCATGTGTTGTAAAGGTTTTTTGAGCAAAAACGACAATGCAGAGAGAAATTTTATTGGAAAAAATTACAGTAAACGAAAGATCACGTGCATGTGTTGTAAAGGTTTTTTGAGCATTTTATGGTTATGTGCAATATTCAAACGCAATATTAAACGTTAACGCAATTCCCTGATACATTGTAATAATGTAAACAGTAAACATAGTTGCTTCAGATTCGACCTCTCCTGAACTTAGCTTCACTGAATTTTTACTTGCAATTAACATGTTATGAAATGCGCATTAATTAATAAAAATTGTCAAGATTGTATAATACGCAGATGCAGGCACGTGGATTTACGAAACTAGCATATTTCCGCTAGTCATCGAAATTTTATCGGAATATTTTTACAGCCCGTTGCCATTTTGAACTTTTAGTCACATTCGTTATAAATTATGTTTATTTTAAGTCTTATTAAATATCTACAATTTTTTAATCGATTAATTGATCGCAGACAGTTTTGATGTTTCCGTTGAATGAGTTGCTTGATCATTAAGGATTCTGTTACTTATATTGCAATAAATCAACAACAATACGTATTACGTATTAATAACGTAGGACTGCCATTTTTCACCTTTTTTTACATTTTTCGGCCTGTTCAAATTGTAATGATATAATTTATTAGCTGCTAACATGACACTACTACTACTGTACATAACATTATTAGCACTACATAGCATTATTAACATTATACATGGTATGTATAAAGACATTTGTTTAAAAAGTTTTGCTGTGCAATGAACGATTTATTATTTAAAGTCGTCACATATACAGCTTCTGAATATAACAAGTAAAAACGAACATTACATTATTTCTTGCAGATAAATAGGAAAATGTAGGATAAAAATATAAAAATGTGGGATATTTTTTATCTTTCGCTTAGTTTTAAAGTCAGCTAATTTATCTTACAATTGGTAATTCTTCGTCGATTTTTATGGCCTTGAAATATGTTACCAAAGTCACTGTTCTGAACATATTACCACCACTGGGTGTTCATTTTTAAGAAATGTCTGAGTTACGATAGGGTTGAGTTGGAAATAAAATGTTAAAGTTGAATCTCGATTATTATTAATAGAAATTTAGAAAATATCTGCAAATATAGAGGACATCCAAGGACCGACCCTTATATTTCGGAAACGGCTTTAAATATGGACAAATATTTGAAAAGTTGTGGGATATCAAGGGATATAAAATGGTGGCAATAATTTAACCTTGGATCGTTTGAATGTCACGTGAACGTTATTCATATATACAGATGGTCTATACATATATATAAATGTATTAATACAATAATATTATGTATAGTAAAATTAATCAAAATACGATTTGGAGGTTAAGTAGAAGTATTAGAAAATTAGGTATTAAAATGGTTTAACCTAAAAGGGAGGTATAATAATGAAAACAAAGGTATGATCATTTAAACAACCTATCAATAACGTTGATATAAAAATATATCACTTTCTAAGATTTTTCAGCGATTTTCTTTTTATCACTACTGTCATTTTCGTTGTAGATATCTTGTTGCGTGTGCTGAGTCGAATTCAGTGAACTAATTCATGTACTCCGTACGACCAATCAGTTATGAAATATTGTGGTAATAAGTTTACCTGTATGAAATTGCAGAATTGCGTGTTTCGTGGGAAATTCGTTAAATATGAAACTGCAATGATACAGAACTTGTGACAAAATGCTGTTCTAATTTTTCAGAATGTACTCCATGTTTGATGCAGTAATTTCCATAGTGTCTTTCAGGTTTTTAATTCTGTTAAGGTAATATTAACAGATTCATTTGAATACTGTAAGTAAAATGTAGTAAATTAGTAAATAATTAATAAAATATTAGTAAATAATTGCTAAAATATTATAATTAGTGAAAATCATTTAAATCATAATTTGTTTTATTTCACTTTCAATAAATAAACATAGTTGTCAGAAGAAAATCATTGTAAACGTTAGTATTAATCCAACAAAGATTAAATTTTTTTTTTAGTTCAGTCTAAAATTTAAATAATTTAACTGTAATTTATGTGTATACAGAAGATTAATTGAAAATTTCATTACGTATTAAAAATGCTCCATTAGATGTTCTTTAAAATAAAAAGCTAATGTAAACCTTTTTAATTAATAATGTATGCAAAATATGAATTGAATAGTTATAAGTTTATAATTAAAGACTAATACAAAACGAACTTTCTAATTAATAATGTATAGAAAACGTTATTAATTGAAAAGTCCGTTACATATTACTCTTAAATACTCTATTGAGTTAGGTGTTCATTGTTTAAAATTGAAAACAATGGCCTTTCTAGTTAAATCTCATGCTTTAATACTTTCATCGTTAGTTCGCTAAATACATATACTTGAATCCACAAAACGGGGATTGTAATTAAGAACGTGTTAAGTGTAGAAATACTTTTGTTGAAATTTCTGTGCACGTACGTACAAGCAGGGAGGAAATTGAACGTTGGGATGTAAAAATTATCACGATCGGAGGATGCAGTGTACTGGAGAATTAAAAGCATTAAATTGCACATTTAATCGCAATAAATGAGAGGCAAACGGTGAAAAGTGCAAAAATTGCAGGATACTTTAATTAGGTCGGAAGTAAATTAATAATAATGTTGGCTCTTCGATCTGTCAAGGGGATGATAATAACGCCCTTCATTTTTTTAACTTAACAATTATTATTTTTGCCAAAGAGATCACTAGATTTTAACAAATTGAAATAAATTTATTAGTAACCAGTTTAATATTTTGAATTATTGCAAAGGTCACAAATAATTAATATTTTGAAATGTTGCAAATAATTCATTCTTTTAAATATTACAAATATGCCAATATTTAATATTTACAAATTTTAATAATGTTAAAAATATTTATTATTTAAAAATATTACAAATATTACTAAATTTCTAAATTTCTGAATTTCTAAATTTCTAAATTTCTAAATTTCTAATTTTCTAATTTTCTAAATTTCTAAATTTCTCTTAACAAATTAAAATAACTACATTAGTGACTAATTTAATACTTTGAAATATTACAAATGTCACAAATGTTACAAATATTTAATTCTTTTAAATATAGCAAATATGCCAATATTTAATATTTAAAAAAATGTCAAATGTTATAAAGATTTAATATGATGCTTTAAATAAACCAAGGGTGAAAAGTGTAAAAAAATTTATTTATCATTTTGTTATTATAAGTATATAACAATGTAATTTATCATTACTTTGTTGTTATAAATTTGTAATTAATATTTGTAATATTTTTATATTTATAAAAATAAAAATTTTATATATTTGCAATATTTATAACTGTAATTTATAATTAATGTTTTGAATACAGTTTGATCTTCATTTTTTCTCTCTTAAATATTCGAAACCATAAGGGGTGAAATTTAATTTCCTCACTTCAGTTTATTATTTCAAACCTGTCAAATTAATTCCTGTTCTGTTACTTATTATTTTCATATTATCAATAGTTTGTTCCCCGCTCCTATAAGTCACATTCAAAGAAATTATGTTTCCTCCCGATTCTAGATAACGTAATTATAATTATTAATAAGTAAAAAGTGCAAGCTGTATCTTCGTATTATCTATAATATAATATTAAATAAAAAATGAAGGAAGCAAGCATTTGCAAGGATCATTTTAACTTGTAAGAAGCTTATCGTGGCAACAAAGAAAGAAAAATTAAGGGATGGATGATAGATAACCATTATCAAAAACAAAATTTATGCGTTCCGAAAGGTAGTTCCTTTTCGTTGGCCAAAAATGAGGGGAAAACTTAAAAAGGCTTCGGCTAGACAGCAATTAAGAGTCTTTATTAATTACCTAATTAAGTCCGTGGCAATCTTGATCCTGGACGCATCCTGTCGTGCTTCGTTAAAGGTCATGATGCGCGTGAGTGAAACCAAAGTAAGGACACGGTGTTTGGAAAAAAGGAGGGTGAAGGTACACGAGCTGGAACCCGAGGAGAACTTTAATATGCAGCATTTACTTTTAGCACCGGAAATATAGTACAGTAGTCTCGATATAAGCGAATCTCAGTTTCGAACTTTCGCTTATATCGTGTAGTTCATACGTCGATCGAATTTAGTGATATGTAGAAGAGTGAAGGTGTTCGAACCGAATGTAAACAAACAATAACAATCTTGATGCAAAAATAAAACCTTATTTTTCATTTTTTGCCTGTAAAACTTTTACCAATGTATTTGTGACGTTTTGCCGATTAAAATGAGACCAAACACGACGTAATTCGAAATATATTTATTTGTGATACAAGCGTTTCAATTGTTTATTGTGGTAAGATTCGCAGACGAGTGACACGTCGGGTACTTTCGTTCCTCTTCGGTGCCATTCGGATCACGTGACGAAACTCGTAGACTTCTACGACTGAAATGTTTAAATAAGTTATTACAAGTAAATATGTCACGATTAACGTCGTGTTTGGTCTTATTTTAATCAGGAAAATGGCACCATTATGATGGAGAAAGTTGTGTAAAAAAAGGAGTACAGATAAAAAAGTTAGCAATACAATAGTATTGTAAACAATATAACAGTTTGATTTTTACTGACTGTTTGATCTTTATTGACACTATAGTGTCTTTTTTCATTCTCTATCCTCTGTGTTCGAAACTTACAGTCAATTAAACTAGTAAATATAGTGCAAATTATACCGTGTTTGGTCTCGTTGTAATCAGAAAAATGTAACAAGTCTATTGGTAAAAAGTTCTTAACGAAAACATCAAGATTTGGAAATTGTCAAAATTTTTAAATTTGGAAAATTGATAATTTCAGTATTTGTTTAGGCTTTCGCTAATTTAGGAATTTGGGAGTTTGAAAATTTGAAATTTTAGGAAATTGAGAATTTGGAAATTCTTGAGTTCTGAACTTTAAAAATTTAAATATTTGAAAAAATTAAACATTGACCTTTCCAAATTTCTACATAATCAAACTTGCAAAAATTCCAAATTTTTAATACCAATGTTTTAATAAGAAAAATGTGAAAAATCTATTAGTAAGAGTTTGATAATATAAAGTTTTATATTTTCATTATTATTGCCTCACAAGTATACTGCGATATTTGCTCCACTGATGGAGATCATTCGTTCGTTTATATCGCATAGATCATTTTCGGAAAATTTCGAAAATATACTGTACATTCACCGAAAATAGCAGGTTTTGAATAATCGATGACGTACTTATTGAATATTAATTCGAACGTTCAGCGTAATGGATCATGAATCTTTTTATTTCTTTGAACCGATTAATTCGTGTTCACCATACAATTAAAGATTCCATTAGTCCACGTCGATATGTACGAACGCGTGCAATTTCGTTCGTAATAAGAACCGACATCGGAATGCTCGCCGGAAGGTAATTAACTTCCGCGTGACCAGGATGGAAAGAAAAAATTATAGGCTCCTTGCTGGTGGTTCATTTCTCTTGCAAAGAAATTAATTTAAATTATACTAGATGGTAATTTAGGAGTTACAAAATTACTACGTTCTCAATTTCTAGATTATCAAATTTTTTAAGTAGTGAAAGTTCTGAATTTGTACGTAATCAAATTACCAAACTTAAAATTTTGAAAATCTGAAATCTCTGTCTTTATACATTTTAATATTAAAAACACCTGATTCATCATTTTCAAATCTATTCACAAATCAACCTAGTTTTCAAACTGAACCTGAATAATTAGACTAATCTCTATGTATAATTAATCTCTAAAAATGAACAAATTTAGTCATTCAAAAATTTCAAATTACACTTACTTGAAAATTTCAAATGATACTTATTTGAAATTTTGATATGTATAAAAATTATTAAATGTATAAAATGAACTAAAAATTTCAAAGTTCGATTTCACGAGAATCGATATCGAAAGATTCGGTGGTAATTAAGTCCTACTCTATTTGTCCTGAAGACAAATGAAAAATTATCACGTTCCCTTCTTCTTCTTCGTAATAAACGAAACGATTTAAATCACGTTGTTTCGTATACGGTGGCTTGTTTCTCCTTTTCTTCGATTGGCCTCGAGACAGAATTTCTCGCGAAAAAACACTTTGAATGATCACTGTTTCGCGATGAATCACTA
This sequence comes from Megachile ligniseca, assembly GCA_945859555.1. NCBI lineage: Eukaryota > Metazoa > Arthropoda > Insecta > Hymenoptera > Megachilidae > Megachile > Megachile ligniseca. The sequence goes on from OX243792.1 coordinate 7,260,911, forward strand.
CATTCTGGTTTGGCAGGATGAATTGGAAAAAAATTCTTATGCGTCGATCAAACGTTATCCCGCGTTGCCAAAGTGTCGCTCGTTTCGTCGACCAATCGACAATTTGTGTGCACACGTGCCCAATAATACCGCCATGAAATTTCACTGATCATCAATCGTTGGCTACAAAATTACTTGTCACACAATTTCTTATTATTACTCAATAAACTCTAAATGATCAATACAATTTATTACAGAAATATACCGTTTATTTTGAAACTGGTTTTTTTTTTTTTTGTTTCCAGAAAGAGTTTAACATCAATTAAATATAAGTTATTTTATTATTTTTCTTTCGAGAAAGGTGAAGGTCAGTATATTAGTCAATTTAAAAATATAGGTTAATTATGTTCATTTAGTTACTTTGTTTCTATTATTTTTCATTATTTTATTTTAATTATTTTTCTTCATTTTATTTTAATTATTTTTATTTATTTTATTTATTTTGCCGAATTTGCAATATATAAAGAGGTTCTGCTACGAATTGTGTAAAAATGTGATTTCTATTTCTGGATTTTGTAAATTTTTAATTTGAAGACAGATAATTTTAAAAGCTCCCAAATGTAACAATTTCTTGTTTCCAAAATTTGGAAATTGTCTTGTCTCCAAAAGTTTCTCATGTTGGGGTCACAGTGTCAGTCAATGAAATCTTCATTTATTGAATTTCGCAATAAAAAATAAAGAACAACTTCTCAATAAAAAACGACAAATTAAATATCGGAAAAAAGTAATAGTTCCTTCAAATCAAGCAAATGATAACAATTTCAAATCAAGAATGATAACAATTTTGTGTATTCCGTAAAATAACGCCTTTTAACAAAGTTTGTGAAACACCCTGTAGGCTTAATATCATTTTACCTTGCGGTAATACGAAATCATTTAAAAAAGTACCTATACGAGATCAGTGCACACGTATTTTCCTCGCGGGCAGGGTGCAGTTCCTGAAGGGAGGTTGGGAAAACAAACGGGGTGCAAGAAGAGTAACAGAATGGAGAAACGCGATAGAAAACGTAGGAAGAAGAAAGAACTAGGGGGTTAGGGAAAAGATGGAAGAAAGAGGGAGTAGAAAGGGAGAGGCAGTTGTTCGGGGACGTACAGGTGTTGGTCTAGACTCTTTATACTCCCTGTAGCGTTAACAATAAGCAAGAAAGAGAGGTGAAGAAATAGCGAAAGAGGTGGGGAGGATGGAAAACAAGAATGGAGAGACGAAAAAAGAAGGAAGAAAGGAGTAAGAGAAGAAGGAGGAGGGAAAAGAGTGGCGCAATAGAGGCCAATGGGAAAAATGAGAAACTACGTTCGGTAGAATAAAACCAGTTCAAAATGCATTATGCCATTCTAAGGTTGAGCGCTCTTCCATCTCTATACAGGGAGGCATCACGAGGAAAGAATAAAGGATAAGGAATGAAAAGGAGAGACAGTCCTCGAGAGAGATAAAGAAAGGTCAAAGAAGGCGAGAGAAAGACGAGGGCTATCGTGTTGCTTCAAATTCTGATGAATATGAGCCGTTTATTTTGAAAGTGGGGCAAGACCATTTTTTAACAAATGAAGAAATTTACAGTTATAGGTATTTTTGTTTGGAAGCAATTTATAATGAAAATATCCGAATATTTGGGCGATGCGGGTGATTAACGGTGTTGGAAAGATTATTTTGGAAATGGTGTACTTTAGGTTGAAATTATTTCTAGCTGAATACTTTATCTGTGGTTGATTTTAATGATAGTGTGGAAAACTAGAAATTTTATATTGGTGGTGTAACCTCAATATCAATGAAGATCTAAGTTTCTAAGTTTCTAAGAAGAATGAAGTTTCTGAATTTCTGAATTTCTGAATTTCTGAATTTCTGAATTTCTGAATTTCTGAATTTCTGAATTTCTGAATTTCTGAATTTCTGAATTTCTGAATTTCTGAATTTCTGAATTTCTGAATTTCTGAATTTCTGAATTTCTGAATTTCTGAATTTCTGAATTTCTGAATTTCTGAATTTCTGAATTTCTGAATTTCTGAATTTCTGAATTTCTGAATTTCTGAATTTCTGAATTTCTGAATTTCTGAATTTCTGAATTTCTACATTTCTAAATTTTAAAATTCCCAAATTTCGGAATTTCAAAATATCTAAGTTTCCAAAATTCGAAATTTCTTAATTTTCAAATTTACAAAGTTTTTAATTCAATAGAACCCATAATCCCAACGTTAAAATCCTCTTTCCATTTGGAAAATGCAAATTCCCAAATCCCTAAATACTCAAATGTCACAATACTCAAATCCCTAAATCTCCAAATACTGAAATCTCTAAATTTCCAAATACTCAAATGTCTAAACCTTTAAATATTCAAATTCCCAAATTCCCAAATCTCCAAATCTCCAAATCTCCAAATCTCCAAATCTCCAAATCTCCAAATCTCCAAATCTCCAAATCTCCAAATCTCCAAATCTCCAAATCTCCAAATCTCTAAATCTCAAAATACTCAAGTGTCTGTATCTCTAAATCTCCAAATTTGCAAATACCCAAATGTCAAAATTTCCTAATCTCTAAATCTCTAAATACTCAAATATTTAAATTCCCAAATGTCTAAATCTCTAAATCTCCAAATTCCCAAATCTCCAAATACCCAAATTTCCAAATCTCTAAATCTCAAAATACTCAAATCTCTAAATCTCCAAATTCACAAATCTCCAAATACCCAAATTTCCAAATCTCTAAATCTCAAAATACTCAAATCTCTAAATCTCCAAATTCACAAATGTATAAATTTCCAAATCCTAAATCCCAAATCTCCAAATCTCCAAATCTCCAAATTTCCAAATCTCTAAATATCCAAATTCTCAAGTGTCTATAACTCTAAATCTCCAAATACTCAAATGTTAAAATTCCCAAATGTCTATATCTCTAAATTTCCAAATCTCTAAATATCCAAATTCCCAAATTTCTAAATACTCAAATTCCCAAATCTAAAAAATTTCCAAATACCGAAATGTCCAAATTTCCAAATCTCTATATCTCCAAACACTCAAATGTTTAAATTCCCAAATGTCTAAATCCCTAATCTCCAAAACCCCAAATTTCCAAATCTCCAAATACCCAAATTCCCAAATCTAAAAAAAAATCTAAAATTACACATACAGTATATAAATACCACTAAATCCTCATTTACGTTTTCCCAAATATCTGAATCGAAAAAATAATTAAAATGCAGTCGGTGACGCTACTCTCCCTAATTTGAAGCTGAGCTAAGGGAGGCGTACGTTGCACCCGAGCGTACGCTACGTGCAACGTATTTTTGCAGGACACGCGGACCAAGTTCGGTCGTTCTTTCGTCGGACTTTCCCTTTCTGGTCTCTGTCTTTCTTCCTCTCTTCTCTCCTCCCCGTTTTTTATCCTCCCGAGAACGCTGCCTCCTTCTTTTTTATTATTCTTGATCCTTTATTCTTGATTCTTTATTCGCCGTTGCGCGCTAGGCAAGCAGACGTTTGCTTGCTCACCGGCTGGATCACATGCGTTCATATTAAAGCGCAATATGCATTTCAAACTGGTTTTTCTTCGACTAACTCGAATATAATACTGTAAAGACTCTTTTTCACGACGAATCGATACAACGACGATGTGCAACAACCTTTTAATCAATTCGTTACTGGAAATGTTAGGGTGGTTATAATAACAAAAGAAACTTTCAGATTTATCGTATACTATATTTCTAGAGGGTGGGAAAAAAATTTGTTGTAAACCACCTTCATAGGGTGGTTATTATTTATAGCCATTATTATTATTTATAAGTAAATAATTTATAACTTTCGAGAGGATGCAAAAAAGAATTTCTTGTAAACCACCCTATTATGGCGGTTCACAACAAATTTTTTTTTCACCCTCTAGAAATTTAGTATACGGTGTTAAATCGTCTCAAAGTTATTTTTTGTTGTGAACCACCCTAGTAGGGTGGTTACTATTTATAAATAATAATAAGGGTTGTAAATAATAGCCACCCTAGGTGGTTCACAATAATTTTTTTCCCACCCTCTAGAAATTTAGTATACGGTGTTGTCTTCTCAAAATTTTTCTTGTTTTGAATAAATAATAACCACCCTATTGGGGTTGTTTACATATTATAATAGAATTATACCATTATGAAATTCAAGTTCGAAATTACAAAATAATGGAAATTTCAAAATTCACAAATTTAAAACCTTCAGAACTTCAAAAAGTAAAAATGTAAAAATTTCAAAATTTGAAACCTTGAAAATTTAAAATCTTCAAAATATAAAACCTTAAAAATTTTAAATCTTCAAAATATAAAACCTTCAAAATATAAAAATGTAAAAATGTAAAAATACAAAGCACAAAAATGAAAAAATTGGAAATTAAGATTATGAAAAAGTGATTATAGAATTTATTTGACGTATCTGTATGCAAAGGTAAAATAAAACGATCGTAAGTTGGACATTCGTCTCATGCATACTTGGTAACTATCAATAAAAGGAAGTTTATGTTAGGTTAGGTGTACACGACACATCGGTTTATTCAGCGATGCATGGCCACGTCGCGGACGCGTCTGGCCTCTTCGTGTTTCGTATGCAACCCTGCAATGCGTCGCATCATTTTGTCGAAAATAGAGGAGGAGAACACACGAAACAGAAGAGGAAGAAGGGGACGGAAGAACGTTCGTCGTGTGGATTAAGCAAAAGGCGACTGCATCTTCCGGAAGTTTCGGACAACTCGCACCGACGAGTCGTTAATCGAGTCGCTAAAAGGACGTTGGGGTTCTTGACCCTTCACCCTTTACCGCATCGTACGTTCTCTGTGACACCGGTTAAATTTTCATTTATTTTCCTGCAATCAAGGACTTCATATTTACTCAAAAATTAAGTAAATACTGAATTTTAACGTACGGAAATAAATAAACAATTTTATTTGAAAATGTAGTGTGGTATTCCTTTAAGTGAGGTTTCATTTTTAAGATAATGGATTTTGCTAAATGTTTTCAGTATTTATTTGTTTCTTCCTTTTTTCTTGCAATCATGTATTTAAATTACAATTTTTTATGCCTAAATAATTTTTTTCTACTTAAATCTAAATAAGTTTCCTTACACACAACAAATTTTTCTGTATTTAAATCTAGACAAGCTTTCTTACACCCAAAAAATTTATCAAGCTTTGAATCCAAATAAATTTTCTTACAGTTAAAAAATTTGTCTAGCTTCAAATTTAGACAAATTTTCTCATACCGAAAAAAGTTAGCAAGTTTTAAATCGAAATAAATTTTCTTGCACCCAAAAAATTTATCAAGCTTTGAATCCAAATAAATTTTCTTACACTTAAAAAATTTGTCTAGCTTTAAATTTAGACAAATTTTCTTATATTAAAGAAAATGATCAAGTTTTAAATCCAAATAAATTTGTTTACATTTAAGAAATTTATCAAGCTTTAAGTCCAAATAGATCTTACACCCAAAAAATGTATCAAACTTTAAATTCTAACATATTTTTTTATATCTAATTTTAAGTCGAAATAAATTTTTCTATACCCAAAAAACTTGTCTAGTCATAAATCCAAATAAATTTTCCTGCATCCAATAGACATATCTAGCTATAAATCTATTTTTCCTTGCATGCAAAATATTATCAAGTTTAAAATCGAGACAATTTGTCGGGATTAAAATTGAAACAAATTTTTGTATTATGTTCTGTAGGATTTCGGTGTTTCTCTTCAATTGCGTCTCGTTAATATGGAGTAACATAATCCTTTAACCCATTTACACCGATAAGCGGCTTATTTCACGCACGCATCCGACTTTTATAACGGAAGCGACTTACATATTCCGCGCAATTTAGGTGATCATTATCACGCGTAGCATTACCTTAAACACGTTTTTAAGCTGATTCTTATTTTTTACACAAATTCCGTAAACTTGTTAACATTCCATATCATATACATTAGACATTTTATCTTCGCGGTGCATCCGTATTTTCAAAAATATTCGCTCGTATTTTCAATTATGAACGAATTTGTATTCACTTGTCAGATTTTACGATTCTAGCAAAGTGTGCTTGAAAGGCGACAAAATGAACGATGTGATAAAAACACGCTTTTTCCTGGCTTTCATAGTCTTTAGATAATTGCATCCGAATTGTAAAATTAAAAAATTTTCAAATATCCAACTTTCGAAAACATGAAATTTCAAAATTTCGAAAATGCATTCGAACATACCTAGTTTTATAACTGAACGTTATTAAGGATAATTAAATCCACCCTAGATAAAAATCCTAATTAAACCGAATATAAATTTGATAACATTATTATTGAGTATACAGTTTTATGTAAGATATAAATAAAAACGAAAACTCGTAATAATCGTCCCTATCGTTTAAGTTTTAAAAGAAGAATTAACGGGGTTTCTTTGTCTACTTTTGTGCTAACGCACCTCTCTCGAACCCCGCCGTAATAAAAATAACCTTAAGAGCATTACTTTCCTGAGAAGTGAAGAGGGAATAAGGGAGAATGGCGTGAAACACTCGAAAGTCGTCGACTTTGGCACTTCGAAAACCCTTTGAAGGTGGTGGAACAGCTTTTGAGCTTAATACCATTTAACTTGCTGCCCCCTTTAATCGATCCCGCCTTTGGATTTCGAGTTGAAATCAATTCAGGACACTTTCGGACAAAACGAGCGAAGTTTACCACCCGAGTTTGAGAGCTCCTTTTTGCTAATTAAGGGTGTTGGTATAATGACGCCAGATAAAATGCTTCGACAATCTTTTAGAAAATCAGTTTTTTATGAAGATTCGGGTGTTTCGTGATAAAAAGATTTTTATCATTTTCAAGATTAGCAATTTACTGTGGCCTACAATGATTTTAAGAGTAGATTTACGAACTTAGATTGAATTTTTAAAAATAATTTATATATAAATGTAACGAATTATTCCCTGTTCGCCATAAAAATTGAAAAACTTCTTTCCTGACGTACAAAACCGGTACTTGTTTTTATCAAATGCTACATTTTCCCATGTCACAAGATAAAATATCTTAATTATTCAATATACAAATTCATTTCTCATTCATAAATGTCTTCCTTAACTTTTTCGATAACAATTTGAAAAACTTCTTTCCTGACGTACAAAGCTGTTTACTGGTTTTTATCAAACGCTACATGTAACAACATAAAATTAACTATTCGAGATAAAAATTCATTCATAATTATCTTTCCCTGCAACAATTCAAAAGTTCTTCAGTTACAAAGTTATTTGTATACATTGAAGAATCTATCCGTGCCATCAAATAAAATTCCAAACTATTCGAGATAAAAATTCCTCTGTCATAATTAGCTTATCTTAAAAATTTACACCTACAAAGTTACTTGTATACATTAAAGCGTACCATCAAATAAATTAAAATAAAGTTCATAATTATCCACCATGAAAATTCATTTCACTTTCATAAATATCTCTTATCTTTCCCTGCAACACTAAGACGTTCTTTGTCCACAAAGCCGGAAATTAATTGCACTCATCGAATAAGTGGCCTAAAATAAAATTATTCAAGATAAAAATTGTTCGTTCATAAATATTCTTATTTGAAATATATCCGAGACAACGTGCAAGATTGCAATGCGAATAAGACGTTGAATGTGAATTGAACGTTTCATTAAAAAGAAAATGCGCTGGGGGTTTGCCCACCTCCTGATGAGCATCAACAGGAAGCACGAACGGCATGAAGGAGCGATCGAAGACCCATCCGGTAGTCGGCGATTTGGAACGATGCAACGAATGCAAGTACGTTGTTCACGTGAAGGAAGGAAGAAAAAAAGGAGAGAGAGCAAGATGAGGAGACCCCAACCCCGGCAAATTCGAAAACGGCGTGCACCGTGTAACTTTCCCACTGTTCGGCGCGAGGAGAACGACGTATGGCTTAGGGTAGACGCGCGAATACGGTGCCCTTCGTCGCGACGAATTGAAAGAAAGGAGACCCTAAAAAAAACTGGTTCTTTATTTTCCCTCGTGGGTCCAGCAGCACCTGGCCCGCCGGTTCGTGCTCCTTTAGGAACTACAGGGACCTTCGATCGAATCTTGAATTTCTTCGCCGAGCGGCGGTGCTCTAACAACGTTGAGCGCCGATTAGGTTAACCATAGATTTACGGAATCCCGAGAAATCACATTTTGATATTCGATCATTCGTAAATTTTACCCTTTGCACTTGGAGATTTTTATTGACCTTCAAATGTACTTTATGGGGCGACAACCAAGTGGGTCTTCAAATTTTTTATTTGACAATTTTGACATTTGGTATTTCTGGAAATTTGGGGATTTTGATATTTGATAATTTGACCCATTGCATTGGGAGATTTTTATTGACATTCAAATGCTTCTGGGGGACAACCAAGTGCACAGGGTCTTCAAATTTTTGATTTGACAATTTTTGTAATTTTAAGATTTGGTATTTCTGGAAATTTAGGGGATTTTGATATTTGATAATTTAACCCATTGCATTGGGAGATTTTTATTGACATTCAAATGCTTCTGGGGGACAACCAAGTGCACAGGGTCTTCAAATTTTTTATTTGACAATTTTTGTAATTTTGACATTTGGTATTTCTGGAAATTTGGGGATTTTGATTTTTGATAATTTGACCCATTGCATTGGGAGATTTTTATTGACATTCAAATGCTTCTGGGGGACAACCAAGTGCACAGGGTCTTCAAATTTTTGATTTGACAATTTTTGTAATTTTAAGATTTGGTATTTCTGGAAATTTGGGGATTTTGATATTTGATAATTTGACCCATTGCATTGGGAGATTTTTATTGACATTCAAATGCTTCTGGGGACAACCAAGTGCACAGGGTCTTCAAATTTTTGATTTGACAATTTTTGTAATTTTGACATTTGGTATTTCTGGAAATTTGGGGATTTTGATGTTTGATAATTTAACCCATTGCATTGGGAGATTTTTATTGACATTCAAATGTAGATTTGACAATTTTTGTAATTTTGACATTTGGTATTTCTGGAAATTTAGGGGTCTCGATATTTGATAATTTGTAAATTCAACCCTTTGAAGATGACGTGACATTCAAACGATCCAAGGTTAAATTGTTGCCACCATTTTATATCCCTTGATATCCTACAACTTTTCAAATATTTGTCTATATTTAAAGCCGTTTCCCAAATATAAGGGTGGGGTCGGACTTTAGAGATGTCTACATTTGCAGATATTTTCTAAATTTCTATTAATAATAATCGAGATTCAACTTTAACATTTTATTTCCAACTTAACCTTTATTAACTCAGAAATTTCTTACAAATGAACACCCAGTGCTGGTAATATGTTGAGAAGTGACTTTGGTAACATATTTCAAGGTCAAAAAATCGACGAAGAATTACCAATTGTAAGATAAATGACTTTAAAACTATGCGAAAGATAAAAAATATCTCACATTTTTATATTTTTATTCTACATTTTCCTACTTATCTATAAGAAATAATGTAACGTTCGTTTTTACGTGTTATATCCAGAACCAGTATATGCTTTTAAATAATAAATCGTTTACAGCAAAATGTTTCAAACAAGGGTCTATACATATCATGCATACAGTGCTAAAATTGATGGGTTGTTTTTTGTCCACAGTTGAATATGACTTTCAAGTTTTCAAATGAAACTCCTAAACAGGAGGTTTGATCATGCGAAGGGTTCGTCTTGCTGGAAAATGTAACAGCAAATTTTCTTGATCATCGAATGACGAATGCGAATCCATTGATCAGTGGTTTGGGGTAGTTTCGCCCCATTTGATTCGCTCGAAATACCGTGGAAATGGGGTAGGTTAGTTGAGACACCGGTGCTTCCAGGGGTTCTACAATACAATTCCAATTTATCATGGGGTGTCGATTGATACGACTGCAAGCTGGAACTATGCAACAAATCTTGCTCAGATTTTTCTGATTTGCGGTGTGCAATAGCTGACATATGTGCGTATTATAGGAAATCAATTTATGGAACTTTATTATAATAATTATATTTTTGACAGCTTTTTTTCAACTCGTTCTGTCAATCAACTTTGTGTTATAATAATTATTATTAACATTATAATTAGTACTAGCATAATTGTAACTAACATTATAATTAGTACTAGCATAATTATATAATTTCATAATTATAAGTATCAGTATATTATTAGTAAAATTATAATTGTCATTATAATGAGTATTAGTATAATTACACTTACCTACTACATTATAGTTATTGATTATACAATTAATATTGTCATCACAATTAGTGTCAGCGTAATTATAATTACTACAATTAGTATCGGTATAATTACACAATTACAATTACCACTATAATTAGAATAAATATACGATCAAATTCACGAACACGTGTTAATCATCAAATTATCGTCACCGCATCGCATGTATCCGTAATAATTCGATAACAATTTTCACGTCTACCGTAATCACTAAAAGAAAAGCACCTCGAACGCGAAGCTTTCGATTCAGCAAATATGTTAATGAAGGCACGTAGCAAACCGATAATCTTGACGGTTCATCTCGCGTGATTGTTCCTAATTATGCAAACTGTGAAGCTTTCTGATCAGTCGGTAGCAACTATATCCGGGCACGAGATCCTGTTGCCCTCGCTACCTTGAATTCGAGGCTTACGTTTAACGATATTGCTTCTAATTACATGTCCAGTTTCACGGAATTATAAAAACGCGTATTAACAAGCTACGTCATTTAAAACATTGTACCTTGTTCGTAAACGTTGTACAGAACCAAATAACCGGTGTTCCCTGCACTTTCGATAGATAGCGGATATTGACACTGCAAGAAATTGCTGTATCTTTCCTATGCATATGCATCGAGTTTTTAGCATAGATACTATAACTGTTCCCCATATTTTATACCCGCATCGATAATGTGCGTATTTACATAGACTTCTCCTGGAACTTCTTTCTTACATTTTTCGGAAATTCTCCATTGAGAGTGAGAATATATTGCTAGGGCACCATCGACTGATTGTGTAAGTCAGCGGTTCTCATTGCTATTAGTCGGCAACCTTTCCGCAAAGCCATTTTTTCCCCCATGTAATAAATAATTTTTTTAAAGAGTCAAATATAAGTACATCGGTATGTATTAGAAAAAATAATATATCTGCTGTGAAACATGTATTGATCGTGAAATCAAAACATTCTATTTTGCGTAGTAACAGAACATATAAGTCAACGTATTAAAGAAAACGGAAACAGTTTTTCGTTTTGAGTGTGGCGTCGGTGAGTGTGGAGAGCAATGCTTGTTTACATGCATGTGATTGTTTGGCAATTGCAATATTGCAGTTCATTTTTCAATATGTACTATTAAACTACTCAAGAGCCACAAGTACGATTCTACTGAGCAGGTTGCCGACCCCTGATTTAATATCCTTGTGAATAACTATGCTAAAGCACAATCGATATAATGCTAATCTGTACTCAAATGGAAGATCAGATCACAGTGATGTGGTATCGCAGAATTTTGTGTCGAATTTGATTTTGGCGGTAAACATTCATGCAAGTGTTGAGAACCACTGATACAATCATTAACTGCGAAATTCACTGGAGTGTATATAATAGTTTCAAGCACACGCTTCACTTTTTTAACAAATTATACGAGAAGCGATAATTTTGCCTTGCGTATATTTATGTAAATCCATCATTACTGTACTGATTACGTTCGGTAATTATTTAGCTTTGAAATTAGTTTCAATGTTTCTTGAATTTCTTGAATTTTATGGGCGGATACGGACTTTCGAGAATGGTTATTTTCCGCTATTTATTCGCTCGTGATGTAGTAGTTTCGAAAGTTTAGGAAGATTAAAAATATTTGGAAGCTAAAAAGTTTGAAAAATTCGAAATTCAAAAATTTCAAATTTCATGAGCAAAAATTGCTGCCTTTGTCAACAAATAACACATAATAAAATCTTTCTGTAATAAGAATTATATTTGACAATTTTCAAAATGTTTACACAAACGAACCGAAAATCTGTACCTATTTTATTCAAATATTTCTCATTTTACAACTTGATATCAGGACTTTTCAATGACCTGAATCTTTATTTGAAAAGAGGACAGCGTTGAAATAGTTTACCTGAAATGTTATCTAGGTGATAGCAGAATATAGAGAAGTAACTTTTAGAACAGCTGGAAGTAACTTTGAGAAAGAGGAACGCGATCTACATTGGCACAGGTCGGGTCAATATCCTTCGAGTCCTGTCCCATGTATCCTACTTTCGTATTTACTTTAGTTTGCGTTATCGAACAATTGTCTAATAGAAGCACGATCCGTTTATTTTGAAAGTGGAACAATTCAATTTATGGAACAGTTTATGAAAAAGAATGAAGATAAAATGTATAAAACTTCAGTTGAAAAATTTGCATGCTTTAATATCGGAAAGTGTAAAACATAAAAATTGAAAAATGTGAGTTACAAAATTAAAAAAATTCAAATACAAATTTGTTACAAATATTTACTTATAAGCATTTAAGTTTACCGCGCCTTTGTACGAAGTTAACGCTTTGTATGGCTGATATCCTCGTCTTTTTATATTCACGAGTCTTGCTCTTTTAAATTACGCTAAGCTGAACAAAGTTCTTAAATATCTCGCAATATTTAACAAAAAAGCGAACTTGTCCCGCTTTGAAAATAAACGGCTGAAATCGAGATATGGAGCAACAGCTACTTAAATATTGCGCAAGAATATTAATACCGGACCACAGTACATCGATCCAGCGGATGAATATAACTAAATTCCCATAGTAATCGTGATCCCTGGAAGCCGGGAACCCGAGTCCCCTTATTTGCAGAAGGATAAGGCCGGATGCAGTTATCAAAGCGACCGATAAGCAGTTTCGGGCCTCAGCAACACACTCGTAGACTTCTCGTATTTATAATATTTGATCTCCTCGGGCCACACCGTGGCATAGTGAGGGGAAGTATCAACCATTGAGGCTTCTGCGTCGAGGGGTCCGTTGTGGTCCTTGAAGGATCCCCGGTTCAGGTAGACAGAACGACCATTCATGGCCTCCTATGAGCAGAAGGCTTGGCCTCGAACAGGAAATACAGAAGGCTCGGATGCATGCCGCTATTTAGAAGTTTTCAAAGGAGCTCTAACTGCGTTCGAAGGTTACCCAACCCCTTCCTTTCGCATCCCGCTCCTTTTTTCGCCGAAATGCATGCCTTTGACTCCGGATGATCCAAGGATCAGGCTTAACCGAGGTTTTGCGATAAAATGCATTCTATTTGTTTCGAATTGTGGATTCGTTTGTTGCGAATTATTTCGACACGGTATAATCAATTCTACAGAAAATCATCATCTTTCTAATATACTGTTTCACTATTTTTCAGTTTTCTTTTGAAACGTGCAGTATTAGGATGTGTTTTCTTTGCAGATTCTCGCAATAACACAGCTGTTAACTTAGGACGACAGCCTTGGGACTTTGTTTATTTTCTTTAACAACTTTTCATAGATTTTGTTAATTCTTAAGATACATTTTCGTGGTATTTCAGATTATATTTTGAAAATAAAATGTGTCTCTACTAATCGAGATCTGTTTAGATTACGTAGATTCAGTTCGGTGTAATTTTACTTATATAATTTCTTTCTAGACGAATGTTGTAACAAGTTGTGAAAATCGCGAAATCTTGGTACTGATAAAGGTGCGTACGCAATTATCGGCTGTGATAATATTCTATCTTGTATTAAATATCTGAATTCGATAGTAACGTGTAAAAATTGCCCTATCATTAAACTGTACTGTGATCTTTATAAAGTATTAAATATAAATTTTTGTACAATTCATGCTGTAAAAATGAAATTTTTAGTTCTTGTGAAAATTAAGTTTTTATTTTATTAAGTTCTTATAAAAAGTCTATATTATAATATTATAAATTTTTGCACAATTTGTGTTGTAAAAATTAAATTTTTAGTTCTTGTAAACATTCTTTTTACTCTCTTCTCACTTCATTTTATAAATTCAATATTGTATATAGGTTTTATTGTTAGTAAAGTAATAATTAATGACAGTTGTTCAAGTTTGTAACAAAATTCAGTATTACAAAGCAATGAACATTTCATTGGAAATAAATTATTTCTTTAACTCTATCTTGTAGTTTATAAAAACTTGATCAAATTTTGTGTATAAATTTTGTCAAGAATGCCTCTCAACGGATTTTATTTCAATAAATAATAAATAAATTATTATAATAATAATTAAATATTAATTAATAAAACAATAATTGTTTTTGAAAAGTGTGTATTGCAGATATATGTACAATAATTAGAAAATTTATTGAAATAAATTTTGCTACATTTATTGCAATATTTTGTAGATAACATTTTTCTGATGGAATAAAATAACATCGATCAAACTATTTCGTTGATATAATTCTCTAAATAAAAGCTTTCGTGACATGAAAACTTCGATAAATTCGAACAACTAGATGATGATTGAATTTTTCGGCTCCTTGGGAGCACGCCATTGGCGTAACTAGGATTTTTGTTAGGGTCGGTTTAGATATGGTAATTTAACAAATTTTTATATTTTTAAACTTCCAAACTTCGAAATTCGCAACCTTTTATTTACGAAATTTCAGAAGATCCTAAATTTTCAATTGTAAACTCAAGTATTAAATTATTGCGTTCTCAAATTTTTCAATTCTCTATTGTTCAAATTTTTAAGTATGTAAATTTTTAATTTGGAGATTAAAAAATTTCTAAATTACTAAATTGTTAAATTACTACATTGCTAAATTGCTAAATTGTTAAATGTTTAAATTTCCAAAATTTTTAATTCTAAAGTTTCTGTGTTCTAAAATTCCAAAATTCCCAAATTCCCACCTTCTCAAATTCCAAAATCCCTAATTTTATGAATCTCTATATTTCATAATCTCCAAATTATCAAATTATGAAATTATTAAAATGTCAAATTATCAAACTGTCAAATTGTCAAATTGTCAGATGATCAAATTCTAAAATTCTCTTTGTCCAAATTTCAAATTCTTCAAATCTTCGAATCCTCTAATTCTAAAATTCACAAATTTTCAATATTCCAAATTTGAAATCCTCAAGTTACAAAATTCTCAAATTTCCAAATTTTCAGCTAATCAATTTCCTACATTTTTACATTCCTAAATTCTTAATTTTATAAATTCCTATATTTCATAATCCTCAAATTATCAAATTATTAAAATAATTAAATTCTCCAAATTTGTCCAAAATTCAAACCCTTCAAATCTTCGAATCCTCAAATTATAAAATTCTCAAATTCCCAATTTCCCAAATTTGAAATCCTCAAGTCACAAAATTCTCAACTCCCCAATTTCTCAAATTTAAAATCCTCAAGTCACAAAATTCTCAACTGCCCAATTTCCCAAATTTCCTACATTTCTAAATTCCCAAAATGTACACACCCCATCTTACGCCACTGCACGATGCGTGTAAGGAAAACCGCTGAGCGCTGTCAGGCAATAATTCAATTTTCCGGTTGCGCGGCTCCTCATAGAAATTCCATAAGTGATTCAAGTTGGTAGCTCGTCGATTCTCGTGCACGTTTGCTCGATCGAATTACGTCCCCGCTCGTAACGCAAAATTGCCGAAAATTCGAGTAGAAAACGATGCCGGCGCACGGTGTCTAGCTGCTCTAATGAAGCAGACTCGCTGACGTTGTCAATGACTTGGCTCAATGAAATCGCTTTTTCGAGAGACTGCACGGCACGAAAAGATCCACAAAATTCCCCGACTCTTCAAACAGGTAGAATTCTCTCTGGCTGTCCTTCTCCGACCTCGTCTGCCTCTCTTTCTCTCAGCTACTTCTCTATTTTTCGCAGACAGGTTGGCCCGCAGCAGCAATTTTCGGCAGTGACCGTCTCTTTTTATTCCGATACAACGCGATTCCTGCTCCTCTTCTCGTTAGGGCGCGTCTACATTATGCCAGTAACTGCTAGTAGCCTTGCCAGTAGGTAGTCGAATTTTTGCGTTTCTTGCTTTGTATTAATTCTGTTGTTGGACAGAGGAGACAAAATTCTTTATGAAAATTTAAATAGGTATTTAGGTATGTAGGTTCATACCCAAATCCCTACATCCTCATATACCTAGATCTCCAAATAGGTAAATTGCAGGTTAGAAAATTCTTTAATCCTGAAATTTTTACATCCACAAATCTCTAGACCTGTAAATAGATAAATTTCTGTATTCTCAGGTTTTCAAATTTTTTAATCATGAAATCCCAAAATACACATACATCTCTAAATACACAAATAGCTAAATTCCCAAATATCCAGGTTTTGTAAATGAAATTCTGAAATCCTCAAATTCTTACAATCCTAAATTTTTAACATCCCTAAATCGCAAAACTCACAGATTTTAAAATTCCTAAATCCTGTAATTCCTATATCCCCAAATATCTGGACCTCTAAACAATTTCCAAATATTCCAAGTTAGAAAATTCTTTAATCCTGAAATTCCTACATCCACAAATCTCTAGACACTCAAATAGCTAAATTTCTGAATTCTCAGATTTTCAAATATTTTAATCCTGATATCTCAAATATACATCTCTAAATCCATAAATAGCTGAGTTCTCAAATATCCAGGTTCTGCAAAATTCCCAAATCCTGAAATTCCTACATCCCCAAATTCTTACATTTTCAAACCTTCACATTCACAAATCCCTACATCTCCATAACTCTACACTTCTCAATTGCTAAATTCCCAAATTCACAGATTTACAAATTATTAAATCCTGAAATCCCCAAATCTTTAAATTCGCAAGTGGAAAAGTGGCCAAATTCTTAGGTTTCTAAATTCATAAATACTGAAATAGGTTACATCCCCAAATCTGTATATTCCCAAATCCACATATCCCCAAATCACTACTTTCCCAAATTCCTATATCCCCAAATCTCTAGAGCTCCAAATAGCTAAATTCCCAAATTCCCAGGTTCTCAAATTTATAAATTCTGAAATCTTCATTTCCCCAAATCTCTACATTCCCAAATTCTTAGATATCTAAATCCCTACATTCCCAAATCACTACTTCCCCAAATCCCTACATACCTAAATCCCTACATTCCCAAATCTTTAGACCTCCAAATAGCTAAATTCCCAAATTCCCAGGTTCCCAAATAATCCACTTCCCCAAATCTCAACATTTCCAAATCTCAACATTCCCAAATCTCAACATTCCCAAACCTCAACATTCCCAAATCCCAATATCCCCAAATCCCTACATCCCCAAATCCCTATATCCACAAATCTCTAGACCTCCCAATAGCTAAATTTCCAAATTCCCAGGTTCCCAAATTTATAAATTCCCCAAATCTCAACATTTCCAAATCTCAACATTCTCAAATCTCAACATTCCCAAATCTCAACATTCCCAAATCTCAACATTCCCAAATGCCTATATCCCCAAATCCCTATATCCCCAAATCCCTATATCCCCAAATCCCTATATCCCCAAATCCCTATATCCCCAAATCCCTATATCCCCAAATCCCTATATCCCCAAATCCCTATATCCCCAAATCCCTATATCCCCAAATCCCTATATCCCCAAATCCCTATATCCCCAAATCCCTATATCCCCAAATCTCCAGTTCTTCACACTTCGAATATCTGAAATTCTCAGAAATCCCCACAAGAAAATGCTTTCCTTTCTTGCCTTCCTTTTCCCACGATACACCTGGTGAAAAACGAACACGTAAAAATTCGACTACCTGCTGACAAGACTAGTGGCGTCAGTCAGTGGCATAATGTGGACGCCCCCTTATGAGCCATCTTCGTGCTACAGGCGCCTCCCTTTGTTTCGGAACCCGAACAAACCGATCCTTGAAAGTGTCGTAACCTCTGGCGTCCTTAAATTTCGTCCTGCGCGTCATCTTCTCGGCTCTCGGCGCATATTGGATTCTTAGTAACGTTGTTTTCTGAATAATGATACGGGAAATCGGACCCGATCGGAATCGCCAACGCGTGCCTACCTACTACTTCCTTTATTTTTTCGTCGAAGGATTCGCCGAAGGACACGGATTTGCTGTAACAGGTGGACCGATGTTAACTGCCAAATTTTTATTTTCATTTACCGGGCTTCTGTTTTGACAGAGTAACACATGTTGCTTAGCTTTTGATGCACGGTGGGATGTATTTTAAAAGTCTGTTGTTCATAGTCATACAGTTTAATATTTTATTTTGTTGAAGAAAAAGTTTATGCGAATCAAAACGCGCCTTAAAGTTGTGTGAAAGATTTCTTGTAGATTTTTGGATTTCTAGATTTCTAGACTTCTAGTATACTAGATTTATAAATTTCCAAATTTCCAAACTTCCAAACTTCCAAACTTCCAAATTTCCAAATATCCAATATTCAAATTCCTAAATTCCCAATTTCCCAATTTCCCAATTTCCCAATTTCCAAATTTCTAAATTTCCAAATATCCAAATTTCCCAATTTCCCAAATTTCCAATTTTCCAATTTCCAAATTTCCAAATTCCTAAATTCCCAATATGAGAAGGATTTTGAAGTGGCAAACCCTGTGAAAATATCTTTTCTGAAATAACTCGTATCAATATATCGCAACGGTACGTAATATTTGTTTTGGATTCAACATTGATTTCATTTGCTATCTTTCAAATGTGACATTCTCATTTCTGAATATCTGATAGTCTTCTCATATCATTTATTTTTCAATTTCTAAGTATCGGATTTGTGAGTTTCTGAATTTTTGAATTTGTGAATTTCTGAATTGATAAATTTCTGAATTGCTAAATTGCTGAATTTCTGAATTTCTGAATTGCTGAATTTCTGAATTTCTGAATTGCTGATTTTCTGAATTGTTGAATTGCTAAATTGCTAAATTGCTGAATTTCTGAATTTCTGAATTTCTGAATTTCTGAATTTCTGAATTTCTGAATTTCTGAATTGCTGAATTGCTGAATTGCTGATTTTCTGAATTGTTGAATTGGTGAATTGGTGAATTGGTGAATTGGTGAATTGGTGAATTGGTGAATTGGTGAATTGCTGAATTGGTGAATTGGTGAATTGGTGAATTGCTGAATTGTTGAATTTTTGAATTACTGAATTGCTGAATTGCTGAATTGCTGAATTTCTACATTTGAAAATTTGATATTTCAATATTTTTAGATTTCTATATTACAAAATTTGAAAACGTGAAATTTCCAAAACGTTCCAAATTTTACGTAATAAATAGTTTACAAGTAACTATAGTTTCAGTTAAACGACTCATCCTGTACACTAGCATAGATTTACCATCATACATTTCTTATATTATGAAACAGAATATAATAGTTATGAAATATAATTTAATAATTGTTACAAGAGATTCTATAATTTATAATTATATTTCTATAATTTATTAATCTATAACTAAATTAACGAATAATCAATAAATCCAATAGTTCTAATTAGTCTATATCATTTACAATTAAATTAAACAAATAATTTATTAGTTTATTATAAATAAATAGTTAAATACTTAAGTTATTATAAATGACAAGAAAAGATTATATTAAATAAACATGGGAAATGAAAGTTGTATATAGGTGTTTTAAAAATTCAAAGTTAATGGAATATTGATTTACCTATATTTAAATATAGGGAAAAGAATAAGAAACTAGTTCAACGATCGCACCGTTTTAAAACGCAGAATTTAGGGGTTGAACTCTTGACCTATCGATTTCACGAAGTCGACGCATTGGTGACAGAGTCTGACATTATTCAAATTTAAAGCAAAACGGAGATAATTTACATTTTCGACCACAATTTCTCACTGTCGGTATAAAATCTGAACACAATTAATATTGTATCTAGTTACTTTAAATTACATATTAATACACTTATCCATTATTATCATTACATTGATTGATTTACGTAAAAGAAAAATTCATAGTTCTATTTACTCATTCTGCATATTTATAAAAGATATAAACGTTCTTTCTTATATAACTGAATATAATTTAGTTATATTTTATAACTTGCATATACAGAAGAGTCTCGATAATTTTCTGCTAGATAAATTCCTAGTTCCTCCTGATACACACGTGTATTTGCAATGTAAGTCTATATTAGAACATCAGATAATGTTGAGTGCCACACCTTCAATAATAATAAAATTTTATACATTTCATAACAACAAACAAAAAATGAAAACCGAATTTAGTACACTAAAGAAAAACTCCCTTTTCGAGTAAGGCAGGTGGATACATAGTTTGATAAATGATAATTACAGTATATTTATTTGAGATAACAGCTGCATAAACGACAGTTGATAAGTATAATAATAATGTTCAATTATTATAATTTGCTTTTGAACGAATAAGATCTGATATTTATTGAAAGCTACTTTGTAAGCCGCCAAAGTAATGCTTGACTGAATATTGTAAAAGAAGCACAAGAAAATTACATGAGTTTAAGTGGGAATTTTTTTCCACACCCATCACATTCTCCGGACATTGCTCCATGGGAACATCGTCTCCTTCGGTCAATCCAATACCTTTTTCTGTAAGAAAAAAACTGAAAATCTGAAGGTTTCGTGAAAGCACAACGTTTCAATAAGATCACATTTGTTATATAAAATGATTGAAATAAAACATCTTGTCCATAACATAACGGTAAAGACCAAAAAGTGTATACATTATAAGGAATTTTATTTATTTTTCGCATATTGAACATACAGTTATATCGTATAAAATATAAACGAAATCTGCCTTAAGACTAGAACGTGAAAAATATTTGGTAGTTCATGACAGGACATGAAATTGATCTATATACAATTTTTTCTTTTCACGAATGGAATGTGTTAATAATAGTAAACACTGGGACACCCTGTACGTGGCAAAAGTTTGGTGGGCAACAGTGAAGTTCAGCACGTTTGTTTTCTAAGCCAGTCAAATGGAATTCGAACTGACAATGAGAAAGTTTCGCACTTAACACTCTCTATTTGTTTCATTCGATTTCACGCGGTTCAGTTAACTGGTGTAGAGAAATAGTAGAAATGTTTGCTTGTATCTTCTTTTGAAATCTCATTACAATTTAGCTCACTGGTGAACAAATGCACGATGGTGCACGGGCATAGAGAATGTAAGTGTAAGTGGCGTGAATTTATGGAAAGGCAATTTCTTTGGTATGTAAATTTGAAAATGAGAAATTTATGTTTCTGAATTTTAAAACTGGCAAACTTTCTAAATTTTCTAATGATTGAGAAATTTTTGTATTTAGAAATATAGAAAATTTGAATTTTCGCGTTTCAAGAAGTCCAAGTTTCGAATTTGTAAATTTATAAATTTGAAGGACTTGGTTCTGAATATTACAACTTCGAATTTATGAAATTTCAAAGTATTTTTTTGGATTTTTCAAATTGCCAAATTTCGACATTTTTAAACCTCTCAATTTTGAAAATAAAATATTTTCAGAATACAAAGTTTCTAAATTCCTAGATTCCTTAGTGCACAAACACCGAAATACTCAAATTCCAAAATTCCTAAAATCCTAAAATATTTTCACGAAATTTAGCGCAGAGGTAGATCTGATACTATAGGACATTTTTGTGGTGTTCAAAATTGAAGTATCGCAAAAGTCACCTTAACCACAATTTCACGTGCATTTTGGCGGCAAAAAATGACGTCATGTTACGTCACTATAACATTATACGGTTGCACATTCTCCGTTATGATAAAAGCAACAAGAATATAGTTTATCAAAGAGCTCTGCGATGGTTACAAGTAATTCAACGAAACCGACTTCAAGAATTAATTGGCTGTGAAATTGCACCGCTTCGAATATTCTAATTTAGACAACAGTTTTCTTAATATTCCAATCGTTACAAAAAGTAAAACTGATTATTGATATTATCTCTTCTGCAAAAATAAAACGCGCGAATTTCATGAATATTCTCTTATTGAATCTTGCAAGGATTTTTATTTTTGACCCTGCGAAGCGGGTGGACCTAGTATCGAGTAGGCTAGTATTAAAATAAATCCTACGCGATTAAAACGACAAATTATTTGAATTTCTGACAAATTTTGAAATGATCTCTAAGAGGTGACTATTCCCTGAGTGATATGGAATTGACAGAAAATCAAATTAAATGGGACGTGTTAGAAGAGGGTGAATCGAGCCTTTCAACTCCGAACTCTGTCGAACAATTTTCGCACGTTTCTTGATCTGCGTGAATCCCGCACGCGTTTCCATGTCGGCTCTTTAATTACACGACGTTTTCTTCGCGAACGGCACGACAGGTGTTCGCCACGTGTGCGATACGTGATCACCACCCTTTAACGTTAATAAGATAGTGCTTGCACTTTCAGAACATGATCGTTTTGCCTCGGAGTAAGTATCACGAGGGTTGGATGTTCCGGCGTAATTTCTCGTACGAGCGACGCAACGACGGTATTTTAGTTTTAAGGTCAGTTTTACAACCGTTATAATGATCATCTTTATTTAAGGGTGAACACGCCGTGTCAGCCGGTTTTGCACGTGAAACTTTTTCAAATAGTCGCTGTCCTTTTTAGGGTACAAAGTAACCGAAAGAATGTACTGTAATTACGTGACAATCTTAGCGGAAATGTTAGCTTGATGAGGAGGTCTCTTCTTTGTTTTTTATCAATTTTAAACGATTCATATTTTCCGCAGCAGTATTACGCTTCTAACTGATTTTTGTACAGATGATGAATTTTATTTTAATAATAGAATAATTAAATAAAATTGGAGTATTTTATATAAATGGTTTTAAGAAATGTACTAACAAATTTTTTGAAAATATACCACTAATATTATATTTAATTTGGAGGCAATTAGAATTAATTTTAACAATAAATTATAATTAGTCGAATGCAATGTGATATAAATTACAAGTAAAAATTATAGTAAATTATAAATTGTAGTATAAATTATAATATAACAAATTATATTTGAATAATAATTATAATGAATTATTACTTGTAAAATAAATTATAGTGAATGATAACGTAAGTTATAATTCAATTATAAGATAACGCAAATTATAATGTACACGACATATTATAAATTATAAGTAGCAGATGTTCAGTCTTGCAAGACGTAGACTCAGATCGATTTTGTATTTAATAAATATTTATGTAATATTTAAATTACGTGGAAAGTCGATAAGTCACAACGTGTTCATAAATGTATAATTATATTTATTATTACATGACAAAAACAAAACCACATTTTATCTGTTATTTAATTATTTATGTACTTTTATATCTATATGAAAAACATGATGGTTCACTTAAACAATAAATGTATGAACATGTTTTAAGCACGCTAAAATTTTCAATAATTGTACCTATGTTAAAATAACTAAAAATTTTAAATATTAAATAAAATAAAAATTGAATATCACCTTCCTTTAAGGTTCAATTTTCAGTGCATCACTGATCTACATTTGGTATAAGGTACACTGTAGCATTAGTATCAAGAGTATTTTTTCTATAGACACGGTCAACATCCTAATTAACTATCATCGTGTTCATTTATTAATCTCACACACACATACATTAGGAGAATGGCTATACAGTTTTGTTTGTTAAATAACTGAGTCACGTCCAATCAAGAGGTCCAATTAATTGTCTTTAAGGGTCCTAAATTTCTTCAATTGGACGCTTAGTATTTAGTAAAACAACGTCAAGATTAGCCAATTTATATCTGTACCATTAGTAACGTTTGTATTTAATTCATTTTGATCAAATAACTATGTACCAAATTATTTGAAATATTTATGTAAATAAACTCAACTCGCTGTGGAGATTTATTCAGTAGGAATAAATTCATATTTCATATTTTATAACACTTTTTTTTAAATGTAATTTGTATTTTTAGAGAATTATATAACTTATTAAATATTTCTATATATTCTTATTTAATAATACTTTCAATATTTATTTTACTTTTTGAATGATTAATGATAATAATGAAAATTTGAATATTTAATAATCTATGTATTCTTCTGCAATATTTTTTAAATAATAAAAATTTAATCAAAATTTCAAAATTTAATAATATTTAATAGTCCACATTCTTTTGCAATATTTAATAATTTACTGCAAAACAGATTTTCATAAAAAAAATAAATTCACTGTTATTAACATTAGACATTAATAATTGTCATATGCATTAATTCAGTTGATACACGATTTTCATTATTAACATACTTCTCTTTTTTCATTATTAAGTTCATTTTTTAAATTATTAGTAATCATGATGCCATCTGTCGAGTATAATTAAATTGAATGAAATAGTTTTATATTTTTGTGAAATATTATGATTTTACACAGGATTTTATATAAATCTTATAGAATTATCTAATAGTATATATATATTATCTAATTATTACAATAAAGCAATAAAATAATAAAAATACAATAATTATCAATTATTATTACTATTTGTCAATTATCAATTTAATTGATAATTTTAATTCCTCAATATTATCAATGCAATAATTGTAACAATAAAGTAATAAAATAATTAAGGCACAATAATATTTCCAATACAATAATTATCAATTATTATTACTTATCAATTATCAATTTAACACAAATGTAACATGATCAGAGAGAATCTTCAATATTATCAATACAATAATCATTACAATAAAGCAATAAAATAATTAAACTGTAATAATATTTTAATAATCAATAATATACCTAACTCTTCTCTACGACCACAATTTATTTACCATTCGTCTCATTCATTTCCTTGCTGAACTTCCAAAGTCTACCCCCTAACATTTATACTTCGCTACATCTTACACACTTCCATTTACTCTCGCAAACATTATTTCCGCGAGACGACGTGCAGCGGACTTTTCCATTTTTCGTGCCCCGAAATCATCACGTCAAACGTGTTCCTCCCGTGCCTAAATTACTTACTAAATTAGCAGAGTTGAAAAATGCCTTTGTCTACCACGCAATATCTTCGAGGTCGTTCTCATCTGCCGACCCGTATATCTGTTTGGCGATCAGGAAGACGGCAAAAAAGGTTTCTTGACCCGTCTGTCGCCGCCTGACAAGGGAGCGAGGCGCGCGAAGGGCGTTTTCCCGCTCTGTAGCATGCTCGAAACCGCTCGATGGGATCACCATGGAGACAGACGTTCCCATACCTTTATTCCCCGAGATATTACCCCATGAAGCTACGCCGCTCCTTCGTCCCTGTCCCGCAAGCCTCATACCCAACTTTCGGTTGTTCCACCCTCCTCGAAGGTCGTCGGATTGAGCTAGATCGCACTTACCCCCGAAAGATCCCTCAAGAAACGAACGCAGATTTTCGCAGAAATACGCCGTTAGTCATCCTGCACGTCATCTGCGAACTTGCCGGTTTGCATCGCAATAATGTGACTAACAATCGTAAATGTGTTAGCAATGTGTTAGTTACGATATTAACACGTTGACATATGTGAAGTTTCCATACTGATCTAACATGTGTATTGTTCACTTTTCTAATAAAAAATTCTTGCATTAAATCTATGTATTTTCCATAGATCCGTGTTACATTTGTAACATTGTCAAAATATTTGGTAAAAATTAAAAATTAAAACGATATTAACATATTGACATATGGGTGACACTGAAGTTTCCATACTGATCTAACATGTGTATTGTTTACTTTTCTAATCGAAAATTCTTGCATTACATCTATTTATTTTCCATAGATGTTACATTTGTAACATTGTCAAAATATTTGGTAAAAATTAAAAATTAAAACGATATTAACATATTGACATATGGGTGACACTGAAGTTTCCATACTGATCTAACATGTGTATTTTTCACTTTTCTAATCGGAAATTCTTGCATTACATCTATTTATTTTCCATAGATGTTACATTTGTAACATTGTGAAAATATTTGGTAAAAATTAAAAATTAAAACACTACTGCAACTTTCAAATGTTTGGCAGTCAATGTGTTAATATTGATATGGTATTAATATTGTGATGTTAAAATGTTTTTGTGTACATTTTGCTTAAACATGGATCTTTTATTGCTAATGTTCGTGTGTTATGTGTGAACCTTCGCACTCCTTAACCCCTTGCACTACAATATCACACTAGTGACGCACCTTACAGTTCACATGTGACGAACCAGACTCATATTTTCATTGCAAATGAATTTTGGATTCAATTCTATTATATTTGAGAGATAAAATGTGTCTATTTAGGTTAGGCTTGAAGTTTAAGCAAGTTAAATGTATTTGAAAGACAATTTATCTAATTAGGTTAAATATGAAGTTGAAGTAATTTAAATAGATTTGAATGCAAAATAGTGTCTACTTTAGTTAAATTTAAAGTTTAAGTAAGTTAACTACGTTTAAATGATAAATACAGTTAGTTCAAATTTAAAGTTTAAATAAGAAATCTATTTGAAAGATAAAATATGCCCAGTTAAGTTAGGTATGGGGAAATTTAGAAATTTGAAAAATTTTAAGAACTCTGAAATTTTAGACTAAACTTATCGTAATTTATTGAGAATTTGAAGATTTGATAAATGGGGAAGTATTGTTGGAAATGTGAGAACGTATAAATTATCAAACTCAGAAGTTTAAAATTTGGAAAATCTGAAAATTCAGAAAATTGGAAATTTGGCAACTTAAAATCTAGTCAGGTTTGAAGTCTAAATGAAAATATATAAAGAATAATAAAATTACAAAATATAATTTTAGTTATTAGCCGTCGGTGAATGATATGTCGGTAAGTACGAATAAGATTTCGACAATAAACAGCAGCACTTCTAGTAAGTATGGAGTACGGTCAGAAATGTTCTTTCTGTCGTAAGAGCGCGTTAGGGTTCTACCTGCACACCAGGTCACTGGCTTTTATTTACTTATCTTATCCCTTGGAAGATCCGCTGGTTGTTCCTACGGCATTTATTTACGAAGACCTTCAGAAACGAGTATTTCAGTACTTTGTACAGTACCAGAAGTAACTAAACTATACGTGAAATATAATGGACTTTTCGGAAATTAGGTAATTTAGAAATGTAGAAATGTGGTAAATTAATATGATAATTTTAGATTGAAAAATTTCATAATTTTTAAATTTAGAAATCCAATAATGTTATTAATAGAGAAATTTGGAAATTCAAGAATTCAATAATTTGGTAATTTAGAAATTTAGAAATCCAATAATGTTATTAATAGAGAAATTTAGAAATTCAGGAATTCAATAATTTGGTAATTTAGAAATTTAGAAGTTTAATAATTATATAAATTAAAAATTAAGAAATTTAGGAATCTAGAAATTGAAAAATTTGGAAATTGAGTAAATTGATAATTTAGAAATTTGAAATCCTAGAAACCTTATAAAGTACTGTACTTAGTTATCTGAAATGTAGATATGTAGATCGTTATACATATATGAGTATATAATAAATTAAATATGAAAATATTTGTGGATGCATCTCATAGTCAGATTATGATGTATGTTCTATTGTACTGTGACATAAATAAGTTCGGTTGCAAGCATAAATATGTTCCAGTTCCAAGAATGTCATTATGATTCATTGCAAATATGCATAACTATGTATGATTCACGAGATACCATTTGTATTCAGTTTTAAAGTAAATATTATAGTGCGCATTTTTACTAATAACATAATAGAATTTATAATAATATATTATTAATTACGTCAGTACTTATAATATATCGATTAGTTTACTAACATAATCGAATTTGTATTAACATAATTCTATTTATGCTAATATCACTGAATTTGAACTATTATATACTTCATATAACCAAGTATTATTATTCAGTTCACTCATTTAATATTTAATGTAATGAAGTATTATTTTTAATTAATTATTAACTAATTATGAGTCTAAAAAATTACTGGAGAATTTCTTTTTTCAAAAGGACAGTTTTTCCAAAAATTATGAAATTTATATAAAAGTTTCAGAGATAAATGTTGAATTTTTGAAATAATTTAATTAAAGCTCAATAGCTAAATGATTGTGCTATTTAATGAAGTACAAACTTGATAAGGCAAAATTTCAGTTTGACAGTTCTCATTAAATTACGCTACAAATATCCCGGATTAATACTCGAATTAATTTTGTCAATTGGTTGAGATTAAGTTACAGCATCTGTATTTGCGAAGTTTACCAGCAATTTAGCGGAAACCGCATGCGCAGCAGTTGGCAAGCGTGAATGGGACTCCACCCGAGTTCGGAGTTGAAAGGCTCGATTCACCCTCTTCTAACACATCCCATTTAATTTGATTTTCTGTTAATTCCATATCACTCAGGGAATAGTCACCTCTTAGAGATCATTTCAAAATTTGTCAGAAATTCAAATAATTTGTCGTTTTAATCGCGTAGGATTTATTTTAATACTAGTCTACTCGATACTAGGTCCACCCGCTTCGCAGGGTCAAAAATAAAAATCCTTGCAAGATTCAATAAGAGAATATTCATGAAATTCGCGCGTTTTATTTTTGCAGAAGAGATAATATCAATAATCAGTTCTACTTTTTGTAACGATTGGAATATTAAGAAAACTGTTGTCTAAATTAGAATATTCGAAGCGGTGAAATTTCACAGCCAATTAATTCTTGAAGTCGGTTTCGTTGAATTACTTGTAACCATCGCAGAGCTCTTTGATAAACTATATTCTTGTTGCTTTTATCATAACGGAGAATGTGCAACCGTATGACGTTATAGTGACGTAACATGACGTCATTTTTTGCCGCCAAAATGCACGTGAAATTGTGGTTAAGGTGACTTTTGTAGTACTTCAATTTTTATCACCACAAAACTGTCCTGAAACATTTACAGTATCAGATCTACCTCTGTGCAATATTTTGTGAAAATATTTTAGGATTTTGGGATTTTAGAATTTTAGAATTTTAGGATCTTAGGATTTTAGGATTTTAGGATTTTAGGATTTAAAAATTGCATAATTTGCTAATTTGAGAATTTAGGAATTTGAGAATATAGGAATTTGTGAATTTAGGAATTTGAAAATTTAGGAATTTGAGAATTTAGGAATTTCAGAATTTAATAATTGAGAATTTATGAACTTGAGAATTTAGAAATTTGAGAATTTAGG
This sequence comes from Megachile ligniseca, assembly GCA_945859555.1. Taxonomy (NCBI): domain Eukaryota; kingdom Metazoa; phylum Arthropoda; class Insecta; order Hymenoptera; family Megachilidae; genus Megachile; species Megachile ligniseca. The sequence continues at coordinate 7,290,038 of OX243792.1, forward strand.
AATTTGAGTATTCAGGAATTTAAGATTTTAGGAATTTGACAATTTAGAAATTTTAGAATTCAAGAAGTGAAAATAAGAAAATTACGAATTTCGAATCTAGCAAAATTCGAGAATTCCAAAATCCAAGAATTTGAAAATTTCGAAACCCGGAGATACGAATATCACAATATTTGTAAACAAGAAATGTCAAATCTGTAATTTTATAAATTTGAGAATTAAGAAAATTCTTATTTACAAATCATGATCATCCACTTTTCAGACTCCAACATATAAAAACTTAAGAATATATTTAGAAATATAGAAATTTCGAAATTTGAAAACTTTCAATTTAGTTTTGTCCTTGTACAAAGGAAGTCCCCGTTGCAAGCCGAGTAAGTGTATGTAATACCGTAGCGACCTTCGTTTCTTTTATTTCTTGGTTACACAATGTCATGCAATTATGGAACGGGTGTTCTCACTTTCCGTAGCCTAGTGGACATGCATTTATTATTTATTGTAATTACCCATTGTAATCTTCCGGACGATTTTCTCGTTTCAACTGCATCGATCGTAATCAGAAACCTCGAGTTGACTCAGGTCGCGGTCACGAGGGTATTGCACCACGTTGCGCCATGCTTTGCACCACGTTGCACCAGTTGCAGAGATTTAAAGGGAAATACCATCGCATGCTTTGCAGATCGTTACGATTCTGAAATTACACCTATAATTCACCTTAATACGTTGACAGCCATGTCACCCATGAGTGACACTTAAGTTTCTATACTCATCTATGTGTATTATTAAAAATTTGTTCACTTACATAGGAACTTACGTTATTACTACATATTCTTGTCTAGTTTTTAACAGAATAATTATACAAGAAGTAACAAATTGATACATGTGATTATCGATATGCAAAACGATCTTAATAAAATATTAACACGTTGACAGCCACATCTACCGTCATTTTTTCCATTTTCTCATATTCAACATTTTACTGAAATCAGCTGAGAAATATGTTAAAACGACTTTCAAAGATTTATAATTTTTTACTAGTTAAAATAACGAGTAGCTTTTTTGTAAGAAACATTTTTTCCCAGTGTGCCGGGTATGTTATTCTGATGAACAGTGACCGTTAAGGGTTGATATGGATAACTGTAAATAAAACGATTCAATGGCTGTAATCGCGATCGATACTGATTTTTCTTGATTCAACGTATGTATGTAAAAGGGTTGGTCGTGTAAATATTGATAAATGTCAATCAACGATACAGTGATTAAATTGTAAATATCCACGTAACGCGTTTGTGAAATCCGATAAATGAGGCGTGAAAATAATCGAGTCGAATATTGGAACACGCATTGTTCTAGCAGAGAACATTGCCTAATTCACATCCGTCGATTTTTATGCAATTTTTTTCGTGATGTAGAACTTGAAAAAATATTTCTCGTCGTCTACTGACTTAAACAACTGAAAATTTTAGATTAGGGTTGAAATTTTATTAATAGATGTGGTTTTAAATAAATAATTTTATTGTGGCCTTCGGAAAATTTACTAAAAGATCTTTTTAAGATTTATGTAGTGTACAGTAAAAATGTTTGATATTAATATTTGTACTGAGTTTCATCTTTAAATGCATTTCATCTTTGCTTGCGTTACTTGACTATGGACAAGTATTATTATTTAAACTATATATTGTGATAATAATTGTGTGATGTATTATAATAATATTTGCGCAATATATTATAGGTTTAATGTATTTATTGCGATCGAATAAAGGTGTTTTAAATATTACTCGTTTTTTGGCAATTAGTTGCTGCGTCGCAACCGTCTCGGCGACTCGCAAGGTTCTCTCGAGGGCACGCGTGCAAACCTGTACGCGGTCAAAAAACAAAAGCCTAACGATGCGTCGAACATTCGACCTCTCGAATGTTCGCCTCGAATCGTCGAAAAATTCCATTATAAAATACGTCGCACATCACAAAATACATTCCCTACAATATTGTAATATCTGTCTTATATATTGCAATAGTTTGTGCTTAAAATAAGTAAGAATAGTAACTGAAAATAGGATTTATAAAAATAAATAAAATAAGAATAATAAACGAAAACAAGTAAGGGAAATTACTGAACATAAATTACAGAAATAAATAAAAATAAGCCAGGAAAATAATTGCAAATAAGTTAACAAAAGAAGCAAAAATAAAATAAAAAAAATAGTTAGAAAAATAAATAAAAGGAAAGAAAATAAAATAAGAATAATAAACAAAAACAAGTAAGAGAAATTACTGAACATAAATTACAAAAATAAATAAAAATAAGTGAGAAAAATAGCTGTAAATAAAAATAAGAATACAAAAGAATTGATGAATTTAAAGAAAAAACCTTAGCGGAAGTATCAAGATACGATTTTATTTCTGCCCTCATAATCGATACGTGGCTACAAGAAGAGGTTATGTCGAACATTTCGAGTATCGGCTCTGTGTACAACATATTTCATCACATTTGTTCGGTTTGCACCGCGAGTTGTATCAATGTACCGAAATCAGCAAGGGGTTGATCGAACGAGGTATTAGAGAAAAGAAATTTTCCATGACAAGAACACACGCGTTCATTCGTCCCATGGGGTCCAAAGGGAATGTTCCTTCAGCATCTGTTTCTTAGTCACGAAGAAGTTAGGTCACTTTTTTCTCTCTCTTGGCCAATGCGACACCCCTGGACCACGAGGGGGCTGGGAAATTAGAGAAAATTCAATATGTTTTCTGGTGACAAGAATGGGAGGATGCAGTTATAATTTCTGTCAAGCTTATAATTATGATAAAAAATATCTTATAGGTACCATCTCGTTAAAAATCTTATATTTTATAAGGGAGTTGAAGAAATTTGATATGACAATAATTGTAAAAAGTTCAAAGAATGTTACAATCATTACAAAAAAAATTCATTCATTTATATTTGAGAGAAACGTATAATATTTAAATATTTTTAATATATATAATAAGACAGATACTGTAAAAAATTAATTGACATTTACAATTAAACTGTAATTTTATATAAAATTTACAATCTGTATAATCAAGGATCGCTGAATGCATAATGTACGTAACATTTTTAATTTTTTCAGTTGTTTTCTCGTTGTAGGAATAATTAGGTACTTGTGCATGACGCAACTGTCCAGAAAATTGTAGGTTAAGGGTTAACTTACCCTTTGAGAAAAATTCATCGTAAAGAAATTATAAAAAAAATTTCTACAAAATCCTTTAGCTAAATTTCTAAACTAGTTTAGACTTCATTAAATTTCCAGTTAAGTTTGAAATTTGTTCAGCAGCGAATTTTAAATAGATCGGTCGGGATTGTGATGCTAAATAAATTCGAGCGAGTAGTATTACCATTAACAATCCAAGCTTGTCGGAACAAAATGTCTACAACATAATTGCTTGCTTTTGTCACGGCCATACTTCAGCATTTATTTAACAGTTTTTTCTTCTTTCATTTTCCTGTCTCGGTTTTCGTGCGAGCAACGCCCTAACGTGAAACGAAATCGACAGCATCTGTACAAATTTCGTACAATGCGTGACGAACAGGAGAACCTCCTTCTCTCTCTTTTCACTACCGAATGACAATAGGTACCTAAGTCGTCCCTTTTGTCAGAATTCCAAGAGGAAAAGTGCCTGCTGAATAATGCAACACCGCTTCTTCGACGCAGTGACGACTGGTTTTCCGTTTATCGAGTCTTCATTGCATGCAGAATGGTTTGTTCTTCGACATTTGTATTGATTCGAAAATCATATCTTACACAACGGGCTACTGGAACTATTAAGTTCCAATTCTCATTCAATTTGTTAATTACTAAGTTGAATTACTAATTGTTAATTACTACAGAAATTATTAAATTTTTAATTACAGCAGAAATTATTAAATTGTTAATTACTACAGAAATTATTAAATTATTAATTAATGCAGAAATTATTAAATTGTTAATGATTTCATTAAATTACTAATTTGTTAATTACCAAGTTAAATTACTAAATTGGTAATTACTAAGTTAAATTGCTGAATAGATCATTACTGCGTTAAATTACTAAAATTGTTAATTACTACAGAAATTATTAAATTATTAATTACTGCAGAAATGATTAAATTGTTAATTTTACAGTAAATTATTAAGTTGTTAAATATTTTATTAAATTACTAATTTGTTAACTACTAAGTTAAATTATTAAATTGGTAATTACTACAGTAAATTATTAAATTGTTAATTTCTACAGTAAATGATAAAATTGATAATTATTGCATTACATTACTAAATTAAATTACTAAATTGTTAATTACCAAGTTAAATTGCTAAATTGTTAATTACTACAAAAATGACTAACTTCTTAATTACTATATTAAATTATTATACTGTTGAGTAGGAAATATTTGAAAATTTGATTTTTACTAATTTTTTAATTTATTAATCACCATCTCTGAAGGGTCGCTAATAACCCATGAGCGATTGATGCGACTATAAATAAATAAGTTAAAAAAATATCTGAAAATGTTATTCCTCATTTCTAAAATTACTGATCAGGTGTCAGCGAATTCGAACGTGTATTTAAAATTTCGAGAAGATACTACATTGGTATCCTATACATGTAGGATTAAGGGAAGGTCGAAGAGTTAGTTTTCAATAATAATATAAAATGGAATAATTACAGAAATAATCGCGAATAATCAGGAACGCGTCGAAACCGGTCTATTTACGAATCGCTGTTTGATTGTTTTTCAGAAATATAGTTTCTTTTGTTCTTTTTGCACGCACACACGCACTCACCTATCCTCGTTTGCACCTATCCTCTCTCTCTCACATACGTTCATGCATGCTCTCTCACATTCTCCCATTTGCACATTCACACATACTTGCATTCCCTCATACATATATTTTCAATTTCATCGAAACGCAAAATGTGAAATATCTCAATTGAATAAATGGACTTAGGCCACTTTGAAAATGCAGTCATTTGTACAGTCGGATAAGAACGTCCACAAGTTGCAACGAGCTGCTATCTGGACAGCCGTAGGGTGTCAAGAAACTTTTTTCTCGCAGTTCAAAGAGACGATAGGTAGAGGTATATCGTATTTCTCGGGGAACACGTCATGTACATACATATGTCATTCCGTGGAAAAATTCACGGCTTGTTACGATTGCAAAGTAACACGACTATAAAGAGGTCTCTGTATGCGTATCGAAAAGCAAAGTTCAGTTACTAATTTTACCGTTTCACGATAGACCGTGATCAGACGTTAACAAAAGAGAAATAGAAAATATATACAATAACTACAAGAGAATTATTGCGCTTGTTATTTAGTAATTTTTCTAAATTCTAACTAATTTTTTTTTATTTAAGTAGTTTTTTAGTTTATCATCTTTATCATGCATTATGTAATTTCACAAAATTAAATATAGTAGATTTATTTATATTAGATTTATTTATACATAGAAATATTAGATTTATATATTTATATGTAGGCATATTAAATATATGTAGCATATCCAATTTTTGTTAACAATTTAACAAATTCTGTGGAATTTCATTGTTAGCATAAATTCACGTTTGAGAATGACTTTTCGCAGCTCAAGATTTAATAAATTTTGCTGTGTGAATTAATAAATTTTTCTAAAAACTGACTCGTGTGTGATTAGTGATTTGCTACGATTCGATACAAATCGATTCGATGTTTGTCCCATGCTTGTTACCATTCCGAGCGATTCATTCATAAAAAAAAGAAAGTTGTACCGGTGTCGAATTGTACCCAAGAATGGATACCAACGTGCTGCGACTTCGCGACTTAAAATTCAACAGAATCAAGAGTCGAGGAACGAGGGATCGATCGATTATCTTGACACCTTGGTGCTACTTATCATTCTAAACCGTGCTTCCGTTGGAAATACGTGTCGGAAATTACACCTTCCGTGTGTTACGTCCAAGTCACTAATACGCGTGTATAATTAGAGAATCGATCGCAACGATGAATGAACGTAGCACGTGGAAACTACGAGAAGATAATGAACGCGTTTCGGTCACGATAAAAAACGATCACGAATCGTATACTGTTTTTATTCTTCTCTCTTCGGCGATATTTTATCGACTTACGAAGTTTTAGTTAATTTTCTATATTTATAGAAAATAAATATTACTTTCAATTATCTTTATTATATTTTAAGTTAGAATAATTTTTATTATTTTCATTATCAGTGTTAGACAATAAATATTTTATTATTTGCTATATTTTCTGCATAGATTTATAGAAAATAAATATTATTTTCAATTATCTTAATTATTATTTTAAGTTAGAATAATTTTTATTATTTTCATTATTAGTGTTAGACAATAAATATTTTATTATTTGCTATATTTTCTGCATAGATTTATAGAAAATAAATATTATTTTCAATTATCTTTATTATATTTTAAGTTAGAATATTTTTTATTATTTTCATTATCAGTGTTAGACAATAAATATCTTATTATTTGCTATATTTTCTGCATAGATTTATAGAAAATAAATATTATTTTGAATTTGAAAATTTGATAAAAGGAACAACAAAATTCATTATTTCAGTTTTAAAACTATTTTAAGCTGCAATAAACTATTTCATTTAATATTCACATCCTTTTTCTTCTCAAGTTCCCACTTACGTACAAGTTCTTATATTTGAATAATAGGGGAGAGTTAAAACCGGATACATGAATACTGAAAGTACCAAAGAGGTCAAATGACCGTTTTACAAGTTCCTTATATTGAGTTAAAAAATTTGTTCTGGCGATTTCATTAGAATCTTATTTCATTGAATCTTCACGAAAATAAAGAATTAATTCGTCATTAATTCATTAAGATGAATTCATCATCTGTTTATTTATTTTTCAATTTTAATTTTAATTTGAAAGTAATTGTGGATTAGATAAAACTGTAACCTAAGAGCTGTTCGAAATATTTTTATGCTGTTTTAAGTTTTTCGAATGGCGTGTAAACATGAGACGACAACGATACTATGTTTTTTGAGGTTATGCTTTCTTATGCCGAAGTGAGTACCGTAATCCAATGTAATATAATATGAAGAACAATACTGTGATCTAAAAATGTAATATAATATGAAGATCAATACTGCGATCTAAAAATGTAATATAATATGAAGATCCATACCGTGATCTGAAAATGTAATATAATATGAAGTATAATAGGGTATAAATAGGGGTAGTAAAAGAATACTTTTATACTAAGCTTTTTCTGGTATTCTAATTTTATGTTGCATATTTTAGAGACATATTTGGTGAGGAATGTGCTATTTTTTGCATTTCTTGTTTTTAATTTAATGTTAACTGTTAAATGAAATCATTGTTTTAATAAACTCATTATTTTAATAAAATTATTGTTTTACATTAATTAAATTCTAATCTTAAAAAATTAAATTAGATTTTCTGCGTCACAAAATAGGCCACTTGATATGACACAACCCAAGTGACTGCATAACAAAATTCATAGAGACGAATAATAGTTATCACGCAATCGTCTGAATACATTCATAGAATACTGAAAATTTCAAATAATCTAAAAATAGAAATATGTAAATTAAAATAATCCTTTGCAAACAAAAATTGAAAATTGCATTTTTGACAACCACTTTCCTTACCACCTAGAATCTCCAAGGTCCGCAGAAAAATAAAAGCGTACAACTAATTAGATGATGGGCACGTGACCAAAATATCTTTCTTCTGTTACCCAATTAAGGTGCATCCGTCACACAGAAAGAAAAAGACGTTAATGATGCGGAAACGTCAGAGTCATAATTACAAAGTAATCAGGCAGATTCGATATTATCAAGACGGAGGAAACGTAAATAAAAGAATGTTCTCTTCGTTATTATATTGTATCTTTTTAAATTTACGTTCGAAGAACTTGACTTTGGTAAACCGTAGTAAATATAAATTATTTATGTAATTTGTAGATCATGTAAGATTATTGTGTAAATTATAGATTAGATTGTAGACGGTTAAATAGATTATATGTTAGGTGGATAGTTGAATAAAAGAGTGTTTTATTAGATTATGGACAATTAGGTAGAAATTCATTGCACTATAGATAATTAGATAAGAGATTATTGTATTAAATTATAGACAATTAGACAGAAGATTATTATACTAGATTATGGATAATTGATTATTGTATTAGATTCTAGAAAATTACATAGAAGGTTACTGTATTTATACAGTCAGAAGGTTAAATATTAAATTATGGACAATGACATAAAAGATTATTATATTATTGGGTTACAGATAATTCGATAAAAAATCAAATATCATAAACTATATAAATTAAAAATTGATATCATATACTTAAATTTAATATAGTTATGCAATAAATTATACAATAAATGCAAATGCCATAACTAAATTTTTGAAGATAATACTTTCTTGTAGCAAAATTGAAAAATAAATAAAAACTATGAATAATTGTAATAATATTTCCACCAATCTGTATTCATACTTATTATACATATGAACACTCTTTTTATAAATAAGAAGTAGCTTTTCAAGAAATTTAAAACATAACATTAAAATATTAAAATATTCTAATAAGTTTTTAATAATTTTTATTTTTAATAATTATAATAATCATTATTTTTTAGAAATTCCTATAAAAGTTATTAGAAATAAAATTTGTAAAAATTATAAAAATTATCAAAAATAAAATTGATAAAAATAATAAAAATTATTAGAAATTTCAATATTAGTAATTCTAATAACTAATTCTGATTCTAACATTTAAAATTTTAATAATTTCAATACAATTACTAAATTCGAATACGTTTTTGAAATTCGGAATATTCGAATACTTCCAACACTATTGAAGAAAGTGCAAACATTCGAATAATTACCGAAAAAAGTGTAGAAAAAAAGTTACGTAAAACTTGAGACTATATTTTCTCCATATGGTAAACAGCCAACTGTTGCGAACCTCGATTTCCGCGGCGGATTTCTGCATGCTTTCTTCAAAAGCTTACCGCTCCCCAGGGAGCAAGTCACCTGTCTTGAAATGCCTGTTTGTTAATTGCAGATTGCACGAGGTCGTTCTCCGAAGTCGGTCAATTTTCGGGCGCGGGGTCCTTGCTCGCGCAAGAAAGAAAGAAAAAATGGCCTAACCCAGCCATTAGCGGTACCGGGCAAACAGTTTCCTTTTTTGGGCTGCCCGCGAGATCATTAGGAAGGATTTAGAGCAGGGAAAAAGAAAGGATTACATTCCACGGGTCGCAACAAAGGACTGAATTCGAAAATACTGCTAGACCGCAATTGAATTTTCTTTGTGAGCCGACTTGTGAAACAGACGGTGGCACAATGAAGGTTAACGATATTCTAATTAAAGTTTCGTAGGTTTGCCACGCACGCACGGACAAGTATGGGAAACATGTTACACTCTCTCGCAACAGGTCGACCTATTTGCCGTTGTTCGCGCGAATATTTTAAATCGATGTTTCTCTTCTCACGATCGTTTGGTATTTTGTACTTCTAATCATTTTAGGTATATTACCAACAAACTTTTACCAACCCTAAGTCTCGGTTAACACTAAAACTACCAAACCGGTCAAATGATCGCTCCACAAGTTTCTTATTATATTATCAATCATTTTAGCTATGTTGCCATCAAACTTTTACCAACCCTAAGTCTCGGTTAACACTAAAACTACCAAACCGGTCAAATGACCGGTCCACAAGTTAAAGTGCATTCCTAGAAATCAGCATTTTATCAAGATAAAGAATGTACTAATTTATGTTTCGTCGTTTATTTATTTTTCAACTTCAACTTAAAATTTGAGTACCTATTGCATTTTGCTTTGACACCAAATCCGTACAATACAGTATTTTCAAAAAATTGAGTAACCTTGTGAAAAATGAAGTTTGAGTGAAGTTATCTTGATATGGTGGAATTTTTTGTTTGGTGATGAATGATCGTGTTTGATACTGTTTGGTGTTGTTTGGTATTTGTTGATATCGTTTGATGTTGTTTGGAATTTGATACTGCTCGATATTCTTGGTAGTTTGATATTATTATTTGACATTTAATGATATTTAATAATATTTGATATTAGTTAATATTGCTCCTTACTGCTCGATAATATTTCACGTTGTTTGGTATTGTTTAATACTACTTGATTATAACAAAATTGATATTATTTAAGGTTAATACTGTCTGATACTGTTTGACATTGATCGACATCATTTAATGTTTCATATAATGATTCAATTCATATTAATAAAATTACATGATACTAGTGAAACTGTCTCCCTACAAAAATCACTTACGGCACTTAAAAAAAATGCTCACGTGCCAATGTTTATATTTCCCAAGAAAGTGGCAGTGACCTCCACTCGAAAGAGTTAAATGCCTTCAATCTCCTCCGCGACGTTTTCAAGAGAACTGACCAGATTTAAAGGTATCCGATGATTCTCAATCTGGTATCATAACGAAGGTAATCAACTTCCACTTCCTCTACCATAAGTTCCGTGCACCTTGTCCCCGGTTTCGGTAATCCCGATAATTCCCGAAATCGAAACTCCGTAAAGTTATACGGTAAAAACGAGTAATATCTGTGCGTTGTCGAAGAGCTTCCAGAATGAAAACACCGGATTGGTGGCAGCAGGTGCTTCTGGACAACAAAACGAGCATAAGCTTCGGAGGTAGGTCGAAGGAGAAGCGCAGCAGGCCGGTGTAGCGAAGAAAGAAGAAGAAATCCCATGGAGTCCTCGCGATGTGATCCTGTTTAAAGATAATGGCCGCTAGGTAGACGCGTGCCAGCTGGGTAATGCTTTTGGGACTGATTTTTATTCGTCCCTCTCTTCTAACCACGCAATCTGAGGGCAGATGGTTCGCCACCTTACCTTGCCTCTTAAGGCTGATTCTCGTGACCAAAGAAAAAAGACGCATAACACCCCCTTCCATCATGGCGCGCGTGCGACTGCACTTATGCGTCGCTTTTTTACCCGTGGTTCCGTGAAAACATGTGGATCTTTGGCCGGAATATTCGTAATATACCGTTATTTTCGGGGACGCGAAAGTATGGAGGCTTTGCTCAAGATTTTTCTTATTTTTCTTTCGATGGCTGAAGTATGTTTCGAGGTGTATACATGTGTGAGAGGACATGTGAGAGGGTTATAATAACAAGGATTTTAAAATTATAATCTGAAACTTGGAGATTTAGAAATTTGGAAATTTAGCTTGGAATTTTTGGAATTTGTCGAGGTAAAGATATTAGTTCAGAAATTTAGGAATATGGCCACGTGAGCATTTGGAACTCCAAAACTTTTATAATTCTAAATTTAAAAGTTAAATGTGAAATTTAGGAATTTGACCAAGTGAAGATTTAGAATTCCCATATTTCTAAATTTTTAAATTAGTGTGGAAATCTAGAAATTTGGCAAGGTGAAAATTTAGTTTAGAAATTTAGGAATTTGACCAAGTGAAAATTTAGAATTCCTGTATTTCTGAATTTCTAAATTTTTAATGTGGAAATTTACAAATTTGGCAAGGTGAAAATTTACTTTGGAAAATTAGGAATTTCACACAAGTGAAAATTTACAATTCCCATATTTCTAAATTTCTAAATTAGTGTGGAAATCTAGAAATTTGGCAAGGTGAAAATTTAGTTTAGAAATTTAGGAATTTGACCAAGTGAAAATTTAAAATTCCCATATTTCAAAATTTCAAAATTTTTAATGTGTACATTTACAAATTTGGCAAGGTGAAAATTTAGTTTGGAAATTTAAGAATTTGATCAGATGAAAATTTACAATTCCTCCACTTTCAAATTTCTAAATTCGAAAATTCAGTATAGAAAATTTGGCAAGGTAAATATTTGTTTTGGAAATTTAGGAATTTAACCCGATAAAGAATTTAAATTTCAATGCCTCCAGTTTTCTAAATTTGAAATTTAGAAATTTAGGAATTCAATAGTAACTTTCATATTTTTAAATTTCTGACTTATCGATATGTAAGTAAATTAGACATTATATTTTTACATTCGAAAATTTCAAAATTTGGCAGTGCAAAAATTAGTAAATGAACGAATTTGATTTTTCTATATGTCAATTAGGAAATTTCTAAATTCTCTACTTTTTAAGTGTGAAAATGTCAGCTGCACACTTTTTTCTCCATTTCTAACTTGCATTCGTTCAACAATTTTTTGTTGTTCGAATTCGTTCCCCAACATTTCACTATTGAAATTCATAAGGTAACCTTTCAAGGTCAATTAAATTCGAAGATAATTAGTCGCTGCCTAACTCCTCAAGGTCAATTCCAAGGTTACTATCATGTACAGTATTTAAAACTCTACAACTTTAGTCCTCTGCACTACTTTCGAGACATGTATGATTTCATGTGTGATATGCACATTTTTGGATCTAGCTGGAAGAAAATATCGCTGAATTTAACAACTAATGAAAAGTCAAAAAATGAATTTGTGGAGAAATGATTCAACTTATTTAAGGTAAAATTTGTAAGCTTTTGACGATTTGTAAAATTGTTACAGCTCTAGGTAGAAATAGTATCAATAAACGTGCGAATTTTCGTCGTTGTCAGTTGCGTACTCGCAAGTCTGCAGGTAAACAAGTAAAATCTTACACGTACCAATACGCAGGAGCCCGTAGCTGCACACACACGAAGGAGGATTGATCGCAGGAGAGGCAGGTGCTGAGAGAGCGACAGCTGCGACTTCGTGATCTTCTTTTACCGAAGGAACCGAAAGCTTTAACCCGTTCCTTCTCGTCCTAATGGGCCACGCTTCGTAAAGGCTCTACCTCGTGGCGTAAACGTCCAATGAATATCAAAGGAAGAAAAAAATGGAGGGAGAAAGAGTATCTGTCGCTTCCATACGGGAGATAAATATTCATCGATCCTTCGTAGGACGACGATACTTATGAATCGGCACTCGAGTACTCTCCTATAACCCATGGTGTTTTATTAAAAGGGGAATGACGAACGATCGTTGATTATGTCGTAATTCATTCCTCTTATTTTTTTGATCTTACGTCAAGTCCTCTTGACTTCCTCTTCATCCCTGTTTCTGTTATTGCTTAATTAAGGTTTTATGTGAAATATTGGGAAATTTTGATGTGGACACTTGAATTCGTTGGCGTAAGGAATATAGGAAAGCTTTCAAGGTTTTATTTGACATATTGGCAGAATTAATAAAACACATGAATTGTTGGATTAAAGAGTATGGAAAAGTTTCAAAGGTGAAACGTTTGCAATATTGACAAAATTGTCAGTTTTTGAAATATTGGAAAGTCTTATACAGGGTGTCGCGAAAAATATCGCTTCAATTTGGTGTCAGGAATATAAGAAAATTTCAAAGATAAAATATTGTATATTGATAAAATTTTGATGTGCGAATGTGTCACTAAAGACAACGCTTGGATTTGTCGATTGTTGAAAATATAAAGTTTCAAAGGTGAAATGAAACAAATCAAAAAGGTAAAGTTTGAGTTTTATAATATTGGTTAATTTGAACAAATGAAATAATATAATTAATTATACAATGTAGTGAAATAGTGTAATGAATAATATTATTAATTAATTTGATAGTTCAATTTTTATTGATAATTAACAAAGTCCATCATAATACAATATAAACATAACGGAATTAATTTTGACAAGAAATTTACTGATATATGAATTTTTTATTCGAACGTATTTCATTTATGTACAATGAATATTACACGATATTACAAATTGCAACGACAACGTGTAACAATCTTCAAAAAAGTTATTACAACGTTAAGGAGGTTCCGAGGATTCCATTTACATGAATATTTTAGTCAGCTGAGTGCTGTAATCGATGCCTACTTATTTTTATGCTAACCAAGAAGTTACACCTGCCGGAGGCTCATTTATTTATTGTAGACGATACACATTTCTTTTTGATCATTATGATTGTACAAACGGTTAGTGTACAGATGTTAGCATTTTTTCATATCGCTAAACAATTATTTTTATATCGACTTTCTTCAAAAAATATATATAATATATATAATAATAACACGTATATGTGTATACATATGTACATATGTGAATATGTGTATAAGTACATAATCACATATGTGTATATGTACATACATATGTGTATATGTAAATACATATGTGTATATGTGTATATGTACATGCATATGTGTATATGTACATACATATGTGTATATGTATATAATTTATATTAGACTTGTGATAATACTAACATATTAAACAATTTTCTACCATAAAACCAAGTTTGAAATATTTCTCAGAAATAAATTTTCATTTATATTTATTTTAAATACAGTATAAAAAAAATGTCATTAAGTATCAAAATCATACAGTATACAAAAAAGTGATCGAAACCCTTTGATACAACATAGAATATGGCGATGTACTTTGAAGCAACCTGTATCTTAAATACACGTCGGATTTAAACAGCGCGTGTTTAACATCTTGTATCTTATTTTAAGAACAAAAAACCTCTGTTATAGAAACAGTTTATCACGCATCAGAAAAACTGGAAATGAAAAGACACGATAATTACAAGCACAATTCGGACACATTACGGTATGAAGCTGATGTGTCACACGCCTGACAGCATTGGAGCCCCTCAAGGTTTCTTGCTTTCTCCTTTAGAATCCTCTACGAGCAACTTCCAAAAGTTACATTTTGCCCCATACGCTGTATGATCAATGTTTTATACGCGAGTCGCGTGTTATGTCCACGTTTTATTTCTTCAACTGCGATTATTTTCTTTTCAACCGACTTTTCATACGCACCATGTGATCATAAACGACGCACAGGTAAATCGACGACGATATAGCAGTTGGTTCAGGCGGACCCCATAACCGCGAAATTAAGTGCGATATAAGGAAAGTTTGAGATATTTCGCTGTTTTGTGATCGTTAAGTAGTTTTTAAAGTACGCACTTATTTATTTCAGAATTGGGAATTTTGGGATTTGGGAATTTTGGGAATTTTGGGATTTGGGAATTTTGGGATTTGGGAATTTTGGGATTTGGGAATTTTGGGATTTGGGAATTTTGGGATTTGGGAATTTTGGGATTTGGGAATTTTGGAATTTGGGAATTTGGGAATTTGGGAATTTGGGAATTTTGGGATTTGGAAATTTTGGGATTTGGGAATTTTGGGAATTTTGGAATTTGAGAATTTGTGGATTTGGAAATTTTGGGATTTGGGAATTTTGGGATTTGGGAATTTTGGGATTTGGGAATTTTGGGATTTGGGAATTTTGGGATTTGGGAATTTTGGGATTTGGGAATTTTGGGATTTGGGAATTTTGGAATTTGGGAATTTTGGGATTTGGGAATTTGGGAATTTTGGGATTTGGGAATTTTGGGATTTGGAAATTTTGGGATTTGGGAATTGTGGGATTTGGGAATTTTGGGAATTTTGGGATTTGAGAATTTGTGGATTTGGAAATTTTGTGAATTTTGGGATTTGAGAATTTGTGAATTTAGGAATTATGGGATTTGAGAATTTTGGGATTTGGAAATTTTGGAATTTGGGAATTTTGGGATTTGAGAATTTATGCATTTGGAAATTTTGGGGTTTGAGAATTTGTGGATTTGGAAATTTTTGAATTTTTGAATTTGTGGATTTAGGAATTATGGGATTTGAGAATTTTGGAATTTGGAAATTTTAGGATTTGAGAATTTGTGAATTTGTGAATTTTGGGATTTGAGCATTTTTTGATTTGGAAATTTTAGGATTTAAGAATTTGATAATTTGTGGATTTGGAAAATTAGAAATTATGCATGTTTAGCGCTTGAAAATTGTTCATATTTACTGAAATCAGGTGAAATATGTTAAAACAACTTGCAAAGATTTCTAAATTTTTTCAAGTTGAAATAAGTAGCTTCTTTGTAAAAAACATTATCAGTACAAGTGGTCTTAAACATCCTTATCAATGTATCAGATACATTATTCTGACAAATTGTGACCATACTGGTTAATAAAATTATCCAATTATATCAACTATAATGCTGTACTTATTATGTATAAGTATTGCATCATAGAGTGTCATTTTCGTCAACAAACACTGTATTACATCGAAGTACTTTTGTAACAAATATTGTATGAAATATAAATTGTCAAGTCCTACACAGTCAACTAAAAGGCAAGGTGTTTTCCGAAGGATGTACAAAAATTGCAGCACAGTATACAAGAAGATGGGTACGAGTTTTCATAGTGAAAAGAAGAAACGGAAGAAAAGAATCGATTGATCTTTCTTCCTTTTCCAGCTGGATTAGCTAAACTCCGAGAACCCCTACTCTTTTGCGCATTCAGGGCTAACAACGGGTTTCCCCTGCCCTTTTAACTGGGTTCTTCTTCACCTGCACGGTCGCAGAGAGTTTCACCTGGATATCGTTCGATGCGGCACTGTCTACTTTTACTTCCTGCGTTTCGATACGAAAACCAGAGGAACATAGGCCTGGATCTCGAAGTAGCTCAACGGAATTCCAGGTGTATGCTGGACGCAGGTGTAATCACTAAATGATTTTTTTTCTCGTATCGCGTGTCGATGTCGTATCCCCTTTAATAATGCACACCAATTACATAATGTCAACCCTCTAATGGTGGCCAACCATGTTCCAGATCAGATCTGGATTAGATCTAGATTTCGGAACCTGTTTATGCGGACAAGTACCGCGGGTGGCCAAATTGAGGTGCTCCAGAGATTTTAAAGATATGCTTTTGAAAATTCGAAATATTCTGTACTT
This sequence comes from Megachile ligniseca, assembly GCA_945859555.1. Taxonomy (NCBI): domain Eukaryota; kingdom Metazoa; phylum Arthropoda; class Insecta; order Hymenoptera; family Megachilidae; genus Megachile; species Megachile ligniseca. Next base: position 7,306,807 of record OX243792.1, read on the forward strand.
GGGTTCCATTAGTTTCTGTAATTTTAAGCATTTGGATTCCTTATACCTCTGTGTTTCTATTATTCTGAACATTCAAATTTCCGAATTTATTTGAAATTGTAATAGCAGACGGGTTCAATAATGTGGTAAAATATAGTCAGGACGGTTCATTGTTTCGTGCCGCGATTGAAGGTCGTAATGAACGTATCGATCCGTAACAGGGTGAACAGTAAAAACTGCAACATAATTACACAGTAGCTGAAATTATACCTAACAGATTTCTTTTTAAAAATTTTATATTTCTATAATTATTGTTAAAAATAGTAACAAAATAATATTGCAAAAAAATATATTGTACTTACTGACGAGTAGCACAGCTTAAAATATTTCAATTCAGTTTTACAAGGTTATTTTCATCAAGTACTTCTGTTTCTACAAAAAAGAAAAGTAATTTATAATAGACTGACATACACAATAATAATTGTTAAGGCTTAATAACATTTTTAATAATATTAAATATTGTCAAAAATATCAATTTTAAGAAGGTTCCCTAAAATTACATTTTTTGCGTTATGTTGCAGCAATATTATTTTTCACAAATATTTTCAATTTCTTTGTGTAGTTATACCTTGCAGACATGAAACTTTACAAAAATCTATTTTGTATCCAATATTTCTTCCTAGCATACTGTTATCACAGGAAATAAGTACAAACAATTTTTTACACCCTTCGCCGCCATTAAAGATGTGATAATTAATACGCCAACTCGAACAAACATAACAAAATTAGAGGAAATGCAACACAATTAACAGCTGTTACAAGGTACTAATAGTCTGTTATACATTTTTAGTTAAACTGTTCCACAAATTATCTACAATTATCCTTCGCATCCACTTTTTATGCATTCATGTATTCGTTCTTTCCTTTAGGATATGTATCTATACGAATGCGACCACGGTTGCACGGTGGTGTATCCGGAGCTTATGTACCAGAACAAATATTTCCGGAGATTCAGCCATTCGATGGGAAAAAATATTAACACTTTACAAAACCCATAAAAATGACGAATCTCAGATTTCACATTTTAAATTACACAAAAGCTCATGTCAAAATGTATACTATTCTATTGTTATATAATTCAATAGATAAAATGAAGAGTGGTTAAGTTGAGGTTATGTTAGCAATCTTAAAACAAAATGGCTGCAAATGGTTCAAGATGGCTGTTTTACAGTAGTAATCATAGTAGCTAATAAATAATTATTAGAACAGGATAATTTTACGGAAAATGTGAAAAATGAAAAATAGTGGTAATTCGATGGCGAAGGACTGTAGTTTCCAAAAATGTGCAAAAATTTCGTAATTCTAGTTTAAAGCTACAAATCAATATTTTGCCATACTGTTAGAAAGTTGTATAAGCCGATTTTGTAATTTCGGTTTAAAAACTTCATAACGAACGAAAGCAATAGAAACATTTTTGAAAAAGTTACTACTCGGAATAATTGGTGCTTGATCTTGACCCTTAAATATAAGTGGTCATTAAACGTCCGTACATCTAGGGTTAACTGCGTCCGACGTGTACACGTGTCAAAAACTTTCGACACGGTTCACGTTAACGAACTGTTAACTTTTTGTCGAACAAAAATGTAATTTAATTTTTCGTCACATTTGTAATAGAAATATTTGTGTATACTCGTCATTGCTCCATTTTAATTACGTACCGTGAACAAAATTTTTATAACTAAGTTCTACAATTAATTGTTTGACACTAGATTTATGGAACCCGTAAAAATGACGGGAATTTTGATATTTGAATATTTGTAAATTTAAATTTTTCAAAATGTGTAAATTCGGAAATTGTGAAGAAGATTCGAAACTTGTGATTTTTTGATATTTTTGAACTTTGGTCCTTGGGGATTTATAAAATTTGGGATGTCAGGGATTTTGGGATTTAGAGATTTAGGAACTCGTGAATTAGAAAATTGAGAAATTTAGAAATCTGAAAATTTACACATTTTGGGATTTAGAAGTTTAAACATTTATGGAATTGGAAATTTGAGAATTTGGAAATTTAGGAGTTTGAGAACTTGGAGATCTGGGGATTAGGTATTTGGAAATTTGAGAATTTCAGGATTTCATAATTTGAGAACCTGAGAACTTGAAAACAAGATAATTTTGAAAATTTCAGAATTTCAGAATTTAAGATTTTGGAAACTTGAAAATATAGGTTTTCTAGAAATTTAAAAAATTAGATTTTCCTACACTATTTGCATCAATAAACAAAATATATAATGGAAATATTCAATTGTCAAATATGTAATGAAAACTACATTTACAAATCCCATAAAAATAACGAATCTTAAATTCACTTTCAATGACCAAAATTATTAAAAAACTTTTATCAAAATGTTAACTTTCATCGAGATAATTGTACAAGCTAGTTTACCTATGCTTTATCTATTTTTACACTTGAGTCTCAATTAAAAAGCGGCTATAAAATTAATGTAGTGTTAACAACAGAGAGTATATCTTTTTTCATTCTTCTAGTTCTTTTCAACCTTCGTTAGCTACATTATTCTCTGCATCTCTTGTTCATGTTCTGATATTTTTTCATCTTGCAATCGCACGAATCATCGTTGCTATTTTACTGGCTACAATCCAGGTATGCATCGGTCTACAGGTGCATAAAATCATCCAGGTGTATGAAATTCACCCTTGCTTGGACTTCAGACCTGCAATTTTGTTGCATTAAAATACGCGTCCTGACGCAGAAAACAAGCAGCAGGGGAATCATTACGGGATCGTTGTTAGCCACAACCATGATCATGTTACCAGAACTCCTATACTAAATACACGAAAGAGTACGCAGCACGAATAAAGTCGGAAAATTAACATGGCGGCGGACGTAGGAAAAACGAGGCACTGCGCATGTCACATAAATTGCGGGAAATTTTAAATTGTCGAAACATGTCATTCGTTGTTTGCTAGTATTTCTTTGTTACAAATCCTAAATAACTGGTAGTATTTTTATCTTTTGCAACTTTTACGTAAAATATTCAATATTTTAATTTAAACATAAATATAAAATATTTAATATTTTAATTTTAATATTTAATAAACTTAAAATATTTAATAAACAGGTAGAAATGTGGAAATTTGGAGATTAAGAAACTTGGAAAGTTAGAATTTTTTAGTTTTTGTAATTTGAAAGTTTGGAACTTGGGAACTTGAGAATTTGGAAGTTTTTAAATTTGGGAATTGAGATCTAAACACTTAGAAATCTAGAATTAAAAAATTTGTAAAATTCACAACCTTGAAATTTGGAAATTTTTAATTATGGTAATTAAAGTCATAGAAAATTAAAAAATTTGAAAATATGAAACCTTGTCAAAATGGTTATTTAGATACACTTTCTATTAGAATAAACTCTTTTTATCAAATGTTTCTTATTATATATAAAATTTCAAAGAAAAAATATATTACAATAAATACTATTATCAATCTCATTTTTAGTAAAATAAATAAATAAACAGAACCCACTTCTATTTTTATCGTGAAACAGTCCTTGAGCCGTTCTTCATATTCTCCAATGATATACGACCGTAAGTACAATAAAGAAATAAATTCACTAGCAAAACACGTTAACAAATTTTATGTAAAAACATTCATGCAGATCCCCGTAAATTATGCGTACTTATCGTTGAAATATTTCCCCGTACAAATAACAAAACCGGTAAAGACTACATTAAAACTGGATGTTTCCGTAACGTTATTAATTGATCAGCTCCTCGGCACCTGTTTTCGCCTACTGGACTTTACACGTTTAATGAGCATTTAGGGTAATTTAATTTAGAATCGCACGATATTATCTGTAACGATAATATGGCCAGAAATAGTAGTTTACCAAGTGTTGTTAACGTTTAAATAATATGAATCTCTAATTACATTTCTATCCTCTTAACTACTTTATTGTGAATTTTTTATTTGAATCCAATGCGGGTACCACCTGCTAGCACATGTTAGTTTTGTGCCTGATAACGAATGGCCACTTCATTTATCTAGACATGGCGGAAAAGATGTTTGATACAGAAATTTTATAACATTTCCTTACTCCTGAGAAGTAAATGAAAATACGTTGTGTGAATTTTAAAAAATACTGACTATATTTTTCTATCAGAAACTCAGATCATTGAGGGGTTGGTATATTTGTTCAACTGTGTTATTGAAGCACATTGAAAAACATTAAAATTGAAGTAAATTGAAGTACATTAAAATACATTGAAATACATTAATATACATTGCTCTCTGATAGAAATAGGGTGTTTACAACCGAAAAAAGAATAAATCTACGTGAAAAAATGAGTGAAAAATGAATTTAGGGAAAATATGAGTCAAAAGTGTAAAATAAAATTTGTTCGCTTTTCAGTTAACAAAATTTAGATTTGTATAGTTTTGTAGTACAAATTATTTTGCAACCTTTACGCACTTAGATTATTAAGATCACAGCAAGTTTGGCAAGTACAAGTTTTGCTCGGTTAGGTTGTTTGGAATGTTGTTAATGACATGAAACGAGTTTTGTGTACTTTGTACAGAGAATGACCCAGTATTTACCCCAATTTAAACTCGACCGAAAAAGTGTAGCTTATAAAAGAAAACTAGTTTACCTAAAATAAACCTGAAACGTTTGATTTATCAAAAATGTAGTCCCATTAAAGGTGTTCTTATTTAAAACATTCATGAATATGTATGATATGTTAAAGAATGTGATATGTTAAATTATAATATTGATTATTGTATTTCAAGTATGTCCTCAAGAATTCAAGTTACTGTCAATGAAGGAAATCGTTGTTATTAAAATTTATACTACCAATCTCCAATTTTTAATCTTTTTGTCCATTTATTTTTAATCGTATTATTATTTGAAAAATTAGTTTAAACAGTCCTTTAGAATTTTGTCTGAAAATTTCTTTAATGATGGCCTAGTTCCATTTAAACAAGGATGATTTTTCCCTCGCTTCTTCCGAAAAAATATGAGAAATAACAGTAATTTTAGATCCGTGCTTCGATAAAATCCGATCGAAATTAGATAAAACACGAATGAAGAATAGAACATGAATAATGCAAAAATTTGTCGACAAATTTTAACGAATCCATTAGGAACCCTTTGATTTTATAATTTTGACATAACAACGGATACATAAATTTGAAGGAGGAAGGAATAGAATAATGAGAACATACTAGACATAAAAAAGAATAGAAAGTATGGCTAACGTACGAACTGTTATATAGTACGCTTCCGGTTTTAAACGGAGAAACTTTGAAAGCATATAAATGTATATGGAATGAGAAACGAAATTACCATAGAGATCTTCGATCGGTCTTTGTCTAAAGAATACAATTTTATTGCGTTCCTTTCGTTTTTATATTTACAAAATAAATTATATTTATATAAGTTATATTAATATTAAGAAATTGTATTATTTCAAAATATTGTATTATAGAGTGGATGTATGTACAAATATCTAAAAGATATCTTAAAAATATCTGAAAAAGATCTAAAAGATGTCTTAAAAATATCTAAAATATATCTAAAAAGTGTATGGTAACTAAAATATTCAAAAACGTATAAAAAAAATATTTAAAAATTTTAAATTATTTAACATACTAACTTTCAAGAATTTAACAGTACAAATAATTAAACAAAAGAAAAAGCAACTTGTTACGCGAACAGCTACAAGCCACAAATACAGATTGAAAAAATGATAAATCTGCAAACTAAAAACTAGTTACAATGTCGTTCCCCTCAGAGCATCCTCACAAAACAAATTGTATTGAATGTAATGACTTGCGGATTACTTTATCTGTCCACGATAAATTCAATTTCTATTCACAAAAGTCGCACATTTTTACAGAAACGCGATAAAACACGTGAGTCGTTTTTATGCATTTTATATCAGCTTCTATTTCTTCGTCGCTCTGTAAATACGTGTACAGTTACTCTCTTGAAGGTGTTCTTTGTAAGCAGGTACCAAGATGAGAATGATAAGATAGCAATGAAACTTCTTGGGGTTTTTCCAAATATCCTGTGTACATTCTGTAACCAAGTTCATGGTGCTATCTTTTTCATTTATTTGGGAGAAACCTACGACCCGGTTTATGATGCGTCAATTGCTATTGAGGGCGCAGGAAACTCCCCAAGATTTACAGGTCCTGCTAGAATTTGAGGATTTCCTGGCAATAAACAGCTAAGAATTACTAGCTGTTTATCATTATTATTTACAGTCCTGAAAACAGTCAAAGTTTCGTGCCATAAAATCTTTTTCGTTGACTTTAAGGGGAACTTTTCTGGAAGCCATTTTTTACACACGTGTGCACTTCGTTGAAACGTTCATTCGAATGTTTGGAAGTTGCTTTATTGGATGTACTTGTTCTTTGAGACACACGATTTATGGACAATGATCACTTACATTTTAATTAAAACTTAATTATAAAAGTAAAGTAACTTGTACAATGATTCACGATGAAGATTAATATTTTGACTGAAGCTTCTTAACGTGATTGAAAATATGAAATCACGCCATTTTTAAGTTTAAACCTAGTGTTAAAGAAGAACCCAAGTTGCACAGAACTTCTGTACAATGGAAGTATACAAACATTTCAATTATTTAAAAATTGTTAAATAAGGTATTTCAATTATTTAAAATAACCAACTTTTGGAAGTGGGTTAAAATACTATGTAGAAGAAGGTAAGCAACAGGGATATTATTTACTCCGCTTAACCTCGAAGAATTAACTGTTTCATAAATGATTAGTTTCATAGAATTAATCATTTTGTACAATGATAAACATGCAGTAAGAATTCATTTTATTTCTGTAAAAAAATTAAAATATTATTATGTAGGTATAATAAATTTTTCATTGTTTAGTATTTGTGTAAACGCAAATAAAATCAATATTAATTGAATTTTTTTGAAAACTGAACATGTGGCGCCATCTCTCCGGCGAACAGGGTGAACTACACACTTTTGAAACTGTAGTTTAATTAGTTCCCACATTCTACCGCTAGATGGCACGACGTGTATCATTTTTATAGGAATTATCTTCCTATATTTAATAATCGAATAATTAATAGCTTTGCAAACATAACTAATTTTAGTGGAATTGATTTTGAATTAAATTTTAATATATGTTCTTGAATGAAGATTTGATTACAGAATGAATAATAAATGATATTGTTATTTCAAAAATTGAAATCGATTAAATGATTGCATTAAACATTAATCATTTGTTGGCAACAACAAATAGAACACTTCTTAACCGACGGCTGTGAAATCAGAACTCTTCTTAACCTACGGCTTGATGATCACCACGAAAATGTAGCTAAATTGCTGTCGGTAAAGTCAATCTCTCTTTTATATATGTAGATAAAATCAATTTTTTTTTTTAAATTAAAAAATAAAAGACATTAGGTCACAGCTGGCCCATAAGTCCATATACAATGTTATTCTTTTAAAAAGAATTGATAATAGCAGATTTCATAGCATCAGAATCGTCTTTAAATCTGCCTCAAGTATTCCTGCCGGTAATAATTGCGTCGGTAAAGTAGGGAGTGACAGAAGAATGGCAACAAATTTTCTTTCGAGTCGCCAAAAACAATTCTCACAGATATCTTCTTTTGCAAAAAAGAGCTTATTTGCAAAATTTGGTCAATATCGGAGCATGACGCTTTTCCGAAGTTTCGCCAAATAAACGTATATCTATGGAAATTTTATTATTTATCGATTTAGAAAATACTTTTACGCATAATGTGTGCCAATGTGCAATTTGTATTCAATTGTAGTCCTCATCTTTAGTATTTTTAATGCATCAAAAATATAAATATAAATAGTTCTTGTATATAGACGATATTTATTGTACATTTTTATGTACAATCGATACAAAAATTCTGGTGTTTTCATAAGTCGATAAAATCAAATACTACAATAAAGTAAGTAAAATTTTTCATCAGCTTTAGAGATCCACTGTTAGATAGCTTTAGCTTTCAGCATATCTATGGCAACCTTTGCTAAATCTGACACTCATTCCAATTTTTCTTATGAAAGTTTTACAAATCAGTTTCATTTACTGACTAAATGAAATCAGATTCATTCTCGAATCTGTGGAAATTAGAGCAAAGAATTAAAAAAACACGATTAAATTCACAAGTTGATTTACGAACAAGTAGAATGGCATTTCTGCAGAATACTTGAAAAAAATTATTTTTAATGCGATTACATAATAACGCTTTGAACGCTTACGTTAAATTTGTTAATGTGACAATATTTAATTATCTTTACTAGATATCTTACAGTATTTAATAATACTGTATTATCATTGGATAATTAAAATTGTTCTTAACGAGAACTCTCTAAAGGATCTCTTTATATATTTTCAATCATGTTTCTAATTATTTCTAATTATTACATGCTTCTAATAATTTTGTACCTCATGTTTCTGTAAAATTATCAGTACAATATATAACATTAATAAGAGTAACTATATAAACACATATTACCAAAGTATACTAACTAATATCATAAACACATATGATGTTGAGTATATATAGCTTTTACGACGCATATGTGACGCTTGGTAGCATTAACTCAAAGGATATTATCCTTTACCACCATTCAAATGAAATTATAGTATTCTGAGAATTAAAACTTTTCAGAGAATTAAAACTACCAAAGAAAATAATGTAAATAATATAACGAAGGGAACAGTTCAATTATAAATAGCTTGCGGGAGTTTAAACCAATATTGTCGCTAGTGCAGAACATAAAAGCGATCCATTTAACGGAGAATGTGAAGGAGGAAGAGAAAATGGGATGTGAGAAGACAGTTTCCTTTGCCAGTATTACCGTTTCTGTCATCGTTGCCTCGAGGCTTACCTTTAGAGCAGATTGTGGCGCTACGAATGTCCAGGGCATCTTGTGGACAGACTTGATTAAGGGTATAGACCCATTCATAACGGATGACGTACTGGTACGTCAAAGCTGCAACGGTCATTTCGTCGAATGACGTACTGGTACGTCAAAACTATAATAAATATCCGTACGAAAAAATGGGTAAGAAAAAACAAAAAGGAATAGTTATTGCAATAAGAATATTATATTTTTTGTGTTCGAGCTTTGAGAAACTTTAATGTTCGAACTTTAATTATGATTAAAACGTATAATGTTAATTATGATTAAAATGAACAATGTTTAGGTATAACGTTATATATGAATAAAATTAATAATGTTTCATTGTGAGGTTAATAACGATTAAATTTAATAATGATTAGTTGCAATGTTAATTCTGATTAAAATGAATAATGTTTAATTATAACCTTAATTACGAACAAAATCAATAATGTTTAATTATAATGATAATTATGCTTACAATAAATGACGTTTCATTACAACGTTAAGTATGATGAATGATGTTTAATTATGATGTTAATTATAATTAAAATAAATAACGTTTAATTATGATTACAATGAACAATGTTTAATTACAACGTAAATACTAATTAAAATGAATAATGTTTCATTATGATATTCATTATGTTTCAAATAAATAATGTTCAATCACAATGTTAATTATGATTAAAATAAACAATGTTTAATTATAATTTGTACTAAATACACCTTGTAACATTGCTCTTGTACTTATGAATGTGACACTGTTCTGTTCAGAGAGAGTCTACAAAATTTCAGGTCAAAAGAGACAAAATGGCGGCGTGTAGGTACAGATAAACAGACAAACAAATGCAGATCGAGTCACCACAGGAACCTCACCACGTTCAATAATAAACGAATATTCAATCAAGAAATTTTACATTCATAATGTTATTTCACTACGAAATTGAATAAGAAAGATATTTGTCCGCGATTTCGCGAAAATTTTCCGTGAACGTCGCGAGAGGGCGCGTCGATCGAAACGCCCCATAGACCGCGTAAAAAATTCTTCAATCGCGAACCTTTGAAACGAGAAACAAAATTTCCCATTACACTTTCAATTCATCGGTTGAAATACCGTTCCGAAGACATTTCACACGCACGCGTGTGGCAATACCAGAGGATCCGAATTTCCTCGCGACTCCTCCTCCGCAGAACGGAAATTCTCGTCTCTGCTAGCGACGTTTCGCCGTTATTCAGCTGGCATTCACATGAAGCGACAAACGTTTTCCCGGTTCGTTCGTCGTCCCGGTGGAATTACCAGCGGAGAACAGAGGGAAAGAGCAAGACACGAGCGACCCCTTTCGAGGTGATCGCCCTTCCGACACCCGCCGCTCATTCGTTTTACGATTTCAATTAACATCGAGCCACCCTCGCGAAACGACTCGTTCCTTTCGTGAATAGGCGACGGCCATCCGGTCATTTGCGACCTTGAATGCACCTGCAATATTCACGGCCACGCGTGCAACGCTGAAACATTGTCAAACGCACGCTTTGCGCCTACTTTCGTGAAATTACCGCGAAATAGAGCCACGCGTGTTGTGGACGTTCAGGGTGATCGGTGGACCGCGAACGTCCATCAACGATTTTCGGAGGTATCAAATTTTCAACGACATACAAATTTCCTATGAATATCTTTCGTTCCGAGATTCATTATTCAGATATCAAATTGAAATTACACTGTGAAGTGTACGATTTCTCAAAGATTGAATATTATAAACTTACCGGTTTGAACACTTGATTTCTATATGAAAATATTCATATTATCTTCATGAAGGTTGCCGTACCTGGCCTAAGACATGCTACGTTACAAAACCCTTATTTAACCCTTTGCACTCGAAGTGTTTTATTCATATTGCCACTAACTCGATTTTCAATAGAAAATTCATATTCACATATAAAAGAAAAATCATTGTCCTTATATGAACTGAAAATTATTTGCATTGTCTTCATAGCAGAGTCCTCGAGTTTGAAGACAAATTTTAAAATGGCACCGCTGCGAAGTCCTCGAGTTTGAAGACAAAATGGCACCGCTCCGGAGCCCTCCAGTGCACAGGGTTAATAATAACCCCTACTTGTATATCTTATAAATGTAATCGACTGAGTAACTGCCCCAAAAATACAAAGATACCCTTAACCTAACCTAAGCAAGAATCTGCTGCTACAGTCCCTGTGGTATTATAACGAGAGACTACTGTACGTCAATTTGTTGCTCACTTTGTTCGATCTTTAACAATACGTTGTAAACACAAACAGCTTGATGTGGGATCGTTTAAAAAGATATTGGAATTCAATGGATGACTGAGGCACAATGGTTGGTCATTAATATGAGATTCCCTTCGCCATTATATTGTTGAATGCAAACAAACAACTGCAATTCAGTCATAATTGCTTACAATTGTCCTTTATTCGCATTTATAAGTGCTTCAACAATCGCTTGATGGCTCTATTAAATCCTTCAACAGGAGTAGAAGTGAACTAATAAAAGAGAAGTGAACGATAATATCGCGTACATAACCTACATTCTGAAACACAAAAGAAAGGAAAGACTATTTTTCAGCAAACCTGATCTTTATCGACAAATCCGAATCTAAACTAGAAATAAACATTAAACGTAGACTTGGATGAAATAAAAAATCGAATGGAAATTCCTGATTTGATGCGATGATAAATTTCAATACTGCATGAAGCATTTGCGACGGTTTTCTGGGTTGCGAAACAGGTTTTCGCTCGGCTTAATTAAGTGGACGCTGGATGATTTACGTTGTTTGATTATTCACTGTCGATCAAGAAGGTGGGCCACACCTACTTTTATTATTGATAATTGTGCATAATGATTATAATATTGTTAATGAAATATGTTCTGTTATCTTAATAAGTGATGCTACATGTAATAAAATGTAAACAGTGATTCACGTAATTAGGGTTTTAATTATTGTTTGAATATACCTTGGAAAGGCAAATGGAAACAGGTTTATATTTGTAGGATATGTTTCAGGAAAGGAACATTTAGAAATATACAGATTTTTAATTTCAAAATTTTTACCTATTCAAATTTGATCCTTTGGTAATTTAGAAATTTGAAAACTGGAAAATTTTCAGATTTTCAAGATAATAGATTTATGAATTTGGTAATTTGGAAATTTAGAAATTTAGAAAGGAAACAAATGAGAAACTTAGAAACTTAAAAACTTAAAAACTTAGAAAATTAAAAATTTTTAAACTGTGTCATACAGTTAAACAAATAAAGCAAATATTTCTATCTCTCTTCTATGATTTCTTTTATATATCAACACATTCAAATTTTATAAAAATGAATACTTTACGGTACATTTTTTATTATCACAATAAACTCGAGTTTTATAAAAATAAATATCCTAGTGTTTATTTTGCTTTATTTCAGTAAATTGGAATATTACAAAATCGTGTATCCAACATTTTATTTCTATTACAATAATAATTTTTCATTTCATACTTGTAATTGACGTGGCTACATTGTACAAAAGTTTATAGGTTATATGACTCATGCACATAAGTATCAAAAGTGTTTATGAAAATTAATTTTTGATAGTGCACGTTTTTACTAAATCAGAAATGTAGATGTGTTTATTATGAAGAAATTTCATTCTACATTTTAGCCTTTTTTTTATTTGGATTCACCCTGTATTTGTATATTTTCAAAACGTCTTTCATGGAGAAGAATAGGGACCTTTAAAAGGTAAAATGGCAAATAGGTCAAATGTAACACGTGTTACTTTCATCCCCTATTGTAGAACTAAATTACTGCATAACACATTTCAATTTAAATTAGATGCCGCACAACAAACACTTAAATTCAGAATTAAATTACATAGTCTACAACAAATTTTAATTTAAATTATACACTGTGCAACAAATTTAAATTTAAATTAGGTACTGTATAACAAGGGCATACTCTAGAATTAAATTACATACTTTACATCAAATTTCAATTTCATACTGTACAATTAAATTACATGCAACAAACTCTTGTTTTGGTTTTCACTACATATCATTTCTATTAAGTTTATTACACCGATTGTGAATTAGAAAGCTGTTATTTTCTTCGTTATTTGCGTTCTAAAAAATTCTATTCCTTTAAGTTTGATCGTTATGTCACCCACATCAGAGTCACGTATGAATTTATATTTATATTACAGTAGAAACGTCCTTAGCCACAACTAACTTCATTAAATACATGACAGAATATATAATAAAGAGAAGCTAAATATTGTCAGAACGATTAATTAAATTTGCCGGAAATAAAGTTACCACCTGTTACAATTTTTGTCGAAATATAGCCATCAGAATGTAGCATGCAATCGCAATAAATTAGAGTATGTCAATACTTATTCGGAGCAATGTAATTAACCGGATGAAAGACGAGTGAAAATAAGAAAATCACGCAAGGTATTCTCTAATCGGAATCCAGATGCCAGCCAGCTGGTAATTCAACCAGTTGAACCAGCAGCCTTGAAGGCGTGTCAGATATGGAAATGCATTAGCAAGTGCAGTTTGTAATCGTGGCACATATACTTGATGATGCTTTTCTTTGAAATAAGGAGTTCACTGATGCGGCTAATCCATTTACATCTGTACCTATATTCTCGTTAGAGATACCAGTAATTACAGGTAATACGTAATCGCTTCGAATTTCTGATACTTAGAATTAAACAATTTCAAGTTTGATTAATAATCTGATACTGTGAATTTTATAAATAGTTCTCTTTTTAATAAACAGTAAATTATGTAGAAATCTAATAGATGATGATATTTCCTTCGATGAAGTCATTGACCAATTTTAAATTCTTGTAATTTATCTTGTGAATTATTGTAATAATTCTTTTTAGAATTTTGTTCCAAAAATTATTTATTACTAGTTTAGAATTATTTTTATAATCTTACTAGTTTTTAGTGTAATTTCGAAAAAGAAAAAAAAAATAATTTCGAACTGCATTGCAGACTTAAATCACTAAATAGTCCAGAAAACATAAAGCTCCTAAACGACAAAAAAAATGAATCTATTATCTTCTTTTCGAAAATAAACTTGCCCCACTTCCAAAATTAACGGTTCAATTACAACTTCTAGTCCCTGTAATTACACAGAGAAAAGTTAGTTCAGTGGTACGCGATTAAACTTTTCAAAAGGTCCAGCAGCGTGTAATACACGCGCTTAAAGGATAACGTATTGCATAAAGCCATTTAAAGAGGTGAACGCAGCGAGAGGACGTGTCACAGAAAATTGTTAATTAACGAGTGTCAGGTTTAGGTAAGGACAACGACGTGCTGGCTGTTTCAGCCCGGTTGCCTCGTTTTTCTTCATTTACTAGTAATCTGTTAAATACAGAGGACGCAGTTGACGGAGAACGAGATGTTAATGGCGGTGACTCGTGGCAATTCACGTTCGTTACTATAATGGAGTTTATTCAACTCGTTTAACTTCCTTCGCGCGATGTAAGCTTAACGCGGTGTAAATTTTTGGTGAAACAGCGGCTGAATTTCGATTCGTTTTCGCTTGAAAACGGGTTCGCGCGTTTTGGACAGAATATTAATTTACTATCGTCGAATTTCATCATATTGCGTTGCAAACGGTCGAATTCTATTCATGCTGATACCTGTAATTTTATATTGTGTAATTTTGTAATCATGGAAACTGATTTTTGAGAATGCGTGTGGATGATATTCTATACAATAATTCAATAGGGTGTACAGGCTTTTGGTAATTTTATTATAGGTTTATTCGGATTTCTGCAGTTTCGATAAGGGTAACAATATAATGAAATAGTAGCGGAACATTTGTTCGTGATCTTTCAACAGGGCAGAATTTTAATATTACGAAGAAAAATGTTTATGAAATTTCAGCAGGTACAAGATTTTATAAAAAAATGTTGCTAGCTTTGCTAAGTTCAAACTATAGAAATTTACAAATGCAGAAATTAGCAGACATAAAAATGTTTAATTATCAAATTGGACATTCATTAGTATCCAAAGAGAACATCTGTCCATTGTGTCTCCGATATAATTGCTCATTATTTCATCACATTCTTTTCGCAATTAAATAACAGTTTAATTCTCATCCATCTCAAAGCACATCAAACGCCCATACATCATACTGGTAGCAAACGGTTTAATTGAAAGTTCCTGGAATTTATATTATTTTCAGTCGACAAAAAAAAGAGGCGCATGAAAACAGTACCCAGAACTCAATTCATGAATTCATTCAAACATCGATGTTTGCGTGCGAGGACTTGACAAAAATTTCTCACAGGTATGGTTACGCGATGATGACTCGTCGAACAACACTATAAATTATACATCGTTGAATTGATGACACCTTAAACATTTTGTTTTGATGAAATAATGCCACCTGTTCGGTCGAGGAAGGTGTCGAAAGTTTTGTAGTGGGTGGCCAGTTTATTATATTGGCACTAAATTAGATTTTTTTTCGGTTTTTGATTTTTCATAACTACAATTTGCGATCAAAAAATCTGAAAAAATTCTATAATATGCGCTATGTGGACCTCAATGTTTCAGAATTTTTGTTCGAAAATAGGCAAAATAGACCAAAAACCGGAATTTCGTTTTTTCCCTTTTATTACCCCCACGGATGAGATATGGGGTTGAAACTTGGTGTGAAATGTTTTTTTTTTATATTCTACCGACTGACGTATTGGGTTTTTCATTTAACTCAAGGACACATTTCACTACCTTATTCGGCTATAGCCTTTGCTTATAATAGAATGACGTACAAATTTTTTGCGTATTTTTAAAAAGAAATCTGTTGGGTATTTAGCCAGCCACTGAAAATAGACAGTGGGAAAGTGTTGCAAGCGACGTGTAATTAGATGTTGCAGCTTTTGCTGTCCACCCTGATACACCCGGCTCGATACGTTCATTATGACCTTCAATCGCGGCACGAAACAATAACCGTCTGCTCATGACTACATTGCCGCGTCTACATATAATGCTCGATTATTCAGTTGGCACACGGTGCATGCCGTTATTAATAAACCTCTGGAAGCTATTGCCCTCGATCGATTGTTGGTAGACAGACAACGTTTGCGGATGATAAAGAATTGCACTCAGAAATTTCATTGAGCACGACCAATTGTACTTTTTCATCTGAGTCTAGGATTACTACGACAAGTTTTGCTCGAGGGTGGAGTTCAGGAATTTTTAATCTAGGAAGTTGGGAATAGGAAAATTTAGTATACAGAAATTTGGGAATCTGAAAATTTGGAATATAGAAATTTGGAGATCTGGAAATTTCGAATTTATAAATTTGAGAACTTGGGAATCTGACAATTTGGAATACACAAATTTGGGAATCTGAAAATTTGGAATACAGAAATTTGAAAATCTGAAAATTTGGAATATAGAAATTTGGAGAATTGGAAATTTCAAAATTATAAATTTGAGAACTTGGGAATCTGAATATTTGGAATATAGAAATTTAGAATTTATAAATTTGGAAATTGGAAGTCTAAAAATTTCAAATATGGAAATTTGGAAATCTAAAAATTAGAACTATAGAAATTTGGAAATTTGATATTTAAAAACTGTAGAATGTAGAAATTAAAAATATAAAATTCTGATAAATAAAAAACTTAAGTTACTAAAAGATATTTGCGAATTTTCAAATTTTCAAAATTCCACATAAGAAAATATAAAATTTTCAAGTTTCTAAATTTTCACTTCAGAAAACATAAAATTCCCAAATTTATAAATTTATAAAAAGAACAATAACCTTAGAATTTCAAGATTTAAAATTTCATAAAATATGATTTAAAACAAACTTATTCAAAAAAGCGGAAATACATTGTAGATATACAAATTCGTTGGTTAGTCCGCTGAAAGAGACCAAATTAAATACCTTTGAAAGAATATTGTTTCAGAAAAAACAGTTTCGTCAAAACCTTATTCGGAAGTTACGGTTGGCTAAAAACATCTTTGACCGATTCATCGAGTTTTTTATTTGAAAACAAAGAATTGCAATAAAGACTTATTGTTTGGGAATGGACATCGTCTACGAGAGATTTCACGGGATTTTTACGGAACCGGATTGACATTGTCGTTCGTCTAAATAAAGAAACAAAGATTTTTCATCAAGTCTGATTGTCCCGCTGATGCAGTCGCTGAGCGATAAAACATTTTAATCACGGCCCACGGTTTAGTCCGTGCTGAATCAATCGTGGAAGTAATGTTTCTTTTTTAATTCGATGACAGCTTTTATTACTGTAATTAATATCCGTGGAGAATTCGTTTATTTCACAAACTTTCATAAGATTCTAACTGAAACTGAATTTATCGTATGAAAAAAAATTATATTTTTAAAATATGTGGAGGGTTACTGCACTTAATATGGACTTTTTGATATTAAAAAATTGTTAAAAATGTAGAAATGTTTTATTGTTAACCAGTGGCGAAACACGACGAAATTAATAGATATTTATATTGTTGACTGAGCATTCAAGAATGGTATGTAGAGATTTTAAAGTTGTTCCAAACAATTAAACGTGATAAATACTAAACGTTATCGTTTAAGTAGCATTCCGAAGCAATATTATAAGCAGCACAGAAATATTATAATTTATATTTTAAGTTAAAAGACTCAAAAGTTCAAAAGAACAAATGTAGTTCGAGTCGTTCCAGAAGTCTCACTTCGACGATAAATCTTAAATACGAATCAATATATTTCTTCTAATAATAACATTTGATTTTCTGAAGCGAGTAGCTACATTTCCAGTTATAATTAGTTTCTATTAAAAGCCCGTTACAATTACTTCAGAGTGACATCAAAATGCTCCGTGATACATGCATGGAATCACATTTAAAAATAATTCGAGGCATTTGGAAGCTACTGGCAGCCATTACATCAGTATTTACATAGAAAAGAATCATCGAGAAACGCATTGACGTAATTCCAGAGTTTCAAGTTTATCGTCTCGTTATAAGAATGAATGGTTTTATGAACGGATTGATAAAAATAGAAGACCAAGAGCAGTCGAGATGATGAATTCCCCTTATAGGATTCTGATTAAAGTGGTATAATGAGCGGAAAAGAGGAAGGTTGTTTCACTATCGGAAACACACCGCATCCGCTTTTGGGAACCCACTTCCACCATTTAGGCCAGTTTATAAAATTAACACGAGTTAACCACGATTAAAAGCGAATTTTTATTTATTATACAGTTGTAATCAATTAACTGTAATGAGAAAAAGATAAATTAAGTTCTTACTTGTACTAATATTACAGTTACTTCGTACAATATTAAGTGAAAATTTCAAACTGCAAATACTATGAATAATTAAAAACTTTATACATAAAACCAAAACTGTGACATAAAAAAATTGCGTTTTCATAAGAAGTGACTGTAGAATTATCTTAATTTATTATCGTTTATCTGAAATTCTGAACATTGAAACTTTGTAACATTTCATTCTACATTTCTTTATTCAAAAGATAATAAAAAAGTGTAATAAAACTGACGAATATTAAATTTTCCATTTGTCACTGCAGCGAACATAACAATTCCATTTATCAAATACCGAATTTTAAGCGAAGAAAAATTGTTTTATCAAAACCAAAAGAAATGCAACGATAAATTGATGCATTGTTTATTCGTGTGTGCATAGAAATATAGGACAGTGTTCTTTTGATTGTCAGTTTCTTTCTGTTATCGGCGTTCTCCATTTCAACGTGTGTGATGTACGACTATCAGACAGATTTGATTCGTGTATGGAATATACATAGTGATCGGAGCGTGACAAAAGGAGCAGGTCAATGTTATTTATAAATCAACTGCGATTTCTTTACTGTTATTGCTTGGAATGAATTAATTTCCGCAGTTAGATTGAAAACTTATCTTCTCGCTAATTAAACATTTAAATAGATATATTTTATAAACATTTCTGCGGAAGCACTTGCTATTCAAAATTGCATTATCTTTCTACTATATAATAAATATTGAACAAGAACTACATTCGAAAACCTATTTCAGAACCGCTCAATATCGAAATTTATTCCACTCTCGAATATTAATAGTTTCGCAGTTAACCATCCTTTACCCGTTTCAAAGGCACGCGGGAAAATTGCATAAAAAAGTCATAATACGTTATACATTTTCAAGGTGTATGTGAATGAAAGAATATTGCAATGGGAAAAAGTACATATGAATACCAATATTAGTTAACATACAAATGTAAACGTTAATATAACATGAAGTGTAATGAAAATAGATGTTATTTTGCAACATAAATAAATATTATATGCAATAAATGTTGTAGATTACAATCACAAACAACATCGAAGCATAAATAAAAATAGTTAAGAGTGTGATTCTCCAAAAGATCGTTTTCTATAAAACGTACGTTTACATAAAAACGGATGTCGGTAAACATAACCCCTTGCCTTATATTTGTCAGGTGCGAGAACTAATCACAGTTGCAATATTAAAACAGATAAAGGAAGTTAAAATGTTATGTCAGTTTTGTATTCAGCAAATCTTGACTGTGCAAATTATGATTGGACCAAATTGAAGTGTATTTATAATTCGAGTAAGGTTAATTACAGTTGAAGTGCGAGTGCGTCGGACTCATCAAAGTATGGCAAGGGGTTAATAGTACTAAACTATACCTTTCGTAATATTTATATATTTTACTTTGATAAACTTCTTAGTTTTAACCATTATTTACTTTAGTTTTGTATCTCGTACTCATCTCTATTTTCGTACGTAATATTTATATATTTTACTTTGATAAACTTCTTAGTTTTATCCATTTACTTCAGTTTTGTATCTCCTGCTTAACCTCTATATCCGCACCGAAAAGTCGAATGTACGAACCGTCCAACAAAGAGTATTCCCCGAATATTAACACTTCAGCTAACCGCGTGTTCCCTTAATCCGTTCGGAAGGCAGGCGGGAAAATTGCATAATAAAAAGAAGAAAGAATTGCCGGGTGCAATTTGATCTCGGTGGCAGGTTCACTAAAACAGATTTAGCCGGCGGACGCAAGATGGCGACGCATTGGCCGGCGTCAAGCGTCGTGCCGGTGGCAGTCGCAAGGACGACGCCGTCGCCGCCACGTGGGGAGCGAATTTGAATCGGCCGCCATCGGCTTTTCGTCGTCGGCTTAAAGTCACACAGGACAGCGTGTCGCTCCGTCTAAACGTGACCACCGATCGGCGCCTTTTCATCCCCGTCATTCGAACGTTGACGATCCGTCGTCCAGTTTTGCGAACCGCTCGAAATCGCGGATCTAAATCCCTCCGGTTGTATCGGTTATCAAACATCCCACGGGACGAAAAAGACAAGACAAACCGAAAGGAGAGAGGGAGAGACTAGATCAGCGTTACGACGTCTAGTACGACGTCGAGCCGGCAGCTGCCGGAGTAGGAGGAGGTTAGGAGGGAGAAAAATCGAGAAGGAAGCGGCAAGTGTCACGAAGGGACAGTTGTCAGTAAGTGGTGGACCGTGGAGCCGATTGGTCTTGTCAGTGACGGGTCATTGTGAATGGTGAAACGCGATTGGTCCAAGAAAAACGTTTCGATTGAGAACCAACGAGCGATCGAGGGATCTTGGTGCCGATCGTAGCCGGAAGTACGTTGACCTTGCTTCCCGGGCCGACCTTGGAAATTGGCGCCACTGTCGACCCCTTATCGAGCTATTCCCATTGAACTACTTATAAGTCAAGTTCGATCGAACGATCTAAATTGCTGGAGTGGTCAGTGAGGTGGCGTGTCTGTGAGTGCTTTTTGTGTTTACGAAGTGACAGGGATTATTTGATCGTCCGGTTAAATGGAATGACTCAACATGCGGCCCAGGTAAGTCGAACACGTGAATTGTCTTACGAGTTAAATCGGCTTAATATCGAACGGAGAGTAACATACCATTTACCTGTTGTCATTTCTTGTGTTTACTTCACGGTCGTTCCACCCTACTTAACTTTATGGCTGCCGGAGTTAATCCCTATTTAACGTATTTTAGATTCGAATCACTTTAGCGGTAACAGAGGCTGATTCTTATCTACGTAAACTAGTGTTAAGTAAACGATAGTGGTATTTAAACGTTATTCTATCGTAACGTTGTTGCTACGTATTTTGAAAGTTTCGTGTATTGAATGCTGTAATGAGAAAGTGGAATGTATACAAATATCAGTGTTGCGTGATATGCAATGTAAATATCAACATTGCATGACACGAAAGGTGAATGTCAACATTATCTGAAGTGTAATGTAAATAACTATCGGTGATGCTGCAGATGTATTATGTTCATTCATAACGACTACTTACATGCCTTATCTTTTTATTTACTGAGAAATTATTCTGAGATAATTTGAGTGGACATTAAAATGGCTGAGCGCCATTTGCTTTTTGTTTATAAAATGGGTGTTTAAATACTATTGTAAGTAAACAAAGATGGAAGTATTATTACAATTTATAGCTTTTGTAAGCAATAAAGGTTTTGTTTATAAACATTTTGGTAAACAAAAATTTATCTTCTTAATTTTGGAACGTATTATTTTTGCTTTGAGTTAATTGGATAAATAATTTTTCTTTAAATTATAGTATAATTTTGGTTAACTAATTAATATAGTATAATTATAGTATTATTTAAATAGTATTTTGAATCAGAGGAATTAAGAAATGATATAACGAATATAATTACAAATTACTGATACAAATGACACTTTGATTGTTGTTACTTACATTTTAACAAATGACGCTGAAAAAATATGAAATGTGTTAATTTCTAATTTAACATAGGGAAGTTAATTATCAATTTGTTAAAGGGATTAAATTAATTAAAACATTAAATTAATAAATTTGTAGCAGTAATAAACTAATAAATTATTTTAAACAAAACACTAAATTTGTTGGATACAATCACATCTCGAATATGTTCTAAAATAAATAACCGCGCTGTATTTATTTCTTTTGGAGTTTTCACTCAGTTTATTGTAACATGCAATGCATTTTTAACTTCACGATGCAGTGTGATTTCACTGCACCCCTATCATCATTTTTTCAACAAGAATGGAGTAATATCGCTATGATTCATAATTCATAAATTCTGAGCATCATAATGTATTAATGAAATATACATACACTGAACTCGAACGTACATATGTACATGTACTAAACTAGGGCATTTAAAGAATACCTGTTTTTTAATGTAAACATTAGCTAGCGTAACCGTGATAATCGATCATTTGAATAATTACTATTCAAATAATCGGCGCTCTACTTCCAACATTCAACTAACAAATGAAATAATTTTTTACTCGAATACATGGGTTCTTAAATAATTTAAACAATTTTTTTTAACTTTTATCAATCGAGATAGTGATTTCCAAGGCAAAATTAAATATTAAAAGTATTCAAAGAGAAATATAGATTTTAATAAATTGATTATTAAATGAGGTAACTATTTATTTGAATAAATAGATTTGTAGACAACTTTTAAGATCTTTATATCGATTTTAAAATTTATCTAATTTTATTTCTACTGTTTGTTATCTTATTTATTGATCTTAAAGATCAAGATCTTATTGATTTTATTTATACCATATCTACATATATGCACATGCTTCAGTATCCGCCTTGTATATTGCATTCTTATGCAATATGTAGAATTATTTTGCAACAGATCATCTTATTTAGATATTTTAATTTGTTGACATAATCTGAAATACAAGTTACATTTTTATTAATGAATACATGATTATTGTATTATTCTAAAAATGTGTCCCTTTAAATTTTAAAATATTTTTCTTCAGCCAGTTTCATAAAACAGATGTTTTGTGTATTTTTGTATTAAGGTTTCAATAGGAGCCATCTCGAATTTTGGGGTTTCAATATTTTCAGGTGTGACCCAGTTTTTTAGGCCACCGAAACACATGGGATTGGAAAAAGTTGGACCTCCGGCAATAGGCAGAACACATATTTATTCAAAAATTGACTTCTCTACACCCACGTTTTTTGGACTAAGGAAATAATTTTGCGGGTGGTCTAATTGTTTTCTGTCTCATGATAAATAGTTTTTTAGAGAAATTAAATTTTGAATGGGAAGAGATGTAATCAGTGGAAAATTTTAATTTTCATTGTTCAAATTCTCTAATTTTCAGATTTCAAATTTTCAAATTTCAAATTTTCAAATTCTCAAATTTCCAGATTTCAAATTTTCAAATTACCAAATTTCCAAATCCCTAAATTTTCCAATTCCTAAATATCCAAATTCCAAATTCTTCAATTTCTCAAATTTCAAATTTTTTCAAAATACCAAATTTCTTAATTTTCCAAATGTTTCAAAATACCAAATTTCTAACTCCCCAAATACTTTAATTGTCAAAATTCCAAATGAGCAAATTTATCAATTTTCAAACTTTCCATTTTCCAATTTTTTACATTTAAAAATTGTAAATATTCAAATTACCAAATTTCTAAATCCATAAATTTTCCCAAATCCCCATGATCCCTAAATGATCCCAAATCCCCAAATTTTGCATTTCTTAAATTTCAAATTTTTTCAAGATACCAAATTTCTTAATTTATCACACGCAATCTCCAAACATCTAAATCTGTAAATAAAATATTTTGCAAATTTGAAATTGTAAATTTTCAACCTCAAACAACAAATTCTTCATTACAATTTATCTCTCAATTTCCACTGAAAGAATCTCCCACACTCATTACTATACCAAACTACTCAAACATGAAAAATATACATTTACCAATCTCCAAAACTGAATGCTCACAAACGTACCATTACCATTTACTCGTACTTCACCTAGTAACTCTCGACCCCATCTATCCACCGTAAATCAATCGAAATGTTTGAAAAAGTGTGAAATAAATCAGTAACTCGATGGAGACATCCGAAGGGTGACTCGATCGATTTGCCACTTTTCATCTTCTCACGTTTTCGCGTTGGTGAATAGTATCTAGGAAGGTGCAACGTCTAGGAAAATGGTTCCTCGGCGTGCAATTGCAGTGACGCACGTTACAGGTGCAAGAACTGTTTCACTAAGGAGGAGGGAGGGTTGGTAACGAGGTTTTAGCCCGTGAGAAATTGACGCTCGTCTGTCTGGTGGAAAATCGGGTGCACGGGCGTAACTTGCCCTGTATTTACGCGCCACGATGAATGAAGGCAACGAAACGCTTTCTTTGTTCTGGTCGTTGACCTCGAAATTGCTTTCTGTTAGCTGTTCATCCCGTTTGATGTTGTTGCATCTCGTTAATTGTATCGTGCCGTACCTTTAATATATACGGTGGATTAACACAGTAGGATATATCGCAAAGAAAAATATGGAGACGATATGTCTCAAACGTTGATTTTTACAAATTTTTGGGCAAACCGTTTGATGTTGCATCTCGTTAATTGTTTCATGCCGCAAAGAAAAATGTGGAGACTTATTATAGTAAATAAATAAAATTATCGGTTATAGTAGTTTTTTTCTACCTAAATTATTTACTAATTGCAAACAAAATATTTTTTTTCATTTTTGTTCTTCTAAAATATAATTTAATTAAATTAAGTCATTTCGGTGCATTTTACGAATATGTTTTAAGTACGTATTTCATTTTTCGCTTGTGGATTATGCAAGCTATTAAATATTTAGTCATACGTCTGAATAAACGGATTTGCTCATGGAATACCTATTCTTCGCTTAAAATTTCTCTGCACGCTTCGCTCCAGCGGAAATTCAGTCGTCTGTAATAATCGGAGATATGATTCTACAAACGACTCAGTCTAGCTCTCGTGAAGTACTAGTGTCTCCATATGTCATTTAATATTTCTTAAATTACCGAAATACAAATACAATTATTATAATTTAATTTACAATAAAATTTCTAATATTCGCATTTAGAAATTGAAAAATATAGGAGTTTGGAATTTTAGAATTTTGGTATTTAAGAATTTGAGAATTGGTGAATTTTAGAATTTTTCAACTTAGAAATTAGAAAATTGGGTAATTTTTTAATTTTGGAAATTTTTCAACTTTGCAATTATTGAATTTTGGAATTTTTAGAATTTCAGAATTTTGCAATTGGAGAATAGGACAAATTTTGGATTCTTGGGAATTTTAGAAATTTAGGAATATTTTGAATTTTATAGGGAATTTTTGAATTTAGAAATTAGGACATTTTTGAGATTTAAATGTTTCAATTTATGAAATTCACAATTTCAGAACTTAGGATTTAGGGAATTGTGTAACTTTTCTAATTCTAAGAATTTTGCAAATTTTTAGAATTTTTGGAATTTTGCAATTTGCAAATTAAAGAATTAGATAATTTTTCAATCTTATGAATTTTAAAATTTTGAAATCACTGAATTCTGGAATTTTGTAAGATTTTAGGGAATTTGTTCATTTTCAAATTTTAAGAATTTTGAATAATTTTGGAAATTTTTAAACCATTGAATTTTTGTATTTCGTATTTTTATAATTTTGTAATTTTCAAATTTGTTGAATTTGCAATTTAGACTATGAAATCATGAAATTTTACATTTTGGAATTTCGAAATTAATAAACTGCAAAATTTTTAAATTATGAATTTTGAAAATTGCTTCATTTTGAAATTTGATAACACAGATGTTTAAAAACTTGATAATGTACTAATCCACAAATTTATCCAGTAAACTATAAATAAAATTATCTCATTTTAAAATTCTCCCAGAAATGTTCCTCCTAGCCATTTCCAAATCCATACAAACTACCCTTAACCCTTTGCACTATGTCGAGTGTGACTCGACATAATTCTTTAGGATCTTATAAATAATTCAGATAAATAGATTGATTAATATTTTCTCCCTATAACAAATAAAAAGTATATTTTTCACATACACTGCACGGTTGCATTTTATTAAGAACCCCTTTGATTCTATAAATCAAGAAGTTAAAATAAATGAAAGAGGGTTAATCCCGAAAACTCCACGAGAAGTAAAAACTGCGGGTGTTATATTGAAAGGGTACACGAGCCGATACACGGTGGATACACAAAATACACGGCAACAAAGGTAGCCGAGTATCCGGTCGATAAAGAGCAGTGACACCGTGGACCGTTGGTGTGGGGTGCATTACGCGGTGCCATATTAATCCTGCAGGGCGAAGAGCAAAGGTGACGTTCGCACTTGCCGTGTTTTTGGTCAAGCGACATAACTCAACGGTGGTTGCTCTTTTTGTGGTTCTTTCCCTCTTCCCACCTTCGGGCCACCCTGCGAGCTTGTCGAACAGAGGTGGAAACCGAGAGAGAAAGGGTGAAGAGGAGGGTGAAACACACGCGCCACGTGACGGCCGCGTGTTAATCCGCGCGGAGTGTATTTACGAGTTCGCTCGCATTCGGCGCACGTGTGCCGCGGCAGCTTTAACGGAAAGCTCGTAAGAGCAACGCGGAATACCGTGTTGCG
The DNA here is from genome assembly GCA_945859555.1 of Megachile ligniseca. Taxonomy (NCBI): domain Eukaryota; kingdom Metazoa; phylum Arthropoda; class Insecta; order Hymenoptera; family Megachilidae; genus Megachile; species Megachile ligniseca. The sequence continues at coordinate 7,333,190 of OX243792.1, forward strand.
CGTGTTGTTCTACACGGAATCGTAGATAAAATCTACGGACGTGTCGTTCCGCGAGTCGCCATGGCTCCTTCGTTTCTCCGGCAAATGGCCGGCTGATCCATTTTCAGCCCCGCGGAAGATTCGTTTCGTCCAGGAATTCGTGGAATCGTTTTGGATTCTCTACGGGTCTTACCCAGCTGCTCGTTGCTTTCAAATGATGGGTACAGTCAACGACAAACGTGCTTTCTCTGGGAGAATATCTGGCAATTAAAGGGGATTTCGGTGTTTGGGAAGGTTAAGAGTGGGGGACTATTTGGACACTAGGATCTGGAGATTTGCGAATTTCATCATTTCTATATTTAGGTATTTGGACACTACTATCTGCAGATTTGTGAATTTGGTCATTTCTATATTTAGGTATTTGGATACTAAGATCTGGAGATTTATGAATTTGATCATTTTTAAATTTGGGTATTTGGACACCAGGATCTGGAGATTTGACAATATGGTCATCTAGGGATAATACAGCTGAGAAATTTGAGGATATTTGCGTTTAAGAACTTAGGAATTTTGGGGTGTAAGGATATGGAGATTTAGGATCTAGGGATGTGGGAATTTAGGGATTCAAGATATAGGAAATGGGATATGGGGATTGAAGATATGGGAATTTAGAAATTTGTAAACTAGTTATATACACCATAAAATTTGTAAGTTTAAAAATTTGGAAATTTGACTATTTGAGAAATTTATGAAATTGAAACTTAAGATTTTGAAATTAGGCAAAAATTTGGGAACATGTAAGAAGTTCATTAATTTAGACATTTTTCAACTAGGAAAATTCAGAAATTTAGGTGAAATATAGAAATTGAGAAGTTGAAAATTTGGGACTGTAATAATTTGGAAATTTGGGAGTTTGGAATCTGGAAATTTAGAAATAAAAAATTTGATTATTTGAATATTAAAAGAATTGAAGTGTTGAGAACTTAAAAACGTGAAAACTTGAAAACATAAAAATTTGAAAATATTTGAAAGATTGAAATTTTGAAACTATACAATTTTAGAAATATTAATTATTTCCAAATTATATTTTGTAAATTTGAAAATTTATGGCTCACTAATTTAAAAATGTTTCACATTCCCAAATTTCTAAATTCTATATTTCTAAATTCTGCAACTTCCTAATTTCTAAATTTCTAAATTTAAAATATTAATTAAATACTTTACCAACAGCTAAGCAACGAATATTTTCTTTCTTCATGTTTTCCACATCCTACTATACATACCGCTCTACACAAATTGCACAAATCAATACCTCATCAAAAAAACTGCAGTTTAAAACTTCTCGTTTTCGTTTTCCGTTGCGTTCCTATGGTTATTTACTCTTGAATTTAATTTCAGTTTTAAGATATTCGATAAATAGTGATAACATCGTTTATCGAACCATTACGCTGTAAAATGGACCATGAATATTTTAGTGTTTCCATTTTTGCAGAAAGCTTGTTGAAACACAGTAAACGACACGATGTGAAGTTTCGAAGTGTTCCATTTAGGAAAATGCTTCGAAGTTTCTTGCGACTCGTCGTGTGGAAATAAATTATTCCTTGTTTCTCGGAAATCTCCGCCAATGTTAAACGACACCTTGCTGTCAGCGTTGCAGTGAGTTACTTTTTGAAGATATTTCTTGAAGTACTTGAAGTAGTTCGCAGGAAATCGGAAATGGAATCCTTAATTTGAATAGATATTAAACGATACAATGTAAATTAATATGTACACTAATATCTTGATAAAGATCAACAAGAAAAGCATCTTAATAGATTTTATAATTTAAAAATACCGATTCGTAGCGTGTAAAGAATAAATTGTGTAAAATTGACGTATTAACGTAAATGAGCTAGGTTATAAGAAACCTAATTTGTTTCAATAAACTAACCTTACATATCTTTATGTTAACGCCAATCGAGCTTCGTAAGTAAACACATTCATTATGTTACCTTCGTTTGTGTTGTTCATGAGGTAGATGGGAAAACACATTAAAACAATTACAGGAATCTGTGTAATAAAGTATATTAACAATACAAGAATTAATGTCATTACATTAGACGCGCCATCACATGCACTTTACCGCGCTTTTCTCTACGTCTCGTGTATCAATCTCCTCGACTGTCGATCTCCGCCCGACTATATCCGGAAGCTGCCGATCCTTCCCGAAGTTAAATCCGCGATCCTGTTTACTTCAATTCTAAACAGATCTAATGATCGATTTGGTAATTTTAGTTTTTGTGGATATTCACTAATAGAGTGCGTATTCAGTATTTCTATAAGTGATATTATATTTGTTAATTATGATGCTGATGCATGTCCACATTCTTTCAAATATAGTTCTAGTTATATATGAAGGAATTTAATATGAAGGAATATGAACGAATGCGAATGTGCATCGAAAAAGCACCCTACGTGTATTAAAAACATGTTACGTTGTAATATGTGATAACGCAGTTTTGTACTTGTTTTTCGCTGTGCTAAAAGATATCGTGTATAAATTTCACCACATAGTGTTATCAACATGTTCAGCTAACAGGATAAGCAAAGTAAATTGAAAAATCGATCGTGTAAGTTCAAAGTTGTTTAAGATATCAGTATATCGTTGTACATGCAAACTGGCAGAATATTGAAGAATTAACTCTATCTTCTTCTATAGTGCTATAGTACTTTATTTATAGTACTATACAGTATTATAGTACTGCAGTATTTTATAGTACATTTTATAGCATCACAGACAATTTGAATGCACAAAAATGATAAAATTGTACCAAACTTACATATTTACAGAAATGTCGCCGACGTTTGGTTCAGACTGTAGATAGTTGCAATGTGAAAATTTAGCGCTGTCCGTCGATGTTACGAAATTTCAAAGTCACCTTTAGGTTTAGGTATTTCGTGTCAATTTTGCGACTTTGACAAAATTAATATAGGAAATTATAGAAGGAGAAAGAAGGTCTCCAGGCCCAAGGACGCCAAAACTACTTATGTACTATATTACTCGCTTTACTCGCTGGGGGGCTTGCTTTAGGCTCCACACATCTACTTCACAATCCTACCGCCTCTGGATGCAAATGTTAAAGGTTTGACAGTTTTTCTGGGGTTTCCAAGCGATTTTAAGGAGGCTTAATTCTATGAATTTATATTCGTGTGTCAGTCAGTCAGTGGTAAGGGAGTTTTACAATAATAGTGACTAGCTTGAAATTTATCCTGAAATTGTCAAATGTTCCAAAATTCCACGACTTTGAATTTTCAAATTTCTAAAATTTCCCAATGAAAGCAGATTTGCTCCTGACTGTACGCCGAACGTTTCAAGGAAGATCACTCGGCAGAGACGCTTTTAATTGCCATTGCTTTCGCGCGCGTGTTCTTTCATGAATCTCCATTCATTAACGGGCTGTTACGGGTGTAGACCATAATCCGAATCCAAGAAGGGAGAGGAACATCGACTCGGTTCATCGATCGGAGCTTGTTGCTCCAAATTCATCCAAGAACCTCGACCGAGTAACGCGTTACGTCTGACAACGAGCAAGGGAAAATTGCCAACTATTCGCGAGAAGAATTATCATTCCCTTTTCTTAGCTTTAAACCGACTCTGCCAGACAACCCTCCTGGTTACGACATGGTGTTACGATCTAAAATTAGCCGGTGCTCGCTGGAGAAATGTGATTGTAAATTTATGGCGTGTTACGTGCTCGTCATTTTTTATTTTACTCGAGGAATGCTGACAACTTCTGATCTCCGTACTATTATTACGCGTTACTGAGTGTAACCAGGATATAGTTAATTAAATTCTTTATTTAGACTCATTGATTTTGAATAATATTTGGTTATGAATTTAATTCTTGTAAATGATGTAATTTGTAACAGATTTTTCAATGCAATTTGTATTTTATTAGAATTTATAAAATATATTTTGTATCATAATTTGATTCTTCATTTTATGAACTCTCGTCAAATTTGATTTTTCACTCTTTTAATTTTTATATTTATTTTTGCAATTTTTCACTGAAGTCCGTTCTCAGACTCTCAGACTCTCAGTATGTCTATGTATTTTTATTAGTAATTGTTTATTTTTTTCATGAAATAGTCTCATCGTTTGAATTATATACAATCTTTGTTCAATAAAATTGAGTGAAATAAACAAAAATTAAGTCGTTTTGCATTTTGTAGTTTTTTGTTTCGAAAAATAAAACAGAAAGAAGAATACTAGATATATAACCTTATTAATAAAGTATTGTATGGCAGTTAAATCTTTGTTTATACTACATATTAGATAAAGTATATAAAAGAAAGCTATTAATAAATAACAACTGTACTTCTCACGTTCTTGATTACATATTATTTTAAGGAAAAAATACGGCCGGCTAAAAGCTTTTTATTTAATAGCTACTATGTTTTAACTAGAACCCTGTGAAGTTATTTTTTCCTATTAGACACGTATATGCAGTCTCATTATCTCGTTACGGAAGCAACGAGAGTCAACTGAGTTCGTCTACTAAAAAAAGCAAAGAGAAGAAAATTCTATCACATTAAAGTACTTTAATCTTACAGTAATTACCTGCTCTGCCCATTATAAGATGTTTTAAAGCTCCTACAATCAACTGAGTATTTCTATAAAAGAATCACGAGACCGGTCACTTCTTTTTAGTCCGATAAAAATAAGGGAGATACTCTTTTTTTTTAAGAAAAAATATAACAAGATAATTCATGAAAAAATTTAAAATTGTTGAAATTATGAGGTTGCAAGTTTTTTAGTTTTGGAACTGAAAATTTTAGTGTTCCTAAATTTCCCAATTTTCAAATTCTTAAAATCACAAACTCTTAAATTCTCAATATTCTTAAAATCTCAAAATATCAAAATCTCAGAAGCTCAAACCCTCAAATCTTCAAACTGTCAAATTTTGAGGGACACAAATTCTTAAATTTTAAAATACTCGTATTCGCAAATTCTCAAAATCTCAATTTCTTAAATTTTCAAATATTCAATGTTTTAGATGTACAAAATCTCAAATTCTCAAATACTCAAAATCTGAAATTTCCAAATTCTCAAAATAGCAAAATCTCAAAATCTCAAATCCTCGAACTCTCAAATTTCGAGGATCTGAAATTCTAAAATACTCATATTCGAAAGTTCTCAAAATCTCAAAATTTGAAAATTTCCAAATACCAAAATTTCGATTTTCCATAATACATTTTGTATCCATAATAAAAAATTTGAAAATTTCAAATTTCTCTAATACATTTTGTATACATAATACATAATAGTTTTGGTAAAACTATAAAATATTACGTGAATGACAAAACGCACACAAATATAGTCAAACAATAAATATTCCGACGTAAATATCGTGACCGATCATAACCGTCGCGCTCTTTATTTTCACCCGCCTAAAGCCGCGAACAACATTGCGCGCTAAACGAAACAACCGTTATTTCTCACAGATATTTCCATTTTAACAGAATTTTAATTAAATTCCATATTAATTCGAGCGTTAAATTGCATTATCGCTTTACCGCCCGGAGAAGCTTTCACGAATAGAAATCCCCGATAATAATAAAATTTCCATAAGCAGCATTATCGCGTTACAAGGCCATCGAAGGAACGTAAAAGGTTGACGAAGAATTAACTCCCCGGTTCACGCGGAAAAATTATCGACGCGTTGATAACACCTTCGCTTTCTAAGGATTCCAAATAAATATCAGGTTAGTAGCTTTATTTGCGGTCACGCGGACAGTGTTATGGGTTATTGCGACCCGAGATAACATCGTTTTCCACGATTGCACACTTTGAACTTAATTTATCGTAGCACGCGAAGTGGTTGCACGTTCCTCCATGAGAAATCGTGAGTTACTTTTATTCCCCTCGTTTATGCTATCAGGATTTACAGCACGATCTTGTAAAATAAAATTCTTGTTAAGGGTCGAGTTTTGTTATACTCGTATTTGGTAATACTCCGATTATGATTCTTGAGGATTTTTGAACCTCTGCAGGAAAATTCATACGGCGACCTTTGTATATCTTATATTGTTTCAGTCAGAAAGGACAAGAACGGTTTCCAAAAATGTGCAAAAATAAGACTTCGTAATTCTAGGATTCTAAAAATGCAATGTTTTATCATACTTTTTTTTAAAGATATTTTGATAATATAATGACGCTATAATGCCACTATAATGACGCGTTGTGCCAAGAGATTAAAATGGTGCCCTTTTTGTAGAATAGCGCGGACCATGGAGAGGTCCTGCTTTATGACTTTGCGCTACCTGACAAGGCATTTCACGTCGTTCCTGAAACTTAATTTCTGGTTTAATTATTGTTTAATTATAATATATTACTAACTAGTTATGTAACAACAAACACAAAAAGTCTTGACCATGTAGGGTTTTTATTAAAATCGAGTCGAGTAGAGGATTCTGCAATTTCGCTTCCAAAACCCTTTAAAATGTTTCTATATGCCTTCGTTCGCTATGAGGTTTTAAGGTTCATTTTCCATAGACCGAAATTTTCAAATTCCCAAATTTCAAAAGTTTACTTGAAGACTCGAAGGTTTAGAAATTTGATTACTTAATAATACAATAATTTAGAAATTTAGAGATTTAGAAACTCACGTAGATATTTGGTTATTTAGTAATTACATTATTTAGAATTAGGAGTTGCATTGCTATTTTAAGTGAAATTTGAGTAATACTATTCTTAACCCTGCCAAGCTCTGTCCACATTAAAATCTATGAGACGTTTATCCTATTTCAAATCTTAGAACATATAAAAGTTATTTTTATCGTATTTTGACCTTTTAGAACCAGCAAATATTAGCATACCTACAATAACGTCTTCAGTTTAGGATACACTATTAATCTACTCATGTTACAATTATTTAAAGTGTTTAATATAATAATTCAAAGTGTCCCATTAATTACAGAAAATATCTGATGTGAGAAAAAATTATTCTCATCGTCTCAACAAGACAAACTCAAAAAAATCCACCAACGTCCCCATCACAACATAAATAACGAAAATAATTGAACATCAAACATGCATACGCAAAGTGCTTCCAATTAAAAGTACATAGTATCATGAATTAAACGCCGGAAGCGTTTGTACGTTTAATATTCCATGTACTAATTTTGATCGATACCACAATTTGAATTTCTCTTTAATGATTATCAGTTGGTGTTGCCACTTAATGAAATTATTTGCGGATTGCGGTTTGAAACCATTCCGGTGTAATTAAAAATTATATAGCGAAACATTGCTTGAAGTTTGGGAAAATTCATTGAAGTTTGGATAAAATCTTTTAAGGTAGACTCCACTGTTTAGAGTGATCAAATTTCAGTACATAAAGCGACAGGATTAATTAATAAATGAATTTTATTTTTTTAACTAATGTACCATGTGTGTCAATGTGAGTGCAAACTTTAAGGAGTAGACTCCTCTGTTTATTCTACATTTATTCCTACAAAAGTTTGGTTCCTCGAATTCTGAACATAAATTTAATTCGATAAGTAAAGCAGAAGAATGAGAGATCTGGGTCAGTTTTAATTGGAATAAAACTTTAATTTCGAAAGAGTGCTCGATAGGTTGAATTTAACATGCTCGAGAAATTTGCAGTGTGGAGTAATTGGAAATTCATACAGGCAAATCGTGAAATGCATTCTGGGCAACGAAATTGAAAAGTTTCTTCCCAATTTTCGTTAATTGATCGCTGGAACGCTTAAATATCAAACAGTATGTTTCTTCTTTATGATTTTTCATGTTTAAGTTAATGGAGTGTCTTTTCGAAGGAAATGTAATAAACAATTTTGTACATTTAGAACTTTTATATTTATTTTGTCAGTTTGTAATTTTATGTATTTGTGCATTGGAAAATTTGAATAAATGTAAATTTGGAGTTTTGTATATTTGTAGTTTTGTAAACTTGTAAATTTCTAAATTTTCAAATTTTCAAATTTCTCAATTTCTAAACTTCCAAATTTCTAATTTTACAAACTCCCAAATTTCTGATTTTCCAATTTTTCAAATATTTGAATTTCCAAATTACCAAATTACCAATTTACCAAATTTCAAAATTTTTAAATTTTCAGATTTCAATATTTCTTTATTTTTGTATCTAAACTTTCTAAATTTCTAATGTCCTGTGTATGGAAATTTCTAAATCCGATGCTTTACACAATAAAAAATTTTTTTTACACTATACTTTTTTCATATATATATAAATGACGGTCAGACATGATACAGACTCTTCCAGCTTTTCAAAATAGTACAAAATATGATGAAGTTTATATAAAGTGCACAACAGATTCAACTTCGTTTAATTAATTTCGAAGCAGTTAAAAGTTGCTATGATCTTAAAGCGTTTCTAGAAATGCCGTAAATTGAAGAGTTAACTTTCGACCACTTTTGAAATGTTCGAGTATTTGTAGCAAAAATGATATTAAATTGAAATGAAAGTAAATTCACTGCGGGAGAAAGGAAATTGAGTAGGAACACGGTATGCGATAAAAGAGCCAATATTTTCAAAACTTTATGCTACCAATGACAACTCAGATACACAAACCGATAAAAATATTACAAAAATTCGAATTTCTGTTTTATTAAATTTTTGAAGCTGTAAATTTTCATATTTTGAAATTGGCAATGAAGAATATGAAAAATCGTAAGTGTAATTTTTCATATTTCTTATTTACAAAATTTGTAAGGTTGAAAACTCAAAATTAAAAGATTTGTAAATCTGTAAAATGTGATATATCTATATCATTATCTATAAATATATAAATTTATCAAATTACTAAATTATTAAGTTTTTCAAATTATTCATCACACAAGTTTTTCAAATTACGCATCAATCTACTCTGCGTTGAAAACCTCAGACAACTTCACTCATAGCGAAAGGGTTAATTACAGAAAATTGCAATCATACCATATCGCATTATTACCTCATTTTATTTCAAAATTAAACCTTTTCCGATTTATGAAGTCGCCTTTGACGAACATTGCAGATCTCTACTGCGTCACTGAACTAACAACGCCATGTCGTATTTTCACGTATCAACTTCATGATGTATCTTTCGCGAGGCAGCCGAATGTTCTTTACGAGCGAACGTACTCATTCATTCCTCAATAGTGGATTATTCCTGCCACGAATCTTTATGAGTGACATTCCACGAACGTTAAGATCATTTTAACCGCGTATCGCTGAAGGCACATAGCCCGAAATGTCGATTGATAGATACGAATGTACCAGCGGTGTTTTTGGAATACAGTACCATAGCGAGAGGATTAGATTCAAGTTTTTATCGATACAATGATACACCACTTTTAGTTTTTTCAGACACTTTGTACAGGTTCAAATCAATAGGTTCCCTACTGACTAAGGTTCCCTGTCGCTAACCGGTAGCAACAATGACACCCAAGGAGTCACATGCTATCGAGTATTTTTGTATTTTCACATCTGCTTCCCAGAACCCTTGATCTTAGTAGTGGAGTCCTTTATTTGCAGTTTCGAGGTGTTGCTTTTATTACTAGCTACGGTCACTTTTTGGAGAATACCGCAGTCACTCGGTTTTTCATTTCCAGCCGAATTTGTGCACCCAATAGAAATCAGGAACCGTTTTCCTCAGCCTTGTTCGTAAAAATTGTACGTCACACCGATTATTTTTCGAAATCAGTTTTTCTTAAATCACACGTCTTCAAGATTTTTTACAACGTCAACTTAAGTGGGGCATTCTGTATAATTATTCTACAGTCCACTTATAAATATTAGGACTTCAAACGGTTGAGGTTTGCCGCGCCGTTTAATCGTCGTATATTGCGGACACTGCGGCGCATATAGGGGGCTTAAAGCGCTGCCTGATATCGTTTTGTGACCGTCGTTGAATTATCGTTCTTACGAGACTGTCCATCGAGATTAAGGTTCCGTGTTCACTTCCAACCGTTGAATCCAACAAAATTGCATCTTTCCTTCCTGTAATTTAGAGACGCTTCGTTTCACGCTGAAAGAGAGCTTAAGATTTCTTTACGAGCAGCATTGACGTTGCGTCCTTGGAAAAGTGTTGCATTTCCTTTCCTTCGTTTCTTCTTGCGGATGGTTTTTCCATTTTTATTAGAAAAGTTCCTTTAACGAGAATATCTGTTCAAGTAGATTTATTACAAATGAAAGTTGAATGGTATTACCAAGTTGTCTCGAATACGTCACGTATCAGATCATTGCATATAGAATGGAGGTATTCTTCTCTTTCCTGGAAGGTTAAAGCGAAATGATTGATTTACGATTGCTGGTCGTGTATATAGGGTGGGAGGAAATGTACGCGTTATTTAGTAAATTAATACATTACTAAGAACAGTGTTTTTATATGCCGTTTATACTTCTGGTAAAATTGTATTAAATTTTTATTGTGACATATGTACTTTATGTGATACTTCACTTTTGTACCTTTTTTATACTTTTACTGAATTTCTAAATTCCTGTATTTCCAAATTTCTAAATTCCTGAACTTCCGGCCAAAATATTAAAAAATTTACAAATCTTGAAATCTTCAAATTTCCAAACGCTCTAATTTGCAGATTTCCACATTTAGAAATTAAAAGATCTTCAGTCTAACATAAACCAAAAATTGAAAATCCTCAAAAGTTACAATATACAAAGCTAGAAATATTCAAATATCCAAATTTAAAAATTCTATGTTTAAATCTTCTGATGTTCATATCATCAATTTTCCAAATTCTTCCATCGCCTAAATATTAGGGAATTTGAATTATTTTCACTATAGTTTACGAATAAAAATATCATATTTTGATCTACCATTATGATTATTTTCATCTTTTTTTTTGTGGAATATAGACTTGTACCACTCTCAAAATGAACGGCTTCAGTATTAAACGAATTCATACTGTAAGGGTTAAATACACCCTCACCGGAAATAACTAACGAGAACGTTTAATTAGATATTCAAACTATTTTTCGGGCTTCCATCTGCTCACGAAAGCTCAACGAGGTCTGTGACTCTACTCGCTTTCGGGACCAGAATAAATTTGTTTCTTTCTTTTCTGCCATTCGTCACTTCCTTGCGGGTCCTCGAGATTCCGCAGTCCACGTGTCACCGATCGCAAAAACTCGATGAAATACAAACCACCATCGTTCCCTTCCGTGTATACGATGATATATGATGCTGTTAATTAAAGCAGCGGGGAAAATTCGACAGGATACAAGGGGGAGTTAATGGCGGCGTGTCAAAAAAAATATACGACGGTGAACGTTTTGCAAAACGATAGTCGTACGGTGTCAGATGTCTTTAGATATATATAAATTTATGTTCTGTCTAATGACTGTGTACAACTGTTTATGCTGGTATTTAATGATACGTGCACTTTTATTCAAGTGTATATTTATATCGTGTTCCTTTTTGAAAACGGTATCTTTTGAATGAAGATTTATCTTATAAACAGAAATATGTAAAGAAGTATCTTTTTTTACAAGGATTAGTTCTATAAAGAAAAATGTATAAAAACAAATCTTTTTGTATAAATATTAATTTTATAAAGAGAAATTGTATGAGCATTTCGGGTCTGAAGTTTTGCTTATATCGTAAAGGACATTTTTGCTTATAAATGATTACTGTACTTGATATATTTTAGAATAAAGGCGGGTGTGGATATAAGTGTATGTTTTCCTCTGTCAGTAGTTGAAGACCTTGCCTTCAAATTAAATGAGGTTATGTTCAATAGCTACCAGATTTTTATTATTTAGAATTGCAAAGTGGAGTGACGAAATATTACACGAAATAATATCTTTATGGTACGATTTGTTTTTAATTACACGAACATTTACATGAATCACAGTAAGTACAGAAGTTGTTAGCTCTCAGGAACCCGTTAGATCGTGAAATTGGCATTACCTATTGTCACTTCCGGTCAAAGAATAGTCGGAAGTAGCTTGCAGAAGATTCTCCAGACTCTAGATTGTAGGATTTCGTCGGTTCTTGTGCCTCTCTGGAACATCGCTTCATTAACGAGCACCACTTTAGCGTCGTCGTCGACGTCTCCACTCGACTTCCTGTCTTAATTATTCCACCGCCACCCGGTACACGTGTCTCTGGTTCTCATTCGAGCTTCTCTCTGTTCTTTTAGTTCCGCTTTATATCGTTTCGTGGGCCACTAGGTTAATAGTATCGTCATCCGTCGGTAATATCGCGACCGACGATGGTTTTCGTACTTCCAGTTATGAAAGCTTCGTTAACTGAAAATTCGAGTTTTATCGATTTACACTTTCTTTTATATTTTTTTTTATTATTTCAATACTTTGTTAGTTCATGTTTAAACAATACTTCGTTATTTCATGTTTAAAGAATACTTTGTTATTTCATGTTTAAACAGTACTTCGTTGTTCCATGTTTAAAGAATACTTTGTTAGTTCATATGGTTTGAACAATATTTCCTTTGTATTTGCGTGGGTAGTTTTAATGATTATGGAAAATGCGATATTGGATAAAATAAATTGAAAATAATTTAAAATATAGAAGTAAGTAAATAGATAACTAAGGAGAAATAAATGAACGTGTACAGTTTTTTTTTTAGTTGCATAAAATATCGAAATATTAAATAAACATCAAAATTTTCCAAAAGATACACCAAGGATTTATTTAGTGTGTCCTTATGACGACGCCATGACCGACAGGTTTAAATAAAAATTCTCATTTTCCACTTACTTATTTTGGAATTTAGGTTTTTGGTATTTTTGAATTTTTGAATTTAGAAATTTAGAAATTTAATTTTGACCCTTTCAAATTCTTCAACAAAATACATCACCATCGCATTTTAACAATTTTCCAGTAGTATTTCGATTCTGTAACATAATGCAATAAAATCCAGAACCAAAATACCGGTATAAATAATTTTTCCCGTAACATCCGCTTTATAAGGCGTTCAGATTTTCGCTTATTTCAGTCTATTTCCATGAAAGGTACAATATACGGGTGCGACGACCTTGCTGAACGGAAATCGAAATCCGCGGGCACGGCCGTGCACGTGGGATGGTCGAAGAGTTACGCAAGGCCAGAATTCTCGATCATGATTCACGATCATCGCATCGGTTGCTGGCAGACGCCCACATTCGCCTCTCGCCGACAAATGCAAATGCGTGTCACACTTTTGAAACGAATTCCTCCTGTTCCACTAACCCCGACACGTGAGAAATCGTGTGTAGCTCGATGTTGGAAAAGCGATATTTACATATCCACATACAGGGTGACTGCGTTCGATTCCAATAGTCCTGTGCCACTGTTTATACTTTGCAACTGGTGCTAGTAGCATTGTTCATAGGCGGTCGAATCTTTGCCTTTATTGGGTTTGTTACTGGAAAATGAAGGAAAGAAACAATTTTCTTTCTGCAAACCCCAAATCACTACATCCCTAAGTAGTTGAATTTCCAAATTCTTACATACCCAAATTTTTACATTCCTACATCCCTACATCCCCAAATCTCTACATCCTTAAACACCTGTATCCTCAAATTCAGACAACAACATATTTCCACATTTCCTAATAGCTAAATTTTCAAATTCCCACATTTCTAAATTCTTACATCCTCAAATCCCTGCATTCTTAAATTTCTATATCCCCAAATTCTTACATCCCCAAATTTCTACATCTCCAAATCTTAACATTTCCTAATAGCTAAATTCCTAAATTCCCACATCTCCAATTCCCTGCATCCCCAAATTTCTACGTTCCCAAATGCCTACATACTGAAATCCCTACATTCCCAAATCCTTACATCCCCAAATTTCTACATCTCCAAATCCCTACAACCCCATATCCCAACATTCCCAAATTGCTAAATTATCAAATTTCCACATCCCCAAATCCCTACCTCGCCAAATCCGTACATTGCCAAATTCCTACGCTCCTAAATCCCTATATCCCCAGATTTCTGCATTCCCAAATCCCTGCATCCCTACATTTACATATTTGTAAATTTGTCAATTTATAAATTCATAAATTCATAAATTTGTAAATTCGTAAATTCCTAAATTCGTAAGTTCATAAGTTCATTAATTTATTAAGTCATAAATTCATAAATTCGTAAATTTGTCAATTTGCCAGTTTCAAATTTTGAAACTCTAAAAATTTGTAAACTTGAGAATTTAAAAATAAAAATATTTCTATTTGAAATTTGAAAATACAAAAAATATAGTAAAGTTTCATTAATAAATTTAAACTTCCACATCATCGAAAATATTTACGCTAAATAAGTTCGTTGTATCCAGCAGCTATTTCCTCGGAAAATTTTCAACATCTTTTGAAGCTACGCTTTTTCCACGAGAGTTCGCATTAACGAAGGAGGTTTCAACGAACCCAATTTTCTGGCGTTGTACCATCATCTTTGCTTTAAAAGTCTTAGAAGATAAACCTTATTATTTCGCTCGAAACAACGTTAACATTTCGAATCGTTTCTGCTTCCATTTCTTTTTATTTTTTATTTTTTTATTAAATATCCACACCGTGGTGATTATGGTTTCTATTTTATATAAGAGAACTCAGAATAATTTACCACTTATTTGCTTTCTTTTTAATTTAATATTAAAAATTAGGTTATATTAAAAGAGATTTTTAAATTTAATTATATTTATTATCTTTTCTATTTATTTCTATTATATTTAATTTTATATTGTCATATTAATAGTTTAACTACTTGAAAAGATTTTTAAGGAGAATTTTAGTAAAATAATTTTTATTAAAAAATTATACATTTTCAGTTGTACACAAACATAATTTGTAGACTATTATTATTAATTAAATCATTACATTAATTATTTCTAAATTATTGTATTTCAGTCGTAGACTATTATATTTAATTTGTACACTATTAAAAACTGAACTATTTAAAAAAGAGCAAACTAATTTTTGCTGTCAGAAAAAATAAATAATTTCAGACAAAAATATGCAAAACATTTTTACAAAAACCTTTGCAATAATTGTCAAATTGAATTGAGAAATTATCAAGGTTTCTAACAGAACAATTTTTGTTTGATCCAAAAATATAATTATGAACTTTAATATATTTTAAAAATTTGTAGACTATTATTCTTAACTTGTAGACCATAATATATATAAATTATTAATTTATTAGTTTTAATATTATATTTAACGTTTACACTATAATATTAAAAACAGAACTGCTTGAAAACAGCAAAATAATTTTTGCTATCAAAAAAAGTGTTTCAGACAAAAATATGCAAAACATTTTTACAAAAACCCTTGCAATAATAGTCACATGTTTTCTAACAGACCAATTGCACGATTATTAGAGTAATTTTGCCGTTGGATTGTCTCCAAAAATATAATTAATATCGTAAAACGTTTAATTTCAGATTACAATTGGTGATATTCATCCTATTCTGTGTGACGTACGTCAACGCGGACTTCTTCAGCGAGAAGAAAGGTAAGTGTCAGTTCATTCAACGTTAATGGGCCGACTCGTGCGCTGGTGATTCAGAAATTCGAGGACCATTTGTCCCTTTCCACCCTTCCAGACGTCGTCTACTATGACGATCCAGGCTACGAAATTCTCAGGAGGGTCCTCCACGCTCGAGGACTTCTCGAGAATATTCACCAGCTTTTATTTTACCGATCTTTTTCGCCAACTTCCAACGTTATTCGTTTCACGTCAGCGGCGATTCGTTACAGAACGAGTTGCGAATGCGTACAACATTCTAAGTGGTTTGCAGAATTTCATTTTTGGATTATTAAGAGACCTTTTTTGTTTCTCTTTTATTTTGGTGGTAATAGAATTGCGTTTGTTAAGGAATTTCGAAATTTTGTAGATTTTTGGGTGCAATTTTGGAATTGGAGAGGTGGGGAATTTGGGAAGTTGCGAATTTGGGAGTTTGGGTATTTGAAATTTTGGAATTTTGGAACTTAGGATTTTGGAATTTTGGAATTTTGGAATTTTAGAATTTGGAATTTAGAATTTTGGAATATGGGAATTTGGGAATTTGGGAATTTGGGAATTTGGGAATTTGGAAATTTGGAAATTTAGTAATTTGGAAATTTGGAAAGCTGGAAATTCAGAAATTTGGAAATTTGAGAATTTAGAAGTTTGAGTATTTGAGAATTTGGGAACTTGGGAATTTCGGAACTGGAATTTTGGAATTTCTGGAATTTTAGAATTTGGAATTTTGAAGTTTTAGAATTAGGAATTTTGGAATTTTGGAATTTTTGGATTGTTAGAATTTGGAATTTTGGAATTTTGGAATTTGGAAATTTGGACCGTTGAAAGTTTGGGAATTTGGAAATTGGATAATTTTAGTACTTGGGATTTATTAAATTTGGGTGTTAGCAAATTTGGGAATTTAGGAATTTGGGAGTTTACAAATATGGGAATTTGGAAATTTGGAAAGGTAGACATTTAGTAATTTGGGAATTTAGAAATCTGGAAAGTTGGAAATTTGGGAATTTGAAAATTTCAGTTTGAGTATTTGAGAATTTGGGAACTTGGGAATTTGATGATTTTAGAATTTGGGGATTTTTGAATTTTTGAATTTTTATATTTTGGAATTTTGGAATTTATGAATTTAGAAATTATAGGAATTTTATTTTGATTTAGTATTTTTTCTTTATTCCTACAAATACAATCAAATTTAGCCATAAAGATCTGAGACACAATATATACAATATTTCCCTAGTTGCTACCCTTATTCATTTAAATACACTTTATTAAGTAAACCGCATAATTTCTTTATTCCGCGAACATTCTGCACCGCTTGTATCTTAAATACGAATTCAATTATACATCTGCAAAAACAATCTTGAAATCTTGTGAAGATTGTAAGTTTGTATTACAATCGCTTGAATGGGCTAGTTCATGAAAACCGACTGGACGATCTATTTTTCCGAGGGATTTCTCTTAAATAAGAAAGAATTCCACCCGTTTAAAAAGAATCGCCATGCCTCCCACACTGGACGTAGAAAAATTTCTGCTATAACTGAATTCGAAAGGCCCATCAATACGGAAACAAAATGTCCGCAGTTTTAAATCCATTTCAACGGCGAGCTTTATGTATCAACGATAAATTCGGTGGAAATCACCTTTTCGAAAATGTGATACGATTATTGAGTAATAATGAAATTAATGATTACTACTGTACATAACATTAACACATGTTAATATCAAACACAAAAATAATAGCAAAAATACTAGTCAATATCAATGTTTGGGAGCGGCCATTTTGAACCATTTGAAGCCATTTTGTTTTAAGATAGCTAACATAACCTCTCTTCATTTTATCTATTGAATTATATAACAATAGAATAGTATACATTTTATACACCCTAAAGCACACTTCAATAACTGTACAAATAAATAGGAGAGTATCATAGTGCACTTGTGAATAAAAATACATATTTTTAACTAACAATAAATTTACCATATTTTATGATCTCATAACAGTTTCTCCTAACAGTAATCACATACTGTAACAGTTACTAGTTAAAACAGTAAACTCGTGCAATTTTCCATGTTTCCACATTTTATAAAATTTTACGATGATACTTGACGAGTACGAGAAGAATAATATAATACCCTCCCCTAATATCCTACTTTATAAATGTATCCATCTCCTTTTTAAACATTTCATCCTTTCCACGATGAAATGAAATTGTACAAGCCCTTACGAGAATCGTGCAAACAGAAAGTTTCGAGAAACATTTTTATCTCCTACACTACCCGCATTATTTTTCAACAATAAGGGCGCGGAAGTTTCTCTAAGCTTGTACAGATATTATGCAAATTATTTCTGTAATATGGCAGGAATTTTACCGAGATCGAGGACAATGTTTTAATAAAAATTTTATTACGCAGAGTAAAAGAATGTACAGGAATACAGTTTTAAGGGGTATTAAATTTTTGTACAATAAGGTGGATGTGAACTTAAGATTCTCATAATTTCATGTGACTGAATAATTTTCTTTTCCGTTTTTCATTAGCAAGGCAATATTGGTAACAACGTTTGTAACGAGAGAGAGAGAGAATTCTTGGAGATGGATTTAATAAAAATCTTCTTGGTACCGCGGTTACAAAGTCCCTAATATCTTGAAATGGTTTTATGATCATCAGCATATCTTTATTTCCTCCTTTTAAGAATTTCATAACCTGAAGAGTCGCTTCTCAGATTCAGCAGATATTTCATTCCGGCAAATCGTTTTTATACAGACTTTCATTTCCTGTCTTCCGTATTATTATGATTAGTCGTTATGAAGCTGTATCACCGCTGGAATAATTTATCGATATTTTATTCTTCGTATCACAAACGTAAAAGTTAGTTATCAAATTCTTATTTCGTCATCATTGTGTACACAAGTACATTCCTCTGTTTTGTGATGTATGAGTGTAATAAAAAATTAAATAACAGAACCTTGAAGTTGGGGAAAGTTCATTGAAGTTTGGATAAAATCTTTTAAAGTAGTCTCCACTGTTTAGAGTGATCAAATTTTTAACTAATGTCAGTGTAAACTTTAAGGGGTAGACTCTTATTGCTGCTACGGGTAATTTGAAGGAATAAAAAACCGTTAAATCGCTAGAAACTTGTACCAAGGACTAATCTTCTCGCTGTATGCTTCTAAAATTGAACACAAAAGTTTCCGTATTTTAGACGTGCAAGTATCGGGTCTTATCTGTGCGATTCAAGATACGTTTTTATTCCGTAGAGCTGCTCAATTCGTCTCACTTGAATCCCGAAGACAATTCGAAATCGATAATCCACGATCACGGGCGTAAGAAACATAGCGTTATCCGGAAGTCCGGAAGATTCAGCTGGCTCCGTTATCAGGGGCGGATGCAAAGAGGGCAGGTCGACTGTGCCGGTGGGTTATAGCATAGGAAAACGAGCTGGAAAGGGACGAATAGCTCCCGTAGGATGCGAGATAACTCTCATCCCCATAGCCTCATTTGTATCCGCCGCGCTTCTTCCACTTTCCACGGTGAACAGCTACTTTTTGCACGGCTGCGTCGTCAATATTCAATTGTGACCCTTTGGCTAATCGCGATTGCTTTTAGCTGCTTCCTTTGTAACATTTTTATTATCACATCTCTTTAACAACTACCGACAGTTCGGATAAAAATGTTTCGTTAAAACTCTGTGTAGCGAGTATTTTTATATTTATTGACTATTACTGACTATAGTTCGTATAGGAAAGGTGGCGAATGAAACCGAATCTGAAACTTATTTTAAAATCGGAAGGAGGTTCTGTGATTGTGTAAAATTTCCACTTGGTTTCACTGACGACATTTCAGACGAGAATAGTATTACTTCAAACAACACGGGTAATACATTCTGATAAAATCTAAGTACAATAATTTGATATCAACCATTCATAAACAATAGTTACGTAAACACGCGTATAAAAACGTTCTGAAATTTCAGGTCTTGGCTAAAAGTTCCGACACACAAAAACACGGAGTCTGAAGTACTTTGTAAACGATTACAACTGCTCGAAACAGTGCTTTGAGAAATTACTATTCGAGAACGTAGTAGATAAAGTGTAAAAAATTTGCATCGGAAGTTTTTCAGGTTAAACGATATTGTATCGATCGCAAACACACAAATCATAGTTCTTGTTTCCCTGGTAGATAATACACAATCTCTGCGATTAGTTTCGAGCCTCGAGCTTCTTTCCGCGTTTTATTAGGTGTTAAGGAAACTTCATCGGATCTTGTTTCTTTTTATTGCAAGTTTTAAGGAGAGTTTTACCCGCGGAACTTTTACATGTTATGGTAAAGACTTTCTTCCATTAAAATCTGCTAACATTATACTATAGATATTTCCTAAAAGTTCAGAAACTCGCTTCAGCTCTTCGTTACTCTATCTTCTAAGAAGTTTAGCGAGGAGTTCCATTAAAAGCACGGCAATTTGTACCTCTTTTTACTGATGAGATAGAAATACGGATAAGTAGCGGAATAGTTGTAGTAACAATTTTTTTAGGGGTTTAATCACACATGAATGTCATTGGGTTATGCATGATTTTACAATTGAAATGAAGGAATGAGTTTAGAACAATTTGTGTTTGGATGACTATGCTTAGTTGAGGGTAAAAATTTCGAGGATTTATTGCACTGTTCTTAAATGAAATAAAAAACTTCCAGAAATAACGTAGTCATTTTAGTAGAAAAAAAATTTTCGACATAAACATGAAAAATCGGCTAGATATTTAAAAAAATTTTGCTGTAAGTTCAATATTAAACTTATGAATTCAAAATAAATACATTATTCTGATCACTATCAAAAGTCAATTAATGTTATACATTATTTTTCTATCTTAAACTTTCGAAATACAGTTAATCTGTAAAGAATTAGGAGAATTCTAGAATTAGAAGTCAATAGGGAAGAAGAATAGAGTTTAATGTCACGGAAAATGGAGAAATGCCAGAAGCTCGTTCGTTGATAGTGTAATTCCTCAGAAACAGATGAGACGTCGACACGATTAAAATTTATGAGCACAGGCAGAACCGGTTAAAAATCTCAAACGATCCGCCATGGTTTATTTTCGACGTTGAAAGAAGATTGTCCAAAAATACACCGAAACGTTTCTTCAGAGCTATAATTATTTAAAATCATGCCTCTATCGATATAATTAAATTGTTTCAAATATTTTTTTGTATTTTGTTGAATTTTGCTGTTTGAATATACATCATTCAACAAAATATTATATTATAAAGTGCATTATTCAATAACATACATGGTACATTTATGTTGACGCTCCATGTATTAAATTGAGATATTTAAGAGTTTGCGTTTGAAACTAATGTATATGTAGATACCCACAGAACTCCACTCTATTTTCTAACAGAAAACCTCATAAACTCTAAACTCTTTTTCATAACACCTCACATATGATGCCATGACACAGTATTTTTAAATGCCGGAGTAAATCGCGCTAAATTAAATGGAGTCATCCAGCAGAATGATATTATTTCCGTCCCTTCGTGAAGGACAAGAGCTGTCGGTGTTAATTAATGTACGAGATGATGTTGAAAGACCGTTGCTCGGAATCTTAACTAAAAATAATAAGAGTAACTGGAGGGAGGTGAATAATGTCACGTAAAGGCGGCACGATGAAACGTTTACGACTCGGCCACGAAGTGGTTTGATTTTCTTTTCTTTTTTTTTTAATATGCGCCGGATGTGGGCGTCGATCGAAACTTGCATACTTTGTAATCGTGCCGGGGGTCCAATAATTTGGCATGACTCATCGTTCACTTGTGGTTTAAGCTGGATTTACATGAGGTATGTGTTGGATAATCGATTCCTCTCGCGGATTCCTGTTGCATTTTAATAGGTGTAAAAATGATGACACACTGAGGATTTCTCTTTGTTAAAACAGTTTGATAGCGTGGTTGAATATTGGTTTCGTTAAATCATCAGATTTATGTATTATTGCATTTATTCCGGTGGGAAATGGATAGAACGATTCGTAGTTAAATTGAAAAAATAAATAATTTTTTAAAGTTATTACAAGAAGAAGTAATAAGTAATAAGTAGCACGTAAAAATAAAAAATAAATAATAACTAAAAATAAGCAATAAGTGGTCAATAAATATAAACAGTAGATATTAGCTCAAATAAATAATAAATTGTAAATAAAAATAAATAATAAGCAATAACTACGAATAAATAGTAAGTAGGAAGTAGGAAGTAACGAGAAATAAGTAAAACTGACTAAAAGGTAATAAATAATAACAAAGGTTGAGACATTGCTGAATATGGAAAATGAAATAATCTTAAGAAAAAATGTCCTGAAAAGAATATTTTGAAAACGTCAAAGATATTTGCATCATAAATGAGACGTAAGTTCATGAATATAAATATGTTCTTATACAGGATGTTTCTGAAATGGTGGTACAGCCAAAGAGTTTAATCATTCATTTTCGAAAAAATTAAATTTGAACATTTCTTAAGTATTTGTGAGAAATATTCTTCACAACGTTGAAAATGACAGAAGTAACAAATCGTTTATTAATTTTGTTGGTACATAATATAAATCAGTGAATGTAGTTTTTATATTTAAATTGGTAAAATAATTTTTAATGCCTAAATCAGTAAATCTGATTATTGTTATTTAAATCAGTAAAAGTAAAGATTAATATCTAAATCAGTAAGTGTAACAGAAAATACGTTTATTACTTTATATTACTTTATAAGGTTTGTAAATACAGTTATTAACGTTACTAAAACAAGACTAATTCTTCAGTTTGCCTAAAATGAAATTGGTATTCAAAATGTGAACAGAACACTTACACTTTAAAGTTACAGTAAATATTTTGTATTACAAGATAAATAAATGTTGCAACTGTCATTTTATGTATCGTAAATAAATTTTATTTCAAATACTTAAAAACTGGGAAAATTCGTTATTTTTTAATGAAACTATGAAAAAATTGTATTTTATATTTTAACTTATTTTTTCACGTAGGTTCTTTTATACCACCATTTTGGGAACAATCTGTTATACTTAACATGTTAAATGTATTACATGTACTTCATATTCTCTAGTGAAATTATTTTTATCGTATTGAATCATGACGATGAAATGTGATTGTCTCATCAGATATACACAGAAGTAGAGTACGCTCCTCAGTAGCCATAAATGCAATCGATTATTAAAAGCATTACAGCTGGAAGATGACGGTAATCACTTCCAACCATATCTTTCTCACGTTGCATACAAACTGTTACCACGATACTATATTACAATTACCGAGGTCAACCCACGAGTTGGCGCGTGAAGAAGCTGATGTATTTAGAAGAGCTACGGAATTGGTCAGAATAGAAAAATACCTCACACGTATTTCCGGCGGTATTGGTCATAATTGAGTCAAAGAACAAGGACAGGCAAACGTTTTAAGTGGTTCGAATGTCAGTGTCACATTGGGACTGTTCAAGGTGGGGTAGGTGTCCCTTAAACCTGACTCAGCCTACGCGCCAGGAACAGGGTTGTCTACAGTACATACCGTAGTCAACCCAGGAATTGGCGCGTAGGAGGCTGACCCAGGTGTTTGGAAGGACTACGGCCCCAATTGGTCAGAATAGAAAAATGGACACCTCACACGTATTTTCGGCGGTAGTATTGGCTCGAGCCAATTAGGCGAAAATGACAGGCAAACGTCTCGATAGTGCGAATTGCTGCAGTTATTGTCATTATTCTCATTTGCCGAAATGTAACTGGAAGTCACGGTGGATAGAGCTTCTTTTGGGTCACGCGCCAACTCGTGGGTTGACATCTATACCCATTTGTTAAGTACACCTTTGTTAAGCATTTCAAATTAATCATACATCGGTAAATACGATAATAATATACTTATTATCTCCCTTTAAGTTATTAACCCCACAATATACCCAAAAAATTGATTGCTCATATGAAAGATGCAGTGAAATTACGTAAAAAATACAGAAATGAAAGAAAACGAGAATGATAGCATTAATGAAACACTTTATATTACGTTCGGAATTTTGGATCACACTAGGACTTTGACAAATTTATGCATCTCAATGTTGTTGCATCTTGACACTGACTAAACGTTAATTCCCTTCTGGCATCAACGCGTAAAATTTATTCAACCACGCACGTTGCACAGACTGCAATAATCTACACATCGTACGGCAATTAATCTTGCATGACTGATGCGTAAGATACGCATTCACAATTAGAAACATCTCAGTTATACCAAAGTGATAGGCAATACAGATGCATGCATCTATTTCGTAGCAACACGAGATTTATGAGAACCGTTAACCCACACTATCATTAACTGCTTAATGATTTAATTGACCTAATAAATTCATTCTACTTGAGGTAGACTCTACCGGTCTGCGATATAGTAGAGTAACATTATTGACAAAATTTGGCGGGGTTAAACTTCTTGTTCTTAAATAACAAGTGTTGAATTAGAAAATTTGGTGACTTGATTTGGAAACTTGGAAATGAAATAATATTTATAAATTAGAAAATTGATCTTGGTAACTTCGAGATCTGGGAATTTCAAATTTGAGCATTTCGAAATTTGGAGACCTAGAGACCTGGAAATCTCTACATAGTTTTGGATATTTAATATTTTGGAATTTTTTTAAATCGGAAAGTTTATATTGTGGTCACTTTTAGTAAACTTGAAAATTTAGAAGTTTCTAATTTACTTGATTTCCAGTATAGATCAATTTAAAATAGTTAAGACACAATTTTCTATAGAAAACTCTCCCTGCTCCATGTTATACAAAATTCCTAGCTACGTCAATTTTAACGGCACAAAAATGCCACCAAAATTCACTTTACGTACAAATTTTAATTCACGAATCTTGCATTAAACTACTCCCATTTTGTCACGGTTATCATACGCACTAATAAATTTTTCACGACTCGTGTTCAAAATGTTTGTATATAAAACAACGTGCTAGCGTACCAGCAGAGGTTGCAAAAGAAGTTGTTATGAAAAAAAGCTGTCTCGTTTTTGGATGACTATGCTCGTAAAACAGTGGTGGATACTCGCGAAATATCTCGTGCGAAATGAAACACATTGCTCGTTTCTTCTCTGCTGTTATTTTCTTCGCGTTTATATCCGTTTTCGTTCTCGTTTTTCCACTTTCTACCGTTTCGTCGTGGCTCAGGCCATTTTCAGCGGTTTTCCTCTATCTGGCTTACAATCAGATGATCGTTTATTTCTTCCTGTGGATTCTTATTTTCTATCGCTTTAAGAACTTCTCGATATATTTCCTCGCTATCTTTTATTTCAGAACGCTTAATCGAAATAATTGATTTCTTAAGTCCAATTTATTTTTCTTAATATTCTTATCTAATAATTCAACTTGTATTATTATTATTTCAATTAGTATCTCGTTCTATTTTATTATTAATTTAATTAGTATCTTATTTAACGCTAAATAAGCAGTAAAATATTTTTCATATTTCTTATTTTAAGCTACAATATTTGTTAAATTCGATCGGTTTTCGAAGAACACAATTTGTTTTTGTTAAGGTTTTCTTGAAATCCGGTGCTGATTTTCATCAAGATAAAAAATTGATGTGTATATCAATTTCTGTCTTATTTATTTATTTTCCAATATTATTTGCAATTGTGAAGTTAGTGTAAAGCATCAGTAACTTTCCTAATAAGTCGCGTTAACTGATCGTTAAAATCCCTCCGTAAGTAAACGCAAGCTTCCATTTTATGAAACTGATTTCGAGTCTTTAATGAGAACAAAGATCCTTTAATTAAAACAAAAATGACTAACTGATATTTTAACTTCTTGTCCTGCACAGTTTTTATACCTCAAGCTTTACACCATTACACAAATAAACTAGAAAATTTATTTTGTAGCTTCATATACTTCAAGTATTATTACACAAACTATAATAGAAAATTTGTTTTGTATTTTTTTTCTTACTTAAACTATTCACCCAATATCATTTCCTTCTTCCCGTTTTTTCTACCTCAACTTTTATATTACACAAATAAACTGGAGGATTCGTTTTGTAGGTTATATTTGCTTAAAATATTCAGTCAGTAAGAAGAACATCATTTGAACAATGTCTGCTTCATTTTCTTTCCGCTTGGTTTTCATACTTCAAACTTTATCACAAATAAACTAGATTCATTTCACAGATCGTATTTGTTTAAAATATTCCTCAAGATGATCATTTGAAAAATGTCTATCAAATAAACTGGAGGATCCGTATCGAAGTTATTTGTTTAAAATATTCCTGCGATGAACATCATTTACAGTATCAGTACAACATTTATCAGTATTCTAGTTCATCTACCCGGTCGATTTTCATACTCGATTCTTTTTTCTGCGTTTCGTATACAGGGAACTTCAATAAAGGCAAGTTACGTGGCAGCTTTCAATACGGAATGCTTTTAAGTGCCGAAGCTCAAGCGTAAAGTTGCCTTTTCCAGTCGCAGCTACTTTTCCTTTAGCCCGCAACACCCACTCGTTTTAGCCAAGGTCCTTTTTTTCCTTTACTTTCTTTTTTTCCCTCTCCGAGGGATTTCGTTCTCGCGCGACGGAGCTTTAATCCGATTTTACCGGCTGAAATTCCGGTATTTATTAATTTTCGTCGCGAAAAGCCAAGGCAGCTTGATAGCGTGGCTCGGACCAGAACGTATCTGGCCACGGTTGAAACGCACACGATACTCCGAAAATGCGAATAATAATGAAGATTAAAGCGTGGCTCGTATGTGGAACACGCTTATGCGGTATTTCGCTGCTGCTGCAGTGGTATTTAATTCTTCATTAGCCGGTGCTATTGCGGCAGATTATTTTAAATTTGGAGACACGACACTTTGAAGTATTAGGCTTCGTGTGTGTCGCAATGTCGGCAATTGCTAGCTTGAATAATGTAACACCGATATGTTTCTACTTATCCCTTCTACTATTTTTCTTTTACTTCCACTCACAATACAAATCTGATGAATCTTACTCGAATTTTTAATATTTAATTTAAAGTTGTCCTACTATAATTTGCAGAGTCAGAATCCCTGAATACAAAATTGATATAACATTTCAACTTTATTTTTAATATTGTAGCTGCGATTAGTTAGCTCTGACGCACCTAACACGTGACGCACTTACAGTTCAAATGTGATGAATCTTACTCGAATTTTTAATATTTAATTTAAAGTTTGAGTCTAACTATAATTTGCAGAGTCAGAATCCCTGAATACAAAATTGATATAACATTTCAACTTTATTTTTAATATTGTAGCTGCGATTAGTTAGCTCTGACGCACCTAACACGTGACGCACTCACAATACAAATGTGATGAACCTTACTCGAATTTTTATTATTTAATTTAAAGTTTGAGTCCAATTATAATTTGCAGAGTGAAGGTATTTTCTTTCCACACGATTTTATTTGTGAATTTAGATCTCATGTATATTTGTCTTCTCGTTTGGTGTCATAATTAAATTATTCCGTTGTCAGAATGATAGCAAATCGTGGTAACCGTACAGAAATTGATATGGATATTAATAATAGCAAGCGTAGAGACAATAATACATGTTTACGAGTGTATGCAAGGAAAATTGAATTATCAGAAAATATTATAGACTTGACATATCTGATGTATAGAAGCAGAGAATGCGGAAATTGAAACGAAGCAAGATAAAATATTTCATGATTTAGTGGACTAACATAAATTTTTAGTTATATGAATAGGATTATGAAATATGTTTCATGTGTTTTATTGAGGTGGGATATTTTAGCTTGTCACAATGAGAGGTAATATAAATCAAATACAGTAAATTGTTTGAAAAATGATAAAATTGATGATTAATTTTTTGTAATTATTCGAAGAGGGTATGACAAATTTAATATTCGTATGATTAGAAAAATTGAATTTCTTTTATAATTCTTTTTCTCACATAGTGTTGCATAACATATAAACTTAATCGTATTATATTTTACCATATAATTCTGAGATTTGGAGATAGTGCACAAAGTTCAATTAATAACACGATTTCGCGACAGTCGATCAAATTTTACACCATCTTCATCATACCGTGCAACGTAGCATACGTAATAACATTCACGTAATACCTCATGCTCGATTCACACGAAAGACATAATATTACGATATCAAGCGACACACGGCAACACAAAGCTCTTTGAGCCGAGTTCTCAATGGCAGAACGGGTTGAATGAACCCGGCGAAAGGCACACGCTCGGAAATAAGTCGACTTTATTAAAATTTGTCGGTCCACCCGGAAGAAGCAACGAAAGACAGAGAAAAGCGAAAGAAAATCCGCGAAGAAGCCGGGACGAAGAGTGCTTTCTCACCTGCGGAATGAAACTCTCACGTGACGAGCACCTGGTAACGAATAGTAGTTACACTTCACCTGGAACAAAAGCATCGTAAACAAAACAGTGTACATACGTACACGACTGGTGGGTGCTTCAGCATGTTTCATACGTCTCCCTGTCGGTTTCATCCTGTGTTTCTCTGCTTCACACTGGAAACACCGTTGTCCAATGAACGTGTGCCACATTTCGTAACCTTTGATGTTTATGTTGCCGCATCGGATTTCCACTTTGAATTCGGACATGTGCCATTACCACGTAAATTAATAGATATAACGAAATGGCGGATTTATGATTGGTGAAGTTTTTGTAATATTTTCAGCATTGAATGTCGTAGTTGTCTAATCATTGTAGGAGTTAGGATAACTACAATTTTTTTTAAACAATTTAAAATTATAACTAAATGTGTTTAGAAGGGGTAACATTTTTTAATGAAATCTACATTTGTGAAAGAAAAGGTAAGATTTGAAAATACTGTAAGTTTACAGTTTTTAAAAATACTAGAGATCTGTTTGTATGTTGACAAATCCAGAAATTTATTGTATTTTTTAATGGAAACAATTGATATAGTATAACTATTATTTTGCGAAATGATTGTTATCGTTAGGTACTGGACTCCTTCCATTTTGAAACCGGTCACGTGGTGTATAAACTAAGACGTAACAAAATGGCGGACCTATAATCCGTAAAGTATTATCTCTCAAACTCGAATGTAGATATAAAATAAAGGTCCCAGTAATCAAGTGATTGTAGAAACTAAAATAATTACAATTTATTTTATATTTAAATGTAAAGTATTACATTATAGTTATATTAATATTATCAATGTAAAATGTATAGAAGAATATAGACAAATTTTTTATATTCTTTATGCACAAATAAAAACAAGTTCCGTTTGTTTCTGTAAAAGCAAGATCAACATATAAACCAGTCTTAAATAAGATTATATTTATTCCAGTACTTTCATTTATAATTATATTTGTCCGAAATATAAGTCTTCCAATAAGTCACTGAAATAAAGTCAAGTTATTAAAATATTTCAACGGCAAAAAGGATGTTTACAAACTGAAAAGAACTGTAAAAATCGGAAAATTGAAATAAGCATGAACAGACAGAAGATGTTCCTTTTATGTACATAGCGAAGTGATGGTATCTCAGTCACGTAAAATTAATTTAGCCTCAGGCAAGGACCGACTATGTTAGCTAGTATTATATAAATATTTACATAAGTCCACGTGACCCAAATTTCATTTCATATTTTGTAAAATAATGAAACTTGATTGTTCATATTGTTCCTTCGCATTAATTATCTTCCGAATAATAGTAGATATGTTTTTGACAATGTATACCGCAGTGTCGGCGATCAAACGACGCGGGAAACTTGAATCATTTGAATACCTAATAATTGTATAACAATTATCTGTAGAATAATTGTATAACACTGATATGTTTCTACATATTTTTAACGATGTTACAAACTGAACTGCGTGTATACGATGTTCCGAACTGAACAATTTCTATGTATCCGATGTTCCGAAGCGAACCTCTATTTCGTGTCTGTCTTCCCGATTGCTTATTCACAAGATGAGGGCTCGGTGTGGCGTACAATTTTTACGAACAAGGCTGAGGAAAACGGTTCCTGATTTCTATTGGGTACACAAATTCGGCTGGAAATGAAAAACCGAGTGACTGCGGTATTCCCCAAAAAGTGACCGTAGCTAGTAATAAAAGCAACACCTCGAAACTGCAAATAAAGGACTCCACTACTAAGATCAAGGGTTCTGGAAAGCAGATGTGAAAATACAAAAATACTATAGCATGTGACTCCTTGGGTGTCATTGTTGCTACTGGTTAGCGACAGGGAACCTTAGTCAATAGGGAACCTATTGATTTGAACCTGTATAAAGTGTCTGGAAAAACTAAAAGTGGTATATCATTGTATCGATAAAAACTTGAATCTAATCCTCTCGCTATGGTACTGTATTCCAAAAACACCGCTGGTACATTCGTATCTATCAATCGACATGTCGGGCCATGTGCCTTCAGCGATACGCGGTTAAAATGATCTTAACGTTCGTGGAATGTCACTCATAAAGATCCGTGACAGGAATGATCCACTATTGACGAATGAATGAGTACGTTCGCTCGTAAAGAACATTCGGCTGCCTCGTGAAAGATACATCATGAAGTTGATACGTGAAAATACGACATGGCGTTGTTAGTTCAGTGATGGAGTAGAGATCTGCAATGTTCGTCAAAAGCGACTTCATAAATCGGAAAAGGTTAATTTTGAAATAATATGAGGTAACAATGCGATATGGTATGATTGCAATTTTCTGTAATTAACCCTTTCGCTATGGTGCTGTATACTAAGACATATTGCTTTATTATTAATAACCCTCTTATTAATTATCTTTCGAATAATGGTAGACACACTTTTGATATTCTGGTGAATTCCCGTTTTTTGTTCGTATTGAACCAGTTTCCTTGATTTTGTTCCACGAAATCAAACAGAACAAGCGGCAAACAGTCTGATTCGTTTATTTTCTTCTCGCGTCTATGTTGCCCTCCTAAGGAGGGAGAAACGAATCAGCCAGACACGTTTTCTCAATAAAAAAGGAAGCTTGATTCTGTTTCGAACTTACTTGTTTCGAAATGAATCTTTCCTGTGACAAATCGAACGTGATGATCACTTGTTTAGAGACCTTTCTATTTTCTGTGGGAATAGTTATTGATTAATTTAATCGATTATTTAATTGGACGCAACAAACACTTTTTTGAAGATCTTTTTATTTTCAGAGCGAATAATTATTGAGTTAATTAATAATTTAATTGGTAGGTGACAATTCTCGAAATTTCCAGGATTTGGAAGTTAATTTTGAAAATTTAGAAATTTAGAAATTTGGTTATTTGGTATCCTGGAAATTTACACATTTGTATATTTTGAATCTTCGAAATTTAAAAATTCGTGTATATTTATAATCTTGAAAATTTACAGATTATTTTATTTGAAATCTTGAAAATTTACAAATTCGTATATTTTGAATCTTCGAAATTGACAAATTCGTGTATTTTTATAATTTTGAAAATGTACAAATTTTTGTGTTTCATATCTCGAAAATTGACCAACTCATATATTTAGAATCTCGTAAAATGGATCTTGTTATTTGATCGTTTTCGAATTTCGAGTCACGAATAATGCTCGATCAAAGTCAATCTTTATCCGCGAGGGCCCGTGAGCACGTGTGGTCCGTCCGAAAGGCAAGCAAAGAAGAAGAGGACAAGTTTCAAGAAGTTCATTTTGCTTGAAATGTATCTGCGTGGTCAGCACCATAAACCTGATCCAAAGCTTATCTGAAGCCCTTAGGGTGGCCACCTGTCCGCTTTTATTCGACGTCGTTTCATTGCTCCACCATAGATGTCGAGATGAACGCTTCTTTCCGCGTAGTATCTCCACATTTTGATCGCCGATTCACGATTTTTAGATCTTCGGGAAACGGACGAAACGATATACTATAAAAGATAAAAGTCGTAAAACATTAATATTCCGTGGTTGATTCTTATGCTTTCTAATTAACTGTTTATTTCACTAGATATTGCATACAAGTTTTAAGCTTTAATTTATTGGTCCTATGTAGATATTAATGGACCTACAGGCTACATTCTTCAAATTTCTAATGCAATTTATTCTTAAAATATAATTAAAGAATTATAAATAATTTTATTTAAAAAATTATAAGTAATGATACATACACTAATTTACCTTCCACACATTATTTCTTAATATTCCCAATTCATAATCACTTTAAAACGATGAACACAAAATCTTAATGTTAACAATATCCTCGTTTCATCTAGCAACACGTTTATTAAATACTTACACAATTAATATTAAATACGTCATTCAAATAATTAAACTTTTAAACGAGTTCCTGCAGTTTCAGAGATGTGATTCAAAATGAAGGATGAAATGCAAGTGACATCCGTTAATAAATCAAGACTATAATTTCACCGAAAATGTAATTTAATAAAACACGAGAAATTTCAATAAAACGAAAGCGATTACTGTAATTAAACGAAGTTATGCAGGTAATATTATCTTGGATCGTTGCTGTAACGATTTGTTAAATTATTATCTAATATTTTTCACACGTTATGCCGGGGACAAGCCTTCTTCGGCCGCCATTTTTCTTTTTGCATATCGCACGGCCGTATCCCAGAAATATTTAAACGTCTTTCTTCGCCCGATGAACGTTTCTTCTTTTTCTGGTGGCTGCAACGGAAACAGGTTTCTTGAACGCGAATCGAGAATACGGGTTAAAAAAGGAGAGGAAAAAAGGAACGACATTCGATCAAATTGAGTTATATTTACATCAAATATGTTCTACTCAGGTGTGGATATAATTCTAATATAGATGTATATTTTAGTAGATCAAGTTTATCGTGTTTGAGAAACAAAAATAAATATTTTGTAGGAATAAGTTGATGTATAGGGTGATTCGAGGAATTGAGACACTGCAAGTCTACAAATTGCCTGTTTTTTCAAACCTTCAAATTTTGATATTTACAATTTTCTTTTAAGAGACTTTGAAATTAACAAAATGGGAAAATATGAGTAGGCAAATTTGGATATTTGGTATTTCGAGAATTTGTAATTTTAGAAATTTAGAAATTTGGATATTTGATATTTTGGAAATTCAGAAATTTTGATATTTAGAAGTTTGAAAATTTACAAATGTGTGCATTTTTAATTTCAGAAGCTTAGAAATTTGGATATTTGATATTTTGGATATTTACAAATTTGGATATTTGGAATCTCGAAAATTTGCAAATTTTATAAATTTACATATTTTTCTATTTGATATCTTGGAAATCTAGAAATTTGAATATTTGGAATCTTGAAAATTTGCAATTTTGTAAATTTAGAAATTTGGATATTTGGAAATTTCTGTATTTCGTATTTTGGAAACTTGGAAATTCAGAAATTTTTATATAAATACAGCATTGTGTATGCACATTAAGCATAATAAACTTGCGTAAATTAATACACATGTAGAGATATTAAAAATGTACCACGTATTGAAATGTAGGATACTACCTAACTAGATGCAGGATATTATCAAAGAATTTCTAAAAAAAAATTGATAAATTTTTTAAACGTCGCAGAACAATAAATTCTTGTAAACATTGCTTAAATATTTAAGTGTCTTTTCACTTAACCAGAAAGCAGGAATGTAGAAGTAAATACAGAAAGCAACCTCATCTGTTCTGATTACCTTTTATTCCCTGCTCAACGGTGTAAGGAGTTGTCTTCATTATAAGAAACTTCGCACATCTGTTTTCACATCATGCGACACACATTTCCGTACTTTGAAGATGAAGTTACACACACTGTTTTTATTACTAAAAGCATAAATAAACGACGCAGTTAATAAAAACAGAAATAAACACAATTACTAAAAACGAACAAAAATGTTATTAAAACAAGCAATTGTTCATTGCAAAATTTGTATTTTTTTAAATAAATACATTATTTAACAAAATTTTTGTATCGTGTTAAATCGGATTATACATTTATGTTTAATAAAATATTGCGTAGCGCAGCGCTATGAGGGGTTAACATTTTTGCATCAGATGAAAAGAAATGCGATACTTTATTCAGTCGATGTGAATGTGAATATCGATCAATAACCATTTAAATGTCATGATGTACGAATATTAATGTCATTGTATTTAAATTATGGGCGGATACGCATCGGCCAGAAATGAAAGTTAACGGTTGTAACACGAATTAAAGAAATATTATACAGGGTGTACCATTTGAAAGCCATTTCTCCAAAAATGACAAAATTTTACAGATAAGATCAGGGGATAAATTGTGTAGTAAAGTTTCTGTTACTGTGGAGATTTGAAAGTTGCATTAAAAATCTCCACCAAATATGTACTATTTCCACGTGTAATAAAAGTACAAATTGTAGAAATATCTTTGAAGCTTCCCAGTAATTTAGCTCCATCCATAAATTTGCTTCCGATCGATTATTTCTCCAATTACCGTATTGTTACTCATTCTGGTATACATCACTTCGGTTGTTTAAAACGTTGCGTTCGTATATTTAAAGCTTTCCCTTAAGACCCGCTGTCAGCGTAAAAAAGAAAAATATATTCGAAATACCGAACGGTCGTTCGGAAATCCCGTTGCCCTTAAAACGGATTAAGTCCTCGTCCTAAAAACAAACGTTACCTCGAAACATTTATAGAACACACTCGTCTTTAGAACGAATCGGGGACAGGTACAAGCGTCGAGAGCATTTTTACGGGAAGCAGGCTACATGCCCCAGGAAATCCACTTTTCCATGCTGCCAACCGAGCAAACATCCTGCGCTTCCATCCTTCTGAAGACGAAGCTTTCTGTATGTAGTGTCTGTCTCCCAACGAACGGAATGGTACCTGTTTGCTTTGGGTGCCTGCATACCACCACAAAACTCATCTCATCCTTTTTCAACTCACTCCGCGTCCCTTTCCTTTCAGTTTCTTCTTTTGTCTTTCTCGTTGTTTGGTTTATACCGATACTTCCGCCGAGGATTTCAATTTTATTCCACCAAGGTGCTTCGTAACCGAATTGCTCTTACTTCTAGTTGTTCAAAGGAATTTCTAAGCAGACGCATGGAATTTTAGATTTCTCGGACTTGACGCCACAATAAGGGTATTAATATCTCTACAATATTATGTATTTTATCTGAAATATGTTAGGTAATTATACAACACAAGGTTTCATTCCGGTTGAGTCTGGTCACTTATGATCACACGTGATTGAAAATACGAGGACTTGCACTGAAATACCGTTATGAGTATACTCATGAGGATACGCATTTTCTAAAGAATAAGACATCTCAATTTTTCAAAATACAATCTTAATCATAAAATCTTCTTATGATCTTTAAATTTGAAAAGTAGAAGCCTAGCTACAGATTCCACATGTGAAACCACAGCCAAAGTTCATTAGGCATAACCTAGGTGATAAGTAACTTAGAAGATATTCAGAGTGATAGGTAAAAAGTTATAATCAAGTGATATAAATTTTCACTATTTTAAGAAAAGATGACCTTGAAATAACCTTGAAGACCACGAATTAAAAAATTAGTAATTGTCTACACAGAAAATTCAAACGACTTCGAAGGATGTAAAGGAAGTTTCAACTTTATTGCATCTTGAATCTCCTCATTTTTGTATTTTCCTCACTTCTCTCATCCGTCCCGTTCTCTTCGCGACTGCCATCATCTAGTTTTCTATGCTTCCCTGATTCCCCTTTTTGTTCCGCTCCTCATTCAGCTTTTGGTTTCTGGTTTCCACCAACCATCTGCCCTTTGAGATTTCTAGCTACACTTTTAGTTAAGCCGTGTAATAACACTTCATTGTATGCACACCGCAACACGGCCAGGAAGATACTTCCACGCACAGACGTGTTTCCTTACTTTGATGCTGGAGTTTTAGGTGTTAAGAGGATCTTTGACCAAGTTTTTGTATTGTTAATCATACCCGACGTGTTTAATTTATGAAAGTTGAAAGAAAAATTAGTTTTTGACGCACCGCGTGAGCAGCGCTCTTTTGGAACGTTATTTAGGATGACCTACTGGAAGAATCTGACAAATTTTAAGAAATTTAAAAATTTTAAGCATTTTATAAATTTTATGAATTTTATGAATTTTATGAATTTTATGAATTTTATGAATTTTATGAATTTTATGAATTTTATGAATTTTATGAATTTTATGAATTTTATGAATTTTATGAATTTTATGAATTTTATGAATTTTATGAATTTTATGAATTTTATGAATTTTATGAATTTTATGAATTTTATGAATTTTATGAATTTTATGAATTTTATGAATTTTATGAATTTTATGAATTTTATGAATTTTATGAATTTTATGAATTTTATGAATTTTATGAATTTTATGAATTTTATGAATTTTATGAATTTTATGAATTTTATGAATTTTATGAATTTTATGAATTTTATGAATTTTATGAATTTTATGAATTTTATGAATTTTATGAATTTTATGAATTTTATGAATTTTATGAATTTTATGAATTTTATGAATTTTAAGGATTTCATGAGTTTCGAGAGATAAGAGTTTTAAGAATTGTAAATATTTGATGAATTTGATGAGTTTGATGAATTTGATGAATTTGAAGAATTTTAAAAATTTGATGAATTTGAAGAATTTGAAGAACTTGAAGAATTTGATGATTTTCTCAATGAAGTCAATTGAGTCGAATATCGCGTAAGTCGAATAAATATTAACACTCAACCCCTATTTATCGATATACGCAGCTTCATCATATAGAGTACATATACATATCTAACACATGTACTGTAAAATCTTATATTATCCACATTGTCCTAAGTAAACTCAAAAGAACATTCCTGAAGTCACCACATATGCACTCACATTAACAGTATATCCATACACATCCATTAACCCAATAATATTTATTTATATCTATTTTACTTATGAACAGTAAAAAATCTTGATTGCACAACAGCGTTTTTATCACGATAAAATTTCAAAATATTCAGGCGCCACATTAAATCTAGTCCTTCCGTTAGAAACTCCTTTGGTCCGTGTTACCGCTCAAGATGTTTCCCTCTTTCACGAATTACGTCCTTCCAAGTGGTCCTTTTTTTTGTAAATGTATTCCATCGTTGCACTCGTTTCCTTTTGCTCGTAGCTGCAGCTTCCTTCTGCTTAGCTTCAGACAGCTACTTATCCTCTGGGACTTTATGTCACAGTTGCACCTGCACGATGTAATATTGTCCCGTATATACCCTCTCCTAAATACGAATATGCACGATCTCGTATATTACGCTGTTGGCGTGGATACTTGAACGCGTGAGAGATAAATGCGAAAAAGTAAGGTGAAGACCTTGCTCCTTTGCTCAACTGTTAATCGGAAGAGATCCGTTTGCAGTTTGCTATAACGAGCATAATTCAACGTTTTACGAAAGAAAAACTCTATTATCCTTTTGCTGTCTCAGAAGTTTTAATTATTTATATTCGACAATATTTAGCAATGGAACCTATACAAAGTGTCCAAATAAACACGGTTTTATCTATTCATCTAAAGGATACCAAAGTTTTATTAAAGCTAGCAAAGAGAATAATGAACGAATTAAGCTGTACACGATATGAAAGCAATCTAACGACCTCATTGTGCTGAATAATATGAATGCACATTTAAGCAAACGTCTTTACAGTACAAAGTACAATTTATCATTTAATGCGTACAAAGCAACAACGATGGTAGCTAAAATTAACTTGTGCATTTCTATAATCCGTATGGCATAAAGGATTTACGGTCGCACAAGGAAACTCCACAAATTCCCAGTGCTTAACTCGCTACAGACAGTTTGCAAATTAATCTACTTCCAACGTATCGTTTCGCAAGAATTAATTAAGTAATTCCGTCGTGCAGTTGTTACAACACAGACCGCCGTTGTCTCCCAGAAATGTGTCCGTTCAACATTTCGATGAGGTATAATTTTGATCCGTGGGAGTCTTTCGGGTCTGAGCTTTGTACGGTGCATAAGTATGTCAACATTTCATATTTTATAAAAAAAACTAATATACTACTAATATAAAGAAACTAATAGTGTGTGGAGAGTAAATTTGATGTATGAAAATGTTGACTGTCATATGTGACCAGCACTACAAATTCAGTCGAATTATTTATAGAAAAAGCAAACAAGATATTTGAGGGTATTTAATGTTCAGTTATACTAACAGGTTAATAAATGAAATTGAAAAATTGAGTGTTAATAATTTTAATTTTCATGGAGAATAACTGATATTGACACCTAGTTGTTCACTTGTCAGATCACTCAGAACTATATCTATAAAATTAAAACAAAAAAATTTGAAATGTTATGTCAATTTTGTATTCAAGAATTCTTGACACTGCAAATTATAGTTGTACTCAAACTTTAAATTAAATATTAAAAATTCGAGTAAGATTCACATTAAACTGTGTGCGTCACGTGTGCGTCACGATGATTTTTGATATTTAAATTTGATAGAAAATTTAAACGTAATATACGTCAGGATTTATTCTCTTATATTTATTATGGTTTCCATGGAAGCTTTAAAGATGAAGAATTTGAATCCGTCGTCGAAAAGGAAATTCGATGATCGTTATCGTGTCGCAAATTAACCGTGAATGTTGTATCGTGCCGGCTAGCTAATTTCCTGTTGTTCCACAGCACCAATTAAAACGATTTTCCGGCGTCGCATTCTGCGGGACAATAGTGTTTCCCTGCGGCCGTTTCCGGCCAAGCAATTTCCACCGCGTCTGAAGAGAATTCAGCTGACACAATATGCAGCCGTTTGGAGACTGGCCAAATGAAACCGAAAAATTACGGGCCAGACGATCACTATGATAGTATATTCTATGGTTGCGATAGGGAAAACATGTTGCATCCGACACCTTTAATTCTACTTGACATGCAAACGTACCTAAAAGACTTTATAACAGTAATTGAATTAACGCTGGTAAGTGAAGTCTTTATATTTGATTTTTGACATTCGTAAGATGTGGATTATAATTGCTCGGAGTAGATGTATAATATTTAGTATTACTTAATGAGTTGTTATTCTTTTAAATTATTTACGAAATAGTCTTTATCTGATGATCACTCATTTTGTATTATTTTTATAAATATTTTTTTTGATTTTGTTATTTTTAATTAATTTTTATTTAATTTATTTATATTTAATTACGATTAATTCATTAATAATAATACAATAATTAATTAATCATTATTAATTCTTATAAATATATTATTCTTAATTTTGTATTATTTTGTATTATTCTTAGAATTTTCATTATTATTACATGCCTTAATATAAGACTGATTCTTTATTATTTATTATTTATATATTTCTTAACAAAATACCTATTATTGTTCTTTATTATTCTCATCTGTATTAACAAATTAAATAATTAACCACAATAGAAAAGTTTGAGTACCTGTAATTAATTTCCTACATATATTTGTTTTTATTACAAATAATTATTTAAATAAAATTCTATAACAGCATTTATTATAACTAGCTAGTAAAATTGAAAATTATAATTCTTTCCGAATGATTTTGTTCTAAATTTATTCTTTATACCGAAGCGTTTCGATAAACATACAAAAATAAAGATTGAATATTTTTATTCAGAACACTGTTTCTTCTAGATTTAATTTTATATAAAATTCTGTTTTCTGCATCTCGTTGCGCAAATAGCAAAACGGTAATTTTAAACTGGCATGATACTGAAATGGCTGAAAGAGTGTAAAATCGAATTCGAAAGTTTCGTTCATGAAAGGAAAGGCGAAAGAAGCACTACAGAGGATAAGTTTAAGCTCAGAAAATTAAAGCGGGCGAAGAACTTATTTTTTCTTCTCGCATTTAACTTCGTATTCTTTACTTAAGAATGTTATCAAATTCTCTGAAAATAGTAAAATCGATTTCTGGATTAATGAGAGACGATAATTAAAATAATTACAGTAGATCTAATTTTGTATTGAATAATTTTAATAATTGAAATTCTGATAAAGTGGTGTTGGAGTTGTTTTGTACTCCAGTGTGACCGTTTAGGGGTTGTGATTGACTCTACATTGATTGACTCTGACGTTTTTTAGAGATTAACCATTACAATATGAAATTTAAGACATTTAAGAATTATTTAATATTTAAGATTCTGAAAAAGCACAGCTGTGGTTCAGAAGTCATTGAAATAAAAGTTACAACATTTTCAA
The DNA here is from genome assembly GCA_945859555.1 of Megachile ligniseca. Lineage (NCBI taxonomy): Eukaryota > Metazoa > Arthropoda > Insecta > Hymenoptera > Megachilidae > Megachile > Megachile ligniseca. The sequence goes on from OX243792.1 coordinate 7,372,861, forward strand.
AATTTGACCAACGATTATTTTGATTATTCGATTCTTTTAGTTTCGATTAATGTTTTCTATACGGCGTGTAATTCAATTTTATTTTCCATCTACATTTCCGAACTATCCCTTGGGTATAATTTTTCAGACCTGTCTCCCTTCAAAATGTTGGAGTCGTTTTCAATAACAATTTGTCATATTTGTCAAACTGCGAATACAGAAACTTTCGAATTTGCAAAGGTAATCACGCGAATGTATGAACTTAAGTAAAAAATCAATTTCCTGTATTAATAAGTTTATATTAATTATTATTAATTTAATAGAAATACAAATGTAATGATTAATACAAATTTATACAAATTGCTAATACAAATTAATGCAAATATTAATTTAAATTAATGCAAACATAATTCATGTAAATCAGTTTCTTAAATGAAATTGTAAAGTGATTGAAATTGTCAATTGTGTACTGATTTCTCTTATAAATTTGTATAAAAAATACTAACAATTGATCAAAGTGAGAACAAGAATGTTTCATACCACCAGAATTATAAATATTTTATCTAAAATATATTATTTTATTGGAATATTTAATAAAAAATTATATTATTTAATTTGAATAATATTGTCGAATATTATATTGCCAACATTCTTCAATTTTCATGAACAATGCACTATTCATCTCTGACAAATACACGAAAATAAACAAAATTTCCTACTAAAAAAGTTTATTTAATAAAATTTAATATAATACTACAAATTTTTATTCTGAGAGAATAGAACAGTAACTTTATTTATGACAAATGTAAATTGTGTTAAATAGCTTCAACAAATTTTTTAGCAATCCATGTTTGACAAAATGCAAACGAATGCAAAGGATTAAGGTTAGAGAAATCGTTCTTGTAATATTTTTGTTATAACTAGCATTTTATGAGCAAGTTTACGGTAGAAAATTATTCCCTCGAAGATAAGACTGATTTCGTGTGCGAATTCATGTAGAGACGCCAAAGGACAGTCCTGTAAGAACTCCATCTGGAATCATGATAAGGGAAAATTATCGAACTTCGTGAAATTATGATAAAGACCGGAACCTTAATGGGAATATTAACCTTCCAACTTCGATATCATTTAAGTAATGAATTATGACTGCTCTTTTTATGGAACTACCTTGTTCAACATCATTATTTGAATTATAGTTTGATTCCGTAATGAACGTATATCTATAGTAATATTCTCATATTTCTGGCAACACTGTTTTAAAAACGTTCATTTAAGAAATTTGTACATTTTACATAATTTTTATAAAATGTATACAGTCCCTGGCTAGATTAAGTTGAGGTTATGTTAGCTATCTTAAAACAAAATGGCTTCAAATGGTTCAAAATGGCTGCTCTCAAACATTGATATTGACTAGCATTGCTATTATTTTTGCGTTTGATATTAACACGTGTTAATGTTATGCAATCATGGTAGCTAATAAATTATATAATTACAATTTGAACAGGCAATTTTGCGAAAAATTCTGAAATTTATAGTAAAAAATTCTGAACCGAAATAAAGAAGTTTATAAGTACATTATATCTTTGACAGTATCAAATAATTAAGCTTTAAAGTAGTTAGCAACGATGAACGTAATTTCGTTCCATTGAAATATGGTAGCATTCGTAAATAGCATCATACACTCAATGGTGCGTTGCATTAAATACGCATACACTCGTATCTGCTGTATTATTCGCCAATGAAACTGGTGTACGAAAGGTAATTCGAAACCGTAAATTGGGTTCGTTTAATAAAGCCACAGAAGTGAGAACACAAAGCGATTATATCACCACTATGGGTAAACTTGGGTATCTTTTGTAACTAAACTAATCTTCTGTTTTTAGTGCGCCTGAACTATGCACGCTCTTTCTACTGGCTGGCTGTTATTCTCTATTTCTGCCACGCCTGATTATTCACGATTTTACTACTGCATTTCGATACCGTAGTGATTTGTACAGTAAACGTTTGCGTTTATTGTTTCGGTTCTGTGTTTAACATTTCGATTGCCATCATGAAAATAGATATTAATTGATATTTATGATATATGATGATTATTAAAAATATTATTCATGGATTTTTTAGTGCACATTTGGTGCAGTTTTAATTGTGCTGTTACTGATCATTTTTCTTGCATTTTGTTTTTATTTTATTATTGGATTATAGACAAAATAAATGTATACGTTGTAGTATGGATTGTAATTGTAATTAGTTTGAATAGGGATGTTTATTTCAATTTAAATTTTATGATGTTATAATTTTGCTGTTTTGTAATTTTATAATTTTGCAATTTTGGAATTTCATGATTTTGAAATTTTTAGATTTGGTGATTTTATAATTTTGTAATGTTATAATTTTGCAATTTTGTAATTTTGTAAATTTGTAATTTTGCAATTTTGTGATTTTGTAATTTTGTAGTTTTGCAACTTTATAATTTTGTAATTGTACAATTCTACAATTTTGTAATTTTGTAATTTCATAATTTTGAAATTTTTAGATTTGATGATTTTATAATTATGTAATTTTATAATTTTATAATATAGTTTTATATTAATAAAGCTTCATAATTTTAGAAATTCAGAAAGTTAGAAATTAATAAATTTGCAAACGTTGCAACTTAGAAATTCAGAAATATAAAATGTCAGGTTTTGAAATTTAGAATTAAGGTAGAAACAATACTGAAATTTTAATTTCTCAAATTTCCATATTTTCAAACTTTCAATTCTGAAAGTGACATAAAACACATACGAATTTATTAAAAATTTAACATCAATTTAAATTTAAATTAAAGACAACAGTCATTGAAAACTTAATTGAACAAGTTATACAATTTGCTTCACGTTCGTTTCTTGATTTTTAATTCCATATTAACATGACGTATAGTCCGACAATTTATTAAAATAGGTTCTTGTTAAATGCAATTGCGTTCAGTATTTTAAGAATTAATTTTCGATGAGTACGTGTGGTCGTTTACAACCACACGTGCTACGTTAATGGAAGTTACGATGAAATTTGTAGGTGAGAGAAAGAACTGGTTTGGTGCGAAAGGGAATCATGTACGATTGCATATTCTCCCAGGTGTATCGAAGGTCCTTGAAATCCGTGCGTCCCCGGAATACGAAAACGTGTCGGTACCCTTCTGTTTCCCCGGTTCCTTTGTCAAGAAAATCGGGAAACGGGTAAAACTAACCAGGTTTCATAGAAAGTCGAAGATATTCGGTGAACGGGAACCGCATCGCCATCAGGTCATTGGATTTCTATTCCCGAAGTGACTCGCGTCTGCTTTCGCCGCTGCTTCCGGAAGGGAAAAGGAACAGCCCCAGGGATATTTGCGTGTGGACGCAGGAAAATTAAACTGGAAACCATTGGGACGAAGAAACGCATTTTTGCAAAAAATTCGGGGAAATTTTATTTCAGAATTTCAGTGTAACGAAAATTGGAGACACGTGTCTGGAAATTAACCTAGATATTCTTTTACGTTCAACAGAAAATATTTTTTACTTGAGAAATTATAAATAGTAATATTTTTGGGAATATTGTTAAACAATAATATTTATATTGGGTAAGAAATATTTTATGTAACAGTAAATAAATTATTATTTATCTTCAGTAATATTAATTCTTAATATTTATTAAATTTGAAGATCAACAAATCTTCAAACCTCCGAATTTATATTGCATCGAAGTTTGCAGAGGTTAGATGCTTGATTAATTGATATCGAATAAGGAACGACAAAAGCACGACACCAAGACGCGATATTTAATCGGACGATATCTCCTCGACTCGTCGGGCCAATTTTACCCTCGATTTGTTCGATTCTGACATCAAATATCTCGAAATTGCCGGTACATTTGCGTCGCGAGGATGAGTTTCAAATTATTCAGAAGCACGGGGCGAAATTTTCAACGGTCTTAACGCGAGATGCCAGGACCGGTTCTACTGTCTTCTCTATTAAGGGATTTCATCTCGCTCTCTCGTCTTTGCGCGGTTATTATCTCTTCTGTCGGTGAATTCGGCATTATTCGTTCGCCGTTCAAGTAGAATCCCGTTAATTTCAAATCGCTTTTCGTACCACTGACGACGACAGTCGAGCCGTTTTCCATTTCTGCCGTGTGTACACAATTGACGCCGAGTGTTGAATTCATTTCGAACTTCCACTGCTGAACTGATTGAGAATCGTGTCAGCAAACGAACAAGAAGAAGAATTAAAACTTCCCTTTCAACCTTGTAGAACCGAGTATTCTTACGCGTATTGATCAAAAATGTAGGACGGAGAATTAGCAAGAAAAAAGGGGAGGTTTTCTTTAACTTCAGAGAGGAGTGTTCAGCTGGGGCTTTGGTTTAAGCTGCATTGGATTTTTAATATTTTTTACGGTACCTAGGTACCGTGTTTCAATTTACAAGCGTGTAACAGTATACCTTTGGGAGTAAATTAATTCTAAGGTATTTCGTGAGGGGAGAATGTGTTAGCGAGAGGATTAGATTCAAGTTTTTATCGATACAAATAGGTTAATAATAAAGCAATATGTCTTTACAGTATCATATCGAAAGGGTTAATTACAGAAAATTGCAATCATACCATATCAAATTATTACCTCATATTATTTCAAAATTAAACCTTTTCCGATTTATGAAGTCGCTTTTGACGAACATTGCAGATCTCTACTCCGTCACTGAACTAACAACGCCATGTCGTATTTTCACGTATCAACTACATGATGTATCTTTCGCGAGGCAGCCGAATGTTCTTTACGAGCGAACGTACTCATTCATTCGTCAATAGTGGATCATTCCTGTCACGAATCTTTATGAGTGACATTCCACGAACGTTAAGATCATTTTAACCGCGTATCGCTGAAGGCACATGGCCCGACATGTCGATTGATAGATACGAATGTACCAGCGGTGTTTTTGGAATACAGTACCATAGCGAGAGGATTAGATTCAAGTTTTTATCGATACAATGATATACCACTTTTAGCTTTTTCAGACACTTTGTACAGGTTCAAATCAATAGGTTCCCTATTGACTAAGGTTCCCTGTCGCCAACCAGTAGCAACAATGACACTCAAGGAGTCACATGCTATAGTATTTTTGTATTTTCACATCTGCTTGCCAGAACCCTTGATCTTAGTAGTGAAGTCCTTTATTTGCAGTTTCGAGGTGTTGCTTTTATTACTAGCTACGGTCACTTTTTGGGGAATACCGCAATCACTCGGTTTTTCATTTCCAGCCGAATTTGTGTACCCAATAGAAATCAGGAACCGTTTCCCTCAGTCTTGTTCGTAAAAATTGTACGCCACACCGAGCCCTCATCTTGTGAATAAGCAATCGGGAAGACAGACGCGAAATAGAGGTTCGGTTCGGAACATCGGATACATAGAAATTGTTCAGTTCGGAACATCGTATAAACGCAGTTCAGTTTGTAATATCGTCAAAAATATGTAGAAACTTATCGGTGTTATACAATTACTCTATAGTTAATTATAAGTATTAGGACTTCAAATGATATGAATGATATCTTTTGGCATTTTGTGCACTTCAATGATTTTGCTATTATCAGAAATATAAGTGTAATTAAATTATCGTGGACACTTAGATTATGTTAAGAGGTTATGTTAAATTTGTCTAAAGTTTTAATAGCAATTTTATTTAAAATTTGTAAACTTTAGAATACTTTAGTACATCAGTATGTAGATTTGCAAATTTCTAACTTCTAAATTTTCAATTTGTAAATTCGCAGCTTCTATAATTCTGAAATTTTCAAGTTTTCAAATTTAAGTATATTCGAAATAAGAAATTTACAAATATTGAATATTCGAATTTCTAAAATTCTAAAATTCTCAATTTCTAAATTTCTAAAATTTTTAATTTGTAAAACTATAATTCTAAAATTCTGAAATTCTGTTGTTGTAAAATTGTAGAATTGTAAAATTGTAAAATTGTAAAATTGTAAAACTGTAGAACTGTAGAACTGTAAAACTGTAAAACTGTAAAATTGTAAATTTCTAACTTTTTCAATTTTTCCAATTTCTATATTTAAAAATTTCAACATTTCTGATCTTCTATCTCCCTCAATCATCACTATTTTAAATTTCATGCATTCATACATATTTACACATATGTATGTACATATACATACCCTTTCCCTTTGACCAAGGTGTTTATCGACATATTTACAGCTCTAAAATAAGTTAACAAATATAATAATATAACTTAACAGAGGTAATAATATAAATTAGCAAAAGTGACACATACTATATAACAAAGTTACTTATCAAATTACAGGAATTAACCAAAATTAATAAGATATTCAGTAAAGCAGACTTTTCCAAAATTGTTTATCGTAGCTTCCCACACATGTTCAAATAAGTACTTCTTACAACCCTCTACATCTACCAGTAAATACACCAATAAGTTAAAGAAAAATGATGTATTCAAAAGTATGCATCGTCCATAAATAACAACGTAATCCACCGGTGCGACGCGGAAAAGAAATGTATCCATCTCTGAAAATTTATGATGTCGCGATGTCGACAAAATTTTTTATCCAACCCTTGTGCAGAACGATGAAATGAACTCCCACGATTCTTGTTATCGCCCTCTCATTCGTCATCCCCTTGTTTTTCCACGACGGAGGATCCTTGGAGACGTTGAACGGCAAGGTGACAGGGCTATGGAACAACGTCGTCTCCTGTTAACAGAGAAAACTGTTATAATATATTCTCACCCCCTTATGATATGGAATTTCTGTGGTGCTGTACGCGAATACAACCAGTACATTTAGAACGGCTGTATCGCTTTGAAATTGAGTTACGTGCTATAAATTCTGCGGTTCTGTTTATTCGGGACATTGTACGTCTGTATGGTCTGGAAAATCTCGAAAAGAATGTGGATGTCAAGGGAAAACGTTGATTTCTAAGGACTTTCTGGAATTTGAGAAATAGGGGGTGTAGAAAGGAGACAGGTAACTTTGACAATTTTGGGATTTGGGTTCCTGCAATTTTTACAATTTTCAGATTTGGATTTTCGAGATTTTGGGATTTGGGAATTTACGGATGACTTTATAGGGATTTTAGGGACTTGAATTATAGGAATTAGGCGATTTAGGGGAGTAACTTGGGGAGCTAGAAATTAAGTGATTTAATTGAATAGAAAGGAGGTCCAAGAATTCGGGAATTTGGGGGGTGTAGGGATTTACAGACGGAGGGATTTCGGACTCAAAAAATGTTGTAGTATAAAAATTTGGAAATTTAAGAATTTGTGGACCTAGGTCAAACTATAGAAATTTGGGTACCTAAAGAATATGGGACCTAATATGAGAATCATAAATATAAATTATCAATGACAATTGACTTTGATCAATAATTCCCTTTGAACATTAAAAAGACATTTACGATAAGAAATGTATAATTAAACAATGTGTAGCAAGTTTCGTGATCTAAACACCTCCAAGAGATACAATTTTACGATCACATTTGTCTGCCCATTTGCACCACACGAAGTTGGGTGCATGATCATAAAATTTTTAAACGCCCGTTCCGCACGATATAATCGAAGCACATTCGCAGAAAACGTGAGCTGTTTATCGAAGATACGCAGCTGTAGCTATTTAATGGGACGTTATGTACACACATGCACGGTATAATGGGGGGTAACAGCGTACTCAGAAAACTGACAATATTATTCCTGGAGCCAAAGGCATACCCGGCAGTTCTCTCGGCTTCCCTTTTCGGTGCCGCCACCTTCATTCGTACCCTCTTTCACGAATTCTCTTTACGGCGTTCATATTTACACAAACGTTATCTCTCGACAGCTCCCACGGAACTTAAGAAAAACACAACCCTCGAAATTACACGCACTACTGTCGCCCTGGGACTCGGATCTTTTCTCCTGGAGGATTGATAACAGCGCGAAAGTTTGCTCTTCTCCGTTTCGGATTCCAGAGGGTCTCTGCCAAGATTGTATCGCTGGAGAAATAATCGAGGCCAAAAATGACGACAGATAGCTGGAAATACGGGGATCTGAAATAATACGCCGTCGTTAAGGGGGGCTTTTCAAAAGCTGACAAATGCGTACACACAGAAGTAGATGTCAGCTGTCATAAATGTAAATGATAAAAATATTACAGTTGAAAGATGATAAACTTTTACAATCATACTTGCATACCACGATTCGTTACATTTCGGCAAGTAAGAATAATAACAACTGTTGAACGCAATTCGCAATTACATTTAGTCAGTGTCAATATACAATATAACAAGAGATGCATAAATTTGTCAAAGTCCTCTGATCCAAAATTCCGTACGTAATATAAAGTGTTTCATTAATGCTATCATTCTCGTTTACTTTCATTTCTGTATTTTTTACGTAATTTCACTGCGTCTTTCATATGAGCAATCAATTTTTTGGGTATATTGTGGGGTTAATAACTTAAAGGGAGATAATAAGTATATTATTATCGTATTTACCGATGTATGATTAAATTGATATGCTTAACAAAGGTGTACTTAACAAATGGGTATAGATGTCAACCCACAAGTTGGCGCGTGGCCCAAAAGAAGCTCTATCCACCGCGACTTCCAGTTACATTTCGGCAAATGAGAATAATGACAATAACTGCAGCAATTCGCACTATCGAGACGTTTGTCTGTCATTTTCGCCTAATTGGCTCGAGCCAATACTACCGCCGAAAATACGTGTGAGGTGTCCATTTTTCTATTCTGACCAATTGGGACCGTAGTCCTTCCAAACACCTGGGTCAGCCTCCTACGCGCCATTTCCTGGGTTGACTACGGTATGTACAGTAGACAACCCTGTTCCTGGCGTGTAGGCTGAGTCAGGTTTAAGGGACACCTACCCCACCTTGAACAGTCCCAATGTGACACTGACGTTCGAACCACTTGAAACGTTTGCCTGTCCTTGTTCTTTGACTCAATTATGACCAATACCGCCGGAAATACGTGTGAGGTATTTTTCTATTCTGACCAATTCCGTAGCTCTTCTAAATACATCAGCCTCTTCACGCGCCAACTCGTGGGTTGACCTCGGTAATTGTAATATAGAATCGTGGTAACAGTTTGTATGCAACGTGAGAAAGATATGGTTGGAAGTGGTTACCGTCATCTTCCAGCTGTAATGCTTTTAATAATCGATTGCATTTATGGCTACTGAGGAGCGTACTCTACTTCTGTGTACATCTGATGAGACAATCACATTTCATTGTCATGATACGATAAAAATAATTTTACTAGTGCATATAATACATTTAACATATTAAGTATACATAACAGATTGTTCCCGAAATGAACCTGTGTGAAAAAATAAGTTAAAGTATAAAATACAATTTTTTCATACGGAGTTTCGAAAAAGATTTTTAAAAAGTGCTCTTGTGATATAGTCTAGAAAGCTTAAGAAATGTCTGCAGGTATCGAGCTATTTAATGACAGAGCAAGCAGTTATCATTGCTTTCAACGAAAATTTCTCTTCACTGGTTTCATTACCTTAAAACCTCGTTAAAAATACATATTCGAGCCGTTTATTTTGAAAGTGGCCTAAGTTCTTGTTAAGACATTAATAATTTTAACAGAAACTGTAAAACTCTCTTAGACACACTTTAGGCGATACAGTATCCTATAAATACATTTATAATTTCATTGACACAAACTTTGAAATATCTCAATTTAATAAATGAACTTATGTCACTTTGAAAATAAACTCAATTTGAATAATTAATAATGTAGCGATCAAATTTGTCCGCGTTCATGTCGTTAGGTATATTCGAACAATAATTAACGGCTGACTCTGAATATTCGACAGATTCTGCGCTGCATTAATAATTACTCTCCTTTGGTTTAACTATACTTAACTAGTTTACGCATCAATCTATCACAGTGTCGGGTACAATGTACGCTTCATAGATTGCAAGATACACAATTATGTATTGGGGAAGCACCTTACTCCAATGTTCGCAGAAGCAATTAATTTGTTCGTTGACTAAGTTAGTTTTATTGAATATTCACTATTGATGTAATAATTCAATATTTGTTAATTCTACTCTTTTTTTAAATTCTCACATTTAAAATGGCGTTTAAGTAGCTAGCTTGTAAAATGTTTATCATTGTCCAAATATTGAGACGTGAAAATGATAAGACATTTGCTTATAATGATACACTTAACTAAATATTATAGCAAATTTGTTGATATATTCTTAACTATTTATACTCGAAAATTGTTTGATAAAAAGCATTCATCAAACTTTTCAGCTTGTAAGTTCTAAAATTGTTGTTCATAAACATTTCTCTATTATTAATTTCAAATACTGTTTGTTTCACTATGATTATACACTACAGTCTTAGACATGTATAATTTAGTTAAAAAATACTCATTTCAAGTTTTTGTTTGAAATCGTTTGGTGAATGAGTCACCTTTCGAGTATTAAGGATTTATAATGGTTCACCTTCCTACAAAATAACATGTCTAAATTAACTTCTACGCAGAACACCATAGTGTCCGAATATTAATTTAACAATAAAATAAATTAAAAATGAATAGAGAAAAAGAGAGTGCATCTGATGATTCAGTATCATGCGAGATATCGATTAATTCGTCCCTCGGATTACATCCCTCCTGCAATCCTGCCAGTTCTTCTGTTACGCGGAATTATTCACGAGCGAGCGAACCATTTAATAAACTCGTGAGAGAGCACGAAATCGTAATCACGAATCTGACGCGACACACGTGTGTTGTACACACATCGTGTTGTGGTGGCCGAAACAGAGCACCAAACACAGACAGACAGACAAAAAACCAAGGGTTGGCACCCTGAATCGAATTATGAAAGGGTTGCACCTTCCCTTTTCTATTTCTCGCTTTTTTTGAGCCAATTTTACCCGTCACGTTTCATCTTCCGCTACGTTGACACTTTTTCACCTACCCCATTTTGTATGCTTATTATGTTCACGTGTTGTTTGATTTTACCGATTGATACTTGTATTTGGTTTCGTTTATCGTTTCATACTAATTTCTTCGCTTTTTTTTTCCTTTGCGTTTCCTTTTCTTTTCTTTGCGTTTTTATTTGGTTTTGTTATTTCTCTTTGAGTTATTTTTTGTTTCAGTGTTTTTTAGTGTGAATTTGTTACAACTTTGAAATGGACATTGAAGATTAACTGCCACGTTGTAGTAGTTGAAAATTCTATTAGATAGTGTTTTTATTTCTAACAAAACTAAATTTTTTGCGATATTTTGTTATATTTGACCCTTAACACTGGGGTAGGACCCCAGGCAATTTAACTTCAATTTTAGCCAATTTATATCCTAAAAATCTGAATACCTTTTTTGAAACCCCGGTATTTTCACTATTTTTTCCCTCAAACTATGTTTCAGTGTTCAGCTAAAATTTTAACTTTTTAAATCGAAAAAATGTTTTGTTTTTCTGTGAAAACCGTCACTTTCTCAATTTTTTTACGTTTCTGAATTTGTTCACATTCAACTTTTCAATTTACTGAAATCAGGTGAAATATGTTAAAACAGTTATCAAAGATTATTTATCATTTTTTGCAAGTTAAAATAAGTGGCTTCTTTGTAAGAAACATTAGTGGCTGGAGTCTTAAACATCCTAATGTGCCATGAAGTGTGACCATTCATTTCATGTTTAATATTCATAGTTTCATAATTTCAAATAGTTAATACTAATATTTTCAATTAAGTTAATGTACAAATTCTTACTAACACAGATGATTAATTTGTACGGAAGTTCAAGCATCACATGTGGGTGACGTTGCAGTTACAGTGTTAAATGTAACATATGATCAATTTGTTCGTTACATATTCTTTTTTATTTCTCAGTCTCTTATTTTTTTATTTAGCTTGTATCTTTCATTTTCTATCTTGTATCTTTTATCTTGTATCTTTTATCTTGTATCTTGTATCTTGTATCTTTTATCTTGTATCTTTTATCTTGTATCTTTTATCTTGTATCTTTTATCTTGTATCTTTTATCTTGTATCTTTTATCTTGTATCTTTTATCTTGTATCTTTTATCTTGTATCTTTTATCTTGTATCTTTTATCTTGTATCTTTTATCTTGTATCTTTTATCTTGTATCTTTTATCTTGTATCTTTTATCTTGTATCTTTTATCTTGTATCTTTTATCTTCCATCTTTCGTCTTTCCATTCCATATTCATAAATTAATTTACAGAATGATTCGCTTCTTCCAGATTTTTGTTAGAACGCTTTCTTTTTCCGTTTCCTTTCATTTTCCCCATAGTCATCCCCAAGCCTTTACCGCGCTTTTTGCAAGTAGTGTCAGTTCAATTTTACCCGTTTCAAGATAAAATGAAATATTTAATAAACTCGTTACGCGACCAGCAGCAACCGTAACCACGAGAACCTAATAAATCGTCGACGAATGCTCGTAGTAGTTAACCCCCCCGTCTTTTCAGTATTATCTAGATTTTGTTGCTGGTGCTATTCGTTGTATTTCACTGCACCCTCTCGAAATTTTCACGCTACAATCAGTTTGCAGTCACGACTCGCCAACTGCACTTAAGTCATTGAATATTGACTAACATATTTTATTATATGGTATAAAAGTATTTTTTACTTGTTCAAACTTTGAAATATTGAAAGGAAAAATGTATGACGTAGACTACTTTTATAGTCAAGGTCACATATGATCCATCATATATGATCTCTTATGTGCTCCGTTGTGTATTCATGAATAATTTATTATATATTGCATTATATAGTCATATACATATAATCTGTTGTATACTATGTTATATACTCATATGCAATCTATTATTATATCCTATTACATATGATCTTGTTACATATTCTATTAGATACTCATATATCTGTTCTATATTCCATTGGATACTCATATATGATTTGACTCATATACATAGTAGTATACAGTTCTATACACATGTACATATGTATATTATCTATTATACCCTTTGTATTATCACATGACCTATCACATGTTGACAAATATGAAACTAAGCTCCCAATACTTAATTTAATAATGCTAATATAAAAACCCGTACAATAAAAAAGAACGTGTTACAAAATTTCTCCATGATAATTTTTACTTTACAGGAATTTTCGAAAAATTTTTCAATGTATGAAATATTTTATTATACAAAAAAATTTGTTAACTTCAGACTCGAAGTTTGAAATATCGAAAAGGAAAATAAGCGATTTACGGATTCATAATCAGGGGTATAATCATGAAACGTAATCAGGTAGTACTTAATATGTATAATATTCTTCCATTCAGTGGTTAGTTGAAACTCGGAAGCAGTTAAATCCAATTCCGATATCGGATGGCGTTCAACGATCGGCGGTTTGTAAATTATGTGAAGCTCGCACAGGAAATACGGTTTAGCGAACCATATGACGGTTTCGATCCCGATGAATAAGGGTGAAACTATTTTAATCTAGGGAACTTCCTGACGGACGATTGCTTAAACGTACATATGTTCGGTGAAACTATCGATATACTTTTGTAACTACGTATTAGTTAATTGCCATTGTGGTCATCTCAAGTTTCCCTTTTGTATATTTAATCCATTAACTTATAATTTTTAACGTAGTTAAAATTTTTATTTCAATTTTATTGCAAGGGTTAATATGTCGAATTTATGAGTTAGGACATTGAAATAAAAATAATTTTGAAAAGTAGAATACAACATAATAAAGTATAACAAAATTGAAATGACAATATAACAAAATAATGAAATAAAAATATAAAATAAAACCATCAGTTAAATATAAAATGAATAGCCTACAAAAGCTTCCTTTACAATACCAATATACAGAATACGATATATGCTCTTATAATTAATACAAAAATGAATTTCAGTAGTGCAAGAAGTATTTAGGTATAGTAATTGTCAGAACTGAAAACTCTCCAAAACAAAGAATTATGAATCGAGGAACATTTTCACACTACGACATTTGTTTACTCACGAACACCTTTCTTTTTACTCGACACGGCTTTATGCGTCCAGAGGGGAAATTAAAATCCTTCCAACCTGCAAGGGAGAAGGATAATTTTTACGGATCCATGAGTCCTTTGGAGTCGATCTCTCAGTTAATATTTGGCACCAGAAAGCCGGTATTGTTGCGACCCTTCGAAGAAGACGTCCTTCGAACCCCTTTTTCGTCTGTCGTCGAATAAAGTGTCGTCGCTTCGGTTTCCATTTTGCACGTTCGTTATGGTGAATTCTCGTACCTCCGTTTTGACTAGTTTTAATTGTGGAGCGGTGCTAAGTATTTTGCAATCAAGGTACGTTTGATTATTCTTCGAGTATTTTCGACAATGTACAGAATGTTGCAGTTTTTTACTGATGAACTTCATGTTCTATTCGCAGAAATAAAAAAGGAATGTTATATCGGTATAGGGTTCCAAACAATTTATGATTTCTAGATTCCTGAATTTCTAGATTCTTATATTTCTGTTTTCAAATTTGAAAATTCCGAAATTTTGAATTTACTAAATTCTATTTTCAACATTCCCAAATTTCTAAATTTCTAAATTCCTAAAATTCTAATTACCCAGATCCCTAGATTCTTAGATATTTCCTAATTTCCTAAATTCCTAAATTTTTAAATTTCAAGATCCCCAGTTTCCAAAATTCCAACTTCCAAGATTACAAATTCTAAAATAGCAAAATTCCAAATTCCGAAATTCCAAAATTACCAATTCCAAATTTATAAATTCCAAAAATCCCCAATTTTCAAAGTTTGAAATTCCAAAATTACCAATTCCAAAATTCTTAAATTCCAAAATTAATCCCAAAATTCTGAAATTATAAAGTTCTCATATTCCAAATTTCTACTATTCTAGTATGTAAAAATTTCAAAATTCCGAAGGTCCAACATTTCCAAATTCTAAAATCCCATGTTACAAAAATGATAAAACCCCAAACCCACAAATATCAAAGATTCCATAACCTCAACGAACAAATGTAGCGTAACTCCAAAATTTCAACATCTGATAGTCCCAAACTCCCAAACACAGAGATTGTATTTCAAGTTGAGACATCGCCAATTAAAAGTCGACAACATCGATCGGATGTTATGCTTTTGGAATTACATGGTGAAGTTTGAGCAAGTCTCTACCATGTTCTCCATTACCTTCCTATTTCCTCACCTCTTACTAACTAGACTAAAGTTTCACAAATTACTTCGTATCACCTCTCACTGGTCTGGCCCGTTCGCTGCAATTTGCTTCGAATAATTATCTTACCTTGTGACACAACTTTAACTGTCCACTTTGATAGATTTATTTATTCGCGAATAAACACGTTCTTTGTATCACGAAATTACTTCTTCGTTAAATATTGAAACTACGAAAGTGATCAAGTAACCGATTCAGAAATTTCTTATTGTTAATTGCACTATTTGTTACGGATACGAAATCTGCATTAATAAAGGATTAATTTATGATCTATATGTAACTTGTTGATTAGAATACTAAAAAATATGAACGTTTGAAAATATCTGAAATTTGAGAATCTGCTGAATCTTGAACTTACAGTTTGTTTCACAATTTGATACTCAATACAGCAAAGATTGCGTTAGTCCAAACATACAATGTCTTCTCTAATACGCAATAGCCCTTCAATTTGTTAGTATCATTTCTGTCACTGAGAAGTTCAAGTCATTTCGAGATGAGTGCATACGGTAAACGATTCGAAACAGTAATCTTGTGCCAACACCAGAAAGGGCCAAAAATGAGTGTTAGAAATGCACCAAAATATCTGCACAAGTCTCGCGAATTTGTAAATAAGTGTGTGCAACGTTATAAAGAGACAAATTGTGTCGATGATCTCCCTGATCGAGGTTCGAAGCGAGCTACGGAACTTAGTGCGGCCGGGTTTCGGAACTTTATGCGTCTTTCCGGATAATTTAAATGCTCAGAAGATGATTAAACTGTACCAAAGGGGTCTCTTAGTATCGGTGATACATTGGTTTGAAAGAACCAGAGACCATTGGATACTTCAAGAGGACAACGACTCCAAACACCGAAGCTGCCTTTGTACGGAATGGAAAACAGCGAATGGTGTCAACGCGTTGGATTGGCCATCTCAGTCCCCCGATGCCAATCCAATCGAAAATGTTTGGTCTCTCACGAAGTACAAACTCCGAGGAAAGCGTATTTTAAAATTGAAGACGCTAGTTTGCCGTATTCGAGAAATATGCAGATCTCTTTCTGTCTCATACGCTGCAAAGCTGGTTGAAAGTATGCCCAGGAATAATCGCTAATGGTGGTGATTGGACACATTATTAAGCAAATGCGTATTAGTTCTTTAAATGTACTTTCGACCTATACAACCTTTTTACAGAAAAGATTTTCTTGCACTCAGCGCGTCCACGCTCTTGTGGAACAGACTGTACTTAAACGTGTTAAAAATAATAAAAACCATTCTCGCAATCATGAAATAATTCGAAAAGGTACATGTTGATAGCGCAAGAAGGAAACGGGTGAAAAACGTCGTACGAGAGCCGGATTCATCGAATTCGTAATTTTTCCGTCCTTTTTCCGTTATCAGCCGTAACGATATCAGTACAGAAACTCGTAGCTCGTGAAACCATCTGGATTTCGAAATTTCCACCGTCATTAAAATTAAAATTAAAATATTAAAAAATACGAAGATTTGTGAATTTGGAAATCTATCAATTTCACTTTACTTCGTGACCGCCTGAATTTAAGGAGTGAAACTTGCAGGCTAAAGAATTCCACTCACACGTGGCGCAGATTCCAAGAAAAAATTGACATGGAAACGTAGATTTTCACGGAAGAGATCCTCGAAAACGATGAACCTGAAGGAGGGCAGGCCGTATATCTCGAGGCTGACCTGGAAGACAATACAAGGAGTGCACGTCGAGACTACCACTCAGACTTGCCTTC
The DNA here is from genome assembly GCA_945859555.1 of Megachile ligniseca. Lineage (NCBI taxonomy): Eukaryota > Metazoa > Arthropoda > Insecta > Hymenoptera > Megachilidae > Megachile > Megachile ligniseca. The sequence continues at coordinate 7,389,800 of OX243792.1, forward strand.
AGGCGACCTGTAATAAACAATATGACTCTTAGCTGCACCTTTTGTGTGCCACCCGGTACTTGCTAGCTTCTAGGGTCGAGGGTGCATCCAGGATGCCCTACGGCCCTGCCTTAACATACACTACAAACACAGTTGGACGAATTAAATTGTGCAAAATGTCTCCTATTCTGTGCGGATCGAGGGTCAGTTTTGTTTAATCAGTCTCCTTCGGTGCAACTCGACATGATTCGAGACAGACCTTTTCTACGAGACTTTGTTTAATTAACGTTAACACTTGAACGGATAGGTATCTTTCGCGTCTTTGTTGGAACATCTCGGAGGGCGATGCCTTTGAGACTTTAAGGGATGTTTTCTTTCACCAACGAACGGAACGAGGGAAAATGTCAACGTGTCGCTTCTCTACACTTTTGTACAGTGCGTTGCATAAATATTGTCGCAAAGCCGGATTTTAAGAGAACTGTCCCTGGCCATCGAATTGGGATCATGTACGAAAATTTCACTTTTATGGTTACAATTATGTCATACATGGAAAATTGTCTTAGGAAAATTATAATTTGTTTGTAATTGGAATTCTCAAAAATCGCAAAATGTCAAAAATTTCCAAATATCGAAAATTATGAAATTCCCATAAATTCCAAATTCACAAATTACCGAATTTCCAAGCTCCGAGGTTCCAATATCTCCAAACACTCATATTTCCAATTTTCAGATTCAAACATTTTCCAAATGGTGTAATTACATTTTCTAAAATTCCCAAAATTCTAAAATTATTATCCAAGAATTATTAAATTTTCAAATTTTCATGCTCCCAAATTCCAATATCCCCAAATCCTCATCTCTCCAAAAATTACTTTACAAAATTCCCCAAATTCTGTAACTAAAATTCCCAAATTTCCCAAATCCAAAAATGCTGAAACTCCCAAAAGCTTCAAAAGTCCCCAATTTGCATAATTTGCAAGTTCCCAAATACGGAATTCGCTATACGCAAAACAGCGAACTCCACTAATTCCATTTACAAGGGTGCATAGGCATCATTTTGTATAAATTGATTAGCAGCACGTTGATTAACGTGTCACAGCCACCAAGCAAGTAATATGCGTTAACGAGAATCCTTTGCCGTCTGAAAAGGGTGGAAAATTAGTTGCAAGTACCGTCTGGCCTTTCCTTGACCAGAAAGGGAAAACAAGCTCCTTCGTCAATTAACGCCTTTCGTGAAAGTTGTTTGTTCATAACTCGTTTCCTTGAAAGCTTTCTTAAGAAAATTAAACCCTGCGATGACGTATTTGAATGCGTACTTTTCCGTTTCCTGTATTCAGAGACCTTTGGTCGATAACCACCTCTTGTATACTTTCAAATTTTTTTTATATTAATTTTGAATTTCACAAATTAACTCACCATTGCGTTTTCTAAATCTGCTATCGTATATTGCAAAATTTGTGTATTTTGGTAGACATAGAATTGTAAGTTTTATACTTGATGAAATTATCGAAAATATTTCTTGTTTTTTATAAATTTTGGTTAGGTTAGGTTAAAATATTACATCAAAATGTAATTTGCAATATTACTATAGTAATATTAAACTTTAAATATTATAGCACCAGTTTTATTTTAAAGTTCATGAAACTAATTTTCAATAAATTTTTATAATTAAGTATTTTGATTAAAAATATCAATCTAAAATTCTTATGAGTTATTTGTTCTTATATGAATTTTGCAGGTCTCATTATTATGGTTTTATTTTTATTAATTCTAGTTCTATAAAATTCTATAAACCCTTAATTTAAAGTTCAGGAAACAAACACAGTATTATAATTAAATATTCTTATTAAAAATATTAATCTAAAATTCTCATAAGTAATTATTTGTATTTTATATTTATAAAACTAAAAGCTCCAGGCATTTCTATTCTAAACTCCGGAAAGAAAACAGTTCTTAAAACGTTATAATTTAAAATTCTTATCAAAAATTTTAATCTAAAACTCTCAGAAGTTGGATATTTGTTCCTGTAGGAACTTTGCAGTTCTCGAAGACAACAGTCTTGAAGGACTCGATGTTCCTTTTTCACTAGACTGTTTACCGAAAGAAAAAGACAACCAGGAACCGTCTGTTTTTAAAGTTTAGCCGGTGCAAGCTGGAGATTCCTTATAATTTTCAACAATTCCAACGAAATTGTCTGAATACGCCGCGGTTTCTTCCCTGTTTCGAAACACGCGAGAGCGGAGAGTAAATTAGGGGAACAGAGTCGAATCCAATTAACACTCTTCAAGTACTCTTCCTCCTTGTTTCTTCCTGCGTTCGCAAGTATTTCAATTTCTTAACGATGACGAGTCATTATTTTTTGTGAGAAGCGTGTAATCAGGCAATGGACAAATATCTCGTAGCGTACGTTTAATTATGTTAATCACATTGATTTGGAACTTGTTCTACTTTTGCCGGAGATGTGAAATTCGTTTCGTCAATACTTGCTGATATGTAATTTAGTTCAGTGATACTTTGGCTGAGTGAAGTCATTTCAATAGGAAACAGAAGTAAGCTACATTGTGTGATGTGTACAAATCGTATTAGTGTAGCTCTGTCTAATGTCATAATTTTGGAACGAATTCGTATGGCCACTCTAATTGTGCCACATACAATAAGAAAGTTAGCTGAACTTTATCCATATCCCTAGATTTTTAGATCCCTATATTCCTAGATTCTTAGATTTTTAAGTTCTCAAATTCTAAAATTCTAAGCTTTGAAATTCAAAGGTTTTCAAATTCCAAAATTCCAAATTTCGAAATTCCGAATTCCAAATTTAAAAATTTCAACATTATAAATTCCGAAATTACCAATTCCAAAATTTAAAAACTCCAAATTCCCCAGTTTCAAAATTCTAAAAATACCAATTCCAAAATTCCGAAAGTCTACATTACAAATTCCGTATTCCAAAATTCAAAACTTCCAAATTCCAAATTCCAAAATTCCAAAATTTCAAATTTCAAAATTCCAAAATTCCACAATTCCAAAATCCCAAAATTTCAAATTTTAAAATTCCAAAATTCCAAAATTCCAAATTTCCAAATTCCAAAATCCCAAATTCCAAAATTCCAAAATTCCAAAATTCAAAAATTCTAAAACTCAAAATTTCAAAATTTCCAAAATTCCAGATTTCAAAATTCCAAAATTCCAAAATTCCAAATTTCAAAATTTCAAAATTCCAAAATTCCAAAATTCCAAAATTCCAAAATTCCAAAATTCCAAAATTCCAAAATTCCAAAATTCCAAATTTCCAAAATTCCTAGTTCAAAAATTCCAAATTCCAAAATTCCAAGTTCAAAAATTCCAAATTCCAAAATTCCAAATGCCAAAATTCTAAGATTGCAAAATTCCAAACTTCTATTTCTCCTCCTTTCCAAATCTTACATTTCCAAATAGCTGTTACCAAATTTCATTTTCTCCGCCTTTCCAAATTTCCAAATTCTCCAATATGCAAATATGTAAATTTCAAAATATCTGTCTCCAAATTTTTAAATTTTCAATTTTCCAACTTTCCAAATTTCCAAATTCTCAAGTATGCAATACATGTTTTAAAAAAAACTTACACCTTGACGTTAAGTATCTACAAAACAAAGTAAAGTATTTGAAAAGGCGATTAAATGGAGCGTGCCAAAGTGGTACGTGAAGGAAATCGATAAATTCACGTAATTATTTCCGACGATCTTCCGCTATTGTTCGAAAGTTCCTGCGACAATGATTGATACAAAGCCGCTTGCTCTGTGCACGATGATAAATTGCCGTGAAGAAAAAAAATTATCTTTACCCGTTGAGAAGATTTCGAAGCCGTGAAACAAGGAAGCCTAAGGGAAAATGTATAAACAAGAAATTCCACGATGAACTGCTATTTCAATCCTATAAATATCAAGTTAATTAATTTTCGTGTTCTACTTTTTAACCGGGAAACACTATTTCATTTGAAGCTGCTGTTTTCTATTAACTTTATACTTGCTTTCTTAGTTTCTTTGTCAGCAATTGGAATCTTAGAGAATTTATAAATTCTCAAATTATCAAGTTATTAAATTCTCAAATTTTCAAATAATCAAATCTCCAAATTTCCAAATACTCAATTCCCAAATTTCTAAATTTCCAAATATTCAAATCTCCATTAAATTTCCAAATTTCTGAATTTCCAAATATTCAAATCCCCAAATTTCTAAATTTCCAAATATGCAAAACCCCAAATTTCTAAATTTCCAAATATTCAAATCCCCAAATTTCTAAATTTCCAAATTTCTGAATTTCCAAATATTCAAAACCCCAAATTTCTAAATTTCCAAATACTCAATTCGCAAATTTCTAAATTTCCAAACACTCAATTCACAAATTTCTAAATTTCCAAATTTCTAAATCCCCAAATTTCTGAATTTCCAAATATGCAAATCCCCAAATTTCTAAATTTCCAAATACTCAATTCACAAATTTCTAAATTTCCAAATGCTCAAATTTGGAATATTAAATCACTTTCAATATCACCACCATATAAACTTTAATTTACTATTTCTATCTACTTCTGATAGAAATACTAATCATTCGAATAATACATCTTGCATTTCTCAAATTAAAGAATGAAACACCTGTTCTTGTATATTGATTTTTTATATCCTGTATCTGATTTCAACCATATTTAATTTATTATGAAGTTCATATTTAATCATTCCCTTGTAACATTTTAGAATAAGTGATTGATGATATCGTTTTTGAACGTTTGGTCTTTGAATACTGTTCCTGCTCACGTTCACTCCAGAGCAGACACTTATTGTGATAAAGTATGCCCTGAACTGAACATCTGTTCGCTTCCACATACCTTAATTTATCTCGGTTATAGACACTTAAATTAAAAAATTCCTACCTAACTCTGCCATATTTAATTATTTCATAACGTAGTCTAAATAACACACTTCATTTATGTTTTACTGTTTTTAATATTGAATCATTGTTCACACTAATTATTTCATGTTTTAATGCATGTGTGATTATGTTTGTGTAATAAATAAATATATATAATATAATTATAATAAATAAATGTGTATTATGTATAATTGTTAAATAAATTATTATTATATTTACTAAATAAATAAATCATTATTTATAATAAGTAAATGTATCTGTATTATGTATAATACATACATGAATCTAAATGATAAATAAATAGATAAAATATAATGTGTACTACGTAAATAAATTATTAGTATGTGTAGTAAATAAATATATCACTACTGTGAATGAAAAATAAATAAATCATCATTATTTATAATAAATAAATTAATTATGTTGAAAAATTGCTATAATATGAACTGAGTACACATAAAAACAATAAATTTGTTGTAATCAAATTTTTAATAACAACTATTTAAGAAGCAAAATGGTATTACAGATTTGGTAATTTTCATCAAATTTCAATTTGTATATATCGTCTTATCTTAAGAATTAAATTAGGACTGTAATATTAGGATCTGACGTATCAGTTCTCCGAAAATGGTGGAATTAAACCAACATCTCAGTATAATTCGATGTTCGTGCTGATCTATAATTAATAATACTGTTTACATTTCTCGAGATACTACTGAAAATTGAACGTACTTATTATAATATATGGAAATTGATTATGAAAATTTATAACATACAAGAATATCGTTTAATTAAAACGTGTTCTAATTATAGTAAGACTGGACATCAAAGAAAAAATGGAGCAATGGATTTTCGATTTTTCCCTTCTACTCATTTTATATTCCAGACACCAAAAACTATTAAATTGTAAAAAAATAAAAATTGTGCGTCCAAAATTCCAAAATTCACAATTTTCAAAATTCCAAATTTCCAAAATTCCAAAATTCCAAAATTCCAAAATTCCAAATTCCAAATTTTCAAAATTCCAAATTCCAAAATTTCAAAATTCCAAATTTCAAATTCTAAATTCCGAAATTACCAATTCCAAAATTTAAAAACTCCAAATTCCCCAATTTCCAAATTTCCAAAATTCCAAATTTCCAAAATTCCAAAATTCCAAATTTCCAAAATTCCAAAATTCCAAAATTTCAAAATTCCAAATTTCAAATTCTAAATTCCGAAATTACCAATTCCAAAATTTAAAAACTCCAAATTCCCCAATTTCCAAATTTCCAAAATTCCAAATTTCCAAAATTCCAAAATTCCAAAATTCCAAATTTCCAAAATTCCAAAATTCCAAAATTCCAAATTCCAAATTTTCAAAATTCCAAATTTCCAAAATTTCCAAAGTTCCAAATTCAAAAATTCCAAATTTTCAAAATTCCAAATTTCCAAAATTCCAAAATTCCAAAATTCCAAAATTCCAAATTCCTAAATTTCCAAAATTCCAAATCTCAAAATTTCCAAATTTTCAAAATTCCAAATTTACAAATTTCCAATATTCCAAATTTACAAAATTTTATATTCTAAAATTCTGAAATTCTAAAATTCTAAAATTCTAAAATTCTAAAATTCTAAAAATCCAAAAATTCTAAAATTTTACTCGTATTTCTATATTCCAGACACTAAAAACTATGAAATTGTAAAAAAACAAAAAATGCGCGTGCCAAAGTAATGTTTAAACTCTACTAAATGTTATCTAATAATAAATATTTAAAGTGTAACATCATATGACGAAAAAAGATACATGAATTTACTGCTCCAAACATCAACGTTCCTTTGATTCAGTTAATATGAACGCCCACTGTCGGAGTTTCCGATCTCGGTTTCCAATTTACTTTAACCATTAACTTGGCCCGGGTACTCGCCGCGTTACGAAACAAAGCTCTTTGTTCGTTCGCCGAAAGCCCGCATGAGCTTTGATTTTAGGGCGCGCTAAATCGCCGGTGACTCGCCAATTAACGCCTCCTCATCGTTTCCGCGTTCGTCCACTTACAGTTTTGAACAATTAGCCTATCTTTTCTGGACAAATAAAACTTCTTCGACATCGAGACGTGTATACATGTGAATTCTTGCGAAAGAGCAGATACTTTCTTCAGTTTGTCTTGCCTCCATCGTGCGCTGACTCCTAATGAAAGTTTGTTGAAAGAAGCGATTGAAAACTCACTAGTTTGGACTAAATAGGAATTAGGTAACTTGCATAGGTGCAGGGTGGTACATGTGAACTATAGGTATTTGTAGGTTTTTTGGATGGGTGATGTAGGATATTTTATGTAGCTACAATTTTGCACATTTAAGAATTTGGGAATTTGGAAAGTGGAGAAATTACACATTTGGAAATTTGAGAATTTTATGATTTTGGGATTTGAATATTTAGGAAGTTGGAGATCTGAAGATTTGCAGATTTGGAGATTGGGAAATTTAGAGACTTGAAAATTTTTAAGTTTAGGAACTGGAGAAGTTAAAAATTTGATCATCCGGAAATTTAGGAATTTCAAAAAGTATAATTTGAGAATTTAAGAATTTGGAAGTTTGAGATTAGGGAATTTAGAAATTTCATAATTTATGATTTGAAGATTTGTATTTGCAAATTTCAAAATATAGAGATTTGCTGATTTAAAAATTTGAATTCAGCAATGTCAAAAATTCCTTACGACAGATTAAATATTGCAATTATTGTAAAATTGTAAACCGAAGGTGTTTAATCATAAACGAATAAAATATGTCTCACGCATTTAAATATATAGTACTGGTATCGTTTGAAAACGTGTAACACTCTCGAGAAGCATTAACCCGGTTTTGCTTTCGGCGACTGCAATACGTTTCAGAAGAAAACCAAATATGACAGTCTGGTTTATCTCCAACCTCCCTTCTTATAAATCAACCGATCTCGAAAGGGCGAGAGTATACGAATCTCGTCATAAAAGAGAACAGAAGAAAGGGTGATATGAATGAAGAAACGAGAAGAAAAGATCCGGGGTGTTATAGGTGAGAGATTCCTCTCGTACTTTCCATTTCAAGAGCCTTTTTTATTTATCCCAGAAGAATATGAACGATTTTCGTGTTATACCACACTGCGAAGTCCGCTAAACTTTATTTTAGGATACTATTTTCTTTGCAATTTCTTCGTAATTAGATAGTATTCGAACTTTCTTCGTAATTAGATGGGAATATAAATGAAATACATCGACTTTGAGTGTGGGAATCTATTAGGAATCGCAGTACTCCAATTCAGGTACATAAAGTATAGAAAAATACGAGTAGACTAAATATTCAGTACAGAATGTTTCACAAATTCATGTCTTTCCACGATTTTAAAGATCGACGAAATTTGGTAAATGAAACAATTGTTTCAGAAAAGTAGACACTGGGTGGAATTTTGGAATTTGCTGTTTTGGTATTTTGAAATTTTGGAATTTGATATTTTGGAATTTGCAATTTTGGCATTTGGAATTTTGGAAATGGGAATTTTTGAATTTTGCAACTGGTAATTTCGGAATTTTGGAATTTTTGAATTTTGGAATATGGTATTTTGGAATTTGGAGTTTTTTGAATTTTTGAATTTTTGAATTTTTGAATTTTGGAATTTGGTATTTTGGAATTTGCAATTTTGGCATTTGGAATTTTGGAAATGGGAATTTTTGAATTTTGCAACTGGTAATTTCGGAATTTTTGAATTTTGGAATTTGGAGTTTTTTGAATTTTTGAATTTTTGAATTTTGGAATTTTGGAATATGGTATTTTGGAATTTTTGGAATTTTGGAATTTTGGAATTTTGGAATTTGGTATTTTGGAATTTGCAATTTTGGTATTTGGAATTTTGGAAATGGGAATTTTGGAATTTTGCAACTGGTAATTTCGGAATTTGGAATTTTGGAATTTTTGAATTTTGGAATATGCTATTTTTGAATTTGGAGTTTTTTGAATTTTTGAATTTTTGTATTTGGAGTTTTTGGAATTTTTGAATTTTGAATTTTGGAATTTGGGAATTTTGGAATTTTAAAATTTCGGAATTTTGGATTTTGCAATTTTGGAATTCTGGAATTTTTGAATTTTGGAATTTCGAATAGTGGAATTTGAAAACTTGAAGTTCAAATTTTAGAATTTTAGATTTTGTAAACTTAAAATCTAGAAATCTAGGGATATATGTATCTAAGGATCTAGGGATTTAGGGTTTTAGGAATTTGAGGATTTAGGAATATAGGGACGTATAGATGTAGGAATCTAGGGATATAGGATAAAGAACGTGACACAATTAGGCCATACGAATTCCTCCAGAAAAACAAAAATATGACGTTAGACAGAGCTACACTAATACGATGTTTACACATCATACAATAAAGCCTCTTCTATATCACAAATTAATAGATAAAATTTCTAATATACCAGTACAGTTCTAATATACGTAATTCAGTTTTCCAAAACTCCCAAACTTAAATAATATATAAATTTTCAACTAATGAACTTTGATATTCGAAATGATATTTCTATGTCTACTATATTCTGTATACCAATAGAATACTAAAATAATATACTAGTATACTAATAGAACACTAAGATAATATATTAGTATACTAATAGAATAATAAAAGTTCACAGAATGGTTGAAAGCAACGTTTAAACCGTCCGTAGGAATTGACAAATGTCTTAACACAAGTGTCCCAAATAAACAAAGAACTTCTTAGAACGTTAAATGGAGTTTCAACAGTTCGTTCGATCGTGAAAGCGTGGACATTTAGCGTAAAGGAGCGTAAAGGAGTCACAGTTTCCTATTTCCGATATCCTTTTCCCACCTGGTGCACTCGTTGGCCCGGTTCCGAAGTTCAACGAAGAGAAAACAGAGAGGTGATTTCATCCCTTTCTTTCATGGCTGACCGGCTCAGAAGTCGGCGAACAGATTTAATCAGAAAACTTGAAACGAGAGGACACTTTCATTCGTGTCCTCTTCATACTTGTCTCTCATTCTCCTTCACCTTCTTGTCCTCGTCCTATTGTTTAACTTTCGTTAAACAGAATCGTCGCTGCTTGTACGATTATTCAAAATAATTGATAAGGATAGATTGCCAAAATCAGGACTCGGATTTAGCTCGGAAGCATTAAATAAAGATGTGGACATCGGGTTATTTAGTAAGATGAATTTTGTACAATGTCGAGAGGAGATCGATAGCTGCCACTCATTTGGTTTTAACTGTTTTAAAATTTGGAAGAGAAATTGATGAGGTTTAGTGGTTAAATAAGGGTTGCAAATTTGGAGGTTGGCAGGATTTGAAAATGTAAAAATTTGAAAATTTTGAAGTTTCAAATGTAGAAAGTAAATTTGAAAAGTTCGATGCTTGGATATTTGAGAATTTAGAAATTTCAAGGTTACTGCACAGACTCTTAATTGTAAAAACACAGCTCATCCAAATTTCAATACTCTTGCAGTATTACAGTCTTGCATTACCTTCCTGTCTAAATTCTTCAAATTTATTTTTTATAATATTCACCTCACAGACCATTATTTAACAAACATTTTTAATTTATTCAATTTAACTACAAATAATCATCTAAATAGCCTCTTACATTATTGCAAAATGCTCTGTCTAAAATTTCCAGTTTCCTATTTTTGTCGTCGCGATACAACTGCTGCCCTCTGAAGCACGTTTTAGTTATTCAGAATGATAGATACCCTAAGGGCACCGAGATGTTCAGGCCTGTTCTAACTACTTGTTGGATAATAAAGTAGGTAGTGACTGTAACGAGTCAGACAAGACTGGCAGTTGGTTAGACTGGCGCCATCTGACAAGCGACGAGCGAACTATCACAGTTTATAAAACTTCGCTGCAGTAAAAGCGCGGCTGAAAATCTTTGGCAAACTTCACTCGAGTGTGTGAAAGCTTTAAACGCAATTTCTTCGTTTCGAGACTGAATCTATCGACCTTCCTCGATTACTCGAATTCTGCGCCGTAGTTTACTGCTTCTTAAAACTTTTTTACAATTTCATTTCGAATTTTATTTTTCTGGCATAAAAAATAGGAGGCGGAAATTGTTCTGCGATAGGGTGTTATTTGTTTATAATATTTGGAACATTGGTTTTTAATACTGATTAGAATGGTATTATAAGTACTGTAATTTATAGAATACTGTACCGTAAAATTTATAAGATTTATTCTATAAAAAAAAATAAAAATGAATAATGAATTTGAGGATTTGAGTAGCTGGAAATTTAAAAATTTGGAGAGTTAGGGATTTAGAAAGTTAGAAATTTGAGGATTTGATACTTCAGAAATTTGAAAATTTATTTTATAAATAAAATAAAATGAATAATACAAATTTTATTCTGGTATATATCAAATAAGATTCTTAAACTAATTAAAGTCTTTTAGAGTATAATAATTTACGCACACACTGCAAACTCCACAGTATAACACTCATACGTGTATAATGTAAAATTACCTATAATTTAATACACTTGTGTTTGAATTCACTTAGTCCAGTGCTAGTTAGTTTGTCAGTTAACACGCCCAATGGAATAGAACCAGTGTTTAACTTCCTAAACGAGAAACAAGAAGTTTGTCTCATAATTATCGAATGCAAGGGACATGGCAGAACACACGTTGCTCTAAAGTCAAAGTAAAAACATGACGGAACACGTGTTATACCATCCGTTCAACAGTTGCCTCTGAAACAAGAAACAAAATGGCTCGAAATGCATATGTAGCGATATCTGAGCCGTTTATTTTGAAAACGTGTCTATTTTTTGTTATTGCGACACATTTAAAAATTTACATTTCAATAAATTTAAAAATATTGCTAAGTACTGATAAATATTTTTGTATTTTATGCTGGCCATCGAATTAGGACTACTACAAATTTTCAGAATTTTTCACGTTTTCCGTAAAAACATGTAGAACTTATAATTCAGGATACATGTTTCAAAGATCGAAATGTTACGAAGGTCAAAATTTTGATGCGTGGTCCTAATTCGATGATTAGGTATCTGCTTTTTTTTTCAAAATTGGAATTGCACCAGTTTCAAAATAAACGGCTCATTAGTGAGTGAAAATAATTAACACCCTCTGTCCAGTAAATGAGGAAATAATACAACGAGCTGATAGTAGAACGTGGAAATATCGTATTTCACTAGCGGAGAAAGTTTCAATCAACTCTTAATCGATTGCAATAAATTAAATTCGTAAATGGAGAGGTGAAGCCAATGAATGTTTACCTTCAATGCAACTCGTTGATTTAAGGGATTCAAATTAAATTGAACGCGAGGCGCGAAAATTACATTCTTGGAAGAAATTACATCGCGTTGATGAAATGCTTTTCCTTGTTGGTGTTTGATGTACTTTTCTGTGAAATATTTCGACGATTCAATTTTTATGATTAAATTTCAATGTTGGTTTTGTTTGGTGTTTGGTTGTTTATTGTGAATGAATATATTGAAGATTAAATATATTTCGATATGAAATATATACGTATTAGATTAAATGTATCCAATATGTAATTTTAATAAAAATTGAAAATCGTGGGACAATGTTATCAATTTTTGTGAAAATTTGGTACATGCGTGTTTAAGTACAGAAACACCGAATTGTGATATTTTTGTATGGTAATATTACAATTTTGCAATTTTGCAACTTTACAATTTTACAGTTTTGCGATGTCAGAATTTTACAATTTTGTAACATTATAATTTTGAAATTTTACAATTACAATCGTGCAATTTCGTAATTTTGCAATTTTACAATCCTGTAATTTTGCAATTTTCAGTTTTGTTATCTTTTAATTTTACAATGTTGCTATTACATAGTTTTACATTTTTACAATTATGCACTCTTACAATTTCATAATTTAGCAATTTTACAGTTTTACAATTTTGCAACTTTACAAGTTAAGAACTTTGCAATTTTGCAATGTTACAGTTCTGCAATTATACAAACTAATAAATTTTACAATGTTACATTTCTGCAATTGCATAATCTAGCCATTCCCAATCTTACAATTTCCTGTAATTTTATAATCAAGCAATTCCAGACTCCCATAATTAATCAATATTTCTACAACTGTGCAGTTTCACAGCTTACCAATTTTTCCGTGCATTTTAATCAAACGTGTGATCTTTTAACACGCAAAAATGTTGTTTGTTACGTTGTAAAGCATCATCCAACTGATAAAAACCGTCTGCCCGTCAAAAGAACAATTTCGACGTGAAACGGAAGCGGGCGAAAAAAAGCAAAAATTTGTCTCGAATGAGAAACGTATGATCGAACTACTGGCGCTGAAGCAGAGACGCGTAAAATCGCTCTCGTGAAGCGAATACAAAAACTAGAGGATCTCGAGCGCTGTTCCATGAATAATGCGTGGAAAATTCAGAAATTATCACTGAAAGTGGATACGAGAGTTTAACGTGAGATAAGTGATTGCGGCGTGCACGGAAATCCAATAAAAATCGACGCCGACTTTCGCCCAGCTTCTGCGTACAACCGTGGAGACCCATAAGACCCTTCCAACGGAATAAAACCGCGTAAATGACGGTGGAAATTTCGAAATCCAGATGGTTTCACGAGCTACGAGTTTCTGTACTGATATCGTTACGGCTGATAACGGAAAAAGGACGGAAAAATTACGAATTCGATGAATCCGGCTCTCGTACGACGTTTTTCACCCGTTTCCTTCTTGCGCTATCAACATGTACCTTTTCGAATTATTTCATGATTGCGAGAATGGTTTTTATTATTTTTAACACGTTTAAGTACAGACTGTTCCACAAGACCGTGGACGCGATATCTGAGTGCAAGAAAATCTTTTCTGTAAAAAGGTTGTAGAGGTCGAAAGTACATTTAAAGAACTAATACGCATTTGCTTAATAATGTGTCCAATCACCACCATTAGCGATTATTCCTGGGCATACTTTCAACCAGCTCTGCAGCGTATGAGACAGGAAGAGATCTGCATATTTCTCGAATACGGCAAACTAGCGTCTTCAATTTTAAAATACGCTTTCCTCGGAGTTTGTACTTCGTGAGAGACCAAACATTTTCGATTGGATTGGCATCGGGGGACTGAGATGGCCAATCCAACGCGTTGACACCATTCGCTGTTTTCCATTCCGTACAAAGGCGGCTTCGGTGTTTGGAGTCGTTGTCCTCTTCAAGTATCCAATGGTCTCTGGTTCTTTCAAACCAATGTTTCACCGATACTAAGAGACCCCTTTGGTACAGTTTAATCATCTTCTGAGCATTTAAATTATCCGGAAAGACGCATAAAGTTCCGAAACCCAGCCGCATTAAGTTCCGTAGCTCGCTTCGAACCTCGATCAGGGAGATCATAGACACAATTTGTCTCTGTATAACGTTGCACACACTTATTTACAAATTCGCGAGACTTGTGCAGATATTTTGCTGCATTTCTAACACTCATTTTTGGCCCTTTCGGGTGTTGGCACAATACTGCTTCGAATCGTTTACCGTATGCACTCATCTCGAAATGACTTGAACTTCTCAGTGACAGAAATGATACTGAGAGAATTGAAAGACTACATATTACTTATACGTCGTTGAGAATTATTATCAACTAATAGCACTATGCAGAAAAAAGAATGTATTTTCAGTAGAACGAATGACGCAGGAAGATTTTAATCCAGTAAAACAACTGGAAAAGCAAGTACAAGATGAATAAAAAATACTGAGGGAGTACCTGTCTCTTGGTTGAAAATACAATGGATGTTTTTGAAGAATGCTCCTTGTAAGATGTTTTACAAAACCTCTTCCAACAACGCCGAATTCCACGTTTCAGATCTTTTACCCAAAAGGAAGGGCAAAAATATAGAAAAATATTCCCTTTCATTATACAACTATTAGACCAATAACGAAAAAGTATAAAGATATCATGAATTTATTACCCACATCCTGCCAATTTTTCATGAATATTTTAAATCCAAATGTAAAATTCCATTTCCGAAGGAGAAGATAACCATCAATAATAAAAGTTAATTACTTAGATCGATATAAAATATAAATGGACATTTTTATTTCCAATGTACTTTCTCTAATAAAATTCATTATTTATGTTACAAGTCATTTTCAAGACATTCTGTTAATTTTGAAAATGGTCGAACTCAGTTAAAGCTTGAAAAATCACATTTGTTTATAAGTTACACACAAAATTTCACCATCATAAAGAATTCTTGCTCTACAAGAGTGATTGTCTGAAATATTTTATTATATGGTATAAAAGTATTTTTTTACTTGTTCAAACTTTGAAATATTGAATGAAAAAATGTATGACGTAGGCCAGTTTTATAGTTAGGAACACATATGGTCCATCATATATGATCTCATATGTGCTCTGTTGTGTTTTCATGTATAATTTACTATAGACAGTCATATACACATAATCTGTTGAATACTATATTATACATATACTCATATGCAATCTATTATTATATCCTATTACCTTATATGATCTCGTTACATATTCTATTAGATACTCATATACCTGTTCTATGTATATTCTATTGGATACTCATGTATGATCTATTACATATACGTAGTAGTATACACATGTACATATGTATATTATCTATTTGCATACTCACATGACCCATCACATGTTGACAAATATGAAAATAAGTTCCCAATGCTTAATTTAATGATACTAATATAAAGACCCGTAATGTACAATAACAATTTATGAAAAAGTTTGAGCTCGCCCGGAAAATGTTGAAAGCAATCACAGGCGTTCTCCATTTCCCCGGCATAAATTTGTAAAACGGTGTAAAAGAAATCGCGTGAAACTGAATGTTCCATTTATCTTCATTTATCGCAAAGCATGGTCAGGATCAATCAGTGATTTGGTATGCATTGTTTTTCGACGATCGATTTCGTCGCAGTTTGCTCACGGGTGAAATTGATCGTGTCGAAGCGATTCTTCTCGAATCCGTATCAATCTTTCGCCGTTACGTTGTAAACACAGCCGCGAACGCGTCGAACGGCGATCTCCATGGAATTGGGCGAGTTTTTAATCCGCGGGTGAAACCTTTCAAATGACGAGCGTCCGCGGGAATCAATAGCCAGAAAATGGAGGCAAACATTTACGTTCCGTTACAACGAGTGCTGCTTCACCGCGCTCATATTCCAACGGGTCGAATTAAAATGCGAGCAAAACGGACGCGCAAGGCGATCAAAAACACACTCGAGCACTCGATTTCCTTTCGTGAAAATTGCGAGCACTTCCGTCGAAAAACTTCATCCCCAAGTTCTTACGATGCTTCGTTTGTTTTTCTTAAAATCATCTTATCATTGAACGTTATTGTATTACACAGAGCTTTTTTTTTCGTTGGTCTTGTTTTCCAAAGTTATTTTATCGATAGTTTTTGTTATCCTTCGCTCTTTTCTTATCGAAGCTGAGTTTAAATTATTTTAATTAGCAAGATTGATGTAATGAAAATAATTGATAAATACAGTGTAATGATAGATCATTTAAATTGTTTTCATAATTAGATTGATGTAATGACTGTTTTAATAATTGAGGTAATAAAGGGAACGATGTAATGAGGATAATTGATAAAATTAATATATAATTTGTTTAAATTGTTTTTAACCAAGATTGATGTAATGATTGTTTTAATCATTCATGTAATGAAGATAATAAATAAATGAACGATGTAACGAGGACAATTGATGCATAGAATATAATGACAATAATAAATCATTTGTTTAAATTATTTGAATAATTATGATTGATGGAATGATTGTTTTTAATAATTAATATAGTTGAATATAAGTGAACAAGGTGATGGCAATAATTAAATAAACGATATAAATAATTTGTAATTCTTTATTATTAAATAATTGGTAATTATTAAATAATTAACAATAATTAATCTAATTGTGATAATAGATGAGTAAACGATGTAATGAAAATAATAGATGAGTGAACGATATAATAAAAATATTAGATAAATAAACAGTATAATTATACAGTAAACAATATAACGAAAAATAATACATATTTTGAATCGGAAATTCTTTACACGTTTTCCTAGAATATTTGTAAAATTTGTCTCTGATAGTGAATATATTAGAAATATCCGAAAAATAGAAAAGTAATTGTTAACATAATAAAATTTCTATACATTTGATTTTTTTTAAATAATTCGATATTATTCATTTCCGAAAGCTTGTTTTGTACAATTTTATGCGACAGTTTATCGTCGTCATTTATAATACTTTCGAACACTTTATTAATTATTACCTTTTAATATAGATAACGTATAAGGTCATAATAAATGTTTATTCGTAGCTATTTATGACACACTTAAATCAATGTAACATTATTTGACACGTAACATGCATTTATAAGATCTCATAATCAGTAAAATTATTATTTGCAATGTAGAACACGTGTATCATTGATTTTCAATAAATTATGGAAAATTTACTTACTAATTTGTATTGATTAGGCAGATTTTATTATCGTTTCTTGTAAAAAAGAAAAAAATTTGTATTAAAGGAGTATGAATGTAAAGAAGGTTTTCATCGGTCATCTCTTATGCGCCTGTTGAAGTCTCCATATTACATGCTGTCTATCTAACCTGTCAAGCGTTGAAATCTTCGATCCTAATATTTCTAACATGTATTTACTACGTTCTTACAGAAAATACGATTAAGAGAAACTGTATTCAGAATCGCAGGAATTTTATTTCTTTTTAGGTTTTGCCTTTCTTCTAATTTCTTAATTTCGTTTTATTCTTTTCTGGTCGTAATAGCATTCGTATTCATGCAATTTTTGTATGATGTTATACATCTTAATACTCCTTAATTATACACCTTTATTACCTAAAGTACCTCAATAATATTTATTATTGTAATATAATATTTTTAATGGAAATATTATTTAGCAATATTTATTACTGTACCATAATAATAGTAGTGAATTTAATTTGTCCCATAATAGTAGCAAAAGAAAATAAATATAGAACATTTACTACATAAAATTTAACAATAAATTAAAAATATTTCTCCTAATTTTTGGCCGTTGTTCTTTATTGCATAACTCTCCTTTTTCATCTTACTTTTACAATGGTTCGATATTCAACTGAAATAAAACAACTGATTTCGATCAGTGAATGAAATTAGAAAAATAGTTACAATTTGTAATAACAAGGTTAACTAAAAATTGTAATATTTTAATATTTAATATTTATATTAATATTTAATATTAAATATTTATTAAACTTATTCAATATTACTTAATTAATATTTGGAAGTTTTAGGTCTGCAGTACATTAATTATTAACTTTTGGATAATACTTTTTAAAGAATTCATTAAATAATAAACTACTACCTTGTCTCGAATTAGAAGTTATATCTTTCGAGGTTCCTTTGTTCGAAATATCACATTCCAGATTTTCTCTTCTGTTCGCACATCATTAATGAAATTGACGTCACGAAATCTGGTTTTCAAAGTTAGAATTACATCATCGTGTTTTCAATTTTTAATTCCTTTCGCTATTTTCCACCTTACCTTTGTCTATTCTGTCAGTTATAATTTACCTGAATACGTTAAATGACGTTCTCCAATATAAATTCACCAGAAATATCTACCAAGTATAGTCTGTAAAAAATTGTAATAATTCAAATGTATTAAATGTGGCGCTAATTTTAAATGCAGTTCGCGACATCAGGATATTTACATATTTATGACACTTATACACATTATGACAAATATATTTGTTGTTTGAGAAACTACAATAATTGTAGTTTCATTTCACATAAACTATATTTTTTAAAGTATTAAATATTAAATATTCGTTAATTGCAACTAACGATTATACTTTAGTTTTCTTTCCTGCATTCGATGGTGTGTCTGATATCGATTACAAAACTCCTTGCTGTACTTATGATTTCTTCTTTCCTGTCTTTTAACTTCCGAACTTTTCTCCTTTATAATTTAGTATTTCTCAAGAGTAGTGCTGTAAAGAACGAATCAATGATCGCCATGGACATGATAGGAAAGTTTTCTGAAGAAACTCGTGTATCTCGGTTCGTTGGTTTGCGAGTTCTTAGGTGGCAAAGTGTTTGAAACATTACTTCAAGATTGTCTCGCAATGTTAAGTTAACATTGCAAAACTCTGTTTTATAGTTACACCACTGTGATTTGTATTTCATTTTGAAAAAGATAGAATTACGTGTTTTTTTTTTAAATTTCACGAAATTTGCATTCTAAATTTCATAAAATTTCACCCCTTTTAGCATAAAAATTTATGGAAACAAATTGTTTTTATACATATCTTTCAATATCTAATTTTTATATCAAAATAAATTTTTTTTTTTGTAAATTTTTACACCTGTATTAAATTTTATTTAATATGCATATTTGTACAAGTAATAATAATACGATAATATAATATAATATAATAATACGATATAAAATGTAGAATATTGCTATATTTTAAAAATATAAAATAGAATATGAAATATTTTAACATTTCAAAAATATCAAATATTATATTTCAGAAATAATTAATAAGAAAATGTACAATATGAGAGAATTAACGAAGTAAGGTGAAAATACCAGCGCGGTAAAAGAAATTGTAAAACCACCCGAGTCGACATAAGCCTACAATTTTTAATGCGATTTACTACACAGACTCATATTTCGGCAATAAATATCGATTATCGAAGCGAGCTTTCTGCTGCGGTGAACTGTAGTATATCGAGTGTCTCGAATCTACATGATGCATGGACCGCAAAATGGGACTGTGATATATTAAAGAAGTATGATTATAATCATAAGGTTATATATTAAAAGTATGTAAAATGAATGTGATACATGTTTACTTAGTATTTTACCGGTGATGTTATATAAAATATTTAATTATTCATGTATTTAATTATAAAATATTTCATTATTCGTGTATTTGTTCAATCTTCTATAATACACTAAAAATGAAGCTTGTTTACGCGACACTTTAATTCAATAAATGTTTGGCCCCAAAAACCCATAGTTTGCCTAATCTTGCCACTCTATATCGCAAAACAGAGGAGTCCTTAAAGTTTGCACTCACATTGACACACATGGTACATTAGTTAAAAAAATAAAATTCATTTATTAATTAATTGTCGCTTTATGTACTGAAATTTGATTATTCTAAACAGTGGAGTCTACCTTAAAAGATTTTATCCAAATTTAATTTTTTATTACACCACCCACATTTCTTTCCTATATTTGTACAGGAGTAAACAGTTTTCCCCTTTAAAGGGTAGACTCATCGAATAACGTAAAAAGGGAGCTACAAACCAATCCAGTTACGTGACGCAGCCCGTATTCTACAGGCTGTTTATATCCATTATATTATGCAAATTATTTAAATGAAGTTCGAGCGACAAACTCTGCGATACAGCGACCGGTTAACTATCGCGGTAAACCGTGAATATTATTTTAACGGAATTTCAAGAACTACTTACGTACGAACATCCCGCGCCGAGACTATAGTTAATTAAGGATACCGTTGAAAACAGAGAGTGCATGCGGTGTGCAGCGTCGAAAATAGGGAAAAATGCGAACCGGAGAAAAGTAGTCCAAACTCAAAGTGAGAAGTTTAATTAATTCGGTGCGTGGAGACTCAGTATACTCGGCGGGATTAGCGAACGAAATCTTGATAAGGCTGCCATCCTCGACCGATACGATTCGGGGCACGAAAAATCGTGAAAAGCTAATGCTCTTGAACATCTTGTTTGGCCGATCTGATTGGAATTATTAAGCAGGTTAAATTGAACCGACTCCACGATATGGCGAAACTTTGAGCGAAATAGTTTAACCTTCTTTTTTCAAACTGAAACTACTTTCGGGTTTCTTTCGCTAGGGCAAAAAATGTCGAAGTTTAATTAAAAAATGTGTCTGTGTAGAATTTACCGGTGAAAATTAATTACTCTTGTATGGAGTTTAAAATCGTTTTGTAGACTTCGGAACATATTGTGGTTATTTATGGATTTGTGGATGGGCAAATACTCTTATACTTTCGGTTAACAAATTATGAAATTGTAAAATTGTAACAACGAATTTTTGAATTCTTATAACTTGGAAATTAGCAAATTTCTTAGTTTTGAAATAGTCACTGAATTTCCACATTTTTTAATCTCCCAATTTTGAAATTTCCAAATACTCAAATCCTCAAATTTTTAAATTTCTAAATTTCTAAATTTTTTAATTACCAAATCCCTAAGTTTCCAAGTTTCTACATTTCCAAATACTCAAATCCTCAAATTTTTAAATTTACAAATAATGTTCTAAATTTCGAAATTTCGAAATCCCTAAATTTCCAAAGTTCTAAGTTTGCAAGTCCCCAAATTGCTAAATTTCCAAATACTCAATTTCCAAATTTCGAAATTTCCAAATGCCTCAGTTTCTAAATTTCTAAGTTTGCAAGTATTCAAATCCCGAAATTGCTAAATTTACAAATACTCAATTCCCAAATTTCTAAATTTGCAAATCCCTAAGTTTCCAAATTTCTAAATTTCCAAATTTTCAATGTTCCAAAATAAAAAAAATTTGTTACACAAAATTTCATCATGTTGTAAAAATATTTCACCCTTTAACGTTTGCAGTATAACAGTAATTTATGTACAAGAGAATACAAATTATACAAGTTAATTTTATTCTCGTTAATTAATTATTTATCATTTTCCAAGGTGCACAGAAAAGACTCGCAAAATGCTATCATAACACGGAATGTGCTTAAATTGTATATAAAAAAGTTTGAAAAAGTAGTCCCTAATTGCTTTACATTGTTTTTTCTTTAAGTTCTTGCACACTTTCATGTTGATCTAAAATCATCTTAACGTAGCGAGTTTTATACTCTTTAAAACTTTAAGCTGACCCTTTCGTGTTTTTTTTCTTTCGTTAAGAGAGTTTGTAATTTTGTAGAATAACTTGTCAAATAAAGGTAAGAATAAAGTTCTATAGAAAGTAACTCGTTTCACGTTTTATTTCGAACATTGTAAAAAACGTTGATACAGTTTCGGATTAATTACGTAATATTAATTATCATAGAATTATTGGTAAAATATATGAGCATCTTTTTATGAATATTTTCTCGTATTTTCTTGTATTCTCGCATTATATAAAATACTATATTATAATATGTATATTAAGCTAACATAAATATGTACTCATACATATTTGACTCTTTAAAAAAATAATTTATCACATCTGAAAATTTGTAAACCATTCAGCCATTGAAATAACAAACGAAATTTCCGCCAATAACAATTCATCTTCAGAATAGAGAGAAAATTTTTCTACCCGTTCTTCGCACCTTTTTGTTTCAGAAATGGTTTATGATTTACTGGGGGCAGCCGTGGCATCGACAGACGACAATAATTTGTACATCGACGACGGTCTCGATGGATTTCCGGCTTTTGGTTTCCGACCTGGTTCTGAAGTTAAACAACCCTGTCGATTATATCTTCCTGAAAAACTGCCCGCCGAGTTCACTTTGGTCGCAACATTCAAACCGACATCTAACAGGACCAGTTATCTCTTTGCGGTTCTTAACCCTTTCGAAACGGTGGTGCAATTCGGAATCCGAATTTCGGTACGTATCAATCTGTGTAAAATTTAGAAATTTAATTCAGTAGTTATTCATATTCGAGATTGGTATTTGGATGAAAAAAATTCTCGACAATTGAAACTGGAATTGTTCCGAAAATAATTTAACACAATATACATTTTTAATTTTTGCGTACTTGAGAGAATATAAAGAAAAAGTTTTATCTTGTTATTTGTGTACCAAAAAAGAATTTTTAATTTTGTCAAAATTTCTGATGTGATTATAAAATAATTTTTTTAAATTTAAACCTTTTATACCAATTTTGAAAGCAGTTAAACAGAATTTTAGGAGCTACTTTTGTATTACAACCATTTGATATAATATGAAGGTTCACATTAAATTTCTAATTTGCATTAATATAAGATATTATTTAACAACCTTGATGATGGTATATAATATTATTAGACTGACATATTACAACCATTTGACATAATATGAAGGTTCACATTAAGTTTCTAAATTATTAATTAAATTTCTAATGTGCATTAATACAAAATATTTTTGAACAGCCTTGATAGTATGTAATATTATTCGACTAACATTAATACATATAATATTTTTAAACGAACATTAACGATAACATATAATATATTTAAGATGACATTAATGATCATACATATCTTAAAATGCCAATAACAATAATACAGAATATGATAAAACATTTTGACAAAAATCTATGAAAAACCTTATTCGGGAAAGTATCAATTTGTTTCTCAGTTCGTTAGTAATTCACGTTCGTTCAGACACTACATCTATCGCTGACCCACATACTTGTTCATTCTCTCGATATATGACCACGGGAACAGGGAGTCGGATAAGAGAACGAAGGATCCGCAGCTGAATGTAAAGTCAATCAAGAGGTCGACAAAAATTTCCAAGTAGAATTGGTCGATTTATAAGAAATGGGCTCTGACGATGCAATAGGGTTTTAAGTCGACACTCCCGATCGACGAATGAAGAGCGTTTCCTCATGTTTCCCAATCCCTTCGAGGCCATTGTTGCAGCTCTCGGGTCTTCAAATTTCTTCGAGATCTTTCACGTTTCTCGCGGCACCGTTTCCACGAGTAATACGATGTCTACGTGTCCTGCACCAGAAATAGTCCCTACCGTTTTTGACGTTTCGGGATACCTCCGATTCCTGTGGGAATCAGCTAGGACCGCGGGAAAACAGTTCGGTCTTTGAATCTTTTAGTGCTTTTTGTCTATTGTCGTTTGGAGACAATTTCAAGACTGAATGGATCATTTCTTACTGAATGATGTGTTGTTAACGAGGAAGGACAAGAGTACCCAAGATTAAAACGATCTTTTTTATGAAAATATAGATTAACAGAGATTAACGAATAATCTCGATGATTTTGACAAAAGTTTCTTAATAATTTTCGTAAATGAAAGTAAGGAATCTAATATCCGCAATTTTTATGGGTTGAACCTTGTGTTCAATATAGATATGTATTAATTCTTTAATTATCTTATGGCGTCATTTCTTTCAATATTTTATGCATAATATTCAACAAATTCAGACGAAATACAAGTTTGAGTAGCAGAAGCTATTTAGGAATCAGTTTAGTTCTCCAATTCAAGTACATAATTTTATTACAGAAAAATGAGTAGGTTAGGCTAAATATTTACAGAACACAAGTTCATGTTTTTCTACATTTAGGACATTGGAATTTTGGAATTTGCAATTTTGGCATTTGGAATTTTGGAATTTTGGAATTTTGGAATTTTGGAATTTTGGAATTTTGGAATTTTGGAATTTTGGAATTTGAAATTTTGGCATTTGGAATTTTGGAATTGGGAATTTGTGAATTTTGGAATTGGTAATTTCAGATTTGGAATTTTGGAATTTGGAATTTTTGGAATTTGGAATTTGGAATTTTGGAATTCGGAATTTTGGAAAATTGGAATTTGGAATTTTAGAATTTGGAAATTGGGGAATTTGGAGTTTTGAAATTTTGGAATTGGTAATTTCGGAATTTAGAATTTGAAATTTGGAATTTTGAAATTTTGGAATTTGGAATTTTGGAATTGGTAATTTGTGAATTTTGGAATTGGTAATTTCAGATTTGGAATTTTGGAATTGGTAATTTCAGATTTGGCATTTTGGAATTTGGAATTTTGGAATTTTGGAATTTTGGAATTTAGAATTTAGAATTTAGAATTATGGAATTTGGCATTTTGGAATTTGGAATTTTTGGAATTTGGAATTTGGAATTTGGAATTTTGGAATTCGGAATTTTGGAAAATTGGAATTTGGAATTTTAGAATTTGGAAATTGGGGAATTTGGAGTTTTTAAATTTTGGAATTGGTAATTTCGGAATTTAGAATTTTGAAATTTTGGAATTTGGAATTTTGGAATTTGAGAATTTGAGAATTTTAGAATTTGGAATTTGAAATATAATCTTTCGGAATTTTGGAATTAGTAATTTAAAAATTTTGAAACTGAAGAATTTGGAATTTTTGAATTTCAAATTTTAGAATTTTAGAATGTGGGAACTTGAAAATCTAGGAATCTCGGGATATATGGATCTACGGATCTAGGGATTTAGGATTTTAGGAATCAGAGGATTTAGGAATATAGGGATGCATAGATGTAGGAATCTAGGGATATAGGATAATGGAGTTCTTCCCTTCTTATTGAATGTGACACAATTAGGCCATACGAATTCCTTCACAAGAGCAAAATAATGCCGAACAAAGCTACAGTAATACGATTTTTACACATTATACAATGAAGCTTCTATGTCACAAATTAATAGATAAAGTTTCTAATATAACAAAGTTAATTGCCATTAAAAGTTTCTAAAAGAGATAAAGACTTGCTCCAATTAATAAAACAAATTTCCGGTAAAGCAAAGTTAATTGCTATTAAAAGTTTTTAGTAAGAAGAAAAACTCCCTCCGCCATTTTACTGTTCGCAAGTGTTAATAAAGCATACATTTAATAATTTATTTTTATATTTCTTTAACACATCCTGTGTTATTGTAAATAATTTTGAAATTGTAAAAATCTGTAAGGAGAGATAGAAAAATTGAAAGAATGTTATTCTAATAGTGAAGGAGTCATAATTTCTGAAAAATTGCTGAAATATTGTAAGGTTTCAGGAAGGTTGGCAACGACTCAAGTTTAAGGGATGAAGCCATATCCTAGAAATTGGCACCCTTAAAGATATTCAAGGGTAAATTATTAGAGACAAGTATTCTTACTAGAAGATGAAATTATAGTTCACTTTTTTATGTAGAGTAGCACAGTGGATATTTATTTCTTATATGAATTTTATATTTTTGATGATGTTAATTAAGAATGATGTGTGTGATTTTGAAAGCAGTTGAAAATATACCTTTTATGTACCAAATATGCACCTTTAATGTTCAATGAGAATAATTAAAAACATCTCTGCATTTCTGTACGGTCCATAAATAAATACTGAACGCTATATTTGACTTGATACAAAATGGTCCAGATACTAATCAAAATATGATCCGAAATATTAAACTTAACCTAAATTAATTTATATGTCTTAAAATCTTTCTCACGTAATCAATAAATAAATAATAAACACTACACTTGACTAAATATTCAATTTTCTGTGACATAGAATGATTCAGAAATAAATTAAAACATTATCTTGAATATTAAAATATAATTTCTTTGCCTAAAATTTAGTCAACAATTGTACAATCTAAACCGATATATCTAAAAATGGAATATTCGCTATGTAAGCAATAAATAATAAACGCGCCATTTGACTACATATTGAATTTTCTGTGATACAGGATGGTCCAGGAACCAATCAAAACGTGTCTCTGATCTACACAAATTCCGATCAGCATTCGCATTCAGAGGAGGTAGCAAAATTCACGGTGCCAAAACTGACGAAAAAATGGTCGAAAATCGTAATCAGAGTGTCGACAACCGACGTCACCTTGTACCTGAACTGCCACGAAATGGCGAAACAAAGAGTGACCAGAATCCCCATGGAATTAGTGTTTGACACCGCCAGTACACTATACATCGCGCAGGCTGGTCCACATATTCAAGAGAGATACGACGTGAGTACATAAACAGCTTTATCATCGATGATTCATGTTGGAATTAATATAATCGTTGTTGAAGCGGTGCTGAACGCGGTTGAATCTATTCCGATTTTCGATAACAAAACCGCAATTTGAATATCGTTCGGTGAACGAATCGAGTCACTTGCCGGTATGAATCTCGTTTAGCTCCAAATATTATACATGCATAAATTTCAAATCACCCGGAATATTTATGTGCTCGCTTTAATTCATCTTGCAACTGGTACACGATTTATTTAACCACGTGTCAAATACGCGGAGTGCGTAATTTCATTGCGCGCCATTTTAAAAACCTATCTAGAATTCTCGCTATTTAATTCAGTAAATTATAGCTTTATTTTATACCAAACTTTCACAACGTTATAATATGAATTTTAATTTAAGAAAAACTAGAAAAATTTGTTATTTTATTGTATAGCAAACTTTCACAAAGTAATAATTTGACAGATTTTTAATTTTAATTTAAGAAAGATTAGAAACATTTTTTAACCTTTTTAAAATTTTTGTGTTTTTAAATTTTTAACTTTAAAAAAAATTTGTTATTAAGCTTAATGAACAAGAAATTTTACAGCAACAAAGAGCGGAATAATTGTTGAAATTATTTTGGAATTAAAGAGCATTGGAATAAATAAAAATATTAAGCTAATGCAAACGTTTCCTGACTCCATATTAAATTTAGCAGGTGACCCTGCTCTGACCCAGTTTCCTGATGAATTAAACATTTTGTTTGCTACATGGTATAAACGCCCTTTACCTGCTGAAATTAAAAAAATTCGCATGAATATTTTTAATACATATACGGTAGAGGAATTTATTCGAACTGTTTATGCAACAGCCTGTGTAGATATATGTTACCAGATTTTTAAGATGATTTGATTGATATTTTCATGAAGGCAGTGATATTACATGTTTTTTTATTTTTAAAAATAATTTAATTATAAAAAGTGATATTAAGTCCTGTTACCAAATTTTTAAGGATAATTTAAATTATTATTTTTTTGTTAGAGACATAGGTCTTAGTCCTAAAAAAATAATTTGTTTATGGATTTATATTTATAACGATTTTATTATTTTATTTTGATAATGGAGAAGTTTATTGCAATTTTCAAGCAACTTCGAAAAAGGAAGAGGTTTTCAATTTGATCAGTCTTTTTCTTAACTCAATGCCAGAGGGTCACCTTAATTTCTTAGTTAAAGCAATTATAAATGCAAACTAAAATGACGTAATATTTTAAGAAGTAAAATTATTTCAGTAATGAGAGTGTTTCAGCACCGCTTCTATTTTTGAATAAGTATGTATTAAAACTTTCTTCACGAGTTTCGTCAGTCGTATAAAGACTGATAAGCAGTTATTAAGAAATCACAAAACGCAATGGTTAATTAAAATGTGCACACGAAGTTGCACATGAAACGTGCATGTTTTAGCAATTAGATTGCTAATTGACTAATATGACGAAGAATTTAAGAAAATGTTTGATGTCAGATATTTTTGTACCGAGTACATTGAAATTTTTTAAAGTACATTGGCGTAACTAGGATGTATCTGAAGTGATCTGTATTTGGAGTAATTTGAGAATTTAGAAATTTGAGTATTATGAACTAGGAGGTGTGAAGATGTTTAGGTTCCTGGAAATTTGATAAATTTCGAGATTTGGAACATTCAATTTTGGAAATTTAGAGATATATAATTTTGGTCATTTCAGAATTTGCGAATATAAGAATTACGGAATTTTTGAATTTGGAAACTTTTAAGTTTTGGAACTTTAGAATTTGGGAAATTTAACATTTCTGAAATATATAAATCTCTAAAAATTTCAAAAATTTCCAAATTTCAAACTTGTAGAGTTTCAAAATTTCAAATTTACAAAATCCCAAAATTTTGGAAACGTGCAAAATTTGGAAATTTGGGAAAATTGTAATTTCTGAAATTTCCAAATTTTCACATTTCAAACTTTGGGTACTTGAAATTTCTGAAATTTCAAGTTTGCAAAATTTCGAAATTTCAAATTTAGAAAATATCCTAATTTCAATTTTGCAGAATTTCGAAATTTCAAATTTACGAAATTTACGAAATTTACAAATTTGGAAAACGACATTTCTAAAATTTTTAAAGCTCAAAATTTCGAAATTTCAAATCTGCAAAACTCTAAAATTGTGGAAAGTTGTAAGTTCAGAAATTTACAAATCTCAACATTTCAAAATGTGGGTACTTAAAATTTCTGAAATTTTTAAATTTCAAGGTTGCAAAGTTTCCAAATTTTAAGCTTGCAAAATTTCCAAATTTTAATTTACAAAATTTCCAAATTTCTACAACTTTGAAAAAAGATCAACTACAAATCTATTATTAACCTGGTTACGCTTAAGTACAACATAAAAATTTGAAGCTTGCCTCATTCAAATGTTTAAAAATAAAATTCACTATTAAACATACCTAATATTATCGAAATAATATCGTTCAAATTTCGATATGCTAAAAATACACGGTGACACCAAGTTGTCAAATTACACTTTCCGCTTTGGCATAATTATATCCTGTAACAGGATGTTATTACTCGATAAAGCTTTATTATGTCAAATAGCCATCAATTACTTTCGTAAGTTTCTGGAGTCTGCGGCAAAAGACATTTATTGTCATCTGAACCGACAGGTACGTAAGTAATCAAATGTAATTAATCATAATTTTAAGCTCATAATGTTCGAAACGTCGATTTTCTAGCTGCATTTCAAATCGTCGCTTAACGATAATTAGCTTCCATGCTAATATAACGTTAGCGTCGGAGACAATGATTTACTTCAGTCCTTTGTTAATTAGCCGCTGACGATAATTGTTGCAATCTGGCGCATTGCAATATTTCGTTATAATTATATAATAGCACACTACCCACCAACGGGAAATTATACTGTCGCGATTAATATGATTCGATTTATTTACAATATTAATATCCTTTATTTCTCGCATTTCGATCGTTTTTATGGATTTTAATAATCTGCAATATTAATCCGTCGAACGCGGTAATCATCTTACTTGTATTTCCCATATTTGTGTAAATTATTTTATTCGTTAATTATCTTTGTTACTTCTACGTAGAAGTTCGATAATAACTCCGTTAAAATAATATTTCATTTTTAAATAATTTTAATTATAATAATGTTTCATTTTTAAATAATCAGGATAATTAAAATGATCAAAATATTTTTAATTAAAATAATTTATATTTTCAAAATAATCAAGGTAATTAAAAGAAATTATAATAACCTTCATTTTAAAATAATCAACGTAATTTAAATATTTTATATTATAATAATTAACAAAATTATCAAAGCAAATTTTACAATTAAGAAGAGTAGAGTTTTAATAAAATTACCAAAACCATATTTTATAATTATTCTCTCCTGTTTCATTTTTTCTTCAAATAAACTTCTTAAAAGAAAATATTTATTTATTAATATCTTTAAACTATAAAAAATATTTGCTTATCAATATTTTATTATTAGTATAAATTAGTGTTCGTGAAAGTCCAAAAATGAAATTTCTCTCAGAATTGATAAAATCACGTAAGGGGGGGTTAATTTAATGTCACCCCAGATTATTGCTATTATACAGATATCTATTACTTAATTAATAAATTTTGCTTCGTGAATACTGAACGTTTTTTAGAAATATATTTGGACGTACTTTTTAGGAATACATATCATCATTAAATATCTAAATGAAATCGGAATAAACGCGAACTGGTTGGCCGAGCATCGATAAATAAATAAAATTGTTATCGGAATTAGGTCAACGCGACGATTAAATCGTGTATATAGTAATTGCTACTGAACCGATATTAATGCAATTATCCAACCCTGTTTCCCATCTCTTTTGTTGTCCCTCTAGTTTCAACAATTCTTTTTTTACAGTCTGTGAAAATTAGAATCTGCAAATTATATTTTTATAGAAAATTTTTTGTAAACTATTTATATGAAAATCTTCATGAATCTGCTAAACTTTTATGGGTGTCCAGACAGTTATTTGCAAATATCTCGGTAACTATCAGTTCTACAACAAAAACAGTTATTACAAATTTTGAAGCTTAGGAAATTCTCTACAAAAAGAGTTGTATAAGTTTTTTCGTAGAACTAACTATCTTCGTGTACTGTGACGTACAAAATTTCAACCTTCAGACTTCCGACAAGAGAAATTGAAAAATTGTAACTCATTATACACAGGATACGGTTATATATATGAGAAAATTGTATACAACCTTTTTTATAGAGATTTTCTTAAGCTTTAAATCTTGTAATAAGTATTTTTGTCGTAGAATTGACAGTTAATGAGATATTCGCGAATAACTATTTCTTTCTTGACTTTCGACCCTTTGTGCTTCACATCGAATTGTTTCATATATCAAAACGGCGAAGTAAAGGTTACAAATATATTTGCTGTGAATTATTCCTCAGTCTGATCATACTTATGTATAATTTCTCTGAACTATTTCCTTTTTCATATCTTAATTATTGATTTTATTAAAATCTGTAATAGTCAATAAGATATATTTCTTGTACTTTGAGTATTTTACAAAATCGTATGATTTGAAAGTATTAATGTTCAAATGATCACAGTAATTAAAAAGTTCTACCTTTCTACCTAACTTGACCTAATGGTCAATTATTATTTTACAAGGAATCAATAAAAATAAAATTATGAGGTTTTAATGATGATATCAGTTTCCACATTTCGTGATAGAAATTAATTTTATGAATAAAAATATTCCGACTTGATAACGCGAAGTTTCCGTGTAATTTCCTTTCAAACGCAAAAACAATCAGTCGAAACGATTTAAACGCCATTTAATTCGGCAACGGTGATTTATGCAATATTCCGAACGGTTTCGGCTAGCCAGAATTTGATTGAAAATTTATTTTCCAAGCGGCTGATTTCACGATGTTTCAAAGGGTGAGAAGAGAAAATAAAAATGGAATGCTGTCTCGTCGACCGAAAACGAACAGCAATCCCGAATATTCTGAACGTCCTTTATTAATGGAATTATGCTGGCGGGCAAAAGAAAGTTACAATTAGAACGGAAAACGTATAAGAATGTTTCATGCTCGTGACCGAATTTCTGCTTTCCTATTTTGTCCCGCAGAAACATGTCGGCGATATTTCTGTAAATATTGATATATTATTAAAAAATTTTATATCGATCTGCATTTAAAACATTAATATGTTTTTGCTTAGGGGGCTCAATTTCCGCCATTAGCAATTATAACTTGACACCGTTTTGGCATACTCGCCACTAATTTTTCAGTGTAGATACTGGTAGCGAGCTCCATATCTCTTAATATGGCGCACAAGTGTTCTTTTGGTGATATGTCTTCCTCTCAGCTTGTACTTCATTAGGGAGCAGACATTTTCAACAGCGTTTGCCTCAGGGGACTGCAATTCTACAATTCTCAAATTCTACAATCCTCAAATTCTACAATCGTGAAATTCTACAATCGTGAAATTATACAATTTTTATATTCCAAAATTCTCAAATTCTACAATCCTCAAATTCTACAATTCTACAATTCTCAACTTTCCAAATTTTCATATTCTACAATTCTCGAATTCTACAATACTCAAATTCTATAATACAATTCTCAAATTCTACAATCGTGAAATTCTAAAATTCTCAAATTCTACAGTTCTCAAATTATACAATTCTCAAATTATAAAATTTTTATATTCCAAAATTCTCAAATTCTACAATCCTCAAATTCTACAATTCTACAATTCTCAAATTTCCAAATTTTCATATTCTACAATTCTCGAATTCTACAATACTTAAATTCTACAATCGTCAAATTCTACAATTCTCAAATTCTACAGTTCTCAAATTATACAATTCTCAAATTTTAAAATTTTCATATTCTAAAATTCTCAAATTCTACAATTCTCAAATTCTACATTTTTCATATTCTAAAATTCAGTTTTCTCAAATTTATAGCTCTTCAAATTCTCAAAATCCCTAAATCCCAAAATCTTGGAATCTCAACTTCCCAAGTCCCCAAATCTCTAAATATCCAAATTCCCTAATTCGCGAATGAATTACCGAAATTCCAAATTTTCCAAAAATAAAATTTCCTATATTCTACATAAGAAACAGTTTGGCCGAAGTAAAGAAATAAATATCAAACTTTGATCAAACAAGCATCACTCCACAGATAAGCATTTACGTGAGAGGCAGTTTACCGAGTTATTCAGTTTCCTCAACGGACATAACGTTTTCTTCGGATATCTGATACACGTTATTAAATAATATACGCGAGACAGCTAACAATTTGAAAATCGAGAGCGGAAAGCTCGACACAAAAGAAGGCGAACCGAGGTGGAAGATTTGACCCGGGAACAATTTGTCGTTTATCTATGTGTGTCGTCGAGTTCTCTTCGATCTTTCACCACTCTGTTTCGCACGATTACTTTTCTGCCGAGAAATACCGACAACCGTTTGAAATCTTTTGCATTTTCTCATCCTTTTCTCTCTTCGTATTGTTTCGATTGGAATAAGTTTGCTCGAGTCTGCATGAATTCATTTGAACGCTTCGGTCGAACACGAATCGAATGCATTTGAATAGCTCCGATTCGATCAATCAGTCGAAAGAAATAATTCGAAACACTGCGTTCGACTTTTCGACGTTCTTTTACCAACTTTACACATCCAATTAAATAAATTTATTTTTACTCTGCATATCTAGTTTTGATACAATTAATTAATGAAATCTCTATAACAAGTACAATTGATACAATAAATTATCGTGTCTATCTTATTTAAATAAACAAAACATGTGCAGGTAAATAAATTTAACTTCATATAGATATGTTTATTGTTCTTTTAATACAATTGTTTTTCAATATAAATCCTATCGTTAAGATAGAAATACAGTAATAACTCACGTTGTTGATTGATATGGTTGTGCGATGTCAATTTTCCAAAGCCAATTAAATGGATTTGTTCTTTTTATTCAAAAAAATTTGTACAATATTTGTCAGATAACGTGTTACAAATAATTTTTGTTTTTTTTTCATGTTTCGATTATATTTCAATTTCAAGCTAGGTAGCTTTTGAAATCGAAGTAACGAATAATCAATTAGCGTGACGTTTGATGGAATCGTTCTCGCAGAAAATTAAATTTCCAGCTGGTATTTATACAGAATTTCCAGTATTACAGCGACCTTATTTTTAACCTCAAAACACAAAAAGTGGTGTTGCAGAAATTTATTAATTATTTCACCACCATTATTAATTAATTCTTATAATTGATTGCATTTATTCGTACGATTTCATCCTTTTCGCAACTAGGGAAATATGCATCATAATTCACAAATTGTAATACATTAGATTTTTAAGTTTGAAAATTTAGAAATTTGGGAATTTGGCAAATTAAAGGTCTGAATATTTCGTAGTACAATGGTGTGATAATTTGGTGATTTAGAGATTTTAAAATTAGAGAATTGAAAATTTTGAATTTTGATATCTCCCAAGACTGACAATTTGGAGATTAAAAAATTACAAAACTTATAAATATTGTAGTTTCGACTTAATCATCCCATATTTTGAAATCTTATGTATATGAAAATTTGATAATTTAAAACGTCTTCAAAACCTCAAACTCAGTATAGTAACTCCACACTCAGCATAGTAATTCCACACACAGCATGTAACTTTCTCATTTAGAAATTCCAGTAACAAGTATCCCTAAAAATAATTACATATTATTAGAAATTATTACATGTTCTAATATTCTCACAGCCAAGTGGAATAATACCAACTGTAAAACATTAAACAAATTCTCATTCAAAGAACGAAACAATAATTTTAAAAAAGCGCTGAATGTGCGCAGTTGTGTATTAAACTCCTACATTTAACATATTTTTTAAATCAGCATCAAGATCATAATTACCTTAAATCCGCTTGAATTTTCAAAATCGTAATTTCGAAGACGTGTCGCATATAATTATTTCGACGCGAGAGCTGAAACCGCCTTTAATTTACGATCGAATCTGCATAAAAGGACCGTAAGTTGGCTAAGAATACACCGGCTACACAGTTTCCGCTTGCATTTTACACTGCTGCGGTTGCGTTTATAGCAGCATCATAATACACGCCATCGTGCGGGTTTCATCGCGTTTCAAAGATAATGCCGTATTCAGTCTCTAGATATATAGCATCTAATCCGTATTTTACATTATTTATTAATGCGACCTTTTCGCACAATAAATGTTACTTACCCGCGTATCGTGCTATGTACATACTTTGCAGAATATTACATGGGCGCTGCGAATAGGTGATAAATTTTGACGAGGCAAATTGCGCATTACACTTCTGTAATACAAAAAATAATTCAGGTAGATACAGTGCATTGCATGAATATAATCCCTCATATTTTCAATCATCTTTGGTAGAAGTTCTGTAAAACTGACGTATTAATGTAAATACCATGGCTTACATGAAACCTGATTTCCCGGCATTTCATAAACTAACATCTTTATGTTGGCGCCAATGTAGCTACATGAGTAAACAAATTATGTTACCTTCGTTTGTGTTAATGAAGTGGTTAGGGAAACACATTAAAACAGTTCCAGGAATTTATATAATTAAGTGTATTAACAATGATAGAATTAATGTCATTACATTACACACGTCATCACATGTTACCGCGATTTTCTCTACGTCTCGTGTATCGATCGCGACTGTCGATCCCTGTCCGACCACCTCCGGACGCTGCCGATCCTTCCCGAAGTCATACACTCTCTGTTGTTCTTCAATCTGCTTCATTTTACATTCGTAAGATTCGTTTATGAAATGCCTGGAACAGAAAGTTTAATTCTCGTTTTTAATATGTTAAAAATGTTTCAACCATTATGCTCTAAATACTTGTACCGAATTAATAGCAAAGTAGAATGTGCTCTCATGCAAAAGTGCAGATAGAAAATTTATAAAAATTAACACGAATCGTTCGTTACTGATTCCACCGAGTGCAACATTTTACTAAATCCACGAAGTGGCGGAACGCTTTTCAATCGTTACACCAAAAGCGAGCTGTTTTCCGATTTAAATGGCATTTTTAAATTACAACCATTTGTTTCGAATATTCGTGAATAACCTCGATCGGACGAATTTGTTTGTTGGCGAATTTTCGACGGTTGACAAGTGTCCTGGAACGGTACCGAGAAAAAAAGAGATCGCGTACATGGTTAGATGGTAATAAAAGGTGCATGAAAAGGGAGGCGTGCGGTTAAACGTGTAATTTTATCCGATGAAGTAATCTCGACGTTTGAACATGCACAATGAAGTCCTAACGACATTCATTAGGGAAACAATCTCGAATAAAGTCACGCTGGTTATGTTTTAATAGCACAAAGGAAAGGGGTGAATTAAATCGAGCCTCGTAATTTTAGAATTTTAATCGTACCTCGTAAAACAGCTTGTAAATCGTTATCATTTCTGATGGAATTATTAACTTTACAGTCCGTGTTTCCTGGGAATGGCACACTTTCTGTCACATGTAGTTGAAGTTCCACGCGATTACTATTTTAATTTCTGCACAATTTTTAGTATTCTTGTTTGGAATATTTTAT
The DNA here is from genome assembly GCA_945859555.1 of Megachile ligniseca. Lineage (NCBI taxonomy): Eukaryota > Metazoa > Arthropoda > Insecta > Hymenoptera > Megachilidae > Megachile > Megachile ligniseca. The sequence continues at coordinate 7,426,003 of OX243792.1, forward strand.
TGGTCGTTTACTACTCGCTTATGCAGATATCGTGGAATGAAACGTAGAGAAATGAAGGAAGTTCTTTTATAAGCTTATCGCGTATGTGTGGAGCGTCGAAACGTAGTTTTATGCAATCTAGTGATATAAAAGGAGTATAATGTCGTACTATGATATAACAGTTTGGAGTTAAAAGCTTGTTGGAAATTATTACATAAAGAATTAATATAACCTTTATATAAACTTTACAATTTGTTGATATGACTGATGACTTTATGTAGATCATTAATGTATTTATAATCTCAGCAGTTTGGCAGTTGGTATTTGAAATTAAATTAAATTTGACAGGATGCTGATTTTCAATATGTGGAAATTTGAATTTTTATAAATTTTAAAAAACTAAAAATACTTCTTAGTAAAAACTAAAAATACTGTTTAGTTTTTTAGAAGCTATAGGAATTTAAAAATTTCCGAGAAAACTAAATTACTAAATCAAATAATTTACAGTATCACATTAAACCTTTAAAACTAGTTTGGAAATTGTGTTCGTCGATTAACAATGGAGCTGCCAGATTAATTATGGAAGTTAACATTCAGCTTTCTTGGACTATTAGGCTACAAGTATTATAGTTTCTTTTTTCTCCCTGTGCTTATTCCTCGTGTTCGCGTTTCTTTAACGAGCGTCGTTACCGCCGTGAAACAGGCGTCGAGACGCAGAGATTGCTTCGTTATATGAAATTAGCCATTTAGAGGCAGCCTTTCCGGCCCTGTTTGTATTCCCTTCATTATTCTATATCCAGCAGAACAAATTTCTCCTTGTTGCTGTTCGACGATAAAAAGTAAACTGCATTCTTTCCTCTTTTTCAATGAATCAACTGGGTGAAAATTGGATTCTATTTTTGTGGTGGAGCACGAGTTAAATTCATCCCAGACAATATTTGGTCGTAAATTAAATATTTGTTTTCTTCTTATTACATTTCTTCCTACGTTTCCGTATTTTCTAACCAGTTATTGGTTGAAACTCTGAATTCCCAGTATCTCTAAATTATGAATTTCTATACTGTACAAATGCATATTGTGCAGGTAAATTATATAATCTACAACATATAGCAATTTATACACTGTATAACAAATGGCACTTAAATTACATACTCTACAAAAAAAGTTACTATATCTAACATGGTGATCTATGTGGACATTAGCTAACATACGAGCCACAATAAGCGGATGAAGAAACATAGTCACCCTTTATATGAGGTCCTTATTTATCCATAACTTGATTAAATACTTGACAAAATATGTAACAGAGAAAATTTAAGTTTGTCAAAAAGTTACTATTTGTAATTTAACACGGCGATCTACATAGACATTATCATACGCCACAATAATCAGGATAAAGGAATATAGAGTGAAATGTGTCTCTGATATCGCTAATTTCGCGTAAAAGAAACACTGTGATTTTTCCATAAAAGTAGCTAAGCTGATATCAGAACAATGTCTGTTCCTGTGAAGTGGAGTAGCCGGTCGGTGGTTTTATACAGGTGCATCTACTTCCTGATGCTGATGGTATACATTCTACACTCTGGCTTATGCTCTGGTGCACGATGCGCATCCACTTCGTCCTCGTTACATTTCCCTCGGTTATATATCCTTACGATCCTCGAGAATAGTACGGATACTCTCTAGGCCCGCGAATGAAGCCCTACGGGCTGTCTTTATCCAGGGATTCTTGCGAGAAACGAGTTTTTCCCTGCGCATATCGCCAGCTTGACTTTGGACTCGGAGTATTAGGCTGACATCAGGGAAATGAGAATTTTCTAAATGACAATGGAAAGTCCTATCGCGGTCATGTATTTCTTCCCTCTCTTTCTTCTTTTTCGATGTCTTTTTCCCGAGGTCACTTATGATGTTCATTATGGGGTAAATGTACACGTCCGCAACTATGTTTATATTAGTAAAAAAATGTTTCTTTTATGTTCTGTGTTCTTAAAACAGAATAAAAATCTTTTTTATGAAACTTTGAAGCCATTTATGTGTTTAATGGCTAATGTGTGTTCACATGTATGAATTATCTGAATTTTCTTAACTATCCAAACATAAAATCTCAAAATAAGACAATAAAGATATTTATACATATTGTACTCGTATTTACAACTCTCATAGTTAAATCATTCCAGTGAATAAAATTAGTCGTTCAACAGTTTTTCTCCGCTCATACACGAATTTCTACACATGTGAGAATGTGTTTTCAGAAAATGATCTTCGCAATTTTCCTCCCCCTGCCGGAATCACTATTTGCCTTCGTTTTCTCCTATCATCAAATTTCTGTTTATTTTGTGTTTTTTTTTTCATCTCACGTTTTGCCTGTTTCCTATCTATTCGAATATCGAACCATCGCTACCATTTCAACGTGTCGTTTCTGATTCTGTGACACGCATGAACACCGGTCGTATTCAGATCCACCTCTCTGTTTTCTCTGTTGCTTCTATTTTATGTATTCTACTGATGTTCAGTAGCAATGAAAATTGTAGCTTTGTTTGTGAGCACTTGGTTATTTGTGTTGGTGATATTTATTATCCACATTTATTACATATTCATTTATTAAACATTATTTCTCTCATTTATTAAGTACTTATTATCACTTGCATTTATTATACATTTATTACTATTTTCATTTATTGGTCATTTTTTATTATTTTCATTTATTGAACATTTATTATCATTGTACAATTAATTAAAACATGATGTCCATGTAAAAAAATGTACCATCATCAGAAATCCACAAAATCATTTAATAAAAATATAACGTTCCAATACTTAATCCTGATATAATCCCTATAATCTTATAATTCCAACTGAACTTAAAATTCATTAATCAAGATCAGCGCTAATGAAAAGTTTGAAAAGAATACAAAACACTGTATTTCGAACAACACAAAAATAAATGAAATCAGTAAAAGCAAGATTGTATTAATTAACGCCTCTTGATTCTTGATAACCAAACTCCGTCCGCCATTGTGTATTCTTCCCGACATTTTCTAGACGGTTCGAGATATTCAGCGGAGACAGAAAAAAGTTGGCTCCCGAGGAAACGTGAGTTCGTCAACTTCCGCTTTCCTCTTCGACAGACTTATTTAAATGCTAATGAAGATGGATTATTTTCTTACCATAACTCCTTGTTTATTCTCTCTACCCTTCGTCTTCGTTCAAACAGGTTAATAATATCTTTTTCTTCGTTCCGTAACCTCCTTTTGTTTACTTCCCTTCGTCCTGAACTTTTATTATTGCCACGTTCTGTTAGTTCTCTCTGTTCCTCAATCTTGTCTTGCAGTTTCGAAATTCTCTCCGCTTTACTTTCAACTGTCATTTATAATACGCGATCATTCATTTCGCGAGAGTTTAATCTATTTCTCTCTGTCCTTGCTGTTTGTTTAGTTCCGATATATTACGGTCTACGTCTTTCCTACCCACGTTATATATCACCAACGCAACATTCTTATTTTTACTTTCATCTACGTTTGCTCTCGCTTCTACCTGTTCAATCTTCTCCGTAATCTTCTTATTTTTTTACCGTTCTCTACGTGTCTCCTTTGCGGCTAAATAACATTTTTTTTTAAGTTCACGGTTCATGTTTCTAGGAACTTAAAATGTATTGGAAAATTTATATCAGCGTTCGGTCTTTGAGATGTGTAATTTAAATGAAGTTGCTTCATTTTATGGACGTTACAGATTCACGGGTTTATACGACGTTAAATAAAACTGTTGGAAAACTGGTGTCACGTCTACGTTATATTGCAGGATATTAACGAACTTTCTGAGCTGGATCCCAATGAAAATAAACTTTTAAGGGTCATTCTACCACCGCCACTATTAAGTTAAGCTGTTTTGATGGATAAATGTAATATGTATTAAAATATTCGAGTATTGAATAACTAAATAATGTCATATATAAAATTATATACATTGTACAATTGTATCTTACATAATTCTAAAATCATATTACAATTATATTTTGTATAACTTATGAAATTATAAAAGTATTATATAAAATAATATAAAATATTATAAAAATTATATATACAATTGTAAAATTATACATAGTTGTATTACATAATGTCATATATAAAATCAGTAAAAATAACCTTATATTCGGTTTCATATTTTTTTTCAACATAAAAATTCTCTGCAGTACACGAAATTTTTCAGTTCTCATTTATCAGACACAAAAAGTCCAAAAAAATTTTTAATTAATACAAATATGAATATGGATAGTGCACTGATACTAATTAAGAAACTTTTTAGGTTATAAAGTTATCTACCTTTTTCAGATGTTGCTTTTGTGCTGAAGAAAAATATAAAATTTAACCATACTTTTAATTAACGGATAAATTTGTTCATGTCAAAAGTAACGGAAATTTGAGAAGCGTTTATTTTTTTAAAGGCGATAAAAAACGCAGTAACAACCAATGCCCTCTTCTATTCTTTACCGTTTTTGTTCACGTGCTAGCAAATAAATTCCTGTATTTTTCCAAAAATCGTACAAAAAATCTGGTAACGCTGTGTGCAGAACGCATCTCGTGTTCATCAATAATCCAAGTGTGACCAGGTAATGATGTAACAGCAAATATCGACATGTCAGTTCTCAAAAAGTCACGTGACTTAAAGCTATTGTTCGACATTAACGTAGTTTAATTATCTAGGGTTAACTCGGAATACAAATAAATGCTCACCGTAATCGTACAGACGCGTCGCATTCGTAGATTTGTTTGGCGCTTCACTTTTTACCTCGACTTTCGTCAACTGTTTTTCACTTTGTTGACCAAGTTTTTCAGTCGATCATTCGAGAACACGCGACAGGCTCGCGTTGTTCTGTCGGACGGGTAGTAAATTGATTATCGATTCCGAATAAATTCCATCGGCCTCGGGCCCTTCCTCAGTCACGACGTCCTCTTAGCTCAATCGTCCTGGCGCGATGCCGGTCGAGGACTCTCTCCGGACTTCCGCCGGAAATACCGCTCTTTTCCCTTTAGTTAAAGACTCGAAACGGGATTACGTGACGACCAGATGGGTCGAGTGCTTTCGATTAGAACGCGTTACTCGACCGAGCAATTATTCCAAACGGTTGTGCCGGTTAGCTTGCGCGACCGAGCTGTGACATATTCGATAAATCCTCGACCGAAAGCAATTTTTTTAATCCGCGATAGGATACTATCATTGCGAACATTTGTATCCTTCGACCTTCTCAATATTTTATGATTGTGAAAACGTATGTTATTTAAATATTAGTTTCACGTTTAATAAGATGATAATTAAAGGAAATTTGTTTTTTGTTAAAGAAGTTATTGGGGGTTTGATTTGTTAATGTCCTGGTTTTTACAGCAAGTCGATTATTATAAATAAAAATTCAGAACAGTACATTTTTGTCTAGCAAATATTATCCATAGATCAACTTTATTTCTCATACACTGTCGTCTGAATTCCACTCCAAATATGCAGTTTTCTAGCATCGCAGAAGAACCAATTAACCGGCTCGTGTAACGGGTGTCGTTAATTCAGACAATATTTTTAATTGTATCCTTCGAGACATTCGCTGTTGGCGTGAAAACACTGGAAAACGCTGAACATTTTTTCAACGAGTCTCGAAACTGTACGTGTTCTCCCTTGAGCAAAATTTTCGAGCTTATCTCGCGAAAGCGTTACAGCAATTACAAGCTGTGGCTGCAAAGTTTCTGAATACGTATCTCTTCGCGATTTCGCACTATGGATAAAAAGTATTCTTATAAATTAATTGACCTGAATAATTTCACCTGACGTAAAACTGTTGACGCTGTTAACTCTGAAAAATAAAATATCAATGTACAGTGCATAATCTCTTCGATGACGTATATTTAAGTTTGTATAGCGTTTAATTTGTTGTTAATAAGGTGGTTAAGAGATGCACACATTCACTATACTAACAATTTATGTATTTATATATACATTAACACAAATATACATTATTAGATCCTTGCCGAAACTGTCTATATTAGTAAATTTCCCATCATGAGTAATTCATTTCCTCTTTCACGATTTCTCATAATTAGTTAACAATTAATTTATGTATAGAAACCACGTGGTATCACCAATTTCTCTTTTTAAATGCGTGTAATTAAACGTACTCGGCAGGTAACCGAAGTAAACGATGTACGAGAAGATTTCAATTAAAGCTACAATCTTCTGATCGATAAAACAATTAAAGTTTCTTATTAAAGAACAAAAAAAGGAGTGCCGTGAAAATGGCGGAAGGTGATTCGACCGATGAGTCCACGGGGTTTCAAAGATAAATTTCATCGGCCACGCCGACATTTGAGTTTCGAGCACGAACGTAAACAGAAAACTTTTCTTCTTGATCTCGGCAAGTTCCCGGAAAATCTTGAGAGGACGCTGCAAATCGAAAACGATGCGAAAGTAATTAGCTGGGTATTTACGAATTTAACACCGCACTCTCATTCTGATGAGGAAGCAAGAAAATAAAGGGGAAAAAGAACGGAAGAGACGGACACTGAAAAGAAGTGGTAAGACGTACTCTTTCGTTTTAAAACTGCTATCGAGCTGCAAGTCGAGGAGTTAATTAAAGAAACGAAATAAAAGAGAACACCTCGATAAAGAAGTCGGCCACGTCTTTTTTAACCGTTCAAGTGACTAACATCATTTATTATCTAATTGTAACACTTTTTGAAGCTCTTTGTTTCTATTCCACGTATATTCTAATAGACATGTAATACGTATACATACAATTGATACGTAATATACATATGTTGTAATAATATATTGTATAATAATATACACGTATAAATAATAATTAAAATTTTAGAATTAAAATTTTTAAATATTGAAATATTCAAATATTAAAATACAAAAATACTAAAATGTTAGTATTTAAAAAAATATTAATATTAAAATATTAAAATACAGTTTTCAGTAATAGGATAAATTGTACTGAAATACGAAATGCGTTTAAATGCAAGTAAAATGGATGTTACAGCCAACTATTTGTACCAGCACAAATTACAAATTATATAAAAGTATGTGTCACATAAAGCTTCCCGATTTATTTGAAAGTAGTGATGTACCGAATAAAACCACTATGCGGTAAAGTACAGCATGCATGGTTGATAGCATTGAAGCTGAATGCGCTGAACGGTTTCGAATAATGCTGTCAGCTCCGATCCTTGCAAGAAATACGCACATTGTGGAGCATCGTACTGATTCAAAGCACCACTCCAATTTTGAGGATTGAAATGCTGAATATTCGAAGTCTGATGCTTCCTGAATTTACTTGCGATCGTGTGCAAGTCGTACCTGTCGTGATTGCTTAATTCAAATAAATACCTTACCGTTAATTGCTTTCGAATTGACTTCACCGAGCTCCAACTTGTCCGTTTGCTTCTTCCCAGGCATTGAACAATATATTTTCGTCTTATTTTTATATTAATAGAAATTTGAGAGTAGTTTGTTATTACAGTTGGAAGTTGTATTTTATTTTAGTTTAATTTAATGATATTTTGCAGAAAGTTATATACATATGTATGTAATGCAACTATTTAGTAGCAATATATTTAATAATAACATTTTTTTAAATTATATTTATTGAACACTGATTGTGAGAATTTGTAGAGAAATTTTCAATAATTCTTTATTATGCATCTGGAATTTTTTTTTGAAATTTTATTTCAGGTTATATTAATATAATATTATACTTTGTGATTGACTTTTATTTTAATATAATTAGCGTTATTTGATTTTATTTAGCTAGATGCTATTTAGCTAGACGCTATTTAGTTAGCTGATTTTTAGCTAGACACCATTTAGCTAGATGATAATTAGCTAGACGCTATTTAAGTAGATGATATTTATCTAGACGCTATTTAGCTAGATGATAATTAGCTAGACGCTATTTAACTAGATGATATTTATCTAGATGCTATTTACCTAGCTAAATTTTTAAATTCTTAAGTTCAAATATTTACAAATTTTCAAATCTGAAAATTTCAAAATTCATAACCTTCCAAATATGAGTTTAAATATATTTGACTATTATAAAATACAATAAAGAAGCAAAAAAACCTTAAATGAATTATTGTTTATTTAATTTTTTATTGAATATATTATTAAAAATTTATGCTCCTCATCAAGAATAAAGTTGTACCTGTACTCGGAACTATTACTACATCATCACATCGTCATATCACAATTTCTCTTATTTGATACGAGTTTCGGAATTCTACAGGTATATCCTTTCCCTAATTCCTACATATGCAGTTGCTAATTCCTGCATACTGCGATCTTGCGTTACTACTTCAATATCAAATATTTGATATTTATTCAGTGGATGTAATTTGTGCGTTGGTATTTGATCAAACTTACTTAGCCTAATCCAGTATCTGGCATATAGTAACTACATTACTTAACTTTATCATATTCACCGTTATTTTAACATCAATACTTTATTGCATTTACTTCATTGCTGATGAACTTTATTGCACTTCTGATAACTTCTAGATGAGTAAATTAAACTTCATTAATTTTTTTGTTTTTTTCACGATAGTAACAAATTGCTATGTATATGTTATCAACGTATTTAGTAATAATTTTACATGACCTAAGATTTTCCATATATGACATAACTATAGCCATAAAAGTGAAATTTTCATACGTGGTCCTAATTCGACGACCAGGGACTGTTTAGCAAATTTCAATATTGTAAGATTATAATTGCACGAAATTTCAATGTTATAAGATTATGAATAATAGTCACTCCGTTAAATGAACTTTGACAAATAAATTAATAGAAATAATTTATGATACGCAGTGACATTTAATACCTTGTATAATTATAATACCTGGTAGTTACACAGGCTGATTAATGCAGGGTTCAGATACTAATAAGGGGTATTGAATTACGTCGATAGTGATTACGAATAATAATCACATTCTGACGTTCATAGATGTACGCGGAAATATTTATCGCTAATTAACTATGACATTATGCAAACAGAATTAATTATTTACTTCAGCTAATGATTGGTCACCACATGATACACATACATCTTTAGACCGATAATCGGATTTGATAGATAAATTCTGGTTTAAACATATAATAACTAAAGAGTAAATAATTAATCTTATACTTTACCATTTAAAGTAAATCTGAATTTTCTCCGAAAATTTATACACGAAATAGCTATTCTATTTTCTATCTATTTAATTTTAAATTATTTATATTTGTTGTTGTAACAAAATGAGCAATATTATCAAACTGTAAGTGCATAAGCAATATCAAATTGTAAGTGCATGGAAAAATAAATGTTTTTGGGAAAACAAGGAAAAACAATGAAAGGAATGAAATAAACAATTAAAAATTCTCTTTGTATATTACAACTCGATATTTGTGTAAATTCATCATTTTGTTAATATCAAATTTTTGTAGCTGAAATGTTTTGCAAAAATACTGAAGCAAAATACCAAATCAACGAAGTCTTTTCAAACGCTTTAAATTTGTCGCCAAATTCGAAGAAATAAAGTAACTGGAACTGTTCCAAATTCTGAATGCAGAAAACGTTTTAAAAGAATACCTGTATCACGAAACTTTTAAATACACCTGAATCACCGCGATAATATTCAAGCGCGTGAAATTTGGCGCGAAATTCAAAACGCTCATCCGAGTAGACAGAATTCCAATCAACGCACAAATTAATTTGCTTGCAATATTCAGTAATAATTTTGCTTGAATTTTCTTGCTTTTAATTTTCGTTAAAATTTTCTTTCTTTAAATTTTATTCTTGCCAGTGTTTTCTTCAAAGTCCGTTTTATTTCGTCCCCAAACTGTTTTGTAGCGTTAAAGATATCGCTAACTGTAATTTGCAGGCGAGCACCTAGAATTAAGTGCATTTATCTCGAGATTAAAATCAAAACTAGCAACAAGGATGATAAAATTTAAGGACGGAGTAGCTGATAAGAGGAAATAAGACCGTGCCGTTCATTATGTAAGGGATCACACCCGCTTCTTTTTTCTCCGTGAAAGATGTGGCGCGTAATAAACGATTATTTCTGGAACGCAGATTTATTTTGCGCGACAAGAGTAAAATTTAATGGGCATTTTGTTCACCGTTTCGAGAGCATTCCATAGAAACGCCCAAGACGGCTTTCTAATTCGATCGGCAACGTCGCTGTTGAAATTTACGGGCCAGAAGTTTATCTTACCGGTTAATTCCGTTCGCAACGGGTTCTTCCACCCCGTCGATACCCTTATTCCAAGTTTCGTGTCCCGGTTACTGCGAATCTCGGACTCGGACAATGCCGATGGGGATAAAATGAACGACCCCTCTTCTGCAGCTTTAATTCACCTCTGCAATTTACTCGTATGTTGAAATAATCGCGCGACAAATGATTCACTTTCCCTTTATACGGATCCTTCGGCGCTGTAAAAAATACAACCCTTTCAGGGATTTGTTCAGGCAAAGCTACCGTATGAATTAATTCCGTTGCTTTTCTTTTTATTATACAAATTTTAGGGATTCGAAGGATTTTAACTAAAATTATCGGTTGAAACATTTATATTTTATTATCTGTTTATTTTTAATTTCAAATTATGTGTGTACGACGGAAATATTTTTTTCACCCTCTGAAAAGATAGAGTGGTGTAAAAAAATTCTTTGAAAGTTTCAGTTGAAAGATTTGAATTTAAAAGGTCGCTCGAAGTAAATAAAAAATATTTTTTTTTCCTCTTGAATTTTTCAAACGAAATTTTGTTGAGCCACTCTAATGAATATATTGTAATATGAAGATAAAATTAAACAATGTGTTTTGGGAAATAATTGTTTGACGATTTTAAAGGTGAATTGGATATAGCTTGTGATATCAACTGTTGGTTGATTTCGAGGAAAATGTAGGGAAATTTACATATGTGATTATTGTCAAATTAAACCAATTAAGATCGTGATGTTATCTCTGACACTTATGTCATTAAAACTTTTGAAGTGAAACTTCTGTGGAAGCAATTCAGGACGGTAGCGTTGTAGTCGACCTGATGAGATTATCAAAGGATGCCAATGAAAAACATAAGCAGATTAGGTGATTCTGTAATCTGTAAAAGTTAAATACTTCTCACGTCAGTATTCTCAGGTTCTAAAATTTTTGCATTTTGAAATTTTGAAATTTTGAAATATACTTATTTATAGATTAACAAATTTATAAATTTAAGAATGTATAGGTCTATAAATTTACCAATTTGCAAATTCAAAAATTTGCAAGTTTACAAATTTAGGAACTTAGAAACTTCAAATTTATAATTTTTTTCTCGAGTTTCAAAATCCCCACAAATACGCAAATTCCAAAATTCCCAAATACTAATTTCTAAATTTAGAAATCGAGATTCAAAGTTGCAAAATTTCCACAAAATCGAAACATCCGAATTTTCCAAGTTGCAATTTAGCAAATTTAAAAATCAGTAAATCCCCAAATTTTCAAATTTCCAACGCTAACTAAAGTCGTAATTATCGTATATTTTTAAGAAGAAATCTTATGAGTATAATAATTTAGCTACTCAACCGTAGAATGCAATTGTTCGTTTCGCAACGTTAAAATCGAGACTCTGTAACGACGCCCATCCCTAACTAACCTCTCGACGAATTGATCGATTAAAACGAATTCCTCACGGCATGGTCGCACAGTGCCACAAAACAGGGATTCAAATAATTAAATAAATTCCTAATTTAGTCGACGACAAATTAACAATTAATGATTTCCTTTAACTGGATTTCCTTTAATTAAGAATTACATTTTAATTATTTATTGAATGACTATTAGTCGAAAATTAAAGTTTAATTTTTAATTTAAACTTGCCAAATGAAAAATCGAGAAGTTAATTGTGGACTTTTCTATTAACGATTAATGTTCTATTGATTGAAACTGCTTCTGATTAAAATGAAAAATTTAAATTTTAGTTCGTCTATTTAAAATGTACTTTTATACTAAAAATATAAAAATATATTAAAAATAAATTACTCGTGAACGTGTTACAGGGGACAGAATATTTACTCGTATTTGTTACAAATTACAAATAAATAACAAAGTATTTCCTATAATTAAGTTAAAAATAAATGACGGACAAGTGTGCAGTATGAAGCATTGTTTGCTGAAGGCCATACTTGCAGACTATTTTTCGAAATACCGCGTCGAAATCATATGCACTTTTATTTCGCAGGGTCATTTAAATTTCTTGTATTATTCTCCCTCTGAAAGTAGTTTCTTTACCAGAGTGCCTCTTGTTACACCTTTGTGCTCGCGTGCACGTCTTACTAGAAGACCGTGGGGTGATCAAAGATGGAAAGGGGAAAAACTTACGCGTTTATCGGCACTCGAGAATTTTTCCACGAGTCCGTCCCTGGCGATAAATCGACGACACGGGCGTCGCTTTGGCCGCAAATCCAGCTTTTTGGAAAATTAAACCTCTCTAAATCTCGCCAACCCTCCGGTTGCACCTCCAATGAAAGGACGCCGTAATGTCCCGCACCCCTTACTCCACACCCCCATTCCTTTATATCGGCTATTTATTTGCTACTGGCAGCCTCGGCATTGCTACGTGTCCGTATACGTGTGCGCAGCCCACGTGTATGCATGTATATTTATTGGAATCGAGTGGAGAATCTGCTAAGAACGAACTGATATTTCTCTACGGCAAAGGAGAAATCGGAAAGGTGTAAAGAAATGAGAATTACCATAACTTGCTTGCCATATCTCAGAAATTACGTCTCGACGGCGACGTGCAATGTGTGTTCGCTACACTTGGGATTTTTTTATTAAGAACGTGTGTAGGGCAGCTTATTATTTTTAGTTTCGAGAAATCAGTTGCCATTTTAGATGATTGCGAATTTTCAAGAGTTTTGCATGTTTACTTCCAAAGGCAATTTATTGGTTTTCAAATTTTTTAATATACTGATTACCAGATTTTTGGGTGTTGAGCTTGTGAATTTTGAGATTTCGAAATTCTCAAATTTACGACTTTCTAGAGTTTTTAATTTTTTAATTCTTAAACTATTGAATTGCCAAATTCAAAAATTTCCAGACTTAAAAATTTACAAACTTACAGATTCCTAACTATATAAATTTCCAATATTTCAAATTCCTATATTTTGTAATTTCGAAATTTCCAAACTCTTAAATTCTCAATTTAATTTTCAAATTTTGAAACTTCGGAATTCTTAAATATTTAATTCTGGAAATTCTAAAATTCCCAAACTCAAACTCTCAAGTTCTGAAATTCTAAAATACGAGCTATGCTTATTATCCTTTATGTTCAATTTAAGTTTTCCTAATATTTTTCATAACTTTGTCAATTGCACTTTTTTCAATTTCATCCAGCTTATCCTTTCACTCGAGGGAAACAGTAATTTCGCCGTTAAGCGAATATTGAAAAAAAGCACGGTGAGGAAGGGTAAGTAAAGAGCACTTCAAAGAGTACATCGTTCCCTTTCACTCATTATGAGATATTTGTTAATTACTTGAACGCTAAAAAGGGCGTAAATCGTATTTCTGTGCTTCATTAATTTCCCCTAAATTATTACGTTTCTCCTTATTGTGTCATTTTACTTTCTATACTTTAGTATTTTAATTAGAATTCTCGAATTCCTCTTTAAAATTTTCGATCTCCAAATTTAAAAATTCCCAAATTCATAAATTTTCAAATTTTCAATCCCCAAATATAAAAATTTTCAAATTCCGTAACTTACAGGTTTTGCACCCCCAAATTAAAAAATTCCTAAATTCCTAAATCTTCAATCCAAAATTTAAAAAATTCCCAAATTCCTAAATTTTCAACCCCCAAATCTAAAGATTTTAAAATTCCGCAACTTTCAAATTTTTAACCCCCAAATCTAGAAATTCTCAAATTGAGCGACCTGTTAAATTAAAATTTCTCAGCTCAAATTTTCAGAGGATTTGCTTTTACATGATATACTAACTTTTTAGAGAATGAGAGTGAAAAACACTATGAAATAATTAAAAATTATGAAACAATTTTTGTCGTATTCAATTCAATTCCTAAAATTCACTAGAAAGATTCTTTAGTTCTCAAGAAACACAGACTCGAAGTTTTCGTACGTGGTCCTAATTCGATGGCCAGGAACTGTAGAATAACTCCATAAAAATAAAAAAATAACGTTTCCATATTTTTTCCTATAAATTATGTATTTTTCTTTGCCAAGGGAATCGCTGTTTTATTAATACGCACGGTAGCAGTTTTTCCGATTTGATGTCGAATAGACAAACAAGTTACGCAAAACGCTTGTGCCTTGTTGCAGACGTCAAAAAGACAATCAATTGCAGTCGTTTGCACACGCGGTTTTTATTTACCTACATCGTTATACTTGTGTGAATGTCGACAACCTGTCACAGTTTACGTAGCTGTTGTTTTTTTTTTTACTGTTTTCTGCCTTTCGAAATCTGTTTAACAATTCCGTTCTATAACAACTTGTTATGATACGAGTACCAAATCATTCCAGGAAATCAGTTATCTATTCCAGAGGAGATTTCCGTCTTCTCGAACATTTAACAATTTTTCTGTGAAAATTAAAAATGAGAGATTTTTTAATTATTGGTTAATAATAGAATTGAAAAGACAAATGAAAGATTTTGAATTAAAGAGAGACTTTAAAATTCGCTCATTTTTAATTATTATTTAAAAAGAGAAATAAATATTATAAATAATATTATTTTCAAATATTGAATTATTATTTAAATTTAGTGTTTTCGTTTTTCTTACATGTTTAAATTTGTGTATTAAAACATATTTTTTTCTATATCAAATTTTGTATGTCATAACGTACTGTTTTACATATCACATTTTATGTATAACAACATATTATTTGGTACATCAAATTTTGTATATGATAACACATTGTGTTGTACATGAAGTTTTGTATATAATAACATACAGTTTTAGAGAGGAAAATACAAGGAAAGTACGTGCAAGTATGAAATAAGGCCGAACGTTGAAAAATGAAAGAAAAATGGAGAAAAATTGAAAATGGATAAGTGTAGTATGTTACATATTGGTTTAAGGATAGGATCTTGAATTACGGAAAGTCAGCGAGGAAAATAGAAGAAAATCGTCTCTACTTGATATAAGCTACACGCTTCTTTAATAACTTACTTCGTCGCAGTATCGCATTTCATTTATGTGCTCAAACATTTATTGTCCAATAAACCACTTCCGGATATCATGTGACCGGCTAAAAGTGAGCGGCCTGTAAAGTTAAGAACTCGAAATAAGAAAAGGCGAAGGAAAAAGGCTTAAGTACTGATATCAACGCGAAGAAAATATGGGTTTCCGAGCAATTTGAAAATATAGGGGTTTAGATTGTGGAAATTTTAGGATTTTGGAAATATGGAAATTTGAAAAATTGAAAAATTGAAAAATTGAAAAATTGAAAAATTGAAAAATTCTAAAATTCCAAAATTCCAAAATTCCAGAATTACGCAATTTCACAATTCTAAAATTCCAAATTACAGAAAATCAGAATTCCAAAATTCTAAAATTCCAAATTACAGAAAATCAGAATTCTAAAATTCTAAAATTCCAAATTACAGAAAATCAGAATTTCAAAATTCTAAAATTCCAAATTACAGAAAATCAGAATTCCAAAATTCTAAAATTCCAGATTACAGAAAATCAGAATTCCAGAATTCCAAAATTCCTGAAGCTCAGAATTCCAAAATTAAAAAATTTCCAAATTCCAAAATTCTGGAAGTTCAGAATTCCAGAATTCCAAAATAATAAAATTCCAGAATTCCAAAATCCCAGAATTTTCAGTCTAAAATTCCAAAATTAAAAAATTTCAGAATTCCAATACTCGAATATTCTATTACTCCAGAATTCCCAATTTTCAAAATTCTAAAATTGCAACATCCCAATTTTCCAAATCTCAAAACTATAAAATATATCTTGTAACACCAGAATTAAAAAATTCGATAACCCAAAATAAAATAACTGATAGAAAACGTTAGTTGCATCAATATTTTTCTCCATATCTCTAAAAAATTTCATTATTTCGACTTATGACCGTTTCGAATAATTGCAAATGCCATTTCAATCTTGTCACATTTAAAACGTCGATGTACCTATATTTCTCGCAATTTGAATACTACATCAATATTGTAATACGAATGTAGTCCATTTGGTATATCATCAAATTTGCTCAAAATCGCGTTATTTCATCTATCACAGCCAGTGCGTGGTATACGTTCGCACGAAAAATAGATGTCACATATGAAATTTTCATTTGCAATTCCAACCTCGTTACAATTTAAAGTGGCTCCATTCGTCAGATAATGCAATCATAAAAATATTCATCCACTGAAACGTGTATTCTGAATATAACAGAGAAAGTACCTACTTAAACGGTACGTTAGCATTCAGGTTCATTACGAAAATTTTTCAATACAATTTCAACCTCTTTCAGATATATAAAAACAAATTTTATTCCTTCGTTCTATCAAACGAGTTTTCCGAGGATTTTATTATTAATTTTCTGTGAAGTATGCAAGTTAAATTTTAATAGATAAGAGAAAGAATGTGAGTTTAAATTTTTGGAATAATATTTGGTTGAAAATATGTTTTAAATACAGTATGATAAATAATATCAAATAGAGTAGTATAATTTTTGGATGTATGTGTTGTGTTCATACAAACACGTATTCTGCGATTCTCGTAAGTAGATAGGTGAACAAATATACATATAATTTTCATAAATATATACCATTTGTAAAATTTAAATATTTACAAAATTATAAAATTTCCAATTTTTCATATTCTCAAATTCTACAACTCAAATTCTACAGTTCTCAAATTCTACAACTCTCAAATTCTATAACTCAAATTTTACAATTCTCAAATTCTATAACTCAAATTTTACAATTCTCAAATTCTACAACTCTCAAATTCTATAAATCTCAAATTTTACAATTCTCAAATTCTACAATTCTCAAATTCTACAAATCTCAAATTCTATAGTTCTCAAATTCTACAATTATCAAATTCTACAATTCTCAAATTCTACAGTTCTCAAATTCTACAATTCTCAAATTCTATAATTCCTAAGTTCTAAAGTACTAAAATTGTAAAATTCTAAAATGCTTCTCAAATGTTTTGAAATTTGATACTCCATAAAGTATCTGAGCGAAGAAATAATATACATACACATATGTACATATTCATAAAATAACATTATACTATTTAACATACTGTACTTGTATTATAATATATAATTATTATAATTATTGTACTTGTAATATATTAAGTATAATTAAATATGTAGTTAAATATAATAAAATCTATATTATAAATACAATATATTATACATATGCATACGTACAATACGGATATGTGTAGATACATATATGTGTGTGTGTGTACATGTGTTTATTTGTATTTGTATTTTACTTGAATATTCTAACAGATATTTTCTCATAATCAACAAACGAGAAAATAAATAATCAATATCTGAACATCATCAGTATACAATTAAATATCAATAGAATATCGATAAAATGTCCATAATCGATATCCGCATCTGTGCTCCGAGAGCGAATCAGACGATCATAGCACTCCAATTACCTCGGAATACGAATTACACAGAAAACGAACGATTCTTCGCAGCGTATTAATCGAATCACGTGACATGCACGTTCCTTCGAATTCAATCACACGGTTGCATTAAAAAAAATGTTGATACATCCGAATAACGATCGAATTCGAAAGAACACATGTATCGAGCAGCAGAGAGTAAAACGTTCGAATTAAACGGAACGCCGACAAAAATAATCGGAACAAAGCATGATGAAAATAACCGGAAAGCATGACGCAAGTAACCGGTAATCGTCCGGTTGTTTTAATAAATTAATTTTATCGGTAATTGTCGCCGTTTTCTCCGATAAACAACCGACTGACGATTACACCGCGAATGGCGTCGGTGTGCAAATAACCGTCGTAAAAAAGTATCCCGGTGAAAGTGAACGAAAAAAAAGAGAGGGAACGAGAGCAAACGGAAGAATTTGTTTATGCTAATCGGAGGCCGCGGCGATCGCATTTTAATCAGTCGTCGATTGTGAACGGGGCCAATCTATGAGAGAGAACGCGGATTCGTTGGTCGAGCTTTGCATTTTCGACGTGCCAGCTTGATTGCTTCCGAATACGCGATGCTGCAGAGATCAACGCTTTGGTTGCTCGTTGCACTCACGGTTAAGTATTATTACTGTTAAGCCTCGTTATAAGCGAAAATGATCGACACCGGCGGAAAAATTATCCCTAGAAATGGAAAACCTAACCTAACTGGAGACACGAAGGAGAAAGATGTCCTCTATACTTTCAAATTTATGAACTCACAAAAATCAAATTTTTAATAAATTATACTAATTTATTGTAAATAATTATCTACCACCACAGTTCTTGTACTTTGTGGTATTAGATGTTTATTATCCAATAATATTCAAAAAGGTTTAATTATACTCTACTTTCAAAATAAAAGTTAAAGAATAACAAGTAATTTTGTTCCAGTGAAAATATATTAAAAAAATATTAGATAAAAATGAATGATAAAATGAATTATGTGGATTGAGACCAAAAATTGAAATTAACATTCTTGCCTTTTTCTCAAATAAACTTGTTATAATAAAATTGTAATTTATCAAAATATAGTTTTTGTCTAAAAATTATCAGATATGTGTTTGGACTAAAAGATATTAATTGTTTTGAAATATTTTTATTTATTTCAACTCGCACTGTTTTAGTATTTGTTATATGTTGTGTCTTAGGATTCTCCTGGCATTGTCCTAGTGTTCTACTATTGTCCTAGTATTATTTTAGTTATTGTCCTCTTGTATGTTACATAACCTTAATCTTCTATTTTAGATAATTTTATAGCTTTTAAGTCTATATCTTCTGTTTTAGTATTTGTTGTATATTATCTTGGTATATGTTATTATCCTGGTATTGTCCCAATATTGTCCTGGTATTATTCTAGTATTGTCCTAGTATTATTCTAGTTATACTCTCATACGTTACATAACCTATATCTTATATTTCAATATTTGTCATATGTTATTCTCTTAGTATATGTTATGCTACTGTTCTGGTATTGTCCTAATATTGTCCCAATATTGTCCTAGCAATATCCTAATATTGTCCTAGTATTATTCTACTTATTATTTTCTTATATGTCACATAACCTATATAATATATTTCAGTATTTGTCATATGTCATTGTCTTGTTATATGTTATACTACTGTTCTAGTATTGTCCTAATAATGTTCTAGTGTTGTCCTACTATTATCCTAGTATTGTCCCAGTATTATTCTACTTATTATCCTCTTACATGTCACATAACCTATATCTTAAATATATTAATCATTTTATTGACATAACTAAGTACATTGTGATCCACAGAAACGTTAAGAAATTAAAAAATAGATTTTAAAAATGGAAAAGAGTATTTTTAATTACACATACAACTTTATTTAAAAACTACCTCAGTTACAACTAAAGAAAACAAGAAATTGGTACAATTTACGAGGTTTTCGTATTCGAAGATTACAGAAGTAATACCCAACTCAGTTCAGTGGAATGGTCCTAATATATAACATTAAAATACGACGTAAAGAAAGAAAAGCGTAGTTGAGACGCGAAAATCGTAAATTCCCAGGATTCATTTCAATGTATAAAATTATTTTCGCATTACTCCCGTTGTTTCTATCTCAAGGATGCATTTGGCGCAGCCGGGAAAGCGAGGATCTCTCGATTAGGTCGAGGTTGAAAGAGATAAACATATAGAAGGTAGAAGCGAAAGGGATAAAGTAAGGAAAAAAGGATATCTGGAAAATTGGACTTGGCTTTTCCGTAAGAGAGAGGAAACGCGACGATTCTAAGGCGAATTGGAGTCACCATTATCTGATCTGGACACCCGTGTAAATCCACGCAATCAAAAGATGACCATCTAAACAGCCTAGATCTCGTGAAAAACCCTTTTAACTGGCAGAGAAACTATTGACTCGATTTTTTGTTGCTCCTTGTTACGATTTTAAAACACTGGTGCTATGCTACAATTTTTCAATTCTACAATTATTAAATTATACAATTCTGAAATTCCACAATTCTCAAATTCTAAATTCTAAATTCTATATTTTCAAAATCTAAATTTTTAAATTCCAAAATTCCAAATTTCCAAAATTCCAAATTTCTAAAAATTCTAAAATTCTAAAATTCTAAAATTCTAAAATTCTAAAATTCCATTATTCTAAATTTCTAAAATTCTAAAATTCTAAAATTCCAAAATTCCAAATTTCCAAAATTCCAAATTTCCAAAATTCCAAAATTCCAAAATTCCAAAATTCCAAAATTCCAAAATTCCAAAATTCTAAAATTCCAAATTTCTAAAATTCTAAAATTCTAAAATTCCAAAGTTCTAATGTCCTAAAATTGTAAAATTCTAAATTTCTTTTTAAATGTTCTGAAATTTATATATAATTACATCTTTGGTCAGTTTTTTACATTAACTTTTTAATTAATTATATGACTAATTCAATGCCAATTTTGTAGTAAATTCTTTCATGAATTTTTTAATAAATGTTTTGGTCAACATTTTAATTGAGTTTTTAATCAATTCCTTAATGAATTTTTCAATTCATTTTTCATCAATTTTTAACGAATTTTTGTATCAGTTCTCTAATAAATTTTTAAACTAATTCTTTAATGAATTATTCAATTCGTTAATCGATTCTCTGATTAATCTTTAATGAATTTTTTCATCAATTTTTTAAACAAATTGTGCTTCCATAACTTTATTTGCATAAGCGATTTTAACAATCGAAAATGCGCGTGTTGAATGTTTAAATATTTCTCTTTAAAATGAATTTTGTTGGGCTATTCGATTAAACGTGTTGCACAACCCCAATTTCAAGAGCTGTTATCGTCCCTTGAACGTGGATAATAGCCAATAAAAAAATACGTGATGAACATTTTTCAGAGTTTTACAACGTTTAATAGTTTCATAAAAACTTGATAAATATTCATTTATTTATTTAATGGCAGTGCTTTTTACTTGTCAAAATTATCGAACCTGTTTATATTTATTGCATTAATTATTTTTGTCAATTTTAAGAGAGGCCATAAAACCAATTTAAATACTAAATTTTTAAAAATTGCATTTTGTTACTAAAATTGTGTCACATATATTTGTAATGTGTATTATTTGATAACATATTACGTTACTTATATACATGTGCAATTATATATACAATGAATTTATAGAAGTTCTATAAATTCATCACGTATGAAAAGAAACGTAAAACTGCAAGAATCACAGATTCCATGAAACGTCCTCTCGTCAAAGCACGATTCAGCATCGAAATAAAAAAACCCGCGTGTACGCAAGGTACAACGTTAATTTAATAGCCGTGAAAGATCAAATGCTATGAAAAAAGAATAATTGTTTTTGCATTTGACTCCGAACACCCCAGAACGAACAGATACAACGAGCACTAACTCGCCTCTCTGCGTTTGGACATTCGCTTCAAACTAGATTTTCGTTAGGAATTTCAATTGCATCCATTCGCGAACGAATAAACGATGACAGTCCGCAAACCGTGCTGTCACACGTCCATGTGATATGTTATTTTTTTTTTCGCTCTTCAAAGTTACAAACAGAATATCAGGTACACGCGAGAGCGAATGCATGTAGAACGCATGACGATAACAAACGAGCGCGTGTAAGTCATCAACCGCTCTGAGGTCGCGTCTAATTAGGTACGAACCGCTAATTAATATTCGATTTACAAATATCGGGACTCGATACGGGCACGAAAATAATTTCTAGATGGTTAATTAGCGATCGCAGTGGCCCTCGGTCGTATCCCCGATATACGAAAATGAAATTGTATCGAGGAGTCGATAATTATTTCCTGTTCCTTGCATGGATTAATTAAGAATCGGATGACCAAAACGCAGGTATAACAAGTGACACTCTGACAAAGAAACTACTTTTAATTTATATGTATTTGATAGATTATGAATAGGTTTTTAAGCGACCTCTTACAGAAAAATTTCATACTACTATGCAACCCAATGAAACAACTTTGTAACTAATATTTTATTCAACTTATCATGATCTTATTACACATATAATTTTATAGTATTTTATAAAGGAGATAGCAGTGGAAAGTTTTGAGGATAATGTACTAAAACCTCTTTTATAAACCACTATTAAAGTTTACCTTAAACTTATAAAGCACATAAGATTAGCAACATTGTATGAAATCAGTATATAATTTTTTTCATGCAACCTACCAACTGTAAGCTATATTAAAAAAGTTTGATAATATTAGTTGTTATGTTAAAATGTGTAATATTATCAACTTCTTATTCAGTAATTACATTTGCCTTGGAGTTCAAGTCACTTATCTCTTGAGTTTGCAGCAAAAAAATGAAATATCATTTACCTGCTTTGATAAACTTTTTAAACAGATATTCATTAACACACAATTAGTCACTCATATTAATACTAATGCATAAAACTCATTAATGGTAATTCATAATTGGCAAACATTACCTGTTTCTGATATCTCAGTGGAGATTAATAAATTTAACCATTGGTTGATATCGGTGCAAACAATAGCATAAAGTTATATAAACTTTTGTAAACAGAAACTTGCTAATACATAATATACTCACTAAGTGTAGACTACTCACTAGTACTAATACTAACACATAATTGGGAAAGATTTCCTATTTCTGATGTTTCAATGAAGAAATACATTTATCTACTGATTGGTATCGATGCTAGTAATACCATAAAGTTTGATAAATTTTTTAAACAGAAAATCATTAATGCCAATACTAATGCATAAAACTCACAAATCCTAATACATAATTGCAAAAGATTTCCTGTATCTGGTATCTCGAGGAGATTAATAGACTTAGCCCATTGGCTGGTATCGGTGCAAATAATTACCTAATGGAGTCACTAATTGGACGAACAAGGACGCGGTTGCTGCTCATGAAGGTCCTTTTGAGTGCATTTACGAAGGTCGAGGGTGGCTCGAAAAGGATCTTCCCATCTCTTTCTATCCTTTCGTCGTTCTCTTTCCTCGACAAGTGTATTATACTGGTCGGGAACAGAGGGAGCTTTGCTCGCTGAAGCTTTGCTAGCTGGCTTTATCATACTTTATCTGCCAAAGCGACACAATTTGAGATCTTCCGTATTTCGCGAGATCGCAATCTCAGTCTTTCATCTCTGCTGTAATATAATGGAACGAAGACGCGTAAATCGGTGTCAAGCGTAAATTCTCGATTTATGAGCAGGCGTTGGGAAAATCGTTCACAGATTTCCTCCTCCGTGGACACCATGAAAGGAAAAATCGTACAGACGCTTTCAAATTTTAACGTAAATAATGTTTAAGTCGTAGGAAAAATATGATTGATTATTTCATTGGAAACTTTGATTATAAGTTTAAGTTAGGTTTATTGTTGTTTAGTAAATGTAATATAGTTCAATAAGTGATTTTGATTAATACCAATTTTATTTTTGGAACTTCATTTTTTAATAAAACTGACAT
Source organism: Megachile ligniseca (assembly GCA_945859555.1). Lineage (NCBI taxonomy): Eukaryota > Metazoa > Arthropoda > Insecta > Hymenoptera > Megachilidae > Megachile > Megachile ligniseca. The sequence continues at coordinate 7,449,626 of OX243792.1, forward strand.
ATGCTGAATGTTTGATATTATAGGAAAAAAATTGAAAACGAAAAGAGTAATAGAAAAATTATTTGTATACATAATTAAACAGATGTGAATTTTAAATATTGTGCAAATGGAAATAATTTTTTATGAGGAATATAAATTAATAGAACATTTTTATGTATCATTGTGTTATATAAGAAAAAGTAAATTTAAGAATTTTTAATATTTAAATTTGCAAATTTATAGAATGGTAAATACCAAAATACAAGTATAATAAATTAATCAACTCGTATTTTGAAACAAATAAAAATAACGTTATTTATTAACTTCTTAATAAACATGTTTCTAATATATGGACATACGTTCACTACATTGTACGTTTTCTTTCACATCTTTACGCTAACAATATCTCATCCTCCATTTTTCTCGATACCATTTTAACCTAAACGCATCATTCCTATCTTGTGTTATACTCGAATAAACCCAGGCCAATGTGGTTTCTTAAACTATGATTAATCGATAATCGTTTGAATGCACAACAAACCTGAATCAAGTAGGACAAAATTTAAATATAAATAAATACAGATGCATACGTGTGAATGAATACAATTATTTAAGGATTAAAATAAATTTTACAAATACTACTATATTTATATTTTTATAAAATTTGTATTGGGGAACTCAATGGAAAATGCGTACCGATATTCAAAATTTTAAATATACAAATTTAGAAATGTGTGAGTATCAAATTTAGAAGCTTGGTTTTTCAAAAAATGAGAAATTTAGAATTATGGAAATGTAAAAACTATAAAATGTGCAAACTTCAAATTCACAGTGTTATCCTCTCCAAATTATGAATGTTGGAAATTTGTATGATATATGATATATCACATGTGATATGTGACATATGATATCTGATATATGATATATGATATGTGATATGTGATATGTGATATGTGATATGTGATATGTGATATGTGATATGTGATATGTGATATGTGATATGTGATATGTGATATATGATATATGATATGTAATATATGATATGTGATATGTGATATGTGATATATGATATGTGATATCTGATATGTGATATATGATATGTGATATATGATATATGATATGTGATATGTGATATATGATATATGATATATGATATGTGATATATGATATGTGATATATGATATGTGATATATGATATGTGATATATGATATGTGATATATGATATGTGATATATGATATGTGATATATGATATGTGATATATGATATGTGATACATGATATATGATATATGATATGTGATATGTGATATGTGATATGTGATATGTGATATACATAGATCTGTTTATTTGTAACAGGAAGACTTGAGATGTTCAAATGTTCAAACAGTGAAACAAAAGCACAAATTGTAAATTACTGTGGCACTCCGCAACCACCGATCCGCCATATTAATTTTTTCCGCGTCTAGAGCTGAACAGGATATAGGATACTCGTATGAAAACTTTTTTTGCAGCTGTCTCCGCCGGATGTCCCCAGCTTGGGGGCAGATCGAAAGAAAAAGAATTCATTGGTAGTTGCGATCGAGAAGAGCACCCTCCGCTATTTGAACTTTTCTAAACGTTGAAACGTACACAAGCATATCAATGTTACAGCTCGTTTCATCAAAGTTGCAAACTCGCATTAGGCTTGTCTTTTAATCTTCAGACAGCGGAAGTTGGGTCGTTTGAGTCTCAGCCTTAGATCTGTCTTATATCGCGTTGAAACCGTGACACTTGAGACGCAGTGGTTCTCATTTGCACTAATGAAGGGAAGAGCATCCCTTTGAATAGGTACATTGTTATCTCGACGGAACAGATATCAGCGACCCAATTTTGATAATCTTACAACTTGAACAACTGAACATTTCAAGTATGTTAATAAAATTCGAAATTTTTGAATTTCCGAACTTATGAGGTTGTAAATTTCGTAATTTCGTAATTTTTAGACGTTAAAATTTGTTAGGTTTTTAATTTTCAGTCCTTACAGTTTTTATATTTACCAATTGCCAAATCTTCAAATTTGGAAATTTTTAATTTGCCAAATTTTCAAATTATGACATATTTAATTTGCTAAATTTCCAAATTTTCAAAATACAAAAATTAAAAAATTGCAGATTTCTACATTCCTAAATTACAAATTGTCATGTTACTAAACTTGAGCATTTCCAGTTTCAAAAACACAAAAATAAAAATGTTTGAAAATTTAATATTTCTGTATTCTAAATCCAAATCTCTATCTTTCCATCTGTCCAAGTTTGCTAAATTTGGCATTGTTATACCTTTAAATTCATAAGTCTAAAAGTGTCTAAATTTAGACTTTCAATTTCCAACTGTCCAATTTTCAGATTTCTAAATTGAACATTTCCAAATCATATGATTTAATATTTCCCTTGTTTTAAATTCTTAATTCTCCAACGATCGAAATATCTAGGTTTTTACATTTCAAATAATCAATCTTACAAACCCAATTTCAATTCCAATTTTAATATTTCCACTCTCCTTTACAAACTAAAAAACGTTATTCTTGTTACTGGCTTCTCTTTCACCATCATCAAATCGGACACATAGTTAATTCGAGGAAAAACGAGATGCAGAATATACACGAATTTAATAAACAAGCATATTAATAAGTATACAGAAGAGGTTGCGAAAAGCAGATTTATTTCGCAGGAGGGTAACAAAGCAGAAATTATTAAAGCGTATTTTGCAACGGAAATCATATCCGTTTTGCTATGGTCTGCACGTTTTACGGATATGAATATTATGAAAAATTTCTGAAAAGAACTTCCAGGAACATTGTGTAAAAGTACGAAACAATTTAACATTATGCAACAATTTCAGCTTATTTTAACTGCTGTTGTGTAATAGAACAGTTTGTTATAGTTAGGGGATTAAGCTTAAACAGTTTCCTGTATAATTATTTATATCTAAACAATCTGACGTCTACATATCTGACGTATATATATCTGACGTGCACATATCTAACGTATAAATACAGAACGTGTATTTAAACACGTAATTTCAAATAATCAAATACTGAAATATTGCAACTTTTGATTATCGAATACTCAAATATTCGAATTTCAAATTTCCCAGTATTTAAATATTCAAACATCGAATTTTCGAACACTCAAATATTTTTATTTCAAATGTACAAATACTCAAATGTTCAAATTTCAAATAAACGAATATTTAAATATTAAATTTTGTGAATATCGAGTATTCAAATATTCGATTTACGAATCAATCGATTTAAAATCGTCGAGTCCCAAATCTTCTAACACTAAAATATTAAAATCTGAAATTTTCAAAATACACAAATATTAAAATGTCAAATTTTCGAATACCCGCATATTCGAATTTCAATATTTATTGCTACTAATTTTATCCAGCTAAAATCCTACATATTAAAAACTTGGGAAAATGATGAAATATTTCAAAAGCAGCAACAAACTTCATTTGCAGATTTAGTGGAATTAACTGTATAGTAAATAATTTTACATGTGAACGTTCAGCACGTGGTTAGTTATCCTTGTCCCAGAATTAAAACATTAGGGAGCATGCTTAAATTCGTACACAGTTTCGTACGTTTATCAAAGTGAATACGTAATTTTCCCTAGAGTATAGTATATTCCTAGAAGCGAGTTAGCAGCGTCGATATAACAGCATCGAATTGGCGGTGGAAAGTTTTGATCACTGCATAAAGGACAAACGTTACTTTTGGGAGCAATAAGCACAGTTAATTACTTGTATAGTTCTCGTCGAAATAAAATCGTTGAAATTTAAATTTTATTTTAATGGAGTTCTACATTTTATTTCAAGCACTCAACTATTTCAAAGTTTGAACGTACAAATCTCCGGGTACTAAATCGTAGATTATTAAAATATTAACATTTTACAGCATTATTCGAATATGATATTTTTGAATTTCAAATCATTCAAATGACCGATTTTTATATCTTTACTCATGTATTTGATTCTTTCTTCAAGTATTTAAATGTGTAAGATTCATTTGTTTAAATAATCAAATATTCAAATTTTAAGTGTTCGAATATTCAAGCATTCGAATTTCAAATGTTCGAATTCTCAGATATTCAAATTCCGAATATTCGAATGCTGAAATATTCAAATTTCGAATATTCGAATACTCTATTATTCAAATTTCGAATATTCGAATACTCTATTATTCAAATTTCGAATATTCGAATACTCTATTATTCAAATTTCGAATGTTTGAATACTCTAATATTCAAATTTCGAATGTTCGAATACTCAAATCATAAAATTTCAAAAATTCGATTACTCAAATGTTCAAATTCTAAATAATTGATTACACAAATATTCAAGTATTCAAATGCACTCATATATTCAAATATTCGAATTTCAGTAGTTGAAATACTTCAACATACAAATTTTGAATCCTGAAATGCTTAAATATAAAATAAATTATTCTAAATGATAATAAAATGAATTATCATATAACAAATAATAAAATAAATTATTCCAACAAATAATGAAATCAATTATTAACACAAGTATTAATGTTAATTATTCTAACAAAAAATGAAATTAATTATTTGAATGTATAATAAAATAAATTATACGAGTAAGTAATAAAGTAACTTGCTGAAATAAATCATCAGAAATATCAAATAATTATTATATTAAATCAAATAATTATTATAAAATATGCAAGTAAATAATGTATTCGAACAATCACTACACAAAAAGTTCTTTCAAAATTATTCGAATAAACGTCGACTTCCACATCGAAACAATTGTTAATATATCAGAAAAGTCGTGTATTGTGTTGGATATCTGCTTGTTGCACATACTGTTGAAAAACTGACATGGAAGAAAGCAGCCGATTTATTCATGCCATCGCATTGTAATTCCAAGCTTGCTTTATTGGGCTTTTTCGTAGCCTCTTTCAAGCACAGCGTCGATTCTATGGTAATGCGATTCGTGATTGGTGGTACGCGTATGAATTTCCGTGTAGAAGTATCGATCCGCGTAATAGAGATATTAAATGCAGAAAAAATTGCTTCAGGTAGCAAACTGGAAAATGAATTGCGAGAAACACGTACATATTTGATCAGGAGATAATACAACCAAGTTAAATCAAAGAAATGTTCGAGATAATCGATACTGGAACGAAGAAAACGATTTCTGTACAGTAGATGTTAGGTCGTAGAATGCATATTATAACGAGAGGATTAGAACTCAGTACTAGGTTCTAGCAATTTAACAGTTTTTATTTCTTCATATTTGTAGTTTCACATTACTCTTAGCAGCAATAAGTCCCAAGGAATCATTCTAGCGAGTATTTTTTTATTGTCACATCTGGTTGTGAACCCTTAGCAGTAGAGTCTTTTGTTTGCAGTTTTCTATACATGTCAAGATGTTGTAAAATGAGATTCGACGCAGTGTGATAAAATGCGTAGTAGTTCAACACAATGTGATAAGACAAGTAGTGATTTGAAGCAATGTGATACAACGAGAAGCGACTCGATGTAATACAATAAAACGAGAAGCGATTCAATGTAATGCGATAAAACACGCAGCGGTTCAATGGAGTGCGATAAAACTCGTTGTGTTTCAATGGAATGTAATAAAACGCGAAGACATTCAACGAGAGCAAATTTGATATTTTTGGTAATACAACGGACAGTGATATAACGAATGGTGATTCGACACGCGGCAATACAATGCGTTGTATTTCGGTGGGAGGAGAGGTATTGCGTCATAATTCGACTTTTGGCAACTCGTCTCACATTAATTCGAATCGTGGTAATTCAAACACTTGGTAATTCGATGCGTGGTAATTCAAACACTTGGTAATTCGATGCGTGATAATTCAAACACTTGGTAATTCCACATTTAGTAATTCAAATTCTGAGTAATTCGACGAGTGATAATTCAAATGCTTGATAATTCGATGCTCAGTAATTCGAATGCTTGGTAAATTGACATATAACAATTCAAATTTTGAGTAATTCGTCGCGTGGTAATTCGAATACTTTGTAATTCGAGGCGTGGTAATTCAAACACTTGGTAATTCGATGCGTGATAATTCAAACACTTGGTAATTCGACATTTAGTAATTCAAATTCTGAGTAATTCGACGAGTGATAATTCAAATGCTTGATAATTCCATGCTCAGTAATTCGAATGCTTGGTAAATCGACATATAACAATTCAAATTTTGAGTAATTCGTCGCGTGGTAATTCGAATACTTTGTAATTCTAGGCGTGGTAATTCAAACACTTGGTAATTCGATGCGTGATAATTCGAATGCTTGGTAATTCGATGCTCAATAATTCGAATGTTTGGTAATTCGATGCTCAATAATTCGAATGCTTGGTAATTCGAAGCGTGGTAATTCAAGCACTTGATAATCCACACGTTGTAATTCGACGAGTGATAATTCAAATGCTTGATAATTCGATGCGCAGTAATTCGAATGCTTGGTAATTCGAACGCTTGGTAATTCGTCTGGTAATAATTTAAACACCCGGTAATTCGAATCATAGTAATTCAAACACAGTAAATCAATGCGTTACAATTCAAAAGCTTGGTAATTCGACACGTGATACGTCAAACACGTGATAATTTAACTCGTGATAATACAAACACTTGAAAATTCAACTCGTGGTAATACAAACACTTGATAATTCAACTCGTGGTAATACAAATACTTGGTAATTCGTCACGTGATAATTTGAAGCGTAATTCAAGTACTTACGAATATCTACCGTACTGCAATCGAATAAAAAACCGCGAAGAAAAATTGTTCCCGCAATAAAGTATCAATTAAAGATCCGTGAATTTAATTTCGTCAGAATATTTCTCGATCGCGAAATAACCGAAAGCTGTTATTTCTGTATTAAAAATCGGTCACGCAAGGGGAGCAAGAATCGACATAGTGGTAAATCGAAAGTGCTGATAAAAAGGACAATCGACGAAATTAAATGGAAACCGAATGAAATGGAGAGAAGAGATCGAGTTATGATAAAGCGAAACGATGTGAAGGAAACAACGGGGAACGCGGTGCTGTTATGAAAGATCAAAGTGAGACATGCCGGGATAGGTACGACGAAACGGTAGGTGTGGAAAACTGATGGAATGGAATAGTAGTAAATAAGCAAGTATAAGGTGCGATAGTAGCGAGGAAACGCGTGATTTCTTTTGAGATAGGGCCGGCAATAATCGTTCAGAGGATATCATTTTTAGTACTGTTGTTACGGTAAGTGTGGTTCATGAATGGAAAGTAGTACCCTGGGACTGTAATGGTTTGAACGGATTAAAGGACACGTTGTTGGAATTGTGAATCACTGTAAGGTCGTTGGGTGAAACGACGATCAAATTTGAAATTGATTTGCATGGTAAAAACAGTGAAGAATCGAGAAAAAATAATAGAATAACTGATCCTCATAAAGTAAGATTGGATAAAATAGTAGGATCTTTTTTTTAAATACTATTTTGTGTATTGTTTTAATATTCTAGTATTTGGATGTGTGTAAAATAATCTTTAAAATTTGTTTTAACATATTTCGCAGCTAATTCAGTAAATTTAAGCGTTGAACAAAAATTCAGAAATGAGAAAAAATTGATAAAAAATTTTAGTTGAACACTCTTTTATAATAGTTTAAGGAAAAATTCAGATTTTCAAAATATAAAGTAGCTAAAATGGAAGCTAAATTGTCTGCAGTCGTTTCATACCCCAGTTAAGGGTTAATCGTGTACTAATTTATATTTTTAATGTTCCAAAATCATTTGGTATGCAACGAAGTATAAAAGAGAATCTCTCCTGAGAGAGATTGTAAAAGAAAATGTACGCAAGAAATATCCGTAGAAAATCGGGATTTACAAACAGATCACAACTCATTGGATAATTCAATCTGAACGATTCCGACAAGATACTTTGTCTTTTGTGCAATTCCTTTCAACGCGTAGCTGGATGGTAGCTGGGTAGCTGAGTCACAAGTAAAACCCGAAGGGATAATACCGTTCCCCTTGATATTGAGAGTAACCTTCCGTGAGATCCTTCAGGAGGATTCCTTATCTCTATTGTCTGTCTTCTTCTATTTCTCTGGCTTATCTGTTTATACATCTGACTTGCTATCGTTTGTGAGGAAACTTTGCTCCCAGCTTCCTTTTACTTCTCCTGAGCTTTGATAAGCTTGGAGAAACGTAGAAAAAGTATGACACGGAGATACGAAAATATGACGAACGGGACATATTTAAATGTGAAATTCTTTGAACGTTTTGAAACATTCAAATTAAATAATGGCTATAAAGATAGCGGCTAAAAGTTTCCCTCTCATGGATAATATCATCCGCTCCGTTTTTTTCGGCTTTTTATCATTTCAGTGAACGCTAATGGCTACAAAGCGGATGAAGGGTTTTTTAATATTTCATGTACGAGGTAAGATATTATCGATATATGTTTTGCTTTTTTAATAAAAGTAATGAGGTCAAATAAATGAGTGCAGCGTATGTATGCTTCTGTTGAATGAATTTTTACTTCTGATTTATTTTAATGAAGAAATTAACAAATTTCACTTCACTTGACAGGACTATGTTATAAAATGTATGGAAGGAGCTCGAATATCGTAATTCAAATTCTTGGTAATTCAATACGCGATAATTTAGATACTTGGTATTTCGATATGTGGTAATTCAGATTATTGGTAATTCGATATGTGATAATTCAGATACTTGGTAATTCGATATATGGTAATTCAGATAGTTGGTAATTTGATATATGGTAATTCAGATACTTGGTAATTCGATACGTGGTAATTCGATATGTGATAATTCAGATACTTGGTAATTCGATACGTGGTAATTCAGATACTTGGTAATTCGATATATGCTAATTCAGATAGTTGGTAATTCGATATGTGATAATTCAGATACTTGGTAATTCGATACGTGGTAATTCGGATACTTGGTAATTCGATATGTGATAATTCAGATACTTGGTAATTCGATACGTGGTAATTCAAATCCTTAGCAATTCGACGCGTGGTAATTCAGATATTTGATAATTCGATATGTAGTAATTCAAATTGTGTATAATTCGACGCGTGGTAATTCGACGAGTGATAATTCAAACGCTTGATAATTCGATGCGCAATAATTCCAACGCTTGGTAAATTCGACTCTTAATGATTTAAACTCTTGATAATTCGAATCGTAGTAATTCAAACACGGTAAATCAATGCGTTACAATTCAGAAACTTGGTAATTCGAATGTTTGGTAATTCGACATATAATAATTCAAATTTTGAGTAACTCGTCGCGTGGTAATTCGAATACTTTGTAATTCGAGGCGTGGTAATTCAAACGCTTAGTAATACGATGTAAACAAGATCCTTAACGTATTCCCAAGAAATTGCAGGGCGTTAGGTCAGAGAATCTGGGGAACTAGGGTCTAGGGGAACGCATCATTGCTGCAGTGCAGACAATTGACAGGACTATGCTACAAAATGTATGAAATGAGCTCGATTATCGTCTGGACGTACGTCATGTCAGCAAAGGGACAGAACATTTGTATAAACTTGGTGAGTTTATTCTTTCATGTGTGTACATGTAATAATTTTGAAGATATTTTTAAAACGAATGAATCATTTATGCTAGCCCTTGTTACAAACGTCAGATAATCGACTTAGCAAGAAAATCGAGAGATGAACGGTTGTACGAGTAAAAACACACCAATCATCGATTACAAATTGAAAGGTCAATCGTGTAGTGCACTGGAAGATTACATTCCGTTTCATACCACGAGTCCATGAAAGTGGATGTTCCCGGAAGCAGTCAAAGTATGTCGCATCCGGCGATAAAATTGTCCCGGTGCAGGATCGGGAAAAGGGTTTCCGTTCGTTTTGAACATCGCTTGCCAAGGAAGCTTACATATGTACGCTTACATATAAGGTGTCCCAGCTTTTTACCGTCAGAATTTATCAAAATATTGCCACAAATTTAAATTGGCAAATTTTTACCAAGAAATTCTATATTAACATAGAATTTCGAACATTTTATTAAAATGTTACAAAAGTACAATGGCTTCGGACTACTTTTTCGATACAGTGCGCCCCGGTTTTGTGCGTGAAACTTTACCAGCGTGTTCTATAAGTAATGGTGATAAAAAAATGTTATATAAACGTAGGCTCGAATTTCATATTTTTGAATAAATTTTAATAACGTCTATGTTCGTATAAACATTTCTTCTTATTTTTATTTATGGAATATTATGTGGGCAAAAACTGAAACACACTGTATCGAACAAAATTAATTAAAGTAACTTTTAAAATAAAAAGATTTTAACTATTAAAATCTGGGACACCCGGTATATATCTTTTTCAAGGAAATTTTGCATTATTTTAATCTATGGTTTTTATTGACAAATTTGTCTGATAAATTTCTTCACGTACAGAGTCCTTTATCTCCCTCTCTTTTCACTGAAATTGTCGAAGGACGACAAAAATGGCCTCTTTTCTTCACAAAGAAAAGCTTCTTATCCTTAAAGCACCCGCATCAAGCTGTGTTCAATACCTTTACTGATTTATTTGCTCTTCGACTTTTCGCATTTTTCTGTTTTGTTTGGCGAGTGCAATCATTCCCTTGAGAATGTGATTATTCAATCTGATGAACTGGAATAGATAAAGAAGAAAGAACTAAAATTCAAATTTCGCAGTTTATCAATTGTTTAATTTAGAAACTTCCAAATTCGCCAATAAAAATTTTTAAATACAAAATTGGTAAATTTTCAAATTTAAAAATCTAAAAATTTTGCACCTCGTAAATTTGAAAACTTGAAAATTCTGAAAGTACATATAGTAAAATGTCAATTTCTATTATAAACAATTTAGAAATTGATTAAAATCGTGTTAATATCTTTTACAGAAAATAATTGAAACAATGTAACTATACTTTTCTACGATGATTTTTTGCACGAGATCTAAATTCATTTATTCGTAAACTTTTGATTGCCCCCACCTCTTTTTAAAAATTAAATTATGTAGTCCGAAGTGAGAAGAGTAGTTAATCAGGTTGTATAAGAAGTTGTTTTTAGGTGACATACTGTACATTACTTATTCATTCACTTTGTAATCTACTTTCACATAAATGAAATCTGGTGTTTTATCATAAAATTAATGTCACTATATTACTGTGTTCCACTTACATTCAATTTAGTTCTCATTTAGCTGCGTAATAACTTCGCTTCGTTCTACGTGATGAGTGCAAATTGGATTACATTGCTGTGATATTAATGATTTTGCTTATTAAATGTATACGTAATTCTTAGCGTACGTGAGCTAAGAAATAGTAGAAATATTTCACGTTTAACGTGGAAACTGTTAAATATAAATATGAATTGTTTGGTTATTTATAAGTTTGTGTACATGAACATTTAAGTGTGTGACAATTTCAGAATTTGGGGATTTTGTAATATGAGGGTCAGAAAGTTGAGAAATTTTTGGGTTCTAAGGAATTTTAGAGGTTTGTGAAATTTTTGAAATTTGAGAAATATGAGAAATATGCGAATTTGGAGAAATATGAACAATTTTAGAAATTTTAGAAATTTGAGAAATATGAAAAATTTGTGAAATATGAGAAATTTAAGAAATATGACAAATTTGAAAAATCTATGAATATTGAGGTATTTGTAAAATCAAAGAAACTGTAGGATGTTAAAAAAATTAAGGTTTTTCTGGATTTTCAGAAATATGACAAATTTCAGAAGTTTCAAGAGGTGGAAATATGACGTATGAAGTGGGTAATTTTTCTCAAAGTGACCTAAGCAAGTAATAAAAGCAAGCAATACCTCGACATGTATAGAAAACTGCAAACAAAAGATTCTACTGCTAAGGGTTCACAACCAGATGTGACAATAAAAAAATACTCGCTAGAATGACTCCTTGGGTCTTATTGCTGCTACGGGAAATTTGAAACTACAAATGAAGGAATAAAAAGCCCTTAAATCGCTAGAAACTTGTACTGAGTTCTAATCCTGTTGCTGTAATATGCATTCTACGACCCATTACGTAGTACTATTATAATTCAAACTGAGTCTGCCTATAGATAGAGATTTCAAATATTTTCGTCCACTAACATTTCCGAACGCAAAGAGAGAATCTTGAAATGTCAAAGCATATCCCTTTAAATTGCGAAGAGAGCTTTTATCTCGAGAAAATACAGTTTCCGATATGTCAGACAGGCTGAGCGGTTTCATGCCACATAACGCAACTAAAAACGTAGAATTTGCCGCAAGCAATTTCTTTCCTTTTTTTTTTTCGTCCTCTTGCGAAACTTCGAACGGAAATCTGGATGAAGAGTAAAAGAGTGTTACAAAAAGATGTTCATGAGAAAAATTCTGTACGCTCTTCATGGTACCTCTGGGCGCTTGTCGTATCCTGCAAAAAGGATCAGCCAAATCGAACCGATCTTGTTGCCAGACTAGAATATTACCTTTTATTGTACCAGCTGCTGGCAAGATAATCTCTTGGCGCCCATTTTATCACGCTGCCATTCTTTCCGCAACTTCCTTCTTATCTCCTCTCGAAAGTCGAACTTTAAACTCATCCGCAAAGAAACAAACGGAACCGTAATGGCCCTTTGTGTATTGTTTTGCGTTAATTTCGTTTTCAACTTTTATCGCCGCAGGAATAAGATATTTGACAATTCGATTGGGGGCTGATTTTATGATTGTACACAAATTTTCTTATTCGTTCTTAAATATTGTGAAATTTTTTCGTTGATTTTGTTTAATAATTGCTTAGTTAATATTTGTATATTCTTGTAAGGGTTTTAAAATTATTTTGTCGATGTGGATATACTGCAAGCTTGTATATTTTATAGCTGTATACTACTGCAAAATTGTTTAAGTGGTATTTATATATTGTTTCAATTTTGTCTAATACTTACGTGTTGTAATTTTATTCAATTAGTAGAATATTGTTGTTTCAAAATTATTGCTAAATTCCTACATTTCTAAATTTCTCAATTTCTGAATTCCTAAATTACTATATTCTTAAATTCCTAAATTCACTAAACCCTAAATCTTTGATTTTCTATATTCCTATATTTCTAAATTCTTAATTTCCCAATTTTCTAATTTTTTAATTACCCAATTTGCTAATTTGCTAATTTCTTGATTTCCTAATTTCCTGATTTCCTAATTTCCTAATTTCCTAATTTCCTAAACTACTAAATTCTCAAATTCCTAAACACCTAAATGTCTTAATCTCTAAATTCTTAAATCCCTAAACCCATAAATCCCTAAGTCCCTAAATTCCTAAATTCCAAAATATCTAAATCCTCAAGTCCCTAAAACTCTCATTTCTTATATCTGTAAAATCCCAACATCGCTAAATCCCTAGATTTCTAAATTATTAAATTTCTAAATCCCTAAATTCTTAAGTACCTAAATCCTCAAGTCCCTAGAACTCATAATCCTTAAATCTCTAAAATCCCTAAATCGCTAAATCCCTAGATTTCTAAATCCCTAAATCTCTAAATTCCTAAATGCTCAAGTACCTAAATCTCCCAATTCTTAAATCTCTACAATCCCAAAATCCCTAGATTCCTAAATACTTAAATCTCTAAATCCCTAAATCCCTAGATTCCCAAATTCTTCAATCTCAAAATCCCTAAATCTCTAAATCCTCAAGTGCCTAGATCTCTTAATCTCCTAAATCCGTACATGCTAAAATCCAAAAATTCCAAAACGCCTAAATTCCCCAATTAATCTTTCAACCAATAAATTTCATCGAAATAATAAAAACTCGGCAACAACATACCCAAGATTATTTTTCTGGTTTATTAAAATTCCCATCTATTGTCGAATGAAATTTCAGTCTGAGAAATGTCAGCGTGCTATCGATTAAACCGTTCTGTCTGATCAGATATACGGTTGTTCTACTTGGAACGCCGGACCACTATTCTCCAGGGGAGTTCGCCAGTAATTATTGACACAAAGTTATCGGATATCAGCACTTAAATGGTGGCTCGGTGCCGTGGGTTAACGCATTCCCGTTATTTTGATAATCTTCGCAAGGGCCCGAAGCCATGAAACTCGTGCGCGCTTTAATTCTCTTAAAGGTAACTTGACTCCGGTAAGCAGATATACAGATGCTGCTGCCTTTGAAATTCGTTCCAGACACAATGCCGACGTAATGAAAAATTGAATCAGCGACTTTTAGAAATACTACCAGACTGAAAATACTGGAAGTGGTAAATAGTATTACTGGAAATGTATAATACGGTTGGAGAAATGAAAATAGAATTTTATGAACGTAAATTATTTCTTAGATTTTGCACGATGAATATTAGATGTATTTATGTCTGAAGTATTTTAGAATCTTGAGAAAATATAGATGGATGATATATAGGTAGTAATTGGTCATCGCTCAATTTTCTAATTTCCTAGTTTCCTAATTTCTTAATTCCCTAATTTTCTAGTTTCCTAGTTTCCTAATTTGTTAATTTGCTAATTTCCTAATTTCCTAATTTCCTAATTTCCTAATTTCCTAATTTCCTAATTTCCTAATTTCCTAATTTTCTAGTGTCCTAATTTTCTAGTGTCCTAGTTTCCTAATTTCCTAATTTCCTAATTTCCTAATTTGCTAAATTTTTAAATGTCTAAATGTCTAAATGTCTAAATTTCTAAATTTCTAAATTTCTAAATTTCTAAATTTCTAAATTTCTAAATTTCTAAATTTCTAAATTTCTAAATTCATAATTTATGAAACAACCCATTCTCAATCTGAAAATTTCTAAATTACTAAATTTCTAATTTCTCAAATTTTTAAATCTCTCAAATGTTTATATTCCTACTAAAATGATTAAAGTGTAAATATGAGTCGTGCATTTTGAAAGTAGGGTAAGTCCGCTTTGAAAAAAATGAAGATAATAACAATAGATAAAATTTAATATATCTGTAAACAGACTATAATGAAAATAATTGAAGTTCCCTAACATTTGAGAGATGGTTTGGGTGATTAACTGTATTGGAAAGATGTTTATTTTGAAAGTAGTGCACCTTAGGTTGAAATTATTTTTAGCCGAATATATCCCAATACAATATTGTGAGAAACTAGAAATTATATAATATTGGTGACATAACCTCAATATGTGCGAGGATCTGTAGCTATATCTATGTATCAGTGCTTCTATTATCAGCTTGCAAGTTCTAGTTCAGTTTCAAATAAATACTCCACAAAGTCGACACGGTTCTCATTTTAGTATCGGTGCAACCCCTGAACAATTTCACTATTATTTAAAAATTAATTACAAATCGTGGTTTATTTTATCAAAAAAATATGGCTCGGAATGATTTCAACGGAAATAATTAGAATGTAGCTAAAAGCGAGGTAGGTAACAAGAAAATAAAAATACTTTTCTGGGTAATAACGCTGCTTCATACTCCACATGACATAATGTTATCGCCATAAAAATTTTCGTACCTGGCCAGGGACCGTATAAGCGACCCTATCATTTCTGAAATTAATAGAACTTTTTTATACGCTGTCAAGTATGTTTCATAAAGTTTGAAACTATCCAGCAATATCAGTTTTGGCCGACATGAAATAAGCAATAAATCGAAGTAAAGCAGTTGTAAGCCATCGAGCAGTCGATACCTTCAAAGCGCTTTTAATTCTTTTAATTCCTTCCTAAACCTTTCTTTTATTCTTCCGACAGATTTCCAATAAAGTGAAACCAAGTTTGGTCACATTTACCGGCCATGATTGTTTAAATCTCCTCTCGAATTAACTTTGCAGCGAATGCGAAATTGTGGCGATACGCTCGCGAAAAGACAAATGAGTCGGTTTACGAGGATTCTCAAAGAAACGTATTTCATCGGCGCTCTAATGCCGCTCTTGGATAAGCACCGTTGAAATACATCGAACAAAGTGCGACTTTACTTCAGATCTAAGTTTGTTTAAACAGGGATAAGCGCGTTTTCAGTGCATACGAACGGATGGCTTAGTTAAATACTTTTCGAATTGCACGGATTTAAAGAACGACGGTTATTCGAGGATTTTGTTGTTTAAATGTTAAGTCCTTGAAAATTTCAGTCGATTAAACGGTGTATATTTATTAGGCAATTACTGTTTCACTGTTTAGGTGCTTAAGTAACAATTTATTATTTGTGATTATGTTATTTATGATTTTATTTATTATTTTTTACTAATGATTTGTGTATTAATTTCCTAATTTTCTAATTCACTAGTTTTATAGTTTTCTAATTTGCTAATTTCCCAGTTTCTTAATTTCCTAATTTCCTATTTTCCTATTTTCCTATTTTCCTAATTTCCTAATTTCCTAGCTTTCGAACTTCCTAATTTCCTAATTTGATAGTTTCCTAGTTTCCTAGTTTTCTAATTTGCTCATTTCTTAATTTCCTAATTTCCTAATTTCCTAATTTCCTAATTTCCCAGTTTCTTAATTTCCTAATTTCCTAATCCTCTAATTTCCTAATTTCCTAGCTTTCGAATAATTAATAATTATTAAATATTAGTTACTTATTGATGTACTCGAAAATTGAAAAATTCTGTAAAATTAAAGAGCTAAAGAATGGTAGAATATGAAAGTGAAAAAATTGTAAAATTGACGAATTAGATGTTGGAAAAATTAAAAAATTGAAAGGCTAAATGTTAAGATAGTAAAATTGAATAATTTAAAAATGTAAAAATGATACTTCAAAATTAGATTAATTAAGAACTTGAGGATTAAAGAAATGATGATTTTGTAAATTAAAAATTTGAAAATTTGTACTTAAAAAGATATGTAACAGAACTGTGAAAATGTTTAAATTCCTAAAAATTTATTACAAGTTTTAAAAAGTTTTAAAACGTTGAACTTCTTATATTTATAACTATTTATTGATTGGAAAATATTAATCACACTGTCAATTGAATTCTGACATAAAAATAATGCATGTCCTCGTGTGCACCTTATATGATTTTTCTAATTTAAAGCGTGACCGTTGTCATCAAAACCTCTTTTATGGAATCCATCAATCAATAAGCCAATATTTTCCACTGAAATCCGGTGCACGACAATCTACAAATGAAAAATCTCCCTGCAGGTGACAAACAATAAAATTTCAATATTATTGTATTTTCAGCGTATCTCGGGAATGAAAGCGGAAAACAAAGAAAGAAAGAGATAATGCAACCTCTGCTTTCAAAATGCCAGGAAAAAAAGGCTATACAAAATTCGATTCATATTTGTTCCCACGAGGTTTAATGGTTATGTTCGGAAAAAGAAATGAGTGTACAAATGTGTTCCACTGTTGCATGTCAGATGGGTTTCGAAATAGAAGAGACTGACATGTTGGGACAATGTGAAAGTATTTTTTCACAGTGTTTGTATTTGTTATTTTGGAGTTTGACGTTCGATCGAGGTAGCAGAAAATTGTATTTTGCATATTTTTAACACATTGTCACATCGAAGCAGTTGAAATTATTTTTATTTTTGAGAAATCGTACTAAATATTTTGACGATGTTTACGCATAAGTAACAAACTTAATAAAGTAATATAAAGTAATAAACTTATTTTAGCTACATTTATTTTTATTGATTTATAATATTTTACTGTAGATTTAATAAACAGATTTTATCATTTTTCACTGTGAATAAACTTTTTTAGAAATATGTACAAAATGTGCAAATTCAATTTTCTTATGTATATGAACATTTAGGTGTATGACAAGTTCAGAATCTGGGGATTTGAGGTAATATGAGGATTAGAAAATTGAGAAATTTTTGGATTTTGGATTTTACAAGTTTGTGAAATTTTTGAAATTTGAGAAATATGAGAAATATGAGAAATTTGAGAAATTTGAGAAATTTGAGAAATATGAGAAATATGAGAAATTTGAGAAATTTGAGAAATATGAGAAATTCGAGAAATATGAGAAATATGAGAAATTTGAGAAATATGAGAAATATGAGAAATATGAGAAATATGAGAAATATGAAAAATTAGTAATTTTAGACGTAAAGGTTCGAGAACTTAAAAAAATTTGAAAAACATAAATTCGTGATATTTGAAGAATCTATAAAATTTGAAACAATTTAGAAAGTAGTGAAATTTAAAAGGTTTCAGAAAATATGAATAATACTGAAATTTGAAAAATCTGAAAAAGCCATATACGAAAAAATTGTCCAAATTTTGTATTTGTTTTTTCACGTAGATTAACTCATTTGTACCATTCCAAAAACTTCCTGTATATTTTAGTTCTACAATTGTAAAAATTTAGAAAAATGTAAATTAAAAAATTCATGAAAAATGCAAATTAAAAAATTTACAAAAAAATGTATGAAAATATAAATTTTCATTGACATTGAAGGAAGAGAATTTTGTATAAATCCAAGTTTCCAGATATTCTCCAAGTATTGACACGACAAAAGCGATAAGGTGACAAAGCGGAAGAATAAAAGCAGAAATCACGATAAACCACACATCACGAACCTTATTCACCTTAACATTCCAATTTCCCGTTTTCTGTGTTCTCAAGCTCAAACAGGTGCGACGCGGCGATCATATCCGTAGACGTACCGGAAGTAACCTTTCATAGTTGTTGACGGATGGGCAACGGAAAAGGCCATCCATTTTATTCGATTGCCGTGAAGTAATAAGAACAAATCGGATCGTTCCACTGAAATGATCAAATTCTACCATCTCGGCGTTTATTTAATTTTTCACAGAAATTCGAGAAATGATCGAAGCATTTTTCATGGTTTTATCTATAAATATTAAGTTTTATGTTTCGTAGATTTATAATCATTTGTAAAGTGTATACGTTCGGTAATGGTCGATAGACTTTTTCTTCTTTTTATTTATTTATAGTCACATCAACCGCTAGTAGGGTTATTAGCGACCATGAGTTTGTTGAAAATCTGAAATACGTAATTTTAACAATTTTTGAATTTTCCTAATAATTAAGTTCCTGTTTGAGTTTTAGAACTTTTCAGAATTGCAAAATAATCAAATTTTAGAATTTTAGTAATGTATTCTCAAATTCCTGAAATAACCAAATTCCTAGATTCGAAAATCCAACTTGAGAAATTTTCAAATTTCAGTTTTGAATTTCTGAAATTATCAAGTTTGCGAATTCAAAGTGCAAAATTCTCAAGTTCCGCAAATAAAAATTTTCAAATTTCAAAATTATGAAAATTTCTGTATCCTCAAATTTTTAATTGTTATAATAATTTTTTAAATGTCAACTTTCGAATTCCAAAATTTCGAAATACTTAAAATTCCAAATTTCGAAGTCCCTAAAAGACAAAAACTCAAAATCCTCGAATTCTTTATTGATGAAATTTTCAAATTATTTGCTTTAAAGTCGCGTATTTCTAATTATCCGTATTGCTAAATTCCTGAATTTTTAATTTCCTAATTTCTTGGTTTCCTAATTTCCTAATTTGTTAATTTTCTAGTTTTCTAATTTCCTAATTTCTTAAGTTTCTAATTTCCCAATTTCCTAATTTCCTAATTTCCTAATTTTCTACTTTCCTAGTTTCCTAGTTTCCCAGTTTCCTAATTTCCTAATTTCCTAATTTTCTAATTTTCTAACTTCCTAGTTGTCTAATTTCCTAATTTCCTAATTTTCTAGTTTCCTAGTTTCCCAGTTTCCTAATTTTCGTAATTTTGCTAATTTTGCTAATTTTGCTAATTTTCTAGTTTTCTAGTTTCTTAGTTTCCCAGTTTCCTAATTTGCTAATTTGCTAATTTCCTAATTTGCTAATTTCTAGTTTCCTGATTCCCTAATTTTCTAGCTTCCTAGTTTCCTAATTTCCTAATTTCCTAAAAATCCAGAATCCTCGAATTCCGTATTATTTAAATTTTCAAATTATTTCCTTTGGAATCGCTTGCCAGAGTTCAGTAGAAGAAATAGCATTCTTATCATTTTCTTTCATGTGAAAATAAAGTAATCCTCCCCTGGGGTGATCTGAAGTATTTTAAAATCTTGGGATTTCGAGGGTTTACATTGAAAAATGGAATTTCTTCTTGATTCCTACAAGAAAATAATTTACGGCGTTATTCGTCGATTTTAGTGAAATTCTTCCATAAATTTTGGTAGACTTTTGTTAGTAGACAAATATGTATTTATGTAATACGTACTTTTCTGATTTTTTGTACATAATACATTTATAAATTCGTATTTTCTATATTTTCTTATACAGGGTGTCCCAGTTTTCCGGCCAAACTTTACCAGCGTGTTCTATACGCAAAAGTAAGAAAAAAATGTTATATGAACTTGTGCTCTTAAATGTTTTATTAAGGAGTTATAACTAATAATACAAAATGATAATGAACTGGCATTTCGTCGACACAGCATACGAACGTATTATGAATATGTAATTAATTTGATATTTTGGAACATAAGTTATATATATTTTATATATATTCATGCAACTGAAACTGTTTAATATTTTCGAACATAAATCGTGTATTTTTTTAAGAACACTCTGAGGCTTCATTAGCAGTGCAATTAGGTTCATCAACCATTCGATAGCACGGTAATTACTATTTCTATAGCATCAATGTATAAATTAATCCTTAATGAAGCTGGAGAAGTGTTGGTGGAATGTATTTTTACAGAAATGCACAGCACACTTGGAAGCTTTAAATTAAAGTTAGCTATTTCTTATTTATTACTGAATTTAATGGTAAATTATTGGATAGCTGATGTCCATGAATATTTTAAAAAGAAGATAATTCCAAATTAAATTTAAACAAAATGTAAAACTTTTGTTTATCTTATCTAATAAAAATTAAATGGATTGAATTAATTTTCATTTTTGTTTAACATAATTAAGTATTTAGGATTACTTTACTTTTTTAATTAACATAATTAAATATTTGGAATTAATATACCACTTTATTCAGCAAAGTCAATTATTCAGAATTTATTAACCTGTTTATTTAACTTAATCAAATATTTAGAATTAATATGTATACCTCTTTGTGCAGACCAGTCAGTTATTTATAATTTATTTACCTGTTTATTTAAAATAATTAAATGTTCGAAATTAATTTGTCTCTTTATTTAACGTAATACAAAATGTAGAATTAATTTGCCTTTTATCATATTTCAATATAATTTCAGCAATATCTTCGCGTATGACGCTTTCAAAAAGTTCCATCACATTTTATTTCAACGATAGGAGAAGAATAATTAACTTTCCAGTTATATGATTCAGAATATTTCAAATACAGTGAATCCTCGTTGTATCAGATTTTCCGCAAATATATGTCCACTGATCGCAATATTGAATTCGCGTCGATATGCGTTTCAACTAACCTTCAACAGATTTCAAAAGTTATGAAGTAAATATACGTTTTTTAATATCAGTATTTAAAGGACAATACGCGATCGAATCAAATTACATGCATGCTGCCGTGTTGTAATACAGGCAACAATTTCAAAACTGCATGTATAACAAAAAGAAATCGTACTTGCCCTACAAGTGAGATTTCAGTTCAATACTAGTTACAATTTGTACAATTAAAGATCGCTAAATTCAAAATGTGTCTAACATTTAAAGTTTTTTTATTTATTTTAATATTACAGCGGTGATTAGTTGGCTCTAACTGACGCAACTGTCGAAAAAATTATAAGTTAAGGGGTTAAATTTGTGCGTCGCAGATTCAGTAATTGTAAGTGACGATTAACCTCTTAGATACAACGGTCCACAGGACCTCTCCATGGTCCGCGCTAGGGTACAAAAAGAACGCCATGTTAACCTCTTAGGCACGCACCACTATAGTGGCTACTCTACTGGGGCAGTCGGTCATCGTTTCAATTGAATGATCCTTTTCATGTGTTTCAATTCGCACTTTTTTGCCTTCAGCATGTTTTATAAGAGTATTAACAAATCGCACAAAAGTACATTACATGCACTTGAGAATTGTTCGGTAATAATTAGTTAACAAGAGAATTGCTGATTGGAATATTAAATTAATCTATATTTAACCGTATTTAAATATTCATGTCCCGTAAATTCTCATAAAAAGATGTTTAATGATTTTTAACAAAATTTTCAACGATATTTAATACAGTTTGTAATACAGTTTGTAAACAGTTAACGTATGTTATTATACAATTTGCATTATTTTAATTATTTTTATATAGTTTCATTCTTAAAGTATGAAATATACAGAAGCCAATCATTACTTATTACAGAGAAAACTTGCAAGTTTTAATCGAAAAACGGGAAACTTGAAATTGAATATATCTTCTGATAGAGAACAATGTACCATGAACTTATGGGAATGCGAAGTACCAAACAGTGTATGCGATTGCAACCTGACTTTCCAAGTCAAAGACGTGACTAGCAATTCCGTATTGTACATACAATCCATATAACTAGTTCCTATCAAACGAACGATGAGTTCGACGAACTAACAAGCAAATCCTTGTAAATGGTTGTAATATTGTAAAATTTCGTTCAATAATAGTTTGCAACGCAATTTTATAGCTGAGTAAATTAAAGTAAAATTCAGAATTACGATTATTAGTAGAACTGGAGTTTTTGTATTTTGGAGTTTTCAAATTTTAGAACTTTGAGATTGTTAGTTTTGTGATTTTGGTGTTTTGGACCTTTTGAATTCCTGGATTCTGAGATTTTGGAATTTTGTGGTTTTAGGATTTTAGAACTGAAATTTCAGAAATTAAAAATTTTTTATTTTTGGAATTTTCGAAATTTTAAATATTGTAATTATTAAATTTTTGGATCTTGCAAATTTTGCAAATTTCTAAATTTTTAAGTTTTGATATTTTGGATTTTTGGATTTTGATATTTATAAACTTGATTGAATTTGTATTTTTTAATTTCGAACTTTTTGTCACTTGAACATTGAAACCACAATATCTTACTATCTCGAAATATCCAAATTATAAAACTTTCCAACAGTTAAATTTCGAAACTTCAATATTTTATACCTTCGCAACATTTCAATTCCAGACAGTAATACATTAAAATAAAATAAATCTCCAGAAATGTTCGTTTTCGAATGTCAGCACCCCAAATTCGAGAACTTCCGGTTGAAAATAAATTGCCTAGTCATTTATAGTTCGTTTAGATTTAGATTGTGATTTGTTCGAAGATCTGTGGCTTTTTCCGGAAGGTTTAATTTGTCCGGAATCTGATCGGGAAAAGAAGGGAAAGCTAATTAAGAGGTCGCTTTAACATGAAAGGTCGTTCACTTTTTGTCAGGACACTCGGTGATTAGTGACGACGACGTTTCATCCTAAAAAGCCTACCGCAAACATATCACTTCGGTTTTTGTTCGTCTATACGTCAGTCCACAGGAATGTTGGGTAATATGTTTTCCTTTAAGATAAGCCCGAGTGGTTGCTAAATCGTGAGCGTTGTTTTTGCACTCCTGCTAGGACACCTGCCATAACGCAATGACCTTCTTGTTGTGGCCTTAGAGATCCACATTATACAGCTTGTCAAAGCAACTGTTTAGGTATCTTCTGTGGAATTAATTTGCCACGAATATGAAGTGATAGGTTAAAGGTGCAATTTCAAAACTTCTTTTTTGGAAAATTTGGTAATTTGAGAATTTGAAATTTCTCAGTTGGAAAATTTGGTATTTTGAGAATTTGGAATTTCTCAGTTGGAAAATTTTCATTTTTGGAAAATTTGATAATTTGAGAATTTGAAATTTCTCAGTTGGAAAATTTGGTATTTTGAGAATTTGAAATTTCTCAGTTGGAAAATTTGGTACTTTGAGAATTTGAAATTTCTCAGTTGGAAAATTTGGTATTTTGAGAATTTGGAATTTCTCAGTTGGAAAATTTGGTATTTTGAGAATTTGGAATTTCTCAGTTGGAAAATTTTCATTTTTGGAAAATATGATAATTTGAGAATTTGAAATTTCTCAGTTGGAAAATTTGGTACTTTGAGAATTTGAAATTTCTCAGTTGGAAAATTTGGTATTTTGAGAATTTGGAATTTCTCAGTTGGAAAATTTTCATTTTTGGAAAATTTGATAATTTGAGAATTTGAAATTTCTCAGTTGGAAAATTTGGTATTTTGAGAATTTGAAATTTCTCAGTTGGAAAATTTGGTACTTTGAGAATTTGAAATTTCTCAGTTGGAAAATTTGGTATTTTGAGAATTTGGAATTTCTCAGTTGGAAAATTTGGTATTTTGAGAATTTGGAATTTCTCAGTTGGAAAATTTTCATTTTTGGAAAATATGATAATTTGAGAATTTGAAATTTCTCAGTTGGAAAATTTGGTACTTTGAGAATTTGAAATTTCTCAGTTGGAAAATTTGGTATTTTGAGAATTTGGAATTTCTCAGTTGGAAAATTTTCATTTTTGGAAAATTTGATAATTTGAGAATTTGAAATTTCTCAGTTGGAAAATTTGGTATTTTGAGAATTTGAAATTTCTCAGTTGGAAAATTTGGTACTTTG
Organism: Megachile ligniseca; assembly: GCA_945859555.1. Taxonomy (NCBI): domain Eukaryota; kingdom Metazoa; phylum Arthropoda; class Insecta; order Hymenoptera; family Megachilidae; genus Megachile; species Megachile ligniseca. The sequence continues at coordinate 7,474,093 of OX243792.1, forward strand.
AGAATTTGAAATTTCTCAGTTGGAAAATTTGGTATTTTGAGAATTTGGAATTTCTCAGTTGGAAAATTTGGTATTTTGAGAATTTGGAATTTCTCAGTTGGAAAATTTTCATTTTTGGAAAATATGATAATTTGAGAATTTGAAATTTCTCAGTTGGAAAATTTGGTACTTTGAGAATTTGAAATTTCTCAGTTGGAAAATTTGGTATTTTGAGAATTTGGAATTTCTCAGTTGGAAAATTTGGTACTTTGAGAATTTGAAATTTCTCAGTTGGAAAATTTGGTATTTTGAGAATTTGGAATTTCTCAGTTGGAAAATTTGGTACTTTGAGAATTTGAAATTTCTCAGTTGGAAAATTTGGTATTTTGAGAATTTGGAATTTCTCAGTTGGAAAATTTGGTATTTTGAGAATTTGGAATTTCTCAGTTGGAAAATTTTCATTTTTGGAAAATTTGATAATTTGAGAATTTGAAATTTCTCAGTTGGAAAATTTGGTACTTTGAGAATTTGAAATTTCTCAGTTGGAAAATTTGGTATTTTGAGAATTTGGAATTTCTCAGTTGGAAAATTTGGTACTTTGAGAATTTGAAATTTCTCAGTTGGAAAATTTGGTATTTTGAGAATTTGGAATTTCTCAGTTGGAAAATTTGGTACTTTGAGAATTTGAAATTTCTCAGTTGGAAAATTTGGTATTTTGAGAATTTGGAATTTCTCAGTTGGAAAATTTGGTATTTTGAGAATTTGGAATTTCTCAGTTGGAAAATTTTCATTTTTGGAAAATTTGATAATTTGAGAATTTGAAATTTCTCAGTTGGAAAATTTGGTATTTTGAGAATTTGGAATTTCTCAGTTGGAAAATTTGGTATTTTGAGAATTTGGAATTTCTCAGTTGGAAAATTTTCATTTTTGGAAAATTTGATAATTTGAGAATTTGAAATTTCTCAGTTGGAAAATTTGGTATTTTGAGAATTTGAAATTTCTCAGTTGGAAAATTTGGTACTTTGAGAATTTGAAATTTCTCAGTTGGAAAATTTGGTATTTTGAGAATTTGGAATTTCTCAGTTGGAAAATTTGGTATTTTGAGAATTTGGAATTTCTCAGTTGGAAAATTTTCATTTTTGGAAAATATGATAATTTGAGAATTTGAAATTTCTCAGTTGGAAAATTTGGTACTTTGAGAATTTGAAATTTCTCAGTTGGAAAATTTGGTATTTTGAGAATTTGGAATTTCTCAGTTGGAAAATTTTCATTTTTGGAAAATTTGATAATTTGAGAATTTGAAATTTCTCAGTTGGAAAATTTGGTATTTTGAGAATTTGAAATTTCTCAGTTGGAAAATTTGGTACTTTGAGAATTTGAAATTTCTCAGTTGGAAAATTTGGTATTTTGAGAATTTGGAATTTCTCAGTTGGAAAATTTGGTATTTTGAGAATTTGGAATTTCTCAGTTGGAAAATTTTCATTTTTGGAAAATATGATAATTTGAGAATTTGAAATTTCTCAGTTGGAAAATTTGGTACTTTGAGAATTTGAAATTTCTCAGTTGGAAAATTTGGTATTTTGAGAATTTGGAATTTCTCAGTTGGAAAATTTTCATTTTTGGAAAATTTGATAATTTGAGAATTTGAAATTTCTCAGTTGGAAAATTTGGTATTTTGAGAATTTGAAATTTCTCAGTTGGAAAATTTGGTACTTTGAGAATTTGAAATTTCTCAGTTGGAAAATTTGGTATTTTGAGAATTTGGAATTTCTCAGTTGGAAAATTTGGTATTTTGAGAATTTGGAATTTCTCAGTTGGAAAATTTTCATTTTTGGAAAATATGATAATTTGAGAATTTGAAATTTCTCAGTTGGAAAATTTGGTACTTTGAGAATTTGAAATTTCTCAGTTGGAAAATTTGGTATTTTGAGAATTTGGAATTTCTCAGTTGGAAAATTTGGTACTTTGAGAATTTGAAATTTCTCAGTTGGAAAATTTGGTATTTTGAGAATTTGGAATTTCTCAGTTGGAAAATTTGGTACTTTGAGAATTTGAAATTTCTCAGTTGGAAAATTTGGTATTTTGAGAATTTGGAATTTCTCAGTTGGAAAATTTGGTATTTTGAGAATTTGGAATTTCTCAGTTGGAAAATTTTCATTTTTGGAAAATTTGATAATTTGAGAATTTGAAATTTCTCAGTTGGAAAATTTGGTACTTTGAGAATTTGAAATTTCTCAGTTGGAAAATTTGGTATTTTGAGAATTTGGAATTTCTCAGTTGGAAAATTTGGTACTTTGAGAATTTGAAATTTCTCAGTTGGAAAATTTGGTATTTTGAGAATTTGGAATTTCTCAGTTGGAAAATTTGGTACTTTGAGAATTTGAAATTTCTCAGTTGGAAAATTTGGTATTTTGAGAATTTGGAATTTCTCAGTTGGAAAATTTGGTATTTTGAGAATTTGGAATTTCTCAGTTGGAAAATTTTCATTTTTGGAAAATTTGATAATTTGAGAATTTGAAATTTCTCAGTTGGAAAATTTGGTATTTTGAGAATTTGGAATTTCTCAGTTGGAAAATTTGGTATTTTGAGAATTTGAAATTTCTCAGTTGGAAAATTTGGTATTTTGAGAATTTGAAATTTCTCAGTTGGAAAATTTGGTATTTTGAGAATTTGGAATTTCTCAGTTGGAAAATTTCATTTTTGGAAAATATGATAGTTTGAGAATTTGAAATTTCTCAGTGGAAAATTTGGTATTTTGAGGATTTGAAATTTCTCAGTAGGAAAATTTATTTTTTGGAAAATTTGAATTTTTCAATTTAAAAATTTCTTAATTTGGAAATTTCATATTTTCCACCTTGAAAATTTCTTAACTTGAAAATACGCTACTTCCACAATAAAAAATTTCTAAATTCGAACCCGTGATTCCTTCAAATATTTCAACATTTTGAAAATTGTAACAATTTGAGAATTTTTTAATTTGAAAATGTACTTACTATTTTTAAATTTATAGAACTGCAAACCCTTAAATATCTCATACATTCATCGTATTTCAAGAATCTCATTTTGCATGTGCGTATCGATTATTTCGACTAATTGGATCGTTTAACGAGCATGAATTATGCAATTTATACGTATGCTACTCGAAAAGTAATAACCATCTTCCTTCATCGCTAATATCAATCATTTATCCAGTTTTCAACGAGGCACTTGTTTTATAATTATAAATATATTATTAAATGCAGACGTTATTTTACAATATTATTATCTGATATTCGTACACGATTTCAGTAAAGATTATCGAGTATTATGATGCCAAGATACATTATTTATATCTGCTTAATTATTTACTTAATCACGTATGCAACGTACAATTTCGTTAATAATTTATAAAGACGGTTTGCCACAGCGATCATAATTTGTACAATTGCTGATGCATCGAGGATATTGATAATAATATTAATTATATCGTATCTCGACATGTTACATTATAGCATTATACAATTTGCGAGAACATATGGAAAATAAATCTTTCAAATTTCTTTATTTTCAAACTACAGGGGCGACAACCTTTCTGGAGTTAGGTACTATTAAACTACTCAAGAGCCACAAGATTCTACTGAGCCACAGGTTGCCTACCCCTGAACTATAGAGTAAATCTCTAAACTTCTAAAATTCTGAAATTTCTAAATACAACACATGCTAAATTAAAAAATGTCTCAGAGACACCATACGTTCACAGTCTAACCTCTTATCACAACTCAACATTGGATTTGTGGGGCGAGCCTTACAACCTTCGGCCATTTTGAAGGTCTCACAACCAATTGCTCATAGCCTTGTTTCCTATCAAATAATAGGAAACTCCATACATTCAAGTAACCCCAAAGACAATCAGTTTTACACATTTAACTCGTTCTCCACCATTCTAACGAGTCGTGGATTTGGATATTTGTGGAAAGAAGATTTACTTGGTCCACCTGATCGACCATCACGAGAGTCCATGGCCCATAAAGTATACCTTATACAAAATCTATCAACGTCCAAATTACAGCTGGGCAAAGATTCTCACGTATCGGTGTACAATTCGTGTGTTATCTCGCATCCGCTTGAGCCGAAAGAAACCATCAATCACGGAAGCCAAGGAAAGGTAACCGGGATACACAGGCCACGTTTGTTTCTTTCGACGACTTGCGTGCGTTTCCTGGACGAAACGGCTTGAAAACAAGGGATTCAACGGCGAGCAAATCGATGCCTCCCCTGGGAATGAAAATGCAAAAGAGCAGTTGACCTATTTTTTTCCTCTTTTTCTGCAACAGCTCATCTTCCTCGTCCGAATGTTCCGTTTTTCCATTCTCCCGTTCTCTCTGTCTCTCCCCCTGCGATTCTGTTTATCTCTTTCGGGTTGGATCTCACTATCGGCCCGACAGATCTCTGGTAAACTAATTTCGTTCCAAAAAAGCATTGGTTCACGCGACCCTCCCTTCGCACCCTTATCCGTGTTACCACGATGATCGAGAGCCGATACTTTTTTCTTTCTCTGTTCCTTTCTTTTTTTTTTTTCGTTCATTTTATTGGCCATAGATGCCTCTCGTCATACTGTGTCCGTCAATGTTTCGTTTGTAGCCGTGAAAGCTCGACACCCTCCACTGTTCGTTAAAAAGAGTCTCGTATTTCGGATCGAATGTCAACGTGTGGAAATTTTGATGGACACAGCTGACTTGATTTCTAACGATGTAAGGCAAACGAGCCAATTTTGACGGAACTTTGGTACACGGGAAACTTGCTTAATTTGTACCTGCTGCTTCTTTTCAGAGACGTCTTTCATTTTGAGGAAAACTACCGAGTACTAAAACAGGATGATCCACATTTGGCTGTTTGTATGGAAAGATATTTAACCTTTTGATACACCGTGTCATATTCGTCACACTACAGTTTATATTAGACGAAAAATCGTTCGCGTCATTGAAGATAATTTAATGAAAAGCGTCCGAAAATAGCGGAGATATAACAGAAATTTAAAAAAAGATTTTATATTTTTCAAGTTCGCTCATTTGAAACATTTGCATATTGTTTAAAGATATTTTAAGAAATGGAGTATTGTTGTTAACATATTGGTAAGTTGTCAAATTTTGGAACTTTTAAATGTAACTAATAAACTGATCTTGATCATGTGCCATCACTACTTCTCTGGCAACTGTGAATATCGACAGCAAACAAGCACATAACACAATCAAATTCCCATAGTTCGCTGAACAACAAAATTCCTCGATGAAGAAGACATTCTTTTGTCGGCAACTCTTCAATTTTTCTGCAATTTTGAAAAATGGTTGGCCGGGTACGATCTTGTTAAAGTGGAAAAAAGCAGCGTAGCAGTTTCATAACTCGTGACACGGTTTCCTCCGCGTGCACGTACAAAGCACCGCGGCCTCGCGCAACAAAAGCGGTTAAAATAATAACTGGCTGATACGAACATCGAAAAAGCATTCGTCTCGTTTCTGATCTAAGTGTAGTAGCGAGTCGGTCGATCCGATGCTACGGAACAAAATGTTGTGAAAGAGCAACAACGTGCAAGTTCGAATGCGGGGCGCAGCCGACCATAACGAAACCGTTTGTCGCACATGAACGGCCATGTAACGAGCGCGATAAGGCTTCAGAGCTGAACCGAAGTACATTTCACACCGGGTCCTGGCTGTCCTTGTCAAACTGTTGCACTCTATCGGTCCTGTGTCGATTCGGCATTCTGTGTTGGAACAATGAAATTGCGGTACAGAGGACAGAGTATTAAGCTACCATCGACTGCTTTGTTTGGGCGAAAAAAGGGCTCCTTGTTCCGGTGAAAAGAAATTGCAACTTACCCTTTCGCGTATGCAGCAGTGCTACTAGAAAGGAAATAGTGCTGTTCGGTGAAAATTATTTAACTTCCTGCGGTAGATCGTATATGGTATAGTAAAATAATTAAACAATTAAATGATGGAAGGATAAAATGATATGGTATAATGGTAAAATGATAAAATGACAAGATGGTGAAATGAAATGATGAAATAAGATGGTGAGATGATATGACGATACGATATTATGATAAAATATGATAGTGTGGCGATGTGATGATGTAACACTATGATAATACGATGATACTATAGTATATCATGACGGTATGATAGTATGATAATATGATAACATAATGACAGCATGATAAAATGATTATCTGCCAATACAACAATGTGATAATATGATAATGTAGTAAAGCAGTAAAATATTCACATAAAAAGAAAACATGTATGGCTGTATGTTAATATGATAGTATGATAATATTATTACATGATGACAGCATGATAAAATGATAATCTGCTAACACAACAATGTGATAATATGATGAAGCGATAAAACAGTAAAATGTTCATATAAGAAAACTACGTAAATAAATAAAAACTAGTAAATAAATAAATACAGACCCATCTTAATCTATAATTGCAATCTCTTAAAATATTGTTTTATACTGTTTTTTACCAAAAAAATTAGTAACCTAAAATTCTGAAGCATAGTTTTGCACAGAAGAATTTTTCGAAAATGTCGATAAAAAACGCTCGATAGAAAATATCAATAAATATTCCATTCTTTAATCTGCCACTGTGAGTTACCGTGCGTCCCGTTAAGGGGAAAAAATCGCGACTACTGCCGCATGCAAATCCTTTTATCTGCGCGTGGCGACAGAATACGAAAATCCCTTGTCTTCCACGTTTTACAGCCCAATTCGGCTTGTAGGGCACTTGCCGTAAACGAAAACAGACACAGTGATCATCCCGTATTTATTCGTTACAAATCGTATAAAAACGGGGGAGTAGAAGAACCATGGAACGAGCTTTGTTACGATGTAACATTTGCGTCGGGGTCATGGGAGGTTTCAATAACGAAGGAGCCCTCCAAAATATTTACTCCGAACGATTTTGTTTGGAATGGGTTTGCGGGACACGTGAGTTTATGATTTTTAGAACGAATTCGTAAATAAACCGCGGTAGGTTAGAGAGGATTTTTTGTCGGCAGAAATACTCGGTCCACTGTGTACGTTTAAAATTGTATTTTTATGTTATATATATGTTTTAGATTATCTATTATTAGAAAATAAGTATTTAATATTATACATATACAGAAAATATAGTAAATTGTACATGTTCATCCAAAATTATATTTTTATATTATACATAAAAATTTTGTCGAAACAGATATTTGTTTTGTCACTAAATGGTTTTGCAAATGTGTTTTGATTTGTATATTTTGTGTAAAAGTAACAGATGTAATGTTCTCATCTATTTAAATTTGCCGCGCTTTTACCTAATCGAACCGCAGCTGTTTTTACTCGTCCGTTTCTCTTTTCATACATCGACATTTATTTCTTTATTTACTAGTCTATAATACCCATAAAAATTCGACAGAAACAGCAGAAATAATTGAAAAGATATTTTGCAACTAATATACTCCTCACAGAAGAAAGCACTTCATGGAAATATAAGATTTTAAGAAGCTTAAAATAGCGGATTGTGTCATTACAAGGGGAAGAGAACGCGCGAAACTCGAAGCATGTCAAAGAAATATAATTGCATGTTAAAAATTCATACGAACTGACAACAGTCCTTTTGCCGCTCAATTTTCATTATCGCGAGACAAATAACTTGGCAAATAAATTACTCGCTTCGAGTGAAATCATTCTGAAATGAAATTCTTTATTCGTGGAAGTAATTAAATTTCTTGAAACGAAACAAATAACTTCTCTCTCGACTCTTTGACGTTTGGTTACTCGATTTAATCAACCGAAATAAATTCATATCTGCATATTAATGCTTTTTAACAGAGACTGTCGGTTACTTCTCGATCGATTTCAGTGCATTACTGCACTGGTACAAGTTACAAAATAAAGGAAACAAAATATGGGTTGAAATTCTGCTGCATTGATTGGAACTGTGTTTTATGATTTTTTATTTCATTAGGAAAAAAGATAAAAAATTCTGAACTCGTATTAACTACATGGAACTATGAAAAATATAACAAGATATTGTGAAAGTATTTGTTAAAAAAAAAATACTTAGTGCACTTTTGAAACGCTTCAATGTAACAGCGAATGTATTAATATAGAGCAGTAAATAGAATGTCATTATTCCAAAAAGCTGCTTCATTCTCATTTTGGAATCTTCAGAAAGGGATCGTTGAAATTCGCAACTGTTCCATTGTACGTTATTTAGCCGAGATCACTGTTCTACGAAGAACAAAGCTTGCTTGTCGAGATGAAATTCGATAATTGGATGGTTAATTCAATCGTATACCGATAAGATGCTGGAGTAGATTTCAATCGGCCCAATTTTCTGCTTTCGTAGCCACGTTCGCTAGATTATGCGACGTTTGTGTTGCTGCTCACAATCGGACTAATAAACTATACCCGCTATTCAACTCAAGCCAAATCAATTTCATCGTCAAACTTGAGAATTAACGTCCCAATCAACAATTCTCTTGTTACCCTTTGCGAAATGTGAAGAGTGTTTAGTTGCATCAAATGCTAATACACGTTACATTTAAACTGATGTGCACTTATTTTCAGATTAAAAATGAATGTACAAGGGATGAAATATAAAATTCATACTATTATTTTTCGCCTCAACAAAAGTTGACCATTTAAGTCATAGGTTCTTAAAATGGCACCATTTTTGTAGCCTAGCGCGGACCATGGAGAGGTCCTGTGGACCGTTGTACCTAAGAGGTTAATCGTCACTTACAATTACTGAATCTACGACGCATAAGTTTAACCCCTTAACTTATAATTTTTTCGACAGTTGCGTCAGTTAGAGCCAACTAATCACTGTTGTAATAATAAATAAAAAAACTTGAAATGTTAGACATATTTTGAATTTAGCGATATTTAATTGTATACATTGTAACTAGTATTGAACTGAAATCTCACTTGTAGGGCAAATACGATTTCTTTTTATTATATTTGAACTGTGCTGTGCGACACGAGTGTAACTCGATAATCCAAGGGGTTAAAAACCCTGACCTAAGTGATTGCAAAACTGTAAGGCTGTGTATTCTTCTTCACATTATATTTATTTCTGCATAAGTACGAAAATAGATAAATAATGAAGCTTATTTTGTCAGGAAAATAAAGTATGCTAAAACTTTTGAACGGCACTGTAGAAATAAAAGACATTCAATAACATGATTAATTTGTACCTGTTACAGAAAGATCGTTCGTAGTTTTTAAAGTATCGAACGATAAAACAAAGCGTCCTAAACTCCTGAACAAGGAAACGGTAACTGATTTTATTTTTCTGACGAAGAAAGAAGATCGAATACTCTTCTTATGCATTCCCGGAGAATCTCCTATAAATTCCACTTAAATTCCTGCGAAGTAGTGGTATGAAAAATCGATTCAATATAACGTCTGCTTATGGTTTTTAATACATTCGCTACTTGCGTCACGTATCGATATGTGACATGCCAATTTCCTTTGGAGAGCTCGATGTTATAATTAAACGACATTTTGCATTCATTTCTGACTGCTTTGTTAGTTCTTTTAATATTGGCGATGTAGAAAGTTATAAACTTGTAAATAGGATTAAAAATAGGATTGTAAATAAGATCTTTTCAGAGCTAATTTAAAATTAAATATTTTAAACATCAATTTAGATCAAATAACAAGTACCGTGCTAATAATAGGTGATGTTTTATAATTTTTTCTAAAGAGACGTAAACAGTTTCCAAACATTTTCAACCAAAGTAAATTATTACTTCTCTAAAATTGCTTATTTTTCAGTGAATGCTGCATTTATGAAGTTGCATGTGCTTCATAAAAGATGGCACGTTATTTGGAGAATAAAATTCACCTGCTAGCTCGCGACAGCTTGTTTAGCAAACCTAGTTGCATATTTTTCTCGGTGCACTGAACGAGACAGAAAAAGTCATCATGGCACGTTAGCATTGCGCGTAATTTATAACGACGAATATGATTTAAATACAATTATGCCTCTTAACTATCCACGTTCGTCCAACTCGGTGATAAGCATTGATAAGAATTCAATTTTTTCATCAGAAAATATGTACATTTTAGAATTCGTATATATCTGAACTTTCAAACATTTAAATTTGTAAATTACCTCACTTTTAAATATTACAATTTCTCAATTTCTTAGTTTCTAAATTACAACAGTTTTTAATTAATTACTATGTCCATTTCTAAACTCTTAAATTACATTTACAAAAATAACATTTTCAATTTTGACAATTTAAAAGCTTTGATGTTGAGAAGTGCGTTTAAAATTGGCGCCTTCAATCTGTACAGCGAAATCAGCGAAGTGCGCATGCGCATAGTATGCAAGTATGGCGACGGGCACAGAACGGTTTAAACCTGCACATTCACTAATAATTTATTTGTAATAAACATTTTGTCATTTCTCTGTAACACATTCATCCGTATTTTCTTGTAATACATAGTTTATCATCTCTTTATAAGTTATTTGTAATAATCACTTCAATAATATGCTTAAAACATATTGTGTAGAGTAATCATTATAGTATATTCTTTTTCAACTTTTCAATGTTCTAAAATTGAGGTAAATACTTGCGAACTTACTTATGTAGAAAATGACAAATTTCCAATTATTAGAGGTTGACATGAAATTAGATTCACTTAATTTAAATTTCCCGCCCGTTTGTGCAATCAAATTAAAGGAATAGTTTTCAAATATCAAAGCTTCTGCCTCTTTTTTATATTTATATTTGAGAGATTTTACTGCGCACTCAATATAACTCGTAAACAAGAGTAGTCGATTGAACAAAAAATGTGAATCGTGTAAAGCAATACGGTTGTAATTTAATTAAATTGTCCCCATCGGTGTTCCTTTTTTTCCTAATCGACAAAATTAATTAAACTGCTGCCATTCGCAGCGACAGATGAAATTTCTCTTATCTGGCCCCCTTTCTGTGATAAAATAATGAAGGTTTCTGTCCACGCTCTTCAATAATGATTACTTTTGAGATATTGGCTTTTGTCTCAACGTCATATGAATTGTTTTAACAGATCCCTGTGATATGAAGAATCGTGCTGAGGTGAATAAAGTTTAATCTCTTAGTCTTTGCACAGCACGTGAAACATTAATGTGTACATTGGCTTGAACAGAAGCTAAATGGAGAGTTGACATGTGTGTTCGTTATTCAGTTAATTTCTTTTTGATTTGATGGATCAATTTATCCGTATATGAATTGATTGCTCTGGTCAAAATTATTCATTATTAACAGAAACTATTGAACGGGTATTAACTATTATTATTAATAGGGCCAGACGATTGTTATATTGTGTTTGTATTTTAGGATATAGTATATTACAAGTGCAATATAGTTAATATTTTTGACTATATTGTCTACTTATATTGAATATACTTCAAATTTCATAAATTTAAGAAATCAAAAATTAAAAAAAAAACGTAAAAATTCAATAATTTGACAGTTCGAAAAATCAAGAATTCAAAAGTTAAAAATTTCGAAAATTTGAAAATGCAAAAATTCGAGAATTCAAGTATTCAAAAATTCGAAAACTCGAAAATTAAAAAATTCAGAACCGCAATAATTCGAATGTTGAACAATTCAAGAATTCAAAAATTCGAGAATTCAAGAATTCAAAAATTCGAGAATTCAAGAATTCAAAAATTCGAAAGTGACTTAAATGTTAAAAAATACAAAAACGAACATTAAAAATTAAAAAATTAAAAAATTGAGAAATTCATTAATTTAAGACGTTGAAAATAAAAAAAATTGAAATTTAAAAAATTTCTAAATCTAAAAATTGTTTGTTTTAATTAAAATAGTATGAAATATCTGGTTATTAGCGACTGTGCTAATTTATATTCTGTTTAACGTTAAGTGACTAAAATTAAAAGAGCTAATGAGGATCCCCGTTTTGTTCATGCGAACACTGTCGCGTGTTACGCAGATTACATAAATATGCAAGAATAAACTTACAAATATAATTATGTCCATTAATATACAGTAGCTTATTCTTTGTCACTTGTTATGAATATTATTCATATTAGTATCTACATAGCAAATTATGTTACCAATTTGATTAAAACTTCGTATCGATATTACATACGCGGTCATAAACAAAATACATAATTTTATCTTTTCATTAAATTTTTGATTATTTCAGATTATTAAATCAAAATTTATTGTATTTCTTCTTTTCTTGAACTACACAAGTTTACGTGTTACATTTTCTAAAATACATGTATGTTCAGCGAATTAATATTCATTTAAAATTATTTAAATATAAAAAGTCATCAAAGTATAATTATTGAATAAATCAAATAAAAAATTAACCTTGGTATAATCATTTTTTTTTTATTTCAAGTTTTACAATAACAGTTTTGACTTAAGATTTAAAACATGATTATATTAATTCTCGCAATTCATTCAATTTTCTTTTCTGGTCAAATAATGCGACCAATATTTTTATAGAAGTGCTGAAAAACAAAAGTATAAATAGTACCTTGAAATTTATACTCGATGAAGTTTATTGTTTGAAGGAAACTCGATCAGTGTGAAATATGTGTCATAAAAGCGGAATTTGCAGTAGTCTTGAAAAACCTTAAATGTTTTAAATGTGACTACATATTTGTTTCACTGCAACGGTAGCGGGTAAACAAGAATATAAGTTCAGTAACAACGACCGTTAATTTTCGTTAAACAGAAAGAATATAAAGACATGTAGAACAGGTCGCAAGCACAGTAAAAATGTATAAAGAAGGGCATTTTTAAAGAGCTACATTGTACTGTATAAATAACAATAGCACTTAATGAACAGCATTCTGAAGAATGAAAATATTCTGCGAACGAGCGTTTATTACAGGTGAACTTTGTTTGATAATAGTATACCATTTTTCATTCTGCAATATCAGTGGATCAATTATGCATACTAATCTTGAGTGATAATACAAATTTACAGTTAATTCATTAGATTAATTGATAAGACTATAAAACTCACCCGTATAATTCGCGTGAAGTGATAAATTATTTATCGATTTTCTTACAGATTTCTTGATACAATATATAGGTCATAATTTTTGCACTGAACATGGAAGAAAATATTACAAATGTGAATAATATTGACTTTTAAAAAAAGATCTACTTTACGATCTTCAAGGGAAATTTGAAATCAACATATTTCCTGATGCTCACATTTTAAAGTGGTAATTTTAGTTTGCTACGAGTAGAATAGTTGCTTGTGAAAATACTACTCCGTTTATCATTACGTGTGGAATTGCTACGTACTATATCGCCACGCGTTGACTTACCACGCTTAATATGGATACGCGTTGACTTACCACGCGCTATATCGCCATGCTTTGACCTACCTCGCACTATATTGCCACGTGTTAACTTACTATGCGTTACATTGTCACGCGTTGATTTCCCACGAGTTACATTACTACGCGTTGGATTGCCACACGCTATATCGCCACGTATTAAGTTACCTCGTGTTATATCGCCACGTGTCCACTTATTATGCGTTACATCACCACGCGTTAACTTTCCACGCGTTATATACCTACGCGTTGGATTGCCACACGCTATATCGCCACGTATTAAGTCACCTCGCATTATATCGCCGCGCGTTGACTTATTATGCGTTACATCGCCACGCGTTGACTTGCCACGTTTTATATTGCCACGCATTGACTTACCTCACGTTATATCGCCACGTATTAAGTTACCTCGTGTTATATCACCATGTGTTGACTTATTATGCGTTACATCATCACGCGTTGTCTTACCATGTTTTATATTGCCACGCATTGACTTACCTCGCGGTATATTGCCACGTGTTGACTTACTTCGCATTATATTGCCACGTGTTGACTTACCATGCGTTACATTGCTACGCGGTGACTTTCCACGAGTTATATTACTACGCATTGCACTGCCGCGCGCTATATTGCCACACGTTGAATTAGCATGCATTATATCGCTGTGCCAGGTATTGAATTACTACGGACTATAACACCACACATTGAATTAACACGCGTTTTCTTGTCACGCGTTTTATTGCCACGCGTTGAGTTACCATGTACTATATCACCGCGCGTTTTATCGTCACACACCGAATTATCACGCATTCCTAAATTCTTAACTCATCAAGTCACCAAATACTCTGCATCCATGATAAACTCTAAGAATTTAAACAAGTAATTCTACCTTCCGTATTTTTCAATGTGACTTACATGTATAATACATCTACCGTAACCAATTGTTCCTTCGCTTCTAAATTAAATATTATCGATCAATGCATCGCTCTCTTCAACCTTACCGTAACCGCTCCTTTTTCACCGTTCTACCTCGGTACATCTCTGAACAATGGCCACATTTTTGTTACGGTATTTTTTCCACGGAATTTAAACTTGACTGTACAATTCTCAGCATGGATGTCACACAGTTAACACCCTGCCATTTATCAGATGCGTCAGCACCAGCCATCCGCTACAACCTTAAAACGAAGAAAGTTAAAACGTTATATCAATTTCGCATCCAACGATTCTGTACGCATTTTACAATTGTACCGAAACTGCAAATTAAAATAAGTCCTATCCCATTCGATCTGCAGGTCAGAGTATGGCAAGTGTTTGACACGTTCGAGCCCATTCAGACCAGACGCATATCAGCAAATATCATTAAGAATGTCAAGCAAAGGGCACAAGGAAGGAAGGCGGAAGCTTCTCTGGAAAGTCCGCGATGTCGGCTCGGGTCAGAAGAGGGGGGGAGGGGGAGGGTTGTAACGCAAACCACCCCCGTTCGGCGTCGGCGTCGGCGTCGCGGACGCGACTGTGGGGGTATTCCGTGTCGGTCGTCGCGGGACCGCGCTCAGTTTCGTTGGAAGTGTTGCCACGAGGCGGCAGCATCGTTCTCCGAGTAAAAGCTCGAGGCGTCGTCAGTGTATCCGTTCGTTCGAGCGGCGTCGGAGCTTGCAGGAGCCCGGTTCCTTCGGCGCCACCTGCCGCGACGCTATGCGTCCCGCCTAAAACCGAACTTAACGCGGAGGATCCGTAACGACGTTCGGGGGCCCCCGCTCGAATGCCGGCCCCCTCTGTTTATGAGAGGCGTCCCGACGCTACCGGCTGACGTCGGCCGGCGGCAATTTCGACCGCGGATCCGGATCGGTTTGGCACGCACGCGAACTCGCCGTTGCGCTCGCAGGAGGCGAAGAAAAAAGCTGACTTGCATAGGGAACCACGCGCTACATCCTGTGACACAACGCGCTACCCCGTGATCTGTTAACCCTTATCTGGACTATGGAGTGTGTGCTAACCTGTCCGTTTTTTATCCTTGGTGTACTCTCGTGACCGGTGATCCCGCGACCTTCAGGATAACCAGCCAACGTGTAAGTAGCAAACTACTCGTGACACGCTGCTGAGTTTCCTACGGAAACTTGTGTGGGGATTCGAGCTGATCGCCTAGGTGCTTTGGGACGTTGGACTTGATCTTTGCCAATTCTGTGGATGTATCTTCGCGGTGAAGGGAGCTTGCAATTGCGTACTGGGAGATCGCCTCTGAAACTGTGCACCAGGGATTTTTCTTGTTGCGATCTCAACTGAGAGCCCAGTTGTATTTCTCTTGTCGGTCGATCAAGACCGTACAGTTCGTACTGACGTAATTTTGTGGAGACTTTCACATTTGATGTCACTATGGAAGTTTTCGTGTGAATCTGCTGTGAGGTGCACAATTCTGTCACTATGAATCGATGATATATGTAACGGTAGAAGTGCAATAAAGCCGGAGTATTAGTTGGAGTATGACAGTTGGAAATTGATCGGTAGACCTTGTTCGTGGTAAAGAATACCTGGAGCCAGCGAACACTATATCGCAGTGGATGACATCAAGTGTGAAAGTTGCAATACTTGCGTTTCTCATCATGGACATGTATCCCCAACTGGTACACTTGTGTTCTGTCATTGTGGACTATGTCCCCATAACAGTTGTGTGTTTCATCATTGTGGATATATTATGTCCCTAATACTAGTACACTTGTGTGTTCCATCATTGTGGACAAATGTCTCTAATACTAGCACACTTGTGTCCTATCATTGTGGATATATTAATATCTCCAATACAAGTACACTCCCACCATTATGGACATATGTACTCAATGTTAGACCACTTGTGTTCATTGTCGACATGTTCCAATGTTACTACTTGTGTTTCATCAATGTGGACGTATATCCCCAATACACTTGTCCGATTATTGCATACATATCCCCAATACTGGTATACTTGTGTATCATTGTGGACATATGTGCATTATATCTTTTTTGCAATAAAGATGTCACAGTGAGGTCATAATGAAAAGAACCAGTTTAGATTCGATTCACACAACGGTCATGCTATGGCCAGATCACGTCAAGTCAGACACCGGTCAATATCATTCACACGTAATCCAATAATCATTCATACTATACATGGTTAGGTCGAATCAAATGCAGATCTGTTGATCGTGGAACCTAATGATCCCAGGTTAAAACGAGCTGATCATTTAGCTAATCGGCTGACTGAAAAATTATGTACATATTTGTTCTCATTTGCATCTTATGAGCGTTTTGTATCTATAGATGATAAATCTGATAAGTTCTTCTTTAGATCTTTGATCAATGTGAAATCTCCTTGGTATTTTTATATGATCAAGTACTTTGTTCTCTATTCCGGTATTTTTTGTTATAATTCTGTTTTGGTACTATGTGATCAGTCTGGTATATATTTGTCATCTTTTGGTATTTGTCCTCTTTCGGATCTTTATGTGATCACATATTCGATCTCTTTTGCATTTTTATATGATCCATGTGATATACATTTTATCTTGTATCTCATACATACAAAACCGCGTTGTACATATTTCCCTCAAACAGCTGTGACCTTTCTGTTTTCCAACGATCAAGATATTAAGATTTGACTTGACCGATCCTTTAGAAATATTGACTGACATGTTTGATCTGAAATGGCTGCCACTGAGAATAAAAATGAAAGACGACTCGATGAAATCTTGTGACCACATCTGCTGCGAATTAGCCTTTGCTGACAGTTACAGATATTGTTCCTCCTTCTTCCCGAGAACGTAGCTCAAGAATTAAACGAAGGAAAGGTAGAATTGTAATACTGTCTCGGTTTTTAAGATCGTTACGTTATTGGAAGCGTAGCTCCGAGCTAAACGATGGGGATTGACACGAACATTATTGCACTGCACAAAACACGGGTAGGATTTCTAGGCATTCCGGACCGTTATTACTCCAGATTGCAGTTTCTACCGATTCGAGTGTTGTCGAGTTCGGGTCAGATTAGGCACCCAGGGGTATAATTTTACACGGTTTATCGCGTAAACCTTGCCGAAAGCAGTTAACCGCGCTAACAACGAATGTACAGATATTCTATCGGGGACAAACAACGGTTAAACGTGTCGCATGGAAAAATTTGTGAGTTGTGTGCGTGTGTACACGCGTGAAATACGAATAGGATGTCGGAAGTGGTGCGTTCGTAAAACACACGAGATATAGTGCAATATTTCAAACGCTGCCGCGTGCGGTGGTTGACAGAAAAATTGTAGACGATTTTGTATCGTCGAGGACGTTGTAGATCGTGACAGGTGTGTGAACGAAGCTTCGAAACTATCGGAAAGTGATAAAGAGCTGAGTTATGAGTGGTGAAAATTTTTTTGACCCGGCTGACAAATTTGATAGAATAGAAATTACGGCTTTGATTTGAGGAGAGCTCTATAAACATTTTGAATGGTGACTTCAGTTTTTGTAAATCGAATTGTAGGAAAATACCGCGAAATAATTATTAAAAAGTACAATAGTTTTAGTGATCTAATTTTTAAATTAATTTGATATTTCGAAATTAAAAAATAATAATTCTGTTTAATTATTAATAGTTTTTTAGATGTGAGCCTTTAAAAAGATCTCGTGTTAAAATTCTTGATAATTAATTTTGTGAATAGATTGTTCTTTTAGATAAATAAATAACTTTTAGAGATGATAATAAACAATATTATTTGAACATTAAACGGTGTTTGATGGAACAATTAAACAGTGACATATTTTTGTGCACAAATATTTAATTATTCTTATTGATTTTTATACTGTATCTTTTATTGTTTTTAGTTTTTCGAGAAATTGGTTTCATATGAAACGAAAAGTTTTTAGAGTTTGACTTTTTGTTGTAACAAAAATAATTGTTTGAATATGATTGTTTAAAAAATAAGAGCTTCGAATATTTCACTGTATTCAGAAAAGTGTGAATTTAATATAAAATCGGAGTTCAATTTTTGGTAGAATAGACATTCCTACGGAAATTGCCAAGAAAAGGTTCGAAATGGATTTTGTTTTCAATTTTTCCGAGAAAACGAAATAGTTCTGAGATATCTGCAGTTTCATAAATTTATAAAATACTTCGTGTTATATGACTCCTGGCTGATGTATCGAAAACTGTTTCGTTTTGTTGTTCGTGTTGGAATCGGTGCAAAATAACAGATATATTGTAGTAACGTTCAAAAATCAAAACCCTTAGTCGTTTTATAAAATAAATAACTATTTTATAAGTAATTTAAATTACCGAGTATTTTAAATTATTAGTATTTGAAATTGAATAAGATTGTCATAACCTCAAAAATCAAACATATCACAAATAGCAATGCAATATTTTAATAATTAAACAAAAATTTGACAATGAAGATTGTCTATAAATGCAGTCTGATATGTATTGAATTGGAGGAGCAGTGATTATAGATAGATCATTATAATGCAGCTAATTACAAAACGAAGTGTTTCCGGCAAGTGAATGTTCAAATCCCAGAATCGTTCAGATTTCGAGGGATACTGTTCTCAATGATTAATTACGTTTTTGATTCACTACGGTAACAATAGCTACCTTCGTTATCTGTAATGAGTAGACTTGAAATTAGCAACAGCAAAGACCAGGCTACTATGGAAACCTTAACTTATATCAAATTTCTATAGAAATATTTTCTGTAAAATTTCTTAATGAAGATTCCAAGTAAAATTTGCCATTCTTATAAAATAAAAATTAAGACATTTTTGTAGTACAATATAGTTTATATAAAATTTATTAATGTTCACGTAATGTTATATTTATAAATATTCTTGTAAATAAATGTGTTAACAATTTGATAAAATGTAAGAAACAAAGTATAGTAAATATAAAATATAAGAAATATTTCTATATAAATTTATAAAATGTAGTTTTATCCACAATTTTAATGAAATCCACAATTAATGAAAATGACAGAATTTTTATTGTAATTTGCAATTTTAACTTGAAATGAAAATTTGTGTAATTCTTTTTGTACTTATATTAAATTTTATGAGTATTCGGGTTTTCGTAACGAAATTTATATGTTCACATAATCGAACATTCTTTTATTCAAACACCTATAATTTTCACTACATTAATATTTCCCCAAATAAATAAATTAGAAAAAATGGAACAAATTTAACATTTTCATTCAAAAGTTTCAAATAAATTTCTTATCCTTTGATTTATGACCTTTTGATTCGATTGAAAACTAACAAATGAACAAAACTTTCGACTGAAAAGTTTCTCTCTTTATACAAAAATGGTCCGTATTTACGTATAAGTTAGATAAATATAAAAATACCGCGAAAAACCCTGTGTTGATAGGCAACTTATATTTATTTAATATTTCATCGTTCGAATTCTACTCCAGCCGTATGCGGCAAAGTGTACTTTCAACCACCATATTTGTTTTGTAGATAAAAACTGTACCGTTCACGCATACTTCTATTTATACCTCAAAACTGTCATTGAAAACTGTTTTTTTCATCTACAAAAAACGCGATATTACATATCAAGTATGCATCAAGCATAAAACAGTAACCTAATGAACATTTATGAAGCGCACATTTATCAGGTGCACATTTATCTAGTGCACATTTATAGAGCGTTCACATTAACTTCTAAACGAACCTCTTCACAAATCATTCCATTTACTTCTGCTAATAATAACACCAATTACTTTTCAACCGTGCAAAGTGATTAAACTTGAAATAGATTAAATTAAAGGAATTCAAAAGGTGGACGAATAGTTTGATTATTCCGTTTCGAGGCTAATAATGTGGCAAAGTATGCATCAAGCATAAGACAGTATCCTAATGAACATTTATCAAGCGCACATTTATCAAGTGCGCATTTATCGAGCGTTCACATTAACTTCTAAACGAACCTCTTCACAAATCATTCCATTTACTTCTGCTAATAATAACACCAATTACTTTTCAACCGTGCAAAGTGATTAAACTTGAAATAGATTAAATTAAAGGAATTCAAAAGGTGGACGAATAGTTTGATTATTCCGTTTCGGGGCTAATAATGTGGCAAAATTGCTGCGCCTTGGTATCCAGGTTAACGAGAAAATTTGTAATTGGGCCGATAACGGTCGTGAAAAGTATCGAGCCGCGGAATAATTAGTTAGGATGACATCTTAACCATTCGCGGAATAAACGATCGGACGGAATTAAAGTTTCGTTCGATGAAACTTTCGCGGTGTCGCATTATCCGCGGAATTGACGTCGATTTTTTCACGGTTCATTAGGCAACGCGGTTAATCATCGGTGATCGTAGTATACGATACGAGGTGTTAATGTTCGCGGCTTAAAAAAGTGCTCCACTCGTTGCGACGAGTGCGTTTTCGAGCGGCGAACGAAAGTGACGTACTTTTTTCCCCTCGTTACGACGTTCTTTCAAGATGAACGTACACATTTCACCGTGTGTGTGTGTGTACGAGAAAATAGTGATACCGACCTCAGCTGACTGTTTTAAGGTTAACCTTTTGCGTCCCGGTGCCTCGACGACACACTTTACCCTGAATAGCTTTATTTCGAGATGAACACCGCGTAAAACTCTCGCCGCGTAGTAGAAACATCGCGACGCGAAGACGTGCTCGATTGACGCTCGATATCGAATATTTCTTTTATCATTTTTATTTCTCTATTGTCCGATGTGTCATTCGGTTACTTATTTTTTTATTTGCACGCGAGTCAGTTGGCTTCCGTAGCGCAGACAAATTGACAGACAAACAAACGACAAATGGGTCAGCCTCTTTTGTGAACTTATTTTTATGTCGCCCGCAAAGTGCGAACGGGCAATTTATTCTGCCGAGATTTTTTGCGAATTGCAGTAGCTTTTTAGGACGGAGTGTTTAATGAGTGATTTGAACAACAATTTTAAACAATTTTTATTTGGGAAGGTAAAAGTTTATTTAGTAAAAACAAGTTTAACAAAGGTAGCTTTATGTAGGTTGAACGAAATGTTAGGAGAATGATTTCGTAGAAATTCTGGGTTGTACAATATAAATTATAATACAATAAAAATATTACATATATTTTACTTAAAATGAAACTATAAAATGGTTACACTTTAAGATGTTAATTAAATTTTGATATAATATGAGCAGATTTAGGTGCTGACATATTTTATATTCCAGAAGTCTACATATGAGATCATGTATTAAAATATTATCTATCCAAATAAATTGTATTAACATTTTTTTCGCAAAATGTTCGCACACTAAATATTTGTTTGACATTAAATACATATCTTTTTAAAATAAATGAATAAACCACTTATTCTTGCATAGACTATGTTAACATTTTTAATGAAAATTCGTTTAGCAGCACACGCAGTGCTTGACCTAATTACAAAACAGCAATGTCTACATTACCTAAGCAAAAGGAACAATATACTTTTTATTCACAGGTTTCTGGGTCAATTTTATAATTATTTCATGTATTTCGCACTTTAAATTCCGACATAAATGGATATTTACCACTTGGGTGTTGAATGCAATTTTCAGTTTCAGTATCGCGAACCATTTTTATTGATAATTGTTTCAGATGTTATTTTTCATGAGAAATACAGTGTAAGGTGAAAATGTGTTTCTCACTGCGAACGTATGTGTTATAATTATTCATTGAAAAATGTCCGACACGTTAGGAAAGATAAGGACAACATTATACAGGCTTTCGAAATGGTAGTACAACAAAGAACATGGAAAAATGAGTAAAAAATGTGGAATAAAATGTTTTATTGAATTTCAACTTGCCAACTTACCCTATCACATGATTTTCTCAACACCAGATTCATTGAATGTTTACTGAATGTTCTGTATCTATGAATGCTATCAGACTATGCATAAAAATCTGTCCCAAATTTAACACTAACCTAGCCAGATCGTTCTCATATGTTTTCATTCGCATTTTTTTGTCTCCACTACGTTTTGTGTGCTGAAAACACAAGATCATACTTTTAGTCTTACTAAATAATACTTGAATCAAAATAATATCTCATTTTTAATATGTGAACTTCGATGTGACGCGGTATGAAGCTTGTCAGGTAGCGCAGAAGTCATAAAACGGGGCCTCTCCATGGTCCGCGCTAGACTAGAAAAAGGTCAACATGTGTTCTTATCGTCGACGAAATTCATCGCATTAAACATTAGTATTCACATGAATAATGTTATGAATGGCTGAAAACGAACTTTATTATTATTAATGATGAGATATATTTATTTAATAACATCATTAATTCCCAAAGTATTGAAAAGTTGTTGATTTATCATTTTATGTACCGTGAACAGATTTTTTTTATAAATCGAAACTGTTCAAACTCAGTTTTTTTGATAATGAAGTGATACATGAAAAAATTGTATTCTATATTTTTTCATGTAAATTCGACATCTTCTCAGTTGTACCACTTCGAAAACACAATATTTTGAATACTGTTATTTGAAAAATACTTTGTCGCTTATAGGATATATGAATTTTTACATAAATCTATCGTTAATGATGGAATTCATAAAATATCCACAATTCAGTTAAAGATATATATGTTCGTCGAATAAATAGGGATTAAGTATTATAAAAAACCTAAAACCCAAAGTTTTATCGGACTAGATTCTCATTGCACTTTACTTTCCGTAATATTCGATGTTGTGCTCCACAAAATATAAACGCCATTAAATAATACAACGCTGTTTTAAATGAACACTGCAGCAAGTTACGCTCCGTTAATTTATCCGCCATTAAAATAATATTAAACGAACTGTAAATTCATGGCAGTGACAAGGTAAATTTTTAATACAGCTACGCGGAACAATTTGTGATTGATAATGTAACGCATTAACCTACATATAAATGATAATGCGTGTTATGGTAGCTGAGAGCAGTAATTAGTTAAGTACCTTCATTGCATAATCATTTTCAAAATGTGCTCTTCTTTTGACATTATAGAACGTGATAAGTTTTCAATAAATAACTTCTATTGAACAATAAGTAATTTTATTTTTCATTTCGGTACAAGATCATTCAATTATTAAATTTGAAAATGAGTATTGAATTTATATTATTCAATTATTAAATTTAATCTAAATTTTACTGAATTCATTGGATCAGTAAAATTACGAAGTTTATCACATTTATTTTACTGAATTCATTAAATTATTAAAGGTATGAAATTTATGGAACTCACTATATGAATTAAATTATTAAAATTATTAAAATAATGGAACTTATATTAATTAAATTACTGTAATTCTATTTAATTTTATTTATCATGTTATTAAATTTAATTTGAATTTAATAGCAAAATTATTAGATTTTAATGAAGTTTATTTGATTGGATTAATTAAATCACTGAAATTATCGAATTTAAATTAAATTTTATAAATTTATAAGACGGAGACATTTCGAACTACTTAATAAGTAAAATGTGATGCACTGAATAATTTGAACGATTAAATAAATTCAAGAAAAGTAGCGTGATGCATTTAATAATTTTAATAGAATTTAATAATTCAAATTTTAATAAAATTTAATAAAATTTAAATTTTAATTATTAAATTTTATGACAGTAATAAAATCTTTGAACTATCTTGTTCGAATCTTTTACAAATATGAAAATAAATCTATATTTAGATACTAATATTACGAAAGTATTTACAAATTTTTTTAAATTTATTCACATACGAAATAAATGTCTCGCAGAAATAAAAAATAGACTTACTCCGCTTTCAAAATAAACATTTTGAAACGATATTGCGACGAAAGACAATTGGGTACACAAATGCTAAGAACACACTAGATTCAGTTGAAACTACAAATTTAGTTTGAAGGAACAGCAAATAACATAAGTTATGTATGTTCTCATAAACCGTCAGATAGCACCCCAAAGTTCTGCTTTGTTTATCTTCAAAACAACATTAATGTGAATTTAACTTCTGAACAAGAATGTCTGCAAATGCGAGAGACATCTTTTGAAATGGCTTTATAATTGTTCCGAAAAAGTGTAATTAGTTTTTGAGCACTTTTCTTGTGAAAATTAATTATTTTACTTCTGTACGGTAATTAGATTCTGCAAATTTAATTGTATATTTTGTGGTAGAAATTTAGACATGTTCGAAGTTGAGTTTTCAAAATTTGTAAATATTGAAATTTTTTAATTTTCACAAGTTTAAATTTAAAAACTTTCAAATACCTGCATTATTTTAAGTTCAAAATTCGTAAATTTTCAAATTTCAGAAACATTGAATTCAAAGAGTGTTTAATTTATGAGAAATGAAATTCCTAAATTCTTAAAGAGGAAAGTTCATAATTTCAGTAAATCTCAAATGCTAAAAATTTTTAAATTTCCAAATATTCAAATTTAGATATGTGATACTTTCAACTCTCAAAAATCCAAATTTCCAAATTTTAAAAATTTCCAAGTCTTCAAATTAACATATTGGATACTTTCAACTACCAAAAATCTCAATTCTCAAAAATCCAAATTTCCAAATTTTTAAATTTCCAAATCTTAAAATTTCCATACTCGATACTTCTAACTCTCCAAAAATCCAAGTTTCAAATAAAAAAATTCCCTACAACTGAAATTTCAAAATCTTCAGATTTCGAAACACAACAAATCCGAAATCGTCAAATTTCCAAATTTGGAGCGTCAAAGGGCGCAAACTGGCTGCAATTCGATAAACAGGACACGCGACGGTAAAAGGAGAAAGTAAAAGGAAAACAGAAGGAACTAGGAGTTGCGTGAATGCAATCCGTAAAATAAGAAGCAACGAGAAGAACGGCAGAGGACGTAGAATAACGAAATAAAAGATTCGGTGGTACGTGAGCGTGCGGATCAAAATACAGTTTGTTCGAGCACACATGCCAACCGATCTGTGTATGTGCGCATTCCGCTTCCGATCTCTTTGATTCCTTTAGTATTCTGACGTGTTTGGCATCTCTTCATGGCAGCTCCGAGCCCTCTGCCTACGATATTTCCTCTTTTACTTGCCACTGTCTTCCTCCAAGGATTATATCCACGAGAAGCCTCGTGAACAGATCTGCCCAAACATTCTGATCGCTGGGATACTAAACCCTTCGGGGTTCACTTTTATATTACACTGTACAACAAATTTTGACTTTTTTTTGATTTCGTAACCGCCACTATGAAATTCTTATAGGTTTTTGCGAGCTGAATACGAATCTGAAATCTGTTTTTCACTAGGACGTACAGTTTTTGAGAAAATTAATGTTAAAAAAAATTGCAAATTTTTAACTTTGGAAATTTTTTGTGCTTTTACCATAGCAGCTATTCAGTGGCTTTTTACACGAGAAAAATCTGTGAACTTTCCCGAATAAAACGATATAAATTGTTATTACATTGTAAATATTTAAATATGTTTAAATAATGATCAAAGTAAGAAAGACATCAAAAACGCACCAATTTTTGCTGATATATTTCAATTTATTTAAAAAACTATGGGTCTAGGCGAAAATCTAACCATCGTACGTGATAGAGCAGACATTTCTGCTGAAGAAAGCATCAAGCGAAGTTACAAAATTGCTTTCGTTTTCTTTTTATAAAAAAAATAGTTCGGCAAAACACGCGCCGCTGCCAGTGGTACTCAATGTTGGCGCGGCGCACCATTCAGTTGTTCCGTTACGCCAAGACAGTAGGCAGGGCGACTACAGCGCCGCGCCAACATTGAATACCACTGGCAACGGCGCGTGTTTTGCCGAACTATTTTTTTTATAAAAAGAAAACGAAAGCGATTTTGTAACTTCGCTTGATGCTTTCTTCAGCAGAAATGTCTGCTCTATCACGTACGATGGTTAGATTTTCGCCTAGACCCATAGTTTTTTAAATAAATTGAAATATATCAGCAAAAATTGGTGCGTTTTTGGTGTCTTTCTTACTTTGATCATTATTTAAACATATTTAAATATTTACAATGTAATAACAATTTATATCGTTTTATTCGGGAAAATTCACAGATTTTTCTCGTGTAAAAAGCCACTGAATAGCTGCTATGGTAAAAGCACAAAAAATTTCCAAAGTTAAAAATTTGCAATTTTTTTTAACATTAATTTTCTCAAAAACTGTACGTCCTAGGGAAGAACGGATTTCAGATTCGTATTCAGCTCGCAAAAACCTATAAGAATTTCATAGTGGTGGTTACGAAATCAGTTGGCTGTTGTACAGTGTTATTAGAAAATCAATTTAACACTATTTCTACCAAGACACCTTTCAAATTTTAATTTAATATTCTCTAAGTTGAATTTCTCCACAATTCATTTTTTGACTTTTCAATAGTTGTTAAATTAGTACAGCGAACAAGAATGACATGTGGAGACCTTAAAGTCGTACAAATGATTAAACGTGTGTGAAACTATCGAAAACGATACCGGACACGATTATTGTTGGTTTCACGATACCGACGACTACGACGACCAAGAATTGTCAACGATGAGTTATAGAGCTTTTAAAGTGCTTCCACTCGATTCTACGTGTGAAAAGTTATCGAAAACGATACCAAATGGTTTTTTATCGATTCGATGATCGACGACAGGTTCTTGTCGCCAGATCGCAGCCAAAATGTATACAGCAAATTTAGGGTGTCTCAGGAGTGCACCCTCCACATTTCAAGTCAGAAGACACTAAATTGTGACCTGTAGCGCACAGACAAACAAACAAATGTACAAATGCGGATCGAGTACCAGGAGAGACATTACTTTTTGAAAGAATTTGTTAAACATTTCTGGAAGCTGAAATTTCTCAATTTTTACATTTCTATTTATTCGATCTTCGAAATCCTTAAACACTCAAACATCAAGAATTTTTTATTTTTTATTTTTGTAAATCTCTAAGTTTTTTAATCAGTTGGTTTTCACGTTTATGCAGTTTTTAAATTTGTCCCCGAATCTACAAATTTTTGTATTTTCAAAACTTTGAATAGTTTTGTATTTTCAAATTTTTGAGTTTTTGAAAAACTTGTATTTTCAAATTTTTGAGTTTTTGAAAAACTTGTATTTTCAAATTTTTGAGTTCTTGAAATTTTCCTTCACTTATATTATTAGAAAATATATTGGTAACTATTTGTAACTTGCTTATAATTTATAGAATCTGAAATTTTTTCATTTCTACGTTTCTAATAATTCTAGTAAGAATTTTGAATTTACCAGAATTTATAAATCTTGAAGTTTCATTACCAAGTAATTTTCAAATTCATACCCTTTTTTAAATTCACAAATATCTAAAACTACAAACTTTCTAATTTTCAAAATATCAAATCATCCAATTTTTAAATTCCTCAGTCTCAAAAGTTTGTCTTCACTCTTATATTATCAGAAAATAAATTGGTAATTATAACTTGCTTGCTGAAATTTTTTAATTTTTACCTTTCTAATAATTCTAATAAGAATTTTCAATTTCCTGCAATTCACAAATCTTCAAGTTCCTTAATAAATAAATTTTCAATTTCATTTCCTTTATTTAAATTTTCCTACATCTAAAACTACAAATTTCTTTATTTTCACTATTTTTAATTTACAATCTTCTAAAACCACAAACTTCCTAATTTTGAAAATTTCAAACCTTAAAATTTCCTCTTCGAAATTCACCATTTAAAATTTAAAAACCTAATGTTAGCATAATATTAATGCTATTCAAACTGTTGGAGTACACGATACACACATGCACATATGAAAAGTTCGAGTCCTTGACCCGGAGTTTTCCCTAGACCCGAAATGAGGGACAAAAGCTCGTCTGAGAAGAGCTTTCAAAGCTCTGAATAGCAAAAAATGCAACCACAAGACACGCCACACGTCTGTACAGTCGCTATTACACTTTATACACAACTTTTTTAATTTAATTGCTGCTTATATAGACTGATTCTTTTTGTGAATTTTTTGTTTAATATATTTAGACTTCTTTAATTATACTAAATACGTTTCATAGCTTCTTTTTCAGATGAATATGTTTCAAATAAAATTATATTCATTCCTTGAAAATTAAGTTTAAGTAAATTTAAAATAAAAATGTACAGATTTAAACATTTTAAATTAAACATTTAAACATTTTTTTGTTAAAAATTCAACAAAAATTCATTAAATAAGTTTACAATTTAATAATAAACTTATAAATACAATTAAATAATAAATTTATTTAATAAAATGTGAATGTCACGTTCTCCAAGATACTAATTCACTTTAAAGAATAATTAGCCGTGTTAATTTGTTTCTGTTAGAAACATAACGCGGAGTTTAATGCTACCTTTTAAATAAATGGTCTAAATAGAAATAAATCCTTTAAACAGAAGCTCTCTGTCTTGCCAACTTCAACACAAGATCGCCAACTATTTCATCCGACTTTGTCCGTAAGCAGCTTAGGACACTTTAACTTTAAACTGCTACTATAGATGTATATGCATACACGCCTCTTATTATTTCAAAATACAATCAGCAATTTAAGTACGCTGAGCTAAGTACCATATTAAAATTCAATTTCTAACGAAAGTACTGTAATGGCGGAAACTTGCTACGTAGGATTTCTATAATGTTTAATACAATAGAAAAATAAATACACACTGCAAAAAAATTACGAAAATTATTTATTTTTGTTCGCTTTAAAGGAAAGCTGAATTAATTTTATTGTTTTACAATATTATACTAAAATTGTTTTATAGAAGTATTTTAATAAATTTTATAAAAATAAAACTGTAGATCTCATTTTAAATATTCCATTTTGTTTATCGCTTTTGTACAGTATTATGAAATATAAAAGAATAGTGACGAATTTTCAGATACTGAAAATTCATAGACTTTTTATTTTAACGGATTGAGGATCTATTATTGAAAACAAAAATTGAAATATCGAATACGGTTCGTTTGTATTTTTATTAAGAATCTTGTTTCCCGTATCAACAACAGATTTTTTTAATAAAAATATTGTACATTTATTGTACGCCACTCTGTTCTGACTAAAAAATATAACACAGTTTTTGTGCAAAACTTGAAAAAATATTCTTCTATTTTTTTTTTTAATAAATTATAAATTGTACTGGTAATTATAATTTTATACTATATTTTATATTTGTGAGATATAAGTATGATTCATGAAGTATAATTAAAATTCTGACAGATGAAAATATCAAACTATAAAATGTTACGTATGAAAATATTAAACTATACGGTTGATTTTAAAAACAATCAAAACGAAAACAAATAACTCGTTGTTTTGGTATTCCTAATGGAAGTTTAATTGGTTTTCTCGATTGGTTTTACTGAAAAATGGGAGTAGAAATGTTTATCAATTTTATTTTAAAACAAATCTTTATCCACAAGCTTTCATCATATTGAAAAGTTGCCGATGGAAGAATGGAAAAATTTGTTTAAAAAGACTTCAGTAAAAATGATTATTCTTTTATGTGTTTGAACACTGGAGGAGACAACAAATTTGCAAGCTTCTCAATTTTCAAATATCAAAATGTACAAATTTATAAACTTTCAAATTTTCTAATTTAAAAATATAGAGATTCAGATGATTTCAAATTAAAAAATTTTAAAATGTACAAATCCGTTTTCAAATCTTTTAGTTTAAAAATATAGAAATTCAGGAGCTTTTAAATTTTCAAACGTTTGGTCAACTTTGCAAGCTTTTCAATTAACAAATTTTTAAATGTATATATTTGCAGTCTTCGAAATTTTCACCATTTCAAAATTTCAAATTTACGATCTATCAAATTACTAAACTTATCAATTTCCAAATTTACAAAAGTATTTTGTTTAAGGTATTGTATTTTTAATTATATATATTCTTTACATAGATTTATTGAAGTTAATGAATTTTTGACAATATGCAAATGATGTATGTAAATTGAACATTTACTTATATGCTGTTGTTAATGTGTTATAATAATTGAAAGCGACCGTGTCAAAATTAAAATTGATATTAGATTAAAATGAACGAAAGAAATATTTTCAAATAAATTAAATGTTTCCAGCTCAAAAATGGCACAGTCATACATGAAAACAGCATGTGCAATTTTTTTAATCTTCCCCTTCTGAAATCCTTATTATCTGCAATCAGGAAAATGGAAGGATTAATTTTATTTCCGTGAATTGCTTTTCACATTAAATCGACAACAAACTCTTATTACTGAGAGTGATGGTTCAATTCACATAAATATGCAATTCTTTTAAGTGTGGATGTAATACGCTGTTTTCTATGCGAGTACATTGGAATAAAGTTTTTCATGATTAAATTATCATTTTTCCTAGAGATATGATATGCTTTAACTTTGATAATTTACTTTTTTAGAAAATTCACAAAATATGTAATTTTCAAATGTTTCTAATATCGTGCATTAGTGCAAAGTGGTCCCATGGTGCCTAAACTTGACGTTACCTTTTATTTACATTATATGTACTTTTGTGGGATTTGTTAATACTCTTATGAAATTGCTAATCTACGATGACATTCGCGAAAGCCACTATAATGGTCCATCGTACAGAAAGATGGTATCCGCCACTATAGTGGCACGTCGTACCTAAGAGTTTAAATGGTGCTCTTTTTGTAGCCTAGCGCGGACCATGGAGAGGTCCTGCTTTATGATTTTTGCGCTACCTAAGACGCTTCGTGTTAACGCTAAGTGTTACATTATTATTTTTCCCTTTACTACCGTGCAAAGGGTTAAAGTACATAGCTCTATTAATTTATTTCTGAGAGGACTAAAGCTACCATATGAACAAAACACAAACTAAAAGAAAAACTGAATTTTTTCTGCAATTTACAATTTCTGCAAACATTTGTAGTTCATTTTTCAATTCAAGTTATTTTACGTTCAATACAAACGCAATAAATGATCAGAACAGAAAAAGGAAAGGTTACATCACGTTTCCCCGAATATCTTATTACAGAGATTATGGAATTGAAGGTTTTATCGAAACAATTAAAATTCCTGCCAGGCTATCTCTTCGCGAGTTCGGTTTATACTCGAATAGCTGCCCCCTCGAACACAATTGAAACGCAGGGATGCCTTTGTTATATAACGATTAACATTCGCTGAGCGTTTGCTTAATCAGATATCCAGGCGAATGCTAGATCGGGATGTCATGATATTTACTGGGGAATCACTAGTCTGCGGTTATTAGTCCACGTGACGCTGTTAGATACCAGCGTGTATACCGAATGATAAAATGGAAAGACTAAATAGTTGGTAGATATTTCTACTACTTTCGTATTTATATTTCAGCATTTTGCTTTGAAAGTGGAGCAAGTGCATTTTTTATTACTTTGAGATATTCAAGGATTTGCATTTCATTACAAAAATATTGGTAAATTAAAATAAGAATATTGTTAAGCACCAATAGACAAATTTTTTGTATTTTGTGCTATTAGATAAATGTTTTATATCCAAAACTTGTCTCACTCAAAATTAATTATTGTAATTGTTAATTACACTGATAATATTTAATTTCATTTTATTTCTTAATATTTATTTATTCCCTTTTTTGTTTTCTTTCAAACGTTTTGCTACAAATTGTCTTCGTATTCAGATCCCGACTAAGAGATTCTTCCGTTATTACTAACTCTCAAGGGTCTTATTGCTTTAAACGTAAAATAATAAAATTTCTCGGAAATGAAGATTTTATTGTAGCAGCGTTATTACAAAGAAAAGAATTTTTATTTCTTTGTTACCTACCAGCATCGCTTTTAGCTGCATTCTAATTATTTCCGTTGAAATCATTCCGAGCCATATTTTTTTGATAAAATAAACCACGATTTGTAATTAATTTTTAAATAATAGTGAAATTGTTCAGGGGTTGCACCGATACTAAAATGAGAACCGTATCGACTTTGTGGAGTATTTATTTGAAACTGAACCAGAACTAGCAAGCTGATAATAGAAGCACTGATACCTAGATATAGCTACAGATCCTCGCACATATTGAGGTTATACCACCAATATTATATAATTTCTAGTTTCTCACAATATTGTATTGGGATATATTCGGCTAAAAATAATTTCAACCTAAGGTGCACTACTTTCAAAATAAACATCTTTCCAATACAGTTAATCACCCAAACCATCCCTCAAATGTTAGGGAATTTCAATTATTTTCATTATAGTCTGTTTACAGATATATTAAGTTTTATCTATTGTTATTATCTTCATTTTTCTCAAAGCGGACTTACCCTACTTTCAAAATGCACGACTCATATTTACTCTTTAATCATTTCATTAGGAATATAAAAATTTGAGAGATTTAAAAATTTGAGAAATTAGAAATTTAGTAATTTAGAAATTTTCAGATTGAAAATGGGTTAAGTTTAATAAATTAGGAATTCAGAAATTTAGTAATTTAGAAAATTAGGAAATTAGGAAATTAAGAAATTAGGAAACTAGAAAACTAGCAACCTGAAATATTAGAAAACCAGGAAAATAGCAAGCTAGGAAATTAGAAAACTAAGAAATTAGGAAATTAGAGACTGTAATACATTATTTTTAATTAACATTTAATAGCGATGAAATATTGAGCACAGTGGATTTATTGAAAAATATTTCAATTAATTAAAAATTGATTGGAAAATATGAGATAACTGAAGATATTAAATCTCATTGGTATAAAGTAACTCATTGACCGTAATTACAAAATTAATTAATAACAACCAAAAATAATAATAACTAGATTTAATGAATTTTTACTGTAATTAATTTTTAAATTACAAAATTATTAACTTTCTTTATTTATATACATATTTATTATATTCATACTATTATTTCTATATTCTTGATGGAATATAGAAAGTTAAATGCTCGGACATAGAATTGTATTTGTTTATGGTTACTTTGTATATTTGACTTTCCGAATATAAATTTCGTCGATGTGTTTGTAGAAACAAAAATAATGCATTTCGTAGTGCAAACACGAACTGACGATATGGAATACTTTTTTGTACAGTTTTCTTCCCTAGAAGAAGGAATTTTTACTATTCTACGCGATCGTTCGTGAATTTAAATATTTCTCTATTTCGCATGTTTTGCTGTTGTTTTTTTTCTGGTCAACAACGAAGGCGAAATTTCACGTGCAAAATTTTTGAAATTTTTACGAAGTTTTATTTGAATATTGATCATTGAATACCATATTTTAAATCTGATATTTTAATATTAATATTGAACATTGATAATTGTTTGGTATCGTTGATTTAACTCCTTCGTTTCTTCTATTTTTCAAGTTTTGAATCAGCGTTGAATTCTTTTAATCATAATTGCGATACATTTTTAACAAAACCGTAAGAAATATTTCCCAACTGTGAAATTTTGCATGTTACCTTAAAATTTTTTTATTTATTTTTTTTTTATTTAATTAAATTAATGATTCAACTGAATCTACTTTTCACTCCAAATTATAATTCATAAAAGAATGAAAGTTATAATGAAATTTTTACATCACTGTGACAATAAAAGGGAAACGAAAATTTTCACATAAATTTGTGAATAAAAATTAAAAAGAAAATTCTTTCTTTTGAAAATGAAGAAACTGTATATTTTGTGAACAAAGACGAAAATTTCTGCATGTATTTGTAAATGAAAAATAAACTTTTGATACAATTTCAGAAATTCAAGAGTTCACCATTTTTTCCTGTGCTTTCAATGTTTAAACTATAAATGAAAAGATTCTTAACCAAACTTTCCTTGTGTATTCTACACCTTTTGACAAATCTCATAAAATCTCTTTTACACTTCAAATTTCTGTGTAAAAAATTTCTCTGTTGAATTCTTACGAAAAGTAAGTAGTTTCGCCGTTTTCCCACGTAGCTTCGTTTTCCTTTTGACTTCTCGTCGGGTTATAAGAACTTCTCAAAATGTATAGAACCAACAGTGCAGAGTTCAGATAAGAAAGAAATAGATATACGTACTTGAAAAAGTCGAGCAAAACAGAAATGTAAATACTTCAATCCGTTGTGCAAGAACTACTTTTCTTTCCTCTTCGTTTTGATTCTTCGTATTATATAATTTCATCGTGCTTCGTAATTCCATTTATCACGATATAAAACAAACAGTCTGCAAGAAATATTCTTTTATTTACTTAGAAGTAAACATTGTAGAGAAAGTATAAGAAGAATGAACTGAAAATAGTGGGAAAATATAATATAAAAATAAACCGCAATTCGTTAAATAATGGTAAATCTCCCATTATTTGTTCTAACATTTAATATTATTTAATATGACTTGAATTATTATTTACTTTTATTTAAACTACAATTTATTGTCATTTATACTACTATTTACTACAGTTGACTATTAGTTAAATTATTATTAATTATTATTTACTATTATTTAAACTACTATTTATTATTACTTTCTGTTATTTAATCAACTATTTACTGTAATTTAAACTACTATACCCTATAATCCACTATTATTTAAACATGCAATCTATTAAATACCATAAACAATTAAAAAACCACATGTGTATATATACATATATGTATTATATATATAAACGATTAAAACAACGTCTAGAAGTATAAAGAGATAAAACATTAAATTTTATGTATAATACTTTCATCCATTAAAAGCTCCACACTTACGACATATTACACTTCGTTATTTTTACACATTTCTTTTTGGTTACTCACCAATGAAGTATTAATTGCTTTCACATCGCTTATTGACTATCAAATGACCTGTACTAACATTGGTTTTAAAAATGAACAGAGAATTTAAAATCTCCCTCGTTTATTGAAAGTAGAACACCAATCGAATAAATTTCCTCGTCGTTATATAACACACTTAGTCGGACCTTCGATTTAGCCTAAATATTATCGTATAACGTTTCAAACTTTTTTCTTTTAATTTCGATTAAAGTACGTCAATTGTCTGGCATTGATAAAAAAAACAGCAATATATAATTAGAACCGTACAATGTATGTTTTCTTTGTAGGAGTTAAGAAAAGAAATTCTTTCACAGGCTAAAGGAAAATAAATTGTTTTAAGCTAAATATTCTCTACAGAATGTTTCACAAGTTTTCACACAATTTTAAAGATTGACGTTTGGTTAATAAAACAATCGTATCAGAAAAGTGGACATAGGGTGTTGCGGATCGACGCTAACACAAGTATGTCGTATGATCGTAATCGAGAATCGTGAGGTGTTCACTATATTACCGTTATAAAGGAACACGTTAATATCGCCAGTGAAATTCACACGGACTGTTTAAAAAGTTACACAGGACCCAATGCAGAAGGCTATATACACAAGAGTGTTAATCACGGTAAAGAGTTCGTAGGCAAATATAATTTACTTTGAACTTCAGTTAGATCACAGCCGAACGATGAAACTTTAACCAAATGAAATTTAATAAATGTTAGCTAGGGTGCGTACTCAAAAAATGGAATCATGGCGTCCTGCGAAAGACTGGATGAGAGGACGTTTTCGCGACAATGAATTTGCACTTCGACTTTGCGAATATTTATGTCGACAATTTCGTCATTGAAATATTTATCTAATAGCATTTTTAATGAACGCGAGCACATTACGTGTTTTACTAGATAATTCACCTAATTACCGAATTAAAGTAATACGGTATATAACTACCAAACTTTAACATGTACCTTTTGAACCAATGAACTTCGACATTCAAGACTTCTTAGAACGTTTAATGGAGTTTCAACAATTCGTTCGATTGTTAAAGCGTGGACATTTAGGACATTGCAATTTTGGAATTTGCAATTTTGGCATTTGGAATTTTGGAATTTTGGAATTTTGGAATTTTGGAATTGGTAATTTCGGAATATTGGAATTGGTAATTTCAAAATTCGGAATTCGCAATTTTGGAATTCGGAATTTTAGAATTTTGTAATTTTGTAATTCGGAATTTTAGAATTTGAAATTTCGGAATTCGGAGTGTTGGAATTCGGAATGTTGGAATTCGAGATTTGGAATTCGAATTTTTAGAATTTTGTAATTTTGGAATTCGGAGTGTTGGAATTCGGAGTGTTGGAATTCGGAGTGTTGGAATTCGGAATGTTGGAATTCGGAATGTTGGAATTCGGAATGTTGGAATTCGGAATGTTGGAATTCGGAATGTTGGAATTCGGAATGTTGGAATTCGGAATGTTGGAATTCGGAATATTGGGATTCGGAATGTTGGAATTCGGGATTTTAGAATTTTGGAATTTTGGAATTCGGAATTTTGAAATTCGAAATTTTGGAATTCGGAATTTTAGAATTTTGTAATTTTGGAATTCGGAATGTAGGAATTCGGAATTGTAGAATTTTGGAATTTTGGAATTCGGAATTTTAGAATTCGAAATTTCGGAATTCGGAATTTTGGAATTCGGATTTTTAGAATTTTGGAATTTTGGAATTCGGAGTGTTGGAATTCGGAATGTTGGAATTCGGAATGTTGGGATTCTGAATTTTGGAATTTTGAAATTGGAATTTTGGAATTTTGCTCATCGACTATGCGAATATTTATGTCGACAATTTTGTCGTCGAAATAATATTGATCTAATAGCATATTTAATGGTTGAAGTACGTGTTTTACTAAATAGTTCACCTATTACCTTGTCACCAATAGTTTACCCTAGTTAAAGTAATACACTTCTCCAAATCTACCAAACTTTAACAAGGTATAATTGCACGAACGGATTGCAACGTTCGGAATTGTATTTCACCTATATTTATCGAATACTACAAAATTCTACAAGAAACATTACAAAATAATGCTCCAAGCTTCACTTACTATTTTCTTAGATTTGATCAAATCCTTGGTTCAGAGAACCGTAACAAAAAAGTACCAAAAAAGTTAGCCACTCGTGAAAGTCAGAGACAAGAGTTTGAACCGTGTTTCGCAAGAAAACTGTCACGTCTTGTCGACGATCAATCCTATGGGGACATGGTGTCCCCTAATCCAAAAGTCGACCGGTTAATACATTTTATCCGATGTCATGCGACATTGTCATCTGTCGCTTTTCGTGAAGCTTTCTAAACGCGTCCTTCGTGCTCGAATGTGTAGTAAACACCGAATTTACGGTCGGAAGACGACGTCAGGCTGCAACGACAGCTGTCGTGTTCAAGAATTTCGTTTACAAGAACGATTTCTCTTTAATGTCGAACTACGTATATTCTCATCACGGTTTATAGCCATCATTCAATTTCGCGGCGGCCGTTAGTCACCGCTCATTTCGGAAGTTCATCTATGCTAAAAGTAACTTACATCCCTTGCACTCTAGGGATAGGTTTTAGCATTCGAAATGTCTCGTTTGGGAAGATAGTCGAGTTGAATGAATTAATAATTCGTTAGAACGATGATTGGATCGATGATGCTAACGTAGTTATATGACACTTTCTAAATTTTGAGGTACTGATATTACTTAATACTTGATATAATTATTTAATACTAGTGTCGAATTGTAGGAAGTTGGATATGATTTTACGTAAAAGTATATTCAAATGGAATTTGCAGGAGTAGTCGATCTTCTTTCTTCTTCAGAAAAATAAAATCAGTTACCGTTTTCTTGTTCAGAAGTTTAAGGCGCTTTGTTTTATCGCTCGAGACTTTAAAAACTACGATCTTTCTGTAACAGGTACAAATTAATCATGTTATTGAATGTCTTTTACTTCTACAGTGCCGTTTAAAAGTTTTAGCATACTTTATTTTCCTGACAAAGTAAGCTTCATTATTTATCTATTTACGTACTTATGCAAAAATAAATATAATGTGAAGAAGAATAAACAGCCTTACAGTTTTGCAATCACTTAGGTCAGGGTTTTTAACTCCTTGGTTTATCGAGTTACACTCGTGACGCACAGTACAATTCAAATATAACAAAAAGAAATCGTATTTGCCCTACAAGTGAGATTTCAGTTCAATACTAGTTACAATTTATACAATTAAAGATCGCTGAATTCATAAT
This sequence comes from Megachile ligniseca, assembly GCA_945859555.1. Classification (NCBI taxonomy): domain Eukaryota; kingdom Metazoa; phylum Arthropoda; class Insecta; order Hymenoptera; family Megachilidae; genus Megachile; species Megachile ligniseca. The sequence goes on from OX243792.1 coordinate 7,512,371, forward strand.
ATGTCTAACATTTCAAGTTTTTTTATTTATTATTACAACAGTGATTAGTTGGCTCTAACTGACGCAAATGTCGAAAAAATTATTAGTCAAGGGGTTAAACTTATGTAGTCCGAGGACACCATTGGTAACATCAGTAATTTCAAACAATTTGTACATATGAAACCATCGACTGAACCCCATCTATTTTGTTCGGATTAACCCCATAATGAGAAGCATCTGCACCATATATCAAAGTTTTGGTCTCATTTATCAAAGATAACGCACGTATTTCTCGTATAGTTTATATCGCCATTTTCGTTGTACGAAATTACGTGTTCCATGTAAGATAAAGTGCTTCATTACATCAATATTGAAAAAAAATGTAATTCACAAACTAAACTTGTTATAGACAAGAATGAAACGTCGAATACGCAAGTAAAATACCTTACCTAGTGTAAACATGTAGGTAGAACAAGAATGAGATGTGGAGATTTTAAAGTCGTACAAATGATTAAACGTGTGTGAAACTATCGAAAACGATACCAAACGGTTTTTTATCGATTCGACGATCGACGACAGGTTCTTGTCATCAGATCGCCACAAAAATCTATACAGCGAATTTAGAACGTCTAACTAGTCTACCCTCAAAATGTCAAGTCAAAAGACCCTAAACTGCAGCCTTTAGCGTACAGACAAACGAACAAACAAAAATATCGGGAACTTTGCCGAAGGTAAACCTCTGGCCTTGTTAGACGACACGAAGGATTGTCAGCGTCAAGAAATGCGAAATTTCTAGGAATAACACATGGTAACTGCCCGTCCATTCCGCAGATTTACGATGCGTCAATTTCTATTGAATACGAAGGAACGAGACACTGGAAACACGAATAGCCTCCTTTATTTTGTTGTAAAACCACTGCATAGTTTGACAACAGGCAGTCTGACGTACGGAGTTATTAGAAATTCTGTACGGTGAAACTTGTTTGTAACTGAACGTTTAGAGTTCTGGAACCTACCATCAATTGGTTTAGTTTGGTACACTAGTTTGGTGCATAAAGATCGTACCATCGTGTTGATAAATCTACGGAGCATGGTATATTCTAGTTGAGTGCGGATTACTCTTAAATATGTGCTTATAGGTAAATTTGACATTGTTTATGTTGCTAAATTTTTATCTTTCAAGGTTTTTAGATGTTCAAGTTTTCCAGCATTCGAATTTTCGAATTTTAAGTTCACAAATTAATGAATTTGTAAATTTATCAATTTTTATGGGATATAAATTTTTTCGTTTACAAGATTTCAAATTTGCGAATTCTTTTCAAGTTTCATAAATCTCACTTTCCTCAATTTCGTAAAGTTATGGTTATCGAAATTCTCAAATTTTCAAGTTTTCAGATATGTATATTCTCACATTTCGCTATTTTCAAGTTTCATAAATTCCACAAGTTCTCTAAACGTATAGTTATAATTATTACAATTTTTTAATTTTTTACATTTTCAAATTTCCAAGTTGTCAGATATCTATATTCTTAAATTTTCAAATTCTCCTATTTCGGTGTTTTCAAGTTTCATAAATTCCACAAGTTCCCTAAAATAATTGCCCATATTTCTGAATCGTTCCATCCCTAAATTCCTAGATCTTCGAATACCTAAATTACCATATCCACATATTCTTAAAATTTAAAATCCCCAAATCCTTAAATTACCATATTCCTAAATCCCCATATCCTTAAGTCTCCAAATTTTTAAATTACCATATCTTAAATCCCCAAATCCTTAAATTACCATATCTTAAGTCCCCAAATCCTTAAATTATCATATCCCTAAATCCTCAAATCGCTAAATTACCACAACCCTAAATCCCCAAATCCATAAATACCCAAAATTGTGGTCCTCTAAATTCCTTGATTACTGTATCCGTATATCCCCAAATGGTCTCTAAATCTCCTGGATCTCCAAATTCTTAAATCCCCAAATTCCTACGTCCTTAAATCCCTAGACTCTCACATCCCAAAGTCCACAAATATCAATATCCTCAAATGCTCAGACCTTCAAATTTGCAGACTCTCAAACATCTGCAAAATCTAAAATGATAATTTTCTTTGTCTTCGGGAGTTAACTCGGTTCAAATTACCCTAACTTCTTCTGCATTTCCGGTAGTTATTCTACCTTTCATAAATCACTGCCCTTCTACCACCTTCACGACTCAGCAGTATCACGTTCCGAACACACCCCTTTCCTCGAATTTGCTTCTTGTATCAGTCCTACGATTCTACTACCCTAAATACAACCCCTTCGTGATCATTTCTTATCGGACTAGTTATTCGTCTCAATGGTACAACACTCTGAATGCAGCCATTTCTGGTTTACGGAACTGCAGCTTATCTTATCAAGCACTGGTAGCGCCACATTCTACATGTAAACGTTCCTTAATCATGGATCTTAATCCACGAATCCCATGGTTCAAATAATTTCGTAGACTTCCTTATGGGATCACTGGTTCCTTATATGAATTCTCTGGAGATCTAGTAAATTCACGGTAACTATTAAACTCGTCTATTTTATAAATTTTCTATTTCAACCATTAACCTATTCTTTCAGCAGTTGCGTCAGAGCTAATTACCGCTGTAATGTTAAGGCAGATAAGGAAATTTGAAATGTTAGGCATATTTAAAATTTAGGAATCCTTGATTATGCATATTGTAGTTGGTATTAAACTCCGGACACGATCGTGCTGCGAATATAATTTTGATTTGTTGTATCTGAAGTGCCATGTGCGTCACGAGTGTGACACGATATTATAAGTCAACGGGTTAACTGGCAAATTTTTATTTTAATTTTGCCAGATGAGTTGTACATTTTTACTTTTATTTGTATTTGACATGTAGTCAACATTGTTAGAATGCATATTAAACCTTAAATGTTTTTGTGGATTAAGTTTTGTGAAATTTATTGAGAAGCAAAGAACACTAACTAGACATGGCGTCGTGTGGCTCTAACTTACTGTTTCTGGAGATCTGACTCTAAACCCTATCCAAAAATCACTGAAACTGCAGTAACTTTAAGATCAAAGTCATGTGAAAAATTAATAGTTTAAATGTTTTTATAGATAACGTTATTTGGGAAATTTATTGAAAATCAAAAAGTACTAACTAGACATGGTGTCGTGTGACTCTAACTTACTGTTACTGGACATCTGACTTTTAACCCTATCCAAAAATCACTAAAACTGTAACCTTAACAGCAAAGTCATGTGAAGAATTAATAGTTTAAGTGTTTTTGTAGATAACGTTATTTGGGAAATTTATTGAGAGTCAAAGAGTACTAACTAGACATGGCGTCGTGTGACTTCAATTTATTGTTTGTGAACGTTGTCCACCCTATCCAATAATCGCTATAAGTACCCTAAAAGTTCTACTTCAGAAATATAGTCCGTAACGTTCCTAATTCAGAAGAAGTGATGGATTAGGTCCACAGCTTCCTAAACTTTTCCCTGCATATTTGACTTATGTATCTGATGTTTCTTTTTTAGAGTCTATTGAATAAGAATGCCCTTCAATAGCACTTTCACCGGGCAGATCATAAATCTACCGGCAATTCTGACTCAACAGGGCCGTTAATATTTCATGGAATCAAGTGGGGGACGCCTTTGTGTCCACCTAGAACCTGAAACTTCTCTTCTCTTCGTTTTTCAGCGGAAACTTTTTTACCTCAGACCAATGACGCTCGCTACTCGGTTTTAATAGTTGTGAAAAGTGAAAGCGGCGCTCAGACGCGACGTTATCGGAACCCATAAATCTTCCGACGAGGAGAAATTAGAAAAATTTTTTTATTACCTGAAATATAATAATATAGGGAGCAGGTGTCAGCATGGGAACAATTTCTCGAGATCCTGCGACATAATGGAATTCGCGGGAAATTTATGGATAATGTATTATCTATTAAAGCTCGATCTTTCTTCTTTCTGTTCCTTTTTTTTGCGATGGATCTTTCGTTCGTTAAATTTTATGGTAATTAAGAAAATTACTGTGCAATTTTTCAATTATTTGTGCAATGTAAAATTTCGGGGTGAAGAGTTTGTTGCAGAAATTTTGAAGATATGTGTGGTTGGTAAGTTGGCAGATAGAAACAGTGGGGAGACTGCTGATACACGTGCCAACTATGTGTTTTAGTTTATTTGTACGAAGATAGAAGTATTTTTAACGTTTTTATTTATTTGATTCAGTTATCATTTTGTTACGTTTAAATTTTGATACAGGTGCGTTTTAATAAAAATTTTATAGAGATTAATTATTATTTTCATAAAAAAATGTGGTGTGAATATTCAGAGTATAACAGAGACATAGAACAAAAATATTTATGTACAGGGAGTTTCAAAGACATTAAATATAAGTTTCATGTATAGGGACTTTCACAAATATTAAACATAATATTCATGTATAGGGAGTTTCACAAACATTAAACATAATATTCTTGTATAGTCAGTTTCAAAAATATTAAAAATAATATTCATATATAGGGTGTTTTTAAAATATGAAACAACAACATTGGGAGTGACAAAAACTTATACAGGGTGATTCTTACATATAAAACAAAGATTTGATGTGTATGTTGTTTCAGAAATATTAATATACATATATCATGGAGCTTCAAAAATATCAATACTGACGAAATAACATGGCATAAACTGCGTTGTCCTTGTATGTTGTGTTAGCAGCAATATCGGTTTACCAATCTTGCACATTTTCACGAGCCATAAAACAGTTGCCAGGAGGACAAACTCATCGACAGCTCTGAGATAGCCAATGACAAAGGCCGATTCGTTTTCCTGCTATTACTACAACGTGTTTCCCGGAAAGTGTGGGTCACGATATTTCCAAGGATATCGGTTCTCATTCATCGCACTGTACCCGCGCATATACACACTTTCGATCAAAATGATAGCACGTGTGCGCCGATAATTGCGTCCAATTAGGAAAATTATCATTCAAGTTATATATTTTTCGTTTCGTTGCAAAAGTCCGTGGCCTGCGACCAAAAGTGAATACATTTTCATGAAAACTAGCTTTAAATGGCGAAATGTCGAATTGTCGACATTCAGTGCCTCAGATCTCTTCAGTGGTAATCCGTGGATTATTGCTCGCTAAATCGACTGAACCACTTTTTAACTGTTCTAAAAGGAGCGCGATGCAAATAAACGTCTTGAACATTTTTTCTTGCAGTTCCAACACCCACATCTTTTTAAACTCATATAACACGATGAAAATGTAACTTTTCATTTTGAATATTAACCCACACAAATTAATTTAAAAACTTTTTAAGGTTATGTCGTACGATTTAGATAACTATTAGTTGTATGATTATAAAACTGCACAGTCAGTGCATGCTATGTGGAAGAATCGGCCACGTACTTTCGCAATCACCTAATTGAGTCATAATACGGATGATTTTTTAAAAAATAATGAATGCCTGATCCGGTGCAATTCATCTAAAACGGTATAAAACTCCACGGTACGAAAGAGGTAAAATAATGGAAATTCTGTCTAATAAATATAAACCCGTATAATGGAAACATTAATGAGATTGGTTCATTCGTCAGAGGATTAGGCAGATAGAAATTATACATCCAATGTTTTGCGACTTAACGAGGTAATTCCGGTAAGCTATTTTACCGGTTTCTCTTGCGAGTACGTCCCTCTTCTCTCCTGTTTTATCCTTTCCTTCTTTTTTTTTTCTGTTTACCCTCGTAAACTATTGATTCGCGAAAGCACTGAAACGCACAAAGCCTGTACTGTGACCGTCAGTCCATTAAAACGAAACGACAAAGCAACAACACGAAAGATAAAGTCATTAATTTTCAACGTCAGCGAAACATCGTTACTCCGAGTCGATTACTCGACCAAACGACTTTTGTTTAATCCTCCTTTTGATTCTTCTTGCGGTTAAATGTCTTTACATTCTGCTTTTTCAGTTTCCCCTCTTTTATGGGTCATCAAATGCATTTGTTTCGACTAACTTTATTTCGCGGTATTCAAGTCGATGCATTTATTTTCACGCGGAGTTTCTTCAAAAGTAATCAGCCTTTGATGATTTTGTAAAATACTTGTTTTCAGACGTGTTTTTAAATTCTATAATTTAACAATTTTCAACTTAACAAGTTTCTAGTATTTTAATTTCTCAAACTTGTAGTTTTTTTCATTTTTGAGGTTTGAAGTTTCAAATTTTTTGATTTCTGAAGTTTCTAATATTTTAATTTTTCAATTTTCTAGTTTTGTGATGTTTTCATTTTCTAATTTTCTAATTTTTTCATTTCTCAGTTTTTTATTTTTTTATTTCTCGTTTCTAATTTTCTAATTTTTTCATTTCTCAGTTTATTATTTTCTTATTTTTTAAGTTTCTAATTTTATTAATTTCCCAAGTTTCTAATTTTGTAATTTCTTAAGTTTTTAATCTTTTAATTTCACAAACTTCTAATTTTTTAATGTCTTAACTTTCAAATTTTGTAATTTCTCAATTTTCCAATTTTCTCAAATTTATGAATTTCTACATCAAGTTTGCAAATTTCCAAATTACCAAATTTTCTAATTTTTCCATTCATTCCCCACTTTTCTTGTTACATTTTTACTACATATTTTGTTTCGTCAAGTACATATTTATTTTCGTGTTACATTTTTGTTAGACATTTCTATTCTTTAAGTACGTATTCATTTTCGTATTACATTTTTATTGCACATTTCTCTTCGTTAAGCATATACCTATTTCGTGTTACATATTTAATAGATATTCTTTATCGTGTTACCTGTTCGTTAGTTAAGTATTTGAAATTTTGTTGCTTAAATAAGAGCGATGATTAAAAAACGAAGCAAAAAGAAGACTGTCGATCCAATTATTTGCGAAACAATGAAAGCATGGAAAATGAAAATGATAGCGCTTGTGAATGCTCGAATGCTGCATGTTCGAAGTTATTGTGCGACCTGAATTAACAACTGCTGTTCTGAATCGACAGGTGTCGATCCCAACACCAGACAATGAAAACCTTCTCGCTTCCAAGCCGTTTTAAACCATAATAATTGAAATCCATGACTTGTAGACAGAAAAATATGATGAAATTAATCGTATTCGCCACAATTATTTGTAATAATAAACGCGAGAGAAATATTATTTACAACGTGAGCTGTGATCACACGCGTAGAGTGTATTGATTTACTGTAGAGATGTGTTTAGGCCTAGCTTTAGAATATAGTTTTGTAATTGTTAGTGTTTCGCAGCATAAATTTAGAATCTAGTTTTTACAAGCTCTTTAGAAATGTGGAATTTACGATGGGGTTCGATTCACGAGAGCAGCTAGCAATTTGTACACGGGACTAACATTTGGCCTGCACGTTGCTAGCGCGTTCATGGCATGCAAGTACCAGAGCCGTTTTTGAGAGTCCTTTGTATTTTACAATTTACGATTTCTGTGTCCAAGTTCTGTCGACGGTCTCAACAGCTAATTGCCAGTGCCATGAACGCGAATTTCCTGAGGGTCCGAGGACAGGGCCTAGGCGACATAAACCAGGTCCCCTTGTTGACAACCCAACGGAAATTCTGTCTTACGTGCACTTTCTCCTTTTCCACCTCCACACGACACATCGTACTCCGCACGGATCGCGCTAAGGGCGCACGGGGTAGGATGATGTCCTTTTTTAAACGTTACGATTGGTACAAAAAGACACCAATCAGGACAAACACCCCGTCCTCCGAGTTTTCTTCCTCAGGAAATAGTCCTGCAGGATTCACTTACTCTCAAACAGTCTTCCATCTAGTATACACTCTCAACAGCTCGCACTTTAGTTTTCGTATAGTCTCCAAGTTTGGAGTGGTCCTTCGGGCAAGGAATAGTTATAAATAGTATAGTTTAGAACAAATTTAGTCGGCACACCACGTGCAATATACAACAAGGCTCGAACGAATCTATTTCAATCACGAGCGTTAACATTTGGTCCTTCGAGCCGGATACCAGCATCTTGGCAATCAAGGAATTTATCTCGTACGGAAGTTTGGCCCACCGTTTGGACATCCAGGAAGGAGACAGTGCATGTCACATCATAGGACATCACCCCTCTGGACGTGATAGAAGCAGACGGCAAGGCACCTTCCAAATCTTTAGCGGCTGTGAGATCATCGGGTAGCAGTAACAAGTGTTGTGTGCGATATTGTTGATACAAGTGGGCCAGTGTCCCACAATTCAACCACATCTGCAGTGGGCTGTCGTTAGAACGCATCACAACAACCTAGTATACTTGAAAGTGCTGCCATCCGTCGAAGTCACAGCATCGAACATCGGAGTTGCAGCATCCAACATCGGAGTTGCAGCATTCAGCATCAGATTGCAGCATCCAGCATCGGACTGCAGCATCAAGGACCTTAGTCGAACCTGGGAGCCAGCATCGCTGATTAGTCCCATCTTCCAATCGTAAGTCCTTCCTTAGTTTCAATTTCGTAATTCGTATATCATGGATCCTCAATTGAAGGCTTTTGTTGCCGAACGTCGGGCAGTCAAAACCAAACTAACTCTCCTTAAGAAATTTGTAAATGCGTTCGATAGTAGTACCGATATTGTAGCATTTGAGAAACGCCTACAGGCTCATGAGGATTTGTTTAAGAAATTTGATAGGGTTCAATCTCAAATAGAAGCTTTAGATTTAGACGAGGAAACAGAACAAATACAGTTAGAAGAACGTGAGAACTTTGAAAGCGCATATTTCAATATCATGTCGATCGCGGAAAAACACATAGCGAATGCTAAAGGGCCACAGCAACCTGCACCCTCGCCTAGTATGAGTGGGACTCCCGCACCTTCTGATTTACAATCCGCGCCGCGTCTTCCAGTAATAAATTTACCGACCTTTGATGGTGACTTTAGTCAATGGATACGTTTTCGCGATACTTTCATGTCATTGGTGCACAATTCTGATAGGTTAACGGATATCGATCGCTTCAATTATTTAACTTCGACATTGAAAGGCAGCGCAGCGCGAATGATAGAATCATTGGGTGTTTCGGAAATCAATTATCAGATCGCGTGGTCTAGGCTAAAGGAACGTTATGAAGATCCTAAAGCGTTAGCTCATCATCACGCTAATGCCTTATTAGAGATCGCGCCAGTTAAGAAACAGAATGGCGAATCACTTAGTCGGTTTATAGATACTGCGACCAACCATGTGAACGCCTTAGAATCGCTCATGAGTTCAGCCGAAGTATGGGATGCTTTCATTAGTTTGCATTTAGCTAAGCGGATTGATTCCGCAACCTTAGATGATTGGGAAAAACGTACAATGGAATTGTCTCGAAGACCTACGTTTCGTGAATTTTCAAAATTTATTGAACAACGTGCACAGTACCTTACACGAAAACAATTAGACAAACCGCAGTCAGGTAGCGCGTCACCGGTGAGTCAGGCTAAGCAAGGGGACAATCGACAACGGCACATGCCATTAGTATATGTCGCGACAAATAAATATCCTTGCCCTTTGTGCCATGCTGAACATGCCCTTCAGTATTGCAATAAACTAGCGGCCATGCCTCATCCTGAACGGCATGAAACAGTTAAACGTTTGCAATGCTGTTTCAATTGCTTACAATTAGGACATAGCATAAAAAACTGTACCCGCGCTGGCTGTAGAAAGTGTGGAAAGAAGCACCACACATTGTTGCATAGAGATAGCACGGACGTAGTAGTTAACTTCGCGAACTCTAGTCAGGAAACCCCCCAATCACATATCGTTCAATCTTGTGTCTCAAATTCTGCTGTTCCTCATGTAGAATACACCGTTTTGTCAACTGCGATAGTTTATGTCCAAGATATTGACGGAAATAATCATAAATGTCGCGCCCTGTTAGATGTAGGATCACAAGCAAATTTCGTTACAGAGGAATTTTGCAATAGATTAAACCTTCCGCGGATTGCACTTGAAACGACCGTCGGTGGTCTAGGTAGAACGGCCAATCCCATCCGATCGAAAACTTGCATATCACTAATGTCGCAGTGTAATAATTTTCGATCGCAAATGTCATGTCTTGTCATTAAAAACATAACAGAGGAAATGCCTAACATTCCGCTAAATAGAAGCCACATTGATATTCCTGCAGGCATCATCCTTGCAGATCCCAATTTCCAGCAGCCAGGTCGAATTGATCTATTAATCGGTGCCGGTTTGTTCTGGAAACTATTATGCATAGGGCAACATAAGTCAGAATCAGGCGATTTAGTTTGGCAAAAGACGCGCCTTGGGTGGGTGTTAGGTGGAATTTTGAATTGGCCGAGCGAGTCTAAACGCAACAGCGTAACGTGTCATGCGATTACAAATTCCCAATTACATAGGTCGCTGTCTAGTTTCTGGGAAATAGAAGAGGTTACCCGTCCTCAATCGTCTGTTCCAATAGTTCATAAAGATACCTGCGAAGAACATTTCACAAGCACGACCGTACGCGATCATGATGGTCGATTCACAGTAGCTATACCTTTTAATGACCAGTTAGGTAAATTAGGTGAGTCATTCTCGCAGGCGGAAAGGCGGTTTCTCAATTTAGAAGCAAAATTTAGAAGAAACCCTGAACTTAGAAAACAATATGTAGAATTCATGCATGAATACGAGGCCTTAGATCATATGTCGTCAATTAGCAATAAACATCCAATAGAATCCAAATCATCTTACTATTTGCCTCACCACGCTGTTTTCAAAGAGTCTAGCACAACTACCAAAATTCGTGTTGTATTCGACGGCTCCGCGAAAACCTCATCTGGAATTTCAATAAATGACGCGCAATTGGTAGGTCCGACGGTACAGAGCGACCTCATTAGTATTTTGATTAGATTTAGAAAACATTGTGTCGTAATTTCTGCAGACATTGAAAAAATGTATAGGCAGGTTCTAGTGCGAGCAGAAGATCGTCGATATCAGCGTATATTATGGCGAGATAGCGAGGACAAACCCATCAAAATTTACGAACTGAATACTGTCACGTATGGCACCGCATCCTCTTCATTTTTGGCTACGCGAGCTCTTAAACAGATCGCAGAGGATCACGCACAATCACTTCCGTCTGTGAGTAAAGTAATTTCGAGTGATTTTTATGTTGATGACCTGCTGTCAGGATCCGATAGTGTTGAAGAAGCTATCGAATTGCGGCAATCACTGACATTAGTTTTAGCGCAGGCTGGATTTCACCTTCGAAAATGGGCTAGTAATGATTCTAGAATAGTTAATCGTGAACAGGATAGTTCGATTTGCCAAGTTGAGATTAAGCCAGTTGATAAAGAATCCAAAATTCTAGGTTTATTGTGGTCAGTTGAGTTAGATGAACTGCGATATTCACTTGTAGGTTCTCGATCGGGCAAAATCACAAAACGCAGTGTTTTGTCAGAAATAGCACAAATTTTTGATCCCCTCGGTCTTATTGGTCCTGTGATTGTTAAAGCTAAATTAATAATGCAAGAACTTTGGCAACTTCAAGTCAGCTGGGATGAAAGTCTACCGCAGGACATTCATACGCGCTGGGATAGTTTTCGAAATGAATTGCGTGATCTTGCGTCATTAGCAATTCCGCGTCGAGTAGTAGGCAATATTAAACAAAGAATAGAGTTACACGGGTTCTCGGACGCTTCCGAAAAGGCGTACGGGGCTGCAGTCTACCTGCGCACCCGCACGGACGAAGGGTCTTGGCAAACCCAATTGTTATGTGCTAAATCACGTGTTGCACCTTTAAAGACAACTAGTTTGCCCCGTCTAGAATTGTGCGGCGCTCTTTTACTAGCACTCTTAGCAGATAAAGCTAAAAAGGCATTAAACATCCACGACTTGCGCGAACATTATTGGACCGATTCTACCATAACTTTAGCGTGGATTAGAAATGAACCATGTAGATGGAAAACCTTTATTGCAAATCGAGTCTCAGAAATTCAGCAGCTTACGTCGTCTAAACATTGGAAACATGTATTGTCCGGTGACAATCCCGCGGATTTGATATCGCGAGGAGTCAATCTCTCTTCAATTAAAGATAGCGCCTTGTGGTGGCACGGGCCCTTATGGCTTTCACAAGAATCGCACAAATGGCCTTCTGCCGAACCTGTAGCGGAATTCGTACCTGAAGCAAGACAAACCAAGACGGCACTAGTGGCCGCATCTAGCCTCTCCACAGCTAATTCATTTGACTTAGTTTCGCGATACTCCTCATATCCGAAATTACTTCGCGTGACCGCATATTGTCTTAGGTTTATAACAAATCTTCGAAGGAAGATTCATGCGAATAGAGTCCCTGACGATCGAAACAATAATTTGATAACGACAACAGAGTTGCTCAAGGCAGAAAAGGTCCTCGTGGGTATTGTGCAACGTAGTCATTTCGCTATAGAACTCGAGTCTCTCATAAAAAATAAACCTGCGTGTTCACAAGGCCGATTAACCAGTCTGAATCCTTTTCTGGATGAAGGTGGGTTAATCAGGGTGGGCGGGAGACTAAAACATGCTAAAATCGAGTACGAACAGAAACATCCAATGATTCTTCCTACATCGCATCCGCTCACCACTTTGATCGTTAGACATGAACACATTAGATTATTGCATGCCGGTTCTCAACGAACACTAGCCTCCTTGAGGAATAAATTTTGGATATTGTCTGGTAGACGGACCGTTAGAAAAATTGTGCGCCAGTGTATAAATTGCTTTCGCGCGAATCCCATTAGTGGTTCATACAGAATGGGTGACCTACCTGCCGAAAGAGTCACTCCAACTCGGGCATTTTCTACCTGCGGAGTAGACTATGCAGGTCCCGTGTTAATACAGGAAAGGGGACGTGGTCGCGTAGCGCGTAAAACTTATATCTGCTTATTTGTTTGTTTCTCGACTAAGGCCATTCATATAGAACTTGCTACTGACCTGTCGACCGACGCCTTTCTTAACTGTCTGTACCGTTTTATATCTCGCCGTGGCCGATGCAATTCGATCCATTCTGACAATGGAAAAAACTTCATTGGCGCGAAAAATCAATTAAAGGAGTTAGGAATTTTGGTAAATAGTTTGGAACACAACTCAAAGATTCAACGTACCTTAGCGGAAGAAGGCATAGAATGGCACTTGATACCACCATATGCACCACATTTTGGTGGATTGTGGGAGGGAGGTGTTAAGCAGGTAAAAACGCACTTAAGGAGAGTTATTGGTGAGCAGCGTCTAACATACGAGGAGCTGTATACGATTCTTACGCAAATTGAAGCTTGCTTAAATTCCCGTCCTTTGCATCCTTTGTCCAGTGATCCAACAGATCTTACACCTTTAACACCAGGGCATTTTTTAATTGGCGATGCGCTAATGGCAATTCCTCAACCAGATGTAACTCATATAAGCCAAAATAGACTGAACAGGTTCCAGCTCATTCAGCAGATGGTGCAACATTTTTGGAAGCGATGGCACCAAGAATACCTTCATGAGCTACAACAACGACATAAATGGAAGCTGGATTCTTCTGGGGATGTCAAAATTGGAGCTCTAGTCCTAATCAAGGAGGACAACATCCCACCAATGAGATGGCGTCTGGGTAGAATAATTGAGCTTCACCATGGACTCGACGACATCACCCGAGTGGTAACATTAAGGACATTAGACGGACTCACTAAGAGATCCGTAACGAAAATTTGCCTTTTACCAGACGCAGAAAACTCTGCTTAAAGACAATCAGTTTGATGTGTATAGTGTGTAATCTGTTTTATATTGTTAGCTGTATATAGATTTCGATTTATTGTTAAATATCTCCGATTGCGTTTATGTGACCGAACACATTGTATTATATTAATTATTTTAATAACTTTGACCGCACGAACTAGTGAACTACGATTAGCTCTGTTGAACGCGAGTCGTTCAAGGTGGGCGGTATGTTTAGGCCTAGCTTTAGAATATAGTTTTGTAATTGTTAGTGTTTCGCAGCATAAATTTAGAATCTAGTTTTTACAAGCTCTTTAGAAATGTGGAATTTACGATGGGGTTCGATTCACGAGAGCAGCTAGCAATTTGTACACGGGACTAACATTTGGCCTGCACGTTGCTAGCGCGTTCATGGCATGCAAGTACCAGAGCCGTTTTTGAGAGTCCTTTGTATTTTACAATTTACGATTTCTGTGTCCAAGTTCTGTCGACGGTCTCAACAGCTAATTGCCAGTGCCATGAACGCGAATTTCCTGAGGGTCCGAGGACAGGGCCTAGGCGACATAAACCAGGTCCCCTTGTTGACAACCCAACGGAAATTCTGTCTTACGTGCACTTTCTCCTTTTCCACCTCCACACGACACATCGTACTCCGCACGGATCGCGCTAAGGGCGCACGGGGTAGGATGATGTCCTTTTTTAAACGTTACGATTGGTACAAAAAGACACCAATCAGGACAAACACCCCGTCCTCCGAGTTTTCTTCCTCAGGAAATAGTCCTGCAGGATTCACTTACTCTCAAACAGTCTTCCATCTAGTATACACTCTCAACAGCTCGCACTTTAGTTTTCGTATAGTCTCCAAGTTTGGAGTGGTCCTTCGGGCAAGGAATAGTTATAAATAGTATAGTTTAGAACAAATTTAGTCGGCACACCACGTGCAATATACAACAAGGCTCGAACGAATCTATTTCAATCACGAGCGTTAACAAGATGTGATATATTGTTTTCATTTAATGGCAAACGGAAAACTGGATAACTGATGTGTGAATTAATTAGAAACGGAAAATTTGGTAATTGCTATTGAAATTTGTAGAGAGTTGAAAGTTTCTTAATTATTGTATAAATTAGTCGAAAATAGTAAACTAGTTTTTGTATGACAGAATGGAAAATGAAAAATTTTGTATTTTTTTTATGAAGAGTCCAGGGCCATTGATGGCCACTACAAATTTTCAGCATTTTTCAGGTTTTCCGTAAAATTGGCCTGTTCAAATTGTAATGATATAATTCCGATTTTGGAAAATTTTGGTATTTTGCAATTTAGACGTTAAAATATTTCGAATTTGGAAATTTTAGGAACCAGATTCGAAACTGAAAATTTCATATTGAGGGATATAGATATTGAGAATTTAAAAATTTAGGAAGTGAAGACTAAAAATTTTAAAAACCTGGAAATTCTATAAAATAAAAATTTAACGAGTGCAAAGTATAAAAAATTTAAAAACTTGGAAATTCTGTAAAAAATAAAAATTTAGTTAGTGCAAAGTGTAAAAATTTCAATGCTCAAAAATTCTATAACGAATGAAAATTTAGTTACTGCAGAGTGTAAAAACTTCAAAGCTTGGAAATTCTGTAAAAAAAAATTTAGTTATAGAATGTCAAAATTTAAAGACTTGAAAATTCTATAAAATAGAAACCTAGGAAGTGCAAAATGTACAAATTGAAAAACTTGAAAATTGCATAAAATAAATATTTGCAGATTCAAGCTTCTAAAAATTTGTAAATGTTACCATAAAGACTAGTGAAAATGCTTTCAGAATACCCTAATGTAGAATTTCATGCACTGCAAAATGCATGTGTGCAATTTTCCACACGCTCCACGTATATCGCGCAACCACGTAGACAATTATCGCCATAAGCTAAAGCTTACAGTTAGTTCAAAAGTACGTAGAACCGAGCTTACATTTGTAAAATGACTAGTAGAGTATACTAATTCTAGTAGAACAAATCCACTTACGATAGTCGTGTTAGTGGTTGGGCAAGTGGCTGGTAGCATATTAAAGCTAGCAGAAACGAAGCTGTATTAACATAATCTCTATCCTGAATAGAGGGTAACAAATAACATCATCATCCTCGCAATCATCTAATTTTATTAATTTTTTATTAGTATTTTTGTTACTTTTTACTATTAATTTTATTTTATTAATATTTATTGTTATTAATTTTATTTCCTCATTTCTTATTATTAGTTTTATTTTATTGCTGATTATTTATTATTGTTAGATTTATTTTATTGTTTACTGTTATTAGTTTTATTATTTATTTATTAAACTAGTAAGAATACTCTTTGATAAATATATGTAATTACCTATTAATCTAACTCAGTACATAAACTTCAAAATTTCTAGATACAAAAGTCACACTATTCAAAAATATCCAGATTCAACAATTTCTAAACCAAAAATTTTCGTTCCTAAATTACTACACCTCAAATCTATACTTTCAAAAATTATATTGTCTCATAATACCTAAATCCAAAATTCCCTAGATCCATATTTCATACATCCCCAAAATTCCTAGGTCTTCAAATACCTGGTTTAAAAAATTACCACGTCTGAAAATACCTAGATTCAAAAATTCTTAAATCCCAAATTCCTACATCCCCAAATTCCTATGTATGCTTCTACATACCTAGTTTCAGAAATTACCCTATCTACAAATACCTAGATTCAAAAGTTCCTAAATCCAAAATTCCTACATCCCCAAATTCCTATACTTTCAGATACCTAGTTTCAAAAATAACCCTATCCAAAAATACCAAAATTCAAAAATTCCCTGTGTCCAAATTGCTACATCTCCAAATCCCTAGTCTCCTCAATTCCTAGTAACAAAATTCACACTGTCTCAAAGTACTTAGATTCAAAAATCCCTAGATTCCAAATTCCTGCGACGTCAATCCATAAAACGACACAACACAGCATTCTCTTTCCATCCTCCACCCCTTTCGTTCACGTGCAAATAAATTCCTATATTCTCTACGCCTATTATTTTTCCAAAAACGTACAAAAAATCTGGCAACGCCGCATGCAGAATGCACGCAACGTTCATCAGCAATCCATGTGCGACCAGGTAATACTATTACTGTAACAGCAAATACCAATATTCAAAGAGACAACTCTTAAAACGTGACTAAAACACGTGTAATATTACAAAAACTTGAATGTGAAATGTAAATGTAAAAGTGCAAAATTGTCGAAAGTTTCTTACCTTTCCGTTGTTCGCGGAGTGCAACATGGCGTCATAATCGCAGCACGTGATTTCCGCGACACGCTATTGAACAAGTTGTTGTCGATCGACAGTCTTCACGAAAGAACGTTCGACACACAATCCACTCGAGCATCTCGACGAGAAATAGACAGAGCGAAATCGCTGGAATTCACGCGAAATCGCTTTCCCCTGATTTTCCCCGCGGCTCGCGTGTCTAGACGGAATGATAAATTTTTTTGACGCGGTGACCGAAAGCTCTCCAGAATGGATTTTCAATTACTCGTCGACGGAGCGACGAGTGCAACGTCGTAAAATCGAGTTATCGCGCGGCGTGACAGCCGGCTCGCTTACGCTCGATGGCGCACGAGATGGTCCTGAATAGGGAATCATTGTTAAGTGGATTGTAATTGAATATCACGAAGAAATTCCACGGTCTAGGTGCGAAAGCGTTTTCCCCGTGAAATAGGCATTTTTCCTGCTGCCGGTTGTTTATCGCTGTTGTCCGCTCAAATGGAATTTATTCACCGATCCTCTTTTCGTTCGGGGACTTCATTGTCTGGCGTAGTCTTTCGAAACTTTACGACTGAATCGTTCGTGGGTGACTTGTTAAGATTAATGACTACTAATAGATGGAGAAAGAAGTTGAACCGTGACAAAATTATTGCAGGTGTGTGGGGACACCCTTACACTATTTTCACGAGTCTTCGTGATCAATTTTACTCGAAAACGCTTTAATATGGAGTCCGATTATAATTTACATAGTCGATTGCATAATATCAAATTGACATAACATTTCAACTTTCTTTGTCTGTTTTAATATTCTAGCTGTAATTAGTTCTGACTGACGTATCTGACAAATCGATCATAGAACAAGGGGTTAATTTGGGATGCAAACCAAAATCCCAACAGCCATAATTCTGACTGCCAAAATCTCGACAGTTAAAATCCCGACAACCTAATATCCCGACAGCTAAAATCCTGACAACCTAAAACCCCGACAGTTAAAATCCTGACAGCCTAAAATCCCGACAGCTAAAGTCCTGATAACAAAAATCCCGACAGCCTAATATCCTAACAACAAAAAACTCGACAACCCGATATGCTTAATATCGATTACCTAAAATCCTGACAATATAAAATCCCGATTAACCTAACCTGACCAGTTCACTACGTTTGACGAATATACTCTTCATTTAAATTATAGCTGTAGGGACTTTGCCATTATTTAATTTGTTAGGGTGACCTCGACTTATGTGGAACGGCATCTGTTGTAAAATACAGGGATATTTCAGAGATAATAGTCGATTCATTTATATTAATGAAATCTCTCTTTCATGAATATAGAATAAATTGGGGTCAATCGTTTTCAGTTGTTTGAAATATTTAGCATCTCAGAAGATGTTTGCTTTCTTCGATTGAAGTTGTAAATTATTAAATGGTGTTGAATAGTAATCGTAGCAAAGACGATTCAGTAACAGGTTGTTAAAGTAGGTTAATATAAGATGAATATTACGAGTAACATTAATATTGCAAGTTATATGCTGTTGTTGAAAAGTGTATTCATAGTTCGCGCCTTAATCGAAGAAACGAAGAAATGTCAAAAAGTAACTACATGATTTTTAAGCTGTATTAATATAATACTCATTATACAACCGCAAAGGTAAAAGTAGGAATATAATTTATTTGGTCGCAAGTAGACATACTGTAGTACATTTATTAAACATTATACAACCGTATCTAATAAGCCACTTAAAACTAATTTGCAAAAAAATCTAAAATCGGTGTTTCATAGTTAGCTGGAGCCAGAGTAGGTCAAAATAGCTAACACTATCAAGTCAGTTTGTGAGACGATATGCATACACTTTATGGTTAAATAATTGTAATTATCATACTGTATGTCATACTGGACACGTTCGTTTTCAGTATGGTTCTCAACTGGATAACTGTATTACGTTACTACATGTTATTACGTGTTACTAAGCACATGTTAGTAAGTTTATGAATGTTGCAATGTAGGATGATGATTGCATCGTTGCTTCAAACTGGAATACACAATGATTCGCACTCAAGCGCTTATGTTTGGTACCATACAGTTCATAAATACAGGATATCTCTAAAGTCCGACCACTTACATTTCATAAACGACTTTAAATATGGAAAGATGTTTCAGACAAAGGTTATAGGATATCAAGGGAATGACTTACACAAAAAACATAGTGTAAATAAAAATTTCTATTTAAGGAACTGAAGATGACCTTCAAACCATCAAAGGTCAAATTGTTGCCATCTTATCTTCCCCTTGATAACCTCCAATTTTTGCTTGAAACATTTTTCTATATTTAAAGCCACTTGTGAGATATAAGGGTGAGGTCGAACTTTAGAGGTACTCTGTGTAGCATTCCATTTGAAAGATTGATCATCTTCATTTCTCGAGAAATAATGCAAGTATAAAACTGGAAGAGACTGTATGCATCTAAAAAAGAAGTCCAAAATCATTTTGTATTTTCGTATCTTTTTAATAAAGTATTTAAGACCCAATTTTTATTTTTGCGTATGGAATATCTTGGTAAAATACGTCACTGTATATTAAATAATTTGATGTACAATGTGACACTGTATATTAAAGTTAACCAAACAATTTTATGTTACAATAAAATAAGGGAAATTATTGTTAGAAAAATTACAGGGAGTAAATGAATAAAGGAATATTAACGCAAGATATCTCGCACCATGTGGCAAAATAGCAGTGGACAGTAAGTCGATGGTTTACTATAACGATCATGTGTCCAAAACAGAGCGATCGATCACTGTCACGCCATTAAATATCGAAACTGTTTGATCTGGTCCCGCAAATCCTCTAATAAACTCGGGGAATGTACACCGAGGTAACGATGATTTAGGTATCAACATGGGTACGCTCGAATGTGGCTGCAGCTAGTGAGGGATTCTATTCTGTCTTCATTTTCTCGAGGATTTAGATGAAGAGGAGCTTTTAAAGTTACAAATTTTTACACTTAGGACTCTTGAAATTTGGGAGTTTCGGAATTTTAGAAGGTAGGTATTTGCAGGTTTGGGGATTTAGGGATTTCAGAATATAGGTGTTTGGAAATTTAGGGATTTCAGAATATAGATATTTGGGGATGTAGTGATTTCAGAATGCAGGTATTTGGGGATTTAGAGATTTCAGAATGTAGGTATTTGGGGATTTAGGGATTTCAGAATGTAGACATTTAAGGATTTAGGGATTTTATAATATAGGTATTTGGAAATTTAGGGTTTTCAGAATATAGATATTTGGGGATTTAGGGATTTCAGAATGTAGGTATTTGGAGATTTAGAGATTCCAGCATATAAATATTTAAAAACAGAAATTTCAGAATGTAGACATTTGGGGTCTTAGAGATTTCTGAATATAAGTATTTAAGAATTTCAAAGATTGAGAATTTAGGGAATTTAAAATTTAGAAAATTGAGGTTTAAAAATTTGAAAATTCAAGAAATTGGATATGTGAGATTATTGAAAATTTTTGAATAAGATGATTTGTAGACTCCAGGAATTTGAGCATCTGGAAATTTGAAAGTTTATTAATTTCAAACCTTCGTAATTTGTGAATGTTGAAGTTGGAAGGGAACTCGGAATTTGTTCAATTCTTTAAATCGAAAATTTGCAATTATTTATATTAATGAAACCATCACGATTAGAATTTGTAAATTTGGAAGCTTCTCCATTCGAATATTTCAGAATTTAGTATTTGAAAATATAAAAACATGTGTACTAGTAAATTAGCAAATTTGATCTAAACTCAAAAGCAACCAGTAGCCATCACTTATTACCCTCATTAAAAAGAAGCTTCCAATGCATCCAACTGTATCTTCTATTAAAAACCATATAAGTATCCAATTTCCGATATCCACCACAATATAAAAAACATCCAGCGTGAATTTATTTACGCAATTTGAATAAACCCAAGAAACGTCCGTTTAACACGGAATACACAATCCAGGAAGAATGAAATGAAGCCGGTTTCTCGTACAATATTTCACAGGATCAGCGAGAAAAGTGAAAAGAATGCAAAAATTCGATTCGAATGCGTCTGAATCGAATAACACGATAGAGTTCTCAACGAAAGCCAATAGTTGTAATGCAAGTGTCGAGCATTACAGAGATATACTGTGTTGTATTGAAGCGTTTAGAACAGGGTAGTCATGTGTTCAGCCATTTCAGAGTTCGCAGGATGCTGAATGCATTCATGTCGAAAAGTGCATTATACTGAGAACAGCAGCTCGTAGCCGGAGTTGCAACTGGAACGTAACCTCGTTTAACTTACAAGGTATAACGTTTTACTCGAAGTTATTAATTAGAACAAGTGGCAACTCGTGATTTTTCATCTGGCACTGCGCTTTTAACACTTTGAGTGCCACATATAGGTGACGCTTAAATCTTCCTACATCACATATATTATTATTGCTCGTTTATCTAACTGGAAATACTCGTATTAATGTGTACAGTTAAGTGATTGCAAAAGTTCGTAGTCGATTTTCGCAGAAGCACTGACTGTGCAGTTTACTGACAGTTATCTAAATCGTACGACATTAAAAAGTTTATTTAAATTAATTTGTGTGGGTTAATATTCAAAATGAAAAGTGACATTTTCATCGTGTTATGTGAGTTTAAAAAGGTGTGGGTGTTGCAACTGCAAGAAAAAATGTTCAAGACGTTTATTTACATCGCGCTCCTTTTAGAACAGTTAAAAAGTGGTTCAGTCGATTTAGCGAGCAATAATCCGCGGATTACCACTGAAGAGATCTGAGGCACTGAATGTCGACAATTCGACATTTCGCCATTTAAAGCTAGTTTTCATGAAATTGTATTCATTTTTGGTCGCAGGCCACGGACTTTTGCAACGAAACGAAAAATATATAACTTGAATGATAATTTTCCTAATTGGACGCAATTATCGGCGCACACGTGCTATCATTTTGATCGAAAGTGTATATATGCGCGGGTACAGTGCGATGAATGAGAACCGATATCCTTGGAAATATCGTGACCCAGATTTTCCGGGAAACACGTTGTAGTAATAGCAGGAAAACGATTCGGCTTTTGTCATTGGCTAACTCAGAGCTGTCGATGAGTTTGTCCCCCTGGTAACTGTTTTATGGCTCGTGAAAATGTGCAAGATGGGTAAACCGATATCGCTGCTAACACAACATGCAAGAACAACGCTGTTTATGCTGTGTAAGCAGCTGGCGAAATATGATAAATTGCAAATATCTCGTAAATGTTGTTCGAGGAACCCTCCTGCGAATATTCAGAGTTTAATTTCGATATACGTGTCATTTATTTCGGCTAATGTGCAGTTTCCGTACGCCTTTGCAACGTTAATAACGCCTGCACGATTCGTAATCTCTTTTGTATACAATTGAATGCTTCGTTCTGTGCACATACGATTTTCGGCAATTTATAATAATTGTAGAAGGTTTTAGGTTTTTGCAATTAGCGAGAGTAATTGCAAATATGTGCAGTCATGTGCGGTACACTCGGGAGTCGGTGTATAGAATGTACAATTTTAGCGTCTACCATTTTTGTGATATTTTTGGTGATTTTACAGATATGCGAAAAGTTGAACGGATTTAGTTATAAGAGTTGATAACAACATTAAATATTTTTTATTGAAAATTTCTCTTACTATAATTTTTTTTATTGAGTTGGATTTATATTACTTTCATTTTTCTGTAACTGAATTTGGAATTTTGAAATTTCTGAAATTGGGAATTTTGGAATTTGGAATTTTGAAATTTCGGAATTTAGGGATTTTGGAATTTGGAATTATGGATTTCGTAATTTTGGTTTTTGGAATTTTGGAACATTGAAATCTAGGAAATTGGAATTTGAGAAGTTGGAAATTTGGAGTTTTCGAATTCGGAATTTTGGAATTTTAGAATTATGGAATTCGATATTTTGGAATTTTGGAATTTTGGAATTCGGAATTTTGGAGTTCGAAATTTTAGAATTCGGAATTTTGGAATTTTCAACTTTGGAATTCGGAATTTGGAAATTTTAGAATTTGGGAATTTGGAATTTTGAAATGCGGTATTTCGGAATTCAGAATTATGGAATTCCGAATTTTGGAATTTTCCAATTTTGGAATTCAGAATGTTGGAATTCGGAATTTTGGAATTTTAGAATCTGGGAATTTGGAATTTTGAAATGCGGAATTTCAAAATTATGGAATTCGGAATTTTGGAATTCGATATTTTGGAATTTTCAATTTTGGAATTCGATATTTTGGAATTCGGAATTTTGAAATTTGGAATTTTGGAATTTTAAGAATTGTAATGTGTGCAGTCATGTGCGATACACTCGGAAGTCGATGTATAGTGCGCAATTTCAGTTTCTACCATTTTTGTGATATTTTCGGCGATTTTACAGATGTACGAAAAGTTGAACGGATTTAATTATGAACTTTGACAAGTTCAAATATTTTTTATTGAAAATTTCTCTTACTATAATTCTTCGTTACTTTCTTTTTTTTTTTTTTTTTGGTCAGATTTAAATTACTTTCATTTTTTTTAATTCAATTTCCTGTAACTTTTACTCTCTGTTAGTTTAATTCTCTGTAACTTTTACTTTTTATTACTTTCTCTTTCTGTTACTTTCATTTTTAATTATTTTCACTATCTGTTACTATCATTTTCTATTGCCTTAATTCTCAATTGCTTTGCTTCCTATCGCTTCAATTTTCTGTTAAATCTTTCATTATTTTAATTTATTATTACTTCAATTTTCTATTACTTCCATTATTTTAATTTTTAAAGATCTACTAAAACGAGATATATTTTTATTAATGATATTACATCCTGTACAAGATCTCTATGCAGACAATTGACTATTAATTATGTTACTATCAATTAAACGACTGATACGAGCATTTTAATTGACTCTATTTATTATAAACGTAAAAAACACAACTTTCGAAAAAACCGATAATTAAACGGCACACAACTACAGAATTTGACAGCGAGCTTTCAAAATTTGTACAAGGAATGAGACCCTTAGTACAATGTTGGTCTATTGAATGGTTCGTTCGTTATATAAATTGGATAGATTGAACAATTACGCGGGTTTATTCTTTGGACGGTACAATAAAAATCCAGACGCACACGTATACCTGTCGTGATAATATCGCGCATGCTAAACGTACACGGCTGAAATTTTTCAACGTTGAAACGTTAAATGGATTGACACATACAGGAACGAACGGTACGTTCTGACCGTCCGACGAAAATTTCAGAGGCACCTGTTCCGCAAAAGAAATTGTTCGCGTGTTTACCGAGCTGGAAAACCTGCGGCGAAATGAAATCTCAAGCGGAATTTATATTTGATGAAAAGACTAGCTGTTAGAGTTTCTCCCGGTAAAGCGGGCGAATTCGTGTAGCAGAAACCCTCGATCAAATGAACGTGATAAGAGGTAACTGAATGAGGAGCGCGTGGTTTAAACGCGTCAGCAATTGCGTTTGGCGCTGCCGACTTTCTTCGTGGAAGAACGTGTTACACGTCGCTTCTGCGATATAGCAAGAATAGGGCGTGGTTTCGTCTTAGCTTAACGCTTTCAACGCGGTATTAAGTTTAGGATTCCTCTTGAAATCAGCTCGGAAGTTGTGCCACTGAGTTATAGCTATTTCACGAATATACTCAGATGTTGCGTTTTAAAGAATATTTCTTCCTTGGAAAAATTCTGCTGACTTCAATATGTTGGAGATTCTGTATTCAATTTTTATAAATATGTACATGTGAATAATGGATGGATAAATAAATATATAAATGTGAATTGTAAATAATGTGCAGATGTAATGAAGGAATATATAAATATAAATTATCAATTATGTGTAAATAAAATTAATAGATAAATAAATATAAATTGTAAATAGTGTGTCAATATAATGAATAAATAAATAAATATTATTTATAAATAACATATAAATCTAATGAATATATAAATAAATATAATTTATGAATAACGTGTAAATAAAATAAATATATGAATAAATGTAAATTATGAATAACGTGTAAATATAATGAATATAAATTAAAAATAATGTGAAAATAAAATGTACATATTTCAAAAATTTAACATACATACATATGTCAATCGATAATATAAAGAGAAATTCTTTACGTAAATCAATTCAGAAAAACAACGAAAAGTGTGGCTGAATGTAAAACGATGTTTGTGAACAATTGTCGAAGTGGCGGATCTGGAACCTCCATTTTGTAGTAATAATAGCGATTGTCATTGCACCGATATTCTCTAAGCTTTTTCTACCGCCCCAGATGCATCAACGTTCACGAGGACCAAAGATAACGACGAAAAAAGCTTTCCTCGATCTCAATGTTTTTTCCATGACGCTGCTAGATCGAACCCGCTTGAATTTTTCAATTTCCGCGGTGTTACGCATCAGCATCAACTTCTCTCTAAAAGGGTAGAGAGACGAGAAGCGAAACGAAAAGAAGAAATTTCCATGAAACGTCTGTTTCCTGAAAACAAGAATTTGGCTTTGTTATATTGGCAATTTTGAATGTTATAATGATCTGAAAACATTTCCATACATTTTTGTTTGCTGGGTGAAGTGAAATTTTGATATTGAAACTGTTGAAGAGGTTAGGTGAAGGTTTTATAAACTTTTATTTTAAGTTAACTTTAAGGTTAACTTTTCAAGGTAGTTTTATTGAAATATGTATTGATCATATGTATATTATCTTATTGTCTGTTTATTTGTTTCTTACTGCAGTTTTCAATTTAAAATACGTTGGTAGATTTAGAGTTAGGGATTGTGAATGACTGTAGCAAAATTGAAAGAGTAGTTTTATTTTTTATTTGAGGAATAAATCCTATTAAGCTTTTGTACTCGAAGAGTGGATTGAATTTGGGAATTTAGAAATTTGGAATGTTGGAATTTTAGAATTTGGAAATTTGAGAATTTAGGAATTTGGAATATTGGGATTTAGGAATTTTGGAATATTGGAATTTGGAAATTTGAGAATTTAGGAATATTAGAATTCGGAAATTTGAGAATTTAGGAATTTTTGAATTTGTAATTTTGTAATTTGGGAATTTGGAATTTTGGAATATTGGAATTTGGAAATTTGAGAATTTAGGAATGTTGGAATTCGGAAATTCGAGAATTTAGGAATTTTTGAATTTGTAATTTTGGAATTTGGGAATTTGGGAATTTGGAATTTTCGAATTTTGGAATCTGGGAATTTGGAATTCGGAATTTTGGAATTCGGAATTTTGGAATCTGGGAATTTGGAATGCGGAATTTTGGAATTCGAAATTTTGAAATTCGGAATTTTGGAATTTGAGCATTTGAGAATTTGGATATTTAGGAATTTAGAAAATTTGAAATTTCATAATATGTGAATTTATAATTCTAATCAGTTGGAAATCTTCATTTATTCTTCTTTTCCTGCGTAATAATAATATATTATAGATGAAATGTTAATAAACAAGGTATAGTTAAATTAAATGCTGATTTAACAGCTCTTTAATATAACTTTTAATCGCGTTACCCATGCTATTAACACGTGTTTTGCGAAAGCATCAAGTTAAATCTAGCCTTTATTATTAAATGCTTAACGGTCCTGCGAAACTGTTTTACCGAGGGATTATATGTGTTTGATAACCAATTTAATGGATAATCCTGGATTCAATGCAGACAACATTTAACATCTTATTATAGCACCATGCTTTATTTAAACAGTGTGAATTTCAGTCATTACAAATATGTAAATTGAAAAGTCTGTTTGCTTATTACGATTTCGTAAATTGTGAGGGTTTCAGTGGTTTTAACAAGTTTTAGTGATTTTAATGCGAATTACAATGCATTTCGTCAATAAAGTCATTAATACAAAATTTTCCAAAAGCGTGATTAACTTATTTAGTAAAACGTTATACAGAAAGAAGATCCCACTATTCCCAAACAAAATGGCCGCATAGCGAGCACTGTGACGTATTACATGTCAGACAAGAGAAAAAAATATCAATAACGGTGTACACAATAGTCAGTTTTCAAGTTAGTTTTATTTACTCTATTATTTCATTTCACTCGACTCTAGTGCCGACTCTTTTGTTACATGAGCTATTGTTTTGCAGAAATTTGATACTTTGCACACTTTGTTACGCACATTTTAAACTTTATACTTTTTACCTTGAATGAAACGTGTCACATGAAAAACTGATTATTATATACATCGTTTTAACAATATCTTAATATTATACCTAAAAATCAAATGATCGTCATCACATAATTAGTAATAAGATAATAGATAAATATGAAAATTGACATTGATATATTTTCAACATTGATCATTCATGTTAACACTTCATATTTTCTGGACAACTCAGTGCTGTGACACTGAGAACTGTCGTTCAATTTCTATAGAGCTTATTTTATGCGTGTGTAGCTATTCAGTTTACCGCTCTTTATGTGGTTGTGGCCGTATCAGGTTTAGTATCCATTTCAAAGCGGGTTGGCCCATCGGTAATTAGTAGAATTGGTGATATAAGCTATTCGACACTGGTTTGCCACATAAACAACCTAAGTATAATGCATAGTAACATTTGATACCGATTTGGATGAGATTTTATCGCCGTCACGCGTTAATTATTGGAATAATTTTATGGAGGTCAGGGTGAATCTGGCTGCTTTAATTCTGAAAATACACAGCATATACAAATGTCAACCCACGAGTTGGCGCGTGATCGACCCAAAGTAAAAGAAGCTCTATCCGTGAACTCTTCCAGTTACATTTCAGCAAATGAGAATAATGACAATAACTGCAGCAATTCGCACTATCGAGACGTTTGCCTGTCATTTTCGCCTAATTGGCTCGAGCCAATACCGCCGAAAATACGTGTGAGGCCATTTTTCAATTCTAACCAAATGGAGCCGTAGCTCTTCCAAACACGAGTCAATCTCTTCACGCGCCAACTCTTGGGTCGACATCAGTGTGTATGATCATATAAGTTATATCAAGTGAATCAAAGCATGGCGATCTAGTAAGTAACTATACAAGTGGTGATTTAAAACATTTATGTCTAATGCTCAAATATAGGGGTACTATATTTAGCTACTGGGCAGATATCTAACGCGTAAATGTATGACGTGTAATGATCTAAAGTATAGAGATCTAATGTGCAAATATACAACAATTGGTGATCGAACGCATGAGAATTTAACACGTCTATCGAGTGAATATAGATTGGGTGGTGATCTAACGTATAGATATCTAACATACGGATATTTAATGCGTAAATATAGAACGAGTGATGAACTAACGAACAGATATCTAACGTATAGATATTTAACGCGTAAATATAGACCAAATAGTGATCGAATGTACAGATATCCGACACGTAAATGTAAACCAAGCGGTGATCCAACGCATAGATATCTAACGCTTAAATACAGATCGAGTGGTGATCTAGCATACAAATATCTAACGCACAAATATGAAACGAGTGATGTAAAATATTACGATCTTCCATAACAATCTGATAGCAGTATAATACATATTAATAGCAAACTAAATAAAACTATTACCGAAATAAAATAGAGTCAGTTATGAATAGCTTCCAAACTATTATCAACAAGTGTAGTCCACACTATTCTAATGATGAGTTACCACTATTTCCACTAAGAGCTGTCAAAAGACACCTTTCAAATTTTACCTTAATATTCTCTAAGTCGAATCATTTCTCCACAATTAATTTTTTGACTTTTCATACAATAGTTGTTAAATTCAGCGATATTTTCTTGCAGCTAGATCTAAAAATGTGTATAAATAGGTATACATAAAATCGTCACGATGGCTTGAAAATTCGACAAGAACGAGGTCGTTCGAAGCACGATAAATAAATTTGACACCACCTATCGAAACACGGGCTAAACTCATTTCAGCTGTTGCAATTATCGCATTTCCACGATTTAACAATTTTAATCGTCAGAGATTAAAATGGCCCGCTCGCTATCGAAATAATTACACCGACGTCGACTGATGTCTGCTTTAATTAAGGCGGTTCAGAAGACGACGGGTAAAATTCGTGACCGGGGCATCGAGTACGGCCTCGAAGAAAGCCTGCACATTTTTCACCGCGATCCACTTTTCTCTCGCCGTGGAAACATCGGGAAATCGGGTAAAAATTCGCCGGTGGCTTACGTACGGCTGTTATTTCTTAATTACCCGTGGAAGGCTTGTTCTCTTTCAGACTTCTTTTCCGATCCTTGTTGCAATCAGGGATAGAACCGTTCCTAACGTCTTAGAATTAAAAGTTATGGAAACGTGAAAGTGATCTCCGCATTTGCCGCTACGAGAGCTGAACGATAGTTTGGAATAAGGAAAGTTTAATTACGGGAAAGTCTTTATGCTTGAGCGAAAAAGAAAATGGCTCCATAAATAGGTAACGTGTTTACAGTTTTGAACGAAATAATTTTGCACTGCGAATTTTTTTAAAATTATTATTTGTTATTATTAATTGCCGTTATGTTAATATTAATTGTAGAATGTTTTGACAGTTAACATCGACATGTACTACAGTTCAAAACGAGCAACTGACAAGTGAACTTAGGCAACTTTCAAAATAAACGGCTAATTTATTTCAAATAGTTTTGTTAAACCGAGTGGCGAAGGTGAGTCACCAAAGTGCAAAGGGTTAATATGTTAACCTAGATTTATATTATTCATGAAATTATAGAAATGGGTTTTCTAATTTGGATTGTAGCGGTAGTAAATTGGGTTAGATCTATTATTCGCTATTTTAAGTAAAATCTTTTAGGTGAAAATATAGTTATATTCTGTGGACAGATGAGAAATCATTGTGACAGTTTCTGAAATAACTGCAAAATTTTCTGTAACCACTTCATAGAAGATTCATAAGGAGACTCCGGTGATATACATTAACTTTGATTAAACTTTGTATAATTGTCTATCAGAACTATCTAATTCAGTATCAATTTTTATTTCAAGGGAAACATCAACCCCTTTACCCGAACCGTAATTATAAATCTTAAACGGAAGGTATTAAACAATTTTTTTAAAGAATTACAGAAATTTGAGAATTTAAAAATTTGCGAATTTTCTGAGAATTTGGAAATTTGACAATTTAAATATCTGAAAACTAGAAAAGTTTTACAATTTTCACGCTCTAAAACGTGAAAAATTAAAAAAATGTATACTATTGGGAATTCAGAATTTATATATTTGAAATTTTTGTTATACAACGAATAACATTAACATGATTCAAAAGTAGTTTCACTTGGTTCTGAAGTAACAGTATGTGTTCGATTTATACAGCGAAAGTTTTAGAGCAATGGTTAGCGAATATCGCTAAATGTATACCACGACTGGAATACCACATCACACAGGGTTTGCCAATATTCATCGACAACTACATCAAAGCTGTTTTTTTTTATTGTCTGTCCGAAGAGAACGAATTTTCAGTTTCGTGTTATTGATAAAAGTTTGAAATCCACTCACAAATATCTGTTCTAACCAATTTCTGTACTGTTACTACAAAATGTACAAATTCTATGTGAATATGCAGGCTGCTCCAAAAATGGCGAACACATCGAAAACTATAAACTTAATAAAATAGCAAATTTCATAATTAAATCATAAGTATGTCGGAGATGACGCTTCCATTTACTTTTTTTCCACGTACCGTTTATACTAAAATGTTCGTATCATATCAGTCTAAATTCTACCAATTTAACCCCTTAACCCACAAGTTTTTGGCAGCTGCGTCTGCCAGACGTACCTAATTATTACTGCAGCGTTAAGTTAAATAAAGAACGTTGAAATTATAGCTGTATTTTGGATTTAGTGATCCTCAATTATACAAATTAATATAATCTGTAACGCGACAGTACAAAGTACTTTATTAGGTAGCGCAAAAATCATAAAGCAGGGCCTCTCCATGGTCCGCGCTAGACTACAAAAAGGGCGCCATTTTAATCTATGATGCACGACGCACCACTAAATTGGCTGTGGTCTTTTTATAACCAAATGTTAAGGGTTAATAATATATGTCAATATCAAGGTCATTGGGTCTAGGTTCCTTTCTGTTAATATATACTAACGAAACTATTAGAAGTATTTTTTATCTTCTATCGTTGCAATTTTCTATAATATCTTATTAAAGTATTGTAAATTCGCTGTGTTTTATTATTTTTCCTTAAATAAATTTTTACTAGAGAAAATATCTTTTATTTTTAATAGTACTGTGTAATATACGTATACATATATATAGTAATAATATCCCAATAATATTACTAGTAATAGTTTTGCAATAATTATTAACTATTTATCAGATTTGATAAAATCTTACAAATCTCAAAATTGATCAAATTCTTACAGAATTTTAAAAAGAAAAGATATTGCATTTATCGCACATAAAACTTGTATTAAATGTTTATTGATTATTACTAGAATAGAAATGAGTAACTTTTAATTAGATAATTTCTGAGTAAAGTTGACGCGTTACACTAAAGCAATATATAATTATTCGTTTATTTTTATTAAGGATAACTAATTGATTGTTGGTTTCGGTTCCGTGGACAGGAAATCTGGAGCTGTTTGAAATTCTATGATCTGAAAGCGAAGACGGTTTAATTAAATTGTTTTAAATTGCAGATTCGAAATGTGAGATGATGCTGGACGTGGTAGTATTATTCTTGTTATATTGAAACCGAGAGAATACCAATTTTTTAATTTTGCAGGCAGGAAAGTTGTCTTATTCTTTCTATAAAAGGGCGATATCCGGAAATATTTAGTTATGTAATAACATTTTAGTGCAATAGCTGTGTGATTTGTGAAAAAGGTGTTTAAATAGCAAATGTAAATTTTAACGTAATTTTGAGTCTAATAAAAATGCAAAGTTTAAAAATTGTGATGGTTTAGAATTTTAAATTGGGAAATTTAGAAACTGAAAAATTTGAGAATTTAAGAATTTGAAAATTATAAATGTGGGTAATTAGAGACTTAGAACTTTAAAAATTTAGGTATTTGAAAATTTGGATATTTAAAAGTATAAAATTTAGAAATGTAAGAACCTTAACTGTGATGGTTTAGAATTTTGAAATTAGGAACTGAAAAATTTGAGAATTTAAGAATTTGAAAATTTATAAATTTGGGTAATTAGAGACTTAGAACTTAAAAAATGTAGGTATTTGAAAATTTGGATATTTAAAGGTATAAAATTTTGAATTTAAAACTCTCTGTGACACTTCCACCGATTAATCAATATGAGCGTCGACAAATATTCCTCCGTAACTCTTTGGACAAATACTTATCGCCCGCGGGTAGACCGCCTTGTCATAATTTCACATTCCATCTCTCGCGTCGCGATAAGCAGCCGTTGGAAAGTCTTTGAAAAGTCTGAACAATTTCAACATCATACCTTCGATCTCTCACGTACGTAAAAGAATCCTCGGGAAGCCGAATGCATTTTTCCCGCGGGAAGACGCTGGGAAATTATCGATGGCCGAAACAAGAGAGCATCGACGTCGGAAACCGAACTGGGAAAATATATGTGGATCACGTACGAGCAAGGAGTGGCAAAAAAGAAGGCAGATAGGAAACGGAGAAGGGAAGAGACTCGGTGTTTCCTCGGACGAAAGAAACGGATATGTGCATGCTTCGCGTTTGAATGATGTAAACGAAAAGAGGAGAGAGAATCAGAGAGTAACAGAAATTTCATGTAACGTGAACTTATTTCCTCGCAGCAATATTTAGCGATGATTAAACGTTTGAAGTTTTAATATTTATAATTGTAGAATGACTGTAGAATAATTGTACAGTAACTGGCCATTGAATTACCACTACAAATTTTCAGCATTTTGCACGTTTTGTAACGATGTTCCAAGCTGAACGACTACATATCTACGTATCCGTTGTGAAGCGAACAACCTCCATTTTGTGTCTGTCTTCCCGATTGCTTATTCACAAGATGAAGACTGGGTGTGGCATACAATGTTTCCTGATTTCTATTGGGTACACAAATTCGGCTGGAAATGAAAAACCGACTGCGATATTCCCTAAAAAGTAGCTAGTAATAAAAGCAACACCTCGACACGAATAGAAACTGCAAATAGAGGACTCTACTACTAAGATTAAGGGTTCTGGCGACCACATGTGAATAATAATAAACTAAAAATACTCGATAGAATGTGACTCCTTGTATGTCATTGCCGCTAACTTATTGGTTAGCAATAGGGAACCTTCGCCAGTAGGAAATCTATTGATTTTAACCTGTACAAAGTGTCTGAAGAAACTAACATTGTATCGATAGAAACTTGAGGTCTAATTTTTTTGCTGTGTTTTTGTACTCTTAGATCTAGTACTCTATGATTCGTCTTTAATGAACTCGTCGACTTTTAATTACGAATGGAACAACTGACTATAAATTACTTCGATAACGTCAGTGACCTGTGATCTCCATACTGGTCGCGTTAAATGTATGGACGCAAAATGTCTAGCTCCATTAAGTGTTACGTGATTATTAACTTAATCAAATGTTTTTGGAGTTAGAATTTGAAATGTTTGAAACTTGAAATATTTAAAACTTGAAATGTTGAAATAAACTGCTTAACTCAGAAGGATTGTCGATGCTTTCAGAGAAGCACTCGAAGTATTAAGTAGTATTAATCAGTATGCATTCAGACGCAGTTGATTGTGGTATAACCATGGTACAAGAGTTTCGCGAACTATTTCAACTGATCAGTGAACAACGTATAATTAATATGTAAAGAGCATTTATTAAAAGAATTTTAGTACGTTAAATACTTTTAAACTTGAGATTGAATTGAACAGTGAAGTCCTTTTTAATCGAATAATAAAGTTTAACGTTCTTTTTAATCAGACAGTATAGTCTAACACCTTTTTAAT
The DNA here is from genome assembly GCA_945859555.1 of Megachile ligniseca. Classification (NCBI taxonomy): domain Eukaryota; kingdom Metazoa; phylum Arthropoda; class Insecta; order Hymenoptera; family Megachilidae; genus Megachile; species Megachile ligniseca. The sequence continues at coordinate 7,546,243 of OX243792.1, forward strand.
TACACAATGAAATCTAACTATAAACACTGAATATTTCTAATATATTATCTGCAATATTAAAAAAAATGTATGGGTACATGCAGTCTAATAATAATATTATTTATATGCGAAAATATGGAAATGAAATAAACTAGTCTAATAACAATATTTATGCTACAAAATGAAATAAAGCAATTTAATAAAAATATTGTTTTTATAAGGAAATGAAATAAATGCCGGAGATGAAATAATAACGCAGTGATAATATTTCAAGTTCCGATGTTAAAAATATCAAATCGTGGATACTGAATGAAACGAAAACATTGCACGAAATATTTTGAACCGAATAAATTCCAATTTCAAATGTACATATGAGCGGATAAAAATAATCCGTACGTAAACATTAAAGCTTTATTATTTTCATAATAATCGTCGTACGCTTATCAGAAGTTGTACAAAATATCTTGAAAAATGATTGAAAATATGTTCATTGCAAATATTGTACATTTATAGTACGAAGATAAATGTCGAATTAATATTTTAGGAGTTTTATTTATAAATATATGTTTAATCAAAATTTCCTAAGTGGTGGTGTAAAATTATTAAAAATATTTTTCTACAGAAATTCAGTAACAATATGATTCTTTCTTTTCGAAAATACGTGAATTTAATTATGTACAAATATACAAAATCGAATATTAATGAGTAGATACACGCTTAAACCGAGAACGATATTAAATAACAAAATTTATCTTCGCGTATTTATTAATTACATATGTACATAACCATTTTACAATCAGCGACATTTCAGAAAATTGCTTGAAAACGCCGCATCAGAAATAACTAAAAATATGCAAATTCTGATGCGAATGAATACGCGAATCGAATAAATTAAACGTTCGGCACCTTGCAATCGTTTTAATTATTCTCGTTGATTATTTCCGAGCGTTTCTTCCCGTAACCATTATTTGCTGCGAGTAATGGTTTGAATAAACGCGAAATTATTTTCATTGAATTAGCGGTGGTTCTTTCGCGATGAAAATTTCTCGATTAAATTTCGTTTCGCATGAACGATAAATTGCCAACGATTACATCTTTGCGCAGTCGAATAATTACAATTCCCCTGTTTCGGGTTGCAGCCACTTTCGTGTACCGGCGTTTTAGCTGTCGTCGATTTTCAACGAATCATTTTTTATTATAAATATTATTTTTTATCACTCTTTAATTTTTAAAGTTGCACGCTATATTTAATGAAAAATGCGAATAACTTGAAAAAGGAATCTAGATAATGAATTGCATTTTATCTTGTATATTTCGTCATTAGACACTGCAAAATCTTATTAAGGTGTGCATCCACCGGGTAATCAATTTTATTGAGTCGGACTTAAATGTTGATTGATTAGTACAGTATAGTCAAATGAGTTTTGAAGCAATTAAATTTTTATTCCGCGACAGTTTATCTCTGTCTCGAAGTTCTGCAAAGTACGAGCAATTTATCAAATTATACTGTCTTATTATTTTCTTCCGACATCAGCTGTCGAAGTTTCGATACAGGATGAAGATTAAATAGGCTACGTTTAATCGGAAACAAGCAATTAAACGGGCCGGAGTTCGCGATTGGGAAACGCTAGAAGATTGGTGAAATTAGGTGTATTTCAATTATTCTCGTGGGATCGTGTGGAAAATTTTTCTTTATGATTCAAATGTTAAGATACTGAAAAGTTGTTTTAGTATACTTTCTTATTTTGTTGTAAATCATACTTATTGTGTTTTAATTATATTCTGATTTTGAGAGTTTATTAAATTGTTAAAGTACATCAAATATTCTTACTTTTATATTATTTTTATTATTTTAATATTTTATTCAAATTTATTTATTTATATTTTTATATTATGTTTTCAAGTTAAAATTTATTTATTTATATTTTCATATTATGTTTTCAAGTTATAATCTATTTATTTACATTCTTATATTATATTTATATTATTTAAATTGTGTTATACAGAATTAGATGCTAAAGTCAGTAGTGAATCAGAAAAAAAGGAAAGGGAGGGTAAAATATTTACTAACCTAATAATTACACATGTTAATTACATTTTTTAAATTAATGATCATACATATTAAGTTATTACATATAAAATGGGAAATTTGAAAATATACAGTCTAACATATTTTGATGGCATAAAAATGTCACATTTGTAATTTGATAACATAACCTAAAATGTCACTTATAGAATAAAAATATGAAGTTTAAAATTTTATAAAAATGGCTGTAACAACTGATGATTAGTATACTTAATATAGAATGATTTTTTTGCCTTTGCCACGTTTTGTGAGCTGAAAACACAGATCATACTTTTTACTGTTACCAAATAATACTTGAATCAAAATAATATCTCGTTTTTAATCAAATCTGTAACGCAACAGTACAGAGTACTTTATTAGGTAGCGCAAAAATCATAAAGCAGGACCTCTCCATGGTCCGCGCTAGGCTACAAAAAGGGCGCCATTTGCACCTGTTAGACACGACGTACCACTATAGTGGTTTTTGCGAATGCCATCGTAGATTACATAGCGCCACTATAGTGGCTCACTCTACTAGCTCTACTTTAATCATGAAAAACTTCATTCTAATGTACTCGCGTGGAGAACAGCATTGTCACACATTGCAGTGCTGTTTACGCACAATTTGAACTCTGCCGTACAGGAAAGCAGCGCAAAGTTCAACCTTGCCTAAGAGGTTAAAAATGATGTTGAAAAATAAACAGTCTAAAATCGTATACTCATTAATTCCATATCTTGTTGAAGACCAACGCAGATTTTAAGAACAGCATCGTAACAAATTAACTCGTTCGAAACTTGAACGGCCATTTGACCGTTTTAGCGATAACCTTCAATTTCTCGATTCACGTCGTCAAGTAAAGTAAATACAGGTCCTGGAAAATCGCTCGAATCCCCATTGTTCGAAAAGACAGATCCGTGACGTTTCGTTGTTTTCGTAACATCCAGGTAGGTTGTTCCTGCGACCAGAGGACGCTGACTCCGCCTGCTGCAAGAAGAAACGAGGACGATATGAGAGAAGTGGAAACAAAGGATCGAAGAATAAGTGGTCGATAACGCCTTTCGACCTTCTTGGTTCCGTCTCGCGTCCTCATTAAATGAATCCCTGAAGAGAGAAACGTCCCTCGCACGGAATATCTCGTTGCTGAAACAATACCCTTGAGAAGTTTATTGTTGATTATTCAAACGAATTTATCGCGACTCGTTGTTGTTGATCCCTCGCGCCCGTTAAATTTGTTGATTCGCTCGCGTCCGTACTGGGTGTCCGAAACGGTTCGAATCTGCTGAAACAAAGAGTTAATCGTTAAATCACAACCATAATAATCGTGCACAACCATAAGTAAAGACAATTATTCGATCGTTGTTAATACAAACGGAATTGATAAAGGACGTGTACAAAAAAGATCCTCTCCGAAGCAATTAGAGTTTAATTACGCGAAGAGATATTTTGTACGAGCACGGAATATCTTAATCATTGTGTTCAGATCAGTATTAAAAATTGTCCCCGTAGAAATTTGTCGAGCGAACGAAAATTCTCCGACAAGTTCAGCAGCGTGTATCCGTTAATCAGGCTGCCATGTAACGGGTGTGACGAGAAGAGCAAGTTGCGGGACAAGAGTCGAAATTCCAGGAAGATCGAGTTCCGTGCGAGCAAGTTCCTGAAAGTGTTAAACTTGTTGACCCTTGTTACGAACAGTGGAACCATTTAACGACCCGGAAATAGTGAATCTCCGATTCGAAAAATTTCTCGAGCAAGATCTCATGTGAGTGATTTACAAAAAGATATCGGGATTCTGGCGGGAGAGTCACGGTTGTTGGAAGAAATCGATCAGTCAATCGATCCAGGGAGTCACACACTGCCAGATGACTTCAAGAAGGGTCCACGAGGACTCGGCTGACACGTCGTCGATATTCGAGTACGAGGACATGATAAAGTTATAATAACAACGAGGTTCGCTGTCGGAAGGGGATATAGTTAGCGCCTCAACCACACAAACAAAGAAAGAGAGATATATATATTCATATACCTAGATATATGTATACATAAATGATATATTAATGTTAATAGAGGTTGATTGATAATTTTCCATCCGGTTCGACCGGTGGTTGTTAAAAGTTAGTTTTGGTGAAACCGGTGATCCCCGGACAAGGGGAGACGTTCGAAAAAACGCGCAAAAATGGCGATGGTAATATCGCCCCGTAGCAAAATCGTGACTCTGTCGTTGTTGATTGGGATCATTACGCTGGTTGCGCTGATAATAACGGGTGTGATCGGGATATGGCATAAAAACGAGAAACCGACGAAACCTGGCACGAAAGTGGTTAGCAGCAAACTGCAACAGATCACGGGATATACGGCAACGAAGCACGTGAGTAGATGTTTCATTATTCCAGCCGACATAGGCGTCCATTTTTTACTTAGATTATAGACTCTTTATTTAGATGATAGATTTTATGTGCGGAAGGTGCAAATGTGATTTGTTGTTCGAATGTGAATATGTTTGAAATGGTTTTATACATGTTACATACGTGTGTGATAGCGGTTCACACAATTCTATGCCGGAGATTATTGGAGTTTATGGATTTATTGTTTCTTGATATATTTGAAATGAATTTTATGAAATATGTGGATTTCTGAGATGTTATATACTTGTATGCTAGCCGTTCACACAATTCCAAGTACGACATTTTTGTACATTTTTGGTGTTTTTAGGATTTATTGTTGGTTGATATGTTCGAAATGAATTTTATGAAATATGTGGATTTCTGAGATGTTATATACTTATATGAAGACATTCAATTCCAAACAAAACATTTTTGTAAATTTTTAGAATTTCTAGGATTTATTGTTGGTTGATGTGTTTGAAATGAGTTTTATGAAACATGTGGATTTTTGGGACATACGTTACGTGTACATATATTTGTATGACGGTTCATACAGCTCTAAGGAAAAGAGTGTTTGTAAATTTTTAGAGTTAATGAAATTTACTGTTCGCTGGAAGAAGTAAGTGATTTATGAAAAGTTTTAAACGAGTTGGATTGTATTTAGAACTGTTTTATTACTTTATAATTTATTTTACTGTGACCTAATTACTTTGTTTATGACTTTATTAAGTAAATTCGCAGTGGAAATAGGACATCGCGTGACTTTTCTGAAATGTTGGGAATATGTTTGTATTCTTTATATTACATCGGATCTAGAATATATTCAATAAGTAGATGCTGCATATAATTTCGAAACCTCAAGTTACTACATTCTCATATTTTGACATTCTTAAACTATACAAATTTTCAAATTTTTAAAAATATTTGAAGTTTCAACTTTTTGGGCCTCAAAATTCGCACACTTATATTCCCAAATTTTTAAAATTTCTGAATCCTCATACTTTCTAATTTCCTACATTACTAAATTCTCAAATTTACGTTTCAAAATTTTCGAAATTTTTGATCAATAAAGTCTCAAAACATCCTAATTTCTAAATCTTTAAATTCACAAATTTTCCAAATTTCTAAACTGTCCAAAATCTTCTAATTTTTTAAACTCTCTAAAATCTTCTAAATTTATAATTCCACAATTTTACAATTTTCCAAACTTTCAAATTTGACATTTCTCCATTTTCAGATTTCTCCAATTTTCCAGTTATTGTAATCTTTTATGAAACTACATGTTTTAACCAAGTAATATTAAAATCTGAAAAAGTTCCTATTGTTACTCTAACGATCTAAAACAAATTTGAGGTTTATCTTGTTCAATTAAAACATCCCAGCCTAGAGTATTCATTATTTCTTTTATAACGGACGTCGTTTTATAGCAGTAAACGTTCAACAGCCTTGAGGCTGTTTTAAATATTATCCGATACCCTTAAAACTTTTTATAAGATATTTACTCCTGAAAAAGAACAAAAGCATCTATAAGCACCAGAATACTCTGATGTTCGATATTTAGCCGCCTTATAAGGCAACAATATTCTGTTTACTATAATACATAAATGAGTCGTTCATTTTGAAAGTGGCCTAAGTCAATTTATATTTAAATTTCAAGATTTTGCAATCTATGCAATTTATATTTGACAATTCTTTTTCTAGTTTATATAATTTAAAAGATATTTAGTAGTTTTTATTAATTTAAACTGTATATATTATAAAACGTTTGTTTTATGTGAACAGTGGATATCTTTTTTGTTATATTGCTAAAAAACATAGATTCGAGTGTTTAGAAATATATATATATAGTGTTCATTGTTTAAATAACTATTGGGATCTGATATAGGGGCGGAGCCAATGTGGCGACGTCACAATATGGCGACGTCACAATATGGCTACGTCACAACATGGCGTCGAAAACTTTGTATTACAAGAAAATAGAATAGAGATTAATATAAAACGGAATAGGATAATATTAAAAATGAAATTATAAAAGAATAATATTACAAATTAAATTACAATATTAGTATTTCAATATAATACTGTAAATTTAATTGTAATACCATTCTATCTGATAAATTCATTATAAATATTATTCTATATTCTAGATTTATTATAAATATTGTTCTATATTATAAATTTATCGTGAGTGTTATTCTACATCATAAAATCCTAAATTATATTTATTTCGATGATATAATAACATAGCTGCGATAATATCTTCCGCAATAATTACACTGCGGATGTTCATGTATTTATAATTATATCAAAGCTGTGAATTAAACATAAATCGTTTAAATCATCGCAGATTAAAGATTACACGATTGTGGATTTCATACATTGCATGATTTACAGATTGTTAATCTCATAGATTACATATTGCAAATCTCAAATTTACATGATTTATTTACATTCAGACCTTGATATATAATAAATACATTATTAATAATAATTAATACATACTATAATTAAAAAGTATTCTAAAGACTTCTGTTTTTTATTCTCTCTCACCAGATGTCGCATGGAGAATATCAGATCCCAATATCGTTGAAAGAAATATTGTTATCAGAAATATTTGAAATTTAAGAAAATTTCTCAACTTAGTAATACGTTACATAAGAATTCGTCTCATTATTCTTATTATGTAATATATTAATAATTATTGAACATTGCAAACGATTTATAACGTTTCCTACAAACAACTTTTCTTGCAAACAAGTTTCTACTAGACCACGTTTAATTATTACGATTTCTCTCGCAAACAATTTTTTACTACACTACGTTTAATTATTACAACTTTTCTTATAAACAAATTTTTACTAAACCGTGTTTAATTATTACAATTTCTCTAGCAAACAATGTTTCACTGCACTGTGTTTAATTATTCATTGTTACGTTGCGATCACGCTTATACAGGGAGTTTCAAAAGAAAACTCCCTTTGTAATCTTCCAAACAAAAACCCAATAATATTCAAACTTCGTAACTTTTCTTTTTAACAGTATATTTAAATCATAAATTCCATAGAACATAATCAGTAAATATAAAGGATACAGTTTTAAGTAAATAAAAAAATGATCAAAAAATTTTATTTTCTAAACTTTTCAATTACTATGGGCAACTTAAATTTTAATTTTCCAGCTCAAATTTTGACAAGATTATTTTTATAATTATTATTATATTCAGTATAAGATTATTTTTAGAGGGTGCAAAAGAAATTGTTGAACCATCCTAATCTTCCTACAATATGTCTTTGACATGTTTTAGAACACCCCGTATAAAAGCAATTTGAACAGTTTTTTTTTTCAGATTATCACAGTAACAAATTTTCTCGATAGTACAACTTTCGAACGAGCGAAATTATTCAAATAACGTATTTCGTTGCGTCGCATCGGTTGTTCGCGGACGAGCACAATTTTCAGACAATCGAGAATAATTAAGTATTCCGTGTACGTTCGCAAAAAAATTCACCGTCGAAATAAAAATGTGCCGCAGTCGATTTATGCGCGACTAATTTTCACGCGTTCGCACCGTTCTACGAACTTTAATTCCCGTCATAATCGAGTCGTTCCGTTTCGCGCAAGTTGTCCGCATCTTTCCCGAGCGAAAATTCCGAAAGTTTGTACCCGTAATGGAAGTACGACAGGCCGACCTCTTTGCATGGTTTAATTCAGATTATACACTTTTTGCAAGTTCAACTGTGCGACATCCAGAGTTGCAATCAGTACTGTAATTACCGATGTACTCGTTAACACGTTGACGCGTTTAATTCATTCCTCCCATGCGTGTATTTTTAAATTAAGTGTACGAATTTTATTGTACGTTTTCCGTCATTTGAGTACAATTTTTTAACAATTGGAATCGAAATGAAAAGGGCTGTGCTATTTATTGAAAAATTAATTTTTGTTTGCGGGGTGGTTATGTGAAAGAGGGTGTCGGTAAATGTGAGTGAAAATGGTATTTTAATTACTGATGATTTCTAGAGAAAATATGGTTTGTTGTATTTTTAAAAATTTTTAACTATAAATTTGCATATTGACATATTTACAAATTTGCGATTTTTTAAATTTATCAATTTACGATTTTAGTAATATGCAAGTTTCAATTTTTCAAATTTACAAGGTTGGCGATTGGTACACTTTTGACTGTAGGTGTCTAAGAATTTGGTGATTTATTAATTTTTGAATGTAGAAATCTAGAAATTTGGTAATTTGGAAATATGAATAAAAGGTTAGAAATTCAATGATATACAAATTTGAATTCGTCAAATGTTTCAATCTTCAAATATTTTAAATACAGTAATTCGGAAGTTGAAGAATTTAAAAATTAATATAACTTAACACATTGTTTAATATTTTCTAACGAATACAATATTTAGTCAACTAAACATGAAATACTAAAGAAATCTAAAAGGATACATAATTTATATTAATATTTTCAATAAACATTACTGCACAAATATTGCTGCAGTTATTAAATAATTAACAATTATTCAATAAACATTACTACAACTATAGTAAATAATTGTACAATGAGTATCGTACAATTTTACAATAAATATTAATACAATTAAACTGTCCCCACTCTTACCTTCCCATCAATGTCCTCAAATGCACGCCATTTGCCCATCACTCTACAGGTATCACTAATAATCGATACTGTCGGATATCACTAATAATTGATACTATCATACGTCGGATTAATCGCAGATATTTTCACTGTGGCAGTCAACGTATAGACACATTTCCTTTCAACCTCTGCATATTGCAAATCGAATAGATTTCTATCACAGTTAGAAATTAATTAATTACTCCTCAATTACCTTTGTAACTGATCATTATATGTATATACGTGATTATGAAAACACAAGACCATACTTTTTACTCTTACGAAATAATACATGAATCAAAATAATATCTTGTTTTTAACATAATCTGTAACGCGACGTTCTTTTTGGGGAACCTCTCCATGGTCCGCGCTAAGATACAAAAAGGGCTAAAAATGTTTGTTACAAAGAAGCTACTCGTTATTTCAACTTGAGAAAATTATAAATAATCTTTGAGTTATTTTCACATATTTCAGTCAATTTAAACGTTGAGTATGAAAAAAATCAAAAACGTGAAAAAACTAAAAACATGACGGTTCAGTAAAATTCGAAACTTTTTTCGATTTTAATATAAAGAGCTAAAATTTTAACTGAACGCTCTTGAGATATAAGAGTTTGAGAAAAAAAAATAGTAAAAATACCGGGCTTTTAAAAAAAGGTACTCAGATTTTCAAGATGTAAAGTGGCTACAATTGGCTGGAGTCGTTTTATAGCCCAGTGCAACTGTTAAGGGTTAAACAAAACTAAAAAGAGTAAGATTTATCGCAGTTAAAGCGTTACGTTCGATTAGACGACATTACAAGGGGTTAATTTCAAATATTAATTGTTTGCTACAAACATTGATAAATTTTAACGTCAAATATTGTTACAAACAGTTTGCTATGTAGCAGTGTATGGATTCCTCGTGTTTCAACGCGAGTCAAATGTACATTGTTAAATTGTGAAAGGGTATGCTGGTGATTTTGTTTCGTTACAAAGATTAATTTTCCCGGTAATGTTCGAATAACAATCCACTACAGAATGTAGAATAAAACCGTTCGATAAAATGTCCAATTGTAATTGAAAATAGAATAAAATGTCATAACAAATGCTGTCTCGCTGAGTGGATTCTCGTGTTTTATTACGGAAACATTTATATGGAAGTACACATCGTTTTGAACAACTCGATATGATACAGCGTCCAATAATTCCCTATACTGTTCGCTAGCTTTGTTCAGAATGCCATAGCGATGATTGAGTTTTGAAATATTGTGTGTTACACGTGTTTTATACGTTGAGCAGGAATTTTCATCGTTTTATTAATATTCCGGTTATTGAAATTTGAAGACATTGGAGAAATTTTTATCGGGTTATTGGAGATTGGAGATTTGGGGAAATTTGGGAATAATGGGGATTTTGGGGAAATTTTTAGCGGGTTATTGAAATTTGGAGATTTTGGGGAAATTTGGGAATAATGGGGATTTTAGGAAAATTGAGATCAGGTTATTGAAATTTGGGAAGAATGGGGATTTTGGGGAAATTTTAATCGGGTTATTAAAATTTGGAGATTTTGGGGAAATTTTTAGCAGGTTATTGAAATTTGGAGATTTTGGGGAAATTTGGGAATAATGGGGATTTTGGGGAAATTGTGATCGGGTTATTGAAATTTGGAGATTTTGGGGAAATTTGGGAATAATGGGGATTTCAGGGAAATTGTGATCCGCCTATTGAAATTTGGAAAGAATGGGGATTTTGGGGAAATTTTAATGGGGTTATTAAAATTTGAGAATTTGGGGATTTTGGTAATTTATTAGTTGAAAATGCAAATTTCGGAATTTGGGGAGCTGCTGATTTAGGGATTTATAAATTTATGAACTAGGATATTTGAGAACTAGGGAATTTGCGAACTAGGGGTATTTGGGTCAGAATATGGGTATTTGGCAAATTTAAAAATTTGAAAACTTGGAAATTTGATATAAAATATAAAAATCTGAAATTTTGATAATTCGAAAGTTTGAAAATTTGATCATTTAATCACTTGAAAAGTCGAAAACTCGATAATTTGAAAAAAGTCTGAAAACTTGACAATTTCCAAATTAGAACCCTAGAAAATTCTTAAAATGGTAGTTTGCAGCCTTCTAAATTAGCTCTTTCAAAATTTCAAAATCCAAAAATTCTGAAATTTAGGAATTCAAAAACATCGATAGTAAAAACCTTGAAATTTAGAAGTTGTCCATACCCTTTCACTGTGCCTGTACCGCCATCAATCTTACCCTGGCCAGCAAAAAGCCCTCAGCACGTATTAAATAACAGAACTCCGTGCGATCACGCATAAATCGATCATCAATCATCGAGAGGTCTGTTTCATCGAGCTTAATCCCTGCGGCAAGAGTTGCTTTGCACCATCGAAGGCAATGTAATTCGAAAAATTAATTGGCAGCCAACGAATCGATCAAGTAAACTTGAAAGTTCGTTTCGCGTCAGCGGTTGGGTCCACAGTGGCGCATACAAATGCGAGTCGTACCGATTCGAATGCATAAAACACCATGGTGAAGTTCTGGTATTATTTATTACCTTGGTAACATTGGGATTCCGGTCGCGGATCCACGGGGGAATTTCGCGTTATTCGAATCGAGGGAACATTATAAAGTGTAGAACGTCGGTGGGTCGGTTCCTTTGGCAAAGGAAATTTTTCCCCGCGTATATATACGTCCTCGCGACCGTAAATCTTCCTCGTCCTTGCGCATGATACGCTCCGTTCATCCCTTCATGCATATTAATAATATTCGATGTAAACTACGTGGCAACGCACGGAACTTCGTAATCGCGTCACGATGTAGCCGGATGGGGTAATACCCTTGTCGCGAAACAGCATTATTTTTCGATCGCTGAAGGTTCCGTGATTTCAACGTTTCAACGCAGACTGACGGAGTTTTCTGCTAGTTCACGCTCCCGCTGAGCAGAGAAGATTACGGTAAATTGATTTATTTTCCAGCTAGGATTTTTACGATTTATAGTGACGCTCCTGGGACTCGATCTGCATATGTTCGTTTATCTGCACTCTACAGCCCGCCATTTTGCGTCTTTTCGCTTGAAATTTTTAGGGTAGACTTGTGAGACACCCAAAGGGTCGGCAACCTTTCTGGAGTTAAGAGCCATTTTTCCGATGTGATAAATTATTTTTTTAAAGAGACAAATATAAGTACATACATCGGTATGTATTAGAAAAAATAATATATCTGCTGTGAAACATGTATTGATTGATATCCCTTTCGATTTTTGTTTTTCTGTATTATAAATGGGAAGGTGAAGAAATTTGTACAAAATAAATTAGAGGATGGTGAAATCAAAATGGAGTAATTTAATTCAACGTAGAACATATTACATTTGACAATTTTTATTTGAATTAATTATTTAATAAAAAATGTAAATTATATTTTGGATTTTCCTTTAAACATATTATAAATGAAAAAGGTGAAGAAACACACAAAATAAATTAGGGGATATTTTATTTTTAAAAAATTACAAACATGTGATATACAAAAATTGCAATTAAATCGTGTAAATTATTTATACAAATCGAATCCCATAGACTAGTTATACAAATCGATAGATTAATTAATTGAATCAAATCCCACAGATTATTTATTTGAAAACAAATCGAAAATTCATTTATCACATTGGCACATAACATAATTGGAAATTTGATATTTGCTAATGGATAATATAATACTAAATAAGGTGTGCATTGATCGATTATTCGTTAAAACGAGGTAATCAATCTGTATAAAGAATATTGATGTTTATAAAGTTATGTCAAACTGACACTCTACTGGTGTTGTTTTACTTTTATGCCATCAATTCATGTCAAACCTTTTATATTTCGAGGGAAAGTATATCTATAATCAATAATTTCCTCTTTTATATCATTTCTTAATTAAAAATTGAGGTTAGAGTTGATGGTACAAAATCATTAATCAAATATAAATCTCAGATATTATAGTTGCTAATTATAATTTTTCGTTTCTAATATAAATCATTACGTACTGTGTAAAATATATTACAATAAGATTAAAATGTTCTGATATCAAAAGCAATGATTTTTGTGTAAAAAACATAAAGTGTCGTAATGAAAATGGAGATATGCAACGTGAGTTGTATATTATTTAATTTTATCTTTTTCACATTTAAAGTATTCAACCCATATATTCAAAGTCTATTTCATGATGATGTAATGTCAACATACATATGTATAATCATATGTATTAAATTAATATTTTACTGCGTTCTAATTCATTACATAGCGAGAATACGTTGAAAATTTTTGCGTAATGTGGATACGTTAAAAACGTCGTTAATTACTGGAAAAAAGAGTTATATTAAACGATGCATGCTTGGAAACATGCATAGGGTCAAGTGTTTTGTAACATTTGTTTCGGGTCACAATTTTGCAGATTTACAAACTGGAAGATTTTGTAATGACTTTTTCCATTTATAATCACCAATTACATAACATTCTTGTGATTAAAAGATTGAAAATTAAAGTAGTCGATAATACTTAAATTTGTTATATGATCTGTTCGAGGGTTTAGTGTCAGACAACGTTAACTCCAGAAATAAGTTGAAGTAGATTGTGTTATGTCTGGTTAGCGTCCTTTAAATTTCAATAAATTTGACAAAATCAAAACATCGCCAGAAATTTGTAAACTATTCAGTTTTTCATAATAGCATTTCTGTAATAGAAATGTATGAAATTTGTGATCATGAATCTATTAACATAAACAGTGAATTTTTGAGTTAAGGTTGTCCGACTATAAACCTCGTGTTGAGAATTAATATTCACATCCTAATGGTTTTTCAAATTCTCTGTAAATTTCTAAATTTACAAACTTTCAAATTCTGAAAATCTCGAAATCTAAATCTTAGTATTTGTAAATTCCAAAATTCCAAATTCCAAATTTCGAAATTTCAAACTCCAAAATTCCAAATTCCACATTCTACAAAATTTCGAAAATTTGAAATTCCAAAAATTCCAAAATTTCCAAAATTTCCAAAATTTCAATATTCCAAATTCCAAAAATTCCAAAATTTCAATATTCCAAATTCCAAAAATTCCAAATTTCAGATTCTAAAAATTCAAAATTCCAAAAATTCCAATATTCCAAAATTTCTAATTCTACAATTCCAAATTCCAAAAATTCCAAGTTCCAAAAATTCCAAATTCCAAAAATTCCAAATTCCAAAAATTCCAAATTCCAAAAATTCCAAATTCCAAATTCCAAAAATTCCAAATTTCAGATTCCAAAAATTCAAAATTCAAAATTCCAAAAATTCCAATATTCCAAATTCAAAAATTTCTAATTCTACAATTCCAAATTCCAAAAATTCCAAGTTCCAAAAATTCCAAATTCCAAAAATTCCAAATTCCAAAAATTCCAAATTCCAAAAATTCCAAATTCCAAAAATTCCAAATTCCAAAAATTCCAAATTCCAAAAATTCCAAATTCCAAATTCCAAAAATTCCAAATTCCAAAAATTCCAAATTTCAGATTCCAAAAATTCAAAATTCCAAAAATTCAAAAATTTCAATATTCCAAATTCAAAAATTTCTAATTCGACAATTCCAAATTCCAAAATTCTAAATTCTAAATTCCAAATTCCAAAATTCCAAATTCTCCAATTTCTTAAATTTCTAAATCCCCAAATTTTCAAGTTTCCAAATATCCACGTTACTAATTCATAAACTTGCAATCACTATAATCAACCAATAAAGTATACTTACTATTTCTGTACTTACAATAAATACTTATTACCCCAAAATATTAACAATATTGATGAATCTCTCCTTCATAAAAATCATTAAACATACATTTACAAGAACATTTATAAAAACATTGTTCCTTCTACATACAATATTACAATAATAAAGTTTCCTGGACGTTCACATTAGTGGTGCAATTAATACGTATAAACGATATTTATAAACGAATATATAAAAAATGATATGCACTTGACTTTTTCGGTTTATATTATGAAACATTTCATACACTGATTTATCACGATTGTAATATTCGTATTATAATATACAACATAAACATTAATCTGTTTCGCGGCATCGCTCATTCGATGGCCACATCAATTAACAATAGCTCGTCAACAATACAGTTTTCCATCGACAGCAATAAACTCAGTACAATTTCAACGTATATTTTGCTCGAATAGATTTACCTTCTAAAATCTTAGAAACGAGAAATTTAAAACAGCTAATGGTTATTGCACCAATTTAAAAGTACGACCGGTCGCAGTAAACATATCTCGAAAACCCTCTTAAGCCGGCCAGAGTAACAATTGGCCACGTACTAAAAGAATTACAACTTGGGACTTGGAAATCCCCAAAAAACAGGGAATCGAATTTCTAAAGGACAAGGTCCAATAAACTTAGAAAGTTATTTTGGACACTGGTATTGTTCACGAGCTTCGCGACTAACAGTTTACAATCGTTGACGAGGTTCGCTATTTTCTCTTTACGACAACTTCCTTTTCCGTGTCTTAAACGGACCTCCTGCGATGCTACGTGTCTTGCGAGTCCCGTTGCCGATCCCAGGCCCCAACGGTCACCATGACCATTCGAGCCCTTAGTTGCTCACATTTGGCACACAGCCTATACCTGAGCCGTCAGTCGCTCTTGCCTGGGAAACAATCGGTCCTGCTAACATAGAGGCTCCCACGTGCATCGCGGCTGCTGGGTTTTCAGGTAGCTTACATGGGAAATGTCCAGCGAGGTGATTTGCTAGAACCTTCAGCCTATGGCCAGTCGTCATTTTCCAAACGTTTGCTAATTGGTGACTTTTCGTAAACACCTCCCTCGTTGGACCTCCTCTCTGCGGCTCATTACTGACCGTTCGTAAGACTCGGAAGAAATAGGAAGAACATAAAAGACAAGACTTTGAAAGTCCGAACTTACTTCGTTTAGATCTTCAGATCAGTACGCGTCGATTACAAGCATCAGTCTTCTCATACACACATAAATTCACACACAAATACTCCCTTGTATTTGTCACGAAAATATATATATATATATACGTGTCTAATATAACCATCATATTTATCCCAATTTATTTCCCTTGTCATCGTAACGGGTGATAAGGAAGCGCGCTGTCTTTCGGTGGTGATAATCCGCGATATAGAATCGCGGTATCCGCATCACGAACACGCGCTAAAAAACATTGGTCCTTCGAGCCGGATTTCCGGATATCAGTGCAGTTCTGTGCAATAAACAGAATTACGTGTAACTCAGTGCATAAACAGGAGTACAGTGTCACTCAGTGTCACATTTGGGATTACGTGTCAGTGAAAGGCAACAAACATTGGAACACAGTGAGTGTCCTCGTTCGCCAGGACAATTTTGGATACCATACGGACATTAGAACAATAATCAACCAAAACTACGACAAGGTAGGATCGTCAATTTGTATTATCCATCCGAGTTCTTGAATTCGCATCACGATGCCGAATACGTCAACCAGTGCCAATCAAACGCAACCGGCCACACGAGGGTCGAACCTCAGCACGTTGAGACGGAAACGCGGTCACATTCTCGGGCAAATATCGTCATTATCGACCTTCCTTGATTATTATGAAGAATCGGAACCGCGTGATATCTTTTTATTACAAACCCATCTGAACGGTCTGAACGAGACATGGAAAAAGTTCGACGACATTCAGTTCAATATTGAAGAGCTAGACAACTCCGAGGAAACGCGTAGATACGAAATCCAAAACAACTATTATGCCGCGATAGCCAGGGCGAACCGATTATTACATAACGAACAGCAAGTAGGTCACACGGCATGTAACGCTAACCCATCACCGCGACCATCAATTACACCTGCACCTATGGCCATCAAGCTACCTGAAATGCGCTTGCCCACTTTCGACGGGACAATCGAAAAGTGGTCGTCATTTTATGACCTCTTTTCGGCAATGATTGACCGCAACGAGGATTTGACTCCGGTGCAGAAATTGCAATATTTGAAATCAACTCTGACCGGTAAGGCTGCAACCTGCATACAAGCTTTGAGTACCACCGACGCAAGCTACAATGACGCGATCGAATTATTGCGGGAAAAATTCGACTGTCCACGCCTCATAATTCTCGGACATTGCGACGCGATTCGTAATTACCCAAAACTCGCTAAGGACACTCCGGAAGCATTGGGTGAGCTCGTGGACTTCTTGAATCAGCACCTTCGCGCCTTGGCAAATTTAGGTGAAAACTTGATGGCGGGAAACGGAATGCTACTTTCAACCCTTCTCTCGAAAGTCAATTCGAACACCTTGTGGCACTGGGAACTCACGTTGAAAGATAAAAAGAGACTTCCAGCGTACACCGACTTTCTTGAGTTCCTGGAGAAACGGGCAAATTGTGCCTTAAGAACAAACGCAAGGACAAATCCGCCGCTCGAACGATCGGGAGCAGGTCCATCGAGAAATCCGCGAACATTCAAATCTCATCCGTCGCGGAGCCATGCTTTTCTCTCCGCACAAACCCGTCCTCACCCGTACGAAGAACGCGGATCCAACGGGAGGCCACAAGGACCAAGGACTTCGAAACGATGCCAAATTTGCAACCGCGATCACTATCTATGGGTCTGTGAGAAATTTCATGCGTGGTCGGTACATGAAAGGTTAGCCGCTTTGAGGAAAACGACCCTCTGCCAAAATTGTTTGAGAGGCAACCATCATTCAAACACCTGCTCAAGCGGTGGATGTCGCATATGCCGTCGAAAGCACCACACATTACTCCATCGACCATCAAGCACCGCGGAATCTGTTTCCCAAGGAACGACAGAATCTCCTCGTCCAGCCGAAACACCGCGTATTTCGGATTGACTAGCACTAAGGACTTCGGCGGGAGCAGGGAGTCATAAGGCATTCATTGTCGATTCGGTTACTCAGGATCTGTTAGTGACCGCGCAAATCTATGTCTTGAACAGGTATCATCAACCTGTTCTATGTAGGACACTGATCGACACTTGTGCCTCGACAAATTTTATGACGGAGACCCTCGCTCAGAAACTGGACATCTCTTTAGGGAGGTGCTCAGTTCCCATCGGAGTCCTCAATACAATGACTACTATCTCAAAACATACAATCGCAACAACAATACGGTCAAGAGATAGTAAGTACAACCGGACTTTAACCTTTTTAACCATACCTTCCATATCATCATTTATACCAGATCAGCCCATTGACCGCGAGCACATTAAGATTCCGAAGAATTTACCACTGGCGGACCCAACGTTCCACGTGCCGGCACCGGTTGACCTGCTATTAGGCGCCGGAGTGGCACTTTCATTGCTAAGTGTTGGACAATTGAATTTATCACCTGTTGGCGGTCCGGACTTATTTCTTCAAAAGACTAGACTGGGATGGATTATCGGGGGGAGTGCTCCGATTTCCAGACCAATGCGCGACGCTACCTGTCACGCAACCACCGCCATACAGGACGATTTGACTCGTTTTTGGGAACTAGAGGAAGGACCCCAAATTCAACGTCTCTCAGATGCCGACAAGATGTGTGAAGAACATTTTCAGCGGAACATCAGCAGGAACGCCGACGGCAGATACGTAGTTGCACTGCCATTCAATGACAAATTGTCACGGCTTGGAGAATCCAAGTCAAGGGCTTTAAAACGCCTAACGTCATTGGAACGGAGGTTGCAACAGGATCAGAATCTGTCCCAACAATACCAGTCCGTATTACAGGAGTATTTAGACCTAGGACACATGTCGGAACTAGGACACACCGAAGACTTAGGGGACGGTTACTACCTGCCGCATCACGGGGTCATAAAAGTTACCAGTGACACCACAAAATTACGGGTCGTGTTCGACGGCTCCGCCGCAACCACGACAGGTGTATCGCTCAACGACACACTCCATACTGGGCCCAAAATTCAAGAAGATCTGTTACACATACTCCTTAGATTCCGGGGCCATCGTTACGTATTAATAGGTGACATCGAGAAGATGTACAGACAATTCTTGGTCCGTACAGAAGACCGAAAATACCAACGGATCCTTTGGCGCAATTCTGACGGAAGGTTGAAAACGTATGAACTGAACACGGTCACCTTCGGTTTGTCCGCGGCGCCATATCTGGCAATTCGATGTCTCTCACAACTAGCTCAGGATCAGCGACATCGATTCCCTAACGCAGCTCATGTTCTGACACGCGACTTCTACGTGGACGATCTACTCACGGGAGCTCCAACAGCAGAAGAAGCCTTAGCGTTGCGAGACCAAATGATAGAATTATTAAAATCTGCAGGATTACACATACGCCAATGGGCGTCAAACCATAAATCCCTCTTACAAGGACTACCCGAAGAACACATTCACAAAAAATTACACTTGGGGGAATCGTCAACCATTAAAACATTGGGGGTTGTTTGGGAATCAGTCGACGACACAATCCGCTACTCAGTAACAAACATCACATCTACAAGAGCTATTACGAAACGCTCTATTAGTTCGGTCATCGCAAAAATTTACGATCCTTTGGGCCTTCTCGGACCGGTAATCATAGTTGCCAAAATCTTACTGCAGAAGATCTGGACTTTCAAGATCGATTGGGACGAGTCGTTACCAATGAACATACACACCGAATGGACTCGATTTTGCACACAATTGCCTCTCTTAAACAACGTCACATTTCACAGGAAGACTATAATCAACGAACCAATCCACATCGAATTACATGGCTTCTGCGATGCCAGCGAACGAGCGTACGGAGCCTGCGTGTATCTCCGATCAAGAGATGCAAGCGGTCACTTCCGGATAGAGCTTTTGTTGGCAAAATCCAAGGTGGCGCCGCTGAAGACTCAGTCAATCCCACGACTAGAATTATGCGGGGCGGTACTCCTTACCTCTTTAATCTCCATAGCACAGAAGGCCTTGTCAGTCACCATCAACCGCATCGTTTACTGGACCGACTCTGCAATAGTATTGCATTGGCTGCAAACATCTCCACATCTGTTAAAGACCTTTGTTGCCAACAGAGTATCCGAAATTCAAACTAAAACGACAGGGACCGACTGGCGACACGTTCCAACTGCAGACAACCCGGCAGACTTCATTTCGAGAGGCCAATCTCCCGAAGAATTCCTGCAACAGTCGATCTGGCATCATGGGCCACCGTGGTTACGCAACGACGAAGCCTATTGGCCATCCATGAATATACCGTGTCCGACCACTCTTCCCGAACAGAAAACCATCATGTGTCTGTCAACAACAATCGCTGATACCACCATTCTGGACCGATTTTCCTCATGGGGAAAACTGCTTCGAGTCGTCGCACGCTGTTTCCGATGGAAACAAAACAACAGGACGAAAGGAGCACTCACGGCATCGGAACTGAAATATGCCCATGACGCCATAATCAAGCTCATACAACGAGTTCACTTCCTGGAAGAAATCAACAAGCTGTCCACAGCCAACGGCCATACAATAAAAAGCAGAATACAGCGGCTGAACCCTTTCATTGATCAACACGGAATATTACGAGTCGGAGGCAGACTCAAGAATTCATTGATGCCGTTCGACCAACGACACCCAATCATTCTACCGAAGACTCGTACCACCGCACTCATACTCGAGAACGAACACCGTAAACAATTTCACGCAGGTACGCAGGCCACCCTTTACGCGATCAGACGGCGCTACTGGCCTATTGACGGCCGACAACAAGTGTGGAAGGCCATAAAATCTTGCGTACGATGTTGTCGGGCCCAACCACCACCGGTCAACTATGTAATGGGAAACCCACCTGCCGCCAGAATTACCGAGTCTCGACCATTTACGCATGTGGGAATTGACTATTGTGGACCATTTTTTATAAAAGAAAGAAAATTCCGAAATCGTGGTCGAATAAAGGTATACGTCGCAGTATTCGTTTGCTTAGCCATAAAAGCAGTACACCTGGAGGTAGTCAGTGAGATGACCACTGAAGCCTTTATTTCGGCACTCAGAAGATTCATTGCAAGACGGGGACTTTGTTCGCACCTGTACTCGGACAACGGAACAAATTTCGTAGGAGCCTACAATGAATTACGCGAACTCCAATCTTTGCTGACGTCAGACAACCACCGAGATCAAGTGACGACGTTCCTCGCAGAAAATTCAATAGAATGGAGTTTCATTCCTCCAATAACACCACACTTTGGCGGTCTGTGGGAAGCAGCCGTCAAATCTTTCAAACATCACTTAAAACGTGTTGCCGGACAGGAATTATTCACATTTGAAAATTTCAACACATTAATTATCCAAATCGAAGCCATACTAAATTCTCGTCCATTAACTCCTATATCATCCGATCCTAACGATCTCCTCGCCCTCACACCAGGTCACTTTTTGATTGGTGATTCTCTAACAAGTTTGCGTGAGCTAAACGTTTCAGATACACCCACAAACCGTCTCACGAGTTGGCAGCAGGTCCAGAAGGTAAAGCAGCATTTCTGGGTCAGGTGGCATCGAGAGTACCTGAATGAGCTGACCACACGCAGCAAATGGACAAAGGGCGATCACCCAATCAAGGAGGGTACAATCGTTTTACTTCGGGAAGACAACGTTCCATCGATGCACTGGCCCCTGGCTAAAGTCATCAAGGTCTTCCCAGGATCAGACGGTATCATCCGAGTTGTCACCGTCAAAACCGCCACGACGACGCTGGACCGGAGCGTAAAGCGGCTCGTACCACTGCCTAACCAGGCAGACCAAGATGAGCCGAAGCAGTGACAGCATAAATCACCAAACATCACATTACACATATTCACACATCTTACAATATTTGATCGGTATCCTCTCAACGGGGGGAGGATGTTTCGCGGCATCGCTCATTCGATGGCCACATCAATTAACAATAGCTCGTCAACAATACAGTTTTCCATCGACAGCAATAAACTCAGTACAATTTCAACGTATATTTTGCTCGAATAGATTTACCTTCTAAAATCTTAGAAACGAGAAATTTAAAACAGCTAATGGTTATTGCACCAATTTAAAAGTACGACCGGTCGCAGTAAACATATCTCGAAAACCCTCTTAAGCCGGCCAGAGTAACAATTGGCCACGTACTAAAAGAATTACAACTTGGGACTTGGAAATCCCCAAAAAACAGGGAATCGAATTTCTAAAGGACAAGGTCCAATAAACTTAGAAAGTTATTTTGGACACTGGTATTGTTCACGAGCTTCGCGACTAACAGTTTACAATCGTTGACGAGGTTCGCTATTTTCTCTTTACGACAACTTCCTTTTCCGTGTCTTAAACGGACCTCCTGCGATGCTACGTGTCTTGCGAGTCCCGTTGCCGATCCCAGGCCCCAACGGTCACCATGACCATTCGAGCCCTTAGTTGCTCACATTTGGCACACAGCCTATACCTGAGCCGTCAGTCGCTCTTGCCTGGGAAACAATCGGTCCTGCTAACATAGAGGCTCCCACGTGCATCGCGGCTGCTGGGTTTTCAGGTAGCTTACATGGGAAATGTCCAGCGAGGTGATTTGCTAGAACCTTCAGCCTATGGCCAGTCGTCATTTTCCAAACGTTTGCTAATTGGTGACTTTTCGTAAACACCTCCCTCGTTGGACCTCCTCTCTGCGGCTCATTACTGACCGTTCGTAAGACTCGGAAGAAATAGGAAGAACATAAAAGACAAGACTTTGAAAGTCCGAACTTACTTCGTTTAGATCTTCAGATCAGTACGCGTCGATTACAAGCATCAGTCTTCTCATACACACATAAATTCACACACAAATACTCCCTTGTATTTGTCACGAAAATATATATATATATATACGTGTCTAATATAACCATCATATTTATCCCAATTTATTTCCCTTGTCATCGTAACGGGTGATAAGGAAGCGCGCTGTCTTTCGGTGGTGATAATCCGCGATATAGAATCGCGGTATCCGCATCACGAACACGCGCTAAAAAACAAATCTATAATAACGCGTAATCAAAATAAACTGATTTCTCGTTTCCAATACTGAATCCTTGTTAACGTGCAATGGACATGTAACGGCACACAATATTTTTGCGTACACGTGGTAATTATGATATTCATTGTATCGGATATTACGTTTTTCGATGCAGAAATGTAGAATGCAGAATCGCTGCGAGCGATTTCAAACGTAATTAGAAAGCCGTGTTCGCACGGCGATAAATCATTTATCGAACATAAGAGAACGTTTTCCATGTTATTGGAGATTTCGATTTTTTAATTGGCAATTTCATACGACAAATGAGAACTAAAATTTAGTAATCGATTTTTCTTTTATTCTCGCTGTTAAAGCGAAATATTTGAAAAATCATTAGATTTTCGATGAATAATGAAACTTCTATTCTGTTGATAACTGTTGGTATTTTAACGAGATTGGACTCACGTGATTTACTATAGTCACTACTATTTTATTGTTTTATTATATTACTGTATCAATATTTCAGTATTCCTCTGTTCAGTATTACATTCCTTAAATTTATTTTTTAAGTATAGAGATTTCTAAATTTACAAGTTCTCAATTTAAAAAAGAAAGATTTATAAATGCTCAAAATTTTTTTATTTTCCAACTTCTATTTCTAATTTTCAGTTTTAAAATTCTCAACTTCCCAAATTAAAATAGTACTAATCTCCAAATCTAAAAATTGTCAAATTCCTAACTTCGCCAAATCTTAAATGACTAGTTTTCCAAATTATTAATTTTCCATAATTTCCCTTGCTATAATTTCGCCTTCTTCATAATTTCCCTTCTTACAATTTCCCATCTTTTATTTCTCTACCTATTCAATTTGTTCCATAAATAAATTTCCACTTATCAAAATCCTCAAAACCCAAAAGATCTGAGCATAAATTTTTATCAATTTCCTACTAAAACACGAAAAATGTGAGGTGTCCGTATGAGCCAGTGTTACTACGCTAACAGCAAAAGCCTCTGAAAACAGAACCCGGTGAATTAACATATTATTCATTCTCAATCCAATATCATAATGAAGATTTGAAAAAGAAGAAGGAAACGTTATCGCAGAAAAAAGAGGACTGCTCCACTGTTCCTCGTGATTACGCATAAATATTCAACGCTGTGTATGCAAACCTTAGAATTGCATCCAGAGAGTTCCCGTTCGTATAATACAATTGAGTCAGCCAGACGCTTTGAAAGTTCACCTCTTGATATTTCAATTCCGTGGACAGAAAAGACCCTCGCACACACACACGTAAAGGAAGAGAGAGCGAGAGAGGCACGAAACGATCAAACGTAATAAATAAAATGTACACACAGGTGGTTATGAAGCGTTCGTTCCTCGAAGCCGGAAGTGAACTATGCTCCTTTGATATATTTTTCCCGCGGTATCTTCCCATCAAATTTCCTGCAGAGAATGCGGCACAATCGTCTCGAAGGTGTGCTTGCGTGATAAATGCTCGCGCACGCTTCAGAGATATTTCATAGACCTGAAATTCTCATATCGAGGCAAACTCGAGATTAAGTGTGCGGTTCAGCGTTCCCGGTTGCATGGATGCCTTAATGATGCACGTTCAGAAACTCATGCAAAATATCCGAATAGAAACAAAAGTTTCCCGCACCGTCGAGACGATATAGCAAGCATTTTATTTCAACCTCTACACATTGTTGTCTACTGGGTGTACAAAACTGTGAATTGCGATATAAATTCGGAACCTTTCAATCGAATATGTGTTAATATTACTGTTTAGTTTATTTATTCTGTCGCACAGAAAGATGGCGTTTGAGAGGATGTTCCTTTATACTACGTACACTACATATTAACCTCTTAAGCACGACTGAACAACGGCGCTGTTTCTCTGTACGGCAGAGTTCGACGCGATTTACGCATAAACAGCACTACAATGTATGACAATATTCTCTATGCGAGTACATTGGAGTGAAGTTTTGTAACAAAAAGTTGGAGTGAAGTACGTTGGAACACGAAAGCCACTATAGTGGCGCGTCGTGCCTCAGAGGTGAAAGTGATGCCCTTTTTGTAGTCTAGCGCGGACCATGGAGAGATTCTGCTTAGACTTTCCGTACCGCGTAAGAGTAAATAGGACGATCTTGTGTTTTCAGCTCATAAAACGCGGTGAAGGCAAAAAAAGGCAAGACAAATGAAGGCGAAAAAAAATCAAGTGTTGTGCCTAAGAGGTTGGGAGTTAGTTTTCGCGGCAAATTTAAATCGCAATACTCTCACACTTCTTCCATACCCTATCTTATAAAACTGTATAATACACAACAAATATTACAGAGTGGTTTGGTTTATTATTTTTCTTCTCACATACAGAAGCTTGTGTGATTTCTTATTATAGAATTGTAACCGTAGAACCCTTAGAACCTTTTTGCAACCTTTAGTCCAGTTACTAGAATAATAACAGGTGTTGGACAATTTACGTTATCGAGATGAACGTCTTATCGTTAAACGTGGAACACGAATGGAGAATCAAGGACGAAATTGTCCTTGCTAAACTCGTCTGGAAAGATGGAACAGGTAATCTAAATCGCTTTTGCTAACATACGGATAGCAAGATGATATGTCCTCGTTTTACGAGCGCTCCCAACCATTTTCTCATCTTGTCAGAAAGCGGTGGAATTTCGCTCGATGCAACTCTGCGGCTTTCCTTGTTCAAGTTGCTAGTTTGGTTGACCCCAATAGATGTTTGTTACGTTGCTTCTTTGCTTTCTCTCTACGCTCTGGAATCTGTGTTTCGCCCTCAATGACTAAAGAATTTTCAATTTACTCATAAAACATCTACCATTCCATGTGAATCGACGTTATAGGAAAAATTCGCGACGCGCGAAACGTTTTGTCGTTTCGTTATTGTCGAACACGGTGATTTTAGGTTATGTGATATGGACGTGTAGGTTAATAAAAATTTAAGACGTAAAGTCACTACTGAATATTTTTTCAGGAAATTTTGCACGGGTAGACCCGATACTGTAGATGGTTTTAGGAGAGTTCTGTGGTGATCAAAATTGAAGTACAAAAGTTGTTTTAAACACTGTTTCATGTGCATTTTGGCGGTAAAAAATGGCGTCGATGCGTCACTATGACGTCATACGGGTTGTACATTCTCTGTTATGACAAACGCACAAAGAATTCAAGAATTAATTTGCTGTTAAATTGCACCGCTACAATTCAAATTTAGACAACAGTTTTTTTAATATTCCAATCATTACAAAAAGTAAATCTGATTATTATCTCTTCTTCTAAAATAAAACACGCGAATTTCATGAATATCTTATTCTCTTATTGAATCTTGCAAGCGATATTTATTTTTAACCTGCAATGCGGGTAAACTGGCTAGTTCTTTTAAAATCAGTTCTTTAAATTCCAATAATGTCGTAATGCAATATATTTAATAATTATTTATAAAAAGAAATATAAAGCATTTTTATATCGCTACATATTTTTATATAGAGGGTGTCATATAGTTAGACCGTAAAAATACAAATAAGACAACGTTTAACAGTTATGAAAGATTGAAAATTATTTATGGTTTCAATTCGTCGTTAAACGTGCGAACGGATAAATATTCAAAGAGGATACAATATTTATTTTATTCATTATCGTAATGGATGGTCATTCGTTGCACGTAGCTGACTTCGCAGCCATTTAAATCACACAAATAAATATAAAGCAATCTTATTCGAACTGAAACATATTATTCGTTAATTGTGAAATGAATCATACATTATCAAGAAGTATCAGCAAACGAAAAGCTAAATATTATAAATTAGTCTCGATACTTTCAAGTTAAAAATATTTTTTTCAAATTATGGATCATAAAATATAAAATATCTATACAGGTACACGTAAGGATATAAATATTTATACTTTTTATGATACGATTAAATTTTATTATCCAATCAAATTTAACATTTACTGCTCTCCTTGTTCTTTAACGATTTAATATTTATGTACAATAAATGGGATACTCATTTTTAAACTTATAAATTTGTTTAAATATTTTCTATACGTTTTGTACAGTTATTAGGTAAGTGCAAATAAAATAGACTGAAAAAAATTGAGAATTAAATTTATATACAATTATTTGAATTTCTAATATTTAACATTTCATTTGCATGTTGAATGAATATTATTCCTCGTCATATCAGTATCGGATTTTAGCAATTTTCGTACTTGCAAATTGGATATTATTTATGAGTGGCATTAATTGCGTACAATTAATTGCATAATTATGTTACAAATTTAGCGGGTTGCATTCTACACAAATTTGGTTTCTACAAATTTTGAAGTGAACAGAAATTTGATTCAATAAAATTCGTAGGTTAAAACATTACAACCATTATTTATGGTTGTAAATAAATCATAAATTGCTAATTAATTTAGTACATAAAATCAATTAGCTTTATTTAGTAATTAAAAATAACCAGCAGAAACCAAGTAGAGAAAAATATTTAATTTTTAATATTATAGATAATGTTATGATAACTTTACTACACATAAAAATATTTAATTTTATAATATTCAAAAAATGTCATTTATATTATTTTGTATGTAACTAATGAAATGAAAACTTTTGCTGTTAAATAGCAACATCGAAAAATACATTCGCCTAATACCATAGATAATTTGTTTCGATAATACGATTCCTTGCAACGGACGCATTCTAGTGTTAATTAATATGTCACAGAATTGGATCCACCTCTAATTACATATAACGGCTTCTTGTCCTAGTGGAACTGAAGATAGCCAATGAAATCCGAGTGTGCTTTACTCTGTTCGTGACGAAATTGGATCTATTTCCATTCTCCATCTAGTGATACAATGTTACATTGACAGAAGTCCAATAATGCATACTGATACTATTGCATACGAGCTGTATAGTGGAATATTTCCAAAATGACTTCATTCCATTCAAAATAGATTTTCGTAATTTATTGCAAAATTTATAGCGCAAACGTATCAGAAGTTTTAAGAGAACGGTCTTTTCTACTCTTCCTCTATTCTTCATTGCAAAAGTGCAGAACGAAACAAATTATATTTGCAACGTTCCTTGAAAATAAATGTGAAATTTGTTTGAGAGTGAACACTGTTATTGACAAAAATTAGTAGTACACTCCACTGCAGTTACGGTGGGCACTCCGTAGCACTAATAGTGAATACTATGATATTTGTACAGAAACTTAAATGAAACCGCACTAAACACTGCTGTTATCCTTACGATCCTAACGGAAGCCATTTTAGGATCCTTTTACTTACGACTCACCAAAAGGATCTTAAAAAACAGAATCTACCTGGCCTAATAGTGAACGTGCAGTAAATTAATAATGGACTCCAGATGTCCACGACTGATTTCAACTGTCAATCACGTTATCAAGACAGTTAAATAACAAAACACAGGTCCATTCATGACTACAACTTTGAAAATTAAAACGAAACTCAACATCTGTAAACACCGAGTCCACTACTCGAAATTCGATAACATTGTGTTTGAACAATGGACACTAAACTCCAATCACCAAAAGACAAATTGCGAAATAAAACAGCAGAACAATGATCTACATATTTGATACTGTTAATACGATACTGCAGTTGTTGTCCAACAATGGTTTGCTACGAAAAAAATAATGCGAAATATTTTTAATGATGAAAATAGCAGGGAGCATGCTTCACTGAATACATAATCATCGTTTGTAAATGCCAAAAGATATTTTCTACGGGACTTCATAGGGTCAATAGCTCGCAACATTAACGCTAGGTGATACAAGCTATTGTGTTTGTTACTTTGAAGCAGATTCAACGACTTTGATCCTTATTTTCAGCGTTCCACGTTCAAAGTGACTATTACTTGAGCATTACTAGGATATTTATCTTACAACCACTAAATCTTAAACTCCGCTGCGTGCACTATGTAATAGTATTAATGAAAATAATCATGTACTTACTATCTGTGATTTGTGACATACATACTGTTTGTAATGTGTAATACATTTCCTGTTTGTAATTTGTAATACATTTATTGTTTGTAGTTTGTAACACGCTTACTATTGGTAATTTGTAACACACAATTTGTATTTGAAATTCAGTCGAGTCACTCTAAAAATTTTCTGCAACGTTTTCACAACTACATGGTTGCTCAAGGCGTTTAATTGATTTCAAATTTAAAATGCGGATGAAACAACAAATGTAAGGTTAAATATGAAATAAAACATCGCTAAGATATGCGACATTCGAGATTTGTATACAAAGAGCAACCTGGGATCTCAGGATCTAACCTGGGATATTAGGAGGCTCACATCGGGCGTCGATCTTACGCTACATGATTAAAACCGAATGTTACTGTATACAATCAGCAAAACAGTTGATTTATCAATTACGATTGAGAGATACAATTATCTCACGAAGTAGCAACGTTAATTAGATCTTGTGACTTCTTGGGATGATACGTTTTTACGATGTAGGATTATTTTCTTTAAAGTCACCACGAACCACCAGGCTTAGTCCATGATTTCAAAAGCAAAATGTTATCAGAAATTTTAAGAATGGAATAGCATTCTATTAAAAGGAATGTGATGGTCGTTTGGTTGATAGTTGTACGTGCAAATATGATCGATAAAAATCTATGTTGTAACATTGAAACCTAAAATATTTGAAATCGAAGTAATGTTCGTTATAAAAGAAAATCGTTCTACAGAAATTGCTGGAAAACTTTGAAACTTGTTCAAGTACTGAATAGTACTGAGTTTGTCGAAGTAGACTAACTAGGCCAGCTAATTAACTAGTAATTAGTACAAGTAACTATATCAATGTAAAGCTGATTTGAAGCACGATCTCGTACGAAACGCCCTTTTCTTTCAAAATTAATTGGAACGATTTCTTGTACGAACAGTTTAAGTATGCAATTACCAATATGTAAAATATGTATATTTCTGTGGGTAAAAATTAACTGTAAAATTGTTTTTCAGCAAATAATTCTTATATTATTTAAATTAATTCTGTCATAAAATTATTCGTTGAACGGAAGAAAGAATTTCCTGTCTACAATCGAACGAAGATTAAAACTAATTTATGAATATCCGTGTTTCTGCAGCAACATAAATTTCACTCCCAATTCGTTGTAATACCGTTACTCGGAAATCAAGCGACAAAGAATAGTTATACAAAGGTGATAATCTGGAAAACGTTTTCAAGTTCCAATTTTTCCGGTTCAATCGATACAAACGGGAACACTTTTTCGTTTTATCGCGCCACTTGAACGAACGTACTTCTTTCGCTTTGACCAGAAAACTGATTCGCTTGAAATTCAATAAAAGTCCATAGAACTGCATCGCCGCTTGTTATTATTATCATTCTTTCGTTACTTTTTGAACATAAGATGCCAGATGCATTGTATCGAATCCTATCATCCGAGCCCGTTTTTCCTGCACATTCAATGGCCTGTGTGATTTACGCCATCGATAATGCACCACCGTTCAAATCGAAGCAATAACTTCTTTTCGTTAAATACAAACCTTTATTAATCGTTATAACAAACGTTATATTTATGAAGAACGAGGGAGCATCAATCACCAATTTTAATGAAACTTAGATATGCAAACACATCTTTTTGTAATTGTTAGTATTTTGAGGGGTTGAGGACTTTGAAGTTAGAGGCACACATTTTGTTAGGCATCTCGAAAATAATTAGAACTCCTACGCTCATCGCCACTAGATGGCGCATAAGACTGACTTTCTCGCTAGTACTCAACTGCCTTCCGACTTCTGCAAATAGTTCCTGTCTATTCAGGGCCAGCATTTTACCTAGCCCTTCCATACACTAGTCAAACCGCCAAAGTGCTTTAGGTGATGTATATAAAATTTAAAAAAATATAAAATCCTTAAATTCTTTTGCAAGTTTTATTAGTACATTTCAACGTATGCACACCGATGCCCGTAAGATGTTGAACGGGCTATCAGTGTTCCAATAGTTAATTTTCCGGAAAATTCTCTCGAATTTTCGTTGAACAGTCAGGAACGTGTGTTTCGTGGCCAGGGTGGTTCTTATCGCAGCGATTCGCGGTCTAATACGCGACGTGATCGTCTGACGGTAAAATCGAGGCTATATCCCTTGAGAGATCCACACTTGGCCGGTGTTCTACGACGTACGATGGTGAAAAGAATTTTAGCCTCGAGTTGCAAAACGCGTCGGTGCAACGGGCAAGTCGTTGGATTTCACGAACGACTCTCGACGGAATGACGCGTCGTTCTGAAGGGTATTTCGACAGGAACGGATGGTTATGCAGTCCACCGACGACTATTGAATTCCAAACGGTTCCCTCTTTCGATTCACGGATGTGCGCCACAACTAAGATCGACCAGCTGACCGATTCTCAATTTTCCGTGCTCGCTTCGTTGAGCAAAGTCCACGTATTTTCCATTCGATCTTACCTTTAAGGTCCCTGGGTAAACGTCCGCTGAAATTTTCAACGAGACTAATTTGGTTTACTAACATTTTTGAAGAAAACTTCACCGATTTAATTCCTTGATGGAAAGCAAATGTGCTTAATGTATCTTATTTTGAACGTTTAAACTAATCAAATTTCCTGTGAAAAGTTTCGGGTACAAAAATTAACCCAGAAACTCAATTCCATAAAATATTACTATCTTGATTTTTTTATTGAATGATGAAAATAGTTAAGGTAATGCATATTTAATATTTGTATAGAATGTAAAATGAAAGAAAGTATAAATTTTTATTCAATTACAAAAATTTCGTGATTTATGTAATTACAAAAAGCCGTAAAGATATTCTCGCGCTGAATCTGGAATCCATTGCAGACAGATCATTTATCTAGAAATTGTTAATAAAAATTCTTGCATTTTAACGGAGTGTCATATGGCGGGGCTGAAAGAAGAGCGCTCTCGTTTTTTCCTGAAACAGATACTTCATCCTTGAAATACTTTAGATGTCCCTTTCATGCTACCTCTTCTGTACAATTAATTCTTTGCCGAGGAAAAACGTCGGAGCTTTCAACACTGCTTCCACTTGAAATGAGAATTTCACTTTACGCTCGCAGGAATGGGAGAATATGTTATCGAGTTCTGAATATTAGATTCTTGAAGTCACTTATTTCCGATACGGCACGCACTAAAAGACGTTCTTTGAAGCGATTGTAGTGAACGTTATACCTTGTATCGAAATGAGATGAAATGGAAACGTTCAGAAAAGTTTATACGCGTTTCTTGCAATGCGGAACCGTGTATCGGTTCCTGCAATGCGAGGCCAAATTGGTCGTTTATTCGTAATATAAGGTTCGCACTTAGGGTACGCACAATATTTCAGACATTTGTGATAAGATAAGGAAACTAAATTATGCGGTAAAACTTATCTGTGGTGAACGATATGTTAAGATATTGAATATGTGGAAAATTTTGTTTCGTTTTTGTAAGAGGCAATTTTTTTAATGGAATTGTGTACTATATGTGTAGCTATTGAGGTTAATTATAATTTTATAAATATTCTGATTTATGTGTTTACGAATGGATGAATTTGTGGATTCATGAACTAATGTATTGACGAATTTACGAAATTTTAATTTTTCGTATTTACAGATTTACTAATTTAAAAGTTTACTAATTTCTCAATATATCAATGTACCAATTTCTCAATTTCCCAATTTTCCAACTTCACAATTTTCCAATTTCTCAATTTCCCAATTTCTTAATTTTCCAATTTCTCAATGTCCCAATTTCCCAATTTCTTAATTTTCCAACTGCTCAATTTTCCAATTTCCCAATTTAACAACTTCTCAATTTTCCAATTTTTTAATTTCCCAACTTCTCAATTTCCCAATTTTTCAATTCCGCAACTTCTCAATTTCCCAATTTCTTAATTTTCCAACTGCTCCATTTTCCAATTTCTCAATT
The DNA here is from genome assembly GCA_945859555.1 of Megachile ligniseca. Lineage (NCBI taxonomy): Eukaryota > Metazoa > Arthropoda > Insecta > Hymenoptera > Megachilidae > Megachile > Megachile ligniseca. The sequence continues at coordinate 7,579,230 of OX243792.1, forward strand.
TTCCAATTTTCCAATTTCCATATTTAACAACTTCTCAATTTTCCAATTTCCCAATTTAACAACTTCTCAATTTTCCAATTTCTCAATGTCCCAATTTCCCAATTTTCTAACTTCTCAATTTTCCAATTTTTCAATTTCCCAATTTTTCAATTTCTCAATGTCCCAATTTTCCAATTTCCAAATTTAACAACTTCTCAATTTTCCAATTTCCCAATTTAACAACTTCTCAATTTTCCAATTTCTCAATGTCCCAATTTCCCAATTTTCTAACTTCTCAATTTTCCAATTTTTCAATTTCCCAATTTTTCAATTTCTCAATGTCCCAATTTTCCAATTTCCAAATTTAACAACTTCTCAATTTTCCAATTTCCCAATTTAACAACTTCTCAATTTTCCAATTTCTCAATGTCCCAATTTCCCAATTTTCTAACTTCTCAATTTTCCAATTTTTCAATTTCCCAATTTTTCAATTTCTCAATGTCCCAATTTTCCAATTTCCAAATTTAACAACTTCTCAATTTTCCAATTTCCCAATTTAGCAACTTCTCAATTTTCCAATTTTTTAATTTCCCAATTTAACAAATCAATTTTCCAATTTCCCAATTTCTCAACTTCTCAATTTTCTAGTTTCTCAATTTCCCAATTTTCTAATTTCTTAATATTCTACTTCCTTAATACGATTAAACGATTGTTTTAGTTAATAACTATTATTATCATTATTAATTTTGTCATAATTATTTCACTTAAGAAAGAAGAAAACGTTCTTGCAACATTTCATAGTTAAAATCATAAATCATTGTCTAATTTATTATAATTACGAAGGGTAGACATCTATGTCCAACTGAAATTATATTACTTGTCTCATTCCCGATAATACTACTGTAGTTATGCTTGTCATGCCCAACTATAATGTTATCTTCAAACGTGACACTTCATACAATTTGGATTAACCGTACTATAAATATTAATTTATATCATTAATTATATAGTTGATATATAGATATTAATTAGAAGTAAAAGTATCTTTGTTAATTTATCATTCAGCAGAAGAAATTTAAGAATTAATTCTTATATGTATGTCTTAATTTTATTAACTTTATAAATGATGAGATTACTAGTAATAATAATGAATGAAGATAAATTAATTCTTATGTAAATTTATTAGGAATTATATTGTCAATACCAATTATAAATTTTATAAGATTTAATTCACCATGATTTTATTTTACATTTGAAATATAAAATTATTATTACCCATTTTTATATTTGAAATTTATATTTATTATTATTTTATTTCATTTTTGAAATTCAACTTTATTATGATTTTATTTTATATTTGAAATTTAAATTTGTAGAATAAATTTATTGCCTTATTTTCATTTTTATTATTTTTGTTGTTTATTATTTTATGTCATATTTGGAATTTAAATTCACAATGATTTCATTTCGTATTTCAAATTACATTAACTTCACTTTTTGTTTTACCGATAAATAGAGGATTGGTATTATTATGGGTTCGACGGAGTTCGATTTTACAATTAATTCCGTATTAAAAATATTATGGTTCAGTTAATGAAACATACAATAAAATATGTAAAGAATGTTTAAATTATTAGAAGAGACGGAACCGAGACCATTATATGTTCAATTTTGCGTTTCTTTCGAAAAGAAAATGCTCCTAACGTGGTTGAAACGGGGATATTTTAACGGGCTGTCCGTCGCATTCGCCCTAAAGCGATTTAGATTACCTATTCCGGATTTCTGGTGGAGCCAGCATTACGGAAGCTTTCTTGGTCTACTTGCACGCCCAACCGAAAGCAGATTACTGCTGAAAATGCTTCTTCGTTGCAACCGCGTCAACGCTGCCCAATAAAACTTGCAACGAGAAAAACAACGGCACAGAACGACTAAAAAATAAAGAAATCACAGTTCCGTGAAGCAGTAAGGGTGGAAAATTATTTAACGCTGGAACAACCATCTTCATCAAAATAATGGATATTAGATTTCTCGTACCAACATATTCGCTGTGTCACACACGTGTGGGTGACATCTTCGATTTTTATGTATTCAAATTTTCAGATAATCTAGAAATATATTTTTTACGATGATATATGATCGCAATTTCATGGTTTGAGGTTATGTTCCTTCACTTGAAGTTATTTTATTTTTAAGAGGATGTGGGTACTTATGAAGTTTAATCCTTTTTATAAAAATGCTAGATTGTTCAAATTATTAAATTGCTTGTTGTGAATGTATTAAATTGTTCAAATAATTATTATGCTTGTCATAAAAGTGCTAGGACGTCCAAATTATTGAAATGCGGGTTGCAAAAGTGTTAAATGATTTAAATTATTGAAATCCATGTTAATTTTTGTGAAGGTAAAAAATAATTATTGTATACACAATCAATTTTCTGCCATTTACTGATTTTACAAACAACGCAGGTCATGATGTTAATGAAGCCATCTTGAAGATCTTACAATTAAGAATGATTTTCTTCAAAAAATATCAGAAATGTTTTTGATAGATTTGAGAATAGCCTTTTGGAGATTGAAGACAGCTTTTGGTAGAATTGTATAATAGAAAAATATTTTGATGAGTATTCAGAAAATGGACTTCTCGCTAAAATTTGAGATGTAGTGAAGGCAGCAGAGTAGCATCATAATGTTGCTAATAAGTATTTACGATAAACAACCTACGTTTATAAGCTGTAAACGATTTATGTTTATGTAACTTTATTCATCCATTTAGAACTGCAGATAATACTGGTAGTTCGGTTTTTTAATATATGGGACACCCTGTATGTGTACATACAAAGGTTCGTACATTTAAGATAAATGTACCCGTAGTGGACAGAGCTCAAGTAGTGGATACTTTGGACCTGAAACGCTGAGAATAGGAATCAGAGACGCTGGAACTACTTCAAAATGACAAATGTGATAGCTTATGTCATCCACAGGTGATGTAACGAATTATTAGCTGCAGGTTTCCATATTCCAACTCAAATTCTGATCGATATATTTATAAGTACATCACATTCCTTTTAATAGATTGCTATTCCCTTCTCAAAATTTCTGATAACATTTTGCTTTTGAAATCATGGACTAAGCCTGGTGGTTCGTGGTGACTTTAAAGAAAATAATCCTACATCGTAAAAACGTATCATCCCAAGAAGTCACAAGATCTAATTAACGTTGCTACTTCGTGAGATAATTGTATCTCTCAATCGTAATTGATAAATCAACTGTTTTGCTGATTGTATACAGTAACATTCGGTTTTAATCATGTAGCGTAAGATCGACACCCGATGTGAGCCTCCTAATATCCCAGGTTAGATCCTGAGATCCCAGGTTACTCTTTGTATACAGATCTCGAATGTCGCATATCGTAGCGATGTTTTATTTCATAGTTAACCTTACATTTGTTGTTTCATCCGCATTTTAAATTTGAAATCAACTAAACGCCTTGAGCAATCATGTAGTCGTGAAAACGTTGCAGAAAATTTTTAGAGTGACTCGACTAAATTACAAATACAAATTGTGTGTTACAAATTACCAATAGTAAGCGTGTTACAAACTACAAACAATAAATGTATTACAAATTACAAACAGCAAATGTATTACACATTACAAACAGTATGTGTGTCACAAATCACAGATAGTAAGTACATGATTATTTTCATTAATACTATTACATAGTGCACGCAACGGAGTTTAAGATTTAGTGGTTGTAAGATAAATATCCTAGTAATGCTCAAGTAATAGTCACTTTGAACGTGGAACGCTGAAAATAAGGATCAAAGACGTTGAATCTGCTTCAAAGTAACAAACACAATAGCTTGTATCACCTAGCGTTGATGTTGCGAGCTATTGACCCTATGAAGTCCCGTAGAAAATATCTTTTGGCATTTACAAACGATGATTATGTATTCAGTGAAGCATGCTCCCTGCTATTTTCATCATTAAAAATAGTTCGCATTATTTTTTTCGTAGCAAACCATTGTTGGACAACAACTGCAGTATCGTATTAACAGTACCAAATATGTAGATCATTGTTCTGCTGTTTTATTTCGCAATTTGTCTTTTAGAGATTGGAGTTTAGTGTCCATTGTTCAAACACAATGTTATCGAACTTCGAGTAGTGGACTCGGTGTTTACAGATGTTGAGTTTCGTTCTATTTTTCAAAATTGTAGGCATGAATGTACCTGTGTTTTATTATATAAACTGTCTTGATAACGTGATTGACAGTTTATTAAAACCGAAGAATTCAAAGATCTTTCCATAACAAATTGTCGAAAGTATGCTAAGAAAATTAAAACACGTTAAACTAAATGAATTATAAATGAATCAGTAAATAAATATTTTTTGCTAGATGAAAATGACGCGCCCTCTGTACACTCTCTTTTATATACGTCACTAGTAGAGACAGCTTTATCGTATTTTCATAAGGTTCTTAGTGTAATGGGTTAATATTCTTCGGCCAAAACAGCGAAATTCTGGATAACAGCTATTAAACATAACTGCTACAGATACCTGACCACTTAGGAAACTTGAAACCATCCTGAGGGCACCGGAAAATATACTTTCGTTTTCAGTTTACTCTAGGTTTGTAGTTATCTTGCACGTTAACGGTACAATTAACTAATCCATTTACTATAACAATGCAAATCGGGGTTTAGAGGCAGGATAGTTAGAATTAGGTCAGTGAACACATACAGGGGGTTTCATACATTCGGGCAAAAGTTATAGGTACAATGCTTGTAAAGCATTTCTGTTTAAATTGACAGTAACAATTTAGTATATATGTGTTGTAATTTATTTTATCCATATTTATGTAGTTTAAAATATATTTTTTTTAACAATGAGGTATCCATATGTGTACTAAATGAACATGTAAATATTGGAATTTTAGTAATGAATTATTTCATGATAATAGGTGAGAATAAGAATAAATTAATTTGTCAAATAATAATTTACGGTGAAATTGAATTATTTCGTGTAATAATGATTTATAATAATATTTAATTATTTTATTACATGACAGTTGATAATAATAATAAAATATGAAATAAAAAGTGGTATAAATAATGAAATATTGAATGAAATTTCAATTAATGATATTAATAATGTGTTTCATGAAATAACAGTTAATAATAATAATAATGACCTGTAACATGAAACAAAAATTAATATCAATACTTAAATATTTAATGAAATAACAATTAACGACTGTTGATAATAATAATGAACCACTCGAAACGAATAATAGTCATAGAGTGTTTCGTGAAATAATAATTAAGTACTATCTAAAATTATAATTTGCAATACACAATTAATTATGTCATAAAATAAAAATTAATGAAATTAAAATACTAAAACAATTATTTGATAAAAAATTACAATAAGTCCCATTAAAGTTCTAAATATTTTAGGGAACAGTATTTACTGAACAGTGCTTAAATTGCAAGAACATGTATGTAACACTCTCGTAAATATGTATGTCGATCATAATTGCTCAAATATCGTGCAGTTGCAATATTAATGGAAGCTGGTTTAAGTATACCGTAATTACCTCTGAACAGAACTGAAAGCAAAGCGTTTGCGGTGAATATTACTTATTTATTACATTCAGAAATTGGCGTAGTTAGAGATTCAAAATGGCGGTGGCGTTAAAGTACACTTATGTACCCAAAGACTTACAATACACATTTCGATATAAAATAAAATACTGCAATAAGTAGCATAAACTTTCATGAATTATATTTGTTTAATTAATCCTTAATGGTTATACGGGGGTATAAAATGACCCCAGCCAATTTTAGCCACTTATCCTAAAAATCTGAATCTCTCTTGAAAGCCTGATATTTTTACTAGTTTTTTCCTGAAACTGTTATACCTCAAGAGTGCTCAGCTAAAATTTTAGCTCTTGATATTAAAATCGAATGAATTGAATCGTAACTTTTTTTATTTCTTCACGTTTCTGTTTTTCAACGTTTAAATTTACTGAATCCAGCTATGAAATATGTTAAAATAACTTTCAAAAATTATTAATAATTTTTTTCAAGTTAAAACAATGAGTAGCTTTGTAAGAAACATTTTTAATGAGGTAAAAATTGTTTTTTCCATAAAACAGTTTTAGAAAATATTATGTTTTTAAAAGATTCGAAAGCGTTTATAGAACAAGTTTTACAGCCAACACAATTGTTGTGTCGGATATAAGTTTATTAATTTTTTTATGAAAAAGATTTTAATGCTGTTCTTCTTTTCTGAAGCTTGTTTTGTAGCGTCGAGCTGTTATCAGTAAGAAATAAGAAAAGTTCACGATAACAAGCCTCTGCAAAGGGATTCTCTGGAGATGTTTATAAAGTTCGCATTAAAGAATTCATAAAGCTTGTAGGAAAAAACTGAGGCAGGTTTTTAATTGATTGTAGTGGGAAATAAGCTCGTTTAAGAGTTACGGGAAAATGTTTTGTTGAAATTTTATGAGAATGCAAATTTTCGAGAAATTGGTACATTTATTACTTTCTTAAGATTATCAATTAGCATTTTGCTTAAAGGTGTCTGCTTGAAATTTATACAGGAGGAGTAGTTAATGGTGTTTGGATATTGTAGATTAAGATAAATTCAATTCTCCGTACTCCATTCTTTATTATCGATTCTCAATTGTTAATTTTCAATTCACAATACTCAATTTTCAATGGATAATTTTCAAATTTCAATTCTCAATATTCATTCAATGCTCCATTCTCGATTTTCCAACTGAAGAAACTTTGCTCTCGAAAAACTAACATCCCACAAATATCCGCAAATACTCGCAATTTATATCCTATTACCAGTTTATCTAATGATAAAACGGAGAATCGAATTTCAGTAGCTCAAAAGGTCACGCGAATAATTGCGATCAAAATTTCCTGCATCAAAGAGAACTTCAAGGAACTTAGCATAATTCATCCGCGGTTTACGGGCAGTCTCACATCTGTGTAATATATATTCATTATCCAATGCTATCCAAATACCGAAATATATAATCAGAATTATTTCGTGTGCAATCAAAGCAATTGATCGTTCTTTTGAATTCGCCACAGTTGAATATCGCGTTCAAACGGAATACGAATCTGCAAATGCAATTAACATGTACGTCCTCTCTCCATACCTTATCACGGTGTACATACAGGGTGTCCTATTTTTACCACCAAATTTTGCTAACGTATTCCATACGCAAAAATAAGATGTTGACATAGGAGTTCAAACACTTTATTAAAAAATTATTACTTTGGACTGCGGCTTTTTCGATGGAATTTGGAATTTCGATTTTGGAATGTTGGAATGTTGGAATTTTGGAAATTTTTGAATTTTTGAATTTTTGAATTTTTGAATTTAGGAATTTGGATTTTGGAATTTTGGAATTTTGGAATTGTGAAATTTGAGAATTTTGGAATTTAGGAATTTTGAAATTTGGAAATTTGGGAATTTTGGAATTTTGGAATTTTGGAACTTGGAAATTTGAAAATTTTGGAATTTAGGAATTTTGGAATTTTGAATTTTGGAATTTTGGAATTTTGGAACTTGGAAATTTGAAAATTTGGAATTTTGCAACTTGGAATTTGGAAATTTAGAATTTTGGAATTTTGGAATTTTGGAATTTAGAATTTGGAATTTAGGAATTTTGGAATTTTGGAATTTGGAATGTTGGATTTTTTAAATTTTGGAATGTTAAATTTTGGAATTTTGGAACTTGGAAATTTTGAAATTTGGAATTTTGCAACTTGGAATTTGGAAATTTTGAATTTAGGAATTTAGGAATTTAGGAATTTAGGAATTTTGGAATTTGGATTTTTGGAATTTTAAATTTTGGAATTTTGGAACTTGGAAATTTTGAAATTTGGAATTTTGAATTTTGCAACTTGGAATTTTGGAATTTAGGAATTTTGAAATTTTGAAATTTTGAAATTTTGAAATTTGAGAATTTTGGAATTTTGAATTTTGAATTTTGGAATTTGGTATTTTGTTGGATGCCACATACAGTGTGTCCGTTTTGTACGTAAAACTTTACTCGCGTATTCTATAAATAAAAATGCTAAAAGAATGTTATATAAACGTAGGCTCTTAAATGTTTCATCGAAAGATTTTGAGGAACAGAAATGATAAATAAAAGTGAAACATAATTGAAAAACATAAGAAACACAAATGAAAGTTATGTGGACAAAACTGAAACACCCTGTAACAGTCATTTCATATTTTCGTTGTAACTATTTAATAAAGTGTTCGAAGCCCTGTGCTGATATAATATTCTTTTACGGAACACGTTAATGAAATTCTGCGGTGAATTAATTGGACACCCTATATATCTATCTAATTCCATTCTCGTTATTATCGCGAGCGCCGCTTTTACGTAATTCCAATTGGCCGGAAAACATCGCAAATTCACGGAATCGTCAGTAATTCATGACTTCGTAATAATCTGATCGCTCTGCATTTACATAACCTTCGACGAATGAAAAGCGACGTACTCACCCTGAAATACCTACAATTCCATCCTTCTCGAGTATTTCAGCTCCGACAGGCTTCAAAGTTCTCCTAGAAACTAATGGCATGAATAAAGGATCGTCGATTGCCAACTGAGAAAAATGCTGCGATTACAGAATACAATTCAAGATGATTTCTGCGGTACTTGCTCGAGTTACAGCACACATGGGTTTGGTGCAGGGTTACTCTTGTAACCTCAATTCTTTCTCGTGGTCTGTTTTTCTCCTTTTTTGTAAATAAGGAACAGTTTTAAGGATCTTCTACTTGATGTGATATAGACTTTGGTAGAGTTTGGTTAGATATTTTTAACAATTTTTCGAGAAATTTTTTGGTTAACGTTGTTGGTAATTGTTAGAGGGTTATTAAGAAATTAGGATGTATTGTCACTTTATTCAGTTTGATTTGAGATTTGGAAATTTTTAATTTGGAATGTTTTGAATTTGAGTAATTGAGGTTTTGAATATTTGGAATTTGGAAATTTGATGATTTGGGTATTTCAGAATTTGAAAATTGAAATTTTGAATATTTGGGAATTTGGAAATTGAGGTATTGAGTTTTTGGTGTGTGGAAATTTGAAATTTTTAATATTTGGGAAATTGAGTAATTGAGGTTTTGAATATTTGAAATTTGGAAATTTGATGATTTGGGTATTTTAGAATTTGAAAATTGAAATTTTTAATATTTGGGAATTTGGGTAATTGAGGTTTTGAATATTTGAAATTTGGAAATTTGATGATTTGGGTATTTTAGAATTTGAAAATTGAAATTTTTAATATTTGGGAATTTGGGAAATTGAGGTATTGAGTTTTTAGTGTGTGGAAATTTGGAATTTTTAATATTTGGGAATTTGGGTAATTGAGGTTTTGAATATTTGGAATTTGGAAATTTGAAGTTTTGGGTATTTTAGAATTTGAAAATTGAAATTTTGAATACTTGGGAATTTGGGTAATTGAGGTTTTGAATATTTGGAATTTGGAAATTTGAAGTTTTGGGTATTTTAGAATTTGAAAATTGAAATTTTTAATATTTGGGAATTTGGAAAATTGAGCTTAAGTATTTATAATGTGGAAATTTGAAATTTGGAATATTTTAGAATTTAATGGCTTAGATTAGGTTTTTTCAAGATTTAAATTTCCACATTTTCTAATAATTCATTACCCAATTTTTCTCCAAAATTAATTCCCTAATTTTCAAATCTGAAACGTCCTGATTTATAAATCTAAATTTCCAGAAATTCAAATTCTCAGCTAAACTTCCACTAAATTTCTTAATTACCAAAGATTACCTCTGACCTTCAGATCTTTACATTTCTAAATTAAAAAACTTCAGAATTTCAAATTCCCTATATCTCAATTACCCAAAACTAAATAAAAAAATGTAGAAATTAAATAATTTGTACATGTATAACAATACATCTGCAATTGAATTAACCAAAAAACAAGCAATGTCTCCCAGGGAAACTACGTCGGTGTCCTTATTAAATTTCGACTACATGTAACTACTTTACTCATATATCATCAAATCATATCTCACTCCGTGTGTTTTGAAATCTGCTATTTAATATGCAACGTCCTAATAATACCTACGTCGCACACTTTAGGAATTTATATTATGAATTTAATCCAGAGGTATGCTAACGCGAGAATTTCTATTAAATTTGATGAGTACTACATATTCATGTATGTACGTACTCGTTACTCTGCCCGTAGTATTTACTTTTGTTACAAGTACAGTTTGCAGAATATATTTGAAATTGGTTATAAAATATCAAATACCATCGTTTCAATTTATTTACTAACAAATAAATGGTACTTGCCCTTCAAAATATTTTAAAATGTAAAAAAGTAATTCTGAAAATATTTATATTTATGCAACAAAATTCACATAAAATTCTCAGAATTTTAATTCTACTTTTTTTCATTCTATGAGTATTTGTTCAGAAAATAAAGATGTCTCATATTTTCTCTTTTATATCTCATATTATAGGCATTCTTCAATTTGTTAATATTTGACATTAGTGTTAATTCTTCTAATTTTGAAGGAATTTCATTTTAAATTGGGAATCAAAATTGAATTGCTTCAAAACACATTTGACTATACTGTACTGATCAACATTTAAGTCCGATTGAATAAAAGTGATTTAAGAGCGAAAAAATAAAACTGTAAACAGAGATAAAGAGACTCGTGTATCTCATATTACCGAGATTCTTTCTATCTGATATTAATTCAACGAGAAGCAGAAACGAGTTGTTACAGTGACGCCGCTGTAATGAGCTCTGAAAAAATTCAAAGCGGCGCGCTTAATCTTCTAAAAAAAAAAAGAAGCGAAGGTATCTGAAAGAAAAGTTGGGACGGTGAACGAATTAACATAGTTAATTAGAAAATGAGCCGACCTGACATTAGTGTTAATTTCGCTGCCTCCGTAGGCAAGTTGTCGCTAAGCAGCTGGTACATTAAGAAAAGTTAGCCCTGGTAGAAGATAGGCGACCAGGAGTACCAACTTTCCTAATAAATTATTATTACACAACGGTGGATTACTCGACAAAATGTTTCAGAAACTTTCTTTCATCATTGTGGACGCGGCACCGAGCAATCATTGAAATTATGAAGAAAAAGGGAATGAACTGATGACCTTAAAGATTTACAAAGTGCAACAAATAAATTCTTATTCTCTGCATAATCGTGCTGATGTAAATTCTTTGTGGTTTTAATATTCATATTTTTGTAGAAATATTCATATTTTGTAGATTTAATATTCATATTTAAAAATTTTTAATTAATATTCATATTCTGTAGATTCGGTGTTTTTATTTGGTATATGTGCTATAGGGTGGTTCAAAACAAATGTGTTTTCGCTCACCCTCTCAAAGTTCCAGCTCAATAATTTAAATTTGAGAGGTCCGTCAAAGCAATTTCTATCTATATTGATTTTTTATCTTTTCGTTGAACAGAATTGAATATTCAATTTCACTGAAATTTAAAAACTAGAAAACTACATTTTTAACCACAGTCTTTATAAATTTCCACATTATCAAATTTCCAAGTGTATAAAACAAAAATTTTCTTTTTTAAATCAAACAACAAATTTTTCTTCAAGATTGAATTTCTCAAAAACTGAGTGACAGAAACAATTTGTAGATTAAATTGTTATCGCCAATTTGCAGATTAACAGTGTATGAAAATGTACATTCATTATTAAAAAATAAAATATTGTACAATGTTACCTATATCGTTCTTCAAAATTAAAACTTCATGTCTGTATTTCACTACAAGTTTCAAAATATTAATTAATTTCAAAATATATCAAAATATTAGTTTATTTCAAAATAAACCCTTTGCGATTTATTTGCGTCAAGTGCGTCAGTCAGAATCAAGTGCGTCAGTGCGTCATATCTATATACTGCTACGATATTAAAAGGTACAAAGAAAATTAAAATGTTATCTCTATTTTATATTTGGAGATCCTTGAGTACATTAGAATACTATTAAATATAATAGAGTATTACTAAATTAGAATTGTACCTCAAAATTAATCGTATTCAAAATTTAAATATTTATCCCAAACTGCGAGCACGTCACTCGTGAAAGTGCACTGTTAAAGCTTCACGTCTACGTTTCACTGTAATTTGCACAGTGACATACCTCAGCATTTATAAAATAAAAAAGAGTGAAAATCTCTCCATAATTGGAAACACTGTTAGTAACTGAACCGTGAAGAATTGTTAAGTGGAGTAGATGGAAAAATCTATCCGAAATTTATCGCGAAACTTCGTCCTTCCCAGATTAACTTGCCAAATGGAATGGCTACTTAGCGAAAGCTCGATAGTCGGCTTAGTGTGAAAGTTGGCGTGACAAGCGAATATCAACCGACATACCGTAGTCAATCCAGGAATTGAGTGAGGAGGTCGAAAGTAAAAGAAGCCATTCGGTCTCACCGTCTATCAATAACCACTGCATCACGCAATTCGCGCTAACTCACTCACTCTCGAGACATTTGCCTATCATTGTTTTTCTTGAAATCTGTAACGATTTTCACGGAGATATGGCTGGTTTTACATATTACAAAATGTTTGCCAAGCTTTTGTCCACATCTCAGTGTGGTGTCGCACAGATAAAGACTAGTATATGAAGGTTTCAGTATATCAAGCTCCATAATTAGTAGAATTGGTGATATAAGCTATTCGACACTGGTTTGCCACATAAACCTAAGTATAATGCATATTTGATACCGATTTGGATGAGATTTTATCGCCGTCACGCGTTAATTATCGGAATAATTTTATGGAGGTCAGGGTGAATCTGGCTGCTTTAATTCTGAAAATACACAGCATATACAAATGTCAACCCACGAGTTGGCGCGTGATCGACCCAAAGTAAAAGAAGCTCTATCCGTGAACACTTCCAGTTACATTTCGGCAAATGAGAATAATGACAATAACTGCAGAAATTCGCACTATCGAGACGTTTGCCTGTCATTTTCGCCTAATTGGCTCGAGCCAATACCGCCGAAAATACGTGTGGTGTCCATTTTTCTGTTCTGACCAATTGTCAACCTTCTCGAACTCCTGGGTTGATTATGTTGTCACGCAAGAATCGCTCAATGGTCTTCGGCTCGCAATATGCCTCTGTGATGCTCATGGATGCGAGTCAACCTTGTTTCAAACTGCTCGAATTTTGTATTAAAGCGTCCTCATCTTGCTCGTGCAATATGCTGGATCTCCGTGGGAAAAATTCCAGACAGTTACGACTCGCGGCTAACTTCGCCGAGGAAATTGACACGGAAAGTTGCGGCCTTCATATCCTGCTATTTTCGACGTCCCTGTGTTCCTTTTATTTCTCTTAACAACTACTGCTGCTGTTTGTTTCTTTAGGCCACGTTCACACTGCGATCATTCGATTTCTGCACGGTTTTATCGAATACGGGACGCCTATTCACACGCGAGTCATCCGATTCGTTGGTACACTGCTACAGTCTCTCCAATTTTAGAGGTTTGAAAATATTTGAACAATTTGTGACATTTGCTAAATTTGGGAAATTTAAATAATTTGAATTTGTGAAGCTTGTAAAATTTGTGAAATTTAGAAATTTGGAAATTTGAAAAATTCGTGAAATTTGAAAAATTTAGAAATTTGGAAAGTGAGGAATTTAAAAATTTAGAAAATTAGAAACTTGGAAATTTGAGAAATTCGTGAAATTTGAAAAATTTAGAAATTTGGAAAGTGAGGAATATAAAAATTTAGAAAATTAGAAAATTGGTGAATTTGAGAAATTCGTGAAATTTGAAAAATTTAGAAATGTGGAAAGTGAGAAATTAGAAAATGTAGAAAATTAGAAAATCTCAAAACAGCAAACTAAAAATTTCTCTAAAAGCTTCACTAATTTTCCTGAAAATTATAATATTGATAGCTTACAATCAATAATAAAGTTTTTCACGAAGACAATATTCTAAAGAAGATTATAAGTCGGTTCTGTTTTCTTTTAATCAAAAGAGTGGTCCCATTGATTACCTACCGTTCTACTAACAACAAAAAGTAGTTACAGAACATCTTTAATTAAATTTTTATACTTTCTTCCTTTACAGCATTGTTTTAATTGGATTCACAGTCGCCTTACGATGCTAATAATATCAAAATTTATTGCTCGTTTCGTATTATTTCTCGACATAGCTATGAAAATGAGAAATTAGTAAATTTTTAAAACATCTTAATTGCTACTGTCTGATTTTTAATTTCTTCTAATTAAATAATGAAGTTGAGATGAAAGACTGATTGAAATCAAGTATTTATATTTACCGAACATTTCAGCACCTGAAATTTTTATTACACTTCAGCCATGATGACAGACAGTTGACCAAATCTATTGCGGTTTAATTTGAAAACTACTTAAACATTAAAAATAATCAATATAGTTTATCACGTGCAGCAGAAACGGATTTAAAAATATTTTATTTAATTCATATACAAAATCTTTTACATAGATTTGTAAATTCAAAGAAATGGTATAAGTTTAAAAGTTTCATGTGCAAATTTGCAAATTTTTTGGTTACAAAATTATTAGATATTCAAATTTAGAAATTTTCTGGTTTCAAAATTGCTAAATATCCACATTTACAGATAGTCTCGTTTCAAAATTTAGACATTCTCAACTTCACAAATTTTCTTATTTGTAAATTTACAAATTCTCAGGTTAACACATTTCTCAAACTTCATAAGTTTCCCAATTTCCCAGATTTTTCCTAGAGTTACCAAATCTCCAAATTTCTAGACTCCAATATCAATAACTTCCCATATCATTAGATATCCAAATCTCTAAAGTTCGAAATCCCTAAATTTCCAAATTCCCCAGTTTTCAAATTTTTAGACTCTAAAATCCCTAATTTGTGGAATTTCTAAAACTCACACTTTCTAAATGCCAAAATTCCTAAATTCCCATATTCCTAGGCCCCAAATTTCTAGACTTCAAAATCCCTAAATTTGACTATCCCTAGATTTCCAAATTTCTAAACTCCAATATCCCTAAATTCCCCCATTTCTCGAACTCTAACATTCCAAACACAAAAATCCCTAAATTCCCATATTCTTATATCCCCAAATTTATAAACCACAAAATCCCTAAATTCCTCATCTCTATTTCTCCAAATTTCTAAACACCGAAATCTCTAAGTTACAAAACTTTTAAACTTCAAAATCCCTAAACACCAACCTTCCTGGATCTCCAAGTCCCTAGATCTGGTTATCCAGAAAAACTATAAAAAATATTCAATCTCCTCCCCTACGTCATATTTCGTCTTATACGAAGAGGCTTGTCAAGAAATAAATAAAAAGGAAAAGAACAACGTTTGCTTGGCTCCCAAGAATGCAGCGATGAACACTAATAATAAATATTGGTTAATAGTGAACTTTGCAAGGAGGTTAAATATTTATAATGTTTTACTGGAAGCCGCGACTTAAAAGCTGAATATTTTATACTCTTAAAAGCTGCTCGGTATCATGAAACCGAACTAGGTAAACAAATTTTCCGGCTGTTTTCTTTGAAAACCGAAAGACAAAGTTGCACAGAACTTAACCACCATTTAAAGTAGATCATTTTATCGCTTTAACAGCTTTTATCGGAAATGCTTCGTTATTTTTGTATTTAAACAGGAAAAGGGGTGACGAAATTTGTATTAAACTATTTTTTCTTGGTTGCAAAATTCGTAATTAATTTTCTCTGGATTCTAAAAAAAAAGAGTGATTCATTTGTACTCTTACTATTGAAAGATACAAGCCTTCTTAAATTTTATCTAGAATTTGATCATTTGCAAATTTTTATGTATACAAATTTTAAATTTACCTGATAAAATAAAATTTGTTATATTTGAAGATTTTTAAAAATTCTACATTTGATCATTTGTATCACAACTTTATAATAAGGTTTGCGAATTTGAAAATTTGAATTACTAAATTTTTGAATATCTTAATATGATTTAGTAACCTTATTAATAATGATCACGGTTAAAACTATCAAAAAGTAAATATTTCTATGTCTTTAAAATAAAAAATAATGTTGAAAAATGAATAAACAAATAATAAAACATAAATTAATATGTAAATTAATTATATGTTAATAAATTAATATGTGTATTAATTCTTTATGAAAATCAATACAGTTTTCAAAGAAATCACCTTGACAAATTTTTTAACTGAAAATAAATTTATAAAACGGTCATTTTACCGCTTTAGTAAAAAAAGTTTTAGCGTCGAGAATTAATTTCCTCAGACAGTCGTTTCTGATTTTGACGAAATACAACCGCTTTGAAAGGCACCGAAGAAGAAACGTGATCCTCATCGGAGTATGAACATCAGAGAACAGCGAGAAGAAGAATTGCACGGATTGAAGACGAGGTTTTCGATAACAAGGCGAATTTCCGGGATGCTGCAAGGAAGTCGGTGTAACTGCACAGCTGCAGTTTAGTTTCGCGGAAGTTAGCGTGCGTCAGCGATTGCGAAAAGCAATTTGCGAACAGTGTTGTACTTGTCACTACCAATGTAAATGTCTGCAGCGTATGAAAATGATTTATGGGAATTGACCGACCATGTATTGCGAACTAAACGAGTTCTTGACAGAATTAATTGTACCTGAAAGAGTACACAAGATGTGCCACTGTAATGTTAGTGTGTTTGCAAATGTTCAAGTTTGTAAATTTTTTAATTTTTTAAATTTTTGAGGGTGGAAAATTTGAAGGTGAAAACTGGGAAAATTTGAAGTTTGTATATTTCTAAATTTCCAAGTTTGAATTTTTATAAATTCTCAAGTTTAAATATTTTTAAATTCCCAAGTTTGAGTTTTTATACATTCTCAACTTTGAATATTTCTAAATTCCCAAGTTTGAATTTTTACAAATTATCAAGTTTGACTATTTCTAAATTTCCAAATTTCATTTTTATCATATCACAATGTGGATAAAAAAGGTAAACAGTTCTTCTTGTAGAAATAATAAACAACGATATTTGTATCACAAAGCAACTAATATTTTCGGCACAGTTTATACATGGTAGTCCGTGTTGATTATTAAAATGTTAAAACAATACACATGGACGAGACATGTTGACATTAGTTACCTTCGCAAACCACTCGCCACTCTATCTACAAGGCGAACACCTGTCCGGCTACGAATTCGCAAGGACGGACAAGATTCGATCTAGTAGTAGGCTGTGTTAAACCCTCTGTCCAACCCTAGAAACTACAATTAGAAATGCAAACTAGAACAGTACTGACATTGGAAATTTGTTTAATCGATTGCCTTCAGTATACACCGTTTACCAAATTCGTGTATTTATGTTCAAAGATGTTTGGACGCATATTTAGGATAGCCTAAGAATGTAAACAAATAGGTTGCTTCTAGGAATATTCAGAAAGGAAGAATGTATGTTATTTGTTTCAACATAGTTTTTGTTCATTACTGTTTATATTTGCTTTGTACAATCATTACACACTTGTAATTTGCTTACTACATGGCATACTATTAACAGTACTATTAACAAATTTGATTTACTGTTACATAGTATTATTGACAAATTTTATTTACTACTACATAGTACTATTAACAAATTTTATTTACTATTACATAGTATTATTGACAAATTTTATTTAGTAAAAAATGTATGTATTAATTTTCTATGTTTATTAAAATAGAATATAGTACTATTAATATATTTTATTTACTCATTACAACTTACACAATGTATTTTGCCTGGTAATTTTCTATAGAATATTACAAAAAATTTATATCCGAAAATTCATGTGCTATCGCAAGAATCGTTTCGCACTAGTGAGTTTTTATTGCCAATTTCGATGTCCACTCGTAATTTTAACCGTCCGTGACGACATTTGCGGGTTGTGATAACGAATCACTGGCTCGAATGTCCAGCATGGAATGTCAAAACGAATTTTTTAATACACGCCTTTGTCTAACTGCATTTTCCACAGCCCTACGGTTGCAATTTCACTGTAACTTTTACTGTACAGCTAAATAAATTAAACAAGCAGTCCCGTTAAAAGAAATGCACGTAACAATTAATATCCTCCATTTAGTGTATTACACTTTTGTCGTTAGAGAATATGTAATCATGAAATCCTTTAACGTGGAATGAATGCTGAAGGTATTTCCGTCACACTTTTGTTCTTTGATCGTAATTTTGTTTCAATGAAATTGTGGTTAATGGGCGTTCGGTTGAATGGGGTGTGAATTATAGATACTAACTGTGATAATGGTACCTGAGTTTGATAATTCATGAAATACCAGCATATGAACGGAATAAGTTGATGAATCATGCTATTAAAGTCCACATTATTTATTTACATGAGAACAATGCGATAAAATGAATACATTAAACTGTCTTTCAGAATTTAGAAATTTGAATACATAAAAATATAAAAATATCGCCTCATAATTTTTTATTTTATGTTTTCAAATTTCTGGGTTTTCAAATATTCTGATTGCCAAATCTTAAAATCTTCATATTTCTAAATATCCAAAATTCCAAGTCTCCAAATCTTCAAATTTCTAAATGTCCAAATTTCCAAATTTCCAAGTCTTCAAATGTTTAATTTTCCAAATTTACTTACAGATTTACGATCTGTAAAATTTGTTAATTTATAACTTTGAAACTTTAACAATATGGAGGTTTATAAAATCTTCAGATTGATAAGTTGACCACACATCAGTGTCCAAACGTTCACATAATCTGCAAAACTGAGCACTAACAACACATTTCAAATTGATTCATTGTTTACTCCAGCAAAGAACTAATTCACATTAATATCATTGACAAGGCTATATAATATCCAAATGCATCTTCAGCCACTTTCAATCGTGTAATTAGCACATTATAAATACTGCTCTACATTTCCTTTATTTCTCCAGCCAATGTCACACTTCTCATATTTCCAAATCCATCATTTAGTAACCACAGACCGATAAAAAGAAAACATAACTTATCTCTGTAAAAGAAAATACAGGTTTCACATGGAAAAAAATTGTGTTCTAACTCTCCTGAATACTTTGCTACGCTATGAGGAACAAAAAATTCATTTAAGCGACCGATTTATAACCGCTACTGTATTATTCATAGAGTCGTTAAACTGTAGCCAAGTAGATCGTTTCAGCATGACTACTCACCGCTATTAATCATCGCGTCCTTTTAAACGGTACACGATATTCGTGTGTCCACGCAGTGAGTTGTAATATGACAATTCACGATATGCATCGGCCTTTAAGAGTCTAATATGTTAAATTACGGACATCTGGTGTCGAAACTGAGAAGCTCCGACGATCCTACTCTTTCGAATCAGAAAAAAATAAAGACAGTAATTTTGCTGATTCCCACTTTCATGGTAGACTCAAAGCTTGTCACGAACTTTACTATACTGAAGCTAATTATACTGCACGACAACTTGTTTTTTAACTCTTCGTTGTATAGCACTGCAATATGAATTTTTTTAACTGTTCATATTAATTTTCTTTCTTTCCATTAAGAATTCAAGGTTGTCCTTTTTCTTCGCTTTAATACGATCTTATATTTTTTAATGTCTGTACTCTTCTTCGTTATTAATAACTGTGCTATTTCTCGACAAGTTCAACCTTTCCCTCAACGATAAATTTCAAGTTGTTTCTCATCAAAACTGTTCTCATTCCCTTTTGTTGCATATGTCTTGTACACAAGTAGAATTATATTCTAGACATTTGTGTACAAAACAAACCTATCCCACAAATGGTAGATTACGAAGATCCGAAATAAACCAGAATGAACGATTACCGCCAAAAACAGAAATTTTTATTATGCAAAATCTCATGCGTGCTTATGCGTGACTCGTGCGCGACGCCATTAAAATCCTGCGATGCGCGCGCCGCTCGATCGAAAACGTCGATCGTCAACGCAGATCGTTCACGCTCGATACAAACGGCTTCTAAGCATTGCTAGTTTACAGAAAGTACACAAGTATCCGAATATTAATGAATCGTGAAAATACACTTTGTTTAAAATGATTTGTTCAACTAAATATTACAGCGAAAAGAAGTTGTGTTTTTAATCTACAATGAACATCTTTACGTAAAATAAGTAACGTGATATCTAACCTAACACCTTTAATGCAAAACAAATGCATGAACAGTACTGTCCGAATATTAATATAACTGTACTATTAGTATTGAAAACTACCACATTCACGCGGTAAAAACTGCCACAATATTCTCTGCCACACAGTAAAAGCAAATCGAACAAAAATATTGATAACCTAAATAACACCGAGGAGAATAAACTCAAAACATAAAATATCCAGGTACAAATTATTTACTGGCCAAAACAATTTATCGTTTATTAACGCATTTTCTTTGATAGTTCGAATCAAAGGAAATATATTAAAGCAATCTGTTTCCAGCGCAATACGTTAGTTACAATCGGCTTACACAAATTACATCTGTAAGTAGCAACGTGCCGAGAAATACCAATACCCCGAAGCAATATATCGTCGGTATAAAATGTTCATAATCGAAAGTAAAGCGTTTCCACATCGAGCAATCGGTAAACCACAGAAACCGGCAGCGTGAGCTAACCGACATCGCTTTCAAAGAACAACGAAGGAGATCCAGGTAGAATGGTTCGGCGTAATAACGACGTTGAGCTTTCGAGTGCAGTCGATCGAATTTTATTAAACATTCTCCGATCAGGTTACGCCTTTGTTAAACGAAGCCGCGTCGACGGTGTATTCTCACTCCAAGTTGTTGATTTTAGGTGATTTATGAGATACAGAATTATTGGATCGGTGATTTATAGTTTTGGGTTTTTAGATCTGGACGTTCTGAATTATGGTAGGTCTCGATTTTTGAATTTCTGATTTTTCGAATTTTTTATTTTAGAATCTTTGAATTTCTAATTTCTGAACTCTTCAGTTTTCAAATTTTCAAATAACTGAGTTCACAAATTTCAAACCTCCAAATTCTCAAATTCCTAAGTTCACAAATCCCTAAATTCACAAATTCCAAATTCTCAAATCTCCAACTTTACAAATCCCTAAATTGACACATGCCTGCATTCACAAATTCCCAAATCTCCAAATTTCCTAATTTCAAAGTATCAAAATCCTTAAATTTCCAAATTCTGAACCTTCCAAATTTCAAAATTCTGAAATACCCAGTTTTTCAAATTCCTAAATTCTTAAATTTTGAAACTTCTAAATTTTTTAAATTGTCAGTATAAAAACTTCTAAATATGAAAACTTGTGATTTTGAGAACTTATTTCATGCATTTGGTAATTGTTCATGGTCTTCCGTTTGCAGCGGATTTTCCCCAAAGGAAGCCAAATTTGTTCCCTAGCGAACCCCATAATTGGGACACGAGCCGTGCATGCAGTTATCATAATGGACGGAACCAGCTGAAAGCACAATTGAATTCCGTCGCCTCATCACACGTTGAACTTCTTTGAGCAACCGGACTCGTGAAGCTTTTAATTAAATCCGAGACACGATTGGTCCGCGGTCGCTTCTGCTCACAGCACACTTAATTATCCTCGTTTTAGCAACGTTTTCACGCCAGACATGTCGCTTCGCACGCCGCGGTATTGACATGTAGTTGAGAATATACAGGGTGTCCTAGTTGGTACGACCACACTTTACCAACATATTTAGCATAGGATTTCAGACACTTTATCCAAATGTTACAAAAGTACAAAACTTTACCAGCGTATTCTATAAATAAAGATGATAAAGAAAGTTATATAAACAGGCCTTTAAATGCTTTATTTTGAGGAATAGAAATGATAATGATTTTCTCCTTCGCTACGATTGTCGATTTTCATATTTTTTTAATAACAAATAACGCATAGCCTAGGTTCGTATAAACATTTTTGCTTGCCTTTATTTATGGAATATTCTGGTAAAGCTATGTGGACAAAACCTGTATCGAGCAAAGCTGTCATTTCGTATTTCTGTTATAACTTTTAAGTGTTTGAAACCCTGTGTATAGCATTCTTTGTTCATTGTTACTAATTGAATACGTTTAAACAATAAATTTTGAATTAAATTAAATAGTAAAACGTCGAACACACAATGTTCTACTATTATTTAATTTAAATTGCAAGTTGCAATTTATAGAAGTGAGATCAAGTTCAATGTATGTATACAGATGTAGAGGTCCTAAATCACTTTCAATATCGACATTTCATTTGATAGGGTTCAAACTACAGTATTTGAGGATTAATTGTCGCTAGGTTAGATTCGCATCCCGACAATTATCCATTGAGGTAGGTGTTTTGGGAATTGCCAGTAGTTATCTCTCTTCGGTTCACTCGCTTCTTGAACGCATCACAGACGAGAGCGAAATACGTTCAATGTGAATACGACAGTGACAGTTTATCAGTTGTTTCACAAACTGTTGCACAAATTTACTCTTATTAACTCCGAAATTTTCTAACTTCCTATATTTCTACATTTTCATATTTTTAAATTTTAAGTATCTAAACTTTGCAAATTTTAATTCTTGAAAAATTTCAAATTTTCAAGCTTTCAAATTCATCATCAAATTTACTTTTGGTTAAAAAACAAAACAAATCAAATTTCCTAATTTGTCCCTATAATCTAAAGTGACCACAATAATTTATCTCCCTCAATTATTTTAATCGATTCTGCAAAATTCCTAATTAAACCGTCTTTCGAATGCTGTGCGACTTTTCTACGATACAACTTCGTGACCACGTAAAAAAATTATACATTCCATGAATATTCATGAACATAATCGACACGATGAGATACAAGAACCCGTAATTCGATTCAGTTTTCAATATTTCAATGATTCGATGAATATGTAATACGGATAACGATGTGAAGATGTTACTGAAAATATGATTCTCACTTTGTCGTAGTCGAAACTATTTAAATTCATCAAATTCAAATCAAAGTAACATTTAAACTCTTGCGTAGAGTCACCTTAACCGATAAGTACACTTCAAACACTTGTAGAACCCGGTTTTGGGAAGAATATATTTAATTGTTCATTTTTATACTTAACTGTTTCAGTTTTGATTATAACCAAAGTTCAAAAACCCACCTGTCGGTGTATCTTAGCCGTTCGAGGTATACCGTCAAGTCTAGTTGCAAGATCTATACTAATATTTCCTGAGGCACCCGGCGTTAGCCATATATCGGCCCATCCCCACGTCTACTTTCTTTGAGGCTCAGGTTAATTAACAAAACCTGAGTTAGCCTAGTAACAAGTACCATAACCAAATACAGGTCCTTAGTCACGCGGTTGTACCACTCCGTCTCGTAACAATAACCTACAACTTTTGTCTGAAACATTTTTGCATATTTAAAGCCGAGATATAAGGGTGGGGTCGGACTTTAGAGATACCTTGTATAAGGAACCGTTTGTAGTTTTGGTTCCATACCGTAGGCCGAAATCGACCTATTTTTAACATCATTTCAATGTATTCAGCGTAAAGTTTTCGACCTGATGAAATAGAGTATTGGCGAGAAAGAAAGTGGAAAAGGGGATCGAATGAAAGTGTTCTCCGAGGAAAATGTTCTTTGAAACTGATTGAAAAGGCGATAGAAAATGTCACCTTAAGAACTCTCTGGGAGCTAATTAAAATTTTGCAATTACATCCTGTTCACACGGAAAATTCATTCTGTTAAAGAGGATAATAAAAAAGTACCTAAGTCCGTGTTCTTAATTTCTTTTTCGATTTCAGTTACTTTAACAGTGCGGTAATTAAAATTTTTTATCATGAGGTTATTGTGATTATCGATATTGGAGCAGTCGTTTCATCAGAATGATGCAATATTTTTATCTTACTTTTTTATGATTTTAATTTTAAGTTTTTTTATTTTCAAATTTGGGAACTGAGAATTTGGGTAAAATGAATTCAGACAATTTCTAATTTAGTAAAGTTTCAAAATTAGATATCCAGAAATCTGCAAACATGAAAATTGACAACTCAAAAAATATAAAAACTTAAAAAATTCTTTCATCAATTATCCATCACAGGTTAATCAGTTTCAAAACAAGAACCATCACCCCAACAAATATATTTAACTAAAGAATCACTCAACAATGAAACCTACTGAAATCGTATATTTAAAAGTACAGAAACGTTTAAAAAACTCGTGTCAGTGCAAATAATTCTAATTACTTTTGAAGTCGTCCGTATATTTAATTCACATCTTGATAGGAGACACACGTCCATCCAACAGCGTTACTCCGGTGTTAATCAAAAAGTCTGAATTTCTTTCCGTATTTTCATTTTCAATTGAAGCAATTTAAAACGTGATACCTTTGTATGGACATCCGTTTCCTCTTATACGAAAAAGTCATAAAGTTCGCACACGTAGCAGGCTAGTAATGAGGACACGTTTTGTGCAGACAGCTATTATAATGGACCGAGCATGCAGCAAGTATAACTTGATTCTTATATCCGTGTAGCTTCTATATTCTGCTCTTCGAACGAGCAGCGATATCAACTTATAGAGAAACTTAATTCAATTTAAAAACTCTATTGTTTCTATGACTTGTACAATAACCTCTTTTTTAGTTACTTTTGTTAAGGAATTAAAATGGCGCCCTTTTTGTAGCCTAGCGCGGACCATGGAGAGAGATATCTGCGAAAGCGACTATAGCGTCGTGCCTAAGAGGTTCAACATAAAAATTTCTAGAATCCAATCCATATATTCTCAATATCCAAATTTCTACATCCCAAATCCTCCGACTCTTTAATAATTATAAATGCAAATTTCTACACCCCACAGATTCTAAAATTCCTAGAATCTCCAGTTTTCCAAAGTATTTCCAATTTCGTTTGAAACAGTATTACTTTACTTTGTCCGGGTTTTCACTATATGTACCGTTAGAAAATAATAATCCGCAAGTATCCCACGACTCAGCTTCACGTGATTCCAACGTTGCCCGCAATGTAGAACTTGGTCTTGTCGTCTAAATAGAAACATCACCGTTCCGTTTCAGTTTGATCCTTGGAGAACAGTATCGCGTACCGCTTCATGCTTTGATGCGTAATTGGACCAGCTCCAATTCCACAGTTTTACACGTGGACGTATGAAACTTCGCATCTCGAGAGGGAAGTTTGCATTAATCGCAATGCATTTGTATTTATCGTCGCAAACAATCGTGCTAAGCGTCGCGATTATCTTTCGACGAGATACATTCATACGAAATTTTAATTCTGGCCTTTGTGACGAACTCAAATTGATTCTTCAGAAAGAAGCTTACAGTGATTCGTCAAGTTATTATATTCAAGAGATATGAAATTTCATTTCTCACAAATTTATTAATCCATAAATGCACAACTTCCAAATTCCTGAATTTGGAAATTTTATAATTAATTTTAATAACATTATTTATCTTATTAATTAACATTGTTATATTACCAATTTATCTCTTTAACTGACGTTGTTTGATTTATGAAATAACATTGTCAAACTTAAAATTAGATAATGAATGTCTGTAACTTCAATTTTATAAACACATTACTTATAGTGTTAGAAAGATGTTACACTCGACTGTTTGGTACAAAATAAGTTTAAGACCTGTTCCTCCCGCGTACGCAGATCTCTCCTTAAATCTCTATTGAAATCGAGTTACTTTTGCGCAAACTACAAGTTACTTTCGTTTTGCACGGTTCCTCTACAAGAAATTTCACTTATGTGAATTACGTTTCCTCCTATCAGAATTCAAAAGCAGCTTCAGCCAGCGGCAACTAGAAACATTCTTAAAACAAACTTTCTCCATAATTCGTCCTTCTTTTTAACAACAACGAACCCAAGAAACTCGCAAATCGTGAAGTAAAATTGCTCGTAACTTAACGAATACAATGGCGATAATAAATCAAATAATAATATGAGTACAAACATGGAAAGAAGTCTTCTTGGTAACTGGAATAGCTATAAATAATATAATAACTCATTTTTCTTATTTAATAAAATTAATAATAAATTAATATGTGTTAATTGTTGGGACACAGTCTGTTGCTAGAAAAGAGAGTTAACTAATATTATTAATTAATTAACAATAATTTTAATTAACAATCATACAGCAGAAATCCCTTCCCAATAAAATCCACTTACAGCGCTCATAATTTTATAACCCGTCTTTCTCCAAATTACCTAAAAGGCTATTGCGCAATCAAAAAAATTCCCCAGTAATTTTCCACCACCGAAAGCTCCCAACTGAAGCAAAAATACGAATCCGATTTCCAAAAGACAAAGAATAGAAACTAATGCGGTAATTCAGCAAAATCTCTTTCGCAAAAGTTCTGACAACTGAATTAGTTAACACGCGATTATGTGACGTACAAGATAAAGGGCGTAGCCAATTACGGGAACGGTTGTAAAAGGCCGAATAAAATTTCTGTAACTGCAAAACTTTCGCACAAAAGAGATCCATGAACGGAGGACGGTCTCTATTTAAATGAGAATAGGACGTCGGATATCGGAGACCCGTAACCAGCGTCCACGGACTACTTGCACGTAGCCATTATAATGGTGACCTAAACGCCAAAGTAGCCTAGTTTTGTTGTCCCTACCGTAACAATCGTCGAACGATTCCATGCAGCCCTTTGGTGAACGTTACAAGCCTAATGCTTCGTCCATAGTTGCTCCTGAATACGTCTATGGTAGTTCGAATCACCCGATGGAGGTCCATAGTTACATTAATATTCGGACATAATACCACTCGTATTGCGCTGGAAACAGATTGCTTTAATATATTTCCTTTGATTCGAACTATCAAAGAAAATGCGTTAATAAACGATAAATGGTTTTGGCCAGTAAATAATTTGTACCTGGATATTTTATGTTTTGAGTTTATTCTCCTCGGTGTTATTTAGGTTATCAATATTTTTGTTCGATTTGCTTTTACTGTGTGGCAGAGAATATTGTGGCAGTTTTTACCACGTGAATGTGGTAGTTTTCAATACTAATAGTACAGTTATATTAATATTCGAACAGTACTGTTCATGCATTTGTTTTGCATGACAGGAGTTAGGTTAGATATCACGTTACTTATTTTACGTAAAGATGTTCATTGTAGATTAAAAACAGAACTTCATTTTGCTGTAATTATTTAGTTGAACAAATCATTTTAAACAAAGTGTATTTTCATGAGTCATTAATATTCGGATACTTGTGCACTTTCTGTAAACTAGCAATGCTTAGAAGCCGTTTGTATCGAGCGTGAACGATCTGCGTTGTCGATCGACGTTTTCGATCGAGCGGCGCGCGCATCGCAGGATTTTAATGGCGTCGCGCACGAATCACGCATAAGCACGCACGAGATTTTGTATAATAAAAATTTCTGTTTTTGGTGGTAATCGTTCATTCTGGTTTATTTCGGACCTTCGTAATCTACCGTTTGTGGGATAGGTTTGCAATAAAATTTGCAAAATACTTTTAAAAAATAAATTTATAAAATATTTAAAAAAACAACACCCAAGATATTTCTTTTTAGATTAAATTTAACAAATATTTGTCATGTAATATTTAATAAATAGTATTTGTTAATACTTAAATATTTGTAATATTTTTATACGTCAAACTGAATATGAAACTGAAGGCATGAAACTGGAATGAGTTGTTATCCATCGCGTGACGGCATGACAAACTTTAAACACATTTGTCTCGAAACGTTGTTTTTCAAACTGAGCGTACATTTTTTTCAGAAACTACTCTGTGGATCGACTTGAAATTCTGGACACGTATACGGTACATTTCAAGCTATCGTTCGAAATAAAAGCTTTTTGATACCTTCAAAGTCACTGTTTTTCCAGGACACGGAAATAAAGCTGTTTTCGTGAAAGTCACATTTCCTCTTTTGAAGAGTCATACTATTTTACCGAGCAAAAGATTATGAGGCTTTAAGGGACTCTCTTTACATTCAATGTAATAAACATAACATTATAACGTTTTATTAATATAATCTTTATAATAACGTAACATAACAATATAAAATAACAACAGAACATAATTTAATATTACAATGTAACATAACAACTTAACATAGCAATATAACATTTCATGACTTACATAAATCACAAGAATTACAGCTAGATGAATTATTATATAAATTACAGGAACTACTTAAACTATCTATAAATAACATAAAGTTTCTAAAATAATGTTATTATATGTTTTTTATATATCTTAGCACATGTCATGATTTTTAGCATAAAGTTGATATCTCAGAAATATTATCTCTATAAATGAGACTTCTCAGTTCATGTTTATTCGAAACACATGATATAAAATAATAAATAATTAACATGAATATCAGTATCACAGATAATATAATTGCGTTTATATCTTCAATGTATCATACGTTCTACAGAACAAAGATCTTGAAGGAAAGAATTTTTATTGAATTTGGACCACTTTATTATTTTTCAGGATAAATCGTTTATTGTAGTATCTGCGATAGCAACACTCATGATAATTAACATGATCTGTTATTTGTCACATGATCGGTTTTATTTGCTACATGAACTTTTGAAACTTTTTGTCTCTTGTAAGTCTTAATTGACAAATCACCGGCACCATGGATATGCTTCTTGACGTATGTTTTTTAAGAAAAAAAAGCATAAAATAAAATATAGTAAAATCATTTTAGGTAGGAAGAATTTCTTTCACTACTTTATTGTATAAAAACCCTTAAATGTAACTTCATTTTTCAGTCATCAAAGGGAAATAGTTCGTTACTATTTTATTTTAAAATTATTTATTCTACTTTGAACGGTAACCACATTTATGGCGAATGAAATTGAACTTTGTTTCTTCCAGCTGACTAAGAGGAACGCAATCAATGTATTTGATTAATCGAATATTTCGTAGAATGAACTGTGCGCTTATTTGTATTTCCCGCCATTTTGTTTAGCGGGAAATTTGAGGAATAGAAAAATAATTTGTTCTTATTTATTTAGAAACATTTAACTGGAACACCTAAAACATCTTTAGTGTTCATTAATGCAGGATCATTTTATACTTTTTCCTCATATACAAAATAAAATCGCCAAAATATTTATAAAATATTATAAATAAAAAAATTTCAGTATCATTTTGAGATACAAATAATTATCATTAACCACACCACCATATAATGCACACCTAATCTAAAATTAAAAATAAAATAAAAAAATAAATAACAAATTTTATGATTTAAAATAAGGAACCCGTGAACTGGTAATTTTGATCAATTTGCTAGTTCTATTAATGATAACAATATTAAAAGGATTGTTAATCAATTGATAATTTCCGAGTAAAATTGTGAAACTGAAAATGTATTGGAAATTTGAAGAAATATTTGACAAGTATTATTTTATCGATAATCGATCATATCGGACATATAATAATAGGTTTCAAAGTTGGAGCTGAAAAATAAATTTAATTCAGTATCTCGGGAACAATTTTTTATAGAGAAAAACATTAAAGTACGATTTATGTACGTGATCGGATTGAAACAAAATTAATTTGATCAAAATGGATATTGCGAAATAATATTTCTATGCAAATTTTTATGAAACGGTGGGCTATCTTCGTAAAACGTATACTGGTCAGCAATGTAAGCTTCCCTAGGGAAAATGGCGTTATAGGGAAAACTGCAACGCTCGGTGATTTTGATTGACAAACCTTTAAAGTTAAAAACTGAGAAATTTATTGGGTACTATTGAGATTTGACAATTTGGAAATTTTTGGTATATAGGGATTTAGGGGTTTGGGAATTTAGGGATTTGGAAATTAAGTAATTTGTATATATAGTAATTTAAGAATATAGACATTTGGTAATTTAGGGATCTGTGAATTTAGAGTCTTCAAAATTTAGGTATACGACAAGTTAGTGGTTTGAGAATTTAGAAATTTGATAATTTGGTGATCTGTGAATTTAGAATTTTCAAAATTGAGGATTTGGAAATTTAGAGATTTGGCAGCTTAGATAATTGACAATTTGGAAAACTGGTAATTTTTGAATTTGAAAATTACACTTCTTGGAACATAATAATTTGAAAATTGCAGAATTAATCATTTGAGAATCTGAATACTTAAGAACTCAAGAATTGTGAGATTCTAGGAATTGAAAATTTAAGCAAACATAAGAAAACATTGGATAAAATCTAATTTCAAAAAAACCTTGATAAATTTAATTTAACAAATGAAACTACCCTAGTCAATTTAGCTTTAATTTTAACCACTGTATACCCTGAAAATCTGAATAAATACCTTCTCTGCAACCCCAGTATCAAACAATTATATCTCAAGATTGTTTAGCTAAAATTTTAGCTCTTTACATTAAAATAAAAAAAATTATTAATTTTTCTGTGAAACCCTATTATCAATTTTTTCACGTTCAGAATTGTTGTTCATATTACTAAAATCAGCTGTGAAATATGTTAAAACAATTTTCAAAAATTATTTACAATTTTTTCAATTTAAAATAACGAGTAGCTTCTTTGTAGGAAACAGTTTTAGTAGCTAAGGTCTTAAACGTCCTAATGTGTCATGTTACTCTAGTGAAGTGTAATCGTTAAGGGTTAAATTTCATAGCAAAACAATCTAGATCACGTTTCATCGTACGTAGAGCGCCTTCCGACTGACGTGTGCAAAATTTAGGCGAAGTTAACGTCTACTATAACTGGCAACGACAACAGCCTGTCAGGATTCTAGTTGCTCACGTAATTGGCCTCTAAGGCAAAATCTGTCCGAATCGGACGTCAGGCTCGTTTTGATGAGTTTGTTGTTGTTAACAGTCGCGAAACTTTTCGACTGAGAACGATTTACTTAGCTGGCTCAGACACGGCAACTCGAAACTGCGACATTCGATACGTTCAGCGACGGGCTACGTATTTTTGGTAGCGAAAGTTATGCCCGACACGGTGAATCGTTCCTACTCGTTGTGGAACACCTAACTTTCATGCTGTAAAGGAAAGTCGGTCCCGTATTTTTCTACGAGCATCACAAAACCTTCGCCGGATATACGCGAAACTGTACAACAGAGAAAATTCTGTTACGTGCACGGAAAGTTATTCGCGGAGAGTTGGAATTCGTCGCGGTCGCCGCGTATTACTCTTTTTAACTTCTGGCATCCATGTAAATTGAAGTTAATCAAGCACGAATAATTTTTAGTTTGAAAGGATTTCGACGAAATACGGTAAACAGGATGCTTTTTGTGTAAATGCTTTACGACGGTATGCGCGTCACGTACGAACGTCAACCATTGTTGTAGTGGTAATTGAGTAATTTATGATTTTACGATCAAAATTTGATTTGTAGGAACTATTCGATAATTGTACAAACTTTGTGAAGAGTTTTTCTACTTACCGTTCGTTGTGCGGATGATTGACGTCTTCTAGTGTAGTTTTGCGTTTGTTAGTAGACAGTTTCATACGTAACCTCTTTAAGATCATCACGCACACGGTCTTCAACACGCGGTTATCTTTTTAGTGATTATAGTACTTTTTCCGAAGTTATATATTGTAAAAGACTTTCTGTTGTGTTTAAACTGATACAAAATTGTTCTTCACTAATTATTCGGTTCGAGTTCAAGCGCGATGCTGAGGCGTCATGGCGCCATAAGTATTTCTACGAGCCTAAGGCCCACAGTTCCAGATGTCGCTGTTCAGATCAAAGGCGCGAATTATAAAGGCACTTCGTAACACATATTAATAATTTTTATTTTATTTTATATAATTAAACATTTCTTCCTAGCTAAAAATATTCGTATTAATTAACTATGGAAAATAAATGTAACAAGATATTATGAAGATATTTGGTAAGATTTGTTAAAACTGAAAATACTACCTGATGCCATTTTCAATTGCTTCAGTATGACAATGTTTAATTATTATAGTAAAGTAATGTTAAATGTATAAATAAATATTTATATGTACCTAATTATTATTATAACCCTTATCGCATTGGTTATCATTTAATATGTATATAATATAATATTTTATTTTATTCTTACTTATTCTCAACCATGGCGTACCTACAATAAAAACTGACAGAACATTGCAGGAAGTGACGTCACACAGAAACATAAGAACACAAATGGCGCTCAATTTGAATTACCCTGACAATGATCAATGTTTGTAGAGGTGGTTTGGTTATTGGATATTTAAAGATTTGTTTAAATGTGTGGGGAGCAATGATGTTTTGGATTTTGGGTTTTGGGAAATTTGGCGATTTCCAGATTTGGGAATTTGAGAAGGTGAGGGTTTGGTAGTTTAGATATATTGAAAGTTGAAAATTTAGAAATTTAGAAATTTTTAAATTTGAGAATTTGTTAATTTGGCAATTTTAGAAATGTATCAATTTAAATGGTTACATGTATATTTGGAAATTAAAAAATTTAAGAGGTAGGTATTTGGAAAGTTGTAAATATAAACACTGAAAATTACAAGTGTAAGAATTTAGAAATTTTGGTACTTGGAAATTTGAAATGCTGGAAAATTTCGGAATTTAAGAAATCTAATCTAAAAATTTCAAAATTTGTTGCTGTTGGAGTTTAAAAATATGTAGATTTAAAATTTAAATATTCAAATTTATTTATGAACCTATATGTAAAATATTGATCAGAAAGTTATTCATGTGTGCGATTAATACATATTATATTTATCGTGTGCATATATGCGTAAGGTGCAACATGCGATTATTAACCTGTGTTGTTCGACAAGAATTAATTATCATGTTTGTCGATATCTGTTGAATTCGAAATTTGCAAATTTCATTTGTTTGTAAACATTTATATGTTTAATACAGAATCTATCGATATAAATTAAATTATTAAAGGATGACCACCAAACATCCGCAAACATAAATATATTTTATCAACATGAAAATATTTCATCAATATAACTTCTCCATTAAATCGACATCATTTTACAAGTATAAATCAATTATTAATCCTATTTGAATTTTAACTCTCTCTAAAAAAAAGTGAACTTTATTATGAAATTTCTTATTCTCTATTTAATAATAAATAAATTTTATTATTAAATTTCACATGAAACGATTTCATTCTATAAAAAATTAATACTTTTATAATATATTTTATTATGTATAAAATAATATTTATAATAAGTAATATAATAACAAAATAAAAATATGAAATGAAATAAAAAGACTTATTAAATATCCAATAATTACTAAACCTGAAATCATCCCGTTTATCTTTAATTAATGCCCACAAAAACGTGTTGAAAAATAAAAGTAGATTCCTTAGAAGTTGAAAGAGTCTTTTTGCATTCATGCAATTATTATGGCATTAGTTGTTAATGGCCGTCATTAATTGTAACTTATACAACCTGTAACTGCCATCCAGATATAAAATGACTACATCCTTCACCGTCAATTATTGAATCGGTTTGTTTCCCGGATTGAACTAATCCGAGATTAGAACAGAGCTCGCAATTTTTTTCCACCGTCACACCAACGAACGTTTATTATTCGTCTGTGATTAATTACGGTAGCACATGCTATGCCAAGTACAGGTGGCTCCAGTTATATACTGCAGTTTGTTAAATACTTTTTTCAAGACTGCGAATGAAGGACAGAAATATTGTTTGAAGATAGCTGGAGACACTTGCAATTTCTTATTCGATTATCGATATATCGGGTTGTCACGTATCAAATAACTGATTTTTAAGCGTAGTTTTATAAATAATTAATAACACAAAAATTAACAAAATACAATTTACATCGTATTAATTGAACTTGTTGCAATATTCCTCTTCTAATAAACTTTTTATCAAAAAATGTTTATTAGCACGGACTTAGAAACACATATTTTTTTATTTATGAAAACTGATGTTATAGGTGATATTAAATATCATTTTTACTTACTAGCATTTTAGTTAATATCAATTTATTTAGTATGTAATGTAATTTATCTCACACCAAGTTTCAACCTATCTCAACTGGGGTAAATCGAAATTCCAGTTTACGCCCTATTTTTCTAATGACGTAAAAAAATTCCAAAAAAGCGTAGAAACATTGGGGATCCAGTAGCACAACACAGAATTTTTTCAGATTTTTTTATTGCAAATTGTAGTTGTAAAAAATGAGAAAAAGGGGTATACAAACCACAAGTGCAAACCTCGCTGATTTAACGATAATAAATCACAGAATTAAGCAATTTGCAATGCTCCCTGATTTCTTTTTTTACAAATCGTTCTCTAAAGCATAATCGTTCTCTTCAACACTTTGACCCAGCCATCTTTCCCTGGCGGCGGAAGCCACTTCACCCGAAATTTCGATGCGTTTGCATAATTTATTCCGGTGACGTATGTGCACGCGTTATGCTGCGACTGGAATTAACGGCTTCTGTTTACCGCGAATAAATTGGGGTAATTATCGGCCCGGCCAAATGAATTGTACTTGCGGACGCGACTTCCAAGCAGCCCAAGTTCCATACCTTTCTACCCGTTGGTCCCATTCCTCTCGTGACTCTAAATTAGCCGAACGAAACTTGTCCTGTTACGTGTCTCTGCCGCTGATTAAGTTTAGTAATCTGTGCTTAAGTTCGGAACAAATTTCGTCCTCTCTGATGCATCTAAATTATACACACACACTCGTACAAATGCGCCATGGAAATAGGAGCGTGGTGATGTATGTGCGAAACGCACCTTAAGTCGTCCATATTTGCCCAAGTTATCGATCTGTTACCGGGAAATGGAGCGGTTACATTTTCGAAATCCATTTCAGCGTATATACAAAGGTTTCAGCACGTTCATGGTTAAGGTGGTCAGGTTAAAAATTGGACTTTTGGAAATTCGGGGATCTACAGGTTTGGTACTTGGTAATTTTGAAATTTGGGAAATTATGTATGATATATATCATAACAGCATTTCGTGTTCAATGGAGTAATAAATTATAGTATGAACTGCAATATTGTTTTAAAATATTGCAACTCCCTTTTAGAGGAAACCAGAATGAGTAAAGTACCCTATTTTTACAATAATCAATCACATAACTTGTGACCCAATTTCTGAACCTCCATATCGAAAAGCAGTAAAAAAGTATGATTAAGCCTTTGGCATAAAAAATGTATATTTATATCGAATGCAACCTAATTATTCTCAGTTACTTCATATATTGCTTCGACGATTTGCTACTTCAACGAGAAATCTATAAAGTGCAATCCGTAATTTTCTCGCAGTTTCCATTGATTTCGTCGTCAACTTTCGTTAAATTGATCAAAGGCACGGCAATTTCGCAAATCGGTCAATCGCTTTCCGACCGGTCTCAATTCTAATATTCTTTTCCCTAACCGGGCATAAGTGGACCGTTTCGAGTTAATTAATTTCGTCGTTTGAGAGCAAAACTCGTGGAAAGCACAAACACAGTGACACACAGGCCACGAACCCACAGGAGGCGTTAATTGCAGTAGGCAGTAATGCAGTTTCGCTGCCAAAGTGGTCTATGCTCGCAATTATGCATGTAAATATGAGTTATTAATTTTCGAAAAACAAATAACAACTTTCGGGGGCCAACATCCTCCAGTACGAAACTGTTTCTTAATTAATTAGACGTCGAGGCTTCGTAACACGAAGAAGAGCATGTAACGCGAATTATGCTGTTCCGTGTTGATGAAGGGTAGAAATGTCTGACATGTCGGCAGAAAATGTACGGGTCTATAAGGTAAATGTTTTAGTGCCTAAACGAGTTGCGGTAATTAATAACCACGTGGCAATTTTGTTAATTTCTGTTTATTTCTACCTGTTTTTAAACTCGTCATTTATTAGGATTGTGAGTTTATTTATTGTTTTTATAACTTCGAGTCTATTATTAATTTAAATAAAGTCATTTTAGATTTATGGAATAATAGAAAATTCAAATTAATCTTGTTTAAATATTGAAATTAAGTATTGTATTTCTGCATTAGTATATGGTGATGACGATTAGATAAATCAGCATATAAACGAGTAAATGAAGCAGTACATAAAATATGCAAATAAGATATTTCAAATTAAAAAGAGAAACTATCACGACACTTTATTTAAACAAGTGAGAAAAATTGTAAAAATTGTTTTGAAATGTAAAATGAACATAGAGTAACGCGAGTAAAGTGAAGTAAACTATATACGAAATGATTTACCTAAATATCTACTAGCAAAATGTGCATACGTAGAATTTATTGGATTGTAATTGTAATAAGCTGACATACTTTGAGTATACTGATATTAGTTGCAGTGAAACTTGCACGCGTGTTTCTATATAGTACATGGTTTCGTTGAATTATGTAAAATTATGCAAACTCTGTTGAGGGAAACTCTCGGATTGCAAGGTATTCGTAATACAGTGATATTAGATTCAAGAAGGGATGTGATCTCCGAGCATCTATAATTAATAAAGTACCTTATCGTTGGCTACGGTTAGCTACAATTTACCGAATATAATTTATGCAAGAGATTATTATCATATTATGATATTCTTGACATTCAATTTATCTTCCTTTAAGTTTTTTGTTATTTCGACACTTTTGAATATTTTTTTATCTAGTGTTATTGGTATTCGTTATTATTTTATTTGCTTGAATAATTATTTATTAGTACTGTTAGTATAAATTTAATTTGCCATCCCTTAATTTTGTAATATTGTAATATTTTTAAATATTTTTATATTTAACATTTCATTTAGTATTATTGGTGCTCATTATTATTCACTTTGAATTTAACATTATTATTTATGATCAATATTATAAATATATATTTTTATTTATATTTATACTAATTATCTGTTATTTGTGAACAGCGAAATTGTGAAAATAATAAAATCGAGAAGAGTGGTAAAAATACAAAAAATAATAGAATCTCAGAATAGTCGAATATGTAAATACTAGAGTAGTAAAATAGTAAAGTGTTATTATAGTACAGTAGTAAAATAGTGAAATAGTGAAATAGTGAAGTAGTGAAATAGTGAAATAGTAAAATAGTAAAGCAGTGAAATAGTGAAATAGTAAAATAGTAAAATAGTAAAATATTAAAATAGCAAAATAGTGAAATAGTAAAATAGTGAAATAGTAAAATAGTAAAATAATAAAATAGTAAAATAGTTAAATAGTGAAATAGTGAAATAATAAAATATTAAAATAGTTAAATAGCAAAATAGCAGAATAGTAAAATAGTAAATTACTGAAATTGTAAAATAGCAGCACAATAAAATAAT
Organism: Megachile ligniseca; assembly: GCA_945859555.1. Taxonomy (NCBI): domain Eukaryota; kingdom Metazoa; phylum Arthropoda; class Insecta; order Hymenoptera; family Megachilidae; genus Megachile; species Megachile ligniseca. Next base: position 7,616,453 of record OX243792.1, read on the forward strand.
AAACTAATAAAACAGAAAAATAGTAGAACAGTAAAACAGGATATGAGTAAATAAATGAACGTGTGCTCCTTTTTGTACAAAACCCGCAAAATACTCTAATATCTGATTTCTGAAATTAATCAAATATTCCGCGACGTACATTAATTATAATTCCCCTAAAAAACTGTTGATATAAATCTAAAAAAAATTGTTGATATAAATCACTCTTTGAGAGTACCTTTTACGCAGAACTTCTTTTATGTTTCAACTTCAGACACGAAAGCGTGAAAGAAAAAGTATTCTGTAGGCAATATACCAACTGTACACGGACAGATTTTAATTTTGCTTTACGCCGTGCCCGCCGTGCTCTTTCATCCTTTATTTTATTATTTGTCCAGCTCGAAATTCGCCAACAAAATATGTACTAGCCCGAGAGGCAGACTTTAAAAAATCATATTACCACGACTCGATGCTGGCTTTAAAATATTGATGATACGTGGCCCTTTGTACAATTACAGCAACAACCCTCTTGTCGCGGCAAGCTGCTGCGTTGCAAAAATTACGTGTTGCTGGTGACCGAATTTCCGTGATATTAACGTTTCAAGTTTCTGGGAGATGCTCACCGGAAGAATTACGTTTTACGACACCTTGACAGGTTTGTGGTGCGAGCTGCCTTTTTTCACCATGTTGAATTTCGCGCGAACGAAGAAAAATCGTTGAATTATTGTTCGCTACCGCTATGTGGCGTATAATTTGACGCCTAACATGCTGAAATCCTACGAAGGTTTGCAGCAACTCTTAGTACCGGCAAAAACCTGTTACCCTTATTTAAAAAATGGGCTAAAAGCATTTGGTAAAAAGGGTATCCTGATACTTGGATAGCCTTGCAAAGCCCACTCGACGAATGCATTTGTTATGCTAAGTGGTATGTTAACCCTCTTGATGCTTTAGGCTTCAATTTATCTGAATCTCTATTTTGAATAGTATAAATTGCTTTCGAACATTTTATAATTATACTGTGACCTTTTGGTAAATTGTGTGCAACTTTTTTTTTAATGAAACGCTAACTTATGAAACTTACATTTTTTTATTTAACTTTAATGAGATACGTGCAACTTCTTCCTTTTACAGTATATTTGTTATTTTGTTATTTTGTTTAAAGAAACATTAATATGTGCAATCAATTTTATCTTTTATTTATATTTTTTACTTGTCATATGTGTGATTATTTTTATTTTAAATAAATTTTACAACACAATTTTACAATTAGTTTGTTTGACAATAAAATTTAAAAATTAATTTTCTTTACAATATAATTCTAAAATAATTAGTTTCTTGCACAGTAAAATTTTATGACAATTTCCATATAAAAAAGTTGAACAATTTTTGTTAAACTTGATAAATATTTCTTGTAAATTTTAAAATAAAAATAAAAAATAATGAAATAATAAATCTTTCAGCAAAAAATCACTTTTTCTCAAAGTGAAACTTTTAAATTACTTTAAACACAAATTGTTTCTTTGTGTATACTCTTAAGTAAAATTTGATTTAATGGCATTTCAGAATAGTTTCTAAAGAAAACTTCAAACAATCAATACAAATTGTCAATATTTCAGGAATCTCGATATTTTAGGTTTGACAATATTGCCGATAAATATTGAGAAACCTAAAATATTGACAATATATATCATCTATGGTCTCCATAAAAGTTTGTTAAACAATAACAACATATATCATTGAAATGCATGAGTGTCCTATTTCATTTAATTGATTTATTTCACTTGTGCTTTGTTACAGTGATTTTCAAACTTTGTTTTATCGACCCTTTCTCAACATTTCTATGAAATATATGAATATATATTTATTATTTAGCTTATAAATTTTTATATATTTCGGTTAAATTTAATCTTAATTTAGAGTTTATTTAGTGGTAAATTATTTACGTTTTATAATTTGTATACAATTTACAGTTTATACACAATTTACAATTTATATAGAATTTCTTAAAATTTATCTTTAAAATTTCTAAACCATATTATTTAAATCTGTAGATTTTAAATGCTCAAATTTTATTATTATAACTTAAATTTTTGTATTAAAATTCTTAAATAATAAACTAAAATTCTATTATTAAAATTGGTAAATATTTAATTGTCAAATTTTAGTCAATAAAAAGAAAATTTATTAAAAATAAAATCACTTATATTTATAATATAAAACAACAAAGTAACGATAGCCATTAAATTCCATCATTTCCTCGTCCAATTATATTATAAATACATTCGATGCACTATTTCTTTTATTTTTTTAAATAATATCATAAAAAGCAGTATCTGTTAATTTTTTGTCGACGAAAAAATCCACGATACACGTTTCGTTCACACCGAAATATCCAATTAGAATTAATTGGAAATAATAAAATTGACCCGCATGAAAATATTGTCCAGTTAGCAATAAAATTTGTTGGAAGAATATTCGTAAAATATTTTTGTATTCGATGCGCAAAAAAGTGTCTTTCTCCAACAATTTGTATTCTCTACCAATTACGATTTGTTAACAACGATGTAATTAATCCATAACTGATTTTCCTTTAACAATTTTTTCCCCGACATTTAATTACTACTCATTCACGTAAATTAGTAAGTCCCATTGATTATTTATCGCTTTCAATTTCCAGAAAGCTTCAGAAGTTTTTACAACGCTTAATATTCCCTTTCATTAAACTTTTAACCAACACGAGTACAGCTCTTTATGCCAGGTGCAATTTGAAGTTTCAAATAAAGGAATACTATCAAACAAAGTTATCTTGCTAAGTGAACTGCGGAAAAGTAGTAATATTAATTTACTTTCCTCAGTAACTGTCGGCAAGCGAATGAAAATTACAGACGAAATGGTCGATTTATTAGAAAAAACTTCCATTCCCATGCGTTTTCGTATTGAGTTGTTTATTCGATAGTTCGTGCAGTAATCTGATTGTGAATAATAGTTACTGCAGTAGAACTGTGCAGAAATTGTATTCTACGTGAAAGATGATCCTAATCTACATATCTATTTTACGTGCATATATGTTCTTTTATGGTTGTGGTATTACTATTTGATTTAAAGTTGTGATATTCCTATTTGAGAGTTCAGATATTTAGATATCTGGGGATTTGGATATTTAGGCATTTAGGGACATGGATATTTTGATTTCTTGAGATTGACTTATTTGGATGTTTCCAATTTTGGATAAATAGATATCTAGGGATTTGGATATTTTAATAATTAGGAATCTACATATTTAGATATCTAGGGATTTAAAATGTAAATTTAATTAAAATTTAAATACTTGAAAATTTGAGAGTTGGCAAATTTTTTAATTCTTAAGTATTACAATTTGAGATTTGAAAATTTAGAAATTTGAATATTCTAAAATTCTAAAATTCTAAAATTCTAAAATTCTAAAATTCTAAAATTCTAAAATTCTAAAATTCTAAAATTCTAAAATTCTAAAATTCTAAAATTCTAAAATTCTAAAATTCTAAAATTCTAAAATTCTAAAATTCTAAAATTCTAAAATTCTAAAATTCTAAAATTCTAAAATTCTAAAATTCTGAAGTTCGAAAAATTGAAATGTAGAATTTGTGACATGAAGGCCACATATTATCCGACTATACGACCATTAGAACCGGGTGAAAGGACCACTTACAGACTTAACACTGTTGCATCTAACACTGCTTAAGGCTTACACGCAGAAGCCTCAAACAGTAGTTAGATACAGCAGCGTTATATATGTACAGTGTGAAGTGTAACAGTGTTAAGTACGACAATCCAAGCCATGAAAACCTCATAACTTCCACTCCGTTGAGAGTTGAATCTAGTGCAAACTGTAACAATAGATTGTTTCACTCAGGTTTGGGTTAGTGTCGAGTTCGTTTTCGGTTAGATTTTTGAAAGGTTTCATTAATCTAACGTAACTTTCGGTTACATCGAAACTTTGTTATACGAAGTGTTCTATTTAAAGTGAACTATGTTATCCTTCATGTTATTCTTTAAACCTTTTCTTTGGTACTTTTGAAACTAAGTTTTCGTATTCTTCGACGTCTAATGCAAGTATGAACTAAATATCTCAGCGGTGAAACAATGAACAAAATAGTTAATTACACTTTCTTTTCAAACAATTTTAAATTTAAACTTTCCTAAAAATTTTTCATGTAAAATTTTCATCACAAAAACTGTTGCGCTCTGAATTATATTTTTCTGCATCTACCTTTCGCGTACAGCAATTTTTGCAAAAACCATTTACTCGGAAATCAATAATTTATATAACTAGCAAGTAATTTCGTCGTTGGACTGACGTTGTAAAGGTGATTAAAAAAAGCTTTTCAACATATTTTATATATGACATATTTCATATTGCGTGCAGTGGACAGCTTCCGTTGCATGTCCAAGTATAGAAATGATAATTATATGTATTAAAACGGAGAATTTTTAAATAATTAGAAGATTATACAAATAATAATAACAAGATTAATTTAGTTATAATCAGATGGTTATATAAATAGTAAAAGATCATTTAATAATAGCTTTTAGCAAACACAAGATTGTTCAATGTTCAATAACACGAGAAACTGTACTGAAAATATACATCACTCGGCTGGCTTGTTAAAAAGTTTTAAACTTGTTAAAAGCAGCAATGTTTATCTTACTGCGACGAATTTTTAACTTAGGCTGAAAAATCAATACACCGAGTTTTTCTGCATTTTCTGTAAATAATTTACGTAGTTACTGATAAAGTTTGCTGCTTATTTATTGCTGCCTTGGTGTATTCAGTAGAAGGTGTTCTTTTTTATGTAATTATATAACATGGAATTATATGACATGTATGTATTTTTATACTGCATAGTTTTACAATATTATTGCGAGTAAAGAAAATTTTACAGATTTGCATAAACAATTACTTGTGCGAAACTTTTCTTTGCAGTATATTAAATTAAAGAAGTATTTTGTTTGTAATTGTCCCTTTTCAATATTTAAAGTCCCTAAATTGAGAATATGAATATTTGATATTAGGCAAATACATCATTCAAAAGATCATAGCTTGCAAGGAAAGATAAAAGAACTTGTAATTAATAAATTTCACAATTTCAAAATTCAGAAACACAATTGCAAAATCTGAAGTCTCAAAGTTGTAAAATCGCAAAATTCCAAAATCTTAAAGTTCAAAACTCTAAAATCCTAATGTCCTAAATCTCCAAAATGAGAAAATTGACAAAATTCCTATATACAAAAATTCTGCCATTCTGCGATGGAAATGTGCGAAAAGGTATTAACTTCCAATACATTGCTCGAGCAAATTGATTTTTGCCAGAACTGTTTATATAGATCAATTTAGAATTCAAAAGCGCAACACAATTTGCCAGTTCAGAATTTTGTTTTATGACGAACAGTTTCCGATATATTTCGCGAATATGTTTTCCATCCTCAACTTTAATAGCTATTTCCATCCGCTAAATGTAGACTTTTATGGCAATAAAAATATGTGTTCGATATTTTTTTCAAGCAGTAATCAAATTTTGTTAAAATAAAAAATATAGTTAGTTTTTCGTTCCATTGTGTTACAAATATACTATATAAAATATTATTCCTTCGATAACATGTTCACAGAGAATACTAGTACATTATTGTTACTGAAAAGAGTTGAAAAATACGTTTTGTTATTAAAATGATCATGCAATACGTGGCTAATATTTCTCCTTCGTAGCGATTAGTTTTACCATACATGGCCTCCGACAGTAATCATTACATAGAACATTCGGATGCGTAAATGTGTATAATTGATCAAATCAAGTAATCAATTGTGCATGGTAATGTTATCTCGCCGAAGTTCCATTATGTGTATAGTTGACGTAGTTACTCATTATCAAGAGGAATTGTTATGGTGGTTGTATCGAGAACACCCGGTTCCACGCCATTTCTCTGTAGCAAAGCAAGTTTGCAATCCTGTACAGCCTGAAGCGTCTGCTCGCAATTTGCGAAATGACTGTTGGCAAAGTTCGACTTCTTTCTGTGTTCCCGCTTTTCTGTGCTTCGAAATCGCTTATTGTTAACTGCAACTGGCAACCAGCCATTTTGTATTATGATCCATCACTGGTGGGTATGTGATATCTTCTTTCAAATACTGAACTACCCTTCTGTAAAGTTCTAGTTTTATTTCTGTAGCATCTTGTCATGCTAGAATTTACATATTTCGTAAGCAGACGTTTAATATGAACAGTAAAATGCTTAGAATTGAGGTATGTAGACACATAATTAATTAATATTAAAAAATTATTAATGAGGTTACCTGATAATTACTTAAAAGATTGTACTATGTTGTAAAATATTATAATTAAATATGATTATTTTACCGCGCATTATTACTGTGCGCAGATATCCTCTGCGCATTATCGCGGTGCGCGGTTAACGACTGCGCAGGACAATTGTGCGCAGTTGACTTCTGCGCAGTATAGCGGTGCGAGGTTAACGAATACGCACAGTCGTTGTACGCACTTAACGACTGCGCATAATTATTATGCAGAGTTGAATTCGTGAATTTGAGAACTTGGACATTTTTAGATCTGAAAAAATACAATATTTGAAAATGTAATTACATTATATACACAATATCCGAAAATTTTAGACTGGAAGTTTGGAAATTTGAGGATTTGAAAAAGTTTGAAAATTTCATAATCTGAGATTTCTGTTCAGAACTACGTTTATAATTTCTTTGTAGCGTTACAAGTTTTTAAGCAGAACGTACAATTGTTACGAACCGAAACTTTTAGTCAGACTTAAACGTGGACGTACTGTTTCTTGTACGATCGGAGCATCGCCCGAAGTCAAATACAAACGCGTCGGTTCGGGCGTGCATGCTGACGCATCGATCCTCGACGATATTACGTTGAAATTGCGATAGCGGCGAAACCTCTGACATCTTCGCGTGACCGCGAAGGTTTGACTTACGAATCAGTGGCTCGTCAGCAGGGCCGACAAGATAGCGACAGCCGATTATGGTTTGCCAAGTTTATAAGCCGCGTATAACTACCCTCGCGGACGTTGCCGGAGCAAGACCCGTTGCCAATTTAACGAGCATCTCAAACTTTCCAGCGAGGCATCGCCGAAACCTCTCGTGACACAAAGCCGCTTCCACCCCACAAAATTCTCTGCTAAACGAGCAAGCGCTAAACGATGGATTTCTGTTCGGTTGCGTGGCCGGAAAATGAAATAGAAGCGAGCAGCCACGACTGCTCGTGCAATTGTTCGAGATACGATAATGATTCGAAATTCACCGTACTCATGTAGGGAAGAGATCAAAGTGGAATACAGTAGTCTGGATATAAGCGAAAAAATTATCCCCACCACTGGAGACCCCTTGAGACGCCCAGAACCACGATCGGCGAGAAATGTAACGTGATCCGGGTTCTAGTGATCCGTGAGACTATACCAATGCAAATATACAACTTCTTTATTTTTTACTTTTTTGTTATCAAACTTTTACCAAAAGAATTTTGACATTTTTCTGAGTAAAACGAGACCAAACATGGTGTAATTTAGACAATGCTTACTGGTTTAATTGATAAGTTCAAACGCAGAACGAGTGAAAAAAGACGCTGCAATTGTGCCAGTCGGTAAAAATAAACCTGTTGTATTATTTACAATGTGTTGCTGTTTTATTTTTACTCTTTTGCTTATATAACTTTTTCCATCATATTCGTGACATTTTTCTGATTGAAATGAGTTCAAACGCGACGTTATTTGGGACATATTACTTCTAATAACTTATTTAGACATTTCAGCCGTAGAAGTTTACGACTTCGACTGTCAGACGTATCACGTGATCCGAAGAGCACCGAAGAGAAACGAAGTTACCCGACATGTCACTACTCGTTCGTTTACCGAAAATCTACTGCAATAAAACCTCGATAAAATGAAACGCTTGGAATTACAAATAAATATGTTACCAATTATCTTGTGTCTCGTCTCATTTTAATCCGAAAAATATCACAAATAGGTAAAAGTTTCACGAGAAAAAAGTAAGAAATAAAAGAGTGTTATTCTTGCATATTGCACCGCCGATGTGTTAGTTTGTTTACGTTCGGTCGTAATAGGTTGTTAAATATAATTGGTGTGCTCAATGTTTTAAGAATTAATATTCAAAGAAAAATCGAATAAAAAATTATTTTCATCGCAAGACTTGTAAAACTACTTTTTCCATTCCAAACCTCATCTTCAATTGATAGGTCCAAACGAGAATTTAAATTTCGATTCAGAAAGTTGCCTGGCTGTTCTTAGAATCCCCTTCAATCCTGTCATCGATGCTTCGTTTCCTCGGAACAGGAAAAGAGGAAAACTTGTTCGTCTGTCTGTTCCATTGTTCTCCAGGAGTTTCCGGTGTTTGAACATCGGAACGGATCTTTCCCCCATCTGCAGAACTCTTCTCTCTTTCTCACACGCTTTAATTAATGCAACTTCGCACATCGTAGCCATATCCGTGCTGGAAGATGCGTTCCCGCACTCTGTACTTCCGCTTCCACTTCCAGGCGAGACACGTTCCAGTTTACATTTCAGCATACTTTGAAAGTACCCCCATTACAGTTTCCCAATGTGCCCCACTATACAGGAAGAGCGAAAAGGCGCGGGTGGTCTTCTTTTGCCAAGCATTTCGAACAACTACGATAGAACTTTTTACCAATGCTGAAACATTATCCCGTCCATAATTACACTTTCTTGATTTTAACTTTTCTACATACCTTTAATATCTCAATATAAAAATTATGCAATTCCCAAATTCCAAAATGCAAAATTGCAAACTTCCAAAATGCCTAAACATAAACATTTCAGTTCCAAAACTAAAAAATTCTGAAATTTAAAAATTTTAAAATTCTGAATTACAAAAGCCAATACTAAAATATTCAATACTAAAAAATAAAAAATTCAAAAACTCCAAAACACCAAAATTAAAAAAATTCTAAATTTCAGAACTACAAAACTTAAAAGTTACAAAATTTCAAAATTTGAAACTCAAGAATTTTAAACTCCAAAATTGAAAAATTTCAATATTCGAAAATTGAAAAATTAAAAAATGCTAGTTCCAAAATTCAAAAATTTCTTACATCAAATTATTTATTATTCCACTCGATCGACCTCATTATAATAACATAATATAAACTAATATAAACCAATATTAAATACTACAATCAGAAATTATACAGTCGTGGCTATACACATCTCGATGGATAGTTTATCGAAACTTGAATTAAAATGATCATAGATTACGTTATCGCGAAAATGAATGGAAAGTTAGAGAACGTTTAATATATGGATGAATTATTTGAGCGAATAATTTATCGAATGAATCAATTGGTGCCAGAAAATTGTACTCCAAACGTGTGTGTGTTTATTAGCGTAATGCAGTTTTGATATTTCATACATAATTGTTCATACAAACGCGTGGGTATTGCGGTCAGACACAGAGTATTGCTTCATTGAAATGAATGCAATTTCCAAATTGTACAAATAAATTGAACATTTCTAAAGCGACTGAAGATACAGGGTGTTACTGTTTCTTATCGCCAATCTTTACCAAAATATTCCATACGCAAAAATAAGATGTTATATTAACATAGAATTTCAAACATTTTATTAAAAAGTCAGAAAAGTACAAAATGACTAGATTGTGGCTTTTTCTGTGGAATTTGGAATTTTTGAATTTTGGAATTTTGGAACTTGGAATTTTGGAATTTTTAAATTTTTAAATTTTGGAATGTGACTTTTCCGATGCCATATACAGTGTGTCCTAGTTTTGTACGTAAAACTTTACCAGCGAGTTCTATTAATAAAAATGATATAAAAATGTTATATAAACGTAAGCTCGTAAATGTTTTATCGAAAGATTACGAGGAATAGAAATGATAATGGTTTTCTTCTTCGATACGATTGACTTTCATATTTTTTTAATAACAAATAACGCATAGCCTATGTTCCTATAAACATTTTTTCTTATTTTTATTTATGGAATATTCTGGTAAAGTTTTGTGGACAAAACTGAATGTAGGTATCGAAAGCTGTCATGTCGTATTTTTGTTATAACTTTTCAAAAACTGTTTGAAACGTTGAAATAATATTCTTTATTTCTACGAACAGAATATGTCAATAAATCTTGGTGAAAAAACTGGGTCATGTATTAATGCATATTTAAAATCATACGAGAAGCACTATAAAAATTGTTGCAAAATTTTTGGGGATGCAGATTTTATTTACCGGAAGCTTCTTATACTCGTGAAAACATGATGCACAAAATACAATTGGCAATAAACTGTGAACAGCTTAAAATTAAAATTAAATTTCCGGTAACGAAGAAAGAAGTACCGAGAGAAATACTCTGCTGCAAAATTACGGTCGTAAGATATAATAACGTAAAACAAACGCAGAGACGTTAACTCGTTACTGCTACAAGTATTAACGAAGAAATAAAGTTTTGTTCTTTACTCATTTTCATTGGTGTAGCTTATACATGTTCAGTTTATTTTGTATATCTGTTATAAAATTGGATGAACAGATTGCATGATTGCATTATATGTGCATAAAAGTAATTTTTATAACAGATGAACTTTATGAAAGAATAAATATTCATAAAACTCATAAAAATTTGAGTTATTTATATTATATTCATAAAAATTTGTTGGTAATAATTGCAATTTTCTTAATTTTCTACTTGCAAATAAAAATAGAGAATTCATTTGTAATTTGTGCAGAATTAATGTATTAGGGTAATAGACAAAAACAGATTTCACTTAACCTAACATACATGTGTTAACACAACCTAACCTTTAGTCCAAGAAAAGATTAAGTATATAGGAAGGATAAGAAGGGTAAGAGAATGATAAGTTGTTCTAACATTAGAAATAGAAGCCGAATTGAAACAAGTCATAACATTCTATAAATAACGTAATCTACCTAACCTATAACAGAAAAGAAAAAATTAGGTACGTGAAAAATGCAACAGGATATCCATTATGATACGTCAACCTAACTTGAGCAATGGAAGGTTAGTTAAAACTAGTTGTGTTTGTGAAATATTAATGTGATGTAATCTTTGGATAATGGGCTTAAGTGAAAGTAGCCCATATATGAAAGTCATAAGTTACGGTAGATTAAATTAAATAATGGTAGTGGAATTAGGCACTACCCTGTTTAAAAAGCTTAATCTAACCTTTGATTGAGAAGCTTAAGTGAGAGAAATATTGGTAAGGTTAAATTCGGTTAAGGTGGTTTAATTGAGAATAACCTTGTTTGAAAAAGCTTCGTTTGGACTAACTTTTGAAGGTAAGGCTTAAATGGGAGTACCATAGTTTAGGTTAAGTTAGGATGGCTTAACTGAAAGTAACTGTAGTTGTAAATGCTTAATGTGACCTAACCTTGTAAGAAAAGGCTTAAGTGGGAGTAACATAGGTTACGTTTGGTTAAAATACCTTAAATGACAGTAACCCTAATTGAAAAAGCTTAATTTGACCTAACCTTTGAAGAAAAGGCTTAAATGGAAGTAACATAGATTTGTTTTGGTTAGGATGACTTAACCCTATTTCTAAAACCTTAATTTGTTCTAACCTGTGAAGGAAAAAAGCTTAAATATTAATAACGTAAATTAGGTTAGGTTAGGTAAGGATGATCTAATTAAAAATAACCCTGTTTGCAAAACCTTAATTTGTTCTAACCTTTGAAGGAAAAAGCTTAAACATCAGTAACGTACATTAGGTTAGGTCATATCAGTATGGCCTAATTGAAAGTAACCCTATTCGTAAAAATTTAATTTGACCTAACCTTGCAAGTAAAAGCTTAAGTGAAAGTACCATATGTTAAATTGAGTTAGGTTAGACATTTTAAGTATGAAAGATGAGGTTTCGTCAAATACATAAATAAAATATCTCAAAAGTATCAGAATGCCATCATGATGTCATCACAAATCATTTCAATCTTACAAAAACCATCTATTGTACTATTTTTTTCACGAAGAACATATTTAATTCTTCACCCTACAACCATTAATTCAATAAAATAAAGAAACTCAGACTTTATCCGCTTTCATCAAAAATCTTCATCTTTCCGCACACGCTCGCCGGGGCGTCGGCCGCGTTCGAATCTGAATTTTCCCGTTAACCCACCGGAAGTAATTAAAATTGCAGCAGATTCGCAAACCCATCGTGTCCGAAAAAAAAACACATCGCGACGGGGAGCGAGAAAAAAGGAAAACATTCGCGAAAAATAAATTGGAGTTGTCAAACGAACATACTGCGTCAAGTTCCAAGTTCGAGATCACATTGCCGATTCCATTCGCGATAGTGCGGCTGTTCAAACGTTCGTTTCGCGGTGGTTTTGTTTCCATTTTTTCCCCCTTTTTTCCCCGATCTCTCGTCGCCCCGTGTGTGTCTTTCGCATGGTTTTTACGGACTCTACTGGCTGGTTTCTCTGGTTCGGTAAACGTGGCCTCTGTTTGCTCGGCCAATTCTCGCGACGCGTTTCTTCCACTTCGAAAGTCGATTGTCAACTGGGCCATGTTTGTGTGTGTGTGTGTGTGTGTGTCAACGAAGAATCCCGTCGAAGCTAGGTTTCTTCAGGATCGTAAACACACCTGGTCATGCATACAAGTCAGGCATCAAGTCGCAATCCTTCGCTTTCGAGTTTCGCATTGAGGTGAGTGACGCTCGATTGAAAAAGTTGCCCTCAAGACTTCTGTCCGTGAAACGATTACTTTTGTAATATGTCATGAATATTAGAAAATCTATAGTGTCTTCTAACTGGAGATATAAGGGATGAAGAATGATTTTGGTGATTTTTGACAGGAAGTTTTGGAAAGAATGGTTAGACTGATTAAAAGAGAATAAATTTGTACCAAGTTATGAAACTGACAAATTATCAAATGAAAGAAATATGAAAATTACGAAATTACGAAATTATATTAACGAACGATGGAATTATGAAATTATCAGGATGTACAATTATTGGATAACAAAGATATGAAATTATACAAAATGTCAAGTTATCAGATTATCAAATTATGGAAGTATAACATTCTCAAGTTAACAATTTATCGATGTATCAATTTATCAATTAATCAATTTTTTAGTTTATCAGTTGATCAATTTATCAATCTATGAATTTACCAATTTATCATTTTGTCAGTTTATCAGTTTACCAATTCGTCAAATTACCAATTTATCAATTCATCAATCTATCAATTTATCAATTCTTCAGTTTATCAGTTGATAAATTTATCAATCTATGAATTTACCAATTTATCATTTTGTCAGTTTATCAGTTTACCAATTTGTCAATTTATCAAATTACCAATTTATTAATTCATCAATCTATCAATTTATCTATTCTTCAGTTTATCGGTTGATCAATTTATCAATCTATAAATTTACCAATTCACCAATTTACCAATCATTCAATGTATCAATCTATCAATCTATCAATTTATCAATTTACCAATTTATCGAGTTATCGGTATATCATATTACAAAATTATTAACTGATAAAGCTATCAAATTTTCAAATTATCATATTACCAAATAATCAAACTACAAAACTATGAAATTGGAAAATTGTCGTTATCAAGTTATCAAGTTATCAAGTTATCAAATTATCGAATTATCAAATTATCAAATTATCAAAGTAGAAAATTATGCAATAAACAAAGTATCAAATCAAATTAGAAAATTATCCAATAAACAAAGTATCAAGTCAAATGATTAAATTATCAAATTGAAATATTTAAAAAATTCCTACTAAAATCTTTCCAAATTTCAAGGTCCCTAATGTTCCCTACTAAATCACGAAATTTCTAAACTCGCAAACTTGAAAATCTCATATTTCACTAAATCTACAACACGGTGCAATATATAAAATCCTCGCCAAGCTCCTTTCACCATGAATTTTGAGTTACTGTATCCAACAAAGTTTGATAGACAGCCACATTAAAATATCTGCGAATAATTTCTCCGCCTTCTACATTTTCGACGTCTTTCGCGTCATTCATCGCGTTTCTAAGGTAACCGAAAGAACATCGTAAGAGAAATGAAATTCTGTCGCAATTACGAGGCAGTAACGTCGTGTCTACTTTGAAAACTGTATTAAAACAATTATTTCATAATGAAGGGTAGACGAGAAGCTGAAGTTGTCGTTGCAAAACTTGGTGGCAATGTCTGATTACTAAACGCGACGCATGAATACAGAGACATCGGGAGCTGTCTTTTTAAAGCAAATTGTGATTGTCCTTCCGGTGACAGTGCCGTAGAATTTCGTTGAAAAGGCACGTGCACTGGTTGCCCTGTAAAGAGAACAAATGCAAATGCATTATCCGTGTGTACAGACCAAGATTCGAACGTATTAAAACCGACGAACGTTCTAATTGGATCTTGCGGCACGTTCCATTCAAGATGCTCGACCTTTTCGACAGTTTCCTAATTAATTTATCTCTTTCGAACGTTTTATCGGGTGAAGAGACCGTGGGAAATATGATCGCTGTCGAAAAATATGAAATTTACATGATGTATCGATTAATGCTTTCGCTGTAGGTTTGCGACGAAAGGGCGCCAAATTTGAATTCCTCACATTGGAAGATCAAAAGTGGTCTATTAGAACTTTGAAAATGTTGAAAATAAAATTGGTTCTTCGTTTCATCAAAAATTAAAGGTTTATCATGGAAAAACTTTAAAACAATACAAATGAAAGTGGTTTATTTTATTAAAAATTATAGGTTTGATGAAAAAAGGCGCCAAATTTGAATTTCGTATATTGGGAAATTATGAATAAAATGATCTACTGGATAGAACATTCAAACATTAAAGATAAAAATAGTTAATTTCATTTTATTAAAGGTAATATGTTTGTGATGAAAAAAGGCGCCAAATTTGAATTCCACACGTAGAAAATCATAATTAAACTGATGTTTTGGACTAATTGTATGATTCTTTGATGCTTTCTTAAAATTAGCAATGACAATAAATAAACAAAAGTTTTTGTTTATGTAAGTTACATTTTGTATCGTAATTTTTTATAAAATGAATATGATCTAATTCAAGATATCTATGGTATTAATTAAAACACTATAATGAAATTGTTCTGAAATCGTCTTGCTCGAAACTATAAACACGTTTCCGATTTATGGAGGTATTTTCTTAAATGATCCAATAGAAAGAACTTTTCCCTATGTGTCTGGCTCCGATCATAAATTTTATGGAAGCAAAATTTATTTTTATGGCTGATCTTCGATTTATCGTTATTTTAATGAGAACGAGCATGGACTCTCATCAGTTTCCTCCGGGAAAAAGGATTCCTTTATCTCACGAATTAGGTTAGTTTGAAAGTTAACATATAAAATAAATAGAAAATGAGAAACACAAATTATAGTTAGATAACAGTCATACTTGAAATTACAGAATTTCTCACATAGAATAAAATATACAATATTTTATAGTATATGAATATAAAGAAACACCAGAAATAGAAAACATAACCTAACTTTTACCTTAGATTCTCAAATTAGAATTTCAAATCACGTCATGTTTATAAGTTTCTTTCAAAGAGTATTTATAATTTTTTAATTAGTAAACCATATACAGTTTGTTGGGTCATACAAAGTTAAACTAGAAATAAAACGAAACTGTTTGGTTGCAACCAGATATGCAAACGCGTCGTTGCAACAGTTTGAGAGAATAATGGGCGAGTTTAAATTCGTCTCGTATAAATATGCAAATGTGCATGTTTAAATTCGTTTTGTCATGTGATTATCCCGCTATACTAGGCTCTCGTTTGTTATCATGGAGGCAATCGAAACAGAAAATTCTTGGAATTGGCAATATAGAGAGAATTGGCAGCCATCATGCAGTGCTGTCGAAGTTTTGTTACCAGGTCAACGAATTTTTTGATACGTATATTTCGAAACAGAATTTCCAAAACTAGGAAATCGCAATTTTTGGTTTTCTTTCACTAGTTTGCTGTTAGTTTACCAGTTCAGTAGCTGCACATAGAAATATGTAGTTATTATTTGACATTAATCAGTTTACTAAAGAACTACTAAACTAATTAAAAATAATAACTAAAAGAAATATTTATATTTCCTAAACCATACAGGAAATATTTATATTTTGTAAACTCGACGATATCATAAAAGTATTTTTACATTTTATATCAAATAGCATTTTACTTTGCAAATTAAAATTAATGATTCACGAGAGATATAAAATAGATACGTTCCTTAACATGTGTTATTAATATATGTTATTGATGTTATTAATAGCAATCATTAATTATTAGGTAATATGAACCATAAATTATTTCTGAATATCCACAGCTTAAATCAATACCTCTTGTGGTGAATAAATTAAGTAAAACGAAGAAAGCAACTAAATTTGATATAAAATCAATGATCATCCAGAACTCCCGTAAGAAATGAATGAAGTTGAATCGATACTCAAACGCCATTAGCGAGCTAACAAGAATATCCACCGTTCAAACTCTTTCTTAAAAATTTTCTAAAGGGAACGACTTTTATCATTTACAAATTGCATTAATAAATTTATATATTCAATACTTCGTTACGATTTTATTAAGCATCCACGAGTAGAATATATTTCTTACATTTAAAAACTGAATTTTTAATAGACTTAGAAGAACGTATAATTTCTTTGCCAAATGAAAAGTTCGTTTTAAATTGGTCCATTGAAGAGCTACATAATTAATTGAAATCACTATCAGAGGGCAACGTGTATCAGTTCCTTGTTCCATTAATAGCAGTAATTGTAAATTAATCTTGATTTGAAAATACGGATGCATGAGATTACGTGGCTTGAAATTGATTTGACAGTAATTTGAATAATAATGGAGTAGTTACCTCGACGGATGGAATATGCGATTCTTCGAAGAAATCAAATTTGATTAATTGGGTTACAGTACATTAAGGTGGCGTTTCATAAAAGCACTTTTGCAGACGATTTCTGAGTCTCGGGAGAATTCATCCTTTGTAATCAATGAAAAGTGATGGGTACATATTAATTTCGTTAATTAAACCTTAAATGCACTGACATGCGTCACGAGTATGTCAAGAGTGCGTCACGAATACGTTAAGAATGCGTCACGAGTATGTCACGAGTGCGTCACAAATATGTCGAGTGCGTCACGTATGCGTTAAGAGTGCGTCACGAATACGTTAAGAATGCGTCACGAGTATGTCAAGAGTGCGTCACGTATGCGTTAAGAGTGCGTCACGAATGCGTCACGAGTATGTCAAGAGTGCGTCACGAGTGCGTCACGAGTGCGTCACAAATATGTCAAGAGTGCGTCACGAATGCGTTGAATAATTTAATGCATAATTTGCATGATCTAAGACAATTTTCCATATATGACATAATTATAGCCATAAAAATGAAATTTTCGTACGTAGTCCTAATTCGATGGCCAGGGACTGTAATTAGCAAATCAATCAGTGGAAAATGAAATCATTTTTCAGGATCTTTAATAAATATTCAATATTCAATATCTAATAAAAATTCGATATGCGTTTGTTGACTTTTATTAAAGTACTTAGAATTGCTAAATCAAGTATGTTGATTTGAAATTTTCAAATTTTCGTATCTTGAAATCATGAAATTGTATAATTTTCAGAATATCAAATTAGCAGGTTATCAAATCAAGAAATTATGAAGATTAATATATTATCAAATCATAAAATTATGAAATTATCGAAATATCCAATTATGATATTATTAAATTACGAAATTGTCAGAATATTAAATTATGAGATGATTAAACTATGAAATTATCAGAACATCAAATCAACCGGTAATTAAATTATGAAATTACCAGAATAGCAAATTAACAGGGTATCAAATTATGAGGTTATGAAATGGTCATATTATTAAATCATGGCATGTCGAAATTATCAGACTATCAAATCATAAATTTACTAAATTATGAAATTACAAACTTATCAGTATACCAAATTATTAGATTATTAAATCGTTAAACAAAAAAATTATGAAATTATCAAGTTATCAAATAATGAAGAAAATACTTGTTGCCTTTACAATTTATTTCAGCTTCACTTTCCTCAAATGTAAAGCTACATAAGAAAAATTGTATTTCACATTTTTGCTTTATTTTTCCATGTAAATTCACCCTCTTTTCAGCTGACCCACCATTTTGCAAACATTCTGTACAAACCGTACAAAGAACAACAAACGCATTATTCGCAATATTAAAGCTTTGTAATACATCAAATAACAAAAATACTTTCGTTTGTTTGAAAATAAACAATACTTGTACAACAAACTGTTTTTATCTTTAGTAATTAAATTAATTCGAGTTGTTATTAACGATTTGACTACAGCACACGAGCGACACATAACGTTGGCGATGCGAAACAAAAAAGTACTAAAAAAGCGCGGGTTTTTTGAATTGTACTACATCTACCATCAAATCTACGTCAAAAGCACGTTCAAAAAAATGAATATAAGTGTGCTCACCCTAACAGGACTTAAAGCCAAACTTTAACCCATCGATCCACTTTCGACCCTAATCGAACAGTCAAACTTCAAACACTCAAGAGGCAAAGTTTATTTCAGTCTAAACATGAAACCCTTTAGAAATATTCTACAAACTAGCAACAAATATTTACTATCACATGTGTGGTAATGCACGATGGATATTAAATTTTTGGCAAACATTTGCGTTAACAAACAATTAACATCGTTGTTAAATCTGACATTATTATGAAAATTAATAATTGTTTGTTCAACGTCTCTGCGCAATGTGATTTCACGACGGAGTTATTAAAATTGCTGCAAATATTTGTTTGAAATGCTGAGTACGCTGACTCTTTGTTATTCTTAATTGTATGTAAAAGCGTGAAGAGATTGTTTGTTTCAGAAACAAATATTGTCGTAAACATCACATTTTACTGAGGATGTGTGCGAGATTTTTAATTGCATTTTATAGCTTTGTCGTTGTTATAAAATATTTGAGGTAGGACTAATGTAATGAACTATACTATGATCTTTGAATGAATGAATATTAAAAATTTGCAAACGTTGGTCAAAGTTGACAACAGGGAATTGTAGTGATTGGCAATAGAGAACTATAAGTGTGGAGCTGTAAATGAATTGATTAATTATTTATTCTGATGAAGATTTTATATTACCAACATTAAACATTTTATACGAATGTGTCAAATTTTTAGATTTGAAAATTTCGGAATTTGGTAATTTGGAAATTTTGGTTTTTGCAAATATAGAAATTAAGAAAAAATTGAAAGTGCAATTAGAAACTGTAGTAATATAAAAAGTAAAAATATGGAAGTACAACTAAAAAAACGTCGAATTATCGAAGTTAAACTGATATATCAAAATTAAGTACGGAAATGAAAAATCCTTGAAATATATGAATCAAAATACAATTAAAATATGCTAATTAAAAATCGTAGAAATATAGAAATTAAAAAATTAAGAAACTGATTACCTATAGCAATGTAATTCCCTATTGTCTACACAGCATCCAAATGTTAATTAACATTAATACAACACAGTAGACTCTGACCCGAATAAACATTTAAATTTGACCTAAAATTTTGCAAAAATGTATTCAAAAGTGTTATTACTTTTGGGAATATTTGTCACGGTTTGCGTGTAGTAAAAAAGTCCTGCAAAGTGTAATAAAATACTTTAATGGAACATGCATGCCCTGTACATATTACATATCTCCTTTTTATAGGAAACTTTTACATGAATTTTTTCCAGAAAATGTTACGAAAATTACATGATTCATGGAGAATTATTCTATTTTAAATACATTTATAACAAACATAATTATCAAACATTTTTATTGTAATGATCTGCCGTAATAATTCTACACCATGCGTCGAATTCGTGATAAGAATCATGAAGGTTATTTTATGATGTAACATATGTGACCTCCATTCACATGGACTGTTTTAAAAATTACAGGATTCAATGCTGGAAACTACATACAGAATATTAATCATCTCTATGAAACGTTTACTGATTGAATACCCAAAATATCAGGAAACCATTTCAAAATTTTTCCAGATTTGTATAAAAAGAACAGAATTAACATTGCAGAGGCCACCCTAATTTCTTTGAACTAAATTTTAAGGCGCTATTTTGCACAATTTTCTGTATAATCAAATATTCGAGAAATATACACGAAATTTTGAGTGTGGGAATCTATTAGCAGTCTCAGAATCTTGTTCTGCGATACAGGTACATAACTTAAATGCAGATACGAGTAGTATTAGACTAAGTATTCAGTACAGAATGTTTCACAAGTTCATGTTTTTCCACGGTTTTAAAGATCGGCGAAATTTGATAAAAGAAACAATCGTGTCAGAAAAGTAGACATTGGGTGTTGCGGATCGACGCTAACACAAGTATGTCGAATGATCGTAATCGAGAATCGTGAGGCGTTATACTGCCGTTATAAAGGAACACGTTAATATCGCCAGTGAAATTCACACGGACTGTTTAAAAAGTTACACAGGACCCAATGCAGAAGGCTATATACACAAGAGTGTTAATCACGGTAAAGAGTTCGTAGGCAAATATAATTTACTTTGAACTTCAGTTAGATCACGGCCAAACGATGAAACTTTAACCAAATGAAATTTAATAAATGTTAGCTAGGGTGCGTACTCAAAAAATGGAATCATGGCGTTCTGCGAAAGACTGGATGAGAGGACGTTTTCGCGACAATAAATTTGCACTTCAACTGTGCGAATATTTATGTCGACCATTTTGTCATTGAAATATTTATCTAATAGCATTTTTAATGAACGCGAGCACATTACGTGTTTTACTAGATAAATCACCTAGATACCGAATTAAAGTTATACAGTTCACCATAACTACCAAACTTTAGCATACAACTTTTAAACCAATAGTTAGAAAAAGTTACTATAGAATTTTTAATTAATGTGACAGTATTATTGCCATTATGTTCTATTTTAAATTCTGATTACTTGTATTTAAGACAAGAATGATAAAACATAACTTTTTGTTATTTATTTAAAAAAAAACCTTGACCAACAGTAGTGTAAAGCAACTGCGAGAATTTAAAATAAAAGCTGGAACTATTTAGTTGTAAAAATTTACGTCTCTTCTGATTCGTGTAGCAGGTAGTATAATTCGTACAGCAGAGGAAAACGAAATAGAGAAATAACGGAAAGAAGTAATAAAAACAGTTGCTTGGAATAATTTTATGGGAAACGATCATGACCGAAGTGGAACGAGACAGCCATATATCCGACGTCAGTAGCGAACTCAATCACAGCAGTAACTCTCACTCACGATCAGTCAATACGTATTTCTTGTCGATGGAGAATTAAGTCCCATTCAACCTGTACGTATTTTCTTGATATACTTAAACTCGAGATGAAAGTAGAGATCGTAAAGTAACGTGGATCTTCAGAGTACTTGGTCGTAAACTAATCTGTTTTTAATTAGTTTCCATCTTTTTTAGATTACTTTTTCAGATAGTTTTAGTTAACAAAATTCTTAGATTATTAGATTCACTGATTTTAAATTCATCGAATTTCAAATTTCTTAGTTTTCTAAAGTTTTTAAGGTTTCTAATTCTTAAACTTCCGCAGACACAAATTCTTAAATTCTTGATTTTTCCAAATTTCCAAACTTCCAAATTTACAAATTTCTCAATTCTTCAATTTACAAATTCCAAAATTCCAAAATTCCAAAATTCTAAAATTCCCAAATTCCCAAATTCCAAAATTCCAAAATTCAAAAATTCAAAAAATTCAAAAATTCTAAAATTCCCAAATTTCCTAATTCTCTAATTCCCACATTTCCAAATTCTTAAATTTCCAAACTTCCAAATTTACAAATTTCTCAATTCTTCAATTTACAAATTCCAAAATTCCAAAATTCTAAAATTCCCAAATTCCCAAATTCCAAAATTCCAAAATTCCAAAAATTCTAAAATTCTAAAATTCCCAAATTTCCTAATTCTCTAATTCCCACATTTCCAAATTCTTAAATTGCCAAATTCCCAATTTTCCCAAATTCCAAAATTCTCAAATTTCCCAATTTCCTAATTTCTTAATTTCCTAATTTCCTAATTTCCAAATTCCACAATTCTGAAATTCCCAAATTCCTAAATTTCCAAACTCTTAATTCCCAAATTCCTAAATTTCCAAACTCTTAATTCCAAAATTCTCAAATTTCCAAATTCTTAAATTGGCAAATTGCCAAATTCCCAAATTTCAAAATTCCAAAATTCTGAAATTCACAAGTTCCCAAATTCCAAAATCCTGAAATTTCAAAATCTCAAAACACAAAAATTTCCTAAATCCCCAAATTTCTAAATTACCAAACTCCTAAATTCCCAAATTCTCAAATTCACGTATTTCAAAATATCCAAACTTCCGTCGTTTCAAATTCACAACTTCGCAAGAAGTCCTGAAATTCGAGAAAATCTTTTTAATCATGTCACTCCTTTGAGTTAGAATGTGTCGCAGTAATTCGAGTAATAGTACTAACGTTATAGGAAAGACGCAAACTTGATGGTAGCCAATTAAAATACCCTCAGTTAAACTGCGTTTGAGATCGCAAGGTTGCAAGAGGGTACTCGCTTTGACTTGTAAAAGGTAAATTCTAGAAACTTGGATTAGAATTTACCGGTCACCCGGCAAACAGAAATTTATTAATTGTCAGTACAAATATGTGAATTCGTAAATTTAGCAGATCTCAGTTTTTAAATTTGAAAGTTATCATAATAAATAAAATTTCGGATTGGTAATTTGCAAGATCAAACTCCTTTTCAAGGTCGAGTTTGAAGAGTAAAAAATTTCCAAATATTCATATTTTCAAATTACCTAGTTTCTGAATTTCCAAATTCTCAACATTGTATCGCTATATTATCAAATTATGAAACTTCAAATTCAGAAATTACCCCCAAATTGTAAAATTACCAAATATCCAAGCTTTCTGGTTTGCAAAATGAAGAATTTAGAAATACGAAAGTTTGGAGATTTTAGAATTTGAGTATGCGAGTATTTGCAAATGTTGGTATTTAATAGTTTAGGAATTTACACATCTAGAAATTTGGAAATTGAAATGTCAAAAAATTCAGAAATCGAGAAAATTGGAGATTCGAATATTCATAGATTTAATCTGTGCAATCAGTGATTTAGAAAACTGGAAAAGATCATAAATTCAGCAATTAATTTTCAGTGCGAAAATAGAAAATATAATATAATCTGCAAATGCAAATATAACCTATAGATACAAGATACAAATATAACCTACAAATACAAAATCCAAATATAATCTACAAAAGTGCAAAACTTGTCCCAGAATGAAATGAAAGCACCAGGTATAAAAAGCTTGGAGCTAACTTCAACAATAAAGTTCATCCCCAAAATCGTCCGCAGAAATCTTTTTTTCCGAGAAACGGATAAAAGCGGAGACAAAACGAATTAGTTAGAGGCTCGTCCCCATTTCACTTATCACCAAAATCTCGAGAAGATCAGTATTCACGGACAAAAGTTTCTTCCTCGAGGCTGCACGTTTTATCCAGCTTTGGAGTAAAATCTGATCGTTGAAGGCCACCGTGTACTCGGATCGTCCATTAAAAATGCTATTAGATAAATATTTCAATGACAAAATGGTCGACATAAATATTCGCACAGTTGAATTGCAAATTTATTATCGCGAAAATGTCCTCTCATCCAGTCTTTCGCAGGACGCCATGATTCCATTTTTTGAGTACTCACCCTAGCTAACATTTATTAAATTTCATTTGGTTAAAGTTTCATCGTTTGGCCGTGATCTAACTGAAGTTCAAAGTAAATTATATTTGCCTACGAACTCTTTACCGTGATTAACACTCTTGTGTATATAGCCTTCTGCATTGGGTCCTGTGTAACTTTTTAAACAGTCCGTGTGAATTTCACTGGCGATATTAACGTGTTCCTTTATAACGGTAGTATAACGCCTCACGATTCTCGATTACGATCATTCGACATACTTGTGTTAGCGTCGATCCGCAACACCCAATGTCTACTTTTCTGACACGATTGTTTCTTTTATCAAATTTCGCCGATCTTTAAAACCGTGGAAAAACATGAACTTGTGAAACATTCTGTACTGAATACTTAGTCTAGTACTACTCGTATCTGCACTTAAGTTATGTACCTGTATCGCAGAACACGATTCTGAGACTGCTAATAGATTCCCACACTCAAAATTTCGTGTATATTTCTCGAATATTTGATTATACAGAAAATTGTGCAAAATAGCGCCTTAAAATTTAGTTCAAAGAAATTATGGCGGCCTCTGCAATGTTAATTCTGTTCTTTTTATACAAATCTGGAAAAATTTTGAAATGGTTTCCTGATATTTTGTGTATTTAATCAGCAAACGTTTCATGGAGATGATTAATACTCTGTATGTAGTCTCCAGCATTGAATCCTGTAATTTTTAAAACAGTCCATGTGAAGGGAGGTCACATATGTTATATCATTAAATAACCTTCATGATTCTTGTCACTAATTCGACATATGGCATGGAATTATTACAGCAGATCATTACGATAGAACAAAATGTATTTCGTGTATATTTATCGAATATTTGATTATACAGAAAAGTTGAGAAAAATGGCGCCGTACAATGAGGTTCATAGACATGTTGGGTGGCTTCTGCAATGTTGATGCTGTCCAAATTTTTATACATTTCTGAACAAATGGGTTCTTGATATTTTGTGTACGTAAGTAATAAATGTTTCACAGAAATGACATACTCTTTATAGTCTCCTGTAATTTTTAAAACAGTCCGTGACATATGTTATACATATACATATACATATACATATGAGACACACGTCACATATGTTATATCGTCAAACAACCTTCATGGTTCGCATCACTTCCATATATGTCATGAAATTATATATCTGATTTTCCAGAAGTAGATATTACAGCAGATCATAACAATAAAATAAAGAGAATATGTTTCATAATTATGTCTGCATTTAAAATGTACGTAAATAACCTTCCATGAATTAGAATTAGTAGAATCTTACTAATTAGTAGAATTAAGATTACAAAACTAAAATCTTACCCTAAATTCCCTAAAATCTAATCGCTGGAAGACACCGTGTACATCGTTTCTCTTCCATCCTCGTATTTCCTTTCCGTTCAAAGTTCCGAGCGAGTCGAAGAAGGGGTGCAACCAAACGCTCGTGCTATAAGGTCGCTGCTGTCGAGCCCCTCCGGGCTTTATATTAAGCTCCGATTTTACGGGAGTGTAATCGTAAAGATAAAGGCGCGTAAACCGTCGTATAAAGCGAGATACGTTTTCGTTCTTTCCTTTTGCCTTGAGCTGCTTAAACCGATTCTCCGTTGCGCTCTTTCCCTTTCATACTTAAAGGTTTATTCACTCTGTGACTCATGTTCTTCGAGCACTCGATAGCGTTTTCACTCATGAACTCCGACGAAATATCATCCGTAATACCTTTTTGCAACGGAGAATAATTTTATAAACTTATCCGTTGCGCTCTTTCATTTTCGTATTTAAAGGCTGGTTCACACTGCGACTCACGTTCCCCGAGCACTAGATAGCGTTTTAACTCATGAAAAACGACGAAATATCATCGACGGTAATATCTTTTTTGTGGCAGAAAAAAATTTTACAGACTCGCTTGGAAGTTTGAAGAGAATTTACGTCGAAATTGGAAATAGAGGTTCTGGGAAACTGTTTTTATTGCGGTTTTATGTTATCAAAGAAAATATTGTTACTGCAGTTTTGTGGTACGGCTTGAATTATTTGCTATACTAGTTTTACGTTGCAGCTTGAACTATTTGCTATTATAGTTTCACGTTTCGGGATTACTAGAACTATTTTCAGCTTTTTATTACCTTTTTTAGATTTTTAAATCAAAGTTAAAAGTCGACACGAAAAAAAATCAATATACCTATAGAAAATTGTTTCGAGCGATCTCTTAAATTTAATATCTCCAGCTCAAACTGTGAGAGAACTTTTTGCAGCATACACTAAATTTTTAGAGGGTGAGAAAAGAATTTTCTTTGAGCTATCCAACTGTCTCCTAAATATTTGCTATCATCAGAGCGATGAATACTAAAGTTTATCCAAATATTGACTAGTTCCTATAAACCTAATTTGAACTCCGACAGATTCGTACTTTGTTCGTGGATTTTAGGCCAATGACTTTTCGCTGCGAGACACCCCGTATGCGTAGAGCGACAGGGAAGAGCTCGAATGCATAAAGTTAAATACCCGCCGGCATAACCCGGGCTACGCTCGAGTATCCTCGGTAAGCTCTCAACGGAGATCACGTATTCCTTCGGGAGTACAAGCTCTTTTTAGTGTCGCGATCTTCAGAATTTCTTTCTTTCCGTACTTTCTTTCCGCTTCCTCCGTTCTCCCGGTCCCAGCCCGGCCGTTGTTCGTTTCTTTTTTGTCCCTGTCAGCTCTCTTCCGTCCCCTCGGGTGTTTCGATGTTTTGCAAAATGGATTTGCTTCCTGCGGTGCTGCTCCGTTGTCGTAAATAGAAAACGCGACGGCGACTACGAGGTCGGATGAAACTTTTTGATCAATTTTGATTCCCCGGATGAAAAGTCGTAATTGCCGAGCTCGGGACGCAATTCCGATCTTCCCAGCCGGTTTTAATCGCTTTCAAGCATCGACACGCTTTTATTCATGTCTGTTAAATGATTAACGTCTTAAGCACTATAGTGGTTTTCGCGGACACCTTCTTTTTGTACGGTATGTATTCCGAGGACACTCTTGTATGTGCGTCGCAGATTCAGTAATAGTAAGTGACGATTAGCCTCTTAGGTACAACGGTCCGCAGGACCTCTCCATGGTCCGCGCTAGGCTACAAAAGGGGCGCCATTTTAATTACTTACTACTGCTGACGCTGTAATGTACATAGTCAACACTTACAAGAAAAATATCTTAACAAATTTTATGATTTAAAATAAGTAACTTGTGAACCGGTCATTTGAGTTGACAATCGAAAATCAACTCAAACTGTTAACAATCAAGGTCTTTCATCGGGTTTTTTGAACGTGTGATGTTCGATAAATTTTTTTATGTGAACTTTCGTGCAACAGTGCGGAAGTCGTTATTTTTAGATTGCTCGTAATTTCTGGGAAATTTGTTTTTGGATAAAATGGTAATTTTTAACTTTCGCGCGTTAAACGCTTTCGGGGAAACGGTCACGTGTGGCGCGACATAATTGTAATTATTCAGATTACGACCGTTTCATTTTCCAATTTAAACTTTCCACGTGGTAGCTGATAAAATTACCTCCGCTACATTCTGTTGCGAATTTGCTACGTCAAATAATATACTGCGAAATTCTTGTATATTCTCGAAATTTAATTAACGTCTTGGAAACTGTTCTTATTTCTTTATCACTTCATTGTACCTTCTCGTAATATTGCAAATTTGCAACATTATATCATTTTCTTTTAAATTCAGTGCCAAGCTTCCCATTTTTGGGAGACATTGAATTCATAAATGTGTTATTTATTTTATTGAAAATAATGTTACATTTTTAAATATTGAATTTTTCACATCATTAATGACCGAATGAAGCACGTTTTATGTATAAGTACAATACAATTAATATTAATTTATTAAAAGATCTTCACCATTTATTAAAATAATTATCAACCAGTTTAAAACTACACATTTATTTTTTACTTTAAGCTTATTAAAGCGTGTAACGTTAAAAAAATGTTATCCACCATTTTCACGAGCCCTGAAAACTTTACACGCATACTTTCTACCATTCGTTACATTATTCCAAGGCTAAAGAACACTTTTATGGTTACAATTCCGTCTCGCTTGCGCGATTTAAGACTTTCGAGGAGATTACACTACACCAGGTTTAACTCTTAATTAATGAGGACGAACGATCTCATGGGCTTTAAAACTATTATTACCGGAGGGGCTTATTCTGTCACTTGCTCTCAGACATCTTCAGAACAGTCTCTCGCCACCTGCATTGTTCTCCGAATCACAACGGTGACTTATTTATTTTTCAACAGAAGAATATCTTCCGTCACTGGTATTTGATAATTAACCTATCGTACCCTTAATAATTGCTTTTTATTGCTGATGTCCATTTTTACCGCTGCAATTAGCATATTAAATAATAATTGCTCGAGGTGTTTTATATAGTCATTTAAAATATGTGAGAAACTGGTGATCACATTGCAAAATTTTTTAAATAAAAATTGAGTACGATACACATTTAATTTAAAATAAAAATTGTTGACTGTGTTGCAAAATGAAAATTAAGTAAGATAAAAATATTTAATTTAAGATATGTATAAAATTGTAGACTGTATCTATAAACTTTATAAGTGAAAATTGAGTAACAATTGAGTTTGCAATTATTTTCCTTTGCAAATGCATTTATGACAAATTCCTAAAATGCCTACGTAAATACACATTTAATGCACTAATTTAGAGATCCTTTTACACATATGAATAGCCCGATATTGTATTTATTAACCACAACAATTTATTTAAGAAAACGTCAAAAATTTTTATTATGGATATTTTTTTATTCAATCAAGAATTTTGAGGATGTATCTAGTGGATTAATTAATTGATACACCCCGTATAAAGAAGGAAAGTGGTATTTAACGGACTAAACAATCTGAACAAGGTAGATTTCCGATATTGTGGTCAGAATTTTGTGACCGGTTAGTACACCGCGGCCATATGCCGCATGTGTCCGCCATATTTATCGATGGTCGCCGGATTCGATATGGAATACGAGAGACGCAAAACCGCTAAAGAGACTCCATCATGACAAAGTTATCGCCGTTTCGTAAGTGGCGCGAATTGCGCCTTCGTTTCGTTATGGATGGCCGCAATTCTCTGCTCTAGATGCTCCACCGATAACGCTTGATTTATCCATTTTCTCCCGGTCGCAAGCCTTTTGTTATCCTTTTTTTACCCCAACCGCAATTCGAGAAAGATGCCGCCATCGTTCGTGTGAAAAACCGTCGCTCCCGACTGGGGAAATAAATGTTACGGCGTTCCGTAGCATCTGGGGATTACAGGGGATTGAAGCTTTTTATTTTTTGCACACGCAACGCGACATCGTTCAAACGAGAATTCCGTATCGATGTGATTTTTCGACTGTTTCAGATTTTAGTCGATTTACAAGCTACACCGCGCTCGCTCTTTTTTCTCAAACAATTCTATTTCCATTAGGTTGTGTCTTGTGAAATTGATTTTCAGATATTTAATTTATTTGCTTGAAAAATTACTTTTCAAAATTTATTTGTAATAGTGTCTGAGTAATTATGTTAAACGAGTATTTTGTATTTGACAGTTTCTTTGGGAAGGAGTGATATTTCAAATGTTTTGAAAAAGTTATTGCATATTTTGTTTTTGCAGAATACAAGAATTTGTAGTATTCACATTTGCAACAATATAAGAAAGCCTGATGATCTGATGACAAATAATTATGTGAAATTATACCTATGTTAAATGAATTCGTATTGCAAGGTTTAATGAGAATATCTATTAAAATAGTATCGTTATTAAGAATTAATATTACATTTTGAAACACTTAATTTGTAATTTTTTAAATTATATTATTTATTTCTGTTTTTGATATGTTTCATTGTTCCACACAGTCGTCTGCGCATGCGCGCTCTGAATATGGTCTGCGCATGCGTTCACTGGTCTGCGCAGACGCAGATGCTTCTCAATGCGCATACCTACTTTATCAAATCTAAGATCAACTCTTTTGATTCAGAAAATCAATTCACCCTAATGATAAACAAATCTTTTTCTTAAACGAAGTATTAAGTATTTAATACAATTCCAAGCAATTTTATCTTCCATATCCACGATAATAATACGAGACTTAACGATAGAAACTTGTAATATTAAATTTATAAATTTTATTGGAATTTTAGCGAGTGCCTTCAGCTTAACATTTGGGTTATGACATGGAATCTCAGGTATTCTAATAATAACCTTGTACTGACACAATTCCATTAAGTTTGAAGAAAATGAAGTACAGAACTTTCTCGGAACACAGCTCGGATCTGACAATGTTTATAGAAATTAGTACACATTTAGCTTTCTTGAGTAATTTTTTATGAACTTTCTGAAATTTAACATGCTTGCTCAGACTAGAAGATATTTATAGGTGGTGTTATATTAGAGGAGGTCTCGTATTGAGGGAGGTCTCATATTAAGAGTGGTCTCATATTAAAAATTCTTATATTAGAGAAGGTTTATGAGAGTAGATTTTGTATAGAAATTTTTTAGAAGAGGTTTCATATTAGAAATGGTTCAATATTAGGACAGACCTCATTTTCAGAGAGGTCTCATATTAGGAAAAGTCTCATAATAGAACAGGTCTCGTATTAGTAGAAGTCTGATATTAGAAGACGTCTTATACAAGTAAAGATTTCATATTAAGGACCAATATAAGAAGGTGTAATGTCAGAAGAAACCTCATACTAAAACGGGTCACACATCACAACACGCCTATAAAAGACCTCATACTAGTATCCATACATATCTAAACATAACTCAATGACATCAGGTAGTAAAAAGTAAACCATACAATTAAACAGAACATTACTATTAAGATCTCAGAAATAACCTTAAAATGACGTTCATTCTGTTGGTATGATTACAAACGGAATAAACTCGGTAATGGTAATGTTATGTGGTATAACCAATATGCCATCCACATAATTTTCTCTCCGAATGAAATAAGGCTTTTTGCTCCAATTAAGCGTACAATTTAGCCGGCGCGATGTTCTTTTCGGAACGAGTAGGTAGCATTAACCGACGGGAGGGCACAGTCGGGGCTGCATAATTTATAAACGAATAGCATCCACACTCATATCCACGGACGTCCGGTTTCCTCTGGCAAACCTCATTATCCGCTGCGCGACCCGGAATCGGTTTCATTGATCGACGTCGTACGGTTCATTAGGAACACGGTAGCTGACGACGTAACCGAACGAAACCGTCGAAACGACGAAATAAGAGCACGGCTCTGATCCAGTCCGGTCGAATGAAAGGTGGAAAAAGTGGGGGATGAGGGAAATGAAAAGCGTCGCGAGCACTTCGAAAGGAAGGGGGTTCGGAAGAGATCCGAACGAAAGGCCCCTCTTTATCTCGAGTCTTTCGATACTCGGGAACGAATCGAGCTTCGAACGATTCTTCATTTTCTTCTCTTTTGGCTTTTGTACCGACCGGGCTGGCTGCTCTCGTTAATTAGAGCTGTTTCCTCGCGCGATACAGTTCGGCCAATCCCCGTTTCGACCCCCTTTTTTCTTTTCCGCCACCCTTTTCTACTCTTTTCCACGCCTGAAAACAATGCTTTCGTGGCTGCGCTTCGAGAGATACCGCGCATTGTTCCCAAAAGGATTTCAGGTGTTCAGGAAGTTGCTCGGATGCGGATCATGGATTCGCCAAGAGCTGCCTGTGAAATCTGCCACGCGAAACCCCTCGCGGTCATGTAACGAAATTGTTAACCGTTCGCGACGAATAATGCGAACGGCTTGTCACGCGATTCCGCTCGTTCCATCGCTTTTTGATACTGGTATGTGATGAACGTGTTCCCTCCATGGGGATTTCTACAATAAACAGCAAATCGGAATTCTCTAGGGATGTATGATTATCAAGGGACATACCCAATCGAGTTTTGCTAATTTCGCAATTTTGGGATGAATTGAGGTTACGAATTTGGAAGCTTGATTTATTACGAGCATGGTCATTTATTTGGAGATTCATAAATTTACGAGAGTAGAGTTAGAGTCGTATGTAGAGTCATATTTGGGAAATAGATTTGGGGATTTAGAGATTTGAAGATCTAGAAATTTGTGAATGTAGAAATTTAAAGTCATATGTATTTGGACAACTAGCGATCTTGGAATTTTCGAATATGTGAATCTAGGGACTTGAAGGTCTATGAATTTGAACCTATATTATTTTGTATGTAGATCTAGGGACTTGAGGATCTAGAGACTTGCAAACGTAGAAATTTGTAGTCATTTGCCTAACTTAAGATTTGGGAAATATCAGATTAGAAAATCTAAGGATTTAGAATTTAGAAATAGGGATCTAGAATTTTGAAGCTAATTTTGCAGATCTAGGGATTTAGAGATATAGCAATTTGGAAATTTATGAATTTGAAAAGTGTAAAATTTACAAATTTAAATATTTAAACATTTTAAAGCATAATCTGAGCAAAAGTTTACAAGAATTCTTAAATGATGAAAATTTAATAATTTCAGTTTTGTGTTTGGAAACTGTCATTAAAAATCGTTTAATTAGAACATCTGAATCAATATGTAGAAACCTATAATCTATAAAGGAATTTGGGAAATTGAAAATTTTGTTTGAATTCAAAAATTTGAATTCTTGAAAATTAAAAAATGTTTAAATTTAAAAATTGAGGAAATTGGAAATTTGTACTTTTCAAAATTTGAAAATTTTAATTCTTGGCAATTTAATAATGCATAATTATAAAAATGTGTAGATCTAAAGATGGCAATTTAATTTCTCAACAAATACCTTTTACAAACAGTGTATTTAAGATGTATTCTATGTTTTTATGATAAATTTTCTTTTTAACCTTAATTTTAAATTTCTATATGTATTCCGTTAACAAATGCATAATTATTCATCACAAAAACTGTATTTATCAATTACTAATACTCAGATTATTAAAGAAGATAATATGAAACTATTAATTAACACTATACTCAACCTTTACATTTAAAAAATTCATAGAAAACAATTGAAACACTTTAACAGTGCTATTATCATATTAACATCGTTTATTTTCATCCCTTAATAACGTGTAACATTTACAAACCGCATGCAGTATTCTCCAGTCGCATTTTTCAAGATGAAAGATCTGCGTTTACAAAAATGCGAATAGATTTAGTCGGAGGAAGGAAGTATAGAACATGCAACCGTCCGGCAAATTAATATCTTTTTTTCACCGGAATTGCTCCGATGGAATAACGAAAATGTAATTTCTGGGCTTGAAGTATGAACAATAAATAACGATAAGAACAGAATTATAACGTCCTGGTAAATTTGAATGAGAAATTATAAGTAGTTTGTCCCTGTCCTTTTTACATGTAATTACAATTGGAGTGTTGCTTACGAAATATTACAGCTTTACTTCTCATGACACTTTTATTGCATGAAATTATATAACCGTAATCGTTGAATTTATTCTTTCGGCAAATTACAACCGATCTCCGCTCTCTTGTAAATGTGCAGGATATTCTAACCTAGATTCATTTTAGAACGTGGGATAATATTTCTGATCGAAGTGGCACATAACCTATATAATAAAATTTGATTAGTTTTATTACGTTTATAAGTATCGAATTTTATGACCAGTTTTTGTAGGACAGAAATATTTGAGACGGATAGAGATTATTTTTATTTAAAATTGATTCAGTCAGTAATTAAGTTTCGATGGAAGAGCTTCCGGTGTCAAATGGTTGACAGTTATAAGACAGGTTTTGTTACATTTCGTCTGGAATAAAATAGAAAGTTATTATTTAAAATATTGATTTTCTATTCATGTACTATTTTAATTTTGTGAATAATATAAAAATAACTGCATCTTTTTAATTTCATTTGTAATACATTTTTTTATTATTTGATAATTCGTGTAAGAGACAAATAATTTTATGTAGAATATAATAAGTCTTATTTCATTAAACTTTTTTTCCTGACATTTTCAATTTTAAAAAATGTATTTTTATACTTACACAAAAATCTACTAATAAGAAAATAAACATATATAAATGCCAAATTTTTAAAGGAAAATGATATAATAATTCAAATTTCTAACATTTCAAAAAGACAACAATAATTGCAATTATTGAGCATAAAAGATGTTTTTAATAACTCTTTTGATTACGAAAGTCATTCATTTACGTCTACAGAAATAGGAGAATTTTATAATTACAAATGCACAACAAACGACAGATTAATTATAAAATTTGATATTCATTAATGTTTGACAATATGCAGAAATTTCTTGGTACATTATTTTATATAATGCATTCGCAGTAAAATTCAACGACGGTTTATTATAAAATTTGATATGCATTAATGTTTGACGACATACAGAAATGGTACATTATTTTACATAGCATATTTGCAAGAAAACTCAATGACAGGTTAATTATAAAATTTAATAATGTAAATTGAATTGTATTATCTTAAATTGTCATTTTGCCTAATGTAATGTTGGAAACTGAATTATACTATTTTATGAAGTCTGGATTATATTATTTTATTATTTTATATTTTAATAAATTTTATTTTCTCGATTTGCAATGCAGTTCATACAGAATGGAAAAAATTAAAACGAAACACAAATTCACTCACTGGATCATTTAAGATGTGTATACATTGTGTAAAATACGCAATATAACAATTTTATTGTGCAAAACTATTCTCAATATCAAAAACGAAATATGAAAGAAAATTTTTTAAGCATAACTTCAAATATTTACCAAACAAAATTTTAATAAAAATTACGTTTTGATCTTATGTTCTCTTTTTTCGCCACCACGATATTTTATAATTATAATTGAAAATTAATTTGTTTCTGTTATTACATTGATAATTAAATATTTTGTATTAATTTTAGCAAATTGTAATGATTCATCAAACGTTAAGAAATATATAACATACATGTATTTGTTAATTATTATATCATTTAATGAGTTACGTATAAGAAGTACATCAAATCTATAACAATATTTGCTAACACCTAAATTTTCAATATTACTCAACTACGAAAGAAAACTTAATAACATTATACTTCACGAAGCACAAAAATTCGCGATACATTATTTCATCCAGAAAATTTGCAACAGAATTCGGCAAAAATTTCAAATAATTTCGTTTATTCCAGCAGAAGCAAAGAATAAAATTGAATGAAAATACGAAACCGATGTCGATTTCGTAGCGAAAACTTTATTTGGAGGATTTTCCGAAAGACGGGATTCTCCCTAATTATCAAACGACAACAATGCTTGTTGGTCGCGTTTCCTTTTCCCCGGTTTCCCTGGAACTAAAGCTACACCAGGAGAAAAGAGACGAGAACCGGGGATCCACGATAATTTTCGTGGCACGGAACAATGTGCAGAAGCACGAAAGTAAAATAGTTTGAACGCGGAGCCTGCAAACGATTTCTGGACTCGAACAAAATGGCGGCGCTCTTTACT
The DNA here is from genome assembly GCA_945859555.1 of Megachile ligniseca. Classification (NCBI taxonomy): domain Eukaryota; kingdom Metazoa; phylum Arthropoda; class Insecta; order Hymenoptera; family Megachilidae; genus Megachile; species Megachile ligniseca. The sequence goes on from OX243792.1 coordinate 7,651,761, forward strand.
GCGCGGGAACGCGATAGCTTTTATTTGGGCAAGAATTTTCGGGCAGTGTTCCAGTATCAGTGGAAAAACGGATGATATTGTGGAAGCAACGAAACACCTGGTAAACGTTACGGGCCATTTAACCTTTTACTGCCCATTTACCCCTTTCCTGCGGATTCAATATTTCTTACGTGGCGGTATGAGAGAAATCTGAGCGCGAATAGCATCGTGCTAACATTGTAATTACCTTATGATTACCTCCGTCTTAATTGCATGCTAATTACGTGACGACGATTGCCGCCCGACAATTTTAACCCAGATGTGCCCGAATGTTTCGTTCTTTTTCTAATGTCGTTGGAACTGCACGCGAAGTTCGAATGACTGGTATTAATTAAATTTTCGTACAATCGTCTTTTAGGGGAGGATGACAGACATATCTGGGTTAAATGCCGCTTAATTACCGCCGGTGGAAAAGTACTCGAACGACTGCGAATGGTTCATTTGCGATGTATTCTGATGGCACTATCTTGTTGAACACGAGTCTCGTTAAGGAATGGGAAGAAACGGACGGAATAAATGAAAGTCGATTTCTAGGAATTTTGGAGCTGCCTCGAGTGTAGAGCTTTGAATCGAGGGTTCTCAATCCTTTTAGTCGGTTTCTACGAATTTTCAAGCTGCTCGTGCGATTCTCTGAGTCAGCGGTTCTCACTATTTCTATAAGTATGTATTATCTAATTATATTATCCTAAAGTTGAGGTACAGGAATTTATTACAATTTCTTCTATCTTAAAATTGAAATATATCAATTTATTAAAATTACTTATATCTTAAAACTGTGATATGGGAATTTATAAAACTTTCTCATTTCTTAAAATTAAGAATATTCTGGTTTAAACCTCGAGTCAACGTAGTTATATTTATTTTGAAGATAGTTCTCTGTGAAGTGTTTGTTAACAAATATTATTACATTTTTTTGTAAAATATTATCTTCAAAGTATTTTTTAACGTTTGATAAATAAAACGTGTAAAACTATTTAACAATGTGTTAAAATTAACAAACAACGTGTAATTAACAGTACACTAACAGGAACACATTAATTTTCATTTATGTAATTATAAAACATCATGACATTTAAAAAAGGATACTTTTATTTTAGACAATAAAATTGTTATATTAGTGTATTTAGTAAGGTTTTGTTTAATTTGATGTGGTAGATTTTGTCTTTCCATTTTATATGGAAAATCTTGAATAATGTAATATAATACAATAAATCTTGCACTTTGAGTTGTGGTTAAAATATAAAATCATAAAATAATTCAGTTCGCAACATTACATTGTTTAAAATGATAATATAAAACAATGTAATTCAGTATGCAATGTTATAATATTGATATTGTATTACATTACCACCGTGGCTTACATTTCAATTCATAAATAACAATAATACAGGACCGAACCTACAAAATTGAACGCAGCCAAATATTTTTATAAACAGAAAATTTACAAAAAAAGTTTTAGAAATATTACAAATTATATAGCATTTAAAACAGTAATTTTCAGAACAGTTAGAAAATATTTCATCAACCCATAAAATTCAGTTTTTACAATAAAAAAATACAGGACTTAACCTATAAAATGAATGACAACATTTTTTGTAGGTAGATAAAAAGTCAAATGAAAAGTTCAGGAAAAATAAGTTACAAATTGTATAATGGTTAAAACAGTGATTCATACAATAGTGAAGAAAAATTTCATCAGAATTATAATGTAATTGCAGTAGTAATTATATAATACATTCCCATCATAGTAATTACTAGTATTATTATGTATGACTATTTTAATAATTACTACTAGTATTGTAGTACTTCATAGTATTATTATTATAATTTTACATTACCATGATAATTACTATTACTATTAGAGTAGTTGTTATATGTATATATATGTACATAAATAATATTATACATAAATATATAATTCCTATTATAATACAGCAGTAATATGACATAGTATTACCTCACAATAATTACATAAATTTTACAATTTCATAATACAGTAATTATACCCTATGGAGACTATTAGAGTAGTTATTATATGTACATAAATATACATATTACAATACCAGTAATATGACATAGTAATATCTCACAATAATTACAGTAACTATATAATTACATAATACAGTAATTACATCCCAAGAAGCCTAGTAGTAACATCAGTACCAAAGCAATTAATCACAACAAAATTTAAGTCATAAATCACAATTCCATTTCAAGTTGAATATTCCTTAGTTCAACAGAACAATTCAGTAAGTATGCTTCCATATCTACAATACATTTCCAGCAAAGTCCACAATTATCATTTATTCACAGCCTCGAAATTATAAGATCCGTTTCCCATGATTCGCTATCGTTCACCACCTTTGAGCCGGTTCCATCCGGCCGATTGCAAATTTAGCGAGACTATGGGCACAATCGAAATGGCCCCACTCTGAAGTATCGATCCGATCGAGATAGTTATCCCCGGTTGACCGAGCGTGCGAGGCCTTACAGCAAGCGAAATAAGCCCGGCGTGGCTTATTATGCGTCCATGGTCAATAATAATCCGCATACTGGCCCTTGTCAAACGCAGCCTCCGCAAGAACGCCGTTACAAGTGTACGAGTTTCTGGACAACAGCACTGCGGTCGCTCATACGGCGACGCGTGGCGCCACCCGTTAACCGACCGAGAAACTTTTGTCCGCTCGTCGACTCGATGGAACGAGGTTAAGATAGCCGCGCCTGTTGCTTTGTTTTCGTGCGACTACGTTTGTTGGAGTAACAACAGTTTTTCTCGAGCACCCATATCGCATTCAAAGACAGCACGAGGCCTCGAGACGAGAGTAAAAGGGGAAAAGTGGCGAGGATGAAAGCCGCGTTAAACTCCCTAGCTTTGTTGGCATTCTCCAAAGATTCTTACGTAACTACTTTCTCCGTGATCGCGGGTAATAGGGGACTTCGGATCCTTTTTCTTTCGCACGGTTATTTGTATCGCTTCTATTATTGTTATTACCACCGAGTACGTGGGCGAAAGGGGAAGCTGGCCTGGGGCTACGTTTTCGGAGTTAGAGTAATGGAGAAGTTTTAATAATTGTGTTATTGGTGGTTAATGATTGATTACGAATTTGGAGAACTAGAAATTTGGGAATTGGAGGTTTGGGAGACTTGAGGTTGTTTAGGAATAAGATTTGGACGTTGGTATTTGCATGTTAAACGATTTGGGGATTTGAAAATTTGAGAAATTAGTTCATGAGGAATTTGGTAATTGGTTGTTTAGGAATTTGAAGATTTGGTCATTGGTATTTGGATACTAAGTAATTTGGGGATTTAGAAAATTAACAAATTAGTTGTGCAAGAATTTGGATATCGGATGGTTAGGAATTTGGAAATTAAATAATTTTGGGATGTAGGAGTTAGCTGGTTAGGGAATTTGGATATTTGGTAATTTGAGGATTTGAAAGTTGGTAATCAAGGAGTATGTATATGGAAAAGTGGTAATTTAGAATTTTGAACATTTGGAAATTGGTAACTTAGGTATTTGAGAATTTGAAAATTGTTAATTTAAGAATTTAAATATTTGAGAACTGGTGATCAAGGAATTTGAATATTTGAAAATTGGAAATTGAGAAACTTGCATATTTGAAGTTTTGTTGTGTGTAATTTAGGAATTTGAACATTTAGAAAGTAGTAATTTATTTATTGGAATATTTGAAAATTGGTAATTCAGAATTTGAATATTTGACAATTGGCAATTTAAAAATTTAAGAACACAAAATTTGTAAATGTAAGAGTTTTAGCTTTTGGAAACTAAACAATTTTTACTTTTGGAATGTTGAGAATTTGGGAATTTGGAAATTTGTATGTTTACAAAGTTAAACTTTTAAAGTTGTAAATATGACAATTTGCTAATTCATAAATTAATGAAATTAAAAAGTTGTAAATTTGAAAATGTCTAGACTTGTAAGTTTCTTTTTGAAAATTTGAAAATTAAAAAATTTGAAAACATGAAAACTTAAAAATTTAGGAACTTAAGAACTTAAAAACTTGAGAACTTAACACTTTAAAACCTTAACAACACAACAACTTGAGCACTTGAACACTTGAACATTTGAATACGTGAACACTTGTACACTTGACACTCGAGTACTTGTAAAGTTGAAACTTAAAAAACTTACAAACTTAAAACCTAAAACCTAGAAAGTTCTCGAATTATACATTTTCGCGTGAAAATTGTGGCAGAGAAATATTACAACGGAAAGCACATGGCTAGAAAGAAAATATTATCGCAGAAGACTTTTAGTATCCACATGTTGCGGTATGTGCTTATTTAAAAAACATCTTGACCAGATAGATGTTCGCATTTTTTCATTTCAGCCATACAGGATGTTCCATAATAAGTTTCAGAAAGCAAATGTGTGTCACCATCGTTTATAACCTTATAAAGCATACGCTGGACCGTAATCGTTTACCTGCGCCACCGCAGTTTTATTCTACCATTAACGGAAGCATGAACATGCGTGTCAAAATGAGTAATCTTACGAGGAAAGGAAATGTGTATATCGAGTGCTTTTTTAGAGGAAAAGTCTATAGTTAATGTTTTAGTGGGTTTCGTAAAAGACGTATAGAGTTGCAAGTACTCTAAAAGGATAAAAATTTATTTACTCGTATGCGACTTAGAATTATTAAACACTTTTTCACGTTATTTGCATCTTCCCGATTATTTTTCACAGAATTTTTAACAAGTCTATCGCGTACGTGACTATTCGAGGCTCTGATGACAGCTACGTCATTGAAACTGCAGGAAATTTGAGGTTATATAATTTGGGAAATTTGAGACAATGAAATTTAAGAATTTTTAAATTTGAAGGTTTGTGATTTTGGAAATTGAAAATGTGGAAATTTAATGATTTGATAGTGTCAAAAATTGACAATTTAATTTTTTAGAAATTGAAAAAATCAGGGATTTGAAATTTTTTAATGTGGGGAATTTGAGGTTAGGAAATTTGGGAAATTTTAGATAATAAAATTTAAGAATTTTGAAATTTGAAGGTTTGTAATTGTGGAAATTTGAATATGTGGAAATTTAATGATTTGACAGTGACAGAAATTTAATCATTCAACAATTTTAAATATCAGATATTTAGAAATTTTAAACTGCATAAAATACAAAATTTAAAAACCTGTGAATTTATTATACAATTACAATTTTTTATTATTATAATTATTACTACAATTATTAACTACTACTATTATTATTTGTTATTATTAAATAATTATAATTTGTCATTATTAAATAATTATAATTTTCACTTTGCAACAAATCAATTAAACACGAAAATAGCATAAAATCGAAACAAGATATCGTAAATACATTTAATAAATGTATGCACAATTAATCAATCGGCTTCGTTTGCGAAATTAATTAAGGAAAATTACCAGTGAGATTGACGTAATTAGCATTGATCAAAAGAGAAAAACAAACCGAAGAGTCGTGTCGCGATCACATGACGCGCTCTTTTAATCGTTAAAATTTACTCGATTGCACTTTGCAATTAAATCGCGCTTGTTCCAGGACGTTTCGACGAGCGCATCGATTTATAAACGAATTAATCGATGACATCGACAACACGGAATTAAACGGCGATTTTATTACTATGTCGGTTCCGCTTTCTGGTACGCGTAAATGAAATTTGTTAAACTTCCCGAACGATTTGTTACGAGTTTTCGTAATAAATTAAATTAATGTTTTAAATCGGCCATTTACGCGTGGGCTTTGTATAATCAATTGCTTAAAATTAACACGTTATCCGGTATAAAATAATACATTTCCGGTTTTTTCTTGTGTACTGTAGTCACTGTAAGGTTTACTTTTATATTAAATTACATGAATCATTTATTTATATTTTATATTTTTTAATTACTTTTGTGGGTTTTTGTCAATTTTTTGGGGTTTGAAAATTTGGTAATTTGCAAATTTGGAAATATAAGAATTCTGAGATTTGGGTAATTTTAAAGTTTGAAATTTGGAAACGTGAAAATGTACAACCCTGGAAGTATAAATATTTGAAAATTTAGAATTTTGAGAGTGAAAATTGCAGGTTATAATTTTACTAATATATAGTGAAGTATAAATAATACAGTTTTACTAATATGTGTATAGTAAAATATAAATAATATATTTTATTAATACATACTAAAATATAAGTAATTACTTTTACCAATACATATTACAAATAACATATCAATTTTACTAATGTATACTAAAGTATTAATAATATACCAATTTTACTACTGCATAAAAATATAAATAATATATTGCTTTTACTAATAGATCACATTATTTCTCCTCAAATAAATTTTTTGTACAGAAAAACTGTATTTAACATTATCATAAATAAAAGTTCTACAATATTTTTTTTCTTTAATTGATTAAATCACGGAATATATAAAGCTTCCAAAAAAGCACTCCGCATATTGATTAGCAATTCGTAAATTTTTTGTCCGAGAAATATGCATCGATTTTAACACGTACAAGTACACAGGCAAATATTTATGTAGAGTGACCCAAATCTCTTTGAAGCACTTCTGTTTACAATACATTTCATGGCGAAATTAGTTCACGCTCGATACAAAATTCGCGAATTGAATCGGACTCGATGATCGCCGAGCGGAAATGCAAATCGTGGCAGATTTAACGGACAGCTTTCGACAAACTATACATAATGACAAAAGTAGTGAATATCGCGATACGAGCACCGTGAATTTCGACTCTGCTCAAAGCAGAAACTAGCCTGAAAATGGCAGAGCATTGTTTGGGGCCTGAACACAACCGGCATAATGGAAACCCATTAAATGCACCGGTATCGTTGACTTTCAAATTACACGTTCTCCATCGAAGATCTCATTTTCAAACTATATTCGTTGTAAGCACGAGAAGCATCGAGATATCTGGTACAACCGCTATTGTTAGGGTTTATAAATGAACAAACATAACCACCTAAATCGTTGTTGAAACGTCTTCACTACGCACTTAGCTATTAACATGGCACAGAACAGGTTATATGCACGAGGTTTTCAGAACAACACAATTAAATTTAAAATAGAACATCACTTGAAATTTTACAAAACAATCTGTCAGCTTTACTTGCTTCACTTTCACCGGTTTTCTACTTCCTCGCACGCTGAGTACTCTCCCGGAAGTGACGTACTTTTAGAGACTCACGGTTACCAACTTTGTACAAAATTAAGTGCTACCAACAATTATTATTACACAAAGGAATAATATATATATATTGTTTCGCAGTTTTTCACAGATTATTGATAATGTAACAAAGATGTATTTTATTTTTATAAGCCTGTACGATAGATGATAGTGTGAAGTGTGTAACGGATTTTTGAAATGCGCGCCAAAACGTCGGTTGAATATAACCTATTGACTATATAGTTCTTCGTGCAAAATGAAAGGAGCATTTTGAGTAACCTAACCAAGAAAGTAAACTGAACTAAACTATACTGTAAACTAAAGTAACACAGTGAATAAAAACTGAATTACAATAACAACGTATAATAATTAAAATCATTGGTTTCTTTTTCTCTATAACTATCATTATTTTTCTAATATTTGAATTTCCCGCGCATAATGCATTTCTATAAATACGTCTATTTCTTGTCTTATAACATCCTATCTCTATATTGTCATTACATCCTCATCATATTATAACAATTTATAATATTATATATTTCTCAAAGCAATTTTACGATTATACCGGTTTACCTCTCATTCAGCAAACTCTAATAAGACCAATAAAATTAGGAATGAATTGTTAATTATTTGGTCGGTGAAAGTTGTTTGTTACATCAAACGCAGACACGAGTCGCTTCTAAAGTCGAGAAGCGATTATTTAATTCTGACAAAGACCGGCAAGGAAACGTCCGACAAATTTTAATCCCTCCAGTTCCGTGAAAAGTAGCCGGGAAAAGGAAGGAGGGAATCGCGAATGCGGCCAGCCAGAATACGCTTAATTTTCCAGATTTATCAGAGCATGATAAGAAATCGAGTTAACGCTTTCTAAGCTTCTAGCAGGGATCCGACGCGATTAAATATTTGGGAGAATTTTCGACCGTCTGCTTTCTGCGTCCTGTTAGTCGTGTTTTATATATAGAAAGACTGTAGCTGGCCACTTCAAAGAGGAGCAGACGCGTTCGAGAACTCTCGATCTAACTAGTCTGGTAAATTTTAAATGGGTCTTTAATAATTTTTCGTTATGACCGTACACACACAGCAAACTGTTGTTTATCGTACTCACGATTTATCGTTTAATCATTGCAGTAGGTCACGTTTTTGTTAGTCCACAATGTAGGACTTGAGAATTTACGAGTACTTGATTGTGGTACTTTTGAAAGTTGGAGCAGTTGAAGTTTGAGGATTTACGGTGTTGGAATATTGGCATTTTTTATATTTTTTAAGGGGAGGTTGACGTTTTGGGACTTTGGATATTTGGAATTTTAGAATTTTTTAATGTAGGAATTTAGGAATTTTTGCGTAGTCTTGGAATAATGAAATACCGAAATTTTAGGACATTGGAATTTTAGAATTATCGAACTTCTAAAATTTTTAATTTCGGAATAAAGGAACTAGAATTTTTTAGTTCTCAAATTTTTTAATTTTGGAAGTTTGACCTTTGGAGTTTTGCATTATTGGAATTTTTTGATATTTCGAAATTTCAAATTACGTAATTTTTCCATTTTTGGTATTTTGGAATTTTGGGATTTTGGTACTTTGGGACCCCGAAATTTTGGTCTTTTGAAATTTTAGTATTCTGGAATTTTTGAATTTTAGTACCCTGGAATTCTGGAATTTTAGAGTTGAAATTCTGGAAATGTTGAATTCTGTAATTAAATAGTTTTGGAATTCTGGCATTCTGAAATTTGGAATTCTGGAATTTTGGAATTTTGGAATTCTGAAATTCTGGAATTTTGGAATTCTGGTATTTTTGAATTTTTGAATTTTGTTATTTTGGAATTCTGGAATACTGGAATTTTGGAATTCTAGAATTTTGAAATATTGAAATATTGAAATATTAAAATTTTAAAATATTTTTCATATTTATCTAAAGTTCCTTTTCATTTTTCTTTTTTTAATTTTTGTTATGGTAAACAATTACATCAACTTTTATTGTATTTTCTCCCTTAAATTGTAAATATACACTTTGTAACATCAATAAAAATATAGTAACTTAAAATAGTAGAATATAATAATAACAAACTGGTAGAACATACTAATTTAACATAATAATAATGCTAAAATGGTAAAATATAATAATTTAATAAAAAATAACAAAAATTCAAAGAACCTACATTTTCTTTACAAAATTAACTATATCAATGTACAGTCCCTGGCCATCGGATTAGGACCACATACAAAAATGTCACTTTTATGGCTGTAATTATGTCATTATATGGAAAATTGTCTTGGGTCATGCAAATTATTACTAAATACGTTGATAACGATATATACATAGCAATTTGTTACTATCGTGATAATAAATTGTGTGGGTGATAAGCGATTAAGGGTTGTGCGAGCGTTCGACTCGAGTATCGATAGCGTCAGGTGAAATTTGAATGCCATAGAAAATGTCTGCCTACTAAAAAGACTAGTTTACAACTCTCCAATTACATTATCTGAGTTGAAAAAAATTACAGATATTTGGGAAAATAATGAAGATATAAAGCATATGATCAATGTATACGGTGCATGTCGCTGTGACCAAAGCAAAGGAAATACAAGATATTAACATGTGTTAATGTACAGTAGTAATCATGGTAGCTAATAAATTACATCATTACAATTTGAACAGGGCAATTTTACGGAAAACGTGAAAAATTCTACAAATTTATAGTGGTAATGCTATAGCCAGAGAAAATCGCTGATTTATACGATCAAGTTTAATAATTTTATTACTCCCTGCATGTAAATCTATCAGGGCTTACAAACGCATATATGGAAAGCGTATCTTTTAAACATTAAACGATCCCTATTTATCTATTTTTCGTCGGAGAATGAATATTTTATTTAAACAAAGAGCGCACACGCGTACACCATCATTCTCCATTTAAATGCAAATGAAAATCCAACGTGAGCTCGTCGGAGCAAATAAATTTAATTCAAAATCAATAAGTTTCCGCGTACTTTTTAAAACACGACAAAAATAGATATCATACTTTCTGTACCAAATGAAAGATGCAAATTGGATCTGTCACCAAATGTCTGAGCTGTTTATAAAATAATCACGTCCGATGATATCTGTATTATCAATCTTTAATTGACGAGTAGCCAGGTCACAGGTGATTTCACGTGTCTGCACGTAAAACGGTTTGTTATCTCGTTTCGGAGATAGCGAACGAAATAATCAAGAACCTTTCGATTCGAAGGAAATTTATGACATCGACACAGGTAATTTTTTCCCTACGTTCGACTCTAGAAACATTTAACACCCCCGATTAAATTGGCATTTTTTCAAACGTTGACAGGTTCAAAAATTACACATCGGCGCACGACGGCGTATGAAGTATTGTTTTTAATTAACAAACTTTGCCACCAAGCTCGTTTAAATTATTCGTGGGAAATGCGAGGCTGGCATATATTGAAAAAAATTTGACGAAGATGTATGTGTATGAACTCATACTGAAACGCAGGCATCACGGTTTTTTTTGCGGATAATTGACATAACTGATTTTGATACTGTACAATGGTCGTTTCTAATTTATTAAATATCGCTTCGTTTATGAATTATTTAAACGGTTGAAAAATAAGTACGAAATCCATGAAAAATACAATGTACTAATAAATTTTTAATCATTTGTTTAAGAGGAAATTTTTGATAATTTTTAGTTTAATTGTTTTTCGTATTAATTTAATATTATCTCTATTTTTGTATATACAATTAGGGTGGTTCCTAAAGGATGGTACCTGGATTAAAGTACAGAAGTAATATAACAATTGTTTATATTTCTATTACTGATTAATAAATAATTAATAGCGTTTAAAATCTTCTGAAGTCACAGCAATATGTCAAAGTCAATTTCATTGATGGTGCATTAATTAAAAATTATTTTTAGGACAAGATATGAGAGACATTAGTAGGGAATTAGGAAACTAGGAAACTAGCAAGCTAAGAAATTAGGAAATTAGGAAACTATGAAACTAGCAAATCAGAAAATTAGAAAATAAGGCAACTAGCAAGCTAGAAAATTAGAAAATTAGGAAAATAGCAAATTAGGAAATTAACAAATTAAGAAACTAGGAAACTAGGAAATTAGAAAACTAGCAAGCTAGGATATTAGGAAACTAGGAAACTAGCAAGCTAGGAAATTAGGAAATTAGAAAACTAACAAATAGAGAAATTAGAAAATTAGGAAACCAGCAAGTTAGGAAATTAGGAAATTAGGAAACTATGAAACTAGCAAATCAGAAAATTAGAAAACAAGGAAAATAGCAAGCTAGAAAATTAGAAAATTTATTACTTTAAATAACATCCACCAAAAATTTATCAATATAAATAACAATATTCACTAAAGATCCTTCACACATCAAAATTGTCATAAAAACATCTTAACATTCCCTAAAATATTCCTTTTGAAAAACCCTGCAAACAAGAAAGTACTAGTAGAACACTCAAGTTTCCAAACAAGTCTAACATTATTAATCTTTCAGCGATTTCGTGCTCAACTCTGACCCAGAGCCATAATTTCATTCATCCTCGATCAGTTTCATTTAAACGTTTTAACGATCATAATGGTTACACGTAATAAAAAAATTGATGAAGAATTATTATTACTCTGTTAGTAGAAGACTACCCTATTAAAAAGGTTGTGAGGACAAAAATCTACAAATCCGTTGTCGATTATAAATGTCAAGACTTTAATGGCTGTTTATCTTAACAGGGTACTGAAATGGTGAACCATAAATTTCAATGATCAATAAATGTAACCTAAAGAAGTTCTTTCGAATTAATTCTTGAAATTTGAAACTTGTCAAATATCTAGTAATTTGTTATAACTTTATCCCAGATTTTATGAACAGTGATTCAGCAATGTGATTTAATAGTTCAATTTTGTTGTTCTAAAATTAATTACTTTTCACGTAACGTTTTAATTAAAAACTTGACAATTTTCGGAAAATCTTATCGATTACTTTATTCGTACAATGACACTACAATTTTTCACTAAGAATACAAATGAAAAATTTGTCTGATCATTTCTAACAAACGTTAAACTACAAATTGACATAACACGAGTGCTACTTTACGATCAGATTTATATCAGCAAACCGTAGCAGACTTTAGAGGTTCTAAAATCAATCCGCTATAACTGACCAGCAACCATTTTGTATTCAAAATATCGATAAACTGTTTATGCCGTCGTTTTCACGGTACTTTAGGTTTCAAATTGATATAACGCTCGTTATTTTACGATACTTTTATGTCATCAGTGCCACACTTTTAACGTTCGTCTCTTAGTTAACACACCTTGATACATGAAAAGAAGGTAGCTTTAATTAACTAGTTTGCTAGTTTAAAAACGGATTAATTCTCTTCCGTTGTATTTTTAGGTTTCAAATTTATTTAAGTTACATTATATTTGGAGAAAATTGTTGACTATCAGACTTCCTGCTTCGAAATCAGTCATTGTTTTCTTTAATTGCACACTATTCATTTTGTATTAAAAATATCATTGCAACTCTTATGCAGCCTTCTTACACAATCCTTAAGCTTCAAATTCATGTGCTATAAGTATAATTTTATAGTACTTTTATGTCATCAAATTCTGTTACAAGGTGAATGTTCCAAAACCACTCATTTAATACACCTTGGTACATAAATGGTGTATCTTTTATTAACTAACTAGTTTTCCCGAAAAACATTAATAAACAATTTATTTAACTATTCTCGTAAATTACATTCTTATTTACACTTCAAATTTATATGTTATATTTATGAAAACCTGTCAGCAATTTCTATCAGATTCTTTACTTTGATTCTCCTGAGTCACCAGTTCCTTCAACTGGCAGCCATTTTATATTAAAAACATAGTAGCTGTTATACAGTCTTCTTCAAATTCACATAAGTATAATTTTGCACTTTGATTTCCATTTTCAAAATCATCCATAGTACAACAAAATATCAGCTTTTACTTATAGAGCAATCACGTATGCAAACCGCCATGTTGTAATTTGGTTAGTGGTTCCACGGCGCGTATTATTTGTTATTCCTCGTACTCACGAAAAACCTCAGCGTGAATCTTCGAAGCTAGCCACAGGAACCACTTCTGACCCCCTCCTCTTTCTTTGCTTCTGTAAGTTTCATGGCGTTTAGTATAGCCAGGACAGTCATCCGCGATCATCTCGAACGAAACGATCGAACCAGACACGGCCGGAAGTCCTCGGTTTCCATCTGATTAACGCTAAACCTACCGGCGTACGCGCGTTTGTTTCCAAAAATCACCTTGAAAAATTAATGAACGAACGATAGAACATTAATTCTTTATCTTGAAAATCGATACAGATTCCGAGAAAACTTTTATAAGTTTCGATAAGTTGATCATTTTTGGTTTGGTAGGTTTAGTGGGAAATCTTAACCTAACCTCGACGACTCGAGCGTCCTTATTGTTTGAAAGTTTCAAACGCGGTGTCCTGTCGAAACATACCGCCGATAATCGATCGCGATTACCATATAGTACGAGTGTTAACTGTTAACAGTGAGGGTATCGATATCTATGTGGACGACTCTTCTTTGAAGGGGATATCGGGTATTTAACTTTGAAGAATAGAGTTGGTGATAATGTAATTCTGGTTTTGGTGAATCAGGGTACTTGTAAATGTAATATAATCAGGTGTACTGCTCTTCTGATTGTATTTATGTACGATTGGGGTGGATTAGGGTGAATAATCTGGTTTGGATTTTCAGTGGGTGAAAGGGGTTGAAAATTTGATATTTGTGTGTTTTGAAGGTTCTGATCTCATGATTTTTTAAATTTATTTCTGAATTTTTGTACTTCTAAATTTTTGTGTTTTGAAGTTCATTAGTTTCTAAATTTTTTAAATGAATTTTTTAATATTTAGTTATTAATTTGTAAAATTCTAAAATTCTGACACACATTTCTAAATTACCATACGTTTACGTCCCAAAGCTTATAAATTTAAAAATTTAGTAAATTTCTAACATTCCAAATTTTCATATTTCAACATTTTTTAATCTTGCAATTTAATATTTGTATTTTTCTAAATTTAGGTATATATTTAAAACATACTCTATCAATTTTAATACCATATCTCTAATTTAATCTTTTTCTAAAAACATTTCCTTTCATCTTTACAAATACCAAAATATGGGATGGTCGAAACAAATTTCGTCGTTTAACAATATTATGTTACCTTGCAATAATATTTCATTTATTTTAAATGTAAATTAAAAACATCTCATACAACATTATTCCAATATGTACAAATTTTAGTACCAAACGTTATTAATATTTATCAAAAATCAAATAACTGATACTTCACTGATACTTAAATTTACGAATAAATAATACCTCCATGAAATTTTAAAATATCACGATTCAGTTGCAATTATTGAAACGTGTAATGTGTTTATTTACAATCTGACATATTAATTTAACGTCTCTGGTTAAAAATGCGAAATTTAAACTGAGCGAATACAAACAGTCATTCAAATGTAGAAATGATTTATTAATGAAAACCGAATGGAAATTGTATCACCCTTTTTAAATATTAATTACATATCTCTTACACGAGGTTGTTATATCGATTTTGAATACGTATTCAAATGAATTATCTAAATTATTTCTTATTCATGTACTGTTATAAAATGTATACTTATGTGAATATTAATACTATAAATATTATAGTGCAATATTACTAATACAATGAAAATGCAGTAATATAAAATTTGTGAAATGATACTCGAATATAAAAGAATAAAACGGGTGTTTACATATATATTAAAATAATTTCAAACACAAAAATAATAGTCAATATCAATGTTTGAGAGGAGCCATTTTGAACCGTTTGCAGTCATTTTGTTTTAAGATAGCTAACATAACCTCAACTTAACCTCTCTTCATTTTATCTATTGAATTACATAACAATGTTATATCTATAAAAGTGAAATTTTCGTACGTGGTCCTAATTCGATCCAGGGACTGTAATGTTTAGTTACGAGTCCTAATCAAGTTTCTAACGAGTTCCCTATTGAAAGAACGCGGTAACTATTATTAATTGGCTTGTACAAGAATCGATTGAAAATTCAGATTAACGTTACAAGGAAGGATTTGATGTTGCTTAGTTTCGTATCACGTAACTCGAAACTTCCGTAGCGAAGATACATCTATCATCCGGTAAAATTATGCAAACGTCGTTTAGTTGCGGTTGCAGACTGGGCTCGTCATAATTCAGACCAATCGACAAACGGATCGAACATATATCGTTCGATCAATCCGTGAACGAGTAGTGGCCATCGAACAGGATATTATGAGCAATCTATGTCCTAATTGAAATCAAATTGTTGCAATAACAACTGCTGCGGAGCCTTAATCTGTTAGATACGACCGTGAAGGTTAATTTGAAAACACGTCGATTAGTAACTAACATGAATGTACAAAACTAAATTTGTATATATTTAAAATCGGTCTAGAATTTTTTATGAAATATAAAAAAGTTAATATAATCAAGATAAACCTTAGTTAACATGATCTCTAAATATTCTTAATTTCTCCAAAATTTCTTTTAATCTCAAATATCTATTAATACTAGATTTAGAGAACTTGTAAAAATGACAACATTTGTAAATATTTCTTTATTTGTAATTTATATTATAGAATATCAGAATATAAATAGTGTCAAGTAGAAGCTGACCTTTAGAGGACGGGCGGATCTTTTCCGGACATTTTTTATTTTGGAATTAGAATTTATGTACATGTGTTACTTGTAAGAAAAATAGGAGACCCCACTGGAGCCTAAAAATAGATTTCCCGTCTGGTGCGTCAATAAAAATAGAAAACATTCATATGGTTGAGTGTATAAAAAGATATTCATGTTTAGTATTAGACACAGAAAATTAGCCAAATTTTATAGATAAAAAATAGTCAGAAATTGATAAGAAGTACCTTTTGTGAGAAAAATATACATGTACTAAAATAATCATTAAAATTTAATGGACCTCCAAGTTTCTAAAATTCTCAGATTTTTCAAAATTTTTAGACTACTTCCAAAACTCTTAGATTTTCACATTTACAGACATATAAATCCCTAGATTTTCAAATTTCTAGAGATCAAAATTTATAGATTTTCAAGTTTCTAGATTTCTTAGGTCGTTGAATTCCTAGATTCACAAATTCAAAGTTCTCCAAATTTCTAAATTTTCAAATCTCAAAATTTCCAAATTTCTGAATTTCTAAATTTCCAAATCTCTAAATTCCAAAAACTAAATTTTTAAATTTCTATATTTCCAAATATTTAAATTCCCCAATTTTTAATTTTCAAATCCCTAAACTGTCAAATCCCTAGATTACCAAATCCTTAAATTCCCAAATTTATAAATTTCTAAATTTTCATATCTCAAAATTTCCAAATTTATAAATTTATAAATTTCCAAATCTCAAAATTCCTAAATCCCTACATGCTCAAACCTTTAGAAACCTAATTTTCCACATCCCCAAATTCTTAGATTCGCAAAAAGATATATTTCGAACGTATAATACAAGCTTCTCGATATTCGAACAATGCTGTACATGCGAGAAAGTCATTTCGCAAGGAATTCTCGCTCGAATGGATTAATAGTCGACAGGGTTCGTACTTTAAAAATTACCGACTCGACTAATCTCTTAAGTCCGACGTTAAATTTCGCGCCACTCGCGACCACAATTTAAACCGCGGTTAGTACAAAAGTGTACGCACTTGGAACCACACGTTGTCTTGCGGCGGATTTAGTCGGTAAAAAAAACCGCGATCGAGGCTTTCCGTCGTTCGTGCGAAATAAAAAACAACCTTTTACCGTTGCAAATCCGCGGAACGGGACGATTTTCCAAATGAAAAAATCCGTTATGTAGCTGAGAGAACCGGATGGAAATAAAAGTCTTGTTCAACGCTGTACAAGCGTGATACGCTGGCGTTCTCTGGATGGGGATGTTAACTCGAAAAATGGTTAAACTCTTACATTTTCGAATTTGCAACTTTCGAAATTTCTGAATTTTTATGCTTTTTAAGTTTTACATTTTTAAATATTTCAGTTTTGAAATTTTTGTAATTTGTGATTTACAAGGTTAGATTTTTAGTTTTAGTAATTTAGATTTTTGATGTTTTAAAATTTGTTCAATTAGAACATTTAGGAATACTGGAGTTTTTAGATAATATAACACTTGCATATTTTCAAATTGTTAAGCTTTTACATTTTTTAATCTGAAAGTATGTGCTTCAGATACCTTAAATTAACAAGTTTCAAAATTTTATATTTCTCAAATTTCTAAAATTTGCAATATTTGAAATTCCAGAATTTTCTGAATTTCACAATGCTCAAATTTCAAGATTGCTAAGTAATCAAATTCTCAAATTATCGAATTTTCAAATTTTTTAATTCACAAATTACAAATTTTGTGAAATTCTATGAAATTTTATGAAATTCTTAAATTCTAAAATACACAAATTTTCAAAATCCCAAAATTTTTCAAGTTCGCCAATTTCCAAATGTTGAAATCCCTAAATTTCATAATTTCTGAAAATCCAAATTATCGAATTTCAACATTTCTAAATATAAAAATTCCGAAATTTCAGAATTCCAAATTTTCCAAAATTCACCCATTTTCAAATTTCAAAATTGCTATATTTCAACATTTCCAAAGATCCAATTTCTCAAAATTCGAAATCACAAAATTTCAGTATTTCTCACTATCTAAATTCCTAATTTCGAAATCCCAAAAATTCCCAAATTCACCAATTTCCAAATTTCGTAATCCATAAATTTCACTATATCCAAAAATCCAAATTCTCAAACTTCAAAATCACTACATTTCATTATTTCTCAATATTCAAATTCCCAAATTTCAAAATCCAAAAATTTCCCAAACTCACCAATTTCTCAAATTTTGAAATCACCAAATTTCAATATTTCTCAATATCCAAATTCTCAAATTTCAGAATTCCCAAATTCCCAAATACCCAAATTCATAAATCCATATATTCACAAAAACCCAAAGTAGTAAATTCCTACATTCTTAAATCAACAAATTCTCAAATTCCCAAATTCCCAAATCCCAAATTCCCAAATTCCCAAACCAAAAATTCTCGAATTCCCGTATCTCTAAATTCTCAAATTACTGTATCCCCAAATACTCAAATTTTCAAATTCCCAAATTCTCAAATCCTGAAAACCTTAAATCTTTAAATTCCCAATTCCCAAATTTCCCAATTCCCCAATTCCCCAATTCCCAAATTTCAATATTTTCAAAAATCCAAATTCTCAAATTTCCCAATCCCAAAATACCCCCAGCATACCAAAATCCCAAAATGTCCCAAACTCACAAATTTCCAAATGTCAACTTTTCTAAACATCAAAATCCCCTAATCAAACTTCCTCAATCTCCCAATTCTCAAATTGCCAAAAGTCCCAAAAAATCGTCAATTTCCTCCTCCCATGGTTACCATATTATTCCTAGAGAAATCAGATTTGCTTTCGACTGTACGTCGCAACGAAAGTTGCAATAGTGCATCGTAATGCGTGTTACCTCGGCCCATTTTAAAAAGATCGATCGATCCCGTGAATACTTTACGAATGATCGATCGATGAGCGTTTCAAACGTTTCAGTTTCTTCCTTTTTTTTTCGTTTTTCTCTTTTAACAGATAGCCCATCCGATTCGTTTGTCGTTCGTAGATAAAGTATCGATTTTTCCTTTACAGTTTCGTATCGTGAAAAATGACTTCTGGGTAATGGTGTCGAGAATGTTTGCCCTGTTCGTCACAATGTTTGCTCCGAAGTTTCGTGGCAAGTTTTCGAAATGAAGCTTGAATAATGCCTGATTCACTTTTTTTTAACGAGTGTTTTCAATTGAATCACTGCTACTTCAGGGTCAGGTGATTCTGCTGCGAAATTTTCTTCGTTTTTTCCATTTTAGGAATATTTGGTTATGGTACAATAAAGGTGTCTCATAAATCGTGAGGTTCTACATTAAAGTATAAGTTAAGGGGAAAGACTATTTTTTCTTTTTGGAATTTTTGGAATTTAGCTTTAAATTTGTTTGATATATTTTACTAGAAAAATTATAACTGTTTTTGTTAATTTTGTATTTAAGTTGGTAAGTGCCATATAGTGAATTATAAATTTTTATAAATATTATAAATAACAATAAACTAATAGTTAATAGCTAAGGACATTATAAATTAATTTAAAACTATCAGGAATTAATTAAATTCTAAAATATTATAAATCAATTAATTAAAGGATATTATAGATTAATTAAATTACTAAATCTGAATATTTAAATCTGTTGAAATATGATTGGTTATTATTCTTCATGATTTTTTTTTATTCACTTTTTTTTGGGACTTCACATCAAAAATAATTTTGATAATCTTTAATATAATTATTTTTGATCATTAATGCGTTAATAAATTATCGTATATTATATATATTATTATGTATTAATAATAATAATGTTCCCTATAATAACTAAATTAATAATTAATAATACTTGCTTAATTATATAAATTATTATATTATGATATAGTAATACAATAATTATATAATAATAATATACCAAACTCATGATGCACGCGTTTTAAACAACCTAATTGCAAAAGTTATTAATTAAAAAAGTTAATAAGTTAGAAAACAACTATGATCGCAGGAAGTAAAAAATGTGTCAATACCTTTATGGTACGCCATATAATGCTACAGAAAAGCTATATGAACATCTTTCAACAGAGATTTATTCTCTGGCGCCGCTTAAAAGTGGATCGTCGTTCATACGAATTTTCGATGGAATTTTTAACGACGAACTTTCATCATACACCGCTCAAAAATCCGGCGTGAAAGTTTAAAACCAAATTAATTAGTCAAACCACCGGGCTGTCGGTTAACAACAATTTGAACGAGATCGTCGCGTCCCACTTGCGAGTTATTTTCGAACTACGGTTATAGGTTATATATCAGATTATTGCATACCGAATCACGGACTTCCAAATATTTTCAGCTTATAATTTGATGATATAATATTTCTTTGAAATAGCTATTTTAATGTCCCAATTTGAAGTTCAATGTGTAATGAAAATAGTTATCGAGATTTTCAGTTGGGTAATTTTTCGTTGCAAGCAGGTTGATTGATAGACATATGCTAAAAAGTAAATGAAGAACAGTAGACAAACGATGAACAATAAATGAATTCAGTTATGATGGGCTGTTGATGTTGCTTATTAAATAATATCAAAGTTTTGGACGCACACGTATTAATGTAGTAACAGAAGTTTCGAATTTGCTTTGGTACTAAACATTCATGGTCTTTGATTTCTGTTTGATAACCTTTTGTTTTCGAAATATGAAATATACACATTTACGTTGTATGGATACAGTAGGATGATAATAACAGTTCTTATTATTTTGAGAACGTGTGTTACGAATTTATACATTTTTAAGTTCAATTTTCAAATGTTCAAGTTTTTTAAATTTGCAAATTGTCAAATTTTCCAATTTCTCATTTTCCAACTTTCACATTTTCCAATTTCCCAATTTCCAATTATCCCATTTCCAATTTCCCAAATTGTCCAATTTTTCAATTTTTCCCATTTTTCAATTTTCCAATTTCCTATTTTCCTATTTTCCCATTTTCCAATTTCCTATTTTCCCATTTTCCTATTTTCCCATTTTCCTATTTTCCAATTTCCCAATTATCCCACTTCTCATTTCCCAAATTTTCCATTATTCCAATTTTCTAATTTTCTAATCACCCAATTTTCCAATTATTAAATTACCAATTTACCAAATTTCAAAATTCTCGCAATCATTTTCGAATTTCCAAGTTTTCTAATTTTAAATCTAAAATTTTATAATTTCCAAAAGTTCAAATTTCTCTAAATATTCAAATATTTCAATTTCCAAATTACTGAATCTAATAAGTTCTCTAATAAGTTTAATTACTTAATTTGTACATTCTCAAATGATATTTCCAAATTCTGAAATTCTTATGTTATCAAATTAAATTCTCATGTTTCCAAATGTCCAAACTCTGAACATTTTAAATTTCCAAAGTTTCATGATATTATCTAGATAATGTTAGATAAATTATTTTTATATTTCCAACTTTATAGATAATTCTTAATATTATCTATATAATACTATCTAGATCATTTTTAATATTATCTATATAATACTATCTAGACAATTCTTAATATTATTTACAAAATACTATCTAGATAATTTTTAATATTATCTACATAACACATTGAAATATTTCAATTTCAATACCAATACGAATATACAAATTCAAATTAACAAATAATTTTCAAGATAATTTTATGAAATCAATGCACATCGTTTGATACTCTGCAACGAATAATGTACTAATAAAATCAGAATTTATAACTAGTGATTTTATTATTTGATAAATTTTTTTGAAACGTGTAGTACGGAATGGGTGTTCATTTCCGTTCTGGTCGCGATTTATTCGACATAAGAGGAAGGATTATCGGTGAAAAAATATTTTCAAACCGGTGTAGGCGAGCTTACATCTTGATGTAAACGTTAACACCCGCTGACACATAATCCGAATTTGTTGCGAAATAAATCGCGAAGCTTCCAAATCGATATGTATTTCCCCAGCAATTTCACCTATGCTATCGCGTTCATTATTTTCAAAATATTTTACTTCTTTTCAACTATGTCCATCGATAATTAATTCTTGTGTCAAATTCAATTTAATGTTCACTAATAATTGACTCTTTTATTAAATTGAACATATCATTTTATAATCACAGATTTTGTATTAAATTGGATCTATTATTTGATGATAACTAATTCTTTTTACAAAATTAATTTTACTATTTAGTAATAAATAATTCTTTAATTATATTGAATATATTCTTTATTCGCTACTTCTTTTACCAAATTAAATTTAGTAAATTTACTATAAATTCTACTTGAATTTAAATCTTTTATTACATTGGAGTTATTATTTATTAATAATTAAATCTTGCATTAAATTTAATTTATGGTTTACTAATAACTAGATCCTTTATTAAATTCAATTTATTCTTTATTGATAACTAAATTTTCTATGAAATTCAATGTATTGTTTATTAATAATAAGTTCCTTCATTTAGTTGAATTTATTATTTGCAAATAATCTTCATTTATTAAACTGAAATTATTATTTATTAATAATTATTCGTCTTTATTAAATTGATTTTATTCTTTGTTAATAATTAGTGCATTTATTAAATTGTATTTATTACCCATAAATAATACATCAGTATCAGTATAATAACAGAATAGATTTTATTATCATTCAAAGTTACAAATGTGTTATTAAAAACAGATACGTTATTTTAAACAAACATGAACCGGGTTTGTACAACTTTTTCGTTTGAAACTTTAATCCCGCAGAAAATTAGATTTAAACAGCATCTGTGCCAGGATTTTGTATTCAGATTTCTGTCCTCATCAATACTGGTTTAGTTTTTGAAGGATTTATGAGCTGGCAGGTTTGAAAACATCATAGGTGATTAAAACTGCTACAATAAATTGTTTCTTTCAAAACAATATCTTTTGTAATACGTTAAAGGCATAACAATTGTTTTCAATACGTGGGAATATTTTTGATCGAAATACATTTATTGATTGGAACGATGTGATACACAGTCATTTTTTCATACGTGGTTTACAAAATTATTGTACAAAATTTCGTTTAATAACTGTCTATGTATTTATAATTAATTTATGTAGTTTGTTTAGTTTCATAAAATTTAATCATATTTCATCAGTTGCGTGTAATTTATTAACTATTATGCGTTACATTTAATTTATTATTAATAATGTATTACATGTAATATATTAATAATTACAAGTAACTTATTAATAATAACAATTACTAATAATGTAATGTACTAATTACACATAATTACATGCATATGGTTAATTTATTCTTGCTTAAAACAAACTACACAAAACAATTATACATAGACAATTATGAAATTTGTACAAAAATTGTATATACATACAAACATAATTAATAATAAAAAATTACTTCATCTACCTTCTTATATTTGGCATTCATTAATTGCGTTTCGAAGACATTCACGCAATTAACAAACATCAAACACGAGAAAAGAAACGAATAAATTTTCTACAAACATCTGTGTGCAACTTGTTTAAAAATACCTACATTCGATATAAAAAAAATTATTTCAAATAAATCCATTATTTATCTTTTTGAAAATTTCAGCATGACACCGTTGCAGAATATTAAATACGCAAATGTTGCGGTATGAATATCTGTAACGGCGTGCAGAGTTGCAAAACTCTGATTTAATTAAAAAAGAACACTGATTTATCAGACGGTGACATTTCGGAAATTGTGACCATTGCGTTCGGTGAACAGCGGAAATAGGAGCAAAACGAAACTCGTGAAGAAAGATGACGAACCATGTGTATCGTGCAATCGTCTACTATTTCCTGATTGTTTATTTAAAGGGTCTACTGCAATCATTGAGGCTGTATTCTGGACATCCAGCTGATTTGGTAAAATGCACGGCCGACTTCAACGTAAGTATACCTCCAGTTTTAAATATCTCTTACAAACGATTTTGTAGAGGTAGTTTCATTAGTTACAATTTCTTTCTTTACTGTATCTCATAGACAATATTGGTCAATTATATAACAAACAATTTTAAGTATAACCATACTTTTCATAAAAATTGACGTGTATTCCGGGTGATTTTAAGAACTGGGGTTTTCTTATATAAAAATAAAGAAAATACAGGAAACAATTATGTGTAATTGTTCTATGTGGATGCATCAATGTACTCGTTAAATGCAACTGTGTTTTATTTTTTAATGCAAGTTTTCTTGTTAAACCACTCGGTCTCTTTTGTTATCCTGCGTATAAAAGTAGCAGCTTCATAAAAATGTAAATATGTCGGATATCTGACATTTTATGTCCGAAAAGTACTTTAATACAAAACTGAACGAAAATTCTATTGTTCTACTCTAAAGATTTTCGAACACGTTTTTTACATTTTTCGTTACATGCTGGTGTGTTATCGAGCCATTTTGTATTTTTTTAACGATAGCAATTTAAATCGTGCACTACATTTCTTACACTCGTCTTGGCAAAGTTAAAATATGAGCAAGATACGTCAGCTTATAAAGCACGATATTCGCAGAATATCTTCTTTAAAGATGAATTATATCTAAAAGGTAAAATGAATTTTCGTCCTTTTGTTGCTTGACGATTTAAAAGATTTACTGTTCGAATGCAAATCAATTAAAACTTGTAAAAATGTGAAAAAAGTCACTGAAGTGTTCAGAGTGCTATGGTGGATTCGATATGCAAGAAAGTAAAATAAAAAACGAGTTTGACATAAAATGTCAAATACCTAGTGAAGTATTGATGATTTTGACATCGTACATTTGAACCTAGAATAATAAAACAGATCGGTTAACAAAAAAATTATTGCATTACAGAAAAAAATGCAATTGCATCTAACCTGTGCAGCTCTATAAAAAATGTCATAGAAAGTTAAGATATACCACACAATTTTTTCTATTTTCCCTTAAATTTGTTAAAATCTCAAATTTGATCAAAACAGAAGAGGAGTGGTATAATATCTATTTTTCTACGATTTCGTGAACAATGCACTCAAAAAATGCGAATGCACTTATTTTAAATGGAATTGCGTATCTTTCCTTCTGGGAACGTTCCGCGTAAAAAAGTATTAAAGCGTAATGTTTAAAATACCAATACTTCGCGTGATAACTGTATACTATAAACGTAAATTTTTAAAATAGCTTCAGAAGTTCTTGCAACCTCTTTCATGATCTATAAAAAAGTGAGAAATGAAAGATAGCGTGGTGCATTACGGTTCAAAACAGATACTCACATTTTATGCATTTAGGTTTTAGTATGTCACGATAACGGTAAGGTGAAGATACGAGCTGCTCATTGACATAGTTAGTATATTGATACAATATTTTATAAATAATAAATTACAAAGAACGTATACAACGTATGTAATTTACGCGTACAGTATATGTAATCTATGATCAAACTACATAACTTATACAACGTACATAATTTGTCAGTTACATATTCACAAAGATCATATACAGCAGATATAATTTATAAACAATTATACAACGTATATGACGTATATACAGTTTAGAAATAACGTGTGCAACGTATACAACATACTTATACAATTTATAAACAACGTATGTGACGTAAATAATTTATGAACAACATACATGACGTATACACACATGACGTATACTACATATATTTCATAAATATATACGACAAATATAATTTACTATGATAAACATGATTATTATGATAATTTATTATAATAATTTACTGTGATATAAAATACACATAATTAATTATTATAAATTATTATACATAATCAATTATTATAACGATTATAAGCGCACATAATTTATTATTATTGCCAAAAGAAGAAGGGAGGAAGATGCAAGAGTTAAGTAAAAGTTGCAGCAAATTGTTGACGGTTTCCTATAGATCATGAAACCCCATGAGATTGCCCTAAGGGTAGCAATACACCGTGAGCAGATCCCGGTGAGTCAGCAACGATAAATCGAACGATTTATGAAGCGATACAACCATTCTCGGGGAATAATCTTCCTATCGATGTTTGTATGCACAGGTGGGACAAGAACAAGCCATGTTACCCTGGATCGCCTTGATGCTGACCTTTGATTATCGATAAACAGTAGACCGAAACTGATAGAATCTCATGCTTGTTTTGGAACCCTCCCATAACTTCTGCAATAATACTGCCACTTTAAAATAGCATATTTTTAATATATATAAATTTGATTCTGAAATATTTGGGAATATATTTGTGTGTTGGTGATTGTGAAAGTTGTGTGAAAAGAATTTTCTTGTCTTCTGAAAATTTCAGATAATTAATATATATATTATGAATCAAGATCCTCAATATTTATAATGCTAATGCATTGCTGTTTTATTTTTACTCCTTTTATACATTTTCCATCATATTCGTGACATTTTCCTGATTAAAATGATACTAAACTTGACTTTATTCGGGACATATTTACTTACAATAACTTATTCAGAAATTTTAGCCGTAGAAGTTTACGACTTCGACTAAACTATCGCGAGAATATCCGAATAGCACCGAAGAGTAACGAAGTTACCCGACGTGTCACTCGTTCGTTTACCGCATCTTGCAATAAAACCTCTAAATAAACGAAACGCCTGGAATTACAAATAAATATGTTTCGAATTATGTCGTGTCTGGTCTCATTTTAATCAGAAAAATATCACAAATATGTTGATAAAGGTTTCATAACAAAAAAACGTTTGTGGAAGATATTATCGCCTGTATAAATACACGGATGTTCACAGTGGACAATGGAATAATTATTTCGCGAACGTGAATCGCGTTAGTATGAAATCATCGGCCATGATCGGAACGATATTACCCACGTGATACGAATCCTGCCGAAATTAATTACGGTTAAAATGGCGTGGTGTCGCGCTTCGATTTCGTCATATTTTGATTGAAGATTTCACGATCGTGTCATCGACTCTTCAACCTCGGCTTGACTGACGTTGACAAATTAAATAAAACGTCGAGCGGAAAACGACACAATCGTACGTGTCTTTGTTCCGTGAAATATACTCCTTCGTTCCCATATGTGCTCCCGATTTTTTTTTATTGTTTTTCTTGTCAAACGTACATTTTAATTTACAAGTCTACATTTTCCATTTTTACCGCGTGCAAGTGGGAAGCTGCTGATTTCTCATGCAAAAGTAAATCGAAAAAGTAGAATGGAGTTTTTTCGTGGAAATCGGATTTTTCTTTAATATTCTTGTTGCACCAATTTACTGCGCAAAAAGATTGAGGTGCAAATGTGGAATGTTGAAATAACTCGTATTATATTTCAATTGTAGTTACTGAATGTAGAGAAATGTTTTACTATAAGATAAAATTAGTTTTAGTCTTATTATTAGTCTTTTAATAAAATATGTATGTACTTTGTTAATACATAAATGCATAAATAAAAGGGACAAATGTTGAATCGAAGTTATGTTTAAAATTCTTTTCACACTTTAGCACTGTTAAATTCATTAAAGTGGTTTACTAAAAAACAAGATTGATAATGAGTTATTGTGAACATATAATATAAATTATTTTAATAAAATTCATGTATACTTTATTGTTATATAAATCAATAAATACAACGAACAGAGATTAGGTTAAGGTTATGTCAGTTATTTTATTTTGAGTCTACTTCACACATTATTAATATTAAAATTGAAATAATTTATTAAAAAATGAAATTAATAATAAATTATTATTACAACGTAATATAAAGTTTTCCAAAGAGTTCAAAAATCGAAGAGCAAATTGTACAAATGAATTAAAATGAAAATTAAATTCACATTCACGTTGTACAGATTTCACAATTAATTTAATTAATTACAGAAAATACAAAATTGTAGATTTAATCATTTTGAATTATCAAAGATAATTAAACACTTGTAATAATTGATCGAGTAATAAAAACCAAAATCACAAAAAAAATAAAATAATAAAAATCACACATATTGATATTAATTAAATCTGACAAGATTTCTTAAAGTTAATTAAAGGTATAAAATAGGTTACTTTATATATCAATTTGCAGGTAAAATTTAAATCAAAATATTACAAAAAACTGTCATTATGATTTTCAATCTAAGAAATTATAGTTATTTGTCAATTATAGCAAATAACGATAAAATTTAGCACATTTAAGGCTGAGCTCAGTTTAATAACATTAAAGTACATGCAAAATAGCAATTATGGCATATCAACGTGAAGTTTAATATCTAATGAAAATGATTTCATAAACGTTTCGTCAATATTCGTAACATAAAATGGCTGCATCATTAGAACGAACAAGGACTTAATGAATTTACAGCTTATTGTTAATTTTATCCATTAGTGAATATTCAATTTATTGTCAGCCACCTGTATCCGAAAATGATAATGGGCTTTTTAATCCGATATACTATATTCCATAAAGAATCTATTATAGAACACTATGGCAAGCGACTGCATATTAAATATTTGCGAATGGATATTACTAAACTCTAAGATAATTTATTATTTATTTTAATGATGAACTAAACAATTTATATCGAAAATGTTAATGAAACGCTTACGCAAGGTGTTCCAGAAGGAATAAAATATACTTGTTAATAAAATAAAAGTATTTGTTAGTACAGTAAAATAGAAATATTTGTTAATGAAATACAGTACTACAAATAAATAGTAAATACTGTAAAATAAAAATATTTGCTATTAAACTATATTATATAGCAAGTTTATTTATATGTTACTAAATGTATATAATATTAAACTATTATATGTATACATATATTTTAGATATAATTTGTCTAAATGTAACTTACAAAAATTCTGTGATTTTAAATTTAAAGTCTGAAGTAAGTCATTTCCATGATAGTTCTAATGTTAGAAACACTAGATTCTAGAGTAAACATTGACAAAAGGGAACCGCAACGACCTTGACCTTGACATATGTCGAGGTCCTAAGTAACTTTTCCACACAATTTAATTGAATGATTGAATAATTGAGTAATTCAATAATAGATTAAATTAAACAATTGAATAACTAAATAAATGTAGTAAACAGTAAGTGACGATTAAGTTACAGGCAAAAGTCACTCACTCACATGTGCTTAATAATACATGTGAAGGTCAAGGTCATTACGTCATTTTTTCTTAATATTTTCCCGACTTTAGTGTTAGAAACACTTAGTATACAAAAAGATCCGAAAAGTGAAAAATTTGTATGAATGACGTCCAGTCGATAATTCAAGAAAATATATTATTCCGCTCGAAATGCTTTCAGAAGAGAATACAAAGAGTTGCTTTTGCCTTAATTCAAGTAATCCGATTTCCATTAAACGATTTCGTTGCGTTGTGTACTTCCGATTCCTACGGGAACCGAACAGTAAACGAAAGAGATTGACGGGAAACGTCGAAAGAAAGAAAAGCTTTGGGCGATGGTTTGAAAAACGTGACAGGAAAATGGAGGTGAAATCACAAAGGATGGTCACTGTGTGTTTACCAACGGTTTAATCATTGCAGAATAATATTGGAATAAACGAGCCAAGGGAATATCGGAAGATTTTTATTTGCCCTCCTTGCGATTGGATTTGTTTATCAATTACTTGTCTTTCTATTAGCTTTTAAGGGTTTAACGATCTTCATCCCCCGTAGCAGAATTTTAGTGCAATTGTATTTATCACGTGTGAAATATTTCGAGTAAATATTAGCAGTTTCATTGCAATTGTATTTACAACATGAAATATTGAAAATAAATGTTAGCAGAGTTTTATTGTAATTGTATTTATCACGTATAAAATATTGCAAATAAATTGTACCAAACATGGTAACTATTAAGAAATATTGAAAACATTTGATAGAAATATTGCTTTATTATTAATAACTTTTATTTATTTTCTAAATATCTAAATGCTGAATTGTCCAATTTCTGAACATGTAAATTAAAAAAATGTCCAAATCCAGAATTACTAAATTTCCAAGTTCTGAAATTTACAAATTTAAAATTTCCACGTCAGCATTACATAAATATACTTTAGCAGTACTTTTATGTCATACTAGCAGAATTTTTTCGCTTAAAAATCCGTCCTTTGATATGCAACAACCTATTACACGAATACGAAGCGTTATTTTAATTATTCGATACAGAATCGCAGGTTTATTTATCGTATGCGTAAGCTGGAATTTAATAAATCAGTCTTTTTCCCCAGATGTATTATTTTGTCACTGGAAAATATATAGGTTGTCGAACGAGGATTTGTTCATTTCAGTTGAGTCAGCTCGCTGAGAGATTTGATGGACGTGAACACAAACCAGTTTTTCAATTGGATTTAAAAACACCACCTACCTCCAAATAATCTATTCGCCTTGTACCTCCACAGCAGATGTTTTAAAAATTTTGACAGGTCTATACAACAGACAGAAACGATTTTATCGATTGTTTCATGAAAATTAAAAATAATGCTATAGCTGCACGGTAATGTCTCGATACAAGCGGAAAGAATCAACACGACATAAGCGGAAAAATTACTGCTACGACTGGAGAGAAATATCACAGTATATCGGTGGGAGAATATCAATGCAAATATAAAACTTAATTATCTTTTACTTTTATGTTGTTAAACTGCTTTTTATGTTATTAAAATATTTATATTATTACAGTAATAGATTTCTTACATTTTCCTGATTAAAACGAGACCAAACACGACATTATTCGGAACCTATTTACTTGTAATAACTTATTTAGACATTTCAGCCGTAGAATTCTACAATTTCGACTGTCAGACGTATCACGTGACCCGAATAGCACCGAAGATTAACGAAGTTAGCCGACGTGTCACTCGTCCGTTTACCGCACCTTACTGCAATAAAACTTCGACATAAACGAAACGCTTGGAATTACAATTAAATATATTTCGAATTACGTCGTGTTTGATCTCATTTTAATCAGGAAAACGTCACAAATATGTTGGTGAAAGTTACATAAGAAAAAAGTGAAAAATAAGAAAGTTTTATTCTTGCATTAGGATGGTCCCACCGGTGTGTTATTCTTTGTTTACGTTTCGAGTCTTTTCTTCGCTACTTTTCTATACGTGGCTAACTTCGATCAGTATAGGGGCTATATAGTGGAATTGTATTGTAATGGAACAATAATTATTATATAAATATCCCTATAAAAAATAATCCTTTTAAAGAACAAGCATCTTTATAAAACACGTAACACGATTTTGCAGGTAACTGAACTTGCTGTAAAGAAGAATTTGATTGATGCTATGATCATCCTCTTTTCTCTATGCAGTTTCCGTCAAGTATGAACTGTCGCGTGTCATCAAAAGTCTTCCAGGGCTTTCCGAGTACGAAAACTCGGCCACAATCATAACTCTTTCTCGTCTTTTCTTATTTTTCCTCTCTTTTTTCGCTTTCTCTTTCTTACCACTTTCATTCTGTACGTTGTTCCTTCACTACCCATCTTCCTTCATTTATTATCCTTTTTTCGCTCATCTACGTGTAGCCTCCTTCTTCCATTCGCTTTTTCTCTCCCCCGTGCCGCGCAAAGGCGAGAAAATTATCGGATAAACTAGGAAAATTCGCGAGCCGTGAAAGCCGAGGGGAAGCAGCCTCGAGGGTGCGAAAGAAATAAAGATGACAACGTGAGTTAAAGAAAGTCGTTGTCGAAAGATTTCCTCTGTTCACGGATTATTAGCCTGTTGCTAATGTACTGCAAAACAAAAACTGTCTACTTTTTATATTTTGAAATGTGAGGTTAGGTTTATTCTCTGTCCAATACGTTGACTGCCACATTGAAGCAGTTGAAAAGGTTAGGTATTCTTTTTTTATCAAATCTTATGAAATATTTTTGCGTTTTGCTGTATTTATTGTTTACAGTTCAAAGTAGTTAATACAAGTACTTTTCAGTTAGGTAATCAGTGGACTTGGACTTTTGGAACTTGGCGATTTAAGGATGTAGAAATGTGGAAAATATAAAAATGGAAAGAAATGTAGAAATGTAAAAAAATGTGGACATCTAGCAGAATGTGGAAATTTAGAAACATGCAGAAATGTATAAAAATATACAAATGTAGAACAATTTACAAATGCAAAGAACTTGTAAAAATTTAGAAATATGTAAATATTTAAAAAATGTAGAAATGTTGCAAAATGCAGGAATGAAAGAAATTTACAAATGTAAATTTATGTGCAAACTTAAAAAATATAGGAAAATGTTGAAATGTAAACAAGTGATAAAATGTAAAAAATATAGAATGTAGAAATGTAGAAACCAGAAATCTAGAAATGCAGACATTTGGGAATTAAGAAGTCAATATATCAAATCCACAAATCTATAAATCTATAAATCTATAAATCTACAAATCTACAAATCTACAAATCTACAAATCTACAAATCCACAAAATTACTGTCTAGAATTTTGTACGTGCGTGAACCTAACACGTGTATTCGAACTTTTAGCCAATAATGTACACGTTCTTGTTAGTACAGTCAAAGTAAGGTGCCATCATAAATAACCTCAGGATTTAATCGGGACAAGAAATTAATCAATGTCCCGGTGATATACGAACTGTAAATTATTATCATTGTTGTTTTACTAATTGTAAGATGATAGAGGTATATTTCAGGCTAGATACATGAGAAACGGTATTGGTTAGAGGATAGTATTTTCTAAGTTCGATAGAGTGCCCTAATGATCACGTGTCACGATGCTGCCATATATTTAGCCGGGCTCTTTACGTAATTGAGAGGCAAGCTGAGCAAACTTTAAGGCGGATCACATAATTAACGGGTCGTTTCGAAGGCCAAGATACTTGCAGTTTAGACATGGAATCATAAGTCATAATTCGAGCCACGTCAGAGTCTGTAATTAGCGAAGAGTTCATTTAGCAGATTAGCGCCGGGAGACGATCGAGAACCTGCGAGAATCGGACACTGATTTAAAATACGATGATTATATGTCTCTTGATTTTCGGACTTGTTAATTATTCGTAGAAATATTATAACTTCGTTGATATCGTAGACGTATCCATTTAATGTTACTTAAATATTCACAGAAATTGTGATACTGATGTCGTAGACAGTGAATTACTGAAACATTCGTTATAAATTTAATATTACTCAAGTTAATTATTCATAGACGTGTCAAAACTACTGATGTCATAGGTCGAATGAATTATTCAAATATTCGTTATAAATTTAATGTTACTGAAATTAATTCTTAGAAATTGTAAAACTATTGATATCATAGACAAAATTAAATACTGAAACATTGGTTAAGTTTTAACGTTATTGAAGTATAATCAAAAGATACATAACCTCAATCTATGTTTCATTTATTCATTTATGTAATATTGAAGTATAAATTTATTGAAAGACTTTATATTATCTGTAATAATTAATTGCTGATCTCGTCTTTTAGTAAACCACTTTAATGAAATATTGTTTAAGAACTTTTTGTGACTAATCATTTTTGAATCGAATTAAACAATGGATGATGAATAAAATATCGTTTGATATTGCAAAAAAACATCAACACTTGAACAGACAATATTTTATTAAATTACTTTAGCTTTAAATAATATTGCAATTTCATTGATAACTGATATAATATATATTTATTTATTTATACTGCTGTTATAATATTTATTTATTGTTTATACTGCTCTAAATGGTAGACTGATAAATGTTACAAAAATAAATTTTGTAACGCGTACGATTAATAGTAAAATATTTGTGTCAACATAAACATATTCAGTAAAAACAGAAAAGTTAACTGTAATTAAAAAATCAACAGAGACTTGAAAGTGGAGTAAAATTAATTAAAAAAGTTAATTGCACTGTTTCTGTAATGTGAATGAATATAATAAACATTTCTGAGTTTATTAAAATTTGATTTGGTAAAAAATCCAAATAATTAAGGAAAAGTTGCAATAACATTTAACTAGAAAACAATTCTTCAGTTTATCGAACTTAGTATTAATAAATAATTAACTAAATTATAAAATACTTGTAATTCCTGCTGTACATAATTAATATTATATTTAATTATATTATAAATTCCTGTCGTGTAAATTAATTTCAACGTCTTCTCCACAAAAACGTTAGAATTCTTAAAAGATGCATAAAAATGTTTTCGTATACCTAAAACCTCACGTCAGTTTCACGAACATGAATATGAATATAATTTTTCGTTGCAATTCGCTCATTTCAGAGACTGAATATTTAAAGACGTTTCTTCTTTCAACAGAACACATTTGAAATGTAACCGTTAATTAATATACATTTAACAGAGATTATTCTTTTTACAAACGAAAACACGTTCATTATATTTTTACGATAAAACATCGTGCTTCATTTCGACCTGATTAATTAAAAACGGACATTCAGTGTTTAACAATTTTTTACTGTAACAATCGACGCAGCTTTTTTGTCTTTGGTTAAAATAACTGAGAATATACGACTTTTAATTAAAACTACGATAGATTGCATAACACCTTAACCTATTTCCTTGATAAATAAGGTAGAGCGATTTAATTATTGTTGTGATATTACGACAGATAAAGAATGTTCAAATGTTAGGGATATTTTAGATATAGCGATCATTAAACTCTTAGACTGAACTTTACGCAGCGTTGCTTCTCTGTACGGCAGAGTTCGAATTACGCGTAAACAGCACTACAATGTGTGACAATGCTGTTCTCCACGCGAGTACATTGGAATGAAGTTTGTCATGATTAAATAATCATTTTTCCCAAAGATATGATATGCTTTAACTTTGATAATTTACTTTTTCAGAAAATTCACAAAATATGTAATTTCTAAATGTTACCAATATCGTGTATTAGTGCAAAGAGGTGCTTCCATGGTGCCTAAACTTGGTGTTACCTTTTACTTACATATAATGTACTTTTGTGGGATTTGTTAATACTCTTATAAAATGTGGTGAAGGCAAACAAAGTGCGAATCAAAACATACGAAAACGATCATTCTATTGAAACGGTGAGCGAGTGAGCCATAGAGTGAGCCACTATAGTGGCGCTATAGTATCTACGATGACATTCGCGAAAGTGGACCGTCGTACGAGAGATGGTATCCCCGAAAGCCTGTACGTGGCATCGAAAAAGCAATCCGAAGTCATTATGTACTTTTGTAACTTTTTAATAAAGTGTTTGAAATCCTATATTAATGTGACATCTTTTTCTTAGTTTTGCGTATGGAATATTTTGGTGAAGCTTGCCGGTAAAAAACTGGGACACCCTGTATGTTGGTTGCACTGTTATTATTCTGGCTCAATTAACTTGAGTCAGAATATCGTTTATTAAAGAAGGAATAAAATATACAATTATATAGCGTATATGACGATAAGTGCGTTCTAATGCAGCAGGATCAAAGATAAGAACTATGCTACCATATTTACCTAAGTAAAGATATGATAGATAATTTATAATACCCAGTTGCACCATGTATTTATAATATATAGTCATTATCGACGAGCAAATCTTTGGATCGTGACGTTATTTCATGACACGACTGGTATTTCTTCCAGTCATGCATTTATTATATGCAAAACTGCAAAGACAAATTGAAACAATGGAATATAAGTATTAATATGTATTTTTGTAAAACTAGGATGATGATCTGATAAAACCATAGGTGGTTTGTGATAGAACAAATTTTGAAGATTAATTAATGTTAAATTTAATATTAAAATTGGTAATAAGTTGGAAGGTTGAAAAATTCAAATTTGAAAATTTAGAAATTTAGGAACTTTTAAATTCAGATTTGAAAATTTAGGGAATTTTAAATTTAGATTTGGAAACTTGGGAATTTAGAAATTTAGATCTGAGAATATAGAAATTAAGAAATTAAAATTTGAGAATATAGAAATTTAGAAAGTTACATTTGGGAATTTAGAAATTTGGATTTGAGAATTTAGAAATTTGCATTTGTACATTAGGAAGTTTAGGAATTTCTAGCTTTGAATTTGAGAATTCAAGAATATCTAAATTTAGATTTGAAAATTTCCAAATTTAAAAATTTATATTCGAGAAATCAGGAAGTTTTAAATTTGAATTTGAAAATTCAAGAACTCGAAAATTTGAAAATTTAGGAATCTGTAATATAACA
Source organism: Megachile ligniseca (assembly GCA_945859555.1). Taxonomy (NCBI): domain Eukaryota; kingdom Metazoa; phylum Arthropoda; class Insecta; order Hymenoptera; family Megachilidae; genus Megachile; species Megachile ligniseca. The sequence continues at coordinate 7,687,815 of OX243792.1, forward strand.
TTTGAGAAAACCAAGGGTTACAAATCTACGAATATAAAACTTCACAATTATCTAAACTTGTATTTGATTATAACAGAACATGCTAATAGAACTCATCAACGCAAAACTAACACCCTGCATACAATCTTGTCCGTATTATCCAAAAAATGTCGGTCATGATAACGTTAAGAAGCAAATCCATAGGATGTTAAACTACGGTACTCAAACGAACATTTTATGATACCAATTAAAGCACAATTAATCAGCTTAAAGTTCGAGCAGTTTCGCGGCTATTAGAAAGAGATAAAACGGAATAAATTTAAGCAGAAACGAAGAGAATATCTGTGAGACAATACCGCAATCTCGTCGGATCTCATCAATTTGCTCTTGTTTCCCATTTGCTTCGGCACTCTCTGAAACCGCTCAATTTTCACGCCCCCATCGCTTGATATCGATCGATCCTAACAATCCCCTAATGTCGAGATGGGCCCTCCGTCTTTCTTCTCAGCCGCGATTCACACCCGAATTACCGGGTTCAAGCTCAAATTTGAATGATCGTTATTAGCATGAATTTTCATGAATACCTCGAGCCCGCAACAAATGCCCTTGGCGAACATCATCCCGGGAACAGCTCTTTTGCCAGATCTTTTTCAACGAGTCTCGTAATAGCATTGCGGTGAAATAAAATTCCCTAGATCCTCGACTCTATTCATATTCGTGCGCCGCGTTGGGAGAGAACGCGATAAGGAATGTACGGGAATGTACCTCGTTTTCTCGCGGATTTTTACAAGTTAATGAGATTTTTCGCTCGTGCAACTGTCAGTCATTCGATTCCAACCTTCGCGAGTGCTGAAATTCTTAAGATTTCATTACTTGCGTAAATTAACGATCTTGTAGTAAATCATTTTTAAACAAAAACAGGGTCCTATGTGTACGAACACTTCAAGTTTGAATATTTATTTTGAAATCTCACTTATTTTCACAATATCTTATACTTATTTCTCATAGTTATATGCAGTTAATACAAGTATTTTCAGTTAGGTACAGTCTGTTCCACAAGAGCGTGTCGGCAATATCTAACACCTGATGAAGGTGGCATAACAAAAATATTAACAAATACTCTCTAATACGCGTTGAATATCTTTCAGTTCCGTTTGAGAGATTGAAAAGAACAGAGCTTTCCGATATGAGTATCGCGTGAGACACTTTGAGGCAGTGTTCTATATTGCCACCCAAGAGCCAAAAATGAGTTTTACGAGCGCTGATAAATATATGCATAAGTCGACACAATCTGTCAAGAAGTAAAACGGTACAAAAATACGAAAAATGTCGATGACCTCCCAAATCAGGGTTTAAAAATGGAAACCTGTATCCGAGAAAAGAAAACGATTCTTCGGCTTTTCGAGGAAACTCCGACTCTTGCATTACGACAGGTCAAGTATTTTTGGCCGAGAAAGGCATAAATATCTGTACGATGACATTAAAACAGCGTTTAGACGATATCACGTGGCAGAGCACATTGTCGCTTTCAAAAAAGCACGCCGAAAATCATCTGGCGTGAGCCGATGAAAAAAGCGATTTTGATTGGAGTGATGTGTTCACTGATAAATCCTCGTTTTGGGTATAGTGTCCTATCAGGCGTGCTTGGTCTATCCATTGAAAACGGATTATTCAAAGAATTGTGAAGCACCCCATAAAAGTGCATGTTTGGTTGCTTTAACGCACGCGGTTTCTTTGTGCTTTTTCACAGACAATTTGAATGCACAAAAATGGTGAAATTGTACCAAAGGAACTTTTCACATCCGTGAAACGTTCAATCAAACGGACCAATGGATATTACAAGAAGACCTAAACATCGACGTATCTACACCTAATGGAAAGTGGAAAACGCCATTGTAGTTCCTGGCCATCGCAGTTCCCTGATGCAAACCCTGTTGAAAATGTCTGGTCCCTAATGAAGTGCAAGCTGAGAGGAAGACGTATCTCCAAAAAAACACTTGTAGACTTTATTCGGAAGATATGGAGGTCTCTGCCAGTATTTATACTGAAAAATTAGTCGCAAGAATGACAAAACGGTGTGAAGCTAGAATAACTAATGGCGGAGATTGAATCCCTTACTAAGGAAGAGCATATTATTGTTTCATGTGTAGATTTGATCCATATAAAATTCGTGAATAACAATTGAATTAAATTTATTGAAATTTATTTGATAAATATTCATTAAAAACCACTCTGAAGGAGATTGGAACTTTTCAAAACATATTGAATTTGACATGTTTGAAAATATTTAATAAACATTCTAAATGTTGTAGGGTGACGTGAGTGTTAAAATAGAAGCAGAAAGTTTTATTATCGGCAGTTTGCTGAATCTGTGATGAATATGGTAGTATCTTTAATGGGTCGCGGCAATCTACAGATAGAACTGTTAACAGTTGACGATATATCGATCGTTTTCAGCGACAAATTGGTATTCTAAATTTGTACGACGTTGGTTATTTAGAGATAACATAAATTTCATTCGCAACTTTTAATTAAATAGAGAAGACAGTAAATTATTGTTTATTCTATAAAATTGTAATACAAAATTTTAAATACATAATTTGATAAAATCGATAAGTCAGTAATTTAAAGATTTGCAATCTCTATAATTATAGATAATAAATTTTCTACAATTGAAAGTTAAAAAATTTGAAATATTTGTGTTATGTTATGTGAGTTTAAAAAAGGTGCAAGTGTTGGAACTGCAAGAACAAATATTCAAGACGTTTATTTGGGCTCCTGCTCTTGGAAAGAAAAGTGGCTCAGTCGATCTAGAGCAATAATCCACGGATTACCACTGAGGAGATCTGAGGCACTCAATGTCGACGATTCTACAGCATTTCGCCATTTAAAGCTATTTTTCATGAAAATGTTTTGTATACATTTTTAGTCAATTTTCTGCCAACTTTTACAATCATCTAATATTTAACGTTTATAATTCACATGTAATACTTATACAGTCCCCGACCGCTGAATTAGGACCACTATAAATTTTCAGAATTTTTCGCGTTTTCCATAAAATTGGCCTGTTCAAATTGTAATTTGTTAAGTTATTAAACTTAAAACTCGTCTTTTAAGTTTCGTGTGAATTATAGCTGTAATAAAGACTTTTAACACCGTATTTATCACTTCCGAGCTAACAGAAATTAATAAGTTACGAACCGACGCTAACAAGCGCCGTTTATTAAGCTAATATGAAACTTTTACCTTTAAACAGTTTTATATTTTATCTACAGAACTTATCTACAATCTTGTTCTTTATTTAAGATTATTAAAATGAACGTAATAATGTTAAACACGGAAGCATAAATCTTTCATTTATCGTGGAAGGTAATTTTTTGATTTACTGTTCTTCATATTCTGTTAAAAATTGCAAAATTATTGATATTGTTATTAAATTTTATTGCAAATTTTGTGTTAAGGAATTGAATCGTAATTCAATCTTACGTGCAGAAATTTTAATTATAATTTTATTATTTCAATTTTTTTAATAATGATTGATTGACAATTTTTGCAGTTTTGTGAAAGAAACCAGACAAAGTTTTGAAAAAGAAATTTGACAGAGAAACTTGAAAAATTAAAGTAATTTAAGAAATTTGTGTATTTAAGAATTTATTAATTTGAAAATATAAGCTTCTAAAGGTTTATGGATTTAGTGATTAAAAAATTTTTTAATTTCAGAAATTAGGAAATAGAGAAATTTAAAATTTAAAAATCAGAAAATTGAGCAACTAGATAATTAGTAAATTAGTAAATCAGTTATTTAGGAAATTAGCAAATTAAAAAATTGAAAAACTATAAAATAGGAAAATGAGGAAGCTCAGAACTTTGAAAATACGAATTTTTACAAAATTAGTAATTTGTAACTAAAAAATGAAAAAATGCAATAATTTAAAAATTATGCCAAAAACACATATCAACATGCATTTAAATATGCAACAAAAATACATAATAGGACTTCTTCATTCAAACAGCTCAATTCCTTTCGCTACATAAACGTAATATAATATTTCAAAATTTCTACTTCTGATCTCTGATATTTAGCAAAAATTGTACTCTCTCGTTTAGCCAATTTTTGCATATAAAAGTTTGCAATAGAAGGAGAAAGGTACAGCAGATTTGAAATTAAGACAAATGAATCGGAATTAAAATGCAGTTCCTCTCCAGTTCAGATTCTCTTCTATCCTGTAAAATTAAAACTGTATTCTCTGTGCATGGTTTCACGCCGAGTGCGGCATAAATTCCACGAAAGGAATTAATTCATTTCAACCGAAATTATTTTAATAGCGTTTGTAATTTTCTCTGAAATAAGACTTCACAGCGTGTACGTTTAAATATTACATCTTAACGCGCTCAGTTTTTCTGTTCGCATAAATACGATAATTATGATTTATTAGTAAATTGTATGTAAAATTTTAACTTTTGAAACGTTGAAATTTCATTTTTAGTTGTTATGTATTTACAACTATTGTAAATATAGTTTATGTATTATATCTGGTTTATGAGTTGTTTCAAAATACTCGGACACACTTTGAATAAGTATAGGTACAAGATTTCGCGTGTAAAACAAGTTTTACACCAAGTAGTTTTACGTGTAAGACAAATTTTACACCAAGTAGCTTTATGTGTAAGACAAATTTTACACCAAACTATTTTATGTGAAAAAATAAACTTTACACCATGTTTTATGTGTAGCGTACATTCCTTACTAATGTGTTTCTTGTGTAAAACAAATTTTATACTAAGATGCCTTGTGTGTAAGACAAATTTTACACCAAGGTGTTTTTTGTGAAAACAAAATTTACACCTAGGTTTATGTGTAAGATATTTTATATATCAAACAAATTTTGCACTAAGGTGTTTTATTACATAAAATAAATTTTTCCCCAAGATGTTTCATGTGTAAAATAAATCACACTCGTTTAATTATAATGTTAAATAAAGTATAATACATACAGTCAAATAAAACTGAATATTTTAATGTCTACTTGTGATGCAAGATACTTTGCTATAATTTTATATCAAATCATACATTTCAGTTTTTTTAAGTCAGTTATTTCGTACGATACAATTTAATATTCACCTTTTTATTACATTAGTATACACACAATATTTATGTGTAAAAATATCTTGAAATATAATAATTTTTCAGGTCTGATGCTTCAGTTTTCAAAATGGCTGCCTGTCCCTCTAGCGTTTAAAATTCAAAGCTTTCAAGGATTAAATCATGTCTTTTCAATATTTAAAGCTGAAGTATTAAAAATAATTGTGTATTATGTTGAAGATATTCATCTGTTCAAATAGTTATTACTATTCTTAATTTATACAGAGATATTGGGTTTGACTGAAGTTAAGGAGAGGTTAAATTCAATCTATATTAGGATAGAATCAATAAATCGATCATTCTTATTATTCTTATTGTTCCTATTATTCTTATTGTTCTCATTGCTCTCATTGTTCTTATTGTTCTTATTGTTCTGGTTATTTTTATTGTTCTTATAATTCTTATTATTGTTCTTGTTATTTTTATTGTTCTTATTATTCTTATTATTGTTCTTCTATTTCTATTGTTCTTATTATTCTAATTATTCTTGTTATTCTTGCTCTACTTACTATTGTTACTATTTCTATTATTTTTCATATACACACATGTATATGACTATATAATGTATATGAATACACATATGTATTTTATATGTTCGATCATTATTCATCATTACCATTATTTAAAAATACCATTTTTCAATTACAGTGTAAGAAAAATAAATTGTCCCTTAAGTTTCAATTCTGCAATTAAAAAAGTAAATATTTTTGCAAAAAAAAACTAGAAAATCTCATCAAGAACAAGAAAGATAATTTTGTACACCCATCTGCAACGTTTAAAACAATTTAAAAAATACCATAGAATTTCATTTTTTGTTTCAAATTTCTAAAGGTGAAATACTGAAGTGAAATTCAATAAAGCAGAGAAAAAGAAGACGAAGCACCTGCGTGAGACACGTTTGACAACTTTGACTTGTATGAAATATCTCCGATAGACATGATGTCGATAAGGAAAAAAATGAAAGATGTATCAGTATACGAAATAGTATTTATTAATTCCTATAGAATTCTATAAATAATGCAGTTTTGTACAAATTGTGGTGCACGTGTTATTCGCATCTGGAAAGATGACAGCTGAATGCAATGCGAATCCTATTGAAACGCATATGAACATACTGAGTCGATTTAAAACATTATTTTTGTTTAATCGTAAGTATATTTTATATAATTAATATACAAAATTGTTTATAAAATTAAGTCTTATTGGATGAATAGAAAAACAGAGGATATTGAAAGATAAAGAATCTTTAAAAATTTTATTAATCACAAAATTTTATATTCATTTGTTTAACAAAATGTGACATATTAATTTATGTAGCACAAAAGAAGAACAGATTTTGAATAAAAAATATAATATTATTGAATGAAACTCGGTAAACAAAATTTTACATCCAAATAAAATACGTATCTACGATCGAAAAATAAGAATTGGTTAACGGAAAATCGTTGTAACGAAACTTTTACAAATTGTGTTACAATACACGTAGGAAAAATTTAAATTGGTCACGTGATAGAACGATAGTAACCCCATTTGACCCGCAACCCACCAGATGGCCACACAAAATTCATATGTATCTTTCTCGTACGTGATTCGCCTGCGTGGCTTTCAATGCGATTTTCTTTCGTACTTCCATTCTATTGTTTCAATATAAAATTAACGATATTGTGTACTAATATTACAAATTCAAGACGCGTTCGTATCTTTTCTTGAGAATGTTCGTTGAATAAGTAAGCCGATGTAATTAACGTAGTTTGGATTATTGTTTCTGTCTGAAAATGGTCAGCATTATTCTTTCTGGGAATAACTACAATAAATATGATACATATTATTATTATTGTTTATATGTAAGTAAAAGTATATATATAAACATCTGTAAGTTAGACATAAAAAATTAGTAAAAAAAATTTTTTAAATTAAAAACAAATTTCATATATACATTTCTTTTTCTTTTTATTAATTAATATAATAATAACTAAAATATATATATCAATTTTTTAAATATTGTTTAGTAATTTTTTGGACATTTTACTATGTTTATAATATTCAATGATATATATTATTTCAAAATTTTAATTTTTAATATCGTTAAACCTCTGAATTTCTAATTTTCAAGATCTCACAACTAAAAAACTCGAAAACTTAAACAATAAATACTAACTTTGAAAATTTACATCTCCAAATTTCTCAGTTCAAAAATTTGTAAATTTATAAATTTTCAAACAAAATTTTAATTAAAAGTATATGACAAACAAAAAATAATGAACACTCATACACAACAGAACCTAAAAATCAAGTCATGTCATACGATTTATATATTTTGAGCTGTGGCAATTTATTACGAGACACCCTGTGAACGTAACACGAATATCGAAAGAATAATGGCAGAACGAAAAAACGATCGAACAAAAGGGTTGACAACCGTTGGAAATCATGGTCGTGAAGAAGAGAAGCGAGAGTTCGCACTTCTTGTTTCCCCGAAGGTGCTGAGAGTTTTAATTTCATGGAACGTTAAATACGTTCTCGAAGATAAAAAAAGGGAAAAGAAATGACGGAAGAAAAGAGGAAAAGAGAGATGACGGTAAAAAGGAAGGAAAAATGTTCGTGTGACCCTTCAAAGAATAACGACGATCGTTACAACAACTTGTAGAATCATTTATGCCACTCGATATTATATTATTCCAGCAAATTCTTTTTATTTCTTTGAACGAATAGCCGGAACTCGTCCGTCTGTATTTAAGTACACCTCTTGTAATTCTTTCTTTGATCGAGAATTTTTATTGAAATGTACTTGTTCGCAGTAAAATGGCTTTCGAGTCTTTAAAACGGCATGAGAAGATATTCTCAGGATATAAATAATGAAATTGTAAATACAAAGGAACGTTTGTTAATTAAATAGAAATTATAGAGCGGATGAAATTTAAATCGGGCGATGAAATTATATATGCGGGCGATTAATGTTTAATGTGAGCTCAAGTGTATAAAGGTGTTTTATATTGTTTGCATTTGTTATTTCTATTCTCACGTGTGCACGAGGAATTACTTGATATATCAATTTTCCACACCTTCCAGAATGTGAACTTTTGGAATTTTTAATTTTTTAAATTTGACAATGGGGATTTTTTAATTTTAAGATTTTTTCGATTTTGAAACTTTTGAATTTTTGCATTCTACAATTTGGAAATTTTAGAATTTCGAAACTGGAATTATGAGATTTTTAAAAATTTGTGATTTTGGAATTTTTTGGATTTTGTGATTTTGAATTTCTGAAATTTCGAGATTTTTGAAAATTTGTGATTTTGGATTTTGGAATTCTAGAATTTTGGGATTTCAAGATTTTTGAAATTTTGAGTTTTGTTTTTGAATTTCCAACCTCGAGATTTCGAAATTAAAATATTTTGTAATTCTAGAATTCCAGAAATTTGGATTTTTGAATTTCGGAATTTGGGTATTTTAAAATGGCCAAATTTAAATAATCGCAAATTTGTGTTTTTCAGAATTTCGAAATTCAAAGAATCTACTCGTTTAGATTAAAATAGTTTTTAAATATAACGATACTGAATTTTGAATGTTTTAATATTTTTCAAATGTTTGAAACAGTAAGTCTGTTTTAATTCTAGAATTTTAAAACTCAAGTATTTACTGTATCTCCAAACAGTCCTATATTATTGGCTAAATATGGCCAGCTGCATAAATCAATAAACCTTAAGATTGAAGTGATCGGTAAATCAATGGCTTATCAATAAATTATAGTATTCTCTGGACAGCAGTTACTTAGTATTAGTGCATCACAAGTCACTGGTGTATTATGGCTTACGATCGCAACATAATGGTGGATTATAGATTTCCAGCATGCCATAATTCATCGGTGAACCATAATTTAAATGTTACAGTACGTATTTTGAATATCCCTAAATATATCAATTTCTTAATCTAAAAATTCCTAATTTTGAGAATTTGAAAACTTAAATTTCGGGACTTGTGATTCTGAAAATTGCAGAATTTAGAAGTTCATTTTACAATGGTGAAAACTCCTAAATTCCTAAATTCAAAAATTTGGAAACTTAAATTCGAGGATCTGTAATTTTCACAATTTGAAAATTGAAATTTGAGATTTTGTAGTTATGAAAATTGAAATTTGAGAATTCGTAATTCTGAAAAATTGAAAAGTAAAATTTGAGAATTGTGATTTGGAAAATTTCTATATTTGGAAATTGGGGAACTAATATTTAAAAATTCCTAAATTCAAAAATGTGTAAACTAAAATTTTACAATTTGTAGTTCCAAAAATTTTTAAAATCCAATATTTAAAATAGCGAGATTTCGAAAATTTATAAATTTAAAACCCTCTAACATTCTAAATTTCAAAAATTATGTTTAACATTCCTGAATTACTAAATTTTTAACTCCAAAAAAAAATAGAAAACTAAAATTTTTAAATAATATCAAAAACTTGTTAATCCCTGAATTTCTCAGTTTACAATAAATTTGTATATTCAGTACAATATATTAAAAAAACAGAGCTTCACAAATAAAACTTTTTTATGCTACATATAAAAAAAAATAACAAAAGAAAACTAAAATGTTTTTACATATGTCATGCCTTATCATCGCAAATAAATGGCGGATTATATGTTCCCGTTTTATCATAATACGTCAGTGAACCACATTTTGCAGAACGTAACATTTTATCGACAGAATATTAGCAATTACTAAACAAAAGTTTTTGGAACCTTTTAGAGATATTAATAAAGGGTAGATTATGCACGAACAGGATACCGCAAACCGCGTGCGTTTTATCTATTATTAACCCATAATCTGCCACAAATTCGATTCATCATTTCGATGGAAATATTAATATTGTAGTTTGATCAGTATGCATTATTCGTTCAACGGTGTATTATTAATAAATTATAGTTCATAATGAACCTATTATACTAATTATCAGTACATCAAGAGCGATTTTTAACTGAATGATTTTTATGTATTGATGATTAGTATAATATCAAATTTCAGATTATAAATTTGGGGTTAAAAATTGTTGGAATTAAATTATAAAATATCGTTTCGATTATTAATTTGACTTTTGATATGTCTGGTATATTATTCTTTTTCCATCTGCAATAAATTAAATTAAAATATAAACAATTAATAATTAATTAATAAAATTAGGTACTTAATAATGTACATACTTAATAATCAATAACACTTAAATACTTAGTAACAATAATTAGATACTTAATTGACAATACTTAAGCACTAATTAATGAACAATGTAAAATTATAATTGTATCACCCACAAATCTAATATTTTTTATAATAAATATCAATGAAATATCTTCCAACCTAAAATTTCACATTAACATAATTTTAAATTAACAATAAAACAAAAAAAGATACACATTAATTCACCAAATATATTTTTAAAAAATCTTCACAAATTTTGTAATTCAAGAAAGAAAATATTATATGTGAATGTAATAACACGTTTGGTAGTTTCAGTGTTAATATTCTATAACAGTAACTTCGCGGGACATATCACCACGTAACACAAATACGCCATTCGATACACAGCGTAATACATCGAGCTTAACATGAAATTCGAATAGTTCCACGAATATTCAATTTTAATGGGCGAGTTCTGATCACCAAATAACCATTTAGGAAATTGCGACGATGTCAGTTTCGTTTAAACAGACTTCCACGTATTGTCCTTTTGTCTATAATGTATTAACAGTAGCACTATTGTACATGTAACACGTAAAGGGCTGCAAGCTTTCCGTGCATTTCCTGAACGTTCTACGCCATCCTATAATAACCGTCTGATAAATTATTCATCGTGCGAGTTGCGTTGTCTTTCGCTAAATAGTAATAATGCAGAAGTTACTAATGACGTCCTCTTAATTCAAGCTTAATTCCTCCGGCAGTGCAACGATCGTTCGTTATAGCAATTGCTGACTTTCGTAAAGGATTCTCTCTGCACACAGAACAGCCATGCGCTACAGGCTGTTTCACAAGTTGCCGAAACTAAACGTGTTACTTCGAGCAAAATAGGTTACAGTCTCAACGCCATCTTCCGCGGAAGAAAACTAATGAATCGGGGTGGGGGTACTTCGAAACGCGCATGCGCACAGTGTGCCAATATGACGGTCGGCAAAGAACAGTTTAAACCTGTACATTCACCCGTAATTTATTTGTAATAAATATTTTATTTCTCTGTAAATTCATCTGTATTTTCTTGTAATAAATAGTTTGTCATTTATTTATAACTTATTTGTAATAATCATTTAATATATTAAAATACATTGTGTACAGTAATTATTTTAATATATGTCTTTCTTTCCCAACTTATCAATATTGTAAAATTGATGTAAATATTTCCAAAGTTAATATTAGTAGAGAATTAACGACAAATAGATTGCTAATTATTAAAGGTTGTTATGAAATTAGATTCACTTGGTTTAAATTTCCCGCTCGTCTGCACAATTTAAAGAATTCCTGAAAGTTTCAGCTAGCTAGTTTCACTTTACATGTCAATTGAATTAATTCTATTAGTTAATAAATACATTCTAATACCATTCAGTTAAAAAAAAAAGTTCAAAACATTATTTATTGTTTCTTCCTATTATCTTATTCCTTATCGCAATTTTCCTCAGATCCCGAGGAACGTTCTTATATTTCATTCTATGCATAAAAGATTTATGCGAACTAATACGTATCATAAATATCAGCTACTACAGAAACGGTGCAATTTCAGCAAACATTTTTAATGTTAAGTCTCCAGGCGAAATGCTATATTTTCAAAATACGTTTTCAAGCCAATTCGACTCCTTTCTCTCTGTTCTATCGCATCAATTTTAATGCGTTTTCGAAGAAAACAGAGAATTGATTAGAATACATTTTTAACTCTGAAAACAGTAAACACGATTACATATAATACTTTCAAGCCGTACACGAACGGAAATAAAAACAGACAAAAATGAAAACGAATTCAAAGATATATTCTATTCATTTTTCTCGCGAGCCATAATAAAAAATTATTGTTGCTCGATATTGACTATGGCGAATACGAAGGTAACGTTCGCGTGTGTACGCCTCGGAAATCATTGAAAAACGATGACAATTCGCATTGCAACATCGAAGGTAACTTATGGCACCTATACACTATGAAAACTGTAACGTTGCACGGTGGCACCAGCTGAAACAAACGAGCCGATTCTTCAGTTTATCTTACTCTTTAACATGCGAAGAATACATAACCATTCTTCAGGACTGGTTATATTTACAGGGTAGTCGAAGCACAGGAAATTTAAACCTCGTGTAATAGAGTTAAAGACTTTATTTGGTGATAATTAAAAGTAATGTAAGTATTCTTAATAAGACACACCGTTAGAGCAAAAACGCGCGATGCAGCGTCATGACGCCATATACATAGAATAGTACAAGCCTAAGGCCCACATTTATAGATGTCGCTGCTTAGGCAAAGGCGCGAATTACAAACGTACTTCTCAACAAATAGCGTTAAAAATGACATTTGAGTCGTTTATTTTGAAATTGGAACAAATCCATATTTGAACAAAACTTAATATATTTTTATCTGAATCTATAGTAAAAATAATTTAAATTCCAGAATATTTGAACGATGGTTTGAATAATTAACGGTATTGGAAAGATTATATTGAAAATGGCACACCTAACGTATTTAGCTCTGGGTTTTAGTAATACAATACCGTGAAGAACTAGAAATTGTACCATATTGGTGACATAACCTCAATAATAGTAAGAAAGTAAAAATACTTTTCTGGGTAATAATCCAATAAAACTTTAATTTCCAGGAATTTTAATATTTTTATTATATTTATAGAAATAAGACCCATGAGAGTAGAAGAATCTTGAAGGATTTACATAATTTATTTAGTGAAGTCTCACTATTTTCAAGATTGAGAAATAGGAAAATTAAAAAAGTAGGAAATTGGAAAATTTAGAAATTTGAAAATTAAAAAATTTTAAAACTTAATTTTGAAGTTTTCCAATTTTAAAATAATATCCGTAATTGAAATACACTAATTAAAAAAAAACATGAAATGAAACTGATGTGACATTTAATATTGCATTATTTGCAACGAATCAAATTTATTCATTACGTTTTTATTATTCCAAATAAATATAACACTAGTAAATATTAAAAAATGTAAAATTTTATGATTGTATAGCAAAATTTTGTATTAATAAAAAAACCACGCTAACATTTTAGATTTACTATAAAATATACGTCAAAATAAACTAAAACTGAAGCAGGTTAGGTTAGACATACCTAATTTTAATAGTATAATTTTCAAAGGGCGCATTAAATTGCGATTATTGTGAAATAACTTTTTTTCACCGAAATTCTGCACAAAGGAATATTTTCAATGCATCGTATGCGTTGCATTGCATACAGTTTGCATGCAAATTGCTATCATACTTGTATGCTATGGTAGATGAAAATCTATCACTGTACCGAAACAATATCGTCAGAGGGAAATTGTTTAACATCAAAATCGTTTTCATTAAATTGCTTCCATGCTTTATTCCATTTACAAGTTGGTTTTGGCTGCCGAGTTCCGATGAAAAGTGGTTTTAAGTTTCAAAGTAGTAAATTCAGCAATGTTAAAGGGAAAACAACTTCATTGTACAAAGCAGATTAGTGCTTCGCGAGCGAACAGTATTTGCTGTTAATGTTTTTTTCTACTTAAGTACTTGTAAAGGTTGGAGAAGTTAACTACAGATGTAGGGTTGTGAAGTGAATATGTATGTTACTGTTGGAAAAGGGGAGATATATTGTAGGACGAAATTAAAGTGTATTGTGTGATGAATGTTTTGGATTTTTTATGAATTTTTAAATTTCTGAAACTTTCAACATTTTTCAGGTTTATGGATTACTAAATTTGGAAATTTTTGAATTTCTGAAAAACGAAATTTCAAACTACCGGGTTTCAGAATTTTTAAATTTTCGAATTTACAAACTTCTGAATTTCCAAACCCTCAAATTTTCAAATTTCTGAATTTTCAAAACCCCGAATTGACAAATCCATAAATTTCTGAATTTGCAAATCCTCGAATTTTCAAATTTCCGAATTTTCAAATTTTCCGAATTTCCAAAATCCCGAATTTCCAACACCCCAAATTTTCAAATCCACAAATTTCCAAAACCCCCAATTTCCAAATCCCGAATTTTCAAATTCCCGAATTTCCAAATTTCTGATTTTTCAAATTCCCGAATTTCCAAAATCCCGAATTTTCAAATCCCCAAATTTTCAAAACTCCGAATTTTTAATTTCTCGATTTTCCAAATCTCCGAATTTCCTAAATCCCGAATTTCCAAATTCCCGAATTTTCAAATCCCCAAATTTTCAAAACCCCGAATTTTCAGTTTTGTAAATTCCCAAATTTCCAAATCCTCAAATTTTCAAATCTTCAAGTTCCTAAATCACAATTTGCAATTTCATAAAACTCCAAATTACCTTATCTTCAAATTTTCTAATTACTAAATTTAAATATCCCCAAATTCCTAACATGCCAGACTCGTAAATTTAAAATTGGGGTCGTTTCATATTCCAATATGACCGTTAAGAGTTAAAAAAAGAGGACTCAATAATGACCATGATTTATAATTATATTCTGTCTATTAGAATAAAATTCTTGAAAACGTAAATGTCATAACGCTGTGTTACATTTTACAGGAATTTTTTCATATGTACCGTCTGTAATATATTCACCGTTTCAAAGAATACTACTGTTCTCGCTTTACAGCGAGATCGATACTTCATATCTCTGCATACGAGTTAATCAGAATATTTCAGTCCATTATTCATTATTCGCAATTAAAATCGTCGTTGGAGAGTTCATGAATTTCATCATGCAAATAATATCGATAGAAACTGTTCCGAGCGACAAAACAGTTTATTACAATCTTCTTAACAATTTTACAATTTTATAGTATAACAATCAACAAATCACTCAAGGAATAAAAAAATAAGGTTATATATTTATAGGTAGTTTCATTTCGAAGAAAAATTTTAATAGGTGATTGAATTTTAGTAAACGCATTTTTTAATTGAAAATATTATAATAGAAATAAACCTTGAAGCGATATATTATAATTAAGCTGTACACATGTTCGATTAAATTGTATAATGTGATTCGATTAAACTGTGATATATAATTCAATCAAATTATATAAATCGATTAAACTGTAATATATCATTCAAATGGTATAAGATAATTTTAAACTATAAGATATTATTCAATTAAATTGTATAATATAATTTGATTAAGTTGTATTATATAATTGAATTAAAATGTATAATATAATTCGAACTGTAATATATCATTAAGTTAAATTATATAATATACTTCGATTGAGCTGTGTTAGAAGGGGAATTGAAGTGTAATAATATGGTCTTCATAATAATGATGTATATATCACTTATATCTACATATAACTAGGTATTAAGTACATACATATTTCTGCTTGATGAACACGTGGCTAACCTTAAAGCTCCCGTATCGGTAATGGACGACGGAAACGATTTACGCACAGAAAAGGACGAGCAGGTGACGGTCTCTCAACTGTCACGTGACCTGCGCGCGCATAATTCCATGGCGCCTTATATAAACATTGTATCGCGCTAATATTTAATAAACTGTAACATGTCATTCAATTACATTGTATAATGTAATTCGATTAACTGCAATATATCATTAAATTAAATTGTATAATATAATTTTATAATAATTCCATAAATTCTATAATATAATTCAATTAAACAGTACTATATAATTCAATCGAATGTATAATTATAAGTATAATGTATAATTCGATTAAACTATAAAAAACAAAAGAATTAAACTGTACAGTATAAGTTTTATTATTTCTATAATAAAACATCGCTGAATACAAAATTGGTGTAAGATATCTTCGTTTGTTTTAATATTATAGCAATGTATAGTTATTGCTGACTAACGCACCTGATAAAGCGTATGGATTTTTACGCGCCAATTCCTAGGTTAGCTACTGTACTTTTACCGTCCCTATAATATGTCATGGTAATTAATGTCACACGTTCACGGTAGCAGAGCATATTTCAATTTTGATTGAAACAGATTTATTTGGTTTTGCATATGCAAGCTTGAGATCTCGTATCTTGTATCAATTCCTGTTTCCATATCCATGATCTAAAATTTAATCTGCATTAGAATCGACGCACGCAAATAAATATACATATGTATGTATATACAGGACGGATCACAACGTGTGAGCATAATTTCAGTGATACATAATGGCGAACGTGATAGACTTCTCTAGGGAAAACGGCGATTTATGGGAAAGAAGAGATAATTGTTTTAACGAGTGGGTCACAAGAAAATATATAATGAATTACCAGATTTTTATATTTGGAACATACTAAATTTTGAAGTTATCAAATTTTAATTTTTACTTCTACATTTAAGAAATTTTTATTATAATATTCTCAGATGTCTTTACTTTCAAATTTGGAAATCCATTAAGTTTAAAATTTTTTAATTTCTAAATTGCTACAATTTTTAATTTAACTTTCAAATCCCTAAATTTCCAAATTTCCAAATTCCTAAACTCTCAAACTTTCAAGTTTGCAATTTACCAAATTCCCACAGTGTCAGCTTCTTAAATTTCTGAAATTCTACATATCTGAGTCTGAAATTCTGGAATTTTTAATATTTCCCGAAATTCTGAAATTCTACAATTCCAAAATCCCAAAAGTCCAAAATTCTAAAATTAAAAAATTAAAAAATTCCACAATTCCAAAACTTAAAAATTCTAAGATTCTCAAATTCTCAAATTCTAAAAATTTTTAATTCTGAAATTCTTCAATTCTATAATTCTTAAATTTATAAATTTGTTTACCTTCCACATTTTCAATTTCCAAATCTACATCTCCCAACTACAAAAAATTGCATTCTCAATTACCAAAACTCTCAAGCCTAAAAATTTCTTAGCTTCTGGTGACCTCAATATTGATTTTACGAATTACTATCGACTGCAATTGGACTGAAAAAGGGGTCGTACAATCGATTAAAGGGAACGTCAATAAATTGTTTAAAGTCCTTCGCTATTTTTCGTTTTCGTAGTTCTCTGGGTGAAACTTGAAACTGCTCGACTGTTGCTTTAAGCAAATAGTATTTCAAACAGAACAAGTATCCGCAAGAGGCAGACATTAATTAACCCCTGGCGCTTGTATTTAACCGGCTACCGTCTTTATTTAACAAGGGAATATACTGAAATGCCTCTCTTCTATTTTGATAGAACTTCGTACAGTTACTAAACAGCTGAAAATAGGGGCCGTGTACAAGTTTTTACTCGCAGAGTTGCAACTATGAAGTTTCATTCAACTTTCAACCATCAAAGTTACAACTGAAAAGTGCTATCTTACAAGCCACCGCAGATATCTGGAAAATTTTAGGGAGAATGTTTCAGGATTCTTTGCGTACAAAATGTTCAAAAATTTGTATACAATTTACTGTTGTATAATTCAAATTACACCTAATTAATAAAATTTTATTATTTTCATAATAAACTTGCTTTTTATTAATATTTTAATTTCATCCAAATGTTATAAAAATTATAATAGTTATTAGTAATTGTAATTATTATTGGTAAAATATCCCATGTGATTATATTTTTAATGATACAATAAAGAAGTGAGTTAATGGAATAAAAATGACGATGAAGAACAATAATTGAAGCAAAGTATATTGTAAATATGAGATACTGAAAATTATTATAGGATAATATCCAAGTTTCAATTTACAATTACCAAAAATTCTAATTTACATATTTAAATATAAAATTTCTAGGAAATTATCAAATATCAGTCCCTTTAATGGTACATTTACAATTTTTAAATTCTAATTTACAAATAATTAGATTTCTAAAAAATTCCCTATAATGTTATTTATAAAAATAACGTAAATCTGTTCGTACACAAACCTCTAAATCAACAAAACCTTGCACCTAATTCTTAATTAATAAACAAATGGTGATTTTCAATCATTCACCAAGACAACTGAATATTTTGTGAGATACATGTACACTCGATAGTGCGTTATTTTCAACAGTTTTTCACCCGATCGAAAAATAGCCCTCGTTGGTCGGGGTTGTTTTAAATGTTTTCGACTTCCTCGCACGGCGATACCTTATCGATTACGACCGGCACGACCTGCTTTTTTCCTAGTTACCTCCGGATATCGAACAACCGTACCTTTGAGAGGTATGCACTCGTAGGAGAGAAGTATCCTCGACCCCGATCTATCATAGCGAAATCCAAAATATTCCACGACGCGTCGAACAAAATATCACCGACGCGATTTCGCGGATCGACAACGGCACGGAAGTATTGATCAGACAATATCTCGTTGCCGAGAACTTGAGATTTTTCATATCTCGAAGGCTGGATTTCTTCGGAACGGGAATTCGAGTAATCTCGAGGAAGCTCGTCGAGTGATCTCGCAGGATTCTTTGCTGTATTCACAGCGACGTTCAACGGCCACCATTTTGACAAATATTTACGCCATTTTAAGCGCGGGGCAACAGTTAAGTCCTGCGATGTCTGAGCCCTAGATCTGGGTTAATTCTTTGGATTATATGCTTGGTTAACCCTTGGGATTATATGCTTAACCTTTGGATTATGGTTATTGTTGAATATGGTAAAAATATATACGATTAAAATTAAGAAAATTTAAACAAATTTACAAAATTTGGAGGAAATTGAAAATTTTTTCAATTGTATAACTGTAAATTATTTCAGATTCTTCGTTATTAATTAATCTCGAAAAGTAATATAAGTCCTCCGATAATTGAATTTAAATTTAAGTAAGTGAAAATATTATACAAAATTCAATATAAAAGATCTTTCATTTCGAATCAGCACAGCAGATTTTCTAAATAAAACCTAACAATAATCATACGAGATAAAACATTTTCATCCCATATTTCGGGCACTATTTCATCCAAATGCAGGAGGACAACTCGAGCAGTTAGAATTTTCATAAATATATTTATTTCGGTAGCAGCAATTCGAAGAATTTTCTTTTGTTCATTCTCGGCACGCTAAATATTTTCATTCTGTTCCCTCTTTCTGACTACAAAGTTCACTACATGAATTCATTTCCTGGTAACCAGGTCGTAATAGAGTGCGAGAAAGAAAAAAATCCGGCAGGACAATGAGAGAAAGAAAAGGTGGGGGAGAAGCAATGGGGTGAAGGTACTGTAGTGAAAAAATTTCGCTTTATTTCGTTCACGACGATTTGAAAAGAGCACGTGGAGTACGGTGAAAGGCGAGCAAAAGCACGCGGAACCGTAAAATCGTGTGAAAGAAGTTGTCATAAAAGTCTAACAAACGAATCACATGTCCCATCCTTTAATTACTGTGCGCTTCGCGCGAAAAACGACGTGCTTTGTTCTCGATTTAAGAGTGATCACTTTTCACATCCAACTGTATAGAAGCTTGCTTTTTTTAATAACTTTTAGTGTTAATTGAAACTCTTTTAACTTTTCAACTTTGATCGGTATTTGATCATTTCTATGGGTTTCAGTCACTTTAATAGAACTATCAACAGTTAAGATTTCTGCCAAAGCCAGTCGATGACTGGTCTCTAAAAAGTTATGGAATTATAAGTATTATACAATGACAACTGTAATAACTATAATAATGTAATTAGACCCTTATTTTTCCCCAACTGGCAGTAATTTCATTTTCATGACGTATACTTTCATTTTCATCTTCAGAACTTGAACACAAGCACTTTTACGTAAATTTTAAATATTTTTTCTTTACTTCCCGAGGACGAACTTCTTTGCTTATAATATCACTGTAAAGTTCAATTACATTTTCTTTTAATTCGCTTTCCTCGTGCTCAATTCACCGTCCTCAGAGTGTTCCATATATTGTTCACTTTTAGCAATAATTCAATGATTTTCAATCGTCCTGCTATTTTTAGGGGTCTCTTTCGTTATATGAAAAAGAAGTAGGTTCTATTCCAACGACTATGGTATACAAAATGGCCGCGTGGAACGTCTATAACTACATTACGTCACATCGCGGCCATGTTTATGTTGTGACGCCAGATAAGACGTGTGCGATCAAATTTCCTAAGAAATCATCGATAAATCTATCTAAATACCCCATAAACGATTTCGAGTTCAAACAGATTATAGAATACTTTTCCACTTTGAGAAGTACCAGTGAAAATCGCTGGTATTCGTATGAGTAGATACAATTTTGACTCCGAATAAATGAAACAAAAATAAAGTTCATTATATTTTATCTGCAGAAGTCATCTCTGCGGAAAAAATGCGATATGAAATGAGAAGTTTAAAATGAAATTGTAAAACCAATCTGAGTCTCATTCTGACTGGTGTGGTGGTTGTAGTGTTAAAAATCAATTATAATTTGTATGGTTTCTTGTCATTTTGGTGATTATAATTTCTATGGTTTTATTTTATTTTAATAATCAATTGTAACCTATGGTTTTGTGCTGTTTCAGTGATCAATTATAACTTCTATGGTGTTATGCTGTTTTAACAATCAATTATAATATCTATAAATATAAATACAGAAATATATCATAAATGTATCATAAATACAGAAAAATAAATAAATATAAATATATTATAGAAAGCACTAAAACACTATACAAAAGTTGAAGACATATACACGTCCAAGTACAAAAAAATGTACATATTCTACAAAACGTACATACCAAATCAAAATGGACCTACATTTCAAGTATTAAGTAATTGGTATTAAGTTTCATTACGCAACAAACCGCAAACACATTTCTAATATTATTTTTCTTCCACAACCACCGTACTTCCGTCGGAAACTTGCAAAAACTTCAGCTACATTAATTATGCCTTCTACATTTCTGTATGCGCGAAGAGTTCCGTGTAAATTTCACGAAAAAGCATTGTCCGTTCTTAAAAAAAAAATCGTTACAAAGCCTATCTCGTTTACTCCGAGATGAATAATTCGCTCGTTTAAACATGTGCGCGCGATATGCAGTTTTCGCTTTGTTAATAAATTCTATAACGTGGTCGTTATCGACGGCTGCATATGCATATTCATTTCATCGTACTTTTCATTTCCGTCCCCTTAATATATTATTCTAATGATTTTACCGCTTTTCATACCCGGAATCCCGCGGGACTCAATGTATTTCCGTTGAAACGGTATTCACGGAATACCATTCGCGCCCTTAAGCGATGAGCTGAAAAATTATAAAAAAAAAAAAAAATGGAAACGTGTGTAATTACGAAAGAAGCGTACAACGCTCTTCGACGTTGAGAAATCCGCGCACTGTGAACGGGACTTTACGAAACTTTCCTGCAAGTCGGCCACTTCGAACAAACCTAAAGCCACATTCTGAAACGTAGAATGCACTCGAGTATTCGGTGAATGCGTGCATTGCATATTCATTTGACTGCGTTAATACTTCATTGGAGTCGTTTTAAATACCTTGAGCGTCTATGTTAAAGCGGTGTAAACGCGGCTTGAGGTGCGATACGGTGGACGGGAAAGAGTGTGATATGCATCATTAGGTTGTTACGTGTCAAACGATACACAGAAAATGGGTGAATTTTCAAATAGAAGAAAGTGGCACTTGTGACGCGTCGATTGGAAGCTTGACATTTGGCGGGAATTATTAGGAGTTTTAATTGAAGGGATTTCATTCAAGATAGAAAGGGGAGTTTGAGACTTTGGGATCTGCAGATGTGGAAATTTGGGGATTAATAGGACTAGGAACCATCTAGGAGATTTTTCTAGGAAAAGGAGACTTTTACTTTTTTTCTTCCAGACATGAAAAACGTGACTTCACTACTTTCAAATTATGATACATTTTGTTAATGAAGTTTAAGCCACTTTCCCATGTTCGAAGTTAAGATTTAACAAATCCAGAAATCATCCCACGAGAACACCTCTTTTACCCATTCTGCTTTTTTCAGTCTCATTTTTTCTCCTTTCTACCTTTTTACCACACTTTTACTCCCTTTGAAATAACTGGCTATCCTTTTGAATATTCACTAAAAGATTAAATCTTAGAGACTTTCGTACATTTCGCGATAACTGCGCCCAACAGAAAAGTTTCATAAAATTTAATGCAAATACCGAATATGGATAGTATGTAAATCGTGTGTAGACTTACGCTGTGTGGCGAAGTAAATCATGAATTTTAAAATTGCCAGTATTGGACTGGAATAAGGGACTTCGAACTTCAACAGTAGAATATCTTACGATATTATCAACTTAATGCATTATTTTTTACAGTCTGTTCAAACTGTAATTATATAATTTAGCTACCATGATTACTACTGTACATTAACACATGTTAATATCTTGTATTTCCTTTGCTTTGGTCACAGCTTGCTCCGCATACATTGATCATATGCTTTATATCTTCATTATTTTCCCAAATATCTGTAATTTTCAACTCAGATAATGTGATTGGAGAGTTGTAAACTAGTCTTTTGAGTAGGCAGACATTTTCTATGGCATTCAAGTTTCACCTGACTCGCTATCGCTACTCCTAACGTAAACGCTCGCACCCTTAATTGCTCATCACACAATTTATTATCACGGTAACAAATTGCTATGTATATGTTATCAACGTATTTACCAATAATTTTGCATGATCTAAGATTTTCCATATATGACATAATTACAGCCATAAAAGTGAAATTTTACGTGGTCCTAATTCGAAGGCCAGGAACTGTTGTAACTGAATATTAAACGTCCCAGTGTGCCATGTATATTCTGGCGAAGTGTCCGTGAAGGGTTAAATATCAGAAATTACTGTTGTAAATTGGAACACGCGTTCATTTCGAAAGTTCACGTAAATTACACGGAATAATGTCAATGGAAAACTGATTAACCCTCATAGAAATTAACAGAATAGTGGAAGATTAATTTGTTTACCCTTACATTGGTTCGAAATTTGCTCCCGCGTAATTCGCCATTACGTGTATCTTAACCCTTCCATTTTGTGCCATGTAAATTTGCGTACCAATGTTTAATGTAAAACAAGCATAAGGCTTTCCGTGTGCTGGAATATTAGGGACAATTAATTATCCCGTTTGTGTCGGTGATATAACATGTTATTACGATATCGGTATCTACAACGTGCATACGTATTACGCACATAGGTAATATTGGACCGTAATATCGGGCCATTAATGCCACGCATTTTCAAATCATAAATTGCATAATCCTTTCGTGTGTTCTTCTTTCATTAAACTCTATATTAATTCATTATATATTTTTTATTTTGTGGAGAAATTTGGTGGGAAATCACTTTGCATTACAGTAACGAAATGAGAAGATATCGTTACAATAAATAAGTAATAGTACATTATATTACAGAAAGAAGAAAATAATATTACAATAGTTATTACATTTCCAAATTATTTCATCTTTTTATTTGAAAATTGCGAAGTTGGAAAATTTTGAATTTTGGAAGTCTAGAAATTCAGAAATTTAGGAATTCAAAAACTGAAATATTAAAAAATTTAGATCTGGAAATTCAGGAATTTCAGAATTGCAATATTTAAAAACTTAAAAGTCTACAATTTTTTATTATTCGGAATTTGATATTCCTGTATTTGTAAATGTCTACACTTCCAATTTTCTATTTTTCTAAATTCCTCAGTTGCAAACTTTACCATACAAATATCCAAATATTACCATGTATCTCTACATTCTCCGAAAAGTCCACATTTCACCACAATCCACCCAAAGAAAGATTGATCAGATCAATTATTCCAAGTCGAATCCCCAAAATCATCACACCACCTAATTTTCCTTTCTCTTAACGAAATAAATCTCATCGCCCGCCTCATATAACGAAACACGCGATATGATAAACGAGACAGCGGTCTTCTATGGAAAGAAAATCACTTCAATTCTCTGCACTGACTACCTCATCCAAAATCTATGGTTCTAACAGATAATTTCTTTTGTAGTTCGATGGGGACATAGACCGTGACTCATTGCCAGACGAGGAGATAGAGGGTTCAGGATATGTTAACGAAAATATGACTGACGTGAGTTACGTGATGAAAATACATTCCACTGAAAAGTTACTAATAATACTGTGTGGTGGTGCTACTAATTAGCCGTTTCATAACCTAGTACGTACTTAACCCAATCGGATTAACGCAGCTTCCACTATAAATACGATGAATAATTTATTATGAGAAGTATATCGAATAGCGGACTTTGATTTTGAAATATTTTAGAGAAGCAACTTTACATCCGGTCTTTGTTTATCAAAAAGTTATTGCGGAAAATAAACCACCGAATCAAGCAAATTGTAGTTTTAAAGAATGATTAATTTTTTAATTTATATATAGAGTTTTTGTTATATCGTAAAATTTTCTTATATCTTTGATTTCTTTAATTTTTCATCATTTATTTATTTGTTGTATTAGAAAGAGAAGTAACAAATACTTTTTAACACTTTATGAGTAATTGTTTATTTAATATTTGTCAAGAATTTTTTAATCTTTTGTATATACATTTTGTTTTTTATTTGATAAAAATTTACTAATAATCTAATTTTAATATCTGTATTCCTTCATCTAGTTATTGTACATCGTTTTGACTGTAATTACTAATATTTTTACCAATTATATTTATTGTATTTTACACAAATACGATGTAAAATGTTTGAGTACAATTCAAACAGAACTGAGTTACGCGCCAATATGGCGCCATTTTGAATAACAGCGGGAAAACATCTAGTTGACGTGTAATTATAATTTATTCAATAATATTCTTTGAGATTTAAAAAACTAGAGTACCAATCATGCTAGTATACCTTCAATACTCAATAATTAACAGGATTGTTCATAAATAAATGCATTACAAACGCAAATATTATTTATTTCTTTAATTGTTATATCACAAAGAAAAGTTCCAACTTTTTGACGTTGCTTTGATGTGTAACTATAATTTATTTAATATTCTTCGAGATTTGAAAAAGTGGAATATCAAACATACTAAAATATCTTTAATACTAAATAATCAACATTGTATTATTTATAAATTAACCCATTGCAAATACAGATATTATTTACTTCTTCATTTGATGTACTCCAAAAAGCAGTTCATAAAATCATAACCCCATTATTTTCTTACGATTTTAATACAAAAAGGAACTGAAAGTAACTTATAGGTTATGTTTCCTTATGAACAGAAATGCAAAAAAAGAAACTCTGTTTCATTATTAGAATACATAATTAATACATCACTTCATGTGGAGATGCAGATGTCGATAAAAGTAATGATACATTTTTCAAGCTTGCATTAATAATAACTTTTTAATAAACAATAACGAATCAAGTTGTGAGAAAAAGCTACTGAGAATGTTTTTTATAAAGTATTTCAAGATCATGGTCACTGAATTGATATTCGATATATTTTATCTACATTGTCGTTGACTAAAATTGAATTTCAAGCTCGACTGAAAAGTGGATGCCGGAGGGAAAAAGTCTGACGATCCAGCGCACGTTTCGCGTGATTGCTTGTTACTTTGTAATTGTTATTAACTTTGTAACTACTAACAATACCGACGCCTGTAACGACCACTTTTCAACGTTCGTCGGCGAGCTTTTTTCTGCCGACAGAAAGCGAGTGCTTTCATCTTCGCGTTTCTCAATTGCACAATTTCTGATAACAGAAGATTATTACAAAGAACTTTATTAAAGTTGTTCTTAAATTCGAATTAACAGTTTCACTATTTTATATTCTTTTCTCTAAATTCGTCTTATTTTGTGACCTTGTATATTTATGCATAAATTGGGGATATTTGTATAAATGCAATTTTTGTACAACATCTTTAATAAAACAGTTTTTATTTTGCATTTTATCAGGTAAATATACCTATTAACGTTAATATAATGTTAAATAATTTTATATTATATTTATATTTTATGAATACCACTTTAATACACACCTCCTAACAAGATTAACAAATCTAAACCTATACACACTAAAAATATTCACAAATATTTTCAAACAAAATATCAATCCATATTTTTCACATTTTACTAATTTCACCATTGACCCCTGCAACAATTTTTACTCCTTTGCTAAGTCTACCAATTAAACACTTCTCCAAGTATAAATATTCTCACAAACTTTCATCGTTTTAATAATAGACGTTTCTTTGCTATCATTATATCAATTTATCTGAAATTTCATATCTTACGCGCGTTCAATAGGATTCGCAACCGGATTATTAGATCTGGAAGCTGTAACGGTGGATTTGGTCGACAGGTGGTGTTATGGGTAATCAATTATTAACACCTTGATTGCCACAGTGAAAACAGCCATACGTGCTACGACATTCTGCAGTTGCAATTATGTGTTCAGAATACGATCGTTTCAATTTTCCCTTTAAACCAAGCGTCTGTTTCCTTGGGTAATTACCCTATCAGCCGCGGGCGATTTTTTCAATTTCCGTATGAAAACGTGGACCAATTTTGGTCGTGTTTTGATTCGTTATAAGAATTATATGAACCTTTAGCATACTGCGGTATGTACGTACAGACGTCGACTCACGAGTTGAAACGTTAGATCGACCCAAAGCTACACCCACCGTGACTTCCAGCCTAACATTTCGGCAAATAAGAATTATAATAACAATAGCAACTGTTGAACGCAATTCGCACCATCTCGCTCACTCTTGGGATGTTTGTTGACTCTCATTGTTTTTGGAATAATTGGCCTAATTTATATTCTGACCAATTGGAGCCGTGGTCCTTCCAAACACCTGGGTTAGCCTCCTACGCGCCAATTCCTGGGTTGAGCACGATATGTACTGTAGGCAATCCTGTGCCTGGCGCGCAGAAGGTTAACCCAGGTTTAACTTTTTAGGCACGTCGCATCACTATAGTGCCTTTCGAGAATACCATCTCTCTGTACGACGATCCACTATAATGGCTTTCGTCCAAAAGTTCCTAAATTTCTAAATTTTCAAATTTGAATTTTTCAACCTTCCAACTTATTACCAATTTTAATATTAAATTTAACATTAATTAATCTTCAAAATTTGTTCTGTTACAAACCATCTATGGTTTTATCAGACTATCATCCTAGTTTTACAAAAATACATATTAATACTTATATTCCATTGTTTCAATTTGTCTTTGCAGTTTTGCATATAATAAATGCATGACTGGGAGAAATACCAGTCGTGTTATGAAATAACGTCACGATCCAAAGATTTACTCGTAGATAATGACTATATATTACAAATACATGGTGCAACTGGGTATTATAAATTATCTATCATATCTTTACTTAGGTAAATATGGTAGCATAGTTCTTATCTTTGATCCTGCTGCATTAGAACGCACTTATCGTCATATACGCTATATAATTGTATATTTTATTCCTTCTTTAATAAACGATATTCTGACTCAAATTAATTGAGCCAGAATAATAACAGTGCAACCAACATACAGGGTGTCCCAGTTTTTCACCGGCAAGCTTTACCAAAATATTCCATACGCAAAACTAAGAAAAAGATGTCACATTAATATAGGATTTCAAACACTTTATGAAAAAGTTACAAAAGTACATAATGACTGCGGATTGCTTTTTCGATGCCACGCACAGGCTTTCGGGGATACCATCTCTCGTACGACGATCCACTTTCGCGAATGTCATCGTAGATAATATAGCGCCACTATAGTGGCTCACTCTATGGCTCACTCGCTCACCGTTTCAATAGAATGATCGTTTTCGTATGTTTTGATTCGCACTTTGTTTGCCTTCACCACGTTTTATAAGAGTATTAACAAATCCCACAAAAGTACATTACATGTAAGTAAAAGGTAACACCAAGTTTAGGCACCATGAAAGAACCTCTTTGCACTAATACACGCATATTGGAAACATTTGGAAATTACATATTTTGTGAATTTTCTCTGACTACCTCATCTAAAATCTATGGTTCTAACAGATAATTTCTTTTGTAGCTCTCTGATGACATATACCTTGACTCAAACGATATCGACGAGCTAGAAGGTTCAGGATATGTTAACGAAAATGTGACCGACGTGAGTTACATGATAAGAATGCATTGCACTGAAAAGTTACTAATTATAATCTTGTGTGGTGGTGCTACTAATTAGCGGTTTCATAACCTGACACGGACTTAACCCAATCGGATTAACCCAGCTTCCAGTATAAATAATACGATGAATAATTATTTTTTTATGAAAAATATTTTGAATAGAGAACTTTACTTTGATCTTGAAATATTTTATAGAGATTACTCTTCTGAGCAACTTTTTCTAAAAACTTAACATCTGGAAATGGATTTAAAAAATTTGGAAACTTGAAAATTGGAAAATTAGAAGATTTGTAACGTAAATTTGTAATTACGTAAACCTACACCATTTTGTACATCAATTTCAATTCTGTATCTAAACCGCTAAAATCTGTATCTAAACTTAAGAAACAATTCTGCGGATCAAAGATATAAAAATGTCAGTTAAATGTACACTATTATACACAATGCTCGTCTTCAAAATACTCTTACAGCTACTAATCCGTTGAAAGAAATAAAAACAAAAGAAGTCACATAAAATATTCCGTGATACGAAAATACAGGTTAAAGAAAATAAAAGTATCGCGTTTTATTACTTCTGCAAAAACAGTTCTGTTCGGAATTCAGCGAAGGGGAACTGAACGAACATTTCACCTCTTTATTAAATTTAATCGTCAAAAGATTTAATAGAGCGACCAAGTTTGGGAAACGGGTGTCGTAGCACCGTGTGCGTCCAACTTCCTTTGGATTAAGATGAACTCTATAATGACGATGAAAAGGCTTGAAGCTTTCTGAGAAACGAAGCATTTTGGGCGCACTCGCTAATGCAATATCCCATCAGAATTTCCAAGATTATTCTCGTAGTATTCGCCAGATTATCTCTATAAAACGATTTCTGTGTTCCTTCATATGTTCAACAGCTTCCGGGAAATTTTTTGCGAACTATGGCATTTGCATAGTGTTTTTATAATTGGGTGATGATGAAGCGTGCTAACACTAAAATCGATATTTATCAATATTAATGCTATTTTGAAGCTTGCTGTTTTTAAGTAACCATAGTTTCTTAACGTTAATTGAAACAATTCTTTTAACTTGATCGGTATTTGATCATTTCTATGGGTTTCTGTCACTTTAATAGAACTATCAACAGTTGAGATTTCTGCCTTAGCCAGTCGATGACTGGTCTCTAAAAAGTTATGGAATTATAAGTATTATACAATGACAACTGTAATAACTATAATAATGTAATTAGACCCTTATTTGTCCCCAACTGGCAGTAATTTCATTTTCATGACGTATACTTTCATTTTCATCTTCAGAACTTGAACACAAGCACTTTTACGTAAATTTTAAATATTTTTTCTTTACTTCCCGAGGACGAACTTCTTTGCTTATAATATCACTGTAAAGTTCAATTACATTTTCTTTTAATTCGCTTTCCTCGTGCTCAATTCACCGTCCTCAGAGTGTTACATATATTTTTCACTTTTAGCAATAATTCAGTGATTTTCAATCGTTCTGCTATTTTTAGGGCTCCCTCTCGTTATATGAAAAAGAATTAGGTTCTATTCCAACGACTATGGTATACAAAATGGCCGCGTGGAACGTCTATAACTACATTACGTCACATCGCGACCATGTTTATGTTGTGACGACAGATAAGACGTGTGCGATCAAGTTTCCTAAGAAATCATCGATAAATCTATCTAAATACCCTATAAACGATTTCGAGTTCAAACAGATTATAAAATACTTTTCCACTTTGAGAAGTACCAGTGAAAATCACTGGTATTCGTATGAGTAGATACAATTTTGACTCCGAATAAATGAAACAAAAATAAAGTTCGTTATACTTTATCTGCAGAAGTCATCATTGCGGAAAGAATGTGATATGAAATGAGAATTTTAAAATGAAATTGTAAAACCAATCTGAATCTCATTTTGACTGATGTGTTGGTTGTAGTGTTAAAAATCAATTATAATCTGTATGGTTTCTTGTCATTTTGGTGATTATAATTTCTATGGTTTTATTCTGTTTTAATAATCAATTATAACTTCTATGGTTTTAGGCAGTTTTATTAATCAATTATAACTTCTGCTTTTATTTTGTTTTGGTCCTCAATTATAATTTGTATGGTCTTACGGAGTTTTACAGTTTCTATGATTTTCTGTCATTTTGATAATAAATTCTAATGTCTATAGTTTAATTTTAACAATGAATTGTAATGGAATCATCGGAGACCAAAATGGCAGTCATACAGTTGAGAATCTCTTATATGGCACAAAAACACGATTGTGCCAACTTATGAAAGGCAATTCCCACTCACAAAATTGATACAATCCAACAGTTTCAAATATCCCATGCTATAAATTTATCAGAAGATGCCGGCAGACATAAAATCGCCATACCTCGAGTCGTTTCACGCAATGATTGCTGAAAGCCGTAACAATTCCCCGTTAAACGCCGCGAATTCAATTGAACGGACTGAAAACGTGGAATCAAATTATCCGAATGAAATTAACAAGAAACAAATCAATAGGAAAGCAGGTTCATTAAAGCGCTATTGCCTGGGAGGTGTTTCCTTAACGTCACGGTCCTCAATCTACGTTACTCCGCTGGCAAATGAATAGAGTGCAAGAAATTGGATGATTTACTGTGAAATTTACAGAGGAACTGCGAGACTCATGGAATTGAGAGTGTTAAAAAGGAACGTGAAGAAAGAGAGATGGGGAGAAAAGAAAAGTGGATAGAGAAGAAGACAAATATAGGAAGAGGGGAAAAAGTGATGGAAAGATCGAAGAGGAACTTTGGCTTTTGCCACCTAACCGTCTCGTTGGCAATTAGACGAAAAGTTTCGTAGGAATTAAGCTTACCAAGTAGAATTAACTTTGATTTGTCCTGCTGGTCACATAGTAGAATGCTTGAAAGATTTCGATCTTCGAATGCTGGTAAAAGGATTTTCGTTAAAAGGATCCTTTGACCTGATACGATGGCCTTTCAAAGTGAATTACTTTAATTTCGAAGATAGTAGTCGACACTTTATTACCTTGGTTTGTAATTAGTTATGGAACGGAAGGGTTTTTTAAGAAGGTCTATTATATGTGATTTACGATAGGGTTTGAATAAATGTAGTATATTTTATAACTAGTATGTTTTATTAACACGGTATATTTTATCCCACTGTACTTATCGTATCACTATTTTATATAGTTGTATTTAATTTTTTATATAGGTTACAGTTGTGTTTTAGTTTATGTGTTCGATTTTTCTAATTTTTAAATTTTCAAATTTATTTATTTTTTAATATTTAAATTTTCAGATTTGCAAATCCTCAAATTATCAAGTTTACAAATCTTGCTTAGAAATTTCCACAGTACAAGTTTTTTGAATTTTTCAATTTTCATAGTTTCAAATTTGTTATCTTCGAAATACTTAAATTTGCAGATATCAAAATCTTTAAATTTTCAGTTTCACAGATCCCTACATTTATCAATTTTCAAAGTCCCAAGATTACTAAAATGCTCAAATTTTCAAATCTTCAAATTTCTAAATTTCGATATTTGGAATGCTGAAAATTTCAAGTATAGAAGTTTCGAAACTAAAAACTTTCAAAACTTGTTTGAAGTTTGAATGCTTTGAAAATTTCCATAAACAAATTCATCCGTGACATAAAAAATTAATTCTACTTAACACATTCTTGTATAAAAATAAACGATAATTTCATCTACTACGTTAAAACCAACCAATAAAAGGAAATGCTCATCGTTCCCTACAAACGAAAGCAACGCTCACTGATTCGATCAACGGAAGATACAAATTCGATCGATAGAACTTAATCCTTTTAGTTTCGACCGAAAGAACTGTACTCAAACAAAGAATACCAAACCGACTTAATGTAATAAAGAGAAACAGAATATAAAGAAAACAATACAAAATTCAGAAGGGAACATGTTACAAAATAAATAGAAGACTATATGCCAACTGTATTTCAATATTTGGTTAAAAATCAGTGTACTACATTTATATAGCATACTACTTGTATAGCATATTACATACAGTCCCATCAAATGTATGCACATTGTAGATACCGATATCGTAATAACATGTTATATCACCGACACAAACGGAATGATTAATTGTCCCTAATATTCCAGCACACGGAAAGCCTTATGCTTGTTTTACATTAAACATCGGTACGCAAATTTACATAGCCCAAAATGGACGGGTTAAGATACACGTAATGGCGAATTACGCGGGTGCAAATATCGAACCAATATAAGGGTAAACAAATTAATCTTCCACTATTCTGTTAATTTCTGTGAGGGTTAATCAGTTTTCCATTGACATTATTCCGTGTAATTTACGTGAACTTTCGAAATGAACGCGTGTTCCAATTTACAACAGTAATTTCTGATATTTAACCCTTCACGGACACTTCGCCAGAATGTACATGGCACACTGGGACGTTTAATATTCAGTTACAACAGTCCCTGGTCTTCGAATTAGGACCACGTAAAATTTCACTTTTATGGCTGTAATTATGTCATATATGGAAAATCTTAGATCATGCAAAATTATTGGTAAATACGTTGATAACATATACATAGCAATTTGTTACCGTGATAATAAATTGTGTGATGAGCGATTAAGGGTGCGAGCGTTTACGTTAGGAGTATCGATAGCGAGTCAGGTGAAACTTGAATGCCATAGAAAATGTGTGCCTACTCAAAAGACTAGTTTACAACTCTCCAACCACATTATGAGTTGAAAAGAATTACAGATAATTGTAATGGCCACGGACTGCAGTATATTACTTTTATACAGCATAATACTTGCATAGAATACTACTGTTAGCATACTACTTCTATACAGCTCTCTGCAGTATTACATTCATACAATATTTGCAAATAAGAAAAATCAACAACAAACAACTGTATTTCAAATTATTCACAAGAATTACTAACATCAAGACACAAAACGCCATCGCGTACGTACCGATCGTCGTTTGGTTTTGAAGGGGTTAATTAGTGATCCCTTTTTTCGGGTTTTCTGACACGGTTACTCGATAATGCCTGTAGTAACCGAACCGTCCAAGAAATTCGTTCGTGCTCGGTATCCTCGGTAGCTGTGAAGCGGTAGTATGAGGCATCCGAGGGAATTTATTTCATCCGTAAAATCCTACTTCGAAGAAACGCCACTGAAACGGTATGGCGGTAGAGATACAAAGATGCAGCCGTGCATAATGGAGCTGATCAGGATGTACGTATACCGGGTGAACGAATTCAATAGAACGGTCTGCGGTTGTTCTCGTCCTGCACAGTACAGTCAACAGCAAATCTGTTCTCCCCGCGGAAAATATCGCAAGCTAGAGTGAACGGGTCTACTTGTCCACTTCTAGGGATATTTGAGCATGTTACAATTTTTTAATATACATTATTTAAATTTTTAGTCTAGGAAATTGGGGATTTACCTGTTTGGGGATCTAATGATTGGAAGATGATGAAATATATCTAAGGACGTTTGGGAGTTAGAGAATTGGAGGTGGGATGTTCGGATCTAGGGATTTGAGTAGATTTAGAAAAGGAATTTTTAATGTGGGGATTAAAATCTGATATTTGAGGATTTCTGAGATTTCAGATTTAGGCATTTCGAGATTTTTGGATCTCAATATTTGAAATTTAGAGATTTTCAGATCTAGGAATATGGGAACTAAGAATTTAGGATTCCAGAATTAGAATAATCGTGAAAATTGAGACTCTAGATAGGAATTTAAGAATGTGGAAATTTGAAAATACAAAAGTTCGAATAGAAAAATGTGGACACGTGAAAATATGAGAACTTGTGAATCGAAGGATTTTAAAGTTTACATACGTTTCGTTGTCTAAAGGAAACGTACGTTGCACTCGAGTGTACTACGTGTTATTGCGATCGAGCATCGGTTTTACGTGGGTTGCAGCTTCAATGCAGTTGCACCGTGCATACATGTCTTTGTGCACTGATGAAACAGTACCTCTTATACCCACACTCCTATTTCACCGTTCTAATTCTGGTATTAATGATCATTGATTCGATCTACTTTTCCTGTGTTTCCTCTCCCTACCCGCTTTTAATTGGAATTGGACTGCGGAGAGTGTATTGAGAGTAGTTTATGGAATTTTAGAGCAGCCATTTTTGGGCTTTGTTGGCACAGCAGCAATTATACAGCGTACGCGGCTCTAGAACAGATAGATGGCTTTTCTTTGGATATATGTGACGGAAAGTGTAGGAAACTACGAATAAAAGTATACTTTTTTGGTAGATGTATATTAACACTAGATTTAAATTACGAAACTTTAGTAATTCAGAAATTAAAAAATACAGAAATATTAAAATTTAGTAATGTGTAAATTTGCAAATTGGAAAATTATAATATTTAAAAATTTAGAAATTAGAAATTAGAAAATGTGCAAATTGCAAAATTGGGAAAATGTAAAATTGAAAAATTGGGAAATTTAGAAATATTTAAATGAGACTTGTAAATTTGAAAACTTGAAAATTAATAAATTTGTACATGTACACATAACCTCAACAATTATATAATACATTAAAAATAATTACATTGTATAACAAATAATGAATCCATAATGTTACAAATAAACTCTATTTCAGTCGCAACAAAAATATAACCAAACTTTTGAGCTTGCAATTCGAGAATCTCATTTCCTCATATAAATACATATGTACATACATTATGTAAATACATACATAAGTTTGTCCTTGTTACTTGACGTGGCCCATTTATACATATTTACTTAAAGTATAAATACCCTGCGCATTGAAATATTTAGCTAACAAACAAACACTGTACAACATGTATACTCTCCACTATGTAAATGTTTACATGCGTGTATCTACGTGTATGTGCATGTACGCTGCCGGCACGAAATGTAAATCTGACTTCCTGTGTACGCAAAAAGACGTGATTACTAATTAAACAGAAACATGTCTGAAATGCCTATTAATCATTCTAACTGGCTGTTCGAACTTGTTATTGTACGTCGTGCACCGTTTAAATATTAATTTATAAACTTATTCTTTAGATATGGGTGATATGAAATTTGAAACAAAATAAAAATGAATTTGACTGTGCTGGTCTAAATTTAAGAATTATTACATTACAATAATTTGTAATATTTAAAATTTTTTTAAATATTAAAACTTATGTTATTTCAAAGTGTGAAAACAGTTCAATTTCAGTATTATTCTAAAAAGAATTTTTAAATTATTATAACATATATTATATTACATTTAAAAATTATTAAATTTCAATGATGTATATTATTTTATATTTAAGAATTGTTAAATTACAATAATCTATATTATTTTATATTGAAGAGTAATTAATTTACAACAAATTACATTACTCTAAATTTAAAAATTCTTGAATTATCATAATTTATATTATTTTAAATTTAAGAATTATTAAAATTCTTACAATTAATGACAAATAGTAAATTTTAAATTAATTTTCAACTTTGGAAAGTTTTAGTTTATAATTTTTTACAAATTTAATTTTCAGATAATACATTTCTATTTATAATTTCATTCTAAATTATAAAATATTATCAAGTTATTGAACTTCTAAATTGGGAAAGTTTAAAAATAAAAAAATTGGAAAATATTAAATATTGGAAACTTAAAATTTCAAGGGTTTTAAATATCTAAATAATTTTATTTATCTCTAAAGTGAGTTACTAGATAAAAAATAATAAACATCAGTAGAATATTGAGAAATATTTTCTGTCTTGTACTGAAGTACAATTCAGCTAATTAATTTAAGCTTTTTCATATTTTAACATGCTTTAAAATATAAAAATATTAAAATATGAAAAACTAATACAAATATTAAAACATGAAAAACTTATAGAAATATTGAAACATGAAAAACTCACAAAAATATTAAAATATAAAAAAAAATGGTTAAAATTGTGAAAATATGAAAAACTTACAAAATAATAGACTAGAAATGAAAAACTAAAAAAAGTACTAAAGCATGAGAAACTAGTAAAAGTATAAAAACATGAAAAATGAATGAAACCTGAAAAACTAGCAAAAATATTGAAACGCGAAAAAAATAATAAAAGTACCAAAACATGAGAAACTTTAATAAGTATTAAAATCAACATTGTGAAGTATGATATTACAAACACATTCAAATATCTTTGTTTGAACCTCGAACGTCCTGTATTCTTCTGTTTCTGTTTTATCATATCAAACAGAAAGAGAAGCACGATCCTGATTAAGCAAACAACAGAGCAGTTTGTGAACGAAAAAAAAAGGCAAACAATCGAATTTCGGTGTCGTTGCACTCGCGACATAAAAATATGATATAAAATTGTTGACCCAGTTTAATATCGCTAGAAGGTGTCACTTAAACGAGTTTAGAAATCGTAAACGCAAGGATATTCTTGCATTATATTTCCCATGGGGGCCAAAATCCACAGGACGCCCTACACATTGGTGTACCCATTTTACCGTGGCTGTATACTATTTTCCAGTTTATGCAATTCCGTGTGTACACGTAGCGAGCAATTTCGAGACGAAAATAGATATCAAAAAATTATTCTGACATGGAACATGAATTATAAAAATAGACAAGGGAAAACGAGGTAGTTGAAGTGGATGCGGACGCGATGGAAAGAAAATTCAACACATACTTTTTATGGAAATAAAAATGCAATTGCTTTATTGTTCTAATACTGCAAATTTATGGCGGTATATGGAATTTTATTTGAATGCATTCAAAATTATGTTGTATACAATATTTAAGCTAATTTCTTTATGAATTTATTTATAAATTAATACTCTATGTACGTAATAAATAATAAATCAATAATGAATTATGTTAAATTATAAATAGTACAAGCATTAATTTGGTGCTATAATACACGATAGTTATGAAATCTAACCTAACCTAACATCGCATATGGTAATATTGTCGTAGCGTATACTAATATTCTCAAATATCTTTGAATAAGCAAAATTGACTATACTTAATGTATAAATAATACTTATAACCTATAAAACCTGACATAACCTATAAAGTAGATTAGGTTAACCTATAAAGTATGACTGAATATCGCATAATATGGTAATATTATCATACTCTATAATAATATTCTCAAATATCTTTAAATACACATGATTGACTAAACTTAATAAATAAATAGTTATAACCTATACAGTATGATGGATTATAGCATGTAGTAATATTATCATGGACAATGATATTCTGAAATACTTTGAATAAGCATAACTGACTACGCTTAAAAGCCTCTAAATTATCGAAGTCCAGCTCGTTAGCACACACGGAAAAGTCAATATCGCAATAGTGTAATATGTCAGCCAGAAAATCAACGATAAATAATTACCAAAGAACAGTTTGGCTCCATAAATCTGCGTCATTACTAATAATTATTGGAAAGCATTTAGGGCAAATATGTGCTAACCATTCCACCTGATTTAAGCGAAAGTTCATTAATCACGAACGTTCGGGGCGATATTGTTCATTCTTCGAGAGGGTGGAAAAAATTCGACCGAAAAAGTTGGTTCTTCGATATCGGACGCTCTAATTATTTTGAAGTCGAAGTGCTTCACATTTTTGAGGTAATTAGGGAAAATATAGGTTAATGTATGAACTCAGTTATGTGTAATTTCATTTAGGATTCTTCGATTACATAATCATGCTATAAAAAATCCAAATTTAAAAACTTAATTACCAGATTCTTATATTTTTGTGTTTGAAGATTTATAAGTATGAAAATGTAAGATTTTTGAAATTCTGTCCCTCTAAATTTATTAATCTTCAATTTTGGTCATTTTTAACTTCCACGTTTGCAAAATTGTAGGCATGGAAAATACCTGATAACATTTCTATAATTACATTCTCTAGGATTTTCAGTCGCTAAATAAAACTTGATTTTAAATTTTCCAAAAAATTTAAGGAATTTTTGAAGATCTTGACAATTTAAAATATTAACGATTTTGGAATCTGAAGATTTAAAAATGTGGAATTTTAGAATGAAAAATGATTAATTTCTATTTTTCCTTCTCAATTTTAATTCCAATTTTTACATTTTCAGATTTCCTAATTTCTACATCTGAATTTCTACGTTTAAAGAATAAGTTAAAAAATCAATGCACAATGCCAAGTGATATCTCTTTTACAAGCATTTTATCTGCCCATAACAGATATAAATGAATATACACTGTCAAATTTTTTACATTTTACACTATCAATTCATCACAAGGAATATTATAATAAAAATAACAATTCAATACACGAATTTTCAATATTGTGATATTAACCATATTAAACAAAAAATTTTGAAATATCTCTCAACTTCAAAAGCTTTTAACCATACATCGTTATTAGACTTAACTGCTAAAATATTAAAGCTTTATTATCGATCCCGCTTACAAAGTTCCCGTATACATATTACTACCATACGCTATTTTTTAACAAACGGTGCGCAATATTAATCACGCATTTCCTGAAAATTCGTCAAGAATGAAATGATTTCTTTGCTTTTTTCGCTCACAAATAAATCGTATTTGGCGTGAAGCGCAATCAATCACATCCATAAGCGATGAAACTCCTACGTCGTTCGTTTTCCTTTTTACCTTTCGCTCGTTTCTCCTTTTTTTATCTGTTAGCATATAACGATATATAAATCACGTTTAGTGTTCTTATTCAACGTCCCATTTTACCGTCCGTTTTCAGATCGGACGAGACGATGACGAAGACAGAAGCGAGGAAAGCAATCCACCGCCATTCATCACACCCCCTCCTCCTAATCCGGACTGTGAGTAATCGTAAAGAATTCACGGGTTTATTTAACACTTTGACTGCCATGTCACCCATATACGAGTGACGCTTAAATTACCGTATAAAAAATTTGTTCACTAATTGAAAATACTTGTATTAATTATACAGTCTGTCTCACAAGAGTATTTCGGTTCATATTTGTATGGATCTACAACTAAAACACTAGTACGCTTTTCCTTAGTAAATAGATCCAATCTCGTTTCAATCTCCTTCACACCGTTTTGTCATACTTGCGACTAATTTTTCAGCATAGATACTGGTAGCGACCTCCATATCTTCCGAATATGGTATACAAGTGTTCTTTTGGAGATACGTCTTCCTCTCAGCTTGCACTTCATTAGGAACCAGACATTTTCAACAGGGTTTGCATCAGGGAACTGCGATGGCCAGGAACTACAATGGCGTTTTCCACTTTCCATTAGGTGTAGATACGTCGATGTTTAGGTCTTCTTGTAATATCCATTGGTCCGTTTGATTGAACGTTTCACGGATGTGAAAAGTTCCTTTGGTACAATTTCACCATTTTTGTGCATTCAAATTGTCTGTGAAAAAGCACAAAGAAACCGCGTGCGTTAAAGCAACCAAACATGCACTTTTATGGGGTGTTTCACAATTCTTTGAATAATCCGTTTTCAATGGATAGACCAAGCACGCCTGATAGGACACTATACCCAAAACGAGGATTTATCAGTGAACACATCGCTCCAATCAAAATCGCTTTTTTCATCGGCTCACGCCAGATGATTTTCGGCATGCTTTTTTGAAAGCGACAATGTGCTCTGCCACGTGATATCGTCTAAACGCTGTTTTAATGTCATCGTACAGATATTTATGCCTTTCTCGGCCAAAAATACTTGACCTGTCGTAATGCAAGAGTCGGATTTTCCTCGAAAAGCCGAAGAATCGTTTTCTTTTCTCGGATACAGGTTTCCATTTTTAAACCCTGATTTGGGAGGTCATCGACATTTTTCGTATTTTTGTACCGTTTTACTTCTTGGCAAATTGTGTCGACTTATGCATATATTTATCAGCGCTCGTGAAACTCATTTTTGGCTCTTGAGTGGCAATATAGAACACTGCCTCAAAGTGTCTCACGCGATACTCATATCGGAAAGCTCTGTTCTTTTCAATCTCTCAAACGGAACTGAAAGATATTCAACGCATATTAGAGAGTATTTGTTAATATTTTTGTTATGTCACCTTCATCAGGTGTCAGGTATCGCCGACACACTCTTGTGAAACAGACTGTACCTAACTGAAAATACTTGTATTAACTGCATATAACTATGAGAAATAAGTATAAGATATTGTGAAAATAAGTGAGATTTCAAAATAAAAATATCCAATGCAATTTTTAACTGTTTCAGTATGACAGTCAATGTGTTAATCGTGACTTCTTTTAGAAGTGTTCTGGTCGTTGACAACGAGACCGTAACGCAATGTCAGATCGAAAATCGTTTCTTTAATAACTAAAAACGCCATTTCCAGTATCCTTTGTGAGAAACGTACGATTGAATTCTCAAAGGATTTTAAACTCGACGTATATATTTCAGAATTCGGTCGATAAAGGGTTTGCGAACCTTTACAACATTTAACGGAACAGGTTTATCTTTCTGGAGAGCTTTGTTGGGCTTCTACTGTAGAAATCGTTTTTGTACAGGGTGATGCATCTAATGTGGTCACTTTAAATTATTTTGTTGGAAATATTTCCTTACAATATATCATTTTTCCAATAAATTGTTTATATAATTTGCAAAGTTGATGAATAATTGATGTGCTAAAAATTTATTCAATGATAGAATCTTTTTACGTGCCCAACAAAATTATTCTATTTTTAATAATTTATATCATATGTCTTTTTAAATAAATTTTGAATTTTTATAAGGCATGTTATATTTAGAACACCTGTATATTTTTAATTAAACAAAGGATACTCGGTTTTGATAGAGAATTTATAAATGTACATGTGTATAATTTGTAATCAAATATACTTTTTAACTTTCTTAGACAAAGGGCCTAAGGGTGAAAAAGGTGATAAAGGAGACAAAGGAGAGAGCGTTAGAGGACCACCAGGACCCCCTGGTCCACCTGGACAAGACGAGGTAAATAATTATAGTATATTAATTAAACACACACATGTAACATTATAATTCATTATTGTTATGAACATTCGTATTTTCCGTATCAACAACTTTTACACAAACAAATATGAACCCTAAATTTACAGCCATTTAATGATACTTAAATTGAACCTAAACTATAAAAATAAATAATAATACGTAAACTAGCTTATACGATTTTTTATCTCGTTGAAATAACATTTGGAAAAATTTTAATAATTTTCGTAATTGAAAATAACAAATCTTAAATCCGTCCTAGATTCTGCAAATCTAGTGTCAAATGTAGATAGTCCCAAAAAAGTTGTTATTAGAAGAAAATTAATTTTCGATGACTCAGTGATAGAATATTAATTTGATTGATTGCTTTTCACATATATGTACAAAGTTGGACAAATATTAAATTGTTGTATATCCAGATAAATTTTGAGGTATAAGAAATCTGATACGATCTGATAACATAAAAGTACCGTAAAATGGTGCTGCTTATGGAACGTAAAATGCTCACATAAATATTTCATCGATGCCACAATACAAAATGACTGGTACTTATTGTTAGTTGGAACACAAAATACAAATATTATCTAATATTTGACTTTGCTACTGTTTATATATAATACACATATATTTAATCAATACTGGGTAGTTTTAGTAGAATCAAAGCAAATATAAACTTAAAAATATAAAATTTTCATAGTATACATTTTTGAAACACCCTATATGTTTTTAACTAAAAAAAGGATAACTGAAAGAAAGGATATACATATATATAAACAATATTTATTATACATATTTACTTTATATACATATATTTAATTAATATTGTGTAGTTTTAGTAGAGTCAAACATCATTTTTGAAGCACCCTGTATACTAAATAAAACATACTTGGTTCTGCCACTATTTATAAAAATTATATATTTGTATAATACAAATTCAATCAATACTTACGGGTAATTTTAACACAATTAAACAAAACTGAAAACTTGTAGAACAATAATTATTACCAGTCAGTTAAAATAAAAATAAAAATTGCAAATCTGGTTCACGTTCTGTCACTCCGCACCTCGTATGTTTCACTGCACGTAAGACATATAAACTTCCCCAAACGAATGTATAAATTATACGTGTCGAACCATGTCATATACCGCTTCATATGTGTTATATCGAGCATATGTATCACCGTGCAAGAAGATGTTCCATTAGCAATCCTTACACAAACCACTGAACTTCCACTCGCGATAGTTCAGTAGTCTATACACGTATAAAGGCAGACCGAATGCGTTGTGCATATTGCAGAACTACACATTTGAATCGGATTTCGCTTATAACTACGCGCCAACGCATTGTTTGGTACAAAAGAGTATCAGATGACACAAATACGCTGGCTCAAAAATATTTTACTAATAAGGAGAGAATTATGGGAACAAAAAAAAGTGCGGAAAATTGTACGAAGTAATTATTATGGAAACAAGTCTTATTATAGAACAATAGTTATATTAGTGACCAAATAAAGTCTAACAAGCTGTTGTCGAAACCACAGCGGATATTGACTTTTTCTTTGAAGTAAAGGAGGGATAATTGTTTGTCGATTATTAAAAGAACGACGCGGAATTTAATTGATTTTCCTTTTAAAAGAAACTAACATAGTAATTTACGATATTTCTAATTGTTTTTAAAATTTTTATGGTTTCTCTTTTAAAGTTCCTCCTTTTTTATACTATACTTTGTATACTCTAATATCAATAATATATTGATTGAAAATGGTGGATAATTATATTATAACCAACATTCATTTGAACTTCATTGAAAGTGTTATTCTTACCTTTTTTATTTTATTTTTATTCTGTTATGTACTTGAAAATGCATTAAATTAAAATGACTAATTTCTTCATAATTCAGTAAAACAAAATTAGTTATATAAAAGTATACATATATTTGGTATTCACATTTATATTGAATAATTATAAAATTTAAGCTCACAGAAATTTAAAAATCTGTGAACTTTTATAATTTGGAAATTCAAATATTTAGGAATTTAATTTTCTGAAGAAATCTTAAGGAACATGCTTAAAATAAAAAATTAAAATAACTTCACCAACTTAGCAATTAAAATAAAAATAACAGTAACTTCCCTTAGAAATGTTGCTTGTTAAAAAACTGAACTGATCACTTAACATTCATTTGCAAAGGATTAAACACAAACTAATTGTAAAATATCTACAATTATTATACTATAAAATTCTATAATTATTATGCCATAAAATTTGAAAATTGAGGAAACTAGTCATAAAACT
This sequence comes from Megachile ligniseca, assembly GCA_945859555.1. Lineage (NCBI taxonomy): Eukaryota > Metazoa > Arthropoda > Insecta > Hymenoptera > Megachilidae > Megachile > Megachile ligniseca. The sequence goes on from OX243792.1 coordinate 7,731,347, forward strand.
GAAGTGGATATTCAAAATTGACCCAAACACTTACTTGTAGAACAGGTTGCTGAAGTGAACATCCATTAGTAATGAAGACCTGTAGAAATGGCTCATTATACTGGATATATCCACGTTCAAGCACATATTTCAGCAATAATAATTCAGTGGTGGTTGTGCACATGAAGCGAGCATGAATGCATTCCAATCCAGGATCATTCATTTATCTTGCTGGCCAAACTAACAATTTAATTACAACGCTGAAGTATATTCTGGTATAACATAGACACATTTTGCATAAAAGCACATACATAAACGACAGTTTTTTAATCCCCAAATCTCCAAATACATTCTTAAAATATTGTCTAACTGAGAATAAACAAAATCAATATTTCCTTTCCACTTAAAAACTTCATCGCATTATTATCATCTTCTAAACTTGGAACTTGTTCTATGTAGAATTTTATGTTCTCTCCAAAATTTAATCAGTAAAGAAAATAAAAATAAAATAAAGATATATTTCAAATTTGAAAATATGGTATTTTATTATTGCTGAATTATGCAGACTTCAAAATTTTTTAATTTATAAATTTGTAAATTACCAAATGAGTATCAAAGTAGATATTGTGGAGCACAATTGAACTCGCCAAATCTTCAACAAACTGTTTACATTTGACCCTGGTGCTGAGCTCGCTTAGTCATGCCTAATATAAAATACATAATGCAGATATTGAGAGGTTAGAAATAATAAAAGTCTTTATTCGCATTTTTAAAACATCATTTATAATTATACACATCAACTGCTTAATTTATATTGCAACTTTTAATAGTTCTGATTGAACTTACCTTGAATAACACACACACAAACTACTTAGTCTTCTTTTAAATTACAAACTAATCGACACATTTGATCAACGCTCATTTGTAATTGTATCGAGAAGTTTGTGGCTGGTACGTCAGCAATACCATATTTATGGTGGCAAATTTGAATTGTTCAAATGTAACCCATGTAAAAAGTGGCTTTTACAACATTCCCTATCTTTGAAAATTATCGGCACGTAGGTATGAATCAGAATTGTATTTATTTAGTTCCCAATATAGCGGAGACGAAAAAATATCGTAACTCTCGAATTTGATGGGCATTTTTGATCAAATATCTGGGGAAGGAAATTGAAATACTACCATGTTTGTTGTATGTAGAGAAGTGACACTGTACTGACAAAAGTGAATGACAAACACGATAAAAATTGAATGAATAGCTCGGAGGGTAACAAACAGAACATAAATCTTTAGGGAAATAGGAAGTACAGTATACTTTATAAAACATGATAAATGTGCAACTGTCTTTTACAATCCATGTACGATTAACACTTTGCTACGTCAATTCTGATGTATTATGTATATTTATTTCCTTCTTTTAATTATTTGACGTCGTGTCAGCGACTATACAGGGAATATTGATCGTATCACCGAAATTAATCTTTGCATTAATTATATCCGAAGAAAAAATAAAATTTTTAATTCTTAAGGATTCAAATCTTCAGATGTTAAATTGTTATAATTATTTTAAATTATTAGAAAAATTAAATTATTAATTATTTACATATTAAAGGTATATTAAATTATTAATTAATAAAATATTAATGAAATGTTAAATTATTGATTATTAAATTCTTAAATTGTAATGTAATTAATTATTACAAGAATATTAAAGTATTAATTATTGAATTATTACTAAAATATTAAATTATTAAAGAAATATAAAGATATGTACCCTGGTACTCAGTTGTCCACACAAAACATAGGAAATGCATTTAACAACGTTAATAGTATTGATTAAATATACATATTTACACCTATAAATTAATTCAAAATATCATATATAATATACATTTCCATAAATTAATCTAAATGCTTCAGGGTCCACCGGGGAAGAAAGGAGACCCCGGAACATGCGCCTGCAACGCGACAGAACTGATGGCATCCTTTACAATGCCGAAAATGATCCAGGGACCGAAAGGAGAGCAAGGATTACCAGGACAAGAAGGGAAACAGGGACAGATGGGGTTGACGGTATTGATGCTTTGCAAATAAAGACAAAAAGTCGCAGCAAAATGAACGAATTTCATGTGTCATTTCTGTCAAATAAAGAGTATTTCATGAACCAAATAATCCCTACAAAACCCGTGTGCGTGATCGTGTTAATTTCACGGGAATGTTTTGTGGTGACGATTTCTGAAACCAATACCTCGTCACGAATGCTTCCGGTTATGGCCGTTCGTCCGAGTAATTAATTCCGTTGAATTCTGCAGGGTGCTGCAGGACCACCTGGAGAGAGAGGACTCCAAGGACCGCAGGGCGCTAAAGGTGACAAAGGAGACATGGGAATACCGGGACCGGAAGGTCCTCAAGGACAAAAAGGCGAGCCGGGTCGTGACGGAGTGGCAGGGGAGAAAGGTGCTCAAGGACCACCAGGACCTCCGGGAAAGGGTGAATTTTCTGGTTATGATGTGAGTACGGATGCTCCTTTTTAATTAGTATGATTATGTCTCTTTTATGAACCGGAATGATATGTGCCTTATATAGTATAATGCTGTTTCAAGCTTTTGAAAACGTTAATACAATTTGTATATACATATTAAAGTTCTATCGGTGCATTGTTAAAGAAATGTGCATTTGACTTATTGAATACAATATGACGTATTATATTTTACTTTCGTATTTCAATTTTCAGTAAATAGACGAGAAATATAAGCTTATTCGTTATTAGATATTAATTATTAATTTAATCATTATGTTGTAAATTATAGAGAACTCATAAACGATTTAATGATCAGGTCAAGTTACAGATTTGAATTTCGCGCGCTACATTCAGTATGGCGTATCATATACAATTAGACCTTGAATAGACATGTTACAAGTTTTATTAACATTTTCAAAAAGCTTAAGATACTTAATACACATATTTGTTAATGCATACATGTAATATTCTTTTTAAATTGCATATAAAATAGCGAAGTTCGATAAATACTCTCACAGAACTTAATGGACATAGAAAATGGCGCGAAAGTCATGTCAGTTTGAAGATTTAATGAAGATTACTTCTACAAATCCTTCATTAACGTTCTTAATCTTTCGTTTTACATAAAAACGATAAAAACCAATGCGAATAATACTTCTCAATGAATAACAAATGATATTTTTGCTATTTGAAGGAAACCTTTATATCATTTATGCCATTCAAATCTTCTGTTATGGAGAGTAAAATCCTTGACCGTTTTGTTTCAATTTTTCAGTCAGTGAAGCTATAATTTATTCACAAGCTGAGTTCCTTGATATTTCCAGTTTATATAAAATTGCAATTCGTTTCCGAGAATCTCTTCATACAGTATTTATCCCGACGTACGATTTATGAAACCATTTTTGAAAAAGATACTTCCCATCCATTTTACTAATTTAGAACAGCACGGTATATTCGCAGTTGTATTATTCAACTTTTAAAAATATGAATACCGAATGGAACAAAATACGGATAAAAATGTCAAAAGTGTAGATTAAAATTGTGATGCAATAAATACTGCGTGCAGGTTATAACCGTGTTATAAAATGGGTCACAGGAGTACCAGTTCAAATAAAATGGCTGGTTACCAGATGCAGTAAACAATTATCGATTTCAGAACAAATAAAATCCGACACGATTTGATGACATAAATGTATGGCAAATAACGCTAAAATTGTATCAGTATAAAATTTAACGATCAAAGTGTCAGTACAAAAAGTTTTAAAGTTTTATATTTTTAATGTAAGATGTTCTTTGTTAGCATAACGATGAGTGAAGTTACATACGAATTGGTATTCTTTATTGCTGAATGGACAGGATTTTACTTGTTTATGGTCTGAAATTACTATAGATTTTTCGATTTAATACGTGTAGTATGAAAAATGCAGTTTTTGAATAACATAGCATTTTTTTAGCATCATAACGTCTGAAATTTTCAGAGTTCTATATTTACAAATTTACAAATTTACAAGTTTACAAATTTAAGTATTGTTATTGAACTATACTTAATCCGTAGACTTACCGATGCATAATGTGCGCTACTTTAAAATTAAAAATGAAATTAAAAAATAAATGAACAAACGATGAAACATAAATTGACATTCCTTTTAATTAATTTTGATAAGCTGATATTTCAAGAAAAGCAGTTCAACATATCCTGAAAAGAAGCTAGTAAAACGGTAATTCGACCGCTTTGGCAGTTTTAGTGGCAAAGAAAATTCCCCAAAACGAATCGTTCAGCCACCCCGTCGAAAGATACGTAATCGAAGTTCATCTATTTCCTCGCAAAATCCTTCAATTACAATTCCGAAGCGTTCCAGCACGATAACGGAATTTACAACCTCCTTTAACCATCTTCAACCTCAAACGTATATTCGTCCACGAAACTATCCCGATCGTGTACGAGTTCCCGTTAAACAAACGAGAATATTAACCACCCCGTAGAGTTTCTAACCTACGAAACGTTCATAACATTAATTCCGATCATTCTCTCAAACTCGTTGAAAATTTCCCCGTTTCCTTTGTCCGCTGTAATATATCCTTGCGGTGCAAACGAGTCGTTTCCTGGTCGATCCGTGAAATTCCCCACAGCTCCATAAAATTGACGAAATCCCAAAATGCTTGCCAGCCAACCAAAACGATCCGGCGTGTTCCTTTTTACGGCAGCATCTCTCGTTTGTCTCTCGGCGGGGCATGCAGGAGCAACAAGAAATTCGTTGAATGGAAATGGAACACGATATCACCCCGCAGGGAATAAGTAACCGTGCACGTAATAAAGGTGGAGTTGTACGTCCAACTCTTGCCTTCTGTCCCATTCTTTCGCCGCCCCTTTTTGTCCATCCAGTCTTTTCTCGCGTACCTTCCCATTGCGCTTTTCCACGTTTAAAGTAACAAGAAACTGCGGCTGTGTGTGCGTCTGTGTGCGCTAACGTCCCACCTTCGGATACATATCGGTGGATGACCCATTTCGCTCGGAGGTCAACATGAAAATTAAATAGGCTGCGAAATGTGGCTGATGTTCTCCTGAAAAATGAACGTGCATTTTAATATTTCGCCGGTGGTACATGTTTCGGACGCTGAAATGGAGTTACGCGTAAAATTCCTGGATTTTGACTTGGGAACCTTGTAATCGAAATGAAAAATGAAATTATTATTGTTACAGATATTTATAATATTGAGTCCTAACTGTTGACACATCTAACTTATATGTGCGTCACATCATCTATTAAGTGACGGTTAAACGACACATTAGGATTCCAAGTAAATATAAGTCTATCTAAATAAATTTGACATCGAATGACTAGAGTTTTTGCTATTTGACTTCGAGAGTGTCGAGAGTGTTTAAGAGTGTTTCAAACAAGCTAGGAGTGGGTGTACAATTTTGGTGATATTGCTGAGGGAAAACAGTTTCTAATTTTCTATTGGTTTAGCTAAAATTCGAGTGGAGGTGGAAATATGACGTATGCAGTGGGTCTGTTTTTTCAAAGTGACCGTAGCAAGAAATAAAAGCAAGCAATACCCCGACATAAATAAAAAACTGCAAATAAAACACTCTACTGCTAAGGTTAAGGGTTCGCAACCAGACGTGACTAACAATAAAAAAACCTTGCTAGAATTGTAAGAATCAATGTAATTGATTTGAAACTACAAATGAAGGAACGAAAAACCGTTGAATCGCTAGAAACTTGTACTAACTAATCCTCTGGCTGTAATATGCACGACCTATGACTAGTATTTTGACTATTGAATTTTGGGTTCAATTTTATTTGTAATCTGTACGTCCTTAAAACTTTGACATTCTAATACCACAACAATTAGCTCTGACTTTTGTCATAGCATCATTCTTGAATGGACAAGTTTTTACTTTAACTATAATACGTTGGAGAACAAAGAGAACATAGAGGTAAATTGTGTCTTTCTTAATTTTCGTAAAATGAATTTATATCTGTTCTACCATGATACTCTTATATTATACCTATGATACTCAATATTAATATTACGGCAAATAAATTTTAATCTTGAAGTGCAGTTATTTTCTTAGTTGTTTCGGTTATGAAGAAAAATACGAGGAGTTTCCGCATACGTACATGTAATTGTTACTATTAAAACCACACTTAGGCAAGAACTCAGAAGTCAAGCAATGGCTCCAGACATTGTTGAGAAAAGGCCACTGAAAACACAAGAGGCGGTCTAGAAATTCCTTTCCGGGTGTATGGAAACTTTACTACTTGAGAATCTACCTTAGAAACATCTGGAATTTATTATGTCACTAAGAAGTAAAAGCTATGAACATGGCTGTAGATAAATGGAGATTTTATAAATTCTTGAACTTACTGTTAAAGTGGTCCTCGAGGGTGGTTATATTGTATAATGTTAAAATGAGTTCAACATTTTAAAAGTTACAGTCTTGAAATTTTTAATTTTTGAATTATGGAATTTTTCTAGAATTTTTGAACTTTCAAATTCTTTGTTTTTGAACTCCAATATCTATAGGTTACGAAATTTCAAGTTTTGAGGATGTGGAACCTACTCAATTTCCCAAATTCCCACATTCTCAAATTACTACATTCCCAAATTCACAAAACTTCACATTTCCATGGTTCCACATTCTCACAATTCCAAATTGACAAAATTTCACATTTTCAGGGTTCTATATTCTCACAATCCCAAATTGACAAAATTTCACATTCCCAAGGTTACACATTCCCACATTCCCAAAATCACAGAATTTTACATTCCCATTGATCCACATTCCCACATTCTAAAATTCACAAAATATTACATTCCCAAGATTCCACATTCCTAAATTCACAAAATTTTACATTCTCAAGGTTCCACATTCCCACATTCCCAAATTTACAAATTTTCACATTTACAACGTTCCATATTCCCACCTTCCCAAATCTTCAAAATTTTACATTTCTAAAGTTCCACATTCCCAAATTCCTAAATTCAAAAAATTTTACATTCCCAAGGTTTCTCATTCCGACATTCCCACATTCCCAAATTTTCACATTCCCCTACTCCCAAATTATCACATTCTCACATTTCAAAATTCGCACATTCCCATATTATTACAGTACCACATTCCCAAATTATTACTTTCCAACATTCCCGCATTCCTACATTCCCAAATTCCTAATTTCCTAAATCAAATTTCCTAATACTGTTGCATAATAAACGTCACCTAACAGCAAAAAATACAAAAAATTCATCCATCAGTACTCAACAATATTTAAAATTTATAGAAACGCGACAGTAACAGAAAATGGTTCCCTTTCAAAGCAAAGCTCAGCAATGTTGCTCTCTTTGAGGTTAAAGCTCGATCGTGAAACATAAGCCAGCAAATGTCAAAGAAAATAATCCATGACCGAGAAATTTCATTGTGTCGAAGGTTGAACAAACATGAACGAGGGAGGATGAATAGAGGGTAAATTTCATCTAACGACGACGACTCAATGAAATTATTATCGCGATAGTCTGCGGAAGTGGCACGATTTTCCGTACTTTTCCGTGGTTTTAAAGTGCTCGAGAACGAACAAAGCTCTTTCCAGCTTCCGATGTTTCAACAATTAGCAGGCGAGGCCAGACCTCTCGTTTTGTTCTCGTAACATTTGGAAGTGTGCCACGGCGAATGGAACAAAGAAGAAACAAACTGAACGTAACGAAATGATTTTTTCGCGAATACAGCACTGCACAGAAGTTAAACGATGCATTAGGTGTGTGCAAAAGTAATTGCCATTTTCTTGTCGCAAATTGATATTGATTTAGAGGAATTGCTAGCTTGATAAATGTATGCGGACGTAATGACCGTTTTCTTATCGCAGATTGGTATTGATTTGACGAAATTGGTGAAATAACCTCTTATGCTTTCTGAACAATTTTCATGCATTTTAAGTAAAAGCTTCTTTAGGGTAATGCTAGGAAAGTGGAAAAAAGGTAATTGACTACTGAGGGATGTGTTGGGTAATTTTGTACGAGATGGTGATTGTGGGTCTCTGACATTTTCGTCTAGGAAGTATTTAGTTTGATGAATTTGTGAGGTTTTCAATTTTTGAGTTTTCGAGTTCTAATATTTTTTAATTCTTCTGTTTGTAAGTTTCGAGGTTTCAGATTTACAAATTGTTCAATTTCTTAGTTTGTGAGTTTGTAGGTTTCCAAATTTTTAAATTGGGAAATTAGTTTTCAAGTTTCTAAATTTCCAAGTTTTTCAATTTTTTAGTTTTTGGATTTTCTAACGTTTCAATTTTTTTCAATTACTAAAGATACTAAATTGTAAAAATCTTTCAGTTTCTACAAATTTTCAAATTTCTACATTTTTCAATTTCTTAGTTTGCAAGCTTCCAAATTGCAACATTTCATTATTAAATAATAATAGAATTAATTGTGAATTTTAGTGATTTGAACTTTTAATTTGATAATTCACATTTTTGATGATTACAATTGCAAATTTCATAATTGTCAATTTTGATAATATACATTTTTTATTTGATACTTTACTCTTTTGATGATTTAAATTTTTTATTTGATAATTTTAATTACAAATTTCAATTTTCAAGTGTGATTTTCATTTGTATCATTGGTTTAATATAATAATTTTAATTGTGAATTAATGATTTAAATATTATTTTTGATAATGTTGATAATACACATTTGATTGTTTTGATCAATAATCTTTATTTTCAATTTTGATCATTTTAAATTCGATCAATAATTGAAATTAATAATTTTAGTTTCGACTTTTAATGATTTAAATTTTGAATTTCATCATTTTAATTAACAGTCTTAATTTTTAATTTTTATCATTTTAATTTTTATCAGTGATTGAAATTATTAATTTTAGTTCTGAATTTTAATGATTTCAATTTTTTAAATTGATAAGTAATTCATATGGAAAAAATTCAACCTTGATACTGAATTATTAAAATTGATAAGTAATTCATATGAAAAAAAATCAATATTGATACTGAATTATTAAAATCGATAAGTAAAATCATTCATAAACTGTAACTTAAAGGAATTATACCAGAAACATAGAAATTGTTCATTTAACAATAACCGAAAGTGTAAAATTGTCGTCACTGATAAACCACTGTCGCATCAGAAAAGTTTCTCACTATCAGTTCCCCAGCTTTATTTTCTACGTGAATTCGAACAGTTCACGTTTTGCAGATTTATCGCAGTAATAATGTAACTGTCGCAAAATTTAGTTAATAACCGCAAGGTAAAAATAAGAACTAGAAGTAGATTTATTACAGTGGCTGCGATGAATTATACTTACAAAAGTTGAGCTATTCATAATTTGGAACGCGCCATACTCGGCAGATAATTCTTGAATTTACTACACCTAATTATGCGAATTTTAAATAAAACTCTACTAATTTCATTCACATTATACACGTATCTTCTATTCTATTAAAATTTCATTACCTATTCTCTGTTTTATCCAAATTAAATATTTATCCTTCGCGCAACTTTTATCTAACTCCTGTAATATTTCTATTTTTATAATAAAAAATTACAAATATTACATTATTTCATATAATATTACAAAATTTAATAAATCTCCATCTCTTAATAAAAGATTGATGTAACACTGCTACAGTTTACAAATTATTTCATATAAAATTAATAAAAGCAATTTTTTTATTTTATCTTACAAATTGTTTTTATAACAATTTAATAGACATTTTATAGAAATTATTCGTTCAACTTAAATCAGTTTTAATTATTAAACTGCAAAGATTTGTTACTAAAAATTATTGAAACACAGCTCCTTAATTTCAAAATAAATTTGCTTTTTCAAAAGGTTTCAGTTACTCAAAAATTCATTGGCCTGACAAACAAAGCACTGTCCAAATTTAATCTTCACTGCTTCATAACGCACGTGTTTACTTTCTCTAACGCAGGATTTTAATTTTAAAAAATGCGGAAATACCTTCATGTACAAAACCGTTTAACAAAATTTTTGTAAACAGTGAAAAATTTATTTGAAGTCAACACATTTTCTTTAGTTCGAATCAATTTCTTTGAACTTAAAATCAATTAATTTGATATATTGATTATTGACAAAGTTGTGATTCATTGAAACAAATTATTATATTATGGCAATTGACCATTTTTTGGAAGAAAAAATTTATGTTTGATTTGTGCAGTTTTATTTATATTAATATCTGTTTAAACAAAGATATTTGCTTATATTTTTGTCTTTAATAAATACGAGTTTTTTGGACATAAATAATTTATGACACATAATAAATTATAAATACTTATAATAAAATAATATTACCTTTGTAACTGTTTTATATTTCATTTGTCATTAAAATTTATTTTACAATTTTATTTATGTTACATTTACAACATATTATCAATATTATCAATATTGTCAATATTGCAAATACTGTCAATATTTATATTTTTAATTATTTTTAAATAAAATATCCCCAAAATAATACAACCATAATCTATCCATTTAACAAATATCAAATCAAAAGATACTTGATAATTCAGATGAATATCTCTTAATATCTAAATCGACGTGTGGCTACATTGCAGAAGCACGCTCCGGATTCCATCTTGCGATTAACGTATATAAATAATATCGTGGCATTTCAATTAATTAGACGTTGTAATATTGCACGATGCACGGATAACATCACTCAGGAACTTAAGGAAAACCACCCTTTGAATTCTCCTTTTCGATCCGACCTCCCTAGAGGATTTCGCGACCTTGTAGGGACTTCAGGAATCCCCGACAGACGAAGTATTTCGCTTCAACCTCGAGTGTTATCTTACGTGACCTGGTACCGGTTCATACTCTAACATACAGCAGTCCGATTTCCCCTGAGAATACAGAAACCAATTTCTAGGCTGTACCAACTAGGTACAGACAGGTGAGTGACTCGTCAAGGTAAGTTGTTTAGAAGAACTAGTTTTTGAACCCAAGTATCGCGGCGAATTGAAGGGAAGTATTTTAGCCGGGCTAGAAATCAAACAATATCAACTTCTCTGATAAATTGCATCTTATTTACTCGTGTAATTCTGAGTTTCTGTGAAGAGATTATTTGTTAGAAAACTGTTATGTAAGGTCACATGGCATATGATATAAAAGGTATTACATATGTACAAGTTTATATGACATATGTTATGCAAGGTTGTATAATATATGATGTAAAAGATTATTAACATATGTTGTACTCGGTTATATCACATATGTCATTCAAGGTTATATAATATATGTTATACACGATTATATCACATATATTATACAAGGTTATATGACATATGTCATATATGGTTATATTACATATTTTATACAAGGTTATATGACATATGTTATGTATGGTTAAATCACATATGTTATTCAAGGTTATTATAACATATGTTATACAAGTTTATACATATAGCATATATTGTACAGGGTTAAATCACATATGTTATTCAAGGTTATATGTCATATGTTATAGAAGGTTACATAACATAATAATGCTATACAGGGGTATATAAAACGCAATGTAAAAGATTATTATAACATTTATTATACAATATTAAGTAACATATTATTGTAAAAATACAAGTATAAAATGAATTTTATACTCGTTACATTCCAAATAAATATCAGAAGATACATTTATACGAACCTTTTCATTATTTCAGAATGTTGTATTATGTTTTTCGCATTCACAAAATATTCTCATACGTATAGCAGTCATATTTCCTTTAATTCTGCTTCATAATTCTGATTTTAATACACGACCATATACGTCAATGTTATATGGCCTCTTTCCTTCACATGTGTAGATATACAAAGTATTCAAATTTTCACAGCAATTTTATAATTATTAATATTCGGAAAGCTTTCTCAGGCTTCAATTTAATTCGCACATTATGCGTGTATTACATTTATACGCTAGAAATTAATTGAACGTAAACATATTTTACGATGTGGATACGTTCGACGTCAAAATATTAAACACGGATTAAAATCGTAAGAGGCGAGAATTAATATGTGCAATCCTGGAACGTGATACTTTTAAGAGAAAACTGAATGCATTTCGTAATATGGATACACGATTTACGGTAAAAATGTAGTAATCCTTTTCATAATACTGTATTGTTCTTTACTTTCAATAGCTCAACACAATATAACAAATAATATGTTATATAAGAAATAATAAATAATATGTGTAATTTTAAACCTCGAATAGTGAGCCACTTAAAAAACGTTACAGGTCGATAATTAACAAATTTTCGTACATATCAGAAGTTCCACTACACAAGATTTAAATCTAATTTTTACATATCAAATGTTGTTTAATAATTTTTATAATATACATTATTATATAGTATTCATAATTTATATTATATTATAATATGTGTATATTGTATTATAATGTTATAATATAGAAGTAACATTTATAATGTATATTATATTACATATTATTGTATACATTATATTATAATGTTTATAACATATGTTATCATATAACATATAATATAGAACCATTTGGAAATTTGGTAATTTCAAGATTTGATATTCCAGCGCTCTTAAACTTGAAAACTTGAAAACTGAAAAAATTTGAAAATTAAAATATTGCACAGTTGAGAACTTGAATTTAAAACTTGTGAACTAGACAACTTGAAAACTTGAAAGTTTGAAAAGTTTCAAAAATTGTAAACTAGAAAACTTGAAAATTTAAAGAATTGATAATTGAAAAATTGAAGAATTGGAGAATTGAATAATTGAAAAATTGAAAAATTGAAAAATTGAAAAATTGAAAAATTGAGAAATTGAGTTGAAAAATTGAGAAATTAAGAAATTGAGAAATTGAAAAATTGAAAAATTGAAGAAAATAAAAAACAGAAATTGAAAAATTGAATAGATGAAAAAATGAAAGCTTGAAAACTTGAGAATCCGAAAATTTAAAGATTTCCAAACTTGCAAACTTGAAAACTTGCAATCTTCGAAGCTTGGAAGCATGAAAACTTCAAAATAGAAGAATTAAAAATCTGGACCTATAAATGACTAAATTTCTACAGTTTCAATTTTTCAAATTTAAAGGTTCAAAAATTCCTAAATTTGGAAAACATTCACATTATTTGCAACGTTGTTACAAATAACACCGTCGCAATTTATTTTCCTACGTCCAAATAAAAACTTTTACGCTTCGCTAAAACTAATCCGTTTATATTTCGCTTCTCATAATGCACCATACTTTAACTTCAACTTTCCGTAATGTTCAGGTAAAATTGTTGTTAACAACTCTTGATAGAGATAATCATTGCACTTTACTTTCTGCCGGTTCATTCATAGCCAACTCATCGTGTGGAGCGATGCAATTTCGCGTTATTCATACTAAATCTCATCATTTCGAACTACCTGTTACTGCGTTACTGGCAAGTTAATTTATAGCGTTGCTCTAACATCACGTAACGAATATTACAGATACTAATTCTCACCTCTTCAAGCGTAATATTAAGCATTGTTCTCAGTTTGATTAGTTTGAGTGTTTGATGGAACAGGGATATTGCTTACACTTGGGAAACAGTTGTTATTAATTATCGCATTATGAACAGTTATATTAATATATTATTTTACTGAATCATCTCTTATGATTATTCCTTCTCCTTTTTATTTAATATTTATTCACTGAATAAATTGCTTTTATATACTATGGTCGTGTACAATTGTTATAATTGTACGTGTATGGTTAGGTTAGGTTCTATCGATACTTTATTTGTAAATATTTATAAAAATAATATATTAAAATGAACATACAAAAAGACACATTTTGGTCGAAATAGGTATACACAAAATCGTGGTAGAAATAGTGTTAATCAATTTCGATTCGAAATCTCTCAACTGTTGAGAGGTGTTCAAAATCCAGCCAACATGGCGACGCTTTAGGATGAAATAGGGGGAAAACGGAATGAAAGATGGCGAGATTTGATGGCAAGCTCCCTGCCGATAACCGAAGGAAGTCCACGAGTTTCAAATCTTCGAAAAGCTTCGAAATGTGTTCGCATGACGTACAAGGAAACGAACGTTGGCGTTGGTAAATTGGCATCGAAAAGCTTTCGTGTGACGATAGAAAAGAGAGAAAAAGGGAGGTGAACGTTCGATTCGATTGCGGTTAACAGAAGCTGAGATCGGTAAGCGCTTGAATAAATGAGCATCTATCGGCTGGAACGATTTGAAACATTAATTGGCCGAATTAAATGCGCAAAGTGCGCTATTGATCCGAGCTTTCGGAACAGTATCAGTTTTAAAGGATTCTATACGCTTTTTCCACCGCAATCCGCAGCCATTTCAAACTATCTGCAAACGACTGCGCGACGATTCATTTTTAAACGTATGATCGGTTCGAACAAACCACTATCGATATTTTATCAATGCCTATCTATGCGGATCGTAGTGAATGCTCACATAGGGTATTTGACATTAGTGTTTCAATTTAAACTAGATAAATTAACCCTTAACACAGAATGACACATGAAGTTTAAGACTTCAGCCTCCAAAAATGTTCCTTACAAAAAAGCTACTCATTTTAACTTGAAAAAAATTGTAAATAATCTTTGAAAGTTTCGACATATTTCTCAGCTGAATTCGGTAAAAACGTTGAATATGAACAAAAATTCAGAAACATGAAAAAATACCAAAAAATGACGGGTCTCAAAAATTCAAAATTTTAAAAGGAGCTATTTTAGCTGAACACTGTTGAAATATAACAGATTTATATTTTCACCACAATTGACTTTGAATTCTGATTGTAAATTGTACTATCAAACATAAACGCAAAGTGGAGTAATATAAACACTTTGTTTTCGGTTTACGAAATTGTTTATTTGCATATATTAATAAATTTTTAAAATGTGATTCGTTTAATGAATGCAAGTATTATCCATATAAATATAAATATACTATTTTATTTAAAAAACAAAAAGCTACTTTTATTTTTAACGAAATACCGCTAATATGGAAAGCTAAAGTACGCTGTTATGTAAACAGGTATAAAAAACAGTACAGCTTTCTCCCTTTTCATGTTTTTTATATGTTTACCATTTATGGGAAAAGCACAGGATAGTTATACCGCGAACATCCTTTACAAGAGATGAAGACATAAAAAGTTACGGAAAATCATCTATTTTTAAGAGAGTCATTTCGTTTATCTGTGAAATAGAAAGAGAAATCTTATTTACGCTTTACCTACCTTATCTTCTTAACTCTTTACTGCGTGACCTTTTCTGGGGAAAAAAATACATTAGGTGTAGGACGGTGAAATTACATTTGTAAACTTGTAAATTTGTGAATTTTTAAATTTCTACGTACCTAAAGTACTTTATCAAATTTCTGCATTTATTTTATACGTTTCTAAATTTCCTTTGTAAATTACCACGTTTCTAAATATCTTCGTTTCGAAATTTTTTCGATACTACATTTCTACGTTCCTAAATTCCTGCGGTCTCAAATTACTGCGTTCCTAAATTTCTACGTTTCTAATTTTCTACCTTCGTAAATTTTCACGTTTCTATATTTCTACGTGTCTAAACTACATTCCTAAATTTCTGCGTTTCTAAATTTCTACCGTGGTTTTCCACGTTTCTATATTTTTACGTGTCTAAATTTCTTCGATCCTAAACTATTATGTTTTTAAATATCTTCATTCGTAAATTCCTACGTTCCTAAATTTCTGCGTTCTTAAATTCCTGCGTTCCTAAATTCCTGCGTTCTTAAATTCCTGCGTTCCTAAATTCCTGCGTTCCTAAATTCCAAATTTCTCAATTTTACATTTATACATCTCTAAACTTCTATATTATCAAACTCAAAAATGTAGATATACTATATTATAGTAATATACTATATTATCAATTTCAAAAATTCCCAGCCTCCCAAACTTCTAAATTTCTAAATTCTCAAATTTCCAAATCGCCAAACTTTCAAATTCTCCAAATTTTCCAATTTCTATTCCTACAAATCCCCAAAACTGATATTGTATTTACTCCAATAATTGCTTTCTATATTCGTGCCAATACCTCCAATGAACTGATCAATATACAACCCTTCAAACCAAACACAAAAATTTAATTTCTCCTTTCATAAATATCACACTAACACCTTAGCACAGGTAGCACATGAAATATAAAATATATTACAGCAATTACATGAAAAATAATATCACCCCATAGTATAATATAATAAAAATAAAAGAGTTATAACTGAACGAGTATACGAAAAATAAAAATCATCAAACATGAGAAAAATTCGCGAAAAGGTTATAACGATTGCATGAAAAATAGAACGTATAAAAAAAAAATAGATGTACAAAATGATTTATGTAGCCGCGTGTATAAAAGCAAATTCGAACATCCGGTACATGGTGTACCTGTTGTAACACATCAACCGGGCCCTTCAATCATTCAATAATTTTAACAGAACGGTTTGTTAGTTGTTTGCTTTGCAAACAACTCGTAGCAGACAAACTGAGAATAGGGTAATAGTTCAATTGAACCTTTGAGAGTGTGCCCGTTGATCGCAGAGAATTGTTTGAACGGCGATTGTTCGTCAGCAGTCATTAGACGATACAAACAGGCAGGTGGCATGTCGGGTTGAACGACTGCTTTTAGCTTTACGACCTTATACCAATGATTAAACAGAGAAATTTCGACTATTATGCGCATGCAGCCCAGTTGGAAACCCCGTGGCATTTATAGGGTGAGTAATAGTTCCATATTTAGAGCATATTCGGCACAGAAGCTCACATTTTATCCTCCTGGTTTAGGATCTTCCTATTTTATTTTACGTTTAATCAAACGCTTTGTGAAATCTGTTATTCTCAAAGAAGTTGAGAGTACTTTTTTTTTAAATTACTTTTATTTATGGTGTTTACGTGGAGGATGTGGTTGAAAATATTAGATAGTTATATTTTTTGAAAGGAATAAATTCTGATAATTACATGAAAATTTTGTTAGAAAATGTATCAAACGTATATGAAGTCAGTAAATTCATCAGTTACATCAAGTATACTTTGTATGTATATTTTGTCAATAGATATATCAAATACTTTATAATTTGTATAATTTATTCTAATTGTAATGATTGATATTATGTAATTTATTATAATTGTGATTTAAATATTTGAGACAGATAAATGTATGATTTTAACACCTGCTAATACAATTTGTTATAATTATGTGTGAAATATTGGAAACCGATAAATGACTAATTTTAACGCTTGTCGATACAAATTATTTACAGAGAATTTGTAGTTAAATATTGAAAAATATCTTCTCTTACTTTGGATATCACATAACTTCAAAAATTTGATATTCTTTCAAGGCATATCTAAATTACGTAAGAAACAAAAGTAGATATAAAATTCGGTAATTAAATATTATTCGTATCACGTATGATAATCAACGCCAATATCGATATAAAATTGTGTATCTAATTATTAAAGATGTAGTCTCCAATTATTAGATACAAAATTCTATAGTTAAAATATTCGTATCTATTATAATAGATGTCGATATCAATAAAAAATTCTATAATTAAATTAAAAACTTATTCGTGTCGTCGAATATAATGAACACCAATATTCTCTAGTCAAATTAAAATATCATTCATATCGTCAGTTATGACACCAATTTTAACACCAATATTTCACATATTTAGAATGTAGTACGATAGAAATTTGTTAAATTCTAGACGGAAGGTATCACGATGAGACCAGGATTGCCAGGACAAAAAGGTGAAGCCGGTATTCCAGGAAGCGCAGGACCAAAAGGCGAACCAGGAATTGCGGGTGCCAAAGGAACGAAAGGAGAGCCAGGGCACAAAGGTGCCGAGGGTGCACACGGAAAAGAAGGACCTAGAGGAATTCAAGGATTCAAGGGTGAACCCGGTGCTCCTGGAGCACCGGGACTTCCTGGTGCACCGGGTGAAAATGGGAGACCGGCTGAAAAAGGCGATAAAGGAGATACGGGACCGGAAGGGAAACCGGGTCCCCCTGGAGTACCTGGACCCCCGGGACTACCTGGAATAACCGGCCCTGGAGGTGTCAGTGTTGGAGATACGGGTAAGATTTTGGAAATAAAATACTACAGTCTCTGGCCATCGAATTACGACCACGTAAAATTTCACATAAATACTATTTTAATGCTGGTATAATCAATAAAGAAATTTTTTAATACTGCAATAATAAACAAATAAATATTGGGACACAGCTGTACATTTTTTTAAATTGTGATATATTTTATAAATTTTTGCTTTATACAAAGATTACACACATTTTTAGCTAAATGAATATTTCTAAAGTTTTTAAATTTGCAATATCTCAAACTGTTTTGTTTAATTACTTTTTCCCTGTATTTTGTTCAATTGTGCCCCGGTATAGGGTAGTTTTGGACCGAAAGCACAATTATAAATAAATAATACATGTTATAAAAATGTTTATTTAATTTTATTAAACTATAAACTTAAACATACAGAAATAAAAGAAAGATTTTTATCTTAAATTATTCAGTGTGAGAAGTACATCAATCATTAAAATGCGAATTTCTGACATGATTATTTAATCTTGATATTTCACCCACTTCGCAATTGTATTACATATAATATAATAAACTGAAATATTATACATATATTACAATTAATTTATTCATACTAGATTCTCATTAGAAATTCATCGACGTTTCAGCCCGTTTATGAATACGCATTAATATAATAGATATTAGATTCATCGTTATTATATGTAATGTGCCTACAATGAACCTATAGTATTTGATTAATCGATTATTTGACCTACGCTTCGAATGTATTATAAACTATCATGATAGTTTATAATAATAAATTAAATTTTAAATGACATATTTATGTTCAAAATGTATACATATAATAAGTGTTATTATGATTTACATTTATAACTTAATAAATTATACACATGCATATACACATGCATTTTTATATGTACGTAATTTGCATATATTTTATGTACATAAAACATTTCTGTTTTGAAAAGTGGTAACTAAATTTTAAAAATATGTGTTCTAAAGTTTCAAAGTTTCAAAATTCAAAAATTGTTAAGGTCTGAGATTCAATACCCCAAAATTTCGAAGTTCAAAGATTTCAGGATTCCAAAATCCTAACGTGCCAAAGACTCAAATTTCCAAAATTCGGAAATATCAAAATCTCAAACTTCCAATATTCCAAAGTTCCAACGTTTCAAATTTTCAAAATTCCAAAGTTTCAAGGTCTCAAGCTTTCAAAATTCCAAAGTTCCAAAGTTTCAAAATTCAAAAATTCTAAGGTCCCAAAGTCTGAAATTTCCAAACTTCCAAAGACCAAAGTTTCAAAATTCCAAAGTCTAAAGTGTCCCAATTCCTAAGTCCCGAAGTGCCAAAATCCCAAAATCCTAAAATTCCAAATCTCACATATTTCAAATGTTCCAAATTTCCATACTCTCAAAATCTCAAACAAATCTGAAAAGTAACATTTGAACAAAGCTGCAGAATTACATTCAAACAACTCTGAAAAGTAACATACAAACAAACTTGCAAAATCATAATTTACACAAATCTGAAAAATCATATAAACAAAAATGCAAAATCACCTTTAAACAAATCTGAATAATAATATTTGAATAATCAGAGACCAAATCCATACTTGAATAAAGCAAAATAACTACATTCGACTTATGTCTAGGTTAACTATATTCAAATTGCCCCCCCCTAAAAACCACCTCGATTCACCAAAGGATCTCAAACCAAACTATGCATCCCTGACCTGTCAACTGCATACACCTCTGATAGAACCTAAAATTATATTGTTTAATCTGTTCTATTAATTAGTGCTAAGGGCGAAAGGTGATAAAGGTGAAGCGGGCGCCCGAGGATTCAAAGGGGACAAGGGCACCAAAGGCGAGAAAGGAGATAAAGGTGATTTTGGTCCAGCTGGAATTCCCGGTGTGAATGGCATTCAAGGACCTCAGGGCAACAAAGGCGAGCCGGGCAAGGATGGAGTTCCTGGAGCCCCGGGAATCGTTGGTGTAAAGGGTGAAAAAGGTGACAGAGGACCACCAGGAGCCACGGCCATAGCTAGTTCGGGTGACTACATCACCGTGAAGGGTGAAAAGGGCGCTGAAGGGAAAAGGGGGAGAAGAGGACGTCCTGGACCTGTAGGACCACCTGGAAAGCCTGGAGGTATGGGCGAAATTGGATTACCTGGATGGGCGGTACGTGAAAAATTTTTATCTTTCCATCGAACAACTCTTCGCTATATTGCTGTTCAAATTTTATTTTACGCGAAAAAATGGGTTTAAAAAATTATTTTTTTGAACGACTGGCTTTGCAAATTGGATCAACCCTTAGTTATATTGCTGTTCAAATTTTATTTTATGTTAAGACAGATTTAGAAAATTATTTTACTTTGGAATATTTGTTTAAATAAGTGCTTTTGCATCTCCATTATACTGCTGTTCAAATTTTATTTTATGTGAAGAAATCAGATTTGAAGAATTATTTTATTTTGGGTTATTTATTTAAATGATGAGGGTGGTTTTGCATCTATGGTTAAGCCTTAATTATATTGCTGTTCAAATTTTATTTTATATGAAGAAATCACGTTTGAAGGATTATTTCTTAACTGTACTATTGCTTAAATTTTATTTTAAATAATAACAAAAATTCAAAGAAGTATTTTATTTTTATAATTTATTTGAATGACTGATTTCACTACTAGGATTAACCCTCAAGCGGTTTTTTTTATTTTGTATAACAAGAAATATTCAAATGCTTATTTTATTTTTATTATTGATTTAAATGAGTAGTTTCGCAACTACCCTTAACTATAATGATGTTTAACTTTAATTTTAAATAGCAAGAAAAGTTTGAAGGATTATTTTATTTTTATTATTCATTTGAATGAGAAATTTTGCAACCCTTAATTATTGCTGTTTAATTTTTATTTTACATAACAATTTTTACTTGTAAATATTCAGTAGATCCAAATTTTTCAATTTTAGTCTTTTCAACCCTATTAAAGATTGACAAACAATTTTATAAATTATATGTACTTTCACAACTCTAAAATCATGTCAATCTTTTCTCACTGCTGCAGAATAATTTAAAAGTAAGTACTGCATACTCTAAATTTTTCAAATGAATTATAATAATGAATAAAGTCCTTTTTATTAACCCTTCGAAAACTTATAAATATTAATTCGTAACCTATAAAATAAATTAAATATTTTTTCATTTCGAAGCATTTAAAATTATATCAAGTGGACTTAGACTGTTTCAAATTTAATGACAAATGTAGTTAATGTTGAAAGTGACTTATGTCCATTTTTGATAAAAATACACATTCACTTGACAATTGCTATTATTTTAACAGGAATTGTAAAAACTCCCGATATACTTCAGTAGCGTGTATATGTCGCAGGGCGATGATAAAAATAGGGATTTGATCAAGTCCCTAAAATACATGATCAATTAACCCCTTGTCCTACAATATCGTGTCACACTCGTGACGCACACTACAGTTCACATATGTCAAACGAGACTCATATCTTCACTGTAATTGATTTTTGGGTTCAGTTCTAATTATAATCCGTATAATCAAGGATCGTCAAAGGCAAAATGTGCTTAACATCTTAAATTTCTTTAGCTGTCTTATCTTTGCAGCAGTAATTAGCTAGCTGTCAATGACGCAACTGCCTAGAAAATTGTAGGTTAAGGAGCTAAAATAACTCTTCAGATACAAATTCGGTCAAAGTTTGATTTTTTTCTATATTTGAACTCATTTTTCTGCGGTAGCTTGATAAAACTCGAAATATAAAAAACCTAACCTAACCTAAAAATAATAAAAAACAGTTAAGTGATCAAATCACTTAAGACTTGTTATTTTAACATCTTCCATGAATTGATCAAATCCCTATTTTCATCATTTCCCAGCGACAGTCAATTTTTAATTCCATTGAAACTCTGAAATATCTCAATTTAAACATAAACTTGGATCACATTCAAAATAAACGCCTCACATAAAAAAATTTAATTGACTCGCGTAAGAACTTC
Organism: Megachile ligniseca; assembly: GCA_945859555.1. NCBI lineage: Eukaryota > Metazoa > Arthropoda > Insecta > Hymenoptera > Megachilidae > Megachile > Megachile ligniseca. The sequence goes on from OX243792.1 coordinate 7,753,455, forward strand.
TTTGAATCTGAACGTTCGTTTCAAACAAATAGCCAAACCGCAAAATCACGTTAATCAGCTATTTACATCGAACGCAGAGCGTGATAATTAGATTAGAAAATTAGGAATCAAAGTAATCGAACGAATGTACGGTAGATTGATCTGCATGCGAGTTTAATTAAAGGGTTAATGAGCGTGGAATATTCATGAACGAGAAGGTAGGACGTGAACTCTATGTATCGGTAACTACTTCTAACAGGGTCGTCCTGGACTTCCTGGACCTGTTGGACCGGCAGGACCCAAGGGAGAAAAAGGAGAGCCTGGAACACCGAGCCCTTATGGAGTTTCAGTCGGTGTAAGTACAATTTACAGTTTCTCGTCAGAATCTAGAACTGCAAACGTCCAATGGTGATGCTCCTGGGGCAAACGTTACGTCCAAACTAACGCCATACTTGTTTTGACGTAATGTGTAGCGCAATTTATTTATACTATCATTCAAAACTTTCGATACTCTTGATAAATTTCGAATGAACTGGATTACTATTGAGATTGTTAGAGAAACTTGTTCACTGCTCTCAATGTGTATACGCGTCAGGATAAAACTATATGGTTATTTTTGGAAACGTAATAGATATGATTTCAAGTTCTTTAGTTTTTACAGTTCGAAAGTTCAAATTTGAAAATTCTTTAGTTTCTAAATTTTCAGAGTACAAATTCGTAAATTTTGTAATTTTTAAATTCTCAAGTTCTCTAGTTACTAAATTCCCAAAATTTGTAATTTCTAAATTTGCAAATTCCCTAGTTTCTATATTCCCAAATTCTCTAACTTCTAAATTCCCAAATTCTCTAATTTTTATTTTCCAAAGTACAAATTCCCAAATTTTGTAATTTCGAAATTTTCAAATTCTCTAGTTACTAAATTCCCAAATTTTGTAATTTCGAAATTTCAAAATTCCCTAGTTTCTATATTCCCAAATTCTCTAACTTCTAAGTACCCAAATTCTCTCATTTTTAAATTTCCAAAGTACAAATTCCCAAATTGTGTAATTTCCAAATTTTCAAATTCTCTAGTTACTAAATTCCCAAATTTTGTAATTTCGAAATTTCAAAATTCCCTAGTTTCTATATTTCCAAATTCTCTAACTTCTAAATTCACAAATTTTCTCATTTTTAAATTTCCAAAGTACAAATTCACAAATTTTCTCATTTTTAAATTTCCAAAGTACAAATTCCCAAATTTTGTAATTTCTAAATTCTCAAGTTCTCTAGTTACTAAATTCCCAAATTTTCTAATTTATAAATTTCCAAAATATAAATTTTCAAACTTCCCAAATTTCAAATCCCTATACTCACAAATCCCCAAATTCCCAAGGGCCAAAATTAACAAATCTTCAAATTTCAATATTTTTGATCAAACAATCATAATTCTGATTAACTTATAAACAAAATTTTAAGTAACAAACACTAACTATTCTACTCTAAAAGGATAATATACAAAGCTTTTCATTCTCTACAAGGAACAGCTTTGTATGTATTATGCTAATACTTAGAATGGTCTACCGGAAGTATAAGATTGAAATTAATGCTCGGTAAAAAAAGACTATTAAAGAATTTTTAGCGTGATACGAGTAAGAATAATAGATGCATGTTTTATCCTTATAGTAATGGGTGGCAGGTCAAAAATGAAGATGTATACGGTAATCTATATAATCTCTTGCAAACTTTTGAATATTGTTCAAAATGACATTTTGCGTAGAAAAATATTTAATATTCAGTGGGGTTTATGATGACAGGGACTTATAAACCTAACATCTTGACTGATAGTTTAAATAATCATATTATGTGCAGCAGGAAGATTTTATTTATAATATATGGTTTTTTAGAAATTTTGAAAATTGATCGACTAATGTATTTTTTTCAATTTTTATGACATTTGAAAGTTTATTAAACCTGCTTCTTACGTATAAGGAAAGCTTGGTAACTCGATAATTAGAAATAGCAAAATTGCAAATTTTTGTAATTATTTGAAATTATTAAATCAAGTTTCTTAATTCCCTAATTTGAAAATTTTCCAATTTTCAACTTTACAAATTAATAAATTTTCAACTTCAAAGTTTATATTTTTAAACTTGTATATCTAAAAATTGGATAAATTTGTTTTTATTGAATTTCTTGAATTTGACGAGTTCGTTGAATCTGGTGAATTTGATGAATTTGATGAATTTGATGAATTCGATGAATTTCAAGAATTTGATGAATTTGATAAATTCGATGAATAGGACGAATTTAAAAACCATTTTCCTCAAGAATATCCTAAAAACCATTTTCCTAAAAAATTTCCTAAAAACCATTTTCCTAAAGAACTTCCGAAAACCATTTTCCTAGAAAATCAGTGCAAATAAATAAACTTTGATCAAATAGAAATGTTTCACAAATTGTGAAATAACATGAACCTTTGAAAACGTATAACGGTGATCATGAAACAAGGCGTAAAATTCGAGAAATGATAGAAATTAATGCAAGTGTGCTCTCGACGCTTGCCTCTCGTTTTATTACATTCCTTTTTTTCTGATTTTCGTCGGTTACCGAAGCCGCGACTCAATTTATTCGACGCCCCAAACAGAAATTCGTCGAAAATTTCCTCGACATCCTGACAACTGACAAGCACGACCGAATGCGCTTGGCAGAGTTTAATTCACTACACTTTGGTTTAAAAGCCATGCAAATATAAGGCAAATTTGATGCTTTTATCGCATGTTCGAGAGGAGAACACGTTTTGAGGTTTATACCAATTTGTATTTGGCACTGATCGTTAAAAATCTGTATTTTCGTTATCGCCTCGTGCTTCGTATAGAAAACGATTTATGTTACAGTGAATTATTAATTGTTATTATAATTGTTATAATTTATTGTAACCGTAAATCGTAGTAGAATATAATAAATTGCAATCAATTTTTGTAATAAATTATAGTAAATAATTATAAATCATGATAAATTATAATAGATTATTGTAGTAAATCCCAATACATTATAATAAATTGTTGTAATAAGTCATAATAAACTATAATAAATTATAACAAATTATAATGTAATGATGATAAAATATGAAAAATAATGACAAAATAATTTTTTATTTCTTATAGTACTCATTTTTTTACTATTTAAATAATTAACATGTTGTTATGAGTTATTTCAATAAAATATAATATAATAACATATATAGTAATATTTTTAAGAATTGTAATATAATAATATATAATAATACATATAAATTATAACATAAGAATATAATATAATATATTGCAGCAGTTCTAAAATTCTAAAATTTTTAAATTCAAAAATTCTAAAACTTTGAAGTCATAAAATCCTAAAATTGCAGAATTACAAAGTTCAAAAAGCCAAGCTCTCAAATTCCCAAAATTGTAGAATCTCAAAGTAACAAAATTCTAAAAGTTCAAATTCCAACATCCCCAATTTCTGATGATCTAAAGATTTTAAACTCAAAAGTCCCAGAATTACAAAATATCGAGATCACAGAATTCTACTATTGCAGAATTGTAAAATTGCAAAATTTCAAAGGTTTGAATTCCCATAATTCTAGAATCACAAAATCTCAAAATTCCAAAATCCCTAATTCCTGGTGATCTAAAATTAAGAAATTCCAAAGTCCAGGAATTCTAAAATTCAATGTCCCAAATCTCTAAAATTCCAAAATTCCAAATTCCCAAAACCCCAAAGTTTCAAATCCCCAAAATTGTACAATGCTAAAATCCTAAAATTCTAAAATTCAATGTCCCAAATTTCAAAAATTCCAAACTCCCAAAACCACAAACTTTCAAATCCCAAAATTGTAGAATCCTAAAGTCCTAAAATTCTAAAATTCAATGTCCCAAATCTCTAAAATTCAAAAATTCCAAATTCCCAAAACCCCAAAGTTTCAAATCCCCAAAATTGTAGAATCCTGAAGTCCAAAAATTCTAAAATTCCAAACTCCCCAACCCAAAAGTTTCAAATCCTCAAAGTTGTACAATCCTAAAATCCCAATACGTTAAAATTCTAAAATCCAGAATTCTCTAATTAGAATTCTTAAAAACCACAAATTCCAACAATTAAACGTATCTGTTTGGCTGCGAAACAATGTACAGATAAAAGGTGACAAAGGAGACGATGGTTATCCTGGAATTCCTGGACAGCCCGGCAGAGATGGTCAGAGAGGACCTCCAGGACCACCTGGACAACCTGGGCCGCCATCACAAGGAAACTATATTCCGGTTCCGGGACCCCCAGGACCTCCTGGACCACCAGGACCACCTGGACTATCATTAATTGGACAAAAAGGAGAGCCAGGAATTGGCAGAAGCCACATATTCGGTGAAAGGGATTACTATGGTGTTAGACAAGGTAAGTCATTAACGTGTACAGACTCTTCCAAGGCAGATAGTAAATACAGTGGGCCCTCGACTTTCACAATTGGTTCCTGAAGGTGTGTGCGAATGTTGAATGTTCGAAAGTAGAGGGATGTAAAAAAATATGCACCAAAAAACAGTGTTTTAAAGTATTTATTTATTTATTTAGCTAAATTATTATTGATCAATGTACATTTTTATGTAAATTATACAACAATCTAGATTTTCTTAGTTTGTTGAATTTATTTAAGCAAAGTGTTACCGATGTCAGAGAAATAAATTTTCGTTTGTTGCACCACAAGCACCAAGAACTAATCTGGATGAACTGAAGGCGCTTCGTGAACTGAAGCAGCTGAAGGAACTTAAGGAACACTTAGGTAACGCATACTAAAAATAAGATATTCTGTCATTGTTTCAAAAATAGAGATTACTCTCTTTCATGACTTAAATTTTATTTAGTTTCATTAGAAACAAATTATGCAGCAAGTTTAGGTATCTACATCCACAGATTTAATTTGTGCTTCAAAGTTCTTCATTTAAGAACTAAATCAGATACACAAACTGGGTATCATAATTCGTGTATTCCTAGATGACTAAACATTTAGATCTGTAAAACCCCAGATTCTAGGTCCCCAGGTACCTAAATCTCTCGATACCTAGATCCGTAACTTAGTAGATACCTAAATCTGTAGATTCCTAAACACCTAGGTAACTAGTAAATAATCAGTGGATATTTAAATTTCTAGATTCCTTAGCATAGATCAGTACCTAGATTTTTAAATACCTAAATACCTAGATACCTAGATTTGGAAATACCTACATAACTAGATACCTAGATTTTTAAATACCTAAAAACCTAGATACCTAGATTTAGGTCCCTAAATCCCGAAATTCCTAAATACCCTGGTACATTAATCAAAAAATTGCAGAATCCATGAAAACTTTGCTGCACAAAATAACCTGAAACTAAAGACACTTAAACTAATGTATCCAAATCCCTAATAATCTCTATTTAGTCCCTATTAATCCCTTAACCTACAATTTTCTCGAGAGTCCATCTTAGCTATCTAATTATTGCAATGTTAAAATAAATAAAGTTGAAATTTTAAGTATATTTAGCAATCTTCAGTTGTGCTGATCATAATCAGTATTGAACTCAACATTGAACCCTGCAAATACGATTTATGTTTGTCACATATGTAATGTACATCACGAGTCTGACTCGTTATTATAAACTAAGTGATTAATCTGAATTATTTTACTGAGATCTAACAATCTCATTTTTAATACCAAATGATGTTACAGGCGCTGCATCCACAGCAACCAGAGGTCCATTAGAAAGCACGACAAAGATTGTACCGGGAGCAGTAACTTTCCAGAATACAGAAGCAATGACAAAGGTAAACTGTCGGTGATATTAACAAGTTTAATCCCATATGATGTGAAGCAACAGTTAAGTAATATTACCTCGTTATACTTTCAGATGTCCGGCGTGAGTCCAGTTGGAACATTGGCTTACATCATAGACGAGCAAGCGCTACTCGTTAGAGTAAACACTGGCTGGCAATACATTGCAGTTAGTATGAAATTTGATCTTTCGTCGTGTTTCTGTTACTGTACTTGCTTTCTCATTAACTATACATGCTCTGCGGTTGAATTTATCAAACAGGATACATTGTTTGATAGTTACGCTCGAAATTCATGTACTGTGAAGTAGAAACAGATTACAACAGATCTTGAAATTGATCTAAAATAGATCTGAAAATTGTTCATAAAATAAATCTAGAAAATCAAAATAGATCTCAAATGTGAACACATTTGAAACGACATTATGCGAAATATTATTTCAGTGATATTATTCCATTTTATAATTGTTTTCTTACTGAAGGACAGTTATTTCATTTCAAAAAATAATTTTGCAATGAAAATAATGAAATAATAACATATTCGTTCGATATTTCAATCGTGTTTCAATCGTGCCGTGATTATTTTTTAATTATAAAAAATCCGTTACTGTTGTATTTTGGTATTTAATTCAAATAGCTATGTTTATTTAAATTACATTTATATAAATATGGTTATTATTTCAAATAAATCCGTATTTTTCAATAATAATGTTTTTGATAACGGATTCAAATATTTCTTCAAATAGCTATTTTTTATTTTAATTACAATTTAAAATACGTTTCAACGTTCATTTTCATTTGCAATTATTATTGCTTTTATATACAGAATTATTACTTTTTGATATCAACATTTCTTGCAATCAGTTTTGTAATGAATGTTCGATCGAGTAAAGCTGTTTGACTCGTTTATATGGCAACGCATATATGCATATACAGGGTGGTACAAATAAAATGTTTTAAATTATTCTCTCTAAAAATATTACAAACATTGATTTTATTTTTCTTGCTAAAAGTAATCTTTTGACATTTCATTGTTTTTCTAATTAACCTCCTGATTGTGGGACACCCTGTATATTTATAATTAACATAATCACTACAAATATATATTTTATATTATAATTAATTATAATTAATATAATATATTTATTACATTTTAAATATTCTGTAAAATTCATATACAACAATTTGTATAATTATTTTTTATCTAAATCATAAATAGTGTTATACACACAATATACAAGCACAATAAAACAGATAGTGGCGATTAAAAATAAAGATAAAACAACTTCAAAATTCATCAGATCTTTCAACTGCAAAGTTTTAAAATTTACATATTTAAAAACAACAAAAACACCTTCGAATGCAAAGAGTTAATATTATAATTTGTATAAGTCTCTCTCAATTTCTCTGGTAATTGATACTATAGCAAAGTCAATTTAACTGAAAATATTCATGTTGTGTTCCACAGTTAGGATCACTTTTGCCTATAACTACGCCAGCTCCGCCAACCACATCACCGCCCCCAGCAAATCCACCTTTCGAGGCTTCCAACTTGATCAACCAAATACCCGTGAAAGCAGACGGAACAGGAGTGAGTAGCCATCTTAATCTTATAAAACGTAAATGATAAGATGCGAACTAATGTATTACCTAATTTCATTGAAATTTCCTTCTTCTGCTGCAAAGTGGTATCCGCGAATGGTAAGTCACTGGTAGATCAGCTTACCCTAAAGGACCAATAAAACATGACTTCCTTTTACATTTTGCTTGAAATATTTCATTTGCCTTCTCCCTCTTCAAAGATTAACCTGATTTCGCTGCACTAGATGCGTTCTATTTACTTTCGGTAATTACTACGTGAAATTATGTTGGAAACATTGAAACATCGTTGAAAATGGGAAAATTATAGTGGATGCTGATAATGTGAAGTTTGTATTGCTTGTTTATGATGTTATGAGAAGAGGTACACGATAAGAGTAACTGCAATCTCTAATCAAAAAGTTAAGATAATTTGGCATTTTTTGGTATTGTAGTATATTTTGTTTTATTATTTTATTATTTTACTACTTTACTATTTTCTGTTTCAATATTATCTATTTTACCAATTTAATAATTTAATAATTTAGTAATTACTATTTTATTAGTTTACTATATTATTGTTTTACCATTTTATTATTTTACCAATTTAGTACTTTGCCAATTTACTAATTTATCAGTTCAGTAATTTACTAATTTAGTAATTTATTATTTTACTATTTAAATTTTATAATTAAATTCCTTTCAAGTTTTTAAATTTGACTAAAATCCTTAAAACTATTAACAATTGGGATAGTCCTAATTTTAGGACCTAGATCATGGTTATCTAATTAATATTCTAGTTAAATATCTAATTAACAGTACACTAATCTAATAATCTATCTATAATCTAGTTAAACTTATTAAGTTAATTAATAAATTAATAAATTAACTTAATTAATGCATATCCAAAAAAAGTGTAACCAAAATCCATTTAAAAGCGAAGCTTGAAGTAGAAAAAGATTACTATACATTTCTTTTTAATATTAGACAAGAAATTTCAATCTACTAATGTAAGAAAAAATTCGTTTCTGTCAATGTAAAGTCGCGTCGGCATTTTGTGTTGCCGCAGCAATTTTCTGAGTACATACATACTTCCACATTGTCTGCCTATAAGAATGCGTAAATACAAGCCTCACTGTTGCAATTTTCATTTGACATGAATTCAGCATTGTGCGAAATACCGAGTTCGAATAAGATGTCATATTTTTGATTTTTTTAAATATTTATCAAACTGCCAACTGCAAAAGTATATATGTACATTATTATGTAAAAAATATAGACAGTAGTATTAAATTTCCAAATTTCCAAAATTTTGAAGTTTCAAATTTTTTAAATATTAGTTTTAAGATTGTAAATTTTTATAATTCAAAAATTCTAAGATTCAGAAGATTGGAATTTCGAAAATCCAAAATTCAAAAATTTTTAAGTCTCAGAATCTCAAAATTATAATTTTCAGTGGAGTAAAGTTTTAAAATTCGAAAGTTCAAAAATTCTGAAATTCTAAAGTCTGAGTCCCAAAGGCCCTAATTTTTAATGATCTAAAGTTTTAAAATTCCAAAGTCTGAAAGTTCTAAAATTCCTAATTTCCATAATACCAAACTTTAATACTTCAAAATCCTAAATTCTCAGGATCCCAAAATGCCACAATCTTATATCTCAAAACTTTCAAAATTCCAAACTTCGTTAGATATAATAACTATCTAATCTAATTGTACATTTTGTTGTCAAATAAATATTGAGACTTTGTCAATTTTCAAAAATCTGAAAACAGTTATTATAATAAATATACGTATCTACGTAGATACTATAAACGTTATTGAAAACTGTCACAAAATATAATAATCCTATAACAATTTCTACCTGAAACAATTTTCGTTTGAATTGCTTGAACAATTGTTTGAAATGCTTTCGATTGTGACGGCAAACGACATTCTTAACGACCGGTCGTTTATGTGTTTAAAGTATAACAATAAAGTTCAGTGTTTGACAAGAATGTTATGTCGATATTACAATTTTCAGTTACGAATGGCGGCTCTGAACGAACCGTTTACCGGCGATATGCACGGCGTACGCGGAGCTGACTACGCCTGTTATCGACAAGCAAAACGAGCTGGTCTAAGGGGTACATTCCGTGCATTCCTCAGCTCCAGGGTCCAGAATGTTGACAGCATTGTAAGACTCGGGGATCGGGATCTTCCTATTGTCAACATTAAGGTAATTCGCCATTTAACGTAATGCAAACTGTACGCTGCATAAATGTACCAACTCCTCGTATCTTCAATGATCTTTTAGAAAATTATGGTCCGTGGTCCTTAAATAATAATTTGTAATATGTAAAGAACAAATTCTATAAAATTGACGTATTAACGTAAATAAGCCGGGTTTCATGAAACGCAATTCCTCAGGCGTTTCATAAATAAACCTTTCATAAGTAAACAAATTGATTGTGTTACCTTCGTTTGTGTTGTCAATGAGGTGGTCAAGGAGATACATTAAAACGATTCCAGAAATCTATATAATAAAGTATATTAACAATAAAAGAATTAATTCCATTATACACGCCATTACGTACGCTCTACCGCGCTTTTCTCTACGTCTCGTGTATCTGTCACTTCGACTGTCGATCTCTGTCCGACCATCTCCGAACGCTACCGATCCTTCCCGAAGTTAATCATGCACTCCGCGGCACTGTATGCTTAAGTTTGTTTTACATTCGTAAGATTTAATTAAAAAGTGAAATGCCTCGAAAAGAACTTTCAGAAAAAGGAAAAGCCGTAATCAATGTTTTCCGCATTGAAGGCAAATGTTACGTCTCTTCGAGATAAACTTAAAACTCGACAATGTCGTTGGTTCAACTGCAAGATAATTGCAATTTAAATGTTGCAAAAACCATCTACAGAACCGTTGTACCATCTCCGCACATTGTTAGGGCGAAGATGATATTGACACGACTGAAAACGAAAATAAAGCGAGACATTCACCAAAGCAAACACGAGTACAGATTGAGAGAACGTTAGTAAAAATATTTATTTTTCTAGAATGTTTTGTTGTTTCAATTTGTTTTTTGTACATTTTATTTAGCGAGGAGAAAAAATTCAACCCAGATTCGAATTTTCGATATAATTCGTGGCGATGGGAACACAGTAAATTATTAAGTTTCGCATTTTTGTATATGAAACACGATAGTGTTTCGTATATTTATGGAACGCCTGAAAATTAGGTTTTATTAAGTGTGCATACAATTTTATTGGCACACCTTGTATATTGTGAAGAATATGACCATGAAAGTTTTTCTACAGTTGGAATATCAGAGTTACAAAGTGACTTCTGTTGAATTTCCAGGGAGACGTTCTGTTTAACTCTTGGAAAGAAATGTTCAACGGAAATGGAGCGTATTTCTCGCAGAATCCAAGAATCTACAGTTTCAATGGAAAGAACATCCTAACTGATTTTACATGGTGAGTTTTTCACATTTCACTTCAGTGATTTGATAAAAACTTGAAAATTCATTGATTTTTAAAATTTCAAAGTTTGAGAAGGAACGTAAAGGAACAGTAACATAGCGACGGGACAATTCTAATGCAAAAACAAAACTTTTTCATTTTTAATTTTTTTCTTATGAAACTTTTACCGACATACTTGTGACATTTTAAAATGAGACCAAACACAATGTAATTTGAAACATATTTATTTGTAATTCCAAGCTTTTCTTTTTTATCGAAGTTTTATTACAGTAAAATTCGTGGTGAACGGACGAGTAACACGTCGGGTAACTTCGTTATTCTTCGGTGCTATTCGGATCACGTGATACAGTCGAAATCGTAGACTTTTATGGCTGAAATGTCTAAATAAGTTATTACAAGTAAATATGTCACGAACAACATCGCGCTTGGTCTCATTTTACTCAGGAAAATGTCACGAATATGTTGGAAAAAGTTGTATGAAAAAAAGACTAAAAATAAAAAAGTTAGCAACGCATTAGCATTGTAGACAATACAGCAGGTTTGATCTTTGCCGACTGCTGCAATTCAGCGTCTTTTTCCACTCATATATAATCTAAATTATATCATGTTTGGCCTTGTTTTAATCAGAAAAATGTGAAAAATCTATTGGTAAAATAAAGAATTTTATATTTGTATTGGTATTATCTCACCGATATACTGCAATATTTCTTCTCAGTGATGAGTATAATTTCTTCGCTTATATTGTGTAGATCGTTTCCGCTTATATCAAGACTTAAATGTACTAAAGTTACGTTCATTATGATTCTGTTTGACTCCAGGCCCGAAAAGGTAGCGTGGCACGGTTCACACAAATTGGGAGATCGAGCAATGGACACATACTGTGATGCCTGGCATTCGAGCAGCTCTGATCGTTACGGATTAGGATCGCCTTTAACAGGCGGACGGCTGTTAGAACAAGTTCGCTACTCCTGTGACAACAAGTTCGCTTTACTCTGTATAGAGGTGACCAGCGAGACCACAAGAAGGAGGAGGAGCGTCGAAGTTGCCGAGGACGAGAACGAGATGTCGGAGAACGATTACAAGGAATACTTGGATGCTCTAATGGAAAATTAACTCTACTCTTCCTCACCCTTAATATACGTAAACAGCGGCAACAAACAAACGTTTCGCTCGTTGTTGTGCAAACAAAGAAATCGAGACGCATCCGATAATAATCGCTGTTTGATGGACGAGTGAGAAAGCAATAAAAAGAAGTAATAAAAAAGCATCATTCGAACACGGTGAAACACCGTCAAACAGCGATTATCAGTCTCGTTTCTGAAATCTGTATCTGTAATTCCAAAGGTTATAATCGCGAGCTATTAGCCAACGCTTTACACGAATTTTCGTTCTCTCTTTAAGAAATAAGACTGATCGTCTAAACATCGTTCATCAGTGTCCCACATCGATTGCCTATACTCTTGATCCATCGCTATGGAGTGCGAATCGACTCTACATCATTAGGAATACCCTACGTCACGATAAACGTCCAGTTCTTAGACCATTACTGCGAAAAGGAGAGTCTTCAAAGCGTGGCCAAGAATGCCCGCCCCGAGTCATAATTTACTGTTAAGAGATTAATGAAAAAAAAACGTGAAAAAGTAGAAAAAAAAAGAGAGAGAAAAGAACGTAAACTAACGGGCTGCCGTACGACCTAAAATAAAAGTCGCAGTTCATATCCGCGATCAAATTGCATTTACACTTTAGCCAATACATATGGGTGTGTATGTTAGATGTAAGCAACCAGTCGGTTAAGATGGATTCCGCTCAAGACCATTATTGAGTTTCTTCGCATTCGGAATCCAGATTTATGCTCCGTGTACAATTCGCGGCAGACATATCAGTGCGATACGAATTGCACGGTGTATGAAGTTACAAGTACGAGAAGAGTCGCTAATATTTGGCCTAATAAGTGTGGGCAATCGAGATATTGTCAGAACTCGACGTATACGTAGTACAATATAACCTCTATTGTCGGAATTAATAGAGAAGCGAGAATGTTCGTACCATTTTCCTGCATTGAACTTCATATACTTTAGATCGGTATATGCGCGAACTGTATGTGCACTCGTTATATTGCCACGGACGGAGCTGTAGAAGAAATTCTTGGAATTAATGATGTAGAATGAGGTCTGCCTGTTCAGCATTCGAAATTTTATGAATTTTCAAATTTGCATATATTTTCAACATTTTGAAAAAATCTTGACATTTTTTAATTTTTGGAATTTCTCAGCTTGACAATTTTTCAATTTGTAAATTTGAAAGTTTGAGAATTTCTCAGTTTGAAAATTTGAAAGTTTAAAAATTTCTGAATTTGTGAATGAATGATTTTGAAAATTCATATATTATTAAAAAATTGAGAATTCATATATTTTTAGATTTCCTAAATTTCGTAAACGTATTTATCAATTTGTAAATTTGAAAATTTAATAATTCTTGAATTTTTTAATTTTGCAGTTTGATCATTTGTAAATTTAAGAATACTTAAATTTCTAGCTGTAAGAATTTATGATTTTGAAAATTTGATAACTAAACTATAATATTTAAAAGTTTGTTAATTTGAAAATTTATAACTATTGAATTGTGACATTATTCGTATTAATTAACATAATTTTAATGAGTATTTATAACACTCCTATTCTAAATAAAAATAATTCACTTTAATTTAATTTTTACCCGTTAATTTTTACAAATATCTGAAAATTAACGGTCTTGGAAACTTCTTCCAACAAACCAATAATAGACGAAACTTTACTAACCAAATACATAATATTTACTTTAAAATAAATAATTTTTTATTGAATTCTCTTAAATTCTCTTACATTTGTAATACTATTGTATGTAGATATTCTTTTATGTTTGTATTATAGAAATCACTGACAAAAAGCAATATATAAATGTTTAAATCTTATCAGGTGTAAAGTTTGTTGATCAATATCAACATCCAACTAGTTTTACACCTTATGGTTGCTTTTCCAAAACTACATTCTTATACGGAATTTATTGTATCTTTACTATTTTTCAATTTATTATTTAATTCATAACCAAACGTTTATATTTATACAATAAATTACTACAATTGTGAGAACACGATAAACGCAAATTTCAATCTGTGCAGAAAAATGATGAAAAGATATTGATTTGATTGTTATCTGTACAAAATACTGTCTAAATTACATGTATAAAAAGTATGAAATATACTGTACGGAGAATAGAGCGTTCCGATAATGTTTCGATAATAGAGGTTCTGCTGTAATATTTTACAACTAATGTATTGCTCTTGTTCTAAAATGTTACTGCCAGGAAAGCTGCCGCTATCTTAAATCCTCATCTGCTTTTACATCGAGCATAAATCCAGTCTAAGTCAGTGTCTATAATTCGAAGATACGATGTATTACTAACAATTAAATCAATTCATTATGATTAAGTAGAAAGATCGTCGGTCTATACCTTTAAGTTTGTCAGCATGCTTGTTGGCGAATACGTATTTCGTATCGAAGAATGAAAATCCCCTCGATGCCGTACGTAGATCTTGACGTAACGATATAAAATCAACTATCCTTCAATATAATTTGCACCGAGGACCGTTTCATTTCAAAATTTTGTATTATTTGTACACTTTATTATTGTCTTTCTAAATAAATGGCGAAAAGTATATCTACTGGACTTTTTATCAATCTTTCGATACCTTATAACGTTATCACTTTAAATATAATACATATAAACTAAATAATTGTAATACAGACGTTAAATTTATAAAGTAATGTTTAGTTATAACTGAAAATAGTTATACAGTAGACTCTCGTTATATTGCTATACTGGTAGCACTCCCCACCATCGTATCATCCGAAGATTCACGGAGATTACCGAAAACACAATGCTGGTAACAGGACTTCGACGTATATTTTACTTGAAACTGTAATTGTATCAAAACTTACCATACTTTCATTTCACTTTAATTAAATCTATATTTTTTTTAATGCTGATCCTTTTACGTAATTTTGTAAACACCGTGGATCATCGGTACAATTACAAAATTTGTTAATCAATAACAAGGTTAGGAGAGGTTAACATTTCATGAAAGAGTATCCTTAAGAAAATTGTAAAAATTTAATTCACGTAAACTGTACATTTTTTTAAAGTACATTTCTTTACACATATTTTTACGAAAGATAATTAAGATTTTAAAACAGCCAGTGCTTCCGTGAACTTTAGTCCTTCTAGAATGTACGCAAGGTTCTCCATAGACGCGTCTACGTCTTCCTCCGCCCAAATTTCTAACATATTTTTACATTGTTCGTATGGTGTTGGTTTTCCTTGGAAAAACGTTATCTGAAAAATATACATTTATTCATAGTTTCTTTTTTCTTTTATATATATTAAATTTTCTTTAATGTTCACTTACCTCCTCAGCTGTATAACCAAGCTTGGTTGCCAATTTCTTCCAATCGCCTTTGAGAATTTCGGATAGCTTTGCCACCATTTCTGGTGTGACTTTCGTTAATTTTCGAGCTTTTGCGTCAGCGTTTTCGGATTCAACTTGTTCGCTTTCCTGCTTTAAAACGTCTTCGGAGAATTCCTGATCGTTTGCTTCTGGCGGCGGCGTCTCTTCCGTTTCTAATTTTATATCTGATTGTGTCTGCTTTAATAATCATAAATAGTACAAGTTTAATTTAACAACTAAAAACAACACAAACTATTAAAACCATAATATACTCACTGGACGATCCTTGGCAATTTTTTTTATCATTGTTTCAAGATACTCCGGAAGTTTATTAATAGGGTAATTTCCGTGAACAAAGAAGTGAGGGCTACGTCTAGCTAATAATCTCAATGCTCTCCAACCGAAGTTTCCGTCGTTAACTTTTCTATACAAATAAATCAAGTAATAATTTAATCACTTATTTTGTAACAGAAGATATAAAACAATATACTTACTTATACTCGTCATCCACCATTGCACTAGGATCCAATTGCATAATAGCTTCTTCAAAATATGTTTCTAAAGATGGAAGGAAATCTCTGTCTTTAGATTTACAAGCTTCCAGATTATTAGGACATAAATTCCATAGTTTCGTAAGTTCTGGACTACAAAACAAATTTAAATAAATATATAACAAGGCATTTGGCATTTTAAACTATGTAAAAGTTGCACACTTACTTTCCCATATGATATTTTCCTACTGCTTGAGCTTCTCTAATAACATCTCCAATTCTATGCCTTGGTCTTTTCGGTTTTTTTACTTCTTCCTCATCGATAGAATCTTGATCTGGTTTTTTAAACGGTGGACAACCTTCGTTCTTCCATGCATTCCAATGTTCCTCGCGTTTCAGTATGTTTTTAACAGTTTCGGCAAATGCTGGACCATCGGGTGGTGTTTCTGTCAGTAAGGCGTAAACTTGTTCTGTGGTTGCTTTTACCCAATCTACTTGGTCAGGCTTCAGTTCGTGTGTTTCACTTAAAAATAACAAAAATTATTGAGACTCTACATTGAAATCAATTCAAAGCGCTATTTAAGGAAAGCAGACCTTGTCTCATAGCCACTGGCAAGGAAGCTTTGGAAAACAAACATCGTTTTATAGCTTTCAAAATTATTTTACTAGTATTTTATAAAAAAATGTGCAATTCTATCAAGAGGAATTGTGAATTCATATGTAACATTATACAAGTTTAAATTGAGTGCATACAAATTGTGATACTTACGCTTTAAATTTTACAGTGCTATTAAGATACTGGAAAAGAATGAGAAATTGCAGCAATACATATCGTCTAAAATTGGAATCGGATAGCTGCAATTCCAGCAATTTTTGATTTGTTAGATATTTTGCAAAATAAGGAGTTTCCTTATGAGATCCTTCCATTGAAGAATCAAGTTTAATAGATGTAGATGGATATGTACGTTGTTCTTCCAATTTAAAAGATGAAAATGCTGACAACACACTTGAAGCATGCTGGAAAAAACATAAATGAAGAAATATAGAATATATTTACAATATGATTTTATAATAGCAATAACACGTAGCTGAAACTTACTGCTGAAAATACTTTCCAATACATTTTACTATAACACTGATTTGGATTTCTAAAGAAGTCTTGCAGTGCCCAAAATTTTCTATATAAATTATAATCAATTGGCACTTTAGTATCTGATTTATCTTCATCTTTAGTTACTTGTTCCAAATCGTCTCCTTCTGATTTTTCAGAACCAAATTCTGTGAAATTCTCCAAATTAAACTCACTAACAATATTGAGACCAGATCTCTCAGAGAAGGGAAAAAATTTAGCTAAGAATAATAAAATTCTTCCACAAAACACTGTCTGTTGTGATCGAGACAGTCTTCTAAGTAAATCATTGCACATTCTTAACAAATTATTTTTACAAGCACTGAAAAATAAATCTTCCTTCCATACAACAACATTGTTTTCAACGAAAGTAAACAGTTGTTCACATCTATCGAGCGTCATTGAATCAAAAATATCGCCAAGTAGCATTACTGGCATACTCGCAGTCGCTAAATCTCTTTTACATAATTCAATACAGAATGTGATGTAAGTTTCAAGGAGCTGCACATTGTTCGCTGCATTTTCAGATAGTATCACAAGGAGAGTGTCTCTTAGTGCTTGATCAATAGCAGCTTTTCTATCACCATCATTCGCGCACCGCGCTGTACATTTCTTCTGAAACGTTTGAACATCTGGCACTACGAAACATTGTTGTAAATAATCCTAAAATACAGATAAAATATCATTGAAAACATAAACCGCATAACCTCAAAAGTACGATCAATAATACGTGTATGTATGAATTTTTATGACTCTTACACTGTACTCTTTTCTTAGTACTTCGAACATAGCCATCGTGTAAAAAGAATTTAGACGTATTTATTTTTTAAATGATCAATTCTATTTTACTACATATCCACCACCATGTCAACAAACCCTTGTATACTGTACTATATATACTATAGTTTCTTCAGTACATAATGTAGATTGTTTTTCCTGGGGAAAATGGTAGGGGAATAAATATATTTCGCAATAACATCCGCGTATTGTTATAAATAATGTCTTATTTACAAGACATTCGTAAAATTGATAAATAATCAAATTTTCGCAAATACATGTTTGTTTTTAACAGCAAGTCGTTTGGTTGCGTAATTTGCGTTTTAGAATGGGGATTCTAGGAACTATATCACAGCGTAAGGTAACGTTTCTTTATAACTAAATATTGCATTCAGATTTATATGCATTAATGAAAGTATCGCGGCGATTTAATATGTAAAAAAGATATTAAGGACAGTAGTTGATTGCGAAGGAATTAATTTAAGAGGTTGAGAGCATTTTGGAAGATTCATTCTTATATGTATTAAAAAATTTATATTTTCGCGCGCTCTGTTAATATCACTAGTGCTAATGGAGCGGTCAAGTGTAGAATTACCGAAACAATAAATTACGTTTTTTATTAAAATAAGGCAATTATACGTTTTTCTAACGCTTAAAAATTATTCCACGGGCACAACAAAGTTAAAAAAATGTGTTTTCAGTTAATTCAAGTGATTATATTCGACAATTTTTTAAATTGCATTTTAGGCACCTCAAAATGCTTAGGAGTCTAGCGGTAGAAGGTGAGAACTAAATTTCGAATACAATTTTTGCATTCAAAAATTTTTTTATCGACTTTCCTGACATGTAAACATTTTCAAAATGTTCTAAAACTAACAAATGTTGCTTCTCAAAGTTATTTGAAACATATTATTATCTATTAAACCAACAAAATTAATATTCAAAAATAAACACTATAAAAATAATGCTGGTTAATAATTGTTAATTTTGTACAGTTTAATTAGGAGAAATTGTATATTAGATTTAAAAATATATCGTTGCCAATATAAATTTTTATTTACGTACAATTTATAAACAAGATTAAAAAAATGTGTACTTTGGATATTTTATTAAAATATACATTTCATCCAAAATACAAAAGGAAAAGATATATATACAATTGTGTTTCGAAAGTCCTGCGCAATAATGATAATAACAACGGTTACATTAATATAATAGTAGTAGTAATAATAATAATAGTGATAATAATAATAAGAATAATAAAATGTGGTGTCCTGAACGCATTCGTATTTTTTGACTTTCGCACATAGCTTGATATTAGATTTTTTGAAGATTCATGTGAACATTCTTAATCAAACGAACTTTTATTATTAATATATTGGAGTTGCTTCCAACTTCTTTTAAATGCTTTCTTTTATTCACATCGATAAATATTAGTAAAATATCTTGCTATTGGATATAATAGATTTTATTATTGCCGAGTTCAGTATACAATGTACTTATAAACGTGGAATTCGAAATCTCATCACCATATACGTTAACGAACTTCGATCGTTAATCTTCAAAAGTTTATACAATTCAAGAGAGCATCTATACCCGTAATTAATTAATAATTAAAATTATATTTTAAATTTGTAAATTGGAAAATGTAATAAGAGTCGCTGTACATGATATGTGTTAACTGAAATTCTGATTTTGTATCTTTTGTATTATAATTTAATGATTGATATATTATTATCTTTCGCCCAATTTGTCACAATCAGACAGATAAAAATTCATTCTTATTACAATCCTCGAATGAATCTCACGAATGAGCCAAATTCAATTGCACATAGTAATAAACGGTTGAAAGTAGTATTTCTCTTTGTTCACATTAATTATTTTACATGTAATAATAAATACAGATTCAGTTTTCTCTAATTACTTATACATGTAATACATATAAAAACACTAAAGCTTTTCTTCTTAAAATACTTATTATTCATTGCGTTAGAAGTTTTTAAATCAATCGGCTTATAAAATATTTATGGATATTTTTTACTTCAAATTTTGTTTTTTTTATTTAACTGCAAGATATAATGTATTAGAGAATAATTCGGATACGTGTGAAATATTTATAAATCTGAATGTTTTAAAACTTCCACGACAACGTTTGCCTGAATGGTGACCTAATTATATGTTTTCCGATTAAAGAGTAATTTACCTTATAATAACCTATACATACATTCATAAAATCTATTCCGCGACAATTTTTAGGTATTTTAATTAATGAGATTTTCTCTTAAAATGATGTGCAATATTATTTTTATTCCAAAATATGACGGGCATAAAATGTTTGTCCTTTTTTCATTGACATCAACTCCAAGGCACTAATAAGGCCTTTATTCCTCTCAGATGTGACATTAAAAAAAGTTTAAAATATAACAGAATAGTGGGAGATCCTCAATCTGTTTCTTCAATAACGTATGTTTAAAAATATTTCTACATTCTAAAAAAGATTGACAAAGACTTTAAAATATCGCGATTAAAGTCTTATTAGAAAAATTTTAACAAAGTGTTAAAATATTAATATGAAAAATAACATTCTGGTACAATTAAATAATTTTAAATCAGCAACATCATTCGGTAAATTTCATTTAATACTGTTGTAACATTTTACGAATGCATAATTACTTGTTACTTATTGCACTCGTTCTCGTATAAAAATCGAATGATTGCTTCGTTAGTATTATATCACGCAAAACATAAATAATAATTATTTATCTTCATTTCAGTGTTAGCACTGCGAATAGAATTTTCAAAATTATGAAGGCAAAGTAATCAGACCGTATTTCAAAACCGAAAACGGGTGATACTTTTACATACGAAAACATTAAATACATCTCATTAGAAAAACAATAATCGAAACAAACACAAACATAATGGTTTGTTATTAAAAGATGAATGGAAAACAAATTTGTAATAGGTATCTCCCACTATATCTTCTCTTTTCACGATATGTGTGATCACAGTTATGTGCAGAATAAAATACAATAATATAATAATAATAATACGAAATGATGATTCGTGCTATTAGCTATTTTTACAATAAAAGTAAATGTTATAGACTAAACGAAAGATTCGTGCGATAAATATGTGTCTCCATACTTTACTAAAAGTTTTGTCATAGCAAATTTGAAATTAGTAAAGTATAGATCATTTCAGAAATTTCTAAAAGGGTTGATTCGAGCAAAACTTTTTTTTAACTTTACATAAACTTGTCGGATAAACCCTTTCCTTAAATATACATATGTTCGATTTTAAATTAAAGCTAATGTACAGGATTCACGGATTCAGTCTACACTAGAACCGATGCATGTTTATTGTGCCGAGCTTAATTATATAACTCGCACATTATACGCTCGTGTTATTAATTTTGTATTAAACTTTACTATTTACATTTTACTAACACATTCGGGTGCTACTAGCTCCTAAGCGAGCAACAATGGTTGGACAATATTAGTTACATAACAATAACAAAATTTCCCGATTTCATTACAGTCCATACGCAAGTGTTTATATGTATATGTTTTAATAAAAACAATTTTAATACTGAAAACATATGTTCTTTTTATAACTGTTATTGGCTTCAATTTTAATTAATATAATTCAAATCAATACTTCTTTACGAAATCTATATTGAAAACATTTAGTAAAATTTACAAATACATTCGTTAAAAAAATTAAGAAATTTAAATGTGTTTGGAATCTATTTATCGAATCATAAAAACTTTAAGCATAAGAATAAGAATCGTTAAAACATTCATAATAAAAAACTTAACACTTGCGTCTAAATCCGTAACGTATGTACAAGTTTTTCATTTCTCCATCTCCACCATAACCAAAAATATTGGATTCCAGTACTGTTTTGTAACCGATATTTGATTATATATAGTGTGAATTTAAATATACATATATCCTTAGTCTGTCACTAAACTCTATTATCTGAAAGTTGTTAATATGAAATTATTAATAAACTGTGCATAATATTATTACACTTAACTGAAGAGAAATTGAAAGCTTTCAAAAATCAAACACATTGTCCTACTACAAGAAATTAATTTTAAAAATTTTGTATAGAAAATACTTGAATATTTTGAGATTCTTAAGTAAATAATTTTTTTTCGTTTAATATTTTTATTTAATATAAAATACTAACATGAGCGTATCTAATTACTGATGAGTGTTTATCAATATGTGAAAGAATTCATTTTCTGTACATATTTTGTGTATGCATGATTTTTATATTTGTCGTTATATCTTGAAATCAATGCAGCTAATTCTTCGATGGTGATCTTATGATAAGTAAATTATTGATCCTAGATGTATGATGGAAAATATAATTAATGTAAATAAAATCAAACTTTAGATCAGTTGAAATATTTACCTCAGCGAAATTGCAATATTTGTGTATGTCTATTAGTCACTGAAGACTAAATTAATTAAAGACCAATATAATCAAAATTTCTGAGGAACCATTGATTTAAATTTTTATGGACGAAGTGTGAAAATCACAAAGGTGTTCATATACATACATGTACCAATCGACAATCATTTAGAAGTCATTAGAACCATCAAGGCCATTTGAACATTTGTACAAAAACATTTGTCACAATTTTCTCTAACGTTTCATGTATTAACATTTTCATTTTATAATACTAGCTCTTTTCACATTCTTTTCAGATAACATCTCCTGCCACTTTAAAAATTAATATTTAATTTAACGACAGTAAATACGGTCGATAAGTATTTCCTGCTATGAAAACCCGTAACTTCGGTGATTTTATAACACAAATTATATAAGTAAAATGAATTTATGCATTTTACCTATTATTCAACAGCAAAACCACAGGTTTCCTCAACCGCTTGTGTAAGTTTATCAAGCATTTTCTGATAACTCGGATAACTCTCTGGAATATCTATTCGATTAAAACAGGTATGCGCTTTCGGTAAATTTTCACTCGGCGCATCGACAGCATGAATTGTAAATAAACGAGGGCCCGCGGCTCCTGTTGATCCTACATAAAATCAGAAATAGTACAGATAAAAATAATGCTACACATTTAAATTGCTAATTTCGTTGCATAAATGTATTTACCTTGTAAAGCTTTAAAACCTTGTAATGGAACTCTTGAACTTCCAGTAACAAACTGAAGTAATCGAGCTCTCATTTCTTCTCCATAGGATTCCACTATTTGCCAAAACCATTTTACTACTGGCGTATCGGGAGTACAATGTTTTAATCGTGTATGCATTTTCCAATCATTAATGTCAATAGTTCCTAAACCACCTATAACCAACTCTAATTCTCTTTCATCGAACGGTCTTAACAGTTGAGGTGGAATTAATTCATGGAATCCTTTTTGTAATGCTAGAAATTGTTGCTCAATTCCTCGCATAAAACGATAATTAACGTACAAACGGACATATTCTTTTTTATTTTCTTCAGTTACAGGAATGTCTTTACCGCCGGGTTTCAATTCATGATTTTTTAACATTCCAAAGCTACTATGTTCTACTGAAAATGTAGCGTCCAATACTCCATCTATACTATTCTCTCTGTTAATAGAACAATATTTTTGTATATGTTGTATAAATATAATGTACAATTATCTTAATGTTGATTACTTACAACATCCATGTAAGACTTCTATGTAATTCTGGGTCAACACCTTCTATGTCAGTAAGAGTAATTGCTTTATTAAGCAACATTTTATAGAACGGAGTTGTAAAACCACCATCTATGTGATGACCGTGAAAAACAGCAATTCCTATTATCCTGCCAGCAAAATGAAAGTAAGACAGATGCTCTGGATTTATTCCTGAATCTGGATTAATCTGAAGCGTATAATTGTCGTCTCTTGAATATTGAAATAGTCCATATTGTGGATTTAACATTTCGTGCGATAATAAATATAACCACTCTCGTGCTACTCCACCGTAGTCGAGACCCTCTTCTCCACGAAATTTAACCATAAGTCTTTTGCGCATATCTTTTGGTCGCATCTTCATTATCAATCTATATGACTCCTACAAAGATAATGTATATAAAGAATTAATTACTTCTTATTCCATCAATATATTCGAATACTCACTTCAAATATTTCGTTTCTTGATACTTCGAGTCTACAATGACCACTTTGAGGTTGGAGAGTATTTAATTCTGCTCTTAAGCATTTTAATTTTGCCACTAAATCTCGTTTGTATTTTGGCAAAAGTTCATTATCCATTAATTCTTTCGGTAGTTCTGATACTGTCTGAGCATTCTGAACTGATGTATTTTCCACTAAAATGTCAGACAGTTATGTTACACGTGTACAATACATTTCATTTTACGAATAAAGATAATTAGAATACATATTAATTAAGGTATTAATTTTTTAAATTACCCGGTGAAGAATTATTATTACTGCCATTTTCTGCCCTGGGCCTTGGTTGAACTGTAGTACATTGAACATTTGGTGATGAAGGAGTTTCTGTTTCTGCAGGTTCATTTGCAGGCGGAGTTGGATTATTTGAAGTTGGATTATTTATATTAGTTGTTGTTTGATTGGTTGTACTATTTTGTCGTCTACTATGAGAAGAAACAATGTTATGATTAAACAAAACAAAATGGTACACATAATTTATGTATACCTATATTTTATTCGTTCTTTGGAAACTTACTTTAATATATTACTTATAATTTGACTTGACAATCTAGGATCAGTAAATTGTGTACTTCTGTTATTGTGATCCACAAAATAAACTCGACCGCTTTGAGTTTTTCGCATTTCCCACCCACTAGGTAACGGTCCTAGTTCGTTAGCTAACTCATTTGCCGGTAAATCACGAGGTATTCTAGGATCATGCCACGTAGAGGAGCCACTAGGTACATGATAAAAGTACACCTGTCCTTGTTGTGTTTTTCTCATTTCTTTAAACAAACAACGAATTTGTACATTTGTTTTCATATCAACGGCTTTCTTTATAAATAAATACCTACCATAACCTCTTGGTAAATCTGGTGGTTGCGGAGGATCGAACCTCCTTTCATTATTTACCATTACACTATTTCTATTCCTGTTATTTCGATTAGGCCTTCGTAATTGACCATTGTTAACGCCACGATCTGGCCTCACATTTCCATTCTGATTACTATTTTGTTCATCGTTTGCTCTAACCGGTCGCCGTTCCCTTGATGATGCTGGTGTTGCATTTCTTGTGTTGTGTTGATTCCTATTTGGTTGCTGAGTTGGTGTATTCCTTGGCGTGTTTGGAGTAGGACTATCAGGTGTACATCTGGTAGGACTTTCAGTTCTTAAATTAGAAGGGCTCCCACTTCCGCTAGGTGAAGTAGGCTCAGAAGAAGGTAACGGCGGTGGCTCAGGTGTTGTTGATATAATACTATTATTAGGTCTATTACAAAAGCCAAACTTCATTAGTAAATTTAATACAGAGGAAACAATATATCTTAACAGAAAAACTTACCGAGTATTTGGACGAATCCATTGTGTGGTTCTAGCGTAATGATTAACATAATAAAGTCGCCCACTCCGAGTTCTCCTTTCTTCCCAACCATCTGGTAAATCAGTTGGACAACTTAGGTCTCCAAGAACATCAACAACAGCATTATGACCTACGGTATTGCTTACGGCACCGTTATGACCATCTCGTGATAAAAGAGACACAACAACTTCTCCTTTAACAACGTCGGTATCATCTGAGTGCGCTTTACAAAGATCTAATCGTTGATCTATAAAATAAATATTAAACAGCTGTATACTGCAATACTAGTATTAACTTCTACATAGTACTGCAAAAAATGATAATTACATCCTGTGTCCTTCAGCCTCTGAATCGTATTAGACAATATTCGAACACATCCTAGAAAACCTGCACCTTTCTTTTTATGAATTTTTTTATGATTCCAAACTGATATAGTTATTCCATCATCCTTTCCAATGTATCTACAAAATATTAAAGATTTACATATTTTTTGTCTGCAAGATTATATTAATATAATAGTTAAAAAATAGGTACAGGTCGTAATGTTGATTCCACATGGGATCTAAAGTTGCTTTGCACGTATGGGTACTGTGACATTGACCGGAACCGTCAACTGTTATCTTAGCAAAAGGATCTGGTAAGCCTAAAATAAATTTATTAAAATACATTAGTGCATAATTTTTAAACTTTTAATCTAAAAAATACTTACGAAACAAATCTTTCCTGGCAAGATTACGGGCACATAAAACTGTAAAATTTATAAAGTAAGTATCCAATAATTAACTTGAAAAGATATAATCGCAAATTTTTTTATAAAATAAAACAAATCACCCACCTTTATATAAAGTTAGGGACAAAATTGAGTGGACACAACTATTCTAAGTAAAAGTATTGAAATTCAGTCTCATTCATTCAATCTTCTTAATTAACTTCTTTTTTACATTTCATCATAGTTAATAATCACATCAATAAATTTTAATAATAATTATATAGAATAATCTAATTTATTTTAATTAAATATAAATAAAATAATATTAACAATTAAAATTAAATAAAACAGTGTGAATAAAATTGTGTGCACACCCTATTTTTTCTTCATATTTCACTGCCTTTTGTCAGTTTAATATTTTCACCTTTAGCTTTAATAATTGTTTTTAATCACCTAAGAATGCTACCTACTACATTTCAATGAGAAATTTTATAACTTTTTTGGTTTTGTGTATTAGAGCGTTACGTTAATGGAAGATAAAATCATCAGTAATACTCATTTTTTTGCTGACTTTTCTAAATTTTCTTTAATATGGTTGATATACTGGCCAACATTAGCAATCAGCGATGAAATAACAATAAATTTCCAATTTCATATCAAGAGAAAGGACCACACTTCCTAATAGAACTACCTTCATGATTTATAGTCTATGAGATAAATTTGCACCCGAGTGCTTCATTTCATTGTCTTTAAACTGTTTCTTTTTTATTGTCGAACGATTCAAATTTATTCTTGTCATTCCATACCACTTTCTCTCAGAACAAAACAGGCATCTAAATGTATATTTCAGCAAAGTTTAAGCAAAGTTTTTATTGGTTCAAATTGTTAATGAACAGTTTTTTAATGGTATATAGTCACATAAACGTGTATCTATAAATCTTTGAGATATTGTCATTTTTGACAGATTTAAATGTGTAATAGTTGGTCTTATTTAGCATATTCTCATAATTCTTTTATGAAGCCATTATGGCATTCTGGATGATCGCGAATGACGAATTCTTTAATCTACATAGAAATTTCTTTTCACCTTCTCATTTTTCATATTCAATGAAAATGTATGTATATTTTTTGAGAATATATTTGTATATTAATGCAATGAGAATATTGATACTGATTGGCATTTGAAACATTTAGTATAGAAATATAAACAAATAAATATCTAAAGGTTTTGAACTTGTCCAGAAATTAATGTTCACTTAATCTTGTTTGTCTCGCACTTTCAGGTACTCTTACCCAAAGTACATTAAATCGTTTCATAAACTGAATTATAAAAATTGTTGAAATATGTAAACTATAATCATAAATAAACAAATAAGAAAATAATTGTGTAGAGCACCTAAATTATATTTCCTTTTTCTACCAGTGTCCACAGAATTTTGTTCCTGACTGTACATGTAATTAGTTTTAAGAAGTCAAACATGACCAAGTCATCAAGCATTCTTTCAACGAATGTTAAATTCGTGCATTGGTACATTAGGCGTCTGACATTCGTTAATTAGACCTATTCACATTCGATTTAAGCTCGGGTATATTCTACATTCAGTTAATCAACATGGAGCAATTTAAAATGGAAAACTGCTCATGACACATCAAGCCCCTTAGAAAGTATCAAATATCGTGGGAGAATCGACGTGGGGGTGATAAATTCACAAAAATTAATGTTTTTAGTCCCGAGATCTCCCAGAGTGCTCACGGTGGGGTCTTGACCTTTGATAGGGAGTTGCCATAACCAAAGGACGAAAACCCTAGTTGAACGTTTTTGTGTGTTTCCTCGTCGCACCAGTCCGACAGAACGATACTCGATATTCATAAAGATATGCTTAAATATATTTTGAAAGAGGCCTCCATAAGGATAACGACGAAGCCATATTAACGAATACACAACAAATCAAGACGGGAAGGATCACAGCGCGTGTTGGCTATCGGTCAACTTTCACACTCCTCTCACGGTAGATTCATTGCAATTTCCTGATAAACTCACTCGTTAAACGAATCTTCATGGCCCCATTCCTCCTGCTACCGCCCGGATTCGACATTTTCCACGTACATTTAACACTTCCTACCGCACATCGGCACTCTAATTAGTAAATAAAACTGCTGCTTGAAGCGGCAGTGCAATCCGCACACACGCAACCATA
The DNA here is from genome assembly GCA_945859555.1 of Megachile ligniseca. Taxonomy (NCBI): domain Eukaryota; kingdom Metazoa; phylum Arthropoda; class Insecta; order Hymenoptera; family Megachilidae; genus Megachile; species Megachile ligniseca. The sequence goes on from OX243792.1 coordinate 7,781,602, forward strand.
CACAATTGACTGTTGCAGCTAGTCGACCTTACCGACTGTATCGATTGTCGACTTGAATTTCTCGAAATATATCGATAGTGTTGTACGACTTATAGAACATCAGTTTCGAATAACTTACAAGTTTTAATTTCTAATATGAGTTTTTCGTAATTGTTTCACGAAATAGAAACGTTTATTAGTTTCCGAGTAAAGCTTTGTGCATTTGGCGCCATGTTTGAATTAATTAATTTGTAACTATGTAAAGAACAGAATGTAGTTCGTCAGCATGTAAGTAAAAATAAATAACAGTAGTCATAATACATTATAAATACATTTATAGATAGCAGTAATCATAACGCGTTATTTATTTATTACGTAATAATTGAGTAATAATGGAAAAGATAATATTCTATAAATGTTTCGATCTGTTGATGAACGTTAAATTTATAATTAAGGAATTAAATTATAATTATTGAACTATAAATTATATTTACTCAGTAGAAAGTTCTGTATTTAGCATAATCTTTGATTTGAAATTGAATTCTAATGATCACTTTCGAGAAATTGCAATTTTGCTTTTCATTGAACGCGATTGAATTGCATAGTAAATTTTTATTCTTGATTTAAGAAAATTTCAATTATTAATTAAAAGCTAATTGAAACAAATAACAATTACAATTAACTTTTACTAACTCAGTTTGAAAAATTAGTATTAAACATTAAACTTTAATTTTTAATTAGAAAATTATTCAATTAATAATTAATTTAATTTTGAATTAAAAAGCTTTCAATTATTGATTACAATTTAATCGCTCAAATGATATCGAGTTAATTAAAGATTTCGAAATCTTGAATTTCACACAAATTTTTCATTATTATCTCACGAAATAATGACGATAATTAGTCTCCAAGCTAACTTTAATTGATCGAGAACTGTGTTCGCATTAATTACTTAATTTGAGGCTATGTTTTAATTAATTTATTCGAAGCTATATAGAAAGTAAAATGTATATCAACCTGAATCATTCACGATTTCACTGAAATAATTTTATCGAAAATTTCTTAAAGGGAGTAGATTTTCTGGAAATAAAGAAATTCAACTTTTTTTTTAATTAAAATAACTTTTACTATTAAAACATATCTCAAGTTGTATTGAACAAATTTGTACAATGATTGGAATTGATGGGAATTTAATTTTTTATTTATATTTATACGATTTTAGTTTAACTATATATTTATTTTATATTTATAATTTATAAATTTATATAAATTTAATATTTATAAAATTATTTATATTTAAACATAATTATTCTTCGATTGGTATAGATATAAATACAAATTCAAAATAAATGAAATACAAATGTACGAGGTACAGGACAATTACAGACAATTTTTATTAACAATTTTCACAATATGCAATAATCTGTATATGTAAAAATTGTCATTTATTTAAAATTCCTTTGCGATATGTAAAAAATAAAATGGAATATTATGCATATGAACAGTGGTCTATGAAATTATGTCATGAAATAAAAATTATGTAATAAGAATTAAAGAAAACAATTTATTTTATACAATTGTGCGTCCAACAATTGAACGCAAGGTACATGAATCAGTTGTCAAAGTGAAGAAAAATATAAAACGAATAAATTAACGAAATAACTGAAACGAACGTCAGCGAAAAATACCATAATATAAAATTAGTACAATAAAATAAAATGCTTATACAATTAAAAATACATGAATATTATGTAACAAAATGGATATTTTACGCGATGATCTGAATTTAGCGAATTACACTGTGCGATCGTAGCTTAATTTATGTGCAACAATCAGATTACACTTTCACTGGCCTCACTTTTCAAAGAGACTGCCGCATATTCTAGGGAAATATTTGGTTACACTTTCTGACGTAGCAAAATTGAATATGCAAAAAGAGAAAACTTTTTGAACAAATACAAAAATCTGAAACCATGCAGAAAGTCAAACCGAAAGGCTATAATAAATTTCATAACCACGCGAAATGATCAAAATGTAAAAAAGAATTTAATGGATAGTAATCAAAAAAGAGAAACGAACATGGATAAGGAAATTATCATAAATCTTTGTATATTGTGTAATAAATGTGTAGAAAATTAACTGTTATAAAATTTTCATTTTTAACGTCTGAAAAATTTCTCTAGCAATAAACCTAACATTTAATCAATTATTTGTACTCTTCTGTTTCGCTTGTACATATTGTCTTGTAATTAGTATAATCTTTTTCGATGTTTCTTAAAAACATACGACGAAACCTCTTTGGCAGTATCTCGATAATTGTTCCGTACGTTTATTGTTACAGAATATGACTCCGGTTGAGAATGATTGCGTGATTTTGGGTTTCTTCTGTGATCGATTTTAAGCTTCTCCTCGATACGTCAGAAATGCATCCACGAGAAATAGTACGCCCTCGACTAAACTGATCACACCTTTTGCGAGTCCCGTGTTGCGGAAGGAGCTTTTGAAGGTCAGGTGTGAGAAAAAGTCGATGTTTAAAGCACCAGCAACGATGAACAGAACGAATCCAACGAGGGAGAAGAAGAGATCCTGTAAACAACCAATTTTTATTATTTAAATATTGATTTTTAGAATCTTGATTTTTAGAAATCATTTATGGTTAATAACTTTTTAATGAACAATCAGCGACGATTAAGTCACGAGGAAAAGTTACTTAATACATGTTTTTTCTTAATTTTTCAAAACTTCAAAATTGGTCTAAATTGTAGAAAGATTGAAAGATTGTAGAAAAGTTACAAAATAAATCATGAAGTAATTTGCAATGAAGAATTGACGATTTAGGATCTTAGAAATTTGGGAAATTTGAGAATTTGAAGATTTCCCTTAGAATAATGAAATAATGGAACAATTGAATAATTGAATACTTGAATAATTGAATAATTAAAAAATTTAATAATTGAACAATTAAATAATTGAACAATTAAATAATTGAGTAATTAAATAATTGAGTAATTGAATAATTGAATAATTGAATAATTGAATAATTGAATAATTGAATAATTGAACAATTAAATAATTGAATAATTGAATAATTGAATAATTGAATAATTGAATAATTGAGTAATTGAATAGTTGAACAATCGTATAACTAAAAATTTGAAAACGAATATTTGAATATTTGAATATTCGATTATCTAAAAATTAGAAAATTTTAATATTTGATAAATTAAGGAAGAAAAATAATCTATGTATAAAAGTTTGATATTAAAATGAATATCTAAAAAGTCATTTATTACAATTAGGTAAAATACATTCAAAATTAATATTAACATACCACACGACGATCAACTGGTGATCCCAGAAGAGAACCAGCGAATAGTCCCACGAGAATAATTAGATATCCGCCAAAGGTACCCATCGTAATCATCGCAGTATGTTGATCTCCAGCATTGAATGAGTGATAGTGCAGTCCTATGAGGACGCACACTACTATCTAAAATCAATGAAAATGAATTTCATTTTAAATACACTCGTGTATACAAGAATAAAAATAGTAGATAACTTATTTTAAATAATATTGATACAGGAAAATATACAAAATAATCCTGTTATGGACTAGTTACAGTAAATCAAATTTTCGAAATCATAAATTTTTAAATATTGAAATTAGTATGTTTACAATTTTTGAATTAATTAAATCGCAAATTTTCTTATACTAAAATTGTTAAATTACAAGATTTAAATTTCTCTAAACCAAGCTTCTAAATTCCAGAAATTTTAAATTTAAAAATCTCTCAATCACTAAATTCTCACATTTGACAAATCATTCAGTTTTGAAATCCCAGATTTCAAACTACCAAATTAACTAATTCCCAAAATCCCAAGTTCCAAATTTATCTAATCATTTAATTCTCAAAATCCCTAAATCCTAAATTCTGAATTTGTCAAATCATCATATTCCCAAATTCCCTAAATCCCAAGTTCCAAATTTATCTAATCATTTAATTCTCAAAATCCCTAAATCCTAAATTCTGAATTTGTCAAATTATCATATTCCCAAATTCCCTAAATTCCAAGTTCCAAATTTGTCAAATCATCATATTCCCAAAATCCCAAACTCTCAAATTCCAAACTTCCAAATCACCAACTTCCCAAATTCCCATATTATCAAATACTGCACTAATTTCAATAAACACTAAGAACCCTCAAATATAAACAATATGCATTTATCATCCAAGGTTTCCATAGCAATTACAGCCAAAACATTAAAAGTATTCTTCGAGCACAGTTTTTCTAAATGATATCAATAAGTATTCGAAACTAGGTCGTCGAACAAGCGCATCAACTCTATCAGTAACCACCATAAATAACCCAGTAGAATTATACCATTGTGCTCTAGTTACAAACTAAGTTCTATTTCGATTCACATTTAACACTAGATTTACGGAGCCTCTCAAAATAATCTTAGATTCCTTATTTCAAATTACGAAAATCAAAAGCTTTTGTTATAATGTTAACATTCATCGATATAATCATTTATGAGCTAGTTTACGTATTATGTATGTATTTATTTATTTTCATAGTGTAGGAACAGAATCTACGTGTTCCTCAAATTGGTCGCAAGAGTGCGCATTTTGCATTTATTCTTTTGTCCGCGTTGCGATCGAGTTCACGCAGTTCACGTAATATCTCTGTGCGAGTGACACGTGCTCGTGTATCATTATTTTCTATTAACGTTCAATATTTAATAAGCACACCTACGACAAATGTATTTCATTTTAATCCTCTGCATCTAAACTCTGTCACATAGCTTAGTTCCAGTTTAAATATATAAGTGGTGATTAAATCTAGGGTTAACTGCGTCGATGTGTACACACATCAATCCAACAATTTATTTCGGCGGGAATTGTTAATTTTTTATCGAACTAAAATGCAACTAATTTTTTTCGTAAAACTTAATAATAGGATTTGCATTCAAAGAGTATACTCAAAATTGCTTGATTTTAATTACGCACCGCGTAAGGAATTTTTGATTCTAGATCCTGCAGATATCTGGTTAATACCAGATTTACGGAACCTGTCAAAATGGCGGATCTGAGATATTTTAAATTATGAATATTATTAAGAAGGTTTTATCGAAAGCTTTATAATTTAAATATAAGTCGTTAATCGTCTGTAAATGGGTTAATCAAATATCCGATTTATCGATACATTAGCGAACGGTTAATTCGTCGTAGAAAGCATTCTTTCGTCATTCTCGATGTTATATTCATAACGTGTTAACCATGTTCACCTCGCCATAATGCTTATTGCATTATTAATTAGACACTAACAATTACGTCATGTTTCCATTTTGCACTCTGCGATTCGATGCGAATTCCTGGAACGTTTTCCCTAATAGGATCATTATTTAATTTTGATTCCGTGCGAAAGATTGATATATTATTTCATTTTGTTATGAATTATTTAATTAATGTTACAGGTGATCATATGAATTAGCGATTTTACATTGGAATAACTAATTTTTTAATGAAGAAACGATTACATTGAATTCTTACTAGATTCTTCATGATGTTTGCAAATTATAAATTGTAAATGTGTATTGGTAGTATTGTAAATTGTTAATTACGGTGTTGTAAAGTATTTATTTGTAATTTGTACTTTATGAAAAATTAATAACAATTAGCATAGAATTAATTAGGTTTTTATTTGAAGGTAAATTATTTTAACCCTTTCGCTACTACGGGTGACTAATAGTCAACCGCCACAAAACGCCGCCTGTATACGACAAAAATCAAGCCAAATGCTATCAACTCGTTTTTCTCTTTTCGCAAACAATTGCAAGCGTTGTTGCAATGTTTTTTTTTCTTTTAGATTGTTTTGTCATTGGCCTCTGGGACTCAAATGTATAATAATAGTTAATCGTAATTTGGATGCGGTAGAAGATAGGAACGAAAACTATACGTGATAAAACTGTAGTAAATTTATATTGAAGGATGGATTTTCGCTTCAGGATAAATCGCAGGAGTACACAGAGGAAATTCGCAACAAAACTGTTTTTAAGACAAGTCTTGGCCTCGAATGCTGAAAACTGCGCGCACTTAATGAATGCACTTTCGGCACGGTGCTCAGTACCATGGAATGCACTCCGCGGTGAGGACCGCCGTAGCGAAAGGGTTAAGGATTGGTATTTATGAAAATGTTTTGGTATATATTTTTATTCTAAAAATTACTCAATTTTGTTATATGCTGTAATTATAAAAATTGCTAATTTTTGCTGCATACAGTCACTACAAAAATTGTTGATTTTTGCTAGATATTGTTATTATAAAAATTGCTAATTGTTTTAATAATTTGATTACTCACTGTGTTTTAATTACTTTATTTGTGATCCTACAATTTTGTAAAAATTATAAAATGTACTTCAAAAAACTGCCACATTTGAAATTGTATTTTTAAAGACAAATCACATTTATAAACAATATTTAACTCTATTTAAAGATTCTATTTAATTCTACTTAATTGTATAGTTTGAAGTTGTAAATAATAATTGAATAAACAGCGAATTGAATGATCAAAATTACAAAATGTATCTTAAGCAATTGTTACAATTTAATTTAAATATTAAATGTACATGACATTTCTAAATGATTTTAAATCTAATTTATAAATGTACGAAAGAAATTATGTGTTTAAAGATGTAAGTAAACTGAAAAAGATAGTATATGTAAAATTGTAAATGTAGAACTGTAAATATATAACTGTAAATGTAAAAGTAAATCAAAACTGTGATTGTAAAATTGTAAATGTAAAACTGTAAATTTAAGACTATAAATGAAAAGCTGTCAAAGTATATCTGTAAATGCGACTATATAATAGTAAATATAAATGTAAATGTTCAACTGTAAAAATGACAAAATGAAAATTTGTGTGACATGTAGTCTACGTAATTAAAGAATTTAATGCCGAGTGAAATACTAATTGAAGTTTCGGTCTAAGGCTAGATCATGATAAGAAAAATCCCATAGTCATATTTCTCAGCTATTATGTCATTCTTCATTCTGGTAGATTTACAGTTTAAGAAGTGTACATCTACCATATTCACTCTGCACTCGAGATTTCAACGTGCCATACCGATCTAAGTTAATGCAGAAAAGCGTGAAATCTAGGTCGACGTACCATATAAAATTATCCTTCGATCAGTTCGAGTAAACCAACAATGTAAACAAGCTTTCTCTGTGAATTGGCTAATGTTAAAAGTGTACTATAATAATACGATTTACCGTTAAAAGATAAACTGTAAGGTATTAACACAAATGCAACTCATACGAAGTTACTATTTTTGTATGTAGATTATAAAATTATTGACTATTGTATAATTTTCTGAATTTTGAGAAAGTAAATTGGATTTTATGACCAGGGACTGTATATTTCTGAATTGCTACATCCTTAGATCACTATGTTTCAGTACATTTCTACATTCCTAAATCACCAGATTCCTACATTCCTAGATTCTAATATTCCCAAATTCTTCTACCTAGATGTAGATCGTTACATATCTAACTTCCTTATATCCATTTATCTTGAAATTATACGCATATATGTAGGGAATGTTTTTTGTAACGATGTATGATATACAATGTATTTTGTGATGTGCGACGTATTTTAGGATGGAATTTTTCGACGATTCGAGACATCGAATGTTCGACGGATCGTTAGGCCTTTGTTTTTGGACGCGTGCGTTTTTGCACGCGTGCCCTCGAGAGAAGCGAGACGTTGAGACGAATAGACTTTTGCGACACAATAATTGATTGCTAAAAACGTCGTATTATTTAAAACACCGTTGTTCGGCTGTATTAAATGCGTTCAACCTATACATTTATATATTAATATGTAGAACATATTATAAATTAGTAACAGTCTCAGCAGTTAATGGGATACTAATAATATTAATACCGAATTTTGCAAAAATAAATTTTAATTATAAATATACTTCATGTCCCTCAATTACGTCAAAGTTTCTACAATTTATAACATTAATTTGCTTAGACTCAGAAATCTACTCGAGCGTAATTCAAATTGTGTCGATTATTTAAATATTTGTATAAATATTTCTAGTTGATATTTGACATTTCAGATGTAGTTAAATTGTTGAACGTTTATAGAATGTAATGTTCAATGTTCAAAATTTATCGTTTAACTTACCAATTCCAAGAATTTGATGATAGCGACTTTGGTGATTTGAGCCATTTTGATTTATCTGGAAAACACATGTTTTGTTAATATAATTTTTGATGACTTGTATTCACAGAAATTTATTTCTATATTCTTTTTTAAATTATGAGTACATGTATGTACGCAGGTGATAAATTTATTGCTTTTAATTGTTATAAATTACTGTTATTTTCATTTTTACGAATTAAATTGCATATTAATAAACAACAAAAATTTTAATGTAACGAAGGAAAATTGTTGGTGCAAAAATTCGATTTGATATTTGCATTTTTGTAAAAATAATTGTAGAAAACACAAATCAAAGACACATTTCTTTACATTATTTTAAGTATGTACAAAAGAAATTATTTCATTATTTCAAGCAAGTACAAAGCAAAGAAATCAAAATTAAAATTAAATCATAAGAAAAATCGAATTATTATAAAATATTATTAATTTCAATATTATTAAATTAATACTTTCCATATTTTCAGACTCATTCGTATAATTATTAATTTAACCTGATTTAATTAGACATTTGCAAAACCAACAATAATATTGAACCAGCTACAAATTTGTTAAATGAAATATATTTATATACTTTCACATTTCAAACACATACTTGAATAATACTTTATTTGGAAAAAAGTATTCACGAGTAGTATTGGTAATTAAATTAAATTTGTTTTAAAGACAAAATTACGTTAATCTTTCAATTCACACTTCGATACAGGCCAAAAGTCATGAACTGAAACGATAATAAATTAAATATAATAAATTAATCGCATATTTACCGCTAATGATAATACGTTGATCGATATAAACAATATTTTTAAAATGTCAAAATTATCGATGTTATTGCACAAATTTTATTCTGCACGATTTATAAATGTTCAAATTATAAATTGATTAAAGTCAATTTCAAACTAAATAAAAATTTGCATAATAAACAAAGATCAACCTGAAGTTATATTCGTTAAAATGTATAAAAATTTTCAAGTTTTGCGACCAGTAAAGGTTAAAAGTTCTCACAAATTTTTAAATAAATATATCAATTTCCTTTGCATACTGGTTCCACTCAAAATAGTTTCATTGGAATGCTTAATCTTTTTTACTTGCACAACACTACGGGAGAGTAGAACGAACTATCACAATTTATGCAATTTGCGTTGACCATGTAATTCCAAAAATGGACAGAACGAATAAAGTGTGGTAGAAACGTGAACACCTGACGTGAATATTTACACCTGCATTTAACACGTGGTGTGTCCAAAAGAAGTCCTCCGATATTTCGTAAAATTTTAACAATTTTGTACGAAGCTTGTTACGATGAAATGTATATGTTAATAAAAAAATAATACTAATAAATTGTACATATTAACCAAATAATTTATGCTGATAAAATGTATATGTTAACCAAAAAATGAATACGAATGAAATGTACATATTAACCAAAAAATGAATACGAATAAAATGTACATATTAATCAAATAATTAATATTAATAAGATGTACATATAATAATAATAGAAATGAGAAGAAGAATACTTTGATAGAACAATAAAAAGAATAATTTAATAAAATAATAATATGAAGGAAACAATAAAACCAAAATCACTTACAGTTTCAAAATTATTATTTTTTTTAGTCATTTATCTATAACATAACTTATAATATTCCTTCTTCATAATTTTCCATAATTACTTACTTATGTCTGTAAATTATTTCCGAATTTTAAATACTGCATGTTTTATGTATTTTGTGTGTTACGTGTATTAAATACGCAGTATTTAAATTTATAATAAAATGGTACCACAGAAAGATGAATACATATCTTTCTTAAATTTCATCAATGATCAACACATAGGGAATTTTATCTCTACTGAAATTGTAAATAGAAATGAAATTTGACATAATACGATAATAAACAGTTTCGGAGAAACTGTTGTGTATAAAACACTGCGAAGCTATTTCCAATACGTAACCCAGGTCGTAATCTACGAAAATATGTAACGATTCAGAGGAGACTATGTGAAGGTCAGAAGAAACTAGTTTACACGGTGATCTTGACAGATCGGCTGAAGAAAGCGAGAGAAAAGTAGGAGACAAAAAATTATAATGGCGTGTCACGTCTTGAGCATAAAACAAATTTAACGCTGAAAAGAAAGCTGCACTTTCACGCGTGCAATCATCGGCCGAAAAACCTTGGCACAGATTTTGCAATACTTTTCAAAGTAATGCAAAATTATGATAAAAACTTATGAAAACGTTATTAAAAACATTTTATGTCTCCATAAAAATTCTTGTATTATTATTATTTTTTTTTTCCACCTTGCGCTATTATAAAATATTTTCATTCTCATGTCTAACAAAATTATTTTAAAATCAAGTTTTTAACAAGTAAATATATGCAAGCATCAGCGTTTAAAAAACTATTATAATGTAACCAAAAAGAATAATTTATCTATTTATATATACAAGTAATCAATTTTCTTTTTCATTTGTGACAAAATAATTTTACACGTGTAAACAAAATATGTGTATAAAATTATTTTGCTATTTACAAATGTTCATCCATTATTATTATATTTGTTACTATTTTTTATTTTGATTTTGTTCATCCATTTTCCTGTTATTACTACTATTGGTTATATTCGTTATAGGTTGTGTAATGTTATGTCAATATTTTGTTTTCCGTCACATCACTGTAACCATATTTTAAATGAATCGAGATGGAAAGCGATTTTTGAAATAGGTGTTAAGAACAATTTGCATATGAATGAAAACCGGTTAGATTAGATATGATTGCTCTTCCTCTGCTTATTCATACGTATTTCATATTACGCCTTATCGCGTGATATTGCACAGTCAATGTGATTATTATTATCTCTCGTAAAATAAGTCTGATTCATGCGGAGGCTGGAAAAAAAACATCATTTTTCTTTATTTGCATTTCCAGTCTCCAACGACTCTTTTAGCGATAATAAGTTTTATTACTTCTGTATTTTATGATGTTTATATATTCCAGTTTATCAATTTGATAAATATTGACTCAATGTTATTATTAGAGATGATTTTAAAAATAATTTTAGTATAACTTAATGTGACTAATTTAATTCAATTTAATTTATTATGATTAATTTCATTTCAATTAATATAACTAATTGTAGACATTTATATAAAATTTATAAAATTTTTTATAATGTGTAGACTTCTTATATTAAATTATGTACATATGTACTTTTTTATAAAATGGAATATGTTGAGTAATTTTTAAGTTCACTTTTAAAATAATTTTAGAAGTTAATTCACTAGAACAATATATTCACATTATTTTAAAAATTAAGATTTTCGTATATAAAAATTATTAGATGAATACAATTTTGTATACTGATATTTTAATATATAAAAATATTTTATTTTGAAATAATAATTTGATGTGAAATAATAAATGAAGTCAAATAAATAAATAAATAAAAATAATAAATAATAAATAAATAAAGTGAAGTAATAAACGTCAAATTGTTTAACTATTTAAAAATATTACACGCATGTATATATTAATTTTAATCATTATATACAAATAACAGAAAACGTAAATATTATTTGCTTATTATACAAATTAGTTAGTTTATTTTAAAAAAGGATTACACGTCTATAAATTGAAATTAATGAATAGAACGAGTAACTAATTGCAAAACTTTACTGAACGAATCAAAAAGCTTCCAGATTTTTCTGAATCGTCAAACACAAATAAAAGAAGAAAAATATTCACTTTTGCACCAATCACTGTATCACAAACACCGAATAAAAACATCAATATTAAAATTTGACGGTAAACAACTGCACTAAATATTTTACAAAGCATAAAACAAAAGTGGGTCAAGTCCGAGCGATTCTAAAATCGCCATTAAAAAATGAACAAAATTTCAAACAATTTTATCGTTTTTTTTAATTTTTGAAAACGAGTTAAATATTATTTTTCTTGGCAAATTGATTCGAAAAATAGTGGCCCGTCGACCCAGTTTTGCTTGAAATCTGTTGTTTATCGAAGAGAAACTTACATGAGAACTGACCACAGAGATGTTCACAAGACGAGGGTTCAGCAACGACTAGATGTTGAAGACTCGAATGCGTACCATGAAAGAGCAACGAGCACCGATTTTTTACACACCAAAACACGGCTATACGTTTACGCGAACTGAAGCTTACACACGATTTATGTATAGCGTGTGTAAGTAGTTTCAACATGACTATAGTCACGTTTGTTTCTTTAGCCGGGACGCTATAGCGGCGTCCCTCAAATTGCTTCGTACGTCGTGGTATCATTATCATTTATATACGGGGTGACCTAATGCATTCGTTCATCCCTTTTTAAATAGAACGAGATTTTATACTGAAACAAAACATTCCTGTGAGTTGGGAAAAATTTGAAGAATTATACGAATTTTTGTAGGTTATAAAAATTCTTGTAAGTTATGAAAATTCTTGAGTTATGGGGAATTTTTATCAAGCATAATTCTTGTAACCTATAAACATTCTTAAGTACATTACACAAACTTCATAAATTATATAAATCCTTGTGTTTAATACAAATTCTTGCAAATTATAGAAATTTGCATGGGTTATAAAAATTCTTGTATTTTGTTTCGAAATCCCTCGGATTTAGATTTTTATATCAATTGTTCAGTCACAAATTTAGTTACTAGTTTAATGCAATCAAATATTTATCATACTTTCGCTTTCTATTTTAGAAAATCATATATGTAAAGTTTCCAAAAAATTACTTTTTCAAATACTCAAATTCCCAAATTACAAGATTTCCAAATTTTAACCTTTGAAATCTCCAAACTGAATTTTCTAGATTCCTAAATTTAAAAATTCCAAGATTTCCAAGTTCTCCAATTCCCATATTCTCAAATTTTAAGATTTTCTAAGTCCAACATTCTGAATTTCAAAATTCTCAAAATTCCCAAATTCTTAAATTCTTAAATTCCAAGTTTCCAACCTCCCAAATTTCCAAATTCCAAATTACCAAATTCTAAAATTTCCAAATATCAACCTTCTGAAATTACCAAATCCCCAAATTCCTAAATCTCTAAACTCCAAATTTCCAAATTTCTAAACTTAAAATCCAGTAATTCGAATACCTGAATTTTATAAATTAAGAAATTTATTTCTTTCTCTTGAACAATATTGAAAGTCCATGTACTTTATCGAATTTCCCCAAATTTTTAACCACTTACCACGCAATATCCCAATCAGTACCGCCTACATTTACCACCATTTAAAATCGATCAAATTGAACTTGCGGCCAATAAAAATTTACAACGTATCGAAATCAAATATTTCCTTGTAAACATTGTTTATCAAAAAGATTTAATCGATAAACGCTACTCTACGAAACAATTCTTCAAGTTAATAACCGCTCATATTTTCGTGATTAAAAATCACGTTATCAAAAATTGTACAATACTTTAAAGATATTAATTATCATATAATAAATGTTTATTACACATATAATAACACTATAATATTCATTTAATTGCTATTAAAAATTAAACGTAGCTTCGTTCAGTAATACTAATTAGTCAGTGTGTATTTTGTTTTTCATTCGAAGAACATAATTTAAATACCGATAAATAGTGTTGATTCATTTCGCGCTTACGTGTCAGAAACATTGAAGTCATTCTCGATAAACTTACTGTGATTCAATTTGTTATTCATTTTGTGTTCGTGATGATAATGAATTAGTACAAACATCATTTTTAAAAGATACATATATTTCATTTGAAACATTTTCATAGATTAAAATAATTTTTAATCAATAACAAGCTTTCTAATTTCTATAAATGTATATTCTATTTATATTACAGTTCTATAAATGATTATTTATAACATTTCTATTGTTATAAACGAACAGTTGTTAAAAGTTGTTGTCGTTATTGTTATAAATTATCTATTGCTATAATTAACATTATAGACAATAAATAGTAAAACAGTATAATAAATAACAAATGTAATTAGACTTTTGTTTATAAAAAATTACTGAAAATTCTTTTCATCTCTCAATCATAATCATCCACTATTTTCATTAATTTATTTAAAGAAAGTAGATATTTGTAAAACATCATCTACAAACAAGAAAATTAAATATTTAATACTAAAATTATCAAACTAGCCTTTCAGAATTTTTATCTTCAATTATAACATTTTTTAAATATTTTTGTTCAAATCTATGATAGCTATAATTCATATAACACTCATATTTTAGTTCACGTTTCATTTTTTATTTTTCATTTAAAATTAAATAGTATACATCATCAATAATAACTAAAATCTAATTAAAAGATTTAGTTAATTATACAACATTAATTTGTCAAATTAAAATAAAAATTCTGCCAACAGATTACTTAAGTTTGCTAACAATTTCTAACAAACTTTCTGCTTTCTACGATTTCATAAAAAATCTAATTTTAAAAATTGTAGGAACAACGGTGCAATTGAATTCCGTTAATTGTTTAACGGAACAGATTTTCCTTAATCTTTCTCCGTACTTTTTAAAGACCTACGAGAAATTTTACTAATCGCGGCGTTGCGTGTAATCAGTATAATCATAGTTTATTACTCAGACCGCTCTTGTCGTGAGCTTACGTCGATTCTACGCCCTCATGAATGACATCATTTCACTGATTATTCGATGACGTCATATTCCGCCATTGGCACGCAAAATTCGCATTCTTACGTGGAATTTATAGCATCAAACTACGAGAATAAAAGCATTATGTCACCGGTTTTAAAAGGTATTACCTAAACGCGAAGAAAACGAGAGAATCTGTCATAATACTCCAACAGAGTCAATAATTGCGTGCCAATTTACGTTTCTTTTCTTTCTGAAAGAAAGTGAATTTGAATTTTGAAGCTTTTCACTCTTCGAATAAAAATTTATAACTGGAATTGAACAATTAAGAATAGTAATAATAAAAAATTTGTTGAATAATTTTCTAAGAGAAACAGAAAAAGAATGCAAAGAATTTAATACTAGATTTACGGTACCCAAAATGACGGACCTTAGATTTCTTATTTTAAAATAACAGTTATTAAGAAATTTTTGTAAAGATGCATGTTGAGTTTTATCAAGATGAAATAGTTTACGTATCATCTCCAATTTATTCATTTTTCTATTTTAGTTTCAATTTAAAAAGTGGCAATCGTCCATAAATTGTTTATTTCCCATCCGAAGAAATACTTTTTCCTAAATTCTTCATTGATTTAGATTTGTGGATACATTTATTTTGGGCCATTTTTTTTACATCATATACTAAATTTTTGGAGGGTGGGAATAAACAAAAATTTGTTGAGCATCCCCCATACACATATCAATATAAAAACATTCATTCGTACTTGTTTCAATTCTTTTACGTCGGCAAACGAAAAAATTTGAATACTGAAGAATTAATGGACACTGCTTGAAATGGTTGCCCACACAAGAGTTAAAGATTCATAGAAGTACTTAGAGTGACATAATCTGACATATCGTGTTACCGCCATAGTTTAAGACGTTCTATATTCACAGCTAAAATGAAACTTAAATCTTTAAAATGAATGAGTACTATTGTATACTACCAGAGTAATATATTTATTCCAATATTTTTAATGCAAAATTGCTTCTAATAAATTATCTGTAAAGGAGTCCGATACAATAAACTTTTTGTTTAAAAAAATAACAGCAATAAATAAAATAAAAGTAATAGGTATATAAACAATTGAACAATTAAACATTAATATACTTAAATATGTAGCGTTTTTTTCCCGTTTCATTTTATTTTCAATGTACTAGGATGCCTTTTATCAATTTTTGCACAGACTATTTTCTTGTTGAACGTTATTATTTCTTCCTTCTCATTTTTCGAGTTCTTTGTTTACCATTTTCTTCGCTTCACTTCATTTTATCAGCTGACAGTAAAATCTTGGAACGCGACATTCTTGTTTCCTAACAGCGTTAATCGTTACGCTATAGTGTTTGTTACGTAACAAAATTTACTACAATAAGTAGTCTCTTTGTTATTTATTTGGATCATTTTTAGAAAAATCGACACAAATTCAAAAACTCTAGTATATCGATCAATGATATTAAATAATTAATTAATATCATCAATTTATCAATTTTCAATTTTGTGTAAAAGAAAGAGGTTTATGTAAGTCTTCAAGTTCCTTTAAAAACAATCGAGTTTATGATAAAGTGCAAAACGCGATTGTATCTTTGTTATAGAGGCAAAAAATGTTGGAATAGATTTTGAAATGAAGTTTCGTGACAATGGATGATTCGCAGCTATTTTTAGACGTACTTGGCATTCACCGTTTCTTTTTTATTCCATTTTTATTAACGTAATAAAACAAGTCATTTATGTTAATTATACAGGAAACTAAAGAGTTGAAACTATGTGTTTGTACGTTAAAAACAAGTTTATCATACTTTTTACGTCTATTTTATAAATAATGACTGATTCAATTTATGCTTGGCAAAGATGTTAACTATTCGCATCACACAATGTTTTATAGCTGATTACATCATTATCAGCTTATTTAATTATGATTCATTTTTCTGCTTCGATTATTAATGGAGTTCTGTTATTCCGTCTATACAAAACATTTCTTGCAAAACAATAAAGATGTATAATTCGTGCAATATTATCTCATTTTTGTTATTTGTTTAATTTGTATATTATGTACATATAGATATAATAAAATAAAGTATTTATGTTATGTGTGTATACAATTTCCATTATTATTAGTTAAACTATATATACATTTTAATATAATTATTACATGTTCTGTATGCTTGCAGATTAATTCTTCTATTATACAAATAATACAATATAATGTTTAAATAAAATTTTTGCTATTTGTATAATACAATATAATATTGCATTTTATGCATGAAATGAATGAAATTACATTAAACTACATACATATGTATGTATGCACATGAAAATACTGCTTCATATTTCTTATATTAGATGTCCTCTTAAAATTTTATTTATTTCAGAATAGAATATCTTCATATTGTTCTTTCGAAATTAAACGTTTCAATAACATATACACCTTTCGCTTTTCATTTCCAATCAAAGTTGCACCGTCGCGTTATAAAATAACTAATCTAAAATATTGCGTCAGGTTGACTTTCACATGTTTTTAAAGTTTATATTCTTGCGCGTTGAGAAAATGGCAGCACTCTCGGCATTTGTTTGTGAACGACGAAACTAATGATACAGGAAACTGTAATTTTTTCGTAACTTTTTCGTAAGATACACCAGTTTATCTTCTGGTACAAGCAGTGCTATATCCTTATTTATATGATTGTTCTGATCCATCATGTTCTGATTCTGGCCAAATTTTGCATACAAGCTCCATTTATCAGAAGGAAACATCTGTTAGAATGGTTTTTAGCGATTCGAACGAAAATTTTGGATAATCCCATTGTTATTCTCCAGATTACCGACGAGACACAGAATTGTTCTAAACACATAATCCGCATCTTTGGACCCAGGGAATATATTACAAGCAGTATAAAATCAATATTAATAAATAAATAATAAATATACAGCTTATTAATCAATAAAATCCGTATTAATTGAATTTTTATTAAAATGGAACAAGTGGCGCCATCTCTCCGGCGAATAGGCTGAACTACACACTTTTGAAACTGTAGTTCCGTTAGTTGCCACACACCGCCGCTTGATGGCGCTACGTGTATCTTTTTTGTGAGGTCCTAATTCAGGAGAGGACTCCACCTTCTCGACTTATGTTAAATATGGTAAATAATTACAAGTTTCCTTAATGTAACGGAATCCTTAAAGTTTATTAACACGGTGTTTGTTATTAGTCTTTAATTCTACAATTATTCACTGAATTTACTACTACTAAAAATATCTCACTAACTAATTACAAAGTTTTACTATGTGTAGAAGTCCTTAGTAACGTATATATTTTGATGAAATATAAGGTATCATTAGACCCCAGTCAGAAAAAAAATAAATCTAAAGGAAATTGCAGGAAGAAAAATAAAAGGGTGATGTGAACCACGTCACGTGATGAAGAATTAACGGACTTTTTCGCACATGCATGGCGATTTTAGTCTCAGTAAAATACAAGTTTCAATAAAATAGAGTACTTTAATCACCCTCTGTTATTTTCCTCCAACAACATTACGCCATCCAGTGGCACCACTAAATAGATACGCACCTGCATTTCTCGCACATGCGCGAAAAAACCCGGCCAATATCTCATCACTGCATGGGAATGTAGCTTCCTCTACGCAACCATAGTTGTGAAAAGCCAATCAGGCGGCAGGAACGGGCTATGCAAACCTATTTTATAAAACGGCGGTTGAAATTCAACCATTGAACAATGATGTGTTGGGGCGCTAAGAACTATTTCCTGCTGGTTAATAAGTTCAACGAATGCTGTTAATGTTCATCATGTGAAATCTTCTACATTTCTTTTTTCAAATTGCATTGCCAAGTTAGTTGCGGAATTTTTGGTAAGAATACAAAGGTTATTCGATGAGACATGGAAACAGTGAGTACTAGAATTATTAATACAAGTATATTTTAAATATTAAATGGTTTGCAAATATATTTTTAATATTATTTTCTTATATATATTTCATTCTTTGAGCTAACCAAATAATGCAAATAAATAACAATATTTATTATAAACTAATGGAACAATGTAACACAACAAAAGAAAATATAATAAAATATATGCTTTTCAATGCTTACAACGTTACTGATGCGTATAGTATAAAAAACAGATATAGATATTCAATGGAGAATATAGATATTAAAAATAGTAATGTGTAAATTTAAAAAAAAAATGAATCTGCATACAGATAAAGTAAATGTCCTAGTGCTTCAAATGAGATTCAGTAATTAATTATTGAGTAGGAATTTTGTTAATACGAACATTTCTGCTTATTTTGAATGTTTAAGCTAATCAAAATGAAAAATGATGAATATAATTAAAATTAGTACATATTTAATATTTGGGACATTAATAATTAATCGCGAAAACATGCCATGACCATTTTTTAATTAATAGGCCACATAAACATTTTCAAATTTGAATTCATTCAAAACTTTTTCTTTCACAAATGTAGATTCTTGTTATTCTATCAGAAAGTATAAATTTTATCTTTCAGATTAAATATATGTAACTATAATTTTACATTGCTTAAGTATAAAAGAAATTGCAATTATCTTAATTGCTTCCTTAATCGTATGACCATTGGGACATTTACGTTATAATTTATTTTTTTTTCCGACAATTTTGCCAAATTTCATAAAAATTGAAAATTGTCTGGTCACTCTGCATGGTTCTTTGGATACTTGGCTGTTTGACATTGCAGCTGATTACTGGACGGCGTTCATCTTCCTTTTTTAAAGGAATCATTTGGCATCCACGATGCAATATTGTCGCTAGTCAATTGGACACGAACCAACCCATTTTCCTCTCATGATTTCAAAATACTAGTCTTTGATAACAAATGTTCATCTTTAGAGATTGTCTCATATACTAGCCTCAGCTGTTTTTCGCAAAATGATACAGGTTTTTCATGATTAGATTAGCATTCTATGGGAGAATGGCATGAACCCATATTATGATCACCTTTGACAAAATAAAACTTTGTTAAATGCAAATAGCCCATGAGATGTTGTATAATTCAAATGTATTTTTAATCCCCCGAATTCGAGACTCTGTCCATGGTGTTTTGACTTGTTATTTCACATAGGATGGAGTACATTGCAGCTTCCAGCTGATATAGTTTCCATGATTTTTCAATTCTTTAAAGAAGTCGTTCCATTCTTGTAGAGGAAACATTGGATCATTAATGCATCGTGTTTGCGCTTCCAACCAATATTGTTTCCATGATTTTTCAATTCTTTAAAGAAGTCGTTCCATTCTTGTAGAGGAAACATTGGATCATTAATGCATCGTATTTGCGTTTCCAACCAATATTGTTTCCATGATCTTTCAATTCTTTAAAGAAGTCGTTCCATTCTTGTAGAGGAAACATTGGATCATTAATGCATCGTATTTGCGTTTCCAACCAATATTGTTTCCATGATCTTTCAATTCTTTAAAGAAGTCGTTCCATTCTTGTAGAGGAAAGGACCAGGTCATGCGGAAATGGAACTCTTATCCTCTCCACTTCCTCACTTATGGATACTTCTCTATTCTCCCATGGGTCAATCACCTTTTTCCTATATAACTTAGGAAACTCCATACTGTCGTCCTTCTCCCAATCACCACCACCAAACTTCAGGTCTTCTATCCCCGCAGCTCTCTCCACGATCTGTCTTGCTGTCTCAAAGGCAACATTTTTATAGGCCATCACCTTCCTGATTGCAAACTTCTTCTGGAATACCCAGCACTCCTTGTCATGCGATGCATGAGCACCCCCACAATTTACGCATTTTGGCATCTCGTTACACTCCCCGTGTCTTTCCACTGCACATTTGCCACACAGCGGCTTCCTCATCTTGCAGAATTTTGTATTGTGCCCAAACCTCCAGCATACATAGCACTGTTTGACTTTTTCTATGTATGGCCAGATTTTTACATCCACATGGCCCTGTCCTGGTGTTATCGTTGTTTAAATTCACATTCTGTATTTCCAGGCTAAACTTTCCCTCATCCTTGGACAAATGAACCGCTATCTAAGCACCATCTGTGATTTCATCACTCGAAATGCAAGAAAATCATTATCCAACACATGTGCAAGTTTTTTGCAACCTGGCCTCTATCTTGACCTTTAATAGCTGAGGATCTTGTAGATTGTCTCAACTTTCAATGAATTTCCGTGTTATAAATTTTATTATTTTTCGAACAATGCAATTAACTTTTTTTAAGATTACATAGCCATTTTTCAGAAGCTTCAAAAACCATATGATTGTTACTTTGTCCTTTACATACTTGCAAACCTCTTACAAAATTAATGGTCAGTTATATGTCCACAAAAAGCCATGAAACTTTACCTAGTTTTTTTATGTTTATTTGGATATAAACACTAAAGGAATCATAGTTCATTAATCTTATGGATCCATAAAACGTTCACACTATGTCTTATTAGAATACTAAAGGTATATTTAGATAAAAACTGTAATTGCGACCATTGTATTGAGTTGATCTAGACTATTTTTATAACACCAGTCTCCACAAAAGAATCTAATACACTCCATTAAAAATGGAGGATATGATTGGAAGAATCCTTGCCTTTTCAAGAATTCTTCCAAACAGATGTTAAATCATACATACAATTATCTAGATCTACACATTACATTCAACAACTCATGAAAAGCCACATAACAAAATGTAAGAAAGTTAAATCCCAGAAACTTTAAAGTTATGTATACAGCCTAAAGCAATCACGAAAAGGTAAATTTTCTGATCAATGTAAAGTTCGCATGAAGTTTTAAAAATTGTATTTTTATATAGTGTAAGTATTTGGATCCCAAAGTCAGAGTGTATGGATTTACCATTTTAACACTATTATATTAAAAGTTAAACCACTTAGAATAAAACAATATTAACCATAGGAAAGAGTGACAAATATCATACAGTAAACCTGTGAAATGTTACTGTCTAAAAATAATAGGCAATGCATTCTAACTGCGGGATTTATAAATAGAATTCAGAAAGTTATGAACAATTATACACAAACATATGTGAACTATGTAGGAACTATAGAAAATCAGTCACTGTATCACGTTATTTTCCCAGTTAATTATCTTCATCTTTACACTTGATCTTCACATTCTTCATTGGTGGATAAACTTATTGTTAAGCAGTTCAAGAATTATCGCTGATCAACGTCGAAGAAAGTGATGCAGATCATTGAACTCATCAAAGGTGTACATCCAATTACTGCTGATGTCCGGTTACGACTACACAGAAGTAATCTAATGTAAAGCCAAAATCAAGTGATATCACCATAGAATAAATTTCTACTCAGTAATTTATAATCGCTACGTACACACTGAAACAGGACACTGAAGATTGAATGCAACCAATATCTTCAGTTACATCAGAATGGAACAATGCTTCAGTTGCGTGAAGATGGAACAACATTTCAATTGCATGAATATGGGACAGTGTTTCAGTTACATCAAGATGGAATAACATTTCAATTGCATGAAGATGGAACAATGTTTCAGTTACATCAAGATGGCACAGTATTAAGATGCAACAGTGGAAGACATTTATTCTTCCAAAGATTTTAAAACAACCACTGTGTGTGAATATATTCCATAAGACTCAAGTCTGTGTCTTGCATAGATGAAGAAATAATGCGTTTGCCAAGGAGAAGCAAATCTTAATGGGCGAATACTTAGAGGATTTACTAGAAGTAAATGTAAACGTCGAAGTTTACATTTGTTGGAAAACGCGCAATTGAGCCATGAACCTGTACCAGAAAGTTATGCATGCAATAATACATAATTCAGTATGCACTTTATGTCAGTCGTATCAATCTGATTTGCTTGTATATTAAGCAGATCGCCTAGATACTGCATTTAGTACAGGAAAAGTTATCTACATAGTATAATACATCTCGGTCACACTTGGCAGTGGAAAAAATGCTGCAACAAAGTGGCAATGTAAAGACCAGACATGCATCTTTACCATAAAATCACGACATACAGACACAGATGAATATCATTTATTTCTGCTGCTGTTATATGAAGCGTAACGAACTGGAATTAAATTTATGCTATTTCTAGCTTGTTACAGAAACTTGGGAAGAAGGTTTTTCCGAAGCTCGTATATCAGACGTTAAAAGTTCTTACAACTAGTACAGTGTACTCTGCCAACTGCATATGAGATCGCATCATATTCTCTGCAGAAAACGAAGCTCTATTGAAGTCGTACGAGGTGTATTGATAACTGGAACAGAACAAAATTTCCATCTCCGAATTTTTCTTGAGGCATTTGTGCGTAGGATATCTGAGAAAATGATATTCGAATTTTGAAATGGCTTTAAGAAGATTGAATCAGTAAAAAGTGGTCTGATAAATCAAATAGCAATGGACACAGCAGTACATGGATATACCTTAATTCGTGGATGCAGTTTCTACTGTAGAAGGTCCACCTTCAGTTTTTTCCGGGAGCTCGCATAAGCATAAGTCACATGACTTATTAGATATATGACTTAGTAGACTCATCAAGAAAAATATCTATGTAAACAAGGGAAAATATCGATGAAGCAGAGAATTTAGAGTAGAAGGAACAATACACTTTGTTACAACTTCCTGCTGATCGTTACATTATATGAGAGGATGAGAGTTAGTTTTATAAATACTAAGTATGTAGATATATTCTACACATTTGTTAAAAGGGAAAACAATGCAAGTTGTAAATCGATTTGTAAATTAATATGAGATTAAAGCCATAGTGGTGTAAATACGTAGCAGAAAATATCAGTGAGATGTGACTTTTATGTCAGAGTGTTTGATGAAGATATTGTGAACGTTTATGAATCGGTTAATGATTGAAATATTTTTTGAGTCAAGTTCTGTGGCATATCGAACTGCCCGTCTCCGACTTTGATGAAACTTGGATACATTAAACAGATGAAAAGAAGGGACACGTATTTTTTTCGAGTGGCCCAATCGCAAGGTTAGGGGGTGAAATTACCTCTTTAGGTTTCAGAAGAAAAACACTATCTCGAAGGCTATCATAGATATAAGAAAACTTAGCGAAAAGTTTCATGGTTTTTTTTAGGTAAAATAAGTTATGATGCTTCTCTTGGTTCTCACGGTGGTAAGTATATGGTTCTTTGAAGTCAGAAATCGAGATTCGTTTTTATATGTTATCGGAAGTTCATCGAACCATTCGTCTGTTTTCCTAACTTGACAGGAGACCGGTATACAGTCAATTTTCCCTGCTATTGTGAGGCTGATGTGGGTGGTAGAGTTCTGAATACCACTTACTTGCACTGAAGGAGTGATTGATATTGCGCCCGTTACCTGTACTGTGTCCACAATATAGTAGCCTAAGTCCACTCGCGGTTCACTGTTTTCTGCGTCCGAATCACAATCAATGTTTATCACTTCCGGCGCGAACACTTGTTGCAAGTATATTTCTTCTTGCTCACGAACTCGTTTTGCCTGCGCAACAGACCACACTCTGCAGGCCATAAAACTGTTGTTTGTTGGTGTACGAGGGGCATCCTTTGACGCGTTCTCAACACCCGATCACTGCTCTACCTTCGACTGCTCCGTGACAGGGCGTTCACATCCCTTTTCGGGTTGTTGCGCCATGTCGACTGACAAATACTGAATAGATTGATTCTTAAAAGCTGCTCATAGGTCAGTTTCTGCACGAACTCCTTGAGGTTCGCCTTAGATTTGACGTGGAATGATCCGAAAAGAATATCGCGACCGAAAGGGCAAATATTAGATTATTCATTATAGTGGTCCTCAAGGGTCCTCAAAAGGGTCCTCAAGGACCTCCAAAACTTTCCGACTGAATTTACAACTTAACCGCTACAAATTATTTAATAGTCTTTTAAGAGTAGTTTTTTATTGATTTATTTTTTAAGTTCTTCATTTTTTAAATTAGATGGAGCTAGAAAAACATACGGAAATGCTCCATAATTGTCAAGGAAAAAAAGATGCTCTTCAAATTGAAATAATTCGGCAAATGAAAAATCCACGTTGGTATGCCTACAAGTCCAAACTTCTAACGGCATCAAATTTCGGAAGTGTATGCTGTTGAAGAAGTGACTTGTTCACAGGTTGAAAATATAAAAATCAAAAATGCTGTAAAGATACAACGTTTGACTGCGCTGTAAAATGCGCTCAAATTATCTTATCCAATATCATCCATTCTGTCCCATTTTTATCCCATCCCGATGGAAGAAGCTCACCACCTTCTCGTGGTTTCCATCGTGCAATGACACTTTTTTCAAAACAATAACATTAAACAAAAAATATTCTTCTGTTAAAGTAATAATAAAGTAAAATAAAGTTGTTGCAATTTATCATAAAAGAAGTGTTATTGGCTAAGAGTGGATACCCACCATAATTTACCTGCGTACCAATAATTTGTTACCGATTTTACAACGGAAGATTTGCGAGGAAAGGAATTTTCGTGAGTATGGCTGCACGTTATATTGCACGAATCATAACTGCATGTATGAAGAAGCTATTACGTTGCAGGTAATAGTTTTCGAAGTTTACCCCCTTTGAATTGTTTAAAATTGATGACAGCTCCATAAAATCAAAAGCATTATGAAGTTAATTATTCTCGTTCTGCAATGTAATTTGATGAATATTATAGTCAATTAAGCCAATAAAATCAATATTAAATGAATTTTTTTTTAGGAAACGGAACAAGTGGCGCCATCTCTCAGGCGAACGGGGTGAACTACACACTTTTAAAACTGTAGTTTCTTTAGTTTACACATTCTAACGCTAGATGGCGTTACGTGTAAATTCCTTTTGCAATTAATTTTTATAACTTTATAGATAAATTATAATGTTTTTGTTTCTAATTATAAATTATTATATTAATGGAAAAATTTGTTAACAAATATTTTTAATGCTTTCGCAATGCCTGACCGTGTCTCACTAACTATTTACAAAAAGAATATTATATTTGCAACAAAAGAATTTTGACATGAAGTTTTAAAATTAATTACAAATTGATCTTATTTACATATATAGGAATTGATTTTGCCGACAGCAAGTTAGCTACAAAGTCTGTGGCGTGTCTTCTTAATTAATAATTCTTATTTACAATAGTTTTAATTGTTTACAATATTGATCTATTAAATTACTTTTTAAATTCACACAAACTTTAATATTTTTATTTATAATTATAAATTATTATATTTATGGAAAGATTTAAGAACAAATATTTTTAATGCTTTCGCAATGCCTGACCGTTTCTAACTAACTATTTACAAAACGAAAATCATATTTGCAACAAAAGAATTTTGATCTGAAGTTTTAAAATTAATTATAAATTGATTTTATCTACAAATACAAAGTAGGGATTGTCTTTACCGACAGCAAGTTAGCTACAGACCAAAAAATTGCCGTCCATCTAGCGGTAAAAGCTGGAACTACAAAAATAGAAAATCTCGATTTTCTCGAAAACTAGGAACTTTTTCGAAATTCCAAGATATACAAATTGTTTCTTATCGCTACGGAATCCAACGAATACCCCCATGACCCGCTAGGACCATTAGGAAAGAAATTAGAAAAATATAGCATTTTTTTTTTTTTTTTTTTTTTTTAATTGGAATACACTTCAGGTCCTGATCGAACCTATATGTGTTATCTTTATTAAATACAAATATAATTTCTTGTGAACGAGTAACAATAGATATAAAAATAAAAAATAAAAATATTGCATATACATAGGAACTTTGGTTACAGTCAGGTATTCTCATTAAGCTTAACTTAACTTAACTTAACACTATCTAAATATAAAATAGTACTAATCATTATCCAATATGAAAATATTTGCCCTTTGAAAAAATACCTAGAGCAAGTATAAATAAGTAATAGTATCTGTACATTCAGAGTCTTATATTATTCTTAACAAGAAAATCATCTATGATTTTCAATATTGCAATATTTGGTTTAACTAAGAAATTTCTTATTTTATAAGGCATAGAAAGCTTGCATAGCTTTAGCCTGTTCAGCATCTCTTTCCTGTGCTGCTGGAACAAGGAACAGTCCCACAGCACATGGTCAATATCCTCAATGGGATGCCCACATTGACACTTTGTGTCCTGCACAACGTTGATTTTCTTCAGTGATGTTTTTAGATTAAAATGATTTGATCTTGCTCTATTTATCCAAACTGTTAAATGTCTTGAAAGTTTTTTATTGTGAAACCACGGCTTAGTATCATTTTTTGAAAAGTAATTGTTAAAATATGCTGTTCCTTTCTGTCTGGCTTGACCTATAAGCACATTTTGAAAGCTTTCCACCATTTTTTGTTTTATCAAGGGAAAAATGTCTGTGTTAGGTACATTAGTCAAATCCATATCTTCCAATTGTGCTGCAGCTTTAGCCTCCCTGTCTGCCAACTCATTGCCTGGAATACCCTTATGCGAAGGAATCCACATAAGAGTAACCCCCACATCTGGTGATTCCTCTTTAAGAAGTCTGAGTGTGTTTTTAATAGTGGCTAAATGATTGTTTGCGTATGGCCTAACCCCTGGCCTTTTCAAGGCTTGTACTAAGCTGACAGAGTCTGTACAAACAACATAGGATCCCTGTTGGTGGTTATATATATAAGACAAGGCCATTTCCAAGGCAGCGCACTCAGCTGTGAACACTGAGGCCTGTTTAGGAATAGTCGTTCTAGCAATATAGTTATCCGCCGGAATGACACACGCTGCACCCACAGCTGGAAATCCATCCGACTTGGATCCGTCAGTGAAAATTATTTTGTGTTCTGAGTATTTATTCAATATTACTTCCTGAAAAATGTCTATTGCATTTAAAGAGTTCCTTGACTTGCAAATGAATTCAGTTTCTATAGAACACTGCACCAGCTGTGCAGGGTATGCCATTATGTTGGTCACCAGATTTGGAAGTCTGTTCAGAAATGGAGTATACTCTTCAGTAAGTCTGATGATATGCACCAGAGGCCTATCTCTATTTCGCTTGGGCATGGAGGAAATACTTTCATTTTTATAAGTTTCGCAAAACTCCGAAAGTATATTAACCATCGGGTTTGAACTATTGGATATTAATTTCAGAATATATTTTGCTCCTAGATATATGGTTCTGTCCTTGAAGCTAAGTATCTTAGTCTCCGCCAGTATAACATTCGTTGGGGTGGACCTTCTGTAACCCATCGCCAGCCTCAATGCTTCCATCTGAATTCCCTCCAATATGCTCCTGGATCTGACATCAGTAGGAAAATACCACATACTGCCGTATTCCATTTTTGATCTTATTAAGGCCTTGTAGACCAACAACAATGACTGCGGATCACAGCCCCACCATGTTCTTCTGAGAAATTTAATGATGTTAATAACCTTGTTACAAAAAATTTGGATCGATTGAATGTGCTCTTTGAAATTGAGTTTATGATCGATCCACAAACCCAAATATCTTGCTACTGGTTTGGATTCTATATTATGTTCCCGTAAGCTGATTTTTGTGTGTATTGGCTTAGATGGAGACTTGCCAAAAGATATCAATTCCGTCTTTTCTGCAGTGAGCTGTAAGCCAATCTTATCCAGGTTTACATTTATTGCATTGACTGCATTTTGTAGTAAGGATTTTACTATATGTAAATGTTTATTTTGAGCTATAACCGCTATATCATCAGCAAAGAGAGTTATTAACACCTCTTCTGGTATGCCATCAGATAGATTTCTGATGTATAAACTGAAGAGGAGCGGACTTAAAACTCCTCCTTGCGGCACCCCCTTATGCACCCTCATATTTTGATAATGACATTCCAGAAAATCACTCCCTTGGAAGGAAATGTTTCTATCTGAGAGCCATGTCTCAATGAACCAAAAAGCATTGCCCATGATAAAGATCTCCTTTAGCTTTTCCAGTAGAATGTCACTTTGTACATTATCAAAGGCACTATTTATGTCTAGAAGAGCCGCCATGGTATAACTATTCGTACGATGGCCAATATCTGCCATAGTAGTCAGGATCCCCAAATTATCCTGACAGGACCTACCCCTTCTGAAGCCTGCTTGCATTTGCGGAATAAAGTTATTAAACTCGCACCAGTATTGAAGCCTATTGTTGATAAGTCTTTCCATTAACTTACAGGCACATGACGATAGTGTAATGGGCCTGAGTTGCTTGCCATTTGTTTTAGGAATTAAGAAGATTGAAGAATTCTTCCAGTCTTGTGGGTAGATGTGTTCCTTGTATAGGGTATTGTAAATTTCTAGCAGTTTTGATTTGCATTTGTTAGATAGGTGTTGGAGCATTTTATTGTCCACCCGATCAGGTCCCGGCGCAGAAGAGCTTTTACATTGACCTATGGCAAGTAAAAACTCAGTGAAATCAAATGGGTTATCCAGAAAACAGTTATTAGCTGGCTGCGTGCTGTCTGCTGGAGCCGTGGGTACCCATGGCGGACAGATCTTGTTGACCGCCTGCTGCTCCAAACATTGCAATTGTTCAGGAGGTTTTGGAGCAGTGTTGACCCACCTCGATTTAAATTTCCTAACTGTATTCCAAAATATTTTGATATTTGAATTGTGATTTAGATTGCTGACGAAGTTTCTGAAGGCCTGTCGTTTTTTATTTTTAAGTAATTTATTGGTAATTGCAGTTTGTTTTTTGTGAGCCACCCAATCTTCCATTTTTAATGAATGTAACCATTTTTTCAATGAAGCTTTCCTTTTCCTTACTTCACTATCACAGTCTTTGTCCCACCATGGAGCCGAATTGCTTTTATACGTACTGTATGGACCTTTTCCTGAACTTCCCTTTTTCACTGGTGTGCTTTCAATAACAGTGTTCTTCATAGTCTCCACGAAAACTGTATATTTGACATTCACTGGCAGGACAGAGAATTCATCACTAAGAAATACGTCCATATGCTTATCCATCTCTGTTTTATATAGAGCCCAGTCAGTTCTGGATGTAGATATTCTGTTGGTCTTCCTGTTCTGAGCCTGTTTATGTACTTGAACTATTGCTTCAATAGGGAAGTGATCCGATCCGAGGGTGTCGTCCATTTGATGAGTAGATATGAGGTAGGCTATTTCAATGTTAGAAATTATGAGGTCTATGTTGGTTTTTGAATTGTGTCTGTTATCGATCCTCGAGTGAGAATCTGTATTATGCACCATTAAATCAAGATCTTTTAATATCCTCTCCAGATTTTCTCCTGCCAGATTGACCGATAGATTGTTCCACATGGGATGGTGAGCGTTGAAATCACCTGCCAAAAGTAAATTGCCCTTGTTGGACAGATATTGCATGACATTTAGCCATTTAGTTTTGTCGAAATGCTCGTGAGGAGCCCTGTAACAACCTGCCACAATAAAATTCTGTGACAGGTTGGTCGTTTCAATGGCCAAAAATTGACCTTCGAGATGTTCTGCGCCAGGAATATTCAAGGCAACAAATTGAATGTCCTTTCGAATAGCCAAAGCTACACCTCCTCCATTGCTTTGACCTCCACGGTCATTCCTTAAAATATTGTGATTTTTAGTAGTCAATTGCTTCCCGGCCTTCAACCAGGTTTCTGTTAATATTAGAATGTCATAATTGTTACATATTTTAGAAAATTCTTCTTTTTTATTGAGTATACTGCGACAATTCCATAAAAGGATACTGAGATGGTTCATGCTTTCTTTTAGTTTGTTTAATTAGTTATAAGTAATTTTATTTTTTTTGTTATAAAATACTCTTGAATACTGTTTGTTGGGTATCAAGATGATAATGTTTTCTTTTTAATGCTAGCTGATCCTTTATATTGTTTAATAATTTGACTTTTATTGTTTTTAGGATTAGCTCCTGTTGAAATATTTATTTGGTTCTGATTTGTGTCTCTCCTACCAACAGGAGAGTCAACTAGTTTAATTTTCGTAGCTGCCATGGTTTGTTTAAGCTGTTCTTCTTCCGCTTTCTGTTGTATTTTTGGTGTTTCTATTGCTTTAGCTGTAGTTGTGGGTTTAGAATCGCTTTTTTGAGAAGATTCCATATTGTTCAACTTTGTGACCTTCAATTTATTATTTTGGCTGGACGACATATTGGACCATTTCCAGGAGTTAGCTGATGGCCTTGCCTGACCCCCTATTTGTTTTAGTTTGAATTCTTCTTGCATGTTGATGGGCTCTAGTGCTGGAAAATTAGCGTTGTCCAGCCTAATCTGAGGCTGGACAATAGGCTGAGCTGAAGAATTCGCCTTATTTAGGTTGGCTACCAACTCTTTGGCCTCCCAGAAGCCAACACTGTGGTATGCCATAGTCTCTTGCAAACTTTTGTTATATTCATACTCGATGCAGTCATGTGCGAAGGTTTTGTGTGGGCCTTTATAATGAAGACATTTTAGGCCTTCTCCAAATACGCATTGATGACTCCTATCTTTGTCATCCTCCCCACACACGTGGCAGATGTGCACACTTCTGCATTTTTTTGTTGTGTGTCCATACTTACAGCAGTTGTAGCAGGTTTTAACCCCTTCAACATACATATGTACTCTTGCATTCAGAATACCGTACAGTTTAATTGTGTTTGGAAGCGTGTTTCCTTCAAAAGATATGAGAACAGTTTCGCTTGGAATCCAGCAGACCTTATTGTTTACAGAATCGTACGATTTTTTGTTTAGCCTTATTGCATTTATTATTTTTGCAGGAGAAACAGAGTTATGTATCACTTCTTCCATCGTAACCTCGAGCGGTATTTCTCTTAGCAAACCTTTTTTTTCGATTCTATAAAAGGGGATATGGGCAACCATGTCCCATTTGCTTAAGTAAGCGTTTTGTGCGAACGCGTTTGCGAGCTCCTTGTTGTTGAACTTTAATTCGGCTGCTCCTCTACCTCTAGCCTTCATCTCGATTACACCAGCATTCAAGCTGTTAACCGCCTTTGCAATATATATTAAGTTCTGTGGTTTCGTCCCACGTGATTGCTCGGGTACATGTTGATTTTCTTGAAGTCTGAATTGATTACCTTTTCTTTTGTAGAATTTTCCAGCAGGTCGCTCGAACCTTTCCTTTTCAGCCCATAGGCTGCTTCCGTCTGTTTACAATCCATTATCACATTTTTGGTCTTAGAACCAGACTTTCTTGGTGTCGATTCACCCTTCGCCATGATGGCGTCATTTTCGGTTCCCGTGCCCATCGGGCCCGGTACCGAAATCTCCTCTGTGAATTTGAACCACTCCACTTTACATTAATTCTAACTTTACTTTGAATAAGCTACACTCCCCCAACTTTTTAATATTAAAAACCTCTTGCTTATCTCCTTACACCAAATTGAGCATTTCATGGACCTTAAAATTGCTAGCCACCTAGCGGTGAAACTTGGAACTCAAAATATAGCATTTCATGGACCAAAAATTTGTCGTCCATCTAGCGGTGAAAGTTGAACTAACGAAATAGAAAATCTCGATTTTCTCGAAAACTAGGAACTTTTTCGAAATTCCAAGATATACGAATTGTTTCTTATCGCCTACGGAATCCAACGAATACCCCCATGACCCGCTAGGACCATTAGGAAAGAAATTAGAAAAATATAGCATTTCATGGACCAAAAATTTGTCGTCCATCTAGCGGTGAAAGTTGGAACTAACGAAATAGAAAATCTCGATTTTCTCGAAAACTAGGAACTTTTTCGAAATTCCAAGATATACGAATTGTTTCTTATCGCCTACGGAATCCAACGAATACCCCCATGACCCGCTAGGACCATTAGGAAAGAAATTAGAAAAATATAGCATTTCATGGACCAAAAATTTGTCGTCCATCTAGCGGTGAAAGTTGGAACTAACGAAATAGAAAATCTCGATTTTCTCGAAAACTAGGAACTTTTTCGAAATTCCAAGATATACGAATTGTTTCTTATCGCCTACGGAATCCAACGAATACCCCCATGACCCGCTAGGACCATTAGCAAAGAAATTAGAAAAATATAGCATTTCATGGACCAAAAAATTGCCGTCCATCTAGCGGTGAAAGCTGGAA
Organism: Megachile ligniseca; assembly: GCA_945859555.1. NCBI lineage: Eukaryota > Metazoa > Arthropoda > Insecta > Hymenoptera > Megachilidae > Megachile > Megachile ligniseca. The sequence goes on from OX243792.1 coordinate 7,814,488, forward strand.
CTACAAAAATAGAAAATCTCGATTTTCTCGAAAACTAGGAACTTTTTCGAAATTCCAAGATATACGAATTGTTTCTTATCGCCTACGGAATCCAACGAATACCCCCATGACTCGCTAGGACCATTAGGAAAGAAATTAGAAAAAAGGTCATTTTATGGACAAAAAGTGCAGCGCCATCTAGCGGCGAAACAGGCGAACTAATCGAAAAAAACGTATGTCCGATCACGCATATAAGGGAAATATAAAATGTCATATTTCACGACATTTTGGACATATTATGATTCCTGAGACCTTTTTAAGCCAATTTTAATTATCATTTGTTGCATTTTGTTGCCGATTAAACCCAAAAAATCAATATTTATATTTCCCTTATATGCGTGATCGGACATACGTTTTTTTCGATTAGTTCACCTGTTTCGCCGCTAGATGGCGCTGCACTTTTTGTCCATAAAATGACCTTTTTTCTAATTTCTTTCCTAATGGTCCTAGCGGGTCATGGGGGTATTCGTTGGATTCCGTAGGCGATAAGAAACAATTTGTATATCTTGGAATTTCGAAAAAGTTCCTAGTTTTCGAGAAAATCGAGATTTTCTATTTCGTTAGTTCCAACTTTCACCGCTAGATGGACGACAAATTTTTGGTCCATGAAATGCTATATTTTTCTAATTTCTTTGCTAATGGTCCCAGCGGGTCATGGGGGTATTCGTTGGATTCCGTAGGCGATAAGAAACAATTCGTATATCTTGGAATTTCGAAAAAGTTCCTAGTTTTCGAGAAAATCGAGATTTTCTATTTCGTTAGTTCAACTTTCACCGCTAGATGGACGACAATTTTTTGGTCTGTGGCGTGTCTTCTTAATTAATAATTTTTATTTACAATAGTTTTAATTGTTTACAATTTTGATCTATTAAATTATTTTAAATTCACACAAACTTTAATATTTTTATTTATAATTATAAATTATTATATTTGTGGAGAGATTTAAGAACAAATATTTTTAATGTTTTCTCAATGCCTGACCGTTTCTAACTAACTATTTACAAAACGAAAATCATATTTGCAACAAAAGAATTTTGATCTGAAGTTTTAAAATTAATTATAAATTGATTTTATCTACAAATACAAAGTAGGGATTGTCTTTACCGACAGCAAGTTAGCTACAGTTCAATTCAATTAATATAGTTGATTTTATTATCTTAATTGACTATAGTCATCAAATTTCAGAGCAAGTATAACTTCACAATGCTTTTGATTTTATCGAGCTGTTATCGATTTATACCATACAAGGGAAACTTCTGAATACAGTTCCGATTTTGACTAAATGCAAAGCTTCTTTTTTTCACAAGGAAACTGTGAGAACTGTTTTGGGAAGCTGTGGGAAGCAGTTTTCTGAAGTTTTATTATAAGTTTTGTATAAAAGAATTTATAATACTTACCATTATACTTACTCGATCCATGCGCGTTAAATGCACGATTCTTAAAACATCGAGTGTTGCATTTACGGATCTTCATTGCAAAACATTTTCGTAAAAGAAAATGTGTATAAACTGTAATATAATAGTAATTCGTAGCTCTTAGCTCGATATCGTTTTCTAAAGTTCATTAAAAAAATTAGTAAACGATATCGATTACCAGGTCACACCACGTGGAGGTGGCTACGACAGTGACCCACCCTAACTCCAAATCCCAACCACCCTCCATTTGCAACTACCTCATTCATCAGAAGGATAAATGAGTTCTAACTCTACTTAACCCGCAAGCTCGCATATACAAGTTCCTTACTATCATAGCAAAGAGCTTGTATCACACACGCACAAGTTTCTTAAAACTTATAACACACAGGCACACTAATTCAAAACGCTCTCATTCTAAGATTGCACCCCTGTTATCTAAAACGGTATACAAAGCAAAGGGAGAAGGGAAGAAAGTTAGAAGAACTTTCTACTAAAAAGAAAGAAAGTTAGAAGAACTTTCTACTAGAAGGAAAGTTAGAAGAACTTTCGCAAAAAGGTAAAGCAATTCTCTATCAATTGAACCTCGCCTTCATGGGTCAAATGGTAGTCGAATAGTGGCTTACGTGAACCACGAGACCGCATTGAACCGAAAATGACTGGCAAGAACGAGTGACACATCCGCGAAGGGTTTCCCATTTCTCCCCGCTCCCGTTTAAAGGGAGGCTGACTGCAGAGAGGAAACCCACGCCGTGAGGCGGCAAGTCGAGAAGGTGCTTCAATCAAAATGCCTCGCAGAGATGTGTCCCTGGCGCTACACCAGCATTTGCAGCTCAGTACTGCCGCGTGTTCACAGCACTACCAACCCCAAATGATCCACTTGGGTTCGGACCAATCGACAGAGAATTACCGATTAATACTACACTCTAACGCGCAAAAAATTTCACGTATCGTGAAAATGGGTGCAAGTTAGAATTGTAAGCGCTCAACTCACTTATAAACTTAATACTAATTTCGTGGGATCCCACATACACACTCTGTTATAAAATTGCACTCGCATTATGTAACATGAAACGCTAGAGAGAGAAAGAAAGGAAGAGGAACTAATACTATGATCTAACGCGGAAAAAGTTTGATAATTAAAATTAGTGCAATTTTAAACAGTACTCGCATACGCGCACGCTTAACTTATTCTAAACGCCGCACGCGTACCTCTTATTCTAAGCTTGCACTCGAATGATCTATAACGAGGTAAAAGAGCAAGGGAAGGGAAGAAAGTTAGAAGAACTTTCTACTAGAAGGAAAGAAAGTTAGAAGAACTTTCTGCTAAAAAATGGGTTAGCATTTTCCGCCAAGTAGTCCTCGCCCTCATGGGTCAAAGGGTAGTCAATAGTGACTTACGTGAACCACGAGACCGAATTGAACCGAAAAAACTGATAAGAACGAGTGACACATCCGCGAAGGGTTTCCCATTTCTCCCCGCTCCCGTTTAAAGGGAGGCTGACTGCAGAGAGGAAACCCACGCCGTGAGGCGGCAAGTCGAGAAGGTGCTTCAATCAAAATGCCTCGCAGAGATGTGTCCCTGGCGCTACACCAGTCTTTGCAGCTCAACCCTGCCGCGTGTTCACAGCGCTACCAACCCCCAATGATCCACTTGGGTCTGGACCAATTAACGAAAAATAGCTGGGTATACTACAATCTAACGCGAGAAAAGTTCACGAATTGTGAAGATGAGTGCAAGATAGAATAAGAAGCACTTACAGGGTCCCACCCGCCCGCCCACGAGATTAAAATTAACTTAAAAGTAACGCACGCATCCCTCGATGATTCGTCGATGATATCTTCAAGTTTCGTATATACACATTTCACACTTGCACTCATCCATACTACAGTGTATTACAATATGTTGTACGCAACTTAAAATTAACTTAAAATTAGCGGATCCATCGATGAAATCTCGCTGTGATAGTCCTGGATGATTACCTATGCTGTAACAATCAGAAACATTATGCGAAAGAAGAAAACAGATGAAAATTAGTAATATTAAGAAATTCGAGTCGACTCGAGAAAAATACGCAAACAAAATAACAATGTAAAACGATATAAAATAAGAATGAAATAACAATATAAGAAGGAGGAGTGTAAAACATTGATAAATTGAAAGCAAAAGTAAAAATGTGGAATTAAGAAATGTGAAATATTCAAGTACTTACTTAAAATTTAAATCTGAAACATACAAATATAATTAAGACAAATATGAATCATTCAATTACTTACTTAAAATAAAAACCTGGAACATAGAAATGTAATTAAGACAAATATAAATTATTGAATTACTTACTTGAAATAAAAATCTGAAACATACAAGTGTAATTAAGACACATATGAAATATTTAATTACTTACTTGAATTAAAAAGCTGAAACAGACAAATGTAATTAAGACAAATATCAATCACTTAATTACTTACTTGAAATAAAAAGCTGAAACAGACAAATGTAATTAAGACAAATGTTAAACATTGAATTACTTACTTAAAATAAAAAGCTGAAACATACAAATATAATTAAGACAAATATCAATCATTTGATTACTTACTTGAAATTAAAAGCTGAAACATACAAATGTAATTAAGACAAATGTTAAACATTGAATTACTTACTTAAAATAAAAAGCTGAAACATACAAATGTAATTAAGACAAATGTTAAACATTGAATTACTTACTTAAAATAAAAAGCTGAAACATACAAATTTAATTAAGACAAATATCAATCATGTGATTACTTACTTGAAATTAAAAGCTGAAACAGACAAATGTAATTAAGACAAATGTTAAACATTGAATTACTTACTTAAAATAAAAAGCTGAAACATACCAATATAATTAAGACAAATATCAATCATTTGATTACTTACTTGAAATTAAAAGCTGAAAAATACAAATGTAATTAAGACAAATGTTAAACATTGAATTACTTACTTCAAATAAAAAGCTGAAACATACAAATTTAATTAAGACAAATATCAATCATTTCATTACTTAATTAAAATAAAAAGCTGAAACATACAAATATAATTAAGACAAATATCAATCATTTCATTACTTACTTAAGATAAAAAGCTGAAACATACAAATATGAATTATTCAATTACTTACTTAAAATAAAAATCTGTAACAGACAAATATAATTAAGACAAATATCAATTATTTCATTACTTACTTAAGATAAAAAGCTGAAACATACAAATATGAATTATTCAATTACTTACTTAAAATAAAAATCTGTAACAGACAAATATAATTAAGACAAATATCAATCATTTCATTACTTACTTAAAATAAAAACCTGAAACATACAAGTGTAATTAAGACACATATGAAATATTTAATAACTTACTTAAAATAAAAACCTGAAACATACAAGTGTAATCAAGACACATATGAAATAATTAATTACTTACTTGAATTAAAAAGCTGAAACAGACAAATGTAATTAAGACAAATATCAATCATTTCATTACTTACTTAAGATAAAAAGCTGAAACATACAAATATGAATTATTCAATTAATTACTTAAAATACAAAGCTGAAACATACAAATTTAATTAAGACAAATATCAATCACTTAATTACTTACTTGAAATAAAAAGCTGAAACAGACAAATGTAATTAAGACAAATATCAATCATTTCATTACTTACTTAAGATAAAAAGCTGAAACATACAAACATGAATCATTAAATTACTTACATAAAATAAAAACCTGAAACATACAAGTGAAATTAAGACATACATGAATTATTTAATTACTTACTTCAAATAAAAATCTGAAACATACAAGTGTAATTAAGACACATATGAAATATTTAATTACTTACTTGAATTAAAAAGCTGAAACAGACAAATGTAATTAAGACAAATATCAATCACTTAATTACTTACTTGAAATAAAAAGCTGAAACAGACAAATGTAATTAAGACAAATGTTAAACATTGAATTACTTACTTAAAATAAAAAGCTGAAACATACAAATATAATTAAGACAAATATCAATCATTTGATTACTTACTTGAAATTAAAAGCTGAAACATACAAATGTAATTAAGACAAATGTTAAACATTGAATTACTTACTTAAAATAAAAAGCTGAAACATACAAATTTAATTAAGACAAATATCAATCATTTCATTACTTAATTAAAATTAAAAGCTGAAACATACAAATGTAATTAAGACAAATGTTAAACATTGAATTACTTACTTAAAATAAAAAGCTGAAACATACAAATATAATTAAGACAAATATCAATCATTTGATTACTTACTTGAAATTAAAAGCTGAAACATACAAATGTAATTAAGACAAATGTTAAACATTGAATTACTTACTTAAAATAAAAAGCTGAAACATACAAATTTAATTAAGACAAATATCAATCATTTCATTACTTAATTAAAATTAAAAGCTGAAACATACAAATGTAATTAAGACAAATGTTAAACATTGAATTACTTACTTAAAATAAAAAGCTGAAACATACAAATTTAATTAAGACAAATATCAATCATGTGATTACTTACTTGAAATTAAAAGCTGAAACAGACAAATGTAATTAAGACAAATGTTAAACATTGAATTACTTACTTAAAATAAAAAGCTGAAACATACCAATATAATTAAGACAAATATCAATCATTTGATTACTTACTTGAAATTAAAAGCTGAAACATACAAATGTAATTAAGACAAATGTTAAACATTGAATTACTTACTTAAAATAAAAAGCTGAAACATACAAATATAATTAAGACAAATATCAATCATTTGATTACTTACTTGAAATTAAAAGCTGAAACATACAAATGTAATTAAGACAAATGTTAAACATTGAATTACTTACTTCAAATAAAAAGCTGAAACATACCAATATAATTAAGACAAATATCAATCATTTGATTACTTACTTGAAATTAAAAGCTGAAAAATACAAATGTAATTAAGACAAATGTTAAACATTGAATTACTTACTTCAAATAAAAAGCTGAAACATACAAATTTAATTAAGACAAATATCAATCATTTCATTACTTAATTAAAATAAAAAGCTGAAACATACAAATATAATTAAGACAAATATCAATCATTTCATTACTTACTTAAGATAAAAAGCTGAAACATACAAATATGAATTATTCAATTACTTACTTAAAATAAAAATCTGTAACAGACAAATATAATTAAGACAAATATCAATTATTTCATTACTTACTTAAGATAAAAAGCTGAAACATACAAATATGAATTATTCAATTACTTACTTAAAATAAAAATCTGTAACAGACAAATATAATTAAGACAAATATCAATTATTTCATTACTTACTTAAGATAAAAAGCTGAAACATACAAATATGAATTATTCAATTACTTACTTAAAATAAAAATCTGTAACAGACAAATATAATTAAGACAAATATCAATCATTTCATTACTTACTTAAAATAAAAACCTGAAACATACAAGTGTAATTAAGACACATATGAAATATTTAATAACTTACTTAAAATAAAAACCTGAAACATACAAGTGTAATCAAGACACATATGAAACAATTAATTACTTACTTGAATTAAAAAGCTGAAACAGACAAATGTAATTAAGACAAATATCAATCATTTCATTACTTACTTAAGATAAAAAGCTGAAACATACAAATATGAATTATTCAATTAATTACTTAAAATACAAAGCTGAAACATACAAATTTAATTAAGACAAATATCAATCACTTAATTACTTACTTGAAATAAAAAGCTGAAACAGACAAATGTAATTAAGACAAATATCAATCATTTCATTACTTACTTAAGATAAAAAGCTGAAACATACAAACATGAATCATTAAATTACTTACATAAAATAAAAACCTGAAACATACAAGTGAAATTAAGACATACATGAATTATTTAATTACTTACTTCAAATAAAAATCTGAAACATACAAGTATAATTAAGACACATATGAAATATTTAATAACTTACTTAAAATAAAAACCTGAAACATACAAGTGTAATCAAGACACATATGAAACAATTAATTACTTACTTGAATTAAAAAGCTGAAACAGACAAATGTAATTAAGACAAATATCAATCATTTCATTACTTACTTAAGATAAAAAGCTGAAACATACAAATATGAATTATTCAATTAATTACTTAAAATACAAAGCTGAAACATACAAATTTAATTAAGACAAATATCAATCACTTAATTACTTACTTGAAATAAAAAGCTGAAACAGACAAATGTAATTAAGACAAATATCAATCATTTCATTACTTACTTAAGATAAAAAGCTGAAACATACAAACATGAATCATTAAATTACTTACATAAAATAAAAACCTGAAACATACAAGTGAAATTAAGACATACATGAATTATTTAATTACTTACTTCAAATAAAAATCTGAAACATACAAGTATAATTAAGACACATATGAAATATTCAATTACTTACTTGAAATAAAAAGCTGAAACATACAAGTGTAATTAAGACACATATGAAATATTTAATTACTTACTTGAATTAAAAAGCTGAAACAGACAAATGTAATTAAGACAACAATCACTTAATTACTTACTTGAAATAAAAAGCTGAAACAGACAAATGTAATTAAGACAAATATCAAACATTTGATTACTTACTTAAAATAAAAACCTGAAACATACAAATTTAATTAAGACAAATATCAATCATTTCATTACTTACTTGAAATAAAAAGCTGAAACATACAAATGAAATTAAGACAAGTATGCACAATTTAATTACTTACTTGAAATAAAAAGCTGAAACAGACAAATGTAATTAAGACAAATGTTAAGCATTGAATTACTTACTTGAAATAAAAAGCTGAAACATACAAATGAAATTAAGACAAATGTTAAACATTGAATTACTTACTTGAAATAAAAAGCTGAAACAGGCAAATATAATTAAGACAAATATCAATCACTTAATTACTTACTTGAAATAAAAAGCTGAAACAGACAAATGTAATTAAGACAAATATCAATCACTTAATTACTTACTTGAAATAAAAAGCTGAAACAGACAAATGAAATTAAGACAAATGTTAAACATTGAATTACTTACTTGAAATAAAAAGCTGAAACATATAAATACAATTAAGACAAATATCAATCATTTGATTACTTACTTGAATAAAAATCTGAAACAGACAAATGTAATTAAGACAAATATCAATCATTTGATTACTTACTTGAATAAAAATCTGAAACAGACAAATGTAATTAAGACAAATATCAATCATTAGATTACTTACTTGAAATCAAATCTGAAACATACGAAATGTAATTAAGACAGAAAATCGAAGTACATGGAACGAAATCTTTCTGTATTCGAAACAAAACTCTTCAAAAATCGAAATCGAGTTTGAAAACCGTAAAACACGAAATAAAATCACGAAAAGATTCGCAGACCACAAAACTCAGAACAAAATCACGATAAAATATGAAACTTAAAACCCAAAATAAAATGCTGAAGTGTTTAAAAACCAGAAAACCGAATTAAAGTGACAAGAAGATGCAAAAGCCCCGAAACTGGAAATAGAATTCACGCGAGAAATGAAAGAACAAAGCGCATTAAAAACCAATCACATAATAAAATAAGAAGAAGAAAGAAAACAGCAAAGAGGTTTGAAAACCGATGCTAGAAACAAAAATTAGAGTTTTAAAAATTCCACGAATCGCGATGTGAATGTGAGTACAGAATACAGGATTTCATTCACACACTCACGCATACTTATTCTAAAAACCCTACATGTACCTTTTGTTCTAAAATTGCACTCGTATAAACTTAAAAAAAAAAAAATAAGGGACCAGGTAGAAAGTTAGAAGAACTTTCTTTTAAGTTTCTAGTAATTGACAATAAAAATAACAGGCTATACAGTCTAATAGAAGTTAAAAAATCGTAACGATGAGTGCAAGTTAGAACAAAAGGCACTATTTGCGCAAGTTTTTCGTCACGATACGTGACGAAAAACTTGCGCCCGAGCCCACCCTTCCTCCCACAAGCTCGGAATTAAACTAAAACACTGAACATAACTTACCAAAAATCAAATCCTGAAACATACAAAATTTTATTAACATAGGAAGGTGTAGGAGTGAAATTTAACTTTATTTGAAATACAATTTTTGACACAATCGCAATGAAAATTGCGGATTTGGGAAAAAGGAACACTGAACATAACTTACCAAAAATTAAATCCTGAAACATACAAAATGTTATTAACATAGGAAGTTGTAGGAGTGAAATTTAACTTTATTTGAAATACAATTTTTGAAACATAGAAAACGCAATGAAAATTGCGGATTTGGGAAGAGTGAGCAATGTAATTTACCAAAAATCAGATTCTAAAACATACAACACATTAAAGTATGAAATTGTGGGAGCAGGGGTGAAATTTTTTTATATTTCATACAAAATGCAATGAAAATTGCAAATTTGGGAAGAGAAACATAACTTACCAAAAAAAAAAGTGACTGAAACATACAAAACTTTATTAACACAGAAAATTGTGGGAGAAGTAAAATTTTTTTTTATTTCATACAAAATGCAATGAAAATTGCAAATTTGGGAAAAGAGAAAAACATAACTTTCCAAAAGAAAAAAAAAGACTGAAACATACAAAATTTTATTAACACAGAAAATTGTGGGAGAAGTGAAATTTTTTTTTATTTCATAGAAAATGCAATGAAAATTACAAAGGTGAGTAGAGAGAACAACATAATAACTTACCAAAAGAAAAAAAAATGGCTGAAACATACAAAATTTTATTAACACAGAAAATTGTGGGAAGAGATTGAAACTTTATTTCATACAGAACATTCGAAAAAGACAAAACGCAATGAAAATTGCGGATTTCAATGTAATAACTTACCAACATGATTCTAAAACATACAAAACTTTATTAACACAGAAAATTGTGGGAAGAGAAGTGAAATTTTTTTTATTTCATACAAAATGCAATGAAAATTACAAAGTTGAGAAGAGAGAACAACATAATAACTTACCAAAAGAAAAAAAAAGACTGAAACATACCAAATTTTATTAACACAGAAAATTGTGGGAGAAGTGTAAACCTTATTTGAAACAAAACTTTCAAAAAATAGAAAACACAATGAAAATTATAAATTTGAAATCAATGAACAATATAACAATTTATTTAAAATCAATTCCTGAAACAGAAAAATATAATTAACATAGAAAATTTAAATGCAAATAAAATCGCGAAAGGGCATCAAAATTTCGAATCACGAAATTTAATCGCGAAGGGGTATAAAAATCTCGAATCTCAAATTATTATCGCGAAGGGGTATAAAAATCTCGAATCTCAAAATCTAATCGCGAAGGGAAATAAATTTCTCAAACGTCAAAATATAATCGCGAAGGGATAAAAATCTCGAATCTCAACATTTAATCGCGAAGGGATATAAATTTCTCAAACGTCAAAATTTAATCGCGAAGGGGCTTTGAGCGTTTTGCTCAAAATTCGAGCAAAGTATCGCTCGACGATACTTTTCGTACCGTTCAAAAACACATGCAAAATACAAAAAAATATTAGCGAGCATAGTGACAAAATGACTCTCCATCCTAAGATGGACAGCCATTAATAGTTCCCCTTTTCTTAGGCAACTTTGCCGGGGCTCTTCGGCATATAGCCTCTTCTTTCTTCGGCACAGCCTCACAAAAATCACTCGCGAAATTTTACGGTAACTCGGACATTCTTTGCTTTCAATTACATAAACTTTCAATTTCGCTGTCGATCTCCACAAACAGATAGTATATTTATAAAAATAAAAATGAACTATCCATTTGCTTCGATCGACAACGAAATCAAAATTTTGTATAATCACAAAAATTCTACTTTGGTAATAAAGAAAAAGAATTTCTCAAAAAGGTATACGACCAGCGATTCTCAGAATGCGCTGTCCGTAAAAGAATGTCCGAGCAGAATATTTAAAGCACTGCACTTCACTTCACTTCACTGTATACTTCATTTTTGCAATCGGGTCTAGAACCACGACTGCGACTTACAAACTAAAAGGCCTGGCCTTACGAACAATCGAGTTCAAGAGAATATTAAATAGAATAAATTCAATTTAGATTTTCTCTTCTCGATTTTTCGTTAACCCCCCAGATGCAAGCATCTCACGTGTGTTTTACGGAGGACAGAGAAACATGAAAGCTTGCTCTGGCCCTACCTACTTAAAACTAACTCAATCACACCAGAAGTAAGCTACCTGCCTGCCTATCGCTATATTTAAAAAATTGCAAAGTCCATTCTCACAAAAACACACTCCACGATTCTCACACACGCCACCCGGGTGCAAAAAAGCCTACTCCTAGGGAGTACGTCCCGGGACGTCTCCGACACCCGAGTTCAATACAACATTCACACTCTAAGTTCATACCTTTTTGCTGAAATCGATCGACAATCGACAGTGAACATTAATTGAACATATTTCATTTTCTGATTCTTTCGAATATTCAATGTAATATGTGCATGTTATAAATTTGTAAATCTAACTCAACTTTTATAAATTTGTAATTCAATCTAACTCGACTTTTATAAATTTGTAATTCAATCTAAATCATTTTCAATATATCTTGCAATAACTTTTTGAAAAATTTGTATGTTTTTATAATAAATTAAAATGGTTTGTAATCGACACAAGGTCCACGACCTAACCACACACACACGTGTAACTTGTGTCAATAATTCACTGTCAATTTGTCGATCGCCAAAAAATCTTAAAACTAAACCGTGTCCACCTGCCCTAACTCATGCGAGTAGCATCTAAGCACGCGTATGAGTTTAGAGCATAAAAATGAACACGGCCAACAATATTTTCACCTACCAGTTTTCTTCATGTGTGCTGAAAATCCTGAGCTAAGAAACATGATTAATAACATGCTAATAAAGTGTCTTCCGAAAAAAATGTACTCTAAAGTTTCAAAAAAGAAAATGGAAGAACACTTTGCAAAAATCTAAGTATATCGATTGTTTCATTCTCAACAGATTTTTAATATCAAAGTAAATTTACTAAATGATCAAAAACATTCATAATTAACTTTGATATCAAAATCTGTTCTCCGCGAAACTTTCTTGTACATATGTATTTGAAAATATTGAATAAATTGAAAACTTTAATAAACTAAATTGAATTGAATTGAATACTATGAAATCGGAGGGTCATCCGACTTCTATGTAATTTTAAAAAATTGAAAAAATGTACAAGAAAACCCTGACCTGATCTAATAAATGAAATAAACAGTTTGTACGAATTTTGCACGATCGTACAGTCGTGGTCACTATGCTCGCTCAAAAATGTAAAAATACAACCAGTTCCCGTGTCGTTTCGGACCATTCGTCCTACGACATGATGGGAACCGGAGGAACCATAAAGCATGCGACTCACCGATCGCTGACTTGCATCACTGCGATCGTTTTACCGGTAGGCATTCAGAGTTGGTTGCTGCTTGGCTTTCGTTCTGGATTTGGCGAATTGTCCATTGGATTGAGTGACCACCTGTAATCATAAAAGAATCACAACAATTTAGTAACTGTTTATTAATTTGCATTTCGAGTAACATGTTTTTTCAACGCAAACAGTTTTTGAAATGTACATGCATGCAAAACTATGTACTACATTACGAAAACTGGTAATAAATTTGCAAACGTGTATCAAAACTTATAGTCTGTAAACTCGATCAAATATTTGAAAAAGTATGTTCAAGCACTTGGATAATTATTGGAACATGTTAAATCGTTTGCAAGTTTATACCAAAACACATTACACCGTAAAACACACTGAAACACTAGTACAAGTATGCTAAGACACTTAAATAACCACTGTATAAAGTGCACTAGAACACCAGTAACAGTTTGTCAAAACACTTAAATAACCACTACATAAATTACACTAAAGCACCAGTAACAGTTTGTCAAAACACTTAAATAACCACTCCATTAAGTACATTAAATCACCAGTAAAAGTTTGTCAAAACACTTAAATAACCACTACATAAAACACACTAAAGCACCAGTAACAGTTTGTCAAAACACTTAAATAACCACTCCATTAAGTACATTAAATCACCAGTAAAAGTTTGTCAAAACACTTAAATAACCACCACATAAAACACACTGAAGCACCAGTAACAGTTTGTTAAAACACTTAAATAACCACTTCATAAAACACACTAAAGCACCAGTAACAGTTTGTCAAAACATTTAAATAATCACTTCATAAATTACACTAAAGCACCAGTAACAGTTTGTCAAAACACTTAAATAACCACTCCATAAAATACACTAAAGCACCAGTAAAAGATACGTAAATAACCGCTATTAAATAACTGCCACTTAAATAACCGCAACACACAACGCACTGATATATCCGTACACACATGCACAATTATAAATTAAAACACTTGAGTAAGCACTTTGACACATGAAGAACCACACCATAAATCGTGTTAATACACCCCCGTATTTATTAAAAAAACACTTGATAAACCACACTGATATATCCGTATACACATGCACAATTATAAATTAAAACACTTGAGTAAGCACTTTGACACATGTGGAACCACACCATAAATCGTGTTAATACACCCCCGTATTTATTAAAAAACACTTGATAAACCACACTGATATATCCGTATACACATGCACAATTATAAATTAAAACACTTGAATAAGCACTTTGACACATGTGGAACCACACCATAAATCGTGTTAATACACCCCCGTATTTAGGTAAAAATATTTGTTAAAACACACTAAACACTTGTACTAGTACACTAGATAACACATAGATGAACACAAAGTCAGTTAATTGTATCCTTGACTCGTACCGGTAAGTGGTGACAGGAGACGTCCGACCTCTATGGCACTCGCGATAAGACTGATGGCATGTGACCTCTTCCAAGTGCAAATCGGTAACAGTGATAGGTGATTCGGGATCCAATCAGGTGATATCCAATCAGCTGTCATCTAATGCACCAATACGGTGCTACCTCGACTAGGAGTTGTGATTGGTGTAATAATTTAATAATTTTAAATAATTTCTAGTTTTATAATTGTTTATTAACTTATTTATTGTTATAACTATTACAATTTATCATTTTTTCAACTTTCTCTCACAGATATGTCACAAAATGTTTGCTAATTAATATTTCACGATATATTTTATTGTAATTAATAATTTTTCAATTATTTATTCATCAAATTATTATGATATCTGTTACAATTCATTATTTTAATTACATTCTCGCGTGAATAAAATGCAAAATTTAAATAAATCTTTGAAATATTCAAACTTCTAAATTTTTTAAATTTCAAGTTTTCAAATTTAATAATTTTAAAATGTAGAACTGAGTTGGACATATAAATCTTCACATTACTAAACTTTTTAATATTTTTACTCGTAGGTTCCTAGCTTGACAAGTTAACTATAACATTTCTAAATTTCGCAAATTTCCTAATTTTCTAATCCTAAAATTCCTAACATTATAGATTATCAATTCTCAAATTTCCAAATTCCTAAACTGCAAGCTCATGTAAAAATGACCAAGTATAGATTCCTAATTAAAGTACTCCACCAATGAAACTTGTAAAATATTATCAGAGGTACCTTGATGTAAAATAATTAATTTCGAATTGTCTAAAGCATTCTAAAAGCCTAATTTTTCCATAAAAAATCAAAGAAATTAAAAATTAAAAATTGCGTTTTTGAATGGCGCCATCTCTCCGGCGAACAGGGTGAACTACACGTTTTTGAAACTGCAGCTTCATTAGTTCCCACACATGGCCGCTAAATGGCGCCACGTTTTCGGTTCTGTAGCTAACTTGCTGTCGGTAAAGACAATCCCTACTTTGTATTTGTAGATAAAATCAATTTATAATTAATTTTAAAACTTCAGATCAAAATTATTTTGTTGCAAATATGATTTTCGTTTTGTAAATAGTTAGTTAGAAACGGTCAGGCATTGCGAAAGCATTAAAAATATTTGTTCTTAAATCTTTCCATAAATATAATAATTTATAATTATAAATAAAAATATTAAAGTTTGTGTGAATTTAAAAATAATTTAATAGATCAATATTGTAAACAATTAAAAACTATTGTAAATAAAAATTATTAATTAAGAAGACACGCCACAAAACTGTAGCTAACTTGCTGTCGGTAAAGACAATCCCTACTTTGTATTTGTAGATAAAATCAATTTATAATTAATTTTAAAACTTCAGATCAAAATTCTTTTGTTGCAAATATGATTTTCGTTTTGTAAATAGTTAGTTAGAAACGGTCAGGCATTGCGAAAGCATTAAAAATATTTGTTCTTAAATCTTTCCATAAATATAATAATTTATAATTATAAATAAAAATATTAAAGTTTGTGTGAATTTAAAAATAATTTAATAGATCAATATTGTAAACAATTAAAACTATTGTAAATAAAAATTATTAATTAAGAAGACACGCCACAAGTCGATTTAGGTGGCGCCATCTAGCGGTGGAAGGTGAGAACTAACGAACGTAGTGTTTCTGATGCGTGTAGTTCACCCTATTCGCCGAAGAGATGGCGCCACTCAAAAACACAATTTTTGATTTCTGATTTCTTTGATTTTAAAAATTAGGGTTTTGAAATGCTTTAAACATTCTAAATTAATTATTTTACATCAAGGTACTTTTTATAATGTATATTTTACAAGTTTTATTGGTAGAGTACTTTAATTATGAATATTCAATATTCATCTATCAACAAGTCTGTCAACCTATCAACAATAATATTTTTCTTCATAGGTTGGCCTAGAATTTTATTTGATTGTAATTTCTTATAAAGGCTTCGATAAAATTGTTACGTGCCTGATAACAGCTAGTATCGCCACTGCAGTTTCGTTAAAAATATAGATTTCACCGAAACGCTTAGAAATTGTTGTTGACTCTACGTAAGAATGATAGTTACACCATTTGCGTGCAGTCTGGCGTTTACCGAGTCATTGTACTCGGCATGCACAGATCGCTATTACATATGCACATTGCATTAAGGCAGGTCACTGATGCACGTCAAGGAAGCAACTCCCTGCGGATTTCACTGTTTTCTACGCGGAACACTTCATCGAAACATACATTTTTAACTCTAAACCTACCAATTAATTTCATTTTCAATTTCAAAGTATGTACTATTTTTTATGCTTTTCATTTTTGTTGCTACATTATACATATTATTATATAAAGTATAATAATGATGACATAAAACTGTGTAACATATTGTAATGTAGTAAGTATAATATACATATAATGGTAAAAATATAACTTATGGTATTATGTCATATGAACAACGAGCATACGTTATGTTATATGTAATTTAGAAACTAAAAATTTTGAAAATTTTGAAACTAGGACATTTGAATATATTGGAAAATTGAGCAATTTGAGTGAAAATATTAAATGCGAAAAATTTGAAAATTCGAAAATTCATTTCAATTTAAAATTTAAAAACTTTAAAATACTATATGCTTATACATTTATAGTGCACGTTTCGCTTTATCTGTCTCTCGTTAGCGACAATACACTCACACTTGCGTTTATTTGCAACCAGTTGATTCCACTCACTTCCTAATTAGATGCATGCCTCATACTCATTCTTAGTGGGTTTCATTCATACCTTTGCATATTTCACACCTCTGCACAGTTCACTTCCTACGACATATCATCAATTCTATCTTGATTCTGTATACCGTTGCGGACGTGTAATTTTTATGCAATACTGCACTTTCGTTGTTTGATGGAGGTTTAGAAAGTGCAATTAATTTGTCGTATCTAACGAATTTTTTATTTTTAAGCTACTTCAAATTGTTCAGCAATTTCTTATGAATACATGTAATATATAAATTAATTAATATAATATAATATGTAAAATTATATTAATGTGATATATAAAATTAATTAATTAATATATAAATTAATCAAAGAATGTTATATCTCTTAATTTAAAATTGTTTTTTTACTCATAAATGTTTTTCAATAATCATTTTAGTATATTATTATTTTTATTTATACGTATTTATTTCATTTTTTTAAGAGCTGTGTTGTTAAAATGATCATATATTACATTAATAATTATATGTTGCTTGCTAATTTTTCTTGAATAATTGTTTGCAATTTAACCCTTAACGGTCGCAGAATATTTAACATAAATTAAAAAATAATTACAATCAATGCTAATATAACATGTAAACATTAATATTCATAATTTTATTTCGCTGCGGTTAATTTTTTTACTAATGTAGTCTTCAAATGCTTTACGTTTTATAAGAAGATTGTGTCTGTAATTTTAAAGTTTCCATAACGTATCTCGATTTTCTGTCACTTCCTTCTGCAAACATAAGTTATCCTAAAACAACAGTATGAAAGGATGTGTGATATTGGTAAAGTGGATAAGGTGGAAACTGCTTCTGAGTTTTCAGATTCGAGGGACTTGATTTTAGCATTCATTCGTGAAAATATTTCCTTGAAGCTTAATTAAATTAAGCAATCAACTTATTTATACAGCATGTCTCGCAATAAGTGTCATTTGATGTAGCTACTCGTATTAATATAATTGTTACAATTTTTTTTTTTTTTTTTTTTTTTATTAGAGATTATAGTCGCATCAACCACTGTTTGGGTTATTAGCGACTTAGTATTTCAGTTTACAGTTTGTTGTACAGTTTGGTGTCCTTCAAAAAGTTGAGTAAGTTCTGTGTAGTTGTATTATCCTTCAGATTGTCATTCCATGCGGGTTTTATGTCGTACTTCTGCCTGTCAGCTGCATACTTTGCGCATTGGATGATGAGGTGGTCCACCGTTATATTGACCTTACAAAGATCGCAGATTGGGGGTTCTTCTTTAGTGAGGAGGTACTGGTGTGTGATTCTTGTGTGGCCAATTGTAATTCTTGTAACGACAACTTGGTCACGTCTTTGCAAGGAGTTAGTGATACTTTTCTTATAAAAGTTGCCTTTTATTGTTGTTAGTCTAGGTTTACATTGCATAATCCATGTGTTGTTCCAGTTCTCTTCCAATTTCTGTTTGGCATTAAGGAAGGGTATTTCGAGAGATGGGTGATTTGTATAGTGATCAGACATTGAGGAGTTCGCTGCTTCTTTGGCTAGTTTATCCACTGTATCGTTTCCCGTGATGCCTACATGTGAAGGAATCCAGACCATTGTAATTTTATTGTTTCTTTGTGTTGATTGAGTATAGGCTAATTGGCATTCTTGTATGAGGGTGTCGTTTGTCCATTGATTTTGGATTGTGGAGATAGCAGTTAAAGAATCGCAGAAGATAGCAAAATTTTTATTTTGTTCGGTAGTAGTGAGTTCGATGGCATGTTTGAGTGCGGTGATTTCGCAGTCAAATATGGTTGAATTTGGATGGAGTTTGTTACTTATTGTTACTTGTTCGTTAATTATGGCGTATCCGGAACCATTTGCAGTTTTTGAACCGTCGGTATATATGTGCGAATGATTTGAGTAGGAATTTTTAAGCTCTTGGAATATTGTCTTCAGAAAACTTTGATCTGTTTTTGTCTTATTGTATTGGAGCATAGTTAGATTGGTTTTGATTTCTGGAATGAGCCAAGGAGGGGTGGTATGGACTGCTTTACGTGTTGTGGTCTGAATTTTCATGTCATGTTCTTTTAAGAGGTTTCTTAATCTTTGGTGGAAAGGAAGGTGGAATTTCTTCTTTTGTTGCAAGGGTTGGTTTTGTTTAAGGATTGCCTGGTGCACGGGGTTTTGTGGAGTGGAGGCGATTTTGGTTGCAAATTTTATGGTTAGTAATTTTCTTCTAACATGTAGTGGTGGTTCTGTTGCTTCACTGAGGATACCATTGATCGGACTGGTTCGGTAGGCACCAGTTGCTATTCTTAATGCATTATTGTGAATGACATCTAGTTTTTTCAATACACTAGTATTAGCGGAGTTAAAGATAATAGATCCATAATCTAATTTCGATCTGATTATTGCTTTATATGTTAACAATAGAATGTTTAAATCAGCTCCCCAGTTGTTTGCTGCTATTGTTTTGAGTATGTTTAGGCGTTGAAAACAGTCTGCTTTTAGTTTAGTAATATGGTGGTTCCATGTCAGTCGTGAATCGAAAGTTAAACCTAGTAGTTTTATAGAGGATGTTTCAGGAAGAGTCTGATTATTGAGCGTTAGTTGGATTTTTATCGGGCGTTGCATTCTATTGAAGACAATTATTTTTGATTTAGAGGTAGAGAGTTTGAACCCTGACGTAAGGCACCAGTTCTGAAGATTGTCTAAAATTTCCTGGAGTAGTGCTTGTGTAGTTAGTGGGTTTCTCCCTTTGCATATTATTGTTAGGTCATCTGCAAATAGTAAGCCTAAGGCTGGGCTTATTATGTTCTTTAGAATGTCGTTAATGGCAATTAGGAACAAGGTGACACTTAGGACGGAGCCCTGGGGAACTCCGTTTTCTACTATTTTTGTGGAGGAGAGGGTGCTATTGACTCTCACTCGAATTGTTCTGATAGCCAGAAAGTTTTTTATGAAATCATAAATGTTTCCCTTCACCCCCTGATTTTGAAGAGTTCTAAGAATACGGTTTCGCCAGACCATGTCATAAGCCTTTTCTATATCAAGGCATACAGCGATTGCATGTTGTTTGTTAGCAAAGGCGTCAAGTATTGTCGTCTCTAGGTTAATAAGGTGATCGTAGGTTGAGTGGAATTGTCGAAAACCGCTTTGGTGCTCAGCGATTAATGAATTGACTTCCAGGAACCACCTGAGTCTTTGGTTGACGATTTTCTCCATTAACTTACACATTGTATTAGTTAGAGCTATTGGCCGATAGTTGTTTGTGTCTAATGGGTTTTTGCCGGGTTTTAGGATAGGGACAATTAAAGCTTCCCTCCATCTAGAGGGAAAGATGTTGTGTAACCAAATGCAGTTAAAAATTGATAACAGGTATTCAAGAGCAACATCAGGCAAGTTAGTTAGGAAGCAATTTGGGATTTCGTCAGGGCCAGGGCTAGTGTTTTTGCATCTATTCAAGATATATCGAAGTTCGTTAAGTTGCAGCGGAACGTTTAGAGGGGATAATTCTGTTGTGACTTGCACTGCTCCTGAGGATTGTGATGAATTGGTGTCTATTTCTTCTTTGTAGATTCGGAACTCTTTCGTGTAGTTATTGTCGCTCGAATTTTTTTGGAATGTTGTTGCTAACTCTTCAGAAATTTCGTTTAGGTTAGTAGTGGTTGTATTATCTTCTTTAATTATGGCAGGGATCGTGAACTGGCCGTGAGATTTTTTGAACGCATTTATCCTCTTCCAGATTATGGGCAGTGGGGTGTGTGGATTAAATGATGAGACGTATTCTTTCCACGCTTGCCTTTTGCTAGTCTTGATGGTTTTACGGGATATGGCTCTAAGTTTTTTGAAATTAATAAGATTTTCAGGAGTTTTATGTTTTTTGTATCTGTTGAATGCGTGTTTGCAGATTGCATTAGCTTTGGAGCATTCCTCATTCCACCATGGGTTAAAATTGATTTTAGAGTTGGGAAGGGCTTTCGTTGTCGGGATGGCTAAGTTGGCAGCGTTAATAATAGATTGCGTGAAAACCTCAAGTGCTACATTTAATGTTTCTACGTTATTTGAATCTAATTTGATAAATTGAGGAGCTGATTTGGTCATTGATTCTCGAAACATTTCCCAGTTGGCTTTTTTGATTTTCCATCTTGGAGGTCTGGTGGGCCCACTTCTTGCGTCATTGTTGTATGTTATCTTTATAGGGAAATGATCACTATCGTACAAGTCATTGAGGACACTCCATGTAATATTTTGCGTGATTGATGGACTGCACATCGATAAATCAATTGCACTGGAACTGCCAGTTGCGATGCAAAAGTGGGTTTGTTTGTTAGTATTTAGAAGATTTAGGTTGGTTGAGTTTATTATTCTTTCGATGATGGAACCTCGTGCATCAGTCTTATGGGATCCCCACAGGATGTTGTGGCTATTAAAATCGCCTAGGATGATATGTGGTTTAGGTATTTGATTAATTAAATGGGTTAATTCTGTCTCATCTATGCGTTGACTGTTTGGTATGTATATGTTGCCTATGTATAGGCTCGTAGAAAGTTCGATTTTAACGACGATGGCTTCGAGATTGGTAGCAATCACTACTTCCTGGCTGTGAATACTGTTTTTGACGAGAGTGGCTACACCTCCACTCGCATGTGCTGAGATACGATTTTTAAAAAGGGTCTTGTACGATTTGATACTGCCTGAACTTTGGTCCTTGAAATTGGTTTCTTGTAAACATATTATATCGGGTTGGAGGTCGTTGGTTAATAATTGTAGGTGCTCAAGGCGACTGTAGAATCCATTAAGGTTCCATTGGATGATTTGAAGGGGCATCGTATGTAGTTGGTTGTATGTTACTAGGGCTCAGGCTTTGGTTTGGAGGAATCGAGGAGCTTTCATTGGTGAGGATAGTTTGTAGAGAGATAGATGATAAGTTGTCAGCTTCCAGTTTTTTGATTAGGCGGTGAAGTCTATTTTTCATTCTCTGATCGTGTGTTAGCAAGTGAGTTGTTTTGAGCATACTGATCAAGTTAACCATGTCAGAAGTGTAGTCTTTTGCAATTTCATATGGATTTTCAGTGCCGATAATGTTTTCTAGAAGACTCTTAAATTGGGTAAAGTTGAGATTGAACTTGTTTACAGGGTCTTCCAAAAAGGGTTTGATTGGTCCTATTATGTCATCTAGTTGGTCAATAAGCCTAGTTAACGACTGACTACGTTTGGCTTTTTTCTTCGTGGTGGAGACTGTGGGTTGGTCGTCTGATTTCGATATGTTACTAGTCGATCGTTTGGTTTTCAGGTGATGTGAATTTACTGATTGTTCTTCTGAGGAGGTAGATAGGGGTCTTTTGTTGCGGAGAAATTGGAGATTGATTTCATCATGTAATGGGTTAGTAAGTAAAGTTGAATCGGTTGAGGATAAGTATGTGGCACTGGAATTGATGTCCTCATATTTTTTGTCTTCTAAATTTTCAGTCTGGCCTCTGTGTGAGGGCGATATCGTGTTTTGGGTGTTAGTGGAGCAAGAAGTTTGTATTGGCCTATTACATGCATGGCTGTGGGCTGAGTCTACATCTTTTGGCAGGTTGGTGGTTGTAAGTTCTACTGTATTGTTGCATTGCTTAGCAATATGGCCTTCTTCCTTACACAAGAAGCATGTGACTTTATCGGTGGATGCGAAGATTCTGTACTGTGTACTGTCATGAGTAATAATAAAAGATGCTGGGATGTTTTGGACATCATCAGGATTAATGTAGATCTGTCTTCTAAAACTCATGATGTGAGAAAAACCGGGTTCTTGTAGTCCTACTCGAAGAAAGGTGAGCTTCGATGTTAGTCTAATATTGTGATCTCTTAGAAATTTCTCAATGTAATCATGAGGTATGGTAGGGGGAACATTGGAGAGGACAATTCTCTGTGACGGATTGATCAAAGGTCTGACTGTGGTGGACGTATTGTTGATAGAAAGAGATTTGTGATTGTTCGCAAAGGTTTTGGCGGCCGTTGTACTGTCAAAATAGATGCAGACTCTATTATTAGCTATACGTGAGACAAAGCGAATAGCGTTAGGCCCGGTGAATTTTGCAACTGTTTGTATATAATCTTTTAGGGGAGTGCCCTCTATGGCGTCAATTATGATTGCTTGCTGTTTACTGGGGAATACATCGTTGGACGCAGCTGAAGCATAGGATTTTGTTGGTTGTTCAGTTGGAAGGTGTTGTACGTTACGGTTTGATGATGACTCGTGTTCCATATTAAGATTGTCTTGGTCAGGAGGTTTGTCACTGTTCCACTCTTTTCGGTTCATTCTGCCGCTGCCGAGGCAGGACAACAGTAAGTGTTGATCCGCGCGCCGACACGACACAATGAAGTTGATTGAACCTTGGTATGAATTACACTGGCACTCGCGAGCGATAGTAAACACGTCTGTTCTGTTTGCTTGCTCGAGAGCAACTGAATTGTTACAATTATATAACGGTAGATTAATTTATTCAAATTAATTTGCACACCTAATGTTAATATTTTTGAAAAATTAAATGTAAACAATTTTATTCGTAGTGACATTTTTATCCTGTTACCTATTGTTATATCAAATTATAAGAATTATATTAATTATATTTATAAGTAGTAATATCAAATAGTATTTACTGTAAGATTACAAGTGCCTAAAACTATCTACAGACTTCGTTGAAAATTAATCAGTAAAAATTTTTCAGATCGGTTAAGCCGTTTGGCCACCGTAAAATAGAAAAGTGAGCACAGACCGACATAACAAACTGATAGGCTTCGTGCGAATCCAATAACAAAACATATTTCATCTGGAAAATTATCTAGATAATTTTTTATTTGGAAATCATCTAGATAATTTTTTATCTGGAAATTATCTTGATAATTTTTTATCCGGAAATTATGTGTCTATAAAATTGAATTAGTTGAATTAATCGAAAACTTGATAAAATTATCTTTCTTTTTAAAAAAAAAATGATCCTACAAATATTTTAAAAAATCTTCCACTTCAATTTTCTCGAAAATGAATGCTGGAAAAATACTATTTTATACTTTACTAACTCTTGCATATAGAATCATTCCTTTCTTGTTTATATCATCACTACAAGAAATATCCGTCACATTTATAAAAGAAATGAAAAAATCATACCCAAACTATAAAATTCGCACGGTCTTAAAAACCATAAAAGTCCAGCACCGAGTAAGTCACTTAAACTGAAGTCAATGTTTCCGTCCACTCATCAGAGGCTTGAAAGATTAAATACTGAACGTATACACTGCTCTTTCAGTATAGAATATCTCAAGTATCAATAACATAGTTAAACAAATAAAAATGGTGTCTTGTATTTTTAAAAATAAATTCCTCGAGTACAATAAATTAGTCATCACCGTATTCCTTTTACAAAACTAAATTCCAAACCGGTTAACATCCGTAGCCTACTAATAACATGTACTACACGGATAATGTGAAATCACGGTAAAACGATTTATAGAATTAAAACGTGTAAACTGTTGAGACCGTGACGTACGAAGGGTGGGGGGCACCAGCTGACTGGTCTCTCGGTGAAACTGTCTCTCCGTTTGCTGTGCGCCGTTGCTTTGACAGTGTTATATTAACCTCCGGCAGAGTGCAGTCATACTCTTTCTCTTCATAAATTTCTCTTCCATGCTCGACAGAATTTTACACGGAACCCATGTGTTGACGAGCACGCGAAAGCGTTTGGAAAGTTCGTAACACGTCGGAAGACAAATTGTTTAAATCAACTCAATTTTGAATCGCAAAAATTCCCGGGACTAAGATAAATTCGCGACGTTCATAGTTATTGAGACATTCTACGAATTTGTGCAACGTGTTGTGCGCGATAAAGCTTATCGTTGCTCGGCAACTTGAGACCTTTCGCAGAGATCGTTTTTTTTCGAAAAGGGACCTTCTGGAGGGGTTGCTTGAAGAACCGGAAGTGGCTCTAAACGAGCGAAGGGTGAACAATGTCGACACTGCAGAACGGCTTCCCTTGAAACTCTTGTGTTCTTCAAGATAATAATTTGGCCGGTTGAGTCATGCTTTGTCTTCTTGCGCACCGTCAAAAGGTAAATAAACTTTCGTTCGTTACACTTTGCAAGATCTACGCAGCCTTGGCGCGGTTTCTGTCCATCGAAGTGTTTTTGTTTCGAAATTGCTACTCAATTATTCGGACCATTGCTTACAAAATTTATATCATTTATTTAAATGTGGCTGCTTATTTTATAAAAACATTTGTATACTTTTATATATTTTATCCGTATTTCAACTGTGGCGTGCCTATGTGTCACTTTTTAGGGACTGCCACATTTTCACGTCACATTTCGTGAAAGATATCAATTCACATATAAAGTGTAGACAGATGATTTTAATATTTTCGTACAAAACTTTATTTGTTCTTACACATTACAAATTTTGTAAATATTCTAAAGAGATAAAATTCTTTCTGTCTCGTTTGTAGTTCAACTTCTGAATTTATTGGCTTTTCTAATTATTTGGTTTAATTCATACCGTAGGTTCTCTATGGGACTTATGGGGATTGTAGTGGTGGGTGTAAAACTTTGAGATAATTATGTAAGAAATATTCCTATACTATTTTGTGTTTTGGAGAATTATTTTGATAAAATTTGAAGGTTTTTCTATTTTATGTACTTTAATATATTTTAAGACTTGATATCATTAAGGACTTCTTAATACATAATAAAAGACTATTTACACTTAAAAATGCGTCGACATCTCATGATAAAAAATAAGTGATAGAATTTTTTTTATTAAAATTAAGGGGGAAATATGAAGGTACATTAATATTATATAAAATACTTAATATTTTTTCAATTTAAATTATAAACATTGATTCATAAAACCAATAAATGGATGTTTTATAATAGTAACATAACCTTAATCTAATAATGTGTAAACAATTTTAATATTTTATTGTACCATGTTATTGAAATGATAAACTGATCTAAATACAATTATAGAAAGTGTTTGAAGAACGATGCAAGGCTTTGCTCCAATATTTATACATCCACATATTAAAATGCAAAATGCAGACACTCAAATGTTAAATAACTGAAAAAGTTAATAAATCTATGCACATAATTTGTGTAGTAAAAAATTTTAGTTAATAAAAAAAGTTTATTTAAGAACCAATATAGAAAAGTACATTGAACTGAAACAATCGAATTTTAACAAACGTTTTTATTATTGGATGTGAACGAAACAGAATCGCAATTGATCGTTGTAGACGTTTAATTGAATCAATCTCACATTATCAGGAAAGTCAGCCGGGTGAAGCACCGTATTAATATCTATTTCCTGTTTACCTTAAATTATATTTACTTGATTAATTTAGCTTGAACTGGGAATATTAATTTTATGTGGTGTCATAACCTGTCTGCTATTTTAATGGAACGATAAAATGTTAAAAATATTTGTAATGCAAAACGATACTGAAAACACAAAAGAATACAATTATACCGTTACATATTTAAAATGAACTGAAAACATTTCGGAATTAATTAACACATGTATGAAGCATAATATGTTGCACATATGTTGTATATAAGAATATTACATACAACTTTTCTTAAAAAGATACAGTTGAAATTACTCTGAAATATACCACATATACTTGTTACAAAATTCTACTGCAAATATCAAATGCGAATTTATTTCCACATGTATACTCATCACAAAGACTTCGAAAGATGTCGAGTACACTCAACATGAACATCGAGAAGATAAAGAAATTCTCGAATAAAAATATGGTACAATGATGGTCCCTGTAGATGCAATTATTTTGCACGAAATTACGTATGAATTATTCTGTCGTACGAGTGCTCTTGAATCACGTGTGCGATTTATTTCCGCATGGAAGTCAAGTACGTATCATGCTCTCGAAGAGACGAGAGGAGAGCCATTATAACCGCGAACTGAAAGAGAAATCTCTATGCCAGATGCACACGGTGCTGCTTTCACGTTAAAAAACTTTTTATCGGTTGACAAAGGAAACTGCGAAACTCGAGGTGAGCATAATAATTCGCACAAGGTTGCGTGACGGCTCAATTTCATTCTAACGTCCTCCATGATGCTGATTTGTCAGACGATTTTCCTCTTATGTTCTCCACCGTTACATATGAACCCGACAATTTCTCGTGTTCATGTACTTGTTACAAAGCAACCGTTCGTTCCTTTCTTTCGCACGAATTATTCTTAATTATTCTTAATTGCGATCAGACTTGATTAATATCTGCTTCTGCGTTTTAAACGTTGAACGCCATTTTCTTTTTCTTACTGTTAGCATTCTTTTCGCATGTTCACTAGTTTTCATTTTATAAATGCTTTGTTCTTGATATTTGTTTGATTTGTTATTGATATTTGTTTATTGATTTGTTATTGATATTTGTTTTTGAGTAACTCTGTAAAGTTATATTTTGAGGTTAGAGACTACATTTGTGCTCTTAGAGTTTCATTTTATTTTGCTCAAATAAACTGAATAAAGATCATTTCAGAATTACTCTGTACATATATAATCATTTTAATCACTTAAGCTTAGAAAATATAAAGTTACAGCTCAAAACAAACTTTATACCAATTGAACAATTATTTAAAATATTAATTATAAATTACAAATGCAAATATCGTGTTTACATATTGAATATTTATTTTAAATATTAATTGCAAATTATAATTTGTACATATGTTATATTTTATTTGTATGTATATTATATTATCTTTATCGTCAGTGATTTCGACTGGAGACAAAATATTGCAAAATTGAGATATAAAAAGTTATTTTAAATATATGAACTTCAGCTAAAAGTCTTTTAGTCTTTCGATAGCAAATATCGAGTATGCCTCAGGGGTCTTTACCTTCTTTTTTGCTGGGTTCTCAATGAATTTATGGGCAACGGTACGTTATTAGATTATCGGAGCGCTTTAGTTGTAATCAGGGCAGTACTCTCTATCGACCAATTAAGAAGTAGGTCATCCGTTTATGGGAATCGAAAATGTGGAACCATGTATAATCCTCGATAAAGGTTACCACTAATCTATTGATCTTTCCTGTTCAAAAATGCAATTTAAAATTTAAGCAACCGGACCGTAATAATGGCAGATTTCAGATTTATTATTTTGCAGTACGGAAATTATTAATATGTTTCGTCCAAATGAACACGTAATTTGTCAGTTTTCCATTTTTGATTATTTATTTTTAGAATGTAAGTAGATAATATTATAATGTAATATCTGTTATAATATAATGTAGTAGATTATATTATATCATTTGATAATATTATATTATATGTTATAAAATAATCTATTAAATATAACACAATATAACATGATGTATTACATTATTTTATAACATTAGAATTTTATTTCATATTATTTTATAATCTACTAGATTATATTATTTTATAATACAACATAACAGACTTAAACATTAAAAACAAGTTGATTATAATCAGAAATTAATTTCAAATGAAACGTTTACATCTTAGAAAGAACAGCTTTCTCCATGTTGAGAGTACATTTTAAATTACACGTTGATTTTAATTAAATCTTGTGATTCATTTCTCCTAAGTGAAAACTTTAATCCTTTGTATTATGGAAACATGTACTACTTCATACGTTGAATTCATACTGAATGATTAATCTCGAGAGAAACGTTATTAAAATATTCCTTCGTTAACAGAATCGTATTATATAAACTGCATGACTCAGCATGCAGAAAAATGTGCATTAAAAATAAACCACACTTCAGTGACAAATCTTAAAAATTAACTTTTCTAAACATTTTTTTAAAATTATTGCATAAGTTTTTTTCATTGTGAAATTTCGTTGAGAAATTATAAAAGTATCCGAATACGAGCTAGCGAACATTCATTTCGCATTTAAATCCTTTGTCCACAAAATCACAAAACTGGAACAGAAGACTACCAAAAAAACCAGCTGCATTTATCTCAGAGAGTGTATCAAAATATTTTACAGAGAAATGGTTTTGAATAAAAATTTAAAAAGTAGAAAAACTCGGTGACCACTGTTCTAGAAGAGATGTGGAATCTCTGCCGGTACAAAGCTATATCGAAATATGAACTGAGTAAGTAACAGGTATTGATTTTGACCACGTAACGGAGCTGATGTATTCTGTTGTCAGTTAACTACAGAGAATTTCATCGATCGAATTCCATTGAACTGTTGCAGTACCAGGTAGAAATTGATTCGTGGAATGGCACTTTGTGGATATTAGTACATTCTTGGCTAATAGCCTCGAACTATCGGTGCGTTCGGTGACATTAATTTGCACCAAGCTTGTAACTAACAGCTTGACGGAAAATGTGTTCTTGTAATTTTTATATTTCGTTTCAGCGTATGGTGTACTGATTCGAATTATAAAACTGGTCACTTTATATCGTATTCAAAATAATTTTGCTGATAATTTTGAATTATAAACAAAGTCCCTTTGCACTCGATGTGACTGATATTCACCAAAATGGCTGCCTGTAGCGTGATACGAACAGACAACCGAATAAATGCAGATCAAGTGTAGTACATCAAGTCAGTAATATAGTACAAATACAGAAGAGTAAAATATTAAAATAAAACACCATAAAAGTAATGTGACGTCTGCGTTTATAAAGAATACATACGCAGCCATATGCTGTTCATTCTAAATAGAATCAAATTCAGCTCCCATGTTAAATATTAAGTTTTAAACTTGCAATAATTAATAATAGGATTATCCAAATGCACGTGTTATTTAAGAGAATTGGAGCAATAAAATCTGTACAGAACGCAATGTATTCATGCCGTGTGCATCGAAGTATTACGTTGTGTTAAATACCGCAGGCACAATATGGGTAACCATGAGAACAAGTATTAACATCCTTTTATGGGGTATCGCAAATAGGCGGATGTGGCGTGATCACGTGCGTGGAAAGCACTATCACACGTGTGTGGCTCGAACACCGTGACGTAATGCTGTTTATCGTAAGAAAATAACGAGAAATATCACCGTACGAGCAAAACAACCTGTCGTGAAATGAGTTCAGGCGAATTTTCAACTTTGAATGCAATTGATTTACATAATATAAACTGGATTGTGGTTGCCTGTTTGTCGACGTTTGAAAATAAAAATATTTTAGTTTTACTTGTTTTAAATTGTGAGAATCAGAACTATAATTTCACATTAACAATATATTTATTTTAATTCTGCACAAAATATTACGGACAGAATCTCAGTTTTCTCCTTCCAGATATTAACATATTTTATTCGTAAAAATAAAAAAAGTATAGATACTGAGTTTCAAACGCTAAAAAAAGTTATAACAAAAACACAAAATGACAACTTTACTAGAATATTCTGCAAATAAAAGAAGGAAAAATACGAACGTAGGCTCTTGAATGCATTATTAGAAATTATTAAAAAAAATATGAAAATCGAAAATTATTCGTATGTGTCGAAGGAGAATATCGTCCATTATTATTTCTATTCCTCGTAATTTTTCCATAAAACATTTAAGAGCCTACGTTTATATAACATTTTTTTATCGTTTTTATTTATAGAACATGGTCGTAAAGTTTCACGTACAAAACTGGAACACACTGTATGTGGCATCGAAAAACAAAGCAGTTTTGTACTTTTGTAACTTTCTAATAAAGTGTTTGAAACCCTATATTAATGTAACATCTTTTTCCTATTTTTGCATGTGGAATATGTTGATAAAGTTTGTGGCAAAAGACACACTAAAACACTGTCTATCGTCATTTGCACCTCCCACATGTTATATTTGCTTTATCACCAAAAAATAGCTCAACGTTTACTCGCCATTATTCACACTATTAACAGAATTAGGATCTTCACTTCCTGGATTCTGCTCGGGTTCGATCCGAACTAAATATACCGCGAAAAGGTCGCTGACTCAATTGAAATCCCTCAATGTCTACTGTTACATTATCTTGAATTAATACTTTAATAAATTTAAATTTTGATAGAAGTTTTTAATTAATACCAAGTCACGTTTATGATCATAATCTAATCTGCTTTATATACACATGGTCTCTTATGCTTTCGATCATAAATGCATTTATTATATTTTTGAGAAGTAATATTTTTCTTCATAGTATGAATTCGAAATTTTTTAGGAAATATCTCTAATTCTTGTTCTTGAAAATAATCTCGTAAAATCGTTCTTAATGTTTGTATACCAAACTGGAACTTTATAGCTCTATAATTAAAGGGCGCTTTATATCCAAATTTTTATATTTCCAGATTACTATATATCCCAGTTACTACATTTCCCAGTTACTATTTCACTAATATGTTCGCAAATCTATACTCCTTTCTATATATCCACAGCTCCATGTTTTGAAATCTCCATATTTCCAAATTACTGTCTTTACAGATTACTATATCCTTAATTCCTGTTTCCAAATTACTATATTCTTCAATTTCTATATTTCCAAATTACTATATCCCTCAAATTGCTGCACTACCTTATTTATATATTCGAAATGATAATTCCCCAATGTCTGTGCTCCCAAATCTCCATATTCCTAAGTCTGTATAACCCCACATTTCTCCTAAAATCTATATTTCCAATTTTTAACACTATTTCTACCAAGAGATGTCAAAAGACACCTTTCAAACTATAACTTAAAATTATATAAGTTAGTATCACAAAATCATGATACAAATAGTGTTAATATTCATAAATGTCTGTATTCCTTATTTTCTGATATATGCTATTTTTCTTAGTAGACAATTTTAATATTACTTGTACAACTTTATTTGAATTTTCGAACGTGCATTTCCGATTACTCCAGATTTTCATTGTTTGTTACAAATATCTACTATTATATTACAATTTAATTGTTTTATTTTTCGATTGATTATTTATTGTAAATTAAGTGCTAACGGTATTATTTAATCCTGATTCAATTTTTCTTTCATTTACTTGGTTTTTAATTTAGTACATGCAGACAGGTTTGGAGACATTTATCAAAGCAAATACGTATGCGATTAGCGGAGAGTTTCTTGGTAGTTTCCTGTCTTTATCCGGGATATGGTGATATCTTGTGTTTGACCAGTGGTGTGACCATAAAAATATCCGGGATACTTTTATTTCCTGACAAATATAAGGTTATAAAGTTGATTACGTAAAATCGTAATTTAAGTTAAATAACTTGGACAAAGGATTTAGTTGAAGCACTTACTATTAATTTAATTAAACTGCATCTATACAACAATTATTTTATTCATCATATTACCAAGTAAATTTTAAAGATCTTTTAACTATTAAATTTGATGACATAAAAGTACCGCAAAATATCACGTATGTTACATTAATTTAAAGCTTAAGGTACAACAAAAATAACAACGTAAAAGCTTTACTAATATTTTGAATAAAAAAAAATATTTTTGACATTAACATGAAAAATCAAGTAGATATTTTAAGAAAGTTCAATACTGAATTTACAGCAAAATGTATCAAACAAAAGTCGTGCATTTTTTCACGTAGAATATGATTCCGGAATAAAAAATATGGGTTTGTGATAAAAAGAGACGAGATGACCTTGAAATAACCTTGAAGATCATGCATTAAAAAATTAATAATTCACACGTCTTCGAGATTTTTTACAATGTCACCTTAAATGGGACACTATATATTCAAAAATATTTTGTAGAGTAATCCTTTTAGTATATGCCTTTCTTTTTCAACGTTTCATAAAATTGATGCGAATACTACGAACAGCAGTAACATACAGACAATGTAAGACAAATCTAATTATTAGAGGTTGAAATTAAATTTATTTGATTTAAATTTACATACAACCAATTTAAAGGGACTTTGCCGAACATCAAAGGTACCGCCCGCAGTGTCGCCTCTTGTTACACCTACTCTTTGCTAATAGTATCATAATGTGCAGCAGTAATTAAAACTGTTACACCATGATAAATCATCTCGGGTGTCGTTCTCGTTCATATCATTATCATACGATATGTCGCGGAAAATAAGCGTATCGCGTGAGAGACTTTCGCGTCTGGTGCATTTTATTTCTACACTATGTAATCCGAGTATCGAGACGTGAAACAGGAACTTAGATCTCGCCGAATCGATTACATACATCATGTGCGAAGGAAAGAAGGCGAAAAAATGAATAAATCAGATATTCTATCTTGAAATTATCTGTCGAATAAATGAGCATAGTTTTCTTCGCCACTTTGCCTTTCTCGTACTAGAAGCATATATTTAAGTTTGTTTCTCCTTGGATTTATGATGGAAATCGAACTACGTTGGCGGATATGATGGATTTCTCTGGCGTGCTGCGAGTTTAGAAATTTTCTATGTTACAGGTTTGCAAGTTCTTAATTTGTGAACTTTCGAATTTCGCACTTCAGGAATTTGGATGAGTGAGGGTTGGAAAATTTGAGAAGTTGAAGAATTTGGAATTTTGGATTTTGGAAGTTTGGAATTTTAGAATTTGTAATTTTGCAATTTTGGAATTTGGAATTTTGGTATTTTGGAATTTTGGAATTTTGCATTTTGAAATTTTCGAATTTTAGATTTTGTAATTTTGTAATTTTAGATTTTGGAATTTTGGAATTTTGGAATTTTAGATTTTGGAATTTTGGAATTTTGCATGTTTGAATCTTGTAATTTTTTATTTTAATTTTGTAATTTTTTAATTTTAGAATTTTTGATTTGTAATTTTTTAATTTTTTAATTTTGGAATTTTGCATTTTGAAATTTTGGAATTTTGCATTTTCGAATTTTGAAATTTTGAATTTCGGAATTTTGAAAACAGGAATTTGGGTATTTCAAAATTAGAAAATTTTGGAATTTAAGAATTTGGGGTTTCGAATACAAATTTGTGAATTTGAGAGCTTGAGAATTTCAATAATAACTTGGAAAGTTTGATAATTTAGAAATTTGAGAATTTTAAGATTTCAAAATTTTTCAATTTAGTTTCAGAATTTGTGTCTGGAAATATAGAAATTCAGAAATTTGAGAATTTTGGGTTGTCAAAATTAGGGAATTTATATATTTGATAATTTGATGTTTTGAAAATTTGGAATCTAGGTATTTGATAATTAAGAAATGTAGAAATATAGGAATTTGTAAATTTAAATCAAAATTTTTGTCTTAGTTTGAAAATCTCGACATTAATAATTTGAAAAATTTATAAAAGGAATTCTGATGTTTGGAAATTTATGAATTTTGGATTCAAAAGTTTGAAAATTTGAGGTTTCAAAAACTAGGAAAATAAGAAATTTGGAAATGTTTGTGTAAGATGAAAGTAACACTTATACTTATACAAATTTTACTTCAAAATTTGTTTACAATTGTTTATCATTTTTAGTACTATTATTTTATTTTCCATATTTGCCTTGAAATGTTACAAAAAGATTGTAACAAATTTTCCATTTATACCAGTTCACTTTTATTATACCAACTTTTTAAACTGATCAAAAATGAAAAAAAAATTCCTCTTTTCTATTTTTTACGATATGTTATGTACGTGTGTGTTATCTTTCGCGTATTTGTTAAATAATATTTTGCCGTTGATATAACACTGCAAGGGATCCTTTTTTAGGAAGGTTGTATACCTGTATATAATCAGCACTCAATAAAAGCTTTCTCTCGCTCTGTAATTTCCTGTTTCAACAAAACCACGAAATTACTTTTTTCTGGGAACCAACCTGTGGTTATCAATCTACCCGTGGGAAAAAATGGAAACACGTTAACTGTAGAAAAATGTGTATCTGAAATCTTCTGGGAACAATTTCAGTTTTCTCTTTTCCTTTTTATTGAAACGAAATATACAGAGTGCGTCATCTATCATTCTTTGAACATACAGTTTCATGTTCCATATGACGAGTTTTTACGTGACATTTTCAACAGAATGATGAATTTGTAGATATTTCGTGATATTGGTAAAAAGCAGACCATCCATTCATTATTGTTAGCTATATTTGAAGTACTACAAGCGTTTGAAATTGCGCATATTTCCGAATAACGATAAAAATTTTATATCTTCAATTTTTTGGTAGTAAATCATTTGATATATTGTTACAACAGATGTATATCTTATATTCATTCTAAACGATTTGATATATTTAATATATTAATAAAAATATAGTAACAGTTAATATTTATTAAAAACCATATAATCTTAATTTTAATCGAATTAAGAATTCATTTCTCATGTTTCTGGTTCTAACACAATGTAAGTGATTCCCGAGCCTGGTTTTATGATATCAAACACGAAGCGTTATTAATTCCTATGTGGAAGTTACGGTACAGTATGAAGTTCGGTCATTTCCTCTTTCCAAGCTACGGCTGCTGCTTTTAATTAATTTGCCTGGTTCTTAAAAGGGGACAGGGTCACTAAAGAATAGCTTTGCACGATTAAAAGTTCTATATACCGACTGTGTATCGTCTGAATTATTTCTGATGTTTTATTTCGTTCTTTTTTTAATTTCCAAGAAAAAAGTATTTAACTGCTGTTTCTACAAAATTTCTATAAAAATTTTTATTATTTCTACAAAACTATTATGTACTTAATTTACTAATAGAGATTCTGATTTTTTTGTCGATAGAAGAGTATTTCTACAATTTTTATTTTTGTAATTTGTTAGCGATCGAACGGAGCAAAGAATTAATAATTATTTTCTTTTATTAATCATTTTTATTCTTTAGACTATTAGACGTGTTTCTAAAATTGTGACGTTCGTTATATTGGACACCTTGTACAATATCTTCACTGTTCATTGAAAAACAGTACATATTAAGTATGCATAAAACAAGTTATACATTTATTTCAATCCTGCATTTTAAACTCTGTCAAAATTGTATAAAAATTTTAGTGTTTTGATTGCACGATGTTTTCTGCGTTTTATTCGAAATTATCGAACCATTACAAAGTGTTACGAATATGTTACATCCGATCAAACGGAATGTTGACCGAACATTTCCTTCCTTGTCGCGCAAACCACTTCCAGTTCCAGTCCCAGTTTCGACTTAATAGCCGCATAACTCTTTAACACGGAGCACACGTTCCTGGTGGCCCTGATCCTCGGTGTATTCCGCAATTAATTTGCTGGATTGTTAAGGAGGCCATAGCCATAGAAGGAATAGCGACCTGGCTTTAGAGATAGCTTAAGAGACGACGCGTGTTACCATATCGCGTGCGTACGCGACGCAATGTGTCATACCGTGAACACACGATATGCAGATACAGTAGGCGTAGAAAGTATTCATACGGCGATTAGTTTCAAACGCCTCGTAAAACCTCTGGTTTATTAACCTCGTATCGACACCTGATATGAACAAAATTGTAACTAATTTATACTGGGTTTAGAGGAGCGATTTAATACTTCTTGCACCTGTTGCTTGTTTCGATTAATGCGACGAGAACATAACCTCTTGTATGATTTATTTGTCTGCTGCGTCGATTGGAACTAGCTGTTTATTTTCGAAGTGGGACAAGTAGTTTTTTAGAAAATGAAGATAATGATATTAATATGGTATGATAACTATAGATGAAACTTAATTTTTAGCAATCGATAGTGAAAATAATTTAAATTCCCCAATGTTTGGGCGATGGTTTGGATTAGTGGAATTGGAAAGATTTTCATTTGATAGTGGTGCAAATCCACTTTAGGTTGAAATTATTTTTAGTCGAATATATTACGGTATTTAGCTCTGGTAAATTTTAGTAATACTGTGAAATACTACAAATTGCATAACATTGGTAGCATAACCTTAATATGAGCGAGGACTTGTATTGTGGTTTATTTTATTAAAAAAAATATGGTTCCGAATAATTTCAACGAAAATGTGACACATCAAAACGAAGCTAGAAAATAAAAATATTTTTCTGTGTAATAACGCCATTCCCATAAAATCCCCATTTGCAATTTTATTATTTTTACATAAGACCCATATTGAATTGAATTAACTTCTATTCAATCGAATAAATAATACCATATGAGAATTTATTACTAATAGCATTATAACTGAAAGGAAAGGTTATTAAAAGTATTGACCTTCACAATGTATTTCAGTGTCATTGAAATCGATAAAATGGATTCCTGTTTATATAACTACCTTAGTATTAGCATAACTGGCTGCCTGTCGGTGACCGGAAATTAAAATCTAACCAAAGTCAAATTCAATACTCATGAATTAAGTTCAAAGTCAGATATACATAAAGGTGCACTCATACGTACATGAATACATACACAAAGGTGCATACATACATTGTCCTTTCCATAGCATATGATGTATGTCATACAAAACCCAACTGACATTCCACTAATAGACACAGTATTTTATTTTTTTCATCAAGGTCATTGATATCCGACAGCTCTGTTTTATTATATTTCCTATTGTACACATGTCGTAACAAAGAGATTAAAAATAGTTTCATCAAACTCTATGAGGAAAAAGTATATTTATAACTTCACTGAATTATTTATAACTGTGATGATAGTAAAATACTACACTATTTTTTTAAAGTTACGCCCACATTATGATCTCGTTGCGATCTTCTTACACTATTAGTTCTTTGATCATTTTTCTGTGAAGAATTAAGAGGGTACAGTAAAATGAACAATAAATTAAAATATGGAGAATTGACACAATATAAAATCAGTCACAAATATATATTTCATTTTTAAATTTAAAAATATAACATATACGTACTGCTCTCGTTATATAAAATGAGTTGCAGAATTGTAAAATATGAGACTCATATGTGATTGTTAGAGGAAGTTCTTTCCGCAACTCATCTTGGGGAAAAAATTCAGAATTATAGAATACAGTTAATTTTGATAAAAATTATTTCACTACAGTATTCGTAACGAACTTCTTTATTTATTAATTGTTATTAAAATTCGTTTGGAGAAAATACATAGTTATAGTTATTTAGTATAAATTAATTTATATTTCATTTCTCATTTACTCGTTCTTATTTCTAATCTAAAAGTAACTGTTCATCCGTAAATCTAGTGTTCAAGTCATTTCAAAAAATTAAATAGTAATGTTTAGTTATAAGAACATATGACCATATAACTTTTACTTCATTTCATCTTTCTCCTGTTTTATTCCAATGATAAACTGACAATGAAGAATACCTTCCCTCGTTTAATTAAAAACATGCCTTTGATGAACGCCGTCAGCCACCTATGACCCGGACAACTCGCAGTTCTCGTTTGCTTTTATAATTGCTACAATTCTTCTATGGATTGAGTTAATTAAATTCAGTGTTACACAGAGATCTTGTCTCGTTCCTCCGTAGGAAACCTGCAGATGTTCTATTAAATTAATATCCAAAGATCGTGGAGTATTTATTAGAGTGAATTATACATTAAACCATATTGCAAGTCTTGTATTACATGCCGTGTACTTGCTCTGGGTCATTATCGTGCATGAACATGAAATTGCTCTTAATACCTACTTTTTGCATTGAGGAGATTGCATTTTAATATTCCAGTATGAACTTGACGGTTTATTCTCTAATGAAATGTAATACGCTAGCACCAGCTGTATGGCATCGTATGTACCGATGTTAACACATGAGTTGGCGCGTGGAGAGGCTGACGTGTTTAGAAGAGCTACGGAATTGGTCAGAATAGAAAAATACCTCATCGGTAAATAGATTTTGTGGCAGAAATTGAATTCAATTGATAAAAATTATTTGTCCCACATTGAAATTAAATAAGAACAGCAGAATTTTTTACTGTGAATGGCATCGTACATATTGAGCAGTTAGTGTTCGATAGCAATATGATTACTCATGCTGAATAAGAAATGTATGACAAATCTGTTCCTCTTTATATTCAGTGATAAAGTGTTTTTGAGTAACGTTAACCTGTTGATGACAAATACTTTATAAATATTTCAATTACATTTTTTTGTTTATCAATTTACACGGTTAAATTTGAAACTTTAATATGTTTATTAAAATTCATCTTATGTTTATAATAATTCTGAAAAAAAATTTGTCATTATTATTTTTTTTTGTTAAGATTTTTTTTCTTTTTAGATTCTATAATTTCCTGTATTTTTAAGTTAAGTTATTTATAATAGTATATGTGCTTTTTTTTGAGTTGTAATACTTGGTTGTACATTTTGTAAAATTCTTATTGTTGTAATAGGTACATGTCTTCTACTTTAATAAAACAGTATGTAAGTTATATTATTTATGTTGTTTAAAATATTACAATTCCTTATGCAATTATTACATTTACAGATGTAGAAGGATATGTATAATGTATGTATATGTATAACATAATACTTTGTGTATATATAAGATTTATATGTATACAATTTATAATATTTTAATACATGTAATACTAGTACGTACCTTACAATACTTTGTGTACCTATTATTGTATAATACTAATACTCATAATAATCATATGTATGTATAATACTAGTATGTATACATACAGTACACTAGTATGTACATATGTATAATACTCATATGTATATCTGTAAATGTAAATAATATTTTATGTGTATACATACATTATTAAGAAGTATATGTAACATCTTATTAAGTAAATATGATAGAATAGTATGAAATTTATACATTATTTTTTTAACTACAGCAATATGCAAAAATTTGTAGCTATAGAACTTGCCCTATTTTTAACATGTTCCTTGCCCATTTTCTTGATTACAAGTGGTGCCTATTTTGGTCTGATTAACACCAAGCACGCAATATTGATTTTCAAGCAAACTTATGAAATATTCTGCTCTCTAGTAGACACGACACTTGGGAATTCTGAAATCGTATAACTTGTAGCAACACTTTCCTGAATGTTGTTAGACAATTAAATTACTGTTTAAAGTAAACCGATGAGAATTTAAGAATTTAAAAATTATGAAATAATGTAATTTGAGAATTTAAAAATGTAATTATATTAGAAATACAGAAATGTTTGAATTTTAAAAAAATTGACAAGTTTAGTGATTTTAGGGCTTAAAAAATTGGGAATTAGAGAATTTAGGGATTTATAAGTGACTATTTGATAATTTGAAAATTTAGTAATTTTAAAAATTTAAAAATTTAATTATTTATGATGTTCAAAAGTTTTTTATTTCAACATTTGGGAATTTGAGAATTTAGGGAATTGAGAGATTGAGAGTTTGAAAGATTGAGAAATTGAGAATTTAAGAACTTCACAAATTTTACAATTCAGAGCATTCAGAAACTGTGGATTTAGAAATTTGGGAATTTCAGAAATTGAGAATTTGGAAATTTCAGAACTTGGGAATTTGGAAATTTCAGAACTTGGGAATAAAAAATTTTGAAAATATATTATTTCAATATTTGAAAATTCGAGAATTTGAGAATTTCAAATTTTGAAAATTCGAAACTTCGCAAATTAAAAAATTTGAAAGTTCAGATACTTGAGATTTCAGAAATGTTTAAATTTAGAGATTAAAACTAGCACCAATGCACCAAATGCCGAAATGTTTCTTCCCCTATATTTGTTATCTAAAGGAAATCTACCTTATACTCGAGAGTACGCTATTCTTTGGTATTTAAACCGCGTGCACACACACTTACCTTATTAAGCATGAACAATGTTGCGCGTTACTGTCCGTCAGCGAATGAGTGGTGCGTTTGCAATTGAACAAACACTATGATGCTCTTCCTCCACGTTCTAGGCACGCTATGTGTACTCGGAATGAAAAGCATCGTTAACGATGTATCTTATTCTATCATACGCAATAGTTCTTACACACTCTATGAATTCTACGACTCAATTAACAAAGTTTGCTTATACAAACACTCCTATACAAAATTCACTACTACATCTAAAAACAAAATTCAATTTCATAATTTCTTCATCTTTTTAGCAGTAGTGGGTCTATAAACCCACTATACTTACTCGGTTTCTCAAGCTTACCTTCAAAATTTCAAGTCTAAAGACCCAAAATTGCGGTCTCTATTGTACAGACAAACAAACAAACGAACAAATGCAGATTACTACGTTCAACAAGTTTCATATTAGCAATAAAAATTATAATATACATTAAATAATTTGAAGGATTGAACTTGTCGAAACACTATATTTTCCTGAACTTGAATGACCTTGAAATATTTTATAAAAATAAACATACTGAACAACTTTCTTTTATGTGTATATGAAATGTTTAGTTAGTTTGTGAAGTATATAATATTTTCACGATTACATTTTTAGTAAGGCAACTCGATTTCAGTGACCTTGAAATATTTTGCAAGAATTACATTCTCAGTAATTTCTTCCTGTGTACATAACCTCTACTCAATTTTAGGGAATTATACCAAGTGTTATTTTTTATCAAAACATTTGTATTTAAATACAAATTTTCTACATGAATTTTTCAAAAACATTTGTCAATTTTTTACTTGAATTTGTATTTTTATGTAAATACAAATTTTCTATATGAATTCATAAATTATTTATGTAGGATGTTTGATAATATGTAGGAGTCGACAGAGTACACAAAAACAACTGCAAAATTTTATGTAAGCATCTGTCTGACTTGACCTTCTAACAAAGTTACAGGCACTTTTGTGTTTCAATAATCCACGACAGTTCATCTTCATCAAGAGTGCTCGAAGCGACCACCTTCGAGCTTGCAGACATTTTGTCAACGAATTTCGCAGTCTTTCAAAAGACCGAGGTATGCGTCGAATTATTTCGCAAACGTTCATCTAATCCTTGAAATATTTTATCTATCACGGAAATGATATAATGCAAATGTGAAAAATTCTGAAAATTTATAGTGGTAATTCGATGGCCAGGGACTGTAAGTGGACAGAGTTTGTGAGACTCTGTACAAACATCTGGCTTTGACGGAAATACAATAACAGAAATGTACATTAAATCTGATATTAAGTCTGCTGTTTCTTGATGTGAATAATTATTCATTCTAGTTGGTTTAGTTATGCATTTCTAATTTCTAATGCATAGCGAATTAGAGAATTATGTGGTACTTTTCACAAGAGAATAATGCATGTGAATTATAAAGTTAAATGCACAAAGTTGATCGGTAGAATGTGTGTAAGGTTAAGATACAAGATCATTTGAAATGTGAATTGATATTTTATATTTTCAAAATGTCTATTCGTAGTAGAAATGTTTCGTAGAGTGTTAATTCATATTTTACATTACATATTTTGATATTTTTAGTTGATTACTTCCCTCTAATTTTAAAACATCAAATACACATGCAAGCTTGAATATTTACAAACTTTTAAATTCTCACAGTTGCAGATTTCGAAACTTTTAAATTGAAGAATTACAAATTCTCGAAT
The DNA here is from genome assembly GCA_945859555.1 of Megachile ligniseca. Lineage (NCBI taxonomy): Eukaryota > Metazoa > Arthropoda > Insecta > Hymenoptera > Megachilidae > Megachile > Megachile ligniseca. The sequence goes on from OX243792.1 coordinate 7,856,990, forward strand.
TTCTTAGATTTCAAAATTGACAAATCTCTAAGTTTCCAAATTCGCAAGTTTCAAATATTTAAATATTTGAATGTGCAAATTCTGAAAGATCAAAATTTACAAACTTCCAAAACTTCAAATTTTTACATTTGATAAATTAGAAAATTTTCAAATTTGCATATTTCTAAATTTTCAGTTTCAAATTCGCAAATTTTTATATCCTCAACCCCCCCATTTTCAAATTTCCAGATTCTTATATTCTAAAATTCCACAATTCTCTTATTCTAAAGCTCTGAAACTCTAAAATTCTAAAATTCTAAAATTCTAAAATTCTAAAATTCTAAAATTCTAAAATTCTAAAATTCTAAAATTCTAAAATTCTAAAATTCTAAAATTCTAAAATTCTAAAATTCTAAAATTCTAAAATTCTAAAATTCTAAAATTCTAAAATTCTAAAATTCTAAAATTCTAAAATTCTAAAATTCTAAAATTCTAAAATTCTAAAATTCTAAAATTCTAAAATTCTAAAATTCTAAAATTCTAAAATTCTAAAATTCTAAAATTCTAAAATTCCTCATTTACTACATTCCCGTATCCTCAAATCCTAAAATTCCCACATTACTGCAGTTCTAAATTAAAAAATGTCCCAGCTGAGAGTGAGATAATGGTTAATAAATCCTCTTACACCGCCATTTTCTCTAATGGAAGCTACTATGGCTAATGTATACTATATATATATTTACCTAAGTACTTCTGACCATACTTAATGTAGTAACGTAACTATATCATATGTGTTTAAAATCCCTGCGGTACGAATTATCACTACATTTTCATTCTAATACTACTATTTCAAATTAGTAATCTTCCTGCAACATTCATACGAGAAAAGCGATAGAAAATTAAATTTCAGGTCAACATTTTTCAGGTTTCATAAACTTTCCTTCGAATTACTTTCTATTCACCTACATATTTACCTATACTCAATTAACGAAAAGTGTGTTACAGCAGTTTCTCTTAATAACGAGTGAAAGAGAATTACTAAGTAAGTCACAACAATGTTCAAAACGTTTCGTGGATTATAAAAGTAATCGACAGCAGAGTCATCGTTGTCGATTTGTCGGTCGTTGCAACGATGAAATTAAGGTTGACCGAAGGAAAGGGGATCTCAAGAGTACATCGAGGGTCATGATGAGAGGTGGTGAGGGTCTCAATTGATTTGCTGGAATTGATGCACAAAAAGGTCTTTAATAGGTGTCGATTATCTTCGCCCACGGTTTCCGACGATTATCCAATCTTGGTCTTGAAAGAGGTGCAAAAATCTTAACACCACAATATTTAAACTGCGCATCAAGAAAAATGAATGCTTTTTAAAATTTGTATCATTGTTATACAGGGTGTCACACTTTAATGGCCGCTTACACGACATGTGTGTGACGATTGATGAACATAGGTGGTTGCTTTAATTCACACAAAGAAGAATATTAAATTTGTCGTAAATGTTGTTTTCGTTTTCTTAATGTGTATGTTCACACACGTTGAATTATTTCGTGAATTTACATAAAGTTGTTTTAAATTAATTCTTAAAAAATATTAACATCTTTTTCGTATTTTTGCTCGTGGAATATGTCGGTATTTCGCGGTAAAAACTAGGACACCCTGTATTAGGGTACAGAATACGTGAATCAACGCAGTAATTCAATTGACAGAACGAAAGCTTTATTATGTTAGTGATTGTGCTTAGTCTATTTAATATATGCAGCGATTGACGTCATGGATGTGCGTGCGTGCATATAAATACATAATTTAAAAAGCCTATACGGTGCTAATATCGATTTTAGACATATTTTTATAAGCTTTTGCTACGTCGTATTTGATGATAATAAGTACATGTAGGTAATATATATTATATATTATAAACTGATAAAATGTATTAATATTTTTAGTAAGTTTGACTTGATGCCTGTACAGTTTGTGGACAATTTTTAAATGGACTCATTAAATTCACTACTTTTACGTTTTCATCAAATTTAATTTGAACATTTCTGTTTCAGAAATTGTGTTATGAAATAAGTTTATTACTTAAATCGTTTAACTTTTTTACTTAAACATTTGTTATTCAAACATAATTTTTGTACATGCATGTATATGAAGATTAATTTGTATTTATAAATAATTTTGTTATAAAGTATGTGTATATAGTATCTTCAAATATTCTAAACTTTCATATTTTGAAAATCTTGAATTCTTAAATCCTTAATTATTTGAACTACGAATATTTGGAAGTATCTTGAGATTTTGAAAATTTAGGGAGATGGAAATTTAGACATTTGAAAATATAAAAATTCATCAATCTAGCAATGTAGAAATTATGAAGTTTGGAAGGTTAGAAAATTAGTAATTTGGACATTTGAGAATTTGAAGATTCGGAAATCTAGAAATATAGAATATAGTGGAAACGTAGAAATTAAAAAGTTTAAAAATTTGAACATTGAAGGACTTGGAAAAAAATTCATTTTTCAAATCTCCAAATGTTAGTATTTATTTAAAAATCCGGAAAAGCTTTCGAAAATTTGGATATTTGGGACCATCAAATGCATGCATATGAAAAAAGATATTTTATAAATTGCTATTGCAAAATGAGAAGTAATTCCGATGTAGAAATAAATTCTTGTAGATAAAATTCATTCTATGACGTGTAATTCCAACAGCAGGAAGATATGATAGTATTTTGTCTAATATCAGTGGATATCACTATAACAGTCATTTTATCAGAAAAATGAAAGAATATCATAAAACTGTTGCAATATTTAATAGATAATAACATGACTTCATTTTTTTTTTTATACAGAATTCCTTTAGAGTTAATTTAACATCATCAGAGTTTGATCGTATGGGTTACTTCACATACGTTCAATCACTTAAATATTTTATTTACATTCTTCTCACATATATTATTTAACATTCATATTTTAGTATCTTATTTACACGAAAAGACACGTAGGTTTCAGTTTTGTTATTTCTTCGATTGTTATTGTTTAATAAAATGCTTAAGACTTTGCATCATAGTGGCCATTTATATTTTTATTTCGTTTCACATAAATTGTACAGTTTCTATACTTTTTCAAAATCAGAACATTTTATATTTTGTTTACTTGTGATTTTACTTCTTCTTTCTTTCTATTTTTTCTATCACTATATGAATGTAAAAATCAAGTTAATTAAATCAGTTAACTACCAGTTATATTAGTTAAATAATTTAAACCAGTTGAATTAATTATTTAGACAGTTGAGGAACAATAATATTATTGATTATTCAAACAAAAATAATTTTTCTGAAATGGTTAATAAATGTGATTTGTGCATATTTTTAAACATGTTATACATGTCATATGTGTAATAAAAATATTACATATGAACAGATTTGTAATAAATATATTGTATATGTACCGATTCGTAATAAGCACATTATTGTATATGCTCAGATAAACACATCACATATGTACAGACTTCTAATAAACATATCTGTATTATTCATATATTTGATTTGCAATGAACACATATCTGCACATACTAATAAATATTATACTTGTTCTCTAATAAAGTTATTTTTCGTTTGATATGTTCATAACTTATAACCCTAACGAAAGTAACTATGTTCCCCATATATGACATCCTGTTACAATCGACATCTTGATGTAACAATATTGCAGTACATTTACTTCACAAATACTGTTTATTAAATAAGGCAAATTTTTTGATGGTTTATAAATTAGATTGCCATTTCAGTGTCATTCGTTTACCCCACAAGCGTTAACCCATAAAAGTACTGACCCGAATATTCTCAGTAAAGCTACATAAACATTAACTCGATTGACTCCACGTAACTCGGTCAACCTCGACAATGCTGTACACCCTTTCGAGTTTCATCTTTATCGTTACTAGCAACCCGTTGGTCTGCGACAAAAAAGGAATATACCCCCTCACGGATGAGTTGGCCACGAGTTCTCGAGAATTTCTAAATTTATAATCGTATTTCGAAGTTCGACCGTATCGGACCGCTGACACTCGAGTGTGCACGTGTTAAGAACGTTTTCAGACACTTGCAATTCAAACGCTGAATGTTTCAAAACATAAATGAATATGAAAACTTTATGGGGCCTCTGTGTAGGGTATCGCAATGTTACGCCATACCTTCGCCGCTATGTTCTTTGAGTTACAAGGGAAAAGTGGAGAAGCAAATAAAGACAAATAAATATAAATAAATTATAATTGAATACCAACAAAATAAAATACAAGTAAATACAAATAAAAACAAATAAATACAAATAAAATAAAATAGAAAAAAATATATATAAATTATAATTGAATACCAAAAAAATAGAATACAAGTAAATACAAATAAATACAAATAAAATAAAGTACAAATAAATATAAAAATAAAATAGAATAAATAAATAAATTCTTGAATACGCTTAATTGTAATGTTAATTAATATTTAATTTTTATGTAACGTTTTACAGTATTGATAAAAATTTATGTTCATATTTCAAAATGTCATCTTGTGTTTTGAATGCATGACATTTGTAATTTCTTAATTGAATTTAACGTGAACTTCATGTGTATCTTACTTTACATTGCAAACTGCAGGTATGTTATTAAATACTTTAAAGAATACTTTATACTTGAGTTATTGAATTATCTTGGAATATCACTAACAAATTTGAAGTTTGGAAATTTAAGAAATTTTGAGATCGTTAAAATTTGGGAATTTGGAAAAGTTTGCAAAAGAGGAAATTTAGAGACCTACAAATTTTGGTATTTGGAAATTTGAGAATATTGGGATTCAGAAATTTGAGAATTCAAAATTTAATTTAGTTTAGAAAATTAAAAGTGTAAAAAGATTTAAAAATTTCCATTTTACAAATATCAGCAGCGTCGAACATTTAAAAAAATCTAATTAAAATAATAAATGATTCGTGAGATATTTTAAATTGGAAAATGATATATTGCATATAAAAATTTGATTTTATCCTGACAGTATTTTACGCAAAATATTTCAAAGAATCGAAAAATTTGAAAATTTCGAAAATTCCTCTTTTGCAAATAGTAGCAGCAGCGTCACCCGAGGGTAAACCTGCGAACTAACCCCATTGATTTTTCGCCGCGAACGTACCGCCACCGTTCTCGTTTACCAAATAAGGAGAGACTCCGAATCGCGCCACTATACAACCCAACCCTCAACGAACAGCATCATGGCCGTCCGTTGACTGACAGTTGTTGCACTTTCTTCGGGTACTTGTTGACCATTCCCGGACTTCGGCTTCCACCTGTCATCGTCATGTATTCGCGTTATCGGTCGCGGTCACGGTGAGTTCGTAAAAAGAATTTCGTAAACGTTTTCCAACGAAGTCACCGCGTTGAATTTCGATCCTGTTGTCGACCTTCGTGAGAAGTGGCTGATCCTCTTTCTGTACCCTCGGAAACCGGCTTTATTTCGAATGTGACGTTCAACTTCCGTAATTCGGAAGTTTATGTGACTTAGTTTGCTTAGAAATCGTTTTCGTGATTTACGAACGGTGGTTGTGACATTATCGTGATAATATTTTGCCGATTTCGAGCACGCTTCCGCGTGGAATTTCGAACGTAAACATTTATTCTATTCCCATGCCGGATAACGCTATTTCCGATCGTTCTTAATCGATCGGAACAGAAACGCTGTGGATCTAAATTAAATCTGACTCGATATCTGTCTGTGGCAGAATTGAAATAAGAAATACGATGAATGGTGAAATAACTTGACTGGTGTGTGAACTTGCGGAAGTGGAGGAATTATTGTAATTCGAGAAATACCGAGTAATTCGAAAATTTGGATGATTCAGCGAGCCGGGAGAAATTTGTTAACGGTATATGTGTTTTTCTGCTAAAAATAACGGAGACATTCGTCCGTACATTGGAATCTGTCGGAGACAATTTTAGAATCAGCAAACTCGATCGTTGTCCTCTCACGTGTGAGCACTCCCTGTGTTCTAACGTTTATCAGGATTTTTAGTAAAATCCTAAAATAAAATTAGCGAAAGAGATACACAAAGTTTGTTATATTTCATGTTATTAAACAATTTGCTATTTTTGACAAGTGACATCGATTGCTGTTCATTATAAAACCATTTGGAATTTCTAGTTACGGAAACTGAAACTCTATCCACCTCATTTTTAACTTTTTTAAGAAAAACAGACATTCTTCCATTTTTATTAAGGTTTTCGTTATGTCAAAGACAATATTTCTGTTTTTTATTTGTTTAAATTTAATGTTGAACTTTGTTTTCAATGTTGAAACGTTTCTGGGATTAATTGCTTTATTATTGGATACCATAGTCAGTTAGTCAATATTTTGTAATAGAGTTTATGGATTCATTTTTGCTGCTTTTTGTTTCAAATACTTTTGAGGTATTATTGGATATTAAGGGTTTATGGTGCTTCTGTGCCACCACAATCCGATGAAATATGTTCGGTGGTTAATCCCTATTGACAGGATTCATAGTATGATGGGATTATTTTGTCCATAACGTAGTTTTGAGTAGTTGTGGTCTGTTAAAACTTTTTTCTTTGTTTCTACTGCATCTACTACAATGGTTATTGATAATAAAAAAGCTATTAATTAAATTGCAGTAGTAAATATTTTTTTAAGACAGAAATTGACAAATTCTTATAACCTGAATTTGCATTTGAAAATGGTAAATTTGTAGTGATTTAAAATAGTAATAAATTAGTTTTCTAAATTTTAATTTGTTGAAGTTTTAAAGTTGCATAATTCCAAAGCTTTAAGGTATGAATATCTCAAAATCTAAAAATGTTGAAATTCCAATGTGTCAGAAATTCTAAAATTACAACAGCCCAACATTAAAAAGTTCTAAAATTCTAATATCACAAAATCCAATAATTCTGACATTTTAATATCTTAACATTAAAAAATTCTGAAATTTATTATATTGAATGTCATATATACAGAATGTTCGTAGACTATCAAGCGTTTTGAGTAAAGGATAAGAAATTTAAAAAAATGGAAGAGGAGAGAGTTGTAATATACTTTACTGTAAACAAGAGGACATATACTACTTTTTTATACTTGAATTATTTCTCGAGAAATGAAGACCTACAGTTTTTTAAATAGAATGCTATGTATTTTTTATGTCATCGTGCGTATCAAAAATTCCGAATAATTGTGTTCTTTATTTTCTACGGAACTCATTTCACCCATTTTGCTACTAAAACAAACTGGTGTTCACTTGATACCACTCTATTCAGAAATTCTTCTCGGTACTTTACTTTGTTATGTCCTTTATTTTTACCACACTCGTAATGAATGCGTACCATTTCTGTTTTCCCTTGTCTCGAGTACCGACACGTTACACTAAAATATCACTAAACGCTTTCTGAAATAACACTGAAATAATTTTGCACGCTTTGTAATAGAAGTAAATACTCTGACAGCAACAACGCAAGCTTAATCACAACACAAAACTACCAAACGTCTAGCTAATGGAAGTCACGTTGAACACGAAACGCGAACATATCAATAAGGAATATCGGTAAATAGTATGTAATACGAAATATTCGAAGTACTTTTGTTTTCGACCTTGGTTGACCGGAAGGTAATCGTATGTTCACAGTTGAACTCGTTTTGATACACACTTTCATATGATATAACAAAATACATAGCATTCCATTTAAAAAACTGATCACCATCATTTCTCGAGAAGTAATGCAAGTATAAAAAGGTGATATATGACCTCGTGTTGCCAGTGAAGTATGTTATAACTCTCTCCTCTTCCATTTTTTTGAATTCCTGATTGTTTACTCAAAAAACCCTAGACAGTGTATCTATAAATACCTTGTATATTTTTCATGTCTTATGTACTGTTTCTGCTTTTAATATTGCACCCAGTAACAAATAGTTTTTTTATAATATTTATATCTCTTGTAGAATGTTCTATATTCTATTAATATGTAACTCATATATTTTCTATATTTCCTACAGAATGTTCTATAATACATCATTTTTTCCATTAATATGTCCTTTTTCTACGTCTCTTGTAGAATGTTTTACAATTTAGCTTGAATTTGTACTTATTTCTAAAAAAAATTGTGTGTGAGTTTATCAAAACAGTTCATCAAAAAATGCTGAATAGTATATCTATGTACTCCTTGTATGTAATATAACGCATTTATTAATTTTTAAGAATGCGTGCTATTTAACCATGAATCCTATATGAAATGTGTGGCTTCTAAAAATTTCAAATGGTGCCACTATTGAAAATTTCAAACATACATGAAATCGTTTCATCACTATTGTACAAACGATACGGTTTAGAACTAATAAAAGTTTAAGGACGAAATTAGATTCCGCTTCAATTGACGTTATGTCCCCCTGAATCTTTCATCATTTCAGGTGAGGTCAGCATAGATTAGCTTCGTCGGTCGGAATTAACAGAAGGTTCATTTCTCGTTGACGAGTTCGTAGAATTCGTCGAGGTCTGCGTTTTGCGTGCTTTGTGTTCATACACGTACACTCGGTCGTAAAAGTCTTCCTATACGAAATTTATTCCCAATATTTGTAAAGTACTATTTGTAATAAATTAAGCTTCCTTTGCATCTTCTAAATTGGAAAACTTTTATTTTTGGAAATAAATACTGGAATGCATACTTAGAACAAATCAAATATAGTTGCTTCGCATTGAAATGCATCAAATAATGAATAAAAATATATCTTATTTTTATTTATACGGACGATGCTCTTTTTTCTTTTTCAGATGCCTTTCATCTTATAAATAATATCCACTGAAAGAAACTCTCAGACTGAAGATGGGCAAGCTTTTGAGTCTCCTGGCTCGAGATGAGTCTACCTGTTGCACGCCTCAAAAATACGATGTCTTTTTGGATTTTGAAAGTAAGTACCATGAGTACATTCGCTTAAAAATTCCTTTGAAATTGCGTCTTTCGTGAGCTGCTTGTATTTCTTATCCAAACTTCAATTTCTTGTTCAATGGAATATGATCAGATATTGTCAGCTCTGCATGAAAATTTTGTTTTAAACAACAACGCAATGATATTGCAATGTATAGTTAATATCTATTTAGTTGACATTGACATGTAACTTAACGGATAAAATTAAACTCAATTTCAACTTTATCTTATCGATTAAATACGCTGTGTGAAACTTCATATATGTTGATATTAACTTCGTCTAGAACTAATTAGTTTTAAAGGGGATTTAGCGTTTTTTAAGGAGATACTCGATTACAAAATTGCACGTAACTGAGATCTGATTGTATGAAGTGTTCTTTGTTTTATCAATTTGTAGAATTGTATTTCAGTTATTAATCATGTTATGATCACTGACCATATCCTTGCTCTTTTAAAACATTCTTAAGAATAGTTTCAGCGTATTTAATGCCGTTACTGAACTATAAGAGTGGGATCAGACTTTAGAAAAACCCTGTATGTTATTATTTTGTAGGTTTAATAAAAATCATCAGATGATAATATTTAGTAATATTTTTCGAATTCCAGACGCACAACCATCTGACATAGAACGAGAGACTTTTGAAGCGGTGCAAAGGGTTCTGAAAAATTCAGAATCCATCTTGGAGGAGATTCAATGTTACAAAGGGGCTGGGAAAGAAATCAGAGAAGCGATTTCGGCGCCTACGGAAGAGTGTCAACGGAAAGCTTATCTGACCGTTGCCCCTCTTGTCGCGAAGCTGAAAAGATTCTATGAATTTTCATTGGAACTCGGTAAGTGTTCATTTTTACATCTTAATTACACCTTATTTAATCTTGCATGTAAACTTATGCGACCATTAGTAGTCGTTACTTCAGGTCAAAGTTGACCTCACAACATTTTGTAAGGGCGGTTCTTGTCCCCTTCTCTTAATATTTTGTCAACCAATCCAATAGTTAATTTTAACAAGTTGCTTGTGCACCTCCAGCATGTCGATCTCACTCCACATTTTTAGTTTTCGTGGAGAATATTCTTTTTAGATAGTTAAGATTCTCTCGTCAGCTCTCAACACGTAAAGTAGAATATTTTTAAGAAGTCCGTACGTTGTGTGATTTTTAAAGTATTACAACCAAATATTCGTCTTTAAATAAAGTTCAATATCTTAAATCAGTTGTTCATTCATTTTGTCGGAGTACTGTCACTCACACACAACTAAACTAGCTTGCGTTTTTCAATAAATTAACGCGCAAAATAACAAATATGTTACAATTAGATGAAATCCTAGATTAGTGTCCTAGATGTTAGAACAGCAATTCTGGTATCTAGTACAAGATAAAGTTATTTATCAAATGTTTGACTCACTAGTATTCTCCCTAAGCACTATCTGTTATTAATGTTTGATCTGTTTGCCACCATATTGTCATCATCTTTTAGGTACATATTCTGACGTGGAATTATCATAAGCGAACATTCTGTACCGTGATAAGAAAACAATACAAATCGACGGCAAATATTGCTTCTGTGAAACTGAATGGACTATCTGAGATATGAAATAGGGTTCTTCTGGGCCGTTCTTGACCCCAACGTGTAAATCTATGCATGTTATATTTGCTTTTGGGATTATTTGAAGACGGCTAATTTGAGATAATCTTCTCCATACAAATCACCTCTATTTGGATAGAATAACATGTTCTGTATTTGCTGTTAGTGCGATTTTTAAAAATCCAGTAAAAGTTTGATAATCTTGTGCTGATTATTTGTAACTCAAAAGTCTTATGACAGTTTAAATGGATTTGATTACAAAATGAATTGAATTTCTAGATTTCTAAGTGCCCCAGTTTTCAAATTTTCAAATTTCCAATTTCTGATTTCCCAGGTTTGCAAATTTCTATATTATCAAATTTATAGTTTTCAAATTCCTAAAATTTTAAATCCCCACAGTCCTAAATTTTGCCACTCTCTCGAATTTCTAAAATTCACAAATTTTCGAATTTTCACATTTCCACGTTTCTAGATTCCAAAATCCTCGAATTTCAAAATAAAGAATCCTAAAATCACTAAAATCCTCAAATTTCCTCGAATTCAAAATCTCGACATTTCCAAATTCTTAAACCTTTAATCTTCCAAATTTTTACACTTTCCAATGAAAACCATATTTGCTCCTGACTGTACGTCGTTAAGTACTCATTGTCAGCAAAAATTGAGTGAATTGGAATGGGAAGTAATCAGTCATCTTCTATGTACACTCCTGCTCAAGAGTTATGAGATGTACGACACATCTCCATTTTATTTTATTCATTTATTTACGAGCCAAACTTCTTTACAAAAAGAGAAATATACCATGGAGGAAGAAGAGTAAACATATTTTTCAGTTTCACGATCACTTAGAGCAAATGGGAAACAAATGAAAGTTTAAATAAAAAGTAGAACAAACTTTTTTTAGAAATAAGTACAAATTCAAGCTAAATTGTAAAACATTCTACAAGAGACGTAGAAAAAGGACATATTAATGGAAAAAATGATGTATTATAGAACATTCTGTAGGAAATATAGAAAATATATGAGTTACATATTAATAGAATATAGAACATTCTACAAGAGATATAAATATTATAAAAAAACTATTTGTTACTGGGTGCAATATTAAAAGCAGAAACAGTACATAAGACATGAAAAATATACAAGGTATTTATAGATACACTGTCTAGGGTTTTTTGAGTAAACAATCAGGAATTCAAAAAAATGGAAGAGGAGAGAGTTATAACATACTTCACTGGCAACACGAGGTCATATATCACCTTTTTATTCTTCATTACTTCTCGAGAAATGATGGTGATCAGTTTTTTAAATGGAATGCTATGTATTTTGTTATATCATATGAAAGTGTGTATCAAAACGAGTTCAACTGTGAACATACGATTACCTTCCGGTCAACCAAGGTCGAAAACAAAAGTACTTCGAATATTTCGTATTACATACTATTTACCGATATTCCTTATTGATATGTTCGCGTTTCGTGTTCAACGTGACTTCCATTAGCTAGACGTTTGGTAGTTTTGTGTTGTGATTAAGTTTGCGTTGTTGCTGTCAGAGTATTTACTTCTATTACAAAGCGTGCAAAATTATTTCAGTGTTATTTCAGAAAGCGTTTAGTGATATTTTAGTGTAACGTGTCGGTACTCGAGACAAGGGAAAACAGAAATGGTGCGCATTCATTACGAGTGCGGTAAAAATAAAGGACATAACAAAGTAAAGTACCGAAAAGAATTTCTAAATAGAGTGGTATCAAGTGAACACCAGTTTGTTTTAGTGGCAAAATGGGTGAAGTGAGTTCCGTCGAAAATAAAGAACACAATTATCCGAAAATTTTAATACTCGCGATGTCATAAAAATACATAGCATTTAAAAAACTGATGATCTTCATTTCTCGAGAAATAATTCAAGTATAAAAAAGTAATATATGTCCTCTTATTTACAGTACAGTATATTACAACACTCTCCTCTTCCATTTTTTGAATTTCATACCCAAAAATCGCTAGATAGTATATCTATGAACTTCCTGTAGATACCAAAATAGTTTTGAATTATAATTGACGGTCTTTGTGAGGTTTTGAATAAATTATTGTACGGATCTGTTATCGCACGTATGCAAAGGAGTCTCGCTATATGGCCCCGAGGTACGTAACTGTAGAAATGAATTGTGAATTGGATCATATAAACGGAACTCCTTTCATGCAGCACTTGATTGTCAAAACCTTTAGCAATCTCTTCCAGCGAGAATATAGTTCTGACTTTGCATTGTCGGATTACCACCTGTTTAGGTCGTTATAAAACTTTTTGTTGTGAAAAGAAAACAAGAAGACTATTGACGAATATTTCTATAACAATAGAGACATTTCATGTTAGAAATTGCTGTTAATATAAACATTTTATTGAATATGAAATAGTAGTATTATTTTTACAGTGTGTGATTAAAGTACTAAAACCACTTGCAATTGATAAATAGATAAATTAGATAATAGATACATTCGATGATGGATAAATTAGGTAATAGGTAAATTATATAATACATGAATTAGATAATAGATAAATTATACAATAGATGAATTAGATAATAGAAAGATTAGATAATTGTCAAATAAATTTTTTACATTGAAATTTACTTTTAAATACAAACAGAGTTAAGTCATTTTCTACTATTTTTCCTTCATAATTTTTATTTTTTTATGAAGTACAATAACTTGTACTTGAATTACAAGTTATTGTACTTCATATCGTAAATAATTATTGTAAGCAACATCTGTCAGAAATTTAAAAATTAATTGATATAAAAGCTAATTAATGCAAGTAGTCAGAATTAATTTGATCATCCACTGTAAAATCGTGATATTTAAAAATATTGAAATATTGGCATTTAAAAAAAGGGACAAAACTTGTTGATCAACCTTTATATGTTAGACAACTAAATTCCTTTTTTCAATATATAGTTACTTTTATTGATCGGAGATTTTAATTTTAGCTCGAATTGTCGGGATGAACTATTTAGTTTTTTTTACGTGGTGGTATATTCAATATTTGATTGCGACTGCCATAACATCCGCTACAAATAAATAGAAACGTAAAAAGTTAAATGTCGATATCGGTTGAGCAATGTACCGTGAAGGATTATTGTTCAGCTTGAATATTCCTGCATACACAGTGATTGGAAACCGATATCGCTGCTTCAACATAAGTAAAACCGCTGGTAAACTTTCAAAGTATTTATTGCTTTTATTCTACATAAAGCGAGGTTCAATCAAGCGGATTGGAAATGTTCGTTAATACACAAACTAAAACTGAAACTAAAAGAGTGAAGTTTTTAAATATAAATTTCCATAAATATTGGGGGAACCAGAGTACATATGTTGCATACTAGGTTTCGTAATGTAAGTACACATTATACTATCTAAAGTGTAAAATGTAAAATTTGTAAAATTCAAAAATGATTGAATTAAAAATTTCTTGGTATCGAATATTCATACACATTCTGGATTTCAAAATTTTGTTTGTTTCAACGTTGCCCAACTTATCCAACATAAATGTACAAACCATGCGATAAATTTGTATTATTTTTGTTTCAGAAAAAGTGGTACCAAAAATCCTGGGTCAACTGTGTTCAGGGAATCTCTCTCCGACTCAGCATCTCGAGACTCAGCAGGCGTTGGTGAAACAATTGGCGGAAATATTAGAATTCGTCTTAAAGTTTGACGAGCACAAGATGAAGACCCCAGCTATTCAGAATGATTTTAGTTATTATCGGAGGACTCTGACAAGAGCATCCCTGGCGCGACAGGGAAACGCTGAAAAGGATCTCGTGGTCGGGAATGAGCTCGCCAACCGAATGTCCTTGTTTTACGCCCACGCAACACCCATGCTTCGCGTTCTGAGTCACGCGACCATTACTTTTTTGATGGATGTAAGTGATATTTCCTATCTTCTTTCTGCACTATCCCATTTTTTTGCTGTTCTACCTTATCGATCCTGCTGAAAGCTAACTTCTGGCGTCAGCAGAAATTCTGCACGTTATTCCCTAACATTAGATTCACAATTGAACAATGAACTGTTATGTGCGATTTTTATTTCATTTTTTATTTTTCACTCTTGTTTTGTATTCGAATGGAAATTTGGCATAAGGAGTACGAGTTTATTTCTGTTTAACGAAAGCTTGATTTTCTTTTTTTTATTTTCATTTATTGCAAACTTGCATGTAAAAATATTGGGTTTTTCATATATTGTCAAACCTGACTTCAATATTACAATTATGATGGCAATTACAATAAACTCTAGTATAATTATAATAAACAATAAACTCCATTATAATTGCTGGAATATTTAATAATTGTCTGACATTACTATTAGGTCTAATAACAATCTAACATTACATTAGAGAATTAATATTTAAATTTGAAATTTGATTTTTATTCGACACAGAATAATGTTACTTATCAAACTTTAATATTCTTTCTTTTTATTTATGATAGTAATTGCTTGTTATATTAAAGCTTAATTAAAAACTGTAAATTATTAAGATGGATACCTAACTTTTAACGAATGATTAAATCTGTCATATTTAATACCATGAAGTTCATTAGTTATTATAAACTACTATATACTATAAATATATATTTAGTTTATTTAATTGAAATACAGGTATATTAATAAAAATTTAATAAATTTCATATTAGACATTATTTACAGTTACATATAGTTCAAAATTACCAATTACATTGTGAATAATAGTTGAATAAACAAATACTATTTCATTCAAAATTTCGCTTCAGTGATACAAGGTTAATGATATAAGATATCTTTCTTCCTGTTGAAATGTAATTACGTGTGAAACTTTACATAATATCTAACAAACAATTATGCTGTATATTTCATGTCGTATTCTATTTTCGTGACATAATTTCCTATTTATGATTTTTCTGCCTTTTTTTGAAAGGTTTCCAGACAATTTATCTCGCATAAATTTTAAGTAAGAAAGCTTGCGTTGGTAGCATATGATACAGTGTAACGATGTGTGAAGAAAGTAAAGCAATTTAAATAACGACGTTCACTGAAGCAGAAAATTAAAAATTAACGTGAAAGAATTCAGAGAACAATAGTTCTCGGTACGTTTACGGACATAATAGATAATAGATCCGCTCAAATTGGGCTGGCTACTTTAATTGGGACAATAGAGGAAGCGGTTGTTTATTACATTATGTTCCACCCTACTAAATTATAAGTTTCAGTTTTGAAAGGAAATCTCTTCCCAGCTTTTATAATTGGTTTATACATTTTTATGCACGTACAATTACATTTTTATGCAATTTTGAAAACGAAAGTCAGATATTTAAATGTGTGCATTAAAAAACAGAATTAAATCAATTTGATATCTAGGATGCAGCATTTAACTTGTATACATCACATAGTTTTGAGGTTAGGTTAGATTGTTTCATTGTTTCAGTTTTGTTTATTGGTATAGATTTGTTTCAACATAAATGCAACACCCTGTATAATTTGTTATTCATTTTATATACAAACACACATTTTACTTACTGCTTATGAACTTTTTTATGGGTTTACTTAAAGTTTAAAATAAAAGTGTGCCTTATATTTTGTTGAAATTGTATAATATTTACAAATGTATCATTTATTTAAAGAGAAACACACAATGTAACAGTTTACGTCATTTTACGTTTTTATCAAGAGTCACCTTGAGTTTATTAATGATAGCAGGTATAATGTAATAACGTAATTAGAAAGAATGTGGAACACTAAATAAAAAATTACTAGGGTGTAGAACTTCTAAAACGAGTAATTACCGTGACACTGTTCTGTAACACCTTCAGCCCCAACTGTGTCATAAAACGTATTCCACAGAGACGTAGATATTTTAGTTCGTAAAAGTGTTTGAACATAATACACGAAATTGGAATATACAAGGGTAATAAAGACACGATAGTTTTTAATAGTATTAACAAGTATAGTATTTTCCATGTTTTATCTTTACGTTGCATGCTAAATACGTTATATCGATCTTTTCTGACTACATAGTCCGCAGGATTTATATGTATCGTGCATACCTTTACATATCATGAATGCAAACATAAATATCCATAGCCCAGTTACAATGGAATTAATTAATGATAAAGTAGCACGTCAATTTTAAATTAGCAATATTTTAAGTGCTTCATTACCATCAACATTGCTGTTCTGTTGCGTCATACATTATACTGTTAAATATTTTAAAGCATTACAAATTTATTTCAGAATGAAGATGTAGCTCGTGAAAACATTACCGAAACACTTGGTACCATGGCCAAGGTTTGCTTACGCATGTTAGAAAATCCGTAAGTACTATAATCAAATAAATTAGAATTTTGACTATCGATCATACAAATTTTGGATTTTGTCTCTTCCTAAATGAAAAGGATTGAAATTATTTCCTAATAATTTCACCTGTAAAAATATGTTTAAAATTCGTGTAGACTGGATGAAATTTATTTTAAAGCCAGATCTACCACACTAGTTAAAATGACTGATTTTACAATTTTATTTAAAAATTTTTATTTTGTATCACATTTTTTTCCGTAATGGTGTAGGGACTTCTACAGCGACAGCTAATGTAACGAATTTTCTTTTCTTTTTATTTATTCAAAATTTAAATAATTTTGTATAATGGTTACTTATACCAATACCAATTAAAATAACTGGTACCTGTCCAATTTTGAAAATCTGATTACGTGCATGAAAAACCAAATTTTTCGAATATTTATGAAGAATAAAGTAAAAGCAAAAAAATTTTTCACAATGAGATATATGAATTGTTCTCAGGAATCTTCTGGCGCAGTTTCAACGAGAGGAGACTCAACTCTTTGTTCTGAGAGTGATGGTAGGGTTAGTAATCCTTTATGATCATGTTCATCCTCAAGGTGCCTTTGTTAAGGGTTCGAATGTCGATGTAAGTATAGCTTCGATCTATAATTATTAATGTAAACGTTGGTAAAAAAGGTTATATTTAATACCACAATGACGTCAGTTGCGTGGTCAAATGATCGTAGGATGTAAAAATAATACTGTAATTAAGGATGTAATTTAAAAATAAGTATCGTGGTGATTTATAGCAAAGTATAACGATATGTGCTTTAAATAGTTATACTTAACACTATTTCTACTACAATTTTGTTTATACTTATTTTTACCAAAAGGTGTCTTTTGATTGTGTCAGAAAATTAATTGTGGAAAAATGATTTAATTTAGAGAATAATTT
Organism: Megachile ligniseca; assembly: GCA_945859555.1. NCBI lineage: Eukaryota > Metazoa > Arthropoda > Insecta > Hymenoptera > Megachilidae > Megachile > Megachile ligniseca. Next base: position 7,874,764 of record OX243792.1, read on the forward strand.
TAAGTTATTATTTGAAAGGTGTCTTACACCTCTTGGTAGAAATAGTGTTAAAAAATGAACATGTTATTTTTAAATTTGTAATTTACAAAAGTAGATAGTTCTAGATTCGGTTTCCAGTAGTAATTACTCTAACTAGTAAATATTAGAAACTTTAAAATTAGTTTCAAACTAATTTCTCTAAATCATTTCGGTCTGAATTATCTTCAATATTCAGATTCTACTTTTACTGCCAATTTTCATGGATCTTATTTCCATAAACGTAATAGAAATAAAATTCCTCGGAAATGAGAATTTTATCGGATTGACGTTATTACCTAGAAAAGTATTTTTATTTTCTTATTATTACCAGCCTCAGTTTCAGATGCATCACAATTATTTTCGTTGAAATCATTCGGAGCAACATTTTTCTTAAAATAAACTACAATTCGTTATTAATTTTCAGGTAACAGTTAAATTGTTGAGAGATTTGTGCACTGATACTAAAACAAAAACCGTGTCGACTTTATTGAATATTTAGAAATTTAATTAGAACTTGCAAGCTCATAATGAAAGCAATGATACGTAGATGGACCTACAGAGCCTCGTTCATATTGTCATGCCACCAATATTATATATTTTATAGTTTTTCATAGTATTGTATTACTAAAATTTAAAATTCCAATTAATACACTATAAATTACTTATAAATAAAAATCAAGTGTTCTATTGTCATCATATCTCATCCAATTGTATCTATTATCTTGTCCCACTTTCAATATAAACAGCTTATTGTTAGTTCTAACTAATGCAGCTGACAAATAAATCATATCACAAGTGTTTACGTTCTTGTCGCATTAATCGAAACAACAGGTGCAAGAAGTATTAAACAGCTCTCTCGTAAACCTAGCATAGTTACCATTTTGTTCATCTTCATTCTCTTCAGAAGTGGACTTTTGTTCATCTTCATTCAACTGAAATGGACACTCAATATAAACGTCTAATTTTCAGGTTAAAGGCTGTGTAAAACTACTAAAGGAACAACCACCCTGCAAAAGCGAAGGTCTGCTAAACGCTCTTCGTTACACTACCAAGCATCTGAACGAAGAGAACACACCGAAAAATATCAAGAACCTGCTAGCCGCATGATTACCAAAACAGCGCGGCTGCTGTATCAGAAGTTGAGACAGTTGGCTGTTGATATCCTAGAACCAGAGCAATGAGCGATACATCCATGTTGTAGCGCCACGAGGATGCCGAAGAAGATGTTTTCACGTTTAACAACGTGATCCAAGTAACCTGTTCCTGATCGTGGCTGGGTGGTGGACCACAGAAGTGTCTTTCGTATCGAGTCTATGATAGCTGTCCGAAAACTGCCGACTTTTCAACAACAACTTTGACAAATCCAGAAGGTAGAAAGCCGAACGAGACGATTTATAATCGCACAGTGGGCCAGGAAAACTGATCGTGGCCATAATTTGATCCTACCTTTAGAGAGATGTTTTGGGATTTCTAGGGTTAACAAATCTTATTTTGATCATAATTATTTAACATTCGTAGCTTGAAAGTGACAATAGGTTTGTTGTTAATATATTTATGTATATTTTTGTCTAGATTGTTTTGGATTGGTAGCAAGTTTTGTATTGCAAGTTTAAGATTTAAATTGACAAGTGGAGTATATGAAAATCTTGTGGTCTTTTTATTCTTTGTTAGTATTGGTATTGCTATGATATGAATAGTTTACGGGTTTTTAATAATAAATCTGTCGGTGAATTATGCATAATTAATTTTAAGTATTATAACAGTTAAACATTCATACTATTTGAGTATAAAGAGTATAATATTTGAGTTAGTTCTGAGACTCCATAAAAATTAAAATTTTGAAGGAAATAATTTAAAGAAATTTTTTAATTTTAAATAAGAAGCTGGAAACCCGATCTAGTAGTTCTAGTATTAAATTAAATTTTGACCAATTTAGTAATTATGATATTATTATTATATTCATTATGTTAAAATGAAGTTTCATAAATTACATATCATCAATATCAAATAATTGAACAATATTTATTATTATAAGTTTCCAGTATTTCAAATAGTTATAAACAATCAATTTCCTTCTTTGAATTATTTGTCATAAAAGAGATTAATAGGTTGTGTACGATTTTAAAGGAATTATATTAATAATATGAAACACAGTATAGCATGATTAAAAGAAGTTTAAAAATCTATGTTAAAGTAAAAGTATATTATATCTGATGTTGAATTAAAGATTAAAATATTCTACCAAGTTTACTAATGATTTTAATAGTAAAATAAATTTTTGTTTATTAATTTATTAATTTATTAATATTTGTTAATGAAACTTCTTTGTTGTGATATAATTGTAAATATTAAGGTGGTTGTGTGACGATAGTTAAATTCAAAAAGTAAGATTGTTTTTGACAAATGAGGTACTTGTGAATGATTTTTAATTTCAAATATATGATTGTTGATATAGTATTGATATAAAGTAAGTAAACTACTTCAAGAATAAAAATAAAGAGTATATGTCTCTTTTTGTTAATCTTTGGATACAAGCTATTGATGAGAGGGTACTTTATTTCTGAAACTATAATATGTTATTTCTGATACTATAACGTTTTCTTTCTAAAACATTAATGCTTTATTTCTGAAATTATACGCTAAATCATCTTCAGTTTCTCTCAAATAACTTATAATATATTTATTTATAGTTATTTAGTATTTTAATGAGATTTAAAATGGCAATGTTGCATTATAATTAATTTTAATTTTACCAGACGCACACAGTACCTCCAGAAAATGCTTTTTCTATACTGCACATATTAAGCGCTATTTTAAATGCAGTTTATTGCAATTTTGAATGCAGTTCATTGCAATTTTAAATGCACAGTTTACACGCAGTTAACTGCAATTTCGAATGTAGTTTATTGCAATTTTAAAAGCAGTTTGTTGCAATTTTAAATGCACATTTCAAACAGAGTTAATTAAAATTTTAAATGGACATTTCACATGCAGTTAATTGCATTTTAAATACAGATTTTCATTACTTGTATCAATTACCTCTATTTTTGTACAGTTAATCTTGCAGAAAACTTCACTAACATTGAAACTTTAAAGATACTACATTACAACCACCTTAAATAAAATTTGTAAAATGTCTTACCTAACGTAACAAATCACTCTTGAGACATGTAACAACCTTCATAAGACTGCAAAATTGAAAGGAATTTCTTTATTAAATCACTTTGTACATGGCTCATTTATAAATTAATCATTGCTTTTTGATTTTTGCCACGAAATCTCTCGGCCCACTGTGCATCGGAGGAATTGCTGTACGCGTTTATTGACGTTACGAAACATTTAAACGTTATTATTACTCACCACTTTCATTATTATCATCGCTATGATTACAATTCTTCACGTTCATTCAAGTATTATTATCCTAATATCACCGTGTCTTCCCGAAGCGGGGGATCGAGTTAATTACAGCATATCAGTAAGGTATTTAGGATAATTTTTATTGTGGACATTCGAGAGCGTTACGATTAAAATAACGTAAGGTTTTCTTTGTTGAACGAAGAGATTTCTTTGTTGAAAACGTCGATTCTGAAGAGGATATTTATGGGAAATTACGATTTTTACTTCGTTTTGTTAATGCGAATGAATTTTATGCCTGTTTTATCGACTGCGATTGAGCTCTTCCATAAAAAAAATTAACCCTCGTAAAACGGACGTTATTTTGACCCGAAACATACGCAATTACTCGAGGATTTGAATGCTGAAACATGCAGAAAATTTAAGATATCTTTTAACGAGCGCATATATTTTTTGCATGATGTTTACAAATTTGTGTATTTTGCATATTTTATTTCTGTAGCTGGGTCAAGAGCCATAATCTTGCGAGGGTAGTACTTCCTTTTTTCATCGAGTATTTTAGTTGTATGCAGTACAATTTTATGAAATAATGTTAGTTCATTTATTGTTAACGTAAAATTCGAATTTACCGTATTTTCCTTCTAATTGCACACTTACGAAGTCTGAACGTTTCTGAATGTAGTTTTTCTTGCATCAAGAATTGCATTTATACCAAATATTACGCAATTTTGTTATTCAGTAAATCGTCTCGTTTATAAACCGTTTCGTTTACCGTTGTTAAAGTTTGATACAATCATTGAGTTATAGTACGACTCTTTTTACGTGTTTTTAAAAAGTAATCATAGTTACCAATACTGCCCACAATATATCGAAGCGAAATTTATATAAATATTTATCGTTTCGTATTTTGAATTTTGTATTTGAAAAAAAAAGATTTTTTAAATGAATTATTCGCTAGTTGAAAAGAGTTTTCAACCTCTTTCAGTGACATAATTTTATACAACGTTGTTTTCATACAAATAGATTTTCTTGTTTGTATTATCTAATTGCATATGTTTAATTAAAGACACAATTATATGAGACTCATAACAGATATTAAATCATTTCTAATATTTTATTTACTTTTGTATAAACATTTAGTTATTAAGACATCGATTTATTGTTTTTCTTTAAATTGTCTTCCTTTTTGCATGCGTTTCAAATCTTTATATGTGTATCTTCGTGCAAAAATTTTCACAGATAGAAGTAATAAATATTCTTTCGGTGTTGAAGTTTGAAAGCACAGTCCTTTATTTTACGTGACAATACTTGTACAATATTTATATTGCGTGTAGGAGAATTTAAAGGATCACAACCGATATTGTATTAATAATATTTATGCTAAGTATTTCGATTTGTATATTCCTTCGGACAATCCTGTTAAGAACGGTTAATCGAAATTTTATTTCGTTACTAACGGGGAAAGGAAAAAAATGTTGCACTCGACTAAAGAATTCTAATGTTTACTGTAAGGAAAATGTTGCTGGTATAGTTTACGAAAGTGTAACTGGTTTTCACAATTGCGTTAACAATCAGAGCTCGAGATTTGTTAGGATTTCTTGTTTCTAAAATTTTAACGACATTCGTACAAAAAGAGAACAACGGAGATGCGCAAAAGCTTCACGAACGAAACTATAATGTGATGTATCGTACGAATATATTGAAGAACACAATTTTCAGCGTATAAAACGAGGTAAATTTTGCGTATTTGTAAGAGTACCTGTGTGTGACTGAAAATACGAGTATACAAACATTTTTTACGTACAAAGTGAATTATATTATATTTGATTACCGTTGACTTTCCGTAAATATTATATTAGTCATCATTGTTTGTTTTACCAGAAATAAAATTTAAGATCTTCCCTAAATTATACGTGTCTTCTTAAGTATAAATAATTTACTTGTAACGTAATGTAACGATTTTTGAAAATGAACGTTATTAACAGATATGTTGTGTATAGAGTTTCTGTTTACGAACATATTTATATTTAAATAACACTTATAACCAATATTTTAAGATTATTGGACTATAGTATCTATTTACAAATATTGTTACTTGGAGATGAAATTGTAGAAATCCTGAAGTTAATAAAACATTATATAAATACCCTGTGTTTAAAAATATTGTTCCTATTGATGAACAATAGAAAATATAAATATATTAAAAATATAGAAGATATCTTGAAAGAGAAAATAACAGAGATGTATACAATAAATGTGATTAATATATAATCAGTAAGTAAAATGAATGAAAAGTAAAATATGTATCATGTTAAAAATTATTGCAAGTGAAAATAGTGGAATATATTTAAAAATGACCATATAAACATTATATACATATACCACACTAAATTTGCTTTTTAATAATTTATTAAGGAATTGTTTTCCGTAACTATTTTGATCAACACTTGATAAAGAAACATGGTAATAAACTCAAATCGTTACCGTTTAGCGCTGCTAGTGAACTCTGCTCATAAATTTACTTCTTTCATGTAAACAGTTTAATAGAATAGTAAACTACTTATATGTATACAATTTTAATATTAGTAAAGATATATATACATGTGTAAATTTGTTATATGTACAATCTTTTAGTTTTGTCACAAGTCTCGAAGTTCTAATTTATCATTTACCATTTCCCTATAGCACTTTACCATATTCACTGAAGCTATTATCCAAAGATCTTACTATTTTTGTACCAGTGTTAATGGATGGAATTAAAATCAAATGTGCAGCAAACAGCGAAAAGAAAATTTGAAGTGTAGTCAAGAGCAAATGCAAAATTTCAAAGAAAAATAACATCTAGGGTAAGAAATTGTCTGAATTTATAATTTGGTGTATATTATAGTCAATTAAGCCAATAAAATTAATATTAATTGAATTTTTTTAAATGGAACATGTGGCGCCATCTCTCCGGCGAACAGGGTGAACTACACACTTTTGAAACTGTAGTTTGATTAGTTCTCATGTTCTACCGCTAGATGGCGGTTCATAAGACTTTCTGTCGGTAAAGTCAATCTCTATTTTATATATGTAGATAAAATCAATTTATAATTAATTTTACAACTTCATATTAAAATTGTATCATATCTTCATATCTTTTGTTGCAAAATCTGATATTCTTTTTGTAAATAGTGAGTTAGAAACGAGTAGTCATTGTGTAATTATTACAAAAATATTTGTTATAAAAACTTTTCCATTAATTTAATAATTTGTAATTAGAAGTAAAAATTTTAAAGTTTGTGTGAATTAAAAGTAAATTTAATCGATTTAAATTGTAAACAAAAAGTATTGAAAATAAAATTGTTAATTAAGAATACACGCCACAGAAATGTGGTGATCATCAAAGCCGTAGGTTAAGAAGAATTCCGTGATCAAAGCCGGCGGTCAAGAAAAGTTCTATTTGCAATTATGAACAAATGATCAATGTTTAAAGCAACTGTTGTTTTATCGTATTCAATTTTATTTTAATAAAAAATCGTTTTCTATTCATTCTATAATTAAACCTTAAATCAAGAATATGTATTTAAATTAAACTCAGAATCAATTTCAATAAAATCAGTTATATTTGTGAAGCTATTAATTATTTGATTATAAGATATAGGAAAACAATTCCTATAGAAACCCTTCAGATAATTAGGATTAGTCTAAAAATGGTTCAAAATCGATAATAGTTTGATAAAGACGAGACATTTCGAAGTTAATTATGCTAATAAAATCAAATATGTATATTGAATTGAATTGGAAAAAAGAAGATACATATGTCGCCATCTAGCGGTAGAAGATGGGAACTAATTAAAGTAGAGTTTCAAAAGTGTGTAGTTCACCCTGTTCGCCGGAGAGATGGCGCCACTTGTTTTAGTTTCGAAAAAATTCAATTAATACTGATTTTTTTGGCTTAATTGACTATAATATTCACCAAATTACATTGCAGAGCAAGAATAATTTATTTCAGAAAGCTTTTGATTTTATCGAGCTGTTCATTTTAAACTATTCAAAGGGGGGAAACTTCGAAATACCGACAGGTTATGATTCTGGCCAAATTCTGCAAACAAGCTCCTTTTTGGAAAGGAAACATTTGTAAGAACGGTTGTTGGCGACTCAAACGAAACTTTGTTACCATTCCAATGTTATTCCCTATATTACCGACGAAACACAGTATAGTATGCGAATTGTTCGGACAATGAGTACATAATATTCATCTTCAGAACCACGGAATATATTGCAAGCAACATTTTCATGTTGACAGTATATGCATTAACAGTATTCAGCATAGCCATCCTCCAAAAACTACACCGAACCTATTCAGACAGTGTTTCTGTTTAGATAGCATATACATTAATAATATTCAATAAAACAACATGATACTTCATATATTTGTTACATAAATCAATTCCATAGAGCATTTCACATGAAAAAGTATCACGATATGATATTAAACGAATGAATAGATTGTGAAGCATTTTCTTAGCCAGAGCGGAGGAACTACGTAGAAACTTCACCTATTATTGACCGCTCGATAAGTAGCCGCTTCTTAAAAATTTCATCGTTAGAGTCCAATTCAGCTGTTTATCTGACGACCCCTATAGTCATAACCTGAACTTCTTGATAAAATATCAGTACAACTATTATTCTTCGCTATTCAAAGCTAACAAGGAAGTATACGTTTTATATTTCAAGGAAAGAAAGAATGACTAATCTTCCGAAAACCTCCATGCTTGAAATTGGCTAAAATTTGGGGAATGGGTTTCTTTTTAATCAAAATAATGATTGCGAGAAGGATTTTTGGTGTCTTGAGAAAAAATTTGTTATCATTTGGGTGTCACTCCCTATTTTATCGGCGTAGTATTTGCATCTACTGCTCTCTACGCTTTCTACAATGAACACCCCAACAGTTAACCTAACCTAACCTAATTATACATATAGTACTACTCTTGATACATTAATACCTTTTAAAGAGAATTGATAATAGCAGATTTCATAGCATCAGAATCGTCTTTAAATCTGCCTCAAGTATTCCTGCCGGTAATAATTGCGTCGGTAAAGTAGAGAGTGACACCCAAATGATACAAAATTTTTTCTCGAGTCGCCAAAAATCCTTCTCGGATGCATCATTGTTATTAAAAAGAAACCCATTCCGAAAATTTCAGCCAATTTGGAGCATGGAGGTTTTCGGAAGTACAGCCGAAAGAATAATACATTAAAACCCATAACACTAACGAAAGGTTAAAACATTCGACATTTTTACTTGTTCTTATAAGTTTAAATAATTGACGATAAGATTCATAAAGAAAATATACAAAATTACATCATTTATATACAAGATTTATATGTTTATGAAATCTCTAAAAATCAGGTTTTAAATTCAGCTTAATATTTAAGCTTAATTTATGTTTAATATTCATGCTTAATATTTATGTTTAATATTTAAGCTTAATATATAAGCTTAATATTTAATATTTACGTCTACCCATAAATTTTATTTTGCACAATTTATCTCTTACATACTACAAATTTGTATTTCAGTTTCCTACTGAGTCATTGAAAATATGAGAGGATTTATGCAAAGCACTATTATCACGTTCTTTCTGATTGTACTATGATTACTGCGACACCCTATACATTTACCGAGGGTAACGTCACTACAGAAAATATCGATAACATGTTTCTGTTGCCATTATCGTATCAACCGCCGATAAAACAGTTTCCTAACGTAACATACATCTCAAACTTTGTATTTTTGTCTGCTGGTGGTTTAAGAACAGTCAAAGTCGGCCATTGACGTGACGCCACGGTTGTTATTAAGGCGCAATTCTTTAAATATTGATTGAAAGTAGGTTGGAGTCGGTGGGTGGAAACTCAAGAAAGATGAAGGGAAGGGAAACGAAGGTGGAGGTTAGACGAACGAAGGAGATGAGATGAGAAGGAAGATGGAGAAGGGAAGAGATCGTCTATTATATATGATGGGCGCGGTCGCTTCCTATGGATTTTTTCTCCTATTATAAATGCAGTTCATTTCGCGAATCAATTTTTAATTGTCGACCTTTTCAAACAATTCACAATAGGGTATATATTTCTTTGCCATGCGGTTCTGAAACTGAACATTTTTGCTAGTTCAATCGAATTTTATGCGTGCTTTATAAAAAAGCATCTAAAAAATTTTATAGATTTCGCTTATCGTTGTAGAACGTTTGACACGTGTTAATTGTACCATTGTTAATATTAGTATTTGGATATTCCACCATTTTCAGAATTTACTGCTTTGTCGAATGTTAGCATATTTATTCTTTAAAAATTATATTTATTAATGTATTTGTATGAAAAATTATTTACTATAACAAAAATGGTAATTTCAATAACCATAATAAATTAGTAATCGTGAGATATTGTATTTATTGTAAACTAATAAACATAGACATTGCATATTAATAAATGCATGTATTAAAATTGTTGAAATGCATTAACAGCTATTATTCATGATGATATCATGACGCACTCATGACGCACATTATAATTCAAATGTGACTAATCCAAATTGAATTTGCAATTTAAATTAATAAAATATCTAACAATTCAATTTTTCTTATTTATTTTAATATTGCAGCAATAATTAGTTCACACTGATGCAACAACCACAAAAATTAATAGGTTGAGAGCTTAATTTTCAATATAAGTTATTTATTTAATCAACCAAATAGGTGTTCTAATTGTTATTTTCAAGATATAAAAATTCTCAAATATTTTCAAATACAATTTTCACAAAAACGAAGTCAAATGTGAAAAAATTTTATATTTTCCCTTTTAGTTACTTTTGCATACACAATAATTGTGCGGTTATTTACACTTTAACTTTTGGGATATTCTGCACATTTTCGTACAATTAATAATTCTACCTTATAAATAATAATTAATAATTTCCTACTTCACTCTGTAAGTTTGTCGTGTTTATGTTCGAAACGCAGCATTGAAGTTGCCAAGCTTGCACAGTCGAAGCTTCAGTAGGTAGCAAATTATTGTACTCGAAAGGTTTATATTTTAAAACTTTAATTTTTACACATATTATAATTCATTTTTAAACATATCTGTGAACAAATTTTAATTGATGGTACAAAACAAATACTTGTATTATAATTTATAATTTATTATTTCAACAATATCATATAATATATTATATACGATATACTACAACGTAATACAATATACTATCATATTACTACTTTATAAAATACTATAATACACCATAATATAAGAGATATTTTTATTGTAATGTTTCTATATGTTATTTTGTATAGTATGATATGTTATACAAATGTATTATAATACAATATACGATAACGAATATTGAATATTGTATATCATAAAATATACTCTAATGTATAATGTATATTACATCTTTAATTGTATATTTTATTACAACATACTATTTTCTAACAAAAATACATATAACTAAAAGTAAAATTTGAGTACTTAAACATAAGGTAAACACTATATTACTACAAGAAAATACAATTATTTAATATTTCACCTAAATACATAATTCAACACCTACCTACTTTCAAATCGAAGTCAAGGTTTTCGTTCAACCCCTAACGGAGTATTATAGAATACTTAACATAATCTTATATTCATACCTGCATTTAATTTTAGAAATAAAATTTATGTGTTAACATATTATTCATATGTCATACTGTAATTTATCAGTACTTATGAAGCATCAATACCAAGTAACTTATTAAATATCAATAATGTTGTTGACACTTTGTAGCAGTTGAAAATTTTATTAGAAAATATTTTTATTTTTAACAAATCTTATCAAGTATTTCATAAGTTGAAAATTGTATTTGGTAGTACTTTTATAACGTTTATATAATATTTATTATTTACAATTCTACGTAGTTAATATGAGTACTTCCAATGAGGTAACTAAAATTCTTAATAATATTCATTCGAAAATTTAAGCGTCATGAGTAGCAGTCAAAGTGTTAAATTAATTAGTCACGTCAGTTGCATATTTTCAAAAAGAAATCTTTCGAGTACAATAATTTCTCCATCCACTGTACATTTTCAAAGGCGTTCGGTATATCGCTTGGCTTTTGTTTTGCCTTTAGCGGGACCGTCACTGCCATCAGTACCACCCTTGCAGAATTTTCCTTCCTTGTCAAGCTGTAAACTCCCCCCGACTTTCGCACTACCCGTTTCGGCCACACTCTTTTTTAGCGACCTCCATCCCCCGGAGGGAGTGAGAAAACGAATCAGTGAGTCCTATGGATTTTTTTTCCGTACCGCGAGTTCACCCCCTGTCGGTGCTTACCCCCGTCGTCCCCTGTCCGGACCGGTCCACGATGTTTTAAGGGCTCGAGCAACCCCTGGAAGGCTCTAAAAAATTCAACCCCCAATTTGCAGGGTTAGCGGTCTGTTTAATTGCGATATCCACTACCTTCTTGCGATTCATCTTATTTTTTTGCTTTACCTGTCTGTCTCTCTCCCTCTCGGTCTCTTTCTTTGTTACACTTTCTACAGTGTTCATTCTCGCTGCGGCTTTTTATTCCTGTCTGTCGTGATTTTCGAGGCGTCGAGGTGGCTCATAAGGGCTCGTTGCTCGTTAATCTTCCGGCAGTCCTTTTTTTCTTACCACGGCACCGTGGCTGTTCGGGAATAATAATGAGACTAATCCGTCCGACACACCCTGTACATTAATTCCTTGCACGGAACATTTCTCGAACGGACCACTTGAAAGTCTTACCGATACGAATTGTGTTTCTTATGGAGCTACCTCGCGACAAGGGGTAGCCATTAATACAATTGCTTCTTCGAATGTGTTTACACTCGTCAAGTACCTTGGAACAGGTACCTATCATTGATACTGACTTTTTTTGTGAATTAAACGTCTTCGCTGATATTTGCTAGGTGATGCTAGTTTGCGATTATTTACTGGTTTGTTATACTTTTTATTATTTTAACGTGAGTGGTTGTTAATGTACACATTTCTACTTTTATTTGTGTAGGTTTATACTTTTGTATGTACGAATTTATAGTTTTATACATGTATAAATTTATGTTTTCAATTTACATGTCAAACAGAAATATTAAAAAATAGAGTTGCACTTTTAAAAGTGGTCTATTAATTACAAATACACTAAACATATTAGACATTAAATTAAATATATTATGGATAGTGAGAATTATTTATAAAAAAATAAAGGGAGAATAAATGAATGCAAATTATATTTCAATATTTGTTGAAAATCATACTAGTAATATTTACTAAAAATTTTGAGAAAAAAGTCAGTTTCATAGTTCAATAGAAACTGCATTTCCAATTATTTATAATAAAATTATTAATATTACTGATTGAACCATTATAACAGTATTATTATTATTTTTTAAAGTTTATATTAAATTAAATTTTTACAACATGATAATAAATTATTACATTATTTCAAACATATTTTCTATTAAACTTGAATTTACATAAAATTATAATTTAATTTACAGATTATTCCATAAATTAATATTTTGTCAAATTCATTATTTTCAACAGTAATAAATACGCAAATATCAAAATTAATCTGTGAATATATTAATTATATTTTCACACAAAATATTACCGTAATAAAACACGATATCGTTTGACACTAAAAGGGTAAATATTAAAAAACAATATACATCTAATAAAAATACTCGAAACAAACGACATTCATTGTGCCTGCCCATTAACCCCAACGAACATACTAACGCATGAACCTAATCTCAGCGAACCACCCCTTTCGATGCGCTGTGGGATACCGTGCACCCGTGTAACCAGTCTAATTGCGATATCGCCTTTTTTTGCATATCGTTTTTTTCCTTCCGACCCGTTCCTCATCCACGGTTTTTTGCCTGTTATTTTCCTGCCACCCGTAATTATGTGGGCGCGGTGGACCAAACAAGGGAAGGAGCTGCTCTACGCCACGGTGGCAAAGAAAAAAGTCGTTTTGCATATTTAAATCCCGGCGTAGAGGGAGCAGGACGGCGAATTAGATCGGAACGAATAAAGCGAGAAAGCAAAAGGGGTTGCAGGAGTTATCCATCGGGAGCAAAAGAGAAAAAAAGGAGCGGCGTAAAGGCGCGTGCGCCACGACAATGGGCTGTGTTTGCACACCCGAAAATTGGCCGGCACAGAAAAACAGGCGGCTGTCTCTCCGCATGAGACGAAGAAAAAAAAACGTTACCCGATGCAGGAATACAGGGTGAACGGCTAATCGAAGGACACCCGTTAAATATCTTCAACCCCGGTGTGCTAAAGGGTTTCTTCGATTTCAACGAAATAATTAGCACGCGGTGATTTATGACATCTGTGATACAGGTTGTTGTAAACGAGTAGCATAATTTATTACTAGTGTTGGGGTTTATAGGCATTTAGGAAACGGCTATTAATTATGGGTTATTCGGTCTCACAGGGTTTTAGTATTTCAGAAATTTGCACCCCTTAATTTTTATTACTTACTCTATTTTCAATCAAATGTGTTGTAAGTGTGGAGACAAATACATTTTCCATTTATTATATAAAATATATTCAACCTATTTATCTGAATTATTTATAAGATCCAAGAGAAATGTGATGTTGAACTCGACATAGGAGTGTAGAGGTTAAAAATTTAATTTGTGAACTTTAATTGGAAATATAACATTTTTCCAATTTGAAAGGTAACTTACAAGAAGAAAGAAGTTTCAATTTTTACAATCTTTAACTAGTGTCTGCAACCCCTCGTTCCATCACATTAATTAAATCAGCGTCGAAAACCTGATAACTTCATTTAAAATTACTACCCTTAATAGTCCTATATTTATCCCCGATATTTAAATCAATTTACCTTACTCCAAAACTATTGAAAATTACAACCCCAAATATAAAGGTTATATTAAATTTTGGCAAGGAAAATTGATATCTGAAGATAAGAATCTTTTCTAAGTGTGCTTAAAAATTAATCATGGCTGAAAACAATCGAGTATCTCATTTCATCAAGGTAGCCTGATACAATCGAGCATCGACGTTCCATTTCTGATACGTGGACGTAGCCGAGCATCGATCGTTGGGATTAGTCGGATCCAATTTTCTGCGGACGATAAATTAGAATTTATGAAATGAACGTGGAAGGCAACGCGAGTCCTTCGAGGGTGAAACCTTACGAGGGAGGTCCATTCCTTTCCTTGGAAACTCATGACGAGCCTCCACGTTCCCGTGTAAAAAAAAAGCGCCCCTTGCATACTCCCCCATAGACCGGAACTAATAGTTTTTCCGCCTTTTTTTCACACGGTGCCCCATGGTGTTTGACAGAACCTCGTCGTTTTGATCATGATAATTGTTCGTTTCCATAAGATACCATCGTTTTCAACAATATTTTATTTCTACCATTTTATTCCAGATTTATTAGATTTAAATGCAATTTAGCTGTTTATTTTGCAAGAGGATATTTTTGAAAAAAATGAAGATAATCATAACAATAAATAAAAACAATATTGTATTTCTACCATTGTTTTTGTGGTTTGATAGATCCTTCAGATTTATTTATTTATTTATTTTGCAAGAGAAGTCCATTTAAAATAAAAATGAAGATAATCATAACAATAGATAGAACGTAATTTTTATTTGTAAGCAGAGTATAGTGAAAGTAATTTTGATTCTATAATATTTGGGGGATGGTTTGGGTGATTTACTGTATTGGAAAGATGTTTAGTTTGAAAGTGGTGCGAATTTTAGGTGGAAATTATTTTTTACCGAATATTTTACGGTATTTATCTCCGGTAAATTTTAGTAATACAATACTGTTAAAAACTAAAATTGTATAATATTGCTATTATCACTTTGCAAGTTCCAGTTCAGTTTCTAATAAATATTCGACAATGTCGACACGGTTCTTGTTTTAGTATCGGTGCAACCCCTTAACAATTCACTGTTATTTCAAACTAATTACAAATTGTTTATTTTATTAAAAAAGAATATGGTTCAGAATGATTAATATCTTGTCGGGTAGCCATTTTCTTTATCACATATTGAAAATATTATTATATAAAAGATATTAAATTATCGATTGTTAAATGGACGTAAAGATATTTAAATTTTTAATAGCAGTAAATTATGTATTACATACTCCACATGTGTTTATACCATACCTAGAATATAAATTATAGTATGTTCGTGTTTTTCATTTTCTCTTTATATTTACATAATGCTATACCAATAAATTACATAGTATTGTACCTTAAAATTTAACAAAATTTGTAACTACTTCGAATTACTAATAAATTATTAAAGTCAATGTTGTATAAATATATAGAAATTTATAAATTTATACATGAATCGAATATTTAAAAAGTAATAGCTAAAATAGCTGTGTGATTATTGGCACTTCGTAAGTTAGAAAATTTGGTGGTCAACAAAATATGCCGAACCGTTCGATAGGTATTGGGGTTCGACAGATGTTTCCCATTTTTTTCATACTCCTTCCTCTGTCGATGGAACACCGTTATTTTCGCAAAAAAATTTCCCGAAACCGATCGACTGCTTTTTTACACACACATCATTAGATTACCTTTCCACGCACGAACGACTCATTGAACCAAATGTTTCTGTTCACTGCATTTGCCCTTCACAAAATATTAATAATACATTTCTTGCATTCTGTAGTCGAAAATTTTATCCATCTCGCAATCTGTGCAATGTTTTCTATTTTCATCTCCTTCGCATTTTTCTTCACACATTTTTAATTTAATAATTGTTAAATAATTTTTTAGTAAGGATTTTGATATTTTTTTCAACTAAAATTCCAATGAAATTTAAATTGGAGGAGGAAGATGATATTTATACATTTGTTGAAAGCTTTATTATTTTCATTGCAATATTAAAAATAAAATATTAAATATTAAAAATAAAAACAGACTACAAAGTTTGAATGAAGGAACAGTAGAATACGAAGATGTATTTATAAAATTTTTACAAACTTGTTGAAAATTGTATTGCTTTCATCACAATATTAAAAATAAAAACAGACTATAACATTTGAATAAAGGAACAGTAGGATACAAAGATGTAATGTTTAAAAAGATGACAATTACATATAATATAACATCGATTTACGTGTTCGCTACTCGAAATATGGGTAGAATTAAGAGTACTCAACACGTATGATCACAAATGGGATTACCGTGGTCACTAATTTTTTCGGTAGAAGATTATATGGATGCTGGTCATTTTCTGGCACGTAGTTCGTGT
The DNA here is from genome assembly GCA_945859555.1 of Megachile ligniseca. Taxonomy (NCBI): domain Eukaryota; kingdom Metazoa; phylum Arthropoda; class Insecta; order Hymenoptera; family Megachilidae; genus Megachile; species Megachile ligniseca. The sequence goes on from OX243792.1 coordinate 7,891,427, forward strand.
AATCCTACGGTGATACACTCGGATATAGGAGTTTTTCCCGAAGAAAAAAATCATGAAAATCCCGTAATCCCGAATGGACAGGAATAACGAGTGTTTGATGACGACCAGACCGAGGCTTCGTGAAACCATCCAGCGGTTCGTAAATTCTGAGGGGTAGTAACGTGAGAATAAAAAAACCTGGGGCACGCGCTTCTAGGGGTACCGTTTCATACCCCACAATCATAGAAAAGAACAAGAACTCGAATTCATGTTCAGAAAAAACTCCTTAACTCACTGTCTATACTTTAAAAAAGTATATTTAACTTAATATGCTTAACATATTCATTTACTATTCGCGTTTCAATTCATATTTTTAATATTTTTATTTTTATAGAAATAGATTTGGATTTTTAGTAATATTCATTGTATAATTATTTAAATAGTAATAATAAGGGTAGCACTAAGGGCAGTAATAATAAGGGTAATAATTTTGCAGGTGTTTGTTATAGCATAATAGAATATTTTAGATGAAATTGTGCTTTGAGCAGGAAATGAATTGTAAAAATGAAACTATTTTTACTTTTTAGTAAAAAGATGAGGTCATTCTAAGGTTTTTAAGTAGAGTTGTAAAATATTTAATAGTATGATAATTATTATTAAAACTGATAATTTTGCTGATGATACATTTTATTTAGATTTTTATTTAGATATAATTTCAATGATCATAATATTGATTTATTTAATCAGAATTATGTGACTTATCTTAATTCTACCTTACATAATTTTTCAACTTCCAAAACAATAATAATAAATAAAAATTTTTCATATCAGAAATTTATTAAAAACAAATGATTATAAAATATTTGCCACACAGTGTGAATGTGAAACAGAAAATTGTAATTACAAAACAAAAGAAACTTTTTGAATAATTTCAGCAATAATAAAATACATAGTTAATTTATGTCAGACAAGACCAAACTGGTCAAATGACCGATTTACAAGTTCCTTATTTTAAATTACAAAATTTGAAAATTTTCTTGAAACTTTGATAAACTTTCTTGAAATATTAATTTTTATACTGAATTATATTTCTTCGTTTGCTCTTATTCTTCGCTACTTTTTGCTCTTTGCTCATTAATTTTTCTACAACATTTTTAATTTCAAAACACGTGTGCATCAGTAGGATCAGTGTTATATTAATTAATTATTTCACCACATTCCATAACCGATAAAGCAAAATTTGTAGCGTGATTAAATAATTTTATCGGTTACCACGACGCTTCGTGGAGGTCGAAAAATTTCGTGAACATCTCGAACCCCTCGCTATCCAGGTTAGGTAGGTGAGTGACCCCCTTCGGTTTTTATACAAGGGTTTTCCTGAGGGGGGAGCGTTTTTTATTTCAGAGGTACCCGTGCCTGGGGTGGAGATCTTTTTTTATAGACCAGCATCTGTACCGTAGCTAGGAAAGCAAAATTTTTCAGTCAGCCAGTCACTCACCTGGCTCACTTCGGTGCAGCGAGTGTTTGGAAAATTTCTTCCTAGTTTTGCTCTTCCTTTTTTACATAAACAATACTTACACCGGTTCGTATCGTAAACGTAACGTTTATCCTTTACAGCTTACGTAAACGTAGTTGTTTAGTGTGTACAATGTTGTGGAACGAAATTCCTGATAAACAGTGTGATGGAAAGTTATCGTTGCAATGGTGAGTACGTTTTGAAAATTATTTTATTTTCTTTATTTATTGCTATTTTGTATACCTTTCTTTTCTGTAGTTTCTATAGGGATTCGTATGAATATATTAATAGGTAGAACTGACATATATGTAACATAAATGTACAAAATATATTTACACGTAATGTACATGTACTAACATATATTAATGTATATGTCTTTTTATTGCCATAGTACAAAATACTTTTGGTGCGATAATATAACAAATTTTTATTTATTAAAATCATGTTTGAGAGTACATTAACACTAATCTTACTGTCATATAATGCACGTTTAATTTCATATAGTAAATTAAATTACAAGATATATAAATCAAGGAAAAAATGTTCATTATTCATTCTTGTAAACATCAACAGATGTTTGAAGAAAATTATGTGAATTCTGTGATTCAAGATAAGAAACCTAAGACGTAATTTTTATGGCTATGGAGGTTCTAGTGTTAATATAGAGGGTGTGCTAATAAAGTGTGTACCTGAAAACGTATGACTTAATAGTAAATTTCGAATAGATTGCTTTAAAAATATTAAGATTATTAAAATTCATCATCTTTATTCATTTTCATAAGTCTTTTATCAATATGCATAGTAATGTAACAATATAATTCTAAAAAATTTATTTATTTTTTGCTACATTGCTACATTATTTTATATTATTATATTATTTTACAACATGTATTATTATATTGTTATACTATTTTTTAATAGAGTATCATTATACTATATTATAACATATTACATGAATATTTTATTTTATAATAATTTTTACATATTTGAGCATTGACAGATAAAAAGATGAAGAACTTTTGATTAAAAAACGCCTATCCATAAACATGTATTTTCCGTATACTAAAAATTGGATAGCATTCCAATAATAATATGAAGAATGTTCGCCACGAGCGCGCAATTTCCATATTCATCAGAGGCGCTGAAACGAAGTGAAAAATTTGGCCGGGAAAAGCCAGAGATTCGACTCGGCTTCCTTGCCCTCCGTCATTCTACGTCTTCCATTAAAAAGAAAATGCTTTTTCTTCTCCCCACGTTCCCCCGAGATTAAAACATTCGTGAACGAGTCGTGAACTCGTTTGTCGTTTATACTCTCGCCCCACGTCGATTTTCCGTTCTCCTCTCTCTCGCTGTCCGGCTCTTTCGCGAACACATCTCTCCCGTGACAAGATGAGTCGGATAACGAAGCGCCCTCGTCATGGAACTAATTTTCTGTAATTTCTCAAAATAAAAAGAGATAGAGAAAGAGGAAACGGCTATCGTGGACGTTAGCCCTGCGATACTCATCCCCTCGATACGATCTCAAAGACTTGCTGGCATGTCGACGTGGCCTCCACGAAGAGAACGATGGAAAAGAGAAAGAAAAGTAAACACGACGAAGAAAAGGGTGGCAAAGAGGGGCGGTGTGACGGCGTGGGGGTGGAGGAGGGTGCAGGAGGCGAGAGAAAAGAAAAATAATCTCTTATATACGACGCCCACGGTGTAATGGAGGGTATTTCGCGCTGCAAAACACCCGAGCCACCCCCGAGCCAAGCCTCTCTCTCGCGCTGCTCATTCCTGGCCATGCCACGACGTTGAAAATATTATTTATCTCCTGCGAGCAACGAGCGAAAACGCTGAAGAAGATCTAGCTGAAAATAGGACGAGAGAATAACGGCGAGGGGCGCAGGATGAAACATGTATAGCTACATGCTTGATCTGTTCATGTGATGTCGAAGGAAATGCAATTTTCGAACAATTCTTATGGCTCAGTTCAATTTTTTATTGTAACTGATAATTATATTACGGATGGGTTTCTGGAAACAGTTTCTACTCTTGAATATTTTGCAACCGTTTTTTGGTGATGTCGATGAGAATTTTCTGCTAATCCCTGTTGCTTCATGAATACAATTTTTTGTCGTAAACTGTAATTATTAGGGGTGGGTCTCGAAACCCCTGAAAACACAGTTTCCAATTTTGAGAATTTTGGAACTGTGCACTTTTTTTGAGACGTTTATGGGAATTTTCTGCTAATACCTGTACCTTCATGAGTGCAATTTTTTATTGCAAATGGTAATTATTAGGGGTGGGTCTCGAAACCCCTGAAAACACAGTTTCCAATTTTGAGAAATTTAAAACTGTGCATTCTTTTGAGACGTTTATGGGAATTTTCTGCTAATACCTGTACCTTCATGAGTGCAATTTTTGACTGCAAATGGTAATTATTAGGGGTGCATCTCCTGAAACCCCGGGAAACACAAAGTTTCCAGTTTTGAGAATTCGAAACTCTGCATTTCGCTTGTGATTCGAAACTCTGCACTTTTTTTGTGATTCGAAACTCTTGGAACTCGGGTAAGAAGAAAAATCAATGAACCAAGAATCTTGAGAATATTTGATTCATGTATTGTCGTGCAATTGAAATATTTAGTGCGTGATGTGTCGCGAATGTTCGGTGATTAGTTTTCGTTCTTGAGAATATAAGATCACCCGAACGTGATCATAGAACTGAAAAGCGGTTATAAAATAAGATATTCCGTTTGGCAAACAAAATTACTGCCCCGAATTTCAAGAGTTTCGAGTTTTTTGAGTTCTGAAATTTTATGAAGGTTTCGTGGTTTGAGGACTTAAAAGTACGGTTCGAATTTATTCTTAATTATGTTAGTTTTGTAGAACAAATTTTTTAATAAATTACGTATAAAAATTATGATATTATTTATTATTGACCGGTAACGAGTACATATGCATTTACATATTTATTAATTTATTAAAGTATATTATGAAGTAAACTATTAAAGTATAAAATTATGTAAATTGTCAGTAACATTGTTTATTGTATTGAATGATGTCTCTTGATATTAAACTTCATGAAAGTAAAATGCGTATAAATAAAGCTATCAAAATTTAGATTTGGTCGCTTCTTCTAATTCATTTACAAAAATACCTGGAAAATAATGTATTAAATATACTGCAAAACGTAACAAAATTATAAAAATATACGAAAATTCTTCTAAATGAAAATTTAATCTGTCTTATATGACGCATCATGCAATAAGGGGTGAATGCTTCTTAACAAGAGATTTTTAATTCTATTCAAACCACAATCGATATTCAATTATTCGTTTACTTGAAAAGTAGAAATAAATAAGTTAATACCAAAATTAAGAAAACTTTTTGTGTATCAAAGTATACTTTATTAATAAAATGTACAAAAAGTTGTTGCTTATAATATACGCTTACAGTAACATTGAATAATTCAAATAACATCTCCATATTTTATTAACATTGACTCTTTTTATAAACAAAAAGCAGTTTTTAAAAAAATGGCACTTGTAGCCATTATTCATTCTTCAATTAACCTTGTTACTTAACACCATCAAATCTACCAGAGTGTGTATTAATTTCCTAAAGAAAACGAGTGAACTCACAAAAAGGTTGCAATATGTACGACAGTAACATGTTACTACGCGAAAGTGAAAATGTATGTTTAATTTGTATGGCGCGATGTATCCGCGGTTGCGCGAACACTCGTAGACTATTGATTTTAAAGAAAAACTTATGAAGTATTTTGCTTAAAGTCCTAAATACATAGCTGTTACGAATGGAAAAAGTATGGAAAAGGAGAGAGGGGAAAGCAGATTGTCACGGAGAAATAATAGATCTCAAGCGCGGCACAAAAACTGGAATAACAGACGCAACTTTCAAAGAGATAAATCAAGCGGAATCGTATAACGATAAATAAAAGTAAATAACAGCAGTGATTCATAATTAAAGAGTTGAACAGCCAATCTGGAATAAAAGAAGCAAAACAAAGTAACCAACCAACAAGAAATACCTTAGGTATTTTGTATTTTTGTCGAACTTCTAAACATTGTGCAATGCTAAAGCATCTTCTATAATTGGAAATTAAGCGAATTAATAAACTTTTCAATAACATTAATCATACTAACAATTTTTTGACAACGTTAAAATCATTGAAAATTTTTAACAACGTTATACACTGTTAAACAACGTTAAAAATATATTATTTTAAATTTTTCATGCGACAATCTTCACTTTCATTTTAAGATACGGGGAATGGTATTTTTGAATAATAAACAAATTTCATTACCTATTGTTAAAGTTTGATATAGTTTTTTTAATTTAAATTTACAATTTGTACAATTTACTTGAGGCACTGTTAAAATAAAATTTGTGTTTATTCGAAGACTAGTTTCTATGATGTGCAGAATAATAGCTAAGCGAATTTTGAACATTCTAATTTTTCAAGTATAAAATATAGTTACAATTGTAAGATTAAATTCAATTTTTTGTACTTACAAAGCCTCAATAAAATACATTCTATAACATTGATCTATAACTGTAAATATAGTTGTAGAATTTGCTATCAATTTTCAACCCCTTGCACTCGAAAGATAACACACTCCCTCGGGTTAATACAATAATTTCAAACAGATATTCTTTAACTAAATGCGTTATATTTTCTGTTAAATCTGTTATATTAATTACAAAAGAATTCATGAAAGATTTCAACTAGAAACTTTAGTTACTAGTCGACAAAAGTACTTTCGAGTGTAAAGTTTTAAGATGTCATAAAGCATCCATAATGTGTGCAATTAAGTAAATTCCAAGTCGTAAAAATCTTGAAACCAAGAGGGTAAATATGCACACAATTGTTCCTAGAGCAAGTCCCCAGCGATTCCAAGTATAGCTCGTTTCCGTCTGGAAAGCGCTTTAGATACGTCAGTATCCACCATAGCAATTATCTCAAGGAGCTCCGTTGATTTTGCATTCGCATGAGGAAATACCTGACCCCTCAGACGTAGTTCAAAGAAGGAATAGAGGGAAGAAAGAAAAAGAGGAGGGTGAAGGGAGAGGAAGGAAAGAAAGAAAGGGAATTCTGGAAAAGGATGCACTTTGCTGTGGCGACGGAGTATAAGCGGGTTCCATTTTGTCGTGGGGGGTCCTTAGGCGTCCCCACACTTACCAACACACACTAACGTCCACGATGCACACATTCATTAGGAACGGTCACGCATGCACGCTGCCGTAACACACACCACCGTACACTTTTCTTCTCCCTTTTTCTCCTCCCTTTGCCTCGTTTGGTCCTCGTCGTTTTCACCACTTTGTCCATTCTCTTTCTCCCTCGGCTGTTTCTACGTGTGGACTCCGAGGCTCGTCGGAAGGGATGTTGTACAATGCGCAGACGCAACTCGCGAGATATTGATAAAAATACGCGAAAGTCCATCCCCACCCACACACCCCCAAGCCAGCCCCATCGGAGGGAACCAAGGAGATGTTCTGACGTCGAGGGCCACCCCCATCCTCCCTTCGTCGTCTTCCTGCATCACGACATTAACATAATTATTAATATTTTTCCTATTCACGTATTCCCTTTTTCAGCGTGCTCCGAGATCTCCTTCCTTAACATGCCATCACTCTGCGTCTCTTGTTTGTAACGAACATATTTTATTCAAACAAACGCGGTCGAGAGGGCTGATTCCACTCTATCTCGGAAAACCGGCACTTCAAACTGTCACTGTTTCTGGTAATTTTAGGGTGAACCCGTGCCTAAAATTTTTAGTTCCTTCTTTAACAATTTTATTTCCGTTCTTTTCAGATGTCTGGAAAATTTGTCATGTAGCAATTTAGGAATTTGAAATATTGGAAATTTCGTGATAATTTAGGAATTTCAACCCTTGAAAATATGGACATTTTTTACAGTAGTTGGAAATTTGGGCTTTTGAGAATTTAGAAATTTTGTCATACAGTAATTTGTAAATTTCGAAATTTAAAAAACTAGACTGAGTGTAAAAATTTCTTTGATAATTTTCTAATTTAAAAATTTGCAAATTTGCAAATTCAAAATCTTTACAATTAAAGAATATTGGAAATGATTTCTGTTAATTTTAGATGTCATTATTTCCAATTTTTTCAGTTTAGTGTTTCCTGCATTAGAAATTTTATTTCCGTTGTTTTCAGACCACGTTACCCGATCGTATTATTTATTTCTTGGATTGTTTCTGTCGTTTCACGAGATTGAAAGATGTCATTAATTTTAATGATGTATTCAAAGTTTAGTGAAACATCAGCTTGTTGCAAATGCAATTTAAACTTTTGCAGTGGCAAGTTTAGTAATAATATGTGTTCCTTGTTATGTGGTTTATATTTTCTTCGAAGCGTTTTTTAATACCTTTTCTAAACTTTTTTATATATAATTAAATAGCGCAAATAAAATGGCCTGTAAGTGTCATTTTCTACAAAACTACTTTTGTTAACAAAAACGGTGTTTACACGAAATTATCAGTAAATATAAATGTTGCTGAAATTATTTAAAATTTTCAGAAAGTTTGACATCGTCACTGTATTTAAATTTATTTGAGAAATAAAAAATGAGTACTTGCTGTTATTTACGACGGCAAGGTTCATACTAACGACTTTTATTTTCGAGTTTACAGCAGCTCGATTTGCATATTTATGAGCTAAGTTTCCGTTGCCGAAAGTGTCAAGCGACCTACATTAAATTTATCGATTAAAAATGAACCTTTCATGAGAACGGAGGGAAACGTCTTCGTAGGAGGAGAGGAAGTTAGATGATTAAAAAGTAGTCCAGTAAGGGGAGAAAAACATGTACGTACCTATATATTCTTGTGCAACCAATAGACTTATCACCCTTCTTGATTTTTCGTTAAGTTTTTAAGAAGTATTTTCCTCGAATTTCCCTACCTCTATCGCGGTGAAACACTCGCAGGCCAAGCGGAAACAATGAGATCGCTGCAGGCTTTGCAATTAAAACGTTCTGGTTCAAGTGTTTCCCTTTGAGGATTCCAGGGCATCCCGAAGGAAACCTAGAGGGGGAGGAAAGGTCAGAGAAGGAGGTCGATCAAAGGGGATTATTTCATTAAATCGACTAATCATTCGTATGACCCACCGAAATAGAGGATTCCTGATAAATTGACGTGGGCGAGCATTTAAAAATCAGAGATCGTTCTTTGAAATTTAAATTTACGATCTCAACATGTTTGTTGCATGTTGAAACACTTTAAAAGTCTAGTTTTGTTACTAGTAATTTTTAAAGGTTAACAAGTCTAAATCAAGCTGAAAATATATAACAACGAACACTTACATTTTACTTGTCTATAAATCTAGTTATTTATCTAAAAAATCGATGCTAATACTAATTACCCTAGAAAACTAGATATTTCATGAAATTCGAAATTTTAACTCACGTGGTAAATATAAATAATAAAAATAAAAGCTTGATTGTTTCTATTATAACGACATCGAATAAAATTAACTTATATTTCTGCCAATCAGAAATAGAAGAATAATCTGAATTACAGCAAGTTTCCAGAAACGTCATTATTTTTCTTAAACTAATTGAAATAAATATGGATTTCTTGCATACTCTTGCATGGTACGATGTGTGACATAAAACTTGCATATTATACCAGCCGTACTTTTATTTCCGCTAATTTTTCCGATGTCCCAACAGATTCGAGCAAAATAAATCCACACTCTGTAAACGAGAGTAAAAATAACCGGAATTTTCTAAAACTAATCCCGATTCTGCGAGGGCATAGAAAGGGGTGAGGGTAATAGGAATCGGGCGGGTAGGGGGTGTTCGGGCGAAATTATATTTTTTGTCGTCAGGACACGTTCTCGGCGTCCTGAACACTCGCATCCCGAGGGTATTTAAACACTCCTCGTCCTTCGTTCGCGAAGCAAGACACGGGGGATGGAGAAGGCCGTCCAAGGCGGTTCCTAAGGCAGTAATCCTTCGAGCTCTCACGCATGAGTATTAGTCTCCTCTATAAGACGAACACACGACGAAAGTCGCGATTCCGTACACGCGACAGTGTGGCCACATGCACACACGCACACACCGAAGAAACCGAAAACCGCGATCAAGTAGGATTACTGTGGAGCAATATGCTCCCTCTCTTTCCTTCTTTCCAGCAATTCACCTTTCTACTTCGTTGTTGAAGACACTCCCCAAGTGGACGCGGTTCGACACACGTGTAGATAACACATACGAAATATACAGATACAATCTTCTATCTTTTCGGCAATAGTCGTTATCTGGAATGCCAACCTGAAATGAGAAGTTTGCTCGATGTTTTTGGTGATCCTGCCATTATGCTCTGTTGTTAGACTGATCGCAGGGTGTTGGCAAATAAAGTCATTACCTTTGTTTTATGTATATCATTTGTCGTTATAAGGTCTTTAAGCAAATCGTTCAATAGTAATTTTTTAATGTTATTGGGTGGAAAGAGTTTAGAGGATAGCGGTGGCGCGAAATTCAAATTGTCTTGGAACAATTAATGCGAAGGAAGAAGGAAAATTTTGATAAATGTACATAACAATCTTACAGTTAACAATGAATACTATTAATATATCCCAATTATTCTCTATTTACGACTGAAGCTATAATGAAACATGTAGAACGTGCGTTATTTGGATTATAATTTAATTAAGCATACGTCAGGAAATAATATACGAGTATAATACTATAATAATAGATTTGGTCGCATTAGTTGAGAAAATACACCCTAATGAGAGCCTTTTAACTGTATTGGTAACGCCAATCTTTTGTTCGATACTCTATACCACTAAATGCTGACCAAAGACATTAGCTATCTGCAAGAGGATCTGCCTCCCTTCTGGTTTTTACCCTCTCTTGTTTTTTCGCCTTTCCATCTTTCGTCTTTCCTTTTTTGGCGACTACTCAAGTGTCCTATCTTCTTAACTTCCTTTCGAACCTACTAATGCTTTCCGTATTGGGAGTAATCTTACAGATTAATCGCGATTTATGCTAAAATCGGCACATTGCCCTAATATTACATGTTACATATTATTTGTAGTATATTGTCCTGCTGTTACATGGTAATATACAGTAAAATTTGCTATTTAATTAACACTTATGGTAAAATATCATACTTATGATACGATAATATATACTGCTACTTGAGAATGTAAATAGTTCGTAGCTATCTTTTTAATGAAGGGTGAACGTATGAACTCGACATTTTTAGAATAAACTTGTCCGTATATTTTATTTTTCAAACAATATTGATTTCACAAAAATTACAATTTTTTAAGATTTTTTCTCTTACGCATGGACAAATAAGATTCTTCATGATAACCATAATCACATCTTGTTTATGTGAAATTATCAATACAGTATGTATGTGTATTTACTGTTTTGATTACTATGGGTTTCGTTGTGCAGCTCCAAATATATTTTGTCTTTTATTTCAAATATATTTTGATACTAAGCTAACAACATATAGATACGTAAATGTATATTAAGTTTATCATAAATATTAAACCAAGAAATGAACCGTTTGACCGTATCAATTAAAATTAATTTTCAAGAAAAGCGTCTTAAACTAAGTAATTTAAAATAAAAACTATATGATCGATTTGAAGCAGTGCTAAGTGCGATTGGTTTCCTTCGTCCCCCACAAAACCACCTATCCGGGTTGCGTCATTGTCGCACCGGAATGGCGACATAAACAGCCAGGCGCTTATCCTGTATCTTCAAGTAAGAATTTCGGAACGAGGTATATACCGAACTGTATCGACATCCTCGGGAAGTAACTCGAAATCCAAGAGACGTCAAGCAGTCAGCCTTAAAGCGAGTTAAGGATGGTTACACAGTCACCCCGGTGAGATGCAAGCATAATATTCCCAAGGCGGTTAAAGTAGGTGCCGCGGCGCGATGAGACGACGAGGTGAAACCGGATGAAAAAGGGTGAGAGCCAGAGGGTAGGGGGTGGAGAGAACTCGGTGGAACACTTGGAAGAAGAAGAGCAGAAAGATGAACGATAGGCGGAAGGAGAGGCAGAAGAAAGAAAGCGCGGAGATGGCGTGCGAAGAAAATGAGGGAAAGGGGCGAAACAGGGGGAAAGAGATAGAGTGAGCAAGGAAAGAGTAAAGCGAAGGGGGCGGGGGTGTAATGCGGGTAAAAGTCCGCGAGCCATTTTTCCCCATATAATTATAAGAGAGGGACTGGGCGTTTCCATGGTAACCACACACCACCCTCCACCTCGTACCCCTCCCTCCTCATACACTGTGCACCCCGTTTACTTATATGCCGGAGGACGCGCGTTGGCACATGTGCACGTATGTGCCTGTCTGTGTGTATACCTCTTGATGGAGGTGGTCGTTCGAGGCCCTGTGTCTGTGTAACTGTACACACGCCGCTCTTTCGTTTGCGTATCTACACGTACATACTCGCGAAAGAGATCGGGAAGAAAGAGAGGGAGAAAGAGAATTTGCGCTTATGTGGAACAGCCAGAGAAAGAAACGGAGGGTGGGAGTGAAATTAATGTATTTGTTCTGTGGCCACCCTCGTATGCCGCTGGTAAAGACTCGATCTCGCGAGAAGGTCTGATGGTAAGGATGGCCGAGACAACGGAGCTCGAATCCAGCGTAGAATATCAGCCCGTTATTGCTTTTGTGTGCAAAGGATATTCCTCCCCTTTTACTATTACCTTCCTGTGTTCCTCGATGCCTCTTTGAAACGCGCGCATCCCTGTGTCGCTCGGTGTAGATCACCCTGAATGATGCATACAAGTTAGCATTCCGAAATTTTTCTTCTGTGTACTTTTATACACTTTTGTACAGCGGGACTGAATTTAAATGGCAGTCGGAGAATGTGCTTTTGTTTCGTGTAAATACGATTACTTTGTTTATTTACGAGGTACAGAAATAAATTGTATGTGGGGATTTAACATTTTTTGTAAAACAAGAGAGGTAAAATAAAATTTATATAAATAAAGAGGAAAAGGATGGAGAGAAAAAATACATGTAATGTAATATAAGACATAATATGTGAAAGTTACATGTATGTTATATTCAAATAAGTATTACATGTTTAGTATATTAGGTATTTATACCAGCTGAATGAAATACTACGTAACTGAACACCAAATAAAACTACGTTCATAAAAAGTATATCCACTTCTAGTTTATTAATTACTTGATATAACTTGAACATTTACATAAGGGTGCACTGGACATTTATTTGTAAGTGTTACTGAATGTAGAAATTTAGGAATTCTTAAGTTTGGAATTTCAGAAATTTCAGAATTTTATAAATCTGAAAATTTGCTGATGTAGGGATTTGAGAATATGAAAATCAAAAAGTTTCGAGATTTGGAAATTTGAGAAATTAAGAACGAAAGAATTTTGCTTCGGAGAATTTGAAAATGAAATATCAAATTATTCGAGAATCTGGTGATTTAAAAAACCAGAAATCTGAAAATTAAAAATGTATTTGTGAATATGAGAATGTAGAAATTTGAGAATCTCAGAATTTGGAAATCTAGAAATTTTTGAATAAATGAGAATAAGTAGCACAAGTCAGTAAAGATTTAAATTTATATGTAATTACTTTCTGATATCATTTTCAGGGTTATTTTGAAAATAATTTAAAATATTTATATATTAATCATACACAATTTATGTAGTATTCCACGTGCCATAACCTGATGAAAACAATTTTCTGAGCAACAGAAAAATGTCAAAATGAAAAGATTTCAAGTGAAAGATCTAGTTGGCCATTTATCAAAATTCACTCTTTTGATAAGAGTAACTGAAAATAGTCCACATAACATGAAATAACGTGTTGAATCAATAGAATAATAACAGGAAAGAAAAAATAAATATTTCGAAATAGCAAAGATTTTTTTAAAATCATCCATTATAAATAGTACCTATTTTAATTCTTATTATATTATTTTAACCATTCTATTAACAACAGCGACACTGAATATTAAAAATAAAACATTCACTTAATACAATGTAGAGAAAATGGCGACACTTCCTTTAATTATGTAATTTAGATTTTAGTAGGGGTTCGGAATTTGCAATGACTAGCGGCCTGTTTAGAAATGGAGGAAGCGAAGAGGGTGGGGTTCATTCGAACTCCCCTTAGGAAAAAAGCTATTTAAATAGGTACGATCCCGGGTGGGTGAAGTTGGTTTGATGGTGGGTTCGTTCTCCATGGCTTCATCTCAATGTACGGCAACCGGCTATACGAACGCGTAATGGCAGTCTTTGGTGCAACTACGTATTTTATTAAAGAAATAAACTCTGTTTTGTTAACCATTAAATGTCAATAAAGTTTTACCATCAAAGTCATTAGTTTCCTTAACGAATTTTAATACTTGATGAAATTTTTCTGTGATTTTTCGGAAATTAGTGTTGAAATAAATTTTGATCTAAACAATTATTTTGTATTCGTAGTACAAATAATTACTTTATGATTAAGCATAATTATTTATTAATTGTCTTTATATACAAAACATTTTGTATGCACATTTTGACATATGTAATGTTCTCATGTATACAATTTTTTAATTACTAAATTTTATTTTATATTGTCCAAAAACTTAGTGACTAAAAAGTTCGATAGATGAAAAAGTATATTTCTAAAAGTATAAATACAAAATATTCTGCATGTATTTAGTATATTAATATTAAATATTAAATTAAGCTAACAGTAATATTTTTTTATTAAATTAAGTTAACATTAATATTTTTCTATTAAATTCAGTTAATATCCGTTTCAATATTACTATATGAAGTTTAATAATTCTTATAAAACAACATTCGTTCAAAAGTCTTCAGACAATCCATAATTATTCCATAATAATTAATAAGTGAATTGTTACCAATTAAATACATTTTTGTGATTAAACTGTATAACCAAAATAACAAATCAAATAGGCTTTTGACGTATAATTATTGACAACGATGAAGAAAATATAATATATGTTATCCTACATTTTAAAATAAAACAGTATTGCTAATTTCTACAATATCGTTCCTAGTCAATGTATTTTATTCTTGTACGAAAAAAAGTCTACATAAATAAAATGACATAATTGAGAAAGTACCTGAAATTATACAGAATTTTTGAATTGTTCATTTGTAATACTGTTTAAATAATTTAAAATGTTCTTTAGCTTCCATTAGAGTAATATCCTCATTCAAATTCTATTTCTGTAAAGGCGTCCGATGACCTTCATTTTACGAACAGTTAACTCTACAGTTTATGCGAAATAATATGATAATAAGTAATCCAGCACAGTAGATGCTTAAATATTTCTCCGAATTTAATATGTACGAATCGTCTTCATCATCGAAATTTAATCGACGACTAATCAATTTAAATATTTGCCAAAGGTGTAATTACTTCTTGAAAGTGACGTCGTGTTTTCATAATGATAAGTGGCAAGTCCCGGACTTGCGGTAGAGGAATATTCACGTCTTAAACAGAGTCACAGGAGATTCCCGTGAATAATTGAGCCGCGTAATTTATCGCAAGGAATGCAGCCGGTGGCTTCCTTTCCTGGGTCCTCAGGGTTTCCCGAGTGGAGAGACGGAAGCGAAAGAAAAAGGGAAGGGAGCGGGTGGCGGATAGAGAGAACGTGGGTGGTAGGTGAGAGGGGTGACCCGGTGGAAATTGAATTTCGATCGAACACCGCCACGATGGCAGAATGAGAGGGGTGAATAGAGTAGAAAGAGAAAGCGCAAGAAGATGAGGAGGAGGAGGAGGAGTAGCAGTAGAAGAAGAGGAAGAGGAGGGAGGTGGAGTGGCAGGAGGAGTGGAAGGTAGAAGGAGGCTGTAGGACATTACAGGGCATCCTCCGGCCCCGTAACTATGGCGAACAAATGAGCAATTCTCTCAACCCCGTGTCCTATGATGTCCTGCACGTAGAACCTGGCGATGGGCGTCTTCTGGGTCGATCTTGAGCTATACAAACCCCCTACGACCTCCCACCTCTTTCCTATGTACCACCATCGGGATACCCTCGAGGCGATCGTAGTTTAAAATTTCTCACACGGAGCCCGGAAACCACCCGCGCCCTTCCTCGACGACGACCAACTCATCTACCAATCTGTCCAATCGCGGTTTAGAGGTGACTGCGGCCTGCTAACATTGCTGACGAATTATCTTTTCCGAGTTTCGAGAACGCTGATCCTCCTGACATTTACGTGTGACGTAACTACGTTATTAGAGCGTATATTCCCGAATAATCCTTGTTTTCCAAAACAAAAAGTTTCGAACAGAGAAGAAGATATCGGAGATTAGACCTGGAAGAGTCGTTGACCTCGGCGTTAGATATGAATTGGAAAACACCGATCAATATATATTCTTCAAAGTTAACTATTTTGGAGTTACAACTAAATTATGTAGAAACGTTGATTAGAGGTTTTACGGGTATAGCAAATACGTTAATCAGCCAGGGGAATTCTTAAGGTTCCGCCGGATGAAGGAGTGGACGCAGAGAAAAGAAAATGGCCGACCCGCCATTAATTAATAATAGAACCGAGCGTAGTCGCGGCTGGCAAAGCGAGAAAAAGGACGGCGAAAGAGAGCCAGGAGCGAAAGGGAGACGGAAACGAGGGTTGTTCTCTCTTCCACGATCCCCGACTCTTCCTCTTTCTCTCTGTCTCTTTCTCCCTTGTCAGTTCGAAGGGAGCGAGAAGCAGCTGAGGTGGGTAGGTGGTTGGGGGAACTGGGAATGGATTTTATGCCCAGAGCGAAATATATGGCGGCCGCTATGCCCGGGCAAAAATAATATTAATATCGGAAAGGAAAGGAGGGAAAGTTTCGCAGGCTGGCTGGCTGGCTGGCTGGCTCGCTCGCTGGCCCTGCTTTGGGCAGGGGATATCAAGTATAATCATAATAATAAACGCCCGTGTGGGGCGCCATTGCTGCCTCTGCCACCCTCTCCCGATCCACGTCTTCGTCTCAATCCCTTTCCCTCCCGCTATCCTACCCTCATCACGCACACATACACACGTATATAACATGCTCGCAGACTCACACGCACGTGTACGAGTAAACCTCTCTCAGGTATTACACAAACGTCTCCTTCTCCACTTTTGTGTTTCCCATGCGCGGTACTCGCCTACGTGTGTGTGTGTATCTTGATGCACGCTGCTGTGTCTACGCTGAGCCGACTATACACTCGAGGATTAGATTAGCTTCCACCGGCTTCGTTGCAAAGGCTTATATCCACCGGAGAAATAAGCGGCAAACAAAAATGCCTCTTCCGTCGAAAAACTGCGAAGAAAATCGCGAGCAATTTTTCACTACCGTTGACCCTCCCCTCTTTATCCACTGTCTGACCTGCGAGGAATGTCGCGACGTTAGATTTATACCGGGGATCAGAGCGCAAAAGCGACGGTGATTGTTGAATCTTTGGGTTCAGATTAGTTTTACGGTGGCCGTCTATATTGCTGGAACTTCCGTATTGTCGAAGCATATATTGATTTATGGGCGGAATTGCTTCTCGCCGTGGAAATAAACGATGCCTTCTATACCGATATCGGCTTGAATTTATCAACATGTATCAAAAGTAAAATTTAAAATGCATCCCTTCGTACGGCTCACATGTATCCGAAGAAAAATTAGATTCGTTCCACAATTATTGCTTCTACATTCATATTGAAATGTACATTCAACCAATGTTCATCACAGTCTGCACCTGTAAACGCTAATCAAATACACCTTGCAGATCAACCTTGCACCTTGTTGATCTCAGAACATACAATTTCAGATATCAACATAGTCAAAGTATTTTAGAGATCAATGTAGAAGTGTATGTATGAATGCTTTTCTCTTGCATTCAGCGCAATGAAATAGAAACTGTTTTATGGATGACCGATATAATCCTGCAATCTAATTAATCGAGACAATGGATGTTCCAATCTACTAGGAAAGTCGTTGGACTTTCGTCTAATTCTCCTTTGAGCATCCCTCTATTATCTTTCTTTCCTGCGTCCGTTTCTCCAGTTCTCCCTTACGATTTGTGGAGGTTACGATCAGCGCAGATGCATTTATATCGAATTGCAGGCCGGTCGTATATTGGCTCTTCCGAAATGGAGGCTTTTGTCTTGGCGTGCCTCATAAGCGTGGATTTGCCCTTCGTCTCTCCCTCTCTGTGCCACTCTAGTCATTCTGTAAGACCATGCTCGACCACCCCTGAAGTCAACCCCCCACATTGAGTTGCCAGAAAAGGGGAAGGGCGCCGCTATCTCGATCCCTCTTTCTTTTTTTCTCTTTCGCTCTATTTTTCCTTTCGTCGCTTGTTTCGAGGAAGCAAGTTAATGGGCGCACACGTGCACGTTTTTTTCATTATCATACTATTATTTTTGTTTTGCTCGCACCATAAATTGCTTTTTCCGTAGATTCCCTGTGCTTTATACGTCCCACTTCTGCCATTAATGTCAGGAATGCTAACCCCTCCCCCTTCGAATTGCCCACCCACATCACCCTAACCATTTATACGCTATACGTGACTTTTCTGACCAGAAACACGTTTCTTGGTTAGTTATTAATGAACGTGAAAACCTCTCCCCCTTCATCTGCTTTTGTTTCTTTATTTTGTTTCGGGGGTACAAAATAACTGTGATCGATCACAACGTGCCAATTAACTGGTCTGAAAGGAACTAGTGGTTGATACGTGCACTAGTCAGACAGTGACGAATACCGACACATTTTCTAAGGAAGTAAATGTACGTGCCTGTTTGAAGAGCAGAAACGATACAAATTTTAACAGTTCAAGTTTGAACTTCTTACCGAGTTAAATGTAAAATAATTTCACAATTATTATACGGATAATTATTCAGAATTCAGCATAAGAAATATTCATCTATTCTGTAATGAATGAACATTTTGAATTCAACATTTTCTTATTTTTTTCTGTGTAAGCATATATTACTTTTACTGTTCAAAAAATAGTAACTTTTTGTTATAATGTCTTTTAAGATTTTGTATATTATTCTAATGAAATAATGAAGTGGTAAAATCTGTACTGTTAGTCACAAGACTAAAATCAGTTACTGATTATAATATTAAATAACTGCAATAAGAAATAGAATAATTAATTACAAAGCTACGAATAAATATATTAATCACGATAAATTAATTGCATCAACTGCTGAATAACAATAAGTAACTGTATAATGTAAAACAAAATAAAATCGCAAACTAAACAAAACGTGTAAAATATTTTGTGAGCAAAAGAAATGGACAAAATGAAGTTAAAATAAATATTCAACAATGTTGATAAAATGTTCAATTCGATTTGTACGAGGTGTACAATGGTCGTATATTTCGAAAACCACAAAACAGTTCCAGAAGTCCATTGACATTTTATGATTGAGAGATCGTGCCAAAACTACTGAAACGATGATATGAAATTTCTTTCTATCACAATATTTATTAATAACCCAAAATGTTGCTGCAAGAATATAATACAAAATACAAAAGTTGAAAACAATTAAACAAATGTAATGAAACACATAAAATAAATCAATGCTGAATAAATCAACAAATAATTATTAAAATTGTTAAAATATATAACTGTTAAAATGTAACAATTATGCTTATTATGTTAAACAAGTAACAACTTTTTCGAAACACCTTATAGTAAACGAATATGCAATATTACTAAAGCGCCTGCCTTTTCATAATCAAAAATGATAAACTCATACCAAAATAGCGATCAAAGTAGAACAAGAAATATTAGTATAATATAATATGTCTTTCTGAAATGTTCACAGCAAAATTATCGGTAAATTTAATTTAAATCAGACACAATTATTTAATGTCGTTCTATACGGTGTTTTCTGAAATCTCAGAATTTAGTATCATCAATCTTTCAAAATTTAATCAAGGTTATTTTAAAACCTGAGATTTGATCTAGAGTATTCATAACCAAAATATGATTCAAGACCAATGATCAGATTTTGAAATAACTTAGAGCTTATAAGCATTTAGGTCTTGAAGGATATGTATCATCTTGAATGTTATCTGAAAAATATACATTATCTTAAATAGTATATGAAGGACACACATTATCTTGAATAGTACATGAAGGACATGCATTATCTTGAATAGTATATCAAGGACACACATTATCTTGAATAATACATGCCAGACGTACATTATCTTGAATAGTACATGAAAGAGATACAGTATCTTGAGTAGTATAAGAAAGACATACATTATCTCGAATAATATGTGTAAAACATATAGTACATTCATATTTCATCCTAATTTGTTCATTAGCCTTGTATACAATAATAGTACATTACATTAAATATTATTCATTTCCTCTGAAACGTCTCAATTATCCTTTAAAATCATGCAATACCTAAATGGTCTCGAAGAAAATGAGGCTCACGAAGCTTGATAGAATAAGAACAATCTGTTGCAGATTATCGAGGAGCATGGAGTTCGAGGTCTCAAAGAAATCCACGAAATAATTGTGCGGTGGCTGTATATTTTAAGAGCCTTCATCGTCAAATAAAAACGTGGTCCGCATCTTCGAGAGACAAAAGGGCACAGAAATGGTCTCGTGGCACTTTTATATTTCCCTCAAGAACGTCGCATTGAGAAGCAAGCACTGGCTCGAGTGTATACTCGAGCGAACAGCGACTTCCTTTTTGTCTAGAAGAATTCTCGCGATAGGGGTGAATTCTTAGGGACAAAATACTGTCGGATGGGTTACCAAGTACTTGACCCGATCGAAGAAGCCAGACGAAAAGGACTGCACTCCTGGTGATTAAAGTAAAGCCGGGAATTAGAGTGGAGGAAACTCGGAAGAAGGAGGCGGGTTAGGAAGAGCAGTGGCAATCAGTGAAATGGCGGTGAAAATAAATGAATGGAAATCGAGTCTGTTTTTCTCGTCCATACTGGCCGGGACAAGCGACCGGTAGGGCCCCGACAAGCGAAGTCGACGAACCAGACTATGTCGCTGGCTCGAACAATAAGAACGAATCGTCAAGTTAAGTCGAACCACACATGTGATTGTAAGAAGCCCATCTCGCAAATCCTGTTCTCCGTGGGACGACTCTTTCGTGGCAACGTGAATTCGCCGGCTAGCAACGATTGAAAACCCATTCAACCGTCCCAGCTTAAGATCGGTAACAAACAAAGTATTTGTCAGACATATAGAATTACCGATTACTTCGAAAATTATTGCTCTGTAAATTATATTTCTCACTAATGAGATAATAGGGTAAAGAATTATTAATTTTGTTAATTATTTAGATCCTAAATAGTGTACATAGTATAAATAGTAAACGGTATGAATAGTACAATGCTATAAAGTTAAATATAGCACTATTTTCTGCAATACTTCAGGTGAATCTTTTATCGGTTTCTTATTGAAGTTAAACGATTTTGAAGTAACGCAACATATCAATAACACAAATTAAATGGCTACAAAATTGTCAGTGACCTTTAATTCATTGATACCTTTGCGATGCTAAATTTTCATTTCAAAACTATACGCAATTATATCATATGAGAAATTAAAAGTTTCAAATATTTTCCACAAGTTATATGATATAAGTACCTAATGTATTTATCAAATGTACTTATTAAATGTATTAACTAAATTTATCAAATATATTGATTCTAACCTTAACACTGAACCTAACCTCAACTACCATCGATCAAAATGAATGATGCACAAATTCTTTAAATTATATTTAAGAAGCTTTTATTTAATCTTGTATCAATTTTTATCGAGATAAAGAATTAAACAAGTCATGTCTTAATATTTATTTATTTATATTTCTACTAGATTTTTTATTTTAGGTTGAGTATGCATTATACGCCGGTACGTTTATCTACGATAACAGATATGAAACTTTCAATACAAAGTGAAAATTAGTTTTTGTGTAATGTACATGTACATTGTAACAGACAACAATTGTAATTTTTGTTAATAACAATCGTTCATCCCCTAATTTTGATAGTGATCTTACATCCTTGTAATGATATTTATTTGTATTTTAGAAATGCTGTATTAATATGCAGCCTTAATAGTAACGAAAAGTGCTGTTTTACATGCACCATTAATAATAATACAAATGATACTGTATTAATGTTGTCATATTACTATGCTGTGTTAATACAATACCGAAGCAGCCAAAAATTTTATTAGGTACCTTGACTTTTAACAAATCTTACTAAATAGTTTCCCAAACCTTCTTATATCTACTATTCGTATTTCCAAGTAGTCCTAATTAGATAACTAAGTAATCCTAAATGTATTCCTAATTAACTAAACAAATTTTTACTAATATAGGTAACAGATTATCTAATATGGGTACGAAACTTGGAGCGTCACCAATGGATGCCACGATCCAATCTGTTGCCATATAATGTTCATTGCTAAATAAATTTCAGCTATATCGAAATTGTCGCGTGCTTGAAGCATGGTTCGATATTCTAACGACCAGCATCGACGCTTAACGCAGCGAAATCCCATGACAAATCTTTGAAAACGATGGAAAGCATGACGGGATGAACAGCAGAGCGTATTACAGAAGCGGAGTCTTTGGCTGTGTTTCGTGTGGAATCCCTAAACTAAACTATACCTCATCCCTATCGGAGAACAACTCACCCCTACCCTCAGGAAAGCAAGCTTAATGCCTCGGAAAAAATAACACACGCACACACACGAGTCTTTTCGCCCATCCCCACGAGCGTCGAGGACCCATGCGTGTCTCCCGTGTCCTTTTTTTTGCCAGTAAGAGGGTGGATATTTAGGGCGACAAAAAAGGACACTCTGTCTGCCGCAGGAAGCCCCCAGAACACGCTGGAATTTCGACCTCCCGCGCGATCGATCGAATCTGCATGTTTTTCTTCCTCGGGGAAAACGATATTGCCTTCGTACTATTGCTGAAGCGGCAATTGTTCAGGGGTTCGAACGAGACCTCACCGTTCCCCGTTCCTCATTCACGTCGCAAAACGAAACTTCTTTCGTATCCTTGGAAAGCGCGATGTAAGTTCGGCTTGTCGCTGACAGTCCGACGATCGTAACAAATTTTTATTACATAAGCAAGCTTGTGTAATTATCTTCTCCAAGGAACCGTGAAGAAAACGTAAATTTTCCTAACGAATTTACAATCAACCCCTCAACCTTGCTCATACACATACGCTCGAAATTTGAATATCAGTTTAATTATAATACAATTAGAGATCGTTGAGTAGGTATAAAATTACAACTTTCTTTATTCGTCACATCCTCGAATTTGTAAGGAATTTGACAGAGCTTGCGAAGTACCGTGAAGATGGCGAATCGGGTGAGGAGTTTTCCCGGCGCAATTAGTAGAGTAATTAATTAATTTGCTTAATTAGAGGGGTTAATTGCGGCGGTAAGCGAGGTATATCGTTCGAGTAGCGCATAGGTATGCCCAGATTTGTATCCTTCCAGCCGGCATCCCCGGGTTACATCGTGACCGACGTGTATCGCGCACCAGTATCGTTCACACACACACGCACACGTCCACGCACACACGGTTCATTGGTCGCAGCACACTCTTTCATTCGCTCGCATCAGCCTCGTGTACACGTGTGTCGTCATGTGTAATCCCCCACCGGGATGGATTCCCCTGAATCGCCCCCACTCACGGATTGTGGGTGCGGCTTCGGCCATTTTGGTACCACCTACCCTTCACGCGCAGGTCCACCACCCTTTAAGGGGATTTGATACACGTACGTAGAGAGGCTGACACATACGTACGCGAGGAGACGGGAACGCCGAGAATTAGTATGGGTGCATGCATGCATGTGCTCTCGTGTGGAAAGGTGCTCGAAGTCGCTGAAACTGGAAGAGGGGGTGGGAGCTGGGGGGCAGAAGAGGAGCGGATAAAGGAGGGCCGGGAAGGGGGGAGGTAAGCTTATTTCAGAATCCAACGCACGACGAGGAGAGGAGAAAGAAGCAGTGGAAGAAGAAAAGGAGAAAAAAGAGGTGTCGTTTCGAGGAACGTCAAGGGTGGGGAACCGACTTAATTTCTACCACCCCTTCCGACACATTTCCCTCCTACACCCCTGGCCCTGTCGTCTTCCGCGTACCATCGGGCCTGCTCGTTACACGTTCCTCTCTCGGTACCGTGTAACTTCTTCTTGGTAGAGCACTTTGAAAGGAATTCAAAGGACTCCAGAGTTTACTGATTATTCCTCCTGTTAATTTCTTGAAATACGAAAAGCGGGCGAACGGAGTTCCTACGTAAACTTGTTAGAAATGCTTTCCTTGGTAATGTGCTGTCTCTCGTATTTTAAGTTTAAGGAGAAAAGCATGATAATTAGTTTTTACTTTATATTATCATGGTTTAATTCTTTTGCATGTTAGACTTGACCCGTCAAAGATAAATGGTTTTTTACTCAAAAGTGGATAGTATTATTGGAAGGTATTAGTATAATACTTTTGAGTAGAAAAACCATAGATTAAGTAGTAATATAAACAGTATTATTATGAAGTATTATAATAATGTCTTAACAACTGCAAAAAAACAAAAGTGATCACATGATTCTACTTATACATTAAAAATTAATTTGAAATACATTCTGTATGTTAGACTTCTAGGTTATGAGATATAATCAAGTATAATAGTTTCACTTATTTCAGATAACATGAACCAAGCATATTTCCGACGATCAAAAATTCAGATAATATTCTAGTATTTATAATATTAATTTTGTGAATTATGTTTAAAGAACCGACATGAAAGTTAATAAATAAAAAATTATATATTAGTACAAAGTAGTTTGTAATAAAATATTCGTTCTGTAATAAAAATAGTTTTAATAATAGTTACAATGTCAGTATTTTATATAGAAGTTTAATGATAATGTTAAGATAAATTTGGAAATCAAGGTCGCTAACATAAAGTTCAAAGCACCTCGAATAATACGAACCTCGAAAGCTTTTTATGAGCGTAACCTTTTATGATAACAATTTTGGTATAAATAACATTAAATACGTTTATTTCAATAAAGTCAATTTATTTTCTTATACCATATTTTTAGTTTATTATTCCAAAGTAAGAATATATTTTACATAGGAATAACATGCAATGGCGGAAAAAATAATTTCTATGAAAGTGTTGGACAATACTCAGATAATTGAAATTCTAATAAAGCATAGTATAGAAATCGTATCCAATCGTAAAAGCTGATCTACAATCAACGATGGAGAACTGCGTTTTGCTTGAAGGTGAAATCGACGCAACGCTCTTGTTCATAGATGGCAGCACGTGTATTTCTCCAGTTCGCTGTTCTGAACAAGCCATCGTAAAATGTTACATTCGCAGAATATTTGTTCTGAGTGTATTTTCATAGTCTGAGATTGACTAAAGTTTGAGTTAGAAAATGTGTATTTTTTTATTTTAAATATGAGTAATAATTAAAATACTTATTACTAAGGAATATATTGTAAAAATGCACGATTGCTCTAACTTTAAATTGACAGATTACCAGTCACTTCCATAATTAATAAATGTTAATAAATGTTAGATTATATATTTTACAATTTACAAGCTAATAGTATATTATAATATAAATTCGTAATATTATAGGACGTGTAAAATATGAGTGTTTAATGGTACAAATATGTGTATGTATGTAGATCTTGGAAAAAAATTGAATCTTTAATTATCTGAGAATATTTAACGAAAGAGTAAAAGTTTTCTGTACATCTTGTATGAATTAAAAAAATTGTTTGCAATTGCACTTATTATATTAATATCGTATTTTCGATCGATATTTAAGTAAACCTTCTTTTGATTCCCACAATATTACAAATAAAAATCCCAGTTAAATCTCTCTTACTTTAAATATACTTACTGCGATTTTATTCGTACAAAAGTTTTCAGGATGTTCGGTAAAAGTAACTATGTACGCTTAAACGAAGATCGTGTTAAAACAAGCGCAAGCGTTTCAAAGAATCTTAATAGCGCTTTATAAACTTTTAAGCTACGAAGGTGTTGCGAAGCTTACTAAAATTTCCTACGGAATTCGATATAAATTTTCATCTTTTCTTTCAAGCTTTCCTTCCTCGTCCGACTCGCAACATGTTTCCAAGGGGGTGAATAGGTTATAGCAGGGGACGAGGAAGCGTAAGTGCTTTTTGTCGGAAAAATTATATGATAGCCGGCAACGCGAGCTTTTTCCTCCTCCGTTCACCATTCTCTCCACTTTCAGCGCCGGATTAGAAAATATGATTAGCTTCGTGCCAGGAGTTTATTCGGGTTACGAAGCTGCAAGAGGAAGGAGTGGCTGTCGCTCGTACCCTTCGAATTTTATGGATGACCATAGTCCCCTACGTGTCTTGACACAAGAAGTTTTCCGAAAAGCGTTTCCACCCTCTCGTGACTAATTTGTACAATGTGTTGCCATCGTGTCGCTTCTGTACGAGCTTTTTTACCGTCTTGATAAACAGTAACGCCTTTTTAACGTTTCACTATAATAATTGAAGATGGTTGTATACAGCTCTGTGATATATAGTATGTGGAAGAATGAATAACTGGTTTTTAGAGAGATGTATTATGTGCACATTTGAAGGAAAAGAATTTTCTATCTTTTTAGTAGTGTCTAGAAATTTCAAACTAATATTATTTAATATAGATATCCAATTTAATTGTGAGTGAGTTTAATTTATGTTCGAAGATATACAAAATGTTTGACGTGTTGTAGCTGTAATAATATAGCTAATCGAGTTTGTTATATGAATTCAACATAAGTATCATAAATATTACATATAAATGTAAAATGTGGACATAAATAAATAAAGTAAAATATAAATATACATATAAAATTTATTCCTGACAGTAAATACAGGTAATACAATCATGCATTCTATAACATTTCAATCAACGAGGGACCACATTACAGTGATACTCCTCTATCATAATGGAGTTGAAAAATTTCTATTGTCTAATACCTTCATATTCAACGCTATTGTAACAAGTGTTTATCGAAACACTTAACGCAAGTGGTTATCGAAAGAAAACTTACAAAAATTATAGAACTGCTGTACATCTATACTTATGGCAATAATGTTAATGATGAAACTGTAAAAATACTCATAATATTTAAAATGTAAAACGAAAATCTTCAAAATATTAGAAATATAAAACGAGAATGTTCAAATGTAAAATAAGAATGACCAGTATATTTTAAATGCAAAAAGAGAATGTTAAAAATATTGGAAATATAAAACAGAAATATTGGAAATGTTTGAAATGTAAAACGAAGATGTTGAAAAATTTGTTTTTCAAAAAATTGAGAAATTTACATAGTAGCTATGTTGATGTACATCGAAATATGAACTGCACGGTTAATTAAAACTGTACGTATTCATTATAATAAGTCAATACTAGCTATAATAAATTAAACTAGTACTAATGACAAAATCATTAATTAAAAAAAGATGTATAAAATAGAAAAACGATCAGAAAGATAAAGGCATGAATTGAATTATGTGTACAATTTTTTACAATTTTAGGTTTTGTTCTTGGTCTATAATATTGGTATGTAAACGATTCAACTGCTGCTACATAAACTCAGTTTATATCCTAATAGTTACAATACTAATACTTTAATGTGTTCGAAATATGGTCTAATATTCTCTAATATTCTCTAGGTATGCTCCAAGTATACTCTGACGTGCTCTAAATATATTCTAATAGATTATAAATGTGCTCATTAACCAGTTATTAATAGAATATAATGAACACTAGATAGAATGAACATTGAGGACTGGTGCATGAAAAAAAGAGCAATGTGTTGTAGAAGAGGTACCTACCATAAACATATGGGGAAACGGAGAAGATAAGTATTTCCCAAAGGAAGATCCTCGAGTCGACTCATCAGACACCCAGTACTTCGAACCCTAGGACTGCATAATAAAACCATGCCAATTTTTATCGAGCATCGTGACGCCATTGTTCTGCTCACGACTATTGGATTCCTGGTGCTCCACGTTTATGCGATTTCTAGTATTCCTGTCGCGATGCCCCACGATAGCTGGATGAAAACTTTCGAAATGTCACGAACAACGGACGTGCATAGAAAAAAGCAATTTTACCGTGTTAAACTGCTAAAGACGTCGATATCGGTGAATCGGACGCAGAAATATAGCGATAATTAACCTATTCAGATATTATCTTGATAATCTTATTTTCTGGAGACGTCATCAATTTGAAGATTGCAATCAGTAATTGTTATCGGTATTAATCAATCAGCGAACAATATTAATTAATTTTATCGGTGGTTAGAAAAATTAGTATTTGCAAAATTTGATATTGAAACAGTTCTATGTTGTTTTCGTAAGTTTAAGTTAAATTTGCAATTATTATACGATTGTTTAATGGGAATATTGAAATTATCTATCAAAATAGTAATTATTTTACAACCATAACCTAGTGATATATAAAAATCGTCAGCCATTTTTGAGTATAGAAAATAAAGGTTTAACTTTAACCAAGCACCATGGTACTTAAGGGTTAATATTATGCAAATATAATGTCATTTGCTTGGCAGGTAACGGTTTAAAAATAAAAGTGTAAACAATAATAATCGACAAGGGTGGTACGAACAAAACAGAAATTATTAAGCTCGAGGTATTGACGTTACGTCACATTTTTTTCGATATACTTTCAACGTGCCGCCGGTAAAATTAGATTCCACGGACGCGAGTGGCAAGCAATGCATCGGGTGGGAAGGGTGATCGATGAAAAAAAAAGGGCGATCGGTTTCAACCCCATCCATGAAACGTGTTTGCGACCCCAGCGGATGAGAAACGATCTCCTCCCCTACCGTTGAATTTATATCGAGATCGAATTATTGATCTTTGCCAGCGACGACCGATTGCGACGACCCCATATGCCGATTTTACGGTTTTAACGATCATCGACCCCGATGGCCATTCGTTCTTTTATTTTTTTACGTTATCCTCCGTTCTAACGGTTCCGGTAGTCACTCGCGATTTATCTAGTTCCTGCCAAGAGACACGCCAACACCAAGTAATTAATCAGGATCTAGAGGTCTCGTTGAGTCCGTTCAACCAGATGTCTGACTCCTTTAGGAACGATCGGTCAGTGTCCAGTTCTGTTTTAACTGCGGATTAAGCCGAGACTGACCTAACTACTAACGGTCACAACTTTGTTGACGTAGAGGATTAACAATTAATACTGATGTCAACCGTAAGTGGAAGTTTCTAGTTAGTCCTATATCCTACCTCCACATGTAGGTCTGATGTAATGCAAGTATATTCTTATCAATATTTCATGGCAAGTTATCAGCAAATCTGAATGGATATACATTTCCCAATGTCACTTTCCTAATTCTATATAGTTTCTTTCAATTTGGTCATCTATAATTTATATTCTTATTTCATTCATTATATCTTTATTTCATAATTTCCCTAAATCAAAAGACCCCAATTTCGGAAATCCAAGCGAGAACAGTCTGCGCGTAACGACTCAACTTCGAAAGGATAAAATCAATCGTTCCGTTTTACAGAACATTTGCTCCCAACCTAATCTTTATAGTTCAACATTGTGCATCGAGGATCAGAAAGTGATGATCTCAATTACCCACAGTCACGTATCGGACGTCTCAGAAGGCACATTTCTGAACGTCCAAGGCAATATCAACTGTACGGAGTCCCATAAATTACACAGCTATCGTACGTTCATGATATTACAACGCTCCTGGTCATTATTACCTCTGGAAAGAAAAAAAAATGGTTCGGTGACGAGTGTCCGGTCGAGGACATAGCCCAGCCAGTAACCCCTTTGAGCGAGTGGACTCTGAACCCCACCCCGAGTTTGTAGCAGGCGCGTGATCTTTAGGGGATGTATGTAAGTTGTGGGCGGTGGAGGTGCTGGTGATGGAAGCAAGAAGAGGTTGGCGGACTAGCGAAACAAACGAAGGCGTCGTGACAGCGTCGGTAGTAGTGGAGGAGGTGGTGGTGGTGGATGTTAAGGTGGTGGTGGTGGCGGTAAAGGTGGGGCTGACGCGGGGTTGCCGGCGGTGGTGGTGTAAAATATGGATTTACTTCTCCTCCAGCGCCTCGGCCGCTTCCTTCAACTTCTATGTTCGCGAATGCGGATGCTCGTTTCTATGTACGTACGTGCACATGTGTCTGTATGGGTTTTTCTGGGCTCCTGTGACGTCATACGCAGTACTATCACCCCCATTATGCGAGCGGCAGAAGGAAGGACGGTGGAAGGAGAGGGTGCCAGGACTCGTTTGTTAGACAGGCCTGGAAATCCAGAGGGTGTTTTGTTACTGTTTTCTTTGCACTGTCATACGAGACGCCGGTGTTTTGTCTGCCCGCGTGGAAAGAAATTGCACAGCTAACGGGGCAAACCGGAGGTTCGAAAGGGTGAAGTTGAAACCAGTCGGAGGTAATGTTTTGGTTAAGCGCGTACCCGGAACATTGGACCCTTTTTTGCGCCCTTAAACGATTCTCACAATTCAGTTCTTGCGATACCTCGCGAGATAAATCGCCACTGCGAGCTATTCAAATCGAGGGGACAATTGCCTTAGAAGGAATTGAAGCAATGCCTTAACTGCGTACTTCTAACTGCGCATCTAAAGAATCTATCGTTAATTTATAAAAATTAACGTTTTTGCAGTTACAAGTTTAACAGTGAATTTGATATATTCGCGATATGATAACAGGCAAGGAAGCACATCTTTCCTCGTATGTCGACCCCTGCTATTTCCTTATATAGTCAAGCACATACAGCACACTGGTACGGCAACGCGAGTAATTTAAAATGCGATTATTCGGAGGGTGTCCTTCATAGGGGTAGCATTCGTTGGTGGACATAAGAATAGCTAATACGGAAATGGCGAAGGAAAGCTAAAGGGGGGAAAGAGTTGGCAAGGAGGAGAAGGGGGAGAGGGTGGTTGGATGGCTGCCATTAAAAGATTTCATCCCTTCCCTCTCTTGCCCGTGGCACCCATATATAAGGGTGAGTAATCTGAGAGCCACCCCTCCTTTCTTATTTTCCTTCCTTCTTTTTCTCACTCTCCTCCTTCCCCTACGCGTTCGCGACCGATCTTGGTATACGTTTTACGAACACATTGAACGCTCGGGCACTCACAGCAAAACAGCCAGTCTCCTGTATGTATGAATTAGAAAGAGGACCTTCTGTAAATTGAGAAAAACTGTGCATTGATTTTATTTTCATACCTTTGCGTCGTATTACTTATTTATGCTAACGCATGGCTTCAGAGACGGAATTTTTTTGCGGAATTTACATGTAACAGAAGCGTCTTTAAATATATTCCATGGTCTCTATCTGAACAGGTCCACATTCAAACAAAATTAGTTTGGAACTTTTTATAAAATTTTGTGAGGTGTTATTAAATGTGTTATAAGATTAATGCACTTGAGATGTAAGGTTATGATGATCTTTTTTGCTTGTAATGGAGAAACAATTTGAAGCACACAACAGTTGCAATTGATGACTTTGTAGTAAATGTAATACCACCAACTTTGAAATACAAATATTTAACTGAAATAGATTATTTAAGAAAAAATAGAGATTTATTAAAATAGACATTTATTTATGTACATGGGTACTAACTGATACAGTTCAGTATAATATAATGCAAGAACTAAACTCTAGTTAAATTGATATTAATGCAGTTTGAAATCGGTTAGAGAATTATAAAACAGGTCAGATCGAGAATTACTGGCAAGTTTTCAAATACGTGCAATCGGATCGCAATTTTTATAGATGAATTTATAAAGAATTTCAGGTACATGCAGTTGGATCGCAATTTTTGTAGATTAATTCATAAACTGGACTGAATAAGGGTTTCCGGTCCAGCTAAAATAGTCAAATCAATTAAATTTAAAATTGATAAGTAGTTGATCAAATAACTGATAACGTCTGCTTAAGGTTAGTAACAGCATTTAATCGAGGTCTTTAATTAATCTTTAACATCAATGACAGAATATTGATGTTATGAGAGGATTTAGTCGAAGAAGTCAATTAAAACTTGTACTGTTTATTCTTGAATACTTGTATTTAAAATAACTTAGACTTGTCAAAGATATAGTGAAATTGAAAATATCAATGACTGTATGTTGTCAGTGAACAGTTAGCTTAGTCATGTATAAAATAATTCAGGCTTGCCAAAAATTAAGGAAACATAAATAACATCCATGGTAGAATACTGTCAATGAACTATGTTATTGACATAAATTGTATGTAATTTAACTTATATGCTTCATATGTTCTGTACGATATCCATAATGTATAAAAGAGTAATAAAAATCAGTGGTCGTAGGGACGTTTACATAGTACATGCAACTAAGAGCGAATCGTGTTAGGGCGAGCAGCATGTTAAGAAGATGACACAGGCTCGCATAAGTTGAAGGAACGAAAACGGGAGAGCGCAGACACTGGCTGCACCTAAGGGATACGTAAGACCAACACATACGTACGGATTACAGAGGGTAGGATTGGCAGCTCTGATCAATATTCGATTTTTGAAATATCTTCCCCACCCCTCGTTTCATCGACGTCCTCGCCCGGCCCTGAACGCCACCCGCCTCTAACCATCACCAAACACCGCCACCCCTCGCGGAACGTTCCTCGAAAGCTCGATACTCCATTTGTATTTTTAAACTGGAATTCCTATACACGTACGCCCGTGTACACACACTTACACATACGTACGTATACAGCGACAGAGGAAAGCGTCCTGCTACCACCATCGCCATTCGCCATCACCATTACCACCGCCCCCGGCGTCGTCCTCCGTTACTCTCGTCTCCTCAACCCTCTTCTTTCTCTTCTTCTTCACCTTCTTCTTCGTATTCCTCTCCTCGTTCACCTCTCTCCCACCCCTCATCCCCTGGCTCTCCTCTTCTCGCGAGATCTCTTTCTTTTTTTGCACCGTATGTGCCACCCACACACTCTTAACGAGTCGAGTTAAACGTGTGGATGGGGTCCCGTGTGATCAAGTGTAAGACCGTGGTTCCTCGGTGTGCGTGGACCAATGGAACACGGACACCGGGGGCATACTACGATCCATCGGAATTTTAAGGAAATAGAAGGATACTCGGTGCATACCATTGGTATGTATTATAGTAATGCGCCGAGTAGTATGTAATGGCGCTAGTATGCATTTCTGTGTATACACGGTTGGGGCAACTGCTGTAAAGGTGACGAGGTTCTTTTTACTTGTACCATTGGAAAATGGTCATTTTAATTCCGGTTTTAGACAGTAAAATTCTACTGCGACTTTTAAGGATTGAGGTGCGATTATTGAAAGCATTCGCTAGCATTCCTGGACAAGATATTTTATTACTTACTTTTTTAAGTAATTGATTGTGTAGGTGCAGATATATGACATATGATAATTTATCTGTCTGTTTAATTAATTGTCTATGTAAGTGTAAGTAATGTGAAGTAACTTATAGTGGTTCAATTTAGGGATCAGCTTATTCATAAATATTGATTTATCTTTTTCCATAATTGTAATATAATATGTTACTTTAATGAAATATATTACTATACCATATTACATAATATATTGTTCAATTTCATATTAACAGAATGAATTATGTAGCCCTATTTTTAGGAAACTGCAGATACGGCATAGAACAGCGTTAATAGATTACAATGTCAATTCGCTAAGATTTCTGAGGTTTCTATTGTAGTATTAGTATTATTAAAAATTTCCCTTGATTCGTATTTTAGAAGTGTTCAATGATATTAGACTTGTAACGTCACGAGTGACTCTCATGTGTGACGTACTGTGATGTATGCATTGTGTACTAACATACCATTATAGAACCCACATCTGCTTTTAAATATCCTGTATAAACTTTTACCTTTTTCACAGAGACATAAATATTCAATTTTCGTTCATAAAGTAAGTATGCACCGATAGTGCCCACAAATTTCAAAAGGAAAATACAACTTGGTAATTATGGACGTTATTTTTTATTTTCTTACCCAATACGGTATCAGATACTATTTATGTTAATACTAGTAGTGCAATGCAGATATGAGGATACTGCTAGATCAATTTTCAGTTTTCCCGAGGCAGGAAAATAGATTTTACCGGTCCCGTGTATTTTTATACGCGTCAAACTGACGCACACACGGCTATATTCTCGTATATACAGGTTTTTCTAGCTTGTATGTCAGTGTTTCATCGGGATGGAGGGATATAGACACCTGTATTCGTACATGTAGGTACCCATACTGGTTCTTCTTTGCCCGACGAATTGGAATTTCTTGCCGCGGATAGAATTCTTTTGCGAGAATCACGCGACGCCCACGACATACAAGACG
The DNA here is from genome assembly GCA_945859555.1 of Megachile ligniseca. Lineage (NCBI taxonomy): Eukaryota > Metazoa > Arthropoda > Insecta > Hymenoptera > Megachilidae > Megachile > Megachile ligniseca. The sequence goes on from OX243792.1 coordinate 7,925,274, forward strand.
TAGGTGTCAGGTTGCTAAAATCTTATGCGCGCTCATGAACGTTAAACGAATATATCAATTCATCCGAATATTAAATATGTAGGCGTTTCAGTAACTACATGAAATTGAAGAAAAATGATGTAGGTAAATCTATTTTTATCTTTAGTACATAATTCTATTTTTTGATAACGTTTAATTTAGAGCAATAAAAATCGTCAAATTTTATGGACATATAACAACTTAATTGATTATTATTACTTTTTAAGAAAACTATTATAATTGGTATTGTAACAAACATATTGTAATTGATAAAAAAGATATAATTTTGATAATACAACTTAAAGAGTCACAAATTTGAAATTTAAATTTAAAAATTAATTATTTGTATTTCATATATGTACAATTTTAGAATGTGTTACACATGTCCATTTTCACTACGATCAATTTTGGACTTTGTTTTGAATAATTTTGTGAAATGGTACAGAACCACGTTACTGCCAACCGGTTAAATATTTTGTAAGGACATAGAACTACCTCGCTGGCAACTAAAGAGTTAACCCAGATAAGCCTGCACCTAGGCAAACTGTGTCCCAGATAAACTTTTTAAGATGTGAAACCTCGTTCCCTAAATGAAGTTCCTGATCTAGTTGAGTTACGTTCTATTTATACATTATAAATTACTATTTGCACTATTTATATTTACACAGGTAAAACTACTCTTTAATAAATAATTATCGATTTAATTACATACATAACATAGCCTCTAAAGTTATTTAAATTATTGTTAAAAAAGTTGAGAGAATCGCAAAATGTGTTGCACAATACCAGTCTATTAATCATGCTATATCATATAATGGGTACAGAAAAGTGATTTTTCTGAAATTTATAGATGTTACAGGAAGTTTAATGATTTCGAAATAAAATTATTGCAGATGTTAATGAATAAATATACCAAACGTCATGAGACTTTTTTTTAATTTTATCAAATTTGGTATCGATTGATATTCATGATACGATACGACCCATGTCATGTGTTGTCGACCGCAAGAATTTGTTTTTGGATACTTTCTAACGTATGATTACATTTATCATAATATGGGACCCACATTACTGAAGCAAATTTTAAATGAAGAGGAACGAAGGAGCGGTACTAACTTTACGAGAAAACAATAACACAACGAAAATGTTTTGATACTCTTGTAATCAGTCCAAGTGTACGCTCTTTTAGTTATAAAACATTCTGTTATAATCTACAGTCGAAAGACAAAATCCTGATTTATTTCATTAGTGATCTGCTCATGTACTCGTATTGATACAAGTTTCTACGATATAAAATTATTTCAATTTTAAATAAATAAAAAAAGTAGAATACTTTACATTTCCTTAGTTTTGTAAGAATCGCAACATTGCGGAAAAGAAATGTAAGTAAAGAATTTTAACTCTAGTTTTACAAACATCCGATGTGCAGTTTTCGATCAAAAATAAAGTACAACGATAAATGTATAAAATACGAAACATAATTTATAGAATTATTTTTTATTTATTTTAACAAAAGTTAATTTCAACAAATCCTAATAATTTCAGTAGCTTAAAATCTATGATGCGTCATTTTGGTTCCGTAAACCCAGTATTAAAATCGTAAAAAAAAGAAGTTGTAAAACCAGTGGTGTGGTTCCGCCGTTAAAAGGTAAATTCCCGAATAAAAAGTGTAAAAGGTACGCATAGATAAAGGGAGAAAAAAGATCGAGACTCGGGTTAATAAGAAAAGCTCGGATAAAGCATTGAATCTGTATAGCTCCGTGGATGCAGTTTGCGCAACTGCGGCTCTCGGTTTGCCGGTGCAGCAGCGCGTGCAATTAATTAAACGGCGGCGCAGCATTGCTCATTAGCCGGCGTCGATTGGCTGCCGGCCGGTCACGTGACATCTGTGCCGGCGAAACGAACGGCACAGAAGGGTAGAGAGGACGCGAAAGGGGGGTGTTGGTTAGAAAGGGGGGGAGAAAGGGGACCAGGCTCGCTGCGAAGCGCGGATAGAGGGGTCAGTGGAGCAGAGAAGGCAGCACTGCACTCGCTCAGTTGTTTCTACTGGAGAGCCACGCCCTGCCCCTTTCGCGCTGAACCACCAAAGGCGGATACTACGGGATTAATTAAGACGCCCACCAACAAATGATATCACGCCGTTTCCTCGAACTCGCTTCACCCCCGTTTGACCAGCCGAGGTATTAATTAGCACAGCCAAGGGCGAGCGGTCTGATTGGAGGCTTCTTTCGCGTCTCCTCCATCGTTGCCTTTGCGCGAACCTTGAGATTGCTGTACAATTTAACCGGTTAGGTTCCACGTGTATATACGTCAATTTCAAACTTTAGTTCGATGCGGTTGACGTTAATTGTTCACCTTTTTTCGAGGAATCATTCTTGTCCTGATTTTTGAGGAATTTATGGTTGTTCTGCGTTTGATATGTATTACTTGATTTTAATTACCAATCACGTGAGGGGATTTTTAAAATAAATTCTGTTGACCGGTGAGGGAAGAAATTACTAATTTGATAGTATAAAAAGTTTATGAGGGAAGTTTTTTCGTATGAATATAGAAATTTTATGAGGGGAGGAATTTTTCGTATAATTTGCAAGTATGAAATTTTAATACTAATAAAGATTATTTTATTTATTAGGTTTGTTTTATGTAGGAACTACATGTGTATTAGTCGATCAGTAATTGTATCAATTATTTATATTTTAATATTTAGTTATTAGCTAATATTTGAATTCTAAAGTGTATCGCATCAGTCGAATTCGAAAATTAGCATTGATGCTAATTTTAGTAAAAAATTTACTGTAGAAGTAATTTTAGTAAAAAATTTTGATCGCAGATTACAAAATTTTGAATATAACATTAGTATAAAGTAAGGGAAATATAAAAAGAGTAAAAAATATTTCTCCTACCATTAAAACTATTTATGAGAAATGTTGTATTTGCTATTTTATTAAAATTGTACTTTTGAAATTCTGTAAAAAATTTATGATGTACCTTCAATTTTTTTAAGGAAAATTTAGTCCTGGAGCCATTGTTAAAATATATCTTCAAAGATATAATTTTACTATATTGCACATAAAAATCGACGTTAATAAATATTTAGATATTATTTATATTCAGTTAAATTTTTTGAAGAAATTTCATAACAAAGTATTCTCTGCGATACAACCCTTATCTAGATTCTCAACCACTATCAAAAAATATTCCTTAAATCTTTCTCAAGCTTCATTAATGAATGCCAGTTTTTAAAATTGTACAGTAAAATAGATGAATATGTTACGAACAAAATGTTTAACATGAAATTATTTTATAATGTAAATTATTTTATACGTGATGTTTTAATTAACTGAAATATGATTGATCATCTTTCTTTCAGAAAGATTTATTATGAAAATTTGTTCTGTACCGTCATGTGTTATTTTTACGCAGATGGTTTTATTGCCTTAACTACTTCTACGGTTATAACGGCAAGCAGCTAGTAGAACAAGTCAGTTTATAGGTAATATTCGTTCTGAGCACTTCGCCTGTTGCGTCCGACGTTACTGCAAAATGTCTGTATCAAAAATCGTAGTTCGTGTTTGAAGTACGAAAAGAAGCTTTGTATAGCTTCGGAAACTGTCGTAAAAATCTGTGGAGCTTTCGAATGTGATAATATAGGCAAACACCAGGGTGCAAGAGCGACATGATTTATTTAAATGTCACAACGTAATTCTTGATGCTTGATCATGGCAAGATTATTATTGTAGAATAATTGTTTATTCAAGAATAATTATTAATTGAGAGATAGTACTGAGACAGCTTTTAAATTACTATACTCATAGTGATAATAATTACTATACTCGTAGCAATTTTAACATAATTACTATTATGTATAAAAGATTGTGTAAATGATGTTTATACAGTTTATTTAAAATACATCAAAAGTATGAAAGAATCATAATATATATCACTTATTTCTTAACGTGAAAATAATTTGTATTAAATATTATTCTAACTTGTAGTAAAAGATAGATATCACTTATCTAAGGAAAAGATGATTATCTCGAAATGTATAGAATTACAGAATGTGATTTCGTTTTATCAATTTCATGAATCTGTTTGAAATTAAGACAACATTGGTTTTGGGCATAGTAGTTGTTTTATACAATAAATAGTTTTATCTTTAAGATACTTTTAATATCTTTTAGATAATCTAGATAATATCTAGTAGTTATCTGATTAATTTGAAAAACGAGGATAAACTTTGTACGATAAGAATATTACAAAACGTGTAATTTCAATAAATCATATGTAATGATTAAAAAAAGACAGGAAATAAAATAGAAGATAATAGATATGAAATAAATATTTATAATGAAATAGATACATAGAAAATAAAAAAATATTGATTAAGATTATTTTTCTGAATACTTTTTAATAATTCCAAAGTTATACCACCGTAATTATAAATATGTACAAATTACAGTGTTAATTTATACTGTAATCTAGTTAGACATATGTAATAATAATAATAATATAAATGTGAATTATATTTCTTATAAAATAAAGTATATTATCATATAAAAATGGTGATACGAAAAATAAAGTATTATATAATAAAAATATATAAACTGATATAAAAAATATAGTATTATACAGAATTCATTTTATTTAATAAAAAGATTTAGATTTTGAATTTATTTTTAAAAATTGTATTTGGAATAGAGAGATCATTTTATTTGTAACATCCCATGTGTTTATAATATTACATTACAAATATTATAATATATTCGTTCTTGTATCAGTACAATTTATTTGGCTTCAAAAATATGTCTACTATAACACAAACAAACAAGCACATTAAACAAGAATAAAAAACATCTACTGATAACACCTCACCAAGGTGTTTATTAAACCTCTTTGTTCACGTGTGACAGTTCTTCCAATATTTTGAAGCTAATTTTGTCAACGTACACACACAGACTTCGCTAAAAGTTACATAAATTCATTTTGCCGGGAAGACTCGGTTAATCAAACGAATCTGTAGATTAGATTGCTACTCGTTCCGGCTAATCTGGTAATTACTTTACCCAACTTTAATTTTATCCTTAATTAAATCCAATTTCGCGTGATAGAAGAGTACATGCTTCCAGCTCGAGCAGCACGAGGGATGAAATTTAAAAAGGGGCAGCTAAAGGGCTATAAACTGGTCGATCAAGCGAGTTAGTCAAATTTAATTACGTATATTAATTTCGCTAATAAAAATGCATGAATGAAGTTTCTGGTTGGTTAAACATCTCTCTCGAACGTGATTCCAGATCTATTAACACGTAAAATACGAGTTTATTGATTAAAGATATGCAATATTCGCGATGAATTATTTTATGCAAATATTTTTGTTAGTAATTATAAAAAGTTTCTTAATTGAACAAAAGTGAAATCGAACGACGTATCACGTTCAAACGGGTGCTTTTTTACACTCTAATAACCAATATAATACGTTTTTCCCTTGTCAGACTATCACTTCTCAAAGGTGACGAACGACCCTGTTGACGTTCACCCTTTTCACCGTCGGAATAAAACGAGAAGAACCGAACTTGCCTCCCTTGTCGCCCTTCCCGCTATATCTCACATTCAAGCACCTCTGAAGTGATATTTTTTCTGGTTCTTTTTTTGAAATATACATGTACTAGGAACACTAAGCAAGACTAATTTTTAAACTAATGATATTGCAGACGATTCAGACTGGACGCAGTAGAAAAAGACAATTTTGCACGGACACATGAAAACTGACCTTTGGGCCACTTTTTGTGTATTTAACACACATAAGGAACTTTTTTAAATTTTAAACTGTTTTTAAGTATTTGTTGTAGTAAACTATTTTGAACTATTTATTATAGTAAATTATTTTAAACTGTTTATTGCGGTAAACTATTTTGAACTATTTATAATAGTAAACTATTTTAAACTGTTTATCGTAAAAAACTATTTTGAACTATTTATTTTAATAAATCTACTAAAATAATATGTTATATAATAATTTATTTCTATTGATCGAACAGCAGCAACTTTCTTGATTTAATAAAATAATAAAGAATGGATACATTTTAACGACACCCTATATACATGTGTAATACAATACTGATCAACTTTGTTACATAATAGGATAATATGCACATTGTACATTACATACTTCTAATTACCTATTCCAATAACAAATATCCTATAAAATGAACCTACACTTCGTACAATAAGAACTCACCCTCATAATAATTTTTCAAGTAAATTAAATTTAAAAATTGATAAGAACACGATATTTCTTATTAACAGTAAATCCACCAGCACACTTTAAAATTAAAAATAATACACACTTCAAAATTGAAAATAAAATTGAAAAATAAATAAACCAACGATGAAATGCAAATTAATTCTTTATCTCGATAAAAGTCAACACAAATTTAAAAAAAACTACCTCAACAAATTTTGTAACTTACACAATGAAACTCATAAAACGGTCCTTTAAGAATTTGAAAATTTGGGGATTTGAGAATTTGGGGATTTGAGAATTTGGGGATTTGAGAATTTGAGAATTTGGGGATTTGAGAATTTGGGGGTTTGAGAATTTGGGGATTTGAAAATTTGAGAATTTGAGAATTTTTAGAATTTGGGAATTTGAGAATTGGAGAATTTGGGAATTTAAGAATTTGGAAATTTGGGAATTTGGGAATTTGGGAATTTGAGAATTGGAGAATTTGGGAATTTAAGAATTTGGAAATTTGGGAATTTGGGAATTTGGGAATTTGAGAATCTGAGAATTTCATACTTTGAGAATTTGAGAATTTGAGACTTTGAGAATTCGAAATTTTGGGAATTTGAAAATTTGAGAATTTGTAAAGTTTGGTAGTTATAATGTTAAAATACTATGGTGACAAAAGTACTGAGATCATGAAATCTGTTCCAAAGGATGGTTAAAAGGGGACGACTTCCCGGTGTAATATCACGGACAATCGAGTTGATTCGAAAATTAGGCGAAGATTCATGCGTCCTCGCGAGGCTAGCGAGCGGCTCGTTTCTTTCCGGTTTAATTTATCCGAGCGTGCCGTACGGAGGTAATTTTGTTTAAATTATTAAAACTGAGGATCCACGTCTGCCTGCTGGCTAATGATGTAATCCTCTGAAAAGTTATAAAGTTACCGGGTTCATTTTTAAACGCCCCCTTCTGCTCGGGTCCGCTTCGGTATCGTTCGTTACTATACAACCCTCCGACGACCCTGGTGAAAATGCTTACGGTACTTTTTATTACGTCGTATTTCACGTCGTGTACCAGCTACTTTTGCATATTTATATTGGTGAATATTTAGGTACATGGGGTATAATGCACGCAGGTGCGGATTAGGATCAGTGTGGAGGAGTTTACTGTCAATTCACTTCGATTTTTAGAGATTAATTAGTTTTAAATTTATAAATTAAGGGTGGAAATTTTGAAATACTCAAATTACTGATTTTAAGAATTTTTAAATTTGAAATTCCAAATCTTATGATTTTTTAATTTTCAAATTTCGAAATTTGCAGTTTTATATTTTCAGATTTTCGTAAATTTCTTGTATATTTTTGAATTTCTAAAATTTTAAGGAATTAAATTTCTAAATTGTTAGATTTTTAATTGTTAATTTCTAAATTGTTAGATTTAGAAATTTTTTAATTATAAAATTATTAAGTTTAGTTCTTAATTTTTTTTGTTCTCAAATCTTTTCATTTTCAAATTTTTAAATTTTCATACTTTCAATTTTTAATTTTTGTACTTCCAAACATTTCAACTTTCAAATGTGCAAATCTCAACATTTGTCGAATTGGCAAATTTTTTAACGTGCATATTTCCAAAATAATAAATTCACAAATTTTCCAAATTTGCAAGTTCCTACATTTTCAAACTTAGTTCTCCAATTTTCAATTTTCAGATTCTCATCTTTTCTAACTAGTAAATTCTCAAATTTCAAAATTCCCAAATTCTCAATTTCCCAAATTCACAAATTCCCAAATACTCAAATTCTCAAATCCTCAAAGTATGAAATTCTCGAATTCCCAAATTCACAAATTGTTAAATTGTCAAATTCTCAAATCTAAAATTAAGAAATTTCCACGTACTGAAATTTTAATACCACAACTAACAAATTTCTGTATTCAAAAATTTGCAAATGGGTAAATTTCAAAACTTTAAACTAGTGGTAGCTTTTCCTCCTACGATACCATTTTCCTATCTAGTTTCCCAAGTGCATTCTATTATGTAAACCTCAAAGAAATCCTCCACAGAACTTAATTTCCCTTAACAAAATTTAACAAATTTGATAAACCTAACCCAACCTAACCTCAATAAATTCTCTGTAGTCAGTTCCCTCTCCACCTGTGCCTGTCACTCGAAAAAGTAAACGAGAATCAGTAACCAACGCTACTGCTGTATTTTAAGAGAACGTAATGTATTTTAAAGTTTATAAAAAAAAGATAATGCAAACGTCGCCGAAGACATAATCGAAAAAAATGCAGCGTATAATTTTCGAATTTATTGCACGCTTACACTTGGTGGAAATGCTAACAATGCCCGTCACTACAATACAGTTACAAATTGCACATTTTTTCCTCGCGTAGAATTCCGAAGCGTTTGTTTAAATTTTACTACCAAATTGGCCTTTTCACATTTCAAAAAATATTGACTTCACAGAGGGCACGGTGAAAAATCGTCGGTCCAATCGGCGTATCGCAGACTGCCTCTGTGCAGATTTCAAATTCAAATTTTCCTGCAATCGAATTAGCCGGCAAAAGGACCGTTTGATCTATCCCATCGGGCGTAGAACGGCGCACAAAGTGCCAGCCTCCAATTATGAACAATTTAAAACACAAATTCAGTTAATTTCTCTTGTCAAATCAAGAGAACCGAGGTGAAACGAACCAAGCAGAAAATGTGGGGAGCCAATGGTTCTGTCTTTTATATTTTACGTAGCCATATAACCTATTCGAGTGTGCGATCGTCAAAAATTATTCGTCCATTGTGGTTTTTGTCACTTGGGTATATGAAACTGTAAGGATGGCTTAAATACAAAAAATAATTCAGGAACTTTTAGAAAACAGAACTAGTTTTTATTTATCATCAATTCAGACTGCGGTATTCTTTTACTTTAAACGAAGTCTAGACCGTTCGAGTTAATTACAGTTTTCAATGCTTGCAAATTACAAATGTTTCATGCAAGTTCCTTCACACAGGCCTTCAAACAGAGATGTCTTTAAACGACTTACATAATAATAAATTTTATTATTTGTTAGCTTGATATTTTTTTGTAATATAATATTTTAACTTGAAATTAATTGTTTAATTATAGCATAGCATGATTCGTTTAACAATAACACAATGTTTGAGCAAATTATATTTTATGTAATATTTTCAAACACTCAATTGTAATCATTAATAATATTTTTTTATTTGTCAAGATTAAATGATATAAGGTAACTGAGTAGAACTATCTAGTAAGATAAAATCACTTTGTTGCAGTGACAAGATTTGTTTAACTAAAATTGGTTGACAATTTCGATTTTCATGAAACGCAAAAACAGCATATTTGAAAGAAGATTTAATATTTTTAACAGCAATGTTTAGTTTATAAAAATGATTCTTGTGATTGAGGGTGAAAAGTGTATTTATGAAATAATTTTCGAAGTTGACCATTATACAAGAAAATTATAAATCGTTAAGATATTGACGATTTCCTCTATCAATTCTGAATTTATGTATTTAAGCAGGTTTCGAAAGTACCAATGTACTTAGAAGATAAATTAAAAATTACTATGTATTTTTGTAAGTCACCTTTGTAGAAGATCAATCGGGTTTAATAAAAATTCATATATGCGAAAGAAAAGGAAAAATTATGGATCAGAGATCTAGAAATCTAAAAATCTAAGAAGATAAGAAGATAAGAATCTAAAAATCTAAAAATCTAAAAATCTAAAAATCTAAAAATCTAAAAATCTAAAAATCTAAAAATCTAAAAATCTAAAAATCTAAAAATCTAAAAATCTAAAAATCTAAGAACCTATAAATGTAAGAACCTAAAAATTCTAGGTATTTGGAGGTGCAGGAATTTAAAGATGCAGAGATCTAAATACGTACAGATCTAGGTATATAGCGGTCTAGAGATCTAGGGATTTAGGAATCTACGTCTATGTACATATCTCACTTTTAGAATATAAGTAAACAATATCGTAGTTAATGAGTATTTAACTACACCAACATTGTTGAATAATTATTCCTGTAAGCATCTATAGTAAGTTATTATTACTTAATTATTTTATATAATTTAGTAAAAATTTTATATCATCTACTCCTTTTAAAATTTTACACCTTTTACTCCTGTAAAAATATGCACCAATATAAAGTATTAAAGCATCACATTTTAAATGATTCAACTTCAAAACAAAGTATTAACTTTCCATATGTAAAGTATTAAAATTACAAAATGCTAGTTATCCATTTTTTTACCGAACGAACGGTATAAAATGTCAAATTTGAGATAAACGTGTATCATGTTCGTTGAAGAAATTTACTCAATCCAATAGAAAGATAATGATAGATAATGGATATGCATAGGAGCAGCCTCACTTAAACCGTTCCTAATTAACCAACCAGTCCAGGGATGTAACAGATGCGTGCGCTTAAATTTAAATTTATTCCAATCGAACGGGAAGAGAGACGGAAAAAGGGAAGGAGAAAGGGATGAGCTAGGCAGACAGCGTCACCTGCTACCCGCGCTGCTAAGATTCTGACGTTCTCGATCTCCACCTTTCGCCATTCCATCGTTATTCCCTTATTCTGGCGTGGACATTGGCATAAAACCTCTGAATGCTCCAATAAGACCATAATTCAATTAGAAACGACCGATACTCTTCGTCATGCCACACGATACTTCTTTTCCGTGTACATTGTTGTACATCCAGTGTACACTCGAGTGCAAACTCCAAAGTTCTTCGATTCACAAACTTTAAAATATCCACATCTTCAAATTCGCGTATTTTGAAATCTCATCAATTCTAATTTCTAAATATTCCAGTTTGAAAATTTTCCGTCCTCAAATTTCTTTTCAAACTCCCAATATTTTTGGAATATCACTAAATTTTCATGTCTCAAAATACACGTATGATACATAAATGTTATAGAAGGGGAAAAATTGTAAATTTATTGATGAAATTGATATTTCTATTTAATCTAAGCATTTATACTCAATGTTTCCAGATTCCATAATCTTCAAACTTGAAAGTCTTCAAATCCCAGACGCTGAAAATAGCTATGTCTCTTAATTCTTAGGTCTACATATTCTTAAATCACCACATCTCTGTATATTCCGGAGTTTCTAAATCCCAAAGTCGCAAATTTGAAGCTCCCCTATCAATGTCCCATAATTCCTAGCTTTCTAAATTTTTAAGCCATCAAAGTCTTATATTTGTAAATTCATAGACTGTCAAATCGCAAGATTGTTGTACAGTAAACAGTACAACAAGGTAATTCAGGCTTACTCTTAATATTTAAGGTTAACTATATCTAACTATGGATGTTTAAGAGTATCTCTAATTATTTAGGGTTCATCTTAGATATTCAAATTTATCTCAATGTCAAGCTATATTTAACACTCTAAGTTATAGTACACTCTAAATATTTTAAGTTAGCTGTAAGTATACTTAAGACTCATGTATTTAAAGTCAACTTAAATTATGTTTAAGACTAACATTAAATATGATTAACTCTATCTATACAGAGTGTTCCAAAAACACATATGAGTGATCCAAAAGTACATATGACGAAATGATTCTGTACGCAAAACTAAGTCAGAAAAAAACAATAACATTTTTCCATATTTGTCTTTATATTTCAGAAAATTGAATTTTAAAATTTCTGAAAATATTTATAAAAGAATTCGTTTACAGCTATGAACATAGCAATTTCAGTACTTGTTTAGTTAATTCAATAATTAATGGTTATATTAAATTAATAAATGTAATAATTAATAAAGTCATTGTTAGTCATTGCTTTTGTGTGTATTTACCGTACTTGTAATTAAATCTGTCATGTAATATATTATATTAATATACCAACAATGTGTATAATTGATTAGTATAACTTCAAAACATAATGTCGGTTTGTAGTTTATACATCAATATACTAGTTCTTCCTTTTATTAAATTATTATTTTACACTTTATGTTACATTTATTATTCTGCAGTATGAAAAGCTTCACCCGCTTGAAATTATTTATTTTATATTAATGTTGAATATATATCAAACATTTTACATTATTATTTGTTTTATACTAGTATTATTTATTCTGTATTATACAATACAATTCTTCTACTGATCCTACATACCCTTTACTCATTACATTTACTATAATGTACAACTGACCTACGCATTACATTTCCTATAAAATTAAACTTATTAAATTAAAAATGAATATAAAGAAGAAAAATAGATTAAAATATCCACATGTAGATATCAAATTGCAACAAGTAAAGAAGTTACGTTGACGTACACGAACATTGAACTCAAAGGTTAAGAATAAACAAAAATAGAGATTAAAAATAAACTTAAATTTACCTTCAAGTGTAGTCTATTTGTTACCTACATTTTATTTAATCACAAAACGTCTCACATAAAAATAATAAAAAAATAACCTTACATATGATCATACATGTAATATTTTCCCCATCATTTAAGCATTCGTTAGGTCTATCGAAAACATAATGAATGAATAATTTATTTACCGATTTTATTAGTAAAATATTTATCGATATTTCTTTCATCCTTATTCTGTCCAAATTTTGTCCACATGGTTAGTAAACGAACGATCCCCAAAAATTTGCTGGCTTCCCCTGTGCCCGATTTGCATCTCATCAGTTTCGTATCTAGTAATTACCGTAATAAAATGATCGTAAATCATGGCGATCTAAATAACCGTAACTACGGGAACGACGGATTCGCGCGAATATCCGATTTCCGTGCGGCATGTCTTAATGACGTTCGAATTTTAATGTTAATCCTGCCGGCAGACGTTCGCGACGCTCGGAATACAAAATATCGATGGCCGTTCCGCCGTGACTGGAGCACCGCTGGTAGGAATTCACCGGAGCATCCGCCAAGGTGAGCATTTTTTCTCCGGTTTGATTGACTAACGTCAGTCAGCGAGATCCTGCGACTCGCCATGGTGAATCCCCATTTGGTATGCCATGTAGATAAGTACAGTCCGAGGAGAAGTTTTCAAGGATGGACAAAAGTCCGTGACGGCGCAGAAACGTGGTGGCTGGTGAGCGCGATGGTGGACTGTACGGGGCCGACTTCGTCCTATTCCTTTCTTGGACCTCATTTTTTTTAAAGCGACCAACGAGCGAGGTAGTATTCCTGTTCGACGGCTCGAGTGAGAAAAGGATTTTGTAACGCATTTTATCCATTATTTATCAAACGACTCGAGTGCTCGGAAAAATTCGATGCTACTCTAAAAAGTCCCGGTGTTCGCGTTCCACGCGACCGTGGGATCAGATTCAACATAATAACTGAATTTTACAGCTCGTTGTATTTCTCGGGAGACCGCCTTGACCTTCCTTGCATGTTGAGTTCGATGCAGAACGAGTTATACGTCATTGCAAAAAAGCCAGATTGTGCAATCTTTCCTCGTCAGGTATTTTCGTTACGTTCGCGAATTAAAGAAGACATTAAAGAAGTTGATGAAATTTCTCTGTGTGTAGGTGAATATTTTATTTTCGGGATTACCGACCCGAAAAGTGTTAAATGCAAAAACTTCGGGTGAATTCCGATGAGGGGATACGTCGCGGTAGACGTATAACGAATCAGAAATACGTCGATATATGTATGTATATCTGTATATACGACAAAGGCACATGTAAGTAGGGAAGAATGCGAAAAAGAGGAGAAAGAGGGAATGAGAGAAACAGGGAGAGAGTGCGAGGGAGAGGGAAGAACGAGAAAGGGAAAAGAACAGTTGGAAAAGAGAGACGGAGCAGATAGGTATAGGAAGGCGAGCTGGCGACCATCACCAAGTCAAATCGTCTCGCAACGCGCCAGCGAATAATCTTAAATTCAAATTAAGAGTGGGTCTACAAATTTAAACAATAAACGATCAGATTCCCCGCGATTCAAATTTAAACGCAGCGGACAATGGGTCCGAAGAACGCGCATTTGTGGCATTCTCCATCTTTACCTCGAGCTTACACCACGTGTACGATCGCTTGTATATCTCGATCCTGGTATTTATGGCTTCGTTAGGTGTAAAGCTTCCATGAGGTTATGCTCCTCGTGAAACGAATGTAGCGCAGCCTCGATAATGACGTCGATAATAATTCATCGTCGTATAATCGTATGCCATCATCTAATGATAATCAATGATGTCACACTCAAATCATATTTATTTATCCCTACGACCGTTCCTTAGTCGACCTAGGTTAAAGATAAAGATCGCCGTAGAAGTGGGCTGGATTATTACAAATAATTATAGATGTAGGTTAGTTTATTACAAAAGATGATAGAAGTGAGCTACATCCTATGCTAGTTTGTTACAAAAAGTGGGCTAGATTACAAAAGATATTACAAGCGAGTTATTACAGAAGATGGTACATGTGGTTACAGAAAAGGATAGATGATAGATAATTTATTATTGTAGATGATAGGAGCCTAGTTTATTACAAAAGATGATAGAAGTTTGCTAGTTTATTATAAAAGATGATAGAAGTTTGCAAAAAATTGATAGAATTGTTCTAGGTTATTGCAGAAAATGATACAATAGGGCTAATTTATCACAAAACATAGAACTAGGTTAGTTTATTACAAAAGATATAAAAATTCAGCCAAATTATTACAGAAGATGAATAGAAAGTCTATTACATAAGAAGTACTAGTTTATTACAAGGAAATGAAGTGGGTTACAATAAATGACAGAAGTGAGCTAGTTTATTACAGAAGATAAAAGTAAGGTTATGAAAATGGTAGAAATGCTAATTTATTACAAAAGATGACCAAGGTGGACAAGTTTATTCAGAAGTGAGCTAGTTTATTGCAAAGAATGATATATTTTCCAAAGAATGTGACATTCTGACACTATAAAGCAAATTTTCCAAAAGATAGGGAAAATTAACACTGGATATAAATGCACACTTTTAAATGAAAATATAAATAAGCATTGACAGACCAAAATTTTGTGATATAAAATATGAAACAATTTTGACTTGGATCTAGTGTCAAAATTGAAACTTCTAGCGCTCAAGATCAAAAGCAGCCCCATTTTCTCAGAAGTTTTATTATCGGCGTAATACGAAGTTGACAAGGAAAATTTTGGTTTATTAAGAAGCGTTACACGGTGGCGAAGAAAAAAAAAAGGAATTGAGACAGTCGACCACCAAAAAGCAAGCTCCTAATTCGGTGGACCGAATCGAAGACAGTAACGGTGGAGCGGTGAGCTGGAACGGTTTCGAGAGAAAAACTTGACGACGACGACGAACTGGATGAAGTAAGACGCGGGATAAAAGGGCGAAAAAAAGAGACGCAGAGAGCGAGTTAGACGCGAGACAGCCGACAGAAGAGAGAAAGAAAAGCCGGAGGACAAGAAGCGATCGGGATGTCAGATCGGATCTCGTTGGTGAATCAAATTTGGCCAAATAAACGAAGAGACGAAGGGGAAGCCGGGAGGAACGCAAGAGAGAAACGGAGGGCCGCGAGAACAGTTGTGCTTCGTGCGTGCATTAGCATGCGGGAAGGCAGCGAAAAAGAGCGTAAGAGGGAAAGAAGAAACGAAGGGATCTAGAAAGAAAGAAGAAACGGGATAGAGGACAAACCTTCGCTCCTTCGAGCGGCGAAGTCAAGGAGCAAGCTGAACGGGAGGAGGGCAAAAAGGTTGGCAAGAAGGGACTTTTCGAACTTTCTTTGTGTGCTAAGCAGCCTCCCGGGTTCTCCGGTACGCGGCAGACTTGGCTTCCTCTTCTTCTTCGTGTCCTTCCTCGAACGCTGCGGCTGAGGAAGAAATAAGCAACCACATAAGAGTTCGGTTTCTTTCACTGATTCCTCCGGCTAATAATGAGCTGCGACATTAGGCGCGAACAGGAATGCGAAATATGTCTAATCGTTTCACGGATGCATCATATCGCATATATCGATATTAGCGTACTTTGTTAACAATATATATAATAGTATCGATTTGATGTTAATATTAACGAGTCAACTGCGTTTGTATACATGTAAATCTAAAATTATTTTGTTAACGAATTTTGTGTCGAATACAAATGTAATCCTTCCTCGTTTTGATTTTTCTTGTCAAATTTGCAATGGCATTTGTGTATATTGGCTTGATTTTTTTTACACATCTTGTGAGGGATTAAAACTACATTTCGAAGTTAATTAAATATGATTATTCTATGTTTGTATTTATTAACACTTGTTAAACAGATGGATTAATAATATAAAATTTTGAGATTTGATATTAACAATATAGTTTAAATAATTAAGTAGTAGTTGCAATTGTGATTTTGCTCAGCTAAATTTCTTCCAGTTAATTTATTATTTGTTAATTTATAACATTTTCTGAAATATCAAGGTAAATAACTGAGAAAATATAATATTTTGGTATTATTAATTGTGTACGGGATATTATTTCTGGTGAAACTTGGGTTGTACCCCTGTCATCAGGCAACCGTAGCGACGTGCACGCGTAAAGTGCAGCGTTCTTTGTATGTATGAAGGTTAACTTTTCTTCATAAAACATAGTTTTTAAGTAAAAGATGTTAAATTAAATATTAATAACCATGAAATTATTGCAGTAAGAACTGCATTATATTTGTTTAATCCCTAAAAGCTATCATTAAAGCAAATTTTGTTGACGAAATTTCAATCTTCTTCTCATTTCGTCATTGGCAACAATAAACAATAATTAAGTGTTACCTTTATATTTCGTATTAAATAGAAAGTATAACAATTATTATTTACAACATGCAAATAATGCAGTGATGAAATTTCACATACAGTATATGTTAGAATTTTTAAAAATAATATTTACTTCATAATTGCTTTTGTTATAAACAGATTCACTTAAATTTTATTAGATAACAATTTTAAGAATTAAATTATTATTATATAAATTATTTAAACAATTTTAGAAATTAGTCATTGTAAATAACGCAAATAGAAAGTATATCGAATAATTGTATTTTTCCATTGTAACTTTTCTACTAAATATTTCTCCCGAAAATAAGATTTTTCAAATATAAATCTTTCACATATAACAAAACCTTCCACTTTTTACTTACATTGTGAATATCCTTTAAGAAAGCATATAATAATGTCTTGTTAGTAAATGCATGTCAGGACATTACGTCTATTAACGAGGGAGGTAGGTCTTTCGAAAGTTACTGACGTTTGTGATTTTTGGTTTGCTCCTTTGCAAGTGTGAGAAACAATGATCCCGTCAATAAGTGAAATTTAAACGTGAAAATTAATTAATTTTGTTGGTAAGTTGTCACATGTCATATGACCGTTCATCTAAAGTAGTTTTACAAAATGGTGGGACTGACTGCGTCTATTATCAAGGTTAAAATATATTATCAAGGGTAAAGGATTACTATCAACACAAAATAGGTCTACTGACCAAGGTAATATATCTACTATTAAAACTAGAATTACGTCTATTATCGAGGTAAAAATAAATTTATTATAAAAGTAAAAGGTATATCTAGTACAGGAGCAAAAGTATATCTATTATTAAGGTTAAAGGTATATTTGTTATAAAAGCAAGAAGGATGTCTAAGATAAAGGTATGTCTACTATCAAGGCTAAAAGCATGGCAACTATCAAGATGAAAAATATATTTATTCTCAAGGAAAAAATATATCTACTATCAAGACCAAAAATACGTCTACTACCAAGACAAAGTACGACCACAACCAAGGTAAAAACACGTCTATAATAGGTAGAAAAATGTCTATCGTCAAGATGTCTACTCTCAAGGTCAAAAATACGTCCATCATTTCCTGAAACAAGAAACTTGAAAGACACGTCAACCGCCTCCGTTCATAGAAAGAAATCATTTTAGGAATCGCTAATACACAAAGTCCAGAAGCAGCGTTGACGAAAAAAGTCGTAAGGAAGACTACGGCATGAATTCGTGATAGATAATAACGATATGAAAGCAGTGTCGTTTAAACGACATATTTATCGTAAACGAGCTCGTCTTCGTGAATGACACGCAGACAATCGTGGCTGCTCGTTGTACAAGGAGAACCGTTTCTGACCACTTTTAACCAGGGTTGCTGTACGTGTACGTGTAACCATACCGACGAGTCTACAAGTCCCCCCAAGAGAAACGTGGCCGAGTACGTGAGCGAGATCCTCCCGCTAGACAACCGGCGCCCGCGTTTAAGAGGACAATTTAAATTCACGCGGCGTCGGCCTTACTCGGCATTCCCCCGATCTGGACACATGCGTTTCCGCGCATTAATAAGATCTTTGTAAATTAGTTCGCGAGTGTCCCGTAGCGCATATCGCCGTGCAAACTTGCACCTTTCGGCTCGCATACCTCTTTCATGACGTCGTTCAACTTTATACGAATTATCTACGAGATTTCGGGATAAGGTTACTCTTCAAACTTACTTGCAAGTAATTCTTTTAAAATCGAATATCTTGAAAAAAATTACGAGTTATGGTCATATAGTTTGCACGTCCCAAGGTGAGTCCTAGCGATATACTAAAAGAGATGGAACTGCTACTTAAAATGTAGATCGTCAAACTTTGTACGAATTATTTTCATGATTTGGGGATAAGGTTACTCTTCAAACTTACTGTAGAGTACTTCTTCTAAAATCGAATATCTCGAGAAAATACCGAGGTATGATACAATACGCATCCCACAAGATGAGTCCTAGCAAAATACTAAAATAGAAGCTGCTGTGGTTAATAAAAGTGAAAAAAGTCGAACAACTTTATACGAATGGTTAAATTTGTTTAGCAAAGATAAATTATAAAATATTAGTTTTAAATGATTTATTATTAAACATGTTTGTTTTTGAGTGTTCATAAGTAATTTTTCGAACAATTAATATTTTCTTATCGAAATATACATACCGCGCAATATGAAACATGATTTTACGTGTAAAACGTGTTTCATATCGGATACATGTTCCTTGTTAAGATTGAATAGTATTATAAAATATATTTTTACCGTTTCATGTACATTATAGTGACAATAACGGAGAGAAATGGATCCAGTGCATTAACATGTGAGAAATGTGCTCAATATGTAGAAGATAACAAAAATATCATGTAAGATAAATTTAAGGAAAAGTGGAACTTGTTTATCAATCTTTTTTTAAATATTTATTTTTTAAAATAAAAATGAAGTTTTTGCTATTTTCTTTACAAATTTCCCTGGATAATTTTTACATTTTTTACTGTAATTTCAAGACACATAAACCACTATTATACCTCTTTGATAACCTATTTAATAAGAACGTTTCAAGTAAAATTACTCTCACAATTTATCATTGTAATTCAATTATTGCCATGGCAATATTAATTTTAGAACGAGGCACTAAAGGAAAGAGATTGAACGCAAGAAATAAATAATAAGTTCATACATTGATTATGAAATATTAAATTTCTTTCCAAAGTGAATCCAACAAAAACACCTAGAGCACGTATACAATAAAATATACGCCTGGTGTGGTCGCGCAATGTTCCAGTTCTGTTATTAATGCACGAAGCGAGATCTTCATCGCTGTTCGAACGACGACCGAGCGTGGCAACCAATTATTACGGGGGCGAGAATGTTACAGCCAAGGTGTGTTATTAGCGTAACACGTTTGTTGCTCTTCTTTTAGACCAGTACCGGATTGAGAATATCGGCAGTGTCGATCATCGCTATCGATTAATGTATAGCATCTTTCTTTTAAGCTTGATGTCACATTAAATGGTTATTAGCAAGTACTGGCACCGGAGGGTACCACCAGTCATTCAAGAAACGTAAATGTAATAAAATATCCGTTGGCAAATGATGATTAAAACTTTTGCCTGATAATCTATCTAAAGATCCGAAACAATGGTTTCACCAGGGGTAATATTTTACTCAAACGAATCGCTTGATTTAATTAAATCAACCATAGTCAAACACAATTATAGCTAAATTTATCAAAAAAACTGTTAAATTCATCAGTCAGAATTTATTTATAACTTCAATAATTTACTAAATTAGACACTCGAAAATTGTATTGGTCAGAAAAAATCAGACATATAAATTGAACGTTAGGACTGTAAACTGCTGCCCTCTAAAGCGTGTAGCTGTAGACTACCCTAAGTCGCGACATAACCTCTCTACTATTTATAGATCTAAATAATACACGCGTATTTCATGAAGTGAATGACAAAACCGAGGCATCGATATCATAATCGAATGCTATTGCATTTAGGTATTTCCATTACCATATCTCGTAGAAAACCTCTATTGACCACTTATTTTCGAACGAGTTTCATATATAGCAATGTTCGACAATACCATCGTGTCGCTGTGGAGTACGAAGAAAAGTGTATCGCCCACACCGAATTAGAGATGACCGTGTCGATAGAAAACGAAACATGGTGCTTAACGGGTACCACCGCTAACCGACGCGTACCATTCTCATTTATTATGCATACCCCACAGATACGCGTTGGAGATTGTTGCACGTGGAAGACTGCCTATAGCTGCTCACGGTAGTTATACGGTACACGTATGTAACGAGACGTAAGAAAAGTGGTCCAGCCGATCAGAAAGGGCTTCGAGAAAACACCCTCTTCTTCTTTACTGCGACTACCCATTATACAGGGTGAACCACCTAACTTGACCGCAGTCTCTTAAACCATACTTTAAAAAATGCTTCTACAAATGTTACTTTATCTTTCAACCACCATTTGCTTTTATTAATTTTGTGGAACGGAAATTGTTAAATATATGAAACCATCGAAATGATTTAGTTGCCAAGTATTTTTCATCGTTCTAGTGTTATTTTAAACTGAAGTTAACAGTAAACAACTTAATATTACAAAAGGAGGTAAAACGAATTGTGCACATGTCCTTTTCAATAACATATAATCATTGTATAAAATATCTTATTAACGATTTTCTAAATAATTTCAGAAGGGTCACCCTAAGAACATAGGAAATAACTTTTATTTTCATTCAATTCTGCGTTATAATATATGTGCGATGAAATATCGCTTTGAGATGTACTCATATAAGGTAATGGAGTAATTGAAAATAAATTCTTGGGTACAATTGAAACATCATCTTTTTTACGCGAACGTTTTTGTTCGGTGACACGATTTCAGTGCGCGTGACAGGAATTCATGGTGACGAATAAAGTCGACGGTAGTTCACCGATTTAGGATTATATCGTATCGTTAAGCGTTTTCTTCACTTTCGAACGGGGAGAACATCGCGATTCACGTGAAGTGTTGCTTCGTGCCCTAGTTGATGCCATAGCTTAGCCGGTGGTCGATCGGATAGTAACGTTTCCAAGCGATAAACGTTTCTATCGAAGCGATCGCACGATTACTAATGCTGTTCGATCGTAGCCACCAGGATTTTCTAATGAGCACGTTAGTTCGTTAAACACGTTCGGGCATGATCGTTGGAAAAACATAACGCTTGGCCTCCCAGAATCGTACGTATATGCTCGGAATGCACTTGTTACCATAAAAAACGGTACAGTTGCATTTGCACGTAGCACATGCTTTGACACACGCTCGCACAGCTCGAACGACTTGCACGGTGGTGATATGCATGAGATACTTTCACGTGGAATATCCGCATTATGTTGCACGACACGTTAAATGACTTAACCATAGGTCTTTCCTTTATTGCGAGCAACTCTGCGAGTATGGGAAGATTCGTTACTGGCTGATTTAAAATGGTACTTCGATTCAGTAATGTCTTTGAAAACTGTGCATTACTGAAGCTGTTGCGAAATTGTTTCTTAATCTCACTGAATGTATAGAATATGAAGATATAAGGAATTATTGTAACATTTCTTCGTTTCTATGAAATTTTAAACAGATTTGGCAGAGGGCCCTAACATTTTTTATGTTCCTTCATATTTAAACGTGAAAGTGTCAGTATGCAAAAAATAAGTAAATTCATTTTATTGTTTCACTTATGTTCTCCATTTTGCAATACATAGTATAATAAATATTTAATATTGTTTAATATTGCTTCATAATTTTGTTTTAGATTATCTTGATACATTCTTCGTTTTGCAGTAATAAATTCTTTATTTATTTTTCGTAAGATTACAATTAGAGCAGAACTGAATTTGCCACCAATCTGACGCCATTTTGAATAACGGCGGGAAATCATTTACGAATACTTTATGACATTTCATTGTTAGCTAATTATAACTCATCGAATGTTCTTTGAAACTTGAAAAATGAAAACACACTGCAAGAATATTTTTTGGTATTTAGCAATCCACATAATTATTTATAAAGAGTAAGTTCTAAATTTTTGACGCTTCATTAATTTATCGAATATTATTCTTCCAGATTTGAAGAACGAGAGTACCAATGATGTTAGAATATCTTTGTATTTGAAAATTGACTCACACACAATACAACAATTTGAGTATTGAACTAACTCTTCAGTATATGTCTTCAGTGACATATTTGTTATGTGATATGAACATAACAAAACAGACAATAGTAGTGATTAATAATAAAAATAACTCCAAAAGAATTCAGCAAACTCAACTATCAAGTTTAGCAGTTATCCAACAACAAATCTTCAAGTGCAACGGATTTAATTAATAATGATCAAAATTATACTTGAATAAATTTGAATAAAATTTATTTATTGTACTACAAAAAGTTTTCCACGCCACTGTACGTACGCCAAATCGAACAGATGGTATAACGAAAGCCTTGGAGCCAATCAAGTTCTAACTCGATTCTAACCTTACTCTAAAGCAAAATACCGTTTCGCATCATCAAAAGAATATCTACCTTCTTGCGTCATTATCAAGCGTAACAACCGAATTAACTAAGAGAAAGAAGAAACGAGTTAGGAAATGACTAGCGGTTTCTAAAAATAAAGCGGATGCTGACAGAAGGCGTGATCCGCTGAAGATTCTCCGTATCGCGGAAGATTCCGGAATACGTTCTGCCGTACGCAGGAGGCGAAGAATTACGGAATGTACGAGGTTCGGCGTTACCATAAAAGTGCGTACTTGTTATTCCCCCATCTGTACGAAACGTGAAATCGGGCACGCATGTAACGGACGTGCTTACGAGAAGACAACAGGGGGCCATTAATAGCGGGAGCCTGTTACATGCTTGGCGAAGAGGAGAGCCGAGAGAAAGAGGCGGAAAAGAGGAGAGAACCGAGGCGGCACAAGAACGAGGATGGTAAGAGACGATTCCGAAGGGGAACGAGGGTACGAGCGTGGTTCGCCTAATGAATTCAAATATTTGAATTACAAGAATCGTGCTCGGTCTCATTCATGGCGGCGCCGCGTTAGAAGGCGGTCGACTTAGGAGGTGGAGAGGACCGAACTGGAGAAGCTGGTCCAGGCGAGCAGGCAATCGGTCCGTACGATCAGAAGAAAGGCGGGAGCGAGAAAAGAAAACCGACGCGAAACATATTCTCCGGGAGAATGAAGCGGAAGATACTAGGCGAGAAAGAGAATATGTAAAAAAGAGAAGAATCACATGCTACCACGCCGGAACCATCTGTCATGCCGCGGGGAATTTCATAAATCTGAATGCGACGTGGTAGCGCAGACACCGGTCTGAAATTAAGATGAAATTACGGATAAAAGCTGGGGCCACGCGGTGCGTAGAAGATCCTGAAATGCCCGTTAAGAGTTGAACTTGTTCAGCGACGAGTCAGAAGCGGTTCCATTCAAAAATTCTTGAATTAAAACGTTGGACCACGGTTGTTCCGTCCGAAAAGAAACGTGCGTGCTGAGCCACGCCGGATGAACTTTTGGCGCGTATCAGTGGCTGTTATGACGGGTAGTCGACCGGTTAATTTCGAGTACCTGGATGCTTCTACTGAGAGGACCACTCTCTTGTCTCGCGAGATCACTCTTCGCCACAAAGTACCACTTCGTGGTAAGGACCTTTTCCTGGAAGAATTTCGATAATGACGTGTGGACGGAGTTGGCTGAAATGTCGTTAGCGCGTTTCATGTTTCCTCGCTACGTCATCTCACTTGTTAACACGGTATCGTGGCGGTATCGGATTTGCACTTGATAAAGAGTAGGTAGTTTTTCTACTCTAAAATAGATGCCGGTATACGTTGTTTAGTGTTGAACCGGATGTGACGTAGGCTACTTTTGGATAGGGATACGTGTATGAATTCGAGAATTATTATATTTGTAAATTTCCATGTTTGGAAATAACTAAATGTCTAAATTTTTGTATTTACAAACTTTATTTTCAAGTTTCGGAATTATTAAACTTCCAAATTTCCAAGTTCCTAGATTCCCAAATTTCAGTATTCCAATTTTTCAAATGATCCATAATTCACAATTTACAACTCTAATAAATTGTGAAATCGACGAACTCCCAGATTTTTAAATATCCAAATTTCCAAATTTCTTCATCCACAGATCCTTAAATTCTAAGATTTGTACCTCCATATTCGTAGATCCAGAAACTCCTAGATTTCTATATCCACAAATCCAAAAATCCACATTTTCGCATATCCCTAGATCTAAAAATTCCTATATGGTTATAGCCGCTGGCCAAGAATCCTTAGATTACTATATCAACAACCACAAAACCTACATTCTCATATTCATAGATAAATAATCCCTAGATTCCCACATCCGTAGATCACAAAATCTGAAGGTTCCTAAATTACAAGATTCCCAAATAGTTCGTTCCTCTAGTCTCTAGACTACAAAATTTTTGTCTTCAAATTTCTAGATTTTTACGTAAACTTTGAATTCCCTAGGTTTCTAAATTTACGTGCCCTTAATTCTTAAACTATCCCCAAAGTTTCAAATCCGTACGATATTCTAAAAATCACAGTTTATTATTTGTGACAACTATTTATTGTTCTTAATAACGTTAAAAGTTTTTTAATAAGCATGTGAAGCAATAAAATAATATGTTACTGATATATTAAAATCATTCGGTGTTACCGCTATATTCTATTTATAAATTATAGCAGTTAAAAAGTAAGCTTGTAAGAATAATATGAAACAAATTACATTAATAGAACCGTCGGTAAAGTTTGCGAGACGAAGGACAAGATTATCTATTATACAACACATTTACAGTAGACTTCAGTTATATCGCCACCTTCTATCTTGTTACATTAAATATCGTCACACTTTGTATTATCTCACTTGTATTTCATCGTGCGTTATATTGTTTTTTTTTATTAGGTCCAGTGCTGTATGACTAAGCATTATATCACCACCTGTTGTATGACCAAGCGTTACATCGCCACGTGTTGTATGAGGATGCGTTATATTACTGCACGTCGCATAACTAAGTGTTATATTACTACGCGTTCAATAACCGCGCGTTAGATTACTACGCGTTGAATAACCACGTGATATATTACTATTTGTAGAATAACCACGCGTTATTTTACTGTGCGTCAAATAACCACGCGTTAGATTACTGTGCGTCGAATAACCACGCGTTAGATTACTACGCGTTATATTATTACGCGCTAAATAACTTCACGTCATATTGCTACGCGCTGAATAACCTCGTGTTATATTACTATGCGTTGAATAACTGCTGGTTGAATCACCATGTGTTATGTTATTACTATACGTTGAATAACCACGAGCTATAATACTATGTGCTCAATATCCGCACGTTATTTTATTACGCGTTGAATAACCACGTGCTATATTACTACGCGTTGAATAACCACGCGCTGAATAACCGCACGTTTTTACCACGCGTTGTATAACCACGCATTATATCACTCAATCGTCATATTACTAAACATTGCACACCCACGTATTATATCGTCCATAGATTATACCGTCACGAGTTGTCACATAATGCGTTATATCGCCCATACATTCTATCGTCACAAGTTGCAAAATCATGCGTTGTACCGTCACGCTCGGACGTCATGTTCAAGTTCTTCATGCATTGAAATCCATACCTTATCCATAAACATCTATTGAAATTCCCATAACGATGCGATGCAGAATAGATCGGACACCGATGAGAAAAACAAACAAGGACAAGAATCTATGAAGATAGAAACACGGAGTTAGCAATACGCACACCTTGTGTAATATCTACAGTTTGAAGCGAAATGCACGATTCCGAGGCAACGAATCTATTATAATACATCACAAAACGAATGTAACATCCGCCCGGACGTACGTATAGGCAGAGAAAATATAAAGGATGAAGCAGAGCGAGAAAAAAGAGAGCAGAACGAAGAAGAACGAGCGTTAGAGATCGGATCAAGCTGATTTGAATTAGAACAATGGTTGTCCCTAATGCACGCACACTTCGGCGTTGTCAGTGACGTACGAGATTAATGACCCGAAAATTCAAAAATTGAAACCCCATGGGGCGCTCCACACCTACCTCCTCGTCCCGAACCCTTCGCAACGTGACGTTCGTCAATCGTCCCGTCGGGCTGTGCCAACAATATTTATTGATCGATCGCGCTTTGTTTCGGTTAAATTAATTTTAAATGCTCCGAACGTCTGACGATGTTAACGGACCAGATACTCTGTCTCGCCAATATACAATGCGTTCTTGAAAAAAGAATTTCGTGATCTTCAGATGCCGATGATCTTTGTTCCCAGGTCATAAATATATGGGATATGTGTTGCTAGCTATGATCTTTTGATATGTCTGATAATTTTGCGTCAGTTCTTATGGGCAAAAATTAGTAGCTCTTAATTGATCACAGATTTGTATTGAAGATTTTTGGAATATTTTTTTCAAGCAGGAAAGAGATATATTGTATCAGATGAGATTGATTCCTTTTTTAATAATTCGGTTGAACAATCATTTTGAGATTGTGATATCATGTTATACATAATAGTATTATGCTATTTACTGTATTATTATGTTACTAGTTTGAGTAGTATTATATAATAATTTCAATGATGTCGATTGAATCGTGATCAAATGATATAACATTATCAAACAATATCAATTAATATTAAATAATAAGAAATAGTATTGAACAATATTAAACAATGTTAAATAATAATTTGTGTTACTTTTTTCTAGAATATTTTTTTCTGATGTTTTAAGGTTACTTTCAACATTCAATAACGTTGTTTCCTTAAAATACATAATTTCTAATGAATAAACAATTCTTGTTTAGTATATCTACTGATTTTTTCTAACATTAACACAGAATTATTTTCCAATAGAAATGAGTGAGAGTTCGTGCATGATACTCGTTTGAAAAAATTTAGTCCAACGTGAAAAAGTGAACAAATTTCAAACAAAAATTTTTTCCGAATTTCCAACCCTCTATCGCTCACTAGTTTCATTTGTGTGCCGGACTGGTATTGATTTAAACTACATTTTTTCGTGAAACGTTGGTGAACATTTTTTCACGAGTACCTCAAAAGCCTAAAAAACCGTCGATGAACACGTTAGCTGCCACACTGAAGCATCTGAAAAATTGATTAGGTAGCATTTTATCTTCAACAAATTTTATCAAATATTTTCACAATATTTTGTTATATTTATTATCCATATGGGTATTTTCAACTAGGTGAACGAATTTTTAATAATATATACAATGGAAGTGTTAGAATTTCCAAATAAAATACATAAATACTAACTCTAATGATTAAAAGTGATATTTTTTTGCACATAGCTCAATTATTAAAATATACAGCATTTATCATATGAAAGCTACTTGTGAAAACTCGAGAGTACAAATTTATTGCGATGTATGATATTCTAGTAACATTCATAAAATATCGTATGCTATATCATTCGAAAATAATTTTCCAAAATTTGCTAGTTTTGCGAAAATATAAATATTAAGCAATTTAATAATTGCTCGAGTCCGACTCACAATTGGACACCGACTGTTTATGCGAATGTATATTTCTATTTATTGTATTTTCTGTCTTATGGAAAAGAAGCAAAGCAATGGGATCTGGATGTACATTCTATCTTACACCGTTTGCATAATGCATATTTCTTGCATATGTGAATCATCCACACATGTGATGCGACAATCAGTCATTAAAAAAAGCTACTCACACTTATGTTTTCAGTAAGTGTCAAAATCAAGGACACCGAGACTTGCCAAAAATTCCCCAGAATTCCTAAGAGTGACTTTTCAGCAGATGTTGCGAAGCACACGAATCGATGCACTCGCCTACGTTCTAATTACGTGTTTCTTAGTCGGTTATCGTGTAATGGTCGAGGTGACAGAGGAAGTTGGTGAAATGGCTGACAAAAGAGAAAAAGGAAAATATTTCGCTTGTCCCGTAGCGTTGTCGTCATTCCACGAGCACGTGCAGAAAGCCGCGCGAATGTAAAAAGAAAGGGTGGAGAGCTTCGAAATCGCCAGGCCCACCCGTTGCAACGAAGAGTTCGTAACTCTATAATGCACTGTGCGCCCTGTAGGGAGGAGCCCTGCATTCCTACCAGCATTCCATTCAACTCCCACTTGCATGGCACACCGACCTGCCGGCGGGTGCATCCGTGCACTCAGCTTGGTGTGATGATGTACACTCGAGTGCAACTTAGGCTAAGGATACGTATGTGAACCTGACAATCTTTGAATTCCAAAATTTGCAAATTTTCATGTCCTGTAATTCCGAAATCTTTGTTACATTCGTACATTTCCAAGTATAAAAATATTCATATTCTTAAGTCTTCTTGATGTCAACATTTCTGGACTCTCATATTTTTCGGATTTTCATGGTTTTTTATTTTTTAATGATCTCAGACACTTAGGTGCTCACTGTCTATAAATTCTTGTGTCTTCTAATTCTTGGATTCAGAAAGTGCAGTATCTACAAGTTTCTATAAGACTATTCCTAGATTTCTGTATTCCTAGGTTTCCAAATCCCAATGTAGTCAGATTGTCTCCAAAGTCCAGACAATGTCTTCCAAGTCCTAGGCCTCCAAATCTCGAGATCTACAAATTTCTAAATCCCCAAATTTCTAGCTCTCCAAAATTCCTATGTTTTCTAACTCCTATATCCAAAAATTACAATGTCCCCAAATTTCTGTATTTTCGTACTCCTAAATCACCAAATCCCAATGTCCCCAAATAGCTACGTCCCAAAATCACATGCTCACATATCTCAAGATCCAAAAATTTCTAGGTCCTCGCACTTTTACGTCATTGAATTCCCAGATTTCAAAATTTCTATCTTCCCAAATTCTTAGATCTCCAAACTCCTTAATTTTTCCATCTTTAAATTACCAAATTACAATCTCTGTAAATGTCCCTACGATAGACATTCACATCTCGAGGTCCACAAATCTATATTCCCAAATCTCTGTGTTTCAAAATTTAGATATCCTCTAATTTCTAAATTTTAAGATTTCAGTGTCCTCAAATTTCTGGGTCTCCAAATTCCTAGATTCTTAAATTCCTAAATTTCCCTATTCCCTATTTCCCTATACATATAAATACAGGCGCCCCTGATCTTTAATTCTAAGTCCCAGCGTCCCTTAATCTCAAAATCATTAAATCCTCAAATACTTCATCTCCAAATGTTCGAATCTGCAAACATCCCTAAAAATTCGCAAATAAGAGACTTCACCCTTGCTACATTTTCTCTAGGCAAGCCAGATTTGCTCCCGACTGTACTCCGAGGTGTGTGCACATGCAACATGGTGCCTGTATGCGCAATATCGCGAGTGCATGTACAATTTCTTTGCTACACGTTGAACCTATGTACTTACATGTCTGAATAAATGTCTGTACGAGATCTTATATGGCTACGCGACCCGGTAATTGTATATATCGTGTGTCATAATTGCAAGCGATTATGGCTGACATTAATCAGTTCATATTCGTTGCAGTTGATTTCAACAGGAGTAGAATATTAAGCCTTTGAAGAATGATGGTACATATTTGTGTAGGTTCTTTACATACATATTTATCTAGGTTCAAAAGACATGAAACTTTCGAAATTTAAAGAAATCTTCACATTTCTTTAAACTTTACAATATTCTTTCTAAGGGCTGCAGGGGTTTTATTTAATCATTTATAAAGTTTTTTGCTGTAAACATTTCCTCATTTGTCGTTTTCTTATTATTACTTGTGAGTGTTTGATACCTTTCTTCAAAATTGAAACTTAGAGATTGAAACCACTATCTGTAAATAAATAGTGAACATGGTGAAAATTGTTGTGCAATGTCACGTATTAAAAACTTGTAACAGACTTCAATACCTTGCACCATAAAACATGTTTAAAAATTTCTAATCAATAAAGCATTCGAGAAAATTCGATAAATGTATGAAAAGAAGTCGTAAAATTGAAGTAATCCGGACTTCGATGTCGTAATTATTTCTATTTCATAAGAGCTGTATGTGCTATAAATCGTAATGTTGTATGTCACTGAGCTTGAAAAGTTTAAGCTAAAAAATTTTCGTCATATTTCTGAATGGTGTCCGTGATTATCGAAGTTTTCTTTCACACCAGCGCGCAATAAAAACAGCAATCAATTTAATGAATTTAGTCAGTGACAAAATAGCCGGGCTTTCATGAAATTTCGTCGCAATCCACATGGCAGATAAGGATCGAAGGAACGACACGCACGGTGCCTCGTCGGTGTTCAGAAAGGGTCAACCAGAAACCGTGACGGGTACCGCGTGCACGTTGATACTGATCGGTCTTTTGTTTCCATTCATCCCCCTTAGCACATCACGAGCACACCCTTCGCAATGTCAGCCTGCACGTCTCCTTTACGACCCGTTGCGCCTCGATGCCTAACCGACCAACGAAATATGCTAATCGAAACGATTCTTACTTGCTTAATCACCCGCCAACACAGCCGCCTCTTCTTTTACCATCTCACTAGGTTTCCTCGAAGACCCTAGCAAAGTTTTCGAATTCTTTCGCTCTCAAACAAACTTATTAGACTACTTTATATCCTTGGCCTACCAAAAACTGCTTATTGTCACTTCTCTGAAATATGGTGCTTTATCATTGGTTAATTATTTTAGGACCTAAACTCTTATAAAATCAGGGTAAAAGTAGTTATAAAATCAGTGAATTTTGAAGTAACTCAGATTTAGTTTTGTATAAAGTGATTGATAAATCATAAATGATGATAGAAACTAGTATTTGTAACTTGTTATATAGTAACGACGTTATTCATATGAGGTAACAACGTTAATAACTACTCAGTTTTTCAAAGACTTTCTTACTGAAATTCTTACTGATAATTTACAATCGTAAAATTTGCGAAAGAGTTTTAACAAGAAAATAGAAAAAGTACAAGAAAGAAGAAACGTATATCGTGAGAATTCGAAACTGTAGGAGACGCTTACCTGCTGTTCAAAGAATTGTCACCGGTTGCTTAATTGTCCACAAACGGAAGATAGTAGTTCAAGAATTTATTTAGCATCGATGCGACATTTGGAAAGCGAGCTTCGTGACTTCGGAATAAATTTACAATGGTATTTGACCGAGTAATTTGAGATTCGTTAAAATTCACCTGCCCCGTAATCGGACAAATGAAGTCCGTTACGTTTAACCAAAGCATTAGTAGGGTGCATAATTTATAAACTTATTCAACGATGAATTTCAAATTCTGTCTTTAATTCTTGATAAATGCTCAATCGATTTGAAATGATACTATTGATAGTTTGAAATGATACTATTTGTACAAACATTATTTTTGTACAATGAATACAATTTTTAAATTATTATATTTTTCAGTTTTTTGATTTGGAACTCTTAGGTACCAACATTTCTAGGTTTCTAAAGTGTTGAATTTCTAGATTTCTGAATTTCTGAATTTTCGAATTTCTACATTTTTAAGTTTCTACATTTCTAAATTATTACATTTCTGAATTTCTACATTTCTAAATTACTACATTTTAAAATTTTTAAATTTTTACATTTCCACATTTAAAAATTGTTAAATTTTCTACCTTGTAACAAATTCTAAAATTTCTGAAGTTTCAAATTCTTGAATTCTCAAATTTGAGAATATCTAAATTTCTTATTCTTCAAATTCATAAATCATCAAATTTAGAAAACTTAAAGTTCCTATATTTCTAAATTTTTAATTTTCCTTTCCAAGTTTGCAAGTTCCTCAACATCTAAATTTGCCAATTTAAAAATATTTCAGTTTTCAAATCAGCAAACTTGAAACTCATATCCCAGGTTGCAATATATCAAACTTACCTTCGTAAATTAATAAAGGCAAAGAAGTCAGAATTCATTTTGTAGGAGATACATTGTTACAAAAGGTCAATGTTCAATGTTATAAAGAAACAAAATTTTGTAATACTTTTGGGGATGCTGACCTCGAAAGACCCGCGAGACTCCTTATTCCAAGAAGGTAGCTCGAGATTCTTGTTTGGTAGGCCCCATCCGCCTGTCCGCTGGTGTTCCCTCTGTGTCTAGTGTTTCCCCCCGTGGACAGACACAGCAGATTAGATCTTAGCCACTACTATACGAGATTCTCATATTACACCCGGCATCCTTTTTATTTGGAGGCCACTGTAGAGAGAAGTTTGCGTGCCGCTACACTCAACTCCCGTTTTACTCTTGTATATATCGTTGCTCCTTTTTGCTCCCCTTCGATCTATTCAATCCTCCGGGTACCGCTTTCTCGATCCACTGGCTGTTATCAGCGTTACGAGTATTACCCGATTATCATTACGACTGCGTACAAAATGGTTGTGTGGGCTTGAAATGAAGTCGTACCGGCATCAAGACCCCGATTCCACCTGGACTTATCTGGTAATCTTAATTTTCCGGCTTCCCTTAGAGCTTCCCTGACAGAATATAATGTTGCCGGCGCGTCTTCTTAAGTGTCACTTGATTGCAAACCCCTGATACGATTTAATCTTATCCGCATACTTAATAGTAGAGGAGATTGTCGAATCGGAAACGGTCAACTTTGCTTACAAGTGTTCCTATTTACACGACGTCGAAATATTGTCGTGGAATTACGTGCTCGGTGTCATGAGGGTTTTATCGGTCATTTTTTATTACGTGATAGAGAAGGTACTTAACCTAGGAACGTATGTCATTTCGTTGCTGGTATCAATTTAATCAACATATATGGAAGATGCTATTACAATATTTTTTAGTTTACGATTTTATATTTGATTAAATCAAACTTATATTTTCGTTGTTTTTCTATTTAGTAGGTTTTTATAGAAGTGTTGTGTTTCGGAATATTTTTTAAAATAACAAAAATTATATTAGGTTAGCTATAAGATGCAAAATTAATATTTTGTCATTAATACATAATTAATTAATGTCATAATGTAAGATATTACATTATAAGTGTAAAAACCTATATTAAGAAAACCTATGAAACTGTGCTACAATTAAAAAAATTTTCATTACATAATTACTAAATAATTCATTAAAATTAACGAAACATGACAGAATGAAATTAATCCAAATGATGGATCTTAGATTTCTTATTTTGACCACAGAAACTATTAAAAATGTATTAACTATTAAAATTACTTTTGTCAAAATGTTAAATTTTATCGAGATAAAGAATTATTATATAAGCTAATTTACGTACCATTATTTATTTATTAATTTTTCTATTTTACCTTCAATTTAATACATTGAATTCTATAATTGCGTAATTGTTAATAATATTGCTAATAATGTGGCACATTGGACAAATGCAGTGAGAACTGTATTTAATTCATACGACAGTTAACGTGTTAAAAATAGGTGGTCAAACGTACGTAAATTTGGTGTTAATTATAGTAATAATCTAGTAATAAGAAATAGTAATAATGAAAACAGCCCAGCGATAATAATAATTTAATTAATAATAACAGTTAATCAAGTTACTGATATAGTGTTGATAAGATCGTACTTACATGGAAGCTTTTAATTATCTAGTGCTACGTAATAATCTACTAACAACAGTAATAATCTAGCGATAGTGAGAGTCTATTGATAGTGATAATCTAGTGATAATAATAACTTAGTGATAATGCTAGTTTAATGATAGTGATGACCTAGTGATAGTGATAATCTGGCAATAGTAATAATCTATAATAGTAATAATCTACTGATAGCGATAACGCAGTAACAATCTAGTAATAATAGTAACAATCTAATGATAGTAATAATCTAATTAAAAAAAGTGATAACCTACAGTATAAAAGATCGCATAACTTAAGATAGCTTCTAACCACCCCCACACTGCACCTCAACCACAACACTAGTACAAATCAGAGGCTTACAAAAAAAATAGCAGCCAATCAAAACAGTCGCATCGATCGTGGAGCAATCGAAAATTTCAGATTCCATAATGCACGAGTATAGGACGAATCTTACTCGATTCGTTCCTCGTACTCGCGAGCAGGAACAATAATAACGACAATGGGTATCTGCACGGGGTGGCCCCGGGATAGTTTATTAGCGCTCCGAGGACAATGGAGGTCGGGACCTGAAAAGAAGAAGAGGAAAAACGAGGAAGGAGAGAAACGGTGAGGTAAGAGTCAGCGGCGGTTTCGAGCACGAGCTGGACGAAAAAAAAAAGAAGAAGAAGAAGAACCAAGCGAAGAAGAAGAAGAAGAAAAGAGAGAAGGTTCGATCCATATTTAAGTATGCAAGACCGCCGCCTCCAAATTTATGCGCGGCGACAAATATTTCAAAATCTTTCCCTTCGTGGTCGTAGCTGCTCTCGTAGTGAAAAGACGATGACAGAAGTTCCATTGGCAGCAGCACGGCGGATAATAACGTGACCGGGGAGAGGGTTAAGGAGCCGAAAGGAAGCGAACGGGAGGTAAAACACGGGAAGAGATCTTAGGGACAAAGCGGAGCCGGGAGCCGAAATATATTCAAAAATTCAAATCGTCTATTAGAAACAACGGGCAGCGCGACGATGTGTACACGTCGATAGAAGGGAGGCCGAAAGGTGAAAGAGGAGGCCGAGGTGGAGATAGAGAATCGTTCGTGGAAGGGAAGGAGGACTGGAAGAAGGATTCTCCGTGGCCTTCGGTAGATTCCGACAAGAGATAAAGGAAAGAGGGCGCGAGAGGAAAGGAATATGCGAATTATAAAGCGAATGATGGTAGCCATTGGGGCCCCGTGTACCTTCTATACGTCGACTACGTCTCCTACGCGTGCACACGTTCGTGTGTGTTCACGCGTGTGTGGTACAGGTCGAAGGGATCCTTCGGAGGCTCAGCTGGAGACCTGCGGTCCTCTCTTCGTTGTCCTGGTATTTAGGATCTCGCCGAGTGGAACCGAGGACACAGTGAGTGGCGACAGGATTTACGGACTCGCTGGATGTACGTGAAAGGAATACCAAGAAATATTGGTCACTGGTCTAGAAATCTCATTGCTGATCGTCCCCAAAGCACAATGCTCGATTCTGACCCAACAGTCACTGATTTTTTGATGAATCGCTTGATTGGATGATATATTAATGCGCTCTTTGTTTTCAATGCCACGTACAGCGAGCCGATAACGGTACGAACTCATGTGTTGTTATGCGGCTAAACGTTCGAACAGGTTCCTACTGACATCTTCTCTTTGACCGTGGGGTTATTAGCCGTGGTGATAATCAATCTTCCTGCGCATCGAGAAACGATGTTGATATCTAAATCGTTCATCAAGCGACACAAACGATCGGTATCCTTGATGAGATCACCGTGGCTCGAGATCGTGCCGTAGATACACATCGGGAAAGAATGCCACGGTCATACCAGAGCATTCCAGAATCTAGATCGTACATTTGTACTGCAGGAATCCATTAACAATTGTAGCGATTGCAGTTGCACAGCGAAAAACTGGTATGATATAGAAAAAGTAGCGGTTGATGGAATACTTGAAATTGGAAAGGATCGTTAAGCATTCTATCATTCAAGCGCTAATTATAAAATGAAATCGTGGAAAATTCTTGTTGCAATTTTATCTCCGACAAGCCTCATTTTGTTTTTATGGAATCTCTTCATGTACAAACTTTCTAATACTCGTTTAACATTTTGACCGTCATACTAAACGAAAATTGTAACGGATAGGAACTTCATTTGCAACAGATCATTTGCAGCTTTTCTTTGTTACATATTTTGTCAAATAAAATTATTTATGGGTTTGTAAGAACATTCTGTGCATCATGGGTGACTGATTAGTAAGAAACATTTTTTCAACTAAAATAATTTTATACTCTCTTACTTTACGTCTCAGAAATCGACCATTGTCTGTTATAAGTGACAACCATTTTGTATTTCAAATATTGCCAAAGCGTGTACACAGTCATTTTCAATTATGTGATATTTTACGGTAGTTTGTCCGCAAATCCTATCAGACTTTCGATGTCACTTATTATACCATAACCTAACATGTGATAAAAGGCTTTTTTTAACAACTAGACAGTATGACGTGATACCTAATACTTTCTTTGAAATAGTGAAATGACAAAGAACGTATCGAATGAATTGTGCATCGAATCGATAGCTCGATAGCCACAATCTTTCCCGTATTGTTATCCCGATGGTTCCATCGTCCGCGTTTACGGTGTGAAACAGCGGAAGCTGAGCGCGATTGCGAATATGGCGGCGTTCGCTGGGTCAATTGTTCTGCATGTATCGGCTTGGGTTTCAGGACTTAATTTCCAGCCGTGGCCGGAGATATTAAAGCGGGCGGTGTGTGACGTTGTATGTATGCAAATTCAACCCTCGGAACAGCACGGGGATGGCAACGGGAAGAGGGACAGTTTCCGTCTGGAGGTTCGCGTAACTTTGGTAACCGCGGATATCGCGGGCGCATGTGCGACTGTATGTGTAACCTTAGATTCGTATGCGTATACGCAGCCGCACATGGAAGTGCGCATACGTACACGCAAACATGGTCAAACGAAATGGTGTATAGATTATGTATATTGATGGCACAGCACACGGCGCGAGCGTTCGATTCCTCTGCTCTCTAAATGCCCCCACCATCGTGTATATGGATTTCTCTATGTGCATGCTTATTTCAGCTTATGTGGATGATCCATTTCTGTTTAAGGTAATTGAAATATCAAATGTTTATTCTGTCAAGGTTTTATTAACGAGGCTCTTTTCATAGGTTCGTGTGCAGTTGAGTGTGTATGCTCCACCTGGACAAGTATGTGAACTTGAAAAATGTCTCAAATTTTTTCACTTTTCGGACTTTGAAATTTTACAAATATTGCAATTTTCGATTTACAGAAATTGTCATATTTTTTCCACAGTTCTACATTAAATCCTCACAGTTCTATTCTCCTTTTTCAACAGCTATATTTTCAAACCTTCCAGCCTTTGTAACTTCCTTACATTAGTATGTACATATTATTAATTTATACGGTATATTATTATTTATAGTATTAGTATATACGTAACAATATACAATTTACAATACTAGAGATTTAGTTAAAAAATACCTATGTCAAATTGCGTTAAACCGAATGGTGAGTCACGTTTCGACTGCAAAGGGTTAATAACAATTAAAATAATTTAAAAGTTAAATGAAGCACCCTGTACATTGTACACAGACTCTTTTAAGATCATCTAACCATATATTCAGTAAATATTTTAATTTCAGAAACTTATACACCATTTTTTGTGTAATGATTCGAGTAACAATGAGAAGACCCAAATTTTCGTTTGATTATTATTGAAATGACAAAATGATTTTTAATATTTTGTCTGACTTTTCTTGTTACTGACAGTGGTCGCAGTTCTTAAAAGCGTATTTGAAATGCAGCGATCTATGCACTTTATTTCCGGTGCACCAAGATACATTTCCTGAATATTTTAGACAAGACTATATTTAGCGAAATTGGAATTTTGGTGAAGTGAACATTTGAGGATGAACTACGTATTTTCTATGAATTACTGAGCTGTTTTGTGCACAAATCTCACGTCATTCGTTTAAAGCAACAATTCTTACAATTTTAAGTTTATACTTATTAAAAGTGTTATTAACTCAGTATTTTGGTGAGTATAAAGTAAATGTTCAAAATTAGGTATGAAGTATTGTAACAGTTCGTTGCTCTAATTTAAATTGCAGAGTTAACGTTTCGCTAGGGAAAATGGCGACGTATGACAGGCAGTGCAGCTTTTTGTTTTTTATCGCTAATTTTACAAATCTATATGTAAAGTCAAAAATTGTAAATTCCTTTGTATAGATATTTAGTATTAGGGTCATTTGGAAATTTAGAAAGTTAGTTTGGAGATTTGGAAAGTTAGTAATTGGAAACTTGAAAATTTGAGGATTTGAAAATTTGATAGTTTACAAATTTTTAAACTTGGAGATTTAGACCTTTAAAAATTTGAAAATTCAAGAACATGAAAGTTCCAAATTTTATGATATAGGATTTTGAAGCTGTGATTTTGAAGGTCTGAAAATGTCAAAATTTTAACTAGACTTACAAGTATCAAAAAATGAAAATCAGTGTCAACTATTTAAATCTCTCCTAAAACTTCTGACGCTCTTACTATTAGAATCGCCTTTAGAATCAAAACAAATATAATACTTCGATGAACTAAATCGATCATTTTCTTTCATAAAGAAAAAGAATGAAATCAGACACATGTTTATCATTACATAACGGAACACTAAATAATTCCGTATCACTTCCGGCGAAAGAAACTTGTGGTCATAATCCGAAGAAAATTTTGTTCGTACAGTGTTATCCTTTTTTCGGGACCAAAAGCAAAAGGCTTGACGCACCTGTTACTGCGGTCGTTCGTTGCTTACTTTCATATTTGCGTACGCACACACGGTGTACACGTACCTACTCGTTTGAGTAACGACCATCTGTGTCAGCCGAGTTATTTTCCATTCTGCCTTGCCACATTTGTTTATTCCGAATTTGTCATGATGTACGCGCACGGTGTTTCTACATGAATGTTTTTTTTTTTTCGAACGCGCAATCGTGTATGTGCATGTAATCGTGCATACGTGCAGATGGAAATGCACATGACCGTTTAAATCATTCAGGAGGAAACGAAGTGCGTACGATAAAAAAATGATGCTGCCTGGTACATTTGTCGTGTTTACGTGTATCGAAATGTTTTGCTAACAGAGAATCAAACGGCGGCGCATTATTTCTGCGCAGGTAGTGGGGGAATGCTGGGTAATCGTGCGCACTGATGCATTTCAAATTTCGCGCGAGATTCAAACAACTTAATCTGTACTACTCATACTTATCTATAAAACTGACAACATTATTAACTGACAATATTCGTAACTGGTAAATTGTAATTAGTATTGATTTTGAATAACATTTTACTTATTTAACAGCAACGTTTTAATGATTTAAAATTGACATTTCGTTAATTAAACGTGTATTCAAGTATTTCTCAAATACAGTCTTATATGCTTGAAATAAGGAAAGTAACACATTTATCAACATTTTCAATTCGATTAAAAAGAACGAGTCTTGCTCTTCGTCAAAAAAGCTATGGCTACCTAAACATGTCTCCCTGCACCATTTGCAACTGTTCGTATTTTCAATAATAATTCTTCTTGCATGTAATTTAACGGTTCTCGAAGAGATTCCTCGTTTGCAGTTTACGATACGCCACGGCAGATTTGAATACGTAGGAAGGACGATAGATCTCGCGTGTCTTTTGAAATCGAATCTCGAACGCGTCCTTGTCGTCTTCTAGTCGACATTGGATAAGTAAGGGGATGACAGCTACGGGTGTAACCGTGTAAGGGGGTTGGTCAGCGTCGAAGAGAGATGATCCCCGATGTATATAGGAGTAGAACGTGATTTGCGGTTCGAGACTTCTGAGTCCTGGATTTGAATTTATCCTGTCCCTTTCCTCGTTCCTTCACCTGCTACTTCGATTCGATGTCCCCTTCGCTAACACCCATCTAGATCAGTCCTTGGTGTCCAGGAGGACAGTCAGATGTACTACGAGATGTTCTTTAGGTGGGCACACATACTCATGCTAGCTTACAGGGTGATTCATAAGGGGTCCAGGAACGAGATTACCGTTTGTGTGCAAATCGTTCAAGACATTTTTTATGGAGAAAGGAGTCACTGTATACGACAAAATTTAGCGAGTTTACTTCTTACTTTGTATTCTATTATGGAATTTTTAACAATACGTAAACTTTATATTTAACGATTTTTTGTATGGTATGCAATTATGTGTTGATCATTTTTTCTACAGGTGGAGAATAGTTTTGGTCAACTGTAAGTTCGAAATGATATAACTTATCTCTCAGGGGTATATGGATGTACAAAACTATATTCTTGAGATCATCTTCTTTCGATTAAACGTTTCTCCAAAAAATATATCAGGAAATCGTTCGAAATTTTGGTGTATATCCACACATAGCATGCAAAATGATCAACGAGGATCTCTAACGAAATCACGTGATTATGTCGGCACAATGGAGTCGAACTGTGTAAAATCATGCACGATCATAATGCGCTTCCCAGCGCGAGTTCGCCATTATACCCGAAACAAGCGACTAACGATCTGCCGCTGGGTGCTGATTGGCCGAATTAGGCGAGATATGCGCGTACATAGTCATGCATAACCCGCGGGGATGATAATTAGCCCCGCATGAATGAGGTTTAATTGGATTCGAGAATTACCCCTTTTGCTATGTCGTGACAGAAGCTTCTGCGGAATCCTAACAGTCTTTGGCTTCGGGAGACAAGGAGAATGAACTGAGAGGAAATTCGAGTTCCCCTCGCGTTATTACGTATTGTGTCTGGTGCTTTGATGCGACACATGCTATTTTATTCCACACCTGATATACGTTCCTCAGAAGTCTTCGACACTGACATCTTTTTCTGAGATGTGTATCAAGGAGAATTACACGTCGCTGAAAATAATTCGTACATCGTGGCGAATAATTTGTTTGCACATTGTCGAAAATAATTTGTTTACACGTGTTTCTTCATGATTCAGCAAAGCGATTAAACTTCGTGCTGCGATAATAGACGAGAGCAGATGAATCCCCTCGTAACCAATCGCTTCTCTCGGCTATTATTAGCATTGTTAACCAACTAACCCATGCGATACTACGCTCTGATGCGTGAGCCATTGCCCTGCAGCCTGGATCACGATGTTCTTTACCCCTTTCCGGTGCCGCGGGCCATTCTCACCCCCGTTCACCCTTAATTGGCGTACTAACGCGGTGATCCTGCCAAGTGATCACAGGACCCTCGTCTTCGCAGAACCTTTTAACCCTTTCACAATTGATGAGACTCTGCGTCGCAATTGCTGCTACTGTGTCTCGAAAAGTCGATTACACTCTTCGAGAAACTACGCATGAAGAGAAAATACTATTATCTACGCATTAAATACTTATCGTGTGATTTAAATCAGCTATCATTACGAACACTGACTACAATGATTTCTGAAGACACTTAGATCTGAAAATTTTCAAAATGCACAGGGTGTTCCATGTAACTTGAGTATGTTGTGTATGTCTATTTTTTATGTGGTTTGTTAGGTTAGGTTTAGTAGGTAAAGTAAACATAGTTTGTGGTAAAGGATCAAATATGACAGTTAAGAAATTTTTGTCAAGGCCATTCTTTCAAGGTTATCCAAGTTTTCTTGAACAGGACATTTTCGTTATTGTGGCATGACAGTTGAAGTCAATCTTTCAATCGACCGATTTGTAGTACTATGACCTTCATGTGACCTTCCCTTCCCGAGTACTAGATTCAGTAACTAAAGAACTGATTGACAGGGTAAAATAACTGATAGATTAATGGAGAAAATTTTATTGTTGTGCTCAAAATGATGACCCACACGTTCGACAGATCTTACACCTTCAGATGACCTTCTATGGAAAGAGAGTTTAATCTAAATAATATTTATCTTTCGATACTCTTAATTATTTTTAGATCCAATCATTTTATAATAACATTTCTGCAACATTTGGGAATTTACAAATGTAGGGACTTAATTTGGGAATTTAGGAATTGTAACTAGGAATTTCACATTTGTATTTTGGGGTATGTGAGAATTTATGAAGCTGGAGATCTAGATTTCTGAGAGCTAGGAATTCGAGAATCTGGGGATTTATAGGAGAAGAAAATTAAAAATTTAGATATAAAAATTAGAAAATTTGATAATTTTAGAATAAGAGAATTTGCGGATTTTTATTCTTTAGAAACTTGGAAACTTCCAAATTTTGGAAGATGTTTGGCAACAGAAATTTAGGGATTTTTCAGATTAGGAGTTTCACAATTTTGAAAGGCGACCGAAAATTAATAGGCAACTTGGAAATTTGGAGATTCTAAGACTAGAAGTATAACAATTTGAAAATTTACGAATTTATGAATTTAACAAGAGTTCGAAAATTTGGGAATATAGAAACTTAGAAATTCAAAAAAAATTTGGAAATTTCTAAGTATCAGAGTCTTATACCTAAGATATAATTAAGATATTGTACTACAGAATAGATCAAACTTGACGAAGTGAAATCCAATTGTTTTATCGAACACTTTGATGTCGCACATTTTATATAATATTCCTGCAATTTTATTAATTATTGTATTCAATAAAGATTACCAAGAGAATTATTTTTAAGAACATCATTCAATGTACGCTGCCAAATGACTATGATGCAATTAGCAACAGAATAGTAGCGTAAGAAATTAAAACATCCTGACATCCTGTTGTTTACAAGAAGCTTTCAATTGTTACCATATATTAAGCAGATGAAGCAATTCGAGTAACGGCAACGGTGTCACCGTGGATAAAGGGTATGCAAAGGGCAGCTCGATCAAGCAGGAATAGAAACGGAGATACCGTAGAGACGAAAGTCGTTGGAAAGGACGAAAACACGAGGCTAGCATGACGAGTCTCGGGTTGACGTTTCATTCCCAGCCAACTCCCGCACTATGCATACAAACTAGCTTCGCTACGTTAGCTATATTCCGTGTCCTTCTCTCTTACTCGTTTAAACCTTCTTTCGATCCTTGCCTCTCCGTTCTTGTTCGCTATATTGCTACGTTCGGTCGGTTTCTTTTGGAAGAAAAAGGAGAAACGATAGCTCCAAAGAAGTGGTCCAGGGTAAGCAACCCCTGATTGGCTGGAGGGAGGGTACCGGCCGTGGCTAAGTTTCTCCTCTCACCGCTAGATGTGGCTAGTTGTTCTTTATACATCCTTATCATCATTCGACTCGTTGCCCATGACTTGTTTTATGAACCACGATTACTTATCAGAATTTTATTGAACTATTCTCCTTTCTACCCTCCAACTTACAGCATTTTCTAAAGAGTCGATCATTTTTATTTAAATTACTCGGTTGGAAAAATGATTGCTTATAGGTTATATGAAACATAAATCTTTAGCATAATTTCTCGAGCAGAATGTGGAGGAACAGATGGTTAAGTACGATTTGGATAAGAACACATAAGAATAATACATGAAGCATGTGAATTGTAGTATAACGGTGGCAGTCACGAAATCGTGGTCGAATCAGTTGCCTAAAGTCCTATTTTTAAACGGTTTCTTTTCCATTACCCATGGCAACTATCTCTTACGGCGTATCTAACCATTATTTTGACCTAGCCTTGTTTTTAACCCCCGTCCCACCCGCTAGACGATTCATCTATTCAGACGACTCTGACTCTGACTACCCCTTTTAGGGTCGGATTTTATTTGCTTTTATTCGGATGTAATTGTTGGGGCCAGTCACCACTATCGCCACTGCCTAGCGCTGCCTAACCACCCAATTCGCGAATGTTTCTCAGCCACGCGACTTTTTTATAGGATCCACAGCTTTACTCTTCGTGTAGACTACCTGACTTTGTTCGGCGACTCGAAGAAGATACCCTCTCCAAGTTCCTATTAAAACTAAGGTGATTGCTTTTAACAGAGAACAAGCGCAAACAGTTTTAAATAACTTTTACTAGTCTATTACTTTTTGAAGTGGTGCAATCTAGCTCGAAGCTAACTTGTGACGCTAAAGTTAAATCTTCAGAAATGGAAATTTTAAGGTCGAGAGTTATGGAGTTCTACTTTCACATCTTATTTTCTTTGCTTCTTAATGTTTCAAGGTACTTACTACTGTACTTAAAAAATGACTCACGGTAAATCATTTATGTTTCAAGTTTCCGGTAACTTTGTGCTGGAGTCATCATTTGTGACTTTGCTTCAAATGTGGACGATAGGTGATAAGTGTTATAGGTTTTAAGATTATAGTTATAGGTGAATTTAAAATTCTCATCAGAATTTAAGATTTTCATCAATGTTACCTCAATGGTATTCAAAAAATGTATCACATTGTCGATTACATAATTTGCGTTTATTATTCTGCAATTTGTTAAAACATGATGAGTTTTGCATTAGATTTACTTTAACAGTGTAGTATAAGAAATGCATTATATTAATGATAACCTTTGACGAACTTAGCTGTAAGATTGAAAATGATTATTTTGTAAATTATTGTTCTGTATTGTTAAAACATGGAAATGAAGATGACAGTCTTTAACATATACATCAATCAAAACTGATAATTTCCGTTTTGCATGAAGTTTACCCCAAGCTGTGGTAGAAAAAAATAGATAACATCAATGACGCTTCAGTAACCTTGTATTTCATATTGGTACATAGTTTGGGCATCGGAACGA
Source organism: Megachile ligniseca (assembly GCA_945859555.1). NCBI lineage: Eukaryota > Metazoa > Arthropoda > Insecta > Hymenoptera > Megachilidae > Megachile > Megachile ligniseca. The sequence goes on from OX243792.1 coordinate 7,970,050, forward strand.
ACTTAATTTGGACGTAATCAGAGAATAATCGACACCATGTAACCGTCCCTGGTGGCAGCCCCTCGAATAATGAATCACAAGTGACGCGAAGTGAGCACCATAGAAATAATCCGGATTAGAGGCGCGAACACGTCCATTCGTCGATGAAAACGAAATCTGCGAATGCAAATTCTGGATCACACGATTTCCCTCGTCGAAACGGTCCGAGTGAACAGCCGGCGGAAAGGGGCGGGAACGGAGATTCTCCCGTTGGAACGAGAACCAGAGGGTGGCGGTGAGTTTAATTATCGGGTTAAACGTAGCGAGCGCTGATTCTGATGAGAGTTCCGGATTCGAATGCTCTCTCTAGTACGTGACTGTCATCGTGGCGGGCCAGTTAACTAACTAACAGTCCCGGACAGTTAGCAAGTACCGGGCAGGAGTCGATCTGTGGGGGAGATACGGCACGTATAAACCCCTGCCCCATCCCCCACCACCACTTGCGATGACATTGTTCGCACTTGAATTCATATTCAAATTGGCTTGCGCCCTGCCGCGATTCTAATTATTGCGATTATTACTACCGTAAATGTCCCGGCGATGTTTCGTTACCGGAGGGTGCTACATGTTACCGATTTTCATTTGCACTTATAATTTCTTCTGGTCTCTTTTGCAATAATAAAGAAACGTAAAAATTTAATCGGTTACGGAATTTAGAGTTACAAGCTTTTCGACGGGTGCTTAGCACTGAAGCTATCGAAGCGATCATTTCTCAAGTTTTTTAAGTTACAAAGTATAGATAGTTTCATCGAGAAAATTTCACAAGGAATTAGTATATACATTAATTTCAATCGTTCAAATCGGGGAAAAGAATAAAAAGATGACAGAAACATTGTAGTTGTTCAATACGTCTATAAAAGTCTTGACTACAAAAGTAATATACTTATTTTATACTACTTGTATAAAATTGCTATTACATGCTATTCCAGTTATACTAATAAGTTACAGCTAAAATAAGATATAAGTTATAACTATAATAATTATTAAGTTATTATGTTATTAAGTTATGGTTAAAATAAATCATAACTTATAGTCAAAGTACTAAGTTATTAAGTAATAATTAAAAAAAATTATGAGTTTCAATTAAAATAATAACTTATTAATATAATTAGTCTATATAACTTTAATAAAAATAATATAATTACTACAAAAGTAACACGTTAATTTCTGAAATTTGGAACTCGATAAACAGATGTAATACAGTAATAGAAATTTATTTCTCAACAAACGTAATCAATCTTGACCGAGTAAACAAGCAGAAAGCGAAGAAATTTGTAGGATGAAAATGGTGGATGTAATCAAGAACGAGAGCCGCGGGGAATCTAATGAGAATTTGCAGAGGGTTCCTCGACGAACGTCAAGTACAATAATACAAATAAATATGGTGACGGAAGAGGGTGAGGGACTTAATGTAGTCTAAATCGCAGCAATTAAAAATCCGATTAAAGGAAGCTAAAACGGGGACAGCGTTAAAGATTTAAACGAGAAAATGTTCGGGATCAGAATCGTTTCCGGCCGATAAAGCAAACGTCCATTTATTAACGGTTGGCCCTCTCTTCAAATTCCTTCGTCAGTCCACGTATTTACTTTTCGCTCTTTTTCTCCCCGTCGTTAATTCTCCGCATTCTCCAGGTGTCAGTTTTATGGCTCGTCATTTTTTTAAGTGCAAATGAGTTCTGCCGTCGCCTCGAGCTTTTCAGCGTAAGGATCTTTCCTTTATTTCTTTAATTTAAAAACGGAACGATTACAAGGGGGCGGCTTGCCGGATTAAAAACTCTACCCCTGGAATCTGACCCGCAGCTTCCTTTCATTCCTCGACCCTCGCTTTCTTTTACCCTCACTTCGCAACAACGACTTTCTTTATACACGGAACGAAAAACGCGTTTTACGGATTGATTGCAATGCTAACTTTCATTTCTCGACGATAATCGATCCCCGAAAGGTGCACGATTGTTTCCGCTTTACAAAACCGTGTAATCATACCTCCAGACCAAACAAAGGGATTTGATAAATAAATGTAGGAAATGGCAAACTTTACAGATTTTATCGCGGCGAGTTTGGGACGCTAATTGCATTCAAATCCGAAGGAAACGCTCCGTTGCCTATTTAGCTTCGGTACGTTGAATAATGGGTGGAATTAGGTAATAATTACCGAAACAACGAGTGTGCTTTAGCACATGTTCTTTTCGAATATAGTATAGCCATTAAACAATGTAATTGCATACATCCGTTACACCTCGATTGAGCCTTTTCTGGTTACTGTCGAAGGACGGTGCACGGAAGTGCAATATACTAATTCAAAATTTTAGATCTAATTTTTAGATTTTTCAAGAACTACAAATCTGAAACATTATATGTTTGTAAGATTTCAAATTTCTGAATTACCGAATGACTAAATTTTGAAAGGTTCAAATCTACAAATTTCCAAATTTCCCAATTCGTTAAAATTCCAAATTGTTCAACTTTTATACTTACATTTCTATATGGACAAATTCAAAAATTTTTAAATTAGCAAATTAGCAAATTTCTAAATTTACAGTTCACTATTTTCAATGCTCAAAATTTTTAAATAACTTTTTTCATAAATCTTTAAACCTCAAATTTTATCACTATCAGATTATATAATTCAAATTTTCAAAAGTTCAAATTTCTAGATTTCTAAAATTCTAAGTTACAAATTTTCATATTTTCACATTTTTATATATAAAATACTAAAATTGTCTAATTTCCAAATTGTCTATGACACTGAATTTCCATATTTTCAAATTTCTAAAACTTCATTTCTAATCTTCAGTCCTTAATCTTAAAATTTCCATTAATTATTTCTAAAATAAACTTAAAAAGTCCATGATTATATAATTCCAAAATATCAACATTTCAAAGTTCCAAAATTTGAAGATTCCCAGATTCAAAATTCCATAATTCTAAAATTTCTAAATAGACTTCTAAAATTCCAAAATTCCAAAATTCCATAATTCTAAAATTTCTAAATAGGAGAATTCTAAAATTACAAAATTCAAAAATTTCAAAATTACAAAATTCCTAGATAGCAAGATTCCAAAATATTAACATTCCAAGCTTCCAAACTTCCAAACTCCCAAAATTCTAAATTCTAAAATTCCAAAATTTGTATCCTCCAAAATTCCAAAATTCCACGATTCCAATATTCCAAGATTCCAAAATGTCAAAATTTCCATTTCAAAAATTCCGAAATTCCAAATTCCAAAATTCCAATATTCCAAATTTCAAAAATTTCAAAAGTCTCTAATTCCCCCCTTTCAAAACTTTTGTATATCTCTAAACTTGCAAACGTGAATTTCCCAAATTGTCAACTATCCAAAAATTCCTCTTCTCCTTGTTTTCTCCTAATGTAAGCTAAATTATCTATTATTTATACATACAAACAATACGAGATGAAGAACAATTTCAACTTATTGTCCCCATTTCTAATTACGTTCTAATCTCTCCTCCCTAAATACATTTCTATTTTACCATAAATACCTCACAAAATAAGTATTACTAAAAAGATCATTTCAAAATATCTGCATTCTCTTCAAAGAATATCACTCTCCATCCTTCACGAGACAAAATTGCTTAAAAAATAAATCGAATATAAAAGACTTCTTTATTTACATATTCAATTGCACCATTGCAATTTTACAGATAACCATAATTTCCTGTTACATAATTTGAATCATTACCCTTTCACGCGAAACTTAATTTATTCACCGTAAACAATTTTCAGTATCGTACTTTCGTGCAAATCCAATCGTCCGTACCGTGTTTGCAGATTCCCATCTCTTCGAACGAATTCAAGTCAGCATCGCGATCCTTATCTCTTTCAGTGAATTCAAGTCGATTCCCGAAGTGGTTTGTTGAAGCGAGAGGTACTATGTTCGTTATTAGACATTCCTGCGTTACCGATAGATAGATCCACCCGATGCTTCAGCCCTGCCACTCTCGAGCATGTGGACCTTGTGTGTAATCGGGTGTGAACACGCCTTTGTAGGGTGGCATAGTCAGGCCGAGATATTGCAGGTTGTTTAATTTCGCACGCTCTCTACCGTTCCTTTGTTTCGAACGTTTCAATTTAAATCGAAGCGGCACTGGCGTCCCAGTCGACGGGACCCGATTTTGTGAAAGTACAATTACATCAGAAGTACAAACAGAAGAGTGTGGCGGAAGAGATGGAAGATGGCGGACAATGGGAGGCAAGGGATCAGGCGCCGATCCGTTATTAATTAGATCGGCATCGGGCGGAAAAGAGCGGCAATCAGAAAAGGGCCAGATCCGATATCGGTTCTCGGTTTCAGGAATCTCGACGACGATTCTTCTGGCCCGTTCGCCGAAACCCCGCGAAATTAATTGCCGGACAACCGGGACGTTTCGTTTGACTACCGACACCAGTCGACACACTTAAAAGACGGTACGATTCTTTGTTGCTAGCCTCCGTCCGGTGATCCGAAGATTTAAAACGCCCCGTTTCTTTTTTGGTTATATTAGGCCGTTCTGTTTTCATTTACATCCTTCACCAGCCACTTTTTACATGTTTAATACATAAATACATGAGCCGCACAGATGTGATCTGGACCGGTCAGGACTATGGTACATTTATAGGATAAGTGTACCATTTTTGGCCACTGTAACGTTTTTCAATTGTTTAGTTTTATTTAGTGTGTATATAGGGTGTCCCGTTAACTCTTACCTGAAGATATTTCCGTTACTTTGTTAAGGTAACTGTTTCAAACGATTATAATTGCAATTTCTTTTGTAAACAGTATAAAATTGTAATTAAATTATGCAGAAGGATGAAATCACCAGATAAAATAATAAGAATTTACATTTGTGACAGTACAAGTTTTAAATTAACTAAAATATGAAAATGTTTGTACAACTCAGAAATAATGTTCATGGCATATTCTATTTAATTATTATTAAAATTATTTTTAAATTAATAATAATTAAATTTAATTTCTATTTAATTTTAATTTTAATATTTGCATCATTTAGTAAAAAAATTAGGATGGTATTTTGAGGAATGAAAATATTTTATTATCAAGTTATTCAATAAACTGTAATGGGTTTCTCCTAAATTAATTTTGACACCTTTCCACTGGCAACTTGTAACAAAGTGCTTGTTTCAAAAGCTTTATTGTTGCACAAACATCTTGTGTGTACTCTTTTCCCTTTTTCTCTTGCTTCCGTATTCTGAAGTATTTATATGACTTTATAATGTAAGAAAAATGACTGAAAGCATATTATAAAATTTTAGGTTATGTTGACTTCTTGTTAACTAAATTTTTATTTTTGTAGATTAACTGTAAAATGATAGCCGCAGTTAGAATAACCATTCAGAATAATTTTTTAAATAATTAAAATTTATTAAGCATAAAATATATATACAAAAATGTCATATAATTTAGATGTTAAATGTCATTAAAATTAATACGTAATAACAACATGAAATAAACTAGTAACTTACTGATTAAGTGAAGTTTCAACACAATTTACTATGCTAGATTATTATTTATAAAAACATAATTTTTTAAAGAAACTAATTGAAATTAATTGAATCGTAAATTTATTTTGACGACATTTAAAGAAAAATAGATTCGAAACATGTTTTTCGAAATTTCCCTTTAAATTCCTTTATTTTTTATAATTTTAGAAGATACATCAAATTGTTTTTATACTAAATGAACCAATAAAAATAATTAGTTTCAGGTTTCAGATTTAGCACTACAAAATTTTGTACTGATGTCGAAACTGTTACATTTTCTTGTGACTAAAAATGATTACACAGTTAATGCACATACGTTAATACATACGTGTACCTCAGTTAATGCTTTAGTATTAACTTATTTTTCCCCTTTCTTTTCAATTTAAACTCAAGCATAACGCCTGTAGTTGCAGCGTTAAAGTAAAGTTTCAAACATTTTGAAAATGTTATAATAGCAGGAATTTGTAACGGAACATAAATAAAATTTGAAATCGCCAAAAAGACTAAAACGTGGCAGAGCATTATGGAAGGTTTTAAGTAACGAGATCGTGTAAGTACATTACAGTCATCGCAAACATTTGAGCGTACATCCTTCAGATATGATTTATCCCTAATGACAGTACCGCACCTGGTTTGAAACGATCAACAAGGAATGCACGTAGGTCCATAAAGTCGCGAGGCGGGTGAAGTCAAAAACGAGCAGCGCAGAAAAACTCGTCGGTACAGCAATGAAGAGGAAAAAGGGCTTATCGCTAATGAAGCGAAACGCCTTCTTCAGCGTCGAGCACGACCACTGTCTTGTAAGAAGCTTCGATACACCGGCCGTCGTGTAACGAGTTTTGTAACAGCGAATCGAATCGAACCTCTCCGAACCAAAAGGCCTCCACAACAATCGACGACCTTCGTATTAGAGTTCCTGCGGATTTCTTGCTATGTGTGTTAATTAAAATCACGACCATGATTGATACGCGTACAATGGAAATCTGACATTTGCTGCCATGCTCTTTCTGAATTTGTACATTACATCGGAGCCTCGCTTGTTCTCCGTTGATGGAATTAATTTTTTGCGCAGCGTTTCATATTTCTTTTTATAATTTTGCCCCTGATTCTGAAAGTGGCCCAGGAATCTAGAAGGAATTGTTTATCAATTATTTCGTATTGCTCCTATAACTTATGTACAATAAATAAAATTACAAATTATATGTACTAGGATTTTCAGTTGAACGACAGGTAAAACTCTACTTAAACTTAAACTTCTCTTTTATCGTAGCTATTTTTAAAATAAATGTTTCATATAATTTTGACTTCAACTCATATAAATATTTATCATACATCATACATTTTTATAATGAAAATTTTATAATACAAATGCACCAATACTATTGTATAATTTACTTGAGATTTCCTATATATAACTTCGTGTAAATGTACGTGTGTAAAACTTAACACTATTAATATACTGTAAGTATAAATAAATATAATGTATATGTAAGTGCCAAAAAGAAAAATGGTACATATTGTTAAAAGTAAAAAAATTAATTATTGTCATTTTTGCTTCCCAAAATTTTGGGAATTTTCTGCTTCCCGAAATTGAAACGTTATAATAATTTTGATAAGATATTTAAAAAAGATCCATCTGTCGACGTTCAGAAATATCGCAGATGACGAACGTCTGATGCTATTAAGGTGGATTAAGGCCAACATGGCCAATAAATAAAATATAATAAGAATAATGGTGGCAATTTTGTCGATACTACTGTAGGAAGTCGCATATTATAGTGTAAGGTAATGCAATCCGAGTATTTGAATACCTAATAGTTTTCAATGCATACATTAAGCCTTAAACGCCTATTACCCCGGGTATAGTGTTGTTCTATAACGTTCGTTCATGCTAATTTTAGCTGAGCCGAATTCGAAGCCTGTGTACATTTGTATGCCATTGCGCAATTCCTGTGTGTATGCAACAACGATCATGCATGTGATCTCCAGAAACTATACGTCGTGCACGGCATCTTATACGAAGGCAATGCACGTTTTTCGACGATCCATTAAATACTAGCAATGAGGCTTTCCAGCTTTACTTCTGGATAACGCTCCTATTTTGTATGAAGTTAAAAAGGAAACACCTTAAAGACGCGTATAGGTCCGTAGAAACAATTGCTATATAATATAAAATAAATGGATTCACGGTTATAATGAATAGAATATATTGACGGTTATAATGGATAGAATAAACGGATGTACAGCTCCGTTCAAAAGTTGAGATAGATACTATTTTACAGATACATAAAAATATGGATTCGTTAAAATTTGAAGCAACAGTATACCATTCTTTGGTGTGCTGTACTTGGTGGTAAAATGTATATTTTACAAGTTTTATGCTATTGTAGATACATGAGCAAGGTTCAATAAGATCTAGGGATTTTAATTGAAGTAACCTATTTTATATAATATTTTTGTGTATTTTTATATCGAATACTGAATATAGTAAAAAATCATTTTCAAAACTATATTCCTCAAGTTTAATATTTTTGAATTGCTATATACTCAACTTTAAGTGTCTTCAGGCTGTCAATATTTTCTCAATTTCTATGTATTCAAAGTTTATATTTTTTAATTCCTGTGAACTCAAATTTCTGTTTCTAAATCACTATATTTATGTGTCATCAAATGTCTATATTTTTCTGTTCCTATATTCCTCAATGCCTATATTCTCAAATTTTTGTATTTCCAAATATCCATATTTCTAAATTACTATACATATACTCTGATTTCTCTATAACTTAAATCTTCATCTTCCAAATATTTCTGTATTTCCAAATTTCTATAATCCTCAAATCCTCGCATTTCCCAATTTCAATATTCCCAAAAGTATCCTCAAATTTCAATACCTCTCAATTTCTACATGTACGATATACAACAAACAATTATCAAGTTGTGTGTGTATTTACTATTTTTCATACTAGAAGATTTTAATATTAATTTTATTTCAATTTTATCTTCAGTTCAACATGAACTACATATACTTTTGTATAAAAATAAAAATTGTCCATATATTTTGCTTTTATTATGCATAATTTCATAACATTTTATTAATCGTAACTTAACAAAACATACTGCAGATAGTTACAATTTTGAATACAAGTTTTTGTTTTTATAAACTTCATTGTATTTGCTAATTAAATACTCATTAATTAATTTATAACTCATACTTCTATTTATCATTTTCAAATCGCAGGTTACAATTACAATTTTTTTAACAGGATTTCATTTTTGTTCCATGTAATACATATACATGCGATACACATAGTTAAATTATTTGTGAAATTTGTTTGAAAAACGATTTATTTGTCTATTATCCGTAAATAACTCTATAAATATTTAACGATTTTCTGTTCGCAGTATAAAATTTCTTTAATTTATTAAGGAAGATTCGAATGAATTCTATTTTAAGACACTTTATTAAAAACCGTAATAAACATAGGGCCGATCGTGAGTAATTGCAAGTGATATTAAGAGTGGAAGAATGAAAGCTTAGCGAACTAATTTTCTACGTTCGAATCAGTTTGCAAAGACTATGATCATGTCTTCTCGCACGGAAGGAGAATTCTAAGTCCTCGATATGAGTCGTGTAATCCTTCGTAATGAACCTCTCAAGACTGTCAGGGAACGTTTCAAATATTTATCCGGGTAAAACGTCTTTCGCGTCCTAGCTCTTAATGGTTGGCGGCCATTTCGCGTGGTATCAAGGAATTATTAAAAAATGTTACCAGTTCTTTCTACATATATCCATGATGTTTAAAATGAGAAGAGGGAATTCCGTTTAAAAGAGTGTTTAATATTTTTCTATGCACCTCTGCTACTCCCCGGTGGATATCTTAACACCTTAACAGTCGGGCATTTCACTGAATCCATGACATTTCCAATTTTATGTTCCTTCTTATTCCCAATAGATTACTTATAAAATCATATTTGAGAGTTTTATTTAATAACTAATTTTCAAAACGCAATTAACATCAAATGGAATGGATGAAGATAGGAAGAGTAGTGACGTAAAAAGTTGAACATCAAAATCACAATTACGCGACAGCGATCATTAAAGTGTTGAAAGAAGCATAACGGATGGAATAAATATTAATTTTTATTGGATTTTATGTCTAGCAAAATTTATATCGATCTCAATAAAATTTGTCCTTTTACGAATTATTATTTTATTATAGGTTTTGATTGACATGGGAATGTTTGATTTATTTATTATACTGATTCCGTGTGAGCAACTTTTCTTCTCAGTTTTATAAACTATAATCTTTGAGATATTTTTGATTAATTATCTACAACTATTATAAAGAAAAAGTTTATTTGATTGTATAATCTCAAAAAGATTGATTGATTTTTAGGAAAGTTATTTTATATTTCTTTATAATTTTTTGGTAATTGTAAACTACCTCATGAATACAATGAAAATAGATGATTAGATAAAATTATTTATCAGCATTGTAAATTTATGGAGTTCTTTTCTGTGAAAAATATCTTCATAGAAATCTTATGTGATCTTTATATTTTCAGTTGTGTAACTTGGTAAAATAATAAATTATAATAAACAGTAAAATTAAATATTACCAATTTTTAAAGGAACTGAAAGTTAAGAATGACTGTCCTTTTTTTTGTAAAAACAATAAACTCCTGTTATATTGCCACGAGTAGAGTTGTAAGAGTAGAATATCCTTAAAATTGATAATATTGGATTGATTCAAAAATTTTTTCCTTTGTTTCATGTTGAATACTTAACAAAACGTGAATAATCTTCTATATTTTGTAGCATAAAATACTGGTATATTTATATTTCATTTTGCGGTGATGTAAATATCAATTTTTCAATAGTAAATGATTTGTGAATAACGTTTTTCAATACTTTATCGTACATTGCACGTGCGATAAGTATGAAACTGAATGCGTTGTGTATACGAAACTAGTTGACAATTGTGTTCACAGATGGCGCGCGATACACTGTTGCCGGTATTGGTCTGACAGAAAATATTTACCAAGTATGATCCAAAATTGTTCAAATCGTTATCTCTAATCTGTAAAAAATGTTAATCATTAGTAAGTGAATTCACTTTAACGCAAAGTGAACTTTCATTTTTAGTCCTCTCAGACTGACAAATATTTTTCTTGTTAAAAAGAAGTCTTGAGTTACAGGAGTTTTGTACTTGTAAAGAGATGAATCAATCAATCTTCATATTGATTAATGTAAAAAACATTACTTTCATAGGCTACTTCAAAATACGTGTACGATTTGTATGATGTGTACTATTTACATAGTGATAGATATATTTCAGCAAAGAATTTCTAGAAAGACATTCTTTCAGGTTTAATTTGGAAATTACGCGATGAAAATGTGAAATGAAAGAGCGATAAATACAATCGTGATTTTTTATAATTAAATAATAAAATTCAGCGTTATAACTTTCTTTAATATTTGGAACGAATGAAATATGTATAAATTTTAATACTAATTTCAAGAAAGATACGTAGCAATAATTATTGTTAATACAGATTAAGCAACACAGAAATATAGATGACTAACAAACTAATAATAAATTAACATTTGTGTTTGTAGTAAACTATACTTTAGTAATATTTTATTATTACCTGAATGTTTTATAAAAACACGTAATAACATTTTATTATTATTTGAACGTTTTACAAACACGTACAAAAGAATTTATTTGAATGACACGAAATGTAAAATAAATAAATTTAATCAAGTTTTACATCTATTAAGTATAATTCATATGCAAATTGATAAAGAATAAAAATCTAGAAGGAATATGAAGAAACACATGAATACAAAATATAATAAGGAGCTTTTATCCATCATCGGAAATGTGTAATTTTGTAGAACAAATTAGAATATTGTTATGATGTATAACTCTAATGACATGTGATGCATTAAAAAAAAAACTTCAGAGAATTGGTTTTCGTAACATGCATTATTATATTAGAGGACACAAACTTAATTAAAATAATGAGGATATTAATCACGAAATTTCATTTCCGTTCTAAAATTACTCACATTGTATGCAATGTTGTATAATAAATTATATTATTTCTTTTAGAAATCTTGCAAAGAAAGTTTGCGATTTTAAGAACGAAATTGATAAGTCGTTTCTTTCGCGAATAAATAATTTATTAGAATTGAACAGATAAGTAAATAAAGCAAATGATACTTCAATTATTTTAAATGTTTTCTGATAAATCATGTTACTTTACAATTTACACCTTAGTTATAATTTATTTATAAAGTAATATAAGTTACTTTACAATTACACTGTTGATATTTGTCAATGTTGTAATAATGTTACTAATACTGAAAATTAATTTTCACATTTTTCGTTACTGCAATAATAATTTTATGATATAGGAATTTTTTCATATACTACTATTAGATGTTAATGCAAATTTTTATTATTTTTATTATATCTAATAGTTGTATCATGCCTTTAAAAAAGTAACATAATGTAAATAATCAATGGATTAAAGAAGTAAAATAATATTAATGACCAGTAGTTTAAATAATTTAAATAATCTAAATAATCAGTAATTACAAACCAACTCAATAGTAATAGATATTTTGTTGCAAGTAATAAATTATTTGTGTTTCACTTCTATTTGAAACATCACTAAACATTACTTCAAAACATTTACAATCTGTTTTATTAATAAAATTAATGAACCTAGAATAATGGTCATATTAATAAAAACAGTGGACCAATATTTCACAACGATAATCATTCACATTAACAAGTTTAACAAACTGCTAATTGATTACTTCAATATTTCAGCTTATTCCCCATTTCACAATAGCCTAACCTATCAAGTGACACTAAATATACAAGTTACTATGAAGGTATACAACTAAATATCAGATAAAGTAAAAAAGTTACCGTTCCACAAAACCTTTTTACAAATTCCACCCAGACGTTCAAAGTGAGAGCTGCTTAACATGTGCCATAATTTATTCAACGATCTCACTATGACAACGAAAATCGTCAGCATACATAGGTAACTAGCATGTAGGAACTGTTGCAGCAAATGAAAGCATCTGGATGCAGAGGAGAAGAAAGATATCGTTTCGCGTGGTAGAAACAAACGTTCCACGACTGAATTGTCAATGACAATGACTGACCCTTCGTGCATCATGGCCGGAAAAAAAGGAACAGAAGGGCCAAGAGATAGAGGAGGAAACTGGTTTAAATATTTTCTGGGCACGTGTTTTACATAGGTAGAGATATACTCACTCTTCTGGCACGCTCGAATGTATAAGGCCTGGCCTGCTATCTCGGGTCAGATCTCGACGGTGATCTTCAACTCTCATTTTTTCGTATGGTTGCTATTATGCTCGTCCACGAGGATCTCTCGGAAACTCGCCTGTGTGTACAAAGCATCTTCCGACAATTATTAATTATCACGACTGCCTTTCGCAGAGAAAGACGGATGTATACTTAAGCATCAATTTTTCGTTCCGTTGCTAAAAAACGATGTCCCATTATTTCGAACTACATTTAAGATTCTCTACTGTTTAAAATTCTCAATGTACCGTCAAGATTATCTACTGTTTAAGATCGTCGCTTCCGATCGTTAAAATATGAAACCGTACGTGGGACGAATTTTGATACTACAATTTTCAAGCAAAACAGATACTAGTTTGACAGATAAAGATGTGGAGTTGGCGACGTGAATCGTACAGATGGTAAGAGGCATAGTAATAATTAGAATTAATTTAGGTGGAACGTTAAATCTAGGCGAGTGGGCCCCTGAACAGGAATAACCCAACTGGCCCTGATTAGTTTTAATGTGTTAATTAGAGAAGATTGCTCTCCGGCAATTCAGCTCCCTCCTCCTCTTTCGTTATTCGGCCTTTCTTCGCTGTCGCCAAACTGGACGGTAGATGGCAAGCCAGTTTGCGAACAAGGAAGGAGAGGAAAAGCACTAGAGAAGGAAGGAGAACGGTGCAAAGTTTACCAAGTATCATATATTACCGGGCATCAACGTACCGACAACCACGCACACAGTCCTGTCCACGCACACGCGCGTGGCAGTAGATCATTAATCACTATTATCTCGGGGTAATTTTTCTTCGATATAATTTCGTCTGTTTACCCCCGCGACTTGGCGCGCGAGCCTGCACACCATGAAGAGGAGGACAGGCTCCGTTTCGAAGAGTGGCGCCGATTCTTCTCTTTTCATCTCCATACTCCGTCGTCTTCGCTCCTCTACATTCTTCTCCTTCTTTTTCTCCTTGCTATCCTTCTTCTTCTGCTCTTCATCCTTTTTTTCTTCCTCTTCTACTTCACGGTTCGTGAACTCTCGACATCGACTTTATGTGTACACACGCCTGCAGCTTCGTTAGCTTCAAACTCGACGTGTTTCCCACACCGATGACTGTCAAATCAGGTCTTTCCTTTTTGGCACGTGAAACGTTTCTTCAGCCTCTACTGACACGACTTTTACATAGCTGATGAATTTTACTAATTTCAACGATGGCTGAATCTCTGATGGAGGTACGTGCACTTTGACGCGGATAAGTGTTTTTTGCACAAGCGAGTATGTTTTTATGGAATTTTAAAGAAGAGTTATTAAGTCGGGATTTCACTCCTTCAAACGTGATTTTCAATATTCTGATTTATGATTGCCATCTTTAGATGCACGAAACTTTTGTAATTCTATATTTCAAATCACCCTGTAAAATTTTTTAACAAAGTATTTTTAATTTTTCTATATTGTAACCTATACCTTTTATTCAGACATGCATTTTTCATCTCAAAACAGATATACTAAACGTATCTAATATTTCAGATATGTTTATACAAGTTGAAAATACCTAGATAAGAAAAATAAAAATTTTAAATCTTATCGCATAAAATGATGCAATTTATTTTCGCCATAAATTGTAATCCAATCAACTCTTTATACGCGATTAACTTTTTGTTCTGTCTTATTTTTTTAACGCTTTTTTTTCTATAGAGGAAAGTGACCATAGTGAATGACGGATCCATAGTATCTAGTAACGAAAGGATTAATCATCACATAAATGAGACAGAAAGAAAATAGTGATAGCCTTATCTAAAAGACACTATGGACGGTGAGAGGCTTGAAGTTAATAATCAGCGATGCGTGTAGTTGAACGAGAAATTCTGGCTAGAGAACCAGATTCCTTTAATTTCTCATGACTTTCTCGAGACTTTCATGAATTATCAAGGAAGCATGTCGCTAGCGAAAAATTATTACAAATCGAGCGTAAAGATTTATGGTTTATAACTTCCACAGTCCGAGATATTGTCACTTTCATAATTTACGCAGTTTATAGTCCACTTTACTGGCGTAATAAATCATCAGTTTCTAGTTATTTGATCTGGCAGTGGCTTAGCAAATTATACTGTTTTTAGGCACACGTTTATTTATTTGGTCTTGTAATCAGCCATTTTTTTGTTTTTTCTGCAATCGTCGGATAATATAAATTTGTTTCGGATTACTTTTATGTAAACCTTTTGGAAATTTCAAATTGCTTGTTTTGGATTTTTAGATTTTGAATATTTGGATTTTTGATACTTTCAGTCTTTAAATTGTGGAACTTTGGAAATTTGAAATTTGGAAGTTTTAAGTTTTGGAACTCGGAAACTATAGTTTTTCAATTTTTTAACTTTAGTATTTTTAATTTTGTAATTTTTGACCTTCGAAAATTTAGAGGTTTGAGATTTTAGTACTTTGAAACTTTGAAATTTTATGAACTTCGGGATTTTTAACATATAAATTTCTGAATGTTAGAAATAAAAGTATTTAGAATTTTAATATTTTAGGATTGTACGACTTTGAAAATTTCGAACTTCGGTTTTAACTACAGAATTTCTGAATATTACAAGTTTAGAAGTTTGAGATGTTTCAATTTTGTAACTGTGAGATGAAAAATAATACGTTACAACCAAATCTGTCGCAGAATATTTTGAATCATTGCTATTTTAGAAAAACCAACAAACACATAATATTAAATTCAAAGTTTCATGATATAGAACATCCTTCATTTTTTCGTTAATCGGAAATAGTAGACTAACCTCAAATCATGAAAAATGACAGCATACCGACTGTCACCATAAAACCTAACGGTCCCTATCGTACACTGAGTGGCAGCATTATACATGTAACCTTTATCATCATCGGAAAACAAATTAAATTGAATAATAATGTCAGTGTTTAGGTTCGGCCACCGCAATCGCCTAATCTTAACCTAATAGAACATCTGTGGGGTGAAGTCAAATGGTGATTGTGTGGTCAACAGTATCATAACTCAGATGAATTGTTTGAAGCCATCAAGTAAATTTGGAATAATTTACCCATCAATTTAATGAAAAACTTCATTGAATTAATAAACTACTAAAACTATCAAAGTTGATTAACACTATTTCTACCACAGGTGTCAAAAGACATCTTTCAAATTTTAACTTAAAATTCTCTAAGTTGAATCATTTCTCCACAATTAAATTTTTGACTTTTCATACTATAGTTGTTAAATTAATTTAGCGATATCATTAATCGCGCTAAATTAATTATTAATTCAGCCTTCTCTATCTATCTTGTCTAATATTGTATCTTTAATATACAATTTTTGTAACTTAATTCTAACAAAAACAAAACGTTTCATTATAAAATTGGAGAATACTCTTTTCGTTTTATATGAACAATAAAATGAAATTCTGATAAATAGTAATCTGGTTAGTACCGTTTAAAGGTAACGACACTACCTCTGCCTCTTTTTCTTCGTGTTTTCATTCTAGCGTTAAAACACTAATTCTTAACCAACCACTTATACGTTCAATAGCTATTTGCAGAGTTAATGTAAGTACTTGTACGTGTACTTACCTTTAAAAGGACATGAGCGAAATAGCTTCAACTTAATATCGAATGTACAGGTTATTTTTGCTTTGTTTACTCTGACGGATATGCACTTAACATTGCCTTGTCATGTACAAATTGCTATAATAGTTCTTTCATTCCGATAAGGAACACACATGAATATTCTTCATATCGGCATACATGTTCATATTGACCTTCAGTGCATTTAATTTTGTTAAATGCAGCATTGTAATGGTTCACATTAAACGTATATAAATGTGAGTATACATTCATTTATCTTGTGGGTGTATATTTACTTTTATATTTATCAATCAAGACATATGTATGTATGGGTGTATACTTATAAATCGAAATGTATGAAAATGTTAAAATATTACCATATTATAAACTCTATGAATAACAAAATGTTTATTATAAATGTCTGATTATTTTTATGTTACAAAAATGTGATACACTTTCAATGAAATATTATTATTAAATGTTACTCTTAAGAATAAATGACTTATGTACTAATAAATTAAAATTAACAGCTAATATTTTCATAGCAAACAGGACATTCAAATAATCGATTTCTTACACGAAGTATAAATACAGAATATTATAATCGTACATTTATTCATTGTATTAATCCTTGGAAATAAGACACAAATAATCGGAGTTTAGGAATTTATAACTTCAAAAAAAAAAAACTGCATTTCATTTATAAAGCGAATGTTTTTAAAACTATAATAAGACTAAAAATATACAACTACAAATAAAACCATCAAGTTTGTATATATTTTATCAATAAACATTTTGAAGAACAAAATTTGATACTTGTTTATTTCCACTCACCGTTGCAATATAAAAATAATTCCCAGTTGTTTTACCTGTAAACTGAGAGTGTTATTCACGTTACGATGTTGTTGAGCACAAGCACGTTATCGATATAGATACGCATGTGCCAAAGCGAAACGTAAGTTCGAAAAAACGCGTAATAAACGTCGATGGTTAAAGAAATGATAGTGTTACTTGAGAGTAACTAGAGTGCTATGGAATTATATGTTTCACGTTACATAAAGGCCCAGCATTATGCGTTAAGTCTTCGTTGTATCCCTTCTGCATCATCCTAGGGACTAACTATTCTTACCTCGAAGACTAACTAAGTGACTCTAAGATCCTGTAGATCTTTCCACGAGATGATGGTCATTCGGGCAACGGGTATAAATCACCTAAGAGAAGTGTCATCCTGGGGTCCCACCTATCCTCCCCTCATCCCACTGCCCTCGGCGTTCCTTCATTTGAATGCAACTCTCTTTCGACTGTCTCTTTTTGCTCTTCCCTTCTCTCTTTCCAGCGTGACATTATGAAACATAAGCACACGTAGCAGCAAATGAATATTGTATCAGTCGTCTTTGTCGTCGCCTTTTTTTCACCGAGTCATTGTAGTGAGCTCTGTACGTAGATAAACTCCGTTGGGGTGCAAGAATAAAACAAAAGGTTTATACGTTTCCTTACGGAGAACACCGGACTAGATACATGATTAACACTGGAACTATCAGCAGTTAAGAGGAGACCATTTTAAAGCTTACTGTTTTTAGGGTCAAGTCTGGAGACCGAATACTGCGAGTATTATTTTTGCAGATTTTTGGGGTCTCTGGTGGAAAATTGACACTATTTCTGTGTTATTGTATGTTCTAATTCTAAGTTCAAATTAAGTCGTAGGTCGTAGTCTTATGTCTTAGATTTATGTCGATAGGTTTAATAGTTTGCATTCGATGACTGATGAAAGTATGTTGTTCGGGATTTTGTTTTGTTAATAATTTTGTTATAAAAAGGCAGATTTAAAGATCGATTTTGAGGTTTGGGAATAGGTTGATTTAGAAATTAGAGATGTGGGAACTTAAGGATTTGAGAATTTATGAATTTGGAAATTTGGAGATTTTGGGATATAGGGATTTGGGGATTTGAGAATTTGAGAATTTTTGAGATTTTGAGAATTTGAGAATTTGAGAAGTTAGAAATTTGGGAATTTGGGAATTTGGGAAGTTAGAAATTTAGGAATTTGATAATTCGGGAAATTGGGAATTTGGGAATAAAAACTGAGGAATTCGAAAACTTCAACACCTTTAAATTTTTCAATTTGAAGAAACTTTTTAAATTTAGGAAATTCACGTTTTATAAATATAAAAATTTGAAACTAACATATTTGATACAAATACCTATGTATAATTCTTCAAAATTTATTACCCGATGTTATACTAAAATTTGAAAAATCTTGACTATTTCACTCGTTTCCTATTATCACGCTTATTCGTTGATAAAATTCTATAAAACTGATAGAACGTGGCCAAAATTTTAATAAACAATAATTTAGTTCTCTCGACAAATTCTTGAACACGATATTCACAGTTTGTTTTCCAGTTGAGCGTGGAGTGAACAGCGAGTCAGCAGATCGTAAGACGTTCTTAATTAATCACTCATATTCAATAACAAGAGAGCAAAAGGGTTCTGAATTCATCGACGATGATTGTGAGGATTATCTGTTCGTTCAAGCACATTAATAATTAGGAAGAGAAAGAAGGAAAGAAAGAGAATGCCAGTTAGTGGTACCACTGTTACTCGCAGTGTTGATTTGATCTGCCAGTCTGGGATTCTTCGCCTCCTTGATGGAACACGACGCGCATCAAGAAAAAAGAGAACAATTAATAAAAGGTTTTGAAAAGAGAACATTTTATATGTAGGATTAACGTGATTCTATTAACATTCTGTTACATTTTTTATTAAATTAAACAAATTTATTTATATTTATTTCCAAATGTAAATTTAAATTTATTTAGTTTTAAATTTTATGTTTCTATACAATTTAAAAAAAATTAAATTCGCATGGATTATTTTTACAAATTTAATGTGCATTTTAAAAAATGTTAATATTTATATATTATTTTTAAAAAATTTGATGATCATATACTATTTCTAAAAATTGTAATATTCATATATAATTTTAAAAAATTCTAAAAATTTTAACGTTTATGTATTAATTGTCTACAAATAATTATCTGTAAACAGGTCTTGTATAAAATATAAATAAGATTTAATGCGAGGATTCAGATAAGTATTATTTTAATACATATAAATTGAAGAAAAACAGTTCCATAAAAATTTGGAAGAAAGTTATATTATTTCATGATACAATTAAGTAAACTATATTAAACAATTTCACCTGTTAAATATTTATAATTGTGGATTTGGGAAAAAGTAATTTCATAATTGCATCAATTTGCAAAAAGAAATTTTATAATTGTATCAGTTTCGAAAAAGTAATTTCATATGAAAAAATTAATTTTATAATTGTGTGAACTTGAAGAAATTTTTTAATTCTATCAATTTGAAAAAAGTAATTTCTTAATTGTGTCAATTTAAAGAAATTAATTTCATAATTCTCCCAAATCTTCAATTTGCAACATTAACTTCTGAGACATATATTCAAATATGTCTGGCCATCAAATAAATGCTACAATACAAAAATAATAGATCTAAAATCTAAATTTAAGGTACAAATAAAATATACCCACCTTGTATTAATTAACGCAACAAGAAAATCGATTATTTTGATTTATGGGTTCAAGTTATCGCATGTTACACACACGTTTGACTATCGGTTAAAGTTATCGTATGTTGCATATACGCTTGACTTATCGGTTACAATTAAAGTATTAAATGACGTATTTAAATATGATAGTTGAAGATTTAGTAAATTAACAAACAGAAGAGATATACCGTGGGCTTTCAATGTAGAACCTTTGAATGCTTCCAGCTACAACTGTAAAGTCACGGAGTGACCAGTTAAGATCTTCGTTAATTATCATCATTTATAATTGTCTTTTCCCGTGTTTCCCCTCCCCACGATGCTGGCCCTCAAAGGAGGAGAAGAACAAGAAGGGAACCTGCCTCTCCCTTCTCTTTTCCACGGGGTTTAATATTTCAAATAAATGCGTGCATTAGCGCGCTATCTCGGCATGATCCTCCGTTGACTATTAACAACGTCGGCCGAGCCCCTATTATGACTTATCTGACCAAAGATGTCACTACAGTACCGCCCTCTGTTTTACCCTCCGTTCTTCTCAACTATTTCTAATAACATTTACTTGTAATATTAACTTCTTAACCCCTTCCCGCACTTTGGGGTCTCACTCGTGACGCACTTACAGCTCAAATGTGACGCACCTTACTCAAATTTTGAATACTCTTCAACTTGAAATTTAGGTTCAACTATAAGTTGCTATTGGAAATGGGTTAAGGAATAATTTATTTCGCAGTGAATTGATTAAATTTAAAATGTTTATGATTATATTTAAATAAAAACTGGGCTCAATTAAATCTATAGAAATATATATATTTCTTTTTGGATACGAAACTATTTATACTGTGATTGCTTTTGCTTATCAATCGTCAGAATTTGAGAACGTAGGGATTAGGAGACATCAGAATTAACAAATTTGGGAATTTGAGAATTTAAAGATTTAATTAAAAATAATTTCAACCTAAAAGCTTGCACTACCTTCAAAATAAATATCTTTCTACCGTTAATCAACCATTCATCACCCAAATATTAGGGAATTTTAATTATTTTCACTGCAGATTTATTTTCACTCTCTTCAAGAACGCACTTGCCCCACTTTCAAAATAAACAACTCATATGTTGATGGATCCATGCGATACAAAGGGTTGAGACAATTCAATATGGGTCCCCTCGAATGAAGAAATTATGAATTTCTATGGACACCCGGTAGCCCGTTAATGACCGATGACCATCCAACGCGAGTAGGATACCCTACTCGTAAACGAAGCTACCTGCTGTAAGGTTTTCACCGATAGTCGTTTGTCGTTCCTTTCATTTTAGTCTATTCCAACCGAGTCCTTACTTCCTTATCGATGCTTGTCGTTTCTTATTAATGAGCTGAAGATAAATTCAAGGACGCGACACTGTTGTGGCTTCTTGGGAGGGCGCCTTCCTCATATTTCTAAAGGAACACAGAGGCGAAATTATAGTAGAGGGTGGCCTATACGCGTCGTACCATTTCCTCTTTAATGGACATACAAAATGGATTATTTATTCAGATTTTGTCCCTTTGTTACTCCATTATTGTCAACGTATTATACTCCTACTTTCTGTTTTTGATTAATGCGGTGTAATATGCATACAGGGTGGGGCGTTTAAAATAGGTCAAATCTTGGAATATTTTCATGTTTGCAAAGAGCATGATGTATTCTGATCGGGGAATCTTTTATCACGTGCATCGTTTATTATTATGATATTCACCATAATAACCATTTCTGTTTATATTATTGGTAACGCATTTTTGGAAATTTAACACTAAAAATATTATGAAGTTATTCTTTAGACTGTTGTTAAACTTATTTGACAGATCAGTGATATAGTGATGGAGCATTTGTTTGTGTTATGTGATCTTTATTAGTTTAAGTATTTGGAGAAGTGGAAATTAGAAAATTTGTAAATACGAGATTTGGGGAGGGTTTAGAACTTAGAAGTTTAGAAATTTGCAAATTTGGGGAGTTGACAATTTAGAAATTTGGTAATTTAAGGATTTGAGAATATGGGAAATTAGCAATTTAAGGATTTACAGAATCTGATTACAGATATCAGAAATTTGAGAATTAGAGAAATTAGTAATTTGAGAATTTGGAAATTTGAAATATCGAAGTTTTTAACTATTAAAATTCGATAAATCGGAAATTTGAAAATTTCACGATTTGGCAGCTCATAATTTGGTAACTTGGAGATTCGAAAATTTAGAAAATTAAAAACTTGGGAATTTGGGAATTTAGCAATTTAGGAATTTTTAAGTTTGTGAATATGAGAATTTCAACATTTAGGAATTTGGTAATTTGAAAATTTAGGTATTTAGTTATTCCAAAATTTGGTACTTTGAGGCTTCAAAAATTTCAGTATCAGGAAACTCAAGTTTAAAAAAATTTACAACGACTAGTTGAAAATTTAGAAATTCAGAAAATATACAAATTTTTTATTTTAGAATTGTCAATTATTTTGCACAGACATAATAATAAATCAGTAAAATATATATTAGGTCATCAAACGCAATTCTTGTTTCTGTTGTCGTGGTATAATGAGTAAATATTAATCCGTATGCAACTTGAAGAAAGAATAAATTACTGTGCAGTACTACTTACATCTAACTGCTATATTCATCAAGACAAATTCGAAATCTCAGAAACCTAAACCAAAAAAGGTTTTGACACCTTAAGGATTTCATGACAGTGCCTAATTGAAAACCATTGTACATATAAATATCAACACCATTTTGCAGCATATCAATTATAATAAGATTGGAGAATCCCGATTTCAGTTGTTACAGAAAATAGAGGAGTTGCGGCATAACTTTGATATTCGCTTATTTCCCATGTTGTATTTCAGTACCCCGCTATATTAATATTTTGTAGATTGTTGAATTAAGCTAGAATTTACAACTTGATAATCTCTAATAAAAACACATCAATGTATCAATAATATTCCTCAAATTATAATTTGATAATTTGAAATCCCAAGTTTTGGCAATTATTTGCATTCAAACGAAAAGGTTTGACACCTTTCGGTCGAAATAGGTATCCACAAAATCGTGGTAGAACTAGTATTAACAAGAATAATAGAACGTGAATCGTAACAGAAAGGAAAGCATCGTTAGGATACACGTTCGTTTACCAATTTGGTATCAGTGTAGGACCGCACCCTTTCGTCGTGAAGGCCCACTTGCTTGTCCTGTTGAAAAAAAATACCGCACCCCCCGCCGTGAACGAGTCCTCTCTCCCAACACTTCTCCCTCTCCTAATATATATTTAATCAGGATCAAAAGTACACTCGCGCGCGCATACGGCAGAAGTTAAAGAGTGGACTCACACTTAAGTCGTTCGACGGTCACCAATACAGCTGACCAGAAACATTAAGCTGACACCCACACGAACGAGTCAGAAACCGTCTCTCTTTTTCTTCTGCTCGTTCACTCCTTTCTTCTCTTTCTTTCTGTCCGCTGCTCGTTCTATTTCTCTCTTCGTTCGACGGGTAGATTCGAATACCTTTTTTGAATCAGAGGGTCAAGCGACTTGTCCGTAGATCATCTTAATGCCTCCATTGTTGTTTTAGGAGCCCGCGACTATACTTGGTGTCCGTTCTGGTCGTGTCGATGTATCGCTCACAAGAAAACGGAAGGGACACAGCGAACGAACACCAGAAATGGACATTTTTATATTTTTACGAGCTTCACATTTGTATTTAGAGGACATTTGTCATTTGTTCTTAAAAACAAACGTGATAGACTGACACGGTGGAAATGTACGGGGTGAGTTTCGTAGCCTGAAGTACTTCGAATAAAATGTGAATTTTTAAGTGTGGAATAAAACTTTTTGAACGAATGTTGCATTCTAGGGAAACATTCTGTACTTTCTTTTATGTTCTTTCGATTTCTTACTGAGATAATTTTCAGTTATTTAAATTCAGTTTTGCTATTTTATTTGCGTAGAATATTATTTTCTGGATTCGGATGAAACATGAAATTTTTCAGAAGAGGGTAATAGAAGAGGGAATATCTAAAATTAATTAGATACTAATTAAATTATTTAGTTCAGACAGAGTTTTTTACTGTCATCCATTTACTTTTTGTGAACATCGTTTGAAACATCACAGTGATTGGGTCATTAATTCAATATTTTTTCAAATTATTAAATATCTTCCCAAATAATCAGAACCGACAAAAACAGCTAAATATGTTATCTTAATTTTCCTCTAGATTACAAAAAATTTCGTTAAAATTGATGACTCAATAACTATAATATTTCCTCGATGATCTTAAGTAAACTGTACTGATTGATTTAGATCCGTGTATTTAATTTCATATAATATTTTAACTCTTACGAAATTTTCATTGCACGCACCATAAATAATTTATCATATCGTATTTTTCATGTTACTGAACATGGCAATAAAAGTAGCACATAAAATCTCTGACTTTTACGATACTACTTTTACTATTACCGAGCTTCGACAACTGAACTGACAATGAGATACTAAGGTGTCATGGCAATATTTAAAATGTAATAAAAAATATAATATATTTCAAAACAAAAAGGACCTAGCCTTATAAATACAGCTGCGTTACTGATTGAATGTATTTTTTGGACCTAATTTTAGAATTAGATTAAAAATTATTTTCTAATACTGTTAACTTTATAATATCTTAATAATTATTAAGTTAGTAATATCTTAGTAATTGTTATATAAGTTAAACATATAAAATAAAATTGTTTCTTATGCAGCTACTTTTTCAAGTAAATTGCATTGGAACAATTTTCAAGCATTTATAAAAAAATTTGTTTATGACGTAAAAAATGACAAAATCAACAAAGAGTTAATTTTACAATCAGCGTGCATTGTATATCAATAAATATAAATAGTAGTATGACTAAATATTTATTATCATTCATATATGTTTATCTTTATTATTTCTTGTAAGCAATATTGTTACTTAGACATATTCTATTATCAATTAAATTATTAAATTATTAATTATTAAATTTATCAAACTGTTCATCAGTAACTACATCAATAATGTTATAAATAAAAACAAATAAAGTTTAATAGTACCAATGACAGAATTTATTCAATAACATTCATTAACTTTTTAAGTTAATTAAAAACTTGGAACATTTGTCATTTCTTGCGTCATAAATAAATTTTTTAAAACACCTCAGACCTACGAATACTACAAATTGTTATTTTTTTAAACGTGCTCCGAATTCAGTGTTTTCAAAAACGAAGCTATATGTAACAAAATATTATTCTTTATTCCCAGTTTATTTTTTCGCACGTAGATTCTTCGGTCGTACCAGATCACCCTGTACGGTAACATTGTTACGTTCAATGTATCGCAGTAAAAATGTAACGTTTCTAATCACCTTATTAAGAGAGGCTATTATTATACAACGCATACCGTGTTGTCTTAATGGTTGCTCGATGTTCCGTACTCACGAAATTACAATAATCTCGGCCATAAATTGAGCCATTACGTCGATTGTGTATTACTCGCTGTAATGTGATTTTTACGAAGTTGTTTATGGAAAACGGTTCGCCGGCAACAAAGAAACGCCGGGATTTTCGGCGACTCTCAAAATTCTGTTGGATTCAAATTTAATCGACGCTCGGAAGAATGATCCGGCGTTGTTCCGCTCGCCGCTTGTCAGCGGTGGATTACAATAATCACGGAGATAAATTGAGCAATTATAGGGATCGCATTCACCGACGGCCTCGGCCGTAACAGAACATTTCGGATCGTGTGTTCGAGTAGCACCACGTTGCGATTTTGTATCGTAGACGAATGTGTTCGAAATAATCGCGGACGTTCCTTTCGAACATTCCGCTTGTGCTCTCTCGCGGACTGCTTTTTCGGTACTTTCCAACGATTTCAGGGCCCAACGCGGGCATCGATGAACAGGAAAGGCCACTCTTGGTCGGCTTGTAAATCCGCCGCTCCTTGTAAATCCGCCTGTAATTCCGGGCAGGGACGCGAGTGCGAGAGCCCCGCTAAGAAGAAAGAGAAAGAAGAGTTACGGCCGACATGAATCGCGAATTATCCTTGAAAACAGGCCGCGGTAGACGCCGGAGGTCACAGTCGTTGACATCGGAAACTACTTCGATCTTCGATTGCTGGCCCATGGTCCACCTGGTCAGAGATCGGCATCCAAAATGGTCCCAGAATCGACGAACTTGCGTTGAAAAATGGACGTTCGCGGGAAAAACGTTTCATTTCGCCCTCCATCTTTGTCTCCACTCTTCGGTTAAACGCGGGGGATGATTATACAAATTCCGATAGAAAACTGGTGAAGATATGAATGGGGTTAAAATATGAAGGGTTTACGAGAAAAAGGGTTTGTTGTTCTGTAAAAGATTATTCATCTTTTTATTTGTAAGGTACTTCATATTTTCGTCCTGTTTTATTATTTATTTTATTTTGTACGATTGTATTGTACATTTTGTGTTATTTCATTGATGATTTTATTTTACATTATTTTATCGTTGGTTTTATTCTGTGTTTACTGTTGATTTTACATTCTTTTATTGTTCATGTTTTTCGTACAATTTTCAACAATTTTCCATAGATAATTTACATTTTATTTGCTTATATTTTCTTTAATATTCATTATTTTTTCTTACACGTTTAAATTTTGTATAACTATAATATAACTGTAACTACAATAAAATTTAATAAAATGTAATCAAATTTGTTTTAGGAAATGTTATACTCAAACTTCATTAAAATTGACATTTTTTTATTTTTACCGGACTTTTCATATATTTTATCATTAATAGATTTAAAAAAACATAGATACATTATAGCCACTTATTTCTCCCTTACGTATTTTCCTCAATTTCATAAAAATTTTTCAATTCTCAGAAATTATAATATTAAAATATCCACAACAAAATGATGTTTCGGATGTTTATTATAAAAAAATTACATAATACAACTAATTTACGACATTATATTAATGTAAAAAAAGATTGTAATTAAGAAATAAAAATAAATATGAAATTAAATTTTGAACTAAGAACCGGTCATTTTGTATTGAGAATTCAATTTTTCTCTAAACCTTAAGTTTCAGATTAAAATCCCATAAATCCAATTTTACTTACGTGTTATCAAATAGGATAGACTGTACATTATGTATCGAAATCGGTTACTGGCAAGCAGCCATTTTATATTAATCTTCAAGTTAAACTTGAAGCTGATAAGGTGCTACTTTCATATTATCAAATGGTCTTAGACTTCACATGCCTGGGAACTGATCATTTATTACGATACAAACTAGTATTATAACAACAAAAAATATAGATAACGTATAACAGTTCTTCCAAGAAACGTTGATCTTATTTTATATTACAAATTATTCGTGATAGTTATAAAGAATGAATTCGCTGTTAGACTTTGACCATGTTTAATCGTGCTATTGACTTATCTAATAGTCTGAGTTAAGAGTTCAGACTTTACATAGGAAAGAAGTAATAAATATTGTAGAGAAAATGTGACAGTACGAAAAGAGAGAAGAAAAATCGTGTAGATGGAGAACTGGTAGAAATCAGAACTAGTTTGATTAATCCGGTTTTGGATTTGTTATTAATCCTTAATAAAGGATGCTCTTCGTATTAATGTGTAACAAATATCATATAAATTCTTTTTTGAATTAAGACTTTTAGAGACCTTTCGAATTCGAACGTTTCGTAAAAGTATTGTACAATAGGCGGATAATCGTCCGTTTAATTTTAATCATTCGGTATTGTAAGGAAAGTATGGTTTATGTATGCAATGTTTTTATAGCAAAAGATACTTGTTTATATTTGTAGGTGCTGTAATATATGTATAAACACAGCCATAATCACATAAACCTAACCTAACTTATTTTATATTATAATTATACTGCAGTTACAATTTATTTTATATGCCAGTTATAATTTAATGTATTTTATTTTACAATTATACCTTTATAATCTAATTTCATTTTTCAGAAGCTAATTTTTAGTTTAAAATCGTCTCAATTTTTTCGAATGACCATTTCTATCCAGACTTGTCCAGAGATTTCAACATCGCCTAATAAATACAGAGAGTATAATTTATCCGACACAAGGTTGCATACACGCTAGCAGCCATTGTGTGAAACGTAACCAATCATACATTACGGAATAAAATCTGGATATATTCTCCGATAAATAAGCGTACGAGCGGCATCGTAGATAAACTTTAAGCGTGAATCGATTCTGTACATTTCAGGAGTACACAGTCGAAATTTAGGACCCCCGTTACATGCCGACGAATTTCATGCTATAGAGTGTTATACACGTCGAGCGACATAAACCTGGCTCGTAACGACGTTTGCTATAGAGATTTCTCTGTTCTGGTCCTTCATATAGATTCGAATGAAGGAGGTTAAGGCGTTGTGGAGGGGAGGAGACGAAGGAGAGTAGGTGGAAGGAACTTGGCATATGCATAAGGGAACCTTACCGGTCTCTGACACCTTCGAACTGCTAAACCTCCACCTGAGTCGTTTTTTCTTCTTGGAATCTTTTTGGCTTTCGCCCAGGGACCGTTCTTTCGCTGGTTAATTAGATTTTGATGGTCAGCATAAGCATTTGCATCCTTTATCCCAGGACAGAACGAACGCGAGAAGAACGTCGGGTTCTTCTCGCGTTCCTTCTGTCCCTCGTCTGTTTTTCTCTGTTTAATACGTTACCAAAGAGCAAGACGAGTTACGGTTCTCCACCCGTTCTCTCGTTCTTTTCTTCTTTCCGCGTTATTCTCTCGCTCCGCAGGGGAGAGCTGTTTAGCCTTTCGGATACTTAACTCCAAAACGATTTAGCAGACCAGGGACCAAGTGTCAATAAGTCAGCATTGCTCAGGCATATACCAACTGGACGCAATAAGTCTTTTCTTGATTTATTGCCCCTTTTTTATTTGTCGTACCTCGTTTCGTGGTAAACGATATTTAACGTGTGCTCTTTGATAATGAACTCTGATGCATACTGAGGCTTTTCGCTTGATTTGAGTTACGTGGATAAATGTGCGATTGTAGAAAAGAAATTTTTCTTAGCGTTCCGTATTTTCAGTTTTCTTCAAATATGTTTATTTTCTGAAAAGTTAAATATTTGAATTTATAGATGTACTTTAAAATTCTCAAATTATTATACTTTAAAAATTTTTAATTCTTAATTTCTTATATTTTTAAATATAAGAAGTCCAAATAAACAAAAGTCGTTTAAATGGAATTTCATTATTAAATTATTTATCAATATCAATAAGTTTGTTTAAGAATAATGGACGAATTACGATATCCATCTACAAAATTATTTGCTAAAGAAAACTGTGATATTGCAAAATATATTGCAATGGAAAATAGGTATTTTAATACCAATGACCACGATATTTATTCTAATCTATTATAAATGTTGGTCTAAATTAATTCACAATATTAAACTGACAAATTACATAAATTTTAGTTTAATCATAGAGCATGAGATAACATCTTTGAGATTCCTTGATACAAATTTTGAAAACTCAAATTTAAGGTAATTGTATTAAAGCATTGAAAACAAGAATCAAGTTTCAGTATAATTTATTAATTTTGTGTGTATTAATGTACTTTATTAATTTACATTCATTTATATTTTTTATATTCTTTCCCGTGTTTCAAGAAGTTTCTTCAACAAGTTGAAATGTTTAAAATTTATCGCTCTTCGTAATGTGATTCTGTACCTATGTTATATAAATTTTTTAATGCAATTGTATTAAAAAATATTTGACAAGTATTTTCTAATAAAATATTCATTTTGTCACGTATTAACGAAATTTCCAGCTGAATATAATTTTTAAAAATATGGATTATAACTTAAATGTTTTTAAAATTTTCAATCCATACTTTCAAATTGAACGTCTCCAGCGATTCCGTTTATTTTATCTCATGAACATACTACAGTTAATCTGAAAAGAAATAAAAATTCCTTATTTCAGCAAAGTTCAGACCGATTAAAAAAGAATCGCTTACACTTGAACTAGATGAAATCCGCGGAACAGGCTGGTTAGGAAAGCATTTTGCGCGCCACGAATTCCGACACGACGGGATCGAAGGAACGAGAATACCTGGCGTGAGGGTAAACGTCAAAACACACCTCGTCCACCCACACGTATATGCTTGCTCATTCGAGCGCGTACACACTAACAACTAAGATTCCTATGGAGCAACCAATGACTGGAATGACTTGCACTCGATGTCGAACCGAAGATCCCTCTCGGTCTTCTTTTCCCCCCTGTCGACGTCCATCTCTTTTCTTTCTTCGATCTACCACGTAATCGTCCTCTCTGTCAGGCAGGTTTTCTTCGAGGGAGGTGCAGGCTTAATTTAATTAATTCTGTGCGCCATCTTGACAAGTGTGCGCCCCGTACGCGCATCCTAAGAATAATTTTCATACTCATCCACCTTCCTTTCCCTCCTTTCAACCTCCCCCCCTTGCTTCTTTACCTTCTGTTCGTTCTCAACTGCCCCGCACACTCTGATCGCTCGAACCATTTCTTCGGTTATCAGATCCCTGATTCATACTCGTCAAGCGTGAGTGAGTTGGAAGAAAAAGAGAGAAGATCAGGAGGTGGAGGAGGAGACGCGGGGAAAAAAAAGAACGCGTTTATCCGCTCCCATCTCGTTGGGGTCATTTGTCTTTTTGATGTCGCGCCGTATCTGATTCGTTAATTGCGAGACCTCGCGTGTGATCGACTCTCCTCTGTTCGTGCAGAGAAGTGGGAGATAGATCGGGCACCCAACGGATATTTGGAATTGAAAAGATTTTTCGGAGATACGGAACGATGAAGATTTATTGTCAAACTGTCATACCTGTTATCGAGCGAAATCTTTTGAATATTGAAAACGTCAAATAGCCTTAACGATTGTTAGAAGTCACTCACGACTGATTGCCGCTTGTTACCAATGTTCTTTACGAATGTTTGCATGGAGTTCATTTAAGTCAGCACGTACATTCTTACACTCAGAAACTTTAAATAATAAAACGAATGAATTATATGTTTTCGAATTGTACTTCATGTAGCTTATAGTATAACTATAGTAATATTCTAGTGCTACATCAGTCAATTTTAGATAAAAGCGCAAATGAACAATTTTAAATAATATCGATTTTAAACAATATTAAATAAATATAATACTATCCTTTTGTAGTCATTTTTACATAAATTTATTATACATGTCCTTGTTTCATTGTAAAATATAAAATATGTCACCAACATGAAGCTTCATTTATTAAAATTAATGTATTGCTTCGATAAATGATGGATAGTTAATAAGTTAATAAATTGTATAGAATCGTGACAGTTAAAGTGCTTACATCAAAGTTCATTGTAGGATTTTACTCCGCAATTAGGTCAATTCGATCGAAATCATCAGTCGATTACTTTTAAATTTGAAATCACACGATTCCAGTAGTTTGCATTATTATCTTTGACATTTGCTGCATCATTGTTATTATTTTGCAAATCATTTTAAATAATATATCTTCAAACGTCTGATATTTGTATATGCCTACTGTCATTTTGCTCAATAACTGTCTTCAAGGTGACTGCTTGCTTCAAATTTATCCTGTCTCGTTTCTCTTGGGCAATTTCTAAGAATCCTTTAACGCGGCTTTATGCGTGTACTTGAATAACGTTTTCTTTGGAGAAGGACAAGTGAGAGGAGCCTCCCTTCCCTGAATTTTGGGGAATTTAATATGTATATTGACATTTTTAATTTTTTAGTTTTCCATGCTCCTAAATTTTCAAATTAAGAAATTGTGAGATGTCCATATTTCTAAATTTTTTAATTTTGATGTTAACAAGTTTCTGAAGTTTCAATTTTTTACTTTTTCAAATATCTAAATTTTTAATTTCCTACCTTTTCAAATTTCTAGATTTTTAATTTCCTACTTTTTCAAATTTCTAAATTTTTAATTTCCTACTTTTTCAAATTTCTAAATTTTTAATTTCCTACTTTTTCAATTTTATAAATTTACGAGCCTAAATTTATGCATCTGACAATGCAATATTTTGATATTTCCAAATCATCATTTTTGGAATTTTTAAATTCTCAAATCTACAACTTGGCAAGTTTCTACATACCCAAATTTACAAATTTCTGTATTTCGAAGTTTTCAAATTATTATGTTTTGAAATTTTTCAGTTCTTAATTTCTTAAGTTCTAAACTTTTCAAATTCCTAAATCCAAAAGCTTAAATCTCAAATTTCTAAATCTCCTTCATTCTACATTTTCAAATTTTCATATTTATATATATTCTAATGCTCAAATCCCAAATTTCAAAATCTGTATTTCCTAAATTTTCAAATTTTCGAATTCTCAAAATTCTTAACTTCCAAAATTCATAAATCTTCAAATTTTAAAATTTTCAAGTTTCTAAATTTTAGAAATTAATAACTCCCCACTTCAAAAATTGTTAAATCTAATCATTTCTACATTTCTCAATGTAGAGAAACCTAGTAACTTTTACCTCTCTAAGTATTGAAATCTAGACATTTCTAAAATTTCAAATCTAGTAATTTCCAAATTTGTATATTTCTAAATTTAAAAATTTTAAAAACCCCAATCTCTTCAGCTTCATAATTCTCAATTTTCGAAATTTAATTTAATTTTTAATTTTCCAATTTCTACATTTTCATAGTTTTCACGTTCTCAAATTTCTACACTTTCAAATATTCTGAAATTCTATGATTTCCGAATTTCTAATGCTTCAAATACTGAAATTTCTGAACATTCCAAATTCCAAATATTTCCAACATCAAATTTTTAAATCTTCCAACATTTTAACCTTCTCAAATTCAACAATTTCCAAATCTCCAAACTATCTAAAATTTTCATATTCCCAAATTTGTAAAATCTCCAAATGTCTATATAAACAAAGTTTCAAATTCAAATTAAAAACTGAAATCTGTAAATTACATTTCTAAAAATAAGAAATTACTATGCAAAAACTAAGGTCTACATAGAAGGGTCATTTAGAATCAGTCATCATTAACCCCAAAAGCAATAAGTTGTAGTCAGTCAATGCTACCTGTAGCTATCCTTCTTTAACTCTCAATAAATTTCACAAAATCAAAACGTTATCTCTAAAAACTTTTATACTATTCTTTCTATTTTTTAAAATAAGTATTCTTCAAAATAATTTTTCATAATAACAATTTTGTAGTCGAAACGTACGACTATGTGATCGTAAGTCCAATAACAGAAACAATGAATTTTCGTAGTTAACTCCGACTGTGAACCCTCGATTCGTTCTCAGCCTTCTACGCTGCCCTATCACATAAACGCGATATTACCTATTGCAACAACTAGATTCGACATTACGCTGAATAACACTGGCATTCGTGAAAAGGTGTGGCATTTAAATAATACCAGTAATTACGAAGAACGAAAGAACCCGTAAAAGTGCGTGATCCGTGGAGGTACTTTGCTTTCCATTCGCTGAAGGCGATCCCGACGTCCGAGGATCACCTGAAGGAAGGAAAAGAAGAAAGAACGGTCCATCATTTTAGTCGCTGGCCTCAAACCTTTAGCGCAGATTTATGGGTAATCGAGGGTCCACGGCGAACATCATTCACGAAAGCAGCGAGGGCTTCACGCTCGTCAATTGGCAGGGAAGGAACCGTCCGGCAAAGTCGAAAACGCAACAAGATGCCGGACGAGAAGTGAATTTATGTTATACCTATCGACGTTAGCGATACAATGGAAATTCGGAGTTCCTCCGTGCTCGACGCCGATGGATGTCGATTACGATCTCCATTCGGACGTGTCATGCCCCGGGGTGGTATTTAAACTCTCTAATTTCCGATCGATCAAAAAAACTGTTCGTGGAAGTAAAAAATGAATCACGTTGCGCTGGGCGGATCGCCGTTAACTAGACACACAATGGCTTGCATTAGAGAAGAGAGGAGATTCCTTTCGAGCTGTTTCGCTCGTCAGACCTGGTGACCACCGATAGCACCGAGGTGGTGGCCCGGACCGTACGGAAAAGAGACACAACGCAAGATCCACGATACTGAAATGAGAGACCGAATGCGTGGCGGATGCGAGAAGGAGAAGATGAGAGATAACCCTCTCTTTATTGGGAACGAAGAGAAATAGAAAACGAAGACTTGCTTGTTGAGATTGGATCGCTGCACAGGGTGTCAAGGGGGCAGCAGGGGTGAGAGATCCCAACGGTCGATAACTAACTCGGTGTGATCACTGAAAAATGGCTGTCAAACATTCTTGTCCTTTTAACTCGCGGGAGCACCCCACCCACGGGGGCCAACGTGTAGTTTCTCTTCGTACACTCTTTTCCTTCTGTTACCCAAATTTCCTTGCTCTAAGCATTATTCCGTGCTCTTACCTTGCTAGTCGATAGTCGAATTTTGTACTCATACCAGAAATCGATTGTTATTATACCAGATATTAACCTCCTATAATAGGGGTTGGCAACCTTTCTGGAGTTAAGAACCATTTTTTTCCTGATGTGATGAATTATTTTTTCAAAGAGCCAAATATAAGTACATTTTGTGCAATTCGCAAGATTATCTGAAGACACTGACAGCTATTTTGAAAACGAAAGTTTCCATTTTGTTAAAGATATATTTTAAGGCAATCAGAATTGTGTTGTAATGGAAAGGAAATAAAGTGTCCGGAAATTAGAGTTTAAGAAACCAAGTATTGTGAATATTAAGTGATGAACTGAGAGATTGTTTTTAATTGTGAATGAGGTTTGTGACTTGAAGTATGAAAGAGTGGAGTCACGTGTATTGGCAAGCGAGTGTGGTATACTAAAAAAAGATTTGTAGCGTGCAATGGCTTTTGTTCAAACTACTTAAAATATATTAAATATATTATGTGTTAAAGTGGTATTAATTTTACTGAAAACGTGAAAAATGCTGAACATAGTGATAATTCGATGACCAGTATAATTTGACCACCCACTGTAAAATTCTTGTAGTCGATATGACTCGCTAGTCATAAAAGGTTTAAAAGTTCGTGTTTGTTATAAATTCCCTCGATATTAATTGTCGTTTCAAGAACGTATTTAGTTGCCTGCGGTTGTCATTCTCTAATAGAAAGGCTGCTTCGAGTGTTCTGTCTGTGCCATCGAAATTTCACGCACGTATCCACACGCTGTTACAGACGATGGAACACAGAGACATTGCTCGGTTAAAGTCACTAGCAGCTACTGGCAAGATTATGAACGAGCTCAACTTAAGAAAGGATCGCTCTGTGCAAGGGTTGCTACGGTTATATTTATTTATTTTTCACCCTTACACACTCGATCTTCCTTGCCCTAACGGTTGGTATAAATTCCTCTATAAATGGCTCTTTAGCTACGATGTTACCGTTAGATCAAAACTGAAAGATCGTTTACAACGGTACATGATTTGCTTAATTTTATGCATTATGTATTTGACCTTTCGATTAACCTATTTATTTTTGTGCGTATAATGTACACTAGGGTGGTTACAAAAATTTATTTTTCTCACCCTGTAAAAAATTAGTATATGCTAAAAAGTTGGTACATGTTAGTATCTAAAAATCGGTCTAAAATCTGAAAATGTTCAGGATAAATTATAATTTAAATTAGGAAAAGATGAATTGTATTTATATAAAATGTATTTGGAAATATGAACCTGGTACATCTGATGCAAGGAAATATTTACCATAATTTAAAGGATTAATAACGTTGCAAAGACTACAAATGAATGTAAATCAGAGGAATAAGAAGAAGAACAGCAAAAGTATGTAATGGCATGGACCTTACATTATGGAACGAATTCTTTAATGATTTGTGAATTTGAAATCGTCTTATTATTCTTTCTTCGTTATTGTCTGTTCGAATATTTATGGGATGAGCCTCTAGAACGAACTGTAGTCACTACTAAATGCTATTTATCATGTCATTATTTTAAAACATTTTCAGAAATTTTCCGATGTACAAAGGTAATTTCGGTAATAAGCTAAAAATGAGGTATTATAGATTAAGTTTAACATTTCTGAAGAATGGTAATTTAATTTATACAACTCTGATTTGTAATACATTATCTGTATCTTGAGATCGTTAAAATTAAATAAAAAGGAATATATGTTACGAAATTTGTAAAATTCTGGATTTTTAAATTTTTACGTTTTTAAATTTTCATGTTCTGAAATTTCTATATATCAGTTTTTAATTCTTAAGTTTTCAGACTGCTAAATTTCTGAATTTCTAAGTTTTTAAATTTTTAAATTCTCAAATTCTCAAATTTTCAAATTTTCAAGTTCTCAAATTCCCAAATTTCTACATTCCTAAATTTCTAAATTCCCAAATTCCCAAATATCAAAATATTAAAATTCCTGAACGTCTAAATCACCAAATCCCTAAATTCTCAAATTCCCAAATTTCCATATTCCCAAATTCTCAAATTCTCAAATTCTCAAATTCTCAAATTCCCAAATCCCCAAATCCCCAAATCCCTAAATACCCAAATCCCCAAATTTCAAAATATCAAAATTCCCGAACATCTAAATCTCCAAATCTCTAAATTCTCAAATTTCAAAATTTTCAAGTTTTCTAATTAATAAATTTTCAAATTTACGAATCTTGACATTCTAAGTGAAGAATACCGAATCAGAGACTAAACAGATTCAGTAAGTTTTGTAGACAAAATTATAAAGAAAATATAAGACAAATACTTAGAAAATTCCAAACAATCCACATTACAAAACAGAGAATAACTGAATATCAATGATACTTCGCAAATGTTGCTAACGACGTTCGGTACTAAAATGGTTAATATTCACAAAATCCTAATTTGTAACATACCCTTATCTCTCCCCCGAAGCAATTAAAATCAAGCTCAAAAAGCAACGTTTCCCACATGACTGTTACCAGTCAGGAACCAATTAGGTATCGATATTCTGGGTAAAGAACTTCAGCTCCAGCGGAATACTTAACCATATAAACATGTTGAAATGATAACCGGTAAGGATTATTACAAAATTGTCCGTCGACAGAATTCATCCAGTTGAAAAAGTTAAATACAAAACATTATAAAGCAGGACCAAATACGTACGAGAGTTTAATCAATTTAAAATAATCCCGATCGTTCGGAAAGAGCCGGAGATCTTTCGCGGCAAACGTGCGCAGCATCTCATCCGCGAATCAACGGGGATCGACGAGAGCCGGATGGAAGAGGGCAGACCGAAGAGGGGAGGGTAGGGGAAGGAAGAATAAAGAGGAGCGAGTACGCGGAGAACATGGCGAACGAGGCCGAGAGGAGAAGTAGAGAGAGGCCAGTCTGGTTCCGCGTGTTGCCCGGGGGTGCCAACCGCAGGATAATAATTTTATAATTGGGGGAATTACTCTGGCTCGCCGTGGTACAGTCCCTGTACGTGGCGTGGGAGGGTCCACCGACATTGTTTCCATCCGGACGGACGGGACGGGGATCTCTTCACCGGCTGTATCTTCCTTGGGACGAAGCCGTGGGTGAGATATGGCCGCATAATCATCGAATCATTATATCCACTCTCGAAATACCATGGGGCCGGAGCCACGGCCGAATTATAAAATTACGCGCAGCTTACTCGTTAAAAACATTATGAGCACTTTATCACAGGAACCGAAGGCTTCGGTTGTGTATACCTCGTCCTCCGCATCCTGTTGAGGAACGCGTCCTGAGGGCCTTGTCACGGGAAGGCCCGTTTAACCTGTGACCCGAAGGCTTTTCAGGTCTTTCATAGGGAAGAGCAAAAAATATATTGGCTACGAAGCTTTTCGAATCGCGAGAAATGATTAGGCAAGATCCCTCGCTGTCGTATCATTTTTATTCAACCTCCGCTAAACACTGTGTTCAATGGAAACCGAGTTTTAACTCAATTTCCCCCTAAATTCTTCGAATACCTCGCCTGGAGAATATTCGTCCGTGGATCCTTGGCGAAACGTTCTCAAGAAATCAGTTCTCGGGTTATTATCCGGTAATAATTATCTCGTAACCTTCGAACCTCTTCATCTGTATGGTAACATTGTATGGTAACGTTACAGCCTTCCATTTCCGAGTTATCGTTTTTATCTGCCCCTATGGATCCTTCTCGACCCTGATGTCTTATTTCCTACGCGCAATGACGAGATATCGAAGCTCCCATCTTTCTATTCTAATATATCCAACATAGAAATGCAATACTCCAGAAGAATGTATTCCTCTCGGTAGAGTCGTTATGCACAAAGATTGCATATAGCCCCTGCAGGTGCAGACTCCCAGCTGGGGTCAATATTCCGGTGTCTTCGTGGAAGGACGCCACTCTCGGGATGTGCACGTTGTTATAATTGCGCTTAACCATGCCGGCTTGCAGCTTCGGTATAATTATGCTTCGTATCGTTAAATCTGGGTGTAATTTTCATCTTGGCTAAAAGAAGGTCGAGCGTAAATTAGAAGTTGCTTTCTAAGACTTTTAAATAGTCTTACTTGCTTTCGCATATTATTTTAAGTTTGAAAACATTAGATAGCTAACAATAAAGAAAACAGTAACTCGACGCAGTTGTAATAAATAATTGAAATACTTTTTTTTTATACAGTATTTTTGTATGAACATTTAATGCAATTTATCATTCGTTCTTTCATGCGTTTTTTTAACGATCATACTTCCAAAATGTTTGTTTGTAACGTTCATATTTTACCACATTCCTTTCATTAATTTTTTATATGTACTCTTACATATTCAGATTTATTGTATTACTAGATTTAGTGTATTCAGATTTACTATACTGGGAAGTTCTTCTTATTTATTATATTAGGTTCATTAGTTCACTATTAGATTTATTATTAGATTTACCGAAAAAGTTTTCACATTTATTATATTACTGTTATTATCACTGTTACTGTTAATATTACTGTTATATCAATATTAATATCACTGTTTCAGATTTTCGCCACCCCATTCTACAAAAATGAAATCCACAAATTACCATGATGCTGGGAAGAGATAGTAACGATGAAAATTATACGATTCACTAGAATAAACGTATTAATAAACGTATCTCTTAAAAACAGTTAAACCTTTTTTTCGTTTCATCCCAATAAACCTATGTGTTTATAAGTTACACATTTGATTTTGGGAAAATACAATGCGTTACATGAATATACCAATCCCCATATGTTCAATCACCTGAGTTTTTGATAGAAAATTATGTTGTGTTACTTAAATAATAATTCATACCGTGTACAATACAAATTATGTAAAAGAAAATTACAATGTTAATGTAAATATTAAACTGATTTTCGAGCGTTTTATAAATGTACCAACCTTGCACATTCTCTTTATATTTGCGTTGAGTTTTATAAATAAAATATGTTACCTTGTCTAAATATGACGCACCTGATAAATCATAGTGCAAGGGGTTAAAGAATATTGGTCATAATTTTCATGCAAATTCGTATTGATAAAAACAAAGGGGTTGGTATATTTATGCAACGTGCTGTACTCGAATTGCTGGTAAATCGAGTCCTGGAATTGTTCTGAAAGTTACAATTATAACACTTGATTATTGAACTGTAAGATTGTTCGAGGTCGAATGCAACAGGCTGTGTAGATCGACTGGGAAGAATGATTGGGTTCGCACGAAGAATGAAGATGATGACGAGAAGAAGGTAGAGTGGAAGGGGATGAGGCGTTCGTATTTCGTGAGGCTGCTAAGGTCGCTGGTTAGTTGCTTGGAAATCGAAATAATGAGGCATCGCCTCCTGGGCATAGTCATTGGATCACGTGCCACTGCGGTCGCGATCATTTCCCATTATTATTGTTATCGATCGCCGAGCCCTACCCTGCTCCTCCCTTTCAGTTCTTTTCCCCACGACCGATATTGCGACGATTCGTGGTATCCTCGATCGACCAATGGAAATAACTCGAGTAAATTTAACTCTCGATCTCGTTTCGGAATACGCGTTCATCGGTCTTCG
Organism: Megachile ligniseca; assembly: GCA_945859555.1. Classification (NCBI taxonomy): domain Eukaryota; kingdom Metazoa; phylum Arthropoda; class Insecta; order Hymenoptera; family Megachilidae; genus Megachile; species Megachile ligniseca. The sequence continues at coordinate 8,010,061 of OX243792.1, forward strand.
AGTTGTACGTGGACCGATCGTAGACTCGGTGATTACAAAATTTTACACGATTTCTTTCCTCCATTGGTTCAGCTCGAACGAACGGCAGCGCCGTTTTGATCTTACTTACGCTGGTAATTTTAGGTTAAATTGAAATACTCACTGAGGAAAGATATTTCTTTTGTACCAGCGCCTGCAGAAGGTTTTTGCATTTTTTATTCACTCATTTTGTAAATCAACGTATTTCTTTAAATTGAGTTATTTTATGGTAATCATTTTTATTAATCTTTGGCTTATGACATCAAATCAGACTTCTCACGCACATTACAGTTTCAATGACTTTATGAATTTATTTATTTATATTTATTGTTTGAGTGACTTTAGGTCGTATTTGCACAAGAATTAAGCTTTGAGTTTAATATTAATTATAATTCGTATAACTGAAGATTGTTCAATCCTTTTTTATCATTGAAGTTCTTAAATAAATTATTAACATCAAATATCAAAACTTCAATACGTACTTGAGTATTACTTCGTTATTATTTTCTAAGCATCGAGTCACTCTATTGAATGCTTTGTACAATAATTTCAAAATGAACAAAATGCTACTCAATTATGAGATTTTATAGGTTACGTTAATTTCGATGTATTGGATTGATGACAATTTGAAATAATCTCTCATTTACCTTTTTAACTTGTGTTTAAAATAAATAAATTACATTAAAAGTAAATAATATTTTTTACTTCTTTTCGTCCTCATACTTGGAAATACTTTATTAGTATTTAAGATAGTCAACGTTTCCCTATAATCGAAATCCAAAAAGTTACGACAACTGAAAACAGCAAAATGTTTATTTGGAATTGATTGTGTAATCAACTTAAATAAGTAGAAATATAAAAATGATGAGAGGTTAAAGAGAACAAGCAAGATAAATCATGTACAGAAATAATACAAACAAAAAAGGGTCGTTCAATGATTCGTGATACTGTTATGAGATTTGTGATTACATCAAAGTGGATAATTTGTAGCCTACGTTAATCAGAAAGATAGAAAAAATTTAACGAGTAATTGCAATATTAGTTACAAAAAATTCTAGCAAACAATTTAATTCATAAACCATACATGTAACCCTGAAAACTGAATATTTTACGTTGGAAGAGAATTATTAGCGAAGTTAATAAATGCAAATTGGTGGGATTTACTACAGAATTTTTCAATAAAATCAAGTTCTATTGTCGGATGAGAGCAATGGAGTTGAAATGGAATTGAAACCCCTCCAATCTACAGTGAAACATTTGAGATGGAGTATTTATACGGGGGTGTGTATCTTCATCTGAGGTTGGGGAGCTTCATTGAAAAACGATAGAGGCTTATTTTAATATTTCAACCCATAAGACCAATCGTTTCATTTTATACAAATTTCTTTTTAGTATTAGTAAAAAACAAGACAACTTACACTATTTACTATTTTAATATCTATTTATATTGCTAATACTGATAACGTTGTTGGAACTGAGCAGTTTTCAAGTTCTTCTTTATATTAATTTACATATTATCCATTAGGATAAAATATTTTTCTAATAAAAGTTACTTAGTTTTCAATCGACTACAAATTGCAACAATACAAATTTTTTAAAACTGTTGTTTCAATAAAAAATCAAGGTAACTGACTTTTTGTAACTGGTATCACGTATTTTTAATTGTAAGTAATGTCAAAATGAATTTAGTAATTTACGGTTAGTATGGCTTTGAGGTAACCTTTCAACTTTTCTTGTTTATTGAAGTGATGATGTAACTGCAATCAAACATTCCAAAAAAAATTTCAACAATTCTTACTCTGATGTAAGAAACAGGAACAGTAAATCATTGCATAAACAAGTTTCGCGGTTATGAAAGAACGATGCACTTCCGTGCGGTGCAGAAATGGAGCCAAACTGAAAAATTGCACACGTAGAATATAAGGTAACTCTCCTAGTATTTGAACGAATCCCGGTAATTAACAATTGAATAGGAATTTTATTAACAATAACATTTCTGTTAAAAATGCATTTGCATTTGTAAATGTAAATTTCTTGTAGCAAACTATATAAATTTAAGATGTACTTTAGATATAATTATAAGTTTCTACAATTCAACACCTATGAAACGCAAAATTATTATTGTACAATACTCCAAAATTCAACGTTTTTAAATTTACTTTATGATGACTCCAACAAGAAAGGGTGTACCGTTGTTGAAATTCTAATTAATCAATTTTATATAACTTTTTAGACAGTAAAGCTGTTTTAGAGAAATAATTTAAATAATAGAGAATTCAAGTTAATCTTATTTCTTATCAATTTCTTTTTAATATTAAAATTAAGTATTGTTTTGCAACTAGTGCGTTATAACAATCATTAACACATATTTCACGTAAGACTGAATTATTAAGTTATGATTAAATTATTAACGAATTTACCTAAAACCTATTGTATTAAAGTATGTTTTGTGTAATAACTATACAAAAATATAATTCTGCTTACTCTTAAACTGATCATAATACATAATCTAATATAATTTAAATACATAACCCAACATAACCTAAAATTTTGTAACAAACGTTTAATCATTTTTCTTATATTAAAAAGTCACACGAGGTCTTCAGAATGCGAAAGTTTTGTATAAGAAACATTTTATACTACATTTGAAGTTGAAGTATAATACAAAAACTTTACATATTATAAGTCTGCCATTTTGTTATTTCTGTTAGTTTAGGTGCTGTACCATGTGACGAGTTTCAAAATGGATAAAGACCAACACCTCACGAAATAATACTTATGCTACATCAATTTCAGATTACGTTACAAAAATCCTTATACAAACACATCCTTAGTGTTTTTAATATACAATGAATCTTCCATCGAAAAACAAAATTGACTGCATAAATAATAAACTTACAGTATTTCCAGATTTTAGTCAATTTAAAATTTTTTCTTCCCCAAATTATTATTTCATCTAAAAATACAAATTTCACTTATTCTAATAAACGTATTCAGTTATAGTTTTACATTATCTAAACAAAATTGCAATTATGCTTCCTTACTGCAACAACTGCTTTCTTAATCGTTTTACCGCTGGCATATTTACCTTGACATGAGAGGGTTAAACAAGGAGGGTAATTTTAACTGTCTGCGCACACAATCAGTTTATCGAAAGAGTAAAATTATCCGGCTCGACGAAGACGTGTTAATGTTTGTTCGAAACAGTCCAATATGTTAGCGCATGCTCGGTGATTGTCGATAAATTTTTAATCCTTTATCGCCAAACGCCGATCATTATACCGCATGAGTGTCGGTCGAAACTTTAGCAATAAAGAAGTTCTTGGAACTCGTACGGTTCGTTCATTACAGCGAAGCGAATCGGCTGGACGACCTTCCTCGTTGGTTTCATCCACTTAGGCAGATTCTTGAGTGAATTCCGGTGGACAGCTGGCCCATCGGCGAACGGAGTCTAATCTAATCACCAAAAACTCGCTCGACGCGGGGAAACTCCCTTCATTTCGTTCGCCATATACCACCCTAGTCATACCTTCCTCTTCAAACGGGAAGCTTACGAGAGTTAATAAACTTCAGGAACGCGAACTACAGCGGGAGAATCTTCGAGAGATGGCGTTTCATCCGAAGTTATTAGCAAACTTCTCACTGTACGAGCAACCTTCTTAATTATGGCTGTTATATTCTTAGCTGAACTTTCTAGGATTTCAGATTCCTCTGATTTTCTTACGGTCGTTATATTCAAGAAAAAAGAACTTTCTTCTTGTCTTCCGCTAACAATCGAACTTAAATCGCGTTGTTCTTCAAGGTTTGCGATTTTATAATAACAGAAGTTTCGTCAAATAAATTTATCGTCTTTCCGATAGGCAGCAGTGGACTTCGTGAAGTTTTGATTCAAGTATTGCAACAATACTGTAAATTTCGTTTCTGTAAAGAAGTATTACGATGGAGAGTTAACTGTTTTCCTCGGGTACTTCTGAAATATTTTTATAAGTTGCTAAGTTGTCGGTTTGTTAGTACTAATTGGTTTTATTAGCTAAAATTATGGCTTCAAATGTAAAGAGTGCTTATAATGTGAACTGGATTGGAATTTCAATCATGGGGATTCGAAATTTGGAAACTTTGGGATTTTAGGCATTCGAGATATTAGAATCATAAGATTTGTAAATGTAAATATTTTGGATAATAGGATTTTAGGACTTTCGGTGGCTGGAATGTTGAAATTTTGGAACTTTACAACTTGGAGGTGTAGGAATTTTAAAATTGTTAAATTGTGAAGGTTCAGGATTTTGGAATTTTGAAATTTTGCAGGTTACTTCGTAGCTTCTGAATTTGGAGACTTTGGAATAATAGGGGTTTAAAATTTTTGAATTTTTGAATTTTAGAATTTCTGGACTTTAGAATTATTAAACATTAGGACTGGATTTTTAGAATTTTGGAGTTTAGGAATTATACGATACTGAGGATATATTTTTGAATTTTATAATTAAAATTTGATCAAAATTTTGGAATTCTGGAACTTTAGGGTTTGAGAACTTCAGAATTTCGGAATTATAATATCTTGAGATTTTGGGAATTTTTGATTTTGAAACTTCAGCTGTCTGGGATTTTGGGACTTCGTGATTTAACTTTGAAAATTAGAAGCTTTGTTATTTTAGAAAATAATGTATTTCAAGCAAGTGGATGGTGAAAAATCACTAACAATTTGAAATGCTTTAATTTAAAAATTTTTCAATTATACAAATTTATAAATTTATAAATCTCTCCAAATTTCTAAATTCGCTATTCCTTCCAAATTCAATAAATCTCAAATCCCCAAGATAAATGATCAGGTTCCCAAATTCTACACTTTTTAAATTCCTCAGCTTCTAAATTTTCTATTTTCCAAATTCCTTTATTTCCACAATTTCCATTAAAAATTGTCAAGTTTTGAACATCGCTAGTTTTCAAATTACCAAATTTCTTAGTTTTTAGATTTACAACTTCTGAAATTTCAAAATTTTTTCACATCACATTCCCTAATTTTCAAGTTCCTTATACTAAAAATTCTCTAGCTCTCAAATTTTATAGGTCTAAAATTACCAGTTTCAGAAATTCTATAGTAATCAAATTCACCAGATTCCAAAAACCATAAATTAAAAATTTTTAACCCTCTATTCAGGACATAAAATTAACAAACCCTAAATTACTCCTACTTGTCACATTTCCAGTCCCCTTAATTTTCTTAATTTCCTAAATTCTTCAACTCCGAAATTCCTAAGAACTAAGATTCTGAACACTTAAACAATTCTCAAATTTCCAAATCCCTAGGAATTCAAATTCTAAACATTTAAAAAATTCACAAATTTACAAATCTGTAAGAATTCAAATACTAAATGTTTAAAAATTCTAAAATTTCCAAATCCCTAAAAACTAAAATTCTAAACACTTAAAAAATTCTCAAATTTACAAATTCCTAAGAATTCCAAGTCTAAACTATTTAAAAATTTTCAAATTTCCAAATTCCTAAAAATTCAAATTCTAAACACTTACAAAATTCTCAAATTTCCAAATCCCTAAAAATTCAAATTCTAAACAGGTAAAAAATTCTCAAATTTCCAAATCCCTGAAAACTCAAATTCTAAACAGGTAAAAAATTCTCAAATTTACAAATCTCTAAAAACTAAAATTTTAAACACTTAAACAATTCTCAAATTTCCAAATCCCTAAGAACTCAAATTCTAAACACTTACAAAATTCTCAAATTTCCAAATCCCTAAAAATTCAAATTCTAAACAGGTAAAAAATTCTCAAATTTCCAAATCCCTGAAAACTCAAATTCTAAACAGGTAAAAAATTCTCAAATTTCCAAATCTCTAAAAACTAAAATTTTAAACACTTAAACAGTTCTCAAATTTCCAAATCCCCAAGAATTCCAATTCTAAACAATTCTAATTCCAAATTCCCAATTTTCGAATCCTGAAGCGTCGAAATTTCCAGGAATGTTAAAAATGTGAAATGTCGATTCCTCCAAGCAGTCATCGTTGCGCACGATCTCGTCATTGCCCGTAAGCTCCTTAACGGGCACACGATCTGCGCATCGCTTGTAATACAGGATACGGTGTTTTCGTTTCCTCTTTTTCAGCGCAGCAAATCTCGACCGTGGTTCGTTCTCACACTTTATATGAGCAATCACCCACAACTGCTAACTTGTACCTGCATTGTAGTTGGTTGTTCGCGGAACCGTTGCGCGTGGACACGCGATCTTCGATGCGAACACGATCGAAGGTATCGATATACATATAGCTGGGCTCGTTGAAACGTTCGCTAGCAGCAACGTCGTCTTCTTCATCATCGGCACCAACCACGCGGTCAGATATGCGCGGCAAACGGTTAAGTGCAGCTCTCTGTTAGAGGCTCCGCGAATACAAGCGAGCAGAACGTTGTATAATGACCAGTAAGAGGTCGTCGTTTGAGGGATCGTAGGATGAGGGGAGGAATGGGATGGAAAGCCGGAGATAGCCGATAAGTAGAAAATCGATGATTCAGAGGCATGCTAATTTCAGGTATACTACCTGGCCGATTATCGTGCTCTCTCATGACGATGCTGCGTTCGCCGTTGGCATTAGTAGAAGATATCGCGACCGGCCAAGTCGACCAGTGTACGTATACGCTTGATGACACTGCATTCGATAGCATTACCGAAAAAAAGGTGGCGGCTTAAATTGCCGTGCGAGGACAGAAACGTTATAATGCCCAGATGTACTTTAGATAGGTTGCATAAGGCGTATAAAAGGAAGACAAATATTCTCTCGTTAGGTTTACGAGTACAAGGGGCTTCGAAACGAAAGAATTGAATGAATGTGAAGCAACGACGTCTTAAAATTTATGCTAATTCGCGATATCGAAGTTCCTTTTGTTGGTGTGCGTTTACCGGCGTAGACCTCGCCTTTGGCGTTAATGTAACTAGAAATTGTGGCTGAAAACGTTGCACAAAGTTGATGGCAGTTTATTTGCTCGTGTTATGACAGCCCCTTTCTGTTCGCAAGCTTGATACCAATAATCCCCGTACGTTGCGCGTTTCTGCCCGTTCACGGAGCGTACCAGATTAGCGGTCCTCTCTACTTACGCAATTTGCATTCGCATTTGCGTATCGTCTTCTCAATTTTCCAACTTCGTCCTGCTTGTTGTCGAGAGCTCGATAGTGGGAAGATCGTTACCGGTTTATGACGCGACGTTTTTAAAGCGACTCGTAAATTCGTGCGGATATCGTGCGCTCTTGAACACACATCGCTGTTTGATGCCTGGCCTGTTCGCTTCAAATCTTCACGGTTCAATTCTCGTCGTTGATTTTTCAACAGACATGTTTTTATGTCTTGTTTACTGACTGAACAATTTCACCGCAAGTTTAGATCGTTTAATTACGACAAATTTATTGCATTTGTGTTATGACTGCATAAGCGATAAACTAATTGGAATCTCATCTTGCACGTTTGGGAATAAAGATAACCTCGACGAGCGGAATATAAGTGAATATTTACCTTCATTTTTAGTAACATTTCTTCGTTGTGAGATTTCAATCGTTGTGATAATCATTTAACCTTATTTAGGTTGAGGTGCAGATAGCTAATGCATAATTTGTGTAAAGTTTAATGAAATTGCTTTCTGCGCGTATTATAAATATAGTACTTATCAAAATATGTTTGTTGCTAAATATATTTCTCATCAAACGATAATGTATTGAGATATGGGCAATATTCGATAATGTTGCTGTACTGATTTTATTAATAATATGATGAAACTTCAATTGATCAATCAAACTTCATTTCATCGTTAGTCGATAACACTTGAATTTGAATGAAGATCGACACGACTGAATTTCTGGCATTACAGTAATTTATTGTATACCATGTTTACGTAATTTTGCTGCGGGTAACTATAAACTAAAATTGAAGTCAAAAAGCACTAGTTTTGGTGATAATACTACCATTTAAAAATATTTGACTGTTTAAATCAATTGTAGCAAATTTTTTTATATGCTGGTAGTAATAATTTACAAATATTTAAGTTGGTGCCAGACAGTTTTTGAACTAATTGTAAGAAAATATTAATTATTGTAATGGAATTTTATAAAAATACATTTTTAATTTGACGTATATGTTATATATATAATATTAGGTATTAATGAGAACTTTGCTGTTTTACATTAAGTGTTAAACACTTTATAACACCTTCATATTCTATCATTTATGAATTGATATAACTAATCAATAGTTAACTAGCTTGATATATTACAAAGTATGTGATCCATCGCATAATTTTAATTTTGATTTACACATCCATCAGTTTAATTAAGATAAATTGTTTTGAAAAAAATGATGAAACACTATCAGCAAGATTGTACTTTTCTGTTCGAAAAAGCAGTTCTCATTTAAAAACAATAAAGTTGCTATTAACTTAGTACTTAAACACTATTAACTTTCATTAACAAAAAATTTGTTGATAACAAACTTTGATACTGATGATTCATATTATAGTAAATTTTTAATATACTTAGTAGAAATAAATAGAAATTATTGTGTTAATAATAGTTTCATTATATTGTTCTGATAATAACAAACATTTTTCTATATATGAAAACTAGTGTTTTCTTATTATAGTTAATTGCATGTATGTTGTTGATTTGAACAAATTATCAGATAGATTAATACACTTTCGTTATTAAATTGATAACATACGAAGTACACATTTGATTACTTATCAATAATCGTTAATTATACCTGTTAACATTCGCTTGAATAAGAGAACCATCATTGAAACAGAAAAAAAATATTTTAAAATTTTGTTCAATATTTCAATTAACACTTTACTTACACCACATTTTACAATGATACACGAAAATATTATATTGTCAGTTAAATGTTTCTTACTATCACATAGATTCATAAATTTTGTAATTTAGTAACATACATCAAAATCTAAAATTACACTTGCTAAAACAAGCGAACAAATCGAAATTAAATACAATATTTATAACATCAATATCATAAATCTCAGTATTCATCATTTTTAATTCTCCGGAACAATCATTAACATGAACATCTCGGGTACGACGTAATGGGTACATCTTTCTTCTGAAAAAAAAAACTGATCCAAGCGTGCATAGTGATTACGTGAGACCGGTAAGAAATAGGTCGCTATGAGAGAGCGTTCCCGTGGGGCTAATTACGTAGGCACACTGTAATTAATCCGTTTTCGAACAGCTCGTACACCGGTTGGCTTATTGTCGGGATTTGCCGAGTGTCTCCCCGCGCGGTTGGTCTCTTGGTGTGCACGCGCGCACCCCGATCTTTTGTCGGCACAGCCGCGTATAAAGGGGGTCGAACAGAACGCACGAGCGAGATAGAAGGAGAAAAAAATACGCTTTCGCGGACCCAAAGGGTGCCCCCGCCTTTTGATTCGAAACCGAGCGGACCCGCTGAAAAAGGATGAATGGACGAGGGAGGATGTGCGTCAGGCTGCTTTTTCTTTTCTGGCATCTCCACCTCCGTTCGTCCCCCCTGCCCCTATCAACGAACACACGCGTTTTAACTCCTTTTGTCCTCCGATCCTGGATCAAAATTAGCTGCCTTCCAGCCATCGCTTTGTTTTCTCTCTGCATGGGCCCCGCCTCAAAAAACTACTTATTACGCTAATTATACGCGGTGCTGTGCACAATCATCCCTCCTCCTACTCTTCTACGTCTGTCTGACCCTCTTATTCCACGGTAGCTTGTCTGCGATTACCGCCAACTGTCGATTCGTCCCTGGTGTCGATTAAATCCTGTATTTAGTCGCCACGATGGATACAACGTAACCTCATTGATTCGCTTCTCTCTTTTATTGCCGCCTCGCTGGAACTGCATGACTAACTGCGCTCCCTGAACTTAATGACCGTGATACACGAACCAAAAAGTTGGGGCGATGAATTTTAATCCTTTTCAAACTAATCTGAGAAACAGAAGGTGATGGGTAAATAAAAATACGGTTGTACAGTATGTTGCTAACTTATTGCAACGAAATTCAAGCTTGTCATTTGAAAGTTTTTATGAAAGTGTTGCAATGATTTTTTATCTGTATGTCTATATGGTATTCAAAATCCCATGTGAGTGTCGACGAGTGCTACAATTTATGTTGAGCAAAATTATTTTTATATCAAAGAATGTAGAATGTAACAGACTGTGCCATAAAGTAATAAAAATTGATTGAGTTTACACTGTAATTTTGGATATTAAAATTAGGAATATACAGTCATTCCCTAATTACACTAACAAACTGTATTTAAATAAATTAACACATCAAATACAAAAGAATTATATCAACAATACAAAATAAAGTGTTAAAAGAGGAAGATAACAAAAATTGAACGATCGTGAGGATACTTATGGTATTATAATAATTTTTGACAGAAAATAAACTAGATTTATGTTATCGAAAATAGTTGTAAATAAAAGAGTTAAAACAATGATTTAAGGGAATTTCATGTGACATAAAATAAATGTTGTACATTATGGTACAATGATGGTTTCTTTAGGATACGTATGTTAAAAGTTTAAAAATTTCCAACTTGTGCATTTCCTTAATTTGCAAGTTTCCTATCCTTAAATTTTCGAGTTTCGAAATTTTTATATTTCAAAATCCCTTTATTTTCCAAATTTGCAAATTTCTCATATTTCGAAATCTTCAAATTTCCAAAATTTTGAAATCTCAAATTTCCTAAATTCTTAAATTGAAACATTTTTAAATTTTTAAATTCACAAAGTTGAAAATGTTCAATTTATAAAATTTCCAAATATCGAAATTCTTAAACTATCAAGTCCCCAAAACTCCCTAAAGATTAATCACCGTAAGACATTTTCCTCCTTAGTTATGTTACCTCTAACAAAACCAGATTATCACCATACAGTTCATCAATAAAAAGTTGTATAATTGTAGTAAAAAATAAATGATATATTCTGTAAAAAAGGACATGAATTTGTAAAAAAATACAAAATTCCTATCAAGTAGTAAAAATAAAGCTATTTTCGAAAATATTCCAGTATACGAAGGTATAAAACATGTAAATTTTAGAATTTACTGAATTTCTACAATTTTATTAATCTTCAGCTAAAAGTAAAAATTATTATTAACTCTATCAATGCTAATATTAACCTACAAGTACTAGTCTAAAAAATTTAAGATCATTAGTTTATTATTAATATTATTTTCTCTTAGCATACATCTCTCATATCATCTTCCATCTTCCATATCATCCACATCTTCCATATCACTCCAATCAGTAAAAATGCATTTTCACCCCACGAATAAGATATCAAACAGAAGATTTATGCACCGATTCACATTGTCTCCAATTCAATTTTTATACGCATAACCATTCATTATTTCAGTAGAATTAATTCATGCGTTTGTTCTGTCATGACTTTCAATACCTTTCTCTTTCTCTGCCATTACGTCCGTCTCTGTCGAGTAATCACAATCTCGACGATAATGACCGTGATGAAGAGTTAAAGAAGGGTGAAAACGTTGCCGCGACACCCCTGAACTTGTCCCATGAACGTTAATTACTGTATTTAGAGAGAATTACGTGGCTGGACGGTTCGTGCGTTACTTATTTGTCGCATTCTGTGCCATCGTTGTATGAAATCGGTGCATGTATGAGTTCATTTCGGCATTAATACGCGGCTACGAGTTCTCTGCAAGCAACGTAAGCAAAGTTGCAGATACTGTCTTTGTGATGTTAATGCGAACCTCGCTAATGCTGCATTGTCATTTCTCATTCCCCCTGTCTACACTTGCCTCTTATCTCTTACGAGAATCATGATCGTTCCTGTTTTCAATTTGTCACATTGTTTATCAACTGGAGCTATTGTTCACAGGTTCAAAATCATGCGTTGAGCTCTTGTATTAAATGTCACGTGCACTATTTCATAATTGCCCTCAGAAAGAGTATATGTAATGTTCACATGAATTTCATGTAAGTTAATGGATTTTATTGCTTGAGTGATTTAATTTGGAACACGTCTGTCCAAAAATTTCTATGGAACTACTGCACCGATTTTTGTACAATTTATTGCATTTAGCTTTTTTCGATCCAGGTCACAAAATATTAAAATCGGTTGAGTAGCTTCGAAGTTACAGTAAACAATTTTAAATAATATATATGCTCCTACATAAAGAACTCAAATTAACTAATAATTGTGCTTCAATTTTTTTCTGAGTTCAGTAATTGTTATTAAAAATTAAATTTTACAAAATTTAATTATTTGCAGTTTAATATCTCTTGTCTCTCTGCATACACTTGATATCGTTCATATAGACACTGGAGAGTTCCAATAAATTTTTGTGCAGCCTTTCAATTTTTTTTAGAAATTTTCTGTTCCATTTACGTACCATGTTTCAACTATGTTATAATCATCATTACGATCATCATCAAGATCATCATGATCATTTTAAGGATCATCAGTCACCAAGTTTATCAAGGTGAGCAAGGCCTTCACATATTAAGGTCTTCAATCCTTCGAGTTCTTTAATTTCTTTTACCAAAACATTGCAGAGAATGTGACAAATGTTGAATTTATTATAAGTAGTAAATAAATTAAAATATATATATTGAACCAGTCTGAATTATTTATAAGAGAAATCGAGCCACAGGAGTGCAAAGGGTTAAGTACGATCTATCAATTGTGATATGTTTACTTTTATTGAAAAGAACATGTCTCTATTTTATTACTATATTTTCAAACCTAGTTCTATATTACGTGCAGTTGGCCAATCGGACTGAAAATTTTCTGAGATGGATTTTAGGACGTCCTAACGAGTCGTGCCTTCATTAAATATTGACGGAATGAGATAAACGTATAAATTACCAGTCACCTTGAGAGGAGGACCCTTCGGCGAGCGTAGGTACGTCAGACTTCGTGGTATCGTTCACGGACGTTGATCCGGGTAGTTGGGACCTGCAGAACCAAAAAGGTACCAAGGAGTCGCGTCACTTATCTCTTTTGATTTCTTTTTCATAAGTCGTCGAGCTTTTCGTCGTGGACGTGCTTCCTCGAAATCTCCTATCGGTTACCCGGTGTACCGTGTAAGGACAACCGTTGGTAGTACGATTATGAACTTGTTAATGGTCCGTGTTCGACGATAGTTACATCGCTGATACTCGCCAGACACCCACCAAATAATTACAGGTTGCCTTTAGACCTTTTTTCTTCGGTAACGTTTAAGTGTAGCAACGCGATATGATCGTGGCCCGTCTATTCCTCCCAATTAAACATTGTGATCGCTGCTAAGAAACGAGATGATCGCATGCACCGCCGCAGTAAATTGAAAGTTAGGATAATAGAAACTCGTATATAACTACGTATAATGCGTGGGTATTACGCGGTAATGAAATCACTCGCTTTGTTCTTTCAAGATCATTATGAAACTGTTCTTTCCAACATACTTTACTCGTTGCAAACTTTATTACCGCGGAGATCGATAAACAGGTTGACGAAAAAATTCTTGATATCTTTGTACAGATACCGAGAATCTAGAGGTGCTTTCATTTTAGCTATGATTATATTCAGTAAATATTGTTCAGACCTCCAACGAGTTTGATCTCGACATATTTTGTCAACATTATGATCTTCGAAAGGTTTCAGTCCTCGTTTGCTATTTAGTGAAAACGGTTAAAGACAATTTCTGCGCTTGGTTGGAAGCTCTTGCACTATTCACCATACTAACCAGACTTGGTCCTTTCGGACTACCACTTGTCATCAATGGCTATATGTTCCATTGTATGTTTCATTATGTGTTCATACTGTTCCAGGAATACTTCAAAAGATGTTAAAAAATGACTTGACTGGTTTCTCTCAAAATGTGAACAATTTTTTGTGGAGGGCATCCTTAATAAAGCATTTTTCCTTTTTCTCAAATTTAAAATGTTTTCTTAAGAAAGAAAATTAATTATTAAGTGGTACAGCTGGAAGATCAATGAATTATACCAAGTGACGAGTACCTTGCTGCGGCAGTGTAAAATAATGTATCTAAGTTCAAAAGAAACAAAAATAACACTGTGTCCGAATATTAATGCGAGTAACTGTTTATCAGTAAAGTGGCAAGTGCATTGGGTGATGGTCGGTCAGCTGTGAAAATATTTCTGTTCCCGGTAGCAAAAAGGGCCGGCGCGATCCACGTTATATACAAGCTGGCTAAAGCAAGGATTCGAGCGACCAACAGATGTTCTATACGTGCCTGTCCGGCAGGAGGAATCAAGGAGAATCGTCTTGAGGTCCCCCGAGCGACTTACAGGAACCTTTTACACTGTTCACGCAACCCTGTATACGTGTACATACGCAGACCAGTTAAGGTGACTCCCAGGCGGCGAGAATCCACGCGTGTCTTCGACCGTTTATTGGACTTCGAACACCTCTTGTCTTGGCCGCTCGTACGTGGTGTAACGTACGCGAGGATTCGTCCGTACACGTGTAATTACTACAAAGCGTTCTTGCAAAGAGCCGCGCGAACCTTCTACAGGGTGGCCGAACAACTTTAATCACCTAAGTTATTTCCCTTACGCGAGATACGAGACAGCGGCATGGACGAATACTGACGTAACGATTATTAATTAACGGGATTTGCAAGTATTGCTGTTTTTACTGATCGTTATTTTTCAGGAAGATGAGTCAGAGTGTGCAATGTAAACTTCGGTTGGATTCGGACGAGGGTATGGAGAGGGTCTGCATTGCTTGCTGTTGAATTTGGGGAACTTGTAGTGGGTGGATAAATTATTGTACTGAAGAGATTTTTTTTTATATGAGACGTGACTTTACTTTGCTTAACAGTGTTATTGAACCTTGATATGTTCTGGAATGAAAGGTGGATGTGGATATGTTAGGTATTCTATGGTCTGGGTCTGTGTTAGTGGTCGGATGGAAACCTTGACTTTGATTCGATTGACGCTATACTCGGTAGGTGCTGGATTTTTATGTACATTGGATTATAAATAAAAGAGGACAATCAAAATAACTGTATTTTTCGCGTATTATAGTACTTGATTTATGTTTAAGTGTTTGATCTTTACTTTCAATTGCGTGTATTATGTATTATTGTAAAAAAATATTCAAAACATTATAACGTGGTAAAAAATAATATATTGTAACATTATAATAAAAATATTTATTCCATTCTTTCCCTGGCTTGCCGTGAATTGTATTAATTAATAATTCGAAAAATTACAAAATAACAGAACGCTTTTCTTACAGATTATAAATCGAAGAAAATTGGTACTAATTTTCTGGCTTGTCTCAATCGCTGTTTGCGTCGCTGAATTAATCCAAATGACAAGTGGTTTCTCAAGTGCAAATAGTTAAACTGTCATGTCATATCTCCACTCTGATTTGTTTAGGTTGCAACGTATCATATTACGGCGAGAGGTTATCCTGCTATTCGTCCCTGAACTATAATACAGGCATCATTGCAGCATGTGACCAAATCAATCCGACTGTGATAAGAAGAGTACTAGCTTTAATAGTTTGATTATTACCATCAACACGAACAAGCATCATTTTAAACATCCTTCGTTTCGTTCCTTGATTTAACATCGAACGACTTTGCATTATAGTAGATCGCTGAAAACATCTACACATTTACTAGGTTATTAGGGAAATAAAATGGTTAGCATTTCATTCGGAAAAATGGAGTTTATGTTAAAATTTTTGAAGATCTTTCATTTACGAAAAAATTGTTGATATAATAGATTCTTTCATTGTATACGACTTTTATAAATACCATCTTCTTGTGATTTAAAAAAATAGGGAGCATTGTTGAGATTACTACTTTGTAACATCAAATGTATAATATACACATATATTGTATATAATAATAAATGATAAAAATGATAAGGTAAAAAAAAAAATAAATAAATAAGGTAGGAAAATTGAAAAGTAAATAAAATGATTAAAATAATGGGTAAAATGAAGAATAAGTGAAATCACTATAGTAAGACTAATTTGCTAGTTTATACATTTTTAAATTTGAGAGTGTGGAGATTTGGTAATTCGGAACGTAGAAAAATTAGTACTATGAAGATTTGGAAATGTACGTATATGGATCTTGGAGATTTGGGAATTGTTAATAGTTGAAATTACTAATATGAGAATTTGACAATATGGAGATGTGGAAATGTGAGTAATGCAGGAATTTACTAATTTAGAATTTCAGGAATTTAGTACCACAGAGAAATGTAGGTACCTGAAAATTGAAAATATACCAAGTCAGAAATTTGGTAATGATATTGAACGATGTGAAGATGTGTAAACCTGTGAATTTGAGAACGTTAGGCTTTAAAAATTAGAATTACAGAATTGAAATTTAAGGATTTAAGAATTTGGTAACACGGTGATTTCAAAATTTGTAATACGAAGACTTCAGCTAGTGAAAATTGACATGACCGAACTGCATTCATGCATAACATCACTGCCGAAGCATCTGTCTCCAAAGGGTTAATCGAGATGTACGCTATTGGTTCGACGACACCAGCCGTTCCGGTACCAACCAAAACTCCTCGGCCAGGTGTGCTGAAATCACCAGCAACGATACAGACACCAACATCAACAACAGGAACATCAGCAGCGGCAGTACCAGGAGCAGCAGCTCGCTAACGACCCCATAGAACATGGATGAGGGTGGCTGGGGGGAAATCATGGGTGGGTTAAACTCAAGCTTAAATATCAATCAGCGGAAGCAAGAGCAAAGAAAACAGGAAGAGAAAGGATGTAGAGGCGATGAGAGAAAGAAAGAAGAAAACAGAGAAGGAGAGAACGTGACAGTTGGTAAGACAAAGCCGGTGTGTGATTTGTGTGGCTGTGTGTCGGGACCTTCTTCGCGGGTGTTTAATTAGCAGCTTGGCAAACCAGACGCCATATACTCAGAACTCAATCAGATCCCTTCATAAGCATACCTCTCTGGAGTCTCGTATACATAATGTACCGACGCTCAGTGTTAGGTATGTCGTGCTAGAGATATCAGCTACGAAGGTTGAAAGGAGACCAACGGATACTGGATAATTAAACAGTATTATTACTATTGAATTAACGGTATTATTATTGAATTTCACTGGGGTAATATAATTTGTTGCGTTGTGTATCCACGTGATATTAACCGATTTGCTCATGGGTTCACATGTTTAAGCCAGTGCTCGTAATAAATACTAATGTTCAAATGTAGAATTCTACAAATCATTTAAAATTATATAAATGTCGAATTTTTGACATTCAAAATTAACAATTTTTTAATTTGGAAGATCAAGATTTTACGGATTTGGGAATTTTAGAATTTAGGAACTTAAAAATTTGGGCGTGGTTAAATTTAGAATTACGGAGATTTGAAGATATGAAGATTTACAAATGGGAATTAGAAATTTTGAATTTGGGTATTTGGGAATTGGACAAGTAAGGGATTTGAAAATTTAGAAATTGAGAAATTTATGGATTTAGAATTTTGGGAATTTTTATATTTAGGTATTAAATTTATTGCACTTAAATTTAGATATTGAAAAATGTCAAAATGTGGGAATTTAGGAATATGGGCATTTGGTAATTTGGGGTTTTAAAAATTTAATTCTGTGGAGATTTGGAAATGTGGGAAATTGGAAATTGAGCTTTGGGAACTTTGAAAGAAAATTTAGTAATATAGGGATTTAGGCATGTGAGAATTCAAATTTGCAATTAGAAATTAGGAATTCGGGGATTTGGGGATTTGGAGATTTGGGGATGTGGAGATTTGGGGAATTTGTCTTTGAGAATTTGT
The DNA here is from genome assembly GCA_945859555.1 of Megachile ligniseca. Taxonomy (NCBI): domain Eukaryota; kingdom Metazoa; phylum Arthropoda; class Insecta; order Hymenoptera; family Megachilidae; genus Megachile; species Megachile ligniseca. Next base: position 8,027,880 of record OX243792.1, read on the forward strand.
GAATGTGGGGAATTGAGTATTCGAAGATAAGAATATAAGGACGTGGAGATCTAGAAATTTGGAAATTTAAAAGTTCAAGAATTCTTTATTTAGAAACTTAGAAATCTTAGAATTTAGAAACTTAAAAATGTAAAAATTTGGTTTGGAAATAAAAGAATTTAGAAATTTGGAAATTGAGGAATGTGAGGATGCCAAAATTTTGAGAGTTGGAAAATTTGAGATTTCTTAACAATTTATGGATTAGAAAATTTGAAAACCTAAATATTTAAAAATTAATTGTACCATCAGTAGTCCACACGTCACAGAGCAAACAAACCATTCTCAGTTACCAAGTATTTTAATTAATAATATTTTAATTTCGAAAAAAAAGCTAAAACACGAATCTCGTTAGTGGGTGTTTAATTAACATTCGGATTAAGCATGCAGTATTTACCCAGAACTCAATCAAATCCCGCATAAGTTTCGCTCTCAGGTTCCCGTATGCATAATGCGCCAACGCCTGCTGATCGCCATACCCACTACGAGCAATACAAGCGAAAAAATAATTAAATTCCGCTGTTGTGCTTCGGAACTCTTATGCTTGTTATTAACTGCTGGCACGTACGCTTAACAATGTATCTCTCCAACACCTATCGTAATGAGAAACAAGATTTACTCCGCATTATCATGCAACGAAAAAAGAAATAGAGATTTAAACGTAACATATATTACACGTGCCAAATAGGGTATAAATTTACGGTCTTTTTTTTAAGCGACAAACGAGGAAGTAAAACGAAGGTGGACACTGGTTTGGAAAAGCTAGCGGAACTTGGTCTAACCGTGGGTGAGCAGTCGAAATCGTTTTATCGACTATCGAGCGGTTTCAATCCGTAATTACCATTTCAAATGCTCACCTCGGCTCACCTGAGTCCACTTGTTGGCTTGGCACAACTTCTCCTTCTCCTATGTTGCGCCGGGTGGTCTTTTCGGGTTTCGGAGGACGGTTGGTGATGGGCTAAAGTAGGGGTTATTATTTAGTTTGCCCGCTTCTATCTCTCATCTCCCTCTCCACCTTCCCCTCGAGTTATCTCTTTTCCCCGTACTTCTTTTCTGTTCTTGTAATTCCTTTATTTTTTCTTCCCCACCTCGTTCAGTTTTAACACGCATCCACACCCACGTCTATTCTCATTCTAATCAGCTCCGACGCCTTTTCTTCGGGCCTAAGCACGCATGTTGCCCCTTCGCGCCCTCTTCTACGGTGCCCCGGAGGGCGCTATAGTTGCTAGCATTATTATTTTAGTGCTTTCGCCGCGTACCAAACTCGACGGTGCATATGCATCTTTCTCGCCAACGTGTCGGTGGTCAACGCGATGTCAGCCAGTGGTGCTCATGGCCTTGTAATAAACCACTGTCTTCTGTCCGGGTCCTACCGTTCGCAAGCAATTTATTACCAACTGGTTGACACCTTATTTTAATATTCGCACTCGTATTCGCTTAGAGCAGTCTTCCACGTTTAATAGCCGAAAATGATAAATTCGGAGGTGTGATTTACATTGTCGTTGCAAATTTACAGAGGATATTTATTGTCCTCTTAACAACCGGTACGGTGACGCCGAAATTAATCTGCTCGGATAGCTAAATTATTGCCAGATCCGACAAAAATTTATTAACGGAAAATGATAACTTATTACCGTTAATAAATTAAGTTTGGCATGGTCGATCGGCGCAGTGCCGTGGGAAAGAAAGGAAAGGAAAAGTACCGCTTCACGTTGTTATCAATCACGTCCACGTGCCTTCAAATCAGTATACGAACATCGTAGTGCTTGATTCATGGACGGAGCGTATTCAGTAATGAAAATTACGATGACAACGAATTGAATTCGCGAATCCGTTGGAAGAAAATCAGTTGATCGATTTTGTAGCCCTAGCACGATAAGCCATTCTTCATGCATAGTTCTGTGCCCGGCAGATCGATTAGCATGCAGGTAGTCTCGATCTGATGACTATACAGAGAAGCCGAGGCTAAGCTAGTCGCACGCGAAAAATCGTAAAATGCGTATCAAATGAAAAATCCAAGAACGTGCCAGGGCTCGTACGAATAACAAGCGACAGCCACCTCGGCAGCGCCTATAAATGGCGATTTCTTCAGTTCTCGTCCGTCTTTCGCGGAAGCCTTCGTTTCGCCGACACACGGCCGCCTTTCAACGATTCAGACCATATTTACGAACCTGAAGCCAGGAATCGGCAGAATAACTCGCGGTAGATCCAATGCTAATGACGAGCTCAAAATATTTATGCCTCTTGACCACCAACGAGATCCATCTTTGTGGAACTGAACAGGGTATGGATTCAACGATACATCTTTCACTCAACATTCCTTCAAATATTCTTCCTTTTCTCCACATATTTTAGGGACATGTTCGTGAAGTTTGAATACAACGGTCTTATATTCTTGTATATTAATACGTCTCCATAAGTTTGTGTATCTATTACAATTTGATTTAGCAATTGTAGGTACCAGAATTGAATGAAAATTGCTGACATATACGGAGATTAGTAAAAGAGTGAATGTTAAAATTCTAATTTGAGTCACTTTTTTATGTACAGAATAAAATTGTCATCTTGGCGAGTTTCTGAACCTTGAAATAAATATACAGATTTTTTAATTTTAGAATATTCAAAATTTCAAATTCCCACATTCACAAGTTTTCAAATGTCAGAATATTAAAAAATTCAAATTTTTTAATTTTTAAGTTTTCAGATCACCTTTCTAATAACTATTGACAGTGAGGGTCAAATATAGCTTTTTTTTATTTGTTTTCCCAAAATCGATGTCCAAGTGATTTCTTCTTATAAGTGAACGAATTATAACTACGGAAGTGAATTTAATTCTCGAAACTCGAATTGAAAGCTTTATGATATTTTGAAATTCTCGAAACTTGTAGTTCTTGTTTTACGAAAGGAACATCTCATCTTAGGAACCGATGTCAACAGAATTTGTCAAACTCACAAACACGCTCTGCAGTTCCATTTTCATGATCGAGCATCAATCTGCTTATATCCTCAAAAACAAAAACTAATCGTCGAGCACTCGCAAAGCATCACGAACCGAATATCGGGGAACACAACAACACATGAATCAAATATTCTGGAGGACGTCGCACTCCATTCTTTATTCATTGATTTTACGCGTTTTCTTATCTAGGTTCCAAGAGTTTCGAATCACGGAAAAACTGCAGGGCTTCAAATTCTTGAAACTTGAAACTTTTTTGTGTTTCGAGAGATTTTAAGGTTGAAACGTTTTGAAAAACCCATTCTATAACCTTGTTATAGAGAAAGGTTTAACGTGATTTCACCCTTATTTGGTTTAATGGACTCACACACGTTTTTGTGATTCATTAGAATCTGAATATCGCGCAATAAACTGGGTTTCGAAGAGCACCGAGTATTTTTAAACGTATACAATATAAATACAGTAAAAATACAGTATGTCAGTAGATCATTTATCAGGAACATATGTTACTGCACATAGACAGATGTATTGTAAGAATCGAATTGTCCAACTGCACTGCATTATGTATATTATTAGAGCAAGTGCTAAGTAACTTTCGATATATAAATTTTGATGGTGAAACATTTGTCTCAGAATTATACAATTTTGTTCTCTTTATCAATGATGGGCAATTGATACCGCGAGGGTACAGCGCATGGATCTGCAAATGCACACACGTGGGCAGTGACGAGTAGCCAATTTCTGTGTTTGTAAATATATAAATTCCTAAATATTCAAATTTGTATAATTGTAAATTTTAAAATGTCAGACTTTTGTACTATTAAACCTGTAAATTTTAAAATGCGAGATTTTTATATTTGGAAATTTGTAAACTTGAAAATCAAAGATTTCTACATTTCTAAATTCTTATTCTATTATCTATTAGTTATAAAATTTCCAATTTTCAAACACTGTAAATTCATAAATATATGATTTTTATATCTCGAAATTTGTAAATTTGAACATCAGAATAATACATTTTAAAATTATTAAATTTCCAATTTTCAAACATTCCAACTTGAAAAATGTGAAATGTCTATAATTTTGTATCTATGTCTAAACGTTCACCTATCTAATTTAAAAAATTTTTAAATCAGGAAATTTGTAAACTTGTAAATGTAAAAATCTCTAAACTTGATATATAAATATCAAAAATTTAAGTTTGATATTTTTACATTTGATTTGAAACTCTAACCCCATTTGAAGGGTTAATTGATCATTTCAGAAAAGTTTCCTAGTTACAACTACCTTATATGTAACGCAGGTAATAGTAATATGTAGTGTCCTAACCCATCGAATGAAACCTCCGAAGGCGAGCTATTCCTCAGCAACATTCTATACTTTACGCCCTTCTCATTTCGTATCATTTAAGTGGTTGTTGTCAGTCAGCAGAAAGTATCGACGCATTCGCGTGTCGAATGCCCATCACGCGCAAACGAATGAATAAATAGATCGCGCAGACGACGTAACATGGTAATATATGAGCCTGTAGAATCAAGAAGAGCCGTGAACAGACTCGGGTCGTGTGTATACGCGCAGGGTGTATATAACGCAGCATCGTTTGTGTGCCCAGTTAATTACTCGCGTAGTAAATTATCGGGTAATGAGGTGCCGGGTTGAGGCCTGGGGCCTTCTAATTTTCCATCTCTCTCGATCACGATCCTTCTCGCGAACATTTGCTCTCTCGCTTCTGCGGGCAAGCCCTAAAAGAAAGAAAGAGAACTAATAAATCCGCTAGGGCCGTAAGGAGGGATATTGTTAGTTGTAAGGTAAATCATCTCCGCGGCTCAAAAACAGCCTCCTCACCTCGGAAGAACCCTTTACCGCAGCCTCCTCTCTACTTTCCGAGGCCTCGAGGAGACGTTTGTTACCTCCGTGCACCAGTCTGCATGGTACTGTGAAGCATCGCCACCTCTTCCCCTTTTATCTTCCTCTTCTTCTTCTTCTTCGTATCCTCCTTACTTTCCTTCTTCGTGGTCAGTACAGTTAGCGTCAATATGCGGACACACGGCCTCGTCATTAGCGTCATCGGATCCCTAACGCCTGCACGAGCAGCCCTTGTTCGGACCCGTTCCGAGATTCTTGTACCGGACATCGATTTCTTGGTACACGAACGCGCAAGTATTTCGATCGAACCGCTTGTTTTTATATTTCGGAGGGTGAAATCAGCTAATATGAGGTTTTCCGAAAAAAAAGACTAATGTGCATCTGCTTCTTTTAAAAATTGACTAAAGTGGACTTCTTCAGAAAATCAGCTAATGTGGGGTCCATTTTTTGCGAAAATATTTAGTAAAGTTTATTAGAAATAAAAAAACGTGTTAAAATTTGATAGGAGAGAATCTTAGAGTACTTACAAGTACCTAGAGAGTACCTAGTGCAGTGTCCATAGAGGTTTTTGTATCATAACTTTATTCTTTGTGAAGATAAAATTTAAATTAATTTGTAGTATAAATTTCATTTGCCTACAATTACAAACATTGATAATTCATATAGATAAAATATTAGTTTACTGCAAACGAACAATTGTCACCTATCTTATTAGATATTAATAAATATAACTTAGTACGAAAGTGAAGTTATAATAATTCAAGTTTAATGAATAATTAATATTTTGTATGCAATTAGCATATCCGTAGTAGTTTCTGCAATGAAATACTTTTAATTCTTTTAAGTTTAATTAAATCCATATTACATCATTTTCTTTTTTTTTTCAATAAAATTATCACATATCCTATTAAAAAAAAATACGGACGGAATATTTATTTATTTGAGTTCTTGAGTATTTTAATATTAATCTATCTACAAAAAAAAATCAATAATAATTTGTAATAAATTGTAAAAAATAAAATTGAAATAAAAAATGTACCAAAATATGTATCATTTTAACACCAAACCTCCAGGTGTACAGCATGAAATTAAAAACGAAATTGAAAACTAATTAAGCGAATAAAATATAAATTAACACGTCATCTCGATGAAAATCAACAGAACCTTAACGAACTTTGCAACTTAAGAAACCTAAACTACCATTTTGACCACTTAGGTATATTCAGCGTTAAAATATGTATTATAATATTGTAGCTGACCATTTATCAAACGGACAGGATGACATAGCGAAGTAATCATTGACACTTCTCCGTCCTCGTTTTCGTGATCAGTTAGTGTCAACACGTGAACACAAGACTTCGTCATTAGTGGCATCAGATCTTTAACGCCTGCACGACGGCCGCTTACGAGGCATTGTGTTCCGCGAAACGTTGTACGATTCTTGAAACAGAAACTCGAAACGTTACACAAGCATACCTTCCTTGAACGCATTAATACGTCTGATCTCGCAATCCTATCTAGGGAGCGTAATAATTTTCGTAACTAATGAGCACGAGAATCCGAGATAATTTGCATAAACGTCTCGTTGCAACAACGAACGGTATTCTCCAAGATTATTATAAATGTGATACGCGTAAAATTAATTCGTTGCTCGCGCATTTTTACACGCCAGGCAATTGGCATTCGAACGAAATGTTCGGTGACGATGTAAAGAGGAAATATCACGGTCCGTAATCAAAATGCATTGCCAGTAGTAAGAATAATACTCTGCGTAGTAATTAACCTTTTGCGGTATTCTAACTTTCTTAGCCTCGGGTTTTCGCGGTCATATATATATATTTAATGTGTGCTATCATGTTTCCCATCCATTGTGCACTTCCTGCCACGCCTACAAACCTTTCACTCGAGTATATTCGCTACAAATCTAATTAGATGGTTTTGTCAATACCCATTTGTCCTGTGTAACCCACGCAGCTACAACGGTTGTGAGGTTTCGGACCCTTAAAAACCTATTAACAAATGTAGCTTATTATTCATTCTCCAGGCAAGGTATATCTGTCTGTAATTAATATCCTGACTCTCAAATTATTTACCGCCGAAAATTTTTAATTATACTAATTTTAGGTGCTTAGTATCTGGACTTCCAATTCTAATTTCCTTAAATACAGAATTGATTGCAATGTTATAGTTTCTTTTATTTAAATTACCTTTTCTATAAGAGATTTTTTAGCTTCATTCACTTTTTCTTATTTTTTTTATTATTCCAATTTTACTATTTATCTAGTCGATATTGCAGGGGCGATATATGAGTTATAAAACGTTTAAATTAGATCCCATATCCCTGGATTTCTATATCAACAGTTTCCTGTACTTTTAGATCGCCATATGCATATACATTTGTAGTGTCTATATACCTACATTTTTATATCCCTATATCATTATGTCCTTGTGTTTCTATGTCTCTATATCTTTATACGTCTATGTCTCTACATCTCTATGTCCTTACATCTTTATGTCCGTATATCTCAATATTTCTGTAGCCTTATACCCCTATATCATTATATCTCTATATCTCCACATACTTGTATCTCAATATTCTTGTATCTCCATATCTCTATATAATTATATCTCTACACCCATATATCTGAATATATCTTTCTATCTCTACATCCATATGTATATCCCTATATCCCTATATCCCTATACCCCTATATCACCAATTATTCCTTGCAGTCATCTTTCGTACCTGATAATTAATACACATATAAAATAAATTATAAAATAAATTCTTGTATTTCAGTTCAAATTCTTGTCAGTTACAAATTTTTCTTTACAACATTATGCCCATTAACATCCATCAGCTGAAATTACCAAAAGTATTGGAGCTACTTATTCATTATTTTTATTCTCTCCTTTTGTATGGGAAGTTAAATGTATATCCAAATATAGTTGATTTATAAAAGTTGTCAATGTCGTTGATCAACTTTCCCATTATTTATCGCAAAGAAAAATAATGGAATGGAGAGAAAGTACTCGGACGTTTATTTCGGATCATATTTTCTTTAATTTATTTATTATGTGTCGTAAAGTCAATTCAAACATCAAGATCAGACCTTGCAGCTGCATATAAATCATCGGAGTAATAATGGATCGGCAACAGAAATTTTTTTAGTTGTTATTATTTATCAATATTAAAATTGCTATCTGCGAAAATGATTAAAATACGATATACAATTATTAAAATTACTGTAATTAAACGACTATAAATGTTTACTAATTTCATTGTATGTTAATATTTACTGATTAACATTTATATTAATATTTACTAAGTAACATTAATATTAATATTTACTGTCTAGCATTTCTGTTAATATTTACTAATTATCATTTATATTAATATTTACTAACAAACATTCGGACCTACTCAATGCTACAAAACAGAATACGACAATTCAATTTTATCAATTTTAATCAATGCAATCGACGTTAAATAGATCCTGTTTTAATATATACCGACCTGTAATTAATTTTTAGATTATAGTTTGCAATCGTATGTCGGGCTAAAGTAAAATCACTAGTCTTCAAGGTGGGTAGCATACTAATGATCCGTCGGGACTCGTACATCCTCTACGCGTGACCAAGTGTATCTACATTCGCTTGCGTTATTATACAGAGTTGTAAGAAACAACTCTAGTGCTCCGGTCATTAGCAACATGATTGTATTGCCTTCTGTTTAACGACCGCTCTTCGACTTCCAGTGACATTATTATATGCAATAATTTATTATATTTCCACTCGTTCCGAAGAACATTCTTGCAGTTAAGCTTTTTGCAAGCTGATTCGAGCGAACGTTACTGCACGTAAATAACCGAGTTATATGAGAGTCGATTGCATTAATTATTGCACGATGTTAAGAAGAAACGTATATGTAAATATCATACTTTTATTTATTAATTAATATAATGCAAGTCTGAAAAAATTAGCGTGTACAGTTTAAACGTATCAGAGACATTAATTAGAGAATTTATTTTCAAATTTATAAAATTGGGGGAGGTTTCAAAAAACATCTTTCAAATTTTAACTTAAAATTTAAGTTGAATCATTTCTCCACAATTAATTTTTTTATTTTTCATACAATACTTGTTAAATTATTTCAACGATATCATTTTCTTCCAGCTCCTAGATCTAAAAGTGTATCTAAAAGTGAATGATTGTTTAAAAATTATTAGAATACTGCAGGTCGAAAATTTATACGTAATTTTTACACGTAAATTTCAAGAGCACACAGATTTCATCTGAAACTATTTTTGTTTCCTCTAATGAAATTCTAAGCAATTTTAAGAGAGATTGTTTAAAGTTTACTAGAATTGTCCAAAATTGTAGAGAAAATTCTATAGTAAAGAGAGCACGTTATTAATCAAGCAAGAACGATATTAATTGAGCACAATTTAAGTAAGCAATCGCAAAACTGATTCTCTGAAATTGTCAATAAGTTCACATGGAATCATTATAGTACGTGCGAATTGTCGAGGGTGCATGATGCACCTCCCGTTAAACGAACGGACGAAAGAACGTATAGTAATACTCATCGTCGTTAAATCCATGCAACAGCCTAACGCAATGTTTCACATGGTTATGGGTTTCAAAGGGGAAGAACAGATAGTCAAACACCGCCCTGAAATCTACATTTATCTTCTGAATTTTATAGGCTGCCGCCAGAGCGATTTCGCTGTTCTCGGCCTCAGCTTCTCTTTGATGGTCTTTCCTGCAACAGCTAAATGCTCGACGCGGTGTGAACGAATCATCCACGGGGAAACTTTTTGCCCATCGATTGCAATGACTTTACGACGGTCAAGTCTCAAGGTGGTTCTTACGATCATAAACGTGTCAGCCGTTAACTTTCGATCGGCGTGCTTTCGGGTACCATCGAGTAATTTAAAACCAATTATCTAGCCAATAGCATTTCTCGCGCTAACGATTGATATACATTATTTCGAATCAGTATCTACGAAATTACCGTGTGTTTTACGATTGAGGCGCGAATTGCCTACTTCAAGGTCTAATTAATACTTCAGCTGGTTTTCTATTATCGTGAATGTAAAAAAATCGTTTAGGACGTTTTTCTGAAAATAAAAATATAAAACTTGTTAGGTAGAGAGTAACTTGATGTGCATTCTTATTAAGATTAAGAGAATATTTGCAGAGAGATTTAAAAGAGTAAATGAGCTTTCAGTTATGCAAAATTCAAGGCTTAAAAGTTAAGGAAATTTTAACCCCTTCAGGATATACACTATAATGTACAGTCAAGAGAGAATCTGGTTTCTTAAAGAAAATATGGGAACAGAGGGGAAAAGACCTCCAACTTGTTAATTCTGAGGGCTTTTTGCAAATTTTAAAATTAGTAACATTTGTAAAATTTGTGAAATTTGTAAAATTGGTGAAATTGGTGAAATTGGTGAAATTTGTGAAATTTGTGAAATTTGTGAAATTTGTGAAATTTGTAAAATTTGTAGCATTTGTAAAATTTTTAAATTTATAAAATTTATAAATGAGTGGAGATCTACGATTATGGGAATTTACGGATTTGAGGATCCAGCATTTTGGGAATACAAAGAATTTAGAGATTCATGAATTTAAAAACAACGTACTTGGAGATATAGGTAGTTGAAGACTGTCGTGAGATTTGGGGATTTTAGGTTTTGGGGATGTAGAGATACGAAAATTTAGAGATATAGGCGTCTAAGAACTTGGTGATCCAGTTTGGTCAGATAGAAATTTGGGATGTTGAGAATTCAGAAACGTAGACATTTGGGGATTTTAGGACTTAGGAATCTAGGAATATCACAATCTCGAGATATGGAAATCTAGGGATATAGAGGTCTACTTTGGACAGTTAGGAATTTAGGGACCTAGAAATTTAGGTATCTAGAAATGTGAGATCTTAGATATTAGGGAACCTTGAAATTTGAAAGTCAACAATTTGGTGATGTACAAATTTGAAAATCTATAAATCTACATTACAATATAAAAATGTAAGAAAGTAGGTATTCGGAGACTTAGAAACGTGAGAAATTTAGAATTTGGGGATCTACGGATATAAAAATATAGAGATATAGGAATTTATGAATTCCCAACATTTTTATCGATTTCATCACTACATAAATCCACACCTGCCTTCCAAAAAATATCAAGAATAAACAGCGTTAATTAAGTCACGTCGCAGATTTCTAAAAAGAAATCTCTTCAGTACAATAATTTAACCGCTGTAAACCAAGAAGAAGATCCAGCTTCTGCGTGGAAACCGGAAGTATCATTTTATAACCTCTCGCGTACTTTCAAGAGTGATCGAGAACGATCGAAGGAGCAAAGTGTTCCGTGTGAAACGATCTTATGGTGGATTGCAGAACTGTTTCGCGAACGCTGTATGAAGTATTCTCATGGATGCCATGTTGTCGGAAAAATCCATAACGTCAGCCACTAGTAAGCAAAGCACAATCCTATTGGCTCTCTTCCCGTTGCTCGACATAGTGCGAGGGAGCTGATAGTGTTCTGGCCATAGCCATAAGCCAAGTGTTTTCGAGGTGCATTCTAGCAGACTTAGGTTCGTTGTCCCGTGCCCGGCGTAGAAGTATTTCCACGTACGGGGATGACTCGGTAGACAAGCAGCGGGCAGAGATCAACGGAGACCTCGACGAACACAGTTTTGTTATGTATAATATTCTAGTCAGATTCGTGGCTGTACAACGGGCATCGGTGTCCGCGAGCTGAATGATAATTCGGTGGGCCCGAAGCGCTGGGTAATTGCCAGTTTAGTTAATCATTATAAAGTGTATGGTGGATATGGCTGAGAGCTGACAGTCTTCGAATAACCGACGGTTAACGGATGGTTGACATTCGTGATTTACGTGGATGTGCCATAAATCTCACTCTGAAAGCTAGGATTCTCCGTGCCTTTTTAACATACTAGGACCGATTTATTATCAAACTTATGATATCTTACTTGGATGATTCCTCAAACACTCGCTGGTATCATTACCATATTCATCATCGATAAATATGTGCTGAAGTTCCGCCATACTGTTGCCAGCAATTTTGCATTATTACTACATAATTATTACATAACTGTATTTGCATTTGTTATATAATTATTTTCGAATTTTTTACATAATTATATTTAAATCTACTGTCATATTTTATTAGAATTTACTGTATAAGTATATTAGAATTTACTACATAATTATATAATATTTGAATTTGCCGCGTTTTACTTGATGGACTATCGACATGTCTATAAACAAAATTCACCTGTATGTTTCTTTCGTTACCTGATATTCTGATATGTAGACTAGTTGCGATTCAATTGTTCGACGCTTCAGCAGTGAGCACCCCTTCTAGTGTGAATTTAGAACTAATCTGGCTTCGTCCATTATTAGTCTCTCCATGGCGCTTATTATTGTAGCAACACTCATGTTTCGTATTTTTTTATCGCTTTATTATTACAATCAAGTATCGTTGTTTTTATTAACTGCAACATATATAAAAGTTGTTTATCATAAAAGTGTTTGATTCGGAGCAAAATTGGTTACAACACAAATTGTATATTCCATTATATTTATTTTATAGCATTGTTAAAAAGTGTATTAATATGTAGTATAATCAAGGATAATTAATATCAAATGAAACTTTTTGAGGAATTGAAAATTTGACAGTTTGAAAATATAGATAAATTGGAAATTTCAAAAATTTTAAATATGGAGCTTAAATTGGTAAATTTGTGAACTCAGAAATTTGGAAGGTGGAAAATTAAAAAATTTTTGATATTTGCAATTTCCAAATTTCCTAACTTTTAAGTATCACAATTCCGAAATTTCTGAATCTTTACCTTTCTATTTAAATTTACGATTTTTCAAATTTTCAAATTGACGAATTTATAAATTATTCAATCTCTAAATTTTGAGAGATTCTAAACTTTTAAAAAAGCAAAGTTTCAGCCCTTAAAATTCTCAAATTTCCAATTTCTCCAATACCTCATTATAAATTTGAGAAATAAATTTCTAAATCTTCAAATCTCTAAATTAGTAAATTTCCAAATTATTTAATTCTAGAATTTGAAAGTCTCAAAATTCCCAAATTCTCAAGTTTCCATATTTTTTAATTCCCTATTGTCTACACACCGTAACTCTTAAATTCCCTAAATTCCCTAAATCCCCTAAATTCCTGAATTTCCAAAAATCCAAATTCTTAAATTATAAAATCCCAAGTTCTTAAGTATACAACCTTCAAAATTCTGGATTTCACATATATCCTAACCTCAAAACTCCTAATTTTCCATTTCAAAATTTCTGGATCCTCAAACTCCTACACTTGCAATTTTCCAAAATTCTAAATTTCTAAATCGTCAAATTCACAAATTCAAATATTTCAGAACTACTGATAAGATTTTACCTGTGCTTTATAAAATTGTAATCTCACAGACAGTTCCTTCGTTGCAACTAATTTACGACTTCATTATAGCAACGTTAAACAACTTGAAAATAAGTTTTCCTCTTATTTCTCAAAAATGCACGCTATAATCTTGCAGTATTATTAGTTTCCATAATTGCGTAAAGTTTATACTCTCCGATGTACACCGACTTCCCCTACAATTACAGAAACTTTTTATTAATAGCAACGATCGCTTATCCAGAGATAAGTTAGATAGTACTACTAATAATATAGGAATAATAAAGTAACAATAATTGCAGGAAATCACTATTTATCCTCTTAAATACGAGTCTTCGCTAAAACTTCACAATTACATTTTCCAATTCCAGCATATAGATGTACATTACAATAATTACTCTTATCTAATCTTATCCAATAAATTATCAGAAATACATACCGGTACTGCAACAAGGTATTTGTGAAGTACGCAATTCAACATCTACCAATATTGTAAACGTTCATTGTTATCACCTTTCTATATTAAAAAATATATAATACTTTCATTAAATTACGCTGATTTGTTCGAAATAAGAAAAATGTATCGATTTATAAATTACGAATATGAAAATATGTTTCCAGTCCGTCTGAATCGATTAGTTACAGAGTAAGTACAGAGTAACTGATTTAAGTTTATTTGTGATACATTCTAATAAAACGTCGAAAATAAGCAGTTTTTATTAAAGTTCCCGCTTAGTCTGAGCAGGAGGACGTTAACCGACGCCGAAATAAAGTTTTGGATTGACGTGTATACGCAGTTAACTGGTTAAATACCTTTACTCGCGTTTGTTTTGTATCCGCGGCCGCAAGAGCCCGGCCAATTACCTTTCGTACACTTGTCCGAGTTTAGACTACAACAAAATACGCGGCGCAAACGAAAATCTCGAGGGAAGAGCAACAATCCGAAACAGCCGAGAGTAATAATAACGCTCCACGGCATTCTCTGTATTAGGGATAATTGGAGGATGAACCGCAAACGGCAGCGAGGGTATCTCGCGCGATAAAACTCCAGAAGGGAGCAAAGCAACGGCCAGGGTCCAGAGGAGGATGGAGAAAGAGTGAAAGAAGGAAAAACGCGAATTCCACGGTGGTGGCGCGTCCGGGTGCAACGAGTGGAACTTTCAAAGCGAGTTGCACAATAAGATCTTTCGAGAAGGAGGGAGATAGCGGCACAGATAGAAACGATAGAAAGAGCGACGGAGACTCGGGTTCCAAACTACAAAGCCTTCAACCACTAGCCACAAAACTACCATGCGAAACGATCCGATGGTACGAAAGAAGGATCGTGAAATAGGAGGAGGAAGACAGAGGATGATCTTGGGTGCGTAGGCAAGGAGCACTGTCGGGGCATTATCCACTTACAGGGAATTATCCTCCTTCTAGCGGGTCTGCTGGAGGCGCACGCCGAACTCTCTTTCTCCTCCTGTCTTACTCCCCCTTCTTTATTCGGCGACTGGAAAAATCCTACTACGGAATAGCCAGTACCATCGTCTACCGGAGGAATGGTGATCCAGAAATGTTTAACCCCTTGGCTTATAACATCAGACACGTTACAGTTCAAATGTGACAGATCGTACCTAGCCATCGAATTACCAGTATAAATTTTTAGAATTTTTCACGTTTTCCAGAAAATGAAAAGGCCTGTTCACATTGTAATGATATAATTAGCTACTCTTAACTCCAGAAAGGTTGCCAACCCCTGTCCTAGACGATCAAATCGCTAGATTGCCATATCACCATATTTTCAAATCCCAAATGCAATAAATTATAAAAATTGATATCATACGTAACAAAACATAATTTACAAAATCTCTACAAACAAATAAAAATATTAATTTATTTTTAAATAAATTACCGATAAATGTTTTAAAGAAATGACCGATACACCTATATGAAATCTTATTTTCAATTTTTCTGTGATCAACATTCATTGATTATGAGAACAGTTATTCTCAAATGAATACTTATTTGAAGTAAGGTAGGTTTATGGATTGTAACTGAACAAAATCTTGCAAGACCATCTTAGCTTTAACTCTAAATCACTGTTCAAGATCACCTTAGCTAAGATTTCGCTCTAAATTACTGTTCAAGATCATTTTAGCTAAGATTTAGCTCCAAGTTACTATTCAAGATCACCTTATTACATGATTTATGAATCGAGATGATGACTTGAGGTCTCATATAAGTCGGACTTAAATATAAGACCAGACTATGAATACTAACAAACACGTGGTATTGCGCATATTTCCATAATCCATAAATTTCATGCAGCCTTAAAACATATTTGCTTACGATAGTGGCATAAATCGTATTGTTATTAATTGCAACAATGTATGACCAATAATTAATATTTTCTTTCAATTGTTTCACACTGTAGAAATGTCATTTTATCGTATTTTGGTAGTTTTGCTTTCAATTTTTGGAAATTATACATATAATTTATAAACAATTTCTATATTTAAACTTGTATAGAAACTCTAATGTGATTTTTCACAAATAATAAATGAGTAATGCAACCAGTTGCGTAAAAATTCGTGATTACATAAACAGCTACTTTTAGTTCTTTAGAAAATTTTAAAACAAGTAACATGGAAAGTAACGAATTTGTATGTGTTCTAGTAAATTAATCAAACTACTATGTAAATTATAATATTCCTGTAAGAGTAAGTTAATATTTAATAATAATTCTTTCGAAGTATTAAAATAAATTTTAATAATTATAAGAAAAGATGAAATTGCAGTTCGCCATACTTTGTCACTATGTTACAATTCTGAGAACAGAACAAAAATTTGTTTACCTAATAACATATTTTGTTTTCAGGCACCATATGTGAATTTTATTACTTAGGTCATATGTATATTTCTTAATTCTTTTGTTCAGAAAGACATTTGAAATTGTTATATTATCGTGATACTACCATACGAAATTAATGTTGCACAATGCGATGCGAACTGCGTAGATATTCGTAATGCACAAAGAAATCATTTTTTGTGTATTTAAAAAACAAGCTTGCGGCTTGTGGTCACAGCCATCTTGTTTCATTGAATGGATATGATAATGTGGCTATGACCGTTACAATAGATTTATCTAAAATACGTCTTGTTCACACAAATAAACTTTAAAAAGTGAATTGAATCTGTGAACATATTTCCTTGCAGATATAATGCCAACATGTCACGTTCCGTGAATTTTAAAAGAAAAGTAATACTACAATTGTTGCGAATCATAAAAGGTGTATAGGTATTCAAATACAAGGTACGAATACACGGTATTCGTAATAATAAGAAAAGAGTTTTATATCAAAATAAGATTTCAAATATTTTCTTAAAAGTTATAACAAAAATACCGAAATATAGCAAAAAATATATAACAAAAAATACAGAAATGACTTTGTTCGATACAATACAGGGTGTTTCAGTTTTGTTTATATAACTTTACTAGAATATATTATAAATAAAAATGAAAAAAAATATTTACAGGACACTTAAACGTAATTTTCTGAATGTTTACAAAATTCAAAAAGGAACATATTACAGTACAAAAAAAGAATTAACAAATGACAATTATTGTAAGTGTTGCTGACAATGATATGTAGCTTTTTATCACAAAAAGGATTAATAAGTGTTGAACAAAAATTACTACAACCACTGTGAATATTGTCCTCATTTCTCATAATTATTCATACCCAGAAAAAGATATTAATTGCAAATTGATAGTAAATCGATGATTAGACTGATATAAAATTGAGAAAGTAAGTTGAGAAAATTGTTTACATATAACAAATTAAAAGTTTCATGATATTTGGCAAAATATAATTCTAACAAAAATTCATTTTTAATCTCAGAGTCATACTCTTTTATGATGTGCCATGACAGAGCTTTGACATTTTCACATCCTGCTTTTTCACAATTAAGGTGTACAGATGTAAACGTGTCCAACAGGAACACTGTGATTAATGTGCGTGTTCATGTTCTGGATCATTGGGCAGATAACCAATGGTTTTAATTTGTCAACGGGTCGATTAAGACTACTTCAAATAAGAAATATTGCAGACAATTTTTATAGAGATAAATTTCTAATTAAAAACATATAATTCACCAATCACAGTATCGGCGTTAACATCAAAACAAAATTACACGAAAAATAAAATGAATTGTTAACTAAACAGATAATATTTCAGTTGTTCAGTTATTCTTCTTCTTAATTCCGATCATTTCGGAATTTCAATTATTTTTTAGTTTTTCCAATATTTTAATCACCCAATCGTCCAAATATTAAGGAATCTGAATTATTTTCATTATAAATTTCTTATAGATAACAATATTAAGTTTTGTCTATTGTATTATTATCTTAATTTTTTCAAAAAGAATTTCTCAAAAAGATAGCCACTTTCAAAGTAAAGGGCTCATATCTTATCATTATAATGCAAGGTATTAATTTCTACAGATCATCTTATTGCGTGAGAACAGTATTGAAGATTCTGCATTTACTAAATCAGCAATACGTGAAACGCAGCAACGTGTTTCTTTCCTGTTTTATTTCCGTTTTTTCAGTCCGCCAGCCAGACCTCTAATTTCTTCTGGTTACGATCTCTGTTACTCGCTCTTCAAACAGTTCATCGTGTACCTTTTCCAGAGCTGGTACTCCGAGACAGCACGCGTTTCAGTATTAGCCATCTTTCTTTCGAAGCTCGGATGCAGAGAGCCATTTCGCGACCTTGCGCAGCTCCGTAACTCAAACAAACGGAAAATTTGAGCTGCCGTGCAACGGTAATCGCTTGCAATTCGACAAAATTGCTGAGTCTACGTGGAACGAGCGCAAGCATCGCTCATTGTTCTCTTCTTTTTCGTCCTTTTACCACCGCCTGTTCTCCGTTTTCGCATTACTCTTGATCGCGCCCTTCACTTGTTACGCTGTACTCCTCTCGCGCCCTTCGTTGGCCAGAAAAAAAGAAAAGAACTGGTTGCCAGATACAATGATCTGCGACCGCTACCTAGACTGGCGGCCATTATACGGTAGTTAAGCCTAAGAGGATGTATTTTATTTCTCCTGGTACTTAGGAGAAAGTAGTGTCATCTCGGATGCTACGTTTCGGACAAGAGGGATGCTTCAAACTGCGAACGTAAAATCGCCACTAATTTACATACATATAGATGTATACATATATTATTTACGACCGTAAGCAATTTAACACGGGTGGCTCGTACAAGGCCCTGGTAATTAGTAACTGAAACAACGTGGAAAAACTTGACTCAAACTTCTTATTTTACTCTAAAAACTGAAAATGCAAAATTATTCTGTTTCTTGTTCGGATGATGGTAAAAATTAACCAGTGTATACTTGATTTAAAATTAAAAATAAAATAGAAATACAAATAGAGGAATGATAAAGGTTTGATCATTCAACATGCTGGAATATCATATCCATATTTGCTATACTTCCGAGATATTCATGAAAATGATAGTCGCACGTCCGTAGCAATGGACTTGCCCCACTTTGAAGATAAACGGCATCTCGATTGTTTAAAACGTTCAGAAATGTTATTAAGAAAATTCTCGGGACTTTTTCTGTTAAATAAAACCAACAGGTACAAGTATCGGACTGTTTTCGTTTATCAGTCTGTATACACAGTTGTGGGCACGAACAACCCTGCGGTATGTCTTGATGGCGTGGGAGTTAAAATCCACGCACGCATAAATTATGTTCGTACGTAGGATCGAAGCTGCATGTACAGTTACACGCACACGTTGATCGTCGACGATGTACCGGTGCACAGAGGGTCGAGGTGGAGACTCGGTCGAAACGCGCGATAAGTTAAGCGGTTCACGTAGTCGCCGGTAATTATGGATGCGTTTAAGCCGTGGCAGTTTGGGAAACTAAATAAAATAATATACGTGAGCCGAGGTTTTTATTGCCGGATTAAGGGCGCCCTGCGCGTCGCTACATGTCGCGGCCTTATCCATCCGCTCGATCTCGTCTTCGAGTCGAAAAGAAGGAAAAAAAGAAGAAGAAGAAAGGAATATAATACTGTCGGGAGCGGTCATCGCATCTCGACACCGCGTGCATCGGTGAATATTCAACAAAAAGGTGTGAGATAAACTTCGACTGCAAATAAATACTTCCGGATGCAGTTTAGTTATTGTGGAAGTACACTCTGTTTGCAGGACCTCGATAATCTTACTGCGAGGTTTAGCTTGTCCGATTTCTATAGTTATTTGAATTTTGTATTTTGGATAAGATTGGAGATCATGTGCTTATTGTGGTACTATTCTATTTTCTTATAAAATTATTCTGTTGTATTTTATTATAGCATTATCTGTTACTCTACTATTCTAATTTTATACTGCTGTTTATGTAATTATTTTTTTCTGTTTTATTTGGTAATTTTGTCACTTTGTTATTTATTATATTACTGTTTCACTGTTTCACCATTTCAGTCTCTACTATATTATTACTTTACTATTTCAATATACTGTTTCGTATTATGTTGCTTTTTTACTGTTTCGTCTATTACTACTATTTTATTTTACTATCTCAGTCTCTGCTATACTTGTACTTATTTCACTATAGTATTATTACTATTTTCTTACTGTTTATACCATTATAGTACCGTTGTATTATTCCACTATGGTGCCACTCTGCCATATAATTATACTGCTATACCACCATTTTACTATTGTACGTTAATATTGTTATTATCTTACTGACCCACTATTATTTAAGAGAACATTTCTATTTCTTTCTTACCACACTATTCAAGCGAATAAACTTCTGCATTATTATAGCAGTTTTAAATCTAAATGAATTGACATTTTTTATTACGAGATGAATAATTGAGAAAATGGCCGCCTCCACATAATATTATTCATAAGGGTGAACCTAACCTAACCATTGATGCTTCATGAAAAAATACAAAAGAATCTGTTTGATCAAATAAACATCGTCTTAACATATCCCTAAACGGGAACACCTAAGTACCTCTATTATTTATGGTTTTATACAAAAAATCCTCGAAAGAAACTTCAATCAAAACGTATGTGTTCCTGAAAACAGTATAACTCCATCCTGAGGACTTTCATGGAACTATAAATAACAGAGATATTTCCATTTAAATGGTTCATATTGTATGTAAATATACTTTCATTTATCAATAATGTCACAGTCAACAATTTATATTTCTCGGTATAGTTCTGGTACATTAAATTGATCATATCATTGAATAATTCTACGATTTTTTAAAACTCATAATTTTTAGATTCTATATTGAAAGGTAGTTCTTAATTATGAAATATACAATATGGATGCATTAAAATTAGCATATCTTAATTTTGCTAAAACGAATAAACTGGAACGTTTCTTCATCTACTGAGAGTGATATAGCAAGTGTATATTCCTTTTAAATCATTCTCAATCAATTGTAAAACAACAAAAGTCATAAAATAGACTTCTTAATGTATTAAGCTGTCTCAAAGTTTTCTGCAGATGACTACAAATATTCATGACATATTCACTGCCTGGTCACAAAATCCTTTTACCTTGCATTACACAGTAATAATAAGAATAAAATGAATTAACAGCTAGCATGGTCCTTTTTAGCAAACCTTCCTTACTACAAATTAAGTGTTAATTTACGAAGCTTATCATGAAATTGTATCAAACTTATATCTGAAAATTATGATTGAACTGTCAACCAGTGACTCTAACCGTATCAATGCAACGTTTACGCAATTCGAAGCAAATTCCAAGTTTCGACCAGCTACAAAATAAGAGCAAGTGTCATTGTACGGCACTTTCACATCACCAAATTGTATCAGACTTTCAACATTCCTTACGCAATCTAACACTGTGTCAGACGATACAATTACAATCATCAATTTGCAACATTGTCCGCGTCGATCGCTGAGCAAGAATTTCAGTTGCGGTTAATCGCAGGAATAGTTGTTGCGGCAAATATGCGGTTTTTCAGTGACAATAATCAAAATGCGTGCTCGAGAGTGCGTGAAGTCAGCATTACGGCGTATCGGCAATTTATCGCGATATCTTTCCGTCTTTGTTCCCTGGAACCTCTTCTCTTTGCAGTAGTTGGAGAGTGCTACTCCTCCGGCATTACAAAAGGAGGTACAAGAGTGGCGCGACCGCAGCCACGGCGGTTATTATAAAACAAAAGACGATGTTTGATGCCGATAATAAAGAAGAGGTACGCGGGTCGAACAACACGAAAAGGAGGGACAAAGAGGGTCGGTGGTCGAAAGAGGGCAACAGGGAAAGACGAAAGAAAAGCGATATCCACGGAGGTAGCGGGCGCGAAGGATGTGGTTCCACGCACTGCGATCGACTTAATTCGCGCGCTCCCGACTCTTTTTCCTTCCACAGTGGCCTCCCTTCCCCTCCGGTTAGGTTGGATGTCCTCCCCCTCGTGGCTTTCTTATTTAGTACCTCTTGCCCCTCTCGCTCTCCCTCTCTTGCTCTCTCTCGCTCTCTTTAAACCTTCATTCTCTTGCTCCTCCATCACTGTTGGCAACCCGCTTACCGCCAATCATCATTTTCAATTCTCCGTGGTGGAGCGCCTCCACCATCTCCTGTATTCTTCTCCTACTTCCACTTGTGCTTGCTCTCTCTTTCTCTTGTCTTGAATACGTGGTCTGTAAAAAACTTGGGAATATTATTCCAGAGATCGAGGAATGGACGGCGAAGGTACGCCAGTTGCGTCCTCTGACCCACGTGCTACAATTTCGTACTGAGACAATGGGTACAGGGTTTATCGTACACTCGGGCGAAATGTCAGCTGATTAATGATTAAGGATTATGGTTAAGTGAAATCGAGATAGTCTGATTATTTGTAATCGACGGGGAATAATCCGTACTGGGTAATCGGTTACCGATGATTAATGAACGAGGGAAGTAATCGAGGCTGGTATGATCGAGGACACGATTAACTTAATAATCATTAATCAAGAAATGATTGCAGTTTTGATTATGATTGAGATATAATACTTGGTTTGAACGGGCTGTTCGATATTTTGTATGGCTTCCGTACATTTGTCAATGTTGCATAATTCGTCAATGGTGACTTGGGATGTTTTTCTGATAATGATTTCAGTAAAATGTGAAATGTCAATTATCTTTTATAGCGACTGATTTTTTAATGGAGGTTAATATTATTATTAATACTATTGTTTGAAACAGATTGTATAATCGAACTCTTCAAAGTACGATGCATTTTATTTTTAATACAAATACACAGGTACAATTGAAGATAAACATATTTTGGTAACTGTTATTTACTGAAAACTGATCAGTCGAATGATCAATTCACTTGTCATACTCAATTAAAATGTTAGTCGTTCACGGACTTGTTACAAGATTACTGATTTATGATTACAGGTCACAAAAGTCGTTTATGAATACCGATTTGTTAACATGAAATTTAATTGATTAATGATTATGATTATAATACTTTCAATAATCAATTGCTATGCAACACTGATAAAAATTTAGAACTTTGAACTATAAGGCTTTTTATCATTTTAGACACGGTTGTTAATATACTAATAATAATTAGTTTTTTCTTGATAACAATATTTCTTATTTTAAAAAAGAAATGATTTCTTTATAATGTAAAAATTTCTGATTTTCAAATTAAAAAATTTCGCGATATAAAGATTTACCAATTTATAGTGTTTGAAAATTGGAAATTTTATAACTAACAGATAATAGAATAAGAAATTAGAAATGTAGAAATCTTTGATTTTCAAGTTTATGAATTTCCAGTTTTAAAAATCTTACATTTTCAAATTTACAGGTTTAATAGTACAAAAGTCTGACATTTTAAAATTTACAATTATACAAATTTGAATATTTAGGAACTTATATATTTACAAACACAGAAATTGGCTACTCGTCACTGCCCACGTGTGTGCATTTGCAGATCCATACACTGTACCCTCGCGGTATCAATTGTTCATCAGTGATAAGGAGAACAAAATTGTATAATTCTGAGACAAATGTTTCACCATCAAAATTTATACATCGAAAGTTACTTAGCACTTGCTCTAATAATATACATAACGCAGTGCAGTTGGACAATTCGATTCTTACAATACATCTGTCTATGTGCATTAACGTATGTTTCTGATAAATGATCTACTGACATACTGAATTTTTACTGTATTTATATTGTATACGTTTAAAAATACTCGGTGCTCTTCAAAACCCAGTTTATTGCGCGATATTCAGATTCTAATGAATTACAAAAACGTGTGTGAATCCATGAAACCACATAAGGGTGAAATCACGTTAAACCTTTCTTTCGAACAAGGTTATTGAATGGGTTTTTCAAAACGTCTCAACCTCAAAATCCCTTGAAACACAAAAAAGTTTCGAGTCTCAAGAATTCGAAGTCCTGCACTTTTTCCGTGATTCGAAACTCTCGGAGCCCAGATAAGAAACCGAATAAAATCAATGAACAAAGAATTATCTGCGACGTTCTCAAGAATATTTGATTCACGCGTTGTATCCCGAATATTCGGTTCATGCTGTTTTGCAAATGCTCAGGAATTAGTTTTTGTTTCCGAAGAGATAATCAGATTGACACTCAATCGTGACAATAGAATTACAGAGCAGTGTCTATCATATGTGAGCTTGAAAAATTTTGTCGACATCAGTTCCCAATACAAGATATCACAACACAAAGTCACCATTTTTCGAGAATGTAGAGTTTCAAGAAAGCTTAGAAAATTTTACAAAGCTTGAAACTCAAAAGTTTGACTCGGAAATTTTACAGAGCTCCGTATTCGATTTTCGAGAATTCGAAGACTCGGACCCATCCTTGGTTATGGACTCGTTAGACCAACACCACGAGGATATCATTGTTCGACTATATACGTTCATATGCCGATTTCTCTGTAAGATTGTCTCCTTATGCTCATTTTACACTTGCATGGAGATATAAAGTCACCATTGGTGAACTCTGGCGACGCTATTCGTTGATATTCTCGTTCTCTTTCCTCGTCCTTTTCGTTCCTTTTCTCTGGCCGTTCCTCTCTTCCTAGCTTTGCTACAGACTGTTAAGAGTAAGGTGCTCCGACCGTTGCGAACTGGTCGTTCGGATGGTTCGATGGTTCACCGATTGGTTGAACGACCTAGCCCGGATCCGCCAGCGCGTCCATACTGATCGTCTCCTTCTATCTCCTTCTTCTTTCTGACTGGGTTCATGCCCATAAATACGTCCCGTGTATCTACAGCTGTCTCTTTTTGATACATTTTAACGCCCAGGGTCGTATTTCCAGCCGAGTACACGCGGGGCACCCACCTTTCAAATCACAAACGCGTCTCATTGATGACTGGATAACTGGTGAACGCGGTTTTGTCGTATTCACCCTGATTCCTCGGAGATCTTTCACTGATCAGAAACTATGGCGATATTTGATGCACCGAATGCACTTTGGTTAAGATTGCATTTATGAACCGATTTTTAATTTTTAATCGTGGAAATTCTTAAGAGCGCTTTTGTCGAAATAACTCTTGTGGAGGTAAAGTTCTATGAGCTTGTTTGCGGAATCAAATTTTATTTTTTTATTCTTTTTACTTTAAAAATCGAACGTTTGTAAATCTAGTGATAATAATATGAAGTTGGTAATATTTGTAACTGATATGATGCATTGAATTAAGTTCATCTTTTTAATTAATATTGTTAGTATAAAGTGTCTTGTAAATTTAAGAATATATTTAAAAGAACTTGTATTTACATTTTTAGAAAGAATTTAAGTGTTATGTGGTAGATTAGGTACTTTTTGTTCTTTGGAGGGCACTACAAACGCTGTGCTATATTAATTTCTGGATAGAAACTATAACTTTCAATTTACCAAGGTTCTACATTTCATAGTTCACAAATTTACGAACCAAGTTTCAAAAGTTTTTAATTTAAAAACTTTCACATTTATAAATTCTTACGCTGCCAAACTTTCATAAGTCTATATCTTCAAATTTTCAAACTTCCAAAGTTCCATATTTCGAAATTTACAGGTTTTCAAATTCCTTGCATTCCCATATTCCAAAATTTCCAATTACCAAATTCCCAAATTCCTAAAATCACCAAATTTCCAAATTCCTAAATTCCCAAATTTCCAAATTCCCAAATTCCCAAATTCCCAAATTTCCAAATTTCCAAATTTCCAAATTCCCAAATTTCCAAATTCCGAAATTCACCAAATTCCCAAAATTCCAAATTCCCAAATTCTTAAATTTATAAATTTCCAAATTCCCAAATTCTCAAATTTCCGAATCACTAAGCTCTTAAATTTTCAAATTACTAAGTTCCTAAATGTTTAAATCCCCAGTTTCCCATATATCTAAGCTTGTAAG
Source organism: Megachile ligniseca (assembly GCA_945859555.1). Classification (NCBI taxonomy): domain Eukaryota; kingdom Metazoa; phylum Arthropoda; class Insecta; order Hymenoptera; family Megachilidae; genus Megachile; species Megachile ligniseca. Next base: position 8,053,583 of record OX243792.1, read on the forward strand.
TATCTAAACTGTCAGAGTACTAGATTTCCCATTCCCCAGATCTTCAAACTTCCAAATTCCAAATTTTTTAAATTTCCAAATTCCAATATTTTTCTTTTTCAAACTTCCAAATTCCAAACTTTGTCATTTCCAAAAATCATTTGATTATTCCTGGTAGGGGTCGATGACACCATTAACAAAACACACAAATAAATATATCACACCCTAAATAAAAATCCCAGATAAATATTTCCAAGTTACCATACGGTTCATTGAAACTTCAATTGTTTATAGCTCAACTTATAGTATTGTTAGTGAAACGATTACAATACAGCTTCGAAGATTTATTTAATCGAAACATTCACGTTTACTTTGTGATCGTACTCACGATTATGCAGAGTCGTAAAATTAACGATTTGAACACAGGAACGGCATATATAGTACGTGTTCGCAATACAAATTTGTACACACACTGCGAACAAACAAGCACAAATTATTTCGCCGATGTCTGTTGATTCTCACTGTCTCTTAACTATAATAAACAAAATTTAAAAATAAAAAATAATTTTTTTGCTTTATGAATAATTGTAGTAAATAATTCGACACTTTGTAACTTGTATTTAATAAGCTTATCAAATCAATCAAATTTGTTATTATAGAAATTATTTTATTTGTCTTTATTTGTTTCATTTACTCAATATTTGTTATATTTATTAAATAATACATAGTTATTACTTTAATGAACTTATTAGTTTGACAATATTTGCCTTTTTTGTATATGTCATTCAATGATTAAAAATGTACACGTCATTTAACGAATCAAAATATATTGGAATTAAACAAATTTTTTAATTTAAAAAATTAAAGCAATTATATAATATTATTGGCAAAAATTTTGTTGAATGTTTAATATCAAAATATGTAACAGATCAAAAACTGCAAACTTTATTCAAAACATTTTATATGTATAGCAGAAGTAACCTTCTTAACTCATTTATAAACTGTTATTCAATACGTAAATACAACACTTATTATAATTAATAATAGAAAAAATACTATTTTGAAGACAATTCACTTGTCCACGTACAATAATGTTTAATAACATTATAAAAATGTTACAAAATAACAAAATATTATAATGATAAAGTATTATGAACATATGAAGATATTGTAATATTATAAAAATATTATTAAAACATTGAGTAATATTATCGATCTTTTCTGAACCAGCAAATCGAATCGTTACAAGCAATTATTAAAAGAAATCATGATAAAAATGACTTCATTAATTATACTTGGACCACATGAAAGGCTATTTATCACGATAAATATCTTCAAGTGCAACCTTGAAAAGGCTCTAAAATTGAAGCGGACAGTACAATAACGGAATGAACGATCAAGAGTAAGAGGAAAAGAGTGCTATTAATGGTCATAGCTTCGAAGAAAAGACTTCATAGAAACTATTGTACGATTGTCATAGCAAGTCACCCTTGCCAACTTGTGCAACCCTTTGTCTCTCGATTGGCACGCACTTCATAGCACGAAATATTCAAGCATCATGTACTTGAAATGAAGGGTGCGCACGTCGATAGGTGAAATAATACTATCAACTAAATCAAAACACTATTGTTTCCATTCCTTTTGATATTCTGATCGGTGCAATTGAATACAGGTGTACCTTTTATGCACTTTTCTTTCTGTATTGTAAGGATAATACAAGGTTATAATATAACCTTGAAGGAATAATGAAGCGAACTTTTTCACGTTTAGTTACGCAAAAATGGTACTCTCAAGTATTCAAAATATTGTCTGCAGAATTTCAGATTTACAAATTGACGAAATTGGAAATTTACAAAATTGTAAAGTTTATAAAAAAAGAAATTTATAAGTTTAATAATTTAGATACTTAGAAATTTATAGCAACAGAGATACAAATTGTCAGATTTAGAATTTCACGATTTCAAATTAAAGAATGCATACTGTATAAAAATTTCAAATTCTCAAAACACATTTGGACACAAAAACTCTGAAGTTCAGAAAAGACACTTTTGGCTACCTAATAGTATTTGTTTTTAAAACTTTATAACATCACATACTTCTTCATCTTCGATTCCATCAAACCTCCACATTAATTTCAAAAGGTTATGCTTAAAAACTGTATACCAAACTATTTTTAAATGAAGGTGTGTCATGCTAAAAAAATTATTAATTAGAGGTACATCGATGATACAGTAACTTTTAAATAGAGCTATGTTGACGATATAGAAATTTTTAAACAAACGTTGATATATGAATTTTTTAGTAGACGATATATATGAATTATTAGTACGCTGATGGCATAGAAATTTTGGAATAGTACATAGATGACATAAAAATTTATAAATAGAGGTACATGACACAGAAATGTTCAAACGGAAGTCTGTGTGATGACATACATTTTAATCGAAGAGGCAAGAATGAATGACAGTAAACAGTATTTTGGAGGTATCGAAGCACAAAATGTGTTTTCCTTTTTCAATAGCGGATCAGACGTCGTCGCAATACGACAGAATCTATCTCGAAACCAATTACTTCTTCTTGCCAGCTCGGTCGTTCGATTCTTCACGCCTATTTGGCCCTGTTCCCGTCCTTAACGGAACGATTGTCCTCCACAATGGCTCATTTGTTTCTAGATCACGACTTATAAACCACCGTCGTCATCACCGTACAGCAGCTGCATAAAGCCAACTTACTTGGCTTTATAATAGACAATAACGATTACGATTGATCCATCCAGCGATACGTCTCTTTTTCTTTCTCTTCTTCACCGTTCGAAAAATTTCGTCGCCTCGTGCGAACAATTGTTAGGTAGCTGATCTTGACCAATCCAACAATTATCGTTGCAATAGAACCGATCTTCGTTAACGTCAACCATCGGCCACGTTCCTGACGTAATTCCGCCATCGTCTCTTCCGCCACCGTCTCCTTCGTCCGTTACAAGATCCAAGTAATCTTTGCTTCTTTCTTCTCCTCGAAGTTGTCTTTGTGTCCCTGTCATTCTTTCGGTGTTCTCTGTCGCTTTCCCTCTCCTTGGTCTCGCTGATTGTATAATTGAGAGGCAACAACGAGCTACGTGCGTCACTCCGATGATTTAGCCTTCCTCTTGGCGTCGCCTCACCCTCGGCCAACGGGCCCTCGGTCAATCACGTCGTAATTACTTTTAATGCTGGACGACTCGGCTGACACAATATCTAACCTGTCAACGAGTCATCTCTCTCTCGCTCTTTTCTTACGTCTCTTTCTCTCCTGTTCACCGTCTTTCTCGTTCCATCATTTTTATTTGTCCCCTGGTCTGTCCATCTCGCTTGCTCCTTCGTGGTTACAGCCTATCCGTTGGTTCGCAGCATACTTCGCACGACCGGATTAATTGGTAATAGAGAGTGCGACGAAGACCATGCCGGGCAAATATTGCGATTAATATTGATAGGGCCACTTTGCTGGTGCCATGACTGCGCGCAAACATTGTGCGGACGAGAGATAAATGAGGACTGAGTGATTCCAGAGTAGGAACTGGAGTCGTGGCTAGGTGAAGGTAATGGAAGAATTGAAGGGTCAGAATGGGATAGGTAATTGCACTTGATTTAGGGAAATCAGTCGGTACTTTGAACGCATAACGCTTCCAGGAATTTACGATCTAAGGTAAATGTCCTAGTTGTCGAACGATTGAAATTTCCTAATGTTAATTGTAATTTCTTTTAACTTGACTGCCATCTTGAAGCAGTTGAACATTTTATTAGATAGTATTTTTACTTCTAACAAACGTTTTCATTTTGTTATATTTATTTTCAGTAGTTCCAAGTAATTAATACTAGTATTTTCAGTTAGAACGAACAAATTTTTAATAGTATAATTAGATCTGTATAGAAATTTAAGGGTCATATATGGGTGATATGGCAGTCAAAGTGTTGAAAGGTAATGTACAATTAGAACTATATACGTTTAGTCACAGGGTAAACTACTTTCAGAATAATAACATTTGTGAAAGAAGTTTCAAATTCATTAACATCTGAAAATGTCCATTGAACAGTAATGGCTCTAGTTATTAATTACTGTCCCAAATATTAAATATGTATTGATTTAATTATCTTTATCTGTCAAAAAAAGAAAATCAAGATGTCTTGTACAATGAAAATATATTATTTACAATACATTTATTTCATTAATTGCAATCGGTTTTTTTTTCGTTAGAATCAATTTTGGCAGAAGAAACTTTTCACTAGTAATTTGTAAGAAAGTGATTTAATAGCTTATACTACTTCACAAACATCTTTTTATGTGTAATCTTTCTTCTTTCTTCTTAAGTAATTATTATAATATTTTAGGTTGTGTTAGGTTATGTACTAATTATGACAGATTATGTGTTATGACGAGAAGAAGACGCAGAATAAGAAAATAAGTTTAAGAATTAAGAATAAGCATTATTTGCACAAATTGCTACACAATTGTTAATTAGCCTGATTCGTTTGAACAAGACCTTATTTACGATATTTACTTTGTTATTTAATTCGATTTCTGTTCTTGTCTTTTGATACAGATTTAAGACGATAAGAAATAGAATCATTTCATGCTATTCTACTTCTATCGACACAAGGAAATATGTAGAAACTCGAAATTACAGGAAATTGAAGTTTCTTTTCCTGAAAGAATTGTGCGGAAGAAAATCACTGCAATGAATTGTAGTTCCAAGGAATCGTAACAGTACAGCTGTTCTTAATTGGACATTTTATTCGATAGTTACTTTCTTGGAATATAATTTTATAAAGTGGTTTGTTGCTTTCAAAATTTATTATTTGTCAAAAACATTTGTGAGTTTGATCGTAAGGCTGATTGCAGTCTACTTTTGATTGGTAAGTTACTGGATGATCAGTGAATTGTAAACATTTATGTATTTCATATTGGCCAATATATGTGTTGTGTGAGTATATTTATGATGATGTGGTTATATCTATTCTACATGAATATAGTTATGTATACATGTATGTATGGAATAAAAACAATGTACGGAATATGCAATCTTTTGCAGAATCTTGTAATAATAGAATGTTTATTATTTGTACATTATAATGACTATATTAAGCACTCGAATGTATAAGTATTTTTTGTTAAGTGATTGTCTGTGATGTTAGCAAATTTTTAGTTACGAGTATTTTTAAATTTAATAAACTTAAAAATAAATTAAAATAATAATTGGAATATTAAATCCTATATTGTTTATTGTATTAAATAACAGCATAACAGCATAATATTTTTAGAGAATTCAAATTGATAAAAATGTTTGTGACCGCATTGTTAACTTAAGATAAATTTGAAATACAATAATTTAATAATTAAGTCTGTTCGATTTTTAAAATCATACATGATTTGAGTTCAGACATGAGTCAGATTAGATACTATCTTAAATAATTATTAAATAATTTTGTACGAAAGGACCAATCCATTTCACAATTCGTCGCGCGGATCTTCCATATTGCTAATTCCACAAATGAAAACGAGTGAAAAATTATTTGGTCAACAATGGTATTTTCGTTAACATACATAGTGTAAAATGGTTTCATGTAATAATTCAGTTATTATATTTAAATTATATTTAGAACGTTATTTAATATATGATAATTGTTTTCCTTATATTTCAAGTTCATTCATATATTCTTTATTTTTGTTTACGTACTTTTTCTTCAATTATGTATCAATAAATGGTACGGAAATACCATAATCAAAAATGCCTACAACCTATCCTATTTGATGCAATACAATGATACCTCTGTAAAAAATTTACAATCTGTACTATTAATTCAATTTTGTACTAATTTTCCCATGTATGTCCTTACTTATAAGAACTTAAATAAAATAAATTTTTAATTGTATTAAATCCATATAGACTTCTCAAATAATTACCGATGCAGATAAATCGCAGTTACATTAGCGCCCCTTCATCAAGCACAGTATTTATAAGCACCCGTAATTTATCCTTACAAAAATATTAAAAACCCCTGCAAAATCAGTATATATTTTCACGAGCATTCCCAGACTAATAATCGTTAAAATGCGCCAAAATGTCCGGATTCCTAGAAATCAACTAATTGCACACGTAACAATTTTCCTATTATTCGTCGACGGAATTGGCATAATAGACGCGGTATGGCCATCATAAAAACAACGATTGCTCGTTAGCTTAATAAAACAGATAGCGAATGATTGTTGTCGTGCAATTGGGGCTGCAGAAGGAAATCGAGTTACAAGGTAAACGCAAAAAGGAATCGTCGTAAGTACTGAAAAAGCGAATCATCGTCGATGTCTCGTCGCGTTTATTGGGATTATAAAGCGTGCAGAGGAAGGAGGGCAGGAAGGAGAGATTTGTTTGAATTATTCAAATTAGATACGAAATTGAATGCGTGCTCTGCTCGTGTGCAGGTAATGACGGCACTTGCATATAAATGGTAATTATTGTGATTATTCTGCCCCGGTCGTTGTGTCCTCTCCTCTCTCCCCTGTGTCCTCCCCCTGTTCGTAAACCGCCTCTCTTTCTCCGTTGCTCCTCTCTCTTTCCGTTTCTGTACTCGTGCCCGCTATAATGTCGTGTGTTCCCATACACTAGTTGAGATAATTATCAAAATTGTTTTATTGTTGCTATAATTACGGGGGACATGCCATGCTCTCCCTTCCTTCGGGTATCCTCCCGTGTCCCCGAACTAGCGAACACACCCGTACACCGACCTCCTCGCCTACCACTTGCCTATATTTTGGTCCTTCTGTTTACCTCTTACCCTTATTTCGCGTAAAACTACTACGCCGACAGCTGACGTTTCGCCTTTTCGAATCGTTTCCGAGAAAATCGCTCGTACCTCGCACCAGCACTATAATTACTGCGTTTTACAAAGTTGCAATCACGCGAATAAGCCCGACTCAGACAGTTTCGTGTGAATTTCTTCCCTTCGATGAATGTTTCGGGAATTCTTTTTTTTAGGCTTTTATATGCTGCTAGGTGCTTCTAATCGAGTGCTGGGGTTAATTAGTTGATGTTGGTATTGGTATCTTACTGGGCTGCGAATAAGTTGATAGTGATATTGAAGTATGCAGTCTTTTGTTTATTGAGTGTTCGTTGTACGGCTACCGGTGATTCACGTTGCCGCGTGCATTTACGCGTCTTTCTATTCGTAACCTATTCCTATTTTCCATTAATATGTGTAACTCTGTCAGTTGAGTATGGAATTTGGTGTTGAAAATCGTGTAAATGTGATTAAAATCAAAAAGACTGTGCGCGTCGGACGCGTGGAAAATTCTAAGAAAGATGAAAAAGGATTATATTTTTCGTCGATAAAAGTTTTAAATGTACAAATTTTTAAATTTCCAAAATTTTTTGATGTCTCAAATTTTTTAAAACCCAAATTTTCAAGTTTGAATTTTCCTTCTAATTTCCAACTTAACAAATCTATAAATTTCAATGTTTCTAGTTCATAAATTTAAACATTTTCTCATCTCTGAATTCCTAAGTTCCTTAATTCCCAATTTTTTACATTTCTAAATTTTTTAATTTCGTAATTTCTAAATTTTATCATCGCCAATCTTCAAATCTTTGATCTTTAACTTTCTTCTTTAATATGACGTACTATATGTGGATTAGTAATACAACATTGTGTAAAACACTTGATAAAATGGATTATTATAATTTGTTTATATAATGCTTTAGTTAGTTGACCGAGATTATTATTGTGTGTATAATAATGTACAGAATAATTGTGCTAGTTCTATTTCTTAATTATTTTATTAAATTCATAGTAAAAGTCAACGGCAGCCATCATGGCGGCCAACGCAGGGTAAAGTATACACTGATTAGCATCTTAACCTAAAACTGTGCTTTAATCAGATTTATTCATCAAGTTTATATCTTATGTCAACAGATCCTGCAAATTTATAATTGATTTAATAGAATATAATTGATTGATAATAATAATACATTTATAATAAAATAGAACAGTTATTTTAATTAAAGATCTTTAATCATGAAGTTTCTGTATTGTAAGAGTAACAAAACATGGTAGCAAAGTTAATAATTGATACATTTGATAAAGTTATGGTAACTGTGTGTACCAATTAATGCAATTTTATAATGATGTGAAAAATGGAACCTAAAAGTCTTAACTAATATTGCACAAAAATACGATTTATTACATTTTTGTTGATTTTGACAATTAAAAAAATTGAATAATCTGAATTTGTATCTACACCACATGATAAGTTAAATACATTAAAAACAATAATAGCCCTTCTTATGAAAAATTCTTATGAATTTTTTCTAAAATTAGAAATGTTAATGATTAATGCAGTGCTAGAATTAGAATTCTGGATTTAATAGTACCATAATTAGTTTATATTTGTCAAAAAAAGAATTGAGAATTAATAAAGTTATTTTATCCTTATGTTAAAAAAAATAGTTTTGCGTTTGTAACATAATTAGGCTAGAAGTAAATTACTTTGTCAGATTTCCTACAAATAAGATAAAATATTATTTTACTTTTTTTCATTCTATTATGAAATATTACATAATTTTTTGTCAAAATTTATAAAGAGGAGATAAAAAGTTTAAAGAATATTGTTGGCTTTACGCAGTTCTTTTTTCTTGACGATTTCCACGATGTTAAAGAAAGCTTTTGCCCAGTTTATTTGAAACAAACAAATCTGACAATTGCCTTAAAATATCGAGATAAAAATCTTTGTAGTCATTTTTTTAATCACATAATGTCTGATTATATAAATATTAATTTTTCGCTCGATATGTAAATCGTAAAAAAAATACAAATTATTGAAAGAATTGATTTAACTTCCAAAATATTTTTGGCACGCGTTTTAAAAACAGTTTTAACAAAAACACGTTTTAAAAGAAATGTGTCTATTTTTACCGACGTGTTTAGCAAATGTTGGAACGTGAAACTTTATTTATACTAATGTCACCTTCAATTTACAATAAATCGTCGCAGAAACGCGGCATGTCATATTTTCAAATTCTGTAAAAATCCAGCAATATAATTAAAGATCTTGAATACTTAAGTACTTTATGGTCAACACTAGTTCATTGAATATAAAATGCAATACATTTATTTTTCTATTACGTGTAGATATTATGTATAAACATTATTGTGAAATTGTGATATCGTTAGAAAGTTCATAATGAAATTTTATTTTTTATATAAACGTAATAATAAAATTCATTAGATTCCTTGAAAATGGGGATTTTATCAGAGTGGTGTTATTAACTAGAAAAATACTTTTATTTCGTTATTATTACCTACCAAGTTCTCTTTCACATCACATAATTTTCGCTGAAATCATTCTCAGCAATATTTTGTTTAATAAAATATACCGCGATTCGTAATTAATTTTCAAATAACAGTGAAATTGTTAAGGGCACCGATACTAAAATAAGAACCGTGTCGACTTTATTGAGTATTAGAAACTGAAGTAAAACTTGCATCCTCTTAATGGAAACGATACCTACACAGACCTACAGATCCTCGCTCATATTGAGGTTATACCAATATAATTTGTAATTTTTCACAGTATTGAAATAGTATTGAAACAGTATTGAGATGGACTTGCACCACTTTCGAAATAAACATCTTCCAAATATTAGGGAATTTGAATTATTTTTGTTATAGATTTCTTCCAGATAAAAATATCATATTAACCCTTTGACCTATAACATCACACTCGTGACGCACTACAGTTCGAATGTGACAAACCAGATTTGTATTTTCACTGAAACTAAATTTTGGCTTATAATCTGCATAATCAAGGATAGCTGAATGCATGAGATACCTCATTCTAACTTTCTTCAGTTATTTTCAAGAATAATTATTTAGCTATGTGTGTCCCAACTGTCCAGAAAATTGTAGGTTAAGGAGTTAAGTTGTATCTATTATTATTATTTTCAGTCTTTTCAAAAATGGACCTGCCTCCCTTATTTACCCTTGCCCCCCTACACGGCTCAATTATTAAGTATTGAGCACAGTTACCCTACCATACATATTTTCCTTACATTAAAAACACAATTAACAAAATATCATGTGCACCCTTAACGATCACAATGAAATGGCAGCATCTAATGATCGAAATTCTTTTAGCGACTTCAATACCCTTTTCATTCGCTACCCTTCATATGTTTCTAAAGCACTATAGGGAGGGTTAATCGGCACGCGTGACCTTGGCAGAGCAAAGCCAGAGTGTCGATGGTCGTTGTCGAGCCCCTCGAAATTAATAATGAAGTCGCTTGCTCGCTCAAAGTCCTTTCTCATCTTCGTTCTAATAAGCGTAAGAAGAAAAAAGAGAGAGAAGAAAAGGAGAGTATTGTCATCAAGACTGCACCTTCTTTCTCTCGATTTTGCCTCTCCTCTTCTCTTTTATCGTTCACTTTTTCCTTCTCTATCTCATTCTATATTTTTCTCTAGAGATGATGACCGCAGGAGCAAGCTTTCGGCGAGAAGGACAATATCATAATAATAATAAAGCCAATAATTAAGGTACAATATGTGTGTGTGTACGTCTGTATAGATATATACGAAGGTGGAAAAAGAACAGAATGGCCGCTCTTCTTATTGTTCGGGTCGGTTGAAAAGAACGATGAAAGCAGGATACAAGGAGAGTCCTCGGTGCGAGTACGAAGCCCCGCAGGGAAACAATAACGTTGGTAATGATCGCACAATACTGGAATTATTAGCTTTCCACCGAATTAAAACCGTCTATCCCGTTGCTGGATCTTTACTCTCTTCGACACAGAATCCTCTGTTCTTTCTTTTCTTCCACCTTTCAATGCCATTCTTACTCGAGTACTTCTTTGACGATATTTATTACTATAACTTTTCATGAAGCTTACATTTACTGGGAGTTATACATAGATTCTTTCTGATATTAACTTGAAATTTATGCGTTGGACTTTTCAATTTTGCGATTCTGGAACTTGGAGATTTTTAGATTTCGATACTTTGAAACTTGGGATTTTTAAGTTCTGGATGTCTGCACTATTGGAATTTGGAAAATTTTGAAAATTTGGCACTTGGAAAATTGGAATCGTAATTTTTCTACGCCTTGGGGCTCGATTTTTTTGAAGTATGGGATTTTGGAATTTTGTAATTTTAAGGTCTTAAAGTTGTAGAATTTTGGTACACTTTAATATAGGACCTTTTAGAATTTTTTAATTTTAAGGCTTCTGACCTCAGTTTTTTTTGGAATATGGAATTTCGGAATTTTGTAACTTTAAGGTCTCAAAGTTGTAGAGTTTTGGTACACTTGAATTTTAGAACTGTTTAGCAACTTTTTAATTTTGAGGCAGTATGGAATTTTTGAATTTTGTAACTTTAAGGTCTTAAGGTTGCAGAACTTTGGTGTACTTGAATTTTTGACCGTTTGAATTTTTTAATTTGTCGAATTTTGGTACGCTTGAATTTAGGACTTTTTAGACATTTTTTAATTCTGAGACCTCTGACTTCGGTTCCTCGGAGTATGCAATTTTGAAATTTTTTAACTTTAAGATTCTCAAAGTTATAGAATTTTGGAGCACGTGAATTTTGGACTTTCTGACTTCTTAATTTTAAAATCTTGAATTTGTGGAATTTTGGTACACTTGAATTTATGACTCTTTGGAAGGCTTTTGTAGAATTTTAACACAGAATTTTAAACTTTTGGAATTTTTAGGTCTTGAATTTGTACAATTTTTGTACATGCGCATGGTAGTCCAATCCCGAATGAATTCATGTGATTTATTCGCACAATCATCAACCAGAATCGAGACCCGCAACCACATCGAGTATAATCTACCACTCCAACACGTTCATTCTAATTATGCAATCTTGTGGTTAACTGGGATATGATAATAGGTGTGGTGCGAAGAAGAAGAAACAGCAAAAGATATTGAAGCATTGACGCGTTAAAATGCGTCCTTCTTTCTTTTCCGGATAAATGCATCTCGCTTTCCTCTGAACGAGGAAGTACACTCGACAGTAAATCTGCCTTCCTCTGAACAGTCTTTACAACATCGGAAATTTCGAAATTACAAAATGTGAATATTTGAAAATTTGGTAATGTGGGAATTCGGGAATGTGGAGGTCTGGTATTTTCAGAGTTTGTGAATGCATGGATTTGGGAATTTAGGTGTTTACGACTTTGACAATTTTTTAATGAAAATTAGTAATCTGATACTAAAATTAGTATCTGATCTGAAAATTAGTAGCTGAAATTTGGAAGTTTAGGTGTTCAAAAATTTGAAAACTTACAAATGAAAATTAGAGATTTGTTACTGGAATTTAAGTATTTACACATTTGGGAATTTAGGAATGCAAGAATATATGGATGTAAAATTTTGGGATTGTAAAAATTTAGCAATGTAGGTTTTTAGGGCTGTGGGAATTTAGGAATGTGAGATTTTGGAAACATATAAATTTAGAAATTTTTAAATTTGCAAATGGATTTAGGAATATAGAGGTTTGGTATTGTTAGAAATTGGGAATATAAGGTTTTGGGAATTTAGGACTTTAAGAATTTGGAAATGTAGTTTTATATTAGTAGAATTTGTGAATATAAGGATTTGTGAATGCAGAAATGTAGAAATGTGAAAATTTAGCAATGTACATATTTAAGATTGTGAGAATTTAAAATGTAAGTATTTGAAAAGTTAGGTATTTACAAACTTAGAAAATTGAATACTTGCAAACTTGTGTAGGTAATTGCAAATGTGAAAACTTAGAAATGTGAGATTTGGGGGATACGGTTTTGTAATTGAAATATTGAAAAACTTGAGAGTTTATGATTCCCAAATTAAAAGATAAGAAAATCAATCTGAGATATTCAAAGGAATCCGTTGCACCCTGCGCGTTCAGAAAACGGAAGGCTAGTGCTAAATCGGAGCGTCGAGAAGGGATGGCGACAAAAAGTGATCGTTTCTTGTCGAAAAGAAAACGAAAGGACAAGTTGGTCGCAATGTTCGGAAGAGAGCTGTATAGAAGACAAGACGGAGGTATGATTCAGCCTTCTGGTTCGTGGTCCCTGAGACAAGGACACAAGGTGGACAGAGCAAAGTTGTTAGAAGGGTGAGAGGATCGTGGAGAAAAGGTGGCAAAAGGAGGAAACAAAAGGCGATCGCGTATGAGCGGCAATTAGCTCCTCTAATGGCGCGCGAAACAAAACAAAAGAGTGGAGCGTCGAGCTCAAACACAATAAAGCCACGGTACGCGAGAACAGAAGAAAAAGAAGAAGAAGTGGCGGAGAAATAAAGAACCAAGGGAACAATAGCGTGCGAGTCACCGCGTCGTGCTGTTGCTGTTGTTGCCGTCTCTCTTTGGCTTACCTTCTTTATTTCATTCGCTCTTCTTATTCTTCGGTGACAACGCATAGTGGTCGTTTCCGAGTATTCGAAGGAGACTCGCTTTGGAAAATTAAAAGTCACTAATGAGGCACGGCAATGCTCGTTCTGGCGGTTCGTTGCTGCTCGTTAGGTTCTTTCGACGCTTTGCTACAACTTTGAGTAACTTTGTCCAGCGATGAAGAGGACGCGTTCCTTCTTACTCCCCCTACTTTCTGACCGTCTGTTCAATATTCATTTTCCATGTGCCTAAGCGAGAAACTGCATTATTTGCGATCCATTTAAATGTACCGTGAAATTGAAGTTCTAATTGCGACACAACGCTCGTTAGGGTATCACGTTCGTGCATGTTCGAGAAAATCTACACATACCGCTGACGCGACGAGATTCAAAGAGATCGCAAAATGGTAATCGTATAGAAAAGGGCACACCTCACTGATTTCAATGGCCTTGAAATATGTTGCATGAAGCAACATTCTTAGACTGTTTTCTTTATACGTATAATCAACGGCCTTAGATTCAGAGATAATTGCAAGAAACTCCAAACAAATTTGCATTTTGATTTGCACGTTTTAGTACTGTGATAAATTTTCCTGTGCTTGAACGAGTCTTGCTGATTAAGGATTCAGTGGGAATTTTGTTAATAATATCATTCCTTAATTTGAACGCTTCTATTCAAAATGTAATAGCAAAATTTATTAGCTTTAGATATAATCATAAGTTTCTATAATTCAATGCTTATGTTACATAAAAAAATATTATTTTACAATATTCCAAAATTACAACGTTCTAATACTTGTTTCATAATGACTCAAGCAAGGGATTTATAGTTTATAAATTTATAAATTTTATTTATAATTTTTATTATATTAATAAATTTATAAATTTATAAATTTATAAGTTTGTAAGTTTGTAAATTTGTAAATTTACACATTTGAAACTAATGTTCATCAACAGCTCTAAGATTTTGATAATACTGCATGTATAATATAAATCCTATTACAAAATTCTGAAATATTGACAATGCATCTTTAATTTCTATAACGTGAAATTATAGAACATGTAGTTATACAACGCGCAGCAAACAAACGCATGGCGATATAATACGCAGTCATACAACGAATGACTATATAACACATGTGCCGTTCAACAACCGATTGCCATTATTCAGGCAAAAGTCAAACTGTGCTGTTTCCTAGTGGTTTAATTTACAATTTCGCTTTATCTCGGACAAGCTGCACCTGTTACCTCGGATCCGAACGTGATATATGACTTAATAACATATTGCTGAATTGTAAATCTTGATATTACATATTTCTACTCATCGAAACCGTTTTTAAAACAAAAATTATGTTAACTAATTTTTACAGTGCTTTTTTAATTAATAATGTAATCATTGTATAATTGTTTATGTATATAGTTAAGCACTGATTTTTAAAATTGCTAAGTAAATAAATATATAAATAAATGAATTGGTTAAATATGCGTATGTTAACTGAGCAGTTTAAAATGATATTAAATAGTAACTCGATGATAAAGTGGTATTTGTAAAATGTCTTATTGCGAGTACAGAAGTTTAAAATCCAATTTTAAAATCGTCAAGGTTCTAAATTTAAAAATTTCCAATTTTACAAATTCCTAAATCATTATGTTCTCAAATTTTCCGATTTTAAAAATTTCTAAATTTTCACAATTCCAAAAATCCAAAAATCCAAATTTTCAAATTTCCAAATTTCCATACTTTAAACAATCACAATTTACAAATTTACAAATTTCTCACATTTTTCAACTTCTAAATTTTTTAATCTCTAAGTATACTTAATTTATACATTTTCAAATTCCTAAATTCCCAAATTCCTACATTCTTGAATTCCTAAATTGCTAAATTCCTAAATTCACAAATTCCTAAACTCCCAAACCTAAATTCCCAAATTCCTAAATTCCCAAATTCCCAAATTCCCAAATTCCCAAATTCGTAAATTCCTAAAATTCCAAATTCCAAAATTTCCCAAATATTAAAATACCAACTGTCATTCACTGTATTGAATAATTAATCTTCTTGCAGTTCACATTAATAGGGGCTCCAAAATATCACTAGAACCCTTTCAATTGACCATACATCGTCAATTCTGAAATTCCACATCATGACTGAACTTCCCAATTACACTTTTTACTTTTTATTATCAGCTAATAAAACAGTTCAGTATTTCCTGCAATCATAAACTGATTTTCCTTAAAGAATAAATGAATGTAAAATGTTAAATGTCATAATCCAAATCTAATTTTTAGCAACATCTTAAACGAGAGACCAGATTCCATTGAACTGACATTTACGGGGCCTGGTGTATAAATGTGAAAATAATTATTTCTGTTCCTATAAGGTAGTTACACGATGTATCCATCGTATTCAGCACGTATGTACCTACGTAGCCAGTGCTTAATAAAACTGTCCGTTTACCTCGTCATTACCAAGTCAATTATGTCTACTTTCCTTGCTAGTAGTCTACCATTATTTCGTCAAGTACGGTTCTTTATTGGATCCTATGATGTTTGGTTACTCAGTTACTTCGTGGCTTCGTGTTGTAGGGGATTATATTATCTCTGCAGGAGTCTTAAAGAATTCACCGTTCCTGCCTCATAAGGTCACTGGTACGACCCATAAAATGTTACGTCTATGATGTAGTACAAGCTTTCGTGGAGCACATTCGCTCAAATAATAAAAGCGACATCTTGGATGTACTCCCGATCGCGAACATATGTCCCATTGCAAATGCTTTTCGCATTAACTACAACTCCACGGTTCGCGTAAAACGATATTTCCAATTTTTTTCATTGCTTCCACTTGCACGATTTCTTTCCTGTTAATTATTTCCGTGTAATAACGGTAAATTGTGATATTATAAAATAGAAACTCAATAATTATGCCTATACTCTAACGAGTTATTAGAAGTGTTTGGTTATGTTTTTGTATGAATTGATAATTAGATTCGCGACATTCGTGTTCTTACGGAATTGTTTATTAAAAGTAACAAGTATTTTAAGTAATAAGCAATAAGAATTTTTAAGTGAAATTAATATGAGGTTATAATTGTAGAAGTTTTCAAGTTTTTGAAGTTACAGACTTTTGTATTTATAAATTTCTGAAATTGCAGACTTTGAAGTTAAGATTTTGTCAGAATTAAAAGTTTAGAAATTAAGAAATTTTCAAAAGTATTTACAAATTTTCATGTATACAGATTTACAGATTTACGACCTTACATGTTTTTAAGTTTGCAGATTTACAAACTTCTGTGCGAAATTTATAAATTCAGAATGGGAAATTCTCAAATTTACAAAGTATTAAATTTTGAATATGTCTTATTTAATCCTTTAGGAATTAAAAAGTTTTGAAATTTTGAAATTTACATGTTTCTAAGTTTTTCAAATTTAGAAGTGCTTTATACAAAATTTTTAAGCTTAAAGAATTTCAAGCTTACAAGTTATCAAAATCAGCAGTTTTCAAATTTTTTATTTTAAAGCTTGTGAATTCATAAATATAAAAATTTGAAACTTCAAAACTTGTAAATTTATAAATCTTGCAATATTAGAATTTTAAAGCTTGCAAAGTCATAAATTTTCAAATTTGAAGCATTGAAGCTACTAAATAAAAAATTTTTCAAACATTCCTCTGATTTATAAATTTAGAAGTCGCCCAATTTATGAATATAGAAGTTTTCTAGTTTACAAATATGTAAAATTTTGAATTCGCTTATTTACAAATTTCTAACATCACAAATTCTCAAATTTAGTAATTCTTAAATTTTCATACATTTAAGAGCAATATAAATAACTGTCTAGATATATTGTATAATGCTTCCTTCTGCATCCTCATTAACAGTAATACCAACAGTCTACTATACGTAATAGTGTCTGGCACTAAACCAGCAGCTCCCCACAAATTTTGGGGAAAACTCTGTATGAAAATAATATAACTAAGTTAGGACAAAGGATAATATATAAAAAAGTTCAAAAATGAAAGTATTATTTGTAAAAACACAGACTAGTTATTTACAACATAGATACAGTATATAATGTAATTATTTGAAGAAACGAAAAAGTAGTACATAAAGTATGCGGCCAAATTATTATACTCAAGAGATTTCTTCTTAAGATTATGACAACCGTAAGAAAATTAAATATTTAAATATTATTCCAACACTGAAAAAGGAGTTGCGGTAACTGTAGTTCCCGGATAAAGTTAATTTGTTTCTAAATACGTGCGTAACTTTGAGGAGTCATCGTTTCCTCGTGGTACCAATTTTTTCCCCATTGAAACCGTGAGTTTTACGACATACGTAGGCGATATCGGTCTCAATGCACGGATGGAGGAAAAAAGAAAAGAAGGGAAACCAGCGAGCCGTTGGCATGGAGCAGCTGACGCCCTGAGTTCTTTAATTAAAACTGACCGCCCGCTTTTCTTCCTCGACCAAGCAATAACGAGATTTATTTCATAATACCTCCAAACTCGTTCACCGCGTGGACGGACGTCTGCAATTTCTTAGAAGATAGTTCTTCCTTATTTACGAAAATTTTATCCGGAATAATGTTTCCTTTACTAATTATATACGGCTAACAATGTTAGGATAAAGTTGCTTAATAGAGGTTTCTTAGTAACTTCAGTTATTTTAATGTGTGTATTATGTACATCATACACGTACCAGTTTTCCATCGTTAAATTAGAAGCATGTTCTGTATGCACAAATAAGGAAAAGGTGTTGTATAGGAATGTAGGGTTTTGATGATAAGATTTTAGGTATCTAAGGTTGTAGGTTTGAGGGTCTAATGAACTTGCAATTTGGGAAATTTTGGATTTGGGAATTTGTTGATATGGGAATCTAGGGATTAGATAATCTAAGAATTTGGAGACCCTGAAATTTGGGGATCTAGAGATCTAAGGTTGTAGGAATATAGTAACCTTACAATTTGGGAAACGTGGGATTTGGGAATTTACTGATTTGGGAATCTAGGGATTTGGTGATCTACGAAATTGGTGTCCCAGAAATTTGGGACTCTAAAGATTTCAAAATCTTAGGAATATAGGGACCTTATAATTTGGGAATTTACTGATTTGGGAATCTAAGGATTTGGTGATCTAAGAAATTGGTGTCCTAGAAATTTGGGACTCTAAAGATTTCAAAATCTTAGGAATATAGAGATTTTACAATGCAAAAAAGTCCACATTGTTCCCAAGTGTACTTTACTGACATTCTATTTTGTACAGAAACACTAATGACAATTAAGGGTAGTCGCTTTTATCTGAAGAACAAAGAATAACGTATCTACCAAATTCAATCAAGGTACACGTTCCGAGCAAACAATCGTAAAAACAAGGCATGGACGTGTTGAATGCGGCGGGTTGTACAAGAGGCCAATTAGAGAAAACCCGTGAGATATGTAGAAAATATTGATTTGTATAGTCGCGCGTGCCCGTGGCTAGCTTCGCGTTACAACTTGAACTCGTCGCTAGTGTCCCGACGCGGTAATCATCGGCACTATTCTCAGCTGCACAAAGAAGCTCAACTACTTGCTGTTATAAGCATCTAATTTCTGTATTTGAAATTACGTGATGAGATCAAGAAATAATCTAACAATCTTACTTTACAGTTATCTTTTAATTCTTAATAACATTAATTCGTATTTACAAAAATGTTGAACCAATCACTATCAGGAAACATTTGAACAAATCACTATTATAAACAAATGATCGTTAACATCCCTTCGTAGATGAAAGCAGTATATTTTGCAATTTGTTAAATTTTAAGCAATGTGCTGTTGAACGAGGAAACGTATAACGGTCTTGATTAATGTACTCACAGTTCAAAACTGCATGTGTTATGTGTATTATATTGTCACAGTGTAGATTTATATTATATTATTACACAGTAGTGTTGAGATGCAGTTATATTAATCACAATCGTTGCATATTTCTTTGTTTTCATCAATGGCTCTTCGAAATCAACGACCTATCGCGGTAACTGATCGCGCACAGAACCGAACGGCGATCAGTTAACGCAAACCTTATTGAGTGACGGAAAATGTTCGTTTAAATTTATAAACCAACATTCAAATTTATGATACCTTAAAATTTCATGTAATAAATTTCATTTTTAAATTTTATTCTAAGATATAAGTTTTGTAATTACAATAGTCCAGAAAACTCGAGTTTTATTTACGAAAAATGAATTAATTGTCAATTCTACGGTTTTTGAAATTTTATTTATTTACAAGAAATTTGCCAGAGATAAAAAATAGTGGTTGTTATAAGAAGTTTGAGTTACGGAAAAGAATTTCTTTGTTTCTTGCCGATGAGGTAGAGGCAGATACCAAATTTCAAATTTTCAAGTTCCAAATATACTAAAATTTTTATTTCCAGATTTTTAATGTTTTAATTTTGAATTTTAAACAATTCAAATTTCAAATGTGATAAATTTCAAATACGCCAAATTTCAAATATCATAAACTTCAAATACCCCAAATTTCAAATATCACAAACTTCAAATGTAGTAAATTGCAGGTGTTACAAATTTCAAATATCCTAAATTTCGAATACTCCAAATTCCAAATATAACAAGTTTCAAATATCAAAAACTTCAAATGTCGCAAATTTTATATACCCAAAATTTCAAATATCCTAAAATTTCACAAATCTCCAAACCCTCAAGTTGTCAATGTTAAAAATTTTCAAAATCACATATCCTTAAACTTCCCATATATCCGACTTTTAGAATTTCCAAGTCTCCAACTTCCTTAAATTTCCAAGTGTCTAAAATCTCAGATTTGCAACTTTCTACATTTCTATACCTCTGAATCTCTAAATAACAAAAACTGAAACTATCCGTAACTTTGTCGCACACCTTATCGCTGGCCTTAAACCCCCGTCGACTACGCGACCTACCAATCACTATAAACCGCTTTTCCAATTAATAAAACTACTCTACTATTCACACATTAATTCAGTTCTTGCATATTAAAACTTGATGTTCATACATTCATTTTGAATTTTTGAAATGGTCTCTACAACATTTATCGAGGAAAATAATCAGAAACCTGTTTCAACAAAGTGATACTGTGTTTCCATCGCAAATTGTTCATCTCATACATGATCTCACGTGCAAGAAAGAAAAAAAGAAAGTAAACTATTGTGTACGAAGTTATAGGAGCAAAGAGATGAAAATAATGCAAGCAGCACCTGGCATCCGCTATTAAATTGTACAGAATAAGAAAAAAAATATGATTGGTGGAATAACACCGACACCGAGTGGTCGTGAACGATGCCAGGATTTTTCCTCGATTCGTTTACCATCCGGAATTGCACAAAATCTGTTTACCGGTTCAGTTTACTTACAAGAAGACGTGGTGTTCGAGGCTGTTTCGAGGACGGCCAAGGAATCGATAGTAGTAAGGAGGAAGTACAATAAAACTTATTATACTTAAAGTGTATCTTGTAAAATAATGATAGCACTGCGTTCACGTTCACGCGAATGCGCCATTTATCGGCACTTGCACCACAGATTATCTCAACACCATGGTACAAGGGTGATGGCGCTGGTCAATTATCGTTGCCGCGCAGGAAATTTAATTGATCGTGATAAACGATCAAATTGCTGAGGAGGTGGAACTCGTTGGCCCTGGTATATTGCTATACTTTTTTCACGTCGTGAAGTATAAAATTAATCTAAAGCGTTGCGCTTAGTGTATCAATATCGACACTTATCAGTACATACCCGAGAGTTGAAAATGGTAAATAATTAACTTAATGTGTACTCTTGGAGGAAGACGCATTTTACACATTAAAATTACCGTTACAATATCTGTGTTAAACTTATCTACAAACAGACAGGAATTCGATCAGGTCGATTACTGACATTCGCATCAACTGATCGCTATTATCAGCACCAAAACAATCAAACCAGTGAAAATGATAAAGATATTTAATTTCAATATTTATCATACGTATACTTTTGCTGAAGTAATAGAATACGGTCATTTATTTAACTGCAGTTAACTTTTACAGTTTATACATACGCTTAATGGAGATTGTTATAGCGTTAAAAGAAGTCGTGGTAGTGTTAGCATAATGTATTCCGTTGAACTTGGCTGTACAGCAGTGCTCGGCCCACGCAGAACAATTACAATGTTTTTTCTAAGGTGACTAGAAAAGCAGAAATGAAAGGGGAAACCGAGATGTGATATATAGCAGTTAATTAATCTTGAAAATCATACGATGTCGACGTAACGAATGTGCATGTTGATCAGTGTAAGCGTGACCCCCATATTGGCTTAGGTCCCTCGGCTATCCGAAACGAAAATCGTCACCGGGAACCGTTACGTCAACAAGACACGATTGAACTGATGTGTATCTACTAATAATACATTGGTCATCACATCCGTTATCCTACTTCGCTAGTTTGCATATTTATAATGGCACCTTACGATATGCCGTAAGAATGCTGAACAATTAACACCGTTGATTGGAGTTTTCTAATTTAAACATTACAACGGTTTCTTCAAGAAAGATATTGAAATTTAAGATATTTTATAACTTGTATAGACCTGATGGTGTTGGAATTAACAAGTTAAAATACTAAACAAGCTAATAGCAAGTTAAGATACTTAACGTATAGTGTTAACATGACAAACAAAACTCGCCATTATTTTTTGTATATGAAGTATTAAATATTTATTTTTGCACTTATTTTATGTTACTTTGTCATATTTTATTTTATACTTTTTTATATTTGTCTACTTTAGTCCAATTACCGTATTACGTATAACTGAAACCACTCAAAAAGTCTTAACAGGAGAGCTTCGTGACCTTGGAAACACCAATTTCATTAAAACTTTCTACAGTTACAAATTACGTTAAAAGCAACAATTTTGTGACACCATAGCGCGCAATTGCTCAAACCAAGGAAGAAATTTACGTTTGAAATTCGTATAATTTATAGTTAACTCTGAAGACGGTACGAATTGAAAACTATCTTTTGGATTAATGAAAAAAGATTAGGTTTATTAAACTGAGGGTCGCCAGTTCAATACTCGTCGAATTTGTATAAATTTTTTTTTCATTCTGTGAAAATAAATATTTATGATCTTAATTATTTGTTAATTTTTTTACAATATTCGTTTTTTACTTTAGTGAAAAATTAAATGGAATAAAAACCTGAAATTCGAAAAGAATTTGTGACCCTTGTAGTCAGTTTAAGGTTTCTTCATCAATCTATAATATATTTTCAATATCATGCTATTCGCACACGGTTAAATATAAATTTCAAGAACTATGAACGTAAGATTCTCCTTTATTTTAGAGAATTGCACACTATGGTTTTGCAAAATTGTTACTTTTTATGTATTTTATGATTATACAAAGTTTAGAAGAAATTGGTGTTTCCAAGGTCACGGCTGCCCTTGTAAGCTTCCAGTTCCATTTAATCCACATTTTGACTACTACATTATATCACATCTTGATTCAAACCTTCATGCCTTTATTCTTATCTACCACATAGTAATTGCAATATAAAAATGAATAATTTTGCAAGATGCATTAAATCAAACTTTGACACGTCTAGTAACACTATGTCGACAAATACAAAAAGAAGTTTAACATTTCAGGAAGTCGTATATTCCCTAGAATATGTGGCTGTCAAAATTGAAATGCGCAATATAAACGTGCATTCCGCAAACAAGAAATTTTGCATCGGTCGCTGTAACAAACAAGATCTACAATCTACATCACAAGAAATTTTCACTCGACAGCGGAAGTAACGTAGCGGGACAAAGTTACGACGAGGGCGTAACTTCGCGATCGGCGGTATTGTCATACTCCATAAAAGAATGAGCGGCAACTTTCCAAGCCGGCGCAATCAAACTTTCTCTGTGCAACGATCAGTTCAACTCCATGAAATGTATCGACCATGAGCAAACGTGGAATTCCTTATGTATCTCTCCGTGCAACTCTCAAGACCCGAACGATCGATCATTAAGTACGAATACGAGAAAGCAATTAAATTTTCTTAACACCAACATCAGTAAGCACCTGGAACATACGGGAAGTAAAGCTACGCGTTAACCACACCACAGGTGTTAAAACACTGAAAGTTTTTACTAGAGCGTTTATCCAACGGAATGTAACGATTGATCAGTTTCAGGAAGAGTAAGGATCGGAAACCGCGAAAGAAATTAGCGAAAGCCAAAAACAAGCTGTTTCCTTTACGCTCAGCTGTTCTGCGCGCAGACACGTGCGCGCGTGTTTGGCGGGGGCGACGTTGTCTCACGTGTGCGTGCGTGCACACATGTGTGCCTCGTATACGAGCCACCGTTCTATATACGTGTCGGTCACGCGTGTGTGGCTGTGTACATGCGCGTGTGCTCCCCCGACGTACGTGTGTTCGCACACACGCGTGGCCGCGCGCGCATCTGTCCGTGTGAAGACCCAAACGAAGGGAGGCAAGCCAGTAAGCTCAGGCGCGCCGCAGCGGCGAGAGCAGCCATTTTACTCGAATCCGAGTGGAAAACGTCGCGGTTGACGCGGCCAAAGTAACGCGGCTCGTTCGTGGATTGTTTTTTTATCGCGGTGGTCTGTGAGGTCACGCTTTTCTGGATAACGCGGAGTCCCAGTGGCAGGTTCAGCTGGATACGGTCCTCGCGAGGACACACGGCAGCATCGGGAGTTCTGGTGACAGGAGAACGTAGTTCCGCTGCGTGCACGTGTGCTACGGGGAGACAAGTGAGAGAACCGGTGAGGAAACGTGAGAGGGAGCCAGAGAGCCAGTTACTCTTTCCGTCTTCGTCATCGCTTCGCCCCCAGCTCGTGTCGATTTCCCTCTCTCTTTCTCGCTCTCGTTCTATTTGTGTCTCTCTCTCGCTCCCTCTCTCTGCCTTCCCACGCCTCTCTTACCTGTGTAGGTACACGGAATTGCATCCAGAAGCGTGGCCACGCGAGTGTGGGCGATCGCTACGGCGATAGAAAGAGAGAGAGAGGAAACGAGGGAGCGTAGCACGAGGTGAGGCCATTCGTTCTGCGCAGGACCGTTTAAATTCGCCGCCTGCTTTGCATACCGCGTTTTCGCCAGCCCTACTCCGCCACCATGTCCCTCCCCCCCGCGAACCCCTACCCTCAGACACACACCACCCCTTTCGTTCCTCGATTCCCGCCGATGTCTGCCCGTTTCGCGACCCGCCCTTCGCGATTTTCCGCGACCAACCCCTTCGGACCTTTCCACGGATTTTGATTTCCCGACTTTGCTTATCGCACGATCGTTACTTTCTCCATTTTTAGCAGAAATTCTCTAGTTTTAACAATTTTTTGCAGAAATTTTTATTTACTTTCGATATTTTTAGCAGAAGTTCTTTGACTTTCGCAATTTTTATCAAAAATTACTTTGACAACTTTTAGCGAAAATTTTATAATTTTGAGAATCTTCATCAGAAATTTCGGTTAACTACCGTAATAAAATCGTGTTACTTTACGATGGTTTTCAAAATTCGCGCATCCATAAGTTAGGCCATTAGGGAAAAGTAAAACAGTTTGCTTTTTAAATAGTGTAATGACACTATTACTCAACTATTTAGTCTGAATATGTAGTCTAAACAAAAGCAGGGACGTTGGACATAGAATGACTAGAATGAGTGCAGTCACGCTGGACATAACAGCGCAAAGGGTTAACCATGGGAAATATGTATAAAAGTTCATTGATTTCTATTTTTATTTTAATTTCATTTTTTATCGATTTCAAACTTGATGTACGATGTTCACAGGACGTTCAAACTAATTTCATCTGTATCAAAATTGATATAGTTTTTAAAAACGGATTTCACAGCTGGTAACAATATGATTTATGTTTTGACTGTTCTTGAAGAAAATTTCTTATGTACCAATAATAGTAGACATTGACGAGTTCTCTAAAGACGAATTTACACCTTTTCGCTATGATGATTTGAATAATTGTCGTGGATGTGGACTCATCCAGTGAAGATGAGCTCACTATTAATATTCGTATACATTCAATATCACTTACGGCACATACACTCATAGCAAAATAAATACACTGCCACCGGAATGATCTACACAATTAATCTTCAATTAAACATCAATTAAAAAGATTTCATTTTGTATAGTGAACCTTTCACCTTGCATTGTGAACATTTGAACTTGTATAAACACAACACTTTGTTTGGTGAACATTTCACCTTGCGTGATGAACATTTCTCCTTGTATAATGTACATTTCACATTGTATGGTGAACACTTCATCTTGTAAACATTTCACCTTCTATGAATATTTCACCTTGTATACCGAACATTTCGCCTTATACGGTAAACATTATATCGAATATGATGAATCGTACACCCTAAACATTTCACCTTGTACAGTGAACATTAAACCTTATACGGTGAAAATTTCTTATACTCACTTTAAACAAATAACGGACGAGAGCAATATTTAATTAATCATTCGCGATGATTCAAAGTGAAAAGATGTAAATTCCTAAAATGTAAAAATTGAAATCATGCGAAAATTAGAGAAGGCAGTAAATAACGTAGTCAGGACAATCGTTTCTAGCGAAGTATATAAAATTGCGAATTCTCCGGTGATCTCACAAATTTACTGCGTAGACTGCTAATTATACGTGTATAGTTGTATATGTACAAGATGCTCAAAACTCGCTGGCTGTACTGCAGCGTTAATGCTGTCTCACGTAATGAGCGACTTGGCTCCAACGGACGCATATTTTCTTTTATGATGCCTAAATATAATCTTAACGATGTTCTTATGGCCTAGAACAGTCGTTGCTTCGAGAAATCCGAAATTCTGCGAGGCCTCGATCCACGTTCATCACTTTGATCTAATCCAGTTGCGTCCTAACAAAAATTCCTTAATTTATGTCCCCTATTACGCACATGTCCCGTATGTAAATGTGTTTGTACGTTTGCTTGACCGTGTCTATTGTTATGTGTGTCTTATCTTCTCCGGACGAACAAACTTTTCCGTTAACAGGACTTTAGCGTTCCGTTTTCGTGAGTGAACTACAGAAACGATAATTTGCGGTTTTTGAAAGAGCATGTTTTCAAACGATGTATGTTGTTTTTTTATTTGGATTCGCAATTCACTAATTTATCTGGCCATGTATTAGAACATCTTAACATTGTGTCTTTTTGTTGTTGTACCTTTTTATTTGCGAATAAAATTTATTTCAATTGCCTGACCTGTACAGTGTGTTTATCAGTTTATTTAACCTATCCTCATCTTTGAACATTCCCGTTTACGGACCGTACGTTTTGGTAATATTTTTCCTCCGGCAAGCGGAAGCAAATGGAAGTTTTTAGCGTGACGCACAATTATACGACTCGTGATCACGTTTGAATATTTAATGCGTGTACAATGAAGCAAAATAAGGATTTGCTATTCTCGTCGTGGCCACATGAAAACGTATCACGTACAAGAAACCGGATTCCGTATTAATAATAATCCGAAGAGAAATTAAGTTCACTTTCTGTTTTTCTTCGAACCCGGGGCCTAGACCGAATTATCGTTTTATCCGCGTTTCGCCGGCATTTTCTAGTCATTCCTCTTTTTCCTGCTCCCGTCACGATTAAGGATCGAAGTCACGTACAGCCGAGCCGTCTGTCGATCGCTCAACGATCGTCACGTGTCAGCCGATTTTCCCATAAAACCTGTGGAACGACTTTCGATCGATACCAGCCAACGATTATTATCCGCGTGCTCGGCGATCTTCTGCGGCATCGAGTCTCGATCTTTTCACGATCGCGTTAGATCGTGCTACCTTGCGAACCTGCGATTATTTTCAGTGCTTTAGATCGCGTTACGAAAAACTCATGCTGCTACGTTCGATCGCTGCCTAAGTGTCTTTACCTTTTTTCTAATTTACTGTTAACGCGATTGCTATCGAAGCAGCTGCGAAAAGTTCTGAAAATAAATGCAGTTGTTCAGTAATCTCGATGAACGACGAAAACAATTGTTGCAATTTTCGTGATGTTTAAAAACTGCAAGATGATCATTAACATGGGATACCATGATTATTGCAGCAATATAATTATTACAGAGAACCCTTGAATGGCGGAAGGGATGAACCGGACTCTAAAAATTAAACAGCTAAACGAAAGACTTCGTGTAGATTTCTAAAACAGTATAAAATATAGAAAATAAAAGTAAAAAATATGTGAAATTTAAATTGTTGAAACAGTACAGGGTATCTTATGGCGTAACATTTCAGTGTCAGAAATCTATAGCAACGAAGTTAAGAGCTTGAAGTCAAGAGAAGTTTCAGGTCGACCTAATACGAGTGCGATCGAAGTTAACGATGTGAATTATTTGACCATCAACCAAGGGAACATTAGCTCATGGTTTTAACATCAATTAGCGCGGCGATTGTGTTTCTTTATCGTTCGTCCATTACAGTTCTCCGAACTGTCGCAATTTCGCTGACGAAACAGCTCGTCCACTTTTCTCTTTAATTGTCGTAGGAGCTCCACGAGGAACTTTCCTTTTTTTTTCTCTACTCGTGCCTCGCAGTGACATTTGCGTGTGGACGAACGGGGATACGTTCGCATCGACACGCTAGACGACAATTAACTCGACAAACCGTGCAACCGCCGTCCTCTCACCCTTCCATCATTGTATCGGGTCCCTTTCTTGCAACCAAAGAGGGTGTAAACCCATCATTATTCTGATTATTTTCCATGCTGGCTAATCACAAGCTGTCACTTCTATCATTGTTTCACTGCGTATCATTATTTCTCTTTTCTCTTTTCACCCTGTGTACCTTTCGATAACGTTTTGCTGGCCAACGGTCTTTTTTTAGACACCTCAGTCGATGTGCCGATCATTTGTCGCGAGTCATTTAATCCCACGCCCGCTGCTCTTCGGCATTGGCGAAAGAAACAATTAAAGGGTTGAAAGTTGAAATGGTAGCAATACACGCATTCCAGAGAAACAGTTTCAAGCTTTTATTATATTTTATGTTATACTTGTTATACTTAGACTGCATTTATACATTTAAGAATTTATAAATTTGCAAAATATCAAATCACTAAATTGATTATTTATGAAAGAGTGAGGGAAACTATCACAGGGTTGAAAATTGAAATCGTGGTGCTGCGCGTATGTTTTTCAATGAGAAATTTTCAAGGTTTTATTGTAGTTATTCTGAATTAAAAAATTTACAAAAATTACTAAATTATTAAAGGGCGAGGGAGACCATCCAAGGGGTCGCAAGTTGAGATCGTTGTAATATGCATATGTCTTCCATCGGGATATTTTCAAAGTTTTATTATATTTATATTGTATTTAGATACATTCTGAATTGACAAAATTTATAGATACTGAAATCTACAAATTTATAAATTATTGGAAGGCAAAGAAATCTATTAAGGGTTGCAAGTTGAAGTGGTAGTGATATGTCTCCCATTGAAATATTGTCAATTTTGTATTGTACTTATTGTTACACTTATACATATTATGGATTTACGAATGTACAAATTTCCAAATTATCAAATTTATATACTAAGAAATTATCAAATATAACTTATTAAATGATGAGACACCATTGAAGGGTTGAAGTTAAAATCTTAATGATGTATGTCTTCCAGTGAGAAGCATTCAAGTATTTATTATACCTAATAATAAGGTATTAAAGTACACTGTTACGATTATGAAAGTCTATTTTTATAATTTGTATTTTGCGATATATTTAAAAAATTCGTACTATGATTTAATGTTGTACGAAGTAATGATAAGTAGCTATAATTTTCTCAAATGTAGTTAGGTAACTAAATCCTATTTATCCTCAATTACTCATTACTATTTGAAGCTGAAGGATTTTCTATTCTAGTTCTTTAACTGCAAAAACAACAGGTTAAATTTATATATAAAGCTGTTATTTATAAATTTGTTGACAAATTTATGTTGGATGCAACGGATGTGAATTTTTATGATGTTTTAGTTCATTTTCTGTTTGTTTAAGAGTATTTAAAGCTGAAATGCACAACATGTTTATTTTCTGATTTGCAAGCACTTAATTTTGTGAAGAATATACTGGGTAATAGGAACATTATCAATGTCAGGAAAATGTATCTTTTATTGTTGAGTTTTAAGCGAAAAAAATTATTATAGTTTATTTGTGACTATTCGTAGATTACGAACTAGTAACGAAAATAATTTTCCAAAATAATTTGTTTATAATAATAATTACAAACAAAATATTTTTCCACGATAAAATAAAATGTTTTGCAAGATATATTTTCTTGTATGAAACTTATCTATCATCAACCATTTAAACCATTTACAAAATTAATGTTATAATTTAATAAATAATTTAATATAACAAAAATCAAATAAATGAAAAATAAGCATAAATATTTATTTATATCTGTTATAGCAGCAATTTTAATTAATTAATATTCATTGGCATTCAGCGATAATATCTTCAATTTTCATTTCTTTTTAGAATTTTAAAATATTTACCGCCAATTTTTGTAATAGTGAATTCATGAGGTATAATTGCAAATTTGTTATGTCATTGAACTTCATTAATATTTGTTTATAATAATAAAATTTAAACCAACATAACATATTAGGTCTACCAGAAAATCCCTATTATAATTAAAAGAAAATAATACATTTTCAATATGTTTATTAATATTTATTGAAAAGTATAATTTCCATCGTTACCTCTTGCCAGCGTGATGGCGATTTATAAATTCCATTTCTGTAGAATGATTCATCTTCGAAGACGAAAAAGCAGTAAAATTACCAGTCGAAACTTTCCGGTAGTAAAATATAGAAAAAACATAATTTTTTTTGGTTTTCTGACTTAACGCTAAAACTACCAAACAGACTTGACCGCTTCACAAATTTCTGTTAAATCACAAAATTAGTTAAGACACTTTAGTTGACATCTATGTTAATTTTTATCGAGATAATTAATATTTGTTTAGTTATATATAATCATTTTTTTATTTCTTCTTCTCTTTTCTTTTTAATAAATAACCACTTTCATAATCACCTTCACATTCTTGACCACTTAGTACATTTTGTTTACCTTTCTAAATTAGTTTCTCTATTTAGAATTTTTCCAAATTACTTCCTCTGGTTACAATTAGTCCAAATTCCTCTCTTCATCAAAAATATTCCATTTTCCTCGGTACGAAATATCAAATCACCACGAACAAGGAAGAAAAACACTAATTCCAGCAAAAGAATCGGTGAGAACACAATGTGTGTTTATCGCCCTGTACAAAGCGAGTTTATCGCGTTTACCGGATCGATAACTTTCGTTTTCGGCAACCTCAGAAAAGTTTCTAATAACAGTCGGTTTGCATTTCGAGACATTAGGAGATATCGGTTGGAAGGAAGGAAAGCGATAAAACCGGTGCCAAGATGAGCGATAAGTCTCGGCGCGTAATAAAGGAAAAAGGGGAGCGAACGGTTGCGGGAGAAAGACGAGTATATCGGGCGCGAAGGAGATAGTAAAATATAAAATAGCAAGCGACGTGTACTGGTTAGACTATATGTTCTAATTTTAGGCGATTGCCTTGCTCCCTCACCCGAGGATTATAATTAGATACAAAAATACCCGACCGCCACCCACCCACAGAACCGACAAGTCGGCATGTCGAGCGAAAGCGCGGGTGTGTTCACAGATTTCGGATCCGAAAGCTGCTGAAGCGCCATTCGCGTTGTCGTATTCCTGTTCGTCGTTTTATCTTTTGATCGTTGCAAGCGACCTCGTCTCGAGAATCATCAGGGAAAACGGCGTTTTGCTCTACTTCGTCTTGTCTGATTTATTATTGAAGCAGCAAAGCCCACTGACTAATTGTTAATCAGGAATATTAGATAAGAGAAGACACGTGAATAATTTACCTACAGGAAAACTTTACAGTTTATTGGTACTTATGTGGTTAAACGTAACACTTGGAAACTATTTAATTGATAAATTGTAGATTGGCGGTATTGGATCAATAGATAGATATTTGAAAAGGTAGCTCGGGTTTTGATGGCATGTATCATTTTATAGGGTCCCAGTTAAAAATAATTGTTAATATAGATGAACATTTATATAGGGGTATTTTTATAATAATTAAAGTAAAATTATTTGAGTTGTACTATTTTTTAATTTAAATCACTTTTTGGCCAATTTAAAAATATTATAGTAGTTGTGTTATTAGTATAGAGTGTCTCATTGAAGATTTATATTAAAAAATTGATAATTCTTTAATAAATTTAATATCTCGCATTTGAAATACATGTCAACATCATTTGCAACGAATGATGCTACATATGTGCGTTCATTTTCACTGAAGTAATCAGCATATTATTAAAAAAAATATAATTCACAATTAAAAATAACAGCCTTGTGTTAAATTATATAGTTATTCATTACGAACAGAAAACATAAAAGTTGGATCTATAATAATATTTTTTACGAGATTGATTTAATGTGAAGAATTCATCAGTTAATTTAATGTAATAGAATTCAATATATAAAAATTCCGTAATTTTGAAGACTTGCCAAGATTGCAGTAATAAACTTCCAATGTAGGAAACGTTACAATCAGTTTCGCAGAAACTATCGATTGATTGGTGGAACCTAGTCTAGTTCTTAAGAAGCAACTATGTATGTATCGAGCGGAATGGTGGCTACAAATGTCCGATAGTTATTCACAAGTTGTGTAAATAATTAATTAACATGACTGGAAAGGATTCAAAGTAAGTTGCAGCTGCTATAGGTGTACGGTACGTTCACTCACCCCTCGTAGAGTCTAGTTTAATATGAAACAGCGAGGCTCGTTTAGGAAAGCAGAGGGGGTAGCCACCCCTAATGCAGGGGAGGTAATTATTTTTACGAACCAATCGATACTTCGATGAACGAGTCAGTTCTTCGTCGAAGGAAAAAAGCACGTTAAGCTCCTTTCATCGAGTCGATTACGTTCCCAAGCGAAAATACTATTTTATTCTTCCGGAAAATTAAATTTTTATCGAATTAATGCGATTAAATTATTGATATTAATACAAAATGATTTTCTTCTTTATACAAAACTATTTTCTTCCTTACGTCAATACAAAATGAATTTCTTCTGGTTATATGCAATTTCGTACTATGCAATTGTTTTATTAGATGATCAAGATGATAGGATGTTTACAGAATCACCTTTTGTTCATACAAATTATGATCAGACATCTAAATGTCAACTTATGTACCATCGTTACGTCTTTAAATACGCTGTCTATTAAACTTTTACGACTACAGATATTTTTGTCGTGATTTAGTATACAATTGTCCCTATTCACATAAAGTTAAAATTAGTACAAGAGTATCGTAATGTCGAATGATTCATGTAATTTTCAAATTAATTTGTACTGAATATACACGTTTATGCTTGCGACAATTCGAACAAGCGGAATTATTAGTAACACCAATAATTACCAATTATTTTTAAATGCCAAGAAACCACAGTTAATTTCGGTACGTGAGCTCATGCTCTCCCACGCTGGCGATTCGGATGCATGCACAATGGTTAAATACGTGCCGGTCGGCTGATCTTGCAGATACCATTTAGATAATGCTTTATAATTTATGAAAATCGTGTTCTTTTTTAGCACAATATGGTCATTCTCACATCATACTTTATTTCATACTGATCATTTTCAGTGTCATACTTCAACCATCACTCTTCCCCTTTTTTAATAGTATTGCAAGTTTTTAGTAAAAGCTGTTAAGTTGGCAGACAAATCAAGAAGCGTCTGGTAAATTGACACACATATTGATGGAGTTCTCGTTGCTCACAGCTGCCAACTTGACGTGCATAGTATAAACTATAAACATTTATTGTACTGTTTTTTTACCTAAATTTCGTTGCATATTTTGCTCTACATTCTTGGAAAAATCTTTCCTATGTTACATGAATAGGAATTATGAATTAATAAACTCTGAATAGAAGATTCTGATTTGAATCTAAATTACAGTAACGATCTAACTACTGTATTCAGATTTAATATTTTTAATATTATTGAATTTACTCCATATTGATATCTGAATACTAAGTAACATTTTCCACATTGCTGAATTTATTCAGTATTCACATCTGAATTCAGTAACGTCAAAAATATGAAATTACATATAAGCTCGAATTGACATTTGTAGCTAATGTTAATGTTACTAACGCTCCATTATTTTACTATTATCGAAGAAACAGAATGTGCACAGGGACGAGAAACATTTCTTCAAGAAATGTTACACTAGTGGTCAATTTATTACAAAATGAGGGTAACATTTATGTACCAAAGATTCGTGGATCCGTTCAAAAACTGTCGTAGATACGCACTTTAAGTTTGCTACAATACAGAGTTGGACGGTCCCACAGAGCTGGCTGATTGTCGGTTAAAAGATCAGCGAACTGTGACAGGGACGTTTCTCTCTGGCGGGCGCACACGCGTACCGGTGACACACGAGGACGAAGAAACAGAAGTAGATACACGAGGAGGTCAGAGGGGTAGGAGGTGTACCCTGAGGAATCATGGTCTCTAATTTTTACGGTGTAGCCACATACGCACGTTCTTGTGTCCCCGTATTTACAAGTACAAGTAGCCGGTCATTAAATCCGATAATTAATCACAATCGTCTCTATTAACGGGGAAGGCTTAATTGCTGTTATCCACGCCGTACTCCGCTAGCAAAGGGGTGGTGTAAGAGAAGGAGAAGGCGGAGGTGGGACCAGCCCAGGATGTGACTGAAGAATGGGTCCGTCGATCGTTCACCCGTCTTTCCTTCTCCTCGTGACAGATAGCTGTCTTTCGTTAACTTCTGTGCGAACGGCACAATTTTATGGTTTAGGATATAACGCCCCAAGTAAAATCCTGATATATTTTTCCCACGGGTTTCTTTAATTTCATAGATTAATCTTTCTTAGATCTTTAAGGTTAGGTTAGATCTCTCAGGTTAGGCTAATGTTCCACGTTAATCTTCCAGCCTGTAACGTCTAATTATATTTGATTTTCCAATATTAAATGTAAGTGCTTGTATATTTTGAATTCACCTTCCAAACATAATCTAGTAGTTCCGCGATTAGTCACATTACCAAGTCCTTACCGCAAAAGTTGCACTTTGATAAAAGATCATTGACAGAAAGTTCTCTAATTCTGAAAGAAAAATTAAAAAATAAATAACATCTTATACGTAGACAGAACTCCAAGTGAAAACAGTCTGAGAATCTTAGAAGTTCCGAAAGAAATTGTGAGGTAGAAAGTTCACGCAGCATATGGTAGCTGCGACGTTTCGTGCGTTAACGCAGAAAATATAATGGCACGATACAAAAGCCGTTGCGATACAGTTTCACGCGTGGAAGCTACTTTCTATGTTTACGTCCGCGTAACGTTGACGAGGTAACGTCGAAGTTGCACGTTTCGAAAGGAATATGGCTACCACGGCCAGAGCATATAGCCACATACACACGTACGTATTTCCAGACGTTGGTGGAACCAGCACAAATACTTGGCAAACTCGTACACCGACAGCAATGCCTCGTACCCGGCCATCTACTTACTTTAGTGGTCAGCGCGGAAGAAAAGAATTAGCTAGACGGGGGCGCGTCTCATCTAGGTCACCCACACCATTTTACCCAGCACGGCCGACACTTACGTATCACACATACGCTGTACACATACTCGAGGAGCCTCATTACGGTGCCACGGTGGCGAGGGGGTGTGCAGCAAAAGAGGCGAGCGTTAATTAAGAACAGACTCGCCACCCTCTAAGTAAGGAGCACTGACCAACCCTCTCCCTTCTTCCTCACCAGCTTACTTCCTTCCTTCGGTACCTTGCACTTCTCCGTTGCTTCATGGACGCTCGTACTGTGCTCTCACACCCTTTCCAGCTTCATTCTGAAAGAGGAAAAGCCGAGGATTGTATAAGAAGACGGAAAATGAGAGAAATACAGGAAGCGTGTAAAGAAATCGAAGGTGGACGGGGTATGCTAGGATTAAAAATGTCATATACCAAAGAGCGTGAAAGGAATTAGTAAGATAGTGTAATATATTATATTTGTCCGATCTAAAATTATCCGTTCAGAAATGTAATATACTAGTTCCTTCAAAAATACATTGTATACAATTTTCTTATTTATTTTAACATTCTGAACATTTTAATCCTTGTATCCATAATCGAACTCTCTAGAATTATAACTGCAATTTCCTTTAACATTTGTCATATCCCTTAACAGGTACCTGATATACACCCTTAAGTATCTCTTAAAAATAATAGTAGTTTAACCTTGAGTCAACATACTCTTTAAACGAAAATTAATAAAGGCAATATCTGTCTTATCTTGTGATGTAACAATTATTTTCTTGACATAATTGTTTAAATGATCACTCAAATATTAACAGATTCCTGAACGTCAATATGAAAGTGTGATTATTGATAGTTCCTAAGTACCATATTAATAATACCAGGATACCGCCATTTTGCGAATATCATTTGTCATAAACTCATTTGTTCTGCAACGATGAGAAAAGATTCGAATGTCGCACCTTCGTCAGCTTTCGAATCACGATGGAACATAGTGGAACGATGATCAGTCGATCTCATCGTGACGACACAGAGGCACACATGTTGCGAATGTCGCACAATAACAGCTCCTCTTAAGCCAAAAAAAAGTCACCCAACTGTTCATCCCCTTCTGAGCGTTATAAGCTCTCGCGACCAGGGGTGAGCCTGATTGTTTCCAACAGGTTTGCCATCTTTTGTTTCAGTCCGTTCTCATGCGCGGCAGAACTGGTCATTGCTCGAACCCTAAAAACGGTTGAACAATGACCTTCGTGGCCGTTACATTGCATTGCAATAACGACCCCTATTTCCCAGAGTACCGAGAGAGTAATTTCGATAGGATGGGAATTCATTTCAAGCTGTCAACGGCGTTTAATCGTCGATTCCGAACGTTTCATGGGTTCTTGTGTCATTGTTCAAACTTACGCGGGAAGCATACGAATGGGGATACATTAAGCGTGTAATGCAGCATTATAGGCTTTCCAGCCGTAAATAGATTTTTCTTCTTCCGTTCAATTTTTTATTATTTAATAAGTTTGATTTATCATTAGCAAACCTGTTTTCAAAGTTTTTAATTTCTGGATTTGTTTGAAATTTCTGAAATTGTAATTTTGAAAATTTATTTTGTAAAATATTACATTAAGCTTATCTACTGTTTGAAAGACCAGGATAAAAAACATGTTTTTTTCTTATAATGTATATGAGGTATTAGGTATTACTATCACCAACTGAATTCTTTGTTTTTCAAAAACAAGAATGCAAATTTCTTTGAAAACAACAATCTTTTATAACAACTTGCTCTTACAAGTATTTGTAGTTTTAAGTATTGTAGTTTTAAAACATATTCATCTAACATTAAGATATTATTACAAACTAAATTTACAAACTAATAATTAATATTAACATATGTAGCAAAAAATAAGCAATGTGCGTTGCGTTAATGCCTCTTTAAAAGAAAAATAAATAATTTCATTGCGATGTAAAGAACTTCTAAAATAATGTTGGAAATAACATTTTTTCTTACGAGAAAAAATGCTTGAGGTGATGAAGTAATATGTGAAGTTCCTAATAAGAATTACAAATTATTTATTAGCATAAATGAACACACGTAAATTAATTAATTTTTTGTAATATGAAGGTTCACAGAGGGAAAAAAAGTAGAAAAAGTAGTGAAGGCTTACAGTGAATGCTTATATAATTGTTCATGAATGTCACTTATACATTGTGATGGACAGTTAGTTCTCCTGTATTTATTTACATAGAAATCAATGGAAATGATGTTCACTGCTGTCTGATAATCGAGTTGACTTAAACGATGTACTTACATCATAAAGATTGATTCATATGTATGACATAAAATTTATGCAGAATAAGAAATAAGTGATTTGTTAGCGCATTTACTGTGGTAATCTTTTTGGACTTCCTTATTTGGCGACACAGGACAAGTACAGTATAATGTTTAGCTAAATATATTCGAGAGAAGATTGAAATATTTATTTATTCATCTGATAAATATTGGAAGCTTATAAATAAATGAACTCTGCAGAATGTTTCCATATATTGTGTTGAGATCATTCACTTGATTGGGTACTTGATTAATTCCTTTCTGGAGGAAAACAATAGAAAAGTGATGTAAATAGTGATGTAATACGTAAGCTCACATATAGTAATTGTTATGTAGTAGATGCAAAAGGATTATACTTCTGTCAAGACTCGAAATTTGAGAATTTTGGAATTTGGAAATTTGGTAATTTGAGAATTTGAGAATTTGAGAATTTGGGAATTTGGAGATTTAAGAAATTGGAAATTTGGGAATTTGAGAATTCGGAAATTTGAGAATTTGGGAATTTGAGAATTTGGAGATTTAAGAATTTGGAAATTTGGGAATTTGGGAATTTGGGAATTTGGGAACTTGGAAATTTTGAGATTTGGGAATTCAGAATTTTTTAATTTTTGTTGTGAAGTTTTGGAGATCTGGAATTTTATACTTTCATAGTTTTATAATTTAGGAGTTTTCGAGTTTTCAAGTTTTAGAGTTTTAGAGTTTTAGAGTTTTAGAGTTTTAGAGTTTTAGAGTTTTAGAGTTTTAGAGTTTTAGAGTCTTAAAGTTTTAGAGTTTTAGAGTTTTAGAGTTTTAGAGTTTTAGAGTTTTAGAGTTTTAGAGTTTTAGAGTTTTAGAGTTTTAGAGTCTTAAAGTTTTAGAGTTTTAGAGTTTTAGAGATTTAGAGGTTTTGAGTTTTAGAATTTTAGAATCTTAGAGTTCTACAGTTTTGAATTTGGGGTTTTAAAAACTAGGAAGTTTTTAAATTTAATAATTTGGAAGTTTAAAAATCATGAATTCGGATACTTCAAGTACCAAAGTACTTATGAATTACATTTGAATGAACCCCTTCATGAAATCCTATTAACATGTTTTTATTAAACTTTTATTAATATACTAAAATACTTTTAATAGTATTGTTAAATACTTTTACTACTATTATTCCCTTCAAATATCTCAGTATTAAATTATTTTGTAAGCTTGTTCTTCACAGTACGGTATCGATCCTACGGAGTTGATTAAATTTACAATGTCTCCACATTGTAAATTTCAAAGTTAAAGATTTCTACATTTCCAAATTCTTAAATTTCCAATTTCCAATCATTTTAAATTTGAAATGTACAATTTTTATATCCGAAAATTTAGAGGCTTGAAATTCAAAGATTTCTACACTTTCAAATTCTCAAATTTGCAATTTAAAAACATTGTAAATTTAGTAGATATGAAATTTAAAACTGAAACAATTGAAAATATGTATATTTCTGTAATTATGTGTCTAAATTTTCAACTTTTCAACTTTGCGAATTTCAAAATTAGAAAATTTGTAAATCTGCAAATGAAAAAATGTCTAAACTTGATATTTAAATTTCAAGATCTGAAATTTGATATTTCTAAATTCTTAGATTTAAAATTTCATATCCCTAAATTTCAAGATTTGAAATTTGATATCTTTAAATTTTTAGATTTCAAATTTAGCATCCTTGAATTTCTAAATTTCATATATCTAATTTTTTAGATTTCAAATTTCATATCCCTAAATTTCCGGATTTGAAAATCCACTTACTAAAAACCTACCCCTAACAAATTCCAAAACTGAAATTTAATATCCTCACATTCAAGACTCGAAAATCTACCTCTATTGCATTTCTTCGGGTTTCAAGGTTTCGACATTACTAGAAACCCACCCGTAACAAATCCAGAAATTAAACAGCCACCTCACTGACATGCTGATCTTTGGGCATAGAGAGGCATCTTTCAACCCTGTCGCTGAAGACAAGGAGAATAGAACGACGAAACGAAGGCAACTCCCTTCTTACAAGGCCACGTTCAGGCAGATAAGAAAGGCCACCAGGAGGAAATCAAAGAGTAAAAGGGATGGGATGAGACTTGGCAATCCGAATGAACGAACTACACCGCATACAGGGTCTTAGCAGGACTTAACGAATATTGCCGTCGATATCCAGAAGCCCCCTATACGACGCTTCTCATCCCGCCATCGAACTTTCTTTTGTCCCTTCCCTGAAACGCGTTACCGAGGTTCACTGATCGATTCCAAGGTTGCTCAAGTTAATTTAACGTGCACGTTAATTTGCTACCCTGAATTTCGTATTCGAGGTAATTCTGTTCGCTTGCTGATTCAATATCACGGTTTTTATGCCCATTCACGTTTAACTCGTCTAAAACGTTTGGGAGATACGTAACGAGTAATTTCAGCTAAAGAGATCAAAAGGTGCAACGAAATAAGTAAGAAGTACTTGATACAGGCTCATCAATCAACCTTAATGAAAGTGAATATTTCAAATCAGATTGTTCCACACAGAACATGTACCTGTGCTGCAACATTGGATTTGCGAAGGTAAAGGCTGGAGATAGGTTGGTCACAAAGTAGAATAGCGTTTTATTTGTATTTTAGTTCGACGAATTTAAATTGTTTTATTAAGGTAGATATGTAGTCGGTTGGTAGTTTATTTGCGTAGTATATTAAGTTGTGTTATTAATTTTTATAATGGTTTTCTTTTTTTATGACTTATGGTTAGCTACTATTTGTGTGGATACATCGAGATGGATACATCAGTATACGTGCATATATTATTGGTATTTCAAGGTTCTTAAGATTAACATACATGGTTGAGAGTACAGTAAGAATTGATAATGTTCATATCTGAAAATTCAAAAATTTTCAAATTTTAAATTACTATATTCTTAAATTCACAAGTTAGCAAATCACAATTCCCAATATTCCTAAATTTTCAAATTCACAAATCAGTGAGATGTTATATTTCATTATTTA
Source organism: Megachile ligniseca (assembly GCA_945859555.1). Classification (NCBI taxonomy): domain Eukaryota; kingdom Metazoa; phylum Arthropoda; class Insecta; order Hymenoptera; family Megachilidae; genus Megachile; species Megachile ligniseca. The sequence continues at coordinate 8,093,881 of OX243792.1, forward strand.
AAATTTATTAGTACTCAAATTTTCGAGACTACAAAGTCAAAAATTTTACAAATCCAAAAATTTTGCAGTTTTCAAATTTTTAAACTTTCAAACCATCACATTTTTTAATTTCAATATTTCCAAATGCTTGAATAATTAAATATCCTGATACCAAATTTCTAAATTAGCATATTTTCTAAATTTGGAAATTCCAAAAATTGCAAAATTTCCAATTCATAAATATTCAAGTCCAGATAATTTCAGACTCCAAAATTCCATAATCTAGAATTTTTCCAAATCCCAAAATTTTTAATTACTATATTTCTATAAATCAAATTCATAAACTATCAAATCACACAATTTCCAAATACACAAATGTTTGAATTCCCAAATTCTCAATTTCCTATTTTACGAAATTTCACACATTCTCAAAATTTTTAAGTTTTCAAATTTTCAAATCCTCAAATTCCCCAATTCTCAAATTCTCAAATCCGCAGTCTCAAATTCTGAAATTACCAAATTTTCAAATTCCCAAATTCCCAAATTCTGTAATTTTCAATTTCTCAAGCCCTAAAATATCAAATTTTATGATTCAAAAATTCAAAAATTCCCAAATTCTGTAATTTCCAATTTCTGAAGCCCTAAATTATGAAATTCAATAATTCCAAAATTCAAAACCAAAAATTCTAAAATTCCAAAATTCCAAAATTCTGTAATTTCCAATTTCTTAGGGCCTAAATTATAAAATTCCATAATGCTCAAATTTCAAATCCCAATTTTCCTAAATTCCCAATTTCCCAAATTTCTAAATTATAAATTTATCCAATACTCAAATTCCAAAATTCTCAAACTCCCTAATTCTCATATTCTCAAATAATCAAATCCTCCAATACTTATATTCTCAAATTCCCAAATCATCCGCTACATATCAAGTTCTCCAATTCTCAAGATCTCAAACACTCAAACTCTAAAAATCTCAAATTTCTAAATTTTAAATTTCACAAATTTCAAACTTGTCCATCATCGTACATTGTCACAACAATATTGTCAGTACTTCAGTACCCATCAAGCATCCTGAATTATTGGTAATCAATATCGATCATCCGAGGATCCCGTTACAATCTTCAAAGAACCGACGAAAGTGAAGTCAAGAATTACGATTTTGCCTATGCCTTCACGTCGAATAATGTTGATATAAATTCCTGAATCGCTGAAATTGAACTTCTGATTACTTTCTGTATTCTCTGGTTATTCGAATTGGTCATGCCCGATGATTAATGTCCTAAGATTACAAATAAATTGCTGAAATGTATGAGGCTTAAACAAAAGGAAGTAAAAAATTCATAAAAAAAAGGCGGGGAACGCAGACTCGAGGAGGATTACATCGAATTACTGGGAATGAGGACAATAAAACATCTCAGTTTCGTGTTGAACAGAAACGAAGGCTATCAGTTACTTCGTTACGCCACTGTTTTCTCCTGCATACGGCAGACGAAGACATTCCAAGTGAGAAAGTTGAAAGGAGTTGGACGACAAGGCAGATAAATTAGTGCTAGTAATGAAGACTGAGTCCGATGTCTGATTAAACAAACACAGGGAAACACAAATAAGTAAGAGAGACGGGAGCGGGAAACGAGAAACGTTAAAAAGAGAAAAACGGAAATAAGGAAAAGAGTGAGGTAACTAAATAGAAAGGGAAGAAAGATAGAAAACGAGCGGAGGAAGAAGAATCTGTAAGCCTTTAAACGTTAAACTTTTATTTTACCTCTAATTAACTAAAGTAGCTTAGTAATTTAGTATACTCGGCTGCAACGAACATTTCTTTCCGATACGGATATATAAGTAAGCTTTACAATTTTTTCATTTAGAAATTTTTATATTTTGGAGTCCTAAATGTATCGGTTCGAATTTCCGAATTTTTGATCTTTTGAATTTTCGCATTTTCGAATTTTCGAATTTCCAAGTTACGAATTTTTGAATTTTCAAATTTCCAAGTTTCGAAATTGCCAAATTTTCAAGTTTCGAAATTACAAAATTATCAAATTTCCAAATTTCTAAATTTTTAAATAGCTAACTTTCCATCAGTGCATTACGAAATTTCTTAAATTTGTAAGCATTCAAAGCGTCAATTTAAAAAATTTTCCAAGTTACCAATCTTCTAACCCTCAGAATCCTTAAATGTGTGAAATAGCTAACTTCTATATTCCTAAATTTTTTGGTTTTCAAATTTTCGAAACCACAAATTGTTGAGCCCTTAATCTCAATGTCCCCAAGTACCAATGTACCGAAATTCCAAAGTACCATAATGTCAAAGTCACCAAATCCCAATGTCCCTAAATATTGCAATTCCTAAGTTCTAAAGTTTCCATACCTCAATGTTCATAAATCCTGTAATTTCTAAATCTTGAAGTCCTCTGATACCAATGTCTCTAAATTCCAAAGTTTCAAAATTCCATTCTCCATCAACCCCAAAATCTTCAAAATTCAAAGTCCCTAGATCCCAAAGGCTCTAAGTTCCAAAATCCCCAAGTCCCAAAACCTCCAAATCCCGTATTCCTCAAATCTCGAAGTCTCCAAATCGCAAATTTCTCAAATTTCAATGTTCCCAAACCCCATACGCCCCACATATCAAAGTCTGCAAATCCACACACCCGCAAACCTCAATGTTCCCAAATCTCAATATCCCCACATCCCGTACACCTTTAATCTCGAAATTTCCAAATTGCGAATTTCTCAAATTTCAATGTTCGCAAATCCCATACTCCCCAAATCCCAGAATCACCAAATCCAAAAGCTCCCAAATCCCGTATCCCTCGAATCCCATAATTTCTATATTGCAAAGTCTCTAAATTTCAGTGTCTCCAAATCCCATAGTCCTCAAATTCCAAAGTTTCCAAATCCAAGAACCCTCAAATTTCAATACTCCCAAATCCCACAATCTCCAAATCATAAAGTCTCTAAATTTCAATGTTTCCATATCCCAATGTCAAACCCCAAAATCCCAAAATCTTCAAATCTCAAGATCTCCAAATCCCAATACCTCCAAATCATTAACACATCCCCAAATCGTCAAATACCAAAAAGTCCCCAAAGATGAACGATCAGAAACCAATTGCTCATTGATCAACATACTATCCATAGGAATATCAGATTTGCTCCCGACTGTACGTTTAAATACATTGCTGTTTATTCTCCTCTTTTTTTATCCATCTCTCGCACCTTTTCTCATTTATCTTGTTTTTTAGCCTATTCTCGTATCCACGTACCGGTGTTCATTCCCGGAGACGAGCCCATCGTGGCTTCGTAGAATGTTCGTTGTTTCATTTTCGTCGCACGTCCTCAAAATGAAAATGTATGAGCGCGTATAATACATAGAGAATAGTTTTGACCGGGCCGGTTAGCGGAGCATGAATCTCATCGAGTCACTCAAGGCTGAAGCTCTCGAAATTACGCGGGATGAATTAAAAATAGCGGTCACTAAATCGTGAAAACAAAATTCACCTGGATTTATGGCCGCTTTTTGAGATTTCCAGTCACGAGCTATTAGTCGTAGCCGTTTGCGAAAAATACCGAAAATAATCAGCGGACGTATAGCTCGTTCGCTGACTGCTAACAGGTTTAGCTGTACAATTTTTGTTCTTTTCGAAAAACTGAAATTTGATCAAACGGAAATATCGTGAATTCGGACTATTAAAAGATCGCTACGAATTTCTTGTTGGGGTCACGATTCGAGGTACACCAATACCATTTCCAATACAAAAATAACGAGCGGCATAACATTTAAATGATGAAAAACTTTTGTTGCAAAATAGCAACAAGAGAAATGTTATCGAAATTCTATATTATTAAAACGGAGTTAACATAATGAAGTGATACCCAATATCTGGAACAACAGAAAGTATTTTACGTGACTACTCATAGTAGACTTGTTTAGTAATTAATTTCAAAATGGACAATGTTTCAATTCTTAAATTTCTAAGTACCAAATATCAAACCCCCCAAAAAATTATCCTTTCGACTCTGCAACTGTGTATCTACATAACTCTTACATAACTGTAGGGGTTAAATAAGGATCGTTTAAAAGGGGTTAAATAAAAACCCTGTAGTGGTTAAATAAAAATGATAGTACTATTTAAATATATTTCATTTGATCAACATGACTGTTATGAAACTTATCACTAGCACATATCCTCGTAAACATTTCTAATTCTTTCAATAAAAAGAAATGACAGTAATGGAAAGTATGCGAACGGTAAAACTTAGAAATTAAAAATGACGTTGAAAATAACCGAACGAAGAAATTAAGAAATAAATAACTGAATGATTCTTTATCATGATGAAAATGAACACAGAATTCAAGAAAACTAACAAACTATGTAACTTGAAGTAAACTTGTAAACGGCCATTTTGATCGCTTTGATCAGTGTTACACCTTATTCTTAAAATTTCGTAGAAGCAGGGAAAATGTAGTAAAAAAAGGAGAGAGCACCAGGTGGTCATTGAAGGATGTTCGCCGTTGAACAATACCGCAGTGACCGCGAGTCAATTTATTTATAATACTTGTTTTTTTTAACTGCCCGGTTGAGAAGAATTAGCGTCTGCGGATACTGCGCAGTGAAGTCGATCCAGGACGATGAGAACGGCGTTAGGTGAAAAAATAAGCGGACGATAATAATTATTATCAAGCCAAGCCAGATCATGGCTGCGCCGGAGGTGGAGAAAAAAGATACGAATCCATGACGCTGGGCTGCCAGGCAAGGACGTTCAAGTTTAAACGAAAATAAAAATTCCTTCACCGATACTAATTATAGAATACGCTCATCGAGTAACTGCCGCTTGAATTATATCGATACATGTACGCCAACGAATTATACCGGGTGTTTAAACCACATTCTTTGGACACTTCCAAAAAAATTGACTTGATCAAGTTTAAATATGGCGGTGGGTGGAAAAATTACTATACGGGATAGAATACATAAAATTATCAAATTTAGAAGTTAGAAATTTATAGATTCATGAATTTAGAAATTTTTAAGTTTAGAACTTGTGAATTCAAATTTTGAGCTTGTAAATTCGTAAATTTTCGAATTTGGATCTGTAAATCTTCGAAGTTCAGAAATATTCAAATTTAGAATTTTAAAGCTTGCAAATATATAAATTTTTTAATTTTAAACTTTGAAACTTGCAAGTTGAGAAATTTTCAAATTCAGAGGTTTAAAGCTTGCAGTTTCAAAGGCTTCTTAGTTTAGAACTTAAAAACTTGCAAATTCAGAAATGCTCAAGTGTGAAACTTTGAAATTTTAATTTCAAATAGGCATGTTTAAAAATGGACAAAATTGCAAATTTTTTAATTTCTCAAATCCATAAAATTCTAAGTTGTCAATATTGCAAATGTGCAAACTTGTAATCTTCCCAAGTTCTTAAATTTCTAAGTCTCCAAAGACATACATTTGCAAATTTCTAAATCTCAAAATTTTCAAAATCAAAATTTCTAATTTCTTCAATTCTAAAATTCCCAAATTTTTAAACGTACAAATTCTGAAACTCCACAAATTTTTAAACATACAAATTTCTCAATGCAGTTTTTGAAGTCATGTTACAAATGAGACACTTTGTATTATACATGAATTTAATTAAATTAATAAAATTCTATATTAACATTAAAATTCTTTTACCTAATCTAATAATTTATTTATCATATAACTAGACTTTCATATCTTTTAAACTTCATTATAAAATAATAATATAAGAAAAATATAAGGTGTTTCTTTAAATTAAGTACACATATGATTAAAAATAAATCAGTTTTGATTTGCATGAAGTTTAACCAGTTAATTGTAGAATTTAGATGAGAAGTGCATCTTGGGGTGCGAGTATACACTTCGAACGCAGGACATATTCTCCTATTACAAATATTACAAACAAGGTTTTTACAGATTTTATAGTTTTTATCATTGAAATCAAACAGTAACGAGTATACTCGACGAACGCAGGATTACAATTATTGCAAACAAGATTTTTATAGCAAATGATAATTTTCATTTCCCACAACGAGTATACACAGCACCGAAATTTATTGGAGTGACGTGAATATACGTCGAATGCAATTAACTGGTCAAAAATTGCATAAACACGTAATCAAATTCGTAATTCAGTACACAGGAATCTGGTACTCTTATCCTACAATAGTTGCGAAATGCCATTTTCTTATAGAGCGTGATACGAAGAATTACAAGATTTAAGGTCTTGAAGAAATAATAATGATAAATGAAGGTATGATGGATGATTGGTCAGCATTTATATTCTATTTGATCAGAATGGGTCTGGTCGTACCTACATGTACGGCCATACCGTTGAAAGGGTTAATAATGATGATACGTTATACTCTTTCGAAGCTCCACAGGTTATTTACGATTTATTCGATTTACATCGATAGGTGACGTCATCAGTTACAAATAATTTGTTACATGTTCTGAATTCACTAAGTTTTTACGTAATTGTCATGTTTGTCCATTACAAGATAATAATAAATTAGTTAAATTGAGTTACTTGATGTTACACTGATGTGAACAATACACTAGTAATTTTTATAAAATTCACAAAATAATGTGTCTTTTATAGAAATCACAAAATCATATAATTTTAATAAGAATTACGAAATAATGTAATTGTAATAAATTTCACAAAGTAACATGATTTTGATAAAATTCACGAAATAACATGATTGTAACAAAATTCATGAAACAATGTAATTTTGATAAAATTCACAGAGTAACATAATTTTTACGAAATTCACGAAATACTGTAATTTTAATCAAATTTATAAAGTGTGATTTCTATTTGTTTTAGATCTGCGTCGAAAATGTGACATCGATAGAAATACGAAGGATGAAGACCGTTGTACAAATTCCAGAACGGTGAGTCAGTGATTAATTAATGGTACCGTTCTTTGTTCGAGCCAGCAATTATTTAACTTGACAATCGAAGTAATTATCCATCGTAGCGACACACCTTTTCAGGTATGTACATAGGTTGACTTATCTTTCCCCGAGAATAGGTGTAGGCCGTGTTGTGCTACTAAAGCGTTCACGTACATGTTGTACGGTAATCGATGCAATTTTGCATCGTTGACAACCAACTAATGTTGCAAGTTTAAGCTTCGCACAAAAGATAAATCTGGTATAAAGATGACATTAAAACTGACGAGATAAAACATAAATACATAGAATCACTTTCTATTCGACAGGTCGGTGCTGATTTCAATGAAGTGATTTTATTAGAAAATTAAATTTGCCTTCAATTTGAGAGTAAAGATTTAGAGATTAAAATAATAGCTACAGTTAGAATTATTAGACAATATAATGAAAGCATTTCTGAAAGTATTTTTAAATTAGTTTTTTTATCGTACAATAAAATCTCCGTTAATTGAATTAATATGAAGATACATATGAATGTTCAAATATAGAAATCAAGATAATAAAATCATCGTATCTTCAAATACTACTTCTAATGTACTTCCCATCGTACCTTCAAATGTATTTCAAAATGTTACTATATCTCCAAATATTACTGCAATTGCATCTTCAAATGTACCTCCAAACATACTTCCAAATGACCGACTAAAAAATTCACCACTAAATGTACCACCAAATGTACATCAAAATGCAAACACTTCTCTACTGTTCCTATTACACGTCAAATATAATTTTGAACACAATTATCTTGTTAAAATAACCTTTTCAAAATTCCGGCTGTGTTCAAACGTTACTATTTAAATTTAAACGAAATTGCGTCGTGAAGTGTGTTAGCGACAGTCACCCAAAGTGGTCGACACGAAAGAATTCGCAAACAAGCAGGACGCAACGATCTCAGGGAATAATCGATAGAATTCGTAATAGCGATCGAAGGAGGGTCGGTGAGAATAAAAAAAGGCTGGTCCTCACCGAAGAGGAAGGCGCATATCGAAGGAGGGCCCTTCAGCGCGTTGTAGCCCGGAGCGACGCGGAATCACTCAGAGCAGCGCCGGCCGTTACTTCATTTTTGCGGAGCGTTTACAACGTCCTGTCCACTCGCGTGGCATCGTTGCTGGCATTTCGATGCATAATAAACGAGCGGTTTAGCCCTGCACCGTGGCTCACACCTCTGGCCCCTTCTTTCTACGAGTTACAGGGGGATGTGCACCCCCTCCAGCCTCTCAGTCGGCCACGACTGTCTCTTTCGTTTTGTTACGGTAAACAGGCTACGCTGTCTCGCTTTTGTAGACTTTCTTCTATGAGACGCGCATAACGAGATGAGAGAGCGAGAAGAAGCTATCGTTGAACGAACTGTGAAGAGCAAGCGACTCTAACGAAAGGAAATCCGATTTGCACGCCGTGCCGGGTCTCTTCCGCTCTTTTTCAAACGCATGCCCGGCCCGCTGCTCTATACATGCCCGGGACCATGCGATAGACACGCGGTAGTTTTTATGGGAATTCGTTTGCTGTTACGTGATGCTGCCGCTTCCTTTGCTGGATTTTTGTTTGACGTTTTATGATTATCTCTTAACACTTCGAATTGACACAGATTGCGATTTTACATGCGTCAAACATAGCAATACTTTAGTTGCATCGAATAGAAAATTATGTTCATTTAATTCACTATAATATTAATATATGACATTCTTTAATTCTTGATTACAGTAATATGTGACATGTTTTAGATATTTTTTTATGGTTACATTTCTTCTTCAAAAATTGCAGTATTTCTTCTCTGCAGCGTTGTCCATATTTAATGTATGTTTTATTTGCTCTAGGGATTAATTGTGAAACATGTCAAATCTTCTTTCCGTATATTATATTTCTTTTTGTACGAAGGCAGATCACGTAAATAAATAAAATATTACTAGAGCAAAGTTGAACAATATAATAATAATAATAATATTCTTAATAATAATATTCTTTATTATTTTATGTTTCAAAGTTATAAGCTTTAAACTGCAAATTGCTTAGTGAAATTTGCTATAGAAGCAACTAAATTTTATAGTTCAATATGTGCTTATAAGCTAGATATCTTTGTAATTATCAGCACTTAAGTTAAAGAGGTTAACAACGCTTTGTATAATTAAACGTAACAATAATAAATTTTACGGTAATGATTATGATTATAGTTATGATTATAGCAACGATTATGGTAATTCTTAACAACACCTATCGTTCCAGAATTAGAAAATGTCAGTTAACTTAACGGATATAATAATTGAGCATTTTTATTTCACCATTTATTCGATGTTCGTTAATAGAGTTGACATAATACAAAAATTTAAAAAATGGATCCTTAAATAATTCGAGATTCTAAACGATAATTTTCTTAACATCGTTCGATCAACCTCACTTATTTTCTTTATCTTTATATACTCTCTATTAACTATTATATGCCGTCCTGTTAAAAATTCGTCCATTTTATATTCCTGATTATAAACTGTTCGATTTTAGCGTAACTTAATGTTTGTTTAAAAAGTAATACTGTAAATTACGAAATTAATTGTATTTTTCAGAATTGAGCTATAAAAATTGTGAATCATAAAATTAATTTATAAATTTAATTGCATACAAAATGGAATATTGAAAATTATTATTAATAGAAGCTATTAATATTATTTCAATTAAATTTCCATACATTCTAATTGTACAGTAATTTAATATCATAATTAAATGATAAATTATACTGTGAATTTTACAATAAAATTATACATTAAATTGTACATATTTCAAATTAAATTATGAATTAGATTGAAATTTAAAAATTGAATTATGAACTATATTGTCAATTTGAGAATCGTGTAATGTATAACGGAAAATTATCATACTGATAAGAAAAACTACATTATTTCTTTTTCTGCGCATTTCTAAAAATCCATTATAATTTCTACATTTTATATAGCAAAAAATTTGTCGTTTACATTCGACATACAGAGTTACTGCATGTCATATACAAAGAGTACCACGTAACTACGACAAGTATTCTGATTAATCAATTTTTCAATTGCTTCAGTCAACGCGTTAAAGAATCTCTACACCTGTTCGCAACGTTCATATGTTCCGTAATAAATTCTGTAGGTATTATACGATTCCTGTTATAGTTTATGAAATGAAACATAAGTTAAAACTATCGATCAAAAATCGATGCCACCTGCATTTGAAAAAACTGGAACCGGCGCGCATCGGAGCGATTATTTGCGCCGCGCGACGATAATGGATACGGAAAGGCGGTTTGAATCCGGCCGAATGGGCGTATGAATGGTCGCCGTTTAGCGTAATTATTGGCACATTGTCTACGGCACAATACCGGGTGCGAAATTGGCATGCAAAAATCGGATGCGATCCTATTGTCCACCATTGTCCGATTCATGGCTGCGTGGCAGCTTCCCCGAGCTCTCTAGTTTTCGAATATCTCGTCGCCAATACTACCGATTCGTTCGCCAATCGAATTTAGTTCAAACGGCGTCCAAAGGAATTTGTTTTATGTATTACGTGCTTTTTGAACATTTTTTTCTGTCACGCAACTAAACTTTGTGACAACACTAATGAGTCATTCACTTTTGAAGCTTCAACCCTCGAATCAGAAATTTCACAAGAAAGGTTGCTTAAATAATACTACAACTCGGGAGAAATTAATTTTATTAAATACTTTTGTGGACATGCGTTCATATTATGTCCAGCATATAACCTACAAATTTGGACATAATGGTTAATGATATAATTTACAAATTTTTATATAACGGTGAATCGTATAATCTACAAAGGATATAATGGTAAATCATAAAATCTACAAATTTTTATATAATGATAAATCATACTATCTACAAGTATTCATACAATATCGTGACTTCACAATTTACATTTTATATATGTACTTAACATAAAAGCAGAGATCCTTGTTATATAAAAAGAAACCTTGTGATATATATTTGCATCAAATTCGAATTTCTTATAAAAGAACACAAACTTTTAGGACATTTTTTCTTATACAATTCGGAATTTATATTATTAAAAAATCATCACTTACAATATTAAAAACCAATTGTTGTGAATGTTTTCGACTAACAGAAGAGTATCTGTAATTTTCTTACAAATATTATTTGTTTTGCTTAAAAATTTTATTTATGTCATTTTCTACAACTGAAATATTTCATTTACTTGTATATTAATACAATTTACTTGTAATTGTTTACTAATTTACTTCTGTAAATTATTCCTATCGTATTTTTTGGAAAGAAAAAATGACACCAATAAATTTATTTTAAGTAACATCTAATCTCCATGAAATACCTATAAATTAATTTGACACAAAGCGTCATGCATTTTTCATATATTTTCTTTGATCTAACCGCCATATAAAGGAATCAGGTTATATTGCTACATTTAGGGCAAATACACGGGCATCAGGGCAATTCCACAGAGCAATGAGATCCATTGTACCCCAAACAAATAAAGGTAGTGTGTTGTTTGAAATGTTTAAGTAGGCAACATGATACGGCGTCTTAAGCAGGTGGCACAATATGACAAATGTCAAACGTCCCACACGCGCTGTTCAACCTGCTTAAGCATTTCAAATGATGTACCGTCTTTGTTTGACGACATTGGTTGCTTTGATGTTTATTCCTGTTCTAGAGAAACAAGCAACAAAAATATACCAGCACAGTTTGTTAATGGAAAAAAAGTAACAAAGATGATGAACTTTACTACCCCCTTTTTCTGTTATATGCAATAAATGATAAAATTATTGACACATCTAAAACTTGATGTTACAATATGTAATCAAGATTTATTGCTGCTATAAGTAAATGAAAGAATTTTAATTTTCGTTTTCTTATGGATATTTATACATTAGTGTATGTAATGTAGGCTTGTTTTAGATATGTGTATAAACTGTATAAGTAATATTTTCTATGAATCATTCTTATTTAGCATTGTTATTGTATTTTATTATTTAAAATATTTCTATATGTGTAAACAAAGTAGCCATCGTGTATACTAAAAGAAAACTAAAGAAGAGACGAGCAATAATTAGTTTCATAAAATGTTCTATTTATTATATATATATTTTAGGTATATTATAGAACTATAATATTAAATTATTTACAATACATTTTTAATAATCGTATAATAATTCATGCACCCTTTGCAGTATTATAATAATAGCATTGCATATAATAATGAAATTAGATTATTATATACTGATATTCAAGGGCTATAATATTAAATGAAATAAAATTCTAGCAGGAAATTCCATTTTACAAATATCATGAAAAACTGTTTCGCTATTGCGTGCGACTATCGCGCCATCTAAGCGCATCAACCATAATGCGAAAATAAACGTGGAGCGAACATCATTTTAGTGATTAAGTGTATCTCGTAAATTAACAGCGACTCACATTCGTTTTACCTTGTTTTCTACAGTTTTATGTAGCGTGTGCCGATCTTCGGTAACGATGCCATCGACGCCATTGTTTCGAGATGAAAGTTCGTGGACGGTCGTTTGTAATTGTGTCGCGGACACAATTCCACCAAAGGGGATTCTAACCCAAGCAAATCGAAAACTAAATTTGTAGAGACTAGAAAGGCTGACCGAAGAATTTGGTTGGTTATTAAGTAAAGGACGCCTGCACGATTCTAACTCCTCCGAACGGAAGAACCGCGGGCTTTTTGTGCGGTCAGATTGGCGGCCATTATGTCCCGAAATTGGGCCTTAATTGTGCCAGCGGTAATGAGTCGGGTTGCTCTAATGCAACGGCACCAATCACCACCACATGTAGTATTTTAAAACATAGCTTCGGTGTATTCTAACGGGTGCTCTGTTGATAAAACTTTTGCTCTTTAAAATACTTAGATAACACTTTTTATGTCTCGTCTTTTCTTTCTGTTTCTATCCTTTGTATCTTCTGTAGTTCTTGTATTCGAAACACACGGAATAAATTAAATATATAAAAAAACTACGTTAAATAAGTTTAATACATAAAATAATTAAATACGTTAAGTACATTAGTAGGAGATTAATTCTTTAAAATGTACTGTGTCAGATTCAAACAGTTTCTTATACAGTTAATACATATTAAAAATCTATAATTATATAAACTAAATATTTTATCGAAAAATTATTAAAATACAGTAAAATATAAATAGCAAATAAAATGCCTTCAATTTTAACATTTTGACCAATAGATCAATAAATCACATTCAATGAAATACGCAGTCGATCCCAAATGAGTCACCTGAATCTTCGTTTGAAGGCTCCGCTTTGAAACAAACGAAGACAAACACTGAACCATTTCATTAGGGACACCCAGTATAGAATAGAGAATGGTAGAGAATACTACTATGTGGCGACGTAGCATTATTTAATTGCTCTTCCGTTGTTTCGTCGTCGCCAGATAATTTGTGTACCTGGCGGCGATTTCAGTTCCTCCTCTATTTCCCCTACTCTTCTGGCCGTGACCAGATTCTGTCCTTGTCTCTTTATAATCTTCTCTGTCTCTCCGAAGGTCTTGACCGCTTCGGATATCTTTCTTCCTCCAATCTGTCGTTTGAACGTGTAGGTTTTCTTGTTGCGAGTAGTCGGCACGAGGGGAAAGCAAAAGAGCAAGCTAGCGAGAGAAAGGACGAGAAGGATGGGATGACCGGTCGGCCTACTCCTAATTGCGCGTAATTACCTATGGAGGCCAATTAGCTCGGATTGGTTGGACGGATGATCCGCGACTAGCCTAAGGACTCAAACTCCGTCAGAACCTCTTTTACCTTCTTTCCTTGGATAAACTCACGCGAAAGTGACTAGGAATCGTCCTCGCTTCCACAATCCTTACTTTTGCCTTTCATTTTTCCTGTATGCAAAATGCGAGAAGCAATTACCATAATCAATCATGCGAGGTTTTGTGAGGAAATTACCTGAAATTGAAGCGTACCATCGGTACTAGTAATTAGAAAGGCACCATTTTAAATTGCTATGGATATGCTTTCGGTATTGAATTAACATTAAAATAGGGCTAATTTACTTCTTCGAAAAATTAATGAATATTTAGAGAAAAGGGCAAAGAATGCAGAAATTTCTGATTTTAACCCTTCTTTTAGAATATCAAGCTAAACTTACTCGACAAAAAATTAGATTTAATTTTAATATCAGTCGCACATAAAAAGAAAAATAATTTGTAACAAACAACTGTTGGTTATCAAACCTCAGAAAATATCCCCGAATATTTTTAACCAGTAAATTATGAATCGTAGCTAGTAGACTGCTAGTAAAATCAAGATTTGTAACCGTTAAAATTAGCTTTGTAGAAATAATTAAGTAGATATAACTCGTTAAATGAGCGACGTAAATACCAAAGAACCAGATCACAAGTTTCTTAATCTTCTGTTCTCGAGATTGTAATATTAACAGGATCTCTGATCGTAATGTTCCCACGTTCTGGTTGCCTTTTTCTCTTCATATCACAGAACAACTTAATGGCGGTATCGATGTTTTGTGCGTTTCAATGTTACGAACCGTTTACCGCGGTGATGCACTGTAATTACGTGCCTCTAATTACGCGAGCAACACTGTCCTCTCTAGTTTATTTGTTGTACCGTTTCCCAGAGCATCACGACTTATACACCTCGGGCGTTTGCAACTCCAAGTGACCATAAATAATCGCACGCACATATTCGAACCCGTACAACCGTATACCTAATGAGCAATTAACAGTTGAGTTTAACTTTCGAGCTACGCTATTGATCATCTTATTTCTTAGATTTTAAACGAGTCACAGTTTACTTGTATTACTTGTCATACATTTAATTAATTGACACCATTTTTCAGCGTCGAACATCTAAACAAGTTATTGTGAGCGAATTTAGTCCCAATCAGTTTAGCTAATGAGTTGCGCTTGTACGTGATCGGGTAATTTACCAACGTTTATTGCGATATAAAAATTGCTTCGTGTTTTGTTGTTTACAATCCATAGGATATCAATGAATTGTCTAAGTAAGGAGTCAATTAACTTTTTTCTGATATATTTAATATTAGAATTTTTTACATTATACGTAGATTTATAAGATGATATCATACTAGTCATTTTACATACGTTACAATAATTGACAGAATTATAACCATTAGGGTAATTAAGATTTTTGAGAGACTATATTGAAGGGACTTTTGAAATTTTTGAGTTTGAAACTTTTGCAAGATAGAAGTCTGAAAATTTAAAAATTCAGAGTTAAAAACTTCAAAGTTTGAAAGTTTAATATTTTGTAATATAGGTATTTGGAAATTCAAGAATTCAGAAATTTAAATATTCGACAATTGAAAAGTTTATTGATTAATACGTATAAGGACACAAATTATGTGTTTGCTATTGAAACAGAATATATATTTCACAAAAAAACTCAAACATAAAATTTAAAATGAAATTTCAATTAAAAATATGTTTTAGATGAAGATGTAATTAAAAATTTATTTTAAATAAAATTTTAACTTACAACTTATAAATGAAATTATAACTAAAAGTCTAGATAGAGAAGATAAAATGAAATTTAATCTAAACCTTTAAAATAAAATTTTATCTAAAATAAAATATGCATTAAAATTTTAAGTCAAACTAGATCAAATACCAATTCTATTCAATACAATACAATTCCAGATTACAGTAATTTCCAGAAGAATTTTTTCCCGAGAATTTCTTGTCCAACGAACGTATGTACCTAAGGTCCACTTGACCCGCAAGAAAATGCTTCAAATATTCATGTCAAGCGCTGCACGAGAAATAATACGTTTCTCTCCAAACTAGGGAAAGCATATATTTATCTGGTCTTTTCATAAGCCGATTCAACTGTTGTTCCGTATCCACTTTTCAAGATTCGAATCCTTAGGGACCCAAGACGCAAAGCCGAAACGGATGCGAAACGGCGAGGGCGGCGAGGAGGTGGATGGAGGATACACGAACAGAGAATATGCGAAAAGAGAAAATTGTCGAGGGTGAGAAGAGGAGAGGCTTCCATCGAAGGACCTCAGGAACAGGACAATTCG
Organism: Megachile ligniseca; assembly: GCA_945859555.1. NCBI lineage: Eukaryota > Metazoa > Arthropoda > Insecta > Hymenoptera > Megachilidae > Megachile > Megachile ligniseca. Next base: position 8,109,895 of record OX243792.1, read on the forward strand.
TCATTAGTAAACAAATAGTTTAGTGACCGGTCAGGTCAGACCTACATAAACTAAACAACAATGAGTCCCACAGCAGAAAGAAATACCGACTCGCTACCCTTCGAGGTTCGCACACCTGGCTTCACCTTCGTAGGAGTTTACCTGCACGAGTGGGTGCAGAAGAGTTCAGGGCCGTACATACTCCAGCATCACCACCAGTCACATTTCTCTAACCATTTATTTCGCAAACATAACCATTCAGTCACCTCTTCTTTCATCAACAGTATCTCAGATAACTCTTAAAACTTTTGATGTACTTCTAATTTTTACTCTGATATTTGCACATGTCCTTTATAAATTCTTGCATTGCATTACAAGTTAATAGTTCAAAACAGAGTATTAAGTTCATGCACGCATTTAGATGAATTAATATAGAATAGAAGTTATGGAATAGAAGTTGTGACCGGGATACGTTGAAGTAAACACGTTCCTGATCCTCCCGATCCCGAGGTCCCAGCTCGAAGATCTCACCTGACCGAAACTGATCGGTGTTAAAAAGAATTTCTCGCATTCATTCGTCACCTCAAATTTCAGAATACGAATCACGCCAGGGACATCTTTGGAGAAAAAGGGCGTAGCGTTAATCGTTGCAGCGGCGATGGTCTTAAGCTTTCATTTTGTCTGATTCGTCTTCGATTCCGGAATAAAGTTCCGAGAACGTATTCGTGTATCGTAGATTTTTAACACGAAACCAAGACACGTCCCTGCTTTTGTTTGGCCCGAACAAGGCGAAGCCTGGTTCTCGCCGGTACTCGGCCAATGGAGTGTATTTGTTCAGAAGATTCCTATCGACCCCATGTAACCACACATTTCACGAAAGCTATACTGAATTACCGATCACCGTTTCCTTCGTCTAATCGCACACACACTCTGCTCTGTTTTCAATTCTCGAAGCAATTACACCGTTTGTGGTACCGGATTTGTAAAGATACTTGATAGGATTGCGTTAAGAAACTTTGCATACGTTTATCATAAATTAGATTTTTAATTAAGCATTTAACATAATTCTTTCAGTTGCGTCAAAGTTAATTACTAGTGAAATATCGAGGCGAATAAAAGAAGTCGAGATATTCGTAATTAGCATTTAATGATCATTGAAGGTGTAAATTGTAATTAGGATCAAACTTGAAATTCAATCTTTGAAAATGTACATATGAATTCGTGTTGTCGGAAATAATTTATTAGAAATTATTATTGTTGGAAGTAATTCATTATTAAAAATTGTTGTCATTAAAAGAAATTCGTTATTAAAAATTGTTATGGTTAAATGTAATTTTTATTACTAAATAGTTTTAAAAATACACAAGTTAGGCCTCGTTCGATCTGCTGAGGATATTAACAGTGTGACAAGATAGTATAAGGCAAGGACTTAATTAAAAGTATTATATTTTTAATAAAGTACATCAAAGATTAGATTACTTAATAATTACGCAGCAAGATTAAAATATAATTATTTTTCTTATTACCTGCCATACTTTGATAGTAATTAAATGTAACAAATGTATAAGATATAAATATGTATCACATAGCATAAACGAATGAAGTGTGGCAATTTTTAAAATGATGTACACATTTGAAATGATACATGATACATTTAAAACGAAGCATGATACATTTGAAGTGATGTACCAAAACTTTTCTAGTTCTTAAAACGTTTAAAAATAAAAATAAAGGAACAAGTTTTCTATCGTACCAACAATTCATCACAAATCCAATCATCATCTTCAATCTTTCAATCGTATACACGATAACATTAATATCCACTTTCACTAAAGTTTCCTTTCAAATTACAGCTTTCTCATTTAGCTTGTGTACAATATGAAATATAAAAATCAGTCTTTAACCAAAGGCATTCGTATCCAAGGAAGACTGGTCTCTTTGTCCATCGAAGATCCTTGGTCCTTTATTCTCCGTGAACTATAGGGAGAGGAGCATCTCGATGATCCCCATGGCGAGATTAGTATGACAATGCGTTCACCGGTCACTCATTATGCTTGTCCGTGATCCAACGTTCCGTTGTAACGTAAAACAAAATTCCAACCCATGAAAATCTTGGTGGTTGGGGGGTTGACACCTTCCTCGATTCAACTGTTCTTCGAAACGTGTCCTCTGTTCTCGAGCCTTCCGTTTCATTTTTACCCCACCTTTCCCTCTTTCTCTTTCTATATCTCCGTTCTTTATTACTGCCGACATCATCCCTTGTCCACCCTCTTCCAGGACAGCCTAACCTTCTCCCACGGCTCATTCTTTTGCTGAATGAATACCAAAGATGGATTGCTTTCCTCTTTACACAGCCGAAGCTGTCCCGCTTTGTTGTCCAGAAATCGTGCGATTTCCAATGAATTCACGCGTTTTAAAGACTAGATACGTGTACACAACGACTTTGCCTCGATCGCGTCTTTGACAGTTCTTAACGGAGATTATTATCGTCATTCAGGGATTCGATATTCCCTGAACAGCGGTCCTTGCAAAATTTCAACTGTACGATCCAACACGGCGCATCGTGACACGGTAACTTTTATAAATGAACCTTCTTTCAAATGTGCTGATTAAACAGTGGATGTTTACGTGTCTAACATATGTCAAAATATGCAAACATACTGTTAAAATGCTGTTATAATCACAACATTTTATTCACTGAATTTGAATCATCTTCTTACATAAAATACAAAACAATTCATCAAGAGACACATTTAAAACTAAAAATAATCTTCATAGTTTCAGTGTTCAAAAAGAAATAGTTATTTAAAAGCTTATGAATTATATTAAATATAATTTAAAACGTAAAACGAGGGGTAATAAAACTATTTTGTGTTTCTCTTCGGGAGTCAATACCAAAGTGCCTCGTTCGTTTTTCTAAATACGTAAAGCTCTTTTCTATTGCTACGATTTTCATTCCGTATTTTCGTGTATTTTCACATGGTCCACGTGCGGGAAAGAGGAAAAAAATTGGGAAAAACAGAATTTTCTATTTGCAGAGACACGGCAAATATGGTCTGGTTCCATTACATTTGCATTCGTGTCGGATTCGAGCGTCACAAAGTTCACTCTCGGGAACATGAACAGTGAAAATGCAGCGGAATCTCAAATTACGATGATTCGACGAGCACTGAAGCTCACCGCAGGTGTCTAGCAAAAGTGCATAAAGGGGATGTAGATAAAACGATACAAAAGGGAAGCTCGATATTCACGAGAGCGAAGGAAGCATAATACAGATCCCAAATTTTCGGAAAACTCCCAAGCTAATCGACAAGAACGACACAATCGGTTCTACCTGATGGACGTTCCCTTTTTGGCCACCGTGAGAAACAGTATTCGAACTGTTCTGAAAGCGCCGAAAGGGAATAAGAGAACCGTTCTAGAATGAGAGAAAATATCTCGGTAGGATTCTGTCCCCCGGAAGAATTAATTGATGAGAGAAGGGACAATGTTAGAATGCATATTCACCCGGAGGAAATTTATTTTCCTACATTTTTTTCGGAGAGGTTTTAGATCTACGATACTGTCGAACCTCGTCAAACTTTGCGTTAATTTTATTTATTGCTACGATTATACATTTTATATACTAGCCTGTAACGATAAATTATTTTTTCTAGTTTGCTTTAGAATATTGATATTTACAGAATAACATTTTTGTACGAGATGATTTTAATGTAGATATGTACGCAAAAAAGTATACACTTACTTTTGTTATTTGCACTCTTTTATTGCACTTAACAGTGATTATGAAAATCTTAAGAGAATGACCTTGACACAAAAATATTGTTTTAAATTACATACAATTGTATACAAAGTATTATTTGAATCATCACAATTGATGGAGATATTTAGGTGATTATCATTAGATCAATAACTTATAATATTTATTATTTATTGTTTAATATTTATAGTTTATTATTTAATAACGCATATTGTCAGCTAAAAAATACCTAAGTTTAATACATTTAGTATGTTAATTACTTTTTATTTAAAGAGTATTGACATACATTTAAAATTAAAAATATATTTTATATATTTATTTTATGTTATTAGACAAATATTAAAAACGATAAATTTGGAAGTTAAATCTTAGAAAATAAAAAGCAAATTTTCGTATATTTCCTAAATGATTATTCTATTGAATTGTCGTCTCAATCAATAAAATAATGAATTTCTTTGTCTGAAGAAAATTGAAGACGGAGTTTTCCCATAACTTACGTATATATTATGGTAATTATAATTTAAATTGCTAATAAACGAAGATTTTTCAAGGATTTCATAAGGATACTTATTACAAAGAAGAATCTTTTAATATAGTTGCATCTTTAACGAGCCATTTGCTTCAACCCGCAATCTAGAATCAAGAGTTTCTCCGACAGTGTCCAAGAAGATTCTTGAAATTACCTTTAAGAAGTTACTAATCCTCGATTTATCGAAGGGCAATGTAAAGCTCTCACTTTTTGCGTTCATAAATATACATTTATCGAAATAATATTGAATTATGACATTATTACAAAAACGATGGAATATTTTCCATCAGAATAACCGAGACCTTGAAATCACCCTTAAGAGCTTACTTGTTTTATTCAAAGATAAAAATTTTCCTTTTCGCATTTATTTACATGTATATTTTTTTAAACTGAGTAGTAAACTAAAACGATTTATTTGTAATTTTTGTAAATTATTGTAAAATAACCATTTTTTATTACTAGACACTTTCATCAAATTTAATTTTTCGAATTTATTTCAAGAAAAGTGTATAGTAAAAAAATTATTTGTCTGTTATTAACACAATATTTTCATGTAATACAAATTTTTCAGTTTCTGCATATTTTAAGTGATATTGGGTGTTAAATATTTGGAATTTAATCATTTATAAACTTGTATATAGTTTAGTGTTAATAGAATTGTTTTAAATAAAATAGCCAACAAAATCTTAAAAGTCTTAATAAATTTAATTATATTATAATTATATTATACTGTTAAGTTCTCAATAATATAATTAGTATAATTAATATTATTGAGAACTTGCTCACTTATCTAATTAAAAATACTCGTATTAACGACTTGAAACTGCAATTAATAAATACAACAGAATATTGTCAAAGAATCTGATTTTTTTTTAAATAAAAAGACTGCCTAATAAAATTTTCAGTGACAATTACCTTAACTTATCTATCATGAATATTTTAAAAATTCCATAAACTATTTAAAAACAAAGATCTACTAGCTAACTTAAACATTGCTAACGACTTTCAATTTATTTTAAAAATTGCTTCGACTAGGGAGCGTTAATATTGGACCAGTTTGTATATCTCACAGTATCTCCATCCTGTCTTCTTGAATTGGCATTTCCATAACAATAGAACACTCGTAAGAAGAATAATTAAGCTGGCCGTAATCGTTTGGTACGGACTATGGTCAACGTGATGCATCAGTGCCCGGTCCCATTGATACGACACCATAGGAACTCCCATCAGCTGCCACGGTTTCTTCTTAAGTCTTTCAGTACCGAGGGGACATTAAAAGAAGGGTCTCAGGAGGGTGGCGAATTAATTTATGCAATAATGTACCTACATCGTACCGAGTCCCATTCTTTTGACCAGGTGATGACCAGTCGTGTAATAGTGGACCGAGTTTAACGCCAAACTGTCCTTCCTTTTCATCTTCCTTCTCTCTGCTCCTGGAGCGTGTGAAAATTCACATAGCCCTTTGTCTTCGTGCTTTCCGTTCCCCAGATAGTTTAACTTAACCTTCGATTGTCCCCGTGTATTGTTTACCGGAGCTCGGTCGCCATATTTCGTAAATATCGCTGTTATATCTACAGCGTGGAGCGTACGAGTATATGAGGAAGGAAAAGGGGAAATGTTAGAGAAATCGAGATAAACAAGAATCTTTCGGAAAAGGTAAACAGACATATTATGGAGTCCCTTTAACCAATTAACTGTGTAACCGGATTGTTCTGATGTTAAAAACGTTTGATGTGCACTCGGTTTAACTGATAGACTTCTTATTCTGCTTCTTTATTTCAATTTATTTAAATAAACCACTAGATATTTATATATTGTGTTTTTTCGTTGCTTTATGTGTGGTTTGTAACTATTAGCATGTCTTCATGCTGAATAAATTTAATTAATCCAATTAATAATATTATGGATGTTTAAAGTAATTTATTTAAAACATGTTACTATTTTTTTATTGAATGAATATTTTTCACTACTAAAACGATCTTTTACTGATTATTCTAAATCAGGGATAGGAAAAATGTGCCCGGGCAAGTGGCGTGCTCTTACGAGCAATAAGCGTACCAAATTCGAAAATTTGAAAATTTTTGTATACTTGTGTTCTGAAATTTCTAAGTTTCCAAATTCCAAAATTTCCAGATTTCAAAACTTCATAAATTTTGCTCATTCTTGTATTTCGATATTTTCCAAATTTTCTAAATTTCCCAAATTACCAACTATTAGAACCTTAAAATGTTCGTGTCTGTAAATTTCTGATTTCTCAAATTTTTAAATTTCTAAACTCTCAAATTCCCAAATTGTCAATTCTCCAAATTCAACTTCATAAGTTTTGAACTTCTCAAGTTCCTAAATTCCCAAATTCTCAAATTTCCAAATCCCATAATTTTTCAAATCACCAATTATCAAATTTCTGATTTTCCAAATTCTCAATTGTTCAATTCCCAAATTCTCAAATTTTCCAAATTCCCAAATTCCCCAAATCTCCAATTTCCCAAATTTATAAATCCCCTTATTAAATTCTTAAATTCACAAATTTTCAGTAGTCCGAGTACCCAAATACCCAAATTTCCCAAGTTTCAGAAATTTCACAAGTTTCCCATATTTCCAGATCTCCAAATTTCCAAATTTCGTATTTTCCGTTTTCCAATTTCCATATTCACAATTTTCTAAATTTCAATATTGTCAAGTTTCTAAATTTCAAGTCCCTAGTATCTTTAATATTTAATCACTGCAAGTACTATATATTCAATGGATCCTTGATATACACATAACTACTCTAAATTATAATAGTCATAACATTCCTAATCTTATCTACAAATCTAAATATTTCTTATATATCCATCCACTCTTATCCATTTCGCCATAACTGCAGTAAACTTGTAAAATTATACAGATTATCTCCAATAAGCGTGCAGTAAAATCGAAAATCTCTTTGAAAAATTTTCTTGAATCTTTTCTAAGAATTATTTTAAGAATTGTTTTTGTTCAGGTTGAGTACATAGTTGTTCCTGTCATATTTGCTGCAACTTTTAAAGTAAACGTCTCATTTATCAGCATGCTGTTTCAACAGGCGGGAAATGTAATTACAGGACCAAAACATCTTTCAAATTCGTATGACCGTAGAAAAGAAAAGCTTATCTCGGGTCCCAATCTGTTGTCTTCTTTACTCGTGTTCGTTTTTTGGCCGAGGGCGAACGACGAGACAAAAGCGATTGTAATCGACCGTAAAAATACCAAGGTGCCCCCGAATTCGTTAATCTCTTTTCCTTCACTTTCGCGGCCGTTGTTTAGGGTGCTGGTGGTTCCCTTACCCGGAGAGAAGATCCACCACAATGCCCTTTTGTCTAGCCCTCTTGCCCTAGTTTCTTGGTGCGTGGCCAGTTTGGGTTTTCTCCCTGACACGCTATAATTGAATTGTCCTGTGGAGAATTTCTTAATATTTCACTGACAATTGTTGCGTCGGAAATATCACCAAGTGCTTATCGTCTTTTATAACAAATATCTTGAGAAACTGAGTGTTGATGAATATTAACCCATTTTGCCCCTGTGTACTCATTTGAGTGTGTACACATGTGTACACATGTGTTCTTAATGTACTCATATGAGTACTAAAGTTTTGAAATATGAGATGTGTTATTATTTTTATTATAAGGTTTTATTTGCTGAATAAAGTTGTATTGAATATCTGTACAAGCATCATTGCCCCTTTTTCAAAAAAATTCTCGTGGAAACAAATGGGTTAACTTAACTAGTTACTTTGAACTTTCATACTTATGGAATTATGACTAACATTTTATGGAGTAAATTAAATATTTTGTTATTTTAATGTTTAATCGTACAAATAGAGCGTTTTGTTACTTTAACATTTTATTGAACTATTTTCAGTATTTCGTGACTTTCATTTGAAAATACAAAATTTGTAAGATTTTATATAAAAGCGTGATTTTCTACTTCCTTTTTAATAGTGAAACTGAACTGGAGTTGGTTTATCAGGTACGGAATTTATATGATTATTACGTGCTATTAAGATTAATTTATACAGTGAATTAAAATAATAATTCAGTTTCGTGTTCAAACATATTCTAGTTCACGTCATAATTCTTAATCTGACTTAAACATCTGAAACATAATTACTTTCATTTGGTAATGTAAAATTATGCGGAGGAAAATATTGTGAAAAATTTAATAATAATAGGGATGGTGTTCAAATCAAATCATGTTATGAACATGAAATATTTTTAGAAATTTTGTTAATAATGACATTTACTATTCATTTATATTCGTCAAATTATAAGAATTTCATAGTATATTATTTTATGTTGCACGTTTGAAAGAAACTGTAATGGAAAGTTGGAGTAATAAAATAATTAAATTATAAGTAATAGAATAATTTAACTGCAATAAAAATTATATCACTCGTTTTCTAGAATTCACACAATATTACAAATAAATTTTGTTACTAATCAGTTTAACTTACTATTAAGTCTGCATATAAACCATCCCAAAGTCCATAACATATAAAAAATAACTTAAAAATACAAAAATCTCATTAATAAAATATAATTTACAAATATAATTTATGCAAAAATCCCATACCATATCATTAATTTAAAAATTTTAATTTAATTTGATCAAATACTATAAACGCAGAAAATATATTAATAATTTTGATCCCGAATATTAAACACATACGATAATGGAAAGTAATAAACGTAAACAGTGAAGTCATATAGTAAATGCATTAAAACAAAGTATAATAATTATTGTGAGCAGTTAATGTACATGTTTTCAAGGTCATTTCAAAGATATTCACAAAGTACTGGAATTCAAAATATATTTGATTTCTAAATTTTATACCTGATGGCGTTAGTAGTACCATACAGTGATTTTACATTTACATATTCTGTTGTTATAGCAATATTTTATGTATAGTTTCGTATTGTGACACGAACGAGACTTATTTTTGTTTGTTATGTTGTATTAAAAGTTGCAGACATGTATTACAAGCAGCAAGTACTAAATAATTCCTAATATTAAATGCTCTTTGATATTGAAGCTATAAGAAATATGTTTGTTAAGGGTTTAAATAAAAAATCAAAGTCAAAGAAAGTCGAAGTCGTTCATTTATGAAATATAAAGATATGTCAAATGTGTATATTACGTCACATTTTTACACTGTGTAACTTCATATTTTATATGTATTACTTCACATTTGTTTATTCATATTTTCCTTTGTTGACCTTTACTATTAATCTCAAATTAAGCTATCATAATACACCGATAAGTCAAATAGTTATAAATTTTCTCAGAACATATATTCCATTCAGAACGACTCAGCGTCGGCCTCCAAATTCCTTAAAAGCATCCGTCGCAAATTCTAATCCTGAAAGCTATCCCATTCATTTATTCGACGACAGATTCAAACACAAACTTGAAGCTCGAAACTTGAGAAACAAATAATAGCATCCGGATGGATGTTTTGGTGCGGTTCACGTAGCGCTTCGAAAAGACAGCGATGTGTGGAATCCTTGAGCTCTCAGTGGCATTGAACCAAGCCGGGAAAAAGAGAGAGAGACACGTGGTCCCCATTCATGGTTGCTGCTGGTATACTACTACGATTCGAGCATGCTGGCTGGAGGTCGGCTAGGAGAAGGTGGAGGTCAAAGGAAGCAACGGTGGGAGGGAGTAGTAAGGGGTACGAACTATTATATAGGTGGGGTGAAACGAAGAGTCAGTGACGTTGCTATCGCAAGAATAGTATAGTTCGACCAACTACTAGCCATGTTATCCCTCTAGTTTGAGGGTAGCTGGTGATTCTACCTTGATGCCCGTATACGCGTTGCGATTCAACAACGTACTCGTAGAGGGCTATAACCCTGGGCTGTAAAACTTACTAGAATCCAGTTCAGTCGATCTAACGGCCACCCCTTTCGCATCGGTTCCCCCTTGCTTTCGATGGGTCGGCTTTAGTGGGTCACGACCTCGCCACAGATTCTTTCGGCTTCGATTTCCCGCTGGCCTTTCGAAAACATGCCCGCGATTGCATTCCACGACGAATACGGAAGGCCGAGGTTATTGATACCGCAAGTGCTTGACCTGCGATATCAACTGTGACGAGCGTTAGACGTTTTTATCACTTATTTGTATATTCAATTATTAGGTAAATATTTCTTGGATTTTTAACTTAAACATTTAATTGCATTTGACTGACGCTACAACTTTATTTCAGTATGGTTCACGTTAAAGAATTGTTAATTTTTATATAACCCTTATTTTCTTCTACTTTTCGTAAAATTTAGGAAAGTCGTACAACAAAATTCTATTCTTACTAGATAGTATCTATTTAGCCGAGCTATATCTATATTTAACTTCAAACATGATGACATTTAAGGGTTGTTCATTATATGAGATATTGTAGAACTTGTCAATTATGATTTAATACAACAATATAAACGTTGTATAAATAATAAAATGTGATAAAGTACGAATTCATCAATGTACAAATAATTGAAGTGTGAATTTATTAATATTTAATTAGAACGTGAAATTATTGATGTACAATTAATTAAAACAAAAATTAATGTACAATTAAGATACGATTTTATTAAAGTACGAATTTAATAAGACACAATAAATTAAGATATAAATTTATTAAAATATTAAAATATTCTGTTATTAGTATAATTTATACAAGAAATATATTCAAGTTTCCTCAGTATTGGAATACACTTCAGTCTTCTAATTAATAAAAAATTAAAATAAACCAGTTGTAAATATTCTAAAATAAATGCAAGTGTATCAATGTAAATAAAAAGTAGTTTGATACGTGTAAGAAAATTGTCATTTATTTAATGAAATAGTGAACGTTACGAAGTCGTGATTCAAACAGTTGTAGTTTCACAAACGGTCGCGGTACAATATAATAAATAATCTATAAGAATAGTTGGAGAAGGTGTATTGTATGGGAATCGCATAAATATAATACAAAGAACGTGCATACTTGCACGCACTTAATCTCCGCTGCTTCTTCCCATCGTTTGTCTTTTTTCTACGCTTCCCTCAGCGAGCGCCCTCCTGTACGCAGGTCAGCCTTCTTTCTGTTTCTTGATCTACGCTGGCCTGTCCTCTCCTGTTTCTCCTCCCGGTGTACTCCCTTTTAGACTCTCGCAGGAGAATTTTGAACGATAAATGCGCCGCACGTATAACTCAATATCGGGCTACGAAAAAGAAGGCAGCAGGCAAAAATGCTCGTGGATCGACCTCGAGGGCAGACCGAGCGAAGCATTAAAAGGGAGAGGACATTAAGAACCACCACAGATCTTGTGTATAAGGATCCTCAGCACAGAGGGAGAGGAGGAGAAAGAAAGGAAAAGGGAGAGAACGATAAAAGGGAGAATAGTGGGAGGATAGAGTGTGGCGAGGGAGACGGAGGCAAGGATGCTCACGTATGAAGCAGGACCTCATAACTCCTTATAATGTCCTCCTCTGCGGATGCCTAGCATACACCCCCGTTCCCGTATGCCGTCTCAGGAACACCGTGAACACACCATTGACCCTCTTCTTCCTCCACCTCACCCTCCTCCTCTTCTTCTCCTTCTTCTTCCTCTTCTTACTCCTCCTTCTTCTCCTTCCTTCGCTTCCACTTCTTCGTCCTCGTGGTTGTTGTCGTTGTTGTTCTCGTATTCCATGTTAAAGTGTGGGTGGTTTGTGTGTACGCGCCATAAGGCCTGCCTGCAGCCTCCTTTCGTTCTCCCTCCTCTTTCTTGCCCTCCGCTTCTTCCCTCGGGAGTCTGTGTACTTTTATATGCCCTTCTATACCTTCTCCAAGGGAATAAGAGAGTTAATCTTGATATAATGGCCGCGACTGTCGCGGCCCACAAGACAATAGTCCAAGATATATCGTTAGCTTCGCCCTTTCGCATCTCAGCGCCATTATACTGGCACGCTCGATTCTCCTTCTTCTTCGTTTTCTTTCACTTCTTATTTCGGCTTCACGGGGTGTTACAACGCGCGCTTGCTTTCGAGGCAATGATAATGCGACGACTTGCAGCCGATGCGCCGCCGATGCTTTCGATTATATGCCGGCTTCGAATGGATATCCGGCTACCTTTTAGCGAGACTCGAATCTCCCTTGTGTTTTCGCGTCTGCGCGAATTCGAGATATTTTCTGCCGGCGATCGAGAATCTTGCACAACTTTTTAATAGGTTCTATTTAAAACGTGAAACGTTAAACTTTTTTTAAAGATACCTTATAAGTTCAGATAACACGAGGAAAAGTTTTTATTTAAATAGAACTTGTAAAATATAAAATTTGGTCTAACCAGGATATGTATTTTATTCATATTAAAAATGTTCCCAATGTAGTCCTTCAAATTAACGTGTCATCAAATTCAGGTGGTGATACAGGTCTCTTCGAACAGGAAATTATAATTTTGATATTTCTCTAATAATTTAATTTAATAACGGCTCAATGTTTACAGCAACATTATAAATACCCTATAAGTTCATTTTTATCCCATTCTTCTTGTAATGCTATTAATTGTCGCAATTTCTAAATTTTTTATAATATAAACATATGAGTAATCTGACGTTATGTTTTTAAATAAAGTTAGTAATACATAGTTTTGTAATATTATTGATTTTACGGAACTATTTTCAATAAACGTTCTGAAATAACTTGTTGTCATGAAGCTTTCATTGTACAGATTATAAAATATCTGTCCCACTAAAATAAGTTTTAAATAAATTTTAATTATGGCAACATTTCTTTCCATAAAATTTTTATTGAAACAGTAATATTATACTTTTTTATATTTGCAACTTTTTATCATATTAAATGTATAGACGAAAATTGTTGAACGAAGATGCTTAATATTTTATTTTTACCTATTCTTCCAAACAATGTGATTACTACTGTTTTCATAACTTCTTAAAATTACACAGTTCGAATTTTGCTATGGTTACTTTTTAAAAATTTTCTTTATTATTTTCTTATACATTTAAACACTTTCTTTCAATTTCTAATAATTCACTCAATTTTTAAAATTAAATTAATGAAATTTCATTGAGATCATTCATAACTTCTCTTTCATTATCAATGTATTACTGACGAATTATTGTGAAATTTTCTAATTTCAACATCTTTAATAGTTACTACTCAAAATTCTAACTCGACAATATTTTTTAAGATCAAAATGTGAAAATTACTGCTAAGAAAAGTTTTTCTTTTTAAAAATGTAATTCCAATAATAACTCAAAAATAATTTTAACAAAAATGCAATTGGAAAGTTCATTGTAACTATTAAATATTTCTTTATTTATATAACATTGATTTTTTAATAAATTTAGCAAATAGTCATTTAAATGTTATATGTGAGAAATAATTTAAAAAGGATGTCCGTTATTGATTTGAGTTCACAACCTCTCATTCATAAAAAGAAACCGTTCGTCGTTGAGTCCAATTATAATTTAAAAATTGTTTTTAACACAATCTATATATCATACGAAATTTTCAAAATTGCCTAAAAAACGCATCTCTCGGTTCGGACAAATAAATCCTTTAATAAATAATCTTTTATTAGAGACCGTAGATCAAAACAGAAGTATTCTAACCTTCACGTCAAATTTCCTACCTGACCATGAATGGTCAACAATAAGCCTCGTCTAACAAAATTCCAGCCAAAGCTTGCGTTTCGAAGTAATCAACGTTGTAAGAAATAAATTTCCGCGATTTATAGTCGAGTCCCGCGAGATTCCAATACCGGCACGAAATCTAATTATAAACCATAATCCTGATCATTTCCTATCCAGCTGGCATTCATCGCGAGAACAGGATAGCGAGAGAATAAGCGGTTGAGTTGAAAAACTTTTTTCCACCTGATTATCTTAAGATCAGCGTATTACCGCGAACCATTAACGAAGACGAAGCTGAGAAGAGATAAAGAAACAAAACGCGGATCCGTGATCCACGCTGGTAGAACTCTTAAAGGCCTTCGCTACTTTCTCTCCGCGTCTTCTTGCCAGCAAACTCCCCCGCAAAATCATAATCTGATCTCGTATTAAGGATCTTCTCTTCCCTTCCCGGTCTGCCTCGTCTTCCTCTCCTCCGACCGTGTTCCCCTATTTTTATGCAGATCAGAAGCGAACGCCCCGAGGTGGGAAGCTGCGCTATAAATGCTTTATAATCTCGGTTTCGCTGGCTCGTACGTGCCGTTCATTTCGAAGGGCAGCTGGTGTTCTTGTAGATCCACGTATATATGCTCGTGACTGAAATCGATTAATCCGGCAGAAAATAAGGGGCCACGCGAAAGCAGATCTCTGATCGCGAAGATTGACGAACGAGATTTTGTGTTGCAAACTGGCAGAGTTTCGTCGAAACCTGCCAGAAAGCTTCTGGATGCTGCGATAATGTTTAGACGGGCGCTATTACAATGTGAACGAGTGTGATTAATTTGCATGTGTGGTTATGGCTGATGATAGAACTTGTTTAACACCTTGGATGCCTGACGTGCTTCAAAATTTCATCAGCTAATATTTTTATAGTTAATATATTCAATGAGCTGCATCACTACTTAAAGGGAAAATGTTTGAATTCTAAAATATTTGACACCTTGACTGTCCGAAGTTGAAAATTTGATTACGTAGTATTTTCATTTTTCACAAACATATTCAAGTATTTTCAGAATATTCTGTTATAGTTATTAGTAGTAGTTTGAAATAATTAATGCGATTATTTCAAATTAGGTAATTGAACAAATTTTTAATTAGGTAATTGTTTCGTATGGAAATTTAAGCGTCATAATATATGGGTGGCAATCAAAGTGTAAAAATAAATTAATAGGATTTTTATTGATTATAAAATTGCTGCGAGCTTCGTGGAATTCCGACCTTGGCAATTTTATGTATCCTTGGATCTAAATAGATTCCACTGATAAAATTATGTGTGGGAGGCTTCATTAATGTATTCTGTAAAAATATATAATTCTATAAAATTAATTTTTAAATTAATTAATAATCGAATTTTATGTAGTTGATAATCGTAATATGGTATATAATTAATTAAGTAATAAAAATATATTTATATGTAATAAGTTCATATTTAAATTGATAAAAATAATAATTAAAATTCAATCTAGTGGCAACAAGTACAATTAAACTTATAATTATTATAATATATGAAGTTTTTAAATATATTAATATATTGTTAAAAATTTGAATATAATTATTTGAAACAATTTGAAAAATTTTAATTTAATGATTTGAAACAATGCAAGAAGGTTTTGTTATAAACTAGGATTAGATCTATCTGAGATTAGATATATACAATTAACTAGAATATTATAAAATTTATTATTAATTAAAATGTTATAAAATTATTAATTAAATGTAAGTCATTAAACTAAAAAATAGATGTAGCAGTTACATAAATTATTAGGAGAATTTGCAAACTAATTTGATAGCTCACAATAAACTGTATAAATTTTATATAATCCATAATTTAAAATAATAAAGACACTGCACAAAATATAATGTATCTTGTCAAAGTATTGAAAGAGATTCAGTCTGAGATCAATAATGAAATTGGCTATTTATTTTATAATTCTTAATTTTTAATTTCAGTTCAAAGTTAATTGAATAATTTAACGAACAATTTTCATCTGAAAAATTAATGTATCTTTGTAATATTGTAAACGTGAATTATTTTAAAAGTGTTCTGATTTAAATTATTACTTCAGATTTATCCTAAATAAATCTTTGGTTTGTAATTGTTTTGTACGTGAGTGGAAAACACAAGGCGTTGAAACGTAAGAACGACGTCTGTTAGCGACATTCATGGGATCCCATTAAACGCATTTGGACATTACTTAACAATGAATTAACTACCCCTAGACGAGAAGCAATGGACAGAACATGCGAGGATCTGGCTGCACGTCTTTTCATACAATAGCTTCCGGACTCATGGCGTCACTTCCCGAGGGGAGAAATTTTCCATGAAATATTAAGGAACCTGGATAGCATTAATCCTCGTTTCAATAGCGTTACAAGTACCACGAAATCATTACTTACGACGCTTAAGACGCACGTGCAGACTTTCGCCTATGATCGAATATAAAAATTGCATGGGCAGATGGAAAAATATTTGTTCCATTTATGGCATTCACACTGGGATTTTTATAAATTCTTTACATTGCTAATAAATTCTTTACATGTATAAATAATATTAAAACAATTTTCTAATCATAATCATAGAAATTAATAATGCAAAATGAAAATGCGAAATGAAGAACAAAAAGGTCCCCCATGCATGCAACTCGCCGAAGAAGCGTCTTTCACCCTCTTCGTGCACTCTAATCTCTCAGACCGTCTTATTGTTAATCCCCGAAGAATCATCTTCGACGAAGGTTACCCGAAAATTACCCATTGTTTTTCTCCGACGGAAAGAAAATTTCCAGCTGAAAAATCGGCTGATAGATTCGGAAATGTTATTCATCGACCAAGGGCGCTGATACAGCCTTGAGCGAACTTTGAGAGGGTGAAGTGTCTGTAGTGGTTGTAAGAATCCGCTTCGCAACCTTGTACAATGGTATATACAGGGTGTTGTAGTCATATTTCGCCTCTTTCATATAAGTATGTGCGATTATCAATTCATGTAGAGCTATTTGAATGTTAACCATAAAATAATAAACCTACAAGTTTTTCGGCGGGTCAGAGCTACCTAATTATTACTGCAGCGTTAAGGTAAATAAATGTTGAAATGTTAGGTGTATTTTGGATTTAGCGATCTTTAATTATATTACTGCAATTGATATACTCAAAACTCGATTTTTATGCAAATACAATTTAGTTTTGTCACATTTGAACGTGCGTCACGAATCTGACTTGATGTTATAGGCTGAGTTAAGGAAAAATTGGCAAACTGCATTCATCGATTTATTATAAAAACAAGATATATAACGCAGGAATAATTTACAACGATTCAAAGTAATTATTAAAAAATCCCAGCATCAAATTCTACACCCTCCTCCAAAGAGCTCTTGCATCTTTGCGTCCTCTTATGAGGGCAACGTCATTACACAAGCAATGTATCTCTTGTGTTTATTTCTATTTTCATCTACAGACTAAAAAATGCAAATTAACAAAAATCAAAGTGCAAGTTAAACAAAAATTTAGAGTGCAAGTAAGATAAAAATCTGAAGAGTCTGAAGACATAGTCAATGAATGTGCCTATTGGTTATATGACTATACAGATAATCGGGCGCACGTTTAGATATAATTTTTTACTGGAAATAGTTGACACTGGTATTTGCTGAAGTATTTACTATTCCTGCTGAAGCACACTGTGTATAAACGCTGCCCTTACGGTATCTCGGAGGGGTAGTTGGCGTGGCCATTAATTCATCTGCTCGTTGATTGCCTAACCCCCTCCTGGCATCCCTTCCCTTTAGCTCGTATCTAGGCCGTCTCTCCGCACTTTTCTAATTAATTTCTAACTCGAGGTTAGTCCTTTCGATCTACCGACAACCCTCTGCCGCCGGTCTCTTCGTGCTCCTCGCCGAGGGGTGGAGAGAAAGAAACGCTCGTCGTCACTTTTATGGGCCGACGTGATCGATGCAAAGACGACAGAGGAAAATGGTGACTCCGTCCGGAGATATTAGAGCAGACCGTTTCACATTAAGCCCTTTAATTTTTGGTTCCGGTTACAGTACCCTGCGACTTGTACTTTAGTTACATTGTTCAGAGATAATGAGTTCTGACAGCTAATGAGATTTGCCGGATAAATATTCCTCTGATAACAGAGTAGTAATAATTAAACCATCTACTGTTTTACGTTCAAATTATATTGAAAACATTTTACAAAAAAGAGCTTAAACATTTTTTTACCGATGAACGTATACGACGGTCATGTATGAAGAATATTACACCTGTATTCAAAATATTATACTTATGTTAAAAATATAATAATTTGAAAAATATTAAAAATTCTCATACTTAAAATAGTGGGTTTCATAGTTAAAATATTTGTAATACATTGATTATGAAGTTTGGAAATAAAGGAATGTAATAATGCGTTGTCATTTGACGCATTTTATTATAAACGAGTTTGAGCAAAAGAATTCATTCTTTTTCAATGAAACATGTTTTATTAGATTTTAGATATTGTGGTATTTAAATTTTTGACTCACTATTCCGCTAAAACAGTTAGTCGTCTGATGAAGTAATATCGACATCTATTGTGATGCAATGCATGTTGATAAACTGTGACTAATGAAAATAATTGATATCCGCCGACTTGATAAAGAATGTTAGCCGATTTTTAAAACACTATGGTTATGACTTGTAACTAATTAAATGAGAATTTCAGAATTGCGTGAAAAAGCAATTAATAGAAAAAATTATAGTTTTTAGAAATTGAAATGAAAGATATAATTAAATTAAATTTTACTGTTTTTTTTTTTAAATTTAGGGATATTAAAAATGTAAACTTGGATATGTTCACGTTCTCGAATTTTTCACATTTGTCAAATTTCTCAAATTTCTTAAATTCCTTAAATTTCCCAATTTTGTCGTTTTTCAGATTTCCAAATCCCCAAATCCTCTATTTTTCTAATATATTTCCAGAGTTCCACATTTTTAAATTACATATCTTTAAACTTTGAAATTTCGAATTTATCAAATTTCTAAATCCGTACATTCCTCAATTTTCAAATCCTTAAACTTTCACTTCAACAAACCCCCAATTTTTTAAATTTTCTACATTTTTCAAATTATCAAATTCCCTAATTTATCAATTCCTCAGTTCCTAAATTTTTAAAACCCTAAATGCCTCCGTTTATAAATTTAAATATTTATAAATATAAAAATTTCTTTTCCCTATATCATAAATTTTTCCTATGACTGTAAAATATCCGAACAAAAATATATCTCTTCAGAAAGATAAAATAATGATATAAACTAAAGGTTACAATAATTATAACAAAATGATATGTTTATGTATAATTACAGCATACCTAATTGCCCCATTGAGCCGCTTATTATCAGCCATAAATTATTACAAAATAGAAACTACAGACGTGATTGTAACTTTTAGAATACGAAGTTTTGATTGTGCGATTAGAAACTGAGACTATATGCATCCTCCAAGTTTCTATTAAACGTCCCACGATATTTTTCACCAGACATGATTTATTCGAGTAAAGGTTTATTAATTAAATCACGTATAATTTCCTATATAATTACAAGAATCTTTAACCGATAAAACGATAAAGTCATTGACGCAATACGGACACGTGTTGGATAATGTTCAGCGATTCGGATCGAGCATAGCGTGACCGGATGCGTAATTTCGAAAAATGACGCTTCGTAGGCCGCGTACGCGCTACCTCGTCGTGAAATTCCTTCCTAATGGACGACTAGGGAAAAGTACGGGCTTAATTCCGTGATCCTGTTGAAATATTTAATTAAGGGATTTGCGTAATACATACCTTCTCCTTAATGATTAATTTCAACTTAATTACTGATCGCATCGTTGTTAACATACGAAGATAACATGAGAAATTGAGTTCGTTTCGTACTGGAGGTATGCTGCGTTCGCCATTTTCTATATTTTATGCTAAAATTTCATGCGTTACTGGTTTATTCAACCTTCCTTAACTTTAATGGATAATTAGATATTAATTATGGGAACTGCAATCTTTATAATATGTGGAATGAACACTGACTTATTTATTACTATGACTGAATTATTTATTAGTGAGTTATTTTTATTACAAAAATTATATTGATAGGTAGCAATTAAAGCTGGTTGATTGTTGCATCCATTTTCACGTTTATTATATCTTGTAAGTTATATTTATTTGTGGTCTAAGATTTATATTCGAACGTTATTGAAATTACAAAGAAATTAAGGTTAAACACAGTTATCAGATATTAGTAAGTTTTTTGACAGATTTAATGGCTCTTATTGAATACATTAAAAAATGAACTATTTTGAACGGATACTCCTTTTTTGACCATCATATACTCGTTTCTTATTTATAACATGTAAATTTTGCATTATTTTTCTGTTTTCTATAAATTCTAATCGATCTAGTTGTTATAAGTTCTAAATATGAGAAATATGAATATATAACTACATACATATATGGCACTATTACATTATATATTATAAATAAAATACTCTTGCAAGTATAATACACTTTTTTACAGCCTTTTGCTAACAGGAAGTCCAAATATCCAATGGAGACACTGGACGATCAGAATACTTTTCCAATTTGTTATTTATTGACAGTATTCAAATATTGACAATATTGTATTGACAGTACATATCGATTGTTTATGGGTCGAGGACCCTGAAATATTGACCCAAGTATAACGTCTACATAACGCTCAATATTTCATTCAAGATACACCTATTATAGCCTATCTAGCATTCGACTTTTCTTTCACCAACTTTTCTTTATTTACAAAACTGTGTTTTTTTATAAATAATTGGAATTAATTGGAGAACGTATCTAGTTACGTATAATTTGAAAGATAACTTGCAAGGATATACAGAATATAATAAATTGTATAGAATTTAGATTAATATAATAAATATAATAAATCGTGTACAATTTTAATTATCATATAATGACTTACATACAACAAATTTTGTAGAACTTGAATTCTGACATAATAAATTGTGTATAATATAAATTATGATACAATGAATTGTGTACAATTTAAATTGTGATACAATTTGTGTCAAATTTAAACTGTAATATAAAATATTGTGTACAATTTGAATTGTGATGTAACAATTAGTGCAGAATTTAAATTGTGATACAAAGTTGTGCACAATTGAACTTAGGATAGATTGTACAATTCCGTTCGCAAGGATTTGCGAAATGATTGATCTGTTGACATGTACGTTTAACGATTTCACGACCTTGCTACCCGCAGGACACGTAACGTCGCTTCGATGAGCAGGGTAGTTGGAGTGCACTTGGTATCCGGTGAGCAAGATTTAAAGGGTTCGCGTAAACAAACGAGCTGCCGTGGTAACCAAAAGCTGCAACACTTTTTTCTGTCGGTCTCTCGTTTTTTCTCTCTCTGTTAAGTGCCATTATGCTGGCGCAGGCTATAGCCCCGCACGCACACGTAATAAAGCAACGAGGGAGAGATGGAACGAACGAGAGACAAAGAGAAAGAGAACAAGCCCTGAGTCGCGGTGGGCAGACTTCGGCATTGTGATGCAAATGTGTCTAATCGGCCGAGCCAGCCGACCATATGTCCGTTTGTGCACAACGAGCGCCAGCGTCGCGTTGCAGCGACATGAACATGCTAAACCTAACCATTAACCATTATTGCGTACTAATGACGATCGCGGGCACGCTTAGTTAAACATATGACCGAGCGTCAAGGTTGCTTTCGTGTTGGCCAGTACGAGTGACTTTGCTTCGATCGGCCGTAACGAGCTCTTTTAACTTTTAATATCTCGCGGCTAACTGTTCTTTTCTCGCTTTGACGCAACCACCTGGGTGTGCGGTCGATTTCTATGTCTCCAACTTTCGATTTCGATGTACTACCCGTCCTGGCCGATTATTAGGAACAGGAAGTTTTCATCGGCTGTTATCAATAAAAACTATAAAAACTCATTTCGATCACTCACTCATGTATACTGGTCATCGAATTACCTATATAAATTTTCAGCATTTTACACGTTTTCCGTAAAATTGGCCTGTTCAAATTGTAAATAATTTATTAGCTACCATGATTAACACATGTTAATATCTTGTATTTCCACCCTTTGCTTTGGTCACAGTTTGTATCCACCATGCTCTGTATACATTGATCATATGCTTTATATCTTCATTATTTTCCCAAATATCTGTCATTCTTTTCAACTCGGATAATGTGGAGAGTTGTAAACTAGTCTTTTGAGTAGACAGACATTTTCTATAGCATTCAAATTTCACCTGATCGATACTCCTAATGTAAACGCACGGTCCTTAATCGCTCATCACCCACACAATTTATTAACACGGTAACAAATTGCTATGTATATGTTATCAACGTATTTAGTAATAATTTTGCATGACCTAAGATATTCCATATATGACGTAATTATAGCCATAAACGTGAAATTTTCGTACGTGGTCCTTATTCGATGGTCAGGGATTCTAAATGTACAGACCAAACCAGATACGACCTTTTGTCGAAGAATCTTAAAATGTTGAAACCCTCAGAAAAATGGTCAAAAGTGCTGAAAGATGGCTGATGGGGGGTATGAGAAACGAAGAACCCTTCAATGAGTGAAAGCAACTGCTGTAATAGCCTAAGACTCGCAACGTGACTACAAATTACTTGTGGATCGGGAAAACTTGGGAAAATTTAGGAAACAAAAGTTACACCATTTTTATGAACACGCTGTAATTTCTTCATTGATAGTTTGCGTTCTTTATTGAGGTACCAAAATATAGATTTTTAAGTGCAATGTCTAATATTGCTTTTTAAATTTTATAGCATGGAATTTTATGTGAAAAGAGAGATGGGGCGAAGTATAGCTAGTTTTGGACTGTAAGCATCCATAAAACACCGGAAGTGTGTAATTTTGGTGGTCAAACAGTTTATTGTTTGTATTAATATATTCTTGAGTGATGAAAATCATCGAAAAGATTTTTTTAGAAATAAATTTCTATGTAAAGATTTTGATTGATTTTTCAAATCGAGAATGCTTAGTGGATATTATTAATTAATCTACTACAATTATAACTATTACAGATTGCCATAATGTGAATGTGAACATAAAATCACAGCAGTTTTGCATTATTTTGCAAAATAAAATTTTGCAAAATTTAAGATATTTAAATTTCTAAATCTTCAATGTTTCTAATTGACAATTGTTCCGATTTTCAATTTTATTAATCCCCAAGGTTTCGAATTTCTAAACTACTAAATTTCTAAATACCCAGAATCTGTATCTACTTTTCAAATTCATGGTGTTTTAAATTTTAAGTTCCGATTTTCAAATTTTTAAATTTCAGAATCACCAACTTTTGGATTTCACAATTCCAATTATCATAATTTTACCATCCACCAATTTTCCAACTTCCAAATTATCAAGCTTTCTAACTGCAATTTTCAAAAATTACAAATTTTCAATTTCAATTTGCTGAAATTCAAATTATCTATTTCTCTATTTCTCTATTTAATTGTTCTCATTTTTCAATCTTCCAATCTGCCAATTTTTTAATTTCCCAATTTTTCTATTTCTAAATTCTCTAGCTCGAATTTTAAACACTCAAATTTTACAATTCTAATTTTAAAAAATTTTAATTTAAATTAGTTCCAAATTTCCAAAATTTGAAAATTTCTAATTTAACCATCAATCCTACAGATTGCCATAATCATCATATTTATACGTAAAATAAAATAATTCAGTGTATTTTGTCATTTTAATTTTATCATAACACAAAACAAATTAACCGTGTTATAGAAAGCTGTTCTGTATTTCAAGTTATTTAGAGGAATTTCTATTCCAATTATTAAGGGACCGAATAAATTTCCACCGCTTGTAGATTTCATGTTATTTAGAGGAGTTGCTATAACAGCTTGTAAATCATTTGACAATTTGGCAAACGTTAATAGAACAGCAATGGGGAGCCTTATCAAATTTGATGAACACCTCAGATTTGGCACCGTCAGGTTCCTTCTTAGATTCATTGTTTTATGTACTTGAAATATTGCAATAAACTGGTAAACAGTTGTAAAATATTAAAATGTGTGATCTCTAGTTGATGACCTCATCTGTTTTATGAATAAGCACTCTTTTCGCGAAATCACGTATGACTTTTTCAATTTTCAGAAAATTTGATAATTTCAGAAAAATGTATTTTTGAATTTTTAGAATTAATAATAATTAGACAAGAAATGTGAACAAATTTTGTCCGCATTGTATGCTTATTTTAAGAGAAATTATATAACATTGAAAATTTGTATTATTGAATGAAACTTAAAAGACAGAAAATGTTTGTAATAATGTTACTTCTAAATTTTTTTATTTTCAGAAGCTCAAATTATCTAAATTTTCAAAAACAACTCTCTTACATTTCACTAACCTATACTTTCGATCATGATAACGTATAATAATATATTTTACATTAATAACACTTACTTCGATTAGATCTTACTAGTTACTGCTACTAACTAAATAAATATAAAACGAGTTGAACTGTATACACTTTGTACTTAATGACCCCTAACAAATTATGATTATAATTAAACTTAAAATTCATCTCCATTAAAAATACGAGTCAGGTTTCTTAATTATAGTCGTTTCAGCTGTAGATGTGTTACAAGTGTATCACGCTATTATAAGTCTAGAGGTTAATTAAAGGTGTTCATGCAATTAATACGTCACTTTCTCGTCGTTTTAATAATTGGATGAACATCCCTATTTTCAAGCTTTCTACAACGCTTCACAAAAATAATAAACGAACAAAATTTTTTAGGTTATTTCACAAAAGAAAAGAAGACATCAAAATATCCACGTGATGTATAAAATATTTATGTTTTTGATTTTGTTTAACGAAAAAATGACATTCCTCTAAGATCTTACTATGCAGAATAATAGTACTTAATTTTAACAGATAAAAATATGTATTCTCATTAAGATGTACCGAATATGTTTAAATCGTTCATTATTTTCTTGTGACGTAGTTTTGTAGTCAATTTGAAAAGTTTTGTCCCAATTGTGTAAACTACCCTTAATAGACAATTAAAAATCAATATCACCGATTAGATTTTACACAAAATTGATTAATTGACTATTGTTATTTATTCTCAAGATACCATCATTAAATGAAAATAAGTCTAAGTTGTATCATTTGTATGTTTGATAGAAATTTAATTTATGTATTTATTTACTATATTTTATTGAGAACCCCTTTCTTTTATTTTGTAAATTAAGGAGTTTGTACGTAAAAAATTAAAGAATGCAAAGGGTATGTATGTCAAGTTTAGATCTCTTCAGTGAAATAAATTTTGTTCAATTACGTTTGAAGATACAAATTAACAGGAACCGTTTAAAGCAAAACCTGTGACGTTTTCATTAGTTTTTATAATACATATTTTCAACGCCTAAATTCATAAAAATATGTCAAATAAAATAAAACACGTTGATATTACGCCATCTTGGTTCTACCATCGTACCCCACTCTTCGCT
Organism: Megachile ligniseca; assembly: GCA_945859555.1. Taxonomy (NCBI): domain Eukaryota; kingdom Metazoa; phylum Arthropoda; class Insecta; order Hymenoptera; family Megachilidae; genus Megachile; species Megachile ligniseca. The sequence continues at coordinate 8,135,362 of OX243792.1, forward strand.
CTCGACCCGACATCTACGTGTCACCGTAGAAAACCCTGAAAAAAAACATAAAACAATATGTTCCTCGATAAACTTATAAGAGCGAAAAAAGGTCCAGCACTCGCGAAAGAAGCAGATGCGTGTAATCCAATTTCAATCGCGTTTCCACGCGAGATGTCACTTCGTTTTCAAACAACTTTCCGCCATAACCGCCTCGTCATTTCCTGTGCCGGTCGTATTCGGTCGATATTACCGATTCATTATGCGATTGCCCTAGCCCGCTGTCTTAGTTTTTACAATAGTCCAGCAAGGCGAAAAAAGAAGCGCCGATCGACTGTTAACCGACTGATTTCTGTTCGCGTTAACGGTTCGTGGACAGCAGTTGGTATGCGAGAGAGCTTCACGGGCATTACAGTGCCTCGACGTATATTTAGGCCCGATTATTTATGATTACGATTATTTCGGACGGCTTTCGAGCGCTTTATTGAATGTTTAGCATGTGCTGGCCACGCTAATTCTGAACTGAACGTTTATAGCATGAGGGTATCTTCTCCTACGTGCTCTCCTTAGACAAGCTTTCACTCTGCCGCTAATTCGCCCTGTTCGATCAAATTATTCGTTCGCAAAACAACCTCACCCTTCCTTTTTCTCCCTTACCGGCATCCTCCCTAACTTCCACTCGCCTTATCGCTGGATTTTACTTCTTTTTTACCCTTCGCTTGGCTAATGACGATCATTAATCCCCCTTCTTAACCCTTTGACCCTCGGCATTCCCTTCCATCTTCATCGGGGATCTTCCTTACGACTTTGCATGATAATTATGCTTTGAGAATTGGAAACGATACGAGCAATTAGCGGATGCAAATAACTCGCTTAACTGCACGTGGAGTATGATAGTAATGCTAAATAGTACTTCTAAGTATTTATTATGTTGTTTCGATTTTTAAGGAGACGAGTACTGTACGTATTGGTATGTTCAGTGTGGCTGCAGGTTGCGTTACGCAATTTACAGGCGGTTGCAATGTGGAATTAGTTTGGACAAGAATTAGTGCAGGGGGAGAACATTCTCAGAAGACGTTTATAATTTCGGAGGATCGTAATTTCAAAGTTTCGGTATTTATAAATTTATGAATTTTCAAGCTGTCAAAATTCCAAAATGTTTAAGTTCTCAAATACACAAATAATCTTTAAATAACGGAAATTCTATATCATGGTATCCAAAGTTTTTAAATAGCCAAATTTTCAACTTTTAAATTTATAATTTCTGACATTCCTAAATTTCAAATTTTCTAATTTCTCAATTTCTAAATATTACAATTTTTTAATTTATAAATTTGTGTAAGTCTTTTCTATGTTTCTAACGTTCTAACTTTCTAAGTTTTCGAGTTTCTAAATTTCTAATTTTCTAAACTAAATTTCCAAATTTCTAAATTTCAAAATCCCAACATTCCAACGTTCCAACATTCCAACATTCCAACAATCCAAAATTCCAAAATTCTAAAACTCAAAAATTCCTAAATTCCAAAACTCCAAAATTCCAACATTCCAACATTGCAACATTGCAACATTGCAACATTCCAAAATTCCAAAATTCCAAAATTCCAACATTCCAAAATTCCAACATTCCAACATTCCAAAATTCCAACATTCCAAAATTCCAACATTCCAACATTCCAACATTCCAACATTCCAAAATTCCAACATTGAAAAAGTTCTATTTGTCTAAGCTTCTAAATCTTTAACTTCCTAATTTCCATATCCTCAATTGTCAAATTAAAAAAATATTCAGATTCCGAAATTTCTAACATCTTTTATTCCCAAATTATCGAATTCGCAATATTACAAAATTTGCAAAATTCTCAAATTTAACATATATAACAATATCATAATTTCTCAAACATACTCAAATTTATTAATTTTCTCAAATTCCCAAATTTACCAAATTTATTAAATTTACTAAATTCAAATTGTACTGAATTCGATAAGTTTCTCTACTTTTTCAAATACTTACGTTCCCAAACTTCTAATTACTTACAGTCTCAATTTTGAGAAAAATCGAATTTTCAAATTTCTATAGAAATAATTAAAACGGTACTTTATATTAATTAGTTATTTAAAATAGTAGATAAATTTGTAATTTCAGTTGAAATCTTTTTATTCTTCGAAATCTTCAGGTTCACATATGTTTGGCACATCAAAGAGTTTGATATATTGAGAATTCCACTCTCTTTATAATACAATTTCATCAATTATCTTTGTACACATAAATATGAGTACTCTAAACAGGTGATAAAAAAATACCCTCCATGAGTTTTATTTTATAGTATTTTCTAATTTTAAATAAATAATAAAACCATGAAGAATATAATAAATAAAGTAATATAATAAATTAAATAAACATAGTGAAGTAAAATAATAAGTTAAGTAAAAATAATAAACTAAGATAATAAATTAAATAAAAATAATAAATTTAATAAGTATAATAAAACAATATGAAGAATAAATAATCATTCCTATACTATTAAACACTTTTATTACACACTTTTTGCATTTCTCTTTCCAACCATTCAATTAGTATAAGTGGGTAGACTATTTCAGCACCATGCAATAATACTTTATATGCTGTAGGTGAAGTATTATAGCACAGGTACAATTGGGCAAATCTCTTCTCGGTTACAAAATGATAAATTCAGAAAGGTTCCGTCCACGATGCTAAAACAGTTAATCAAATAACGCTGAAACGTGTTATTATTTTCTTATCTACATCGATAATTCGTGCTGAAGTAGTTAAGTCTTCAAAAACTCGGCCACACTGATAATCGGAAGATATTATGCCCTACAATATTCTCTTTCCAAAACATTAAACACGCCTGAAATTATACATAGGCACACATGCAAAAAAGTGATAACGCCTGAAAAGATTGCATATTATTACACATAATTGTTACTGAAACTTACCTAATGTGTTTTGAGCTTCAATACGAAAGAAAACTTAATGACTAATTGCGTTTGATAACTATCTTTTTGATTAAGAAAACGGAAATAAGTATAACGTTCTCTAATATGATGTCCCCTATTCTAGATTCACCAATGTGAAAGGTTCTTTTTTCTAAGATAAGGATTATTTGGAAAGAAATTTTTCACTATTTCGATTTTAGGATATAATGTGTGGCTTCGGACTTCAGTATCAACGTGTCAAATCTTTCAAAATTGAAACTTTTTCCAATTGTATGGTGTTACAGTTCATCGGATTCTTATATCATAACAAAACAAGTACTTGATCTCATTTAAAAAAAATAATTAACTTGAAATTTCGAAAACTATAACCTCGAAGAAAGCTTCTTCACCACAAAAGTGGTCTGTCTGAACAAAACAATTTAAAATTATGGAACATCGTTAAAAATATTAAAAATATGTAATGTAATAGTTGTAATAGTTAGTGAACCACCCAGTTTAATAAAAATGTTAACTAACAAAATTTTCAAGCGTGGCAGTTAACATGTAATAAAAATTTGCATCGGCGTTTGAGAAGGATCCACTGACGGATCCTTCGTTTCACATGTTTGGTGTACGATTCGTTTGACCTTGCGATCTAAGAAAAACAATGAGAAGTTAGAACGAACCGCTGCTCCGAACGTGACGCGAACGCTAGCTATTTCGGTTCAGAACTGTTTTGCGCTTTGACGTTAACTTCGCGACTTCTGCTCGCCGGTGTAGGAGGCCAACCATTTATTCAAAATAATTACCGAGGCGATATCTGAACACGGAGCCTTAGGTATTTAGAACACGCGAATGCCAGATATTTCGAGCAAATGGTTCACGCTTCGGCTTTAATTAATCGACTTTGCCCAGTTTCTCGACCGGCAGTCTAATTATTTCAAATAATTATGCCAGTCAGTTGTTAGATTGGAATAGCAATAAACTCGTACAATAGCTTAGATTGAAAGGATATATCGTAGGCGAGAATGTTGTATTATTAGTGGGTACCCTTTCTGTTGCAACACTTGCTCGAAAAAATTTCAGGCGATGTTGAAAAGCATTGTTTGTAATCTAATAGGACTCCTTTCATACAAAGATCATTTTTGTTATTAGACTAATAAATACAGATTTTCAATTCAGCATCCGTGAAATTTCTTTACGCGTTAGTGAATTAAAAAGTGTTCTTCAGAAACTAAATAAATAACAATCGAAATTTTATATTCGTTTAAAAGCTGCAAGAATGCTTAATTAGTTTTATATTTAAATAGGCGGTTAGTTTTGAAATTAAAATTAAAGTAGAGGAACAATTTTTGTACATTCTGAAAAATATATAAATGTTATATTTTGTTTTAAAATTCAGGATTAAAAAATGTTCTTCAGAAACCAAATAAATAACAATCGAAATTTTATATTCGTTTAAAAGCTGCAGAATATCTAATCGTTTTATATTTATATAACCCGATAATTTTTAAATTAAAATTGAAATAGAAGAACAAGTTTTGTACATGCTAAAAATGCATTGTGGAGAATAAAGATCAGAACACGTTATTGCGTTTCCTGTCCGTAGCTTCTTAATGTGATAATAATTGCCTCTTTTTACAACATCAAAGTTTTTAGCAGAAAAAAAATTACACATTTTTGATCTGAGATTGTGACTATTAAAGAGAACGTACATGTTAAATTGTTGTTTCTTTTAGTTAATGTATGCGTAAGTAGGAGTTGAGAGGATAAATTATACAACAAAAGAAACCTATTAAGCAAAGGAGTATTGCTTTAACACGCTACTCGTCATGGAGGTCACTACGGTACCGCGAATTTAATGTAAATAAGGAAGTGAAAAATGGAAAATTAAAACAAAATTTCAGGTAGTATCAGTGTTATAGTTGTCACGTAAGGCTGCGAATTCATATACATATAATCTTATACAGAGTTCAAACAGTCTGTATATACAGTTGATATTTTAGTATTTTCAATAAATGTTGAGAGCTCTGAAATATGAACAATATAATATTCATTAAAAATAAATATTAACAATATATAACCATAACAATATTAAATTTAACAATATTTAGCAATAAATATTGTTAATATATTGTGAATGTTGTTAATGTATATTGCATATTATTAATATATACTGACATATATTGTTATATAATACATATTGTTAATATAGTATTGTTAATGATTCAGTGTCATTATTAAATATTGTATTAAAGCTCCAAATCCGTAAATTTTCTAATTTCAAAATTTTTAGTCTGTACATTCATGAGTTACCAAATTCCAACATTCTAAAATTTCAAAATACGCAAATTACCAAAGTAACAAGTTTACAAATTTTCAAACATGTAAATTTCCAATATGAAAAGTTCCAAAATTACGAAATTTTCGAACTTCGAAATTCTTAAGTTCCAAATTTTTCGAATTTTGAAATTTCAAATAATTAAATATCCATATGTTGAAATTCTAAATTCTCGCATTTCAAAATTTCAGTATCTTCAATTTCCAAATTCCCAATGACCAAACTTCTAAACTTGCAAATTCTCAAATCCTCCTTTTCCAAAGTTTTAAAGTTGCAGATTCCAAAATTTACAATATTTTCATATTTTCAAATTTCTGAAACCTTACATGCTCAAGTTTCAAATATCCAAATTTCCAAATTCTGAAATTTATCATATTTACCCAGTTTCCCAAATTCTCTTTATTTAGTTTCACCAGTGTAGACGAGTAAGCGTACAGTACACAATTAAATACACAAATTACAATGTTTAATAGTGAAACAAATACAAAAAATGTTATAACATTTGACTATGATCGCATCAATACTCAACATCACATGGGATCATAAAAATCATTTGACTTAGACAACGTTATTTCGCAAAATCTTATGAAATTCCATCGAGTCGAAGTAATTACAACTTGTTAATAATATCTGCAGCTATAAAACAAGGATACGGAACAGTGTCTTAGGTGGCGAGACCTTTCGCCCTGGTGATTATTACCGATAGCATCGCGTGAAAGGTGTCTTTGCACTCACGGCGTTTTCCACTCAAGAATCACGTGCTGAACGGAGAAAGAGAACGAGCGCGCGCGACAGCGTGCGAAGAAAAAAGATGGGGTTAGAACGTTGTATGCTTCATCTTTAAATAGCAGTGGATATAGTAGACGCAGCAAAATCCATTTCCAAGTAGCTGCGGACCTTTTGAATGGACCACCCACGATCATGTCTTCTCAGCTATCTGTCTCTTGCCGTCTGTTTCGAATCTCCTGACGAATTAGAATCGAGTTTTTTGATGGCTTATTAAATTCCTGTTAATTATCTAGAAAACCTCGACACCATCTTGGAACATGGTGTCCCAGTATTTCTCATCGAACTTTACATATTCGTTCGCGAAAATCGGAAAAATTCTTGGTGATTATATTTTAATGTGATATTCAATTTTTATTATAACATTGTTATAATATTATAACATATGTTTATTATATACTGTTTTAAATGCTTTATAAATTATAACAAAAATACAAAGTAACTGGCTTTGTTTTTCGATGACACGTGTGTCGCAGTTTTGTAAAACTTTACCTGCATGTTAAATGATAAATGTTATATAAACGTAGGAAACATGCAAAATAGTGAAAGATTATAAGGGATATACAAACGAATTGACGATTTTTTCCTTCAGTACATACCTCCATATTTTTTTAATAACTCGAGCCTATGTTCATATAAACATTTTTGATCATTTTTATTTACAGAATATGTTAACAAAGTTACACGGATAAAACTGAAACATTCTGTACAGTGTAACGTAACCGTGAAATATATGTATTGTTGGAGACCTTATTCTGACGATGAGTAACATTTTTCCATAACTATAACTACAACTCCGTTTTTTCGAGTTAATATTCAAAATTGCTTTCGACAGTACACCACTAGACGGTTAGTACCGGTTTAGGTTATGTTTGTTTTATAAACAATTTCAAAATTTTTAGATTCTTAACCTAAAAGGTATCAATCTGAATACCCTGTACGTATCAATCTGAATTTGAAGTAAGCTCGTATGAGATTGAATTTGATTTCAATATGTTCGTAGTATAAGTTTCGGACGCCATCTTTGGTTTGGCTGTTACAAGATGGCGGACCAGTAATCAGGTAATTGCAGCCGCAAACTAAAACTAGTGCATTTAATTATGAAATTCAGATGAGACTAACCTAAACCTGGTACGAATCGAACTTGACTTAGAACATATATAACATGACATAGGTTTATATATTTTTATATAGATTTATGTAGATTTATATAATTGTATAGATGCATATGTATAATTATGTATAGATGCGAATTTACATAGATATTAGGGTATAGACTCGTAGAGATTTATATAGATATAGATTTATACAAATATCAATTTATAGATATAGATTTGTAATAATATACTATTGATATCAAAAATACTTTGATCGATTAGAACACAATTAAATTTGAAGACTAACTACAGCGTTGCGTGATAGGAAGAAGCAATTCAGAGTGTTAACCTTGACAGTATATTTCAAGGTTACCACAATCGATCTTCTATTGTTCACAATAATCAAATTCCCTGATTTTTTCTTATTTTCTTTTCACGGTACATATTTGTACTAAGACGGTGAAAATTTGTATTTTTGATCGCATGCAAGACGATGTGAAGTAGTGTCAGGAATCAGTGATATTAGCGAACACGAATCACGGGTATAGTTTTCAAGGGGAGCGCGGTTATTTCCGACGTCATCGAGACGTTTGTTTAATGAACGCTAGCAGCCTCCTCCGCGCTTTCTTCACTGGAACAGAAATCAAGGATACCGAGTGCTGCGATTGCGTGGCGGTCACGGAAACCATTATTCAACAGTATAACAAGAAGCTGCACCGTTTTCTATTGCCGAAAACGGAGATCCTTATACTAACAGATCTTTGGAACTTAGCAGATGCATTTCATTCAATAATTCTGATTAAACTTCGTTCCAATTTTTAAACTTTCTTTTGTGTAGTTCATTCTTGTAACTTTTCTGGGTAATTAGAGGTTATGTGTTGTTAAAGTTTGGAATGTGTAGAGTACTTTATACCTTATCTTTTTCAAAACTCTTTTGGAATATTGAAAACGGACCAATTCCTTGTTATACTAACAGAACTTTACAACTTGGTAGATACTTTTTATTCATCAATTTTGATAATCTGGTCAAGAGTCGCTTTACGGCGTCTGTTTTATGTTCTTTTGCATAATTGGATACTATTTGATAAATATAAAAATATAACGATTTTGAGCGTCAGAATGTATTGGTTCAAAAGTTATACGTTGTTAGAATTTGGTATCTGTGGAGTATTGCTATCTTAGCTTTTTCAAAACTCTTTAGCTTTATTGCACGTGATATATTGCAGATGCAGGCGTGAATGGTGTATTGGAAACTGACTGTTAAGATATTTATTATTATTCACATTATGATTTTTTATATTACAATTATGACTTTTGATATTACTGATTAAACAGTTTTTCGTGTATATTGAAAGTGTTTCTTGTATCTCTTTGTCTTCTTGCATCTTCTTATGTTTTTAACGTATTTTACAAAATTATCAAACATGAACAAGATATAACTTTTAAACCTAAATATTCTGATATTCGAAATCATTACAATTAAAAGAAAATGGCGCTCTAAGACAAAGTTTTACTGTCATATTTGCCTAAGACATTTTCTGACAAATTACAACATAAGTACCAAAATAACTAATTACTTATTTTGCGTAGTCGGTTGTAGAAATCAAAATAAACAAGTTGGTGCATGAAGCTTGACACACGAAACAAAATTTCTGAAGAAAAGAAGAAGAGAATAATGTGTATTGTACTATGTATACTGACGAGTGCAGTAGCCTTTTCTAAACAAAATGGCGGACTTGAAGGAAAGAATTGCAACCGCTCGTTGGATTTTGATTGATCAATTTTCAAATTTACATCCTCAGGAATTTTTGAGTTCGAGGATTTAGGGATTTGGAAATTCAAAAATTCAAAAATGTAGATGTTTGAAAAATTTAATAATCTAGGAATTTGAGAATTTATTTCATATTTGTTTAACTTTTCAAAATTGAAAGCAAGTAAAAGCATGCCTGACCATACGTACATTTATGCAAATGTTAAATTAGCTTATTGCAATATCCTAAATTTAATTTTGCAATCATTGTAAATTTTTAATAATACATAATTTTATAAAGCACAAAAATAATTCTAATTATGCAATTTCGTTACTTTCAATTACGAAATTTGTTATTCATTTACGTTTGACAAAATGTAATAATTTTAGCCTACTGAAAAGAGAGTTTAAAATATTTGAAAGATACGAGTAGTTGAAAATAAATATCATGGAATTTAGACATTCCAAGTAGACGATTAGTGAACAGCGGAGTGTTAAAATGTGTAGCATAGTTTTCAGGAGCCAACTAAATGGTTCGAAACCGATGTAGATCACAATAGTTCTCTCAGCGAATCAGAATAAATCGACCAACTGCGTTAGCGTAGCAGCCAAACTGCGGGCATTTCCACATGAAGGATCGAATGATCAGTAACTGTCGCTAATAGTGACAAACGATTTTCGATGGTTCACCAATGCTTTCTGATGTCATCGAGATGTTTGTTTAACGAACGTCACCAACGACGCGTATAAATATAGAGATCACACTGCGAATACTAACATCACAGTTTACCGTCTGAAATCAGAGGTCCACGACACAATTCTGTTTTCGATGATGAATAATATTTCATAAATTATTCAAATATCACATTCATTTGCTACTGGATTCATCTACGACGCGTTAAGTAGCATTTAAAAGTTTGGCAATTTGGAGATTTAGGATCTCGGTGTTTTTGAATTTATTTCTTGGTAGATATGATACATGAGAATTTGGAGATTTGAGAATTCGAAAATTAGGAGTTAGGAAAATGGGTTTAGAGAATTAGAGATGTAGGAATTTCGTGACATGATCAAGATGGGAATTTGGGGATTCGACAATTTGAAAATTCGGGAATTTCGAAATTTGGGGATTTAGAAATTTCATGACATGACCAAAATGGGAATTCGATAATTTAATAACACCATAATTAAGGAATATAGATACTTAGAATGTTTATGGTTTGATCCAAATGGGAGTTAGGCGAGTCAATAATTTGAAAAATCCGGAATTCTGAAATTCTCAAATTTAAAAGATTTGAGAATTTGAAAACTTGAAAATTTTTAAATTTGATCTGGGAATTTGAAAATATGAGAATATCACAACACGCGAATGATGGGAAAATTTTATGGGAATTTTATGAGTGAGAATTTTGTCATTTTTGAAGTTAAAAATTTGAAAATATTTCAATTAGGGAATTTCAGAATTTGTGTCCTATAAAACTTAGAAGTGTAGAAATTTAGACATTTAGAACTTTAAAAATTTGAAAAGTCAAAAACTGAAAAATTTGTAACTGAAAGTTTTCAAATTCATATTACAACACTATAGATTACAGATTAGAAGCAGTTCATATTTCAGCATTTGTCAGGCGCACCGTTGTCGCCGTCTACTTGCATTAGAATATGCATATTAGCACAGCTGATGTTTGCCATACTTGTCACGATGTAATGGAAATCGTGCAATTAACACGAGCGATTAATTATGATTTATAAATATCTCCAGAATAAAACTTACATCAATCGTGTCACCGATAGAAGGCAACTATTATAAGAAACAACACGCGAAGGTAAGTTTTGATATAATAAATTACCACTAGAAAATCGAGAACTGTAATTAAGTGTATAGAAGTTGTTTTATTGCTTCTAAGATATGTGAACGAAATTAATGTTAGGAAGTTATCTTTCATTTGTGAATAAATTTAGCTTGAAACTTTAATCGCGTTTTCTTTAAACTCGTATTTCTTGATCTGATTGATAAGCTAGTCGATGCACTATTTATCCAAGAAAATTGATTCTATTATATAAGACAGTTAAATGTATTGTTACCTCAGTAAAAAATAACACTTTAGCAACTATTTTGAAAAATTTATTAAATAGAGCCATCTAAAAGTATATGTTTCTTCAACATACCTCTCATTAATTACTTGCAATATCAGAATAAACCGTTCATAAATAATTTTATAAAGTCATAATTAATGTGGAATTGTTTTTTATAGCTGTTTATTTCGTGATAACCAGAAAGTCAGGTTTTTATCGCAGAACCGAGTATGAGTTTCATTTACCGTATAAAAATATTTAATAAGTTTTCCAGCTAAATATGCTGTGCAATGTATATGTTTCATTGGCACTTGATTTTATATATTTGTTCAATGGAAATATAATTAAAACTATAAATTTTTGTTTGTTAGCATTTGGTCCCCTTAAGAGAAAGATTTATAAGGTACTAACAGTGAATAACGATACTTACATGTAGTAATAGTTATATTTGGAACGGACTGTAGACTAGTGGACACTAAAACTAGTGGAAGTTAGTTACGCTACTTCAAATGAAGACTCACTGAAATAAGGTTTATGAACACGTTGGATGACACGATGAAAATAACTATGTCCAGACGGTACATAACTATAAGAATTTAATATTCAAGTCTCCGAGGTAAAATTATAAAATATTTTGTCCTTCTTCTTTTCTTAATTGTTTCATCATGCTGCTTCATTTCACACTCTATTATTAAAACACTAATGATTTGAAGATAAATTTGGACAAACACCTAAACAATTTTTATTATTTCGATTACTTTTCCATTTGTGTAACGTAAGAAGTAAAATTGTGTGAAACTTTTGTTAGTAATAATTGAAAGGGAAAATGTTGAAACATATACATGACATGAACTTTATTTAATTTTATTTCTCAGTGGGACAAAACGAATTACTGCAACCAAAAATGTCTATCTTTTAATAGAGAATTGATTGCAGTTTAATACGTTGAACTATGTTTCTCTGTATTTACTGTCCTATAATTAGTGTTCAAAGTTAATAAACATTGCACACGTTTTGAAAAGTTTTATTTTTAGAGCAAAAATTGCAAAATTTACCACATCGATCCAAATTCTGGAGTTCACTAGCTGCTAGTCCACTAACTGAGCTAAAATTTCAGCAACTTTTAAAATAAGAATGTTTAAATAAAAAATATTCGACAAAAACTTAAATTTTATATAAGCTTTTTAGAAGACGAGTATAAATAACAGCAATGAGTATAAATAAACAAAAATTTTTAGAAGTAAATAGAAACGGTTCCTCCTTGGCCACTTTTAATCAAAATGGCGACTGAATCAAACACTGTCTTACTTATGCGTAACGATTTATATTGAAAATAAGTATTACATAAGAATAATATGATTTATTGTAACCTTTTAGTGTATTTTATGGTTTTACTGTACTGTTTCATGACCTTGGCGATGCAAAAACATAATTCATTGGCTTATACATGTTTATTTAAACTCGTTCGCTGTCAGCGTAACATATACGTCCCATTTAGGTTTATTAGTATCTGTACCTGTAACAACGTTCAAAATCCATCTTTATGTGTACTACTATTTGGCGCAAGGCTCAGTTACAGCGTTTGAAGGACTATTTTACTTTTTTGGATGCAGTTTTTTCACGACTAGAATATTCGAAATTAATATGTAAGTGCTTTAATGAACAAAATTAATGAAGTGTACAGCTTTTTCTACTGTACATAAATTGCTTTTGTATTATTATTATGTTATTGTTTTGTATCATGAATTATTTTTATTGTAACTAATTTACAATTCTCTTCAAGTATGCAGTCAGAATAAATAAATGAAGGTCCTATTTGTAACAAAAATCTTTTATCGATGAAACAAAGTTGGATATATTACTCAACAGTAATTTTCAAAAATATGATCAATTTCAGGTACCAATGTCATAGCTACCATAAATCTAGTTCTCTGCTTTTGATCAATTTTGTAAAAATTTCGATCATTCCTGAATAAAATAGCTTCATTAAGGAAGATAAAAGATGACTAAAACCGATCCACCATTTTGTAATCTGTGTAAAACTAATATTCTGTGAAAGCTTCACTCATGCACAAAATATCAGGATATTAACCATTATAAAATTTCTCAAGATTTGTATAAAATCTTGAACTGTATTAAGATAATGAAACCTTAACGTTTCTTAAGGATATAAATATCATTTCACTAGATTTAAGTATACTCGACAAATAACATCTCTGTTACTAATAACCAAATAAGTGAATCTTAAGAATTTAATTAAGGAAAAAAGAAACAGATATTAAATAGGACTCCAAGTAAAATTATAATTAAAAAGATAACAATTATCAAAGAATAAAGATATTAACTGAAAAAGTAGTTTAATTGTCAAACCATAAATGTGCATGCCCTAACAAAAAATAGCAATCAAGAAAATAGCACAGAACATACAAAACTATCGTTAAGTAACTTTTAAATTATTCTCTGGTCCATTTTGTGGATTAAAACGAGAGGAACTTTCTGGGTTACCAGATATTAGTATGCTATACGCTTCATACTCAAATGACTTCCACTGATTTGATGTGACTCATACTAATAAAACTTAAGATCATAATAAAACCACTAATTCATCAAGATTTCATTAGAACATTTACAACGGAACCGACATATTTTTGGTCACCGCGATTCCGTCCCACCGTGTCACCAAGTCGTCATTACGATTCTAAATAAGAAATAAAAGCATCAAAACAATTCTAGATACTACCGCATGCATATTAAATATATAGAACAGTGAATCAAAATATTGTACTAAAAAGCAATATAATCCGAAGCATGTCTTGCTAGTTACGACCGATTCTACTGTGTGAATGCGTTAAAAATACATGAAGCATCGGCGCAGACCACCGGATACCATAAACGAACTGCGAAAGCTGCTAATTTCCGAGATAGCACCCATGGTGTTCATCTCGAAAATTGAATCGCGGATAAGGAATTGGCGAACGCGATAAATCTGGTCGCGTGTAGGATCGATGGATCGATAACAGTTTCTAGTCAGTGCGATTGATTTCGATGGTCCCGCGATACTTCCTGACGTCATCGAGGCGTTTGTTTAATGAGCGGCTACCAGGTCTCTCCCCACGAGTCGTCCCTACTCAAGCAGAAATCGCGACCAGAGGGAGACAGAGCTAGCCGAGTCCGTGGAGGGGGCGTAGGGAGAGTGAGAAAGAAAGAGAGGAAGGGGAGAGAGGTAGTATCGTGTCGGACGCTGGACGAGGCGCACGTTCGATGCGAAGCAGTGTGTGCTTTCACGCACGGAAACCAAGAAACGGTGTGTACCAGGACCACGGTGTTACTCCTGGACGTGATCCATGCCGTCCTGCTGGCGAGCCTCGCCGACAGGACTGGTCACGAGCCTGTGTCCCGGAGCGTCCTCGCGAACACGTCCGAAAAGTAGTCACAGACCGTACGTCGTCGAGCACGCGGCACACGTGAGCGGAACGAAGACGAACCGCTACCGAGCACGGCCGAACGCCAACGAGCTGCGACGATCGTCTCGACGAGGTATCCTGGCTCACCGCTGATTGGCCGAAACTTCGAGGAAGTGGTCACCGTCGATGAGAGCTCGAACCACACCGCCACGTGAGTTTAGCGCCGTATCGCGAACCAGGATATCGCGCGCCTCTTTTCATCGTATTCTGGAGCACCGGACCCTCCAGCTTTAGCGCGCCAATCTGGATACATGACACTCCGTGTTCGGCGATCACTTCCGGGGAATCTTCACCTGGTTCGGCAGAAAGATGGACCATGTATTTGAATTTGCATATTTTATGAAAGTCGAACAGATTTGACCGACGGCATCTGTGTCGATTAAATCGAGGATTTTGCTCCCCGGAAAAGCTTATGAACTGAGTGACGAGTAATCTCAACTAATCGTCAAATATTAGAATTAGAATACTCTGTTCGTTCAACGAAACTGTTCCCTCGAAACTAGAACGGTAGATTTTGCTTGACCCTGGATTGAAGAAGGAGTATCGATCTACGTCATCATGTCATCACGTGGCGATCCTGATCTAGGCCAACGTCTTTACCCCATATGACGTTGCGTCTTTCAGCCGGTGTCTTCTGGACGGTTGTTTCCCTTCTAAATATAAAACTATAGTTCAGACGTCGAACTTTAACCATGAAAATGGCCAAGTTTCGGAGCGAACAAGAGCTAGGATCATCGCGCAAGCCTCGAATTCGGTATTTCGGCAAGTTGAACACGATTGTTCATTGAACGCTTCGAATTCGATGTCGCGAAACTGACTCTTTATTGACGACAGAGAAAGTTGGTGTCTTTTAGTGTTTTTAAGTGAATAGTGAACGTTTGTCAGGGAAACTGTGTTTCCCTATCCTTGATCGTTAGAGATTTCGTGTTGTCTGCGGAAGTAGGATCAGTAATTTTAAAGTGTTGGCATCATTCTTTAAATTCGAAACGTACCGAGGTAAACATCTAGTGTTAAATACCACGCACAAACGTATAGCAAAACTTGTAGCTATAGCTTTTTACAATTTAACGATAACAGTATTATAACAAAGTTCTTTTACCGAAAGCTGCATAATATCATTTTGTAATATCTCGCGTATTTAACATTATTTATATTTGACAATGATACACATGTATATTTAGAACACGTATCGAGAGAGAACGAGATAAAATCAATTAGGTGGGTAGTAGACGGATAAAGTCGGAAAGTATACTTCTTAGGTTAATTGAGAGATTGTCAATGACTCACCTCGCTTAGTGACTCGGTGACTCGGTGATTTACCAGGAGAATCGACAAAAAGTTGGGACCGCGTGCGTGTTCCAGAAAACGACACGAAACTGCTAACCCACCCTTGGTCACGAAAGTATTCCTGCCGGTTTGCAAATTATTGCCACAACGTGGATTTGAAATTACCTATTTCTGGTAAGTGACTGTTTTGGTGACATTTTGTGATTGAAATACCTTCACCGCGTTGACTGTCACAGTGAAATTTGACGTATGTGGTCAGACATTATAATGTAAGTTACCGAGGACACAGTTGTGTCTGTTAATTACTGTATAAGAGCACTTAAAAGAATTTTTTTGTTAATTAATGAAATTGAATATTTTATAGTCGGTCGCTGGTGACCACTGTGGCAGTCAATGTGTTAATTAATAATTACCAAATGTAGTTAATTATTATTGGATTTTAGGAAATGGATGTTATTTTATTTATTTGTAATTGGTTCTATTTATCTATAATTAGGTATTATTTTATTTATTTATTGAATAAATTTTATTTTATAGAATTCTATTTTTTATATTATAAATATAATTGTTATATTTATTTTAAATATAATTAAACACAGCAAAGTTTTATAGGTAGTGAAATTTTGAAGAAAGTTTTAGAAACCGAGTTGATTGCATTTGTAAATATGACTTACGAAGTTTATAATATTATTTTATGCATATAAAATTTATGAATAAAATTTGAAGAAGATTTAAAGAAGTTTAATAAATTAAGAAAACACGTGCTCCAAATTTATATACAGAGTGTCCCAATAAAATGCACACACTATCGCATAACTTGATATATGAAGTTAAATAATTATTACTCAATTCCAGATTTGCAAAATGGCCACCATCAACATCAATGACATCTAACATTTTTGCTATTATTCTTATATTTGATCACTATTTAATACATTTTATGAGGACACTCTGTGCTTAATACACCTGACGTTGAATCAAACTTTGTACTAACAGCTTATTGTTTGTAAATGATGTTGTTAAATAAAATTCAGACAATTAAAAATATCAAGCTGAATAAATGAAAAAGGATATATACTCCAAAATTATATATGGCATGTCCCAACATAATGTATACATAATTTATTACATAATTTAATAAATAAAGTAAACATGAGTCAAGTTGATATTCTGTTACCAATCTAAATAATTAGATACTTATTTATTTGATCAATATTTAATCTTTGTATACATTTTGTGAGGACACTGTTTAATACAACTGATGCCGCTTTAAACATTATACTGCTAATTATTTGTAAACTATGTTGTTAAATAAAATTTAAAAACATTTTAAAAGAATAAATTAATTCAAAACAAAAAATTATATGTGATGTGCCTCGATAAAATACATACTTTATTATGATAAAATTTAATAAATAAAAAAAAAAAGTTATCTCACCTATTTGAACAATTACAAATGTTTATAATGGCTACCATCATTCTTGTATTCGATTGCTATTTAATGTATGTACGCATTTTACTGGAGCACCCTATCTTGATACAAGCGATGCTTCTTAAAACATTATACTAATTACTCGTTATTTGCAAACCTAAATTAATAGGATCTCTGTAATAACGGAATCTTTTGAATAGGATAATCCATCAAAACTGTTATTAAATTAGACATTTAATCGTCTAATTAATCATAGACGCCTTTCGCGCGCATTAATTTAAATGTTATTATTCGCGTCCAGCAATATATTTATTTAGTAAACAACACACCTCTACTAAGACAAAATTTAATAATTAGAAATAGAAGAAATAAACGGTCTCGTGTAATGAAAAACTGCTATAACGTTCATATACTTAAGATTCAGACTTCATCTTTTGATTTAAATTCAGATACGCGAATTATAAGATTTAGTTTACGTTCTGAATTAAGAAATCCAGATATATTTAACCTGCTGAATTACAAGATTCAGGCTTTACCTTCTAAATTACCAGATTGAGATATACCTTGTCTTCTGAATTACAAGATTCAGAATAATCTATGCTGTAGCAGTGTCAACCGGTAGCAACATACGATGCAAGGAATTGCATGTACTTTTTCACAATCGATTATAAATGTAAATTTATTCACATACTCGGTAACCGGGAACAATGTAAAATGCAACTGATGATACCTCTTAACTATGCTGTTGCACGGAATCGTACAGCACTTATGTAGAAGTAAATCCGTTGTAAAACGTCGTTTTTCATTAAACTGGCCGGTTCAGCAGCTCCAACAAGCGAATAGTTGAAGAGCACGTTTTCTCTTACCATCAGGACAGCGTGTCATATAAGAAATATCGCCCTCGAAAAAGCTTCGAGCAGCTTCCATTAGCGGAAGCGGACAATGTAGCTAACTGAAGAATTCTTGATAGACGGAACATATCACGGGACATACATAGCGTACAAAAGCACGCTAGGTCTGAATGAATAGCTCAAGGCGCCCGGTGGATGGCATTTGCGGATATTTAGTTGGCGAAACATCAGCTGCCAGTTGCCAGAAATTTCTGTGCTACACTGAATATCGTAATTCCCGGATCACTATAAAAGTAAACAACGTCCAGACAACTGGATCGTCCTGGAGGAACCTGCGCGACAACTCACGACTTCCAAAATACTCGTCGACACTATACTCTAATCGCGCATCGCTCCACTCCGTAAACGGCCGAGCTAATGACAGGCAGGAAACGGCGTTTAATTAAAGTACGCACTTCCGGTAGGAACGTTTTCACGAGACTGCGTCGCTGTTCGCCGCGCACGCTCGAATCGTCCGTTGCGTAATTCCGAAGCGGAGATAAAGGAACGAATTATCGCGCCACGATGTTCCCACGTTTTCTTCCGCCGTTTGCTGGATCGAGAGCACCTTACCGAACATGTAACGTCTGCGAGCACTTGAAAATCTTGCCCGTTGCATATAATTAGAGGAATCATTGGTTTAATGTAACGAAGAGGTTCATCTCTTTGATCACAATCTTGAAATTCTGATTTACGTTTTCATCCTATTCGATGGAGTCTGTGAATGGCACTGTGATCTGGTAGAAGTGAATCTGGTAATCTGACGATTTCAAATTCAGTCATTAACAAACTACTCAATAGTTACTGCAATCCTTTGATTCAGAAAGATTTTATGAATAAAGTTGCACAACTTCCAGTGACATAATGAACATAAATGATGTATGAATATGATTGAACATGAATTTATAAATCTGTGAATATAGTAAATTAGGTGTGAATGCAGTTGAACATGAGTTTATGAATAAACCAGTGAATATAGGTGAATCAATTAACCCCTTGCACTATTATTTAGTCGGCAGATGCGTCAGATGTAACAAACTATTGTTCAGACAGATGCTACAATGTTAAGATGCTAAAATGTTAAGATGGAAAGTTAAAATGTTATGCTGGTTTTCTATTCACTCCTGACTGTGCAAAGTATAATTTGATTTAAGCTGAAAATTCAAGTTTGCCATACTTGATCTACGAATACGTCACGAACATAGTTACAGTGCAAGGAATTAAATGTGAATTTAACGGATGAATCTGTAATAAGAAATTATGATGTGAGTGAACCGTTTTGATACATGGTTACATACTTATAAAGAGTTGATTGATATTAGTTAATTATGATAAAAGTAATTTAAATGGTTGTGATATTAGAAAAAGTTAGTAAGTTTAATAAAATTCTTTTAAAAGCTACTCACAGATATGATTTACACATATGACGTAATCGCTTTGTTGGTAGTACGACTTCTATCAAGATATGAAGGTCATCTTTAATTTTTTAAATGGTATGATCATCGATCATCGTCACAGGTGGAATGTCAATGTATGGTGCGACATAATTGGTCATCAGATCATTGTGCGTGCTTCATTAATGGTTCATTAACGGATCAAATGTGTGCTACTTTTCTTTCGAAGTATTATTAGGTCTAGTAGTTGTCTTGAATAGGTTTTTCCCCTTAGCCTACAAGTTTGTCGACAGTTGCTTTAGTCAGTGTCTAATTATTACTGAATCGTAAATAAAGAATGTTGAAATGTTAGGAATATTTTGGATTTAGCGATCTTTGATTACGCAGACTGCAATTGGTTTCATACTCAAAACTCGATCTTTATGCAAATAGGATTTAGTTTGAACTGTAGCATGCGTCACGAGTCTGACTTGATGTTATGGGACAAGGGGTTAAAAATGTGGTACCAATATAATGACTGCTCTGTGCGTAAGACTTGACAAGCAAGACAGCTATTAAACAGAATATTTCGATCGCGAAATCGCATGTGATAGCACAATCTACTAGTCAATATGCACGCCAAATTTAACACCGCTTGATTATTTCCTTTGAAATTTCTAAAAAATGAAGTTTGTATCAAACTGTCCATAGCAATTGAAGATTTGCGAGAAATAACTCATAATAATTATAAAAATGTTTAAAAGAGTTGGTCGTTCACTCATGATCAGTTAAACTGATTTAAAAAATGATAGTAATGGACGATTGAGCGTACCTTGACCTAAAACTTAAGTGGTAAGTATTAATTTTAGGCAGTATCTCTCCAAATATTTCTTCATCCAAAATTTCATACGTTATCAAAATTCAAAAAGTAACATTAGACATACTATTGAAATAACTGAAGATGTTCTTCACATCTTGGTACAGGAAACTAACAGTAGAGCAATTATAGAACTGTATGTATTCCTGAAAATTATTCAAATTTTTCTGCTATTTACGAGTCATATGATGTCTCAAGCTTAAGTCAAACTTGAATTATGTACAGGGTGAGTCTCATACAGTTATATGATATCACTTGACTCAAGTGCGACCTTAAGCTTGAGTTTCTTTTAAATTGTTTATGAAACCTGTGAAGTTTATACATAAGTTTGTAGTACAACTACAGTGGTTATGAATTTATACGAAAAAATAAGTCAGATAGGGTAACTTTGTACAATACTATATTTATAGTAGTAGATACCTGTGATACATTGAATTTTATCAATAGAGAGGTTGGCTACAACATTTGTCACTGATTGTGTCACTAGTATTGATATCACCTGTCACCGCTGTTTCAAAAGCACTTTCGGTGGTTTCAATTTTATTTATTGCTAAAAACATTATGGTTCAATATCGTACACCTAACTATTGTTACAAGTATTAGTGTAATTGTTAAAGTACTAATAATTTCGTGACCACAGTAAAGGTGTTCATATATCCCTTTAAAATATTAATAAAGAACTCCTTGCCTGTTAGTGATCTTTTTCCTTTACATAAAATTTTTGTAATAATTCTTTAAATTAGACAATAGTAAAACCTCCATGTTCTTGAATCTCATTTTAAAATCGACTGTCAGTAAATGACAAAAAACGGTATAAATTAACGCAATTTCTAATATTACAACCTTTTAATTTGATACGTGCGCTAGTGTTACCCTCTGAGTTAAGTTATAATGTCAGCTTCCCCATTGGCACGAATTTCTAAACTACACAATGAACATGTTCACTGGGTGGAAACATAAATCACTAGAAGTTGACCTTGTCCACAAATTTAATTTTCTGAAACAAATGAACGTAATTGATATCTGTAAACAAACAACGTACCGAAAGACATAATGCTCAGAACAAAAGTTAATTTTGATTAAACTTGCCAGTATTTTACAACAATTATAAGAAGCACTATTTTTCATAGCATATATCGATTGTCGTATTTGTTTCAATGGATTTTATATCTTTACCATTGAGGGTACTATATTCTGCCATATAGTATTATAATAACTACTGTAATATAATATAAACACATATTCTAAATATAATGTAACATCTACATGTTATAGATATAATGTATTACCTACATATTACAAATATAATATGTTATATAGGAAATTGTGTTAATGAAAGTGTTACTAATCGTGGCCCATTAGAGTAAACTTCATTATACGATATAAAAAATAATCAAAATTGTTGGGAATAAACTAGCAATCTTATTAACTAATTTCAATGACAAGATTTTTCTCTAATATACAGACTGTGTACTCCTAGAAAAATTGCATTCTATTAATACATTCAATCAAAATGGATATCTGATTAATATGGATGGATAATTTAAAAATTAATGTAACATAGAAATGCTGTTTCTCTTTCCTTTTATTCATTATTGGATCATATTATATTTCATTTGAGACGTCGCGTCGCGACAATAACTGATGATGGCCACGGCTGGCAATGTGTTAATAAGGTTAATATTTCAATTATTGAGTGATACTATAAATTAAATGCAAGTAGTACAAGGTACTTCACTATTTTCGTCAAAATTACGAGGTTGCGTTACTACAGTAGATAAAATAAAAAGTTAGCTGTTTTGTACGAAATTAATATATGAAAAAAATAAATTGTATTATGAATATTTTCTTGCACACTTATGTTTTTTACGAAGTATTTTTGTGTAACTGCCTATATTATCTAAATGTGAAAAATTTGATTTCAATCGTTATATTGAAAATATGATTAAAAATTAAAACTATATGACATTGTATGAAGTATATTCGGGAAATAAATTTAACACATTTATTCTTGCATTGAATTTTATATTTTTAATGTCGTAGATAATGCATTTTTTACTTCCTTTTAATCACTTCTTGTGTTATGCCAATTCTATGCATCACTTATTATATTTCTGTTTACCAACGCATTTTAAAAATATAACTCATGAATAAAAGAACGATATAGTGTTTAAAATACACTGAAA
This sequence comes from Megachile ligniseca, assembly GCA_945859555.1. Lineage (NCBI taxonomy): Eukaryota > Metazoa > Arthropoda > Insecta > Hymenoptera > Megachilidae > Megachile > Megachile ligniseca. The sequence continues at coordinate 8,157,831 of OX243792.1, forward strand.
AATTATTCGAACATTCGTTATAACGACAGATGATACGCCGAAGTAATTTAGCAAATTTCAAACTGCATAATTATAATTTTTAAACTATAGTTCAAATGTATGGTGAAAACTGAACAAATAATACTGTTTTTCAGAAAATTGTTATTTACGTACATAGAGTAAAACAGTCAAAATTTTACAATTATATATTAAAAAACAATTGATGTCTTAATTCCATTATCAGGTTGTTAAATATAGAATTTGACAAAAGAAGCGAACATTTTTTAATTTCTTTGACAAACAGAAATCGTTTTTAATTAAAGCAGCCATATTATTGTTGTAGTGTTTTAGTGATAGTTCATCTATACTGTAGAAGTTTAGAATTAAAGAATTAAATTTTTGAGTCGAAGATTTGAACGAAGAACCGTATTTCAATTCGTATATAAATTCTAAGTCATTTGACAAATAAACTACTTTTGAACATCAAGCAGTTTTGAATTACATAACTCTCCAAATAGTACAAAGAAACATTTATTAACATCTACTTTTCTTACTTTATAAATTTTCCAATACTTACGTTGTTTTCGCGAAAAGCTATGAAAGATCAAATTGCATAGTATGGATCATTTGAATCTGGCCAGTACCCCGCAAAGTAATGAGAAGGCAAAACAAACTGTTACGTATATTGACTGAAAAGAAGAATGTTGAAAGGACTCGATACATACTATGCCTGTAGAATTATGCCGTGTCCATATTATAATAATAACATGGTATTTAGAGTACGCAAGATCTGAACCTACACCCATTAAATTACCTTCTGAGCACGTAGAAAACATTTTTATTACGTTTGACAGCTCCAATGATAAGCCAAATGATGAATGATCATGAACAATTTTCGACTTTCAACCTTGCATGTCTCCTAACGCGTCTTTGACGATAATTAACTAATTGACTCAACGAGTACTTCGCGTTAATATTTAATTCATTAGTGTTGGTTACATAACCCAGATCGGGACATGGTTCTTTCCGAAATAGCCATGGTTACGTCCGATGAATATGATGGATGATTTTTAACTCCAATCAAAGCAATTTAACTTTAGTGTAGCTATGGTCATGGGATCGTGCATTAATTTGCAAGGGAGTTCAATTTTTATGTTCTGCTTGAATCAATTGCTGAACGTCGTTGGTAGTCATTTACCACACACGGTGCACAATCGATGCTGTATTTTTACGTCTGGATCCATATTCATAAGCCAAGTGAATTTTTGACTGTTTCGTAGTACTAAAATGGGTCAATCAAAACTAATAAAAATATTGTAACAAACAGATATAAATACAGAGTGAAGACTTAGTTTCTACATTAACCTAATTTAATTCTCTTTGGCGCAAAATTAAGAATAAAAAATATTAAAGTTCGAGTTTCATCATTTTCATACTTCTGACCTAAGACCTAATACTTCTGGTTTATTAATTATATCTTTCTTGTGAGTTAGTTTTAAATATATGTACTTATCGAATGGAATAATTTTCTCGTTTTCAAAGTCGATTAAAAATAGCTTTCAAGGTACTTTATTCAAGAATGTAGTACTTTATCTAATAATTTCTAATAATCACATTATAGAACAATATGTTAAAAATTTGATAGTGAATATGTCAGTATGTTTGACTAACAAGGGGACTATTAAAATAAAAAAGTATAACTTTTCCCAGTTGCGAGGTGTATTCTTTATAAAATATTTCCAGCTAATATAATCAAACATAACCTTGAAATCGATTTAAAGTTACAGTATTTATAAACATTCTATTGAAACTTTCTTTTATAGCAAACTAAAAAAATGCTGATATTCTACTTTTTTTACAATTGCTTTATGTGTATAAAATAAACCTGTATCACATTGCATTCAAACTACTTTGGCTTTACCTACATATACAAATACGAAACGTAAATTTTTATGCAACAAACATTGGTCTGCATACGAAAACAGAACGATAAAACTAAACGTTTGTTGAAAAACGCGTCCGTAGTTGTTTGTTTGTATTAAAAACATATGTTCCTCATCCTCAATGGAAGAGGATAAACTTAGATGTTGTTTAAACGTTTTTGTACAAATGTTTGCAAAACGTTTTTACACATTTTTTTAATGCTGCGAGCTAAAATATGGAAATCTGGAGCAGTAACGGGCAAGCTTAGTGAAAAACGAAAAACTTATGAAACGTATGAGAATTGCAGTAATAAATTTCAAAATTTTTTTATTTTCAAAGACCAACATTTTTCACGGTTGAAAAGTTCGGAATTCGGAAGTTATAAATCTTTTAAACATGAAAATATCAAATTGTGAAGCTTGAGAATTCACAAATTTAGTTTAGAAATCTAGTAACTTGAATAGAAATATAAAAGTTCTAAATTTACAAAGATATAAGTGCATAAATTCAATAGTATAAATAATCGAAAACTTGGAAATTTAGAAATTTAGAAATTTAGAAATTCAGAAATTCGGAAATTTAGAAATTCGGAAATTCGGAAATTCGGAAATTCGGAAATTTAGAAATTTAGAAACTCATTGTCAGAAATTTAGAAATTCAGAAAATTAGGAATTTTTGAATATAAAAATCTAGTAATTTAGAAATTTTTAATTTTTAATTTAGAAGTTTACAAGTTTATCAATTTAAAAATCTAAAAATATAGAAGCATTGAATTTTTAAATTAAAATTTAGAAAATTTGAATAACTAGAAATTCGTCAGTCAGAATAATTTCAAGTGTATAAATTAAAAGTTTCTCTACCAAAGTGTTTTTATTAAACTCATAACTTTTATAATTATCTAAAAATCAAGTAAAAGAAAGATAGATAAAATGTACATGAAAATTTTTTATTCGAAGTTCTATATTTGAGAAAACCAATTTCGACAATGTAGGAGACACGTGTACAACTGATCACAATTTATTGTTAGCTGTCGTGCTATTTCGTCATCGATTATTTAGCAATAACAATTGAGTTATTACCTACAATTATTAGAATAACAATACAATGAAGGTACGAATATTTTTTGATCCACTGTATATACTTTATGGATCATAATCAAGAGGAATTCTGTTTAGGTACCGGACAAAAGGTTTAAACACGAACGAATAATGATCGAAGTAGTCACGAGCTCCAGTCATTATTTGTAGATCCATGATCCAGTGATCAAGTAGAAACCAGCAAGACTCGGCACACTGAAAATCACGACATAAAAAGAGAAAGCGTATTCCATAGATCATAATGGACGAGCAAATCAGTTTGCTTTCGGGTGCAAATATTATTGTTAACTGTTATTTGCAAAATTAACTACAATTATTTCGTGTTTCCAAGAGGCAGCATTTTTGGCGTTCGTTTCATTTCGTTGAACCGTTACAATACACCACATCCCGGAGATGCATTTCACAATTAACGATTGAACGAACACACGGACGATACAGAAAACAAACAGGAACGGTTGATTTTATTCCTAAAGTCTATTTCTGTGTTCCCATTATTGGAGAACTGAACTATGCTTAATGTAGTGTGGAATTTGATCGATTCGATTTAACTTTCTTCTATTTAATTTGTATTAACGTAGTGCTCACGTTGAATGGGCAAAAATTGATTTTTCTTCTATCTAAAGTATTTCAATTGTTTATTTTGAAAATGGAGCTTTATTTTTGAAAAAATGGAGACAATACTAATAATAGATATGTGATATTTTTATCTGTAGGCAATTTTGAGCCAATTATCTAAGAAAGTACATTTGTCTATTAGTTACCAATATTCAAATTTATTGAAATGTAAATATGATGATGTAATATGTTCTCTCTTTCAAAGTGATTCTTATGATTAATTTACAATCATTAAAATAATATTTTCACCAACTAATTTTTTATTGAAATACAAAACTGTATTTATTGAAGTACACCTATATTAATTAATGTATAGATTGAAATACACAGTATTCGTTATATTCATTAAAATATGAATTTGTAGTATTGCAGTACAAAGAAATCATTATTATATTAATCGAAACACAAATTTTCGATCTTTAATTTTGTAATATCTAGTTTCGTTTAAAATATTGTAAATGACATTGAAATCTTTGAAACGCATCCAATTTCAAAGCAATTACATATAGATGCTTTATTTTATACCACTTCATTTTATCTAATGAAATTTCTTTGTCTACACCGGATTTTAATTTTGTGTTTACCAAAGTTACTATTATTATACGAAATTATTATTATACCATAAAATTATTGTGATTATACCAGACCAAGAGAAGGTAGACGCTAAACATTACATTATACAAATATATTTATTTTTATTATGAATTTTTCGTAATTTTCATGTCACTTGTAAAATATATCACAGTATTGAAGATTTTCTTTTCTAATAAAGATAAATTGTCAGGATGACATTGTTGCATGCACGCAATGTCTTCGCTGAAAGACTGTGCAGTTAGTTGCTGATTTCTCAGGGTGTAGAAATTTTTCTTTTTTGTTCAGTTCGATATTGGCCATTTTGTATCTTCTTTTCTGACTTGTTGGCAACAAGTGTTTCTCCGTGTTACACGATTGCACGGCTTAAGTTTCAGTCGTGCACGTACCAAATTTCCACAACACCTGTTGCGAAACGTTTTGAATTTGCCAGCTAGCGAACTTTCATGCATCTCGAGGCCCGGCTTAATTTCAAAGATTATTATTATTATTTCCTTCGCCATCGTTCGTGTCTCGTCGTCTCTATTTTTAAATATTATTGCCAACTCCCCCACCCCCTCTGTTCCCAAATTCCAGGCTACTCTATCTTCTGCTCCGCATTATTCACCGGTCATTTATTTTTTACCGGCATTAATCGCTGTTATTCTCCATCTTCGTGAGACATCTGACACGGCAGCCTGCTTTTCGTTAAACAATGTTCGCGTGCCTATAAATTTTTCTTGCCACCGTTCTGGAAATGCTAATGAATCTCGTTGAATTACGAAATCTAATTCCTCTCAAAACTCTTCTGCTGTAAATTATTCTGAAAAATTGCCTGAACGTTTCTTGTAATTTTTGTGCACTCGAAAGTTAATGAGTTAAAAATTATTTTTACAATTACTTTCTTTATGCTGCAAACTCATTTACATTCTCATCGTAATTAATGAGAGGAAGTAATTAACCGAGTATGAAAAACAGAGAAAATTTCTTATTTCAGGAAATTGAGGTTTCTTATTGTTAATTCTTATTTGAGAGCCTTCACTTAAATAACACATTATTTTTAATTTTTTTTCTAAAGGATCACAGAATTTCAAAAATGATAACTATGAATGTTTAATAAGATGAATTACCGTATAAAATTGTATGAGACAGGTACACATCTGTGTGGCTTATCTGTAGCTATGAAGAAATGACTTGTTATAGTGTTTTTAATGTTATGATAATGCACGATGGAAAATGGAAATTTTAATTAGAAAAAAGAAACGATTACATGCTTATTAGTTTTTATTACACTGTGTCATACTACACATGATTTTCTCTGTGATAATTATCGTATTAATCCTACGTACCAATGCTTAATTGAAGACACATATATATATACGTACAGTAATTATTTATTTTATTACCGATTCTTCTTGATCGATTTTGATAACCTTGAAATATATTGTCAAGGTCACTAATCTGAATATTTTTTTCTGTATACATATTACTGCTGCTTGTTTTCGTTCTCAAAATATTTACAAAAATAATTTTATGTCTGAGACGTTTGGTTAAGTTGAAGATTAAACTGTATTTTCAATTATTACTAATTGAAATTCGACAAATATCGAAATCATAATTTTACTGATACAAAAATTCAGCAATGTATATAATGTTTCTTCCGTGTTCCATATCGTGGAATATGGACTCTTGTTTGCCAACAAGTATCCGATGTATCAAGTATGTGCATCACTATTTGTATCGATGAAATTCATCCTGTGGTTCATCCTGTGGTTAAATGTTTACATCCTTCTTCACTGAGGCAATTATAAGATACCCGTATCTGATATACCTGTAGAACCTGGTTTAATTAATTTTTTAATTACACACAGCATCAGATGATCTATTCGGAACTGGTTCAAAGAATAAACGTTTTGTTGTTCATTCGACTCCTCTTAAAATCTGTTGTCCATTAAGATGTTTTTTACTATATTTATATTTTCTGATTTTTGCATTGTCTCTTTCAACTATTACATTTTCATTTCTGATTTGGGCTGAGGTTTTTTCTATCCATTAAATATGTTCATTCTCGGAAAAATGTTCTCAACGACTGTTATTAATGATAAATTAAAGATCATTTTCTAGTAATACTTGTCAGTGTGCATTAATTGATGTTCAATAAAATTGAAGACGTTTCGAACAGGAAAATATGATTTTTCGAAGAAAGAATTTATACACTAATTTTTAAATTGCACTGTTATTTAAGACACTTTTATTTTGATTTTTAATACAAGATGTTACATAACATGGAAATATTACATTTTCTCGGTGAAATTTTATTTCTTTCCCGCACTTAATACAATTTTTGTGTATATAAGAAGTCGATTCATTTATTATTGCATATAACAAATTTTATGTAAAAATTCATGTAACTTAATTGTATATAGTTCTATTAACACATACAATAATTAGTGAAGCCAGAATAATAACCAGAACACTATAAACGTCGAGCAGACTCGTGAAATACTTGGAGCTGTTTACAAACATGGTGTCATGTAATACTTCGATCATAATATTTACACGATTTTAATTTTGTACAAACGAGATTTCACACTAGCTAAGATATGAAACTAATGTAACCTAACTTAATCCATCAATGGGTAACATAATTAAGTCATTAAATTAGGTTAAGTCAGACTATTTTCAAAAGTTGTATCATGTTATACTTCAGACATCTTACTTATACTATTCTAACTTCGTACAAATAAGATTTCATATTAGCTGGAATATTAATTTAATCTAACCTAACATCTGTCCGTGTGTAATGTAATTAAGTTATTAGGTTAGGTTAGGTTATACTATTTTCGAAGATAGTGTCATGTTATACTTCACTCGTAGTATTAAACCATTCTAACTTCGTATAAACAAGATTTCACTCTAGATATAATATTAAACTAATCTAACCTGATTTAATCGATAACTAAAATTATTAAATTAGGTTAGATTATTTCCAAAAATAGTTATACTGCTTGCCTCTACACCATTTATTTCTATTCAAACAAGATTTTACACCAGCTAGGAAATTAATTTAATGTAACCTACTTTAATCGATAAGCGAATATCGCAATCAGTGATTAGGTTAATTTAAATTATGCTGCACGAGACAAATGTTCACCTACGTCAATCCGAAGTATAATTGCAACGTGCAAATTAATTGCAGCTTTTTATGAATATTTCAAAAACTATGAAAAAACGTACAGAAAAAAATAACAATAGTAATGACATGTGTAGAAAAAACCTGTTCAGTGACCTTGACAGCATATTTCAAGTTCATCGAAATCGGTGATGAATCGCTTGTAACCGAATGCATAGAATTCCTTCAATTTGTAAATCGCTGGCGGTTTATCGGTTTCTGTTAAAATTCGTCGTACTCTAATTTGATCGTCCTTTAATTTCTATCGGACTTATGTCGACCGCTGGTGTGTTTCATCGACGCTTCGACATAGCATCTGTCCTTCGAGCACGGCAAATGACGCAGATCATGACTAACGAAGCGTCTTGTTCACGATATGCCGTAATCGTCTCCCCGTCAATTAACACCGTGCCGAACGCGTAGCTTCATTACGCCACCTTTAAATTATGCACGCATATAAAGGAGCAGGAAACGTTGCAGCGAATCGAAATGACTAATTCTTTATCTGGAATCGAGAGACATGACTCGACCTTGCTCCATAATCGACTGTTCGAAAATTTGCCGAATTTTCATCGACGATTTTTTTCCCTATTTGCCGGTAGAAATGACTTTAGAACGGGACCAACAAGGACAAGACGCTGTCTCGATGAAGTAATTCCTCGATGGAAAAACCGTGACGGAATATTTAATTACCTCGCGAAGTATTCTGACTCTATAAAAAGTTTTAAATGGCTGGTAAATGAATATTCGAAGAAATCGTTCTTTCGAGAGGCACGAAAGAGTTAAATACGATTTATCGGAATATTAATACCGGTATAATCGCCGATAGCCTACTAAGAACGCGCGAAAAAAAGAAAATAGCGGAAAATAAAAGAGAGGAAAAGAGACAAACGTTACCGATGGATGCGATTCGAGTAGAAACATCGGAGCTTCGACCGAAGATGATTCATTCGAAAAAAATCTTCGAATCGGTGACTATACGCATACAAATTGCCGATAAAAATATCATTAAATTCACACCATACGGAATATAAAATTACAAGCTTAAATAAATTAAGAACTCCAGCCTTCCTCAATATCGATGTTTCAAAGATTTAAGTGACTTATTTTTATTAGTAAGGTAATAAAGGCAAAAGTATTCGATAACCGGTTTCTGCAACATCGTGCATAATCAAATAAAATCAACAAAAAAAGCGGTTTTAGTGTCCACAAACTGGGAAATTATAAATTCTGCGAATGCATTAATCGTAGTTAGGTATTTGCTATTATACCGTACGTTTACTATTATAGCGTTCCAAAATGTGATATCAGCATTTTGAAGTTTTATAAAGATTCTAATTTCCAAATTATTGTACCAGTCAATTTTTAAATTTACAAATTGTTAGATTCATCAATTTACAGGTAGGAAATTTGTAAATTGAAAATGTGGATAATTTGTAATTTTAAATTTTGCAAATTTCTATTTTTCTAAATTTGTTATATTTACAAAGAAATTTGTGAATTTAACAATGCGAAACTTTGGAAATTTACAAATTTTGAAAGTGAAAATTTGTATAATTCTTATGCTTCTACATTTCTATTTTCAAATTTTTAAACTTTAAAATTAAGCAATTTGGAAATGTTGAAATATAAAAATGAAAAAGTTTCAAGTTTGTGTAATTATGAAATTTTTATGTGTCAATTTATTAGATTGTCAAATTGTCAAATTGTCAAATTGTCAAATTGTTAAATTATCAAATTGTCAAATTGTCAAATTGTCAAATTGCAAATTGTCAAATTATCAATTTATCAGATTATCAAATTATCGAATTTTCTATTTTTAAATGGAGAACTACAGAAAATCAGGTGTTCAGACTTTTGAAAATTTAGAAATCAGAAATTTAAATATTTCATAATTTGTGGATCTAGAAATTTTTAAATATGCAAATACAGAAATGTGAAAATATAAAAGTTCATAATTTTTAAACAATCAAATATCTAAATTGTTGCACTCTTAAATTTTTCATTTTTAGATGTCAAAAGGTCTAAATTTCTTTGGTTCTCAATTTGTAAATTAGAAAATTAGAAAATTAGGTAATTTGATAATTCGACAAATTTGAAATTTCTATTTTTTTAAATTTCAAAACTTGAAATCTTAAGAATAAGAAATGCAATTCGATATCGTATTTTCCGTCCCATTACTGTTTACACTATGCACTCTAGTGCCCGTGAGCTCTGCACTTGATCTGCCCATCACTTAAGCCGGAGACTGATGTACACGGAGAAAAAACGTATTTGTCCCTAATACTTATTCCTAGTGGACTATCTTTTTCCACTAATATCAGCTAAATTACAACTTTCAAACGTCAATGCGTGGTTTAACGTAACCTAATGTGTGCGGTACTTTAAATTAGCTTAGCATCATCTACAGTGGGTGTTCAAATTATTATGCTCAAGAGATTTCTTTATAAAAATGTGCGATAGATGCAATTTTAATTAGTTTGACAATGTTACTGATACTTGATATATTATAGAATAAAAGGCATGTGTAAATATAAGGTCATGTCAAATCATAATAAAAATATCTATTTCATCAGTAATAAAATACGAAACTTCCTGTCGGAATATAATAATATAGCCACCCACTGTAATGTTAATACCATTTTAATCGCTCTCGATTTTACATCACTCCAGTTTTACGTAATAAATAGTACTATTTATGTACATCCTGTACCGATTCTCCTTTCACAGAATTCGTACATCAAACAAGAAACTTAACAAGGAAAAATGTCGCCGTATAGCGGCGTAATCGATGCGAAAGCGAGAGTAGTTTCATGATTGACGCGAAGGATACAAGCACATTCTCGAAATAACTGTGCGACACCTGAATAACGCCGGCGATATTCCGGCGATAAAAGTCGTGCACGGCCTGCTAGCAGCTACGGGACTGGCAGCGTTTCAGCTCCTTTCACAATAATTGGCTCGTAGCAACACTTTCGTACGGTAATTATCGTGTCACTAAAGCGCAACACACGCACATTTAACCCGTTCGTAGCTAGCATACGTTGCTTACACCATAACAAATCGATCCACGGGTAACGAAAGAATTGGGGGCGAAAATTTTACCTATACCTTAATCTTGTGTGTAATGGTGCGACGTATGGATAACACTTCAAACTGTCGTACATTGAAAACTTGCTTTCGTATCTTTCTTATTGTGCACGGCGCGGCTTGCATATATGGTAGCGTATAAATTATAGAGTGATGGAATGAAAAATTATATATTAATTGTCTGCCGCTATTTAGGAATGTAAATATGTACAGTCGGGAGCAAATCTTGGTTAACTTGGGAAATTTGGGATTTGGGATTTGTAGATGTGAGAAGGTAGCGATTTGGAGGTATAGGGATTCAGCCACATAAATGTTGGAGGATGTTGGAATTTGAGAATGTAGGGATTTGAGTGTCTTGAAATTTGAGGACTGGAATTTGGAGATCTACATGTGGAGGGATACGGATTTGGAGTTATAGGAATTTGGACACTTAAAATTTGAGAAGATAAGAATTTAGGAATGTAAAGATTTGGGGATTTTAGGGTTTGGAGGCTTTGAGATTTGGGGATCTACAAATATGGAAAGATACGGATTTGGAGTTCTATAACTTCAAATTCCTATGAATTTGGACACTTGACATTTGAGGCCGTAGGAATTTAGAAATGTGAAGATTTGGACATCTTGAAATTTGAAGACTTTGTGATTGAGGATCAACAGATATGGAAAGTTAGGGATATCTGGTGATGTGGAAATTTGGAAAGTTGGATATTAAGAAATATAAGAATTTAGGGATTTCGAAATTTGGAAATTTAAGAATTTGTGAAAATTGAAAAATTGAGAATTTCAAGTTAAAAGTTGAAAATTGAAATTTGAAGACCAGAATATTTGGAAATATAGAAGTTAATCTAGGAGTTTAGTAATTTGAAGAATTCGATGTTATTGAATTTGGAAATTTGAAAATTTACGAATATATGAAATTTAAAAATGTAAAAATTGAAAAATGTACGAATTCGAGAATTTGAAAATTTGAAACTTTGGTTATCTAAAAATTTGAATTATATAATATTATTAAGTTCTTTTTTATGACTTGATAAAAATTATTTCTGAAGAGATTAGTTAAAACAGTCACCTACGATCCAATAGTAATATTTAATTTTTCTGTTTATACTTACTAAAAAATTTGTATACTAAATTCTTACTTCATCGAATAATTTAATTTTTCAAATTATACTAATATTATAGAGTATTACTGAGGTTCAGTAATTCAAAACTACCGACTAGTATTTTATTTTCGCAGTCTGGTTTCAACAAATTAGAAGTAGCTAATAATTTCAGTAAATGACGCAAAGACCCAAAGTATGCGAGTATTTCAATATTTGGTACGCAATAGTATTGCTGGAGTTCTAGAGAACTCATCGTCAGTAGTTCAACTCAGTCATGAATTACTAAGTAGTAGGATTACTAAGTAGTTCTACCAGTAATTCATTACTGAGCAAAGTACTTGAGTACTGACGACATGATTCAAGTACCTGGAGGCTTACATGTACATAATGCATATGTTATCAGTTATTAACATCATACAACTAGACAATCATTTTATTGAAATGGGTGTCACATTTCTTTGCCACTAAACTTTATCAGCATACCATGCCCAAATATGAAATGTTATACTAACACAGAACTTTAAATATTTTTTACAAAATTTCTGTTTAATAAACCTATTCTTCATTTTTTACTATTACTGAACTTTTAAATTTTTACAATAATTTAATAAGTTACTAACTATAAACGTTTTCCCTTTTATTTCATACAGTTTTATGCACAGAATTATTATTTTCTATATTCTCTCTGAATAAAAATCCCAAAGGTTAAAATATTATTAGAATGAATCTCCAGCAACATATCAATAACATCATAAAAATAAAACAATAACAAGAAATGATCGATGGAAGCACTAAAATTGTTTTATCTGAATAATGTAACTTCAATTATTTTTCTTATCAACTTTCCCATCGAGCTTCGATTTCTGCACACATCTACGGAATCAAGTTTGCAAACAAGGATGCTTCTGCCTAATTACCTGTAAAATACAAGTTGCCCCGGTAGATTAGTTGAAACTATTTCTCGTACGGCGGTAATTTATTCGTGTCATAAACGTGTCGCTTGTTCCTTAACTATCGGCCGTTCTCTGCTTGTAAAGAAAATTTTGTTTCAACATAATTTAGTGAAATCGTTGCACTAAGGCCGACTAGTGCGAGCCAACTTCCGTGATTAACATTTTTCCCCACTCGATCATTTAAACGAGTTTATGATAAACCATTTTGAGGTCCGTGCCAGAATCAAATGAGATTGCTCGGTTATTGGAAGCGAGGCAGTTTGAGCAAAGGATACAGAATACATAAGCGGAAAGAGAACGCTTTATGAGCTATAATGAACGGCAGTGGAACGTTGTTGAAGTTTTTGCCGGATGCATTTGATCATCAGCTAATGAAGTAGTGCAATAATTACGATGGCGTTTTTACTTCGCGCCCGGCCGTCAATTTATTTGAATACCGCCGTTCTAATATTGCGAGTGTTCACGTGTAAATATTCAAAGATTTGTTCCCGATATCTGCACGGCAATAAAATGGGCGGGAACAGTTATATCTTTTTCAAATACTGTAATTCTGCGTGGTACGTTGTTATTGTGCTAGTATCCTCTGTTTAACTGTTAGATTCATCGAAAAGATCTGTTGCCAGTTGGTAGCTGACGTTTATGACTCTTTTTGGAATTTGCACAAATCGAGAGTAATTCATATGTACTGGCGGGAATCACGTGTGCTTATGTTATTTGCGGGATAGTTGATGTCCTCGCGGAATTGTGAGGTACAAGGTTGACAATAACGAGGGGGTATTTAATTTTTGTGTGGGATAGGGTAGAATTCCGGATCACGTTGAAAGATCAAGGAAATTGCTGAGGATTGCAGTCTTTATTAAGAAACATAGCAACATAAGCAATATAGTAGGTACATGACAATTAGAAATTTGTAATTTGGAGTAGTGGAAATATTTAATTTGGGAGGTTACAAATTTTCAGGATTTCAAATTTAGGGTTCCAAATATTCCAGGTACTAAGATTCTAAATTTTCAAACTTTCAGGATTTCAAATTTAAAAATTTTGCAATGTCCAAATTTTCAAGTTTTTAAATTTTCAAATTTTTGAGTTTTCAAGTTTTCAATTCTGAAATTTACAAGCTTACGAAGCACTATATTTTCAAATTGATAGAATTAGACATTTCCAATTTCGAAATTTTTGAGTGTTTTAACCACTGAATTCTCGAATTCCTATGTTCTTCAATTTGTAAATTTCTATCTTTTCAAATTCACAATTTCTCAAATTCTTAGGTTTCTAATTCCTCAATCTGTAAATTGCAGATTTGCAGATTCTAAATTCTAAAAATTCAGGATCTACAAATTTTTTAGTTCTGAAAATTTCAAACACTGAAATTCTCAAATTCTCAATTTCTCAATTTCTCAAATTCTCAAACTGCAAAATTGTCAAATTCTCCAATTGTCAAATTATCAAATTGTCAAATTGTCAAATTCTCAATTTATCAATTTCTCAAATTTTCAAACTCTCCAATTGTCAAATTCTCAAACTGTAAAATTGTCAAATTCTCCAATTGTCAAATCCTCAAATTGTCAAATTGTCAAATTCTCAAATTCCCAAATTCTCCTGTTGTCAAATTGTTAAATTGTCAAACTCTCAAATTCTCGAATTGTCAAATTGTCAAATTCTCAATTTATCAATTTCTCAAATTTTCAAACTCTCCAATTGTCAAATTCTCAAACTGTAAAATTGTCAAATTGTCAAATTCTCCAATTGTCAAATCCTCAAACTGTAAAATTGTCAAATTGTCAAATTCTCCAATTGTCAAATCCTCAAATTGTCAAATTGTCAAATTCTCAAATTCCCAAATTCTCCTGTTGTCAAATTGTTAAATTGTCAAACTCTCAAATTCTCGAATTGTCAAATTGTCAAGTTGTCAAATTGTCAAATTGTCAAATTGTCAAATTGTCAAATTGTCAAATTTTCAAATTCTCTTATTGTCAAATTGCCATATTGTCAAATTGTCAAATTCTGCAACTCTAAAATTCTCAAGTTTCCAAATACTAAAATTCAAAAATTTTAAGAATGTAAAGAATCATCCAAATCTTTCAATTAGATAATCTAACCTGTAAATTATATAATCTAATTATTCTACTTAGATAAAATTACGGAATCTAATAATTCTAATTAGATCAAATAAGATAAGATAAAATTAGATCAGATAAAATAAGGCAATCTACTAATCCTCAGATAAAATTAGACTAATCTAATAATTCCAGTCAGGTAAAATCAGTGAAACCAATTAACCTGGCCCAAATAAAAATAACACGAAATTACTACATATATCTGCAACGTTTAATTCAGCAAGCCAGAGCAATCCAAAAATAAATTCCATGGGATCGGAAGGGACTTGTCTTTTTGTACCGATTCATGGGTTCTTATTTGGACGACAGAAGCAGGTAAAATCGTTTGAAAGACATCGCCGGATGAATTCTTCATCCATTCACGCGATGGACACGGGTTGTCACGTAGAAACGGCTTTACCCTTCGTCGAACGAGCGAGGCTAATTACTGGGCCGCGCATAATTGCCACAAATTAAGGAATTTAAGCTCAGAATGTTCGAGGCGAAGCTGGCCGCTCATTAATTGGCCTGCTTGATTGCCATTTGCCGTCGCTAAGCGCTAGATTGTAAACACTCGGCCCGTTAATTGTCCAGCGAGTGCCGCGCGAGTTGTCGTTGCTGCGGCCCCGAGCCGATAATTAAGCCTCCCTCGGTCGCGCCAGCTGGGCACATATACAACGAAATGCCGCGAGCGATATTTTCGATCTCTCCAGTTGATCGTGCGGCATCGATTGCCTAGATAGTTCTTAACTTCACCGCGAGAACAACCTTGTTGCTCCTTGTTAAGAAATCTCGGCAACTTCTGCTAACATCGGGTTGAAATTTCTTGTTGAAAACATACACTGGGAAAATTACTCAAACGAAAGTGTCGTATTTTTTATTTTAACTGGTGGAAATAGATTTTTTATTATAAAGTTGTAATTATTTTTATAATATATTATATTATAAAGTTATAATTAGTTCTGTAATATGATACAATACAATGTATTTTATTATAAAGTTATAAGTTTTAAGTTTCATTAGTTTTGCAATATAGTATAATGCATCTTGTTACAATGTATTATTTTTTAATGATAACTCACGTAATTAAAATTAAAAATCGACCACTTAAACATAAGCCGAGCACTATTACTATTATAAAAATATGTAATTCCAATACAAATTTGTAAATTCACAAATTACAAAATTTAGTATTTTCAAATTACTTAATCTGTAAATTTTTATATTCAAAAATTTGGTACTTTTACGTCTTTAGATTCATATGTTAAAAAATTGGGAAGTTTCATAACTTCACATATCAAATTTCAAGTATCAAGTATCAAATTTCCAAATTTAAAAATTCAACATTTGTTACCTACCTAATTCCAAAGTACTGAGTTAAAAATTACCATATCTAGTTTTCTGTTCATAAATCTCCAAATTTGATGATTTGATATTTCTATATTTCTACCATAACTGTCAATATATTAATATTTATAAATTTATATTCACATAAGGACTTTTACTGATTGCCAGTATAAAATATATTAGTTAACTCTGTTAACATTATACTCAATCAAATTTTTGCATTATATGTGTAAGATAAAACTAAAAGTTAAATATCTCCTTTATACTTACTAGGCAATCTCATTTACACAGCAGCAAAATATTTTGCATTACGAAAACAATTTTGTAAAATATATTCCATCAAACAAGACAGAGACATCGAAAACATCTTGAACTCTAATATCATAATGATCCATTTAAGTTTATTCTTATTTCAACATTTGTTATCTTTGATCAATTATTTTATTCAAAAGATTTGTAATGAATTACACAAACATTGAAAACTCTATAAAAAAATCAATAAGAAAATGTAATTAAATATTTTATTTTTATTAATTGAATTCTAATAATTGTATATTTCAGCGTATTTCCAGTGTACATATTTAGATATATCTGTTCAACTTTACGGTAGTAGGCAGTAGAAATCGCATTAACCTGATAATCTTCGCATCTAATAATTTATCGCTCCGTTAAGTCTTTAAGTCAGTTATTAATTACATTCATTCGTTCTACAAGTTTCTTCCGTTATTCTATTTGAATCTAAACTCTAAAAGATTGAACAAGGATATGTACTGAATAATGCAAATATAAAATTCACCTTCGTACCAGACACTAGAACTACCGATGGTTTAGACGAAGCTATTTCTCTCGAAACCAGTCGATATGACTGATTTTTAAAAAATACGTAATGAAATATTTTTATATTTATTTATTACTTTCTTATAAAGGGAATTGTTATGTAACACATTTTTGGTATTATTATCCCATCTGAGACCTTGATTTCTAAATGAGGATTGGCACATTTTATCACTTTCATTAATAAGGATAATAAATATAATAAAGGGTGCATGCTTTACTAACAAAAATAATAAAATAAATTTTTATTTCAAAGTTAAGTTATTCTTTTAGTACAAAATACGTTATTGGACATAAAAAGTTATGATTTGTCACATTGCCTACAAACGTAGTTCTTCTCATATGGTGGTAGTTGTATTATCATTACCGTACCTTGTTTGACACCATTTGCGTGAACAAAGCGAGCTCTTCGAAGTTCTGTGGATACCTTCTTGTGATTCCATCCAGGGATATATATTTTCATAACAAAATTTAATAATAAAATATTCATAACAAACGCTTCATTTCATATTCTACCTTTCTAGATTTAAATGAGTCACTAAAGACATTTTTGATGAACGCATTATTTTTGCGTTGGCATCAATCCTGAATTTTCCTGATAATTATCACCATCATATAGAATGATTGCCAGCAAAAATTCTAGAAATGTAAAAAAACTGGGAATTTAGTTCATTCAGATTTGGTAAACAGAATATAAGACTCTTTTACACTGACAAGCAGTGGTCACTTTGATTAATGTTTAATTATTTTGATTTTGAATAATAAAGAAATATAAAATTTATTATATTATTTCTTTAGTTATCACTGCATAAAACGTAACATTAAACAGAAATTTTCAAATAAAATCCTGAAACCATTTTGACTAATATGTCGAGTTTTAGTGCTAATCATACGAGTATTAAAATTCTTTTTTTTCTTTCTTCATTTCTTTTTTAACATATCAAAGTAAGCTTTATTCCAAAACTATAACAACACAACTTTTAAATCACTGAATTTCAATATTCAATATTATAATCCTTCAATATCAATGTTCTATATTGAATAGTATCAGAGTATGTAAAAAAACAGTGATGTCACAAGATGAACCAAGACGATAATCCAGGATGATATTTAAGATTTCGCATTGTTTGATGAAAAGATATTATCAAGATTCGATCATCAAATTCCATTGAACAATCTTGACTTATTAATCGATGATTCGTTTAAAAATCATCGATCGAACATATCCCAAGTAATATTCAGAGAGCGTTTTCGCACGAGTAGGCACGTGCAACGCGAGCTACGTGTGAGAAAGTTCATCGAATGCACCGCAAAATTGGCCGAGAGAAGTCGTGTCCACAATTCATTCCGCGTTGAATGCACCGCGTGCAGCACGTAGTGCATAGGATATTGAACACAAAAGACACAACTTACCACAATTCACGCGATTTTAAGATGCTGTGGGATTATAATATAATGAAGTGCCTTTGTTCTGGTTTACCTTCAAAGAACTATCTCAGGAAATTTCAACGTTATTATTTGCGAAATATTACTGAGAGATTATTGCACTTTGACAAGTAGACTGATTGTAACAATATGGCAGATGTAATTCATAATATGTTGCATGTGTGTTAGGGTGGTGCTTGAAACTCAACTTTTAAAATATTTGATATCTTCATATTTGCTGTATGCTGAGGCTAAACCTTCATATTTGCTCTATGCTAAAATTTGATTACATTTTAAAGATTAACAGTGAAGTTTACTTATTGACATTTTATGTTGTGAACCCTTTGCACTCATCGAGTTGGCTCGACATTATATTTCTTTTGGATCTTATATACATCCACATGTATATTCATCCACATACTTACACGTACATATATTCAAATTATATTTATCAGAACTATTTATCTTTTTATTTATTTACTATTCATAATAAATGGCAAAATATATTTGTTACATACTCCACACTGTTGCAATACATTTCATGTAGAACACCTTGATCCATTTTGTAAATTAAGGAGTTGGTAGGTAAAATTAAGGAGTACCAAGTGGTACAATCACTTATTCAGCAGTTCTATTAACATTTCATATTATTAAATTCACTTATTAACTTGACCTATCTATTACCATATGAATGACAAATCCATACACCTAGTTCTGAAATCTGAGAATCGACGAAGGAACGGAAAAGACCATTTATTAATAGCAGTCAAGCAATTTCCACAGAAATATTCATACTCAAAAACTGTTACGTATTGGACTAAATAAACTAGTGATATAATTTGAGATTAGACTTTATTAGACTAATGATACAATTTGCGGTGTGGATATTTATAAACATGTTCTTAGAAAATATTGGTTCACGTAATAATATTCTAATTATAAATAACCATGTTTTAAAATTATAACATGACAAGAAAATTGCGAGCTTTTCTAGAAAAACAATTTCAGTATGCATACCAAAGAGTAACTACTTGTTTATAAAATAACCCTATATCCAATTTTACCCCCTAGCCCTTTCGATTAGAGAAACAACCCTAAACTCTTTCATTCTTTTCTCAGAAACTATTAACGATATTCGAACACGTTAAAATGCAAATTATACATGCTTATTCACTTCATATAATTTTTCCAAAATTTTCAAACAATTAACATAAAAAGAAACAATTTACTGTTTAAAGGTGGTTTCTGTAGTGAACTCAGAAAAAAAAATGAAAATAATACTGTATTACGTAACTATTGTCCATAAAAGTTTCAATAGAGTAAAATTGGTGAAAAAAAAATAAAACCGATGTAATGTCCGTAAGACATAAACGGGTCGCACGCATGACACTTTGGTAAATACCTCGTTCAAGCTTGGTAAACCGGTAAATAAGAGAAAAACGCCTACTCCTCTCACTCTCGATGAAAGAAAAATCTTCACCAGAAATATTTAACTGACAAAAAAGTTAATGGTAGTATGATAAATCTAGCGTACACGGTAAACACGAGTGCATATATTGCACTGTCAAACGTGAGATATGACCTTATATATAATATCAAAGGACAAAATTGTTTCCCATAATCAATATCATTTGTTATCACGTAAACAAGAAAACGCGATTGAATTTTTAATCTGACGATCACCACCTTCCCGTACGTAAACATTACGAAGCTAGTTACGAGCACGCATTTCATTATTCACGATCCGGCAGAAAATCCAGAATGTGGAGCATCGTGTACGATCGAACGTTTCTTTAGTTCCACGTGTTCGCGGTGCAAAGGGATGCACGAACAACTAAAAGACGCATTGCGTTTTGTGAATAGTGCAATAAATATCCGTTTCACGACACGGGTATAAATCTGAAAATATAATAAAATGGGGAGGCAGGGAAGTCGGTGAAACAAACTAACTGGCCGAGCGGGCAGGAATGCGAACCGACGGTGGAAAAAAAACGAGCATGAAAACGCGTTTACGATCGTCACGGGCAAAGGAAGAAAGAAAGGGAGGATCGAGGGAACGAAGTGTCGCGACAAACAACCGGATGCGCGCTTCTGGTCCCGGCAATTAATAATTAAGAGTCCCCGGACGACCGAAGTGGGGGGCTGGCCCGTTAATTAATCGAAGCTGCACGGCTTCGCGAGCGCTAATTACAATTTATAATTAAGCAGTTTAAGCTCATGGTGCCCCGTGAGCCGACTTGGTCAGGCTACGTGCAATTAATATGATTAATCGTTCTGCGAATTGTCGGCCGAGGCGAGGAGTAACGGCTCGAGATTCGAATTCAAAATCGGCCCCCTTGATCTACCAGTGAGCTTCAGATTGGTTGCGTGTGGAAAAATGTACACCTTTGCTTTCTGTTTTTTTTTCGCGATGAAGAGGATGAAAATTTTGTTTGCTGCTATTTTTATTGAACTGAGTGTTTCACTAATTGTGGCGAAGTGATATATGTGCTTTTATTAACGATATTCGGTAATTTTTATCATTAAAACCAGTTACCTGTCATTTGACCCGTTCAGAATTTTTTTACTTTGAAAAAATAATAATCATTAATGTAAATGTAAATCATTTATCATTTTATGCATATGTAAATGTATCATTTTATTTATAAAGAATATAGAAAATAAATTAATAAGCTTACAGAAATAGTTCGATTAACTATTTTTTAATAATAAAATAAATACTCCATTATCAATTTGAAGATTGTAATTAAGAATGAAAAATAATTTTTTACACACAAGATTCGATTAAAAAAATCTTTAATTAGACGCGTGTAAATTAAAAGCTAATTTTTTATTCTTAATTAGAGGAAGCCTTAATTAATAGTTGTAAGTTACATATTAATTGATAAAGCCTGCGATTATAATTAGTTTGTAATTTTTCATCTTACAAGTTTGAATTCAAAATTAGCGCGTCATTAGAGAATCAGTAACAATTAAATTTAACATTTAATTAAAGGAAAAATTATGAATCAAACATTAATTGTTTATAGTGCTGATTATATGAAAACCTGTTATAAAATATATAAAACAATTTTTTAAATGCCATTTTAATTATGTTTCTTTTTATTGTCTGGTACTATAAATAGTGTCATTGATACCGTGCTTGTGTTGCTTCTTATAGACCCTCAATAAAAATCTATAAAATATCTGCAAATATAAAAACCAACACTTTTCAGTAAATTTTTAGGAGATCGTTCTTTCCAAAAATACACAAAAGAAATTAATCTCTTCACGTCTGATCAAAATGATCTCCTACACGTATTTAATCTATACTGATTTGTGATGAAAATTTCACAACCTAACAACCGTAAATGTAATATGTATACAAGAATTTTAGAAAGTTAAGTGAAAGTCACATCCTATTTATTAAACACAGGACAAATAGACATTTCTCCAAGTAACTATTATTACATGCCGCACGGCCATTATTAAAATAACAATATATAATCGATATCGCCGAAGTGGTGTATCACAAAATTAACCAAGTATAAATTACTGTACCATGAAATAATACATTTACATCTATGGCTCAACAAAAAATTGTTTTCCGCCCTCTAAAAATTTAGTGTATGATGTAAAAAAGATCCTCTCAAAGTTTGAGCTTCAAAATTTAAATTTAAGAGGTAAAAGTAATTTTCTATTGGTTTATTGATTTTTTATGATATGGACTTTTAACTATAATTTAAGTGATTATAGATGTTAATATTGATAATTATTGCACAAAATTAGATGTATTAAGTCTCACAGCAATGTCGATCAGCTGATTTAGCCGCATTAATTAAGAAATCAATACATAATTATTAAGCTTAATTAATTAAGTAGTGTTGAAAAATAGTAAACTTATTTGATGACTGCTAAAATTTTTGATATTACGTGCAGCCAAACAATATTCATTCATTGTCTACAAAAGATCTTAATGACTTCGTGGCAAAGAATCATTAATTTCATTTGTACAGTTTGAAGTACCACATGATTTCCATTTACATCCTGATTTATGGATTTTAGATGAAAGTTATAAGTACTGTCAAGAATTATTGAAAAGTTCTCAAGTTTATGATACAAAGCGCGAAGTATTGATAGTAGAATTTAATAAATGTTTAACTAAAAACGAGGATCAATTGCAATAATTATTACAAGTTGTGCAACACTTTTAACATTATTTAGCAAAAAAGAACTCTAGGACTCAAATTACTTAAAATAAATTTTATAGAATATAATTTGTCAATATAAAGTATAACTATTGACAAATAAAAAATATGGTAAGAAAAATGTTATTTTTAACTTTTAAATGACTTTGAGCAATCTTTTGAATGTAAATTTTTAACTGCACTTTGAAATAATTTTTTTACCTTATACTAACTTTTCAGAGAGCGAAAAGAAAAATTTTGTTTAGCCACCTTGTATAATGTTAAATATAATGCATTGTGTTGTTTCGAGAAAATGTTTATAAACAGGTTATTGTTGTTTCTTTATACAACATGCCGACCAGTTTCACGTTTCACAAAATACGCTATCGAAGGAACTCGTGGCAGTACAGTAATGCCTTGATGGAAGTTCTCAACTAAGGAAACATTAATTACGGCGATTTGATGTATGAAACGCTGTACGCATCGCTCGTACATCATTAATCGCTGCAAGTGTAAAATGATATCGATTTTACGGCACCCACTTAACTTCCGATTCATTCGCGCCGGAGAGAACGTGATTGCAGACGGTGGATGATTAAAAATAAAAATAAAAAGTCCGCGAGTAGAAGGAAGGTGACAGAAGCGGGAAAAAAGTATTACCGCAACCGATCACGACTGTTACATTAATTAACGATGTAGATCGTTATCGAGTCGGGGCCACCATAAATCTACGAATCAGCGTGGGTTCTCGTAATTTATCAAAACTCAAACGACTATGGACACCGAGACGACTAGTCGTTAGGATCGCGAGGAATTATTCCGCGGAAAATAACCGTTATAAATTCTTCAGCGATCCCACAGCGAAAAGTGCTAATATAAGCAGCGGATTTCGAATCGAGTGATAAATCTATCGAACAGTTGGTTAAATAAGGCGAGGCATTAGTGTGTAAATGAGCGGGGAAAGAAGAAACGGGGGTGAGAACAACCCCGGTATTGATAAAGGGTCCTATTTTCTTTGTGATTAACGAACGGGAACAATTTCTGATGCGTGTCAAACGGATAGTACCAAATGGGAGTTTATAAAGGAGGGGAAAGGGATGATTGTATTTTTCGAAATCAATATTATTTATGTAATTCAGTAGACGATGCTTGATGAAGGAGCAACTACGTTGGGAAATTCTAATTGATTCTGTGTTCTTCCTGGATGGTAATAGAAACCGATCAGATCTTTTTGCTCGAATGCTCAGACTTTATTTATGACACAGATCTTACGCAAATTGCAATTCTTAATTACTGTTTTTAAACATTGACGTAAGTGGGATTTTTGTGTGAGTGGACAAGTCTCGTCGGTTGTTGGATTATCAAGGTAATAGCAGAAGTCTTGAGTATTAAATTCAGAAATTTTTTAATTAATTTGGAAATATAGAGATTCAAAAATTTCAAGGGTTTTTGGAAGATTGAAAATTTTAGAATTTGTGAGTTCATGGATTAGATAATTTAGAAATTTTGAGATTAAAAGTTTGCAAACTTGGCAACAAAAAAAGTTGAAAAAATAAATATTTGAAAATTTGGAAGTTTGGAGATTGAAAAAATAAATATTTAAAAATTGGAAGATTGGAAAAATGAAAATTTGGCATTTGGTAACATAAAAATTTGAAAATTTGAAAAATTCTGTATTCAGAAATTGAAACATTCTGAATTTTGGGTGACTAAAAATTTCAGAATTCATGACTTTGTGAACTTGATAATTTTAAAACCTGGAAATCCGACATTTACAAATTTAGGAACTTGGAAACATAACTTGAAAATTTGGAGATTGGAAAGTATGAATTTTTGAGTATATTAAATTCAAAAATTTCGAATCTAAAGATTTGAAGATTTAGAAATTTCTGTATTAAAAAAAATATGATGATTTTACTTTCAATATGATAAGTTAATTTATACAAACATATTGATTAATTATAGTATTACATTTGTTCTTTATATTCAAAAATAATATTCTATTTAAATTTATAGAATTTACATTTTCTTTCTTGTGTATTCAACATACCCATCCAAACTCATTAATTAATTGCACAATTTTATAGAAATGGAATTCATAGATGAATTTATAGACTTCTGATAGCAATAGATGAATTATTATCAAATATTTTGAATTATATTACAATTTCGTAAATTATTACACATTACGTTTTGTATATAACTGAATCACCCATACCTCTATTTATCAATTTTCATTTTAATGAACAAGGAAAAACTGAACAAACTCGAGAACTCATGCCACGGTTATTTCATCCCGCAAAGTACGTAAGCACTAACTCATTAATTAATTGATCTCATTGTTATATAAACGATTCTATATATAATTAAAATAAACTGCTACAATATCGTAAATTATTAGTTACACTTGCACATAACTGAATAATCATAAAACCGCCCACACCTCTATTTATAGCTACTGATTTTCATTATAATCAACAAGGAAAAACTGAACAGACTCGAAGAATCATGTCACGGTTACTTCATCCCGCAAAAGTATTGCGTGTACGCACTAACGATAGCGTAGCCGATTGCAAAAAGCATTCATTGATCATGCTTCCTATTGATGAATGGCATTTCGCCAACGTCTAGAGGTCTAGACGCACAAGTCTCGCTTCTGGGTTACAGTTCTCGAGGGCGTACGAAAATATTAGAATACAAGGCGGGCGCCTGTAGTGGGTTGCACGGCCCTGAACTTTAGTCGCGATTAGATCGTCGTAAATTGCAATGTGGTGCACGTCGAGCATATCCATTGCCAATGGCCGAGCATTTCCATTGAATATTCTTTTCATGAATTACATACCTAAGAAACGTCCTCGCGCCTCCGCGACGATAAAGCGTGACGAGAACACCAGATATGTATATACAACCGTGCTAATGTGCGTTTACACTCTAATCACGAGCGGGATGAACGGACAGATAGACGAAAAATATCATCGCGGTTTCGATACTAATGTGTGTATTATACATTTGCTGCGAATTAAAAATACTAATTTTCGTCCGAGCTGAAGTAATGGTAGGTTATATATGAAAGAATATGCGAATATCAAAAATCTGACACGGTTACGTATGATACATCAGATTCAAGCTTAAAATTTGAAGCTGAAAATGATTCTATTTTACATAGTTATAATTACATTTTAGATGTAATTTTAGACTGTATTATATATATTCTTTTTTAGTATAAATTGGCTCGTTGCCAGAAGATCGTCTCAGCGATTACGTACGTGTCGTAAAATTATCTAACGATTAACAATTTTATACTGAGAACATTAATTGGATATTTTTAGCAAACGTCAAGGTTTTGATAATCAAGTCAAAGTTTAAATTGCAGTTTGTCATTATTTGTCATTATTTAATATAAGTAACAAGGGACATTTTGTATCCACAATGTTACTAAAATGTTTATGCAGTCATTTTTATTGAACTTAAAGCTTCAAATTGATATAGCTTGTGTGTATTGTGTGTATGTATGATTTCCTATTTTCGAAATCAATCATATGCAGTAATCTAATAAATCGGGTTAGAAAAATAGAAAGTAGGTTATAAATTATAAATTTAAGATTATTAGTTAAATTACGTAATAATTTCAATTAAATTAAGTTAAATTAATTTGAATACATTTAATTGAAATATTCTTCACCTACTCGGTAGAAATTGAGTTTATGACTCAGTCGATACAAACCAATATATCGCATATTTTATTTTCGTATTTCAGTGTTCAATATTCAATAGATGTAAGATATGTTGATTATATAACAAAGATATGAACTATTGATTAAAATTAATTATTGTATATGGATAGTGATGCAATAAATGAACTAATATCAATTATTAATTTATTCACTGCATTATAAATAGTGAAGAACATATAAATGATTTATCGACCAGTTCAAGTTACACACTTTAAATATTGAATACTAAAACCTCGTGTTGCAATGTTGACTAATACAACGACTAATGATAACCGACTGATGAGAAATATCAAACCTTCATGTTAACTAATTTATTCGTACAAACAAAGGTGCTCGGCAACTGTTACAAAGTGCATAGATTGTCATTGAATGTTTATTTTGAATTACAAAGTTTCTAGCTGGAACTTGTTGTTTACTTTGAATTACACGGCTGAAAACGATGGAAGTACGATTTCTCGTATTACTTTATGAATATGTTAAAATGAAAATATTAATTTTCCAATATCTCACAAAAAGTGAACTAAAATTATTTAAAAATTTTATGTATAGTGATAGATGCCACAAATTTCATTACAATTTGTTTGTCAATTCTTTC
Source organism: Megachile ligniseca (assembly GCA_945859555.1). Lineage (NCBI taxonomy): Eukaryota > Metazoa > Arthropoda > Insecta > Hymenoptera > Megachilidae > Megachile > Megachile ligniseca. The sequence continues at coordinate 8,184,530 of OX243792.1, forward strand.
ACTAATAGAAAAGTATTCTATTTTTCACTGTTTGAGAATTGTTTTAGGTGAAACATAAATGGTGAAAATTGTATTGGATTAATAATAGCACATTTGTATGCATGGTATGCTTTCAATACATTCAGTATGCTTCTCAGAATACTTCATATAAATTTTTGTGTAAGTTCAGACTACTACAACTATTGCTACTATTCCATCAAAATACAATATAAAATTAAATACAAATACAAATTACAATATAATAAGTATTAACTGTAATAATTACCAATAATAATAATTTATTACCAATTGTAATAATTAAGTAAGTAATAATTACCAATAAATCCGTGGTGTTATACGTAAATATAATGATGTACAATGCAAGCTATTTATTATGATTTCTAAAGATCAAAATAATAATCGTTATTCAAACATAAGTTAGTAGGTGATAAGTAACACCTAAATACTGAATTTTATACGTAATTTATAAAATCTAAATCTCCAACAACTCGTGCTATCAGAGTCACTGTACACATGTGATATACAATCTAAGAATATCCACCATTTTTATGGCATTTCCAATAATCTCACGAGAAGAACGTTTGAAACAGATGTTACTCAGCCTCCATCTGACTATAAACTGCAATAGAAACATTTTTTCAGCAATTTACTTTGCCCATAAAATGTTAAGGTCACTTCGATATTTTTACACGACGCCGTACATTTTTGTCTCCGTAAAATTGGTCCACTTTAAGACGAATTCAACTTACTATTTCGTTTTTTAATTTGTATTTGTTGCGACCTTGAAATGACCTAGAACTCGAAAGTCTAAAATCAACAGATACGATTATATAGAAAATTTCGTTAATATTCATATTGGAAATAAGACAAATTAATATGTTCAGTCGACAAATATTGTTGTTAGCATATCCAACAATAACAATAACATTATTTTGCGTGATATGCTATAATCGTTGCACACGTGTCAATTATTCATGACTCTTCGTTGTAACATGCCATGTGAAACAATATTATTGCTATCATATAATTTCATTAATATCCGATAACAAATTTATTAATTTAACAAACTTAGCCTTATTTTGAATACATAGTTCGATTTAAATAAAATAATTTTCCTCGTCAATGTTTCCGAACCTAAATTTTGTGGGTTCAAGGTCATCTCAAGATCACAGTATAATAGGCTATTAAATTCGTTCTGACGTCAGCTACAGTTTTATGAGACCAAAAATATATGATGTTTAAAAAAAGACTGACCTTGTAGTTTTATTCAAGAAGCAAATTTTTTAACAAGTTTTTATCATTAATTACAGTTCAGAGATGAATATATGTTGAGTAGTTTTTGTTTTTAACATTCTGTGTAAAGTTATTGGAACGCTATACAATCATGGTCAATAGACTGTAAAGCTTGTTCAAAAATACAAAAAATGTTATAAAAATGACAACAAATAGTAATAATGATAATAAGCTTTAATATTACTAGTGCTCTATTCTTATTAACACTCTAATATCAATGACTACATTTATTTACTTAATAACATTTTGTAATTCTTAGAGCAATGAAAAAGTTACATTTGTCATTTTCTGTGTCATGAACAAATTTTTTTGCAAACACCTCAAACTGTTCAAATTCAATTTTCCCGAAAACTGCATATGAAAAAATTCTATTTCAAATTTTTTATATATTATTTCTCGTGGATTTATCCTACTTTTGTACCTACATGTACAAATACCCTGATACTTTAACACGTTGATAGCGTCGTAAAACTGTTCACAGTGAGACACACTATAATAATTATTAAAAACAAAGATATCTCTTAATGTATTAATATATATCATTGTCTTAATATTAGTCTCAAAAGTTTTCGTTTCCTATAAATAATTAATATAACTGAATTAACAACGCCGGTCACAAACGACGTTGGCGAATTACCTTGTTAATGCAAAATGTGAAATATCTAATTCCAACGTTTCCATTTAACGCAGCAATTCTGTGTTAAGCTTATAAAATCGTAGGACGAATTATTAGCGGCGGTATAATGAAATTTTCCCCAGATTATTACCCCCGGCCAGTGGTTCGAGCGTACGAGTTAACCTACCTTACGAAGAAGGTTACCCTTGCGTTCGTGAACCTCGTCTACTTGGAACGAGGGACACCGTGCACCTTCGTCAGGTGGGTGTGAGTTAATTAGAGACCATACTGTACGTAGAACACCCCTTATGACCTCCCTTTGCGAGCTCACAGTCTCGACCGTCATCAGGATGGAAGAACACCCTGCAAGGGGGAAGACGAGGAGTGCAATGCTTGGCCTGTGGTAATATCTAGTACGTGCTACATGTCGACCGCTTATTAAAAACATCGAGCCTCGACCAGCAATCCTTTTTCTACGTTGAGAGTCCAAACACAACCGCATAAGCGTAAGCGCCTCTGACATGTGTGTACACATACTACATGAATGTTGCACGGTTACTGCGCGTGCTTTACTCGCGGCTTAATACGTTTTCCCAATGAGACCGTGGGAATTATTAACTTTCGTTGTTTTACGATCATTCTTAGAGACCGGCACAAACTAGAAAATAAACTGTTGTTTAGTGTTGTTTAGCGAAATTAAAGTCCTGTTTCGTAAACTGGAACGTGTGTGCGACCGTGAAATGACCGCATTTTTCGGTAACCTAAATAACTCTTATTATATAAATTATTATAACTATCGGATAGTTTATAGTATAACGTATACATTAGAAATCATGTTTCTATTAGTGGACAATTGTTTATTTCATTTTGCTGGAAATGGTTTATTGACCAGAACCTTAACATCGCAGTTAAAAGTGTTTTTTCTATTATTTTAAAGGTGGTTCTCTTGTTAGGGTGTTAACAAGTATACAAAATTATGAAATACATATATATTTTTAAAGTCATAATTTGTTAAATAATTTGGTAATCCATGTCACTAATTTTTTAAATTCGAAATTTCTATATTCCTAACTTTCTAAATTTCTAAACTACCATAAAAAAAACTTGATCTTGAAACACGTCGATGCCCATATGCCCTTCAGTGAGTACTTAATCTACCCATCACCGTTATAGAGCCCTATCAACTCTTTAACCGTCCAGATAGAGAAAGATACGATAACGATTTATCATTATAGCACCAGCAGTGAAATATTTCAGTGAGTTTCCTAACCGACCCGAAAGAAACGATTCGATCAAACCGACAAATATACAGCACAATAGGTGGTAGAATTCGTGTTTCTTACGTTCTAGTTACCCCCGTCGAACAGTAAATGTTTGTACTGCAGGAAATTCTTGCAGTATAGCATGTCACGCTTGCACTTGCTATTACCACTATCTGCGCTTGTAATCGTACATGCATACGGCATAACGACGTTTTTCGCAGAACAATAGAAACAACACGAAGCTGTTTATCACACACCTTACCGCAAATTTCTGTCTACACAGAAAGATCAATTTGTTCAACGAAAGGGACTTGGCTGATTACTTTCCTTGCGTCCATTTCGCTGATTGCTTGCACACCGTACTTTTTTATCTATGCAGTTATTCCAAATTACTATAAACAATCTTATTCCAACGATTCTAATATGATTCAATAGTTATATATGGGGGTCATTTACGTTTATGTTGAACATTTGCTTTTAAGCCAGTTTCAAGAATCATGCCAATACATCAGAAGACAATTATTTGTTGATACAGTTCGTTTAAGTAGCTTAGGCTACCTTTCGTTCTCACTATTGGGATGATACTAAATTTTATTATTTGCATTATATAAAGTAGTATCTTCTTATAAGAACATTTGCAAAATTTTCGTTTTTAAGGAAAGGTTATTTGCAAAAGTCTGATCTTCAGGTACAATTAAAATTATGCATGTTCAATATTAGAAAATGTTAGGAAATGGGCAATATAAGATAAACGAACGTGTGTTCCATCTGCAGCGTTCCATCATTAACGATTACTATCTGATTGAAATTTAAACGGTGTCAATCGATCAATCAACCTAGATCCATTTCATAAGGATATAATTAGAAGTTTCTATGATCCGTGAACAGTGGTCGGATACTAAATAGCGTCTCGTTCGTTCTGATTCTTTCCCATTTCTCTCTTCAAGTGATTTTCGAGTGATTACGTCATATCAGATTCTCGACTCGTCCTCTTTATACTCTCGCAGTTAGTCCGAACTCGCGAGCATATAGACAGATCTTACCGTAATATATTTCTTGATTTCGAAGCCTTACGCGTAGCTCCCATCACGACGTAGCAGCGTGGTTTCCAGCATGGATGGCGCAGCGATAATGCAGCGTCCCTCCAGGGGGTTGGCAGAGTTAACGAGACGTCATAAGAGCCAAAGTATAATTGCGTCAAAGACGTATAACGGGAGTGATCGTACGGGCGCAGTCAGACTGCAACGAGGTTCGTAGAAACGAATGAAGGCGAATGAATTGACAGAAGAGAAACGAAACATCGAGTCGCAGTTTCATGAGGGGGAATGAAACGAAATTAAGGAAAGAAATAATGCGATAGGAGTAAGTAGCGACAAGAAGAGGGGAGGACGGTTACGCGACGAGCCACACGGACGCTCCTCTTACACTGTCAGACACTTTCTCATCGAGGTAGAAAGCTTGGTATACGTGTTGATGACCGAGACTCATCCCTAATTGCGCCTGATGACACCGTGTCCTCGGGGGTGAAACCGCAGAACGTTCTCTTCCCTCGTTTCCTTCCTCCCCCATGCAGCTACCACTGGTGTCCGTCGACGAACCCTCGCTCCTTCAGACGAAGAGAAAAGCTTGGACGGACGGGACATGTGTCGTGCTCAAGCATCCGGAAAAGCACACCGGGTTATCTAGGATCCGGACCAAAATACACGACACACGTTCAGGGGTTGTTTTTTCTTCCTTCCAACCACGATATACTCTTTTGCGAGGGTGACGATTCTGTTATGTTTACCTGGACAACGACTAAATTTATCGGTTTCTTGACAATAGCCGTAAATTCCCGTCCAATATTTTATTTTTAACGTTAAGACTACCGTTAAATGCACTCTTACTTTCAAAATAGTACAAAAATGATTAAGTAAAAACATAACCTATCGTAACCATTATTTATCTGAACATAGTGTAACGTTTCAACAAAAGCAACAAAATTTTGTAATACCTTTTTGTGAAACTTGCAACTAGTCATTTTGACTGGTTGATAGTTCCAGTTAATGGACACGTGTATGAAATCCATTTTTAACAGTGAGTTACTTTTAGAAGGCTTAATATCATAACATGCTTGGTACATGATCTAAGATTTCAATAGGCAGTGTTAAATCGTTACCCCTAAGGTCCCCATCGAGCTAAAATATTAGAAACACTGAATGATCAATATAGTTTAGAATAAAGAAAGAAAAAACTAGAAATTATTTCCTAAAAATATTCGTCAGTAGAAAAAAGGACAGTTTATCATCGATCTGAAGCCAAACTCGATGTACGCTAACTTCATATTAACCAATTACATGCACAATTCTAAATTATTCGTGCATACTTTCAAAATACTCATAAACTACGGATGTTTGTGCATTCTAGGTATACAAACCGTAAATCATGTAATCTATGAAATCTACAACCTCCGGATTAAATGATTTCTGTTTACCTTACATACTTCAGTCACACATAGGTATTACATATCTGTGTACTTGTCTATATGTAACATCTATGTCTATATCTATTTAATATAGGTATTATAATTTATGTAATACCTATGTAATATCTATACTCGTATATAATTGTCTCTATGTACTTGTCGAAACGAATTACCCAAGTTATTTCACGAATTTGAAGGTTTGTGCGTGTAACAGGTACGCAGTTCGTGCAATCAACGTTCCGACCCCAAACGTATTCAATTACAGTGGAATTCAGTGGAATCGAATATCGTCTGAAGGCATTTTCGGTGCTACACGTTCTTAGAATCTCCTGATTAATCAGCCGTCAGGTCGGGAATACTGCGCAGCGTTGAATCAGGAATGGGTTTCGCTGGACAGAGGGATGAACGCGACGGAGAGGGTAGAATGGCGAGCAGCTACGTTATGAATATATTATATCTCCAGGTTCCAAGGGATGCTGGCACATGCGCCGACGGGGTGGCTCCACCCTGTCCTGCACCGGGATTCTGTGTCCCCCTCACCTCTCCTCGTCGTCGCCTTGCCCTCCTGTCTGTTCGTGCTAATTATACATGCGCTAACCAACCCACCTCCAATGAGGCTGGGCCTGTCGACCTCTCTGCAGAGAGGGTTTAACCACTCTTGTCGTCATTCGTTGGAACCTGGGTGGAGCGTGGACCTTTCTCTCTGCACAGTACGCTCTTGCTTTGCTTAATTACGCGGAGGCGTTAACTACTTTTCGACCAACCCTTGAATCTCAACCCTTTGCTGCGCCGAGAAGGGAACCGCAGGTGTTGATTAGCTCTCTCCGGCTCTGGGAGTTTATCTTCGATCGAACAATTCCTGGACCAATCGAATAAATTACAGAATGTTTCGATGAGTTCCTGTTCGATATTAATACTTTCCGAAAACACCTGTATTTTCATATAGAAATAGTGCCGACATTTGTGGATATTGTACGGTACTCTCATGAATTTGTAACCGACGAAACGTTTTGAATGAATGTTTTATGAGATGGTTCTGATTATATAGGTACTTGATTTTGTTATGGTTTTCACTTCTATATTTACGTATAATAATTTCAACTATGTTTAGGTTAATCATTTTTTGTACGAATATAACCGAGGTAGTAAACTTTTAATATTATATCAGAACAGAAACGAGTATATTAGTGCTGAATTTATTATACTTGTTTGGTAGTAGCAGAAGCTTGTAAGGGCATGAAATTGCAGTGAGTCAAAAAGGACCTATAAAATTGTAGCGAAGTGGTAACAGTAAACGGAATGACAGGCTTGTCAAAATGTTGGGATATTGAAATTTTGAAAGTAAATCTCCGTACTCGACATCATATGTAGTTCGAAAAGTACATGTTGATTAAAAATGTAGGGATTAGATGGATCTTCTGGTATATAAATACGTTCAAAAATTTGGTATTCTGACTTTAGCTTACAATTAAATCTTAATATTTCTGTTTACAATTAAATGTTCTGCAGCTTACAACCCCAACCCCAGTTTACGATTAAATGTTCTAACTTTAGCTTCTGATTAAATGTTCTTATTTCTGCTTACAAATAAGTGTTCTACTACAGGTTACAATTAAGTGTTCTGACTTTAGCTTAGAAGTGAATGTTCTAATTTTGGCTTACAATTAAGTGTCCTAACATGAGCTCTCAATTTTGCACAAGTCAAGAGCTTGAATTGAGAGGTTGTTCCAGTGATCTCATTTTTGGTGGGTTGTTAATAATTAATCAGTGAACGATTCACAAAGAGCGGTCATATTTGATATTCATTGCCTTCAATTCCATTAGGAGCCATCACCGATTCAATATTCCTGGTCGGCGAGTCCCCTTTCGACTTAATCTCATATTCGCAAGACAAACACCCACCCTCTAGATCTTAACAGACGCTCCGCAGGAAGTAACGATCTCGCAATCTCCAATTTACGAGTGAGCGCTCTCCGCGGCTCGAAATCTCGGAGGTTTCAAAGATTTCCTCGGCTCGATCTTCGTTTCCATGGTGGAAATGACCGAGACGAGCTTGTGCCAGCGCAACGAGATAAATAAGAAGCCCGAGAGCAGCCGGAGCGGACCGACGAAAGGAAGAGAAAAATACGAGAGGAAGCCCGGGTGAAAGGAGACAGAGGGGTCGGAAAAAAGCGGGGAAGGAAAAGAAATATAACGAGAGAAAGAGAGAAAAGAAGTGTCGCTGAAGGGTGGAGGACGAACGGAGGGTCTCTTTCCCTTCCGAAGGAGGTTAGAGAGCCGCGGAACGCGGATTCGACAAATCGAAGTGTGCCCCCCGTGCGAAAGCAGTCGGCGGGGGGTAAGGAGAAGGACTCCTCGAGGAGATGGAGCGTCGTTGCAGGTCGGAATAAGAGGGTGGGTGGCGGTGTGTGCCGTCTTCGACGCGCAGGCCCTATGCAAAATAGCAAGGTTGGTGGGGTGGCGGAGCCGTTCGAAACCCCCCAACGGGGCAAACAAACCCTTAGTTCTGCTGTAGCGGCCGCAGACGCCCCCACCACGTGTGTGTGTCGGGCGAGGGACGCCTCTCGTCGTCGTCGTCGTCGTCGTCGTCGCCGTCGTTGTATGTCGTCGTCGTCGACGGCAGCGCCACCCCGGTCGTTCTTCTTTCGCACGATTTTTTCGCCGATCTCGATTTCTCATGTCCGCCTATTTGACCGCGCTTTTGCTCGCGTGATACGCGCGATACGCTTTTGAAACTGCGAGTGAACGTGCTCGATCCGCAAGGACCCTACGCTGCCTCCTCCCTATATCGCCGGCCAGAGGTACTGCTCGATTTGGATGCATCCCTAATCAAGAGTAAGAACCACACTTGCCCTACCAGTAGGAATTTTTGTTGTGTACATACATACACGCTGTGCACGTTAATAGTTACTATGCGACCTATACGAGGTTTCAACATTAACGACGTGTCGGAATGTTAATTAATCGAGAGCGCTAGAATTAATTAGTATGCAGAAACATCATCAATCATTTTCAGCTATTTTCCCTTCAGAAAATGAATAATCTTTTTTATTTTTTTTTTATTGCAATTTTTTCTCGGGAAGCAAAGGCAGATTTCAAAACATCACAAGGATATTATTATTGAACAATTATTACGAATGTCATGCAAATGTATGTATAGCGTTAGGTTGATATCATTCGTACGCAGCAATTAATCAGTAATATTAATCTGCATATATGAGAAGCACATGGATTTTAAATTTCATTATTAATTGTCCTTCGTAATTTCCTACTTAAATGTTGGGTAAAATATAATTACGACTTCCTGGAACCATACAACTATCAATAATAGTGTCATAAATTCTCAGTTCAAAATTGCACCATTTAAAATGATGTTACTTTCACTTGTTTTTGTATAGTATTAAATTAATATAATCCGTTCGATTAATTCCTTGATTTACGATTTGTGTAATATTATTAAATATTTGAGAATTAATTATTAATTTTAGAATATTAGAATATTAGAATATTAGAATATTAGAACATTAGAATACTAGAACATTAGAATATTATAACATTAGAATATTAGAATATTAAAATATTAAAATATTAAAATATTAAAATATTAAAATAGTAAAATAGTAAATTAGTAAAATATTAAAATATGAATGTACTGTATATCAACATTTCCCTCTTTTGCATTCAACTAACAAAATCTTAGTTTTGAACCTTGCAACTATTCTGTATAGTGGAATTCGATGATTCCGTAATAGATGTTTAATTAATCGTACTAAGATATTAATCTATGAGTGATTATTATCAGCCAAGGAATCAATCATTAAGCTTTCGTGTTTGAACGTGTACTGTTATTTGATCGGAAGATTCCAGTCGATGTTCCGGTAGCAATGATATACTCAGCGTGAAGTCAGCCCCGGAATTACTTCAGTAACCTTGAACTAATAAGTTTCTCGTTAGCTGCAATGACACTGCGGTGCTCCTACCATATTAGTAAGGAAACATTTTACACATCTACAAGCGCGGTAGTTTTATGGATTATCGACTCTTGGAAAGTTATAAAAAGGTGCCAGATATTTTTATGAAGTTATAGACACGTATAAATCTTCGGACAAATTTAGTGGAAATTAGTGAAGTAATTATTAACCTTTATTGGATTCTTTATGCTATAAATGTTTCACTTGTTACTTGATCGGGATTGAGAATTTTGCTTCAACTTGTGACCTTTCAATTTATAACCGCCAATAATTCAATTCGGATGATCTTACAATTGGATCGTTTGCTGACTTAAAATTAGAAAACATACTCATGTTACTGTTATGGTTTGTAAAAAGAAGATTAAAATTTTATATTTTTGCAGTGATACGAATTTATTTGTATTAATTATTTTTTATAATTTTATAATTGCATGTAGCATTTTAGAATTACTAGTAACTAGACAGTGGATGCATTAGGGATATTAGGCAATTTTATTACTATTTTATCGTTGTATTTTATTATTTTATTTCATAATAGTCAGTCATTGAATGATTTATAATTGTTATATTTCAATTCAAGTGAATATGTACAATACATATATATTCAATTATGAAAATTAAATTAATATAAGGGTGGAAGCAGTAATAAAAATTTATTCTAAATAAACTTAATCATAAAAATAATTTAACACTTCAAGACTATAAGGAATCAGCAAGTGTTTATACAGTGTGTCAATTTAAAATTGAGATTTATCTCTATGCAATCGCCAAGCATTTAAATAACAAAATGAAATTAAAATAAAATTTAAATTACTAATATCATAAAGTTATTTCTATAGCAAATTATACAATACTATAAATTACTACAATAGCAGTAAATTACGATAACCTTAATCATAAAAAATGATTTGAAATATTAGAAACTTTGAATTTACAATTCAAATCTTGTCTCAATCGGATTAAACCGTAAAGTGCAGCACTAATCATGTCATTAAAGGAAAAAATGATATTCATACCGCGTTATGAATACATAATCTAATCGTATAACGCCAACTACGAAAAATATTAACGAGACATTATTCTGTCAGTGCACACCGAGCAATGTTTAAAAAAATAAATTTCTGTTAGCTATCACGGACACATCGAGTGATCGGCGCCGATTCGGCGATAATTACATACTTGGTATGAGAAAAGGAAAAGGCTCGAATGATAGAGTAACGTGATTAATCGTCGATCAATTAACAGTCGTCTAGTCCCGCGCGACGATTACGTCACACCACGACTTCGATGCCGGACCTCTCCCATTAATTAGTTATTAACGACGTACGACGGTAATTACCGATGCAAATTGGTCCTCCAGACGGTTCTACGTCTGTTATTATCTCGACAATGATTTCGCAATCCCACCTCCGCTCGTTCTCCCGCGACTTCGACCACGAAGACGTGTCTCGGTGAAAAAGCGGTGCTCCATGACGGAAGGAGCAAAGACGAATCATCTTTGGGCATCGTGTTCAGCGTCAACTTTCGATTCAATATTCGTTCTCGAGAGCAGCCAAACGTTACTTTAACCACCGACTGTGCATCGATCGTACGAAGAATTATTTATCGGCCGCGTCGGTATTTACATTCCAAACGCGAACTTTGTTTTTCTGTCTTTTATTCGTGGCTCAGTTTAGGGGTAGCGTTGGCGTTCAATAATTTATGAGCAAAAATTCGTAGGTCTATAGTTCCTTCTAAAATTACTGCGATTGACTTTGTGAACGCAATTTCACCGTAAAAATCTTCGATACGAATTCCGACGAAGCGTAATCCAAAAATATCGCCAAAATTCGAAGCCGGCCGCATTGGAAAATATCCCTTCTCTAAAATTAAAACAATCGAAAATATCTTTTCTCTGCAGAATAACAGATATCTAAATATTCTTCGTGAAGTTTTAGATATCTGAAAGCATTTCTAGAGGTTTAAAATGTATCGAGTACGAGTTATTGCACGATAATCACGAGTTGCTGTTATTTAAGAATTTTTTCGAAACCAAAGCCTAGTGAAACGTAACAATACGGCTAGTACGATGGTTTAATCGATGATAAAGAGATAAACCGTTTATTTTCCATAACGAGCGAGTGAACACAGTACAGAAATGGCACACCTTTGCCGCTTGTGTCGATCATTTTCACGATGTACTATCGATCGTCTCAGCACTGGCGGCAACGAGTTATGTGCATGATAATTACGATAAAACCGGTGCGGCCAAAGAGAAGTTAATTATTCAGTGCCGTGCGTGTGCCCACGTCCTCTATCCCACAAAGGGAAATGCCTCGGGGCAATTGCCCTTCGATGTTGAATTTCGATAGCGTCGAACCAGCTTAATGTGAAACAATCGGACATTCCATTTCCCTACTTAACGGATTACGCTATCTTGTCCAATTCAACACGTCATTTCTCTGAGAATTTCACGAGACAAAAATATTCCTTTATGGAAATTTTTTTATATACAAAAGTGTGTAACGATATTTATCAAATTATGTGTGTGTACTGTGGAATATCTGTAGCTGTGTGCATATTTATTTCTACATATACCTGCTAGGTGTATATGTACACGTACGGAATTTTTTAACGAATTTAAATATTTTTAAAAATTGTCTTCATATAAAATACAATTCAGATTGTAGCTTATTTTTATAATAAGACTTTTATAATGAAACGTTGGAAAAAGAAATAGATTTTTTCAATTGGTTAGGGTGACCTAACCTCAAAACATTATCACAAACGAGCATTCAAGCCCCAAAGTTTTTACAATTATCCAACCAACTATTATTACAATTATCCAATTATCAGAGAGTTATATAAATACATAAATAATTGTCATATTTAACACTTGAATTCGCTACCTAATATATTTCGTAATGGTGTTTAAAATTTTTGTTTTTGAAATGACGACCACCAATGAACCTTAAATCAGTCAACGAGTTAATAAATAAAAGTCGTTCGGAAATATCGCGATAAATTTACAAGATTACGGCAACAATTGATGGGTTGTATTTACTATTTCGTTTTTATTTTTGGCAAACTTGAATCATGCAAGCTTTTACTGCTGTATAATAATAGCCTTTCAAACTCTGTGGATTTATTCGCTGCTGAGATTTTTCTTGGTATCGTTTTACTCGTATAAATGGAACGTTCTTCTTTACCCTCCAATTATTTTAGTATAACGGAATTGTTGCTCTTCGTTTTCTACAAATACGAAATTAGGGTAACTAATTCTGGTACTGCGTTAATCACTCGCTCTATTTTAGTAAGGGTTTATAAGGTGGAATATTATTTCTCGCATGTGGATTCCTTTTTTAACCTAACCTTTCAATTTTTTTCGATTGGCAAAATTAACAGAAATACAATGAGTCATATTTTTTACATAAGTGCAATTTTATAAGTAAAATTTATTATAATTTGATAAGAAATGTATGGGGCCTTAAATACGTCTATAAACTTAATAACTAAAGATCTGTAATTAAAATAAATATTGTACTTTACTTATTTGCATAAATTAATTTATACTCTTTTTTAATGTAACATTCAATTTCACTAAATAAACTTGACTTTTCGAAATTGAATTCTATTTTAAGGTCCCATTCATTCTGTAATTCAGTTTATTTTGAAAATAAAATTATACGAATCTGGACATCAAAATAAAATCTTCCTTCTTTCCATTATACAAATATTATTTAGCATACATTTTACCTACTTTATTTGTTGATAAATATTTTTAATATATTGCATAAAATAAATTTAAATGCCTATTTATTAAATTTTATTCTACAAATAAATTAACATATATTTTATCATTATTTTCAATGAAAAACTCTTATTTGTTTCTTTGTGTTACTTTTATACTTAAATTCAAGAAGGTAAATACTAAATAATATTTCAAAATAAAATAAATAACTGTATAATGATTGAAAATCAGATTACAGAGGGATAATAAAATCATGAACGAAAAAGTTTTGTGTTGCAAATAATTATTAAATATTTTTCAACTTTTATTATTTGAATAAATTATAAAACGTAGGTGGATAGGTTAACATACATGTACATAAGTAATTAAAAAGAATTAGAGAATAATTGATAGCAAGATTTAAACCTGCAACCTTTATGAAAACAGAACATTTCTCACTGAATCACAAGTTACATAAAATCTCTTTTCCATAAAATCCTTTCATTTAACTCGAAATTTCTCAAAGTCGTTTTCTCCAAAATTGGCTGAAAAATGCATCTCTACAAATAAATTCCGTGGTAACGGGCTCTCATTACAGAAAGTAAAAATTGAACTGAAAGTATCAACGTCCGGTCGTCCCTAAGAGAACAAATTACAGGATTGACTCCTGACTGACAAAAAAGGAAACGCCATCAGCGACGTTCCTTAAAAAGACCAATCTCCCTGAAACGTAATAAAATCGGTACCATAGCCCGAGTCGTTAATAAGCCAACTTAAATACATGCGGTAACTATGTAAATAAAACGCGAAAGAAAAAAAAGCGATAAATATGTAAGCAAGCTCTGTTTTAAGCAAATCTTGAATGACCGTAGCCGGAGAAGTCGAGAGTAGGATACCTCAGGATTGGTAAGGATCGTCGCGCAAATGATCCACGGAGAATCCAGAAGCCTCCGGGAGAATCACCGCGGGCGGTCCAGGATCAAGTAAGGACGAAGGAGACGGAAGGTGGACGAGGGAAAAAGAGGGACGCGTCTTGAGCGGACGTGTACGCGTGCACGCGAGCGCGAAAGCGAGAAAGAGCGAGAACGAGAGGAGAAGGGCAGAATCTTTTACGGATCGACTACCAGAACGATGAAATCGGTGACGGAGAAAGGGGCGGACGTAGGCGGTCATTTGTTGCTGTTTATTAATTCGAGGCGAGGCGAGATACGTCCACTTTGTGCGGTTCGGTTGCTCGTTTCGCCCACGCATAAATTTCTCTCTATGTGTTTCTCTCTCCCCGTAATAACGCACACGTAGGCTACAATGGCGCGCGTCCGCTCGATGATAATGCAGGACATCGTAAATAAAATATGCCCCGATGGTAGGTGAGAGCTGGGGGTCCGTCGAAATTCCGGAACGAAGCTTTTCGGAGCAGCGATCGGTGATTCTTGGATCAACGACAAGCAGCCGGACGGGCCGGAAAGCCTCGTAAAGGCAGTAATAAAAGCGTTGCTACTAACATGTCGCTCGCGCGGCTTTTTATTGGCCAGAAAGGACACGACATTACTTTGACCAGGCTGACCGGGACATTGTTTTGAAAGGGAGACACGATGTTTTTTCCACCCTCGTTTCAACTCGAATGCTGCCATGATTGTAAAATTCTCTAGACGATTAACAGAGTCAAACTGGCAAGCTGACATAAGGTTAATGTCCTCCAACGAGTCCCTGTAATTAAGTGGGAATTTTGTTAATAATAACATTTCTTTTATTTTCAATTTATTTAAACTAGTCATGTAATAGCTTTGCAGAAATATAATTATAACATGTTACAATACTGCAAGATTTAACGTTTTTAAACTTGTTTTGTGATGACTCAAGCAAGCGAAAAACGTAATCTAGTTATATCATTTTTTTCAGTAGTAAAGTTACATTTATTAGATAATAGAGGATTTAAATTAATTTTATGTCGTATTCATCTTGTTTAAACAGTGATATTAAGTATTGTGATTTTTTGCTAGTACGTGAGGACGTCAATCTGACCAGTCATTAAACGCCTTCGGCATAGAAACGATTTTGCGTCAACTGAATGATTACATGAATTAGGCTTATTTATTATTAACATAAATAATAAGCATTGAGAATGTCATGTACAGAAATATAACTATTCTCAAACTCATTAGAATGGCAACATAACCTAACATTTTTCTTACATCAATAAAAGTTATATTTACTCTCACGTCTCATTCGCTGACTACGATTTTTTGTATTTGTATAAATGGTAATGGACATTTTTTAGTTCATTGCTAATAGTATGTTTCTTTTATTTACATAATTTCAAGAAATTGTTACATGAACTCATATATTATTTTGTTGAGAAATGAATGACTTACGTTGACAATCACGTCACTAATATATGGGTCACACTTAAGTTTCTATAGTGATCTAACATGTGTATTATTAAAAATTTGTTCACTTTCCTAATCGAAAATTCTTGCATTAAATACGTGGATCTATGGAAAATAAATATAACAAGATATTGTGAAAATATTTGGTTAATTAATTAATTAATTAATTTGGTTAAAAATAAAAACACTACTGGATGCAGTTTTCAGTTGCCTCAGTGTGGCAGTCAATGTGTTAAAAAGTATATGTGTGTGTAGTGATTTGTATTATTTGAATTTGGAAGTACTTATCAACAAAAAATGAAATGAACAGCTAATCAGTAAATTACTTTTAATTTCAATATTTTTTCATTTTTACTAATAGAACTTTATTTTTCATTTTTAACAAAATGAAATAACCAGTGGGTACATGATCGCTGAGTACATTTATCTTATTTATGAAATAAAAATTAATTACAGCTTAGCAGTATGAAAGCAATTTCTGCTTAACAGTTAAAACCAATTTATACTAGATTTACGATAACATTGAACAACATTCGGATATCGAAATGTAAATCAAATATACAAATATATATGTATATAGGTGAAATGGACTCAAGCAGACGGAAGCCACATTTAGGTTATGGTGACATTGCGCTCTAGAACACAGTTCCTGGTTATAGAATCAGGACCACATATTGAAATCCCACTTTCATACCTAAACCCCTGTCATAAATAGCAAAGTAGTTACCAAAATTATTACTAAATATGCAGATGTCCATGTATACTTACCAATTGATTTATCATTGGTATGGTACCTTACTATTCATAGCTATCGATTTATTACCATGAGTCCAATAGTGTTTTCCAGTAATTCACTCGATTTAAATGCCATTTAATCTGAAGTCCAGCTAAAATCATAGAGCGAAAACAAAAATTGTAAATATTTAAAAAACTAATGATGGTATCAATGATATGGCAAAGCAGTGTACGAAAGATCAGTAAAGATACTAATTATGATAAAAAATTATCAATAATGTTAAAAAATATTAAGTTGGTGACCAGAGGCTGTACTTTTATATATAGAATAGGTGTTAAAAGAGTCATATGTAAAGTAATATTTAATATGAAACTAACACGATATTCTTCTTATTTCATGATTTCATTGTTTGCACAATTTTTTTTAACGTAACAATTTGTCTTAAAATTTTATGAACTAATATAACCTTACTCTGTTCAAGGTTATTTTGAATTCTGATTTTAAAAGCCATTTAATGTCTGCTGTTTAAAGGTATCGATTCTGTCTAGCAGAAGGATACAGTTTGCAATGACACTTCATCAATAATAATCTCGCAATTACATTCAAGTTTCAACCCTATCATTTATGACAAATTACAATTCGACCCTTGTCAAAACTAATAGTCTTTCCTTTCCGTAACATGTAGACTTTGTACTGTTAATATTTTAAGACGTAGTTGCGTATAATGCATGCTTCCCTTGTTAGTGGAAAGTGTTATCAAGGGTTTACCCATTGTTACGGACTTTATTTGTCATTACAAGTACTTTACGTACAAATACAGGAACATGGTATATGATGTACGTTAGGTTTCTTCTAACCTAAAAAGAGATGATCTTGTTCGAATATTATCTCATATGAATAACTATATAAACAAACTGCAAATACGGAAAACGCGACAGTACTTAAATATTGGCTTCTTAAAAAATATTTCATTATTACTAAAAACATTTTAAAGAAGTAAATTTTGTAACATATTTAATCATATAAATCGCGTAACAGTTTTCTCGCCTCGCCAATTGAAACCTCTTTAAATTGCCCCTGTGTAAATTATATCATCTATAAGTATTAGAACAATCGATTCCGATAAAAATCCGCAAGTGGTTTCATATTTTTGGTCGATATCCTATACAATCCGATATCTCGTGTCTATTTTCTATTTTCCAGATATTCAATTAAAGAGTGTTTGATTAAATTCAGCAATAATTGCATCAATTATAAATTTTCTCTTTTCTTTTTCACTACGCTCTGGTCAACATTAAAAATAACCACCTATCGGATCTTGTGCAACGAACCACCCACGTACCAGTCTCACGTTACGATCGCGTATCTCTTTTAATACGGCTCGCAGTGGTTCAGTAAGAGGGTACTATGTGAAATTTTTCGAATTTTCAACCAACGACGTTGCTATTGACGAAAATAACCATTCTCTCCTGGTAACGAAACAACTGGCACTCGTGCAAATCACATTCATTATGCAAAAAATAGGCCGATTCTTATGATTCGTCTAACGATTTCGGTACATTTCATGGAAACCTTGAGAACAAATAAACTCGAATATACTTTCTGTTGTTATAGACTTGTAAATAATTCGATAAAATCAGATCTATTAATATGACTAAAGACGGCTATTTAATATCAATTTATTGATACTAAAGTTCAATAAAACTTAACTGACATATACTTAACTGAAAATAGAATTTTTTTCGTACCTGAAGGACGTATTCTACTTACTTCATTTTATGAATATATTTTTGGAAATATTTGTAAACATGTATTACGTTATATGTAGCTAATAATTTTTTATTAATTGATGGAACTATCAATATATGTAAATAAATCAGATGTACTTTGTTTCTGCATTGAGATCGAACTTCTTATAATTCTTACATACAATTCTTTTTATTATTATAATTGTTATTATTCTTATTATTCTTACTATTCTTATAATTTTCAAGATTCTTGCAATTTTTATAATTCTTATAATTCTTATAATTTTTATAATTCTTATAATTCTTATAATTCTTATAATTCTTATTATCCTTATTATTCTTAACAATCTTATCATTCTTGTCATTTCTATAATTCTTACAATTCTTATATACCTTGCATCAACTCGATAATTCCCCGCTAACGGGGCTCTATATAACAGCTGCATATTCTTTATCAGCCTACAACATAGAATGTGATCCATATGTGAGCGCGTTTTGTGCACGGAGCGTTCCCATCAAGGAATTATCAAGCTACTATCTTCATAAACAGAACAATTTAATTTAATATAAATATGGTTATCAATAATCGTTTTCAATGTGACCTTTATGAAATCTTAATACAATCGTTATTAATAATCTTAAAAACCACTACGCCCATTTGTAACACATTTACACTTTTCTAATCAACTTTTATTTATTCTAACACTGCGTACAGCGGTTCTAGACTAGTTTTCAGCATTACTCAAATTGCGTTAATCCTACAAGCGATAGATAAAGGTAGTGTAGAAATCTCGTCCAAGGTACAGTAAGAACGAATATTCCTAGGAGAGTAAAAGTTCCGTAGAGTGGTGTTGATAATAGAGTCGCGTAATGCAAGGCCTATGGACATAAAAGGAGACTATTATCAAGCTTTAAAGTTAATCGGACGAAAGTATTTCGATCGAGAGCCGAAACAGATAACAAGATCGGAGCTCGAAACTGCTTCCATGCCCCCGGAGAGACATCGATGGTTATTATGAGCAACACCATGGGGACTCGTAATATAGCTCATGCTTTGCTGTAGGTCTACGGCTTCTCTCCGCACGCACACCAACCGCGGACACTCTCCTAACGGCTGTAAAAAATGATTCTCGCGGCGAAAGACATGTAAATTTATGAAGGCCCCGAGGCCCGGTTGCCCTCTCTTACCTATGTCCCTACCAGATGTATTGTTGGGCTAGCAATTAATTAATGTCGTTTTAATTGTACCTCCACGCCAGCGGTCACACTTCCATTCGATTTCGTTTATTTCCTTTGTTCGGTTCTTGGTATTCTTTTGTCTTTGTAGCTTTTCGATTCGAAGAAATTTATGCCGAATAAAGCGTAACGTTCTTTCTTATTGTTGTAGAACTCCTCACTTTGGTGAATGTTTAAAAAATTAAGGAAGGTATCTGTAGGATCTGATGGTGAACTTTTTTTACTGTTCTGAGGGTTTTTCGACCCTTCTTAAGTGAGGTTATGTTACATCGTTGTATTAGTTGTATGAAGTTCATTTTCTTTCTACTTTCTGTTTAATCAATTTTTGTAGAAGAAATTTGTAAATCAACAACTCTAAATTTGCAGCGTTACAAGTTTCCAAATTTCTCATATTCCAAATTAAAATTACTAAATTACCAAATTACCAAATTACCAAACAATCAAATAACCAAATAATTAAGTTAACAAATTTCCAAATTACAGTATTACCAAAATACTCAGTTACCAAATTCATAAATTCCCAAACTCCAAAATTGTAAAATATAATATTTTCCTCTCTATTCCACATCTTATCATTTCATGCGCTCGAGTGTTCTTTAGCAAGCACTTCATTTGTCTAAATTTCTGTTACTCATTCTTCGTGATAATGCAATTTCACAACATCCTCTTTAAATACTTAATCTATTTTGTAAACACATAAAATACTTGATACTGTTCCTATTATAAGATTTTGCAGTAATTGTTCACACATGTGTAGTTATTTTCCAATTACATGTCTACTAACATGCACTAAGATTTAAATAAATCATACTGTTGTATATAACAAAATAATGCATAAATATTAAACAATACATTGCTTTTTATGTAAACAGTATGAATCTTTTAATAATATTAAATACCGATGCTGATCTCATTCGATCAATGTACTAATTTACCTTAAACACAAATAAAGCACAAAACCGAACGTACCTCAAAACATTGTTATTTTTGTTAAAAACGCATTAGTTAATTTCAAAACTCATTAATTCATTACAAACTTTTTCTGTATACAAGCATATTAACCCCTTAACCTACAACTTTCTGGTAGGTCATGCACATCTAGTTAATAATTGCTACAATATCAAGGCAACTGAAGAAAGATAAAATGTTAATTACATTTTGTCTTCAGCGATCCTTAATTATACAGATTATAATTAGAATTGAACCCAAAAAATTGCAGTGAAAATACAAATCTGGTTTATCATGTTCCAACTATAGCGTGCGTCACGTGTACACGATATTGCAGGACAAGGGGTTAAACTTTAAATACATATTAAAAAATGTGATTAATAAACCTTGAAAATTATAGTTATTTTTTACCGATATAGCGAAGTGACTGAAAGTAACGCAAGTAATGCGATAAAGTATGTAGTCCGCTTAAAGATCGGTTCATCCTGATAAAATGTTAATTTAAAAAAAAAGTATTTACTATCAAATACGATCTCATTCTTATTTATTTCTCCGCATTTTCGAAGTCTGGTTACTGGTATAGGATTACTTAGAAAAGAGTTCAAGATAAAATGTCAGTTGCACGATTAAACATAATTTTATCGAAAGTACGAGCTCCTTACACAGAATGTATGTGACAAGTAGAACAAATTGGACGAGGATCAGCATTCCAACAAGTAATGATGGAATCGCAAATTTTTATCATAATCCAGCTGGTGAATTCACACCTGCACTGTGAATATTAACGTTCGCACGCAGGCATTTATTATATTTTATTCGTGTATGCTTATACACGCATCTGTACTCATCGTCTACATCTTTTTCTGTTACAGGGAATACGGGAGCGGAAGGAGCATAGATGAGTTCTGCTATCTGCGTCCTTGGTAAGTGGTGAACATGAATATAAAGAGCGTACAAAATGTCTCATGGCCCGGCATAGAGGATCCTTATAAGCATGCGTTATTACAACCTATACTGACGATAAGTGAGAAATCCTATAAACTTAACACTATTTATATATAACTTATACCTATTTCGACCAAAAGGTGTCTTCTGACACCTTTGAATGCAAATAATTACGACTTTGAATTTCAAATTATCAAATGTAGATAGTTTGAGGAATATTATTCATACATTGATGTGCTTTTAGTAGAGATTGTCAGGTTGTAAATTCTAGCTTAATTCATCAATCTACAAAATATAAATATAGCGGTGTACACTAAAATGCAATATGGAAAATAAACGAATATCAATTTAGGAATTTGGGAATTTGGGAATTTGGGAATTTGGGAATTTAGGAATTTAGGAATTTAGGAATTTACGAATTTGAAAATTTGGGGATCAAAAGATTTAAGTATTCAGAAATTTTTAATTTGTGCTTTTACATAATATGAAATTCATGAATTTAAAATTTGGAAAATTAGAAATTTACGAATTTGAGAATTCATAAATTTAGTCCTTGAAAGATTTTAAAATCTGGAAATTTGAAAGTTGAGGAGCTTAAGAATTTCAAAACTTGAAGAATTTAGAATTGAAAAATTTAAAAGCCTAAAAATTTGGAATGTATAGGTTTCAAATCACAAAAATTTAACACTTCACGGTCGTCATATTTAAAAATCCAGAAACTTTTCCTATAATATTCCATACGTCTGAAAAAATTAACGAATTTAAAGATTTGATAATTTAGAAATTTGTGAACGCAACCAGAAAATCCGAAGTTTAAAAATCTCAAACTCTCCATTTATCGTATGCACCATATAACTTGTAAGAGTCCCGAAACATTGCAATATAAATACCGAATAGTACACCGTCCGAGGTCTCCATTTCACGGAACTGAAAATCACGTATCGATAAAAAAAAAACAATCTAAAACGGTGGATCTAATCTGGAATGGATACACATAAGAAGATCCAGGATGAAGAAAAATTCTGGAATCGGATCGATGTCCCGCGAGATGCGGTGTCGAACCGGCCATGTCACGCGGAGAAATAGAGAATCGAAAACAGAAAGAGATAAAGCTGTATAGGAGTGTAAGATAGGGAACGAGGAGGAAAGACTCGAAGGATGAAGGAGACAGAGCCTCGGTTACCTCGGTCTACCTCTTCTTCCCCATAAATACGGATTTAGTCGCGCGGTTTACGACCGAAAACGTGTCGAGCTTCGCGAGCCGGACCGCGCCTAAATTATTAAAGTCGTAAACGATCGAAATCGTCGTTAAGCGGCGCGCGAAGAAACCCATCGGGTTTGCCTCCTCGGACAAGGACCATTTTTCTCGAGGTTTCATTGTTAGGCCACGAGTAAGCGGGTACACACCTCTCGCTGTTGCTCTATAGGCGACAATAAACGGGCTTACTTCGTGGTACGCGCGTTTTCTGCGATGGATTCCCCCAAGAAGCGAGCATAGATCAAGCTGCAAGGTTATTGGCACTAGCAATCTTGAATGGCGCACGTAATACCGCTCGATGAGTTGTTAACGTGAAGCGTTACGCGAATGAAATATTCTGCTTGGAGTTCACCGGGATTTATCGTGTGTTCCCTCTATCGCGGCCATCTTTTTATGGAGCTCTGTTTAACTTCCCTCCGAACATCTTGCTGCGAAGATAGAATCGGCCTGCTGATTTATCGACGGATCTACTCATTCTAGGGGTGTGACCAATTGTACAAGATGACAGGATAGAGTGCTTCGACTTGGACAAGATATTTTTAAACTCTCGGGATCGATTCTTCAATAACGCTTTACAAGCATTCGTTTTGAAGCATTAATTCCTTCGCGTAAAATGAATTTTTATGATCTTTGCGTATTTCGCGCCCACGTTGATCTTGTTAGAAATATTAATGAATAATTTTATTTTTAAGATACTGATCGATTGTTCTGATATTTAGCTACATTTGTTGACTTTTGAGTATTTAATTAAATTAGCTGTCATTGAAGAAGTAAACGTGTTTCATAGGATGATTTGTTCATATATTAACACTTTAATGGCCGCTCACATGTGTGTGATGATTGAACGTAGGTAGTTGCTTTAATAATTATCACATAAAGGAAAATATTAAATGTGTCGTAATTGTTGTTTTCGTTTGTTTTATGTGTATGTTTGCACACGTTCGATTATTTCGTGAATTTACATAACGATTTTTTAAATTAATTTTTCAAAAATATTGCCAGGACCTGACGACATTTGACTGCGTAGGCGGCCATTAAAGTTAATACTATGTGTTAATACTGTATCAATTTCTACGTGTTAAAGTAGGTATCAACTACTAATTTCATCAAGTAATACTACGTGAGCTATCAAGTAATAATTCAACGTGTTAGACACATCAGTATTAATTCAGCATGTTAAACGACGTATTAAGTATTAATTCAACGTGTGATGTATCAAATATTAATGAAACGTGTTAAACCTCAATGTCGTACTATTTAAACTGCATTTTAAATTAAACCTTAAATCAGAAAATAGTAAAATATCAAGGAGAATTTAAACTTTAATCTAACAAAGGATCTTGTAACCTTCTTCGATTTTATTTAAACTTTGTATAATTATAAAGTACGAAAGTAATTATTTTATAAAATCATAGCGCACGAACTTTTAAGATAAGAATAAATTTGTGTTTAAAGTTTTTCAAGAATGCTTAATGATATAAATTACAATTAATTACAGTTTTTATAAGAAACTTTTTATATTAGTAAATAATATTTTGATAACTAAAAACTTGTTTTTCTTCAGTTTCGATGAATATTTCCATTCTTCAATTGAATTTATTTTCAGAATTCAATCGACCTGTTTATATCTCTGATTCTTAAACCAATTACCTGGTTTAAAAATTTAACTACCACTAACCGTAAAATCTGTGGAAGAAGTATTATTAACCCGAATGCACTACAGTTACCTAACAAGTTTAATTCATCTCATGGAAACTTAATTACGGAGCAATTATCTAATATTATCGAATGACTAACCATAAATTTGTTGCTTGAAAGTTAATTTACGTAATATAACTGAAGTCGAGCATTTTTTTAGACGGAGCTATGGTGAAAACGAATGTTACGATGTTTACACAGAATTTGACATTTTTATTTGATCGTTATTATGTTTACATATTATTATACATATATTGTTTGCTTCATTTATCGTGCATGTTTATGTGAACGCAGGTTTTTATAGAAAATACATAAAGAATAATTGGAAAAATATTTGTTTTTACATCATTCTAAAGATATTATTATATTATTCTAAATATGTTATATGTTTCATTTCACATATTCTGTCTTATTCATATGGTTTACACCTGTACTATGCATTTTATACATATTCTTACATATTTGCTTGTCATACTGATAAATCAGTACCGGTAACCAGCATTTTGATTGCATTTAACATTACGATTCATTTAAAGCAGTCCTCGTTTTAAATAAAGAACATAACTCACATTAGAATTGCAACTACACTTTCGGTTGCTAAGTGCTAAAGATAGTCTCGTTGAATTATCCATGAAATAAATTTCATCGGTGACTATTTAATTTTTAATTCGCACGTTGTTTCAAATTTATATTTCTTGTTAACGATTCGCTTATTGCGTTTTAGCCTCAAGTGCATCATCATTGAAATAACAATTTAGGTACGTGTGGTTCTATAAAAGTGTTATTTCGCAAAAAAATCTTGTGATTACGTGCACATAAATAACGTCAGAAGGACGAAATAGACGGGTGGGAAATAAACAAATCGATTGCGAACGTTTAAAAATGACTAAATGTTTGAAGTGACAGGGTCAGAATTTGACGAGCCACGTGGATCACTCATCTTGTAAAGACTCATTTGACTGCTTTTATTTTGAATAATCGCTCAAATGATCTGTGAGAAACAAATTCATCAAACGCCTGCAGTCGCTATCAATCATATCGAGAGGTGTTCGAAAGTTTGTATCGAAACGTGTAACTTGTTAGGCAAAATGATTTTTGACGATGACCATTTCAATCATGCAAGTTTATTGTGCATTCTAAAAGATGTTTAAAACTGAAAATACGTGCATATGTAATTATTTCTTTTTAAGTACTATTTTAGTACTCTGTCGTGTTTCTGTAGATTGTCGAAATCTTGAAATATGTATACTGGTATGATTTAATATACAGTATTTTTTACGTTATAGAATTAATGTTATTATAAATTATACTATAATGTGTGTGAATTATACTATAATGATGATTATCGATGTACAGAGAATTGAGTTCAGAGAATTTAGACATTTTCAAATTTTTGATTTCTCAATTTACAAAATTTATAAATTTCATAATTTTGAAATTTAGCAAATTGGAGAGAAAAGAATATCAACTGTTTGGTTTTTATAAATTTTTTTTTTGGAGTTTGGAATGTTGGAATGTTAAATTTATAAATTTATACGGTTTTTATCGAATTTGAGGATTTAGAAATGTAGTAATTTAGTGATCTAGAAATATCAAATTCCTAGATATACAATTTCATTAAGGTGGTAATTTGAAGATTTGGAGATTTGGAAATTTGGAGATTTGGAGATTTGGAGATTTGGAGATTTGGAAATTTGGAAATTTGGAAATTTGGAATTTTGGAAATTTGGAAATTTGGAAATTTGGAAATTTGGAAATTTGGAAATTTGGAAATTTGGAAATTAGGAAATTTGGAGATTTGGAGATTTGGAGATTCGCAAATTTAGATATTTGGAGATTTGGAGATTTGGAAATTTGGAAATTTGGAAATTTGGAAATTTGGAGATTTGGAGATTTGGAGATTTGGAGATTTGGAAATTTGGAAATTACGAAATTTGGAGATTTGGAGATTTGGAGATTCGCAAATTTAGATATTTGGAAATTTGGGGATTTGGAAATTTGGAAATTTGGAAATTTGGAGATTTGGAGATTTGGAGATTTGGAGATTTGGAGATTTGGAGATTTGGAGATTTGGAGATTTGGAGATTCGGAAATTTAGAGATTTGAAAATCTGGAGATTTGGAAATTTGGAAATTTACAAATTTACAAACATTAAACTTTTATATTCCTGAATCCTTTAATTTTTAGATTTAGGGATGGATATGTATAAAAATATCAAATTTTCAAATATTTATATTAATAAATTGTCTACTAATTTACCTATGATTAATTATCTAAAGGACAGACCCCTTCTGCAGTTACATTTTTAAATATAAGAAATTTATAAACTGGTTATAAAAAGAAGGATATTCCAAATACGCTGTGTCAGAATATCGCAGTATTGCAAGTAAAAAAATGGTTGAATACTTCCTTAGAAGAAATTTAATTTTTTCTTATTCTTACAATAAAACATCCCTATTTGAAAATTCAAATTCATCCATAGATTCATCATTGCCACGTTTTTTCAAGCATTAAAAATTTGTTAAGACTCTATAATTGAATTGTTATTCAATAATTTTATTCCATACACTTTATTGAGAAAGTTGCAACGATATCCATATCGAGCGAACTCGTTCGACTAATCGGATTAAAAAGCATTAACCGAGATAGTCGTTAAATTTTGTTCGTTATCGATATGTCTTTAATAGTTTAAAAGCTGTTCATAAACTGCAATATGATTTACAGTATGAAAATGGATAACTGTAAAATTTTATATATAAAAATCATATAGACGTATGTTAGTACTTATGTAACTTTGACGTGACAAACTTTAATGACCTATCAAACAGGAATTATGGTGAAATAGTTAGACAAAGCTAATAACTAAATTATGTAATAAAATTTATTAACTGTAACTATAACAAGTTTAACATTTGAGCGAACTTTGGATTGTTATACAATTTGCAGTAATATTTTACATATTCTGTTCTGTAATATAATATTTATATTGTTGTACATTTGTATTAAATATATTTCTTTTTGTTCGGTTATTTAATTCGTAACGATAATATGAATTAAACTTAATTAGTAATATTATATTAGTATTATATTAAATACTTAATGCTTGAAAAATATAAAAGTATAAATATATCAAACTTTTTTAAAAAAATATTTTTTTATTCAGTTACTTCAAAATGGTAGTATAAATCAAATTTAATTAGTAATGTAAATATTACAAATTAACTTATTAATGAGGCAATATAAATCAAACTTAAAGTATTAAATATTTAATATTTGAACAATATTCAATATTTTCAAAGAAATATATTCCGTTATTCATAATTATTCGATTTATAATGATATTTTTATTATTTTTATTACGCCATAATAATATAAAAAATATTTCATTAATAAATATGAGTATCACACTACTGCAAACCGTAGCAATAATTCGAATTCAATCATGCTATAATAGAAACTGAATATTATCTCGTAGATTCAATGTCACTGAATATTTTTATCGCGTAGTTTCAGTGTGACTCGATTTTGTGCAAACAAATTAAAGCATCCTATAATGTAATATCCCAAGTGATTTTCAAAGAGGTGACATAATTCCCCAGAATGGAATAATACGAAGAGTCACGACAAATCGACACCTTCGTGAATTTTGTGGATAACAGACTTTGCGTAAGCTGTTTACAGGAGCGTGACAAATTTCTTTGACAGTCATGACGCGAATGTCGAACGCGTACAACGCTAAACCACAACTAATTTGTCACTAACACGATTCACGATAAAAATTCAATTTCCGCTTTCCAAGGCGATTTGCATGATAAGTACTATTTGTATGATAATTCCGCATCAATAACGATTAAAATATAATATACATAATGGGCCGAAGTTCTCTCGAAGCCTGTACCCCATTATCCACCCTCTCTTCGTGTTGTTGTGTTTTCGAACGCTTCGCTCAAATGTTTTTTCTTTCACTTTTCTTGTTATTACGAATGCATGTACGCAATTAACTATAATTCTTTTCGGAGAATATCAATTTCAATAACTAACTGTTACATGATTAAAATACATACGATTATGGTGGCTTATTTTTATGGCGATTGTGCTGTGTAGATTTATGTCATTATAATAATGTGGATGTAAATAGAAGTTTATTGTATAATTTTGCAAAGTGTTACACGTATACAAATACAGTTACAGATGCACGGAGAAATGAGAAGTGAATTATTGGTGTAATAATCAACTATAGTTAGTGGTATTAGTGTATCAATACTTCACGATCACTTTATTCGAAACATACATTATTGGGGAGAAAATATAATCTGTTTCTTATTTTGAAAATATCTTAATTTTAACACTTGATACTTGGAAAATTTGAGATTTGTTTTTCAATTTCCAAATTTTCAAATTTAAAAGTTATCGAATTTTTGAAGTTCTAACAAGTGTCCAAACATTGAAATGATCAATTATCGAATTTCTAAATTTGAAAATTTAAATTTGTAAATTTGATGTTTCTAAATTTGAAAATTTAAAAGTTAGAGGAATTTGGAATCTGAAGTTTTGAAAATTTGAAGTTTCTAAGTTTTGTAAGTTTTGAATTTTTGTATTTTTGAATTTTGAAAATTCAAAATTTCTTTCTTTCTAAATTTTGTAAACTTCAAATTTCTGTATTTCTGAATTTTGTATATTTTTAGTTTCTGTATTTCTGAATTTTGTAAATTTATAGTTTCATAAATTAAAGCAATAATCCATTAAATAACACATGTTCTATGAAACAATTAATTCGCCAAGAAATAATAAAAATGAAGAACCCGATCTCCCCTGAAGAAACGCGCGAACATCAGACATCGGGAGGATTCATTGAATAAAACGAGCGCAGCGAAGAAAATAAAAAAACGTAGCGTCAGTTGGTATTAATCATTCATAGGTCGTATCGATTCCGTTAGACAGCAAAAATTTATGTATTTTCCCCAGCGGTGGTTGGCCGACTTGGTCTCCAGCACGTCTGAGATTAAAACTATTTCTGGGAATACTGCGTGGCTCGGCCAGCTAGATGCATGTCGGACCTCCGCGTCACGAATCGAAGATAGGTGGCTCGCACTAGGTGGCTGACTACAAAGAAGCGAAATCGATTTGCAATTGAAATCCGTCAGCGTACGTGCCCGCGGGTCATCCGATTACTATACGGCACTGCGCCGATCATTTCACTGAACCTGGATAGCTTCGATAACGGCGTGCATCGACCAGCAGATCCGCGCGAGATCGAGAGTCGTTCGACTGCATTTTAAAGATCGCAGCTCGTGCAAACTGCCGCGATGGTTTCTGACTCAGGAATTTTCATGAACGCAACATACCGGCTCAAATTGCTTTGCAACAATCGAACTTGAATTCACGCCGTTCTTATGATTACTCTGCACTTTTACGCCACTGAATTATTTGTGAAATTGATTATACACTGATTCAATTATTATACTCGAGAGATTTCTTAATAGACGCAAGTTTAATTAGCTTTACTTTGTTATTGATACTTGATATATTGGTAAGTTGCAGTGTGCTAATTTATGTTTTACTGTTCGTTTTTTCAAGTTCAGTTTTAATTTTGTAAATTTGGGGATTTTGGAGTTTGATGATTTAGACGGAACTTGGTAATGTGGACATTTAGGAATTTAGGAACTTAGAAATTTATAAAGTTGAAAGTGGGAGTTTGGACACGGAGTACGGGGATTTACGTATTAAACGACTAGTAAGTTTGAAAATTTATAAATTTGCAATCTTGGATTGTTGGAAATTCAGTGACTTAAAATTTGGAAATTTGGAAACTTGGTAACTTGGACAATTTCGACACTGAAAAATTATTTCCATTAAAGTGGCAACAATGAATCACGAAATAAAATAAAAAATATTTATAGACACACAAATCACTGAAATTTTTGTAAAAGCGCATGGTGAATCCTTCAGCTTCATTAATGTCAGTGAAAAAAACGTCTGACATAAAATGGAAAGAAAGTTTGTGTAAAGGTTGTCTCTAATTTCTCCTACACGCACTTAGTCTTCGGAAACAGACACGTTGATCCTCGAATTAAGAGACTCCAGGGGTTAGGTTCGAGAAAGTTTAGCTTGAAAGCGCCGAAGAAAAGTCTCTTTACCTTTTTTCTCACCGCGTCGTCGTTTTTTCCGCGAATCAAGGTGGTTCTCTAATTACTTTTTGTTACACTAATCGATCGCTATACACTGTCGGTGCTTCTCGTTCACGCACAAACAATCGAACTGTTGAATGGATGTTTCGTATCACACTGAAATTGACGGATCGATAGCCTTTTTTTTTACAATTTTGTATAATATATATACACTTTATACATTTCTAAAACATTTTTAATAAAGATAGTTTAACACTAAATGTATAAGGTAGCTGCTAAACAATTAAAATTATTTTAAGTTACAAAAGAATGTTCTAAAATTTGTTAAGGTGGTTCTTGAAATCTGTGTTATTATCGAGATAAGTAAGGTTTATTTATAATTTCGAAGTATGTGTAGGTTTAATGTTCAATTTTTCGGAATAAAAGGGAGAGTTCGTAACATTTTTATTTTATTTATAATTTAATTGTTATACATATTAATTGAAAATTGCTCTTAATATAATATTCATAAGTATACCAAAATTCATAGCTTGAACATATTAACATAGTATAAATAAATTATAACAAATTTTATTTTTAAGACATAAACTTTCTGTTTTTAAATATATTACTTTCTGCTTTCAATATTTTGCCTTCGTTGCATTCCGTTGCAAATATGCTATAAAAATAATATACTATGAAATCTTTGCATTATATCAATAAATATCAATAAAATAAATAAAATTTTCCAAAACATTTCTTATCTATTATAGTTACTATTTTATTCATTATGTTTTCACAAAATGTAAATATGCTTTAATTCAACAGTCTTTAAATAAATTTTTCAATACAAAATATTTGTCACTCGCGACAATTTAAAAATGTATTTTGTTTCAAAATTAATGTCATAGAACAAACACGTAAAAAAGTGTTTGTCCGTTAGTATCTGCATTTTTGTGAAAATTTTGTTAGTATTCATTTTTCAATAGACTTCGCGTCTGTGAAAAGTAATGCCTGCAAGCAGTAGGGGAACAAACCCTTCAGAAGATGCAGCTTTCTTTCTATGCACTTTGAACCCTCTTCTCTTTATCATGTTCTTTAATATCTTTTTCCTCGTTGCTCTTATTTTCTTTGACTAACCGGTTCCCTCCAATTTCATTGATATTTCACTATCGATTGATCTTTCATAGCATCACTTCACCCTGTCCGACCTTTTCTTCTAATCTCTTTTCCTTTTATATGATTCTCGCTTTATATTCCTATCCATTGTTCATTATTACATATTTTTGCTAGCTAAGGTCGTTGATTTTAGATGGCAAAATTTGAAGCTTACAAACTTTGTGATTTAATTTAGAAAATTTGGGAATTTGGGGATTTGAGAATTTGAGAATTTGAGAATTTGAGAATTTGGGGATTTGGTGATTTGAGAATTTGATGATTAGAAAATTTAGGGATTTGAGAATTTGATGATTAGAAAATTTAGGGATTTGAGAATTTGATGATTAGAAAATTTAGGGATTTGAGAATTTGGTGATTGGAGAATTTTGGGATTTGAGAATTTGGTGATTAGAAAATTTAGGAATATGAGAATTTGGGGATTTGAGAATTTGAGAATTTGAGAATTTGAGAATTTGGGGATTTGAGAATTTGAGAATTTGAGAATTTGAGAATTTGAGAATTTGAGAATTTGAGAATTTGAGAATTTAAGGATTTGAGAATTAAAGATTTGAAAATTTGGGGATTAGAGAATTTCAGAATTTCAGAATTTAGTTTAGGGACTGAGGAATTCCAGAATCTGAAAAGTACAGCATTTGGAAATTTTGAAAACTAGTAGTTTTGCGATTTGGAAATATGAGAGTTGAAAAATTAAAAAATTCGGAAATTCAGTAATATGGAATTTTGGAATTTTAAATACAGTATTCAGAGTTTTGGAAATTTAGAAATTTGGGTATTTAAAACTAAATTTGGAATTCCTTAAATTTTTCTAATTGAAAATTTTGAAATTTGATCATTTTTAAAATTAGTAATTTAAAAATTTCTGAAGTTGATAATTTAAATATTTCAAAATTTGATAGCTTAGAAATTTAGGAATTGGAAATTAAGAATTTTAGAAATTCAAAGATTTAAAAAGATTTAAAATATCATAATTGCTGCTATAATTCAAAGCTATCAACTTTTTCTTATTAATTAACACAAATGTAATATCATACTTGTCGCTTAAAATATTTGGAAGTTCCTCACCATTTTCATTGTCAATGCCAATTTTTTTGGCTAATTTATCCTCAATCTTCATTTGATTCAGAATAATCAATTATCGTTTCGATAAATTTTGATTTTGCTGATATTCCCCGCAACATTTCATTAAATCTTAATACTTCAACACTAGCTGAATGTCTAGGTCCTTGCTTACAACAATTTCAATCCAAAAATCTGAAACTTACTGATAAAGCTTCTACGAAAATACATTCTCTGCCCATGTAAATGAAGATTGCGTACATCAATTACCCCGTAAACAATGTTATAATTTACCGTATAAATTGAGTCACTCCTTTGACACGTCATTTGGCTATTGAATGATACGTCATTTGGCCGAACCCTGTACAGGTGGATAACCACGACAAAACACTTAACATTGTCCGAAATCCGCGATTCAAAAGGCATTCTCCGCGCAAAAATCCCCAAAGCGAGAAGATAGGATGAAGAATCCCGCGATTTCTCGCTGGAAAACGGCCATCTTACATCAGAGCGTTTTCGATGGGAGAGGTCGAGGTCACGAGGAGCACGAGAACGATTACAAAAGCAGCTGGCAGGTGGTGGGGCCTAAATTCGTCCCCACGTATCGGTAAGAATATCGAGTGTCGACCGTGTTCCATAGGGATCTGCGAAACCGTTCGAACCGTTTTCGATCGGTTCGATCAGGCCCCCATCGTGCCTTTTTCTTACAATGTTTCTCACGTCGACACAGACAAAAGCCGGCAAGTTCCACCGTGAAAATCCGCGCTCATATTGGGCCATGGTGTCTTGTGACAAAGAATGCGAGAAGGCTGGCAACTCCGCCGTGAAATCAGTTACGAAATCACGGGGTCCCATTCGAAAGGTTCTCTCGGCTTCTCGCTTGCACTCGTTTCTTCGCCTCCCTTCGATCGCACTGTTTCTCTGTCTCGCCACGGGGTCGATCATTAATTTGTAACGAACCGGTGCCGCCTGTTATTATCCTATGGTTACGCGATCACGTGATTACACGCACACGCAACCACGCGGATTTCGTTCTGTTGGTTGTCCCGAAGGCGACCAGTTTTGACGGATGTTTCGTTGAAAAATCAAGAAATTACGCGTCGCGACTCTCGCTGCGCTAATCGCCATGCTGTCTGAAGAAGATAATATGCAGCTCGCTAAGAAGCTATAGCACCGAGTTTCTTCGAGAAATGTAGGGGAAAAGTCACCGGGTGATTCGTCAAAAATTTGTTTCCGAATTTATAAGCTTTAATACTTTGACTGCCACGCTGAAACGGTTGATTTGAGGAGATAATATCTTCAATTTTAACAAATCTTATCAAATATTTTTGTGTATTTTGTTATATTTATTGTTTATAGTTCTAAGTAACTAATATGAGTATATTTAATTTAATTGAAAAGTTCTTAATTATATAACTGATAGATTCGTATGGGAATATAAACGCCCACACATGTGATATGCATACTGATACGTATGGAAAATGTCATCCACGACAGTGAGTGTTAGAACAGTGAAAAATTGGGCAATTTGGTGATCTGAAAATGTAGAAGTTTAAATATTTGAAAACACGGAAATCTGTAAATCTGACGAACTAAAAATTGACAAATTCGACGAATAGAAAATTGGCAACTTTGAGAACGTAAAATTGGAAAATTTGAGAATATAAAAGTATAGATATTTTTAATTATTTCAATGTTCAAAACGAATTTCTTTAAACAAAATTTTACCTAAAAGTAAAAGTTTGCTATTGGAATCTGATTATTATTTTGACTACCTTATTGTTAGTATTTTAATTCACTATTTTAAAATACTTGTATTTTCAATACATCCAACTCGTGTTTTTTTCCTACGTGCCTAGAGAACTACTTTTTATACAGTATTGACAACTGAATATTTATAGCACGCGTGGAATGCTGCAAGCGTAATCAAATTGCTATCGATGTTTTTATAGTTTATAAAAATTCCTTCTTCGGTGCAAAAATTCTTTGCAATTATTGCAGAGCAAAAAGTAGTACGAGTATCAATGAAGTTGTTGAAAGGTACAGAAGTGATAATTATGCATTAGAGATGTTAGAATTGATTTCTTTTTAAATTGAAATGTTTGTATGGTTAATTGATTGAACAATATAGGTATTCTTCTAATGTTTAATAACTATGCAAGAACTTATCTTTTACAAATTTGAAATTTGTGTTTATTTCCTGATATGATGGTAGTACAGAGTGTTTCAGTTTTTAAAGTAACTTTTTTTAAATTAATAATTTTATTATAATTGCATTATCTGACATTTTTTTCCATAAAAAAAAGTAAGCGAAATATTCAAGATGTATAAGCTAGGTAACTCTGTATAATGCGGCAGTAAATAATAAAACACAGAAATTATCCTTATTGAAGAATTAAATCTGCTTTAGTCAAGACATCATTCTCCTCATCGTACTTGTATAATTATATTTTTATTAAATTTCAATGAAACAGAAAATTTCAATAAAAAATGCTAATATTAGATAATACACACTGTATTAACCCTTTACAGTATTTTTGCTACTGACAGATAACTTTAAAACTTAACGTTGTTGAATGTGATGAATTATTTTGAAGATATTATTTCTGTATTATTCATATTGCCTGTTATTGCCTGTTATTTCCACTGTTACTTAAAGTTACATAAATATACTTACTTCAAGTTATTGTATTAAATTGAATGACGAAGTTTCGAGCACAAAAGATTAAAACAGTAGTCCCCTGTCTTTGGCGCGTTACAGGAATTCGGATTATGCGAACTCGCGTTATATGAGAGTCTACTGTAAGTGCAAATATACAGTAGGAGATTATCAATGAAGAAGCACGATTGACGAATTCGATTGGCGTGAAAACATGGCTCGGGTTGTGCCACAAGACTATCGATTGGCTCTTCCTGGAAGACAGGGGCTGCCGTGTAATCCGACTGCCGTCTTGAAACGGAATTATTTTGACATCGGTTTCGATCGTCTACCCTCCTCCGAGTATCGCCGCTTCGTATACGTCCCGCTCACTGTCTATTCAACAAATCATTCGATAGAAACTGACACTCACTCGACAATACCGTCTCAATTCATGTACAATCGAGAGTAAATTTAATTTCTCCACAGAAAATTTCATAATCTAAGGGAAGAAGCGACACACTTTTTCATTTTTAAACTTGCGAATTTAGAACTTTAGGAATTTAGGAATTTAGTGGTTTGAGAATTTAAAAATTTAGAGATTTAGAGATTTGAGAATTTATAAATTTAAAGATTTGAAAATTTAGACATTTATATTTTTAAAAGTCCTTACATTAAAATTTTTATGAAGCTATAATCATAAAATAATGTCTCCTTTGTTTCTTTTTAAATCACAGAATACGGAAAGGTAAATTATTATTTGAATAATATTACACTTGACTGTATTACTATTTTTGAATGTACTGTTACCTGAACCTGCAGATGCCAAGGTTTCCTCCTATCAAATTAAAAAGTAT
This sequence comes from Megachile ligniseca, assembly GCA_945859555.1. NCBI lineage: Eukaryota > Metazoa > Arthropoda > Insecta > Hymenoptera > Megachilidae > Megachile > Megachile ligniseca. The sequence goes on from OX243792.1 coordinate 8,220,638, forward strand.
ATGTTAATTGAAAAAATGACAATTATCGATCATTGCAAAGCATTTATCCTTTATAGTTTAAGTAATGACATTATTTTGAATACTCTTCAACTTGAAATTTAGGTCCAACTATAATTTGCATAATTAATTTTAATTTTCTTTGTTTGTTTTAATATTATAGCTATGAATCTGACAAATAAATTGTACAGTAAGGGGTTAATAATTGCCAAATGTGAATGTTATGTACCTTCTTCCGTATGAAACTTAAAGCCCCTGCAAAAATGAACATCTCGTCATTTCATCTTTTCCTCTGATCTTTATGTTGTCTACGGGTACGTGATTATTGAAACTCCCCGGCAGCTGCTTTTGACTTCTAAAATAAGAATTTCTTGTGGAAATAAAGATATCGAAAGTAACGGCGTGGAAAACAAACTAGAAGGAACAAGTTGGAGTGGTCAGGAATCGAGGCGTGCACAGGCGTGTTACTCCCGTTGTTGGTCGAATCGGCTTAGAACGTCTAAAAATGACAGTAACTGTTAGCCAATGTTTGCAATGTCAGTAACGAAATGTTGTCCCGTGTATCGTGCTACATGTCTAGGTAATTAAGTGCTGACCCCACGGTAATTCCATTATCGCTGCCATCGTTGTCCGGCAGAGCTGAGAAATCCGATTAGCCGTGGACGACTCGACGTCGGTGCTTTAAGCGCTCACATCAGTGCAGCTGAAGCATCCTGAACTCTGCTAAATTTAAAAGATTTATAGCGTTTGCACGACTATCCACGTCACTTTCATCAAACACGTAATTCTGTTGGGACGATTTAAACGAGGCAGAAACGAGTGTCGTGTTGAGGAGTCAAAACAGTTTGATAGAGTCATCTTCGTTAATTGGGTTAGGTTTCGAAATGGGATTCTAAATCGCGCGGAAATTTATTTGCACGATCGGTCTCGAAGTTCTTAGAGAAAGCGAGATCTTATAATTCTGATTATTACAGAATAGAAAGATTGACTTTTGAGGAAATTAAGTTTAACACTAAAACTACCAAACCGGTCAAATGACCGTTTCACAAGTACTTCATTATAAATTACATAATTTCTTGAAGTGATCCTTCTAAAATCTGCATTGATCTTCATCAAGGTAATGAAATTTATGCGTGTACTAATTTATGTTTTGTCATTTGATCGTATTAAAAGTTACATTGTACATTTATAACAATTTATTTATTGTCAAAGATAAAATGCATTCCAGCACCCTTTATGACCATAAAAACTGCATACACTCTAACCTAAACAAATCTATATTGTCATAATGCGCTTGCTTGTCTGAATATTACTGTTTCATCAAGATAGTTGAGCATTCGATCCATTAAATTAATTTTCCATAAAAGCGAAGAGCAAAACATTTGCTCGTTGGTGTTAAAGGGTAAGTTCTATTATACCATTTCCGATGTCCATTTGGTATTTCAACGCGTTACTCTTGATGCTATTAAAACAATCGTTCAAAAACTACCATTTTATTAGATCCTTTCGATTGCTTTTCCAATAATGCATACATTTCACACGAAATAATTCACTGTACTGTCGGATACGTTTCGAGAAACTGGGCTGCGTGTAACCCGCGGTCAACACTGCAGCGTTTAATTGCAATAATTACCGTAATTATGAAGTAGCATGCCGTTATAGGAGGCCGCGCATTTGGTCACAGTTATGCGTCCCGTCACGACACACCAGCTATTCGTTGTTCGCGTTTTCGTTTCGTGTCATCAAGGTGGCTTGCGTGAAACCGAGAATTGATAAATGAGATGATAGAATCGTCGATCTGGAAAACCGGGACTACAAGTGCTAATCGTCGCGTCGGGTTTAATCGAAATTAAAGATTTTCTGTTCGGAAAATTGTAAGAGGAAGAGGAAAATAACAGTATTAAATTATTAAAATGATGTTAGGATTTAATAATATTTTAAATACATGGGCGAGGTTTTTTCGGTGATGGAATCGCGATGATGAATGACGATTTATTTATAACAAAAGTTTGCATTACGAACTCAATCGGTGCTCGCTTAAAACAAACGCACGAGTGCCTAATATAATCATGGTCATACAGTGTCCAAAATAAAATGCTTACAAAATTTTTTTAAATTAACAATGTTTATCGATAATATTACTTAACACTGATATTATTATTACGGTGATCAAATTATTATAAATAGAATGGATGACCTAATTGTAATACTCAAATACAGTGGATGACAAATTGTTATATTCACATGCTGTGGATGGCCAAGTTATACTCATATGTAAGGATGACCAAGTTAATATACTCAAATATTGTAAATGATCAAATTATTATTAAATACAGTGGGTGGTAAATTATTATACTCAAATACACTGGATGGTTAAATTATTATACTCAAATACAGTATATGGCTAAATTATTATACTCGAATATAGAGGCTGGCTAAATTATTATACCCAAATATAGTGGATGGTCAAATTATTGTATTCAAATACAATGAATGATCAAATTGTAATACTCAAATATAGTGGATGACCAAATTGTTATACCCAAATATAGTGGATGGTGCAATTATTCTACTCAAATACGATATATGACCAAATTATTAATCACGAAACTAAATTCCACAGTTAACTAGATGAAAAATATATAATAAATACAACCAAAAAATTCTTTTGTTTGTAATTTATTATCTTTCATTGGGAGAGTCAACCATTTTTATTAATATTATTTTGAAATGTCATTTAATATTTACTTTAGTGTTTATTTAAGAAAGTGTTTATACAAAATGATAAAGATTTTTCGCTTTTAGTAACTCTTACATATTTCTGAATTTGCGTAATTTTTTTGGTGAATTATTTAAACTTCTATTGAATTTAAGTCTTTATGCACTAGTATCAGATAATAATTCAGATAAAGATAATGTTAGATAATAGATTATTTAAACAATGACTTATCCATTATTTTTCTTCATAGTATATTAATTCTTTTTAAAATTAAACCGAACAAATGAATTTTTTTTAGTAATCATTCTTTCAATAAATTTGATCGGTAATTTGTAAATAATATTATAAATAATGGTTTAATGGTTTCTATTATATTGACGAAACAGAACCTTTATTATTATTATTATTATTATTAAATATTTACTATCAGCATTTTTTCCAAACGAAGAGAAAAGAGCTTTATCAGAATAAGAAATAAATATTCATCGAAAAGAAGCATTATGCAGTCAATATAAAATTGCATGCATTGCAAAGCAAACTTCTTCCTCCGTCAACAAAACTCACTTCGAAATGAAATTGTTCGTGTTTATTTTGAGTCGTTCAAATTCAATAGTAGAGAACACGTTTGAAAACTTTCTTAAAAAACTTCTTCCACATACAACTTTAATACGCTGCCTGAAATCAAATTGTTAACTTGTGTTTATGAACAAACGAACATTTTTCTTTATATATCGTAACTACAAAAAATGATTATTGATAAAACAATAATAAAGACAGCGACTTAATGCACAGGCCTGGTAAGAGTTATTAATAGATATTAATTATATAGAATTTGTGAAATATTGCAAGCTGTCAAAGTTCTGAACTGTGAAATTGTCGAATTTTTGAAAATTTGATATTTTTATGTTTTGAAACTCTTAGATTTGTAGATTTCTGAGGTCATAGATTAATATAAATGTGAAATTTTTTAATTCACAAATTTTTACTTTTTAAATTTCTAAATATTCTATATTCTAAATTGTCAAATTACCAATTTACCAAATTATCAAATTCCCCAATTCCCCAATTCCCTAATTTCTAAATTGCTCAATTCCAAAATTTTCAAATTCCAAAATTCCCATATCTCTAAATTCCCCAATTCCCCAATTTCCAAATTGCTCAATTCCCAAATTTTCAAATTCCAAAATTCCCAAATCCCCAAATTCTCGATTTCCCATATCTCTAAATTCCCAAATTCCTCAATTTCCAAATTTTCAAATTCCCAAATTCTTAAATACTCGAATTCTCAAATTTTCAAATTCCTAAAAATCACCAAATTCACAAATTACAAAACCATCAGTTTTCTGAATTTCCAAAATATCAAATCATCCAATTTACAAATACTCAATTTTCCAAAACATCAAATCTCCAAATTTCTAAATCCAAACATTTTTAACGCAGTATACTTAAAAAATCCCCAAGTTTCTAACCTCCAGGCTTAATAAAACTTTGTTCCACTCATACTGTCAGTTTCTAAGTAATAAACGAGCAAAGAGACAAGTTGCGAAATATCTGCGCAGTAGAAGCACGACGAATATAAAACTTACCCCATAGAAATTGCGTAGTATGTTTCGAGGTCTCACGGATAATTACGACGTGGTAACTCGAACGAGTTAGCAGCTCTTTAAGGGATAGATTTCGAAACTGGTTTCGCATTATGTGCTATTTACACCCTGAGGCGCTTCTGGAAGTTCAATCGTGTTTTTCTCTATGACGAAGGGGTGACCAAGGCCGATCAATTTCATTGGCTACGTTAAATCTGAATAACGGTTGCTCATGGTATTCAACCTCTCTACTATTCTTGCTAACTTGAATACATTAATTGTACTTTGCTTAATAAGAAATCATTAAATTAATCTGTACGTATTACGTATAATCGGTATATCATAGCATAATTTCAAATTGCTCATTTTTTCGCCAAATAGCAAACACCAATAAATAACAACTTAACAATATATGTATAATAGCTTTACAAATTAACTTACAATTATTATGTTATTTATAATAATTTTATAACAAGTTGTACACGGTGATTCACACAATTGTATTAGATTATAGCTCCGTTATCAGAGTTGATACAGAAATGATGTTAGAAATAGGTCGATTTTGGCCAATGATGTGAAACCAAAACTACAAATGGTTTCTTATAGAGTTTTTATCGTAGAATTACGAGACATAAATTTCTTAATAAAGTTCAAGTGACGAGAACGAACTTGTACTCATAATAAGAGGACAATTTCTGAGTTGCCATACCGAGAAGTAGCAGAAAATTTTGTTAAGTAGTATTTTTAATTTTAACAAATGTTACCAAATATTTTCTCAATGTTTACTACATTTATTATTCGTAGTTTCAAGTAGTTGATACAAGTACTTTAAGTTAGATAAGTAAATAAATTCTTAAATAATATAGAAATTCAAGCATCATTCACATATGGGTGATGTGGCAGCTAAAGTGTTAATATATTCCAGTATGTGTATTGAACACAATCATGGTTAAAACAAATATATTCTCACAGTAAAAATTCTATAAGAAATCGTTTGTAGTTTGAGTTCCACACAATGAATCAAAATAGATCTATTTTTAACAGCCTCCTTTGTCATAAGTTTAAAGAAGACTATATTTGTGGAATGAAGTTCTTGTAGAAGTTCAATAATCGTACATTCAACAATTAGTTATTTAAATAGAAATGCATAATTTTTGTTGCATTCTTCGCCATTATACGAAAGTATTGTGGTACAAAAGTAAAAAATGACTATTTTAAGAAAATATCGTTATTGAAGACGTTTAAGCGCTTCATAGTAACCAAATCTGGAATTGATCCAGCAAGATGGCGCATTAGCACACAATTCATGATCATGCAATATTTAAGAAATAAATATGGCAGTAAACTCAATGGCACGTATATCAATATCTTAGCCATCCCGGTCATCTTTAAATCCCTTTGATTTCTGTGGAGTTATTTAAAGGATAAGATTTATTCAAATCCTATAAATTCTGTAGAGGATCTAAAAGAACGGATAGTACAGCAATGTGCTACAATATAGATCGCTTTTAGAATCTTCTAAAATAATATTTTCTTAAAATATCTCGATAACTAATAATTCTTTTACTATTGTAGCCCAATACTTTTTTTTTAGAAAGAATGGCGAATTCGACTGTGTAAAAAGATAATGCATTTGCATTTTAAAAAATGATGCAATTGTATGCACATGGAGCAAAGCACTTCTCAGAAAAACGTGGTCTCAGGAATATAGTAGTCTTTTGAATTATTCATTTTTTACCTTTGACATTTTTCTGCATTGATAGCGAAGTTATAACCTGATTCAGTTACATGAACCCTGTATTGAAGATTCTCTATGAAAGAATATACTGAGACAAAATAGTGTTTTCAATTTTTGTATAAATGCATACAGACAAAACCACAATTCAAAACTTCCAGTATCAATAAGAACATGTGTTTTGTATAGAAATTTGTGACAGATTGTAAGCTTAATTACATTATTGTTGTGTATCACCATTTTGTTTCTAGTCGAATAATTAATGCAATATATTTAACGTACAATATGGATATTAATTTAATGAGATACTCTTACTGCTTGACGAAAATCAGTTTGTGTTCATTTGGTTCCATTTTACTTAATTAAAGATTTAATGTAAGGAACTGAAATTATAAGGAAGCGCATATTTTAAAAAATAAATAATTGTAGAATATGTTAAACGTATAAAATTTGTATAATTGTTTCCAAATCCTAAACAAATTTGTTTCCTAAACCTGTCTCTTAAACCTATATCAGTTATGTTCTCTTTATGGAAACATAAATTTTCAAGAATATTTTTTATTAAGATACATTCATTGTTTAATCGACGAATTGTATTAAGGACGTGTTCACATTCTTCGCACAGATATTATCCCCATGAACGTTCAGCCCCCATGACAGTCATGGGCATGACGCATGCACATTGCACAGCCTGTGAATATCACGGGTTGATGTGGTACACTCTTGTATGGGCTTATAGCTTGGTCATTTCTGCACGCCTTTTGTCACACTTGTTTTATAGTGTCATTAATGCATGTAATTTGTGGTATCATGGAGCAATACTGATGTTACTTTATGATCAAATATTATAAGCACCTTCATAATTCTAAATTTCGCAATTAGTTATTTCAACGTCTATGTTTATATCATGCTTGCAAATTACACTTTCTTCAAAAGGTTATTATTTATTTTTCGTTTTTTACTTTTTGTTACCTTAGAGTGAGATGAGAGATTAACTTGTAAAATAGAATAAACACTTTTTGGACGATTTGATCAGGTTTCTTCATCTTGATTGATGTCTACTGTTATTTAATTAAATATTTTAAAACAGAAATAATGTATTTAATATAGTACATTTTATAACAGAAATTAAAATATTTAAAATATTTAATTTTATTTAATAAAATATTTAATAGTATAAAAAATCATTACTATGGAAAATCTCATATTAGTGAAAAACTATTTCTCCATAACAGACACCCACCATTTTATGTAAAAGTTTGATTATTCTTATAATACACATCACAAACGATTTTAGCAAAACAAAGGTTCTTCCAATTTACATATTTGTTTTACGAATCCATTAGTTGATACAATGGAAATGTTACGAAAATGGCAGATGAAATGAATGGTGTCTGTTTTCATCTTGTGGAAATTCATCTTCTTTAAGGGCTATGTATTATCACCCGACTTAAGACAATTCTTCGTCTTAACTGCGGGATATAGTTTTAAAAATCCGTCACAGGATAATAAAAGTCAAACAAGGACGAGTAAACACGTTGAACGCAGGGTAAATGTTCGTATCATAAATTTTACAAAAAAAGGTAAAATAAAATGAGGAGGGATTACATTTTTGTTCGGTACAAAATTAACAACTGTCGCAAAGTTTATTGTTATAGCTGTGGAAATGTAAAAACGTGTTGTAGAAACGTAAAAATCAAAGAATAGTACTGTTATAACTATCATCGTGTTGAACGAACCAGACGGGTCTTCACAGTTGGCGCACCTAATTTATGTTATCGGAGGTCCGACATGCATAAACAGTGAAGTATGCAAAACAATTCGCGAACTATCCGATATACACAGCAAAATACACAAAATAATTCGGATATTACCAGATTCATTTGAGAAAACTCAAATTGTAAAGAGTAGTACATCTTATGGTAAATATCCAACATACCAAAAAGAGTAATGAAACTTTCTTATATAAGATACACATCTTATTTGTAATATAAACAGCACCAAGTGATATTCATTAGTTCCTAGGAAATTTCAAGCTTTTGAAATAGATGAGTATACACGTCAACAGCGCCGAAATAAAGCTTTGGATTGACGTGTATACATGCCGAATTGCGGTTAATTAAAATCATCCAATCAGATGTCTCCAAGTTTTATTTCGAGAGCGGACTATGAACTTTATCCTCTGATCAATATTCTGAACCCTCATATTCAGAAGGCACCCTTCTCTGATTAATTGACACGGTATTTTCGCGATTCACTGTGGAACAAATTCTAGCCGCGAACAGGAACGCGATTTTGACGATTAGCAACAGAGTCGCACATCTGGCAACTAGTTACCAATCTATTCCTGTGCAGGCTTCAACGCAGCGACTAGCATCGCATACCAACCCGTCACAATGCAAACGGTGCATACACACGTGGATTTCAAGTGCACGTACACGATCTGTGGAAATTTGAAATCATTTCTAATACAGTAATTGCTGCGAGCGGGGGAATTGGCACAAATTCAGATTGCGTTCGTCAGTAGTCTGTCTCTTCTCTGCAGCCTGCTGATTTGTTCGCCCTGTTTTCATCTGGCGTCCTCGTTTTATAATATCGTGGAATCCGCGCGATACACGATTGTATATGATTTTTATTGGCTGAATTTTGCAGCATTATTTTTTAAGAGGAAGTACAACGATCTTAGCTAATTTATTTAGCTGAGGACTGCTAATCTATCTGGAGTCTCATAATTGTTTAAGTTCATAATTTAAGACTAGAAAAATACGAGTACTGAATCTTTTTATTTATCAACAGGAAATGATGTAATTCAGTTGATATCATCTGTGTACAGAGTATAGTACTTGTATAATACTTGTGAGTACTTGTATACTTGCTAGAAAGTGAGACCATAAAAAGGTTGATGGTATTTTTAATGTTCGTACAGTGAATAAATATTGCCCTTCACTATATACATCTTTTTCATTGTCAAATATTAGACAATCTTCGTATTAGATGAACAAAGTACATAAAAACGAAATGACATTAAATTTGTTAATAATTAAAATAAATAAAGTCGATTTCATAAATTAAATTACATTGCAAATAATTTTCATAAAAATAATTAATGAAATTGGTGTATTTTTATAGTTCATTAAACGCTAAAAATGAAAACCGTTGATTATTAGCTAATATGTAAAGTTTCAATTGGTCGTCACATGAGGTTATGCTGAGAATATTCGTACACGTGTAACTGAACAGGAAAAAAATGATTTTACAAAAATAAATACAAACTAGACAAATTATACAAGAAAATATTAATTTCACTAAAATTACCTTAACAGTTAATGAGATTTATTATTATACTTCGTTCAGATCTTTAACATAAAAATTGTTGGGGTGGTCCTAATTCAATAACCAAAGACTGTGAAATATGAACAAAATTGTAATTTAAATATTCATCACTTCATTTTACTACATTAAAATTAATTTTGAAATTAGAAATTTTTATTTTGAAACCAGAAATTACTAGAATACAAAGGCAAGAAATATTTAAACCAAAGAATGCTTTTGCATCCCCTTACATCTTGCAAATCATTAAATATTAAAAACAATAAAAAGGAATCATTTCATCATTGTGTAAAAATTGGCTAGTTCCTTAAGTAGTCCTTAACAGGCAATTACTAGATATTAAACGATTTCAGTTTACACTAGGGAACAGTTTCGATTAGAACGAATCAATACAACGGTAAACAAGTGGAATCTAGGCTCGTGGTAATCGAACATTCAATGACGACCGAACAAAATTCTTTCTAAGCTTCCTACCCCCTCCCACATTTCTAGTATTTTTCACTATAGTGTACGAGGTCTAAGAAACACGACTTCGCCAGAGTCGCACACCAGTCTCGACGGTGTAATTATGCCGCGCAGTGATTGGCGTAGTTCGTGGAACAGAGGGTGGCTAAGCACGAGGGTGGCGATAGTGGTGGAAAAGTGCGAGAGAGAAAAAGAGAGCTACAAGGTAGTTGTGTAGAGGTAGGTTTTTAGCTCGAATTCATTAGAAGTAAAAATCGATAGGCGACGCTCTCGCTGCCTCCGCCGGCAACGTTTCGCTTGGTAAAAAGAATGTAAGAGCGTTGCCACCCCCTTCTTCCCAGCTACCCCTCTCTATCTCTCTCTTACCCCGCTTTCGTATACTCGCAGTTTTCACTCTGTTGTTTTCTGTCTTTCTCTGGAAGCCACCCTCGCACCCGGACGCTCCTCTTTTTTTCGCATGGTTGTGGCTATTCAAGCTGCTTCTGCAAGGTGATACTCGGTGCTCGGAAAGGAGAAATCAGAAACAACGAGTTTTATTGATGTATGTGATATTATGCAGATTCATACTTTCTTATATTACTAGAGGTATGATATTATAATTGCGGAATTTTTTGAAAATCATTTGATATGTTTTGTAGTTTATAAATTATAGAGTTTCAAACTCATGTTTAGACAGCTTGAAACTTTTACAATTTTCAACTTTTCGAATTACCAATTTTAAAATTTTTAAACTTAAGAATTTCTTAATTTGCTGATTACATTTCTAAAATTACAAATTTTAGAAATTTTTAAATTTCTAAATGATTAATAAATTTCTGAATTCCCAACTTTATAGGCTATTTTAAATTTAGAAATTGTCAAATATTCAGATTGTTGAATCCTTAAATTCTCAAGTTTTCAAGTTCTTAAATTCTTAAAATTTATCCCAAGTTTTCAAATTTTTTAATTTCTTAACTTGCACGGTTCTCAAATTCCGAAATTTCCAAAGTTCCAATTTTTAAACCTGTAAAGTTCTGAATTCTTAAATTTCCAAATCCTCAAATCCCAAAATTCAAAAATTTACAAGTTTCATTTTTGAATCCCAAAAACTCCAAATACAAAATTTCTAGTTTTAGCCTCGAAATTTCCAGGCCCCTAAAATTCTAAATTCGAAAATTTATTACTGAACTAAAAATCAAGAACTACTTTCTCTAAAAACCGTGTTCACTACAGAAATCTGCATTTCCCTATCAAAATGTTATCTAAATTCAATCAAATCTTATAAACTATTAATTAACCTTACTATATCCAAACAAATCAATTTCACTGTTGCACTTTGTTGTACCTCATATTGTATTAAAGAGGTATTATTAAAACACGTATCCAACTAACCTAACCTTCAAATCTCTTTCGGATTTCAACATGTGCTTAACGCTGTCCGAAGAAGGTCAAAGTTTGACGCGGTTTTTTCACAATAAAATCTGTTACTGTCCTTTTAGTATCGTGTACACGTGTGCGCATTAAAAATACATGCGACGTTAAAGACGGAAATTATTCATCAATAGCATCGCATTCCATATTAATAGCCCCGAAACGGGCTGCGCGACGGGTATATCATTTACCATCACTAAACGCCTTTACTAGAACGAAGAACGATTATATCTTTCGTAACTTGTGGATACGAAGCCAAGACTTGACAGTTATGCAAAGCACATCAAGTATAGCCTTGGTGTCAGAGGATATCGATCGATCACGATCGACCGCGTCGATCTTTGACGCCGTTGCCACGGGTAATCGATCTCTCGGTTTTCTCTCCTTGTCCTTCTTTCAACGATTCCCGAATTCTCTTCTGCCATTGTTTTTCTGGGTCACCCTATAAACACGATAGTGGGTGCACGAAAAATGTAAGGGGCGAAGGGAGGAAAGATAGGGAGACGACTGCGGTGAAGAAGTAGCAAGAGATTCGCGGGGCCAAACGGGGCTGAGCCAAATTAACGATAACCACTTCGGCTTGGTCATTAGGGAAAAACTTTCTTTCCACTGGCGCCAACCAATCCGACCCTAAGGATCCTAAGACCTGAGAGAATTTTCAATCGAATCGCAATCCTCAAAACGCTTTCGCCCTCGTTTTCGCGTAACGAGGCCGCGTCGAGCTCTCCGCCTTCTTCTCCTCCAAATCTTTTGTCCATTGTTTCTTCCCCGAAATACGCAATTTCAATTCCGTATTCCGGTTCAATGAAATGCGAACGGCTGACGAATGGGAAGGAATCGAACGAAAAATATGAATATTATGTGAGAATACGATAAAGAATATTATGTGATCGTGTGCTTTCACTCTTATTTATTATGTTGATTGTTATGTGTTTCTATAAATTCTTTTCGAAATTCAATTTTTAAACATTGATTATTTTTATGAAAGATTTACAGTTATCGGTAATAAATGTTTATTTAATAAGCATTCGATATTTATTTACATTATAATTATTATAATTTATAATAAAATTATTTGCATTTAAATTATCATTTTAAAATTATTTCAAATTGAAATTGTATTATATTGAATTTTTATCTAGTGTTAGATAAAAATCGGACGAAAGAAATAAATATATAATTATTTATGTATTGTAAACGTAACGTTTATTTTAGCAAAATCTACACACACGTCATTTTAAGTTACTTACTATAAGTCCTTTATTTTATGTTAATTAGTAGTAGGTTATTATTGTCTAAGATGCATTTTGCAATGTAATCTATTAGAATAGGTTTTAAGTACAAATCAATGATTAGAAAAAAAATCTTGTATCTTCATAGCACATGCACAATTTATCATTCAATGAAAACAAAAACAGGTTTTGACGTAGTTGTTTTATGTATTGGCGTAAGTAGATGTACACATCACATGATGAGCTTTCATGAATTACATTGCAATTCGTAGTTGACTGAAAAGTACAACTCTTGATGAAAACACATTTACATAACATTAATAGAAATGCAAGAAAAATCTTTGAATTACTTCGAAATGAACACCTTGTATAAATAATATTTTACACCCTGCATACAAAATTAAGGTAGTTTACAAAATAGCATATCGTGACGTAAAAAGTAACAAAAAGAAAAAAAACTGTTACAATTTTGTATTTAATTTATTTACAATGCAAAGATACGACCTTATTTTATCCATAAAACGCTAGTCGTTAAAAAATAAAATAACTGATCAAATTACAGTAACGCGTATATACACATATACGCTAAAATACATTTTACGTTACAAAGAAGCAAATGTTTACTATGTCAGAACATTAATTCCAGCTATCTCACAGATCGAAAAGAAACAAAAAACGCTATCTTGAAGAGAATAAAATTTGACCATACAACGAAAGAAAATGCTCCAACTGTGCCAACGAGAAAGCACTATTCTTCCCTCGTCTATGATTTTTCGCTTCAGTGTCCTTTCTCGATGAACCCACACCAGTTTCATTTGCGTCCTTCCTTCCCTTAATTACGGTCTTCCGAGAATGGGGTGGCGATGGGTGAGAAACAGTGGCGGCTATTAACGTCCACCGATCGAAGTAAAGAACGCGCGAGACCGTCAAATAGATGTAAAAGGGGTAGAAATAAAGAGGGCGACAAACAAAAACTGTTAATATTTTTACACATTTTAATTTGACATCTCTAATTTTACCGTTTGCGAATAGCCTGATGACTGCGAGGGTGGCAAACAATCGGGAGGGAAGAAATAGAGAGGATTGTGGTCGTTGGCAGGGATAATTAAACGGAATGAAAAAGAGACGAAAAATCACATAGAAAGAAATGAAAGAAAGAGAAAGAATTCTGGGTAAAGCGGCGCCAGATAAGACTTGATATTTGATCGTGAGCCCACCCTTGCTTCGCTCTGACTCAACCAACACCCCCACCCTTCCTTTACGATCGATCACTCCTTCCAACTCCTCCCTCCTGCCCTTACACGACCAACTATCAGGGACAAATCTGTTGACACTACTGGCCAGAACCTTGTTTCCGATTTCCGTAAGATCGTTGATCGTTTTAGCGAAGATCCACAAATGTCCTTGTTACTCTCGACGCGACTGACGCCACGTACTTGATTAACACGCATGTGTCTCGTGTCGTTCTCTTAACCTTGATATTATCGCATATTTTACTGAAGGTTGCAATCAACATGTCTCTTCGTCAGCTATTTCAATTGTTATCGGAGTCTTTTATTTGAAATTCAAGATCGTTAACGTTGATCTATATTTTATTTTGACGCCAAAGTAAAGGAACACGTTATCGAATATTTAGAATGTGATTTATAGTTACTTTTTATTAATAGATCAATATATTTCAATCGAATTTTGGCCCTTATACTCTGTTCACTAAACTACAGAAGATTAAGTGAAAATTACTATGATTTTTTAATTTTCAATTAGTCTCTATCCTTCGCTACTATCATTTTCTGCAAGTATGTAAGTTGATGAATTTTTTTATTTTGCTATTAATTTCATGTTTCTCATTAATTCAATTTAATTGTCATACAGACTCGCACATATTTTATGCAATTTGTGTATACAGAAATACGTGTGTTTATAAATCATTTTAGTAAAATGTATAGTTATTCCAAGTTATACTGTATAAAAAATAAAGTATAAATATCAAATTAGAATAGAAGTATAAAATCTAAAATTCATCATTTCGTAAATCTAGTGTAAGGGAGTCTTTGTCTTGAATTAGGTTAGGTATATCAACCTAACATTTTTACAGATCTCCTCAAAGCTGCACATTACCAAATTATTTTAAACCATGATTGTTAATAAGATATCCTAGTAAATATTCTTATTTGCTATGCATATTAAAATGGTTTAAATATTAATTCACTCAATAATAAATTACCAAAACGACTTCAAACTGTTACAGTAGTAACATAACCTAAATAATACTTACTTATAAAGTAATAAATCTAAAGTAGTAACCAGTATTTGTTTATAATTAATAAATAACCTATTCGAAATATATCATTATACATTTGCAACGTGTATGGTATTTTTATCATCTTATCTATATTTGGAAAATTCAAACTTTTCAGCTGATATCTACATTTAAGCAATTTTCTAGCAAAATGAAAGGTAATCAGATAGCTATGGTTTTTTAGTATCTTCGTTTGAAAAATATTTTTGAAACGTTCGATATTTTTAATATCCCGGTAGTGCAAGCTTAAGTTTCTAAAGTTATTTTTTTTACACCCGTTATAAAGTTACGAAATTCTTTATGTACAATAAGTTCGAAAGCATTTGCTTCATTAGGCTCGTTGTTATCGAGTACATCGTACTTTATAAATCCCACGTCCAAGTTAGCTAACCACTTCCAAGAAATGAAGTCGATTTCACGTAAGGGAGGTTAACTGTCCTTAATCGTTGCATACAATTACTCCAAAATAATTCGTGATGTTTCCAAGAATAAAAATTCCCATTTGCATAAATGAATTATTGCACAACTGTGCGAATTGGTCGAATTTTTACAATCAAATCAATATTTCTCAATCATCATTTGTTAAAAATGAATTGTTTAAAATTACGAGGTAATTTGTAAGGCTGCTAAGAATTTGATCATTAAGATAACGTAAATTTAAATTCGTATGTTATGCAGATACGTGCAAGTGCATTCCATTAAGAAGCTAGTTACAGCAAACCGGTTTCGATTTCTTTAATTAACTTTAACTGCTATCTTAATTTCAACCGGAATAATACTGTGCATGTTTTCTGCAAAAAAAATAGAAGTTTATATAATTTTTATTTGTTATTTGACACTTTACATGAATGTTCTAATATTGTGTAATGCAACTTTAAATAAGAAGAATTTAATAAATACTTTATACAATTAAGAATTTAATACCATGTCAATAATTTAATACTTCATTTATAACCTGTACCACTCGATGTAAGAAAATATCATTTTTTATTAATGCATTTTACATTTTACATTTGGACACACAAGTTCAAAATATTAGTTTTATTTAATTAAAATGAACATAAATTTTCTTAGTCATGTCAATTACAATAATTCTATATGAAATTACATTGTCTTAATTTCTGTAAAATTGTAATTTCCCAAAATCCTACAAATTATAATTTTCCTAAATTTCTTTCCTATTAATATATTAATTTTCAACACTAAATTTTCAGTTAATTAAGCCATAGTAGATCGTTAAGCTTCTACGTCGGACAATAACTTTAAATCTTGTTTCAGAAGTCTCTTCATCAAAATGTAGACCATCTATGTAGTCGTACACTTAATGGTCAAACCGCCATATTTATTTCAAGAATAGGACTAAACAGAAAACTGTGTATGCACTACTTACACATGCCTATCTATATGATAAGAAGGTTAAACGTTCATGTTGCTTTGGTAGTTTCAGTGTTAATCCTTTTAGTGCAAAAATTGCATCTGAGCAAAGAATACCAAATCTAAAAGAAACTGAACAAATTTAATAAGATTCGAGAAAAAAATCATAAAAAGTAGCAAGAATATGTACAAAATTAAACGAAGAACACAGTATGAAATAAATGAATGTCAATTGTATTTCGCAAATTGTACAAGTATAATTGAACAGAACAGTTCGGCCCTGAATTGGACCTGTTAATTAAATGAATTTTTGTGCGGCCGATATCTTCGATCGATAAAGTGTGAGTATAAACTGAATAGCGTTGTAGTTTTATACGTTTCAAATAATAAAAGTTCATAATATATAATCGTATTAGTTTATGCTGAACCAGACTACGCTATAAGTATATTGCTGCTCAGATTCGTTAAAAAATCTGTGAAATGCTGAATAAAAGAAATGCCGTGAACATCGTGCCTATTCCTCCAGTAGTTTTTCATCAAGATCGTTCACGGATCGTGAACCCTCAAACACGATGAATCTGATCAAGAAAGCAGCCAGAAGGCTTGCATAGGCAGTCCCACGGAGTTTTCTCGAAGATGTTAGGTGTTGTGGATGCAAGGTGGCCGCGGGGCAGCCTGAAAGAAATTTCCATGCCGTGGCGGCGAATCGATTAGACGCCGGTCAACTTCGACCCTGTCGAACCACAGACTCGATATTCCGTATGCCTCCCCCTCCCTCGTGCTGTCTTTCTCGTTCGTCGTTTGCTCTTTGTTCCTCTCGAGTCTCGGTTCGAGCGTATAATTATCAGAGGCACGCGAACTCAGAGACCCTCCTCAAGAGAGCCTAGAAGTTCTCTTTCTTCTGCTCATAACCTATCCGTTTCTCTTTCCTCTTCTTCCCTCTGTTCTGGCCATCGGTTCGCTAATACTAGGAAGAAACCTAGACTTACCGCGAGCTTCGCTAGGTTCCTACACGGACTCGACCCCGTGCTGGAGGAGCCACGGTGCCCCATTACCATACGATTTTCATGTTAGCGCCTCCGGGCCCCCAAAGCTGCACGACCGCGCATTATACTTAACCTAACCCAAGCCGCGACTCACGTGTACACACACGAGCCTCGGTACATGCATGCTTTCTGATGCCCATGCTCGTATATACGTGTGTTTTACCACTCGAGGCGACGTTTGCGTAGGTGTAGGTGTGGCAGGACCATGGAATCCCGACGTAGGTAATTGTACAATGCTGTAAACGGTTTACTTCTGAACACTGGCGTAGGAACGCGGCCAGTTTTCTGCCTGATGGACCAAACATTCGACAAACTTACGCGATCGGGCACTTTTCGGAAATCACAATTCTTGTTAACGACCACGTTTCTATTTGTTACTATTTTTTATTTCAATTTATTGCAAATTATGCATTTTAGTCTCTTTGTTGTTATTGAGTCGGTTTTCTGGATGATGAACCAAGTATTCGACAAACTTAGGCGATTGGGCACTTTTCGGAAGTCACGGAATTGATACCTGTTAGCGACTACGTTTACATTTGTGAACATTGTTTATTTCATTTTATTGAAAATTATGTATTTTATTCCCTTTATTATTATGGAGTCGGTTTTCTGGTTGATGGATCAAACATTCGACTTTAGACGATTGGATGTCTTTCAGAAGTGACTGTACTTGTTACCGACCACTGTTACATTTGTGAACATTGTTTATTTCATTTTATTGAGAATTATGTATTTTATTCTTTTTGTTATTATTGAGTCGGTTTTCTGGCTGATAAACCAAACTTATTCGGGGATATTTAGAATGTAAAGGAAATATACCCATTAGGGACTATCTTTTATTAGTAACAGTTATTCATTTCATTTTTTTTCAAAATAATAATTAAAATGATATATTGGTAAATGTGTCTTAAGATCTTAAGAATCGTAAATGTTAAGTATTATATTTAGTACTAAATAAGTGTTTTATTTAGTATATTGAAGACTGTTCGTATTAAGGTGCTTGGTAGCAAATTCAACTTTAGATTTATAGACGCTTCATAATCACTTATATTTAAATTGAAACTGAATAATAAAAATGAATAAATAATTGATACATAAACTTGTACAATGATTTTTGAAAAAATCGAACGTGAACATTTTTGAACTATTTGTAAAAAAACACAGAAAGTAGCAAAATTAAAAAGTTGTTTATTAATTTTACATTCTGGTAATACGTAACTAAATGTACCTAAATGCGTTTATCTTCATCATCTATAATACTTACTTTCACTTATGTGTGTTCTCATGACTAAATGATGTCTAAATTCATTACATTCCCATGATTTAGTTCTTACATGAATAATGTTAGAATTTAGTCGAAAATCGAAAATGAAACCATTTACAAAAATATCTTTTTCTACATTTTTGTCTTATTTTCTCATGTAGACCCTCTATTTGGTTGTATTACAAAATTACAAATACTCTGTGGTTAATATAGTGGTTAATACAGGGAACTCCAAACTAAATGTAATTTTGACTAATAATTTCTTGACTTAGAAACTAACCAACACTGAATAATAGAAATTTTATAAAAAAATTTACATGTATCGATAACAACTGACTTATTAATAATTACAGTCATACATTTCCAATAATGCTACATTTACCTTAATTGCGATATTTTAATTTATCTCAATTTATAGAAAATTATATTAAATCTAATTGGTTTTAATTTATAGAAAGCTGTTCAATTTAAAGTGTCTTAAGTTATCCAAAATTAAATTAAATTTTTGTCATGTTTCAAAAAATAAAATTATATAATCAATGTGATTGTAAACCAGAGCATTGATTTTACTTACGTTACATTAAATAATTTCTACAAAATTAAATTTCTTGTATCTTTACTCGAACAAACTGTATATACTTGAACAAGCTTTCGGATATACGTTGCCAGATTCATTTACCACATACTCTTCAAGTCGTTGATTTTATTTAATAATTTCTTTAAATCCTTCGTAACGTACAATTTATCTAATAACCAAAAGATATAAAAACAAAATATAAAAATAGAAATCAAATTCAAGGGCATTTCCTTAAAATTACACATGTAATTTAAGAATCACTGAAAATTTTCACACGAACGCTATCTAATATCTCCACTGGCTACTCACACACTCATCCATGTATGACTGCTGGAAGGCATGTGCAACAATCGCGAAGATGCACTGACAGGCAGCTTTATTTACCTAATTACTAGATTTAACTGAGGGAAATAGTGGTGAATGACACCTCGCATTCTCCGGTTAAACACACGCACGAAGGTGCATTTTTACATATGAATATGTATGTGAGCACGCGAATACTATGCACGATACATAATAAATCGGAAGAAAATTAAAGGTTTTCAGACACGTATAGCGCTTCTCCCATATTTTTAACAGTTGACTTAATTTTTATTTTTCTAGTGTGTTTCTTTTTCGATAGTCACAGTTAAGATCGACGAATAAAAATACTTCCGTCAAAGTTGTTTAACGTGTTATAATGTCTAGTTATCAGTTCTTCCGCTGAAAACGTAGATACAGAATCGTAAAGGGGTGGACATCGGGAAGTTCCGTGTCTAGAATCCGTAAAACTCGGAGTGTACGCTTGCATGGTGCAAAACTATAAACGGCGATCGTAAGAGCATACAGAGCTGTCATTACTAGGTAATTATTTCCCCATAAAGCAGAAATAACAGAGGCGCGTTGAGTGCTGCCGTCAACCTTCAATTAAAAAATTTTAAGTTTGAACGTAGTATGATTCGTCTTGATAACATCCACTTCATATACTTACTTCTTTCGATTATTAAACTTTAAGGAACCGTTAACCGTTAAAGAAGAATGCTGCGATTATGATATGCCGTATACAGCAATAATAAGAAATTGCCGTAACGTGCCGCGGTAATTAATAGTTGAGTGGAAATTCTATTAATAACAATTCTGCTTATTTTAAGCGTTTACATCAATCAGCGTGTAATAGCAAAATATATTAGCTTTATATAGGTATGACAATAAGATTCTGGAATTCAATGTTATTGTACATCAGAGTACAATTGTACAATACTGAATAATTCAAACTTTTTTTGAGGAACTTCATGTTTTGGGATGTAGAAATTTGTTCATCTAGGGATTTGGTGCTTTAGAAAGGGGATATTGAGATTTGGTTACGCTGGAATTTAGGAACGGAGATATTTGACGATATATGGATTTACCGGTCTAGGAATTTGGGAACTTCAAATTTCGGGATGTAAAAATTTGCTCATCTAGGGATTTGATGGTTTAGAAATTTAGGGACATTGAGATTTGGTTACACTGGAATTTAGGAATGTAGATATTTGATGGTTTAGGAATTTGGTGTTGTAGGAATTTGAGAAGCTTGAAATTTCAAGAAATAGAAATTTGCTGCTCTAGGGATTTGGTGGTTTAGAAATTTTCTGATCTAGGGATTTGGTGGTTTAGAAATTTGGAGAAATTGAGATTTGGTTACACTGGAATTTAGGAATGTAGATATTTGATGCTTTAGGAATTTGGCATTCTAGGAACTTGGAAGTTTAAAAATTTAGTGATATTGAGATTTGGTGACATTGGAATTTGGGAATATACATATTTGATGACTTCAGAATTTGGAGATCTAGTGATATAGAAGGCTAGGACTTTGAAAGTGTAAAAATTTTGGCACTTAAAAACCTAGAAATGTAGAAACTTAAAAATTTGAAAATTTAAAAATTGAGAACTTAAAAATTTGAAAATTTAAAAATTGCAAACTTAAAAATTCAGAAAGTTAACTTGATAATTCGAAATGTCAAAGTATGACAATTAAAAAATTATTTGTATATCATTATCTAAAGGAAGCCTCGAGTGTACACGTGTACATTGGAAAGATTTCAGTCGCACTTTCAAGTACCAGTATCAGTTCGAATTGGAAAAAGACGATTTCGTCGCAGGGGACAACGTAATCCACGAGGATTTTTTCTATCCGTGAAGTGGCCGTGTTATACCAACGACCCTTCGACACACGAAGCTGCAAATGTCGCATTGTGGACCAGCCAATAAAGTCGCTCGTTCGCCCACGCGACTTCGCTGGACCGTCTCGCGGCAAAAGAGACGAAAACACCGATCCGCGACAGAAGGACGAAGACGGTTGAAAACTTAGAAGAGACTATTGGAAACGCGCCTTGTCGTAAATGCCTTGACTTCGCGACGGTTCTTTCTGTTCCCTCGCTTTTTTCTTTCCTTCACCGAAGTGTTTCTTTACTCAAAGTCGCCAACGTTTTCAGCATTCGAAAACTGTAAAAAAATAAACGCGGGATGTATACAGGTTGTAACAAAAATGGAGTGCTAACAATATTTGGAGATTCTTCAAAATAAGTGAAAAATTTGTTTACTATTTTGTAATTTGTGACTGTTTTTGATATATAAAACGATGGAATATGGTACAATTGAGTTCTCCATTTTGTAAACTTTCAAATTATGCTCCCAAATTGCGAATTTCTAAATACCAACATTTTTAATATTTCAATTAAGTTGAAATTTTCAGTGTGAATTTTCCAAATTTTTAACTTCTCGTACAATTAAATTAAAAAATTTTCAAGTACAAGAATTTCCTTATTTTCTAATTTTTACATTTCTAGGTTTTCAAACTGTAGAAACTTTTAAGTTTTCATATTACTAAATTTTTAAATTGACAATTTTGCAAGTTTAGGAATTTCAAAATTTCAAAATTCTCCAATTTTTTAGTTTTTCATATATTTGAATACTGAATTTAAATTTTCAAAGTGTGATATTTTCAAAATTTCTACTAAACAAATTATAAAATTCTCCAATTTCCAATTTAATAAATTATAAAAATCTCAAATTTTCAATATTAAGAATTAAAGAATTATGTCATTTTCAGATTATTACGTTTTTAAATTGCAGCAAATGCTCTTATTATGATATTAACGAAAACATAAATCAAAACGGGGATTTTTATTCGATATAAAACAAACAATTCGTTTTTGAAAAGGCTACTGTCATTAAAAACTTAAAGTCAAAGAATAAATCTCGCGAACAAGAAAAATCAGGGAAAGAAATAATTTTATGGAATTCAAATGATTTCATTGTGGTATTTTTCAAAAGTGTGTATGTTTCTTAGAATATCGATACACACAAAACAATTCGAACACTAAATATTCAACTCAGTTTGTAAAAAGTATTACATTGTACTGAGAATATCCAATATAATTCAAGAATAACCAAGAGAATATTCAAAGAGAATAGTCGAACAGTTTTTATAAAATACATAACAGTTTTATAGGTAATATACTGGAAACATAACACTAAATAACGTTTTTATTACTTCTTGTTGAAATTTCAAGTTTTTATAGTAAATAATAACTTTTTATTTTACACGAGTATACACGTCAACCGCACCGAAATAAAGTTTCGAATTGACGCGTATACGCGGCGAACGCAATTAACTGGTGAAAATTGAAACAGACGTACAACTAAAATTTATGTTACAACATATTCCTAGGAACGTCATTACTGATGAAGAAGATATAACTGTCACATATTTTAGACAAAATTATTTTTGTTGAACAATGTCATAGAATATGTTCAAAATAATTATTTTGCTGAAATGTGCAAAAGGATCTATTTTCTTGTTAAACAAATATTTTACGTCATCTTGTAAAACCGTGAACCAACTGACGTACTTCACAAAAATCTGCAATGGTTGGACCATTAAATTTTTTACCATGTATTAAACCTTATAAAGCATATTTAAATTATAGCTATTTCAAATGTACCAATTGCGTAAAATTTTTAAAATACAACTACTTTCACCTAGTTAAAAAAACTAGTTAAATAAACCTTTGGTGCAGGTAATTACAAGAATGGTACCCACCGATTAATTTATACTTCTCGCTCTGTTTTTCTTTCTTGTATCCGTCGAGCACAGAGGAAGAATATTCTCTGTAATTTACAGCTAAAAAACTGTATAATATATAAAATCAGCAAACACTCGCGAAGGCTAGGCGTTGTCCCTCAACGTCAATAAATTTCCCGACATTCGCATCGATTTGTATTTGCGTATTTTAATAGTAGGAAGCATTCCAACTGCAACCAGACGATAACGAATGTTTGCTAGACGGAAAACGGCCGATACCTCGATTCCGATCTAGCGGACGGGACACGGTGTAGAACAACACAACTTGTTAGACAATTTGTCCGTGCACGAGAAAAAAGAAATCGTGACGGCTAATCAATTCTCAGATCGAATGCTCGACGATAGTAGTAAACGTCGATCGGTTGATCGACGAAATGTCTTGGCGAAATGGCCGATCGTTCGACGAGCCGTGATGCTCGGCCGGCCATTTTTTAGCGTGTTAACGAAGTTTCACGGCCGAAGATCGCCGTACGATGATAGTAATAATTGTCGTAGGTACGAGCGATCAATCGGCCGTTCTCTCTGTCTCCCTGGGTTTTACACGGGATCCGATTCGCCAACCAGGGTTCCTCCTGTTAAAGCGACTTTTACTTGATCGTAGGTGACGAGTATGGAAACTCGTGGGTGACGTTGACAATAATTGTACGGTCGTACACGCGTTCGCGGACATGCTGGAATCTCAAGGCGAAACGACGATCTGTTTTGGCCCCGTCGTGGAAACGACCTGCACGCGTCCCGTTCTCGCGAGATTCGTGGGTGACAATAACGATTTTACCGGGTTTGTGCTCGAAGATTCGTCCCGATCGGCGTACTTTAACGTCGCTTTATACGCGCGATTTCACCTGGCGATGGTCGCGATAGATCGTCGGTTTGATGATGAAGCGGACCGGACTTGCGATTCGATCGAACCGAATCTGATATCGCGGAGAAACGTTTTATTGGGGTGATTGAAGAATATTTGTATCGACTGAGCGCCAGTATTTATTCCGAGGCTTGACGTCACTTCGCAGTTTTATGTCGAAATGGTCAAAAACGCTGGGACGTTTCATTTCAGGTAATCGGTGATGAGAGATATGCAAGAAGATAACGCATTATCGAACACATTGCAACATTGGATTCTATATCTTTCTATTATGCAAAATTATAAAGGACGTTACTGATCAGAATTGTGACACCTTTGAAAACATTGTTCTGACGATCGTAGTACTTACCAATCTAATAATTATATAAATTTTTCCTTACTTATAAAAATGATGAAAGATCGTTCTAAAGCAGCTTTTTACGATATGGAATTCTAATATGAAAGACCGTAATGCATGTGAAAAATAGGAGACAAATTGCTATAAACTCTTTGATCATAAAGGAATGGCACATACTTTGCAAAAGAGTGAAATAAAATTAGAAAAATACAAATTTTGCTCCGTTTAATTCATAACCTAACACTCATATGACAACAGATAAACTTCTTGATTTATGATACCGAATCACACTCGTGATGCACATTACAGTTCAAATATAACAAATCTAAATCGCATTTGCACGGTTAAATTTTGAATTCAATATTAATTATTTGTACAATTAAAGAACGGTAAATCCAAAATATGCCTAACGTTTCGACTTCCCGTATCTCAATATTGCAGTAATAATTCTGACTGACGCAAAGGGTTAACTATGTTAAGGTTAAGAGGTTAACTATGTTGCTTTTGGCTATGATTCGATTAAGTCCTATGGTCGAAGAAAATTATGCACCGTTCAACATGTACTCTATTCAGAACCTTAAAGATCTATCCGTTCGCATTGGCGAATAAAATCAGCCAAACTTATACTGGCACGCGCGATCCAGACGACTGAAGATAAAAAAACGATGCAAATCAGAGGAAGGCCTGTGTGATTCAGTCGCGTGTCCTCCATGATGCTAAACGTTACGTGTCGTCGGATCGCGCCCGAGTACAGGATGAAATTCGAGGGTGAAGAATGTTATTTAAATTCACCGCATGAAGATTAGAATTAGAATCGCCGATTTCTGGACACGTGCCTATGCATCGATGATCACCTAGTCCCGAACGAAAATAGAGGATCTGAAGACAGGGAGAAAAATATTCAAATTTTCTGGACCGAAGACACGAGCCGGAAATGGCATGTGCTCGCTTTTGCGGCCTCTCGAAATATTTGCATGATGCGACGGATACGACACCGGTACAGCCTCCCTGGATTATAATTAAAATCAGGATCTTTGACACGAGACTGGAACGTGTGTCCGGAATTGATTTCCATTTTTAAATCGGACGGAAGGGTAACTTGGAAGCGCTGAGGATAGAATATCTGATGACCTAATGTTGACAAATAAATATATCAAGCGATCGATTTTAGTTGATGTAATTGATTCGAATTTGTTGTCGGTATCTATTTAGAAAATTAATTGTGATATGTGGTTAGAAAATTTTCTATTAATACGTGATCAGAGAAAATTTATTACAGTGAATATTCGTCTTTGTAAATTATTTTCGATTAATAGAAAATAATCGAGATTGTAATACTATTTCTTCTGACTTTTCTGTAATACATTTTTTTAAATATATTTGTAACTTCGTTTTAAAAATACAGAATATTATTTTTGTTATACAAATAATAATGATATAACTTTTAGAGTGGCAATTTATTTTTCGCCGAAAAGTAAAGTATCTTATAGCTTCTTTGAAAATTGTCAAGTATGCTTGAAAAATTATATTGAAAACTTATAAACGAATAATCTATGTGTTTATCTTAATAATCCATATATCTCTATATTTTACTACATTACTAACCCATATTTTAAATATAACTTTTTTCATTTTAAAGAACACTAAATAATGATATCATTTATTTTGTTTCTAGATGGGATCGTTGTTACGAGATATTAAGGCGAACTTCAATGTTTAAATGGGAGGTTTCCAGGACGAATTAAACGGTCTGCAACACAAGGTAAATTAAAATGATTACTTCAATTATTATAAGGAATATTATTGTAAATCACAATTAATTATAGCTTTCGTCCAATTTCTCTTTTTTTACTTTTTTGTAATTAACCCTTTTTTTCTTCTTTTACACTGCTTTGGCACATTTTTTTCTTTACAAATAATTTATAAACATTAATAAACAAAATTAAGTAAAAATATTCTATTATTAAATGTATAATATTAAAGTTATATTATTATAACCGTGAAATTGTTATTATACCATAACATTATATATTATTATTATTTTATATTAATATTATTTTATTATAACATATTGTGTAAGTTATATATTATTATAACAAATACGTAAAGCGACATTTTACACGTAAAGTGAAGATTAACATTAAAATCAGATGAAGAAGATGAAATGTGCTTGCAGAATAAGTGTAATAGAAAGTAACGATTTCAATGACGTTATTTAATTAATTTTATTAATTAAGACAAAAAAGTCATTCTGATTCTCACTTCTCAGTATGTACTTCCCTAGAAACACATTAATCACCCCAAAATTCTTAATATTATTAAGAGTATACACTTCAGAAGTCGAGGTTTCCTAACAAATAAAATATCACCATTATTCAAATAGCATAAATTGTATAGTTCAAAAAATCGATACTTTTTCTAAAAAAACGTGGTGCAAGTTCACGAAGAAAAATGATACGAATACAGTTTATTAAAATTTCAATAAAGAGATAAAATAATTTATTTGCAGATAAAGTAACAATAAGTATCACTTGCACAGGTGTCCAAGTATTAGCTCTTTTACCTTGCCTACAGTATAATTCTCTCAATCGTTTGCTCCACTCCGTGTTCGGCCAAAATATACGTTATAATCTGAATTTGAATAATCGATCAAATTCGAAGCGGCACTAAATCGAAAGCTGTTTAGAGCTGCAACAGCCGTTACGCGTATCACAAAAATCGAACACGCTTCTCACAAAGAATGCCATAAGATTTTCATCCGCGCCAGCACCTTTCCGTATGCAAATTTAGCCCTAGATCCGTAACAGCACGCGAGCGGACGCTGGCTTAGATTCAAATTCAAATTTCCTACTGCGGGCCAACGTTTTTGCATCGTTAATTTCCACGTGAAGCGTGCACTTGTTACCCCTCTGGGGGGTACCAACAGCGGAAAAAAAGGGATACCTGACTGACGTGTTCGGGAAGGAGAGGCTTTTTCACTTCATTAGTGATGGAGATTCAGTGACTAATGCTGGTTCTGAATTTGCATTCGGAGATACTAGCGTTCTGTTAGCTCATGCTAGTAATATTAGTAATATTAGCTAATACAAAAAATACTGATAATACTAGTAATACATGTTACTAATGCTAGTTATACTTTTGCCATAATTGTTTATATAAAATCTTTTTTTTATTTTTGCGTACTTGTTAGTAAGTTTTAGCAATAAAAAACTGGAACACCCTGCATATTTCTAAAGTTATCAATTTTCTTAAAAGAATGTACCTACATGATAATTTATTCGGGTTAACAGAAAACCATGTAATTTACAATATAATAACAAAAAATATTTTCGATGATTTCGTTGATTATAAAATTGAATTTGAAACTAAAATAATATTCTAAATTTACATTTTAAATAAACACAATATAGTTGAAAAAAGTAAGAAATATACCATATTTACAACAAAATGCAATAGAGGCTGAAATAATTCTTAAAATGGCGTTCGATAAAATGTCGATAATCTGATGCTGCTTCACGCTGAAAGATTTCAGCTGTCGTTCGTCAAAATCACCGTACGTTGAACAGCATCCTAGAATTCGTTTCTATCGTTCGTTCGATATAACGAGAAAAATTTCGGTTGGTATTAGTATGCATTCTTGTGAGAGTCAAGCCAAACCGTATCTGTGTTTCACCCAGAATTCCCACACCTATAGTATCGCCCTTAATTCCCTGCATTGTCCCCGACTGATCCAGACAGATATACCAAGCGAGAAAGACCGAACAGATACACGCAGAGTTGTCACTTCAGTTTCGTCCAGGTACGGCAAAGAGAATGAATGCGGCTGAATCGGTTCGTGAGATCTGCGATTTTCGAGGTGAATAGGTGTCGGGATCCGAAAGCAAAGGGGCTGCTTCCCTTCTGAGACAATAATAGAAACAGTGCTACCACCCTTGGCACGACCCAAATACCTTAAAATACATGATACACGATGAGCCTCTGCTCTATTTCTTCCATTTCTTTCTTTAACCCTCGCCGTTTCCCTCTCCGTTGGCCGATTTTTTTCTCTTTTCTTCGTTTCGATGATACAATTAAAGTACGTTGCGGTATTTAAAGCCCGAGTCTTCCCTCTACCTCGATCCCTTTCGCTGTTGTTCGATTTATGTACCGCGAAAGGGGTAAAAGGTAAAGAGAAAATCTGGGCCAGCGTCCTGGCCGCTCATACCTGTTCCATGGGCCTCGGTTTTCTCTTACCGTTACTTGCTCTCGCTTTGATCCTGACTGATCGCCCAATCGACCGGGCCCTTTATTCCACCGGCATAACCGAATCTTCATCACCCTTCGATTCATCGAATGGGACGTTCGAACGGCTTCCACATAGATTCTTTGATTTGTGGGATCGGTTAGTCGTTTCCTCGTGGCGCATAATTCCGTTTGATTATGGTGGATGCAGCGCACGGAATTGAGATCCGGTGGGCCGGAAGTCCTCATTTATTTCGTTCATCATCCATTACCTGTTTATTTGTTCCTTACACGTGAAAGGTAAAGATACTTTTTAGTGAATACAAATAATTACCGATTTAATACATATAGCAGTTTTTAAAGTTAAATCTTAAGAATCTTAATTTTTTTGTTTTAACCCTTTGACTGCTGCGCGATTTTGCATGGGACGAGCAATATATAGTTTGCGATTGTAAAATATTCGAACACTTGCCAATATTCACTTATTTGCAATTGAAAGATTATACGAGACGATGAATATTCAGATCAGTTTAGTAAAACTATATAGCAAGAATTTGGAAGGGTTACATATGCGAAAAATAATTTAAAAAATTTGAATTATTCTTATTCTAAATTAAACGGTAGTAAATTCTATTACATATACATTTTAATATATGTAACTTATTTATGCTAAGAACCATTCCTTGTATATCCCTCACACAGAAGGATAACTTTACAAACCCTTAAAATATGCTACAAATTTTTATTCATTTGTAGACTTCCACTGAAATCAACACAACAGCATATACAATTTTCTTAATTTCCATTAAAAAATATTACTTATTCCAAGCAAATATTAAAAGCAGTCTTTAAGATTAAAATTTAATTTGAAATACTACTTCGTTGTTATGTTCTAACATTGCTTTAAGTATTATTTTTCCAGTACGTGAAAGTCTCGGGTATAAATTTGATTGGATAATCTTAATCGGAGCATTGTTGTATATGTTTCGTAGGTCTGGGTCACGATTGACCTGGCTTCGCTGTTCGTGAGTTAACCCTTTCGCTACGGCGCAGTACGTCGCCAGTATGCTATCACTGTACGGGACTGTTGAACCGCGAAGTGTAACATCTGCTATTTTACCAAAATAATTTATTTATTACACGGGTGAAAGCACCCTTTGACAAATACAAATAATTATCAGTTTCTGAAATTATCTGAATTGTTGCCAAAAATTTGAGACAATCAGAAAATGTTGCACAGCACTTCTATTAATCGTGCCATATTTACCATATAAGGAGTATCTACAGAAAAGAAGCACACGACATCCCATATTTCGATATGGTACATGAAGTTTAATTAATGACACAATTTCGCAGCAATCGACAAATTTTTTTGAACTTAATGTTATGTTAAACATCGTTAAACTTTTTTCTAGTGTCTTAGCGTTGATGATATTGATTGATATTTATGACACGTTATGGACATAGACAACTCATAATAAGCTGCTAAACGCAGGAATTTATTATAACATAATTATATTTATTATAATATGGAACCTACATTACTGAACCATATTCCAAATGTGGATCAACTAAGGAGCAGTAAAGAACACGTAGTGTATGAACATTAGGAAGAAGTTTGTCTGAGAGATCTGTAGTCTCTTGTTATATAACGGATATGGCAATTAAAATAGATGTTGAAGAAGAAATAAATACCTAAGTCACGAGTGGTTTAAAGAGTTTTTTGCTATAGATTACATATAATGTAATCGAACACTGAAGAGTATTATGACTGAAATCAGAAGTATAGCATTTTGAAACATTAAAAGATAACAGATATTGTTAATATTTTTAATGTTTTTATAACAACTAGCGTCGTGTAAAAGACTGCTAACTTTAGTGATATTAATGACGAGATTTATGTGTTCAATAACATTCACTAATTCTTAAATTAATGAAAGAGTTGTGTATTTGTTCACAAAACTTCAAAACTATTCAAGTTCATTCGAAAATGAAGTTACATGTGAAAACTTGATTTTAAATTTTTGACTCATTTTTTCACGTTGATTCATCCTTTTTACCGCCAGATACATTCTGCACACCCTTTTCATTTAATTCAAGATTGCAATCTCGTAAGTGCTTATTTGAAAAAATTAACCTCTTTTCAAGCTCACATACAAATTCATATAAATAAAAATGTATAATAATTTTCTATATAAAAGGAACATGTGTCTACATAAATTCGTATGAATAACTATGTACAATTACCCACACAAATTATCTTGTAAAGTATTGTCCAGATTTGTTATTCGAAATGCATAAATTTGTGTTTCTTTATTCTTGGCCAGAGAAAGCAGAAAGTTTATTATGTTCGGTGTATCTGTACAGCTTGGAAATCCCCGTTCCAGAACGTAGCTCGTGGGAACATGCGTAAACAAATCGAAGCACGGTACATTTTTCGCTACATTCCTCCATAATTCATTTTCGCTCTTCGTTTGGTCGTTCTCTTTTCATTCTTTCAGAGCTACACAGTCGAGTCGCGTTTATTCATTCGAATTCCAGACTGTTCGCGAGTCTTGACAAGCAATGCGGTCCGCGTCTCTGCTGTACGTTTTCCAGATTAAATCGAATTTTATACATGAGTCATAAGAAAATATGTTAGATCAGTCGTCTTCTTGTAATGAATATTTAATTAATACATCCATCAGGATTGCGAAAAATTTCATACAATTATGGTCAAAAAATAATGTCAACGATTTCTGCAACAGGAGATAACGTGAAGATTATGTTTTTGAAATTTGTATTCAAATTTATTTTAAAATTTTACAAATAAAAATTTATAAAATATTCATAATGTTGTTATCTTGATAACATAATCATATTTTACACAAACAGTTTCCTTACGTTAAGTTATTTTTTTTAACGAGTTTATGAATTTTAATAATAAAAATTAAATTTCAGAAACACTCAAATCGACCAAGTGTGTTTAATAATAAATCAATTATGCAGAAATTATTCAGTCATTTCAAATACTTGAAATTGTTTCTCAAGTATTCTTTCAAATATTTTTTTAAATATTTTTTCAAATATCTGCGTTGCGCAATGTTTAAAGCATCCGATGGTATGATAATTATAAGTAACTAATACCGAGTATTCTGAAATATGTACATTAGCAAAATTGCAATACCAATTTAAGTAGATGTTATTACATACCTTCTCGTTTAACGCAAAGTGTACAAACGCATATAATAAGAGTAGAATCATTATCATTGAAAATTTTCTGCTCTCATCCAAGTTACGCAATATATTAAATGTATTTTTCCTATTTATTAAAAAAACAAACTAGTCATTCACTGAAAAACTATAATTATACTACAATAAAACTACGAAAATTAATTAATTGTCGAGCACAATTCGTGATTTTTTGCTGAAATGGAAATGTCAGTGTTCTCTTCCTGAGAAACCCGTTTGCAATACACTGAATGAGTTTATATCGTATTTTATGCTTCCCCATTTCGTTAATACACTAACACGTTAATTCTCTGTAATGGTTCGTTCGAGAAAAATCGCCTTGACATCTGCGCTGCAGTCGGTTATTACTATTATTATTACATTTACCATTATTGCAAAATGAACTGTAGTAAAGAAAAGAGTAATCGCATAGAAATCGATATTACAATTAAAATTCATCGTTTGATATTAAATCGATCCTCGGCGTAACAAATCCTTACGTTTACTGCATACAATTTTCCGCGCACGCAAACAACCGATGATCTATGAACACGCATCGATGACTTTTTTCATCGTACCATCGGTCTGATCGTCGATTCAAGTTCGAGTCTATTCTACAGAAACTACCAAGCGTTCCTTTCCGATCGCTAATGCTTGCATTATGCCCCGAAAGCAATCTTACGTGTAGATTCTTCAAAATTAATGGACCGCGAGTT
Source organism: Megachile ligniseca (assembly GCA_945859555.1). Classification (NCBI taxonomy): domain Eukaryota; kingdom Metazoa; phylum Arthropoda; class Insecta; order Hymenoptera; family Megachilidae; genus Megachile; species Megachile ligniseca. The sequence goes on from OX243792.1 coordinate 8,253,120, forward strand.
TAGAGGCTATTTACGAGCCAGCCTATTTTGCTGATGCTTTAACAAAACGAATATTGTTTGCGAAAAAATGGTAATTTTATTTACATGCTAATAATTGTACGATTTTCCGGTACGTGGTTACCTAAAATGTTAATTATAATGAATGCATTGAAACTAAATCTGTTCCTTTCTCTATCGTGGTAGTCATTTTTTTTTCGTTTTAAGATTTTTCGATTTCTTTGTATGTATATTCGTTGTTTAAGTGCTTCGATGCAGGATGTAATATTCTTGTAGAATATTTGAAATATTACTATCTTTCTGAACTATTATGCTATTCATTGTCTAGGTACCTTATTTTGTCACTATATTGTTATTCTATCATTTTATTATTTCTATTATACATGCTACTATTTTGTTAATATACTATCTCATAATTTATTTCACTATTCTATTTCACTATACTACAATACTATTATTTCACTATTTCTATCAAACTTAATTTTACAGTTACTATCTTACCATCTCACTAGTCTAATCAAATATTTTTTTTCTTACTATACCATTTAATTTTCTTTATCATATCTTAATTATTTATGTACTTATTTATTTGTTTTAATCTTTTTCTTACTATACTTCTTAAAAGAGTATAGTAGAGTATACTTTTTAAATGAAATTATTTTTACAATCATGTACCTTCGAAATGACATCTATAATTAACTTATTAGGATTTTTTTATCGTCACTAAATGACCTAAAACCAGAGTTTCTGTCAATATTTTTTTTCTACTTTCGACAATAATGTGAATTATTTTAAATGTTCCATCCTAGACACATCTTATATAACATAATCATTTTGTAAAATTGTATATAGGAAAATTCCCTTTCTATCTTCAATGACAATATAAATTATTTTAGGTGCTCCATTTAAGTGGGACATCTTGTCTGACGTGAACAATCTGTTTGCTAAATTGAATCATAAAAAATTTCTTTTGTATCTTGAATAGCAATGTAAAGTATTTTGAATACTTCATCTAAATGAGACATCTTATACAACATAATCATTTTACTAAATTCAATCATACGAAAATCGGTGGATATTAATAATATACTAAAAAGATTATTAAAAAACGATTTTATTTCAAATCATCGCAATTCATACAAGCAGTTCATCTCAATTGAGCCATTGCTTAACTCCTTCCTCTATTTTAATGAGTCTCGTGACGCACTTGTACTTCAGCTGTGATCAATTTTTCTCAAATTTGGAATACGCTTCAATTCGAAGTTCAACTCCAATCATAATTTTCATAGTCAACGATTGCATAACACCAAGTTGACGTAACATTTCAACTTTCTTTGTTTTAATATTGTAACGGTGATTAGTTACCACTGATTGACGCACTTGACAAATACATCATAGTGTAAGGGGTTAAAGACAATGCTTACGTCGCGACTTTCACGTTTAACTAAAAAAGTTAGAGCGAAAAACTTGATAGTGTCATAAGCACGGTAAATAAGAACCTTCGAACGTGTTAGATCAGTATCGTTTAAACGATCGTAGGATGTGGAAGGTTTCTCGTGGTGCGCGGAAGTCGGGCAATTTTTCTAGGTGTAGCTTCCTGTGTCTGACGTCACGATTAGCCTGATTATAATTACAACAAAGAGAATCAGGTTAACCACGAGGAAATGAGAAACACGCGGAGATCCGAAGAGAGGGAAGGAGAGGCACGAACGTGTATAGACAAGAAGAAACGAGACGACAAACGAGGAATGCGCGAGAGGAGAGGGGAGAACACGCATTAACGGTGTAGCGAACGACGTCCGAGCTGACAAGCGAGATAATTAGACGGGACGAGACAGGACGTGCGCATTAATTAATTAGCCCAATCTAAGTCCACTTCGCTTATTTTGCGCGCCCGTACACGAATTGGACGCGACCTCAAAACCTATCCGAGCCGATTTCAAGAGGCAAGAATCACCTCCTTGCACGCACACTTCTTTCAACTCTTCCCCTGGAGATTAGTGTTGGATGTTTTTTCGATCGATCGATCTTACGAGATGATTTTGATCAGTTAACTGTGTTCAATTTTATGTCGGGTAGAAATGTTATGTTTCCATTTTGCTTTACTCTTTTTGCAAAAAACCTGTGTTTCGCTTGTATGTCATTGCTTAATTTGTCGCCATTGCTTGGTTTTAATTATGCGTTTTGTAAGGGTTGTTTTAAACTAAATTTCGCAATTAATTGGTTAAAAGTGGACACCAACTTGTTTAAAAATGATCGAATGGGTGTTGGCAATGGATGACATTGAATTGGTGTGACTTTTGGAAATTTGGAGGTTTAGAAACTTGAAGATTTGGTTCTTCGGAGATTTGAAGATTTGGAAATTGGAAAATTTGAAGATTTAACGATTAAGATATTACAAAATTTAATCGTGAACTTTTTAATTTAGCAGTTCAAGAATTTAAGAATTTTGAATTTTGAAGATTTGATGACTTGAAAATTTTAAGAATTGGGAATTTAAAAATTTGAAAATTTATCAATTGTCAGATTTTTAAGTTAACCTAAAAATTAGTAATTTGGAAACTTGAAAATTCAGGAATTTCAAACTGTATAATTTCCTGATTAATTAACTTCCTTATTAAAAATTTTCATATTTAAAGATTTCTAAATTTAAAAATTCTCGAATACCCAAATTGTCAATGTGTTAAATTCATGTCAAAGTACCAAAATCATAAATCTTGATATTTTCTCATCTTTGAACTTCAAAAATTTTCTAATTTCCAAATTTTTATATCTCCAAAATTCTATTTTTAAGAAGTCTAAATTTCCCAATTTTCAAGTTCCATATTTTAAAATTTCTGAGTTTCCAATGTTGAAGAGTAATACCTTCCAAATATCCAATATTCAAATTCTTAGGTCCTCTAATTTTCAAGTCTTCAAATTTCCTAGTTTAAAAATTCTGAAATTCTGAAATTCTGAAATTCCAAATTCATAAGTTTTGTAATATCTTAATCCTTATATCTTTAAATTTCATAATTCGTACATCTCCAGATCTCTAAATTTTGAAAATTTTTAAATTCCTAATTTGAAAAAATGACATCAACTCAATTGCTTATTACTAATTCCTGTTTCGTCAGTTTTAACACACCACAATCCACTCCTAAAAGATGTTAGGTTTTCTTGTAAAAATCATTTTATAATTCATTATAAATTTCATTAATCATTTTGATCGATTCCGTAAATCTCGAGTTAACGTGCATACATGTCGGAGAAAGATACAAGCCTTTTTTCGTAGCGTCTTTTTATTCCACTCTTACATTTTTTGTCCTGCACACGTGCTCTATTCTTATATGTCTATGTTTTTAACCGATCTCATACGACAGTACGATGACAGCAGCCCATTAATTCGCACAGGTTAAAGAACTACGAAATTCACAGTGCATTCGTTTCTGATTTCATCGGCATTCATCAACTTTCATTTTCGTTCCTTAATTCGCGCCGGATGTCTTGTTCGTTGCCTTCCTTTTTCACCTTGTTGCTTCACCCTCTTCTTCCTTTTCCTTTTTCTCCTTTTTACTTCTTCGTAGGCGTAACTATTCGAACGCGATTCGTATTATTCGAATGTGGACATTCTGGAGAAACTGGTTTTCGAGCTGTTTTCTTTTCTTTCGAGAATGTAGAGAAAAATGTGATATGAATTTGAAATATGATGAACGGTTTTCAGTCGGTAATAAACTTAATGAGTATTGAGATTCGGTTGATTACTGTTGTTAATGATTTGCTGTTGCCTTATTGATTGTGCATGGTTCACTGTTTAGCATAGCGTGCAGAGCATGCTGGTCTTCCATAGAAACAATTTTCGACTTACCAATATTTCAATTTATTAATTTCGAGATTTAGTAATTTGAGAATTTTACAATTACTGAATTTGAGAATTTGATAATTTAAAAATTTGAGAATTTAAGAGTGAGAATTTACCATATTAGAAATTTTTTTAACTTCGCTCTATAATAAATTTCTCTATAATAAAACATAAGCAAATGAAACCTTGTATGCTACTCTAATTGGAGTATAACAAAATATAATCATATTTTAACTGAAAATGCTAAAAATTATTTTACTGTACTTTTAATTCTTACAATATTTTTTTTTACAATAACGTACAAAAACTAATTTAAAAAATACGAGTTCAAGAATCAACTACATCCAGCAGAGAATATTCTACAACAAAATTATTGTTGAGTTCCTCCAAAATATTGTACGTCCATTTGTTAAAATACCCGAAACGTTCATTTTATGCTCCATAAATCGTTGACGTTTACTAGAATTCATTTTTCGGACAAATATCGATTCGCATGCAAGCCAATTACGGACACCTCGTGAGCACCATATTGCATCGCGCTAAGCGTCATATAGTACTGAACAAACAATCAAGGGACGAAGCAAACTGGTCTCTGGCCGATTTCGAGAAGTCCTGCCTTTCAGTCCCCTTGAAAAATAATTAATTTATGCTAACGAATGAGAAGCGTAACGGCTGGCGCTCTTAAATTCGCACCATTGAGTGGCCAAGTGTCCGTAAGTCCCTCCGCTAAGCGTCTATCTCCCTTTTCCTCTCCACCTTTTCTCTTCCCTGTTTCCTCTCGCTCGACTGGTTTCCGTCGAACTGTTCGAAACTGGTTGCAGCCCGAGAGAACCTTCGCAGCTTCCCTCCGGAAAACGAACAAGAGGGATGCAAGCACAGAGGACCAGCCGTCGTCCTTTGGGATCCTTTATCTTCATAATTAATTTCATTGGCGCGAATTAAACCGTATTCCTTCGGTCTCGCTCGAAGCTCGCACCTTGATTCTCCTCGAGGTTTCAAATCGGTTAGTTTGATGCCTGCTACGGGTTTATATTTTACCAAACCGAATGCACTTGCAGACGACGTTGACAGTTTGATCTTGTGAACTGTCATTCTTGTGAAAATGACATTCGATAAAATAATTTTATGATAATTTTTTTTGTGGTTCTTGCAGTAATGTAAGAAGTATTTTGTACAGTGATGATTTCTTACAGTAATTAGGTGTGAACTGCTTTGCTAATATGACAGGAATTTTTTAAGGATTTTGTTGTTATAAGGATGAGCTTGTAAATTGTTGGACTATGTACAAAATTTAATAGAGTAATATAGATACAAATTTATTATCATTGTACATAATTATTTTAAGATTCTTCATAATGTTCTAGTAATAAATATAAAACATAAATATAAAATACAAAAGAAGAAATTTGAAAATTATTTATTATTAGTACATTGAAGAGTAAAATTATAAAATATGTTAACTGACAAGGTTACCTTAATTCGTGTCGTCACTAATTAAAATGCAAAAAATTTTAATCAATATTTTTATAAAGATGTCAATAACCTAAAGCATTTCACGGAAAACGAAGTAAGCAGAAAAAAATTAATGGCGATCTTTTGTATTCGACATGTTTCGTTTCATTTAACTCGTCACCGAGGTATCAAAAACCATTCTGTCGGTTTCAAAGAATTGATCAACCGGATACACGCAATTAGTCACTCATGACTCTTTTAAAAATCGCTTAAGCATCGTTCGTTGTTCAAGTACGAACGTTCAGAACGAAAAAAGAAGGTTTTGAAAGGATCTGTACGGGCAACAATGTAGTAACACCGGTAACAGTTTCGAATATTTTAAGGGGTTTCTAGAAGAACGAGCTCACTGCATTTGTCGTTGCTCTCTCTCGTCGGCCATTTTCGCCTAATCTCTCTTCTCGAGAAAATTAAGCAGAATTCAGACGCAGTCGTTCGAACATAACTCGGTAACAATGCATTGGTGAGGGTAAAATCTTACCTATGTAACTATTCGTCCTTTTCATTCCTCGCCCCAACACCCTCGGCTATGAAAGAAATCTCATCTGGCCACCCCCTCTTACCTGTATATTTTACATCACGAAAGAAATATTTTCCGTTTAGCATTTTTCTTTCATTCCTCAACGCTATTGTATTAAAACCTTGAAATAAAAATTATTTCAACTCGGACGATGTTTCTGAATGAACAGTTGAGAACCATTGATTAAACAAATCAAGAAACAGGCGTACCATTAATTAAAAATTGAAATAGTTTTTTTTACTAGGTTTACGAATCTCATAAAAATGACGCGTCTTAGATTCCTTATTTTAAATTACAGTAATTATTAGAAAACTTCTATATATATATTAATAAATAAATTAATACATTAATGAAAATAATAAAGGTGAATAAAATTTGGTTCAAATTAATCAAATTTAATAAAAATAATAATATATGTGTATACATGTGTATTATACATACATGTATATCTACAAGCACAAATACTTACAAACGATAATATAAATATTTATTGTAAAAATTTCTCATGTACGACATCTAATGTATATATTAATATTACTTTCAAAAAAATATACAAATGAATTGTGCAGTTTATAGCAAGTAGATATGAACAAATTCTGACCACTATAATGATTGAAAAAATTGAAGAATTGAAAAATACCTGTCACTGAAATGAAATAGAAATTTGAGGTAAACTTTTAGTGAGACTTAAATAGTTACACAAAGGAAACCACTCAAAATTACTTATTCGTTCATATGCACGAAATTTTCAGCGTGCATCCAAGATGAACGGTTGACAAGTATAGGTGAGTGAGCACGATGGGAATTTTATAACGAATAAAATTTTGAGCGCCTTATAAAACCCGCAAGTGTGCGGTAGCAGTCCGTGATATAGCTCGTATATCCGTTACCTATGTCTTGACTTGGGTACATAAAGTCTTTCCCTGCTTTTGTGTTCATTTCCGACTTAAACACTTTCAACCCCTTTTTTCGTTTTCTCGACAATTTTCATTCGTGCATGTTTTTATGTCTACGTTGTTCTCGTAAATCCTTCATTTCGTACATTAATTGATTGTGTTTATCCGCCATTTATTTATCAACATTTTGCATACTTTTGTAAAAATTTGTAGTCTAAGAAATTTACTATTAATTTAGATATATTTATAACTAGTTACGTAATACGAAAAAGTACAAAGTTTTTTTTACATTTTTTTTATGCATATAAATACGTGTATAAATTATAATATGACAGTGCATAGCACAAAGAATAAAAAACAAATGCATAAATTTAAAACGGGAAATTGATATCTATATCATCACAAAACTCGAATCTATAAACATTCGTAATTTCAACACACTGAAAATATGGATCCACAGAAATGTTAAATTAAATTAAGTAAAAAATATTACTGAAAGGTAATATTACGTTTTACACTTATTACTTGCTAAAAACCAGTTGAATTACATTTATAAATGGGAAACAATAAAATTAGCGGGGATGATAGAGCCCCACCGTACCAGTTAAGGGTTAAAATTATAGCGTTATACATATTAAACGCGATGGCGTAAAATGATAACGCCTGGAAACATGCTTTAATCCATCGAACGTAATTACAAATAAATGTAGAAAAAGATCAAGAGGAAAGAATGAGAGGGAACGAGAGAGAGAAAGAGAGAGATAAAAAGAGAGATCAGAGGAAGCACGGTATAATGGCATAAACCGGTCAACGAGTCAACATCACGCGGCTGCAACCGTGGGTGAGATGTGGATTATAAATCAAAACATTCGGACATTCGAGAAAATCAAAGGCTGATGAATTTGACAATAAACTAACAATACTTCTTCTATTTTTCGAAGCACTTAATGTCCGACGCAAAATATAACGCCGTGCATTTTTACGGTGTTTGAAAACTGTTAACTCCGATTTCAAATCAAACATTCGAAGCGAATAAAATAATGGCATTTTTGCACTATTTAAATAGAATACTAGTTAGAAGTTAGGTACTGTTTCAAAAAATTCATTCTGAGAAATGGAAGATAAATGAGAATCTTAAATCTTAACTTCAGCATTAACAGCACGCTAAAGTTTACTCTCACATATTTATTTACATATACGTTGAAAGTTAAGGGTAATTCTGTCATAGTCTTCTTTCATTTCTTTTATTTTGCAAATCCATTTTCGATATTAATTTTATTAACCTTGCTACAAATTTCGTTTTGCTTAAACGCAGACCGGACATTCTCAAACACCGACACACGTTCACCGCAGTTTCCCAGCAGTTTCACCTAGGTGCACAATAATAGTCAGGGAATGAAGGGAAAAACACCTATGATTTAAGCTTTCAGCAGTATAATAACGCAGAACGGCATCCAAACATTACACACATGTAATTATATTATGCTGGTATTGGTATTGTATCGAGTAACTTACATTCTCGATTTAATTCCATTCTGCATTAGCATAAATTATTAAATCGATCTCTATTGCCCGTTAAGTGCTAATACGTACGAGTGTATTACAGTATCTACCCTTGGAGCTAGTTCTTCCCTCTTTACTACATTGTGGCCAATTAGACTGAAATTAAGGAGATTATGTACTTGCGCATCGCGTCTAAAAGCGGTTTAACAATATTTAGAAACACCGGTCCAACCTCTAATTGGCTGACCGGTTATCTCTACGTTGAGCAGCAACTTCTCGAAAAGGGAGTCAAGGAGTTTGCGTTAGCCGTTTCTTACCTTAACAAAGCGTCTCCATGTAAATACACCTCGTGTCTCTGTTTGTTCGTGATATTCCAGTTAAAATATCGCAGTTTGCATACTCGTTATTAGCGAATTCGTGACAATGCATTTATTCGGTGTTGGACCACCTTGATCGGTTTGAAAAATTACATATTTCTCGAAATTTGACAAGAATCTTCCTATGAAGATAGACATTTAGTATACATACATGAAATTGTTTTTCTTTTTCTTGAAATAAAGTTTGAGTATCGAGTGTACGATTATAGATGGCGTATGGATTGTTCATAGACAGATTTCTGAAATAATATTTAAAGTTAGACATATTGTCAAACATAGAAGTTTTACTTCAAATTATTTATTGTACTTATTTATTCATATTTTACTTCAAATTTGGTGTTAAAAATTAATATATCAGTGGTAAAAATAATTTTGGGAAAATACGATTTTGTAGAAATTAACACAACGTAGTTTTATGCAATATAAAATTAGAACCACGTATTTAAAAAATGAAATTTTCATAAAATAAAATAATTTTGGACATTACTTAAATTTTATATACATACACAAAGTCGTCAGTGTATACAAGGTGTTCAGTATTGGTACAAGGAAAGAGATGATTGTACATACAAAAATGAGTCGAGAAAAATAATTTTCAATATGAAAATTTTAAACTAAGTAAATAACATTGTTCATAACTTTCAAAATGTTATAGCTTACTACACAAAACTTGAATAGATATTAGCAAAATAAGAAATCTGCACATAAAAAATATTAACTTCATAATTGTCTGCTAAATTCCACCAGAATTGTTATTTAAATGAGATTACTGTTGATATTAAACATGCAGGTATAATGATAGAAAATGTAAGAAATTTTTGTCAGATTCGAAGGCATGATCGGTATACAAAAATTGATTGATTTTTTCTTAACAACTGTTATTAAACCTTGCAGCTTGAATTCCATTCATCAGAAAGGGGAAGGTCCGAGTGAGAAATTGACAGAAAAAAGAGCTGTTCGTCAAATGAAATGTATAATGTACACAATCTTATTAATCTTGTACCGTGACTCACCGTGACACGTGTGTACATGTGTGCGCGCGCACGTGTGCGTGTACGTGTGTCTGTGTTGTGCAGAGCTGCCACGAAGAAAAGCTCATGTCAGTGAATCGGTGCGAGTCGTACGGTCAATCCAGTCGATATCTCGGATGAAGATCGACGAACGAGCTTCGACGGCGAGTGTAATTAATTACCGAATGAGCAGGGGCCCAGGGATACCACCCGGAGGGAACCAGTCAGCATATACTCGTCATAATTCCCAGAAAACTCCCTTCAACCTTCCTTCTCGATGAGTTTGAACTTTCGATCCGATACTTGACACTTCCCAGCTCTCTCGTCACGCTCCTAAATGCTAACCTATATATAGCACGCGCTTCAATTTTATTAATGATGTATTAAAATCCTTGACGTACGTTATGTCTAAAACAGAAATGTCGGATGAGGAATTGAAAGGACGAGCGAAAAACTTGGAGAGATTGAACACGGTTCAATAATCTGTTTAAAAATTTCATTGGGATTATTAACAAACGTGAATTGTTATTATGATTTTTAGCGTAACGGTACTTTCTAATACCGTTAACGTACTTCGTATAAAATAGAAATATGGGATGAGGAATTTAAAGGTCGAACGAAAAATGTGGAGAGATTCAAGATCGTTCATTAATGATGTGTTTAAAAATTTCATTGTGATTATTTAAAAACGTTAATTGTTATTATATGATATTTTGCATTACATTATAACACCAAAAATTTTTATTATGAAAATTTAAGAAATTGTTCAAATGAAATTGCTTAATATAAGGTGAATGAATGTGTTTTAAAATATTCCAAAGTGCATCCATTAAGTAATAATTAATTTATAGCAATTTTGAATTTGCTAAGGTCTTAAGAAATTTAGAAATGTAAGAACATGAGAATTTGGGAATTTGTGAAAAATTGTTTGTAAATTAATAAAATTCACGAACAGAACTTGAAAATTTCAAACTTGAAAAACTTGAATACTTCCAAATCTCCAATTTAAACATTTTCAAATTTGAAAGTTTTAAAATCTCTTAGTATTTTAAAATTCTGGAAATTATCAGGCATACGATCACAGTTCTCCCAAAATTAAAAGCAAGTATTCGAGATCTTCCCTCATGCTTATCCAAAGAAAGACTACGTTGCACCGAAGTGTACACTTATTGTTAGCAAGCAACACCTGCCACGAAATAATAGAAGGGAAGAAGACAGTAAAAGCCATTCGAAATTCAGATGCTGGTTTATGCCGCGCATACGTGTAAAATCTACCGTTGGCTACTAAGACTGCTGACCGTAGGTATTATAAAACTGCCTTATGGCCCGATAAATTCCGATCAGCCTACTGGAATCCCCAAAGACCAGGTACTCAAAATCTTCGCTCGTTGGGGCAACCACCCCCGTTGATGGCAACCGCATTGTGTCTTGCCGCATAGTTTATCCGTCATAATTCTACCAAAACCTGGTGGCTCTGGTGCGGAACAGCGGATGGGAGCAGCGAAACAGAGAGAAAGATGAATTGTACGACGCGGGACATCGTCTTCTATGGGGAGGGTTAATGTATGGAAATGCATTCTAGGTTCGAAATGACCGATATCATCTTTACGCCATGATTTTTCGTCGGACTAGTAATTCCCTTCTGTCGCTGCATGAAATCATCCCTTATTCGAGCATGATGTGCCTTTTTTTTTAATTGAATTCTGCATTCACTTTTTTGGTTATTAGTAATATAGTCATTGTCGATTATACTTCAATCAAATGTACATTTATATTCTTCAGAAATTTATATTTTATATTGAGATGGTCACCTTCTGACAAATATGTAAATATAGTAGTAAAAAGGACTCTTTATACATAAAATATATCAACCGAATTGCAGTATCTTCTGGACTGTTCATAAATAAAAAATTTACGTTTATTTAAAATAAAGAACACTTCTTGAGGAATCGTTTTAACCTTTGGCTTCATGGAGGACACGCGACTGAATCACTCAAGCCTACCTCTGATTTGCATCGTTTTTTTATCTTCAGTCGTCTGGATTGCACGTGCCAGAATAAGTTTGGCTGATTTTGTTCGACAATGCGGATGGATAAATCTGTACGGTTCTGAATAAAGTACATGTTGAAACGGTGCATAATTTTCTCGAACATAGGACTTAATAGAATCATAGCCAAAAGCAACATGGTTAACCCCTTAACCTTAACATAGTTAACCCTTTGCGCCAGTCAGAATTATTACTGCAATATTGAGATACGGGAAGTTGAAATGTTAGGTATATTTTGGATTTACCGTTCTTTAATTGTACAAATAATTAATATTGAATTCAAAACTTAACCGTGCAAATGTGATTTAAAGTTGTATTTGATGTTCAGATTAGATTCATCCAGCGTATATGGCCTTGTTTCGACCCAATGTGTTTTTAACATCGTCTTTTCTCATGATATATGCTCCTATTCGGCTATGTTTCTCTTCCTAACTTTTTCACCATGGAGGCCTTTACGGTGGAATCCTTCGGCGTGAAATACCTAGAAAAGTCCATTCAAAGCGGGACGATTCTCTTTGTGTCCCCAACGGTCCCCTTTAAGAGCAACCGTGACTCTGTGGTCGTAGTCGCGCTTGGATTGCGAGGATTATTTGTTAAGATTATTTCGAGGGTCTGGTGAGAGGATCTTGCTATTTCGCCTCGTTTTTCCCTTTACTCTTGTTCATTTTGACTTTTCGCTTTCTTTAAATTGTTTTTCAATGAAAATTGAATGTACATCTGTTCGGGGAGAAGTTGGCAATTAGGCGAAATGAGCCTTTGACTCCGGTTTGTGTTTGGTTGTTTAGTGTTTGGTCAGCTGGACAAAGCATATGTATTGTTTTCTTGTGTTTTTTAACCAGTTAATTGCATTTGATGTTATTATACGTCAATCTGAAACTTTCTTTCGGTACGGTTGATGTTATGGAATTGATTGAATATCAATTTGAAATGATTTTATTGAATGTGAACTTGAATTTAGGTACTTGACAATTTAAGAATTCAGAAATTACAAATTTAGAAATTTAGGGATTTAAAAATTTAAGGGTTTGGAAACATTGAAATTTGTATACTTGAAAACTTGCAAGTTTGTAGACTTGAAAATATCAAAATTTCTAAATTGAAGACCTGAGAATTTGGGAATTTAAAAATTTGAATATTTTGAAATTTTGAAATGTATAAATTAAAATATTTACAAATTTAGGCTTTGTATGCTGGAATTTTGATGATTTGAAAATTTGATAATTAAAAAATGTAAGAATTTAAAGATAAGAAAATTTCGAAATTTATAAATTGTGAACTTTAAAATTTATAGATTTGGAATGTTGAAAGTTTTACAATTTGAAGATTGTAATAGTTCAAAACTCAAGAATTAAAAAGTTATAAAATAAAAAATTTGAAAACATGAAAATTGAAAAATAAAATATTTATGAATATATATAGACTTGAACATTTAAAGATTTTTACAACTTCGTAGTTTGAAAAATTTTATTTTAAAAAACTTTTTAACTAACTGCAGTCTATATACGTCAGTCTAAAATTATATTTCGATGCAGTTAACATTAAGAAATTGTTAATTATGTATCCAATAAAAATGTAATCGTTCCTTCTTTTGCTTTACTTTCATCGTAAAATTTACGATAGGAGCATCTGCCCTGTGTTCGACGTCTACACTCGTCATTACTTGCTTTTAATTACGCATCCTGTAGGGGATTTTTAAAACTAACTTCCGTAATTAAGAAGCTTGACCGCATTAGCGTAAATCGAAGCCAACTGTCATCTCAGTTTTTACTGGTAGTTATCGATATTGATACTATTGAAGCATTAACTATAATTTTACGAGAATCAGAACTATAATAACAAGAAAAGATTGTAAAATAATTATGTACTGATACGTATTGTATAAATATATTTATAATTTAGAATATTTATTAACACAAAGTATTTTACAAAGATAATTAGAACTGTCTTCACTATTTCCTAGAATTACTGAGGCAGCCATAAAGAGAAAAATGTATTTTTAGATTTTTATTATGTTACAATGAATTTAATCGAATTATTGAAATTTGTACGATCAAAATAATAATGAATATGACTACATAAATTTTCTTATTGATTTTAAACTGAATGTGCAATATTTAATTGCAAAAAAGAGGATCTTAATATTAATAGAATAATACATGCATCTTAAATCAAGTTGCATAAAAATAAGAAAAATAAGAATATATGATAATAAAAATAACGATATTAAAACAATATTATTGATTATCCTAATTAAATATACTGGAAACCATAGGAATATAAAACGAGAAAAAGATTAAGTGTATAAATGTACATAAATGTTTAAAAGATTAGACTAAATATATGAATATAATATTATAACAAAGATATCTTTTATTGAATCATTTTAAAAATATTTTATTTCAAATAAAATGCAAGTGTAATTGCTAATTTATATAATTTTGATACAATCATTTTGAATATTTTCTTAAGAGAAACTATAAATGTTATTTAAATCAGATAACTTCAGTCAGTTCTCAAAACTCCACTTCTCCACGTTCATCCACCTCGATATATGACCTTGCACCCGATTGTTGTTCATATATCTGAACATCCTCGTAAATGTTCAGAAAAAGTTTTGAACTTGCAACGTATCAAAGATATAGAAGTTCGTTTCACTTTAATGGCCGCCTATGCAGTCAAATGTCGTCAGAGCTGGCAATATTTTAAAAAAATTAATTTGAAAAAACTTTATGAAAACTCACGAAATAATCCAACGTGTGCAAACATACACATAAAACAAGCGAAAACAATTACGACACATTTAATATTTTCCTTTGTGTAATAATTATTAAAGCATCCGCCTACGTTCATCAATCATCACATGTTGTGTGAGCGGCCATTAAAGCGTTAGGGGATTTTCTAACCTGAAAGTTTGTTAAAAGGTAAAATTAGTCGTTCCAGTTATCCCACGGGTACACAAACCTATCACCTATCGGAATTCAATATTGAACGTATTTTAGAACCTTCGTAAACAAGGACAGGCTACATGAGTGCATACTTCCAAACATTCTTCGTCCTTGTTCAAATAAAATGTTTTACCCAAATGACTATCGCTTATCGACTCTCGCCCTCTTTCCGTTGGAACAGCACCGAAAACGCTTTTACAACTGCGCAGACCGATAAAACGGACCATCGTGTTCACGGATTATCGCGAGAGCAAACTCGCTGTAAGAGCATTAAAAGCATATTCGGAGAGTGGCGAGCATCCACGCCTCTAATTATTTCTTCACCAGTTATCAGTCGGTGCAGATCTTCTTAACGATTTCGGCCGAAGGCAATTCGCACCGCGAAAGCCAACCAATCTTTGTGGCGCGATCTCTTTTCCCCTAAGGAGAAGGCAAAACCACGGGAGATCCACGGGGACCATGGAAACGACGGTCGCTGGCGGTCTTGTCACGGTGAAAGTGACACGCCTTGTTTATACACCTGGACTCGGTGTATGAACAGTTCATAATAATGCCGGCTTCACACGGACGGCCCTCGTGCACGCTTCCACAACCGGACTATTTTTCTCATCTACCTGGATCAAGCGTTTGAAGGATGAACTCTGAACTTTGAACGATGAAATCTGACGAACTGGGAGAAAAAGGAGAGGAGGAAGCGTATGGTGAACGTATCGACGACATGATCTGAGGGCCCGGAACAGAGATTTTAGCGAGGAAAGTATAAAAGTACAAAAACAACAGCTCGGAGAATCATCTTGAACAGGCAAGGCGAGAGAAGTTCTTTACAGGCCGGTTGGTAGCACCGACAAGACAGCCGACATCCCCGCCCTTTTGCGGGCCAAATTTGTAACGTGCTCGGCAAACCGGAAAGGAGAGATCTTCTTCTTCTTTCATCTACTCTGTAAGATATGACACGACCAGTTAAGTGGTATGTAGACAGCAAAGAACACAGAGTTTACATTGATAAGCTTTCACGTTATACCTACCTGATAACGTGTAATGGATAAGACGGTAAATGTGATGCTATCCTTCTTTCCTTTATTTTTTTTATTCCTTTCATTTGCTCGGAATGGATATGATTAAAATTCTGTTGGAGTATATCGATGTGGCACTGTCATAAGTTGATAAATGGGAAAAGTGAATCGTGGAAGAAAGGTTTTACAGAATGTGTTTATATTTTCAGTACATATGCAGTGAAACTCGATTTCAGATTCATTCATTTGTTTGCAAGGTGTTTTTTTTTAATTTTACATATTTGCAAGAGACTCACTATGGATGCCCGTAACACATTTATTATCGTGTATGATAAAAAGTAAAGAAAATTTTATAAATCCCTATAAATTTTTATTACATTCCCTATTATTTCATATTTGTAATGTAATAAGATATACAAGTTTTATTTAAAACCTGCTTATTTATTTTTTGTTTTATTTATAAATAAATGTTAACGACATAAATCTAATATTTAAACTAATTAATTGGTACAGCAATCTTTCATTTTTACGAACTTAACAAAATTATTTATTTTATTAAGATAATTAGCCCTATATTAACCACAATTGGTAGGACTGATTGAAGTGGATTACGATATAAAAATTGCACCTGAACCGGTTAGTAATATGATCAGAAAAGCAGGTTACAATGGTCGTGTGGTCAGGAGAAACCTCTTATTAGTATAACTAATCACCGGAAGCATCTCCAGTTTGTCAAATCACACATCAGCCAGGATTAAAGTTTCCGGAATATTGTAACATCGAATAATGAATATAAATTTGCTATTTTTAATTTAAATGCGAGAATTAAAACCTGTAGGATACCGAAAATAAACATGGAATATCATTTGTATCCAAAAATAAAACAGATGATGTTCAATAAAGATAGAATGTGATAATTCGGATCAAAGTATTTACCTCGAAACTTTTTTAAAAAATTTGTAACTGTAGTACGAACAAATTAGTTCCTGAAGGATTCTTTTCAACTAAATAATTCAAGGTACAGAACAGTAAAAGAATGATTATTAGATTACAACGCTGAACAACTCTATATATCGCCACAATTTCTATAAATAGGTCCTGTAGAATATTTATGGAGATGGTATTCAAAGGCGATTGGAACCTTTTAAAATAAAGAGGATTTAATTTCTCAGGTATTGAAATGAATCAGTATTGAACCAGTCGCTATTAAAAAGTGAATCAATATACCGTAGAAGAGGATGCATAAGATTGGAACAAGAATACTGATCATTTATGAAAATAATATGCTTAATAAAAAGTATTTATGTGGAAACACTTTTGATCTAATTTTAATCATATTATACGAGATCTATGTATAATGTATAACTAGTTCAGTTTAATTAACATGATAAAAGTATAAATTACTTTTGACTGCTTCAACGATAAAAATTATAATCTAATCTGGAAGATTAACGTCTTAAAGTATTTTTTTTGATAAAAGTTATAATTCTAAGTAATCGTAATTATCTTCTATGTTAAATAATATTGTGTCAAGTAAATAATGAGATTTATTATAAATGTAATACTGTATTTATGTATAATTACAATAAATAATATAATTTACTTTCAAATTTACAGTATAATTTATTTTAAAATCAATATTAAAAAATAAACTGAAATACTATAATATACAAAATAGTGTTGAATATGAAACAAAAATTGAAATGATTACAAAGCGATAGCGATATATCGATAAAATATGCGATAACTGCGATTTGATGTTGCATGGAGTACTATAATATTTTCCAGAAAAGTGTTACAAAATAATAGACAGATTTTCAGGTACATTTAAGAGAGTCACTTACTGAAATCGTTAAAAGAAGTGCTCGTGTATTTAATCACGTCTAACGGCATAGCTGCATTATATGGAAACGAAGCACTTGCTTATTAAATTATAGGTTTGTGAGTCCCCTTGTACGAGGCTATGAAATCATCGTAAGCTTACTATGCTGGCATGCAAAATAAAATATCAAATTATTTTTTGCGATGTATTTAGGTTAAAATGTTACTCGCTACATTTAATATACTTCCCAATAGAATAATCATCGAAATTACGTTACAATTACGATTATGCAAATGAATTTGATTATTAACCAACAATGTTTCTCTTTTTTTATCGCAAAAGAGCTTCTATCAATTGAGAAATAGTTAAATTGCTTGTCATTTTGTAGATTAGGTTCTAATTTTTTCTTTTTTCTGTGTAAATAGAATCAATTTCTTTTCCATCCTGCATTATCTTATAATTTATTGTTAAATGTTACAACAATGATTGTAAAAGGTTTATAAAATTTTAGTAACTTGACTGAAGATGTTGCGTGCCATTTTTAGGTTAAGTACAATATTTCTTTTTCTGTGCAAAATAAATTAATTTCTTTTTGAATAAAGCAATTTCCAGAATGCACCTAACCATACAGGCGTGAAAAGAACGGCTTAACGTTTCTCTATAATAATGTTTGATCAGTATATCGATTCTTTGTGGTAACGTCAAGGCAATGCATGCGCTACATTCCCGAGAGAATTAGCTTCAATCTAAACGAGCCGTGGCTACAAACGCGGCCTAATCGCTACATGGATATTAGCTAATCCCGACCAATTAGATGTAATGATTGGATTAAGACGGGTCGCACGCATACTAAAATTGAATATTATATAATCCCTATCAGTACTACGGTTGTGTTTCTCACGTACATGTCACAAACGTGGACGCCATTAACTGTCGATTTCTATCAAGTACCATCGTGGCTGTGTGGGACTAAAAGAAAATTAGACTAACTATTCTTTGCGATAGGCATCGTAACTTTTCTTCTTTCAGTTTAACCTCTTACCCTACAACTACGTGCCACACACGTGACGCACATTGTAATTGGAATGTAATAAATAAGACTCGTATTTTCCCTGCAATTCAATTTTGCGTCCAATTCTAATTATAATCTGTATCATCAAAGGCTGAAGACAAAACGTGCCTAACATTTTAACATTCTTTTGTTGTCTTAACGTTGTAACAATAAGTAGCTGTTAATTTAATTAACTAAATAAATAATAAATAAAAAACAATAGATAATAAGTAATAATTGATAAGTCAGAAAATAAGGTTAAGAATTTGAAAATGTGGGGACAAAATTTGATACAAAAATTGGAGATCTACAAATTTGGAAATTTAGAGCCTAAAATTTAACGAATCAGAAATATAAAAATGAAAAAATTTGTAACTTTCCTGTGCTGTAAGTAGCACATACTACCTGGAAAGAATCAGTGGTGTACTTAACGTTACTTTATTCCAATTAATTAATTTTATAGTAACATTTGTCACTTCGATAATTAACAAGTCACGCCAATAAAAAGTAACATTGTTATAATTTTTACAGAATCATTCGTGCTCCAAAAACCTGAATTTGTTAGAATGTACAATTCATAGTAAAGTTTAACGACCTGATGTTCACCGAAGAGATACCAATACAATAGAAAACAATAACGGGTAGTAATTATAGGGTGTGTGGCCATCAGAATTTCACGTGTGCCAGTTGACAGCCAACGCATAGAGTTAACGCTTCCCTAACTAATTATGGTCGTAAAAATGCTTTCCTGTGACGGTGGTCCACATTGAATAAACATCACGCCAAGCAATTATCGTAATTAAATTTTATTGGAATACTGAAGATTCTGGAAATGTTTTCAACGACTAACGATACGGAACGATGGTATTCCATGATGCAAGATCATTTCCGGGAATTGAAGGACGATTCTTTAATCGTGACGTACCTTTTCGATAATTTTGTACCTTGGTTAAGCTTCTAATTCGACAAGCAAGATAAAGAAACTTTGGTGGGATGCCGTGAGACATCTGTGTTTGTAGTGGAACGTCTGTCCGTCAGACAGCCCACTTGGAATAGTACTGGGCAAACGACACTAAGGGTGTTATTATCGACTATTTACCATATCTTACGTTCTCAACGATAACGACAATCTTGAACGAGCATGACGAGAACGCGGCGGATGGCGGCTTTCAGTTGTTCAACGATCATTGCCACTAATATTATACACACTAAATTATCGAATAATCGAATTTCGTGATTTCTAGCGTTTTCACCCTATGTATTATGTAAAAGGCAGTGAAATATTATAAGAATCCGCGCTTCCATTTTCTTTGAAATATTTTAACCTTATTGTACAAGTATGAAGACACGCTGTTAAGGCTGTTTGTATTTATATTTTCTTTGAATTTATATTTTTACCCTTATACTACGTAAAAGGTAATGCAATGTAAAGGTACACTTGTATTTTTTATGAAGTAATATTTTACCCTTGTATATTACAAGTTTGAAGAAACAATATAAAAGGTGCTGTACTTGTATTTTTTCTGAAATAACATTTTAACCCTGTATGCTATGTACAAGTCTAAGGAAACAATATAAAAGGTTTCTGCACTTGTATTTTTTCTGAAATAACATTTTAACCCTGTATGTTATGTACAAGTCTGAAAAAACAATACAAAGGGTGTTTGCATTTACTTCCTTTTTCAATAATACTTTAACCTTGTATATTACGTGCAAGTCTAAAAAAGCAATAGAGGGTGCTTGAATTTGTATTTTTTTTAAATGATATTTTTCCCCGTATACAAAGTAAAAAGTGATGAAATATTATAATATTTAGATAAAAGGTAATGAGTTATGTAGTTTGTTCACATTAAACTGTCTATGAATGATTTTTATAGAGTTAGGAAAACACAATGTGACTGTTGCAATTTGATAAATAATTTTGTTGGACAAATTGGACAAATTAAACAAATAATTGGATAAATAATTGAGTGAATAATTGCATAAATATTTGTATAAGTAATTGGATAAATTGAATAAAGAATTGGATAAATAATTCCAGATATTAAATATACTAGAAAAAGGAATAACTTACCCAAAGGTAGCTATTGATTGCTGAATTTAATATAGTTATGGAATGTTTGTGTATTACTACATTAAGAGATGCAAAAGTCAAGGTTTTTTTTAACGAAAACATATATATTTGATAATGTATTTACATACTGTGTTTACAAATTGATATATAATAGAAGAAACGTCATTCGATATAAAGTATTCAAAAGTAATCGAATTCATATGTAAACTTTTACATGTTAAGGAGAATATTGACTTGTTATAAATAACCGTGATGGAATATCATTATCAGTGCAGTAAATTGCAGCGTTGCATATCAAAATTTCATAAAAACGTCAACACTGATAGGCAATGATATGATATAAATTCGCATGTGAATTCCATATAAGACAAAATTTTACTCCATATTTTTTATTAATTTTTTAATCTTAAATGTGGATTCATACTAGAAACTTATTTCCCAAAAATCTGTAATTATACTGGTAATTATACTTGATAAGAAAACAATCTTTAAAATAGTCAATAAAATAAAACTACAATATTTCAAAACCCGTGACTGTTAATGAAATAAGCAACAGAGACAAATGAGAACGTGGTCACAAACGTATAATTTACGATAATTCGATTTCCGAAAAGAGTTAAGCACTCGATTAATTCGTTCCAATTGCCATCCATCGATTTTCCGAAGAAAACGATATAAGAAGAAAAGAAGTGGGGTATCAGAATTTCCAACAAGTTGGAATTCTCCGAAATTGAGTCACTAACCGACAGGAAAAAGATCTATCCTTTCGTGGATGGTTTGTCGGCGGTCGAGCGACAAGCGTTCCCCAAACACAGAGGGACAAGGCCAACACCCTGGGGGTGGAAGGCAACAAGTGACCACAAGCTAGACACACATACACACACACACACACAAAGCCATCAACCTTGTTCCTGTTCTATTGCCCTCTCTGTCTCTTAGTTTCTGGATCGTGGTCGTCGACCAGCCGGTCGTTCATCTACGACAATCGATATATCGACCATCCGCGGAAAGGCAACGTTACGTTGTGCAACGCGTGAGGGTTATAAACGAGCGAGAGCAACGTGCGTTCGTACGTGTGTGAGCGCATGTCCACGAAGAAGGGAGAGGAACGCGTGGATCGGTATCTTACGTCGGTTGCGGTAGGCCACGGACATCCGTTCATCCGTCTTTCGTGCCCTTCAAAAGCCTACCAATACTGTACAGTCAACAGCAAGTATGCCTTCCTAGGGGAAATATGGCAACCAGATACGAAGACTCCCACTCGTTGATGTGTAGATTTATACAGATATAAGTATTTGTAATTGGGTTGAGAACTTGAGGGCTTAGGAATTTTAGGATGTAGAGATTTCGGGGGTTTGTAATTTGGGAATATAAGAATTTGGAGATCCTGGAATTTGGGAATTTTGGGGACTTGGGGACATTAATATCTAAGGACTTAGAGGTATAGAGAATTAAAGGCTTAGCAATTTGGGAGTATTGGGACCTCAGAGTCTAGAAATTTGGAGATCTTGGAATTTGGAAATTTAGCAATTTAGAAATGTTGGTACCTGGGGATATAGGAATTTAGAAATTTAACAATATGGAAATGTTGGGACTCGGGTTTCTAGGAATTTGAAATTCTTGTTTAGCTATAGTATTTAGGAGTTTAGAGATATGGGAATCTAAGGATTTGAGGACGTACAAATTTGGTAATTACGAGATTTCTAGATTTAGCAATTTGGAAATATTGAGACTCAGCGATATAGGAATTTGGAAATCTTGGGATTTAGGGACTTTGGTATTCAGGGATCTAGGAACCTGAGAACCTAGAAATATATTGAGAAGGTAGTTGAGAATCGTGGGATTTAGAAGTCTAACATTTGGCAATTTCAAAATTTTTTGTCAATGGTTACACATGTGTAAAATTTTCAATTTCTCAAATTTCTAGATTATTGAAACTTTATATTTTCAAATCTCCCAATTGCTAAAATTCTAAACATTTAAATTCCCAAATTTCTCCATGCTCAAATTCCTAAATCCTCAAATTTCGAGGTCTTCAAATCCATTTTCCCTGTTCTTCTATCATCAGTCCTAAACCTTCCCCAAATCCCGAGGTCCTTAAATCCCAATATCCTCAAATTCTTACATCTCAAACTTTTCATATCACCAAATTTCAAAACCCCTAAATCCCGAGGTCCCCAAATTCTTAAATCACCAAATATTTAGATTCCCACATCTATAAATCCCTAAATCCGTATCCCATTTACAAATTTTTAAATACCCAAAGATTCTTAAAAATGAAATGTGGAACATCTTGCTGTTTGTTGTTATATTTTCCCTAGGGGAGCTAGATTTGTTTTCCACTGTACTACCGTGTACAGTTTAGTCCATGCGGAAATCGTCTATTTTCTATCTGATCTATCAACAAGTGCAAACAAAGATATCGATGTTCTTCCGCTAGGGGAGAACAGTGTACAGACGAACCTAAGATATTTTTAAGGGGTTAATCTATGATATTTCTAAGATATTTTTAACAGGTCAAAAATAGTTAATGTTCGTAAACCTTCTATTAGAAAGCTATTACATTTGTCTTAATAAGAGTTTTTTTATTTGAAACAATATTGTTTTTCAACGTTACTATAATTCTTTAATGCAGAGGTTAGCCCATGTCCTGGAATTATTTCTTTTTAAATTAATGTGCAGCTTAATGTACAAAGAAAAACCAAGAAAAGTTACTTTTTATACTAGTTATCTCCTGTTTCTGCGAAATATGAAAATTTTGCAAAAGGATAACTGTTTAAAGTAAAAGCATCAATTTGAATTAAAAGAATAGTCATGTGTTGTATATAAAATGAAAAATATACATCAGAGAAACAAATTTTTTGATTAAATACTAGATGTTTATACGTAAAATAAGCACATAAAATTTGAGATTGTTTGGTGCAATAATTTTCGAAATATTTTGATCACTATCTTCGAAAATGTTGATCTGGGAATAATGCGTTTAAAGTTTCATAAACATTGTGCAGTGAATTAATCTTCCTTTCAAATTTACATAGATCCATCTATTGCAGACCTCTATAGAGTATCTTCTGGCGCAGATGTGGCTTCTAAAATGCCGATTTGATGTTTCCGGTGGAGCATTTTTCCTTCCCATTCTTATGCGCTCTGTTCCTTTGCATCTTCTTTTACCACGAATTGATAGGCATTAAATTTATCATACACTGAGAATGATTAAATTCAACACTATAAATTATAAAATGTACAGTGATGTTGAACCATCATTAAATCTACTGGCAGCGATATGAACCCAGTTCAATAATCGAGCAATTTGGACAAAATTTTTTGGACTAATTTTGTACAATTTTATAACCAAAAAAGTTGGTTATAATCTAAACTTCATTTTTTATGTATACTAACATAAAGACACATCAGCAGTACTTAAAGAATTACTCATAATAAAGTTTAACACTATTTTTACCAAGAGCTGTCAAAAGACACCTTTTGGTCGAAATAGGTATACACAAAATCATGGTAGAAATAGTGGTAAGAAGATGAGCATAGTTGCGGCGACATATTTGTACCTAGTAGATTGGAACGCTTCAAGTCCAATTTTCAATTAATTTCAGAAAATAATTTTAATTCTGTTTCATAAAATATTCGCCAAATCAACTTGAAGTTTTCAATGAGTCTTCCTCTGATGATATTCTTTCATATGATGTAGTTTTTGATAATTATAATTGCGTGAAGAAGGTGCACAGGCGGATTTAACCCTAAACGCTAAGACTATCGATCATGTGACCAGCTTACAAGTTTGTCATAAATTAAACAATTTGTTATTGTTAAGATGCTGTTCTCGAAATCTATGTTTTCATCGTGATAAAGAATTACTTTGGGTATTATTGTATTTTTATTTATTCTTAATATAAAATTAAGTGTGCATTGTACATCAGTAACGTTAACTACCGTAGATGGTAAAAGTTGCATAACAGCTATGGAGGATCTGACAGAACACTAATGCTCATTGCATCGTTATATAAATACAAATGCCGAATAAAGGTCAACTGTATTTTCTCTTGTTCCATAAATTAACAATAAACAGTTCCATGTACAATTGAACAATGGAAAATGAATTGAAAGAATTATATTTTATAATGATAAATTATTTTCGTAATTTGGTACTTTTATTTGAAAACGCACGTAACGATTGGTTTGCTTGAAAGTTAAGGATTGTTCTGTTTTAGTTAGGAATTAAGATTTTCGTGAGGAGAAAAAATACAATTATTCTTCGAACGATAGTAAGCTCACGTTTGGAAATAAACATCAATTGAAATCGAATGATTTGACAAATTGGGAGTTTAAGAATTTGAACATTTGGAAATTTGAATTTAGTAATATGAAAATTTAATAATTTAAAGACTAGGATTTGAAAACCAGGGAATTTAAGAATCTGAAAACTTAGGAAATTGGAAATTTGGTAAATTAGGGATTTTTGCAAAATTTGGAAACTTGAAAATTAGAAATCGAAGAATTTAGAGAGTGGCAAGCTTAATTTTTAGGAATTAAAAACTGAAAAGTTGGAAATTTGGAAATTTGAGAAATTAGAGAAATTTTGAAAAATTGGAAATTTTATAGATTTGGAAGTTAAAAAATTTAGAAATTTGAAAACTTAATAAAATTAAAAATTTAGAAGTTTGAAAACTTCAATATTTAAAAATTAAAAAATCTGAAAATTCGGAAACTTAGGAATTCAGAAATTTAGAAATTTAGGAATTCGAATTCAGAAGCAGCTCTTTACAGTACAACATTTTTAATATCACAATAAAATATTGTAATTAAATATTAGATCCAAAGAAGTCACACATGCGAATAAAGTAAAAAATATGTAAATCCAAAGAAGTCACACATGTGAATAAAGGAAGAAATGTGTAAATCCAAAGAAGTCACACATATGAATAAAGGAAAAAATGTGAATAAAAGAAACAGAATGTACATTACAGTTATAATTATAGATAGCTATTAAACACCATGATGGATCAGTGATCATGTGGGGCTACGCAGCAGCTGGAGAGTTAGAATTACAGTTACGTCCAAGGTTTTTAATGAATAGTTGGTATACAATGTTTCAAAGACGTTGCCACATATGCCGCAAACCTCATTAAAATTCCATAAACGGAATTCGCTAATTCTCTTCAGTTTTTGTTAAACTTAATATCATTGTTCGCATACTATAAGCCCGTGTTACATCCACGTGCAGCATAAATATTCAAGCTACCTACAGCATAAACATTACACGTTCCCAGCGTTAGTCAGCCGACGTACAACATAGTTACAATCTGAAAATAGCCCTACAGTTTACAAAACATGTCCAGTTGACAGTACACACAGAAGTGTAACACCAGAATAAAATATTCGTTTAAAAGTCCGTTTTGCCCCAGAAAATGATTGCAACTTAAACGAAAGTCACATCAGTATCACTCGATGTACCGATAACATCACCGCGTAAAAAGTCAACGAACTATATCAACCCGACAGCAAATATCGACAATCACGGTTAATTCCCGTTCACAACGGCTGTAATCGCGAGACACTAACGCGCAGAAGACAAAGGACTCGATGGAAATTCGTCGGAAGCTCATTAGCGACGTGACAGGAGGACGTCGGGCGGTGACCAAAGGAAAACACCAAACCACTGTTATTTCTTTCGGGTTTTACACGCCGGCGTCCCGACGTGGCAATGTTTTAACGTATTGATCCGTTGGGGTTTAGTTGAACCATAGTAAAAGTGGCGGGGGTAGTTGCCACGATAGAGAAAAGGAACGGCCAACGGGGGTGAAAAGTGGACGGTGGCACTTTCTCGCTCATAATCACCGCTCAGGCCACTTCAACCACCTTCGACACCGACGTTGGGCTTCCAAGCGCTGCGGTGCATTTCCACCGAGCGTGTGCTTGCGAGAAGCTTGTTTCTCTACTGTGCAGTGGGCGCTCGTGGCCCAAAATCAACTTGCGTAATTACAAAAAAAGAATACTTCAATTCAGTCGAAAACGATCAAGGCATGTATGTGTTTAACCCTTTCGGTATAATAAATTCTCAATATCTAATTATTCTGTATCATTCTGTATCAGTTTCTGTATCACTAATGCTTGAAATGCGTTTCTCGTTTTGTGCTGCCATATTAAGGTGTGAAAGATATAAATAAATTTTCTTGTATCAACAAACGTTTAACTCCAACTGCATATACACTTAGCTATAAGTCACGATGAGCTTCTCTGAGCGCATATGTATCCATAGTATTCAAAGGATTAAGAGACAAACGGTTCTCGTAAGGAATCTCGCGACCTTTGCAACACCGATTTCGTTCAAACTTTGTACAATCACAGAGTAATGCGAATGTAAGAATTTTGCCATACTATAGCACGCAACTCTCTAGAATGAGGGAGAAATTTATGTTTAAAGTTCGTCAAAAATGTTTCGTACACTAATGGGAAGGCGCTAAAACGCCTCGAGTTTGGAATCTGTGGAATTTATATACTCTTTTCACCTTTAATTCTCTTTGCTGCAAATAATTGAGAAACAAATATTTTTAAACTCGGACAGTCAAAAGTAAATGAAAGAAATAAAGGAAATTTATCATAATTACAAAAGCAATTGTTAAATAAATTTTTGTATCGTAAAAAAATAACCTAATTATTTAAAAATATTTGTATTATTAGAAACTTTTGAAATTTTAAATGACATTCACATATTTGCTATGAAGTATATGTCATTTATAAAAACTCATTTTAATATAATAAATCATTATACATTTTGCTCTAACAGTAAAACTAACAAACTTATTTCAGATTACAAAATTTGTTATGGTTTCCTTGCAACATAGGTTCATTGTTATCAAGACATAAATCAACATAAAATATTGTATTGTCTATATTAATTTGTGTTCTATTTATGTTGTTTTTCTACTTTATTTTTTCATTCTGAATTAAGTGTATTTTATACATTGGTAGATTTAATGTTAAAAACATGTCATTTTTAAAGTAATAGTAATTTAAATAAAATTTTAAATAAAACCAAATTAAGTCCACTATAAAAGATCTTTTATTTTTAAATTGTCTTTATGATGTCCCTAAAATAATTCTACTTAATAAGAAAATAATCGGTGTAAAATTTGAGCATCATCAGATAATATGGAAACATAACCTTGGGTCCTTAAAAATATAAATAATAATTAATTATTAACTTATAATAGCTCATATTTTCTAATTGAAATAAAACAAAAATGTAATTTTACATATGATTGTTGAGTTTATAAAATAGGAAATTGATAAATAATATATGAAAATTATTTCTACATTCGTAAAAAGGAGATTTAGAACCTTTAGTAAATTTTCCCCCCTTCGTGATGAAACGCGAGAGATTTTTACACATGTGCTCCTAGATTAGTACATACCATAAATTGTGGCACTTTTGATCCGACTATAACATTGACCTAAGGTTAGAATAATCATTTTGTATATTACATTTTGTATTTTACTGCTCTATAAATTGCTTAATTGGTACTTTCTGATTGCTACCACTTTTTCACTTTGTAGCAAAACAACAAAGACGCAAGTGATCATTTTCTGTCTTCGAGACAAAGTTACGTTCTTCACCGTTACTCAAGTAATAACAATCTTCCTGTAAAAGTATGTGCACATGAACTACTGGTTTATCGTATGGTCGACAAAATCGTCTCAAGGAAGGTGAACCCGCGTGGTACAAACAATCGTTGTTAACGAAAGGTTGATTAGTTAACGAACAACAGCTCCCGGAATAAGTAAACTAGCTCGTCCCGCGTTGTGTACGCAGTTAAGGCGAATCGATAGAGGTTATAGCGCGAGTGGTTGAAATAACGCTGCCCTATTGCAGCTGCCACCCTCCTTACGTATGCACACCCTTAAATAATTGCAGCTCATTCGCGCAAATTATGCCAGGGTTTCCGTGTCGACCAAAGTAAAATATAATAATATGGTTTGCTCGTCGAGCGTGTGCGTGAATGTTCTGCGTGTGTCTTTCGCCTCGTCTAACTATTTCATGTGGTCATTCGTGTATATCCATTGTTTTCCTTCGCCTTGTTTAAGTTTCCAAACACTCTTGTTAAGCACTGGGGTGGGCTAACAAACAAAGTTTTAAATGATGAAATTCTACTACTCGGAAATCGTTTTTAAGCGTTAGTAGTGAATTAGTCAAGAAATTGAAGTGTGGAAAATCCTTATAAATGTTTTTAAACATTTTGTTAATTTTTGGAATAAATTTATTTAGCAAACAATTCGTAAAATGTTAAAGCAATTTTTCATTGATTATAGTCAGTGTGACATTTCAGAGATTCTTAATAATAATTAAATAATAATCAATAATTAATACATATAAGTAATATTATTATATACAATACATAATTAATAATTAATATATATTCAAACTTATATTTGTAAACAATGAATCTTATTACTTATACAATTTATTTACATTTATTCAACTAACAAATATTTTTTTAATCTCTAAATAAACAAACCATTTATTATATAAATAATGATATAAACAAAACTGTATTTATATAATACCTGGAACTGTATATACCATATATAATATAATATCTTCTATTTATTGTAGTATGTTATCCTTCGTTATTGCTTACACATTAATAATAAAAGCATACTTTGTTTTGATTACAGAAGGGGCATCTACTTCTATGCTGGCGAATTTATTTGGTGAGTACACATCCCATTTATCTTATTCCATAAGTGTGTTATTACCTCGAAATTTATTATATTCTTATCTAATAACTAATAACGATAAAAAGATCAATTAAACTAAATATTACACGGATTGACTCAAACTTCACAGAGTAGAGTATATTACTGCTTTACAAAAATATGTAAATATAAACGAACTAACATGTGAGGCCTATATATTCGATTAGCGTTTGTCTGTTTATTTCATTAGGATGATTTATAACAAAAACTTACTGTTAAAAACTTTAAATAACACGAACAAAAACGGCGGCAGTACCTGTAATTTCTTATAAGACTCCATTTTGAATATATCTGTGTACTTGGATACCCGTGTCCTACAAACATTTAACCAAGCAATTTTTGAAATTATGAAATAATTATTCATAGGGGTAGCTTTTAGAAGTCGAAGGGATATTGTTTTTATACATAATTATCCGTGTGAGTGTGGATAATTGGTTTTGAAGTGCGTTGCATAACGTTTTTGAATTGGTCCGATAAAATTATAAATATCTCAATAATACTATATATATAATCATTTTCACACATACTGTTATATAGTATAATAGTGTAGTGATTATAATAGTGTAATAGGGTTTGAAACTTGCTAGTTATACACCATTGCATAACGTAGATTTAACCTTGAAATTATTTGCTTATTATAATATTATTGTTTCCAAATATGGACCACCTAAAGTTACTACTATAAATTAGCTCCATTGAATAATAAGTTAATTCTGAAACTGATTTTTCATCAACTTCGTCACAAATTCAACAC
Source organism: Megachile ligniseca (assembly GCA_945859555.1). Classification (NCBI taxonomy): domain Eukaryota; kingdom Metazoa; phylum Arthropoda; class Insecta; order Hymenoptera; family Megachilidae; genus Megachile; species Megachile ligniseca. Next base: position 8,283,248 of record OX243792.1, read on the forward strand.
ATGAAATCTATTACTTCATCACAATCTTCAGGGGGCTATGGATAATACAGGATATACTTAACTGTTAAATTAATTTTGTATACTTAATTCCTTGTTGCATGATTTATTTATCAGTTATGTCAGTCTAAACTGCATAATATTAGAACAAATTATTCACATTATAATATTACAAAAAATTAGGCGCCTTTTTCTTATATCAAACTTCATTAAAATCTATCTGTGAATTCCCTTATCGATAGAATTCGCTTAAACAAAAAAATGAAAAGAATCGTTAAGCGATCACCGGGCTAATTCCCCCAAAATGAGAAAAAGGGAGAACGAAGAGGCGGAATAGAATTTGTCGCTTTTCTACGGAAAGTCGAGCTTATCGAAGAAAATCGGAAAGTGAAGTTGTTAAAGGATTTTGTGCAATGATACTGAAACAAAAATTGTGTCGATGGTGTCGAGTATTTATTAGAAACTGAACTAGAACTTGCAAGCTCATAATAGTAGCAATAATACGTAGACAGACGTACAGATCCCCAGTCATATTGAGGTTATGTCACCAATATTATACAATATAGTAATTTTTCACAGTATTATCTGTATTACCAGTATTACCTTTATTATCTATATTACCAAAATTTACCACAGCTAAATATTGTAAGGTATTCAGCTAGAAATAATGACAACCTAAGGACATGCGCAAATTTCAAAACAAACATCTTTCCAACACCGATAATCACCCCCTTCCATCGAATATTAGGGAATTTCAATTATTTTTACTATAGATTGCTTGCAGATATTGTTATCAGTAACTAGTTTCATCTATTATTATCATTAACTTGTCCCACTCTCAAACTAAACTCATTTGGCGCATTGTACAGGGTGTAGTTTAATCCCTTGCACTATTTTGACGAGTCTGACTCGTGACGCTTCAACAGTGATAAATCTCACTCGAATTTTTAATACACTTCAATCTGGTGTTCAAGTCCAGTTATAATTTGCATTGTCAAGAATTGCTCAATACAGAACATCTGAACTTGTTTTGTCTGTTTTAATACTGTAGCTGTGATTAGCTAGTTCTGACTGATTTACAAATAAATCATAGGGCAAGGGGTTAAGCATCTTGAATATCTTATTTTTTGTGATAGAGAACGTCAGAGAAATATTTTGTTTCAAAGAACAAATATGATGGTTGAGACAATCAATTTTATTAACCCCTTCGCCTACAACATCGAGTCACGCACGTAACAGTTCAAATGTGACAAAACTAAATATTTGCATAAAGATCGAGTTTTGAGTATGACACCAATTGCATTTTGTATAAAGATCGTTAAATCCAAAATATACCTAACATTTCAACATTCTTTATTTAACGCAGTAATAATTAGGCCTGCCGAAAACTTTGTAGGCTAAGGGGTTAAAATCCATTTGTCAATTCCCTTAGAAAAAAAGAATCGAAATAATCGTTAAACGTGTCTCTCATCGAGCAAACTCTCCCGAAAAAAAATAAACAGAAAGAGGAGGGAGAGAATTTCTCGCTTTTCTACGAGGAGTCGAGCTTATCGGCGAAGAAAATCGGAACAACCCCAAGGTAAGCGGCGGTGTGAACGTAACCGTGTAACACACTCGAGGTGGTCGTCGGTGTACGCGTGCGATTACTTACTCTCCATCGGCGAATTAACGACGAATCACCGATGGGAAAACCGGTTGCCCGGCCGAACGGCACGCAGCTTAACGACTTCTCTCCTCGGCTTCAACGGGCATTCCAGCGGCACGAGTTTGCCTCGCGACACGAATTAATGGAAACACGCCGCGGCATGCCGTGTGCGCTGATAAAGCGGAACGCACGTCCTTCCTTACGTATTTCTCTATCCTTGCCCGATACGTTCCGCATCGCGTTTTGTCTCTGACCATTCCGCGTTTACGTAGATCTCACTCAGTTTTTGCTTCGCACGCCCAGTCATTGGGCACCAGGTTTCCTTTTTCTTCCCTTCCTGCTGAGCATCCGTTTCCTAACTGCCGTCCACGAAACTATTCGCGAACTGCAGTACTCTGCCACTCCATTATGCACACTTACAATTTTAAGCATTTGCTTCATTTCGAAATAACTGGCACACTGAAAAAGTTAGTTTGGTTAGTATTTTTGATTTTAACAAAACCAAATGTACATGGTATTGTGTTATGTTTATTGTTCATGGTTTCAAATGGTATGCGTATTAATTGTTTGAAGCTGTGAATAATAAATATAATAAAATATTGGAAACACGAATATTTCCAGTTAGGTAAATGAAATTTCACTAATTTCACATAAATTTCACAAGCAATAGACTTGTATGGAAATTTAACCATATACATAGAAGTGACGTGGCAGATAATGTGTTAAGTAAGGGAAATTTGATATTTATAAAAATAGGAACAATAATTTTTGAATGTTTAACAGAAGTAAATTTTTCTTTGACAAGATTTACCTAGTACTGAATTACCGGAATAAGAAAATGTATTTTTATATTAATTTTGATTTTTTGAGGTTGAAGTCTGACAAATCTCTTGTATTTAAATATCACGGTCACAAAATATTAATCTCGACGTGTAATGACATTGAAGTGAAAGGTTTTGATACATATAGAATATGTATCTAAAAATTGAAAAAGTCGTACAACAAGGAATTAATAACAGTAACGATATGAATAAAACAGTGAGGAAAGGAATTAAATTAGAAAGAGATATAACATGTAACAAAGTTTATTTTTTTATAGAAATAGTATAGCATGTCTTTTGTATGATTTCGTACTTATCATACAAACGTATCACTTCGTTATTTTAATTTTATTTAAAAAATAACATAAGAATAATAACGATATTTTGTGTTTAAGTTAAATAATCACTTTTCAAATATTTTATTTTAATAATACCACACGTGGTCACTAATAAATGAGTATTTTTATAATTATATTTTTCGAACAATTTTTAATAAAATCTTGGGTGAACAAATAATTGTAAGGATTAAGAAGTGATCCCATGTCACTGCTACCTTGATGTTCATTTTTACCCTTGATGTTCACATAGCAATGACATGGATACACGTACTAATGCATTAACAGATACACATATTAATAATATTAATACAGATATTAATACATTAATAGATACGTTAATGCATTCCCATACTAATAACAATAATACACATAACGTTAATGCATGCACATACAAGTAACATTACTACACATGTAAGTACGTTAATACACACACATGCGAATATCATTAATACTCATATTAATACAGTAATATATACACATATTAATAACATTAATACAACTCTATACAACATGGCTACGGTTGTGGTACAATATGTACAAGTGGACAATATATTCAAACATCACTATAATTGTATTACTTTAATAAAATTGAAAACTAAAGATTCGTTTATCGATACTCATATTATTACTTATTTTGTAGAAGCAAAAAATATAAATAAGCTTTAAAATTAAAGTTTGTCAAAATATTAATTGCACATAACAAAGTATACTATGTTACTTAATTTGTTGTATACTAATATCATTCGTTATCTAAATTGCGTAATGGAATGCGATGATTGTAATTTAAATGCATCGAAGAACGCACTTACAGTTCGTTGATAATCGAGTAATTTTTAGGGCAATAACTGCCGGCCACCTGGTGAAGTTTACTTTCTTCAAAAGGTTGCTGAATTTTGTCAGAGTTATTCTTAACCACGAAAAGTATTTTAATAAATGTAGCAATAATACGGGAGTATGTTAACGTGTAGCGAATAATCAGTTCTACTTTCCAAAGTTCTTATCGATAGAGATTAATATCAACATTTTTCTACTGGAAACTTGTTCCACTGCTTGTCAATGTATAAATTGATTCGATAGTTATCAATAAAAATCAACATACACTAATTGAGATCGTTAAATTGACTGAAATAATCCAGTGTAGAATTTATCGCCAACCTAATCTAATATCTTAAAATGTTGTACTATTTTAAATATCTACTTTTTCCAAGTCTCTTGCTGTATCCATTTGAATAATTCATTTTGAATAATTTCAATTTATCAATTGTATTTCATGCTCCATTAAAGGTATGTGATATTTCCTCAATTACAATTATTACAACCTTAACGTAATGTATTTTCAGTTACTTAGTAATGGTTTCTCATGAATCTTTTGTTTGATAGTCTTTTATACATATTTATTCAATTGCTTTACTAACCAACTATACAATTTATATTCATTAAATAAATAGATCTGAAAAATTTTATCAGTGTAACATAAAAGATTTTATTGAAATTTTGATGTTATTAAATGTAACAAATATACTTGAAAAAATACCTAGTACAATTTTCTATAGTACAAATTATTTTAAAAATTATTTAAACAGTTGCATCCCATTTTCAAAGATTATATTCCATGGAGCACAGCACAATTTATCTAAAATAAAAAAACCTAGTATTTTCTTATAAAATCTCAACCAGGAGAAAAATCGATAGAAATATAATTAATGAAAATTAATTAGGTGACTTAAAATAAGAAACCTGGGGATTGGTTTGAAAATTGTCATGATAAAGTTAATGATATCCAATATATTGTTATAATTAATTTCTAAAGTCGTATCTCTTAATTAAAGGAGCAAAACTAATGGCAACACAGATGCAAAAGAAATTGATTGCCAAACATGTAGTTGTGATTATTCTTGTTAATTATCTCATAGGGAAATGTGCATACTCAGAACACATACTGAATCGGTATGTACTGAACGGTACGTTTGTATTTCTCTGGTGTTGCTGATATAGTGCACAGCAACGCGTCTTAAATGAAGCGATTCCGTATTCAGCGCAATCGTAGAAGCTCGCTCGAACGCGAACAGGTTCTCGAGATTCTGAAAAAGGAAGAAAAGAAATGTCAGAAGGAAAGAAACCATGATGTGCGTACGCACGTACGTATTTCCTGTACGCCAAATTTCTTCCGTGTTTAGTAACAGTACTTCTGTTACGAAAAATGATTTAATTCACAGGAAGAAGATACAGATTTGCTTACAGTGAATTCAATTAAACGTTATCGACGTTCTCTTTAGATTTCATGGAAAAGCGTAATTATTCTCTGTTCTTCGGTAGGTGCAATTTTTAAATTCATGGAATAGTAATTTTTTATTAGAATCTAGTTATGGTACGTTGATGGTATTGTGAAAGAGTAGTGGACGTTTAGGAACGATTTTACGAAATCTGATATGCAAATTTAAAAATTTAAAAATTTTTATTTTTGACTTCCGGAATTTTCCAAATATCAAAATTTCCAAATTCCCAAATCTTCAAGTTTCTAAATTAGCAAACTTTTAAGTTTCGAAGTTTTTAAATTCTTTTTGTAAATTTTTGAATTTCTAAATTTTTATATTACTAAATTTCTAAATTCCCAAATTCTCAAATTCTCAAATTCTCAAATTCTCAAATTCTCAAATGCTCAATTTCTCAAATTTCAAAATTCTCAAAAACCTAACTTCCTCAAGTTCCAAAACCCTGAATTTTCAATTTCTCCCATTTAACAAATTTTCAATTTTTGAAATTTTTGAAATAACCAGACAAATTCTCAAATTTCTAACTTCCCAAATTTTCAAATTTTCAAATTCTCGAGTTTCCAAATATTTCATCTCCAATTCTGTACGTTTCTAACGTTATAAATTTGTAAAATTTGAACATTTGTAAATGTACAAGCTTATAAATTTAAAAATGAACCAGCCAAAACTAACAAGCATTGCAAATGGATCATAAAATTCCATGTTTTGTGACTAGAACCGTGTAAAATGGAACAGTGAAACTTGTACGTGTTAACTATTCATAAACATTAAAACTCTTTATTGTTTCCTGTCGAGTTATTCATTACACATGATCATGCACATGTAGTTACTGTAATCCATTGCGTTATTTACGTCTCAGTTCAATATCTAAAATTGGTTACTTCCAGTGATGCAATTCTTAACTTAAAACATCCAATGCATGCGAGATTGAAAGTAACACTTTAGAAAATTAATACAATTCTCAAATTTTCAAATTTACAAGTTTATCAATTTTTCAGATTTTCAAATTTACTGTTAATTAAGCGGGAATTAAAAAAACATTCGATACGAATTCCTCTTATTTTGAACAAATTTGTGGCGCCTCCTATAATTCTAATAAATTTTAACCAAACGTCAAAATCGCATAAACCATCGATTAAATTTTCTTTCATATCTCAAAATATCCTAACATTTGTCGTAAGATATATTCTATCGTTGAAAATCTCGATTACATCGATTAGTTATATGCCAACACTGACTAAAATGACTTGCTTTAACTCTCGCAAAATGACATGGTTTAAAATGCCCGATCCACTAAAATGAATGCTATTTTATGCTCATAAACCTATACGCCAAATCGTCGCAATAATTACAAAGCACTCCGAATCGTATGCAGTAGAATTTCTATGGATGAGTTATAATCGTGTTAAAGGTCAGGCCATACAAAGAACCATTAGACGTTAAAATGGTAAAATCGATCGGACAATGGTTGCAACATTATCACCGTCGCGATGTTTTCTGTTCTGAAAGCATAATCAAGCGTAATTTATCGTATTTCTTGACCCCATTCTGGATCGATATTCCATACTCGGCCGGGTTCCGTGCATCGGTGACAATGTAGCAAATTAGTTTGGTTCATTTTGCCTTTTACCACCTAACGACTTGAACGGCCTTTCCAATGGCACGAGTTTGTCTTGCAACGCGAATTAATGGAAACAAGCCGTTCGGTACGCCGTACGTGCTGATAAACCGGAACGTCCATTTCACGGGTTTCTTCGTCTCCTCTCGAACGCGTTCTGCTCGAATTAAACGATTTCGTGTTCGCGCGTGGCGAGAAAGAAGCGCACTAAAATACACGCGTAACGTCTCGCCTGGTTTCCCCTCTTTCTTTTTCACTTGTCGCTGTTGTTTTATTTGAAGTCGTAACCCGTGTGACCATCGGTAATCATAGTTTGTTCATTCTTTTTTATTGCGTCTCGCTCAGCGGATAAAAAGATAAGATTTTTTAATGTTCCCTCGATCGAAACGATGGAATGCGTATAGAAATGAAAATTTCTCGTCGAACGAATTTAATTAATCGGTCCCGCGAGTGGAACTCGGGTAGCCGGTAAATCATGGCGGACTTACGATGAGACAAGCCGGTGAAACGTGAGTTAAGATAAAGCTGACTGGCGTTTTCGCCTATCTGCCTCGACACATTCTTCGATAATCCATAGGACTTTATTCACACTTGAGAAACTACCGGTCGGTGTTCGTCGTTAAAAGACGTTATTAGGCAGAAAAACAACTCTCTCGCTTCCCTATGATTGCCATTTTTCAGGAATTTCCGCGCTAAAATGCGACTCGAACAGTGTACGCCCAGCATTTTACGTTGCCACAAACAAGCTAACGACTTCTCCCCGCTTGACTTTAATGGACATTCCACGCTGTGATTTTACTTCACGATTTGAATTAATGGAAACACTCCGGCATCCTATTTGCACTGATAAAGCAGAATGTCCTAGCCACGATCGTCCCTTTACTGCAAGTATGTATGGACTGTATTCCCCTCCTCTATCATTCAGTCGAGTACATTGCACGTGGTTGGATTAAGCAATTATGCGTTCCTGATTATTCCACCCAAAAACGAACGCATCGATCATGCGGAACCCTGTAATTTTTAGAACGAAACATGTAAGCCCTGCTTCAAGAATTCGCTACTCATTGTTTTTAGTGGTCAAATTCGGAACAAAGTTTTTTTCGAATCTTTCATGCGATCATAAATCGTATCATGTACGTACACTTTCGCGATTCGTGAAGAGTCTCCATGAATATTTATGGTACTCTCTTACGATTCTCGCTGTGCGATTTCAAAATGGCGACAGGTGAGCTTAACGCGTTATTTTATTAATATGTACAAGATTAACGTTTCTTTAACGAAACGTTAATGGGGAAATGCATTATTCAACACGTTAATTGTATTATATTGTAACATCATTGTATAAATTTATTTTAAATTAAACGAATGATAGGTTAGAATTAATCACTTTTTTTTTTCAAACTGAGGAAAATTTTACTGCTTTATTTCTACTTATTTTTTAATTATTAACATTCTCATTGTGTATTTTAAATCGAAATGATTAATAAAACAGTTATTGTTTAGTTTGGTTGATTCTTATATTGAATATTTGAAATTATTGTTAATCGAAAATCTGTTATCTTGTTAATTAAAGGTATAATCTTGTAATGAATTCTAATACAATTTTCGTAAATAAAATACATTTAACTTCAGTGCTTTGAGGTTTTGATCTACAAATCACTTTATTTGTTTTTAATGAAATAAATGGTCATGGATCTATTTACATTTAAAACGTTCGCTACAATAAAAAAAATAATTTTAGAAGATTAGGTGAATATAAAAGAAAGAAATTTCTTTAATAAATTTAGTGACACTGAAAAATTGTGTAACTAATAATTTGAAATCACAATCTGGAGTTAACCTCAAAAGTTAACCTAAAAGGTTGATTATTAATATCATCAGTAAATGATATTGTCCTGCAGTATAAAATACGACTAATTTAGTAACATATCACAATAAAGTAAAGGAAGTAAAAGATATTTCATTTTATTTTCATATTGTTTAAAGTTTTTGTAAGAATCTTTTTTCAAACAGTTTCAGAACATACAAAAAAACTAATAGTCACTAGAAAAAAGACAATTAATTGATTGATTCGTTCAAGTATTTATAATTTTAAGCTAACAGTTTTGAACATCTATATAGAGTAAAAGTACACAAAGAAACATGTTTTCAAACGCAATTAAGAAGATTCTGTACCATAGTATAAATTACATTTATTTTCCTGAAGGAATATAATTATAAGGAATATAAGAAACGAGGAAAAGAAGAAAATACCGTGTAAAAGCAAAACGTTTCTGCTAACCATTCTTGGTAATTTAGAAACTGCGTAGTTATTTTCCATTATCCCATTATTTCTTACTTAATTCCTCTTGTACTTCAGGAGAAATTATTCTCATATTTTATTCTTCATTTTTGCGCGTTAGTAGGGCCCGATAATAGTTTCTCGGAAAGTTAAAATAATGTTTACGTTACAAATATTATTCCATCAATCATGTAAGTCTTTTTATGTTAAATATTTACACAACATTGAATCTACCAAAATAACTAATCGTTTATGAATCAATCTGAGCGTATACAATATCGTTCTAAAGCTCGACACAGTTTCCATTCAACACAATTTTAATAACAAATGACACTGCCGTTAATCGCGAATTAAACCCGGAAAATAAATGATTCCGAACGTGAATTAACGACGAATAAATAACGTAACATCTGTACATGCACATGCAACATGAGCGACGAATAAAAGAAGGAAATGCGAAAGATTCAGGAGAGATGAAGAATACTGAAAACATATACTAAGCGATTATTTTACTGAGTCATTCTTTTAAATCGCTGCGTTTAATAATAAATTCGCAACCTGTACTAACTATGGCCACGTGCTTATTACTGAAATGATGTATCTGCGATTTCTTAACAAATAATTATCGATTAACGGTAGACGACTCTCATCAAGGAGTTCTCTACACACGTTGAAACTTGTCACAAAAGACACCTAAACTATAATAACAGTACCTTGAAAATGTTCGAACATCAGCTCGAAAATATAAATTCTATAGTTCGTAAATGTTATGAAGGAATACTTTTGTATAGAATAAAATTAATTTGAAAATTATGAATACAATGGTTTTTGATAAATATCGCTGAAAACTGTATCAATTCAGATCATTTATCTGCACTGTCCATTTTGAATAGAGCGTATTATATGCAAAATATTATCTTTTTAACTATGAATTATTTTCTGATTTCAGAATTAGTGGTGACAATATAAATATGACAGTAAATTATATTTAGTTAATATAATTTAATATAACACATAATTTAAAGTATTAATATGAATTAATATAAAATTAAATCAAATTTTGTTATTTATATTAAACTATATAAATTAATATTAAAATCATATAAATTATAATGTAATTAAATTAATATATTTTTAATACAATTTTATCACTAATATAAAGTATAATCTATGTGAAAAAAGTGTTTCTTACATAAAGACGTTTATTCAAATAGTTGTACGTGTACATCATCTTCAACAGTAAAAGTACAAACTATGTATTACTGTACAATACTTAGAGTGTATTTAAAAACATAAGAGCGAATAACCTTCCCACCTCATACATATATTTGAATTATTTATATACCATTATTATAGATGAAAGCGTAAAGAAAATTTATATCCGAAATTCGTTGTAATATTTATTTTATCACCGCATCGACTTTTACTAGCTTTTAACGATAGCTTGTCGAAGTGGTGTGACTAACAGCTGTTGCGCAAAACATAACAAATGTATATTACTTTTAAAACAAACGATGCTGGTTTTCATAATATCTTCTTTATACTTATACTCGTACGAAAAATATTTGCGTCATATTATGTACCCTTCCATACCATACAAGTTTCGTGTGCAATATTTTCCCATATTATTACATGTAACGGAAATATTCCAAACGGACAAAGTTATTGTCCTATCTTGCGCGCACAGTGTCTCACATAACTCGAACATCTTAAATACTTCACTGGTTTTTGATGATAGGAGAAGAAAAGAAAAAATCATTTGTTTAGGAAGGAGAACACAAAATATTGCGGAAGATCATATTCATCAAGATTTCGAGATTAAATCAAAGAATATCAAAGTGGACATTGCAGAAATAAATTTTTATCAATAAATCTACGTATTTTTTATTATAATTTTTTACATAAGGATCAATTGAATATCTTATGATTGTATGATCTTTATATAACCGTGGATGCAAAGAATTGAGAAATTTAATTTCAGAAATTTGAAAATTGAGAGATTAAGTAAATTGAACATTTGGAAATTTCAGGATCGAAAAATCGAGAATTTGGAGACTTGGTAGTAGGGAATTTAAACTTTTGAAAACTTAGGAATTTGGAGATTTGGACAATTTGAAAATTTGGTAAATATCCAAATTGGGGAATTTAATCTAATGGTAATTTGGGTATGTGGAAATTAGAAAATTTGGAAGTTTAGGAACGTTGAAAAGAGGTAATTTGAAAATTTGGAAATTTGGGGAATTCGAGAGTTTATAAATTCAAAAATATCAGAATTTGAGGATTTCGAAATCTGTAAATTAGGACATTGGAGGATTTGGATAATTCAGAAATTTTGAAAATTTGTTTAAAACCCAAAAGTGAAGAAATTTCGATATTTAAATTCTCAGGAATTTGAGAATTTGAAAATTTTGAAGTTTGTAAATTTCAGTATTTAAAAACTTGGTATCAGATTTTAACAATTTAAAAATTTCGATATTTGAACATTTGAAACTTAGAAATCCCACAATTTAGAAATATAGAAATATGAAAATGTAGAAATTAATTGATAAACTTATATTTGAAAGTTCCATTTAACGAAAACTACAAAATCACTCGTTTCTAATTATAATTAATATCAAGTGCAGCACGTAAAAATAAAAATAAAAATAACAGCGAAAAAAGTTAGATATCAATAAATTGTGTAGCATACATTCCATTATTATAATTTATATCTTCTATTATAATACCATTAGTCCTCTCTGAATCAACGAATTCAATTACATCACCATTGTTTAATAAAAATACTAATACAAATTATGATGAAATTCGAACGACAACCCATTATAAACGACGATGTTTCATTCTACGTCCCTACTGTTCGATATTTTTTTACATCCGCAAAAAAAGCTGTCATCCCGTCCTTTTGTCTCTTACCAATGAGCAACAACAATTCGAATCATAACAAAAGCGATATCGAGTCGACGCTAAATTACTTTCGTCGCAAATTAACGGCAGCTGGATAAGGTAACGAGGCAGAAGATGGAAGTGGACCGAGGACGAGGTAATCCCGCGGCCGGTATTGTTTCACCGACGGAAGTCACTCTTTTATTACCAGACATTTCCTGTTCCGTGCGAGAGTACACGGACATGCCTGTTTACACCGTGTACTTGTCACGCGGAACACAGATAGCTCATCTTTCTCCTTTTTTTATCCATCACCATGGATCCTTTGCTCCTTTTTTCGTCTTATTTCGTTCTCCTCTTAGCCAACACATATGTTCGCGACAGGAACATCTATGCATGCGATCGATCGCGTGACCAATTTACGTATCCACTAAATGGAGGGCCACCTCAATTTTTTCAACGAGTTTAATAAAAGACGACAAGGACGGATATAAAATAAAACCGACAAATGCGTAAGACTCGGGAAACTTGTTTGGTATTAAAACAAACTCGTTATAACGATAGACAATTAATTAACCGTTGCTGTTAATCAGATTAGTAATTAAGACGGAACAGCTGCGAAGGGGATTCTCCGCTTTCCTGGAATGCGTATGCGATACTGGAATTCTTGCCTGGCGTACAAAGAAGATGTTATCGGTACTATACATACTGAGAATAACTGACAACGAACGCGTAGAAGATTAAATCTGATTAAACACACATCATACTAACACTAAACAAATACCAAATTGCTATTATAATCAATTAGTGCTGGTATTTAGTCGTAACGATCTACAAATCTGAAAGGAAGGAAGAATGAAAGAACGCTTGGAATCCAATTTTTTCACTGATCTAAACGTACCCTGAATTCCAATAATTATATTCGTTGTAACGGGAGTTTGCGCATGGGTCAAATAATTACTTGAAATATAAAATTTACTGTTGAATTTGTTGACCAATCAATTGCAAATTGCATAGAAGATTATAAAACATATTAAATCCATTTAAAGCTTATTTATGACTGATTACGCACTGTTTTAGTATTTAAAATCAGTGTCGCTTCAAAGCTATTTCCAATGATTAGTCTAAACGCAAAAATGTATTATTGACCTTGGCACTGACCTTGACTATTAAATACATGCGCAGTCGATAATGACGAGAAATAAACGTGCGCAGTAAAGATCATACGAATGAGTACACAGAAGTAAAATGCAACGACCTTACTGCGCATAATTGTCGTTTATGGCTAGCTACTACGCACATGTTTGATATTTAACATCATTTAAGAAATCTCTTGGAATTATACAGCTTTTAGCAGGCCCTCTTATATGAAATTAATAGTATATCCAATCTAACACATAATATTGAACGATGTCTTAAAGAAAGTATGTAAATACATATTTCTTTGCCTGTATTCTTAAATAATGTAATTTAAAAGTAAATACAATTTAATATTTTGTGTACTGTCAATACTACCAATATTACATTTTTGAGAAGGTCGCTAAAACTTTACATACAAACGTTTCATTGCAATTTATTTAAAAATTTACTGATGTAAAGCTAGAAGAGAGTTATTTAATCTAACAAAAGAATAACATAAACTAATTTAAAGCCTTGTGATAAGTTACCACCAATATTTTTAAGTGTGTACTACCAATGTTTCGCTAAAAATATTAGAATTTAAAATATACTTCTGATGACGTTAATATTAATAACGATTTTATTTACATATATCGTTACTATGACAATGCTCATAAGTATCGCCATAGTGAAACATGAACGAAACTTTCACAAGTTTTGTAGCATTAATGGTACGCATAATTATTATGTACAATTTATTTAGAATTTAAAATCTATGTGCAATGATATTGACATTAAGAAATAATAGTATCTATTTAAGCACAATGTTATAGCAACACTTCGTGAGTGTCGCCATATTAGATGCGCACTCGACATGCGCAGTAATGTTCATATAGAAAAATATATCAAAATACAGTCTAATGACTTCACTGCGCACAATTATTACAGGTGATTAACGACTACGCATATGTTTCATATTTAAGATTATTTAAAAAATATTGGAATTTATAATCTATCAGCAATGGCGGTAGTATTAACGAGTAACAATATTTGTTTACGTACACTGTTGCCATGACAATACTTTATGAGTGTCACCATATTGTGACCTGGAAACTTTATTTGTTTTATAGTAATAAAGGTGCGCACTAGAGTACAGAAGGTAACAAAGCTGCGCAGTAATGTTGATACAAATAGATATTCTAAAATACACTATAATAACTTTACTGCGCATAACTATTGTAAGTCAATAATGACTGCGCATATATTTTATTATCAAGATCGTTTAAAATAATAATAGAACTTAAAATGGCGTTACCATTAAAGAGTAATGGTATTTGGCTACGTACACTATTACCAAACTCATCTCCGTGTTATAACACGTACTCTTATTTACTTATAGTATTAAAAATTGATAGTGATTTAATCATGACTGAATGAACGCACGGTTCCCTTAATAACCAAGAATGATCGTGACACAGAGTCAAATAGCACAGAAGAATCTCAATTTCTGTTCCGCGTACGCGTTTGGAGAACGCTTGAAATTCGGCGCAACGTTCTCTCGAAACTCTCGTTCCTCTTTCTTTTCTTTTCCATCCTCGCCCTTCCCTCGCATTCTTACTCTCTCCGTTGAAATACGGCCGGTCAGGTGTAACGTTATCAACCGGCCAAATTAATGTAACGAAAGGCCAGATTAATGCCGCGCCGTCGAACGAAGGAAGGCGACCGGCCGATGTGTTAGAATTAATTAACTCTGCCCGGCGTACATATAATTCAGAGGGTACACACGATTGATTAAAGCCGATTTCACGACCAATCAATCTATAACTCCTTAGCGGCCGTTCCACCAGCGGCCATAAATTTGCACCAGCTATTAAAGGAATCCGGCGTGCGCCTTATCGTTCATTTATAACTGTCCGCGGCCGTCTCATTAACCTCCCTTTTCTCGGAACAAGATCGCGAAAGTGGAGACAAGAGCCAAAGAAATCTCAAAATATCCGCGGCTAGCACATTGCAATGCGGGTGAGAGCCGGGGCTGCTGACAGGCTTCCGAAAACACAGGTACTGGGTCAGTTTACGTGCACATCGCTCGACACACTCGGCTACTCGTAAACAATGAACATGTGTAAACAATTGTCGGCTGGCTATGGCGGAATTAAGTCGTCTTTTGGCACCGGCAGGTATCCTCCCCTTCGTAACACGACGTGTTCTCGTCTTTATACATCCAAGAGTATAACCAGAGTAGATGTGCTTAAAAATGAGACTATACGTCTTCCCAAATTTGAAAACACATCTTACTATTGTAACATAAGCAATATTATTTTGTAATATAATCATTGAGCGTGGGCATTCATAAGCAAAGTACGATTTGTAATGAATCATGTTTGAAATACTTTTGATTTTGAACGGAAAATGACAATGGGCGTTTATGAGCACTCGGGTTTTGGAGAATGCTTACAGATTCGACACTATGTCAGAAATAAAATTTTACAATATCTACTCAGTGAAATTTTAGCGATTGAAATAGACACGAGAATTTAGCAAATCTGAACTACTTGGGATTTCTTACAATTAGTTTAATTCCAAATTCTGTTTATGATAAAGTTTATATCTAAATAACATCATTTTTGAATTATATGATGAAGATAATGTAGGAGTTCAAATTAATCGTAGATAAAAGTTAAAAATTATTCGTAATATCCATAATTTCCAGCTGTGGAAGCTAATATCATTTGTAGGAAATAGGGAAACGTTACTCATCGGGATCCGTAAATGGTTTCTGTCGTTCCCGTTAATTGATTATGTCTCAAATCAATTATCCATGGCGAATACACTCGAAGCAGCAGCGCAGGGATCGTGTCCCAGCTCGAGCACAGCATTCGAGCTGCTTTTCCGGGAAGACACATTATAAGTTTTTCCCTGGGGTTAATTTCGCCAGCGATAGCTAAATCCTTTCTCTTTGTTACTCCTTTTCCTTTTTGGGTTTCTTCCATTTTCGCTCTTTTATTCTTACGCTACCCTGTCCCTCTGCAACCCCCGTCGACCAAGCTCGAACTAAAAACGGCTAAGAGTTGGTAGGAGCGTCTCTATGGTTAATTAAACGCATAGATCACCCCCTCTCTTGCAATCTCCACCAACTCCTCCTTAGGTTCACCTCACGCCTGACTCCACCTTCACCCTCGTCTACCGTCTTCTCTTTTTCCAGCAACCCTGTAAATGCGCGCACACTTTTTCCGCGTTATAAGCGTACATGTGTGTCTTCTTTTACGTCGCCAGTGCCGTATACTCTTGAAAAAAATCTTGAAAACGTCTGTGTTGCTCCCTTTCTCGCTGTAACACAGGTTCTTACTCCGATTTCTCCGTATCGGGTAAATTCGAGAACTATTATCGCTGAAATTTCCATTCTGCTATCCTAAGCAGTAATTAAATTTTAGAATTCTTAAAAACATAAAATGATTTCAAATATTAACGTACATGAAATTTACGCATTTTGAATGTCATTTTTCATTATTTCATTAATATTTCATTAATATGGCTATATACAAGTACGTTAAAAATATGTAAAAAATATATAAAGAACATACATTGTATAATTTTACAAATAAAAAAAATGTACATTTATAATGTAATGTAAATTTGTTTAATGATCTGTCATCTTCGGTGCAAATGATCTTGCTGATCTAATCATAAACACTCTTTCAAGTTTTATTTATAATTTATAAACCAACTTTCCAGCTTGTGAAATTAATTACAAACTTCCAAATTTAATTATTAATTAGAAGCTTCCAATTTTATTTACAACTTGTTTCATAGTTTGCAAATAAACTTTCATGTACTTAACAAAATTATTTGTAGTAATTTGTAATAATGGTTTATATTAAAAATAATTTTGTTAAATAGCGAGTGGAGAGTTTATTCAGTAGACAGTGTTGAATTTCATAAATAAAAATTTACTAATTTTATTGAAATATTAATGTGAGTAAGTATTTAATTTTTAACTTAATTTCTCGTCATTGTAACAGACAATATGTTGTGAAAGTTAAATAAATTATTTAAAATAATTTATACAATAAATTATAAAGTTCTGAAATAATATAACGCGTCACGGTCCTGTACATTTCATTTTCGGCAATATAGAAAATGTTTCGGTATCGTACAGCTTTTAGCCTCTTCAAAAATGTAAGGTTGTATTCAAACCTAACACGAACACTGAGAGTCTGTGGAAACCTTTTAAAGAAAGTGTATAAATACAAATTCTTTTGACTATGCTCCCGAAAGTATAAAACACTTTATAGTAAGAAAAAAATTCAATAAAATTTCATAATTAAATTTTAAGTACTATTTACTTCATATTTTGAATTGAGCTTTGTGCAAATCTACTATGAACAAGACCACATTTCTTATCATAATATTACCAAAAAATTTATTTCTTGTATTTTTAAAGTTTGTGCATTTCACAACTAGAAACCGTAACAAATCGAATCTTAAAAATCGGACATACTCCACTTTCATTATTCTTTACTCTAAGTTACACTGTGGACGTCGCTATTTATACAAAAATCTAATTCGATTTTGTAGAGTTAAATTACCAAGCTCACATATTTAAGGAAATCGTCGAAAAGCTGTGCACTACAATTCCTCGCGAGTTTTGCCATGGACCATTAATCTAAACCCATTTTTACAAAAGTTTCGAGAAAAAGGTCATGCACTTAGAATTTTTTCCCGCACGCCCACATGACGTAAACGAAAGAGACGACGAGAGCAAGCCCCTGTAACGCATACCGGTTTCTCAGGAAGGCGTAACCTCTGTCTGAAACTACCGTCCACGCTCATTATCGTTTACACGGATAAACCCGTCGTCGATTCCTCTCCTGTTCATCGCGATCGATCGTTCAACCCATTTGCCGCGAAACAACACGCTGCACACTCGCAGACACATCTTTGGCGCTTCTAATCTGATAACTTTCATGCATAGACCAATGGTTGGAGCATCCATAGACCGACAGATGTTTCCGGTACGTTATTCGTACTCGGATCGCGAATTTATTTTAGGGAGAAACGAAAGGTTCTATGTCATCGGTGGACCGACACCTATTTTAACCTGGTATAGCGTTAATACCAGCCGGTATCGCGTGTAGCGAAATATGGTATCAATCGAGGACATCTATGCAAAAATGGACTGGCCTCTGTTCCGATTTTTATTATTATTTTTTCTCATATTTTTAATTTGCTCTTATTTTTAACGAACGACAGATTTGGCGTGACTCGTAACCAGCTATAAATATAGTGTGTTTTTCTTTGTGGATGGCGTGCTTTCGATAGTGCCCTATTCCTACAGTGTTATAAGATGTAAATTAATAACTGGTGGTAATGGACGGGTTAACAGTCTAACTTGTACTTTGAATCCGTAATTAGATTAAATTATTCTAGTGTATCCAGGCATGTATACACTTGTGAGACAATTTATGTTTATGAACCACATGTTTTCTATCGTTAATTCTTTTTTATATATCAACTTTTCTGCTTCGTACGCAGAATTTAAAACATCGGAAACAGTTGGAGAGATGCAGACATACACTATTGTATGTATTATGTAAAAGTATTGATTTCCACCTTCCTTCATCTAATTGAATACCAGAAAAGAATATTTATTATCTTACAAATCTAACCCCTTTTAAATTTTAAATTCCGCTTTCAACATGTTTAAATCAAGCATGACAAATTAACTCGATGTTCAATTATTCAGCTGTCAATACATATCTACATTTTCAACAAAATCTTTCAATATTTATGTTTTGATGTTTATTAGAAAGAAAAGGGATTGTATTTACATTTATCATGAACAAGATCATGCTACAGAGGTGCAAGAGAAATAACTTCCAGATGAGTTACCCTGTTAGAACGTTGAAATTAAAATACAGGAAGATTATGATGGATTATAGAATGATTTTACAAATGGATCTATCTGTGGTTTAACACTAGATTTTCGGAACTCGTAGAAATGACGGATCTCAGATTTCTTATTCTCAATTTCAAAGAATATTAAGAAGCTATTGTGAAGATAACCTTCATTGAGATATATCATAGTATAAGTTAGTTTACGTATTATTTTATGTATTATCATTATTAATTTATTTTT
Organism: Megachile ligniseca; assembly: GCA_945859555.1. Lineage (NCBI taxonomy): Eukaryota > Metazoa > Arthropoda > Insecta > Hymenoptera > Megachilidae > Megachile > Megachile ligniseca. Next base: position 8,302,359 of record OX243792.1, read on the forward strand.
ACAGTTTCAAGCTAGATATCAGAAAATTGGTAATAAACAACATCGATGTAAATAACGCAGCCGATAGATGCATCCATAAAATCGAAAGAAAGAAGGCGTAAAGTGTTTATAGTTAACGGAATATTATTAAAAATAAAATATGTCATTCCTCGTAAACAAGATCAACTTATGTGATATGACTTCCCGTTGATCAGCAAATCGTCGAAATTAAAATTTGAAAAATTTATAATGAGATGATTTTTACAAATGGATCTTTTACGAGTGAATGTTAAACGTATAATTTGGTAATAAGGAATATCAGATCGATGTAAATAATGGAGCCGATAGATACGTCCCTGAAGTCGAAAGAAAGAGGTTGAGAAGAAAGGGGAGAGGAAGGAGGAGAGGGAGTAGATGGGTGGCTAGCGGAGCAGAGGATATTCTTATGAATCGATGAAAGAACCGCGAGCATGCGCGCCTGAATCTTAATAACTCATGCGATACCACCCCTTCCTTCTGTTATCCAAGCCCTCTGCCGCCGTTATCAACCCCCGGCATCCCCGTATTCCAGCCCGACAGCAGATATGCCGTTATAATATACGCGTAGCAAGGCCGAGGTAGACACGAGAGTTGGACATTCCGGGCGTAGTTTCGCGAATATCTTGAAGGTATTCGTTGAGAAGCGGCCGAAAACACTCGTGTCGCTCGCGCCTTCCGCATTTTTCCCTGTCACCGAACCAGGAAATTCTCATCTACTTCTCTGTGGACCTTTCCTTCACGCTCGGGGCCCAGGTATAGTGCCTCACGCACCTTCATCGTGCTTCGCAATTTATACTTCCTTTTTACGATCATACGCGTGGTTTTAACGCGACCTATTTCGCGCGGATTTACTGCCTGAAAAGCGCACTGTTCCATTCTTATTTTTCACTTCCTGCGCCCGAGAACGCTGCCATGGTTTCTCTACTAATTATGTGTACGCGAGCGCTGGATTTACTAGGGAAAATGATGACCAGAGGGAAAGAAACACTGTCACACCTTCGTTTTGCAGATCTAAGGAATTACAAATTTTGATATTTAAACATGGTCGATGTACCAACATTTTTATTTGCAATTTTACTAATTTTCAAAATCGAACTTTTCAATGTGCATATGTAAATGTTTGTAAATTTAGGGATTTGGAAATTTGTGAATTTGGGGATTTGAGGATTTGAAAATTTGGGGTTTTGGGAATTTGAGGATTTGAAAATTTGGGACTTTGGGAATTGGAGAATCTGAAAATTTCTGGATTTGGAAATTTGTGAATTTGGGGATTTGTGGATTTTTAAATTTGGGGTTTTGGGAATTGGAGGATTTGACAATTTGTGGATTTGGGAATTTGAGGATTTGAAAATTTATGGATTTGGGAATTTAAGGATTTGAATGTTTGTGAATTTGGGAATTCCAGAATTTGAAAATTCGTGAACCTAGAATTTGAAAATTTAGAAATTTGAAAACTTGGAGATTTGGACATTTAAAATTTATAAATCTGAGAATTTGGGGATTTAGAATTGAGAAAGATAGGAAAACTAGGGAATTTACGAATGTGAAGAAATTTGGAAATTTTGAGATTTGTAGAAATTTCAGAAATTTGTTACGAATTTAGAAATTTTTAAATTTAGGAATTTAAAAGTTAGGGAATTTTGAGATATAGGGACATATTTTTTTGGAAAGTTAAAAATATGTTAATTTGAGAAATTTAAAAGTTAGAAAATTAGAAAGTTTAGGGATTTTAAAATCTGAATTAAATGATAAAATGCTGCTCTTCTTATACTTGTACTTATTTAAACCGAAGCTTACTTTGCTTTCGATTTCAAATTACTAAGAAACAGTGAAAATTATGAAAGTTCTTTTCAATATTTATACAAATAACTAAAAGTTCTTTCATGCTGTTCTTTTGTTTTCTGAATTTACTCGCGTACCGTATTATATCGCAATATAAAACAGATTTAGATGTGCAGTTTTTCACTTACTAATATAAAAACAATGGTTCTTGCTTGTACTTTTTACTGATGTAGACCTGAAAGTGAGTTGTTACAAATGAACACGTGAAAGTGGCTTGTTTTTGTATAATGTCTACATCTTGTTTTTCAGTAATGCTCTAAGTTATAATACTTCAAACCCATATTATCTAAAATTTCCATTTTTTAATTATTTCATTGTCGCAGCAAATGAGCAAAATAATTATAAAAATATTAACATCTTCATATCATTTAATAAAAAATGAAAACAAATTAATAACATTGGGCAGTAATAATTAAGGAATAGGACATTCCATAATAATTGTTTAATTACAAATCTGAATTTTCCGATTGTAATTAATTAAAAATTTTCACAAATATAAATTCTTATTATTCTGAAAGAAATTTTACCCTTTCGGAATTTAGTTAGAACTTTATATATTGATTTTAAACCGCAACCTTAATCCTCTGACGCAGAAAGTCCAAAATAAGCATATAATAAAATCTATGAATATAAAATGAATCGCTAATAAACAATTAGTTACTTCGTATGTGTGTTGATATTGAATTTTCTAGTATCTCAAAATGAAGAAACAAGGCAGAAACTCGCAAGCGATCACGGTGTGAAATTATAAAGGCTGTGCGACAGCGTACAATTGTAGCCATCGCGAGGAGCCATTACCGATCGTAAGAGGACGTCGTGACAGTGAAACGAAGCAAACCGGAACGAAGCTGGGCGCGCACAGGTCGAAAGAAAAATCGTTAGCGCGTCGATAAAATAAAATGGAAATAACACGTCGCGTTAAGGGGTCTCCCCGGGTGCGCGCGTCGAACACCTCAGTCCCGTATGTTTGTTGGGTGTTGGGGGCGAGGGGCACGGGAAGAGCACGCGAACAAATTAGCCCTCTATCTGAAACAACTTCTTGGAATAGCCGTTACTCACGACCCGAAGATCGGGGCCCGTATAGCCTGAGCGAAACGGCCGCGTCCGTAGAACGAGGAGAATGGACCGGACAAGAGGAAGAGGAGCGTTTGGTGAAAGAGGATGGGGCGGGGGTGGGGGTCCAGGGCGAAGCAGAAGAAGCAGGCGAGAAAGAAGAAGACAAAATAAAATGCTGGACGAGGCATTTCGAATTTCCAGCTCGAATCCAAGCAGAAGGTGCAAGGCTGGAGAGAGAGCAGACTCTCGTGGACCTGCTCAATCCAGGGATAAACGAGTCGTTCGAACAGTGTTGAACAGGAGTGAATATTTATACGTGGCCTCTTCCTTCGCACCTTTTTCGCCGTGCTTGTTCTCGACCAGCCCCTCCCGCCTTCTCTTGTTCCGTCGTTCGCCACCCGTTTCCACCTTTAGAGTCCCATGCGGTATCTTCTTGATTACCCAGTCCTAATTAATTCTTCAGGCTTCATCTTTATTTTTCCCCTCTCCGAGCTCGTCGTCGACATCGCGCCTGGACAGACCGATCGTTCCTCCGAGAGGAGCAGGAGAGAACGAATGGTCGTGGACCGGCAGAAGGACTCGGCCCGCAGGATAGGAATGGTCATCGACTTCGTCAGGAACGTCTAAACGACCTGTCGTTCTGTTGGTGCTGTGAAAATAATCCTATACGCGATAAAACTGAGTGAATGATTGCTTAGGCTATTCGACGCCGCGATGCCGTTTATTCCTACCAATTATTTCGTTTCTACTTAACACGAACTTTTGTTCAAATTTCGTTGTCATCAACGTGGTTTTTATATAAATTATGATTTTTAATTATTATGGATTATTTTTAATTTATTTATATTATCATTATTAATTTTAATTGAAATACACATTAATATTATTATTTTTAATTAAGATAAATTATATTACCTTTTTTACAGCATGTTATTTCATACATATTTTTACTAAATTATTAAAAGAAATTATGCAAGTACTTTGGAAATGAAAGGAAATGAAATACCAAGTCAGTTTTTACAGAAGTTCAGTTTAATTTTATTCTATGCTACAATTTCAAGTTCAAATTGATTATAAACAATTGCATCTATTTTCATAATTCCTGGAACCTACTTTACTGCACAAGAAATACTTTAATCTCTGTAATTTAAAATAGAAAACAAATTGAAGAGTACTTTAATTTATAGACAATTTTATTATTTATTTTGCTAATTTATTAATTTCATTGTGTGCATTCTTTATTGTTAAATAGTGTATATTTTTTTTAGTTTAAAATATAAAACGTGTATTTAAACATTTAGTTTAAAAATGATTTATAATGAAATAACATGAAATAATGCATCAATTTTTATAATTGTACGAAGGAAAATATTTAATACGATGACCGCGTAAAACGTGAATTCACGAATGTGGGTCTAATACACTCTGGCTTTAGAGTCCAAATATATCTCTAACTTTTCCTTTTCCCTGCTGAGAAAGAAGGTAGGTCAAGGCTGTGTCTTCAAGTTCGACGATGAGGTCGAATCGGTGCTACATATAAAATACACAGACAGCCCGAGAAGAAAATCGAACATACACGTGTTCGACCACATTTCTTTCCCATTGGGACCACACATAATGTTTTTCTTACGGTTTTGTACTTTCTGATAAAAGTATGTACCCCTCGCAATATTCTATAATTTTACAGTTGTTTTATATTTATTTAAATTATTTTAATTTCTTGAAAATTTCGTTTATTTTTATTTAAGTTAAACGTTATTTGTTGTATATCGAGTAATGTATGTTACGTTTATTGTGTTTTATATTTACATTCAATCATTCGTTACAGTCTTTTCTTAATACTATAAATTATTATTAATTAATTATCATTTATAAATTAATTTACTATCAAATTTTCCTATTTTGTTATTACAAATTTTTAATAAAATTAAAATTGTGACTCATTAAGATCGACAATATTTTTTCTTTGTTATAATTACATTGTCGTACTTTCTTAAAATATTTTGAGTACAATATTTTTTTTTTTCAACAGATCTGTTTAATAGGAAATAAGCATCTTTTTAATTAATTCTATAATATTACACATGTGATGTATAAACATAGTGAAACAGACAATAGTGGAATTATTGGTAGAAAAATAATAACCTGAAAAAAATTCATTGAACTAGTAAGTATTAAAGTGGCTCTTTGCAAACAGTGAAAATACTTCCCAGTGCAAAGGGTTATTTTCCCTTAATCAAAAAGCATTAATGTTATTAATAATACTTAAGAAAAATAATTACATAAACGATCTATTGAAAACCGTGCACGTGTCAGATCTAAGAGTATGAATAATAAATTAAGAGATCCTTGAAACGTAAAATTAAACAAGATCAATTCGAGCATCGTCTATTTAATTCGTAGGATGCATTCGTAATATCTAAATGATGATTGAATGCTTCCATTGAAAGTACTTCCTTTGCTCAAAGGAAAAATAACGGGTGTAATAATATCGATGATATTATCTCGTTGATGAGCGTGGTAACGAGATACATAGCCGTATTCATAAGGTGGGATGCGCGTATCATTTTTAAACGCCGGAAATGAGTTATTAGTGGTTACGTCGTGCGCACTCAATTGTCTTGATTTGGAAACCTCTAATCTGACCCCCATCCCCTTTCCAGTACAAATTTAAGCCTTCGTGTTTCCGTGTCTATCGCTACTATTTCAAACGACCCTTTCTCACCGGAATCAATTCTTCCTGTCGAAATATTACTCATGACACTATTTATATGATTCGATTTATCGATGAAACATTCAAATAAGAAACATATGGGTGTGCTAAGGAAGTACATGCATTGAAACAAGGTAAATGTCTTAGTGCTCGAACTCCTTGTGATTAACAATTAAGTGGGAATACCCTTAAACATAATACTTCTTATTTTCAACATCTAACCCTTCACACTTCATGAGAGTTACATACCTGGCACTGGGATGTTTAGGACCCCTGCCGCTGAAAATGTTTCTTACAGATAAGCTACTCCTTTTAACTTGAAAAAAATTACAAATAATCTTTGAAAGTTCTTTTAGCATATTTCACAGTTAATTTCAGTTTGAACATTGAATATAAAAAAAAATTAGAAACACAAGAATTGAAAAAATGACGAAAACATTTTCATTCCACAAAATATTGCCATCTTGTTATTTTTGAATGGTGAAAATAATTAAATTAATACATGTTTAATATTTGGGATGGTACTAATTAATGACTAAGATATAAAATTTAATTTCTGAATGAACGATTTTAATTAATTTTAAACTTTTTCTTTTACAAATGCAGACTCTTATTATTTTATCTGCAAGTAGATATTCTATCCTATCGTGTAAACGTATTTAGTTATAGTTTTAAGAAATTGCAATTATCTTAATTGCTTCCTGAATCGTTTGACCACTGAATTTTCCTGAACAATCGAAAGTTACTTCCTGAACAATACAAAAATTACCATCAAATTGAAGGTTAACTATGAATTATTTCTGTTACAGAATGTCGCGAAGCCAGAGCCAGGCCACGAGCAACGAAACAGTGCAAAGCGAGTAAGATCATTTTTACTAATCTATATTTCGATCTGCTATATAATGTAAAAGCATTCAGATTATGTGTGCTTTTGTGTTCATCGTAAAAATCTCAACAGTACATAAAATTAATTTATAAGGGTAAAACAAAAGTTTTCATATTTCTAACAGTAGGTTTTCAAGTACATTCGCAACCATCACATTTACAGTGAAAATTATAAATAGTAATTTTCAATATAATTTCTGACGTTAATATAATTATCAATGGATGTAAGGGTCATTTGAGTTAATAGTCTGTTCCCATACTTATGGTAACATTTTAATTACTTTGTAGTAGGCATAGGGCGATTTTGAGGTGAAATATGAAAAAGTACTACGCATTTAGTTGCCAATAGGAACATTTTCAGAAAATTATAGGAATACCACTGTATTATTTCTATAGGGAAAACTTTGAACGGGATTAGCTGCTATCTTTTATAATATACAGCTATACATTTATGAACATGTCTTGCAAATTAGATGATTGCGAAATTTTTTAATTTCTAAATTTTCAAGTTCCAAATTCCGAATTCTCAAATTCAAAAATTTCCAAACTTCTATATTTTCAAATACATAAATTTCTGAATTAAAAGATATTCAACGTCCTAATTTTTCCAGATACTTACATTTTGAAATCACATTTCCAAATCCTCAAATTTCTCAAAATCTAAAATTTCCAAATCCTCAATTTCTCAAATTTTTAAAGGCTTAAATTTCGAAATTTTAGCTTCCACTTTCACCTTTCTAAATTCCCTAATTTCTAAAATTCCAGTTTAAAAATTTCCTAATTTCTGAATTAATGGACCTGATAATTTAATGATTTTTAAATATTTAAATGTCATAATTTGAAATTTATAAACTTTAGAATTGAAAATTTTATGATTTGAAAATTCATTAATTTAAAGTTTTGCAAATTTGCGATCTTGAGAATTTTTTAATTTGAACATTTGTAATTTTTTAGTTAAAAAATTTCTGTATTTACAGTACATATCTTGTACTAACAATAAGATTTGTACACCTGTTAATATACCAATTAATCAGTATCATAATACTAATCCAGAGTATCACTCTAATACTGGAATTCAAATACAGATCTCGTGTTTCATTAAAATTCCATGTTCTCATTTTTATACATACCGTCTGATCATAAATAAATAATTATCTCTGATCCGACTTATCAGAGATAATGATCTATAGAAAAATTAGATTAACTCATAAAATGACCAATAACTTTCATAGTAAGTGTGATTAAAAACTATCAAATGCAATCTAAGAATTTTGAAGTGATATCCTTGTATTGTTATTATTATTCCTGCAAACAAGTTATTTGCTACAAATTTATTCGAAATTATTAAAAAAATATATTTAAGCAAGTAGTTTTACGGAAGGCTGCGAAATCAAAGGGAATACAATATCGAACCAATTTCTATCACAAATGTAGTTTAACTTTATTCTACACTTCTCAAAAATTAATTATATACAATTACATCCATCTTCAACCGTAACTTCATTTGAAACCTACCCATTGTACAAAAAATATTTTAATCAGTTTAGTTTAAAATAGTAAACAAATTAAAGAGTACTTCAATATATACATAATTGTGTAATTTAATTTAATTTATAATACACTTTATTATCAAAAGGTACTTTAACTCATTCAGTATAAATTGTTTGAATTTATCGAGTTTAAAATATAAAAATATTTAATTCCCTTAATTTACAATATTTTACAACTGTAATTGTGTACTTAAAAAAAATATACATGATGGATATAAGAATAAAACGAAGTGGATGTCCAATAACTTCGACTGAAAGTTGTAGAAAATTGGATGTTTTAATTTCAATGAAATGGAAAACATAAATGCCATCGAGGAATTGTCAGTGATATCCTTGTCGCGCCATTTCCCGCAGTAGTGTGTTCAACGAGCAGATAGATAGATTTGTTGTCCCCACGTTCGCCGACGGGGGTGGCGCTGCTCGGACGCTTTTCCAAGGCGTTCTCGCCAGGCTATTAATTGTCTCTGTTGATTCATTTGATCGTGCTCGGAGTTCTCAAGCGAATCCACCGACGCGACGACACTTTCGATACGAAGGTCTTTTACGAGCGGCCTGCTGCAGTCGTAGAACCGTCCACTAGCCCCCTTCTTGCCACCCTTCTAATTCACGTGAAAGCGTCTCTCACGATTAAAATTAACAGGGTTGGAAGCTGCCAAGCAGGTGGCTTCGTTAGGGTCCCGTAAAGTGCCTTCGTTCTTTGAATTTCAAACATCATCTACGAATATTATCAAACTTTATTGCAGTTCGACCAACTGATTGAAACTTTACGGAAGGGGTTGATAATTTACGTACTTCCACCCTCTAATGCTAATTACATTACCAGTTACGAGCTGGGGAATTTTATCACGTTTTATTGTTCTGGGTAAGCGAAACGTATCAGCTAATGGATTTATGGTTGTTACTTCAAAGTGATACTTATTTAACTTATTTTGTAAAGTGAGTTAATATGATTATTTTTATGGAGATACTGAGGACTAGGTGTCGTTAAACTTGGGATGTTTTGGCTAATTGTCCTCTTCACGTTTTATTACTCTGTTTACATATTCTAGTGGTTTACTAATTGATAAAACCTTTTTGGGTAACTTTGGTAGGTAGTATATTAGAAAATTATTTTAGATAGGCTGAAAATCATATTGTGTTAGGAAATCGTTATTTTATGTAGGTTATGTTCGATTATGTTACAGTATCATTATTTTAGGTAGGTTATGTTATACAATTATTCCATATATTTGATCTAATCTTAAAGTGCATTGTAGATCGTTAAACATTTCGTTCGTTTAAATATTATATTGAAAAAATTGATTGACCTTTTAAAAACTCAATCAATGTAAATGCAATCACCTTGACATCTCAGAATGTTTCAAATTTTAAGAAACAAATAGTTTCTTCATTTTTATTTAATATTACTTAACTACATATTACAGATGCAATTAATCTATTTACTGTATTATAATATTTGAATATTATAATATTTACAGGCTATTATAAACTAAATATGTACCATTATATACATATTACCACATGTACCATTATAATAAATAATTATTGTACTATTATAAATGTAAATATCACATTCTCAATGAATTTCCATTTTATACAGTAAGATCTAAATATTACCGTAATAATATTTTTGCGATAAAATTGAATTCATTAAGAAAATCGATATTAATTTGTAAATTTAATACCCGTTAAAGCGAGACAAAATGACTCGCGAAAAGAGTCGTGTTTCGCAGATTTACAAATCCGTAACTGTCTGTTAAATCAAGGAAGGGATGAATGTCGAGGAGGGAAAATCTCTGCTCATTTAACGAGCCCAAGGGTTCAACCCTTCCAGCTCTTCCACCCTCCGACAATATTTAATGCATGTTTTAAGCGTAATTAAATGGCAGAGGGTTTATCGTCTCCGACCACGTTCACCCTCCCACGCAAATTATCGCATTTAACCCCCACCGATATCAGTCTTTCGTCGGCTGTCACCCCACTACCTTCTCTGGCGTCGTTTCTGGCTACGTTCGTCAGTCATAATGTACTTTTCATTAACCCTGAACCCTTTCGCAAAGTAGATTCAATCTTGGAATATTCATCGCCTCATAACCCTTGCCCCTTACAATATCCAACCCTAACACGCTCCTTTTACAGCTTCACGAACCGCGTTCAACAGGTTTTAATTAGCGTCGACACTTTCTCGATGATGCTTCAACCCCTTTTCACGCGACAAGTAGTTTATTGTATTTGAATGGTTAAATGGCTATGATCACTTCTTTATAAATATGAACAAAGAATTTCTTTGTGAACATTCTTCTCTGTCAACATGTACTCTACATGGAATTTAATGTATTTTAATATAATTTATACTATTCACATTAAATTATAAAATTAACACTAAATGTACAATATGATTAATTTGTAATAAATACTTATAAAACATATTTGCAAAAAATTCTATAAAGTATGATAGTTATATTTAATTTTATAATGTGGAGTTGATTGAATGTTTTATAATTATAGATAATTACCCGCTGTTAAATTTTAACTTGTTCGAGAAAAAATTTTAAATTCAATGGAGTTGTTAATTGCCTATCCTAACATTATAAAATTCATTATTTTACACTATGTATAATACACGTTCAATATTAAATTTAAAATAAAAGAAGTACATAAATCAAGGGTACAACATAAAATTGTATATAAGTTAATTATTTGTATGAGGAAAAACAAAAGTTTCTGCAAAAATTCTGCAATTTAAAGCAAGATACTTGAGAACCAATTTTGACTAGTTTGATAGTTTAGGTGTTAAAAGCTACACTTAGGTTTGCAACCACGCACAAACTTAATACATAAAATTAAACAAATATCAGAATATGAATCATGTGAAATTAACACTAGCTTTATGGATGTACCTGAGCAGTTACTTTTAGATAAAAAATAAAATACAACAATGTGTATATAAGGGACGAAACATAATTTATATAATTGTTCTTTATTTCGTCAGAAGTTTCCACAAAATCATTTTAATAGTTTCTGTAATGTAAAACAAGAAAAACATGCGTAATTTTGTCGTGTTCTATAATCTAAATGTTAACAACATTAATAACATCTATGTATAAAAATAAACGAATATACGCAAAATTTATTTATAGAGATAAAACAAAATAGCATTTCGCAGATGAAGTATCGTACTTAACCTCGGAGCTTATCGGTGCGATCTCTTTGTGATATCTGAAAAAGTAAGCGTAGGGTTTGCTGCATTCACGACACAGGACTGCCCACTTACCCTCCATGGTCGTTTCAAGCTTTAAAGCCAAGAATAACCCTTGCTTTGCATCTCACCTGTTGCTCGACACCGACCCTCGACACTGCCGGTGGCGGTACTTTAGGGGTGGCTAATTAAAGAGTCAGATGGTGGCTGGTTTCGCGGTGTTTAATACACCATTCCTTCACCCTCTCTCTGACTTCACCCCATTCCGCTTCTCTTCCGACACCAGAACAGAATCCAGAGACGCCCCAACCCTGCTTTTTGTTCCTCTCGGTTTCACAGGCTTGGAATTAATTAGCGGCTCTAGTTAAGCGGGGTGGATACTGTCGCAGCGACTCATTTAAGGATGTTTATTTTAATTTCAGCCCGGTCTCGAGAACAGTCTCGAGGAAAAGCCCAGCTGGTGACTTTTTATTACTTAATTAACTTTTTCCTCCTGTACCCACGATCTTCTTCATCACCTTAAACCACCGCGACACGATCACCAACACTCCTAAGAGCCATCTCTTTACCACGGTTCACCGACATCCCTTCCGTTGTAGATATTTCTCTTCTCTTTTATTCTTACCTGTTTGTTTTCTTTCTCTTTTTCCATCCTGTTCGTTATCCCGATTCACGTTGAAGCGCGTATTACCCAAAATTCTTCGCAGCAATTATTCCCTCGTTATTTTTCATCGTGTAACCGGTGCGACCTGCGCGACTCCTAATTATTGCTGCGAAAATGATCTTCTCGATGGGCCGCCGTTCTCTCTCTTTGCCCCTCATACCCTCTCGTCCGCGTAATCGCAAACCCTGTGATTATAATACCAACGCCGAATACGCGGTCTCAGGATCCTCTTCTCATGAAATCACTGTCGGCTCGCTGCATTTCTGCACGTGAAACGTTCCTCGGACGGATCTGAGCGTGCCGTTGGAATAGAAATCCTGGAATACGGATGAGAGGAAACGAACTTGCGTGTCGTGCGCTCAGAGACATTTTAAATTAGAGATCGGAACACGTCAATTCGTCAGCCGAACCTTCCAACAATGACGAATTACTTTGTTGTTGAGTTGCCTTGCAAACTCGATGTGGAAGATTATGGGAACATCGAGTTTTCGATGTAGGATGATCGATATAAGATATTGGAGTTAGCCTATAATTTTAGCAGTACATTAATTACTACATTTGACTTTGAGTCCATAAGAATTACGTTAAATATAATACTTTTAAATATATCTTAAACATGATGTTAATATAAAACAAACGTATATTTATTTTTTAATATACACTTTATTCTTGATTAACTTTTCAATTGAAGTTGATCAACTGCAATAGATTTTTCATTTGTAAAATGTTTCATACTTGGTTTATGAAATTGATATAAGATTGTTACAAACTTATTTTCTTGGACATGTTTGTGTGTAAAATTAAATATAATAATAAAGTAACAATTATTTTGTTTTATTTGGTTGTGGACAGTTTTTGAAGGCTGCTTAAAAATGTGAGGTTCGAAACCTAACCTAACTCAAGACAGTGACTTATCCTCTTTTTAATAAAAACAATATCCTGAGTATAAAATGCCTTGCAATTTTAAGAGTACAGTCAAAGTTTATATTCGCATACTTTTCACAATCTTTTAACATTGTGTGTTAGGTTAAGTAATTTTGTTTTACACAAAATGGTGCTAATCATTATATGTATTTTCTTACCTGTGATGGTGAACAATATTTATTTGAAGAAAAGTAATTTTTCTTTTACCAATAAGGTTTGCTTATTTTAACAAAAGCAAGTATTAATTTTACAAACAAGTAGGGAAAGGTTTAAAAAAATAATTGTTCTTTTGTATCAGACTCAACATTTTGGAAGAAAGCAAATGGTTAGGTTAGGTTCATCGACAGTATATTATATTTTTATTGATTTGGTAATAACAAAAACAACTTCTTCAATACCTTAAAACATTCATGTAAATCACAAATTAATTCGAATCTAGTGTTGTTCCAAAGACTGTGATGTAAATGGTTGAGTGATGGTTTTAAGTTCAAAAATAAATATAAAATGAAAAATTAGTACTTATAAAAAAAAGTTATTTTTCCGACTTACTCTTGTATTTAAAATCACCATTATAGCCCTGGTACAATTCCTGAGAAACCACATTTACACATGGGTTGTAACCTAACCTAACCTAACAATTTTCAAATTGTTTTCAAACATGCTACATACAAAATATATAATGCACAAATTCTATTTCCCCCTAAAAAGCTCGTATAACATCCCGAAAATAAGTGCAATTAATTTTATCCATAGAATTATATTTAACAACGTAACGCCGTCATTACTACAAAAAGGTAACGTTTTATCAATCTTGACGCGTGTCTAATTGCCTCGTTAAAAATCGCGCGGACCTGCAATCATCGCAAACATTAATCAGCGCTATCGTAAATATATTCAGAACTTTTCCCTCTGCCGCAATAAAGAAGCAACAGTGACGAAGCAAGCTCATCAAGCACGCGCCTTTAACCTTCGCTCTCTCGTGACAGGAAGTCCGCCTAATTAATTTCAGCGAGAGAAAAGAATCCCTTGCGGGGGTGGCTTCTCTCGGTTAAGAATACAGCCAGCCGAGAAGAAAAGAAGGAATAAAATGGGGATGGGTAGGGTAAGAGAGGAAGAAGAGGGAAGAGAGCCTCAAGATTATTTCGTTATGTCTCGCGGCGAGTCGAGATGTCGGGCAATTAGCCGTCGTATAATTATCCCCCTCGCCCTTATTTGCCCAGGCCGTTCGAGGTGGCAGCTGTTACCACGATATTCGCAAGAGAGCACGAAACGGCTCGTTCCAATAACAAAGTTTAATAACGGAATACCTTCCGCCATTTATTTTAATATTCCGCCGACGGCTGGCAGAACGAGAAACTCGTCGAAGATGAATTTGATATGATCAGTAATTCATTTTTATGGGTAATATAGTTTTTTACTGATTACGGGATTAATAGATACATTTTTTTCGAACGTTGTCTACTGTACTTATTTTTATATTTTACTGTATCTGAAATGCTTAGAAATATTTACACTTCCCCTGCATTTTATTTAATTTTATTTCTTATTAGTTTTTAGTGCCACAATAGACTATACAATTAAAGTTAATTAATGACAAACAGAATAGGATAAAATCTAATAGTGCAAACAGAAAGTACAACTAAATAAGAAAATTCAAACGCGACAGGCAGTGATTCTTAACTTATTATAAACCAAAAATATTTTGCAATTTAATGCAGAATTATAGTACATGTATTCCTATTATGGAATATTAATATTCCTTATTTTTTATACATCTTATTTAAAGGAAATTTATATTATATTATAATACATGTTTTAAAATATGATACAAATTAAAAATCTCACATGCAAGGTAATTTATTTTCAAAGAGAAAAAGGTAACAGTATAACAATAAAATTTTATTATTTCTTGATGCTATAAATTTGAAATAATAAAAAAGAATGAGAGAAGAGATAAAATTCAGACAAAATTATAAATATAACAACAGTTAAAATGAAGTAAAAGAGATTTCAATCTGTCAAAATAAATTCCATTATTTCTATAATATAATCTCTGCCATCACCCTATTATCATTTTATATCCATTATAAATTACAATATCATAATTAATGAAAACAAGGAACTACTTTGCATTATACTTATCTGTAATATCAAGAAACCTCTTTTTATAAATAATAAAAATTTCGTTGATAAAACATGAACCGTACAATATCTGTTAACCTCTAATTGAGATTTACTTAATATATTCTCGGCATTTAATAAACACCGTAAATTATAATAGCTGATTGGGGTAAAGAATAGGGGAAAATATTTGGATAAAGCGTTTGAATGAAACGTAAAAAAGGAAAGAATTAAAGGAGGAAAACACGGAGATGAGGAGAAAGAACTTCTCAAGATACTCCACCCTCTTTGTCTCGGTGAGTCGCGCTTTCAGAATTCTTCCTTTCTTGATAATTATCCTACCGTCCAGCCAGTCCTTAATCTTTGAGTTCGCCTTTCAAGGAAAGCTTCCTACCGAATGAATGCCCGACCTCGGCGAAATAATATTTTATACACAACAAAAGCGGCCTCCGGCTTGACTACTGCCCTCTCCTCCACCTACACCTTCACCGTTTACCCTCCAGCCCGCACTTCGAGCCGATTGTTATCACGAAGATGTTACCTAGCACCTCCACAAAACTAGCTATTTTACTTTCTTTCTTACACGTTCCTGTTTTTTCATTAGTCCGTGAACTTCGACGTTCATTGATAGCACGGTGTAAATTAATCGTGATTTTGTGCCGGAGAAAAGATGCGCTGCAAACATTACGTAATTGCGGCTGGAATCACTTGAAGGTTTCATCGCGTAGCTACGAGGTAATAGGTCGATAACTGAGCATGGTTCAATGTTCCGCTGCAAAACATGACGGAAAAGGAAAGATGATAATACGGGAGGAAAAAGCGAAACAAAAATATTTGATGAGTTCAGGAAATAGTTGACTGTATTTACTATAAGCACATTTAATATTTCTATTTCTTACGATACAAACACTACCATACTTAATATTTATTAATTTCATATAAATAATTTACTACTATAATACTAAACCAAAAAATAAAAAATGTAATATTTTAATTATAATTATAGTCAACAATTTCTTTATATTTCTTCCTATGATTCTCTTATACCTATTTAATACCTGTAGTTTGAAACTTTACTCCCTCAAATTATTTTTTTATTATTTTTAGAGTAATAATAATCTAAAAAGAATCCAAAATATCAAAATATAAAAGGCAATTTTTCACACTTCCATTTTGAACAAAAAATTTTAATTCTAAATAGTCGAATGGACTGAATATCTTCATAAAAATAAACTTTAAGCAATAGCTAAATTTAAGGAAATAAATAAAAACTATTTACAGATATTTGCTTTCATAGATTTAAAATGTGAATAATAAAAAAAAAATCTTTCATCAGCTTATCTGGTTACTATACGTTTTTATCTTGTCCCCATAGCACATCATTTTAGAGGCTTCTTCAATGTTGATTATTTTGTATACCTCAAATTATTTACAATCATTTAGAATTAAAACATGTAAATCCACGGTCCCATGATCGGATCAGATTTCATGTAGCCGCGTAACAATTATCTCCGATAGATCACAGTCGGCCGAATTAATCGTCATTAATCTTCATCACTGCGGTTTCCAATCATTTTTCTTGAAGTAACGCACGTGCGTCCCGACTCGGCATTTCAACGTGGCATCTCATTTAGCTGTATAAATCACGTCGTGTTTAAAACTAAACTCGGGAGAAACATTTCGAAGTGGTTGCTAGCTGAACTTCCCTTATGGTTGTACCTAGACAACTATTCATTTATTAATGAATGATAATTATAAAATTGATATGATATAAACCTAACGCTATTTAGGTTTTTTGAAAAAGTTATTGATTCAGAAAATTGCAAGAGGAAAGTAAAATAGATATTTAATTGATTGGTGTAATTAATTGAAATTACAAATCCAGTAATGTCGGACAAAAACGAGTATCCATATATGTAGGGGAGAGCGGAGACAAGAGTAACGTGATGAAAGTAAGACGCCATTTCTCAGCTTCCACAAACAAGACAATTTGTTTTCCATAGTTACACAAAATCTGTTTTGTGCGATGATTGACACTGGGTTAAGAATTGCATATGGTAGTTAAACTGAATTTCTAATTCAATTCAAGTAAATTTCTACCATTTCGACTTTCTTGTTAATATTCATAAATAAATTATTTGTATTAAACTTGTTAGAGCATTCTTAAATATCGGCATAGGCTGCTACAGTTAATTTCAATAAATCATACGTAGTGTGTGAATTATAAGACTTCTGTTTTGGAAAACGTAGTTGGGTAATGTTGCTATGGGAACGAAAAAAAAACTGTACCAAGGGTAATGTATTATGCATGTCATAACTACAATTGGGAATAGATAAATAAACCGTACACACGACATCCAAGAATTGCTTGAAGCTATGCACTCTATTTTTTATTATTGAAATAATCGAGTACTGTTTTTATCAATGTATGTTTCTTGTGGTGTTTCATTATTTGTTATAAAAAAAACATATTTAGCGTTAGGTGAAATTCTACTTAATTCTCTACAGAATGATTAATACTACTTTCATCTGATGGGTCAAAAAGTAATGACAGCAATTGTGGAAAACTTTGACTTCTTCTTAGAAGCCATGAAATAAATTAATATTAATTATTTAGTAATTCTGGTTTGTATACCTTTAAAAGGTGATTGGCAAATTGCTCAAAAATGTATTTATGTAACATTTCATTATGACATTTCCAAATATTTCTAAATAATGATAACTAAACATTACAAAGTACTATTAACCCCTTGTACGATATATCTGTCAGACGCGTTAGCCAACTATTTATACAAATAAATGAAATTAAAGTGTTATGTTAATTTTATATTCATCTTAACACTGCATATTATAATTAGACTCAAGTATTAAAAATTCGACTAAAATTCATGACATTTGAACTATGAGACTCACCAAAATATCAAGGAATCCGTGAAAGCAGTTCAGCAGGAAAATATAAAAAGCTACAGGAAAAGAGGCTTATCCGAGTTAATAACCAATTCAGCTCGAAAAGTCGAGGGCCAAGCAGCGGTCGCGTGAAATAATTCAAATCGCGCATACCGGGCCGGCTCGATCCTCGATCACGGTCAAGATTTCGTGGGGTCACGTGAGAATATGCGGCAACGACGGGACTCGAAGCAGCACAGCCGTGGCGAGGCTGTGCGCGGTTGGTTTAAACGCAATTAATCTTCGTTAAGTAAGCAAGCGAGCGAGTGAACGAGCAGTCGAGCGAGCGAGCAAGCAAGCGAGCCCTTTCTACTTACATCGCACGGACGCCTTGTACACAATCTCGACGAACTACGAACACCAATGACAGTGAAACCGCAATGCCTGTCCTGTACAGCACACACGATGTACATATATACATATATGCGTACGTACCCGGAGAAATCATGACTCGTGGACAGTCAGTTCTATATCCTGACCCTCTCCGGCCGCTCGCGCCCTCCTCTCCCCCCTTCCGCGCAACTTGTTCATCTTCAGCTGGTACGGTTAGTTATGCTTGTAGCTCGTGTGTACGCACACACCCCGGGGCTCTGATTAAATCTGAGTAATTAAAGGAGTTAACCTCGACTTAACTTGACTTAACGCAGTCACGCCCGCTTGCCCACCCCCCGCCATTTACACCGCTTACACGTCGCTCGACATTGTTCGAGGAAACGGGTGTCTTCGCGCCACGCCGCTTCTCCCGAATGATATCCCGCGCGTTTCCTCTTTACCGCGCACGCACGCACGAGCCACTCCTCGGTTAATTGCTATGCGCCACTAATTACACAGTTCCATGACTGCGAAGGGAAACAGTGCGTGCATCGTCGTCGTTCCCGATGCAAATGAAACGTGTGGGCTTTTCCCTACTTTCTGACGTTCGCCTCTTTCTCCTAGGATAAAGTTACCTAACAAGAGATCCCACCTAATGCGAGACACGCTGGATTTACAGTTAAGATCACGAGACATTGCAATTGAACGATTTTGATCCAATTTTCTCTGGAGAGTACAGCGAGTGTCGTGTCATATTTGTTCGGTATTTAATATTTGGGAAAATATTTAAATCTTAAATCTTTCACTACGAATGGAACGTCCACATGTATTTATTAATAGATACGAAAGTATAGCTGGTCGGCGGTTTGTACCATCGCTGTCTTCGTAAGTTGTAAACATTAAAAGAAACCGAAAGGAGGATGTAGTTTATTTTACAAGTAACATGATAGTGTATCTAAATTGTTTGTAATTATAATTTCTAGAAACAAAGGCTTTTGGTTTAAAATCATCAATGTGATCATATTTTTAACGAAATGCTTTTTCTTAGTATAACACATTTACTATTTCATTAAATCTTGGACTCGAAGATATGTTTGCTGTTAGACAACTTTAAAACTTTCAAGTTGAAAAGTTTAAAGTTACTAATTATTGTTTCACCATGTTTATACATCACATGATCTAGTTAAAATATACTTCCATCAAATTATGTAAAAGCGAATGGTGTGCGTGAGTCACCATTCGAGTACAAAGGGTTAAATTGATCTAACATAGAATTTACGTTTCATGCAACATGGCAATTGCAAACAGCTGAATATTAACAGATGTTTCAATATTTTACACTCACAAACATCTCAATGAATATAACGATGTGCGACTGACATGCAAATATCGTGTATATATTAATAGTTTCGTGCGAAAGTGCTGCACAGTTAAAGGTTTATTCCTCAAACGCGACCTAACAAATTATTGATTACTATAATTACCGAATAAAGGAAGCTGAAATGTCGGTTTTCTATTCACGATCCTTGCGTATGCAAATTATAATTAAATCTGAAGTGGAAGTTCAAGCTAAAAGTATGAGAAAAGATTAACATACTTGAACTGTGAGTACGTCATAAGCATAACTCGTCATTGTGCAAAGGGTTAGGTTAGGTTCCTTGATTTGAAGAAATACTAAATTACTTAATCATACCGCCATAATGATACAGTGGTTGACTTCCGAATTACTTTATAACTAGTTCAAATTATGACCATATTTTTTTCTATTTTTGTATGTTCCATTCCTGTTTTATAATTCGTATAAATACACTTATGTCTTATTTTTAGTAGGTTGCAAATATGAACAGTACTTTTAATGAATCTTAAATTGGTGTTAATGAAGAGTTATGATTTTTTGTAGGAAACAGGTTTCGTATTAGGCACGTTTACCCTACTCTTTGTTGCTTCTCTCCTCTAATCGTGTCAGGAGGAAGGCGAGCAGATTGACTTTGTCTGCTGGCGGAATTACGACTGGGCGTTGGTTAATTAAAGATCTACGTGGCTTTACTACGAGACGATCAGCGTCGACCAGGAAGTGGGCCCCACACGAGTTCTATTCGTGTACACGTATTTACTTACATACATCTCGTCGCGGATCGTTTAGGTTTAGATTGTCCTTTTCGGACTGCTTGAACACGACGCAGATGTCAATCGATTTCACGGAAAGATTAGTTGTTACGCGCAAGGATAATTGTTCTCGTGATAGACGATTTGATTCACTGCTGCTAACTAAATAAGGTAGCAGTTGTGGATCACTTTCACGATGGTACGGTCTACCCGTTCGGTTTTGAAATCAATGTTGATATTTCTTTATTTCGATAGAGTTGATAATATAAGATTTACTATAGGTTTGTCTAAACAGCTAGTGATGGATTAATTTATCTAATTTTGAACGGTAGAGTTTTAGACTTTTTAAACTTTTCTTTATCCTTTGGATAAGTAATGTGGAAAAAGCTTCCCTTCACTTGTTTTTCATTTTGAGGAAATAAATATGTAAATTTGAAATTTCCGAATTCCTAAATTTCCAAATATTCAAATTTACAAATTTTTAAATTCCCAAATTTCTAAATTTCTAAATTTCTATATTCTTAAATTCCTAAATACCCAAAGTCCCAAAGTTCCAAATTCCTAAATTCCTAAATTCCCAAATTCCCAAATTCACAAACTCTCAAACTCCCAAACTTCTAATATCTAAATTTCGAAATTCCCGAATTCCAATCTAAAAATTTCTAAATATCTGAATTTGAAAATTTAGCTCACAATGACCTAGCAAAGACCAATGAGTGGTAAAGTATTTCATAAAATGCAGTAACTGCATCAAATATACACATACTAAATATTAGCCAAGACTTGATTACATTTTATGGAAAGTGATTTACTTCATAACTTCATATTTAATATATAAGTCGGTCGACAAATGGACCACTATTTCTGATTGACAGAAATCCGGTACAATACAAAAATATTTCAGATAAACATTCATTCACTTCTCACTTGTTCCAATACTTCTGCGCGTTAAAGTCTCCTACAAGATGACACTACAGGAAGTATATAATTAGATTAATTTGGGATCAGACGGTTAAACTGATACTGTATCTCTAGCTCTGAATTCGCCTTATTATGTACTACAGCTATGTAGGAAGATAAATATACTGTTTTTTTGTACAACATAAATTTCACGTTTAAACAAATAATTTCGAAATTTTTCTTGGTTGAAAAGCAGTGAATTTTAAACAAATTCATGAACCACTTGTATGCACAAATCTTCAAAATATAGTTAGATATATTACTCAATAATTTTTAAACTAATTCAAAAATATTGATTTTTATTTAATTATAATGTAACATGGTATGGTAATGGAATTATGTTAATTCGTATGTAAAATGGTATTCAATTGTGTATAGGTAGCAACAATATTTAAAATGAAATATTAAATTCATTATTTACCATATCTTTTTATAAGATGCACAGAATTTATATTTTGTGAATATTTAAACTTGTTTGATATTAAGTGAATCTCTTAGCATAATCTGAAAATCTTAAATACAAGATAAAAGTTTATTAATTCATAAAAATGAATAAAAGTAGCGATGCAGTGTTCTGTCAAAACCAAGCTGTTTTTAAGAACTAATTAATAATGTTATGACATGGTAGAAAGAATTAACTATAATTTTATTATAGTCCATTTATTGTACTAATACGTATGCGTAAACAATCAGAGACATAATGGTCATCTTTTCATTTTACTTATATACTATCATGTTCTTATCGCACTAATACTTCAATGCTTAACCCTATATAACCAATAAAGTATAGCAATAAAGATGACAGCAGGATGTTAGTGGTGTGAAATATAGCAGACAGCATAATTATGAACAGTAGAGGATTTAAGTAGGTTTGATTTCCGGTGCCCATGGCTACTCATTTTCTGCATCCTATATAACGTAAGCTCTATAACAATGGAGAAACTTCAAAAAGACACTAATAACACCAGACACATTCGTAACTTTCAATAGGCACGTACTCTGTATCACTGGTTGCCAATCTTTTCATAAATGCGTACAGTCAAAATCGAGACTCAAGAATTCAGTACCAAAAAAGATATCTGGTATTAAAAAATTAAGATTACTATGTTTTCGTCTTGTTTGTAACAGAATAATTGTCCAAAACGAAATAAATTAAAGCGTTACAACATTGCTCATATTAGGTATCGATATTTGGTTCCACTTTACTTCATTTTAAACATAAATATGGTTACATTTACGTGATTTTAAATGTAAATGTGGTCGCATGTTGCTTGATTTTAATCATAAATGTGGTTACATTGTGCTCGATTTTAATCATAAATGTGTTCATATTATGCTTGATTTTAATCATAAATGTGGCTACATTCTGCTTAATTTTTAACATACATCTGATTCCATTTTGCATAATTTTAAACATAAATGAGTCACATAAAGTTTCATTCAGCATTAATTCTTTAAAATTGTAATTAAATTTATCAACGATAAAATTTGCTATATATTGCACAAATTATTCACGCATCATCCAGCTGCCTCTCGTGTACCATCTGTCAGGACCGCCGTGGGTTAATTTACCACACGGGTGCACCCATCAAATTGCCCTCCTTAAAAGAATAATTTTTACTCAAAATGAATAAGTATTAAATACCTACATAAACCGAATTCACACACTTTTATCAACTCGCCGTACTTAACCACATAGCTGTAACATTACTCGTAATGAATACAAAGTACGCGTGTTCCAGTTAAAACATCATTTTCATACCTGACTAACGGTACAATAATCGATCCCGAACTGAATTAATAAACCGAAGAATATACAGGAGATGCCAATCAGACGACATAAAGAAAATAGCTAGTTTATTACAAACTCGTTATCAATCCTTCTGTAACTCACTTAATTACAAGAAGGTGTTCAAAGAAATTAACCCCTCGCCGTACAATTTATTTGCCACATGTCAGTCAACACTATTCATAGCTATAATGTTAAACCAAAGAAAATTAAAATGTATTTTATAATCAGTGATTCTTGTCTATACAAATTATAATTGGATCTAAATTTCAAGTAGGAGGGTATTTATTTGTGCAAGTTTTGTCACATTTGATCTGTGAGTCACGAGTGAGACTCGTCAAAGGGGTTAAATAATTTTCGAATATATGTCATTTATTAAATACTATTCCTAAAAATTTTCCATTGAGTACTTGTCGAAAATTTTTTTTCTCCAAGGGTTGCACCCTATATGTCCCCATGTTTAAACGTCCCTGCCTACCGGTTGAGAACCGCTGCTGTATATTACAAGTTTAATTATATTTTGGCACATTTAACCTGCAACGTGTATTGCAATCCAACAAAAGCAACATTTGATTACTCTCGCTTATTAAAGACTCGTTGAAAAACTCTCCCGGAATTTTTTTGACCGGTGGACCGCCTATAGACATACGCTGGGCGAACATGACACGCATCTTATCCACGTTGTTGCAGAAACACCGCAACGCATGGGTTCCGCTTGCATTCAAGCGTAAGAAGAGAAGTGCCTCGCCTAATTAGCCCGCTTGGGTATTTCCGTCGCGTGACGTCACGTGAGCCCATTTGCCTGGCCCGCGGCCAGCTTTTCTACCGAACTATAAACCATCTTCACACCCACGCAACACAATTAGCCCGTGGCCACCCGGGGAATTAGAATATCTACGAATTCGCTGTTTCGTCGGTGGAAAATGAAGCTTCGGTTCCCGGCGCAGATCAGAGCCAGGGAATGTAAGGGATTGACGCGACGACGTTTCGGCCTCGTCTCTAATCTCACCTACGAATTTTGACGTTTCTGTTCTCCATATTTCACGGATTCTCTTTCAACCGAGCACACGCAAATCCGCGAGTCGAATGTTTTGCAGGAAAATAATGCTGCGCCGAACAGCTGTCGAAATTCTATTTAAAGAATTGATCCGCACCGTGATATTATTTCGTGTTTGTTCGGATTTTAAACGATTTCGGATTCGTGGCAACCATTTTAAAATACAGCGTTTGGGTAAGTCTAATATATTGGCAAACGGTCAGCTTACAGCAATTATTGAAAATTAAATACAATTTTAATAGTTGAAAGTAACATACAATTTTAATACTTGAAAATTAAATACAGTTTTAGTAATTGAAAATGAAATACAATTTTAATAGTTGAAAGTGAAATACAATTTTAATATTTGAAAATTAAATACAGTTTTAGTAATTGAAAATGAAATACAATTTTAATAGTTGAAAGTGAAATACAATTTTAATACTTGAAAATTAAATACAGTTTTAGTAATTGAAAATGAAATACAATTATAATAGTTGAAAGTGAAATACAATTTTAATACTTGAAAATTAAATACAGTTTTAATAATTGAAAATTAAATACAGTTTTAATAATTGAAAATGAAATACAATTTTAATAGTTGAAAGTAAAATACAATTTTAATACTTGAAAATGAAATACAGTTTTAATAGTTAAAAATTAAGTACAATTTTAATAGTTGAAAATGACTATACAAAATTTGGAATGATTTAAAATAGTTGTAAAATATCTTCCGTGATTGAAAATGATTATAAAAAATGTTGAACGATTGAAAATGATTATAACAAATTTTCAACAATTGAAAATAACTATTAATTATTGATAATGATTCTGAGAATTATTGAGAATTGTGATGAACCTCAAAACGAAAATAAATGTTTAGTTCTTATGCAATCAAAGTGAGATCGATGGTATCTAATTTTTATTCGTTTAATTATGAATATGATGCAGCAGATCATTTTTTAGATTGAGAATTTGGAGTTTATTTTAGAAATTAGGTGTACCATTATTACACTCTTATATCATGTTACTACCTTTAAATATTAATACTACTTTATTAACATACAATAGTATTACATATGTAGTATTACATATGTTAATAAAGACATATGTTAATATATACATATTTTAATAAAAATGTAATACTACACATGTTAACATATGTTAATATATAATGTTAATATATGTTGATACATGGTAACATATGTTAACATATGTAGTATTACATATGTAGTACTACAATGAGTACTGCAATGAGTACTACATATGTTACTACATATTACATATGAGTACACTATATGTATGTATGTAGTACTACATATGTTAATACTACAAAATGACATGTGAACGTTCATACATTGACAAACATTAATTCTACGTAAAATAAATAATTTTCCTAAGGATTAAATAAAATGTATATCTTTTACTGGCTAACAGTGAAAACCTCAATAAAATCTCCCGCTCAAAACGTTTACTGATTCTCAAAGACGAAACGTATAAATTGTATATAACCGATCGACGCAGATATTTCTAGACTGAAATTAAATTTGGTTCCGTCGTGAAAAGAGAAATCTGCACGAAGCCAGGATTTCCTGTACTTTTTACTTAAGAGATAAGCTCCGTGTTTTAAGAGCGTTGTGGTGGAACGGTGTCGTAAAACCTTGAAGGAAGTTCCCTATAGGTCGTCAGGGGGAAACAACCCCTCGAATCGGCCCTCGAATCGTGGCAGCCAGTAGATCGTGATACCACAGAAGAAGACTTGAATGTTAAAGTAGGTAGACTACAGTCTACAACGTAAAAACATTCACAAAAAAGAAACATAGTGTTCTGAATTTTTTGATCATCTGTAACCATGTATGGCACATGTGCTCTTGTTCGGTAATAGGTTTGATGATGAATCAGATGATCGGCATTAGTTCCTTGCATTCTTTAAGTTATATGAACATCGTGTGTCACTTCATCTATTTCATAGTTTGTACAGATTTGGGTATGATATTTGAAATCCTTCATTACTGTCAGTTTTAATCTATTTGTGAATCATGACCTGTATATTATAATCTAAGAATTCTTTGTACGTTTAATTCTCCTGTATGTATTTATAAACTCATGCGAATTTAAACATTCTCAAATTGAGTTTTTCATATAGAAAAACTTAGAAAGAATAGGTAGTTGCTAGAAATAATTTTGTTCGAAACGAAGTTAACATTTGGAAATTTTGGAATTTTGGAATTTGAACGCTTTGAGATATAAAAATCAGATTTGAGAGTTTAGAAATTTGGTAATTAAAAAATTTGAGAGCTATGGAATTTGGGAATCCGGAAATTTAGGAGCTTAGAAATTTAAAAATTTGAAAATTTATAAATCTGAAATATGAAGATTTGGAAATTTGGGCATCTATAAATTTGTAATTTGATAATTTGAAAATTTAGAAATTTAGATATTTAGATATTTGTAAATTTGTAAATTTTAAAATTTAGAAATTTAGAATTTTAGTAATTTGAAAATTTGGAAACTTGGAAATTTCAAAATTTGAAAATTTACAAATTTACAAATTTACAAATTTACCTAAACTCTCTAAATTTATAATTATCGTCTACACAAAATTGAAAATTTGGAAGCTTTGACGATTCTAAAATTTAAAGATTTATTATAAATTGGTCACTTAGAAATTTGGAGATTTGAAAATATGAGTTTTGAACGTAGAAATCAGTAAACATGGGCATTTGAAAATGAGGAAATGACAAAACATACAATCGGAAATTTGTCGCTATGACGGATATAGTCGCTTCACTGCTAACGTTTTCACAAACCTATGCCTGGCTGTTTTCAATGTGATTCATGTAAACTAAAGTTAATCGTTTGCACTACATTATGCAATACCTTCCTCCCGGGCACAACATTTATATGTAAATCCAAACGATCACTTTATTCTCTTTTAACATGGTAGCACTTTTTAAAAATCGATCAGACAGATCATCAACTGTGTTTGTATCCTTGACTCGTTGAATCTATTTGTGTACAAACTGCTTTGACTTATTCATACATTTTGCCGCTGTTACAAAAGACTTATCATGCTGAACTCATCAGAGTTTAGCTATTCTCTAAAACGTTAAAAGATACTAAATATATCTCCTGAATTGAGAACTGCGTAGTATGAACTTTAAATGTTTAAACTACTTCACTCACTGTTTTTTTAAAAAACTGATATAAAGTAAAAAGTAATATTGATAAGGTAAAATTTACGGTTAAGTAATATTGAGCCAGAAGTTTTATTTGCTATAATTTGATGTCTTTTATGGTTAAACTATTGTTTACAAATAACTAAATTCACTTATTATCACATTAATGTATATCAACTACTTAACATTATTGAAACGAAATAAATTTTTGTATATAAGTTTTTTAAACGATTTTTACACTGACGTAAATAAAGCAGTAATAATCATTATCATTTCTTATTATATTAATGAGTTATCCACCCTTATTTAGGATGAACCCTATTAAGGGGTTTCCACCCTTAGATCATGTTTACTGATGACTTGTACTATACAGGATAGAAATTTTATGTTCCATAAATTAATCTGTTGCAAATGCATCAAGATCAAATGAAATATTCTGTAAAGTATTTCATAAATAATATATTCTGAAGTATTTAATAAATAACATTCTGTGAAGCATTTAATAAGTGATATGTTCTGCAAGGTATTTAATAAATAATATATTCTGTGAAGTATTTAATGAATGACTGTGAAGTATTTAATAAACGACGCCCTGTCAAGTATTTAATAAAATCAGTTGATTGAATAAGTGAAAACGTTCCTCGTGTAATGGGTGACTAGCAGTATAAACTCATACGTCACCCAAATATGGCTAACATGACGGTCGAAGCGTTAACTCGAAGAATACCTTCCTTTCAAGAATCCAGTAATTCTGTTCGCTTCCACGGTATCGTAACTACGTCAGAAAATTTAGTAATCCCTGTTCGCAAAGAACGGTCTGATCTTTCGGTCGCCGAGCTCCACGATACCCACCGGTGAAAGCCTCGCAAACGAAATCTAAGATGGGCGAGGATCGCGGAAGCGTGAATTCGGCTGATCAAATGTCGCAACTATCGAAAAATGTCGCTGGCAAAAGAAGAAGGATGCCGATAAGAAAAGACGAAAGGGGGCGTGACACAGGAGAACGGTTGAATAAGAAGAGACAGAAAAGACAGTAACGTAGAGAGTAATGGAGATGAGGGCTGAGCGAAGGGGACGCGGTGTGTGTGTATGTGTGTAGGAAGGTACCCCGAAAGTCCTTTCGCTAAAAAGGAGGACCCCGAGGGTGGTCCGGGGTGGAATACGAAACGGACTAACGGGAGAGAAAAAGATAGGAAACGGTCGGGGGCGGAAGTAAGTATTGATTCAGATTCAGCTAGTTAGCTATGCTCGAAGCAGGCGCATCCCCTCCCCGAGTTTCTTCGGCCACCTTTTTCTCCGGCAGGCACGATCTTCTCGCTTCCTCTCCCTCTGTCTATCCCGTGCATGCGGGGGTGGACGGTTAGCAGCGGGTGAAAAGACGACGTGGAAGACGCGCAGGGTGAAAAAGGTGGAAGGGGGTGGAGCGAAGGGAGCCGAGGGATGCAGAAGAGGAGGCGTATGTAGAATAGAAAAGCGTGTAGAATCTGCGCGGAGGTGCAAGGTATATAGGAGGTGACAAGCATCTCCTTCGATCTTTCTTCCCTTTGTACCCACCCCCGCCCACCGGTCCCTTGTTATCCTCCCGTTTCCCTGGCTCCCTCTGTCCTTCTTTAGTTATCTATCTATCGTTGCAGCTCCCTTTTATATTCCCATGACGACAGCCCAGATGCACTCGGCAGCCATACGAGAGGTGTATGTTAAAACCTGAGTCGATATTTCTGTTGCGCGATGCGCGGATGGGCGGGAGGCATAGGGCTCTTCTTCCACTGCCTCGGATATCTAGTTTATTCCCAAATTTTATTAGACTTACGTGTTCGATATTGCTGCAACGCTGTGAGACGTCTCTATTATCCACCCGGAACAATTTATAGCGTTTCAATTGCAATATTTATATATTCTGATACTACATCCTTGAAACACTCGTTACGACCCTCTTTAGTTCTTAATTATGTAACATATTCGTGTTTATATACGTTATGTATTTTTCATATGTTATATTTTATAGTATCTTACATCGCATTTCTTCGTTCCATCGCTTTTTTTATTTAGAGTCGTGTCTTATTTGCTCTCAGTCGTGTATGTTTTATATTATGTCACATCAGATTTTTTCTCTGCAGCGCTTTTTTTTATGTAAACTAATTTGTATTTGATTTACTGTTAGTAATTGTAAAACGATAAAATATACTAAATCTTCTCTTCTACGTCTTATTTCTCCTATGAAGGGACTTACTTTGCAAATAAATATGTCTGAAGAATGTGTTTACTATTTTAAATATTCTTCACATATCTGAGTATTATTTGAATACTTTGATAATTTAGGTGTTTCAAATGCATACATATTTCAATAATAAGCAATAACCCTTTTTCCGTTTGACTATACACTCAATGCTCCATGAGTGTAAATTTGTACTAAAAATACGAATTGTGAATTCGCAAAATGTGATTGAAATATGATGATAAATACGAGAAGACAAATATACACACGTATATTAATATTAGTTTCATATAGTTTTGTCTTCAACCGAATTCGTCTCTGA
Source organism: Megachile ligniseca (assembly GCA_945859555.1). NCBI lineage: Eukaryota > Metazoa > Arthropoda > Insecta > Hymenoptera > Megachilidae > Megachile > Megachile ligniseca. The sequence goes on from OX243792.1 coordinate 8,332,196, forward strand.
ATAAATAAGGACGTGATGGAAATATAAAACACCTTCAATAATATCTAGTAAAAATAACGAAATATTGTCAGAGTTATTGACCAGGTTTATTGAGAATAAAGTTAAAATTACTGTTAATTAGGATTTTTTAAATTTAACATGAGCGTATGGTGTTAAAAGAAATCTACGTTTATAAAGTAATTTCAGTTTCTACTTTTATCTGCGTAACTCGAAATCATTTATTCTGATAATTAAAATAAAATCTTTATCTGATAATTTCTAGAGAAAAATACAAATATATTGAAAGCAGATTGCGATGCATTCGTTCTTCCTTCAATATGCATTTAAAAATTTGTATACATAAACGCGAATAAATTCATATTACAAATATAACAGTACTATTTATATTATACTGTCTTTTATAAAATTCCATAACAAATTCTGATTTTTAAAATAAAACATTAAATAGTTAATGTAGATTGAAATATGGACGAATAGTAACAAACAGCTTGTGCAAGTCTTAAATAAAGTTTTCAAATAATTTAAATAACGTCTGAGTAATATGACTAATTCCATTTCAACTAAACGAGACAATTACAACAGAAAGAAAATACAAAGAAAAGGTATCAGTGCGTAAATTAACGCGTCCGAGTGCGTCGCGACGCCTTTCTTTTCTGGTTTTGTTTTGGCTTGCGTCTCATGGTTGTCTGCTTTACGGGCGTCCCCATCTCGCGGATTTTTCTGCAACCAAGGCGTCGCGACGCCTTAACGACTAATAAGAGACGCTGTCCAAGCAAGAAAGCATCTATTCGTGTTACAGCGTTCGGAGAAGACGCATGTTCTTCAGAGAATCGTTTTTCACGTAGGCAGAAGTCTGAGACAGTTTCATATAAAGTTCATAAAAAAAATCATTTTGAAAGAAGCTCGCATAATTATTTCACAATTTTAAAAATATATATTGTACATATCTATGGTAGTATCGATTGAAGTACTGATTACAAGTAAAACACACGAATTTAACTCTTCTTGTTCCCTTCTGAAATGGAAATCCAATATCTATTAAATTCTAATACAATATTATATATGTATTTCCATAAAATTTGACTTTTATTGAAAATGTTATAATACACGTATACGTACATATCTACTTTTATGCTTTGTGATGTACGTTGCTTGTCAAAGTAACATTAAAATTAAATACAGAGTAAAAGAATTAAATAAACTAAATATCAAGAATGTTTATAATAAAGTTTCTTCTATTGCTAAAATAAGTTCATTAACTTCAATACAACTTATGATATGATTTATAATTCATTGAGGACGTAGTTTAAAATTTTTTTACATGCGAGAATACCGCCAGCTTCAAAAATATAAAAGTTTGCAATATATTAAGAAAATATAATCTTGCCATCATTTACTAATTGCAAATCTTAAAAAGTAAAGCAATGTATTCAAAATTCTTGAGTAAAAAATTTTTAAATTATCAACTGAATTATCAATTTGAGTTACTTTTCATATTTTAAATAGCTCTTAGATTACACCAAAAGAAATAGTACGATTAAACGCATTGTTAACAAACGGCTGTTTCATAACTCCTCATACAAATTAAAAATTATATTATAATAAATTATAAGTATATACTTTATATTTCAGAATTATATCTTAATACGCAAAGTAAAATATTTGATCGCATTTAAAATGCTTTTCATCATTAACTTGCATTCTTATTTCAATCGTTACAATTTGTAAAAATGTGAAATATGTTAAGGTATTTTAATAAGTTAGAAATTTTCCGCAGCGTTCCCTAATTCCGCGACTTTTGCGTTGAGCGAATACACAAAAAGTTGAGTAAGTAAAGTGAAATCGCGAGGATTATTTCACCGAACGTGCGCTTCGAGCGACAAAACGCCCCGTTTCTATGCGCAATCGTATTTATATTTCTTAGACCGAGCCGACCACGCAAGATTTATCTCCGACCAAGGAAAGGACGTTGATTTAAGATCGCGGACTGTATTATAAAACGGCGCATGCTTTGCTGGCCCCCCTTTTTCTCCTCTCTGTGTCTGTCTCTCTCTCTCTCTCTTTTTCTCTTTCTTTTACGCATTAATTGATCCTTGGTGATTTATACACGCAGCCGAATAATTATAGTCGGGCGTATCAGTGACGGCATTTTATCGTAATAGTCGCTGCTTTGAAAAATCCATCGATTATTGTCCAAGTTATTCTCGTTACATAGATTTCCCTTCGAGCAAATATCATTTCACAATTGAATATTTTTATACTTTAAACTTGTAGAACTTATTAATTTACACATTTATCGTTAAAGAAAGGATAATCGATGTGTACCAGTTACGTAGTCCAAGTAAAGTCATAAATAGTAAAATTATATGTAACAATTTTATTTAATCATTTACAAAAGCTTCATACATGTAGTACACAAAATAAGAATATGTTATAAAACGAATTAAATCAGCGTATAAATTATATTTAAGAATTTAAGAATTCTCTTCGGGAATTAATAAAGAATAAAAATTATATATAAAGAAAATAAATTATAAACTATAATAGTTATTTGCTTCTCAAGATTTACAATCCGCAGAGATTTTAATATGATGCGTAATATGTAACATTTCATAAAATATTTGTAGACATTTCACAGTCCGCCATATTGAAATTGGTGTCACTGCGCGCCTGCGCAAAGCGAACCGATTGGTTTACCTAATGAGTATACTCGTACTTCTACCATGTATATCTGCTTTGTACTTTTAAAGTCAAATGGAAAAATTTGAAGAGGCTTCCATGAATGAGATTTCTTAAAAATGAATTTGCAGATCCACTTTCCATCTGCCTCGTAGCGCATCGACCTCGATCGATCGCGTCGATCTATCAAGACATTGGCCGGTGATTATTTTGTCCGGTTACGTAGTCGGTCATTCATTCGCTGTCTGCTGCTAATGGAAAACTATTCCGCTCTGCTTATTAACGGTCGGAATGTTGTTAACAATAAGAAAAATTATCAGCTATGGTAACGTTCCCGCATGTATCATGCTTAAAGACAGTCACTCGAGCCGGGATTGATATTGGTGCGAAATCATTACTGACGCACCACTGTATTGGCTGCAATTTGCGTAACGATAACAATCAGCTTTAAGTGGAACAATAGGCTGCCGTGACGGTAATTAGTGCCACGTACCGTCTGGCGTGATGACAATTGCGCCAGTGGCGATGGTAAATAGTAACATTAATAATACTCGTCGATAGGGCAACGCGTGCACTTGCGCGAGCACAGCATCGCCGTCACGAATAATGGACCGTTATTATTCCCTTCCGTTAAATATTTAAATTGAACGGGACGGTTGACCGATTCGATCGTGGTCGTAAATTGTTTTTCTAAACGATAATTTTATTCCAGGAAAAAAATATTACCGGTTGGTAACTTACTGTAGTAGCATAAAACAGTGATTACTATTAATTATTAATAATATCATAATTTATAGCCTACTTTCACTTTGTTTTAAGAAGACTAAAATGCGATGGATATTAAGTTAATGGTAATTAAACGTTGAACGATTGATAACTCGTCGAAGTAACATGAAATACTGCTTACTATTAATTATTAATATCATAATTACCCTGCCTTTTGTTTCTTTTAGGATGACTAAAATAGATTTTGAGTTTTATAATTAAACATTAAAATTGACAATTTACTATGCTAACAAAAATTGTGATTCGTAATAATTACTGATAATTTTGAAGCTTATGTCGTACTTTTATTTTATTTTAACGTGAGGCGAATGAAATGTAATTCATATTGAGTGATAAGTAAACGTTGACTAGTTGGTAACTTGCTAGAGTTACATAAATGATTCATATTAGTTATTAATAATGTTAAAATTTTTAACCTACTTTTACTTTGCCCTTAAGTATATTTATAATAAAATAAAATACAAAATATAACATAAAGTGACACCAAAACTAAGCAAACTAAGATACAAAATAAATACAGAATGTACCAAACTCGAAACAGAATTACAAGTAAACGAAAATCAATATTTTTCCATTAACTCCGATAAAAAATATAAGCGTACTATATTTTGGATCTCACAATTTTCAATTGAAAAAGTACCAAATAAAATAGTGCGTCTGTAATAAAAAAAATTCGAAGTAACAATAGAAAATACAAATGGGTAGTAATAACGAAATGATAAAATATGGGTAATCCATCCGGAGGCCGTTGAAAGAATCGTTGTGAAATGTCAATACGATAAATGGTTGAAGAGGAATACGTTTGTGGTCATTGGAAAAAATATCTCGGAAAATTTTTCTAGCTTTTCACACGATATAACTACATAGCCTCTGTGGACGGGCATTGAACATGGAAACAGAGATGAAACGTTCTCAAGGCGGCTCGACGACGCACGGTCGACCTTTATTGGAATATTTATGGCGGCTGGCTGTACGAGACGAATTTTTATCGATTCGTTCTGTTGCTGCGCCATCTAGGTTCGAGTTTCGATTTCTCCGCCGACGGAAATCGCGATATTTATTCATAAGCCTTGGTTAGAACGCGTGCGGATCGTGCGCATAATAAAATTCGTGTATTGCCTGGCCGGCTGTTCTACCTTTCGCGTTGACATTGATTTGAAAACATCAGACAGCCTGCTCTGATTTTTTTCCATTCTATTTACTCTTTTTTTAAATACATTTGTAAATCGCTATTCTTATTTTAAGTTGGAATAATGTTTTGATGCCTACTTTTGTGTTAGGCATCAAAAGTTCGAAATATTTTTAATTATAGTCATTTCATATTAAATATCAATATTTAGTTAATGCTAAATGTTCTAGAGCTAATGTTCCATTTTTCTGTAAACTACTTTGATGCATTTGAGGAAGGAAATCAAAAAGAAGCCATAAATTTGAAAACCACATACTTACCTTTTTTATTAATGAACACAACGTGTTTTTTCAACACAATTTCACCTAAACCAGATCAGTAATTGGAAAACTTTGTATTTCTAAATTTTGAAATTATCAAATATGGAAATTTGAAATGGAAATCTGAAAATTAAAAAATTTTTAAATATGCAAATTATAAATTCCAGTGTTTCTAAATCTCTCAATTTCCAAGAACTTAAATTTCCAAAGAGACATTTAAAAATTTCGAAATATCAAATATTCCTAGATTTCTAAAATAGGTTTTAAAATCCTACTAAAAAATTTCGAAATTTCCACAACTCCAAATTCTCAAATTTCCAATTTCCAATTCCAACAAATTTTCTCAAAGTCCCAAAATTTTTAATTTGTAAGTTGCTAAATCTTAAAATTTCTAAATTTTGAACTCACTATTCTAAATTTTGAAATCCCTAAATTCTCAAACTTTCAAATTCATAAATCTCCATATTTCTAAATGTTCTTAATAATTTTAGTTTAGTGATTGAAATAATTAAAATAAAATAATATAAAATAATTTTAATAATTGCAGAATTCTTCCCCAGCCTGACAAGTAACAATTTTCCATTCACTATGCACCCTAAAAGTAGGTTTTCATTGTATGCTTCCAATATGTTTTCCAGTTTCTCCTCTTTCTCTCTTCCTCTCCCGCTTTCTCCGTTTCTCTCTCAGCTCGATCCTTTGTTCTTTTTCGCCTCTGCCATCGCTCCGGGTACCGCCTACAAACTTATTACCGGATCTGTGGCGCTAGGTGTTATTAAAAATTAGGGAATGGATTCTAGACACCGGTTGCAAGTCACTGGACCTGAGTGACTGAAGGATGTGGCTTCGTAATTAAAAAATTACAGGGACGGCTGGGCCACCGGTTTGTTAGTTTTACCACAGGGTAGGGAAAGATGAACGTACGTTCTATAGTGAAACCTGCTTCCTCGGTTCATTCATGGCGCCAGAAAATGACAGAGTGCTACAATTTTTTATTCTGTTCGTGCCTTATCTCTTCCTTTTCATTCGCCCTCTATTAAGAAACACTCATCGTTCCTTCTCAACAGCTTTGCTCTAATTTTATTTCTATAGTCTGTTGGCACATTTCGGTACCGGACGTTAACGGCAGATTTAATCTTAGAGATTTAAGATCCTTTTTACAAATTAAGATTTCTCTTATATTAACATTTTGATATTTCATTTCTTTTAATACGGAATTCACGGAGTGCAGTGATCAACTGATTTTAGATTGGAAAAGAAGTTTAAGTAAAAGAGAAATGAAACATAAATTACTGTGCACAATTATCCAAAAGTCTTGATTTCTATAATTTAAACTAAATCTAATAGTCATTCTGATCTAGGATTGTACGAATGTTAAAATACCTGGTTACATCAGTTATACCAGCCTACTGAAAATAATACTCGGATTGACCTATTGAAAATAGTATTCTAACATAGCCTATCAATCCGTGACTTTCTAAACGCGTAATAAACATTAACCAAAAATATTTTTCCCGCTAATGTTCCTCAAACCTAAAGTGATGACCACAAACTGATTTCTCAACAAACTTGTTAGCTCTGTATTTACACTTTGACCAGGATCTTGTGCCAGTCAGCTGGGTCCTGTGAACTGATCCGCAAAATCTGAATCATTTCTCGTTAAAGCAAAAGGTCCAATCAGCAGAAAAAAAGTGGACAAAAGGAAGGGAAGCAAAAAGGAGGAGGAAAATATTTTTACACACGACCAGCCGTGGCATTCTCGCGGACAAGAAGAAAGAAACGAACTCGCAGGTAGACCTTCTGCCAATCCCTTCGTCTTATCCACGATACTTTAATATCGGATATGGCAATAAATTACGTATCGACGTAAAAGCGGCTTCTCTGGTCCCATCCGATGACAGCACGGCACGAAAACCTCTTTCTCTAGTGTCCTCCTGTGTCCCAGTCCTTTGCTCCTTCTCCCGGTTTCCATCTCTGTCCCTCGTTTTTGGCGTACACGTGAACGGGCGGGGTAATATAATCACACTTAATGACACTCGATACGAACATGTAACATCGGCATTGCACGAGATACCCGGACGATAAGAGACGTGTTTGGGGACGCACGGCGATCGTAAGTCCTGGCGTTACATCGGGACCGGGACACCGTTGGCCTGCACTGTATTTATGCATTGTGCGGTGGCTAATCTGGCTGGGCTTGAACTCTCGTTTAATATAAAGTTCATTCAGAAGTAATATTTAATGACCCAACGATGCTGACCGACAACGTGGACGCTTCGTAATAGCGAGGAAACGACGGAATTTACAAATAACTCGGAACCAGCTGCCGGTACACATTATGTACGCTGAGATTTTAACGGTTGAACAGAAAATATTCCAGTAGATTCTTTTCACATGCGTCACTTGCTTCTCATTTTGAGAGACTATTTATGTAAGTTTGGAAGTTTTCTAATATCCAAATTTCTGAGATTCTATGTTTTCAAGTTTTCAAGATACCAAGTTTCTAAAGGCAGACAATTCTCAGAAGATTTCCAAACCTCTCCAATTTTGAAATTTGGGGCTAGAAATTAGAGGACATTGAAATATGAAGACTTGGGGATCTAGAAAAGAGGTGTAGGAATTTTGAGAATTTAAAGTTATGGGGTTTAGGAAATCAAGAAGCTCAGAGATGTCGAAATTTTAGATGTAAAAATTTGGAGAATTAGAAGTTTTGAGATTTAGGAAATTGAGGAATGTAGGGTTTAGTTTAGCATTTAGAATTTAGGTTTAGGATCTAGAAATTCAAAAATGTAAGAATTGCAGTTTTTTGGAATTTAAAGAATTGATAAATTTAGATATTCGTGGATCGAGAAAGATGTCAGAATTTCGGTAATTTAAAATTCTAAAATTAAGGAAACTAAAAGTCAAAATTTTGGAATAAAATTAAAGAATTTGAAGGTATGGTTCGAAAATATAAAAATCTAGTTTACGATATTTAAATTTATGTGTCCTCTGGAAATATGTATAAAAAGGGAAGCCTACGTTTCCCCGAGTGTAAAAAAATAAATATACGTGGTTCTCTATATTAGCATTTAGTAACTACCTTATCAAACCGATCGGCCTGTAGTACACCGTATCGAGCTTGTATCTCTGTTACGTCCTTCGCGCCTTCATGGCACGTGAACGACTATCGGTGCTTCATCACAAACACTTTTGGCTCAGAGAATCAACGTTTTACATGCATCTTTCAATGTCTCTGCTTATACATTATCGTTCATCGTACCTCTGTAAATTTCTTCGTCATTAATCCTGTGTACGTTTATGTAACTTTGAGGGAACATATAAAATGTCTATTGTGAGTTCGAAACTTTCTTCCTCACGATTGTGGACTTGCTGTTTGAAGCTGAAACATGCATGTGGATCTGATAGCTTAACAGTTATTGGATTAACTGTTACGACGATTGCAAGTGGACTTTTGACCCGAATGGTTACAACTGTTTTTGAAACTTTGGTACTGTGGATTTTTGAAAGTTTAGAACCTTAAGGGTTGAGATTGTGATTGTATTGCGAGAGTTTGAGATTGTGAAATCTAGGGGACCTTGAAATTTTTAGTTTTTGAAGCTTGGAATCTCGAAACCTTAAAATTTTATAACTTTGGAACTTTGGTTTTTAATTTTGGAACGTTGAGTTTGGAAGTTTGGATCTTTAAACTTTAGAACTTCGTAAAATAAGTATATGAATAGGATTTCGAATTTCCATATAAATATTTAAATGAAAACACAAATTTTATAAAAAGAGCAAATACTGCACAGCTATTAATATTATTAATATTATTGGTATCAAATTAATAATAATAAGTATCAAAGTATTAAATTAATAATAAGTATTCAAATTTTGAATTAGAAATAATTATTCTTAATAATAATAACAATTATACGTACAATAATAAATACTAATAAGAATGACAGTAAAACAATTTTCCAAAAACTAATAAAAAATCTTATTTATTTAAACTAAATATAAAAGTAATGTAATTTTACAGAATTTCATTAACTTTAAATCACTTACAATTCTCTACTGATTTCATTCAATCGAATAAAAAGCAAAATTTCTACAGGTTTCATTTCACTGTTTCTGTCAGTCTTTATTTTTTATCGCTTTCTTTCGACCTCTATCACGAAATTTTAAAATAGACGCAAATCCGATATCGTTAACGTTGACATAAAGCCGTACGATACTCTTTCTCTTTCTATCTTGATCCCCGTATCTACTTTCCCGTACTGGAGTAATTCTATTTTACTGCATCGGTTAGTTGACACACAAACACTCACGGACCGGTTCGGACCACACATCCGAAACTTCACGTTTACTCCTCTACCTGATCATCGTAATCGGTTCATAGGAATTTACTATGATCTGGAAGCTAAAACAATTTGAGAAAGCTTTAAAAGAAACGCGGTATCCTTATATTTCATATATATTATAGTCTTCTGATTAGTCACAGGAAGTAACAATTAAAGGAGAAGTAAAAGAATATTTTTGTATAAAACAAAATAGTAAAAACTGTAAAAAATGATTTTGCTTGTTATTGGTAACATCGGTAATAATAAACTTCTATAAATTTTTGTGTAAAAATATTTTCAAATATTTGAAATAAAATAAATTTTTATGAATAAAATATTTTATTGAACGAGGTAATAGTATTATTGTTTTAATTATTATTTTTACATATTTGGAAATCATAGTATTATCAACTATTATACGACTATATATATGTATAGTAAAGTTTCGTAAGGAAATTTTATATTAGTAGATATATTTTACAAATAAAATATAAAATGCTAGTATACTGTTTCCAAATGTATAAATTATCTTCCAGATATTATGTGTGCAGATAAACATTTTTTAAATAAAATATTCGGGTACATAGTAAAATTTCGAATAAGAACACTTACGAAAGGAATATCCCATCCATAAATTTTTATTGCATCCCATTCATAAATCGGATAGTAAAACTAAAATCCGAGTTTTATGATTAGAGTATCAAACAAAAGATACCTGCTGCTTCACATTATTGTTCTCGAACGAATACCTGTCGCAAATGCAGTTATACAGAAATTAACCGATGTTAACAACGTTCATAAAATGTTTACAGAAAATAATCAAACATTTTATTTCCGAGCACAAAAACATTCAATTGTTATATTTTCAAATGACGGCTGCTCAAATTTAATGCGGTTATGAAATTGAGCCGTTTCTAGAATTTATATAGCTTGTGATAAAAATCATTTTCAACGCTGTTTATACGCTGTGATATATCAGTACTGATATATTGTATATTATAATTAATTCTATCATAGTTTTATTGTTATTGACGGGACTGCAACAATTGGCGATATAAAAAGAGATTTTTACATACAATGTTTACAAATTTACAAATTAAAAAATTTCTGAATTTCTAAATTCGAAAATTTGTAAATGTAAACATTTCTATAATTGCAGATTTAATGTCATTAAAAATTCTTAGAGTTAAAAACCTGCAGTTTTGACAATTTGTTTTAAGAATTTCCAATATTAAGAAATTTTTTAATTTAAGAATTCGTGATTTTTATAATTTTTGCATTTGAAAATTTCTGAATTTGTAAATGTATAATTTTTAATTTTTCTAAATTATAGTTGAAAGTTTTTACACTACTAAATTTGAAAATTTGTAGATATTAAAATTTCTAAATCTAAATATGTGTAAATTATTAAATATCTAAATTTTGAAATCTGAAATATTGAACATTTTTACATTTGAAAGTTTATGACTTTTGAAATTTGTCAATTTTGTAAATTTTTGTAAATTTCTGTAGGATGTGTTTAGAAATGTAGAATTTAGGAATATCTAAATTTCTAAATTGCAAAATTTCTACATTTCCAAATAAAAAACGTGCAAATTAAAAAATATCTAAATTTCTAAATCTTAAAAAATTCTAATTCTGGAGATTTCTAAACTAAACTTATTAGTTCGTAAATTTCTATCTTGAAAAGTTAATAATTGTTGAAATATCTAAATTTACGACATGCAAACTGTACCGAAGATTTTCAATAGAATTTGAAGATCGCAACATCTTTCGATTCCTGTAAACGTACTAGGTCCACCGATGTCACTGTCCTTTCATTTTATCGCAAGTTGTGAACGCAAGCTTAAAGAAGGTCAGGGTTATTCTCTGAACCCCGAAACTAGTCCACCGTGTGTATACAGTGACCATGTACAACTATGGCAAGTCTTGGTAGTGCATTTGCGGGGTTGAATGCACCCACACGCGAACACAGATAAGCACTAGCCACACACGCGATGCTACCGCTAGAGTATGTGCAAACGTGTATACACTCGGTATACATATGTACGCCTAAGCTCATAAGTGTAGCCATAACTGGCCAGTTCGTGAATGGAGCAACGATGGACGATCAATTCCCCCTTGCGTTTATCTGCTGCTTTTATGTGCGTTTCACAATTCAATCAGCTCCGTGTTCGTGGACACGTATCCACGGGTATTGATACGGGGAGCGAACAAACACGCGATCTTGGTCCAAATCTACATTCGTGAGATCGATGATGGCGCCTTAAAGTGCGTAGGATCAGCTTGATCCACGATTTCTCCGATTTGAACCGGAACCAGAAGCGGAGGTGTGCGAAGAGTTACAGAAGAGCAGGCAGCAGGAAAGATATTATGGATGATAATATGCTCTATTTAATATATGGTCTCGTACAAACTATGGGCACTCCTCAGTCCATGGAAGTAATAAATTTCATATACGACAGAAAACATTAATTTGATGTTACATGTGAATTTTTCGTATAAGTAACCGGAACACATTTTTCAGATTATGTACTCGAATTAGCTCATAGCTATTTTTACACTATAAATAATTATACATTATTTAATTTTTGCATTATATGTATATTAGTGTACTATCTAAATTGATACTATTGCAATGATGACAATAGTTTCTTCTCATAGTCACTATTTAATGATCTTTCAAAATCATCAATAAAAATAAATTTTTTCACGTGTATCGATTTTCTAAAACATTTTACATTCTTTTTATTTTCTGTTTCGAAGTTTCGTCAAGATATAAACTTAAAGTGATCATTAATTAATCCAGTTTAATTTAATATAGTATTCTTTAAAAATTTCTAACAAAATGGTTCTACTGACATCTAACTATAAAACGCAGAAAGAAAGAATAATAATAAATTGTTCCAAAGAAATCTAACAAAATCAGTTTCTTGACCCCAAAAATGACAGCTTCCAAAATCGTTACTTTTACTTTCAAGACAAAATTGACATAGGGACATAAAAATTGCTGGTGTAATAACATTTGATAAAACGGGTTCAACCTGCAAGAAATAAAATTGCTCGTTCGTTTTTCCCCCGTTACTAGTAAACGGTGAACTTGATCATAGCAGCCATTTAATCGTAAAATATTCACAAACGAAGGAGAAATAAATCGATACAATAATAAGAACGTCTTTTTAGTCGGGAAAAAAAGGACTCGCCACGCAAACAGTTGTCTATTCACGGGGAAACAGTCGTCACCCCCGATTAAATTTCCACCCCCTTTCAGAGACAGGCAAATATCCATTTGATGTTTTTTTTTATTTCTTGTCATTTTTATTTTCTTCTATCGTACGCATCGTATCTGGTGGCCGTGTCGCGAGGATCGCAGAAATGCAAATAGCGAATTGTTCGTAGTCCGCTCGCTTTCAATATCCACGCTCGAGGTGTTATTCTTATCCGTGAATTACCCTCGAACGCCTCACACGGACACTCCTCGAATTTGCATACCGACCGTGAAACTGGAAATCATTTTACCACACGGCGATTCACGTTCTCGAAGCGTGTCATTAGGGCCGGAGAGATAAGCGAACAAGTCGACTTTCGGGAAATCGCCTTGAAACACAACCAGCAAGATGCGTCAGAAAGTTAACGCTTCGTCTTTTGGAACGGGATGCAAGCCAACGAATCTTTTGTACGGTACCTTGTATAATTCAAATTTAACACGCGATAGGTACGGAAGGACAGTTTTTAACGATTCGTGATTTATTATGCAATAAAGCGTCTCTTGTCATGATACGACAAAATAAGGGGTTTCTTTTGTAAATAACGATTGAAAGTGACAATTACGATTTTTGCATACAAAATTTATATGTAGGAATAAATGTTTTATTCTTTCCCGTAGGTAAGGTGTAAATAATGTTTATTAACAGGTGCTTGTATAATTTAACGTGATTTGTATTTCAACCCTTGGAAGTGCTTTGTAATTCACGTGGTAGTAAAAACAATGTTATTGTAATTGTTTAATGAATTTAAAGTATATTTAAATTTTACACATTTAGTAATTGTAAGATTTGGAAATGCAATTAAAACATTTGAAATTCATGTAAAATTTACAAGTACAGAAATCTAAGAAGAAGAATGTCAAGCTTTTAAGATTACAAATATACATATCTAAAAATCAGAGAAGCTCGAAGTCTAAAAATCTAAAAATTTAAAAATACGAAAACCTCAAATTTTCATATTTCCAAATTTAAAATGATAATTTAATAAGTTTGTAAATCTGAAAATTCACAAATGATAACCTAAACTATATTTTCATCATCTTTCTGTATAATACAAAAACTAATAAACATTTCTACCTGCAACCTCTACTTCAACCGTTTGAAAACCCCAACTACTTTTATTGTTACTTGAGCAATGTTCCTCATTAACAAATAAAGTGCACAGTACAATTAACATCACAGTAAAAGGAAACATCCAAGCCGTTTGTTACAAGGACAAAATATCTAAGCAATTAAAGTTAATAAACTGTAGTCAGAGAACGTTTCAATTATCCTCATCTGTCATCGATCATCGAGACATATCTTTGAACTCTCATTTCCCATATTCGAATTCTAAACTCCTCGTACGTTTTTTTTCTCGAAGACCAAGAAATGTATCGAAAGGACTCTGATATCGCCAGCTCGTTCGAGGTACGTTAAATCGAACACGAAGAGACCTTGGAGGCTGTTGAGCTGTTCAATTAGCCAGGAGCGACGAAGCGTTGTTAGCACGTGTTCCATCGGAAGGCCGTCCATCTGGGCAAGGGTCGGTCCTAGCCGGTGCGGGACTGATCTACGTTAATTGCGGGTGCAACACTGTAAACAAAGGTAATAAATAACTAGAAGGAGACACGGAGGTCCGACAGAGCAGGTACCAACCTCTAGTTGCCTGGCAGCTACAAGAGAATTAGGATTACACCCCTGCGAATAATAATGCTGTATAAAGTGTTTCCCTGCGTGTGACACGGGGGCACCGTCCGTAGACCATGGACGGACAATGGTCAGCCAATGGCGGGTGGTGCATTGTCCTGCCAGTTTCACCAAAAATTTTCGGCCGTTCATAGTCATCTACGAATAAGCAGGTGCTGCGCGTTCGTCGGACATCCCATTGGCCCATTGGGGGTCGACGGACAACAAGGACCCTCACCCTCTGTTCGCTTCCACTCTGTACTTCACGCATTGTCCGCGTTTCTTTCTGTTTTCCTAGTATTGTACAGTTATGAAACTGACCAAAGGCGACTGGTGTCGGTTGACGATACGCTTCCTGCTAGCAGGTTGCTGGAACCTGTCTCTGCATCTTTCAGTGCCGAATCTATTTGCGCTCGGATTTCTCACTCTTGATACTTTACGATACGCAGTAATTATTTCGTTACTGAAATCTAAGTTATATTTTTTCTCTTAATGCTAAAACTACCAAACAATATCAAGTAATATTGAATGATATCAAACAATGCCAATCTCAAATAATATCAAACAATATTAAATGATATATGTATACTGTATCAAACAGTACCAAACAGTATCAAACAGCATCAAACAATATCAAACACTATCAAACACTATCAAATAATATTAAATGATATGAAACAAAATCAGACAGTATCAAACAATATGAAATTATATGAAATAATATCAATCAATATCAAATAACATCAACCAATATTAAACGATATCAAACAATATTAAATTATACCAAACAGTATTGAACAATATCAAACACTATCAAATAATATTAAATGATATGAAACAAAATCAAACAGTATCAAATAACATCAACCAATATTAAACGATATCAAACAATATTAAATTATGCCAAACAGTATTGAACAATATCAAACAATATTAAACAATAATCTATAAGTTACATTTTATATAACCTGAGCTAATTGATTATTAAAATAAACTTGTTTTTAAATTAAATGTTATAGGGTCAAACTTCATTAATAATGATGTTCATTTAAAAAAAAACACATACATATGTAATCCAACGAACATTGCTAAGTATAGAATATGGTAAACAAATACAAAAAATAAAAGTAACTAAAAAAAGTGTATCATTTCCAGCAAATATTATGGTTATTTAAACATTGAAACCGAGACAGTCCCATAATCGGCTCACAAGTTTT
Organism: Megachile ligniseca; assembly: GCA_945859555.1. NCBI lineage: Eukaryota > Metazoa > Arthropoda > Insecta > Hymenoptera > Megachilidae > Megachile > Megachile ligniseca. Next base: position 8,347,580 of record OX243792.1, read on the forward strand.
TTATTAAAAATTATTTCATTTCAAACAAAACAGCGAAATAATCTGCAAGTTGTTTGTTTGTTCAAATAAACTAATACATAATTATTTCAATAAATGCATAATTTAATAAAATAATAATATAGTATCGTTTATTTTTTAAATAATTTATTAGCATAATGTCCGAAAGCCTACATTGAATTAAGCTCATTACGAAGTTTGTATTTTTATTATCATTGAAATACTTTAGAAATAATTTAGAGATATACTATAAACTGACTGAACCAATAGATTTCAGAACAGAAGTTAAAAATCTATGTTTTTAAATATTATAAATAAACCTACTAATTTACTTAAAAACATATTTAACATATGTTTAAATCTCATTCAAGAATAATTGAAAGTCGATCTTCTTAGACTTATACTATTTCGTGACTCACAATTCAATTATAAATTCATACAGATATAGCATGAAAACTTCTAAAACACTTACATCCGAAGTAACATTTCCCTAAAAGATTTACAATTTTCATAGCCTGCAACACATCGAAGTGTTCCACAAAATTTAATAGATCAAAACTGAACTCAAGGAATATTTTTCTGTAGAGATAAACACATCAAAATTGAATTACGACCCCGTTCGATATCCACGACGCGTGGAAAATTTACCGCTTACCACGGGTGAGGAAACGTCAATTAACACGACGACATGTATCCCTAACCATATAAGCAGAATTATACGTATCGTATTTTATCAGTGCGCATTTCACAGAATTACGCGTATGCCTGTACCACCAAAATATATTACTGCGGCCGTGCGATGACGTTTACGAGGCTGATTGCGCCGTAAGAATGATCTCATCAAACCCGCTAACTAGACAATCCAATCACACAGAGCTCTTCTAACCGTGCTGAAATCACTGTGCTAAAATACCGTTCGTCTCTCTCTTCTTCTGTCCGGTATAGTAATCGTAGCCGAAGCGGTTCCCATAGTTTTGTTTATGTAGATACATACTTTTTTCGAGCGATGTGGTTAGTCATTAAGGCTTGGCGTAAACGCGCCACTCGAGGACCCCAAGAGGTCCCTCTGATCGTCTTGAACGTCTTTCTTCGGCCGACGCTGATTGCGAGAGAAAGGAAAAAGGGATACGCCGCATCGCTTCCCCGACCACTCTAATTGCGGCTAATTTCGTTAATTACCGTAGAAGCCCACTAATTCGGAGGTCCTACATTGTGTCTAGACTTTAAATAACATTCGCGCATCTTGTCCGTCGCATGGCCGGCCCTTCTTCCTTCTCCTTTAATTATCCTTAACTGTTGTTCGACGTGCTCACGCCTTTCTCACAGGAGAAAAGATGTTATATCTTGTGCTCTTTCGAGTACTTCGAATCCTTTTTTAAATTACATCATGTTTTTGTTCTTTTATTTTTAAGGAACCGTAATTTCGGACTGTTACGGAGAAGGGAGATTCGTAACGGAAATATTTCGAATAGTTCTTTTTATTTGGTAAGGACTATGATAGTTGACGTATTTCTTGTTGTAATTATTGTTACAGCACTCATTTTTGATTAAATATAGCTGTATTGACCTTAACTGGATTAATTGTCCTTAGTCTTGGAAAATCTATAAGCCTTCGAGAAGTTAAAAACTTTTTAGATTTTCAAGTCTTCAAATTTAAACATTCAGAAATTCTAAAATTTTTTAATTTAGAATCTAAGTTTGTATCACTTTCAAGCACAGAAATTTTTAGATTAACTAACTTTTTGAAAATCATAAATTCTTGAAGTCGAAAAATTTAATTTAATTTTTAAACTATTACATTTACAAATCTAGACATTTTTAGTTACAATAAATTTTAACCTTAAATTCTAACGTTTCGGAATTTTTTAACTTTTAAATTAGCAATTTAAACATTTATACATTTAGAAACTTTTGAACTTTCAAATTTGAAGAACTTAAAAATTACAATTTTAAACTTTGTAATTTTATTTAGAAATTAAGAGTTTTGAACCTTAAATGTTCACTTTTTCAAATTTTCAGAATTAGAAATTTCGAAACTGACAAAAAAAGTATACAATATTATTAATTCTCAAATTTTTTAATTTTTTAAATCGTAAACTTTCAAGTTTAGAAATTTTTAATTTTACAAATTTTTAAAATTAAAAATTTTCCATTTTAAATGTTTTCAATTTCGGGAACTGTCAGATTTACAGATTTTCAAATTAGGAAATAATCAACTTTTCAAATATCGAAAGTTTCAAGTACTGCTGGAAGAATTTTCCATATTACTGTAGCTACAGCTTTATTTGTGGTAATATAACAGAATAATATTATCCTTTATTATAATGTACCGATACATTGTGTTGATATAAAATATCAATAACAAATAATTTATTTGTAATTTATTTAAAACTGTCGTTGCGTATGTTCTCTTTAAAAACTAATTTGTTAACTCAATTTTTAAAAAATTTCGTATTTTTAGCACTCACAGAATCTATTATCACATCTTCGATAATTCTGTGATTTTAGTAACGCAAACACTGATTAAACAAGCTCACCATTTTTATATTTTTAGTTACTAAATTTGAACTTATGTAATGTAAAAAAGCATGGTACTTCATTTCAATAGTACAAAACGATCAAGTCAATAATACCTAAATAGCAGTATAATAATTAATTAATTATCGAAGTTTGTAACATTGTATGTAAAACCACTTTACAGTATATTTTCCTTACTTAAAAATAGCTAATATCATCTACAGTAAAACTACAGAAAACAATGACTATTATCATGTATAACAATTTATATACAAATGAAATAAAGAAAAAGATGTTAAAAAAATAAAATGTTATTGAAAATTAACATAACTGCATACATAAAGATTTTTAAATTAGTATTTATGCATCTTACTATTCAATACCAGTATTTTTACAATACCACTGAAAAAATTTGTTACAAGTAATATTCTTACGCTTTAGGTGTTTATAGTAACGAATTACAATGCTTTCACATCGTTGCATAGTATTATTCCAGGAAAAATTGAAGACAAACAATCTTACAAAATATTTAACTTGACCTGGAAACGAGAAACTCTAAAACAACTGGTGGTTACCTTTCCTATGGCGGTTTCTCGAAAAGTACCAGCAAAGACAGCTATACTATCAGGTAGAAGGAAGAAGAAGGTTTCCGTAAGGAAGCATGAAAGGCTTAGAGAGATGGGTGTCCGTAGGAAGTAAAAATACTCGCCTCTCCTATGTAGACAAAGGCCGGTGAGATCCTTCGACATTTGCGACGCTCAGCCACGAGGACGCAAGAACAATATTTTATTTTGAATACCTATGGCTAGCACCTGCTGGTGCCGAACAATTCTACCACCAGGTCCAGCTACCTGACGTACAACCAGCAACTCTGTCCAATTTCCCTCTCTTTTTGCTTTCGTTTCTCTCTGCCCGCCGATGCCTGTTGTCAAAAAAGATCAGGATCATCTTCATAACTGTTTGGCACAGATTCTGAGAAGACTTGCTATTCAATAGCAGGTTTCGCTTGGGATCGAAATGGATTTTTAGAAGAACACTATTGCCAGTTTCAACATTTGTCTCTGCTCAACTTTATTAATAGTCATCGTATTCTAAACAATATCCTAGGAATTTCTATCTGATATTAATATATTTTGAATATCTCACTTTCTTACACTCATATATTCTCTCATACGTGTTATGAATAAAAAGTAACAGTAATCGTATAGAATTATTGAAATAGTAACATCGCTCTACCTTTGCAACGCAAAATGTAATTTTGTGTTAGAATGACGAAGAGAAAATAACAGTATTATATGAGAACGCCACAAGGTGTATGAACTAAAAAACAAGATCCTGCAAAACGTATACATACAAATAAATAAACTGTTTCATTTCGTTCTTCACATCTACGCATCTAATCATTGTAATCTTCCCTTGCAATAGGGTACTGTGATTATTGGGAGCTCTCTGTACGTAAATGCATAATATTTTTTTTCAAAAGAACTTGCTGTCCGCAATGATCGATCTCCGCGTCGAACAAAAAGAAAAAGAATAAATGAATAAATAAGTGTACCTGATTTATTTGCAAATATTTTCAAAGCATGTTTAAGTGAAACATAAAACAGGGCAACTTTCGACCAACTGAAGGAGCGTGTATCAGGTTTGGCTCGAAACGGAGAGTTTGTCGAAGTTCAAACAGTCGTGAGAGCTGTTCGCACACGCTTCTTATTTACCGTGTCCTGTAACGAGAACGGTCGCGAATCACCGAAATCACGACCAGTTTGACGAGATTTATGATTTTCGACAATGGCCGCCGTGTCGGTTAAGCCGGCCAACTCGTAGGAATCGGTAAGAAGGCCGGCAGTTCGTGCGCGTCAAACAAGAAGGGTGAAACGAACGGCGCCCGGCAGTCTGGTCAGTCTGGTTTCCTTCCGGTTCAAAAGTTGCGCGACCGAGTGGCCAACACGGTGGCTCCTTGTCTCTCCAAAGGATTTTCATCTCTTTCTTCCCTTTATCCTGTTCTTCGTTTTCTTCACCCCTTTCGCCAGGATTCTCTCTGATAGCCGAAGAAGCCGTTCACCTGGCAACTAGGCGCGTTGCGTATGTCTCAGTGAGTGGTTTAGGGAACGAGTCGAAAGAATGTCCTTCAGGAGGGTTGCTTCTTACCCCTCTGACCACGTATTCGACCGATGCACACGCACGGGAGGACGACCCTCCACGGCCAGGGAGAATTGTGTGTACGCGCGTGAGACCACGTAATTTTCTAACGGGCTTGCGTTCAGGAAGCCGAACGAGGGTCAGGTCAGGTTTTGTCCCGGTGAAACTGTTCGAAGTTTGCTGTTTCGTGCACGAAATTTCGTTGTTACGAAAAGTAGACAACCCGATGGGGGTTGTCCCGGGAAATTGACAAATTACGTGAGAAACAAACGGTGCTAGCCTGGAACACGAATTCTTGCCAAGATTCTTCCGCAGGCACGTTAATTATGGTTGTTTCCGTCGCGTAATTTGAACGCTTCGGTTATGCTCAGAAATTCGTAATTCCTTGAACGAGTGAATACTTTTAGATGGAAATGGATCTTTAACTATTGCTTTGAGATATAGAAATGAATCTTTCTAATTATATTTACACAATAATTTCATTATAGTAATACTAATTCAATAACTGAGTTGAGGAACAGAGTATGTTTAAAAAACACATTTTGCGATGCTATTGATATTACAGTGTTCTCAGTTGAACACGCTTGTTCTGATCTAAATATTCACAGACATTTGTCTACATATATTTTATCTGTTTTGTATGCTTTTAATAATTACAAATCGAAATATTATATATACCTATACCAGAGTCGGGTTTAAAGAATAATACCGTTAAATTGATATTGAAATTATTTAATGAACAAGTGCAGTATAATATTTAAAATGTATTTTCATCTCTTTGTTCTCTAGAAATTTTTTAAATACAAATTTTGACATAAAATGTAAAATGCTTCATTTAGACTATATTTATTTGATCACGTATTGAGTTTTGTTCTGAGGAACACGAAGAATATCCACAGATACCGTTTTTACACTCATTAAATTGAAAAGACTACCTGAGACAGGTATAGGGTACTTTTTTGTATCATCGCGGTCCCAACGTATACTTCCATGTATTGTAGATTTAGTTTTGTAATCTTTGGAAGATAGCTCGTTTCGAACTTGTACTTTGGATCCACTGAGCACAACTGTTTAAATCGTGTTTGTTAAAACATTATCTATTCTAAATAAATTATATTAAATATTTTATGACATTTCTTACTTGATAAAATGTATACTTAAAAATCTGGATAAATTCAAATACAAAGAATATGTACTTACCACCTTTATACCTATTATGTTTTAAATAAATCTCATACATGGTACAAGTGGTATAATGTGAAACCATACACGAAATTATCTTATTCGGTGATCCCATAAATTTCTGTCAGTTATCATATCGATGATTAGCCCAGAATAGGAACATTATAAAGAAACATATTTATCTCCTTTTATAATTTCTTCCTCATTTGTCTAAGTGTTGCGAGACTTATTACTTAACTTGTTAGTGAACGTATCGATTATTTATTAAAATATTCTGCAACAGTTTTTCATAAAACTCTCATATTTTTTGGTCATTTATAAGTTCCCATAGAGAGCAAAATAAATACGTAAGTAGTATCATCCTCGATAACTACACGTATCTACGCGTACAGTGATTGTTACATAATTTTAAACGCGTGTAAAATAACATGTCAAAAATGAACGTCGACCTGATGATTTTTCATTTAAAAACGTCCGAAACGTCCTAACAATCTGGAACACACAAGTAACGGGGTGTCAAATTCGCGGATAGAAAGATTAGCGAATCTAGCGTAGCGACGAACACGTTCGCCATTTTACGCGCTTTCCACGATCCTCCAATCGAAATCAAACACGGTTGTTCCGTTCTTAAGCGAAGAAACCAGCTTTTACTACCGGGAGAAATTTCCATAGGATTTACCGTGCTCGAGAACACGGTCAACGATTCGTAGCGTGCATAGCCGACGAGATTCTCGAATTGTTCAGATAGTTGCCGAGTAAAACGATAGTAGTTCGATTTTACGGCGGCCAGGGCCCGGTAGTGGCCGATGGAATTGTTTCGGGTTCCCAGCGGCATGGCGTTTTTTCTTCTCGCGCGGCCTTTTCCCACCGTTAGCGGCGGATCGTCGGCTACCGTGTCGCTGTTTAACTCTTTGTAATATTTCTCATAGTTCGAGCCACGGTCAGCTAGTTCCTCAGCTCCTCAGCGCCTCAGCGACGACGAGGAATGCGTGGAGCTGGGCGCATACCGGAGAATCGCGGAACGTTTTGACGACCCCATAAAACCGTGCGGACCGACGAACACCACCTCTCAACGCACGCTCCAACGCCGTATTCACGTCTGTTAGCATCCTCGATTTTCTCCTCTCGACCTTCCCTTCCAGCTAACTCGGCCGAAATTCGACGAATTCCATCCGGTTCGCAGGATTTGGTACCCTTTCGCAAAAAAATTACCGAAAAAGATTCTTATGTGTACTTAATTACTCCGTGCGATACATCTCTTCGATTACTTGCGATCTTCGTGAACAGAGTGTCTACGACGAGTAAATGGAACAATCTAGAGATTACAAAAGGCGATGCCACATGTTTTATCTTATCGTTTGTTTTATTGAGTAAGTATAAAATGATGAATGCACTGTCTTCGAAATGTTATGTAGAGTAACAAGAAGTATGGGTTTAAGTGCATTTGATAATAGTATTTAGTCATTTATACTAGATACAGGAAACATAGATCGTCGTTTGAAATTTACTATATGTTTGAACAATGCATAAAGAATAATTTAATAATATAATTCGAAATGAAAAATATTAAAAATGATTTAATGAGAAATGATAAAAATGAAAGAACATTGAGAATAATTGTAAAAAAATTCGAAAACTTGGTAATTTTAATATGTTTGAAATTAATACCTTTCATTTGGATCTTGAAATGTAACACTAAATAACGTTGGTTTTTTTTAATAATAAAAAGTATATTAAATTATAACCAAGCAAAGAGTATATTATAACCTAAAGAGAAAGAGTTTGCGAGTTCGGTTATTCGTATCCGATGATCTCAAAAACTATTGGACCGATTTTCATAAAACTTCCGCTGATTTCCATCTTATTACCATCACAAAAAGGAGATAAATCAAATGGTTTGAATTATCTCTTCGTCAGTATTGTGGTGCTTCTTACAAAGAATATTTTCATAGAAATCCATTTCGAACGTCTATAATATCGTGAATTTTACAGGATACTATGACAAGTACCATAATTACTTATTATCAATAATTAAAGAAATTGAAAATCGGAAATTATAATCACACTTTCGTAAATAACTATAATCCGTGGATACCTAAAATTCTCAAGCTTGGATGTTTCATGTTTAAAATATCTGTAGTTATTTAAAAAAATATAAATTCATTTTAATATTTGATGACAACTAAAAATGTGATTTATGCAGAAATATCATAAAATATAAAGGGAAGATTAATCTGTGCATGATATGAAATACCTACTTTTAACTGTAGCACGAATTAGTATAAATTGCCTCAAATCTCAATAGTTATCAAGGCAATATAAAAGGGATGTTTCAAACAATCAACTATTAAACATTGAATTTGACATCAGTAACGATATTAAGCCAACTGCATCTTTATTTGCTTTATTAATCCTCGAATGGTAGAGTCTTTCAGACTTCTGAACCATATCATACAACAGTAGTTATCATGTATTTAAACTTTTTAATAAAAAACTCGAATGTAAACTTTAGATCATAGTTTGAGTACAGACTCGTTTCCGTCGTCCGGGAGTTATCCTGGCAATCGTTAAGAGTTCAACATAGCAACGCAAATTCCGACATTTCTTAATTTTTTGTTACGTTTTCTTTGTATGTCTTTATTCCGGCTATTCTTTGTACAGAACGATTCGGAAAGAATAAGAAACCTTTGACAGTTATAGCTGGACGTTTTCAGAAAGAGATATGCACCTTCGTTACCGAAGGAAAAGCGATTCTGTGGAACGAAAGAAGGAATCGGTTTAAAGTCACTTTACGAGTTTCCCTTTGCGAAAGACGAGACACCTGGTCGAAGGCTGTCCACGGGTCTGGAATCCTGAAAGTGTAGTAAAACTGGCCGAAGACACAGTCAAGGGTCCCTTTTTGAACGAACAGTGCCTTCTCTCTTTTGGTCCATCCATTCACGGATATCCCCTCTTTGCTGTTGGTCTTCAAACAGCCGGTTCAACCCTCCACCGATTACGAACGCTCGCTTTTGAATGATGATTTTTGGATCTGTCTTTTCCACTAACTGTTGTAACACAATACCGTTTGGTTATCTCATGAAAAATTAACGTGTCCGTAATTTTCATAATGGAGTCGAAATATTCCTAAATTTAAATAATTATAACACTTCAGAGTTAAACTTGTGCTAATGATTTTGCGTGTCGATGATTTTATAAATTGATTATATGTACAAATACAAGTACACTTGTGGTCATGAATACTCGCGACGTATTCGTGATTTTAATATCCAACTTCTTACGTTAATTGTTCTTCTTATTATTTTGACATTATTATTGTTTTACTCATTATGTCGCTTACAAAGTATCTCAAAATTAGCAACTGTACGAGATGCATTACAAAATGTCGCAGATACAATTTTCTCTTGTATACAGGCTTTACGTCGGAATATGGCCTTCAAATTGTTAACACGATTATCGGGAATACGATCGTTAAATTTGAAATATAACGAAATCGATTTTGACACGTAAATTATAGTGGCCTTTTATCTTCAAAAGTGTAAACGTCTTTAAAAAATGTATATTTGCAGTTAAGTGTTTATAATTGAACAATTAACGGAACACGCGAGAACGAGATGTTATTGCACACCTTGAAATTTCGTCCATTTATCTTCGGCCTGTTCTTAACAAGAACGGACATAATCGAGCTAATTAGAAACCAAAGAAAGCCTGAAAGGTTCTAATAGATATCGACAGTCTTCGCTTGTTACTCGGTACTCCTCGTGGAAAACGAATTAAGGCGTAAATTAACGAGCAAACGTTCCAAAAGTTAAAAATCTCACAAGTAGTAATCATTTACCAATGAAACTTCCACACGCTTCGGCGCTCTGAACAGTTCGTATAAATAGGTTGTATTGTTCGAGAAAACTAGCTGGATCACAATACCCCTGTTGAGAATACTAATCAGTCGCTGGAATTAAGTACAGTGAAATAAAAGATGCATTCTGCATTTAAAGAAAATGGCTTCTTGTGTAAAAGCACTCTTCAAAATTAGATAAAATCGGTATTTTATTTCTTTTATTCTGAATTCAGTTAAATACGTGTTAATTCGAAGTGAAAAGCACAGCGACGATAGTCCTCGCGAACAAGGAAAGATATGTCGACATTTCTACGCACTGGAAATCGCGTTTCTTCAACCTGTTCGCTTTTGTCGTTTAAGAGAAACACTCCACAGTAAAAATACCAAATTTTCATCCTTTTTATATAATATTGCACACGGATTTATGTAGATATGTACAACTGGAATATACTTCTATCACAGATACTTGTGTGATGTCTCTATTCTTACGACCACACATGCGTGACGTTTGGTAGCGAAAGTGTTATGTACATTGAACAATAAACATCACATAATCGAACTTTACAGATACTATAGTTAAAGTGACTATATCTCATATACTTTCTGTAAAATTTCTTTAAAGCTCGAATATAAAGAATACGATTTCTACGCGCCAATGAAATTGCGGGAAGGTTGACCGTAGTAAAACAGAAATAATTGCTTTTGAAATTTAATTGTATATTTAACGTATATAGTACAGAAAAAGCATTTATGGGAAGTGTATTTTCAATTATAACGCGAAAACGCCGTCTTAAATTTCCTTGCAATGCAAAAGGGTCATGGAGGGATATAATACGCAGTACTTTAAAAAGAAGGAAAGTATCGTACAGTTTTAGAGATAAAGCCTTTGGAAAAAAAGTACACACGTGTTTCATATCTTGTATCCAACGATTAAATGAAGAAGTAATTTGTTGCTCATTTTCTGTTGTCGGGGTGTTTTAATCGCATCAATCTTATATAAAGCGTCATATACGTTACAACCAAAATTGTTAATTAAGATTCGTTTGTTATATTTACCAATATCCTAATCTCTGAACTTGTCTATCACGATAAAACCACCTTAAGCATTCACGAGTGACGACCGTTCTCCCGCGGACATTTCTCAAATCGTCTCCATTAAAACATTAAAACTATTATCTTTGAATCGCGAAATGAACATCGCGCATGTGTAACTTCTCGAAGGAGCAGACAGGAAGGTTCAAGCGTCAGGTACCGCAGGATCCGCCATCGCCCTTAACGAGCCACGACGAACAACCGCAAATGCACTCATTCCTCGGAAAGACAATCGTCTAAACCGACTTAACCTGAAGAATCGACAACGCGGATCACAGTTGAACAGGATCTCCTGAAAAGTCGGAGATCATGCACAGGCACACTGATAAACTGTCACAGGCGGGCAGACCCGTAAAAAAAAGGGAAAACGAGAGTAACGCTGCGAAGACGTCTACCGGCGTCTCCTGCCGTCGGAAATCCTGGATCTCGGATCGAATCGGGCAGACGATACGTCCGGACGAGCGAGCAAAGAGGGAGTAAGAGAGGAAACGGAGAGAGCCTATCCCTCGGAGAGGAAAGTTTACCGGAAAGATATCCGGGAAGTTACAAAGCAGGAGCAGCGACGACTCGCGCCTTTACCCCCACCAGGTGGGTTCGGTGTCTCAGCAGAGTCGTCCTCGGCTTCTGCGCTGTCGCAGCAGCGCTGTCTTTGGCCGGTCAGAATCGCGTCGTGTGGTGGGGTTGCCTGCGACGGCGCGGTGGGAGAGCGGTTCACGAGCACCCCCACCGAACAGCGCAGCATCCCGGGTTCGCGTGGCCACGCCCCGTCGCAGCGATAGGTCACGCCCAACTGTCCCCACCGACCCGTTGGCGCAGCTGCTCTGCCGTTTGCGGCGAAGAGGGGCGCGCGAACGCGGTTCGGTGTGGTGGTGCGTCGGATGGTGGGGGTCGTTAGGACACGGGCATACTCGACCGTCTCAACACCGTGGAGGGGTGGAAGCGGTCGGCCGCGGAGGGGCGGGGAAGCGAGCAGTTCGGCAGCGCGACCCGACGTGGGCACTTCGCTGTCCGGCCTTTCCTTCATTAAAATATTATTCCGTGTGTAGAGAGAGAGAGAGCCGCGGAACCCGGCGAGCCCTCGCCGCCGTTTTCACGCCACGAACAACGCACTCTCGCCACCCCCTCGTCACAGGCCTCGCATCGTTCGCGTTTACCGAGGGGTTGAACCGTGGACGCGCGGAGTTGCTTTTTTTCTGACTGCCGGAACGCCACGCTCGCTAAGGATTATCGGCAAGTCCGCGTTGCGTGTACGAAGTGCTGAAAACGGTGTTTCCTCCACAGTGCACGACTTGTTTTCGGGTTCGTTCTATTATCCATTAGCCGGGTTTGTGAGCGGGGTGCGCAGGACTAGTGTCGGAAGGAAACAGGGAACCGGCCCCCACGGATCCAGCTAGTCAGGGATCGCTTGGATCGCCGAACAACCGGAAACATAGCGCGAACGTCCGAATGACCGACCGTGATCGCCGACAGATTCTAAATCCTCTATTTCGCGGCGTGTTGGACAACGAGTGTCGAAGTGTCGGGACGTGCAAGAATCTCTGAAAGGATAGGTAGCGTAGTGTCAAAATCCTCTCGACTCGCGAAGGTGATTGTTCTCCGTGATAGGCTCGTAGACGTTACTAAAAAAAAATAAAAACTGTGTGTGGTGCTTTGAAACGAATCATTCCTATTCTCTGCGTTCCTATCCGCGTCAACTTACGCGCATCTTCTTATACGTTTTCTATTTGTTCGTGTCACGAAGGACCGCGCGCAAGAAAGATATAAAAAAAGTGTCCGGACCTCTGATTAATCTGTAGTTGTTCGCCAGTAAAGTTCTATCGTGTTTGGAGAGATACAGTGTGTCGAGGGTAACAGTGCAACTGCTGCTTGAAGGAAACTGGCAGCTCGCGGGATATGAACCCAGGTACGTGATTTCTTGTTAACAGGATATAAATTCGCGTCTGATAGTGTTTCTGTTCTCGTTACGGCAATCAGTGAGGTTTATTTCCCGTCATTTGCGTAATGATCAACCAGAAATCGGGAGATGTTTGAAGCGGTGTGAGCAAGGTGAAAACGTCTGTCTTGTGTTGTGCTGCGAAGTGAGGGTCTTCGTAAAGTGATAAAAATCTTTATACAAATAGTTCGAAACGAAGTAAAAATCGTCACAATAATAATACGATCGTAGTGAGTGATTGTCACTGACAAATTTTTAAATCGAATAATTAATATAAAATATTTCTATGTAGGGAGGGTTTAAGTATCCAGTTTTCGATGTGGTTCGTAGTCCCCTTGAAAAGTGTGTAATATTCGAGGAAAACGACAACGAATCTACTTAATTAAATCGAGGCAACGTTGTTTCCAGTGCTTGTATCGCATTTCCCGCACGGTCCAAAAGTGCGTAGTTGTGGATAGAGGTATCTGTACGTTGGACAGGTATCGCGTAGATTCCTGAGCTTCGAAATGATTTACGTCTCGTCGATTAAGATTTCGTCGGTTGCATTAGGTGATTTGACGAGACTCGTTCGTTCCAGTAGAATTCGACGAATTTACGTGGTCCGTGTCAAGCGTAACTTCCTCGCGTCGAAATTTCAACCGGTTCCGTGGAGTTGGCGAACCGTTGCCGTTGAGGTTCGTGTTTCGAAGGTGCGTGCAACGGGCATTGGGGCCGGGAACGCAGTGGAAACGCGTGCGACACGCCAGATTTCGATTCGTGTGCAGATAAGGGAACCGGTATTAGGGACCCTCTCGAGCCGGCGAGCCGTGATATACCCGTCGCGATTTAGATATCCAACCTTTTGTTTACCAACACCGGTTCACGCGAAGACGACGCCGAGAGTGGATGTGTTGCAGCTTAAGCTCCGCGAAAAAATTTTCATCGCCAGATAACGTACGGTCCGCGCGCGTCAAAACGCACCGAGCGTCAACTTGTACCGCCACTCGACTCCTGAACAATATCGGCCCAGCTACTCGTACGAACCTACTCCAGAATATACAACGGCGACTTTAAGTGCTTCGTATCAGAATTCGTTGACTCATTGACACGTTCGAGTCCGAGGGGAAATAACAGGTATCGCGTCGTAGGCACATCGATTGAGGTGGAACTTTTATTTCGGATCATAAACTCGTCGTTAACACTATGAACGCTCACTTTGAATTCGTCGAGAATTCCGAAGAATAGTAACTTTATTTTTGACAGACCTAATCATTGTGAGTTTTGGGACAGGTACCTGCAAGTATTTAGTAAAGTCATATTTGGTAGACTAGGAATTAGGGTTATATTGAAGTGTTAGGGTATATTGAAGGCTGCATAGTATAAAACAATCATGTAATTTACATATATTATATGATTCTGTGTGCTTTGTAGATTTCTATATATCATAAATGTATAAATATGATCGTGGGATAAGTATGAACAATCTTCAAAAAATGGGATTGTATGAACAATCTTGAAAAATGACTATCTCAAGTGTGGGTTCGTGTGTCCCCAAGTAGGTGTGATATGGCGATTACTCTGTTAAGTTGTGTCAGATTTACGATAGGTTTTTAATGTCATCTAAAACGAAATTCCGTAACGATAAAATCAGAAGTAGATACTCGAATGAACATGAAACGTTTTTCCTCTCTTTTGTAACTTAATCAAATACGTACTGAAATTGTTAAAATTTAACAATATTATTAATCTAAAATTAAATTCGAATTGTCGTATTCTGAACGGATGGTTCGAAGCATAGAAAGTATTTGGTAAATAAAAAAATGTAACTCTAATTGAAGAAGAAAGAAAAGAAAAGGTTGACCAGAAGCGATAGAGAATTAAATACTCAAATTTCAGAGTCCCTCTAGTGTTTCTCGTTAAAATCGGTCCTCACCTGTCGAAAAGGAACCTATTGGCCTCATAGAAACTCGTAAAATTTTTTCTTCGCAAATATCCCTAAAACGGGTTCGGCAGCTGTATTCAGAGCAATAGATTTAAAGGTCAACGAAGCGGAGCTGAAGACTCTTCAGCAACGAAGTATCCGTTTCGGGAAAGCGTTATTAGAAGCCGGTCTGGCAGAACAACAGTCGTGTTTCCATAAACAGCAAATAATTTGGATCCGCTTTCTATAGCAAACCATTGTAGCAGTTTTTTTTCCGTGCGACACCCTGTCCTCCTTCTCGATCGTAGAACACAGTCTTGTAGACTTGACCTCTGAAAAATCAGCAACATCTCCTGCAGGAGGACCGAAGCATCTCCTCGGCGTTGTTCGCCAATTTATTCCTCCAAATCGTACGCGCGGGGCTAATTAATCGTGATTAGTCGTCGCCAGTTTGAACAATGCTTTCCCGAACGGACCGTGTCGAGCGTGTGATGCGTGTGCAATTAATTAAGGCTGTACGGTTTGCATCTGTCGAGGTTTCTCGAAAGACAATTTACCATCGGGGTCAACGGTATCGCGTTGCCGATGTTTTACTCGTGCGTGAGCGCTACCCGGCCTTTATTCGTCGCCCATGAAGCAGCCAGCCTTCCACCAGGCGACTAATTAACCACGATTGATATACGCCTGACCCTGGTTCCGCCGCGTTAGAAAGTCCAATTGCCATGGCCCTCTTGGAAACGCGGAACGTTATGAAGGAATCTTTCGAAATTTATCGCGATACCAGACACCGTTTTCAGAATGCATATAATGCAAGTTAACGTTTGATCCTCTATCGCGAACTTTTAACGAGAAATCGGACGCCGTCATGAATTTAAAAAGGAACTTTATGTACAGATTTGTGTGATCTCGTACAAAATTAAGGACAGTTTAGCAATAAATAGTAATCGTCACACTGATCGGTGCTTTTGAATTTTAAATCTGCCAGTTTAATCGTTGGTTTATCTCTGATGAAACAGAAGTGATGTGTTAAATATTGAATCATTGTCTTTGGTACAAATTAAACAGTAACGCTTGGAATTTGAAGTATCCTTAGCTTTCAATGCATGTTCACTCGCGAGCAACGTAGACTTCCTTTGAATAAGGATGAGTGGAGGTGGGGCCTCCAACGCTCGATTTTGATTTAGGGGATCGTATGTGTTTACTTGAGCATTTTAATTTGTTAAATTTGAAATTTTAGATTCATAAATTTTGCCGGACCTTCGAATTCCTAATTGAGAAATTCCAAATTCACAAATTCTGAAATTCTGACACATTCAAATTCTTCTATTTTTAAATTCTCACAACTTCTTTAAATTCTCAAGTCTTAAAAATTTACAAATTTTTAAATTTCCAAATACTCACATTTTTATACTTTGAGACTCTCACCTTCTTACATCACCAAAGTATTTCTGTACAATTGTATACGTCCAAATATGTAATTATAAATGTCCAAATTTGTGAAATCTCAGAACTTTAAAAATTCTGAAATCTCCAAATCCCTAAAATTCTCAAAACCTAAAACAAGAAACTCGGAACTCTGACAATTTCAAAAATTCTGAATTTCCTTACACTTCCCAGAGGAAATCAGATTTGTTCTGTGGTGTACATACGCGAAATGTTTGTAACAGCGACACTGCATTACTGACATTTTTCTGCAGCAATCATGGCCGTGGGTTGAGGTTGTCGCAATTTGTTTATCCAAATGAAGAAAAACATTTTCCGAAGCTAATTAATCGTAACCGGTGGAAAGGTTCTTGCTTTCTGAGTTGCTGTAGTCGCTTGCACGCCCACCTCGCGAACTAATTAGATCCGCAGAACACGCGTACGAGAATTTCGACCTAACCGCTTGTGCCGATTATTTCGTAAGCCGATTAATTAGAAACATCGTTCACCGACTGGTTAACGCTCGCGATTGGCCGGTGAATGTTGGCCTGCAAAAAACGGCTTCGCTAATAGACCGATTCTATGATGAAGATCTCGATTTACTTTCTAACTTTTGGCTCCCGCTGCTACCCAATTTGCGAAATAATCGATTTGTTTGTAGAGCAGAAAATTGGGCAGAGAAAAATGTTCCTGTCTAAAGATGATGTAAAATCGCGGAGATTTATGTCGCTCAAAAGTTGTTGGAAAGTATCGTTACTTTTCTGCGAGGATTTCAAGATTTTGATTGTGTAGAAAATGAAGGATGTCCATAGACTCTTGTAATTTTTATATTCTTGCATTTTAGCTTGTTACTCGGCTACATTAGTAACATCCCCTCTAGAAGATGTTCACAAGTCTCGTTATCTCTTACAATTTATTTTTTTCTACATAGAATGATTTATTTCACTTTATAGAATGATTTTCTACAAAAGTTTAGGATAGTTCTTATTTTACCTGTCTAAATATGTGACAGTATGCATTGTTGAACTATTATTATAATTATTGTCTTATACAAAAATTATCAAATTTGTGTCGCATGTAAGAGTTACCTTTGTATTTCATACAAAAAATGTGTCACATTTATATTTCATGTCAAACAGTTGTTAGAGTTGTATCTCATGTAAAAGTGTTGTTATGTTTGCATTTCATGTAAAAGAGTTGTTACATTTGTATTGCAAATGTGTTACATTTGTATTGTAATTGTAAAGAACGTAAATTATATCACGTGTGACAAGAATTGTTAAATTTCTATCAGATGTGAACGAAAAATAAATTATTGAAAATTCCCGCGTAAGATAGCTCTAAAAATTGATTAAGGGACGTCACACTGCTGCCTTTTGTCCTCTCATGACAGTCACATTTTGATAACCTCCCCTTTCTCTGTAGTCGGACATCCTTTATAATAGTAAAAAGTGTCTAAGAATCTTTAACCTATGGTTAAAAAGTGTAACTGTCACTTAGTTTACGCTACTTGGTACGTTAAAGTTTATTGTTGCTGTATTTTGCAATCGTGGACCCAGCGTGTCTCGTAAAGAAAAGATCGTTGGAAAAATCATCGAGATGTATTTAACAGTTGCCGGCGTTTCTCGCGATAAATCATTAGCGATTGGTGGAAGGAATATCGCTCGGTATAATATATTATCGTCACTCGGGCCATAATTTAGAGTCACGGAAGAACGCTCGACGCGGCACAATTAAAATAGTAATAATTTATTATCTTGTTCTGCTGCAATTCGTGTTCCAGCGCAAATGCAGTTTCAAATAGAATATTCGCTCGTTAATTGAACAGATAACCGATCTCGAGAATTGTTCGTTAATAAGAAGATTGTCGTTCGGGAAACGCGAGTTTCCTTATTATCGCAATTAGAGGTTTTCCGGGCGAATCGTGAGATTACGTTTGTAACACGGTCCGAATCCGACGGACGCCGCGCATTGAAATCACCGTGGAGGGTCACCCAGCGTAGCCGGAAATAGATGTTCGTCTCACTCGAAACTGAAAACCCGTCGGCAGCCCGCTATCCTTTACATGCCTTTCATTTATTTTCGAAGAGAAACCTCTTCGGACGTGTGTTGTCGTGAGAGTGTTGTACGCGTGAATAATTTCCTCGGGACGAACCGTTCTGAACGCGTCAAATTATTAATTCCGATTATGTTAAATTTTACGATTTGCCGCGTAACGGAGAGAAATATGTGTTTCCAGGAGGACGATGGACGATTTCATAAAACACGACAAATTAATTTAAATGTTTGTCATGATTTGCAGTTAGTTTGATAGATATTTATCGCCGCGATACAGGAAGTGGTTTGATTGAAATTACTTTTATACAATTTATTCAATATGTTCATGATTATGTGGAAATTTGTTGATTGATAACGTTATTTTATCAAGCAAGAATGGATGTTTCTATTTATTAGTATCATTATGTTACTTTATCGTGTACTTTGACACCGTCTATGTCCATAACTGTCATTGACAGTCACGTTGATATACACGATGAGAAACGTTTGCAATAGTTACGTTTCTATGTCCGAAGTATTCAATCTCGCAAAATGATACCTTTAACTATAAAAAGCATATAACAGATATGTAAGTTTGTAAGCTGATTCAGAAATTTAAATTGTATCACTCTATAAGAATTATAAGTTAATTGTCTTTATTTAAATGTTCTTTATTAGATGACTGTTAAGAGATGCTAGAAATATCAATTCATTTACAATTTATCGATATTTAACTTTGAAGAATGCACAACTAAGAAGGTTTTTTTGAATTATTTTTTGATAATTTTTTTCAAACACTCTTCGCAATTAAAACGTTCAAATTGTATTGAAGTACATTTGTTAAAGATTCGAATAATATTTTTGTTGTGTACACATTCTTTTTAAGTTTTGTACAGTGTATTTTTTGGCGTGTGACGATACGTTTCCCACTTTCTGCCATTTTGTCGGATGAACGGTATGAATTCGGAAATTGAAATTGATTTCTAATTTATGTTAGTGTAGTTCTCGTGTAATGAATTTGAATAGTGTCAAAATGGCGGCGGTTTGAAAGAAAATTAAACTTTTTATTGCTTTAATCCCGTATAAAATTTTAAAGACCATCGGGGACGGATAATTGAAGTGAATACGAAAGGTATACGTTTACTAAACGTATGTTGGAAAATCAAAGTTAGACGTACAGTTACTTCTTTCATTTAGATCATTTAGAATTCTCTAACGCAATTAATTTTGAGTTTTTTCCACAAACGTTATTGTAAGATATTTTTAATACTGTTCGGATCTAAATAGAAGATTAAAATGAATTTTTTGAGCTGCAAACTAAAAATCTCCTTTAAATATTTGGGTAACGATTATCATTTTAAGAAGACAATCTTAAAAATACGGCCTTTAAGCATGTAAACATATATTTTGCAAATATTTGCAAATATTTTCTCTTTTTTCAGTTAATCAGAGGTATCATATAACTACGCAAATTAAAGCTACTCTTTGTTGTACGATTTTTTCATTTTTGAAAGGAAAATACGCTTTAATTGTCATAATCAATGCTGTCAACAAGAAATAATAGTAAACACGTATTTCATGTTGTAAAATTGAGTTTAAAGGAAAATAATATAATATTGCAAATCTGTACCATCTTAAAAAGGCTTGACAAAAACATTTTAATTACGAAAGGTAAATATTTTGAAAGTTGCTCCTCAGTTATGTCCGACAACATACAAAAATTTCATTTTGTGTAGTGAAGGATTAATACGTTTGATCTGGGGGTAGTAGGTGTTCAACTACGGAAATCCATCTTTGTGGGGCCCTAACCCAGCGCATTTTCTTATAACCTATAAATTTCCTAATTTCACGTAGTTTTATGTTTGAACGATTTTACGATTTCTCAAAGATCACCGCTTCTGCATGTGTCATAAAACACAGATGGCACTGAATGCGTTAACATAGCACATATCCCTATTCAGTGCCGACATTTCTTATAAATCAACATTTTAGTTGAAAATGTCTAATAATAATATAATCCAAGAAAACAAAACAGTACAAATTATACAACTGACTAAATAACTACTTATATTATGATTATAGATAATTTTAAGTTAACATTTCTATCATTTTTAAATAACAATGAAGTACGTTACATGTCCATATAAAAATAACGAAATACGAGTACAATTCTTAGAGAACCGAGCAGAAACTTTGAGTTCCTTAGAATTTGTCGTTTTCGTGAAAGTTCTGTGAATTTCAGCATATAACTATAATCGTACAATATTAAAACACTAGAATTGTTTTGAAGAACTTAGTGACACTCTGTTGTTTACAATTTGCACAATTAATTATTACAAATTAAAATTAAAATATTAGGAATAATATGTACTGTAAAGTAAGTTTGTTACGTCGATACAATTACAGCCTCCGAACTCTGTTAGCGTCAAGGCCACATTCCCTAAATTGTAGAAAAGAATCATCTTTGGTGAATTTTAATTATATAGAATTCGCGTAGTGGCGAGTGTGTTACAATTAAGAGAAAGCAACGTGTGGTGGAGTAACGTCGTTAATCATCGTCAGTATGGCGCGTAATGATGCACGGTTACGCATAAAATACACGAGTTCCACTGCGGGGATCCTCTCGCGTCCCGTACGAAATCCGAAATTAGTTGAGCTATGTATTTCCGACGACTCGAAATGTAATCCAGTTATCTCGGGTGATCAGGGTCCATTAAAACGGCCCTGACTACTTTCTCTATCTGAAACGATCGACCGTTTAATGGACACCCCGAGTGCCGGGACTCGGGCCGGTTCTCGATTTGCGCCGATTCAATTAAAAACGAGGGCGTCCATTCTTCGGCTCGCATTTACCGCGGACGGCGTTAATTGACGTGACGACCGTGATCATCGATGGGGAAAACAAGCAAAAAGAAAACAAAAGCCCCACCAGGACCACTGTAGGTAAACGGATAAAAGTTTCCCAAGCGTTGGCGGGAATGCTGTTGTCTCGCTGAAAATTATAGCCGGCATGAATTTTGTTGTTTCTTGTTGGGGGAAAGAAGTCCGCTGCCTGTAAATCTCGGTTACTATCGGATACGTTTCTTTGTGACTATAGTTGGTAGGAATGGTTGAATTTGATAATGAGCTAACGCATGCGCTTCAAAATAAATTCTGTATGCTTTGTATTCATTTTTCTTATTGGAAAATTGTGAATATTTTTCTCTACAAATTAGTCGTGACATTACTTTGTGTACTTTATACTAGGTACTGTGAACTATTGGTGACTTTAGATTGATTGTAGCTATGTCCGCTCTATAATTTCATAGTAGCTATATCCACTGCGACTTCGAATATTTATGACTTTAAGTTTTTGAATATTTAAAGTGAAAATTTAGGTCTATTTTTAGTGAAACGTAAAACTGAAATTATACTGAAATTGGGAAAATATTTTCATAACTTTTTAAATATTAATAATAAATTCTATTTGGTATTCTTGCAGAACAAAGCAAGTTTTAAATAATACCTGTCATAATTTTTTAGCAAAAACATTGAGTTTAACCCTGCTTTAGAAATTTTCTACACATGGTACACTTTTAATTATTAACTTTCTCTAAGTTCTGTAAAATAATTTGCGAATATAATATTAAAATTGTCCTAATTAAATAGAATAATAAATGCAAGTTAAATCAAGAAGAACCAGTTAGTTTTAAAAACCTTCTAAAAGTATAATAATCGTAACAATTTTATCGTGGATGAATAACGCGTTTCTTATCAGAACGTTAATATTTATGTTCGAATATAAATTTTCAGCCCTCTCGAATTTACCTATAAATGATAGCTTTTATTTGAAGTGTAAATCGAAGCAACACAAATGCTCAATCCAATTCTATCGCGTATTTCGAAGCGTTTCGATAATGGCTGTCGAAGCTAGTTACAAGAGCGATTCGAAATTCAAAGATTTCCGGTTCTGTACAGAAAGGGTGGGGCGCGCGATTTGAGGACACGAGTCGGTCGTAAATTTTTTAACATCGTTGATTAATTTTTAGCAGCGAAACGTGGCGGAACTCACGTTGGGTGGCCATATGTTAAAGTCGTTAAAACCTTTTTATCGCTGGTCGTTACTAGTTGAAATAATGCTGTTTTGCTTTTCACGCAATGCGTCGTTTTTGAGCATCGTAAATTTATGTTTTCACCAGTGTTTTGCACGTTTCGGTGACAACTCATTAAACTGAACACCCTGTAATTGACTCTCCCTAGTTTATTTTACACTTTAATTCGACTTCTTGTGTGACAGTGAAGTTTTTCACGTGTTCATTTTCATTGTTGCAATTCTTTTGAAATAGTCCTTGTATTTAATGAGTGCATGGTGCTTGATATTTTCTTTGTTTCGTAAATGTAATATGTAGTCTTTTTACATTATGCAAATTACATAACAATTTTTTATATTTGTAAATTATTTTACAAGTAGGTTTAGATAGTATTAAAATAATATATAAAATATATTATTTCACTTGGCCAAGTGTTATTTAATTATTTGGCTAGTTACATTAAATTGTTAAATTATGTATACTTTATCTAAACAAATATTATTTTAATAATATTAACCACAAATTAGTTGAATGTGTTAACAATATATAAGAATGCATGTGGAAAATAAATAAATATTACTATATACGTACTTTATAAATATTTAAAAATGAATGTTATATATGGTTGAATAGTTTTGGGTATTCTTTTCTTACTTCAAACTACAATAATATTTTTGTAATAAACTATTTATCTAATAAAATTTAAAACAGGTTAATCTCTGCTAATATATTACAACCGATAATTCTGATTATAAAATTAATTAAAATTGTAGAACATATTATCATAAAGGATAATTGTTTATTAAATTATTTTCTGTAAAGATTTCAAATTAAACATATGAAGTAAGAAAAGAAAATAACGTGAAGGTAAATATACGTTTACCGGTCATTACCAAATTATTTTGTTTATTCGTCGTTGAATCATTGTTGACATCGAAAAACTGACTGGGGAAGATGTACTGCGAGGAATATTAAGCAACGCGATACTGTACATTCAGATGCAACGTAGTCTTCTTTCTTTCCAACATTTGTTTTCCGTAGTAAAACTTAAAAATTACAAAATCCTCAAATTTGCAAGTTTCTAAATTTGTTAACTTTTAAATTTTGAAAATTTTTAATTTCAGGTGTTGGAGATTTGGGAATTTGGGGATTTAGAGATTTCGAGATTTAAAATTTTAGGAATTTGAAACCATAAGAATTTGAGGATTTGAAACTTTAGGAATTTGGAAATTTGGCTATAGGGTAATTTAGAAATTTGAGAAATTAGAGATTGACAACTTGCACACCTGAGAATTTAAGAAAGTCAGAAATTTAAAAGTGTAAGAACTAGAAAATCTGAGGATTTGGGGAATTTAAGGACGATATAATTTGATCGTTTGAAAATTTGATAATTTCGAGATTGAGAATTTGAAACTTTGCGAATTTAGCAATAGGAAACACGGAATTTTATAAATTTGTTGATTCTAAAATTTAGATATTTGCAACTTTAAGAACTCGATAAACTAATTTTAAGAATTTAACTTGAAAATTTGAAAAAGTAGAAATCTGTAAATTTGATCATTTGAAAATTTAAAAATTCAAAAGTTTAGCGCGAAAAAACTAGGAACTCAATACAACCTTGAAAAATTCGAAAATTCAAAAACTGAAAAGTTTGTAAACATTTCGGAGTTTACACGTTTAGTCTCTGCGAAGAGAAATGAGATATGGCGGGACACTTTTCCCCTTCATTAGTTCTGTCGCGAAGGAAGCCTACGTTGCCGGTGAGTGTACATCGAACGACCTTCTCCGCTAATAAGCACAATTCGTAATGAAGGGTTGCCTCGACTGCTGATTAAGAATTCCTGTTTCGTGCTTGCTTCCTACTTGACGGAGCCGTTCGGTGGCTTTCGAAGCACCCTAATCTGGTATTCATAAAGAACAGAAGCCAAAGAAACAAGGGAACAAGGGGGGAGATGGTTCTCTCTTTCTCCCCCGTCACAGGGTACATTTGCATGAGACTGTCAGAAATAAGATCGATTGAACAACTGTAGCGTGAGTTACTTTCGCGTGGTGGGCGCATCGTAAACGTTGCGTCTGATTATTTTCTATGCACGATGTCGAAGCTTCTGCTTTTGCGTTTTTCTTTCGTTCGTTTCAACCCTCTTCCACCCTTGCGGTCTCTCCTTTCGTTCTTGCTAAAAATCTGGCTACAGCCGGTACATTTGCATAACGTCACGAATTATACGCTTAATAGAAGCCAGCCAATCGTCGTCCCAAGCGAAATCGTCCCGCTTTTAATAAGCGCGTTTGCTTTATTCTCGATTACCAATTCTTATTTCATGATAGGTCTTGGTTTTCCTCGATGGCACCCCTACTCTTGTATTCATAAAACTCGAGAACGGATCCTCCTTTTCTCTTCTTACTTTCCCCGTTCCTTTCTGATTTGCATGAAACTCGCTGAATCTACGACGGACAAAGAGGAAACGAAGCGGTACGCACACGACTCGATTTCGTCGCGGATACAATAGAAATAGATCTTCGTTTCTGGGACCTGCAGCAGCCACGCTCGCGTCTTTGTGCTCGCAAATTCGGCTTCCGCTCCGGATGGTTTGATGCTACTTATTATCATAAGGCATTAACGCAACACGTGCCGGGCGTGTGTCCGATTTGTCAACACATTTCGACGCGTTTTTGCATAGTATGGGACAGGATACCCAAAAGGGTTCGTGGAAAAGTTGTTTTCGCAAAGGCCTCTGTTACGCCTAAATCAGTTATCCTTTTCAGAACTTCGGTACATAAATTCTAACCGATCTAGGTTGAACGTCAGTCATTCAGCTGCTATATTTATAATGTTGATTTTTGCAAATCATTTATACCTGCATGTGAGGATATCGATAACGTTATCAATAAATACCGATAATATCGAAATGTCAATAATATCTCCGATTAAAATATCGTTCGAACGAGAATGGTTGAAATATAACGTAACATGTGATTCCATCATTTAAATTTATTTTCGTTTAGAGTGTCTAATATAACCTAACATAATCAACCTATATTTTATCATTTAAATTCAGTTATTTTAGTTCGAAGGTTAGGTTAAAGTTTAATTGCAAGTAAACAGATTTAAACGATCAAATCATGTTAGACTAGTTTGAGTCAGATTTCGACTTGAAGTTTAAACAGAAATTAAACAAGTTTCAACAGATTTGAATGCTAAATTATGTATCAGAAGGCAAATTTGATTAAGTTCAGCTTAAAATTTAAACAGAAATAGAGAGATTTGAATGATAAAATTATGTGTCAGGTTAAGTTGAAATAGGTTAGATTATATTAGATTTGGGATTTAAACAAAAATGACTAGACATGAATAATAAAATTAACTGTTAAGTTTCGACGTTCTCTTGTTCTATCAAGATAGACAAGTTGAGGAAGAACAAAAATAAATTCGTTCGAATTATGTAATTCTTCACAAAACTGTCGCTGCGTGCAAAAAAAGTGTTACCGGATTCGAACTGTTGACAAATAGTCGACATTAAAAGAAAAAGCAAACGACCGATGTGCCCTCACAAACTATCTACGGCTACGGTTTCAATAAATTCTTATAAACAGTCAACTTTAGAATTCGATATTGTCGATGCATGCAGTACTAATTTCAAAGGGATCGCATTAAATTTGCTCGAATTAAAACCATAATCTTAAGTGAATTGCCTGCAAATTTTATGTAGTTCATTCCATAAATTTGAAATAAGATTTGAACTGTATTTCATTCAATTCATACCATAAATTTTTAATAAGTTTTAAATCATAGTTTATCTAATTCATCCCATAAGTTTTCAATAAAATTTAAATCAGTGTTACGGAAGTATTTGTTTGTAGCTTGTTTGCTATAATAATACAATAAAAATTCCTGCATGTTTGTGTGCTTTGTGCTTCGAATCGTTAATAAAATTTAAATCTTCCACTATTCTCAAAAAGTGGTAGTACTTTTTTGTAAAATTAAAATTGGATTTTAATGATACTATTTTCATGTAGAATTTTATGAATAATTACTAATTTACCAGTTCTCTGATTAGAAATACACCATATACTATCATATATCTGCCATCGAGTTCTACACTTTTAAATGATTTGAATTTTCTATTTTATGTGTATTAGTTCATCAGCAACAGTTTCCGTCCCACTGAATGTACACATATAGCTGATCTGAAACGATCACGTATGTAAAATTGCAAATTTTTAGTTGAACACGTTAATGATTTTAAACAATTGGAAATTGTTAATTAAAATAACCGCATTATTTTACTTTACCATCTCTGTGAATCATTCTTTATACTGTTCCTATAAATCAATCATTTCTAATTCTGTATTGCACTATGCTGTAAATATGCCACATGCACTACGCAATTTTTATATCTAATTAAACGTAAATAAATTGTAATTATGTAAAACATCTTTTGCCTTCTCTAATTAATATGTTCTGTTCCACATTGATATAACGATGCAAATTTGCAATACTACAATTTTTCAATAAATAAATAAATTGTCATAGGCAAAATTTGGTTTATTCTTTTCTTATTATTATCGTTTTTTAGAGTTGAAACATATAGTTTTTACAAAGTTTTTACAACAGGTAAAATGTAATAGACTTACTGAATAAATCTGAGTAAATCTGCATAAACTGTAATAAACGCTTTGAGATGAATATTTATTTCTTACTACGTAGATCTAACGTTTTTGAATAAAGTATCAATTATTGTATATTTCATCTAAGTAAATAAATAGTTTTGGCTTTATTGACAACTAAAAATACAACGCAGCATAATACAGTTCTTTAAGCATTACACATCTATTTAAAATATCAAGCATAATATTCAAACCTGTACAGGTATTCAAATATTTCTGTGGCCGACTGTACATCTAACCGAACTGATTCCTAGTGTCTGGTGTCATAAAATTTCGCTATAAAATCGGCCAGGCTTTCTGTGAATCGAGGACAATTATGAAGGACCGAAAATAGTCCGGGACCAGTGAAACAGGTATACTGGCCACAGGCTTTCGTTCAAATTATATCGAAACCTCTTGGGACTCAGTCTATGTTTCTATTTCATCGTTAAAATGTGAACAAAATTATAGAGAACAAAAAAAGTAGCGAGCAATTATTTCGGCACTAAATCACTGCTTTAATCATTTTAATTGCATCGTAGATTAACCTGAAACTGTTACGTCGGAAACTGACCAGTAACAGCGAAAATAATTACTACCTGTAATTTATATCTTATTATCTGAATAATTCTATGATGTACTTTGATCGTATGAATAGACATAAAAGTATTTACGAGGATGGTTATTTAAGAACAAAAAAGCACGTTATGAGGAAAAGCTGCAGGAAGCAACGTTCAGAAGTGTTTAAATGTAGGAAATTTGCGGTTGAAATGTTGTTATCAGATACTTGTTACGATTTTCTACATAATTGCAATTTCAGTTCTTTTCATTCTAGCTTGAGAAAGTTGCATGTTTGAATGTTGGAAACTTGGAATAGGGAATTTGGAGATTTGGTCATTTGGGGATTTAACAATTTGGCCATTGGCGGAATTACCAATTTTGGCATTCGATAATTTGGAATTTGATAATTTTGGAGTTTAATAATTTGGGAATTTCAGGATTTAGGGATGCAGAAATTTTCAGATTAGAATTTGGGGATTTATGAATTTAAGAATTCAAAAATTTATACATAGGGGTTTTGAGAATTTGGAAATTTGGAAAGTTGGGATTTTAAGAGTGGAAAAATTTGAGAATTTGGGGATTTGAAGATTTGGGAATTTAGGGACTTAGAGATTTAGAAGTCCTACAATTTAGGGAATTGAGGATTTAGGAATTTGGGGATATGGGAATTTAAAGATATAGGAATTTAGGAATATAGGAATGTGAAGGTTTGAGAATTAAAAAATTTGAAAATGCAGAATGGGAAATTTAAATATTTGAGAATTTAGGAATTTGGGAATTGAAAATATGAAGATTTGAGAATTCAAGTATTTAAACACTTAGAAATTAGAACTTTTATAAATATACCATTTGTCACTTTAAAAATTTTAATTTAATTCATAAAGTTTTCAAATGATGAAATTTGCAAAATTTTCAAATTCGAAATTGGTTACTATTATTAATGTCGAACGTTTACCATAAGCATTTGGTATTTCTGGTTCATCAAGATGGTGTAAATTTCAAACAGGGAACAAAAAAATGAAAGTAACCGATGCTCTGACAGACGTCCGTGCATGTATTGTTTAGAATCGATTGGTATTGCTTGAAATCTACCTAGTACAAACAGCACGTTCTTTACGATACCTTCCCGAGGTATCCGTGTTAACGAACAACGAGGGACAACCATGAATATGAGTGAGACCCAGTATTAGGTGCCTTTATGTTGGCACAATGCCGTTTATTATCATAATCTATTATCGCAGCTTATGTGTACGTGTCTCGGTTGGTCCGTTACTAACATGAAGCCGGGACTGCCGGCGATACAACTCGAATCCTTTCATGCTTGTTACTTGACGGCCCTTCAGGGATTCTGCTTGAATTTCCTCCTCGCTCGTATCTTTTTTCGAAACGAATCGATCGATACGTCCTCTGATCGATGATCGTTCGTATAAAATCTTGGACCACGAGACTTGTTCATAAATTAACTCCCATGATTTTTCGTTGCGACGTACACTCACGGACGTGTATTTGGATGCATCATTTGAATTTTATCGATTCTCGAATGAAATTGTTGAGATGCAATAATTTAACAAGCGATTGTTTTCATTTTAAATTATTTTATACTTATAAAATAGTTATTTTATAATTTTTTAAACGGTTTTATCAAGTTCTGAAATTTACTTTTAGATATAAGTATTAATTTTATTATAAAATTGATCATTTGAGGAGTTGGAAATTTGGGTATCTGGAAATTCAAGAAATTGGGAAAATCGGTTTAAAAATTTAGAAAGCTGGAAATTTAGAATCTTGAAAATTTGAGAAGTTGGAAACGGAGAATTTAAAGATGTAGTAATGTTGGAATCTGAATATTAAATTTGGGAGTTAGAAAATTTACAAGTTTTCAAAGGCGGAAAATCTGTAAATTAAAATATTTAAAATTTAGAAATTAATAAATAGTTAGAATTTCAAATTATAAAATTATAAAATTTGGAAATATAGAAATTTAGACATTCACAATTTTGGAAATTCAAAAATTTAGTAATTCACAAATTTGGAAATTCTGAACTTCAGAAATGTGTAAATTCAGAAATCTATACATTCAGGAGCTGAGAAACTCAAACACTCCAAAACACAGAAATTCAGAAATTCAGAAACTTAGAACCTGAAAAATGTAGAAACTTGAAAGTTAAACGAAAAAAATTTGAAAACTTGAAAGTAATCTATTTCCAAAAATTATTTTTGACAATTTTGCATGTAATGTCATAGGTACAGTGTTTATTTACACACAGTATTGGGTTTAAACGGTTCACCGACCATTTCAGTATGTATCTTTTAGATGGCCGTTGGATGTTCAGCTGAAAAAATTACAGCTCTCGATCATAAATGCCAGTGGAATGACCGTTAAACCAAAGATGTACATAGTAGATTTCTGTTGGTTTGTTTTTGGCGACGTTCATTACGTTCCAAGTGTTAGTTAACGAGGAGAGGAAAGCAGCGAAGCTAACGACCTAATTTTGACGTAATTTTTATTCATTCCTATTTATCATGCTAAACATGCAACACTTATATTTACGCTTCCATTTCTCTTCCAGCGTTCATTTTTCGAAGCGATATAACGAAATCATCAAACGGAAATCACTCTATTTTATTCAATAATTGAATTGAAACCTAATTAATCTAACAGTGGAACTTTTCGCTGGCAGTAAATTAACCTGGATTTCGATGCATCTAGTTTTACTACCTGGCTTCTTTAGCGCCGTAAACAGAATATGTTTGTCTAATAAATCGTGCTGGCTGTGATTGTAAATCCAAGTAATCCCAGCGTTGTTATAGTCCGCTGCAATATTTGTCCGAGATCTGGCTAAGAATTAATTACTCGTAACAAGTCTTAACGAGCTTGCTTTATCCCTCAATATCAACTGAAAAACTACGTAAGTGGTGTTCCCCGAATACACCGAGCGTGTATTCGTTTGATTAATACGAGACAGTTGTATAAGTGTAGGAATTAAATACTGCTTAACATTCTCGGGATCTACAATATGCACGATTATGCTCTTATCTCGCTCTCGAATGTTCATCGTGCATCACCGACCAAGAGAACTCGCAGATACCTTGCGGTTTTCGTTTGATATTATCGTTAATACGCCAATATTACTGACAACTGTTTCCTCGATTTCTTTCCATTGCTAACAATTTTTTTGTTGAGTAATATTTTTTTTCTTACTTGTGTTTTGTGAGTACAAATGTGTAGAAATTGTAGAATTCTGTGTAGCTTTTTAATTTTGTGTCAGAAATTATTAAACTGACAAAAGCAGAGTAAACTTGTTATGAAAATAAATTACATTATTAAAAATTGACAAATTTTATTGGTTGTGTTTAAAGATATTAATAGTATTTGCAAAATTTAAAGTTTGATTCGTAAATACAATACAAAACCAATACTCGAAATTTAAAATATTTGTACACTAAATAACGGGAATATATTAACGATATGTTCCTACAACTTAAATTTTATTTAAAATAGCGAAATTCAACAATGCTTTTTGTACTACAGTTCTCTTCATAGCCGTATTGCCCACACAGCATAAAAATTTCATATGGTACACATACGTGACACACCCCAACGATTTCAAACAACTGACGCATCAAAGTGTATTATTTGCATCCGAAAACTGAGTGAATATTCTTTCATGTACTAAAATAAGGGTCATTATTTTTTCCTAAAATTATAATTTCGCAGTGAAAATAAAGTTGGAAATAAAACTGAACCCGAAGGTTCGTTGGGGCGTACACCCCTGGTGCGCAGTAAAGGTCAAAGTCGTTAACCACGGTTGTCGCTCCAAAATATGAAAGGAAGGAAATGACGAGCACGTATTAACATAGTTTGTTAATAACTGCTGACAATGAACATTTCGCGACGCATTTACGAAAGGAACTTCTTCATTAGGCCCATTGCATTCTGTGCACGTGCAATTACATTTATCGCGACGGGAATCTCACGCAATCCCCACCATTAATACGAAAACGCATAGTATCACGGCAACGACAGGCCACGGGACCTGGAAGACTTATATACCGCGCAGCAACTTTCCCGATCGCGTGGAAAGATTAGCAAAGTCAGTTGGCGGACCGTGCAGGGATCTTTGATTTGATTCATTGTGTGTCCCTTTTCGAAGGTGTTTATTTTATTTGATAATTACCGCGAACGGTCGGTGGCGAGAACCTGCTCGGCGAACGGTGGTCATTAGTGGCTTAATTATATCTCGCCGACGATTATTCCGGCATTTCTACTTTATACGTATAAGCGGTGCACCACGGGCACACGTTCGGTCGTGTTCGTGTTGGCGAGGATATCGGTCAGTACACGGACGTAGAGGGCGTCCGGGGGTAGGCGAATACGAGCGTGGTAGACTATAAAGGCCATCCTTGGACGGACCCTCGTAAAAACGCACTTTGTTGCCTCCTTAAATCCTGATAATTCTACGCTTCGGCTTTACCCGCCGATTACGGCGTAATCGCGTTTCGGCGGGCTTCCCGGCGAGGCGGGAAGACCTTTTTTCGTTACGAAACGACCGCGTCTCGTTCGGATTAATTGCGACGCTTTTGTCTCGGTGACGGCCGATTCTGGTCGCGCACTCTGCACCGCTCGATCGATAAGTATCAGATTTCTTCAACGGCGACAAGAGTTTAACGAGTTACACCGAAAACATGCGATTTTCTGTTGCGAACGCCTATAAGGAAATATTTCATCTGACGTCACTTTCAATATCTATTTCATGTTATTAACACTACACTGGAACCGTTCAAATAATTAGTAGGTTTCTTATTTTAATACTTTGACATATATGGCTGACACTTTAATTTTCATGCTTATGTTACAACAGAATTTGTTCGCTTGTTTAATTGGAAATATTTACATTGACTACTTGGTATTATTAATATATGGGCGACGTCTAAAATTTCATATGAATTCATCATTTATATTATGAGAGAATTTGTTAAAAATAAAAATACTAATAAAGTTTTAAACTGTTTCAAAATGGCCGTCAATAATATGGAGAAGTTATTAAGAAATGATAGGTATCATTAAAAAGCTCTTGTCAAAACCTATAACTTTCATCAAGGTTCTCTTATTTATTTGTCTACTTCAGTTTCAGTTTAAAAATAATTGGTTATTAAACGTCCGTAAATCTAGTGTTAAACGAGCAATTCTTGTAGGGTAGAGGAGCCAATTATGCAGTGTCCGGATATATACCGGTTGGGACCGTGCATGGCCATATATCCGGAGAGGTGGATTTCCGAGAAGTGACCGAGGTTATCTGAGTCCAATTATGTTTATAGCACAGTGTCTATTACGTGTTCAGAGAACATGACTGCATAAAAACTGTCAATTAACGGCCACGCTTCTGTTATTGAAATAACATATTCTAAAGTGACTGTTTAAACTTAACACAACATAGAGCTGTGTACTTTTAATATTTTTGATGAATTTACATGAATGAATTTTTCAATCAACATCAAACGAAACAATTATTATTTCTTTTTGAACTGTAAGGTTTGGTGTCATATCTAAGTTAGAATAAAGCAAAGACTATTTAGTTAGAAGAACAATAGTGACCTCAGATGGCGGTAAAATTCAAATTTATTTGTGAAAATAAATTGTCACAATAAAATAACAAAACAAATAGTACAATCTGTTAAAAGATGCATCTTATATTATCAAAAAATTTTTTATTTATCATCTTCCACTCAAAATTAACTTCAGAAGTGTGCCAAAAAAATGGAATTTTTGTATTCGTCTCATTACTAAATTTTCTTGAAATCACGATTTTTCCTGCAGTGTATATTTTCGAATAGCTTCGATAAAATTTTACATTGCTTTTGAAATTCCAGTACATATATGTAATTAATCATTATACCGTGAAACGCAGTGCTGTTTAAAATTACAATTTAATGACTGTTAATAATAAGCGTTTACACTCAACGAAATAACAGGTAGTCTAAAGAATTCAGATAACACATCCGCAACCGTTAAGTACTGGTATCTCTTTTTATAAACTGTAACTGGTTGCTGTTGACGTATTGCTACATCTTTTAAAACCTACAGTTAATTGCCATTGACGTAGATAGCAATATTTCTTTTTCATATTTTAAGTTCGAATTAATTACAATCTGTATTAACATGAAAATCAAACTGAATTCTTGATATAGTCTTATAGTAGAATAAAAATAAATTATAAAAAAATACATGAAATGAATTTTAAAAGGTTTTATAATTTTAACATATTTCGAGATTACTGTAACTTAGATTTATAATAAATGCATTTTAATTTCATTGAATTGAAGATATACAGCGTATTGCAAAAATAGTACACTTTAATAGGCTATTGTAAAATATTTAACTTTGATTAGAATATTGACATATTTGCAGCTTTAATAGGATAAATTAAGAAAGAGTAATTATCGAGTAGATTCAAGTTACACTTTTGGTTGACACACTATATATGAAAGATATAGTATCCGAAATATTTCAATTCTTACTATCATTATTGTATATTAGTTAGTATTTACATTCATACTTTACCGAAGATATAAGTATAACGGTCGCCATCGTGCTTTCTGTTATCAATGTCCATATTCGCGCGCACGTTAAGTTTCCAACATTTTTAATATCAAAAATTGCTATCATTATATGTCGTTATGTATGTAAAAATATTCGTAATTATGCACACGGGTGATCCGTAATTCGAAGAATGCGATAATTCTCCTTTATTCTCTTGTTTCTCTTTTACTGCTACGTCAACGAGCAACAAAAATTAGTCTCTCGTAACAAGGGAACAACGGCGCTCTGCGTTTTCGGTACGTAAATGTGATACACATAATTGCAAAACAAGATTTCCCCCTTAGTTTCGTCATTAACGTAATTACATTTTGTCCCTCAGAATTACAGTAATTCCGAGGCAAAATAGAAGCAACATGAGGAAAAAAAAGAGAGAAAGATCTCGCGGCGCGGCCTCTCAATCATTTTAATTGCATCTTTTGAATGCTCCTCTAATTTTTATGGGTTGCGTTCGCCGCGCATATGGAAAATTAAAGGGACACGGTTCTCTCGGTTCGATCTTAATTGGAGCGAGTGCCGGTCCAAGCGTAAAAGCTGACGAACGCCGTCACAATATGCCGTTCTGTCGCTGTCAATTAAACCGGATCTAACGATATGCCGATTGAATGTTCGGCAATAAACAAGATCCTGTAACTCGACGAAAATCAGCACTCGAACCGACGACCTTGCGAAACGGTTCCTCCTCTAGCACTGATAATCATCTGTAAGAGGAACGAGTAAGTTTCGGATCAAACATCGCGATCAATTTCGCGGAATTTGACCAAAGGAATGGCATCCACGAACGTGTGCGATGTTTAACCGGCATAACAGATTCGCATTCCTGACACTCCGCGACACATAAACTGTAATTTGCGGGGCGTTTCAGGTGCGCGCTTCTTTCGTTTTCTTTTGCTCGCCGAAAGTCGCCGCGTGCACGCAATTGCTGTAGATGCTTGTGCCCGCGATTTACGAAGTTAAACGATCTCTTCTTGCATCCCGTGATCCGCGAATTTACAAGCAAATTTACGCGTCGTAAATACGGAAGCGTGTGTTGTGTACAGAACGAGCTTTCGGAAGTCCCTAGTGGAACGGCCTGTACTTACGCGTCGAAATAATTCGAATTAAAATTTTATCGCGAATTTGCTCTTCAATCACTTCCATATCATATTCACCCATTGAACATGACAGATGGCTTAATATTTAAAAGAAACATTTTGGAGCTTGTGTTCGCTTATATACATTAAAATTTCTTTAGTTACTTCTGTAGCCCTTGACAAAGTTATTCTTAGCTGATTTTGTTTAAATTGATCTTCATGGTCTGTGGTCCCATTTTTTTTTTGACGTAGCATTTATTTAACGAACGTTATTTGGCTTCTAGGTCTTTTCTAGCGTCTTTTCAATTTGACTAGTACAATTGTACTTGGTTAGTAATAGTTGAAACTAATCTTAATTCCGTCGGGTTTCAGTGGAGCTTGCGCTGCTTCAGAGGTGGCGCCACTCTTCGAATGCCTTCGAAACTTTTCCTAATTAACCATAACCTAATCATTCATTTGTTTATTGCTTTTCATCATGTTTCGCAGCTAACAATTTCGTCAACCATATCTATACTTCCCGTCGGTGCGCAAGAAACAAGTAAACGAAGTTCCATTTTAGGAAATTATTAATGTATAAACACACATTTGAAGTGATTAAATATTTAATATTTGACATTGTTGACAAATTTATTTAGATATTTCATTTTGTTGTTTTTAGTACACAACAAATTTTGTATGCGATATAAGTGCCATTGACATACATATAAATAAGGTTACTGCGCATTTTGTTATTTTTAATAAACTGCGCATCATTTAATTTTCACGGCCACGGATCATTTCAAAATTATTGTTAAGCATTAATGTAAATCCAACAAGTTTATTAATGGCCATGCAATTATTCATTGATGTGGCATGCAAAAGACCCGGTTTCTGAACCACCATTTTTACTATTATACTACCCTACTATTTTATCATTTTTACCATAGTTCTATTTTATCACTTTATCATTTTATTGTTTTATCACTTTATCATTTTACTGTTTTAATGCACTATACTAGTACATTATACATTCGGACTAATACTGAACTATTCCACTATGCAATTCTATTCTTTTATTACATTACTAATATACTATTTCACTATTTTACTGCACTACTGATATGCTATTGCATTATGTTACTTTACTGCTGTTTTAGTATTTTAGTATTCTATTACCTATTTTATTCTTGCACTATACATATTATTCTACTGCACTTTCATTCTGTTCACTATTTTGCTGAATTCACTGTACTGTCATATTACTATTCTACTACTTTAGTATTTTGCCATTTTGCATATTTACTTTATTAAATTCTTTGATAATAAACTGTATATAGTTCTGTAGCTGTGTCAGTGTATTATTTTCATAGAATGAGAATATAATAATAAATGATCATAGAAAAACCGTAAATTATATTTTTACAAAAAAAAAAACAATAAAAAATACATTTTTACTTTGAATGTAATAAAAAACTGACTAATGAGAAATCGAGCGATCAGAAGTTTCAGTTACGATCGCAACTTATTATTACAGTAACGGTTTCTATAATTTAAGTTTTTCACCTAATCAGCACCTCCGTTTATTAGCATTTTGCAAATGCCCGAGTTGCAGCCAATATCGAGATAAATATCGAAATATACCTACATAAAACTGTGAAAAATGTCTCATATTTCGCGGCATTCCCTCGTAAGTGAAATATACTCGATTTGTGAAACGATGAATAACAGTAACAGTAATTCCCGTTGTTCACATTCCAGCGGCAATTATATCGTTGTTTAGAGAGCCAGAGTAAGAGGAAGATAAACACGAGTCACGCGAACGTTTCGACGCGGGACACTAGGTGTATTTCACTGTTTAGAAACAAAACGGATTAAGATAGCAATCTTGACCAGAACCATGAGTTCTTCTAGCTCGCATTAATCTCGTTCTAATCAGGAATCTCGATCGATCGCGACCGATCTCGCTGGTCGGACAGATATCGTCGCTCGAGGTCGAAGTTTTCACCGGGCGTCCAACCTGGAACTGCTTCGATGCCACCACCTAGAAATCTCGTGTGTCGGCGCCTCTATTAATAGACGGCCGTGTGGTTGGCAATGCGGACATTAATCGACGTGTCGTTATTCGTGCATACGCGTCGTGCCTGGCATAGAAAACAATATTTCACGCCGGCGACAATAGTTGTCGCCCGGTCGCGGTCCGTCTCTTTCTCCCTTTCTTTCGGTTTTTCACCATCTCCGTCGCTGTCGCTCTCCTACAGTCCACTTATCATCGTACCTTTCTCTTTCCTCCGCCTTTGCTCCCTGTCCTCGTGGTTTCTCTCCTTCTTCTGGTCCCGGGCCCCGGGCCTTCTACTGCGCGCGGGCATGAAACGTTCGGTATCTCATCGTCAGTGCCGCCATGCCAGAACGAATGAACAAAGTTACGAGCCACGTGTGGCTCGTCCCAGTGTCTTGTGCTCTTGTGTCCACGTGTACGTCGGTTAAATTAGAGTTGCTCCGTTTGAATGCCTCGAGAGTTCCACTAATAAATGTCTTGTAATCTTGAATATACAGAAGCCAGACACGGATCATTTAGAACAGTGATGGGCAGTTGCGGTCAACAGGGGCACGAATTTCAGATTCTCAAATTTCTGAGCATTAGATTGGTTGTTTCGTAGTAAAATATGATCACTATCTCATATTCTTGAATTTTCACTTCAAAATTTCATGTTTTAAAATTCACAAATTACTAAATTTTTTAATTCCTCGTTTCCACATTCTCTGGATTCTCTGTCCTTAAATTTTAAATCCTAAACTCATGGATACACTAATTATCTAATTTACAAATTGCCAAATTAATAGACTTTTAAATTCTCAAATTCACAATTTTTCAAATTGGAAAATTTTTAATTCTTTAGTTACCAACTTTCAAAATTTCAAATTTTCGAATTCGTAAAATCTCAAATTCTCGAACTTATAAATTGCTAAATTTGCAATTTTTAATATTTCCGAATTCTCCAATTCCTATATTTATATATCCTTGCTTTATCAATTTTCTAAATTTCCAAATTCCTAAATTTCCAAACTCTCAAATTTCCAATTTCCCAAATTTCAGAATTTCAAAATTCCCAATTTCTCAAATTTCTAAATTTCTAAATTTCTAAATTTCCAAATTCCTAATTTTCCAAATTCCTAAACTTCCAAATTCCTAAATTTCCAAATTCTTAAATTTCCAATTTCCCAAATTTCTAAATTCCTAAATTTCCAAATTTCCAATTTTCCAATTTCCCAAATTCCCAAATTCCTCAATTCTGATATTTCTAAATTCTCAAGTGTCTAATCACTGAAGTTTTTAAATTCTCAAATTCTCAAATTCTAGAATTTCTCTATTGCTAAATTTCTGTACACAGAAATGTGAAATTTCGTAAGTGTTGGTATATTTCTTGGGAAGGTCAAGGGACCCGACATCGATGTTGTATACTATACTGTGCGTGTGTTAATCGACTATTTACGTGGGGGGTCCGTCAGAGATCAAGTAGTATCAGTGTATATCTCTTGACCCCTTGATGAAATTGATTGCAATGCTAGCGAAGTATCGAAATATTTATCCTGTTAGATCCGGCTTAATTCCAGAAGCTTCTAATAACAAATGGTATCGGGTTTCAATATGATTTGTTTATTCGTGTTTAAGTGAAGCTTAAATATCATAATGTATCAATATGCATTATGATAGACTATAAGCAATATTTTACAACAGTACAAGACAGTTAATGAAACAGTTACATATTGTAAACTTATATACATTTATATGGTACATATTATTTATACTTATACACTTATATTGTGTATAATATTTATACTTATACACTTATACTGTACATAATATTATACTTATATTCTATATTGTTTTGTCATAAAACATTCTCGTACATTATGACAATAAAATATTTAAGGTTGATTGAAATTGTATATTCCTGATTTACTTAAAATACGTTTTTACTTATTTGCAACATTTACTTAAAAATAATTTTCTTTATAATTAATTTATTGAATAATACAACATTTATCTAAAATATTTGTGTTTAAGTTGCTGTCGAGATTAAAAGAATACACATATCTATAATAGTTTAATATAATTCAGAATTCATTTAGAAATCCATGAAAAATGGTTAAATCGTGTGACTGAATTTTATATACGATGATTTAATCATACTGTGAAACATGAGAAATGGCTTAAAAATGTTTGAAGAATGCAGGTTCCGTATAAGTCACTAACTGAATTTAAAGCCGTACAGCGTACGTTGTAATACGCCCGCAGCATTTAAATTCGACTGTGTTATGACCAACTTTGAGTGCCAATAACTAAAACGCGAAGGTATTTCTGAAAGACTTTGGGCTTGTTTTTCGTTTAAGTATTCATCCTTCGATTTTTATTGCATTTATTTTACCACTGCACTTTACAAACTTAATTAAAACTTGAATTAATATTATTTAAACGAGCTCCGTAATGAACAAAAGCTGATAAGCCTTTACTGTTGCCTCTCCAAAGCTTTTAACGCATATCATATGTCATTTTACTGGTTTTTATATGCTGAGTGCGAATAGCATTCGGTTTTACCGAAAGTCGACATTTTTTTACGAAAATTTCATTTCCTGTATCATTTAAGTTTTTGTTAGACTAAAAAATATAGGAAGATATAGAAAAATTTTAAGAAAATGTACCAGTTTTGTTACAGTGGGATTTATTAAAAATTATTATTAAATCTTTATTCAAAATTGAATTTTTATAGCATTTATTTTGTAGATTATAATGACCTTGTGTTGTTAAGTTTGACATTGTGAATAATATTTTTGTATGCATGTAATGTCTGTCCTGTTTTAAAAATGCGATTCATATGTAAACAATGGTTCTAGTGGATATGATACGAGGTCAACTTTTCAATTTGAGATTTCACATCTTTATGTTTGTGAATATTTATGTTTATTAGTTTCCAAATCTTCAAGTTTTCTAATTTTTTGATTTTCAAGTATTTAAATTCTCAAATTTCCAGATTTCCACATCTTCAAATCTCCATATTTACAAATTTACGCATTTTCAAATCTTCAAATTTACAAATTTCCACATTTTCAACTCTCAAAGCTCTTAGTGCTTTAAACTCAAATTTCCAAATATTCAAATTTCTAATATTCCAAATTCCAATCCTGAAATATCGAAATTTCCAAGTCTCGAAATTCCCCAATTTCCAAATCTGTAAACTTCCAAATTCTCAAAACCACAAACTTCAGAATTTCCCAGTTTCAAATATTCGAAATTTCAAAATTTTCAAAACTCGAATTTCTAAGTCATTAAATTTTCAAACATTTTTTTTAAATTTTGTCAAATCGGTAATTACAAAATTTAAATCTCAACCTCCTCGTCGCTGGCCCTGTGCATTAATACGCACAACTTCATAATCCATTAATCTACATCATCGAATTGCAAATTAAATATAAATATAGATAAAATTAGTGAATATATCGTAGAGGAGGTAACCTTACAGTGGCCGATCCGTGAGTAATATGAGACGACGGTCCCAGTCGAAACCTAATCGAAGTCGTTCCCATTTGTTTGTCGAAGATGGTCGAAGCTCCGGGTTTTGCTGCTTTTGTCTCTTAATCCTTAATCCGCAATCAGGGCCCATTGTGCGTGGGCACCAGGACCGCAACGCATGGATGTACACGGAGGGTGTGCTCGCGGATGTACGCTAAGGAGGATTAGGAAAGATTAAAATCATCAGAGAGAAAGAAAAAGATGTATCGGGGATGGTGGACACGAAGGAGAAAGAACGGTACAGAAAGAAACGTTGGATACGAATGTCTAAGGACAGAGCAACAGTTTCTTTCAAAATATGTCGATTGTTAAAACTGCAATTTCTTACCAGAATCCAGTAACGAGCGAATAAATGGAAGTTGATTAAAATTAATTATGTCTGTAAATACGGCGTAGGCAGGTATACAAATAATATTCGTTTAATTCGTTTGTGTAACTGCGTGGTAGGTATGTATTCACAAAATTGACTATACAGATGATTCCTGGGAAAATTGTTTATTAAATGTAAACATAAATTCTTTCTATTATATCTAATCTGATTAAATTTATTATTTATATCATTTTGATGTTGTAATTTAAAGTCGACGTTTGAGCTTGAAATTATATATTTGGAGGTTATGTACTGAATGTATATTTGCTAATAGTTCATTTAAATTGTATTTTTTCTTATACATATTTTTATTAAAAATGAAAATGTATTTACTAGTCATTGTTTACTTTTCGTTTCACCCATATATGCTTCAGTGTGGTAATCAATGTGTTAAACTAACAAATACATGCATTTAATTAATGCTTTTACTGTGACACATAAAAGTATTTTATATTACTTTTTCGTTCATTATTTCTTAATTAAGACATACAAATGTCTTAATACTTGCAAACGTCAAATACATCAAATTCATATAAAATGCAACAAGTGATACCAAACTTGCAGTTAAAAGGTACAGAACGAGAATAAGTTGATACACTGAAATTATCACATGACAAAACTCTGTAACATAAAAAAGTTTTCCTGTAAAATTTAGTACAGCAAAATATATGCAGCAATTTTGTTATAGGAATGCTTAAAATATAGAATTATCAGCATCTGAATATTTCAGTCTCAGCCGTCTTCTGAACCATCTGAACAAAGTCTTGCAAACGGTTTGCAATTATTTCATAAAACAATAAAACCTAATTCGCTATTTTCCCTGCAATTATCTCGTCAAATGTAATCCTACAGTAGCTACTTCTATTGCGCTTCATCACGCAACCGTTAGGATACTGTTCTACATTCCTCGCGCATCGAATAAGAGAATAAGGTTTCTTAGCTCCAAAACTTTCACACCTCTTCTTGTACATTTCCGTATCGTCTTTGTAAAATATATATGGGTATAAATTTTTCAAACGTGGATTCATCGTTCAACTGTGACCGAATGAAACTCGCGCCTGGCGAGACTGACATTCGCTAGGGGAGGGTAAAGGGATATTCAAATAAGTTGATTCGTTAGTCCGTCGGATTAATTTACTATGACGGTATCGGATGTGCTCGTGCATTCATTAGGCAGACTGTTGCTGCTCTTCTTCGTAGTATGCAGACCGCTTGCGCTTCTATGGGTGTCCTTGCTAGTTTTGTGGGCTTGCCCGTGGATCACGATGACGAAGCAACAACCCTACTAGGATTAGTCAAATCGAACCATCGAAATATAATTAATTCTCAGTATTTCTCGCGAAATCGACTTGCACTTAGAGACTGAAATCATAATTTAATCGATGTTTTTAATTACTGTCGTTCTTCGACGTATTCTCCCTATTTGCACCCTTTTGTATGTACACAGATTTTGTTTGCAATCGACATTAAATTGTATTACATATTATATGTACTTCATACATATTACATGTACTACTAATTTATTAATATATTCTAATATAATTACGAATATCACATGTACTTTTTAGCTCTATAAACTTTCAGGCTTTAAATTTTGGAAACTTCAGGTCTTGTCAACTTGGGGAGTTAAAAATTGGGAATTTTAAGTAATTTAAGAATTTAAAAATTTAAAAATTGAAGAAATTTCAATTGTCATTGGGAAATTTTGAAAATTGGAAATTTTAATGAAGTTGAAACTTAAGCAGTTTGATTATTTGGGAACGTAGGAACTTTGTATTTCAGAACTTCGAAATTTTTAAATTCAAATATTTGAAAATATCGAAATTTTGAGATTTCAAAGGTGAAAACGTTGGAAAATGAATGAAATTTGAAAAGTTCAAAATTTGAGTACTTGTGAAATTTAGGACTTTTGAGATTTCAGAATATGAAAGTTTGGAATTTAGAAATGTACATATTTGAAAATCTGAGACTTTTTAAATTAGTACATACGTATATACGGGATACAAGCGTAACCTCTTAGTTATGAAAATTATGAAACAAGTAAAAAATATGTTTTATTGTACAGTTGATTAAGCTTTAGAAAACAATTTACGCTCCATAATTTGATTTGAATGTCATTTCTAATGATATTCCGTTAAACTGTTCATGAAACCTTAAAAGCAATGTAAGATGGAATTTAATTACTTCCAACACGATACATATTCGCTACACGTATTGAAAAGTACGTTTAAAACAACTTTTAAATAAGTATAGTACATGGAATAATAATTTTACACGGAATACAAACCGAGCATCGAACGTAGTGGTTGTAAGTTGATAAATTACGCTATGCGTGTAATTTGCATTATTTGCTGAATGATAAGTGTTCGGCAAAATACGTTACCTTCAAAATTTGAATGTAAATTAATATCTTGATGCTGCATCCAAAGCAATCTTGTAGCGAGTGAAAAATGCAATTATGCACAATAATTATTGTAGTAAGGAGGATTTTTCCATCGAGCCCTTTGAGTACAAGAAATAGAATAGCGAGAACCTGTTACCATGAATTCATTTTCATCTGGAAACCAGCTTATCCGGTGTCTCGTATTTCTTCTTTTCGTCTTACCGTTGTAAAACTAAAACGTAGAAAAAAAGGAGAAACATCCAAACGCTGTTTTACCTCTTCCTTATCTGAATCTATAACATTTACGGCTTTATTATTGGCGCAAGGATAAAAATATGTACTCGAAACGAACATCGCGGGTCGTGGCCCCGGCTTGTTGGTTCGTAACAGGGTGAGAGATTAGATCACGGATAAGATGTGTCCGGCTAGCAGATAGCCAATGGGTCCCGTTCCATGTCACAACTGGTCTAGCACGTTTTGCATTGCGCTCATACCGACAACCACTCTAGTAATCGATGTTCTATCATTTTTCTCTTCTGACCAGAATCACATTGTAATCATCCTGTCTAATCAAATTTTATTAATTATCTGTAAAACTAAAAGTCATTTTCTGATAAGATGACGATAATAGAATACAGTATTACCGAAATTTGAATTTTCTGCCTACCTGGAATTTATCTCTCCTTTATTATTTTACTGTTTCATTTTCTACTATTTTACTATTTCAATTTTTCAATATTTTTAAGTTTTCTATTATCTTACAATTTTAGTTTTTTACTGTATAATTAATTTACGTATTATAGCACTATTATATTAATACACCGGATTGTACTACACAATTATACTAGTACTTTATTATTTCGCTACTACCTTTTCACTGTTTAGCTATTCTTTGTACTTTTTCTTATTATGTATTAACTATTGTATCTCTAGAAATATTGATGTATCTTCTTCATTTATGTTCTAGCTCTATACCACTATTTTAATATTCTACTCGTCCGGTAATTATACTGTACAAGTATAGTATTCTTTTACTATTTCATCACTCTTCGATTATTTCATTATTACAGTATACAGTTATACTAGCACTGTTTTAATATTCAACTGTTCTACTACATAACTATACAATTCTACTGTTTCAGTATGTATTGTAGTACTTCTCCAATGTTGTATAATTCGGTTAGTATTACTACACAAATGTACTGCTGTAGTATATATTACTATACTACAGGTTCACTATTGTATTCTTTCATTGTGCTACTCTGCTATTATACTACTATTCTATCCTATACTGTTATAATATTTCAGTAACAACTATACTA
Source organism: Megachile ligniseca (assembly GCA_945859555.1). Taxonomy (NCBI): domain Eukaryota; kingdom Metazoa; phylum Arthropoda; class Insecta; order Hymenoptera; family Megachilidae; genus Megachile; species Megachile ligniseca. The sequence continues at coordinate 8,392,206 of OX243792.1, forward strand.
GAATATACTAGTATAATTATGCTAGTGTACTCTTGTTATATCACCATACACTAACTTACTTATTTACTGTTTCACTATTCTGTAATTGACTAACTATATAATTAACAATTAGTATAATTTGAAATTCTTTAAGAAAGTAATCGTTCCATTTTCATTCTAAATTCACATAATATTACATACCTTACACCTATATGTTACATATGTATACAATACATATCTTGAAGCAAGTATTTATAAGTGAAGATATTTTAACATTTTAAAAATTTGTGAACATACAAAATATGTTTTTTATTTGCATAAACGGACCCGCATTATATATAAATAAATAAAACAGAAATTACAAAATAAAAGGAAAGAAAAATTTCACAATTGGTGAGATTCGAATCCTTGCATTTTGACACGAAATCCCTGTACATAGTCCCCAAAATTACACTAATATTTTCGCTATAATTTTAATTTAATTGTACTTAATACGATGCTGAAACTTCAGACAAGAATATCTGAAAAATTGTAAAAAAAAAACCCAAAAGTGTCAAAAAATATGCATAAGAGACACATGACACATGCATAATAGGACGAATGTAAAGCTTCATTTAAATCAGTAAAGATCGTATCGACATTGGCTCGTCTTGCTCGAAATACTTTATTGTCTGCATTTTTCCGTTTCATTTAAAGAAACGGAATATTCGAATTTTTTGTGACAAGTTGCTCGAAGACGGCGACCTCCTGTGCTGTGACTTAATGACGTAGCGAGAATTCGGTGTGGGCGCCGCTTTCTTCCCTCCACCCGCCTCCCTTGTTCACCCGGCACACCTCGCATATTTGGCGCGTGATGTCGCGACCAGATTGGTTCGACGTGCTGTACAAATGTTATAAAGGTCGAAACCGTGAACAAACCGTTCGGTTCGGGAGGACGTTGAGCGGATTCTTAATCTGACGGTGTGAAGACCCGAGCCATAGCGGGTGTACAATAACGGGGATTTTCTCGATCTTGCATAGCAAGAACATCGATGAGCGTAAACAGTCTTTTTTAATAGAGCGTCAGTTCCTTTTATTTTCGACCGAAATGCTAATGTACTTCTTAAGCGACGATACTTCGGGTTGACTTAAAAAAATAAATTAAGCGTACTAAATGCATGCTACCCCCTGTTTTTTGTTGGACGGTTAAGTAGCATGTTCAAGTTTTAGAATCAATAAAATTCCTCGTGTAGCTAATCCGTTAGCTAATTTGTGCATTTCAAGCACATTACGTTTACTTCGAGTGAAATTATGACCGAGCGGCGTAAAATTAGACGTAAAAAACGCGGAGTGCGGCTGAAAGAAATATATAGAGTGATACTGGCGTCATGTGCGAGAAAGCTAACGAAAGAAGGAATTTATGATTACGCGTTTGCTCGAATATAAGTCTTAATCGATTCGACGGAAACGCTTTCCACGTAATTCTCACAGCGCCATATTATTACAACATATTATTTTCAGCTTAATACACGGATTTCTTAAGACGTCGTACAGGTTGATTTTAAAAAAAAGGACATTGGAGTTTTAATATTCTCCGTGTAAAAAATGTTCCATTATCAGAGGTCCTAAAATTAATCCTTTCAGTATAAAATGAAAAGAAAAAATTGAATACTTCAGAACGGACGAAATCTGCGGTTCCAGAAATCTGAGGCACGATCATGCAGAAAATGCGTATTTTCGTATTTCCATTTGCAATATTAGAATGATAGATGATGATTGGCAAGTTTAGAGATAATGTAGGCACAGGAATTTTTCGCTACAATTCAAGGACTTAATATGTAAACCTGACAATTTTTAAACTCTTAAATTCCTAAATTTTGAAACTTAACAATTATCATAGTTTTAAATTTTTCTTACGGAACAGTTTACAGCTTACAGTTTAGTAGTGGTCAATCGGTCAACTTCGGATGTATTCGGTTCGTGTCGGCAAAATGTCGTGCAATTAGCGGTAGAAGTGTCAAAGAGCATCGTAGGCGTTCTTTCCGCATAAACTCTATTAAAAGCAAGTTGAAGAGAATATATTTTGAGAAATTAATGGAATTGAATGAAATCATGAGTTCTTGCATTGTACCTGATTGTGCAAATCATAAAAAAAAAATTATGAACAGTTAGAAAAAGAAAATATAAATAATAAGACTTTTTCATTCTATACGTGGGCATTGTAAATACAGATACATAATTAACAATTTATATATTAAATATAATCTTATAAATTTCATTGCGTTACTTCTAATATGTTATATAAACTAAATGATGTATAGAATTTTTAATATTCCTTTCTTAAAAAATAAATTCTATTAAATAAAGGAGTTTGTTTTATTATCTCTATTAAATCATTTATGATTTAAGACATTGACGTTTAGTCCATTTTCACACACGTGTTCTTTCCATAATATCATTCTTTTTTATTACGTTTTGATATTTCGACTGTTGGACACATCACGTGATTGTCCGAATGGTACCGAAGAAATACGAAGTTAACCGATGTACCACTACTCGTTTTACCGCGAAACTTACCCCGCTGACTTTACACTCGGTGTATATAGGTTTATGGTTGTGGCGCCGCAGGTGGTAAAAAGTTGCAGTCAACCTCTCCATTATTATTGTTCTTATATGTTGTGCACTTCGTGCCGATAAATGTTGATTGTCTACTTTTTTCGTTATGTTATTATAAATACCCAAAGAACTATGTAAAACATTAGGTGAAGCTTGTATAGGTAATCAGTGTTCAATAATGAACGCTACACACGAGTACGAGGCAATGAATCACATTGTCGTTCGCGTCGAAGATTTCCTCCGTGTATCGATTGAAAACGAGTGGCGAAACGGCGATGCGACACGCCGGTCTCTTCTTGGCTTCTTTTGCCCGGTCGGTGAATCCAGTGGAAGTGACGCCTAGCGGGTTCGATCGACAGCCTTGAGGTGTCTATCGGTGATTTAAAACATTAGGAGTTTGCTACGTGTCACCGATCGAACGTGCATGCTTCCACAAAGGTCCGTATCGTACATACACGACCGGTTTCCAGCTACTTTTTGCGTGGCGCCCGCGCTTCTCAATCCACCAATCGTAGCCGTGCTAACGTAAGATTGGTGAACGATGCTGGCAACGATCAAGCTTCTGCCAATATCGCCGTTTGCATGAATCACTGACCGATTTTCATCGCGATCGATTCGTAAACTTCAGTGGATCGAGGTCATCGATCCGTGCTCGTCTACATTCTTGTGTAACGTAGGTTTCCTTTAGATAAGGACAATTGTGAAGGAACATCTTATTTGTCTTTGATTTTGAAAGATCTACTTTTACAATTTTCAAACTTCTCTAATTTCTAAATTTATAAATATAAAAACTCAGATTTCCAATTTTATAAAAACTTGTTAAGGGAGGAACATCTTTTTTGTCTTTGATTTTGAAAGATTTACATTTATAATTTTTGGATTTTATAACTTTCAAAGCACCGAATTCTCTTACTTTTAAATTTATAAATATAAAAACTCAAATTTATAAATTTATAAATACTTGTGAAGAAAGGAATATCTTATTTGTCTTTTATTTTAAAAGATTTACATTTATAATTTTTTAATTTTCCAATTTTCCAATTTCTTAAATTTTTAAACTGCCTTAAACTCTTAAATTCTCAAACTTTCAAGTCTCATATCCTCTTATATTCTCATATTTTTAAATTTTGACACTTTCCAAATTCACAAATCCTTAAATTTTCAAATTTTCGAATTCTAAAAATGTCAAATTACTAAAGTTTTAAGTTAATAAATTTATAGAGTATGATGGGACCTCTGTCTACATCGCCATTTTCCTTAGCGAATCCTATCGTACTCGTCGCTGCACGCGCTGGAAAAGCAGTGCTGGCTGTCGGAAAACCGGTTGACTCATTATTACTTTAAACAACTCGTTATCGGCAGTTGAGTGACCGTAGCACGTTCACTGTATTGCTTTGTGCTATATCGTTCTTCATTTTTTTTTACAGTTTTTGATGAATATCTAAACGCCACATTTTATTGACATTGTTTCACTTCGTAGCTGTCATTCTTTTCAGGCGTCGTTTTATTGGAAGTTCCGCGTTTAATCGAGATCGTTGGTTCATTTACGCGTATATCGCCACGTAAATTATACTTTTTTACTCGCGAGGCCATTTGTGATTTCATGCGGAACGTTTGATCGCCGATACGACCTACTCGACGTAGCGAGATCCGCGACATGTTCGGTCGCGTTGAAATGTCGATATCGATACGGTTTAAGGGTGGGGGATATTTAAAATGTATCATTAACATCGAAAATCGTAGCACGAAATATTGTCGGCCTAATTTTTCGTAGGAATTTAGAACGAGTAGATAAGGATTTCGATTGTGAGCGACATTTAGTTGATACGTAACTCAGCACTGCTTCTGATTTTTCCTTTCGATACACACGATTCAACTGCCAGTCATTAATTGTTGCTTACTGTGTGTTTCTTAATATTAGTCTATTATAATTAGAGCGGCTATTTATTATCACGCTCGATTCAGTACGGAGTTAGAGATTGTATATCATTTTTAATCAATATTTATGCGCAGTCCTTTGCGCGACTGAACAGGAAAATGTTATGCGATTTTTTAAATACTGAACAATAATACATTTTTGAATTCTTGTGAGCTGAAAAATAATACATTTTTTAATACTCACAAGATTTAGTAGTATATATAAAATAATTTTATATGCGGAAAACTTTATTTAATTTTTTAACTACCACGTCAACTATACATGTGTCACTGTTTCTCCACATGAATCTATCACCTATTTTATTCAGAATTTGTTCACTTACCTAATGGGAAATACTGGTATAAACTGCTTAACGTTATTAAAAATTTGGTGAATATATTTAGTAAACCTTGTTAGAAGTAAAAATACTTTCTAATAAAATTTAAAGAAAAATTATATAATATTGTAAATACAACATTCTGAGAAGCTAAAAAGACTGTAATTACAGCAAATAATTTTGTTGATTATGAAGTTTGTTTCTCATTAATGTTTTAAAAAATATAAAAATTTCGTACATTCCTAATAGAATGTTAAGTTAATTCAAACTTATAACTTTAATAGCTAACAGTTCATTTTAGCAAAATTAAAATAAAAATCACCAATTGTTAGCATAATCGCGTTAGCATAATTGCTCTAAACATTATTATGATAATTGTTAGTAGTTTATCATCACGATAAGCCTTCTTTATTTTGAAGTTAATCATAATTCTCGTTCGGTGAAACGAGGAAGAGATAGAGCTTAGCTGATTCACGGAACAAGGAACTTTAGAATGCAGCTTCGTGCAAGTTTATATGTATATGCTAAAAACACAAAACCAGTTTCCGACTACCTTAAACGTGAAATCGATCAATCGTACCGACGAAACGACATTAATCTTTCCGTTTATTGTACGGTTAGTAGTTTACACGAATTATTAACTGACTTTTGTTACAAACCATGTTTTAATAGATGGCTCTTCCATTCTTCACCGTTAACCTTTGAACCGCGGTGACCGGGTCAATCCTGACCTAGATATACGAGATGAGCATGTTGCACCGTTGTGCATCGATAGAAATTGGCTAGTCAAATTTCCAAGCGAAGAAATTTTATATGATGTAACGAGTATGTGAATAAATACAATAAGATTTAGGGACATAGGCATATAGGGATATAGGGACATAGGGATATAGGGACATAGGGATATAGGGACATAGGGATATAGGGACATAGGGATATAGGGACATAGGGATATAGGGACATAGGGATATAGGGATATAGGGACATAGAGATATAGGGATACAAAATTATAGGGATATATCGAGATAAATACAGATGTCTAGTTCATATTGTCTTAGTTCATATTTCTACGTAAACCATAATTCTTCAAAAGATTGCTCATCATAACGAAATGTCTCCACATACTATTTTGAGCAAGTTCAGTCAAGTTTTGTACGTTATTAAGTATTGTAATACTTACTATTAGTATAGGTTAAATTAAAATGATTGTTCACTGTTCTTCGAATAATTATATGATCGAATTGTTCCGAAGAACAAAGTCAATCGCGAGGTAGAATAGAAATGTGCTCATTACGGTTTTATTACTACCAACCAGCTTGAAATTAATTACGTTTTATTACATCGTAATGGTGGACACCTTTTCGAATTTCTTCTAACGTACCATAAAGAAAGTAGTAAAACAAAGAAAGTTTTCAAGATTTCTCCTATTGAAACAATAGTTTCTAGCTATTGTATTCTTAATAACGTTTTGTGGGATTTCAACGTTACCCTGCGGTGGACTAACAAATTGCCCGGCCTCGTGCGATATAAGGAAATAGGGTGTAGATCGGTATTTTAATGTTTCAATAAACTATTCAAATTACTTCGTGCCAGGAGAAATCTGGAAACAGTTACAAAATGCAAGGAGTAAATCTTTTATCTTTTTTTTCATTCATTCCATGATTGCGATCTAAGCATTCTTTCGGTGTTCTATTATTTTCTTTTTGTAACTCGATCGTGTTCTACGTAATGAAAAGTACCTATGCATTTTGTTTTATCGCATACTTGTATTTTAAGCTCGTATTTTTTTCAGCATATCAAAAGTCAGTGTTTGATGTTTGATTTAACTAGCGAGATTTGACTTATCTCAAGTTCTACGAAACTTAAGAACGAATTCCTACGATATAATCGATAAGACTCGATTGGCACTCATGTCAAGTGAAAACAATTGAAAATATTATTGTGTAGCGATAGAATATAATTTCCTACCTAATGCGTAAACAAACGAATTTACGTAAGAATAGAAAATTTACATACTGATACAATGTGCACCAGAAAACACTTCTTCTTAGACTTTATTTATTCACAGTTGCATTAAATACATTATGAAAATATTTGTTTGTTAACAATTACATTAGACATTGTATTAAAATATTTGTTTGTTAACAATTGCATTAAACATTGTATTAAAATATTTAGTTGTTAGAAGTTACATTAAATACCATACAAAAATGTTTATTTATTAACAAATACATGAATCATGGCATTAAAATATTTGTTTGTTAACAATTACATGAAACATGGTATTAAAATATTTTTTACTAACAATTACGTCAAACATTGTATTAAAATATTTATTTATTAACAAATACATGAAACATGACATTAAAATGTTTGCTAACAATTACACTGAACATTATATTAAAATGCGTTGATTCAACAAGTATAAGCTTGTCCCGTTGCATTATGCACGTTTGAATGAAAGTAAAAGGACATCTGCAAGATGGAGGATGGACTACTATTTACGAGCTTTCTTAGCTGTCCAGATTTTCTCTGAGATCTGGAGACAGTATTTGAATCCAACGCGTAACCTACGAAAGAAACAGGACCTTTTCTTTGTTGTTTGACAAAACCTGCGCAGGTGTGTCGTAGCTTTACCTGTCCCGGGAAGAGGAAAATCTGAAAGAACGTTGCAAGCTTAACGGAACGATGCCAACTCCCGCACACAGCGGGCTGTTACTGTCCCCAAATAATTATTGTTAGCTTCGACCACCAGTTGCGTTGAGAAATAACAAAAGTTGGGATTCGATTTGCTTTGGTAGTTCGAACAGCTGCAATTTTTTGCCTATTGATGTACAGTAAATTTTGTGCGGTCAGTGCCATCTTTTAAAAGGAATGCATTTCTTCTGCGAAGATGAAGTTTCGGAAATTCGGGGATTTGGGAATCTGAGAATCTGGATTTTGGAGTTCTTCAAAGTTAATATTAGCTAATTTAGAGATTTGAGAAGTTTTCAGTTTGAGAATTTAAAAATTTGGAGATTTGAGGATTTTGAAATTTTTAAAAATACGAAAAGTTAAATATTAGCCAGTTTAGAGATTTGGGAATTTTTCAGTTTGAGAAGTTAAAAGTTGAAGATTTAGAAATTCTGACATTTGAGAACTTGAAAATGTGGGAATTTGTCAATTTTTTGAGACTTGGGAAAATTTAAATTTTGTTAATTAAGGAATTTTTCAATTTTAGAATTTCGAAATTTTCAAATTGCAAAATTGCCTATAAATGAACTCCCATAAATGATAGGACTACTTCGAACAATATTTTATAAATGATCCAAAACCCGCATCATCCTGACAAGAGAAAAATGAACGAACCCTCAGGTGTACCATTTATCATTAAAAAGGGACATTCATATTAGAATAAAAATATTTCTCATGCATGGAAAATTGTCGAAAACCATCACCGTACAATAGATCGTCGGTGGACAATTGATAATCCTAGCCAATTCTAAAGTCCATCGTTTCGAACAATAAGAAAAAATCAGGCGATCGATTCCTGGTAGAATCTGAATTCATCTTTGGCCATTGACAGGATGCAATGCAGGTCCTCTCGTTGTGTCCTCAGCTTCGGAATACCAGCAACAATAGGGTGGAACGCGGTCCGAAGATGGTTGATGCTTTTAGGATACTTAGTGGACGGGGCAACAATGATCGCGAACGTTCATCCACGGGCTCTTTTACGAGCGATCGACAACACCTGGCAGAGTGACCTGCGTGTTCAGGGACGTCGCGAACTTACTATCGAAAAGCCTGTCCGGCACACCTGCGTTCACGGGAAAACTTTTCGGCGTCGAGGGACGCCTGGCCCATTCAGAGAGTATTTCTCGAGGAAAAAGGTAAACCCCGAAGGTGGCCTTGGCCGATCGACCAAGGCCCGAACCTGGCAAAGAAAACGCTTCGAAAGGATTTTTGTGTATCGGTATCTATTGGACGGTTATGAATTCCGGTTTCGAAGGAAGGGGTAGAACGTTGTCGCTGTTCGCGGTACAGTCAATAGCAAATCTGCTTTCTCTGGAAGTAGATCTTTACGAATTTTTCCGAATTTGGATATTTGGAGATGGGATAACTGGGGACGAATGTAGTTTTTCAAATTTAGAATTATAATCTAGGAGTCTTGAATTTTGGAGATATAGGAATTTTATGATTTGCGGATATGGGAATGTAGAGAGTTGGTCTAGAGATTTAAGGACCCAGGTGTTTGGTATCTACATAGGGATTTGGAATATGAGAACATAGGAATTTGGAGATGGGATTTAGGGATCAAGAAATGTGGGATTAGGGATTTAGGCGTTTAAACTTTTGGAGGTCTGGAAATTTGGTAAATTTGAATATAGGGATGGCAATCTAGGAAATATGGGGATGTATTTGGAAGTCTTAATGAAGTTAAAAATTTGAGAATTATAAGAATACGTGAATTTGAAAATTTAAGATTTTAAACAAAAATATGACTTTGGAAACATGAGAATGTAAAAATTTGAGAATTTAAAAAATGTGTAATTTTAAAAATATAAGAATTAAAAAGATATGTGAATCTCAGAATTTGAAAATTTAAAAGTTTTTAAATTTATGCATTTATCTTTATAGGAAGGAGGCCAGTGTTGCATCTGAGTGTACAGTTGTGCATATAATGAGTCTCCATGTGATCGAAAGTTGCAAATTATGGAATGTAAATGCGCGAATAAACGAAGCATTCTTTCACTTCCGTATAAGATAGAAAGTTTACTAACTACGAGATAATATTGTCTTCTTTGGACAAGCATTACGTACATTCTGTACGAATGACAATTTTTACTGTTTATTTATACTTTTCACTTTCATGAAATAAGCAACAACGTAGTTACATATTAACAATCTGAAATTTACATAAGTTTAATTTTATTAATGCAATATAACAAGATTTGACGACTTCATGAGATCTCTTTTCTTGATACCAATGTAACTTATTTACAGATTTGCAAAATTGTATATTTCTGCATTTATAACTTTCTATATTTCCAGCTGTTCAAGTTAAAATTATAAATTTGATAATTTTAGATTTAACAATTTTTAAGCTGAGTATTTGAACATTAACATATTTGGAAATTTTGTATTTTTATCGTTTTGAATGTCTAATTTTATGATTTTCAAAATTTCTGAATTTCTGATTTTCTAAATTTCTAAATGTCTAAATTTCCAAACATCTAAATTTCCAAATTTCCAAGTTCTCAGGTTTCCAAATTTTCAAATTTCCAAACTCAAATCTCTAAATTTCCAAATCCCTATATTCGTAAATTCAAAAGTGTAAGTTTAAAAATTTGGAAATTGCAAAATTTGAAAATTTGAAAATTCTAAATTTTCATTGAAATTTCTCTATTCCCAAATTTTTTAATTTTCAGATCTACATTTTAATATAAATGTCTACATTTGAATGTAAATTTGAAAATTTGATATTTCTAAATTGCAAATTTTAAATTGTACTTACTAAACTTAATTTAAAATTTCGCTAAAAAAACAGTAAAGATTTAAAATGGAGGATATCTAGAACGTATGGGTGGTGTATTGCATCCCGATGGACAAATAATTGCAATTTATATTATTTTTAACTTTCATTGTCGCGGAAAACCTGAATAAACAGGAATGGCCGTTAATCATTTAATCTTAAAACATGATTGAGGTAATTTCGAAACTTGATTATTAATCATCATGAGTGCTGCTGAACAACAAACGGTTTATGATCAATTTTATGATCATTTATACTTTTATATAAAACCACTTTAGTATTGTAACATCACATATATTATATTTTAATGAAATTAGTATAAAGGAATTTTCGATTGAATAGGTAATTAAAATAATCAATACTGAAAATGACGTTATCAAAATAACGCCTAAAGCAGTAAAATACGCGTTAAAAATGAATACGCAAGAAAAATTTCGATTTTATGATTCTTTCCAACACTTTTCCAACGACATAAATTCTTAAAGTTGTTATGGGTGAACTCAGAAGTATGAAATAATTGTTTATATTTTTCGTTTATCTCTTATCGCTTTTAATTAATGCACTAAACAGGTTTTTTTAAATCCGTGTTGTACGATTTGCAGTAACTTTATATTCAAATTGCATCTAAACTATAAAAATAAATAAATAATAGATAATGCGTAAACTGTACAAAGTTTTTCTCGACGAAATTACATTTTGACAAAAACTTACTAATTTTCGTAATTTAGAATAAGAAGTGTAAGATCACTTTGCCGGGTTAAATCTCGTGTTATCCACTTTATTTTCAACCTAAAAACAAGTGCGTATTTAACGTTCGTACTTTTAACATTACTCGATACAAATATGAATTTCTTATTTTCAATAAGAATCAAAAATGTACTCGTCGGGTACAGGATTGTTACATTGGTCCTGACTTCCTCACACTCATTATCTTTGTCGATTCTTCAGGGTTTAATAAACTCGGTTGGAGGTTGACGATTCGAAAGGTAGTGGGATTCGTTGATTTTGAATGGTCCCTTGCAGAAAAAGGTCGTAGCTTGCCACCTACGCGTCCACGGTGCGACACCTTGACGATATGAATTTGCAAGTTGGCGTGGGTGGTTTGCAAGGCGCTCCATATCGACTTCGGTTTCTCCGTGTCGTGCTCCAGATGACCGTGTCCTCGATGGACGAACCTCCTTCCACGCTGGACGAACCTCCCACACGACCTTCGGGCCCCCGACGTCTACATAATGCTCTAAGAAACGCCGAAGATCCATCCCGATAGAGGCCGGGCAATTAATCCTACGAATTAATTAATCGGATCACGGCCGCGATACCTATCTTACAGTCGAACGAGGAAGTTTCGTTCGGGCGTAGGCGACCCTAACCGCGCGATCCCACGTCCCGATAAGGGAGCTCTCTCCTGCTCGTGCTCGTGGCGAACGCAACCCCACAGGATACAGGAAACCAGAACATTCCTCACGTCCTACCTTCGAAACAGGATTATCTTCGTCCATTCATCCCTTTGAGAGAGCAACTCGGGACGTGTCACGTGGGCGTCCGGTACACCGGTCACCACGATTTTCACGCTGCACGAAATTCCACACCGATGATCTTTAGCTTCTGCTTCTTTCGAATCTTCTATTCGGTTATAGAACCACCAGTCAAATTTTCTTATTTTGTTTTAAAACTCCTGGTTTGTTTTACGTCTTTTTCTACTCTTCTGTAAAGACCTCTTTAGTTTATTTCTTTAATGAATTTTAATAATAATTGAAAATTAAAATAATATATTAATTTTTAATAGCAGAGCCAATTTATGTGATCTTATTGATAAAAATGAGTGCGACTTTAATGTTGAATTAAGAAAAATTTTAAATGCAGGAATTTGAGTCTGTTCGATTTTTAGAATCTTACATGATTCATATTGATGTGAGTCCGATTGAATTTTATCTTTCATTGGTTAGGTTTATGAAACGCGTTAAAATGATGCACCTTAGATTCCTTATTTTAAGTTACATGAATTATTAAAATTTATACCGTTGTATTTTATTTTTATAATGAACTGCACCTAGTATTAATAAGAATTTTTCCTCTTTGTATTTATTCAAGATCAAAATAATTTTGAATCATCAATATTGATACCAGTGAAAATGACTGTTAAAGGGTAAAAGACCCTGCAATTTATTTATCGAAACCATGTTACTCAGATTCTTCGTTTTTTACAACTTTTCACACATTTTGATTTTTACATCATGCTGTATGTTGGTGATAATTATGAGGAAAAATACGGGTCGATACTAATGCAAAAATAATGCATTCATTCGAAACTCTTTAGTCGCTCATTTGGATCTAAAGGCGTAGAAATATGAATTGAAGTATTTGTTATGAACGTTGTTAGAAATGTTTTGTTATGAAATCAAGGGTGGAATTATAAAAAGTTAATATCCAAAGAACTTCAAAGATCTTTAATTATAGTAATAATAAAACTATAATATTTTATTATTATAGTATTAGTATCACAGTAATAATAAAACTACCACTACTTGTAATACCCGTAAAAGTTCTAAGCGGAAAATGCACTCGGAAGGAAAACTTGTTTGTAAGAAATCTGACAAATTATAACTTTTTATACCCAATAATTTTCTTCGCACGTTAACTTAACATTGAAATTGAAATTTACTTAAACATCTCTGTTACCAAATCATTAATTCTTTATTATACTTATTTTTCTTGCAAATGATAAAATGTGGTAACCCACATTCAGATATCATGGTTCCAGATAAGTTGATAATACTAAAAATATACTATATAACATGCAATTGCTTTTGCGAGGAAGTAATAAATTAACATATATAAAAATATTCTGTTATTACGGAATTTAAAGACCAGTCATTTTCACTGGTTTTGTTAAAAATACCTTCATCTCGACTGTGGGTAGCTTTAGTGTTGAAATCTAATGATTCCATACAGATTCATTTTACATGATGAAAGGCATTTAATTTGAAATTAGCTGTTTTATAGCGTGATAACGAGAAAATTGTGTCGGGACAATCAAGTTCAAAAGTTAGAACATTGCTAAATATTTTTTTTAATTGAAATAAATTTTGAATTTATTTATTAATATTATTAAGACGAAGAATTTGGTGATTAATATTTAAGGGATGATCTTTGAATTTTTTCAATATTAGAATGTTTCTATTCAGTTTCTTCATCTATTTCTTATGAAATTAGATTACTTTTAATGAGAAATTTTTAATATAATTATTTATAAGTAGTACAAGTTACTGATTATAATTGAAGTAAATTCCCTACTTACATTGTATTTTACGTATATCATTCTACGCTATTTTATATTGACTTCATTTCTTACTAAGGCAAAATACAAGTAGCCGAGATAATTTCATCAAATTAATGAAATTATTTACAAAAACATAATCATAAACGAACTGTGTAATCCGATCATGCAATTTCGATCAATAAAATTAACAATTTAATCTGCATAAAAACAGAAATAAAAAGTTGTTTGCAACATGGATCGTGCAATCGGTCAGTGAAAGTGTGACTCATTACACAAACTGATTGTCGAGTCTTAGAAGTGCGTTATCAATACTCATTATCAAGAATCGAATTGTTTTGTTGTTGCAACGTCTATCTTTTATTAGCCTTTCCTCCCTTCACCCTTACTGTCCCCCACATGCCTCTCTAATAATGACACATTGTCCCAAGGAAAATTGCAACCGTCCTTCGTAGAATGTGTTAACTGGTGTGAATGCGAATCCCTACATAGCTAGTACACTAGGTACTCATATGCGTGCGAAGTAATAGTATATGAATAATTGAATATCCGCCCTAACCAACACGTATCTGTATGCGACGAGTACATCGCACCACTGAAGATTCGCTACCGGGTGTCTGTCTATGAAATCAACTTGCTTCTGTTAACAAATGTCGTATCAACTGTCGTAGTTAAGAATTATTACGATGGTTCATATTACCGAACATTTACAATTTGTGGAATTATTACTAAAACTACTAAAACAGTCGAGTGACCACAAGTTTCCAATAAGTTACAATTTGTTAAGATGCTCTTACTGAAATCAACGTTGATTTGCATCAAGATAGAAAATTAATATATGCATGATTTTATGTTCAGTCATTTGTTTATTTAGTTTTAGAATTAATAGGAAATTGTTCAAGTGTACTGTTTTAGTGCTATTAAATGTTTGAGTGTTAATAGGAAATTTAGTGAATATAAAAATTGTGATGAAGTTAATTTGGGAAATTTGGTCTCCAACATCCTAAATCTCTAAATATATAAATTTTTACATTTCGTGTTATATTTCTATCTTTCTTGATTCTTAAATTTCCAAACTTCTAAATTTCTCATTTTCCGAATCCACAAACTAAAAAATTGTGAAATTTCCAAATTTGAAAATTCAAATTTCTGAATATAAAAATTCGAACTTCTAAATTTAAAAATTCCTTAGTTTGTAACATAGACAATTTAAAGGATCTATCTTCCTTTTCCATGTCTCCAAAATAAAATTATGATTTCTACAATTAAAAACCTTGAAGGGTATAAATTTAACAATTTAATAATTAAAAAATTTTTAAATATATTTAAAAAATGTATCTAAATTCCTAATTTCTATTCAAATTGTTATCATTGTACATACTTCTATCCCATAAATAACAATGTGATTACTTTATCTAAAACGAAGATTTATTTTTCACTTAAAATAACTTATAAGTAATTACACGAAGTCTGGTTACAGATTAAATTGTATACGAATAGTTTCCATTCTTCGCGTTTCCCGATGGCATCGTTCTCGTTGTTTCATCGAATTCCCCGCAAATTCTTAGTACTCCGTTGTCGAAGAAGAATATGGTCTCATCGAATCAGAATCTATACATCAGTCGAACAGATGCTGGTCATTCACGACACGTTCGCGGACGTTGTATAATTCACCGTCGATACATTGAAGCGTTCCTCGCTAGACAGAACGGTACTGACATGTTTCACGGTTTGTCCGGTGGTTGCATGTCAGGGGATAATCCTCGTGGGGAACGCTTCTCTAATTTAGTCCCAACCACAATAAGTGTTTAGATGCGGAAAGCGTAACGATTGCGATATATCGTTGCTTACTAACGTTTTCGGTTAATGTTGCACATCGATGACTTCAAATACCGACACCCGATATGAACAGTGTAACTACCATTGGGTTCGAAATTTTTTAATTTTCAATTTTAATTTTCTTCAAATCGGAAGATTCATAGAAATATGAAATGTAAAGCTTCATAGAAACTTCATAGAACTTTCAAACTTTGCATGAAGTAATTGAAAATATTAAAGCCCTTGAAATACTCGAAACTATAGAAATTTGAAACCCTCGAAATTTGAAGTGTTAATTGTAATTTAAGTGTTGACGTTGATTTGCAAGATTTTTGTTCATAGTTGGTCTCATAATGTTTGTACAAATGTTATAATTTTGCAAATTCGAATTCATAGTCCTTACTTTTAAATTTCCAAGTTATCGAATTTTCAAATTTCCAAACTCTTAACACAAATTCTTAATTCTCCAATTCTCCAGATTAACGATTAATCAAATTCCCAAGTTCCTAAATAACCAAATTATCAAACTTCCTTTATTTTGTATTGTCAAACTTGCAAATTTACAAATGCATAATTTTTCAACTGTACTTCTCAATTTTCAAGTAAAAAATTCCAACTTTCCAAAATCTCAAAAATGCAAACTTCCTAAATCCTCAAATTTCTGCCTTCTAAATTCGAATACTAAAATAAAAATTTCTAAATTGCACAGTAAAGAAAAGTTTCCTTCGGCAGTTCTGACGAAGACTCATAAAGCAACGAAGAGAAAACGAAGGATCGTTTCGTAATAGAGTATAATTGAAATCGAGATTCTATAGAAAAGATTTCGAGCGTGCACGTGGCAATTGTTCGAAGGACGTTCAACAATTAGTTATAACTCCGATAGGCAACGTGGCCGCATTCGCTGATATAGGGGTGGTGTAGGAGAGACGAAGTGCACCGCTTAATAGTCATTCTCGCGTTGGGTGCATGAAAGGTCTTCGGTTCGTTTATTTGCTGAAGCCATATTGGTTACATAAAATCTGATCGTTGGACGAGACTAACGCTTCTCACATTTTTTAGATCGTCGCTATTTCGATGGACTCAACTGTTATTAATTATTCGACAATTATTTAATTCCATTTGAACAATTTAGTAACTAATAGTTTCTTGTTAACGTTTGAGCTACCAGTCTGGTTTCAGCTTTCATAATGCAAAATTTTATATCTTATATTATAAAATTATTTATGTACGAAACCAATTATCTCCGCTGCAATAAAGTTTTTTAATTTTGTCTATCTTGTACGTTCACAAGTAGTACTTTTTAGATAAATCTGTGAAGTTTGACGTATAAGCCGGTTAATTTACGTGGATATCTAAAATGCTCTTTAACTTATGATTTTATTAACAAAAACCGGCAGAACAGATTTAATATTCGTAACCTAAAAAATTGTAACCATACCATAGTATATGAAGTTTTTAAAAATGGAAGAGTAATGCATAAAATGTGGTATTTTTCGCAAAATTTTGATGTGTCCTAGTACTTATAGACGGGTGTATATTGCATTTGTTAAAATTTTGTAATACGAATGGACTTTTAGTTAGTAGCCGGTAAATCAAGTTTCTTTACGTTTATTGAGAATTGTTGCAGAGATTTTCACACTGATCTTGTAATAATGAACGCATTTCTACCTACATATCTGTCGGAACGCACATCTCTGCACGTACAGAGTTCTTATGTTTTTCTAGTTAAACTTATCCACTAGCATTCTCGTTCTGCCGCGGAATTTGATGATGCTCTTGTCGGTGCCATAGATGGACTTATTTTCTTATTATTAACTGCTATGCGTTCGCCTTTTTTCTGGACATCGAATTGCATTCGGTATTTGTCAAGGGTATACCTCATTTTAATTGACTGAACAAGATTATTTAGTGACTTCTGAACTTCTTTCATAGAAGATCATCGCTTATTAAAAACTGGACGGTTCAGGTTAACGTTATGTAGTACCCATTAGGTATAGATCGGTGATGGGCAGATCGAATGCCCAAGAAGCTCGCGGGCGCATGGTGCACAGTGCGTGCAATGATTTCAGATTTTTTGTTTCATCTTTCAATTTAGAAATTAAGAAATTCAAGAGTGCTTAAATTTTCATTCACAGATATTAAAAAATTCAGACTCTTAGAAATTGGAATATGCTAGATTGAAAATTTAGGAACTTGACAATTTACTAATTTGCTAATTCAGGATTTTAGGAATTTACTGATTTCAAAGTCTGAAATGTTAAAATTAAGAAAAATTAATTTAGAAGTATCTAAAAATTAATTTTGAAATTTCAGAAATTTGAAAATTTACTAATTCAGAAATTTGGAAATCGTGGGACATACTTGAGAATTGGAAAATTAGAAATTTTGAGAGTTGAAAATTTAGGAATTTATAAATATGAAATTACTGCAATTCATTGTTCTCGATTGCGCGTTAGATGCTCGTTCCTGCCCTCGGGGCACATCTGCTCATCTCTGATATACGTGAGAAATATACTATCCATATCGATGTTATTTATTAGTCAACTTCTTTTATTTGCACCAGAAAGCTTCATCGATCACTTCCTCGTGTCTAAGTTTATCGTTAGAGTATGTCCTTCAATTATTTAATCTCTTCATTATTCATCGTTTCGATCTACTTAGTTCCTCTAATAAACTAGTCATGAACACGGTCTAACTATAAGAAGCACCACTATCGATAATTGTGAAACTTTAGCCTTTACACAGCTAAACTACACATCTTAGATGGAAATAAGTGTGTTTTACAGCATGTTATTAATTCAGATTATGCAACACCAATGTGCTACACAACGATGAAGTATATTGTATTCTGTTAGTTAATGAATAAAATTTTGTATTGCACATCTAATAACTGAAATATTTATTATCTGTTTTTGTGTAACAGTGCACTTTGACATGTTTTTTACTGATCATATTTCAATTTTTTAATCATTTAATTTGTTAATTTTTAACAATGTTATTGTGTTATAACAAGGTTTCTTTCTTTTGTTTATTTTGTATACTAACATGACTTGTGTTATATTAATTTTCGTGAAACTGTAATTACGTCAAAATTTTTATTAAGGTTTTAATTCCTAAGTTTCCAAGTGCTGAGAATTTTTAATTTTCGAATTTCGAAGTTCTGATATTTCTAAATCCCCAAATTCGTAAATTGTCAAATTCCCAAATTCCCAAATCCCCAAATTCCCACATTTCCAAATTCCCAATTTCCCATTTTCCTAATTTTCCAATTTCCTAAATTCTCAAATTCCCAATTTCCCAATTTTTCAATTACCCAATATCCCCATTTTCCAATTTCCCAAATTCCCAAAGTTCCAAAGTTCCAAATTTCGAAATTTCCAAATTGTCAAATTGTCAAATACCCAATTCCCCGATTCCCCATTTCCCAATTCCCAATTCCCCATTTCCCAATTCCCCATTTCCCAATTCCCCAATTCCCCATTTCCCAATTCCCCATTTCCCAATTCCCCATTTCCCAATTCCCCATTTCCCATTTCCCAATTCCCCATTTCCCAATTCCCCATTTCCCAATTTCCCCATTTCCCAATTTCCCAATTTCCCAATTTCCCAAATTCTCAAATCCTCAAATCCTCAAATCCTCAAATCCCCAAATTCCCAAATTCTCAAATCTCCAAATTTGTATTAAAAATTGAAATTAGTAAATTTGAAAAATTTTCAAGTATTCCATTACCTATATTTTCCACTTTCCAATTTCCGAAGGTCAATTTGAAAGCTGATCTACTATAAAATACAAAAAATGTAGAAGTTTACACAATACTGAATTTTAAGTTGGAAAACAGTGTACTGTCTTTCCATAATGTTGAACGGCCTGTATGCTCACACTAAGTTTACGGGCGTCCGATATGCAGTTACTTCTAAATTAAAAATAAAGTTCAACGACAAGCATGTAACGAATGAAACGTAAAGTAATTTATTCTTTTTTTGATAGAAGTTAAGATAAATTTTGACAAGAGCGTCTTAATTATTTCTGTAGTTTACGCCAAATTTTAAGCATCAAAAGATAATTTATAAATACTTGTATAAGTTAGGCAACAAACAAATAATTTTTAAGCTAGAATGTAAAAACACACATCATACATTTTATTGCAAGTGGTAAAATATATGTACAATTAAAATCCTCATATGATCGCGGTAGCAAATGAGGAATCTAAAGTGCGTCATTCTGACGCACTTTGCTTAATTAAATCGTTATACCGATTTTGCATAGTAATCAAGCAGATTTTCCTTCTTCTCTGCCATGACGCTTCCTGTTTTTGTGTAAAGTTAACGCCGACTGGCAACTCTGCCTTTTTACAATTCTCCCGTAATGGAATCCGGTGTTGTGCACCTGCAAAACAATCGCAAAGGCACGCAGATTGCCACGAACGCGTGCTTTCACCGTAAAGGGTTACCGGCAGGGTGAGATACGTATCGCGGGGCTGGAAAACAGCAATGGGGGTGGGCGAGAAGGGAGGCATTGTAAGTTCATCGATGCTGCTTGCTAATGAGACAACGCGCCTCGCTACCGAACGGCCCTTTTCCGGAAGCGTGTAAGCGTTCCCGCACACTGCTGCCAACAGGTTTTGCACGCCACTTTGCTTCACTTTTATCGTGTCGAATATCTAACACTGTAAATACTCAAACCTGGTGAAAGTTAAATTGCGTTTAAATATTTTCGAAAAATATTTACACAAATATTTTTCTTTCGCTCAAAAAATAACTCGCTGAGAAATGCAACATTCTGATAGATCGTTATCTTATTTAAAAGTTTGGTCATGTTGGTAAAAACTATTTTTAAACCATCACATTCTTATGTGTCATTTATGTACTATTTATATATAACATATGCGTATAACACGGTTAATATATTACGTGCTACATAAATTCGTGTTATCGAAAATATTTTATTGAATAGGACACTATTTAAAAATTAGCATATATTCATACGTAGTAAAATTGGTATGTATACGCAGTTGATTTTAAGAAAAAATATATTAATGCATGTAAAAAATATGTTTCATTGAAATTGAATGAAAATATTTAAAATATGAAAAATTGTTTAAAATATATGCAGTTCGATCGTAGTAAATATGATGAATATGTGAAATAATTATTATTCTAATTCAGTACGTATAATCAAATCTTAAGAATATTAAAAAAATATTAAAAAGATAAATTCATAAATATGTACTTCACTAATAAAATAAAATTGTCATGTTAAAATACAATGAAATTATTCATCCATGTCTTCAAAACAATAAAAAGAGGCAGATATTAGCATTGAACTGACACTATAAAAATTTGTTTCATCCAGGGACATTAATTTAATGATTCACTATATGTCACGAAAATATTATAACAAGTTGAAACGTCATCGAAAGTGTCGAATGAAAGGATGTTCATAAATTTTTACACGTCGCCACGATGCGGTGACCGGTTCGATATTATTTACACTAAGATTATTTTTGTAATTGCCGCGATACATGGTGCTCGTGTTACCACACCATCGTTGATGGATTTGCCGTTGACTTGCGAAGCGATCCCACGGGTTCAGACAGATATGGGCGTGGAGCATTTAAATCAATTTACGGACACGCATGAGTAGCCGCGACGAGTATTTCCAGTGTTCTACAAAACCGCTTCCTATGATCAGTTTCAATCGAGTCCTTGGAAACTCGGGATTTTTAATGAAACGAGACGAAAGAAAAACAATAATTAAGCGGTGACGACTGAACAGTGACGCGAGTCGTTCGCGGCTCAAGTTCTCTGAAGTGTTAGCGTTGTCACCGTCATTTGGCGCGATTTTCAAATCTATACTATTTCGAAATTGCACTTCTTTTAGTTTATTAATTTTCGAATTCTACAGTAAAAAAATTTCACTTTCTGAAATTCTCGAAATACTGAAATTTTGGAATTCTTATATTTAAAAATTTTTAAGTTCTAAAATTCTGAAATTTTCAAACTCTCAAATTCTTAAAAACTCAAATCCGCAAGTCTACAAATTCTCAAATTCCCAAATTCCCAAATACCTAAATCTTCAAATTTCCAAATGCCCAAAGTTCACCCCTTCGAAATCGCTAAATCCCCAAATTTCCAAATTCCCGGAAGTGTAAATTCTCTAAAGTCCAGATACCTACCTGTAATGAATACAATGTTTCTGTTTTAACACGCGCAGCGACTACGCACACAATATATTTCTTTTGCGTTTTACTTACACGTAACGTTGACCGGGTGCTGGTATATAGAGCTACTCATCAATGTTTTCCGACCTTACGTATGCGTCATCGAGTAACCCTTTGTTCGAGGGTATAATTAGCTCTACATACACGAACACGGAGCTCGCGTACATAGCGCTTCCACCTACGGATTCGCTTGAAATCGAAGCGGCCGATGCCATCGGCACCGTGTCGCGACTTATGCTTTCTTACGGAAGAAAAAATAACGTATCTACTTCTGGACACATTTCTGACATGTGCAGCACATTCAAGTTTTACGATGCTGCCGTTGTAAAATTGTACTTACTCTAAATTAATAGTTTCTTAATAATACATAAACTTCTCTCCACTGTATTTCAAAAATTGTTATATTTATAAAACTGACAATATGATGTATTGATTAGAACACAAGTATTGTATGGTCACTTGAAGAATTTTTGGAAAAGGTTAACAGAAGTTTGATGACCACTTTTTAAATTAAAAGTACAAAAACTGATAAATAAGACACATTTGTTATCTTCACAAAAGTTGACATTTTGACAAGAAATTCTCAATTTTCTGTAATCTAAAATGAGAAATGTAAGGTCAGTCATTTAATGGGTTCTCTATAATGTTAATTATATATTATTGTGCTGTGAAATTATAACATTTGTGCAATAAGAATGGTAAATGAGACCTATAATACGCAGACATTGGTACTTAAAATAATTCTTTTGCAAAAATCACCCCTTCACGTTTCGAGAGAATCGAGTTTCTATAATTTTGATACTTTTTATAGTTTGGGTAGTTTTAATAATTTTTATACTTTTAATAGTTTCGAGTTTCGAAATTTTATAGAGCTTCCGATTTGAGTATCAAACAATTTGCTTTTACTTTTAGGAAATCGAATGAACTTTGAAACTAATAAAGTGTTATCGATAGGAAAAGACAACGAAGAAATGAATTTATAAATAAATTTATGAAAAAATAATAACAAACAAGTTACAGGAGTAACTGATTGTCCACAAAGATTCGAGTCTCAATTTTCGGTTCCACATTTCAAAACAATAACATTATCACTATCAAGTACCTTGAAGGTTAAATCTTCATTATTTAATAATGTACAACTGACTTTAACTCTACTGCATGGACTTTACAACTATATCCATGAAAATGATTATACACTTAGCATTGTTGTGGTATTTGTAATTTAGTCGAACTACTTCAAAAACTTTCTATAACACATTTCATAAGTACGTGCGGATAAAACACACATACGTGATTAGTTGCGAAATAAAACAGTATCCCTACAACTTTTAAAAGGTAATGGATATAAGCTGTGATCTCATATTAAGTGTTGGGATTATACTTTTCTTTATTCGAAACCAAATAACGTACTGAAAAAACTGCTTATTGTTTTTGAATGCGAGGGTCACTTTCAATTCTCATATTTCTACATTCTGCATCACCAAGTATCAAATTCTGAAGTTCCAGCTTTTCAAATTTGCAAGTTTCCCAATTTTCAAATTCTTACATTCCTAAATCTATATATTTTTAAATTCTCACATTGCCAAATTCCTATATTTACAAATTATCACATTCCCAAATACCTACATTTTTAAATTCTTACATTCACAAATCCCTACATTTTTAAATTCTCACATGCCCAAATTATCATATTCCCAAATCCCTGCATTTTCAAATTCCCACATTCTCCATTCCCTACATTTGCAAATTCTCACATTCCCAAATCCCTACATTTACAAATTCTCACATTCCCAAATTCTCACATTTAGAAATTCCCACATTTACAAATTCTTACATTTTCAAATCCCTACATTTTCAAATTTTCACATTCTCAAATTCCTACATCTTCAAATTCTACATTCCCCAACTCACATTCTCAAATTCCTCATTTGCAATCTCCTCACTCTACATTCCTAAATTCTCAAATTCCTACATTTTCAAATTCTACATTCCCCAACTCACATTCTCAAAATCCACATTTGCAATCTCCTCCCTCTCTATATTTCTAAATTCTCAAATTCCTACATTTTCAAATGCTACATTCCCTAACTCACATTCTCAAAATCCACATTTGCAATCTCCTCCCTCTCTACATTTCTAAATTCTCAAATTTCCTACATTTTCAAATGCTACATTCCCCAACTCACATTCTCAAAATCCACATTTGCAATCTCGTCACTACATTTAAAAATTCTCAAATTTCCATCTGTCGAAATTCTTAATTTCAAATTACAAAACATTTGAAGAATTTCAAATGACTACACTTCCCGCAGAGTAAGTCAGATTTGCAAGCGAGTGTACGTGCGGAGAGGGAAGATCCCTGCAAAGTACATAGAAACGGAGGAGCCGGGGTCCTTATTACCGATTCGCCGAAATCTGGCGTCGATCATAAATCAAACGAGAGTCGTTTCTCTCGGTGCGAGGCGTTCGCTAACAGAGATCATTAGCGCGCCACCTCGAACCGGCTCCAAACCCAATTAGGGTCATCCGCTCGTGCTGGTCTGCGATGGCACGGCGCGGCGCGCGGCGAGCCGATAAAAAATCCATCGCGATGAATTACATCGAACCTGTGGACCGTACTCGAACTCTTCCGTTTCCGAAATTTCCATCTGTAGCGATCGTTCGAGCTGCGAGCTCGAACGCGAAGTCGACGACGAAGCCGTATCAATCACATTAAGGGATGTTTTTGCAATAATTCCCGCTAGCATGGCGGTAGTACACAGATACGTACACGTGGACGTGCTCCGTGTACCGACGAGCGTGTATACACGTAGATGGGGATCGTAAGCTAGGTAGGTAGCCGCCATGTCTAATTATGTCGCATTGATTTTGTCATTAGCCACCCCTGCGGCTGTTGTTGCCGACGCGGCCTCGACGCCGGAGCAAAAACCACCTTCTAGCGACGTTCAACGACGAAACCAGACCGCGTTTCTGTCCTGCGTTTTGTCCCCTTTCGAGGTTCGTTCAAATACGACGCTAGTAACATTCAGGAGCCAAGAATTTCTTAAGATGGAGTCTGTACCGAGGTATGGTGCCGGTAGCAGGTTCTCGCGAGATTTCTTTCAGAGAAGTAAGCTGCATTTAATAAGCACGATATTAGCTGTTCGAAGTTGTAACGCCGATATAAAACGATTTATGAACATGTTGTAACACTGTACTACAAATTTTAACCTTTTTTTAGACCACTTATATTCAATAAACGTTTCTTCTGGATTTTCGTGCGCTGAATACGAAGCAAACTGTTTATAACTGCAGTGTTTCTACCTGCATTTTAACTCTTTAACTTGTGATTCGGCAGGTGCGTCAGAGATAACTTATTACTGCAGTGTAAATGGAAAAGGTTGAAATGTTAGATATTTTGGATTTAATGAGCTTTAGGTGTACAAATTGGTACTGAAGTCAAAAGTTACTTTCTGTGTAAATTTTCCTCACAATTGAAGTGTGATGCTATGGAATTCGCTCGATGTAAGCTAAGGGAAAAAATTGCGAATTTTCAAGTTTATATTTTGAGGTTAGGCAGTGATTTTTTGGTTGGTGGAAGACCAGGACTTGGCAGTAATATTCATTGCCGACGGCTCCTTTCTTCCTGTACTTTTATTGGTTCTGTTAGGGTACGTCTCCACAAACGCTTTTTCTTCTCTGAACTTAGCAAAGTTGAGATGTAAAAGAAAATGAAATTATAAAGTTTCACTAAAATCGAGGGAGAACATTTGTTTAATGTGAACGTTTCCTTTCGATGGCAATGCGCAACAAAAATGGCGGCCACTAAACGATGAATATTGCAGCCCTACTTTACCAAAATATTCCATTTTTATATTAAAAATAAAAGTGAACCAATTATTGTTTTGCGTATTTTATAGAAAAATATTCTATTATTCTGTTTCGTGTGCCATTTTTGATTGCTTAAAGATATTTCAATGTTTTTTTTGTGCAACGAGGAAAGTTTATAGAATAATTGTTCAAGTCAATTGAATAACAATTACTGTAAACAGTAATGCTGCGTGAACAGAATTTTAGAATATAAAACATTGTCAAGTATCAAATTTTTTTATTTTCAACAGCAGTTTCGAGACACATAGTTCTCATTGAATATGAATGATACGTGTTGAACAGCGCTATACATATTTGTAATAAAAATGGATAGAAGACGTTGCATGATGAATGTTGCAGTAATTTTCTGAGTGGTACAAGACGAAGTAACAAGTATGTAAAATAAGCATATGTCTCGTACCCTGATCCAGTCTGAGGCACACTTTAAGTCTTGTCCACGATGAAAATCATGAAACATTGCTTGAATAACTTAAACGATATCTTGAATTTTTTCCTTGTAGACGGGTTATTCATTTCTGTGATGCTAAAGGAAAACTTTAATCTTACAATGAATTTTAAAGACCTTGATAACAAGAATATAAAATATTAAAACCACATATCTAATTACACACAATATATATATTTTAAATATACTTATATTTGAAAGTGCAAATATTTTTTATTCTGAAGAACTTTTGAATATTTTTGGTATGCAATATATGGATTGCTTTTTCATATTCTGCTATTCTTGCAACATTAAAATAAATGAAAGTATTAAAGTATTATAGCTGTTTTTACTTTATTAATTTTATAAGCTGTAATTTCAATTGAATTTTACTAACAATATTATTTTGTCATATTTTGTATTATAGTTCGGTTCATTTTATGTGACCAAATGTTAACGGGTTAATTTTTAACCGCGGTACTGTTTCTCAAATATTTTCTTATATTTGTGTGTATATATTACAATGATAAATATAACAGTAGTGTAAGTGTTTTGTGTGAATAAACTTTTCTATTTTTTATGAATTCGTAGGAGTAATCTCATGAAAAACTAAGAAATATACCTTTCATACATATATGTATAAATGTTTACAAATTATTCATTTCATACATGTATGTATAAATGTTTATAAATCATGCATTTTATACATGTATAGGTAAATGCTCACAAATCACATATTTCATACATATATGCATAAATGTGTCCGTATTTATACGTTTTACATATACATTAAACCACTAAATAAATTCTACATTTCTTACCATAAAGTGAAAATACCGTCATAATTTTTGTTCTCAGTTAAAATAATGCTACTAGTTTAATTTTTCCAACTTTTCAAAAGTTTCATCTCGTGTTGAAAGAATGCGAATATTCTAAAAATGAAGTGTTGCATCGATTTAAATAGATAATAACACGAGGGTATGACAGGAAAACTTTCCATTCAAATTTCAACATGAAATATTTAAACACAAATATAGTATAAGCTAAAAATGTTGTTTACTGATTTATAAGGGATGAAGTAAAACAAATTGAAGTGAATTTCTTACTTGACCTGCTATCTAGCGAGAAACTGACGAAGCTAGACTTATACCACTCCTCCACAAAACAGAACGAAGGTTAAGCTTTTCAGATACAGTATTAATCAAATATATCGACAAAAAATTGACTTACAGCACTTTTACATTAAACAGCGCGCAGAACAATCTCAATAGTGAATTTTTACAGCGTTGCAGCATAAATCATGCTGCGAACTTACATCCGTTTTGACGTTATTAATATCAAACATTATTTTTGCCTTAGCTTTTATGCAATATTCGCTGTATCATTGAGTATTGAATGTTTTACCAAACTTTAGAGGACATTGTTTTGCACAAAAACACTACCAGCGTTTTTTATTAATTATGTCTTTTATATATTTCATATTTCTTTTTAAATTATTCCAAGTATACTTTACTAGTGTTTCTCAACTACAAGCTCTTTTTTAGTGTGTCATTTTAGATTTTTATAAATACAGTGGAAATATTCTGAAAAGGATAATGTTAATATGTTAATGAAAATCAGCATCGATTTTTAAAGTGGAAATAAAGAACGCCAGTTTTTAAGAAGCTGCTTTTGGTTATAAAAGAGTTTGTAACCAGTTAGGATTATAAACAAAAAATGTATACATATTTTATCAATAAATAGCACGTTAATAAACAATTAGCTTTGCCATTTACAGCTTTCTTTATTCATACTTCTCAATTATTAATACTTATAAAAGTTTAATATACGAATTTTAAAGAAATTGAACTGACATTTAAGTTGAAATCGGGCTTTCGTTTTGCAAGGGAAAGAATTAACTGGGCCATGGTTTTATAAAGGTTGAGAAACGCTGTTTTATGGGACTTAAATCCGGAGATCGAGGCGGAGAGAAAAGCTGTTTGGGAACATCATATATCTCATATGTTAATAAATATGTGTGTTAATACGCGAAAGTTAATTTGATTAAAATGGCTGTGTATGATTATGTGTATTAACAATTATACTATCCAAGATAAATAGTTTCATTGTTTAAACTATCTAAATATAATTAAAACTACTTCAGTTAGCAATACATCAACATTTTTCTTACTTCTTTGATTTTTTTAAATTTTATATTATAATGCATTAAATTTTAGATTATATGATTAGGTGTTATACGTTTATAAGTTACACATATTTCACAACTTTAAAAAGATCTTACATTACAACAGTAAATATTCCAGAAATATTTTATTTTAGCACAAAAATATATTTTAATTTGTTCAAATTCAAATGTTTAAATATTTCATGATAAAAAATGTCACAATTTCATAATCAGCACAGTTAGTTTACTAGTTCACATCCAGCCTTATTTATTTCTACTCTTCGATTCTGTCTCTCTGTATAACAAGCAACGATAGATAAATCTACCGATTAACCACTTATGGCTAGCCACGATTTATCAGTTACGTCATTCAAAATTAACTAATTACTTCCGGAATATTGAAACAAATAAAATGTTAATCGAACTTCATATTTAGGTATCCTTGATCCTGCAGATTATAATTGAAATTAAACTCAAAACTGAACGATGCAACATCCGACATTTGAACTGCAAGGTACGTCACGAGTTGTACTTGATATAAGTCAGGTTTAATTAATAAAACGATTCGCAGATACAATCGAATTAATAACAGCATATCGACAATTGGTTTCGAAGCCCGTGCAGTTGTTTCGGTTGTTTAGTATCGGCAGTTACCACGATCGGCGATCTGTAAGGCGGGAAAGAATCGTGCATATCGGTCGGTCGCGGGAATGCACTTCTCTCACGGATCGGCTTAATTGCAGGGCCAAAACACTAACGGGGTTAATTGGTAGATTCGCGTTCGGACCGGATGCCCGTGGGGGCCCCCACATGAAATGGACGACGAAAATCCGATGAAATCTAATAATCGGTGACCGCCGAAGCCGGCCAACACGCGCGGCCCATGCGTGCGCGCGCGTGTTACAGGCGAATTTCTCACGGTACATTGGAAGGAAATTATAAGGGAATGGGTTAAACTGCGGGTTACCCCACGGTGGTGAGAGTGCAGCGAACAAGAGGAATAGGACGAACGGGAAAAGGAGACGGGAGGATTCAGAAGCAAAGAGAGGGGTCGAAGCTCATCCACTCCTCTTGCTTGGAAGAGGCAAATCATATTTAATTAATATCACAAAGAAGTTCTGGTTGCGCTCATCACCTAACCCAACCTAACTTCATAATCGCCAGCTTGCCTGCCGGATTAAACGTCGGTCGAATCCATGTTGCACGTAAATTACGCGCCTCCTTCGTGTGCCTCTGCCCTTCGTTTATTACCGTTGTCTTCGATCAAGAGCCTCTCCTCGCTGTTCTCCCATCGTTCTTCTCTTCGTTCACCCACCTTTCTTGCAATCCCTGCATCTTCCCCTTCTCCTTCTTCCCCCCGCCATTTTCCCCTTCCCAACGAGGCGTTTAGCGTTCTCGGGTGTGCTCTCGTTCGACTGCGAATGACCATAGCAAATGGCAAGCGGGTGTACTCGGCTCGTACAATTGGAAAATCATTGATTAATTGAATACTCGCGAACCTCTTCGCTGATTGGTTAATCACGTGGACGCGTTCTATTCCCGAGAATCACGATCGATCACATCGTGGAAATTGGTGGAACAAACTGGCGATCAGATCGAAGATTGTGGCGAATCATTTAGCGATGTACGCTTTCCCTGATTTAGAGCACCTCTTTTTCACAAGTCTTTTTATAGCTAAATAAATTATAACTCAAACTATAACTAAATATTTCAATTATAGCTTCTGTTTAACACTAAAACTATCAAACCGGCCAAATGACCGCTCTACAAGTTTTTTATTATAAGGTACACATTTTGTTAAACTGCATTCCTTGAAATCAGTATTAATTTTCGTCAAGATAAAGAATCAATGTGTGTACTAATTTATGTTTTGTCGTTTGTTTATTTATTTTTGAACTTCATTTTTTATTTCAAGTACACATTATATGCCGGTAGGTTTAGTACTAAAATGTGATAGATTTCTCTTACCATCATGTATCAAGAAGTTAAGTTTCCCGATTATTTTAATTTTTATATTTTTAGAATTTGTTTATTTCGAAACTAGTATTCTATTCATGAATATAGAATTCTACATATAATTTTGTTTGTAATATTATGTAGAGAGAGACTATTTGGAATCCGATCTAATGGTTGAAATTTAGAACGAATCGTGAAGTGGGATCGAGTGATTGAAAACAGAAGCAAATATATGAGTGTGTTACTTGTAACGAGAACAGTCGAGTGAGTGTAAATGAGGATTCATTATGAAAAAACGTTCTAATAATAATTCTACCATTGACATTACTAGTCTTATTAATATTATAATATCAACGTCCCGTAAATTTGAAATTTGAAAATTTCAGAAGTGGGATATTTGGAAAATTGGAAACTTCAGGATTTGAAAATCTGAAAATTTAGAAATTTGGATATTTAGAAATTGGAAAAATTGAAAATTTGGATATTTAGAAATTGGAAAAATTGAAAATTTGGATATTTAGAAATTTCAGTTTAAAATTTGGAAATTTGGAAGTACGTATTTTGGAGAGACCACCTTATTCATGCAAGATTCCCTAAAAAACTTATTTTAGGAAATGAAATATTTGTATTCTGAATAGTTACGTTAGGTCTTGCTACACGTGTTTTTCACTATACTGTTAACTTTCAAATATAATGTTCTTAAATCACTAATTTCTTTAAGGGAAAGTCATAATAGCAATCTTGATACGATCCCCTCATTTCTGAATAAGGTTAAAAGCAGTGAACGTTTTTCAAAAATGTTCTTAAGTGTTCGACAAATGTACACTAATTAAACAGAAAGGTTTTGGTAATGATGGTAATAATAACAATAATGAGAAAAGCAGGACGCAGAGTGGAATTATAAAGTGTTACATTTAATGATCAGTATCATTAAGCAGATTTTTGAAGCACACTTCACGGGAGTTCTTTAATGGTGACTCTTTAATTTACATAAATAATAATGAATGTTACTGAGAACAAATTACGGAGCTATAAAAATACTTAAAAGAAGAAGGTGAAATTTAACGATGGACCTGGAATGAATGGGGAATGGAAATGAAGCTATTATCTGTTTTATCCCGAATTGAAATTTTTTTATCGGTCAACATTATTCGATTGCGGTTTATTTACAAAATAATAAAAAATGTTGTTTGAATCTTGCATCTTGATTTTTATAAAATATAGCAAGCTTAAGATAAAATATTGAAATTATCGTAAATATTTCTTGATATTGGTAACTACAACTTTTGTTGTACCTTTTTAAAATATTTCAAATTTGCGATATTATTTATAACTTTAGCAAATAACGTTATTATTTGTAACTTTAACAAATTTTTTACATAGAAAATATTTTTTAGTATATATTTCATAATACTTTTACGAAACTGACAAAAATTATGCAACAAATGGATCCAATGTTGGATATTATTATCAACTTAATTTTTGTTTCTGTATACAAAAATAAACAGCACAATACCCTTGAGATTTCTATTAATATGCCTACACTTAAATTATTATAGAGCTTCTTTATTTCTTTGAAAATTACAACAGAAATGGAAGTCAATTCCACTTCAATTTGTATACGCAGAAAGTATCCGTTACGTTCAAAACGGAAAACGTCTATTAACCAAAACATAACGATAATGAACGATGATGGCTGTTATACGAGAGCATTATATTCTTTATTACATGCAATTTCCAATCATTGTCGAAGATGTACTACGTACAGATTAAAACCTTGGTATCCCATATTCGTT
Source organism: Megachile ligniseca (assembly GCA_945859555.1). Lineage (NCBI taxonomy): Eukaryota > Metazoa > Arthropoda > Insecta > Hymenoptera > Megachilidae > Megachile > Megachile ligniseca. The sequence goes on from OX243792.1 coordinate 8,424,073, forward strand.
CCTGCTCTACATATCAACATCTAATGTGAACATTATAACAAGTTCAATTTATAAATAGTTTACGTTAAAGTTACACTGTTGTTCACATCAGGTGTCGAGAAAAGTTACATTTATAACAAGTTTCAATATGAATTACAATGTTTATATTAGGTGTCGATATGATTTACAATTTTGTTCACATTAGATGTTAATTTAAATTATAATCTTGTTCATATGTGTGGATATTATATTATTGATATTATGTGTTGATATAAGTTACAATATTGTTGATATCAAGTGTCGGCATAAGTTACAACATTGTTGATATTAAGTGTCGATATAAGTTGCAATATTCATATCAAATTTCAATATAAATTACAATGTTGTCCAGATCGGGTGTCGCTATAAGTTCCAATGTTGCTGATATCAAGTATCAGGTGTCGACTTACAATGTTGTTTACATCATGTATTAATGTAAACTACAATGTTATTCATATTAAGTGTCGGTATAAATATTGCTGATACTGTGTGTCGATATAAGTTACAATATTGTTGATATTAAGTACCGATATAAATTACAATATTGTTGATATTAAGTGCCGATATAAGTTACAATGTTCATATCCTGATATACAATCTCGTTAATATCAAATTTCGATATGACGTATAATGTTGTTAATATCAGGCATCGATGTAAGATGCCGTCACAACATTTGTGAATACAAGTAACAAAAACCTGAAAGCAAGCTGAGTAAAAACGATCAAAAAATGTTCATAATTTATTTTTACAACGTGTATCCTGTTTAATTTACTCGGTGCAAGTCTCGAAAGGTACCTTCTGCAGCGTGTTAACGCGTTCGAACGGCAATAATTATTTCGATCGTTGCGCAGAAACGTAAAAGAAGCGGTCGAATCGGTATGCGTCATTCGTCTTCGTCCCGAATCGGCACGCAAGCTCGCCTGCGAAATAAGAACAGCCACGATATTCAATAAATAACGAGACGCGTACGAGATAATTGGGAGGCCATAATTGCGCGCATCTTTCGTATTTCGTGCATGGTCGAAATGCGCGAGCGATCGTCATGTGGGCCTCGATTCTTCCTCGGAGAACACAAAAGGGACTTTCGCGTGAGGAGCACATCGGTTCGGTTTCCGGTGAAACGGCGCGTCAAACAAAAGACCACTGCGTCGATTTCGCGGTTGTTCGCCGAATGTTTACCTCGCATCATCGAAACCTCTGTCCTCTGTTCGCCGTTTGGCCGTCGAATTGTCATTCGTTGTCTCTCCGTCTCTCGATTCATGTTCCTTCTCCCCCTACCAGCAAGTCGAGTGCAAACTCATCAACCACCTGCGTTCATCCTCGACTTTCTCTCGAGCAACGATTATGTTCCGTCCGATTCGTATTATTTGCTCGTTTCACGTTTTGGCATAGGGCAATTGTCTTTCCGCGCCGGCAGCTCGCCACGAGACACGGAAACGATGCGTTCCTTTCGTGGAAACGCCGTTTCTGATTATAACCCTTCGGTTAGTTGGTGGAACCTCGCATTTGGTTAATCGTATCGTGTTTTATGCGACAGAAGCCGTGGGGAGGGGCGCAAAAAGCAATTAGGGACGACGACTTTTAATCGAGGCTAACTTTACACGATCTGCGGGTCTCATAAAATTATTTTGCAATGAGCTACAAGTACCTCTGTAATTTTTTGAACGATAAATTTATACTGTTGAATGATATAATTGAAGGAGTTACGGCGGTAACAACTTTAGTGCCGTGTGAAGGAGTTGTACTTTAGCGAAGAATACCAAACGTAAAAGAAACAAAAAAAATGTAGTGAAGTTTGAGCAAAAAAATAGTGAGAATGGTATTTACAAAATTTGGAAAAAAACTTCTTTCAATAATTTGGATAAATCAGAGAAAATATTTAAAATCAGATTATTTTATAAACTTGTTATTACTAATGGGAGTAATAATAGTTGTAATAATACTACTACTTATACTACTAATGCTAATACTACCAAACTAACACTAAACTAATATTAATTAATTAGTACTGATAAACTAATACTAGTGCCAGGACACTTATTACTATTACTAGTACATTTATTAATAATTGTTAATGCATTTGTTAACTAAATATTAAATTTTCTTTTGTATTGTACTATTTTTGGGATCATTTGGTTTTCTTCATTTTTAGCCCGTTATAAAACCACATGTCTCAACATACTTTTCTGCAAATCTAACATATTCTTAAATTTTGTAACATGGGCTAAATTTGCTCAAATATAATATAACATATATTATTATGTAACATAGTTTCATAACTATTGTTCGAATCTTGCTTCTTGTAAACAAAAATTCACATTTTTCTTCATAATGTAAAATATATAAAGGTATGTAGAAATGAAGCTGTAAATTATTAAATACTTCATTTTTGAATAATACTGAAAAATAGCATAACTAGATAGGAGGCAGAATGGTTCCGCACCCCGTTAAAATGTTGCTTAACCCTGTTTTCCTAAATATGATATATAACGCGTGGCGATATAGAACATGACTGTGTTATTAACGCATAACAATCTAAAGCGTGGCAATTTAAAGCGTGGTAATTCAAGGCTGACTATCAGACAAAAAATCCGAGTTACGCTAATGGTCGTAACCTTGATTCAACTTCTTCTCTTTTTAGGAAGTAATTTGCAACTCAAACTGGGTTTACCTTGTCTACAACTAGGTCTTGTCGCGTAATCACATATTTAATCATGGTGACTTAATTACAAAGAGTCTCTAAATTTTAGAAGTTCCATGTTTGAACTTTTGGTATGTTCGAAAATAATCCATAAATTTTTGATATCGTGTTTTAAACAAAAATAGTGGTACCTAGATAATGTAACAGTATATCTCAAAGTTTAACTCTTCTGAATTTATAATGGATAAATTAGTGAGTATTTAGTTTCCTTAGTAATTCGTAACTGAAATATTAAATAAATGTTTTAAATTGATTTAAACTTACATTCACTTGAGATTATTAGTGACTATAATATTGTACAGTTACATTTGATAAACTCAAAAAATACTATACCAGGCTAGTATGTTATCGAATAATTATAGATATGTACAATATTTACATTTGACAGATATTTACAATATTTCTATTGTTACAATGGACATATTATATATAACAATTGACAATAGCAATGTGTTAACATGGAGCAATAATGTTGCTGACTATAGTTAAAAAAAGTTTATTTTTTCGAAACAGCAGATGTTTTATTACGTCCCCGTTATTTAAAGTAAATTTAAGGTTTCTTGAATAGAGTTTTCATTCGCTATTATACTTTCAGCAGTCTGTTAGTATATAGTAATTCTTCCGATATGAATCTCTTCTTTTGTGGTTAGGTGAACATGAGTACAGCTTGTGTGACCTACTCTTAACCTCGCTAAGTATTGATTGATGTTCTATGTTCAGTGAATTAACAGGAATTTTTCAGAAAATATCTTGGACTAAATAAATGTTCGCTGCAGTATTGGCGGCCCTCCAATTCTACAATAATTTAATTTTGTTCCTGATGCTTGCTTTAAGATCATTGTAATAAATGTGTTCAGATGTTACGTGTGTGTTGAACTATTACTCTAAAGAATTAGTTGAACGTCTCAAATTTTATAAATTGTAAAAATTTAAATTATAAACTGAGAGCTACAGATTATAAAAGGTGTTTATACAATTGATTATCCTTTAATGAATTTAGTCTTGCTGCAGCAATATATTTAATATATTGACTTATTTAACAAATTTTTTAACACAAACTTTGTTTTTTTACCAAATAGTGGTTACGTATGCAACGTTTATTTTCGAAATATCCATCAACCGGATGAACAATTAACCGGTTCTGTAATCAACTAGCAACGAAACAGGCTATTAACGCGAATCAGAGGAATCGGAGAAACGCACCCCATCAAAAATTGCATAACGGAGGAGTAGTTAAGATTTTATCGTATAATAAAAGATGATAGAAAATTTCTATTGAGATCTAGCCTGATTGAAGATACCTTGCCACTAGGCTGTTCTTCGATTCCTAGCTTCGCTCAAACGGATGATAAATTAGTTAGAAATAGATAACTCGGGACAGGTGATGCTAAATCGGCAGATGTTTTTGGTTACACAACAGCTTGTCTCTAATTTAACCATCAGTTTTCTACATCCTCTTTTTTTATTTATAAATGCGTATCATATAGATACTTTTAATTATCTCTCTTCAACAATTATGATTAATTTTTCTTATTCTCTTTACGAAGTTCAGAATTTTCTTATAAAGTTCAAAATATCGTTAAACAGATAGAGGAACGCAAACTAGATTCGCACTGTAATTAGAATGTTCAACATACGAGGAAATAAGAAATCTAGAATGACTAATGAAAATGGAAAGCAAAAGATTAAAGAAAAATTATCGATTCTCGTTATTAATTTAATGTTTCCTCGGATCGATCAGCGTTCGTTGCGGCTCACGCACCACAAAAGTGATATTGTATGAGAAGCCTGGGGTACGGTCATTGGATTATGGAATTTGCATCACGGAATTATAACTGTGCTCTTAGCGAAGAGAAAGGTAGACGAAGGGAGACAGAGATGGCGAATGAAAGAGGCCGTATGATGTTATGCATCTATGTATCATGATGTCCAGCGGCGAGCTTGCAACGAACGAGAAAGACGATCCGGGATCATAGGTTGAAGAGGGAAAAAGAACTTTCCTAAATAGCTTCCATAACACGAAGGACTCTCGGGTTCGTCACGCTGCGCTACACCCTTATACACGCGTGCACTCATACACGCGTGCGTCTCTATACACCCACTTCTCTCATTATTAACCCGTTAGATTCCACGAATACTTGTGGTTGCGATCATTCGAACCACAAACCAAATGATTCGAGGCCGCGATTTCACGTAATTGGGGCTAGATTATTAGACGCATGTTCGTTGCCGGCAGGAATCTGAATATAATCTCGAGCATGCGTGCGGCTGTTGACATAGCGATACTTCCGAAGGTGATATCTCACGGTGATACAGTCTTCACGTGTGCTCGACCTTCGGACTCATAGAACAACGCGTCCCGTTCAGACGGAAAATATTTCTATGTTTGCCAGGACGGACAATTTGTCATTTTATTGGTAAAAAAAAAGGGAGAATTCAAAACGAAACGGAATACTGTAATCTTAGTACACACAAGACTAGCATTCATACCCCAGCTTCGTCGTACAACCTTTTTCCGTTATAACTTTTTTTCTCGAGCATGCACGGACCGAAGAGAGACGTCAATATCCAATCGATAGATAAGCTTGGTCGACGGGTCGCAAACACAGCTGGGTCCACGAAGGGCTCAGGTAATCCGAATACAGGGTGCCCTGTGTTACTGTGCCAAGTCTTTGGTTTTGTGTACCCATTCGCAGCCATCGTCGGGTCGATCCTCTGTACACGCAGCTTGCCGCATTTTCCAAGTATTTGTCTGTCCTCAAAGCGAGATCTGTTTGCCCTGGATTATCCCGCCAGACTATCTTATAAGGTTCCTTGCAAAATCATTACTCCTCGGGAACAGATTAGATCCTTTAACTCGGTTAGAACGAGAAACGGTTATATACCTGTAGTAATTACTATTTTAATATTCGTCAGAAATCTGTACAACATCGCTAATTACGCGATTGCATTGTATGTTACAGGTACGACCTGGGGTTGTGTCGGGGTAGCTAGTAAAGCATCTGTTGGTGGCGGAAAGGAGATTTCGACGAACGGAGAGCAAACGAAGAAGGCGGGGAGCACGTTTGGTAGGAGAAGAAGAAGAAGAAGAAGAGGAAGTCGAGAAAGTGTAGGCGCAGGCGCCTTAGGTGATGTGAGGCTGGCGCCCGCCTCACGTTTGGGGTGATGCCCTCCAGTGAGCCTCATCCCCCCCAGTACCACCTTCAGCATCACACCATTCCTCCCTCGCATCTTCAGCAACATACGTCGAGCGCGATCGGGCAACATCAGCTCTACCAGCAGCTGGTGGCGGCCCATCATCAGCAACAGCAACAACAACAACAACAACAGCAACAGCGACAGCAGCAACACGGCGGGCTTTTCCAAAATTCCACGTACACGCAACAGAAGCAGGAGATGAGCCCGGAGGAGGAGGGGGGTCGAGGGGGCGGGTCCCCCCCGGCAGCAGGGGCTGCACTACATCAGCCTCATCACCCCCGGACGGCTAGTCCACCCTCAGGCACGGAACCCTGCACTCGCGATGCTATACCGACGCCCACGCCGATCGCAGATACTACCACAACAACTACAACTACTATGACAATGCAGTCGCAAGGGCAACAGCAGGAACAACAAGGTCCTAGTCCTAGTCCCAGTCCAACGGGGGGCGATGTTGAGAAATTTGACGGAAAGATTGTCTATAATCCCGACGGCTCGGCGTATATTATCGAGGGAGAGAGTGAGCTCAGCGAAGATGATTCGCTGCCGGACGGTTGTATCGTAGATGGGCGCGGTGTTTCGGTTCCTCATTCTTTAGTATTTCCTCAGATCGCGAGCGCGTATTACGTGTCAAGACTGTACGCGCATCAGGCTTATCAGCAGCAGCAGCAGCAACAGCAACAACGTTCGGCGGTGCAACAGCACAATCCCGATCTTCCTGTGATGCACAGTTATCGAGTGATCAGTTACAGAAGCGCGGAGGGTAGTAAACAACCGCCTCCACCTCCGGCTACTCCTCCATCTCCAGCCGCATCGGTACCTGTAAAACCTATTCTAATGTGCTTCATATGCAAACTCAGTTTCGGCTACGCGAAAAGTTTCGTAGCGCACGCACAGGGCGAGCACCAACTTACCTTGATGGAAGACGAAAGGCAGATACTTTCTCATTCGACCGCATCGGCTATTATTCAAGCCGTGGGTAGAGGAAAACAACCGTTGGTCAGTTTTCTCGAACCCGTTACGAGCTCCACGTGTCCGCAGCCGTCGCCTGTGCAGATGCAAAGTCAACAGCAACAGCAACGCTCCGAATCCAACGATCATGAAACACCGACAACGACTAGTACCCCTGCCAGCACCCCTGGAGTGCCGAGTAGTCCCCAACAGCAGCAGCAACAACAGCAGAGGCCGTCCTCCAGTACTCCTACGACGCCCACGTCCCATTCGAATCATCCCCTCGCGTACAATCATCAGCAACCACAGCCACATCAGTGGACCGGCGCTCAAGTGAGTGCTGCATCGTGGGCCAAAGCACCCGAAGCTGCTGGCATTCATTATACTTCACCGCCACCGCAGTCTTCGTCGACGAAAGGATCACCGTCTTCTTACGCCTCTTTGACCCAGCAACCACCGAATTTTCTGACGGGTACGACCATCGGTGTCTGTCCAGAGCATATGCAAGGTAGGCCTAGCGGAGTCGAGTGTCCGAAATGCGAACTCATCTTAGCAAGCAGCAGATTAGCTGGTCCAGGTGGTCCACTAGCCGGGATTCACAGCCGGAACTCGTGTAAAACGTTAAAATGTCCAAAGTGTAATTGGCATTACAAGTACCAAGAGACTCTGGAGATACACATGAAGGAGAAGCATCCAGAGAGCGAAACCTCTTGCATTTATTGCATCGCTGGTCAACCGCATCCTAGATTAGCTCGTGGCGAGACATATACCTGCGGATACAAGCCTTACAGGTGCGAAGTATGCAACTATTCAACCACGACGAAAGGCAATCTCAGTATTCATATGCAAAGTGACAAGCATTTAAACAACATGCAAGAGCTTCAGCAGGGTAGCGGTGGCAGTACAAGCGCGAACAATCCATCTTCTTCTCAGGACGCGCCGATGCCAACGAGAAGTCCGCATCACCAGCAAAATCATAGTCCGCATATCACTGGCCAGGTCGGAAATCAAGGTAAACCGAAACCAACGTTTCGTTGCGACGTGTGCAACTACGAAACCAACGTTGCTCGAAATTTGAGGATACACATGACTAGCGAGAAACATACGCACAATATGCTGGTTCTGCAGCAGAACGTGAAACACATGCAAACTTTATCGGCGCTACAGTCCCATCATCAACAGGCTCAACATCATCATCAAGCGCAACAGCAGCATCAACAGCAGCTCGAGCAGTTGCTTCATTTGGGCGGTTTGGACAAACCACAGCACGCGGAAGCAGCTTTGGCAGATATGGCTTACAATCAGGCTCTGTTAATTCAGATGATGACCGGTGGACAGTTACCACCGCAACTTCCACCGGAAATTATGGGTGGTATGGCGAGTATGAGCGCGATGGGCAATCTTGGCGGAGACGTTGGTCTCTCACCGGACAGCATGGATCCACCGCCCGAGCCAGCTGACCCTGATCCATCTCATCTTTATCATTGCTGCGTTTGTAATAATTTCGCGACGGATTCGTTGGAAGCGTTGGGTCACCATTTGGCCGTCGACAGGACCAGAACGCGCGAAGGCGAGATCCTTGCGTTGGTGGCTGGCCATTTCGTCTGTAAACTTTGTTCCTATAAAACTAACTTAAAAGCGAATTTTCAACTCCACTGCAAAACTGATAAGCACCTCCAACGTCTGCAGCACGTGAATCACGTGAAGGAGGGTGGGCCTAGAAACGAGTGGAAACTCAAGTACCTGGCCTCACCTACTAGCGCCCCGCAATTACGCTGTCACGCATGCGATTATTACACGAATAGCGCCCATAAATTGGCCTTGCACGCTGCATCGCCCAGACACGAAGCCGCAGCTCTACTTCTTCGTCACCTGTTAGAAGCAAGTGCCAATGTGCCATCACAGGCGAAACTGTATCATTGCGCGCTCTGCGGATTCAGTGCAAGATACAGGTTGCCGCTTTTGCAGCATGTTCGATCTTTGAGGCATCTTCAGATGGAACAGTTGCATCAGTTGCATCGACGAAGTGGAATTCAAGGAAACGAGACACCGCATACCGACATCGGTGATGTTTTTCAAGTTATGAGCGATCCGGACGTTCCACCTGCGCAACAACCCAGTCCCACTACACCGACCACTCCGAATGCTACTAATGTTAATAGTGGTGAGTACAAGCTTAGAGATTAAATACAGTTTATAAGAATGCGCTATTGAATCTTTTGTTGCTTTTATTTGTTCATATCTTTCCTGTTATTATACGTATGAAGTACATCAAAAGTATATCGCTGATTACAATATAGGCTAGATGAAGTTTAGAAGATAGGTTGAAAGCAGTGAAACGTTTTTATAGTAGATTAATACAGTACAGTTTTTAGTAGAGACACGTCGAAAAAATAATAATCTAGATATGCTAAGATCCAGATTATCTCTAAAATAAAAAGTAACCTTCTCGTGGTGTTAGATATAGGTTGTAGAACAGCTCGTGTTTTTCGTACTTACTTTGATCAGTTTCTTAAGTTATTAATTATAAACTTGTAAATGTTCAAGTTTTTAAATTTCCTACTTCACAAATTTTTCATGTCTTCAAATTTTTTAATACTCAAGACTTTTTATCCACAAACTCTTGCATTACTAAGAATTTGTATTTTTGTTTTCTAGTTTTCACATTTCCAAATTCCTGAATTTCGGAATTCTCTACTACTGAAGTTGAGTAATTCTCAACTACAAGTTTTGAAATTTCCAAATTTCTAAATTTCAGATTTCAATGTCTCCATATTTCTAGATCTACAAATTTCCAGGCCTTCAAATTCCTAGATCTCCACATATCTAGATCCCTCAATACCTATATTGTGAAAATTTCTAGTTTCCCACATCTCTAGATGCATAAATTCCAGTGTCCCAAATTTTTAGACGCCCCAAATTTCTAAACTATTAAATCACTGTGTTCTTAAATTTATAAGTCTTCATAATTCACAAGTTTCTATTCCCCTAAATTTCTAAACTGCAAATTCCTAGGCCTTCATTTTCATAGATTCACAAACTTCCAGCTTTCCAAGTTTCTATTTTCTCAAATTCATCCTTAAATTTTAAAATGTCCTAAAATCTCTAGTCCCGAAAAAACAAGTAGAAGTCTTCACTCTCGATTACTGTGTTTTGTTTAGGACAGGGATCGGCAACCTGCGGCTCAGTAGAATCATACCTGTGGCTCTTGAACAGTTTAATAGTACATATTGAAAAATGAACTGCAATATTGCAATTGCCAAACAAATATAATAATCCTGCGCACACAACAAAATGCGCGGCAGATCTTATATTATATTTTCTAATACATACCGATGTATGTACTTATATTTGGCTCTTAAAAAAAATAATTTATCACATCGGGAAAAAAATGGCTCTTAACTTCAAAATGGTTGCCGATCCCTGGCCTAGGAGATGCTTAATTTGCTCTTGATCACTGAATGGTGGTCATATCCAAACATCACTGTACACATAATAGATTTTAACGAATGATACTTTCTCGTACCTGTCCGATCTTCTAAGAGTGAATTGATCAGGTTTTTTAACGAATTCAGTATTTTCATTGATTATCGCGTAATTAACATACAACAACGGCAATTTCGCCTGGCATATGGTCGTGGCGTGTGCTGTGGCACGCACAATGCCGAGCGTTATTCTATCGATGCCCTGTACTTACATAAATATATGAAGAGAGGGCACGTACAAACTGAAAGCAACAGCACGCGTTCTTCCTTGCGTTGTGCCTTCGCAACTGACGCTGCTCGATGTAAATATGGTTCCAGACAATATCAGACCACGCGAATAGGCGGACTTCTTTTATTCCTTGCCTTGCTTTCTCCACAAGCCACGCGTTTTTCCCTCGTTGTTACGACCTGTCGATAATTTTACTCTGCCAATCTGTAATTTCAAGTATTGTTAATTCAGACAAGAACGCATCTGCGATATCTGCACACCACGACGTCACCCCCTTCATACTTTTTCATCGTTAGCGAAACTCTTTCACCTGATACGGTGTGTTACAATATTATCTTCTGTTGCCTGTCCAGCTACTGCTTTTGGTAATTGTATAGAAAAGGAAATACTTAATCCATTTTGATGGTCTCTGTATGCTTATTAAGGACGTTGGTCTGGACGACTTTTTTTTAGACTTGTATATAATTATTGTGCGAATTTTGTTTCAAAGATATTTGCAAAAATATTTTCAGTGTAGTAATTATTCAGAGACTCGTACTTAATCACGAAATGCGTTCTCTATGTTGACATTTTGAATAATTTTACCTATGGACGTAATCACCTCTCGATTTTAATTTTTGTGCGCTAAAAATTTCAGTTAAAATCATATATAATAATATACTTAAAAGAGCACATTTTACTATTAAATATACACTATACCATGTTATCATTAAATAGTATTTATATTAAATATTTAGTACATAATATTCAATATTTAATATTTAATTTTTGAAATTTATAAATCCCTCATTCTCAATTCCTATCTAAATTTCTTACTCACCAAATTTTTAAATTCAAAATCTTTTAATATTCCTAATTACCAAATTTTCTAATTTTCTAATTTCTAAAAATATTTAAAATTCTTACATTCCTCAATTTTTTAATATTTCAGATTTCAAAATTTCCCTATTTCCAAGTTCTCCAATTTCGCAAAATCCTAAATTTTCACATTTATAAATTTCGACGTTCTTAGATGTTTTGGTTTTCCAAGTTCTCAAATTTTTGAACACGTCAAATTAAAAAATTTAATTATTTCCATGTACTTAATCCTATAAATTTTAATCTTATAAATTTCTAAGTATGAATTTCTCATTTGATAAATTTCCATTTTCTCAAATCACAAATGTTCAAATTCTCTGGTCGTACTTGTAAATTCTCAAATTCAATTCAAATTGTAAATTCTCAGCTTTAAAAACTTCTCAATTTCTCAATTTTTCAATATATAAATTTGCATACTTAAAATTTTCAGTATGACATTTGATTCTGAATTGTCTCATTTATAGTTAATCTGTAATCTATAATCTATAATATACAATATATAATTTGTAATATATAATTTATGATTTATAATCCATAGTCTGTAATCTATAATCCACAATGTATAATCCATAATCTATAATCCAGAATCTATAATCTGTAATCTGTTATCTATAACCCATAATCTATAATTTATGCTAACTTAACATATAATTTCAAGCTTAAAGTTAATTTTAAATCCCTTCTAATCTTCATTTTCAAAATATTATATTACTTCCTTAAGTATAACTTTTCCAGGACATGGAAGTCTATTGTCTGAAATTTATGGTTTAAAAATTTGACCGTGTAATTTCTGTCTACATACTAGTATACCTTTATTCACATACAAAATAAAAAGCAGATTAATAAAAAAAATAATCCCGTTAAATTACATCATTGTATCTGAAATATTTTCTAATGCTATCAAAAGTAAACAAGATGTGCCAAATAAAATTAAGTGGACGGCCATATATAAAAATAAGTAGCCCAATACCAAAAAGTTTTGTAAATAATTATATTTCAAAATGATAATCATAAAAAGCATGCATTTCTTGATTATTTATATGAACATCATAAACTAATAGAAATAAATCTATAGTTATAATAGAAATAAATAAATCTATAATTATCACGATATTCATCAAAACACTTGAAGCGAAGAATTATCGGAATCTCATCACTTCGATCGGATTGATCAGCAATCAACATGTTAACAGAATATAACATTGAATTAGTCGAGCAAAATGCTTTTCTGGCCGTTACACGTGATTTACTTTCTCTTACAACTTTATCAGTTTGCATTTCTGTCCGCATGCAGTTATAAGATTAATGGTTTGTTTTTTTGGCCGGTAAGATTTTCGACGTCGATCGGGGATTTATTGAGGTCTTAGCAAAAAAGAGAATTACATGGTTTCGTTATCGGAAGATGGTAATCGAAATATTAAGACGTACAAGTGTATGTTGCTTGAATCAAAGTTCTCCATACAAACACAGCAAAAGCACACGATATTCTGAGTTTCATTACTAACGATTGAAATTTTTAACAATAAACGTTATAATATTCTTAAACTAACATTGATTTACATTAAATACTAGTTGCAAATAGAAAGTCAGTTTATGCTGTTTATTAGTTTAACACGTTTAACTCCAGGATAAAGTCAACAGCAATAAAGCGAAGACGTAAAAAACATTTTTAAATCTACCAAGTGCATTTATGTACGGTCTAGACCTATTAGAGATTTACTGCTTTCATATTTTCTAATGTTTGAGTGATTTTATAACTTCTCGAAGACTGTTATTTAGCGATTTAAAAATCATCTGGAATTGAAGGTGTTAATTTGTTCAAAATTTCTGCTCAGTCTTCAGTTTTATCTTCCCCCTAGATCTCAATTCCTTTTATTTATCAGCGTAGCAATTGTCTTTTTATCACGAGCGAATCTTTTTTATGGTTTTGCAGAACGCCGAGAGGAAGGTAGCGATTGCGGTAGCGAGGTGAAGCAGGAGCCAGACAACGATCAAGAACCGGAACAAGAACCAGAGACCGAACAGGAGGAAGTCACCTGTCCATATTGCACTTATCAACCGACATCACGCGAAGAATTAAGGCAGCATTTGCAAGTGGCTCATGTCCAAGATTCCGAGGACAAAGTAGAGGCTGTAAAAGAAGAACCAGCTCCGGAATTGTTGTGTCCGCTATGTCAAGATAGCTTCAAAGAGCGTTCCGCTTTGGAGAAACACGTGATGCAAATTCACTCGGTGAACGCTGACGGCTTACAGCGGCTGTTGCTTTTAGTGGATCAGAGCCACTGGTTGAACAACAATCCCAGAAACACTTTAACCCCGGCAGCGACTACGCCAACGTCCCCGACCACGACCACCAAGCCGGTGCAGGAAGAAGATATGAGCGAGCGCAGTATGAACGAAGAAATCGAGGAAATCACGAGATGCACCATTTGTGGACGCGTGTGTCGCTCTTTGGAGGAGCTGCAACAACACCACAGGGAGATCCATCCGGCTACTACACCTACGCTGGCAGTTAGCGAGAAACACGTCTACAAATATCGATGCGGTCAATGTAGTCTCGCGTTCAAGACCCTGGAGAAACTGCAACAGCACTCGCAGTATCATGCGATCAGAGACGCGACGAAATGTGCGTTGTGCGGCCGATCATTTCGTTCGGTTCAGGCACTTCAAAGACATCTCGAATCGGCACACGCGGATCTGCACGAGGACGAACTCGCACAATACAAGCAGAGTTTGCTGCATGCTCACCCTTTGCTTCTGGCACTGACTGAAGAAGCTCTACGTAGGCAAGGTAACTTGAGCGGGGAACAGAACGTGGAGGACGATACTAGCAAGGCGGACGAGGAAGAGAGCGACGCGAGCGATTCTTCGCCGCTGCATAAGGAACAACGTCTTTTGGAGGACTATTTGAATAGCCAAACGGTTGCCGAAGATTCTTACCACGATCCGGGTAGAAAGTTCAAGTGTCACCGTTGCAAAGTAGCCTTCACGCGGCAGAGCTATTTAACTGGACACAATAAAACGCTATTGCATCGTAAAGGAGAGAAGATGTCTTATCCGATGGAGAAGTATTTGGATCCGAATAGACCTTACAAATGTGACGTTTGCAAGGAAAGCTTCACTCAGAAAAATATACTGTTGGTTCACTATAACAGCGTTAGCCATTTACACAAATTGAAGAGAGCCATGCAAGAACAGGGTAATAACAACACTCTGATCTCGGTTGTGCCACCTGCTAGTCCAACAGAATCACCCGATTCGCAGCAAGACCAGGATAAGAAGCCTTATAAATGTAATATCTGCAAGGTAGCATACTCTCAAGGTAGCACTTTGGATATTCACATGAGAAGCGTGCTGCATCAAACGAGGGCCAGTAAACTGCCAGATCTCGCTGCCAGCGGTCAATTAGATCTTGCTCGGCCATTAATCGAACAACCACCACCAACGAGTCCAAATAGTTCGCCCGTTAACACGAATGCTGGTAACACAGGGTCTATGTTATCCTGCCCGCGATGCAGCGCTCTGTTCGTAAATCAAGAGCAACTCGCTACACATCAACAACTCTACTGCATCTTTAGCAATCCACTGGCGTTGTTTCAACAATTGGCAGCTTCGCAACAACTCGCTTCATCTGCTCCTGCTAAAACGCCACCGCCAGTATCTACGACACCGGGTCCTCAACAGCACATGCAGCAAAGCACACAGCATTCGTCGCAAACGACGCAAGATATACTGTCGCAGCCACGTCACAAAACATCGCAGATGTACAAGCATCTGTTGGAGAGTTTCGGATTCGATCTGGTAATGCAGTTTAATGAGAATCATCAGAGGCGTCAACGAAAGGAGGAGGAGGCTGCCGCCGCGCTGCAAGCTCAACAACAGCAGCAGAAGCAAGAGCAACAGAAACAAGCTCTCGCTGCCCAAGCTGCACGCGAAAGGGAAGAAGAAGCTGAGGAGCAAATTGACGACGATGTCATACCGGAATTAACTAGGAGCACTTGTCAGCATTGTAATAAGGAATTTAGTAGCGTGTGGGTTCTCAAAGCCCACTGTGAGGAGGTACATCGCGATTTGGTGCCCCGTGAGTTTCTGGAGAAGTATGCTCAACAATTCAAATGCGAATACGAGAAGAAAAGTGTCGTGGTGACCGTTGCAACATCCTCGTCCACGTCTTCTGGACCGAGGAGCTCTACACCTGCATCTGGTCAGGTTCAGGACGTTGCTTCGGAGAAGGAGCAACGAGAAAAAGAAAAGGATGATCCTATCGAAATCAAGGATCGTGTTAGCAAGACTCCAGAAGCTACTTCAACTACTCCAGCATCGACTCCAGCGTTAAGTAATACACCGTTGTCGAGCACGGATTCAACTACGCCTACTGTGTTGCCAACAAATTCATCTCTTCATATTCAACAAACACAACAACAACAACAGCAACAGCAGCAGCAACAACAACAGCAACAACAGCAGCCACCGCAGCCACAACAGCAGCAACAGCAGCAGCAGCAACAACAACAGCAGCAGCATGCTCAGTTAACTCTGGCTCAACAAATGTCTGAAATGCAAGCTGCTTTGAACGCCATGGCTGCTTCTCAGCTGCAACAACAACTGCAACAGTATCCTGGATTGATGATGGGTATGATGGGGCTACCTCTTGGATTAAACGTACCTGCTTTAGCTGCCATGAATCTTCAACCACCATTAGTACCAATGATGTTACCACCACCTCCGTATGATGGAGCAGCCACCGCATATCCGCCTATCAATGCTCAAGCTGATCTTCTTGCTAAACAACATCTCGCTTTGCAACAACAACAAGCAGCTGCCGTGAGTAACTTGACAATCCTTTAATACGCAATTTTTGTATTACATTTCTCGACTTTAAGAAAAAAAGCGTAATGTTTTTTAAAGTATATTTTACCGAATAAAATTTTAAATTAGATATTTCGTACAAGTTTAGAAATGACTCTGCACGAACTTTATAGAAAGGGGCTTTCGATGGACCTGGTTGAAATTTTGCAATTTTGTACCTCGAGTAATACTAATAAAAAATATTGATAATAACCGTGACTGTAATTATTAGCTATTTCTGCTCTGGGAGTATTCGAAAGTGAATTACAGTGAGTTATTTTCTACGCGCGCGTCATGCTTCAATAAAGTTTCGGAACCTGATTTCTTCATGTTTGTGTTTAGGTTAAAATTGACGTTAATATTGCTTACATTCTACTTCGGTTACAATTCAAGTAGTTTAACGGATCATTGAGAATTGTGCTGTGACACCACTCATTCTGATTCTCGACTAGACACACACGTACGCACTGACATGTCTAAAGCAACTACATTCTCGCTTTATGTGTGAGTGAAATAAGACATTATGATTGACATTTAAGCTCTTCTACGACAGAAATGAGATATACAATTGAATTAGGGTCCACGAACCAAAATCAACCAACCAACAATTGAATTGGGACAATAACAAGTTCTAATTACTATCACTTGAAGTAGAATATGGCAAAGCTTCAACAAAATTTGTTACTTACTTTCCATAAACTTTGTGCGAGATCTATTGTAACTTCGGATATCAGTAAATTTTATTTCGTATTAAATATTTTTTTATCATTATACATCTTTTATCAACAAATACTCAAACGGTTATATTTTTTATATAAAAATATGAACATAGATTATGTTAATAAAATCCCGTAGAAAATAATTATTCTACCACATAGGTTATATGAACAAGGAAGGAAGCATAGGTACATTTTTTCTTCCAGGCTAACGTAGCTGCTTCTCAGAAACGAGCACGAACTCGCATCACGGATGAACAACTTAAGATACTGCGAGCACATTTCGATATTAATAATTCCCCTGGTGAAGAACAGATACTAGACATGGCAGCACAAAGCGGATTACCGCCGAAAGTGATCAAGCACTGGTTCCGGAACACGTTATTTAAAGAACGACAACGCAACAAAGATAGTCCTTATAACTTCAACAATCCTCCTAGCACCACTTTGAATCTCGAAGAATATGAAAAGACTGGGGAGGCAAAAGTTACTCCGTTAAATTCTAGCGTGTCTGGAAGTAGTTCCTCCGACGACAAAAGTCCGAATAAACAGGCAACTCCTCCGCCATCGACAACAATCAATACACCTCAGGCTAGCGAGATAAAGCAAGAGATTCAGGAACAACCGCCGTGCCACATTCAGCAGCAGACGCAGCATCAAGAAGAGCAGCAACATCATTCGCCAGGGAGTTCGGGAGGACAGCAGTCTAGGCCACATTCTCCGGCCCTCAGCATGAGCTCGGTTTTTTCCGGAATTCATCATGACGTCTCATCACATGCTCCATCAACGACCAGTACGCCAACCGCACCTATGTTACCACCAAAATTAGCACCGCAGAATTTTGCTAGCCCCAATCCTGGACCAGGTAGCGTTGTACCGGGCGCCATTGCGGCAATGGCTTTGACCCCTCAAAGATCTCTGAGCCCTGGACGTGGACCGACTGATTACTCTTTTGGGGGGAGTACCAATGGAAATAGTTCCTCTAGCAGCAGCTCCGGAAAACGGGCAAACCGGACTAGATTCACCGACTATCAGATCAAAGTTCTTCAAGAGTTCTTTGAAAACAACGCATACCCGAAGGACGATGATTTAGAATACTTGAGCAAGCTTCTCGGATTAAGCCCGCGTGTGATTGTGGTGTGGTTTCAAAACGCTAGGCAGAAAGCTCGCAAGGTATACGAGAATCAACCCGCTGCCGAACCAGTGACAACTGGCAACCGCGAAGGCGACGATGGCTCAGGTCGCTTTCAACGAACGCCAGGCTTAAACTACCAATGCAAAAAGTGCTTATTGGTATTTCAAAGATACTACGAACTCATCCGTCATCAGAAGACGCACTGTTTTAAGGAGGAGGATGCTAAAAGGAGCGCTCAAGCACAAGCTGCTGCGGCTCAGGTTGCCGCGGTTTTAAGTTCCGAAGATAGTAACAGCAGTTCTACAACGACCACAGCGAATCCTATACCTAGTAACCCAACTACTGCGCCTGCTCTCGCAGAACAGCTTCAGCAACCATTAAGCACCACCACGTCTCCCCTTCATCAACAGCAAACGGTGACTCAGTCTCTTCAGCAGTCCCAACAACAAACACAGCAGCAGCAGCAGCAGCAACAACAACAGCCACCACAACAACAGACACAGTCCCAATCCGAGTCGAAGGAAGGTAGCTTTCAGTGCGACAAATGCAATCTGATGTTCGGACGATTTGAACAATGGAGAGAACATCAGCTGGTACATATCATGAACCCGTCCTTATTCCCACCGGCGTATCCACCAGACTCACCTTTTGGAATCCTACAACAGCAAGCACTGAACGCTACCTCGAGCGTAGCTACGGATACTCCTCATCCACTTCTCGCGATGATGCAAGATAGGAAGAGGAAATACGAAGATTTCGAGGAGGGGACTGGAGGCGAGTCCCGATCAAATTCCGAACACAGTGAACAGCCCAAAGACAAACGTTTGAGAACGACCATACTTCCAGAACAGTTGGATTATTTATATCAAAAATATCAAGTCGAATCCAATCCATCGAGGAAGATGCTGGAGACTATCGCGCGCGAGGTCGGTTTGAAAAAACGGGTTGTTCAAGTATGGTTCCAAAATACTCGTGCTCGTGAACGAAAGGGTCAATTTCGAGCGCACAGCCAAGTGATCAATAAACGTTGTCCGTTTTGCCCGGCGCTGTTCAAGGTAAAATCCGCTTTAGAATCACATCTCAGTAGTAAACACGCTGACCAGGTTGCCCGAGGCGAGGTTAATATCGATAATATCCCCGACGAAGAACTCTCAATGGAATCTGTACCCTCGAATCCAAGCACACCGAACATGATGCCACCGTTGTTTCCACCTTTCAACACCGATATGGAAGCATCCTTGAAGAAGTACTATGAAGAGTCAATGAAACGATACATCAGCGAGTTGCAGGCACACGCCAGTAACGGCAAACAAGAAGCAGCAAATCACCAGGCGGGCAGCAACAGCGGCGAAACTCCTTTGGATTTGAGCAAACCGGTCGATCTTAGTCGCCCGATGAAACTGAGTCTCGGATTGAGCAATTTGTTGGAAGAACAGCAACATAGCGCACATTTCCGCGGTGGTAGCGACTGCGGTCCACTGACCGATCTTTCCGAACGAAGTATTTGCGACGACGACAGTATGAGCGAAACCACAGAATTTCTAGATGACGAGAGTGGACCAGCGAGTCCAGCTTCGAGTACACAGAGCTCGAGACAAGGATCTGCTTCTGCAGGAACTGGAAGTACTGCGGGTCCACCGGCGACTGGTACCGGTAGCGGAACTGGCCAACAAAGTGGCAAGAGATATCGCACTCAGATGTCAGCCACTCAAGTGAAGGTGATGAAGTCACTGTTCTCGGATTACAAAACACCGACGATGGCCGAGTGCGAGATGCTCGGTCGCGAGATCGGTCTGCCAAAGCGTGTGGTTCAGGTGAGCATTCCCAAATTTAACACGACTTTGACCCCCGACCGTGCCGTTCAATCCACGATCTCCTCGTCGTTGACCAACTCGCAAACTAACCGAAACGAATTGTAGGTCTGGTTCCAGAATGCCCGTGCAAAGGAGAAAAAGGCTAGATTGGCGGCAGGTTTGCCAGCCGAGGGCTCAGCTGTCCAACCACATCGTGGACCAACTGGGCCCGACGAATGTAGACTCTGCTCAGTCCGATACTCGGCCAAGTCGCCGCTTCAGGAACATGTTTTCTCGCGACGACACATCGAGTCGGTGCGTGTTGCCGTCGAAGAAGGCAGTCTCGTGCCACCAACACCCGGCGCACCGATCGTTCCTGGCGGCAACAGTGGCGCAGCAGGAATCGGCAATTCGCCGGTGGTCGGAGCGACTAATCAGCAAGCTGCCCAGCAGCAGCAGCAGCAATCGGACGAAAACATGATGTACGGATCCTTGTTCCTCCATCCTACGGCGATGTTCCAGCCACAGCAACAACAACACCCGGGCGCCGCAACGGCTAGCACTGCTACCACCACGGCCGGTGAGTGTCTGGCTGACCTCTTAGACTCCTAAGCGACCGTTCTACCGCATTTCGTTCGAAATTCTTATCTCATTTGACGCAACTCGCGTTCTTCCAATAATCGGTTCGATGGAAAACGTTGTCGAGTTGAAAACGCGACTGATTTCATACTTTCAACGACAAATTAACTTCCGAACATGTTTAATGCGTCGACGTTTCTTTTAACTTTCCCTTCGAGCACGGAAATGCATACTTCTATATTCTCTTTGTGTGCTCTATCCAATATCGTTTCGTAGTAATATTGAATTTCGAACATGCGCAAGTCACTGTCGTTGTATGTTGTGCACGTGTCCCTTTATCGCGTGTATACGTACCCGTATTGTTTAATCTGGCCCGTGTGATACTCTAGGGGGCCTGTCGATTATGGAATTTATACGAAAAATTCGAGGAATCGTTTATGTATAGTGCGAATATAATATATCCAGAGCTAGGCAATACTGAAAGTTCCTATCAGATGACTATTTTAGCGTAAGAGAGAATGCGAACGAACGAAAGAAGAAACAGAAAGTATGTGTGAGTGAGAGAAAGTGAGAGAAAGAGTGAGTGAGAGAGAGAATAGCATAAAAGTTGAGAGATGCGTGTTTCAAGCATTAACTTTTAAATGATCGATCATCGCCGTCGGACAGATAGAAATGAATAAAGCGTCCCGATTATACGTTGCTGTACAGTTAAAGACTATATTACAAATTATTAGAAACTTTATTATTATATTTTATAATGGATCCCTAGCACTATTCAATTTTGGTTATTATTCGAAGCGTTTGATTCATTATAGTATAGCCAGAAAGAACGGAGAATATGTTGCCTTAATTCCTGCATAGCGTAACGAAATATCGTACCCTTATTTCCCTTTCCCCCCCCGAAACCGCTCGTCCCCCTCTCATTTCGACTCTGCATGATTATCGTCGTCGTTATTTTATATCCACGAAGCCATTCCAACACCTTGTCGTTTCACGTTTAAAATCTCCAGCTCGTTATGTTTAAAGCGTTCACTGTAAATACTTCGCAAAATCTCTCATTGTTATCCGAGGCTCGTATAAGGCCTGTTTATCTCGAACAATCCCGATTCTGACCTCCGTGAACCAGACAATCCACCGGAGAGGCGACTCTCTTGCGAAGAACGGATACATATATGTATACACCTGAATTTCTCTCTCGCTGTAATGTCATTTCACTCGCTTCCCTCTCTTTCTTTTCCTTTTATCTTGGCATCGTCGCAACGATCCTATTTGCCGCCACGACGATATCGCTCTTAATCGGGGCTATTATTAATTATTATTGTTTTATACGTTTAGTTATTTATGAATACCCTCGGTCCCTTGCCCCTCCCTTCGTCTCCCCTTTTATGACAGTCACACTCTCGCTTGCCCCCGCGTCAACGAATCGACTTCTTTAGAAATACGTCGACCTTGAACAGAGCTCGAGACATGCGTTCTTTATTTCTTTTCTCTCTTTTTCGATGTATTTTATTTCGCGCTAGTTTACATTCGCGGCCAACGAGGGTGTGCCTCCGCTTTCTTGCTTTTTTCTTTATCAACACGTCAGACACTTGTACACAATACGCGTGATTTCACGCTTGTACACACGGATTACGTATCCGAATGAAAGCTTTGTACGCCCTGCATCGCATACGTACATACACAAGATGAACACACGTAAACGTTACATTTACACATTAGAACATTAGAATACATAATGTTATGTATGTCGACCCCTACTATTCTTGTGTATATAGTTTATTATTAAGTATTAATTATTATTATTATTATTATTATTATTATTATTAATTATTATTATTATTATTTTATATTATTATTATTAATATTATATTGTTTTTCCGTTCTAGTCTAAAATAAAGCTATACTATCATAAGATTAATCTTTGGTTTTCTTCTTATTTTTATCCGATTTCCCGTTCCCTTCCGCTTAATCGTTGTTACGTAATTTCCTAGTTCTCCTTGCTTATTTTTTTTTTTGTTGGGGTAAGTCGTTCCGCAAATACCGAATGCATCAAAGTCATCGTTTCCTTCCGCTCACGTGTTATGTACAGATTTTTGTGTAAGTAGAACGCAGATTTTTACCTATAATTGTATAAATGTTCGTAAAAGGAATTTCCGATTTTATAATCAAATGCAGATTGTTCGTAATGGAGAAGGTAATACTCAACGTGGGAGATAGTTTCTTAGTAACCTGGTTGATCGATTGCACGAGTTTTGCGTAAAACAGCTATTAATATGTTCCGTATCGTATCTATCGATGATTCACGTCATTTATTGAACATGTAGCTTTAATTAATTGAAAAACTATAGTTTTCAATTTAATATCGAAGCAAAATATGGAGCCGATGAAATGGAAGCATAATAAATTGGTATGTTTACAGCTTTTTTATAATTTTATAATTTTATGCAATATTTTTTTTTTTAATTACAAACGTTGTGGCGTTTCAAATTCATTTTGCGAGCTTAAAGTATACAATAAATATAGAGGTAACATGAGGACGAAATTGTTGTTGCATACTTAATATGGTGGAAAAATAGTGAAACAAATTTTTGCGTAACCTTATGTTCTTTTAATCATAATTATTCATCAAATATAACAATGTATATTCATTTATATAAATAATCTACAAATGTTTAACTATAAAAATAGAATGCAAATTGAGAAGTGAAATTAATATAGAAAGGAAGCAAAAGAATATTATTTAATTTGTTGTGTTTGGTAGATCTTAATTTAAATCTGTTGAACAAAATAGAAAGTTCAACAAAATTTTAAATATTATTTATTCTGTTTTAAATTACCTTCTGAGCAATCCGCTATAAACAGAAATATATTGTAATTGTGATGTGGGTAGTCCTGATTTTACACATTTGGTAACAAAAAAATAGTAGCAGACTGTCAATGTTTCCTTTATATTTGTTTTTCTTTAAACTTGCAAAACGAGTGATGACTGTCAAATGTTGGTCAACTCAACGTATACGCCATCGTTGTCAGCGTACATCTCCACAGAAAAATAATCGGATGAGAACTAAAAAATTAATTTCCCTTCGTAGAACGCAAAATGACGGAGAAATATTCCATAAATATTTTAAACAAGACATTAATTTTATTTCTCCTTGTTTAACAAAAGACCTTTAGATTCTAGATTAGATAATCGAAATGATCCGTTAAGTAATTGAATCTGTCTGTTTTTACTTCATGAGGTGATAAGAAAACAGATATAATAATTCCGATTGAAAAAACGTCAATGACCTTAAAATACTAAACGAGGTCATTTCGAGAAAACTGTTTTGATCGATCGTTATACGTAAATATGTTTATCGATTTGAGCAATTAAAATTTGTCCTTATGTTCCTTCTTAGAAAACATCACGGCGAAAACATTGAGCTATTCTGGTTTAAACACTTTATGAGATTGTAGTTGTTGTTTTAAACATTTTTAAAGAACACGAAAAATATTAATGATTAATGTATAATAGTATTTCCGTTACCTGATAAGATATTTAAAGTGGTTAAAATTTATAATGTTCACACTTATAGTTGCAATCATTGCAATAATTTGTGCATTTATATTTTTTTTCTACTGTATATTTTTTCGGAGAAATATATAATTAAGCATTAATTATGTATACAAACATGGAAGAATAAATATTGATGAGCTTAAAATGTGAGCCATTCATGTGATGAATTCATTGTTTCTGTCACTGATACTTATTGTCGGAATAAACGTTTAAAAAAACGTAATGGTAGGGTATTTTATTAGAGTTGATTTCATTTAATAAATATTTTTCATATTTTCGAAAACAGTAATAACATTTGTTTTGATGAAAATATAAGTTATGTTTGTTGAATGTGATATTATTTTCAAAATTATAGCAACTAGATAATATAAAGCTTTTAAATAATTTTTCAAATAAAAAGCTTTTAATTCCGAAGAAAATTAAATAACAGTAATCAAAATTTCGTTGAATTAGGTAGGTACAATGTACAGTATACAATTTTCTTTCATACACGTTTCAATTATTGAATCATTAGTACGCAGTTAGTCATCTAATTAACTTATTTAACATTAGACATTTTTGTATTTCAAAAATGTGATAATGATCAAATAATTGTCATGTGTTGTATTTAACATGTGGTACCTTTTGTTCAAAATTTTATAATAATCTCGACTTTTAGTGCTTTGAAAAAACTTTAGTATTTAGTGGATAATAAATTGGTTTTCCGTAAATTAATAGTATTATGTCATGTGCTGTTTTTCCATCGAGCGCAATTTTATGAGCGTTCGAATTATAATGAAATTCAATCTAAATCAAAAGTAAGCACTAAATGAAAATTATAGTTAAATATAATTTACCTGCGCCTTTCACTACTCATTAAAATGGAAGTTGCGATCGGTATTGCCACAAGAATGTTAAAACATTTTGTGAATTTACACACGAAATTTATTAGGTAGTAAATTGCAGCTAAATTATAATGTACTATTTGAAAACAAAGTAAAAAATATAGACACACATTCAATACATAATATCTCTCAAAGAAACTTCCTAGTAACAAGAAATATAATAAAATAAAGAATACCATTATCTGATATCTAGTATAATAAAAACTGAAAATCAATAAAGATTTAAAACATTCGTAAAAAAAATTATGCAACTTTATAAATATTTAATAATCATTAAGAGTGAAAAATCTTTGTTTACTTTATACATCCAACTGTTATACTGTGTACTGCATTTTCACCGTAAAATACTAGTGTCATTGCTAAACAAGTTTCATATTAAAATAATATTATTCCAATATTTCAATATAAATAACTTTGGTAGAAATTAATGATTTTTTGGGTGAGAGATAATAAAAATATAAACAAAACAGTTTTTCGCTGTTAATAATTATTAGATGTTTTTTCATTTTCTTTAAAACGAACTTTACGAAATTAATAGTTAAATACCTGAAAACAATGAAAAAGAAAAAACTGCAGGAAAGAAGATTTAAATCTGCAATTTTTTGTTTATGAGAACAGAGTATTTTTCACTGAAACAGAATCTGACATGAACATAGTCCATTTCTTTTACGAAAAGTAGAATCGAAACAAAAATATCAACGTTCGGCCTTCCCTTTGTTGTTGCTATATTTCCCTACAATATTAACAATTTGCACTCAAAGATATTTTTGCTATTGGAGATAGTATCTCTAAAACTTTATACTTGATAACGCTAAATTCTTTTAAAATTTTACTATGTTCGCACATCACATATTCAACACTATAGATTTAGTCAAAATATTGTCGTATTAAACCGAATGGTGAGTCACCTCTCGAGTGCAAGGGTTAAAAATGTAACTGATATTAAAAATCCCTACATTAACATAAATATGCCTTTTCTGTCAGCTCGAATCAGTCATTGTACATGCGCATCAACACGTGTAACAAAAGGAAACCATTTTAGAATAACAATACCGTGACCCGGTGCAACCGCTAATATAATACCGTCCGCCATTACGACCTGCAACAATTTCAAGAAGGAAGATAACTCCCAGCCACGTGCCTAAGAATCTTCATTTTCATGCGTATCTTCTAAATACAATTTTACCATAAAGGCATTTCTGTATTACGGTGAAGAGGTATAGCAAGGAACGAACAAAGGGGGGGAAAAGATTAAGAAGGACTCGTTGAAATTCATAACGCCTGGAGAACGTTGGTTTCAGGGTCCGTTCCTTCCGGCTCGTGGCGGGCCACGTGTCGGTTTCTACAATGCGCGTATACGTTATTTTGAAAAGCTTATGCTAATGCGAAGAGGCGGCGGGATCCCGCAAGCGCGACACGAAACGCCGCCTCGTTCTCTAGCGGTAGGGAACGATTATACGCGCGATTCGTGAAATTATGCAAAACACACGTCGTGTCGCGCGAATCATGCCGCTTACTCGCGTGCGTGCGCGCCGAGGGTGTGCAAACGACTCTGCACGGTAGGCACGTGGCTTGGCCGACGAGGGAATGCAAATGATAACTCTCCAGAGGGTTGGAAGCCTTCTCTTTGTCGGAGAACGTTCACTCGCACGAAAATTGCGCGCGTATTTAGATTTCAGGTAGTCGAGAGATGCTCGAGCCTACTCCGCTCGCGTCGCAATTAGCTACTGCGAAAATGCTTTGAATGGTAATTGCATGGAAAACCACTTCACCGATTTCGATGACCTCGATTTTGTCAAGGACTGCGATTACTTTATACGTATAACCAATACGTTTTAATTTAGGAGATATTCGTTAAAATATATTTTCAATGCAATATTCACGGGAGAGAGTACTTCGCCACTTTCGATGACCTCGAAATATTTTGTCAAGCACTGCGATTACTTTATACGTATAACCGCTACGTTTTAATTTAGGAGATATTCGTTAAAATATATTTTCAATGCAATATTCACGGAAGAGAGTATACTTAACTGATTTTAATAACCTTGAAATATGTTGTCAAGGTCAACATTCTGAATGATTTTGCTTACGTATATAACCACATTTCAGGCATAGTTTCTAAAATGTGAAAAGATTTCAGTTCAAATTGACTCATCTTGAAAACAGAAAGAAAAATTGTAGAGGTGGTCACTAAATGCGTTAAAAATGTAAATTTAGTATTTGTTAAAGATAACAGTTTGAGAATTTAAACATTTAGGCTTTTAACGATTAGGAATTTAGAAATTTGAAGGTTTGGGCAATTAAGAAATTGAATATTTAGAAATTTAGAGATTTTAGGGATTCAAGGATTTAGGGAGGGAATTTGGAGGTTGCAAAATTTGTTTATTTGAAAATTTGAAAATATGGAGGTCTAAAAATCGCAAAATTTAGTATCTTGGTATGTAGAAAGTTTATAAATATGGGGATTTGAAAATTTAAAAATTTAGTGTTGTGGGAATTAGAGGCTTCAAAAATTTTCAAATTTTAGATTTAAAAATTTCAAAGAGTATAAAATATTTCTCTAATGAAAATTCAGTTTCGTCGTTGAAGTAGTTGGTTCCCTAGGATATAATTAATAATATAATCTCTTGTTAATTATATGTATAAATGACCGGCATTTCATCACAAGATTACAAATTGTTTCATTCTATATCCATTTTCCAACTCAATACATTTTTCGTTCCTTCGATACATCAAATCTTTTGGAATTTTATTAAACGACATGTAAATCCACAAAATAAGCTATTAATACGTTATCACAAAAACAAACATCTAAATTTCATTCTAGTTTCAGCCACAGTTCATTTTTAGATAAATAAAAATGCAGTGGGTCGTAAAAGACACAGAAGACCGCCCAAGGGTTATCTTTATCCAGAAAAGTTGTTTGCTCTCCTCTTGATTCATGTTCAAAATTCTTATTATCGACTTCAAACCTAAACTATCTTTGTATCCGAAAGCTCTGCATATTTATTTTTCCGATTAGTATTTTTCTTACGCCATCACTTTCTGATGAAACACGAATTATGATTTATGAAATAGTAAATGTGAAGCGACGAATATTTTTTAAGAATTACTTTATCCTACTATTTGTTAACGCAGTCATAAAAGTAGAATAATACAAATATTTATATACCAGATATTAAAATGACCATGCGGGAAATATCTAAACGAACTTTCTCAGGTATTTGATATGATTCCTACGTACATATTTGGATTAATCACCATTATGTCGAATTGATTTGCGTTTATCATGAAACATATGCATGTCAGCTGTTGCGTGAGTAGTGTTTCAAATAACTTGTTAGAAATTATTCAGCGCGTGCTTTCCTATCTGTTAGAGTCAGTGTATTACAAAAATTATACTTTACATGTATTCCGCACAAAATGCACTCTTTTCGACGGTAAAAATCATTTTAGTTCATTAATTTTTGTAAATTCTAAAGTTATACAAATTTCATTTAAATGTAATTCTGTTTTAATTCACTAGTAATGTAAAAGTAAGTCTTGCTGCATTTTTTCAACTTTAATTTATTCTTTAAAATTTTAAATGTATTATTATTAAGTAATGTATTAACTTTGAAGTACAAATACCTTTTCATAATCAAAAACCTAAGTTTTTTAGAAATGAAATCTTCTTTATCTCCGCTTCAATTATCATGAGTTCTTATTGATAACTTTTTACACAATCATCGGAACATAGGGAAGTTTCCATTCTACCGTGTTTGAACACTTAATTTCCGTCAGAAAGTATCGTGGCATCGAAAATGACAATAACATCCGAAACGATCATAAATTGAACGAGCGGACAAGTTCGCTAGGATCGCGGAGGAAAGAACCTTGGGGACGCCACCAGGTAGGAATTAGCATGCCACGAGTCTCTGGTCTTCTGATTTTTTCTTTCGTATCGCTGTCGAGAAGGCTCGTGTTCTTCGTTTATTCGTTGTTAATCCCTTTGGATCCAGCACGAAGACCGCACGACCAACTTGTGGCGGCAACGAAAGTGTACCTCGGAATCGGTTCTTCTCTCCCACTTTCTGCCATCTTTCTCTCTTTCCCCCAGTTGACCGCGTTCCGTGTCCTTTTTCATTCTTCTGCCGCGTTCCAGGCCATATGTTACCTGATCCACGGAGGAGCTATTAATTATATCGATCTATATAGGCTGCATAGTTAGCTATGGTAGCGAAAAGCGGTATCAGGCCCTGCAACGCTTTATGGTTCTTCTCCCCTCTTGATCGTTTCTCTTTTCCTGTCCCCTTTCTACAGCTGGGTGAGAAGCTAAAAAAATGCTGAAGCCTCGCGCATTGCACAGAAATACATAAAACCAGACCAGAGGCATAAATCATTAGGGCTTGGCGTGGAGGAACTATTATGTGACTCATGGCTGGGGACAGGGATGAGAGCGAGATCCGAGGAAAGGAGAGGCGAAAAAAATCCTGTTACATGGGGTAGAGTTCACCCCACGGTGACTGCCAACCGCCATCGATTTTATTTGCTTTCTTTTTTAGTTTTCGATGGAAGAAAACGATTGGTTTCATTGGTTTCTTAATTCACTAATTGTAACAGCTTTTCTTTCAAATTTAGTTTAGATCGTGTTTAGAATATTTTAAATGTTGTTTGTTGAATGATATCACTTTTGTTAAATACTTTTTATAATGTGACTACTAAGAAAGTAATTTATAAGGGAAGTGAGAATGTGTCAAATTCAGTATGATACTCAAAGGATGGATAGGTAGTAGTAAATTGTTAGATTTAGCATGAACCTGTGATATATGCAATTAAATTTAGAGTATTTTATATATGAAGTATTTATGAAGTATTTTATATGTGAAGGAACTGTTTCTTAGAATACTTCTTAGAATCCAAAATTATTTACCTAAAGATCACTAATTATTTGGCCTTAGTCTTTTGGTGCTCGAGATTAAGGATTAATTGAAGTAAAGTGTGTTGTTGCATTACTATTCTATTTTACTATATCACTGTATTATTATTCTGCTATTCTGTTATAATACTATACATATTACTGTTCTACATTTTATTATTTTCCTATTTTACTTCACCATTTTACTCTTCTACTTTACTATTATTTTACGATTTTATTACAAGTTCATATTATAGTTTGTTAGTTTATCATGTTACTATTTTGATATATTACTATATTATTATTCTACTATTTTACTCTATACAATTCTCTGTGTATAACTATGCAACTAATGCTCTGTACAACTGTAATACTTTTTCATTATTTTTCCACTTAATTATTCTACTGGTGTTTCATTCTTTTACTACACTAACTTTTTTACTATTTTACTGTACTATTATACTACTATTTTACTATTTTATAGAAAAAGGAAAGATATACTATTTGTTTACTTTTAGGGGTTTTGGGGTATTTGGCAGTTTGAGGATAGGTTAAGAATTTGGGATTTGAGATTTTGCAAACCTCCAATTTCTAAATTCTCAAGTTACAAAATTAAAAATTCCTCAATTTTGAAACTTTTGATAAACTTCATACTTGATAAACTAAACTCGTACTTTATTCGTTATTGAATTTTAGATTCACTTCCAATTATTCTCCACAATCAAGGATCGTTGAAGACAAACCGTGCCAAACTTCTTAATTTTCTTTATTCGTCTTCACATTGTAGAAATAAGTAGCCATTACGCATAACTGTTGAAAAAATTGCAGGTTAACGTTTTTAACCCTTTCGTTACGGTATAATAAATTGTCACCAATTAATAATTCACTTTCTGTATCACTATTGCTTGAAATAATACGTTTCCATTTTTGCTGATTTTTGTTGACATCGCTACACTTAGCAATAAATTATGATGAGCTTATTTATCTGAACGCATATATGCGTCCATAATACTCAGAGACATGGGCGTCCGGAAGGGGGGCAATCTCTTGCCCCTCCCTGGGTAGAGTCGGATGTTGAATACAGCATCTATTAGCTCCTTCGTTTCGATTTCCGTATGTTTCTCACTCGAATTATCTTGTATCTCGAATTTTTCTTGACTCTTCTTTTCTCTCACACAGCTACACATGGTGTTACGTAGATCGATAGGAAGTTTGCAAGGGATGACAGAAAATGCCATTTGGAACATATTTATACCTTCATACAAAGGTTTTTTCACATATTAGCTACATTGCTAATTTTGCTTATTACCGGATATTTCCGAAGTAAACGATTGTAGATAGTTTATTACGATTATTATAAACTCCAAATTTGTGTATTTTCGTATTTTCAGAACGTGTTTTATTTAAATCAATAAAATTTGTCTAAATATTTGGTAAGTGAATGAAACAACTTGCATACTGTGTCTTATAATTAGGTTAATTTGTAATCGCTCCTTTTCTAAAAACAGTTCCTATCAAATTAAAATGTTTGTAAAAACTTGTTCGTTTTGTCCTGTTTCTATTGGTATGGAATACTTTAGCTGCCTTCTGCAAATTACTTGTACCAATAATGTACTCAGCGGAAGGCTACGATTGCCTTCATACCTATTTTAGAGAGGTATTGATTGAACATTTGTTAGTACAGTAAATTCTCTATTTATGACAATCCCAGATTAGTCGATTGTTGGAAATCGCTATCCTCTAAAGAATTTCTAACTTTTTAAGTTATTAGTAGATTATTATGTCTGGAAACGTAAGAAAGATTTAGTCTACGCCAAAAAAATTACGAAGAAATGAAACTAGTCATTGCTACTAATAAAATCCGAAGACGAGCACATTCCTGTATAAGACACAACATTTTGAACGTCAAAAATATCATACATTTTTGTCAACCTTTTATTCTTGTTATAATTCTGTTTTCGTCATAAAAAGCGTAAATAATCTTTAGAGCTGTTAAATAAATGAGATAAATCTGTTAAAAAAATAAAAGTTAACGATATACATTTGCGATAATAACTTTAATCTATGTCCCGTCTAAAACAGGTAGGGTTCGCAGTGTTTCACTGGATACATTATTGTTCAGTACAAGAATTACAGAAAATGGTCAAAGTGTTACATACCATTAGAAACAAGACAAAACGAAGTTTTTACAAACATTTTAATTTTATAGGAACTAACTGTTTTTGAAGAAGGAGCGATTACAAATTTACTTTAATTACAAAACACAGTATGCAGTCAGCTTCATTCGCTTACCACATATTTAGAATCACATTCAGAAAAATTTTATTGTGTAATTTGGATAAAACACGTTCTGAAAATACGAAAATATACAAATTTGTAGTTTATAATAATCATAATAAATTTTCTACAATCTACTTAATTACTACAATCTACGAAATTAAAGTGGCTAATATCTCAAAAACCACGATACTTTGCATAAAGGTATATATAGTTAAATATGTTCGAAATGACCTCTTCTCTTATTTCTTGCAAATTTTCTATCGATCTACCTAACATCTTGTATATACATTTGTTAATCCAGAAGTGATATTTTATATCATGCCCTCACTCTAAAAAAAATCCCGCAGACGCCCATGCTCGGAGGGTTAAACAATGCCACATAGGTGGGTTAGCTCGATTTCGTGCGTAACAAAGTGATTTCGGTACGTTCACCTTTAGCCCTTGGCTCCGGTCTTCTTTAGTCGGCCGAGATGCTGAGAGAAGTTAGTATGGTCCAAGTCACGAGACCGTTCCTGAATAACCTAGTAAGAGTAGTAAACTCTAGAGTGAGTTAAAGGCCAAACTCTTCTCTCCACTGGTGTTTGTCGTAGGCGCTACTGGAATTCGACAAAAAAACTCACCGGTCGGCTACCGGTCACTCTAATGCTTGCTTATAATATACCATGCTATTTTGAACGCTGGTACCGTATCGTGTATATCAACGCTATAGAAATGATTGCTTGAACATAGAAATTAGAAAGAAAAACTAAAGAGAAACTATACAGCGATTATCTTTATCCGCTTCAACTTACATTTCAATTTATGAATATGACTGTTGATAGATTGCTTTAATATTAACTTATTTTCCTTGAATATTTTGTAACTACGTTTTGGTAAGTAATTCATCATTTTTTTAAATTACTAATGTCGGTTATTAAAATTATTTAATTTTATAATTTATTGTTATTATTGGCATGATTAAAATGCATTTTATTTGGTTGGAGAAAAGTAAGAGACGATGTAAGAACATGCAACAAAGTTGTAAGACAAAGTAGGATTGTGAAAATATTAATGTTTTATTTAACAATTTGAGTATCAAGCTATTATTGTTGATAGTTATTTTATTTGTAATAAATTCATTTAATCAATTTATTTCATCAATTGGTTAATTACTGTTATCTTTCTCCTTCCTGCATTCTGAAGAATTTACGTGACTATAATGTAAGAAACATGGTTAAAAATATATTATAAAATAGTTATTATATTAAAACTGTAATATCAATACAAAGTATAATATAGGTGTGGTTAGTTCAGATTAGGTTATAATATAGGTTATGTTGATATGATGAAATTAAAAACAAGTAGAATTATATTTTGGTATAGTTATTATTAACATAAATGTATGGGATATAAAACATTTAACAGGATAAATATTAACAATGTAATAAATTCATTCTGACTGACTCGTTTAATAATTCGATCTCACATAAAATAATCGTCTGTGACGATAGCGTTTAATGACTGATGAATGTCATGTTATTATGTACTAGTGGAAAACCACAATACAAAATTAACAAAAATTATATGATATTATATACACAAAGTTCTTTCTCGCTTACTCGAGTCATATTATTTAAAACTAATATTTTTGCACGATATTAGCACGATAAGCAGAAATATTATTAACAAAATCCCCACTGAATGTGGACTCGTTTGAGAAGTGGGACATCCACCTTTTTACGACATATCACTGTTTTATACAAGTGCAAAATAAGAACGAAGATTTTTCTAGATCCCCGACGTGTTTTTACCGTGTAAATCTTATTTTCATCTCCATTCCTTTAGAAAGAATAATTCGCCATGACGCGACGTGCAATCCTTTCCGCGAAATTACTAAAAATTGCGACAATAATTCATCAAGGGTGAATCGCGATCGAGCAGCGACGCGGCAAAAATTTCGCCGCAATTGTGCGTAGATGATGCCAAGGCGACCGAATTGTTACGGGACGAGAACGATGGCACCATAAACTCCGCGAAGGCAACACGGCGAGACGAGTTATGGCAATGATGTCGAGAGTTCTACGCATGACTCGGCACGACACAAGTACCGATGGACCTTGAGGCAATCAAAGAGAAGCAAAATAAGTCGTTCTCGGTGCCTTGATGTGCACCGAGCAGTCAACGATACAAAAGAATCGAACGCTAATTATTAAAAATTTTTCCTTACCGTTGTAACCAACGATGATTCGTGACGTAAATTCTTGACAGCAAACCAATAAACCCTGCGTACTAGCAGTTGTAAGCGCTGTTCGAAATATTCATGACACTTGAGTTGCAAAATACTGGAAAAGGTATAGCGTAATGTAACTTTACCAGGAATAACAAGTTGATTTTAATAGAAATTTTAATAATTTATTAAGCACAACATATAATTATTAACACGTGCATAAATAAATTTCTGACCTAAAAAATTATTGAACGTAAATAACTAAATACTTATAACTTTTAAAATTAAAATTATAATGTTTCACATCTTGATTGTCAGACAGCAGGCCAACGGAAGCATTATCGTCGAGAAATAATTCACTGTTTAGTAGACAAGATTATTATCGTGTACTTCTCATTATTCAAAGTACCTTAAATAATAGTGACAGTATAGATAACTACTAATAAGCTATTATTATTTGGTATTATTTGATATATTTAAAAATAGATCTTACTACACAGTTACACGATTACGTCGAATAATAGAAAACTGATACGAACTATTCATATATGAATATATGTATCTTACGCTGAAATCTACCTGCCAATATGCAATCAAAGATCACTTGTGTCGAACTCTGTTATTTGTGTACAAGACGCGACATCGAATGTAGGAGGCATAAATAGTCTTTCGAACAGGTACTTAATAGAACCTCACAATACATATCTAAATCATGCTATTAACAATGTACAGGGTGACTAATCGTTTTCACATTTATAAAACGCAATTATGTTTACAAACACAAGTATAAATCAAACACTGAATTATAACCTCAAAATTGACTTCATAACCTAAAGTATAGAATGTTCGGAATTAACAACTTGTTAGTAGCTGAAAGTAGCTGAGAATTAAGAAATGAAAATTCTCGTTGAATAAATGCATATTGTGCCGCAGAATAAAAAATCTCAAAAGATATAATTTATATCTTCTGCGTGTATACACATTTGAGCGGCCATCTTTAATGTAGAAAATTACGTTTATTTACAAAAATATATATCTATAACATTCATGGGTACATCATATGCAGTATTTGATAATTGCTGTAAATTTCAGTGGTTTAAATTATGTACATATTTCTCAGAACTCTAAAGTTAAAATATTTCTGATTCTCTATAAATAGAAGTAAACATGCACCGAACTGTAAGATTTACCTAATTTTTGATAACGTAAAACATGTAAAACAGGTTTTTGAAAGTAAAACAGGTTATATAACATAAAACTAGCAAACTTTCATTTTCGGATGTAAACTTACAATTAATTTACAGTTTTATAGACTTCATTATTGAAACGACAGTTTGTAACTTTAACGTTAGAATAGAGTGTAATATTTACATCTACCGGGCTAATCACTTTAAATATGATGGTCCGTATAAAAATAATGGAATCCGATATATTATTTATAATACTTTCATCGAACAATGTCCTAACATAGAAAATGAAAAATTCTTTTATAATTTTGAAGAACATTACTTTTCAATGGACCAAAACTATGTTATGAATGATGAATTAGAAAGAAACGACAATATTAACATGATAGAAAGTAATATATTGTTTCATATCTAATTTCAACAATATTTATTTTAATGTGATAAATGAGATTTGTAAATCACTATAAGAAAAATTCTTAGATACAAAGAAAGTTGCACTGAAATATAGAAATTAAAATAAAAAAAGGTGTAGCAATGTAAAATTTTATATTAAGAAGAATCGTATACATCAAAAAACAGGGAATGCAGATATTTGCAAAATATAGACAATTGTATAAAAATTTGGAAATATGGAAATTTTTAACCAAACATTGGTTATTATAGAGATTTGGAAATATATACATTCAATATACAGAATATACAGATTTGGGGATGTACAGATTTGGTAATATAGAATTTTGGAAATATGAATACTTGGAATATACAAAATGTGAAATACAAAAGTTTGAATGTTTATAAATTTATGAATATAAAGATTTGGGAAATGTAGAACTTAAAAATATGGACACTTGAGAATATAGAAATTTTTTAAATGTAAAATTAAAAAATATAGAAATCTGAGATATAGAATTTGGAGAATATAGGGATTTGAAAATTAATTTTTATTAGAGTAAATATCAGTAATAAAGTTATTATAACTATAAATTATTATAAATATATAAAACACAAAATTATTATATAAAACTACTTCGAATATTCAACTTACACTACAAATTCCAAATTTAATTTACGCCCCCAGTACTTATACCTATAAATAAAATACTGTTGCAGTAAAGCAATTGATTGTCGAATATTTCTAATAGACATAATATTGCTATAGTCCTAACAAAATTTGGTCATCAGCATTATAAAGGGTCAAAGAGACGTGGCTGAACAAAACAGTTGGCGGCTTTAGTATCTTCGTAAAGTCCCGAGGGTATCTCAGAGCGCAAGCACGCTATGGGCCAGCATCGCTGACTGATGTTACCTGAATTATACTCTAATTATACTCCAAGCGTACGTCGACTATGATTAAACATTAAACAACGCCATTATGCCGAATAAGAGGGAAACGAGAAACGCGAGTACGAGAAGTAGTGTTTAAAAAGGAAAGATGGAGTACAGGTTAAAAAGATGAGGGCGACGAGGAAGATTTCCTAGCCGTTGAGTGACTGCTCTTGTCCTACGAGTTCAAGATTAGTTTGTAATTTCTTCTAACTGACCAAACTGTCTTCCTTAGCTTGACCGTTGTCGACTGCCTAACCAGAAACGGGAATGCTAAGAAACGTAATTAGCTATTCGCCCGTGAGGAGCTTATTTGCTTTACGGCATTCCGCGCCACCATTCAGGACGAAGCCTGGACCTTAGTGGCGGAAAAGGGGAAATGTGGGGGGAGACAGTCATGTAACACGAGGTCCTCTCGATTGGTAAAAAGGTTGATCCTAACGAGCTGGATCGAACCAAAGAGACGATCAACCAGAGCTCTGTATCGTACCAGGATTAACTTTCATCGCGGATCTCATTCGCGGATCAATTGACAGCAACGTTTATGCAGCCGGGAAAAAGTAATAGGAGAAGGGAATGATAGATGGCGCGGTACCGCATCGGAATCTGATCGCGAGACCCCTTTCATGATTTCAATGTATGCTGGATAGGGTGCTTTTTCGTATGCACTGAAATATTTATGGGCTTGATCACTCTCGTTTAATGGAATTGTGTCGTTTACAATGAGTACGTTAAGTTGGGTTGGATTAAGTGCGATAATTTGATATTTTTGTGCTGGGTTTATGGACTTAATGCATAGTTTAATTATGCTTACAGTAAGTGTAGGATTTAATAATTAAACGTTTGGTAGCAATTTTAATAATTTATTGTTCGAAACTTATTAATTATTTAACATATCAGATATATTATTGTTAATAATTTATTAATTATTAAATATATATATTAAATTAGTAATTTAATAATTGTACTGGGTAGTATTATTTGGCCATTGAACTAACGTACATATTAGATAACAAACGACAGTTTATTTTTGGAAATAAAAATCGATTGAATTTGAAGCCTTTTCTGAATGACAACTATTTCATATGTTGACAAGAAAAGATGAAATTTTAAGTGTACCAAAATGAGCCCATTCGTGGTTGATTTCTGATTATGTGACATAAGTTGGTAAAAACATTTCAGACAAGCTTCCAAAGTTTTAAATTTTCAAATTGTTCAGTTCCCAAATTTTACACATTTTCTAATGTAACTTGATAACTTTATCAAATTACTAAACTTTCAAATACCAAACTGCCAACTTTCAAATTTCAATATAACTAATTTACAAATGTAAAAATGGCGGAAATATAGAGAACTGTTTGTTCTATAAATAAAAATGATAACAAATGTTATATAAACATATGCTTTTAAATATTTTATTAAAAAATTATGTGGATTATACGAAATGATAATGGACGATCTTCTCATTCAATATTATATACAAATAATTATCGATTTTCATACTTTTTAAAATAATATTTAATAATGCATTCAAGAATCTATATATAATTATTATTTTTATGTTATTATTTATAGAATATGCTAGTAAAGTTTTATGAACAAGACTGGGACACTCTGTATGTCATTTCGTGTCTCCATTAAATCTTTTAGTAAAGCATTTAAGAATCTATATTTACATAACATTTTGTCTTTAATATTTTGCTCAAAAAATATCTTGCTTAAGATTTGAGAGAAAAACTGAGACACTCTGTATATTTCCGTAGTGTTGCAAAAGCGACATTGTAATGCCTGATATCTCATCTGTGGAATTGCACTAATGAGAAGATATTTCGTCCTTGGTAACGAAAGGATTTTTGAAATAAATACATATTTTACCTTAAAGCTAATTGGATGTCTTCGTAAATCTCTGAATAATCCGACAATAAATGAAAGTCCTTTACTTTTTACAAATTATCAGAAATTTTAAACGAATTCTACTTGGATTTATGGAAAGTTTGCTTTATGGAAACTTTCAAAACTTAAATAAACTAGCGTCATAAAACAAATTATAACTTCTACATGTTATAGAGATTTCCATAAATTTCGGCTAAAAGCAAATCTGATGCTATAGAAATCTGATTCTACAGAAAATATGGCAATCAAGTTGAAAACTTGGAAAAAGATTTCGGGACCTTATGGGATTTTAGAATTTGGGAACTTCCTAGATATATTTTTAGGAAGTAAAAATTTCAGGATATAGGAATTTCTTGACTTTTGTAATTTTGGGACCTACGAACATGGAAATCCAGAAATTTGGCAGATTTGGCTACATTTCGGGATGTAGGAATTTTGAGATATAAATTTAGAGGAATTGAAGACTAAGGGTCTATGCATTTGTGAGATCTTAAGTATTTAGGGACCTACGGATTTGGGAACATGAATATTTGGTGACCTTGACATTTGAGAACATAAATATTTTGTGACCTTGAGATTTGCAGATCTACGTACGTAAGAAGACTAGAAAGGGCATGGAGAAATCTAGGAATTTGAAAATTCAAAAATTTGCATATCTGAAAATTTAGAAATTTGAAAATATAAAACTTCTGCAAGTTTAAAAACTTCAAAATTTGCAAACCCGAATGATTAAAAAATAAATACGAAAATTTGTAAACGATCAAGTTTATAGACGTGTCGTAGCGTAGGTTGCCCTCGAACGTCGAATTTATTTGCACCATTATGCCCAGTGTCAAAGTCCCCGTACTCCGCAGTTAACAAGGAATTCCGCGCGGAAGGAGAGGACTGGGGCGCGAGTTTATCTGCTCGCAGTCGAACCGAGAAACGCTGCTCGTGTCGCGGAGATGCATACCGGAAGAGATTCTCCGATTCAAATCATTTC
Organism: Megachile ligniseca; assembly: GCA_945859555.1. Lineage (NCBI taxonomy): Eukaryota > Metazoa > Arthropoda > Insecta > Hymenoptera > Megachilidae > Megachile > Megachile ligniseca. The sequence goes on from OX243792.1 coordinate 8,463,796, forward strand.
CCCAACATTCCATGTCGCAATTCTTCGGGAGCGGGAGACGTGACTGCCATCAAACTGCTTATCATCAATCCGCGTTCCAAGTTCGGTTGGCCGGCGCAATCTACTTTAATGCGCTCCTTAGGCTGATCTTCCTATTCTCGGTCGGACGGGCGTCGTGGAAACGCGATTTTCAAGTTACGACTCGATTGAAGGAGCATCATCCAAGTCGCCGCTGCCTCTACGTGACGTTGGCACATAGTTGTTCGTCGTTGCCCCCGGCTACGTATGCCGCAAATACGGTTAGTTACAGACAGACTCGTACCGCGTGACCGAGCGACGAAAATTGCAAAATGATCTCGCAGAAGATACAACGAGTTCACCTCGCTGCTGACGCGGAATGGATCCACCGTAAGTGAAGGAATTGTGAACAGAGAACTTTCTGAGCGAGCGTACAGGTTAATCTTACTTCGAAATGTATCTATAGAAATATGGATAATTCGAAAGAATCAAAGGGAGCACGTCGGGTATTAAGAATTCATATCCTCCGCAGGGTGGGAGGCTTCTCGAATGTGATCAATACTTCTTATGAACATCGATACCCAATTCGTGTTCGAGGTGGATTCGTGTGTAGGAAATCAGTGGAGTAAATTGCTGTTGCCACGGGGTTAGCATATGGTGCATGTTGTGCTAGTATAATGTAGCGCTTCTTGAACTGTAATTCCAAAGTAGTGGTTCGTAGAACATACTTGAATAATTGTACTAAGATGAAGGTTGTGTATTAGTCAATAATTTGGAAATTGAGAATTGATGGAAGGGTATTTAATTGAATTTCATATATGTTTCATTCTAAAGTGAAACTCAGTGCGCTATTTCGAATTGGTGCACTCGAAGTTGCAGGCAAAAACTTTTAACTTTTCTTCAATTTATATGTCAACACCATTATTCATTTAACAAATGCATGTTTTAAAGCTTAGGGTACCCTATTAAAGAAACAGTACCAAATGTAATGTAGGTTTTTTCTTTATTATAAATGGTTAAAAATGGAAGATACAAAATAAATACTATATTACTAGATACAAGACAATACTATATTATATCATTTACATAAAGTTAAGAACGTTGTCTAAAACCACGTATGGAATGAGATTTGCAAATGATTGCAAATGTCAACTTCAGTTTGGAAGATTTTTTATCGAAAGTACTCATATGAATAATGGATCCATGTTCTGAAAGAGCAAGTATAGTTATAGTTGATCAATGATTAACTCAATAACAATTCCCCTCATGAAAGCAAAAATAATATCTTATATGACAAAATTTTAATTGTATATGTCAGAATTGTGATCCATATTTCCTTAAAAAATCCTTTCCTTAAAAAATAACAGAATCTTTTGACCAAATTACGTAAAACATCCCTAGTTAATTTACCTTTTTAAAAGCTAATTTTTTTGCATCTCTAATTTGTATGATTAACGCTCGCAGGGAACTTTTTTATGCAATTTTATATATTCTTGGCATTCCAAGCTTCCACGGTTTCGAAGTAAACTCGGAAACGCAGGCGAAGGGAGTTGAACATACATTAATAACTAGAAGATATGTATCTCCTGTATTCCGCCCCTGGAATAAGAAGATACATCCCTTATATAAATGTATGACTAACGGGTGGAAGCTTGTGCAGAGCTTGTTAGGAAGAAACGAGGAAACTCTTCCAGCAATCCTTTCTAGTTATTTCAGGAACATCTTCCCCGTCCGCCATCTTTCCTTTTATGCTGAGTTATTTCTTTTCCAACGTGAGATATCTTTCGATCAAATTTGTACGGAAAGTACGTATCAGTTGGAACAATTTGGCTTCTATTACGACCCTTATTCGGAGCTCGATTGCTTCGCCGAAATTATCCGTCTACTCGTGTTTTCTTGTATCTACTTTCTGAGAAACGTATGGAATATATTTACGATTTCTTTTTTAATAATTTACGACTTCGATTTAGAAACGTTTTGAACCAAATAATTTAGCTGTAATTTTAATTCAATTGCGAAGATCGAGTTTAAAAAAAATAAATTTCCAGATATAACTGATATGATTATTAATTAACAAAATGATTGAACTCAATATTTGTGTCTACTCGACAAAGCCAGTTTCTGTATACTTGGTTCCATTTTACTTAATTTTAAACGTGAGTTTAATTTGAACTCAAACTTTGGTTTGCTTCTTTGTCGCTGTAAATAAAGTTTTCGGGGATCATATAATATTGGTATATTATGTTGCCCACGTGCAGTTCAATCGTTTTTGATTTAAAATTATAAGTTCACTTCAATTTATATGGCTTGCTGTTACAGATAATTTTATTGCTGTTTCCTTTTGCAATATCACGCAAGAATGTATGACGAATTGCAACGATGAATAGTAAAAAGCATTGAGGAATTTTGTAATCGCATTTGCTCCCTTATCTTCAAGAAAATGATGAAATATCGCACATATTTTAACAGGATAATGCTCTAATTCAGTGCAGGGACATATGGTTCAAAGATCACAATATCCAAATTTAAAAATAGTTAACATGTTTTCCGAATATAAAGATTGATAATGTATGTATGAGAAGTTCTGAACTGAACTCATAAAGAGAATAAAAAATATTCGGCAGTGAAGTAATTAAAAATTATTGGTAGAGTGTGGGAAGAAATTGAACAAAATTTTATTGAACACTTTGTTAAACAGTTTTTGTTAGAACACTTTAAACACTTTTATATAATAAACATATGTTATCTGAGACAAAATACATCATCTGACAGAAAATACAAAAAATTTATCTATTAATAACCCTTATTAAACCCTTAACCCCTTTACCTACACTTTTCTAGGCAGTTGCGTCATTCACAGCTACTTAATTGCTACAACGTTAAGACAACTAAAGAGTGTTAAAATGTTAGGCACGCTTTACCTTCAGTCCTTGATACAGATGATCAGAATTGAATCCAAAATTCAATTGCAGTGAAAATACGAGTCTATCACATTCCAACTGTAGTGTGCGTCACGTGTGTGACACGTAGTTACAGGGGTTAAATATCTAGTAATAACAAACAATGGACTTACTCGACTTTCAAAATAAATGGTTCATGTGGTACCGGCTGAGAACCGCTATCTTACAGCATGAAGACTAATTCCAGCAACATTGCTTAAGAATCGGTTAAGTCTCGTTAGCTGTTCGATTGAACTCCGATGTGAGAAATGTAGACAGAAATCATCGCCGTTCGAAGGTGACTTGGCAAATGTAGTCGCGGAGAGTTCACGGATTTGCGGCGCATTATCGGCCGACCTATTATCTCGCTCGGGTTTTAATAGAGGCGGAGAGTCCCGTGTTGTCGGGCTGTTTAGCGACGTAAAGGGCCATCTTATCGACTGCGTAGATAAGGGATCGTGGAAGGAAAGGTTCATTACACGCTAGCCAGTTCGCTTCTTTCGCTAGGATCTGCTCTTTCCTTCTTTCGATCGTTGCTTACAGACAGAGGCAAGCTCAGTCCGCGCCTGTAATCTCGGTAATGCCTATCGTAAGGGACACGGTAACTCGCAGGATCTCGACTCGCCACGGCCTCTGTATTCCATGCTTTATGGCTCCTATGCATCGAATCCCGGCAGTTAAGGCATCGCGGTCTGAATATCCAATAAGATTCCGTGGAGCACGCGAGATTCGCGGGAGCTACCGTGTGAATTTGAAAATGGAACGCGTTCACTCGGATTCCCGCGCTATAATGCTGTATCAGTTGTTTACCCGTCTTCTAACGAGTAGAGTACTACCTTCTTCTCGGTTAACGAGTTATTTTCTCGTCTCATGATGTATCACACGCGTGAAGTTGATACGTGATAGAGACTCGTATTTTCGTCATAGTTCAATTTTAGGTTCTATTCTAATTATAATCTGCACAAGGGTCGTTAAGTGCAAAATGTGCCTGATATTTTAACATTCTTCATTTTCCTCACTATTGCAGTAATTAGTTGGCTGTAAATGATGCAACTGGCTCGAAAATTATAGGTTATTGGTTCATTCGTGTCTTTATGCTCAAATGTTGGCCGATCACGAGTGAACTCGTGTTTGCACCTGCGTCAGTTACTTCAATTTTTAAACGTACTCATATGTTCAGTCATGTTCACTTAATCAAAAAATTTATTTTTCTTGATACTTTTGTAGCAGTTCTAGTATTACAAACATTTCAACCATGAAGTGATGGTGAATTATGTGTAGATATCTGTTATACAATTTATTATACAATAAAAGTTATTACAAGATATATAGAAAATACGTACAAAGATTTATTTCAATTCATTACGTACATTAATACAGTATGTTAATTTTGAAATTTATCCAAATTTTTTTAATTCCATTGCTAATGAACTTGATGTTAACAGAATTTTTCTAACAAATGTGCACCTTTGTACTGAAACCATTAAGTAGAACGATAACGATCGCCAAGCGTTGAAAAGTATGAAAAATTAATATTAATGAAGCCAAATTTAAGTAAGTACATTTAACACATGCCTCGTCGATCTTCCGCGTTGTTAAAAGGAGGTGCAGTTTTTCACTCAATTAAATATTCTTCGCTATCTAGATGTTCTGAATTGCCATAATCAAAAGGATAGCGGGTAGGGAACAATGGCACACAATACCTGGCGTCAATTATCCCGCTGCATAGCAAGTACCGGAGAAATTATCTGTAATTATGCGTTTCTTCCACTACCAGTCCCGAATGATAAACGACAAGCAAACAGGAAGGAACGATGCCGTTACACGCACTGCCCGTTTATACAATTTGTATGTAAATCATTTACCAAAAATACTCATCATATTTTATACAGTCTCGCACAGAAATATTTGAACAACTTATAGAAACTGAATAACATTTTTTAAATTGAAGAATTCCAAAAATTAAGTCTTTAGGCTGAATAAAAATTTTCAACTGTTAGAATTAGTTTATTATATAATATTTTGAAGCAGAAAAAGGAAGAACTTTTTAAAACTTTTTTGGTTGGACAACTTAAAATATGTACATATGTTTATGTGCTTTTATAGATTTACGTTATACGTATGCTGAAACTTGAGTATGTGGAAGATGTGAAGAATTCTTGCAAATTTTCTGTCAAGATTTGTAACATCGTAAAAATTCCAAAAACGTGTGAAAATTTCAACAAAACGCAGAAATTAATTAATTCAGATTTGAGTAGGATCCTTTTACACTTTGGCAAGTGTTTGAAGATTTGAATGGTATTGGTATAAGTAGCAATAATACAAAATTATTTTGATTCAGAATAACAGCAGAGAAAATATAATATAAATGAAGAATTTTAAAACAGAATTGTGAAGAGTCATTTTGACTGATGCGATTGTAATGTTCAATTTGTAAAAGGTTAATCTTATTTTTAAAGATTGTCCGAATATTTGTGTGACAGTCTGTAAGTTCTTGGCACGAAGGAACGAGTTTCACGAGGTCAGTTGGATACACTTGTTTCAAGTCGAAATTTTAAGGGGAAAAAGTCGTTCGAGTCTAAAGAATGATACGTGTCCGACTGCATATCATTAGAAAACGTTCGTGGTCGTGTCATTCGATGCAAACGGAATGCCGTCAGAAGAAATAAATTCATGCCCCCTTGATACGGTTTGAAGTACTCGTTCGAACCTGACTGGCCCTAACAAGGGAAAAAGGGTTCGAAGGATTTCGAGCAAGCAACTTCTATCGAGCGCATTATACGCGGCTACGAAAAAAACCACCTGCCGCATCCACGTTCGAGCCTGAGGACTAAAAGGAGGTTCGATCCTTCTGGCAGGATCAAAAGGAGGACGCGATTGTTAATAATATCGGTGGAAGCCCAAGAATCTGTTGAGTCTGCGTGGTGAGCCGTCCGTAAATCTACTCGCGTCACCGGCTGAATACTCGGCCTCTTCTACAGCTTTGTCCATCCGTCTATCTACTCCCCTATCTTCGCTGCCTCCCCTACTGCCGTGTATTTCGTGCTGCGATTCCTGTTATTAGCCTTTTAAACGAATTATTACCACGACGGAATTTTAGAGAAATTAGAAAATTTCTTTGTAACGACATACGAGATGCTCAAGTTTGTACATTTCATGTACATTGGACGTAATTATTTACAAGTTTGAATGAATTATTTAATAAAAGATCATATTTTGGGTTTTCTATTATATATATGATAGAATATAATTATTTGGTCATAATAAAGTGTACCAATCGTGTAATAAGCTGACACTTTTGGGCTACATTGATAAACGTGTTAAATAGTTCGCTGCAACTTTTAATAATCGTTTCTATTTCTGTAATTTTGGAAGAAAAAGATTAAACTTTTGAGAAGAGCGGAATGCATTTCTGTAGTTATTTCTGCAGTTGTGTTAAATTATCACTTAAGATTTGGTTATTTTTGTGGCAGAAAAAGTAATTTAAAGAAAAAATGCACCTTTCTTTACATCGGAATCTTTATTTTTTCTTGTTCATGTATTTTAACCCTTTGGCTTATGTTTAAGTTGTCAGGTGCGTCAGTCAGAACTAACTAATACAGCCATAATATAAAAACAGGCAAAGAAAGTTGAAATGTTATGTCAATTTGGTATTATGCAATCGTTGACTATGCAAATTATAATTGGACTTGAACTCCAAATTGAAGTGTATTGAAAATTCGACTAAAATTGATCACAGCTGAAGTACGAGTACGTCACGAGTCAGACTCGTCGAAATAGTGCAAAGGGTTAATTGATAGAAACTCTCATTTCAGATCATAAGTCAGTCAAACATTACATCCCAAACTACTTGCTCTTCTACATGACCCACAAGTGTTAAGTGTAACACAACATTGTAATATTTACCCTTCTACATTTTATATTAAACATGTAGTATTTAAGTGCATCTTAAATTTATGTTAAACACTTCAATGTTTAAGTGCATAAAAAATCACAATTTATTCTAACTACTTCATGCAAACAGTGATACCGTTTGATCCTTTAACGCCAGGTATTTTGATATAATTCTGAAGGCATCATAGCTCTTAAATATTTATGCCTCAAATGCTTTGCATACGACTTCGCTATTCGTTACTTGTAAATCATGAGCAATTGTAATGAAAGATGACATATAATTAAAATGTGAGTACAGAGAGGTGGACCATGTATGCGGAGTACCTTGCTACTGTGTTACTCCACGAGGTTTCTTATGATTACACAGAGTAAATGTGGCCGTTTTGACAAATGACGGAAATGTCTGAGTCATATCTCTACGATTTTATTAGAGAGAGGTGAATTCTACAGCAGTATATCCAATTGAACCACATTCCTTCTGCGGTACTCTTTGTGAGACGCGCACTGTACAGTCAAGAGCAAATCAGGCTTCCCTACAAGAAAGATGTCAATCGAACGGTTAGAGGCTTACTACCTCGTTAATTTTTAGGGACTTTTTTAAAATTTGAAAATTTAGAAATGGAATAGGGATTTCGGGAACCTAGGTCTTTAAGGATCGAGAGATTTGAGGCCATTTTGATTTTGGGGTTTAGGGATATTAGAATCTAAGAATTTTTCTCGAGATATGGAGGAATAGAAATTTGGAGATCTAAGGATTAGAGGATGGCGAAATTTAAGAACTTCGGTAACTAGGAATATAAGAATATGGCAATAATGGGATTTCGGGATCTAAGGATTTAGTAACCTAGAAATTTGGAGATCAAAGCATTTGAGAACTTAGGAATTTGAGGATGTAGGCATTTGGTGTCATTTTGCTTTGGGGGTCTAGTGATATATGAAATTTGGATTTTGAAGGCTCTGAGAACTAGATTTTGGTACCTCGGAACTTGGAGTTCAAGGTTTATGGTGATATTTCGATTTGAAGATTTAGATTTGTAAGTATAGAAATTTGTGAAATTTAGGATTTGAGGATAACAAAATTGACAAATTTCGATATTCAGGAATCTAGGAATCTGAATGATGGGATTTTGAGATTCAGGGATTTTGGGTCCCAGAAAGTTGACGATCTAAGGTTTTTTAATTATTTCGGTTTTGTGATTGAAGGATATGGAAATCTAGGGATGACGAAACTAGGAATTTCGATATTTAGAAATCTAGAAATCTGACAACATTGTGATTTGATCTAAGGATTTTAAAAGTTAGGAATTCAGAGATGAAATTGAGTACATAGAGAAGTGAATATCTGCGATTTTTGAATATTAGAATACTGGAAACTTAAAAAATTGAATAATTTGGATATTCGAAAACTTGAATATTTAAAGATTATCCTTGTCCACAGGAAGTCTACATTGCACCAGAGTGTACATTTATATATCAGAACACACTATGCAAAGATGACTTGTTGGCCACGGGAAAGAATATGAGTCCAATTGGTTACACTCGCAGTCTGAAAAAGCGTACTTTTTTCTAACACAACCGTAGAAATATCATCTATTTCTGTCATTTGTCAAAACGGATATAATACTGTTCACAGCTGGAAAGAGTGCATGTGGCTCCTCCTATTCCCACCATTAATACCCTCCCATCACGCGACTCAATCAGTAGTTGTGACCGCTTCGACCAATAATACGACTCGGTTAAACGTCCTGTGCTGTTATAGTTGTTGTACCGGCTATAACCAATCAAACCTACGCGCATTCTTTCCAGCCCTGGAGAGTATTAATAAACACGTGTAACTCAAGAAAGTCAAGCAGCGTGAACCGAGTACTCAGTTTGCCTCTTTGTCATCTTGCTAGCCAAGTCATTGTACACTGGAGCGCTTCCTTAAATTTTCTCTTTTTCTAAATCTCAAAGTATTCTGTTTTCAAGTTCCCAAGTTCCTAAATCTCTAGACTCAAAATCCCTAACTTTCCATCTCTAGATCGTAAATTTCAAGATCTCCAAACTCATATGTTCCGAAATTCTTAAGTATCTGGGGCTCCAAATTCCTACGCCTTGACATTCCTAAGCTCCCAAATCCCTAGATCTCCAAAACCTTACATTCTGAAATATCTAAGCTCCCAAAAGTTTCTAGGACTCAAAATCCCTATGAATTTCTAAGCTCCTAAACCTCTACACTCTCTAATCCTTACACTCTTAAATTTCTAAGGTTCAAAATCCCTATACCTCCAAATCCTTACGTCCCTAAATTTCTAAGGTTTCAAAAGTTTCTAGATCTTCAAATCCTTACTAACCCTTACGTCCTTAAATTTCTAAGGTGGAAATCCCTAGCCCTCCAAATCCTTACGTCCCCAAATTTCTAAGGTTTGAAGTCTCTTGTGCTCCAAGTTCTTCCGTCTTTAATTATCTGAGCTTCCAAATCCCTAAACCTTCAAGTCCTTATATTCCTAAATTCCTAAACTCCCAATCCCTATGTCTTTAAATATCTAAATTTCCAACTTCCTATGGCCCAAATTTGTAGAGTCCTTAATGTCAAAATTCCCATACCCATAGATTTCCAAGTCTGAAAATCCTCAAATCTCAAAGGACCCAAATTCTCGACGCATCTCCAATCGTTCAAATCCTCAAGAATCCCTAAAAATCGACAAGGAATAGACCTGTTCACCCTCGATTGCCATATTTTTCCTAGGTAAGCCAGATTTTCTCATGGCTGTACCTAAACGAGCAGTTAATTTTAAAATCTGATCGGCGGACCGATCCTGTCGCCCAAGGTGAATGAACCCAAACGTGATACCAACAGTTGTAATGCTTCTCGTTCGAGAGTCGATGAAGAGAATCGGTTCGTTGATGCTCGGGGCGGAATTTGAAGCGCGTGAAAAATCCATGCCGGTGACGGAAAGAGGGGGATCGAAACGGCTACGCCCCTGGAAAGAGGTGGTCGCCATCTACGGTAGGAAGGAAGCGCAAATACTGGGATTGGTTCTCGCGTACGCGAGACAGAGCTTCGAATCGACTCTCGGTACGCAGAGAGTGCTCGCGATGTGACTCCTTCTCCTTCTCCACCTCCATCCTCCTCCTCAACCTTCGTCCTCCACCACTGCTTCCTTGTCCTCCTTCTCCTCTCCTGGTGGGGACAAATTCTCTCTTGATGCGCTACGAACTACGTAAGTACGATGCACTATATATTTCTGTCCACTTATATCGTTCCTTCGCTTGCTCCTCTCGCGGGTTCAAGGACTCCGTTTCGTGGAACGGGGAATCCCCCTTGTCTTCGTAAATATCTTCGAAATAAGAACGTTCACCTCGTAATTTTCGCTTGTCAACCTCATTACGCGAACCATACACCATTAGCCTTTGATTTATTTTATGCGATTTGATCGCTTATCGCGCGTTAACGATCGCGGACATTTCGGACCATAGTGCCAACACTACGATTTTGAGATTACGATCAATCCGACGCTCTTTGTTATGGAACTACCGTGTGCTGCAATAATTGCTTATTGTCAAAATGTATCTTACTTCAAAAAATTGTTAAAGTTATTTTGTTTGACGAAGGAAGTGATTGTTTCTTATGTTAAAAGTCTATTAATGCAAATGTTTTTAGACCATTTTCTTGATGTGTTAAAACCAGAAATGTTTTATAAAACATTGTACGGTTGTATAAAACATTGTAACATTGTACACATTGCTTCCAGTTGTCAACTTACTAGACTCGTACAAATATCTACGTGCTGTCCAAACAAACAAAATACAAAACATAAAATTTTAGAGAATATAAATATGATTTTTGTTTTTGAAATTTTAGTTGTTGATTTTACAAGGTCTCACATGTTTAGATTACAGAACTTCTTCCGTACATTTTTAAATAAAAATTTGAAATTTCTTGCAATTAAAATATTAAAAATGCGTCGTTTGGAGCATATGGGGAATGTCGTTTTCTGTCGAAACTAGGGGTGTTTTTTATATGATCTTTTTTAACGGATGTGTCGTTGAATCGTTGAATGCCGTAGGGGCCAACAGTGCACGGTGAGCCGAGACTCGATTTCGTGCCCACAGTTGATCAAAATCAACTTAATCGTGAAAAGGGTCGATTGATTTGTAAATGATTAAAGCTTGCACAAATAATTCCTCTCAATTTGACAATCTTTTAAAATTGAAGTTTGTTATAAAACGCTTCGAGTATTTGTTATATTATGTAAAATATTTAATACAAAATTAGTTTCTAACAGGGCAAAATGTCCTTGGCAAAGAATATATAAATATATTATAATTTAAAGTAGATGACGATACTTTTAAGTCGTTGTTTTTAAAATATTGTAAATCAGAATTAAATTGATAAAAGAAGTCCAAATACCAATTTTTATAAAAATACGATCAGAAAATAAATTATGGTTATGATCAGGAGTCTCGGAAAATTAAAAAGAACATCAATATTATATCACTTACGCAACATATAATTAAAAGCTTGAATTACACAATGAAATCGTATCCTGAATATCTATAGTTATTAATATGACGTACCACACATTAAAAATTAACACTAAACTTACTGTCATATAATGCACTCGTAATTTGAAATTACTAACAGAGTAGAAAAATAATTCCCTATAAAAATCAACGTGGATTTGAAGAAAAGCATCTTAACAAATTTTACAATCTAAAGCAAGAAACAATCTTATTTATCTAATAATTTTATTGACTTCTTTAAGAACAAAATTGTATAAAACCGTTTGTCCTTTCGTATTCATCTATCTAACGGATGAAGATATCAGATGTTTCTTGCAAACGATCTTCTCCAAATATATCATCGCTCGTAAACTAGGAATAACAGAAATCTAATTTGTTATCCGAGTGATCGAAACGCTGGGGGTGCAAAAAAAGTCATCCACGTGTAGCTAAACATCAAAAGTGCGCACAATGTAGCGGTTCCCAGAAGCAACCTCGAGCAGAAATTGCAGCAATAATAAACAGGTATTCGTCGAAACAAGCGTGCTGTACGAACATAAAATGCCAAATGACCATCCTCGTGAGAGACACCCGGTTTTTTCGGGGTTCGCTGTACTCCATCAGGTCAGGCATCAACAGTAAGATGAAACCGATTCAGTGCGAAATACCGGGCAGAAACGCAATCCCGGAGCCATGGACATTCAAAGGAAATCGATTAGTCTGCATAGTGTTCGTCCACAAGCAGTGCTCGGTGCATTATCGATACATTGGTGAGTCCTCATGCACATACATGAAGAGAAAATGGCGGTTGCGGGAGAGCCTCGAAGGTGTTGATAGGATCTTCCTCCTGGTTCTCTCTTACTCTTTTCCTCTGTCTTTCCATCTTCAACCTGTATTTGCTTCGATGCTGCGGTAGACGTCTTCTAAGCCCGCAACGAGGATCCGTGGTAATATATTGATAGGATGCCGACGTTATTGCTTTTGCATATTTATGCTCGAACTACGTTAGAGAATTGTCTTGCAGGATAGGAGGAAATGCTATCGGCTCAATGGAATCGTGAATCTAACTTCAACGATTACCAATAACGTCCACCTGATGTATCAGTCGTTATCTCCACGGCGCTAACAGATCGTAATCTTTTAAAATGGACATTTGTTACTTGGTTACAATTCTTGGTTGATCAACGTAGTTGTTTTGCGATAGAATTGTAGAGATCTTTCGCTGATACGAAACCTATCTTTTTGTTTCCGTCGTGGTAGCAGGAAGTATTTATGAATCTTCGAATATATTATCCAATATATTCAGATTGTTTGGTTTTTCGTATACGTAATGCAAGCTTAAATCTTGGCATTGGAATACGTTCCAAGAATATATTCTACAATGCAGACATACTCAGGATTTAAGTACTAATTGGTTTTAGATTACATGACGTAAATTGAGGTGAACGCAAAATGCACTCGGATGTATTTGGAAATTTTCCAATGTAGTTCTATACTGATAAACTTTTTAATTTATTAATTCCAAAATCCTACATTTCTTATTTATTTATAAGGACAAAGTCTTTTATAATTTTTAGAAATTTCTAAGTAATATTTAAATTTTACATTTCAAAAATTCTCAAATTCTGAAACTAATTCTCTTATTTCCAAACTTTTTCATTTCTGAATTTTTAAACTTCAAAATATACAAATTCCCATTTTTGTAAATTTTTGATTTCCTAAATTGTCAAAGCTCTAAATTAATAAATTTATAAATTTACAAATTTTTACGTTTTCAAACTTTCAAATTTCAATGTTTTCAAACTTTTCAAACTTTCTAAATATAAAATTCTCGAATTCTCCATTTTTTAAATTTTCACATTTCCATATTTCTGAAGTGATATTTCCATATTACTAAATTTTGAAATTCTCAAATTTCTCAGTTTTCAAATTTCAAATTTGTAAATTCATTAGTTTCTAAATTTGTAAATTAAACAATTTCAAAATATTCATATCTCCAAATTTCCCAATTTTCAGTCCTCAAATTCTTAAATTTATTAATTATTAATTTTCTAAATTTCCAAATTTCTCAAAACGTAATTTTCAAATTAAAAAATATAAATTATAAGTTTAAATGTAGGAAAATTTTAAAGTATACAAATTTTTAAATTTAATGGATTATAAGTTTAAGAACTTGCCAACCGAAAATCAACGCAAGACCTCTTCCTATATTGCCATTTTCCTTTAGGAATGAATAAAACGGAAAATCATCAAATTCTCATGAAATCAACAAATACCTTAACATTAGAGTTGTCTCATATCATGTTTTCATTAATTGCGCCGTTTTATTTTACCACTTTAATTTTCATCGAAAATGGTTCTCATTCCTTACAATTGACTTTACTAATATACTATGTTAATACGTTACTATTGTAATAAGTTTTTACCAGTAAAAACAGGAACAGATTATCAAATTGGTATCTCATACATTAATATTGAAACAAATTAATCTTCAACATCTCAGTAATACATTCTTAAATATATCCAATACAACTTGGACGTACTAATACGTCATCTACTGAATTAATAGATTAACTACCACAGCGGTCAACAATTTTATTAAGTAGTATTTTAATTGTTACCAAATCTTACCAATATTTTCACAACTTTCTGTGATATTTATCACTCATATTTTCAAGTAGTTAATATTAATATTTTTCTTTAGATAACTGAACAAATTCTCGATAATATAGATTCATACAAAAATTTAAGCGACATGTGGGTGTTAAGTAAACTTTGATACGTTAAATATACTTCCTCATGAGCATCAGTAAATTTTAAACGCCCTTTTCCGACAAAACACCAAAGATAGCACTTACGTTTCGTCCGTGCCCGGCAATAAAATACGTTGCTCCACTTTGAAGCGACGCGAGGACGTTGTTAGGCTGGAAAGGACCAACGACACTATTGTTAGCAGAATTCTAAAGAATCGAACATTTTTTAAATGCTGTAACGACTCGAATCGTACGGGAACACCTGGTTGGGTGGCATTGCTTTTTCGAGGTTTGCTCGCCCGCATGGAATGAACATAATGTATCGAGGCCTGGCCTTTTCAAAGGGCTGTTCGCACACCCCCGACGACGGAAGCGCAGATGACAAAGCGTTTTCTTGCCCAGGAAGGACAAAGAGTCCTCGATTCTCCAGATTACCTGCCTGCAGCACAATGGACATAAAATTAGACCCGATAGCAACGAATAATATTAAAAATTTCTTTCTTCGGTACCACTTTGTTACGAAATTATTCTTCTTTATACTACATACTGTTATTATAAAATTATTATATTACATACTACATATTATTATTACGAAATTATTTTACTACATACTACATACTGTTGTTACAAAATTATTATAGTACATACTGTTATTATAAAATTATTCTACTGTATACTATTGCAAAGTACTCGTGGAGTAAAGAGATTACGAACTTAATTAACTACATTTAAATAAATTAACACACGAAATACAGAAACATGATACATGCTAATGATACAAAATCAAACGCTGGAAGAGCAAACTACATTACCAGAATATCGATTTATAGACGTGAAGGTACTTTACTATGAATCAATATCCACATATGCTAAAAAAATTTAGGAATACAAATTTCATTTAGACAGACGAACTGAAAAGCTGAATACACGGCATCAGAATTATATACCATTTAACAGAAAACGATATTACAGAAATAATGGTGATACAAAAAATAGGATTTGCAAACTCAGACTTTAGCAAATTCAGCTTTTAATCGTAATGCAGAGAATATCTTTAACAGTAACGCAAATTCCAGAAATATTGTAGGTATCTTAATAAAAATTGCAGGTATTTTGCCCGAGAAGATATGTTTAAAAATTAGTCAATTTTAGAGTAACAATTTGAAATCTTTAAGATTTTATAACTTGATTGTATAGCTTTATAATTGTATATGCGACAGCTTGATTGTTGAAAAACAAAATTAGGAGTAAAAATCACAGAAATTAGTAAGTGTCACACTGAATCCACAGTACACGTTGACTGCCACACTGAAATATTTGAAAATTTGATTAGATAGTATTTCTACTTTTAACAAATCTTGCCAAATATTTTCACGATACTTACATTATCTGCAGTACCAAGTAGATAAGTATTTCCAACTCGAACAAATTCTTAATATCATGGGTGGTAGATTTCTATGAAAGTTGCATGGTATATTTGAGGAAGCCAAGGTAGTCAAAGTGTTAAGAAGGCAATCGAAGAGTAAAGCTTGCAAAAATTTCTCAACGACACTAAGCAGACCTCCATTTAGTATCCGAATTTACGAGGTGTATAGAAAAGATAAGGAACGCAGTCAAGAGTCTCCGATTACAAAAACCAGCAAACTGGTGGTCCATTTTCGATCCAGGATTCTACACGCGGATTGGGGGAACCGCGACATCCAGAGAGGAAATTATAATTGAGTCTAAGATTAAAGGTTTGTCCTTATTATGCTTGGCCAGGGTGGAGGTTCGAAACGACCGAACCGAGTGGCGAGAGGGATCCAGTTTTTACCGCTTGACAGTCCTCCTCTCCCAACCCCTTCTCTATCGTGTACGGAGTCAACCGTCAGCCCAATCTTGATGTATCTCCTACCCGAGGTTGTCCGTTGGCTTTTCATTGGGTCGGTTCTGCCTCCATTTATATCGCATTACGAGTCCAGCTCCTTGGAATCCTCCCAGGAAGGCCCAGACCCACTGGTCTTCTTGTACTCTGTCCACTGTACTCATTTACCAAGCTCCAGATGATTCAGGTCAAGACTAAGGTCATCAATTTCGAGCGAATCGTTTCACTTTTCATGGGTCAAATACCTTAATACTTCCTGTAATCGAAGAACTTTGATACTTCCTGCTATCGTGAAAGACGGACAGTGGGTGGTCAAGTTATACTGGAGAGATTTCTTTTTATAATATGCGACGGACATGATTTTAATTATCGATACCTGATATATTCTAAAATAAAAGGTGGGTGTTTATAATATGTTACGTATTCTCTGTTAGAAGTTGAAAAACCTTTATTATAATTTAAGCGAGTTTATATTCGGTGGGTACTTGATTTTAATATATTTTGGATTGTAAATAAAAAATACGGAGTGAAATACTAAACAATTGTATTTTTTTCTACAATATAGTGTTCGACTCAAGTGCTCGATTTTTACTTTTAATTACATGCACATTGTTGAAAATAAATGCACTGTAGCAAAATGTATATTTCATATTGCAAAAATAATATATTTTAACATTATAAAATATCTATTTTATTCCATCAGTTAAAGTTTGACTAATTTGACCACCCACTGTAAATGCTTTTTACCATTATGACTACTTCAGTCACCTTTAGAAGATGCTATTTGAATTCTATGAATAGAACCGCTTCGGACAAATTGATTTTCAGAATGTTAAAAGCGTGTCACAATATTAGTGTAAAGAAATGTGCTTAGTGTGTATGTTTTCAGGTAATATTTTAAATACAAATCAGTTATAGTTAGTAGCTGGTGTACTTCAGCTGCATGTTACTTCACATACGTATGTATAAAAGGAAACATGTATGCGAATACTTTAACAACTGACTGTCAATATTGACAGCATTGTATCGATAATATTGCATTTAAAGTATTATATTAACAATATTTTAATATGGTCGATAAGTATTGAGAACCCTAAAATATATATTGGCAAGATACGCTGCAAGATAGGACTACTTTTCTGAGAGATACCATTTTAGCTATCAATTCGTTGTTATAGCAGTTAATTAGTAACATGTCTAAATTTGATTTATGCATAATTTCGTTTGTGAAATTACATGCGATTCGACGTAACTCTTCAGCAAGTATAACGCTGTAATAGTTCTTGTGTCAATGAGTGGCGATCAAATTTTGTTTTAAAACGAGAAAGCTGCTACAAAAACTTGCAATACTACATATACAGCGTAAATAGAGCATGGACCTGATCTAACATTATTTATTAGTGTGGGTAATTTCCTAATGGGACAATTCCTAGTGTGGATAATTTTGTAATTTCGTAAATAGACGTTGACGACTTTAGAATTAATGACTTCTTCGGGATCTTAAAATGACGGCAATATTGAGAATTTGTATCAGGTAGTAGGTCATAAAATGATTTTTTAACGATTTCGGCGAATTAATTTTGAAATTACAAAATTCGGTGATTAGTTCTCGTCAAATCTATCGGCATATAATCCACATTTACTTTGAAATTAAAAATGAAGGAACGAAATAACCAAACGTTAAAATATTAACTGTTTACCTTGAAAATTATTTTTCGGAAAATTACCTGAATTTTGTAATTTAAAATAAAAAATTTGTAAAATGGTTATTTGATTGTTTTGGTAGTTTTAGTGTTGATTCTTCATTTCATAACGACACTTCTAAAAAAACTAGTAAATAGGCAGTTCTTAGATCGTTTATTAAATCATTCCTTTATTTAACCTCCTTAAATTTGTTTAGCTTTCTTAAACAGTTAGATTTAGCATGGGTAAATTACTTTTTATTTTTCTGAACAAAATTTTACCTAAAACTTCTCTTCCATCGAATACATCTGCACTACCGCAGAGATATTAGCATGATATTAGTGCATTAACTTAGAAGAATTGATTGCAGATTAAAGAGGAATAAAAGTATTTTCTGAATAGAATTTTGTGTCAGTTCAGTTGTGAAACTTCATAGAAGCACCGTGTATACCACCTGATCGTGATATGAAAAAAATTGCACATTCATGAATCTGGCATAAGGGGGACGATATAATAGTTTGGAGAAAGCGACAGTGTTTTCAGTCAGGTGAGTTGATTACCGACGACAATCACGGAAGAATTAATGACCCTTGAATTGTCTTCGGAAGGCGGAAAGCGATAGAAGGCTGGCTACCAATTTCAACGAGATGAAAAATGACTTATGAATCTTCGGTGATGTTTAATAGGATGCCATCTGTGCGCCGGGCTGGTGCAGAAAGCGAAAAGTGGCTGGTCGGGATGAGATCGGAAAGCGAAAAGTGACCGATCGAGACGGAACGAAAAGAGACAGAATATTATGCGAGTAAAATTGATAATACCGGCGGATGTAAACGATTACGGAGCGCTCTTTCTTCTCTCTGTTGTGCTTCTTGAATTTTGACGAAGCCCTGCCCAGAGGGGACGCGAAATCGATTCGGGACTTAGTACTTTGTTAAAGTGCGACCGCAAAAATCGTCGCCCGCGTCGTTGCGGAACCGGTTTTACAAAACGATGACATAATGACGCTTGACAAGGGAGGGTGAATTTAATGTTTCGCGAATTCAAGTATCTTCTATACCGAGCTTCGTATCGATTAGAATCGTAATTTCTAGCAACCAGTATAGGAAATCACGGGCTTTAGAAAGCTTGGTAAAAAAGTAATACATATTCTTCCAACATCTCAACCGGCCATGAGTTACATCGATCAACTTTTATCTACCAAAAATCAGTTTAGATTGATCAACTTTTAACTTGTTCATTGAACAATGTTTAGACGTATATTTTTACTAAAGTGAAAATACCGTATTTGTATTTGATGTGAAGATCAATCTACTTCGGTGAATTTGCTCTTTATTGTAAATACAAAAGAGCAATGACTTTGTCTCGATATAAAGTCAGCTAGGTAGAAAGTTTAGACTTGAATTGTTAATCAGTTATGTGTTATTTGATTAGAGATGTAAAAGTATCAGGACTAAGGACTTTTCGCTGTATAAATGATTAAATTACGAGCTACACGAATTTGGACTAATACGCAGCAAAAAATGATACGATTTTTTTTCACGGTGTTACCGTCAGTCAAATTTTGCCAATTTTTACCTAAAATTTTTCTATGCCATATTTCTTTTGAGCAGTGTATGTCAAATACACATGGCAATACACATGTTAAATTATATCAAAATTTCAGAAGCTTGTGAACTAAGAAAAATCTTTAAATAAAAAGCCTTTAAATCTTTAATCACTTTTGCCTTTTGGTGAAATATCATAAAGTAGCAAACAAAAGAAGTTTTCGTACACTTATTTGCTCGTATTACCAATTTAATGAAGATATTGTTTAAAACACTGACCTTTTACACTAATACAAGCATTACATCTAAGATTAGTTCTTCTAGCTGTAGTTAGATTGTTCCATTGATATTTGGTGCACTGCAGCTATGATCAGTCTCTTAGTTGCTCTTTCGAATTGATTGGCACCGAATACATTTTCTCCTTCGAAGTTACCACACGAATAAATTTATAGGTCTTATAATGGGTGGTCGAAGTACTATTTCCCCACATCCAATTCAAGACAGCAACTCAGAGATTAAATCGTAATTGCAGTACATCAAATATCAGTAGAGTAATTCCTGCGATATTTGCAACTTCTGCAATTTTCTCCGAAATAGAGTAAAAGATAAAAATCACTTTCTTATTTTATCGTTTAAACTATTTTTCTTATTTCAGCTGTTTATTTTCAAAGTGGTGCATGTTCATTTTTGAAGATGAAGATAGCGATTACAATATATTTTTATCTCGTAAGCAGTCTATAGTGAAAATAATTCAAATTCCTTCATATTTGATGGAAATTTGAGTGATCAAGAATATCAAATAGCAAGGTCATTTGGATACAGTAAAACCTTTATTTTTTTTCAACCACTATTGGATAATAAACATACATTATCTGATACCACAAAATACAAGAACTTTATCTATTAGTGCTTACCAATATGTTTAAATGTTTTGAAGTGCAAGCCCTTAAATATCTAGCAATAATAAAAGATAGACCCCATTTTCAAGGTAAATGATTAATTTCATCGTTTAACAAGAAATAACGATAAAATAAGAAAAATGGTTGTTTGATGATTTTAACACGTTGACTGCTGAAGTATATATAATAGTAGATTGGTATTCAGCTTCCACATATGGGAGTCAAAATGTTAAATTAAGAGCACCTTGTAAATTGTTTGAATTGCGTGACCGTTAGGATATCGTTATAACACGGTGTGAATCTCTAGCCAATCGCGTTGATTTACACGGTGTTTATACTTATTTATACTTTAAACGTTTAGTGCATACCGAGATGATCTATGAGTTGCATTAACCGAGTCTTGTTAAACGGGGCCTCAGGGACAACGGAGGTTCGACGGTTCTGTGGTCTCCAGGACCGATATTCTCTCTTCGAGCACCTCTCTTCAAGTCGCCCTTCTCTCCCTTTATCACCTTTCCTCCTCGTTTCTCTCTTTCCATCTTTCACTTCCTTCCTCGCAGCGCTGACCGCGCTCCATGACCTGACCCTTCATAAACTAGGACCCAACTGTGCTATATTTTAAATGCATATAGACGTAGGCGTGCATGCCGTTAAAATAAATACAACAAGTGCCGTGAAGGCTCGGTGTGCATCGGTTCGTGTATAAACGTTGGCCCTCCGACACCTCGTTCGCCCTTCTTGAAAAAGAAACAAGACGAACGACGACGAAAAAAGAAAAAGAAACGTGTACCACCGTCGTGAACGTCTCGTGGTATTGTACGCGATTTGCTGGTGTTTTCTGGCATGTTCTAGGCACGCACGTTGAAATACTTAAATCATGTTCTTTTTCGTTTAACTTCAGTATGGTTATCAACATTGTTGCGACAAGGACACGATGGTAATATTGCTGCTTGGTATTGATTATGACTTGACTCTACAAATTTCAAGTTTCCTTTTACCGAATGCAAGGTTACAGTATTTATGGAATAAAATAAATATTTCTCCTCTGAAATTTACATTTTTTTTTTAACTTATGTACATTACACATTAGAAATATACAATACACGTATAAGTATTATGTTGTTTGAATCAAGTTTTACCTTATCGATGTAATTTTTTACCCATCATTTCACATTTCCTTATAAAAATTTACGATTGTAGAAATTTGGACATTTTGGAAATTTAGTTTATTATTTTGAAAATTTTTTCATTTTTATATTTGACAATTTATAAATTTGATGATTTGTAAACTTGTAAATTTGAAAATTTACGTATTTGTGAATTTGTAAATTTGAAAATTTGTAAATTTGTAAATTTGTAAATTTGTAAATTTGTAAAATTGTAAATTCGTGAATTTATAAATTTGTAACTTCGTGAATTTGTAAATTTGTAACTTCTTGAATTTGTGAATTTATAAATTTATAAATTTAAGAATGAAGAAATTTAAGTGTTTCGTAATTTACAAGTACCTAAATTTTCCTGCTTCATGATTCTATCTTGACAATTCTGAACAATACCATCGATATATCGAATTACTGATAGCATTAAAATATCATCAACATTTAGAGGTAAACATATCGATAGTTATAATATGTCTAGTTGTATTTAAGAAATACATTAAAAGTAAAGAAAGTTTGAAAAATAACGGTGTCAAAGAATAACAAAAATTATTCTACTACAATTTTAGTAAAGTATAAATTTAATATAACAAACAAAATATAAAGACAATAATACAAGAAAAATTGTATCTAAAGTTATTCTCAAAAATAAACGTAATTAAGTATTTCGAAACATTCATCATTCGCCTATGACAATATTACTCAAACAATGCATTGTTCAACATTTTTATATATCAAAAATTTAACACGGAGATCTACTTAAAAAATCATTATCACGTAATAACGTTGTTCAAACTGATTAAAATTCCTTTTGAGAGGTAACTATCATGTCCGAAGAAACCAGTACAGATTATATCCAACAATTTCCTTTTTCGTATCAATATATTTCTCGCCTTCAATACATTCTCACTCATCATCCACTAGATTCCATTTTTGTGGACGCACTCGTAATAGGAATTTTGATTAGAAGCAGACTTATCGAATCCCCAAAGAAATTGGAGCCAAGTTGCGGTCAGCATACCACCAGACTCCAAGCTGTCTGGGATCCATGGCGAATCCTTGGATCGCCTATCTTCTCTCGGTTTATTGCCGTTTGATTCTTCTCTTTCTCGCTCGCTCCCACCCTCTCCCCCCCATTCGTTCTTTCTCTCTCGTTCTCTCTGTTCCTTTCTTTCTGTTCCGCTGTTGGACGGTGCTTTAGCCTGGTCGTCAGACTTGCCGGCAGGCATCGGCGGCATCGGCATGGTTAGAAGCGAGAAGAACGAGAGAAAGGGGGAACAGCTGAAACTAGCCGTGCAAAAACTTTCAACTACCTAGTTCTCGCCAAGCTGGCGTTCGATCTAGTTAAAGCCATCAGACAAGCCGACTTCGCTTGTCTTTTCCCTTGTGAGCTACGTAAATTGCTATATTGCCGCGATCGAGATTCGAGATAATCGTATTTATAATAAACGTTATGCGCGCGCGCGATATGGTGGAATGCATTCTGTAAATTGTAACGCAAGATGCTCCTGGTGGTTGAACTGTGTTTTCAAACGATGAGCCATTTTTCGTAGAGGACTTGATTGTTACGTGAATTAGCTGGATCGTGAATGTGATATAATGACAGAGTGAACTCGATAATAATTTGTATAGTTGTTAATGACTGTTGGTAAAAATACACATTGACAGTAGTATTTTCATTGTTGTGCAAATAAAGGATTAGATACATAAATACATAATATATATATATATTTTTTCAATGATTTATTTATGTGTAATCTATAATTTCTTTTAGAGATAATTCTTTTAAAGTTATAATTAATTCTATATTTTTATTAATTAAAATAATAATTAAGAATAAAAAATTTCTATTCCTAATAGAAAATAAATATGTATATACATATAAAAAAGAGTATATACTTTTTATTTTTTCTGTTTCAATAACATATATTTATTTATATTCATCAATATATATTCGCATTGCTTAAATAATATATCTATAACATATTTTAATTTTTAGAATATACACATATTTTTTTTCTATATATATTTGTCTTATTTATAAATTAAAGTGGAAAGCTCCAACTTTTAGAAATAAATTTGTTTGAAAATAGATTAATTATTATGTTTTGTAATAATAATGAAGTTCAAAAACAGAATTCGTCTTGAAATTTTAGCAAATTATTTAAACTCCTTTTAATTATAATTTTTGAAATATGTGATTACTACAACATATGATTGACATGGCACCTGCAGGAAAAATAATCGATTTATCCGAATTAAGGTATAAAAGAAAGTTCATCTCACTAAAAAACGATGTTAATTAACTTTAAAATTGCGTAATTTGACATCGAGTAATATGGAATCGAGTAATTTTCAACCAAATTACGTGAAAATGATGTTGGTACATCACCAGCCTGTAAACCGCTTAACGGTTCTAAAGACAAAATGCCAGTCAAAAACTTGGGAAAAGTATGGTTCTCTTGTTAATGGAACTGTGATGGATACATAACCTAATAATTTTTTACGTATAATTGTAGTCGATCAAAATATATGTCGAAACTTTTAATTTTTTAAAAAAGAATTAAATTTATTATCATAAAATACCCTGAACACTATTGCAACACTCTCTGGAAATTTTAGGTTCGATATGACGTTTAATAACTTACCTGTAGGTATTCAGAAAATTGTAAATTGATAAAGTAAAATGTTTGTCATTTTTTATATTAATTTTAAATTCCAAAATTTACCAAAATTTCAAGTGGTGGTACCATCTAAAAAATCTTAAATGTTACCAGTTAAAAAAATAATAAAGTATAATGCATAAGCTAATATTTTCATGATGTTTAACAATTTAAATGATATCGTTGATACTAGTAACATTTCTATTATTTTGAAATATTTTAGTATCTTTCTTGTTAATATATCTTTATATACTTCCTACATTTCAAATTTGCATTTGAAGATTATTTGAATAATGCCCAATCTAATGACTTACCATGAATTGACATTAATAGTCATTTAGACGTAACATTTATCATTTATAGAAATAATAAGTGACACCTGTCACATAAAATAGCCAATCAATAATGTATGAATTGCTTGTCTCATAGAACAATACTTCTGTTGTTTGAATGTAGGATTGCCAGGGATAAAGTTCATATGACGTCACATCACACAGAGTATCATTAGACGGTCTATTTTGATTGGCATGACGTCACACGTCACCAATCTTGATTGGTTTAATCCTTTCCATCCCAATGCTAGCATTAGCAACATTCCTTTCAAATCCAGTTCAATTCTTCTCATCTTTCATGTCATATGCCAACGTACTCAAAAATTATTTACAAAAAGTACAATGTTTCTCCACGAAGCATTATACTTCTAGATTCAAAATATTTATAACGATCAACGAAGGAGAATCATTTTTATCGATTAAAAATAATATAGACTGGAGAGCTTTAAGAATTTAACCCAGCTAAAGAATTCCACGTCACATTTGGCAACTCCGCTTCGAACGAAAAGAATGAAATGCTTGATTTTGTACAGCACCATTTGCTCGAGTTTCGTCCTTCAACGTTAAAATGGTTCGCATAAATACGCGAGATATCCACGGAGCCCATGCTGTGCCCGTTTAGAATTTATCGCGTGACACGTCGAGCGTGTTACCGAATCTTCGCGACGGCATTGTCGCGAGCTCACGACACGATCAGTCTACACGTGGTTTTATCAAGGCGTGTTGAGGTAGGAACCACGCAATGTCTGAATCGGGAATGCATTCGGTCATAAGCCGCGGTCCGCGTAAAAGGTAACTCGATTAAAGTGAAACAGTGGGGACGGTGGAGAAGAGAGAGGCGGAGGAGGAATAAGAGGAGGAGACTGAGTTAGACCAAGGGGAACCTTCTCGCGAGCAATGAAAGAGGTGGCAATACGGTGGTGCGCGACTTCCTCGAAGGAAGGAGAGGGCGCGGTTCTACCGCGAGGAGGAATCCTGTGGTAACACATGGAAGGATAGAGTTATTTATTGTTATGGCCGGTTGCTCAACGTCGTTGTGTGTGGGTGTCGGGAGGGTTTGGGGGCCGCCGCTTCAACCGAACTCTTTCTTTCCCTCACTGTTACTCTCGAGCTCGCTGTGGAACTTTGGTATCTAGAAATACAGATACCTCCTTCTCCGGGCCCTCTCTTCTGTCTTTTTTCTTCTGTCCCCGGTTCCCTGTCCTTCTCCGTGGACCGTTTGTTCTTTTCTGTTGCGCTCTGTCAGGGTCCTTCTGCAACGCGTGCAACGGGCCGCCCACTCCCGGTATATACCCTGCTGGGTGTCCAACACCTACCTACATGGCCGCGGCACAACTGTATCCGTTCCAAGCTCCGTTGACCTGGTCCACACACCGCGATCGCTGCCACCGCCACCGCCACGCGGACCGTACTAAATTTATCCCCCTGAACGACTTTATTACATTACTTCGAACGTTTAATTCGAAATTATTGCTTAAACCGGACACCGACGGGACAACCGGAGGGACACACTCCGAGGAATCTGTGCAGAGCTCACCGGGATGAAAGTAATTTTGATTTACGCGTCGTTGATAAAAACTGCCTATGCGGCAGTCATACACCTTTCGACGTCCTTTCGATACCATGTTTTCTCTCACGGACAAACCAGTTCAAATTATTGTGCTGAACTTAAGCTGCGGTATTACAGGTCGTCGATGACATTCAACAAGGTATTTCTTGAGACATTGACCTGGGTATTTCAAACTGTGGGTAACATTGGGCTATTTGAAACTGCGAGACATTGACCAGGGTATTTAAAACTGTGGGTAACATTGGAGTATTTGAAACTGCGAGACATTGAACAGGGTATTAAACTGGCACTAAACTTAATCGGAGTATATCGAACAGAAATTCCATGGTTTCAATACTAGAGTAATATAAAAAAGACCTGAAAATTGTCATTTGGAGAAGATAGGTTGCTCCAGTATTAAATATTGGATCAAATGCAATCTGTCTGTTTAGATAATAGACTTGTACTTTTATACCTAAATATAAAACAAGAGTACTAATTGTATTTTGCTTTTAATTCTGCTTGAAAGAAAGTTTGAAAGTCTCTTACACGTAAAATATCGACATACATTTTAAAATATAGTTGAACTAAATATTTTCTGTCAATAAAAATGAAATTAAAAAGTTGTATCATTAGCTGATGCCAAAATGTAATA
Source organism: Megachile ligniseca (assembly GCA_945859555.1). NCBI lineage: Eukaryota > Metazoa > Arthropoda > Insecta > Hymenoptera > Megachilidae > Megachile > Megachile ligniseca. Next base: position 8,490,210 of record OX243792.1, read on the forward strand.
TCGTGTTTAAACGTAAGAGAATGAAAAATAGGAATTATATAGGAAATTGAATAAAACTTACAAGATAAAACGCGGATCCGAAGTTCCGATTTCACAGGAGGATCAAGATCTGTACTCGGTTGTTGACTACGAACGAGAGAGATACTTTTACAAGTCTGGCTGAGGTTAGACTCAAGGTTCGACTCCTCGCGGTGGAGTTATAATTTACAGCCCTTTGCTTTGGCCCTCTTGCTCTTTCACCCCCACCCTTTCTCACTTTTCACACGTACTCTCGAGGAAGATTGCTTCGACGTGTTTGCAACCGCTAGAGTTAAGCCAGCCAAGGCTTAATAGCGTCTGTACGTCTATTTTTCTGTCTATCTGATCCTCACCCGGTTTTTTCCGATAAAGAATATGGGTAAGTTATTCGTCTGTGTTTGGCGTTCCCACGTGTCTTATTTGCTGCGTTTTTTTAAGATTACTATTCAGTATAATGCAATTTCAACGTTTCTTCAAAATATTTCTTTTTTAAAGAAGTTTTAGTAATTATTCTTATGACAATTGCTTTACATATGAAGTGATGCCTATGAATGAATTATGAATTCATGCAATATATAATTTCACTGCAAAATGTGCTTTCTTTAGAATCCTCAATAAGAATTTCTTATAAGAATGTGCTGAAAAATATTATTTTATTATACAAATTTTACATTTTTTCCACCTTCCTTTTATTGTACTTTACTACACCCAGTACATATTTATAGATATGTTACACATGTTCATACACAACAAATGTAAAAACATGTGATAATAAAGTTGAAATTTGTTTTGCAAAATGACGAATGTACAACAAATTAGAACAGTAATTTTACAGCGATATCGCATAATTACCTTGGTGAATAAAGAAACATCAACTAAAAATTACAAACTCTTTTAACACTTATTTGCTATAAAATAATTATAAATTAATCACTATAAAATCTGTACATTCTTTTCAATTGTAATTATTAATATATATTATTAATGTCCATAAATGATCTAAATTTTCTATTATTCTTTTTTCTTCTATTTTCAAATTCATTCTGATGATGCTATAAACAAAGTTTCAATTATTTATGTGTGTGTTACATTATGCTACATGTATGATTAAAATACCGTAAATGACGCAATAAAAATGGATCAGATAGTGAAGCAAAAACGTTGTGTATCAGTGGACTTTTCAAGAAGCCACAAATACTCTGGTTGGGAATAAGATACATGATAGACTCGCTGAATGCCAAGGGGAACTCTCATCGACAAAGTGGATCGATGATCCACAGTCAACCACTTGCCATTTCGTTACTATATACGTATCTCGATTGTCGGGTAAGAATCTTTACGTGGACTGACGATCACCGTATACCATACACGTTGTTTTTACCTTTTGCAAAACTAATTTTCCTGGAATGGAATGAGACAGTGTATATAGACATTTCAAAGTGACAGCTATTCGTAAGTAAAGAAATACCTTGAGCGCACGTATCGGCTCTAATCGAATTAATTACTATTATTGATACTTGACGGTTGTAACAATACCGACCTTTGTATTTCTCTGTAAAATAGGTTAATTATCAAATTCCAGGAGATACTTCAAGTTAATAGATTGCGTCATACGAAAAATGATTACTCATACGATATTAAGAAACGATAAGAAATGATAAAATGATAACTCATACGATATTAAGAAACAAAATTTTGAAGTTATGGATTTTAAAAGATTTAGAACCAGAGTTTATTCCCGTAAGTCTAATTTCATTTTGATATTTATTCCTATAACTAACATTTTTTCTTCCCACGATTACCAGTGATTAGTTTCTTAACTTCGTAACGATACAATTAGTTGATAAAACTGTCTGATATAAAGAATCTGTCTGCAAGTCACACGTTCAAGAAAACGATACGAACAAAATGTTTCATTTTTGTACTACCTAAGATGCTGATTCGTTCCAGTGCAAGTACAGAGGGAAGATAAAAATTCCGGATATACAACACCCCATAACCGTAGCATCACCAAGGTTGGAAAACAAACAAAATTTCGTTACCTCCAGAGAATGGTGCATAGAACGCCACACACCGTGTCATGCACACATACAGCAGAATGAGTGATGAGGCTGGCCAATGATCTGCTACTAGCGGACCGGCACATTGTTATACCGAACAGTGTATAGTGTTACCGGGATACACTGGAGCGGGTCGTTGTGTACGAGACGTTGTTACATAGGTGTACGTGAGCAAGAAGAAGAAAAAGAGAGTCAGCAAGCAAGAGAGGAGGTGGAGGAGGAGTGAAAAGAGCCGGAGAGCCTCCGTGGTAGCGTCGGTAACTCTGCCAAGCGACGCGTCGTAAACTTTCGCCTCCATCGGCGAGCGGCTTCGCGCCTTCCTTGGTCCACCTTCCTCCTTCTTTTGCACCCTTTTTCTTCATGTTCCGCTTCTTCGTCCGTTTCTTCGCTCTGACTCTCAACTACGGCCCGCTCGAGGAACGTTCCCCTACGCACAAACACCTCGACCACCTTCCTATTCTTCTCGCGCGTATGATTCAGCCTCGTTTCGGTTAAACGCTTATGCAGATTACCGATAGTAAACGACCGGCTCGACAGAAATAGACACCAGAATTGCCGAGGACAAGGACAAGGTAGAACGAATAGTAACGGAAAAGATGGTCCAGTCACCTCTGCCTTGTGATTTTTGGCGGGCTTATAGTGAAAATCTGATTGTTTCAAGTATGTCGACTGCTATGGTCATTGGTACCCTGAGTGAAAATGGGAAGTTAATCGAGCGGAGAATTGGATTAATTTTAATGCAGGAAGCAAGGTTAAAGACCCAGTACTTAACCGTTTTAGAATAGAACGATATATCGTTGTTAGCAGATACGCTTGTACCTAAGTGAAGAAAGCGCATTTGATGTGATTCAGAAAGATTTAGAACAATATCATAAAAAATAGTAAGAATATTTAGAAAATTCGAAAAGGAACATATTATGAAATAAAGGGAGCAGAAATGCCAATTGTATTTCGCTACTGACAACGATATATTGTTTAACATTAAAGAGTTAAAGTTCGGAAGCAACAATTTCTCAAGTACATTATATATGTCTCAGTTAAGCATTTTTGCAATTATATTGTATATATGTCTCAATTAGACAATTATGCAATTATAGAAAGTAAACAGCGTCAGGCAAAAGCTAAATGACTGAAATTTACTTAAATGTATAAAAATTTTGGTCAGAAATGAATGACCTTAAATCTTTCGCTTAACTACCATTATAGTCAGTAGCAATCGTTAATAAATGTTACTTAAGCTGTTCAATATTATATTTGTAAAATAACACAATAAATCAATAACAAGTCTGAAACGGTAATGTATTTAAAATACAATACTACATCGAGAGTTTTCAATTTAAATACAAAATTTTCATGAATTAGACTTATAATGAATTGATTGTTGACAATGTCGATAGTACGATTAAACGATATCTTACTGGTTGAATAATCAAAAGTGTTTGATTACCCTTTTTAAATTTGAATAATAATTACATTATTAATATTTAAGTGCTCATTAAAATTCAGTTAATTACCAAGGACAGTTCTCATAAGACATTTATAAATAAACTCACGAAACGTTTCCTAAAAACGTCAAGAACCTCAAGCATGGGCACTGAGACATTCTTAACGGCCTTCTGAGTAATTCTCAAACAAGTCCCAAGGAATTTCTATGTCGAATTCCTTTAAAACTCTACTCACGACCCTTTGCTTCCTAAAAAAGACTTAATTATCTCACGTTCATCGTGAAATCACCACACTCAGATAAAGATTTTGATCGAACCGTCATTCAAATCACGTACTCGGTGTACCCTATACTTACGCATATCCTTGAATGAGAATCGGGGAACAGTTTTGCTACTTATGAGAAATGTATCTACTTTTGTCCCGAAAATTGTTCCTAACATTTTCTTAAGATTTCACAATAAAAACGTAAGCAATAAAATTCAATGCATGAGGGAAAAGATACAAAATTGTCGTGATTATCATTTCGGTATTAATCAATTATTTTTTTAAAGTCTTCCTTAAGAATTATAATCAACTATCTTCAAATTATAATTATAATCTAAGTTTGAATTTAAAACATCACTATACCCCGTTTATTTTTAACCTTTAATATTCCGAATTTCTTAAATACGCTAATAGCAATTAGAGTTCGCTAAAAAATCGTTCGCAAAAATAAAAACTAACAAGTTTAACAAGCATTCGAATAATTTTGAGAATAAAATTACCATTACCGATGAACATTCTAATCTTCTAATTTGGATCTGAAATTAGTATTTGATTTGTTGTGACGGATCCATATTTGTCCAGCAATTAGGCTTCTAGACACTGTCGCGTTTTCTGGAACACGGTTTCTCGGTTCCAGTAATTTGTCGTTTTAGTTTTCGAAATTTGCGAACAGTAATTAACAAAGCAACCGTCAGCCGATGAAATTACCCGTACGCGTGAAATGCCAGCGCAAACACTTTAACTCTCGTTCACGGTTCATACTAATTGAGACGCTCCCTTGAAGAACAGTCGTCGGGCTTGCTAACAGTTGGTGTCAACAATCAGCGGAACTTAATTATGCACGCCTCTAATTACCATCCTCTGAGGAACTAGCTAGAGGACGAAGATGAAAACGTAGAAGGAGCGAGTGGCTGATACTGTGTCGTTTGTAGCCGCATTCGGGCCAGCCCGGACACCCATTTAACGTTTCTTGCGTCACCGATCGCTTAATTTGTTTAACTGATCAGAATAGAGCGTTAATTATTTAATTACACAGCCTGCTTGTGATCGGAGGTCACCAGGGGCTAATCACATTTGTTCGCTTATCCGACTGGAAACACTTCGTGACTGAATCGTGCTAATTGTCACGACGCGACGCAAGCAGCTGATTCTAATTGATCGTGTAAGGTGAAAAGAGATAAACGACTGCACACGTTGTCTTTTTAGTCACAAATTAACCTTTTTATCTATTTTTGGGTGACTTTACTCATTTAAAAACGTTACTTACGGCTATTTATATGTATCATTCGTAACTGTACTTCGTATGGAATGGCACCTAACACGAAACACTATAACAGCTCAGTAAATATCAAAATCTATTAGTGACCAAATATTTCGTTATAAATAAATGATCATAATATTATCTGAGCTCTAGTCTGAACTTGTTGATATAGTGTTATATAGTGTAACAGTTAAATTGTTAGTGAAAGTAAGTTAAACAGAACTATTTTATTAAATGAATATTCATTTCTCATAATAAACATGAAATTTTCTTTTTTTTACTTTCCTTCGTGTTCCATATCAGATATTTTTCCAAATTAACGGTTTTAACACTTTACACTTTTATCGTAACTTCAAAAAACATAAAATAATTAATCGAGAATATCTGTCAATTTTGTATCATTACGTTATCAACATTATCATTAGTATCAATAGAACGTTAGTTTCGTTAAAAAGAAAACATGTCTAGCAAGTCTTTCAAAGCAGGTGTTCCATATTAAATGCACTTACCTGAACTTGATCGAGCATGTTTATGCATTTATAATTTATCAAAGTCGAAATGTGCATAATTTATAGACTGCAGATCTGCATAGATCGCGTGATTTATTGCGAACGTCGATATACTGGTAAACGCATAAACACGCACAGTCTACTGATAATAAAATGTGATGTACTATTCTCGCATTCAGAGTTTGGACCTCTGATTCTGTTCTCGGATCTATTCACGTGACGTAGAACAATTTTATTTGGAATTCTGTGTTGTTCCCAGTTGTATAATTCAGTGCATATGTAAAGAAGTTTCACGAATACGTGATACCTTGTGAATTATTTCGGATAACATCTCTGAGAAAGGAGACGAAAGAAGCAAAAAAGTTCTGAATTCCTTTTTTTCAGTTACATTACTAAGACGTGTACAATACCCGTTTCTGTTTCTTATTGAAACATAATTTATAATCTATTTTTAAATATTGGTTATATACTCAGGTTTCGAAAATATTCAGATAATTATCTATTATTAGTTTCGGAAATGTTTGTTCTGTTTTTAAACGAGGACAAATACTAATTTGTGTTACGTGCGAAATATAATTTTGAACGCTAACCAATTTACAATTACAAACTTATTAATTTACATATAACAATATATGCGTTATATTGCAATATATAAATTGTATTAAATAAAATATACATTTATAATGTTATTTTATTTAAACGGGATTTCCAGTTTTTTACCGTCTAACTTTCTTATTCGTAAAAATAAAAAAATGTTATATCAACATACAGTTTCAGACATATTGATACTTTGAAATTTTTTAATTTTGGGATTTTAGGATTTTGGAATATTGGGAACTTAGGGTTTGAATTCTGAAATTTTGTGACTTTGAAACTTTGAGAATTTTGAGGTCTTTGAGGACTTACTAAATTTTAGGAATTTAACAATTTTGAAATATTGAGACTTGGGGATTTCAAACAATTTGGATCTCCGAAGGAAATTTTGGAAATTCGGGATTTCAAAAAATATGGTCCATGGTAAATCCAGTAATGAAAAATTTTGTATACCTTCCCATGATACTCTAAGCACGTATTTATTTTGCTTAATAGTTAATCCAGTCTTATGTACACTCGTGTAGCTTCGAGGTTATATCACATTTTTGACAAATTTCTTACTTTTTTCACCTCTTCACTCCACAATATCAGTTACATGCATCGTGACAAGTAAATTACACAACAATGGATATACATATTCTCACAATAAATGCTTGCTTCGCTTCAGAAACTACAAACATATGTACATAAAAAAGAAGCAATCATACAAGTTTTAGCATGTCGTCATTTTCGAGATCGATTTGTAGTTTTGGACCACGTATAGGATATCGGGCCCAAGAGGGAGTAGGAAAGGTTAAATTAGGACTAAGAGACCGCTGGTTGGTTTCTAGCGAGACAATCAAGTAATGTCTGTTCGGTATTCTCGCCGTCGGGCCTTTTGCGCCTCTGGGGTGCCGTAAGCTGCTGCAATGAAAGGAAAAACCACGTATATACTAAGGTATCGTCGCAGCACCTTCGACCATTTTCTTACGTTCCTACGTCCACAAACTTTTGAATTATTTACAACGCCTTTGCCTTTCTTAATGCTTCGTGTAAGGTTTAGTTTAAATGGATAATCTGACGTGATGAGAGCGTACAAATGGTTTCACTGATCACGTGTGCCTCCTCTTCAGATCTTGCGCGAGTCATTCGTTTCGCTGGGTTAATATTGTTGCACACATATTGTTATTCATAATTAATAGGATTATTATTTTCATGCATTTTATATTAATTGTATACATATTGTTATTATTAATCACAGTGACAAATCTGACAATTTAGTTTCAATTCATGTAGAAACGTGAAATGAAATGACTCAAAATCAGTATTATTAACCAATCAAAATAATTGTATCATATATGAATGGAATATATTAAATTATACAAAGCTTTTAGATTTTTATTTATAATGAAACTAGCATTAACTAATATTTTAATTTTTAGATATTCAGATCTATTGACTTTTATTTCTGTTGAAATAGAATTTATTTTTGTGAAATAAAAAAGGATTGAGAACAAACCATTTTCTGTATAGATAAATTAATTAAGCAAATTAAGACATTGCATTTTCAATTGGATTTAATATACTTTGATTTTAATTAATCCTTTGAATACAAAGAATGTATCTGTCATCTTTAAAAATGTACCTCTGTCATTTATAATATTTCCTGTCTAATTTACTATCGCAGAAGTTGGTTGAGCACAAATTATTTTCTGATTAATTTTATTGTACAAAGAAGTTATATCTTTCATTTAATTCATCATATTTGTATTTCCATTAATTTGTAACATATTCTAATTTTTATTAAAATATAAGAACGTACGTATTTAAAACACAATTTTATCCTAAAAGAGGTCTGCTGTGGGCAAAGAAACGAAAAGAGAACAGAAGAATAAAAGTGCCAATGAACTAGGTCAACTAGGTAATCGAATTGCAAATCAAAACGTAAATAACTATACCATGCCAGCTTATATAAAGATTTCCCTTATACCCATGACGGAACATGTTCGTAACACTTTCATGGAAACGCCTAATCACGTTTCGAACAGAAAATACGGCACGTTGTCTCCTTTCTGCAATTTATGCTATCGAGGAAGCGCGAAGAAAAATTAATATTTAAAAATGATTTGAAAAGGTCGATTATTTTCAACTCACATAATTTTGCACTTTTTTTATTTTTTTATTTGGGGATTTTCATTTATTGTTAAGGGACTAACATTTAGAAAAATCAATGTGTTGAATTACAATGTAGATTGGAACATAATATTACGTTCAAATAAAATTTTACGGTACAAGAAAATCTTTTGGCATATACATAGACAAACTGAAGGAGAGTTAAAAATTGTTATAATATTTCAAATGTTTTAAAGACAATTAGTATTAACTCTATTAAACTGTAATATAATATTAATTGCGGGAAACAATAGAAAGAAATATATTTTATTTGTATTTCTTCCTATAAAATTTTATTTCTTTTTCTTCCTAAATAAATGTGTAGAAATATATTAGTCTAAAAACTTGACGTTTACAGAAGCACGTAAATTCAACATCCACAAATATAAAAGACATCAGAGTTTGACATGCAGTTCACTAATTTGAAATTATATTTTGTTACAAACTTTTTTGTAAAATGTTTCATTCCTGTTGTTAACTTCTACCAGTTCAAAATGAACTTCAGTTAATAGCAAAAGCAGGGCTGAATTGACTATTAGGCAGAATAAGTGCTTAGGGTACGATCAAAGGCAGGGGTGCACCACAGAAATTTTCCATTGGCAGATTTATTATGGGTCATTTGTGTTCCAGAGCCCCAAAGCACTATATTTCTGGAACTTCAAAATCTAAAAATTCCAAGGTTTCGAAATTTACAAAAATTCAAGATAAAAAATTTCAAAAATTCCACAGTTTAAAAGATTAAAAAATTAGAAAATTCCATAGTCATAAATTTTCAAAAACGGAAAGTTCTGATATTTGTAATATTTTGATATTATTGAAAATATTCTAAAATTCCAAATAGGTGAAGTCTTAGAGTCTCAAGATCCCAAACTGCAAATTCGAAAAATAAAATTACAATTTACGATTTATTACACTAAATATTGCAGAGGTACCAAAATATTTGCAAGTCCCGTTAAAAGTTTCATGCAGTTCTGAGAACTGCCCTATATCTTTTCCAACATTTGCCCCATATTTAAAGTTTGATCAAAATCTAGATGGGCAGAGATAGCATAGTTTGTTAATTTAAAATTGTAGCTCCCAATCACGCAATTCTATGTTTTCTTTGGTTGTTAATGTTCGTATGATTAAACGATGCTACGAGTTAAATCGTTATTATATCTCGGCATGTCAATGAATTGTGATAAATGATATTGAAGTTTTCCCTCGGAAGGGAAGAATGTAAAGAGGAGAAGCCGATCGTTTACGGAATACGAAACCAACGAACAAATGTTCCGTGTTGCCTGATGAAGGGTAACTATCGAACGACCGATGACTCAGGGCTTTTTTTAGTATCGTCAATGATAATTCACGTCAGGGGTGCACGACACGATCGGCAATCAATATTTCGAGCAATACCCTCCCTTGGCACTTCGGCGTGGTTGACGGTACCACGTGCTAATGTGTTGCCTTCGCGCTATGGAAACGGATGAACGATCACGTTCTTTATATCTACGTAATTTTAAATTCGATTTGCCACGGAATGGTAATGAATGAAGCAACTCACTAGAATTGAAAAGTAGCAAAGAAAGTATCATTATAACCGATTACGAAATTCGACACCAGTTGCTTAGAAAACAGAACAAACATTTTTATACTTGATAAATTAAATATTTATCATAATTTATTGGTAGATCACTAATTTTATTACAACTGTAGATAGGTCATATTTTATCATAATTTATAAATAGGTTATTTAAACTTTACCATCTGTTGATAGATAGTTAAATGTTTTATCATAATCTACTGGCAAGCCATTGAATATTTTATTGTCATCTATTGGTACATCACTAATCATATTACATTTTGTCAGTGACATACAAAATCTCAAAATTTTAGTGTTTTGAAATACCAAAGTTCCAAAGTACAACTCATAAACTTCAAAGATTCAAAGTCCAAAAGTTAAAAAATACCAAGGTCTTAAAAATTTGTCAGAAAGATTAAAAGTAAATTTCTGCTGTACTTGAACCGATTTTAGTAAGTTAATAATTAAACTGATTATTTCACAAAATTCTATTATTATTGCCCTTGAAAATTTATTTCATAGGAAATGCTTTTGCGAAGCAAATGTACAGACATACTATTCCAAATTTATATCTTACAAAATACAAAATCAGTTTTAAAACTGAAAATCGATTTTGATTATATTCGTTTATTGTCCTGGAATAAAAATTGAAAGCAAATTCGCGACAAAACTATAAATAAATTATAATGTATCTTTTTACATAAATTGTAAGAAAAGATTTCGTATTAGCTTTCAAATATTCTCGTTATAAAGTAAGTTTGACGCATTTCAAATGTTAAGTGGATACAGTGAAATCGGCTTTACCGTGAGCTAGGTAAAAGAAATTTAAAATCGATCCGAAGTTTGAAATTTGGTTATCGCAATCGGGGTTGCCAGAGTAGAAACCTTAATGACATTTCCTTCGATCAAAGGGAACCACCTTCGAAATACCCGAGAAAATTTAAAGCACTCTTTAGCAAAAAAAGAGCGAAGACTGATGAGGGTTAATGCTGATCACGTAGGCCTGTACGTGTGTATGTATCTTCCCTTTCGTCTGGTTTTCACGTAAAATCCATCCTTTGTCATTTTTCCCACTAGCCAACGCTTCGAGCTACCAATCAATCAAGAGCTTTTGAGAAATCAAGGAAGTAGGAACCACGTCGAATGAAAAATCGAGATTAACTGTATGATTGTTAGAGCTCATCCAATTTCGTGTGTTATTTTCTCGTCGTTCAAAGATGGATTTTACTTAAACCTTTCAGCTCATCAATTGAAACGAATCTTGTTAAATAATTTAGGAAACTGGAAATGTGAATAATCCATATTTTGGAATTGTTCGTTAAATAAATTACTATATACAAATAATATCGAAGTGCAATAAATAATATTGACTTGATTTTCAAATGCATCAACGTAACTTGAATAAGAAATTATGTTTCGGTACTATTTCTCAAGATTTAATGCTACTTAACACATTCTGGTTTTTTTTAAAATATTTTAATTATTTATTAGTGTTTCGTAATTCTAAAATTGACAATATAAAATTGGCAATACTTGACATTTATCATAAGTTGACAAAGCTATTAAAATGGTAGAAATGCATAAAAAATAAAAAATGAATCAAAATTTATTTATGTATCATTCATTTACGATCTTATACCGTTACATGTTTATCTATATGTACATTTATTTATATATATAATTTGTATGTTACACACCACATCATATAAAATATATGGCGCCATTTAAAATAGTAACAAGCAATTTCAGTCTTCTATCGAAAATGAAAGTATTCTTGCAATATCTATTTCTATATTACTTCCTTATGCTATTAAAAAAGTGTAAATATTAATGGTATCGTATATTGAACACCCCGTATATAGAAACGTAATATTAAGAAAATGTTACGTTTGAATACAAGAGCGAATACCCTGTTGCACGATGTGTAGTGCAACAATTTGTTGCGATCATTATGCAATTTGTTCCTTTGGTGGTATGAAAACCTTTTAAGAAATAACAAAACATTAATAACACATTTAGCAAAATTTCGCGTGGTAGAATATTAAGTCCTGGTAATCGATCGGTAACGCTGTGGTATTACAGTATAAAGAAAATAAGAATATCGAAAGGAAGAGTGGTACCCTCTTGCGGATCACGTACAAAAGCTGAGCTCGATCGAACGTGCCACGAACATCTGGATCGTAGAGTAACATAATCATAATGGGAGACGTTTTGCGGATAATCCGTACACGTACCTACGAAGGATGTATCAATTCAGGTATAGATACATATACATGTACACCGAATAGCCTGAAGATGCAATTACGAAGTGTACGAGATAACATGCATATATACTTATGCAGCTGGACGCAGTGGTATGAAGCAATAGTTTTATTCGAATGATCTTCATTTTGCCTGCTTTCTTTTTCTCTGCAATTTTTATTTGATCTGAGCGATGCAAGGTACTCAGGAATGAGCGGACCAAAATCGTTAAGCGATGAGTTAGTGAAGGACATTTTCAATTTTGCAAGTAAATTATTTTGTAACAATCGAAATTTCAGGGAATTTTATTTATTTTTGAGAACAGAATATATGTATTATTATTGGAGAATTGTTATATCAATTAAGTTTATTTGTATTCAATTTTTTATTTAACAATTTTACTGAATTTAAATGTTTTAATTTTTCAAATTCACAAGATATTTGAATATTTAAGACTTCAAACAAGTTTTAAAGTCTAAAACTTTACAAATATTACAGAATCATAAACACAGAAACTTAGAAATTTTTACAGAAACAAATTTTCAAAACTAGAAATTTTCAAACTGATAAATTTTCAAAATCAGCTCCCACATTTAGAAGACTAGAAATAAAAATTGAATATTTGTAAATCTGCACATATAATATTTACCGTTTCTATAATCAAAACATACCCATTTCAATTAAATTAATATTATTTACGTAAATAAAAACTTCAATTAAATTAAGCTTCGAAATACTTGCTTCAAGTAAATTAATAATTTACAAGAAAACACCTACTTCAGTTAAATTAAAATTCAAAAATATCTACTTTAAATAAATTAATAATACACAAAAAATGCCTACTTCAATTAAATAAATATAATCAAAACACACTTGTTTCAATTTAATAATTGATTAAATTAAATATTCTAGTAAATATGTTTTTCTTCTTCAGACTTAACCCAGCCATTATATTTTTATTATTAACCGTTTCTGCTGAAGAAGTCACAAATAACTAGGTTTCCGTCATCACCTTCTTTGCAAAATAATTCCATTAGCGTAACGATAAACATGTACAACTGTTTAATTCCAATAAAACAGTTAATCTCATACACAAACATTTGGTAGTTTAGCAAGATTTGATTACCAAACCTGCGCTATATCTTGAAAGTGATTTAAGTTCTTGTGACAATTTAAAGTGTCGAAATTGACATCACTCATGGAATAAATTTAGCAAAGTGTTAAATGAACGGAGAATCATAGGATTCATAAACATCTATCGATAACGTCATGGTTCGTTTATGTAAATACACTTTATGTACGCGTACATGAACGTGTCTTATTAGATCATCAGTAAAATTTGAGCCATTTTCGAAGGTGAATATCCAACATTTTCTGCGAATTTGTCTTAACAGTAAACATAGCTACCTGCTCTCTCTAATTTTTCTTATATTTTAAAACAACTATTTCATGAATTTCTTGGAAGCGTCCGTTTTTGTAGTGTTTTCAATATACAATTTTTTAAAAGTCAGAACGAACCACTTTCTGCAAATTCAGTTCGATATAATAGTTTTTTAATGTACAAAAACCAAGTTCCTAAATATACTGTACATTGAAATATCACAAAGTTCATACAGCCAAAGATACACCTACCATGCTACAACTAAAGCCGAAGAACGTCTCAATATATGAAAGGTTAGGGTTCAAAAACGTTAATTCTTAATTTCAATTGACATGTTATTATTAGACTGCTGATATTTATGCATTTATGACGTATCGCAATCTGAAAAGTATAAATAAATCATACAGTTTACCATATTTACAATCTATAGGTTATATAGTTTATGCTTGCTTCGTAGACTTCAATACATAATAAATATATAAATATTGGTAGTCTAATTATTAATAATACACGTTTCATTAATGAGTACTGATAATGCGAACGAAATGGAATTTCTAATAAGAGAATCAATATTAATCTCACAAATTATTCAATGTGGATTACAATGTGTATAACAATTGAGACAAACTAAATAAACTTTGTTCAGAATATATATATTCATTAAAAGCAAGGGTGGAAATTAATTTATTTTTAATTCTTATATGTTTCATTTAAGATAATATCTGTACAAAATTATTATGGAAGAAATATTATAGCAACTTGTTTCAAAATGTGGAATAGATATTTTGAAGGTTGCATATGATAAATAAAACTAAATTATGTATATGTATTAGTTTCATTTTTAATAATATAAGATCATGTTATTCAAGTGATTAATTTAATGATACGTATAGAGTTCATGATACAATTAATAGGTTCATAACAAGTATTTATTGGAAATGAGACTTATCAAGTATAACACTCAAATAATACTCTTTTCATAACTTTAACGAATTGATATACATAATATAATAAAAAAAGTATCATAATATAAAAACATTAAAAATAACGTATTTACATAATCATAACACGCAACACTTAAAAATAAGGGAGACATTACATTTGAAATTCGTATAATTTGTATTTAATTTTTTAGGACGGTACACAACAAAAAATGTATTATAGCTTAAACCGACGGTCACCAGTTCGAAATTCACAATTTTTAATTTCCTTTATTTGAAAATAAAAAATTAATATTATATCAATAACATTAATATTTATTAATTTCTGTTCCTTTTATTTAATGAAAAATTTAAGTAACTACTTAGTCATTTTTTTATTAAATTTTTTCTGCTAGAGTTTACAAATATTTTCTCTTCAATTATTTTCTTATAATTAAATGCAAAAAAGTTCTTATTAATTTATGTTAACTTTAAACTCGCAAATCTTACTTTAATAATTTTAGATCTTTACCACGCTACGATAAAATCTTACTTCATACTTTTCGTAAATGTAACGTCAACGTAATTTATTTCAAAAGTAAATTCAGTTATTTTGCAGTGTTGCTCAATGTGATTGCACAATATTATTTTTGTTGTCTTCGACAATTACACAAAATTTGAATGAAACTTACAAATTCGGTGTGAAGTTTCTTCTAAATATTGTTAAAAATGTGGAATTTTTTGTTCGAGTATAATTTAACCAACCACCGTATATACAGAAAATACAAAAAGAGCATAAGGATCTTTTCGAATATCGATACAGAAATATTTTGTTTATACGACAGATCCTGCTTTAAAAACAAGAAATAAGAGTTGATTTAACTAAAACGTTATACCAACGCGCGTCAACATGTTATTACACAGTTATCAAAAAAATGTCATGAATATCTCGGACGTATGTAACTTCCGCCAGAAATCGTATTCGTATTCAGCATGTCAAAACGACGTATATCATGTGCTAAAATCTTTCAGCGGTAAAGTCTTATCTTAAATTATCATAACGTTTTCAGGAACTCATCTTTCTTAACACAACAACAGTAGACAATAAAAAGGTAGCAGTTTATTCGAAGGTCAAAAGATTAAAATTTTAGGAGGTTAGTGTATTGATGACACGCGTTGTACAAATATGATATACAACTATAAATGTACCTTTCTTAACACAACAACAGTACAACAAAAAGGTAGCAGTTTATTCGAAGGTCAAAAGATTAAAATTAAAAGAGGTTAGTGTATTGATGACACGCATTGTATAAATAATATGATATACAATTATAAATGTATGCCACGCGCAGTACCCTACACGCATCGTCTATAATGGAATATTCGTGGCCAGCGAAGCAAAGACGAGGAGAAAAGGGAAGCGTGTCTTTACATTTCAAATAAGTCGATGCTCGTCCTCTCTGGGTTTCCCCCCTCCATCCAGGGTATTCCTTCCCTTCCTTATACGTATTCATTATTGGTACGCGCCTGGTTATACCGCTCAAAACGTGCGTAGCCAGCCCGAATTCTCTTATTTGTCATAAATCAACGCCGGATCACGCAACAGTTCGAGAATTCGTGATTTCGGTCCGCCGCGCCGCTGACGTGGGACGGATTTGCGATGCGAATTCTTACCAGTTAGGTATTCGATTGTTCTTCTTTTCTCTTTCTTCTTTTTTTACTTTCCTTTTTTTTTATTATCCTTTTCTCATTACTCCTTGTTTTGATCGTACCGGAATTCGTACGGCCCTACCTTTACATTTTGTTTTCCTGCCGGCCGAGGGATGCAGGTGACGGAACGTCGAATTAATTCGATCGTAAGAAGATGCTTGACTCGTTCCATTAGATTAACAAAGGCGAGAACGTATGAGTTTGCAGAAGAGATTTGTAATTTCACTTCGACGATGATAAGTGATGATGATGGATGATGAATATTGTAGATACTTCTTGTTACTTGCGGAACAGATGCTGACTGATTTCTCTTCAGACTTGTGCCACGAATAAAATCTGATACGGTTTGATATGGTTTGATATATTCCGTCTACTTTATTTCAGTCTTAACGGAAGTACGGAAATGTAACAAAGTATATCTGTAACCTTGCTTCAAGTTGTCTACATAGGGTGAAATGTGGTGGAAAATTGGAATTGAGCTGATCAAAAAATAAATATAAATTCGATGGTACAAAATTTCTCACCAGAGGTTTCTTAGGAGTCGTACGTTTCCTAGAAAATTGAACATTTTTTTAACAGCTGTGTATTTTTAATTTTGTCATAAGGGATAACAATGCATTATTTAATACAGATACAGTATTTGTATTTTGTAATACGATCGGTTTAAATAAAAATTGACGAGATTAGTAAAATATTAGTGAAGAAACGTTTACATTCTTAAATGTTCAAATTCTTCAATTCTTCCTACATAATGATATATCTTCCTAAATATCTTTCTAAATAATGAGTATTGACGAAAACGACGAGATATCGGTCGTTCCATTTTTAACTTTGATTCATCCGACAAAGTTTGATCAAAATACCTAGCGACTGTGATGTCTACTTGTTAGTTTCATCATGTCTCTTGTATTTATCAACAAACCCTCTATAAACACTTTATTATGAAATCTCATCATTTACAAATTTTCTCTCATCAAACAATTTTTACTTGTTACCGTAAATGTGACTAAAGTTGCAACTAAAAATTTTGTCAAACGTACAACAAACATAACTGTGTCGAAACATGTACAAACTTTTCCTTGAGAGCTTCAGATGCAATACCGTTATATGAAAATTTTTATTTATTTTCCCATAAAGAATAATTCTTTACACTACCTGTTCTTCCACCGGCTGTATAATTGAGAATCATCTTCAATTTCTGAGACGAGGCGAGCAGGTGTTTCATTTACTCAATGAGTTTTTTTACAAAGAGACTTTTGTACCGTGTACAGAGACGTAAACATGTAGAATGAGACTCAGCAAATTAATTCGCAAATAACTGTTGCGAACAATAGCTTTTAAAAATATTCAGATATCTCTTAATACAATGAAACTTTCTGAAAAATCCACCTGGCCTTCTTATATCACCTAAAAGGATCAGTTTTCTAAGTAACATGCAACTGTTATTTTGGGAAACTTGCAATTCTGGGGATTATCGAATGAAAACAATGAAAGTTCCTTATTAACATTTTTTTAACTGAGTCTGTAATGAAACTTTAAAACGTACAGAAATGTTCAAATATATACACTTCTGGTCAAAATAATAGTTTTTTAGCTTCTCTAAGAATAGTTCGAATTTTCCAAATTGTGACAAATAATACACGAATGTTACAACAAAAGAAGGAAATCTAATATTAAATCCGTACTAACTTTCAGAGTAGACGGAATAAATAAACAAATACTGAGGGCAAAGTTATAGCAGATTTACAAAATATGCGCATATATTTAATTTTAAAAGAACATACAAATATTAATTAACATGAAGTTACAATAAATAGTACTTTCGTTTATAATTGCTTTAATTCCCCGCTTTGATAATAATTTAAACATCTGTCGGATCACATTTTGCAACAAATTGTTTTATTTCACTGTGATGGATTTTTCTAATCGCTGGTTGTCTATTATATTATATTTATATCTCAGAAGTGTCTATTATAGTTTCAGAATATTGCAAAATAGATATATGCTCTTTACATAATAAATTTGAATAATTTCTGATCAATAATCGTTGTTAAAAATGAATCTATGTTTAGTAATTCGTTCTGCATATTTATTCCTTCTTTTATTTAATTCAAATATATTCTGCTGTTTCCGTTGCATTAAACGTATCGGGTTGGGAAAAACAAAAATTTCCCTCTAACAACATGATGTAAAGAATAATGATCACAGTGTTAGTAAAACAACAAATGTATTGAAAAAGAAAAGACAATATCGTGAATGATGGAGAGGAACTTAATAACGACCTTGTATAGACTTAATTAACTACTATTACGAAAAAGTTCGAGGATAAATACATGGGGATGACTTGATGTATTGAATTGAAATTGATCGTAATGGTAAACGGAGATAAAATTCATTCAAAGAAAAGTGAGAATAACAAATTGTATTTAAATCATGTAGAATTGTAGGTTACTATAAATAGATTTGTTTCTTAAGACACTTGTCAGGTAGAAATTATTGAAGTTTATTTTGTAATGGAGTACATATACATTTTGCAATGTTACATACTCCCCAGACAAGTATATTATACATTGTAAATACTATAATACTGCTCATAAGAATTTATGCAGGCATTTTATAAACATCTGATGTAATTTGACAACATTTAAGAAAATTCATCGCTATAAAATAGAACAATTTATTACCAATAATTTATTTAATTTATTACCAATTTTTCTATTTATTGTGTCTACCCTGAATTGAAGATAGTCTGCCTTTGGCCACAATTTGATAAAGTTTAATCCTTGTTAGAAAAATTAAAAATGACACACATGTGCTACTATTTTGGGGGTGTAATCGAGAATCACTGCGAATGTATGTTTTTACATTAAAATGGAATTCAAGAAATTCCCATAAACAAACATACTAAAAATAGCATCTATTTGATGTAATTACAGTACAAAAAAGTAATATAAATAAAAGCTAGTTCTAACACTCTTTGTAATCTACATGTCACAATCCCTTTACTATTTTATACTCTATACTTTAATTTGATATTATACATTTTACAATTTAGAATACATTACATATGAAGGTACATGGGGTTGATTAAGTAAAATTTAAATTTTACTTTATTTTACTTTTTTTAAATTTTACTTGTTTGGATTTGCAGATCATGACCATTTTCTTAAAATACCGTTTGCTTAAAAATTGTTAGGTACACGTTTATTATACCAAGAAACTAAAACAAATAGTAATGTTACATAAAATTTCATAAACAAATCGGAATTCAATTGTACAAACTCTTATTGGAAAATCTTACAAATTCACGAAAATCTGCGTTATAACGATAACACAAAAATAAAAATGTTTAGTTTTATTCATTTACACAATTCGTGGAGAACCCAAACGTTGTACTTCTTTGGCATTCCAGGTTTTTTCAGATGAAAGAAACCGGTTTGTGTGAAATATTTAATATATGTTTGCAACGTGTAGTGTCGTGTATCGTGGATCCTTTTTAATTATGTGAATATCTCATCATCATTAATCTTAGTTGGCCTCCTATTTCGCTCCCCATTTCTTAAAATCAAATCTACACTTTTAAATCTGTTAAAGCATTTTTCAATGATTTGTCATCTTCATTGTGAACGCAACAATTTCTTATTGCACGATGCTTTTGTATTTTAAACAAAATAATATTAAATTTTAAAAATTAGTACCAGACAGGAATAAGCATTTTATATTTACATTGTTTTTCTTTTGCAATAATGAAATTCTATTTTCTGAACATGTGATATAGTACCAAACAGAATAGGTTCTTTTAAGACAAATGATGCAGGGTAAAAATCTAGGGAATTACTGATAATGCTAGATTTATTTAGAAGGGAATGACTGTATAAGAAAAGAAGATCCAGTACTCATGCAAATTAGATATTTTTAATTTAAAAATTTTCAAAAGTACAAGTAGTTAAATTTTCATTTTCAGTTTGTAAATTTAAGTAAGTCACGAATGTTTTAAATGTCAAAACTAATCAAGTTTTAAATTACCAAGTCTCTAAATTTCTATATTTTCAAATTTTATTATTAAAAATTTTCCACATTCCTAAATTCCTTGATTTTGATGTTAAAAAATTTCCAAGCTTTCATGTTAGATTTTCGAGTGTAAATTTTTGTATTAATTTAAAAAATTTTTTTAAATATCGCCATTTTTTCTTGGAAAGTGTACTATATTGCTGTATATTTATTCGTTTCCAGAATTGAAATTCTGCAAATCATTTAAGTTTTGTTGTCACATAAGTCGTAATGTTTATGTTATGTTGTCATAATTTTTCTCGTTTAATTGTGAAGAATCAATTCCAGTCACTTGAATGTCTGCTCATCCGAAACTGACAGCTTTGATATTAACCATGACTGTTTTAATTAATGAATCATCGAAAAGTAAATCAACATTCCTACATTTCTTGTTTTAACATCAAGATTGTTTTAATTGAGTTGTTCAGTTCCTTACTATGGAAATAAAGGAAGAAAGGTTATCTCGAAACGACTTTTAAGTTAAAGAACATTTAGTTTTATGACATTCTCTTCATGTATTACTTTCGCCTCATCGCATTTTTATTTTCATTTTAATAAAGATGAGAGCTAAAATCAGATAACTATTCTCCGGTTTCACCAGAAAACTGATGAAGATTTTAAAAGTATGCAGTACTCGGAATAACGTATAATTAAATTAACATAAGTTCGCAGAAGATTGTTCTATTTTTAAAAGTCTATTTTAAACGGACTGTTTACTGCCTGTTTATAATTAAAATACATGTAGTTTTATATTAATGCATAATTTTGGAAAGTTTTAAATTTGATTAATATATGCAATTATCTTCGTCAAAACTTATTGGAATATTCTCGAAATTAATTTAAAATAATAGTTTCTTACGTAAGTAAGCAATAAATAATGAGTTCATAAAATAATTTCATTATAAGTGAAATTTACAAAATAACGACATAGAAAAAGAACTCAATTTCTATCCTTGTTAACAATTGTTAAACATCAGATATTTTAACATTGTTGTACATTAATTGTATTTGATTTATTATTATGAAATTGGATAAACTCTTAAGATAACTTATTGGAAGAGTTGAGTCTGTTATAGTAAAAAAGTTGTTACAATGAAGAAAGTGATAATATTAATTTTTAAACAATCAAGTAAATTCTGTAACGTATAGAAAAATTTATGATTTATTTTTGCAGTTATAAAGACTGTTTGAAAATTTCTCACTTTGCAAGAATGCAGGGTTTCATTCGTCGAACTCTTTCAAATATTTCCACTGAAACAAATGCCTTTATGCCATAAATACCGTTTGAACACATTCCCAAAGTTAATGTTAATCAATAATTATCATTGAGAATTATAGTGCGCATATTCTAACACGAATTTTAGCCATAAATCTATGAATTGTCTTTTCAATAAAGCATTTTCGGACATAAGTTTATATGAACTTTAATTTGACCACAGTAATACGTACCTTTTCGCGCACTCAGTGTACTTTTAATTATTTAAAGTAAACCTCCTTTTTGTCGCATTAAATGAAAGTTATGATTACATGTTCTTTTTAACCACAAAACCTACAGATAAATTATTTCTATTAATTAATATTGTAATTATGGTATCAAATATCACCTACTACTAGCATCAAGCTCAAAAATCTCTAAGATGATAAGAAGTGTGGTGTAAATAAAGAAGAGTAAACCTATCTTTTTGTCACGGACTATACATTTCTTATTATACACGAAATGAAGTGTTAAAATATGATCCTAATAAAAAGCCGATATGTTGATTTTAGAATGAACAATTATTTAAATTTATGACTGGAAAAAAGAAGGAAAGGAAATTAAACATTATTACCGGTAATACAACCAATTTACAACCACTACATCTCAGACTATTATTTGCTGAATACTTCCAGCAATCTGAGAAGCAGCTGAATCGATAGTCATAATAATTATATCGTCAATTACAAGCAGCATCATTAAACCTTTTTTTGTTAAACGAAATACCCTACCGTTTATAGCCGTATAAAATAATGAATTTCTTTTGTTCGCATTCTTTACAGACTATGTTGTTTCATACGCTGTGATTCAAATCACATTAATATCTATTAACTAATATCTCAACGTAATTTAAATATTTCCAATTACTGTTTCGTAAAAAACTTTTGATATATGTCCGTATTATGCGAGAAGTCGAAGAGAAAGAAACGAAGAAAGAAAAACTGGAGAAAAACCGGGCTTCGAAGGCAGTCAATTTCGGTACTCTTGCGTAAACTTCTCTGAATTTCCTTAGGCAAATATTGGTTCTGCTAGCACACAGGGACGTAGAAAGCAGCGATTATTATGGGAGTCCCTAAGGCGCGGAAAATGAGATTTTTCTCCAACAATAAAACGAGCCTCGAGGCGTGGATTTGACAACGAATGTAAAATTAGTTGGAATTGTGTAACGATAAATTACTTTCAAAGAAAGTGAAACGGATACTTTTAATGAGTATCACCGTAATATTCATCAGTTTATACGACTCGTAGAATTTCCTCTTCATATACTCATTTTCTCTAAAGCAAATTAAAGCTTAGGTCCCTAAGTCTCTTACCCCTGTCGTCATTTCTTCTAAGACAGATAACTCTTAACAATTTCTTAGGTTTTTTTGTGTGTCGCCATTATTCAAGCCTATCTAATTTATCCTAGCTCAGGGGTCGGCAGCCTTTCTGAAGTTAAGAGCCATTTTTTCCCCATGCGATAAATTATTTTTTTAAACAGCCAAATATAAGTACATACATCGGTATGTATTAGAAAAAATAATATATCTGTTGTGAAACATGTATTGACTGTGAAATCAAAACATTCTATTTTGCGTAGTAACAGAACATATGTCAACGTATTAAAGAAAACGGAAACAGTTTTTGGTTTTGAGTGTGGCGTCGGTAAGTGTGGAGAGCAAAGTTAGCTGAAGCTAGGTTTACATGCATGCAATCTGCTGCGCAGATGTGTGCGCAGGATTATTATATTTTTTTGGCAATTGCAATATTGCAGTTCATTTTTCAATATGTACTATTAAACACCAGAATGATTCTACTGAGCCGCAGGTTGCCGAGTCCTGTTCTAGATAGTTCTAGTTCTTGGTACTATTTCCATACCTATACAACCGAAATTCCTTTTATTACTATATAATATGAAGTCAATTATAATCTCAACATAATTGAGGTTACCATTTTTATATAAATTATTTTGTACGTATACCATTAAAGATTTTATGTTACGTTTTATTACATACCTGTTAGTCCACCTTCGTATTAAATAGTATAATCCGATACAAATCATATTTATATGAGTCAAAATACTTGCAATACCATTAACAATGATATTAATTAAATACCATTAGCAGCGAATTTTCATAGCAACGCATGTTTCATCAACATGTTACCTAAATTAGAATTCCATGAAAGTTATATCCCGAAATTTCACAGTAACTTATTAAATATTTCCCTGGTCCAAGACTAATTTTCAGCATTCGCAAGGCGTTGTACACGTCCCTGTAGATACACTTGTGAAAGTCTTTCATTATTGAAGGTCAACATAGCGAACATACTTGGACAATAACCCGTAGGCGAATTCCTGAGGACCCAGAGAAGAGAAGGGCCTAGATTACAGACAGGGAGTAGTGTATAGATCTTGGTGACTCCCGTGGGTGAAGGTGGTTCGTTGTCAGTGTGGAGGGAACAGCAATCATCCCTACTTGATGAGTTTTTCTTATTTTCCCGGTGGAGTTTTAAAAATGACTGTGTGGCATGCAAGCCCTTGCTCATCCTGCTCTCTTGGATTTATTTCGCTTAGTTTTCCTAACCCCTATCACTTCGCCCTTGCTGCATACTCGATTCAGAATAATAGATTATTCTCCGATCGATTGCCGTGAATTATGTTCTACCCTATAATTCAAACTTACAACGTTATAGCTTCTTCGATTCAGATACAGTGACATTTTAACCAAACTATTCGAATGAAATGTTCATTTCTTGTTCATGTAAATATATGAGCCGCTTTGAAGTCTCGACTTACACCACTTTAATAAAGATCTTTGTAATATTTTTAATCACTCAAACTTTGAATACCCAAATATTAAGGACATTCAATTATTTTCACTGTACATAGCTTACAGATAAATATAACATAATACGTTTGATCTGTTGTTATCATTATCTTCATATTCTTCAAAAACTTCAAATGGTATAAAATTTCAGAATGTTTTAATCCCGAGATCATCTTTCTATAAATGTACCTTTAAATTGAAAAACCAGTTTTCTCGGTTTTCTAAAACTGTAAAAAATTGAAGTAACTGTTTTTGCAATACTTGTATAACAAGAAGAAGTTTTTTGATCGTACATCCCTGGTAAAGTGTACGATGTATGTCTCCCCGTCTGGTAATCATCGGGCATTGAACGAAAAATTACATTAGTAATAAGCCATTGATATTTCATAGGGTTGGATCTGAAACACGGCCCACACGTATATACTACTCACTCAGGGTTGTACTCCCAAGAGATCACAATCAAGGCGAAAAATAATTTTGATCCTGATCTACGTAGGCAGCGTAGTAATGTTTCGTGGATTTGATTGAGTTTCGTTCCGAGTTACGTAAAGCTTGTATACAGGAAGCATTTCCTTTTTTACTTTTTCATCTATAAATGCGTTGTTTCAAATTTTTTTTAAATTCTTTCATTTACTCATTTGAAGTTTAAAACGTACAAGCACTAATTTAAAGTTAGTTGAAAAGATAGAGTATCATAATAATAATGTAGAATTTTAATAATGGCTTAAAAATTTGAACTTTTTGTTCAATATTGTGAACAATGTTGTTAGATATTTTGTATATTGTAAAAGATCTAATTTGTATTTATTAATCTTAATTATTTTTTAAGTCTAATATGTATAGGGGAGGATTTGAACGAACTAACTATTTCTTAATCTAGAATAGTAAACATTTTCAATACATAGAAATTAAAGTGATTATAAAAAGACGTAATTAATTCTCCCCAAAATGCAAGTTAGTGCACATTTTATAAACTTTGTAATATAAAATGTGAAACCCGAAACCAGTCATTCTGACTGGTGTTAATTAATCGCATTATATTCGGCCGAGAAACTCCGCAAAACTGTGACATCGCACGAAACAAGGAAACCAAAAACTGTGTGGAAAAAACGGAGACGAACAAAAACTCAGATGAAAACAAAGAGAAGAAATTTTCGAAGGTGAGCGTTCCGCGTTGAACGGAAGAAGCAAAGAGAGCAAAAGAAGGTGGATGGTTCCAATGGGTTCTTCCTCTGTTCCCTCTTCAGCGTTTCGTCACACTTCCACACCTCCTTTGTTTTAGCCGCTTCGCTTCGGTTTCGGCTTGGTTTTTCATGCGGCTTTTTGTCCGCGCGTTTCGCCACTTAACTCCAGTAGTGTCACGTCATCGTCGTGGCTGTCCAGTAGCTACTAAGGACTGCGTGTGGAGATATTAAAGGTATGCGGATAAAAGAAGGGTGCATCTCTTCGTATTCATCGTATCTTTCCTCCTTCGTCTTCTTTCTTGATCCTCTATCTCTCATCAGGCTATTCGAATGATCCTAATTCCGCAAAACAATGTTGATCCGTTGGTTTCTGAACAGACGCAGTCCTTTCATTTCGATGCATTAAAACATCACATTGTCTCTTCTGCTCGATGTTTAACATTAAGGAATTTTCTTTTATTAGAAAATGTAATTTTTACTTTAATTCACATTCCGGGAGATAGACCGATAAGATCAAATACTTCATTTGTGAATATTCTTGTTAAAAGACTTCGCTGAGAAATTGGACAGTTGTGTGGCATTTATCTGATACTTGCATTCGATGAAAACTTAAGAACGATGGAGGCTTATACAATAACATAATATAATCAACAAAAGTTAGAAGTATAATACTTGTTAACAGTGTATATAGTCAACAAATTAAAAATAAATCAACGTCTATGGAATATTTTTCTCAAATTTATATTTGCAGGGAGTATAGACACGTATTGTACTACAGAAAAAATATAGGATAAGAAAGTACATTAATAGAGAAATTCTGAATTATTAATACGATTTAGGAGATCCATAGCGCATGAATTACATGGTTCATACTTCACAAGCTTTATCATAATATAAATACACAAACATTTCCAGTTTGCTACTAAATAAAGTGTAAAGAAGCAAAAAGTAATAAAAAAGGAAAAGCATAAAAATTGCAATTTCTATGTTTCGATTTTTATAAATTATTTTATTTTTTTGGTAATAGAATTGTGTTCCGTTTTATAGCAAGAAAAACATGTAAATTGTTTTCAGTTGTGAAACACGTTTTAATAAAATCAAAACTCGGAATTACGAGTGCATATTAAATTACCGAACAGTTAAGTTGAAACGCATTGACTTGATTGAGAAACGGTTTATTCAGGCGTCCGCCTGTCTGTTCGTGGTCATGTCTGACAACGTTGGGTATGGCTGTCTGAATGGACCTTGGAATGTGGCCACTGACACTACTAGTGTATTCCTTTTATACGCAAACACGTATATGTCTAACTGCTCATCCACGTTCTCTATGCGTCTTTTTATTAACAGCCAACCAGATTCATTGACATTGTACATTGATATTAATCATTTTAACTTCCTATCAATAATTGACAAACAAGGTTATGTAAACAAGTATTCTTCAAAATATTCGATATTTTCTAAAAATGAAAAGTAATTGATTCTATTATGGAAAATGTAAGAATATTTTCGTTGAAAATAGTCACTTTTTATTGACGTGCAAGCCCATTTTTTACCGTCAAATTTTGTTAACATATTCTATTTATAAAAGTGGAAAAGAATGTTATGTAGGGTTTCAAACACGTTACTTAAAAATTATGACAAAAATACGAAATGAATTACTTTGTCATCTGATATTATATATAGGGTGTTCAATTTTTCCGTATAACTTTGTTAGCATATTCTATAAATAGAAATAAGAAAAAATGTTTATACGAATATTCTTGAATGAATTATTAAAAGATATGAAAAATAGGTCACT
Source organism: Megachile ligniseca (assembly GCA_945859555.1). NCBI lineage: Eukaryota > Metazoa > Arthropoda > Insecta > Hymenoptera > Megachilidae > Megachile > Megachile ligniseca. The sequence goes on from OX243792.1 coordinate 8,517,420, forward strand.
AGTTGGAACATCGTTGGTAATAAGTATTTATTTTAGTAGGCTCTGTACATACTTTTAGAACACTCAGGGTAAAATTATCTAATATAAAGACCTCTTAAATATCTGTTACAGAATTTTTTTAAATCATAGGAATGCTTTTGTATTTCGTAACTAATCATTATATGTGTGTTAGGTTGTATCCGCGTATTAGCTTTGAAAGCAACATCAGAGTAGTTAATTAGTATTAAATCAGTGTTAGGATAGTGCAAAGGTAGTATTAAAATATTATAAATGTTCATCATAATTTTATACCAATACTATTCAAACTAACATAACACTAATAAAACTGCAAAATCAACTTTAGAAAAGAAAACGTACTCAAATCGCTCTTTTATATGTTACTCATGATAATTAGTAATAGACTTCAATTTCTGGCTCCAGTTAATAGAAAAATTTGCCAACATTAAAATTGTACTTTTAACATTGGTACTAAATTCTATTAAAGATTAGCATCGTAGGAGACAAATTCTGTTTGGCATCTTTCAAATATATGTGAAATTTCTGTCCTTCAGCCCTTGATTTAAGTTAATACTTTTTCTCGCTCAGAGAATACGAAAAGAACAGAAAGTAACAAGTTCACGGCGAACCTACGACGCACTGATTAAAAATTATCACCCAGCAACTACAAAAGGGTCACTTGCCTGCTTCACGCTTACTTTTTTTTCCCGTTCTTCCACTCATTCGCCCTTTCCTGCTTGTATTTACTTTTTCTTTCCTTCCTATATTTTTTTCTCTTTTGCTATCCTGACTTCTCCTTATTTATCTCCGTAGAGTTCTCCGAAAGCTAAATGCGATGTAGTCGAGTTAGCAACGAAACTTAACCAATGAATTAAAAGTTACTTGACACGGTGGTCACATTGACTATTTTAAATATTTAAACGTTTAATAACTCGGAAATTTCAGAAATGTCTAGCTTGCAGTGTTAAATATTTATCTGTTTTCGTGGAAAATTCTAAAACTTAATGTATGGGGTGGGCCATGTAAAACAGGTATATTTATTACACATCGACACATGCTAAATTTATGTATTCAAATTCGTATTTGCGTTACTTTATAGAATATTAACAAATATAAAATGTATCTTCTTATCAAATGGTGCACAAGTGAACGATATAACGCGTGACCATAGAATTCATAGCTATCTAAGTCGCTTAAGACAAAAATTCTAGTTACGCCAATGATTACCATGCGAACAAAAACTTTGATGTACATGTCAAACCATAACATCCGCTCACTCAAAGATGATTACAATGTTATAGTACCGCCTTCACCAATGCTTGTTATAGTCTGTGTTTTAATCCGTGGGCGCATGAACTCGTGTGCTGTATTCAAACAGGATTCCGTAAAGGTTCACCTGAATCATGTTACACTTCCTTGTCTGATTATCCGACCTTCTCAACATTTCTTGATTGCCTTGAACATGATTAAAAGAGGTGTGAACGATTACAGAGAGTCTCGTTATCGGTAATGATGTACTCGTTACAAGTCCTTCAAATCTTTTCACTTTTCTGACGAGTAAAATTAAAGTACTTACTATTTCTTTGACGATAGTTTTTGTTGGAATATTAAGAATTCTTAATTATCTATACTGGCGTGATCAAATTTCTTTGAAAACAAAACGATTTCTTCTATGTTAATTAAAAAAATTGAAATTAACAGTTTCGTAGTCAACAATCGTGTTTATTATGCAAAGAACCAGTAAATTGCACACGATTTTTTAGATAGTTTGAAAACTTGTTATGTTAATGTTTGAGGTTAAATTTTCTTATAATCCTGTTAAAATAAAAATGAAGCGATGCATATTTTCATTTAGTTGCTACCGTCATTATGAACTTAATTTTTTATTTATATTGTGTGCATAAAAAACTCAGTAATAATACTTTGCTTGCTACACAATGCAAAATATAATACTGATCTTGAGTATAACAGTTTGAGCTTTTACAATACAAAACAAAATACTGACTCTGAGCATAACATTTTTATCTGGTAACAGCAGGAGGAATTGTAAACAAATTTAAAATATTAAATAAAGATGTGCAAAGTATTAATAAACCATGTGATCTATGAGATCCACCTTCTACAGATTATGTGATTCATATTGATCTCGAAGATCAAAATGCATGAACCTCTTTATACATAAAGAACCATTACGAAAGATGTCAGTAATTAACAAAAGTACAAGCGAGTTATTACAACGAAGGATTACAGCATGCAAGGATATAAAAGGAAAGCGTATCACGCGAATCGAAATTATGAGTTTGAATTCCACTTTATTGCAATTTCATCTTATACATTACTGTACAAAATTGCAACTAATTTGTTAATGAAAAGTGAGGTCAAATTGATGTTCACGCAGCCCTTTCTAAAGCTTTTGCAATTACTTTGCACTTCGGATGTTATTGTTAATTTGAATTACACTACATCTTGCACAATCATCATTTGATTTAACCCTGATCGATGTTCAAGCGTTCAAGATGAGGCGTAACGTGCTGTTAATCAATAAGAGAGTTGACTACCGCTGCCTCCGTACTGACAGTCCGTTCGATCTTTTCAGATCGATTCTTGCTTTCGGACGTATACACGAATACGCCCATCGGCATTCACGAGCGCCGGTCACGAAAGGGGCCGTGACTCGCGACGTGATTTGCACGTATCGTTGCCCTCACGATAATCTCAATGCCAGTGAACTTTCAATCCCGAAGAAGCTTCAGCCTAACCTACGCTGAATTCTCGCGTCTCAATCGATAGGTCCTTTTTTTTAGTTATATCTTCTAACAAGAGACAAGCGGATACCGGATGGTATCGATTACGATTTTTCTGAAATATCAAACGAGTACTTGATCTTTTTAATTGTGCCCCTTATTAAATTTAACTTCACGGTACTAAACCTAGATTGTTACTATACTGTTCTAATTATTGCAACACTGAAACTACCAAACCGGTCATATGATCGGTTCATGAGTTTCTTATTCTAAATTACGAAAGTTATGATACTTTTTTTTGAAGTCTGTGATGATTTATAACGAGATGAGGATTATTGTGTATATTGGTTTTATCGTTTATTTCCTTATTTTATTTTTAATTTGAAAGTAAGGCATAAGGTAGGTTTAGTGTTAATGGAATAAATATCTGAGTTGTTTTATTCTCAAGCTCTGTTATTTATACATTAAGATACTTAAGGATTTAGGTTTGAATTAACTTAGAAATTTTTGTGAACACTAATAAATTCATAAAATTCATAAATTTATTACTATTGTTTATTAATATCACTGTTAAATGATTGTAACTGATTGTAGATTCTCTATTTTGATAATAATATTAAATAATACTTAAGTTAAATCTCATTCGATTGAAAACCACAAATCGAATTCAGTTCAATCAATACAAATTACTACAAATACAATTAGTAGCAATCAGTGATCGCAACTGTAAATTAAATTAAATTAAACATTAAAAGAGAACGCAAAATAGTTCAACTTTTGAGTGTCCTTAATATTGAACCAGGATGGAATAACAAATTAGGACAGTGAAATAGAAAAATTAAGTATATGTATTCTTGACAACTAGTATCATAACGTGTCACATATTTCGAATTCTATTGTGATAACCCATGCACCAATATGCTGTTAATATACATACATTATAAGGTATGAAATATGAGATATTATATATATTTTTATTATAACTTTGTATTTAAATATTTACGGCTCTATATTTATATTATATTGCTTTTTATTTCTAAACATAGAATACACTGTCTTCATATGGTGATATAAAAATGTACACCCTGTATAATGAATGTATCAATCAAATATTTTTGATAATTTCGTTGATTATGTCGTTTATTTATAATCGACAAAATGCAATATTTTACAATGTATTATTTTCCCCAACATATTTAATTTGTTCTTTTACTTTTGTTAGTACATTTGCAACATATTATTCTCCCTAACATATTTACAACATATTATACTATTTAACATACTTTCAATACAATGCAACGAAGAGTATAATACAATCTTCTAATATTTATTTCAAATTATTAGAATGATTTTCATTTAATTACTAACTACTGTGACCCCGTTTGAAAATTAAGAACAACTAATGTTTGATTTCATGGAACATTAGAAAAAATAGTAGCATAGAAATTTTGGTGGGTACATGTCCTTCTTCTGTAAAGACGTATGAAAATGCATTTATCGCGAACATCTTCCAACAGAAATAGATGTGCAAAGACACTAGGTATAGCTTTCTAATGCAAAACCCGAAATGCAGAACCTTAGGGCGATTTGACAATGCACGAGTTCGCCACCACGCGGTCACACTATAAAAATCTTATCGGTGATCTTCGTGCTTCTCGGGTGGGGTCGCTTGATATTAATGTCTCCTCTCGCGCGGTGGTATCCTTGCATCTTTGCATACCGGGTAGCCCTGAAAATCGTATAATAAGTTTTAGAAACATTTCACCACACGTAATAATACTTAGGTTGGTGAGCTGTTCTACACCGAATTAATCGATATTATTAGAAATGGGTGTATGAAATAATTCTTTACTTTTATTTCTCACTACACGAGGAAGATCTGAACGCTTGAAAATTGACACTGCCTGGTGTAACGAAAAAAACTGGGCTCAAGAAAAAATCTATAAAAATATCGCTGTTCCTTTGGAACTTGGTTATCAAGTATTTATGCTGTGAAACTTTCTCTTATCAAACGTCGATTGGTTTTTGTTAAACATATAATCGAACAATATCAGTTAACTCTAAATATACGGACGTTTGATGACCACTTGTATTTCAATTGAAACTAAATAATAAAAATAACTAAATGATGGATGATACTTAAACTATCTTATACAATAATTCTTTACCTCGATGAAGATTAATATATATCTTGACAAAAGCTTCTTAATAATTTTATAAATGTATATAAACTTTTGTGTTTTCAGTTTCTAAATGTTGAACTTCTTAATTTCTACATTTCTAAATTCCCAAGATTTCACCTTCTCAAGCTTATAAATTTCGAAATTTTCGGATCTTTGAATTGTTAAGTATTCTAATTCCCCAATTGTCAAGTACCCAAAATCACGATTTTCAAATTTTTTAATTTCGAGATCTCCAAATCTTCAAGTTTCCTATCTCAAAGAAGTAAAGTTTCCAACTGTTTAAGTTTCCAAATTTTCAAATATTCAAATTTCTAAATTTTCAAATCTCTAATTTTGAAAGTTACACTGATTCAATGCTGCTTATTTCAAATTTCTGTGCAGTTATTGTTAACAAACCGCAATACACTTTTAACCAATTAACTATGAAATTTAGTTTGAAATTCCTGCACGACATGCGCGATTAGAATCAAACACTGAAGAGTCGAACGCGGGGTAAATGCTGTTATTATGAATTTTACGAAATAAGTAAAGGATTACACTTTTATGTAATAAAGAATGAACGATTCATTGTTGCAAAGATTACTGTCATTAAAAACTTAAAATCTGTCTAAATATAATAATCTCGTAATCACTTTCTTGCAATGAACCAGAAATGACTAAAAATCGTCATAGTTCACATCTCATTTACAGTCTCAAAGAATATATGCACACTAAAGCACACTAAACAATCCAGAAAATACTCGATACACACAATAAAATACACAAAATAATTCGGAAATTATCAAATGCATTGTTGAAAGCATTCAGCTCAGTTTGTGTAAATGTAATACACTTTACATCCAGTATACCAAAGAGAATAATCAAATAATTTTTGTAAAATACATATTAATTGTATTCGTAATATAAAAGGAAATTCACCAACAAATGACATTTTTATTACCATTTATTAAAGTTTCGAATTTTTATAGTAAACAGTAATCATTTATTTCACACGTCAACATCGTAATTACATTTTTGGTTCACGTATGTGAATTCACACACGTCAAATTCAATTAACTGGTTAGGTATAATGAATTTACATGTTGAGAATAACGTGTTTGTTACAAGGAACATTACATTTTAGTATACTGGATGTTACTAATCTGATTGTACAACTGAAATTAAAGAATCTATGTAAAAAAATAAATCAAAAGTAGAAAATTGTTTTTAAGAAAATATTATATAAATATTTTTCAAGTTATGTAAAAAATTTGTTTACAACATAAAAAATAGCAAAATCATCAAATAATTTACTAATTATATAGTTAGAAAATGTCAGAAATAATTTACTAATTATCAGAAAATGTTACTTATAATATATTTATGTGTTCTCTTATCATCGACTAAATTCACTGCATTGTACACTGGTGTCTAAATTTATAATGTTATAAAAAATGACTGATAATTTTAGTGATATTAATAATTAGATTTATTTATTCATTTCTTTATCATTCATTTATCTTTAAATTAAATTAATTTATTGCTTAATTTATAACAAAAAATGAGCAAAAACACAATATGAGTTTCAGGCTTGCTTGCTTAAAAATGCTTTTTCTTGTATACTGATGTTTTCCAGAATACAACAAATAATTATATATGTCGTAACTACAATTTTAAACAGGAATTCTGCATTCCGTGTACACTAGAACAGAATCCATAACAATTATGAAATTTAACAATTTCATATTTTATCACAGTTTGATCATCATAATTTATCATAGTTAAATATACTTATATTATTTCTAAAATTTCAATCACTTCAGTTACTATTCGTTTTTCCCATACCAATAACGACTCGTTATTAAGTTCTCCAACAAATTTAATATTCCGTGGTATTTCATTTAGATTATACCTAACATTGCATGTAGTTTTATTTCAATAAAGAGCAAAACAAATGCAAAACATAAGTCTTCCTAACTAAAAGCCATCGTTACTAATTAATTATTTAAATATTCAAAGCACGTAAAAGTAATGAAATATAAAACGTAATTTTAATTACTCGTCAGATTGATCAACGTGTTAAAACCAAACATTCGATCCTAATGGCAGTAGTAATTATTGCGATAATTAATTAAAAGTACGTACATATATGCTATAGAACGTCGATACGTGAAATAACGAAAGATCACAATAATCTTGAATAACACTCATTATGGTTATAAAATACGCAAGCATGGAAAATGTAGACAAAACAGAACACCCGTTAGAAAATGTAAAACACGAATATATAGAAGAATCGTGCACCAGGTTCCAGCGTCCCCTATCCTTCAGTATAACGTATGAACACCACAAGCTTGAGGTGGTATAGGAGTTTAATTGGTAGTAATATGAATCCGCGTAATATAAACCGCCATTAGTCTCTCGCCAGGAGAGTGAGAGAGCAAACGAGAAGCGTAAGCCAGGTACGGGGAAACGAGAGAGAGGGGTAACAACAGGGATCCAGGTCCGAAACGATGTCTCCACCTTCATAATACCGACGGCTCTTTTTATCACTGTCGCGAAACACGGTGCCCTTTGAACGTTCCGAGCACGAGTGCCCGGGAAGTGAGAGTAACGGAGGACAATTTAGATCGGGCCGATTGCTTTGTTGAGTTGAGAATTAGGTGTCCTTGTGAAGTAAAGAAATGGGATAGAGAAGACTCGTGCAGGCGTTAACAAGCCTCTTAAGCGAGTGTAAATCGGATTTCCAATATATTATTGGAATTTAGTCACCAGCTAAGCAATTTCACCGATCTTTCTACACTTAGGGAGCTAATGATATTTTAGAAAATCATACAAATATGGGGCTAAACTTTTTTTCATTGGGGCACAATTTCTTTTTCACATTTCTTACATAAATAGTATTCGATACAAGGAATCTATTAAGAGAAGTCTTAGGGGTTGGTTCTTCAATCGTTGTTGAGGTAACTTAAGTACAGAAAAATACGAGTAGTATTGGTTAGGCTAAATATTCAGTCGTATTGAGAATGATTCGCAAATCAATTCATATTTTTACGTTTTCTTATCCCCTTAACCTAATTTGCATCAATTGCAAATTACACTCAGTACTATTTAATTTTGTCCCATATCTTCTTTCATTCCTTGACGTTCGATACAACTTATTTTGATTATAAAACACCTGAAATTTCTTTTAAGCATCACAACTGTATCTTGTCTATGTGACAGATATTGTTAAAAACGAATATCTCTGGGAGACTGAATTAATATTTCACGGAAAAGAAGTAAAAACCCTGTTAACTTAACAAAATTAATTATTTTAGATTTTTCTACAGCAGATAACTCACAATAATTACATTTTCTCCCTTTGATAAGAACGTTAATCATATAAACTAATAGTTTAACGGAAAAGAATCGTAATTGCAGCTATAAACGTAACATACATGCTCAGAATGTAGAGTTTAAAATGAAGGATATAAGATACCCTCGGCTATTTCAGCCCTCGTTTTAGAAAGAGACACGCATATCAAAGTTCGTTGTCCTCCTACGGTGGTAAATCCCATGATTCTTAGAAGATAAATACTCAGGCAGAAAAGAATTTCGAAACGCTTCCCCGAGGAAATCGTTTCCACTATCCCCCAGAGTTCTTCCTGTCACCCTCCTTCTTCCGTGCTACCCCCGCGCATTTTCTTTAATGTATTCACAAATCTTCGTTTCAGCGCGACATTATCATTCTTCAGGCAGTCCTGAGCGTCGTTCCAGGAACGGCGATATGTCTGTGCATGCGTGTGCGATAGCGCGAGGGTGCTTCTTTCTTCCAGCCCTGGGGGAAGGGTGGAATTCATTTCGCGATCCAACGCCCTCGTCTCCAGTCAGGAGCGCCGTTCGATTGCTTCGATTATCCTTATCTTATTGCTTGAAGCTCGACGCCCAACTCCCTTCCAGCTACGAACTAACCTCCATCAACCACTCTGACCCGACAGACTTCTTCCTTTTCTTCGATCCTCGATTCTCTATTCTCGATTCGGGACATCGACGAGCGACTTTATCGGTCGCGACTTCGCGTCGCGATGCCTCACCGTTCTCCACTCGCTCACGGTGGATATCTTACGGAAATCCTTGCAGGGGACAAGTTTGTTTCTTTGATTCTACTAAAACTAGAAGTTGAAACTGTTCGTAACTCTGACATATGTATGTCCATATATCTCGGTCGGTACAGACACCTAGCGGAAGATCGAACAGATCGAGAAAATAATTCAATAGCGAAGCTAACTTTTATAAAAGGTGTTTACACTCTTTATTTTGTAACTTTATGGATTTCTCCATCGTTCTTAAAACTTTATAAATATTTGGCATAAAATTAAGTTCTTTCTCATTTTTTAACTAATAATTATTCTACTATAATTATATTATATGAATATTATATAATTATACTAGATTAATTTAAATCTTTAGAGGACGCGCAGATTTTTCTTGACCTTTATATTTTTGAACTGGGACTTCTATGTATGTGTTATGCTATCAGAAGAGACTTCTCTAACCATAAGAATGGGCGGAAGATTATATTGCATTTATGTATAGTATTTTAAGCGAACTGCATATATTTATTCAAATGTATGCCTTTTGTATTACATGTATTTTAAATATTTTACGTAAACGATAGATAACTGAATATATTCTACATACTTCGTATAATTTAGGTAATCTTTGCAATAGTTTATATACCATGAATTACCAGTTTAAATTCAGTAATATTTTGAGAAATATAAATATCATTCTATTATATATATTACGATGTTATCTTGCAATATAATACGAAACTATATTTAAAGAAAAAGATTTAGATTTATATTTTATTTGTGAAAACAGGCCCTTAATACATACTTACTACGTTATAAATAACTGAACAGTGACGTAATAAATAATTTCAGAATAGTTTTAACGTGTTATGTTAAATAAACCTGCACATTGCATGAAGTATTTATAACACAAATAATCCTACTTTCCTTTTCGAAACGACCATACTTAAACCGAGACAGGAGTGAATTGTCTGCGAAATATACGAACCAGTGCTTTTATTAAATCAAAATGAAATTTCCACGTTCATAGACTTCATTTCTCGTAAAGAAAGGTTCAAATTTACTTATAATCGAATTACGAACTGCGATATCCCGGGCGCAAGACATTTCAGTGCTAAAAAAGAGAATATCTGTCGTAAGACAGGAAAGAAAAGAGATCTGGGGGTTGAAATCGCCTCGTCATTCTAGAATATGAGATTTTCTGCAACGCTACCAAGAGGGTTGAAAACACAGACGAGAAGGTTAGGAATTCAGAGGTGGGTGTAACGGCTCGCACGAGAGAAAGTCTTGCATACGCTGGCTAGAGGGTGTAAAAAGAATATGACATGGCTTTCACAAATAAATTTACATGTCTGAGAGGATAGGATTGACCAGAGGAATTTATTTAAAAATTCAACATCTCCTTGCACTTAAAAGATTCATTTTAATTTCATGTAAGGAAAATATTCTAGTGCACAAACTAATCACGGTAATTAACAATTTGTTGAAGTAATGATGCCTTGACCCCGCACGACATGTACTATATGCATTGGCATCTATAAATTGACAGTCTACATCGTTCCGCGCTCACGTGAAAACCATGCATAAATTACGCATTTATACAATTAATTATTATATTGAATAAAGTCTTTTCTGTTTCTTTCAACTAACTCCTACCGTGAATGCGTGTGTGTAAATTCCACCTAGCCATTCTTAACCCTCCGGTTATATCACAATTGAATGAGAACTTTATTAATAGTAACATGACTGCTTATTTCATACGTTTAACATTTATATCACACGAAAATATTATTGTAAATACTCTGAGATTTAACATTTTCAAACTGGTTTCATAATGACTCAAGCAAATATTTTTGATAAAGTTATAATTAGTTAATGTTATATAGTTTTATAAATAGTAAAGCTATTTTAAGCTATTTTAAATAGTAAAGCTATTTTAACTTCTTTAAATAATAGAGAATGGAACTTAATCTCATTTCTTAATAATTTTGTTTAAATATTGAAATTAAATACTGTATTCTTCACGAAATATATTCCGATTGATTAAATGAATTTATTATAAATAAAACATTTTTAGTCCATAAAATATTACCATCTCCATCTTTTTTTTTAAATGATGAAAATAATTAAATTAATGCATATTTAATAGTTGGGACAGAAATAACTAGTCATGTCATGAATTTCATTACTGATAAAAATTTAAAAATTCCAAATTACCAAAATTTCGTAGTCTCAATGTTCTGAAATTCTTTATTTCCAATATTTCAATTTTCCAAAATTGCAAACTTGCAATATTTCAGTCTCAAAGCTTGAAAGTTCTAAAGTTCAAAAATGTTTAAATTCCAGAATTTCAAAATTATAACATTCAAAAATTCAGAAATTCCAAAACACCGAAGTCCCAATGTTAAAAATTTCAAATTATCAAAGCCCCAAAATTCTGAAGTTCCAGTTTCACTTCCGTAAATTGTACTTATTTCAAACTACCTGTGAATCCCACATTCTGGAAATCTTTAATCTCAGTAACTGATCTTCCGAAAATCGTTCATATAATTATAAATGTTCCATACCTTCGAGAATGTTAAGCATCAGTGTTACAAAGTGAATACATTCAGCTGTATTATATGAATAATTTTTTCATAAATCTATTTTTGATCATTCCGTAAAATACATCGCAATAAACATTAGTTTGCAAATTTGTAAAATGTACACGTACATGACATATGTTTCATTTTCACACCCTCTACAAACAAAGGTGTCTAGGGACATTATTGGATTCTGGGCATTCACAGAGTTATTAAAATTCGAGGAGATCCGCGAACGATGGATGGGGACACGCGGTTAGAAACGAAAGGACTTTCCGTTGGAAAGAGGGGTGATACGTCTGTCGAAGAATATTAAAGTCGCAATATCCCCTGTCGTCCTCCCTAAAAAGAATGACAGCTTCTTTGTAAACTTTATTCACCCACTTTTCTTGCGCGGTTTGTTAACCACGGAAGGAATATTGCTATTTCCATAAGGTTTTTAGCATGATAAGTTATAAGGGGAGAAATGAATAGAAAAAAAATCGATATGGGACATTCATTAAGATTTATTAACGTTTATTGATCGGTTGAATGAAAATATAGTCTCGAAGTAACTATTATAAACTGGAAGTTATATAAAGTCTATTGAAAAGTTCTGAACGATGATGTTATTGCTTGAGATTTTCGTCTCGAAAGATGAGTCATTCTACAAAAATGGAATCTACACATTACCATCACGTTGGAAAAACATCATTAGTAAGGATACAATTTATATTGTTCAATAAATATTAATATGTATTAATCTGTATTGAAAATGTATTATTTTTTTTCAAAAATGTACATAATTTTTCGGTAGATCTAATATTTACTTTTTAAGTGAATTGAATGATTTTGGAAAGTGTTTACTTATGCAGTACATATAATAATTTGTTTATAAAATATATAAAAGCTTACTCTTATATAAAATATTAGGTCGTCCGGAAAGTTCGTGCGGTTTTTGAGGGACAATTGAAGTGCAACTAATTTTAACATTGATAGATATTTATTTCAATATATATATATACATATATGTGTCATACTGTTCCACAACGTGTCTCCACCTTTCCATCTTCTAATCCTTGTTTGGATTATTAAAGTTCTACAGTTTCAAACTTTCTTGGTTCCAATTTTCCAAATTCCTAAATTTCAAAATTTCAAAATTCTTTTTCATTATTTCTAGATTTCCTTTCAATCCCTTCAAATACATATATTTCCAAATCATTATGTCATCAAATTTCTAAACTACCAAATCCCTAGATTGCTACTAGTTTCCCAAGTTCCAAAGTTTCGAGATACTATATTGCCAAATCCCTAAATTTCCATATTCATAAATCAGTGAATTAATTACTCAATTTCCATGTTGCTACATCTCCAAATCTCTGTATTTCTAAATCCTTAAATTTCTAAATTTCCTTATTTGCAAATCCTCAAACTCCAAAGACTTCAAACAGTTACATTTCCAAATCCCTAAGTCTCCAAATTTCTATTAATTTTAATTACTCTAAGGGTATTCAAATCCCTAGATTTCCAAATTCCACGATTCAGATAGACTTACGTTCTCAAATGTCTATCTCGTTAAATTCCTATACCTCCAAATTCCTAGGTCTCCAAATCTCTACATTCACAAAGTCCACAAATTACATGCTAAATTCCTAGATTATCACATCCGTAAATCCCCAAATTCCTAAATTTCCATATCTGAAAACCTCCAAACGAGGTCTTTAAGTCGTTAAATCTCCAAATTTTCAAACGCACTAAAATCCTTCAAAATTACCTACTGGAAAACCTGTTCACACTTAACTGCCATACTTTTCCTAGTATATACTCTTGACTGTGCACTAAAAGTTATTATTTTGTTCATAAGAAAATAGCTCTATATTTTTCATTAATATACTAACAAATCAAACTATAAAAAGTATATAATATCAATTTTTCTGAAAACTATCGCAGTATAGCAATCAGTTTATTAGGTGTTCCCACGCGATGTTTATCGATTAGATGGGATTCTATTATAAAATCAAAATGATCAATCATTAGAGTCAATAGCGAACGGGGAAAGTGGTATTCTCATCGATATGGCAAACACAAAAGGCGGTTCACAGTTTCCAGGAGGGTCCGGTAAAGGTCGTAGAAGTCTCCGAGAGCAAATTTAGGGGGAGGCAAAATGGTGGTAGGTCATCCCCAAACTCGGTTAGTGGTACCTATCGTAAACAGTATAATCGTTCATCGATCATCTTTCAACAATAAACTTAATACACTTTTGCGTGAAGCTTCTTAGAAAAACGAACGCGTTGAACATGATCTTGTGTCGCATACACAATTTCATCGAAGCATGACAGTACTATAAAGTGTATCAGCGGAAGAAATTTGACGAACATAAAGAATACTTCTATTGTAAATTGCATTGTTCATTGTCCATTTATTTAATGAATACACTTTGTCTAATTTTTCGATAATACAGTCGGTTATTTTTTTAAATTATATTTGTAAATTCTTGAAATCAGGGGATTAGGATTAGATGTTCTATAAATTTTTCCCAATTTTTTCTAATCGTTAATAATTATATTCAGTAAATAAATTAAGGCATTTCTTACTTGTAGTATTGTGTTATATATATATTTTGTATAATATTTACTGTGAATAAAACTTCAGAAACATCTTATGAAATTCGAACGAAGGTTAATCGTTTTATAGCATATTTATCGTGTAAAGAGTACTTAAAATTAAAGAAAGAGAAATATATTTTTCTACATCAATAAATGGAATATGAAATCAATACACGCGTCAGGAAGTTGGCCAACGCGCAAATGAAACAAGTATCAAAGATGGAGATGTATGAACATGGTTCCCTGTGCACGGAGTAAAACGGACAGCGAAAAAAGAGGCTAACTTTACAGTTACGTTTGATTTTTGGTTTGCATTGCTGTTTGCCGGCCCGGAAGAAAAGCCTTTAGAGACTTTTTCCACGTGGGAAAGCCGTTCGAATATTCTGCGTCCTGCAGTTGGAAGGGTGGATCTATTCAATCCACTCTTTCATTTCCGTGATTACTGTTTTAAATAATTGCATCTCTGTACCGACATCCCGTCACCACCGTTTCCTCTTCTCGATTCGTTTGTGCAAAATATTTGAAATCGACCACGCCTCTTCCATTTCCTATTCACCCTCTGTGAAGCCGTTTCGATGTTTTTCATCGGATCGCCAGATAGCCTCTGTAAATCGCGATTTTTAATTAAATACCGCTAACGTACGTATCGGCGGAAGGAACATGTTGGCATCCGGTCGCGTTGCGTGACACGTTGCCAAACATGATTCTATAAAATTGGCTATTGGTTTGGCGTATTTACGCAAATCTGGAAAAAAGTCATTTGCAGAATTAAAATATAAGTTCTTGCATCGGGTCTTCCTGAAGAACTCATTGATTTGAAAGTGGCCCTTTAAACGAAGTTATGACGTTCAAAAATTCAATTAAAGTTAAGTTAAAATAATATTTGGGAGCATTAACAAATTAAGACGGATTGTATTAAGTGTTGTATTAATTTTGTAAATTACTATGAGAAGAAAGATAGGTACAGCTTGGTAGACTTATTCTTAAGGAAAATGGTGGTGTAGAAAATGCCCTATTACTCTAAACTGTGAACATTTGTCGACGAAATTAAATGAATTTTCAAATTTACAAACTTTTAAAGTACCAAATGTTTAATTTTAAAGATTATAAATTTTTAGGTTTTTAAAGTTGCAATTGAAGAATTTTTAAACTTTCAAGTTTTCAAATTTAGGATTTAGGAATTTAGGAATTTAGGAATTTAGGAATTTAGGAATTTAGGAATTTAGAAATTTAGGAATTTAGGAATTTAGGAATTTAGGAATTCACAAATTTAGAAAATTCAGAAATTCAGAAATTCAGAAATTTAGAAATTTAGAAATTTAGAAATTCAGAAATTCAGAAATTTAGAAATTTAAAATTTTGAAACGTAATTTCTCAATTACAGAAACAATATTATAACAAAAAACAATTTAGTATTCCTAGTGTATGTTCCATTTTGCAGCACATTCTTTCTGAGCAATATAATTATTGATTGTTAATAAAGCAACACGAATGAAGATATAGTTATATGCAGTTTCTTTGAAAAATCAATCATTAGTTTGAATAATTAAGTGAGAAAGCGAATATACAGGGTGTGCCAGTTTTTACCGTCGAATTTTATCAATATATTTCATACGAGGAAATAAAAAAAATGTTATATTAACATAGAGTTTGAAACATTTTATTATAACGAAAGTACAAAATTACTTCGGTCTGCAGTTTTCAATGCCACATATAGTGTATTGCAATTTTTGGATGTGAAAGTTTTCTAGCATGTTTCATAAATAATAATGATAAACAAGTTGTATAAACATAAACTCTTAAATGTTTTATTGAAAGATTACGAGAAATATACGAAATAATAATACACAATTTTCTCTTTCAATATTACATACGGGTAATTTTCGACTTTCATATTTTTTTTAATTTTCAAAAATGCATTCAAGAGTCTACGTTTATGTAAACATTCTTCTTATTTTTATTTATAGAATATGCTAGTGATATTATAAGAACAAAATCGGAACTCTATGTGATATTCAATAAAAGTACAGTCCATTGTCATTCCGTATTTTTCTTATAACTTTTTAACACGTCGACTACCACGTTAAGAAGCAGTTGAACATTTTGTCAAGTACTATTTTTATTTCTGGAAACTATTACCAAGTATTTTCACAATATTTACTATGTCTACAATTCATACTTTCAAGTAGTTGATACGATTAAAAATAAAGTAGCATGATAAACATATAAGAGATGAAACAGAAATTAATTTGTACGATTATTCTTCATCACGACATACATACATACGTTAACATTTCAACAAGAGCATCTTAATCATTTTTGTGATCTAAAATAAGGAATCTAAAACGTGTTTCGTAAATTTAATGTCAACACTATATCTTGAAAATTTAACCCCTTTGTATGTTCTGCATATATGATACAAATCTAGCTTCATTAATTTGATGTGAAATCAATCAAATTAGTAAGAACCCTTCATTGAAAAATTCTACACGAAATTGGTGTAAATTAAAACATTGAATAATGTGATTATGTATCTTGATCGTCACAGGAAAATGATTTTATTAAGGTACAGCAGTTTTATTTTATAGCGACTTACATAAAAAAGATATAATATATTTTTATATCATTTCATTCATTTTATATCATATCATTTTCATTCCACTTTATCTAGCAATCAACATATTTGACTTACATCACAGTTATATCAAATGTACATGTAACTGTACATGTAAATGTACATGCAACAGTACATGTTTTCGGTAAATGAACGCAAAAATCTCAAGATTTAACTACTTGATTCCGACAATGTTGTTAGTTCTTATATTATCCGAAACACAGTTATAAAAATTTAAAATCGAAAAAATCCGTGTCCTGTTTAGATCATATAACAAAGACTTGTATAATCGATTTATAGTGTTCGTTCAGTACACTAATAAGACATAAGCATGAACACGCAATACTGTATGCGCTAGGAGATAAGCGCTACAAATCGGAAATTGTTGATAATCATTCATGATTGAGGCTGTCAAACCTAATAAAAATGTCTACCTATTCGGAGGATGGTTTAATAGGTGTACGTTCGGATATTTTGCATATTCTAGGTACCATATCATTATTGTAATACGGGATATGTAATATGCACCCCACTATTACGAACTTCATTTCTACAGGTAGATCAGATGCGCACTAAATACGTTTTCATTGAGTTCCTTACAATTTCTCTTAACTAGTATATGAATCAGTATCATAATACAATATACAGTATTCAAAATATAATATAAAGTTTCCAACCAGTATGTAGTATATAATATTCGATTTTTTCCCTCGTTCTTTGCAAAATATTAAGCGATTAAAATGATCAACACTCTATAATACCTTTGACCCGTCACATCTTACGCATATAACGTATTTACTGGAGAGTGTGATGTTATTAAATGCCTCATTGTTCTCTAAGAACAGACACGCATTTTAAAGCCGTTCGCGAATGGCCTAGAATATAGATCAGGACGCGGTTTTAAACTGTATTGGACTTATATTGAAATATCTAGTTGAAGGAGAGCAAGAAACGGAAAAGCCCGTTTAGCGTCTGCAAAAATGAATCCTTCCGCGATTCTTGTATAGCAAGGGTGCCGTCAAACGGCCAGCAAGAACACGATATTACGAGCTAGTAGCGAGAAAGTAAAGAAGGATGAGGGCGGTTCGTCGTGGTGTGGTGGTGGCTGTCGTGGTTTGTGCGAATCGGCCTCTGCGATTCGAAATTGCTCTGGAGAAGCGGCGGCAAGAGACAACGAGAGGGACTACGAAAAACAAGAGAATAAGGAAAGGAGAAGAGGAGAGGAGTGAGAAAAGTACGAAAGGAGAGCGAAGGAAAGAAGACAAGAAAGGAGATAGAGGCACAGGGAGAAAAAGAGAGAAAGGAAAAGGAGAACTCGAGTGCTAAGTCCAATGCAAGAGAGTGGCCAAGCTAAGCCCAGGCAGAAAGAAAGGTTTTATCTGTTCGCAGTTATTTATCGCTTTCCGTTGTAGCGCTGGCGTCGGGGCACGACCAATCAGAAGTCAGTATCCCCGGGTACCAGTCCGCGCCATCCGCATACATTATTGTGCGGAGCCTCGGCCATTGTCTTTCCACCGTTGTAAATCACATTTTATTCCCTCGCTTACGGTTTCGTTTTATTTATTTGTCGGAGAAACGTATCGCTACCGTACTCGTAGCCAAAGGGCGCGCCCGCGCGCGCCGCTCGCTCTCGCTTCGCACACACGCACGCACACATACGTACACACTCGATACGGGCACAAACACCGTCGCAAAACACCACGAGGAAGACACACGCGTGCCCGATAGAAACACACGCTTCTTCGAGAAATCCGTGTAAGCGGAACACAACCGCGAACGAGGGTATGTCGTGGCTGTTAGGCTCGCTTCTCTTCTCTCTACCGCAGAACGTGTCAGAGGGGTTGGGGGTAGCAATGAAAGACTCCGATTTTTATTAAGCACCCAGACAGACCAACCAACCGGCCGACCGACCGACGTTTTCGTCCCCGTTGTCGTCTCCAACGACTGTTTAACTAAATTCCATCGCGAGATCACCCTGCTGTTTCGTGATCTCCCTAGACCCCTACTCGCTTTTTTCTTACCTCTTGCTCCTCCATTGCAACCCGTTCGCCTCGTTCTTTTGCCCATGCTTTCTTTCGAATCTTTTTCTCTTCTGTACTACCGAAGAATAAAAATGAAAGGATGTCCCGAATGATTTACGGAAATGACGTTGATAAAATGTCTTTCGAACTTGTTTTTGAATTGCGGAACTTGAAACTTCAAGAATGTAGTCGCTGCTCTGATAAGGTTATGTGAGACACAATCGGTGTAAACAAATATTGATTTTTAATAATAATAACATGACTGGTAGAAACAATTTCGTCTAGGACTTTCTAATTCAAATAAGGTAAAGTTTCTAATTATTGATATTTTATTGCAAACTCACACTTTATAATGCACTTTTTTAAAATATGTACTACAATTTCTAAACTGAACGATTTCAAATAATTTCTAAGCTGAACGATTTCAAATAATTTAAGTTATTTTAAATTTATATAAAAATGTAAAAAGCATGGGTAACTGCCATATGTATTAATTCAGTTATTAACATGTAGCTTTATTTCATAAAATTGATTTGACAAATTGATATATCTTGCACGTTATTAATTTTTATATTTTCTGTTCGAATTAATTATTTAATAAAATCTATGTTGAAATATGTTTTGTACTTTCTTCTGTATATTGTAAATGAAAATGTGAAGAAAGTACACACATAATATACTTGAGATTATTTAATGAAAACAAAATGTATCAATTATCAGTTAATATGTATGAGTTAATACTGCTCTGGATAACATTGATGCACGTGTAAAATATATTCCTGTAATTTTTAATATTTATTTTATATTTCTACATCTTGGTGATATTTTGAACAGTCTATTTTTATATCAGATCCTTACTTTCAGTAAGGTACTTTAAGAAAGTCGTTTTACCTATTTTATATATATTTTCATTTTGCCTACAATTTTTAGTAAAAAGGAGTATTCTTCATAAAAAAATTTTACAATATTTCACCACGATTTGTTTTCTTAATATAATTTCGAACCATTAAAAATGAAAGTAAAGAATCCAATTTCTGACGAAAATGAATACACTGTTTCGATATGTCCCAGTGAAGACGTACCAAGCTACCCTATAAGAAGTCATGATTTAGAAACATCTGATCATAATGTGGAGCATTTAAATAAAAAAGCAGGACATAATTACTTTTTCTTCAAATACGATTTATTATAATAAAAAGTCAAACTAATACAGGACAAAGTTTTATATAGTGTCTTTCGATAGATTCAGAAATCAACATAAATATTTATCTTTCTCCATAAGAACTAAAATATTCGAATCGCAGCTGTTAACATCAGTATACAGTTTACTCGCCACAAGATGAGTTCTACCAAAATACTAAAGAAAAATTCCGCTGCGATTGTTTAAAGTGTAAACCGTCTTGCATTATACGCGTTTTGGTTATAAAATGACAATTGATTACAAAAATCACATATACCAGCTAAGTTGAAAAACAAGGCAAGTTCTATACATTTTTGGAGTACATCTCATGGTGGGCGCACAGTATATAGACGCATGTGTCATCGTAATAAATAGTTAAATAATAAATTTCATATGCACATTATTAATTTTCGATTAAAACTATGTTGCACAGCAAGTAACTTTTATCTGTTAGGAATGAAAGAATTAATAACGTTATGCAGCTCAGTAATTACTTCGATATTTAGCATTTAATAGTTATAGGTGTCTTAATGTTCAAGTCGCCAAAGTTTTCTCCTCCAACGAACAAAAAGTAATAACTTAACAAAATTGTTCATATTAGCAACAGAGTGTTAGTTTCGAGATACAAGAGAGAGAGTCTGGCCCGCTCTGTACTTTCTTCGAATCCATTCAAAAATTACATTGTTAATTGCAGTATAATTAATTAGTCACAATGCAATGTATTGTAATTAATCACAGTTACAATGCAATGCAATGTAATTAATTAACATTTAATTCTAGTTGAATTAATAACGTTGATTACAGTGTAATATAAAAGCTAAGTTGAAAAAATTTTGTAAATCCCACTTCTTTCAAAATTATATCGTGTGTGAAAACAAAAATACCAAATTTCCATCACGACCAAATAAAACACCAAATGCTTGTGATAGTTTCAGCGGTGCAAGTAGACCATGCAGGCCAGGTTCTCTCCCAACCTCAGTCGCGTTCTGGCCATCAACAGGTCAGTAAAAATGATAAATATTATTCAAATTTCTACGTGGAATATAATAGAGCTGTGTTTAAAGACATCGTTACTCGTGTTTGTGTAAATGCATATTAGTGTGGTGTTTACACATTATGATTCGCATTACGAAAACCGTTGATAGTGTCAGTATGCGTAATAGCGAGCGTGATAGCGTAGATAATGATATGCAAATTATATGTCACGTATTCGTACATGTTTCAATGATATGTAGATATTATCGTCTGTGTATCAATATGAGCGCTTGATCGTATCAAATGCAAGTAACCTTTGTTTTTTAATCTTAAACAGGTGTAGGTATTTTTTGGGCATACTATTCAAAAAAATAATTTTGATGTGTATAGATGATTTTTCTAGTATAATTAGGACATTCTTCACGATACAATTTTAATACGTCTTTGAATTGCTTGTAAAAATAAAAATTGAAATTAGTTATCTGTGAAAATCATTTTTGTGATATAAAAATATATCAAATATGCTTTCACTTATTTGTTTATGCTGGTAAATAAAAATCATTATGCTTCTCAATTGAAAAAATGATTTCGTTAAAGATTTTCTTGTTGGAATTTCGATACAATAATTTATGAGCTTTAATTAATTTGCTATTATTTGAGCTATAAAAGAATCACCGTATTAAAAGAAATTCTAGTTTCTTGAGTGTATAAATAATTTACTAACAATGTACCTATTGAATATTTCCAAAAACGTGTTTTGTTTTTTGTAAATGTTATCATAAATAATACATGTAGCTAGAGTGTGTTTAAAAATTTAAATGTTATGCATAACATGTTAAATTTAATACGATTTGCGATCTTGTCGTATACCTGTTCTTGATATACTTGATAAGTGCGACAGAAAACCTTAGGGAGCAATTATTTACTTAATCGTCCGTAAAAGAGAAAGTTGGAGAACACGTAGAGCTAGTTCCAATATGTTACATATCGTATTTCCATGGTATTATATCTTCCTGTATAATAATTATTACCTTGCAATTATCAGATAATAATTAATAGTAAAATACAAGTAAAAAGCATTAAATTCATAAAAAGACTTGTTTCAGAGTAAGTTTATTATGATAATTTAAAATGAGAAATGTAATTATAATATTGAAAACTAAAAATATAACTGAGCAATATTTAGAATAGCGAAGTAATTAAATGGCTAGGAAAGCTTTTCGTAGAAAGTTTCGCTTTGATGGCAGTTACTTTTTCGATTAAGGTTCTTTAAGAAACATAAGAATTTTATGTTCTTTCTTTTTTTAATACAAATTATTAAGAAAATTATTAGTCGATTCATAGCTGTTATCAGGGAAGACAATTTAATGTAGCATAGTGATGAGCATACGAAGTGCGCGCAGAGTACACGAGCACCATTATAATTATCTCAATGATCTCAAATCTTTCAGTACAGAAATTTCTAAAATTGGTAATTTGATAGCACGGTAATTTTGTAATTTGATAATTTAGTAATTTGGCAATTTGATAATTTGATAATTTAGTAATTTCGTAACGTGCTCGATTAGAACACTGAAAATTTAAAAATTCAATAGTTATCGAAAATATTTATAACATGATTTGTAGTTATTAACCCTTATCGGTCGCTAGTTTTTTATACGTGATTGTAACTGGTTTCGGTAAATATGCGAAAAATCTTCAGTATTATAAGAATAATATTTTTGTTTTGAAAGTATATTGCAAATATATGAGTTCTAAATAATTATTTATAAGTTTTTAATGTATGATATTTTTTGAAACAATCTCCAACATGAATGGTTTTCTGTTGCACGTTTCACAGAAGTGTAGTGTTGCTTTTCTTCCTCCAAGCAACTTACAATTAGAACATACTAAGCAATCCTTATGTTTTCCTTTAGCATCAAGTTGCAAGATATGTAGATTTCCATCTAATCTATCCTCATTGTCTGTTGTTAATGGTGTCCATATCGTGCAGTTTCACCTTCTCGAAAATTAGAATTTCGACGGGTTGTATCATTGTCAGCCCCCACGTGACGTGCGACCGCAGCGCCAAAGTAGTGTTGTCACGTGAGAGATGACTTACGACGGATGGGGGTTAATAATTATATTGCATCTATTGTCTGTTAAATAATGAACTCTTGCATCGTAACTATGAAGCGTGTCAGAGATGATGTTCTTACTAAAATAAGAGTGGTATTTTAAAGATGATGAAAGTGGCAAATTATGTATTTGGGGTTAACAAAATACAGTCCATTATTCGTGATTACTCTATATATTTATATTGTCGCGCAATTAACGCGTAAATGAAGTATTGAAGCGATTATGCACATAATTTAGACAATGTGTGTTAAATATGGTTTTCAAATCTATTAGTGTCACTGCTAGACTGCTTTCGTAATGTTTTTAATAATGAAAATACATATTTACCGGTTTATTATTTAACCGAAAAGTTTCATTCAATATACGCATTTTACATTTTTTCAAATTGAAATTATGATAAAATTATGTAATTGACATGAATTTTTGTTGTTGTATTGTAAAATGAGGTAGAAGTACGCAGGTAATGGGGGACAAAAATATACACGCATAGTTCTATATTTTATATACGTAACATTTAACGCCTTCCATTCTGTGTCATTACATATGATTAAATAATTATTCGTTGTTATTTATCTTCCTAATTATTTTATTCTTTCACTATAGATTTTCTTGT
Source organism: Megachile ligniseca (assembly GCA_945859555.1). Lineage (NCBI taxonomy): Eukaryota > Metazoa > Arthropoda > Insecta > Hymenoptera > Megachilidae > Megachile > Megachile ligniseca. The sequence continues at coordinate 8,541,087 of OX243792.1, forward strand.
TAAATTTTCCAAATGCTTGAAAACTTTTCTTTCTCTTAACCATTTTCTTAACTAACGTAATTTTCTTAACTGCTTAATATTTAAATCGTTAAATAAACGTTTTTGTTTTCAAAGTTGTAATGAATATCTCTATTATTGAAGTGAAAATACGTACCCATGTAATTTTTTCCGGTTCCAAGGAGTAAAACACATCTCGCAAAAAATTATAGTTTCATTTAAATGATGAACTGATTTCAGTCTATGTTGAATTTATTATAAGGGTGTGCACAGAATGTTACAATAAATTTCCAAGAATCTGAGTAACACCAATTTGCTAGAAAAAAGCATGAAATCGATACTCCGCAGGTTTGCCATGTGTATTCTATGTTGAAAGGGTTACAAGGAGCAAAAAATCAATCGCACATAAAAAATACAGTGGCAGATTCTTTTTATGGAAAGAAAAATAGATTTCTGACACCACATAATTTCTGAAAAAAATGCACATACAATTAGAGTTTAGTGGGCTTTTTAATCGCAGGCACACTGGTGCAGTTATTTTAAAAAAATCATTTTAAGCAGAAGTTGGACATAAGTTGTTTTAAAGAAATTATTACTGCACTTCCCTATTACTGCAAATTAAATCATTTTGATTCCGAGAGTATCAGGAAATATCATTATATTATGACATATGCTGAAATAATAAAAAACGATTGAACATGCTTATCATTGAAGAAGATCTACAGGAATGAAAATAAGTACTCAATTAACAAATTTCTAGGGTTGCTTGAAGTTTCTGGGACGACTTAACTTTTTTGAGGTTAGACTCGTGAGATACCCTAAAGCTGTATAGATTTTGGTGTAAATCTGACAACAAGAACCTGTCGTCATCGAATCGATAAAAAACCATGTTTTGGTATCGCGTTCGATAATTTTTTTTACATAGAATCATTTAGAAACACGTTAAAAGATTTAAAATTCACTGTTGACGACACTTCGTCGTCATTGACGTCAGTCGTCGTGAAATCAATAACAATCGTGTTTGGTATCGTCTTCGATAGTTTCAGATACGTTTAATTGTCTGGAACGACTTCAAAATCCCTACATTTCATCCTTGTTCTACTTATATGTTTACAGTAGGTACTCTAAATTTTAAATTCGTGACGTTTGAATTTGAGGACCTGGTCTATAGACCTACTAGTCTAAATAGTACTGCACTAGTTACTTATTATTTAATTGTGATGTATTGTAAGTGACTATAATTGTAAATGTAACTAATGTGATGTTAAAATTTGTTTAGCGTAGTAGGATTGCAATTATGAACGCTTATTATGTAACGGGTTTATTTGTGTTCCGATTCTATGATGACCACTCGACGAAATCTGATCGGCAGCAGGAATCCACATGGATCAGTAGACCCAGTAATTAATAGTATTAAAACTATTAATACTTTTTTATAGTACTCTTCTAGTATTAGTTACTAACAAGGGACATCAGCACTTTCCTCCGTAAAAAGTAAGAAAATATATGTAATAATCACTGCTAAAAAATTCCAAAAACACGTATTCCCTATCTTGATTCATATTTTACGTATACAAATCTGCATAAAAATCGAATTGCATTTAGCATACAAAATTAAATAAAAAATCCAATTGTTTAATATATTATTTAAATAAATAATTTCTACCGAAATTTTCGTAATCGACTAAATTCCTTACACAAAAATACACAATTTTAAAAAGAAGTACCCTTCTGCACCCTCTAGTTTCCGAGATATTTAAGAAAATGTGTATTCAACCCCCAACTTTGAAGGCTATTTTCATCCCCTTAACACGAGTGTCAGAAGATATGAAAAAGTACGTGTCAAATAATTTTTGAAAAGCTACCACATATGTAAATTTCATTAAAATCCGCGTGTAACACCTTGGCGATGTCCCTTGTAAGTAATAGAGAAATATTAATAAAATGGAACAGATGAATAGTTTTTGCTTCAAGTATCAGATTTACTAGGAGCAACAATGTGATAGAAATAAAGAAATTATTAAGGGTATAAGAATAAACTTAACGTCAGATATATCAGACATTACCTCGACCCTTAACACGATCCAAAAACCGTCAAACTCTGCCCGTTATCATGTAGATGCGTAATCTTTCGCATTATACCAAATAATGCAGGCATTGAACCCTGAGAATAGTATGAATACTTATTAAAGTCATGTCAGCATTCACTTTGTTCAGCCTATTATGAAACCTTTGGTCACGATCGACAAGAATACTTCGATACAAAGAAACTGTTTACAAAGAACGCCTGAATCATCAACGGCGTTAGTATTGTTACAATAATTAACTGCTACGTAATAAATCGAAATTTCTGGACAACTACATTTTCTTTTGCTACGTGAAATAATTTTCAATATTCCATTAACTGGAAACTGAATTTAATTATAAAATGTTATATAATGATATAAATATTATATTTATTATTCGAGTGAGAAGTTCCGAAGTTACTAAATTTTCAAATTTAGATATTCGGATATTTATAAATTTCAAACTTGGAAATTTTAGAAACTAGAAATTTGAAGATTTTGGTTTTTTGAAATTTCAGAAGGTACAAATTTAGAGAGTTGGGCTTTTATAAATTTGAAAATTTGGGAATTTGTAAATTTATAAATTCAGAAATTCAGAAATTCAGAAATTCAGAAATTCAGAAATTCAGAAATTCAGAAATTCAGAAATTCAGAAATTCAGAAATTCAGAAATTCAGAAATTCAGAAATTCAGAAATTCAGAAATTCAGAAATTCAGAAATTCAGAAATTCAGAAATTCAGAAATTCAGAAATTCAGAAATTCAGAAATTCAGAAATTCGGAAAATTGGTACTCTAGTACCAATTTTAATATCTCCGTAATTACTATACATATGTATATCATTTATAACAATGTTTCAATGAAATGTCTTAACATTGATGCAAAAGACGATGCAAGTAAATGATACAAGCGATTATTTTATTGTACTAAGGAGATGAATTACCTAATCGATATCTAAATGCGAAGCTTTAGTATGTATGCAGCAGTAATGCTCCATAGTTCAACTGCTCAATGATTCATAGCTATACTTACGACGAAAATCGATTTCTCTTACAGATTATACCCTAACATTAAAATAATACTTTCTTAAATACAGTTCGACTGAAGATTCTCCTACAAATACAATAATTTTTTCATCACATATTCTATAAAATGCATTATTTTTCTGCGTTACAACAATAATTTGTAAATTTGGCAGTCCATACAAGTTTATTTGCTGTTTACTGCATTTACTACATCTCTTTTATTTACCTTATTCTTACAATAAGGTTACGATAACACTACAATAATACTAAGATAGTACAGCTACAAATTTTGGAATGACATAAAACGATATCGATCTCGTTAATAAATATCGTATAAAACATTGTAAAAGCGGAAAGGTATCCAATTATTGTCTAGTTATGGTACTCGATTGAGCTAGAATTGCAGAACTAAGTCGCCGATAGACAGCATGTGGGAGAATCTGTTGATCAGAGAGAAAGAAATCGTAGTGTCAAGAAAGTAGAAAGTCCAATAATAAGATCTCCCACTTTGAACTTGAAGAGAATGATTGAAACGGGGCGTAACCTGTGAAGTAGAGAAATAAGAGGAACAGAACAAAGGTAACAGAGGTTGAAATAAAGGCCTGATTAAATGTGGAAAATCAGTTTTTCTGAAAAATCAAACACACCAGTCCCTGGCTGCACGATCATATTGTCGTATCGATTAAACAGCGTGTCACGTTCGAGAAAAAAACGAAACAGAGGGTGAGAACGATGTTTCAATCGAAACGCTTCCATCTTTCTTTATTCCCCGCTTTTCGGTCTTTTTGTAATCATTCCTGGAGTTATCTCGTGACTACCACCACCATGTCGGCTGGGAACGATAACGGCGTGCAATGAAATGTCACAGCTAGGCACGCCAACTCGTGTTCCTAATCAAAATCCTTTAAATGGAAATGACAGCAGTTGTTTGGTAAAAATAACTTTTCTATTCTCCTTTTCGAGTAAGCGTGTAGTTATTAATGAAATAAATAATATTTCATCTAGTATCTCCTTAGTTTGAACGAATATTTCTAATGTTAGTAAGTATTGAAATATAAAGCTGTTTATCAGAAGCAGTTATAAAAATTTTTGTAAATGGCCAACTAGGAATCTTTAATGTAAATTTTAACACGTTCCATGTCATTGTTTAAGTAAAATATTGCTCTTCGGAAGTCATACATCAAATTTTTATAATTTAATGTAATGTTATATTTGGACACCTATTGCCAAAAAGTATTATCCAGTATTACATATATGTTTGGTTAGACTCTGGTAGCTCTTAGGATGTTATACATATGAAGTTGCGTAGCAAAGATGGACATCAGATAAAACAGTGAATTATACATCATGCTAGATTATATGAATATTATATAAAATTATATAAAGAATAATATTCAGTTACATATTAGAGCTAATTGTTTCAAGGCCATTCATTATTTACAAACTAAAACTGTGGAGAAATGGTTTATTTTTATTTCAGTACATAATACAGTGAATTATGTTTGTTAGTTATTGTTGTTAATGGAAACAATTAAACATTTCATATTATAATAAATTTTCTAAATAGTAGTAATAAATCTCTTTCATATTGTCAATCTATGTATACTTTTGTGTCTGGATACACGAACATTGTGTTGGCTAAATTGACAAAACGGAATTGAATTTATCTTTCATTAAAAAAATTTGAAAATATGAAACAAAGTGAAGATATTGAAATACATATGTAGAAATTTTTAAACACGGTTTGAAAACGAATTTTTCGAAAACGAAATTTTTCAACATGATTTGAAAATTTTAAATAATATGGTTAAAAACAACAACGTATACAAAGGCGTAAAGAATTGTAGTGACATTTGCAACAAACACACTGCATATAATATTTTATTATTTAAAATGGCGTTTATTGAATGTTCAGAAATTTAGTATCATTACAATAAAATCTAATGTATACATATAACTAAATGTTTTGCCTCATACTGTTCACAAGATATCACAAATACAGGTGGCAGTTGAATAAAATCTGTACTCAGTTAACATCAACAACAATCGCTCAACCAAAACATTTTACATTTCTTTAAATAAAAATCATCAACTCCGAAATATAGATGCTATTTACAAACAGTACCATCGTAGATTATATCACTTCAGTAAATAATATATGACTTTTTTGATAATATCGATGTGAAAAATATAATGTGCACACTCATTTTCAAAACATATTTGCATAAGCAGCACTTCACAAATATTCATACTTGTCATAATTAAAACTGAAATTTCACATTCCAAAATCTTTATATCTAAAAATAGTTATTTTTAAAACAAATGATTACAGCTAAATTTTTTTATATCGATAGCTATCGTTCACGTTGCGAATTTCCTTAACGCACTTGTATACCAAGGTACATTTGTCAGGGTCAATAACCGTGTCCTTGCCTTGTACAAGGTCGGGGGTTATCCCTGACCCTGCCGTTGTCGTTGTCACGTGCCATTCCCTTTGAAAAACTCTATAATAATCGTTCGTGACATAAAGCTATTTTTTTCGACACTTGCTATCACAAGCACCTGCGACAATTGCCCCTCATGACGTAACAGTATACAGAGGAACTACGTATAATCAGGATACATTTACAAAAATCACTATGATCAGTACTTATCCGTACGTTATATTTCCGATAATAAAAGGTATCTGCAGGAAATAGGGAGAAGTAATTCACCACTGTGTAATTCAGTAAACGGACAGCGGAGGATTAATAGGAATGATATATCTTTAAAAGAGACGGAATCAGCTTGTCATAATACAGCGTTGTATTTCATATAAATTTATTATCATTACTATTTTAATATTTCAATAATTTATATTTTTAATAACATTTCAGTTTTTAACATAATTTCAAACATAATTATATGTATAATTATTTTATAAGTAGTTTCTCACTTAACTCATTGTTACTAATATAATAAATTTATATGACTTATAGAATAACGATAAATAGCAATTAATGCTTTCCAAATTTATAAAATTTAAATGTAGATCATAGTAGTTATTTCTTATAAAGTTGCTGAAATTATCAAATACAAAGAATATGTGTTATGTAATCAATTGCTTTTAGCCTTCATTTTTGGTTTCTGTAAAGGGTTTCATTTTTCAAATAAGTTGAAAATAAAATTCGATATCGTCACTATGAGAAGTATGATTCGATGATACGCAGAGAGAGATATGATGAAACTTCCCCTCCTATCATTTTACGACCCTTTCTTAGGAATACATAGTCTATCATCGACCCAACTTTATCAGTACTGTAGTTCTCCCTTGTTTCACCTGGTCATTACATCCAACAGGCTTAAATTTGTCATATATGTATAATGTCATGTCATGCATGACATCAAGTAAAGGAACAATGATTTGCATTTTTTATCTTTTCTCGTTTCAATAGAAATTTTTTTATTCCCATTTGCATTACATATTACGATACATTACATTTATTATCTAAACCTTTGTATAGTATAGAGCCATTAAATGATATATAATTATAATATTTAGGTACATAATAAATCTAAATGTTTGATTAACATTAGAACTATCAAGCAGTCAAACTAGTTTTTGCAGAAAACATGCTCCTACAAAAGTAAAATTATATTTCGAAAGAACTTGTATTTTTCATTTGCTAATGATAAATAGATGATATGATTCTGCCAGTTATTCGAAAATTGTTTACACAATAGATCCCTAATGAGATCTTATGATGGGCGGTAGCGAAATAATCTATTTTTGTGCTCGGTATAAGATACGGTTAAATAACGAAAAAATAATTCTTTTCATAAACTATGGTGTAGATATAAAAGTTAATTAGGATACACTGTATAGACCATAATGCTGGCTGGATCATAACTGTATTAACGTATCTCAATGTAATTTATTCCAAGCTTCCACCCTTGGCTACTTCGCTACTTATCTGAAAGCTCGCCGCTAACAAAAGAGAAAATCATACTTCTAAATTAAGATTTATGCACGTTTATTAAGATATGAATACTAAAAATTCGAAGCTCTAATAGCAAAGTAATGTTCCACTAATACTCTTTCTTCTTTACTTCATTCTTTAAGTTTACTGTTCTCAATTAGGTATAGTTATGTACCATTCAATGGTGGTTAATATTAGTATGCTATACAGGGTGTGGCAATAACTATTAGCACCTTAAAAATCTTCGAATTATAAGGGCCAGAGAAAAATTAGTGTAACCAAAATTGTACGGTACGAACGGGTCTTTATTATAGTGATAATCTTTGTTCAAGTGGAGGCGTTTCGGAGATATGGTCATCTCTGTTTTTTAAATGGAACGGTATGTTACTTACATTCTGATAGAAAATTTCAAGGTGAATACAACAATCTATTGGGAAGGTCATTCATGGTCTGCTTAAGCCAATTGTGATGGAAAATAATTTACTTTTAGGAAATGGTCAAGCACCGTTGATTTACTTATCTAACAGTAATACACGACTACATACGTTCAGCATACGAACGGTCTCCATCTCTTACAATTTGACGACATTCCCCATAAACAAACACTATATCTACTTTTTCCGCTATTGAATAACGCATTTCAGAAACTTGACATTCACATCGCTCAGCAGAGATTCTCATAAACGACTAATCATAGTATGTACAGATAAAGAGTACAGCATTCAATGTTTATACCTATTCAACAAGCCATAACAAGAGATTACGAGACAGAGATGAATATCAACAACCAGAGACGGCAAGGAAGTGTTCGACCATTTCCTGAAATTAAATTATTTTCCATCACAATTGGCTTAACCCAGACCATGAATGACCTTCCCAGTAGATAATTGTATTCACCTTGAAATACTCTATCAGAATGTAGGTAAACAAACATACCGTTCCATTAAAAAAAAAACCGTGATGACCTTCATATTTCCGGAGCACCTCCACTAGGACAAAATATAATAGACTCCTTCGTACTGTACAAAATACATAAATATTAAATTTAAGTAATGATACATTACTGCGCATTTATAAATGGAATACATGCACATTTCGAAAACATGGAAACCAAATATCGTTTATAAATTATACACGTTTAAATATTAAAACTCAAACAATTTGATCTTTATATGAATAATGTTTTATACTTATTTGTTAAAAATGTAGAAGTAAAAGTTTTTACGAGTTTTGCTGCTTTTACATTTAAGACTGCATAAAAAAAAAAATAGAACACGAACAACATGTGTTGTAACTAAGTGGCGACAAAAATTATATTTATTGTTTGTACAATTATACAACTATTATTATTGTTGTTATTTGTATGTACAACTTGTATCTTTTAACTAACTATTCCTTGCAAACCAATTTTTGCGGTATAAATTTCACTTAGTGGCAAAACCTTGAAAAGTATTTGAAAATTAATATTTTTAATTTTAATTACTCTCTGTTAAATTATTCACTTAACGTACCATAAAATCGTCAAGCTGCCCGATTTTATGAATTCGACTATGAAATTAATTAACGTAATTAATATAAACTACCAAATACGAAGTTCTTTGTTGCGTAGAAATTGCGGACATGTTCCCTGAATATTTCCCTAGAGATATAGGCATTAATTGCCAGGATGTAACGGGTGTACCGAAAGGAAAAGAAGTTCGATGAGGGCTGTAGAAAGAAATGGCCGCCACGGAGTCATAAATGTGAGTTATGTTAGCTGTTAGATAGTTGAATCTCTGTATTCTGTGGTATGCTTTTGGTCCGTTAATATCTTCATTACTAAATCATACCCGCCCTCGGTGGTGTTCGCGTTTCCTTGGACAGAAGCTTAGATAGACGATCACATGGATGGGAATTTCTACCCTAAGTAAGACCATTTTCATCCTCGGCACATCTGTTCTTTATACGATTAGCTATTTCCATTGGCGGAAAATCGTATTCTCTTCTCGTAGAAATTTTCGAGCAATCTCGTAGTACCTAATCATCAGCTAACATGAAATAGTTAACAATACGGATGTCTGATGTGCAGCTATTTTTAAATTAAAAATAAAGTATTGTACAACGATAATGACTGAGTTACACATGTTAACAGAAATAAGAATTGTTTGTTAATGAAAAGATGTTACTTAACAAAGTGCAATGATTAATATTAAGAGACGCGTGAAGGCACGTGGCAACCGGTCACGATACAACAAATACTCAATAAACAAAAGAATACATATTGCAATATTGCTATCACTTATTGTAGCCTAGAGGAATTCAAATACCAACAGATAAATATGTAAGGGAAACATAATTTAATTTCTATAATTTAAAGAATTTGAAAATTGTGGAATTAGCGAATTCGGAGACTTGTGGGTTAAGGAATTTGAGGCTTTGAGAAATTAAGAAACTGAGAATTTGAGAAATTGAGAAATTTAGATATTTAGAAACATGGAAATTTCATATTTGTACTTTTATTTAAAAAGATGGACTATTATTCTTTCGAAAAATACAGTTGTATTTATTTTGATCTACACCTTTCATTATTATCAGTATAAAAGAAAAAGTAGAAATTAAAAGAATTTAAAAACTAAACATTAGAACAATTGAAAAATTAAAAGCAGCCTTACTTTTTTCAAGGAATAGTACATGAAACCAAATTACATATGTTATGTAAGTTTTAATCCGTTGCATTTGAAAAGTGACTCACATTTATCATTCGAGTTAATACGAATTCAAATAGATATTTTTTAACTAAATTTATAGTGTTGAATGTTGAAATGTATGTGTGATTTATAAACACGATGAAACAGACAATAATGGCAATTAATAGTAAAAAAACAACATTGAAAAAATTTATCGAGCTTTGCAACTGAAAGATTTTGTTATGTGTCAACAATAGAAGTACATTACTTTATTTCTCTCGTTTACTTCCTAATTACAAGGAAACCACTAGCTGCTTATTCCACGAACAGTTTTCATTACAGAAAGAGAGTATAATTCCGTTATTTGCTTAGTGATTTTCCAATCAGACAGTATTGTGATAAAGTCTAAATGATACGTGCATTGCGAACGAACAAGAGGAAAGTGACGAAACATTCGAATGAAAACCATTCTTTCCATTTATCTCGTTCAATGTATTCCAGTTATTGTTCGAAAGCACACTTTCTACGAGAAATTAAACCAACGACCTTAAATTGAACCGTTCATATGTACGAATGGGTTGTAACGCTTGACATTCGCGGTAATTCACGTCAGCGCATGTTTACCATATTGCCGCATCGCATACAAATGGCTCCAATTCGTACGACTATTACCTCTGCGTAAAATAAAAACAGGCTTATATGAAGAAGAAAAAGATAAAAATCAAACTAGGAAAAAGAGAGATAAATGAAATTCAGTTTTAAAATTTGTTGACTGGTGATTTTTTAGTTTATTGTAACGTTTTTAATGTAACACTATTCTTTTGCACAATACGTGTGTTGAAAACTATTTTTGTAATTATTACAACAGTGAAGTTAGGAAAATTCTATCAATTTTAAAAAGTAATTAAACTGTGAATGTTTATGCAGAATTAAATACGAGGGGAAATCAAAAGGAAAGGGACATTTGAGAAAAGGGGCATTTATTCTAATGATAGAAATGTGAAACATACCTTATTTTTCTACATAACCTCCCTGGACTTCAATGCACTTCTCCCATCATTTCACAAGTTTTTTGATTCCGCCGGAAAAAAAGTTTTTCGGTTGCAACTGCAACCAATTAAATCCCTTTACTTTTTGACTTCCCCTCGTATATTTATACAATATTTCCGCTTTCTACGTGATTTGAACCATTATGTAAATTCACATATTTCGCATATTCTATATTTTTATTTTACAATTCACTTTGATTTCTTATATACCATAAGATTTTATATATTTTTAGCAAGTTTTAGCATTATGTAATGTATATGTTGTAGGGGAATTATGAAAATAGGGATTTCATCAAATCTCTAAGGTGTATGAGCAATTCACGGAAGATGTTAAAATAACAACTCTGTGGGGTGATTTTCTTGAAGAAAGTAAGTGATTTGATCAAATTCAGTCAGAGTTTGATTTTTTTATATACATATTTGAACTCATTTTTCTACGGTACTTGAAAAAAAATCAAACTCTGACCAAATTCGATCAAATCACTTTCTTCAGGGAAATCACCCCACAGAGTTATTATTTTAACATCGTCCATGAATTGATCGTATACCGTAGGGATTTCATCAAACCCCTATTTTTATCATCTCCGTAGGAAAAAGAATAAATTATGTTGCAAATCATAATGTTATTTAAACGTAGATATATAATAGGTAATTATTACATAACATTATTATATAACATTTGTTTGTTATTAGAAGGAAGTTAATAAATTACATAATAAATGTGATATCTTATGTGCATAGAGTAGTTAATATGCACGGTAAATGTAACTAAACAGGACTGCTAGAATAAGATTTATCTTATTTATTACATTTGATATATGTAGAATTAGGGTAAACTACAACTATTGACATCTTAATTTAACATCCTATTTCAAATGATCAGATTTCTTGATTTAAATCGTATTTCACATCAAAAGACAGTAAAATTGATTTATAGAAAGAGTAGAATGAAATAGAGCAGTTATTTCAATTAAAGAACTTTAACCGTGGAAGGTATTATAAAAATAATAAAATAATAGTAAAGTACAATGAATGGTACACTTGGTAATATGATTGAAACTGTACACATCAATAATTCATAAAAAATAATGTTTCAATAATTTGACAAAGTGTGATACCTTTAATTAGTGCAAAAAACGTAAATAATTGCATTTTCATTAATTTTGTCACTTGAAAATCATTAATTAAACATTTTACTTGATATGTATACCGAGTAAAACAACATACATACATAAATACATTATTCTATAAATTATTATATTTACAAATAAATTTTTACTAAAATTAGAGATGTCAATGATTAGTGCAGTGCCAAGATTAGTATAGTTTACCATATTGATTTTAGCAAAATAAAGTTGTACTCCATAAAATAGAGTACATAAGCAGTAAAAAGTAAAAAAAAGTAAAAAATAGATAATTCTCAAAAAGATTTCTTTTATAATTTGTCCCGTATTATTAGCTGTGTATATATTTCCTTGGACGACTGGAAAATCTGTGAAGATTTCATTGATAATATACTTAACACTGTTCCCTGCCGACAAGTAAAGCAGGTCTTGAAATCGAGACGACGAACGGTCCAAGGCAATTAATTAATGGTGGTTCAACCGTTTCATTTGGGGTGTAAATGAGTTGGATCCCAACTTAGCCGAGAGCACTCTGTACAAAACGTCTCCTGTTGCAACCTGTTGCTCTCTAACGTGGCTGTATAGCAACGGAAGAAGCAGAGCAGAAGGATGGGGTAGGATGATGGCTGTGGTGACTGATGGGGGTGGCAGTGATGCTGCGAGCTGGCAATTAAGCCATCAACCCTTAATGAATAAACTCTGTTCACGGACACCGACCCACGACAACCCCTTAGCTAACTAACCCCGAGTTATTTGCATGCCTGTTGATGAGGGTGAGCCGCTTGGATTTACCAGGATAATTACAGTCACTTTATGGTCAGATGCTTAAAGGATTAAAGCGGACGAATACTTAAAGCCAATTGGTCGGGATAGAAATACCATGAATTATACCGATTACAAATGAACCGCTAATAAAATTCTTTCTCCGTTTATTATTTATATCTTATAGATAATTACGTATATAATTAAAAATATTAATAGGCTATTTTTTGTGACGGGTGATTTTGTACAAGAAAAGGGTTTAGAAAGTAAGTGGTCAAGTTGTAAAAATCAAAAGAATGAACGACGATGCAAGCGCCAAATTAATTACGTTTATATTAAAATTAAATGAAAATTGGTGTTTAAGAAGTTTAACTGTGCCACAAGGACAATTTTTTATTTTTAATTATCGATTATAAAATATGAAATTATTAATATAATTTTAGCACTGGTGAAAGTTTATCTAAAATATAGAATAAAATATATTTGCAGAACGACAATATTTTGTTTATGATATTGCCAACATTCTTCAGTTAAACATTTAAAGTACCAATATCATAATTTTTTTAATAATTATTTAAGGACAGTTGTAATACATGTCATTGAATTTCATTTATTATCCATAAGTTGGATTATTTATATATTATCTATAAGTATGATTTTTCATGAGAAAATTTCATTTCCATTCAAAAGATTGAAGATGAGCTTGTAATTTTGGAAACTATAAATGTAACAACAAATCGAGAAAGTTTTGTGCAAGCTATGCAAATTTCTGCACTTTTGTCCGAGTTATTTTGAAAATTATGTAGTGACTCCAGTTATATTACTTCGAATAGTTCGAGTTAATATATTTCCTAAACTGATAGCCTTTTGATATGAATAACTTTATAACATTTTTTATACAAAACTATGAAAAAGATCGACTGAAACAATAAAACCAATCATTTTATTAAAAAAAGAAGTTTTACCTTCATTATGTTCTCTACATGTTCACTTATAGAAAAACTAGTTCTGTCAAACTATATCCTCGAAATATTTAACTTTTGTTATTTGTAATTAATACGTTTGTTTCGTTGTTTCAACTCTGATAGATATAACTGATAAAATTTCCTTTCAATTATTCGAATATAATTCATGGTATCAATTACAGATTTAACGGTAATCAACTCGTTAATTCTTATAATCATGTTAACTCCTTGAAATCAGGAATTAAGCGTTTTGTAAATTAATTAAAAAAAATTTATTCGTTTATGGTGTGAGAAATAAGATTAACGTTTCGAATAATTTATTCATGTACATAAGCACCCAAGGTGTATTTACAGAGGGGGACATCGGTACAATAAAACCATTTCCTGTTGAGGTTAAAAAGCATTTAATTAGTGCAGGTTAACACAGTTGCCTCTTGTCCTGCTCAATTTCACACGCTAACATTTATGTACCCCTTAAGGGCGCGAAACGAACGATTCTGTCTTGGGGCGTGAAAAACACGATGAGATAGTTCAGCTCTTTGACCACATGGGTTGGTTTTATCTTCGATGAAGATCTCGGAACATAGCTTGACTTTCTTCCTTCGAGGGTTCTTAAAGGAAGGGAAAGAATGCGGTAAAAGTCACCTCGATGTTTATAAACATGATAAATTTCATGTATCACTTTTTTTTTTAAATCAAACTATCAACTATTTTGTCTCATGCTTTTGTGCAGTTTTATTTCCCACATTTACCATGGTAAAAATTCATTTTCTAATTTCTATATTCCATAATTTTTATATTTCTCAAATCTCTACTCACATTTTCAATATTTCTATTTCTATATTTTTAGATTTTCAACTTTCTGTACTTGTATATTTATTTATTTTCAGAGCTCATATTTCCGAATCTGTACATATCAAAGTTTCTATATTTCCAAATTTCCATATTCTCAAATATCCATATTGCCCCTTTTCTACATTCCACTTCCTATATTTTCAAATCCGCATAGTTTGCAGTCTGTCAGCTTCAAATGTATGTACGTCCAATTGCCTATATTTTCAAAATTTGATTTTCACAAATTTCTTTATTCGAATATTTTTATTATCTCTACTTTCTATACTAATAAATATATACACTTTCAAATTCCTGTATTTTCTAAATTTCTATATTTCTTAATTATTATATTCCTAAATTTCTCTATTCATAAATGTTTATATTTCCGAATTTCTGCTATGTATATTATTTAGCTCAATAGAAAATATTAATATTAGTACTGTAATCACTTTAGTTGATACGGATATTAAGACTAATTGATAACTGATAAATTTCTAATATACAGTCCCTGGCCATCGAATTACCACTATAAATTTTCACCATTTTACACGTTTTCCGTAAAATTAAAAAGCCTGTTCGAATTGTAATGATATAATTTATTAGCTACTAACATAGTACACTACTACTGTACATAACATTATTAACACATGTTAATATCTTGTATTTCCACCCTTTGCTTTGGTGACAGCTTGTATCCGCCATGCTCCGTATACATTAATCATATACTTTATATCTTCATTATTTTCCCAAATATCTGTAATTCTTTTCAACTCATTGTCAGATAATGTGGTTGGAGAGTTGTAAACTAGTCTTTTGAGTAGGCAGACATTTTCTATGGCATTCAAATTTCACCTGACGCACTATCGATACTCCTAACGTAACGCATGGCCCTTAATCGTTCATCACCCACACACTTTATTATCACGATAGCAACAAATTGCTATGTATATATCGTTATCAACGTATTTAGTAATAATTTTGCATGATCTAAGACAATTTCCATATATGATATAATGTTATAGATATAAAAATGAAATTTTCGTACGTGGTCCTAATTCGATGACCAGGCACTGTAATCTCAACAAAACAGAAACGAGTATATTAATGACAACCTCATTTTTTTTTTTTATAATAGGACAAGTTATTGAAAGTATAAAATCGCAATGGCTTGACGAAGACGTGAAAGAGTATTGCACAGTTAATAATTATATCAATAATCATAATATTAAAAGAAATACATATAAACAAAGTCACATATTCTGGATGGGTCTCAATTTTTATATTTGCTTTCTTCCAACTCTGTCATGTTGCAAACTGATAATTGATACAGTAGGATCAATATAAGCTCAAAATATTACTATTATTAATACTAAACGGTGTTAAAAACAAAATGTGTGTACTCATATGAATTTATTAGACAAGTTGTGTGGATTTCTTAATATTCTCCCGAAGTTTCGTTTATTCAAATATATTAATTTATTACACAACAACTCTATTTCCCCTTTCGCAATTACTATTCTGTCACATCATAAATACATTTTGCGCTATTCAACAAACCATTTAATACAATAGAAAGTGTTACAAAGCAGCAATACAAAATATTAATACAATACAGAGTACAATACTGTTATTTTAGACATTCTTTTATTGCAGAATTTCGACTTTTTCTTGAAAACTATTTGAAAAAATGGATACTCGATTATATAGAATATTATAAACGAATTCCAATTTATTTTTCAACAACAGTTCTTTAATAACAAGTTCAAAATAAAATTAAATAAAAAATTCTCTTATGTTAGATGCTTCCATTAAACTCTTTACATTTATGAACTGCTACATACTAAGTGCAAAGATTATTAATTAAGTGCCTCATTTTCTGGTAAGCTGTAAATATTTATTATTAGAATGCTACTTGAAATTATTAATTAATAATTGATATTTTGAAACGGTATTCTAATAACAAATATTTATCATTTACATATACATATACGTCTATTTAATATTAAAATATGTTAAAATATATTATATTTAAAATTCATAACATTGAATGGTATTTTATAAAATAATATTTATATTTAAAATTAATATTATGAATTTCGAATAATAAACAAAATTGAAGTAAATAGATATTTAAAATTGAAAATTTGATAGAATATTTTGAAGTTGAAATGTATCGAATTAAAGTGATACGAAATCGATATATAGTCGAGTTTCATTGGAACGAGCGTGGATGTTGTACGATGTTGGTATATCGCGTGTTGAGACGCACTTTGTCCCCCTAATTCCTTATACCTTATCCACTCCTTAGCGTGGAAACGCTAATTCGTTGATTATCCTAATGACTGTCAGGAAAGCAGCTGGAAAGAAGGAAACCACGTACCGTGAACCCTCTTGCTTGATTTATTCCGAGTAGCGCCTTTGAACTCGCTAACAACGTTTACATATTCCGTGGACTTCTCATTTCGATCTTCCCGGCGTTTCTTCTTTGCCGATACGATTACGGTATCCTCATTTTTCTGATTCTCATTCGGTATTTCCAATTAAACAGCCATTAAAGCAACATCGTGTAATCGACCTGCCGAGCAACGCTCTACTCTACACTTTACCCTAGAAATCTTCATTTCTCATTACGGCTTCAAGCTATCTAATAGTTACATGTCCGAGCCTTGATCACGATAGGGCTTCTTAATCTTTCAAGACAAATCTGACGTCCTAGTTTCTTACCATACGTCTTCTACGCTTTATTGTTCTGTGGTACGTCAAGAATTTCAGAACAGTCAATTATTTTTAATTTCGATTTACGTACGTTATTTACGATTGTTCTTTAAAATGCCTCAAGCTGAATAAATTAATTTAATGTCTACTATTATCATACTTTTGTTTACCTGCTGATATTAATTATTCTCTAAGATTTTTCTGATTAAACACGATTTACTGTGGAATATATTTACCGATTTAATTTATGGTAATTTTAATTTACACGGTTTTATTAACGTAAATCGGAGAATAGATGTAATTGAATCAGTTATAATTTATACAGATGTTACAATTAGATTAACATAACTCTTAAACTCGATTCTGATTGCTGAGGACACGGTAGACATGTACGAATTTAAATTATACGGGCACTAGTCGATAAGGTTTCTTATTATCCACTAGAAAACAGAAATGCCCTACTTTACACTCGCTGTATAGCGCCGGCTTAATTACTGTAACCATGTGTCAATGCCGTATGACGGCAATCAATCAATTGATAAACATGTTTATTTATACCTTAGTTCACAGTTTACAAATTAAGAAATTAATAAGTATGAAACAATCTAATAACGTATTACTATTTATTCAACTACAGTATAAAAACATTTTAATTACAGTCCTTCTAATTATAACATAACTTATTTATTGTATTGTAGAGTATATCAAGAATCAATAACATTGTTAAACTAATTAAAGACTGTTGCATACTTTTAAAAAGAAATCCCTTAAGTATAAAAATTTGGCCACCCATTATAATCTAAAGGAAGTTAGAGAAGTCTTACGTAGAACTACCAAAATGAAAAGATTATTTGAACTATTTTTTATTCGAAACACAAAAATCATCGAACTTTTGGAGCATCTCGACGTCTCAATTGTGACTCATTATTAAACGTTAGATGTATTTAATTGCGACTGAATAAAATTTTTAATGACGTTCACAAAAACCTCTTACTTTACGCGAATATCATTGATGAAAGTTCTGGTATCGGTTACCTGTTTAACAAGTTTCGCGAAGACTTCTTTATTAGCACATAAATTGCAACGCATCTCGTCGATCACAAATGATAAACCAACCAACAGGAATCTTGAAGTATCCTTAATTGAAGATCGTTTTCTTATTCCAATTTAACTGTAAATTACGGAGAGTAACTTTAGCAGGACTAAAGTTTTGCGATATCCTCCTTTGTAACTGTAATAAGGGAGTGATAATAAATAACTGGTAGTCTTCGATATTAAAATCTTTCTTTCCGGCGAGCTTCAAGTGTTTCCTCGTGAAAGTGGTACTTTTAGAATTGCTTGCAATTGGGGGCTTCATTCGAATCCTCCTAATTAGAAAATTCTCGTCTTTGCCAGTGTTTTTCTCCGTCTGCTGGATCTTCTCATTATACAACCGCGTAATAAGAGTTGAGGGGGCTTCGATAATTATTATTCAAGTATTTTTCTTTATTCGAACGCAGCTGCCGTAATATTTACGATGCCTTCCGCTCATTTCCCTTACACGAATTTTGCACCAACAAACAGGATATAAAGATTACAGTCTCTTTTATCATTTCAAATACTTCCATAATTTCTAAACTTTTGATGAAGTCATGAACGACAAATTATATTTTCAGCAAATTATTATTTATTTTTAACGCTACAAAAATTATGGAATTCTGTATAAGTTATAAAAATTGTATTGTACTTTATGAAATTTAAGTAGAAGTATTATCATTAACTTCTCGTTGCTTTGTGTTGCAAGTATGATATATAAAATACTTAAAAATTCTTATGCATAATTACTGATTCCAATAATTCGAATTCTAAAAGTTGAATGTGAACTGAAAAAAATTAATGTTTACTGTTTCTTTAAGCATTTTTGTAAACCAAACATTTAAAAAAAAATCTGAATTATGAAGTAAAACAGTATAAATAATGAAGTTAAACAGTATAATACTATAGTCAAATAGTAAGAACAATGCAAGTGGCAAAAAATCATAAAAACATAACAAAAAAACACCTAAAATAAAAAAATGAAACAAATAGTAGAAAATAGAACAGTAAAATATTAAAGTGAGATAATAATAATATGAAAATTATAAATAGTCCAAAAAACATCGAAAGGTAAAAAATTATGGATAGTCAAAGTTTCGACCAGCGATTGATGTTTATTCCGATTTATCTCCGTGAATTATAAATAATCAAACTCTTCCTTTATTAAAAAATTCAATTTCGATCGATCTACGTAACAAGCGGTGGATGCCTGTTAGTCAAGCCTCGAGAATCTGTATTCACCCTCTTGTCCAAAGGAATCATGCACCCCTTTCTGTGCTTCCTAACGATGTGCTAATAAAACCTGGGCAGATAAAGAGTTACTCGAGGAGGAACGTAAGCAGATTGACGAAGATGCTACTATATGCCAAGGCATAATGGAAAGAAGAAAAAGCAGAGAAAACAAATATAAGAGGTTGAGAAGGTTAGGTCTTAAGAAACAGATCATGGAAATCGTTCGTCTTCAGCGAGAAAGGTATTGCTTGTTCCGTTTTTGAAGGGGTAGCTTCCACCCCTTAATTATCCAGCTGTCAATTATTTTTAACGACTCTGCGATATCCTAACGAGATCGAATCTGCTGACGTGACGTTTGTTAAAGGAAAGGCCTTGATGGAATAGTAAGTTGGATGTCGCCGAAGAGTGCTCCCTTACCGTGGCTCTTCTTCGAAGAAAGAGTCTTATCGTTCTTGCCTTATTTCGTCTCATTATCTATTCTTTTCAGATTGAATATAATTGAGTACAGAGAATAACGATACTTATAATTCTTACTTAAAGCTTATTCACTTCGTTAATTGTAACATTTATAATAATTAATGGAACTGCGAGACAAAATTTTAGTTTACACGATAATCATCTCAAACTCCATACCATGTTATAAAATATAATTTGTTAAAAAATTATTCATAATAACTCTTTAGGTTAGTGAAGTAACCGATTCAGTTTGATTTTTAAAAATTATGCTCAGACAATTTCATGGTCTTTTTTAGTTACTATTGCAAAAATTTATTGATGATCTCGAATGTAACCTTGGATATTAAATACATGCGCGGTCGATAACAGAGAGTAATAAACATGCGTATTAAAGTTACAACAAGTACACTAAAATACATTGCAATAACCTTATTGCCGATAATTATTATTTATCGTTAACGACTACCCATGTTTTACATTCAAAGTTGTTTCAAAAATATTCTTGTTCTTTTGCATATTACACTCTCTTTACATTTTGTATACATTTTACTTTCTTAAATTTTGTACATCTCTTTTGACTTCATAAGTTTAATGAGTAGATACACATATCGTCATGACAATATTATGTTGTGTTTTTCAAATTTTGAAATATGGACTGTGGACATTTGAAAATTTTGCGAAGTAGGGAATTGTGAGTTTGGATATTTTAAATTTTGGAGGTTTGGGAAATGAGAGAACGTGGGAATTTTTTGAAATTTGAAACTGTGACAGTTGTGCAGAATTGAGAATTTATAAATTAGAAAATTTTTGAATTTGGAATATGATTTTTTGAAATTTTGAAATGTGTGAGCCTCGAAATTCAAATATTTGAAGATATTCCGAATTTGGGAATTTGGAGATTTGTACATCTGAGAATTTGGTAGTCTCGAAATTTGTACGTTTGAGAATTAAAAAATTTGAAGATTTGTTCGTTTGGAAATTTGAGAATTTGAAAATATAAAAATATGCAAATTTTGAAAGTTGAAAATGTGAAAGTTATATAGTTTGGGAATTTTTTAATTCTGGAAATTTGGAAATTTGATAATTTGAAAATTTGAAAATATAGAAAATTAGAAGTTTGAAAATTTGGAAGCTTAATGATTTGAAAAGTTGATATTTTGGAAGTTTAAAAATTTGAAAATTTGACAATTTAATAATGTATAAGACTAGAAGTTTGAAACTTTAATAATTAGTAAGTTTGAAAATTTGATAATTAGTAAGTTTGAAAATTTAATAATTTGAAAATTGGAAAATTTAAAAGCTTCAGATTTTCAGTGAAAAGCATTTGACATCCCATTATAGCAGTGTTCCGTACTCCCGCGTAATTACTTATGACAATTTTAAACGAAGTTGGACATTGCCAAAAATGCGTAGAACAATTGTACCTCTGCCAATTGAAGGAAGAAGAAAGTATCTAAATTGGAAGTATCCGAGGATGTCCACTTCTATCTTTAATCTCAATTATAACATGACACCACACGATAAACAACTTCCCCTGGAAGATATGCGTTCATGTCTACTTTCCTCGTTATATCGTGTGTTTTATATCTGCAATTTATTGTGCTATGCATAATATAAATATGTTTAAGACGTGTAATTACAATAATTGTATCAATTAGTACATTCCATGTATTATCCACTGACTGTTTAATCCTATGTATGTAGAATTTAATTCATGTATAATTTAATTCTGAAATTATATATCTTCCGCCACAGGATCTTTATTATTTGTAAATCTAGTAACTGTTTCATTATGGTTGACATAAATTACAATAGAATACTTTTTTAACATAATCCAACCAGCGTCATAAACAAAAGAAATATCAATAAAAAAGATAAACGCGAAATAAAAATATACATATTATATTTTTCAAGAACCAGTCATGAACCTCTGCGATCATTCACGACTGCGTTTGCAAATTGCTCGACAATAATGTACGAAACATTGCTTGTCGTTTCTTGAATGGATGACTATGAGAACGCTTTGATTCCCGTGTGGACAATTTAAGAATCATTAAGGCAAATCTTCAAGAGGTATTGCTCCTATCGTGTCAGGGTCAATGCTGTCGACGTCTGCGTAGTTATAGAGACAAATATTGTTACTAGATATGTTCATCCTATTTCACTCATGATCATCAGCACAGCACATGTACAAACGGTCTAAATTTGTCAATAGCCTCAAACCGCACATACAGTTCCACAAATATACTATCCTTAAACATTCTTCAATGCTCTCACCGCATCACATCGTATCTTTCCCAATCGATATTATCAAAAATCGCAAAGTATCATCACCATTATGACGATAAATGTTAATCCGTCGTATGACGAACGCAAAAGAAGATCAAAGGTGAGATAACAAGGTGAATTCGAGTGGATGAAATTCGCCGTTGACTTTGAAGGCTTCGTGTACCCTTCACGTCGGATCTCCAGCGTTGCTCTGCATTTAAATAATTAAAGATCCGACGGGATGGATGGACGCACGGACTGGCCGTATTAATGGGATAATCGAGCGTTCAACATCGAACAAGAAGTGGCCAGGGGAGGGGGAGGGGGAAGGTTGGTGGTTGATGACGGTGGTGGTGGACGAGTGATAATGATTTTATAGTCAGCTGAACTGGCCGGGGAAGGAGGGTGAGAGACAATTGACTCGATAATACGGGTCTTCCTGCCTGGCACCCGTTGATACCAATGGCGAATCAAGTACGGACACCCAACCAAGTGAAAGAGAAGAAACGAGGGACAAGGATAAATGTTCCGTTCGCTAATGACCCTGGTGCCTCTTTAGGGACTGCTTCGCGGCTTAGGCTACCGGTCGAAGACCTCTCTTTACCTCTTCGTCATAGGTCGAGGAATCAGGTATCTGACAGTAGACGGCTCCTTCTGGCTCCCAGTCTCGGTACAGCCTCTAGCTTTCGGCGAGGAATCAGGCTAAAGATAATGTAACGAGAGATTTCGAAGGGATCGAGAATAGAATTAATAGATTCTATTTAACATGTTGACTGAAGCAGTTAAAAACGTTTATGCAGTACTTTTAGTTTCGACAAATCTCACCAAATATTTTGATATTATTCATAACTATAAGTAATTGACACAAGTATTTCCAGTTTGATAAGTGAACAAATTTTTAGTAATATAGGTGATAGATTCGTATGGGAATTTAAATGTCACCCGTATGTCGATGATGCGGCAGTCAAAATGAAATATGAATCGTGGAGTTTAAAAACCTAACTCACGTTATAAGTTTCAATTAAAATAGGTAAAGTCGTTGAAAACAAAAACATAGAATTTATGAAATAGGGAACTTCCCTGTATTGAACTACTTAAAACACCGTCATAAGCCGGAAACGTGGTTACAGTTTTGAGGGCAATTTCAGTATTAATACATAAATCTCATAAAACAGATTGAAATACTATACAGCTCGTTAAAAAAAATATTTTTAAAATATCAATTTAGATATTTAGATATAAATTAGATTATATCTACTTCTCGTTATTTTAAATAAGAACTGTTATTCAAAAGTATACTTACACTTTACAAAATGGTGAAAAATAACTCTAAATAGAATTTTGTAGCATATTAAAAAAAAATGCACACTTGACATAATAATCACTGTCAAACTAACAATTTATTCATTCGTAATAATTAGTATTGCGTTTAATACATCTGAAACAGATCCATCTCTTTAAAACACGTGCTAAATCCACATTTTGAATGATGAGATTGCACTATTTGATGAATATATTTTTTTACTTCTAATAGGTTTACGGTCCTCACCATACTTTCTTCGTTTTATCTCTCATATTTTCCACACAATATTTTTATCCTTCAAAGAGAAAAACATTATGTGAGACGGCTCAACTTAAGAACTATTAGATGGCGCAAGTAAAGAAACTGACGCCATTTTAACGTTTAGATGTAATAAACTCAAAATTTATAAAACAGTCAAAAGTTACAGCTTATACATAAAGTTGAGACACAATTACATCAATAAAAATCAAAATGAAATATTTACGAATATAATTATTGAAATTGTCATCATATGACTATTGTTTATTCTACGATATTTCGTTTTCATGTTTCTTATAAACAACGTGTGAGTTACTATAAATTTTTCACTAACATAAACAGATTTTTGCATAAAATATTGATCACTTAGTGTTGGTCCCTTTAAATTTCTAAACAAATTTTCAAATGCAAATATTGAAACTGTTGAATATTTACCAAAAAATAATTTTAAAAAATTACATTTGATCTGATGTTCCCTCTACTGATCAATACATTATTTTATAATTTGATAAATGAAAATTAATGTTTTCTTGTTATCATATTGTTAACTGCATTCATTTTATTAAATTGAACAAATTATCATAAAAATTCAATTATCTTATACAAATTGATATTTTTACTAATTAAAAAACAATTAATAAGAGTACAATCGGTAAAATAGTAAATGGAATACATATATCTTCAATATATTTAATTTATTTCTTAAATTCAACAAAAAATTGAAACGAGTGAACAAGAAGAAAAAATTAATGTTTATAAATTATTATAATAATTCATAAAATCATTCAGTAATAAATTTTCAAATACCATGGATTAAATCATTCGGATATTACTATTATTGAGTTTTTAGTTGCAAGAAAATGATGCAATAACTTTTCTAATGTTACTATCGTGTGTATATCAACAAGTCTCAAAGAGTATCACGGCTTTAAAAAAATATGTATATAGAAATTGATTGTTATAATCGAATTATGTAAAATACTCGTATAGTTTTCCATAAAATATAATTAATAACTATTGTTATAATATACATTAGAGAGTCATTGACAAATCTATTTCTCGGTGCTGATTGAAAATTGTTTCTAATCCATAAACTATTATAAAATATTTAATATGAATATTCTTAAAAAATGTTATAATTCTTATGATTTTTAATCTATCGTATACTGTATTTTCTATTACGGTTATTACAATTTATAAGATAACACAAAACTATTAATTAAATTAACATGTTTTACAATTACAATCAAAATTTTGATTATCTTTATTTGTATTATTTTATTATTAAATTTTTATTGCAACTTTTTATTATTCATAAAGTTTCCTTTGCATACAAAGTATACTTTCGTAAAAATAATACAAAAAAAAATACTTAGTGATTTGAAACTATGTAAGTTACCTAAACCAGATCCAACACATGAAAAATAGCTTATTGATTTAATAAGCATAATTTCCTCAGTTTATTCAATATACATCCATTATTTCCGGTTCACGACAAATTAAATCACTCGGGCACCGACGACTGTATAGATATCAATCAGTAGTTAACCGGAAATTCAATAATGAATAATGAAGTACAGGTGGTGTGGAGGCTTTAAATTTTTCAACCATGAGGGTGTACTCTTGTCAGCTTGGTTCTTTTTTTTATAGCAGTACTACTCAAGGATCGTAATTCAGTGATAAAGCGTTGAACACTTGTATCTCGTTCGTTGCTCGTAAAAAGTGTTTGCTTAATCCCACCCCGTCACTTGATCTGACATTCGCACAGGTGTTAAAAAAACACCTGCTTTGTAAGATCGCTCTTGACTCCAAAATTTGCATACAGCGATATCCGAGATTCAATTTCATTTAGCATATCGTGTTTGAATCATTCCTTCATTATTATTTGCTTACTTATGCGCATGTGACATCTATTTGTTTTTCGATATTTGTGTTATGGTCAGACTTAACCCTTCGTTGCATTCCATTGCATGTATGTCACACAAAATAATATACTATCAGATTCTTGTATTTTGTTATGTTAATGAATATCAAATTCTATAATTAATCAAATTATTGAAAACTTATACTTTTATATTCTGTGAATATTGTTATATTCTGTAATTACAGTCCTTTTCCCAAAATGCTGTAAATTCGCAGAATTGTATCAGTTTTCTTTAAATAAACGTTTTAGAAAATATTTATTTACTGCTATTACTTTAATTTTGTTTATAATGTGTGACAGTTAAAAAATGCATTCATTTTAAGAAATGAACAAATCATGTAAATAAGAGTTAATAAATAAGACGATGAGGTTTGATTTAGAAAGTAATGAGATATCCTTCTGTAGGTAATCTAGATTCAGTAAAATTTAATATATTTACCATAATGATATTTGTCTCGAATACACATATAACTTTGAATATAAAAATAAAAGTTTACCTCGTTAAAAGTTCACGTCGTTAAAAGAATTCTAAACTTAGAATATCTGTATGATGTCATACATTACATTATGCATTATTAGTCTTGAATAATTCTTAGGTGTGAATAGCTTAATAGAATAAATCCGTCACAGTTATACAATATTTCCATTACGTTTTAAAAAACAATGAACTAACTTTTTATATTTTCTTGCATTATCAGTAGTAGAATAGTATGTTGACAAAATTTTTGATCATTTCGTATATTTACAAAATTCCATAAAAATTTGCATATAACAGATACATAACCATGAATTTACATTTAAAACATTCGTAAATGTAAAAATATATATATATAAATACATCTCTAACAATGTGTGAAAATTAAACTAGTTGTTACAGACGTAAATTGCATTAAACACTATGCAATTAACACTATAATTTTAATATATAATTTTATCCGAATGTACATACATTCTAAACAAGATCTAATTAATCAAACAAATTATTAGAGATATAAATCGCACTAAACAGTGTGTATAATTATAATTTAAGATAAAATATAGAAAATAAAATTGACACTTAACAAACAGTTCAGTTATTTAGCGCAGAGATAAACGAAATTTGAAAGTAAACAGAAAAAGAATCCGCTTACCTTCACGTGTGGCGAATACAGAAACAGCTCCAAAATACGTCAATAATTAATTAACAGAATTTATCGATACGTCACTGCCGTTATCTTGTCCGATACGCGTACGAAACGATTTTGTGGCCGTACAAGAAGATAAGCCGTCGTCAATTCACTCGGCTGTCTCGTTTCCGTAGAAATTACGACTTCCTCGTGATCCTCGACATCCAACGTTTCCTAAAGAAGGCGCAGAGAACCTCTACAACGAATGTCGTCCCCCGTATCGACGTTAAATGGGTGGGCAGGTGATTCCAGAATGGTCCAACCCAAATTTAATTCCTCCGATATGAATGTCACGTGTTTAGCGGTATAAAAACTATTCCCACTTTCAATGATAGCTCTCCCCCTACGCATATACAATACTCTCTTGCGATAAATGTAAACTTTTTTTGCTAAACATTCCATAAGTTAGTGTATTTTTAGTTAATAATTCTGCTAAAAAATTTATTCATTTTTTTATAGATTATCATGTAAATAATATCTACCTAGTTATGATAATATGATATGTACCTAGTTATGTAGCTATGGTACATATCACCTAGTCATGACTTTGTTAAAATTTATTTGAGAAGCCTTGATATTAATGATTAAATTCACATTGTTATTTATTTATAAAACTGTGTTTTATTGTTGGTAATTTTTAAGTAATAACAATATACTTTTACTTATAGTACATAATCATAATGACTTTGTTCATGAAGAAAATGACCTTTCGTGGTCGAAGTTGTGTTAAATTTTAGAATTAAATTGAATTGTTACAATTTATTCAAATTCTATCAGAATAATCGATATCACAATTTTTCTGAAGAACAAAGGTTTTAGATTAAATTTTTAGATATCAATTAATCAAGATTTTTAAATATTAATTCATCACCCATTTCACTTATTTATTAAAAAATCACTTGTTTATTCAAAACAAAAATATATAATCATAAATTGAATCAAACAATATAAATTGTTTATATTCAAACAATATCATTTGTTATTAATTAATTTCACACTCTTCTATTAATATAATTGACAATATGTTTATTCTTTTCCGTTCTTTCATATTAAATATACTGTATCTAAGAATGAAGCAATTAGTAATTTGTTAATTTACAGCACAGTAATAATATTATAAAAGGACATATGGCTCTGATCTGAATTTACCACAATTTAGTAAAGCATAATTACCATTCCGAAAATTGATGTTCGCATAAAAATTGTATAGGACATTCTTGCGAGTAAACGATCAGATTGTACGTTAATTTTTCTTGTAAAATCGAAATTGTATGAAGCTATCAGCTACCAAATCAATCGGAATCGAACCGTTTTCTAACGAAGTCCCATTTGTCGATCCGGAGATACATCGCACGAAAGGTCCATGGAAGAAAAGAGACAGCCGTAAAAAGAAGGAACAGTCATTGATCCTGGCATTGGGACTCGACTGAAATCGTGTCTGGGCAGCGGTTCGAAGGCTGGGACATCGGTCCTTTGACATCTCAAGCGGGAGGGTCTCGCGTCGGGCGAGATAACGAAATTAGCCGGGCCGCTAATTTATTTCCTAATTCTCGCGCAAGCGGAGGTGTGAAACAGCCGTTCTGGACCGTGGTATCCATGAGAGCGGGCCTCGATGTGAAATAAAAAGAGAAAGAAGGGGTTTTTGCCGTAGGAAGGTGAATAAGAAGGAAAGAAGAACACTTACCGCGGCTGCGGGACAAAATGAGAGAAAAAACGAAAGGGAATGAAAAGGAGAATGCGAAGACAGGAATGCACGCCCACGTTCACAACGTGTTTTCGTGTGTCGGTGTACTGGTCACACCATGCGAGAACGCGCTAGCAAGAATACGTGGAATGCGCCATTGTCGCATACTTCGCGCAGCGTAGTTATGGACCTTCGAATGCATTGATCCCGATCGCTCAATTCACTTCTGTTCGAATCGACATCTTTCACAAGGTGCTCGATCAATGATTGACTACAAAGAAAGTCAGGGGAAATGGTTATATTGACCCTTTACATACTAAGGTGCAGTCGTTCAGAGAAGACGATACATACTTTTTCATGATATTCGGTAACAGATAAAAGTATATTGGTATATGGGAACATTCTTAGATAAGTGAAACTAGTTTCGATAAGTGAAACTTGCTTTAAAAAAATGAATCAGGTGAAGAAAGGTGATCTTCTGAATTTACTTCTGTAAATTTAGGTACTTTGGAAATCTGTGAATTTGAAAATATTTGTGAATGTTTCAATTTGGGAATTTGAGACTTTGAAGATTTGGAAGTTCAACAACTTGTCTGATTACAAACCTTGAAGTTTGAGAAATTCGAAATTTGTATATGGATATAATTTGATATAGAATATTTGAGAATTTGAGAATTTGAGAATTTGAGAATTTGAGAATTTGAGAATTTGAGAATTTGAGAATTTGAGAATTTGAGAAGTTGAGAATTTGAGAATTTGAGAATTTGAGAATTTGAGAATTTGAGAATTTGAGAATTTGAGAATTTAAGTATTTGAGAATTTGAGAATTTGAGAATTTGAGAATTTGAGAATTTGAGAATTTCCGAATATATAAATATAAAAAGTTGAAAAGTTAAAAATTTGAGAAACATATATATTTTTGGGGGATTTTCATCGATTTTTATGGATTTTCGATCCATAATTACGTATTTTAAATACGACCGTTTCATTTTTTAACTTATTGCTTTTTACATTACGAAATTAATATTATTTAAAATTTTCTCTAATTAATATAGTGATTAACATGTCAGTGGAGTTCCATTTTTCTTATACATTTATTCTTCTTTTACCCCAATTTTCAATTCTGATTTTGAAATACAGTGAACAGTATGTGTGGATATACCAAAATATTACCTGTAACAATACTTCTCTTTACTATAGTATAATTTTACACTTTCAAGATATTTCCCTCTTCCTTAATGACAAATTGTAGTACACGTATCTAAAAAATTTACTAATATTCTTACTATCATACATGTTTCATGTACATCAAAACAGTAGATAAAATAACAAGAAGCATTTTATCTTATGGTCATCGCTAGCATTAACTATAAAATAAATTAAATTTTGAATTACTATAAATTTTTAAATAAAAAACGAGTAGAGTGAATCCTTCAATGGTATACTAACATTCTTTTAATATATTAATAATCTCTATAAATAACAAATAAATGAGAATTCTGTTGAACAATTCAGAATTGATCAAAAATCGAAGCACCATTCCAATCATTCTATTTCATTTACAGAGTTCTTCACTTCAGCTTTTATTTCATTTTAGAAAATGTCCATCTACAGCGATGTTTTGCGAATATTTACGAACATTAGGAACAAGTTACATTTACTTATTAGTTAAGAAACAATAAGTTTAACAAGAAATTTCTTATCAGCGCACAATTGTAAGGCGTTTGCGAAGTTGAACGAACAAGATTCAACATGACAAATTTGCACGCTGTTATTACATCGTTCCAGGATATCCATTAAAATTCCTGGAGGCGCTAACTAACGACATTCCCGATTATTTTATTCGATATTTTATTTCACTTGAATCGACGGTACTGCGTTTGATACGGAAACTCGCTCGTAAATTCCTGCCGAACAAATTTCCAGCATGCGTCGCGGCTATCTTAGGTTCAGTGATTCTCAGCTGCTAATTTATTACAGCGTTTTTTAATTCCGAAACAACCAAACCTTTCATTTCCCTGATAACATGTACACGCCGTAAAAAGCTATTTTACAAAAATTGCATAATACTTATGTGCCTATGGTTTCGTTATGAACATCCAAAAAGATATACTACCCTCTACAAATAAAATTTACGTGCGTTAAAATAAAATCATATTATAGTTACCGAAAAAGTAATTAACCGAAGTAGTTTAATATGTATAAATTTTCTAAATATATAAATTAATTCAGGTACAAATATTATATTTAGCACTTTGATGCGGCATAACGGGTTTGAGAACCGTCGGGACTTGGGAGCGGCCGGCAATCAGAATCTCGTATGTAGTCACACATGTAAACAAAAACACACATTTAGGTGGTGGTGCCGAAGTACTACTATCTCAATCCGTACGCAAATGAGCTTCCCTGCCCTCTAAGGAGACGAAGCAAGAGCGATGCGCGTGTAAAGTGCCTCCGCGTGGACACATGTGAATACGCACGTTTGGTGGATGTAAATTAAACACGCATGTACCAATACGTGTATCACGAAGTTGATCGTTCACATATGTACACGCGTGGATGAGTAAAAGGTTGAGGAGCGCAGAAGGGGAGGGCAAATCAAAGCCATTCAAAGAAATAACCAGTGCTCATTAAGAGTAATAAAACCCTCTGCTCTCTCAGCCGGGATTGTTTCAAGGGTGTCGCACAGGACAGCTGCGATCTACTGCGTGTTACTTAACGATCTTCTTTATTATATTATTTGATTCGGGGTAGCGTCGGACTCCGCTGCTGACCTTGGTGGTAAAAAGAAGCCTGCTGATGTTCTAACATCCTTACAAACGTATGAAATTTCAGACGAACCTTACACGATTCAAAATCCTTTTTTTTTATTAGGTTTATTTTAACAAATAAATTTTAACACATTGACTGCCACACTGAAGCAATTGAAAATTGCATCCAGCAGTGTTTTAATTTTTAATCAATTTTACAAAATATTTTCACAATATCTTGTTACATTTATTTTCCATGGATCCATGTAATTAATGCGAGAATTTTCGATTAGGAAAGTGAACAAATTTTTATAATACACATGTTTGATCAATATAGAAACTTAAGTGTCACCTATACATGGGTTACTGTCAACGTGTTAAAGCCATAGTAATCAATTGTTTGGTACCGTTGCATTACAGAAAATTGTTTTTAACATTTTTAGTGCCAGAAATTGTAAAAAACCCTTTGAGTTGGCAATGTCACTTTCTGTAAACTGAGTACATTAATGTTCTAATTTAGCTATTAATTTTCAAGTACTTTTAATGAACTTAGTAGAACTGCTTTCACTAACGCGAGTGACAGCTTCTTGTAAAAATTTGTACATTGCACAAATATGTGTGATATGATACAAATATCAGTTTTGCAGTAATAAAAACAATAGAATAGCATTTCTTGAAGCGTAATTTATTAACTGACAATCGTTTCTGAATTTTTCTGATTTGTAATAGGATTTTATTTTATCTACACTATTTGACAAACTACTGCGAATTAAATAATATACTTGCCAGATTTATTGTGGAGGATTGGAAAGTCATTAAAATACTATCGTCATTCGACTAATTTATCTGTAATATATATGTCGTTTTTCATTGTCCAAGATTTATAAGTTTCCATATGATTCCATATAAATCTTCATAGTCACAACAATTCATATTTTCAAATTCTCAAATTCTCAAATTCTCAAATTGAGTTTAGGAATTTTTAAGTCAGCAAACTTTTCAAAGTCAATTCCAAAGAATTTTTTACTCCTAAAGTGCCGTTCCTGGCAATATAACTAGAGATAATTGTATTTATCAAAAATTGCTCACCTGGTATACATACACTAAGTAATCCTGTCTAACTATACATTTGACAAAAACTGACATGTCTTCCTTTTTATCGAACTTGTCGACAAACATATTACAGAATTTTAATTGATCCACTATATAAGAATGTTCATACAACAGTATATAACATGTGTAATATTTCTTTGCAACGAATGTATTGTTGTTGTCTACATTGATATAAAAATAACTTTGAAATATTAATAAACAGTGCACACTTTCGAACTAAAATTAATTGCGGGTACATGGTATTTTACCCTAAAATTAACTCAACAGCGCACGTTGTCCTCTAATTAGACAAATTACCAGTTTCTTTGTTTCACGGAATTAATAAGGTATTGTAGTATTGCCGTCAATTAGACTAATGAAGATGTAATAACATACTGTGTTCCTGTAATTTTGAGGTATTACATATGTTTCTGCATTATCATTCATGTTGATTTATGCAAAATATCTTATCTGTACATATTCAACTTATTAATATTTATAGGAAAAACACAACAGTATGAATATGAATTATTATGCATACGAATTATTTCTGTATGCTCCGTTGAGAAATATTTGTCATTATTAAAAACTTTGGTATTAAAATAAAACATTCTACTCAAAAAGGAAGGAAGAAAGAACGTAAACAGAAAGGAGAATTTGAAATTCGTATAATGCTATTAGGTAGCTATTAATTTGGAATATAATCTTTCATGTTCATTAATATCTGAAAAGAAAGCGTCAATAATGTTTATTATATTTATTTATAATTATAGAAAATGAAAAACTATTCAAAGTGAAAAGTATCAAGTATTTCTAATGAATTTATCTGATATATTTATCAGATCCTAATTCATACTGAAAAATTATTTTAAAGTTTAATGTATAAACTGAATATTTTGAATTCTAAAAAAATATATTATTACTCGATATTGTATGCATTTAACGTTAAAGAGAATTTACCAATTGATTTATAAATATGATTTATTAACTATAATACGGTATACTATTAGTCAAATGATCGATTTACAAGTATCTTATTTTAAATTACAAAATTTGTTAAGGCCCTTTTTTGAAATCTGTGTTAATTTTTATGGAGATATAATGGGTATATTCAATTATGTTTTATCGTTTGTTTATTACTCTATTTTATTTTTAATTGTAAAGTAAGTGTGCATTCTACACATGAATGGTTAGTGTTAACATATTTAACAATCTAAATTCAGTTTACTTTTTAAGCCCACAAAGATTTGAAGAGTGAAAAAGAGTATTTACTCTATTTCTGATGAACTTCTCATCAGTATGAAGCTGATCGACCTTTGTTTAACAAAATATATCGTAAAAAATGCAAATATGTAACGATACAAATTGTTAAAATAATTAACATAATTAACGAAATATTTTATACAAATTTCAATTTTAGAAACTTATTTATATCGTTTACCTCGATAAAGTGAATAACGATATCAGTATCATCGAAGAGCCCAGTTCTACTTCTCAATTATATTAACCCGATATAATAATTTTGAATTTATGGAATTCCAAAATTAATAGTAGCATAATTTCGTGGCAGCATATTTGAAATTCAGTGATCTATGTTAGCCTCTACTTCCAATACAGCATGTTACTCTTCCTAAATATTTTATGCAAGGATATTTCGATGGGATTTAAATTTTACAATACAAAATGTTTTAGGTGAATTTTAGGCGAACTCCATTTTTAATGAACTAAACATTTTAAATCAGTGCAGTTATCCACTTACAGAATTTTGTACTTCATTCCTGAAACTTACATTACGAATGTTAATACAGTCATGATATATCAAGATATGCGAAGTATAAATAAATCATGTTATCTCTACAATCTACAGTCTATGGATTACATGATTTATGTTTGCTTTACAGACTTCAATACATCATAAACTAGCTGTACCGCGACTTCGTCGGCAGACTGCATGATTTACATTATATGCTTTTTAGATGACGACAACATATGATATAGTTGATAAGAATTTATCGGCTGTTAAAAAGTAAAGAAATTACTTTTAATGTTCTCAGTTTATATATAGGTTTACAGATTTTGTCAATAACTGTATATCTTTTTTTGGCGTATTACATTTTTTTATTTGCAACTTCGTGGTATATTTATGTTTATTGTTTAACTTCATAGAAATCAGTTTTAACCAAACACATCCTAAAATTTAAGGAAATAGTGTACCTACGTACGAAACAAAATCGCATAACAATCGGTTCAATGGTTTTCGAGTTATAAGCCAACACGAATAAGGAGAGATATTCTACACAATGTGTAAATATGGATGCATAAACATCTTATTTATTTATTTCGTACCATTAAAAATATTCAGACAATCGGATGATACGAAATGTGTATATCTTAAAAAAATATAATTGTACATTTGAAATTGTACATTCAACATTTTGTTTAGAAAACAGCAGATATCTAAAATTAAAAGTACCCAAATTAAAATGACAGGATATCATAATGTCAGCCATTTAATTCCTATAAACTAATATACCTCTGATACACTTTTCCTTAATTTGAAAAAATAATACAAATAAAGTTGTATACAAAGTTTGTTCGACACGTTCGCTACCAGTGTCACATATATGTGATATATGTAAACTGAAGTAGGGAAGTAAATAAGATATAATACATGAACTAATTTATGTAGTGATTCTTTATCTCTATTAGAGTTGACATACATTTTGATAAAAGTTTCTCTAGAATTTCTGTGACTTAAAATAAGAAATCTGAGACACTTCATGCTGACGGATTTCGTTAATCTCCTGTAAAAACTCTTCAGAGCCCGATTTGGAATTAGGTTACAAGTATTTTATTTACTGAATATATACTAAATATGAAATAATAAGAACATATTATAGCATACAATTAATTAAAATACAAATTAAACACTAGCAAAATACTAGTTTTTACGGTTTTAGTTTTTATGAATTTTAACGATTTTACTTTTACTAATTCTGCGCACATGTTCACTTTAACGAGAGTGGTTTTCTTCCTAACCTAATTACTCCTCACACAATAACTAGCTAGTGCAGCGCTCTGTTAAGGTTGACTTACTTAACAAGAACACACGAAAATCAAATTTTGTCGTATAATCTTAATAATGATATAGAATTTAAAATTACTATAATAAATTATACACTTTATAATGGTAAAAAGTTATGTTCTTTTATAACAAAGGAAACGATGAACGAGTTTCTAACCGAATACAGGTAGCGAATGTGTTGATTTAAGTGAAGAATTTCTAATAAATCGTTAATTTCTAACAACATCGATCTATCGTTTGTTTTCAGTAGCGGCTTCAGGTTTAAGCGGCAGCACGCACGGGAGTGGTCTGATGTCTTTGCACGTGGAAGGAGGTACGCAGGTCCAAGTGCCGCGCTCTTTGATGCAGGCCTTTTTGCAGCAAGATCCGAATCATCCGGGATTGGAGACGGTACGATTGCCAACGCCTCCGTGCGGTTCCGATGAAAACGGTCCGCCGCAACACTGTCGCGAAGTGGAAATCGAATTGTGTCTTGTGTGCCGCCGATGCGGTCGAGCTTATCCGCAAGAATCAACGCTTCTCGCGCACCAAAGATCCTGCTATCTAGGCAATCAACAACGTCGCGGCGCGCTACGTCTTGTTCAATCTCGTTATGCCTGTTCCCTGTGCGATGGAAACAACCCCGCACGAACATACACAACCGTGAGCGAATGGCGGCGTCACGCTGAAACACCGCAACATCGAACTCGTCTCGAAGCCAACCAAGAACGCCAACAGCAACAACAGCAGCAACAGTTTTGCAACATCGGCGGGGAATCTGGTGCGCAGTGCGGCGAGGAAGTGCATCCACTCACGGACGAAATGGAGGATGTCGTTAACCAAATCACCTTACTGGCAGCTCGTGCTGCCGCCGAAAGCACGACCGGCCAGTCTCAAGGTAACGAAAGAGGGAACCAAGACAACAACAACGGTCCCGACGTAAAGAGACAGAAATTAGTCCAAGAGGTTGCTGCTTTGGCTGGAGCACGTTAATTGACGAGCGATATGCCGTGAAGCAAGGTGAATAAGACAGAATTGTGCTCGAAGAACTTTAAAACTGTAACAAACTTTAGGGATATGCGATAGTTGGTGCAGGTATTTAATCGCCTTCTAATGCGACTTCTTCGGACCAGAAAAGGAGAGTAAGGAAAAAGAAAAGGGATCGGAAAAGTGTTGGATAGATGTTCTTCGAGAGAGGTACTCGATAACGAAAGCAAACAACGTTCCTAACAGACTAGATAAAGGGGAGGAGGTTCTAAATCCAGGCTGGAGTTATTCGTGGGGGACTTTTTCTTCTGCTGCGGGCACCAGGGAATCCAGCACCGATTCCAGGTACTTGCGTGTAGACGATGGACCAATCACGACTAAAAGCGCATATGGATCTCTCTCTTATCTTATTCTATTTTAGTTGTTCACGGCTACCGTCGTGTATTCACCGATTTAACTAATATTTTTGTTACGACGAATATACAAGCGTGCCGGCACGAAGCACGCTCACTAAAGTTCCTTCATTAGAAAGAACGAAGAGGTTCGGAATGATAACGCGTTAGATTAACGAACGAACGAACAAAATGGTCGATACTATTCGCAAAGGCGTTGCTTGGTACCAAGTGGATTTCTTTGCCGAATTACCAATATATCGATACCGTACCTATCCGTGAGCTTATGCCATTCTTACCGTTAGATGAGAGAAGAAGCTCAAAACGCGTAATAGCAAAGCGCGATAAACGGAAAGTGGGGGGAGAAGATTAGTAGTCGACGACGTTGAATACGCGTTGAGGTGGGCTAATTTAAACGTTCCTATGTAAAGTAATAATAAAGATTTAACGAAGAAGAAGAAGAAGAAGAAAATGAAACTAATGGATTACTAAAAGCGAACAGACATTAAAGCGCGACGAAGTAGGATACATGGTGCAACGTTCACGAAGCTAAGTGGAAGCATTTGTTACGGATACGTACGTACTTGTTCATCTAAAAAAATGTTCGCTCTCTATCTTCCTATCTCTTTCTTTCTCTTGTTGCGTGCGTGTGTATGAGTGATACTGGGAAGTGTGTATTAGGAGAATGCGAAAAAAAAACGTGTCGTTACTGACGATGACCACAGAGCGCCTTTGCTAGAAGAAAAAAAAACACAGAATCGAAGTCACGTCACTATGTTCCTCTTTTTAATTTGCAAGAAAAAAAAGTGAAAGAAGCGCGCGAAAGAACGATAAAAGCCTATTACAAGTTAGGAAACCGACCTACGACTTTTGAAGATGGGTGGCAGAACGAGAGAGTTCACGCGTACGCGTTCACATCAACACCCAAATCACTCAACACGTACACACATATACATATGCGCATATATCGATATGTACATATATACAAACATATTATATATATGCATACATACTTTTAAACACATACAGGGCATAAACCCCGCGGCTGGGAGGGGTTTAGGTACGATATATCGTTATTGACGTGTGAATTTTAACATATTCCGTTCTGTTTTGGCCGCGAGAACAACGTAACGACGTAATGAAACGACACTGAACAGCAATTATCGAGAATAACAGCGACGAGAGAGAAAAGATGAACGGGAAGAAATGCGAAGGGGCAAGTTGTCCATCGCGACACAATTCGCATTCATGACAGGCAAGACCCAGCAACATGGTTCCTATACTTAATAAATTATATTTAATAACGCGAAGTAAGAAAAAAAAATTATTAATAATAACATTAATGATAATAACACGCATAGTAATAATAATGATAGTAATAAAATAATTAGATATAGCTATCGATAGCTGTAACTATATTATCGTTAACTAACGATCGACAATTAATCAATCAATCAGATGTAATTACACGATCGAGCGCAATGATAAAATCGAACAGGCGAGAACCTTTTGTTCTTGTTTTCGAAAGTGATAGAATTACGTGATGCGAATGGTTCTTTCGAAAAAGACAAAAAAAAAGAAACAAGTGCGGTAATTCATGTACGCGCAAAACGATGCTCGTAAACGAGAAGACGAACTGAACTAGTATCGCGAAGATGGTGGAAAGTCACATCTCGATCAATAGATACGGGAATTTTGTAAAGGTCTGCTCGAGGACGACAAAACTTCACTATTAGCTCGTAAGTTATCGGTTAATTACATCTAGATGTAGATTTGAGGGAAGGGAAAGACGTGCATCGGTAGATGTACAGATGTACTCATGCGCTCGTGTGTGTATATATACATATACATATATGTATACACACATACATACATGACGAATAAAATGAACAAAAAAAATATATATATATTTAAGTAGATAAATACATACATGCATATTTATATGTATATGTATATGTGAATATATATACATATATATGTGTATATGTATATGATGTAACGTACTAGAATTTTCGCGGGAACTATCCGGGACGGTGACATGTATACACGCGTACGTACGCTGGCGGTGAGAGACATTTTACACGGACACCAACACACAATATACACGCATACCTAAACAAAGAATAGCGTAAAA
Source organism: Megachile ligniseca (assembly GCA_945859555.1). Taxonomy (NCBI): domain Eukaryota; kingdom Metazoa; phylum Arthropoda; class Insecta; order Hymenoptera; family Megachilidae; genus Megachile; species Megachile ligniseca. The sequence goes on from OX243792.1 coordinate 8,580,033, forward strand.
AAACAAGGGAATTATGTGTAAAAGTAAATACTTGAATCATCGTGTACGCGAGACGCTAAGAATCATCTACACAATTAACGAAACAGCCATAAGGTTTGATAACAGCAAAACCAACAAGGGCTACGAGCAGCAAACAAATCGAGTATATTCAGTCGTAGAAGTTAGATTGAAAGAAAGTGGGGGTCAGGGGGGCATGAGACTAGGGGTAGGTAAAAAAAACGGGCGCAAACATAAATTAGTCATTTACGTCGAACGAGAAACAACGTAGTAACTATTTGTAAGATAACAAAGTAACTTGAGGTTCCTGTCTGTAAAAGATGCTTTTTAAAATATAATGTTAATAATGGCGAGTACTAATATTATATTTGATTATTATTATAATTATTATTATTGTTGTTCTTATTACTATCATTATCATTATTAATATTATTATTATTATTACTATTAGTATTAATATTATTATCACCATCATTATCGCTATCATCGTCATTGTTATTATTATACTTTACAATATTATGTTTACATATACATGTTCGTTATAATGTTATAGTTTTGAGCTGCTGAACGAAGTACACGAATGCATCGGCACATGTTAATACGTATATTTCACGAACATATTACGTATTAACATTCGATTTCATAATATACAGATCGGAGTTTACAATTTACCAACATTGCTCTAACAATCTGTTTCTGAATCGACATCGAATTAAACGTATAAACGATACCTCGCAAAATAGGACAATTGTTGCTATCCGACGATCACAAGTTAAATAAATTATGTAGACTAATTGAATTATAGATAGTAGTGATCCCCCTTATCCTTTTAAAACTGTTAATTATATTTATTCGTCGGAACTGAATTAAAGACGTAATCGAACGATGTCATTAAGTTTAGCACGGTACTTCACTTTTTAACACTTTACTTACCGTTCTGGTAGAATATACAGGATGAACATACATATAGGCTTGTGCGAGTGATAGTGTATTGATTTGCACTAATAATATGTGTTTGAAACTCTAAACCATGATTGAGTAATTGCGCTCATGAGGACGCGACGCATAGAACGTGCAAACGGCGTGCTCTCACGAACATTGATGCATAGTGAGTTTCTCAATTTGAAAATTTGAAATTTCTATACTTTTAAAGTCAACATTTTTCAAATATCCAAATTTCAGAATACCCAAGTTTCCATATAAAAAAATTTCTAAATATTCTAATTGTCCAACTCCGACTCCCAAATTTTGAAAATTCTAAATTCCAAAACACCCATATTGAGGTTTATAAATTCTTAAATATGCAAATTTTTAAATTCTTAAATTTCTAAATTTCCAAGTCCTCAAATTCGAATTACTTATTGCAAGTTTTATTTAACTTAAGGGCACATTTAATCAAGTTATTTGGTTATACCCTTGTTAAATTTCTAAATTTCCAAGTTCCTAAATTTTCAAATCAGTAAGTATCCAAATATTAAAAGATTTCGAAATTCCTAAATTTCCAAATTCCCGAAGGCCCAAAAATGCAAATATCAAAAATCGTAAATTCTCAAATTTCCAGATCTAATTTTTAAAATCGTAAATTTAAAAATTTCGAAATTCTGAATTTGTCAAATTCCCAAATTTTCATAATTTAAAATTATCAACTTTCCGACTTTCTAATTTCGTAAATTTCTTGAAACCTACTAATTTCCTAATTGTCAAATTGTCAAATTTTCAGAAATCATATTTTCTGTATTCTCAAATCCCCTAATTCCTACATTTTCAAATTTTCAAATCATCAAATTTTGTAAGTTTCAAAATCTTGAAATTTCTAAATTTCTAAATTTCTTAATTTCTCAAATTTTTAACCGCTATATTTATAAATATCCAAATTCCCGGATTATTAAGTTTTTGAAACGCAAAATTTCATATTTAAAAATCTTTAAATTCCTAACTTTCCGAGGGCCAAAATTTCGAAATCTTAAAAATCCCAGAAAGCCCAAATTTGCAATTCACAATTCTTTAAATCTACAAATAAATTTGAGATTTCAAAATAAAAATCCCCGTAGATCTCTAACACTTTATTACTGAATTCATTATATTCACTAGTGCCCGTTACATTATTAATGAATACCTAATTCGTTCATCACAGTTACAAATCAAAACTTCAGAACTTAAAATAAAAACACGAAACAGCAATTTGAGGATATTGACAGTCTAAGTAAAATTATAATTATTAAATATGTGTATTCTAATGATTGCACGTATTTTATAGTAATAATATTGTCAGCATCACTTTTTGAATCGCTATACTTCATTAATAATACAGAATCACATTTCCTGCACATTATTTTATTTTTGTGAAAGAGCATCTATCACATTCTGATAAATAGTCAAAAAAGAAATTGTTTGCTTTTAATATCAAGATCTATTTTATTATACTTAATTATTTGATCGAAAAGTAATTTGAAAACTTTTCAATAATTTTTAGCAGCAAAGTGTCATCTATTACAAACTGATGTTATATGCTTAAACACGAACAGTGGGTCTCTTTCATCTCTGCCAGAAAATTGATTAATATACTGGGGCATATACGTAGCTAGCAAAAAGCCGATTAATATGCTTTCGGTAAGTAAAGTGTTAATCGTGGCGCGTTTTTCATTGCATGTACATTTTAAGAAAGGATATGTATTACGCGCACAAAAAATCAACATCACAGGTATATACGAATATGCGCGCGTATATACGTGAAATATTTAATATTCCTAATCGATTTGCAATAATGTTGCTACAGGAAGATATACGTGAAAAGTTAACATACGCGCAACACCATGTACACGATACATGCATGTAAACCTGTACACATACACATGCACATGATTATATCACGAACTGAATTCCGGGAATAATCTCGAGTCGATATGTACGCTATATCGCATACGCGAGCGATTCTGAAAAGAACAAGGTAACGTACGTGCGCGTGTACGCAAAACTGGGTCGGTTTTGGCATTTTGAATTTCGAGTACGGGAGATTGCGTGATAGAGTAACCAAACCTCGCTACTAGCTGTTCCTAAAATCAATAATGAATGAGTGATAAGCGTGCGCGAATAATTTAAGGAGTGACTAAGGAGATAAATGCAATGAATATGTGAAACTATTATTGCGTTACGGGACTTGAGCGTCCGGCGCCGTCTCGGCGCTATATTTCTCTCGATTTTTTCAAACGTCAATTGCGTTATTAATTTTGCCGAGAACACACCAGAAATTTACGACGAGACATCGATGTCTTTTACTTTCCATCGCCAAGTGTCACGCTAATGAACTAAAAGACGTTTTTGTGTATAAGAAATTAAACGAGAAGGGAAAATGGATTATAGACGGGATCGCGGAAGCTGATTTTTGCAGGGTGTTATAATGGAATAAATGATGCTGATAGTGGAAAGAAATTGACGTTGAAAACGTGAACGTTCAGGGGACAATAGGTCCTCACAATAATAGCAACGTACATCGTGAACGATGAAAGAACGATACTTTTCTGTTCGTTAGATAATAAAAGGAAATTTTAATTAACATTCAAAGAGAGAAAGAGCGACGAGCGGCCAGGAAGTTTTTCAATTTTCTAATCTCGTTAAGTTTGTACGAAATGTAGTGATCGCAACTATTTATTATTAATCCCATTGTTTTTTTATATTATCATTGCTATTATTGTAATCATCACCATAGTCGTCATCATCATTATTATTATTGCATTATTAATATTTTTATCATCGCCTTCGTTATAATCATACATCATCACCATTCCTATTACATACTGCTATTTTATCATCATCCTTATCATTATTATTGTCATTATCATTGTCATTATTATTATTGTCGATATGGTTCACATTATTGCCATTTGAATTGTAAATTCGTTCCAGATACTTGTCATTAATTATTAATTAATAATGGATACTAATTGATAACGATAGTGAATAATTCTTGTGAGAGATTGCCATGTGTATATCTTATATGTACTCACTAACGGGATCCCGTGATCCATCGGTAGGATTAAAAAGCCGCCGTGACACGTGGTACCCAAAATGCCGGCTCAAGAACTCCGACGATGTTGGTGCCGCATATTGACCCGCATGCAAGAGCAATTCGAGGATCGTCGTGTCGTAGGTACTCGATACATTACGTTTGCATCTCCTCGTGTCTCACGCTTCGCCCTTTTTTGTAAAACGCGGAGGCTCGGGGAGACTTCGACGAGAAACGAAACGATACAGACGGCTCTGATAAATTAATAAACAAAAGGAAAACACCGAACAGAAAAAAAAGAAAGGGCGCGCGACCACGTGTGCCGAACGGCGTATATTGTATTCACCCAGAAAGATGGATAAGAAAGACGTGTCGCGTTTAATTTTTTATTTATTTACGAGCTCATGGATCACATCTCTGCTACTTGTTTTCTTCGATACCGATGTTTTTATCAAGTACACACAGACATTGAGTCAGAAAGAGAAACAAAGAAATGAAAAGTCAAATATGAGGTACATCGCGTACGTGTTTTCTTTACCATCTTGTCCACTTACGCTCGCCCTTGTGTACAAATATATATTTATGGTGCCATATGTATTAGTATGTGCGCGTGAACAGGTTTTCGTGTTCACGCTCGCATCTAGATTTTATAATAGAAACAAAAAAAAAGAGAAACACAAAAGTCGAAAGAGAGCGAGAGAAACAACGTGGAAACGTGAAGAACCTATCGACACACATACACACATGTAATTGTAACATTACTTACAAAGCATACGTACATACATATACATACACACATGTGCCATGCAAGATGGCTGTACCTGTATACGTATATAAATATACGCAAACACAACAGTGATGCACATATTTACGTGCGGTATTCCTATAAAGAATAATGAAAAAAAGTGGAAATAGGAATGTAAGAATGGCGAGGGAGCTGCGATTGGGCACCAATATCGTACGGCTAAACGGGTGCGGTGCAATCATGTTCCTATTAGGTTTCATATCTAAGCGAGTAACTAATTATACTATTAAATATAAATGATGAAGAAGGATATAATGATATTATATATATATATATTATTGAATATATGTATATGTATATATAAATATATATGTATACATATATACATATATACATACATACATACGATACGATTATATAGATTTAGTCTATGAAATTGAAAAAAATTCCCTTTCCTCCGATTCCTTCCTCAAAGAGATAAAAATGCAACATATTTTCCCATACACATCGATCTTTTGCTCTCGCGTAAATACATTCTGAGAAGCTTGCGCGCTCACGAACAAAAATTCACACGTGAATTGTCTTGATCGGCATATTTTTATGAGCTGAATCTGCGTTGCATCGTGCTTTGTAGCAGCTCGTACAAGTTTCAGGATTTCTATTTGTCCAAACATGTCGGAACATTCGAATCTTCTTTTCACGGAACGTATTAATTGAAAACGAGGCTCAAGCTTCTGGTGTTTTACTAAGCTGTCGATGTTGTAAACCGCCGAAGCATGCGTTAATCTTTCGTTCTTCGTCAAAAAAATCATAACGATTGGAAAAGAGCAAAGCTTAAAAAGTGGGACGACGTGATAAGGCGAAAAGGGGAGAAGAAGAAGTAAGAAATCTAGGAAAAATAAGAAATAAGGGAAAAAATGAGACTAAAAAGAGAAAAATGTTAGGTTCCTAATGCATCGTCTAAGGATGATGCCTGTTAATGTTACTATGTGTTCACGTTGCTCTAGAGAATTCTGCCAAAAAAAATAGAAGCTGAAGAACAGAGAGTATCGTTCTCTTTTTTCACTTTAATCTGTTTTACCTGCCGTTTTATTTTTCCAAGGTTTGCGCGGCAATCTATCGACATTTCAATTACGATTCTCCCCTTTGATTGGTGAAACACGCTTCTCGAAGGAGTTCGATGAACGCGTTCGATGCCTTTTTACGTCGGTGAACATTCGTCCTACCTGCGAGTTACTTTAATCCAGTTTCTTCTACTTTTAAGACAACAGAGACTTTGATAAGGAATTTTTACTAAACACGGTATGGAAAATGTTTGAGAACAAATAAAACTTTCCTTCGGTAAGAAAAATAATTTATCACTTATTCTTTGAAGACATATTCTACTTCGTGATTCAATTTCGTTATCATGAACTTTTTTCTGTACGAAAAGATTGACGATCTTGTGACTTAACCTATACGAATTGTATCAGAAAAATTGATCTACAATTTTTTAAATCGAAACTTTAATCATTATTTAATTAATCGTTAAAGGAATACAATATTTAAATTTAAAAAGAGAACAAGATAGGCACAGTTGTTAAAGAGATTAAATATATTTTCTACATTTTGCATAAGATGTTCAATTTTTAACTTAAATTTTATGTTGGTACAAATTATTCATTTCTTTATAGACTTGTTGCTATTTTTTTTTATTTAAATGGTTTTCTTGAAATTTTTTATTTATTTTTATTGAATAGCTTTTTCATTTATTTAATTGAAGAAGTCTACTAAGCAATATAATGTAAAAATTAAAATAAAATCATAACCACTGTTTCTTGTAAATTTTTATCTAGAACTGAATATATTTTTAGAAAAATCCTTTAGAATTTTGTTAAAGTTCTTGAGGGTAAATAAACGTACACTAGTAAGTCCTTTCTATATTTCGTAATTGATTTTACATTAACTGTTAAATATATAATAAAATTGCGTCATTATTATGCCAAATGTTATTTAATTTTTGGTCCATGCAATCTTGTAATTTTTAAAATTCAGTAATAATTTATTTGTCAATTTGTATAGAAAGGTGAAACATGAATTAGTCAAATATAGTTATATTATCAATTGTAAATGTTAACGTAAAGGTACTTAATGATACACACTTTCAGTTAAAAGATAATAAAGACCATAGCCATTAATTCTGAATAATACACAAAACTATTTATAGTGCTTATAGTTATTGCTTAGTAATTATGAATTTTATTTTTATTTTTTATTTTGTACTAAAATCAGATAAAAGTTATTAACCAAATTTTAAAATGGTAAATTTATCTTCTTATTTTTAATTTCTATTTCTATTTTATATTTTAATTTTTTCGATTAATTTGAACATCGTTTAATACAGTCTTACTATAAGGTATCAATAAGATACATTTAAATATATCGCCGTTTGATGCGTTCTAAATGCTGGTCAATAAATGTTAGGTTATTGGAAAGTTTCGTATCTTCGTTATATTTTGCGGAATTTCTTTTAAAAATGTTGTGTTTCTATTTTCGCTCGTAATATTCGCTATTAGTTATTTATCATCTTCGAAACGATGTATGTGAGCTGCGTCATCGTGATACAGATAAGGTAAGTAAGAATTTTTATTTATTATAATAAGTAGTAATAAAGGAATTAGCAAACTGATTATTAAAATATATTATCCTTATAATTTAAATATGCTTACTTTTTTTTTATAAATTCACTTTAATAAAAATCATTTTTCATTTGTTAATGAAAGTAGGGCAACCGTCTAATTTTAATTTATAAAGGAAATATATATACAAATAAAACGAAAAAAAACATGTGTCTTTCATTTCTTTTCTAATTCATTTATATTTTCTTCGTTTTAAATATATTGGATACTTAAATAAACCAGTTGAAGTATCCACATTCTTCGAATATTAAATGAACTACAGTAATCCATAAACATATTAACATGTTAAAAATTTAATGCAAATAGATAAAATAATAATCTTGAATATTAATCATTTACGGATCTTATGTCGAAGACTAAAACTATGAGAAAAATAAAATTATTTAAAGAAAAAGAATAATGAAAGTACACATAAAAATTAAATAATAGGAGAAGACTTCATATAAACATTTAAATTTTCATTTGTTTCTATTTTTTGTTTTATATCAATGCTGACAAACCTACGACATATGTGTTAGTAACAGCTTATATGAAAATTTTGTTGTTACGTCAATGATTTATGGGTCTATTTTAACAGATTATTATAATATTATTAATGATTATTACCATATGTATTATTAGCATTTTGCTTTATACAAAAAACAACTGATCAATGAAGACAATTTTTCCTGCCAATTTTCTCCATATTACAGGTACAGTAAAATCTCATTATCTAACCAGAAACATGCTGCCGATAAAAGACTGCCAATATTCTAAATATTTATTGGAACAAATAATTACTATTGATTCGTATGAATCAATAGAAATTTGGTGTTAATTGGTAAACATGTATGAAGTTTATGATATTTTATGATCATTATTAAAATCCGGATAAAAGCTTGCAATAATTAATTTTCTATTAATAACTACGTCATATGTCTGCAACTCTGAGGAATAAGAGAATATAATCATCAGCTTCCTGAAAATAATATGACCAATTTCCAATGGATTGCAAAAAAGTAACGAAGTGAAGAGAATAATCAACAAAATTTTAAAAACGCATTATATAAAAAAGTTTTATAAAGTGTGCTGACCATTTCGTGACATCAAGACGAATAAAGAATTGATATAGGTACTTTATTCCATGTTAATCTTTCAGTGGACTTTATTGTTCTGCTTAATAATTTTGTTATCATTGAATATGAACTACTTATCTGTGAATAAACAATGCTCTAAATTACTCCTTTTTTATGTCTTTTATTCATTTCGCAATAAAGTATTCTTTGGTATGAAAATAATTTTGTGTTTGACATTATTGTACAGCAGTTACATCTATTTTATTATTTTCGGAATTTTCATAGTAAGTTAATCATATTGTATCAGTATTATTAATATTATTATGGACAGTGACAATACTTTAATACCTCAAATAGTTACATCTACTATTGAATCTACACATATTAGTCAAAATATTGCTTTTTACTTTATTCTTATTTCATTGATTAACAATTAATAATTTATATACAATTTTATCTTGATTTCATGCTTATGTCAATATTTGGGTAGCCGAGTATCCATTTGAGTTTCATTTGTCATAATAATAAATCCAGGTAGATCCTTGTTATTTGATAAATTTTACACCGATTAAGATTATCAGTTTTAAAATTTGTAATGAAAAGATTAGTTATTTAGTGTCCTTAAAATTACCTATACATTTGTTCAACGCCAAGGCTACCCGGATTTGCGGTATGTATGAACACATACGCATTTGACTTAAATTAATTCAAATAATGCGGCAGCATGTTAACCCCTTCACCTAAAACTTTGTCGACAGTTGCGTCAGTCAGAAGTAAGTAATCATTGTTGCAATATTAAAATGAACAAAAAAATTTGAAATGTTAGACATATTTTGAATTTAGCGATGTTTAATTGTGCAAATTTTAACTTGTATTAAATACAAGTCTTAATCGTAATGTAAATACGATTTGTTTTTGTTATAATTGAACTGTGGTGTGCGTCACGGTGTGACTCGATGTCATAAGGCAAGGGGATAACAAAATGTAAAATCAGTAAATTTGAATATTTACTAAATTCATAAATCATAAATCATAACCTTTTATTAAATGTAATATTCATTATATTTAGTTAGTTTACTTGCGTGTCCATTGCACATTAATTTAATGCAGTTTGTATACAAGGTGTTTCCGATGTGGTAATACAACCGAAGAAGAGGTGAATCTGCACGAAAAAATGGGCCAAAAATATAGAATACAGGTTTTTCATATGCATCTTCACTTTCGAAAAAAGATTGAATTTTCATAGTTTTTAAAAATTTATAAAAAGAATTTGTTTACTGCACAAGCAATGGCAAGTGTAACAATTTTTTCATTAATTTTAAGAATCAATGAATATTATCAAATAAATAAAATTGTCTGTTATCGGTCATTTTTTATAACATTATTGATGTAGGTACTAATAATAAAATACTGAAAACACATGCAAGTAAAAACATGTATTATAATAAAGATGTTTCTACATGTGAAGATGTTTCTAATTCTACAGTCAGTACATAAATCAGTAAATGTAAATACTAATATAAGGAAAAAATGTTTATTATTATAATAAACGTAAGCATTTCTTCCTTCTATTAGTAATTACATTTACTGATTTATGTACTGACTGTAGAATTCACAAACAATTAATTGATTCTGTCATCGTCTATGATGTAAATAAATTTTTGTACTAACACACCTATTGCTTAATTTACACTGAAGATAAACTCTCTAAAAAATCGTATAAGTCGAAATTATTGTCAATTAAACCGGTAAATATAGTCAAAATTAAATTGTGTTTGATGTCATTTTAATCAGAAAAATGTCAAAAAACTATTGGTAAAAGTTTTATTACAAAAAAGCAATAATATAAAAGTCCTATCCTTGTATTGATATTTTCAAAAAGTTCGCTGTTACTAATTATTTTTTAAATCCATTATTTTAAAAGCCGTGTACAAACAAAACCGTGCAAATAAAATAACTTGAAAATCAGAAAATAAATGTGCTTCAAAAATGATCAAATTCAATTTTCTCAGAAATGAAGCAGCACAAGAACAAATATTATTAAATATTTTTTACTTATTTTTTCACGTAGTTTCACCTCTTTTTGGTTCGTACCACCAGATCGAAAGGTCGCTGTATAATTATCTGGTTTACATCGTTATTTAAATACATTTTCATAATAAATGTAGTATTATCCTAATAAAAACTTTCCATACACTGCGATCAAACAGTCCTTGTGGCTCAGATGTTCAAGGCTCACTATCGATTTTAAAACAACGATTTACCAAAAATACTTTTCCTACAAGTTTTAAAATAATATTTCTTGCTATTTGAAGGTTTTGATAAATGAACTTCCAGATTTCCTAACAATTTAACTCCTATAATCGTTGTCTAAAGGTCTCCCAACTCAAACAAGTGATTTTATAATAAACGGATATGGTTCGAATTCAAGAGTTGAATTTTTCGCTTGCGATATGTTTACCTTTTTCGAAGGCGGTGACTTTCATAGAGTTTTCGGTACTTTCAACTCATCCTGAATGGCACAAGCGGAACATGAAGAAGGCAAGAATTGTCACTCATAAACTACGTCAAATACATCAATTCAGCGTACAGATCTGGCTACCCCGGATTCTGGACAATAAAGATGACTTCAGGTTGACATAAAAGTTAACACACCGAGGTAATTATGAGCAAGATTATAAAGATACGTACGTTTTATATTATGTGCAATGACATGTTCCATATTGCGTGCGTACATGTTCTATAAATTATTTTCAATCAATCCAAACTGGTACATGTATCACTAGTACCATGTCCGATTACATTAACCTTGAAATATATTGTCATGAACAACATTTTGATAATAAATAATTTATCCCTATTCATATAACCGATGGTCTTAGGTTCAGAGATATTCGTAAAACACTTTAGTTTAATTTCTATATCTTGCAAACTAGGAGGTGATTATACACACAATGTCTTACTTAAGTTGAACATTAAATTATTATCATTTAAAGTAAGGAGAAATAAATGAGAAAGCTTATATGATTTCAGTATTTCTTTATCGTCAGCAAATGTACGTCCTGAAACCATATAAAATTTCATTAGTTCTTTTTTTATTTTCATAACAGTAACAATAATAACAAAACATTATATATTATAACAATAACAGTAATAACAATTTCCACTTAAGTGGAAACACTTCATACATGAGTAAAATTATTGAGGACATTGACTTTCATTACATTTCAACATCATAGAAATCGGTGGATTATCATTTTAAAAATAATTACACTAAAAATATTTTTACGGAAATCTGGAACGAATATCGATTACCGGAATCATATACATATATAAACATGTAAGGTAGAATGATTCTCTTGGGAACATATATCAAGATCGATATAACCCAAAGTGGTACAAAGGTGGTACCAGATGGTGGTGTAGTTTGCATATTTACCTAAAACTAAACTTATTTTATGATAAATATAAACAATTTTTGAACCTATGTTTATAAAAATATGAGTCATTTGAATGGAGTGTTATAAGCTTTGGTATACCCCCAGAAATAATGGCGTTCCTCTTTCTACATAGCTATTTTTGTCTATAGGAAAGTAATTTATGGTTGCCAACCGAGTTAGTTATTTATCTATCAAGGTTTTGCGGCATTCCATATTACAGACTGTTCCATATTGCATGCACCTACCCCACCTTATATGAAGAGAAAATATCCCTTCATGGAATTTCCCTTATACCCTTAACCCTCGGATAGCGAATGGTGCGTTAGTCGCACGAACAGCGTATATCGTATAATACTGAGTCATCCGCGATTCAATAGCAAGTATTCTTTTATAATATCTACAACCAAATTTTCATAGTAGGTGATGTTTTATCGGATTGTATTAGAATAGAATACGCAAAAGGACGACGTATGCTCGTATAATTCAGCAATCATTATTTTTTATCTGCGGAATATGTAAATAAAGTATTCTTTTGGATTATTAGACAGGTATACACTGAATAATTTTAGTATTTCATATTATACTTATTATTATTGCTTCTTATATACAAGGTGTAAGATTTATCTGTATGATTACAAGAAAAAAAATATTATCAACTGAATATGTAGAAATATTTCACAGTGGTATCGTACTTTGTGTTGCTTCATATTTTAATTTCGAACGACAATATATCGTTGCATATTCGATGACGGCTTAATTTACATTTTAATATTAATATTTTATTATAAATAATTGAAATAGCAATATTTATGTTTAATGTTCTTCAACGATGATTCTTCTTATTTGCAAATACTGTTTATAAAAGAAAACGGACCTTTTCATTTACCTGTTTTACATAGGCACTAAAAAGGTTAAATATGTTCTTTAGTTATTTTTCGATGAACCGAGTCCGACATACTAAAATCTTGAAAAAAAATGGGTGTTCTATGTTTCAAAGGGTTAAATCAAAAGAATGGAATATCTCACGAGAAATTGAAACTATAAGAAACTATCCCTACAGAAGTTGGACGATATAAGTGAATAGGGTAGTAGAAGAGATGTCAAAGTGAAGTTAATTTTTGCAAATGGAAGCCTATATTCTATTATTCATAGAGAGCGGGAGTACAGACGAATTGCATGATCTATTATATGACATCTTCCCTGTAATAGGAAATGATAAATTAGTAATATACCAAGAAGTTAATTCAAAGCAAACCGTGAATTGAACCCTACATGATTGCATGTAAAATGGCATTGAATATGGCCGATTAGGCTACAGACAATAAACAATATAACTCTTTCTTGAGGGGTTACCTAGAAAAGATATTCCTCAAAACATCGGTTGTGAATACTAGCTTCTCTTTTATTTACGAAGAATTACAGACGTATACAAAACAATAATGGAAAACGAATTATGAAGCATCAAAGGATGTATTCTTGTCGACTGTGGACCTATTGAATAATAAACAACGTAAAAAAGTTGTTGATTAATTTCTGTTACTGTAAGTCGAATAGCGGTAAGAAACAATTTTTTTATGTGTTATTTATTCTTGATTATTTGCAATAATATTTTTGCAACGACGCCATATCCATGTTAAGAACACTTGATCAAAAGTAGATTAGAACTGTATAGGGTTTAGCTGTCTAATTGTACAGGGTGTTAGGTAGGTCAATAGAGAGTTTGCAAGAGATGAAGGAATAGGCAATTTGGAAAATATTTAGCTACATATACCCTTATGCAAAGTATCATGGCTTTTCAGATATTGGCCACTTTGTTAATTTCGTAGAATAAGCAAGACACTATCTTCTAATACTTTCTGGTGCAAAATTTCATGCTTCATCAGAATCCAAAAATAATATTAGGTATTTCATTTAAAAATAAATGATAGTAACCAGTATATGTTTTTGAAAACCATGTAACCTTTGCTAAACACATTTTTGTCTATAGTTAATAATTTACGAACTTTTTATTATCGTTGTATTAAGAAACTTATCCTTACATAACATAGCAGATTATAACCTGCTCGCACGCTGTGAATACAAAAATACTGGATTCCATTTAAAAAGATTAAGCTTTGAAGTTTCCCTCATTGTTCCACCCATACGAAAATTATTTACACTGTACAATGTCGCCCTTCATACAACTTTCGTGGGTACATTTTTTATGATTGTAGTTATCTATCCTCGACCTTGTAATCGGGAAAGTGATGATTTATCTTCATTAGGTTCTCAAGAGTCTCGCGAAAAAAGTCACAGGTGACAACGGTCGTTCCTGCATGCAAATGGAGCTGTGGTAACCCACATCATACTTAATAATACAATTATTATCAAATTTGTAGTAAGACCGATACAATTTTGTAATAAATACATTGATTCGTATGGATGCATGTATAGTATCGATTAGTACCGATCATCGAATATAAACAGAAAACGTATATTTAATAAATGAGAAATACAAAATGAAATGATGCAGAACAAAGTGTTTTTTACTTCGACTAGCGAGCTCAATATTTTTGAGATTATGGTCATTCGATCACGAGAATCGATAATCGATATTCACGCAAACATATCATACTAGTTTGCATAAAATACATATAAGAACCTTCGTTGGCAGAAGAACATAATCGTGTCAAATAGTAAAATCAGATAACGTACGTGGTATCAAATAGCTAACATCTAAATAGGATGAATATACCTCATACAGCTCATATTTCTAATATTGCCACTCGTTATATGTACATACTCGTTACATACTCGTTATACATACTTGTTATGTATACTACAATGTAAACACTAACATTTATCGCTTAGGACCTGAATTAATACCTAAACATACTTAAACTATAATACCTAATATTAATACCTAAACTATAAACAATTACAAAAACTGTGTTAACAAGAATTGTTAATTCTTGCTTCTTATGTTCTTACAAACATAAAGTATAAAAAGTATAAAAATTTACTGAATTTTACATTATATTTGAAAAAGCTAAATCCAGAACTTTGTGAATGAAGAAATATCTACTACAGATATCTGATTAATGATATAATCAAGTAACGTAATCAAGTCTTATTAGTCATATTTTTAAAATGAAAACGATGTTCTTCCATCGAAATTTGTTTTTAATGCTGCTTACGTTTGAATGATTTTACCAGTCGACCCCAAGATGACAATTATGGAAAACAATGGTTTTAATATAATGTCAGAAAATTTGCATAGCACAGCAAATAAGCTCGTTTTTCCAATATATGAACTTGAACTTAAAACATAAAATATAAAAAATTCTTTTACTGCATTTTTCTAATAAAACATCTTGTAAAATAAATCCCACTAAAAATTAATCAAAATAACATCAATATGAAAAGAAATAATAAAAATACATATAAAAATGGCTTTAAAAGGTCATGTATACATGAATTAATGAACACTTCTTAAATAGATGATATTAGTTAACTACACATGTTTTACAGCCTGATCTTTCGCCTTTTCTTATTTCCTAACTCCAAATTAAAATTTTTAATGATTCTCACTTATACTACATGAATTATGGATAATTTCTTTTTACTTTTGCAACAAATTCCGGAAAAGCTATTGATTTTTGACAGCACTTAATACAAATTGTGCTCACAATCAGTTACAACTAAAATTTTGCTAGATGACATTAAGTACATTTACACGGTCAGGGGTCGGCAATTTACGGCTCAGTAGAATCATACTTGTGGCTCTTAAGTAGTTTAGTAGTA
This sequence comes from Megachile ligniseca, assembly GCA_945859555.1. NCBI lineage: Eukaryota > Metazoa > Arthropoda > Insecta > Hymenoptera > Megachilidae > Megachile > Megachile ligniseca. The sequence goes on from OX243792.1 coordinate 8,595,734, forward strand.
CATATTCAAAAATTAACTGCAATATTGCAATTGCCAAACAAATATAATAATCCTGCGCACACGTCAAAATGCGCGGCTGATCGCATGCATGTAAACAGCTTTAGCTAACCTTGCTCTCCACACTCACCGACGCCACACTCAAAACCAAAAAGTGTTTCCGTTTTCTTTAATACGTTGACTTATATTTTCTGTTACTACGCAAAATAGAATGTTTTGATTTCACAATCAATACATGTTTCACAGCAGATATTATATTATTTTTTCTAATACATACCGATATATGTACTTATATTTGGCTCTTTAAAAAAATAATTTATCACATCGGGAAAAAAGTGGCTCTTAACTCCAGAAAGGTTTCCGACCCCTGCCTTGTCTTCCCGAGTCAATGAGTTAATCTGTATACAAATGCGATGTGCTTCATAAGATCAACTGTAATACTTAATATATTAAATGACGTAGCAATTATTATAAACATTTCACAACTACACCAATTTAGTATACATTGCATGAAGTCATTCAATTCCTAATTCGAATAATAGGTTCGGTTGAAGTGCTCGTAGAATAAGCAAGAGAAATCTCGATCCATTCACAATGACTTTACAATGTTTCAAGAGAACAGAATAGGTCACGTAGAAAAGGAGGAGATGAAGATCGCCGTCACCTTTGGAGAAGAGTATTTGCCTCTGTGAGATGGAACGCAAATTAGGTTTAGATAGGGATCGAGCCCTCCTCGTATCAAAATAATAGCGACATTTACAATATACGCGACTCACCCTAGTTGTTCGCAACGTTTGGAGAGCTGATAGGAATAAAAGGAATATTCTTGAGCTATTTTAACTCTCTATCTTTTGCTATTTTTCAATCAACTCGGTAAAAAAGCTTTTAAAATACTCGTGAACGTGAGATTTCATTTTATGTGCTATATTTTTAGAGTATGTAGTCATTTGTTCAACCCAAAAAGGGTGAATCTAATAAAATTTTTTATTACATATTCTAAATAAAATATATATTATTATAAATAAAATAAATATATTTTAAATAAAAATATCAAATAAATTTTATAATGAAATCGAATTTGAATATTTTACAAATTCGATTTATATGATACTTTATTTACTAAAGTGAACAGTTTGACATTACCAATGCAAGGATAAAATTTGTATATTTTTTATCTTTTTGTTATGGAACTTTTATCAATAGATTTGTGACATTTTCCGTTTAAAATGAGACCAAGTTCGATTTAATTCAATCTATATTTGCTGGTCTTAAATATTCGTAGTGGCTACCAATAAAATATCTATTGGTTAAATAAAAGAAAGTGGGCAGAATAATACATAATAAAAAATATTACATCGAATAAGTTCGAATCAAATTAAATATTACCAGAAAACTTCAAGAAAAAAATGGGAGACTGTAAAAAGTCTCTTGCGTTTTATTGAAAACGATTGAAACAGAAAATCTGGCATTATTTTAACCTTTTGTTGTATGGATTTTTTAATTTTGCAAAATGATACAATTTTTAATTATCACAAGTAATACTAAGAAAAAGACATCAATAAAAATGTTTTTAAATTACGTATATAATATTGCAAATTTTCAACATTTTGAAGGGGAACAATAAATGTAATTGGGAAATATGAGAGATTTTTTCAATAATTTTATTAATTATACGATATGATATTTATTAATGTTCGATAAAGTATAAGAATTTTATAGTACGCTACTTTATCCTATAGCATATTTGCAATAGAATATAACGAAGAGAAATATATATCCTTTTTTAAAAGGATCTATATTTTAAAGGATATCCTTAAAAAAGAATTAAAATGCTCATAAAAATGTACTTTTATATACATTTTGACGTGCTTAGAATTCTTTGAAAAATAATATTAATAATACCTTGTATTTACAAAAATCAAATACATAAAATATAATTATTACATATTATAATGAAATATGAGTTATATCTGAAGATTTATTTTTTTACGTGTTTGAATGTTGTGTGATGCAAATGCATTACTCACAAAAGTTGCAAATTTTCAAATGTTCTAAACCACAGTCAACAAAAATAAATATTATGTCTCCACAAACTATTGCTGTAGGGTTTCTATTAATTGCATGGACAGCCTGAGGAAACGAGTTATATTTACTTATTAGACAGCTGGCGAATACGAGGGGGTGTGAAAATAAATTAAGGTCAGCCGGGTAGAAATTAAAAACGTGACTCCACAGTGCGGCTACAATCACCGTACAGCTAACGAGAAGATACGACCTCCTGGCAAACGTACATGTAGGTATAATAGTCTTATATATTGTAACACCTGAAGATGTAGGTATATTCTTATACAGGGTGCGTCATTTAATTTGAGCCTTAAATATATCCTTGTTTGTAATGACGCATAAAACACATTGTAAAAAGCATATGGCACAAAAAGCATAATATACAAAATAAACAATTATTTTCAACGTTATATTTCTCGAGATTTTCAAATGACCAGATGTACTACAAATCAAAGTTTGCTACAAGGTGTATTACAAGGTGTACTACATATTCTAATAGGTAATAGGTGAAATCCTATGATAGTAGGTCTATGATATTATGATTTGTATGTGACTTTAAGCTATCAATGACAGTTATTCATATCTATTTCTTATATTGTATAATAAGACTTCATAACAAAGCATTTATTTTTGTTATTTTAAACAAAGCATTTTCAGATATAAGCTTATACGAAGTTCTTCTACCTAGCTAGTATACATCTGGTCCTGACTTTTTGATCCATCCTGTATATTCTCCATATATCTTAACTCTTTGTTGCATTATTTTGCAAATGTGCTATTTAAGATAATATACCATAGTATTGTATTTTTTAAACTCAATACTTGAAAACTTTTTGTCATATATTTTTACTGTTAATGGAATTTTAATGACTTCGATTTTTTATAAGTCAGAACATTTATTTCAAATGATATGAAAATTACTTTTCTGTATATTAACATCAAAGTTGAAATTTAACGCTGGAAAGTCGCACTTGTTTGTTTACGGCCATCTTGTGTTCAGAAGCATCTGCCTCAAACACCTTCCAAAATTCGACTTTATTAAACATGCGGTACTTATTGCTGTCCAAAAATACCTGACTACCCTGTGGTGAAGTCTACTGGTGAGTGCTGTACTCGTAAAAACTTCATTTTTGCAATTATCGAGCCTCATGGTCGAATTTACGAAATCGATTTATCTCTCTAGTATATGCGATGTGCAAGAGAGACAAGTCGATTTCATAAATTCGACCATGAGGCTCGATGATTACAAAAATGAAGTTTTTACAAATACAGTACTCACCAGTAGACTTCACCACAGGGTAGTCGCGTATTTTTGGACAGCAATAATTACCACATGTTTAATAAAGTCGAATTTTGGAAGGTGTAAGTTGCTAACGTAATCAAGATGGGCGTAAACAAACAACTGACTCTACGGCGATAACACTAAACCTACTAAAGTGATTAAAATTACCGTTTAATAAGTTTCTTATTTTAATTTATTACAAAGTTTATAATTAGCTGTTACAACATTCATTAATGTGGTTTTCTTGAAACCTATATTAATTTTCATCAAGGTAAAGAATTAATATGTACAGTAATTTATGTTTTATAGTTCGTTTATTTATATTTCAAATTCATTTTATAATTTCAAAGTAAGTGTGCATTATGCACTGATAGGTTTAGAGTTGATACTTAAGATGGTTGTATTACAAACACCCAGTGTTTTAACAGTTTTTATTAAATATCTTCGAAAATGTTGATTTTAAAGAAAAAAATTTTAAACAAAAAATGAAGCCCTTAAAAAATTCTACAAACAACGTTGTATACATTTTTTTATGGAAACCTATTATTTTTGCAGTAATGAAAAAAAGTATTTTTCTTTTAGAAAAATTTTGAAAGTTCTCATTATGTGTTTCGGAAAAAATTAACGTAAAATATATGTATAAGATGCATGGTATAGAGTACAGGCACACACACGGGGGAGTGCAATGGGTGCAGCCCCTCCCCTACCTTGTACGCATCCCGCTAATAGAAGTGCCCTAAGCAGAAGTAAATTTGACCCACTTCGAGATATTTTAAATCATAATAACCAAAATAATTGGTTTACGTCAAAAATGTATGTATCCTTCTATGTAAAGCTTTTTATGAACTTCATTTTTTGTTTGAATCTTTTTTCTCTAAAATCAATATTTTCTGATATATTTTTTAAGAAGTGTAAAAAACTTTGAAGAGGGCTGAGAAACAAATGAGGCTTTGTCGCCAAAATTCCTTTTAGGGACTTTCTCCTCTAATCAAAGGTAAGCTTTGGTTATAATTTCAACACGATCGGAGGTTTTCACTTTTCGAAACTTTACCCATATTTCGTATTCAAAGTATTATAAATTTACAGAATAAAAATGCATTCAATAATGTATACAATGTATTCTTTACATTAAAGTAGAAATTAGAAATTCATTAGAAGACTAAATTTGATCCCTAGTAATTGTGCATTATGTATGTCGATAGACTTAGCGTTAAACTTACCGCACGCGATACTTGTTTGCTTGCTGACTCGCTTACTGAATTTCGTTGATTGCAGTCGTACAGGCGGTGCTGCTCGTGCGAACAACATTGTTGGTTTCGCATAGAGAATATTGTTGTGTAAATCACATTGCTAGTTAGTTTTCATGTAAAATTATTAGTTACTGATCAAATTGTTAGCAAAGGTAAAGATGGATTAAAACCGAATATTGAAATTCTCAATATTCGATCCCGAAACTTCATAAAATGTCAAAACTCTCAAAACTCAAAACTTTCGAAACTTGAAGTGGTGATTTCATTTTGTAAGAGGAACATCTTATTTTAAAAATCGATCTCAACAAAATTTTTCAAACTGACATGCACAATACACTCGTTCTACAGTTCTACGATAACGATTGAGTACCAATCTGTTTATAACCTCGAAAACAAAAACTGAGCGCGAGCATTCACAAAGCATCGCGCACCGAATATCCGAAATATAAAATATATGAATCAAATATTCCCAAAGCACGCTACGAACGATTCTTTATTCAGTGACTTTATACATTGTTATCTAGATTTCGAGAGTTTCGAATGAAGAAAGTGAAAAATTCCAAATTGTCGAAGCTCGACACTTTCTTGTGTTCTGAAGAGTTTTGACGTTTCAATGTTTGGAGAAATTCATCCCTAATCTTATCATTTTTAATATTAGCTTTATTTATTGAAAACACTGTTGAAATGGAAGTTGTTAAAAATCGCGCAACTAAGACATTCATATTTAACTATTAAAAAGATTGTGAACAGTTTTGGCTGTTATGAAAATGCACCAATAAGTAAACATGATTTGGAAGTACAAATCATTCAATGATTAATTTATACGTATTTCAAAACATTAAAACAATTAATAGAATTATATTATAGTGGGTATTAGAGAATGTTTATACTCTTTTTGTATCAACTCTATTGAACTAATGAGATTATTAGGAATCTGATTTTTTTGATAATGTGTAATAACTAATTTAGAATTTTTAGAAAACAATTATCCCAATTGTCGACGCTTTTTATTGGCGCTTTAAAAAATTCAGTTCAGAAAAATGGTTTTCGAGATACTGGGCTAACAACACTCTTAAAAGGCTGTTTTCACCCTTTCAATATGGTTAATTGTCAATAAAAAAGTATGTTATATAAGAGGCAAACGAAAAATAAAAGATTTAACTATTAATATAATGCGAGGATTTAATAATTTTCAAAATACATGGGTGAGTAGCGAAATCACAATAATTAATGAATACTTATTTATAACAAAAGTCTTCGCAACCAGCTCATATGATTGCAATATTGGCGCTCGCACCAAGCCAACCGCATCGGAGCCCAATCGATGTACAAAATCGATATACAATCATGCTCATACATTACATTCATCATACGGTGTCCAAAATAAAAGATACACAATCATATTCATACAAAAAAAAATGTTTACAGTTAAATATTTTTTTGTGTTCTATAAAAGATTCTATATATTTCGTTCTATCAAAAAATACTAATCATTAATTCAAAATTCTGTTCTATTAAAAAGATATGTAAGAACAGTATACTTCATATAATTAATCATTGATTTTTACATTTATATCCACAAATAACAGCGAAACAGCAATTTCTGTCTGTTCATAAGATACGACGACTTAATGTAATTTCATTCTACTGACCCTCAACATCGAATGTTAAATTAATGCTTTCTGTAAATTGAAATTTTAATAAATAAAGAACTGTATCATTATGGGTGATTCAGTAATCGTAGGAAAGCTATGCAATATTATAGTTGCTATTGTTTCGTATTTTGTAAGTGCTCTCAATACCTTCTATTTCATGGTTGAAGCATAATTTGAGCATAAGGGAGGTTTATTACTGGCAGATGCATAATAAGGGTTCATTATAGACCTGTCAATCGAAAACATAGAACCCCAATAGCATGCCGTTTAGATAGACACTGAGTATATTATTACGTTGCTCATGCTTCAAAAGCTAAGACATTATTTCTCTTTATTGTAATAAACCTTCTATAGATCTACTACCTTAAGTATAATAAATGCTTATAATAAATTAAAACATACAGGGTGGTCCAGTTTCTTACTGGCAAACTTTATGAACATATTCCATACAAAAAAAGAAGTTGTTACATTAATATAGGCTTTTAACTCTTTGCACTCCTTAATTTCTTTTATCTATCACCTCTTTAATTTATAACGTAGATCAAAGAAAGAGGTTCTCAATAAAATAAATTGCAACAGTGCAGAAGATATGACGAATATATTTATCATTAATTATAACTAGTATACAAATGAAAATATACAAATCAAACCAATTCATTTGTCTGAAATATTTATTGGATTCATGAGAAATATAATGTCGAGTCAAACTCGACATAGAAGTGCATAGGATTAAACATTTTCTTAAAAAATGATAACTAAAGTATAAATAACGTCGGACAGTTTTTTTTATGTCACGTGCAGCATATCCCAGTTTTGTACATAACACTTCAGCAGTTCTATAAATAAAAATGATAAAAAAGTGTTATATAAACAATGTTTATAGGTTAATTTATTCAGTATGTAAGATATAACTTAAATTTCAATAAAGAATATTTTGCTTATAACTATTTAAAAAGAAATTCATTTATAATACAATCAAGTTTTTTAGAAAAATCAATTTCTGAACAAATTGCTCCCGGTTGGCCAGCAGTCACATTCTCCGGTAGCTCAAACGCTAAATCAAGTTTAACGCTAAAATTTTATAATTTTGTGTATATTGGAATGCAGATGCTGGTATTACAGGCGTAAAAAATTATATTTTTATTACAAAGTATTTACTGATACTTTCAAAATAAAAGGCCGTTTTCAAAATAAATCGTGCAGAAAGCTTCAACTCGATTGCGGCATGCAATTGGGTTTCTGTCATGCAATCATGCTGAAACTTTGGTATCATCATTTTTTCACCAAGCGTCAAAATTTTAGGGGGGGAGACCAAAAAAAATGGGAAGTCCAAAAATAAGGGCCACCCTAATAAACATTTGCTCTTGAATGTTTTGTTGAAAGATTAGGAGATATACAATGGAATTTATAATTTTCTCTCGCAATACTACACATGAATAATTGTGGAATTTCATATGCTTTTTAATATCTTTTAATAATATGGCCTCAATCTCAACGAAAATTATAACTGTTATAAATATGAAGGTAAAGCTGGTAGCTAATAACAGTAATATAAAAATACTTTTCTAGATAACGCTACTTCAATAAATTTACGTTTCGAAGAAATCTTATTATTTTTATTACGATTATAGAAATAAGATCCATGAGATTCGATAATAAAAGAAGTATCTTGGAATCAAGATTTAAATATGAAGACAATCCCAACTCAATTGATTCAAAGAAATCAAGGAAAAGAATAAATGAACAACTGCAATATTATTTGTTTAATTAACGATTACAATAGGTGATTATTTTTGAAAGGGAGACAAGTCCATTTATGTATACAAAATTATTTTTATTTTATTTTTCTGGCCACCACTGTAAACGCTTTTTTAATAATAGACATACATTTTTTAATACCTCAAAATGCAACAAATTTGGCAGTGCTTATGAATATTTTTAAATTTATTGAAATGCAAACCCATAGATACCTCGCAATTATAAAAAATGGACTTGCTCCATTTTCAAAATAAACGACTCAATGAAATTTTTGCACAGTTAATGATCGATAATGTCTTTCAATTTTATCAGGTTTTAATATTAGTTTTATTCAAAAGCTATCTTTATTTTTTGTAAATTTTTACAAGGCGTTTCATAGTAAATGCAATTATATTAACATAAAATAAATTAAACATATAACGTTTTCGAAATTTTTACTTACGGTTCCATAATCATCGACACAATTGTAATCACATTTGCATCGATATGAAGATCATATTCAAAGTTCAGAGGCCTTTGAAAGCTGTTCGGTATTATCGATCGGAAAACAAAACGTTTATATGTTAGATAACATGAGTGTATACGTATAAAATAACTCGTAGCACAGGAGGGTTGGCAAAAGTATCTTCTAGCTTGTATGAATACGTGGATATATGTCGACGGACGAAAAACAAAGGAAAAGAGGAGATGTCGGAGGGAAATGGAACCCAACCTCGTTAGAATGCATGTGTTTGTCTTTAATACATTTTTCGACGATGTTGACCGAGGCGTATCTTCAACCTGTACATATGTAGGTGCGTATGCATATGTGTATGAAAACTAGCAACACAAAGGGTGTTGCTAAAATATCCATCTTGTCAACCCTCAAAATATGCATCACAATTCTGTGTATACTGAAATTTAAAATAAAGAATGAGTCGCATACAAAAATATGGTTTATCTGCAGATTTTATAGGGTAAAAGATAATTGCATGCCTCTTGTCCATATTAATTCAAAAATTTATCAAAATAAATGTGATCGTTAAAATTGAAGAGTTAAGCTAGAAATGTTTTATAAAACATAATCATAAATGAAGATATTTAAAATAAGAGCTTTAATTTGTGTGCCATTTAATAAATTACATAACAACATATTATTAATCAGTACAATTTATGTTCACTTCATCATTTTTTGTTTCCTACCTTTCTTAGGATATTGCTAGCACTGATACATGTTGTCATGGAAATTATCCCCAATTGAATTAAAAAAAGAAACTAAATATTGGGCACTGACCATCGATATTAATATTTGATATAAATTCTACTTTTTTTTAATTAGTTTACTTAAATTAGGTAAATATTTCACTAACAACAAATTTTACTTTTCCAGCTTCCCACTTGTTACTTTCTTCTATTTTTATAGCTTAGATATTTGTACTTTCTTTTTCTCTTTTTCTATCCATTTTAATATTTTTTTAAACTGAAATTACTGTTGCACTATTTCTTAAGTACATTTAATTGTTCCCTACAATAATTCGATATAAGGAATGTACTTTGTAGAAAAAATTAGGAGATTTGACAATTTGGAATCTTACAAGGGACCCAAACATTACACGCCGATTTCGATGAAATTTTTATATGTTATAGAACTTAACAAAATATTTGACAGGTATTTTTTTACGTGTAAATATCTATTTTGAAGTTGTGAAAATAACCCTTGAATTTGGTGTTCGAAAAGCTATTTTTACAAATATCTCGGAAATTATTAGCTCTACGTGAAATATTCAAAATATAAATTTTTACATTTTGAAAGGGCAATAATATGGCACAAGCGGATTTTTGAAAAATTTATTTGTTTGAAGAATATGATAAAAATTAACATTATTTTGCAAATTTTGTTTATAAAACGTTGAACTATTTTAATCAAATTTTGCACACGTAAACTATACTTTCAAGCAAAGAATAAGGATAAACTGGAATTTTTATTTTTATTCGTGCAAAAGATATTGCTATGGTTGAAGTTGCACTGCAATCTATTTATAAATCTCAAAAATATTTGTCACATAAAATAAGTAATGGATAAATTTATTCATATTCTTTCCATACAAGTTATACATATATTAAGCATTGATTTTAATGATACGAAAGTTACCAGAGATTTGCATATTTACGTACAATTATTGCATTCGATGATTGGAGGTTGGAAATTAGTAATCTATGTGTATAATTGGTAAGTGTTTACATAATCATAATCAGATATGTTGATCTATTACAACAAAACGAATTTAAGAATACTGATATATCGAAATTAATGAAACAATATCTACAGAAGATGCAGCGGCCATAAATGACACATCTGCTATACACACCTCCACCCAGCTGTCTAAAATGTTTATTATCTACAAAATGAATTATTACAACGGCATAACTTCAGATGTTAAACTAGTTTTCAAATTGATTGATTAATTTGTCAAATTCCTTTATTATTTACTATTACCATTATTGATTGAATACATAAGTATATTAAAAAATTTAATTTTTCTCCGATATTATTAATAGAGTTTCCTTACCTTATTACAAGCCTGGAAAGAAAGAAAGGACAAATCAGCAATTCTTCTGGACTCAGTCTCCGTTAACATCCATCTCTTCCACTTCTTGTCTTCTTGCCGTAACTACCTTTGCATATGCCGTGAACAGTAAAGGCAAACGAGGAACATATGTACATAGTATAAAAACGGTACTTGTGAAAGCTATGTTAAGAAACAGGAAAGCACGGGAAAATATAAAAAGAAAAAGATGGAACGAAGAAGAAGAAATACTGTCCATAGTGTTTGTCTAAGAGAATTCGAAAGAGTAGCAAGCATGTTGATGGAGAAGGGCAGAAGGTAAAGAGGTGGTCACCCCATGACCACCCACGTAGATGGTGGCTGCTGCAAAACGCAAGGATGGGGTAGTTCCAAAGCAGTCCTCTGTTAGAGCATTTCAATATATGGCAAAGGCCTTTGAGGTTGGGAGGGGGTTGGGGTGTTCGAGGGCAAGAGGAGACACCCACCTTCATGGAAGTGAGGGGCACAACGATGGTATGAGGTGAGAGGCGCTATTGATTCTTCTTTTAATCTCGTCGCGACCCATCCCTCGAGTCGACCTTAGGTTGGAGAGAACGGGCGGAGGTTGAGGACATGCTGGCGGTGGAGGGAGGTGGGGTGGTGAAATAAAGAGGGGAGCTAGCGAGAAAGACGAAATAAGAGAACCTTACAGAAATAGGGGCGGTAGAGCAAGGTCCCAGGGTTGGCCGACTCTCGGAGGAGCGAGGGGAGGTTCTTACTTATTTGAATATGTCGTCGCGCGAGACAAAAAGGACACCGGTGAATCCATGAAATCGATGTGCCATGGCATTGCCACCACCGACTCCCACCACTTGGCAAAACCGTAAAAATTTCGACACCGGCACAGACATGTGAGTATCGAGAATAGAGTGGAAGGCAAATTATTATACTCAAAAGTTAACTTTAACCGCTAAACTAGAACAGATATCTTTATTGCAATGTTGCAGCATATTATTATTTAATAATAGTATAATTTGTAAAAATACATTTATAAAAATGTAAAAGTACATTATAAGTAATATAGTATAATTTCTCTTCGTCTATCAAGAATATCTTTAATTATTGCAATATTAAATTTTACTGTAATAATTATAATAATAAAAAAATATTCGTTATATTATAGACGAATTCCTTTATTTCTTTGATGTACTTTTATTATTATTATCTTTACTAGTTTTAGCAGAATAATAATGTAATATTGTATGTAATATAATAATATTATATTATTTTTACATTATATGTTCCAGATTCTAAAATTAAAAAATCTTGAAGTTACGAAATAAATTTTTAAAGACGTTGCACACTTGAAAAATATCGATACAGAAGGTTCAGTTGAACTCAGTTGTCCCTTCAAACTTTTTGCACGTGCATTATATGTTTCAATGTTGTCTTCGTACTCGAGATGTAATAAATATTTTCAATGTAAGTGTTTCCATAATTTGACGAAAGAACACAGTCTTTGAACAGGTTCTATAAAATATAGTTGTACAAATAAAACTGAGATTCTGTAATTGCTTTACTTACAAATATCTAAAGAATTGAAGTATTATTATGCACTATTAGCTAAAAATATGGAGCTACTTATCGATAACGACTAAAGTAAAATGTTCACATTTTCGCTTTCTGATAAGTTTTAATGTATATCTTATAAAAAATAATTCCTTTCTGTAACTAGTTCGCGTACATAAAAAACACTGTTCATAACAACTTTGTGTATATCTTACAAATTGTTAATTCAAATCAATATTACAAACTGATACAGATATTCGTAAGATCAGAATTAGTAAAATTAATAAGGCCAAATAAACAAATCAGACAAATTAGCTATTTATGTTTATTTACATCATTAAAAACAGAGACCTCTACATAATAGTAAAGTAACATTATAGATCAATTTATAATACATTTTTAAAACAATAAATAAAAAATGAAGATTTTTTAATTTATCTTGTGTGACTTGTATCATGTAGCATGCAGTGGAACAAAAATTCCATATTTTATAATATTAATCGATGGAATACGACAAGTATATTGATTATGATGTTGCAATAATGTAGTGGGTCTACAGACCCGGTGCCTCACGCAAGTTCGAATGTATATTTAAAATTTTGAGTACCTACTGTAAACATATATGTAGAACAACAATGAGACGTAGTAGAGATTTTAAAGTCGTTCCAAACGATGAAACAAATCGAAAACGATACTAAAACACGTTTTCTTGTCGATTTAACGACGATCGACGTCGATGACAACAAGTTCCTGTCGTCAGATTACCGCCAAAATCTGTCTAGCAAATTTATGGTATCTCACAAGCCTATCCTCAAAATTTCAAGTCAAAAGTCTCAAAATTGCAGGCTGTAGCGGGATACAGATAAACAAACAAACGTCCCAGGAGTCTCACTGCAGAGGCAATTATTTTTACGATATAATATGTTGTATATTTTGTTTCAATATATTATTTTTTAACAGTAATACATACAACTAATAGTAAATAAAAATATACAACTAATAGTAAATAATTGTATTTTCTTGTGTAACATAGTCGACTTATGTTTTTACACTTAAACATAAGTCGACTATGTTATACAAGAAAATACAATTATTTAATATTTCGTCATTCCGCCTTTTTTATTTATTTAAAACTACGTCATTTTATTTAAAATGTAATTGCGGTGGCACCCAAAATCCCGGCAGCTATAATCCCCAGTATACTAGTCGACCGCACAACAGGTGGGATTTTAAGTGGCGAGTATATTCGTCATACGCAGTTAACAGTTAATGTAAGGTTAGGTTAGTTTTATATATTTTTGGTTCGGCGACTATATTCGTCGATCGCACCACAAGCGGGATGTTAATTGGCGAGTATATTCGTCAAACACAATTAACTGGTTAGGTTAGATTAGTTGAAATTTTGGCTGTCAGGATTATGACTGTCGAAATTTTCACTTAAACATAAATTGAACATTATACATATTATATACGAATATTTCATCACTCCTCTTTTTTTATTTACAATCCTGAATACGTAATCATCCAGCACATACGTCATTTAAATCAAAGGTAAGATTTTCGTCCAAACACTACCAAGGACCTGAAACATAAAATACTTAATATACACATACAACCCGTCGGCACATTAATCACATAATTCGAGGCTGTAACAAAGTCAATCATCTTATAAGCCGTTTATTCTAAAACATACCGAGAATCAATAGCATTATTAAACTAATTAAAACCGCGTTTGTTGCATATTTAAAAAATCTCTTAAGTATAATAATTTAGCCACTCACTGTATATGCTAGGAAACAGACCGTGCTACGAGACGATATTTATGTATCTATTGATTGAGTACTGACACAACCAGCGACTACTTCAAGCACTTTCATTTCTCATGAAACCCATCTCGGAAAAAGGTACTGATATTTATGTATTTGGAAGTGGTGCAGTATAATCCTTATCACTTTTATTAAGTGTTCTTTCATTTTTATTTTTTATCATCGCATCTCATGTAGTAGTAGACTTACGTAGATGCAATTAGTGTGCTGCTCAAGACAAGGTTTATAACTGAAGTACATTCGATTACATCACAATGAATACTATAATTATGGTAATGTTGTTCGTAATGATATTCATGTATTGTGACATGAGATAATATTTTGAATATTGTTGAATATTTTAAGCCCTCTTTCTTTGTAGAAATGAAAGTTTTTCCATAATGTGCTTTATCGTTAAAAATAAATATGAATATAAGAGATATTCTTGTTCGGAGGTATTTAGAAGTGGTATGATAGCTACTTTATGTTTATACAAGGTGTTAGGTAGGTCGATAGAAAGTTTGCAAGCGATGAGAGAAGAAGTTATGTGGAACATATTTTATATACCTTTATGCAAAGTATCGTGGCTTTTGAGATATTGGCCACTTTGTTAATGTTGCTTATTACCAGACATTTTCGAAGGAAACGATTGCAGAAAGTTTATTACGATTATTATAAACTCCAAATTTGTATATTTTCTTATCTCCAGAAACAGGGAAAAACAAAGAAGTTTTTACAAACATTTTAATTTGATAGGAACTAACTGTTTTTGTAACAGAAGCGATTACAACTTTACTTTAATTACAAGACAGTATTTTATGGATATTTAAAAGTATAGGTATTTAAAAATTTTTGAATTTGAGAAGTTGGATAATTTGAGAAACTGAGAATATCGAAGTTTGGTAATTTGGAAATTTGGAAACTGAAAAATTTATAAATAAAGAAGTTTAGTCATTTGGGAATTCAGGAATCTGGAGAATGAGATGTTTGGAAAGTAAAAATTTGAAAATTTAGAAATTTGGAATTATAATAGTTGAGAATTAAAGATTTTTAAGTTTACCCACGTGTTCTTATAGAAAGGGAGCCTACGTTGCACCGGGTACATCGTAAGAATATTATACATCGATTTGTAAGCTTCAGTAACCCCTGAAGCAGAGAAAAAGCAAAATGCAATTTTAAACATTTGCACATAAGCTTTTTTTGTAACAGTTCTTTGTTCTACCTGTGCACTACTATTTGTTATTAAATTTTTATAAAACGATGTACAACAACCTTTTCCTACCCGTTTTGTTTTTTTAGTAATGATAGCTTGTTCTTCAAAATCGACATTTTTCATGAACTTGCGAATTTTCCAGAGTAATTTTTTTATTTACGATAGTTTATAAATTCCTCTGTAAAACGGTATGTGTTTGAAAGAAAGCAGAATTGCACAAATATACTTTTTAATACATTTTTTACTTCCAACATATACAGTGCGCCATATAATTTCTTGTTCAATTGATCACCAAAAATCAACAAACTACAATACCGAGTAAATATTACTGCAATAGAATATTTCATTGTTCGAAAAAGTTCATAATAACAGTACATAATAACATAATAATGATAATAAAATAACACTGTTACTATCACGTAAATACATGTACAATGACTTAAGCGATCACAAGTATAACATATTAGCGTTATCTACTTTACAACAACAAAAAACTGTGAACAACGATATATTGGACAGATTACCATATAAGAGATAAACAAATATGGTAAATTTTCGACTATAACCACTAATATTTATTGTTTCTATGTTTATGAAAGTCCTTTATTTTAAATAAATTCGCAAGTGTTCATTTCGCAACGTAACCATATAATATTAAATGAGTTTAAAGCAAAGTAACTTAATACTTGGAATAACTATGGATTACTAATATTAATGTAGTTCAACAAAGAAGCGTTTGCACTTCAAAATTCACATTTGATTTTCGGTGATTTGTAAATTCAATTTAGTATAGTATTTCAAATATGTAAATATGCCGTTTGGTGCAATACTGGCTCAAATTGAGGATACTTCATCCAGCTTTTAACATTTCTTTCTTCTAGGTTAGGCATCAGAGATAAATATATATTTTTAATAAAAGACCTATACAAATAAGTCAGAATGTAAGTAGGACAATTTATTGGAAGACATAAACATAGCTAATAAGAAAAAAAAGATGTGTTCACAAGCTGAATTATTGTTTGAATTACTATATCCTACACTTAAACTATATTGGAGTAAAAATACCATATTCTATTTATAAAAAGGAAGTTCATATTTAAACTAAATTTGCAACAGTAAATATAAAGATATATTTAATATTTGATATTACTATAACTTAAATATATTTAAGTGGTAAGTATAAAGATATTCACTCATTTTGCAAAAAATGCGGAAGAAGTGGTGAAAGGTGGTTCCAGCGCACAGCGTGTGATCAATGAGTACATGAAGAATATTCAAGATGAAAGATCCCTGAAGAACACATTTCTAATTCATGTAACAATTCACTTTCAAACGGGAAATAATACGAATTTTTGTATTGCTTTATCAATTTTCCTGCTTTTTTTATAAAGAAAAATTGTGGCCGATATTATTCCACAGATGAGATAATTCTAGTCAAATGATCTTTTTTATTTCAAGTTTCCAATTTAATCACAAAGTAAATCTATTAATCTAATTATTCATAAAAAAACAGCAAACAGGCAATTTATTTAAATTGGATTGAATTTCTGGCTTATGTAATCAAAATTATTCCACTTTTCTTTCCCCTGCAATTAAATAAAAAGAAGATCGAAAATTATTTTTTTATTAATAATAAGTATTATTATTTATCATTTTTCATATTAGTAATATGTAGTGTTATTTACTATTTTTTTATTAATAATAAATATTAGCGTTATTTAAAAATATTATTCAATTACTACGTTTTAGGTAGAAATTATACAACATTGAACTGTGGTATGCAAGATTTTCGACTAATTTATGAATTGATTACAGAAATTGTATTAAGTTTTTGTACGTTATTTATGTGCAATTTTTTAAAAGTTTGTTATGATATATTCTTACAATAAAATTATATTATATGTATAGTATACATATTTATAATTAACGTAAAAGGCCATGTTCATATCACTGAGGAAAGTACAGATTAAAATATTATGGTGCAAGAACTTCAATTACATATATATAGTTCAACTTTTATGCAAAAGAACTTCTTTGTATAGTCTATAGAATTTTAATAGCATAATTTACGTAGAACGCCTAGTATACAATTGTATTAAAATTAGTTTCTCTATTCGTGAATGTAATATAATCCCCTTTTATTACTATCACTTTATATCAGTTTATAAGGGTGATCTTATAAATACATTTCAAATTAAAAAATGTTCATATTGAGAAATTTAGAAATTATCAAATTTTCAAATTTTAAGATATGCAAACTTAAATTTAAACATTTACAATCAAATTTAGATATTAGTCTTATGTTTATACATTTTCAAAATTACAAATTCTTAAATTTAGAAACTTTTCGAATCATAAATACTCAGATTAACAAAATTTAAAATTTTTAAATTTACAAACCTATAAATTAAAAAGTTTCTAAGTGAAAAAATTCGTAAATTTTCAAGATTTACATAGAATAACCTTTTGTTATTAATTGCTACAGTAGTATCTGTAATAATACATATTATAGGAGTCAGTTCTAGTCAGTGTTGTTCATTGCTGATTTGGCGCAGTGTTCAACGGCGTGGAAAATTATGTTCATTTTTGGCATTAATCAACGACCGTGAATATATTAATCAAGAATATATGAATACGCTTTTTGCATTCAAATGATTTATCAATAATGCATATCGTGTTTACAGTGAATGATCCTATACATAATTTAAATAGTATGTAATTTACTATAGTAATTTATTATTATAATTAAAAGTGTATATTTTACTAGTATAAGAATTCACTTATTTAGTGCAAAACCGTAACTTACGACTTACTACAACTGTACTCCACTGTGCAGTTAATTATATGATAATACAATTAATTATAAAGGACATTCACCGCTAACTTTCTCAGACACAGAAAATTTCATATTTTAATATTTCCTCCAACTATCATAAATGCAATAATTTTTCTAAAATATTTTAAACTAAATTATTTTAATTCTTTTCTCTTCTTCCATTCTTCCTGCTTTCCTTTCCTTGCGTTTTCTTAACTATTCTTCTTCTTAACTTTTGATCATTATAAGTATACTTGTACGTGAAATAAAGCACGTAGTAAAGACGCGAAGTATCAGCTGCGTGGCAGAAATAACCAGGGCCTAACCATTGCAAGATGCAGGGATAGATTGTGGGATGAGATTCCGTAGTGTAAATGACGAGAAGACAGGGGAGTTACCCTATTTTTTGTGCCTCTGATCGAGCTGGGGTAAGATATTGATTTTTTTATTTTATAATTAGGGGCTCGCACCCCACAGCTGCCAGAATATGTCATCCCAATGACAATCTATGGCATTCGTAAATTTCTGAATCATTTCGTTCCTTTAAACATTTATGATAATAATTCATGCATTTTTAAATTGTTGTATATGAACTTTTGATTATGAATCTTAAACTAATACGACACTAACTGAGACCGTGTAATTTAATTCGGGTTTTTGAATTTTGTGTTCATTAATGCAAAGGTTTAGCAACTAGCAGCAAATATTTAATAACATTTATGAAATACAATATCAGTTGACAGTAAACGATTTTCTTTCATTATGAATGGTCTGGTTATAACCTTTCTGTCACAGAGTATACGATTTAATAAAATCTGCAAGATTATACCTTAAGCTTACTGCTAAAATTTTCTTTTCCACAAATTTTCATGGCTACTTTCGACTTTTTTACATATGACTTTACAGTTATTTCTTTTAGTTATTAACTAGAGTTGAAACGAATTCAACAATCACAATAAATAATATTGTTTCTAACATTTGTGTGTGTAATGAACGAATGATCTCATACTAATATTCTCTAATTACAATACCAATTTCAGTGAGTAAAATTAAAATAACTATTTTTGATCAGGATCCACATGAGAGTCGAAATGACGTAAAACTAAAAAAGTATCTATGTTAATTATGTCATGTTGCTTACTGTGATATCTAAAAATCGATATCAAATATTCTTGTATTTTATCTCGTAACATGTATACACGATGTGAGAACAGAATATGTTTGGTATTTCAACATGAACAAGAAATATGTGACAGTGATTCGTGGATGAATTTCCAGTATCTATAAAATTGGTTGGAATTGTAATACATTATGAATTGGGTGGTGTCAATAAAAAATTGTACGAGCATGATTACAAAACTGTAAAAGATCTGATGAAAAGTTAGTGAAACTAAAGCTTCAAAAGTGCCTTTTCTTAATAAATTTACGAATATAAATACATGATAAAATACATATTTAATACGTGTGAGCATATGTGCATGTCTGCCTATCTGTGTAGATGCATGGTTGTTTATAGGTAGGCTATATAGGGTGAATTATTTGTTTATTGAAAAACTGATGCATTAAAAAAAAAATATTATTCGTGTATAAATTGTATGATATTCTAATCATGATTATGGTGATGACATTGTAATTACCTTGATATTTCCTGTGAAGGTCATTTTCCTTTTCAGGAAAATTCTATGTAGAAAGCGTTATGGTATAATATCAAGATATAAAGATACAGAGGTATAAAGTTTAAATTATAACAAATATTAACGAAGACAATAGTTCATGGAATATATCACATTTTTATATAAATATTATTAATATTATATTTATAAGACATAATAATATTTAATATTATATCTTATTACTTGTTTGCAAAATACTCCAAGAACTTAATCCAAGAAAGAAAATATACACTATTAGACTTAAAAACTTTGATATAACCTTTGCAAGACGTTTCAAGGTGATCACATGGTCAGGTATAATAAATATATCTTATCTTAGATATCATACACTTTATGTCTGAAATACTTTAGTGTATCACTCATATTCTTCGAGATATTTAAATGTATGTAAATATAAACCTTTATAACACTGTACGCCCCAGTCATCCACCCACACTCACCTACATCCATTAAACATATATTTTTTCAAGTATTTACATCCATATTTAATTTATGTATTCAGAAATAAGCACTTTTCAAACTCCAGTTTCATAAACTTCAAACCATCATACTTTTTGTAGTTTGAGATCATGAAATTATATATCATAAAGCTTGTAAAAAATATTATTCAGATCGTTGAATTTATTGTAATAACCATTAACTTATAAGTAATACAAAGCTATAGAGTTGTAAATATACAGGGTCGAAAAAGATCTTTAAAAGTTATTTAATTAATGGTGTATGTTTCTTTTATATTCACATTTTTGTCAATTTTACTTGATATTTATATTGTATTTCTTCTAATAAATATAGACATATGTGTAATATTTGCGAAAATTTGTGCACAACTGTAAACACTCATAATAAATGTTACTTTATAATTTTACCTTTATTTTGTTTTTTTATTTTTATTCATTTATTTACGGAGTGAGCTTCTTCATGTAAAAAGAATATAGGGAAAGAAGATTTAATGTTTTTTACAGTTTTTCAATCGTTTGGAAAAAGTAAAATAAAAATTAACCCCTTGGACTATTTTTACGAGTCTGACTCGTGACGCACTCGTACTTCAGCTGTGATTAATTTTACTGGAATTTTTAATACACTTCAATTTGGAGTTCAAGTCCAATTATAATTTGCATAGTCAACGATTGCATAATACCAAATTGACATAACATTTCAACTTTCTTTGTCTGTTTTAATATTGTAGCTATGATTAGTTAGCTCCAACTGACGCACCTGACATGTGACGCACTTACAAGTAAAATGTGATGATGAATCGTACTCGAATTTTTAATACGACTCAATTTAATGTTTGAGTCAAGATAATTAAGTCTATAGATTATTAAGTCTAAGATAACACTTAGATCTCTAACAATATTCATTGCAGACAGTGGTTAACTATCAATTGTACAATTATAAATAATGTTACTACACCTATGACTAAACTTAACGATCTATCTTGGGAAATCATGAAGTCATATTGAATTCGATGAATGTATTACGAACAACGAGCACCTTTGTTCATATTATTAAAAAGTACGGAACAGTAAGAAATGTCACAAAAATTTTTAGCATTTAAAAATTGTTTCCAACAGAAATAATTTTATCTAAAATGTACGTCAAGACTATCAATTTCAACAGATCCATAATTTTCGTGTTATCATTCAAACCGTCCCACATCATAGGATTAAAAAAGGCCACGTAGCTTACCGTAATAGACTGTTATTATATCATAACACATTATCCTCCTCTGAAAGTCAGGAAAATTAATGTTATTTTCAGTTTTAAGGTAAGTCTAGTCATGTTATACGATTACATATCAAAATATGGTCTAATTATATTAAACCTTCATTCACCGTCTGTTTTTTCAGCCTCTAAATTTTCCGTTTCATGAACAAAATTATATACAGGTAGTAACGAACGACTTACAATTACTATATATTCAATTTTATAGCTTTGAATAAACGATTCTTATATATCTTTGTGACCAACATATGAGTTTGAAAACCGCATTTCAACATTTACTCGATTACTTTTGACACAAAACCCCAACCACTTTATATTTTGGAAATCTGAATAAATACGTTTTTCGAGGCCCCAGTATTTTTACTCCTTTTTTCCTCAAACTGTTATATCTCAAGAGTGTTCAATTAAAATTTTAGCTCTTTATGTTAAAATCGAAAAAAGTTTTTAACTTCTATGAAAATCATCATTTTTCAATGTTTTCACGTTTCTGAATTTTCTTTCCATATTCAACGTTTAAATTTACAGCAATCAGCTGTGAAATATGTTCAAATAACTTTCAAAGATTATTTATAATTTTTTTCATGTTACAATAATAAGTAGCTTTTTTGTAAGGAAAATTTTGAGTATTTGGCGTCTCAAACATCATGGTGGTATGTTATTCTGATGAAGTGTGATCGTTAAAGGTTAAATATGTCTAAACAATGATCAAAATAAAACGAACAAAGTGCGTCAAAATTGTTGGTACTTTTCAAAGTATCACAATAAGGAGATAAAAAATAAGAATCTCACAAAAAATCTCACCATAACACACGATGAACAGATATTCCTGTTAAGGATGGAACTAAAAAAAGTTGGAAAATCATGTCTTATTTTTAAAACATGTACACGTAAATCCATACGGATGAGAGCACATAAAAATTATTTTGTGCAAAATGATTACTGTTGACGAGTACATACTTTTGCATTTCTAAAAGTTTCATATACTTGTAGAACTTGATTCAAAAGTTAAACACTGATATTTGATTCTTTGGTATGGCTAAAGTTTTTCTTGTATTAAATGCTTAAAAATAGCTTTTTCTTAAGAAGATCGTAACATAAATAGAATTATTGATATCCACGTGTATTAATCGCCATTTTATACGTCAAAATTCAGAGTTTTATTTAACAAATGCATGAATCTACAAAGTTATCAAATTCTAAATTATTAATTTTTATTATATTACAAATTATTAATTTTTAAAAAATTATAAAAGCGGAAGAGAATAAGGAGTGAAAAGAAAATTTCGAACATCATTTGAGGGTTGTGAAAGAAACATAAGGGGGTTGAATATCCTCTCAGGACCGTTGCCAAACTAGTCAGTGGGGCAGCAAACGTCTTCGCTTCAGACGCTTGAGATGTTATATTTTAGAACTTGATTTGTATACTGATGTATTTACTAAAGAGCACCTGACAGATCACTAACTAAAAGCTGAGAAGTCTACAAAACGTCTAGCGATCGTCGCCTAAACTCAAAGTAGTCAGAAGCCGTCTCTCACCCTCTTCTTTCAGCTCCCGCTTATAGGTATTTCATGGGACGAACTTATGAGGCATCTAAGATACCTGTGCATCGAGATCTTCGAACCCCCACAGCATTAATAATTTATTCAATCGCGAAACATCGCTTATCGGGCGTATATTTCAGACAATACACAGAGGAAAAGTACAAAAAGAATATCTACGTTTTTAGCTTCAATAGAATAACCCCATAAATGTTCTGACACACTATATACAGGTATTCTTCGTATGCTCGTTTTGAAAGAATTGACAAACTCTTATTGTTGCAGCAAATAAGTGATGTGTATTATCACAAATACTAGAATAAAAAATAGTGACGTTCGTTTCTCCATACTGAAATTACATTTCTGAACGTAAATTCGAGGGGTAGTTCTGCTATCTGTCAACCGCTTCCACGAAACCATCACTTCCGATTCCTTTCAAAAAATCAAAACCATGCATGGGGAGATTCGTCGCGGTTCTCAGAAAGTGGGGGTCCTAGTAGAAATCACAATACGACGGATCTCGGCTTCTTTCGTTTCTCCATATAAGATACCGGGATTCGTAGAATCTCCAAATTCAAGGGATGAGAGGAGCCGAAACGAGGTGGTGTGAGCTAGGTAAAAGCTGTAGTGGGGTACGGAAGTTTGCAGCAACCCTGTAAAATACAAAGAATCGACATGGCCGTGCACTCTCTTCCTCTGTCACGCTCTCCTCCATCTTTATTCCTCTATCTTTCGTTTTACATTCTTCTTTCAATACCTCTTCCACTTCTTACCCTTCCGCCGGTCTCGTCGGAAGTGACAATTCCTCATCTGGCTGTGCTCACACCTTCGTCCGATTCCTTTGCAGTCCGTCCAGATCACAGACAAACGAGTACTTACACATTCACGTCCTCACACCATGCGCGTGCACGCAAAGGGAAAAGACGTGTGGTTTTCCGTTCGTTTAAACACACCGACACGGACAAATACGTACACGGTCACCGATACAACGCCGATGCAATTCCACACCTATACGAGCATACATAACGAGTCAGCTTGTCACACACAGAGTATAATATGCAAAGACCCGCCCCCAGGTTGCTATGGAGACTCCGAAGCCGGCGTGAGAGATGCCCTATGTAGGGTGGAGGCCGATGGAGAGCCAAGAAACGGAGATTCGACGGAGGGAAAGAAGGGAATGGGGGATCGTAGGAAAACGAGGAGAGGAGGCAGACACTCTTGGAAATTTGTATAACTATCCCCAGGAGCGGCGAAAGCAGGAAGGGGAGGAGAAGGTGGGTGACTCTCCGCGGAAGGCTAAGGTACACACATCGATCCAAGAAACCACCCCACGTTCAACTCTCCTCCGTCATCTCTCGGAGCTACTGCCACCCATCTACCACCTTCTTTGTCGTCTTCCTGCTACCCCGTACAAGGAACTCCTGCATAACTGTAATGGCTGCTCGGTGAATGTTTATGAAAGCATTAGAAATATTTTTTTTTTCTTATGGATATCAACGATATCGCATGTGTGCACACGTCATAGATAGAGTTCAAGAACAATTTCCCTGCCCCAAAGAAAAGTTGGTTGAGTGTAAACGAATTTCTGCGGAAGTGATTTATAGTTGGATGGAACCGGTTTTATTGATCAGGTTCCATCAAGTCTTTTAATGATGATGTAATTAAAAGTTACTGTTGCTAACTGCTAAAGCGTGTGTTCTTGCAAGTGTTGCATTTATAATTATAAATGGATAAATGTTGCATTTATAATACGCAATTTAGAAAAATTTTAATTTGGAGTTAAGATCATTTCTGTAATATTTTAAGTGACACGTTCTTACCTGATTACTCCACAGATGCAAAGTCATGTAATGCAGATCTTTAGATTATTGAGTTCTTAACACTTTCAATTAAAAATGGAAGTATCGTCACGAATTAATATATCTTTCGATCATCAGATTCAGCTGATAGCAATATTGACGAAACTTCGTGACGTTTATGCCTTTGGTATGATTTATAGGGGCATACATGATTGGCCACTTAATTATACAGTGCAGAATAAGGTAAATGTCCCGCGGTTAAACAAATAAGGAGGTAGTTATGATAATTGGAATTTCTTTTATATTTAGACAATGAAAAATTCGCATAAAATAAAAAGAATTAATATTTGTGTAGAAAGAAGTTTTAAATTAATTTAAATCTGAAATTATTCGTACGACGCAATAGTACAACAATGTTCCTAATCATTAATTATTATTATCTTAAACATTAAACGTGTATTGATTTAATTATTTTTATTATTTAATAAAAAGAGTTGATACTTTGTACAATGAAAATATTTTATTTTTAATAAATTCATTTCGTCAATTATAATGAGGTTTTTTCTTCCAAATTAATTTTTGTCCATAAAACTTTTTAGTAACGACTTGTAAAGGACTGTTTATTTTAAAGGCTTTCTCTGCTGCACAAAAATCTTTTTGTGTAACAAATCTTTTTCCTTTTGCTTTCTGTTCTGCAGAATTGATGTGAAAAAATTATTAAAAGTATATTATAAAATGTTAGATTATGTTGATATTATGACCAGTTTATGAATATGCAGAATTATATTATTGTATAGTTATTATTAAGATAAATGTATAGAGTACAAAATATACTTACATTAATACAGTAGATATTACAAACGTAATAAATTTATTACAATTGATTCGTTTAGTAATTTTGGTTTTACGTGTAATTATGTCTATGATGCTATCTACGTATTAGAGGAAAAATATAATAAGAAATAAGATTAATCTAAATTCTGTATCATTTAATAAATTTATTATTTAATGGTCTTCTGTGGTAACCCAATACTCCCAGTATAAATTTGGGAATTTTTGGGGCCTCTGGCAGAAAATTGATAAGCTTCAGCGATCCTTATTTATTTGATGCAGTTTTGGTCAACAGAGACAAGGACAGTAGATACTTAGTTTCCACAAATTTTCAAAAGTGCAACTTCACTTTGCCACAATTTCAAAACCTAGACGAAATATTTAGTCACGATTCCTTTTGCAAAATATTCTTTGTACAATAATCTAGGTCAATAATAAGTTACACATATTGATTATGAATAATAATAGTTTACTATTGAAAAGATGTTACTTAACAAAATACAATAGTTAATATAAAGAATGACGTGCGAAAATGCACGTGGCAACATGCATCGCCGGTAGCCGTACAACAAACACAGAAATAAACAAAAGAATGCATTTTACAATATCGCTACCAACTTATTGTAGCCTAAAGAGATTCCAATACCAACAAATTTCAAGAGAAGGAAACATACAAGTTTTTATAGAAGAAAATTTTCACGTCAGTTAGACGTTTCTCAAAGAATATTTTGCAAAACGAATCATGACAAAATACTACTTCTTGGCTTGAAAATCCTGGCAAAGTGAAGTCGCGTTTGTGCAGATTTTTGGAAACCAATATCTACCGTCCTTGTTTCTCCTGTCCAATACACTATAGGATGAGATAATGAAAATATTTCATTAGGTATTAGATGTAAATCTTTTACTTTAAAATTTAATATTTCTTCAAACCTTTGCGTAACAAAATGTAACATTCCATTTAAAATTACAAAATTGTCTTTCACATCGCAGAAATGTTTTTTTCAAGAAACAAAAGTGACATATAAACAATGTTTTCAATTCTCCAGTTGAAATTATGAAACATTTGTACAAGTTCTTCGTAGTTGAGAGTTATGTTCAATGTGCCTGGCAGGTGCCTGACCCTGTACACGAGGGTGATTATAATCAAATTAGTTGAATTTTCACTCAGCTCTATAATCGCTTAATGAGTGGTCCGCAACAATTAATAGCCCTTGAATTTCTAACGTTTCTTCGTTCCTGTCTTTCATAACTATCAATTATCCACACACATATTTGACGACATTTTTTTTTATACATAGCTCTAAAATAAAACTCCCTTTTTTTTACTTTCGTCGCGGTCTTTTTAGGGTCAGCACGTATATAGGGTGGTACGATCTGATACAACAGAAAAAGAATGATTTAGCATAAAAAAATTGTATAAAAATGTAAAATAAAATCTTTTGACCTGGTTTTGTTTCTTAAAAAAATTCATTTAAATATTTTTCATAATATTTAAAAGAAAATTGTGTATAGAAAAAAATGACAAAAACAACATTTCATTAATCTAACAATTAAGGGATGTTATAAATTGACAAATTTAATTATTAATATTTACGCATATTAGTCAGTCCTTTTCATAACACCAATATTTGTATATTAACATTATGTGAATTAACATACTCACAAATAAATCCATTCAAAATCAGTAACGTTCTGAAAAATTATAAAACATTTTAAAAAATTAATAATACATTTTTGGCAATGTTCATCTACAATCTTGTATATTAATACGTAATATTTATTAATTGTTAAATTAGTGAGAAAGTTATTGAAAATATTATTTTTTGTAGTAAACAAAATTTTCGTACACATATTTCGAAGAACTTATAATGTATCAACTGGAATTTAATTTGAAAAATCCCTCATGGGATATATAATTAAAACCAAGTAATAACAGACATAGATGTCGAACACAGGGTAAATAATATAAATTATAAATTATAAATTATAAATTATAAATTATAAATTATAAATTATAAATTATAAATTATACTATTATAAATTACGCGAAGAAAGTTTTTACGATAAATGTCAGTTTTTTATTTTACACGACGAATGTACACGATAACCGCGCTGCAATTAAACTTTTTATTGCCATGTATACACGTCGGATGTACTTTACTTATTCAACTCAATTTTATGGTAAATGAAGCTGCATAAGAAAAAGTTTTATTTTTTATTCTTTTTAACCTTTTTTTTCGCAAAGAATTATCCCCTTTTCAGTTGTACCATCAATTCGGTAATACCGTATGTATGCATGATTATACATTGTGCATGTATGAATGTACACACATGCATCTCGTATATGTATGCGTATTGACATACACACACTGCATAAAGACGCTGTTCCTGCAGATGCTTGAGCAGTTACTGTATTGGACCACTCTGCAACAAGTTTATGTTCATAAGAAGAAAAGAAAAAAGAAACCTGTCATCAGGCGGCAACGTGGCCGCAAATTTCATTGACTCGGGTCAAACGGAGTCATAATCATCATAACGATAATTATGTAACTAAATGTCGGCTCACGGCAAAAGGAAGGATAAGAAACGAGATTTCTCCGCTGACCAGCTGTCTCGTTCAGTCTTTCGCTAATTATCCTCGTAAGCATCGAGTTAATTGCTACACCCGCAGACTACCCGTTTGATCGGTCCAACTTTTTCATCCCCTTCCCATCTGGGACCTTTCTATAGTCCTTCCTTGGCGCTCTTTCGTATTCCCGCACACCCAACAATACAGACACATATTTTCTCTATCTCATTCGATTCTACAGGAATCTTTTACCAAGTAGGACATAGCAGGAGTATGTAACGTGGAATCTAGGACATTTTGTTGCCATTCAGAATTACGGTTACATCAATATCTGCATACCGCGCACCCTCTGAATTTACTGCTTCATTTACAAAAGAATTGTATCGTATTATTTGTATTGTCCATTTTCAAAAAACTGTCCAAGTGTGACTCGGTCTCCATTAAAGAGCTATTGCAACCAACGGGTAGTGCGTAATATGGGATAGCAATATTACTTTAGTAAATAGGAATCAAAATTTATCAATGATCATTTAAAATGTTTTGCAAGCAATAATCAATGTTATTTTCTTTTGAGCTTCAGTTAGAAGTGTATCCTTGAATACGAAACATTATTGTGATAGAAAATGTTTAAAAAGCAAGTTAAGTAATTGAATTATAAAATATTACTTTTGCATGATGTATCATTAAACATATCTGTTTTCGAGTATACAAAAGCAATTTATTATTTAATATACTTTCTTCTTCGAATATTTATTACTTTTCTTGTCGAAATACGTACTTACGTACGTAATATAGAATAAACTGTACACAATATGGAACATGTTCCTCCATTATATTACATATGTGTAGTATTATGAGTTGTATTACATAGTATTATAATGATAGTAATGGAAATAATGGGTCCATTCAGTAACATATGATTAATACGCTCAGCACGCAGGACATAAGGAAGAATTACATATAATAAATTAAAAAGAGGAAGTCATTTATTTATCTGCCTTCTTTATTCAAATAAATGGTTGTTACTAATAATGATAATGATATTTTCTTAATTTTCTTCAATAACATTTTCACATGTTATATATTGAGTACCATTTTTTTCATTCACCTTACCGCTATTCACTCCTTTTATATTTTTTATTATGTCTTTTCATTTGTTTTTATTTTTCAAATCCTATTTTAATTTTGGTACGATAACGTGAAAAACTGTTCAAATAAACATTGTAAGGTTGCAACATGATTAATAAATGGATCAACTAAATTAATCTGGTGTTTACTTCAGAGTTAAATAGATAGGGTTAATGTTTGATCTAATTTTATTCGACGAAAAGAACCATTTATATGATAGATTAGACGTGAAAAATTATAAAAGTCTTGTTTTTAACCTTCTATTTTAACGTACAATCAGATTCAGAAAATCATAAGGACTGTAAAATAATAATATGATAAAATATTTTATGCAATATTAAAAATTGCTGTGATTCTGATATTCATTTATTTCACATACATAATGTAATGTTGACAGTATGTATATGTGTAGTATATGTGTATACAGTTTGTATGTGTAAAGTAATATCTATGTCCTTGTACATTTTTGTTACTTGCAGTATAAAAAAATGTATGCACAAATTACATGGTGTCAAGAGATACATAACAGCAATTATTTTTTTATACTTAATGTACGATTGGTAATTAATACACGCTTACTTGACGAATTTTACGTTATATTCCTCAAAAATGAAGTGATATAAGCAAAAATTTTATTGCGTTCTTTTACTTCATTTTTGCACTGAGCACCTCTATATGTACAATTATATAACAATTGCTGGAAAATCTTTTATAAAAATTCTATTAAAAATTTCAAATGCACTACGAACTGTTGTTCTTTCTAACATTGCATCTGGATACCTTTTATACATAATGTTCAAATAATCAATCCATCTAAAAAAAATAGAGACTTTTATTTTTAAAAAAAACTTTGTTTACACCTTTCAGTGCATCGTTGCATTTATAAAAATTCTGAGCTTTTAGAAAAATAGATATTCTTACACCATTCAATTTTCTTCTCCTCCAACTTTTTTTAATTTTAAACCAAACATAAGTTATGAACTAATTTAGTTATACGATTTATTTTGTATAAATGTGTTGTTTTGTTCTTTAATAATGTTATAATAAATACTGATCAAATTAACTCCATAACATTCTACTAAACGTTGTTAAATGATATTTCATATAAAATCTTAAATTCAAAAATATTAATCATGTATAAATAAAAATGATAATAACATCTACAACTGTCGAAAATGTAAAAAAGGTTGTTAACAGATACTGATGTATTAATTAAAACTATGTAGGTTTTAGCTATTTGCACGTCAGCAGTTGAAACAAGACAGTCACTTGCTCAGGAATTTGAATCTGATAGGAATGATTCAGCAAACTCATAGTTAGAATCACTCAACAGATAATTTCAGATGCTACAAAACACATAATGTAGAAGTAGAATTATATACCGTATTCTGCTTAACAAGGATACTGTTAGGCAACCTGAAAAATACCATTTTAACAAACAACAGAGAAATACAGATATTGATATTTCATCACATATAAAATGATACTGATATCAATCGATACAAAATTAATTTATACGTTAAATTGCATAGAATGAGTTGTAATATTTAAATCTTTAATGACGTCATCAGTATTGTAAGAATACACTACGTCATAATCTATAAAATGTCATAATCTATAAATGCTATAAGACTAATTATTCTCATACAATTATAGTTAAAAATATATAAACAATTGCACGTACGCTTTAGTAAAGTACATGAAACATGTCATATAATTTAATAGTTGAAAGTTATACATAAACTATTTGTTTTGTAAATAGAAGAATGTAAAGGAAATTTTACTGTACTAAATAATATGTGCATTGCTACAAAAAATTATTTATTAATTTATTCGAACGTACAATTTCAAGAAATATGTATGTAATATTTTATTTCAGAATGATGTAGTATCAAATATTATGCAACAATATAAAAGTTTTGAAATTCTAATGTCTTAAAGTCTCAAGGTGGAATCCTAAAAAAATACAAATAAAAATTGTAGAATCCTCTAGTTCTTAAATTACGAAATTATACAGTCCTGAAACTTCAAATGTTTTTAGTTCAGAGGTCCTAAAATACAAAAATTCCAAAATCCTGAATTTTCACAATCCCAAAATTTCGAAGTTCCTGATTTTCAAGATTTCAAATTTCAAAAATTATAAAATCCTGAAATTTAAATAGTTCAAACTTGAAAAATTAAAATTCCAATTTCCAAAATTTTAAGATGCACTAATCCTAAAATTCTATACGCTTAATCCAATCCTACTTACGTAACTTCTATTTTACCTTTCAGCCCACATTACCCAAAAGTATATCATATTTGGCTTTTCACAAGAAAAATTTGTCGATACCTATGCTATGTTAAAATAACTATATAAACACAAGAAATTAAATAGCTCTTAAATACATAATAAAATTGTGTAATGGCCTCTCTCCGAAACAGATTAGTTGTTGACAAACTATATGTATATGTGTAACATCAAAACTATTCATTCATTAAATCTCAAGAAATAATTTATTTAATAATGTTTTGATATCAATGAAGTATCAAAAATATAACTAAATAAATACTGAAGAGTATCAACTGAAAATAATCAAATTTACATAATATCTATAAATAATTCCAACGTAAATTTTCATACCCATAAATAATTCTACAGATGTTATTTTCGTAACACCTGTAAATAATTCCAACGTAAAGTAAATTACACTTTGTGCTCGTTTGTTGAGAGAGTTTTTACTATCGTGCATATAATTAGTTCTCGCAGAATGGAATCGAAACAACTGTAACCAGTTTTTCAGTCACGATCTAATGCCTAACTATCCTAGCTGATCAGAAGCAAAGAAACAACGCAGAATCTTCGAGATCTTTAATGCTAGATCACAGAGGCGCGAATTCAAATGAATCGAAACAACTGCACGGTTATCGTACAAAAATGCCCGGTACGAGGATGATTATAATGTTATCGTACGGTAGAGCGTAGAAATAGCAGAATCGAAGGACAAAAAAGGGGGGACAGCGATCGAGGAACAGCAACGGGTAAAGAAAAGAAAGAGGAAGCATAGTCTCGTGTAAGAGGGTAAGAGAAAGGGGGATAGGTGCAGTACGTGGTGTGTGCGTGGCGTGGGTGGAGACTGCCCCACGAAACCCTACGGGCAGAATTATCATACTCACACACTGACACGGAGCCTGATCTAATCACACTCCCATATACATAAAATAACTGCTCTATGGGGCCCTATGGGGTATACCGTGTACGGTCCGCGGAGAAAGATCGAGGAAGACGAAGGTGGACAGAGTGAGACGGCGAGAGAGCGAAATAGGTGGATTGTTTTCAGCTGGGACTCGAGTATAAATTGGCCAATTATTCGGAAATAAGGTAATTATATAAGAAGGGAGTGATCTCGGATCGCGCGGATTCAAGCAGGAGTAGATGGAGGGCGCGGAACAGAGGAGAGGGAGGATTGCTGGAATCGAAGAGAGAAATCAAAGGCGATTATCTGCCTATGAGGTAGGAATCGTTGGCTGGCGTCGGACCGTTCACTTTAAGAATTCTGCGCCGTGGGCCTCGTCGTTTGCTCGCGGTGCAAAAGGACTCATTTGGAAATGGCAGATGTTTTTTTATAAATCAGCCTGAATTAGTCAAGAAATAATGACCGATTACTGATAACTTATAACGTGATGACTTCAAATCGCTCGGAAATTATTCACTGTAGACAATTTTTGGAACAAGAGCTGCATAATTTCGAAGAGCACACACGTAATCTTTCTGTCGTTACATTGCTCTCTTATTCAGGCGTGAATATCATCATCAACTTTTCTCATTGCATGATATTCATGCCTTGATTTGAATAATGACATTTTGTAAAAAATGTTTTGTAAAATATAGGGACTAAAATTGAGTGCTGCTGTCAGTTGATCAGATTTTTATGTATCATAGGTGTCTATTACCATCTTAGATATGTAATCATAGTCTCGTAAAAAACACTCTACATAGTCACCCTATATGCTTCAATTATCTTTTTGTGTAAATTTACAAGGTTTACGGTTATATTACTACATCGGAAAGTTACTCTCTATACAATTTACAGATTATATTTAATAAACAGTTTAAAAGGAATTGAAACTTGGTGTCAAATTTAGATTATATACAGGGTGAGTTTCGTAAAATAACGACATCAAATGACTTGTAAATCATTTACTGTAGACAAAAATTTTTGGAAAAGGGCTGTACGATTTTGAAGGGAACATACTGTGTTTAATATCGCTTTATCCTCATATTACTATTTTATCTAGATATGAATATGATTAATTTATTTAATTAAATGCCTGATATTCGTCCTTTGGTTTGGATGAAATATGACATTTTGTGAAAAATGTATTAGAGTATAAAATTAGTACTTATTGAGGTATTTTCAAGATAATGATGTTAGAAAATGGATTCTGTCGAGATAATTGTAATACAGCTTTGTTTATAATTATAAGTAATATTTTTACATAGAGTTTTTGATAGATTTTAGACATTATCAACATGAAATACCTCACTATTTTATTGTTAATTAAGTTTACCGAAGCTCAGTAATAGCAATAGTGATATCATAGACATTATATATGTTGTATTTATTGTTACATTCAGTAATAGAAAAAAAGCAATAAAAAATCATTCATAATACGTTCAATCAAAATATTGCTAGAGCTAAAATATTGTACAACTAAATATCCTAAATGCTAAACAAATATTGTTGTTTCAATGTTCAAAGACGTAGTAGAATTATAGAAAACAAACAATATTTCCTTTTTGCTATAACATCTGTTCTAAAGTAGTGACTGACCTTTGAAAAACGTATACAACTTTGTGAACGATCGCTGCATCAAATGTAAAATACAAATAGTACATTTGTACAAACTATTATGTGGTCTGATGAATCAATATTTACGAATCCCGGAAAAGCAAGTTTGTAAAATATGCAGTATTGGTCAGCGAAAATCTGCATTGCCTTCGTCAAATCAACCATCAATATCGGTGAAATGTCAATGTTTGGTGCAGCATAATTGATCACCCGATCACTGAACCATATTTCATTAATGGATCAGTAAGGAGTTGAACATACATCACTTTTCCTGAAATATTAGGAAGTCTATTAGAAGATATAGCGTCTATAATACGTTTACGAACGTAGTATCAACATATCGACTACCCTGCACTAATGTTTGGTAAGCAGAATAACAAACAGAATGTTTTTCAATCGCTGTATCGGATGTGATAATAGGATTTCTTATCCGATTCGTTCACTGCATTTAACACTTCTTAATTATTTCGTTTTGAGAATTCCAAAAAATTAAGATGAAACACCGACGATAGTCGAAGATATTCGAGGACGAATTATTTGTTGATGTATCACTATGATTACAGAAATGCTGGAAGGAGTTCATCGTTCACTTGTAACCAGATTAAAAAGTATACTTATAGTTATTGACAACAGTTTTTGCACTTTTTAAACTAAAACTTATTTTGATAATATCTCCTAACTGCCTTTGCTCATACTTTTCTTCGTAAAATTTCATGCTTTATCCAAATTCAAAAAGTTATATTAAGTATTTTAAGTAAAAAACTGAAGGTGACCTTTGTATCCTGATAAAAAAGCAGACTAACAACAAACAAATAATGCAACTACAGCACTGTATATACTTCTAGAAACTACGCAATTTTTCTTTGAAAAATTTTGTCTACAATGAACGATTTGTTATTTGAACTCGTCGAGTTTCACGACTCTTCCTGTATAAGGTAGATTTATTATTTGTAACCACTGTGTCAATCGTGGCCATTGTCTCATTGACTAGTTCAGAAATGTATTTTTCTTAAAATTCTGTGTTTAAAGTCGTACAAGTGAAAAAGTTGGAATATTTCACAAAAATGTTTCTATAATGAATTTTTAAATGTGCTCATTTCAAATCGACAGTTCAAATAGCAGAATTCAAAATAGCAAAATTTTTCGAAATCGTTGATTTATTTAACATGCTTTATATTAGCATAAAGCAATTTGTTATATAAAATTCAGTATAAGTAATATACTATTATTATATAAGTAATATATATTATTAATAAATTATAAATTATAAAATAAATTGTGCAAGGTGTTTCAGTAACAGTAGTACAATTCACCAATAGATGCATTCTTGTGAAAGAATAAGTTGAAAGTCACGTATAAAATATATGCTTTGCTTCATTTTTAAGAAACACGATTTTGTAAAATCTGTTCGATACACTTGTCCTAACTATAAATGTCAATTTATCACGTCTGCTTCTACTGGTGTTTGTATATTATAATTTTATAACGTTTATAAATAATTTAAATAATTTATATCGCTCATATAAATAGTTATAAGTGTACGAAAAATTACTATTTTAACCTAATGTAAGCAAATATTGAAAATCTAACGGGCACTTCGGAAGAAAAAAAAAACTTCAAATATTTGCTTTTTGGTTATTAACTAAAAAAGTACTTCAAACTTATTTATTTCATCTCCAGAATAACGGTTACAGATTGCAATAACGTCATATTGCAACCATTTCTTTTCACATATTAATCATAACATTGATCATGATTTTAATCAACTTCTAAGAGATTCACTGTTAAGATTATGATCGATCAAAAAAGATCCTGAATTAGAAATAATATTCTGCAAGTTTTTAGTATTCGACATTAATCATATTCTCTGCATACATATGTATCATGAAATGAACTACGCAGGTGGAACCATAGCTCTCTTTTTCTACTAGATGAGACACAAGAAAAACTGAATAGTACGATATACTGAAAACGAACATTACATTATGGTCAGACTTATCAATTACGTACTGGAGATCAAAAGTGAAATTTTAAAATACGAATTTGCGCAGAAATTAATATCCTTTTATAATCTCAAGGCGCTTGACTTTATACAAGTTGAGATACAAATCAATATTTAACAAACACCAATTACGGTGTTCAAGTACCAGTACTTATAGAGCATTTGTTTTATGTTCATATACTAGACGCAATAATTTAACAATCTATTCATAAAACGAGTAGATTAATTTTCTTTTAAACAAGTGGAACACTGGAATTCAATAATGAATTAAATATATTATACAGGGTGAATCACGAGTTGTGACCAGTGGAAATTACTCTGTTATTAGCTTGTTATACTCTTGAAAAATCATATAAAAAAGGAATGGAGAAATAATTCTTCATAGTCACGTTAAAGCTCTCTTAAAAGCATGCAAAAGTTGATAAAAACATTTTCGATCGGGCTGCTAATAACAAAGTAATTTCCACTGGTTACAATTCATGATTCACCCTGTATACATATTGTAATATTATATTGAGAACGCTTTACCAATCAGAGCAATGGTCTTTATAAAAATAAAGTAAAATATAGAGATAGATGTTAATTATGTATACTGTTATACATCGTCCAGTAACAAGTACCTTGTTTACTGCAAAAGTGGTCTTTTCTACTTTCTCCTTTAACATCACGTCTCAAAATCTTCATTCTTTGTGCAGGAGTGAAATAAGTCTTTTATTAACCTCTCGCAAGATAACCAAACAAGTATGAACTATTCATGCGAATAGCATAGAAGGTATGTGTAAGGAATGTACAACAACGCTGTAAGTTAAAATGATGTTTAGAGACGAAGGAACATCTTGGTTTTCAAAGTACAAGTTCAATGTGGCTTATGTAAAGGAATGGAAAATTTTGTTAAACTATTATATTTTATAGGACTTCTGCTTCATTTCTCATTAACTAATAATCAATTTTTGTTAACTTATATTACTTTCGCATTAAACAGTTCAAATATGAGCTTTGCTGTAGAAACTTTGAAAGATGATTCTTAAATACATTTAAAAAATTTCGAATCCATGTTTGTTACATTATATAAATGCAGTGAAGCGAACATAAAATTGTACTGACATATACATTTTTTACAGAGTCCCATTAAAATATTAAGTTAGATAAAAAGACAGTTAGATTAAGAATTAAATAAAATACGGAGTACGTCAATAAGAATAAAAATGAAGTTGATATTCAATTGATTATGTTTAAATTATAAATGTTCAAAATGTCATAATCGACATCAATGTCATCTAATATCATTGTAATCATTTTTATATTTAATATTTATATTTAAAGTACGTATATACTTTACTACATTACATTGAATTGTTTAATAATTACATTTATTAATTTACAATATTCGTTAATTATTGACTTCACGAAAAATTTGTTCAAATTTTCATATTTTTTGCTCTAAATAAATTTTTTGAAAAATATTTTGACAAATATTCAAATTTATTTTTCTCAATAACTCATGTGAGAAAGATTTAGCTTATATTTTCCACTTATTTTTGTATATAGAATCACCCCATTTCCTCTTGTTCCACTAGTTACTGACCACTCTGTATATCACAAGATAACCCATCATTCGATATCTTCTTTGTTTTAACGATTCTTATTCCCATTATTATTCATATTTAAAATTAAAATTCTTCTTTCTTTAAGAAATTACGTTTAGAAAATTATTAATCATTGTATAAAGCTTTTATGTATATGATAAATTTTTGTTTATTAAATTTTTCTTATTCGAAACGATTCGTTTGAATAATGAATAACGACTTGTTCAATAAGATTTCTTCTCCTATAACACTTTTTTCTTCTAAAGATTTTGAGAGACCGAGATCAACTGTATTTAAATTATCTACTTCGATTAAACTTCTGTCCCTTCGCGAATCTCCATAGTCTCCGTATTTTTCTGCTTTGTCTAGTCGACTTTTTTGAGCCAATCAATTTTGAAAGAATTCTGCAAGTGACCTCGTTTAAAAGAAAGTGTTTTTTAATACTATATACAGGTTGTCAATGCTTCACGATACCTACGATGATAATTCGTATCTTGTCATCAAAAATGTTTTTGATTATTTACACATTTTACCAGACATTATCGACGAAC
Source organism: Megachile ligniseca (assembly GCA_945859555.1). Lineage (NCBI taxonomy): Eukaryota > Metazoa > Arthropoda > Insecta > Hymenoptera > Megachilidae > Megachile > Megachile ligniseca. Next base: position 8,633,902 of record OX243792.1, read on the forward strand.
CACTTTAAGATAAATCTCATATCACTTCAAATTAAGTTTGCAAACTACAGACTTTACAGGTGTTTACGATTTACATAATTCATGCTCAAATATATTCAGGTAATTACTTAAAGATAAACTTGTTTTATATTTTATGATGTGTACATATCATCATGTAACCCTTACAGAAGTTAACTAGAAAACAGATCGGATGACAAAAATTTTGTATAACCGTCAAGACAGGAAATAAAATAGATAAAGTGCTGTGTCGGAGTCCAGTGGATCGATACCGTATAAGCACAGATATGCCTACATCCCCTTGGCTATTCTAAGATGATCTAAACTCCCCCAATTAAATCCGATAAAAAGTCCCGAATACCTGGAAAGCGAGTAATAGGAGAGAATCAACGTATTATCCCAATTACACATACGAGCGTTAACCGTTGACATGAGCGTATAGGAGCGCCTTTACCGGAACATTAACATTTCGAAAAACCGGTGATTCTCGCCGACCGTACTATCGACTCCGAAAGACCTTATAACTATTAGATACTCCCTTCCCCCTCTGCCCCCATCTCACCCCCTGTTTTTCTCTCTTTCTCTGTATATACGAGCGCTAGTTGCCGGTATAAGAGCTGCTCAGCTGGCTATTAAGGGCTGCGTGGTGGCCTGAGGCCGGAATTAGCATACCCTCGAACCGAACTCCACCTCCGCACCGATATCTCGGCTACACGAGGAGGAATATAACTTAAGTTCAAGCGGATATTATGCCACCATTCTTCCTTCCTACCCATCCCACCCTCGCCATAATCCGCCCCTCTCTACCTTTCCCTTAACGACTGTGCATCGACTCAGCTGTAAGAAGAGGAATAGAAAAGGAGGATGCAAGGTTCAAGAGAAAAGAAGATGCGAAGGGATCCTCTCCCTTATCGATGACGATCTCTTTTAATTGTAATTATATACGGCTTCGTGTCAGATAAGGATCGAATGAAAGGAATCAGACTCAATGAGCCCTAGTTCCAACCCCACCCAAACGCGTGCCGTTAACGCCCTCGAATCGAGAGCATTAGATCAATTATATTGCAGTATTTGTCTTAGAAACCCTATTTTCGGAATGTGATAGCAAACGACAACGTGTAGAGAGCAATAAATATTCGGAATTAATCGAATCGAATATAGGTTTTTATAGGAGGTATTTTTTAATTTGTTGTAAAATTCTACGAGTTGATGAAATATAGGAGAAATCAAAATAAAGTTGATTTGTAAAATAGCATATATTTATTTTCAGATAGTTTTTACACAGTATTTTTTAGTTTTACCCAGTTTTTACACAAAATTCGATGGGCTCTGGCGAGATATAAATGACGCAGAAAAAGTAAATAATTCTTCAAATTTCTGTATTTCTACATTTCTAAGTTTCTAAACCACCAAACTCCCAACTTTAAATTTACACATTTTTGTTCCAAAGCCTGAAATTCAAAATTTCAAACACCTAAATCTCTAAATTCCTATATTTCGATATCATCGATTTCCTACATTTTCAGAAACCCAAATTCTTAATATTTGAAATTTTCAAAAGTCCGTGTTTTCAACTTCTCAAACTTTGCAATACTCAAATTTTAAATTTCTTAAGTTTTCAATTTTTCAAGTTTTTAGATATTTAAATTACCAAAATTTTGAAATTCCAAATGTAAAAATTCGTAAATTGTACAACTTTTCCGGACCCACATTTTTAAATTCAATAATTTTTAATTCGAGAATTTCCTGGGCCCCAATTTTCAAATTTTAATACTCCAAAGATTTGAAATTTCCATATTACTTGGTTTCTGTATTTCCAGTATCCCAATTTCCAAATTTCTAAATTTCTGAATTTTCAAATTCTAGAAATCCACGTTTGAAAATCTCAAAATAAAAATTTTCAAATTTGTGTGTCTTTGAATCTCTAAATTTCCAAATTCCCAATTCCTTAATTACTTAAATCTCCAAATCCTTAAATTTTCAAATTCTCAAATTTTAAAACCTCTAAACCTCCGTATTCTCTAATACTCAAATTTCGAAATTTCGAAATCTTTGTATAATCCATTCTCCAAATTTTTCAATTTGTAGATCACAACATTTCTATAAAAGCAGAAGGCACATTTTTAACAATCATGGCAGCACAACATATACTTTTTACTTATTAAGGTGATAATTTAGTTAAAAATTCTATTTATCATAAGAGAAGTAATATGATAAAAATTTTAAATTCATACAAAATAGTTTTTAAATAAAAGTAATTACAACCCTTTTTCCACATTTACTTTATTCTCAGGATATTATCAATGTTCGTTTAGTTTATAAATTGACAAATAAAATTTAATTTTACTGTAAATTTGAAGTTCCTACCTCGTTCTTTTCACTATACATCATCATAATATATATTATAATAAGTATCTAAATCAAATGATGCAAATAATATTTATCTTACTCATTTCTCGCAATTTAAAGGTAGGAGTACCTAAATTCTTCACTATTATTCGCTTTTATAAAATATAGTAGTCCTAAATTATAGAGGATTAATGCAAACGAGAATAATGAATTTATATGAATTTTACAAATATTCGTGTAGTAATTATTCATACAATTTGTGTCTAAACTTTTCAATTGACACATTAATTATCATGGTATAAATAAAAACTATAAACACCTCGAAAATAGTTGCGTTCTTAAACTTATATTTATTTAAACTCTATTTTCCGTTTTTATGGCAAATTGTATTAGTTAATTACGCTTTCATTTATAAACTTGAAATATCTCGTATTTTCATCATTCATATCTCCTTTCTATTCGTTTACAGTTTATGGAAATTACAAAACGAAGACTTTATTGGCAAAATGGCGCCTGACGCAGAAACAAATTTATAAACAAATTGTGTGCCTGAAGCCATAAATTCCCTTAGCGACGGCTCGAGAATTTTAAATTATAGACGTTCAAGGAAGCGGTGTGACCGATTTATTTTTATAGTTTCGTTTCCATTCCCTATTGGAAAGAACGCGTTTGCTATAATCTTCTTAGTAACAAAGTAAATGACTATTAAGAGCAACATTCAATTAATGGACATCATAATAAAACATGAAATCTTTCTCCCCGTCATTTAATATACTTTCGAGCCGCTAATTATTGCGTACTCCAAAGCCAATTTTGCAAGCCAGAATTAGAAGAATTCAACGTCGCATACCTAGGTATATCTTCCACGAAATTCTCTTTTATATCATTTTTTCTACACAATAAGAAACCGGATACGATTAATCCGAGCCTAGCAGGCTTCGATAATATTATGGTTGATAATTGGTCGTTTAGATATCTCGAATACACGAAAGGAAGGAAGGAAGAGAAAGATAGATATAACGAAGTAGAGGTATCCAACGAGGTAATACAGCGAAACATGCCTCGGTTAGCTCGTAACTACGGTGTGCCTTATTTAAGCCATTATGAGAGCTCTAATTAATACAATGTCGGGGCAGTCAAGACTACATGGTTTTATCGCTAATCAAGTAGCAAGACGCGGAGCTTTAGTGAAAAGAGTAAAACGAACGAAAGATGCAAACATCTAGAATAAGAAAAAACATTTGCAAGGAAAAAACGCGCGGAAGAACATAATATAAGGTGTGATCTAGAGGTTGTGGAACATCATTCGATGAAATTTGGGCGGGAAAGACATTCTTCTTATTAGAAAATGTAATGTGCTTTAAGGTAAATATCTTACAATTAGTAGATAAATGATTATAAAAGCAGTTCGAACAATTGAAATTCTTCTATATTCAAATACTGCAAAATTATAACTAAATAGGTTTATTAGAAATGCTAACATTTCTACTTTCAGATAAAATAACAATCTACATTTTAGAGAAGTAAATGTTTTAAATTTATTAAAATCTACTAAAAATATGATCCTATAAGTCAGTAATATTCGTGACATATCCTAGTCATTAGGTATTGCTATTGCAAATATTAAATATGTATTAATTTAATTATTTGCGTTCATTAATAACAAAAATTCGAGATGATAACATTTTGCAAAATGAAAATATTTCTTTTATAATAAATTTATTTAATCAGCTACATGTCTTGAATTGATTTTAGCCCATGAAACTTTTCACTGACAACTGATAACGAATTGTTTTCTTTAATGGTTTTTCCTGCTGCGCAAACATTTTTTTGCGTATTATTTTTTCTTTCTCGTTTCCTTCGACATTGTGAAGAATTTAGGTGACAGTATAATCTAAGAAGAGTTATATTATTGTAGAGTGTATGTTAGTAGTAGGTTCGATTAGTTGTAAATACCACATTCGAGAATTATCGATTTAATAATAAATTGATAGCGTGACAAATAAACGATGAAAAAAAAGCAGCAGTGAGTTGGCGACGTGCAGGCGTGAAAGATACATAGTTTCCAGGGAGTTCGCGAAGTGAAAAAAACGATTTGAAATAGCGATTGTGTACGAAACGTAGTTAATTTACAGTGTTGTCCATTAGTGTTTAAATTTGTTTGTAATAATTAAGAGTTTTGTGTGTTAAATAAACCTTTGATTTTATTCCTACATTATAAAATGTTAGGTTATGTTGACAGTATGACAGACTGAAGAATATTGTTGGCACTAACTAGTGGAAGAAAAATTAATTTTACAGACTTTAAATACTGTAAAATGTTCTTTAGTTTGTTAATTATTATTTAATGATACATTTAGACAGACTTTTGTAATAATATGTCGCTTTTACAATGAAGACTCATCAACACGTTTTTCGGAAGTCAACTTTTTACGATCGTGTGGTAAAAAATGTGCTGCCCTCACAGGCCTCACATCTTCACTACTTGGCGCCAATATTTAAATTTAGATTGCTATATGCTAACAAATATGCAGAATTATGTTTTTGTATAATTATATAACTTGTATGTACGGAATAGAAAACATACTTACCTTCATACAATAAATATTAGCAATGTAATAAATTCACTCAAGTTGATTCGTTGAATAATTCGGTCTCGCGTCAAATCGCATTAATGCCGATGGTATTTAATGACCGGTGTCCTGTTATCACATATTAAGGGAAAATGAAATTCTAACTTAATTCTAATATTTAAACAAAATTAATAAGAAATAAGATTAATTTGAATTCTGTGTCATTTAATAAATCTGAAATAAATGTAATATTTAACGAATTATATACCACTAATTATATATAACACTAATTAATTACAACATTAACAAAAGTACTTTTTAGCTTGAATCATTACGAGTCGGTATTAAAGACGTTGAATTATTGAGTATTGTACAATAATTACTAGGAGTATTATACAATACTATTTTTGCATGATATAAGTACTGAACTTATGTCTATGTAGAACTAATACATTTTGATACATTTTGATTAGCTTAAACGTTCAAAATAAGCAGAAATTTTATTTATTTTGATCATAAGTCATCGATTTTGATTAAATTTTTTCTAATGAACCTAGAGTGAAAACGAGCTAACTCGTATCCTTCCATTTTTGTAAATATGTATTATTTGGGAAGATATTTAACATTCGATTCTATAATTTTTCAGAAATATTAAATTATTTAAATAAATTACGGTTGGTAACAAAAGTGGTGAATTGATAAGTTTTTGAATTAGTTTATTATGACTTCAAAGCCCCTTGTAACCAACACATTTTCTTTTTTTTTTTTTTTTTTTTCTTATGATTATACTTATATATTTTTATACGTCAGTTGGCTACAAATATTAATTCTTCTTGTTATTTTTGTAATGACACTATCTTCAAAAAGAAGTTAATTCCTTGAAGTGGTCCACTGTATAATATTTTTTAACTGCTTGTCCTCATACTTTTGTATCAGCGACATGTTGTTTTTCTTTCTTCAACACATAGCAATATTCTTTTTATTTTTTGTTTTAATTCCTTGACTAGCTTCTAAAATTTACAATCATGTTATATTAATAGCTATCTGCACAAATTCAGAAATGCATGAGTCACTCTTGGATAAAATTAATATCTACTCATTCCTTAATTGTTTTTAGTTCTATCGAAACATGTTTTCCAGATAATGCGACGAGAGTGAAGTGCTCTTGTAAACACCAACTTTTATAAAATGTTCGTTTTATCGAAAATACTTGTATTCTTTAAACTTCTGCTGCATCTATTACCCTAAATATTGCAAATAATGTAAAATAATTACAGTTAATTAAGAAAATCTAAAACGATTCAAAAGTATTAGAAAATGAAAGAATGTATGAATATACATAAACCAAATAAAAGAAGTATAAAAACAGAACAAAAATTTGTTGATAAGACTTGAACTTACAAAAGCTAATTAAAAAATCGTGCACCCTATTACTTAAGCATCCATAGCTGTCTCGACTTAATTGAGTAATTTACCATTTCTAAAAATTCCATAGAAGTTAAATATATTTTCAAATATTGACAAAATCAATTAAATAAGTTAAACGGTCATCAGTAATCAGTCTATGAGTAAGATAAACTCCGTTTAAAAAAGAACTAATGATTGCAAAAACTTTTTATTATCAGATTAAACTACGTAATAGTCAATGGTAAATAACCCAACCTGCGTTACTTTACGAAAGACAGCTCCAATAACCGTGACCTTATCATATGTTGTCAAGGACACTCTTCCAAGTAATCTCTGATAGGGTCTAATCGTGAAATCTAAAAAGAAATCACTATTTCTCAAATTCCTCCGTTCTAACCTATGTTTCCGATAAAAAATAATGAAACATTACAGAATATGGAACCGTATTCACTCTGATCGTCACTTTGAACATATCATGTTTCACAATTTTCCTCGTTTATTGTACGCTTATAATAATTTAACATTAAACCTACCGGTGTTTAATGAATCCTCAGTTTGAAATTAAAAATAAAGCACAAGAATGAATAACCAAACGATAAAGCAACATTGATTCTTCATCTCGATAAAAATTAATATAAACATTAAAAACGGTTGTCTAAACAAATTTTATAATTGAAAAAGAGGCTAGTGAATGGGTTATTTATAATACGCTAATAGTGATTACAAGTTCGTGAAAGAAGATGATAAAAAAGGATATGTGATTAGGAATTTTGAGAAATTGGAAGTTGTCAAATTGGGATCTTTAGGATTTGAAAACTTGGAAAAGGGATTCAGAGGTGTGAGGATTTCGGAATTTTAAATTATGGATATTAAAAAATATTGGAAAAGTTAAAAAGTGGGGAATTTGTTAATTTGGAATTTTGGAAATTAAAAAATCTGGAAAAGTTGAAAATTTAAGGACTTGTTAATTTGGAATTTAGAAATTTGGAAATTTGGAAATTTGGAAATTTCGGAATTTGAAAGATTTCAAAAGATGGAAAAGTTCATTGATTAACCAAATATTCTACTTTCTGGCTGCACGCTATACTGTAAACAAATCAATAATTAAATTTTAATACTATTTTTCAAGAAAACAGCGGAGAATAAAATAAAATACAATACAAGAATTTGACTTTGAATTTCTCAGTCAATCTTGACGTTGAATTTCACAGTTTGGAATTTTTTGAACAGGCTTTTAATATCAAAATGTGATGGTATTACGCATTATTTTTATAGTAGATATAAATTATAAAACAGTAATTTGCATCAGCTTCTACTGATAATTCTGAGTTTTCAAATTGGTGAAAACCTATTGAAAGAGCGAACTGCAAAATATATCTCGATCCGAAAATTTAAGGTCCAGTATTGATTTATTATATTGTGTAGCACTCGTCATAAAGGTAGAAAGTTTCAAAAGAACCATATGTTACAAACCCCTTAAGAATGCTATAAAAGTATATTAACACAAAAATATATCGTACCCGAAAGTATTTTTGCTGTTGGCAGGTAACAACTCTTTTCTAATAAAAGTTTTCTAATAAAATAGTTTAAGCAATTCTTTTCTGTTATTATTTCTTCATTATTTATTGCCAGTATTGTCTATTTCACTATGCTTATACATCACATGTAATAACACTATAGATTCAGTTTAAAAATATTTATTTCAAACTGTTTTATTAAACCGGATGGTGAGTGTGAGTTATCTTTCGAGTCCAAAATGTTAAAGAATAATATAAATGTTAATTAATGCATTTAATATTGAGCTATGCGGCAGGCAATTTTTTATAGTAAATTCGATATTATGATCTGGGATATCAATAAAAATTAACGTTATCGGTATATTTATGCACTAATAATATATCAAAGTCATTAAAGAAAACATAACTCATCTATGGACATCGGATTAAGTAGATTCATGATTTATGTATCCCTTACAAGCGATAATATATCATGAACGCATAAACATCCGCAATTTAATTATTACTTTGACCTGGAATTGCAAGCAAACATGCCAGCCCATGGTAGAAGAGGTGAGATATAAAATAACTCACCTAAAAGGCAAAATAATTATTAATTTTAATGAAAAATGAGTTTTATTTACAGAATAATTGTAGAGGGTGTCCCAAATTTTTAGTATCAAACTTTACCAACTCATTCCGTATACCAAAATAAAAAAAAGATATTGTATTAACATAAGGGATTAAACACTTTATTAAAAAATTACAGCACAAGTTGAGAATGACTTTCGGCTGTTTCGTTTTTCGATGTCACATACAGTGTGTCTCAATTTTGTATGTGAAGCTTTAGTAAAATGTTCAATAAACAAGAATAAGGTAAAAATACAGAATAGAGGATCCCATCCCAATTACCTTAACCTTGCAATCCCTGAGTAACCTACAGAAAGTTTTAACTATGACTCATTGTTTATTAAAAAAATATAAACAAAAAGGGTAAAAATATCGAATAGGGAACTCCGCCTCAATTACCTTGACCTTGACATACGTTGTCAAGTACACGTCCCTGAGTAACATACTCAAAGCTTCAACCATCATTCGTTGTTTATTAAAAAAAATAGAAACAAAAGTTATAGTATAGATTTTATTTAAATTTTAACAAGAGCAAAGGAAGAGTTCCGTCCTCTTGTACTTTCCTGTACCTCGCTTAAATTCTTCAGTTACACCACCCCCCCCCCCGACCCTCTTCGTGGCAGGCACCATTCTATGTATAATATAAACGAACCGTCCCCAATTAACCCTCCCACTTCAGGCTGGTTTTAAATGTTATGTATTTGTGTTTTATTTACACTTTTTTTATTAGTAACTCTAATAAGCAATAAGTGACGGTTAAGTTATTAGAAAAAGTTACGCGGAGTCATATCCTTGACAACATATTTCAAAGTCAAGATCATTTGAGCAGGATCTCATTTGAGCAGGGGATAATATAAAAATGTAATATAAAGATAGGCAGTTAAATGTTTTATTCAAAGATTATGGGGAATATACGAAATAATTCTTCCACGTTACATATAAATAACTATCGGTTTTCATATTTTTTTTAATAACGTTTAATAATGTATATGAAGATGCTAATGAAGTGAACTGAAACATCCTGTATGTGAAGTCGATAAACAGAACAGTTCACTGTCATTTCGCATTCTTGTTATAACTTTTGAATATAGTGTCTGAAACCCTATGTTAATATAATTTTCTTATTTTTACAAGAATAGAATATACTATACATAGAATAACAGCTATAGAGTAAAACACTGGGCCACCCTATATGTAGTTCTCATACAGGCACAAACCAAATCTTATCATTTCATTATCATTAAAGTGCACGAATTTCATGCCGCAGGCATTTTATCTTACAATTCATCACTTCCACAAGATGGCGTTTGATTGCAATCCGGAAACTAACTGATAAAATTAATTTTTGCTGGTGTTCCAAGTCGTTAAAGATGACAATGATAAAATTCGCTTGCCTGTATTAGATCTTAAGATCTATTTCGAATCATTATAACAGGTTAATACAATGGAAAAATAATTTTATTTTTAAATTTCCCGATGAAAATTAATTTTGCAGTGATGTTTTCTATAGACTTCACTGAAATTTCATTTTCATGTACCAGTACCAGTTTTTTCAACAACTAATTTTCATAAATTATTTTCTAATTTTTTAAATTCACAACTAATTTTTACTTATTTTCTACATAAGTATACTTAGATATAAGCTTGAATGTTATTCCTTTTCACTCCTTAATTTCTTTTCTACCAACTCCTTAATTTATAAAATAGATTAAGAAAAGGATTCTCAGTAAAATATATTGCAATAGTGCAGAGTATATGACAAATATGTTTTTCATTTATTGTAAATAGTTTAAATTCCACCAATCAATTTATCTAAATTATTCATAAGATCCAATAAAAATGTGATGACCAGCCACATTCGACTTAAGAGTGTAAAGAGTTAAGTCGTTCATATTTTATTATATAAAATTTCCTGTAAAATATCACTCGGTTACAGATTGCAATACATCCTTTATGTAAGTTTGCTATTGTGTAACTGAACTAAAATATAACATTTTGCTATTCTTATGTTATAGGAATAAAAAGTCATTGTTTAAATTATTTCTTTATTTCAGGCGTTGTATAAAGGTTCAAATTATATTTATAACTGTATATTAAAATATAATTTGAAATTGTATATTATATTGTATATTATACATCACTAAATACCTATTTAGAAAAAATATGTAACGTTCTAAACTCTAAATGATAGCATGGCCAAGTTATGACGTACTTTATAACAAAATGTTTAGAATATGTAGTGAAGGCTTGAATATTTTTTCTACATTTTAAGAAAAAATTTATAGTACAGTATCATGTTTTTGATGACCTTATGTTTTACCGTTTATACATTTAAAAGGATGCAATTGCAAAATTTTTCTCTGTGAATTTTTCCTAAGTATAATTAGAAAATTATAGCCTAGTATAATAAACAGAATCATTCTATACAACCAGAGTATATTTATCGTGAAGACTATTAGACCAAATTATAAATAAAACGAACTCTATTTTTGTAATAGACAACATTCCACTAATATATTTTAATCATTTCTTCATGTACATTTTTATCTTCATTATTTTAATTGTCAATACTTATTTTCTGTTTTAAAATGTCCATTGAAACAAACAATATGAGCATGGTCATTACATTTTCACTATACTTACAAGGGACCATCCCGAGTTGATAATTTCCAATTTTGATGAAACTTATGTATAATATAGTTCTCGAAAAAATATTCGACACGTATTTTTTTTTAGCTGCCGACATTCATGTTAAGGGGGTGAAAATAACTCCCAAAGTGGGGGGTGAAAATCATATTTTGTTGAATATCTCAAGAACCAGTAAAGCTAGAGGGATGGTTCCAAAGTTGTGTGTTTTTTAATGAGGAATCCGAATGTGCAAATCGATTTAAAAAATTTGCATTTGTTTAAATAATATTTTTAAAAATGACATTTTGTTAATTTTTCTGTTCAAAAGTTGTTGTATCTTCCCATAATTTTCGATGTGAAAAGTATACTAGTAAGTACAAAATACGGATAAAATGGAATTTTTATTTTTACATTGTAAATATAGTTAACGTGGTAGTATTTTTATCGCACTTTTGCGGGACGCAGTCCTCAAATGCATATAATCAAGTACGTAAAGAACTTCTATGTCTTTACTGGTAACTGTATTACAGTGAACTTGACAAATTTTTTTCAATTGAGGTCAGAATTACCGTCCCAGGTATAAGAGTTAGCCGGCGCTGACCGTTGAGGTTTTTCCTCGCGGTCACAAGGCTTTTATTGAGGGAACTATTATTATATAGAAACCAAGGTGTTCCACGTTTATAAAAGTATGGGAACTCTGGAAAGAGCTGGTGTTAATATTCATTTGCGCAGTATTTAACTTCGAAGAAAAACGATTTCGGTTTCTTTGTTAGTACATTATAATAATATTTTGCGTCATTTGTCAAGTCATTATATCGTTGTTTATTGGAACAAGTTAATATACCATTCGGAATTGGAATCGATTATTATCTAAATTAGATATGCTTTCAAGTACCATACAGTATGAACAACAGATAAGGGCAAGCCGATTATGAATTGCAAATGCAGCATTGATAAATATATTACTCATTTAATCTTAAACGATAATCGCATTATTCAGATAATGTGAATTATTTATAGACGCGTAACGAATTCAGTATCTGAACACACAAATTTTGTACAATAAAGAACAATTTATTTACGAATGTCTTAAAAAAATTTTTTACAGGAAAAGAATCATAAAGTATAAAATATTCGGAATTATAATAAACGAAAAGGAAGTCAAATTGACAATTTCTTGACAATTTAAAAATTTTCGATCTGGTTCTAGGATAATTGGTAAATAAACTTTGAACATGAAAGTTTCGAATAATTAAAGGTCTAAGGTAGATGTATCAATTGAAATGTCTTAATTGAAATTGACGACGAAAGAATACATACATAAATAGTCATAAACAAGATTGTTTTAATTAAATATAATTATTAACGAATAAAATTTAAAACAAAAAACAGCAGTTTTAATGTGTTACAATATTGTAAATATTTATAAAAAAATATGCAGTACGCTTTCCAAAACCTTGTTAACACGTTGACCGCCGTGTCACCTGTACTCGCGTGACGCTTATTTGAACGCTTACAAGGTAAATTGATAGCTACTTCGAAAGTTATTTCACAAAATATGAGACTATTGAATTATTATAAACGTTTATTAAAAAAAATTATTTCAATGGAATGTTTTAAAACAGTTCATACAAAGTTGAGGTTGATCAGTCTGGGCAAAACGTTGTGGTTTTTCAATATTTGCTCGTGCCTTTGATCTTTTATTTTTGCAGCATATTTTGCAAGCCCGTCTAATGCTTTGCCCAGAAGAATTTTTTCGGATAGCAATATTATGCTGATTACATTGACCTTCGGATTTAGTTTCCTTATCAGTCAGTCCTAATAATTTCAGAGCTAATAACTCTCTAAATTTTCTAATATTTATATTTTTCTTTGTTGCAATCTTGTAAACGATTGAAGCGTTTACAACTGTAACTCCCAGAAGAAGTTCAATACCAAGTTTTCGGAACCATTTCAGTCTTTTTCTAACTGTACTGGCATAAGACACCATCTGATCGGAATAATCTATGCCACACTTTCCTTTATTGTATGCAAGAACAGCTAGTGGTTTCAATTTTTCAGATGAATGTTGGCTTGTAGAAGCAGCATGAATGTGAGGAATATTAATTGTACTCGGTACCATGCTGGGAGCATGCTTTGTTGATAAAGTTCTCACGTGACCGGGAATAATCTTAAGAAGCTTGCCGATATTGTAGCGTTCGAACTTCAGTCGTGGCAGTTGTAACAACGGCCACATCTAAGAACACGCCATCCAACTCGTCACCCAAATCCCTTAAACTCTGAACTTGTACACAACGCAATAGTCATACTTTGTTAGTCGTTATACTCACTCTTCACCCCTCAACACCTATAAACCAAAGAACATAAAAATCAACCGACCCTTTTGAGCAGACAGTTTTTGACCCGAGCTCGAAAAGAGCTACATCTACGTGACTATTAATTGTAACAAATAACAAAATGCTACAGATAGGAACAAAGCGTAAGATTTCCTAAACTCTTTTTTGTCCTCGCGAATTTTACGTGACGTTTTGGTGGTCCTGCCAGAATTGTGAAAGTGCTCGTCAAGAAAACAAGTGACATTCTATCTACGTGGAGAAACAACTTTGGACTACGGGTCATCTTCGGCGACAAACCTCATTGTGATACTCTGATAAAGGATATTCTACGGACATCCATTTCTACGGATATCAAAGTAAACTAAATTCTTTCGTTCGATATAGAACTAAACGTTCAAGTTTCGATAGTCAAGATTCGGAAGAAGTAGCTGCTTTCGGGAAAATGTCGAAAGATATGGCCTCTACATCTAATATGGAAAACGAGGTCACTTTAAAACAAATATTAGACGAAGTACAGCAACAACATGAAATGCATACAGAGCAGATTCAAATGATAACCAAAGAAGTGATTGAAGTAAATAAACATTGTGTGAAAGAAATCGAAATGTTAAAAAAAACGTTAGCTGAAATGAAATTAGGACTCGGGAGTCCAATACCACTTCCGTCCGATGAGGAAGATTTCGATGAAACACCACAACAACCTACAATGGTATCGGCAAAAGACGCGATAATATGTATTCCAGTGTTAAACGGAGAAGATCACGTTGGGGTGGAAGATTTTATACAAGAAGTTCGCGAAATGAGAATTCTGTGTTCGCAAAGAGATTTATTTTTGAAAATGATAAAAATAGAAAAAATAGTTGGCAGGGCGGCTCAGATCATTCGCAATATGCCTATCAAAACTTATAGCGACTTGTTCGAAGCATTACGTTCCTACGTGGCGGCTCAGGTTACTTCTGACGAATACATTGAACAACTGCGTGATTTGAAACAAGGACGCGATGAATCGATACAGAATTTCAGTATCAGGTTCCGAGGAATCTTGAAGAACCTCACGTATGCAATCATTAATGAAAATCCGGCACCACTTATAAAAAGAATAATGCTTGAAACCACCATGAAGGAGGTTAACCGAATATACCTCCAGGGACTACGTCATGACATCTGGCGAATTTTGCTAGCCAATGTACCGGATTCTCTAGCGGAAACAGAAAAGAAAGCAGCCGACATAGAACGATTCTTGCGGGAGAGACAACGTAAATGGACAAGACCTCAAGTAAATCGCACGTATAATCCACCAAATCGCTTCAATAGTAACAGTCGACCAGTACGTCCACCTGTAAATAATTATCAAACTAATCGAAATACTGGACGACTAAATAATACCAGTCGACTTGAAAGACCATCTGGACAAGCACAACCCAAATGTTTCACAACCCAAAAAATTTTCAATCACCAGGACAATACCTGCCACGAGTCAATATAACAACAGGAAGATTACTCACAGTTTCATTTCGATCACCAGCAGGAGAAGGAGTGCATTTAATCGATACCGGCGCAGGGATGAATCTGATAAAAGAAAATAAAGCGGACATGGAAATATTTGACACAGAAGTTCAAACATTTTACATTGGCCAAAACAAGTATTCGACAAATCGCTATGTTAAAATCATCATTTTCGGAAAACCACATAAGTTTTACATAGTTCCAAATAATTTCCCTTTGATAGAAGATGGAATTATAGAATTACCTTGTTTAGAACAATATAAATATGAAATTTCAAACGATAAAATTAGACTTGATAATCACATTCTGTATTTTCAGAAACCAAAAATTGTTACACCAGGAGAGAAAAGTTCGAACCATCTACCTCGAAGGCAAACCTACGCGAGTATGCTTCTTCAACTCGCGTGAGACAAACAAAGAAATCTCCAATGAAATTGAAAATTCTAAAGACCTTGATCAAATTGCTAAATTGAAAACCATAGTGAGAACAGATCATATAGAGTCCGCGTTGCGCAAACCTATTGAAAAAATTTTAGTTCATTATATTGATGTTTTAAATCTAGAAACTGATCTTCTACCATGTACGAATCTTACCAAACATACTATTACGTTAAAGGAAAATAAAATCATAAATACTAAATCGTATCGACCTCCGGAATACCATAAAGCTGAGATTGAAAAACAAGTGAATGAAATGTTAAGTAAAAATATAATTGAAGAGTCAGATTCACCTTATAATTCACCAGTATGCGTAGTTCCAAAGAAATTAGACGCTTCGGGTAAACAAAAATAGAGAGTAGTTATCGACTTTAGGAAACTTAACGGACCAAGACGCTTATCCTTTAGCCGACATCGAAGACATCCTTAGTCAATTAGAAAATTCAAAATTTTTTTCTGCCCTCGACTTATCCTCAGGTTTCACCAAATTCCTATGAATCCCGATTCAAAGAAATACATAGCTTTTTCAACACCCCAGGGACACTTCCATTATAACCGAATGCCTTTTGGTTTCAAAAATGCTACGTTTCAACGAATGATAGATACAGCATTAACACTTTCACGACCGGTGACAACAATGTAGTGTCATAGGCAGGCCAGTCGTTGTCTGCCGGTGACACTCATGTGGTGCCATGGATAGGCCCGCTCTCGCGGTTTCACGAACGTTAAAAAGCAGAAAATTCTTAATACGAACAGATCATCTGGCTCTTAAATGGCTTAATAATAGTAAAGACCCTTCATCTAGATTAATGCGATGGCGACTTAAACTCGAGGAATACCAGTACGAAATTGCATATACAGAAGGGAACGATAACGCAGCAGCAGATAGTCTATCGAGAATACACGCAATCACTGAAAATGAAATATTGAAAACTAAAATAATTGTAGATCATTCGAAAACCTTTAATGAATGGAAAAATTCAGATAGGATTCCTGATAAGTTAGAAGTATATCCAAATGATAATTCATTTTACCAATTGTCCAAATCGGAGTTAGGAGAATACGATGAAATACGATGGCTCAGAAAAATTTATTCGATTTTGCAAAATTATACAAAGGTTGGAGTAGGAGACAATACATTTTCGGAATTAGAAAACAGCTTAAACTTTTGTTACTCTATTTCAACGACACTTTTAATTGCTTGGGAACCAATTAAAAGTTTAATGGATGAGGAAATAGATAGAATACTTCAGGAAAATCATAACGGAAGAGTAGGACACTTAGGAATACAACAGACGTATCAAAGAATCAAGGAGAAGTATAAAATACCAGGACTAATGGAAAAAGTTGAGACATTCATTAGGAATTGCGATGCATGTCAAAAGGAAAAATTAATGCGAATCCGACCTAAAGAATTCCCTGTTATCTCCGATACTCCTTTACAACCAAACGACAAAATAGCAATGGACAGTATTGGACCAATGACAAAAACAAAACGTGATCAATTCATACTTTCAATATATGACGAACTGACAAAATATTTAATATTAGTACCATTGAAAACACAACAAACTGAATCAATTATTAATGCTCTTTTAGAACATTATATTTATATTTTCTCAGCACCAAAGACAATCCTCGCCGATCAAGGACAGAACTTTGTTAGCGGCTTGATGCTAAAATTCGACGAAGCTTTTAAAATCAAACTACATCGTTTCACCCACAAACTAACGGATCATTAGAAAGGACGCACGCGACAGTTAAAGATTTAATACGCACTAGTTTGCATTACAACGATAAAGAATAGGACGAGGTTTTGAATTTCATTTGTTTAGGATATAATTACTTCGGTACATGAAGCAACGGAATTTATGCCCCTCGAACTAACGTTCGGACGAAAAGCTAATTTACCTTCGGCAATAGCAAAGACTGCGGGTTTGAGCTATAACGATATGTTTTCACTATGGAAAAAACAATTGAATAAATATTTAGTTAGCACGCGAAACATTAATGCAAAGCAAAAAGAGATATCTACATGATCAAAAAAGGAAGATCGTTCGAACTCAAACAAGGAGATTTCGTTTTAATTCATAACGACCATAAGAAAGATAAATTGGATTCTGAGTGGTTAGAACCATATCGAATTCATGAAGTTAAAACTCCTTATTATGAAATTTTAATTAATAACCAAATCAAGAAAATACACGGTAAACGTTTAAAAACTTATTTTTCAGAGCACTCTTCACGTTAGGGATAACAGTCCTAAGTATAGAAATAATCCCATTAGAAAAACATGGAATATTTCAAGAGAGAATCAATCAAGCGTACTTATATTCGTCCGAAATTGATATTTTTATAGGCGTAGACATTAATGAAATGTATGAAAAGCTAAACATTCTAAAGAAATATGTAAATGATATTTCAAAAGCATGTAACAAAAAATTGTGACCTTTTGAGTGAAGTAGAATCGTTAATTGAACGAGTAAACAAACTAGACAATTTAGCTCTTCAACTACAATTAATAACTTATAATAGACATAGGAGAGGTTTATTGAATGTCATTGGATCCGTATCTAAAAGTTTATTTGGTACCTTGGATAGCAATGACTTAGACTTGATAAATGCTAACATTGATAAATTGTTCAACGAAGGAAATCAACTAAAAACAATTGTTGCAAATCAAACCGCTCTTATCCGAAAAATAGTAAAATCGGATAGTCTGAAACAAATTGAAAAATTACATCAAAGAATCAATGAACTACAATTAAACCTAAGCAAAGAGGAAATTTTAACTAATTTAGTTATACGAGCAGAAAGCGCTGCGAAATTATTAATCACGAAACTTTTATAGAAAACTATAATCAACCAAAAGTAAAAGTTCTGAAAACCGCCTCTCTTATAAAATCGGATAAACAATGCAATTTAATTTACAATAATAATTATATGAAAATAGGAAAAGCCAGAATAAATGTAACATACGAAATCAAAGTCAAAACAATACCGTTTGGTAACTTCTCGACAAAATCGATAAAACTCCACGAATATTTAGCCAAGTTAACAGCTATCAAGATACAGCAGATGAAATCAGTGATCAGATCAGTCAATTAACGTACACGCACCGTATGACTTCAATAAAGTCATGGCGTTTTTCATTTTTACAAATTGCTGGTTACATTTCCTTGGATTTACTAGGAATATATGTACTTGATTAAACGAGAATCTTCGATTGTATTAAGAAATGTTTGCCAAGTAAATTATGTATACATTTATTATCTTGTAAAACTAAAAATAATGTTCAAAACTTTACGAATGTAACATCACGTCAGCCGTCAGCTTCGACCACTTTGCACACTAACAATAAGTTCCTAATCGACTACCCGCCGATTGAAGCTCTAGAACAAGAGTAAAGAAGAGTCCTTTGAATCCACAAATGCCCGATTTCACAAATCAATCCTTAAGAATCGATGAAGAATCTTGGAAGACCAAGATTAATCTAAGGAGGATTGTAAATGGTATTTTCGCTGCATAAAATACATATTCTAAACCTGCAAAGTTACATAAAAACCAGACTATGGACGTAATGTCCATCATTACGTTCTTGCCAATTTATATTTCTCCAAAACTTTTCTAACTTTCTCTTTTATCTGAGTATTTCTAAGCACTTCCTGCCTATACTGCAATTTTCAGTTTTCCCAGGGTCTCGCGCAAGTCTGGCAATGTCAGATTGCACATTTGGCAGCTAGACTTATATGAGCCTATACTTTGCGTTAACTTTCTCTTTTACTCCTTCAACTTTCCACTCTGTACTTCTCCCTTTCCTTTCCTATTTTATCTCTTTCCAAAAAGGGCATAATAAATCTAGACATCGCACCGTCGGGACAGTCGTGATTTTAGTACCGACACGTTACACCCACGGAATCGCTGACTCCCTCGCTGCTTTTTTGTTAATTAAATTGTGAGGTACTTTGTTAAATATATATATTGAGTGATTGTTAAATACTTTTCTACTTTTTCACACACCCACATCCTCAACGTTATATTTATTAATAAAACAATTCTACCGTGCCTCGTGATGATTCAGTTCTTCTTTTTAAATATATTCTAAATTTATCCAAAAAACTTCATTTTAGCTTGTACTCAACTATATCGCATTAATTGCGGTTATTTTGCATAAATTGAATTGGAAATTATATTGATTGAGTTCATCAGAGCATTGATATATTGAGAAACACCATAGTTTTCTTAAAACATTTGTTAGCCGACCTTGTTTTGCTTTCAATGATGTTATACTTTCGTATTGATATGCGTCGTATACTTTTTATATATTATATTGTGTATTATGTTGCATTGTATTTCTTCTCTTCATAACCGTTTTTACTTAAACTTCAATATGTGACTTCCTTGTTTCAAGCGATTATAAAATTGTAGAACACATTAAATATTTTCCCCTAAATTGCATTTCTCCGTGTACAAAGATACTTACTCAGAAAATAAATAAAATATATAAATATCATATTATAAAATGAACTAACATAATGAAAGAAAAATAAATTCAACACTTACAAACATTTTTTATAAGAATAATGAGAATAGCAATAATAATAATAACAATAACGGCTTTGAAGAGGATAAGAAGTAAGAATTAACAGTATGGTTTTCACAAAATTTTTATCGTTCGATATGAATCAATGGTACTCTCGGTTCTGAATCAATCGAAGTATGAGCTAACATGCTTAACCAGAGCTCATCAGATAGAGTACAGCATTCTTTCGGAAAGTGTTGCAACGGGATTGGATCGCGACACTTTTCAGGACAGGCGGATGTCCTAGGAATTGATTGGTGTTTTTGCATCCAAGCTTGATCACGTTCAATTTTTCCGCGGTTAAGAAAGAGAGAGAACAAAGAATCTGAAAGATAAGACTCGCACAAGTATTGCGCATTGTACGGCGTTAAATAAAAGCGAATTTTCATTGAGATTCATGAATACGTAATACAGAAGCGTGAATTTGTGTATGGAGATATGATCAAATATACACTTATGAATTTAAATCAATTCTAATAAAAGGTTTTCACTTGATAAGATATAAATATATATAGGAAAGTTGTTTAATATTATTTAATAGTTTGTAGATTCATCCTAAATGAGAAACATTTCGAAATTTAGCACTTACTACTTTTAAATATTTATTAAATTGTAATATGCTGTATTTCTACTTATTTTTTTCATGAATTTTTTATATGTTTTTGAATCAAGAAGAACATGCAATTCCCGAAAATTACAAATAGGATATCTGTAATAAACTGCCTTCTATACATATGTATAGCGCAATGTGTAAAAATTAATAAAATATTGATTATGTTAATTTCTGTTAGTTGTAATGGCTTTTAAATTTTTGTTATTTGAACATTTATAGCCCAATACAATAACACCATCCTAAACTGAAATATTAACAGTAACCGTACAAAAAAAAGTCTTTTGCTCTTGTAACATATGCCACTAAAGGTTTTAGTGTAACTACAACAACAATTTTATGAAATTGTGATTTTAAGAATGCAATTCATAAAATGCAATATTTACTTTTAGAAAAAAATAACGAAATATAACAGGACATAAAAAGTTTTCTAAACGGCTGATTTAACAAATTAGTGAAGTTTACAATTACTAAAATCAATATATGAAGTATTACAATGAACGAGACATTCAGTCATGTATAATATTGTTTTATAGTGTATTTCAATCATTGTTTAAATCAACAATGATTCAAATCCCTAAGGTATATGATCAATTCGCGGAAGATGTTAAAATAACTGTTTTTCAAATACAAATTCGGTCAGAGCTTGATTTTTTTAAATATCTGAACTCATTTTCCTACGGAAGGTACTTGATAAAACTCGAAATATAGAAAACCTAACCGAACCTAACAATAATAATAGGGATTTGATCACATCACTTACTTTCTTCAGAGAAATCATCCCATAGAGTTGTTATTTTAACATCTTCCGTAAATTGATAATATACCTTAGAGATTTTTATGGAATATGGAGAGATTATAATATTTAAAATAAAACAAAAAGAGAGTAACTTTAAAAACTAAATGAATGTATTATTTAAAAAGAATGACTTGGAAGGACGTCTTCAAAATTTGTAAATCAAACTTGATTCATGAACATTAAAAAGACAATTTTAAATAACCAAATGTATTATTTTACGTGTAAAAAATGATTAACAGGAAAACAAAGATGAAGAAGTATTCTGATTTTTTTTAACACATGAAGGTCTGATCAAAATCGAGCGATATGTCGCAAGTAATCGATCAGCGCACAAACTCGATTACCGACTCTCAATACATATATTCATTTTTGCTAATTGAATTAAAATGAAAATTCAACAGATTTAACCAAATCCCTATTTTCATAATCTCTCTGCCACATATATACTCTTAAAAATATTATGATATACTTAATGTTTAAACGCTTATAGCCGTATTAATTTTACTACAGATACTTACCAGATACACACTGCAGGTAACGCGGCGTCACGCAGAAGAGTTACAAAGAGCAATTATCATCTAGTTCATTCCCTCAACATGTACCACATGTACTACAAAAGAAGTACGTATGTGCCAAACGCCAGAGACCCACAGTTTTTTAGCGTGAAGTCTTGTCTTTCAATGCAATATCACCCGTTTTTATAAACAAATCCGTTTAGCTGTAATCTTCATTTTCGTTAGAGTTGTTTTTTGTTCCGCCGGAAAAAATGTTAAGTGTAACGATGGAGCAACGAATTGTTGTGAAATTTCACATTAAACTTGGAAAAACTGTTACTGAAACTTATAATTGATTGAAAATAGTGTATGCCAATGAATGTTTATCGCGTGCACGAGTTTTTTAATGGTTTAAGCGTTTTCAAGATGACCGAGAGGACGTTGAACATGATTCACGCCATTCCACGTCAAAAACAGATGACAACATCGAAAAAATCGTAATCTGGTTCGACGTGACCGTCGGTTAAGTATTAAGAAATTGTTAGTGTAAAAATCCAGTACAAAATTTTATTTAGTAAAAAATCCAGTAAAAAAAATAAATATTCAGTGTAAAAATACTGGATATAAACAAAATTACTAAACTTTGAAAGTTTGGGTTTCTTAAAAAATAAAGTTTGGTAATATTCATTGTAAACACATATTTAAAATTGACAACGCTGTAGTTGTTTAACAGTTTATAAAGGTTACGTGTTCTTTGGTTTTGAAAGATGAATGATCACCCTGATTGTTCAAACTATGAATACTAGTACTTGTGATCACTAGTGAGCGATTACGATTGATCGTGAAGGTTTTGGAAAACATCAACTGTAAACAAATCTCAACGTACCAAACACCGAAAGTGATGAAGTAAGACTTTACTCCCACTTGCGACTAGTTGGAACATTCAAAAATTTCTAGCTTAACTCCATCTGAAGCACCATTTTTTAAAACTATTTTTACATAATCAAATAGAATTTGATAAATATAGACGAAATTTTGAGTGTCAGAATCTGTTGGAAAGTGTCGTAGAGTCTGATTTTTCAATCGTAATTCAACAACATAATTTATTTAACCCCTTGTCTTACAATAACGTGACACACTTGTGACACACACTACACTTCGAATGTGATAAACTAGGCTGGTATTTTCATTGCAACTGAATTCTGGATTGAATCCTGATTGTAATCTGCGTAATCGAGGATCGCTGAATGCATAACATACCTAACATTTTAGCTTTCTTCAGTTGTTTTCACGTTGTAGTAATAATTAGCTAACTATGAATAACGCAACTATCCAGAAAATTGTAGATTAAGCGGTTAAATACAGAAAAATGTGAATAGTATTAATTAGGGAAAATATTTATCCACCAGATCAGTCGCACTGAGAATGTTGCGCAAATTAATTTATATTTTTACACGAGTTTAAAAATCGAGGAAATGTTTGGTAAAAGAAAATACAATCATTGTAGTAAAGTACAACCCTCTTCGTAGGAGGCTGATCCAGGGGTCTAACCAGACTATGAAAAGGCTATAACCAATTGGTCAGAATAGAAAAGTGGATATATGTATAGACTCACATGTATTTTCGGTGATAGGAACTATCGGTTCGAGTGGTCAGACACAATAATTGGAACCAAAGAACAAGGACAATCGGCAAACGTTTCGAGTAGTCACCTAAAATGTTAGAATGTCACATTCGGACTGTTCAAAGTTGGGCTTTGCTTCCCTTAACCTCTTAGGCACGGCTGAATTTTACAAGTGCATTGGAATGATGCTTTTGATGAATAAATTATAATTTTTCCCATATTTTTACATATAGTTTTATACTTTTATAATTTACTTTTTTAGAAAATTTACAAAATATTTAATTTCCAAATGTTCCCAATATCGTGTATATTGTACAAGTTAATACAAAGAATGCTAGTACAAAGAGGTACTCCGCCCATAGTGCCTAACCTACTTGGCGTTACATTTCATTTACATGTAATGTACTTTTGCGGGATTTGTTAATATTCTTTTAAAACTAGGTGAAGGCAAAAAAAGTGCGAATCAAAACATATGAAAACGATCATTCAATTGAAACGGTGAGCGAGTGGACCAGTTGAGTGAGCCACTATAGTGGTCCGTCGTAATCTACGATGACATTCGCGAAAGCCACTATAGTGGACCGTCGTAGAGCAAGATGGTATCCGCGAAAGAGCTTCATTCCTGAGAGATTAAACCTGGACCAACCTCCAACGCAACAGGAACAGGATTGGCTGCGATACAAATTTAGCCCAAACGACTGCCATACAATTTTAATTGAGAATCTTGAAACATCCACTATAGTACCAGTTATAAAGGAACATATTAATATCGGTAGACAAATTTGCACGAACTGTTCTAAAAGTTATACAGGACTCGATGCAGAATATTATACATAAAATTGATAATCACAGGAAAGAGTTTGGGGACAAGTATAATTTACTTTGAATTTGAATGAATTATGGGTAAATTCCGATTGAACTTTAACTAAATGAAATTTAATAAATATTAGCTGGAGAGGGTACGCATACTCAAAAAATGAAATCATACTGGCAACTTGCAAAAGGCTGGATGGATGAATGAAAATGTTTCCACGACAATGAATTTGCAATTAGACTGTGCGAATATATATGGCGAAAATTTTATCGATGAAATAGTATTGACCTAGTGACATTTTTAATGGACTATCCAAGTACAATATGTGTTTCAATTATAAAGTTCACATAGTTACTACATTAAAATAAACTATGCAGTATGCCAAAACTTCAAAATTTTAATTAACCTTTGAACCACTGAATTTTGACATTCAGAATTATTATATTTCGTCTATGTTTATTTAATATCAAGTTATATAAAAAAAGTTAAATAATGCGGTACCTCAAGATGGAGTTTAATCAAATTTCTTGCTGAGCGTAGCACAATCGGGGTAGCCATGAGAGTTTCCTCATAGAAGGAAGATGAAGACGTTATACAGAGCTACATAAGTATAATAATACGATGTTTGCACATAATATAATAAAGTAAATAATGTTAATTGAGTAAAGTAAAACAATGTTAATTCCTATTAAGTACTACTAATAAACAAACAAAATTTCCTTCACAGCCATTTTACGATTATGATTTCATGCAACTATAATGTCAAACGATAAATCTATTCATCGCCCCAAATCTGGTCGTGTACTATAAAATATATGAAAATATGTATTTCTATATCCACTTGGCAAATAGCTACATGTTAAAGAAGTTTGTTATTACTAGATATTGATGTGGGAAGAAAGTATTTCTTTAATGTCTATTATGATACTGACTGTAAAGACAGTTGTGTCACATTCAATTCCGAAGGGAACATCCTTAAAATTTGTTTTCGTTCAAAATAACACGAATTTGAACAAAATTGAAGGTATTGAATATGTATTTCTTTGTTTTCGTTGAAAAGTGATTTAAAATAGTGCAGTAGCCGATCCAACTTAACTGCTCGTTATATTTTACAATTACACGAAAATTAATCGTCGCCTTAAAAAATGTTAAAGACAAAATTCTCTCAATTACTAATTTAGAATTATATCGATGAATAAGAAAAATATTAGTGCGATTTTAAAGAAAATCCACCCAATGCAAGAGTTTTTAATTTCCTTTTAACGTTGGAATATCATTATAACTGAAAGAATATTAAATGTCTAAAACAATTCACGTTCAAATGAACATCCTTAGGTGACGTGACTATTTTTTGTAAGAGCGTGCGGTTAATCGTAGTCTTTTGTTCGTTGTGTAGAAGGCAGTACTGAAAGAGCGTACGATAAAAGAATTAAAAATTTTAATAAAGTAAGAGAGTTATCATTATCTTAATTATTTTTTAGTCATATTATTAAAACAAATATATTTCTATATTCATACTATTGCGCCACAATAATTACATCATGATAACATTGTATACTTTTAATGACATAAACGGATAAGTCAGTATTTTTATTTTTTATCACCCTTCTCACATGAATGGTGACTGTTAACACCAAACACGTATAATAAATGGTGGTTTTTTACGTTATTAGTGTATTTTTAAAATTAGGAAATTATATTACCATTGCCAATTTGATGGCACAATTTTGAGTTACATATATTGCTTCTTACATGAGTAACTTAACGTCACATCAGTTGCTAAAAGAAATGATCAGATTTGAAGGAGTTGAATTAGAGTACAATGATAACAATAACCCTATCAAAAAGGTTGCCAATTATAGTATTATAATAAAATTATGATTGGGTTAACACAATATAACGGTGACTGCAAAAATACATCTGAGTTCTCAGCTAACAAGCTCTTCTAACAAGCTCTTAATTTGTAAATATAAATACGTAATGATTCACGTACAATGATATACATACAATAAATTCAATAAGTACGAAAAAGTTTACTATAAACTAAATAAATCTTGGTAAATCTACCAATAAATAAACATTACATTCTACATTAATGTTTATTACGTTAGTTCAACATACGTAGTTTTACATAGCTTCAATAATGTGATTAAAATTTTATCTATATTTATATCATTATCTGAATAAGAACTAAATACATTTATGCAAAATATATTTTTTATGTAGGTGTACTAGGTTGTACATTTAATAACGATATTACTGCGAAATATTTTAGTAATAGTTCTGTTTAAAACAATATTATATCCTTCTGCACTGTTATAAAACAGTGCCCCTATGTTCACAGAATTTTGAACCTTGTAAACACATAATTATTCGTATTTTTAAATTATTGCCAAATTAGAAAATTACCCGATGTGAAAAAATTGTGGATATTATAATTTTAATTGTTTGCTCTTCTTTATGTACCTTCGTTTAGTAATTAATTTTAAGAAATTAAAATACATTACAATGTTAATTTATTCACATCTAAAAAAAAGAGAAGTACGAAACAGTTTTACAATTCAACAGTGAAATTTAATTTACTACACAGCAAAGTGAAAATAAGTAAAACGATTTTCAATCCTTTTCTTTGTTGTTCCGCCCAATTCTGTCTCATTATCGAATAAGTAATTTTTTTGTACACAAATCGTTCTGCTATGATTTATCGCTCGTTCATGTAAATTTCATTGCAGCTGACGCTTATTGTTCGACCTGCGACATATTTTCATTGGTTATAAATAGTTGCAGCAATTTCGACCGCACATTTTGTTAAGGGCTCGTAGCTAATTTCCAAACGTCTACTCGCGACGAAGTGCATAAATAACCAGGCAATCATGGGTGACGAGTTTTCGCGTCGCGTACGACAACGTTAAATCTCTTCGAGACCGAAACGACGGCCTCGTAATGCGGGGTTGCCAGAGTCCAAACTACGACGAGGTAAGGAACGAAGACGGTGCACATCGACGTTACGGTCTCACATTGGCAGGCGTTTGAAATATACTCAGCTGAATTATGAACCGTAAAAACACGAAGTATAGCGGCCAAGACGAAACACGTGAGGCTTTAACTTGACGGTAACCATATTCACCCTCTCGAAGGGTATTACTGTGCGTGACTCGGTGTGGTCTGCGGTCCAAACACCTCGCCAGGATGTCTGTGCAATGTTAAACCGGAGGAAAAAGGATGCAAAAGGGTGAACTTACAACCAGGATAATGCAGATAAAAGAAACTATTATCGAATGTGAATCTCAATTCTATAGTCTACAGAATATTTTCTATAGTGACGAATACAAAAATTGAAATTCTTAGTATTTAACATTATAAAAATATATTCTCGTAGTAATATTAATAATTCAGAGAAGATTGATGATTGATCATTCAGCGAAGACTAAAGCTAATTACTGAAGCTCAAGATGTTGTAGATCCAACATACGAATGTTTTTAATAAGTCATACGATAAAATATCTTATTTAGGACGTTAAATATAAATTTCTTAAAATAGTAGTTTAATTTACTGTTTGATATTATTTATGTGGTTATAATAATATTCGGAGCTATGCTAGCATTTTTATTCTTTAACTGTTTCACCGAATTGAAGTTATAGTATTAGTCATCGGTTATCGATATGATGGTAAATTTGTTAAATGAACGTACAAAAAATAATCAGAGCTTTGATGGTTTACTATGGCTTATTTTTACAGATTTTCAGATTTGGTAATTACAAATGAAAATAATTGTAAAAATCAATATTTTAACATGGAAATACAAATGCAATATTATAGATGAAATTCTAAAAATCAAATGGCACATCTTTGTATCATTACAATTTTTTTGTATAATTCATAATACTATGAGTGCGCTTGCATGTATGAGCATGTTCGGTTAAAGAAAATTGCATAAAGAATATTAATAAAGTGAAATTAAAGTCCTAAAGGCAATTGACAAGAAACGTTAAATGAATCATCAATTCAGAAAATATTAAGTTAAAACTCTTATCCGTTAATGTTTACTCGGAGAAATTAATTAGTACGAACACGTTTAAACATCCAAAATTGTTCACATACCTATGAGACACATAACACATTGTAGAAATATGAATTTCGATTTTCTCTTTGATTTAAAAAATTTAATATACAATTTTAAATTTGTACTAAAAAATAAAATTTTTTTTTTCAACTAATTGCCGCATGTTCGTAAACAGCAAAATCAAAAATGTATACGCATGAATAAATTCCATCTATATAAGTCTATTTCTTGAATTTTCATTTCGTTGTGTTAGAATGACTATTTCACATTCCGAGAATTTGACATTAAATTCGTAATCAAAATTAAAAAAGTCTACGGTTACTGATATTAAAATGCGGTATATTTCGTTAAATGTAAAAAGCGTTTGAGGTTGAATTAAAAATTCGGACTAAACTTCGGATAGAACTAAATTCGGACTATCGAAATACAAGAGTTTCAAAAAAGAAACGAGTTTACTCAAAAATCATGGAATAGTTCAGTCATCAAGCGCCCAAACTGTTAAATCCGATTTGAAACCGTCAAAAATTGATATATCCAATTTCAATTGATGGAAGTGAAAAAAAAAGAAAGACAAACATCCTCATTAGTGGCCGATTGTTTATTTTATTTGGTAAAAATTGATAAGTAAAATAATCTATTAATCAAAATCTTGAAACATCGAAATTACAAGTATTTCATTTACTATTTTAAAGATTGTTCTATTATTAAAGCGTTAATGAACGCGTATAAAAACAGATCTTACAATTAGTAAATTACTAAATATGAATTTCTAAAATCAACTTCGCAAAAAAAATGTATAAATCTACACGATAATTTATTCAAATTAACATGAAAGATGCAACCAACAACCCGATAACAGGAAACATTAATTTGCATTTATGCGATTAATAAATCACCGAATCAAATGTTATATTCATTAATAATTTGTTAGTAAATATTTAATATAGCGTTTGAAATTGGTTCATTTAGGTACTTAAATGAACTAATACCGAATGATTAATATCTTATATAAAAATCTGTATACATATATTGGTAAATAATGACTATTTTTATACGATCACAAGAACGATCATATACATTGTCTACCAATTGCACCGTATACAGTTATATCTCGTAAACAAAGCTGCAGATTACAAAACAGTTGTCAGGTGGTACATCATTTTTAATAAATAAAAATAATCGCCTCGTATACTTTCTGGAAGCGTAATCTAATCTAGCATTGTCGTGATAAAACAAAATATTTTTATGGTTTGTTAAATGTAACGTTTTCCTTGAATTGTTCTCGTTGATCTTTTTAATTACTAAAGTCACTCTAGTAAGTTAATTATTTCATCATTAAGCAGCAATACTTAATAGATAATATTTTCTCCATATCTGACAGATAACTTCAGATTTCTTTAAGAATAGATGTCATATTTGATACTAACATAACATAATAGATGTTATATTTGCGATACAAATATTATTAGTTATATTATTGTAATCGCACGTCTAAACAAAAAAGCTGGACGTAGTAATTAAATTCGCATCTGCTAAGTTCTTGTAACAAACGAAACTCAACCTCAAACGCATAAGTAAACAAGTAGTATGCTTAAAAAATATCTACAGATTATTACGCCACTTTAAACAAACGGAATGTAATATACAAAAAGAGAAATAGTGAGTGAGAGAAAAGCATTTTAAAGCTACATTTTCTATGAGAATACATCTCTATTAATTTAGAACAATTTGTATTCTCCTTCACATATCGCAAGATCTTGATACAACTTTCAGACGCGTCGACAACGCTCCCCGTCGTGATTTCCATATGTGAATTGCATATATTTTTTGTCTTCTATTATCGATCGATCTAAAAACAATTTACGAAACGTACGTGTACAGAAAAACCATTTTGCTTTTGTCTAAAGTTTTATCCAAGCCAAACACGTATATTTTAAAATTACAAATTTTCTATATAAAAAAGGTAGATCTGATGTTATTTATCACAAACGTGCGAATATTCATTCGGCTTGAACAGAAGATCTCTAAAGTCGGATCCATTTCATTTATATGAAAAATAAAGTTTCATGCTACTTTGTTCACAAAATATATTTGTTCAAGTGCATCTAGGGTGCAATTGTTTAATATGAGGCCCATTTCTTAAAAAAAAAAAAAACATAACTCTTTAATAAAAGCAGGTTTAGTAAAATTCGATAAATGCTTTGAAATCAAAATGTATGTTCTTTCGCAACTTATTAGTGTAATAAAAAATATTTAGTTTCTCTACTTATTTTTTCTAAATATTTTCACAAATTAGAAACTCGGATAACACACTATATATTTAATCGCTAAACATAGAAAGCTAGTTTAACTCTTGAATGTATGAAGTATTATGGATAATATATACAAGAAACAAATATAACACTTATGAACAAGTATACAAAACTACAAGTTTCAAGATCGAAATCTCATTATTTAATAACATACAACTATAGGCTTTAAATACTGTAAAGCAGTATTTACGGAATCGAGTAAATACTTAAAGTAAAAACTTAGCGTTTTTGAGGCATCTGTAGTTTCATCGAATCACTTTAGAAAGTTTCTACAATACATGACAAATATGTGGTTGCCCAAACCGTTTAATTAATTTAAAGCTAAATTTGTATATCCAAGAATTCGGTAACAGAAATAAGCTGGAATCTCACATAAAGCGAAATCTCAGATTAAACAACTATACCCTAATAAAATTTATAACATGTAGTTGTTGATGTTATTAAATAATGAGTGATCTACACTTGTACTTACGTATATAGAGAAGTATAGACGCGTAAAATTGCACACCTGTTAGATACCCTCCTCAATCCCAGATCCCATCATTTACTACAACAAACGTCAATGTAAATGCTTATAATTTATATAATAACACAATAATTATCATCAGATAGTAACAGAAAAAGTATATAGCTGTAAAGCAGTCAAATAGGTTTGTAAGTTAAATAACAATCAGAAAACGCTTAATATATGGCTTAAGAAACGTTGAAAACAGCAGGGACATCGACTACTTAAGGATGGAAACACGAATAGTGTCAAGTATTCTTAGAGGGAGGTGTGGTGACCAATGAAGAAACGAAAAGTACCAAGGCTGAAGATGAAGAATAAGAAAAAGAGATGGACATTAGCGTAATGACGTCCAAAGTGAGGGGTAATGACATCAGGGTCATCGGGTGATACTACAACGGAGGTCATGATGGCGAAGTTGTTCCTTTCCTACTCTGTGAACTACCTCCAACACCACTATCGTCATTTCTTTCTTTCTTGTTTACAGCCCTTCTAGTTCTCCTACCTTCTTCCACTTTTGCCTGTCTTCTATAACTCCTCTTTTTCTCCTTGTATTCGCAAATGCGCCTGCGGAATAAGCGAGCCCGGCCCGACTTACCCGCCAATAATAATTCTTACCGGATTCAATTTGAATAATGCCGCGTGCGGTTTCCATCGGCATGCCCGAGCACGCCTTATTATCTCACGTACACACGCGTGCATAGTAGGCTTCTCCTGGTTGAGGAGAAGAGTAGAGGAAGGAATAAGATATGGAGGAGCAGGAATAAGTTAGGTGAAGTTAGGTGGGAGGTTCTTTCCCCTACATTTACCCTTAACCGACTATATACGTGTAAATATTAACTGGTCTACTGCATATCCTTCGATAGTATAACCCCTTCTTTGCCAACCACCATTATATTTGTCCCTTTTCATCGATACGCAGGATCTTTGTTGATTCTCTTCGTCCTCCCATTCTTTATTCTTTTACCTCGTTTTAGTCGCCTTCTCGCTTAGCCCGCTAGTTTACGCCAGGCCGATGGTTACAATTCTAGAATTTATTTTCTCTTTATCCTTTCGATCCTATCCCTTAGTCAATGCTGCTTCGTTCTTTTTTCCTTACGGTTTCAATTCGCTGCTTTTCGTATCATAAATCTGAAATACAAAACGATCGTTCGGATTAAAAACGTTAGATATCGAGTACTCTGAAATGTCTGCGACAAATCGGTTTTTGGATCATTTTTTAATACGGCTTTCGTTAGGACCAATGTTTACAACTAAAAATTATCACATTACTGTGAAAAATGATTACGTCCCTTTTAAAGTGTATATTCTAAATTTTTATGATCTGTTCTATTTTAAATACCCTTTACAGAATTTCATTACCACCTTATTTAGAACTCTTTACTTTAACTCTTTCATTTTATGAAAAGCATTCTTTTTATTCTTAGCTCAATGATATTTGATATTTAATCACTGTGACTGCTGCACATATATTATAATTATTACTATAATATTGTGTATTGTAATAATAATTCTTATCGTAACTGATGAAATATAATAAGTACAAAAAGTATACAAAATTTTATCTATATAACTTGGATTTCACTTTCCTTTTTTCCTCAGAAAAATAAAGGATGTAGTTTATTTCAAGTTCAATGATGTATGACAAGATATAATCGTCATAATTATTACATGCATAATTATCGCTTTAATTTTGTGTACTTTGGTATTAGCTGTTATCGCGCTGATAAGATGCGATAAGTGACTAAAAAATGAAGATAACTAATAATCGCTGGATAAATAACGTTTTTGACGAAATCTGTATGTTTTATATACTTTCTGACATTATATGAATATATACAGAAATATAATTTACAAAAATGTACTATGTATATGTATGTGTAGAATAGATGTTAATAACAGTTTATAATATTTGATAACTAAGTACAATGCAGTCAAGAGAAGATATAAATATTATAATGATCATTAAAGAAATAAAAATTCATAATTTATTGAACATAATTTCCCAAATTCTCTGCACACTCACACAAATGAATTTCGTTATGCTATTTCGTAAAGCAATAACTTATTAAATGATGAGATACAAAATATTTTTAACCTTGGTAAGAAAAGTGATTACGTATAGGGGATTGCAATTTTAAAAAGGGGTTAAAAATTTTCAAATTTAAATTTCAAGTTTGAAAAGTAGAAAATTGTCAACTGCGTTATAATTAAGAAGCAATCAAATTCAGAAAACACAAAATTCCCTTATCAGGATCTTAATCGACGATGTTCCGATTAAGATTTGCAGTCTTTGTCGGATGATACTAATATCTAAAAGCTACAAAATTTAATGTAACAATAAAAACGAAATAATTAAAATTCATAGAAAAATCATCAGTGACAAATGTAAAAAGAATAAAATTTGCACAACAAATATTTACCTGAATGCATTGCGCTTAATTTTTTCTAAAAAAATTTCTTGTTTTTATATTTATCGTTATATTTATTTTATCATTCATTGATAGATGTTATGATTGTAAATTATAAGAAATTATAATTATAAAACTTTTGCGAAATAAAATTCAATAAAATTAGCAATAACTAGCTTACTGAAAGTAAAAATAAATAACAACACAAAATATATATATTTTTATACAAATTAATTATTAACTATTACTGAATGTGTATATGTACAAATTTTTTGTCACAATTTAATTTTATATTTACATATTTTTCTGATAAATCAATTATAATTGCCTTATAAATTTTGGTTACTTTACTTTTAATTTTGAATTAAATTCTATACCTTAGAAATATTAATATTGTTTGAAGAAAACGACAAACATAAAAGTCAGTGTATTAAATTGCAACATTTTCGCAAACATACAAATAAGCAATCTTTCGTCTTTATATTATTATAGATAACTTTAATCCTAAATTTACGGAAAGAAGTAACGGACCACAGATTTTTTACTTTAAATTACAGAAAATATTCAGAAACTTTTGTTAAAGTATATGCTAACTTTTGTCCAGATAAAGAATAATTAATTTCAATTTAAAAATAAGTGATCACAAAACGTTTGTAAATTTAATTATTTAATTAAACGTACTTAAGAATGTATGAAAAAATTGTTAGTATAAATCAAAGTTAAAAATGGCTTGAGAAGTTTCAAGCAACAAATTACGGTCATAAAGACGAACCTCATACCAAATAACACAAAGATGTTTTATGGACTACTGTTAAATGAGATGTAACAGTAACTGTTCAAAAATTACCTCAAAAATAAAATTCAACTCACTCTACAACCTTCCAAAATCTAAAACCTGTTTCAATAAATTTGCATTTAATATACGTACTAAAAAATACTGCGTTACTTACAATATCACTACATAATTACTAACATTACATATTGCTGGTTACATTCATTTTCTTGTTACTTTGCAAATCACAATTGTGTGTAGGGAATTAAACAGTTACAAAATTCAATATCTCTGTTTTCACCACTAAAAGTTGTTACCACAATCAAAAATTTTAATTTATGTAGAAAAAGGACTCCGTGCCAAATGTGTGGTGAAATAACTTTTAATCGAAGTAACTGTGATGATGTCTTCTCAGTTAAAAAATGTTTCTTAGGCTTTGTGAAAGAAGTAGAAATATCATGATTCGTAAAGTCTCTCAGTGCAACACACATAAAAATTCTAATTTCGATCAATGCTGGAGTTTCGGTTCATTCTTTTAATATTTAGGTACTGGCTGTTTTGATCAGTCGATCATAAACTATAAAATATCTGAAAGCTAGATATTTTGACTAGAAGCCGTGTTACCACAAATTCGCTGCGGGCTCCTTTTGTGACGGTCAAATTCCTTTTACTGGGCGTTTGCAATTCAATACGACTGAAACATCGATTCAGAAAGTAGCCGAAAGGAAAAAGGTAAAACAAGCCGAAGTTGCTTCATGAGAGGGTCTACTGTGAGGTAAATCGAGAAGATGCGTCGCTGCGAGTCAGCCAACCGGGTGCGGACGATCACAGGATTCATGATTCAGTTAAGAGTTTGAGGTTTGAGGTCTGGCCGTCATTATGTCGCCTGTCGCCGTAGTTGGCGGCTTGTCTGACGAAGAATGCCGAGGTGACGGCGATGAAGGAGGACGGGGCAAAAAGGGGTGGTGGAAGTTGGTGGTGGCGGATCGAGGAGGTGGAGAATGAAAGAGAAGAAAGTAAACCGAGGAGAGAAGAAAACAAAAACAAGGCATTACTGCTGCTCGTGCTACCGTGTGTTCCAGGGTCTGCTCGACCGCCCGCTGATGCCCATTTCTACTTACCAAATTAGCATTATTACCCGGCACAAACGCAAAAATGAAATCAATGTGTATATCCGCTGGTATGTATGTAGAATCGAAAAAAGAAGGTGCCGACTCTCGTCTGACGTCGATGTACCCGCCAGTGTTAACGACCTTGATCTCTTCGTCCCAGAAGAGATACGACTGCCTGCGCTGAGCATTGGTTAGCACCTCGATGCTTTATATTAGGAATTAAAATTGCTCTACAACCAATTACTAAAAATCATTATATTAATATTCTGCCACAAATACTTATGACCTAAAAATTCTACAGTAGAATTAGATATGGTTCTATACCTCATGTATCGTAATATTTCTTGCTGTTTCTAAAAGACGTGTTTATGTGAAGATTGACGTCAGTAAATATGGACAGACGTGTTATAATTATTCATAGTTTTTATAAGAAACAAGTCCTGATATATTTTGTCGGTAAATAATATTTTGACAAACAGAAGGTTGCTTTTTTTTAAATTTAGTCTTGGTACTTAAAAATTTATTTATTTTCCCAGTTCAATAATTGTGAATAGAAAATGTACTAATTTTAAAAAATGTTAATTCTAATTGTAGTTCCAGAATTAATTACAGCATGAAATCTAAAACTTCTTTGTAGTATGCTTACATCGTTTCTAGCGCATGTTTTGATAATGATTTCAAAGTCTATCTCTAAAATGTAGAAGGAACGTTCAAAAATTTCTTTAAAACTTCAAGTTATGTATCCTGAAAAATAGTTACACATATGATATCCTATTGAAACATTATATGAAGACAGATTGTATACTGGTGTAATTTTGAAATTCCATAGATATATACGAAATAAAATAAAAAATATTGTTTTTAAATTGATTCTGATTCATGTTATAGTTAATCTGATCATCATTTTTTTATGATCTATGATAATGTTACTCTACTATCTTACGCCAATACACGGCTTATAAAAAAGTTTATATTACTAATAAAATGGTTCTTGATCATTTTTGAGGACTTCAAGCTATAATATTAATTTCGAATATAATAAAACCTTACACTATAAACCTTTTTGTTACTGGAAGATAAATTTACTATAAACCTTTTTGTTACTGGAAGATAAATTTACGTTTACATTTCAAGGAAAAATTTTGAAAAGTTGAAAATATGTTTCACTTAATTATTTATAAATTATGAAATCATATGTTAACTTGGAACCAGTTTTTGAGCATCTAAAATATATCAAAACTAATCTTTCATTGGGTAAGGCGCTGTTTGATCATGTAAAATAAATGAACAATAAATGTCTGATTAATTTCTTCGTTCAATTAAAAGCTATATAAAATACTCTTTGTCAAACATTATGTATTTGAAATTTTTAAAAAGAGAATTGATTAATGTAAAATGCACAAATGGAAAACACTCAATTTGCCTGAAATAAAGAATATTAAAATATTGGTAACGTTAAATAAAATATCCACTCGTTTCTTATTTTAATTGTAGCTTTTATAATCTTTCAATTTCTTTGCTCCTCTTTTTTGCCTTAATATTATGTTTCGTCTAAAGCACTTTTTTAAAACTTACAAATAAGAAATTACTTTTAGTATTGTAATAAAAATGTAATTTTATAATAATTTCATTATGCCAGAATCTATGTTACATAATTAAAACATTAGTCAGCTACATGAGAAGAAATTGTAAAGAAATAATTGAACCCTGAGTAAGTACTGAATATTATATAATTTTTTAAATAGTAAAGTTGTTTATTTATTAAAGTTGTTTAAAGTTGTTTTGGATTCATTGGAATAATAGAGAAGTTAAATTAATCCTGTTTCTTATTAATTTGGTTTAAATATTGAAATTAAGTATTGTGATTTGCTATTAGTACATGATAACATAACATCGAGCGGTCATTAAACATGTGTTTAAATATCGATACACATGTGATTTCACGTGAGACCGAATTGTTAACCGAATCAGCCATTGTGAACTTATTATATTGTCAATATTTATTATATTAAAGTAAACATGTATCCTACATATTTATGTTAATAATAACTATACAGAAACATAATTCTGCCTACTCTTAAACTCGTCATACTATCAACATAACCTCACATTTCATAATATACATACTTTTAATCATTTTTCGTACATTACAAAGTCACGTAAATCTTTTAGAATTTACAAGTTGCCAGTGAAAAGTTGTATAGGCTAAAATTAATTTAAGAGAAAGAAATTCATTGTAATTGATTAAATAAATATATTATAAATAAAATATTTTCATTCTACAAAATATTACCATTTCGATTTTCTATTATTAATTGAAAAAAATAATTAAATTAATACATGTTTAATATTTGCAATAATAATAATTAATGACTAGAACATACCATAAATATTGTTTAATTACTGGGCCATATGAACATTTTCTGATTTTAATTAATTTAACACTTTTTCTTTCACAAATATAGGATATTACTATTTTATCTGGCAGTAAAAATGTTACCCTTTCGGATAAACGTATTGTGTTAAATTTTACACTGTCTAAATATGAAAGAAATTGCAAATTCTCTTAACTGCTTCTTTAATCATTTTACCACTGGGATATTTACTTTATTTGTCCAAATTATTTTTCACATAGCCAAAGTCGGTATTTAAACAACTGTTTACATAAAAAAAATTAATTAGGTCAATCAGGACTAATCAGGAACAACAAGTGGTCTCATAGTACTGTTCTGTTGACGAAAGAATAAAAAATGCTGATTAGAAGTCGTACCGCATCCTATTTTGGTAGTTTAAATTTGGCTTCCAACAATTACTACTAATTTTAGTATTCGACAAATTTCTTGAAAATGAATAATACTCCGAAAACTGTGACAATGATAAAAATGACAATTAATTTATGTCATGTAAATAAAACTTGAGCTATTTAGACCCAATAAATATACTCAAGTTATAAAACTTTATTTCAAGATAACATAAATTGCTTGAATATGTATTGTTTTATAAATCTGCATTAGCTTCCTCCAACAACTAATGTTTTTGTATCCACTATAATTTTTAAAATATACTAGAAAACAAGAAAAATTGAAGTTCTTTTTACATTTTTAGTTTCAAAGCAGACAGAATTCTCGTGTTACCAAACTCCCCCTGTAAGTTGAAAATCTGAAAGAGAGTAAAAGCAACACTATTCCGACAAAAATGGGAGGAAATGGACAGGAAGCGGACAGTAAACCTTATGAGAAATGTACAGAAAGAATATTGGTCGCGTTGAAAAAGCGAATGTGGAGCTTGGGACAGTTACACCAGACCACAATAGGTTAAATAGCTATCATAGTGGCCAAAATTTAATATTTTTACGGAATCACATGTGAACGCTTACTTGGCAGTTTCCAGGGTTACCGATTCCAAATTTCATGTTTAAAATTGCAAATTCAAAACTGTAAACCCCACATGGTAGCGGAGATTGCAAAATTCGGACAAAATTGTACAAAAATCCTTAAGCAAGGATCGTCGAGGTCATTCATTTTGAACTTGATGCTGAAAATTTAAAATAATGAATACAATATAATTATTACAATTTTGTCATATGTGAATGAAAACGTTATTTAAAGGCGTTTAAGTTCTGTAATTCTATGTTTCTTGATAATTCTGTTCAGTTCCTTTTCGTTTTAATTTTCACATTTTAACTTTGGTCGCAAAATCAAGAAATACAAAAATTCTAAATAGTTCTTCAGGCACATCCGACGAAATTTTCAGAGAAATATTGAACCTACTTTTCTAACTTTTCAATTCTTTCTACCTTATCAGTAACCCTTGACGAAATTTTCAAAATTCTTCTGCTACTCTACAGGGTGTTCGGCAACTGGTGGTACAAGCGAAAGGGGGGTGATTCTACATGAAAAAATAAGTCGAAAATATAGAATAAAAATTTTTCGTGTGAAACTTTGTTATCGAGAAAATCGACTTCGAATTTTCACCATGAATAATTTTCATTATTCATTTTGAAAGTGGCACATTATACATCTTAAAAAGAAATTATTTTTAATCGAATAGATTACGGAACAATTTAGCTCCGGTAAATTTTAGTAATCTGACACTACTGTGAAAAACTACAAATTGTACAACATTCGTGGTATATGTAACCTGAATATGAGTGAGGATGTACTGTATGTCTGTTTAGGTACCATGGCTGACTTCTATTATTAGCTTGCAAATAAGTTCTAGTTTAGTTTCAAATAAGTACCCAAAAACATCGGCATGGTTCTTGTGTTACAATCGGTACACAAAACCCATGAACAATTTCACTGTTATTTGAAAATTAATTACGAATTGTGATATATTTTATAAAAAAATATGGCTCAGACTGATTTCAGCGAAAATTATAACTGTGATGCTTCTGAAAGTGAAGGTGGT
The DNA here is from genome assembly GCA_945859555.1 of Megachile ligniseca. NCBI lineage: Eukaryota > Metazoa > Arthropoda > Insecta > Hymenoptera > Megachilidae > Megachile > Megachile ligniseca. Next base: position 8,673,772 of record OX243792.1, read on the forward strand.
GGATAATAGTAGGACAATAAGAATACTTTCTTGGGTAATAACGACAGACCAATGAAATCCTCATTTCCATGAAATTTGATTACTTTTATTATGTTTATAGAAATAAAATCCATGAGAATTGATACTAAAAGAAGAATCCTGGAATCAAGATCTAAATATGAAAAGAATCGAGACTAAAATGATTCAAAGAAATTAAGGAAAAGAATAACTAAACATTTGAAATACTATCCGTTTAATTAACGATTACAATAGCTGATTAATTTTGAAAGTGAGACATTTGGGTACAATAAAACCGACATTTTTTTGGCTATCATTTTAAACACTATTGGATAATAAACATACATTATGTATCGCCACAAAATACAAAAAATTAACTATTACTGCTTACCAATATTTTTAAATTTATTCAAATGCCAATCCTTACACTGTCATGAAATGCTTAAAGTGTCAAAAGACACCTCATGATAGAAATAAGTATACTATATGCACATTTTTAAATCTAGGATGAGCTGGAAGAAAATGATATCGCTGTATTAATTTAACAACTATTGTATGAAAAGTCAAAATATTAGTTTTGGAGAAATCAACTTCGAGAATAATTTTAAGTTAAAATTTGAAAGGTGCCTTTTGCACTTCTTGGTAGAAATAGTGTTAAAAGAAACATTCGTAACTACTGATTCTATAATTTTGAACTGGAGTCGTTGAGAACTGACTAGGAAATCTACCAAAAAGTCTAAGAAGGATGTTTACACCAAAAATTAAAGTGCGTAGTGGGGCAACATGCCCCTGGGAGTAGAAAGGGACTTGGTTGCAATTAATCATTGGATTGGTTAAAAAAAATTAATGGAGGGGAACAAGAAACACCCTTACCAAACGTTCGTACTTAGGTCAAATTTGATCTGAAGCAAAAACTACACTGTCGTTTATCACCTAACAAATCAATAGTATTAAATCCATAAAGCTTGCTAGGTCTCGAAAAAACATACTAAATAGAAAAAATTTGTAAATATAAATGGCGCGTAATAAACAGCTGCAAAAGGTAGCTGTTGTGTGTTTAAGAATATACCAGGGATAAAAGATAAACCTGATGGTTTTACGATTTTAAAAGCGCGCCTAGACTTGTCCTACTTTCAAAATAAACGACTCATATACTTGTAAAGACCACGAACGTTATAATTTTAGGTTAATAACCAGAAGTTACTTCAGAATAACGAAAAGATATTTTGTCTGTTATATAAATCTACTGTGAAGCTACAGGGAGTTCAGAGATTTACTAGCCGGCCAAATACCGGTAAGTGCAGTAATACGAAATATTTTAAATATTTTTTTTTCATGATATGATGTAAAAAAATATATACCATTCCGTTTAAAAAATTGAAGGTTACCTTCATTTCTCAAAAAGTAGTGTACACACGAAAAATTTATATACATCGTTATGTTGATTATAAAAAACACTATCGCTTTTTCCTCTTCCATTTTTTTCTCGTACCAGTCATTTGCGAGAAAAACGCTGGATAGTAATTTTCTGAACACCCTGTATATTACAGAAACACGCATATGTATATTCCAAATGTCATTTTTCATTATACATCCAATATTTATATTAATATCTATTGCATGCTTTCAGGTTTTTAACCTATTACTACCATCCCCCTTTATAACCATCTTCAGTTTACTTACATGTATTTTCTTAAACAATTCTTTTTGCCTTGAGAAAATCAACCACTTCTAACAAAAAGGAATCATGTGAAAATATCCGTCATTTTCCAGATACTTTAATAAGATTTTGAATAACCTTGAATTTAATTACTGGATTGGTACCTGCGTATTATTAATACGAAATCAAACACAAAACTCGGTCAATAATTCAGATTAAATTTTTGTGATACTTTACAGTAACTATCTAATCAATAGAAAATGACTTCTCAGGTGATATTCAATATAATGCTACAACTATTCTGTTGACTCTAAGTTTGGAAATTGGCTTGATCACTTGGCTACACTAACATCTTGTTCCATGGCGGAATATCTTAATTAATTTAAAACAATGTATCGCAAAAGATACGTAGGCTAATTAAATTTTTGCGCTCTGTAAGGCACAAATGGCGGCTCTATAAGGAAACGAACAATAATATACACAGAGAGAAGATACGGCCGGTGTTAAAGAAGATATAGTATGTTATGCTTTTAGAATAACAAGAGATTAGAGATTTCTTATGTAATGGAACAGTTTTGGGAAGGAACAGATATAGAATAGATTGTAGCGCAATCGAGTCGTATTTACTTAACGCCACATCACATTTATCATTTATTTTGGAACTGTGGTAGTGGACTCACGCACAAATAGTATTTATGTTTTATTTTATAATATTTTATTATTTACAAATAGTATTTATGTTTTATTTTATAATAATATTAATAATACTATTATTAATACTATTAACGTTTTCCTCATTTTTTCAGCTTTGTATCTGTGCTAAAAGGGTTTAATGATGAATTAGAATTGACTCGTGATGACGGAGATATTACATAGAAGAATAGAATTAACGCTAGAACTACTCACAATTAAGTTAAAATGACTGATTTTTGAAAACTATTTAATAATATAATATTTTCATATTTGTTGACTGCAAACTTTCTTGCAAAAGGAATTCCATATTAAGTAATGCATTTTTTGTATTTTTAACCTATCTAACTCAACCTAACTCATGACGCCCAAAATAAGGGTTGAAAACAAAAAGTATAATAAAAAGTATATACTTCAGTAAAGAAAAATATTCAAATAAATTTCCATTTAAATGTATAATTATTCTTATAGTATAAAGTAAATTATTAACGTAACGAGTTATCATCTATCACATTTCTTACAAATGTAAATATTCTTCTGAATGCACTTTCCGCATACATACCATTTATAAATAATCATTATTATAGTATCCTATTTGACATCATTTGCATGAACAAAGTGAGATCTTCGAAGTTCTTTGAATACTAACTTCTTGTGATTTCATCTCTGGTTTCATATTTTCATAACAAAATGTTCCTACTAATATTTAGAACAATAACTTCAATTCACCTCAACGTCTCCAGGTTCAAATGAACGACTAAAAATATTTTTAAACGAATGCATTATTTTTGCATTAACATCATGAACAATAATTTTTAATAATTTAATAATTTTTCAGAAAACGCGGGTATGATAATCAGACTGCAGGACTCTTGTATACCTTGACCAGTACTAGTCGCTTTTACTGGTATTGGTACAAATAAACAGGATCTAAAATTATTTTGATTTTGAATAAGTAACACAAAATTTATTATGTTATTTTTAAGTTATCGCTGCAAAAGTCGTTACATCATTGCGGAACGGAAATGTAACATGAAGCAGGAATTTTTAAATCAAATTGTAAAACCATTCATTTTGACTGGTGTGGTAGTTCTAGAGTTAATTCGACAGAAGATCGGCATATTCTCCCCTGCTCCACACACACATTTCAACTAGTATCCAATGCACATGAGCGACTTTTTGCGTAGGATCATATGTATATCATTGTTGCTATTGATTAATAAAAAAATGAAAGACATATGATCGTAGCTATATCGAAGGGAAAACGGTCGGTCGTGTGCATTGAGTCTAATAGTGATAATCGCCATTATATAAGTCTGCAGTACGTAGTGCAGCTGTAAATACTCAAGTATTCGAATATTTGAGTAACTTCGAATACGAGTTTGAAATTTATATACTTCAGAAATTTGAATATTCGGATAAATCATGCTTTGACGCTCGTTTTACTTTCTAATCGTACTTAATGTAATCGACGGTCCAATCTCTTTTGCATGACAATTACCTTAATACATATGTTGATGTAATTCTATTAATTATTATAAACTAAGGTGCATCAATATCGGCGAGACAACACGGATGCAAAGACGAATTCTTGTATTCTTCGTTTCTTTTTTGTAATTAACCCTATTGTTATATCTGTGAGATTTTATTAATTAAAGTAAGATCAAGCTCAGTTCTTTATTTAATAAACAAAAGTAACTAATTACCGTTCAGGAAAGGAGGAGGTATGGTTCAAATAGTCTATAGAATAAATTACTATTAAAAGTAACTTGTTACTGTAAATCTGCAAAACATCCTCAAAATTCTGTAATATGTGCCTCGCAAATAGAAATGTCTCTGATTTTTTTCAGAATTTTCGAATGTCATTAAATAGGAGAAATTGGCCAAAAACGTTGCGATCACGTTTTTACCCATGACTTCCCCCCCAGATGAGATATAGGGTTGAAACTTGGCACAGACTACTTTTTTTTGATAAGCTATCGAATGAGCCATCGCAAGTCGAATTTGGTTTAGGGGCACTTTTGACCACCTTAACCGGCTATACCCTTTGCAATTTTTGTTTAAATTCGATTTTTTCAAACACTATGAAAACTAGAAAAAATTTATGCATATTCAGTACACAAAAATCTGTAAAAAGTATGAAAGTGCTAAAATATACTGAACAGTTATTGTAAATGTACAATTTTATCTGTGTGCATATTCATTTTGTTCAGCAAATGTATTAAAGGTTCTGCAGTACTTATGTTACAACAAGTGTTCGAATGGTCCTCCATGTCAATCCAAGCAGTTATCTTCACGTTGCACAACACATAACTTATATTCCTTTCCGTAGTTTTGGACATATCCGAATGCATTGTTTAAGCTACTCAACATTAGTAACGGGGTGAAATCTCTGTATCGTATAGTAGGACTGGCAGGTCAGATTCCAGAAAGTATAGGTATCTCTGACCGGTCAATGTTCCATTAAAAAAATATGGTCTGATAATCCATTTGTTAAAAATTCCACACCAAACATTAACGCTGTACAGTATTTGATTGTTAGTGTTTTTCCTGAGGCGTGGATTTTCAACGGACCATGTTCATTGTGTCGATTGAACATCCCATTGTTTGTGAATGTCTATCCATAGATTTTGAAACACAAAATTTTCATTGTCCTGAATACGTCGCAAAAAATATCGGCAACAGTTCATTCTTCGGACTTCGTTCCCAGACCGCAATGTTTGCCCAATGGAAACCCGATAGGGATAAAATTTGTGTTCTCAGAATGCGTTGAACCGAGGATTTGGAAATTCCACATTATTTAGCCAGATCTCTCACGGACGCATGTGGGTTCAATTCGACGTTCGCTAGCACTGCTACTACATTACGTTCATTTTCAACGATTAGTTTCGGCACGTCTCGTTTTGGTTTGTGGAAGGAACCGTACTGGCGTAAATTGGACTCGAGTTTGTACAAATTTGAACACGAGGACTGTTGCCGATTGGAATATGTCTCTCGATACAACCTCTATACCATTATGGTTGCATTTGCTGAGCAAAATGAACATATCAACGGCTTCACTATTCGTAAATGCCATCATTTCGAAACACTGGGCCGCCAAACGATCGCACACTGGTAGTAAGTAGTTACTGATGGAAATTTTAATCTTACAATGACTAGTATCAGCAGCCGCTTCATGTTTACAAACATTATAATGGAACATAACGTAGGTACTTCAGAACACGTATTCCTTCAAGCGTATTACTAAATACGTTGATAACTATATATTCATAGCAATTGGTTACTATCGTGATAATAAATTGTGTGGGTGATGAGCGATTAAGGACCGTGCGAGTATTTACATTAGGCTCGAGTATCGATAGCGCGTCAGGTGAAATTTGGTGAATACCATAGTAAATATCTGGAGCCTACTCAAAAGATTAGTTTACAACTCTCCAACCGCATTATCTCATTTAAAAAGAATTACGTAAGTGATCTAACAATTCGATGGCATTAGCAACACGTTTGAAGCTCGGGAGATAGAAAAGAAACCATTTCGCGATGTATACGAGCTAGACGATAACATGACCAAAATTTTAATCGGCTGGAAATCCATGGAACCTCATGACTATAATTAAAGTCAGAACACGTCGAGTTGAGTGTGAACATGTTGCTCCAAGAAACGAGGAAGATATTTAGTCATCGTCGAGCTCTTGCTCAGGGAGCAATTCGAAGGTAGATGCTGGAGGTTATGCGAGAGTTACAGTGATTATCACCACGATAAACTGATTTGAACTAGTTAAGCGACGTTCGATATCGAAGAACTAGTGGAGTATCTAATGGAGGATATAACTGACCTAGAAACGCAAGACGCATGTTCTTGATAAAATACCATAAATTAAATGGTACCTTCAGAATCTCAATTTTCCATCGATGAAAATATAATGAATATAACATGTACTGCTCGTAGTGTAACACCTATATTTTCTGTTCCAACGTAATTTGTACTCATTAAATGAGTTTTACCATTTCCCGTTTAATCATAGTCTAATATAGCGACATTGTAACCGTGAAGAATATTCATGATCATCTCTTTAATAACAGTATTTTAAAAGTTTCCTAGTGAATGTTAGGAGGGACGACATACTTAAATGTAAAAGCTTTATATCACGTATGACCATTTGTGAGTTAAGAATTATATCTACGCACATTTAACACTTCTTTTCAATTTCCTTTATTACGTGACGAATACATTATGCAACTGAAACTATATCTTCACACATTTCTACTCCATTTGGCAGAAAATAATTATTATCATTTGTATTAAATATATTTTTTTATAGCCGAATGTTACGTTTTTATAGAAAAATTTTATAATAAAAAGTTAATAACAAATAATAATATACAGGGTGTTATGTAATTAGTAAATATGTGCTGGTTCTACTTGAAAAAATAAATTGAAAATATAAAATAAAATTTTTTATTTGGAGCTCCGTTTTCGACGACATAGAGTTTGAAGATTTACTTTGTACACATAATTACAGACAAGAGCAAATCTGGCGTCTTCAAAAAACTTTGGAAATTTGGAAATTCAAAAGTGTGCGAATTTGGGACTTTTGAGAATATACGAATTTAAAAATTTGAGGATTCTGAAATTATAAAAGAGGAAAATGCGGACATTCGAAAATTTGGAAACACAAACATGTGGAATTTTAGGAATTTAGTAATATGAAGATGTTTCGAAAATTCGGAAATATAGAAACACAAAAATGTAAGAATTCGGAAATTTAAATAGAGGAAAATGTAAAAATTTCGAAATTGTGAATTTGGAAAATTTAAGAATATGGAAATTTTGAAATTTAAAAACTTATGAAATTTGAAAATTCAGGAACTTAAAATTTCGAAAGCTTGGGAATTTGGAAATGAGATATTTACAAATTGGGATATTTACAAATTTAAAACCAGAAGGATTTGGAAATTCGAAAATTTGGTATTTACAAATGGGGACATATAGAAATTTAAAAATAGGAAGATTTGGAAATTTGGGATTTACAAATTGGGACATTTAGAAATTTAAAAATAGGAGGATCTAGAAATTCGAGAATTTGAGATTTGTTTAATTTGGTAACTTAAAATTTTTAGTATTTCTAAAGTTTTAAGGGGTAAAAATTTACAAATGTAAAGACTGAAAAACGTAGGAATATCGAGGCTCGAAAATTTTCGAAATTTAAGAATTTGACAGTTTGAAAATGTAGGAATTTTAAACTTTTATGCATATCGTATCCAACCACGTGCATGCTTAAATTGCACATTCAATGAACTTTCGACTTCGCAAGTCCGCAGGCATATAAGATGCTTAGGCTACCTGTTTATGCATCTTATCACACGCGAGGTACACATCACACCATTTATTAGTGTCAAGGACTCAATTCTTGATTAGAACTCAATTCCTTATAAGTTCATAGTATTTTGTATAAATATCATGTTATTAGAGAGCATTAAGAGTTCCTATCATTTGAGCATTCTAAATATTTTGACAGAGCAAAAATTCATAATCCTAAAATCGTATACAGGGCGCCCTGTATTAATAGCATAAACGAGAGTGGAACGATTCTACATATGTATATCAAAAGCTAATCAAAAATATAAAATAATATTTTTTCACATTTAGCTTTATTTTCGAGAAAATTAAAGAGAACGTTTTTGTAAATGTTACTAATATCATTTGTGTATAAAAAGAAATATGATTAGTTTAACAACATATTGATTAATTCAGCAGTTAATGGATGTAATGTATCAGCACATTAATATGTTAACAACATCATGAAGAATAATGACGCATAATACGGTTTAGTGGTATTGATAATTATGTTTATTAATTTACCACATTCATCAATTGTTAAACTATTAAAAAATGTTATTTTATGCAGTATATACAATTTTTCACAAATATTCTAAAACAACCGTTAAATTCCACTTTTTCGGAAAAAGGATCATGTTACTCCCTGGTCATTATACATGTGTATTCATATTGGAACATAAGTTTTAATAAGAGTTATTAACTTATTTAACTTTTATATATTTATTTAATTGATTTATTTCGCCTACAGAGGCAAACAAAATATTCTAAAACAATGAATACTTTTTATGTCAACAAAGTTTAACTCTTAAATACCCCATGAAGATTCAATTTAACTCTGTCAAAATTATAACCATACTTTTTGTACACTAACCAAGATACAGGCATACATATTTAAGAATATTATTTATCACTTTTTAATACTAGGACCATTTGAACAAATAAGTGAAAATTAGAGAATGCGTTAAAACAGTACTACGTATACATTAAAAACGAATATTGAATAGGTACATCATGTGTATTACATTCGTAAGTCATCAAAATCAAATTTTGCAAATACTGTATGAAACTCTACAAAAACAACCCACAAAATACTACAGAACACGAGTCACGTTGAATAATGTTATTGTTATTCAAATATGACATGAATAAAAGGCAATTTTTTAAAATATTAACTCGGCTATATTCTCAATTTCGCGGTATCATGGATTTAAATATAACTTTAATAACGCACCAATGAATTATATAAAATAGCAACCTTTTTCGAGATAATTGAAAGCCAGAAGTAATAAGTTGCATGCGTGAAATAAGAATGCAGTATTATATAGGAAACGTACGTTCGGCAATGTAAATTAGCATCAAATTATCGTTCCAGCAATTATCCCAGAAGAAATTATTTCTTGAAGCTTGTAAGGAATTTAACCCGTTTTACCACTTTTAGAATATCGCTCGATAGCATGATTGTACATACACAAACCACGGGTTTCAGCTACATAATTACAGGCACGATAATTCATCGACGTATATATATACGTCCATACGAGTTCCGTTAACAATGGTTTGCACCTTCGTCAGGCTAATTAATGTTTCCCATTCCAGGAAACCTTAATCACCTGTTTTTGAAAAAATGTCCTCATTATCTTAAATACCAGTTTTCGGTCAAATCAGGATATATCGATCTCGGTAAGAATAAAAGCTTTACAACCGATCTTCAACTTTCTTTCTGTGCGGAAAAACAATACAGCTTCAATAAACACGTGGAAGTTCAGATATTCAGTGGAATTATTTTCTTTTAGTTTGAAAATGAAATCTAATCTAAATTTTTAATGTACAGAATTTATTCTAAAGAAAAATTTTAATTCTTTTTTATGACAAATGATGCAACTTCCTTAAATTTACATTATTGAAAAAGAAGACAGTAAAAGTATAATTTATATACAATTCCATATAAAATATGCAAATAATAACGGTAGTAAAATTTTAAGTATAAATAAATACAAGTTAAATATACGTACCATTTCTTTTAAAAAGGGTATCGGTGCCAAAATATTCTTGTTATGAAGTATATATAGAGTAACAATGTTCATTAATATGTACTGAATTATTTGCTTATTACTATTATAAGGGAACGTCGTTATACAAACATAAAAATTAGTAAACAAGAATAGTTTTAAACCTAATAGGAATTTCAATCTGAGTTACCAGTAGTAAACACTAAACGATACGAATTCTTCTTTTATTTTACATAACAGGAATTTATATTTAAAATATGTTTCAATTTCCTAATCTAATTATAGAAATACATATAAGGTATACACACATTTGATATAATACAAAGTACTGTATACATTCACTTCTTATCACTTATATGATTTTCTCTCCGTTTATATTTAGATTTATCATTCTATAATAATTTTTTCTAAGAATATAAATGAAGAAAGAGACATTTATTTCACACTGTCTTTCCAAAATTTATAAACAAAGAGCAGAGAATGGATACATTAGAAGTAAGTTACAAATAAAGAATATCTAAATACATATGTGTATAATCAACATTCAATCACAAAGAACAAATTAAATAAAAATTTCTAAACAGAACAAACATTCTGATATAAACAATCACTGATCTAAAAGAGTTATCGCAAACTCAAATATTAAAAGAAACATTGCGCCAATGTGGACCTGTCGCTGTCGTGTAAGGATCAATTCTATATCTATAGGTCAATCAATGACACCAATTTCGGTAACACTAACAATAAGTAATAATATGTATAACAGTAATACATATATTAAGGAATAAAAACTCGCTTAATTATTATTATTGTGGCTTATTTGTGATGATTAATATTCTTATAGCCATAAATGTAGTTTATTATATTCAAAATCGAAATCAGTTTATGCACGTTCACAGCTTCGACTTTAGAAGCGGAGTTCCACGAGCGTTAAAATGGCGGACGTTGCAACAGAGGTTATACAGAGTGTCTCGGGATAAATACTACAACCAAGTATGCGTAGTACAACCTTATAAAAAATATAAGTAGAAAATATACAGTGAGAATTTTTTACTTACAGTTTCGTTTTGAAGAAAATTAAGTTTGAAAATTATTCAAAATGTTTGCAAAATATTTGTTTACAGCAGAGGAGATCATAATGTTAATCAGTTTCACATTAACATAGTAATATATCTATTTCTATACAGTCAATTTTTGTTCACTAGATATATTTCTTTTTTATTATAAATATTTAACTGATAAAATACTTATAGAATATTCACATTTCCAATTTTGCAATATTCAACACCTTGCCCTAATAATAGATATGATTGTCACTAATCTATATGATGAAAAATGTATCTATGACTGTTTCTTTTAATTGTCTAGGCAAACATAGAAGTCAACGAATATTTAACACAAGATGCGGCAATCGCCAACGTTGTTAACGTTGTATGTATGTTAAAGGTTATTGACTAACTCGATGCAAAATAATGCAATGTTCCGACGAACATTACAACATCCACCACAATGACTATCATAACAACGTTCATGATTCCAACCTCTTAACAATTATCCCATTTGCATTAATTTCTTTTGTAACTTAAGAATTTAAAAGAATTACAAACAGCAAACAGTAAACAGTAATAGTAAACAGTAAAGTAAATAAGTAGTAAACAGTACAAATTTTATGTATTAATGGCTCAGATTTAATGGTTGTGCTTTAATTTAATAACAAATGCAATAACAAAAATTTTGCAATTTATCAAACACTTTTCTTTCACGGGACACAGTTGCGAAAACTCCACAAGAGGATCTTCACAGTGTCAGAGATGGTGAAAAATTTGCCAATTAAAAAAAATTTCCTTGCCTTCAGTAACGAGGGGCGGCATGCAATTAATGTCAGCGACGAAAATGATTTATGTGATGAGGAAAGGAGGATGTATATTGTAGGAGAGAGTCAGGCTTATCATAAATTAATAAATTATCAGTTCGCGGTTCCTTAAAGGATATGCAATGTTAAGGTGAACGATGTAAGTTGTAAAAGCTACTTAGACCGGGGGAAGAAAGGTAGTTGACCAGAAAAGACACATGATTATAGGCATGTTAATATTAATATGTAGAAAATGTGTTTCTACCTTCACGTTTCAGAAGTAATGTGTGTAATATTATAACATTGTGTCTATTGCACTGGTGCATCCAATGAAATTATCAGTAGCATTTATTTTATTGACATTTAAAATGTAAATAACTCGACTTCTTTGATAATTCTTAAAGATGAGCAATCTACACGTACAGAAGACATGAGCACAGTTCTGTTTTAATCTTAAGAAAAGTGCATCAGAAACAGTGGAAATGCTTAAAATGGCTTTCGGCGATAGAAATTGCCAGGAGACTTTTTTCTCGTCCCTTGCTTTAAACGAGCATTATAAGGACGACGTTTCGATACTCAAGAGGATATGATAAAAAAATCGTAAAAGGTGTTGAAGCGGATTCCGAAATCGGCTTATCAAGAAGCATTCGCAATTTGGAAAAAAAGGTTTTTTAAATACACACGAGCAGAAGTAGAGTTTTTTGAAGACAATATATTGTAAATGCCATTAAACCTTCGAAACAGAAGTCCTCAAATTTTTTGAACACATCTTGTACAAGTTTAGATAAATCTGAAACAGGCAATCACATTTTCTACCTGTATGCGAAGGGAGGCGAGAGTAAGATGGTAGATTGGATAAGACGTCGAATATGATTTACTATTACTTGTGCTAATATATTCCGACTGTTATTGTTATACCGTCTCTGCATATCAATAATATATTCACATCATGCTTAGAATGTGAAGAAAGCTATTGAAGAAACTTCAATAAAGGCAAGTATTAAATGAGAAGTAGATTTTAATGTTTATAAGTGCGCTAAATTAAATATCGCATAGTGGTAAAAAATCATTATATACTATATAATATAAATTATATAAATAATACTTTGATATTATTTAATTACATGACGATGTGGTAAGATGGCAAAGATAAGGCGATGAATTTTTCATTTCCCTAAAGTAATTTAATTTGTTTCATAATTAATGTATTGCAGAGTTATCAAAGATATTACAATGCCAAGAAATTATATCTAATTGTAAGAATCAAACATTTTTTTAAATTTAAACCGTGTGCTTTTGATTAACGTAGAACAAACAATTTTATTTCGTTCGAAATGATGCCGTAAACTGTTATTTCTTTTGCATAAGAAATAAAAAGTTATATCTACTATGACTTAGTGTGTCCATTTTACGCCCTGCTCTCCTAAATTAATTCCTATACCTAATTGGAGTACACATTCACGGTGACTACAATTATTGCTTATAAATGATCATTTTTACCATTTGTCGTTCTTCGTGAACATTCTGGTCATTTATGAAATAAATAATTACTCGCAACATTTTTTTTATATGACACCAGCTATATTCCGATGGTGAAACATTTATAACTTTTATATCATGAGTTCATTTTGTAGTACGAATTTTTTAATAAATGTAAATTCGTAAATTTTTTAATTTTTGAAGTACTAAATAAAATTCTCAAATTTTCGGATATCCAAAGTTCCAAATTCTTAGATTCCTAAATATTCAAATTAATAATTTTTAAAACTCATATGTACATTCCTAACTTTTCAACAACCCTTTCTTAAATCCAAAATACTCATATTTTGACATTCCCAAAAACCTTAAATTCTCAAATCACCAAATTATTCAATTACAATATTCCTAACTTTTTGTTCTTATTTCTTGAAATTTACTTTTGCTTACCAACATTTATAACGAGATAGGCGGTAAATTCCCAGCAATGAACTTTAATCAGTTATCGAAAAAATAACAAAAACATGTACCGAGGTCCCCTAAATGACTTTACCTTAGTATATTAAAGATTATTGCAAGTTCCACTTAAGCCTATAGGAAATTGAATTTCGCGCTTACACTCTGCCTTCTCGCGGCATTCACTGGAAACGTTTAGCTTGTAACCCCTCTACTAGGAGGGTGGTTTACCCTTCTGATAATCTGTACGCGGTGAAGAAGGGGATTTTCCAAGTCTGCTACACATGACATCTACGAACGTAACTCTGCAGTGGTAAACGTTTCAACATCGGCCGGTATAGGCGAAAGCTTGAATCTAGTACAGCTATCGTCGACGACTGGTAAATGACAGTTTCCGACAAAGATTCTCTCTAAGGGTAGTATCCAAAAAGAACATAGTGTGTACAATATCTGAATACATTATTTAAAATATACATTGTTACATCTTGGTATACTAAAATTTCCTTTAAAGTATATTTATTTTAAGTAAAATTTCTCCAGAAATTAATATAGTAAATTTTATTTATTAAAATTATAGTAATAGAAAATTGAGATACGTAAATATATCGAACCATGATAAAAATACTACATCATTTATCTGTTGCAGTTAAGTCAATGAAAAACTGGATTGCAAGCACGTAGAATCAGATTTATGTTATGAGAGTCGGTGAAAGAGGTAGAAATTTCAGGAATTGATGCTATCCTACATCGGTTAAGGTCTTGTCGAGAATTTGATATGTTCACAGTTGGCCCGCGAATAATACAAATCTTTTGTTGACTAATATTATTTCTCAGAAAATTACTCAGTAATTATACAGTTTTAAGAAAGTCAAAAGATATACGCGAATTTCTGATTATGCGAAGTGCGTGAATTTACCTAACCCCTACGTTATTTGAGAGTCAACTGTATTTTGATGTTCGCTACGCAGACGAAAGTTATTTACATTGTACTGGTTTCCTAAATTAAACCTTAGCGATTTTTTTGTGATTAATAAATATAACCGATAATTGGTATGTAAGATAAGGGTAAATGACCGAAGCATAATGCTAAATACCTTAAACAAAATTCAAATATTTATTTAGAAGTAAACACTCCGTCTACGAAGGGTTTTCAAGAATGCCTTCTTCGAGTTCCGGGAGGTTTCCTGGTCCTTCACGAAACTCAAGGGTCCCGGGGTTGTTTTATAGACCTGGTGTCCCAGCGTCGGGCACCATCGTCGTGGTGGTCGTCGCGTCGTGGCCATGGTCTCTCGTCTCTGGTTTATTAGGAGATAATTTGGGATTTCCCAACAAGTAGTGAAAACATAAACTAAATAAACTGCGAAGAATACAAATAAATTGTTTAAATAATTGGTTATTTCGTGCAAATTATAAGTATGTTAAAATGTCTGATACGTTTAATACAATATGTATACATATAAAATCAATGTTTGTGATCATTCTTTTTGAACAATATGAGCATAACATTTTTCAAATCTGCAAGTGTGGTGTATAAGGGAGAGACTACATTTGCTTGATATATTTCGAAGAAATAATATTGTATAAACGAAACCAAATAATATTAGGACAAACTTTCGTGCACTTAGATTCAGTATTATATTCTTAAACACAGACTATGTACATTTTCTAAACTTAAACAAAAAACATGTTGCAAAAATGTAATTTCATGAAACATAAAATGTCTCAAGTCTCTTCACTCTCACAATTAAATATCCATTTCTTCTATTTATATCAATGCATTCCGTGTAGCACTACTTAGGACATGATGAACACTGAATCCAATATTCATGGAAAATAATGAATTGCTATTAAATTATATTTTCCATAATAATTTGTTTGTAAATAGATATCTATTACACATTATATCTTTGATTGATTTGGGGAAGTACGATACATGTATCAAGCCTTCCATAAATGTATGTTTCCAGTCTGTTCAAATATACATTTAGCAATACAAATAAATATACAGTGATACAAATTTTATAGAAATCAGGTAAAAACCTGCATTTTGCAGTAGAAAAATATATTTTCTCCTGTAAAGAAGTGTCGCGTTAACAAATCCTTTTGAACAATCATAAATTACCATTGATACACACAAACAATAAAATGCAATTCCATTTAAAAATATATACTGCTTCGCATTTTGTACATGTAACTTACAAAAAAATTCTTATATTATTTTCTTATACTATTTTATACTATTTATAAGATTTTTTATACTATTCTTTCGTCTACGACTTCTTTCTATCTTTAACCATTTTGAACACATAGCTTATCTCCATAAACATATTCTGCACATTAAAAGGTTTGTTCTACTTGAATAAATAATTAAAGCCTAGTCAGTTCCAATCTGCAAATTAAGACTCAAGTTGCCCATGATTAAAATAGTTTATAGAAACATACGGACTTTACTATGACTCTCTTAACCTTCGGTTCTTAGTTAAACTAGCATAAAAGAAATAAACTTTGCGCTGCAATTGAAATAAATCGCAACCATGTTGCTACTGAATGTAGCCATCGTTTAAATCAATTCCTTGTCTTGTAATCATAAACTGGAAGATTTAACAACGACCTCTTTCTTGCACAGATGACTCACAAATAGTGAAGTCATGGACAAATACAGATTGTAAATACTGATGCACTCGCTTCGATCGGCTATACAGAGAAGTAATAGAAATAGCGTAGTAACTGTTTGCAAGAGGATACTGTTACGCAACTTATAGAATGTGAAACATCGATAAATTGAATCGTCATCAATATTAGAAATTTCTCAAACCACAGGAAACTGACTTATCTATAAAATGACAAAATAAATATATGTATCTCAAACTGTATAGTGGGAAGCAGAATAAATATTATAGCCTCAATTGCGATACTTATACGGTATTTTATCTCGAGATGTTTATTCACCTTCGCTTATCTTTCAGTCCCCTTCGTTTTCTTATTCCGTATGCATTTTGTAAACCACTGTGACGTTCATTTATTCATTCATTATTTCTGTACAATTATTTCTTTAATATTAAAAAAAGGTATAGTATATGTTCATTCATATATCCCAATGCACTTAAAAAAAAAAAAAACCATTTTAGATTTATTAATCTTCTCAGTGTACAGATGTGCATACATAACGCACGCTAATTACTTTAAATTAAACGTCTTTATTTTGCCACTCTTATCATTTAGAAACTCGAGAAAATTTCACAAATACTTGCGTAGTCAAAGCTTTTTATACATTGTTTGCAGTAAAAATACATGAGATAAAATTAAATAGATGCTATATATATAGAGACAAGCTTATTGCCGAAATATAGAATCTATGAAATTCCATCTTTGATAACATCGTCAATACATATCATTATCAATACAACTGATGACACGAGTAAATAAAGATATCATGTAATATTCTTCAAAAAGCGGCTTTTATTTGAAATCCTCATTCTATTTTATTGTTATAATAATGTTGAATCTTCAAAAGATAACATCTTCACATTTTTAAAGACCTGTAAAATTTTAAATTTGTCTTTAATTTTAAATTATAAACTATACCGCCGTTACTATTACTGTAAATAACAGTACAACTTTACAGTTATAGACGTAAAAAGCACATAAAGAGTGCAGTTGAAAATTATTAAACTAACATAGTTATTAAGAACTAATTTATAACGTGAGTTTATCCACTCGCATCTTCAATTACCTTCACCATACCAAAAATTCTTATCTGAAAATTTTATAATTATCGATACATTATGGATTGTTAACAGTGTTGAGCAAAAGTTAATTAGAATAATGATTAAGTATTAGTGATTACTTCTGATTTATTTGCCATTTATGAATAACAAATGAATGAATTAATTCATTCGTGAATAACTAATAGATTAAAATAATTCGTTATTCGAAACTTTCAACTTAAAGGATAAATAAATTATTTTCTGAATCAGTTATCAATTGAAGTGTTATACATACATATATCTATATGTATAATAGAAATAATATGAGTACCAGAATACTAAAATATTCCAGTCTCAAGTTAAGTTCAACATCAAAAATCTATAAATACTCAAGGACACTCGATTATGAAACTTCTGAAATCACAAATATTCAAATTACAGATCTCTGAAAAATGAAATCTTCGAATACTTAAATATTTTAATATCGAATTATAATTATGTACATTTAATAAATAATATGTGGAAAATAATCATATGCTTGAAAAATGATTGATAAACAGAGTTGTAATAGAACAGAATAACGCTCTGTAAGAAAACAAGGGAAAACCAAATCCTACTTTGGACAGAAACCATGACACGCTCGGGTGAACACCTTTTGTCAATGAGCGGTTGACGATTTGAAAGAAACGGCTGGAACATTCTAGTTCATTGAGGACAGCAGAAAAAAGCAGTTCAAACTTTCTAGTTTCATCATTATTTACCCCAAACCTTCGTGAAGGTTTTTTTAGTTTTTCATTTGTTTTACGTTATATATTTAGTCGAATTTTACACTTGTTTATTTCCAAACAAAACTCAAACATAGTTACCTATATAACAATATGAACAATATAAATATTTCCTTTTCAAAGGGAGAACGCAAATAAGAAATAAGAAATTACGATTAACGAACTTGCACAAGAATAATAAATAATAGAAACACGAAATTACTCAAATCACAAATAAATATATCACGATTAAATATTAATTTGTTCTTCTTTCGGGCCGCATTCGAATAATATCTAACACTGATTTACAAATATGTATATGTAATAAATAGTAATTTTCTGATCAAACAAAATAAAGATTATAGTTTTAAGAGCAATATTGAGTACGTAATTTCATAGTTTAATGAAATTAAAAGTTCATGTAGTACTTATATAATTTTCTTTTACACAGTTGAAAAACTCAGTAAATATACATTATAACGATGTTTACTAACTAATGATATTTACTAACGATATTACTAACTATATTTATAGAAACAATGTTGTAATATTGATTACATTTACTTTCTTTTATACTTTTAAAAGATTTTTTAAGACGCACGTAGTTGTAACTATTCCTTATGTTCTTAGATTTTAGGCTAGACTTTCCGTAAATGTTTCACGAAAAATAGACCACTTCTACTTAGTAGTACACGAAAAATATAAAAAGCTATACATAAGTGTCATATTAACGGAAACAAACAACATATGTAAAGAACAGAAGTAAAAAAATTGTAAATCGCTCTTCTGTAACTCTTGCATAAAGTAGTTGCAATGTTCTTCGCATTAGATATTAAAATGTATACGATTTTCACTTCCAAACGCTGTATGAAAACGCATGGTGTATTTCTACATCATCGACCGCAACCGTAGCAGCCTATGTGAAACGCGTTTACGTCACTCCACCTCCAGGCGTCTCTACCGTCGCCAACATGGCCACGTGCTAAACGTGTTTACGCGAACTGCGTCATCTTTCGTACTTTCCTTGTTCGTATTTCGGAGTGCTCGTTATAAGATTATGGTGCCAAGTATTATAACGTCATGCGTGTACAGTGATTGACAGTCATTTACTCGCTCCTCGTGGGCATGGCGGGTATGGACGCGGCTGCTCCGAAATGCACTTGCAACGCGAGGAATTTGGCTACCTGTTCTGTTATTAACCAGGATTCGAACACGAGTAGAATTGTGAGAAGCTACAAACCACATGGGGGCCTTGCCAGAGTATTGTACGATAAGCAAAAGGCAGATGAGCAGCTCGAAGCATATGACAGAACACAAGTAAGTTACAACATATTCATTTAGGTTATTTTTTCTGTCTACATTTGTATTTTATGGTGCGCGTATGTGTTTTGTTTTTTACGCGTCGTTTGAGGTTACTCTAGTAATATCAGGAACGTATATATTTTATGTGTGCTCTATCGTTCCAAACGTTAAACTTACGTTTTGTTATAAGAAAAAGATTTACAAAATAATGGAATGGTAGTAATCACCATTTCCTCATATTAGAAAGACATTTCAAATACAAATTTTTATCGATATATGAAATATATATTGTTTAGTAAAACCTTGCATTTATTGTACACGACAAATTTGGATTTTCGAGACAGACAGCGGCTTTAACAGGAAAGCTGCAGATAAGATAAAATTTTGAGTGCTTTTAATTTGTATTTGCGTTTTACGTATTGTTATCTTGTGCAGTGTTGATTGGAATTGCGTTTATAAAGTATATATTGAAAGAAACATATTTTAGAAAACAAAAACTTGTAACTGACTGTGGCAAATTACAAATGCCACACCATTCAGAGGGATAATTGGGTTAGGTTAGGGGGAGAAAATAGTCGTAGAACGAAGGGAACAAGCAATAATAATTAGTACAATTACCGCACAAGGACAACCACTAACTAGTCCTTCTTTTCTTGAACGATGTCATTCAAGACCATGCACGGTAATTACGGAATAATTACGCCTTCGATATTTCTGAACATCTTCGAATATACTTCGTTTTAGCTTTAAACGTAAATTAAAAGGTTTCGCTACTTATGATTACATTTTATTATTTGTTGTTTTGAATTTAATCGTTCTACATTGTTGTATTCGTCTCAAATACAGATTGTTGAGAAAAGTTTCTTGCGTTTGAATATTGTTCGTACAGGAGCCGGCGTTTCATAACTTTAAACAAGTAGTATTCTATTAATATCGAAACCGTGCTATGGTTGGTTCGTATTTCAAACTCATAGTACAGGCTGATAGGATGCATCGAGATAATTGTATCGAAAAATACTAGCGCAAGAAGCGACATTCGAAAAGAAAACGATTCTATAAATATAAATAAATAAAATACACCGGATAGAAACTATTCGCGCAAACCTTTATTTTGCAAAACAGTGAGCATTGATCGACTGATTACTTAATTGTCGAGTTACTACATGATTTCATGACTCTCACGATACAGTGTATCCGACAACGTTGTTAACGCTGTTTATGTCGTTGAAGGTCATAACTTCATATGGCTTAAAGTGTACGCTGACAATTTAAAAATCCTCAGCAGAGATTTCGTAACGGACGGAAATAGCGTGTATAAAGAATTAGATAAATTTTGGTGGATAATATAGTTTGATCATCCACATATCTGTCGAAGAATAACATACATATATTCAAGTTATTATACAAATTCAGGACTAAATTTTTCTGCATGATAAATGTAACTGAACTTTTTTACTATTCAGGATTTTTTTTATTAAAAATTTTTTAAATTTTATAAATTTCATAGATAAATAGCATTTTTAAACAAATAGTTAGAACCATTTAATCTTTGTTAGTGATAATTTATTTTTAATGTCAGACCCTTTCAAACTATAAACTATTTTTTTTTATATAACTTTCTTAAAAAAGTAGTTAGAACCAATTAGTTCTTATTAGTGATAATTTATTTTTAATGTCAGACAAATTCAAACTATGAACTTTTTTTCTTTTTTATATAATATAATTTTCAAATATATGGAAGTCTTCTGTTAAAAAATTTCAGCATTTAATTTTAGTCGTAACATTCTTGTAGAGATATATTTTGTACGTCTGGGTCACGATTGACACAACATCCGCTGTTTCGCGGTTAAAAACATCTATATTCATTCCGTCAATACAATACCTTGACAGCAAACCGCGGAGCATCTAAAATGAAGAAAATCAACTAAAATAGTAATGACTGCCTTTTTAATCTTAACTTCAACAATTTGGAGTCTACCAATTATTAAAAGTAAAAAATGTTTTATTACAATAACTTCCATGTTTCTATACAACTCCTCGTATTTAAGTGTGACCATGAAATTTTAAGATTTTTATAAGATTGTGTTGGACGAAATATAACTTTACATGTAACTTTCGTACATCATTATTTGATACTTTTTTAGTAGATGCTATATTTTGTTGCTTTTTAATACAAGTATGTACATGTTTTAAAGATTTTTTATTACAATGAATCATGCAAAATGTAAGAACACAAATTTTGCGATATAAGAAAATAAAAATAACACGGTTAATAAATAACGTGCTTAAAAAATACATTTGTATTGTGTAGCGGTATATCATGGTGTTTTTCTGCAGTACAGTTGTGACTAACCATATCTGTGGTTATCAATAAATATCAATACTACTAATAAGATAAGTGGAGACAAAGATGATTGAAATACATAATGGCAAGCTTACAAATGCATAAATCTCCACATTTTTCAATGTTTAAATCTAAGTTTTCATATTTTCAGATTTTTAAATCCCACAACTTTTAAAATAATAAATTTTTGTATATTTCTCAATTCTTAAATTCTGAAGTTGTTAAATCTCCAAATTCCCAAATTGCTAAGTTATCAAGTTTCCAAATTCCATCATTCACAGATTTCCAAGTTTTCTAATTGCTAAATTGTTGAATACTCAAATTTTCAAGTTTTCAAATTTGAAAACTCCGATTTTTAGATTCTTGGTTTTCCAAATTTCCGAATCTTCAAATTCTCTGTTCCCAAACTTCTGAATTATTAAGTTTAAAAATTTCCAAATCCTCAAATTTATAAATTTCTAAATATGCAAACATACAAATTTCCAAATTCCCATAATTCTAAATGAAATACGCTTATTTGTCAATGCCATAATTCAAAATCTTTTAAATTCACAAACTTTCATATTCTTCAATTCCCGAATTTTTAAAGCTCTTAATTCTCAAATCCTCAAATTTTCACATATCATTTATAAATTTAAAAATTTCTGAATCCGTTACTTTCCATACTTTCAAGCACCCAAATTTAAAAATTTCTAAATCCTCAAATTCCTTGACTTTCAAATTTCCGAATTTTTCAAATTATCAAAGTTTCCAAATTTTAAAATCCTTAACTTGCCAAATCGATAAACTTAAATATTTCTATATTTGCCAATCAAAAGGCAATTAGTGCTTACGTAGTTTTTCATATTGCAGCTATCACTGCTTACGAATATAGATTAGATAGCAATAATTTAATAACAATGCCCACGATGATGTAAGCGACGATATGTGTTCAGAGTTTCTTAAATGATTCCTTTCACTATTCTCATTAATAATATTTCCACCACATTATTGATATATCGTTAAATATTTTTAAGGGTTTAGCAAGACGTCCATAGTAGATAATTTATACTTTTACTTCGAGGTCAATACAAGGTTTATGTTGGTATACTCGTGTAGAGACAAGACGTTTAACTTACTAAGTTTCTTCTGAACATTCCGCTATATTCAATGACAAACCAAGACTTCGTGTCGCAAGTTATTTCATATACATTTTGTAATAAAAGTTAACCGGTTTGTCATATTTACATCACAAATTAGTTTTAATCGAACTTGTTTCAATTCTTGTTTTGTCATTTTTATAAATGTGCATGTCAGGTAACTAATAGTATAACCATGCAGAGGAACATTTTACGTGTAAAGGAAATGTAGAATCAAATTTTTTTCAGACGTGGCTTCGTTTTTAGGAATATACAAGTTTAACATTTTTCAAAATATTTGTAGAGACAGGTGTTTGTAGCAAGAAAAATAACAGTAAAACATTTATTAATGCAACACTTGATGTCATAAATTAATAAATGAAATTAGCGTTTGTGAAGTTAGCACCTCATTTTTAATAACAAAACTTTTAGCAACAGTTCTATTCCTGATTTCAAAAATAGAAAAGTTCTGGCCAATGTAATGGAAATTTGAGTTGTCAGCTTCGAAATTAGACACTTTTTTTAATATGTAGCAGTCGGAACTATTGCTAAAATATATCAGGAACTGTAGAACCATTACGGATGCACAGAACTGTTGCTAAAAGTTTTGTGTTTTAAAAATAAGGTGCTAACTTCATAGATACATGGAATTATTAATATCGTTAAAATTTGTTACTGGTCTCTATAACATTGTCACTTTTGCATTTTGAAACTATAATATTCCACAATCACTGATCAACTTTTAGCAGTTTCAATGGTTTGAAAAAATGATTTGTTAAATGCAGTGAAAGTGCAATTTTATACGTTAAGTAAAGTACGTTAAGTAAATAATATTTAAGCGATAACTACGAGCTAATCTTGATAAAGATAAACCATTGTGTGTACAATTTAATTTTATCATTATCACTTAAATGAGTGCATTTTTTCATGTCACGATATTTAATTGTTGTGCTGTATGCTTTTTCAATCTGCTATCGTGATATTAGAATAACAATGTTTTGCGTTCAAACTGAAACTTGTATTTCTTTTTTAAGTTTATATATTTTAATAAATGAATAAAAAAAATTACTGAAAGAAAGAGGAAAGTTTAAATTAATAACATTAATGATACAATCATATTATGCCTTCATTACAGTTTTTTATTCTTTGTTTAGGTGCACAGATTTGAATACATACAAATTATTATGGTTTTCGTTTACGTAATCTTAAATCTTCAGAATCGAATTCTGAAGACATAAATATTTAGAGAAATTTTGGTGTTATGGTTTTATTTAAGAACTAGTCGATAAGTAAACAATCTAATAATTTAACCAGTCAGCTGTGAGCGAGAATCAAGTAATAACGGATATAGTCGTCAAACAGAGAGCAAGTGTCGCTGTTGAAATATTGGGTCAAAAAGACGACTTTATTTTATAAAATGAACAATTTTATTACTAATATTTACACAGACGCTTAACATGAACATATACTATATACATAATAAACGGAAAACTTAGAAAAAAAATGAAATATCCATAAAAGTTAAAAATTTGAACTGTTGCTGTCGTGTGATATTCACGAAAACAAGGAACGACACATAGTGGCACTTTGCACGTCGGACACCAATGCCCCGATTCTTTTCTGATGTTTTTTTTATAACAAAGTGCACACCTTCGCGAGGGATTGTTCGTTGCTGAACTACCCGGTATATAATTCGGGAAATGTTATTTTGCTCACAAGTTAGCTCTCAGGATGTTATGGATGTATCAATCCATCTAAAGCTATTTATACTTTTTATTTGTTTGTTTCATTTCGTCTTGACCTCGAAACATTCTGATCATATAAAAATTTACGAATATATTTTAGTTTTCGCCAGAATTACAATTTACATGTCAAATGGAAAATTTTACGCATGTAGTCGTCACAAAATTATGCTACTTCTCCATGTGGGATATAGTCGTCAAACACACTTAACTGGAGAAAATATTCTTATAATAAGGTTATTATTCATTTGCAATTACTTTACTGTTTAGTAAAAATATATTATTACAGGTAAAATTTCCTGATCTCTAATAAAAATTCATGCAATTCAAATATCTCAGGAAAATAAGAAAACATGAAATGATTTCAAAATACATGATGACAAAATACATATAGAAGTATTTTCCTATAATAATGGGAAGCATATAAATAAAGTAATAAGATGTATTATAGTTAATCTGTTTTCAAATGTGAGTTAATAATAAGTTAAACTATTTGAGGATATAACAAATTGTATACATACATATACATAGTGTCTCCAGACGGATTGAGAAGTCAACATAAATATTTAGTTTTCTCCATAAAACCGGAAAACATTGCATGCAAATACACGATGGACACAAATGCAAACTTAAAAATTTTAATAGTTCCGTATTTTTAAATTTTCAAATCTTTATATTCTTAAATTTTCACACGAATCCCTGAATTTTCATATTTTCTAAATTTTCGCGATTTAAAATTTTCAAATTTCTAAGTATCCAAATTGTCATATTCCCAAATTTATAAATTTTTCAATTTCGACAACTTCAAGTTTCTTAAAGGGTCTAGGGATGTTCATTTGGCCCAAGGGCACATTTGACTACCTTGTTCGGCTAGACTCTTTATAAATACTTACATCCTCAAATTTCTAAATTTCGCAAATTGCTAAACATCTAATTCTCTAAATCCCCTTTGTTGATTACTAAACTTCTATGTTTCTAAATTTCTCACTTTCGAAATTCCATGATCCCCAAATCTTTGTGACCCTAAATTCATATTTCAGTCCCAAAATTTGAAATCTTCAAAAATCCCTAAACATCAATGAGTGAGATCTTTGATTTTCTCTAGACAAAATTGTACTTGTCAGTAGAAGTAGCGAAGACATCAAATGAAAATATCGGGCACGTTAGGTAACACAATATGAACATGTTTTCAAGAGTGCACACCATAGTTTCTTTGTGTCGTACCTTACTACTCATTTACTTTAAACACCTCCATTTTATCGATTTTACTTAAAAATTCAAACAATTTTTCCCCAAAAGCTTGTTTTTATAATGACAACGAAAACCGTTACGAAAAGCTGATAATATTAAAATAAATGTACAAGATTAATAATATTCTTAATTGGTCCATTCTTACTTAAATAAAAACATAAGTTTCAAAATTACAGATTGAGTTATTTGAACGTATGAGGTTCTATACGTCAAATTCGGACCAGTGTTTATATCGATTAAATTCACTGCTTTACATATCAATTAATAGCATATTGATATTAACATAATTTGCATATTAATGCATCAACAGTCGCATGAAGAATGACTAATAATACATCACTGAGAATGCGATTTTTTTCTTAAACGAATTTCCGTACAAATATATTGCAGATCTTTCAAGTTGAATTTTTTTTCGAAGATTCATTGGGAAAAACGTTGTTATTTCCGTCATATATTTTTATGCAGAATCATTCTGTTATCACAGTTATATCACCAGTTATCTGATATTCTGTATTTTTAGTTAATCTTTCTTTATACTTTTTTAGATTTACAGGATTTCATCAGTCATTATTATAATCTACTGTTATCTTTTACAGTATCACATTGTTTTTATTTTGTATAAATTTTCCTAGCTATGCTTTTGATTTTTGGTCTACTGTAAGAAAACGGGGAACTTAAGCTCATGGGGTCGTTCCATGCCAAATCGATCACTTTTGGAAGTCACCATCTTGCGATTTTGCTCTAATCGAAATATGTTGTAATTCATGTGAAATTAGGGGGGGTTTAAGTCATCATTTTGCCGGTTTCGAATTTGTTAAGGAATAAGAAGCCTTCAAAGTTTGCAATTTTTGCCCATTTTTGCGAAAATAGGCTTCACTTATAAATTTTTTTCTCAGAAACTACTCAACCGATTTAGTTAAATTTTGTTTTGTTTTATTCATTTTGTTTTATTTTTTTTAACTTTGTCAATTTGTTATAAAATGTCGGAAAATTTAAACAAATTCTTTTTTTGCATTTTTCTCAATGAGGGGCGTAAAGGGTTAAAATCGTGACTATCAAAAACGCAAACGTACGAGTGGTACAAGGCATTTAAAGAGGGCCGAGAAGAAGTGCAAGATTTGCCGCCTGTCGGCCGACCGTCAGTGGTTTCGACTGACAAAAACATCGAAAAGATTAAAAAAATGGTCATCGATAATCGTCGCCTGAGTGTTGGAGAAGTAGCTCATGAAGTGGAAATGTCTCACATGTCCGTGCATAACATTTTAACCGAAGTTTTGGGGATGAGACACGTCGCTGCACGACTTGTTCCGAAGGAGCTGAATTTTCTGCAAAAGGAACATCGAAAAGCAGTTGCTGAAGACATGATTTTACGAGCTTCTAGTGACTTTACCTTCATGAATCGCATCATAACCGGTGACGAAACATGGGTTTATGAGTACGATATGCAAACAAGCCAACAATCTTCAGAATATCGCTTTGAAAATGAGCCAAACCCTAAAAAACCACGTCAAAGTCGCTCGAAAATTAAGGTCATGCTGACTGTTTTCTTCGATTATCGTGCTGTTGTTCATTCGGAATTTCTTCCAGAGGGACAGACAGTAAACAAAGAATATTATTTGAGAGTCATGAGACGTTTGGGTGAAAATGTTCGTAGGAAATGGCCAGATGTGTGGAAAAACAATTCTTGGATCCTGCACCACGATAATACTCCATCGCACACATCGATCTTGGTACGTGAATTTTTAGTCAAGAACTCAACAAATGTGATCACACACCCTGTATGAAGTTAGCACCCCATTTTGAAAATTTTTAAATTCTAAAAGTTGTTCCAGGTTGTTCTAGACTTGTTCTAAATTGTTCCAGAAGATAAAAGTTTTATAATAATTATTTTAACGGAAAATGAAAAAAAAAAACAGTTTTTTGACATAGCGGCCCATTATTCGAAAATCAAATGTTTCGTGGTTGTTCTAGATTGTCTAGTTATTCCAAATATTGTTCCAAAGTAGTAATTCTCCAAACAAAGTATTTAAAAGGATATAATAAAAAAACGATATCGAGTGCGCAAACAGTGTTTTTACATCTATGACTATCATTATCATTTTCTGAACACCAAACTACATATTTAAGCTAATAATCAACGTAAAAACATAGACAAACTTTGATTTTTGCCAGAACAAATTTTTTAAGGGCACTTCACTCTTGGACGCAAACATTTTTTCCCTACGCCACTGAAAGACCGTCGACGTCTTCTGCCCAATCCATATTTCTAATATGGCCGGTTCTTTTCCATATCTTAATTCCAAATCAGATGTTTTGCTTAGATATCTTAATATTCTCTTTGCCTGCGTCCAATGTACTTTGCCTGGATTAGAAGTAAATTGCGCCAATTTTGTTACGCCAATTTTGTGAACCTATCGATTTGCGATAAGATATGTTTATCATCTCTTCTTTTTCCTTTTCATTAGCAGGACAATCTTCTTTAATCAACTTAATTCCCGATTCAAGAGGTGTGTAAGCTGAACGACAATCTAACATTCCATATTCTTTTATCAAAGATCGAATATAGGCCTTTTGGTGCAATAAAATTGTATGTTCCTCTTGGTACACTCTAATCCCCAAGTAAAAAGAAATTCATCCTACGTCTCGCACTTCGTATTGCTGGCTTATCCTTGTAACTTTCTCATTCAGTGTATTCTCATCCTTGGCGAACAAGATGTCGTCAACGTATACGACTACGTAAATGCAGAATTTAAACTTATATAAACAACCGTACGACGATTGCCTCACGAACCCAATCTTACGAAGATATGTATTCAACTCTTCGTTCCAGTTATGACCACTCTGTTTAAGACTATATATAGGTCTTTGAAGCCTTACTGTTCTTGTCTTCTCACCCCCACTAACCGTTTGAACCCTCATATAAATTTCTTCCTTGAAACTTCTATTTAAGTACGCGCACTTAACGTCAATGTGCCGGGTTTTTCCATGCGTAAATTACTGAAAATGTTAACAGATACCTTACCATTCTAAAACTGGCAACTGGAGCATATGTTTTATCGTAATCGACATCTTGCTTTTGTCCAAAACCCTGTGCTACTAGTCTCTCCTTATATCGAATAACTTGACCATTTTCATTCGCTTTTACTTTGAAAATACATATCTTCCCTGGTGGTAAGTCTACATGTTCCCATGTTTTCAATCGCTCCAAATTTTATATTTCCTCATGAATCGCTAATATCCAGTGGTTTGTTTGTGGCGATAAGAGAGCTTCTCCTAAACTATTAGGTTCTTCGATTTCCATCAGGTTCAATTCCACTGTTTCCTTTGGCTTTCCCTTACAACAATATGGATTTCTTACCATCATTTTGAGCCTTCCAAATTTTCTGATGGATTCGTGAACAAGCTGATCTCTTTCCCCCACTATCTGCATCCTTTGTGTACCCTCATCGACGTTTCATTCCCAATTGTCATTTGATACATTGGCGCTCATTTCCTCATCACTCGATTCTTCATCTAACAACTCTTCGGACAGTTGATCAAAATTTATTTGCCCTTTTGTTGAGTTTCTATCCTGGAACTGAAAACTACACGAGGTATTACTTCCGTTTAGATACTCGAAACCCACCTTGTTTTCGTCGAACTTTACATGCTTCGTGTGTATTATATCTTTTATCTTCGGATCCCATAATCGGAATCTCCTCCTTTTATTCGAGTATCCAACAAATATACAAGCCCGTGCTCGTGGATCTAACTTCCTTTTACCTTGACTAGGAAGATGAGCATACGCCAAACATCTGAAGACCTTTATGTGTTTTACACTAATTGTAAGTTGCTTTCCGATCTATATTCCTTCTGGTACTCCACCTTGCACGTTGCTGTGGACCATTCTGTTTCGCATACATGCGACTGTTGCTATCGCTTTAACTCAAAAAGTGAGGTAATCTTGCGGAGAGTAACCGACAACGTCAACATGTTCTGGTCGAAAGAATTCTGGCCTCCTAATAGCCCCGATTTATATCCCTTCGATTTTTATGTATGGATCATAGTTGAAAGGGTTACCAATAAGTCCAGATATCCAAACACAGAATCGCTGAAAGCTGTTATCACAGCAACATTCGCCGATATGGACCGTGACGCACTAAAACGGGCCTGCAAGCGCTTCAGACCAAGATTAGAAGCAGTCATTCAAGCAGAGGGAGGATACGTTGAATGAAAGGGTTCCTTATGCTCTGACTAAAAATATAGTAAAAAAAAAAATTTGTAAAAATTTCCGTTTTCGCAAAAAAAATTATGTTTGAATGTAAGCTTTCATTTGTCCGGATTTTGGCGCCGCGCCCTGTACATTTTCGTGAATAATTTGTATTACTTTGTACGTATATTTTGAATTTTATCTAGCGTGAAAAGAACCTACGTTTCCATTTTAAAAAACAAAGGTCACATTCAAATCTCGAAGGCGCCTCCACCCAGAAAAAAACTGTACACCATTGAATGTCCACCTTCAGATAGAGCATGTTTTGTTTAAACATTTTTTTCGAATAATGAATATTTTGCGAGATAATCGCGTTGTACGATTATAATGAGACACTCTGTATACTATTTAGAAGTCTAGAATGTTCTTGAAACATCCAGATTGAACACGAAATTTCGAATTTCTTTCCAACAAAATATTTGGCTAAAAATAATTTCAACCTAAGGTAGAGTTGCCCCACTTCCAAAATGAACATCTTTCCAATACTGTTAATCAACCATACTTACATCGCCCAAATATTAGGGAATTTGAATTATTTTAACTTTTTACTTTTAACAAGTAAAAATATATTAAATTCTATCTATTGTTATCATTGTCTTCATTTTTTCTGTTGTTAATGGATTTGCTTCACATTCAAAATAAATGGCTCATTTGATATTAAAGTAATATCCTTCATCACATTTTTACTCACGTAATAAAACAAATCTGATAACATTGCACTTGTCTGTGTACTTTGTTTCCGTCGAATTATTACGTTTGCAGAATGTAGTCACAGATCTGCAGAGTATAAAATTAAAGAAGTATCTGTTAGGCTCTTTGTTTCTCGCGTCTTCTTATCATATTATTTTATTAGATGATAACTGTTTTTTCAATTCAGTTGCTCCACTCCTTTTCCTTATTTTCTGTTATGTTATTTGCATTACCGTTTCTCGTGATAAGCGATCTCAACTCTATGAACGATTCTATGGAAATAGGAAGTATTTGGCAGTAAATCTGTCCATGTGTTGTCTCATTTAATTATTGTTCTGTAATAAGTGTAAGATATAGTAGATGTTGAATTTTCACTTCAATTAAATTAGCAAAAATAAATGTATGTATTGAGAAGTCGATAATCGAGTTCGTGCGTCAATCGATTACTTGTGATACCGCTTGATTTTGATCGCATCTTCGTGTGTTAAAAAAAATAAAATCTATGTACTTCTTTGTCGTTGTTTTCCTGTATAATAATTTTTCACACGTATACAAATATATTGGGTTATTTAGAATTTTTTTTTAATGTTCATAAATCAAATTAATTAACATATATTAAAGAGGTCCTTCCAAGTCGTTTTTCTTAAATAATAAATTCATTTAATCTTTAAAGTTACTGTGTTTTTTTGTTTTATTTTAAATATTATAACCTCCCCAAATTACATCAGTAGCCAGCAAGTTAGTGTTGTTACTAGAGCGGCACATAAAATAGGTATATACATATACGTATATTGTATAGGAATGCAATTGAGTATGCGTGGACGTGTAGTTGAGAGCATGTAAGGAAGCATGTGTAACGACTCTGCACCTAAGTACAGATAGTTACAGCGCTCGTGAGGTAAAGAGTGGTATTTACCTACTGAACGACTCGATTTATTAATAAACTAATTATAAAGATTGTGGGATTCGTGTGGTGTGCGGTTAAGGATTGAAATCCACAGGTCAATACCTTTCAACAAAACAATTTATTCAATAAATAACGAAGATTATGAAGGTTAACAATTAACAATTAACAAAATAAAGAAAAGTATATGTGTTTAATAATAATGAACGATTAACTCAAAAGAACTAAAATAGTTATTGTCGTAATAATGAACAGAAAAGTATATATTAAATAATACGCGATCGTGAATATAAAATGTGTCTAACAAAATAGAATTCGCTAGTTATGGCTTTGCGACACATCCTACCTAGATCTGATTTTCGTTCAAAGCTAACTATGCTCCTTTGCAAAAATTAAAGAGATTCTATATTTTGAGAGTCTAAGATCCAACACTCCGAAATCAACGCAATTATAATATTTAACGAAATTAATACGGTTTACAATTTACCTCTATGTCGAATCCTACCTAAGTCTGATTGTTTTCACAAAGTTAATAATATCAATATTTGAAATTATGACTCTAACGCGAGTGTAGTCGACTACGCGATTTTGACAGAACAATCTCTTTTAATGACAAAATATTTTAACGTTTCAAAGTCCTAAGATTTGAAGTTAATGTAAATTTTAATATTTCGTCGGAACAGTTACTCTTTTAATTATTTGATTTGGCAACTAATTGTCCAAGGCCCTTTTTGTCAGATCATACACTGACACCCAAAACCAGATCGCTTAATTGGGGAGCCTGCTGTTCGCTAGCTACTAGAACGACCCAACGACCCAGAATCAGATGAACAACATACGTCCAACAGGGTAGCAAATAAAAATTGGCTCTAATTATAAATCGTAATTACTCGACTGCCACCCAAAAGACACGGGCTTCAGAGACCAAGCTGCTCAAAATGGGGAGTCTGCTATTCGCTAGCTACGAAACGACCCAGAGCTAACTCCGAGAATTTGAAGGCGAGTTTAGTAATTCGATAAAAATTGCAATATGTATTTGAGTAGCTGAGAGCTCTCGTTCTGATGTCTCGACCTTTCTTGGCGCTGAGAATAGCACTCTCCTGACGGAGTTTCAGATACAAGACCGTTTGAATGGGGAGCCTGCTGTTCGCTAGCTACTAGAACGACCCAACGATCATTGGGTACCTCTACTTCTTTGAGTTTCCATTCGGGCTTGGAAATCTTCTAATTTTATAGTTAAATTATTGAACTCTCTCTAGCCTTATGTATTTTTGAAATATTTTTGTTACCTTGCTCTTTGCTAGACCTTTCTTCATTTTCGATTTCAGGTTCCTGAGTATTATTCGGCGTCCGGCACGTCGCGACATGTTTGTTTGTTTGGTATAGCAGTGTGGTTCGTTTGCAAAGTTATTGGTGTTGCGGCGCGAAGTCTCTTTTTTTTTTAAATGTATATATATTCTTATTTTCTTCTTTTCTCTTTTATTATTATTAAGTTAAGGGTGTGGGTAGTAATTATATTTACCACTATTTTTCTTAGAAAAATAACAAAATAAAAATTTGTATCGATCTTTATTGATATAATTAAGATTGCTCGCGTTAACTCAGATGTGTCGCGGGCGAGGTTCAGGCCAGAACGTAGGAAACGTGACTTCTATGTTGGAAAAGAGGTTTTCAGGGTAAAATGAACGGAGAGCCTGGTCCGCGAAGGTCCGGCTGCCCCGGGAGTATTTTTAGGAAGTCTCTGGTCTTCGAGAGCCTGGTCCGCTAAGGTCCGGCAGCTCGGGACTATGAGCGCTTGTCTAGGAAAGCTTGCAAAAAACGGATGGAGAGCCTGGTCCGCTGAGGTCCGGCTGCTCCGAAGTTTAAGGATGGCTTTCCAGGAAAAGACTGACTTTTCTGTGACTTTTTCCGGTATTTATACACATTTTGTCTTCCGTGTCCGTCCAATCACGGGCGCGCGTTGTCCTGCCTAAGGGTTTTTTATGGCACTGCCTGCCCGAGGTACGCTGGTTACGCGGCGTACGGGAAATACATTTTCTTAATATTAACCTATGTACATTATTTACAAAGTGAGCGGTTTTCTCCGCTACAAATTTTATTTCTTTAAATCAAAATCAACAAAAAATTATATGGTTTATGTATATATGTGTAATGTCTAGGAAGGAAAAATTTTCCTTTTCTTCTCTCTCTCTAGCTGATATTACAAAATATATGGTCGTCTCTGTAGACGACCGTTTCCAGTTCCACGATGGGGAACGTGGCCTCGGCGGACATTAGGGTGCCGCCCTGGTACGCCTCGTCGTCCTCTTCGTCGTGGTGGTAAATTTTATTTCTGCACTTGGTGCAGGCCACGGCGGGGCGTATGTCGCTTAAGCGTCTATGGCATCGTACGCACTTTATTTTTTGTTGGACGTAACCTTGTTTTATATAGTGGTGTATGTCTGTGTGTATTTATATGTATATTAATGTTAATGTAAAATATTTATTTTTACCTTCTTTTATTAATTTTCTATAGTTATTTGATCCTTGCCTGTGTGCTACCAGTCCGGTCTCGCTTCGGGCGCCGCCGGTAGGGCGCAAATAATACATAATCTTTTCCTTTCGGTGTTAAATTTATAGGAAAATGAAAGAACTTTATCCCTCACACAAATTCCTTGTTTGATGTTTTGGGCTTGGTTATCGTTGCACATTTTGTTCGGATTATCGCTTAACAATTGTTAGTGAACTACTGGCGTCGTTCTCTCTGACTGGTTTAATGCACATGTGCGGTAGTTTGAATATCCTTCTTCCCTCCCTTGGAAAGCGCGTTCATTTCACAATCGATTCTAGATCTCTTATTGGCAGATGGGCCCGTTTGATCTGATCTTTATGAACGATTCGTTTTCTATTTCTACCACCTACTTGTAGCTCTACGTTATTGTCTTCTATGGTCCTTGTAATTTTGAAGGGGCCTGAGTATTCCTTCTCTAGTTTATTTTTCCGTGGTGGGTTTAGAAGAAATACATCCTCACCGGTCTCGTAGTGTTTCGGTCGAATTTTCCTGTCATAGTAGTATTTCTGACGGTGTTTAACACTTTTAAGATTATGGTGGGCTGTGTTCCGGAGATTGTGTAAAGTCGAAATGAGTTTGTCAACGTAATCGGGGTACGTGCAGATGCTTCCTTCTATTTGAAAATTGGATGGTTGGCGTGCTTTTCTTCCGAATACAAGTTCATGAGGAGTGAATTTGGTGCCCTCGTGGATGCTGGTATTGTATGAAAACATTGCTTGTGGCAGCCATTCGTCACATTGTTTTTGCTGCGTTATAAAATGTTTTAAATATTCTATTAGGATTTGATGGCTTCTTTCCAGGAACCCATTAGACTGCGGGTGGAAAGAAGATGTCCTGTGTGTTTCAATATGGAAAATTTTTGCTAGCTTCTTCATCAGGGCACTCATGAAGCATGTCCCCTGGTCTGTCAAGATGGCTTTTGGACTTCCAAATTTACGGATGAAGTGCTCTGTAAATGCTTTTGCTACATCTTCTGCGGTGATTGATACTATGGGTGCTGCTATTGAGTATTTGGTCAAATTATCTTGGATTATTAGTATGTAGCTGTAACCCTTGGATGTTAAAGGTAACGGTCCTAAAATATCTAATGATATTTTATCAAATGCGTCCATTGGGGTGTCGGTAATAACCATGGGTTTTCTATTTTTAATGCGTACTAATTTGTTTCTTTGGCAATCTATACAGGTTCTAATATATTCAGCTACGTCTTTCTTCATGTTCTTCCAGTAGTAGTTGTCTCTGATACGATGGTAAGTCTTCCGTATTCCTTTATGTCCCCCCATTGGCGTTATATGATTTTCTTTAATTATGGGGACCCTATCTTCGTACACCGGAGTTCTAATATCCCATGTGCAGAGCGTAGCTTGAATGGGTGTATCGGCAAAGACTATATATAAAATTTTCCTAATAATTTTTACGTCAGGTAAGCTAATTTCACTAATATTATATTGTTGGAATAGCAGAGCAAGTTCTTTTAACGCGTGTGGCAATTCCTCTTTTGTTGTTACCGTGATCCCAAATATCCATTGTTTTTTAAATTTAATTTGAGTTATTTCCTTTCCAGGTTGTGTCCTAATTCTTCTTTTTCTAATTAATATTTCTGACTCCAGATCAAGAGGATTTCCTTGTGAGTCCTAGAATACTGCTATTGGCTCTTTTCTTGTCCATAGATGATCTTTTACTTCTATTATGGAGCTTATGGTTTCTTCTGCTATAATTTTGGGTTTTCCAGGTTTGCTTATTACGAGTTGTCCATCTTCTCTTTTAATTTTTATGGGGATTACTGGTCCTGACTTTGTGGGACTGGAGACTGAACTTTTTCTTCTTTCAGGGATATAGGGAGGAGATTCTAGTTTTCGGGATTCTGAGGAAGAGGAGGGAGCAGCGTCAATTTTCGGGGGATCTCTGAATAGGTGTTTCGGAATTATGGCTTCTTCGTCTAGTTCCTCTATTTCGTCCCCAATGACTACAGGATCATTTTTCTTCAATATCAGCGGTGGAGGAGTCTTTCTTTTAAATTCGGAGGGTGGCTGATGTATTTGTAGTTGTGTTTCTTGTTCATATTCTTCGTTTCTTCTTGGATTAATGACTTCTTCGTCATCTTCGTAGCGCAACCGAGCAGAAGGTGATTCTCCATGTAAAAATAAGTAGAAAAAAAAAGAATAACATTTTTTTGTTTAACGCTTCGTTTTCAAGAAAATCGAATTTGAAAATTCTATCCAGTACGCGTGCATCGGATTGTCTCTTCAAGTTATTGTTCGCTACAAGTTTCCTTTTACATTCTAATATTCACGTTTTTCATGTTTACATCTTTTCGTCAACCATACGATTTTCTTCTACTTTTATACTGTTTCCATCAGGCAAGCTGTGACAATGTCTACTTATAGCAACCGCGAATATGTCGATATGATGAAAGCTGTCGAAGCGTGTCATGGAAATGCAACAGCAGTAGCTGAATGTTATAGGTAACAATTTTCAAATCGTCGCTATCCGGACAGCAGAGTGATACACAGGGCAGAGCAAAGATTAATTGAGTGTGGTTTTTTTACAGTTACCATAAGTCTGGTAGCCGTAGAAAATCCCTAAATTTAGAAACAGAAGTTTTTTATACCTTTGCTAATAATCATAAGGTAAGTATACAAATAAACATGTTTTTTTCTGCAAAAGCTCTTTAGCTAATGGTATACTAGTGTAAAAATTGTCAGCGTGCAAAATTCTTCCTTCATATAATAGATCATCCATGAGTTCCATGACGACACAATGCGGATGTGATTGTTTTATTGCGCTAGGATTTTTCAGGAGTAAATTTTTAGCTTATATGTATATCCTTGTATAAAATTTAGCTTATAAAATTTTATGGCATTTATTTGGAATATATCGACGAAATTTTAACCGACTACGCCATGGAATCATACTTTCGTCTATTGTTAATTCTTTTCCAGGTTTCACTACTTTCTGAAAGTTTTTGTTTATCTTTTCTACAAGCGTGCTTATTTTGTGTAATCGGTTATCAGAGCAAACTTCACCGCTGTCAGAAAAATGCCAGTATTGAAGGATATTCAAAAATCGTTCTCGTGACATAGCATTTTTTATACGTTCATTACTGAACATGGGATCATTTGACCAATATAAACGGATTTCGGGTACCTTAACAACTCCCATTATCAGCAAAATGCCTATAAATTTATGCATTTCTTCCGGGTTGTTGGTGTCCATTGTTGTTTATGTTTTCTAAAAACCGAGGAAGGTGTTTGTCTTTCACATTTTTCATAATATTTGTTGGTTTCTAATACGATCAAGTCAATTATATTATCACTTAGAAATAACTTATGTATTGAAAAGGGATTATCATAATCTATCTCTATCAATATTCTATGTTCTTGATTGTATTCTTCAAAAAGAGCACAATCCCTTATAACAGGGCTCCAATCTTGCTGAGCAGATATAGATTGAGCAAGTGTAACTTCCTTATGCTGCTCTCTATTTACCAATTCTGTATTACAAGAATTTTCCTCCGAGTCAGATGAATATAAAAAGAGAGTCATAGTTACTCCCGCCATTACACTGTTTTTTTTTTTTTTTTTTTTTTTTTTTGCAAGGAGGGTAAAATCCATTTACGGATATCATCAGGACCAGGTCCTTCCGGTTATGTGGGACTCTCCGAGGCGTTGTGTGGAATACTCACTAAAAACCCCTCCTCCATATTGTGCCTGAGTACGCAGGCAGCACGTGAAAACTCCTATTACAATCAGCTCGTGTCCTTGATTGTCGTTCATCCGTCATAATATCACGCAATTTTATTGTTAAGTTCTTGTGACTACAGCAGTTGCCCTATTAAAGCGCCAGAAGCCGCTCAGTCCACCGATTAACGCCCTGGTCGACAGAATTTTTAGTTCTCTGTACTTTACGATTTTCTCTTCCAGCAGCGTTAGAGCTGATCTTTAACTTCATATTCCACGATATGAGATGGTCGCTGAGGTGTACTTGACAGCCCTAACCTTGTATCTTTTCATAATGGCACTACTAAAATGGTGATAGTACTCGGTCTTCCTCTTATGTGCTTCGTCCAGGCCGATGCGGTCGCTGACTACCTGGGCATTTATCACTAGCGCCATGTCCCCCTTCTTCGCAATCAGGTCTGGTTTCCTCAAGCCTTCAGGTGTTGCGAAATGAGGTTCTTCATCGACTAGCTCAAAGTCTTTACTTAGAGCTCTCTTGACATAGGTGACAATTGCCTGATGCCTGTCAATTTATGTGTGCGGTAACAGTTCTGGAGGACATGACTGATAGTTTCGACCGCATTACAGGCGGCTCTGCACATGCGATCCTTGATTCGGCCTCCTGCGGTACGAGACTTACTCAGTTGATATAGTCTCTTCCCGACAAAAATCTGGTCCCGTCGGTGATCCACTGATGTTGTTGTGGTATATCACTGGAGCTTCTCAGTCCCTGTCCGTCACAGGACCCACGAAGCAGGTCTGCCCATCTTTCCCGGAGCTTGATGGTCGAGTCAACAAGTCCGCCCTCGTCCTTTAATCTTTTCTGGGCCCTTTCGATCTCTTGGGCCAGCCAATATGAGGCGGCGCGTCCATTCTTGACCAGGTTTTGTAGTCTGTTCATTGTCATGAGTGGCATAAGCCACCGCATGGACGGTATCGATAGTCCGCCGTCCTTGACATCGGCATGGATGAAAGCGTTTGCCATGTCATGGGGCAAGTCGAGCCATTTCCTGATAGCAGCTCTAACCAGCCTGTCAATCTTCTTAAGCAGACCAAGAGTGACGTTCCCAAGGGACAATAGATGGTGGAGTCCCGGCAGAACGACCACTCTTAACGCAAACAGTCTTTGTTGCGGCTTGAGAAGAGCAGATGTCAATATGCTTATCACAATGTTTCCAGACAAGCGACCCTCCGGGATGAAGGGGACACCCAGGTACCCCCATTGATCCTCACGCGTCAAAGACGGCATTATGTGACCGGAGCATTTGAACCGCATATTTCCATCCACCACTGACTTCTTGGCATGTGGCACATTTCGAAGCGCCACGGTCAATGATTTGCCAGGGTTGATCTTTAGCCCACACTTAGACAGATACTCCGAGGCCAGGTCCAGACAGGTTTGCAGGCCTTTGGTGGTCGAGGCCATGAATAACGAGTCATCCGCAAACGCGAGAACATTGAAGTGGCTCTCACCTATGTCCACACCAACCTCCGGGGGTATCCTCTCCAATAGGCGATCAATGACCATATTGAATATGGTCGGTGACAAAGCATCGCCCTGTTTAACGCCACACGTGGGTTTGATCAACACTGATTGCCAGTTGCTGCATGTCAGTCTGGTAGCGCTCCTCTCATAGACGTCGCGAGCGTACGCGACCATAGGCTTTGGAACACCCTTGGATCTTAAGGTGTCATATATTGCACGGTGCGAGATCGAATCGAATGCCTTGGCTACATCCATGGACGTCATGAAGATGGACTTGAAGCGCTGTCGATGATAGCGCAGCACCATGTCCAGGCTAAAAACGTTCTCCGCACACCCATCCACCGGGAGGAACGCCTTCTGTCTCTGGTCAAGTTGAATGTGCTCGGCGAAACGTCCGGCAATGATCTTGTGGAATGTCCGTGTCATGACTGATGATATCGTGATCGGTTTTTAATCGCCAGGTTCAGAGGCGTTGTCCTTCTTAGGTATTACGATTGTCCTGGACTCTAGAAGGTGTTTAGGAAGTCTACCGCACATTAAAAAGATGTTAAAGATTCTGACGAGAATGTCTAGTGGCACCGCCCTTATCTATCTATAAGGCATATTCCTTGCGCCTGGCTTTTTTTTTGGAACAAGACTTGACGTAAGACCGTCACAGATCCGCTGCAAGTCCTTGCCTCTATATCCTTCCAGGGAGGCAAATCGGACAGAAATTGGATGATGTTCAGCCTGGAGGACTCGTCCTCCACACATCAAGCATCCCCCAGGTGAGCCGGTACTTGGCTAACGTCGCTGTTGAGTTCGTCGATGTATCCGAGGACCAGGTTCTTGTACGTCTGGTTCCTTCGCTGTCCCTTAATGACCTCCGGCGTCTCTTCGGGGAGATCTTGATAAGCTCCTGATTTGTTGTTGATGCTGTTGGCAGCCAGTTGGCCGTACCAACTCTTATGGGCTCTCTGTTCGTGCACACCGCGGCCTCTAGTCGTCTTAAAGGGCCTGCCACATTGCGGAAAACAGCGTAGAACGACATCGCCATAGTCGTCATCAGGAAAAGCAGTCAGGCCGGAAGAGCCTGCGGACCCTCCGGCTTTTTCATCCAAGGCGGTTTTTTCTGTATTTGGGCCGACATAATTACAGTCGAGAGGGCTGGCAACCCGCAAGACCGATAGTGCGCAGAGGCAGCTCTTAGTTTCCCCTCCGAAGAGGGTACTCGTGGCGGGAACCACGAAGAGGTGGATGCTTGCTAACCATAACTCTCAAAAGCGACCGGATCCCAGGGGGACGCGGAAACGTTTTACGACTTAAGAGAGTCATAATTACTCCCGTCGTTTACCCGCGCTTAATTGAATTTCTTCACGTTGACATTCAGAGCACTGCACAGTGGGCCAGAGCGAAGAATTAGCTGTTCACGGCTAATTTTAGCGCTATTTCAACAAGTAAAGTTAATCTACAGTTCTCGAATCAATGAATTTTATTACATTTAATCACCCTAGATTATTTTCTTACCGAGAAAATTAAAAATAAAACAAAAATAAGTATTACATTTCAAAACATTAGTGAATATATTATACTCTCAATGTGGACGTTCGGTTTATAAGCATAACTTTTATTAACATAAACATAATTTTAACATAGAAACAATTTTTTTAACAGAAATAGATACATTTTTTACTAGGTTTTTACAATATATTAATTTATTTATCTACATACATACACCATCTATATACCATCTATACATATCATCTATACATCATAATCATCATCGTCTTGTAGGTCCTCTGGTAACATTAATTTTTCTATTTCGTCCTTGAAAATATC
This sequence comes from Megachile ligniseca, assembly GCA_945859555.1. Classification (NCBI taxonomy): domain Eukaryota; kingdom Metazoa; phylum Arthropoda; class Insecta; order Hymenoptera; family Megachilidae; genus Megachile; species Megachile ligniseca. The sequence goes on from OX243792.1 coordinate 8,714,898, forward strand.
GAATCGTGCACGTGTTTTATAAATTTTTCGGTTTTATGCCGAAATTAAAGATATTAAAATATCAGACGTATATAACAGAGTCTGAAAAAGGTCTGTCATTGTTTCTTGGCGTGAAAATTTTCTTGCGTGGTCTCTTCGAATATTTCTAAAATCTTTGTTCCGCGCCTCCATTGCCTCTTCAGAAAACATTCCAATGGGCAAACCAGCACTCAGTATTATGTCTGCGCCATGGAATAATATTTTGTGCAGACTTGATGGCATATAGTACCAATCGTACTCTGTTATATATAAATTAAACGTTTCCATTGCATATTCATGAAATAAAGTGGAATTAATTTGTTTATAACTTGATAGAGCAACTAAAATTACTCCAATTCTTTTAATCAAGTCTTCGTTGACACCTGTAATATTATTTATTACTGCATTATTTAATTACTTTGCTACTTACTACTTACTCTTTATTATATAAGATAATGAAATACCTGTAATATTGGCTGCTGTCATATAATTTTCAAAAAATATTCTTGCTACATTTCCAGTGTTTGTTGTGCCAAAACATGGCTTCGGGGTATCTACAAGAATATGCATCTCCTCTTTTAGTTTTGCCTGAATCATTTTCTTCCTTTCTTTGTATTGCAATTTATCAGCTGCACTTCGTATTTGCCACTTCTTGATTTGAAACCGATATGAAATATGCAAAATGCATTCCATACATCGGATCCAGGCATGTAGAATTGATATGGCGTATTGGTAAAAGTCTATGTTTACTGTTAATGTTTTTAAAATATCTAATTTGTTCATAATTCGCGGAGTAGCTTTACAAATGGAACAGGATTGAGTTGACGACTCAGTAATGGCACTGAATGTTTTTCCATCTATCATGGTTAATTTAAAATGATATTTTATATTTATGTTTCGGTTATGAAATTTAGCAATAAATGGAGTTAGTTGCGAAATCTGTTCCTCTATTTTTTTGGTTTCATGAATAATTAAATCATTTGTTTCGTGTTGAAACAAAAGTTTAATGGGCCTGCAAAATCTTGTGGAGGAAGGACACGGATTCATCCACAAGACACTTGCATTTGACTTGAAAACTATGGGCACCATGCATACAGCAAACAAAAATTCGTCGCTACTATTGCTATCTGAAAATGATTGGTTATATCTGGAGTGTGAATATCCGCTGAACTTCCATCGCAGCCCCATTTAAATAAAAGTCTCAGTGTGGTATGATCTGCAAGATTTTGTATATTGACTTCGGCAGAAATGTCGCTCACTTTGATAGAAGTTGGATAACATTCCTTTTTTGCTTCCCGGATATGATTATATGACGGATAAATATCGGCATTTCGTTTTTTTGCGCCCATTCTCATGGAGTTGTAACTCTCTTCAGTATAATCACCATCCACGAATAAAGATAATGCTTCCTCTAAGGTATATTTAATTGGTTCTTCAATGCGTTTTCCGCTGACATTATTTACATACTCATCTGCTTTTTTGATTATTTTCGCAGTATTGCGTTTGCCACTAACATATAGAGCAGAACAAGCTGCATAAGTTAATTCTTCGGAAGAAAATTTTTCTATCAATGGCTGGACTCTTCTTCTTTTAGAACTTACAGATAGGATGTTAAAATCTGTACTGGTAGATCTCAGTGGAGTAATATCAGCTGAACTTGTGGATGGAATGCTTCTTAAAACTGTATTTGGATATATAAAATAATTCTGTAACCATACCTCATTTTGTTTCAGAAATCTTGCCTCCGTGTAATTTGCTTTTATCCACCTTTTTTTTTGCTGTGGCGCAAAATGCTCTTAATTTGTCCTTTAATTCCTTAGGATTTTCTTGAGAGAGATGACATTTCTCACGTATTACTTCCAATAAAAATAAATAATCACCCACATCTTTTCCTGCTCTTCTTAATGTAAAGAATAAATCTTTATTCTTGCGGAAGCTATCCATTCTTTTATTTTGAGATAATTTATCTAAACACCAGAAGAGAAAATGTGAAATGCAAAATTATTAAAGTTTAAATATCTTATATTTATTATAATTATAAATTATTAAAGTTTAAATATAAATGTGTAAATATCGTTGTACTTACCAAATATGAGATGAAGAATGAATATTAATAAATATAGCTGAACTGAACTGTTGTTTACGCACTCCGCGATATACTATGAGATATACTATGAAGTTGAAAGGTATGATCGTGTCGAATGATTGAGAAGATTGTTGAAAAAGTGTCGCGTAAGTAAACTTGTGTAGCTCTATGTGATGGGGGTGGTTGTCTGTGATTCGTGAAAAAAGTCGGAGGCGGAAGTATGGAAACTGAACTGATTGGATGAAAATTGGTGGTGTAGGGTATTATGTGACCGCCTAAAAGTGACTAATATGGACTAATCCTATATTAGTCCATAGTTTACATATACGAAGTTGCAAAAAAATAGATCAACATTTAGTAAAAAAATTTAAACAAAAATTATAAATTTTCAAAATATTATTTAAACAAATAAAGTTTATTAAAATTTTTGTCTCCAGAAAAATTCCCTATTGAAAGACCAACAATTGAAAAAGAAGAGCTTCCAATTATCTCCTTTAATTATGGAGATATTCCCAAAAATATGATTTCAGCCCTTAACTTTGAGGGCTGTTATCACCCCTTCAATGTGCACGATGGCCGATATACAAAAATACGTGTCAAATATTTTCTTGAGAACTGTCTTTCACATAAGTTTCATTAAAATCGGTGTGCCCCGGTTCGATATGTTCCCTTGTCAGCTCCTTTGAGGGTTCTTTGTGTGTTCTTTTAATAATTTTGCGATCATGGTTGCACTTGAAGCTTCACCAGATGTGACAAACCAATGTTGGCGCGGCGGACCATTCAGTTGTTCCGTTACGCCAAGACAGTAGGCAAGGTGACTACCGCGCCGCGCCAACATTGAATACCACTGGCAGCGGCGCGTGTTTTGCCGAACTATTTTTTTTATAAAAAGAAAACGAAAGCGATTTTGTAACTTCGCTTGATGCTTTCATAAGCAGAAATGTCTGCTCTATCACGTACGATGGTTAGATTTTCGCCTAGTGCTATAGTTTTTTAAATAAATTGAAATATATCAGCAAAAATTGGTGCGTTTTTGGTGTCTTTCTTACTTTGATCATTATTTAAACATATTTAAATGTTTACAATGTAATAACAATTTATATAGTTTTATTCGGGAAAGTTCACAGATTTTTCTCGTGTAAAAAGCCACTAGAATAGCTGCTATGGTAAAAGCACCAAAAATTTCCAGTTGAAAATTTGCAATTTTTTTTAACATTAATTTCCTCAAAAACTGTACGTCCTAGAGAAAAACAGATTTCAGATTCGTATTCAGCTCGCAAAAACCTATAAGAATTTCATAGTGGCGGTTACGAAATAAAAAAAAAGTCAAAATTTGTTGTACAGTGTAATTTTTTTTATCTTCCTTCAACATTTAATAACATACTTTTACAGTATTTTTTTCTTAGTCTTTGTACTGTCGACTGACTAACACTACAATTTTTCACCGTCTGACGTGTTGACAAGCCGTCATTCAAAAAAGAAATGACTTTTTTTTAAACAATTTGAAGCAATTTTCTTCATATTTGCTGTAATTCACTTGCGTACTTTTCTGTTCGTCTGATTGCTAGAAACTGAGTTCTGAGACGTAAACTAATATTTTGTAAACATATCAAACTAGATATAAACATTGTTGTATCGTGCTCTTCTCGATTATTCTTGAAGGCAGCACGACGCGATCACCGAATGTAGTGGGTGAACTCGTTTGAGTGTATAGAATAGGTTGATAGTGATTAACAAAAATGTATAAGTTGCTGATTGAATTTATTCAGCAATAGGTTGCAGTAGGTTTCTAAAGTATTTGGTTGAATGTTGATTTGTATCTAATATTTTTACATGTCGGTACGTATAAGGTAAACAATTTGTACCTTATGGAGTGGTGGTTCTACCAATCCGGTGTAAGTTGTAGGGGGAGGAAATAGACTAGATGAAGGAAATAGAAAATAGAGGGAGGAAGGTTGGACTAACGGTTTGGTTCTTCAGGTAGTTTGGAAAAAATTCTAATTTTTAGAATTTTTTTTTTTTTTTTGCATCTGCTGGCGCAATAACGGCATATCCTTGCCAATTGTTGGCTGATATGGTGCAACCATGTTAAAATTGTTATTAATTGTCGCGGCCCATCCAACCAAGGCAGTTCCATTGGCGTGGGTGTAGCAGAAACCGCGCGCATGATCAGTAGGCTCCCTCCGCAATCCAAAAGTGAAAGCGGCATAAGTTTGGGAACTCCCGAGAGCGGCGGAGCTATCAATCCTTCCCGCGAGTGGGGCGAGCCGTGTGGAATTCCATTCAGCGGCAGTAGCGCCCGCGGACTCAACAACAATCCAGCCTAATGCTGATGTGTTATGTCCATGCACGGGTATTCCGACGTGCATTTTATACATCGTGTCCATAGTCTTTAATGTACCGGACACTCGAGCAACAAGCTCTGGACACCATCGAAGGCGAGACTGCATGTCATCGCCGTTCGGAAAAACTACGTCCTGGATCTTTTGCAATCCCTCCGGCGTCAGTCTCTCCACATTAGACCGGTATCCAAGGAGGTTAGTAGTTGGAGTACTATTCTGTGGAGCCATTGCGGCGGGCAGTGGTTCCCAGGCGGCAAACGCATGATTCTGATTCTGCGTTACAGTAGCTTCAATCAGCCTGGAAGTAACCAGCGGCGACATATAACATTCATAAGAATTGTGGTTTTCCGTGCCGCATATGCCAAAGCCACCAGCAGGCTGTTCAGGCACATCCCCCGCTGCAGCGACGCGTGCGTTTGGAACAGCACACGTCGGAATGTTAGTTCTAACTAACAAGGGAAGGCACGGAAGTGTCCCCCTCCGATTTTGATGAAACTTCGTACGTTTGTTAAGCAGGCAAAAATAAGAGACACGTATTTTTTTATATCGGCTGAGACGCGGGTTTAAGGGGTGAAACGACCCCCTAAAGTTTCGACCCGCTTAGGCTATCTCGAAAACCATACGAGATACATTAAAACTTCTAATAGGAAAGTTGTATGGTTTTTTACGTATAATAACAGGATGTTAACAAATTTGGCAAAATGCAATTTGTTTATAACAAAAAAATTTGTCATAACCTTATTTTACAATTTATTCAAATTTGCATAATAACAAAAATTGAAGAGAATTTTATTACAAATCCATTGGTATATATATATACGATATTGCCTCCTACAGTTCCTTAAATGTTTATTATAAAGATTACGCTTGCGCGCTCGCTGACGCGCCGCACGATACTGAATCGGATCATGTCGGACGGTACTACACTATCAGTCAACGTTATTTATAAGCATAAATGATAACCAATTATATTTGAGTTATACATAGTTGTTAATTTTATTAAATTTGTATTGGGTATTACAAAACTCTTGTTGTTAGAGTTACATGTGTATTCCACATGTCAATTTTATGAGGTAACGAACAGTTTAAATAAGTGAGACAAGATGGTCGGGGCAATAATGGTATTCCTCAAAGAAATGTTTCAGACATAACGGTTTTTGATACAAAGCACATGTAATAATTGCTACATTACAACATACATATATGGCATAGTGGTTCATTATCTCATGTATAGCAAAATTTTACGGGTTTTTAAAAATGAGTTGGTTTTGAAGATATGTATCTGCTTTTATACCATGAATACTTAATGAAATTTTTAAATCGTGGTAAAGAAAACTGATTATGAACAAGTGATTATAGTTCTAAAATGCTGTCTCGTGTGTGGATATTAATGTCATATGTAGTGCAATAGAACAACTAATCCGAAAAGCGACGAACAAAATTTGCCCATACGCGAAATCCGTACACCGTAGTTGTAATTATATTTTTTTTCACAATTCCTCAGGCCACCCCACACAATGATGCTTACCATACTTTTGATCATAACCCCCTTTATTCCATCCCGATAGAAGTAAACCACCATTTTTTCGCGGTTTCCATCAAGCAATGACGCTTTTTTTGTAGAACATAAACAATGAATGTACGAACTAATATCTACAAATGAAGTTATGATTAAAAAATGTGTCATTGATCAAGCGTGGTTACTAATACACTTTTCGAGGCATAAACAGGATCATTTAGTCGTATACGAAATCTTCCCGATTTGCTTTGAGACCAGTGGTATAAAACAACCGACTATAACAGCGGAGCGCTGATCGTTGCTATCGAACGCTGAAACGGAGGTATACCGCGACCTTTTCTAGTTTATTTTAACGTCAAATTTTGAGGCTCCATTCTTCTGAAGAGCTCATTTTAAAGGAAAAGCTTTGAGGAATAAGAACATATTTTTTTTTAAATTAAGCCATTTACGCTCTTTATTGAAAAAAATGCAAAAAAAGAATTTGTTTAAAGTTTTCGATATTATAAAACAAATTGACGAACTAGACGAAAATATTTTAATATAGCCTAATCCTTTATAAATAAAACAAAAAAAAATGTAGCTAAATCGGACAAGTAGTTTCTGAGAAAAAAATTCGTAGTGCAGCCTGTTTTCGCCAAAATGGGCAAAAATTGCAAACTATGGAGGCTTGTTATTTCTTAACAAACTCGAAACCGGCAAAATGATAACTTAAACCCCCCTTAATTTCACATGGACTATAACATACTTCGATTAAAACAAAATCAAAGATGGCGAGGTCAAAAAGTGATTTATTTGCCGTCGAATGACCCGTATATAATAAAAATCTGAGGAACTGTAGGAGGCAATATCGTATATATATATACCAATGGATTTGTAATAAAATTCTCTTCAATTTTTGTTATTATGCAAATTTGAATAAATTGTAAAATAAGGTTATGAAAAATTTTTTTGTTATAAACAAATTGCATTTTGCCAAATTTGTTAACATCCTGTTATTATACGTAAAAAACCATACAACTTTCCTATTAGAAGTTTTAATGTATCTCGTATGGTTTTCGAGATAGCCTAAGCGGGTCGAAACTTTAGGGGGTCGTTTCACCCCTTAAACCCGCGTCTCAGCCGATATAAAAAAATACGTGTCTCTTATTTTTGCCTGCTTAACAAACGTACGAAGTTTCATCAAAATCGGAGGGGGACACTTCCGTGCCTTCCCTTGTAAGTCACCCTGAGGAGTAGTAGTGCTGGATATATTCTTCATGTATTCGGCTATTGGTGCCGGCATATTTTATCTCGGGAATTAAATTCAAGGGTGACTCTTCGTCCGCATACCTATCTTCAGCATTTATTGTTTTAACGTGATCAATGACGGTGGCAGTTAAGACGCTGGTCATCACGTGCTGATAGGCACAGAACGGCATCTCCCTTCTGATGCGGGGATTCTCAACCTCAAGATCGAGATACGTCCGCTCAAGAAGAAGAGGGAAAGTCGAGAAATCCATATTCTGGGCATAGATCCTGTTGATCGGGTGTGTGCCCATAATAGGCCCCTCCTGCCATAGCGGTTCATCAACTAGCTTTTCAGACTTAGCCTTGATGACTTTAGGGGTGACCTCCGCCTGGTCAGATATTTCCTTGGCTGGTAGGTCTTTTCTCGTTCCTGGGGTACTTGAGCCCCCGGCTTGCTTATTCTTCCAACCGCCAGAGCGCTTTTGCGTTCTGGGGTTAGGTGGACGAGCCGAAGCTCGAAATACTGGCTCGACATCGTCGGCCCAGTTCTCAGGAGCTGGCGCTTGCCGGTATTTTTGCACGTTGTATTCAAACATGCGGCGAGCGTTCCTGTTCATCCGCGGAGTTCCAGCGGGAATATTTTGCGGCATCTGCCTATTCGTATTCATTCTAATGGAAAATTAGAGAAATCAAATATCGCTAAAAACGACGATTAGTTTGGAAAAAATTCTAATTTTTAGGGACAAGTTTATAGCATGACGGTTAAATACGGTTAATATGATATGAAAAATATGGTGCCCTAAAACAGTGTTACGGATAGAAACAGCGTTGCGAGGAAAGATCAGAGCAACTAAAGAACATACAGACGATCGAGTATAATTAGAGGTGTTTTCGGGGGCGGCTGATCAAAAGCAGCAGGTATGGGAGCCATGCCTCGAAGCCCTACGTGCACAGGGAATCCTGTGGCCGTATTCGTCGAGCACCATGAGTGTTTCGGCATGAAGAACATCACCATAGCACCGGGGGTATAGAATCCGCCCGGGAGGGGTGATGCTTACCATAGCACCGAGAGCCACACTGCTCGGGAGAGGTAAGAACCCGGGCGGGGGCGAACTGGCCCGCCCCGCGACCGGTTGGCTGTTTGCGGGATCGCTAGCACCCGAGAACAAAGAAATGATCAGTTAAAGAAACGGACACGTGCACGAGGCACGTGGCACAGGCTCTGACTTTCCAAGTAAAGCGCAAATTAATAAGTATTTGATGCGGCCGCCTTATGTCGGCGAACCTGGTGCGCACTTCGGCGAATAAGAAGGACTTCTTCGGCGACGTCTCCTGACGGGTAATTTCTAGAAGCGCGTACAAAGGTGCGGACCGCGCCGTTTGATGGCGGATACCGGCAAGTGGCCGGCGAGCCGCCGGTGTCGGCACGCGGCTTAGCGGCGCGGCGGCTCGGCCGCAGAGGGCGAGCGGCGTAGTAGCGTTCGGCGGTCCGGCTGCACAGGGATGGCGGCGTGACAAGATCGGCGGAGGGCGCGCCAACGGTTCCTCGAGGAATCGGCGCGGTTGCTAGGAGACGTCGTAGGGGAATGTCCGATATAAAATGCAAGAGGGCCCCGAGGCCCTCACTTCTGTTTTTGATTTGCACAAGCATACAAGGTCTGTCCGGAAAGTAATGCAATTAGGTACGTAACAAAAAATGTATTTATGTTATTGATACAAACCTTTAAAATTCTTCAAAGTACTCCCCTTGGGCATCAACACACTTTTGCCAGCGACTTTTCCATGCATGGTACGCATCCTGGAAGGCGTTAATGGGGACCTTGTTTAGTGCCTTCGTCACGGCGGTTTGAATGGCTTCTATGGTTCCAAAATGTGTGCCTTTGAGGGCAGACTTGATCCTCGGGAACAGGAAGAAATCTGCTGGAGCCATGTCAGGACTATAAGGTAGCTGTGGTAACGTTACCAAGCTGTGATTGGCTAAGAATTCTCGGACGCACAGAGCGGTATGGCTGGGAGCGTTGTCGTGGTGCAGCTGCCACGTAGCGACGATCTCTTTTCGGGTACGGATCACCCTTTTTCTCAGCCTGTCGAGCACTTCTACGTAGTACGCGGAATTTACTGTCTGCCCTTGAGGTACGAATTCCTTATGGACCAAACCCTTTGCGTCAAAAAAAACAATAACCATGGTTTTCACTTTTGACTTGCTCATTCTCGCCTTCTTGGGCCGTGGGGACGTCGGTGTGTGCCATTCGGAACTTTGGCGCTTCGTTTCCGGATCGTACTCGAATGCCCATGTTTCGTCACCAGTGATCACTTTGTTCAAAAAATCAGGTTCGTCCTGCACACGTTGCAAAAGTTCACGTGCGATCGTCACTCGATTCATTTTGTGGTCGTCAGTTAACACTTTGGGGACCAACTTGGCACACACTTTCCGCATTTGCAAATTGCTTGTGACGATGTTGTGTACAATGGTTTTTGACATGTTGAGGGTATCTGCTATCATACGAACACTCATTCGTCGATCACTATTAAGAACTTTCTGGACACGGGAAACATTCTCGTCAATACTGCTGCTTGTCGGCCGTCCAGAGCGGAAGTCATCCTCAACGTTTTCCCGACCGTTCTTAAACAATTTTAGCCATCTGGAAACTTGACAATAGGAAAGAGCAGAGTCCCCGTATGCCTCCCTAATCATTTCGTTGGTTTCAGCGAGGCTTTTATTCAGTTTAGCGCAGAATTTAATCGCATATCGTTGTTCGATATTTTTCTCCATTACGCGTCGTGACACAGGCACTAATGATAGGTTCACGTTTACAACGATTCTAACGATTTCGGAACGCGGATCAGGTTGAGATTGAAAACAAATGAAGATAAGAGTCCCCTCTACATATCCCAATAAGTCCGAACACGTTCGGACAACGAAAAATGGCGGAAATAAACAAATTGCATTACTTTCCGGACAGACCCTGTATTTCGGTTGTTGGTAATCTCGAATATCTCGAATAACTTAGCGAATAAACTGTGCAGTAATTATAAAATTCAGTCTAATAAATCACACCCCACCGAGCTCGACTCTCGAACTATTCGGGAAGTCGACACGATACAAACAGTTTGGGTTTTTCCCGTCATCATGTGTTCATAAACGGTTGGGTCCTAAATGGTCACAATACTACGACGCTACAAATATACTGCTGAAACATTCCACATAAACATTGGTTTTACGGACCGGTGCAAAACCGAGTCAATCCACTTTTTTTGCCAGTGCTAAACGAGGACACATTAATTGTTGAAAAAATTTCTGATGTTACTTCTAACTGTAATAAAACTTTCTGTAATGTTCATTTTTTAAATTTCTTCTACATTCTTAGCAATAAATAAAGATTTATACAAAATTAGTGGTTATTGGTTCAGTTATGCTCCTTACTGTGTATACACTATTTTCTGAAAACCCTGTATTTCAAAAAGGGAAAGAAGTTGTTACTGTAGTAGAATACTGTTTCGCGCTCCCACATCCTTATCTTGGCTTGACATACATTGTTAGAGTTGCTCCCCTAACACGGAAACATATCGAAATGTTTGTCTCCGATTTTAATGAATCTATAGGATGTTGTATACGTGAAGAAGTAGAGAAAACTCTCAATTTCACCACTGACTCTTCCGGGCTTTATTTTTGCGTGACATCGGTCTTTGACCGTTCGTAGATGCTAACTAAGGAACTGTTTATACTTTTATACTATGCCAGTAAGCCGTGCTAGTAGCATGGGTCAGTAGTTAGTTGAATTTTTGCGTTTCTTACTTTACCTGGATCTCCATAGTTATGTTAAAAGAGGTCGGGTTAAATGACGACGCAATGCTTGGTGGAAGGAAGGCAAGAAAGGAAAAACCATTTTCCTTTCTCAACTGTGGCGGTTTCACTCCTACGCTCTTCACCACTAAACAGTGCATAAGACCGAGACTGACTTTCTCGCTAGTATTCAACGAACCTTCCGATTCCTACAAACAGTTCCTGTTCATCCCTTCCATACATTCCCGCGTCTAAGGCAAGGCCAAAGAGTAGGGATGTAACAAGAGGCGACACTAGACAAGGTAACCCACCTCCTTGAGAGAGACAGAGGACACAACCAATTTAAATGACCAAGTCAAATTGAATCGGGAGTGCGCATGTGCATAGTGTAGAAGTATGGCGGTCGAAAAAGAGTAGTTTAAACCTGCACATTCACCAGTAATTTATTTGTAAAAAATATTTTGTCATATTTCTGTAACACGTTCATTTGTAATTTCTTATCATATGTAGTTTTTCATTTTCTGATAAGTTATTTGTAATAATCATGTCCGTAATACATATTCTTCAAATATATTTTGTAGAGCAATCATTTTCGTATATTCTTTTCTTTTTCAACTTTTCAACGTCGTAAAATGCATGCAAATACCTCAAAAGACAAGTTTAGTAATATACAGAAAATTTCTGCAAATATATTGTTGGGAAACCGGGTTCAAATTAAGCTGGATTTAACTACTAAACGGTTAATTTATTTATCTCAACTTAATCCTAATCTCAGTTTCTAAACTTAATATAAAAATAATCAACTGTGACCAACACGTTAGAGTACTAGTTGAATTCTGAAGAACTGATGAAGAAGAACCCACGAGCTGGGTTTTTGCAGGAAAGCTATTGGTTAATGAAAGATAGAGGGTGGAGGAAAAGAAACAGGGATTGGGTAGAGAAATGAAGAAAAGTGGATTTCTGGAAGTGGAAATTTATAGGTACTTGAATGGTCTAGGACTGGTGACAGGAAAGGGCCTAAGGTTAAGGACAGGGACAAGGAATTGGCATGTTTAAGGAAATAGGATAGTGAACATATGGTTGGGACCTCCAACAATATTCTAAATTGTTAGAGGTTGACATGAAAGTAGATATACTTGATTTAAATTTCCCGCCCGACAGAGAGTGTCGCCTCTGGTCTACTCTGTGGCAAGGCCCTGCTAGGATGCCTTACTAACGAGTCCACTAGCAGGTTGCGGACCTAGTACAGGCAAAGTAGAAACGTAAAAATTCGACTACCTACTGGCCCACTAGCTACTAGCACGGCTTGCTGGCATAGTGTACACGGTTCCTAACTCTCACAAATTTAAAAATCTCTCACCCTCACGCGCCTTGACGCATTTTATCTCGTAATCATTCTTTCTTCTTCCAAACTGAATCGCTTTCATTCTAAACTAATCATTCAACGATACACGCGTATTTATCAGGCATTCCTCGAACTCGATTACTCAACGCAACACTCGAACCGATCGTTCAAACATCTTCTCGCAAACACTACGCAGCATTCACTCGAACGCGTTCACGCAATCCACTTATTTATCCTTTTCATTTTCATCCGCATTCTTAAACTTAGCCTAAACATAAGCGTGGCAGAGACGTGGCAGCCGTTTATCGACGCCACAGATACTTGTATCCTTCTATACGTATAGGCGAACACAAGCAGACATGTATTTTTGTACATCTGCTCGATTGCATGTTTAAGGAGTAATATCTGATACATGAAGGAAAATACTTGTTTAGAAAATTAAATGCGGAAGGCTTTCTAAAACTTTGGAAAGTGGAAATGAAAATTATATGAATTTTTGGTTTAACGTACAGGTACGAAAAGCATGTGGTACAAATGTTTGGAGGATTGACCTTCAAAGACCCTAATCTTGATATATGCTCCTAAAAACATGTGAGCAATCTTTAGGTGGTTTTAGTCGTTGCTTGTTTGTTAAAAAGTTATTTAAAAAATGAACTTATGATATAATGCAATTTTGGCATGAATATGCGATATTTGTTAAAAGAATGCTGTTTTTACTTAAGGGGTAAAACTACTCTAGAGCTAGAAAAAAAGACCTAAATTTGACAATTTATTTTGGAAGTACCACAAGCGGAAAAGAATTTCTTTTCAGAGGGTTTATTTAACACATATTGAAGTACGAAAAATAATTTTTTATGTGTCATTTTCGTACAAAATGGAGGCGACAGAGCCCATCGGTGGAAACAGCTTTTGTAGAAACACCGCCACGGGAGACTTGGAATAAAAAATCAAAAAAATTTATAAACTACAGTGGCGGCCATATACTTACGTACACTTCATATTTTAACTTTAAAACCTGACATATTTCTACAGAGCTCAGATAATGGTATGAACAATTTATTTCTAAGAGTCTTGAACCCTGATGTACATATCTACAATAGAACTTTGGCTTATTTCAAGAAAATAAGTACTTTGTAAATGTTTTGTGTTGATCTGTCGGTTTTGTAACGGACAACTACTTACGTACGCTTTTGTTTCGGACACCTACGCCAAATGTAAACAATATTTACCAGTATCTGCTGGGTAGTGTTTACAGTTAGACGTATTAGAATAGTGCTGCGATGAGTAAAGGAAGAAATATCACGCCAGAACAACGGCGACTAGTGGAAGGATGGAATGTCCTACCGAAGGATTTCCGCAAAATTAGAGATATCCGTTATGGCTTGCCATCAAGCTATACAACATATTACCCTTCATGGAACACCAGACAACGTTCCTCGTAAAGCAAGACCTCGAAAAACTGATCAAAGAACTAATCGCAAGATTCACCGATTATCTGAAGCGGACAGATTCAAAACTGCAGTTGCCATCCACAATGAAATAGCACCAGATCTTCATAAAAAAATAAGTGTTAGAACTGTCCAGCGAAGACTTAATGAGTTTCAATTATACGGACGCGTTGCTAGAAAGAAACCGTTCATTTCAGAAAAAAATCGTCGGGCTAGGATTGCTTTTGCGAAAGAACATTTAAACTGGACACCCCAGCAGTGGTCTAGAGTAATTTTTACTGACGAATCGAAATTTAATCGATTTGGATCTGATGGCAAAGTATTCGTGAGACGTCGCAAAGGAGAAGAATTTCACAAAAATTGTATTAAACCGACTGTAAAAGGTGGTGGTGGGTCGGTACGCGTCTGGGGGGCTATGACAGAGGTACTGGTCCTATTCATCGGATAACTGGAATCATGGACAGATACGCATATTTGGATATTGTCAGAAACGTATTGCTACCATTCGCCGAAGAATACATGCCAGAGGAATGGATCTACCAAGCGGATAATGATCCAAAACACTCCGCAAAAGTCGTCAAGACATTTTTGAGTGACAATAATATTCGCGTAATGAAGTGGCCAACACAATCTCCGGATCTGAATCCAATCGAGATGCTGTGGATTGATGTCGACAAACATATACAAAAGCAAAAGCCGAAAAATATTGATGAATTGTACACTATTGTACAGGAAGCATGGAATTCGATACCTGCTAGCAGATGTGTTCGACTTATTGAATCCATGCCGCGAAGGTGTGCTGCAGTTATCAAAAAGAAGGGTCTGCAGACGAAATATTAATGTATTATAATTACGAGTGAAAGAAACATGTAAAAGTATAGGTGTTTCGATGTGTACTTAAGTATGTGTCCGCAGAAAACTTGACACTTCGTTACAAAAATATGAAAAACCTTTTAATTGTAGTAAATTAAGGAAAGCTATTTTGATATCTTATTATGTATATTGTAAACTTATAAAAAATATAATTGATTTTCGTATACTAGTGTAACGTATAAATGTAGAGGAAATAATATTTAATTCTATTAACTGTACGTAACTATATGGCCGCCACTGTATATACAATTGGCTTTGGGAGTACGTAGGGGTTTTTTTGTTTAATCAATTTTTGTGGAATTTATGTATGTTTTAAGAAATGAATCGACTTTTTGCATGAAACATGTGGATTGAATTGTTTATAAAAAAAAAGTTTACATTCAATCAAAAAACGGCTACGTACTACCATAGAGGATATTGTTGTGAAGCTACTGTAAAAATTTCAATTCGATCCATGCAATAGTCATCGAGAAATCCGTACTCCCAGTATGACAAAAGTGGTTTCGAGAAAAACGCGTTTAAAGTTTTATGAACATTTTAATTCTTGAATTTCTTGTTTACCTCTAATCTGAGATTCTTGCACCATACATTTGGCCATCCAGGTCGATGTTCGCCTCCTCCTCTACAACCGTTTGTTTTGTAGGAAACAGGTGTACTTATTATTTTAAATGGTAAAAGTAATACAAAAGCCATGAAGCGCAGCACGGCGCGTTTAAAATTTGTTTTCCACTATAAATCAAATGTCATTCTGTTTCTATGACCCTAAAGTATTGTTTTAGCCAAACAAAAAAAAAATTAATTTTTTGAAAATCCTATAGTGGTTTTACCCCTTAATGCGCGGGCTATTGTACATACCGGTGTCAACCCACGAGTTGGCATGTGGAGAGGGTGACATAAAGTAAAAGAAGCTACACCTACCCCCACCGTGAACAATTCCAGCATTATATTTCAGCAGATAAGAATAATAATGATAATAACAACTGGATCGTGCAATTCACACTATTTCACTCACTCTAGAGACGTTTATCGACTGTCATTGTTTTTGGACTAATTGGTTTGCGTGACCACTCGAGACAATTGTTGAACACCGAAAATACGTACGAGTCTAGACGTCCATTTCTCTATTCTGATCAATTGAAGCTGTAGCTGTTCTAAATATCTGGGTCAGCCTCTTCACGCGCCAACTCGTGGGTTGACATCGGTATCAATCTGTTTGTAACAATTTCTAAAGGAATACTTCTGTGAAATTTATGTTTCTACATTTGTGAATAATACTTGCAAAGTTAATACATATTATGTTCTCTGTTATGGTAATTGCACTAATCATAAATTTTACTAATCACAATGCAACACTTAGAATATATTTAATAAAAAACCACAAATATTTTTAAAGTATGTTTTTACAAAATGTGTCGGACGGCGACTTAGATTGATAATTAGATGTAGTTTGCGTGCTAGTATATTTTAATCTGTTTTTTCTCGCACATATTTCTTCCGAAGTAAACTTTATTTTGTAGTGGGGCTTTTTGTAACGACGCTTTAAATTTTTGGAAGATGGAATCTACTCCGTGGGGACTACCGTTAGATCAAGGTAGGGTCTCTGGACCTTCAACTGGTCTAGGGCGGTAATAATTGCAAAAATTTGGATTTTCCCAAATGTACGAGACGGTGATCTTTCTTATGGCACTTTCATATAGCGGGTAATAACGGTGTTCATTTCGACTATTGACTTAGATTTTTGCTTTACTGCCTTGGGACATGTTTTCTTGAAATACGTTTTTAAATTGCCTTAACTGAACCTTACTAATACTGCCCTAATAGCAAATGTTTTTCTAAATCTTTAAGGGTCGCTAAGCGAATTGTGAATTTTTAGTTTGTTTTCTTTTGTTACACAGTAACACGCCGCCCGCCTTGAACGAGTGCGTTCAATTAAATTTGATCAAAATAGAATTCTATAAATTCGATACAAATTTGAACTATTCATAAGATATATTTACTTGAATAACAAATTGACCTAAGACAAAACGTTAAGAAGATTGATTGGAGTTCTACAACTATTGAATGAACTTTATATACACTGCTCAAAAGAAATATGGCATAGAAAAATTTTCGACAGAAATTGGTCAAATTTGACTGAC
Source organism: Megachile ligniseca (assembly GCA_945859555.1). NCBI lineage: Eukaryota > Metazoa > Arthropoda > Insecta > Hymenoptera > Megachilidae > Megachile > Megachile ligniseca. Next base: position 8,731,678 of record OX243792.1, read on the forward strand.
GGTAACTCTGTGAAAAATCATCGTAAAATTATGTTCTTTTTTTTTTTAAATTAAAGCTTGAAATCTCTACTTTAAGATACTGTAGTTCGATTTTAAGTTTGATGCATCCCTACCACTATAACATTATAAATGTGAGGGCATGTTTACTATATTGAAAATTACAAAGTTTGACGAAATGCATGGATTTGCTACATTTTGTTTCGGAGATTGTCATTCCAGACTTCAATTAAGCCTTGTGACAAGTTTTGGAGATCGGTAGGTTCTCTTCCTAAATTTCTCAATCTACGACCCATTATGTCCCATACATATTCTATTGGGTTCAAATCAAAACACGAGTAATCGACTGCAAGCAGTAAGAAATTGAGAAATGTACGTCGAACTTTCTGCTTTACAAATTCCGAAGGTATTGTAGCTGTTATGTCTTAAAATGCATATTTCAACAAGAGGATTAGACCTCAGTCAAGTTTCTGGCAACACAATAGTTTAACGTATTTTCCATTCCTTTAGAAACATTTGCCATTTACAATCCATAGTTCTTTAGTCGTAGCAGAAATAGGACCCAAGGAGTCATTACATTCTAGCCAGTTTTTTCCCTTGATTTATTGTAACTCACATCTGGTATCAGAACCCTTAGCCTTAGCCGTAGAGTCTTTTGTTTGCAGTCTCCATTCATGTCGAGGTACTCCTTAGGTTTATTACTCGCTACGGTCATTTTGGGAAAAACCCAAAACACTTCATACGTCATTCACTTTACCATTTCCACTAAAATTTCGCTAGCCAATAGAAAATTAGTAAACTGTTTTCCCTCACCTATAGCCAAAAATTGTACGCCCACTCCGAGCTTTCGTAAAATGTATCATGCCTTCGAAGAGACACTCTCGAATCAAAAATCAAATAGTAAGCATCAAAATAAAGTCTAGTTCATCCGAAGTCACATACAATTTCCTAGATACAGTCCACTTAGTCACTTAGTCTACGCGTTGTTCAATCGTCGCTAATATTGCTGACGCTGCATCGCACATACAGTAGCTTTAACACCAAACGCTAACTCATGTGGAGTAAAACCCGTTGCCTCATGAACAGATGTATTATACGAAAATATACCAAAGCGAATCCAATCATCCCAGTCAGTTTTAGTACAATAATGTTTTAAATATTCAATAAAAACACGGTGTGCTCGTTCTAACGATCCCAAAGATTGAGGATGAAATGCGGTTGAGATGATCCTGTGTATCTTAAATATCTTGCAAAAATTTTTCATGACGCTACAAACAAAATTACTTCCTTGATCCGTTTGATTGTTCGTGGACATCCAAAACGACTTATAAATTGCTCTGAAAGAGCTAAAACTATTGTTACTGAATCTATACTTGAAAGAGGAATAGCATCAGAATATTTTGTTAGATTATCCTGAAGCGTTAATAAATATCGATTTCCTTTTCCTGTTAAAGGTAAAGGTCCAACTATATCCATTTTTTCAAAAGCCGATTTTGGGGTATTAGTTATACGTATTGGTTGTTTTGTTTTTGCTGATAAAATTTTATTCTTCTGACAACTTGGACAAGTATAAACAAAAGTTCCTATTTCCTTCTTCATCAATGGCAAATAAAAAACTTCTCTGATCCCTCTAAAAAGCTTATTTGCACCTAAATGTCCATCTACAATTGATTCATGAAATTCTTTAATAATAAGGGATCTTTGAATTAAAGATGGAATTTCAACTTCTCCTGTGTAAACAGTTATAGTATATTTAGAATCATTAAGTTTTTCTTTTAAAAGACTTTCAATAGAATTCCAATTAATTGGCTCGATGTTATTATCTTTTCTAGAAATACTAATACTTCTCACATTTAATTAATCCATAAGATGTCTAAGTGAAACTACCGAAACTTCAAGATTAACCAAATTTGCTGATTCAGCTAAACAAGTTTTTACAAAAACATGAAAGGTAAGATATTTTGAATTAGGGAAAACCATTGTTTCTCCTATATTAACATTATATCTTTTAATTTGCTCAAGAGAAAATTTATTATAAGTCAATAAGGTTTTTGATGTCTGTAATATTACCTGATAATCAAGAGAAAATAAATTAATCAAATTATCCTGACACATAAAAAATTGATCCTTTGAGTCTAAAAAGATAGGTTCAAATGTTTGAGAGAAAGAAGAATTATTTTGAGAAATAGCATCTGCAATCATTACTCTTGGATTTTTGTTGGGAAACCGGGTTCAAATTAAGCTGGATTTAACTACTAAACAGTTAATTTATTTGTCTCAACTTAATCCTAATCTCAGTTTCTAAACTTAATATAAAAATAATCAACTGTGACCAACACGTTAGAGTACAAGCTGAATTCTGAAGAACTAGATGAAAAAGAACCCACGAGCTGGGTTTTTGCAGGAAAGCTATTGGTTAATGAAAGATAGAGGGTGGAGGAAAAGAAACAGGGATTGGGTAGAGAAATGAAGAAAAGTGGATTTCTGGAAGTGGAAATTTATAGGTACTTGAATGGTCTAGGACTGGTGACAGGAAAGGGCCTAAGGTTAAGGACAGGGACAAGGAATTGGCATGTTTAAGGAAATAGGATAGTGAACATATGGTTGGGACCTCCAACATTTTTATCAATTACATCCTTTGAAGAAATTATTACTTCTGAATTTTTATCAATTAAATTCTTTGAAGGAATTTGAATCATGGTATGTGTACTTACATCCGTTTCATAAAAAAAACTCTGACATTCGCGCCCCACTACCGAGGAAAAACTGCTCAACAATTCCGCCGAGATGACTAGTTCCTTGGCAGAACAAATGAATGTCTGCCCCTTGACCAAGGAAGAACTACTCCACCTTTCCTCCGGGATAATTCCTTCCCCCATCACTAGTGGGACAACTGAATGTTCACCACTCCTTTCCCTGAGTAAGAACTCATAATATGTAGCGTTTTCTATATCTTATCAATTGTTATTCTACTAGCGTATTACACTGTAATTTAATACAGCGGTTAACTTAATTAACTATTTATAATGATTATTTTTGTAATATGATACATTTAGTTGATCTTATGCTGCAACACTTATGATACCACCAGCGCATTGCATGTCTGTGTATCTATTGGTAGTGGTGCAAGCTTATTTACACAACGCTTGTACACTCCACACGGTGTCTTTACAGTTGCTACACACACTACACTATCTTGTCCTGGATGAACCGCGATGATGCGACCAATGCTTCAATGCATCGGCTGAAGATTGTCCTCTTTTATAGTTACCAGCTTCCCAACTGCGATTTCAGTACCATTCCCTTGATACCATTTGCTTCGAGTATGTAATTGATTTAAATACTCTTTATGTCATCGTTGCCAGAAGTGCTGTTTCAGTTTACATATGTGCTGCCACATTGACAGTCTATTTGTAGTTATATTTCGAAGATCGGTTTCCGGTATGTTTGTAAGAAATCTTCCAATTAAGAAATGTGCTGGGGTCAAGGCTGTGAGGTTATTAGGATCGCAGGAGATTGGGGTTACAGGTCTCGAGTTTAAAATTGATTCTATCTCAATAACAGATGTGTTAAATTGTTCATATGTGAACATCGTGTCACCAACAGTGCGGTGTAAGTGCTCTTTAAAAGACTTGAATGAAGTGCCAATTGATTTGATCATTTAATGGACTATTCGTTAATATTGATTGATTTTCTTCCGATAAAAAGAATGCTCGAATCTGTAGAATTTCATTTCTAACTGCTAAGTTACTTAAGCTACTTAATTTTTATTACAAAATGTATGTATTTGTAATTGATGAAAAATACTGACGTTGAACACGAAACAGACTTATATTACTTTTAATCGACCCTATATGGACGTTGATTGTTCACCGTACTGTAAAAATTTATATTTGTTACTTAAAGAAACACAATTATTACAAAATTTATTTTTTTGTTAACTGATGATATATACTTACGTTGTTAACGAAACAAAGTTCTACTACTTTTAATCGACCCTGTATGGACGTGATTTGTTCACAGTTCTGTAAAAATTTATGTTTGTTATTGAAAGAAACACAATTATTACAAATGCATTTGTTTTTAAGCGATGAAATATACTTATGTTGATAACGAAACAGAGTTCTATTACTTCTAATAGACCCTATATGGACGTTAATTGTTCACGGTCCTGTTTAAATTTATATTTGTTACTTATATAAACACAATTATAACAAAATGTATATATTTGTAATTGATCAAATGTACTTACGTTGGTAACGAAACTAAGTTCTATTTCCGAAAATCGATCCTTTACGATCACAATTATTACAAAATTTTTTTAGTTTTAATTGATAAAATATACTTACGTTGATAAAGAAATTAAGTTATATTTCTTCAGTTAACCCTCTTTGGTTATTTATTTTTCACGGTTCTTTAAAATTTATATTTGTTAGCTTGCAATGTGTAGTTATTGATTTTATTAATAAATTGATATTTTTACTTACGTTGAAAACGAAACTAACAAGGGAACATATCCAACCGGGACACATCGATTTAATGAATTTGTTGTTTTTAGCAATATTTATTAAATATATAATTTAAAATCACCTCCTCTGAAGAGGGGCAATCAGCATTTTTATTAAAAATATCATAATTTTCACAATCTTTTACAATATTCTGGACATTATACATATATGTCCGAAGTCCTTCAATTGTTGTTTGAAACATTTTTCTGTACAACATATTTTTTCGGAGATATTGTTTCGAAACACCTTTCTGAATCACCCTGTAATCTGAAATTGGTACAGAAGGTTGTATTAGCGGTAGCTCTACATCTTTTGTTGTAAATATTTTTCTCTAAGGCCTATAGTTTCGGTGATTATACCGGTGGACCACTTTTCGTGAATGACCCTGTATAACCTGAAGTTGAAGCCCGAGTTTCCGGACAAAGGGGATTTTGTTTTATTTTTTCCGCACTTTTTAATGCCGCCAAAAAAATTGTTATGCGTTTTGTAATTTTTTTTAGTTTTTATAAAAATTTCCCCTTCTTCCAAAATTTTCAAAAATTTTTTTTAGGAAATTAATTTACCCTTTGAGCCCTTTACAACGACGCTATGCACGTGCTCGTTAACCCAAAGGCAACGCGGCAATAATGGTGTAAACATTGAAAATGCTATAGCTGTTTCAAAAATGGTGTTCGGTAAATAACGCGAACAGGGTCTTAAATGGTGTCGCCGCGGCGACCCTATGATGTAAAAAAAAATTTGGGTCCCATTATGATTTTTTTCCAAAAAATTTTTGAAAGATACCTCGCACGGGGGTGTAGGACCCTTCACTTTATTATATATTTTCCTATTCTTAATAGCTCTATGACAAAATGCTACAAATCGATTTAATTTGTCCATAGACGAGAATCGTTCGAACGTATCATTTGTTTCCAACTGATCGTTTTGGGTTTCCTTGAGCGTTTTTTTGTCGTGACATACTCGACCTGAATCTTTGATAACCATAAGGGCTGTTGTTAGTCGTTGCTCCGGAATTGTTATGAGTGATAAATCTTTAACTTTCCATTTACTTTCATCTTGTGAAAGCCACGCAGGTTCGTGCAACCAATTAATATTGTGTAAAAACTCGGAAGGAGTTTGTTAGAATTATGCAGTGTTTGAAGACGACTGATAATTAATATATGGATGTTAAGCCAAATACAATTTCACAATTTATTAAAATAATATATATGCAATACAATAAACTGATGATAACTCGATGGCAACTAAAAGAACAGAAATTCAGGACGATGTTCACGTTTTATATAAACCAGCGACGAGAAGTCTTTTGTCAATCGATTACGAATGAATCGAATAATGATTAACGTTCGATAATTTGTTATATTCTCAACAGAGTTTGACCACCAACAAGAAAATTTATTAAAGAACGTCCGTTTCTAAATAGGTCTAAATGTATCTTTAATCGTGAAACGAAATTATGGAAACTCAAAAATTGAGACGTTTTCAACAACTGCTTGATGTAGAACAAGCATCACAAAATCATATCAGTTGTACAGAAAAGATGCTAAATACTATGATTTATGCAATGATGTGTTAACGAAATTGCAAAATATAGCAAAAACATGAATTGCTGTATGTTTGGAAATAAAGATGAAGATAGAAAAAGCGAAAGGAATGAAAAGGAGAAAGTAATAAGAACAAAACTGCTTATTTTATTAGACGCATTATTTATGAACTGAATAAAAACGATAAGAAAAATATAATTGCAGTGCAATCATAAGATAAAAAAGATATCTGTGAAAGAAAATGTAATATTTGAAGTAGATATATAAGGTATTCTTCACAAGAAAGCCAACAGTCGCCTCTAAAGTTGGTCCGGAAAAAATACTGATAGCAACAGCAAAAGCTAAAACAGTAATAAACTGAAATTATTTAATGTAGGCTGGAAATGTAAACTTGTACAAAATTGTGACAATTCAACGACCGATGTTAATTGACGCAATAAAGTAAATTAAGTTCATAACTGAATAACCCGAGGAAAAGAGATCATGGGCCATTTTAGCCGAAGTTGAATAGTTAATGGAACGTATTAAAATTTAAGAGAAGCTTCAAGCTCTAGTAGGTTAATAGGAAAAAACTGAAAAAAGTGCTGAAAAGTGGATGGGACGAAAAATTCTGAGTTCGAGGAGGAACGATTAATGTCATGACTTTCTAGCAGAAGAGAGATCAAAATTTAACTAGACAATTAGGCCAGATACAGTATATTAACTGTAAAAAATCACATATTAATGGACAAAGTACTCTAGTAGTAATGTTTAAACGTAGTTATTTGATTTAATGATGACTTCCATAATTATTTACTTCAGTGAATCCTCAATGATTTTGATGGCCTTGAAATATGTTGTCAAGGTCGCCATTCTGAACAATTTTCCTACATATTACCACCGCTCGGCCTTTGTTGTCGAAATAGTCGCAAAAATTTAGTTACGTTTAAAGTTGCAATTATACCTTATGCATAACCTAACTTAATATAACCTAATAAAGCTATCCACGTAGTGATTACGTTAGGTTCTATTAAATTAATATCCTTGCTTGCATGAAATCTTGCTTGTTCAAAATTAAAATGGTGTAAATACTATGATTAAAATTTTACAGTACATTATGTTTGTAAATAGTTATAGCTAAAGTACCTCACGTGCCTGTTAGGCATTTATAGTTGTATTTTGGTTATTTTCCTAGCTTTAGTGATTATTGTGTGTCAAAAGTACATAAAGTGAAGTTACATGAATTTCTGGACGTATGTAATGATCATAACAAATTAATCAGTTTCTTAATTACACGAAAAGCAATCCATGGTATTATAAATTGCATTAAGTACGAGAATGAAATGAAATTTAACGGAAAAAAACTTAATATTTCCATGTTATTCAACATCTTATATTAAAAGTCCGAATAAAGACCGTCAGTGTAATTTAAAGATTAGTGTATACAACAATTCTCAGTTTGAACAATCGAATCTTTGAAATTTTATTGAATATCGCTTAATACTCAGATCGCCACAAGTTTTTCTAGAAATTATACTTAAATTATTGGCTAGGAAAGCTTTTATCAAAATTTATGCGTTTTAAAAAAACTTCGCTGCAAGTTAGAGATGAAAATGAATAGTTGAAATTGACGAGGCAAATGTTGGAAAACGTAAATATAATAAAGGACTTCTTCTTATTGTTAGTTGTTGAGGCTTTAGAATATAATACTGTAGTGAGGGATTATAGCCTTCATAGCAGCAATAACACCCAAGAAACCGTTACATTCTATCGAGTATATTTATTTTATTACTACTCACATCTGGTTGTTAGAACCCTTGATCTTAGCAGTAGAGTTCTTTATGTGCAATTTTTTTATTCATATTGAGGTATTGCTTGGTTTTCTTACTTGCTACATCGCCAAGGTGTTACAGACGGATTTTAATGAAATTTGTATATGTAGTAGCTCTTCAAAAATTATTTGACACGTATTTTTTTATATCTGCGGACATTTATGTTGAGAGGGTGAAAATAGCCCTCAAAGTTGAAGATTGAAAACACATTATCTTGAATATTTTGGAAACTAGAGGATGTAGGAGGGTGCTTTTTTTAAATTGTGTATTTTTTAGTAAAGAATTTTGTCGATTATGAAAATTTAGAGAGAAATTATTTATTTAAATAATATATTAAACAATTTATTCTAAATGCAGTTCGGTTTTTATGCAGATTTGTATACGTGTAATATGGTTCAAAATAGGTGATACGAGTTTTCGGAATTTTTTGTTTATTGAAATTTAGCAATGATTATTATACAGGGTTTTCGGCTACTAGTGGGCAATATTTCAAGGGGTGGTAGCCGGGGTGATTCAGAACAACTTTTTCCTTGACCAAAATGTTGGTTAAAGCTTAGTTTTTGAATTATTAAGGAAACACTGATTAATCAGAGCGCGAGAAGAACACTCGCTCAGACGCGAGAGCGACAGCTTCGAATATGACGGTCGATCTTGACCGTGAACAAGCGTATCGATACCGCGTCGGTATAATAGGAAGCTGTTAAATGAAAGTTACATCGATTAACGAATAAAAAAAAAATGGATTATTGTTGAATTATCATTCATTAATGGATAAGAAAAAAAGAAATTAGTCCTTACTCACGTCATCAGAATAAATCGAATTTATTCGATACATTTATTCGTTATGTCAAAGAATTTTCCTTAATAATTCAAAAACTAAGCTTTAACCAACATTTTGGTAAAGGAAAAGGTTATTCAGAATCACCCCAGCTACCACCCCGTAAAATAATGCCCACCAGTAGCCGAACACCCTGTATAATGCTTTTCGGAGTTGACAGACCGTGTTTCCTTGTCTGTATTCTTCCAACATTATTTGCGCCTTCCGACACGTGGAGTTCTTCACCTCTCGACGGGCGATCTCTTCCAGCGCTTTGCTCAGTAGTTCCGAAATCTCCATATTTCCTCTTCTGCGACTCCGTTCAGGTACGCTGTTGTAATGTCTAATTTGGTGACCTCCATGTCTAACACAACGACTAGAGCCATCAGAATGTGTATCGTGTTTAGGCGTGCCACCGAAGCAGAGGTGTCGTGGAAATCCAAACCAGGTCGTTGCGTAAGACCCTTTGCGACTACCCGAGCCTTTCTTTGCTCCAGCGTTCCATCAGTATTACATTTATTCCTTAGCACAATACTTATTTATTCCTATTGTTTCGAAATTCTTAGGACGAGATACCAGATCCCATGTGTCGGTTCATATCAGGCACTTAACCTTCTCAATTATTACATTTCTACATTGCTGTGCGTCGTCCTTTTAGGATTGGTATGAGGATGAATAAAGTCTTTGTACATATAACAACGAGTAACAATAATTTATTTGAAACACAAGTATTCCGGACGGCACCGCGAACGTTCTTCCGAAAGGCGCAAAACTTGACTGCCAGCGGCCTATGCCCGTCGCAATGCGTTTTTTGAGGAACAGTTGAATATCGCTCAACGAAAATTTCTGGAAAGGTACCACGCAAAATGAACATCGTCGATACAACGAACGGTTCTGAGAAGGTTCCATGCAAATGAATATCGTCGACACGGCAACGAGCCGTGTCATCTTTGCAATGGTCGCTCATGAAAAAATCTGAAACCGGTAATCAAAGCATTCGCGTTGACTGCCCGCCACACCCCCCTTGATCGCTTCTTTCAACGACACTTCAACCAGGTAAGCATCGGATACAAATTGATTACTTGCGAAAGAATTTTGCTTATCTGCCGAACGACAGATGTTTTTTAGCCTTCCTCCATTTCCGGTGCGTATAATTCTCGGACGTCCTCGTCCTCTTCTTGTGTGCCTCTGCACCGAAAACTCCGAATTTACTTCTTCATTTTCGGACGCTTAACCTACGTTCCGGTCATCCGGTTGACTTAACGGTGGAACATTCACTTATATTTCTGTGGAAATATTTCCTATCAGCATCTCCTTTGCGTTAGTCTCTTCGTCGTTTTCGCTCAGGTTCTTGTAACGACCGTTCCTTGTTTGATTATCAACGAAGTCTTCATTGTCCAGATCCGGCGAATTCGGTAAAAAATCTTACGTCACGTGTGATATCGACATTCCGCGTGGCAGGTATCCACACTCGGTAGGCTTTGGATTCCTCCGAATATCCGACGAAATACCCTTCCATGGATCGTGACTCAAACTTCCCCTTGTTCAGTCTGCTATCGAGAGTGAGGACTTTTCTTCCAAACGTCCTGAAACGCTTGATATCGGGGACTACTCCGAACTTCTCGTATGGTGTTTGGCCATTCAGACTTCGCGTGGGACAACGATTCCGCACGTAGTTCGCTGCACTTATGGCCTCACCCCACAACGATGCAGACAGACCCGATTGCAGAAGAAAACAGCAACCCATCTCGACCAGACTCCTGTTTCTTCGCTTCGCAACTCTGTTTTGTTGTGAAGTATAGGAGATGGTGAGAATTTATCGAACTTGGAATTACAATATTCCTTTCCGTTGTCGGACAGAAAGCACTGCGTAATCTTTGTACTTCTGAAAAGCTTGGAACACGTCACTCTTCTGTTTGAGAAAATACACCACGCAGTATCTGGAACAATAGTCTATAAACGCGGCAAAATATCTAGCCCCCCCATTCGTGTCCTCATCGGACCGCATACGTTCCAATGAACAATGTGGAGCAAATCGATGGTACTTCATATAGATTTCGGAAACGGAGTACTGACCAATTTCCCGCGATCACACATCTCGCATACTGGCAGCATCACTTTTGCTCCGAAATTCACGCCCCTGACAGCTCCAGTTGCTATCATAATAGTAATTATTTAAAGAAAGTTTTATTTAAAATTATTGGACTGATTATAACTTTAACTGTTACACTTTTAAATAAAAATTATTGAATACTTTATTATTATTTATAATTAATTATATTTTAACAGAATTATATTAAATGATGTGCACAATACATCTGATAACCGACTCTCTACTTTTATTTCCGTTTCCTCTTTACGGAAAAACTATTGAACAAGAGATCATATGATATATCGCATGATCATATCGAATGATCGAAGAGACGCCAGTATAGGCGACTTTGCCCGTGGACCCTATTCCATATATGTTTAAGATCCTGTTCGTTAAGGTGTTTGAACCTCTCATGCCACGACATTAATTCGGAGGTATCGGTCTTGGAAACAGTGTTGCACTCGACAGGTCCTTTTTCAAGTATACAATACAATTCGTCAATTCCGTCGGCAATTAGTTTGATTTCCCCGCGAATAGACACAGAACCGTCCATGACACGTGCTCTGTCTTTGTCAAATGTCACCTGGCTGCCAGTGATTCTTCCAACAGACGCCAAATTTGTCCAGAAGTCCGTGTAGAGTCTTCGTAAAGTTAACAAGGTTTTCTTCATCGTTAACATTTACGGCAACCTTCACTTTGCCACCACCTAAAATTTCCGTCGACACATTGTTAGCTGGATTCAGTATTCCTCGTGTTAATGCACGTATTTTATAGTCTTCGGACGGGGCAAAATAGATGGAGTTATGACTAAGCGCCGTCTTTTTGAAGAAAATAATCTTTATCATCTTGGCATAAATGAGTGTAACAACGACTATCAAGACACCATCTCGCACCTTCGGAATTATTTGTCACTTTACATGCCACATTTGAACCTTTTACACTCGTCGATGCAAATAAATTAGTCGCGCTTACCCTTTCAGCGGTTTGTTGCGTGTTTTCTTTACTCGATAGTCCGCGTATTTGTGGCCTTTCTTTCTGCACTTATAACACTTATAGTTCATGCATTCGACTGCGTGCTATCGAGTTTCATTTCATTCCGAGAAGTTTGTTTATGATAGTCACGATTGAATCTTTTCGCGATCATGGCATTATTCACAATTGACGCTGTTTTCTCTTGTCAAGCTTGGTATTCCTTTACGATTTTAACCTTTAATTCGTCGACACTGCTTTTCGCGACTGTTCTCTTGAGAAGCGTAAAATACGACTGCCGAACAGAATTTTGCAGGTTGCAACGCGTTTTCGTAAAACAGTCGAATATCGTTGACACGGCGGCGAGCTATTTTATGGAAAAAAAACCTACATCTTTATAACGGTTATTTTATGAAAAAGTCCTACATTATTTACAAATAAGTTGTGTGCTAAACATCATTTGTAGGATTACAAAAGCTAATAAAGATTTGCACATTTGTACATCATTACATATACATACATTTTATATCAAATTGAAGTGCATTTCAAACAACTACATGCATAACGTTGTTGTTTTATACCGATAAAAAGGAATTCCTTGAGAAAATACTGACAAGTGACACTTAAATCAGTTAGCAACACGAAATTACCGCGCGAAAAAAGTTATCTTTTGCAACAACGTAAATCAGCGACTGTACAGAGAATATTTTCTACGTGCAAGTGCACATAGCCCATACTCATGGTGGTTACAACAAAGGCAGCAAGATATCAGTTTCCATTTGTAAAGAATATTAATAATTCGTGTCTGTCAATGCAGAAAAGAAAAATGCTATCCTACGAGAAGACGATAGTCCTTAGCACGAACGCAACTGATCGATGGACGAATAGAAGCCTGTTATAAAAGCGTGGAAAATGCTGGAAAGCTCGTTGAAAAAAGTTTCGAAGGAGGACAATGAAACGGTTCAGCCGCACACATCGTAATTTGTAAGTTATTTTACACGATTATACGGATCGGATAACGAAGTTGCAGGACGAGCACAGATCGTTATCGGCTCGTTCTCGAAATATTGCTCGTGGGCACCACGTAAGTCTCAGAGACGTACGTAACAGAAGACACGTTCTCCAGTATTTTATGCATGGTCGATCACGCCTTGCATCCATCAAAAAATTGAAATAAGTATACCAATATTATGCACGTATCAATTCGTATGTCTGTATACATGTACAGGGTGTTAAAACAAAGGTTAAAACACTTTAAAGATAAATAGTGTGGGATTTTTTGGATGATGATGGAATAAAACTCGCACCCGATTAAAATTAGATAAATGGATAAATATATTTAATAATAAAACGACGTGTTTTACATCAATGGACTCGATATTCAACTATACTACACAACGACGCTATATCGACTACTACTCGACGCTTACTTCTCAGTCCCTACTTTCTATGATGGTCACTATCCTATAATAGTATCCGTCAAAAAAACGAAAAGGGTTCTAACGGATACCAATAAAAAATTTACGTAATTCAAAGTTAAATAACCCGATGCTTTACTAGTTTTTTTATTGATGTTTATAGAAAACATTATACGTGTTCTGTTATTTCTACACAAGCTACACGTCTTCGTATAAGAGAATCTTTTCGAAATTTCTGATTTTGTATTGCTTCACGGGCCATTTATATTTTAGGTAATCCATCTATATTATTTATCTGATGAAGAATAGACTATATTTTCAAACAATTTCCACAAGAAAAAGTGTAGAGGACCACGGAACGGTTCCATCACATTTGTTTCACATTTCTCACAAATTTTCGTCTAAATATTGCTGAACGTTGGAAGCAAAGTGAACTAGTGCACCATCATGCATAAACTACTGATTCAGTCTATCACAAAGAGGCATATCATGCAAAAAATGTTATAGCATGTTTGTTAGGAAATCATGATATGCTACATTGAATAACTAATACAACAAATATATTTAATATTTAGTACAAAAAAAGGTGCAAGTAGTTGATCATTTATTATACCTATCTATATGTTGAATAGAAACCGGTGTTGGCGATTTGTTAGAATAATTGCGTAAATGTTTTATTCTGCTTACACATGGTCGATATGAAAATTTAGCATTCAGTTTTTTGCGAAGACAATTTCGTCGGTAAATAAAATGTATGAAATAAATTATGAATTTAGTGTATCTTGTACAATAATCTACAATGCAATGTCAACTCTTGCTGGATAATCTGGTAAATGAAGTTGTAGTATTTTACAGTTTTAATATTTCTTAATGTACAATCTTCAAACGATTATAGCACTTTCATTAGTAAGTTCGTGCAACAAATATATTTCTGACATACCCTGATAATACGATTTTCTGATAATACTTTCTTAGAATAATACGATATCGTAGCAGTTTCTCTGAAAACTTTGAAATATTTTTTCCTGTAAACTGTTCACTGATTATACTGATATGGAACTAACATTCTTCTGCTAAAGCGTGGTAATATCTTGTTACAAAACGTGTACGGAAACCTCATGTAAACATCAATAAAAAAATGGAAAGAAATCCAATTCTGTAGGTGTAGATACATATTACACCTACATTTACTGACAAGGAAAGGCACGGAAGTGTCCCCCTCCGATTTTGATGAAACTTGAATAGTTGTTCTATTGCACTATAACATTAATCCCTACACACGACACAGTATTCGAAAACTACAATCACTTGTTCATAATCAGTTTTCTTCACCACGATTTGAAAATTTCATTTAGTATTCATGGTATGAAAACAATGCATATCGTCAAAACCAGCTCATTTTGAACATCCCATCGAATTTTGCTATGCATCAGATAATGATCCACTATGGTACATATGTTGTGGTGTAGCAATTATTACTTGTGCTTGGTGGCGAAAGCCGTTACGTCTGAAACATTTCTTTGAGGAATGGCATTATTGCCGCGATTATATTGTCTAACTTATTCAAATGGTTCATTACCTCATGAAATTGACATGTAGAATACATATAACTCTAACAATGAGATTTTTGCAATACCCAATACAAATTTAATGTTTATGATAAAAATCTGAGGAATTGTAGGAGGCAATATCGTATATATATATATACATTTTTCATAATCTTTTTTTATAATTTATTCAAATTTTGTTCATTCAAATATGTTACTCGGATATTAACTGCACATACTGAGTCATTTTCTCTATTTATTTGAATAACACTTCTTAGTAACATTTCCCAGTTTGATTTAATTGGATCTTTTTATTATAAAGTTTGGTAGAATATACGTTTGCGTGTTGCAGTGCAGAATTATCCGCTTTTGATGAAGGATAATGATCTTTTTCTCGTTATGTTTTGATACAATCTTTTTATTATAATTGCTTACCATATAATTCTCGTTAGATTGTACCATTAAGTTCTTGCAACCTGTATGATGTACAATATACCTTTTATGTTCTATGAGATCAGAAGCATCAGTTTTTTATAGCGAAAATGCCCTTCTAAAATTATCGGCTTTGTAATTCTACCTCATTAACTGCTATTGCGTAAAATTTTATTATATAAAATTCACTTTTCATCATTTATTACCAATTGTATTATAAATGGTTGTTGCACCTGTTGACTGCGTAATAAGTTACAAATTTAAATTCGCGTCGATCTTCTTCCGATAACTCACACTGCATACATGTATTCAAATTTGTATCTTTATTCAGTCTGAAATGAACCTTATAAACATTTGTATGACTGGTGCACATTTCCCTCCACTTCTCTAGTTTTAATTTCAGGATTAACGTCATTTCCAAATATAACATTTTAAATGTATTCTAATTATAAACTTTACATATGTCATATAATGTTGATATCACTCTGGTTCCTTTCCTACATTCAACAAGTATATTGTATCAATGACAAGTGTCATTTTAGGATGCCTACATGAAGATAATCATCTATAAAATTTTGATTATTGTACAGAATTTATACCTTTGAACTATGTACCAGTGTAGGCAGAAAATGAGAGACCGTATAAGAAAGTTGTCATCTGGACAGGTGTTCTCATAATTATAAGCACGAAAACGTACATTTGCAATCTAATTACGTAATGTATTAATTTTGTATAGATACATATGTAATTAGTATTACATGTAACTGCTTAATTCTTCATTTAATTTGCTTTTCTATTTCATATCATTTTATCATTCTTATTTCTTAATAACAATTTTTTATGCAGTACGCATCATACATACATCAATCCATAAATTACTTACTTACTTTAGTTATTTGAGAAAAGAGTATAATGCTTCCTCACTTTAATTTGCATACTATAAAATTTGAAGTAAAATAAATATTAGTTTAATTTATTGTTGTACGATGTTCAGCTGAACTCGTGACGCAGTCACAGTGCAAGCGTAATAAATCTAAATCATATTTTTAGCGCGCTTCAATTTTAAGTTTAATCCTAATTGTAATGTGCACAATCAAGTATCGCAGAATACAGAATAAACATAATATTTTAAATAATTAGTTCTGGTTGGTGCAATCGTCAAATAACTCGTATTGTAAGGATTTTGAAGATATAAGTAGAACTGATTACATAAAAATAGAAAAACTTAGTTCAACTATTTCATTAACATGTTAACCTTTAATATTTCTATAAAACTTTCAACAAGGTAGTCTTTTGTACGTCCATCATGTTTTAATTAGCATCTCCAAAATACAGTTACACGACATACGAGGAAGAAGGTTACGAAGCAAAATGCCTCGAGGAAAAAACTTTATCCAAAAAGGCAATGATTGACGTCTTTCGTATTAAAATTAGGGGTATGACTACATTGTGGAAGAACATGGTTATTATAAAATTATAATTTCGGGACTGGTTACTGGAAAACTTCCTGTTAAAAGGAAGTGGCATGTCGTCGATTGAAATCAACATGTAAGTATTATTGAGCCGCTTATAACTCAGTTAAATTGTTGACTGAAATAAAACACGAATTCTAATTACATCTTTCAACAAATACAATTAACAGGTGTATTTTAAGACCATTGCTCACCGCGTAAAAATGATACGATACCATAGTTTAAAAATACAGACAAAAGTCTCATTTGCTGAAGCAAACATAAATAGAAATGAGGAAAAGATTTATTTATTTATTTTTTTAAATATATGATGCACTTTATGAATAAAAATTTGAATTTTGTGGATAATTTTTGACGACAAAAAACATTAGTTAAAACCGTTCTGAACAGATCAAGACAATGAAAATTTAATTCATACAAAACAAAACGACGGTTTATGGATTAGCTGATATTTTAAACTGATTTTTTGAAAATAAAATTTCGCTTTTAAAATGACATGCACATTCTCCTAGCATAATTGCTGAAGCGTAGAACAGTATAGGTGAAAATATAATTAAAATTTGACTGCATGCTTATAAAATCATATTTTTATATAATTCATAGTGGTCGAAATGTAATAAATTACTAAAATTACATAAACATTTTCATTCCTTCTACTATTTATTACAATAAATTTTAGAGAAAAATATTACCATATTTTGATGCTATTATCTAACAATAGGAAATAAAGTATGGCGTATTATTTCAATTTTCTACAAGTGAATCATTCCAATTTTATGGGGTTAATTTGTTTATATCATTCGTTGTATTTTTAAAAAGATGGAATATTAACCCTACGTAATACGACTTTCATTAAACAGAATTAACTATTTAGTATTACAAGGTTAGGGGAATACAGAAAGTTGAATTGAAAGTTAAATTGGCATGTCTTTAGCGATCTGTAATTGCGTAAATTGTAATTAGAATTAAGCTGAAAATTCAAACGTACCGAAAAATACGAGAAAGATTTATCACATCTAAACTGTGAGTACGCAAGAATATAGTTCGTCATTATATCATAGTACAATGTTGAAGAAATGCTGCACATATTTTCAAATACGTTTTAACTTTAATATCAGCGAAAATACAAAACAAAAGAAATTACTTTGCAATTAATAAAGTAGAATTTGAAAAACGATTTACGCCTTGGGATACGGTATCATTTTCAGAGTGGTTTAAAAATTAATTAAACAGGACCGATATACTCAATCATGATACCTATACATTCGATAAAATGTTACAGATACACTGCGGTGGTTAATTTCCTGGGCGGAAGAAAGTACTGTTTTAATTAGAGAATCTAATTGATGGCTACGTGCCGTGCGGCTGCTGTGCAATCTATAAACGACTTCTTAATACCTCGCACCTGAGCATTGCGGCGTTAATTACTCTTCTTCTGTGGTCGGATGCTTCCATCTCTCGACCCTCCTTTCTCGCTCTTTTCTTCGTCGTTTTTTTCGTTTTTTTAAAGCTCTGTTAACTTACAAGTCTGAAAGAAGAGCGGGGAACAGTGAATAAAGGGCTGAAAGGATCGTGAAGAGGGGAGGAAGCGGGAGGCGCAACAAGTGTCCCCCGTCGCGAGGCGCAGAAGCATTCCTAATTACACCGGTGCCCTTGGAGCGAAATGGAGACAAAAAGCGCGTTGATTACATTTTCGTATAATTTCATCGGTCGGCTCTCGCCATTAAGAGCCACCACCGCGCGCAAATTAGATCGATTCCTTAATGCCCTGCGCTGCGTAATTGGTTCTCATTCTCAGAAGCTGACGGTGAAATCAGATATCTGTCGTGTACCGGACAGTGGACCGCTGGTGAACCGGTCAACGTAATTGCTTCTCCGACTGTTTTGCGGTTCCAGGCCGAAACCGCTTCTGCTTCGGCGGAATATCGTTAATGTCGCGATACGCGCCTTCGATAATGAAGCGAGAAACATTTTTTGCTGGACACCTTGCGGGATGTTAATGAATCGCGAGAGCAATACGATTACTCTGGCGCATTAACTCACCGCGAAATTTGTGAGACCAGTAGTCACTGATTGCCTGCGAAATTGAAAATTTTTGTCGATATATGAAGGCTCGGACAATTTGCTCCGCTACTATATTAACAGTCTGTACGATTTTTATTGTCGGTACAGGATGATTATAATTCAGGAAGGAAATTCTTGTTCATCGTACAGTTTGCTATATACAAGATGCGTTCAGAAAGTTCTGGAAAAGGAACTTCTACTACATATCGTTTCTTCGAAGGTTTAATACTATATACAACATATCGCCTTTAAAATATTGTCCTTCTACACCTATGCATATATCAAATTTATTTTTCTAAATTTTGAATTTTCACTAGTAAGCTAGTTTCGAAATCCGTTTCAACTCTTCCGCCTTGTCATTATGTTCATTCGAGTATCAAAACATCATCCTTTCGGTGTTCGTCTGTAGTGAGAGAAGAGAAACAAATTTGCTGGCAACTTTTATCACCGAAAGCAATATGAAGCATCTTTGCTGCTTCCGATGCTGTTTTTTAAAATTAAAACAGAATTTTATCTACGTTCTCTGTTCGGATAAATCACTTATTTTTAAAAATCGCAAAAATCGTAGCTCATAAACTGCAAGGAACAGTTACTAGATAAGTACTCAACCGATTGTTACAAAACTTGATAAGCGTATAGGAAAACAATTGGAAATTATATGCTATGAGTTTCATTTTTTCCATTGCTCCTAACGTTTTCTATAGAAGGAGTCCTCGAACTTTTTTAACGCAATTTGTATTGGGAACATGATGCTAAATCACATTTCTGATGTTGACGTCGAGTATACTCCTCGTGAAAACGTGGCAATATTTTTATTTAATGTATTCGTCGTGGAGACAATAATTCGCTTTTGCTATTTTCAGTAAAATACGTGTATTGGAATTAGAAACATATACGGATCTTTAACTTATTTTAATAGTGAACTAAATATTACTAAACAAAATGCAATAATTAATCTTTAACTATCATGATATATAAATATGATTCACTTTATAATTTAAACATAATGCATTTTATGCGAAATTTTAATGTATCAGTAACATTACTTTCTTATTACTGTTACTGTTCTGTTCTTATTACTTATGTTCTTTTAACTCGAATTATTTGCCAAATGCATATCTGAAATACTCAAACCTCTATAAGTTTATCTCAGTAAATCGAATTTTCATCAGTAATATCTCTGCAATGTGAAGTTTATAACTACTTAGGGTGGTCAGTAACTGGTGGTATAACAGGACAATGAGTGAAACTTGAAAATTCGTCAAAATATTTGTAACAAAATCTGTTTACAGTGAAAACAGTTGTTAATTATACGTAGTTGGTTAATTAAACAATTCTTGAATTAATGCATGTAATTATTAATATCGATAGAATTATTATTATTAGTTCTATACAATGTTACTTGTGTGTGTACTTATTATACTTCTGCCTAAATTCATAATGATCTACATATACATATACTCTAGTACATATATCAACAAAATCATAAAGATTAATAATACGGTATTATCATTATACCGTATAAAGATTAATAACTGATTTAGCGGTATTGATAATTATATTTATTAATTAATAACATCCGCTGATTGTTAACTTAACGAGGAACGTATTGAAATTGTTATCTTTCTTGCTATAGATAAATTTGTTTACACATATCTTGATGAATTTTTTAATTTAATTTTCTCGAAACAAAGCTTTATACAAAAAAATTTTAATGTAACTTTTCGACGTATCTTTTAATAGAGGGTCTTCTCCATTCCAATTGTACAACCGATTACTGACTATCCTGAATAGTTACATGATGTTAAAAACCAATTATTCGATATCTTGTTCCTTTTAACTGACAATTCAAGTTCAAAAATTGAATTTCTCTTTCTTTAAGTAGTTACGCGTAGAAAATTATTAACCGCTATATAAAGTTACTGTGTAACAAATTTTCGTTTATTAATTTTCTTCTATTCAAAATCCTTGATAAATCGATACTCATATAATAACTCGATGATTTTAACTCTTTCCTTGGAGTTCAAATATATTTGTTAAAATGATCATTAGTTTAAAGAACCATTAACAGTGTTTTGAATAACATAATCCAGTTTATCCGATTTTAACCGTTATCCAATTTTGAGTAAAGATAATACGGATTTAATTTTGACAGGCTTGATCCTATCATGATACATAAAAGTTAAGTTAATAAATACAACACGACAATCAAGAATCGGTAAGATAGTATTTGAATAATAAGTAACAGATTCGATTATTATAGTTGATAATTTTTATCGAACGTAATTATCATTCTTAACTTATAATTTTGCTTTTCCAAATATTTGAGTACTCAAAAATATTTTCGATGTCAAATGTGGATTATTAGTTTAGTTTCTGAATGATCAAATTTTAAATTCTGTAAATAATATTAATGAATTCTTAAGCAATAAATATATATATATATTTTTCTGGAGAAGAAAAAACGAAAAGTTTCTCATGTCATAATTTATTTACCTTTTGCGATAGTGCATTTACTATACTTTTATCGAATATACTTGTAATTGCTTTCAAAATTAAATAAAATGGTTAAAAATTAACGTTAATCTTTATCTTCCGATGAAGATTACTAAATGTCTTTTGTTTTAAATAAAACATATTTAATTTTTAAATATTTTGAAAGTATTCATTGTAACATAGTATTTTAATTAATTGATTACTATTACATACGAAATACAATATCAGTGAAATGATTACGGAAACCATTTTTGCACAATGTGTGTATGTCGACAATATTTCTTTTAAACCACTGCAGGATTTTATTGCTGTTTTTACTGTGTTTTCATATATGGAATCATTTTATCGAAATAAATAATAATTTACTAATTAGTATATAAAGTGAATTTAATGAAATTAGACCAGCAGAATGCTAAAATAAAACTTCCATGCAAAATCCATTTTTATGCAAAATCATAAATTCTGTCAATAAAACCAAATATTTCGACTGCTTTAATCTGAAATATAAATTTGAACAAATGCAGAGACGTAAAGTGATGAGAATAACGCATAAACGTAATGTAAATTCTATATACGATAAATCATCTCATTATCGAAGTTGTACAAATGTGATGGTTTCAAAATAGTTAGCTTTTACTAACAAAAAGATTTTTGCATAACATAGTGATCACCGAATATTAATCCTTTAAGTTTGATTTTTTTAATTTCTCTTTTCAGAGTTTGGTAACACTGCTCGTATCCAGCGCTGAATGAGTGTAGTCTCCAATACTTCTATACAATGTGAACTCTTATTCCCGCGTTAGTAGTTGGTGTGTAGCAGACTGTCATTAGAATAAATTCCCCTTTTCTCAAATGTCCCTTTACTTTTTAACTTTCCCTCGTATATATAAAAAACTATTAATGAATATTATATCTGGTCTAATGTCCTTATTATTGATCACCATGATTTTTTGTAATTAATGCATGAATAAAAATTATTACTTTCCTTACTGTTTCATTATTAACTCCATATTTCTTGTTAATGTTAACAAATTATCATATATATTTTAGAAATACGTATGTATATAGTATATGGTCTTATAAACATCTGTAATTACTTTTGTTAATGAATATCTCAATATAAGAACAATCGAAATAGTAAATAAAATACTCCATACTGATACGTTTTATGAAATTAGCCAATATATCCCTTTATTAATATTTCTAATGAAACGAAATTAACAGTTGGTCATTAACGAGTACATTTACGTCATATTCACAAGCAGTGAACGAAACTGAAGTGTGTACCAATACTGAGCGCTTTAGAGGCTCTTCAATCAGAGATCAATAACGCCACCTTTTAACCAAATTCAGCCCACCAATTTAATTTGTCAAGAATAGTGTGCTTTGAATAAAAGATACAAGTTGAATAGAATTGCATTTTGTACATTAAAAAGTGAAGAATTTCTTTAACTATATTTTAATATTTACATATGTATTATCTGTAAATGATATCTGCTTCTATGGTCGCGGAAAATGTATGTACTCCATTTATAAAAATACAGTAAATGATACTACATTGTCATGAAATAATGTATTCTTATAAAAATTTATTATTTCTGCAATATGTATCTTTTAGTTAAAATAAGCAATTAAAGTAAATCTCTATTTGTCCGAATTAGTCGCAGGTTTGCACAACTGAATGGTCGAATAATAGAAGCCCACTAACTTCCTCTTCCATTACGATTTTTTTCTATTAACTGAAGTTGAACGTAGATATATCGCGTTCAATTGTTTCTCAATGTGTGTATAATTTGTTCGCAAAATAAATAAATGTTAAACAACATTCTTCATAAAAATAAGTGTTCGAAAAACTGCAACTGGCGTTTGGCCATTGTTTCGATAATAAGAGTTCAGCTATCAGTTTCTATGGTTAAAACTGAATATTAATTTGTTCAAATCAACGAATATTTATTGTATTTACAAATTAAATTTCACGTTATGAACTTTGTTGAAAAATAATAACATCAATCAGAATGAATAACGTTATTTGATACTTCATTAGAGGGTCTCTAAAGCGCCTTGTTTAACAGTGCTACTTATTGATACGAAATGAAAATATTGTTGTAGAGCTTATATATAAAATTAATTAGTAGATTTTGTACGCTAACGAATTTTATATGGGAGTTTAATCATAACGCTTGATATTTCCTGAATTTTATTCATTTCTACTAGATTGTAGATAGTAATTTTATAGGATAGGAAGTTTATTTTTGTTTGGTACTACGATTTCTGAAAGATACATTCTACCTTCTTAGTTTACTCATTGAAGTTATTTTTACTTTTCTGAAATATCAGGATTAGTCTATATCGGGAATGGAATTCGTTCAGAAAATGATGATGTTAGATGCCCGCCAAGGTCGTGCGATTTAACGTAACTAGATTATTTTCTTTGAAACTATATCAAAGATATAGTTCAATCAACTACTGCTTCCTAAAATTGTATCTATTATGAGTATCTTGCATAATAATGAAAATACATTTAGGAGAGAGTGGGGCAATAGTGCACAGTGAAATATGTAATAGATACTTACATACTTACATACTTAACAGATACTTACATTTAATTTTATTTATATTTTCATTTTAATAATTATAGTTTTAGTAGGAGTAGCATTTTTAACTTTATTTGAACGTAAGATTTTAGGTTATATTCAATTTCGTAAAGGTCCAATGTGTACATTCGTCAGGAATGCAAAATGTAATTTATGCATACAATTATGTAAGTAATAACTCTAATTTTGAAATAAAATGCAATATATTTAATACAAATAACATGAAATACAATGGCTAAAATATCGCTGAACAGTTTTATTGTAACTGTTTCTGAGAACAATTTTTTTGAAAACAAAGTTTAATCGATACTTTACGACACACTCATGTAATGACTAAAAACAAAGAATAAATAAACGTTTTCAGCATATTAATGTATATGCCGAGTTAATTTTTGTACGAAATTAAATGGAAAAAATAGGGCAAAAACGGTAATGTCGATCTTTCCCTTTTACTAGGGGGTTAAAACTTGGTACGAGATTCTTTTTTGTTTGCATATTGTTTCATTTGAAAGACTTCATTTGAAAGATTTTTTAAACCTTTCAAATATTTGCAAACAATTTTTGTTTTGGTACAATAATATCAAACCTAATCTTTCTTTAATTTAGTGATAAATGAATGTTATAGATGCACAAATGTAATTATTCATACCTCTAAATTTTATCGGTCATTTTATTGATATTAATCACTAATTTTATTTATGTTAATAATTAATTTACTGACGACTTATAACACTTCTTAAATGTTCAATTCATAAATAACTTGTTGAAATTATCATTTGCTTGTCGTGAACAAATCGTTTTACAAGTATCTGACAAATTAAGTACAATTTTCTTAAAAATGAAACCGTAAATAAAAACCTTTTACTTTGTATCTTTAACTTACTTTTTTATGCAGACTCCCCCATTTTCCGTTGTGCCATCATATTGAAATAAAGTATATATATTGTTTGTCGCAATGTTTAATGTAGCTGTACTTCTTATTACAGTGGTACAAAGTGGATACAACAAAAATACGAGAGGATTTACTCCATTTATGGATTCCCTTAGGAGTAGGACCTCAACATGATCAGCCTGACCAAACCGCCGAAGAATTTTTAACGAAATCCGTTGAGAGATCGGATTCTTTACCATTGCAAGCGTGGCACTCTTTGGCAAGATCTGCTTTATCCTGGTTCATCAGTCGTACGTCCATAAATGGGTGAGTACCGTACGGATTAAATTTCTCAAAACTGCAATGATCGATTATTATAAATGCCATAATGTCTATTTTCTTTTTGTTCCATTATTACTGAGCTGTTCAGGAAGTTCGTAGTGTTTGCGATGGTTACTAACATTAAAATCTTTAACTATTATCATTTATTTTTAAGGTGATGATCTCTGCATATATTCTCAAAGGCGAAGTTTCCACATACTGATACCAAGGAAAAATGTCATTTGTATAGTTTTGTCTATGTAAAACCATTTCGAAGATGGATGATAGTTCAGAACATTTTCCATGTTTGATACTATTACATTATCGAAAGGGTAAAATTCACCGAAAAAAACAAAATACACGCTGTTTAAGGAAATGGTACAGCCTGTTAGAGTATTGTTACGGATGAGAGCAGCTCATCACGCAGAAAATAAGTAAAAAAATTTCTTTATTTTAATATATAGCAATGATGCAATATAATTTAGTAATTAATAAGTAAAAAGAGGTTAATTCTAAAATTGTATTGGTGAAGTTACAGTGCAGAGATGGAAAGATGATCAGCGAAAGGATTACGAGTCTGATTGGTTGTATCGCCATGTACCCACCTTCGTTAATACTAATAATAAAACACACGCATTTTCATCATTTACCGAAATGATCATATGTGCTAATGTGTGATCATATCTTATCGCATAAGCTAATATGAGCTTATGTAGCACATAACGAGAAAGAGAATCAAGAACGTCGAAACCAAGTAGGATAAAGCAATAGCGAGTGTTCAAGTTCAAAATAGTGACGTAGTCGCAAGCATCTTGGTAGATACCTGGACAATTCAACATGTATGTATTTGACCGTGAAAATTCCTGCAGGGATTTTACTGCTATAGTACTCTCTCCCCATAATTATTCGCTTGATAAATACCTGTTAGGAACTGTCCTCTTTTATCTGCATAACTAACACACATGCACTTCTCTTATACTGTCGCCTCGTTGGGTCACGAACGGAATATATATTGTGTCAAGTTTAATCTTCATATTTTTTATCACGGAAGATACACGTATATGCTATATAATTTATTAAAATAGTTTCTGTTAACTATAACTGTGTAATTAACTAAATCGTAAATAACTAAATCATATTATACTTAATTATGTAAATAAATAAAATTGTAAAAATATATATAAGATGTGAATATATATGTAAGGTAGCGTACGTATTTAAAAAATTATAGTGTTTTTACCAGAGTATATCAGTTTAATCAATAAAACTTTAATCTACAAAGGGGATCATAATATAGCAATTACATATCTTCACAGATTTGAAGATCAATTTTGTCGTTTTTAATAGAACTGTTTTTGTTCACATGTCAATTTTCTACAACGTTTTTTGTATAAAAAAGGATGTTACTGAGGACAATAAATAATCAACAATTTGTAACATATTTGAAATTACATATATAAAATATAATCAATTTTTAGTAGTTTTTAAACTTTTTAATAATTTTAACAATATTAATACGATATTATGTAAAATGTTTCGGGATATATATCAATATAAAAAAATCTTTCCATTTCACAATTATTCTAGTTCCATTTCAAAATAAAATGTTAACCTTGAAATCTTCAAGAACTTCTCATTTAAACAAGTAATATTACTACTGTGTTATGACTATTTCTTCATTTCTAAAAATAACGAAGATAATTAAGATGATCAAAATTTGTGATTCACATATTTCCTAGAAAAGCGTACTTCCAGAACTCCTAAATCGGGTATTTATCAAGCGACCATTGTATATCAACATATCTTCCTAATAAGGGAACAATCCAAAATGATAATTTCTTATTTTTAATTAAATTTATATATGTTGCAGCTTTTGAAAGAATATTCGATGTAGAAAGAAATTTTTCGCAATTTTGCGATAAAACCAGTTTTGTTTAAAAAGAATGAATAAGCAGATGAATGAATGAATAACTGAATGACTCTTCTATTGTATGATGTATTGCATTCGTATATCAATGTCACAAAATCTTAAAAGAACAAGAAAATATTTTTTATTTGTACGGTTGTACTGATTGTATTAAGTCAACTGAACAGAATTTATTTTTACACTTAATATTTAAAACACGTCTACTTTTTTAATTGGTGGCCACTCACGTTAAGAAGGTGGGAGAAGCCGTCAAAGAGAATGATGAAAAATATATTTGATTGAATATCTTAAAAACTGTTAGAGCTGAAGAATGGTGTAAACAGCAAAATTATATATTTTTTTAATAAGTTCATATGCGGATTTAGAAGAATTCTATTTATTTAAATAATATATTAGAAAAGCACATTTGTACACTGATCTTTTTTGTTTTGTAAAAGAGTGATCTATGTTTTTATAAACGCGTGTACGTAAAATATGTTGCAAAGTATAAGATACCAAGTAATGAGTTTAATTTCTAATCATATTTGTATTATAGAGAAGGTTACTACAGTTCAATACTATTCGCACTTTATTACATGAAATTCTGAAGTGCGTATAATTAAACAGGTAGTGAGGTTTTATAACTTTTCAAATATTGTTAACGTAAACAACTTCAAATAATCAGAATTTCCATTATCGGTTTAATTATGTTCGCGATGACTTCTACTTCAGAAAGAATAAGTGACGTGACAAGCGTTCCTCACACTAGCCGTCATAAAAACTTTTATTAAGGAGGGTGTTGTACCAAAATTATTCCAAATATTGACATGATACTAATGTCTTTTTTGTAAATAACTACAGTGTATTAATATTTATTAATATAGCACTTACCCATATATCTTTTAAAGATACGTAAAGCGTTTAACTATTGTAACTTTTTATATACTGTAAAACTAAAAATTGTGTTTATTCATATTCTATACTTTGATATAGATATATATTTGTGCGTATGATTACAGAATCGTAGATAATCTTTTTATTAAAAAATTAGCAAAACAATACTATTTTTAAACATAATGTTTAACAAAATAAAAGGTCCTTAAAGTCTGTTTTCACACTTGAAATCCTTGATAATAAAAATGAGCTTACAGTTTACACTATTCTTCAAACTCTAATAGATTTAAAAATATTCAACTAAATATATTCCTCAGTCTTTACATTGAAAGCTATGTTCATCCTTTCAACACAAATGTTGACAACTAAAAATATATGTGTTTCGAACATTTTTCACAAATTGCAATGTACATGAATTTCATAAAAATCAGAAATAATCACTTCGAAATGTTCGTTATTAAGAAAGAGTCATTTTTCCATCTATGCGCTATACTTCATTTTATATGAACAAAACATGTATGAGATGTTTAATAGTAAACTAAAATTAGTTATAAGTGAATATATGTAAATTAATAATCGTGTTATATACTGAATCATGCACCTGTGATAAATTATGAAGAGTTAGTATCTGTTATCCATGACTGTTACAAGTTAGTTAAAATATGTCTTGTGAAAGAATAGATAAATTGATCTAATAATAAGCATTAGTACGTAGGTCTACTGATCGTGTGTTCGTTAACTATTAATTCGTGTGAATAAATTGTATATGAATGATGTATGTATGCAAATTTTTAATATATTGTTTGGTCAATGGTTGATACAATGATATCATCTAGAAAAGAAAATGATATTGCAGAGAAAATATTTCGAAGGTTTTAACTAATAATTATCCCATATACGTATTTCTAAAATAAAGAAATTTTACACTTATTTGTTGCTTGAGGAGATTGTCCTTATTTTGATCTCGCGTAAGAAAAAGTTTTAAGTAATCATGGTTTAAAGCTAGTTTTCGTTTAGAAAATAAAAAACGCTTTGGTAAACGAATCGCTATTGACGATGATGGAATAGAGATATCACTATGATTAATAACAAACGATCTGTATTATACAATTAAAAAATTCACAAATTTCTGAGAATAACAGAATAGACTATATCTGATTATATCAACAGTTTATACTTTGAAATAATTAAATATCATTACGAACTTTCCGAACAATAACTTTATATTTATTTTGAATAAAATTTTATATTAAAGAATGTATGTATTCTTGTACTACGTGATGAATATACTCGTACTACACCAGGTGGTATACATATCTATAGTGTTACAAGCTATTTTTTTAAACCACCACAAATATTGATTTGGTTTTAGTTTAATTACAGAAGCAGGAAGATTATCTACTTAGTATACACTAAATTATTTTAGGAAATTAAATTAATCTATCTAATTAAATTAAATTTAGGAAATTAAACCTACTTTTCAGAACATTCTGTATGAAGAATTATTAAGGCATAATGCCAAAGGATCAATCATTTCTGAGATATTTTACATTCACAAGTATGAGATTTGTACAAAAATTTACATCACGAATTATCTGATTTTAAACATAATACTTTAATATCTTACAATACAGAATGTTCTACAAAATTAATATGTATAACAGAAATTACTATTCTGTTTAGACAAAGATAGAAAGGATCTTTTTGGTTTACTATCAATTGATTCAAAATAATGTTCTATTTTCTCTATCCGATTTAAATAAATACAAAAAAGAAACAATTATTTACTGCTGTTTTAAAGAAAATGGCTTATGATACATGTTGGTAATCTATATGTAGCGAAATAAGTAAATTAAATCTTATATCCTGTCATTATACGTTGTACCTTGACATCACATAGTATGTTTCATACTAAAATGTGTGGATCTAAAATCTTAAAATCATTCATGTAAACTCTGATCACTTTTTAATCCCAATATCAGAAATTTTGTTGTAAACAAGATATGATGTAGTATATGTGAAATTACTAAGGATTTCAATAATTACGTTCATGATTCTGAATATGTAAAATTTACATATTTTCATGAAAACAAACCATAGCGTTGAATTTATCTTAATGCTGTCTACAATACTTACTAAATAAGAAAAATTATATGATGTTGGTAAAAAAAAAAGGAAATATAACCTTAGTTCTATTGAAACAAAAAGAATTTTTGTCAATTTTTATGCCAATTTTCAAAATGTGAATCCAGAAGTAGACCCTTTTTTCATGAAAATAGGCAAAAGTTACAAAATTCATAGTCTGTATTCGAAACCAACAAAATAACAATTTAAATTCCGCCTAACTTCATTTGCGTTATATCATATTCTATTTGGAATTGTTACGTTACCGTAACTTGCCTCTCCTAAATATAGTGCCATATTGGGAGAGGACTTTGAACTTCAAATGGCAATTTATTCATAAAAATTGACACACGCTGTTTTTGAATTATGTTGTTTCAAGAATTTGAAAGTCACATTTGAAATCGTATATTCGTGCTGTTATAAACGTTTTTGTCTCAGAGTAAATATTTGTTCTGAATCAGTTAATTCAAAAGCAAAATTGAATAAAAGAAGTTAATAAAAAGAACCGGGAAGAAGAGAAGAAGTCAAAAGTTTAAACGCCTCCATTGCTTCGTTTACAAGAACGATGGGAATGCAAGAATCAGATCAGTTATTAATCAATGAGTTTTATTATATTATTGAAAACATACACGAAAATAACTTGCTTATACACTTCCTTTCTTGAAATTACAGATTTTTCTACTGTTAATAATTAGTGATCTCGTAATTATATTGTTCATATATCGTTATGATTTAAATTAAATTTCACTTCATAAAAATAATATTCAGTATTCCATTTGAAATAAACCGCGGCGCATGCGTATTACTTCGCCAATCAGAAGTTGTTTTGCAATACTTCTCCCCTTTTGATTGACTGGTTTGATCTCAACGTTTGCGAGGAGACATTGTGCTCCCTCCTTTTCAATTCGTAGGACCGCGATTGGTACAAAATCCGTTGACATCAAAGTTACGAAACGATGGATTTGGCGCGGAATGATGCATTTTTATATGAAATATTGCAAGATCAGAACGATTAACATAATTTATTTGTAAGTACAGTTCCTTTATTGCCAAAATTGAATAATATTGTACGTAAAAAATGTAATATTATGTCTTTTAAAATTTAATTCGGATAAACGTGTATTTTGTTCATTACGAGATAAGAATATTAAACGCAATCAATATTTCTAAATGATAAAGATAATATAATAGTATACAAAAGTATAATGTTAAAAGTGTATTATATGTTGCATTTCAGTTCACGAATTAATAAATCACTCTTGAACGATTATAATTTAATTTTACCTATTTATTTATTGTTTGCTTTAAACTAATAAAATTTGGAATATCATTATATTATCTTAGTTTTTTCATGAAATACAAAAATCATAAGATATCAAAAGACATAGTTTTGTATTAATTTATCAATTATGATACGACAGCCAGCCAAATTATTATCACCATATATATGATAATTCATTAGGTTTTAAAAAATATACATATAGTATTAGAATAATAAATATTAGGATATTACCAGTGAACATTCTGTCCATATAATATTTGGTTTAATATTCTGATATCATGCATCTCATATCATACAGAATGTTCCACCTAACTCGATCATTGAATTAAAGTAAATTTATGATATAAAATATCAAATATTTCATTACGTATCACCAATTTTATGAATTGTGATTAATACTGTTATACAAAGGATAATAAAAGAAATTGATTGGTTCAATAAAACAAATTGCATTGCATTACAGAATAAAGCGTAATTGCATTTGGTGGGTGCATCAATACATACATATAAAAAAGTAACATCATAAGAAGTTTGGACTTATAATGTCATATGATATTTTGCTCTATCATTCTTTTCTATTTTTATTTTAAAAAGAGTGGTAACATGTCTTAATTCTCAGAATCATCTTGTATATAATATAAATCGTTTCTGCCATATTATGTTTATTCTACTCCAGTGTATTTACCTTGATCGATATATAAATTGAACATTGTATTGTGACAAAAATGATACATTATATTTTCATTACGTTATAATTATATTTTTGTAAATTAAAATTTGACATAACATGGAGAAAATAATTCAATATTCCAGATATTATTAATAAAAAAGGATAAAAATAAAAGTTATAATAAATCAGCATGAAACAAGTATTTTAAGATACCTGATAAGCATATATTTCTGCTATTATTCTTTTTTAAATATTTTGTTAGTTCATGTGTATTAATGTATGTTAACGCATATGTGATTTGTATTATTGTATCAATTATTCTGTTCTAGTACTAGAAATATATTGTGTTAATGGAGATAGTGAAATCTTAAAATAATGTATATTCCTATGATCATGTTTATCTCTTTGAAACAATAATTTCAATCTTTGTATAAATGAGATTTTAATCTTAGTCGACTCATTATTTTGTGTTATCAACTAATTTTAAAGTAAATGTATCTGTTACCTTTCATTCAATTCATGATAAAAATATTACTTGTCACCTCCTCATGATGATAATATGTCAACAACATTTAAATATCAACGAATAAAATGTTCAAACATATTGTTATACAACTGGAACTGGAGTTTCAGGAAAGCTTATGTTTTTTCAGCAACAGCTTTTTCATTTCAACTATTTTTTTCAAAGTATCAGTACAAAATAAGATGTTTCAACATATTGCATGTTAGCTATATATCAGTAAATGCCAACCTTTCATTTGCTTGCCTTTGAACAATGAGTAGCTGAAGAAAATATTAAAAACTTTATACATTTTGATAAAATAGTATATTTTGATTGAATATTTATCATGTTCAACTTAACAGAAACAGAAAATGGAAACAAAATCGAAATTTTTAATTTATAAATATAGCAAAAACTGCAGTTTTTTATTTCACCTTGAATTATTATATATATATAATATAAGCAGAAAATAAAAGTATTAATATTTTAAGACACATATGGAATTTTTTGAAACATTGTTCAAGATGTAGGGGTATTATACATATACATAAAGCTATTCTCGCAATTTTTGTTTACTAGCAGAGCGAACTTAAACAACAATTCTAGTAACTCTTTGATTCTTCATATCACCTGAAAGTCTTTGGGGATAATTAAATTTTGGTGTGTGAGGTGTAGGAACAAATACAGAAATAGGTAAATTACAATCATTTAATACATTTTTGGTATTTGAGTGTTCCTTGATCAAGGAATGTCTATCATCATATAAAAATTTTTATATTTATAGTATTGCCATTAACTAGATATAAAATTTAGTAAATAATTTAATTAATGCACAATTTAAAAGAAACAATACTGTTTTTTGCCCACTTCGCTGTTCTTCTCAAGATAGAATAATATGATAAATACTGACCAGCCATATCGACATTCACATATTTGTTATAACTTATGACGGACTGTGATTTTATAATTTTCTTTTTTGTTTTCCAATATGTTTTATTCGTCTTTATTAAGTCTCTAAACATGTTGGTTACTTAATAATGTAATTGTATTTATTTATAGCCGCGACATTGTTTTCTGTGCTCATGTATAAAAGATAACACATTACTGCCTAAAATTATGATGTACACGTCACTATCCTTTTTGATGGAAAGGCCAACTGTAATATGCCATCAATCCAAAGGTACCCCAAACTATCACACTTCATGCATCGAAATTTCTAGTTGAGAATTATTACAGTTCTTTTTGGAGATCTCGCTGATAACCTGATTATTAATGGAAGAAGATGAAGTAAATAGGAGTAAAAAGATTTTGTCGTCTAAACTTAACCTATGCTTTTCTCAACCTAATGTCGTGGTAGAAGTCTAGGTGCATATTTTAATTTCTATCTCATGATGTTGGGATTGTTTTTCAGAACTCAATGTACTGTCCATCGTGAAATGTTGAGTTCACTTTTAATTTGGTTACAGCTCTTTTGGCTGTTACTGGCTGTTTTTACAATTACCCATTTGGTACAGGGACTCAATTTTTTTTGGCCCATTTTTATTTTTACTATAATTGACCGGATTAACTGCAAATAATAGTTCTGACCTGATGACTATGCATTACATTGTTTTACTTAATTACATTGACAGAAGTAAAAACTTGTAAAAAAGTGAAAACGTAACTGTGAATTAAGTATTTTCTTGTAAATATTAATAGCACATTATCATTTACTAAGGACATTTAATACATACGATTTTCTTATACTCTCTACATATTTTTAACGATTTCTTATTTCACTTGTCGCCGAATACCAGTATATTGTAATTACTTTATACAGACAGCAATTCAGTATTATTTTGATGACTAATAACATATCCTCTATAAAATTTTCAGTGAATCTTCTATAACTAATTTTTATTTTTGTACATTTTTAGTATAAAATCTAATTATTTATTATAGCTGAATATAAAATCTATTCCTAGAAACAATTATGTTGTTTTACATATTATTGGCGGAACTAGAATCACGCTATTTTTCTTGCTTTATTATTATTTTGTGCATTGCAAAATGTTTGGATAAACCAAACTTATTTCAATATCTTAATTTTGGACGTTCCCCATTTTGTTAATTCTTCGTTAGTCCAAGAAATCTGAAATCATTTTAACGCTCATTTAATACCTTTTTGGGGGCATGATTCTATACA
The DNA here is from genome assembly GCA_945859555.1 of Megachile ligniseca. NCBI lineage: Eukaryota > Metazoa > Arthropoda > Insecta > Hymenoptera > Megachilidae > Megachile > Megachile ligniseca. The sequence continues at coordinate 8,766,194 of OX243792.1, forward strand.
ACTTTCTTCTTATGCATAGTTGACAGAAAGCTTTAGATTTCAACATATTCCTAAAACATTATTGTTACTATTACATGTGTTCCAGTATGTAGTCGCTGTTTGTTTTACTGTTTTTCATAAACACATCGTTGCGGTGAAAAATTAATATGTATAACGGGTGTTTAGGATTGGTGTAAGGGTGAATAAAGTCTGATGTGGTTATATTATCGAATAACAATAATTTATTTGAAACAAATATTCCGTACGATAGCGCGAACGTTTGCTCGAGAGATGCCAAACTCGAATGACGAGTGGTGTATCAGGGACAATTGAATATCGTTCAACGAACGTTTCTGGAAAGCTGTTCGCAAAATGAACATCGTTGACACGGCGGCGAGCCGTGTCATCTTTGCAACGGTCGCTCATGGAAAAATCCCAAGCCGGTAATAAAAGCATTCGCGGCGACTGTTCGCCACAGGTGTACCTAAACATTAAATTTAACCAATTCAATAATTTTGAATATTGGTTTGCATAACCATGAGGTAGCCAGAATACTAGTCGAATTTAATTTAACCTAAACCAAATCTAATTCAAGGTGTAATAAGTTAGTTTATTAATGAATTAAGTAAGGTTTGATTACTATTCCAATTGTCATTATGCACAATCATACAAGCCAGTACTTAACGCATTACCCGCCTCAATTTAAAAATAAAAAAAAAATTAAATTAACTGTATAATGATATTCATACTAACCAACTGGAACTATTTTTGTCATAATTGTTGTTATTTTTATTTAAATATAAAAATTAAAGCCCGTCCCATTTTTGGGACATTGGCGGAAAAAAACAAAATTAAAATTATATCGTTTTATTCAGTTTTTTAGAAAGTAATACAAAAAAAATGTTTATGGAGTATGGAAATATTCAAAACATTTATCGTGCAACGGAATACACCTTGCGCATATTCTTGTTGTTTTTTTTCCACAAGCTGCACACCTTCGCTGTGTGTTTATTGGTCTTAAGAGATGATCTATTCGGTCATAGTGTACTTCTAAACTTACTCTTCCTCCAACAACTTTTGATTTTTGTGAACCTGGTCTTTTACGGCTTGATTTCACACCTGACAAATAACCAAGAACTATTTTGCGTCTTATGTCAAGGAGCGAAATTTCTTCATTAGGGTGCGATATGCGATACAATGTTCAAGTATTTATTATTGGGATATTGGAAGCAGGTTTAAGTTTTTACACAATTGTTACTTTAAATGAAAAATGAACTGGTGTGCTCTCTGTAGATGCGCTCTTATGAAATTCTTTATTCAGATTAGTCCTCGGACCTTTTTTTCTCGTGCTCGAGAGGTCCCATGCTTTATCGATACTTTTGTATATTCCAGCATGCTTACATTAGAAAGACTATCTTCGACGATGCAGTTCGTCGAACTTCTAATTGGGCAGGATGTTTACTCCTTACCTCTAAATAAGATATGAGAAATAACGTGAGATTGATTTTTGTATATTCCAACATTTATTACAGCTATATCCAAGAATTGAGTAAATAATGACCACCACCATTTTTTTGAACGAATTCTTGTTCTGTATAAGGATATTTGCTTATCTAGCAAGTCGACGCCACCCATATTTTTATTATACTCACTAAATAAACGAGGTATTGGAACAGTACGTTTTTGCTTACCTTTTATTGAGAATCGTTTGACATTTCCTAGCGGTAATACGTCCCTATAATTTGATGCCATAGTTACGGTTTTGTTGTCCTTCCATCGTACCATAAGAACTTCATTGTTCTTGTTAAACTGTTTTTCAAAATATCCTCTTTCCTCCCATTTCTCTATTTCTTTGGATGATATTAGTGGACACTGCTTGGTTCGATTTTCACGAATAGTTCCCGCTGCTTTCAATTTTATAAATTGTAGGTCCTTTAGAAGTTCATGCCCCGTAAAGAAATTGTCAAAAAAACCTCATGGTACTCTGTAGTGTACAGTGCAATTACTTTTATTAAGTTTTTCACTACTCTGGAACCTAGGGGACCTTAATTTTCATTTTCTGATTTACCACTATAAGGATCAAAATTATAAAGATATCTACACAATCACCAAATTTTGTATCCAAATTTAATTGGTTTTCCTTGCATATACATTTTAGTTGGGTGTTTTCCATAGTAACGAACCATCATTTCATCTATAGATAACATGCTATAAAAAACACCAAATCTTGAAAAATTTATTTATAGCACATCAAAGAATTTTCTAACTTTATAAAATTTATCTGTTTTGATCAGTTTACTATTGTCATTTAGATGAATATGTCGCTTTTATTTCTCAAAATCTACTTCTTGTCACAGAATTAAAAATAATCGGTACACCAGCATCAAGTGCTTGTTCCCAATACATATCTTCTTGTGGTAGTTTATGATAGCCGCTAATTAGCAAAATCCCAATAAATTTCTTCAAATCTCCTAAACTCAAATAATAATTTACGATATTATTTTGTTTTGCATAAATTTCACTTTGTTCAATAATAAGTTGAAATATATCATCAGATAACATGCATTCAAATATTTAAATTACAGAATATCTTTCTAATTTTTCTAGGACAATTTCTGTTTTATCCTTGGAAGATGCGTTGGTTGTACTGTAAATTGGGGAAAGATTTTCCCACTTTATTTTCTCCTCTTTATTTTTCTTAGAAAGAGATTTATTCGATTTTTTGTTCCTTCTTTCGGTTAGAGTGAGGTTCGTTGACACTTTCTCTTCTCTTTGATTTTCGTCAATATCAGGTTCAATGCGAGGAGTAAATAACTCGAAACTTCCTGCAATGTCGCCGCCCTTGTTCTTCGTGTCATTTTCATCCAAATCATTTTCATTTATATTTTCCAAATCCGTCAATTCGTCCATATCTGGTGGTATAATTGCAATATTCACATCGTTAGGATCTTCGTTTTCAAGGTCAGCCAGAAATTCTTCGTCTTCTACATAGCAGTAAGTTCAGAAAGTGCTAAAATTCTCTTTGAGCCCATTTCTAAAAAAATAATTCTAATAGCTATTTTATATACTTTCCGCCAATGTGCCAAAAATGAGACACTGCATTTAGAAGTGAAAAACACTTACCCAGGATATGTTTGAAATAATATTTCTCAATGAATATGTAAAACAAAGTCCAAAGAACAAGTTTTAATGAAAAGTTTTTTATTTAGAAATATTGTGAACACTGTTATATGAGAAATAAACAGGTGCACAAGGCCGACTCAGGGTATTAGCTTCAACCTGAAGTTTGCAATGATTTAAAAGAAAATAGCGAGAATTTTTAGTACTTTCATGGAGCACGTGGTATGAACTCATTATTTTAACGACTATATTTTATTTACGAGTTGCAGTTATTAAAAGAAAAAAATTTGAAAATGTATCCCAAAAATGGGACATTGGCGGATAATGGGTTAAACTTATTGAAAGTTTAGGTCTGGTGGTGAATAAACATGTAAACCTTATGTAATTCTTTATTTTTAACAAATAATAATTTTATTGTAATACGTCTGCACGAGACCAAGGGCAACGTTCGAGTGTCGTACCTCGTGCCGGTCACGACACGTTTCTTCTCCCTTAAACAATATCGCATCGCTAGCGTTCAACGGTCCTGGAAGGAAACTTCCAGACGTTTCTAACAGAAAATTTCCAGAACGTTCCCCCACAAAAGCAATTAAGTTTAATTTTTATGTGCACTCATTATATGTTTTAATTTTCGGTGACAGCGCTGGTTTTATAAAACCAGTAGAGAATTAAGACTGTTTTCCACATTATTCGCAATATAACAGTTTTTTCCGAATATCTCGGAAATCAAGCATTTTTATCAATTATATGTAAGGAAAATGTCGTTTTAGTTTTAAAAGAGCATTAAAATCACTCTTTATTGGTACGAAAAGACTAGTCGTATTTTCGAAATATTTATTGATCAACAGAAAAAATTTCAGTTAAATATGAATATTCTTGTGACATAAAGCAATTTCAAAAGACAAGAATTATCGCATCACGATAAGAAATTCCTTCAAGATTTACAAAAATTTCGAAATAATCGAAGTTCTTATTATGTGCAAGAAAATTGAGTATTGCTTTAGCTTCCACAAGAGTACATTTTCAATCCAATCTTTTATATCGTCGTTCCTCACCTCCGTATATCTTCGCGCTAAGGTTAGGTCGAAGAAGATTGTTTGCGAGGTGCTGAAAGGAGGCTTTCCCTGCTCGCCGGTTAATTAATAACCACACAGACACGATCTCCGCCTATCTGACTATCCGATGAAGCCCGACAACTTGTTGGCAAAGGCTTTAGTGTGGTCATGCCGTTGCCAGGTCGGTTCCTTAAGGTGTACCTCCCACATCTGGTATAAAGAGAAAGAAACAACGAGCGCGAGTAAGAGGTAGAGGGAGGGCAGGGGGTTATTGATGACCAGCTTTGTTTGCCCCCGAACCGTTTATTAAAATCCAACGCGGGTGATTAACCTCTTCTCGACTACGTCATCCTGGCAGCTACCAGGAGAAACACCTCCACGTCTCGGCGTGTAGATGGGTTTGACCGGGAAACCGTTCATTAAAATCAAATGCGGCTATCTGAGCTACTAGGCGGAACAGCCTTCTCGATTATATTGTAAATTAAAATGATGTAGAAGTTTTTGCGAACGTCCCAAATCAGCTACTTTTTAGTCGTTAATAGAATTACGACCTATTCCCGCATGAGAGTAAATTCCTAGTGAAACAACGAATGTTCACTACATCGTTCTATCAATCCTAACGAGAATATAATAACGAAATCCTGAAAATATATAGAAAATGTAAAGGTTTCTGTTTCATGGGTAGTAATTGAATTGTAACCCATCCGTGTAATTTTTACTGCATAAATGTCCACGTATTTGTTCATATATGTCAGGAGCGAGAATAAGCGAACACAGTTTCACAACGTAATTAATATATTTACATTATATAATATAATAGTGCGACATTCTGTTACACGTGGTGTACAATACAACGTAACGGAACATAACTTGAAGTTGCTGCAAAAGGAGAAATAAAAACATAAGAGCGCAGTAATCGCGTAACTCCGAAATTACTTAATTAATCCCAGAGATGGCAGCTAAAGTATCGATCTGCATCGATCTATTCTATCAATATATAAGTCTATGTCAATATTTTAAAATGCGTTTCAATAGGAAATACTATTTTTAATACTTAACTAAAGACAACGTTTATACACAAACGCTGTAATATATAATATATACACGCCGCTTTTAATGAAATTTTTATATGTTATAGAACTTGAAAAAATATTTCACACGTATTTTTTTTAAGTACAAATATCTACTTTGAAATGGTGAAAATAACCCTCAAAGTTGGGGTTAAAAAGGCTGTTTTTACAAGTATCTTGGGAACTATTAGACCTCGACAAAAAATTCAAAATTCAACAAAAAATATAGTTTAAGGATGGCTTTAAATTAACGTACAAATTAATTTAAGAACTTTTAGAAAACATAACTATTCTTTATTCATGATTGATCAAGACTCCGGTACTCTTTTACTTTAAACAAAATCTCAACCGTTCGAGCCGATTACAGTTTTCAACGCTTGCAAATTATAAACGTTTCACACAAGTACCTTCACACAGGCCTTCAAACACAGATGTCTTTCCACAGATCTTCAAACGACTTACTGTAAGAATGGCTTAAATTTAATACACAAATGAATTCAAGAACTTTTATAAAATACTTTTTATAAAATACTCTAAGTCTACCGGTTCATTCACCCTTTTGTCAGAACATGAATTGACACCCAACCCAGATCGCTTAATTGGGGAGCCCGCTTTTGCTAGCTGCTATAACAACCCAACGATACTGGAATCAAATGAACAACCAAGTCCAACAGGGTTGCAAATAAAATGACTCTACGTGATCGTGATTACTGAACCGCCACGCAAAACATACGGGCTTCAGAGACAATACATCGAAATTCTTCAGTGTTGAGTCCCCAGAGATGTTACGCCTTCCCTCTTGTCCTCAAGAGACACATTTTCAGATTTGGAAAATCGGTGTATTATACACCTGGCGCAACGGCAGGTTTTAGTATCGTTCCTTGGAGATGCTGCGCCCTCTCCAAATAGCCACAACATCCTCCTGTGTTACACGTCTCGGGTCGCTGAGGTTCTTAATTTCTCGATATAGTTGCCAGAGGGGGTTTGGGATGTCAATCTTTTCGATCTTCCATTGTGTTCGACATTCCTTGCGGTGTGGAATGTTGCTACTTTTGATATTGTTTGACTTCTTCTATGCCGAATTTGGGATTTTTAATATGATTCTTTATGCGTATATATATATATTTTTACCTGAGGCTGTCGCTTTCCCATTTGCTGCTTAAATTTTCGCAGAGCGACTCGTCTGCTTGCTCTGCGTCTGGCCATTTTTATTTTCTACTACGTTCTTTTCGTTGCAATGCTTTCTGGGATCTTCCCAAATATGGCGGCTTTTAGCGCAAAGGGGATATGTGTATGCGTATATATACACTGCTCAAAAGAATTATGGCATAGAAAAATTTTAGATAAAAATTGGCAAAGTTTGACTGACGGTAACTCCGTGAAAAAAAATCGTTAAATTATGTCCTTTGTTTTAAATTAAAGCTTGAAATCTCTACTTTAGGATACTATAGTTCGGTTTTGATTTCGATGCATCCCTACCACTACAAACACCCGAAATGTGAGGGTACCTTTGCAATGTTGAAAATTACAAAGTTTGACAAAGTGCATGGACTTGCTACATTTTTTTTCGGAGATTCTGTTTGCAGGAGTATAAAGTACGAACCTTTATCTTCAATTTCCAGTAAGTGAAAAGTCGCTGCCATTTTTTTTCGCAAAGATACAGCACTTTAAATGAACCCTTGCATTTATGGCATATACCGCCGGCATTGACATTACCCGATGTGCACCACGAGAAGGCTGTCTAACGGATTTTGCACATCATATGGCTCTGAAAAAAGCCGTTTTTCTGTGTGTGGGTGTGCGTATGTGTGTTTGTGTATGTGTGTTTAAATTCTAATAACGCGTGTCTCCTCCGCGTTGTTGAATTACTGCTTGCAGCCGATTACTCATGTTTTGATTTGAACCCCATAGAACATGTATGGGACATAATCGGTCGTAGACTGAGAAATTAAGGGAGACAACCTGCCGATCTCCAAGACTTGTCACAAGTCTTAATTCAAATCAGGAATGAAATTCCACGGGAAGAAATTAGGGCTTGCATTAACATGAGTAATCGGCTGCAAGCAGTAATTCAACAACGCGGAAGAGATACGCGTTATTAGAATTTAAACTCACATACAAAAAACACACACCCACACACAGAAAAACGGCTTTTTTCAGAGCCATATGATGTGCAAAATCCGTTAGACAGCCTCCTCGTGGTGCACATCGAGTAATGTCAATGCCGGCGGTATATGCCATAAATGCAAGGGTTCATTTAAAGTGCTGTATCTTTGCGAAAAAAAATGGCAGCGACTTTTCACTTACTGGAAATTGAAGATAAAGGTTCGTACTTTATACTCCTGCAAACAGAATCTCCGAAAAAAAATGTAGCAAGTCCATGCACTTTGTCAAACTTTGTAATTTTCAACATTGCAAAGGTACCCTCACATTTCGGGTGTTTGTAGTGGTAGGGATGCATCGAAATCAAAACCGAACTATAGTATCCTAAAGTAGAGATTTCAAGCTTTAATTTAAAACAAAGGACATAATTTTACGATTTTTTTTCACGGAGTTACCGTCAGTCAAACTTTGCCAATTTTTATCTAAAATTTTTCTATGCCATAATTCTTTTGAGCAGTGTATATGTATATATTAACAACTCGTTTGAGGTTATATTAGGTTTCTTAAAAATATAAAGTATAATGAAAGAAATATATTATTTTATATAAAAATATTGAAATTTTTTTTTGTTTTTTTTGGTTTACTGCATAAGTACTGATAGATTCCCGTTGGTGTACTCGACCCGGGTCAATTCGATGATGGGGAAATTTTCTACCGATGACAGTAGAACCCCGGCCTCGTACGCCTCATTGTCTTCCTCATCGTGCGCCACAATCCTATTCCGGCATTCCGTGCAAGCCACGGCCGGTCGTATTTTACTGAACCTTCGCCGGCATTTGATGCATCTGATTTTTTCCTGCACGTGTTTCCTCGATATGTTGTGGTGGGCCCCTATTTATTATTATTATTATGATTATGATTTTTAGCTAAACAATTTCCAACAAGATTAACTGATTCCTTGCCTGAATGCCACCACTGTTCTTTGGATTCTGTCGCTGCGTGAACCCCGCAGACCGCACACAGTCGCTTCATCATTGGCGAATATTTAAAGTTGAATATAATTTCTTCGTCTTTAACGCACATCGCAGACAGTATATTTATGGCTTGCTGATCCTGTGCCATTTTCTTCGTCCTTTGCTTCTTTTCTTAAAACTTTTTTTTTTCACTACTGTAAAGTTCGTGACTTCGTGGGTCGAGTGTTCCACTACGTCTGTTCGACGTAGTTCGACGTATGTTCGATTGTTTTGCGCATGTTAATAAATTGAATCCTTGCGTTCCAAAAAGCTATGTTCACCTTATTGATTCTCGATCTTTTGGCGGCATAAAGGCCCTCTTTACGCGGTCCTTATGCACGATCCTCTTTTTATTTTTCCCACCAACATCCAATTCTATGTTGTTTTGTTAAATGTTTCTGATAATTTTATATGGTCCTGAGTATTCTTTCTGTAGTTTGTTTTTTCGTGGTGGATTTAACAGAAATACGTCTTCGCCTGTTTTATAATGCATCGGTCTGATTTTTCTGTCGTAATAATGTTTTTGCCGAAATTTTGCTTGTTGTAAATTATTTCTTGCGGTTTTTCGAAGATAGTGTAATGTGGAGATCAGTTTCTCGACGTAATCCGGATATGTGCTAATGTATTCTTCCGTAAGGAAGTTTGAGGGTTGTCGTGCTTTTTTGCCAAATATCAGTTCGTGAGGTGTAAATTTTGTTCCCTCGTGAATACTTGTGTTGTAAGAAAACATCGCGTGTGGTAACCACTCATCCCATTGTTTTTCTTCTGATATGTAATGTTTTAAATATTCTATTAAAATTTGATGACTTCTTTCTATGGATCCATTTGATTGAGGATGGAATGCTGATGTTCTGAATGTTTGTATGTGGAAGATTCTTGTTAGTTTTTTTATTAGAGCGCTGATGAAACATGTTCCTTGGTCTGTAAGGATCGCATGCGGACACCCAAATTTGCAAATGAAGTGCTCTGTGAAAGCCGTAGCAACATCTTCTGAAGTAATGGATATGAGAGGTGCTGCTATTGAATATTTTGTCAAGTTGTCTTGAATTGTCAATATGTAACTATACCCTTTAGAAGTTAGTGGTAAGGGTCCCAGGATGTCCAAGGAGATCTTATCAAATGCGTCGATGGGAGTATCCGTTATTACCATTGGTTCTTTATTCTTCATGCGTACCAACTTATTTCTTTGGCACGCTATGCATGTGTGAATGTAATCAACTATATACCTTTTCATGTTCTTTCAATAGTAATGGTCTCTGATCCGCTGGTAAGTTTTACGCATTCCTTTATGTCCTCCCATTGGTATTTCGTGATTTTCCTTAATAACTGTAATCCTCTCTTCCCGCAGTGGTGTTTTAATGTTTCCTGTGCAGACTGTTACTTTGATGGATGTATCAGCGAATACAATGCACAAAATTTTCTTTATGTTTTTTATGTCTGGTAAGCTAATTTCATTAATGTTTTGTTCCTGGAGTAACAGTGCAAGTTTTCTTAAAGCCTGTGGTAAATTTTCTTTTGATGCTATACTTAATCCAAATACTAATTGCTTCCTTCATTTAATTGATGTTATTTCCCTTTCAGGTGTAGGTTTAATTCCTTTCTTCCTGATTAAATTTTACTATTTTTTGTTTTATAATTATGGGTTTTTCTGGTTTGTTGACTGTAAATCTGATTTAACTATTAAAATAATACCAGGATTTAATCATTTTAAAAATACATGGGTGAGCGGCGAAATCATAATAACGAATGAATACTTATTTATAATAAAAGTTCTCGTAACCAACTTATATGATTGCTATATTGGCGCTCGCTCCAAAACAACCGCATCGAAATCCAATGGATGTACAAAATCGATATACAATTATGCTCATTCATTACATTCATCATACGGTGTCCAAAATAAAAGATACACAATCATATTCATACAAAAAATGTTCACATTTTTTAAATATTTTTCTGTAAGTTCACTCATTGACGGCTTTTCTTTTATTTTCCTTGCGATGAAGCTCGTATAAATTAAACATTTTCTTAAGAGTTAGATCAGGATGTAGATATCTTCTATTAGGATTATAAAATCTAGTATAATGGGATTAAAATTGAGGAAAACTTGTAATATGGTTTTGAACATACTTTTTTCATCTTTACATTTTTCATCTTTTTTCGTTTTTACATCCAACCATACGCCCACGTAAATCATTTCCTACATTTGCAGAGTTTAATACACGTTTTAATCGTCCTTCACTTACTTTAAAGGTATCCAAACAGAATTTTTTACAGACGAGAACTTTTCCACTTGTAGTATTTAAAAAATTCCTAAAACCCCAATTTCTTGGCGAATGTTTTCCTTTTTTTAACGTCTTCGTTTCACAGTTTTGCGCTCGATAGCTTTGTAAAGCAATACGTTTTGATTATTAAAATCTCCTATATACCAAGACTTCCCAAAAATATTCTTTCTTTCTTCTTCTTCGTAATTTTTTATGCAAGCTTTTCTACAATGGCAATCTTTGTTTTGGAAAACTTTTGAACATTCAATGTTTCTGGTTTGAGTATAATATCTTTTTCCTGAATTCCATTTAATTTTTCGCACTTTTTGGATGTATGTTTCATCAATCTTTTCTCCATTGTTATCTGTATCTTCATCCCCTGACGACGAATATTGTTCTATAATTCTCTTTCTTTTTCGATTTTGTTTGAAATCATTAGTTACTAATTCGTCTTCACTACCTGAACTAAATGGTCTTGTCGTTTTATTTTTCTCCACGGGTGAAATAATTTCTAAAATTTAATATTAAATTTTAAGTCTTATATTTAATTGTAAGTATGTGTATTTCGTAAATTTTCTTTAATTGTATTAATTAAACGTACCGATTATTAAACTAAAGCAATTGTCCAAAAAACTGAGGTTAACTTGTTAAATATTAATTAATTAAAATTACCCTCATCACTGCCTTCATTGCCGTCCCTCAAAAAATCATTGCACCCTAAATTGAACGTCCCTCATTGCCGGAGACGTTCATCTCCCTCTCAAGGTCATACCGGCCTAAGGGTGATACATACAGTACCTCCCTTAGCCGTGGCTTGAACGTTCGCCAAAGCTGTGCTCGCAAAGAAATCGCCAGCTAGGCATCGCTTCTCAAAAATTTACAGATGTTATCTCGCTTGCTCTTTCTTCGCTCTCCGCTATAAATAAACTTATCGCTACCTTCGCAATGACAATACAATCGCGCACAATTTACAGCATACTCATAACTATGGTTATTTCACATTCAGAACAGACATAACCCAAACTTATGCAATTGTTACTTAATTCTAAATAAACTAAACAATTAATCTGGGAGTATTTAACAGTATTTTTACGCTATCCATCCAATACCATCAGTCAGCATTCCAGCGATCGTCAAATTCTTGCACAGCGAAATGGCTCTTCAATATTGTCGTTTCAGTTGTTGCAATTTCTATACATACAAATGAGATAATCCAGCTTACCGCGGAAAATTTTATTCTTAATTCAACTTTTTCAGTTAGTTTAATTGTTACGTGAATCAGTGAACCGTCATTCGCGCACTTGTTTTATTTGTATCTCTACGCTGTTCATGGACCGGAACAAATACAAGTGTTAAGGTCTGGTATAATTGAATAAGGAAAATTCAACTATTGTAAATTATAATAAAAGTATGTATATACAGGGTGTTCAGAGATTTACTAGCCAACGTTTTTCTCGTAAACGACTAGTACGAGAAAAAAATGAAAGAGGAAAAAGTGATAGTGTTTTTTATAATCAACATAATGAAATATATAAATTTTTCGAGTTTATACTATTTTTTGAGAAGTCAAGGTAACCTTCAGTTTTTTAAATAGAATGGTATATATTTTTTTATATCATATGAAAGGTCGTATCGAAACGAATTCAACGATGTACCATATCAAGAGTTTGAGAGCCATTCAGAGTCAAAAACAAACGAAATATTTTAAATATTTCGTATTACTGGGTGACTATTTCTTAATCCAACAATCACTTTTCACGTATCCCTTTTTCGAACAGAATGTGCACGTAGACATTCAGCTTTTTGGCAAAGTCCTTTTGCAACCCCTCTACTCTTCCTTTTTTGGGACGGTCATTCTATAAATGTTCTGTCTCGTTACATTGGAAGCACCATTTTCACGATATTTATGAGAAACACCTTTTGTATCGTGGTCTTTCCCTTTTGTCACCTTCACAAATTCAAAATACCACTGAGCAAGTCCGTCGTTGTTTCATGACGCGTATTCATCAAAGACTGGCGCTGTTGAGACCTTCGTTACTCAAACCTCGTGTCTGAGTCACGTGAGTCATTAAAAAATATAAATATCAGTTAATAAGAAAAACAGACAACAATTTTTGGGGATAAACCCCGAGGAAAAAAGGCCTTGCGGCCAAAAAAACCTCATGCAATTCTTTATTCAAAACATATTTTTGTGTGAGTGTAAATGTGAGCTGTATACGTGTAATCAGAGAGAGTGCGTAGGGCGCAACTCCTCTACGGGTCGTAAAAGACCGCAGATATATTCAGAAGGATTGCGCGTAGCGCAACTCCTCTACGGATCATGAATGATCGCGTATATTGGGTCTCGCAACCGCTTTTTTATTTATTTAAATATAAAGAAAATGTCATGGAGCAACGTACCTTGTTGTTGGATATGAATGAACTCTGTTATGTGATCTTTTGGAAAAATTGTTTATCTGCGAAAACCTTTTCAATGCTTCTGCACGAAGAGCTATGAAAAAACTGACTCGATTGTGCATCGCGTCGCTAAGCCGGGCACCCTTTTCGCCTCCTTTATGAGTTGACGGTGCATCGCTCAAAGCGCGGCTCTATTTCTTTTTTATGCATCCATCTTAGGAAGCTCAGGGGCGGCTAGCCCAAAAATTTCGAACTAACAGGCGCATTGTAGTGTCCATTACATGGATCGTTTATTTTGAAAGTGGTGTAAGTCCATTTTCATTTGTTTTAAGAAAATTAAAGGTCAGCATATATGTCAATGAAAATATATAGGTTAATTATAAGAAGTCTGGCAATTTTTTTACTGATTGAACAATTTGTAATTTGATTATACAAATTTGTTTTAGGCGATTTAACTAAAATAATGTACAATACCGGACAAATGATTTCTCTTAGTTTTTATGAATATGTCACGATATTAACATAAAATGAATTGCGCAGTTTATGAAGGTCAGGGTAATAAATAATGTATGTAAACCAATTTAGCCAATTGTAACATAAAATATGTATTTTGAACAATAAACAGAGATTTGATTGACAAAAGTATTCCGACAAAACTTATATTTTGAGAAAATTATAATATAAACGAATGTTATTCATGAAAATAAAAGAATAAATTAATATTTAGTAGAATAACCTTTAGAATCAATAACTGTCTGCATTCTTTTGGGCATAGATTTCAAAAGACTATTTAATGTAGCAGGAGTAATGTTTTGTCATTTTTGGCAAAGAGTGTTGTACAATTTAGCAGTATTTAGAAATTTTTCATTTTTTATGGATAACTTCAAATATTCCCAAAGATGTTCTATTGGATTTAGGTCCGGTCTTTGCAATGGCCACTTAAGAACATTTACATTATTTACACGACTTCAATTTTTCACAGTACGAGAAGCGTGTATTGGATCTTTATCGTGTTGCAATATCCAATATTCGTCCATGACTTCCCTTACATGAGGTAACATATCTGTCTCTAATTTTTCTACATACTGTTTGTTCTTCATTATACCTTTAACTTGCCGCAATGGACCAACGCCGTGACCGGAAAAGCACTCCCAAACCATAATACTTCCTCCTCCATACTTTACTGTGGGAATTTGATAACGCACGTTGAATCTTTGACCTTTTGGTCGACGTACCCACTGAATTCCATCAGATCCAAATAATTTAAATTTGCTTTCATCGCTGAAAAGCACATTGGACCAGTCTTCTATTGACCAATGAAGGTGTTCCTTAGCAAATTTAAATCGGGCCATCCTATTCTTTCCCGAAATCAATGGTTTCTTGACTTTATATCGTCCACTAATGTCCAAGTCGTCAGTTTCGATTAAACTTCTATGGATCTCTACTGCAGTTCTCCTGGGATCAGCAATTGGCAGATGTCGTATTTGCCTGTCTTGTCTAATTGAGGTCTTTTTCGGACGGTCAGACTTGAATTTATTTTCTGAGTGTCCTCGTTCTTGAAATCGCTTTTAAATACAGTACACAGTTTGTTTTGCGATGTTAAAACGTCTGGAAACCTTATACATATATGGACTCACCATTTTGTAAAGCATTTACAACCTGCTCCTTCATATATTTCGATAAACTTTGTCCTCGTACCATCTGTATATATATACATAGTATTAAGTACAATGTTTTAGCTTTACAAAAACATTTTACCGACCGTGATATCATTATTATTTTGAAAAATACAAACTTTTTCCGTGTAGTCGGTTTTGCACCCCAATTCATTTTCAAAAAAACATTACATATTTTTATAGATTTAATATTTTGTCCATAAGCCTTTTGCCTTTCTAGTGGCTTGTATGCGTTTAGGCATACTTGAAATTATATTTTGGCAGTATTCTGGGGAAATAGAATACCACTATATTCTTTGCCACAAATCATTGATTGTTGTTGGCGGAGCACTGTATCCATTTGATAATTTCATTTTTAAATATGCACAGACAATCTCGATGGGATTTAAGTCTGGACTTTAAGCAGGCCATATCATTGTTTGGAATTGTTGTTCCTCGAGCCAATTTTTTACGCTTTTTGCAGAATGTATGGGGGCATTGTCGTGTTGGAAAACAACATCACATTCCCGTACCGGCATATTATCAATTACATCCAATAAATTTTCTTCTAAAATCTGTTTATAAGTATACTGGTTCACCGTACTCTCAATTCGATACAATGGACCTACGCCATACGCCGTAATGCAACCCCATATCATAAGTGAACCACCGCCAAATTTGATTGTCTGTTTGATATGACGTGGCAAAAGAGATTCACCTTTTCTTTTCCAACACCAAGAACGTCCATCCGATAAAATTCGATTTATTTTAGATTCATCTGAAAAAATTACACTCTTCCATCGTTCAGTATTCCAATTTATATATTTTTTGACAAACCTCAAACGAGCTTTAATATTTTTTTTTGAAAGAGAAGGTTTCTTCTTCTTCTCCATTGATATAAAATCAGCTTCTTTTAGTGCTCTTCGAGCCGTCCATTTGCTTATTTTCTTTCCAACATCAGTTTCCAACAACTTTGCAGCCATTGTTGCTGTCGTCGCAACTTCTGAAGTAATGTATTTTATTAATCGTCGTTTGTCCTGACAAGACAATAATTTTGGACGTCCTCCTAAAAATGTAGAGACTTCATTACAATTCCGTTGTCTTATTTTATTTACCACAGCCTGACTGACTGCAAATTTCTTGGCAACTTTTCATGTTGATAAGCCAGATTTTAATTGAGAAAGAATATTATCTTTCACAGTTTTAGATAATGGCTTCATGACGGAATGTTAATGGCGTGTTTCTGCACGAACAACAACACTGCAATTATTAGACGATTAACGATCTCGGATAACACTGGTTTTTGTTTATAAAGCTGTTTACGTGGCTCAGGCACTAACGTTCTTTTTCTTTTCTCTTTTATTTTCAGAAAAAAAATTGTTTTTAGCGGCATCAGGCAAGATGCCACATACGCTCTAATGCGGTGCAAAACCGACTACACGGAAAAAGTTTGTATTTATGAAAATACTAATGATATCACGGTCGGTAAAATGTTTTTGAAAAGCTAAAACATTGTACTTAATACTATGTATATATATATATATATATATTTGTATTTCATATGCAAACATTGAATAAAAATTCATTTGTGCAAAAGTCTCGCGAGTGTGTTCACTTTTGCTCCTCACTGTAGCTAATATGAAGACTCGCGGGTACTAAGCGAGTAGAGGAGGTATTAATCGAAGAAGTTATTTTTAAGATAATAAAATGTGTATATTCTTAATAAAAGATACGAGGTTACAATGGTAAATGATTACAAAAATATATACATATAATACTTACAAGTAGTTAAAGCGTAAAGTAAGAGTTGGTAAGGGTTGAATTGGAGTTGGATTTGGAATAAATTAGAGTGTCTAACTTAGTCGGGGCTTGAACCCGTGGTATTGGAATCTGGGCTCGAACCCGTGGCTGAGGAAAGAGTACTCCTGAAGGGAGTGCTCTTGAAGGGTGGTCTCTATAGTATCGGGATGAATGAGAAAGTAGATCCTTATACTATCTTATCACTATGTTGTAAATCATGATTATAAAATGGCGCAAGGTGATACCGAGAACTATGAGGTATGCGTATGCAATGGATACTGAGAATTGTAGCGTAAATGAGATGATGAATATTTTGCCTTATGTCTATCGCTAAATGTTTACGCAGTAATATGTCTTATTCCTATCGGCGTGATGTTACAGTGGTTCTTATATTTATCTTAATGGCTAACTCCAACGTCGAGAGACGTCACAAAATATTGCCAAAGTTCTTTATTATTTTTATTAGTGTATCTACTTAGTATGTTCACAGCCGTACTTAAATCAGGTCTTGTACATACCTTTATGTACATTAAACAACCAATTAAGTTTCTACATGGCGCTTCATACTTTTCATCTGAATTTAAGGCTAAATAATCTAATTTACTTGGCAAAGGTGTACTAACCGGATTACACTGATGCATGTTAAATTTTTCCAAAACTTTATTAATATATGCAGTCTGATCTAGGGTTGTCGTTCGCTGTGAACGCTGGAGGTGGGAACATTCTTTGAGCTTGTCGCGTAGTTACAATAAGTGATACGTCAGCTATCAGGGTTATAAGTGATCTAATTTCAGAAAAGGGTCGTTCCGTTATTACTTTCAACTTTTATTCCTAAGAAGAATCTGATATTATTTAAATCTGTCATTTTAAATTTATTCATTAAATAACTTTTAAAACTAGTCATAGTTTCTATATCCGCAGTAGCAACCACAAGATCATCCACATATAGAACTACATATATATTTTTAAATATATTTCCTCTATCTAAAATATAAATACACCGATCGTCTGATGAATTTTGGAAACCTTTTTCTTTAAGACTTCTATCAAATACTTCGAACCAACATCTTGCTGCCTGCTTTAGACCATATATTGCTTTATTCAATTTACAAATTTGATTACTTTTGCTTTTTACTCCTTGAGGAACTTTCATATAACTCTCCTCTTTTAATTCACCATTTAAAAATGCTGTCTTCACATCCATATGGTGTGTCAATAAATTGAATTGATTTGCAAAAGCAATTATAAATCTAAAACTTGCCATCCTTGCAACTGGTGCAAATGTCTCATTATAATCAATCATATATTCTTGGCTAAAACCACGAGCAACAAGACGTGCCTTATATTTTGTAGGATTTCCATATTCATCATGTTTTATCGTGAATATCCACTTACAGTCGACAATATTTATATTTTTAGGCATTTCTACCAAGGTCCAAGTTTTATTTTCTAAAAGTGACTTTATCTCAACGTTAATTGCTTTTTCCCATTCGACTTTATCTTCTCTATCTTTAATTTCATCAAATGAACTGGGAATTTTATTAACAAATGATTGCGCACACATTAGAAGATCAAACTGTGTGTCACTTTCATTATATGAGATAGGGGGACGCTGCTTGATCCTATCACTCCTTCTAAGCATAGATTCATCTGGTATTTTATCATTATCAATTTGAGACGAAGAGCATATCTGTTTCTATCACAGATTTGTTAGGTTCTACACCTAATTTTATTTCTGAACTTACTTTTCTACTCGACTTCTGGTACATCTGATTTACGTTTCACCTATTTCTACTGATTTTGACCATATGTCAGATGCATCAGTTTTATTATAGGTGTTTTTATCAACACTTTCAAATCTCATTACCGGTCGAGTTTTCAAGTAATTTATTTAATCTACAATTACATCTCGTACTGCAAGAAATTTTTCATTTACCACATCCCACACTTTATAGCCCTTCGGTTCATAACCCATTAAAATTCCCTTCCAAGACTTTTCATCAAATTTAGTCTTTCTGATTTTATTATGAACATAAACAGTTGAACCGAAAATCTTTAAGTACTTTAATTTTGGCTTCTTACTGTGCCACAATTCGAATGGTGTTTTATTTATCTTTAAAGATCTAGTCGGGGTTTTGTTAATTAAATATGTAGCAGTCAGCACTGCCTCTCCCCAAAAAACTTTATCTAAACTAGCAGCACTTATCATTGTGCGTGCTTTCTCTGTTATAGTTCTAACCATTCGTTCTGAAACATCATTCAATTGGGGGGTTCGTGGAACAGTTAAATGAAAACTAATACCTTGCGGGAGAGGTTATTCCGAGTTTTCCCCGCGAATGCTGCCCGGCGCGGACGAGTAGCACTTCGGCGCCCGATTCAAATTCCCCCAGGATATCGAAACGGAACTAACAAGGGAACATATCCAACCGGGACACACCGATTTTAATGAAACTTATGTGACAGATAGTTCTCAAGAAAATATTTGACACGTATTTTTTTATATCGGCCATCGTGCACATTGAAGGGTTGATAATAGTCCTCAAAGTTAAGGGCTGAAATCATATTTTTGGGAATATCTCCGGCATTAAAGTTGATAATTGGAAGCTTTTTTTTTCAATTGTTGGTCTCTCAATAGGGAATTTTTCTGCAGAAAAAAATTTTAATAATCTTCGTTTGTTTAAATAATATTTTGAAAATTTATAATTTTTGTTTCAATTTTTTTACTAAATGTTGATCTATTTTTTTGCAATTTTGTATATGTAAACTATGGACTAAAATAGAGGATACGTGTTTTTCGAATTTGTCGTTTTTAGCAATATTTATTAAATATATAATTTGAAATCACCTCCTGTGAAGAGGGGCAATCAGCATTTTTATTATAAATATCATAATTTTCACAATCTTTTACAATGTTCTAGATGATATACACCTCTTCATATGCCGTTAATTGATTTCTCAATAATTATTGTAAGATCGCAGATATGAGCGTGACGCGGATCTAACCACTGCCGCAAGGAACATAGGCTTTTATGGTCAATATTGTTCAAAAATAATTTAATTTAATTTCTTTTCTTCTTAATTTCTTTATAATCTCAAAATATCCAAAAGTTCTAAATATTGTATTTGAAATGAAGACTTTTCGGCTGTAAAGGTACGAGATCAGTACAATTGACCATAAAAGCCTATGGTACAACCACTCGGTCAGGTTCCGTAAGCGGGAGGAGTTCGACTTCTAGAAGGCTTGAGAAGCGGTCCTTCTAGTTTAACGATAATTACACGAAACGCCCGGGCATCGGGATCCACGACTGTCCCGGGCAGGGGCCCTCGGGTTTACCCTCCTACCTTAAACTACTTATAACTACGCGATCAAAGGTTGACACTCCACGTTACATTCTGCCGATCCTGACCGTTAATTGTCCTATCGATGGTCGACAACCCACGAGCCGATAGTCCCGGTTTCGTGATCTTTACAATCGATAACGTTAATAGGGGCTTACCGAGATGTCCTAGGGTCCTTGGCAGCACGGAATTGATCTGTTAACTTTATTTGTGCTTTTCGACTACGCGTTCGCAAAGAATACTCTTGCAATCATTTATCAAGAATAAATAAAAAGGGAACAACTTCATACAGTAACGGCAGTGATACTCATCGCTGACGGTCGTCTTTTTTTACGAACGTTTTCCGGATTTCGTACGATAATTTTTCCAAAACGTTTGACACATGTACTCAAAGCATAACACGATTTGTTATCTTTCTATATCGTCTCTAAGGGGAGGGAGCTCAGACAGAAGTTTGATTATTTCAGTCCTGTAGGACTCGTCCTCCAATATGGTCTCTCCCGAATGGACGGGTGCTTGGTTGACGCCGCTATTGATTTCCCCGATGTATTGGAGGACCAGGTTCTTGTACGCTTGGTCCCTCCTTTGTCCCTTGATTGCCTCCAGCGACCTGCCAGGGAAGATCTTTGTCAGCTCCTGATTTATAAACTTTGCTCCGGCGACAGTTAGCCGAGCCTTGTGCCTAGCCACGAGAGACAGTTCCTTCGAAGACCAGGGCATCTTCTTGTTAACAATGCACTCGGCAGCCTGCTGGTCATACCACTGCTTATGGGCTTCCTGCTTATGCACACCACGGCGTCTGATGGTTTTGAAGGTCCTTCCGCACTGTGGATAACGGCACGCAGCAACTTCGCCATGGTCGTCAACAGGAGTAGCAGTCGGGCCGGGAGAGCCTGAGGGCTCGCCGGCTTTCCCATCCGAGACAGTTTTATTATGTCTTGGGCCGACATGATCACAGTTGAGCGGGGTGGCAGCCCGCAAGACCGAAAAACGCAGAGGCAGCCCATAGTTTCCTCTCCGAAGAGGGTACTCGTGCCGGGAACCACAAAGAGGTGGCTGCTTGCTAACTATGACTCTCAGAAGCGACTGCCTCCCAGAGGGACGCGGAAACGTTTTAATCCAACGTATTTTGGAAATTTTGAAGGACAAATATTGCAGGTGTATGTGCCGTCCTCGTGGGAGGAGGCTGTGTGCAGCGCCGAATACGCTGTTTCCTCTGACCCAGAATCCTTGAGATGAGGTCGATTAAACAGGAAGAGCATGTCGAGCAATCATTATCCAAACGTTCATCGACGGAATATCCATGAGACATCGCCGGGTCGTCAACAGAAGGGCATCCGGTCATTCGAGACTTCTTTGTGTTCTTTGGAGCGGTATAAAATTGGAGCTAGGCTCCGAGTTGTCCGAGGGCTGCTAACCCCGAGACATGTACCTTTGAAGCGTAGCTAGTTTCGTCATAATCCGGAGAGGTGTTCACCTCCCGGATAGGGGAATCCACCGATCTGAGGCTTGTTGTATTCTTCTTTGGTGCAATAATCTTCGCCCGAAGGCATGAACCCAACGGGCTGCAAACCCGAGGGGTCCATTTGGCTTTCGCCAGGATCGCCGCACGCCGTTTAGCCGTGACTGGGACTGCGATGGCGACGTGAGTCACGCAAACAGCTAACCAGCCACGTTACCGGCAAGTACCACTTGGAGGTAGGTCGTGCGACTGGGATGGGAGAGGCTGAAGGACCTAACGAGAGGTCTGAGTTACGCATTGCCATCCCCGCAGCTATGACCCACGAAAGCGACCGGGTTTTTCCCCCGGCGTACCGGAGGAGAAACGCGTAACGATTTTCTTTTTTTTGTTTTGAGAGGAAAATGTTTTACAGACACCACGGCAGGTGAGTGCTGTGGTAGTGTGGGACTCCAAAATACCCACTAAAAATCTCTCACTCCTCTCACCAAGGTGTTATGGTAGAGGACGGCTTTATTTCCTGCTGCCGATTTTGGATGGTAGGATGCAGGTTATCCTAAATAGTGGGGAGGATGAGCCCAAATCATCCCACTCCCTCGCGCACGAATGGAACAACCGATGTCATTTGGTTCCAACGAGTTCAATTGGTATGGGACCCTTGAATGACCCTTGTCGTGATGCCAGCCAATAGACCCACCGGGACACCGAGATCACCCTTTAACGCCCGTGCGGATGCGCCACTCCATACACCACGCCAAGATATGGTGCAGGACAAAACTGTCACGGAAGTCGGTGTGACATCTAGCTTCTCGGCGACTGCCTCCTTAACGGAGACGGTGTTATATTTCTCCACCTTCCTCACATGACTGTCATCAAGGGACACAGCCCCACTAACGATCTGGGCATCAACGATGTAACCCTTCCCCTCATGGGCCACAAAATGTCCGGTTTCCTCAAGCCTTCAGATGTTCGAAGGCGAGGCTCAACATTAACCCTCATTTCACGCGACCGAAGGTGGTCAGCAAGCGTCTTGCACACAGCATCATGCCGCTTGATCCGGCCCCGTGTGTACGGAAGCAAGCTTGGATGATGTGCGCAGAGGTCTCGGTGCAATCGCACCCAGCTCGACACTTGATGTTGGTGTGTACAAGCCTCTGACCTCTAGACGTGCGCACACGGGTCGGGAGACTGTTGGTGCGGATATGGTGGTACTGGATGTAATCCCTTCCAGGAACACCCAGGCTACCCGCATCAATCCACTTGGTCCACGCCGCGGATTGGTCGCAGTCCCGAAGCTCCCTTCCATCTACGGATTCATAGAGTCGCCTTGCCCAATACTTAGCTCGATGTTCGGAGCTGTAGAGCCAAGTGTTAGTACCCAAACAGCCACCGGTCACTTTACGGGCAGGTACCACAAGGAGGTAGGACGTGCCACTTGGACGGGAGAGGCTTCCCCCGGCGTACCGGAGGAAAAACGCGGAACGATTTACACTTTACCTATTTCCTGTACCGCTCAGTCGCACGAGAGACGGTATACTTCCGAGGAATCCCCTCGTAGGATATAAAACATATAATGCAAGTAACTATTGAATTAAATCAATTTAAGTCTTTCGCATTATGTCTTAACAAACAAACAACAAAATAATAAAAAATAATTTAATGTCATAACAAAATAGAATAATAAACATGTTAAAAAGGTAAAAGAGTAAAATAAAATAATAAACATGTTAGCAAAAAAAGAAAAATCATTGCAGAGAGAAAGAAATAAAAATTATTAGTTTTATTAGTAGAGATCTATCCATCTAAAAATATATTTGCAATTTCTATCGAGCTTTGTAATGCTTTGAGAGATATTATTTTTATATTATTAGTTTTTAAAACCAAATTTTTCAAATTATTGTGGGTGCTAGGGGGTATTGCCCCTCGGCTGCCCACAATAATGGGCAATACTTCTCCTGTCTTAACTATGTGTTTTTCTTTTAAAAACTCTAGACACGTTTTATATTTATTTATTTTTTCCGTTTCGGCCTTCTGCAGGTAATCTCTGTTCTCAAAGCGGACGGAAACGTCGACTATGATTAACCTTGCCTCATTTTTAACTATGAGATTAGGTTTGTACAGATTACCATTGACCTTAATAGTTGGTTCCACGGCGTTTTTCAGCAATGAAATTCTTAATCTCGTCATGTCTTTTAATGCGCAGTCCTTTGGTATGCTGACATAATCCCAGAACATGTCCCAGGGTTTCTGTCTGAGCTTTACAGCGCCGGCAATATGTAATATATTTATTTTTTTATCCGCTCGAACCAGAACGACCCGAGTGCCGAAGGTGTTCGTTCTTAGTCTAATGGTATCAATGAAGCGGGAGCGTTTCAGCAAGTAATTTTCTTTTCGCCACGCATTCCCTATTTTATCGCGCGCAAACTCATTGACACCCTGTCCTTGGGATCTTAAACTAAGCCATTGTTTCAAGTGATCGTTTTTGATTCGTAAAAATTGAATCGTTGGTTGGAGTATAATTAGGCACTATATTCTAATCTCGTCCAAAATTTACAATATCACCGTTACGCTGTTCGCTCAATCGCTCCTTTTTCAAAACTGTTTCACTCTTTCGACTTTCGCACCGGTCACAACACTCGCAATCCACATTTGCCTTTTCTCTTTCACATTCGCTCTCTCTTTCACTCGCGGACGTTTCCTTTGTTTCTCCGCATCCATACTTCGTATTCGCACTATCTCGCTCGCACCGTCGCACTCGGATAACTTAAATTGCTACAGAAGGTTTTATTAACGTAAGCCCTACATCTTTTGTTTTAAACATTTTTCTCTGAGGCCTATAGTTTCGTTGATTATACCGGTGGACCACTTTTCGTGAATGACCCTGTATAACCTGAAGTTGTAGCCAGAATTTCCGGACAAAGGGGATTTTGTTTTGTTTTTTCCGCTCTTTTTAATGCCGTTAAATAAGCTTTTATCTGTTTTTTAATTTTTTCGAGTATTTAAAATAATTTCACCCCCCCCCCCCCCAAATTAAAAAATTTTTTTGTTTGTACATTAATTTACCCTTTGAGCCCTTTCCAACGACACTATGCACGTTCTCGGTACCCCAAGGGCAACGCGGCAATAATAGTGTAAACATTGAAAGGGCTACAGCTGTTTAAAAAATGATGTTCGTTAAATAACGTGAACATGGTTTTAAACGGTTTTAAATCACTGCAAGTGTGATTTATGATATTTATTAATTTTTTTTTTTTAGAAGAGGGAAATCTTTTATAGACACCGTCTGGGAAGAGAGCCCAGAGGTAGTGTGGGATTCACGTTTTCAGCAGTCTGCTGTCGTGCTACCTACTAAAGCCCTCTCCTTTCATGTTTTTGTGTTCATTTTGAATATATGTCCATTGAATTTATTTCCATCAGGAAATTAATATGCAAAAGCCTTCAGGTTATCCGTCCGTAAGAAGTTGGTTATAGACTATGTTCTTGGTATGCGATGGGTCCGGATGTGTTGGGTACGCTGCGTGGCCGATAAGGATACGAAGCTGTGCGCGGGAAGTAACGCGGCTCATGGCAACATACAGCTGGCCGTGATTAAAAACGCTGTCCTTCAAGTATATTCCAACGCGTTTAAGTATTTGTCCTTGCGATTTATTGATGGTCATGGCGAAAGCAACCTTAACAGGGAATTGTTCGCGGCTGAATGCGACGCCCAATGTGGTGTCGCTTGGTGTTAGTTTGACGCGAGGAATGATGGCATCTTGGCCAATGTGAGTGCCTGTTATTATTTTGGCGCGGAATATGCGACTGCCAAGAGAAGTGACGCGTAGGCGAGTCCCGTTCACTAAACCGTCGACCGGACACATATTGCGGATGAGAATGACAATGGCGCCGACTCGGAGGCGAAGTTTATGTGGAGGCAGGCCAGCCACTTCGACGTGATTGAGCAGTTCAGTGGGGTAGTCTACAATCGCTTCGGCTGATGGATCGATTAATTTGTCTTCCGAAAAATAAATCCGCTGGTCTCCTTCCAGAGAATCTAATATGAGGTTATTGACATAATCGTAGTGGTCGCTGCGTGGGCAGAGCAAAGCATGATCCTGGTTTGGCTGAGCAAGGTTATTCTCATATACCCAGTCAATTAGATCCTGCGGGGAACCGTGAAATAATAAATCGTCAGGAATACTCGTGATGTCTGTGTCAGGGACGTTTGCTGATCCATTGCCGATAGTCAGCAGGTAGTCGGCGAAATCTTGTTGGCCGGGTCCAATTCGCATGTTCTGCGTAAGGTGGATAATTTTGAATTGCAGCCATAGAGTACTACTACGTATGGACTCGGCGATGTTCGAGTCAGCAGGAGCATTAGGAATTATTGGAGCGCATTGCCCGAAATCACCGCCCAGCAAAATGATTTTGCCACCGAACGGCTTCTCCGAGTTTCCTGTCAAGTCTTTCAGTATGCGATCCATCGCCGTGAGAGCCCGTCGTTCGCACATGGACGCCTCGTCCATAATAATTAATTTCGCATCGATCAACCGTTGGCCTGCAACGTTGGCACGGCATATACCGCAGTTCGAATGTTCCATCAGAGGAACTGGAAATTTAAAAAAATAATGGGACGTACGGCCGCCAGGCAACATAAGCGCCGCGATCCCAGTCCACGCCGAAGGGATGACACCGTGCCCGTTATTTCTAAAATACTGAATAAGGGCTTTGTATACAAAAGTTTTACCCGTGCCAGTATATAGGGCCAGTATATGTCGGACGGAGTGTTTCTATGATGGAATTGTAGGCAATTAGCTGCCCTGGGTTCATGCGACCAACGTATTCCTCATTGGGAACTACGTATTCGGCGAAGGCAGCTAATTGGCGGAAAACGGAGGGCGGTGGTTCCGGAAAGTTTAAATCTGTCCAATCGACCATGTTGGCTTCGGCGATAATCCGTATATCACGCAGACCGTGCACGTAGCGAAGGTCGTCGTTGCTGCCATACACACGGATCAGGTTGTGCGTGAGATCTTCTTTAAAGTGCTCCCACATTGGGTCGCCATTGGGTGGACGGGTCAATGCAAGTAGTTGGCCGAATAAGACGCGAAAAGCCCTTGGATGTTGGCATTGGGCCGCTTCCTCCAATGTTTCTTGGAAGGCAGTGCCATTGTTAATTAAGCCGCGGGCGTGGCAAGCTTCTTGGGCGGAGGTGTACACCCTGCCTTCATAAGTAAATAGATCGTCCCAACTGCGGGGACCCTTGACGTGGTGCAGTAATATGCGAGTGGCTACCAATTCGGGGTTAGTCGGCGGCACTTGGAATATGCGGCCAATTCGCTGCACTCGCCGTACACTGGCGGTTCAGGTTTTTCTGCTATTATTCCACACAAAGGCTTGGGGGATGTCACGGTATAAATATTCGCGAGCAGCTGGATTCCTTGCGTTCAGCTTAAAAAATTCCGTGAGCTGGGTATCACGATTTGCTGCCGTATTGGCCACGCGACCTGCCTGACCATCCGCAAAATATACCGTACGATCGTTTCTCGTGTGGATCGTGAGCCGCTATACGGTGTGGGAAAGGCCATACATATTGTACGCCATGAGATGCCAGTGGGTCTCGGATGATCCAACGTACCGCAACGTCCGATACCTCCTAATCTTGTTGCCAGGCTCGGAATTCACAATTTCGGCAATGTGCGCCACGTCATAACCTTTATTGATATAATTGAATATATATTTAATCACACGAACGCCGGACAGGTGTTTGACATTCACGTGGCAGCCGAACATTTTAGCCAGGTACGGGTTATATGGGACAACGTGACGGTTGTCCAAACGTACTGATACCTGACCGCGTGTCTTAATGACGTGACGACCGTTGTCTCGGCAACGATAGAGAGGATACCCGTTTAGTTGGACTTGAGTATGCTCTTGAAAAGCTTTCGGAAAGTTTTTCTTACGCGTCAAGCCGCCATCGGGGGAACAGATTTCCGTGCAAAGATGCAGGAGGTAGTTCTTGCAGATGATGTCATATAACTCAGGGTCCGCATCTGGGTTCGGTATTTCGGCCGATATAACCCGATCGATGTACTCGGGGTCTCTGGAATTGTACAGTGGCTCGACGGCGATGATCCAATGAGAATGGGGGATTTGTCGCTTCTGCATTTCGACAGAGTACCCGTAGTATCGGCAAGGACCGAAGAACGCCTCTTTTGTCACCAAATCCTTGAAACGCTGTTGCTTGGAGTGGAACACGCGATTGCCGATATCGGGCCTTAAATCGCGTTTATTTCCTGGATTTATGCTATTTTCAATCTCAGGCCACGCAGGGTTGGCTGTAAATGTAACAAAGAATGTCGCAGCACCAAGTTGCATGGACATGGCCAACGTGTCATGCATAGTGTTTAACGCATGACGGGGTCCCCCGATGAAAGAAGATGGCAGCAAGACTTGGACACTTGTCTCTGGATTCGTCTGGTTCGTAAGAGAATTTCTGTGAGCGGGATTATTAAAGTCGCCGATGTTTTGCAAGGAATCCCGGCGGAGGGCAGTCTGGTTCTCTTGTAACCATTGCAGTTTATCCTCTTGAACCCGCAGAGCCTTGTCCACCAATCACTGCTGGAACAATTTGCCGGTGTCGTGCAAGTATTCTAGGTCGTCGCGAATGGCCATCTGATGAACGCGTGCTCGCGTATGGTCACATACTTCCGGACCCCGGTTGTAATGGCATGACGGATACCCGTGTGCCATCCGATGACGGAGTACGGATCGAGAAGAGGGTAGAGCATAGCGTCAAGGAGCGGATTAACGATCTTAACAATTTGTAAAGGATCGGTGTTAGGACTGGCACGGTGTTGGATTAGGAGTTGGTGTTGTTGGCGCGGAAGACCATCATGGTCACCATACAACACTGCTACATCCTCGCGTGTAGTCGGAAGATTTGTCCGACCAACGTGTATACCGGCTCCAGCAGGGCCAGGCAACAACTGTATATGTACAGTAGGGCGTGGATGTTGTCGACGAATCATTTCCTGCTCCTTTTCGTATGCATGAAGGTACTGTTGAGCGAGCGCCGAGTTCTCCTGCATAATCACACTGATGTCGTGCAGTATGCGTGGATTCAATTTAGTGGCCTCGTAGCGGAGTCTTGTGGCCGTTTCGATGTTGCAAAAATATGCAGAGCCATACGGCATATTTGCGTTTGTACTTGGTGCAAGGGACCAATACGGTGAAAGAGTTCTCCTCTACCAATGAGATAGTAAACGCCAGGCGGAGGGTTATCAATTTTAAGACCGAGAGAGCAGAAGCTGAAAGCTGAGTTCAGGTAGCGGCTATTTTCCTGAAAATAGCTGAAGTCCATGTGATCCGGATTGGTGAACACCTCACGCAGGTAGGGGTGGATCGGCCGAAGGTTAAATGACACTTTTCCGTTGGAACAGCATGTTGAAAAGTGTCCAGATTGTGTGCGCTCTGCTTCAAAGTGTTTAGCAGAACAGTGAATGCAGAGGGCATTCATCGGACCCAGATGATAATAAGAGGCCTCCGTGGATGGCTTTGTGGCCGTGGTCGACCCTCTATGGATGTGGTTTATTCAAGGTTTTTTAAAAATTTAAATTTGATACTTAAAGAAACACAATTATTACAAAATTTATTTAAT
Organism: Megachile ligniseca; assembly: GCA_945859555.1. NCBI lineage: Eukaryota > Metazoa > Arthropoda > Insecta > Hymenoptera > Megachilidae > Megachile > Megachile ligniseca. Next base: position 8,795,087 of record OX243792.1, read on the forward strand.
TTTAACTGTTGATATATACTTACATTGATAACGTAGCAAAGTTCTATTACTTTAAATTGACCCTGTATGGACGTGATTTGTCACGGTCCTGTTTAAATTTATATTTGTTACTTATATAAACATAATTATAACACAATGTATGTATTTGTAATTGATCAAATGTACTTACGTTGGTAATGAAACTAATTTCTATTTCCAAAAATCGACCCTTTATGATCATAATTATTACAAATTTTTTTTTTTTAATTGATTATATATACTTACGTTGATAATGAAAATAATTTATATTTCTTCAGTTTATCCTCTTTGGTTGTTTATTTTTCACGGTTCTTTAAAATGTATATTTGTTATTTTTAACCGACTTCGAAAAGGAGGAGGTTACTCAATTCGATCAGTATATTTTTTTTTTTTCTGTGTATGTTCACCGATTATTCCGAGATGGGTGGACCGATCGGAATGAAACCTTTTGCATCTTGTAGAGTATGTGTTCCGATTGGTCCCGTTAAAAAAACATTCTTAATTTTTTCATGGCAAACCATTGTTATTGCAAAAAGACGGATAGTCTCAAACCTCAACATTGGACGATTTTAATGAGCTTTTAATATGTTATCAGGAGCATGATTCTGAACAACTTTTTCCTTATGCATAATTAACGGAAACCTTTTGTTTTTAAAATATTCGCAAAAAACTGTTGTTATTATGACGTTGAATTGTACGTATGGCAACGTGTCTACGACGATTTATGGGTCACCATGCCCTATGTTTATCAGTCGATCCTCCACTGTTTATATAATAAACATATGGCATCAGACGATAATCACTATACACGTATAACAATAACCATTGTTATTGCAAAATACTATTCCTTGGTATTACTCTCCAAAGAATGTACCGATCACGATGAAACTTTTTTTTATAAAAAAAACTATTAATAATAAAAAAAAAGAACAAAATAAAACACTCATTAAATTAAATAATTAAACCAAAATTATTTTTATGTCACGTTCCGTGGGGGAAATCGGGGTCGGTAGAGGGACAGTCGTATTTTGTCCGGGACGATTTCTACATTACCGACCGCAGGTAACGTTTGCTAGTCTTACCTTGCTAGTCTTACCTTACTAGCTGTGGGTACGTGACGTCGGGAGAACCTGGGGTATCCCGGAGCGGCTCGGGATAGCGCAGGGAAGATGGCTCCCGTGGTATAGGGGTTCGCCAAATCTACGAGAGGTCAGGCAGTCGCTTACACGGCTCTACTGACGTCGTGATTTGGGTAGGAGGAGGATAATAGGAAGTAGTAACCAAAGAGAACAGAAATCAGGGTAAAATTAGGTTTATTGGGGCGCTTTGCGCGCGTGCGGTTGGGGTGTGGTTGCTAATTAAAGAGTTCCGATTAGAAAATAATAAAATAATTAATAGGCGGTATCGCTCTCACTGAACCAGGTTGGTTACCTGTTCCTTTGCCATGATCCTGGTTACGGGAGTTGGTGTGCGCTGCAGCCTCTGCCCGTGTCCTCACCCAAAGAGACGTGTGCAAGCCCAAAACACTACGTCCGTTAGCTATCGTTAGCGGGTAACCTCTGGTTGACTGCTGAACGTGGAATCGTAGGGGGCTTTGTGCACGCTCTGGCGCCAGGTACGGTAATGAGGGTGCGTACGTAACTCGACTGTATACCAAAACAGGGTTGAGAATGGCGCGCAACTGTAGGTTCGTTGTCGCGGCCAATATCGAATAAACGGATAGAAATGAAATAATACACTGTACCTCAACCGCACTTGGTAATTGATTTGACTGATTAGTAACTCGCGACGCGTTCACTGATTTCTGTCGTATAGGGAATGAGGAATGGTAAATGAAACACCAATAAATAACATAACACTTACGTTTAAGGTTGGTAGTATACAGATGTCTGATGGTAGTAGTAGTGTTGCGTCGACTTCGTCGCACAATGTAAATATAATACGCGTTGGACCGGTAGTGTTAACTATTGACTGACTTCGATGACCGAACTATAAGATTGATGTTGACTCTATGATGTGTCTGCGCGAACTGAACTGTACGACTGACTCGGTGTAACTGCTCGATGCTTTCTGACTGTCTGAGGCTCGCAGGCCCCTTATTTCAATGTTCGGTTATCTTATCGTGTCGTGATAACAATGTCTAGACGCTGACTCGGCGTGAGACCGGAACGCTGAGCGGAGCGTTATCGCTGGCACCCTCGGTGTAATCGGATACTCCGATAAGGAAAGTCGATCCGAACTTAATACCAAGCGGTGGCTTACTCGTGATTAATTTATCTTAGTGTCTAGACGTTTATCGGTCACGTATTATTTATCGGTCACGTATTAATTCTAGGCTTACAATTTAGCCGTTGGGTTTTTAGATGCTGTGTCAGCATGTCGGTAGGAATATAATGTGGTTTGTGCTGACTTTCATATTGCTGACGTTGCGGTATACGTCCGCGTGGAGTTGACGATCAACTGTCATTTTTAGTGGACTTAGGTTATGAACCTTGGTCGCTTTACAATAGGTATTAATATATATATATTTGCATGTATGTGTGTGTGTGGGTGCCTATGCCATACGCTCAGTAGCAGGTGTCTTCATTATTAAGGATTTATTCAGTCATAAGTGTCGGTACCGCCTGTAGGTCGGTTACCGACTGTCGGTACGTTACCGTCTGTAAATAGGTTGCCGATCGTAGGCAACTTCAATAGTGTTTCTCATATTATCGCCTGCTAGTTAGCGCATGACTGTGCGTAGTGAGGGTAGGTGTCGGGATGTAACAACACAACGCTTGTACACTCCATACGGTGTCTTTACAGTTGCTACACGCACTACACTATCTGGTCCTGGATGAACCGCGATGATGCGACCAATGCTTCAATGCATCGGCGGAAGATTGTCCTCTTTTATAGTTAACAGCTTCCCAACTGCGATTTCAGTACCATTCCCTTGATGCCATTTGCTTCGAGTATGTAATTGATTTAAATACTCTTTATGTCATCGTTGCCAGAAGTGCTGTTTCAGTTTATGTATGTGCTGCCACATTGACAGTCTATTTGTAGTTATATTTCGAAGATCGGTTTCCGGTATGTTTGTAAGAGATCTTCCAATTAAGAAATGTGCTAGGGTCAAGGCTGTGAGGTCATTAGGATCGCAGGAGATTGGGGTTACAGGTCTGGATTTTAAAATTGATTCTATTTCAATAACAAATGTGTCATCACATGGTGTCATCAACAGTGCGGTGTAAGTGCTGTTTAAAAGACTTGGCCGCTGCCTCCCACAGGCCTTCGAAATGCGGCGATCGAGGTGGAATGAAGTGCCAATTGATTTGATCGTTTAACAGACTATTCGTTAACATTGATTGATTTTCTTTCAATAAAAAGAATGCTCTAATCTTTAGAATTTCATTTCTAACCCGAACGAAATTTGTACCATTGAATATATGTGACAGGGCTTTTCTCTCCGAGCACAAAACCGCCTCACAGCTTCCAAACACGTTTCAGTTGTTAGATCTGTCACCAGTTACGTGTGACCAGCTCTAGTTGCAAAACATACGAATACTGATACGTGACATTTTAATTTTCCCTTATTTCGAAATTTCTCTTCTTTCAGAAAAAATTGACGACGTTTTTTATGTTCGTAATTACTTGATGAACTAACTCGCTAACTTCATCCTAAAATCCGGAATTGAAATATTTTTTCGAATTACTTGTTTGTATAACACTACTGAATTTACAACACAAGTATTCAGTAACAGCTCTATTTCCTGTACCACTTTATGGTTTTTCGCAGTGGTGAACTATAAGCAGTCATTTGATCCGACAAATCAACTGAAGTTTTCCTTAAATTATAATCTACCATTTTTGGCTTTTCATATGAAGAATATCTTTTCTGTACACATGTCATTTCTGTTTTTGCTTTATATGTATTTATAAGTTTATGTTTTCCGAGATGGTTTAATCTGGATGCTTTCCTTGTGGATACTGAATTAGGTGGATCATCATCTTGTTTTGTACAATTAGTCTGACAATCTTTGTAGCGTCCCGATACGGGAATTCCGATGTCGAGAACGCAGACTCGTGACAGGAAGAGTCTTATTGAAATGATGGAATTATTCGATTTCACTTGCAAAAAAACTTGATTTATTCGTTACGAGTTACATGTGCTCTGCTCATGCTATTCAACGGCAATGACCGATGAACGCGTTTTGTGTAACATGTTTTAACAGGTTTCGTCGTGTTTCAGACTGTCGTTTGTTTTCTTTGTTTTTCTCCCACCGATCGCGCGCCGTGGCGCGCTTTGAGGCCCCTCGTCCTTACCGACCGAAAGGGAACCGATTTATCGCTGGTTGGTTACATGTGCTCGTAAACGATTTAGAGGGCTCGCTAGGTTATCGACGCGTGGGACCGAACAATCTTCTATCCACAAAACTATCGCTTTGTGCAGGAAATTCTTGTACGTAATATTTTTTCCGTTTATAATTGTGTACGCTTTAAATGAATTGAACAGTGCATAGCTAATAAAAAACATTATAACTCGTTTAGTCCATTTTTTTGTTTTTCTAAAAATTGAATAATATAATAGATATTGGTCCGCTCGATCTACCCTCTTCATATACTTATTATAATTCATATATTTATTATAGTTTGATCTTTTACTTCTGCTTCTTGATTCCGTTAATTGTGCAGAATGTATAATTGTAATCATATTGAAATTCATGCTGACCTCTTGAATGTTTTATTGTTTGGAGAGATCAAGGAAGACCATTTTTCAAATGGTTCCGTACACTCGCACTTTATTTTTCAGAAGAATTTTCGCCATATTGTTATAGTACCACTGTTATAGTAATTCTCTTGATAAATATGGTGCCATATGTTTTTATATGGTTCAGTAACCGTTAAAACAGTGTCTGCCAATTTTTTGCCATCAGCAGCATACAAATAAATATTCTCAGAATTTAACATAAATTACCGTAACCATATTTATTCAAAATAACGCGCACGCATACACAAAACTGATATAAAAAATAACAACTAAGAAGAAACTCGATACCCGGCTTAGAGTCGACCGTTGTCGAATAAACAGATAATTTGAAATATAATATCCGCTTTACGAAGAATTAATCCGCGTTCTCAAATTACTCATCGCTCACGTAACGAAATTCCGTCGTAGATAAATCGATATATCGCCAGTAATATTATTTAATATAAATTCACACCGACTCCTCACGTGTCCTCATTGCTCGCTGGCTGCATTGGTCGTGTTTTGCGGAGAAAAATAATATTTCTCATTAGCCCACTCGGTTGCTCATCTAGTCGCACGGTTACAACATGAATTGACACCCAACCCAGATCGCTTAATTGAGGAGCCCTCATTACTCGTTGTCCAGTCAAGCATCTTTTTGGTCCTTACCAAAAGAGGCTGTCGCCCCTTTTTACGCTCCGCGAGAATACAGTCCACGCAATTATTCACGATTTTTTCAATTTTCGCTTGCATGGCAGGGAACCAATAATCGCGTCGCAATCACGACTTTGTTTTCGCGATGGAAAAATGTCCGTTTTCGTGCGCCTTGCGGGTGATTTGCGTTTGCATTCCCTTGGGTACTACGATACGCATTTGTCGCCTATTTCACGTAATAGGAGCCCCCTTTTCGTCTTGTACCCGTCAAACCCCTGTTTATTAACGTCGTTTATAATTCTCCGCAAGTCGTCATCGCGTTCCTGAGCTCTACGAATTCACGCCGTAATACTTTCGTCGCTTTCGATCGCGAGACAGGTGGGGCTGCGGCTAAGCGCGTCGACATGTTTCATCGAATTACCGGGTCGATGTTCGATCGAATATTGAAATTCTTCGAGCAGTAGCTCCCAGGGTGCTACTCTACTATTAAACACAATCTCCTCGTCTTTAACGCAGATTGCCGAAAGGAAATTAAGGGCCTGCCGGTCTTGTGCCATTTCCCCCTTTTTTTTCTTATTACTTGGTTAAAAAAAATTTTTAGTTTACTTCAATTGCAATAACTGCAGTTATTGAAATGAGAGGTGCTGCTGTGGAATATTTTGTCAGGTTATCCTGAATTGTCAATATGTAACTATAATTCTTGGAGGTCAATGGTAATCGTCCCAGGATATCTAAGGATACCTTGTCGAATTCATCGATGGGGCTATCAGTAATTACCATTGGCTCCTTGTTTTTTATACGTACTAACTTACATTATGTAATCATCCAAATTTATTTTGTCGCCTTCAAAGTAGGCCCCATCAGAAGCAATGCACATACGCCAACGCTTCTTCCAGTCTTCAAAAGACTTTTGAAACGCGAATTTTCTTTTATGGCCTTTATCGAATTAAAATAATTTCCCCGAAGGGGTAATTTGAGTTTCGGACATAAGAAAAAGTCACAGGGGGGCCATATTTGGTGAATATGGTGCTTGTTCGATCACATTTGTTGAGTTCTTGGCCAAAAATTCGCGTACCAAGATCGATGTGTGCGGCGGAGCATTATCATGCTACAGGATTCAAGAATATTTTCACGCAAGTGTCTCATGATGCTCAAATAATATTCTTTTCTAACTGTGTGTCCATCTGGAAGGAATTCCGATTGAACAACACCACGATAATCAAAGAAAACAATGAGTATGACCTTAATTTTCGAGCGACTTTGACGCGGTTTTTTAGGGTTTGGCTCATTTTCAAAGCGATATTCTGAAGATTGTTGGCCTGTTTGCATATCGTACTCGTAAACCCATGTTTCGTCACCGGTTATGATGCGTTTCATGACGCTAAAGTCACTAGAAGCTCGTGAAATCAAGTCTTCAGCAACTGCTTTTCGATGTTCTTTTTGCAGAAAATTTAGCTCCTTCGGAACAAGTCGTACAGATAGGCTCTTTACATAAATTTTTGCTAAGGATTGTAAAGGCTTCTTGTTGCAGATGACTCCATTCAAACTTCCGCTCTTTCTTACAATTAGTCAAGTCCGACAGTGGTTTTGCGATTTTCGAAAAGTCCTTAATGAATCTTCTGTAATAGCCACATAGTCCTAGGAACTGTCTTACGTTCTTTACAGTTTGTGGCACAGGAAATTTTTCCACAACTTCAATTTTTTTAGGTTTTTAGGCTCTAACAGCAGCCACTCAAATTTATTTTAATCGCTTCAAACTATATTTTGTCAGAATGCTAGTAGAATGTTTTCTGGTATTAATGTTACTGGTGTGTGCTTACGTCTAGTTTTCTAGCATCTTAATCGAGTTTCATGCAGTCTTTGTTTTATTGTTTTTGTTGAAACTTTTAATGCCACTGTTTCTGCAATACTTCTTGATGCAATCGCTGGATTCTGTCGGCATTTACGTACAATTTAACTATCTTTTTGTATGGTGGTACAGCGCTTGCATCCAAGACCTTTTAAATTTTTTGCCGTATTATGTAGTACTGCATTCTTAGATACACTATACTTCCGAGCTATGACACGGTAACTTAATCTTTTACAGCAGTCCGAAACAATCAAATGGAGAATTTGATTTGACATTTGTTTCGATTTTGTTATACTGAAATGTGTCTAGAAATGCTTTTACTCGTACGAAGGCTGAATTGGTACTAATAAGATTATTTGAGATCACTATATGTACGCGTGACCTCTGTCTAATGTTTGTATACATTACTTGCCTCACGGTAACTTTGTAACAAAGTGTCCACTTATATTTGTTTTCTGATAAATGGCCATCAATTTCGTTACGTACGGCGTGTTTACATAAAGATGCAAACATGAACGTCAATTATTCATTAACTAATGTACACCCCCGCTCAAAAGTATGTGGACACTTCCTCAATTCTTATAAATGCCTGAAAAAAGTTATGATATCTTTGAATAATTTGATTATCTTGTATGTATTCCAGTTCCTCCAGTGTTGGAGGACATATTTTAATAATAATTTATTAAATATCTTACCGATAATGATGAAAAATAATTATATTTTATTTTCGTCCACATATCCACCGTGTGCTTTTATTTACCAATCATGGCATCCTGGCTATTAACTTTTTCAATATTTCACTATGATCCTTTTTCCACTGATTCCAGTATTTCCCACAAATGTTTTTCCGACCTTGGACACTGTTTCCGCACTTGTCTGTCCAGGTGGTCCCATAGTTTCTTTATGGGATTTAAATGGTTTAAGTGGTTTTTTCACCGCAACACATCCTCTAAGGCCATCCTCCTTAAGACGCCTTTTTACCATGGAAACTGAAATTGTATTGTTCCTAGATTTATTTATTTCGGCTGTTATTTCAGAAGCTGTGTCTTTTCTACTTCTTTTATTAGACATTATTATATGATGATCTTCTGCCGTAGTTGTTTTTCTAGGTCTTTCAGATCTTCTTCCAGACGAATAAACATCTGTATCACCGTATTTTTGGATACTATAGCTGACGCAAGACTTTGATATTCCTACTTAGAACGCATTTCTATACTCAATTCTGATTTCTTCGTGCCTATCGTGATCTGACAAGTATTTAAACGAAACTGATCTCGTCAGAGCATCACAGTAATCGCTAAGGTCTCAGCTAAGGTTTCTCCGCTTGCAATCATGTTTATAAATGTTTACTCTTGAGAAGGCAACAGACCTCACTTAAGCGATGTAGTCATGGTAAACTGCCGGAGAAAAGCCTCACAAACCGTACGCACGCAACGCAATACATATAATGCACTTTTCTACCCACCGGATAGACATTTATTTATTTCAGGAAGTTGAATAACTATATTGTTAATTTAGTACTATTATAATACATTACATTCATATTCATAGTTGAATGTAGCAACAAATATTGTTTAACAATAAAAATATACAATATATAACACAAATTTCAAGAAAATATTTAGTGTCCACATACTTTTGAGTGGGGGTGTACATACTATAAGGATATTGTCACGTACCGAGGAAGAATTTGGGTAGGTGGCGCGACGGTTTTATTCCGCCAGGTAGATTTCGGCGTTACCGACCGTAGGTATCTATGGCTAGCCCTACCTTACTAGCGGGAGGTACGCAACGACGGGAGGATCTGGGGTATCCCGGAGCGGCTCAGGATAACGCAGGATGGATGGCTCCCGTGATATGTGGGGTTCGCCAAATCTGCGAGAGGTCAGGCAGTCGCTTACACGCCTCTACTGACGTCGCGATTTGGATAGGAGGAGGATGAGGGAGAGTAATAGACGAAAACGTGCGGAAATCGGTGTGAAGTAGAGTTTATTAGTCGTGGTCTTTATAAACTGAGTACATATCCTCGCATCACTTATAGAGATCAATGGGCGCGGAACCCTGGCTTATTTCTGAATGCTTCCGGACGAATGAAGGTAATATGTCGGTGGGGATCTCTCGATGCTCCTGTACTTTTATAGCGGAGTCTGTATCGATTATCTCGAGGGGAGGTGTGACAGGTCTGGAGTCTTCCTCGTCACTCGAGAGGACAATAATATCGATGTCTGGATCGGGGTTGTTAATAACGGTGGACGCTTGAGAGTTCGGGGTGGAGCACGGTTCCCTCTGAGTGGGCGACGGTTGTTGATTTAATAGAGTCAGACGCGCCTTCTCTGCGCGTCTCTTCTGCCTGTCGCGGCGTGCTCGTTCGCGTTGTCCGGCGCGACGTTGGCGTTTATTTAGGCGCTTCGTGCGCGTGCGATTGGGGTACTTTGACTGTTTAAAGAATTCAGTTTAGAAAATAGAATCTAAGATCGTTTAACAATACCAATGCTCATTAAACCAGGTTGGTTACCTGTCCTTGCTCCATTATCCGGATGACGGCGAGCAGATGTACGCTCAGACCTCGGTCCCGTGTCCTTACCAGGATGCGTGTGCAAGCCTAGGTCGCAACGGACGTTAGCAGTCGGTAGAGAGTAAATCTCTGTTTGACCAGCTTAACTTTAATCCGTGGGGCTTTGTGCACGCTCCAGTGCCAGGGACAGTTAAGAGGGTGCGTACGGTACTCGTCCTGTATCCGAAAATAGGATTAAGAGTGGCGCGCAACTATAGGTTCACTGTCGCAGGCCAATATCGAATTAAATGAGTGGAAATAAAATAATATGTCGTACCACAACCGCACTTGGTAGTAATAGCCCGAAATAATATTGATGCTACTGATTGATAACTCGCGACACCGGTTCACTGATTTCCGCCGTTGTGAGGATGGGAAAGGACGAATAAAACACTGTGTGATAACTTAACAACTTACGTTTAAGGTAGAATAATAGGTACAGATGGACTGTCGATGGATGTACAGTTGACTTCGTATAACTCCGTAGCACGAGATGATTAATTGATACTTTAACTGTTCGCGGTATAGTACTAATGTATGCAAGACTGAAGATGTTGACCGAATGACCGACTAGCCGTGACTGTTGATCGTAACTGACTGACTGTTCCAACTCACTGCCGTAACTGACTCTCTGTGGCTCGCAGGCCCCCTATTTCAATGCTCAGTTATCTTATCGTGATGCGATAGTAAGGTCTAGACGCTGACTCGGCGTGAGACCGGACGTCGGAACGCTGAGCGGTGCGTTATCGCTGGCACCCTCGGTGTAATCGGATACTCCGATAAGGAAAGTCGATCCGAACTTAATACCAAGCGGTGGCTTACTCGTGATTAATTAATCTTACTGTCTAGACGCTTATCGGTCACGTACTGACTATCGGTCACGTATTAAATATTGGCTTTCGGTTCAGCCGTTGGGGTTTTTGATACTGTGTCAGCATATCGATAAGAATACAATGTATGATCCGTGCTGACTTGATATTCGCTTATTGCTGACGCTGCAATATGCGTCCGCGTGGAGTTGACGAGTAACTGTCATCCTCGGTGGACTTAGGTTTTAACTCTTAGTCGTTTTATAATGTGTATTAGTATATATATATATATATATATATATATATATATATATGTGTCGATGTCATACGCTCAGTAGCAGGTGTCTTGGCTAGTAATAAGTAATTGTTCAATGGTAAATGTCGGTATCGCCTGTAGGCAAGTTACCGACCGTCGGTAAGTTACTGTCTGTAGGTAAGTTACTGCCTGTAGGTGGGTTACCGACTGTAGGGCAACTTCCTTAGATAATGTTATTCGTGTTATCACCTGCTAGTTAACGTATGACTTGTTACAATAGTGGCGCGAAAAAATGTGCGTGTAACGAGGGTAGGTGTCGGGATGTAACAATATATAATGAATAAAACTGAAGTTCATAACAGTTACGTTAATTCGATTAAACTTCATCTTTACCTGTTTCCAGTAATTGTCGATTTATTTTTGTTCCCGACTGTATGTGTATGCTCTTGAGCTTCTTCAGACATTTGTCCAATCGGCAACAATGCAGTACTTATTTTTGGACCGTGAATTAAAATTTTGTGTACCGAAGTTGGCATGTAAATTGTGCAAAATTTTACGAATTTTGTTGCTACTTTAACAGTCGCTTGAAGTTGCTTGCAATATTGTACAAAAGCTCTTTATTAAATCTTCATTAACTCTACAGTGTGTCAAAAAAGTATTGGCACACTCAGTTTTCTTCGAATATCTTCGAATATAAAGTAATCTATTAATATTAACTATGGTTATTAGTGCTTTTTTATACACATGAATAGTATGCTTACTGAGAATTCTCAGTTATTTGTTATAAGGAAGTAAAGTGAAGAAAACAAAAAATCCACATTCAAAAAAGTAGTAGCACACGTGTGATATTATTGAGGAAAGCACAATAATAAACAATATGAACAATATTGAACTCACCTAATATTTGGTGTGTTGGCGACAATTTGAATATTCTTCTTCCCCCATTTGAAACCGTGTTCATTTTACAATCGATTCTGTATCTTCTATTGGTAGATGGGCCCTTTTGATCCGATCCTTATGAACAATCCTCCTTTTGTTTTTACTACCCAATTGCAATTTTACATTATTCTCTTCTATGGTCCTAATAATTTTGTATGGGCCTGAGTATTCCTTCTCTAGTTTGTTTTTTCGTGGCGGGTTCAGGAGAAATACGTGTTCGCCGGTTTCATAGTACTTCGGTCGAATCATCCTGTCGTAATAATATTTTTAACGATGTTTAGCTTGTTTTAAATTATTTCGGGCATCGAGAAGACATTTTGACTTATAAAACAAAAAAATAGTTGGCTTATCTGATTTCCCAGTATGGTACGAAGACTGCAGGCGACAACCAAGAGGTAGATATCGCTGCTGGAAACGACGTTCTCGATAGTAGTAGATTTCACATGTGCGGCTCGTCGCAATTGCATAGCACGTTGTATTGCGCTGGTCGTCAGCAGCTCACACCTCGCAGGAGGCACCAAATGTTGTAGCGTCGAAACTCAAACCTCGTGTCTGAGTCCCGTGATTCCATGTAAAGGGATAGGTATTGGTAAATAAAAACAACAATTTTTACGGGTAAACTCCGAGGAAAAACGTCCTTACGGCCAGAAACCTCGTGAAATTTGTGTATTTAACATGTTCACGTGAATGTGAGGTGTGTGCATGTAACCACAATGATTGCGCGTGGCGCAACCCCTCTAAGGGTCACGATGGGGCCTATTGGCACCCGTAGGCCTTGAAACAGTGGCCAGTTTCGTCGTCCGCGTAAAAGCAATCACTCACATTAGATAAACATGTTAATCGAACAGTTCCTCATGGCGTTGCGACGTCGACGTATGTATATCTCTCTCAGCAAGTCATTGCGTACTGTATGGAACGCGAACACTGCTTTTTCGTGGGATTGGCCAAGGAATTTGTCAAAACAGACAGCTCCCCAGTAGTCACGTCGCTCAGTTAAACTTTTCTGGGGCTAAGCATAGCTCTCAACAGTTGTAGTTTCAAAGACAAGATCGCTCAAAGGGGGAGCCCGCTTTCGCTTGCTGCTTTAACCCAAATGGCTGACACATGCTGTCCAGCCAAGATCTTTTTAGCTCTTTCCAGCAAAAACTGTTCTGGCTTATACTTTTCCTAGGAGGTCCAACTTGTACCTCTTTGAGAATTGTTCTGCATTCTATGAGTATTCTGCACGCTCTTTTATGCCCCGAAAATCTACAGTTCGTATTTCACTTTTCAAGGCTACCCAAGCTACCCCTATGCTAAACGCATATAATTTTTCCATAAAATTTTTAATTATTTATTTAGACATTAATTAATGAAATAAATATATTTACTAAATCGTTAGTAATATATTTTCATTAATATTTAATGATTTTAATACAAAAATGATGATTTAGTAATAATTTTATTTGAAATACATTTTCTATCCTTCTTTAGCTATTACGCGCGCGTCTTACAGAGGCCTATGCTAGCGTTTTTAAGCGCGCGATATTTTAAAATATTACGTGCAATGCTTTACGATTTGTTAATTTCTTCAGATCGACAAAAGTACACATTAGTTTGATTATTAACAATTTATTTTGTTCCCTAATTAAATAATGGCAATGTTTTGATTTATAAAATAATAATTTAATAACTTAAATATTTCATGTATTATCGTCTGATTTGCTAAGTATGTATGGTAATGACATTTGTTTATGACGCGGTCGATAATTGAAAAGAAAAAATGTACGATAAAACAAATAAAATTCACATCGAAATTCTTTATTGGTGAATCTTGCGGGATGTTACATCTGTAATTGTCCACAAAGAAGCCTTAGCAAATTCTTATTTTATATGAACAAATTTCATATTGCATAACTTTAAATGTTTTTACTTTTGTATTTATGAATTTTTCGCGATGAGCTACAATATAACAGCTACTTGGAAGTAAATATTTTATTTAAAAAAATGCAAAATAATGGAAACAACCGTTTTTGTAGAAACCGTAATTCTGTAGATTTACCGAAAGTATTTGAGTTTTGTCATAAAATATGAGATAACATATTACATTTTATAATAGAATGATAGAAAGCATTGTCAAAGTTAACAAAATAATAAGTTATATTACAGTAAAATGCGATATATAGGGTGAGGCATTTATAGTGACGCGGGCTTATTTTTCGGAAACGAAGTGAGATATCAAAAAATGTTCCAGACAAAAGTTGTGGGGTTCCAACGGGGGTGTAACACAGAGTTTTTATTCTTGGAATGCAATTTTGAAGGTCAATTCGAGATAAAATTTTTGTTTAAATAGGATAGTGTACTTTTTCTTTCAGAGATGAAAAGAGCGTTCAGTTTCGAGTCTAAAAGTACACTTATGACACGAAATTGATAGATGATGAGATATTTCAAAAATTAGACAGCACACACCCATTCTCTATGTTATGTGGGATCAACGACCTAAACAACAATGAAAACAACGCGATGTAAACAAACGCTGTCTACGTGAACAGTCACCTGGAGGAGTTTCTCGACTGCCCAGCCGATGAGCCCACGTATAAGGAAGAGGTACATCGAAACCGGGACTACCAGGAATTCCACGCCGAGATCACAAGAGTGTGGTAGCAGAACATCCAGACTGTCCAGTCCTGTGTAGGGAACGCCTGTCCACGTGGTTCTACTAACCTTTTACACAGTCGCATAGGCAGGCTACACCGGTTCTACTACCTCTTGCTAACGCCGTGCAACAAGTCGGCTTCAACAAGTCGCCAAAGATCGGATTAAGTTCATGGAGATGGTGCGACGGTGGAACTGCCAGTTCTATCTGATCAGTATATATATCAGAATCAATCTCACCATACATCGATCAGCACACCGCCTACATCTGCCGCACTGCCGAGTGGAAGGAATTCCGGCACAAAATGACCGCCCTAGCCAATGGAATAAGCACACCGATCAAGCACAGCTACCGGGGCCAGTTCGCGATCCACGGCATCCAACAATACCACCGCTTCTTTGTAATGCCCAACCTGGCCTACAGTATGATGCTAGGAATAAATATCCTCTGCAAGCTGCCACTACGGCTACCTGACCAAACCGTCAGCGACTGTGGAGGGGAACACGTGCCCCTAATATCCAGGGACTCCGCACCCTAGCTACAGCCAGCGGGTTAACCGGACCTTCATCGCCCGAGCAATGATTAGACCAGCTCATCACCGGTGAGAGTAAAAGATTCGAGGATGTTAAAGGTCTCACGTCCTTGAGACAGCTCGAGATGTCATGGACACCTCGTCGACCAGGAAGACCACCGAACCTACCTCGAGGAGGGAGTTGTGGTCACAGAACTACAACCCCCAATCAACCTGAAAGATGTCCGCCGCTTTCTTGGACTGCTATTATGATACCGGTGATTTCTCCGAGACTTTTCTGAGATAGTAGCGCCCCTGACGCAACTGCTAAGAGAAAAGGCCAAGAGAAAAGAACCCCAGCCACAAGCCTTCGAAGTATTACGCCGACGCGTCACCGAGGTACCGGTATTAGTCGTACCCAATAGGGACCTTACCTTCATCCTCCAGACAAACGACAGCAAGGACTGCTTGGGAGCCGTTCTCATCCAGGTGGATGACGAAGGAGAACGATTCATTGCCTACACAAGCCAGACACTTAACCAGGCAGAATAAAACTATTCAGCCAACGAACTGTAATGTTTAGCCGTACGATGGGGCATCTGGAAAATGCGCTACTAACTTGAGGGGAACCACTTCGCCGTCATGACCGACCACCCGTCTCTGAAGTGTCTCGAGAAAATCGAAAACCCTTCCGGCCGCCTCGCCCTGGAATTGGGACAGTGGGACTTTGAGATACGTTACCGCCGAGAACTGGAAAACACCATGGTCGACGTGCTCTTGCGTCAACCACGCACCGCCTGCGAAATGCGAGGACCTCTTCAGTGCCGCTGGTACAACAGTTGCCTCCAAGAAGTGACCCAGCATCCGGAGCAACATCCCGTCTCCCGAATCGAAAACAAACGCATCTACCGGAACATCTTGCACACACTGACTTTCAATAAACAGGACGCAAACGAGAAATGGAAACTGTGCATAGCCAAGGATGACCGAGCCCGTGTGTTACGAGAAGCACACGATGACCCCGCGGCGGGTGACTTAGAAATCGCAAAAACCCTAACTCGCCTAGCAGGGGTCTACTAATGGCCGGGAATGCTGCGAGAGGCCACCAAATATGTCCGTGATTGTTGCAGCTGTTAGCAGTAGAAGGAACGACAGTAGGCGCTCCTGAAAAGGATACAGCCGACCATCATCTAACAACCCTCAGAGATGATCTCCGTGGACCTCGTGGGACCCCTCCCACGATCCACTAACGGGAACACCACGCTGTTCATCGTCTAGGACCTCTTTTCCAAAGGGCAGAACTCAAGCCACTATGGCAAGCTACCGCATCCGCCATCGTCAAAGCCCTCACCGAATTATTTATCCTGCGTCACGGATGCCTACGAGTCATTGTCAAGGACAACGGCCGCCAATTTATCGGGGATGAGTTTACCCGCGCACTCAGGAAGAGTGCGATTCTACACCGCATGCATACGTATGTCGCCGTATGCACCCCAATGCAACCCAGTTGAGAGGGCCAACCGAGTCATAAAAACCATGATCAATCAATTCGTCGAACGGTCACAACGTAACTAGGATCAACGGGAAGTTTATTATTTCAAGCTCAAACAGTTTTCCTACTTAAATCTAGTATCCTTCGATCAGGATAATCTGTCTAATATTTTTAAGTTTGCAATTGCATAATGAGATGGACAACCATCGTGGTTGACACCACATATTATATTTAACCGTTCTGCAAGAGGTACGTTTTTTAGCAAATGTGGTAATTATTGATTTAAAAAATTTCTGTACTTCGATTAAGTATGCCTTCAATGAAGTACGATCCCATTATACAATTTCTGTACTTCGTGTAATTATCTTGGATGTTCTAATCCCCAGTAATGCATATTATATCGATTAATTTGACCGTGATTAGTGAACATTGACTCATTATGAAATGATGGAATTTATGACGGTTCAGTATTCGAAGAACACCTCGTCGAGAGATTTACGAATAACGTTCAACTTCACGGGAACATACATGTGGATTATTGGTGACTACAGCTACTACAGTAATTTCTGAATTTACTTCGGTAACAGTTCTCATTCGATGTTGTATTTTCATTTCAACGCATCCCATTTCCGAAAACAACTTCACAATTTGTTGAAAACTCTTAATGAATGGTTGTCTCCTTTTGGAATATTGTTATGCATATAAGTTGCATGCTGCTTTGGCGTTCTTATGTATTTCACCAAAAATGTAAATTGTATCGATTTTCATCTATGAATTCTAGATCACAAGTGTACTTATAGACCCGAAATTGAATGCTGTTTTCATTTGCGAAAGAAAATATACAGGCTCCTAATTAAAAAAAAAAACTATTTGGTCTCGAAATGACCATCAAAATTGCATTCCAAGAATAATCTAAGGTTACGGTATTATACCTTCCATGAAACCCTACAAGCTTTGTCTGGAACATTTAAAAAAAAATACATATATGTCACTATAAATGTCCCGCCCTATATGTATAACAAAATCGTTATCGCATGAAATTACTGATGTGAATAAAGTTAATATATTGAGCACTACATGTGACCCTGGGGATTAACAGTGAACTTTCTGTTCAGGCGGCGTCAATCTCTAGAGATTGATAGTGGATTTTTCGTTTGGATGACGTGGGTCCTCGGTATTATGGATAACAAATTTTTTTGAAGATAATAACTGTTTACAATCTGTATACTTGTGTGCAAGTATAAGTATTGACTGCACCATTCTCACAATCCAAAGGAAAAATGAAAAAGTGAAACAAAGTAATCTTCTATTTACACTCTCTATCCCAAAAACATTTTCAGCACTTGGCACCAAGTGCTCACTTGCTGCCGCCGGAGCAGAAAGGATAGCAAAATCGGCGTCACGCTCAATTAATTATTATTCATATTAGAGCTGTCATTCTTATTTTACTCTATGTCAAAGAAATCAAGTGTTTTGAAATATTGTTCGTTTTGTAACATTTTTGGAACTATGCTCAGAAGTTAACAGCGCTCCGCTCATGAGGCAAAGAGCAGTTTTTACCTTTTGAACAACTCGTTTTTGTTATAACTACAGCTAAAAGAATGTGGGAATCGTGTGCTGTGTAAATCCACAGGTCAATATATTTCTATTATTTGGTTTATTCAATTATTTAATGTAGAGATTAGTATTATAATTAACAATAATTTTGGTAAAAATATGAAAAGTATATATATCTGATATTATAATTTCATGTATTTGGCGACTTTAAGGAAAAAATAAAATGGGCTTTTATCGCGTAGTAATCAGAGAAATGACGAATAAATGTATAATCTGCGAATGTTTAATGAATGTAATTGACGTGAAATTTTGAAAATCGGAAGCACAATTCGCTAGCTAATTATTTTGGGTGCCTGACTATAAATTGTTAGGTTAGGTTCCCCCCTGGGGACGCGGGCTCCTCTTCCGGTAGTCCGCTGTCGGATGCCGCTCGAGCGGGTGAGAGTGGGGAGGGAAGACGCAAAAAAAAAAAAAATCACACGAAACAAAACACTCATTCACCCATTCCGGCATCTCGTTACAAATGATAGCGCGATTGTTTCGCTAACCAGTAACACACAGGTTACATTAATTGCCTCTAACATATTCTGATTTTGCAATCATAAGCAAGGAATGGGAATCCTCACTTTTAAAAATATAGTTTACACCATTTACATCCAGGTATTGCCCTATTCTTACAAAATGCACCAATATAAAAAGTGTGCAAGGATATTGAGAGAATTGAAAAAACATTATACTGTTATGAAGAACTACTTATTGTTTTAACTATGACTCGTTTTGAACAAACTATTTATACAAAAATATCATAATTTACAATTAAAAATTTTTTATGTGAAATCACAAAATTAATTGCATAAAAATAGAAATTGACTTCATCCACAAATTTAAATACAGGTTGTCCGGGTAGGGTGTGATTCTACATAAAAAAATAAGTCGAAAATGCAGAATAAAATTTTTTCATTAAGTTCTTCTTTAAGAAAAAAATATGTTTGAAAATTTGTCGCCTGCACTTTGTTTACGTTTATGTAACGTCCCTGGTGCTAGACCCGAGTGCTTACAGCGCTCGTAAGGCAAAGAGCGGCATTTGCCTATTAAGCGACTCGTTCTTATTATAACTAATTCTAAAGATGTGGGTGGGGTTCGTGTGGCGTGTGGTTAAAGAGTAAAATCTACAGGTTAATACCTTTCGTTAATTAGGTTTATTCAATGAATTAATGGTGAAAAATAGAGGATTACAATTAACAATTATTTGGTTAAAGATATAAAAAATATATGTATCTTTGATATTATATAATATGTATCGAAAAACGCAAATCAGTAGCTAACTACTTTAGTTACGCGGATTTCAACAAAAGGGTACGTATAATTAGTTAATCATTTAATGACGCAAACGCAAGAAACGCGGTTTAAACAAAGTTACTTATTTGATCGAATATTATGTTATAAATGTAAGAACGCAGTTTAAAATGGACCTAGATCCCGACTGGTGACAGAACAATATCTGATCTCGCTATAATACCGAAATTTTATACAAGGAAATAGTTGGACGGGAGCAGCTACTCTTTGCTTGATTCTAAAACTATTAGTTTCATGGCCCTTTTAGTCGGAGCACAAATTGACACCTAAAACTTGATCGCTTAATTTGGGAGCCTGCTGTTCGCTCGCTACTAGAACGACCCAACGATACAAGAGTCAGATGAACAACGTATGCCCAACAGGGTTACAAATTTAGTATGACTCTACTTTACTAATCCGGAGTTACCGAAACGCCACCCAAAAGACACGGGCTTCAGACACCAAGCCGCTCAAAATGGGGAGCCTGCTATTAACCAGCACCTGGATGAACCCCAGGCTGGGAGTGCCAAACACTACGTCATCTCCCTGCGCATAAAAATGTCTTACGATGTTGTTGACGCCCGTGATAGCATTCGCCACCCTACACATAGCCCTGAAACTACATATATTGAGTATGGTGTCCAGGACGGCTGTCCACCTCCAGCCCGACGGCAGCCCATTTACCCATGGAAAACGGGTGCCCCCAACATGCACGACGGCACCCAGCTCAAAGAGAGATCGCCACAATGCGTCGAACACCCTCTCGAAATCGGTACCAGGCACCCGCTCAGCGATGTGGGCTCCAACCTCAGCCAGCACCACTCTGATAGACTCCTTACTTTGGTGCTGGTCAAATCCACCCTGGTCTAGAGGCACCTTCCATAGTACATCACACCTGACAGCCTCAATCAGATCAAAGTCTATTCTCTCGTTCCCGGCCTCGCCCGCGAACAGTGTACTCAGGGGCGACCCATGCAACCCAGCCTCCAAGAAGGTTGATAAATAGTTCATTTTTCTATTCACCTCGTTGCCGGTCTTAACTACTGGGCGAATCTTCGAGCCCTCGCTTTTTTGCATTACATGCATCTCTTCCTTGGTAGGGGTGACCAACTCAATCTCTATCAGCTCGTCAGGCTTGAAATATCCATCGACACCCTTTCCTCTGACCCTTTGCGCCTTCCTGCCCTCTACGTCGACCTTCAGACTCTGCCCGGTGCCGGACTTCCCCTCGAGCCACCTACATGTGCGCACCCAGTCCCCTATACTAGTTATTCTTCTAGGCACTCTCCACTCGCTGGCCATAAATCCCCGCACTTCCTCAGCCAGGATACTCATGTACGCGTGCTCGCCCAGAGGTCCACCCAGCTCTATCTCCTCACCTAACCATTTCTTAGCCTCAGGGAGGAGCTCATCCACATCTTTGTACGGCACAAACCCGTACCCGAGCTCCCAATAGCAGAACTCCCTCCAGTACGGTGACACCGCCTGCCCTCCCATCTTGTACAACCCGGTCTCTTTTTTAAGCACGCCCTGAAGACCGTGCATACACGCAGCGGGAAACTGGGCCCTGAGTTGCGCAACCCGGGCAAGGATAGCTCTACCGACACGCGGGAAAGCAGCCCGAAATATAAGATGCACATGGTCTTCGAAGACTCCATCACCCAGTGAACACCCGTCACAGCGAGGATGGGGGGCCTCTGGTTTCCTAAGGCCCTGGAGGAACTCGTTGTATTCCATCCCCCACGCCGGGCTCCCACAACCGCAGTTCAACTCATATCCCATCTCCCCTCTTAACTCACCCACCGCGGCCTCCCTCATGTAGCCAGAGGGCAGGCGACCACTGATCTTCCGGTATGATTTTTTTCCCCCCACGCCACTCTCCAACGTCCAAATACTCTAGCGCCGTGCGGCCGCAAGAACATCTTGGGCCTCCCTGCCTCCATGTTCCTCTCGGACCTCGGGCCTCACCACAACACGCTGGACAACTTCTTGTAATCGCGCGCCCCTCTGTCCTTCCCTCTCTTCCAAGGTGGGAGGGTCCTGCCCCCTCTCCGTCCCTATTTTCCGGGCTCCTTCTCTCTCCCAACCCTGCGGACCAGCGTCCTCGAAGTTCGCGGCTATTCGCTCCGCCGCTATACGGGCCATCGTTGCCTCCTCTAGTTGTCTTTGGAGGCTCAAGATCTTCTCTTCCTGAGGGCTGACCCCGGGCACATGGGCAGCCCTCTCCCCGTTTCCCTCCTTGCAAGCCCTTCCACCCCTAGCCGCTAGTTTTGAGACGTCCAATCCCATCGGTCTATCAACATACCAGGATTGCAAGCCAGTCGCTTTTTCGTCAATGTCCCCGCGGAACAGGACGGTCCCCTCGGCGTATTGGCTTCCTGTGGCCACGCTAGCTGTACCTCTAGGGATCACAAGCGTCTTGACTGTCTCGTTGGTGTAGTCCTTGATCCGCACCGCCACCCCCCAGCCCCACGTATCGAGGGGAGGGGCACTGCTTCCCTTGTCCTCCCATCCTAGGGTCCGTGCCAGGCTGCCGCCGTATGATTCGTCCACGGCCCAGACGACGCCATCCATTTGTGTGCCATGAGGGTGCGTCTTATAGGTCAAAGCCCAGTCCCGCTCAACGAACTGGTTCATGTCTAAGCGCATGAGGACCTCCTCCAGCTGAGCGTCATCCTCACCCTGACCGAATTGAGCGTAACTCATAGCCGCCCATGACTGCCTAGACGTGTCAAAGGAGTATGCCTCCCCCCCCCCGGCCTCCCACTACCCTGGATGCAGAAGCTACTCCACTCCGTGTTGACCACACTCCTCCAGTAGGAACTAGGGGTCCGGATTCCTGTGAACGTGCCGCCGTTATCCTGAGCATGGTGGTTTATCGCCCACGAATAGTTTGCATAGTCAGTGAGGAAATACCCCGCAAACCAGCTAGTTGTTGTCCCCACTCCGTGGATCGGGTCTTTGATCAGTCTGCTCCAGTACTTCTTGGTATTCGGGTCCCCCGCCGGGAACGCAATTCTGTCCTGTAGTGCGCTCGATCTCTTAAATAACTCAAACCCCCGGCGCAGGAGCCGCCCCCGACTGAGCCTATCCAATCCCCCACTCCTACATCTGGCGGCTATCTGGATATCGTCGTCGCTATTGTGCGTATCGTAATACGCATATCCCGTTCCTAATGCAAGTGACGCCATATTATCCCATGCGCCTATCCTCACCATGGGGTAACGTCGCGCGCGCTGCCTCCTCGCCACACGTTGATCCATTCCCGTGACGGCTGACCACCCACCGTACGCGCGATAACTATCCTCGGTCACAACGTCCGCAGGCGTCAGATCCATGGATTCAAGTACCCCCCTAGGCGCGCCGTAAAAAACGGATTCACCCCCGTCACCCAAGTTCATCCCCTCAATTTTCTGGTGCCATCTGACCGTGAGGGATATGGTGATGGAATTAATCTCCAGCCAATTAATACCTTTCGGGAAATATCCCGATGTGTAGTCGGAGAAACTAGTTCTCAAAGACCGGGTTGTCGTCAACAATCCCCTCACCACAACCTCAAGCGGCGCGTTTATGTCGTGCGACACTATAGCACGGTCGCGCGGGAGCACGCCCCTATGGTCGCAGCTCTGTATATCGTAGACGACACCACCCAACGCTATTGAGGAAGTCGTCTTAGTAGGGACCACAAATATGAGTCTAGACACTCTGTCTGATATGTCAACCAAACCCGCCGTCCTGACAAAGGTCTCTCGCCGCAGTAGCTGGTTGCCGTCCCCATCCACATCACCCACCACCGCCATGTCATAGACGTCAAACACCTGGGCGAGGGGGTATGTTAGTTGTGACACCACCCACATGTCCCTTCCTATACAGTCAGGCTGCCCATTATCAGCGATAGGTATGACTCTCACTGTGTCCTGACGCACATTCCACGTCTCTCCTTCTCTTCCTCCGACGCGCAAATCACCACCACTCCTCAACATCGCCTCCAGCACATCCGCGGTGATGAAGACAGCCCTGTAATCCCAGTCCCCTACAATGCGTGTTGAAACTATGTGCTTCTCAGGCTCATCGGCAGAGGCCCAAGCGTAACCGACACCCGATGGTTGCACCATCCTCCTCTCTCTTAGTTCATCATACAGGTCAACCTTGACGGCAAGACTGCGATAGTCTGCCTTGCTACTCCCGATGTACGAGTCGAGCCCTGCTGCCAACAAGGGGGTATTACTCATGTACCCGTATGTATAGAGTCCTTTCGCAGGGTTGATTACCCCTGGACATGAGGGTGCCGGGTTGGTCGCTGCCTCAATAACCGCTGCAGCAGTCTCCGTACGTTGCAACTTACCGTGCCGAAGTCTGGGGTCTATACCCACCCCCACCCACTTCAAACGTCCCCATGAGTCGTCCCCTCCTATCACGTTCATCACGCGGGGGCCCGGCTCCACATCCGCCCTCGGAGGTGGGCCCCCGGCCACCGCAACACCCTCCCGCATCACCTCCTCCGCCAAGGCCCCCTCCCCCACAAGACCCGGCACTGCTTCCCCTGCATCAGGGAGGGCTATTTGTACTGCCGCTGCTTCGGCAGGTTCTTCCGCTCCACGAGGTTCCTCCTCACCCACCCCCTCTCCCTCTGGGGCAACATCTCCCTCCTCTGTTATTACCCGGAGCTGTTCGTCTTCTACAAACCCGCCGTCAACAGCTCGGACACCGGGGCAGAAGTATTGGCGGAGGGTGCCCGCGTTTGTCAGCGCCTTACTAGATCTATCGGGTCCACGGGCGTAATATACAACAGGATTGGCTAATAATGCCTCATACGCCGTACCCACGTCAGGCCCGTC
The DNA here is from genome assembly GCA_945859555.1 of Megachile ligniseca. Lineage (NCBI taxonomy): Eukaryota > Metazoa > Arthropoda > Insecta > Hymenoptera > Megachilidae > Megachile > Megachile ligniseca. Next base: position 8,819,263 of record OX243792.1, read on the forward strand.
TTCGTGCGTCATCTCGCAAGCCTGGTCCCAGAAGAGGTCCCTCAGTATTCCGAAGTGCCCTTCTCGCGCCGCGGCACCCGCTGCCACGCTATCAATGTTCCCGTTTAGCGCGTGCATCTCTGGATTGTGGGCCTCTGCTGCCGCATTGACCCACTGGGCCCCCATTTCCCCGTGTGTTAAACGGGCCATTATGGGCCAAGACCTCCTCCCGTCCCGCTTGACTGTACCTATGTCGCGGCATACCTTGCCCCCGAGCTCAAAAAATATGCAGAATGGGCACACCCTTTCGTCCCTGAGTGATCCTGCCGCACCATTGACTGCCAATATGTACGCCAAAGCGTACGCAGCCTCGTCCTCCTCAGCGTTACTGCGATGTAGGGCCTTCTCCATCTCTGCTTTCTCCACCATAAGCCTATTGATGGTGGTGGTGTCCGCCCTGTCGGCTGCTTCCAGAGCCTCCTCGGCTCTCTCTACCTGCTCTTCAGCGCTGACTTCCGGGTTATTGAGTGCCCAGAGGTCCACGGTCTTTTTTACGACAAGAGCACCGACCTGCGGTTGCCCTTCGAGGCTACCTACAATCTGGGCCCTCCAGTCGCTAAGGGTCCCATCGCCGATCCCTAATTTCTTTAAGGCCTGCGCCACGGCTGCAGCCCACCTGCGGTTTACGCCTCCGTTCCCCAATATCCCCATGATACGGGCAGGGTCCCCCTTAACTTGCTGGGCCACTTCGGCGGCCCGCGCGCTAAGCAGCTTCTTCGGATGCTTCTTTTTTGGAAAAGTTTTTTCCGGCGCTACTTGATGCCCCTCCCCTCTCCGTGACGTGAAGATTTTCTTCCCATCATCGACGATCTCATTTTGTTCCACGGCCAGCCGTGACGTAGTGACCTCATACTGAGTGGGCACCCTCCTATTGACGGTGGATGGAGGAGTGGGACCCGCACCCACAAGGGCCGACCACGCCGTCAAACGGTCGTACTCGGCCCCACTTGCGGCCGTCTCCGTACCCGCGTAGGCAAAGGCCCCAGTAATGAATGTCTCGATATTCCCGTCGAAAAATTCGGTTTTGGTTGCAACCGCTGGGTCCCCATCCGAATGCTCAGGTGCCGAAGTGGGACGTTCCATCTTCGCAGTCGTCGGGGGCTGGACCGTATGCTGTGACTGGCACACCTTCTTCCTCTGCGCCCTCCTCACCTGAGGGCCCTCGTCTTCGCTGCTACTTTCAATGCCGTCCCAGGCATTGCTTCTCTTCAGCGCCTCCATTCTCTCCAATATACACGGGTCAACATTACCCCCGGCACGCGACACATCAAGCCCTTCCTTATGCCTCTCCACCGGCGGGCGCAAAATGGCACCAACCGGCTTCGTGACATATCTCCTATGGAGCATGCCACCCCTCCCCCCACCACGCCAAATACCTCTCAATGAAGAGAAAAAGGATTTGTCGTTGTACCTCTTGTCAATAGTGTGTCTACTAGAGATCGTTCGACAGACCCAAGAGATGTTGCTAGTTAAAGCTGGTTAAGTAACCCTGAAAGATTCTAAATCGCTCGTATAAAACCGAATAAGGAAAATCTCCAGAAAACCGTGAAGAACACACTTACGAATTCTCCACTCCTTTTTTTTTTTTTTTTTTTTTTTTACGTGGGGGAAATCTTCATAGATACCCCGCGCCCCTGGGGGAGGGCGCGGGGTTATGTCGGATTCTTACCGACTAAAACCCCCACGGTGGTCCTACCTCGGCGCATTGAAGGGGGCCCCGGGAACTCTGGAAGAACACAACCGGGACCCCCGCGCCTTGGCTCTTCAGAGCCCTTCCCGGGGGAGGTCGGAAGGACCTCCCCATGCTCATAACACTGATTGACGACGGCGCCCGGACCACCGAGGCGCCGCCGTCCCCCCCGGGGCAGCGTGCAAGGGGTGACGTAAGGCCACCCCGGAGCCGCCGCTAACAAGACGGATCCGAGAATCCGAAAGGCCGGTGGTCGCCGACTAATGTCGGGAGTGCCCACCGGCTTGCCCCCCTCAGCTGGGGGAGACATGCCGGAGTCCGCGCGGGCCCCGGCTACTCCCCCTCCCCCTAATAGGAGCGGCCCCCGCGGCGACAGTGTTACCGCGGGGAGCCGCAACCCCCCTTCTGGGCCGTGCCGCCGTACCCCGGCGGCCGCGACCCCTAGCTCTCCTTCGCGGGTCCTCAATTTCTCGGACCCGCTCCGCGGCCTCCTTCTGCAACATGACCTCCTCGCAGAAGGAGGCCACGGCCCTCCACGACCTCTCGCTCGCCAGCATTGCCCCAACTACTGCTGGCAGCGAGAGGTCATACCCGATTTCCCTATTTAGGACACGGCGCGGCGCTGCAAAGGCGGGGCACTCCTCCAGCGTGTGCCGCGCCGTGTCCTCCGATTCCCCGCAATGGTGGCAGGCCGCCGTCGCCTCCTTCCCAATTCGACGCAGGTACTCCCCGAAACAACCATGTCCGGTGAGCACCTGCGTCATACGGTAGGTGAGTCTACCTTGCCGCCGCTCCCGCCACTCTTGAAAATGTGGCAGGAGGGCCCCGACAACTGGCTTGCTGGTGTATACACGTAATTCGGCTTTCCAACGTGCTACAGCCAGCTGTCGGGACTGACGATCAGCTCGATCGCCTGTGGCTCCGGCGGGACACCGTCGATCCGCAGCAGGGCACGGACGCGCACATAAACAAGCGCGTCCGCCCCCGTCAGGAACTCGAACGGTGTCAACCCCGCCAGAGCCATCGCCGCCGCGTAGGAGATGGTGCGGTAACCTCTCACGACCCTGATGGCCAGCCTACGCTGGAGCCGGTGAACCAAAACTAGGCTGCACCGGCTGACCATCAGGGCCCCCGCCTAAACTGGGCTTCCATAAAGTACCATGGACCGCACCACCCCCACGTAGAGGCGGCGAACCCTCACTTCCGGCCCCCCGAGATTAGGCATAAGGCGGCCTAAAGCGGCCGCCGCCCTTTCCACTCAGGGGACCAGGCGATCGAAATGACGATCAAAGCGCCAGTGGCTGTCGAGGACGAGTCCCAGATACTTCATACTGGAACCGACCTCGACCCAGGCCTCACCTACCCGGATCCACGAGGGGGGAGGACCCTTTGACCGAGGCCTGTTGTGGAAAAACATGGCCTCGGTCTTGTGTGGGTCAATCCTCAACCTCAACTTGTGGATCCGTCCGGCGACGGCGGCCACAGCCACCTCCACCAGACGGATGGTCCTCTCGAACGTCTCCCCGACGGCAAGAATGTACGTGTCGTCTGCGTAGCAGACGACATAAGTGCCGTCGGGGAGCGGGACCCGCAGGACGCGGTCGTACCCCAGGTTCCACAAGTCCGGTCCTAATCTGGACCCCTGGGGCACGCCGCGATCTACCTCCCTCCGCACGTGTCCGTCCCGGCCATTATACTCTATGTACCTGTCCTGCAGGTAGGACCCGATTACCGCCCGTAGATAGGGAGGCACCTCGTGATAAACGAGGGCCTCCCTGATGGCGGCCCAGGGCAGGGTGTTGAATGCGTTGACAATGTCTAATGACACTGCCACGCACACCCCACCCCGGGATACAGCTGCCCCCGCGAGGGACTTGACGCGCATGATCGCGTCTATAGTCGATCGCCCCTCGCGGACTACGAAGAGCCTTCCTTGGTCTTTAATCACCAAGTCCGGTTTCCTAAGCTCATCTAGAACATTAACCGTCGGTTCAACAAATACTGTTCGTGTTCTGCTCGTTTTGTTCGCGATTAGTTCTTTTATTTCGTCGTGTCTTCTTATTCTCATAGATTTTACGTCGGTGCATCCTCCCAGGATATGTCCCAACGTTTCGCGGGTAGTGCCTTGCATCTTCTACACATAGCTTCGCTGCACTGCTTCGCTCTCTTCAATGTGGTCTTGTTTCCAAATGTATTTGTTCTGTGCTTGAGCGCGTCTATGAATCTTGAGGGCTTCAAGAATGTTGGGTTGCGTAGCCACATGTTACCAATCTCGCCCCTTTTCAATCCGCCCCAGGGTTCCATTCCAACTCCCAAATACTTGATAATCTCTTCCGGTCGTACGGGCGCGATGGTTTTGTGGTTTACTTGTACTGCCTCCGCTTCCTGAGCATCCTTAGTTATGAGTACCATGTCATCCGCAAATACCAAAATTGCAAGGTTGGTACTCCCTAATTGAATCCCAGATGCCGTGTTATTGATCTTCTCGATGACCGGTTCAATGGTCAGGTTGAACAGGAGTGCGGATAGTGGGTCATCCTGTTTTCCTCCTCTCCTGAAGGTAATCTCCATCCTTTCGTCACTTCTGGCGTTGATACGCTGTAGGTCTTTTCGTTTGTTGCCTATCTGTTTTATCGTCTTCGATGGAAGGAATTCTTGAATCTTAACGTTCGGATATTTCTCGTTTTTGAATCTTTCATTTAATTCGATTAATTTGTTTATATCCTCATTCGACCATAAATATTTCTTGCGTCCACGTGCACGAGAGCGTGGTACGCTTTCTTCAGTTCTTTTTTCGTTTCTAAATACGGGGTGCCTATGCAGCTCATGCATTGATAGAGCCCTCTTAGTGGCAAATGATGCCGAACATTCTTCACAAATATAGTTTTTCACAGTGGGTTCTTGAACTCCCTTGCATTTGAGAATATGACATATTCAGTTGTGGGGACCGGGGAATCACTATTTGCAACTGTGGCACTGCCATACCGTCTTCACATCACTGTGTTCGTTTAGATGTATTTTTAGGTCTTTTAGATTTAAGAAACCCACTTTTTTATTCACTAATTCACACACTGGGCAATATTTAACGTTTTCGAGTGGTAGAATTATTGTCACTTTACGACACACACTTTGTTTGCACGTTTCACTTATTATATTTGCTTCCTGTGCTTCGGCTACCATTGAAAACTGTTCCTCGCCATTGTCCCAGCCGTTGTCCAGGAAAATGCCATGGTCATCATCGGATGGTCCCCCACCGGATGCAGGAAAACCTGCCGCAAACTCTCGGGGACCGTTAGAGTTTACGTGTAACTGCCTCGCGTTGTCCGTCATGGTTAACTTCACACCGGAGTGACTTGCACTGCAATGTTTACACCTTGGCTGCTCGACCGAGACTAAGATACTTCTCGACGCGACGGGTCAGCCCATTCCGATCCATTTTCCATCACGCTCTTTATCACGAAAGCATCGGTGCTTATCCGGACCTACTTTTCATTGCGTAAACCGGTTCAATCGAAAAATTCAACCCTTTTCGGCAATCGATTTGCACAAATACAATATGTTCTACGAGCTCTTGCTAAATGATCAGCTCGAAGCAGTCTATTATTTCAAATGATCTGTGTATTTTTGTTTTGTTATTCCCGACATTTTTTAGGAAAATTGATGAATTTTTGGTGTGAAATTATCGCATGTCAATGATGTGTTGCAATAGACGACCTTAGCTTCATCGTCTATTAACTCCGTTTCTGACTCCGATGTGTTGCATGTTTTTTCGTCTTTTACACAGACGGAAATTATTTTCATTTTCCGAGTTCGAATCATTTTCTGAATCGGTTATTTCGTTTTGAAACATAATACTTTTTCTATTTCTTCTATGCATTCTGAAAGGGCTTAAATTGTTTCTAAATAAATTTCTAAGTAAAGCCTAATCTACAATTTTTGATTTTAAAAAAATTATTAATTATATCTTACCTTAGCCGATCTATTACTAATCCATATAGAAAAATGAATATGAGCTATCGTTTCACTGTCGAATGTATTCGATAGATATTTTCGAATGAAACAGTAAACGATCGTTTTGATGCTGGTGTATACGTTTTGATACAACACGAAAGAGTAGTTGTAATATGTGATAAATCCAATAGGTCAATAAAATTAACAGAAAATGTTGTGCCGATAAAGATGAGTTCATCATGACCTCAGATGGTACTTACAGTAGCGGACAAAAGATTAAGACGAAATGGAAAAAATAAATAATTAGACATTTATTTATACACTTACAAGAAAAATTTCATTTTGATATTTTTCTCAGTAGCGAAGTTACAAAAGAAGGAGCGAAGTTTGTATAATATTTCGTCGGTCAAAAGTTTTTTTCGTCTAACAAGGGACATCACCCAATTGATACACGCCGATTTTAATGCAATTTTGATATGTTATAGAACTCGAAAAAATATTTGACACGTATTTTTTTTTTATCGGCAAACATCCACTTTGAGGGGGTGAAAATAGCCCTTGAAGTTGGGGTTGAAAAAACTATTTTCGCACATATCTCGGGAACTAATAGACCTAGACAAAAAATTCAAAATGCCAAATTTTCTGTTTTAGAAGGCTAATAACATGGCGTAATTGGATTTTTGTAAAATTGGTTTGTTTAAACAATATGTTAAAAATTAACATTATTTTGCAAATTTTTTTAATAAAACGTTGAACTATTTTGATCAAATTTCACATACGTAAACTATGGGTCCAAAGTCAAAATACGGATAAATTGGAATTTTTAATTTCTCTCGTGCAAAAAATATTACTATCGTTGGAATTATACGTATATTTTATACCTTCCGTTCGGTGCACGACTGCTTTCTATACATAATATTCTGAATGAACAGATATAATCCTTTAATTACATAATCTAAATTAATCAAAAAATTCTGAAAAACGGGTTCATGATTCTTCAATATTATTGTCATCTCCACCTGCAACTCCCGTGTCAGTACAGGTTTATAGTTATCGACCATTTCGGTTAAAATTTGCTTACGTATATTAGTATCAGCGACGTATGAAATATCTACTTCATTAACCTCACGCTCTCAATTAATCTCGGAAATGCGAGAAATGCTACAAACTCGTACGCTGCCATCCATTGGGTACCAGAACAACAGGAGCAGCCCAGGGTGATTCGCACTCTTGTATAATGTCGCCCTCCAGCATCTTCTGAACTTCTTTCTGGAGTTGATCACGTTTCGCAGGTGGAATGCGATAAGGAGGTACTGCGATTGGTACGTGGTCTCTAGTTTCTATGCGATGGACTGCTTCCTGCCGTGGGTGATCCTGTTGTAAGGAATTAATCCGCATTTTGCCTTAGCAGATCTCGTAGTTTATTTTTCCCTTCGATGGTGGTGTTCGTGGCTTCTTCTTCTCCGATTTCGATTGAATTGATCTCTAGTCAGTCTAATTTTTCGAACGATCGAAGACATTTCTCGAATAACTCGTCGAAGCCTGGCCATTCAGTTCGAGCTTCTTTTATGGAAATCTGCACCGGTTCCTCTGAGGTACTCTCTAGGCACGTTTCCAAGGTGGTGGGATCGTCCCGTATTGGGCTTAGCAATGGTAGTGGTGGTTTCGCTAATTCTTCTAGTTCCTCTCAATCCATTGCGTTGACCTCTTCTTCCTTCTTCTTCTCCCCCTCGTCGAAAGTTGCTTCCCCAATTATCGGCTCTTCTGTGAATTCGAAGTGGATTTCCGGTGTGTTGACGAAGCTCCAGCTTCGTTGAGGGATGTTCAAAACGATTCCGGCATTGTCGATGAAATCCACCCCCAACAAGGTCGGGTTATCTTTGCTTTCCGGTAGCCCGATAAAGGGTAGCTTTCATCGTGCGATCTTGCAGACTAATATCTAATTCCGTCTTCAGAACATTCCGTATGCGTAGATAACCTTGGCTAGTGCAATCTGTGCATCTTCTTGTTTTCAAATTGTATGTCTTTCTTTTAAAGCAAGTTGAACATTTCGCACCTGTATCCAAAAATGCATGACCTTGCTCGCCAGCAATAGATAGCTGGACCGTGGGACGAGGGGTCATTATTGATGTTGTATTAACGGAGCAGAAGGCAGCCTGATTTGGACTTTTGTTAGTGTTTTTCGACCAGTTTGTACATTTGCTCCGTACAAATCCAGCTTTTTCACACCCATAACAGTGTAGCGCTGTTTGTACGCGTTGACTTTTCCATAGTCGTAGGTACCATCGAAACGAGTGATACATTTAGAAAAACTGCTACGTTCAACGGGTTGTCTTCCGTTCAACGAATCAAATAATTTTGAAAATTGAGATGTGGATAGTTGGGCTGGAGAAGGAAAAGGAGTCTCCCTGGAGTCACGGTCGGTGGACGTGGAATTCTGGAGTTCAGGGATGGTATCCTGGAGTTCGGAGGAGGAGTCCTGGACATCGGAGCAGGAGGAATCATAAGCATCTGCCCTCTCGTTGGGAGCCAACATTGTAGGATAGCTTCTCAGAGGAATTTCTGGTCAAAACAAATAATAAATTTATTCATATTAACGTAGTTTTTTACAAAACCAAAACATAAATTTCAATCTGCCAAATTTACAAATTTTCAAGATTCATATTACACAATTATAGGAAAATTTACAGAATACGGAACATAGCTTTTGGCATTTGGACTTTACAATTTATTAATTTTTGAAAATTATACTAGAGGCGTCCGGGAGGTTCTTCCGTCCATTCGAAACGTTGCACTTCGGTGCAATAAAATTGTGACGTATCGGTTCAGGGAACGAAAAGAAGGTTCCCTGTGGGGGAGGGCGACCAGGGAAAGTGGCCCTCCACGTATCGATGTTCACAATCCACGGACGATTTCGCCTTTACAGGCGAGTCGCAACCTGGCTGTTCGAGAAGCTATGCAGAGATCAACCAATCACAAAGATGTTAAAAATTCTCAAGTATGAGAAGTAATCAATCTAATAATGGACCGAAAAAGGCTACCAATATGGTAGCAGGAACGTACCGATGACGGTAGCGCTTAACACAAACACACTAATTATAGCGTGTTTGTATTCGTTTTTCCGCCATCTGTTCAATTGTGTCCACATCAGCTCCTGTACCCTTATACGCTGTAGGTAGCAATGGCACCCCCTTGAACGCCTCCAACAGTGATATCTGCGACTTGAACTTCTGCAACCTCGCGTGGTTTCTCATTGAATGGTCTGGTATGATGTCGATTAAATATTCAATAAATTCTTCTTCGTCAACACAAACACGATTAGCCAAAATCATTTTAAGGTGGAAATACTCCGCAAACGTCTCCTCTGTTTTCCAAATTCGACGTTCAAATTCCCTACGCGCCGCTATTTAACTTACCCTCTCACCGAAAATGTCTTTTAACCCTCTCACCAGGTCGTCAATACCCATTCCAACGTTCTCCGGTTTTGAATGGAACCATTCAAGAGGATGATTCTTTAGCCGTGACATCGCTAACAATTTAGCCACGTTTTCATCTAGCCAGTACGTTTTTCGCAGCAGCACCAACTGCCTCTCCTACGCGTCGAAGGGCTCACCGTTCTCGTCAAAATAATTAACCCCTTGACATACGAATAAAATGCGCGTTGACGCGTCTGTAGAATGCCATTTAATTTGGCTCAATAGTGAACGCTCTTGTACAAGCTCAGAACAGGGCGTTTTATTTTCGGATTTACATTGTTATGTAACATTCAATAAGGTTGATATACAGGGTATTCGGCTATAATTTTAAGGGCTGGTAGCTGGGGTGATTCTGAACAACTTTTTCCTTTACCAAAATGTTGGTTAAAGCTTAGTTTTTTAATTATTAAGGAAAAACACTGACCAATCAGAGCGTGAGAATAGCGCTTAAATTGCGTGATTCTAAATAGATGTAAATATCGATGAAAGTTCAAGAAACGGCCGTTGTACGCATTTACAACGTGTTATTTTTGCATTTTTAGGAAAAGTTATTTATCTAGCGCGAATTCGCTATACAGTATCGAATTCTATAGACATTTCTGATGAAGAAACTATGTGGGGTAAGTGTTGTAGCTGTATGCAATTCCAGTAAATCGAAAAAATATCTGCTGGTAGCACGCGCACGGCGTTTTGCCGCCAAGCGGCCATAGCTCGCTCTTCTCGCCAAGTCAGTGCCGTAGCTACGCGCAATCAGCATCAATGATGGGGCTTAATAGACATCCACTTTTTATATGTACGTTTAATTTTTTTTTTTTTTATTATTACTTCATAATTATTATTATTCATCTTTTGTTATTATTCATTATTATTTTCAGCTACCAACAATACAAAATTTAAAAATTAAATGATGAGCATTACAACTTCATCAAACGATAACCGATTGAAGACAGTTTTGAAATCTGTTTATAATATAGAAAAAATAAAATGTATACGATAGAAAGTTACCTGCAGTAAGCGAATTTAGAAGTGTTTTCTTCTTGCTTGACGTTTGTACGTTGCATCCTTGTTGTCCTGCATTAAGGTCCAGCAATAATCTGCTAGCATTGCACATGATTCTTTTCCTTGGTACCGTTTTTCTATTTTATAAATGTCTTGGTGAAAACGTTCTCCATGTTCATCGCTCACGTCACCGAGATTTTGTGGAAAGAAGAGATTGTAGAAAATGTAATTTTAACGACATGTTACATCCAAGTTCTTTGCAGGCTTTTAACAGTTTATTAACTATTGAAATGTAATTTCTGGATCTGTAGTTTCCGAAAAAATTTTGAATTGTTTTTTTAAATGCAAGCCACACTGCCTTCTCCAAATTGTTCAATTTTGCGGTGAAATTCTTATCATTGACAAGATTTCTGATCTGATGACCAATGAATATTCCCTCTTTTATTTTTCCCTCGGATATAGTTGGAAATTCTTTTCTTAAGTATTCGAATCCGGGTCCTGACTTGTCCATGGCTTTGACGAAATTTTTCATGATACCTAATTTGATATGTAGTGGTGGTAAATAAATGTTTTGCGGATTAATGAGGTTTGTGTGTTTTACATTCTTCTCGCCGGGAATCAATTCTTGTCGTGGTGGCCAATCTTTTTTAATATAGTGCTGTTCTCTTGCCCTGCTGTCCCACTCACAAAGGAAACAGCAATGTTTTGTGTAGCCGGATTGCAGACCAAGTAATAAACCAATCACCTTTAGATCTCCACAGACCTTCCAATTATATTTTTCATATTGTATAGTAGATATTAATTTCTTGAAGGTATCATAACTTTCGGTCATACGTGCAGCATACGTTATGGGAATAGATGGATATTTATTTCCAATATGTAATAATACTGCTTTTAAACTCAGCTTCGAAAAGTCTATGAATAATCGCCATTCTTTCGGGTCATGCTCAAAACCTAATGTTCTTACTAACGCATCAATGTCTATACAAAAATGTAATTTCTCCTGTGTGTTGAAATATTGCACTAATATATTGTTTCTAGAGCTGTAATGCGTCACTTTTGTTGCCTTTTCTAGTAAATTCCACTGTTTTAAACGGGATCCTAAGAGTTCTGCCTGCCCTTTTGACAACTGCAAATCACGTACTAAATCGTTAAGATCGCACTGTGTTATAAAATGTGGCATTTCCGAGGGAGAGGGAGTATTTCTGTCAGATTCTTTCGTTTCTTGAATTTCTGTTTCTATTACATTTTCATCTATGTCTGGTATGGTTGATGGTGGGGTCGGTATTGGTAGTTCTTCGCAATGTGCAACAGGTCGAACAGCAGTAGGCACATGTGGATACACTATCTTCCTTTTTCCTTTTTTATTAATGCCAGAAATCTTACATAGGCAGAAATAACAATTTGTGGCGTGATTGGTTAATTCCCTCCATATCATTGGAATCGCGAATGGCATAGCTTTTCGCTTACCTTTTACCCAAGCTGAAAGTGTCGTTGCACAACGTTGGCAACAAACGTGTGGAGCCCATTGTTTATCTTGATCACTGAGTGCACATCCAAAATAATGTTCGTATGCAAACTTTATTAACGGTGTTATTATTCTACACTGAGATCGTAGAACTATCTCCCCACAAATATAACAAAAAGAGTCTGGCGAATTTAAACACGTTCGCGACATTATTACGTTATACAATATTTAAAAAACACTATAACTTACAAAATACTATAATAACACAAAAAACACGCTATACACTATAATAAACACAAAATATGCACTAAAGTGTCTGTACGATCGAAACTTTTTAAACTGCGTAGGACGACTGTTCTGGACAATTTTCAAAACGGTAATGCTAATTATGTTATAGGAATATTCGAATACATATTCAGGAAACAAATGAAATCAGATAGCAATGAAATCGCTCGGTGACGATCACACGGCCCAACAGTCGTCGTTAGTCATTAGTCATTTTGCCAACGAGAAAAAAGTTTCGTATACATATAAATATGAAATAAACTAACAGTACAGGAAGAAGTATTTGCTAAACCGAAAATTAAGGTTGATGAATGACACAAATTTGACGGTCAAATTCAACAATTTGAAAAATACAATGTAGTTTAGTTTCATAATAGCTTCTTTTAATTTTCTCGAATATCACAGAGTTAAAAAATTATATTTTCGTGATAAACAAAGTACCATATTTTTACATTCGCTTACTGCAGGTAACTTTTTATCGTATACATTTTATTTTTTCTATATTATAAATAGATTTCAAAACTGTCTTCCATCGGTTATCGTTTGATGAAGTTGTAATGCTCATCATTTAATTTTTAAATTTTGTAGTTATAGTATTATTATAATTGTATTGTTGGTAGCTGAAAATAATAATGAATAATAACAAAAGATGAATAATAGTTTCCTTGTCCCGCACACACATCCCATCAAGGATGGCTTGGGTATTGTTGTTGTTGGCCATTTTTAGAATATTTCTTTTTCTTTTTAATAAATTTTCTTCCAGCAACAAGTAGCGTCCTTTCTAGAATTTTATAATTTAATAACTTCTCCAAGTTGCAACCGCGTTTATCTCATGATTGATTCTAGATCTCCTATTGGTAGATGGGCCCGTTTGATCCGGTCTTTATGAACGATCCGTCTTTTATTTTTGCCACCCACTTGCAATTCTACGTTGTTTTCTTCTATGGTCCTTGTAATTTTGAAGGGGCGCGAGTACTCCTTCTCCAATTTATTTTTTCGTGGCGGGTTCAAGAGAAATATTGTACATTTTCGCCGGTCTCGTAGTGTTTCGGTCGAATTTTTCTGTCGTAATAATATTTCTGAAAAAAAAAATTCTTCAATGATGTTACATGCCTGTAAATAATATTCAACATTGTAGTATTCCCTACTCATCAATTCCGCCAGAAAGGATACTGCTTGTAAGAATTAATATGTGCCTGTAAATAGTATCTGTAGGTCTTTTTCAGTTAATTCTGGGAAATCCAGTATGGATGTGGCAGTCATTGGAGCGAAAGGTTTTTTGCGGCGACTTAATTTTTTAGTTTCTATCAATTGTTGCAAGGTATTACTTTCAGATCGACGTGTTTTCATGTGATTGAAGATTATATCTGTGGGATTTAGAAAATTAAGTAGGTTGCAAATAATACAAAGGTTTATATTTTGTCGGAAAACGTTACAGAAATTATTATAATACGCCTTCTCTACTGAACACTTTATAAAACAAAAAACTCTCTCCTGACCTGCTCCGTTCTATTTATAATATATCAGATGTTACACATACATTCATTCATGCACATAATCTATCGCACTCATTTCCTAGTTCTCTCTCTCTCACTCAGGTCTTTCGTTGTTTTTGCATACGGTACGTCATTTCATTGATAGAACGAAGGCGCACGAAAAGAAACAGCTGACAGCTGATTTCACGATCGCTTCTAATTTCTAATGACCGCGATGGTTTAAAAATTATTCCACTCCTACATATCTGCAACCTCCGGATTTGATCCGAGTCTTTTCCCAAACATATTGTGTAAAAAAGAAGCTATCCGACATATTGATTTTAAACTGGGTAGGAGTTTGTTATACATTTTGTGATGTAATAAACGGTACTTTTGGACAATGGCACTATGTGCTGCTTCGACCAGCCACCTTATTTTTGTAACGAATCGTGATTCATTGGCTTCTTGAGTCGTTAACCGTAATCGATTGTGTTAGTACGCCGGCATCAAGACATTATAACATTGCTCTTGCAAGTTTTTTGCAATATCTCGAAATCCGCGATCAACGAGTCACCCGGTCGCAAAAGTGTCTTTATTCCATTTTCATCTTCTAATAGTGTCTTCGGTATTGTAGCGTCATTCACATTCGCGTTAAACGGGCCTGCTGTATCGATAATATAGCCATTTGTAGTGAAAATAGTGAATGGTTTGCACAGAAATGTTTTTTTTTTGTCCGGAGTACGATTATCTTTGATATTCGTTATTTCTACTTTTTTCTTGCCGGACATATTTGCCATCAAATATTATAGTTAGTGCTGATTCTTTCATATCAAACAGGTTCCTTGCAATGTAGGCAGTTTCATTTCTTAGCTCATCCCTTGATTTTGTATGAATTCCAAAACGGCTGGGTAATACACCTTTTCAAATGCAGCAAATATTTAGAGGAAGTATTCCGACACTTGCTGTTCACGTTCTAAACCAAACGTACTTTGCATTACAGTATTCGAGGCATCACTTCTTAATTTAAATAAAAACACAGTTAGGGTCTGCAGCACAGTTTGTGAATCACTATTACGGATACTAACTAACATATCTCCTAGTTTCTTAATGTTCTCCCAGTTAAACCCAATGAATGTTAACAGTTGCTCTTCGTTCAAGGAGAAGTACAGAACACTGTATTGTTGAAAAAATTCTATTTGGCATACTGGCAATTAAGTTTTGAATGGTTTCTGGCTCAATTCTCGTCCATGCTGCCATAATGCCATTTTTTAATTCTTCAACTGTATTATATTGACGACAATCGCTGTAAATATCTCGTACAAGAATACCCCATAAATTCTCCATCGGATTTAGATCAGGTGATCGAGATGGCCAATCTATAATTTTTAAATTCTGAGCTTTAATACACTTTTTTGTGCTCGTACTTGTATGTACAGAAGCATTGTCTTGTTGGAAGATAAAATTAACACTAGGAAATCGGCGAACATATGGTAGCAAATTGTTCCTAAGGATTGTTTGATATGCAACGCTGTTCATGTTTGGTGGTACGAATGCAATTTCTGTGCTGCCAAACGCACTAAACCCAGGCCATATCATAATCGAACCGCCTCCAAAATTTCTTTTGGAAAAATATTTTGGTTTCTTCCTCAAATCCCGCCAATATGAATTGAACCCATCTGGTCCATCAAGGTTAAATTTCTTTTTATTACTCCAAATCACCTAAAACGTATGTATGTATATATATATATATGTATTAAACACTTCTTACTAAAATGAAAAATATAACTTGTAATATTACATTGTCCCATTCATGAGTCCACGTCATATGATTTTTTGCAAAAAGAAGACGACAATTCTTATATCCCTGTTTTAAATTTGGACAACTCGCCATTTTTGCACGGACAATATTGGGGTCCTGTTTGAGTACTCTCCATGTTACGTCGCAGTCTCGCGTCGGAAGACTGCCCGTCGCGACTAGCAAACGCGGATTAAATTTCTCGGCTGAGGGCGTAAGTCTCTGCCTATCCTTTAGACTCGTTCCCAATCGCGACGCGTTGAATTCAAAAGTTAATTTGAAACACAACTAGTTCAAATTCCTAGTGCTCGTGACTAGATAATGGCCGCACGATGCCAAACGATTTCGCTCGAAATGACCGCGAATATTTTACAAGTCCCGAATGCTGGACTGACTTGGTTGAGAAAATGAAACGCTCTAATTATCCGAATGATTGACCCTTAGATGTTTCTACTCGTACGATTGATTTTTTAGTAACGACTCGCTGTCGTCTTGACTTCGACGAAGACGTCGAAGTCAGAGATCGTTCGCTGATTGGATTTGACCGTGTGTCACAAATTCCAATCAGCGTGCCTCATTGATGATTGGGCCCACCCTCCATAGCTCCCTTAGAGCGTCTTCGTCTAGGAAGGGTGGGGACCCCGGTAAGTAGGTGGGAGGACCCCGAACGTCCGGCGATGCCGCGATCTTTTCTTCTAGGTAAACATTTGGCAAACATCAATCACCATTAGGTCCGTACGTGACCGTTTCTAAAGTTACCCTTCGGAAAAGACCGTGTTTATGATCGAGAAGTGGCCGTTGAGGACGAAGCGAAAATTGACTCTAAATTTATGGCGAGGACAATGTAGTAAATCTAAGCGATGAAAAAACCCGAAATGTTTAGGCTAAAAAACGGCTATGTCAACGGTTCGATCATAAATAAACTTTCGAAATCCTCACCCGGATGTGCCGTCGCACGGAACACTCCAGATTGTCATTTTTGATACATTTAACCCTAAAGATGACAAAAGACACAATGATTCGGAATACGTATGAAGTATAACTCAAAATGTCCTTACCCAAAGTATCATTTATCTTTTTCATACTTATTGTAGAGTTCGAAGATTTTTTAATAATAATCGATCTCTTTTGACGTGGTGACAATTTAGGTGGTCGTCCTGACACTTTTGTCTTGCCATACGTTTCTGGATTCGCCAGAAAATTTCGTACAACGTGGTCCGATCGTTTTAAGGTTCTGGCTACTTCTCACTTACTCTTTCCTATCGAGAAAAGTGCCATTATTTGGCCTTTTTCAAAATCCGTCAACTTATTTGGCTTCCCCATTAGTAATAACCAATAATGTATAATAATACCGATAAAACTCGTAAATAAGTAAATGAAAGTACTACTAATAATAAATTAATAAACGAAAATAATAAAGCAACAAATTAATAATGCTAAAGTAATGTTCTAATAATAATAAATCAAGAATAAAAGTCAGTACATAGTAATGAACAATTAATCACACACGTCAAACTTTAACTTCTTGCCAGTTAACCATACTTTATTAATATTTTCATTCCGACTTCGTTTCCTAGCAACAAATTTTAGAGCTACCTTCATGGTGTACCATGCCTTCAGCTGACTTAATACTTAACAGCATTATTCCTATAAGAAATATAGCTTCTGGTTTATAATATGAGCTATAAACTAATTTGCACGCAATTTCTTCTAGACAGTTTAAAATCTTCAACCACCTGTGGATCAGAGCAAATATCTTTTAATAAAGGAACCATATGACTAATAATTTCAAAAGCTATATTGTGTTTCGCAAAAAAAGCAGCTAATTTGATTTCAGTTCTTTTAATTTTATTAATATAATCATTGGCTGAACAGTGAGCTTAGATAATAAAGCAGATGGAACGATATTAGGGCTTTTATTATGTTACGTGCGACGAGATACGCTAGTCCCATACGGGCCCTTTCATCAGATCGCGATTCCATGGAATAGTCAGGAGGCAATAAGGTGAACTTGAAGTACGCAAATGATTTAAAGCATATATAAAAGAAAAAGAAAATTATATTTTATAAAGTAATTGTTTCAAAAGTAGTAGAGTATACAATATGAGAATATAAAAACTGATTCACAACGGTTAAATTTTTAACAAAAGAATATTGATTATGTGGTTATTAAAAGATACGCAGTTCCGCAGTTAGAGGTGTAACGTCCCTGGTGCTAGACCCGAGTGTTTACAGCGGTCGTAAGGCAAAGAGCGGCATTTGCCTATTAAGCGACTCGTTCTTATTATAACTAATTCTAAAGATGTGGGTGGGGTTCGTGTGGCGTGTGGTTAAAGAGTAAAATCTACAGGTTAATACCTTTCGTTAATTAGGTTTATTCAATGAATTAATGGTGAAAAATAGAGGATTACAATTAACAATTATTTGGTTAAAGATATAAAAAATATATGTATCTTTGATATTATATAATATGTATCGAAAAACGCAAATCAGTAGCTAACTACTTTAGTTACGCGGATTTCAACAAAAGGGTACGTATAATTAGTTAATCATTTAATGACGCAAACGCAAGAAACGCGGTTTAAACAAAGTTACTTATTTGATCGAATATTATGTTATAAATGTAAGAACGCAGTTTAAAATGGACCTAGATCCCGACTGGTGACAGAACAATATCTGATCTTTCTATAATACCGAAATTTTAAATAAGAATATAGTTGGACGGGAGCAGCTACTCTTTGCTTGACTCTAAAACTATAAGTTTCATGGCCCTTTTAGTCGGAGCACAAATTGACACCCAAAACTTGATCGCTTAATTGGGGAGCCTGCTGTTCGCTGGCTACTAGAACGACCCAACGATACAAGAGTCAGATGAACAACGTATGCCCAACAGGGATGCAAATTTAGTATGACTCGACTTTAATATTCCGGAGCTACCGAAACGCCACCCAAAACACACGGGCATCAGAGACCAAGCCGCTCAAAATGGGGAGCCTGCTATTCGCTGGCTACTAAACTACCCAGAGCGAACTCCGAGAATCTGACGGCGAATTTGTAACTCGGCAAAAATAATAAATTCTATGAGTGGCTGAAGAGCTCTTGTTGATGTCTTAGTTCCTTCTGGGGCTGAGCGTAGCACTCTCCTTTCGGAGTTTCAGAGACAAGATCGTTTGAATGGGGAGCCTGCTGTTCGCTGGCTACTAAAACGATCCAACGATCAAGTATCCAAATGGCTGACACCCGCTGTCCAGTTAAAACTAAGAATCTTTTAGGCTCTTACCAGCTAAAACTTCTCCAATTCGTCACTTGATACTTCTCCTAAGAAGTCCGTCGCTTACTATTTCAAAGATTGTTCTGCACACGGGGCGTTCGCTGCACGCCCTTTTATACCCAGAGACTCATGGGTTTTTCGCGCCAAGTGGCGAGTTTAGACACGCATAAAAACTATTACTACTTTATTACGCTTTATGTAATAAAGAAAATATATTAATTTGATTAAGAAAAATACGCTTAGATTTACTATTAATTAATATTTCACAAGCTAACTTGCTAAATCGTGGTTCTAATTAATTTTATATATGCGGATTGGCGGGATAATACAAGTATTTTAATAAGACAATAATTAATCATAAATAATACGCAAAACAATAACTAAAAATACATCTTGGTTTATGATCAATAAATAAATAATAATATGATTGTCTAAATAATAATTTATGATAATTTACTCTCGATGTGTATTTGGCATCTCTGTCTAACTAACGCGCGCGCCATCGATCGGTGATCTAATTTAACAATGTTGCACGCGTTCTTCCCTGGACCATTACCGCGCGAATTTTTATGGTGCGGTCGGTAATCGCGGTCGATAACAAAGGTAAAAATATACGCGTAAAATGATTTCCCTACTTATCTACTTGTTGGGTCTTTGTTGTGGACTGGGGACGTTACACCTCCCCCCTTGTTTGGGTCTCTTGTCCTCAAGAGATCTTCATAGTTGCGGCACCGTTTGATCTGGCACACGCAGCATTGGCAATTTTTATCTTCGTTTCGGGGCGATGTTATTCCCGAACCGAACAGCCAGAGCATCTTCCAGCATCTGCGTCGTGGATCCCTTTTGTTCTTGATTCGTTTGTACTGATGCCACGGCGGGTTTGGAATATCTACCGTGTGCAGCTTCCACTATTAATTCGGTTGTGGCAAGGGTTCATGGGATCTTCCCAAATATGGCGGTTTCCGCGTGACCACGCAATTATGTATATAAAAAAAAAAATATTTTCCCCCTTTTTTTTTTCTTTTCCCAAATATGGCGGGTTTATACAATATATCGCTTTTTACGGTTAAATATGTTGTTTATTATAGTAAAAGATAATGTGCATATAAAAATATAATATAAAAATAATTTTTTTTTTTTTTTTTTTTTCTTTGTTATATATTTTTTGTTTTTCTTCACATCTCGGTGAGCTCAAGTAATGGGAAGACTGGGTCCGTGGGGAGCATGACCCCTTCGCCGAAGCACTCTATCTCCTCTTCGTCGTGCTCGGAGATCCGATTCATGCACTCTGTGCATGAAATAGCCGGCCTGATGTCACTGAGGACTTCTTGGCATGATATGCACTTGATTTTGTCCAATGCGTGGTTTGCGTGCACGTGGTGCTGACTCCCTATCGTTTTTAATTTGCGTTGTGAATATACGTATTTATTTATTTCTTTTAGTTGCGCGTTCTTTGCAAAAAAAGAAATGTGATTACTTGCCTATCGACCACCACTGGTGCTTGGCCCCTGGTGCCGTCTGCATCCCGCAGGAATGGCACAATCTTTTCATTTGCCAATGATATTTGTAGGAGAAAACGAAACCCTTGTCTTGGACGCACATCCCGGACAAGATATTTTCGGTCCGCTGATCCTGCACCATGTTGTATTCTAATAATTTACTTTTTCCTTTTAACAAGTGGCTTAGTTGGCCGTTGGCTCTACAATGTGCCTTTGCAGTGCGTTCTTAGCCACTTGTTGTCGCGCATGCGCGATTCGTTAAAAATTTTGCGTTCTATAAAGCTATGTTCATCTTATTATTGATTCTCGATCATTGATTGGTACATGGGCCCTCTTGACGCGATCTATGTGTACTATTTGTTTTTTGTTTTTCCCTCCAGTTTGCAATTCTACGTTGTTTTGGCCAATGTTCCTAGTTATTTTGTGCGGGCCAGAGTATTCTCTCTTCAATTTGTTTTTTCGTGGTGGGTTGAGTAAAAACACATCCTCGCCCGTTTGGTAATGTGTGGGCCGTATTTTCCTGTCGTAGTAAAATTTTTGTCGGTATTTCGACTGTTGTAAGTTGTTCCTGGCTATTTTACGAAGACTGTGCAATGTGGTAATTAAGTTTTCAACGTAATCTGGATAGGTGTTGATGTTTTCCTCTATTACGAAACTGGATGGTTGTCTTGCCTTTTTGCCGAATACCAGTTCGTGCGGCATAAATTTTGTCCCTTCGTGTATGCTGGTATTGCATGAGAAGAGGGGCTGAGGTAACCATTCATCCCATTGTTTCTGCTCTATAATGTAATGTTTGAGGTATTCTATAAATACGTGGTGGCTTCTTTCCAGTGAACCGTTGGACTGTGGGTGAAATGATGAAGTTCTATATGTCTTGATTTGGAAGATTTTTGCCAATTTTTTCATAAGTGATCAGGTGAAACAGGTGCCCTGGTCTGTTAAAATTGCCTTTGGGCATCCAAATTTGCAGATAAAATGTTCTGTAAAGGCTTTCGCTACATCTTCTGCGGTAATAGATACAACTGGTGCTGCGACTGAGTATTTTGTTAACCCTTTGAGTGCTGAATACTCGTGGCCTATGCAGTCCGTACGGACGGCGCGCGGCTGGCGCTGACGATCGCTGGGGACTGAATACTTTTTCGCGCAGTATGGATCTCGTCGACGGTGTATGACACATTATAATATAGTATACAATCTAATTACTATTCCTTTGTCTATTCCACATTGAATGAAAACATTTTTGTTTTCAATATATACTGTTTACTCACCTGCTAGAATTTGAAATCCCAGTACAGCATTGCCTCGAAACAAGCAACAGTTTCGAACCTCGAAATTAGCAAATTTCTATCCCCACTTCATTGATTCAAGTCGGCCGCCGAGTGAGAGGTCCGAGACAGAGTGAGAGGTCCGTAAAACAGAAGAAGTTATGGACAGAGTCGTGGAAAGAGGACAGAACATGTATATTGTTTTCTCACTCTAACACATAGCGATTCTGGAGTATTACGAAAAATATAATACAGGGTGTCTCACAACTAGTGTAGGTCCCGGAAATGGGGGGTAGCTGGCGTGATTCTGAACAAGATTTCCCTTTGCAAAAATGGGGTTTGAAGCTTCGTTTTTGAATTATTAAGAAAAAACACTAACCAATCAGAGCGCGAGAATAGCGCGCGCCCAGACGCGAGAGCGACAGCTTCGACTATGACGGTCAATCGTGATCGTGAACAAGCGTATCGATACCGCGTCGGTATAACAGGAAACTAGGTGAAAGTTAAATCGAATAATGAATTAAGAAGTTAAGAATAATATTAAATTCTTCATTATTCTTAAATAGGAGATAAACCAATTAAGTTATTGTTTATCCCGACAAAGTATATTGTATTTATTTTATGTCTCCGAAAAGGAATAAAGAATAAATTCACGAAAATTAATTTTGCCAACTATTCTGATGAAGCAAACGAATAAATTCACGTTTCAAAACGAATGAGTACCTTGTCTATGAAATGAGATAGAACTGGAATTGAATATGTAATGCAGTAACTCACTGAAGTCAAATAAATCAATTCCTGCGTACGTTTAATTTTAAAAATGCACAAACAACTTAAATAAAACTTACCCATTGATCCATGAAAAAACTAGCTTCGATAAAAAATATTTGTGTCACCGGGTAGATCCACCGGTCAGATCATCAACAGCTGATGTCCTGGCAGGGTCAATGAACTCTCAATTTATTTCACTGTCTCTTTCTAATAATCGCACAACAAAAGCACGACCGGTAAACGGACCGAATGAAAACGCGTGAACGATTATTCATAGACATGTATGTTTAACGATACTCTATATTCTCATTACAAGGTATCCGAATTAAAGAATCGATATTATATCATATTTTAATAGAAGACATTGTTGAACGGGCCACGTATCTCGGTTTCGTTCTCGATCGCGAGGCGTACGTCGCAAGCGGTTGCCACGCAACGATGATCTGTTGAACGACTGCGGCGTCGATCGACAGTCATCGTTTATTGTCGAAAGAAACCAGCCGAAATAAAATACATCGTAGTTTTCAATCGAAAATTCCGCTTTCTTGTTTTCAAGACAGTATCGTTAATATTATTTATGAATATTCGTTCACGTGTTCGGCCGATTTACGCGTTGGGCTCACAGTGACTAATTAGTGAAAAATGACAGGGAAAAGTGATAATGAAAGCTAATAATGAAAGATGACAGTGATAGGTGACAGTGAAGTAAATTGAGAGTTTCTGTGTGGTGATTTATTTTTTCTAATCGGTAAGGATCGGTGGATCGACCCGGTGATAGAGATGCATTTTCATCGTGACTATTTGCGGTTCAATGGGTAAGTTACATTTAAATTCGTTAATTATTCGATTTAAATTTTTATTTGTTGAATGGAAAAGTTATTTAATTTTTCAAAAACGAGAATTTGTTCTTTTTCATTATCACAATATCTAACGAGAATAATTTTCCATATTTTATCTATTATTTCCTTGCAATAACGAATAAACGTATCGAATAAATTCGATTTATTCTGATAGGACTAATTTCTTTCTTTCTTGTCCATTCATGAATGATAATTGAACAATAATCCATTTTTTTTATTCGTTATTTGATGTAACTTTCATCTAACAGTTTCCTATTATACCCACGCGGTATCGATACGCTTGTTCACAATCACGATCGGCCGTCATACTCGAAGCTGTCGCTCTCGCGTCGCAGCGCGCGCTATTCTCGCACTCTGATTGGTCAGTGTTTTTCATTCATAATTCGAAAACTAAGCTTCAGTCAACATTTTGGTAAAGGAAAAAGTTGTTCAGTATCACCCCAGCTACCACCCCCTGAAATTATGCCCACCAGTGGCCGAACAACCTGTATACAGGATGCACTTTTTGTAAGAGTACGTTTATTGCCAATAAATAATATATACAGAGTACAATAAACCTAAACGCACAAAAAAAGGTATAACAACAACAAGAAAACTTAACAAGATGAAAGGTTCCTACAAGGAACACGCACTATCTACAAGTTGGCTTTATATATACATTGCCCTTAATGCTACATTATGTACATCTTATACTAAGCTTAATTACTTATATACATTACATTATACATAGAAATTGGCTAAAAACTATGTAGTCGTTGATATTTATAAAGGAGAGGGAGGGATAAGGGAGTGGGGGTGGGAGAAGGGGTAAGAAAGTTTTTTATTAAATTTGACAATAATTTTTACATTATTAAAAAGAATAAAATAAGAAAAAAATTATACCCTCCCCGGCAGGGAATCGAACCCCGGTCTCCCGCGTGACAGGCGGGGATACTGACCACTTTTTTTTTTTTTTTGTAAGAGTACGTTTATTGCCAATAAATAATATATACAGAGTACAATAAACCTAAACGTACAAAAAAAGGTATAACAACAACAACAAAACTTAACAAGATAAAAGGTTCCTACAAGGAACACGCACTATCTACAAGTTGGCTTTATATATACATTGCCCTTAATGCTACATTATGTACATCTTATACTAAGCTTAATTACTTATATACATTACATTATACATAGAAATTGGCTAAAAACTATGTAGTCGTTGATATTTATAAAGGAGAGGGAGGGATAAGGGAGTGGGGGTGGGAGAAGGGGTAAAAAAAAGTTTTTATTAAATTTGACAATAATTTTTACATTATTAAAAATAATAAAATAAGAAAAAAAATTATACCCTCCCCGGCGGGGAATCGAACCCCGGTCTCCCGCGTGACAGGCGGGGATACTGACCACTTTTTTTTTTTTTTGTAACGAGCGTTTATTGTGCCAATAAATATTATATACACAGGGTACAATAAACCAAAACGGACAAACGGTATATACATTGGATAAATATGTCGATGAGATTATAGGCTCCAACATGAAGCACGCGCAATCTATACGATAATTTCTAATACAGAATATTTTCATTATACAATATATAGAGAATGCATGCAATTAAGACAAATCGCTTATGTAATGATTTGTACAATATATACAGAAACGGCATGAAAAACTGTATAGATGGTGTTGTGTTGGGAGTTGGGGAAAGAGAAACAATATTTATTTAAATACAGATGTTGGTTGATATTTTGTATACAATAATGAAAATATGGGACAGAAAGAAAAGAGAAGAGGTGTAAAGAGGGAGAGGAAGAAGAGAAAAGAAAGAGATATTTATTTATAATATAGACTACATAAAAAGTAAAAATTGATTACACTCCCCGGCGGGGAATCGAACCCCGGTCTCCCGCGTGACAGGCGGGGATACTGACCACTTTTTTTTTTTTTTTGTAAGAGTACGTTTATTGCCAATAAATAATATATACAGAGTACAATAAACCTAAACGTACAAAAAAAGGTATAACAACAACAACAAAACTTAACAAGATAAAAGGTTCCTACAAGGAACACGCACTATCTACAAGTTGGCTTTATATATACATTGCCCTTAATGCTACATTATGTACATCTTATACTAAGCTTAATTACTTATATACATTACATTATACATAGAAATTGGCTAAAAACTATGTAGTCGTTGATATTTATAAAGGAGAGGGAGGGATAAGGGAGTGGGGGTGGGAGAAGGGGTAAAAAAAAGTTTTTATTAAATTTGACAATAATTTTTACATTATTAAAAATAATAAAATAAGAAAAAATTATACCCTCCCCGGCGGGGAATCGAACCCCGGTCTCCCGCGTGACAGGCGGGGATACTGACCACTTTTTTTTTTTGTAAGAGTACGTTTATTGCCAATAAATAATATATACAGAATAAAATAAACCTAAACGCACAAAAAAAGGTATAACAACAACAACAAAACTTAACAAGATAAAAGGTTCCTACAAGGAACACGCACTATCTACAAGTTGGCTTTATATATACATTGCCCTTAATGCTACATTATGTACATCTTATACTAAGCTTAATTACTTATACACATTACATTATACATAGAAATTGGCTAAAACTATGTAAACATGGATATTTATAAAAGAGGGGAGGGATAAGGAAGTGAGGGTGAGAGAAGGGGTAAGAAAGTTTTTTATTAAATTTGACAATAATTTTTACATTATTAAAAATAATAAAATAAGAAAAAAAATTATACCCTCCCCGGCGGGGAATCGAACCCCGGTCTCCCGCGTGACAGGCGGGGATACTGACCACTTTTTTTTTTTTTTTTGTAACGAACGTTTATTGTGCCAATAAATATTATATACACAGGGTACAATAAACCAAAACGGACAAACGGTATATACATTGGATAAATATGTCGATGAGATTATAGGCTCCAACATGAAGCACGCGCAATCTATACGATAATTTCTAATACAGAATATTTTCATTATACAATATATAGAGAATGCATGCAATTAAGACAAATCGCTTATGTAATGATTTGTACAATATATACAGAAACGGCATGAAAAACTGTATAGATGGTGTTGTGTTGGGAGTTGGGGAAAGAGAAACAATATTTATTTAAATACAGATGTTGGTTGATATTTTGTATACAATAATGAAATTATGGGACAGAAAGAAAAGAGAAGAGGTGTAAAGAGGGAGAGGAAGAAGAGAAAAGAAAGAGATATTTATTTATAATATAGACTACATAAAAAGTAAAAATTGATTACACTCCCCGGCGGGGAATCGAACCCCGGTCTCCCGCGTGACAGGCGGGGATACTGACCACTATACTACCGAGGAATTGGCGTATAGTGAATTTTCTGTTATCTATTTCAAATGTTTATTCTATTGTAGCCACCAATATTTAGTTGTGAGTGATCTGTGCTTGTCGTTTCGGTCTATGCTGGATAATCTATAGTTAAATCGAATATTTGGGTCGTTGTTTTTACTGTATGTGATTGTTTGATCGTTAATTTTTCTGAAAGCGTGATAGATAATTGGAATATTGTCAGAATTTTGTATGTATCCTTCACTGTCGAGGAAGATGAAGGATTCTGGTGGGGTATAGCCTGTTTGTAGTGTCCTTGTAAAATATAATGGGTTCGGGTATGTAGAGCAATATATTAAGCTATTTGATGTTATTGAACTAGTGTTTGCCCAGTGGTTTCGGGTGAGTTTTAACAAAAATAAGTCTATTCTGGTGATTTTGGCATCTTCGTATAGTTTGTAGTTGCTGATATATTTGGTGTAGTTGGATTCCGGTGATCTGTATTTGTTGAGGCAGGCCCGTAGACATTTTCGTTCGAAGATACGCAGCTTCTCCATGGTTCCGTGGCTGATGTTGAACCAAATCGGACATCCGTAGCTCAGTATCGGCCGCACGAAGAGCTTGTAACACAGAACTTTAACGCATTTATCAAGGTCTTTCGAGTAAAATAGTTTTTTGTGGGTTAGGAAGGCTTTCTGGGCTTTTTCTATTTGTAAGTTAACGTGTGCATTGTAATTTAGTTTGAAATCTAAGTGTATGCCTAAATATCGAACAATATTTTTGTGAGGAATTATCTTGCCTGAATTTTTCGCGTCATGTATGTGAAATTTACCTGCGTGTTTTCGAACGTCGCAGTTAGCGTCCGAAATTTTCGAAATGTATGGCCGAAATAAAATCGTTTCGCACTTGTTAATGTTGAGTTTCAATTTCCAAGCGTGGAAGTAATCCTGAATTTTGCCAAAAATTTCTTGCAATGCCGTTTGCAATGCAGAAGCTTTGTTACCTCGGAGGTAGATCAATAAATCGTCGGCGAATGCTATTGCTGATTTGAGATTGTCGATATTTAGGCCATACATTAGTAACAAGTCACTAATGAAAATGTTAAACAGAACGGGAGAGTTAACTGTGCCTTGCTGTAGGCCGTTTTTAATTTTGAAACTTTTACTTGATCTGAATTGACCGTCAACTACGAAGAATTCTTTGCCGTGAAGCATATTCCAAATCATTTGTACCAGATGAATTGGAAATTCTTTCTTTAGCAATTTGAAGAAGAGTCCGTCCAGCCAGACAGTGTCGAAAGCCTTTTCAAGATCTATGAGCACCGCGGCAACGCAATCTCCTGCGTTTCTGGCCCAGCAAATATCCGACGTGAATTTACTTATCGCGTGTACTGTGGAATGTTTGTGACGAAAACCGAATTGATATTCTGGGATTATGTTTTTCGACTTGCAGAAATTAACAATCGAATCATTTATCGTTGTCTCGAAGACCTTGCTAATGTTTGGAAGAAGACTGATTGGGCGGTAGCTATTAGGATCACTACCGTCTTTGCCTTTCTTCTTGATCGTTATCAATTTGGCTGTCTTCCAGATCGTGGGGAAATAAGCTAAGTTTAGACAATTGTTGAAAATGATACTGTAATAATAGATGTACTGCTGAGGAAGGTTTTTCAAAGCGATATTAGGTATTTCATCAAAACTGGAGGATTTTTTACTATTTAGATTTTTAAACGTATACAGGAGTTTATAATATGACGTGAAATAACTGGGAGGGATGGATTCTTCGTCAGGATTGTCTGCGGTGTTTCTGTCGGAGAAGGTACATACTGTGATATTGTTTGTCTTATTGTGTTCAATTTCCTGTTGAAAGGAGTTTATCTTTTGTTGTATTATGTTAGAGTGTTGTTTTTTACCCATGTGCATGTTCTGTGTGTGTACCCCTTCAAAGTGTGCCCCAAGAGCATCGAGTTTGTTTTGAGTGTCTGTGATTAATATCGTGTCTGTGTCTGTTGCTAATTCATTTATGTTAAGATTAGCCTTGGCAAGGAGCTCGGTGTTTGTCTTAGGAATTTTAAGTGTTTCGATGTCGTTACTATCTTTTGACCGAAATATCGTTTTTATGGATGGAAAGAGTTCTTTATGTTTGTGCAGCGAAATTTTACTTATGCGGTTTTTCCAATAGTTACTTACTGATTCCTGGAAAGCTTTTTTGATTTCGTATCTGGTATCTTTGAGTTCTTTTTTAAGATGTTTTATGACTGTGTCGTGTGCCTGTGTATAATTTTGTAAGTTAGAAAGTCTGTTGATTCTAGTGATCAAGCAGCTTTTCTGTTTGCGAAGGTTTCGTATTTGCGGAGTAATGTACCTATCTGTTGAATTGAAGTTGTTGTCTGTGCGCGGTATTGCTGAATCTATTGCTTCGAGTATGTGTGTATTTAATTCGAGAATAAGTCCGTCAATTTCGTCTGTCGTGAGGTTTCGGTTGTTAGGAATTGCGATTATGTCTTTTTCCAATAGTGTCGTTCTGAACTGTGCCCAGTCGGCTTTGTTAAAGTTATACTTGATACTTGGTGTTACTTCGTCGAATAAAAAGAAGTCTGTTGATGGGATTGATATTAAGATTTTTGTCGCTCTATGGTCACTATCGTATTTAAAGGAGTGTAAAAGTTTTGGTGCCGGTACGTCGTGGAATTTGATCCTATTGTCCGCCAAGCAGAGATCTATAAACGCTCCGCTTTTTGGGTAGGAAGGGACGATCGTGCTGTAGAGTGTCGTTCTATAAGTGATTTCATTTTCGGAAATCCACTTGTTTAGGGACACACCGCGTGGATTATTTATGGTATTTCCCCACGTGTGGTGTTTAGCGTTTAGGTCTCCGGCCAACAGATAATAATTGTTCGTTTTGTGCAGTTCTAATGAGTCAAAAAGGGCCTTGAATTCTAACATAAATTCTTTTTTGCAGCTACTCGTGGCATATCCTGCTATAATATATAATTTGCAATTGTTTTGGAATTTGATTTCTAAGACTGTTGCTTCGAAGCACGTACTATTTTTGATGCTGTTTGTCTGGACGTTCCTAAATTTGATATCTTTCCGAATTAATATTCCCGTGCCTCCCGCCTGTTTGGAGTTTAACCTATCTCGTCTAATAAAGGTGTAATCTTTGAAGTTAATTTTGTGGCTCGGATTTAGCTTTGTCTCGGAGAGTAAGGCTATATCCGGTTTGTGATTATTGAGACAATCCAGGAGAGTGACTCTTCTTTCATTTGTTATGATGGAGTTTACGTTAATTTGAATTATACAAAGATTATGTAGTAACAATTTATTGGCAGTGTTCTGGTGTGTGGTATCGGTTGACATTTTAAATTTCGATTTCGAGGGCTTCTGCTATGATGCTGATTTTGTTCGCGTTTGCTGTTATGTTTTGTGCAAGCTGAGCAATATTTATGCTAATAGTATCCGTTATAATTCTTTTAATTTCTTCTAGCAGGGATGGCGGCGGTGTTTGTGTAACTATAGTCTGCCGTGGAGGGATTTTGGGAGTTTGCTGTAACGCGGATTCTGATTTGTTGTTAGATGCTATGGAACTGTAAGTTATGTTAGGTTTAACCGTGTTTTTGAAGAATTTTGATTTTTTTTCCCTTTCTTCCTGTAATTTAAGTTTGCGTTCCTCTATTTTCTGTTTAATTTCTTTAATTTTGGGGCATCCTCTGTACGAGGCTGGGTGTCCGAATTGTTTGCAGTTTATACAATACGGTTTCGAATCCGTATTGTTCAGGTCTACGTTTGATCGCGGGCATTCTCCTGGATTGTGGGGAAGGTTGCACTTGACGCATCTGTAACTGAGGTTGCAGTTTAGTGCGACGTGCCCTATGCGTTGGCACCTCTTGCATTGTATGCGTTCCTTTTTAACAAGTTTTTCCCATGTTATTACGGAGTGGAGGACTGTTTTTACGGATTTTAAATTATTGACTGAACTATTGTGCGCGATTTGGACGATGTATATGGGAAGATTACGTCCTTCTTTTGCGGATCTATGCGTGGTGAATGTTTTTACATTTTTAAACTCTACGTTAGGTATATTTTTTGATTTTAATTCTGAAAGAATCGCTTCCGGGTCGAAGTCACCGTCTAAGTTTTTCAGTAGAATACTTATTGGCTTTTCTTCCCTTGGCGTATACGTGAAATACTCAATATTATGTGCTTTTAAAGTGTCGCATGCTGTTTTATATAAAGTTATCGAGTCCGTATGCAAGAGATGCTTTGCGTTGTTGATTTTTTTAATTGTAAAATCTTTGCTAATTTTTCCGATTAATTCAATGGTGTTTTTACTGGTGCAGTTGTAGATGACTATTGGGGGTGGTTTTGATTTATTTGGAACTGGGTCTGGTACAGTTACCTGGTCATTGAAAACTTTAGGTTTTTTTGATGAGGGCCTTGTGTCTCCGTCCGTGGATTTCGCAGCCTTTGCCATTGCTGCGTGGGGTGGTATGGCCTGTGACGATTTTCTTTTGTTCGCGCTGACCGTTGTCCATGGGTCTTCGTCTCTGCTTACGGCTTGGTCTTTGCCGCGGGGGCTCGAGGCTGGCACCGATGACTCCTTCACGGGTTGGGGCTGTGGTACAGGTAGATCCGGTCGAACGGTACTTTCCCCTTTCTTCGGGTTTTTCCGCTTTCGTTCTTCTTGTAGCTGGCTCGAGCGATTTTCGATGGTCTTGTTTAGATTTTCGATCATTTTAATCAGATCTTCGTAGGATGGCTTCATTTCGTCTGAAGATTTTGACTGAGATGGCGTGGTTTTTCCTTTGTTGGCCTTCATGGCTTTCTGTTCTATTGCAGCAGGTTCTTTCCGTGATATTAATTTCGGCTTTGGATTCAGCCTTTTTACAACGACATTGCCTAATGATTTGTTGATCCGTGAAAGTAATGGTATATTTTCACTTGATAATATATCCTCTTTTTTAATGATTTTAATTAAATCATGTGTTTTCACTGCACTGCACTTTGGTCTTGATTGAGCGGGACATGCGTCCCCTTGGGAATTATGATTGTCTATTGTTGTATATTGTTCAGGTTATTTGTCACTGTGATATTTAATGATATGTATTTAATAATCTATTGATACTGGCGAATATTGAATTCTTTTAGGCACTGTGTACTATGGCACAAGCACTTGTAGAAAAACGCTTTCCGAAAATCACTCTGACACGCCGGCGGTACGGTCGTAAAGGGCACGTCCGTCACGTTCGAGGGTCGGCGAGCGAATCGAGATACTGACCACTATACTACCGAGGATTTTACACTATGTGGGGATTTAGGTTTCGGTTTTTAATTTATAACCACCAGTACCTTTTTGTATTCTGTCTATGGTTGTCTTTTATGTCTATGGTTGATAATTTATAATTGAAACGCATGATAGGGTCGTCAAAGTTTAGGTTTCTGTCATATGTGATTGTCTTGTCGTAGGTTTTTCGGAGTACGTGGTAGATTAGGGGGATATTTCTAGAATTTTGAATGTAACCTTCGCTGTCTAAGTAAATGAAAGATTCTGGTGGTGTGTATCCTGTCAGCATGGTGTTCGCGAAATACAGTGGGTTCGGGTAAACGGAGCTGAATATTTGGCTATTTGATGTAATTTGGTGAATATTGGACCAGTGGTTTCTGATTAGTTTGAGAATAAATAAGTCTATCCTGATTAGTTTGGCTTCTTCATATAATTTGTAGTTGCTAATCCTCTTGGTGTAGTTGGATTCTGGTGTCCGGTATCGGTTGAGGCAGGCTCGGATGCATTTTCTTTCAAATATCCGGAGTTTCTCCATAGTTCCTGGGCTGAGGTTGAACCAGATGGGGCTGCCATACGTTAGTATGGGTCTGATGAGGAGCTTGTAACAGAGAATTTTCACGCATTTATCGAGGTCTTTTGAATAAAATAATCTTTTATGGGCTATGAAGGCTTTCTGTGCTTTGTCTATTTGTATGTCTATATGTTGGTTGTAATTGAGTTTAAAGTCTAAGTGTATACCTAAGTATCGGACGATTTCTTTGTGTGGAATTTTGTTGTTTGTGTTTTGGCTGTCTAAAATTTGAAATTTACCTGCGTGTTTGCGTACGTCACTGTTAGCATCTGAGATTTTAGAGATGTAGGGTCTGAATAAGATGGTTTCGCATTTGTTTATATTAATCATTAATTTCCACGTGTTAAAATAATGTTGGATGTTTCTAAGGATTTCTTGAAGAAGCGATTGTAATTTCGATGCTTTATTGTGCCGGATGTAAATTAAGAGGTCGTCTGCAAAGGCTATTGCTTTTTTGTCGTTATCGCTATTAAGACCGAATAGCTTTAATAAGTCGCTGATGAAAATATTGAATAAAATCGGAGAATTTACTGTGCCCTGTTGTAACCCGTTTTTAACTTTGAAGGCTTTCCTGGACGAAAATTGACCGTTAACTACGTAAAATGATTTATCGTGGAGCATGTTCCAAATAATTTTGACTAAATGTGTCGGGAATTCTTTTTTAAGGAGTTTGAAGAAGAGCCCATCTAACCAGACTGTGTCAAAAGCTTTCTCTAAGTCTATGAATAAGGCTGCAACGCAGTCTCCTGCGTTTCTGGCCCAGCAAATATCTGACGTGAATTTTGTGACTGCATGAATTGTGGAGTGCTTATGGCGGAAACCGAATTGAGTCTCTGGTATTATATCCCTGGACTTGCAAAAGCTAACAATTGCATTATTTATTGTCGTTTCGAAGACTTTGCTAATGTTAGGAAGTAGATTTATTGGTCGGTAGTTGTTCGGATCACTACCGTCCTTGCCTTTCTTTTTGATCGTAATCAATTTGGCTGTCTTCCAAATGGTGGGGAAGTGGGATGAATTTAAACAATTATTAAAGATAATAGCGTATTTATATATGTAACGTTGGGGTAGATGTTTCAGTGCTATGTTGGGAATACCGTCAAAGCTGGATGATTTTTTGTTGTTTAAATTTTTAAAGGTGTTTTTAAGGGTATAAATGGATGTAAAATAATTTGGAGGAATGCTGTCTTCGTCCGGGTTGTCCGCGGTGTTCGTGGCGTTAAACGTGCATAGTGTAGAAGCGTTTTGTATTTTTTGTTTTAGAGTCTCGACTTTTTGATTTATTATGTTGGCGTGTTGTTCTTTGCCCATATGTAGATTTTTGGTGTGAACCGTTTCAAAATGTGTACCTAGTATGTCTAACTTGTCCTGTGTGTCTGTAATTAGTACCGTGTTGTTTGCATCTTTCTGTAGGTGATTGATGTTAATGTCCGATTTTTCTAAAAGGTTTGTCTGTGTTGAAGGGATTTTGAGTGTTCCGATGTCGTTACTGTCTTTGGCTCTAAATATATTATTTATTGAGGGGAACATTTCATGTGGTTTGTGCACTGAAATTTTGGATATCCGATTTTTCCAGTAATTGCTAACGTTATCTTGAAAAGCTATTTTGATTTCGTTTCTGATTTTTGAAAGTGCCTTTTTTAATGCGTCTATTTCCGGTTTTTTGTCTGCGGTGTAATTTTCAATTCGCGAGAGTCTGTTGATTCGTGTGATTAGGTAGCTTTTACGTTTGCGAAGTTTTTCTATTTTTGGAGTTATGTATTTGTCCG
Organism: Megachile ligniseca; assembly: GCA_945859555.1. Classification (NCBI taxonomy): domain Eukaryota; kingdom Metazoa; phylum Arthropoda; class Insecta; order Hymenoptera; family Megachilidae; genus Megachile; species Megachile ligniseca. The sequence continues at coordinate 8,853,047 of OX243792.1, forward strand.
GTGAGTTGAAATTTTCGTCTATGCGTGGCACCGCGAAGTCGATGGCGTTAAGTATGTTTGTGTTCATTTTATCTATGTAGTTATCTATCTCGTCTGTCGAAAGGTTTCTGTCATTCGGTATGTCGATGTCGTCGTTTTCGATTAAAAATGATTCGTATTTTGTCCAGTCTGTTTTGTTAAAATTGTATTTTATGTTTGGGGTTGCTTGTTCGAATGCTAAGAAGTCTATCGAAGGAATGGATACTGTCATTACGGAAGCTCGGTGGTCACTGTCGTACTGGAAGGAACTGAGTAAATTAGGAGCAGATATGTTGTGGAATTTGATTCTATTATCCGCCAAGCAGAGGTCGATAAACGCACCGCTTTTTGGATACGATGGGACTGCTGTTCTATAGAGAGATGTTTTGAAGGTGATCTGATTTTCTGAAAACCATTTGTTAAGTGAGACTCCACGACTATTATTTATGGAATTTCCCCACGCATGGTGCTTAGCATTTAAGTCTCCGGCCAGCAAATAATACTTGTCCGGCTTAAACAATTCCAGGGAGTCAAATAGAGATTTAAATTCCATCATGAATTCTTTTTTGCAATTACTCGTGGCGTATGCTGCTATGAGGTAAAGTGTGTTATTATTCTGAAATTTGATTTCTATGGCTGTTGATTCGAAGCAAACACTATTCGCGATACTATTTATTTCAATGGTTCTGAATTTAATGTCTTTCCTGATTAAAATGCCCGTACCTCCAGCTTGTTTGGAGTTTAGTCTGTCCCTTCTTACGAAATGATAATTTTTAAAACTAATTTTGTGGATATGATTTAATTTTGTCTCGGATAATAAAACTACGTCTGGCTTGTGCTTATTTAGACAATCTGTAAGGGTGGCTCTTCTTTCATTAGTAATAATGGAATTGACGTTAATTTGAATTATATTGAGTTCGCGGAGAAGCAATTCATTGATGGTGTTCCGTTGAGTTAGGGGTGGCATTGTTTTAAATATCGATTTCTAATGCGTTTACTATGATATCTATACGGTTGGTGTTTGCGGCAATACTTTCTGCTAGTTGTGAGATCTGCGAGGTGATTGTAATTGAAATGATATTTTTAATTTCGTCTAACAGTGACGTATGTGATATCGTGTTGGTGTTTTGTTGTGTTGTTGCATGTGTTGGCTGTTGCGAATTTTGTAGGTGTTTGTTATTTGATGTTATCGCGCTATATGAAATGCTTGGATTAACGAGTTTATTCACTAATTTTTCTTTTCTTTCTTTCTCTAATTTCAAGTTTTGATTCTTTTCTGCTATTTTTTGTTTTATTTCTGCTATTTTAGGGCATCCTCTATATGAAGCTGGGTGGCCAAATTGTTGACAATTAACGCAGAACGGTTTTGTGTCCATGTTGCTGGCACGCGGGCATTCTCCGGGGTTATGGGGTTCGTTACATTTAACGCATCTATAGTTTAAGTTGCAATTTAAAGCAACATGACCGATACGTTGGCACCTCTTGCACTGGATGCGATCTTTTTTGATTAGTTTTTCCCAAGTTACTAGGGAGTGTAGCAATGTTTTAATTTTGGTAACGTTATTAATCTTACTATTTTGGGACATTTGGACTAGGTAGATTGGGAGATTTCTACCTTCTTTTATCGATCGCTGTGTTGTAAATTTTTTAACGGCTTTAAACTCGACATTTTCTATATTTTTGTTGGCCAGCTGTTCAAGAACTATTTCTGGTTCGAAGTCCCCTTCTAAATTTTTCAAAAGAATTGTTGTTAATTTTTCCTGTTTAGGCGTATAAGTAAAATATTCAATATTGTTAGATTTTAATATGTTGCAGGCTGCTTTGAAGGAAGATACACTGTCCATGTGCAAGAGGTGTTTCGCGTTATTGATGCGCTTGGTGAAAAAATCTTTTGAGATTGTCGATATCAGATTTATAGTATTTTTACAGGAATTGCTATATACTACTATTGGTGGGGGTCTATTATTATTAGTTACCGGTTTGGAAACATTTACCTGGTTTCCGAATTTAGCCCTTTTTTCTGGAGTTGCTAGCGCTGCTTTTGAAGCCTTTGCGGAGTCATCAGCCTTGGTTGAGGGGGGTGAGATGGTGGCGATGCTTTTGCGCTTCGGTCGTACGACGGTCATCCATTCCTTAGCGGCAGGTCCCGTTTCTTTGGGTTTTTCCACGGCCTCCATTGTTACCTCAGGTACTTCTACCCGTATTTCCGGGGATTCCCTGGCGATATTTTTCGGCTTCTGTGCCTCTGCCAACTGTTTCGATAGATTTGCTATCGTTTCGTTGAGGTTGGTTATCATTTTTAGAAGATCTTCGTATGATGGTTTTAAATCTCCAACTTGCTGCTTAGGTGTCTGGGCAGATTTTCCTTTTGCCGATTTCATTTTGGCGTTTTCTTCTGAACTTCTTCTGGATAAGAGGTTCGGTTTTGGATTTAGTCTTTTTGTACTGTTTTTGGCAGTCAGGGATTTAGTAACGTGGGCTAAAAGCACCACGTTTTCGTGACTTAAAATATTCTTCTGTTTTATGATTTTCACCAGTTCTTTAGTCGAGACCTTTGACGTTACATTTTCGACTTTCGTCGGGATAACTTGACTTGGGGATAGCTCCCCTTGTTGATTATCACTATTCTCTATGTTAAATGATTTTAACAATGTCTGAGTTTTTGGATAAACAAATATCTATCTATATATAGATAGCGATGCACACCGCACTGAATAGTTTTATACAAGACACTGTAGTCGCACGGTAACGTTTGAGTACACAGGGTAATTACACTCGGAACTCGCAGGTAGGAAGGGTCGCTTAGGACACGTCCGACTCCTACGAAGGTTGACGAGCTAAAGGGATACTGACCACTATACTACCGAGGATTTTACACTATGTGGGGATTTAGGTTTCGGTTTTTAATTTATAACCACCAGTACCTTTTTGTATTCTGTCTATGGTTGTCTTTTATGTCTATGGTTGATAATTTATAGTTGAAACGCATGATAGGGTCGTCAAAGTTTAGGTTTCTGTCATATGTGATTGTCTTGTCGTAGGTTTTTCGGAATACGTGGTAGATTAGGGGGATATTTCTAGAATTTTGAATGTAACCTTCGCTGTCTAAGTAAATGAAAGATTCTGGTGGTGTGTATCCTGTCAGCATGGTGTTCGCGAAATACAGTGGGTTCGGGTAAACGGAGCTGAATATTTGGCTATTTGATGTAATTTGGTGAATATTGGACCAGTGGTTTCTGATTAGTTTGAGAATAAATAAGTCTATCCTGATTAGTTTGGCTTCTTCATATAATTTGTAGTTGCTAATCCTCTTGGAGTAGTTGGATTCTGGTGTCCGGTATCGGTTGAGGCAGGCTCGGATGCATTTTCTTTCAAATATCCGGAGTTTCTCCATAGTTCCTGGGCTGAGGTTGAACCAGATGGGGCTGCCATACGTTAGTATGGGTCTGATGAGGAGCTTGTAACAGAGAATTTTCACGCATTTATCGAGGTCTTTTGAATAAAATAATCTTTTATGGGCTATGAAGGCTTTCTGTGCTTTGTCTATTTGTATGTTTATATGTTGGTTGTAATTGAGTTTAAAGTCTAAGTGTATACCTAAGTATCGGACGATTTCTTTGTGTGGAATTTTGTTGTTTGTGTTTTGGCTGTCTAAAATTTGAAATTTACCTGCGTGTTTGCGTACGTCACTGTTAGCATCTGAGATTTTAGAGATGTAGGGTCTGAATAAGATGGTTTCGCATTTGTTTATATTAATCATTAATTTCCACGTGTTAAAATAATGTTGGATGTTTCTAAGGATTTCTTGAAGAAGCGATTGTAATTTCGATGCTTTATTGTGCCGGATGTAAATTAAGAGGTCGTCTGCAAAGGCTATTGCTTTTTTGTCGTTATCGCTATTAAGACCGAATAGCTTTAATAAGTCGCTGATGAAAATATTGAATAAAATCGGAGAATTTACTGTGCCCTGTTGTAACCCGTTTTTAACTTTGAAGGCTTTCCTGGACGAAAATTGACCGTTAACTACGTAAAATGATTTATCGTGGAGCATGTTCCAAATAATTTTGACTAAATGTGTCGGGAATTCTTTTTTAAGGAGTTTGAAGAAGAGCCCATCTAACCAGACTGTGTCAAAAGCTTTCTCTAAGTCTATGAATAAGGCTGCAACGCAGTCTCCTGCGTTTCTGGCCCAGCAAATATCTGACGTGAATTTTGTGACTGCATGAATTGTGGAGTGCTTATGGCGGAAACCGAATTGAGTCTCTGGTATTATATCCCTGGACTTGCAAAAGCTAACAATTGCATTATTTATTGTCGTTTCGAAGACTTTGCTAATGTTCGGAAGTAGACTTATTGGACGGTAATTGTTCGGATCACTACCGTCCTTGCCTTTCTTTTTGATCGTAATCAATTTGGCTGTCTTCCAAATGGTGGGGAAGTAGGATGCATTTAAACAGTTATTGAAAATGATAGCATATTTGTATATATAACGTTGAGGTAGATGTTTCAGGACTATGTTGGGAATACCGTCAAAACTGGATGATTTTTTATTGTTTAAATTTTTGAAGGTGTTTTTGAGGGTATAGAAGGATGTAAAATAATTTGGAGGGATGCTGTCTTCGTCGGGATTGTCTGCGGTGTTCGTGGCGTTAAACGTGCATAGTGTAGAAGCGTTTTGTATTTCTTGTTTTAGAGTCTCGACTTTTTGATTTATTATGTTGGCGTGTTGTTCTTTCCCCATATGTAGATTTTTTGTGTGAACCGTCTCAAAATGTGTACCTAGTATGTCTAACTTGTCCTGTGTGTCTGTAATTAATACTGTATTGTTTGCGTCTTTCTGTAGGTGATTGATGTTAATGTCCGATTTTTCTAAAAGGTTTGTCTGTGTTGAGGGGATTTTGAGTGTTTCGATGTCGTTACTGTCTTTGGCTCTAAATATATTATTTACTAGCAGCCCCGGCGGACTTCGTCCCACCCAAAAATACAACGAAACTATTGCATTTTTTAAATAAAAAATTTTCTTACCAAAAAATCATCTTTATTCTAGTACTTTGTGATACACAATATTTTTGGTTTTTTGTTCCGGTGCCAACACAAACAAAGCAGATGGCTTACCAACACGTGAACAGGCTACATACAGTTGGCCATGTGAAAAACATTCATTTTCCAAATTTAGACCACAAACATCCAATGATTGGCCTTGAGCCTTGTTGATTGTCATGGCGAACGCAAGACGAACCGGGAATTGAATGCGTTTGAATTCGAAAGGCATGTCTGTCGGTATCAAAGGAATACGCGGAATGAGAACTTGTTCTCCTTTAAACTTGCCTTTGAGAATTGTTGCGTAAATGATATTGTTCATGATTTGCTTTACAATCAAACGCGTTCCGTTACACAATTTAGGAGGTTGCAAATTTCGAAGCATAATCACTACTGAACCAACTTTAAGGTGTAAAATGTGTTGCGGAACACCAGGCAAATCCAAAGAATTCAAAAATTCAGTGGGGTAATTCGTAGCTTCATCTTCATTTACCACACAATCAACAGATTTGAATGAATGCATTGGACCACCAATTTGATTTTGAATTTTAAAATTAATCTCATTCACATCCTTGTTCTTCGCTGCCAAAATTGCGCGTTCACTTAACCAATCGTGATTCAAATAATTAACAACAATATCCGGAAACACTTTACGAATTAGTTCATCTTTCGATGTAACGAAATTACAAAAATTCGACGGAAATGAAATCAAACCGGTTGTGACATCGACGGGAACTTCACCATTACCGATGGCTATCAGTTGTTTGGAGAACACATCAGCTGTAGGATCGTTTTGTAATGAAACTCGCATATTCGTATTCAATTTAAGTTTCTTCACAAAGCGCCACAAAGACGATGACTTCAAGGAAGCGTTAACTGCATCAGCAGCAGTTGATTTTGGAATGACAGGTAACGTTTGACGGAAATCACCAGACAATAGAATCATAGCGCCTCCAAAACGTCTTGAATTATTGCGTAAATCCTTCATGGTCCGATTAACTGCTTCCAATGCACGTTTATGCACCATTGTGCATTCATCCCAAATGATGATTTTACAACATTGCAACACTTTTCCCATAGCGGAATTTCTACTAATGTTGCATGTGGGTTCTTCAACCACTTGGAGATTCAACGGCAATTTCAGCGCTGAATGTGCTGTCCGGCCTCCTTCCAACAACGTAGCAGCTATTCCTGAAGAAGCGACTGCCAAAGCAATTTGAGATCTCGAACGAATAGTAGCCAAAAGCAAAGAAATAAGAAATGTTTTCCCAGTACCACCGGGAGCATCGATAAAAAATATTCCCCCATTTCCGTTATCAATCGCCTTCATCAATGTTTCATACACGATTTTCTGCTCAGGATTTAACAATGGAACATTATCACAAACCATTCGGCTCAATGCGTCTCGATCATATTCACGTTCTCGTTCTATTTCTTGATTAAAAGCATCGTGGATTGAACGATTAGGCGCTGGTATTCCTAAAGTACACAACAAATTGCCGCTAATAAGCAAACATATATCCTCAATCGCAATCAACGATTCATTATGAATCTCATCAGTCATTCCCAAATTGAAATCTCCGGTTGCAGCACGAACTCGATGCAAAAAATCCTCTGACATGTTGTCCTTGTATTTATCCCACAAATCTTTCGGATTTGATGGATTACACGTCGAAATTATGATTGCAAACAATGAACGTATTTGATTTGCAGGTGCGCACATAATTGCATCAGCAAGAGTCATATCCCAATGTGTATCATTCTCCAGCAATTGCAAACGTTGACAGGCATCACGATATGTAGGACAGAGTACTCCATCGACGGTTCGAAGTGACTCGAATGAAGTTGGCCCACGAACATTTACCAACAGTAATCGCAAATAGAAACATTCTGCATTTCTAGATGGATGCACTGTGTAAATACGACCGATGGCATCTGTTGAGAATACATCTGGATAATCCGGAACTCGCTCGCCTTGCTTTCGCCGTTGAAACTTTTTCGATGAAGCATTCCAAGTGTAATAACGCGGCATCTGAGAGTAGAGCAATGTTCGTGCGAATGGATCACTCTCACATGTTGAAAAGAAACTGGTCAATGTTGTAGCTGGTGGTCTTTCAGCACGTTGAATGGCAGTGTGTTCAGTGAAATAAACACGTTGACCATTCTCCAGATGCACCGCCAAATGAACTACAGTTGGATGACGGTCGTGAATTGGAAATGAAAAAATTCGCCAAAGAGCCTCATTGCAACTAACATATCTTCCAATTTGATACCGCGTTACTTCATCATCGGCATTTGGATCCGGAACACCAAACGCAGCCATATCACTACCTTTTGTAATATACTTGCAAACATATTTGATTGCTTTAATCGAATTGCAGTCCTCCACATTGATATGCGCATCAAATGTTTTGGAAAGTAGTGGTGAATATGGAACAATCCAACTGTTATCGACCACAACATCATTTTGTTTCACTTTCAATGTAACTGTTCTGCCATTATCATCAGGTGAACGACGTCGATAAAGTGGATATCCGTCGTCGCCGGTAATAGTTTCCGCAGTGAGAGGACGTGGGTAGCGTTTAGAACACTTGCCGTTAGCCATGCACGGTGAATTCATGTTATTGTTGCCACACGGTCCGTGAATCATATTCTTGATGACTATATCATACAATTCTTGATCAATTTCTGGATCCGGTATCTCTGCGCAAATGACAGCATCGATTTCGTCTGGTCGAATCTTTTCAACGAACCAAAGTAGAATATGCGCGTGCGGCAGACCTCTCTTCTGCCATTCAACAGAATACATCCAGCATCGAACATCACCAAATACACGTTGTTTAGTAATGAAATCCATTAGAACCTTCAGCTTCTGTCTGAACACACGTGCAGTGATATCATGTCGATCACTCGATGTTTGGCCGGGAATTAAATTGCACTGAATATCAATCCATCTTGAGTTGCAAGTGAAGGTGACAAATAAATCAGGACGACCGTACTGTCGAACAAACGCCATCGCATCTTGAGCATACTCGTGCATGTGGCGTGGACTGCCAACATACGTTGCCGGTAAGATTGTTAGTCGACCGAGATTCCTCGCATCACCTTCAGTTCTTATTGCATCCCGCAAATGAATGTACTCTTCTGAACGCAATTTCACTTGATTTAAACGAATGTAACTGAGCCGTTCAGTCTCGATTTTGACATACATATCCACGCAGAATTGTTGAAGCAATCGCCGAAATCGCAACAGATAGTTATCCTCATTTTGACGAATCATTAAACGGTATGCATAGTAGTTCATCGAACTTACTTTCTTCGTTGTTTCTTCACCTAATAACAAATGAATCCGAAGTAACAAATAAATGCAAAGTTTGAAAATAAAATTAAGATTCCATTTAATTGATTGATTTGGTGACATGATTGAAGGAAGAAGTCTACTAACCAGTAACTGGATTTAACATTTTGATGTTAAAGTGGTAGCCGTCATCACCTTTCCAAAACATGAGCGGATACTGAAGTGCATCATACGACCGATGTGTCTCACTAATACGTTGTAATTGTCCATTGTTTCGGCGCGTCAGTACAATATCCCGTGATACCACTTGCTCACCGACTACAATAATGGCAACCTCATCAATTGTCGGTGCATTGTATTGACGTTCGTGCGCTAAGTTAGGCCTTTTATCCGCTTTAATCACGATTTGATGATCATCTGTTAGCATTCTGTCTAACGCATTCTTAAATAATTCAATCAATTCATTATGGTCATGAAGCATTCGTTGCAATTCTCTGATGATGTCTTCTTTCGTTCTATTGTACAATGCACTACGACGGTTTATTTGATCGCTCTCGTTCCCAATGAAATAGATTTGCAAGAAATTATATTCGCCATTAGGAAGCGGCAATAACGACCCAGCACGATGATGCACCTGCCCTTGAATCTGGTTACCAAGAGACGAATTCAAAATTAATAAAATGCGATCATTCAAAGGAAACGGAAGAGTACTCTTTCGAGCAGGAATTACCTTGAACGACGGATTATATCCGCTTTCATTGATAATTGATGCAGCGAAAGAAGTCATTTGAAAGCACCCATTATAGTTTTGAACATTTGCAAGAAATTGCTTTGATTCTGCTGTTACGCCTTCTAGATACGATCGCAATGGTTCCTGTGGCGATGGCAATGTTGGCAATTTAACTTTTCCACTAAGGCAACACAATCCAGGTGTTTCTCCTGGAAATTTCAATGCGTTGCAATGTGGACATACTACAACCATTGATCCAATTTGAACGACAGGAAGAGATCGATAATTGAATGCACAATCATATCGGAATGCTACTCGAAGCAAATTGGCATTGCCAGCACTTCTTCTTTGCTGTCTATTTTCAGTATTTATTCGTCGACTTTGCACCGATAAATTTTCACATTGATTTACTCGACGACTTTGTTGTGCCAATCTACGCGAATCGATTACAGCCTGCTGTTGTTCTTCTGTTTGTTGCGCACGAATTTGGACGTGGTTTGCATTTCTTCGTTGTTGCGCAATGTTTCTATCTTCTTGACTCATATTCGCACGATGAGTCGACACTGCTCGTGCACCAGCTGAACGTCGGCCTAAATGAGATCTTCTCGTTGGTGGCATTATGAAGAACAACTGCAATACAATGAAATCACGAATAGAAAATTTGAAAACAATGAAACAGCAATAGAAACGTACCACTTCTTACAGACAAATCCCAATAGTCAACCAACAATGCAACACATACACAAAAAAAACATTTGCTGATATCACCAATGTTGTATCCGATTTCAATGAATGTTTTGTATGATTTTCAGTCATAGAAATAGACTGAAAAAACCAGACTGATTTAGCAAATCATGATTTGTTGATTTTCAACCTACAGTGTTGAACAAAACATTTGAAAAATTGAGGAATTAATTCCTAAAATTTTCAAAAGTGTTTTGGTGGATTTATAGAATGAATTAGGTATATCAAAGAATTATTTAGAGCTTTTAGCAAATTAGGCATTCATTTCTATTCTTCTATATATTCTCGTTATCAATTTTAATTCACAAAAACTCACCAAATCGCAATGAAAAAATCCGAATCTGTAATGCGCAATGGCCGGCAAACGTTATTCGATCGAACAAAACACGAATTCGCAAAGTGCAATATGGACGAAACAAAATTGGCTTCTCCATTGATCGAGAAAAGATGGCGTTAGTTTGCGTGTCTATCTGACAGTTCAATTGTTTAAAATAAATAAATACAAAATGAAAAAAAAATTTTTTAAAAAATCGAAAAAAACCTGTCGTAACACTCTTGGTTGTCAAAATAAGACATTTTGAAATTATGATTCTTTGACCTTTTTTTCGATTTTTTTTTCTTTTTTATTTTTTAAAACCCGTACTGAGAAAATACCTTTCCATCAAAGTACAAATCATCAAAATCGGTTCGGCCACTCTCGAGTTATGGGATTACATCGCTTCGGACACTTTCTTTTATATATATTTAAAATTAAAATAAATAAATACAAAATGAAAAAAAAATTTTTAAAAAAATCGAAAAAAACCTGTCGTAACACTCTTGGTTGTCAAAATAAGACATTTTGAAATTATGATTCTTTGACCTTTTTTTCGATTTTTTTTTCTTTTTTATTTTTTAAAACCCGTACTGAGAAAATACCTTTCCATCAAAGTACAAATCATCAAAATCGGTTCGGCCACTCTCGAGTTATGGGATTACATCGCTTCGGACACTTTCTTTTATATATATAGATTGAGGGAAACATTTCGTGTGGTTTGTGTACTGAAATTTTTGATATTCGATTTTTCCAGTAATTGCTAACGCTATCTTGAAAAGCTATTTTGATTTCGTTTCTGGTTTTTGAAAGTGCCTTTTTCAATGCGTCTATTTCCGGTTTTTTGTCTGCGGTGTAATTTTCAATTCGCGAGAGTCTGTTGATTCGTGTGATTAGGTAGCTTTTACGTTTGCGAAGCTTTACTATTTTTGGTGATATGTATTTGTCCGGTGAGTTGAAGTTTTCGTCTATGCATGGGACCGCGAAGTCAATGGCATTGAGTATGATCGTGTTCATTTTATCTATGTAGTTATCTATCTCGTCTGTCGAAAGGTTTCTGTCAATCGGTATGTCGATGTCGTCGTTTTCGATTAAGAATGATTCGTATTTTGTCCAGTCTGTTTTGTTGAAATTGTATTTTATGTTAGGGATTGCTTGCTCGAATGCTAAGTAATCTATCGAAGGAATGGATACAGTCATTACGGAAGCTCGGTGGTCACTGTCGTACTGGAAGGAATTGAGTAAATTAGGAGCAGATATGTTGTGGAATTTGATTCTATTATCCGCCAAGCAGAGGTCGATAAACGCACCGCTTTTTGGATACGATGGGACTGCTGTTCTATAGAGAGATGTTTTGAAGGTGATCTGATTTTCTGAAAACCATTTGTTGAGCGAGACTCCGCGACTATTGTTTATGGAATTTCCCCACGCATGGTGCTTAGCATTTAAGTCTCCGGCCAGCAAATAATACTTGTCCGGCTTAAACAATTTCAGGGAGTCAAATAGAGATTTAAATTCCATCATGAATTCTTTTTTGCAATTACTCGTGGCGTATGCTGCTATGAGGTAAAGTGTATTATTATTCTGAAATTTGATTTCTATGACTGTTGATTCGAAGCAAACACTATTCGCGATACTATTTATTTCAATGGTTCTGAATTTAATGTCTTTCCTAATTAGAATGCCCGTACCTCCTGCTTGTTTGGAGTTTAATCTGTCCCTTCTTACGAAATGATAATTTTTGAAACTAATTTTGTGGATATGATTTAATTTTGTCTCGGATAATAAAACTACGTCTGGCTTGTGCTTATTTAGACAATCTGTAAGAGTGGCTCTTCTTTCGTTAGTAATAATAGAATTGACGTTGATTTGAATTATGTTGAGTTCCCGGATAAGCAATTCATTGATAGTGTTCCGTTGAGTTAAGGGTGGCATTGTTTTAAATATCGATTTCTAATGCATTTACTATTATGTCAATACGGTTGGTGTTTGCAGCAATATTTTCTGCTAGTTTTGAAATTTGCGAGGTTATTGTAACGGCGATGATATTTTTAATTTCATCTAACAGTGACGTGTGTGATGCTGTGTTGGTGTTTTGTTGTGGTGGTGCAAGTTTTGGCTGTTGAGTGTTTTGTATGTGTTTGTTGTTTGATGCTATCGCGCTGTATGAAATACTTGGGTTCACAAAGTTATTGACTAATTTTTCTTTTCTTTCTTTTTCTAATTTCAAGTTTTGTTTTTTTTCTTCAATTTTTTGTTTGATTTCTTTTATTTTCGGGCAACCTCTATAAGAAGCTGGGTGACCATATTGCTGACAGTTTACACAGAAAGGATTGGTATCTATATTGCCGGTGCGTGGGCAGTCTCCGGGATTGTGGGGTTCGTTACATTTAACGCATCTATAGTTCAGGTTGCAGTTTAAAGCAACATGACCGATGCGTTGGCACCTCTTGCACTGGATGCGATCTTTTTTGACTAATTTTTCCCAAGTTACTAGGGAGTGTAACAGAGTTTTAATTTTGGTGACGTTGTTGATTTTACTATTTTGGGACATTTGCACTAAATAAATCGGGAGGTTTCTACCTTCTTTTAGTGATCGTTGAGTTGTAAATTTTTTGACTGCTTTGAATTCTACACTTTCAATATTTTTATTAATTAGTTGTTCTAGGACAATTGCTGGTTCGAAATCACCTTCTAGATTTTTCAAGAGAATTGTGGTTAGTTTTTCTTCTTTTGGAGTGTACGTAAAATATTCAATGTTGTTTACTTTTAGGATGTTGCAAGCTGCTTTGTAAGAGGATACACAGTCCATGTGCAAGAGATGTTTAGAGTTATTAATTCGCTTTGTGTAAAAATCGTTTGTAATCGTTGAAATCAAGTTTATTGTATTTTTGCAAGAGTTGCTGTATACTACTATTGGTGGGGGTCTGGTATTATTAGATACTGGTTTGGAACCATTTACCGAACTTGGGTCTTTTTACTGGCGTTGCTAAAGATGCCGTTGTAACCTTTACAGAGTCATCCGCCTTGGTCGTGGGGGATGAGATGGTGGCGTCGGCGGCGTTGCCCTTACGCTTGGGCCGTATGATGGTCGTCCATTCGTTCGGAGCAGGTATCGTTTGCTTGGGTTTTTCCGCGGCCTCTATTGTTACATCCGGTACCTTTGCCCTTATTTCTGGGGATTCCCCGTTGGAATCTTTTGATTTCTGTGCCTCACCGAGTTGTTTCGATAGATTTGCTATCGTTTCGTTGAGGCTAGCAATCATTTTCAGAAGTTCTTCGTATGATGGCTTCATATCTGCATCTTGCTGTTTGGATGATTGAGTAGATTTTCCTTTTGAAGCCTTCATTTTGGGGCCTTCTTCTGAGCTTCTTCGCGATACAAGATTCGGTTTAGGATTGAGTCTTTTTGGGCTGTTTTTGCCCGCAAAGGATTTAGTAACGTGGGCTAAAAGCGCCACGTTTTCGTGACTCAAAATATTTCTTTGTTTTATAATTTTAACAAGATCCTTAGTCGAGTCTTTAGTCGTTACATGGTCGACTTTCGTCGGAATCCCTTGGCTAGGGGATAGCACCCCTTGTTGGTTATCACTATTTTCTATATTAACTGATTATAACAATGTCTAGGTTTTTAAATAAATAACTATCTATCTTTAGAAAGATAGAGACGCACCACTGCACTGTTCAGTTTTGTACACGACACTGTTGATCGCACGGTAATGTTTAAGCACAGGCTAATTCGCACTCGGAACTCGCAGGTAGGAAGGGTCGCTTAGGACACGTCCGACTCCTACGAAGGTTGACGAGCTAATGGGATACAGACCACTATACTACCGAGGAATTGACGCATAGTGAATTTTCTGTTATGTATTTCAAATGTTTATTTTATTGTAGCCACCAATATTTAGTTGTGAGTAATCTATGCTTGTCGTTTCGGTCTATGCTGGATAATCTATAGTTAAATCGAATATTTGGGTCGTTGAACTGAATGTTTTTACTGTATGTGATTGTCTGATCGTTAATTTTTCTGAAAGCGTGATAGATAATTGGAATATTGTCAGAATTTTGGATGTATCCTTCACTGTCGAGGAAGATGAAGGATTCTGGTGGGGTATAGCCTGTTTGTAGTGTCCTTGTAAAATATAATGGGTTCGGGTATGTAGAGCAATATATTAAACTATTTGATGTTATTGAACTAGTGTTTGCCCAGTGGTTTCGGGTGAGTTTTAACAAAAATAAGTCTATTCTGGTGATTTTGGCATCTTCGTATAGTTTGTAGTTGCTGATATATTTGGTGTAGTTGGATTCCGGTGATCTGTATTTGTTGAGGCAGGCCCGTAGACATTTTCGTTCGAAGATACGCAGCTTCTCCATGGTTCCGTGGCTGATGTTGAACCAAATCGGACATCCGTAGCTCAGTATCGGCCGCACGAAGAGCTTGTAACACAGAACTTTAACGCATTTATCAAGGTCTTTCGAGTAAAATAGTTTTTTGTAGGTTAGGAAGGCTTTCTGGGCTTTTTCTATTTGTAAGTTAACGTGTGCATTGTAATTTAGCTTGAAATCTAAGTGTATGCCTAAATATCGAACAATATTTTTGTGAGGAATTATCTTGCCTGAATTTTTCGCGTCATGTATGTGAAATTTACCTGCGTGTTTTCGAACGTCGCAGTTAGCGTCCGAAATTTTCGAAATGTATGGCCGAAATAAAATCGTTTCGCACTTGTTAATGTTGAGTTTCAATTTCCAAGCGTGGAAGTAATCCTGAATTTTGCCAAAAATTTCTTGCAATGCCGTTTGCAATGCAGAAGCTTTGTTACCTCGGACGTAGATCAATAAATCGTCGGCGAATGCTATTGCTGATTTGAGATTGTCGATATTTAGGCCATACATTAGTAACAAGTCACTAATGAAAATGTTAAACAGGACGGGAGAGTTAACTGTGCCTTGCTGTAGGCCGTTTTTAATTTTGAAACTTTTACTTGATCTGAATTGACCGTCAACTACGAAGAATTCTTTGCCGTGAAGCATATTCCAAATCATTTGTACCAGATGAATTGGAAATTCTTTCTTTAGCAATTTGAAGAAGAGTCCGTCCAGCCAGACAGTGTCGAAAGCCTTTTCAAGATCTATGAGCACCGCGGCAACGCAATCTCCTGCGTTTCTGGCCCAGCAAATATCCGACGTGAATTTACTTATCGCGTGTACTGTGGAATGTTTGTGACGAAAACCGAATTGATATTCTGGGATTATGTTTTTCGACTTGCAGAAATTAACAATCGAATCATTTATCGTTGTCTCGAAGACCTTGCTAATGTTTGGAAGAAGACTGATTGGGCGGTAGCTGTTAGGATCACTACCGTCTTTGCCTTTCTTCTTGATCGTTATCAATTTGGCTGTCTTCCAGATCGTGGAGAAATAAGCTAAGTTTAGGCAATTGTTGAAAATGATACTGTAATAATAGATGTACTGCTGAGGAAGGTTTTTCAAAGCGATATTAGGTATTTCATCAAAACTGGAGGATTTTTTACTATTTAGTTTTTTAAACGTATACAGGATCTTAAAGTAGAGATTTCAAGGTATAATTTAAAAAAAAGGACATAATTTTACGATTTTTTTTCACGGAGTTACCGTCAGTTAAATTTTGCCAATTTTTGCCTAAAATTTGTCTATGCCATATTTCTTTTGAGCAGTGTATATATAAATCTTGTTATTAAAAATTAATATTTTGTTGGATATCCCATGTGCTTTATGACGTGCCGTAATCGCGTTGTTTATGGGAGTTGTTTGAATTCGACGATCTAATTCATCCCATAAATTCTCAATGGGATTTAAATCTGGTGATTGCGGTGGTGGGTGGAGGACATTCTTGCAAGTGTATAATAAGAATTCTTGCACAATACGCGATTTGTGCTTTGTGTCGGTATCTTCATAAAATGTTATCCCACTTTGAAGTCCCATATTATCAGCACTTCTTTTTAAATTGTTTTGTAAAATGTGTACATAACTATTTTTAAGAGGATGTCGTCGATATAAACTAATTCGCCTACTCCATGAGCCGAAATACAGCCCCACACCATCACAGAGCCACCACCGTGTTTCACAGTCGGCTGCAAATGTCTCGGATTTAATTTTTCTTTCGATTTCTGCCACACTCTAATTCTTCCATCGCTTCCAAAAATATTAAACTTGGACTCGTCCGCGAAAAGTGCGTCTTCCCACCACTGACTTTCTTTTGAAATATAGTTTTTTGCAAAATTCAGTCTCTTCTTTCTGTTGTTCGCGTTAATATACGGCTTTTTTCGAGCTATTCTTCCATTATAGCCCTCTGATCGTAACATTCTTCTTATGTTTTCCGGATGCACTGATATTCCACGGTCATTATTTAATTCAGCTGCTAACTTTGGAGCACTTATCCGAGGATCACATTTGATTCTCCTAATTATCGAGCGTTTATCCCGAATATTGAGGATTTGTTTGCGTTTGCTTTGAGGGATAGATTCAATTCTATGTTCATTATTATAACGTCGCACAATATCCCATACCGTGCTCTTAATGTTTAATAAATCAGCAATTTTCCGAATTGATTTCCCCTTTTCTCGATGAAAAATTACTAATTGTCGCATATTAAACGACGTATTTACACTTTTGCGTCCCATTTCGCGCAAATTGTGAACAAGACTGACAAATATTCGATCTATAACGTACTCTGTACATAGTATGAATTATACGTTTATAAACATTATTTCAGTCAGTTCCTGGAACCTGGAAACATCAGAAGTACGGCAAGTGCCCGAATATTTTCGTGACATGAAAATAAGCATACTTACCATTTTTATTTAATTATTTTTCTAAACACTAATCGTAAATAAATATCTCTTATATTTTTGTTAACTACACACTGCATAGTAACATATGTAAACCCTTTTTTTGTTCCTATTGTATACATTTGTGAAGTACGAACTATAATAGTCAAAACTATAGTGGTGTCCGGATATTTTCGTGACCGACTGTAGTCCCTCTGGTGCACAAAAATCATTCTCTTCTCATGTTCTATTTGTAGTCCCAGAACACATTTCGCGACACCCATATTTTTAATGTCTATTTTTGCACTGATTTTTCTCATATACCGCTGTTTTATCTCATCATCACTAGACACCACCACTATATCACCCGCATGCACAGTACAGTATAAAAATTGTTGTTCATCTTTCTTGTAAAATACGCCGGAGTTTTCTTCGTCATGTAATCGTTCTAACATTTTCCAACCTGTTTCAATCCATATATGTATGCTCTTATGTAATTTGCAAACTGTGTCGTTCCCGTATCGGTATCCTGCAGGCATTTTCATATACAGTACCGGACAAAATGATAGGACGATTGATGTATTTGTGTATATCATATAATATAACAATATATATATACATTATACAAACCCTATGTATTAGATATGTCTTCTACAGTATGCATATAGAATTTCAAGTCTGTATCTTGTATACAAAAGCAGTTATAGAAAATAATGTAAATACGTATTGATTTCAGTGGGACAAAATGATAGGACTTTATTAAAAAAAATACAATTATTTCAACAAAAATATCTTAAATGATATATTAATATTTTGTGGAGCCACCTTTTCGCTCAACAACATCTAACAAACGCTTAGGAATCGATTTGAATAATTTTTTAATACTTTTTTGTCTCAGTCGACTCCAATTTGTAATAATACTTTGTTTTAATTCTGCAGTATCTTTGTATTGTCTTCCATTCTCATATACACTTCTTGATAGATCTGCCCATACGTTTTCGATGATGTTAAGGTCCGGTGAACGGGCCGGCCACTCGTGACATGTCAAATTTTTAGATTTTAGATACGATGTAACACACTTTGCAGTATGTATAGCAGCATTATCTTGCTGAAAAATAAATGTACTGCCTGCAATCCGTGTCGCGTGCTTACTTAATTGTTCGTCTATTAACTGAATATATTTTGCACTGTTTTGACGGCCTGATAAAAAATTTATGTCAGTTTTTCCGTGATACCCAATACCGGCCCACACCATTACACTACCACCACCCATTTGTCGACGGCTTAATTATTGTTCTTCTTTCCTTAGATCGTGGAAATAATAATTCCAGCCGTCAGGACCGTCCAAATTAAATTTTTTTTCATCGCTAAATATCACACTTCTCCACTTTTTGTTCCACAAAATATGGTTGCGAGCAAATTTTAAACGAACCTCCTTATGTTGTGCAGTTAGAGGAGGTTTTCTTTTCAGTTTTTTTCGTTTGATTTGTTTGCTGCTTTGGAGGATACGTCTCACAGTTCTTACGTTAACGGAAACTCCTGCTTCTTCAGCGATTTCTCTTGCAGTTCCCTTATAATTAGAAGCTACGCGTAATATGGACCGTCTGTCGCGTTCTGTTGTAGCACGAGGCCGGCCAGTACTTTTCTTTTTGCCATAGATTTTTGGTTTTTTAAGAAAGTTGTAAACAACGTGACGGCTTCTATTCAATAATTTCGCAATTTTCGTGATGGTTTGATTTTGTGACCGTAATAACAAGACTCTGTCGACTTCACTTTTGTTTAGTTGTTTTCCTCGACCCATTTTCACGTTACTATCACAAATATTATAGATGAAGAAAGATTTATATGTCTGCTTCTGCTCACTACTGATAGATTACTGACGGAATACGCAGTAGTGAAAAACATCGCAAGTGTCCTATCATTTTGACCGGGTAAGCTCAGCCCATGTTTACATTTATTTCTATAACTGCTTTTGTGTACAAGATACATACTTACAATTCTATAGGCATACTTTAGAGGACATATCTAATACACAGAGTTTGTAAAATGTATATATATCTTATTATATTATACGATATACACAATACATCAATTCTCCTATCATTTTGTCCGGCACTGTATATCTCGTTATCCAATCTTCCATGAAGGAAAGCAGTTTTGACATCATATGTTTGTATTCTTCTTCCCTTCTCTGCAGCAAAACTAAACATCAATTTTATGGATTCTGTTCGGGCAACTGGTACAAACGTCACATCAAAATCATACCCTGGACGTTGTGCACATTGATTTCGGTAATCAATGCACATCCTATAATCTCCCATTTTCTTCTTCACCAATGTAATCGGGCTTGCATATGATGAGTCAGATTCTCTTATTATTCCGTTATTCAACAGATCAGCAACTATTTCGCGAACTACTTTCCTTTCGGCTTCTGCAAGTTGATAAGGATGATAAACAACCGGTTCGTCTGTCAAGCATTTGATTTCTATCGACACGGTGTTTGTCTTTTCAAGATTACGCATTGACATTGCTATATATTCGCGAAATTTATCGATTAACGTGATGATTAATTTTTGTTCTTGTTTTCCGACATTCTCTAGATGCAATTCTAGGTATATTTCGACGATATAGATATTCATCCCTGACGTAATTTGTGGCATCTTCGAATCTCTAATATCGTTAAAAATCAATTGTTTTCCTCGCTTTAGCATTACAATTATACGTACTGTTGCAGGAAATCTCTTCCGATAATTACATTATATGCGGTGTATTCATCCGGAATAATAAATGAATTTTCATCCGCGACTACATTTTGTATCCTTACGGTAATCGTTGCTATTTGATTCATTATTACCGATCGTCCCGCAAATCCTCTAAATATCAAATCTTCTACTGTCTGTGTGTTGATGAGGAATCTTTTAACTACTTAAGAATATATTAAAGGGACTGAAAAGTAATGTCGCTTTCTTACATTAAATTCAAACGAATAAATTTTTAACAAGTTTTTATTTTTAATCAATAATGTAATCACCCTCGTTATCAATAACCTTTTAGGTTTTTGGTGAGGTATAAATAAATGTTCATCGGTTTCCTAACACAACAAATGATACTTTATTAATTAATGTGCACGTGTGAACAGTTACGAGGCGCGATTCTCTCTGGCCACGAGGCCCACGCTTGCTACTACGCGTACCCCTGTAAGACAAACGCGCATCGCTCCGCGTAACGGTTTTAGGGAAAATTCCTATTCCCCCGTCGCATGACCGTTGTCTTTAACGGTTACGGAAAAAACCCATCCGACGCGAAACATCGATACGCCACAACCTTTTGCCATTTAGTGTGCAAATTTTCAATGCCAGACCGATAAGAATCAGTTGGTTTTTGAGTAAAATATGTCGAGATGGCATTTTGGACATCATCCAAATTTTCAAATTTTTTGCCACTAAGAAAACATTATAGCGATCGGAATAAATGGAAATCTGAGGGTGCGATATCGGGCGAGTATGGTGGGTGAGGCAGTACCTCCCACCCAAATTCATTAATTTTTTCTAGGGTTCATCTTGCATTGTCGTGTTGCAGAATAACGCCTTTTATGTTGACAATCGCCGGATACTTTTCGATTAAAGATTGGTTCACGCGATCCAATTGATCAGAATAAAGGTCTGCATTAACAGTTTGTCCAGGTTTCAGCACTTCAAAATGAACAATTCCGCGAATACTCCACCAAACACACAGAAGCGCCTTTTTGGGATGTAAACCCGGCTTCGCAGTACTTCGTGGTGATTCATTTGGAGAGAGTCACTGCTTTTTGGGTTTTGGATTATCATATAGGACCCATTTTTCGTCTCCAGCAATCAAGCGATCAAAAAATGGTTCTATGGTGCCGTTGAAGCAGTACGTTGCATGTGATGGATCGGTTGGCTTTGTTCTCTACGGGCAGAATATGGGGGGCCCAAACACCTGTTCTGCTTATTTTTCCAATCTGATGTAAATGTTCTTGGATGGTCGACCAGGGTTGTTTAAGGGTGTTTGACAGCAAATCCATGTCAGACAACCCGATTGTCTGACATGGATTTGCTTCCACTTCTGCCCTTAGCATGCCGTTGTCTAATGTTGTTGGTCGTCTTGATCGATAGGAGTCAGAGAGAACAAAATTACCGCCCGGTCCTGCCCGGTTTTGCCCTCCCCACGCTCCCCTGTTGTCTCGGGCGGATGGGATAAGGGCCAGCCAGTGGTGCAGCAGGCGTCCTGCCGGGCCTTTTTCCGTTTATTTCAGCCTCCAGCATTTCGAACTTCTTTTCGAACTTCTCCGCCATTCCGTCGACCAAAGCGAGTCACAATAACCTTAACATGTCTTTGGCACGACCTCAAAGTACACAATGAGTTGACAATCAAATATCGACATGCACAGAAACGACATTACTTTCTGGTCCCCCAATGTGTGCAAACTAGTGTGCATGCACTTCCTGTGTCTACAAGACTATCTACTTTGTGCGCATTAACCCGAATCTGCAGTTAATACATATTATCGCTATTTTTAATAGGTTGGATAATATTTACCTCTTTCTGCAAACAATTTTCGCGGGTATGGCCAAGTATTTGGCATCTGCTGCATGTTATTTTCGGTTTTCAGTACTCAGCTGCCATGTGCCCTATTTTTCCACAATTGAAGTATGCTAGCTTGCTTTTGTCGATCCTCGATGTTACTGTTGCATTTTTAGTCGATGTTGATGGCTGCTGCTCCAGTCATCTTTCTATTTTCTTCTTTTCTTCTTTCCCGGCATTTTGCTCATCGCACTCATTGATGCGTATAATTCGTTGCAATCGGAATATCGCGCCGACCGCATAGTTCGCGCAATAGTTTCATCGTGTATTTCATATATCACCATATCGATGATCTGGGTATCTGCCAAATTGATATTTAACTTCCTGATTAAGTTTAAAAACTTCTGGAAGCAATAATCTCCCAGAGATTGTCCAGGTTTTGCCTCATACAAATCTGCTTCTCACAATAGTCGGGAAAATGGCATGGATCTCCTGAATTGTGCCACCAGGAGCACCTTCGTTTCCCTCACCGTCTAGTTTTTAGTTGAGCTTGAAGTAGTGACTGTAACTCAGCGGCGTTGTCAAGTAGGTAAGATGACAAAATTTCTTCGCGCATCTTGGCGACGGTTTTATCTGATTCAATTTCTCGCTTCGCCTCCATACGGCGGTTATCTCTGACGCGAGTGTTTTAGAGATGAGAAGCGCATACCCCACGCGGTATGAAGGGTTCGCGGAAAATCAGCTGGTGGCACGGGCGACTTAATCGCTTTAGCAGAAGACATTGCTGCCTGATCGTCTCCCCACATGTCGTCATCGCATGCATACGTGTATCATACGTAACAGACGGATTTAGTTGTCTTCACTGGTTGTCCTGTCCTTTTTTTTATGAGCAACCACTGCCAGTTGCATACTTTTTAATAGTGTCATGCACTGTTGATTCCGGCATTTTTGTACACAGTGCAATTTTCCTAACTGTATATCCTTCTTCTGCAATAGACAGAATACTGGAACGTTTTTCTATTGATAATTCTCGTTTGGAACTCATGTCTCGATGCAAAAGATGCCTCAAAGTAGAAATTGAGACTCTTTTTAGCATCGAAACCGTTCCATTAGATTCCGTATTTCTTGGCAGGAATTTTACGTCCGCACACTCATTGTATAATTTGTACTTAAAAATTAATTCAATTATGTTATGATACCTCAAGAAAGATAATAATAATAATTACAATTTCGTACAAAGTTAAACTATGTTTTATAGAACAGAGCAAGTGTCCGGATACTTTTGAGCGGTAGTGTATGTGGCAACATAGTAACGATCTGGCAACTGTGCCCTCGTGCCATCTGTTTGATCAGACTTGGTGGGTAATAGGAACGACAGTTTACTTTTATACGTATAACCGGCAGATGACACAACGCAAGTTTTCTGATTTACAGATTTTGTAGTTCCACTAATCCCCGTTTGTTTACATCAGCGCTACGATCAAATAAATGCGACGCGATCACCTTAAAGTTTAATCTGAAGTCAATATACACTCCAAGCTACTGAACTACATTCTTATGTGGGATCTTAGTGTTAATATCATTAGGATCGTGCAGTTGAAACGTTTGTGAATATTTTCGGACATTGAAATTAGCGTCGGATATTGCCGGAATAAATGGCCTGAATAATATTGTTTCCCACTTGCTTACATTTATTTTTTGCTTCATTGTATGGAAATAGTCTTGTAATTATCATGTATCAGTTTATCATGTATCAGTTTATCATGTATCTTTTGTAATTCTTTTTTTTATAATAGATGGTTTACTATCTCTGATGTATATTAGCAGATCATCGGCAGAAGCAATGGCAAATTTCTTTCCGTCCGAGTTCAGGCCTAATGTTTGTAACAAATCATATAAAAATATACTAAACAGTATGAGGGAATTTACCGTACCTTGCTGCACACCATTTTTTACTTTAAAAACTTTGGTTGAGGAGTTTTCACCTTCCACTACCATAAATTGTTTGTTGCGCAACATCTCCCAAAGCATTTTTACAAGTTTCTTCGGAAAATCCTTCTTTATTAATTTAAAGAAAAGACCATCCAGCCAAACGGTATCAAAGACTGTTTCCAAATCAATAAATATCGTGCCTTCACATTCACCACCACTTCTCACCCAACAAATATCGGACGTGAATTTAGAGATTGCATGTATAGTTGAATGTTTATGTCTAAATTCGTATTGCGTTTCCGGTATGATATTGTTGTCTTTACAGAACGATCATTTATGATCGTTTCAAAAACGTTGCTTGTATTCGGCAAAAGACTTATGGGTCTTTAAACTGGAGGGATTATCACTTTTTTTACCTCCTTTTTTTATTGCAACTAATTTAGCGGTTTCCATTCGACGGGGAAGTAATGCTGGTTTAAACAATTATTAAATAATACTGCATCCCATCAAAACTAACAGACTTTTTATTATTTAAATTTTCGAATTTTGTACATAATTAAGTTGACGATGTAAAATATTTTTCTGGGATGTTGTCAGAACTTACAAAGTTCAGTTTTCCCCATGTGATCATTTTGTGTATGTACGAATTTAAAATGTGCCCCTAATATATTTAATTTATCGTTAATGTCTGTGATTATAAAATGACCGTTTGTATTAGACTGTAATTTACTATGGTCTATATCAACACTTGCAATAAAGTTTCTGTTATAGTCTGGTCTATTGTTGAACTTTCTTTGTGTCAGTATAGTTCATTGATTGAGGGAAAGAGATCTTTTGGTTTTTGCAATGAGATACCTGCAATTTTTTTTCCAATGATTACTACTCTGTGTCCCAGTCTTCTATGCCAAGTATGCTGGCAGTTTGAACTGTGTTGATTTGTAACAACTAGAGCTTTCTCCACACTCCTTAACTTGAACAGGTCATAACGCTCTTGGTACAACAATTCTTTATTTAAGAGAATACGCAAAATATAAACGAACAAAACAGAAATATTCAAATAGAATTATATAAAATACAATAAAATATAAAACTATAATACTCTGAATCGAAAGAAACGCAAAATAAACCTCAATTGAAACGAATGCATGTTTCCCTTTATCGCCGCACGAGGGAACGCTTCGCACCAGAAGATCGGCAAAAAGGAAGGGGGCGAGTGGCGCCGCCGCTAGTCCTTTTAACGTATTAGAAATCGCGCAAATATTCGAAAGTCGCCTTAAGGGGTAACACCACTCTAGAATTTTGAAAAAATCGATTTTTTTTTTTGCTTAAATGATGCTTTATTATGTGTAGAATGTGAGAAAAAAGTTTTAAGTGGGGGACAGGTCGGGAACATGAATGTTTTTCTGCTGCGGGCAACGCATAGAGTTTTCAGAACGATCTTTGAATGAAGCTACAAAAATGGCGAGATTGAATCTTAGATCCAGCAAGAAGGAAAAGGACGTGGAGGATGTTAATATAGAAGGCCAAATGTATGGTGCAGGCATCCCTGATTAAAGGCATATAACAAATTTCTTATGCTGAATGGCAATAAAAACTTTAAACGCGTTTTTCTCGTAATCACTTTATTTGAACTCGCCGGACAAATAACTCGAAAAGTTCTTAACTAATCGACTTGAAATTTTACTTAACTACTTAACTTTTTATTAGCAATTTAATGCTAAATTTTCGGCCGTCTTTTCCAAACTTTTCTTCATATCTACACTAAATTAACAATTATTAATATTTTTTAATTTCCGTACGATGTTCCATAGATTTTGGCATATAATTTGAGAAAATTTTGTTTTTTTTTTTGTTTTTGGACCATGCGTTAATGAAAAAACAGTCCGGTCATGTAGCCCATTCAAAGAAATGGTGTTGTTGCTTGCCCGCACCTACAGCCGCCATTTTTAATCCAAATTGTTTATAAACATTTACAAACTATCTTTAAAACATATATAATACAGCCTTTGTTATTGTGACCTTATAACTTGTACGATTATTACTTTAAAAATTCCCGAAAATCACCTTTTTTTCTGACTTCTAGAGTGGCGTTACCCCCTAAGCTTAATACAGTCTAACATATAAAATATAGTTTTACAAGGTGTTCCATGCGTAATTCCAAATGAGTACGGCAATTAAGGAGTTGTTTATCCCCCATATATTTATATAAAAAAAAAAAATATGTAAGTGTTCCCTAATTAGCTTACCTCTTGAAGTTTAAATAGATTTTATTTCGATCAGATGAAAACTGATTTTTTGCAGCAAGAAATTGATCACTTTGGGGGTACTTCACTCCCTAATTTTCACTCCCCTTTCAACATGCCTAGGCCAATTTTTGTCTTCTATCGAAAGATACTTTCATACTAAAAGTCATCAAAATTGCTTCACTGGTCTCAAAGATATCGCAATTTTTCCATTTTACCCTCACATTTTGCGGGGTTGTTTCATATCCTAAATATGTTTTACCGCAGATAAAAAAAAAATACGTGTCCCTTTCGTTGAAAGTTGAGTGAGATGACGAGGATGTGGAATTTGAGGTGACGGAGTCAATGCATGAAATGTTGGAGATGTAATAAAAAAACAGCTGTAACTTCCTTCCCCCTCTGACGTCGGGCGTAAAACTCCGCATGCGTCACCCACTCATCCTTCTCCCTCATCCCTCCAAATTTCATCTTCCAACTCCAGTGTCACATCGAATGGTTCCCTCGTAAGACGAGGATATTCAGCCTCTAGATCCGTGTAGACTCGCGCACACAAGATGGGAAAAGTGGAGAAATCTAGATTATGGCTGCAGATTCTTCTAACCGGATGAGTACCAGAATAAGTCTCCTTCGAAGCCTTAACTACTCCAGGAGTCAACTCGGCCGGATCCCGGATTTCCTGGGGGCCAGTTGGTGCTGCACTTGGCTTCTTGGCCTTGGTCTTCCAAGTCTTCAGCCGCTGGTGTTGTTTGTCATTCATCTTCCGCGGTTTGGCAGATCCTGCGGGAGGCATTGGTTCTCTAACATCTACCCAGTTCTCGGGGGCAGGCGCTTTCTCGTATTTTCGCTGGTTATAATCATACATACGGCGCGCGTTCCGGTTCATCTGCGGTATTCCAGCAGGTAAAGCATTTGTCATCCGACTATTGTTACTCATTTTCTTTGGAAAGAATTACAACATAACCAATAAAATTCGACCCTTCTCCTTCTCGTTGCGCTATTTTTGAAAGAGTCTCTCGAAATAATATGGGAACCTCCACGACGATCCTTTCCTATAGATGTCCATTTAGTTTAGGTACGCCGTAGCGATGTCAAATTGTCTGTTTTGTCATTTCATTTTTGCCGCTAGTGCCATTAAGATGTACCGATTCTAGTCTTACGACAGGGGGAAAATTTAGCCGCTACTGGGAGCAAAAGCGCGTGCGTCTCAGCCGGTTGATAAAGGTGTCAATTGTTGCGAGTTCTTGATTCGACTGGAGTCTTTCGATTCTCTACCAAATTCCTTCAATTTTCTTCCGATCGCGGCGCTCGGTATTTCGGTTCGGCAAGTGCTGTTGCCGTTTGATCGGCGCGCTAATTAGAACGCTCGCCTCATGCAATTTCAAGACACTAAGAATCGTAATGCACAAGCTATAATCCTAAACATCTAGCCATCTCCTGAAGAGTGCGATTCATCCTTTCTGCAACTCCGTTCTGCTGTGGAGTATGTGCAACAGTAAGTCTTCTTTCGATGCCTGAATCCCTAAGAAAACAATCAAATTCTTTATTACAAAATTCTCGACCGTTGTCAGATTGCAAATACTTTATCCTTTTTCCTGTATGATTTTGAACAAGGTTCTTAAAACTCTTGAACGCACCGAGTACATCATCCTTGTGCTTTAAGAAATAGACTGTACACCATCTCATCGATAAAGGTTACAAAAAATCTAGCACCTCCATTGGAGACAGTTCTAATCGGACCGACCACATCTGAATGTATTACTCTTAATTTCTCGTTACATGGTGTATTTCCCATTGGACAGGGGGTACTCTTCATTTTTCCCTCCATACAGACCTCACATATGGTTAACCCTTTTGCTTCCTTAATTGTATTGGTATATAATCCAGTTTTCTCCATTATCTTTGCCAAATCTCGGCCGTTCAGATGTCCCAATCGCCTATGCCACTTGTAAGCATCAGAGCATTTCTCCGTATCGGCTACCTTTGTGCATTCAACCTTCTCTCGAACGTAGTACAGATCACCTTCTCTGTTTGCTATTAGACTGATGTTTCCTTTACGATCTGTTACAACAGCTGACTCATTCTTAAAAGTTACTTTATAACCCTTTTCTGTGATCTTTGATACTGAGATTAGATTTACTCTTAAATCCGGGACACATAATCTGGGCCCATATACCATCTGTCCGGATTATCTAATGACAATTTAGTCAATACCGGTATTGTTATTCTGTTCATTCTCTCGACCTGTCCGTTTCCCCGCGGCACTCCTGCGGTGATGAGTATGTGCTCGATATTTTCACCGGTGCAGTACTCACGGAATTCGTTCGACGTGAATGCAGTCCCTCTGTCTGAAATTATTCGGGTTGGGTTTCCGAACGTTTTCTGCTGCAGACTCAACTTGTCCAACACTTCTGTCGTCCTTACCGTCTTGGTGGGATATATCCATACAAACTTGGAGAATGCATCTATAACCACAAACAGGTACTTATATGATTTACCTGTGGTCGTCATCGGTCCCATATGATCCACGTGATACGTTGACAATGGTACATCTCCTTTAGGGATTGGCTTCAACTCTCCCTCTACCTTCCCCTTCTTCTTTTCCGCCAATATACAGGGTATGCAAAATTTCACATATCTCTCCAGTTTTTCTGTCAAATTCGGTATATAAAATTCTTCGGTAATCTTTTCGGCCATCTTTTTCACTCCGAAGTGCCCGTTCTCGTGCTCCCTCCTGATGATCTCGTTGCACATGGAGGCCGGTAGGACTATAACCTTCCTACCACCAACTTGTCTCATTAAGAGACTGTTTTCCATTACGTAGTTTTCGTAGGGTTCGCTTTTTAGCACTTGCTTTATCGCTCGAATTCGATCGTCTTCTTCCTGTCTCGCACGCAACGTACTGATCAACCTATCTTCGATTACGCGCACGGGGTACCGACTTAACGCATCGACGTGCCGTAATTGCGATCCCGACCGGTGCTCGACTTCGTACTCGAATTCCTCCAATGTCAACGCCCATCTCGCGACCTTAGGTGCTATGTCTTGTTTATACAACTGTAACGTCTCTGGACCTAGGTACAGATATTTACAGCGCTCGTGAGGCAAAGAGCGGTATTTACCTACTGAACGACTCGATTATTAATAAACTAATTCTAAAGATTGTGGGATTCGTGTGGTGTGCGGTTAAGAATTGAAATTCACAGGTCAATACCTTTCAACAAAAAGGTTTATTCAATAAATAATGATGATGCTGATGATGATTTAACAATTAACAATTATAACAATTAAAGAAAAGTATACGTAACTAATATAGTGACATTAATAATGGACGACTAACTCAAAAGAACTAAAATATATTTTGTCGTAATAAAGAACAAAAAGATATATATATATAATTTAAATAATACGCGTTCGTGAATGCAAAATGTAACTAACAAAATAGGATAGGCTAGTTAATGCTTCGCGACAAATCCTACCTAGATCTGATTTTCGTTCAAAGCTAACTATTCTCCTTCGCAAAAATTAAAGAGGCTTTATATGTTGAGAGTCCAAGATTTGATACTCTGAAATTAACGCAATTATAATATTCGACGCAATTTACACGGTTCGCAATTTAGCTCTATGCTGAATCCTACCTAAGTCTGATTTCTTTAGAAGCTAATTAACGCAGTTTCGATATTGACAATATTTGATTTTTGTTTTTATAATATGAACGATACGTTTACAGTCGGAACTCTATAACGAATCCTACCTAAGTTTGATTCTGTTTCTAGAATTTACTGAGTACTCTTTTACGAATTTGACAATATTAATATTTGTAATTATGACTCTAACGCGATGTAGTCGACTACGTGATTTTGACAGAACAATCCTTTTTAAATGACAAAATATTTTACGATTCAAAGTCCTAGGATTTGAAGTTAATGTAAAGTTTAGTTATCTTCATCGGAACAATTACTCTTTAATTAGCTTGACTCGACAACTAATTGTCCAAGACCCTTTTTGCCAAATCGCACATTGACACCCAAAACCAGATCGCTTAATTGGGGAGCCTGTTGTTCACTGGCTACTAGAACGACCCAGCGATCAGGTATCTAAATGGCGTATACCCGCACTTCCAAAAAAGAATTAAGAATCTATTTGGCTCTTGATCAGCGAAAATTGTTCCGGATATTATTACGACGTGTATCTAGCTCGACTGTGAAAATTGTTCTGCGATCTAGGCTGATTTCGGCCGGCCTTATATACTCGAAGACCTTTCACTTTTCAAGGTCTGGAAATCTACCCTTATGTTCGTCGTACAAAATTATGCGTATGATTTTAACATATAATTTATATATAAAACATTAATTAATGAAGTAAATGATTTTCTGGCTTTACTAATAGAGTCTTCGGAATAGTAACTAATGTTTGTAATATAGAAATAATAAATTAATAGCGTTTTAAATGAAATAGACACGCGCTGTCCTTTTCGCACGATTTCTATAAGAATCTACGCTATATGTTGAAGTACATGATCTCGCGGAATATTCCTATGAATAATTTTACAATTGTATTGTTTATTTAGTTTGAACGAATGATTCTTGACTTCGAGTATCGATATTCTAATTCAACATAATATTGGCTATTTTTGTATGTAGTGTTTGTTCTAAATAATTAATGATTTTAATGTGTTATAATATAGTTGATTGAAAATATATCATCTATCTTTCTCTAGAGATAGCGCGTCGATTCTAAGAAATCCTGTGCTAGCGTCGTAGCACGTAGTACATCATGTATCGAAATTTTCCGTACGAAAACATTTATAATATAATATTTATTCGACTAAAATAATATTCGGATTTGATTCCTAATAGCTCAGCTCTAACATATAATTAATTATCTTCCTACATATTGATTTCGCAAATAATTATTTAATAACTTTTTTTTTTGTATCTAGTAACGTTGTTAACTAAAATATATATTTATAATACGCTATAAATGGAATAATAAATGAATCTAATGTTCAGTGATATTTAACTAAATATTTAACTAGACAGTATATATGTTTGCTAAAAATAATTATTTAATAATATAGACTTTGTAAATTGAGAAAGTACATATAGATATATGTTACCGACAGTTAAACCAAATTCTACGATGATTGACATGTCTAAAGTCGCGGTCGGTAATAGAAAGAATCGCGGTCGATAATTGGGATTAATTCATACCCTCTGAGGACGCTCCTGAGGACGAATAAAAACAAAAAATTCTTCCGGGATGTTACACCTCCCTCCTTATGTTGGTCTCTTGTCCTCAAGAGACTGCTGCTTGGCGAAACGTTTGATTATGCAGTTGCAGCAGCGGCATTTTTCCTCGTTGTTCCTGGGAGAAATAGCGCCTTGTCCAAATAGCCTCAGCGTCTTGTAATATTCCCGCCTCGGGTCCATGGGATTCGTGATCCTCCTGTAGTCTTCCCATGAGGGGTTGGGTATATCTATTTCGATTAGATTCCAATCGGGACTGGGAGCCTCCTAATTTTAAAATCGAATGAATCCTATCTTTCGTAATATATGTATAATTTTCGTTACCTTGCTCGTTGTTAGGTTCTTTCTCATTTTTAATTTTAATTTCCGTAGGATTACCTTTCTGCCTGCGCGTCGTGCCATGTTCGCTTGTTTAATATGGCGGCGGAGTTTTGTTGTAAAATAATTATTTTTATGGCGCGAAGTTTAAAAAATTTTATGTTCGTATTATTATTATATATATATATATTTGTCTTATTAGATTAAATGTGTGGGTAATAATTGTATTTGCCATTATTTTCCCAAAAAAAAATTAAAAATTTTATTTAATAACAAAAAAAAATTTCCTTTTTAATTAATATACAGGTATATTATTATTATTTTTTTTTTCTTTTTAATTCGAATTGAGGTATACTCGTCCGTCTTCGTACAGGATATCCTTTAGTTCGACTATATCGTAGTCGCCATTTGTATTCATTAGGACGCCCGCTTGATAAGCTTCGTCCTCGTCGCTGTCATTATTACTTATTTTATCACTGCATTCTGAGCAGGCAATGGCGGGTTTGATGGTTGATATTTTTACTCCGCATCCTATGCAGTATATTTTTCGCAGTGCGTCTTCTTGTTTGATATAATGATGGGTTCCTATATGTATATATGTATATATATATTAGATTTATTATATATATATATAAATTTTTTTCTTTTTATAATAGTTGATTTTTTTTATTCTTGCCTGCGCTCCACCATTGAACCTTGGCTAGTGGGTCGATGTTTACTGCGCACGAAACGCATAATCGGCCCAGATCCTGATTGAATTTGTAGGAAAATGTTATTTTCCTGTCTTGTACGCATATCCCAGACAAGATGTTTTGTGCTCTGGTGTAGTTATCCATTTTCTTTTCGTTTTTTCTTGTCAGCGGAATGAGTTCTGTGAAGAGTTTTAGTGTCTTCCTGGGTTTTTGAAATTAATGTAATGCGCATGCGTGGAGTAGCTTCTAGAACGTTGAAATCTTGCTAGTGCGCATGCGCGCCAATTTGAATCTCTTTCCTCTAAGTTGCAATTTTCTTCATCTCGTAATCGATCCTGGATCCCTTATTGGTAGATGGGCCCTTTTGATCCGGTCTTTATGAACGATGCGTTTCTTGTTTCTGCCACCCACTTGCAGTTCTACATTGTTGCCTTCGATGGTCCTTATGATTTTGAAGGGGCCCGAGTATTCCTTCTCCAGTTTATTTTTTCGTGGCGGGTTTAAGAGAAATACATCCTCGCCGGTCTCGTAGTGCCTTGGTCGAATTTTCTTATCGTAATAATATTTTTGACGGTGTTTGGCCTGTTTAAGATTGTAGTGAGCGGTGTTTCGAAGATTATGTAAAGTTGAAATTAATTTGTCTACGTAGTCGGGGTACGTGCAGATGCCTTCTTCTACTTGGAAATTGGATGGTTGGCGTGCTTTCCTTCCAAATACGAGTTCATGGGGAGTGAATTTGGTGCCCTCGTGAATGCTGGTGTTGTATGAGAACATTGCTTGGGGAAGCCATTCGTCCCATTGTTTTTGTTGTGTTAAAAAGTGTTTTAAATATTCTATGAGAATCTGGTGGCTTCTTTCTAGGGATCCATTAGATTGCGGGTGGAAAGAAGATGTCCTGTATGTTTTGATATGGAATATCCTTGCGAGTTTCTTCATCAGGGCACTCATGAAGCATGTCCCCTGGTCTGTTAAAATGGCTTTTGGACTTCCGAATCTACAGATGAAGTATTCTGTGAAGGCTTTTGCTACATCTTCTGCGGTGATTGATACTATTGGCGCTGCTATTGAATATTTAGTTAAATTGTCTTGGATTGTCAGTATGTAGCTGTAACCCCTGGATGTTAAAGGTAATGGTCCGAGAATGTCTAATGATACTTTGTCAAAGGCGTCTATTGGGGTGTCGGTAATAATCATGGGCTCTTTACTTTTAATGCGTACTAATTTATTCCTTTGGCAATCTACGCAGGTCCTGATGTATTCAGCTACGTCCTTCTTCATATTTTTCCAGTAATAGTTGTCCCTGATTCGATGGTAAGTCTTTCTTATTCCTTTATGTCCCCCCACTGGCGTTATGTGATTTTCTTTTATTATGGGGACCCTGTCTTCGTACCCAGGGGTTCTAATATCCCCTGTGCAGAGCGTAGCTTTAATGGGTGTGTTAGCAAAGATTATGTATAAAATTTTCTTAATAATTTTTACATCCGGTAAGCTAATTTCACTAATATTGTACTGTTGGAGTAGCGAGGCAAGTTCTTTTAACGTATGTGGCAATTCCTCTTTTGTCGTTACTGTGACCCCAAATATCCATTGCTTTTTAAATTTAATTTGTGTTATTTTCTTTCCAGGTTGTGTCCTAATTCTTCTCTTCTTAATTAATATTCCTGACTCCGGATCAAGAGGATTTCCTTGTGAGTCCCAGAATACTGCTATCGGCCCTTTCCTTGTCCACAAATGGTCTTTTATTTCTATAATGGAGCTAATGGTTTCTTCTGTTATAATTCTTGGTCTTCCAGGTTTGCTTATTATGAGTTTTCCATCCTCTCTTTTAATTTTTATGGGGGTTACTGGTCCTGACTTTGTGGGACTGGAGTTTGAACTTCTTCTTCTTTCAGGAATGTAGGGAGGAGGTTCTCGTTTACGGGATTCTGAGGAGGAGGAGGGAGCAGCGTCAATTTTGGGAGGATCTCTGAACAGGTGCTGTGGAATAATGGTTTCTTCGTCCAGTTCCTCTATTTCGTCCCCAATGACTATAGGATCATTTTTTCTTAATATGAGTGGTGGAGGAGTCTTCTTTTTGAATTCGGAGGGTGGCCGATGTATCTGTACTTGCGTTTCTTGGGTCTGTCTTCCATGTTCTTCTTTTGCTGCTGGGTTGATGATTTCTTCGTCCGAATCGTCAGTGTCGTAGTAGTTCGACTCCTCGGAACTTAATTCTTTTTGTATTGTTTTCTTCCTTCGTTTATCCGGTAACGGGTCTGAATTCCCATTTTCTCGTGGACGGGTAGGATATTGATGATGCATTTTCTTCTTTTTAAATTCCCTCGAACTCGTAGTAGTTGTTGATTCCCGTTGGCGGGTATTATGTTGGTGCCATTCCTTTTTCTTCTTGTTTTTCCCTTTTGTGTCAGAGCTTGTTGCTGATGACCGAGGCCTTTTTGAATCTACCGGGAGTATGGTTGCTTGAACGGGATTACGGGATAATGCGTCCGTGTTGGCGTTCAAACTTCCTGATTTGTATTTTATCTCGTAGTCGTATTCGCTGAGCTTGATTCGCCAGCGTAGTAACCTCGACGTAGGATCAGCGACACTGTTCAACCAGACTAGAGGCTTATGGTCCGTGATGAGGAAGAATTTTCTACCATAGACGTATGGGCGGAAATAGTGTACTGCGTACACGATGGCAAGTAGTTCTCGCTCAGTCGTGGAGTACCTAGTTTCTGCAGGGTTGAGAACTCTTGAGGCATAGGAGATTGGCCGGTCCTTCCCTATTTCGCCCTGGCTGAGA
Source organism: Megachile ligniseca (assembly GCA_945859555.1). Taxonomy (NCBI): domain Eukaryota; kingdom Metazoa; phylum Arthropoda; class Insecta; order Hymenoptera; family Megachilidae; genus Megachile; species Megachile ligniseca. The sequence goes on from OX243792.1 coordinate 8,887,757, forward strand.
ATGGCTCCAATCGCTGTCCCTGACGCATCAGTCGTGATATTAAATGGCTTTGTAAAATCTGGATGCGTTAGGATTGGCTCTTTACATAGGCATTCCCTAAGGATGGTAAAGGCTTCTTGTTGGAGTTGTGTCCATTCGAATTTCTGCTCTTTTTTAGTCAAGTCTGACAGTGGTTTGGCTATTTTCGAGAAGTCTTTAATGAACCTTCTATAATAACCACACAGTCCTAAGAACTGCCTTACGTTCTTCACGGTCTCTGGTATAGGGAATTTTTCGACAGCTTCTATTTTCTTGGGGTCTGGCTTAACTCCGTTTTCGTCGATGATGTGGCCCAAGTATGTTACTTCTTTCTTCAAAAATTCGCATTTGTCGGGCTGCAAGCTGAGGTTGGCGTCTCTTAGTCTCTCCATCAATTTGTTGAATTTTACTTCATGTCCGTGTAGCGAACTGGCGTAGATAACTATATCGTCAAGGTACACGAATACTTCGATTCCTTGGAGTCCTGATAGCACGTTGTCCATTAGCCTTTGAAAAGTGGCTGGCGCGTTCTTTAATCCGAACGGCATTCTGTTGAACTCGTAGTGGCCATAGGGTGTGGAGAACGCCGTCTTAACCTTGTCGTCGGGATGCATCGGAATTTGATGGAAGCCAGATTTTAAGTCGAATATGGAGAAGTATTTGGCACTTCCCAATTGGTCCAGTATGTCAGTGATGTTAGGAAGTGGGTAAGCGTCTCCAATGGTCTTTTCATTTAATTTTCTAAAGTCTATAACTAATCTCCATTTCTTTTTTCCTTGGGAGTCTTCTTTCTTCGGGACGATCCATAAAGGAGAGTTGTAGGGTGATGTGGAGTGTTCGATGATTCCCTTCTGTAGAAGATCGTCTATTTGCCTGTTGATTTCTTCCTTGTGAAATTGTGGGTAGCGATATTGTTTTACGTTAATAGGTACGTCGTCGGTAGTAATGATGCGATGATGTACTTTGTTCGTTGATTCTAAATTTTCTCCCGGTAAATTAAATCGGTCCGCGTGTTTCCTGATTAATTTTTCGACGCTGGATTTTTCATCTATAATCTCCCAAATTTCACTTTTTGATTTTCCTGCAAAGCTCCCTATGGACCTTTTCGGGATGAATGATACAATATTTAATAACACACTGGTTTTTAGAAGAGAGGATAAAGTCCCTATAGGAGGATCCCCATATGGAAGGATTTTTGGTTCTAATTCTTTTTTCCCTCCTCGTGGTACTTTACACTTTAATTCTAATTCAGGTTCTTGTTCATCAGCTGATGATTCTGTATTCTCGCTTGTAGTCAATTCATCGTTGGTTTGATTGTCCTGCTCGTAATTTCCCTGCAGCGAAGCTAAATATTCATCAGGATTTGAAGCATCTACTAACTTAGGATTTAACTTGATTTCTCTAGTGATGGACTCTAACTCTGTGTATTTTCCTCCCTCCACCAATTTCGTGAAAGATCTGGCCAAAAGTGTAGAAGTAGAAGAATACTCAGGCCACTGATTAACAGGCAACAAGTAAACCGGATCTTGTGTTTCTAGAAATATGAGTTTTGAGTATAAGATATGACTCTGCTTTCTAAACTTTCCTATATCGATATTCTTCTCCCACTCTGTTGCTCTCTTCCCTACTGATTCATAACATTCCGTGGTATTGATGAACTTACAAAAATTAGTAATAGTATTAACTGATATTTTTGATTCAGGATCATTTGATGCCGAACTTAAAAGCGGTATTAAGTATGAAGCCATGATTTATATTTAATTATTGGTGACTTTTCCTAAATTCGGCCTCAGCTAAGATTGTTGCGCTAATCGCATCATTTAAATAAATGTAATCATGGCTCCGCAGTCTACTATAGATTTCTGGTCTTAGGCCAGTTAAGAATGTTCTAATTGCGTTATTTTCTGCAGTTTTATTATATTGATGTGCTAAATTTGGTTGTTCTAACTCGTTGCAATTTTTGATTTGAAGAAGGAGACTAGAAACGCGACTGCTATAATCTACGACAGCTTCATTTGGCATTTGTGCCATTTTTGATAGATCTCCGTATAATTGATATGATGTGTACAGAGGAGCGAATCGTGATTTTAAAACAGAAATTAATTCATCTATACTATTATAATCGCCACTTGCAATAACTCGTGACGCCTGACCAAATAATTTATTTTTGATTAACTGCACAAGGCCGTACTCAGCGTGAGGTGAAATTATACTTTTAGCGTTTAAACAATTCTTCGTGAACTGGTATAACGGAATGTTGTGGCCGTCGAAAGGAGGCACTATATCCGCGGCATCCCGTATGCTAATCTGAGGAGAAGAGCGAGAAGCGCTCTCGATTGGAACTTCTAATTCGTCCTGCATCGTGAATTAATAAGTTTAACCTAATTTAATTAACTAATATATATATAAGTATGTATGAATAATGCTATTTATATTTTTTTTCTTTTTTATATATTTTATTTTCTATATGTATACTTTTCCTACGTCTATTTATTACTCTAGAATGAATGGTATTGTCCTCCGCAGAGAAGTATTCTCTTTACCACGCAAGAGATCAGTGACACGTATCTGCAGCTACGTTCAATAATCTTATTCTCGCTTGGAATCCCACCGCTGTCACCAAAAAAAATTTATTTGTCTATTATAACGTGTAACGTCTCTGGACCTAGGTACAGATATTTACAGCGCTCGTGAGGCAAAGAGCGGTATTTACCTACTGAACGACTCGATTATTAATGAACTAATTCTAAAGATTGTGGGATTCGTGTGGTGTGCGGTTAAGAATTGAAATTCACAGGTCAATATCTTTCAACAAAAAGGTTTATTCAATAAATAATGATGATGCTGATGATGATTTAACAATTAACAATTATAACAATTAAAGAAAAGTATACGTAACTAATATAGTGACATTAATAATGGACGACTAACTCAAAAGAACTAAAATATATTTTGTCGTAATAAAGAACAAAAAGATATATATATATAATTTAAATAATACGCGTTCGTGAATGCAAAATGTAACTAACAAAATAGGATAGGCTAGTTAATGCTTCGCGACAAATCCTACCTAGATCTGATTTTCGTTCAAAGCTAACTATTCTCCTTCGCAAAAATTAAAGAGGCTTTATATGTTGAGAGTCCAAGATTTGATACTCTGAAATTAACGCAATTATAATATTCGACGCAATTTACACGGTTCGCAATTTAGCTCTATGCTGAATCCTACCTAAGTCTGATTTCTTTAGAAGCTAATTAACGCAGTTTCGATATTGACAATATTTGATTTTTGTTTTTATAATATGAACGATACGTTTACAGTCGGAACTCTATAACGAATCCTACCTAAGTTTGATTCTGTTTCTAGAATTTACTGAGTACTCTTTTACGAATTTGACAATATTAATATTTGTAATTATGACTCTAACGCGATGTAGTCGACTATGTGATTTTGACAGAACAATCCTTTTTAAATGACAAAATATTTTACGATTCAAAGTCCTAGGATTTGAAGTTAATGTAAAGTTTAGTTATCTTCATCGGAACAATTACTCTTTAATTAGCTTGACTCGACAACTAATTGTCCAAGACCCTTTTTGCCAAATCGCACATTGACACCCAAAACCAGATCGCTTAATTGGGGAGCCTGTTGTTCACTGGCTACTAGAACGACCCAACGACCCAGAATCAGATGAACAGTATACGTTCGACAGGGTAGCAAATAAAAATTGACTTTAATTATTAAATCGGAATTACTGAACTGCCGCCCAAAAGACACGGGCTTCAGACACCAAGCCGCTCAAAATGGGGAGCCTGCTTTTGGCTGGCTACGATACTACCCAGAGCGAACCCCGAGAATCTGATGGCGCGTTTAGTAACACGACAAAAATTGCAATATATCTAAGAGTAGCTGAGAGCTCTCGTTTCGATGTCTCAACCTTCCCTGGCGCTGAGTATAGCTCTCTCCTGACGGAGTTTCAGATACAAGACCGCTTGAATGGGGAGCCTGTTGTTCACTGGCTACTAGAACGACCCAGCGATCAGGTATCTAAATGGCGTATACCCGCACTTCCAAAAAAGAATTAAGAATCTATTTGGCTCTTGATCAGCGAAAATTGTTCCGGATATTATTACGACGTGTATCTAGCTCGACTGTGAAAATTGTTCTGCGATCTAGGCTGATTTCGGCCGGCCTTATATACTCGAAGACCTTTCACTTTTCAAGGTCTGGAAATCTACCCTTATGTTCGTCGTACAAAATTATGCGTATGATTTTAACATATAATTTATATATAAAACATTAATTAATGAAGTAAATGATTTTCTGGCTTTACTAATAGAGTCTTCGGAATAGTAACTAATGTTTGTAATATAGAAATAATAAATTAATAGCGTTTTAAATGAAATAGACACGCGCTGTCCTTTTCGCACGATTTCTATAAGAATCTACGCTATATGTTGAAGTACATGATCTCGCGGAATATTCCTATGAATAATTTTACAATTGTATTGTTTATTTAGTTTGAACGAATGATTCTTGACTTCGAGTATCGATATTCTAATTCAACATAATATTGGCTATTTTTGTATGTAGTGTTTGTTCTAAATAATTAATGATTTTAATGTGTTATAATATAGTTGATTGAAAATATATCATCTATCTTTCTCTAGAGATAGCGCGTCGATTCTAAGAAATCCTGTGCTAGCGTCGTAGCACGTAGTACATCATGTATCGAAATTTTCCGTACGAAAACATTTATAATATAATATTTATTCGACTAAAATAATATTCGGATTTGATTCCTAATAGCTCAGCTCTAACATATAATTAATTATCTTCCTACATATTGATTTCGCAAATAATTATTTAATAACTTTTTTTTTTTGTATCTAGTAACGTTGTTAACTAAAATATATATTTATAATACGCTATAAATGGAATAATAAATGAATCTAATGTTCAGTGATATTTAACTAAATATTTAACTAGACAGTATATATGTTTGCTAAAAATAATTATTTAATAATATAGACTTTGTAAATTGAGAAAGTACATATAGATATATGTTACCGACAGTTAAACCAAATTCTACGATGATTGACATGTCTAAAGTCGCGGTCGGTAATAGAAAGAATCGCGGTCGATAATTGGGATTAATTCATACCCTCTGAGGACGCTCCTGAGGACGAATAAAAACAAAAAATTCTTCCGGGATGTTACACAACGTTCTTTTCAGCGCCTCGCATTATTCGTCGTTATTCGTCGCCTGCTGCTGCTGAATCTGTCGATACGTCGGTGTTAATTGTCTTAGGCTTCCTGGTTGAGTCCTGATCAGCTGCTTCGACTCCACCGACTTCTGAACCGCCTGCAGATGATCCCGATAGCGTTGAACTGACTTTCAATACTTGCTGAACTGCTTGGTACTCCTTGAACCTCCTCACTGAGACCCACTGTTGATGAGCTGACAGATTGCTGATGTATCTGCTGCTAGTTGATTACTAGTTGATCCAGCTCGAAGGACCAATGTTTAAACTCAGCTTCTCATTGCCCGAGTTTAGGATATTGCACTTCGTGCCGTCTAAAGTCGAAGGACCACCCAAATGATTTGGGAATAAAAAACTAAGTTGTTGAGTTGACTAATTGATATAATAAGTCTGAGAACACTGTGTCTGGTACAAGGATTTTGCTAACCTGAATTGTTACAGATACAAGTCTTTTTCTAATTAAAATTATGTTGGCCAATCCCGTGTCATCCCCTTCCAGTGTGCCCATAGACATGTTATCACATGTTTCGCAACATCGGATCCTTTGTTTGCTACGAATGTTTTCAACAAATGCGGTGATGTTTATAGCCAATGGAGCACTATCACCGAATCAGTCCAGAAGACTGTTCGATTGAGGGTGACGTTCAAGGCCTTCTGAGCTGTATTAACCAAGGATGATAAAAGTAATGCTCCGCACAATTCCAGTTGTGGTATGGATTGGCTTTTCAATGAAGCAACCTTCGATTTGGCCATAAGCAATTGTACTTGGCAGTGACCATGTTTGTTGATGGAGCGGAGATAAATACAAGTATGCACGTTCACTGGTATCACTGAAGCCGTGTAATTCGATCACGCTGGGTTCGTCAATTAATGATTGCCGGTTGAATGTTATGTTATTTAATAATGGTATAATATATAAATAATGGTAATGGTCTGTAATATCGGGTTCATTCGGTATGTTTGTCCATTGGCAAGGATTCGTCCCAATCTATTTTCAAAGTCCATATTTTCTGAAGTATAACCTTGGCTAAATACGGGGCTGCGGACAGTCTGAAAGTGACTGTATTTAGTTGGAAAACCTTCAATTCGTTATCTGAGTTTCGCGATAGGATTTGTTGGTATTTCCTATCTTCAGGTCGTACTAAAAATTGCCTATACATCTTTTCAATATTTCCAGTTAAAACATAACGATGGCTCCGAAATCTAATTAAAATATGTAATAAATCATCTTGTATCTTGGGGCTGACATGTAGTGTGTCGTTAAGAGAAATGCCTGTGATAGTTGCAGCGGAACCATCGAAAACCACCCTCAATTTTGTTGTGTCGCTGGTGACTTTCGTGACTCCGTGGTGTGGGAGGAAGTATCCGTAGTCTGTTTCATTGTTGGTTGACATTTCTGACATGTGCCCTAGATCGAGATATTCTTTTAACACTGCTTGGTAATCTCGTGACAATTGTTCATCGCGTTGGAGTCTCGCTTCTAGTGACATTAGTCGTTTTAGCGCTCTTGACTTAGACTCTCCAAGTTGTGGCAGTTTATTATTAAATGGCAGTGCTACGACGTATCTACCATCGACGTTCCGTGCAATAGTTCTCTGGAAATACTCTTCACAGTCTTGTTCCGCTTTAGAGAAATGTTGGATCTGCGGTCCTTCTTCTAGCTCCCAGAACCGAGTCAGGTCAAGTTGTATCCGCGTAGTTTTATGGCAGGTTATTTCTCGAGACAATCGTAGAACTAGAGCACTTTCCCCGATTATCCAGCCTAATTTTGTTTTTTGTAAATACAAATACGGTCCGTCAGGAGGTGATAATTTTATTTGACCTATACATAATAAGGATAGAGCCACTGCGGCGCCCAGTAATAAATCAGCTGGAGCTGGTGTTGAAAATGTTGGATCAGCCAATTTTATGTTATTCGGTATATTCAGTAGTGTTCTATCGATGGGCTGATCTGGAATGTTTGAAGCGATGTTTGGGATTATTAACAATGTTAATGTGCGTCTGTAATTGTTAATTGTTGAAGATAAGGTGGTTGTAATCGTGTGTTTTGCTATTGTCGATAATGTATTGAGAACTCCAATGGGAATTGAGCACTTGCATAACGTGTAACGAGGCATTTTTTTGCATCCGCCCAGCGACAGTCTCGCCGTAGGACACTTGTCTTTTTTTCTGTTCGCCGCTGGGTGTGCTTTATCGTTATAATTTCGTTTTGTGTGGACGTGTGTGTGCGGGTGGTACCTCGCGACAGGACCACCAGCTCTGGCGACAGGGACTCGAGAGGCCGCATTCCGTTCGTTTCGTGCCGATTTTTTTTTCTTCGCGCCTCCGTGCCACGTCGCGCTGCGCGTTCCGTAATTTGTCCGTAATTTCGGAATCCGTAATTCCGAAATCGTCCGTGGATTGTGAACATCGGTACGTGGAGGGCCACTTTCCCTGGTCGCCTTCCCCCGCAGGGAACCTTCTCTTCGTTCCCTGAACCGATACGTCACAAGCGACATGCCCAACCTTTTGGCGAGGCACATGTTCATAAAATTTGTGGAAGCTCAGGTGTCAATGAACGTTCGACAAAGGACCTGCTGGTGCTCTCTGTCTGACACGTACACCTGTGCGGTCACCAACAGGTCATGCGTGACAGTATTAATGGTAACTGCTCTATGATATTTGGCTTCCTTTGGGGTCTGCAATGATAGTTAACTTGTTGACTTCTAATGATTCGTGGTCTGATGCGAATTTGCTGAACCCTGAGACGGCGAATTTGTAGCGATTGTTGTTAAATGCAGTAGCGTGTTGTGGCATCTGTGGCAAATTCGGCAAGTTCCTTTTATGCAAGAATGAGCACTATGCCCTTCCCTTAAACAATTAAAACATAGCGATGCGTTTTCCGCAGCCACCCTCTTATCTTGAACCGATAGACCATGAAATCGTTCGCATGTCCAGATCACATGATCTTGCTTACAAATTGGAGAGCGTTGGATTGAACCTGTTCCTTGAGACTTATTGTTTTATATGAGTTCGTATGGGTGATTCCGATGAGCATTTGCTGACAAAAATGCATGACCTCGCGATGGTCGCTGTTTATTGAATGATTTAGTGTTGTCGTGGTTCCTTGTTTCATGTCGTCCTGTTGACGTAGTAGATTTCGAGCATGAAGGGAGCGCACAACTTGCTCGTATTTCCAGAAATTGCAAAAGTTCCGTGTATATCGGTATTTTCCTCTTGTCCTTGAGGGTCAGTTCCCACTGCCATTCTACGTCCGCATTTAATTTCGACAGTATCACGGATAACAGGATGCTATTCCATAACGCCACGTTTTCGCCTAAGTTCTTCAACGCACGAAAGTGTTGGGTAATAAAGTCAATCAACGCGTCGTAATAATTTAGGATTATCCGACCTGGGCAATTGAATTTTTCCTTTAGTATTTCAATAGCGTCATTATAATTAGCGTCAGTCGTGCTTAACGATTGGATGCAAGCGGCGGCCTTGCCAGTCAGAGTTGATCGCAGGTATTGTAGTTTTTAGACTGGGGTAAGGTCCTCGTTACGGTCGACCATTGCCGAAAAAATATCATAAAAGGATGACCATCCTTCGATTGACCTGTCGAAGGTTGGTAACCGCATTTCGGGCAGTTTAATAGCCATTTGGGCAGGTACCGTCGATGCAGGTGAAGGGTTGATACGCGTCATAGAAAGAACCGATGCTTGAGTATTGTGTAATAGTCGATTGCCTCTAGCCATTACCGCGTAGTAATTGTTCTGAATTTCGAATCGTCGCGTCCCTTTGGATTCATCAAGTTCTTCAATACTGAACTGTAAATCATCAAATTTCTTCCATACTTCGTTTAGGCCCTTGATATGCATGTGTAAAAGATACGTGTCGTCTGAATTTGTTTCTTCGAAATAGTCCAGGAAAGTTGTCAATGATGAGATCTGTCCGATAATATGGCTGCGTTTGCGTCGTAAAGTACTGATCGTTAGTCAGCCGGTTACAGACTGAGATTGAGCGGAACTTGCGGAGGTGTTCGGCATCGTGAAGGTGATCGGAAATAATATTGCAAAGGATTGATCCTACCTTGCTGATGAGTACCGTCTTTCCTCGTAATCAAAGAATTTGAAAGAAGCTCCAAGCTTCTAGACCCGACGGTTGACTGCTAATATGGACACACCCAATGGATAGGCCTTTTCGTGATCTTTGATGATACCAACGGAGACTCGTCCTCGTAGTAGGCTGCTGATTCCAAGCTGCGTATGCTGCTACACACTATACGTTCAATGTTCGATGCACTCACTGTTGCATTCACTCCTGTTTATCTCACTCAATTGTGCACTATAGTTTATATTTACACGTTACTTCACGATCTGGCTCGAAGGATCAATGTTTTTAGCACGAGTTTGGGATGTTAACCTTTTTGATTATACCCGCACTGCCGCGCTTCCTTATCCCTGTTAATTGTAGCCCAAATAAATTACTTCCTTCTTCAAAAATTCACATTTCTCTCAGCCTTTCCATCAGTTTGTCGAAATTAATTTCGTGTTCTTGTAATGACCTGGCATACATTACAATGTCGTCTAAATAGACGAACACTTCTATTCCTTGGAGTCCAGATAATACGTTGTCCATTAGTCGTGGGAAAGTGGCTGAGGCATTTTTTAATCCAAATGGCATCCTATTGAACTCGTAATGACCATACGGTGTTGAAAATGCTGTTTTATTTTTGTCATCTGGATGCATTGGAATTTGGTGGAAGCCTGATTTTAAATCAAGGATTGAGAAGTATTTGGTACTACCCAATTTGTCTAATATATCACTGATGTTAGGAAAAGGATAGGCATCATCAATAGTTTTTTAGCTGATGACGACAGGATAAATAATTCTCACTAGAGTACTTCTATCGTGAGATACTTTATTACTACTTTCGGTTACCGCGTATATACAGTGACAAACTTCCAACAGGAACGGTCAAGAGCGAATCTGTTGCTTCCGCATTTCCGCCGGGTAAATAGTCTTTTTTCTGACAAGGACAGCTAGCACGCCTAAAAGCGCGCGAAAACCTTGGAAGAAGGTGGGAAGTCGCAGAAAAATTTCGAATCCTTGGTATAAAATTACCCGGGAAAAACCCAGACCTTTTTACCGGTCTCCGGTCCTACATACCGCCGATGACCTGAATCATAAAAACTAAATGCGTACCTTCACATGTAGCGGTGAAGCCGCTACAGTTTTTTCATTTAGTCGTCTAACGTCAATGACTAGTCTCCATTTCTCCTTACCTTGTGAATCTTCTTTCTTTGGAACGATCCATAAAGGAAAATTATAGGGCGATGTTGACTGCTCAATAATTCCTTTTTGTAAAAGATCGTCAATTTGCCTATTAATTTCTTCTTTGTGATATTGCGGATATCGATACTGTTTAACATTTATTGGTACATTATTGGTAATAATGATTCGATGATATACCTTATTAGTGGTTTCTAAATTTTCTCCTGGCAAATTGAATCTTTACGCATATTTCTTAATTAATTTCTCGACATTAGATTTTTCTTCAGAATTTAAATGATCCAAACGTAATAGTTCAAACAATTTTTGTACCCTTGGCGTATCTTGAGAATGTAAATCTTCAATAAGTGATTCTTCGAAAGGTTGCAGTCTCTCTAAACTCTGCCACTGCTAAAATTGTTGCGCTAATCGCATCGTCGAAATATATATAATCATGGCTTCGTAGTCTACTATAATATATTTCAGGTCTTAATCCTGTTAAGAATGTCCTAATCGCCGACCGCTTTTAAACTATTTGCTACTTTACTATCTGCTAAATAAATTGTTTCATTTACAATAGGTCTATATTGGAAAAGCAGTCTTTGTACTTACATATGTGGTGTGTTGCACCACTATTATTCATGAATCATCTACCTGAATATTATTTAACTCTGCTAACATCGCTTCGCCAGATTTATTTCTATATTCGCTCTGATTCCATCTTGTCCTGGTGTTTTGTATCCTTGACCGACAGTTACTAGTTATTTGTCCTGGTTTACCACATTTGTAACATTTCTTCACTGTCCTTTTATACTGCCTTGGTTGCTTTGCATCTTCTTTGACTTGGTGAAATGCTTCCTTCCTTTCTTCTTTTATTGTATTTGTATCTTTTGCCATTCTTCTTTTATATTTGTCCAACAGCGTACTTTTCACTTCTGAAGACTTAAATTTAGTATCGTCCAAGTTTGTTAGGGCCATTATAATCCCATCATAGCTATCTGGTAACCCACATAATATTGTATGTTAAGAAATAATTCTAGAGAAGGCAAGAAGACAAGATTCTATTCCTTTACAGGTTCTGGGGTAAGTGCCGAGAGGTTCAACTCAGTCCTCTTACCAAAGGCATCTTCGCCTTCCCCACTCCGTGGCCAGATCCTTCAGGAACAATATTCCTATTCGTTTAGGCAATGCAATAACAAACTGCCTGCCTTTTCCACAGTCATACAAACTGACAAACAAGCAGTCCCGCGACATCCGACAGCCATATGACTCCAAGTCAATAGCCATCGTCTGTCGCCTCACTTGGACACTCATAAACAACCTTTCGCTTAGACCTCACGCAGTCTATCCCTATCATAAATCGTTCGAAGGCGAAATAGCATCGGCTAATTGCCCTCGACGACCCTCCAAAATACGTTGACGCTAACACGGCCAACCTGATCTGCTTCACGCTCTCGGGAAGCATCCCTTCAACAACTCACTCACACAGTACAACAATAACAGTCTGAATTGTCAAATCTTTCAAAGCAGCGTTTCCAAGTTGCATAGCCCTCGGCTCCGCACCTCTCTCGTGCCCTGCCATCGCTATCGCCAAACGCTTCTACCACAAGTGTTTTCCAGCGTCGTAACCTCCACAGCTCCGCACTCTACCAGTACCCTGCTGCAGTTACCGCCACACTTTTACTATTGTAGGCCCACGAGATCGTAACGTCCTCTATTCCGCGCAATTTGTGTACCTTTCAAATGCCGTCCTTCGACTACCTTGATAAGGCAATGACCACATGTCATTCCTCACAAAGCTTAATTTCGAACACCTAGCATTACTCTATTACGTACACAACATTGTCGCCTTTCATACGTTAGACTCGAACCTTCCTACACTCACATCAAACTCTTGACAAAACCAGTCAACTTCCACCTAAACCTGGCACTTTGCTAGTGCCTAATTAGATTCATCAAAGCTCACTTTAAATTACAACAACCAACTAATCTCTCAAGTAAACATTCACTCAATACCTAGCCTTCTCACCTTTCTCTAATTTAAATTTTGGGTCAATACTCAAATAAATAAAAAAAAAAAAATGCATAATTAACAAAAATCTGTTTTTTTTTAATATAACCACTATACCAAAGTTTCCAAAAACTAACAAATATTAATTAATGCAAGAAAATAATACAAAAGCAAACTAAAGATTACATAAACTAATACAAAAAAAATAGAAGATAATTAACAATTAACCTAACACCGATTTAACATTTTAGCTGACTACCGCTAACACGGTTCATCATCAGAATACAAAACATCGTCGCCCGACCATTCACCTTTCCACAACCGCAACCGATCTTTCGGCGCTACCTGCGATTTACCGCTTCTCCCAACAATTTCAAATCTATCGTTTTCCAAAACCCGAACAATTTTAAATGGTCCGACATATTTTTCCTCCAATTTAGCCCTGCGAGTATCCGCTGGACGCACAAACACTGTATCACTCTCTTTATATACAATATTGTCTCTACGTTGCTTATTGAAGCGCCTGTTTTGTGCTTCAGCATTTTTAATCAGCCGTTCTGCCGCAAGAGCCCTATCCGCGACGACGTCGATCTGCTCGCCCGTGTCCGGTATTTCCCTCTCTGCGACCGCCGCACTACCTGCGCTACGCTCGATCCCAAACAATAGCCGCGTAGGTGAAAACCCTGTTGAGCTCTGTACAGTCGTGTTTAAGGACAATTGTATTTTTGGTAATTTGTTCGGCCATTCTGCTGTATTTGCTGCTTCGACCGTAAGCAGGTTCGTAACCGTAGCAACATATCGTTCCGCCTGTCCGTTCGCTCGCGGTGCCCCAGTAGCAATCAAATGTAACTCAACCCCATGTCTCCGAAAGAGTTGCTCCAACGGCTTATATGTAAAATTCGTCGCGCGATCGAGGACCACCCGTCGCGGAGTTCCAAAAAGGGTAAGCCTATCCCGGAAAACCTGTAATGTCTCCGGGCCACTCAAGGACTTTAGCGGAACTAATTGTACGTACTTTGTAAAAGCATCCACAATCAACAGGATGTGCTTGTAACCATCCCGTGATTCAAGAAATGGACCCACACAATCACCGTGAATGGTGTCAAATGGAATCGGCGATTTGGGTATCGAATGCAACAACCCCTGCTTCGGCCCACTATGTTTCTTAGCAACAATACACGTTATGCAATGGTCTAAATATTTTTTTACAAAACTTCGGGCACGCGGGAACCAATATCTCTGTGCAATACGATCATATGTTTTCTCAAACCCCACATGACAGTTCTCGTCATGATACATTCGCAACAAACCAATCCGACTGCCCTTTGGTACGTAGCTTCGATATATTGTACGCCCATTATCTTTTAAAATTTTCCTACACAAAATATTATGACGAATATCATAATCACTGCTAATGGATTCCTTATTACGGACCCGACTAATAATATTTTGCGTCTCCTCATCTTTGCTCTGCGCCACCTCCAGCCACGAGCCCTCACAAATTACAAGTACCTGACGGTCCACCGGCGGATTCCTACTCAAAAAATCCACGTGTTCGATACACTTCCCCTTCCGATATTCTAGATCAAATGTGAAGTCTTGCAAATAAACCCACCAACGTGCAATACGAGGCAAAAGATCTTTTTTTGTGCTCGTAGCCTTGATCGCATTGCAGTCGGTAACAATTTTGAATTTAATTCCCAGCAAATAAACGCGGAAATATTTAAGGGCGTTTACAATAGCCAAAGTTTCCAATTCATAAGAATGATACCGTGATTCTTCTGGGGTTGTCCGTCTACTAAAATAGGCAACTACGCGTAAATCACCGCTCACTCGTTGAAACAATATGGCACCGTAACCAATTGAACTCGCATCCGTATGAAGTTCGGTCTCACGCGCAGGATCAAAAACAATTAGTAGAGGCTGTGAACTAAGGTTGCACAATATATATTGTCGAGCGTTCTCTTGCTCCTGACCCCACTGCCATGGTTGGTCTTTTCTTAATAATTTCGTTATGGACGAGGCACGCGTAGCAAATTCCGGCACAAACTTGCGAAAATAGCTCGCCAGGCCCATAAATTGACGTACCTGCCGTACATTCGTGGGGACAGGTGCCTCAAGCAACGCCTTAAGTTTCCCTTTTCCGGGCCGAATACCGTCGGCAGAAACTTCCCGACCCAAATACTCAACCGTCGTCTCAAAAAATTTGCACTTTCCCAAATTCAGTGTGAAACCCGCTTCCGACAGAGCATTCAATACTAACTCTAACTTTCCCAACCCCTCCACAATTGTCTCCGAGGGAATGAGAATATCGTCCATGTACACAAGGGCAACCGAATTTCTTAACGTTCCTAACGCCTTGTTTATCGCTCTTTGAAACACGGCCGGTGCATTCGATAACCCAAATGGCATTCTAAGATACTCATAGTGACCATCCGGGGTCACAAACGCGGTCTTTTCTATTGAATCGGTAGCTATCGGAATTTGATGAAACCCCGATTCCATGTCCAAAGTAATAAAATATTTTCCTTTACCCAACCGGTCGAGCTGATCCTCAATTAACGGTAAAGGGTAACGATCCCTAACTGTTATTCTGTTTAGAGCACGGTAGTCTACGCACATACGATCGCTTCCGTTCTTTTTCTTAACCAAAATAATTGGACTCGCGTACGAAGACGTGCTTTCACGTATAATGTTTTTACGCAACAGGTCAGAAACAATGGCACATACCTTTTCTCGCTCCACGAGGGACAGGCGGTACGGGTGGTAACTTATTACCTGATCAGTCTTGGTATTAATTTTCATCTCCCCGGTCGTCACGCATCGAGTACGATCCGTCGGAGCTATCATATGCCTATATTTGCCCAACAGCGAATCCAAAGCGTTTCGCTCGTCAGATCCTGCACTGCCAATGACGTAACACCGTGCTGCGGTCTTCTTCCCCGGCAAAGATTCCTTAACCCGCTGCAGGCTCGTTCCCTCTGGGCCGGTCACCATCCTCAGATTTCCTGCTTCCAGCACGTTCTTCCCCACGATTGCATCGTAAGCCAGGTCGCTGTCCGTCACCACCAGGAAATCTAACTCCACCGACGCGTCTTCCGCCTGCAAGACAACTGTGGTGCGTCCCAGCGTTGTGACACTTGCGTTTCCCAGACCTCGCACCACGGTAGTATTCGGCACGATTTTACAATTTGCCTTCCGTGCTACACTTTCCTTAATCAAAGAACAGTCTGCACCCGTGTCCAGCAAGGATGGCACCAACACTCCCTGTATCAAAACAGGTGTCGCATTACAGTCCGTCAGGCTGCAGACATTTACCTCCGCCTTCTTGCGTCCGGGCTGAGACTGGCTCCGCTGCTTTGCCCAACAATTGGATTCCTCGTGCCCCCTTTTTGAGCAAAAAGCGCACGTTAACCGTTTTCCCGCATTTTCTTTATGTTCCGGCTTCCGCTTCTTTGGGCAATTAACCTGGACATGTCCAACCTCGTCACAGGTGTAACAGCGTTTTTTGGCCTGACGATGCTTGTTCGGAAGTTCCTTCCGTCGATCCTCAGGTACCTCCTTTTCAGTGGTGGACTTCACATACTGCGTCAATCCTACTATTAACTCAGCCGTTGTTTTATACTGTCCATTCAACAACGACTGCCGAATGTTCTGATCTACCACGGCCCCTATAATAAGTTCGATCAGTTCATCGGTTTGGAACGCTACTCTGGTTTGTTCTAAATAAAACAACTTTGTTCGCGCGTATTCGGCGTATGTCTTCGCCGAATCACTACTGTATGCCAACGCACGGGATAGTCTTTCATGCAAGTTTTTTCTTGTCACAAACACCGAACATAAGTCCTCACAAAATTTCTCCCAGGTACGGGGTTGACCCTTCCAATCGTGATACCACGTTTTAGCAGCCCCCCGCAAGGCATGCGTGGCCAAGTTCAAACGCACCTGAGTCGAACAAGATTTTGTTATTTCGTCCACCACCTTACACCAACTGCTTGCGTCCTCACCAATGTCACTGCCACTGAATTCGGGGATAACACCTGTCAGTGTAGAGTTGGTCGGATTAATTGAGGTTGCGGAACACGACGCGACACTCTCACCAATTTTTAACAACACCTGACGAACGAGCTCGTCGAGTGAAGACAATGGTGCACCCGTTTCCATTGCAAAAATATAATAAATGTTTTCAATTTGACAAATAAATGTTACACAATAACTGTGACACACGAACAACCACACTGAACTGTATCAGGACGGAGTCACTAATCCCACTTCTGATGTTAAGAAATAATTCTAGAGAAGGCAAGAAGACAAGATTCTATTCCTTTACAGGTTCTGGGGTAAGTGCCGAGAGGTTCAACTCAGTCCTCTTACCAAAGGCATCTTCGCCTTCCCCACTCCGTGGCCAGATCCTTCAGGAACAATATTCCTATTCGTTTAGGCAATGCAATAACAAACTGCCTGCCTTTTCCACAGTCATACAAACTGACAAACAAGCAGTCCCGCGACATCCGACAGCCATATGACTCCAAGTCAATAGCCATCGTCTGTCGCCTCACTTGGACACTCATAAACAACCTTTCGCTTAGACCTCACGCAGTCTATCCCTATCATAAATCGTTCGAAGGCGAAATAGCATCGGCTAATTGCCCTCGACGACCCTCCAAAATACGTTGACGCTAACATGTATATACCAATTCGTCATCTCTTATTTCGTAACCGGCTTCCGTTAGATTATCGCTACATTTCTTTATTCTAGTCAGATACGATGTCATTGTCTCGTCTTGTTTGAGCCGTATGGAAACCATCTGCTCCTTCAACTGCAATATTCTCGGTCTCGAATGCGGTTCGAACGCCTTTTTACAATCTACTATGTGTATTTGGTGTTCTGGTTCTATACTTAATGCGATCATTGCTAATGCCTTTTTTACTTTTCGATTAAAATTTTCTTTTGCTTCGCCATCATTCGGCAGCTCAACGGCTTCGCCCGATACGTACATCCATAATTCGCGTAAAATCAAGCTCATTTTCATATTGTATTTCCACGTCCCATAGTTATGCCCATTTAATTTGTCGATTCGATCGCCTGATTGTACCGCAGATGCCATTTTATCTCGTAAATTGTACTTACGTTATTATATCTTCTTCTTCTTCTTACTATTTTCTTCCGGGCACGTGGTCGCACTTACATAACCTTATTTTTTTTCGGCAACTGACTTCACTTCATTAATATGTATATTTTTATTTATGTATGTACACACTTGCGTAATACCTGGGCCCACAATCTTGTTAGAAATGTAACGGCTACTGGTGGGCAATATTTTATGGGGTGGTAACTGGGGTGATTCTGAATAACTTTTTCCTTTACCAAAATGTTGGTTAAAGCTTAGTTTTTGAATTATTAAGGAAAAACACTAACCAATCAGAACGCGAGAATAGGTTAAATCAAATAACGAATAAAACAATTGTTAGAATATGATTTTATATTTCGTACTTTTACATATAGAAGTTTGAACGCTGGGTACACTCTCCTCGCCTTCTTATAGTCCTCACGCACACTCCTTCCACTTCCCTTTCGCACGTCACTCATCCAATCATACATACCTTACCCATTTGCCCGTTGTCATTCGCTCTCATCTACTCGCGCGCAATTATTCTCGCATTCAAACATCTTTCACGCTACAATTCGGCCATCCTACACTTCGACGTCCTCGTCGACGGTTTTGCTTTTGTTTAACAACGCGTTGATACTTGAACGCGTTTGTGCTCGGTTTACATAATCCCCTGCTCTCGCTATAAATTTTAGCCGGTCTGCCGCTATGACTCCTTGATAGGTTCTGGCTCTTTGTTTCTCGCCCTCGATATCTCTTACAATATAGCGATCGTTTCCGAGCTTTTTTTTAATTTCGTATGGACCTCGATATTTAGGTAACAATTTGCGACTTTCGCCTGATGCCGGTGCTTCGCTCCTTACAAGGACTAAATCATTTACTTGATATTCTCTCGCTTTGACTCGCTTCTTATTGAATTGCTCGCTAAGTACGTTTTCGTTTTTCTTTAATAGCTCGGTCACATTTTCGCTCGCCTCTGTCGCTCCAAATTGCGCGTTAATCTCTCGGATCTCGCGGGTGAGCTCGCTTTCATGCCATCCCGGGGCCTTATGATTAAAGACAATTTCGTACGGTGTTTTTCGCGTAACTTTGTGTTTGCTGCTGTTAATACCCCATTGCACATCATACAATTTCTGATCCCAGTCTTCGCCATTAATCTCATGCGTTATCGCGGTTAAACAATTCGATATAACACTATTTATGCGCTCAACTTGTCCGTTTGCGCGGGGTACGCCCGTAGCTATTTTAATGTGTTGGATACCGTGATCCTGACAGAATTGTTCAAACTCACGCGCGGTAAACGCTGTGCCCCGATCGCTAATAATACGATTCGGCCTACCGTAGTGTGACATAAAATCTCGGATAAACGCTAAAGTCGAACTCGTTCCTACGTCTTCTGTTGCTCTCAGAACTACGTACTTGCTGTACCCGCATATAATCGCAATCACGTACTTATTATTACATTCCGTCGTCGGTAACGGTCCTAAATGGTCGATATGGATCGTCTGAAATGGGGCGCTGCCCTTATCTAACGGGTGGAGGAATCCTGGCTTTTTCCCCGTGGGAACCTTGGAATACAGACACGTTATGCAACGGTTTACATAGCTAGTAACAAAATCGCGCATTTTCGGAAAATAATATTCCTCCTTTAGCTTCCCTAACGTTTTATCTATGCCCAGATGCGCTACTGAACGGTGTGCTTCGGATACTATATCGTAACGTAACGCGTGTGGTACATACAATCGCCATCGTCCCTTCGATACTTTGTAGACTCGCGCATTATACATGGTAAATTTTTGGTGAACATTCTGATCCCCGGCCTCAAGTTGGTCTCGAACACGCAAAATATTAGCATCTGCTCGTTGCATCGCCGCTACCCAATCGGTATTAACCTGAACTCCTAAAATGGGTAACCATTCGACTTCAGTATTCTCTGACTCTCCTATTGGATTCCTACTGAGTGCATCCGCTACGCTGTTCCGTTCACCTTTCTGGTATTCGATGCTATAATCGAACTCCGATAATCTAATGAACCACCGCCCGATGCGCGGATTTAGATCCCTCTTGTTCTCTAACATTTTTAAACTATTACAGTCGGTTTTAATAACAAAATGAACTCCAATCAAATAAACTCTAAATTTCTCAAGCGCGCATACTATTGCTAATGCCTCCAACTCGTACGAGTGATATTTAGCTTCTTCAGGCGTTGTCCGTCGACTATAAAAACTCACGGGATGCCACTTCCCGTCTGGCTGTTTTTGCAACAATGCGGCGCCTAAACCTAGCGTACAGGCATCCGTGTGGACTTCGGTTTCGGCATTGAAATCATATATAGCTAAAAGTGGTTTCGACGTTAATGCTACTTTAATCAGATCAAAAGCCTTGTCCTGCTCACTACCCCAAGAAAACTTTGCGTTCTTACGTAACAGGTCAGTCAGTGGACTGGCGATAACTGCAAAATTTCGAATAAACCGCCGAAAATAGCTAGCCAGCCCTAGAAAACTACGTACGTCTCGAGCATTTTTCGGGGTTGAGAACTCGCGCACACTTTCCAATTTTCGCTGACTCGGTTGAATGCCTAGCATCGAAACATCAAAACCTAAGTATTCTATCTTTAATTTGAAGAAGTGACACTTTTTTAGATTTATAGTCAATCCCGCGTCCCTAAAAACTTCAAAAATTTGTGTTAAGCGATTTAAGCCTTCCTCTACTGTCATGCTCGGTATGATCACGTCATCCATGTACGCCATAGCTATGTCATAACGCAGAGACCCTAAAATAGTGTTTATCATTCTCTGGAATACTGCGGGCGCATTACATAAGCCAAAAGGCATTCTTTTAAACTGATAGTGCCCGTCAGGCGTCACAAAAGCTGTTTTCTCTCGCGAACTTGACTCGACCGGTACTTGATAATAGCCGCTAAAGAGATCTATGCTCGTATAATACTTTTGTCCGCGCAGTCTATCTAACTGGTCGTCTACGCGTGGCAGTGGATACTTATCCTTGATAGTCGCTTTATTAATCGCACGGTAATCGACACACATCCTCATCTCGCCGTTTTTCTTTCGAACTAAAAGAACCGGACTAGCAAAGGGAGAATTACTAGTTTCTATGACATCCGCTGTCTGTAACTCATTAATCATATCTTGTAATTGCCGTCTTTCATGATACGATACGCGATATGGCCTATAAACTACGGGTTTATCTGTCGCAAGCTCTATTCTCATTGCCGCCTTATTTGTTTTACCTAGCTGTCTTAATGTCGTAGCAACGAGGTCGCGGTTTTCGTTGAGGACGCGCAGCAATTCGTCCGCTTCGTCTCCGTCTAAGTCCGTGTCGACCTGGCTCTTGGCGATCGGCTCGTCGTTCACCTCTCGTTCGACAACTCGCTCCTCGCAGACTTCCCCACGGCTGATGACGTCGCCTGGCTGGATCGTTATTTGTTGACCGCTTACATTCAGGACAGGTAGAATAGACTGACCTTCCTCGTCGGTGGCAACGATGCATCTAGGTATCACAGGGCCTGCCTCCCGTAGGCCGCCCTCGATGCATAGCTCCTCGTTTGGCACGTTTCCCGCTACAACGATATGACCTAGATAATTATTTGGAATTACGTATTGTTTGTCAGCGCGGAATGTAGTCTTTTCATTGCACTGTATTACGTCATCCGGTAGTGTGTCGCTAGTGGTCATCACCCTCAACTCGCCACTGCGACTTATGACAACGACCTCGGGGTGCTCGGTGTAGGGGTGGCCTACCAGTAGTGGCACGGCTTGGCTTCCTTTCGGTACCACGTGTACGTCAGTTCGTACCGCAACACCATCGATGCTGATGACCGCCGTTAGCACGCCTATCGGTTGCACTCTACCTTCGCCATACCCTACAAAACTGTTTAACGAAGTCTCATGATAAGTCAAACCAAGCTCATGAGCTACGTCTTGTCGCAACGTCACCACGCTGCTCCCCAAATCAACATAACACTTGACCGGGTGGTCGTTCAGCAAAGCGTTCTTGAAATATTTTTGATGAGTGTCACTGGTAATATGTAGAACTCTAGCAGTCTCGCCTCGTGTTGTCGTCGATGTTGACACTTTTTGTTGATCTCTCGGTATACCGTCCGGGCATGCTCGCGATATGTGTCCGTTTTGGCCGCACTTGAAACACGTTGGCAATGGTCTCGTTTTTGTACAGGTACGCGCTGTATGTCCCATCTGTTTACAAGCATAGCAAGTTAACTGCGTGTTAGGTGTGGTTAAACTGTTTACGTGACGTCTGTCCGTGAACAATGGAGTCTCCTTGAAATTCAAATTTGACTGCCGCAAATCAGCTAGAAGCTCGCTCGGCCGTTTATAACGACTCAACGGGCCTAAAAAATCTCGATACCGGGGGTTATTTAGACCGTCCACAATCCATTCAATCGCCTCGCGATCTCCCATTCCCGCTCTATTACACCTGGTTAACTTCTCGTAATAATATTCTACTATGTCTTGGTTAGGACGTCGCTTATAATTTTGTACTCGTAATTTTTCGCTTACCATGCTCTCGTCCGATGGGAAGTTTTCAATTAGCAGGTTCTTCCACTGTAGCCATGAACGTGTGGCACGTGGTAAGCTGTCCCGCCATTTTCTCGCAACTCCAGCTAGCTTCGATAGCGCGTAATGTCTAATTGCAATTTCGTCCCAATTGTAGAGATCGCCGTATTCCTCGATTTTCTCGATCCATTCTTCTATTGTAATATCGTTGGTAACAGGGTCGAACGCTGGCAGCACGCTCGTCACATCACGGAAATGTCGTTCCTCGCTTTCTCGTCCTTCGTCGGCCATCATTACGGAAATATTTGAGTACTTCGCCCGTTGGCCTCGCACTATTTCCACAAATTCACACTATACGGTATTCCGCGCTTCCGCCCGTATATACTCCGACCGAAAAAGCTCAACACACCGAACGATTTTCACCTTTCAACGATTTTCTACACGAATAGTTTCACGTGGCGATCCCACTTCTGATTATTGTTAGAATATGATTTTATATTTCGTACTTTTACATATAGAAGTTTGAACGCTGGGTACACTCTCCTCGCCTTCTTATAGTCCTCACGCACACTCCTTCCACTTCCCTTTCGCACGTCACTCATCCAATCATACATACCTTACCCATTTGCCCGTTGTCATTCGCTCTCATCTACTCGCGCGCAATTATTCTCGCATTCAAACATCTTTCACGCTACACAATTAAAAATAAGATCCGGTTATGCATTATTTACAGATAGGGGATAAACTAATTATTTGTTACCAAGTTTGTAATGTATTTGTAACCAAGTAAATCGAATTTGTTTGATATTTGTATTCGTTATTCGAAAGGAATAGGGAATAAAATATCGAAAATTATTCTTGTCTCTCGTTATAAAAATACAAAACAACAAATTCGCACATTTTGAAGGACAAATAACTTTTCTATTCATCAGAAAAGATTTTAAATCTAATTAACTAACAAGTGTATAAATATCTGCCTACTTTAAATTTACAAAACATGTAGAAATAATTTAAATCAGACTCACCTATTGTTTAAAACTAATCCTGCTTCGGTGAAAATGTGTTGTCGTGTGTAAGAAAATTCGAAAGCTTGCATTTCGTATATTAGAAAGTTGAACGTAGACCATCAATGTTTTGTCAATGGCCCTTGAGGAGGACCGTTAAAGCTATAAACAGTTCGCAGGCTAGACTGACGAAGGGGGTCCTAAGGCTAGAAGTGTCCTTTTCGGGGCATTCTTGTTGTAGACGTCTTGGCGTGAGCAAGGCAATTACATTTTTAGAAGAATATATTGTTACACTTTTCTTTATATATATATATATATAGTTTATTAAGAATAGTACAATGGTAATTATAATTAATCAGGTATAGATGTACGGATAACACGCGTCTCGACTTGTCGGTGGCTGCGTCACGACTGTTCGCGGAAGGCTCCCGCCGGGCCTCTCGGTTTCCGAATTTGCGCGACAGGCGCGCGCGAATTTCAATTGTAACAATATATTAACGTATTTTACGCCCACAATAGCTTTTCATTATTTAATTATACCTACGCTACCACTCGGTCGATTTTCCTTACACGTGACTGGGTCATTTTACCGGAACTGACCTTCCGTAAAAAAAAAATATACTTCTTTTCGATGTTGAATACTGGACGCTGTGTCATGAACTGCCGATCGCAACATGATGAACATCCTCGACTGAAAAAAAACACGTGCGAGTTTCTACGCCGCGACGCAACAGTTGCTTGAAAAACAATGTTTGACACTGGTAAGAGAGGGAAAGACGGATTGAGGGGGTCACGCCGATCATGATACTGATCGCCAGTATAGGACAAAACGTGCGAAGCGCAACGTTAATGAGAAAAAAAATAATCTCTGAAGTTATTTTTGGATAATCGTTTAGACGTTCTCGCTTGTTTATCCACCGTTATTACATTAGGAAGTTATTTAACAGTGACAACAAAATATTGGAGTGAAAAATGGTAATGGAAAGTGTCAGCGAAGTAAAGTTCACTGACCTAGCTGTTACAACAGATGTTGTGCATTTTGCATCTTTCTTTGCGGAAGGTCGTTGTTCAGAATCACCCCAGCTACTACCCCTTAAAATATTGCCCACCAGTAGCCGAACACCCTGTATATAAGGTATTTTATCTTTTGAAGGAATTGACGAGAAAATAAACTCTTGTGTTGCTCTAAAAATACAGTTTTATTTTGATGAGAATAAATACAATTTCTAATTACAATCATTTCTTACCTAAAAATACAGAAACGACAATCAAAGTTTATTTTTCAATTTGTCACTTCCTTTTTACTATTTTCTCTTCTTTTATAACTGTTAGAACTATGGGTTTCTTTATTATAGCGAAGCGTGGTCGACACGTTTTCTACTGCGCTCAAGACCGGAACACGGAAAAGGACGATCGGCGGAAACAAAACATACCCGATCTCGATGCGCGCGCGAATTGCTCAAATACATCTCCAACAGTTAGCGTAAAGGCGCGGCAATCCGTGACGATTTTGAAAGGTATTCCGAGCAAATAAACTCTGAATTTCCGGAGGGCCGTAACTATCGCTAATACTTCTAGCTCGTCGCTCGGGTACCGTTGTTCCGCCGCCGTCGTCATACCGCTCGCGAAATACACTGGGTGGAACGCACCGTCCTCGCTATCGCGTTGCAACAATTTCGCTCCGTAACCGTGGATAGACGGACAACTGCGTTTCTCGCGCGGGTCGATAGAGTTGTAATACCGGTTCCTTAAGCAGAGCCTCCCTGAGCTGCCGGAATGCGTTCAGCTCATCCAATTCGAATCGGAAGCTTTCGTTCGCCTTTAATAATCGCGTGAGTGGACGCGCTATCGTGGAATAATGCCGGATAAATTTCCGAAAGTATCCGGATAGCCCAAGGAAACTTTGCACTTGTTTCACGGTCGTTGGGGTCGGAAAACGAGCCACCGCTTTCGTCTTATTCTCCGAGGGACGGACTGTACCCCCTTCCACTATGTGTCCGAGGTACTCCACGCGGGTCTTGAGAAATTCGCATTTTGCCCAATTTATCGCCAATCCGAATTCAGTCGCCCGTTTAATCTTTCGCGGGAACAATCAGGTCGTCGATGTTGTCACGTAACTCCGGTGACGGAAATAAAAACTTAGGTTCTGGGGACGTAACAACAGATATCTTTATTATATTGATTACAACTTTTAAGTGCGAGAGGTAAATTCAGACTGTCCGCGGTGTTTGATTTAACCGTGTTTATCACTTTAGGACTTCCTTTGTCTGGGCTAGAAGTCACGTAGGTTGATCGGTGCATAGAATGACAGTTCCTTATCGGGATGATACCTAGAAATTTTAGCAGCGGTGTTCGATTTAGCAGTATTTATCTATTGAGAACTTCCGTTGTCCGGGCTGGAAGTCACGTAGGTTAATCGGTGCTGTGTTCAAAGAGATTTTTTTTTTATGTCACATTCCCCCTTTCTTAGATTGAACTTAGTCCTCTAAGTTCGTTTCAGGATTTTGTGGAATCGCACGGTCCTTGATTTGATGTTGACAATTCCTTCTTCTTCTTCATTGTAGATGTTTGCCGGGGTATATACTTGTATATTCGGTGGGAGCGCATTAGGTATTAGTTGATTTACATTATGTGTTATACTAGTTTCGTTTTTGTTACAAAATAGATTTATACAAAGTGTAGTTGGGAGGCATTTTTTAATACATTCAAATATTCCCAATTTATTCAATACATATATTCCTATAACCGCTAATGCTATGTATCCTAAAATCTGAAGGGTAGTGAGTCCCCAATATTTTATATTTTTAATCCTATGCTCAAAATTAAGGCTTCCTATTTTACTGTTGATTTTATTTATAGTAGTTCGGTATCCTTGTAATGTGTTCAGTATTTTAGGAGCTCGTTCTATTTTGTTAATCAAATGAATATAACTATCGTTTGTTTTCAATTCTAATATTAGGTTGGTACATATGAAATGTCGGTTTTTCGTTACATGTGAACGATTGTCTCCCTGTTTTCGTTGTGCTTGTATTTTTGGCAGAACCTCGTTTATAGTCGTACTGTCCATTGAAAGCGTCACATTTCAACGAAAAAAATTTTCTCAAAAGTGTTCCCGTTTGTTATACAATATATTTTGAATTTTATACCGTCATGAATTCAAACGATATTCGTGTAATTTTTGTATACGAGTATAAACTTGGTCAAATGCTGCAGAAGCTTCACGTAATATAAACCAGGCGTTTGGAGAGAATACTGTTAAGGATCGAAAAGTGAAGCGTTGGTTTGAAAAATTTCTGTCTGGTGATTTTTCTTTACAAAATAAACCGCGCGGTAGATCCAACTGATTTTCATTTTTTTTTAAATTTAGAACAGTCTTTACGGGGCAAACAATATGAAAATGAAGACCATCTAAAAAATTCTATATCAGAGTTTATCGAATATAGCATTTATGCATCAAAATCTCGTTGGGAAAAGTGTATTGAAGCTATAGGAAATAAGCAGTGAAATGAATAATAAACGGAATTATATTTTAAAAATGAAACTTTAATTTAACACGTGAAACACGGAAATGTACGTCTTTACAGTTCAACGATAACCTTAAGAATAAGGAAAGTCGTTGAAGAAAAATTCGCTACGACTCTATAGACCCTATGGGTCCTATAGTTAAAATAAACATCTAAGGAGCACAGCTGCATCCTCTTGACTCGAACCTTCAACGTTGGAGAAAGTTTATGATCCGATAATTTTTGAAGACGGAAACACTTAGTTTCTGTTAAATAAATCTAACACGCGTCCTCAAAAATTAATCGGATATGCTATATTAAAAATATACCTTTCTGTGCTTCATCTGGGGTAAGATACACATGGTCCAACATTTGTTGCATAGGATTAGGAAAAATCCAGAAAAACCTAATCAGACCATTATACTATAAAATTTATAAACTTATTAAAAAATAATATAATACTAATATTTTAATGTACGCCCATTCCAGTTCTGAATTCCTGGAATTTGATTGCCGGTAATGGTTTCGTCAAAACATCAGCCAACTGATTACCTGTAGGAATATATTTCAGTTTTATTACATTTTTCTCAATCTGTTCCCTTAAGAAATGATACAGATTTATTAAGTCCATGACTTAATTCGGTATTTTTATTTACATCTGATTTATTACTATCAGATTTATGAGACACTACTGATTTTGACTGCATGTCAGATGAATCAGTTTCAGGCTGTACCACTACATGCCTAGATATCAAATCAATTTTGTTACGGGAGTTTTCAGAATTAACCCCTTCAGACTGTACTATAACAGGTCTAGATAACAAAAAATTTGTCTCATCAACAATTACGTCTCTAATTACAACAAACTTACCACTTTCCACATCCCACACTTTATAACCATTCGGTTCATATCCAACAAGAATACCTTTCGAAGATTTCTCTTCAAATTTCGATTGTCTAGTTTTATTATGGACATAAACTGTCGAACCGAAATTTTTTAGATATTTCAATTGAGGCTTTTTATTATGCCACAATTCATATGGTGTTTTTGGCTGCTTTATAGCCTTAGTTGGGGTTAAATTTATTAGGAACGTAACAGTAAGGACAGCTTCACCCCAAAAAACCTTTTCTAAATTAGCCCCGGCTACCATAGCACGAGCCTTCTCAGTTATTGTCCTTACCATTCGTTCTGACACACCATTTAACTGTGGAGTACGTGGAACCGTTAAGTGGTAACTAGTACCTTTTTCAACACAATATTCCTTCATCTCGTTTGACAAATACTCTCTTCCATTATCGCAATACAAATTTACAATCTTTAAATTAAAATGAGCTTCACTCTTTGCAACATAATCTCGAAACATTAAAAATACATTGGATTTATGTATAATAAGATATGTAACACAATAATGAGTGATTTCGTCAACAAAAAGAACAAAATAATTTTTATTATCTATTGTCGAAGGAGTGATAGGACCGCAAACGTCTGAATGTATATTAAATAATGGTCTTTCTACATAACTTTTGACTTTTGCCCTTCTGAATGGTAATCGAGTTTGTTTGCCATTTATACAAGCTTCACACAATTTATTATTTACATTTACTTTTTCTATTTATTTTATATCTTTAAACATTTCTTTATTCTTTAATTCTAGAAATTTATGTTTTCCAATATGGCCTAATCGTTCATGCCATAAATCATAATCATCTTTATTACAAATATTTATATTAGCAACAGAATGTGTCACATTTGTTTGAACTATAAATTCAATGCTCTATAAATTATTCTGTGACTTACATGACATAATTATTTTACCACTTTTACTTATCTTTACTCCTGTGGTATCGAAAATAACAGTCATCCCAGCCTGTTGGATTTTCCGAACGGACAGCAAATTGTACGGGACATTCGGACAGTAATAAACGTCCTCAATGGATCCTTGCATACCCATGTTGGTTGTGACTTCCATCGAGCCCTTCGTGACCGCTTCAATATAGGTTCCGTTTTTCGCCACGGAAATTTTTATTGGCTTGTCCAATGCAGCGAAATTCCTCGGTAAGTCTTCTCGGTTGATTAGATGGTCAGATGCACCAGAATCGAGAAGGAAAACTATTTTATTGTCCTTTATTTCTTCATTAAAATAATTGCCGGTCATAAACGCAAAACTCGAACAACTTGCTTGTGATTCTTTGGAAGCAGGCGGTTTTATTACTTGAGTTGTTTGGGCAGTTTTATTTTGATCGTTTGTATAGTATTTTTGTGCCCTCTTATAATAAAAACAGTCTTTCTTCACATGACCTTTTCTTCCACATTGGTGACACTTGATAATTTGGGTTGAAACTAGGCTTACCAATTTTTATTTTATGTTACGTACCGGGGGAGAATTTGATTAGGTGGCGCAACGTTTTTTTTTTTCACCAGCTAAATTTCGACGTTACTGACCGTAGGTAACGATGGCTAGTCCTACTTTACTAGCGAGAGGTACGTAACCACGGGAGGACCTGAGGTATCCCGGAGCGGCTCGGGATATCGCAGGGTGAAATAACTGTCTATGTAGTTCCCGTGATATGTGGGGTTCGCCAAATCTGCGAGAGGTCAGGCAGTCGCTTACACGGCTCTACTGACGTCGCGACTTGGATGCGTGGAGGATGAGGAAGGGTAGTATACAAGAACGTGCGGAATTCGGTGTAAATAACGTTTATTCGTCGTGGTCTTTGTATATGGAGAACATGTCCTCACACCAATTGTACAGATCGATGGGCGCAGAGCCCTGACTTATTTCCGAATGGTTTCTGACGAAGGACAGCAGTATGTCCGTAGGGATTTCGCGGTGCTCTTGTACCTTTATGGCTGAATCGGTATCAATTAACTCGAGGGGAGGTGTGACGGGTCTAGAATCCTCCTCGTCACTAGAGAGGATGATAATGTCTATATCGCGATCGGGGTCGTTAATGACGGTGGATGCTTGGGAATCCGGGGTTGAACACGTTTCCCTCTGGATGGGCGGCGGTTGTAGATTCAATAAAGCTAGACGCGCCTTCTCTGCGCGTAGTTTCTGTCTGTTTGAAAAATAGGCTTGGGTTTAAGGTTAAAGGTTACTCTTCTTTTTGTTGTTTTAGGTCTTTTCATTCTATCTTCCCTGAAGTATCTTTCAATGTCAGACGCCTCCTTTTCGGCTTGTGGTATGTTGTATGGTGGATTAGCTAATAGTACTTGTCCAATTTCTGTTTTCAATCCACGAATAAGTCGGTAACGGAATCGCGTAGAATTTTGTCATTCATAGCTCTTCGTGTTATTTCATCAGTATATTCGTTAGTCACACTGTATTGTAATTTATTGAATGCACGTCGAAATCTAATAATATAACTTTGGACATTTTCATCGTATCGTTGTCTAATTTCTCTGAGCTGGTCCTGAGACCGGGATTGGTTTCGACTGGTTCTTGTCTGGAGGTGGAAGGGGCCGGTATTTCATCTTTTGGAGTGAGTATTAAGTTGTTAGTAGTGAAGGCTGAGCCCATTTCTGTCATAATGTCGTCTCCTAAAGCTATTTTTGTTACGTTTTTTTCATAAAAATTCTATCTCTTTGGCCCGTTTCCTATTCTCTTCATCGGCTATCTTTTGAGTTTCTTCTAATTTTCGTGAAAGATTATCTATTTGTCGGGTAAGTATTTCGTTTTGCTTTTGCATTGCGTCTAAAACTGTGGGTGTGGAACTATCCATTGTGTTACTTGTATTTTCGTTTTTCTTAGGCGTAGATATGATTGAGTCTAGCGAGTTTGAACTCTCGGACCTAACACTAGAGAGAGTAGGCTTTCCCACTCTATATTGTACAAATGGATCCAGATTTTCAGCTTACCGTAGTAAGTCGCTGTAGATCTGGTTTATATCCCTTAGCTGACCGTAGTCCTTGAAAGTAGATATTTGGTAGGTTCTTCATATTCGTTGATCCTTCAATCTTCAATGATGCATGTATGCCGAAATCGTAATTTCGTTTACACTGAAGCGAATGGATCCTGGCAGGATCGCTAAAATGTCACGTAACTCCGGTGACGGAAATAAAAACTTAGGTTCTGGGGACGTAACAACAGATATCTTTATTATATTGATTACAACTTTTAAGCGCGAGAAGTAAATTCAGACTGTCCGCGGTGTTTGATTTATCCGTATTTATCACTTTAGGACTTCCTTTGTCTGGGCTGGAAGTCACGTAGGTCGATCGATCGTTGCAAAGAATGACAGTTCCTTATCGGGATGATACCTAGAAATTTTAGCAGCGGTGTTCGATTTAGCAGTATTTATCTATTGAGAACTTCGGTTGTCCGGGCTGGAAGTCACGTAGGTTAATCGGTGCTGCGTTCAAAGAGATTTTTTTTTTATGTCACAATGTATACGATCACAATTTTTCACGCTACGAGATCCCTAAACGCGGCATGCACATAACGCTGAAAAACGGCGGGAGAATTGAACAGGCCAAACGGAACTTTTAAAAATTCGAATTGCCCGTCAGGTACTATGAACGACGTGTATTTTCTACTTTCGGGGTCTACTTTTACTTGGAAGAATGCATTGCGCAAATCTAATTTGCTATACACTACGGCGTCTTGCAAAAGACCTAATTGGTCCTCGATTAGTGGAAGTGGGTATCGGTCACGTACTATTTTCGCGTTCAGTCGCCGATAATTAATCAACGCATAAGCGGACGGTACCGTCTTTCTTTTTGATGAGGACGATTGGACTTGCGTACTCCGACAGAGAGGGTTGCACAATGCCATCGCGTATCCACTCTTCGATTTGCCGGTTAACCTCTTCTCTCTCGGAGGGAGCAAACCGTCTCGCCCGTTGATACACCGGTTCATCGTCTTTTAATACAATTTTCATCGTTACGCTGCTTTCGCGACTTCGGTCGGGTTTGTACTTGCGAACGGCGGTCTCAATCTGCTCTCGAAGTTCCGGGTTTCTAAGGTGGGTCAGATCGATCGTGTCATGGTCTCGTTCGCGGTCAAGGTAGACAATTTCCGCCGGTGCATTACGCGTGTTCGGCCGCGTCGTGAGCGTCATGGTTCCGTCCTTTACTATCCATTCCGCGGCGTCGATTAAATCAAAGCCCAGCAGTGCCCCGTATTCTAAGACTGCATCCTCCACTACCCGCAAGGTGACCCCGCGCCTTTCCCCATCGATTAAGACTTCGCCGTCCAATTTCCCGAGTGTTTTGTGTTCTTCCGACCCTGCGCCGCAGAGACGCATTACCTCATTCGTCAGCGGAGGTGCCCCAATATTAATATACATGTTTTTCCTAATCAACGAGACGTCGCTACCCGTATCTAACACGGCTACCGCTGCGCATCCGGTTACGCGTATATCTTTCCGATATTTACTCTCCGCAGCTACCGTGACAGCGAGGACGTTTTTCGTAGTCATTTTTTTCGTCGGACAATCGCGCAAAATGTGGCCAAACTCATTGCACAGGAAACACTTACGGCTCTTTCCTTGCACGGGACATTTCAACGTCCGGTGTCCTAGGTCGCTGCAGTTGATGTACTTCTTCGCTGCGTTTGTGGGTGGCTTGCGGTTCCGCTGCTTGTTTCTCTCGTGATTGTGATTTTCCTGAGCGCCTTCAGCAGATCGCCGCTCGTCCTAAACCGTTGAATCCTCGCCTGATCCTAGAGGATGGGGTCGGGTATCCCATCGATGTGGCAGTCGATGAACTCCTCCTCGTCGACGGACATATGGTTCGCCAGTATCGTCTTTTGGTGGAGGTAGTCAACGAAGGTTTCGTCCCGGTGCCACACTCTTTCCTCGAACTGCCGCCTTGCTGCCAGTCTACTGGTCCTCACACGGAACATGGAGCCCATTAAATCTAGTAGCTGGTCCACCAGTAATTCCATGTGTTCCGGTCGGGAATGGAACCAGTCCAGCACCTTCCCCTGGAGCTTCGAGACGACGAGGATGCGGCTGGCGTCGTCTCGCAGGCCATACGTGTCCCGTAATACGTAGATCTGCCTTCTCCATGTCTCACAGGTTGCGGTGTCTGACTTGCCTGCATTGCGCGCATTACTTCCAATTCGCGTCGCGCCAGTTCTGCCTTCCGAATGGCCATCTCCTTTTCCTTTTCTAGGAGCTCAAGACGTGGTCTCATTAACTCCACCTCTGTTGATTGAGATGCGTTGCGTGGTGCCTGCACTATTTTGATGTCGTCCTGTCCGGATGCTTCCTCTCCATCGAAGGCACCTTCTAGTTCGCCGCCATGGTCGAGCAGTCTTGCCACTAACTCGCTTTTCGTGCCGCTGATAGAGAGGGCTCTTTCTCGCAGCAGCTCCTTCAAACGAGTCGTCGTGAGGTCTTGAAGCATTTTTCCTTCCATTTCCACGAGAATGTCCGTTCCGAAAACACTGTTCTATCACGCACTCTTGGATCGCTGTCAGTATCCCGGCTGAGCCCCCAATTGTAGGTTTAGAATTTTTAAAACTAATCCTCTATTTTAGAGCGCACAAAAGAACACAAAAAAAGATACAAAGTACACGTACAAAAGATACAAGACGCGCATGAGAAACAATAAATTCGAAATCCGTAAATCGTAATCCGCATTACGCAAATGAAGAATTAGCAGAAATTCATTTGTGTTATGGTTGTGATTAACATTTGTATAAAAATTTATGTAGAACGCTTCCCTAACAACCGTTTGTCTAGCCGCAAAATATTCTGACAAAACCCACACGTTTAGGAGGATGAATACAGAAAAATCTTCATCTAGAAGAAATAGTAATGTGCCGTATTGCTGAAGAACCTACTACCAGCAGCCCTTACAAGCTATCCTTCCGCAGCCGCAGGTTTCACAATAACAGTATTGTATGGCAGATTTTTAATCATAATGAAGTGCATCTCTACCATTATCAGCAAGTGCAAACATTAGAAGATGGTGACTACGAATGAAGACACTACTTTTGTTCATGGACGGAAGAAAAAATACGAGCAGATAAATCCGTACTTTACCGCATTCTGTTTACGGATAAGACCAATTTTAATAGACACGGAATATTTAATTTCCATAATATGTAGTCATGTATGATATATGATGACGAAAACCCTCATTCGACATTAGTAATTAATACGCAGCATCAATATTTATTAAAAAGTAGTCACAAATCTCTGTCGGGGCTTTCCATCGCCTCCCGCACAGTATTCGGTGCTTCTTCTTGATGCCTTGATTCGTTATCCGCTGGTTGGTACACCTTCCTTGGCCTACCGCGATTTCCTGTCCGTAGGAACGTCGGTCGGCCCCGACCTCGATTGCTTGTTGTGGGCTTCTCTTCTCCCTCTTCATCTTCTGAGTCGCCGAACTCTCCCTCTTGCTCTTCTATTGGTTCTTCATCTTCTCTTTCGTCGGTCCCAATCAGATTCATCGATTGAGTATTTAACGGCATCTCATAACTTTTTGTTTCGTCGTTCGTTTCTTTATATTGTTCCGAATAAAGTTCTTGTTCTTCAATAAATCTGACATCTCTCCGCTTAATTACTGAGGTTGTTCCCTTTTCCCACAATCGGTA
Organism: Megachile ligniseca; assembly: GCA_945859555.1. Classification (NCBI taxonomy): domain Eukaryota; kingdom Metazoa; phylum Arthropoda; class Insecta; order Hymenoptera; family Megachilidae; genus Megachile; species Megachile ligniseca. The sequence continues at coordinate 8,921,998 of OX243792.1, forward strand.
AGCTTTTGCTTCCTGCGAGTAGCCGACTAAAATGTAATCTTTCCCTTTTGGAGCAAATTTATTTGGTTGATATTTCTTTTCCAGAGCTATTACTCGGCTCCCAAATGCTCTCATGAACCCTATGTAAGGTTTTCTTCCGGTCCACATCTCATATGGAGTTATACTTCCGGTTACTTTAGTTGGGCCCAGGTACGGAAATAATAAATAAGTAGAAAAAAAAAAAAAAGTGGTGGAAGTGATTTTGCGTGAGAGAAACGAAAAGTGAGGTTATGTTACAGACGTGCTAGTAAAAGGAAAAAAAAAAAAGGAAGAAACATGAATCCCGGAAATATTCATCAAATAGAAAAGTTAAACAATTCCAATTATGAAACATGGAAAGTGCAGATGAAAAGCATCTTGCGTTTCAACGATTTATGGGGATACGTGAATGGATCCGTAGCGAAGCCTGAGGCCGACGATGCCGTTTGGACTGCAAGGGATGAAAAAGCGCAAGATCTCATGATGTTAAGTATACAAACAAGTCAATATAATTATGTAAAACGCGCTACTACTTCAGCAGAAATATGGGAAATATTAAGAGGTGTGTACGAATCCCATGGTCCAATGAGGCAATGTGCAATTTTTAAAAGGCTGTACAAAATGAGAAAAGGTCCAAATCAATCTATGAATGAGTATGTGAATGAGTTTTCTCAGAGGTTGGAACAGCTAGAAGAAGCTGGAATAAGGCTTCCAGATAATATATTACCCATATTATTGTTGAATTCATTACCAAACGAGTATGAAACATTTTGTATTGCAGTAGAATCTAGAGAGAGATTACCATCTCTAGATGAGTTAAAAATTAAGCTACTAGAGGAAGACATAAGAAAGAATGAAACGGGTGAAAGAAATGAATCCAACGCAGAGGGAGCATTCCTGACAAATAGAAGAACGGTTCAAGAGAAAAGGCCTTCGAAGGAAGGAGACATAAGATACAGAGCTGACCAACTACAAAACAGGAGACAGAATGAGAAATGTTATACATGTGGGAGGAAGGAACACTTGGCACGAAACTGCAGAGCTCAACCAAAGCCGATGAAGAGAAAAAACTACAGAGAAGAAGCGATGACTGCAATCGCACTAAATACAGAATCACAACATCCAGGAGTATGGTGCTGAGACAGCAGAGCCACTGCCCACATGTGTAAAAGCAAGGAAAAATTCAACTGTCTAAAAGGAGAAGATGGAACAAAGGTATACACAGCTGCAGAAAACTGTGTAGAATCAGAAGGACGAGGTGAAGTAAGTATTAAAGTATCAACGTCACAACAAGAAGTCAACAGCTTCAGTTTAAGGAATACAATGCTAGTACCAAAGTTTAAAAATAATCTCTTATCTGTATCCAGCATCACCCAACATGGATTCGCTGTCACATTCTTAAAAGATAAAGCATTAGTGAAACGTAAAGATGGTTCCATTGCCATGGAAGCAAAGATGAAAGATGGACTATATCTGGTACATGAAAATCCACATGAATTTGCAGGGATGTCAAGAATATCCAAAAATGCATTATTAAAATGGCATCATAGGTTGGGTCACTTAAATCTTGATGACGTAAGGAGATTAAAAGATCAAGGCCTGGTGGATGGAATGCATGGAGAAATAAAACGTGAGAACATAACCTGTGAAGTTTGCTGTCGAAACAAAATCCATCAATTACCATAACCTGTTGAATGTATTTATATCGTATGGCTTACGTAACTACATAATTATATTATACTGAATATCGCTTCGACACGTGTTCGCGCTGCGACTGGAAACACAAGACCGGGGGGTGAGCGTAGAACAAAAGACTTCCGCCTTCATTCCCCTGTACCCTGGCAGATCGCGCTGCCCGCGGCGCCCTAAGGCCGGTTTGTATCGATCGCGATTATTTCCAACAGTCGATTTGTTATAAAATGTCGGAAAATTTAAACAAATTCTTTTTTTGCGTTTTTCGCCAAAATGGGCAAAAATTGCAAATTTTGGAAGCTTGTTATTCGTTACCAAATTCGAAACCGGCAAAATGATGATTTAACCCCCCATTAATTTCACATGGACTACAACATATTTCGATTAGAACAAAATCGCAGATGGTGACTTCCAAAAGTGATCGATTTGGCGTGGAATGACCCATATACAGTAAGGAGCATAACTGAACCAATAACCACTAGTTTTGTATAAATCTTTATTTATTGCTAAGAATGTGGAAGGATATTAAAAAATGAACATTATAGTAAGTTTTAATACAGTTAGAAGTAACATCAGAAATTTTTTTAATAATTAATCTCTCCTCGTTTAGCACTGTTGCATTTTACGATCAAAAGTAGGTTTTATTCTTACATATATCGGTTATTTAGTTAGTACAGGATAGTTACTCTTACACACATGTCTCACGCTCGAGAGTCGCCAAAGGAAGAAGGACGTATGCACAAACGCGATTAAACCCGACGGGTACAGATGCGCCCGCAAGGACCTCTATCTGTTAACTCTTATAATGAGGCGATGAATGTGGGAACAAACATCCATCAATCCCCCACTTTTGTCACACATTCATACTTTACATAATTTTAATCGTTCTACATGAGTATACATAACATCATACGACAAAGGTTTCGTAAATATATCGGCTACATTGTCTTTGCTCGATACATAAATCAATTTAATTAGTCCTTCCTCGCATTTTTCTCGGGTTATGTGATACGCTATATCTATATGTTGACATCTAGCTCTCTCTATTCTATTTAATGTATAATCTATCGCTGATTTATTATCACATCTTATAATATACGGAATCTTTGGAACATTAATATCGAGTGCCTCTTTTAATTCATTGAATAACATGTTTAACCACATTGATTCTTTCACAGCTATTTCCAACGCAACATACTCAGCTTCCATTGTCGAGGTAGTTATGCATCTTTGTTTACTTGATTTCCAGACTACAGGGTTATTTCCAAGAAATACAATCATTCCGCTACATGAATGTCTATCGTCTACATCACTCGCCCAATCAGCATCACTAAATATTTCTATTTCCGCATCACCCGAACTATACGTTAAAACTTTTTCTTTCGTCGCCGATAAGTATCTAAGTATTCTTTTCGCTTGAACCCAGTGCACCCTACTTGGATTTGAAACATATTGTGCTAATTTGGATACAGCAAACATTATATCCGGTCGTGTTGCTAGTGCTAAATACATTAATGATCCTATCAGTTGCCTATAAGGAACATCCTTCATCTCATCTTTCTCATATTCACAACAATTATAACTCGATAATTTAATACCCGGTTCCATAGGAGTTTTAACGCCTTTACAATCACTCATGTTGTATTTTTCTAACAATTTCTCTATATTTAATTTCTGTGAAAGTTCTATTCTATTTTCTACATACTTTATATTTATCCCTAATAAATATGAAGCTACACCTAGATCTCTTATTTCATACTGAGACATTAAAATTATTTTTACTTTCTCTAACTTAACTTTGTCTTTACTTAACAATATAATATCATCTACATACAATATCAGAATAACTTCGCTTTCGTATACATAAATGCAATTATTACTTTTCAGTCTTTTAAATTTACTTTTAGTTAAAAATGCATCGATCGCATTATTCCAGTCACGTCCTGACTGTTTCAATCCGTATATCGGTTTGATTAACTTAGCTACTTTATGTTTAGATTCTAGACATCCTGGCGGTAAATTCATATATATCTCTTCATTTAATTCGCCATACAAATATGCGCACTTAACATCTAAATGGTGTATCATCCAACCATAACTTATCGACATTGCTAACAATAATCTAATAGTCGATATATTTGCCACTGGAGCATATGATTCAAAATAATCTACATACTTTTTCTGGTTAAAACCTTGCGCCACTAATCTAGCTTTAAATCTTACTACTTTTCCAAATTGATCTGTCTTAGCTTTATAAATCCACTTACTACCTATACATTTCATGCTATCTAATCTATCCACTACTTCCCACGCATTTCTACCTTTTAAGCTTTCTAATTCCTCGTTCATCGCTATTTTCCACTGTTCAGACTGTGGTGAATTTATTGCTTGTTCATATGTAATAGGTTCTTCTATTTCAGCTAAATTGATCTCTATATTTTTAGGTTTTCCCTTACATCCCCACGGATTTCTAACTACTTTCCTAATTTTGCTATTTTCTAATTCATTAGAACCGCTTTGCTCATTATTATTTACTCTAGTTGCGTCTACACTACTTTCTTGTGTTTCATGAATAATAGGAATCTCTTCTTTGTTATCGTCGGTTATTTCTATTTCTGAATCTACTTTATTCGGTCTTACAGAATCTACCAAAATACTATCTTCGACAATTGGTATTTCATGAGTACTCTTACTATAAATATGATCGTATCCGTTAACACCTTCTACAAATTCTACATGCTTCGAATGAATTACGTCATTTTTTATAGGATCCCATAACCTATATCCTTTTGTTTGATTCGAATAACCTACAAATACACATTCCTTCGCCCTAGAACTAAGTTTGTGCCTACCTGGTTGTGGGATGTGTACATATGCTAAACAACCATACATTCTCAAATGCTTAATGCTAGGCCTATTCCCTGTCTATACACCTTCAGGAACACTTCCATCTACGTTCGAATGTATTACCCTATTTTTGATATAACACGCTGCTAATAGTGCTTCTCCCCAAAATCGTTCTGGTAATCCTGCACCTTTCAGCATAGCACGCACTAAATCTAAAAGAGTTCTATTTACCCTTTCCGCTACGCCATTCATCTGCGGTGTGTACGCGTTAGTTCGTTCATGTTTAATACCAATTTCATCAAATAAAGCTGTTACATTTTTATTACAAAATTCTAACCCGTTGTCTGTCCTTACTCTCCTTACCTTTTTATCTGTTTCCCTTTCTACTCTAGCTATATATTTCTTCATATAAATTAGTACTTCATCCTTTCTTTTTAATCCATACACGGTAGTCTTTCTCGAAAAATCATCAGTAAAAGTTAAAAAATACCTGGAACCTCCTACTGAATTCACTGGCATAGGGCCACACAGATCTGAGTGAACTAATTCTAATACATTTTTGGTTTGTTTACTTCCTATGTTTCTACAAGGAGCTTTTGTAGACTTACTAATACTACAGTCATTACAATGAATGTTCTCTATTTTTATATTTTCCAGTCCTCTAACTAAACCCTTGCTTGATAACTCTTTAATGTTTGTAATACTCACATGACAAAATCTTCTATGCCATTTCTCACTTTCACCTGGATTAGTGTCATTAACTGCATATGCCTCTGCTCTACCTTTATTCTTTACTACTCTAGTCTGTATCACATACAATCCTCCTTTGCATACAGCCTCCCCCACTATCATCCTATTCTTCTTATTTTGAATCCTTATTCTGTGATTATCAACTAATACACGTTTGTTGTGGTTTTCTATCTGCGATACTGATAACAAGTTTCTTCGCACATGGGGTACATGATATACATTCTGTAAATTAATACTAATTACATGATTATTAACATTTGTTTCTATATTAATGTCTCCAATACCTATTGCCTTTAAACTATTGCTAACATTACTGTCTGCTGAATAAATTGTCTCATTAAGTATGGGCCTATAATTGGTAAACCAGTCTTTGTACTTACATATATGATGCGTTGCACCACTATCTACTATCCAGGAATCATCTACCTGTACATTATTTAACTCTGCTAACATTGCTTCACTAGACTTATTTCTATAATCTTGTTGGTTCCATCTTGACCTGTTGTTCTGCATCCTAGTCCTGCAATTATTGGCTATGTGTCCTGGCCTGCCACACTTGTAACATTTCTTCTCCGTCTTCTTATAATGCCTTTGTTGCTTTGTCTCTTCTTTAACCTGATGAAATGCTTCCTTCCTCTCTTCTTTTACAATGTTTGTGTCCTTGGAAATTCTCCTTTCATACTCATTCATCAGCATACTCTTCACCTCCGATGATTTGAATTTTGTATCATCTAAATTTGTTAGGGCCATAACGATACCATCATAACTATCTGGCAAACCACAAAGCATAGTGTAAGCTAATTCGTCATCTTTAATTTCATAACCAGCTTCAGTTAAATTATCACTACATTTCTTGATTCTGTTTAAGTACGACGTCATCGTCTCTTCCGATTCTAAACGTAGCGACACCATTTGTTTCTTCAATTGCAAAATTCTCGGCCTCGAACGCGGTTCAAATGCTATCCTCAACGCTTCCCATGCATCAGATGACCTGTCACAATCAGTGATATGTATCTGATGTTCTGCTTCTATACTTAATGCGATTAAAGCTAATGCTTTTTCGTCCTTACGAAGGAAAACCGTTCGTTCCTCCCCCTCGTCTTGGGGTTCAACGACTTCGCCCGAGACATACTGCCACAATTCTCGCAAAATAAGACTCATTTTCATATTATATTTCCACGTTCCATAGTTATGTCCGTTTAATTTATCAATGCGGTCAACTGTTTGTATCGCTGATGCCATTTTGTAGTGTAAAATTTTTACTTACTTCGTTCTTCGTTCTTAACACGTGGTCGCCCTTACATAACCTTACTTCTTAGCAACTTTTAAACTCACTACTAATTCTTTAAATATATGGATACTTGCGTAGTCCTGGGCCCATAACCTTGTTGCATTTTACGATCAAAAGTAGGTTTTATTCTTACATATATCGGTTATTTAGTTAGTACAGGATAGTTACTCTTACACACATGTCTCACGCTCGAGAGTCGCCAAAGGAAGAAGGACGTATGCACAAACGCGATTAAACCCGACGGGTACAGATGCGCCCGCAAGGACCTCTATCTGTTAACTCTTATAATGAGGCGATGAATGTGGGAACAAACATCCATCAAGCACTAACAAACAAAATGGATTGACTCGGTTTTGCACCACGTTCAATATTTGGCAATATTTAATATATTATTTATTTTTAATATTTCGTCCACAACCCTTTTGCTTGCAAGACTGCACTAATTCGCTTCGGCATACTTTCTATTAATTTTTTGCAATAATCCGGACATATTTTTTCCCACTGTTCTTGAATTCTATCGTACAAATCTGTGATTGAAGTTGGTTGGGAGTCATATGAATCCCTAAGTCGTCTTTTTAGTAAACCCCATAGATTCTCTATGGGGTTGAGATCGGGGCTCTGTGCAGGCCAATCCAGAACAGAAAATTTCTTTGTACTGAGCCAATTTTTCACAGTTTTAGCAGTGTGCTTAGGGTCTCGGTCATGCATGAAAATTACATTTTCATCTTTAAAAGGCATATTTTCAACAGCATCTATGAGATGATCTTGTAAAATATCCTTGTACATGTACTGATTCATGATGCCATTAATTCGGTGCAGTGATCCAACGCCAAATGCTGTTAGACAACCCCAAAACATTAGGGATCCGCCTCCATGTTTCACCGTTTGCTTTACATGTCGTGGTTTGAGCTTTTCATTTTTACGAATCCAGCACCATGACATGCCATCTGAACAAATTCTATTAATTTTGGTCTCGTCTGACCAAATAACCCGTTCCCATTCAGTAGTTGTCCAGTTTTGATATTTTTTAGCAAATTCCAAACGAAGTTTTATATTTTTCTTCGATAACATCGGCTTCTTTTTTTTCTTAATGCTTCTAAACTCAGCTCCTTTGAGAGTTCTTTGTGCTGTCCACTTGCTTACTTGTATATCCGTATCTTCTTTTAATATTTTTGCGGCCATGGTTGCACTTGAAGCTTCACCAGATGTGACAAGTCGTATAATTCTTCGTTCATCCTGCGGTGATAATTTTTTTGGTCTTCCTCCAACATTTAATAACATACTTTTACAGTATTTTTTTCTTAGTCTCTGCACTGTCGACTGACTAACACAACAATTTTTCGCCGTCTGACGTGTTGACAAGCCGTCATTCAAAAAAGAAATTACTTTTTTAACACAATTTGAAGCAATTTTCTTCATATTTGCTGTAATTCACTTGCGTACCTTTCCGTTCGACTGATTGCTAGAAACTGAGTGCTGAGACGTAAACTAATATTTTGTAAACATATCAAACTGCTAGAAGTAAACATACTGCTGAAACATTCCACATAAACATTGCTTTTACGGACCGGTGCAAAACCGAGTCAATCCATTTTTTTTGCCAATGCTAAATGAGGAGACATAAATTGTTGAAAAAATTTCTGATGTTACTTCTAACTGTAATAAAACTTACTATAATGTTCATTTTTTAATATTCTTCCACATTCTTAGCAATAAATAAAGATTTATACAAAACTAGTGGTTATTGGTTCAGTTATGCTCCTTACTGTATAAGACAATTATTTGTACAGGGTAAAACTTTAAACCAAAATGTGTTTCTCTGTAAACAAAGTGGAGAAATTTTATTCACTACTTAACAACAGTTATTTACATTATTTACAATCATCGCAATCTTATCTGTAAACAAAGAAACGACAATTAAAGTTTACAATTACTGCTTCTCTATTCACACTACTTAATTTGTTTTATGTCTCTGTAATTTGCACGTGTGCTCTATTACGTAATGACTGTCTGTCTCTCTCTAACTGTGTATCGGTGTCTATCTTCAATTGCCTGGTGATCGTACATGTCACTCTATCCAACGGTAATTAATCAGAAGGCGCGCGGAGCATGAGAAACGCGGCAAATTCGAATTGAAGAAAGTATACTTTCTTTACATATATTCCGATTCCATGGTGGAGAGCGCAACGTATTTCTGCTTTCTGGACACCCATCTTATTGGAGCTCCAGCCAAAAACGTTACAAATCCAGAACACGAATGCCTATCGTCGAGGTTTCCACCATAATCGGAATCTTATGTCGGTTTTCACAAAATCGACATAAAAAGTTCCTCTAAAAATGGTTTCCTATTTGTCCATACTTCAATAGAAGTTAAATCGTTTAAAGCTTTGGTTGGACACCTGTTTCGTGGTCAATAAGCTCGACGAGTTTCCCTAGTCGGCCGATCACTTGGTGGCTCGCTAGTTCAATCCTAGCTAGGATCCGGAGCTAGGAATTGGTTTCATACAGTCACGTTAGTTTTGTCGAAAGAAAAGTGTACGCTTAATTGTTCACAATATGATTTAATAATACACTTAACAATCACAACGGTACACTGGACGATTATTTAATGGTCGAAGGTTGACGGTTGAAAAAACTAAAGTTCGTTTGGTTGAAAATCACTATATGGAAAATCTCGAATACTGCGGACTCTATGACACTTTCTGAGGTTCTGGTTTAAAAACAAAACGGTTTTAGATCGCACGCTCGATCCGGTCGATGACATGGCGATAGATCTAACCCTGCGCGGGAGGATTTAGCGCGTGTATGACATCGTTTACGTTTCGCAGGGTCGTGATAAGGTTCGGGTGTGCCACGGATCTATTACTTTTCGGAACAACATCTATTTCTAATATATGCAGCCGTATACACCATTTCTGCCCATAACGTGTAAGGTAAATTTGATTGTAGCAACATACAACGTGCCATTTCTACCAACGTTTGATTTGCGCGTTCAGCCACACTGTTTTGCTGTGGCGTGTACTCTACACTCAGCTGTCTTTCAATGCCTTCTGGTTTTAAAAAGTCATTAAAAGCACGCGACAAATATTCTTTGGTATTATCACTAGGAATCTTCTATATTTGGTAACTTGTTTGCTTCTTAACACGAGTTTTATACTCTTTAAATGCTTGAAAAATTTCAGATTTTTCTTTAAAAAATGCTACTTCAATGTATCTACTGTGGTCATCGATGAATGTTGCAAAATATTTTGCTTCCCCTAACGAACGGGTCTTAAATGGCCCACAAATGTCAGTGTGTATTAAATCCAAAACACCATTTCTCTTGTTATTGACTTTTTGAAGGGTAACTGATGAATCTTTGCTTTCATGCATACTTCACATATTGAGTTTTCATTTCTAAATTTGTCTTTCAATCCAAGTACAATTTCTTTTCTTTTGAGTTTTTTCACGCCTTCAAAATTTAAATGACCCATTCTTTGATGCCATTTCATTAGTTTTCTATCGCACTGTTGAGCGATCATGGCTGATTGGACTTGGTTTTCTTGTATTATATATAAACCATCTTCCATCGTAACTTTCATTACAATTGATTCGTCTTCATGAACTTATGAACTGCGTCATATTATACTTTGATTTGATGCTTTCTTTAATCGATACAGCTGCTTGAATAGAACACATTGTCTCATACGACTTTTAGATTCATATTTTTCTTTCAATACTTGCCATGCAACTGTGGAAGTTTCTGACCTTTTAACGTAATTGTATTGGTCGAGTTGTACTGTTATGCCGCAACACACAGGAAGAGGTTCTTTTGGGGAAGAACTACACTTTTACAATGTTCGCACGCGAATGAGAACCACGGTCGCGACCGAGGGAGGTTTATGAGCTTGAGCGGCCCAACGCGTTCGTCGGCATGTATAGGCCCATGCCTCGAAGGACGAGTCAAGGCAGGGCCTTTTGTCTATTTTTTTTTGCTCGGTTCGGTCCACGTCAACGCGTGCAGGTCATAGATGACCTAACGGTATTGCCTTCCTTGGCAACGAATATGAAAGAAAATATAGCTTTGAACTTTTACCCTGCTCGAACGGGAATTCTTGGGTTTTTCCCGTAGACCATTTTTTTCGGCAGTCGGTTAGAGAAACTACGAGAGTGCGGATCGCGATCGACGAGACAGTCCGTTCGCGAGTGCAAGAGCCGGGCCTCTACCGAATTAAAACCAACGCGGTCATACAGGCGACCCGTAGGGGGTTACATCGCGTGACCGCCCTGATTACACATTACACATATATACACGTACACATAAAGCGGTCGTGACGACGACCCGTGAGGGGGCTACAACAGTAGCCACCCTGATTTTACACAAATACATAAAGCGGTCGTGACGACGACCCGTAGGGGATTACAACAGTAATCACCCTGATTAATAAGAGATTCATTCTCAATTCACCCACGCGGTCGTTCTTATGACCCGTGAGTTTCTGATTAAACACAAAATACACAACACATCTGATCGCTCGCACCTCGCCTCATTCTCTTATTATAAATATGTAAAAACAAAATTAGGGGTTTTTATGCCGCAAGGCTTTTCCCCTTCATTTTTTAAGAGCCAATAAAAATAATATTCTTGGCTCAATCACGATAAAATTCATTTCACAAATTCACCCTTTTCCTTAACAAATTTCCTTAACATCGATTTGAAATACGGAACTTCTCCATGTTGGAGAGGTTTCGACGCTACATACAATGAACTAGTTTTTATTTATAAGGTTCGAAAACAGCGCAGAGGTTCACTGATATACGCGTAAAGGTTCGAAGATTCGCGTGACAAGCGTCTTAAGGGGTAAAACCACTCTAGAACCAGAAAAAAAGACCTAAATTTCACAATTTATATTGGAAGTACGACAAGCGGAAAAGAATTTCTTTTCAGAGGGTTTATTTAACACATATTGAAGTACAAAAAATAATTTTTGTTTTGTCATTTTCGTACAAAATGGGGGCGACAGAGCCCATCGGTGGAAACAGATTTTGTAGAAACACCGCCACGGGAGGACGGATTTCTCGCCATGTGTGAGACTTGGAATAAAAAATGACAACAATTTATAATCTATATACAATTGGCTTCCGTAGTACGTAGGATTTTTTTGATTAATCAATTTTTGTACAAGTTATGCATGTTTTAAGAAATGAATCGACTTTTTGCGTGAAAAATGTGCATTGAATTGTTTATAAAAAAAAAAGTTTACATTCAATCAAAAAAATCCTACGTACTACGATAGAGGATATTGTTGTGAAGCTACTGTACAAATTTCAATTCGATCCATGCAATAGTCACCGAGAAATCCGTCCTCCCAGTATGACAAAAGTGGTTTCGAGAAAAACGCGTTTAAAGTTTTATGAACATTTTAATCCTTGAATTTCTTGTTTACCTCTAATCTGCGATTCCTGCACCATATTTTTGGCCATCCAGGTCGATGTTCGCTTCTTCCTCTACAACCGCTTGTTTTGTAGGTAACAGGTGTATTTATTATTTTAAATGGTAAAAGTAATACAAAAGCCATGAATCGCAGCACACCGCGTAAGTACTCAGTGCGCGCTCTGAGAAGCTGCGGCAAAATTGATAATTGACTCTTTTAAAATTTGTTTTCCACTATAAATCAAACGTCATTCTGTTGGTATGACCCTAAAGTATCGTTTAAGCAAAAAAAAAAAAATTGATTGTTTTGAAAATCCTAGAGTGGTTTTACCCCTTAATCAGAAAACTAAGTAAATCCTTTATATCAGTGGCCTTTGTTTATATACATTGACTGGTGACGTACAATTTGGTATTTGGAACGCTGACTGAGTGTTTCCGGGTTTTGCAATTATAAAGTAAGCATCCCATAGTCGAGTTGTATGAAGTGGGCCGCTGACTTGGCGAATTAATGTAGGCTGCTTAACAGTACACTGACAAGTATGATTGAATCGAGAGCCTTTTCGTCCTTTATGGTCCATTCTCCATAGTTTTCTCGTGGTCTTGGAATGCTTCCATCTACGTACCCCCATAATTCGTTGTAGCGAAGTGAACTCATCATTTGAATTTTCCACGTGTCATAGTTCGCAGAGTTCAATTTGTGGACTTGTTCTACCTTTCCGACATTCATTTCCAGTTTTTTTTTGTCGCACACGTTGCGCGCGGATAACCTCACTTTACTGCTGATCACTATTTTACACGTTTAATTATTTTTTCACGGGTCACCCAAGTCTCTGAGTCCCCTGTGTCCATAACCTGATGGGTTTTTGATATTAATCACAGTTATTATTACAAACACGCGAGTTACATTATAAACACGCGCCCACCATGCCGAGCAACAACAAAAAAAAATGAATAGTGGAGGTCCGCGAATTTCCTCTCTAAGAGCGCGTAAATACAAAACTCCAACAGTCAGTGAAATTTTAATAGAATTCTCGCATCGTAAATTCATTTATAAGGTAAGCGTACGATAGTATTATTTAATTTTACATTGTTAAACAAAATTTTTTAAAAATTATTTGTAACTAATTAACGAACTTTTAAATGTAAAATGTCCGCTCTTGATCTTTATTTTCTTTTGACTGATACAATTAGTTCCGTTAAGAAACTTATATTTATTAATAGGGGGAAATTTTGTAACTACCGACTGACGCATACCACGTTACCGATGAGGCGCGATTTGTTTATTCATGACCAGGGTCAACCGTCACGCCCAACCCGTCGTTCTTGCATCTGGTCGCGAGGTATTCTCGCGATCTGATTGGTCAGTGTTTTTCCTTAATAATTCAAGAATTAAGCTTCAACCAATATTTTGGTACAGGAAAAGTTGTTCAGTATCACCCTAGCTAACACCCCTTGAAATTATGCCCACCAGTAGCCGAACACCCTGTATAAAGCATTTTATTAAACAGTGTAAGAGAGATAATTTAAAAGAATAATTTTCATATGTTAAATAGTTTATTTCTTTCGGTAAGGTACCGTAGATATAATATCTCATCAACTTGTGTTTGTCATAATATTGCGAATTTTGCTATACGCCATTACAAACAGTAATTTAAAAATTACTGTAACATTTTATACAGTTGGAGAGATTCTATTTCAGATTTTATTTCGCCAGTCGGGGTGGTTCGTGGTTCCCGTAACTTCGACTGTGTCTGCGATTGTGGATATATTCACGGCTCCCCGGGAACCCACGTGAGAGATTGACTCTCGTGTCACGCCCAAGAGGTTTTGGTCACGTAATAGCGCGGTATTCTTGATTTCTGAACCGTAGGAGAAAAAGGAATAACACTGCGAATAGACTTTTAGGTCATTTTTATTGACAGAGTAAGGCCGTGTCTTTCGCGGTACTGACCCCGGGCGGAAAGATTTGGGGTCTTATAAGATGTTCGGTGACGTATGTTAAGATAAGCCCCCTCCGAGTGCAGATCGAAGGGCCGTTTTCAACTCCTGTGAGTCATTGGTGATGACTAGACTAAACATTCTTTATTTAGTCTATGGCAGGGACGTGGCAGCCGCATATTGACGCCACTCGTATTTCAATGCCCGAATTGCTGGTATGATTGTTCAGTGAAACACCTAACTCGAAACCTAACCTAATCTAATCTTGAATATCACCAGGGCTATGCTGGATTATCGAGTCAACACCGTGGGGGGTGGGGTGGAGGTTAGTGTCGGTTTTGGTTGAACATTGGGTAGTTTTGTTAACCCGGGCACGCTTGCCTACCGGGGGTCAACTCCGATCAGTTTTTTTTTAATGTTTGTTCCTTTGGATTTTTCGTTTTTTTATTTTTTTTTATTTTCTTATATTTTTTCATTTTTTGGGGGGATTTTCTTTTATTTTATTTTATTTTTTTTTTTCATTTTTTTGCTTTATGTATGACTAATTTCCACGTCCTCGATAAACTTTTTTAATTGCTTTGATTAATTCAGCAAATTGATCTCCTCCAGACCTTTTCACTTCTCTGTGCCAAAGATATTCCGAAAGATGAAAGTCAAGGGTTTCTTTTGGGACACCACCTCTTTGCAGCTTCATTCGAAGTGGTCGCCACGCCGACTCGATCATTTGTGTGTTAGCGCCAGTCTCATGGTTAACAGATTCAATCGAATGATTTACTGTTAAGTGCTCGTACCCATGAGCGCCTAAGGAATCATAAGCTCTCCAGCAATCGCTGAAAACTCTCGTACCAGGTTGGATATGTTTTTTAATTAGTCCAATCATTGTTTGGGCATCTCTTTTATTTGTTGGGCATATCTCGAGCCTAAGCTCCTTTGTATCTGTTTGCACAGCACCGAAAATCCAGGAACCCTCAACCACTCTCCCCCGCTCATACTTTCTTCGTCCAAATTTCATTTCGTCAATTTCGACGATCTTTCCTGGCCCGCCTAACTTTTCGCGACCTTGAAATCGGCTATCCAAATCCAGCATACATACTTC
Source organism: Megachile ligniseca (assembly GCA_945859555.1). Taxonomy (NCBI): domain Eukaryota; kingdom Metazoa; phylum Arthropoda; class Insecta; order Hymenoptera; family Megachilidae; genus Megachile; species Megachile ligniseca. The sequence goes on from OX243792.1 coordinate 8,937,043, forward strand.
CCTGCAGAAGGAGTAAATATCAGATATTGTTTCATCTGAGATACTAGGTCGGCCCACATCTGCTATCTCCTTTTTTACGTCTTCATATTTTGTTTCAACAGCGAAAAAATAAGTTAATAGTAAAATGTCTTTGCACAGAAATGTTATGGTATTCGAACCAGGTGTTTTCGACAATTGTCTTCTCAATGTTATGCTTGCGGCACCTGAACCGCAAACCGATTGCCACATCTGATCCTCTATAATTGCGAGACGTTGGACCAAGAACCATTTGCTCTCGACCGTTTCGAGGACAGGTACGAGATATTGGTAATAGTCCAACATCTTGGCACCATTGTATGGTCGCTTCTTTATCACTAAGAAGGGCAAGAAGCCTTCTCAAATTCCATGATCCTTCTTCTAACGCCATTAATATGTTGATCGCGATGTCGATTTTGATGTGATTTCCGCTTGGAGCGCGATATTTGGGATGGAGAGAATGAACAAATGACTGCATTGCTTCACTTTATTCTGTTATTTCGAACTGGGAGAACTATAAAACTGTTTACAAACTTCAAACGAAAGGAAGAAAGGTGCATAAAAGGCGCTCAACGTGTGAATATTCGAATGACTTGAAATGTGAATATCTCGCGAACCGTAAGAGACCCGTTGATTTTGAAAACAGATATGGAATTGTCATGAAAAGTTCTATAAGCACACCAAATTTCAGCACTCAACTCGATGGGGGTCATTCGGAAGCACAGCCGACGGATTAATATATGTGCTGGGAAAATGCCTTTCAATAAGACGTAATGGGCTATCAGTATTTCTATTGCCTTGGTATGCACCTGGTGTTCGTAGATATTTTCCAAATATTTCTGTTATTAGTAACAAATGATATGTCGCGAACGATAACTCTTTACCTGATTTGTATTTATATAATACATATGAGTTCCAAATACTTACATCTAACAAATGAAAAAAAAATTTTTTATACCATTTATAACTTTTTCTTATACATGCAATAGTACTAATAACCATGTCTGTCTTATCGACATCGCCCATCGAACGATTGTAGTCTAAGATACACGACGGTTTTTTTATCCGTGATTTTGTCCGGTAATCAAGCTTCTTTGTTTCTACAATATCAGCGCAATGTAAGGTGGTCAACATCCAAACTTCTCTTTTATCCTGCCATTTCATACATAGTAAGGTTTCAGAAGAACGAAATGATATTTCTCCTTTTTCTAATTTGTTTGGGATATTTGGAACATGTTTTCGGTTTTTTTACAGTACCACAACTGTTTGTTTGGTGCATATGTAAGGTGGTAAATAAAGTTGGACTGGTGTACCAGTTATCGACGAATAAACAATGACCTTTCCCGAGATAATCTTTCATGAGAGTCATAACTATGTATATTGCCGGATTTACCCAAATTTTCATGAAATACAGAAACTTCTGTTTCCAAACCTGAATATACTAACATGTCTAAAATATACCCCGTTTTACAATTGCAAGCAACGAAGGACTTCATGCCAAATCGACTCCGTTTGGATGCAATAAATTGTTTGAAAGACAAGCGACCCTTGAACAATAATTGGCTTTCATGAATGCAAATATTCTGAAATGGGTAGAAATTTTGTTTTAGAGAACATCGAAATGTATCATTTAGTTCAGGAATTTTATACAATTTATCTGCACAGTTTGATATTTCCGGATTGCTAAAATGTAGACACTGCATCAAGTTCAAAAATCTGTCTCGAGGCATAATGTCATGAAAAATGTCAGTCTTCAAAAACTTGTTTTTCGAAAAGTTGTGTCCTTGTCCTGTCGGGTGTGTCGGTAATGTCACTGTACCTTTCGCCGATTGGGGCCTCCCTAGGACGGGGGTGCTAGTTTCCGATTGGGACATCATGGGGTAGAGGGGTGCTGCCCCCTACACGTTTGGGTCCTTACCTAACCTCACTTATTGAATACTTTTCTTTTTTAATTATCACTTGTATTCCACATACGATCCCTCTATAGTTTATATGTCTATGTGATGAGGAGGTGGTGCATACCCCTTTATCACTTTCATCCAGGTACAGGTCCGATGCAACTCACTAAATGACTTATATATAATTTTTCAAAGACACCGTCACATCTCGCAGTTTCCACACCTCTGATCAGTCTACCCAGGGCTACCCCGTTGGGTTAGGTTAAGAGATACTTTAATACCGCGTCACCGCCGTCACCATGCTTACGCGCCACCGGCAACAACGCCCCGGCGCAGAGCGGCGAAAAACGGCGAAAACGTGAATAAAAGTCAAAAAATAAACATTGCAATTTTCGAAATCCGTTTAGTGAAACTAGTTTATAAGGAATTTGTGCATAATATTCTCACACTTTTAATGATTTTATTATTACCATTTCGAAGATATGAGCCACCAAAGTTGAACATTTTGTAATGTCGATTTTTCCGGGCAAAGTTTAACATAATGCTACTCATTATTTTTTAAATATTATGTTCATCCACGACTATTGACATTTTATATGATACTTTAGTATTATAATTATGTAAGTTGCACAACAAAATGTTTATTTTTAACACTGATATGGAAAGAGATATAAACTATAGACATATTGAATGTTTATGTAAGGTAAAAGTTGTGATTTTCACCTCGATTCACCAACCAAATAGGCTTAAATGAAAGCTGGAAGTTTCCCGAATAAGGATGTGTAACGAAATCTTGCGATAATTTGCGGTTTTCTGAGTTATTCACATTTTTGTTCACACGCGCGCTTTATTATCATACGCGAGAACAGCAGTTTCGGACGTTTTTCAAATATGACGTAGCTGTTGATGATCTATAAACATTATGTTACATATTTTAGGCAATATCTTACAATTTTTTGTCATAGCGGGGTAAATGACAAGATTCTATGTTAAGAGACAAATTCACGTTTACACTGCGGATATAACTTCTATTATTTCTGATATTTCTGAAACTCTTTATGAGGTAGTTTTTCCAGTTTCGTTAAATCTAGTGGCCGCGTTTTTCAATAGTAAATTACCTGTTGTAAAATATATCCAAAAGCTGTAACTCAATTTTTTGCTATTCCTGCTGCAGGTGATTCCCAAGCATCCGAAGAAGATAGCGATTAATTATTATACTATTTTTTTCTAACTATTTTATTATTTTCTTGTTAACTATTATACGATTCCACTTTATTCATACTAACCTTTCCCATCCTTTCCTGATGGCACAAAACCACCATCTCGCGGTTTCTATTGAGCAATGACACCTTTCTTATAAATAATCAATGAATAATCAATTTAATATCTTTAAATTTGTTTTTTCTCGAAAAAAGGTGTCATTGGCTAAGAGTGGCTATTGAAACTCTTTCCCAGATGTGAATCTCCTAAAACGTATGTGAAATCTATTTATACTTCTCGCCAAAAACGGGGTTACAGTACTTCTTGTATAGCTCATTGTGATGTTAATTTTATACACTCAGTTTTGGAAAAGGTCATGCATTGTAGGTAAAATTTCAAGCTACATATCCATATATTAGGGGTACCGAAAAGTAATCAAAATTTCTTCGATGAGCTTTTAGGTCTGGTGGTGAATAAACGTGTAAACTTTTAATAATTCTTTATTTTTAACAAATAATAACTTAATAGGAATACGTCTGCACGAGACCAAGGGTAACGTTCGAGTGTCGTGCCTCGTGCCGGTCACGACACGTTTCTTCTCCCTTAAAACAACATCGCATCGGTACCGTTCAACGGTCCTGGAAGGAAACTTCCAGACGTTTCTCGCAGGAAATTTCCAGAACGTTCCCCCACAAGCTCATTCACAGTTTGTGTCGGGACACGGTCCCGCAAACACGGAAATTAGACGGTTACAGCGACAGTGTATTGTGAACAACTCGAGCGAATGAAACAAGAGCTAATAAAAAACGATCTGCTGTGGTCAATAACAAAAAAAGGATCCTTCAACACGATAACGCCGAGGCCTCACGCTGCAAAGTAACACAGGAAAAATGTGGAAGCTTGGATTGGAACTTTTACCTCATCCACCCTATTCACCAGATCTCGCGCTACAGGATTACCACCTTTTCATATCGTTAGAACATACATTAAGAGGTACAAAATTTAACAATGTTGGAGAAGTGAAAACCCACTTGGAAAAGTTTTTCAATGAAAAATTGAAGGACTTTTTTAATAAGGGAATCGAACAACTGCTTTTACGCTGGCAAAAAGTGTTACAAAATGATGGAAATTATTTTGTTTATTAGTATTTAATATTTCTTTAATAAATAAATGTTTTTCACCAGCAAAGAAAGTTTTGATTACTTTTCGGTTCCCCTAATATATGTATATATTACATATTAGATATTTAAATTATATACCAAAATTTTAAAAATAAAAATTTATTTACAATTTCTGATAGTAAAAGATTAATTTGTGTTGTTTATTCAGAGTTATACATAGTGGAATTGAATAGAAAAAGTTTAAAGTGATCGGTGCAAAAGTTTGGCTGCGTCTAACAGCCGGCACAGCACTCGTCAACGACGCCACGGGATGTTTATGGTTTTAGGATTCAGAACCATATACCCCGACCGTTCTTCGAAAAGGTCCCGTATCGCAAAAGGCAATTGAGAAGTATTGAGTTACAATACCAGGAAAAATGTCTCCTAGCACAATACTTCCCCTCGAGACGAGACGTTTGACAATTATTTTTCACATTGGATAGTCTAATCCCAGTCTTTTGGACATTTCCTTATGTTTCGGACCTGGCAGGCCTTTAGTAAACACGTCGGCCACCATTTCGCCAGTCGAGATATACTTTAATTTTATTTCTTCGTCCTTCAAAGCATCGCAGAAAAATGATGCCTTACGTCGATATGTTTCGTACGATTGTGAAACACAGGATTTTCAGCGAGTTTGATCGCACCCTGATTAATATTCACAATATAATTTTTAATAATAAATTCGCAATATAATTTAATCCTTGATTTGGATTCGAAAGCTAATTCAGAGAAAAAACGCCGCAGGTATATGGCTTCTTTTGTAGCCTCGCTCATACTCATGTATTCCGCTTCGACGGAAGAGAGAGCAACAGTCTTCTGTTTCTTAAACACCCAAGAAATCAACAATAATAATCGTTTAACAATATCCCCAGTTTCCCCAATACAGTTTCCCCAATCGGCATCCGCGTATCCTTCTATTGACTCTAGCGTTATACACGAGATCAGAGGTACCTTTTAAATAACGCAAAACACGCTTTGCTTCAACCCAATGAGTCCTGTTAAAACAATTGTTAAATTGACTCAATACACCAACTGCGTGAACTATGTCCGGTCGGGTAGCAACAGCTAAATACATTAACGAACCTACGAGTTTTCGAAACGGTAGATTTTTATCGCCTTCACTCGAATCCTCTGGTTCTTTTCGCAATTTTTTACTTAAATCTAACGGAGTCGATGCCGGTTTACAATTAGACATGCCAAAACGTTCTAATAAGTCTTTTATGCGTTAGAAATATTTGTAGTATTTGTCGATCTGCTGTCGTTTCCAGCGATTAATATTTTAATAACCCTCAATGGCCGATCCTTTACGTTCATAAAACGACTTGATCCCTCTAGAAAACAACAGCACACCACCGGCATCATTCATTTCTCTTCCTCTCGATTGACGGCAAATGTGCCGAACTTCATTCATTCTCTCTCATTCAGTATACTCGCCCTACCCAACCCGTGGCCAAATTATTAATAAACATCATTCCTATTCATAAATCGGTCGAGGGCAGAATAGCGACGCTAACATATGTAACCTCGCTGATGCAACTTTATCGCTCGTTCGGAACGATTAAATTCTATTCCTAAGCAGCACTTTACATCGTTTAAATCTCTGATCTCGAAAATATTTCTAATATAATTTTTGAAATCGTTTATTTTATCAAGATCACGCGAGACTATTAAAATATCGTCTACGTAAACGAGAACCATCAGAATATCTTCCCCTCGACCCTGATAATAAACACACGGATCAGCCTTACTCGGAAGTAACCAGAATCCTTTTAATTCGTGATCTAAACGACGATGCCAGCTACGACCAGTTTGTTTTAAACCGTATAAGGTTTTTCGCATTGAACAAACTTTGTCTCCGTGTCTTAAATTACGCCGCATTTCGATAGCTTTTGTTTTTACGTTACTATCACCTTTTTCGGTTTCGGCTAAAATATCTAAAGCTTTCTCAACGTGACTTCCACAAAAATTTCTTCGTCGAATTTACCGTTCAAGTAAGCTGACGTCACGTCTATTTGATGAATTTTCATGTCGTATTCAGCCGCAAGAGCAGCCGTAATTCTGACCGATTCCAAACGTGCAACCGGGGCAAAAGTCTCGTCAAAATCAATCCCGTAACGTTGAGAGAATCCACGCGCTACTATCGTCGCTTTCCGACGATCGATGTCACCTGTTCCGTTCGACGGTACATCTGGGTGAGGATTTCGAAAGTTTATTTATGATCGAACCGTTAGATAGCCGTTTTTGAGCCAAAACATTTCGGGTTTTTCCAGCACTTAGTTTTACCACATGTCCTTGCCATAAATTTAGAGTCAATTTTCGCTTCGTCCTCAACGGCCACTTCTCGATCATAAACACGGTTTTTTCTGAAGGGTCACTTTGGAAACGGTCACGCGAGGACCTAACGGTGATTTATGCTTGCCAAATGTGTACCTAGAAGAGAAAATCGCGGCATGGCCGGACGTTTGGGGTCCTCCCGCCTACTTACCGGGTTCCCCACCCTTCCTAGACGAAGACGCTCTAAGGGAGCTATGAAGGGTGGGCCCAATCTTCAAGAAGCGCGTTGATTGGAATTTCGGGAAAAATGGAAAAGGCCAATCAACGTACGAAATCTGACTTCCTTCGTCTTCGTGGGAGTCAAGACGACAACGAGTCGTCACTTATCCAAAAAACGTCGAATAGAAAACATCATCGAAAAACATCAAACTCAAAGCATCAACGTTCGGATGCACCTTTTCGTAAAAAGACTTTAACGCGTCATCGAAATCGGACGCACTTAGTTAGTTCAACCAGTTAATCGCCGTATAATCGTGGCGATCACAGCGAACACCTCCAACGTTCGGAAGATATTGAAACATTGTCTGTAAATTTCAAAGTTTAGAGGCAAATCGCGTCGCGGTTAAAATATTTTTTATCGTGACGCAGTAGCATCAACGGTCGAGACGCTACATCACCGTTCGGCTTATATATATTACGCAGAACAATCAGACTTCCGATTACTTTCGCGTTCTTTGGACGCTTGACAATTTTCCAGGTATCGTTCTTTAATATCGACCCTAATTCGATGGCAATGGCTTGGTGCCATTCGTCCGCATCGGGGCCGCGATGGCTCGCTCTAGAGGGATTACGGTCATAAATACCTGTTCGACCACGGTACTTCCTACTTGCGCCATATTATATTCTTTTCGGGGTCTTCCCCTCATACCTGTGAATATTTCCTTCGGTCTACCTCTAACTCTCCGAAACTGTACGTTTTCGCGATTATCTCTCTCCGCGTTTGGCTCGCTCGCGCCATCGCTCGCGCCATCGCTCGATTCACCTGTATCGTCCCCGTCCTCGATACTATTGTTTGAATAGTATCGAGAAGATAGATCGACATCGAAAGTCATACGTTCATTTTCGCGTTCGTCATCATCCCGTGGGATGCTCTCGGAAGGAACATTTTCACAAGGAGAATTGTTATTTAATTTATCGTGTTTCGCGCTGTAATTTTCCAGAAATCTTACATCGCGCGCAATTTCTACCCGTTTTTCTTCCTGATTCCATATTCTGCATCCCTTTGAACATTCAGAATATCCGACAAAAATGCCCTTTCGTGAACGCGGCTCGAACTTCCCCCTGTTTGGATCATTATTTAGAAAATAAACACATCGCATCCAAAATCGCGAAAGTATTTCACGCTAGCTAATTTCCCGTAGTCTTTTAAATGAAGATTTTCCAGCTAAAATTCTCGACGGACATCGATTACGAATGTAATTCGCCGTTGATACGGCTTCTGCCAGACAAATCGCGGTAAACCGGACTGCGCGATTTGACACCTCGCTGTTTCTATAATCGTCCGATTCTTTTGCTCAGCTACACCATTTTACTATGGATTGTACGCGACCGATAACCTACGTTTTATCCAGTTATCGTTTAAGAATTTATCAAAACGTGAATTTACATATTCCTTCCCGTTATCCGATTGAAGGATTTTAATCTTACGACCAGTCTGATTTTCGATGTAACTTTTAAAATCTTTAAACGTATCGCAAACTTGATCCTTTGACTTTAAAAATCGTATCTCACACCATCTCGAATGATCGTCGATAAATGTAACGAAATATTTGTTACCTGCGTATGAACGTGTTCGCATGGGACCACAGACGTCGCTATGAATTATTTCTAAAATGTCTGTCGCACGCTTCGATTTTTCCGGAAAAGGTGTCCTCGTCATCTTATTTTCGATACAGACCTCGCAACGCAATGTTCGTCGAAAATCTTCAATGTTGCCGCTCGATATGACGCATCTGCGTTTTGCTTCCAGTAAATCCTGTTGATTCTGATGTCCAAGCCGCCTATGCCATATCTTGAGCAGTCTTCGTTGTATATTATATATATGTTAATAATCGTTTAATATATTCGGAGATATATTAAAATATCTCCTAAACTAATGATTTTTTTACATAAATAGGTTAATACTTTTTTGTAAAGAATATGAAGGAGCATCAGCTGATGCAATAAAAAATATGTGATTCCATTTAAAAAAATATTAATGACCTTCATATCTCCTTTACACGTCCACCTACAAAAAAAATATACCATCAGAATATGCCCCATTCAAAACTATTCAACTTCATCTGAAACGTTGTTTGCTATGAGCAATAATAATGACGTAAATCTAGATGGCAAATTGTGGTGAACCACCCTGTATATAGCTTTAATACATTTAATAAGATCAGATAATGAAATTAATATTATAGATTTTTTAGGTAATTCATCACCGCGTCGCAAGCGTTTTTTTCGTCTCCGCGTGTCACACGTTTTTCTCCCGAGGGAACGTGTGCTAACAGTATACGTGCAAAAACAGAATCCTCACGATTCCTCGAACACTTGACGTCTCGAATGTCGACGCCTCGAATCATCGAAACATTGAAAATACATTGTACATCATTATAACATACTTTATACATTATTATAAAAAACATTCCCTACATTTATACTAATCAAATGCTTTTTTATATATAAAAATAGCAGCACTTTCTGAAGTACTGGTCTGTGTGAAAAGTAATATGCATTGCTTTTTGGTCAGATTTAGTTGCACTATTCATAATAGCTAGACATTATAAATATTATACTGATATCAATTACTTCCTCCATTACATACACATTTAATCTTTCTATGTAATTCTGTTTGCTGGTATCATGACAACGGATGTAACGATACCAACAATATGTTTTTTCATTATTTTAACTTTTCGAACTATACTTGTGCATATTAATGCAATTACGTATTTTACGTCCCACTTTATGATTTAATGGAAACAAATAGAATGGAAGAGAATAAAATGAAATAACTCAATGAAATTAATAAATGTTTGCAGGTTACTCGGTCGCGGTTCCATGCACGTCTTTTCTTGTGAACAGTTCAAAAAGCTGATGGATGCTAGTGGCTTCTTAGGACCATGGCATTCAGTGATAGATTTAGGAGCAGGCGATGGTGCCACGACTGCTCATGTTGCTCATCTTTTTGAAAAGGTTTATGCTACCGACATATCAGCACCAATGAGATGGACTTTAGCAAAAAGGAAATTTACGTAAGTTTTATCTATCTTCTTATTCATTCGCATTTTTCAAAGCAAAAGTAAAAGAACGAAGAACAAAGACTTCTGTGTACACCTTTGTGTTGATAATAGAAAGAACATACAAAAAGGCCGCACCGACATAATATTTGCAAAACAAGTTATTCGAAATTGTACGGCACGAAAATTGGGTTTTGGTCAATATCTCGCTTCATATTGGTTAGACAATAGTAAAGATGATTATAATATTTGTTAATTAAAATGCTTTGTATAATAAATGCTTACACGCTATTTATCATATGTAGCAGCTACCCTTTATAAATTATATGGCAGATAATAGGGCAATTTCATAAAGAATAACAACAATAGCAACACATTAACTTCATAGTATTCTTAATAGGACAAATATATGTTTTAGTAAAAAATGATATATAATAATAATATTCATGGAAAGCTGGAAAATCTTCCCCCTTTATGTGGGTATGAACATCTACTTTTGCGTTTACTTTTTCATAATTTGAGAATTCAAATAATCAATTCAATCATGATTGTTCCTGCAAAATTCATTCTTATCCAGTCGTTTAGAAAATATTAAATTATTTCATATAGAGTTAAATATTATGTAAATCGTTTTTTGGACATTAATTAATGAAAAAAATGTATGAATATAATCGCTAATTATGTATCGTAATTTTTAGTTAAATAATACCTTATAATTTTATTCGTTACATAATAATTTATAATTTGTATTTGTTTTTTAGTACGAGTTCGCGATACGAATTTTGAATCAATACCCGAACTGCCGCGTTTCCTTATCCCTTTTACAGCAATAAGGATATTAAGGTGTATTTTGTAAATCGAATTAATGTCTTTTTATTTCAAATGAGTGTGGTACAAATGTTTATGTGTTAAGTGAGAAACGACCAAATGATTAAGAAAGAGTACGGTTAGAAGTGCAAGTCAAGTGATGGAACCTTTGTGATAGATGTTGTAAATTGTTTGTATGGTTGATCTTGACTAAGTTTGAAGTTAACTTTGCAATTGTCTGATTGAAGTTGAATTGGTCTGAACGACTGTTTGATTGAACTTGAAGTGAATCGTACGACTGTCGAAGCTGGACTTGATCTCTTTTCGGTTTCTTGTAAACCAATTCACCTCTCTGCCCATGTACAACCTAACCAGCGAATGAGTCTCGGGAGTTGGTCTAGCATGGGTGTCACGAAGGTAACCAATCAGTGGGCTTTTTGACCTTTAACAAAATGTAATAGGCTAGCTTGTCTAGCAAGTCAGATGCCGTAGACGCTGCCCTTGTATGCCCGCTGTAGACTCTGCTGTTGTGCTGCACGTGGTAGCTGGTATATGGTTCAAGCCCGTCACGCCGGGAGCCCACATCCTTGAAGTATGTTTAACGAGAGGACCCCTTAATAGGTCTCATCTCTGACTTCACGGAAAGCACCACAGGAGGTCCGTTGATGATACGAGACAGAGAGTCAGAGATGGTGCAAGCCAGTTCAATGATGTACTTTTGAGTTTTCCCGAGAATGAATGGAAAGACGAAAGTGTCCGGAACTCATGAATTGTCTGCCCTACGACATTTGAACAATACACTACGGAATAACAAAGTTTCGTATATACGAGAACTTCTTTCAGGTAGGTTCTGTTCAATGTTAAAGAAGCCTTAAAAACCTAAAAGGTTATTGCTTCAGTATGTGTCGATTACCCTAAGAGCTGTAGAAACTAAAGTCACGTTTTCGAATTCTAAAGACTATACAATTCAAAATTGGGATAATAAATTATACGTAGGTCGGTTTCCATTCCCAAGATCCTTGAAGAGGTTACTTTAAGATAAATTAGTGCACTGTAAATCAATGTGACTCTAATTGTTAACGGTCACTTCGCGATGTCACGAAACAGTATCGTTTCGTAAATAATTTTGTGTCCTCTTCTGAGGTAATGCCTTTGCATAATATATATATTTTGTGACGTATTTTGTATATATTTTGTGACGGTCGGGGAACACAGAAAAGGTTCCCTCTAGGGAAGGGCAACCAGGGAAAGTGGTTCTCCGCGTACCTACGTACACAAATCTACGGACGATTTGTCTTCCGGGCATCAGTGCTTTCGCACTTGTTCGGTATAGTCGTCCTTCCGACTGCTCAAATTGGGAGCGGGGATAAGGGCAGGTCCAAAAATAGGTGATCTATACGTTTTGTTAAAGAAGAACCCCGCGGTACAGCTCATGGTACGGTAGAAAGTACGCATCAGCCAAATGCGGAAAAAGGAATCGCGGCGCGGTGGTTCTCGATACAAACAAAATGAACGCAAAAAGGCGAAGCCGCGGTACGCGATGGCCCTATGTAAAACATAACGAAAAAAAGCATTACTTGGGAGCGCGGTACCGTAAAACGTACGGAAGGTATCGGGTGTCGAGTGTTCTCATCGCCGCGGTCCGATTCTGTCAGCCGGTCGCGCGATATTCCACCCACACACACGCTAACCGGAGGTGTACCGGTAACCCACACGCTCTCGCACACACACAAAAAAAAGGCACGTCAGGAGACGAAGGTCCTACCTGGACATGTAGTTGTGCTACTTCGGGGCGTCCCTCCACTTGTGCGCACACCGTGCACACACACAAAAAAAAAAGAAAACCTGGGTGCTGGGCTCAAGGAGCATAAAAACAAAAATAAATCTAACTACTTGCACCCCTCGCGACTCTACACCTTCGCGGCTCGCTTGTGTCTTGTACCACTCTTCTCGGCGTTTTCCCGGCGTGCCGGTCTTACCCATCCCCGAGGAATTTGGCGTTAAGAATTGATCACCATGTGTTGAGCAGACGCGTGGAAGAAAATACAATACTCGAGAATACGTAATGCGTGCGAACGTTGAGTGGGCACACGGAAGAGAGATCCGTTGCAATATGGTGCAAGAACAAATTGCCAACCGCGTGGCGCATAGGGGAAAACGGGAATTCCCGAACACCATGTCATGGTGTGGTTGTGTAGGTTCTCTACGTGGGGAATTAATTAAACGCTTCTTTTAACAAGGGTATATATATATATTTTCAACAATATCACAGAGGTCTCTTTCTTTGGCTTTCTTACAAACAACTGAACGACGCATAAGCGCGCTAGGACGCTAACGCTGTGTGGCGCTAGTGTCGCGCACCATAGACTACGCAAAGTCTGAGAAGCGTACTCGCTTCTTACGGGTTGAATGTGGGGTCGCCACAGTTGTGTGGCGGTTGATCCATGGTAGGGACTCGGAAATGAAAGACGCGTGTTAACTCTTAGAACAACGTATATTCTCTCACCGTGTATCACAGCGTTCTAACTCGCGCTACATGTTCAGTCTCTTTTGTCTTTGTACAACCATAGAATATGCTTAACCTAGAACCTAATTTACATGGCTGCCAACCTACGAACTTATATCCTAACCTTAACTACTATTTACATTGGTACTACTGGGTACAGCCACATCACTCCCCTTCTAGCGATTTAGTTAACAAATTTTAATCCTAAAGCGCGAATCTAACAGTCTTTTTTGCGTAAGTCTTTGGTTGACTGCTCTTTGGTTCGTTGCTTGACTCAATAAACGCAGGTTTGAGTCGTTCGATGTTAACTGCAGTCGGTCTTCCTTTGTACTCAATCCGGAATACGTCGTCCGAAATCCTCTCCAACACAGGAAATGGTCCCTCATATGCTGGCTCGAACGATTTTTTTACAGCATCTACTCTTACGAACACATGACTGCACTCGTATAGGTTCTTATATACAAATACCTTTGTCCTCGAGTGATGTGCCGTTGGAATTGGTTTTACTCTTTGTATGTGCTGTCTGAATTTGTTTATAAAACTTTCCGGATGTGTATATTCCGTCTGCGTGAAGAATTCGCCGGGTAGCCGTATAGGTGCTCCGTACAGCATCTCTGCTGCGGTGGTCTTGATGTCTTCCTTATAGCTGGTACGCAGTCCCAAAAGCACGGTTGGCAATACCTCTGTCCAGTCTGGGCTGTTGTGACACGTGATTGCTGTCTTAAGAGATCTGTGCCATCTCTCTATCAACCCGTTTGCCGCTGGGTGGTATGCGGTTGTCCTAATTTTACTGCACCCTAAAAGTCGTACCAGAGAAATGAATAACTGCGACTCAAATTGCGTACCTTGGTCTGTAGTGATAGTTAACGGTGTGCCGAATCTGGATATCCAATTGTTGAAAATTGCTGTTGCCACAGTGTCTGCTGAGATCTCGGCCACCGGGATTGCTTCCGGCCAGCGGGTAAAACGATCAATGACTGTCACGCAGTAACGAAATCCTCTTGCAAGTGGTAGTGGGCCGATTATATCTATATGGAGATGGTCGAACCTCCCAGTTGGAACTTCGATGTGTTCTGGCTGTCTTTTAACATGCCTGTGAATCTTGCTTTTCTGACACGCTAAGCATGAGCGTGCCCACTCTGCAATCTGCTTTTTCATGTGTGGCCACACAAAACTCCTGCCTATCGTTCTTCTGGTACTGCGCCCGCTGGGATGTGACAAGCCATGGACGGAATCGAATATCTTCTTCCTTAGCATTTGAGGTATATATGGTCGCAGCGTATTGTCGTAACTGTCGCAGTAGATGTATTTGTTGGTATCTTGTATGTGTATCCTTTGCAGTCTCCATTTATTCATGAGCGTTGGTTGCTTCAATATGTCCTGCAGCTCCTGGTCTTTGCCTTGTTCTTCTGCTATCTCGTCCGTCGACACCAAGACCGGTAGATCCACCACCGAAATGCGCGACAACGCGTCTGCGACAACGTTACTGCTCCCACTGACGTGCTCAATCCGTGTGGTATACTGACCAATAAAGTCTAGTTGCCTCTGCTGTCTTGGCGTGGCTTTCTCGCTTTTCTGTTGAAACGCGTAGATTAATGGCTTGTGGTCTGTCTTGATTATTATCGACCTGCCTTCCGCCCAGTGTCTGAAGTATTTTAGGCTCTTGTATATCGCTAACAGCTCGCGATCATAGGTACTATACTTCTTTTGTGCTTTTTCCAGTTTCCTGGAGAAGAAACCAAGTGGTTCCCATACTCCATTGTTCAGCTGTTCCAACACTGCGCCTATTGCCACCTCTGAGGCGTCCGTTTTCAGGGCTAACTGAGCTCCTGCCTTCGGATAGCGTAAGAGTGCAGCGTTTGCCATTTGCTCTTTGCACTTAGTAAATGCTTCTTCTGCTGCTGCTGTCCATCTGACTGGTTTATTGTTACCTCTTTTATGTTCGGCACTGATTTGGTTGAGGGGGATTTGTATCTCGCCTGCCGCTGGTAGGAATCGCCGATAAAAATTGATGATACCTAAAAATCTTTTCAGTTCTCGCACCGTTTTAGGTTTGGGAAAATCTTCCAGAGCCTTTACCCGCTCGTTCAGCGGTGAAACTCCTTTGCTACTTACGGTGCAACCCAAATACTCTACGGCGTTTCTCGCGAATTGGCATTTATCTACGTTGATTCTTAGGCCGTGGTCCTGCAGTCTCTTAAATAGTTTTCTCAGATGCAGTTCGTGTTCCTCCAGGTCCTTCGAAGCCACGATAATATCGTCGATGTAACATCGGCAGAAGTCTAAGTCCCTCAGGATATTGTCCATTACACGCTGAAATGTTTGTGCCGCGTTGGACAGTCCGAATGGCATTACTACGTATTCATACAGGCCGAAAGGTGTTATGACAGCAGTCTTGTGGCGATCTTGAGCTGCAATTGGTACCTGGTGATATGCTTTTCTCAAATCTATTACTGAAAATACCCTTGATCCTTCGAAACTTTGTACTATGTCATGGATATGGTATAGGGGGTACTTATCTGGTACTGTTGCGCTGTTCAATCTGCGATAATCGCCACAAATTCTCCACTCCCCTGACTTTTTGCGGACCATGTGTAACGGGCTTGCCCATTGGCTCTTCGATGGTTGTATTATGCCCTCCTTTAACATATGTTGGAACTCCGTTTTTGCAATTTGTAGTCTGTCAGGTGGTAGTCGTCGTGCTCTCTCTGCAACTGGTGGGCCTTGTGTTGTGATATAGTGATATACCTCCTGTTTCCTCAATCCCAGATTTTGCGGGAGCGTGATGGCTGGAAATTCCTTCAGTAATGCTTGATACCTGTTGTTGCTATTTACTGTAGATATGGTTGGTGCCTGCGACTTAATCAATGTACCGTTCCTGTACAAAGTGGTAGTCGGGTCTATTAACCGACGTCTGCTTAGGTCAACCAGTAGGTTATAGTGCCGTAGGAAATCTGCACCTATGATAGCTTTGCTCACGTCAGCCACCACGAACTTCCAAGGGAATTGTCGACGGAGGCCTAAGGACAAGGTTATAGTTTTAGCTCCATATGTATTGATTGCCGTACCATTTGCTGCGTAGAGCTTGAAGTTTGCTGGTGTGGATCGCCGTCTCCCACTGCTGGGGATTACGGATATATCAGCGCCGGTGTCCACCAGGAACGATATCCTGGATTCCCTGTCTGTTACGACGAGACGGTTTTTGGTTTGGTCGTCGTTAGCGACCGCCTCTACTTGCAACGACCTTCCTAGTTTTCCTGCCTGCTAGGCGTGCGAGCGTCGGGTCCCGTCCAGCTGCATGGGCTAGCACATTTGAATGAGCGCTCGCCGAATTTTCTATGATAGAAACAACAGTCTCGACGATACTGCCGGTCTCCGCTTCTGTTACGAGAAGAACTGCGCCTTCTCATAAACCGACCTCGACTGCGGCTTCGGGGCCTGCCACGAAAACTTCCCTGGATTAGAGTTTCCAGTCGCCCCATTCTCTCCGTAAGCGCCGCGATTTCCGCGCCTTTTTCGCTCGCCGCCGCGTCGCGGTGCGTCTCTTGTTTTGTCTCCGCAATGGCCGCCATTTCGTAACACGCGGATCGTTCCATTGTTTTGTCCGCTAGCGTTGCTAATTTGTTTAATGGCGCGTCATCAATTACCGTTAATATTTCCTGGATTCGCGTAGGTAACCGTTGCATCCACAGCGTTTGTACTACGCCAATGCTGACGCTGGTCCCCGCGAGTAGCTGCATCTCGCGTAGCAATTCTGACGGTTTTCGTCCGTTCAGCTCGATGCCGGTCAGCAACTGCCTCAGTTGCGCTTCCTCGGATGACGCCAATCTGCTGATGAGCGCGTCTTTTATGCGGTTGTAGGAATCTTCACAGTCTGGTGCGGAAATGATGTCTGCGACGATTCTTATTATATTGCTGTCTAGGTGCCGCAAAACTGCTGCACATCTTACGGCGTCGGATCTCACGCCGTACGCGGAGAATTCTTTTTCTAACATGGCAAACCATAGCTTCGGGTCGTCTTTCCAAAACGTTGGGAGCCTCACGCTTCTAAAATCGCTTGCGTTCACTTCCGCACTTCCCGCAGTTTCTTTTTCTTCCATGTCCCTCGTAATCCCGGGTTTCGGCACCAATTGTGGCGGTTGATCCATGGTAGGGACTCGGAAATGAAAGACGCGTGTTAACTCTTAGAACAACGTATATTCTCTCACCGTGTATCACAGCGTTCTAACTCGCGCTACATGTTCAGTCTCTTTTGTCTTTGTACAACCATAGAATATGCTTAACCTAGAACCTAATTTACATGGCTGCCAACCTACGAACTTATATCCTAACCTTAACTACTATTTACATTGGTACTACTGGGTACAGCCACAGTTGGCCGGGGCCTGGCGCCCTCTTCTGGTGGCGGCTGAATGAGCACGAAGCTGTAACTGGAAAAGTTGTACCAGAGCTTGAACTCTACTGAAGCTGTTAGCATTTCGCGTGCTTTGTCGGCTGCTTGCTCTCAAAGCTGCGCACCGATAGACTGATTATATTAATTTTCAATCATTAATTGTAGCAAAATCATGCATCGCATCGAAAAATCATAGTTTTTTCTTAAGATTTTCTTCCTAATCATAGATCACAAAAGCAAGGAATGTTGGATATTGAATCAGTATCCATCTTGGCAGCGTCCTTGGCTTGAGTATTATTATCCAGAATCAACACTATTAGACTTGTGCTACCGTTTACAGATTCGATTACTCATGTTTTGATTCGAACCCCATAGAACATGTATGGGACATAATGGGTCGTAGACTGAGAAAAGGGAGACAACCTGCCGATCTCCAAGACTTGTCACAAGTCTTAATTCAAATCTGGAATGACATTCCACGGGAAGAAATTAGGGCTTGCATTAACATGAGTAATCGGCTGCAAGCAGTAATTCAACAACGCGGAGGAGATACGCGTTATTAGAATTTACACACACACACACACAAAAGACGCACACCCACATACAGATAAACGGCTTTTTTCAGAACCATATGATGTGCAAAATCCATTAGACAGCCTCCTTGTGGTGCATATCGGGTAATGCCAATGCCGGCGGCATATGTCATAAATGCAAGGGTTCCTTTTAAGTGCTGTATCTTTACGAAAAAAAATGGCAGCGACTTTTCACTTACTGGAAATTGAAGATAAAGGTTCATACTTTATACTCCTGCAAACAGAATCTCCGAAAAAAAATGTAGCTAGTCCATGCACTTTGTCAAACTTTGTAATTTTCAACATTGCAAAGGTACCCTCACATTTAAGGTGTTTGTAGTGGTAGGGATGCATCAAAATCAAAATCGAACTATAGTATCTTAAAGTAGAGATTTCAAGCTTTAATTTAAAAAAAGGACATAATTTTACGATTTTTTTTTCACGGAGTTACCGTAAGTCAAACTTTGCCAATTTTTACCTAAAATTTTTCTATGCCATATTTCTTTTGAGCAGTGTATTTGGAAAAAATTCTTAAGACACTACTTCTGTTAATGCCGGAATAACGCGTAATCTGCCACGAACTAATATTAGGGTTAATGGTGATGATTCCAAGCACACCAATTTCGTTATTTTCATTATATACTTTTTTTCCGTTAAGAAGTTTTTCTTTAAAACGGTCCAGTAATTCTCAACTTTTTGCATACTCGTTGAAACATGCGGTGTGAAGGAAGTATACGATCCAGATATTGCTCAGCGTACAATGCTAATGCTCTTACTGAATTACAACTCTCGTACAAAAAGTTGTACTATACTTCTAAAAATAATAGAGATATTTGAGGTGGACAAAATTACTGTGCCACTCTGTGTATTCCAGAAAACCAGTTGAGTAGATTAGCATCGGTGACTGACATTCGTGAAGCTGTTCGATTATATCCAATCTTTTTTGATATTGTAGGATTTCTACTTGAAAAAACCCTGTAGCCAGCTCCTACTAGGATAATAATTTTTAAACGGGTGTTGATGTTTCACTTCCTTAATATCACGTTCCACGTTAGTAACAAGTGCTTCTATCGTAACTGGGAAATGAGCTGCAGCCATTTGTTCATTTCGCTGACGCATTTCATTCTTTTCAGTTTGATTTAAAATTGGAGGAGATGTCATCTTTCTCTCGATAAATGATTTACCTTTTATTTTGCATTTAAGGGTGACCCTTGGTACGCTGAATTTATCTGCTGCTGCTCATATTGGTATTTTGTACAACCGAACATCTTCAATCCTTTATCAATAATGAAATAATTTCTGAAACAAATAATTAAGTAAACATATTTTATTTTTTCGGCGATGTTTATGGTGTCACGCACATGACTGGTTTAAAACATTGAACACTGTTCAATAATTGATCATGGATGCTGCCAATAGTTGATCATGTGGTCATCCACTAGAACGCAGTGTTTTATTAGATTTCGAATTATATTTTGTATTTCTAACAAAATTGGATGTAAAATGAATACATTATAAATTGTAAGCAAATTTAAATGTTAAATTAAAGTAATTAGTTTATTTTCATAGTAAATAGATGAATAACATAATGAATACATATATAGTAGGATATAATTAATACAAAAGATATTACATTAGTTAACGGTGGAACGCACGTGTGCACGCTAGTACCATGATGCACAGACTGAGAGATGACGCTAACGTAGATGGCGTGAACTGCCTTCATTAAATAAATCACGTCAGTAATTGACCATGTCTGTCAACTTCTGAAGGATGTTAGAATAACAGTATTCAGATTTTGATCCCTAATTAAACTTTTGCTTTTTGTGATTAGAATAATAAAAATGCAGCATTTATTATTTATAAAACGCCATATGAATTTAAGTAGCATATAATTCATTCGCGAAATGTTCAGAACGTATGAATTTTTGTATCCGAACTGTACAGCTATTCTTAACAGAAATGTTAAGAAAATAGAAATGTAACGGCATATTACTTACCTTAATAAAATTATATGTTTGTTATTAGTAAGCATGCTTCACTTCCCATGTAATTGTTTTAAATTTAACTGACAGATATCGTGCCATTTAAAGTTCATTTTCATCAAGAGTGTACAATTTATCAAAACCCAGTCCGATTGATATCAAGTGGTATCTCGCGCGCGATTGACCGGCGCAAGAATTCGGTTATCGACTCGGTTATAGATTTCTTTTTGCTCATTGAATTAAAATGAAAATTCAACACCTCATTTTTTTATATTTGTAATAGCTATTTTATATCAGAGGGTTGGGGTTGTCGGAATAACTGAACCAAATTTGTTTCTCTGTAAGTCAGAGGTTATATTATAACTAATATCATTATTTACACTATATACAAAATTTACACGTTACCTGTAAGTTAGAACCTGTAAACGACAATTAAAGTCAATTATTCGTCTCTCCTATATTGTTTATAATAATCTTCTCTTTATAATTATAATAAATTCTCTTCATATCCCCTTTCCCTAGCACGTGCTCTCTCTCTATTTTTACCTAGCTATCCTTTTGTAAAGACTTTCCTTTTGTTCGGAAAGCAACATAGCATCTAGCAGGCGTTATAGTAGCGCGCTGAATTTTAAAGAGAATATATTCTCTTTAAATACTTTAAAATATTAACACATTAAATACTTTAAATTATCCAATACTTTAACAATTTCGTAGGGACCTCTAAATTTAGGTACCAATTTTTTATTCACTCCGGGTGTTACATCAATGTTTTTAATAACAACATAATCTCCTGCTGCATATTTCGTCGACAATTTATGTTTCTTATCACAATAAATTTTATTATATTCTTTCGTTACTTGTATCTTCGCAACTGCCTTTTCTCTAATAGCATTTAAATCACGACCGTTTGTAACTTGTTCTTCTAAAATTACGCGTAAATCATCACGAACATTTCCTAGTTGATTTATACCAAATAATAATCTCCTTGTAATATCTCCGATGGCTCGATTTACACTATTATTCAACGCATATTCAACGTCTTCTAATACCTGATTCCATGTACTTGTGTTGGTACTTAATTTCGCTAACATCGGTGTTAAAGTTCTGTTAATTCGCTCTATTGGTCCGTTAGCATGC
This sequence comes from Megachile ligniseca, assembly GCA_945859555.1. Classification (NCBI taxonomy): domain Eukaryota; kingdom Metazoa; phylum Arthropoda; class Insecta; order Hymenoptera; family Megachilidae; genus Megachile; species Megachile ligniseca. The sequence continues at coordinate 8,958,274 of OX243792.1, forward strand.
GTAGTTGCTATCGCAATTAAAATAAGTATTGAATTTTTGCTAAAAATTCGTTGAATTTATGAGAAATAAATGCGCTACGTCGGTATGATACTATTTTTCACGACTTGCTATAAATTCGAAAATACGTTTTTAAATGTCTAATTGCTTCATCAGAATTAGTCGTAACTGCCGGGTAAAATTTTACGAATTTTGTACATGCATCTGTTACCGCGTGGGCAAATGATCTGTTTAAATATTGAAAGAAACCTTTCTTTGTATGCCCACATCACACGTTGAATTAACGGCGAATGACTTATTGGAAAAATGGAAAGTGAAACACAAGTTTAATTTAAATGTAACACTTAGAATATTTAATGACGAACACAAATAAGTTGAATATATGTTTTTTACAAGTTATGTCGGATGGCAACTTAGATTGATAATTTAGATGTTAGTTGTGTGAAAGTATATTTGAATCTCTCTGCTCGCAAACATTTTTCTTTCGAAGTAAACTTTTTTTTGGAGTGGGGTTTTTTGTAACAACGCTTCGGATTGGTGAGTTATAATGTATAAATTTTTTAGAGTTGGAACCTACTCCATGGGGACTACCGTTAGACACAGGTAAGGAGCTTAGGCTCGAGATATGCCCAGCAAATAAAAGAGATGCCCAAACAATGATTGGACTAATTAAAAAACATATCCAACTTAGTACGAGTGTTTTCAGCGATTGCTGGAGAGCTTATGATTCCTTAGGCGCTCATGGGTACGAGCACTTAACAGTAAATCATTCGATTGAATTTGTTAACCATGAGACTGGCGCTAACACACAAATGATCGAGTCGGCGTGGCGACCACTTCGAATGAAGCTGCAAAGAGGAGGTGTCCCAAAAGAAACCCTTGACTTTCATCTTTCGGAATATCTTTGGCACAGAGAAGTGAAAAGGTCTGGAGGAGATCAATTTGCTGAATTAATCAAAGCAATTAAAAAAGTTTAAAAATATAAGAAAATAAAAAAAAACAATAAAAAAACGAAAAATCCAAAGGAACAAACATTAAAAAAAAACAGATCGGAGTTGACCCCCGGTAGGCAAGCTTGCCTATGCAAACTCTTGTTGCATTTCTATATTTGGATACATATTATGTCGATTCTTTATACATGTTGATTGTATAATATATATACAGGGACGACTGGTACCGCGGCGGATTTATACTTGCCCGCTGGACCTTCTCTGGCTACCGATGGAATAATAAACATGTAATATTATCCAATTTGTAACCGTGCGGGTTACATAATTAATGGTACACCCTATGCATTTATCTATCTCAGCGGGAAGGGATATCCGTACTCCAGGCACAAGCCGTGATCATAGTCGCAGGGGTACACACTTAGAGTATTTGCCCCACTTTAGGGTAATAATGCGTGCGCATCGATCCCTTCTCAATAGCGATCGAAGGAGGTCGATGCGAGGATCCATTTCGGGACTCTCTACGTCTGGAAGCGAACCTAGAAGGATCTCTCTAAATCTATTCAGCGAAAACGGTACGCGATCGGGAGGTCAAACCGACCTGGTAAGATAGACAAACCGGCTATCTACCCTCGACGCATACGCGCCTCAAACCGAGGAGTCTCAAGTTCAAACCGAACTGTGGCACTGCTAGAATACGAGTATTAAAAATCCTTTTTGTCGTGTACAGCGTAGTTGTCAAAACAAGAATTTTGATTATAATAAATTCAATTTCTTAAGTCGTTTAAGTATAAAGTTCGCTGAATAGAAGGAGAAGGTGAGTAATTGTTGTTGGTGAGTCATTTCTCAAAAGTAGTCATCGCCTGTTATCCCACAGTGGTAGATAGCGACTGAGATCGTCTAATTATACATTTTGGCGTGGTACAGCTCCCAGGCTCATACAGGCAATTGAAGTGTCGCTCGGCCCACGTAAAGTGTTCCGCCGTATCTTCTAATTGTACCTGTGTGCCCTTGTGAGAGGTAGTCTCGCGGGTGTGGAATTGGATGGTTTCTGCCACATTTGATCCCAACCCAACCAGAGTATCGCTCAGTTCACGAAAGTGCCCTGCCGTCACTCCTTTGTTGTACTCAAATGCCTTTGTGAAGAGGTGGACACGACCGTATGGTACTGCTGTCTCACTGTTTGGAAGTAAATTTGTTCAAAAATAGTTCATACTCCAATTGGGTAACCGAAGTGTCGCTCAGCCCACATATTGTGCCTGCCGTCATCTTCTGGTTGTTCTCGACTGGTTTATGAACTACATAGTACAGGCACCGTTTGACTTTTCCCGAATTATTCGACAAAGTCGGTCCGAGTGTTTCTGTACTATACGTGTCGCGAATAATACGATCAGATTAGCACTGTTAGAATTAGGAGTCCGGCATCGGAGGAAGTCTTGAGCCCAACTATTGTCCTCTTGACAAACTCTTAGGTGTCTCAACCTGGTTTTGACTTCGTGCGTGTCTCCACCGGAATAACTTCCCCGATTTATCGGCCAAGTATAAAAGGTGCTGCGACGGTCTTCAATCGTACTTTCCACAGAGATTTTGACTCCAACGACAAAATCATACTACTAGTTTATTTTCTTTAAATTTGAATCCCTTTAATTTGATATAAAAGATATTTTCGTGTGTGTCGAAATTAGAATCTGGGAGAAAACTCATCAGATAATAAGTCTACTCTATTTGTTCATTAAACAACGCGATCATTCCATATTGAACTGACGATTTCTATATTGTGTCAAACAAAGCGTGCGTGTCACTTTATTTCGACTTTCATGTAAAGATATTGATTTTACAGAATATATTTTTTTTGTGTTATTGCATAATTTATGTATAACTTTCTTCAACGACCAACAGACCACTCCGCTGTCCAGGACCTGGAGGCCCGAATCCCTCCAATAAAAACCCTTAGTAGAACTTGAATTATACTAACTTAGGGTTCATTTAAGCATATACGCCCAACTTGGGCAGAATCTGACAAAATTCACAAAAAATACAATAAATACGTTTACAAATTGTTAAAAACGTGGCAACTGATTGTCTAAAAAATTTTCTCTTTGAAAAAAAATCTCAACACTTTTCTCCGTAAAAAGTAGGAGAAAATTGTATATGTAATAATTATTGCTAAATTACAATAAACAAAAAATTCCAAAAACACGTATCCCTCATTTTGATCCATATTTTACGTATACTTGCATAAAAATCGAACTGCATTTAGGATAAAAAATTGAATAAAAAATCCAATTTTGTAACATATTATTTAAATAAATAATTTCTCCCGAAATTTTCGTAATGAACTAAATTACTTACTCAAAAATACGCAATTAAAAAAAAATGCACTCTCCTACACCATCTAGTTTCCGAGATATTAAAGAAAATGTTTTTTCGACCACCAACATGCATGTCAGTGGATATAATAAAATACATGTCAAATGATTTCGAAAAGCTACCACATATGTAAATTTCATTAAAATCCGCGTGTAACACCTTGGTGATGTTCCTTGACAGACGAAAATTATTTCTAGATTTACATTTCTTGTGTATCAATGTGCCTAAATATTCGTTACGGAATCTCCGACGTAAATCTTCTTTCAATTGTTGCCGATAGCGAAATCTTCTATCTAATTGACGATTTTTTATATGATCCAGATCTAAGACTCCAATTTCTTTTATCTCATGCAGGAACACTGATGGGGTTAGCGGTATTATATGTACTATAAATGTAATTGGTCTTGAGTTAATAATTGCTTCGCAATCCAATAAAACTGTAAGCATTTCTTCATAATTTACTCAAGATTTTTTAAGCGTCCTCCGTAACAATCGCTTTAGAACCCCAATGAGACGCTTCCAAAATCCACCCCACCATGCTGCTGTAGGAGGGTTAAATTTCCATTCGATTCTCTCGGTTGATGCTGTTTTGGTTAACTTATCAAAATCGATATTCTTACACAGATTGTTTAACCCTACGAAATTTGTACCATTATCACTATATACAACACTAGGTTTACCTCTACGCGCAATGTAACGTCTCAATGCCATTAGGAATGAGGCCGTAGACAAAGACGTCATCAGTTCTAAATGTACAACTCGAAACACGGCACAAGTGTTTCAATATTTTTTAATAATATTGAATAATTTGTTAATAAACAAATCCAAGCCTTTTGACCATCCTTCACGTAGATAGGACCCGCAAAATCGACCCCCACAACTTCGAAAACGGCAGCGTCCCTTATTCTATTTAACGGAAGAGGCGCAGGTACTGAATTTAAAGGCTTCGCGTCAAATCTACGACAATTGATACACCTATTGATGACTGATCTAATTACTTTTTGGCCCCCTGAAATCCAATAATTCACTCTAAGTGCACTCAACGTAATCTCAACACCCGCTTTATTAAGTTGTTTATGCTTCTCATTTATAATAAGGTCAATTACATTATGCTTGCTTGGTAAAACAATGGGACATCGAAAATTGTATGCATAATCGCCGAATATAATTTTCGTATTTATTTGAATCACGCCCTCCTTATCTTTAAAAGATTGCAAATGTTTAATACGCGCATCATTTATTCCCTCAGTAAAAATCTCCGATTGAATTAGCTTCATTAATATAGTTTCTGAATCCTTTATCTCTTCAATACATAAATCACCTTTTTCTCGCAATACCAATTTGTTTCTCGTTGTTCGCGCCTGGATACTCGTGTCGTGGGATTGAAGTAAACAAGATGATGACTTTAATATAAAGTGGACTGTATTTTACTTTAGGTTTGCGCTTGAAATATTAAGGGACTGTCCCTTCTAGGTATACTGAAACTTTGTACCCGACTGTCGGTATACTATTAACCTCGGTGGCTGCTAAAAATGTTCTGCCCGCCAAAAAGTCTAATGTCCAAAACGTAAACTTCTCGGCGGCTCCCCTTCCAGGCTTACTAATAATTTGGGCGTCAAGGTGGGGTTGGAAAATTTCCTTATTTGGGCATGTTCGTTCCAGATTTCCTTATTTGGGCATGCGACATGGTTTACAATGCCCGCTTCAACTTTAACCCTGGGCCTAGTCACGGACCGAAGGCCCTGTCGTAAACCTAGGACCCTAAACCGTTCTGAACACTCGTATTGAAATAAAATCTTTTTATCCAAGCCAAAACGCGTATAATCTTTGTGTATTCTGAATATCCTTTCGCGTACCAAAGCTTATTATTTTTCAAACCCTTTCCAATCGTAGATAATAAAACTGTATCACTCAAATCTTTCAAGGTACTCTTTTATAACTCCTTATTAATTTCTTCCTCCTGAAATTGAAATCCGTTATCGAGCGAATTTTCAGATTTCGTACGCAGCCACTCTGGACCCTCCCGCCATATGGAAATTAACAGTTGATCTACCGTACATCCGCGTGAAGGTAAATCGACAGGATATACATATGTAAGTGTCCAGGTATATGTCTCCGCTGCTCGGAATTTGAAAATTCTCGGATTTCTTGCACTCGATTGCAAACGAAGGTAGTATGTACCTTAATAACCGTACCACTTACGGTTTTAATGAATCAACGTTATAACTGTAGCCGAATCACTCCAATAAGAATCATTTGTTTGCTCTACTCTTAGTGTATTAAAAATCATCAAAGTTAAACGAACTGCTACCGTTGCCGTTAATAGCTCTAAGCGCGCAATACTCTGTCTCGCATCATTCGATTTCTTCCGTATGAGAGCAACTCTACTTTTAGCTTGAACAAAATTAACTTTTATACCAGAACCGCTTTCAATACGTATAAAGACGACCGCTGCGTACGCAATCTTACTAGCATCACAAAACGTATGTATGCTTACTTCACCTTCACGTGAAATATCTCCAATCATACATCGCACATTTTTATTACATTTAAATCTTTTAAACTTTATACCCATTTCACAAACCTTACTTTTGTATCGTCGTTAACTATCTCATCCCATGATAAATTTTGTGCCCAAGTTTCCTGCAGTAAAAGTCGCGGACAAAGCACTACAGGACTCACAAATCCCAGAGGATCGAAAATACGATGTGCCATGGAAAGTATGTTCCTCTTGTTAGTAATTTTATCATCAAAACATTTATCGAAATCTGGCACGTTCAAAAATAAAACATCACGTCTCTTATCCCACGATAATCCTAATACAGCAGTACGGCGTTAAAAAAAAACCGTTGCCAACTGCATCACCGCCTTCGCATCGGAGATAAAACTATCTAATTCTTTAAGAGAATTTACGCTTGTTACGCAGTTATCAACGTAGAAACTTTCAGCAAGTTTTCTTATATTTTCTATTACAAATCTTTCATTTAAACCATTCTTTAAAGATTTAATTACATCATTCAAATGCATGCTAATCACGGCACTTAATATGAAAGAACTCGACGACACACCGAACACAACACAACAATATCTCAAAGCTACGATATCGTCCTTTTCGTCAACCCACAAAAATCGTAGAAAATCTATATCATTACGGTGAAGCGATATTTGTATAAACGCCCTTTTAATAATCACGCCTATACTACCTCTTCGCTGATGCATCGAAAACGGGTCTAATCCTTGTCGTGGTGTTTTCTTTGCGACGTGTCGGTGTGGTAAATAATTTCCCCAGCTGTCCTTTTCATCTTCCGGTACGTACTCTATAATACCTTCCCTGAGCCAGTCCTTAAATATAGCAGCATACTCTTCAAATAGCCCATCGGTCCTTAATTTCTATATTTGTAGTTTGCAGACGACGCATTGCCATATTCCTATTGTCGCTCAAAACCGGATGGTTATCCAACCAGGGTATTTTCACTTCGTACCGACCTTATTCGTTTTTATACAGGGTGTCCACGCCTAAGTGTGACAGCGCGATATTTCATAAACTATTGGTGACACGAAAAATTGTTTATATGGAAATTGCAGGGTACAAGGGGCTCTATGTTTTAGCGCAAACGAAAATTTGTTAATGTTATTAGTGTAAAAGATATGATGGTGAAGTTTCGATTTTTAAATGGAACCATATATTTTTGTTTCGATCACGCGATAGTGTTTTTCAAGACGAAATTATTAAGCTTTCATGTATTTACCCGATTTTTATTAGTTTTCGAGATATAACGCTTAGAAATTTACTGATTTTCTGCAGAAACGTCACGATTTGAGTAGTAAGTCATAAAAACGGTCTTATTGTTGCGGTAATGCCGAAACCGATGGCCGGGGGTCTACGGTCCGAACGGCAAGTTCGAAGAGTAAGAAACGTGGAAAGAATTGTCCATTACGGTCTAAGTTAACATCATCCTTGATACGGAAAACATGTCATCAGTTGCATCTGATGAGTCGAAAAATAAATCCAAGACATGCTTAGCCGTTCCCTCCAGGTCTTTCATCCTCTCTTCTTATTGTATCGTGCTCTTCTCGATTATTCTTGAAGGCACCACGACAGTTACACCCAATGTGACGGGTGAACTTGATTATGTATAGGATAGGTTGATAGATTCAAAAAGTATATAAGATGCGAATTGACTTTATTCAGAAATAGGTTTGAACTAGATTTTTAAAGTAACTTGGTTGAATGTCAAAAGTTGATTCGTTTCTGATATTTTTACATTTTGGAACGTATAAGGTAAACAATTTTTTGGTCGTGGAGTGGTGGTTCTACCAATCCGATGTAAGTTGTAGAGGGAGGAAATAGACTAGAAGGAGGAAATAGAAAATAGAGGGAGGAAGGTTGGATTAGCGGTTTGGTTCTTCAGGTAGTTAACAAAATTTTAATTTTTAGGGATAGGTTTACAACGTGACGGTTAACTAAAATATTATGGTCCGAATCATAACTATGGTGCCCTAAAACATTTTGGGTTTTTCCCGTCATCAAGTGATCATAAAAGGTTGGGTCCTAACGGTAACAGTTCTAAGACGCTACACTCCTAGTATTTTAAATGCGATCTTAATTGATTGCGGATCAGATGCTCTATCAAGCGCCTCATTGAACGCGTTTACTGCTTTTGTAAAAACTGTACGCTGTGCGGCTCTTTTTCTTTTGATTCTATCCATCCTGCCATAAACTCACACTCACACGTCAATCACGTTTACACAACACTACACTATGCTGAAAGTCCTGTCATGGTCGCCAAATGTTCTCTTAATAGGGAACGGATACAGGAAAATAAAAGACGATAAAACTGTGTAAACGGTAACAGCAAATGAAAACTCAATATTTTATTTCTAATCTATACGTGTACACGCTGGACTGTGTCGAATCGTGGCAGGGAAGAGACTGCCTTTTTCCGCTCTTCCAGACATCGGTCTCCAGACTTCGTTATCCCATAAAACGTGGCTCGCAGGCCCATTTGACAATTAGTTTGGGTTTTCCCAAACATCATAAATCTATCGACTTGTCGAAGAGACGCTTTTGAGGGTCTTGCCAGCACTTTAAAAATACGTTATAGAAAAAACTATTGATTAAACTGTAGAGAGATTGTCCAAAAGTACCCACAAGATATTAGGTTTTTTAAAAATGTAATTTATTGTGATATTAATGTCTTCATGTCCCGAAACAAACTGCGAATCAATCCCTTTTTACATTCTTCTTACTATCTCACCGTTAATTGTTTATTGTCTACATCTATATTCATCGTATAATCATTCATGTATCGATATATATCGTACAATATTCAGCTCTCTCTACAATTATTGTCTACAAAATACAACAAGTGGTATAAAACAACCAATCATAATAGCTAGGCGCGACTCGCCTACCTAAAACGAAGGTACCCCGCGTCTTTTCCAGCTCATAGTGACGTCAGTTTTCGAGGCTACATCATTCTGAAGGGTTCATTTTAAAGGAGAAGCTTCAAAGAATATGACCACATTCGCAAAACGCAAAAAAGAATTTGTTTAAATTTTTCAACATTTTATAACAAATTCACGGAATTAAAAAAAATATTTTAAAATAGCCCAATCCTTTATGAATAAAAGAAAAAAAATTTAGCTAAATCGGTCCAGTAGTTTCTGAGAAAAACATTCGTAAGTGAAACCTATTTTCGCAAAAATGAGCAAAAATTGCAGAATTTGAAGACTTGTTATTCCTTAACAAATTCGAAACCGGCAAAATAATGACTTTGACACCGCCCCCCCCCCCCCCTCCCTAATTTCACATGGACTACAACATATTTTGATTAAAGCAAAATCGCAGATGGTGAGGTCCAAAAATGATCGATTTGGCGTGGAATGGCCCACAGAACATAGACGATAATTGCACAATTTCCACGGGCGACGTGGATTTATTCCGCTTCTGAAATTTATAAGGCTGCCTAATCTTTACACAGAATAGTACAATGTTTAAATTTTCGAAATACGTTTATCTTTATTGTCCAACTTCTCTCTTCGTTACTACCTCAAAACTCGGAAATGTAATGCACTGTTCCCATGCTTTTCCAATGATTTTATGGGGAACGAATCCCCACTTTTTGGGAGAAACCCAACGACCATTATCTGCCAGGGTCAGGATGACTAGACTCCATATGGCTCCGTTACCATCCTGTCCACGACACTCCAACTTTCGTTTTCGCCTGGGCAAAATGGGCATCGTCACGTTGACCATAAATCCCATCGCTCGCACTTACAGTTTGAAATAGGGGTAGTTCGCGTAGCCTTGAAAAGTGAAACTCAGACCGCGGATTTTCGAGTATAAAAGAGTGTGCAGAACATCTAAGGGGCAGAACAGTTTTAGAAATAGTACGAGTCCGATCTCTTAGGAGAAGTATAGAACGACAATTAAGAACAGTTTTTGCTGGAAAAAACCGAAAAAACTCTTAGGTCTTGACTGGAAAACGTGTATAAGCCATTCGGATTTTGTCTCTGAAACTCCAATTGAAGAGTGATATGCTCAGTTTCAAGAAAACCTAAGACGCCAAAACGAAAGTTCTACAGCCATTCTATTAAAATTATTATCTTTGTCGGATTACTAATTCGCCGTCAGATACTTAGAGTTCGCTCTGGGCTTTGTAGCTAGTGTCGGGCAGAGCTTCCCATTTGAGCGGCTTAATCTCTGAACCTCATTGTTTTGGGTGGTGTTTCAGTAAATACGATTAATAATTACAGTCACTCTTAATTTGAATCCCTGTTGACATTTGGTTGTTCATCTAACTCTTGAATCGTTGTTTGTGCTTTTGGGTGGCAATCTGTGCTGCAACAAAAAGAATAATTGAGGTTGTAATTGTAGAATCAAATTTTCAATTAGCAATTTTCTTTAGTAAAAGATCATTGTTCTGTCACATGTTATGACCTGGATAATTTTTGTAAAACAACGTTAGTTAATTGATTGAAATTCATAACCTTATTAGTATTGTGAAACGCAGCAATTTTAATCTAGAAACAGGATTGAATACTGCGTAGAATTCATTGTAATATTTTATTGTCAGACACCGAAGTAACTAGCTAGCAAATCGCATTTCTTATTCTCGAAATTTCTCGTCAATTAGATTCATTACACGTTTGCAGATTAAACATTATTAAATTATTGAATTACTAATTTCTTTGATTACTACGCAATAATTAATAATCGTCTATTTAGTTCTTTCCTAGAGTCAATCAAATACATGAAATTATATCAGATACAATATATGTATATACGTATATATTGTATATATATATATATATATATATATACTTTTTATATTTTTAATGCTAGATTTATTTAACAGAAACTAAGTGTTTTCTTCTTAAAAAATTATCGGGACATAAACTTTCTCTAACGTTGAAGGTTCGAGTCAAGAGGATGCAACTGTGCTCCTTAGCTGTTTATTTTAACTATAGAACCCATAGGGTCTATAGACTTGTAACGAATTTTTCTTCGACGACTTTCCTTATTCTTAACGTTCCCCTTGAACAGAAAAGACGTGCCTTTCCGTGTTTCACGTTTTGAATTCAAGTTTCATTTTAAATATAATTCCGTATATTATTTTATTTCACCGCCTATTTCCTATATTTAACAACATAATTGTTAATTGTAATACTAATCCCCTTCATTTGTTGATTGAATAAGTCTAATAATCCAAAGATATTCACCATATGAATTTCACGTTCCTTTAGATATAGTTACAAAAAGCGAGACGTTGAACAGGTAAAAATTAGACGCTATTAACACCTAAGCATAGTTTCTGGACGTTACACATGTGTAACGTCCCTGATGCTAGACCCGGGTATTTACAGCGCTCGTAAGGCAAAGAACGGCATTTGCCTATTAAGCGACTCGTTCTTATTATAACTAATTCTAAAGATGTGGGGTTCGTGTGGCGTGTGGTTAAAGAGTAAAATCTACAGGTTAATACCTTTCGTTAATTAGGTTTATTCAATGAATTAATGGTGAGAAATAGAGGATTACAGTTAACAATTATTTAGTCGAAGATATAAAAAATATATATATATATATTGTTTGCTATTATATAATTTGTATCGAGAAACGCAAGTCGGTAGTAAACTACTTCAGTCACGCGGATTTCGATAAAGGTACGTATAGTTAGTTAACTATTTAATCGATTGCTATGACGCAACGCAAGAAACGCGGTTTAAACAAAGTTACTTATTTGATCGATTATTATGTTATAAATGTAAAAGACGCGGTTTAAAATGGACCTAGATCCCGACTGGTGACAGAACAATATCTGATCTCGCTATAATACCGAAATTTTATACAAGAAAATAGTTGGACGGGAGCAGCTACTCTTTGCTTGACTCTAAAACTATAAGTTTCATGGCCCTTTTAGTCGGAGCACAAATTGACACCCAAAACTTGATCGCTTAATTGGGGAGCCTGCTGTTCGCTGGCTACTAGAACGACCCAACGATACAAGAGTCAGATGAACAACGTATGCCCAACAGGGTTGCAAATTTATATGACTCGACTTTACTAATCCGGAGTTACCGAAACGCCATCCAAAAGACACGGGCTTCAGAGACCAAGGCGCTCAAAATGGGGAGCCTGCTATTCGCTGGCTACTAAACTACCCACAGCGAACTCCGAGAATCTGACGGCGAATTTGTAACTCGGCAAAAATAATAAATTATATGAGTAGCTGAAGAGCTCTTGTTTGATGTCTTAGTCCCTTCTGGGACTGAGCGTAGCACTCTCCTTTCGGAGTTTCAGAGACAAGACCGTTTGAATGGGGAGCCTGCTGTTCGCTGGCTACTAAAACGACCCAACGATCAAGTATCCAAATGGCTGACACCCGCTGTCCAGTCAAAACTAAGAATTTTTAGGCTCTTACCAGCTAAAACTGCTCCAATTCGTCTCTCGATACTTCTCCTAACAGGTCCGTCGCGTACTACTTCAAAGATTGTTCTGCACTCGGGGCGTTCGTTGCACGCCCTTTTATACCCAGAGAATCATGGGTTTTTCCCGCCAAGTGGCGAGTTTAGGTACGCATAAAAACTATTACACTTTATTTAATGAAGTAAATATATTAATTAGATTCAGAAAAATATGCCTTGATTTGCTATTAATTAATATTTTACAAGCTAACTTGCTAAATCGTGGTTTTAATTAATTTTATATACGCTGATTGGCGGGATAACATAAGTATTTCAATAAAACAATAATTAATCGTAAATAATACATAAAGTAGTAACTAAAAATATATCTTGATTTATGGTCAATAAATAAATAATAATATAATTGTTTAAATAATAATTTATAATGATTTGTTTTCGATGTATATTCGGCATCTCTTTCTAGCTAACGCGCGCGCCATCGATCGGTGATCTAATTTAACAATGTTGCACGCAATGTTATTATTTATAAAAATATAAATATTCGTATATTAGGATTTCCCTCCTTATCTACTTGTTATATCTTCAATGCGGACTGGGGACGTTACACATGCAACAACAAATATTTATCGATTACTACTTATAATAATTCATAAACTGTTTATTGTTAAAACTGGATATTCTTACAACCGGGTATCATTAGTTTCAGAATTCGAAACTCTATCACTACAAATGCTCATAAAAAAATTTATATAACAACACAAGACTTCATTTGACATACGGAATATTTGTTTTAGCAGGTGGAATGAAATTCAGTTTGTATAAGAAAAGAATTAACACCCGTAACGGTACAGAAGCAACTGGGATATTTCACCACACATTTCCTAACTGTATATTTCTGTACAAATCAAATTCGTGCGTCTTCCACTTTCACCAGTTGGATTCACTCTCCTTGTAGGATACTTTTTTCTTGTAAAAATTGTGTCACAATTAGCTTAAAATTTTCAAACGCATGTATATGTGCTTAAAATATGAATAAATGTTCATTAGTATATAAGTATCTCATATCTTCATTTTATTACGGAAATAAGTTGTAATATAATATTTTATTTCAGTTTCAGTGATCATATGTATTATAATATCTGTGTACACGATTACTTGGAATAGAAATATACCACGTTAACTCTATAAAAAGGAAAGTAGAAACTATACATATTTACTATTTTTAGGGTGCTAGATGTAGAGAAATGGTACGAAACGGGACCTTTCAACGTTATACTTTGCCTAAATCTGCTGGACCGATGTGACCGACCTCATACTCTGTTGAGACGTCTGAAATCATCTCTAGCTCCTGGTGGCCGCCTGATTGTAGCACTAGTTCTCCCATTCAGCCCTTATGTGGAGGTGGGCGAACGGGGTGATCATAAACCATCCGAATATCTACCAATAAAAGGAAATGGCTTAGAAGGTCAAATCGCAAGTCTCGTCGACAGAGTTTTTGCACCATTAAGTTTGAGGTGTCTTGCATGGAGTAAATTACCATATCTTTGCGAAGGTGATCTTGGTCAGTCGTATTATTTTCTCGACGATGTGATTTTCGTTCTAGAAGCACACCCTACTAATAAGGAATGCTGTGAATTTTCAACAGAAACCGTTTCTGTAGTGTCGTATGTTAGGAATAATTAAAATAACTCATTCCATTTCCGAATGGATATACAATGATAGAAATCGCAAACTAGCGGTATAATTTCGCTTCCATTGTACACTAACGAAAATGTTACATATGTAAGTTATACACATATAAATTTTAATAACTATCGTCCATGCGGTAAGATTATAGAAAAATATGAAGGGACAATACTGTAAAACCTCAACAGGGTTCTTACAATGATATTAAATACGAAGTTAATTGAAAAAGAACATGAATTTATTGTAAAAGTGGAAATACAAAAGAATCATGTCAGAAGTTACGCATCGATTAAAATTTCTTCGGTAGCAAAAATGAGACCGTACATTTATTAAAGAGCCGCATAACGATTCGTAGCCGTAAATATGAACATAGAGTAAATGGAAAGTACGAAATTTAAAATACTTTAATAAATGTGAATGTACAGATATCGCAGATATATGTAATAATAGTGTACTGTGTATATAACTGATTGCACTGTCTAACAAATTCTCACGTCTTCTAGTTATGTAATACTAGTTAAGTATTTTAAATAACTTACTACACTGAACACAAATCTAGAATCGATATTTCTTTATCGGTATTGTCGATATGTAAAAAATACTTATAAAATACTTTTTTGAGTTCTGAATTATTTTAAACATACGTTAGTGGTATCATATTCCTTGTAAGCAAAATATTGGGAGTAGTATAGAATTTAGACTCTCGCTTATTGAGGCGTGTGAGTACATCGTTAGAAAATTTGTTATTAGGCTACCAACAAGATAGTGGTAATCACCACTATCATAAATGTCCTATTCAGTAAACGTGTATTAAAATGCACAAATGCGACAGTAGTGTAAGCTGCGACGGTCGTTACCATTTCGTCCGGGCTTAATTCAATATATGTAGTAATGTAGTACTATACGCACTGATACTGCAACAATATTTCTTGCATAGGATGGATACGGTTGTTGTAAATGGCTCATTCAAAAAAGAAGTGTAAAATTAGAATACGGTAACTAAATTCATTCGTTTTGCAAAAACACTATTTCACTTATATATAACTTCGGCCAAAAACATATCACAAATATGCTATCTTTAATTTTTCTAAGAAAATATTGAATTTAAAGAAAATATTTCACATTAAACTAAATCGTTTTCACTGATCGTGAGAATAAGCAGAACAAATAGATAAATACTGAAGAGGAAATGATAACGCGTTTGTAAAAGATAAGCATGTATTTAGTTTAAAAAGGGGATATACACATCGACTAATTTAAAATAATATCAGTTATAGTTTCTTTTGCTTTTAATTGGTCCAATCATCTATTTCAATACTGATTTAAACAAGCATCAGGCTGTATTTTCGTAGAAATTGAGTTCTACCGTGGTGCATTTTTTGTCTATTACGTGTTGTCCGATTGATTTACATTTTTATATAATGCTTAAGTAATTTCTTACGAATATTAATATTTACAATATATTGTATAACGTTTACAATGTACCATTTATGTTCGGAAGCGTACAAGCCATTACACAATTAATATGTACTCTGTTACAAAATACATTTTAATAATTGTTATTTGTTATTACACAATTCAATTATATCTTATTATTCATTTTTTGTAATTACGTAATTGCGCCAAACTATATTCTTCAAAAGAATTAAAGGGACAGCAGTTTTTTTTGCAAGAAAATTGTGAAACTTTGAAGTGTTATAACTCTGCGAGAAATCGTCCTACATACAAACATTTCTATATTTCTTAAATGTCAGAAGTCAACGAAATATGCACGAGCGATGTGCAAAAAACGAAGAGGGCGAGAACGTAGGTGAATTACGTCTCAGCGAAAAGATTAGGAGATACGGCAAAAAGTATGAAATGAAATTAAAGCCAAAGGAATAGTATTTCACGCGAATTTGGCATGATGATCGAAAAAATCACTCTAAAACTAACGAGTGCATTGTTGGGATACAAAAAGCGCTACAAAGTAGTTGTTATAGACTTTAATATGATTTACTGCTTGTGCCAGTAAAATAATTCCTCGCAAAGTTACAACACTTTAAAGTTTGAAAACTTTTGCAAAAAACTGCTGTCCCTTCATTATTTTGAGGAATTTATATTTTAAAAAATTTTGAAGGAAGAAATTTAGCAGTGTAAAGGGACTGATAATCTGATAAAGGGACGACTAGACGTTGGTATGTCTGTGCTGATACTTACTTTCATTAATGAAAGGTCATTACTAATGGATTTATTTGTACAAGCAATAACATACGTATTTTAGTAATTTTCAATAGAAACAGTCTTTAACGATACTGAGCATAATAAATGCATTCTACAAAAGGCAACTTGCAGTTGTTATGATTCAAAGATAAATTCTCATCAATGCCTTTCACTTCTTACTGACTTGTTTTTAAAAAACATTTGCAAAATATTTATTAAGTACCTACAATAATGATCTCTTTTGCTTATAATTTTAGTATCGCTAGTTTGAAAATCATATTTTTTATACAAGTTATTTAGTATTTACATTCCGAAATTACATTGTGCATGTTGGCAGATACTGAGTACATGAAAAGCAAACAAAGAAAGTCATAAAAATGTCTATTGAAATAAAAATATCAACGTTTGGTTGTCACATTGTAAGATCTACAATAATTTTTGTATAAAATATCTTATTTTGAAGCACAAAACATATCATAAACTATTGACTCCTTTAATGTTATACCTTACTACTTTTTTAGGCAGAATGTTTCGAATTGTTCATCCTTAGCGCATTTAGCATACGAAGTTGGATCCTCTTATATTATTCAATTTTTTCTTTCACAATTTTTTATTTATTTCTAATAGTTGTCAAGATAGGAGAGATTGGGGCAAATTGCTACATTTTTTAGTTTTCCATTTCTGCCATTTTTATTTGAATCAATTACGTAAAAACGAATATGTTAACATATTCTTTCAACTTTCCTCTTGATATATTATGAGTTTATGTAATGAATACAAAATGTATTAAATTGTCCCACCAGAAGGCGAGTTGATACGTATATACAATATTTTGTTGTTACTGCTTTAATTATTTTTATTACTCGAAATACACTATCTTAGTTATATTGGTGATACAACATACATAAATGTAACAAATATGAAATAAATATCTATTTTTATATAAAGAACAACACCAAGACGCACTGAATTCATTGTTCACTTTTCACAGATTTTAAAAATGATTTCAGTCAAATTAAACCGACTTATTGTTAATTTTTTTAATTTGCCTAACGACCCTTGTCGGCGCACAGGTCGTGTGGGTGCCTAGAAAGGGTGCTACTCGACGCGAAAATAGGATCTCGCAAGATAGATCTGATAGTCTGTAAGCGCTGTTTAAGTTGCTCCGTTAAGAGAACGAGCTTGTGTAACTTGTTACATATATTTTCCATCAGTATTTATATCTACAAGAGCATCAATCAAACGTTACATGCCGATTGTGATGGAATTTTTATATGTTATAGAACTTGAAGAAATATTTCACACTTATTTTTTTACGTGCTATCTACTCTGAAGTGCTAAATATATTTAAAATTGGTAACAATTCAAAATGCAAATTTTTCCATTGTGGGAGACCAATAATATGGCTTAAACGGATTTTTGAAACATTTGTTTGATTAAAAAATATATTAAACAATTACATTATTTTGCAAATTTTTGTAATAAAACGTTAAATTGTTTCTATCAAATTACGCATGCGTAAATTATAATTCCAAACAAAAAAAGAATAAATTGGAACTTTCGTCCAAAAAATATTGCTATTGTAGGCGATAATTATAAATTTAGGAGTTTAAGAATATTGAAGGTTTGCCATAGCAGCAATAAAAGACCGAGGAACCATTACTTGTCCCTTTTTACGCGGCTGTTCTGTACATTGAGCCCGAGGTTGGCGTAGTTGTATTTCTTTTTTCGGTTCTGCATGTAGTTTGAAAAGTCGAGGCGATCCTTGGATTTATTACTGTTATGGTCATTTGTAAGAGTTCGAGGGCCGGATGGGTCACTGAGCGACAGTTTGGGCCGGATGACCCCTGACCGGGGGAAAGTGGGAATTCCCAATTTGGGGAAAGTTACCCTCTTTCCCACTCTTAGCGTTGTCCCTTCCCAGGGTACTGGGAAGATTATATATTTGTAGAAGACGAAGAAGACTGTCTTGATACACGCGCCTTAGAATAAAGTCACTCATTATTTTTGTTATTCGTTAAATTGTTTTGTTTCGGCCTCTTACTTGTATTCCCTCATTTCATCTTTTATTAGTAATTAGTCTACACTATGGTTGGAGTCATTCTAGCAGTTGTATTATATTACATTATTTATATTAATTTATTTAAATAGAAATTGGAAAGTCCTTAGGTGCCTCTATAAAACATGAGGTCCGAAACAAGTATTCCGTTTGGCGTACGTTATGGGCACGTACTGAGGATAGTATTTGATGTATAGAAGATCCAAAAGTGTTGTTTGTACTTGTGTGAAGTGTGATTGTTGGCCTTTGTAATGATTAAACACACTTTACTGATTACAATGTTCAACATAAACGTATATTTAGAACCATGCAGGGTATCCCAGAATTGCTGTAAGAGCCGAGAAGGGGTGGTAAGCGAGACGATTCTGAACACCTTTTTCATTTGTCAAAGTATTGGTTGGAGCTTCAATTTCGAGTTATTAGTAAAAAAAACTGACCAATGAGAGCGCGCGTGGACCGAGCGCGCGACAGCGTCAGCGATAGCTTCAAGTGTGACAGCCACTCGTCGTCGTGAACAAGCGTATCGATACGGCATCGGTATAATAGGAAGCTGTTAGATGAAAGTTACATCAAATAATGAATAAAAAAATCTGGATTATTTTTGAATTATTATTCATTCATAGATAAGAAATAAAGAAGTTAGTCCTTACTCACGTAATCAGGATAAATCGAATTTATTCGATACGTTTATTTGTTATCGCAAAGAAATAATAGATAAAATATAGAAAATTATTCTCGTTAGATATTGTGATTCTCATTTTTGAAAAATTAAATTGCTTGTCCATTCAACAAATAAGAATTTAAATCGAATAATTAACAAATTTAAATGTATCTTACCCATTGATCCACAAATAGTCATGATGAAAGTGAATCTTTGTCACCGGGTCGATCCACCGATCCTTATCGTTCGAAAAAATTCATTATCAGCTTTCATTATTACTTTTTCCCTTCCATTTTTCACTAATTAGTCAATGTCAGTTCAACACATAAATGGGCTGAATGAAAACACGTGAACGAATATTTATAAATAATTTTAACTATACTGTCTTGAAAGCGAGAAAGCGGAATTCTCGATGAAAAAGTACGAGATGTTTTAATTCGGCTGACTTCTCCTAACAATAAACGATGAAAGTCTCGATCAACGACGCAGTCGTTTAACAGGTCACCGTTGCATGGCAATAGTTTGTGACGTACACTTCGCGATCGAGAACGAAACTGACAATGAGATCTGTAGCCTGTTCAAAAATGTCTCGTTCCCGGTAATATAATGTAATATCGATTAGTCAATGCCGATTTCCTATAATGAAATAATAGAGTATCGTTAAACATATCCATAAATAATCGTTCACGCGTTTTCATTCTGTCCATTTATCGGTCATACTTATGTTGTGTGATTATTATTAGAAGGAGACAGTAAAATAAATTGAGAGTTCATTGATCCTGCCAGGACATCAGCTGTTGGCGCTGTTATCAATAGATCTATCTGGTGATACAAATATTTTTCAACGAAGCGGGTTTTATCATACATCCATACCCCTCATCGGATGAAAGATGGATGCGTCGAGAATATACGTAAAGGCTATAGCCGAATAAGGTAGTAAAATGTGCCCTTGAGTCAAATGAAAAACCCAATACGTCAGTCGGTAGCATATCCAAAAAAAAACATCTCACACCAAGTTTCAACCCCCTATCTCATCCGTGGGCGTAGTAAAAAGAGAAAAAACGAAATTCCGGTTTTTAGCCTATTTTACCTATTTAATTTCGTACAAAAATTATGAAAAAATTCTGAAACATTGAGGTCCACATAACGCATATTATAGTATGTTTTCAGATTTTTTGATCCCAAATTGTAGTTGTGAAAAATCAAAAACTGAAAAAAAATCGGTAAAAATGCGATTTTTTATTGAAGATGTCGGAGCACTACTTTTATATTAATGTGGTAGTTAGGTATTGGTACAACTATTATCCCCTAATTTTTTCAGATTTTTCGGTGAGGTGCGCCGTAGTTAAAACAATCAAAAACCGCTTTAATCATTTAAAAAAGTACTTTCCGCTTCAAATGTATATGCCTTCTTTTCCCAATATATTTATTAAGTAAACTTAAATAGATTCACATTCATAATTAAGACAAATGATATTTTAGTAAAGAAATAAAATTCATTTATTAATTCATTTTACGTCGTAGTTGGTTATATTCCCGAACGTAAGATGTTCCTCCAATGAAAGAATTGGCTAAATGGTTAGGAGTCCTGCCTCGTAATCTATGCATGTTTTTTGGTCGCAGGTTCGGGCCCGCTGGACTTGGTTTTTTCCATGATACATTTCAAAGTGTTTTTGATTGAACAGTTGAACCGTCGAATATTACATGCAACTTTGTTGTGTCACTTGTTATCTTCATCATACCATAGTGTGGCAAGTAATACCCACATGGTGTGAGTTAATCTCACAGGTACTTTTTGATGACTAAGGATTCTAGCCTTTTCAATGCACAAGATTTTGGACTCCTCTTGCTGCGATACTTTGTTGTTGAAGGGTAACACTGTTTAAAGTGTGATTCGCAATATTCGTCTGACCTTGATAAAATTTGGATTTGTGGTCCTTCCCCGATTTCGGTCGGGCCCGTTGGGAGGAGGTAAAATCTGTCCGTGATTTTACCTTGTCAGCGATTTTCGGAATTGTTAAAAACGTCAATGTCCATTGGTAACCGTTGACCTCTGACTCGATGGTGACCATAATCGTATGTTTCGCGATTGTTGTCATCAAGTTGGGAGCACCAACAGGAATGGAGCATTCCTTTTTTAACCGACTTCGAAAAGAAGGAGGTTACTCAATTCGATCAGTATATTTTTTTTTTTTTTTCTTCTTTGTATGTTCACCGATTACTCCGAGACGGGTGGACCGATCGGAATGAAACCTTTTGCATCTTGTAGAGTATGAGTTCCGATTGGTCCCGTTAAAAAAACATTCTTAATTTTTTCATTGCAAACCATTGTTATTGCAAAAAGACGGATAGTCTCAAACCTCAACATTGGACAATTTTAATGAGCTTTCAATATGTTGTCAGGAGCATGATTCTGAACAACTTTTTCCTTATGCATAATTAACGGAAACCTTTTGTTTTTAAAATATTCGCAAAAAACTGTTGTTATTATGACGTTGAATTGTACGTATGGCAACGTGTCTACGACGCACAGTGGCGAAAAACGCCGAAAACGTGGACAAAAGTCAAAAAATGAAAATCGCAATTCTTAAAATCCGTTTAGTGGAACTTGTTTATAAGGAATCTGTGCGTAATGTTCTCACAATTTTAATGATTTTATTTTTAGCATTTCGAAGGAAGAGATATAAACTATAGACATATTCAATGTTTATGTAACGAAAAAGTTGTGATTTTCACCTCGTTTCACTTACCAAATAGGCTTAAATGAAAGCTGGAAGCTTCCCGAATAAGAATCTGTAATTATATCTTGCGGTAATTTGCGGTCTTTTGAGTTATTCACATTTTTGTGCATACGCGCACTCTATTAGCGCGCGCGACAACAGCAGTTTCGGACGTTTTTGAAATATGTCGTCGCTGTTGATGATCTATAGATATATACAATATGTATATTGTGTTACATATTTTTGGCATTATCTTACATTTTTTTGTCATAGCGGGGTTCAGATTAGTAAATGACAAGATTCTATGTTAAGAGACAAAATCACGTTTACACTACAGATATACCTTCTATTATTTCCGATATTTTTGAAATTTTTTGCCTTAAGCTCTTTATGAGATAGTTTTTCCAGTTTCGTTAAATCTATTAGCCGAGTTTTTCAATAGTAAATTACCTGTCGCAAAATATATCCAAAAGCTATCACTCAGATCTTTGCTATTCCTGGTGCAGGTGATTCCGAAGCATCCGAAGAATATGGCAATTTATTATTATACTATTTTTTTCTAACTATTATATTATTTTTTTTAGCTATTATACTATTTCACTTTATCCATACTAATCTTTCGAACTTTTCTCATCCTTTCCTGATGGAAGAGCACCACCACCTTCTCGCGGTTTCCATTGAGTAATAATACCTTTCTTATAAATAATCAACAATCAATGAACAATCAATGTCATACCTTTGAACTTGTTTTTCTCGAAAAACGGTATCATTGGCCAAGAGTGGTTATTAAAACCCTTTCCCAGATGAAAATCTCCTAAAACGCATGTGAAATCTATTTATACTGTTCGCTAAAAGCGGGGGTACAGTACATCTTGTATAGCTCATTGTGATGTTAATTTTATACACTCAGTTTTGCAAAAGGTCTTGTTTTGTAGGTAAGACTTCAAGCTACACATTCATATATATATTACATATTAGATATTTAAACTTCGTACAAAAATTTAAAAAATAAAAATTTATTTACAATTTCTGATATTAAAAAATTAATTTGTCAACAAAAAGAAATATTATTAAGATAGTTCAAACATTCAAGATTACAATGAAAAAAGATTTAACTAATTACGATAAATAGTTTCCGAGATAAAAATTCATACGTACGGTACTCTGTATTAGTTAACTAACAAATCAAAATTCGATTTTCAACACAAAAAATTAATTTGTAACATTAATACAATCATCTTATCAAAAAACATTTGAATAATTTATCTTAGAATCGAAGATATTAGTTTTGTCCACGTTTTCGGCGTTTTTCGCCACTGTGCGACGGTTTATGGGTCACCATGCCCTATGTTTATCAGTCTGTAACGTCCCTGGTGCTAGACCCGGGTGTTTACAGCGCTCGTAAGGCAAAGAGCGGCATTTGCCTATTAAGCGACTCGTTCTTATTATAACTAATTCTAAAGATGTGGGGTCCGTTTGGCGTGTGGTTAAAGAGTAAAATCTACAGGTTAATACCTTTCGTTAATTAGGTTTATTCAATGAATTAATGGTGAGAAATAGAGGATTACAGTTAACAATTATTTAGTCGAAGATATAAAAAATATATATATTTATTGTTTGCTATTATATAATTTGTATCGAGAAACGCAAGTCGGTAGTTAACTACTTCAGTCACGCGGATTTCGACAAAGGTACGTATAGTTAGTTAACTATTTAATCGATTGCTATGACGCAACGCAAGAAACGCGGTTTAAACAAAGTTACTTATTTGATCGATTATTAGTTTCATGGCCCTTTTTGTCGGAGCACAAATTGATACCCAAAACTTGATCGCTTAATTGGGGAGCCTGCTGTTCGCTGGCTACTAGAACGACCCAACGATACAAGAGTCAGATGAACAACGTATGCCCAACAGGGTTGCAAATTTAGTATGACTTGACTTTAATATTCCGGAGCTACCGAAACGCCACCCAAAACATACGGGCTTCAGAGACCAAGCCGCTCAAAATGGGGAGCCTGCTATTCGCTGGCTACTAAACTACCCAGAGCGAACTCCGAGAATCTGACGGCGAATTTGTAACTCGGCAAAAATAATAAATTCTATGAGTGGCTGAAGAGCTCTTGTTGATGTCTTAGTTCCTTCTGGGGCTGAGCGTAGCACTCTCCTTTCGGAGTTTCAGAGACAAGATCGTTTGAATGGGGAGCCTGCTGTTCGCTGGCTACTAAAACGACCCTACGATCAAGTATCCAAATGGCTGACACCCGCTGTCCAGTTAAAACTAAGAATCTTTTAGGCTCTTACCAGCTAAAACTGCTCCAATTCGTCACTTGATACTTCTCCTAAGAGGTCCGTCGCTTACTATTTCAAAGATTGTTCTGCACACGGGGCGTTCGCTGCACGCCCTTTTATACCCAGAGACTCATGGGTTTTTCGCGCCAAGTGGCGAGTTTAGACACGCATAAAAACTATTACTACTTTATTACGCTTTATGTAATAAAGAAAATATATTAATTTGATTAAGAAAAATACGCTTTGATTTACTATTAATTAATATTTCACAAGCTAACTTGCTAAATCGTGGTTCTAATTAATTTTGTATATGCGGATTGGCGGGATAATACAAGTATTTTAATAAGACAATAATTAATCATAAATAATACGCCAAACAATAACTAAAAATACATCTTGGTTTATGATCAATAAATAAATAATAATATGATTGTCTAAATAATAATTTATGATAATTTACTCTCGATGTGTATTTGGCATCTCTGTCTAACTAACGCGCGCGCCATCGATCGGTGATCTAATTTAACAATGTTGCACGCGTTCTTCCCTGGACCATTACCGCGCGAATTTTTATGGTGCGGTCGGTAATCGCGGTCGATAACAAAAATAAAAGTATACGCGTAAAATGATTTCCCTACTTATCTACTTGTTGGGTCTTTGTTGTGGACTGGGGACGTTACAAGTCGATCCTCCACTGTTTATATAATAAACATATGGCATCAGACGATAATCACTATACACGTATAACAATAACCGTTGTTATTGCAAAATACTATTCCTTGGTATTACTCTCCAAAGAATGTACCGATCACGATGAAACTTTTTACGTCTCGTAAATCTTTCCACGGTGACCTCATTTACAACAAAAATTCATCTAAATTTTTATTATTAGTAACAATTGTTATTGCATACAAATTCTGCTCGTTCCACTAAAAAGTGTGAAATAAAATAATTTTTAGAAAAAAAATATACCGACTTCGAAATGCACTAAAAAAGTATGAAATAATTTCTATTCTCTAATGAAATAATTTCTATTGCATTCATACAAGTTCCCCAAAAGCTATGAACGAAACCTATTTACAAGTTAAATAGTGTACTAAATACATTTCAACCTTTTCGGAGGCGGCGCAAAAGAATGTACACGCTTCGCCTACATTCGGCTACTTAAAGGTTGACAACTGGCTCAAGTTGAAGAAAATTTTTTAATTCTGCGCCGCCTCCGAAAAAGTTGAAATGTATTTAGTGCATTTCGAAGTCGGTATATTTTTTTTCTAAAAATTATTTTTTCGGAATATCAAGCCGTTTGCCAAGATCTTCTGTAACGAAATTAAAGTTCCACAGTTGATGGGTCGCTGTTCTTTTATTTAAAATATAGATTTGAGCGTTTACAAGTTTACAAATTCATTACTAACGGTATCGATGTTACATGTCTAGTTGTTGGCGCGTGTTCATGGTGACCTAGCGAATATTTAGGTTTATGTATCAAGGTATGATGCTGTTGTCTACATATACGACAGAATCCTCTTTTACATATTACATTTCAGGACTACAAACAATTCGTAAACAATTTTGGGCATAATTATACCTTTCTAACTTGTCTACTGACAATGAGTGGATTTCACACAACGCCAGATTCCGTGAGATCTGTAAGAAACTGGACATTTCGCGGGAATCCCAGTCGTCGCGGGAGTTGCAGATATCGCAGCAGTCACGGACCCGTTGTTTGCGTTTGAATTATCACGTTGTTGTTGAGGATGACTAGATGTTTTCGCGGTAACGAATGCGTGAGTCCTCGTAGGGTATCTATTACCGGAAGGCTTGATGGGTGTTCAAATGAGTTCGCCCTGCGACAAGGAAAGCTAAATGCGAAGGGTTGGATACACAACTCTGAGTAAATAAAATGGTGCCGGTACTCCCAACGGAACTTCGGAAAACAGTTTCGTATATTGTCAAAGTTTGTAAATGTACAATAAATCAAAAGAAAATCAAACAATGCACACTTTAACATTAACACTTAAAACTATTTAAACACTTAACTAAATATACACGGTGTTTGGCTACTGGTGGACATAATTTCAAGGAGTGGTAGCTGCGGTGATACTGAACAACTTTTTTCTTTACCAAAATGTTGATTAAAACTTACTTTCTTAATTATTGAGGAAATACACGGTCCAATCAGAGCGCGAGAATAGCGCGCGCCCAGACGCGAGAGCGACAACTTCGATCTTAACGGCTGAGCGTGATCGGGAAGCACGTTTGCACGAATGCGTGTCATTCGTTTTGTTGTCTAAAGAGTCAATCAACGTCATTTGTTGCCCATTGTCTCAACTTGAATTTTCTCTTGTCGCATAATGTAATGAGTTCGTCCCTAATTGCAATAGCCTCTTCTCGCGCCCGTCAATAAATCGTCGACAAAGAAATCCTCTCGTAACGTTCTCTTCCCGTGTGGAAAGTTTTTTCCTTTGTTCAGGCTAAGTTGCAATAAAGTACGGGTGGCTAGAAAGGAGCTGCGGAGGTACCGTATGTCACCGTGTTTAACGTGTAAGTTTTTATGCTTTCGCGATAGGATTTCCGTCATAAATTTGCTGATATTTGCGATCATTAGGATGTACTAACGATGGAATCTAAATCTAAGGAGAAGCGAGTACAAGTTGTCTTAAATGGTTGGGCTCTTTAATAATGTTAGAGTTTCGTATAGATGAAGTTTACGACATGTCGAGAGAAAGTGGCCACTTTTGAAATGCATAGTTTATTATCCGTACCATCTGTGTGTCAGCACTACGATGGTACGTGACAGTTTTAGTTTTTAGCAAATTGCTTTAGTGCTGTATTCATTCGTAGATTTCTTTAGGCTTCAGCGGCACAGGCCATGCCATAAACTTCGAGCACTTGAAGGTTCAAGGGTGACATAGACCTGGGAGGTGACGGTTCCCAGATTTCCGAGGAACACGTCACCAATTTTCGGGAAAACCCAGAGTTTCCACCACTACCGCCCACCCCCATGTAGGACACCTCTGTTCCCCTTCCAGAAAAATAGCACGCCAAGGGCGCAATGGAAGGGCGGACCAGAGGTTTTAAAGAGGGCAAAAATTGCCAAAGGAGACCAGAGTAAAAACAGAACTAATAGAGTAGACTTGAAAACTAGAAAGTACAGAACATACAGTAAAAATAGAACCTACAGAATAGACACAGAGTTTCAGTCAATTTAGAATTACACTTTAACAGTTATATATACACACACACACACTTACTTGCACAAATATTTCTGTCAACTTAAATAAATCATTATTTATCATAAACCACGTGTCAACCTTCAACGGCCCCAATCCGTATAATTGGGTGGTCCTTCAATTAGAACTTAGACGGCACGTTGTGCACATACGAGGGCTCGAGCGCACCCTAACAAATAATATATCATTCAATGATACTCCGTTGGATGGTTTCGCCGATGCATCAAAAACCACACGAAGTTTAGTGGTCAAGCTGGACTGTTTCATTACCGCATGATGGGGTAAATAATAACCGTCGTCTAAGTTTGTAGATTCAGTTTCGGACATATGACCTAATCGAATGTATTCTTCGAGAAATTCTGTATCTTTGATCTTTACCCGTGGTTCCTTAACTAATTTCTGTTCTAATGATCGAAATCTTCGCGAAGCGACAGAAAATGACTCTCCTAATCCCGTTGTTGATTTTATTTATCGCGTATGACTTACATAACTACATAATTACATTTGCTTTATAATAAATATCGCTTCGACACGTGTTCGCGCTGTGTCTCAAATCCCAAGACCGGCGGGGGGGGGGGGGGGGGGAGCGTCGAACAAAAGACCTCCGCCTTCAGTCCCCTGTACCCTGGTAGATCACGCTGCCCGCGCCGCCCTAAGGCCGGTTTATATCGATCGCGATCATTTCCAACACCCTTAGTGTTTTCTTTAAATGGTAATTTAACAATGTATCGACCAGTCATCGAATCGCGTGTAGTGTTTGCTATGAAGTGACTTTCTGCTTCGCGTTCTTCTTCAGATGAGAGGGGAGCGTAAATAGGTTCTTCTAATTCCCAGAACTTCGAGATTTGTTCGTGAATACCTTCGCGTGTGTGACGCACTCACTCAAATACGAAGTCGCCCCGAACTTTGTCACACCCTGCGTCACCAATAGTCATCATCACGTCAACAACCATTAGTCAGCGGCCACTACTCACAACTCAATAGTCAGTCATAAGCAAACCCCCGAAACCGGTAAGTCCCCTCTGCAAAACACTTTCCATATATAAGGGGCCCGTGAGCTACAAATAAAGGTTCATTCAAAAATAAAAATTCATATACGTAAAACCTCTGACCGAATCTCCTATCTACGGACTTAGTTTCGCGTACAGATGCTGTGTTAGAAATCTTGTTCAATCCACGTGACACGTGCTACGTTGCACCGAATCGTTTGAGCTGTGTTATGATCGGGTACCCTTCTGCCAAGTACCCAACCCAGCTTGGTATTTTGTAATGTAATCAAATTATCTCCTAATTTAATCTGACTTGCGCATGACAATTGTAAAAATAGATCCGCGCCTATCAAACCGTCGATTGCTGCCGAGCGGCCAAATGAGGGATCCGCGAGTGGCAAATTTTTTTGAATTTTAAGTTCTGCTTTCGAGATTGTGCGCGATGGTAGTACATCAGTGATTTGTGGAAGAATTAAGAATGTAACGTCGGCCTGAAATTGATTTATAAGCGATTGAATTTTCGTTTTGATTGCGTGCTTTATTGTCGTCGCGCCTTTATTGATACCGATTACGGGAACGTTAAATTTCTGACGCGGTAGTAAATTAACTTCTGTGTGTCGCGAAAGCCAGGATGTTCGTACACAGCGGAACGAAATAGATCGGCAAAACCCGGCCCCGCTTTGTATAAGCCGCTAAATTTGGGCAGATGAATTGTCAGTAATTTGACATGCATGTCGGATGCAATTGTTAATGGAGATTAAAACTGAAGTTCGCGTAGTATTTTCACCCGGACTGGATTCGTTTACATTATGATCGTTTACTGCAGGTTGTCACAATTCCTTGCACCGAGGTCCTTCAACTGACACTAACAAATATTGCGCTTTAGCAACATACGTGAGATACGCTTCCTCAATTTCACCGCGTTCGATCAGGCGCTATTCTTACAATTCGTCTTGATTTATAAATCAATCGAGCTCGTACCTTTTGGCTATTATATATCCAAAACTATGTGTTTCCGAACGAGATGCTTTGTTTACCAACATCTCAACCACTTTCAAAGAGCAGCGTACTTCGCTCGTTGAATGTTTATATTGACACCGCTGGATTGATTCGAGTTGGCGGGTGATTACAGAAGTCGGCGTTATCAGAGAACGCTAAACATCCTATTGTAATTGCTTCTCATCCATTAGTGAAGCTAATCATCCTCTCCATTCATCTCCGTACACTCCATGGCGGACCACAGCTTACCCTTTTGTAACGTCTCTGGACCTAGATACAGATATTTACAGCGCTCGTGAGGCAAAGAGCGGTATTTACCTACTGAACGACTCGATTTATTAATAAACTAATTCTAGAGATTGTGGGATTCGTGTGGTGTGCGGTTAAGAATTGAAATTCACAGGTCAATACCTTTCAACAAAAAGGTTTATTCAATAAATAATGATGATGATGATGATGATGGTTTAACAATTAACAATTATAACAATTAAAGAAAAGTATACGTATCTAATATAGTGACATTAATAATGGACGACTAACTCAAAAGAACTAAAATATATTTTGTCGTAATAAAGAACAGAAAGATATATAATTTAAATAATACGCGATCGTAAATGGAAAATGTATCTGACAAAATAGAATTGGCTAGTTAATGCTTCGCGACAAATCCTACCTAGATCTGATTCTCGTTCAAAGCTAACTATTCTCCTTCGCTAAATTAAAGAGATTTTATATTTTGAGAATTTAAGATTTAGTACTCTGAAATTAACGCAATTATAATATTCGACGCAATTAATACGGTTCGCAATTTAGCTTGTAACGACTACTAAAGGCGCGAACTCGCTATCGCCGCCGATAGAGGGCGACCGCCCCGATCGCGATTCTCGCAGGAGAATCGGCGCCCGCGGCATATATAAAGACCGGCCCTATCACCGATAAGGCGGAGAGCACCCGGCAAGCGAACCGCGTAGTAAGCGAACCGATCCCGCACCGCCAAGCGAACCGCAACCGTGCCAGCTCTCTTGCTTTTTTTGTACTCCCGTATCTTTCCTCCCCGGAGGGCGACTACGCGGCAGAAGGCCTTTCAGCCGCCAAACGCGTCGCAAGACTCCGTCCCTAGGCCTTACGTCGTGGCTTGATCCACGAGACGGGGGCCATCCGACCGCCGAAGGAACGCGTAGATCGCGTGCTCGGGTCCACGGTCTCTAGCCAGGGAAGGAGTGCAAGGCGTTCCCCGCAGCACTCCGACCTCTATTGCGGCGCACTGTCTACTCCATTGTCCCACCGTCCCTCTACCCAGCGTTAGTCAATGTTATTTTGCGTTAGTTCGTAAGCCGCGTACCGTCTTGTAAAAAACCCGCGTTCCGAGCTCCGGCCCGTCGGAGCTAACCCCGCGTTAGAAGATAAGTCGCGTCTAGGTTAAGTATACTATATCCCCGGGACCGAACCCGGCGTACCGGCTGAGCCGGCTGTGTAGATATAAAATAAATTACGCCGGACCAAGTCCGACGGTTATATTGGCGCCCGAACAGGGACTTGCGTCTTCGGGGACCGTATGCACCCCGTAGGGTGGGTCTACCGGCAAAAAAAGCTAATTAGTTTTGCAGAAGCGAAACATCTCGACCCCACCGGAACCATCGACCAGCTGCGAGCCAGGATCGTGGCACACCTCCGCACCATGACTACGAAGGACGACGGCGCCGGACCAAGCCGCGCTCCCAACCCGGGCATGGAGCCCACCCCGACCACCATCTTCGCTGCGGATCTAGCGTTCATGGACCAGCTGCGAAAGACCGGCATCTTCTACGATGGGGAGAAAGGCGCCGAGACATTCCTCGACCGCCTCGAGGAGTTGCAAACCACCTTCGGGCTACCAGCCGACAGCATCCTGCGCTGTCTGTCTGGGCTACTGCGGGGAGCGGCCCTTGCCTGGTACCACAATGTCAAGACATCGTGGTCCTCCTGGCCGCAGTTCGTGGACATCTTCCGGCAGGAATTCCTGCCCCATTACCGACCTGAGGAACTGGGGAGCCAGATCCTGCATCGCCAGCAGCAACCGGGCGAACCAGGCCGAGCCTACCTCATCGAGCTGGAGACCATGATCCGGCGTCACGGAGGCTTCTCAGACGAGGAGCGACTGGACCGGTGCTTCCGGAACCTCCGCCCTGAGTACCGGCGATACATTCGCCGTACCGACGTTCGGACGCGGTCCGATCTCATCCGCCTGATCACCGAGTATGAGGACCTGGAGCGGGATATGGCAGCCGCCCCGCCCCTCCAGCCGGCCAGACGACCAAAGAACCAGGCCGCCGAAGTAACGTCCCCCTACGACCGGGAGACATGCTGCTGGAGGTGTGGACAACGAGGCCATTCCAGACACGAATGCAGGAGACCCGGACGACTATTCTGCAGCCACTGCGGAATGGAAGGCCGACAGACCCGGCACTGCCCCTGCCAGAGAGGACCGGGAAACGACGAGCTGGTCGGTCCGCGAGGCGCCAACCGACCGGCACCACCACCGGCGCCGCCCACCGCCCAGTAGGAGAAGACCGAAGGATTTTCCTCCCCTTTGAGGCTCGAGGATACCGGGGCCAGGCCTTGGTGGACACCGGAGCTACCCGCTCCTATGTTCGGAGCGACCTGGCGGCATACTGTCAGTGGTACGGCGACCCATGGGACCAAGAACCGCAGGAGGTCCGCGTCGCCGACGGAAGCCCCGCGGCCACCGCCGGGGAGATCTCCATCACCACCATCATCGATGGTCAGGAGCTGACCCACCGGTACTCCGTACTACCATCCATGAGCCACGCCATGCTGCTAGGAGTAGACCTCTTGGAACGACTGGGGACCACTATCCACATCGGCCACCGACGATGGACCTACCCCAGCGAGGTCTTGGAAACAACCGGCCCCTCCGGTTGTACCCCGGAGCAGACCCGAGTACTCCAGCAGCTGCTCGATGAGGAGCTGCCACGTTTCAAGCACCTACCGCCAACCACTACGTGGGTGGTCAACATTACCCCGCCACCCCCAACCCCACTGTCTCCGCTGCCGCCAACGCCGCCACAACTGAAGGCACTTCCACCCGTGCCCATACCAGGGCCGTCAAGGCCCGCCGCCGTTCGTCCACTGAGGATGCCTCCACCCGTGACCGTACCGGGGCTGGTAACAACCGCCACCGCCCATTCGCCAAAAGCGCCGGCCAAGGCACCAGCCAAGGCACCAGCCAAGGCACCGGCCACCCGGAACCGAAGACCACGGCCAACCCCGGTCGATCAAGCCGTACAGACGAATACGACGGCACTCCGCACCACCGCCACGCAAACCCCGACCGGCCCGCGGGAAGCACGGGGCCAGGACCAACAGTACCCCAGCCCAGCACCGGACCGAAAGGCGACTCGTTCGTGGTGGATTTTGCGGCAACTTCCACCCGCCGGCCGCTGTCCATGATCTTTCCGGACGGCCGCCAGATCATTTTGCGTCGAATAGGCGGACAACGAGTCCGTGTGAATATCCGCCCACCGCTGTCCAGCCCCGCCGAAGCCGCCGCATCGCCGCAGCAGCAGGCCGAAGACGGGCCGTTAGATCTTAGGCATAGTATGTAAGTTCCGTCCCACCGCTTAGTATGTAAGTTTCCACACTGGAAAATGTTCCTCACCTTAGTAGATAAGTTGTCCCCTGTATATGTAACCCTCCCCTAGTTCATAAGCCGTACCACTGTGCCATACCGGGAAAGCGTGTAACCAAAGAAAAATATATGTATACTTTCCGCGCTCAAAATAGTTCGGAGTTCGCGCCTCGTAAACGGGGGGGGGGGGGGGGGGGGGGGTGATGTAACGACTACTAAAGGCGCGAACTCGCTATCGCCGCCGATAGAGGGCGACCGCCCCGATCGCGATTCTCGCAGGAGAATCGGCGCCCGCGGCATATATAAAGACCGGCCCTATCACCGATAAGGCGGAGAGCACCCGGCAAGCGAACCGATACCGCACCGCCAAGCGAACCGCAACCGTGCCAGCTCTCTTGCTTTTTTTGTACTCCCGTATCTTTCCTCCCCGGAGGGCGACTACGCGGCAGAAGGCCTTTCAGCCGCCAAACGCGTCGCAAGACTCCGTCCCTAGGCCTTACGTCGTGGCTTGATCCACGAGACGGGGGCCATCCGACCGCCGAAGGAACGCGTAGATCGCGTGCTCGGGTCCACGGTCTCTAGCCAGGGAAGGAGTGCAAGGCGTTCCCCGCAGCACTCCGACCTCTATTGCGGCGCACTGTCTACTCCATTGTCCCACCGTCCCTCTACCCAGCGTTAGTCAATGTTATTTTGCGTTAGTTCGTAAGCCGCGTACCGTCTTGTAAAAAAACCCGCGTTCCGAGCTCCGGCCCGTCGGAGCTAACCCCGCGTTAGAAGATAAGTCGCGTCTAGGTTAAGTATACTATATCCCCGGGACCGAACCCGGCGTACCGGCTGAGCCGGCTGTGTAGATATAAAATAAATTACGCCGGACCAAGTCCGACGGTTATAAGCTCTATGTTGAATCCTACCTAAATCTGATTCCTTTAAAAGCTAATTAACGCAATTACGATATTGACAACATTTTATTTTTGCTTTTATAATATGAACGATATGTTTACGGTCTAAACTCTATAACGAATCCTACCTAGGTTTGATTCTGTTTCTAGAATTTACTGAGTACGCTTTTACGAAGTTGACAATATTAATATTTATGTGGGATTCTGACCCTTGCGGATTGGGAATGTTGTACAAGGGAATCCCTGATTATGAAATAAAAATGGCAGAAGTAGATATTTAACAAAGATAGATTTATTCAGAACTGTTACGTTACGGTGCAAGGCGATGACTGCCTCTTCAGCCCGGGTCTTCGTCTTAAAAACTACTACATGTTTACGTTATCCCCGCGTCGCGCGGTCACACTCACACGTCACATAATCACACTTACGCGTCTCGCAGTCATACTCACGTATCACGCTGCTCATTCACCACAATTCGGCCATTCCTGCAAATTCTTCGGACCCCGAAGTACACTCTTTATACGGTTTCATGTAATCGGCCGCGGTCGTAGTCAAGCCTGGCCCTTCTCCTTTACCAATACGCATCACTTCGTACCTGTTCCTTCCATTATACTTAATCACTTTATATGGTCCCAAAAACTTTTTATGAATCTTTAGACCCGTGCCAAATTGTGTGCGCTTTATTACAACTAAGTCGCCTTCTTTGTATACATTAGCTTTCTTACAACTACGGTTATAACTACGTCGGTTGTGACGTAATTTTCCGCGGAACAGCAAATGGGTTCCCGACGGGGGAGGGCAACCAGGGAAGTTGACCCTCCGAACCCTTACGCACAAACCCACGGACGATTTATAAACCGGGCGCCAGTGCGAAGGCACACGTCCGGGGCACTCGCCCTTCCGGCTGCTCGAATGGGAGCGGAGTTCAGGGGTGGTCAAAAAAAAATGTTTAGACGACCCGCGAGTATTTCTCAAGTAGTGGCTGTTTATTAAGGCCGAAACAGGCCACTTAGCTAAACGGAAGGGAGCCCCTCGCGGTACAAGGTACGGACGGGAGGAAGGGCCGAGCTCGCTAAGTGCGAAGGGGTTTTCGCGGCGCGGGGGCTCACGGTATGTCGAAGGCGCGAGAATCTGGACAGGGCGATCCTGTCCGACGGACGAGATAATCAACGCACGCGGAGGGGGAGCACACCCTCTCGGTGGTGTGGACAAAAAGGGGACGCTGGTCCTAGATCGCAAAATATAAATAAAATTGGTCCGGGCACCAAAGCTGTCCGGCGTGACGTGACACGGGAACGCAAAACTAAGTCGAACGATAATCACGGCCTCTAGGGTCCTCGCCGCTGGGGTCAGTGGTCCTGTCGCCGGGGACCACACTCTCACGCACACGCACACATACACACCAAGAAAAAAATAGATATGCAAAGATAATTTCAGGAGGCAAAATCCTACCTGGATGGAGGTGGCTGGTCCGGGTGGTCGTGACAGCAGGGATTGGGTTAATTCCACACGATAGCACATGGAACACACGCACAATAATACAAAAAAAAAAAGGAAACGAAAAAAAGACACGAAGAGAAAAAAAAGAAAGAAAGAGACTAACAAAGCTAATATTTAGAACGCATGCGGATTAGGTCGCAGCTCGCTGCCTTCTTCCGTCTTCGTCCGCGTCTTCCCGGTGCGCGGGGTTCCCCCTCTCCGAGGATTTCGGCGTTGGGATGGGCCACCGCGCTCCCTCTGTTGGCCAGGTCCTGGGGCCCCCTTCGGGTGGTGGCTGGGGGTGGCTGGTCCCCAGGCCTGGCATCCCTTGGCGGTGGGCTGCCGGTCGCCCCCGCGGAGGCAGACGGGGTGGCTCGGCAACCGGTCAGCCGACGGCGTGGTCCGTAGGTGGACCCATCCCGTGCTTCTGTCGCTCGGGTGGAGGTTCCCCTCGCGACCAGGGACGCGGACTCCTCTTCTACGGGGCGGCGACGTTGCTCCGCAGATGTCGGGTGGGGGGAGGGACGCGTGACAAAAAAAAACGGTCAGTAATAAATAAAAACGCGTACAAAAGAAAACAACGGAGACGAAAAAAAGCACTCATTCCTCCACTCCGACGCCCCAGCGGTGAGGGTGTCGCTTGGGCGGAGGAGGAAGGCCGGTGGGTCTGGGGTCTCTCGTATAAAAAAATGCCTCGTTACACGGTTCTCTTCTTGAACTTTTAATAAATTTTCTTTCGCTACGTTCCTTAATTCTAAGCGTTCGTCCGTGAATTGCGCTATCGCTTCTTTCTGTATCAATTCTAAAAGGGGGGTATCTTCGCGCTGTTTCATTTTTATTCCAAACATTATTTCAAAAGGTGACCTGTCTATGCTACGTTGATATGTACTATTGATTGCTCTTTGAACTTTGTCTACTTCTTTGTACCATTTCTCCGGCGCTTCTATTGACAATTTAGATAAAACTGGAATAATAATACGGTTGATCCGCTCGACTTGCCCGTTCCCCCTTGGGACACCGGTAGTCGTTACAATATGTTCGATTCCTTCTCTCACACAATAATCTTTAAAATCTGTCGCGGTAAATGCCGTTCCTCGATCTGTAACTATGCGTGTCGGGTTGCCGAATGTCTTTTGTTGTACGGTCAGTCTGTCTAGTACCTCTTTTGTCGCTGTCGTCTTCGTGGGATACAACCACACGAACTTGGAAAATCCGCCCACTATAATTAAAATATGTTTGTACATTTTACTCGTCGCCGTCATCGGTCCTATATGGTCTACATGATATGTCTCAAGAGGTCTGTCCCCCTTTGGGATCGGCTGTAACAGTCCCTCTCTCTTTCCTTGTTTACGCTCCGCTAATAGGCATGGAACACAACAGCTGATAACTCTATCTATTTTTTCGTGTAAGTTGGGAATGTAAAATTCCTCTTTTACTCTCTCAGCTACTTTACGCACCGAAAAATGCCCGTTTTCATGAACTCTTTTAATCACGTTGATCTGCATACTTGTAGGTAAAACTATTAAATTCTTATTGTTTACACGCTTCATTAAAATATTATTCTCTATTAAATAATCATCGTAAGGTTCCGTTTCTAATACGCGGCGTATAGCATGCAATCTCTCCTCCTCTTCTTGCTTTTTCCTAACGCTCTGTAATAATGTGTCTTCGATACACATCACGGGAAAACGACTTAACGCATCCGCATGCTTTAACTTTTCTCCTGCGTGGTGCTCAACCTCAAAATCAAACTCTTCCAACGACAATGCCCATCGTGCAACTTTCGGAGACAAATCTTTCTTTTTAAGGGTCTTTTGGAATGCTTGGCAATCTGTAAGTAATTTAAATTTAACACCTAATAGGTAAACTCTAAACTTCTGAACCGCTCGGATTATCGCTAAAATTTCTAGTTCGTATGAGTGATATTTTCTTTCGGCTTCTGTCGTTTTACGGCTCATATAATGTATCGGGTGAAACTGCTTCTCGTTTTCGTGTCGTTGTAACAATACTGCACCTAAACCTTCCATACTCGCGTCCGTATGCAATTCTGTTACGGCTTCTGGATCGTAAATACGAAGTACTGGTTCTTTAGACAAAAGATACTTTAACTCTAAAAACGATTTCCTTTGAACTGTCCCGAAAACAAAAATACTATTAGATTTTAACAAATCAGATAAAGGTTTAGCTATATTGGCGTAACCTCTGATAAATTTACGAAAATAACCGGTCAGACCCAAAAAACTCTGTACCTGCTTACGACTTTTTGGCTCTGGAAATCCTTGCACTGCTTTTACCTTTGCCGGTGATGGTCGAATATTACCATCCTGTATCAAGTGTCCTAGAAACTCGATGCTTTTTTGAAAAGATTTACACTTTTTCCAATTGATATTCAATCCGTTCTGAGCTGCAACCCTTAATGTTTCCTCTAACTTTCTGTACGCATCCTCGTCATCAATACCTGGTATGATAAGGTCGTCTACGTAAGCTAATGCAATTTTTCGTCTTATTAAGTCACCGAATACCTCATCGATAAATCTTAGAAAATTAGTAGGACTATTACATAAACCGAAAGGAGTCTTGAGAAATTCAAACTGCCCGTCTGGAGTAACGAATGATGTAAACTTTGTGCTATCGTTCGCTATCTTAACGTGAAAGAACCCGTTCTTAAGATCAATTGTCGAAAATACCTTTGCTCGCGTTAGCGCGTCAATACAGTCTTCAATCAAG
Source organism: Megachile ligniseca (assembly GCA_945859555.1). Classification (NCBI taxonomy): domain Eukaryota; kingdom Metazoa; phylum Arthropoda; class Insecta; order Hymenoptera; family Megachilidae; genus Megachile; species Megachile ligniseca. The sequence continues at coordinate 8,996,085 of OX243792.1, forward strand.
GGCATAGGAAAACGATCTCTTACTATCTTCTCATTTAACTTACGATAATCTATACAAACTCTATAGGTTCCGTCTTTTTTTGGCACCACTACTACAGGACTGCTGTAATCGCTTGAGCTCGGTCGAATTATACTTTCCTTTAACCATTCATCTATCTGCTGCGACACTATTTGTTTTTCCTTCGGAGCCAACCGTCTAGGCTTGGACCAAACAGGGATATCGTCCGTCAATGTTATTCGGGTTTCCGTTCGTGCGTTTGTCTTAACATCCGGTTCGTAATTTCGTATCAGTCTTTCTATGTGCGTCTTGTATGGCTGCCTTACGTCAATTTCATTCGTCTCTATATAATTTATTTGCATCAGTCTACTAATATTGTCAACTTCTTCTGTCGCCTCTTTATCGCTTATTTTTGTCGCTACGTCGTCGTTACAACGACCGCATTCGCCGCTCGTATTAACCGATACTTTTTCCGTCGCGTTACCCGATCCTATATCCGATCGCCGTATCTCTACTCGCCCCTTGTTTATACGAACATCTAAATTTTTCAGTGACTCCCTTCCTAGAAGGACTTCGTCACGCATACTTGATTGATTCACGACAAACATTTCGGTCTGATATACTTCGTTCCCAATATCGATATGCGCTGTAAACTTCCCTAACGGGCATTACCAAATCCTGCGAACTGTCGAATAGTTTTATCCAATGCTGGTTTCCCTATCTTTTCATACACGCTTGAGCTTATAACACTTACTTCGCTACCTGTGTCTAACAATGCATACGTCGGTAAACCATTAATTTTGAGCGCAACCTTTTCGGCGGAAGTATGAACCGAATTAATGCTCGATACCGTTTTATTCAACTGATTCGTTCTACTACAATGCGGTGCTATATGTCCGAACTGATTACATTTGAAACATTTGAGCCCTTTCTCTTTATCTGGACACGCGCGATAATCGTTTTCAGCCGACCCACACCCGTAACAATGGTTTCTCTTTACCGCTGCCGTACGCGGCGACGTCATCTTTTTCCGTTCGTCTTGCCTATTACGCGTACTTTGTCCGATACTTTCTTTAATTTTATCGAATACATCGAGGTTATTTTTTAATTCCGACAACGTTCGAGATCCGTACAATATTGCTTTATCGCGACGCTCGCCTTGTAACCCATCCGCGATATACTGAACGAGAGCTACCTCTTCGATGTTGCCCTGATTCGCGATTTCCTGCATACTGTAAATGTACTTACGGCTAGTTTCGTTTGGTTGTTGTCTGCGCCTGAATAATTGTGCATGAATCGCCGCTGGATTTACCTCCGCTTTAAATTCTTTGAGTAGCCTACGTTTTAAGCTGCTCCACGTCTTAATGTCCCTCTCGAAGGTGATGAATTGTCTCGCGGATCCTTTCAGCATCCGTTTACCGTAGATGAATTTCTGCAACTCGTTCCACCCCAACAGTTCACTTGTATCTTCAAAGTCGCTAATCCAGTGATCTATCTGCAACTTGTCGTCTCCGCTGAAGTGTGATAGGCTGTCCTCAACATCCTTTATTGTAAACGACGCAACCTGTCGTGTAATCACGTCCTCTTCCTGCTGAGTTTCGTCCTCACTGTCCTCGTCTTTTTCCATCGAGTCTTTTAAGCGATTTCTTAATTCCAGCTTGTTACCGCTGGTGGATAATCTTAATTTTTTTGCTGCTTCTTTCAGTTCTTTTAACTTCATGACGTCTATCTGCTCGTACGTATATCTAACGACTTCACCTGCCTCGTTCTTCCCTCTGTCTTCTCTCCCTGGACGTCGCCTTCCCTGCGACGTGTTTTCAATAATTGTTTCCTCAAGCTCCTCCTGTCCACTTCCATGATCTTCCTGACTTCCTCCAGGTATTCTTATGTGAGCCATCACCTTTGCTTCTTGAAACTTTCACTTTGCACCACCTTTAACAACTTCACTGTCAACTAGCAACTTTACGGTACTTGAGTATTCGCGGACGGTCAACTTTCCTCACGCGATACTTCCGATTAACTTCGACTATCTCACTTGTTAAACTTTTATCTGTCCTTCTAATTATCCCGGACGAGCCCCCAAATGTGGGATTCTGACCCTTGCGGATTGGGAATGTTATACAAGGGAATCCCTGATTATGAAATAAAAATGGCAGAAGTAGATATTTAACAAAGATAGATTTATTCAGAACTGTTACGTTACGGTGCAAGGCGATGACTGCCTCTTCAGCCCGGGTCTTCGTCTTAAAAACTACTACATGTTTATGTTATCCCCGCGTCGCGCGGTCACACTCACACGTCACACAGTCACACTTACGCGTCTCGCAGTCATACTCACGCATCACGCTGCTCATTCACCACATTTATAATTATGACTCTAACGCGATGTAGTCGACTACGCGATTTTTGACAGAACAATCCTTTATAAATGACAAAATATCTTAACGTTTCAAAGTCCTAGGATTTGAAGTTAATGCAAAGTTTAATATTGTCATCGGAACAATTACTCTTTATTTATTTGACTCGACAACTAATTGTCCAAGACCCTTTTTGCCAAATCGCACATTGACACCCAAAACCAGATCGCTTAATTGGGGAGCCTGTTGTTCACTGGCTACTAGAACGACCCAACGACCCAGAATCAGATGAACAGTATACGTTCGACGGGGTAGCAAATGAAAATTGAATTTGTAGCGTACGAAAAATAATGTAAAAGATGCGACCAAATAAAATAGAATGATTCGTGGAAAATCTGACGTAAAATCCATTAGCAGACCCTTAGAAATAGTAGAGAGAGCGAGCGAAATATTATATAGCGTCGCGAAAATTCTAGAGAAGCGAAAGATCTAGAATAATCGAATTGCATCGAGACGCGAAAGATTGTAGGCTGCTCAGCGGAGCGGAAGGTAAGGCACGTCACGCGAAGCTGCGAGCCGCGAGCCGCGAACCGGCGAACTTAGCGACGAACTGTTGATAGCGCGGCCGCGCGATAGCAACCGGCGAATATAAATTAGAGGCTCGCGACAGGAGTCGGCCTATTTGGCAGTCTGAGAGAGAGGACGAGGTAAGGACCATTGGCCGCTCTTGGACTAGCCTAGGGACTCCGGCAGGAGAGTTCGGCGATAATACCTGGACGCCTGCTCGGAGAGTAGCTAGTAGGGAAACTCCAGCAGGAGAGTTCGGCGATAATTCCTGGACGCCTGCTTGGAGTAAAAGAGAACCTCCGGCGGGAGAGTACGGCGACAATTCCTGGACGCCCGCCTGGAGATGGTTAAAAGGTTTAAGACTCCGGCAGGAGAGTACGGCGAAACCTTCCTGGACGCCTGCCTGGAGAATAGGGGGAGAGTACGGGAGTTTGTTCCTGAACACTCGTCCGACATGGAGAGTTCGGCGAATATTCCTGGACGCCTGTCGGTCGAGAGAGGACAGAGCATCTCCTGGACGCCCCGAGTAAAGTACAGGAGAGTACGGGAGAATACTCCTGGTCGCCCGTTCGTTATGGAGAGTTCGGAGAAAACGCTTGGACGCCATTCGAACGGGAGAGAACAGAGTTACTCCTGGACGCCTGGTTGATTAGAGTCAAGTAGAAACTTGTAGTCATGCGATTTTGAAAGAGAGAGAAAAGAATTGTCTTATGTACAAGCTTCCTGTACCCAATCCTAACCTGTACAATAAATCCTGTTTTTCCAGATCTCCTTAATCCTACAACTCCAAAATCCTTAACCTGCTACTTTGCGAAAAAATTATGGCTACAAATTTAATTAATAAATCGAAATTACTGAACTGCCGCCCAAAAGACACGGGCTTCAGACACCAAGCCGCTCAAAATGGGGAGCCTGCTATTTGCTGGCTACGGTACTGCCCAGAGCGAACCCCGAGAATCTGATGGCGCGTTTAGTAACACGACAAAAATTGCAATATTTGTGAGAGTAGCTGAGAGCTCTCGTTTCGATGTCTCAACCTTCCCTGGCGCTGAGTATAGCTCTCTCCTGACGGAGTTTCAGATACAAGACCGCTTGAATGGGGAGCCTGTTGTTCACTGGCTACTAGAACGATCAGGTATCTAAATGGCGTATACCCGCACTTCCAAAAAAGAATTAAGAATTTATTCGGCTCTTGATCAGCGAAAATTGTTCCGGATAGTATTACGACGTGTATACAGGGTGTCCCACAATAAGTGTAAGAGCCGAAAAGGGGAGGTAGGTGGGGCTATTCTGAACAGCTTTTTCCTTTGCCAAAATATTGGTTGAGGCTCCATTTTCGAGTTATTAGCAAAAAACACTGACCAATGAGAGCGCGCATAGGCCGGGCGCGCGACAGCGTGAGCGACAGCTTCGAATATGACAGTCGATCGTGATCATGAACAAGCGTATCGATACCGCGTCGGTATAGCGTCGGTATAATAGAAAGCTGTTAGATGAAAGTTATTACATCGAAAAATGAATAAAAAAATCTGGATTATTGTTGAATTATCATTCATTCATGGATAAGAAATAAAGAAATTAGTCCCTACTTACGTAATCAAAATAAATCGAATTTATTCGATACGTTTATTCGTTATTGCAAAGAAATAAGAGATAAAAGAATTTAAATGTGATTTACCCATTGAGCCACAAATTATCCTGCTTAGAAGAAACTAGATCATTTTAACAGTTTTAATCATTCACTAAATGAAAGCTCTTTTATGAGCTCAATTTTCAAATGTAGTTAAAACATCCTTCTCAAATTATAAAATTGTCAAAGTAATTGGCCAGGTTTATTGAGAATAAAATTACTATTAATTAACATTTTTAACTAACTAAAGTGAAATAAATCAATTCCTGCGTACGTTTAATTTTAAAAATGCACAAACAACTTAAATAAAACTTACCCATTGATCCATGAAAAAATTAGCTTCGATAAAAAATATTTGTGTCACCCGGTAGATTTACCGATCAGAGCAACAACAGCATTTGTTTCAATTTATTTATTATACAGATTTATTTACAACTCAATTTATTTCACTGTCTCTTTCTAATAATCGCACAAGATAAGCACGACCGGTAAACGGACCGAATGAAAACGCGTGAACGATTATTCGTAGATATGTATGTGTAACGATACTCTATATTCTCATTATAAGGTATCCGAATTCGGGAATCGATATTATGTAATATTTTAATAGAAGACATTGTTGAACGGGCTACGTTTCTCGGTTTCGTTCTCGATCACAAGGCGTACGTCGCAAACAGTTGCTATGCAACGATGATCTGTTGATCGACTACGCCGTCGATAGAGACAGTCATCGTTTATTGTCGAAAGACATCAGCCGAAATAAAATACATCGTAGTTTTTAATCAAAAATTCCGCTTTCTTACTTTCAAGGCAGTATCGTTAATATTATTTATTAATATTCTTTCACGTGTTCGGCCGATTTACGCGTCGGGCTCACAGTGACTAATTAGTGAAAAATGACAAGGAAAAGTGATAATGAAAGCTAATAATGAAAGATGACAGTGATAGGTGACAGTGAAGTAAATTGCGAGTTTCTGTGTGGTGATTTATTTTTTCTAACGGTAAGGATCGGTGGACCGACACGGTGACAGGGATGTATTTTCATCGTGATTATTTGCGGTTCAATGGGTAAGTTACATTTAAATTTGTTAATTATTCGATTTAAATTTTTATTTGTTGAATGGAAAAGTTATTTAATTTTTAAAAGTGAGAATTTGACCTTTTTCATTATCACAATATCTAACGAGAATAATTTTCCATATTTTATCTCTTATTTCTTTGCAATAACGAATAAACGTATCGAATAAATTCGATTTATTTTGATTACGTAAGTAGGGACTAATTTCTTTATTTCTTATCCATGAATGAATGATAATTCAACAATAATCCAGATTTTTTTATTCATTTTTCGATGTAATAACTTTCATCTAACAGCTTTCTATTATACCGACGCTATACCGACGCGGTATCGATACGCTTGTTCACGATCACGATCGACTGTCATATTCGAAGCTGTCGCTCACGCTTTCGCGCGCCCGGCCTATGCGCGCTCTCATTGGTCAGTGTTTTTTGCTAATAACTCGAAAATGGAGCCTCAACCAATATTTTGGCAAAGGAAAAAGCTGTTCAGAATAGCCCCACCTACCTCCCCTTTTCGGCTCTTACACTTATTGTGGGACACCCTGTATAGCTCGACTGTGAAAATTGTTCTGCGCTCTAGGCTGATTTCGACCGGCCTTATATACTCGAAGTCCTTTCACTTTTCAAGGTCTGGAAAGCTACCCTTAGGATCGTCGTATAAAATTATGCGTATAATTTTAACATATAATATGTATATAAAACATTAATTAATAAAGTAAATGAGTTTCTGACATTACTAATAGAGTCTGCTGAATAGTAGTTAATGTTTGTAATATAAAAATAACAATTTAATAGTGTTTTAAATGAAATAGACACGCGCTGTCTTCTTCGCACGATTTCTACAAGGATCTATGCTATACGTTGAAGCATATGATCTCGCGGAATATTCTTAAGAATAATTTTACAATTGTATTATTTATTTAGTTTAAACGAATGATTCCTGACTTCGAGTATCGATATTCTAATTTAACATAATATTAGCTATTTTTGTATGTAGTGATTGATTTAAATAATTAATGATTTTAATGTATTATAATATAGTTGATCGAAAATATATCATCTATCTTTTTCTAGAGATAGCGCGTCGATTCTGAGAAATCCTGTGCTAGCGTCGCAGCATGTAGTACGTCATGTATCGAAATTTTCCGTACGAAACATTTACAATATAATATTTATTCGACTAAAATAATATTCGGATTTGATTCCTAATAACTCAGCTCTAACATATGATTAACTTCCGACATATTGATTTCGCAAATAATTATTTAATAACCTTTTTTTTTGTATCTAGTAACGTTGTTAACGAAAATATATATTTATAATACGCTATAAATGAAATAATAAATGAATCAGATGTTCAGTGATATTTAACTAAATATTTAACTAGACAGTCTATATGTTTGCTAAAAATAATTATTTAATAATATAGTCTTTGTAAATTAAGAAAGTACATATATATACAGGGTGTCCCGCGACAGGTGTTACTCCCGGAAAGGGGTGATAGAGGACGTCATTCTGAACAAGATTTTCCTTTTGCAAAAATGGGGTTTGAAGCTTCGTTTTCGAATTATTAAGGAAAAACACGGACCAATCAGAGCGCAGGGATTACGCGCGCCCAGAAGCGAGAGCGACAGCTTCGAGCCTTGAGCTGGGCGCGATCATGATCAAGTGCCTTTGCCTCGGAATAGTCTATCGTCTAACGAGAAGTCTTTACATCGTCCTACCTCGGTGGTCCGGGTGTCGCCGTATATTCTATCCTGGAGGAAGGGGGTGCCTCCCCCGTGAAGGGCTCATATGAGCGCGGCGCTATGGGAAGTTCCAGTTGAGTTCTCTGAGAGTTCTTGCGGCTCCCCAAGGCGCCATGGAGACCACCGTGGGGGTTTTAGTGGGTAAAAATCCCACATAACCCTGCGCCCTCCCGCAGGGTCGCGGGGAATCTTGGTGAAGATTTCCCCCACGTTACAGAAAAAAAAAAAGGTATCCGAGACGAGTCTCGGACACCACGCACAGCTTACCCTAAAAAGGCTAACGACAGAAGCAGTCTAATTCCAGAATTCTGGGCAACGGATGCCATCGTGTGCAGAACTGCGTGGTAGAGTTGCTGCAAAAGTGGCCCTCAATGGTTGCGACCCATGAGCGCGACGGGAGTAGTCCCGTTTCATGGGTAGATCTGGAACAAGTTTATTCGAGCACTAAAATCGCAGGGCTTCGGACTTAGCAACGGATGCCGCCAATAGGATTTTATGTGTGTAGAGGTTAACGGGAGTTTCCTCGATGGAGACAAATCCAAAAATTCTACATCCAAAAAGTACTGAAAGAAACGACAGCCAACGTTGATTTCTTACGATTTGTTAGAATAGTCAGCTGTAGCCTGTCCGTCATGATATAAGGATCGCACGTACAATGAATGCAACTTTTCTTATAGTTGTTAATGAATCTCTTTGTCTCTGTCTTTATAGTCAAAATGAACGAAGCAAGTGGTAGTGATACGTGAAGTAAACTGAGTTCATTGATCTAGCAGTGACAGTAGTTGTTATGCGGTATCTATCTTTTTTTACGAAAGGTCAACATTTTTAACGAAGCAGTATTATTTTTAAACAATAGGAGAATCTGATTTAAATTATTTCTACATGTTTTGTGAATTTAAAGCAGATGGCAGTTAGTACTTTTGTTAATCGACAGGTTTAATATCTTTCTTGCTGAATAGAAATGTTATTTTTCTATCAACATGTATGCATTTGTAGTTTTGCATCTTTGTAATGAATGCGAAAAACAATTTCCGATATTTTATTCCTTACTCCTTTTGAATAACGAATACAAGTATTGAAGAAATTTGACTCACTTGGTTTACACGAATAAAAAGTACTTTGTTTATCCTTTATTTGCGAACAGCGAATAACTGGACGTTATTTTCAATTATTCTATTAGCAATTTAAGTGAACTTTCACATAAGGGCTTTCTATTAAACGATTAAACTGCCCTGGGAGGTTGAAAACACATTTTTGTTTAATATCTCGGAAACTAGAGGGTGTAGGCGGGTGCATTTTCTTTTAAATTGTGTATTTTTGAGTAAGGAATTTAGTTGATTACGAGAATGTCGGGAGGAATTATTTATTAAAATAAATATGAAAAAAGTGAATTTTTATGTAAAATATGGATCAAAATGGGGGATACATGTTTTTGGAATTTTTTGTTTATTGAAATTTAGCAATAATTATTACATATACAATTTTCTCCTACTTTTTATGGAGAAAAGTGTTGAGATTTGTTTTCGAAGAGGGTGAGACCTTTTTATACGATCAGTTGCCACGTTTTTAACAATTGTATAAGTTTAGCTATTTAACTTTTAATAATTTGAATCGAAATGTTCCTCGTTTAAATGATTTTGTAGCTCTGAAAAGAACTGATTTTGTTATTAAGGGTAGAGTTTTGTGTCCTCTATGAAATGAAACTAAAAAGGAGCGAGTATGTATAAAAATGTTTGCTGTGCGCGCACAGTAATAACATTCAATAAAAAAGTGTGTAAAACACAAATGCCATTTACACCACGAACACAATACGCGAAGCTTTGTAAAGACAGTTTAGTATTGTTAGCAGTATACATCTACCTTTTTCACGGAATAAAAACTAAATATAGTTTTCGGCATTTTCAGAAGGGTTAATTTAAAGATCGGTAGAATTCAATGGTGCTCTGGCCATCGCGGGCCTACCTTTTTGGAAAAACACCGGCATTGCCGGACTTTGGGAATCCTTATGTATACACGGGTATGTTAGAAAACTCTATCTATTTTTCTTGCACACGACGCTTATTCCATTCAGGTTCTGGGGTAAGTGCCAAGAGGTCAAACTTAGTCCTCTTACCCGAAGGCATCCTCGCCTTCCCCGCTCCGTGGCCAGATCCTTCAAGAACAACGTTCCGTTTCATTCAGGCCATGCAATAACAAACTGCCTGCCTTTTCCACAGTCTTACAAACTGACAAACAAACAGTCCTGCGACATCCGATAGGCATATGACTGCGAGTCAATCGCCATCGTCTGTCGCCTCACTTGGACACTTATAAACAACCTTTCGTTCTGACCTCACGCAGTCTATCCCTGTCATAAATCGTTCAAAGGCGAAATAGCATCGGCTAATTGCCCTCGACGACCCTCCAAAATACATTGACGCTAACACGGCCAATCTGACCTGCTTCACGCTCTCGGGAAGCATCAATTCAAAAATTCATTCTCACAAAAGAACAATAACATCCTGGATTATCAAATCCCAACAAAACAGCGTTTCCAGGCCACACAGCCTTCGGCGCCGCACATCTTTCATGCCCTGCCGTTTCAATCACCAAACGCTTCTTTCACACAAGTGTTTACCCGGCGTCGTAACCTCCACAGCTCCGCACTTTACCTGTACCCTGCTGCAGTTACCGCCACACTTTTACCATCATAGGTCAACAAAATCATAACGTCCTCTATTCCGCGTAATTTGTGTACCTTTCAAACGTCGTCTTTCGCAAAGCAACTTATGAAGTCCGTGGCCTTATTGTCACTTATTTCGAATTCATAACGTTACTCTATTCCGTACACAACATTATCGCCTTTCATACGTTATTTCCACGATGACTACACCCGCAAGTGCGTCACCTCCAGATGACACTCGTAAGTGTCATCCGGCACAGACCATACCCGCAGGTATGCTGCAACAGCGATAATACCCAAAAGTATTATCCCCAATCACTGACATACATCAGACAAACATTATAACAGCCACCTGTTATATACATTCTATGGCAACCAATCTCAACCATAAAACCATATATGACAATCAACAGTCACACTGAATCATCACTTTTTCCCAACCAATAAAACTCATGTATTGAATGCAAAAATAACAAACACAAAATTTAGCTTTCTTTTCTTTTTTTTTTCTTTCCTTTTTAATCATGAAATAAACAAAGAAATTATTCTAAGTGACCAACAATAAATTCCAGCAACCACAATGTCAAGTAAACATAATATAAAATTGAGGTGAACTACGTAAATGAATAACTCTTGGAATAACGGTTGGACAGATCTTTATTTTACAAAGCACGAAGTTGTCGCGACGCTGGTAGAGACAGGAATGTCCTCAATCTTCTTAACGAAGAACATTTTTCTAAGGGCGACAAAACTTTCCTTTTTGGGAAATCCCGAGCGGAAAGGGACGAGGGCCTCTTAGGCCCGTCGAGCCAGCGCGAAGTATTTACAATTTTATGACTCGACGGGTCAATCGGTCTTAGACAGAAAACAGGCCTCGCTTCCCACTCGGGACTTTCCCTGTCGCCACAGTACCCCCCTCCCAGTGACTTGCTCACGAAAAGAAACAGTTAAAATGTTCATCATTTCCGTCGAACACTATTTTCCTAATGGACAGAGGAGGGGCAACGAATTTGCACAAAATTTATAACAATCCTAACTATAACCTATTTTAGTCCCTAACTTACAACTAATACATAAATACCTAAACCTAAAACTATAACTTACTCATACTAAAAATGCAAATCCGCCTAATTAAGACCTGCTTGGAACCGAACCGGAAAACGAACTACTCTACCTGCGCGTGTCGTATAACGATTCGAATTATCATCGTCGCGTCGCGGTACATTTTGTTCAATACGGATTTGTACTGGTAGTTCCGTGCCTTCCTCATGATTTTCGACTTCCGATTCTAGTTCGCTCGGTATTAGAAACGCAGACTTTAATCTGTCTATCGACACTTTAACATTTTTGTCGTTTATGCGCAGTGTGAAATTTTTCTCTCCCCGTTCGATTACCTCATACGGACCGTCGTATGGTGGCTGCAATAAATTTCTGACCGCATCGTGTCGCAAGAAAACATACGGTGAATCTACTAGTTCTTTAAATACGAAAGTGTTTTTCCGACTATGACACGACGCTGGACGGGGTTTGATTTCTTTAACGCGTTCTTTTAGACGTTTAACGAAATTTGAATTCGCCTCCTGATTCGACGATATAAAAAATTCTGCTGGCAGGCGAATTCCAGCTCCATACAGCATTTCTGCCGCTGTTGCCTTCAAGTCCTCTTTGATTGTAGCGCGAATGCCTAATAGAACAATGGGCAAGGTTTCGACCCAATTGTCCGTGCCGTGGCATTTTATGGCGCCTTTTAGTTGACGGTGTAAACGCTCAACCATACCATTCGCTTGGGGATGGTAAGCGGTCGTGCGCAGATGATGGGACCCTAGCAAACTACATAATTCTTTGAATAGCAAAGACTCGAATTGACGTCGTTGGTCTGTAGTGATCCGTAACGGTACTCCAAAACGAGAAACCCATGTGGAAAGAAAAGCTAAAGCGACCGTTGATGCCTCCATGTCTGCCATGGGTACGGCCTCGGGCCACCGGGAAAACCGATCGACGCAGGTCAAGCAATATTTATAGCCCTGCGAGTATGGCATCATTATAATGTCAAGATGGACATGTTCGAAACGACCGGCTAATTTCCCGAATGAACCGTTGGGTACGGACATGTGTCGAGTTACTTTGCATTTTTGGCACTGTAAACACTGTTGTGCCCACGTTCTGCAGTCTTTGTTTATTGCAGGCCAAACGAAACGGTCAACGACTAGTTTTTGAGACGCGCGTATACCTGGATGCGAAAGGTTATGGAGTGAATTGAAAATATTTCGTCTTAATGGTTTCGGAACATAGGGTCGAACTACGTTGTTTTCTATGTCGCAATAAATTTCTACATTTTGATCGGGGAAGCGGATTTTCTTTAATTTAATCGAAGTTGGTGATTCTAAAAGATCTCGAAGCTCACGGTCTGCGTCCTGTGCAGCTTCAAGAGTCTTGTGATCAACCGCTTCCGAGATGGCATCAACACGGGACAATGCATCGGCAACCTCGTTTTCTAACCCTTTAATGTATTTGATATTTGTTGTAAATTGGCTGATGTAGTCTAAATAGCGAAACTGTCTTGGAGAGCATTTATCTAAGTTTTGTGCGAAAGCATAAACTAACGGTTTATGGTCGGTATAAATCACAAAGTCTCTACCCTCTACAGCGTATCTAAACCTTTTCACTGCCGCATATATAGCGAGCAGCTCGCGATCATACGCGCTGTACTTTTGTTGTGCAGAGGATAGAGTTGTGGTATAAAATCCTAAGGGTTGCCATGCACTGTCCACGTATTGCTGCAATACAGCCCCTACTGCGAAATTCGACGCATCTACTGCTAAACTAAGCGCGGCGCCAGGTACGGGGTGAGCTAGTAAAGTTGCGTCGGCTAACGCACGCTTCGATTCTTTAAACGCGTGCTCCGACTCCTCTGTCCAGGAGATTGTCGCGGTTCCCTTTTTCGACCCTTTTAACAATGCGTTTAATGGACTTAGAATTTTAGCAGCTCCGGGTACAAACCGGCGGTAAAAATTCACCATACCGAGGTACCTGCGGAGCTGTTTTATCATTTCGGGCTTCGGGAAATTTACAATAGCGTCCACGCGTTCGTCTAAAGGCTTAATTCCCATCGGTGTGACGGTATACCCCAGAAATGATATTTCATTTACGCCGAATACACATTTAGCGGGATTTATTACAACGCCGTATTTACGCGAAAACAAAATCTAAACCGCGTGTAATTTCGTCTACGAACCTCTGGCACGTTTGTGCGGCATTTCGAAGACCAAACATCATGTTCTCAGCCTCGAATAACCCGAAAGGGGTAGTAATCGCCGTTTTCTCGATGTCGCCGGGGGCCACAGGTATTTGATGGTAGGCCCTTACTAAATCTATTTTTGAAAATACCTTTTTCCCGTGTAGATGGTGGCCGAAATCTTCGATATGCGGGGGAGAGTACCTGTCAGGTACCGTACGCGCGTTCAACGCCCGGTAATCGCCACACGGTCGAAGGCTGCCGTCCTTTTTGGGAACCACGTGAAGGGGTGAAGCCCAAGGACTCTTCGACGGATCACTCCTTGTTGCAGCATTAGGTCGAATTCCCTCTTGACCAGCTTTAAACGATCCGGTGGAAGGCGGCGTGGTTTGCTGAAGACAGGTGGTCCAGGCGTCGTCTCGATGTAGTGTTGCACATTGTGTTTAACGGTGTTTCTTCCAAACACTGGGGGTCGCGTGAGCTCAGCGTACTTCAGCAGGAGCTGGTGAAATGCCGAATTTCCTACTATTATTTTAATTGAGGCAATGTCCGCGGCGGCTTCGTACCCTTTTGTAGACATATTCGTCATCGGGTCGACGAGCCGCTTATTCCGCGGATCCACCAGTAACCCGTAATACGATAAAAAATCCATCCCCACGATGGGTGTGCTCACATCAGCAACAATGAAACGCCACTTGAAACTCCTTCGCAGCTTAAAGTTGAGATCCAGCGCGATCGTGCCATACGTGGATATTGGTGTACCGTTAGCTGCGAACAATTCGTATACGCACTTTTTCGCGGGTACACGCAGGCGACTTCGGGGAAAAACGCATACGTCGGCACCTGTATCCACCAAGAAGTCTGTCTTTGTCACCTTATCGGTAACAAAGATGCGGCGGGTCGCTGGACCGTCGTTGTGTGCCGCATTCACCGACGGCTTGTCTCGTTTCCCGACGGCTGTACCCAAGTACACGGAGCCTGGCATCTCGTGGACCTATTCCTGAATCTCCAATGGTACCAGCACCATCCTCTTCTGCTGGAACTTCCATCGCGACTTCGGCTGCGGCTTCCGCTGCGTCTGCGTTGCATCGTGCGAGGACGTCCCTGCCGTTGCGTCACCTCGCTCAGTTGCAACCGAAGTTTTTTAATTTCTTCACGCAACTCGTCCACTTCACTATCGCGAGACACCGGTGCTAATTGTCCACGTTCTGGACGAATTTCATGGATTCTATCCGCCATTTCTGTCAGTGACGTAATATTCGTCTCGACGGCGGCTGCAAGCACACGCTGAGTGTTCGCGGGCAACCGATTCTTCCACAAAGTGACAATAAAATCGTCCGGCACCGATGGAGACGCGAGCTTTTTTAAATCGCGGAAAAATTGCGACGGTGTACGATCTCCTATTTCCTCGCCTTCGAGAAGTTTACGTACGCGAGTACTGTCCGATTCAGTTAACCGTTTCATTAACTCTTTTTTTAATAGTTCGTATTGACCTGTCGCGGGCGGGTCGATCACAATATCCTCGACCTGTTCGATATACTTCTCGCCCAAATTCGCGATCGTAACATTAAATTTTGTCTCATCTTTCGTGATTCGCGCGGATGTAAAATGAGCCTCTAATAATTTAAACCACAATGCGACCTTTAACGGCCAAAATTGTGGGATTCGCAAATTTTGCGACACTAAGCTCACTTCGTCATTTGCAACCGCACTCGCGTCACTGAATTGAAGGTCAATACTCTCGTTTGCCATTGTCACTATTTTAAATTTACACTTAAACTAATCACTAGAAAGCAGTATTTAATTATTCACTCACGACACCTCTTTTTTACCGAATCACGTCGGGGTCACCAATTTGAGGTGAACTACGTAAATGAATAACTCTTGGAATAACGGTTGGACAGATCTTTATTTTACAAAGCACGAAGTTGTCGCGACGCTGGTAGAGACAGGAATGTCCTCAATCTTCTTAACGAAGAACATTTTTCTAAGGGCGACAAAACTTTCTGTGGTGTATGAAATAAGTAAGGTCATCGTACTGGTCACAGGTCTTTATTTGACTGACGTTCGTCACCTACGCGGTCTCTGTGCCTCTCGGCACGCATGCACATCCGCATACATACACTCTCACTCTCACACGCATTCTCCTCTCTCCCCACTGCTAGGCATACACTACACTCCTTCCCGTTTAATTTCGTTTCTACTCTCTATTCTATCACGGCGCACGCTTCACTTTTGTGATAGTCTCGGGGAGCGACGCACCGCTACCCTGCCGCTTGGCTCCCCAATCTTAACCTCCTTCGATTCTTCTTTATCCACCTCTTTTCCTTCCGCCTGTGAACTCTTTTTCCTTAGCTGCTCCGCATGTCGTTTTACCACCAACCCTGCGCTGAGTCTCACCAAGTACGTTACTGGCCCTAATTTCCTCGTTACCTGCGCTTCTGCCCAATTTGGTGTTCTGGCCCTGAAGTCTTTTGCCCATACCACCTCGTTTTCTTCGAATTCCACTTGTCTCTTCCCCTTCGAATTTTGGCATTGCCTGTCCGTTTGTGTGCTTTGTTGTTTATTTATGTCTGGCCTTAGTAGATCGAATTTCGTTCGCATTTCTCTGCCCAGCATCAGTTTTGCTGGCGTCTCGCCGGTCGTACTATGTTTTGTCGATCTGTATTCGAACAATATCGTGTCCACTGCTTCGTTTAGTTCTTTACCTTCCCTTAGTAATATCTTCAATTTGTGTTTGAATGTCTTTACGAAATTTTCCGCGGCACCATTAGATGCTGGATGTTTTACCGCCGAGCGGGTGTGCCGTATGCCTAATTTTTTTAAAAATGATCTAAATTCTTCGCTTGTATACTGTGGTCCGTTGTCACTGACTATCTGGTGTGGCAATCCCCATTTCGCAAAAGTTTTTCGGAAGCAGTCTATTGTTTTTGATGCTGTTGTTGTTTTCATTTTAAATACTTCCGGCCATTTTGTTCTAGCGTCTATTATCATGAGGAAATTGTGTCCTTTATACGGGCCGATAAAGTCCGTGTGTATTCGGTGCCACGGCATTTCTGGCCATTTCCACGGATTCAATTCTACTTTCCTTGGGTTGTGTTTGACCTCTACACAACTGTGGCAGTTATTCGCTAATTCTTCTATATCCCTATCGATCTGTGGCCACCAAAAAAACGATCTGGCTATTGATTTCATTTTTACTATACCCATGTGAGCACCGTGCAATTCTTTCAAAACTATTTCTTTCAATTTCTCTGGGATTATCACGCGATAGCCCCACATAATACAATCTTGTTCGGTTGTTAATTCATCTTTCCGTACTGCAAATGGTTGTAGCTCCTGCCGGATTGTTTTCTTGTTTGGCCACCCTGATTTAATATACCTTAATACTACCGATAATGTCTTGTCGTTCCGCGTCGTGCGTGCTATTACTTTGTCATCGAGACATGAGAACGATTCCTGCGTTACATAATGTAAATACGTATACTCATTTTTTTCAGATTTACTGCCCGTTACTTCATATTTCTGTGGTATGGGTAACCTCGATAGCCCGTCCGCGCTGTTTTCCTGCGATTTTACATAGACAATTTTGTACTGGAATGCACTTAGAAAATTTGCGTAACGCTGCAACCGTCTTGCCGCCATTACGGGAATGCCTTTATTTTCTCCGAAAATTCTCACCAACGGTTGGTGGTCTGTTTTTAATATAAATGGTCTTCCGTACACGTAATCAAAAAATTTTTTTATTCCGAAAATAATCGCTCGCGCTTCCTTATCTATCGGTGCATAGTTTCGCTCGCTTGCATTTAAGGTCTTTGATGCATACGCTATGGGGCGTTCCCCTTCCGGAGTCTTATGTGCCAGGATTGCAGAAATCCCATAGTCTGAAGCATCGCATGTTAATACTAATTCTTTTCCTGGGTCGTAATTTATTAAGACATCTGCTGACTGTAATTCTTTTTTCGCCTGTTCAAAAGCCTTTTGACACGACTCCATCCAGTGAAACTTATCGCCTTTTAAACACGCATATAATGGTTGCAGCTTCGTTGCTCGGTCCTTTATAAATTTATTGTAGTAGTTTACCATCCCTAGAAAGGCCTGTAATTCCTTTATATTTGTCGGTGTCGGTGCCTTGTTTATCGCGTCTACCCTTTTTTTTAGCGTGTGGACCCCGTTTTCGTCAATTTCTACGCCTAGATATTTTATTTTTCGCTGCAACAGTGCACATTTGTTCCGTTTCAATTTTAATCCACACTCCTGTAGTTTGTCAAGGACCGCGGCCGTGTTCTTTAAATTTTCTTCAATTGTTTTCCCATTTATGATTATGTCGTCTAGGAAGACATTAACGTTTGGCATTCCCGCGAAAATTCCTTCCATTTGCCGCTGGAAGAATCCCGGCGCGGACGCGATACCGTATGGTAACTTATTAGGTTGATACAGACCTTTGTGCGTTGAAATCGTTAGATATTTTCTGGATTCTTTGGCTACCGGAACTTGCGCGTATGCCTCTTTTAAATCGATTTTTGAAAAATACCTTCCTCCTTGTAAATTCGCGATTAGGTGTTCTATGCGTGGTAGAGGATACCGGTTCACGATTATATTTTTGTTTACCGTTACTTTATAATCTCCACATAATCTAATTGACCCATCTTGTTTGCTCACTGGGACTACCGGTGTTGCCCATTCTGCGGTTTCGCATGGTGATATTGTTCCTTCTTTTTCTAATCTATCAATTTCAGCGCTTACTCTGTCTTTAATTGCAAATGGTAGCGATCGGGCCTTACAATAAATTGGGTTTGTATTGTCTTTCATTCGTATAACAAATTCAGCCTTTGTGTACGTCCCTATCCCCGGCGAAAACAAATGATCGTATTTCTTAAAAAAATTACTCCGCTCATGTTCCAATCGCTGTTCTATGTCTTTGCTTATTACGTTGTTCACCTGCTCAATTTGTACGGGCCATAAACCGAGTTTATACAGCCAGTCCCTGCCTATGAGTGGCTTCCCGCTGTATCCTACCACATATAAGTCCCCTTCCGCGGTTCTTGACCCGTATGCTATTTGGATATTTTTGATTACCCCGAGTGGTTTGCATCTTTCCCCACCATAGTAAAATAAATCTTTTTTTGTTTTTTGTATTTTATTCTTCGGCAAATAATGTTTACAATCTATTTCACTCATAAGCGAGACTGCTGCTCCTGTATCGATTTCCATCATGGTTGGTTGGCCCTCTAGTTTAATACCTAAATATTGCGGTTTGATTATAATCGAGTTACAATTATTATTCGCGCGCATGGTTAGTAAGTTTGCGTACCCCTCTATTTCATCTCCCGACTCGCTTCCGCTTGAGCTCTGCTCTACTTCTACTGTCTTTACTGCTCTCCCCTTGTCCAACCTCTTCGTTCTACATATTGTCCCTAAATGCCCTATTTTTCCACATACGTTGCACGTCTTATTCCGGTGCCAGCACTCCGCCCGGTGATGGTTTGGCTTTCCGCAACATGCACATGTTTCCACTCTTCGCGTCCAGGGCCCCGGTGGTGGATAGCTCCGCTCCTGACGTCCTGTCCGTCTTTCTGTATTCTCGTGCGTCCCTCTCCTGTCCGCTTAACCTCTCCTTTCCCCTTGCCACTGCCTCTTAGCCCGTATGTGGTACATTGTTTCGTCTTCTGTTTTGTTGTCCTCCGTTCCTGTTTTTTCGGTAATCATGTCCGCGGCCTTCTCCGCTTGTTCGATGTCGGTTGCTGTTTTAACGGCATTTTCTAATGTCAGATTCTCAATTTTAAAAAGGGCTCTTCTAACATGTATATTATGCGTTCCCGTCAATAGTTGATCCCGAATTGCTTCCTCCTCGTTCGCGAATTGGCATTCTGCCGCAGCGTTTCGTAGCGCTGTTATATATTGCGTGATAGTTTTATTTTTTTTCTGTTTCCGCTCGCGAAATTCCGCTCTTAGCACCGTACTATTAACTTTCGGTTTTAAGTAAGCCTTTACCTTATCTATGATTTCCTTTAGTGGTGTTTCTCTTGGTTTGCGCGGTGCACATACTTTTCTAACCGTTTTGTAAGCTTCCGCGTCTATTTTCGTAAGAAGTATTGCCCTCTGTTTGTTTTCTTCCGTCACACTGTTTGCTTCGAAATATATATCCATCCGCTCGATGAATTCCTCCCAGTCATCGACGGCTATTTTAAAATCTAAATTTGAGGTGTATTCCATTTTCCCTATTATTTTTCCCTTGCGTAGACTTTCTTTATCCTTTGTTTCACACTTTTTGCTTTGCTGTAATTCCTTTACTGCTTCCCGCAGCTTTTGACGCAATTCGTCTATAGTTTCCCCTTCCTTCACTTCGATACTCCTTTCTTCTGTAGACTATTTCGGGTAAAGAGGTGGGGAAAATTAATTATAGGCCGACAACAATTGAAATACTGGATACGGAGGAAGTTTAATGTTTTCAATTCCAATCTTCAATGAAGACTCTCTCGCATCTTCCCGTACATGGTTTTTTATAACCTTCTCGGGACTCCGAGAAGGGAGGAAACACGGGGCGGGGAAAGTGTGACGTCCTACAAAATTGGAAAATCCCACTTTCCCCTGCAGCGGTCATCCGGCCCAAAATCGTTGACCGGTGACCCATCCGTCCCTCGATTTACAAGTTACCGTAGCAGTAATAAACCTAAGGATCGCCTCGACTTTTAAAAATTACACGTACCGAAAAAAAGAAATATTACTACGCCAACCCTGGGCTCAATGTGCCTACCAAATGTTAAACCGGACAAGTAACGGTTCCTTGGACTTTATTACTGCTATGTCAAAGCTTCAATATTTCAAAACATCCTAAGAATCTAACATTATGTCTACAGTTCGGCCATCCTGACCTGTTAGCCGCCCCGGCTAACCCAGCACAATAGACAAACCGAACACGATACAAAAACCAGTACAATACTTTTCAACCCGATTAAATCACGCACGCATACTCATACCATAAACCCATTCCCACTTTCTAATTACTAATCTATATACATCCTTATTCCTACAGTTACATCGCAATATAGGGTTTCATATTATCCGGGGACAAAACACCATTATACGGCATTTGTGTTAACTGAAATCCGTCAATGTCACCAATAACATATCTATTACAATCCAAAACCTTCTTTACCTCGTACGGTCCCTTAAACTTAGGTATTAATTTTTTATTTACACCCGCTGTGGTATCCACGTTCCTGATCATTACATAGTCCCCAACATTATATGCTAACACATCCTTATGTCGATTATTATAATAATTTTCATTGACCGCTTGATTTCTTTCAATAACTTTTCCTGCCCTTTCGCGTATACCTTCCAAGTCTCTCACCTCATCGGAGGCCGATTCCAATACCATTCGCAACTTATCATTTAGTTTTCCTTCCTGCTCAATACCAAATACTAACCGACTAGGGGTATCATTTGTCGCCCTACACACCGTATTGTTCAACGCGAATTCAACCTGATCCAGCACGCGGTCCCATTTACTTGGTGTTTCACACAATTTCGCGAGCATCGGAGTTATTACGCGATTGAAACGTTCAACTTGCCCGTTTGCACGAGGAGTACCCACGGCAATTAAAATATGACTAATATTTTCGTCCCCTACAAATTCTTCGAAACTACCTGATGTGAACGCGGTCCCTCGATCCGTAATTACCCGTTTTGGTTTGCTATACGCCCGAAAATATTCCCTCAAAAATTTTATCACCTCTTGGGTACCTGTGGACTTGCACGGAAACAATTTAATGAATTTACTAAACCCGTCAACTACCGCGAATATATGTTTAAAACCTTTTCCTGTTTTCTCAAGTGGCCCAAGATGATCTAAGTGTAAAGTATGAAACGGCACCTTTTCCTTAGGGATGCTGTGCAAATACCCCGTCTGTTTACCATCTAACGGCGAAAATTCAATACATCGCAAACAATTAGAAATATATTCTTTCACTTTCTGTCGCAAACTAGGGAACCAATACAATTTCGTTAGATTGTTTACAACTTTGTCTAACTCTACATGACCAAGATCATCATGGCAAGTACGAATAACGTTATCCTCCATAGATCGCGGTACATAAAATAATAGTTTCTTCGTTTTATCTTTACGGTACACAAGTCCGTCTCGAAGCTCGAATTGCTTTAATTCCCCTTTTTCCAACTTATCTCGAATCGTCCCTATTTCAGGATCCCTATTCTGACATATCATTAATGTTTGTTCGAATGTATTACCCTCAATCACTAACACACTATGACAACGACTGAGCGCGTCCACATGACCCATCCTTTTCCCCGGTCTGTGTTGAATCTCAAAATCAAAATCTTGTAAATACAACGCCCATCGAGAAATCCTCGGGTTCACGTTTTGCTTGCTCAGCGTCAACCGGAAACTATCGCAATCTGTGATGATTCGGAAACGAATCCCGCTCAAATACACTTTAAAACGCTTAAGCGCGTTCACTACCGCTAAACATTCTAACTCGAAGCTGTGATACTTCGCTTCCGTCGGTGTCGTTCGCTGGCTAAAATACGCAATCGGCTTCAAATACCCGTCTACTTGCTTCTGCAACAAAATCGCACCGAATCCCGATGCACTCGCGTCGCAATGAAGTTCCGTCTCGGCGGTCGGAGAGTAAATAGAAAGGATGGGCTTATTCGCTAATTGTCTCTTCAAGGACTCGAAAGCCTCACTCTCTTTTTCACCGAACTCGAACTTAACCCCTTGTTTTATCAAATCATATAAGGGTTTCGCTACAATCGAAAACCCAGGTACAAAACGCCGAAAATAACTCGCTAATGACACAAAACGGTGTACATCCTTAGCATTACGCGGTATTGGATAATTAAGTACCGACTTTATATTATCATCGTTTGGTCGAATCCCTTCAACATTGACCCGATACCCCAAATAATCAATCTCCGATTGAGCAAAACCACATTTATTTAATTTAAAAACTAACCGGTTTTTCCCTGCAGTCCGGAACACTTCCTGTAGAGTCTGTAAATGCTCATCTAGTGTCTCAGTGGCAATTAAGAAATCATCGAAATAAACTGTTAGAAAGTCTAATAGAAAAGTAATAATTTCGCGTGTTGAATATACGGCAGACGCGTAGAGACTGGTGCGCGAACAAGGAAAAACAAAAGAGCATATCGGCAAACGCAACGCATAACTGCCAAATTGTACGTTCACGCTCACGCACACACACAAATACACAGCAAACTGCGAACAAAGGATTTTATAACGGAAATTTGACTATGTCTAACACGCCCTCCTCAAATTTCGCGTTTTTCTAACTCCTAACGGTGTCTTAAACCCACACTCTGTACGTGTTTGAAATGCGCCGGCCCCGGTAGCGGTTTTGTAAACATATCCGCCGGCATACTCTCTGTCGGTACGTACTCCAAATCGAACTGCTTATTCTTAAATGCGTTACGAACGAAATGATACCGCGTAGCGATGTGTTTTGTACGCGAATGACAAACCGCATTTTCAGCTATAGCTTTTGCACCGCGATTATCTGTACCGATCGTCACACGGGACAATTCAGGCATTTTCATCTCAAGCATTAGATTTCGTAAATACACGGCTTCTCTAGAAGTCTCTGATAACGCAACATACTCGGCCTCTGTTGTCGAAATCGCAACACTTTTCTGTTTACACGATCGCCACGTTATCGCCGCACCACTTAATACAAAAACATATCCCGTATACGATATTCTGTCTCTTACATCGGCCGCGTGATCCGCATCCGAATAACCGAGGATTCCATATGCGTTTTTCTTATAAACTAGTCCCAAGTCTTTTGTACCTTGCAAATATCGTAAAACTCGTTTCGCCGCGGACCAATGCTCCCCGCTATACTTTGTATTAAATTGCGCCAATCTATTTACAGTGAACGAGATATCCGGTCGCGTAGCCACAGCCAAATACATCAATGAACCTATTAATTGTCTATACGGCTTTTCCTTTTGATCTTATTTGTACGCTGCGCTCCGACCGGCAGATTTGTCCCTGGTATACCGGGTGTGTTCACAGGCTTCGACTCATCCATGTTAAACCGTTTTAATAAATCTTTTATGTATCATTCCTGACTTAGTCGAATTTCGCCCCCCTTTTGTTTAATATCTATACCAAGACAACAACTTGCGAGACCCAAATCTTTAATATTAAACGCTTCGTTCAATCCTTCACAAATTTCTCGCAATCTTCTCTCACTCTTTGACGCATACAAAATATCATCGACATACACAACCAGAAAAGTACGTTCTTTCTCATTCGCATCAAAATAAAAACACGTATCATTCGCAGCTGATGTCAGTCCTAAGTTTTTCAGTACTTCATCGAGTCTTTTACTCCACTGACGACCAGCTTGTCGCAAACCATATAACGCTTTATTTAAACGGCACACTTTATCACCTTCACGCAAAACACGTAGCATATCATGAGCCTTTGCACCCACTTCACTATTTGCACCATCTTCACGAATTATCTCGTACAGCGACTCTTCTATGTACTCCGGTAGCTCCATGAATATTTCTTCGTCCAATTCTCCGTTCAGGTACGCGGCGACTACATCCAATTGATGAATTTTTAGATTTTCTCTCGCTGCCAGCGCCATTAGCAATCTTACAGAATCTAGACGAGCTACAGGTGCAAAAGTTTCGGCAAAATCAATTCCCTTACGTTGGGTGAATCCTCGCGCCACTACTCTTGCTTTTCTACGTTCCAGGTTTCCATCTGATTTCATTTTATTTCGTAGAACAATTTTGCATGTAATAACTTTTCTATTTTTCGGTCGCTCAACCAATGTCCACGTGTCATGTTTTATTAACACTCTAATTTCCTCAGCGATTGCTGCTAACCATTTTTCGGAATCTTCGCCGTTCATCGCACCCTTTAACGATGGACCGATCAAGTTTGCCATCTCCATCGCTTGCAATGGATCATCCGTAACGTCCAAGAACACGTCATCGTCTGTATCGGAGTCATCTTCCGTACTGGAGTTGTCCTCCCTCGGCTCATTTTCGCCGTTCTCAGGCTCCTCGCGTGATCCTCGAGTTTCGTCGGGAACAGATCTTAAATGGTACATCTTTTTCGGTCTCCCCCGATTACCTGTACGCAGTATCTTTGGTCTTCCCGCTCCTCGAACTAAACGCGACGGTGACGATGGTTCCATGGCCGGATCGTCGGCGCCATGCGATACCGGGTGAACGGGTTGTGTCATAGGTCGCTCATCGTCTTCGTTCAGGCGTTCCGGCTGATTTATCTGTAGCTCGATCAAACCTTCTTTTTCTTCATCAAGCTTCTCCGTTGTCCCGTTGGTGTCTTCGGCCTCTCTTTCTGCTTCCACCAACCCTTCTTCAAGAAATTTTACATCTCTAGTTACTACAACCTTTTTATCTTCCGGAACGTACACGCGATACCCCTTGGACTCTTCAGAATAGCCAATTAGTACGCCCTCCTTCGATCTGGGCTCAAATTTTCCTCTGCCTGGCTCCTTCTGTAGAACGTACGCTTTTGCACCATACACTTTTAAATTACTCAAGTCTGGTATACGCTTGTACCAATACTCATACGGAGTATGGCCTTCGAGACTCGCCGTCGGGCAACGATTTCGCAAATAATTCGACGCGGCAAGTGTTTCCGCCCAAAACGCACCACTCAGTCCCGTCTGTGTGAGCAGACAACGCGCCATATCTACGAGAGTCCGATTCTTTCGTTCCGCAACGCCGTTCTGCTGCGGCGTGTGAACCACGGTCAAACGTCGACGGATACCGCTTTCATTCAGAAATTCATCGAATTCGCGATTGCAATATTCACGCCCGTTATCTGTCATTAGATATTTTATTTTCTTACCGGTCTGGTTTTCAACCCGTGCCTTGTACACTTTGAACGCTCGTAACACGTCACCTTTATTTTGAAGGAAGAATACTTCGCACCACCTACTATAATCGTCGATAAAAGTAACGAAGTATCGCGCGCGCCTAAATGACTCCGTTCTTGACGGTCCCCACACATCCGAGTGCACAATATTCAACACTTCCGAACTCCGTTGAGAACCCTTTGGAAACGGCAACACTGTCATTTTTCCGCGCAAGCACACATCACACGGCTGAGACCGTTTTTCACTGCTAATACACATGCCGGTTGCTAATCCTTCTTTCGATAGCTTGAGAACGTCACGCACATTTAAATGTCCTAATCTACGATGCCACACATCTATATTTACAGCACTAATGTTTTTATTCACAAGATTTGCCCGCTCGAGTTTCTCACAGAAATAATACAGATTTCCTTCGCGCTCAGCTAAGAGTTTTATTTCTCCGTTCTTTCCGCGCACAATTGCTCTATCTTTTTCGAATAAAACTGTATGACCATAGTCTGTGATTTTCGCGACTGATAATAAATTTGTGCGTAACTTATTTACTACTAACACGTCATTGAGCGTCACTGACATCGTTTGTTTTCCGTCCGTCGTTACAATGCTCGCCGTACCCCGCGCGTCTACGCTAATTTTCGCATCACTGGCCAATAACAATTTTTCCTTTCCGACGGTCGCATTCATGCTTCGAAGGAGAGTTTCATCGTTGCACATATGTGATGTACAACCACTGTCTAAACACCAGCGTCTTTCAGCAACACTTTCGCGGACGCGTAACACTTCTTCCGACGGAACCACCTGAAACGCATTTTCTGTGCTTTCGACTTTCGATGACGATTCGCGCTTTATATTCTCACGCGAACCTTTTGAAGGACATTCCGAAGCCTTATGCCCAACACAATGACACTTGAAACACTTAAAACGAAAAGTTTTATTTTCTTGTCCTGTGCGTTCAGTCATTTGACGGAAATTTTCTTTCTTTCGACCTCCGCGGCCCCCTTGAAATCTTTCCCGACCTTTCTGCACCCACATTGCTTCGGATTTTTCATCGTCCTTCTGCTGAGTTCTTGAATCGTGTTCTTCAAGAACTTTTTGTCTTATGATTTCAGCGCTCGGCACAGTGTCACGCGATTCCATTGTGCATTTCAATATAGCGAAACTCGGCGGCAAACTGTTCAAAAGCATATAAGATAATAGTTCTGGATTTATAGGAATATCCAACGATTCCAACTGCGCTGTGACGTCGAAAAATTCCATCAATTGCGTGCGAAGATCTACGCTTTCGACCATCTTGAACGTTGAAATGCGTTTCAGCAAGCTTGATTTCTTCACAGGTCCCGTCGATGCAAATTCCGACTTCAACCTACTCCAAACTTGCGCCGCTGTATCCAACCCTTTTACTAATCGCAATAAACTCGGATCAATTGCGATTATCAAATCTGCCCTTGCTTTCGCGTCTTCGTCATCCCACTTTTCCTGATCGATCTTGAGCTGCTCTTCTGTTAAACCTGTTTTCATTGTCGGCCTAGGTATTTTACCGTTGACAAATTTCCAGGTACCGTTCTTTACGGTCACAGCTTCCATTTGCACTACCCAACTATCGTAGTTATCCTTTGTAAGTGGCCTGATATTGAATGTTGACGACGCCATCTTGAAATCTCTTCAACACTTTAACAATTATCACTTTAACTATTACTTTAACTTAACTCGCCTCTCGTCTAAAGATCTGGGCCCATAACCTGTTAGAAAGTCTAATAGAAAAGTAATAATTTCGCGTGTTGAATATACGGCAGACGCGTAGAGACTGGTGCGCGAACAAGGAAAAACAAAAGAGCATGTAACGACCCTGGACCTAAGTACAGGGAGTTGCAGCGCTCGAGGGGTAAAGAGCGGTATTTACCTACCGAGCGACTCGATTTATTAATAAACTAATATTAAAGATTATGGGATTCGTGTGATGTGCGGTTAAGGATTGAAATCCACAGGTCAATACCTTTCAACAATACTATTTATTCAATAAATTATGAATATTAGAAATGGTAACAATTAACAATTAACATAAATAAAGAAAAGAATATATGTGAATAGTAACAATGAACGGCTAACTTGAAAAGAACTAAATAGTTATTGTCGTAATAATGAACAGAAAAATATATATATATAT
Source organism: Megachile ligniseca (assembly GCA_945859555.1). Lineage (NCBI taxonomy): Eukaryota > Metazoa > Arthropoda > Insecta > Hymenoptera > Megachilidae > Megachile > Megachile ligniseca. Next base: position 9,023,428 of record OX243792.1, read on the forward strand.
TTTAAATGATACGCGATCGTGAACATTAAATGTGTTCAACAAATAGAATTCGCTAGTTATGGATTTGCGACAAATCCTATCAAGATTCGGTGTTCAAATCTTACTATGCTCCTTTGCAAAAGTTAGTGAGATTCTATATTCCGAGAGTCTAATATTTAGTACTCTGAAATTAACGCAATTACAATATCTAACAAAATTAATGTGGTTTACAATTCGGCGCTATAACAAATCCTACCTAAGTCTGAGTGTTTTCGGAGTTTGACTGAATACGCTTTTACAAAGTTGATAATATCAATATCTGAAATTAACGCAATTCTAACGCGATGTAGTCGACTACGTGATACGCGAATTTTTGACAGAACAATCTCTTTGAATAAATAAGAAAAATGTTTTAATGTTTCAAAGTCCTAAGATTTGAAGTTAATGTACATTTTTAACATTTCGTCGGAACAGTTACTCTTTTAATTATTTGATTCGACAACTAATTGTCCAAGACCCCTTTTTGTCAGATCGTACACTGACACCCAAAACCAGATCGCTTAATTGGGGAGCCTGCTGTTCGCTAGCTACTAGAACGACCCAACGATCAAGAATCAGATGAACAGAATACGTCCAACAGGGTAGCAAATAAAATTGACTTTAATTATAAATCGTAATTGCTCGACTGCCACCCAAAAGACACGGGCTTCAGAGACCAAGCTGCTCAGAATGGGGAGCCTGCTGTTCGCTGGCTACGAAACGACCCAGAGCTAACTCCGAGAATCTGACGGCAAGTTTAGTAATTCGACAGAAATTGCAATATGTATGTGAGTAGCTGAGAGCTCTCGTTCTGATGTCTCGATCTTTCTTGGCGCTGGGGATAGCACTCTCCTGACGGAGTTTCAGATACAAGACCGTTTGAATGGGGAGCCTGCTGTTCGCTAGCTACTAGAACGACCCAACGATCAAGTATCTAAATGGCGTAAACCCGCTCTTCCAATCAAGAATTGAGAATCTTTCGGCTCTTAATCAGCGAAAACTGTTCCGGATGTATAGACAACGTGTTCGCGGTTTGACTTCTAAAATTGTTCTGCCTCTTTAGACGGTTTTCGGCCGGTCTTATATACTCGAAGACCGTACTTGGCGCTGTCCTTTTCGCACAATTCCTACGGGGATCTATGCTATGTGTTGAAGCATATGATGTCGCGGAATATTCCTAAGAATGATTTTGCGATGTTATCATTTATCTAGTTTAAACGAATAACTTTTTGACTTCGAGTATCGGCATTGCAACTAAACGTAATATTAGCTACTTTGTGCGGAGTGATTGATTTAGATAATTAATGATTTCAATATATTATAATGTGGTCGATTGAGAATATATCTTCTATCTCTCTTTTAGAAATAGCGCGTTAATTCTAAGAAATCCTGAGCTAGCGTCGCGGCACGTAGTATTTACATCGTGTTTCGGAATGTTCCATACGAAACATTCACAGTATAATTCTTATTCAAACAAAATAATATTTGTATTTGATTTTCAATAACGCAACCTAACATATAACTAATTGTCTTCGAGAGTAATAACTTAGATAACATGGTTAACAAAAATATATTCCTTCTATAGAGTATTTATTTAAATAAATGAAATAATAAATGAAATAATAAATGGGTCTGATGTTTTAGTGACATTCAACTAAACATTTATCTAAACAGTCTACATATTTCTTGAAGTAAATAATTATTAAATAAAAATAATATAATAGTCTGTACATTAAGAAAATATAGGTATATGTTACCGACAGTTGAACCAAATTCTATGTTGATTGGCATATTCTAATGTCACGGTCGGTAATAGAAATATTACGGTCGATAATCGAAATTAAGTTGTACCTTTGATTAGCTTCTAGGCGTTAGGAGGATAAGAGAGAAAAAAAAAACAAAAAAATTCTTCTGGGACGTTACAAGCATATCGGCAAACGCAACGCATAACTGCCAAATTGTACGTTCACGCTCACGCACACACACACATACACAGCAAACTGCGAACAAAGGATTTTATAACGGAAATTTGACTATGTCTAACATAAACTAATACTCTTTCAGCCCGAATTAATTCTGAATACAACTGTTTAATGAATCTGGCAAAAAACTTTCGGCGCATTGGTCAATCCAAACGGACAATACAAAAATTCATATTGCCCGAGAGGCGTAACAAAAGATGTGTATTGAACCGATTCCTCTGCCATCCGAACATTGTAATAACCATCCTTCAGGTCTAGCGCGGTATAGAAACATTTACCTTTTAACCGGTCAATATTGTCGTCTATCAATTGGCAAGGGAAATTATCTTTAACGGTAATCTTGTTAAGCTCGCGATAGTCTATACAAAGTCGTGTCTCTCCATTTTTTTTCCTAACCAAAACAATCGGGCTGCTATAAGGAGATTCACTTGGCCGGATTATTCCCCGTTCTAGTAAATCGTCTAAAATATCTTGTAATTTACCCTTATCCGCGTACGAGAGTCGTCGCGGTCTACAACTAATCGGTTGGGTATGCATCAATGCGATTTTCATCTCAAAGTTAATGCGTTCCGTACTTGAATTCATCGTCTCTAAATAATCTAACTCATACGATTTTTTAATCCGTTCTCTAATTTCGGGGTCAATGTCAGGGTTTATTTGTAATTTCTCGGTCGCAGTTACAGGTTCGCCAATACAATCGATACTCATTATTTGCGTCACAACGGTATTTAAATCTTCCAACGATTTACTTCTACAGGACACTACGGGTCCATCCTCAAATGACAATTTTATCATCGCGTTCGACGAGAAATCTCGACCAAGTACCGCCATATATGCCATCGTATTCCCGGGCACTACGTAAAAAGTTAATTCTATTGGCACGTCTTCAACTACCGCTTTACAATTAAATAAACTTAAAATTTCTAACCGCGAGCCGTTAATTCCCGCGAATTCGGGGGTATGACTCGGCAACGGACTGCGCGCTTCTACCGGTACAAAAATGTCTTTAATTAAACTAATCGGCGACCCCGAATCTAACATTGCGCTCAACACGTATCTGCAACTATGATTATTTCCATCGACTACACTATAACTTAACTGTAGCAGGTACGGTGCTGGAAGGGTGTGGTGGACCATATTCGTCGACGTAGTCGCGGCGAGTTCCCTCCGCGCGCCGTTTCCTGCTCGCGAGGTTGGCTGCCGTCGCGGGCAATCCGCGATTCGGTGGGCCGTCGATCCGCATGCAAAGCACGATCCATGGTCCCGCGTCCTCGGCTTCGTGCAATTCGTGGAGATGTGTCCCTGCTCCCCGCAGTTGAAACACCTCACCGGTTTCCTTGGCGCCTCCGTCTTCTCCTTCGGCTGACTGGACCTCTCAGCTGGTTGCCTCCGTTCACTAGGAACCGCCTTCTTCGGTTCCAGGGAAACGGCCTCAAATGCCTCCAACAAATCTGCCGCCGTCCGGAAACGTGATATTCGGGCTTGATCCCGAAACCGCGAGTCCGGAATTCCGTCAATGAGATAATCGACTATCTCGTCCGACGGAATCGGCACCCGATTCCCCAGGACCACCTTATCGTGGTGATAATCCGCGAAACTTTCACCTGCCGTCCAAACTCTGCTCTCGAACGCCCTTCTGGTGGCCAACTTGTTCGGTCGACGGTCATACATCTTTCTCATTTCGCGGAACAACGTCTCGACATCCGCTGTTAACAATTCTGTTCTCGAATGAAACCAATTTGCGGCACGTCCCTTCAACTTGGAACTAATTAACATCCGCGTAGCCTTATCATCCAATTCATAGGTGTCACGCAACAATCGCACCTGCTGCTCCCACCGCCAAAGGGTACCGTCCTGTCCATCAAAATCGCACAGCAAATCACCGACGGCTTTAACACACAAACTTGCTGTCGTCGCGGCCTGGCTTATCGTGGACATCAATCCTGGACTCGCGTTCAATGTGCTACATCCTCCAGCCTGTTCGAGTTCCAATTCCCGTGCCCGGAAATCGGTCTCCTGGCTTCCTCCAGCTTGGACAGGTGGACTGCTTGCTGCTTCTTCCTCTTCGGCCTCCTCCCGTGGTTGTTCACCTTCCTCCTGTATCCTGTCCCTTCCTGCCGCCAATACGCTCCAAATATCCTTGTCGAACTCCTCCAATCTCAGGACCAACTCTGATTTTGAGCCCGACACAGGCAAATTCCGTACGCGGAGGAACTCCCTCAATTCGCTGAGTGTGTAATTCTTCGCCATGTTACAGGTGATTAGCGTCGCTCGAGTTTTTTCCACAATATGCGCCAACACGCTAAAACTCTCACTAAACAATGTGCTAACCACGTTGCACCACAACAAACAAACAATTATTACACACCAAGTCAAACAATGTTCACCAATACAATTGTCCACACAATGTCTTAATCACAGAAAAAAAAATACAAGTTCTTTAACCCGAACACAAAAAAAAAAAAAAAACAAGTTCCAAATTCAAATACAACACAAGTCCTTTATCCCACTTCTGAAACTGTAGACTATTTCGGGTAAAGAGGTGGGGAAAATTAATTATAGGCCGACAACAATTGAAATACTGGATACGGAGGAAGTTTAATGTTTTCAATTCCAATCTTCAATGAATACTCTCTCGCATCTTCCCGTACATGGTTTTTTATAACCTTCTCGGGACTCCGAGAAGGGAGGAAACACGGGGTGGGGAAAGTGTGACGTCCTACAAAATTGGAAAATCCCACTTTCCCCTGCAGCGGTCATCCGGCCCAAAATCGTTGACCGGTGACCCATCCGTCCCTCGATTTACAAGTTACCGTAGCAGTAATAAACCTAAGGATCGCCTCGACTTTTAAAAATTACACGTACCGAAAAAAAGAAATATTACTACGCCAACCCTGGGCTCAATGTGCCTACCAAATGTTAAACCGGACAAGTAACGGTTCCTTGGACTTTATTACTGCTATGTCAAAGCTTCAATATTTCAAAACATCCTAAGAATCTAACATTATGTCTACACTTCTAATTCTTTTATCACTTCGTTTTTTTTTAGGTTTTGAATCCACGCTGTTCCTTTTATTTCACTTTTTTCGGCCATTTGCCCATATTCTCACGTTTGCTTTATCCTCGTCGCCACTGTGGTGTATGAAATAAGTAAGGTCACCGTACTGGTCACAGGTCTTTATTTGACTGACGTTCGTCACCTACGCGGTCTCTGTGCCTCTCGGCACGCATACACATCCGCATACATACAATCTCACTCTCACACGCATTCTCCTCTCTCCCCACTGCTAGGCATACACTATACTTTCCTTTTTGGGAAATCCCGAGCGGAAAGGGACGAGGGCCTCTTAGGCCCGTCGAGCCAGCGCGAAGTATTTACAATTTTATGACTCGACGGGTCAATCGGTCTTAGACAGAAAACAGGCCTCGCTTCCCACTCGGGACTTTCCCTGTCGCCACAAAATTAACTTTGGCAAACAAGTATTAAAATATAAACAAATAAATAGAAAATCGGAAAACTGAAGAGAATATAACTAGAAAAATACAAAAGTCTAAATAAATAACTACCGCTAACACGGTTCATCTTCAACATTACTTTCACCAGATGATGAATAAATATCATTACGGTCGATGTCGCCTGACCATTCGCCCTTCCACAATTTCATACGGTTGTAACGTCTCTGGACCTAGGTACAGATATTTACAGCGCTCGTGAGGCAAAGAGCGGTATTTACCTACTGAACGACTCGATTATTAATAAACTAATTCTAAAGATTGTGGGATTCGTGTGGTGTGCGGTTAAGAATTGAAATTCACAGGTCAATACCTTTCAACAAAAAGGTTTATTCAATAAATAGTGATGATGATGATGATTTAACAATTAACAATTATAACAATTAAAGAAAAGTATACGTAACTAATATAGTGACATTAATAATGGACGACTAACTCAAAAGAACTAAAATATATTTTGTCGTAATAAAGAACAAAAAGATATATATATAATTTAAATAATACGCGTTCGTGAATGCAAAATGTAACTAACAAAATAGGATAGGCTAGTTAATGCTTCGCGACAAATCCTACCTAGATCTGATTCTCGTTCAAAGCTAACTATTCTCCTTCGCAAAAATTAAAGAGGCTTTATATGTTGAGAGTCCAAGATTTGATACTCTGAAATTAACGCAATTATAATATTCAACGCAATTTACACGGTTCGCAATTTAGCTCTATGCTGAATCCTACCTAAGTCTGATTTCTGTAGAAGCTAATTAACGCAATTTCGAGGTTGACAATATTTGATTTTTTTGTTTTTATAATATGAACGATACGTTTACAGTCGGAACTCTATGACGAATCCTACCTAAGTTTGATTCTGTTTCTAGAATTTACTGAATACTCTTTTACGAATTCGACAATATTAATATTTGTAATTATAACTCTAACGCGATGTAGTCGACTACGTGATTTTGACAGAACAATCCTTTTTAAATGACAATATATTTTAACGATTCAAAGTCCTAAGATTTGAAGTTAATGTAAAGTTTAGTATTTTCGTCGGAACAATTACTCTTTAATTATTTTGACTCGACAATTAATTGTCCAAGACCCTTTTTGCCAAATCGCACATTGACACCCAAAACCAGATCGCTTAATTGGGGAGCCTGTTGTTCACTGGCTACTAGAACGACCCAACGACCCAGAATCAGATGAACAGTATACGTTCGACAGGGTAGCAAATAAAAATTGATTTTAATTATTAAATCGGAATTACTGAACTGCCGCCCAAAAGACACGGGCTTCAGACACCAAGCCGCTCAAAATGGGGAGCCTGCTTTTGGCTGGCTACGATACTACCCAGAGCGAACCCCGAGAATCTGATGGCGCGTTTAGTAACACGACAAAAATTGCAATATATCTGAGAGTAGCTGAGAGCTCTCGTTTCGATGTCTCAACCTTCCCTGGCGCTGAGTATAGCTCTCTCCTGACGGAGTTTCAGATACAAGACCGCTTGAATGGGGAGCCTGTTGTTCACTGGCTACTAGAACGACCCAGCGATCAGGTATCTAAATGGCGTATACCCGCACTTCCAAAAAAAGAATTAAGAATCTATTTGGCTCTTGATCAGCGAAAATTGTTCCGGATATTATTACGACGTGTATCTAGCTCGACTGTGAAAATTGTTCTGCGATCTAGGCTGATTTCGGCCTGCCTTATATACTCGAAGACCTTTCACTTTTCAAGGTCTGGAAATCTACCCTTATGTTCGTCGTACAAAATTATGCGTATGATTTTAACATATAATTTATATATAAAACATTAATTAATGAAGTAAATGATTTTCTGGCTTTACTAATAGAGTCTTCGGAATAGTAACTAATGTTTGTAATATAGAAATAACAAATTAATAGCGTTTTAAATGAAATAGACACGCGCTGTCCTTTTCGCACGATTTCTATAAGAATCTACGCTATATGTTCAAGCATATGATCTCGCGGAATATTCCTATGAATAATTTTACAATTGTATTATTTATTTAGTTTGAACGACTGATTCTTGACTTCGAGTATCGATATTCTAATTCAACATAATATTGGCTATTTTTGTATGTAGTGTTTGTTCTAAATAATTAATGATTTTAATGTGTTATAATGTAGGTGATTGAAAATATATCATCTATCTTTGTCTAGAGATAGCGCGTCGATTCTAAGAAATCCTGTGCTAGCGTCGTAGCACGTAGTACATCATGTATCGAAATTTTCCGTACGAAACATTTACAATATAATATTTATTCGACTAAAATAATATTCGGATTTGATTCCTAATAGCTCAGCTCTAACATATAATTAATTATCTTCCTACATATTGATTTCGCAAATAATTATTTAATAACCTATTTTTTTTTGTATCTAGTAACGTTGTTAACTAAAATATATATTTATAATACGCTATAAATGGAATAATAAATGAATCTAATGTTCAGTGGTATTTAACTAAATATTTAACTAGACAGTATATATGTTTGCTAAAAATAATTATTTAATAATATGGTCTTTGTAAATTGAGAAAGTACATATAGATATATGTTACCGACAGTTAAACCAAATTCTACGATGATTGACATGTCTAAAGTCGCGGTCGGTAATAGAAAAATCGCGGTCGATAATTGAAATCTATAATACCTTTGAATAGCTTAACTTTCGGACATTTTTGAGGGCGACAAAAAAACAAAAAATTCTTCAGGGATGTTACACGGTCTTTAAGTACCGTCTGGGGTTTCCTGGTTTTACCCACTACTTCGAAACGGTCATTATCTAGCACCTTCGATATTACAAAGGGCCCTAAATATTTCGAGTCTAATTTTGGTCGTCTTAAATCGGCTGGTTTTACAAAAACTGTATCGCCTTCTTTATATACAATATTATTTCTACGTTTTTTGTTAAACCTAACATTTTGTTCGTCGACGTTTTTCGCTAACCGATCAAACGCTGTTTCGTGGTCAATGAAGTTGACGAGGCTTTCTCGAGTCAACTGCTTAGTGGAGACTCGCTAGTTTAATCCTAGCTAGGATCCGGAGCTGGTTTTCGGGGACAAACAGTCACGGTGATACAATGTTAACAAGAAACTTGAAACGGTTTACACAATACTTTATTCACTTCACACAATACAGTTTAAGAATTCCACGAACAATACTATTAAGACGAAACTGGACGATTATAATACACGAGCTTATGGTTGAAAAAACTTGATATATAGATATCGGTTGAAAAAGGGTGATCGGAAAAAGTAAACTTTGGTTGCGGACTCTATGCCTTCTAACGAAGTTCTGAATTTAAAATCGAAACGTCCTAGATCGCGCGATCGATCCGGTCGATGGCGTGGCGGTAAGTCTAATCCTGCGCGGGAGGGATTAGCGCGGGTATGACGTCTTGCAGGGTTGTCATAAGGCTCGGGAGTGCCTAGGACTCTTATTATTTCGGAACAAACGCCAAATCCCTATCTTCGTTTACATTAATGCGTTCATTAATGTCCGGCAACTCAGCCTCTACGCGGTCAGAAACACCTGTACCACGCTCTAGCCCAAACAACAGGCGGTATGGAGAAATCCCAGTGGTCTTCTGTACGGTTGTATTTAATGACAACAAAAGTTAAGCTAACTCGTTCGGCCATTCCTTAAATTATTAATTTTATTTTTTTTTTTTTTTTTCAAAAACCCTCATCCCATCGCTATTGTTCGTTTTTTTTTTTTAAACTAATCTTGTAATGCATGTGGTCCGTACCGCGAACTCCAGAATGAATTTTCTAAAATAGCTAGCTAGCCCCATAAATTGTCTAACCTGCTTTACACTACTCGGGGCAGGAGACTCTAACAAAGCTTTGACTTTGCCCTTTCCAGGCCTAATACCCTCAGCGGAAACCTCTCGACCCAAATAATCAGTCGTGGTCTAAATAAATTTACTCATTCCTAAATTTAAAGTAAAACCCCGCGGTGTCAAGTGCCTGCAGCACGAGCTCTAAATGTTTTAAACCTTGTCCGACGGACAAACGATAGCAATGATAACTGACCAATCTGTCCTTTTTTAACTTAATTTTAATTTTTTCTGCGGTTACTCATCTTTTATTGTTGTCCGGGGAGGTCAGGGATTCATACCGCTCCAACAGCTCCTTTATACGGCCGCACGTTGCATCTGCATGGTCACCGCCAATACAAGCGAAGACCTGCGCCTCAGATGCTTCCTGAGGTCCGGGTTGAGCGACTTCACACCTTTCCAGTTTTGTATCTCCATTTGAGTCCGGGACCATTCTTATCCCCTGCGGACCGATGTTTTTCCCAATAACTAGGTCGTAGACCATTTCTTTGTCAGGAACCACCAAAAGATCAAGTTCCGCTGTCACGCCTTCCGTCTATACAACTGCCGTTGTATATCCAGTCACTGTTATTGTAGAGTCCGACAATAATTTTACACTATCAGCACGCCAGATAATTTTACAATTCGCACGTTCAGCCACTTATTCTTTGATAAGCGAACAAGTTGCGCCGCAATCTATTCGACAAGACTTTACCAACTTGTCTTGTAAAATCACAGGTGATAATTTATGGGGCACCGAAAATCAAGCATTTCATTCCAGCCCTCTATGGCGGTCAGAACCCTTTTTACCGCCCTTTTCTTCGCGAGGTGACCGTTTTTTAATCCAACATTCACTCTCCACGTGTCCCCTTTTTGAACAAAATGAACACGTTGGTATATTCGGATTTTTAGCAAAGTCCTTTTGTGTCCCCTCTACCTTCCGTTTTTTGGGACATTCGTGCTGGAAATGTCCTGTCTCGTGACACTTGAAACAACGTTTCCGGGGGACAGCACCATGCTCATGATATTTATTGGGAACACTTTTAGCATCATGCTCCGTTCTTTTACGTGTCACCTTCACGAAATTAGATATCCCACTGAGTAAATCTGTGGTAGATTCATAACGCGCATTCATTAGAGATTGGCGCACTGTAGCGTCCATTACGTGTCCTATCACTAATCTAATAAGTTCATGTTGCTTAAAAGCTATTTGCGTCTGCCCATAATATTTAAGTTTATTCCGCGCATATTCTGAATAAGAAGACGCAGAATCGCTTGTGTATTCGACGGCACGGGACAGACGTTCGCATAACCGATCCTCCGGCACAAACACTGCGCACAAATCATCCCGAAATGTCGTCCAGGTTCTAGGGTTGCCTTCCCAGCCCTTGTACCACTTTTTCGCAGCACCAACTAACGCATGAGTGGCCAGGCTTAGCCTGTGTGCGGCACTAAGTTTTTCTGTGATTTTCCCAACGATATCACACCACTGTTTCGCGTCCTCTCCAATATCAGTGCCACTGAATTCCGGCACAGCATCCGCGAGCACATTTTCCCGTGACACAGTCGAAGTAGACGGAACCGCACCGGACGCCAAATTTTCAATAAAACGACGGAACAATTCGTCGATCGACGGCACGGAAGGTGCGCTCGATGTATTTTCCATCGCGGACGCGGATTTAAAATAAAAACGTATTCCACTTCTGATGTTAGAAAACTCTATCTATTTTTCTTGCACACGACGCTTATTCCATTCAGGTTCTGGGGTAAGTGCCAAGAGGTCAAACTTAGTCCTCTTACCCGAAGGCATCCTCGCCTTCCCCACTCCGTGGCCAGATCCTTAAGGAACAACGTTCCTTTTCATTCAGGCCATGCAATAACAAACTGCCTGCCTTTTCCACAGTCTTACAAACTGACAAATAAACAGTCCTGCGACATCCGATAGCCATATGACTGCGAGTCAATCGCCATCGTCTGTCGCCTCACTTGGACACTCATAAACAACCTTTCGTTCAGACCTCACGCAGTCTATCCCTGTCATAAATCGTTCAAAGGCGAAATAGCATCGGCTAATTGCCCTCGACGACCCTCCAAAATACATTGACGCTAACAGGTATTACTTCTTCCTCTCCTAATGAAGGTGTACTAAAAAGTACAAAGGGGGTGATCACTATCATTTAAGGGGTATGCTCATTGAAAAATTAACATTTCGAGAAAAACCAATCAGCATGTTTCCTTGGACTTCCGAGTTTTCGAGAACGTCTGGACAACAGCGAGTTGTTATTCGATACGCACAATCGTTAGAAATACTTCAATACGTTTGTCGTATTCCACTTCGGAATTGGCGTAGAATTATATCTGGAATGTCTCATCCCAGGAATGAATATGGAAAGACACGGAAAATATAAACATAGTATGGGGACATTCGAGAAAATCAAGAATAAATATTCTAATTGGGCAAAATGTCACAGCTTTGCAAATGATAAGTGGAGTATTAGCGGAAGACTTTTGGAAAATTATTGTGACAGAAACCAATCGTTACGCCAGTCAAACACTCCAAAATGAATACCACAAATTACGAAAGTTTGAAGACATTTGGTGGGACACCAATATATAGGGTGTTCGGCTACTGGTGGGCAATATTTTAAGGGGTGGTAGCTGGGGTGACAGCTTCGAGCTTGACGGCTGATCGTGATCGTGAACAAGCACGTTTGCTCCATGACAATGTAATTGCTAACAGAAAACCACTACGCGAAAGTTAAATCAAATAACGAATAAAACAATTAAAAATAAGATCCGATTATGCATTATTTACAGATAGGGGATAAACTAATTATTTGTTATTAACTTAAACCAAGTAAATCGAATTTGTTTGATATTTGTATTCGTTATTCGAAAAGAATAAGGAATAAGATATCGAAAATTGTTCTTGTCTCTTGTTATAAAAATACAAAACAACAAATTCGCACATTTTAAAGGACAAATAACTTTTCTATTCGTCAGAAAAGATTTTAAATCTAATAACTGACAAATGTATTAATACCTGCCTACTTTAAATTTACAAAACATGTAGAAATAATTTAAATCAGAGTCACCTATTGTTTAAAAATAATCCTGCTTCGGTGAAAATGTGTTGTCGTAACTAGGTCATTTCACCGGAACTGACCTTCCGTAAAAAAAGATATACACCTCAAAACAGCTGATGTCGCGACTAGGTCAATGAACTCACTTTATTTCACGTTTGACTGCAACATTTTACTGTCACTTTTCACTAGTTGCTTAATGTAATAATCACAAAGCAAGAACGCAAATGAAACGCGTGAATTATTCATAAATAACTTGACCGATTTTTCATTTTCTTTTCGATGTTGAATACTGGACGCTGTGTCCTGAACTGCCGGTCGTAACACGATGAAAATCTTCGACGGAAAGAAAACACGTGCGAGCTTCTACGCCGCGACGCAACAATTCCTCGAAAAGCAGTGTTTGACACTGGGAAGAGAGAGAAAGACGAATTGAGGGGGTCACGCCGATCATGTTACGATCGCCAGTTTAGGACAAAACGTTCAAAGCGCAACGTTAACGAGAAAAAAATAATCGCTGAAGTTATTTTTGGATAATCATTTAGACGTTCTCGCTTGTTTATCCACCGTTATTACATTAGGAAGTTATTTAACAGTGACAACAAAATAATGCCCGTGCCTTTTGGGTGGCGTTTCGGTAACTCCGGTTAATAAAGTCGAGTCACTCTAATTTGCAACCCTGTTGGGCATACGTTGTTCATCTAACTTGTGTTGTTCTAGTAGCTAGCGAACAGCAGGCACCTCAATTAAGGGTAGGCCGACGCAGTATCTGTGTGCGTAAACTCACACGTAACGGGACATGTAAGTATAGGCGATGTGCGAGAGAGAGGGACGATTTCGTAGTTTTGATCCTACGTCTCGAAAATTGCATAAATTCACTTTCTGTGGATAGTTTTAACACCAGTAGCTATACCCAATACTGCGCTGCTATCGTTTTTACGCCAACAAACATCACAGTTTGAATAAAACGAAAAATTCGTGAGATGTAAGTGTGAGACAGACATTGTTTCGGAATCATATGTGAAGTTTAAATGTCAAACGGCTCTCAAGCGGTTTAATGTTTTTCGCGTTGCCGAGCGCCCGGGCGCATATGTTTGTCGTCCTATCTTTGTCTAACCCACTATCCGCGCGCTCGCTCTAAACGCTTCCCACCTGCGAGGTTTTCGTTTTGGCGGTTTACCTCCGAGCGTACCTATCGTTCCGCGAGTCAGTATACATCGAAAAACCATTGAGAGCAGAAGAAAATAAATCAGTATCATAAAGCATCGTTCAAAAGTTTAATCATTCTCACACGACCAGAGTTCACCGTTCCCAGGCTTCCGATCCAGCATTTTCTTTCAAAGTGCGTAGGAGTGTGCTCGATAGTATTTCGACGACCCGCGTACAGACATAGATCGGAGCAATCAAGATGGCGGACCCTACTCAAGTTGTGCCGTATTTTTCATTTTACAGAAAATTTAGACATTTACTCACCGAAAACGATAGCAGCGCTGCATTACTGTGATAGTACAATATCGCCTAAGTCTATTGTTTGTCAATTTATCACTTCTGGAAGACATGTGATCGAAAATACGATTAATGGCACTGGCGCCTGTCAACGATGTTCCGCCGTACAATAATAGTTTCACGATTATCCGCTACGAACGCTTGCAGTATTTGACGCATGTTTTCGTGGTTTTGGCCAAGTTACCTACAACGTCGACGAAAACACTAAACGGCCGGTAACTGCATATAGTTTTCTGGACTGGGTATGGCACTGCGCATTGCACTGCGCACGTCACATAATTCAAATGTTCAGCTAAATGTAAATGGCTACTTTATTTACGTATTCATAAAAGTTTAAAACATATAGTACAAAGAGTAAAAAGATTGATGTATACGCATTTATATATACAAATTAAATCATACTATTCATTTGATGACGAATTGAAAATGCCGAAATATTTTTAATATTTCGAAATACCGTAGCTTAAACAGAAAGCAAAATAAAATCATTACCGCGATAAGCAATATTTGCTGTAAGAATAACGACTTGTGACGATACTAGGAATTAATGTGCCGTCTCGAAACAAATTCCGTACAGTAGGCACTGTGGTGCAAGAATAAAACTGTTCACGTTAGATTTATGTCGGAAAAATTATATAGGTTTTACAATATTCGATATATTTTACTATATGCGTAATGTTTTTCATTTCTTCAAATTGATACCGAATCATATTCGAAAAAATATTGTCCCCACCACTGGAGGGAAGACCCCTTGAGACGCAAGAATCCTTCTCCCCGAGAAATATGTAGGAAAAGATGCAGAAGCGGTTGTGCACTGATTTATTTCAGCCCGTGCAAAGTTATTAACACTTTATTTATAATTTAACAAAACAAATATAAACACTAACTTTTAACTTCTAATATTAACACCAAACTTCGACTTTCAAGATCTTTTATCGCCTTTTAAAAACTTTTAAAACGTCTGTATTTCGCCGCGGTTCACCTATTCAAATTCTCTTCTTTTTTTCGATCCTCATTTTCAAAGTGATCTGATCCTCATTTCATTTAATGCTGATTTGCTGCTTGCCAGGTCGGTAACTTGAAAAATAGTGACCGAAGTTACCGACGTGTAACAAGCAGCACCTTTTGTTTATAAATATCTAATATCAGCGCTCGATCATGTCATTTCCACTTCTTTCCACTTCCTACAAATATAACATAAACCGGGTCGAGCATATCCATGAGACAATATCAATGTAAATATGAAACTTTTTTATTTTTTCGTTATCAAACTTATACCAATAGCTTTTCGCATTTTTCTGATTTAAATGAGACCAAACATGATGCAATGTGGACAAAGAGACCTGCGATTGTGGCAGTCGGAAGGAGTGAGAGGTTCGTGAAACCGGAGAAGTCATAAATGTTCATGGTTACCGGACAGTTTAGTGGAAAGAGGACAGAGCATGTATATTGTTTTCTCACTCTGATACATAGCAATTCTGTCGTATTATGAAAAGTATATTCACCGAAATTATATCAACATGCTTTTTTTTTCAAATCTAATGGCTGACAGTGATCAATAATGTGAGGCACATTTTTATCTATAATTTTAATAAATTTATTTAACAATAATAAAAAAATGTTGAAGGAAAAATTATTTAAGTGTAATACACTATATAAAATACATAATACTATGTGAACTATGTACAATGAACAATAATCAATAATCAATATAATATGCAAAGCGTGGAATATATAATTTCTTTACAACAAGTACAATATAATAAATGTATAAAAGTAGCTGCACATTCGACCGTAATTTTTTCCAAATTGCTTTATTATCGCAGTAACGGCGATGACCTACCTAATAACACAATACATACATATGTAGGTGTATGTTAATATTTACATAATTGTAAAAAAATAAGGCGAATTGTGAAAAAGTAGGAATTGCAGCGTGTCCCATTCATCTGATTCTACTCCATATTCCATTGATGAAATTTTATTAATATCAAAAAGAGAAAGCATTGTAGTGATCGAGTGTCAGAGAGAGAGAGACAGAGAGAGATTTGAAAAGGACGAATGGGTAATTAGATTGTTTGTAATGGAGCGAATGATAGGCTGCGTGAGGAAAGAATGAGAGGGAATGTGTGAGAGAGCGAAAGGAGAGCATGTGAAACGTTGACGACGAAAGGCGAGGTACGAGTCAGATGAAGATGATGAGTGCGCTTAGCGAGAGCGACCGGTGTAATTCAGAAAATTATAATACAATTATAATAAAATATAAATAACTGCAACAGCATGATGTTTTGTCCTTGCCTAAAGAATAACATCGCTGCTCGACCGATCACTTTATAATAGTTTACCGCTACACCGAACACCCTGTTTTTTCTACGCGGCCCCGTTGTCGCGCTCGGAAACAATGGCAAGCCGAATAGCAGTACCTGATTCATAACAAATTTTTGTCAGATATATACCCCATGTTGGACGCACATGGTCACGGTACAGCGACCATCACAACAACGAGGTCCGACGATGCGATGTTAGACTCGCCATAAATTCGAGGTACTTCAGTTTTCACTTCAAACCAGGTAACCTTCCTGGACGCGGAAATTTATTATTTTCAAAACGTGCTTGACATTGTTCGCAGTTCTGGTTGCTTTTAGAAATATATTCGAGTTGTACATAGTTGATAGCAATCTATTTAATTTAGTCGCTGACCCTTACAAATATTTTAGTAAATGGATAAACGGTCCTGACACGAAAAGCCGATGAGTCTTTTGAGTGTTCAGTTTTATACGCAGGGAATATAAACTCGCCCAGGTGTGGACGCCAGACTTTTTACGACCACTTGAAAACTTGTCACTTTTTATTTTACAGTTTTCAGAGAGCATACGTGTCCTTTTGTACCTCGAAAAGAAAGTCTTGAACAAAAATAGAAACATTTGTGTGTTATGTTACAATCGCTTTCTATTACACACTTTTAAATTATACACACTCTCGCTATCACTGCTATCTATTTATCTGCCTGTCTGTCGCTACCTGCACGCATTCTTATAGACGCGCCGTGGCGCTCACGCACACGATTTACGCGCCACAATTCAAATGATTATCGGTGTTACAGTTATTTCTGTACCCATTTCCAACAGTCATATGTATATTGCTTTGTTTGCCGTTTCCTTTTCCTACATTATATTGTGCTTCGTCGAGTAATTATAAGAAACCATAAATATATTCCATAATTAAAGTAACTCTGAAATTTGTATGTCGTATATGTTTGGAAAAATAAAAGAATTTTGCGCAACAAAATGAAACTAAAAAATCAGATTGTAGCGGCACATGGCTCGCAACGTTGGTACAAAATAGCATTGACCATTTACAGTTGTTTAGGTACAGGCAATTAAGCCTACCCTGAACTCTGTAAGTTGGCGAAATTATTTTAAACTTTTTAGACGTGCGTAGTTTTACAGGCTACCCTATCATAAACGTTGCCAGCCATGTCCCGTTATGGATTTTACCGTGGAAAGGCGTCAATGAATCAATTGCCAGTCGAGCCTTCGATATTCTTCTTACTCTTTCTTTCCGATATGTTCACTACTCTACCTTCAGAATAAAACAAGATTTGCAAACATAACTGTTAGAAAATGGTGTTGTAAAGCGAGGTGTGGTCACCTTATTGTGCGATGTATAGTCTGATATTGTGTTTTTGAATGACGCGCGTGGAGTGATGGGGCTGAAGTACTCCATTTTAAATTATGCCATCTGCGGACAATATTTATAATTAATGTATTGTGTTTTGTCTCTCCCCTCCTCCCCGCTTCTGGTGGTGACTACGCTCTCGCAAAACGGAGTACGCTCTCGTGTATTGGCTTTTGCTAAGAATAGATCATATTAAAAACCTTGAATAATTTATAAAACGCGCCCACCAGTTTATTCAATTAATCCTTCCCTTATCGAAATATTCCTGATAGACTTACATAACCGCCGTGAGTACTTTTAATTACAAACCTTGCGACACAGATTTTTACCCCAAATGCCGTTCGATTTTTATGCAGATTTGTATACATAAAATACATTTTTAACAATTGGACAATATTACATGTTTATTGTTCCATCATCGGTAGCCAGAGAGGGTCCAGCGGGCAGGTATAAATCCGCCGCGGTACCAGTCGTCGTTGTACGGAACGTAGGTTTTTATGGCCAATTAAATTTTTAGCCGTAGGTAGAAGTTTAGCTGTTTAACTTTTAATAATTTGAACCGAAATGTTCCTCGTTAAATGATTTGATATTTCTTAAAGCTGCTTTCTATTTTGCTCTTTCTATTTAGCTGCTCCTTTTATTTTGTTATAGTATTATGGGTCATGCAGAAATCGAAGTATAAAAATATTGCAGATTCCTAAAGATAGTACCGGATTTATACATTCAAAAAATCGATTTTTTTTTTGTCTTATTTAATAGTACAATGTGTCTAGAATATTCTTCCAAAATTTTAAATCGATTAGAGTACAATTCTAAGAGATAGACCCTTCAGAAGTTCCGCCCATCAGGCCACGTCAGCCTGGCGCGTCGCAAGTATATTGAAGCAGCTACGTAGCTATTGCTTGTCTGTCTTTCTCGCTTGCTTTCACTTTCTAAGGGCAACTAGTTTTTAATATTTTAGTTATGTAGACGATAATTATAGAATTAGGAGACTTTCGGATATAGAAGGTTTACTATAGCAACAATAAAAGACCAAGGAACCTTTACTTATCCATTTTTACCCGGCTGGTTTGCACATTGAGCCCGAGGTTGGCGTAGTTGTATTTTTTCGGTCCCACATTTAGTTTCAAAAGTCGAGGCGATCTTTGGGTTTATTACTATTGCGGTAATTTGTTAGAATTTGTCAGAGGCAAGAGCGGTAAGATGCCGGAATCGATGATTCTATGTAACTTTAAAAAAAAAATTCTTTATACCTAGTACTTGAACGAAGGATTTTTTTGTTTTTTATCACAACCTATTTTACGAAGCAATACGTGGTGAAAATTTGACCAAAAATGGAACTTTTTGTTAAGAACTCCGCCAAAAATTCTAATTTCAATTTTTTTTTCCTACGTTCAAGTTTTATACATCTGCTAACAGAAAATATTTGGCTTTTTCATTTCAAATGAACCAGTCTTAAGTTATCCTGACCACGCCGAGAGAACATTTTTTGAGAGGTCAACGGAAATGAGGTCCCAATGGCAGAATTTTCCAAATTTTTAAATCAAAATTTCACTAAAAACTAAAAACTAAAAACTAAAAAGTAATAGTTGATGGAATATGGAGAGGTAATAGTATTTAAAATGAAACTGAAACACAGTAACTTTTAGAAGAACTTAAATGAATTTATTATTTACAAGAAACGATTTGGAAGGATCTCTTAAAAATATTTTAATTAAACCTGATATATGAACATGTAAATAACGCATTTTTTTTTTTAATACGTGTGAACAATTTCAGATCGGAAGAACAATAACGAAGAAATGTATAGATTTTATATTTTTGTAACACATAAAAGTCTGATCAAAATCGACCGGTATCTCAGAAGTAATTGATCGACGCAGGAATTCGATTATCGACTTTTCGATACATACAGTTATTTTTGCTAATTTAATTAAAATGAAAATTCAACAAAACTTGTCTACGTCTGAACTGTTCCCTATATCGTATACTTTATTTTATCGAACATGGAAAAGTACAGCGAGTGAAGGATACCGAATGTGAAGAAACAATAACATATCGGTGGGACAATCCTAATGTAAGAATAAAACTTTTTTACTTCCGACTTTTTCTATATGAAACTTCTACTATTAGAATATATTTATTCGTAATTTCAAACGTTACGCTTACATCGAGAACTTTCCTCGAATAAGTTATTGATAATAAATATGAACCGATTTACGTCATGTTTGGTCTTATTTTAATCATGAAAATGTCATGCATATGACGGTGAAAGTTACATGAAACGTTAATTAAAAATAAAAAAGTTAGCAACGCATTAACATTGTAAACAATTGATCCGAAAAGAATATCGCGACGGGAAGGGGAACAGATCCGCAAATGAAATACTAGATTATTTGTTAATAATAATTTATTTTATGTTATGATAATGGAACATTAGGTGTTGTACCAAGTACAATAATAATAGTTCTGGTAATAGTTCTTGCGTCCTCGCCCTTGGCCGCCGCCTCGCCCTCGGCCGCCGCCGTTTTTCGAGTATTCCCATACCAAGCGTTTACATATTTTTCTAAGCTGAAACAGAAAAATGAAAATGTAAAATATTTTTCTGACCATATCATAGATAAACGAATTCGTTCGGGAATCAATACGGCCGCATACGACTCCATGGACACACACTTCAGAATTCAATGTGCTAGTCACAATAATTTTTCACCAATATATAATCTATCGTAGGGAAAAAAATCGGAATAAGTAACTGTCAAACACGTTACTTACTTTCTTACTAGGGATTCGAAACGCCCCCCTTCCTCCTTCTGCGCTCGACGCTCCGGTTTTCTCATGCTCATTTCTCATTTTCTCATTTCCGGCTGCCTCCATACTATCGCCCTCTTTTTCCATTTCCATTTCGGTTTGCCTCTTCTCCGCTGCTGCTTCTATTTCCATCTAGAAATAAATAAATTACATATTAGAAAGTTGTAATTAACACTGGCAAGACACCGTACGCGTGCCATTATACGCAAGCTACTTACCTCTTCCACACCTTTCTCCAGCGATTTAACGTTCGTCATTGTCGGTTTTTGACTGATGGATCGACGATCGATGCCGGGATTCGAAGCCATGCATCCCACCCCATCCCTCAGTTCCACCACTATCCCTCAGTTCCACCACTATCTGTCAGTTCTATCACTATCCCTCAGTATCCCTCAGTTCCACCACCATCCCTTAGTGTCACCCCCATCCCTTAGTGTCATCACCATCCTTTAGTTTCACCCCCATCCCTTAGTGTCACCCCCATCCCTCAATTTCAGCACCGTCCCTCAATCCGCGTACGAACATTACATCACATTACGTACTCGTACTACGGACGCGTAATTTTTTTTCTAGGTGTATTTTTTGTAATAATTTATTTTTATGTGTGTTTTTGTAGTGTTTATGTGTGTTCTTTTTAGTGTATTTTTAAAGTGATTTGAGAATGAGTGAAACTACCCACGAATCAAGCGGTAAAAAGATAACAAAAAGAAAATTATTCCCATCGATGAGGAGGTACTCTAAAAAAAGAGGAATTCTCGAACGGCGACGTTGTTTAGCTGCTCCGGAAAGGAATATAGAAATTAGTGATGTTGAACCGTCAACATCCAATGGACAAACATGCATGCTTCCACCATGCATCGTAATTCCAACAACTCAAGTAGAAGAAAGTTCAAAAGGAACTACGTCGGCGCAATTTTCAGACGGCGGAGAAGATAGCTTGAAAATATTGGGTTGGCAAATAAGTTCGTTCGGATTTTCAAAGTGAAATAAAACACAATTTCTTGATTCAGAATAGAAACTTTAATCAATTATGTATTGGCCATTTTTATTGATGACTTCTTGCCATCTTTTCCGTACACACGGCATATATTTTTATGAGCATCCGCAGCCCGTTTGCCTTTTGTAAAATAGTAAAGCAAAATATGACGATAATGCACGATATTTATTTCCATGCTCACAGCTAAATAGCTCACACAATATTGATGTTAACAGAATCAAATACAGTACAACATAATCAGTGAAACGTAAACTTTCAAAAGTGTAATCGATTTCCTTGACAGCGCTGACAAAAGAAAAGCGAATCCAACTGAAACTTGCGTCGAAACAAAAACCGAACGAACTTATTTGCCAACCCAATATAATTATCTTATCCAGTATCATCCATTCTGTTCCATTTTATCCCATCCCGAAAATATAAAAATTGAAAACTGTGGCAATGATCAGGCGTCGGCCTGTGCTGTAAAGTGCAGTCGTTCGACGTCGCCTCACACGCCCTTGCTTGGCGTGTGCCTGTTAATTCGTTAACGGGTTGAAAATTTAATTATCTTATCCAAATTATCTTATCCAGTATCATCCATTCTATCCCATTTTATCCCATCCTGATGGAAGAAGCTCACCACCTTCTCGTGGTTTCCATCGTGCGATAACACTTCTTTTATAATAATATTAACATTAATAAATATTGTACGCGGGTCGTTGAAATATGATCGAACGCACTCCTACGCACTTGGAAAGAAAACGCTGGATCGGAAGCCGGGAACGGTCAACTCTGGTCGCGTGAAATGAATAAACTTTTTGAACGATTAGATTGTTTTATTTGCTTCTGCTCTCCTTCGGTTTTTGATTTTAACTGACTCGCGGAACGATCGGGACGCTCGGAGGTAAAACCGCCAAACGAAAACCTCGCAGGTGGGAAGCGTTTAGAGCGAGCGCGCGGATGGTGAGTTAGACAGAGACAGTACGACAAACATATGCGCCCGGACGCTCGGCAACGCGAAAAACATTAAACCGCTTGAGAGCCGTTTGACATTTAAATTCACATATGATTCCGAAACAAATATTCTTCTTTTAAAGTAATAATAAAGTAACAGAAAGTTGTTGAAATTGATTATCATAAAAGAAGTGTTATTGTCTAAGAGTGGGTTCCTATCATAATTTTCTTGCGTACCAATAATTTGTTACAGATTTTAGAGCGGAAGATTTGCGGAATTTTCGTGAGTATGGCGGCACGCTATATTGGACGAATCTCACGAAATTCATCGTGTAATTCCTCGTTACGAAAGAGAAGAAAAAGATCACTTCATATATGAAAACGGTATTGCGTTGCAGGTAATAATGTTGTTACTTATTTGTTTATTTATTACTGTTATTTTGTAAAAAATAACCTACAGATTCCATGAAATAAAATTTTACACAGTAGTCGATATAGTACGAGCAATAATAATTATGTATTTTTATAACGCGGCCCTCCCCCCCCCCCCCCAGGAGCACCACAGGAGGAGAAGAGAAGCCCGTGTCCCCGGTTGCAACGGGAACCTCCACCCGAGTGACGGAGGCGCGGGATGGGTCCACCGGAAGGATAACGCCGCCGGCTCGCCGGTCGCCGAGCCACCCCGTCTGCTGCCGCGGGGGCGACCGGTAGCCCACCACCAGGGGATGCCAGGCCTGGGGACAAGCCACCCCCAGCCACCACCCGAAGGGGGCCCCAGGACCTGGCCGACAAAGGATGCGCGGTGGCCCATCCCCAACACCGAAATCCTCGAGGTGGGGGAACCCCGCGCACCGGGAGACCGGGCGGAAGATCGGCAATCGAGGATCGTCTAGCTATCGATCGACTAGCAAGCGAGCCGCGCGAGCGATCACCAACTTTTTTTTGATTTCCGAACGTTTCTTGTAATTTCTATTTTTTTCCGTTTCTCTTTCCGTTCCTGTTTTTTCTTTTTGCGTGTTTATTTTCTTAGTTTTGTGCGTCTTTAGTGCGTTTTGGTTTTGTGTGAGTTTTGTGTTCTGCATTTGGTGCTGCCGATACCGAGGAGGCGCCCATCTACAGAAAAAGGTAAGACCTCCAGCGTGTGTCTTACCATTTTTTGTTGTTGCGTGAGCGTGTGTGAGTGCGGGTGGTACCTCGCGATAGGACCACCAGCCCCGGCGACTGGGACCCGAGAGGCCGCGCTTCGTTCGCGGTCGCGCCGATATTTTTCCGCGCCTCCGTGCCGCGTTGCGCCGCGCGCTCGTTATTATCGTTCCTTTTCTTTCTTTTGTATTTTGGGTTTTAGGACCAGCGTCCCCTTTCTGTCCACACCACAGAGAGGGTGTGCTCCCCTTACGCGTGCGTCCGATAAAGTTAGCGTTACATTTCGTTTTCTTTGTATCGTGAGCCCCCGCGTCGCGAAACCCTTTTCGCACTTGGCGACAGCGTACCTTCCTCCCGACCGTACGTTGTACCGCGAGAGGCTCAGTGTTTTTGAAATCGTCGCGGCCTATTTAGGCCAGAATAAAGCTTATCGTTACCCGATACTCGCGGGTCATCTATTTTCTTTTTATCGACCCCCTCTGAGTTCCGCTCCCGAACGAGCTGCCGGAAGGGCGTATTCCCTGGACGAGTATCTTACGCACTGGCGCCCGGATTAAAAATCGTCCGTGGATTGTAGACATCGGTAAGCGGAGGGCCACTTTCCCTGGTCACCCTCCCCCGCAGGGAACCTTTCCTTCGTTCCCTGAACCGATACGTCACAATTTATATTATTCCATCTGTTGCAGATACTTCGTAAATAAAGAATGCGGGCCAAGCAGCGACGTCTAACAGCTGATCTGCCTTCTGCGGTCAACGCCCTGAGTTCGGAGATTTTGTTTACTTTGAAAGGTCTACCTGTCACCCGCGCGGCGCGATAACCAAACGAAGTCAGTGACACGGAAAGAGGCAGTTTCTCCCGCCACCTGCTTCGGCACGCGACGTTCGAGTAGGTCGGTGCGGCGAGGCAGGTATGACGGTCAACAAGAGGAATGAACAAAGACGCGAAGAACAGAGAGAGAGAAAATAAGAGAACGGGATATAATTGTCAAACGTGTCATTGATTTCTACGTGCGTATCAATAAAAAAAATGTAATTTTTAATAAATTTGGTTCGATTGTATTGTATCATGTTATGAGAGAGCAAGTATTGTAAAACATATGTTAGATTTCTACGTACATATAAATGAACAATAAATGAATGTGATTTGTAATAAATTTTATTCTATTGTCAGAATAAACCTAACCTTTTTTTTTTTTACGAGGGGAAATCTTCATAGACCCCCCCCCCCCCCCCCCACACTCCCCGGGGGAAGGAGTGGGGGGAGTGTGAGATTCCTACTCACTAAAACCCCTCGGTGGTGCCCTCCCCTTCGGTATTTGGCAGCTGCGGTACCCTTATGATTACCTCGCGGCTGCCACTGCTGGCGTCCTTAGCGCCACTTCTCGGTGGGGGGCATAAGGCCCCCCCCTCAGGAATTGTCTCAATCCCGTACCGAAGTACCGAGCCGATGACGTCACCACACCGCAGTCGGCTCCCCCCCGGCCGCGTGCAATGGAAACTCCGAGCCCCCGCTCGGAGCCCCTGCGGCCTTGACTGCCCTGCTAACCTGGTCAGTGTGCCAGGATGACAGGACAGTCAAATTACTCCTCGTCGGAAGGAGGCCGGGTCAGCCTACTCCGTCATCTCGCCATCCGTTGGATGATCCCGTGCATCTGTTCCCCGCGGGATAGCTTCTCTCTTCTTCTTCGGCTTCGGGGCGCATCCCGCTGACCCCAGCCTGTGTGTCGCTTGACGACCCAAGTCGCTGCACAATGGACACCGAGGCCTGTTATGGAAAAACATAGCGTCGGTCTTATGTGGGTCGCTCCTCAACCCCAGCTCGTGGATCCGTCCGGCGACGGCGGCCACAGCCACCTCCACCAGACGGATGGTCCTCTCGAAGGACTCCCCGACGGCAAGAATGTAGGTGTCGTCTGCATAACAGACGACATAAGTGCCGTCGGGGAGCGGGACCCGCAGGACGCGGTCGTACCCCAGGTTCCATGAGTCTGGTCCTAATCTGGACCCCTGGGGCACACCGCGATCAACCTCCCTCCGTACATGTCCGTCCCGGCCATCATACTCTATGTACATGTCCTGTAGGTAGGACCCGATTACCGCCCGTAGATAGGGAGGCACCTCGTGATATACAAGGGCCTCCCTGATGGCGGCCCAGGGCAGGGTGTTGAATGCGTTGACTATGTCTAAAGAGACCGCAACGCACACCCCGCCCCGGGATACAGCTGCCTCCGCGAGGGACTTGACGCGCATAATGGCGTCTACGGTCGATCGCCCCTCGCGGAAGCCGAACTGGCTGTCCGCCAGATCGGGTCCCACCGATGACAGGTGCCTGTGGAGGCGGGTAGCTATTATCCTTTCCAGGAGCTTACCCGCCTCGTCCAGCAGGCAGATTGGCCGGTACGCGGAGGGAGTATCCGCGGGTCTTCCTTCCTTCTTAATCAGGACCATCCGTCCGGTCTTATATTCCCGTGGGAATACTCCCGTCTTAAGACACTCTGTAAACAGAGCCTTAAGGTCCTCCCAAAGGACGCCCGAGGCCAAGACCAAGGTCTTACCTGGCACGCCGTCGGGGCCCGGGGCGGTGTTCTTCGCCCCGAGCCTCCTCAGCGCGGCGAGGAGCTCCTCATCTGTGACCCCCAGCTCGTCTGACCAATTGACTTGGTCCAACACCCCAACCGCGTGGCCCTCCGTGACCCCGGAACGGGGGAAGAGGGTTTCAACCACGCGGTCGAGGAACTGGGGGTCCAGAGTTTCCGTCATGGGGGGCGCCCAGGGTCGAAACGACCCATTACAATCTTGTACGGGCGCCCCCACGGATCATCCTCCAGTCTCTTGAGGAGCTCCTGCCATGCCTCGGCCTTGGCCTTCTTGATGGCCTGCTGCAGCGCTATCACACTCTCCCTGTAAAGCGCATACAGCTCTGCCACCCACGTCGCGTCCACGTTCCGCCGTCGACGGGCACGCGTGCACCGGCGGCGCGCCCGAACGCAGCTGCAACGCAGCTCCGCTATCTCGGGCGACCACCAGTACACGGACTTCCACCACGAGGGACCCGCTCTAGGTATCGCCGCATTGCAAATTAAAGTCATTGCGCGGCGAAGCCAGGGGGCCCCTTCGTGCCCGTCGACGGGCCTGTCACGATTCCAGGCAACGACGTGCGCGGCGGCCATCAGGGCGTCCTTATCAAGTCGCTTCAGCGACCACCGCGGTGGTGGGGTTGTCCCCTCCTGAGGGCGGCCTCGGGGCGGCGCACCTTCGGGGGTGGCGGAGAGGACCATCGTTATATATCGATGGTCCGAGAGTGTTTCCACTTCCTCCGCCACCCTCCACCCCGAGATACGGCGCGCGGCAGCGGGGGTAGCGAACGAAAGGTCCACTATCGAACCCCCATGCTGCCGCACGCACGTATGGACGGAGCCCGTATTTAACAAACGGAGCTCCAGTCCAGCCGCCGAATCGAGTAAAGTCTCGCCCCTCGGGTCAGTCCTGGGGGATCCCATGGCCGTCAACTCTGCGGTAGGTACCGCCTCCATCGCCTTCTTCATAGCCTCTGTGTATGAGGTTTTAGCTCCAGGCGCGACGGTCACAGCGAGGGCCGCCATCTCCGGCATCCTGGGGAGCTTGGGCGCCTGCTTGGCCTTTTGCTTCTTCTGGGGCGCTTTCCCGGTCTGGGTTTTGCCCCTCGAGGGTGGTGGACGGCTTGCCGCTGTCTCCATCCTCTTCGTCTCCCTCCTGGCGTTTTTGCCCAGCACCTGTGTCCAACCCTCGTCCTTCTGCTGGGCTGGAGGATCCGCAGCAGGTTGTCCGGTGATTGCGGGCGCGATCGCTCGCTTCTCCCTTCTCCCCTTGGCCGAGCCACTCCTGGCTGCCTTGGGGGGAGCTTCTGGTGCCCTTTCGCCTCGGACTTCGGCTGTCAGGTCCTGCACCATTGTCGCAAGGTTCGCGACAATGAGCGCTAACCGCTCCACGTCTTTGCTCGGAGCATCCCCCTGTCTCGGCTGTTCCAGTCGAGGCGGTGTGGGTTGCTCCGCAGCTGCCGTCCCCCTCTTCTTTGTCGTCTCCTGCACCCGTGGAGACCGGTCGCCGGCCCGCCTCTTCCGTGTCGGCGTATTGTCCTCTGTGGGTATTGGCGACGTGGTTGGGAACGGCAGGTCCAACGCCATCATCGCCGCTTCACCTTCCTGCTGTTTTCCTTGCAGCCATTTCCTTCTTCAGCACCTCAAGATCCCGTCGAAGCCGAGCTCGGTCCTCTTCGGCTTCCTTGAGGCGGTAGCGGAGGTCCTCCAACTCCGCCCCCTCCGATCCCACAGTCTGGGGCCGTTTGCCCAGCTCCGTGGCGCAGGCCTCGATGGTATTTGAGGCCTCCCTCAACATGCGGACGAAGGTCCCCTTTAAGTTCTGGGAACCCCCCGCCACGCGCCTGATGCTCCCGATGCTCTGAAGCATCTGCGCCACCAAGTCCGGGGTCGGCTGGTGTCTCGCATGCCTCGCGAGATCCACCACGTCGGCCAGTGGGCGACTGCTCTTGCTGGGCCTTGGAGCTGGCATGGTGGGGTTCAGGACCCGCTCCTCCAAGTCCAACTCCAACTCTCTCCTTCTGGCCTCGTTTAGCCGCTCTTTAGCGGCTGCCATACCCATGTACTCCCCGGTACTGGGAGTCCTCCCCTGTTTGCAGGGCGTTGCGCCGCGCGATGGCGTGTCCTCGACAGACATGAGAGAGTCGTCCGATTCTTCGTCGCTCTCCATGTCGACGGCTCTCTTCCTCCTCGTGGCCCGCTTCCTGGCCACGGCGATCTGGTCGCCGCCCTCTCCCAGGAGCCCCAGAGCGTGTCTCCTATCGCTCTCATTCCAGGCCGCCTGGATGTTCTCACTAAACCTCGTCCAGGTCCCTGACGAGATTTCGGACTCGGACCCAGTCGGTGTCCGGTCGTCACTGATTCCTCCTCCGGTTGTTGGACCCTTCTTTACAAAGCGCCCGAACTAGTCACGCACCGGCGTTGCAGCCTGGCTCCTCTCCCTACTACTAGGTGACGGTGTAGCCGGGGTGGTGCACCTCACCACCGGGATAATGACCTCGGCGGTTGTTTTCATCGCGCTATTCGCTGCGCCTGCCCCCTTCTGTTCGCCCTTTTGACCGGTTTTAGAGCTGCCGGTCACAGCTTTGGAGGGTGTTTTAAAAATCTTCGAATAATCCATAGAGATCCCACGAGAGGGGTCGGAAGTGAAGTCCACCCGGGCAGAGCCGCCATACCCGGGTAAGCCTAAATACTCGGGGGCGTCGGCAGGTGCCCCCGAGGGAACCGTAAGAGACTGCCCATTTTAACGTCCTGGCAGCCACGCACCCCTCTGCACGGTTAACCGTAACACCTTGGGTTAGGACGACCCCCCGATACCCATCGCCCCCTTTTCGCTCCTCCGTGCAAGCCTGTCCGGCATGGTAGTACCTGCCAGGGTCCGAAGACCCCGCCGGTATAGCCTTGCACATCCTTGGAACTACTTCAGGGACGACCCCCTTTTAGTCGCCTCATACGACAGGCAGGGGCTACCGTGGCCGTATTCCGTACCGCGGCCACACAGCAGATTTTTTATAGAGGTTTACTCCTCGCGGGCCGGCCGGTTAAGGCAAGCCCCCCGTTCCTGCGAAACATGACCACAGGCTTACGGTGTGAAAGGAGCTCAGGTCCTCGGGATCGCTAATCCCGTACTGGAGGCGCTAATCCGACCAAGGTCGAATACCTGAGAGTGCCTCCATCCCAGCGGCCGCCACGAGGAGGTGGGAGATCCGACTTGCGTCAAAAGACGCCATTCGACCGCCTCGACCGCCAACCTAACCTAACCTAACAAATTTCACATTCCAATACTGCCCTATTATACATTCTAACCCTTTAACTTCATTAGACTACTTTTCTTCCGTCCTTCCTCCTTTTGTGCTCACTGTGGGAAGCTTAGCTCGAGCCCGTTTTCCTACAAGTTTCTTCATGTTTGAAAATGGATTGATAGATATGGCAACAACGTAACGATCCGGCAACTATGCCTTCGCGTCATTTCTCTGGCAGAAGTTGGTGGTTAATAGGAATTCATTTTAGGTACAGTTGTAGGTCTGACCGGTAGATGGTGCAACGCGAGTTTTCTGATTTGCGGCCTTTTTATTTCCACTATTCTCCGCTCAAGGACATCGGCGCTTCGATCGATTCAGAGGTGACCCAAAACGTCGGCCTACCCTTAAGGGGGGAGACCAGTATGACGCAATCTAAAACGGGCCTATCTTTAAAAGATCGTCAGAGTTTTGTTGCTTAAGAACAATAAAATCTTTGGATGAATTCGGTTAAAATTGACCTTTATTTAAATATTAAAAAAAAAAGCAGTACAAATATGGACGGTATTGTTAAAAACAAAAAAAGAAGAATGGTCTGCACTTCCGCGCACTTCCTCACCACAACCAGGGTACAGATCAAACGAGTCATCTGAAAAGAATAAAATAAAATGGTAAGTAAAGGAAATCGGTGCTGATTTCGGCCTAACCTCAGTCCTGTTTCTATTATTCAACCCTATGGCATATAAAAATTATCAAAGTGGCAAAACCCATAATCACACAAATTTTTCCAGCATTTTATTTTTTTTCTCGAAAATTAGACTTTTTTTCTGGGATGTTTTAGGTTAGGACGATAGCTACTGATTTGAGACACTACCACAAAAAATTTCAACTTGATCTGAACCTCCGTTTAGGCTGTAGGCTGGTTGCCAGTACCAAAAATGATGTTCCGAGAAAAACGAGGTTAAAGTTTTACGTGCATAATTCTTTTACTCACCAGTCAGAATCTATTCCTGCACCATAGAATGTGCCTTCCTCTTCAAGGATTTCCTCTTGGAGCTTCAGCTTCGATCTTCTGAGAGCAATTCTATATTCTTTTGTGGCGTGCAAAGTTTTTTTTTGTGCTTTGTTGATTCTGGTGACGTCTCTCTCCGTGCATTCCAAGTCACACTGCTGCCCAACTGTGACTCCAAGTTCACGCAGAATTGTCATGAGTGCGGTGTGCCCCTCATTAAAAATACAGGCAGCTACGTTAGCAGCAATTTCCACTATAGGAGTGCTTCCCATTTTTGCTTTTGGAGCCACTTTCCACACTAACTGGTTGAAACTCTCATTGGCATTTTGAGAGTATGCACCTAGGCACCTCTACAAAAGTTCAGGCTTTGTTAAATCTTCGTATACACTTTTAATAGCCTCTGATACGTTGGGAGGAAATCCTGATTTAAATTTATAAGGTGCTTTGGTAGCCTGACATTTCTGCCAATCACACCAACTTCCAGGACCAGTTGGGCAGAGGTGGTGCTGAGGTTTATCCTCAGTGGAGGCTCTGTGATAATATGTGGCCCAAATTGCATTACTCATTTTTTTCACTGAGTCACTATTTTCCCTCACAGCCTTCCCATAGTAGCTACTGAGTTGGTCAATAGCTGCACCAGTCAATCTTCCTTTGCCACCAAGACCTGAACATTTTTTCTTTAGCTCTCTCAATCTTCTCCCTAGTCTTTTCCCCACGTGTCCAACACACTCTTTCTTCATGATGGGACAATCTTCACCATAAGGCTTGGCCTCCACTACAGCTTTATGGGCTTTACTATCCCCATCCCCTATGTAGTACAAATACTTTAGGCCCAATTTTTCGATGGATCTCTCAAACATTTGTACTACACCAATACCCTCCATCATCCCACTGCTACCATCATGGTTTGCCTTGCAATCTGGCCAATGCTCGTTTATGTGCTCTGCGTATTCCGCAGTTCCGCTCTTTTTCTCCCACATTTCACACACTTTGCAGTAGCTACTTTTCACAATCACATCCAACACTTTTCCAGTCTCATGACCAATCATGGCAACAATCCCAAATAAGGATGTAAAACCTCTCTTCATCCATGAACCATCTCCTGAGGCTGCCACACCATCCTTATCTTCAAATATATTTTTCTGCCTTGTTTCTTCTAACTCCTCAGATGCAGCTTTTTTCATAAAAAAACATGCCACTGTCTGACAGGCTTCCATGACAGTGTCCAGCATCTGAGTAGAGTAACTTTTGGCCACAACTTTAGGCAAGTCCAGGAGTCCACAAAATAATTTCATTCCAGAGTAACCCACTCCCAAAATCCTCATTGCAAATAAAAATCTATAATTCACTTCGTATGCGTGGTGCTTGAGTAATGGAGAAGAGTCAATTAAAGAGTCTGGGCACTTTTGACAAACCACTTTTAATTTAAAGCCAAGTCCTCTGACACTACACATTTCAAATTTCACTTTACTATCACACTGCTTGCATTTCACAATAGTTGATAAAAAATTGAAAATCCCAAAAAATTCTAGTACCACATAGGTGAAATTTTGCTGCACCGTAGGTTTGAAAGAACTACTATCCCGTAATTTTTTCTTGGAGGTAGAAGGCGTTGACGACGAGGAAGAATCCATTGAAAAGTGAGGCTCCTTCTTGTCAGAAACGAATTGATTGCCATGGAAAAGTCGTTTTCTTGGCCGATTTGGCCTCGTCTCTCTATTTGGAGTGCTTTTTCGATCCATTTCTTCTTGAAGAATCAAGATATGACACTAAAACCTGAGTTCGCGTCACAACAATAATAACGAAGAAGCTGCTATGTTAAATGTTATAAAAACTCTGATGTTAGAGTCAAAAAACGCAGTGCAAGTAAACTCATGTAGGTGTGTTTGACGGGGGTAGTTTTCTGTGATTCGTTTAAAAACTTCGTGGTGAGGGGTCTTAAGTGACCGCCTACATGTGACGACATGAAATTCGGGAAAAACCCTGAAATGGTCATGTCGACAATTTGGTTTATTATCTGGACCCTTGACCTTAGCAATAAAATTAGGATGCAGCTTGACGTTGAGAAAACATGTTTTTGAAGACAGCGAAAAGCTAAAGAACTATTACCGGTAATAAACGTAGGCTAACAGTGACTTTAAAGAAACTCGCGGGGTTCGTAATGGCTTTATGAGTTTATTGCTGCTGTAGAGGGTTCAGAATTCGTAAGGACGACGGTTATACTGTTTAATGATTTTTACAAATATTAAAAGATTGTATTCTTTACGGAAAATAACGGGCCCGCGAACCGTACACCTACCTGGCTGCGCGGGCTAACCCCCCTGGGTCCGGCGGCTGGCAGCGGTGTCGCGGTGCCTCGCGTGCGCGTACGCCCTGGGATACGGAAACAGGTCTAGCGACGGGAGTTTTTCGAATTTTTAAACCCGGTTTTCAGCATTATACGCAGGAAAGACGGAAGAATTTTTTAAGATGATAAAAAAAAAATCGATATTTTAAAAGTGTCATACTGGTCTCCCCCCTTAAGCGATCAGGTTTTGAGTGTCAATTTCTGCTCCGACAAAGAGGGCAATTGAACGAATAGTCTTAGAGTCAAACAATGAGTAGCTGTTCTATGTCCAACTATTTTTTAGCATGAACTTTCGAATCTCGATATTATAGTGAGTTATTAAAGAATAATGACTAGACAAACGTATTTTCCAATTTTTTGCGGAAGCGTCGAGTTGCGGGGGCCCCTCTGCTCCCCACTGCACCCTCGCCTGCAGAGGGAGACAGAAGAAGGACCCCTGTGCTCTAGCATGCAAAACAAAGCGAACGCTTGGTCGCATTTTTAAACAATCTGTGTCCTCAAATGTTATTAGTAGAGCAACATCTAATTTAAGCCTTATTTATGCTCGTGAAATGGAAGAACAGTTTGCATTTAATTGAATGATTTGTATTTAGGCCTAAATATACATTTATAGGTCCTTGTGTTGTGCGGTAACGGAATAAATTCCACAAGTTAAGTCGTTCATGCAAAAGAGTTAATTAAATAAAATGTACTATATGCCGAAATATGGACAAGTGTGTAACGTTTAATACTCGTAAGAAAGATTCCTATATGTAATATAGGTACACCAAAGAGGTTCGCTGTGCGGGAGGGCGACCAGAAAAAGTAGCCCTTTACGCATCTACATGCACAAGTGCACGGACGGTTTGTTTTCCGGGCGCCAGTGTTTTTATACTCGTCCGGGATTATAGTCGTCCTTCCGGCTACTCAGAACAAGAGCGGGGATCAGGGAAGATCCAAAAATAGCTGACCCACGAGTTTACCAGAAACAAAACTTCAATCCTGAACGAAGTAGGCCGTTCTACAACAATGAGAACCTCACCAACTCCTAAAGTGAAGTAGTTGATATGTTCATTTTATTCAGCAAGTGCAATCAAAATGGTACAGAGGCTGCAAGGTTGTATCGAAAGACATATCTCAATCAGCAACAACCTTCGCGTTCGTATTTTTACAAACTGGAGTTCAATATACGCCACTACGGTTGCAATAAGTGCATAAAAGTAGTTGCACAGCCTGATACGATTTAACTTTTACTTACGAGGGTGGATCAAATATAAACGGGATTTTTGTTCCTGCGCATCGGACGTTATTAAGAAAGTTCTCGCGCTTCTGGCATAGTTGGAGGGGGTTCCTTAGGAGTGGGGAGAGCCACTCACGATGTGTTTCTACGTGCTGTGTCATTCACAATCACGATGTCGGAACAGCAGGTTCACTCTTCCGTTGCGCAACGCATTATTATAAAATTTCTTGCGTACGAAGGTGTTACAGCGACGGAAATTTTCGACAGGTTGACTGTTCAATTCGGCGGACAAACACTGTCAAGGACTCGAGTGTTTGCCTGGCATTAAAAATTTAAGCAAGGAAGAGAAAGCGTCGCAAACCAGCAACACGCTCGGCGTCCTCAAACCAGTAAGACAGAAGAAAACATTCTCGCTGTTCAAGCCATACTCGAAGAAAATCGTAGGGCGACAGTTGCAGATATTGCACAACAGGTTGGAATAAGCTATGGGAGCTGCCAATCCATCCTCGTCGACAACCTGGAGCTTCAGAAAGTGTGTGCCTGGTGGGTACCTCGCCTTTTAAATGACAACCAGAAGTCGACACGTTTGGAGGTCTGTCAAAGGCTTCAAGCTAGATTTTCGGAAGAGGGTGATGTTTTTTTGCATCGGATCGTCACCTGCGACGAAACGTGGGTCCACCATTTTACGCCCGAGTCCAAAGAAGCGAGTAAGGAATGGCGAAGGAAAGAGGAGGCTGCACCAGTGAAAGCAAAAACTCGACTCTCAGCCGGAAAAGTTCTATCAACAATGTTCTTCGATCATCGAGGCATTCTGCTCATTGATTTTTTGCATGAGCGACGAACAGTCAATGCTGAATACTACTGCCAGCTATTGGACAAAGTGAGGGTCGCATACCGCAGAACAAGAAGAGATTATCCGATTAGGGAGGTCATTCTCTTCCACGACAAGGCCAGGCCACATACTGCAGCTCTAACTGTCTCAAAATTGCAAAAAATGTACTGGACTCCACTTGAGCACCCTCCTTACAGTCCAGATTTATCGCCCTGCAATTTTCATTTGTTTTCATTTTTTTTCTACATGGTCCCGCGAAACGTAGTGGTGGGTCCCTATTTTTTTATTATTATTATTCGTTAAATAATTTCCAACAAGAATAACTGATTCCTTTCCTGTATGCCACCACTGCTCTTTTGCCTCGGCTGTTGCAGGACCCCGCAGGCTGCACATAATCTCTTCATTCGGTGCGAGTATTTAAAATTAAACACGATTTCCTCATCCTTAACGCAGATCGCGGAGAGGATATTCAGTGCTTGCTGATCTTGAGCCATTTTTTTATCACTTTTCTTCTTTTTCTTCTTTCTTAAAAAATTACTACTGCGTGGGTCAGATGTTCCACAACGTCTGTTCGACACTTGTCATTCTTCTGTTATAATTTATTGTTATGCGCATGCGTTAATAAGTTGAATCCTTGCGTTCCAAAAAGCTATGTTCACCTTATAGATTCTCGATCTTTTGGTGGCATAAAGGCCCTCTTTACACGGTCCTTATGCACTGTTCCGTAACCGACCAAAGCAGGAGCGGGCGATCCCTGAATTCAAACGCCTCAACGGTGAACTTTTTTGCTTTCGCCCTCCTTGGCGCGCCGGGAGACCCCGCAACCGTCAACTAATTAAACTCATTGGTTATTGTCAGCGTCGCGGCTGATTAGCGCCAGCTGATTGGGCCGTGATGTCAGACCGTTACCGCGGATTCCCGAATTCAGGTGATCGCCCGACTCTCGCGGTTCAGAACAAAGACAACCGGCAAGAAGTATAGACAAGTTATCCGATTATAAGATTATCCTCAGTGCGCGAACGCGAACAAAGTTCCTTTATATTCTTACGTCTCGTCATCGTCGTCGTCAAAGTGTGTGCGTTCCGTGTTATAAATTGTGTGTCCTTGTATTTTCGTCAATAAAACGAAAAACGAAGAAAACGGAGAGATTCATCAACCCGACCACCGAGTCCACTCCCCAGTTCTCCGAACATTTCCCGAACATGCACGATCCTCTTTATTTTTCCCACCAACATCCAATTCTATGTTGTTTTGTTTAATGTTTCTAATAATTTTATATGGTTCTGAGTATTCCTACTGTAACTTGTTTTTTCGTGGTGGATTCAATAGAAATACAGGGTCTGTCCGGAAAGTAATGCAATTTGTTTATTTCCGCCATTTTTCGTTGTCCGAACGTGTTCGGACTTGTTGGGATATGTGGAGGGGACTCTTATCTTCATTTGTTTTCAATCCCAACCTGATGCGCGTTCCGAAATCGTTAGAATCGTTGTAAACGTGAACCTATTATTAGTGCCCGTGTCACGACGCGCAATGGAGAAAAATATCGATATGCGATTAAATTCTGCGCTAAACTGAATAAAAGCCTCGCTAAAACCAACGAAATGATTAAGGAGGCATACGTGGACTCTGCTCTTTCCTATTGTCAAGTTTCCAGATGGCTAAAATTGTTTAAGAACGGTCGGGAAAACGTTGAGGATGACTTCCGCTCTGGACGGCCGACAAGCAGCAGTATTGACGAGAATGTTTCCCGTGTCCAGAAACTTCTTAATAGTGATCGACGAATGAGTGTTCGTATGATGGCAGATACCCTCAACATGTCGAAAACCATTGTGCACAACATCGTCACAAGCAATTTGCAAATGCGGAAAGTGTGTGCCAAGTTGGTCCCCAAAGTGTTGACTGACGACCACAAAATGAATCGAGTGACGATCGCACGTGAACTTTTGCAACGCGTGCAGGACGAACCTGATTTTTTGAACAAAGTGATCACTGGTGAGGAAACATGGGCATTCGAGTACGATCCGGAAACGAAGCGCCAAAGTTCCGAATGGCACACACCGACGTCCCCACGGCCCTAGAAGGCGAGAATGAGCAACTCAAAAGTGAAAACCATGGTTATTGTTTTTTTTTACGCAAAGGGTTTTGTCCATAAGGAATTCGTACCTCAAGGGCAGACAGTAAATTCCACGTACTACGTAGAAGTGCTCGACAGGCTGAGAAAAACGGTGATCCGTACCCGAAAAGAGATCGCCGCTACGTGGCAGCTGCACCATGACAACGCTCCCAGCCATACTACTAAGAGAATTCTTAGCCAATCACAGCTTGGTAACGTTACCACAGCCCCCTTATGGTCCTGACATGGCTCCAGCAGATTTCTTCCTGTTCCCGAGGATCAAGTCTGCCCTCAAAGGAATACATTTTGGAACCATAGAAGCCATTCAAACCGCCGTGATGAAGGCATTAAACGAGGTCCCTATTAACGCCTTCCAGGGTGCGTACCATGCATGGAAAAGTCGCTGTCAAAAGTGTGTAAATACATTTTTTTTTACGTACCTAATTGCATTACTTTCCGGACAGACCTTGTACGTCTTCGTCTGTTTTATAATACATCGGTCGGATTTTTTGTCGTAATAATGTTTTTGTCGAAATTTTGCTTGTTGCAAATTATTTCTTGCGATTTTTCGAAGATTGTGGAGATCAGTTTATCGACGTAATCTAGATATGTGCTAATGTATTCTTCCGTAAGGAAGTTTGAGGACTGTCGTGCCTTTTTGCCAAATATTAGTTCGTGAGGCGTAAATTTTGTTCCCTCGTGAATACTGGTGTTGTAGGAAAACATCGCGTGTGGTAACCACTCATCCCATTGTTTTTCTTCTGATATGAAATGTTTTAAATATTCTATTAAAATTTGATGACTTCTTTCTATGGATCCATTTGATTGAGGATGGGATGCTGATGTTCTGAATGCTTGTATGTGGAAGATTCTTGCTAGCTTTTTCATTAGAGCGCTGATGAAACATGTTCCTTGGTCTGTGTTAAGGCTTTACATATATTTAACTGTATATATTTGGCTTAGCCTTAGTTTTGTAAAGTTATAGTATTCTTATAGTTTATAATCGGTCCCTTGGAGAAATTTGTAAAACGTTCCGTGGCAGCCGTAAACTCATGAAGCCATAAAGACCCGCGATTCTTACCGTAGCCTTTTTAGTTCATTGTGCACATTTGGTCGCCAGGTACCAGCATTTCTAACTTTCTAGTCCGTTATTTCTAGCATGTTTTACCACGGTCAGCGCGCCTCTTGACTTTATTGCTTGCCACGGCCAAGGGTCAAAATTAGGTAAATTTGGCTAGTGGGAAAAACCCAAGAAGGGCGGAAACCTTACACCTCCCTTCCATAGACATAAGAATGTTGCACCTATCAGAGCATTCCTCCCCCGCCAAGAACGCCCATGCCGAGGTGACATCGACCATAGTTTTAGATACTTCGACCAGAAATCAAATAGTACTCCAATAGATACCATTAGTTAGCAAATACGTAGTCACTTGTACATATCTAGAGAACATAGTCAAATATACGGCACAAATCGAATAGTAGAATTTTTCCCGATCAACTATCGGGTGGTCCTTCGAACAAAGTTACAAGGTTTAGTTTTCGTTGGCACAAGCGTGCATAACGCCTATAAAGCTCGATCACCTTTGTGGTAAACACGAGCATTTAACAGTCTGTAAGGATCGCTTTCGGACACCCAAATTTGCAAATGAAGTGCTTAGTGAAAGCCTTAGCAACATCTTCTGAAGTGATGGATATGAGAGGTGCTGCTATTGAATATTTTGTTATATTGTCGTGAATTGTTAATATATAACTATACCCTTTAGAAGTTAGTGGTAAGGGCCCCAGGATGTCCAAGGAGATCTTATCGAATGCGTCGATGGGAGTATCTGTTATCACCATTGGTTCTTTATTCTTCATGCGTACCAACTTATTTCTTTGGCAATCTATACATGTGTGATTGTAATCAACTATATCCCTTTTCATGTTCTTCCAATAGTAATTGTCTCTGATCCGCTGGTAAGTTTTACGTATTCCTTTATATCCTCCCACTGGTGTTTCGTGATTTTCCTTAATAATTGTAATCCTTTCTTCCCGCAGTGGTGTTTTAATGTTTCCTGTGCAGACTGTTACCTTGATGGATGTATCAGCGAATACAATGCACAAAATTTTCTTTATGTCTTTTATGTCTGGTAAGCTAATTTCATTAATATTTTGTTCCTGGAGTAACAGTGCAAGTTTTCTTAAAGCCTGTGGTAAATTTTCTTTTGATGCTGTACTGAATCCAAATACTAATTGTTTTCTTAATTTAATTAATGTTATTTCCTTTTCAGGCGTAGGTTTAATTCCTTTCTTCCTGATAAAATTTTGTGATTGAGAGTCAATAGGGTTTCCCTGTAGATCACAAAATGTTACTATTGGCCCTTTTCTTGTCCAGAGGTGATCTTTTATTTCTAATATGGAACTTACTATTTTTTGTTTTATAATTATGGGTTTTTCTGGTTTGCTGATTGTAAATCTACCATCTTCCCTTCTTATTTTAATTGGTGTTACTGGGCCGGATTTTGTTGGGCTGGAATCTGATTCTATGTTCTCTTCAGGTATAGAAGAAGGTTCTTCCTTTTTGGATTCTGAAGAGGAGCCTATTTTTGGGGGATCTCTGAATATGTGTTTGGGTAGAATTACATCCTCATCTAACTCTTCTATCTCGTCTCCAATAACTATCGGATCGTTTTTCCGCACTGTTAGCGGTGGTGGAGTCTACTTTAAATTCCGACGGTGGTTGGTGAACTTGTACTTTCACTCTTTTCCTATGTCCTCCGTTTGTTTGTCGGCTTTTTATATTTTCTTCGTCCGAATTATCTGTGTCGTAATAATTAGAGTCATCGGAACTTATTTCTTCCTGTAGCATCTTCTTCCTCCTTTTATCTGGTAGGGCGTTAATATCCCTATCTTCTAATGGACAAGTATGGTATTGGTGATGAGATTTCTTCTTTTTAATTTCTCTTGCGCTACATGTGGTTGATTCCCGTCTTCTGGTGGCATGTTGATGCCATTCCTTTTTCTTTTTAATTCTTAGCTTACTGTCTGAATTTGTTGTCGATCTGGTTCTTTTAGAGTTTATGGGTAATACTGCTGATTGAACGGGATTTCGTGATAGTGCATCTGTGTTAACGTTCAGACTCCCAGATTTATATTTAATTTCGTAATCATACTCGCTAAGTTCTATTCGCCAGCCTAATAATCTTGACGTAGGATCGACAATATTGTTTAACCAGACCAATGGTTTGTGGTCCGTGATAAGGAAAAATTTTCTTCCATAAATATATGGGCGGAAATGGTTAACTGCATATACTATGGCAAGCAACTCTCCCTCAGTTGTTGAGTATCTTGTTTCGGCAGGGTTAAGGACTCTAGAGGCGTAAGAGATAGGCTGGTCCTTACCGATTTCACCTTGACTGACTGCGTATAGCTCCAATTGCAATCCCTGATGCATCTGTAGTAATATTGAAGGGCTTCGAAAAGTCCGGATGCATCAAGATAGGCTCTTTACGTAGATTATCCCTAAGGTTTCTAAATACTTCTTGCTGGAGATGAGTCCATTCGAATTTCCGCTCCTTTTTAGGCGGATATCAAAGAACAAAACGAACACTTACAAGTATATTATTATAACAGTCGTGGCCGGCAATTAAACATGACATTGAAAATTACGTTGCTAAGTGCACAAAATGTCAAAAGAATAAACTAATATAAAACAACTAAGGCACCAATAGTAATAACAGAAACGCTAGCTACGCCTTCTGAGAAATATGCGCTAGACATCTGTAAGAAGACAAGGGACGTTTATTAAACGGATGGTTTATTTTAAAAGGAAAACGGTCTTTATTTGTTTGTGGTTTCGACGAAACTGCTCCACAACCGAAAACGTCGTTCGAACAAAAAAGCATTTCGCCTCATCGGCGCCTAAACAATGCCTGCGCCTTCTTCCCCGCACTTGTACCCGATATAGTCTATGGTACGGCCAACGGTACGGTGTAACCGCTTACACATCTGTAACATCCCGGAAGAATTTTTTGTTTTTGTTTTTTCGTCCTCATGAGCATCCAGAAGCTAAGATCAGTTCACAGATGGTATGAATTAATTTCAATTATCGACCGCGATTTTTCTATTACTGACCGCGACATCAGACATGTCAATTATCATAAAATTTAGTTTTACTGTCGGTAACATATATTCGCACATACTTTCTTAAATTACAAAGATTATATTATTAAATAATTATTTATTTTCAACAAATATAAAAGACTGCTTAGTTAAAAGTTTAGTTAAATGTCACCGAACATCAGACTCATTTATCATTTCATTTATTTAAATAGATAGTGTATAGAAGAAATATATTTTTGTTAACCGCGTTATTAAATATAAAAGCTATTATTTTTGCGAAGTCAATATGTAATTAATTATGTGTTAAGTTGCATTATTAGGAATCAAATACGAATATTATTTTATTTGAATAGGTATTATTGTAAATGTTTCGTACGGAAAGTTTCGATACATGACGTACTACATGCTACGACGCTAGTTTAGGTTTTCTTAGAATCGACGCGCTATCTCTAGAGAAAGATAGAGGATATATTTTTGATCAACTATATTATAATACATTAAAATTGTTGGAAAATGAAAATGCCATTTCTCATTTCACGCCTTTTATTAGAAGAATTCAGCAGTATGTAGGGACAAAGGAACATTCCGGGACCCGCGACACTCCTCGCCATGAGTTGTACGGATGACTCATTCGCGAACACCAACAAGCGCTATTTGGAATATTACCTTAAAAGGACATTTAGAGCGGATTATGTCAAGTTATTGGTGGACGCGGAGTCGTTGAAACAAATCCGTGTGACCGACAAAAAATGGGCCGCGGTCGGCCACGAACAAAGGTTCCGTACAGCTCAGTTCGAAGCAAGCGTTTACAACGAGTAGGTCGAAGCTAATAAAAGTTAATCTAAAAAAGTACATCTTATAATTTGTATCATCGCCGATGGCTGCTGCATAATATTGCAGCATACCAGTGTAATTTAACAAATAAAATTATTATTGTACAAAATTTCTCGAACAAAAATCATTAATTATTTAAAAAAAACACTATATACAAAAATATAATCGAAGTCAGGAATCATTCGTTTAAACTAAATAAATAATGCAATTGTAAAATGATTCTTAGGAATATTCCGCGACATCATATACTTGAACATATAGCGTAGATCCTTATAGAAATCGTGCGAAAAGGACAGCGCGTATCTATTTCGTTTAAAACATTATTAAATGATTAATTTTACATTACAAACATTAGTTACTATTCCGAAGACTCTATTAGCAAAGCCATAAAATCATTTACTTTATTAATTAATATTTTATATATACATTTATTTTATTAGAATTTTTGTTATTTAATATTACATGTTAAAATTATACGCATAATTTTCAAGTCCTTGA
This sequence comes from Megachile ligniseca, assembly GCA_945859555.1. Classification (NCBI taxonomy): domain Eukaryota; kingdom Metazoa; phylum Arthropoda; class Insecta; order Hymenoptera; family Megachilidae; genus Megachile; species Megachile ligniseca. The sequence continues at coordinate 9,065,699 of OX243792.1, forward strand.
AAAGTGAAGGGACTTCGAGTATATAAGGCCGATCGAAATCCGCCTAAATTGCAGAACAATTTTCACAGTCTAGCTACATACACGTCGTAATAATATCCGGAACAATTTTCGCTGATCAAGAGCCGAAAAGATTCTTAATTCTTTTTTGGAAGTGCGGGTATGCGCCATTTAGATACCTGATCGCTGGGTCGTTCTAGTAGCCAGTGATCAACAGGCTCCCCAATTAAGCGATCTGGTTTTGTGTGTCAATGTGCGCTTTGGCAAAAAGGGTCTTGGACAATTAGTTGTCGAGCCAAATAATTACAGAGTAATTGTTCCGATGAAAATATTAAACTTCGCATTAACTTCAAATCCTAGGGCTTTGAAACGTTGAAATATTTTGTCATTCAAAGCGATTGTTCTGTCAAAATCGCGTAGTCGACTACATCGCGTTAGAGTCATAATTACAGATATTAATATTATTAACTTCTTAAAAGCGTACTCAGTAAATTCTAGAAACAGAATCAAACTTAGGTAGGATTCGTTATATAGTTTAGACCGTAAATATATTGTTCATATTATAAAAGCAAAAGTCAAATCTTGTCAATCTCGTAATTGCGTTAATTGGCTTCTAAAGGAATCAGACTTAGGTAGGATTCAACATAGAGTTAAATCGTAAACCGTATTAATTGCGTTGAATATTGTAATTGCGTTAATTTGAGAGTATTAAATCTTAGACTCTCAAAATATAGAATCACTTTAATTTGGCGAAGGAGCATAGTTAGCTTTGAACGAAAAATCAAACTTAGGTAGGATTTGTCGCGAAGCATGAACTGGCCAATTCTATTTTGTCAGATACATTTCGCATTTACGATCGCGTATTATTATATATTGTAACGAGGCACTTTTTATGCCTCGTTACGAGAGGCCCCCAGGCCCACCGGCCTTCCTCCTCCGCCCAAGCGACACCCTCACCGCTGGGGCGCCGGAATGGAGAGATGAGTGTTTTTTCGTTGTTTTTGTACGCGCGTTTTTTTTATTTATTGTTTTTTTTGGCACGCGTCCCTCCCCCCACCCTGCATCTGCGGAGCAGCGTCGCCGCCCCACAGAAGAGGAGTCCGCGTCCCTGGTCGCGAGGGGAACCTCCACCCGAGCGACAGAAGCACGGGATGGGTCCACCTACGGACAACGCCGCCGGCTGACCGGTCGCCGAGCCACCCCGTCCGCCTCCGCGGGGACGACCGGCAGCCCACCATCGAGGGATGCCAGGCCCGGGAACCAGCCACTCCCAGCCACTCCCAGCCTCCGAAATCCTCGGGGAGGGGGAACCCCGCGCACCGGAAAGACGCAGAGGAAGACAGAAGAAGGTAGCGACCTGCTTGAATAGCAGCCACGCGTACGCGATTTCCATTCGTTGCATTAGTTTTGTTCTCTTTTTCGTACTTTTTTTTCCTTTTTCTGTTCTTTTGTATCCGTGTGTGTTCGTGTGTGTCGTGTGAGCAAGCCCCCTACCGCAACGAGTCGTGCAAGGAGTACGCCCACGTCCAACCAGGTAGGACTTTACCGACTAGCGTTTGAATTATTGTATTTTTTTGGTGTGTGTGTGCGTGTGCGTGAGAGGGTGGTCCCCGGCGACAGGACCACCGACCCCAGCGCGAGGACCCTAAAGGCCGTACTTTTCGTCCCATCCCGTTTTCCGCGCCCCCGCGTCGCGTCACGCCGGATCGTATCGGTGCCGGGATCTATTTCTCTTGTGTTTTACGATCTAGGACCAGCGTCCCCTCTTTGTCCACACCACCGAGAGGGTGTGCTCCCACTCCGCGTGCGCTGACGATTCCGTTCGCCGGACAGAATCGGCCTGTCCTGATTTTCGCGCCTTCTTTGTACCGTGAGCACCCGCGCCGCGAAAACCCTTTCGCACTTGGCGAGCGCGGCCCTCTTTCCCGGCCGTATTTTGTACCGCGAAGAGCTCCATTCTGTTTAGTAGAGTGGCCTATTTGGCCTCAATAAAAGGTCATTCATCACAAAATATTCGCGTGTCGCCTAATAATTTTTTTGACCTAGCCTGAATTCCGCTCCCATTCGAGCAGCCGGAAGGGCGAGTACCCCGGACGTGTGCCTTCGCACTGCACTAAGGGTTCGGAGGGTCAATTTCCCTGGTTGCCCTCCCCCGTCGGGAACCCGTTTGCCGTTCCCCGAATCCGTACGTCACAATATCTTTCTCTTCTTTATTACGACAAAAATATATTTTAATTCTTTTGAGTTAGTCGTCCATTATTATAGTCACTATATTAAATACGTATACTTTTCTTTAATTGTTATAATTGTTAATTGTTAAACCTTCATTATCATCATCATTATTTATTGAATAAACCTTTTTGTTGAAAGGTATTGACCTGTGAATTTTAATTCTTAACCGCACACCATACGAATCCCACAATCTTTAGGATTAGTTTATTAATAAATCGAGTCGTTCAGTAGGTAAATACCGCTCTTTGCCTGACGAGCGCTGTCAATATCTGTACTTAGGTCCAGAGACGTTACACATCGTTGGTCTATTGCCTAAAACTAATAACAGAAATAAATACATATTAACATTTCAAGACGGATTAACAAAATTAAATAAAGTCATATCTATGCTAGACCAAACATGATCGCTAAGGAATTTGTAAGTGAAATAATATGCGACACCGGAATACTGCGAAAAATATTAACAGATCAGAGAACAAATTTTCTAAGCCAAATATTCAAGTACACATGCAAATTGTTAAAAATGGAAAAAATTCAAACCATCGCGTATTATTCGGAATCCAACAGCGCTCTTGTGAAAAGTCATAGAACGCTAGCAAAATAAATATTTAAAAAACTTTATCGACGAAGACCAGATAAATTGGGACGAATGGCTTCCTTACGAAAGGTTTACATATAATACCACTCCCCATTCTGCTATAAAATTCACACTATACGAACTATTATACGGAAGACAAGTCGAACTAACAATGTTACTTAATCTATCACTCCAACTGAGCTATACATACCTCCAATATGCACATAAATTATAACAACGCATACGTTTGACGAACTTAATAGCATGAGAAGCTCTGAGAAACAATGAAATAACATCGAAACAATAGTACCACAAATCCAGAAATAAACAAATATTCATAGCAGGTGTTCGGTACTCAGGACGTGGACACTGGTGTTCTGGCCAAATTAATCTCTCCGCAATGGATTTTCACCACGTATTTATAAAAACCCTTGTACACACCTTAAAAACGGCAGGCACAAATTTAATGAATATTAACACACACACATGGATTATTCTAATTCGACTTAATCGGCTCCTGTGATTATCGCTGGTCGATTTGATTCTGAAATGCGAAAGTTGGGCGATCACCTGAATTCAGGGAAACTGTCAACAATCGTCTGACGTCACAGCCCAATCAGCTTGATGTAATCACCTGCGACGCCGACTGGGACCAATTAATTTAATTTATTTTGATCGGGCTTCGATGTCTCACGATCCTTCAAGAACGCACCGGAAGAGATCTGCCGGTTCGTCACCTCATACAAGAGGAGCGAGAGGCAGAGAGTTTCTCCGTTCGGGTGTTTGAATTCAGGGATCGTCCACTCCCGGTTGCTTAGGTGCGAAACACCAGGAAGCCAAGTACTATTACGCAACAAGAACTCTACACAGTCTTACAAAAACACGACAAGGAATATTAGTGCATACCAACCATCTATAACATTTTATAAACTAACTGTTAAGTGTTTGCGCGAATACGACCTTTTATATATGTTATGTATACGACGTATTAAGCGAACGCTCACTTGCGTTTTTTGCTCGAGCGACGCTGTTTTGTTTTTCGGTACAAACCGTTAACCGTTCCTATTGTCCGTTTGTGCGTCTAAGCAACAACACGTGCTCGTACGTTATTAATATGTAATTTCTACAACGCAATATATTATCTAATCTGAATATTAGACGGTTCTTCATAAAAGTATTTTTCTTTGCCCCCCTTAACACTAACAAGTAGAGGAATAGGCTAATAGACAACACAATCTCACTGGTAATTAGTAAACCGTCCATAAGGTAAATAAACGTCGAAAAACACAACAATAAATACAGTCCATCATATTTCCTTTTTTTCTCAAACTATAATAAAATGCCAGCAGTCTACGCCTAGGTTGTCTTCTTATACACGGTACTGAGTTTGGCTTTACTTATATCACGCACCGACTCATCAGCAGAACCATGCACAATCAGCAAATTCTTATACAATCGCGGAGTATATTTTGAAGAGCTAGATAAACCACAAACCTACGGTAACATTGAGAAATTATCTATACACCTGAATACAATATGTGACGTATCGGTTCGGGGAACGAAGAAAAGGTTCCCTGCGGGGAAAGGCGACCAGGGAAACTGGCCCTCCGCGTACCGATGTTCACAAATCACGGACGATTTCTAATTCGGGCGTCTGTGCGTAAGCACTCGTCCGGGGGATAGGCCCTTCCGGTAGCTCGAACGGGAGCGAAAATCAGGGAGGGTCGGAAAGAGAATAGAAGACCCGCGAGTATTTGGTAACGATAAATTTTATTCGAGGCCCAAACGGGCCGCGTAAACAGAATTAAAAAGAGCCAAACGCGGTACAAAGCACGTCCGGGAAAAAGGAACGCGCTCGCCAGTTGCGAATGGGTTTTCGCGGCGCGGGGGCTCACGAAACAAAAAAGAAAACGCAAACGATACAACAGAGAAGTTTGCGCGGTCGCACGCAAGTTGAGAGCACACCCTCTCTGTGGTGTGAACAGAAAGGGGATGCTGGTCCTAGATATTGGTATCTAGCTCTATATTTGCATATAACAAAAAATTAAGGGGCCGGTAACGGAAACGCGCGGCGCAACGCGGTACGTAGGCGGGAAAACTCGACAAAAAAAACGGAACGAACGGAACGCGGCCTCTTGGGTCCTCGTCGCCGGAGCTGGTGGTCCTATCGCTAGGTACCACCCGTTTACACACGCTCGCTCGCACACGCACACCCTAAAAAAGGATAAAATGCGCCAGGAGGCAAGAAACAGAACTCCTACCTTAATGTGGTACTGGTGCGTCTCGGGGAGGGTAGAGTCGTCGCTCTTCAATTGTCCACTCGCACAGACACACGAAGGAAAAACACAAACAACAAAAAAACAAGAAAAAGACTAGGGCTAACAAAATGTACAAGAAAATAGAACTTTAGGGGGGGGGGGGGGTGGTCCCCAGGCCTGGCATCCCTCCAGGGTGGGCTGCCGGTCGTCTCCGTAGAGACTGACGGGTGCCTCAGCGATCAGTCAGCAGGCGGCTGGATCTTCTGGTGGGTCCATCCCGCGACATCGTCGCTCGGGCGAAGGCGCCCCCCGCCCCGTAACCGGGGACGCGGGGCCCTTTTTAGCTTCAGCGGCCGCCGCGCGACAGGGGGTAGAGTGAGTGGACACAAAAAAAAAAGAAAGGAAGAAAAGTGTTTCGACAAGAAGTAAGGTGAATATTATGCGGAACGGTGTTACATAAAGGTACACTGTCTTGATCAGTCACGATTAAACAAGAAGTATACTTACAACAAAACTTGCACGATTTACAATATGACGATGTACAAACAGTTAACAGTTATCATTTTATTAACAAACAGTTAATAAAATGACGCATTACAGTTTGATACTTGCTTTAAGCTTTAAACGGTTCGAGTAGGAGGTGTGCTCGGTCGTTAGCGCCTTTTGTTACACGCGTAGGTGACGTAGGGCCCGACGTCACCTAGGAGGAGGGTGCTAGTTGTAAGTGGCTACTCGTAATGAGGCAAAAAAAAACTTGCCTTGTTACAAACTGTATAATTATTCAACAAATGGACTTAGTAGAAGATGCGAAAGACCTGCTACAATTCACCTCAATGGTAAACCGCTGTTGTCTCCTTTCCGATTCGACGCTGGTATTCACCGAAATATCCCTGACCGATGAACACCTGCGTCATGCCATAGGTGAGCCGCCCATGCTGCCTCTCCCTCCAGTCCGAAAATTGAGACTCGTATAAAGGAGCTCGTCTCCCCTGTTAGAAACTCGAACAGCATCAAGCCTGTCAGAGCCATTGTGGCAGCGTAGGAGATGGTATGGTATCCCTTACTAACTCTAATGGCCAACTGTCGTTACACACTGACCACCAGAGCCGCGGCCCAAACTGCCGCCTCATATAACAGCATGGACCGCACCACCTCCACGTAGAGGTAGCGAACCCTCACTTCGGACCCCCGAGATGGGCATAAGGCGGCCTTCAGCGGCTCAACTCGGGGGACCAGGTGCTCGAAATGCTGATCAAAACGCTAGTGACTGTCCAGGACGATGCCTAAGTACCTCAAACTGGACCTGACCGCGACCCAGACATCATCTACTCGGATCCACGAGGGGGGAGGACCCTTCAACCGAGGCTTATTACAGTAAATCCTCCCACAGTGCAAAACGTCTCTCTCTGCGCCTATGCGTGCGTCATACCTGCGCCTATGTTACGCTCGCTCGAGCCAGACCAAGTGAAACACGAAACTCACCGCGGTTCCTTTGATACGAGCTGACAGATTTTCAGTTCCTAATATAGCAGTATAATTTTTTAATTTTTATATTTTTTTTACTGCAAACATTTTCAACATATTCGTGAGGTTTTTCCGATTAAAATGACACCAAACACGATATAATTTGGATAATATTTATGATTCATTAAAAAACGGATTACTCCAACAGATTGACTCAAGTACCGTGGCCGAATTCTCACTTTGCAACGAGGAGCCCGTATTCCCCCTCCAGATCGGCCCGAAAACACACACCGAATTCTCACTTTGCAACGTATCCCCCCACGGATCCAATTCCCGTATTGTTTCTGGAAACACTGTTGGAACCTCGTCAGACATTTAAATGTCTGGCCGTCTTATATTTCACTTGTTAGATTCGCGAGCCAGCGACGGCTCGTTTTTACAGCCGTCGGCAAAGGCGAGCCGCGGCGAGCAAAGGACAGCCGCCAGGTGTCAATTTTCGTGTCCACTATTCCCACAGTGCGTATTTTCGATTCCGGCCTCCGTTGCACTGTGAGAAGAATTACTGCATTAAGGAATATAACCTCGGTCCTGTGGAGGTCAATCCTCAATCCCAGCTCTTGGATCCGTCCGATGACAGCGGCAACTGCCACCTCGACCAGACTGATGGTCCTCTCGTACGTCTCCCTGACGGCAACTATGAACGTGTCATCTGCGCAGCGTGTCACCTACGGCACGCCGTCCGGGTCCGGGGCGGTATTCTTCGCCCCGAGCCGTTTCAGCGCGGCAGCGGGCTCCTCTTCTGTGACCCCTAGGCTCCTGGGACCATGTGACGTGGTCCGACACCTCAGCCGCGTGGCTCTCGCAACCCCGGAAGGGGAAGGAGCGTTTTAACCACGCTGCTGAGGAATTTGTGTTCCAGTGTTTCCGTCACGGGGGCGCCCGTGGTCGTAGACGACCATGTATAATCTTGTACGGGCGTCGCCACGGATCGTATTCCAGACGCGGCAGGAGCTCCTGGTAGGCCTGGGCCTTGGCTTTCTTTATGGCCCGCTGCAGCGCTACAACCCTCTCCCTGTTTAGCGCATACAAATCTGCCATCGACGTTGGATCCTCATTCCGGCGTCGACGGTCACGTGTATACCGGCGGCGCGTCCGAATACATTCGCATCGCAACTCAATGATCTCGGGCGACCACCAATACCAATATTAAAAGTTAATGCGCGTCGAAGCCAGCGGGCTCCCTCGTGCCCGTCGACCGGTCTGTCCTGATTCCAGGCCACGAAGTGGGCGGCGACTATCAGGACGTCCTTGTCCATGTCTTTTTAAAGACCTCCGTGGTGGTGGGTGTGATCCTTCGTATGGGCGCCCTCGGGGCTGGGCATCTGGAGGGGCGGCGGAGAGGACCATTATGTTATAAGTTCCCAACCTCCTCCGCCACCATCCACTCCGTGATACGCTGCGCGGCAGCAGGAGTGGCAAATGAGAGGTCCACTATGGATCCCCCATTCCACCGCACGCGCGTATGGACGGAGCCCGTATACAGTAAACGGAGTTCCAGTCCAGCCGTCCAATCCTGCAATATCTCGCCCCTCACGTCGGTCCTGGGGGACCCTCGGGTCGCAGCCTTGGTGTTGAAGTCCCCTAGGATAATGACAGGGCGAGGCAGGCAGCGAGAAACGCAGCGCCTGACCTCGTCCAGGAAAACTACGAATGACGCGAGTGACCAGTTCAGAGAAGCATACAGACCCACCACTGCTGTGCCACCCCAGTCGACTGCCACAAATCCCCGCCCACTCTCGATCAGAGAGCGCGGCGTTGATTCGGGTCGACTGGTCCATATAGTGAGGACGGAGTCCGAAGAGTCACCGGTCCTGTGTGGATGGAACGATCACCATCACAGCTGCGGATCGCGACGAGATGTATTTTGCCGCTTTCGCGGTTGCACTTCCTCTGTGTCCCGCGGAAGTGCCGCGGTTTGCTGTGGTGCCCGACGGGGCACATGCAGCTGTTGCCGCCGCCACTCTCGCCGCACCACGCTAAGCCTTACAACGGTCGCCCACGAGTCCGTTGGCGCCACTCGGGGTGCCACTGTAGGATGCGCCGGAGACACTGCTGGCTGTTGAGCCTGAGCTGGGGCAACCCTCGGATCCACTGATGGCGGAGTTCCAGAAGACGGGGTCTTTTTATTCCCCTTCTTTGCCATCTTAGCAGGGCCTTCTTTCGGGGCGCTGCTAGAGGCCTCTTCCCTCAGTGCGGCGGGCGACAGCTGTTGTGGGCAGTCCCATGCTGGCAACGCGGAAAGTCATTCCGCTCTAACCGCAGCAAAGTGATCATCTATCAGCTGCGTTATTCGCAGCACGAGCTCATCGCGCACCTATGCCTCGCCACGGAGCGCGTCAGGTGGAGGCGCTCTTGCGACTGGCAATCCACACGTACCACAGGTGATACGGGTGCCGGAGCCGCATCGCAACCGAAGGAGCCCGGCAAAGTTTCTCCATGTCCCTGCGTAATTGTCGAAGGTCCTCCTCCAACTTTGGTTAACAGCGCAGCCGTGGACAAGTTGCCAACTCGGTCTCGGCATTCCAGGTCTCATACGCCGCCATACGCAGGCCGCGCGTAAATCTCCCGTTAAGGTTTTTACTTTATGGTGCCATCTTATCGACCACCTCCATGTGGTCGATTGCCTGCGCTGTTAACTCCGCTGTCGGCATTGCGCGAAACTCCCGCCCCAGAAGAGCTTCATCAGACAGCAGAAGGGCCGCCTTTGACGGGTGGGGTGTCGACACGATGGGGTCCAGTACCGCTCTGTCAGCCTTGGCCTCTGCCACTTTCTGCTTCACCAGGAAAGGATTCGCAGGAACGCCCCTGTTCCTGCGAAACGTGACCATAGGCTTACAGTGTGCGGAGGGCTCGGGTACCTCGGGATCGTCAAATCCCGTACTGCGGACAAGTCCACAGCCCCTGAGGGGACAATCCGATTCTAAACTATCCGACAACAGTTTACCCCGAGGGCACATCAATTGGAAGAATAGAATTGCATTACGTAAAATTGTTTACAAACAATTACAGCTATCATGATCCGATCGATTAATTAAACAAAACGTCAACTCGAAAAAACTATTGGCATTTTAAAATTTTAGTATTACACATGTATTCTTTCTTAATATCCGTATATTTTTGCGATGTCAGAATAATACATTTCCTAATATATCATTTCTTGCACAATAAATTGATAATCTTAAATAAATAAAATTTGCAGTATCGTTCAGAGAAATATACATCTTATGATAATACGAAACTATAGAATACTATAATAGTATAATATTTATAAAGTAGTACAGACACTACTTTAAAGACCTACGTGAAATTTGTCGCCTGACTTGTCAGTTAGAGCTATAGCATAAAACAATAGAAGGAAAAACATGAACGAAGAGAAGTGAGAAAAGTTATTGAGTAGTACAAGAAGGAAAAATAGGGAAGAATAAGCTGTGAATGCCGTTTCTCTATTTTTAGGTAAATAATGTAAATAATGTAAAAATTTTAATTATTGTTTTATAAATATTAACTCTATTTTTAGTGAAACTCATCTTGGTTTATTCACCCCACACACAGACTATAAAAAGAAAAAAGTCATTATATATTTATAATACTGAGGCAGTGTCCGCCACTACGTTCGTGGCAATTTATTTATTTTTCCTAAACATTTCTAATTTTCTCTTTTGTCTGAGTATTTTTAAGCCCTTCCTGACAATTCGGCAATCTTCAGTTTTCTCAGGGTCTCGCGTAAGTCTGGTTAATGTCAGATTTGTACGCTTTTCCATTAACTTGCACTTTCGTCCTTTCCTTTCCTATTTCTATCTCTTTTCAAAGAGGGCATAAAAACACTGGACGTCGCACCACTCGGGACAGTTGTGATTTTAGTACCGACACGTTACACCCGCGAAATCGGTGACGCCCTTCATTACTCTTTTGTTAATTAACCTGTTGTTATATTGTTAAATATATTTGTTGACTGATTGTTAAATACTCTGCTTTTCATTCACACACCATCATCCTCAATTTGATGACCCTCACGTGATATTTATAACGTTGCGGTGACATTTTTTTTTCGTATAAAATTATTTGGACTGTAAGTGGTTTAAAAAAAAAAAAACTGATCGTCATGAACGCAGAAGACAACGGTTCAACCAGTGTATCATTCGTCAATCGATTCGTGGTCCGAATACCTAAATTCTGCCCCAGCGATCCAGAACTGTGGTTCAGTATCGTTGAAAGAAGTTTCGATGTTTCCGCAGTAAATACTGACACAACTAAATTCGGGTATACTTTGAGCATTTTGAACCTGCGTTATGCTGCAGAGGTTCGTGATATAATGTACCCGCTGGAAACCGGTCAATACAAAAAGCTCATCCGTCGGTTAAGTTCTTCGCAAGAACAAAAGTCTCGCCGGTTGTTGGAACACACGGAAATAGACGACCTCAAACCATCACAATTTTTAAGGCATCTACGTGGTTTAGCAGAGTTTCAAGTGTTGGATACTCCATTGTGAACCCTACGAACGAATATGCAGGTAATTTTGGCCACTCAGAAGGACGCTGAGTTAGACAAGGTAGCAGAACTTACGTACGCCATTGTGGAAACAAATAGTCGCAACGTCGTCCTCCCCTCCGCAGGTAGCTAGCGCAGTTATGTCAATGGAAGCCCTATTACAGCTTAAAATGTCGCAGCTTGCTTTGTCGTTACGGGACGAAATTGCAGCAATTCGGCAAGACTTATCCAACAACCACCCCTCGCGAAGACCTTTCCGGTTCAATTGACGTCGTCAGAACCGATCTAGATCAGAATCCAGCTCGCGGCAACATGGCAAAAACGGCGTACGTTGGTAGCATTGGAAATCTAGAAAGGTTGCTAGAAAGTGCGTAGTGCCGTGCATTTTCCAATCGGGAAACGATCAGGGCTATCGTTGATGACAGCCCACGATTCCGGTGCCACTTCACGTCGTCTTTTCGTTGTTGATCACGATACACAAATGGTATTTCGACTTTCCGCAGCCCGTTTAGGCCGAAATAAAATTAATCGTTACCCGATACTCGCGGGTCATCTATTATTTCTTTTTTCTCGACCGCCTCTGATTTCCGCTCCTGTACGAGCTGCCGGAAGGGCGTATCCCCCAGACGAGTGGGTAAGCACTGGCGCCCGGATTAGAAATCGTCCGTGGATAGTGAACATCGGTAAGTGGAGGGCCACTTTCCCTGGTCGCCCTCCCCCGCAGGGAACCTTTCCTTCGTTCCCTGAACCGCTACGTCACAGTACAGTAAATATTCGATATCTGCAAATTCCTCGGGTCTGAACTTTTGCTCATATCGCATAGGTCTTACATTGCTTGATGTTTTGCTGAACGTAGAAAAGAACAGCGAGTGAAGCATACCGAACGTAAAGAAACAGTAACATATTGGTGGGACGATCCTAATATAAGAATAAAACTTTTTTATTTTCGATTTTTTTTTTAAACTTGTAAAAAATGTAATGGTAAAAGTTTAAAAAAAAAATCGAAAATAAAAAAGTTTTATTCTTATATTAGGATCGTCCCACCAATATGTTACTGTTTCTTTACGTTCGGAATGCTTCACTCGCTGTTCTTTTCACTCGCTGTATTTTTCTGATTAAAACGAGACCAAACACAATATAATTTAAACCCTATTTTACTAGTTTAATTGACGGTAGAAGTTTCTAACGCAGAGGACGATGGCAAGTGAAAAAGAAAAAGACGCTTCGATTGTGGCGGTCGGCAAACATCAAGAGCGTGTTCAATTGTTTAGAAACCTAATGCCGTGTAACTTTTTTACTTTTAATCTATTTTTTATACAACTTGCTTCATCACATTCGTAACATTTTTCTGATTAAAATGAAAATCCCAATTATACTAAACACATCACTTCAATGAATTATTACAATATATCCCGAATTATGTCATGTTTGGTCTTATTTTAATTAGGAGAATCTCACAATAACATTTGTGAACGTAGCATTGGGTAAAATTAAAAAATAAGAAAATTTTATTGATTCATTAGTATTCTCTCGCCGATATGTCGGTTCGAATCATATTGCATACGCTGCTCGCTAGTCAAGCACCAAGATTCAAGAGCTGTTGGTTTTACGCAGTTTTATTATATATATTAAATGTGTGTTATACAATATGTTTCTTTCGTACAGCGTCTTTTCTCGCACTGGCGCGAAAATGCGCGTCTTCTCAGTCCGCGATGTATAAACAAAAGCATAACGATTATGTTAATTCGCGACATCTGAGGGGATATCGCGATACTCCAACAAGAAAGAACTCCCAAGCAGTGGGAGAAAGATTGCTTCTCTCCACTACTGATGATGCTCGTCCTCCAATGCCTCGTGGTAAGTCTCAGGTATGCGGTACTCTGCAATATTTGTCTCGAAGCGAGACGGCCTTCGAATTAGGTTCCTATCTCGCAGATGTCTCTCGCTGGTTTGAACTTCCTGCCCTCGATCCTCTCGATCCTGATGAGCCTCCAGTTCATGATCCTCTTGACCGCGTTGAACCTCTGGTTTACGATCTTCTCGATCGTATACTTCTTCCGCCTGGACGAACATCTCGTCGCCGTCTTCGTCGCCCGATGTGTCCTCCTCTCTTCGCTAGCGTCGCCAACTGGTATCTCGATTGTTCGTCCGATTGTCTCATGAAACGTTACATCACGTGTAATAAGCACTTTCTTCGTCTCTGGGTCAAACACCCGGTAATTCGTTAAGTTCGAGTCATATCCAACGAGTATCATCTTCTTCGCTCTCGCATCGAGCTTCGTCGTGAATTGTTTCGGCACATTCACGAACCCTTCGGATCCAAAGATCCTGAGATGATCCAGAGTCGGTTTCACGCCGACCCACTGCTCGTATGGTGTTGCTCCCCTCTTCGCGCCTGCCGCTCCAGCCCTGTTCGCCAGGTACACCGCTGTCGCGCAAGCTTCCGCCCACAGATACTTGGGTAAGTTTTTCGCCAAGAGCATAGTCCTCGCGCTCTCGATCAGTGTCCGATTCTCTCGTTCCACCCTCCCGTTCTGCTCTGGGGTATATGGAGCCGTAAACTCGCGCTGAATTCCTCTCGAGTCCAGGTATTCGTCCATTCTTCGATTCTTGAATTCAAGTCCATTATCCGAACGCAACACTCGCATTGCACGCCCAAACTTGTTTTCAATAAGTTTGTCGAATTTCCGGAATTTATCAAACACATCGCTCTTATGTTTCAAAAAGTAAACAAACAGGAAGCTCGTTGCATCATCCTTGAAGAGGAGCAGAAACCGCACACCTCCTAATGACTCGATCGGCATCGGCCCGCATACATCCGTGTGTATTACCTCGCCTGGATTTTCTCAAGTGACACGACTCACAAAAATTCTTACCCTCGTCCGCGAGATCGACACCCTTCACGAGCTTGTTTTTCACCAGGCTCCGCATCGCCTTTACGTTCACGTGCCCGAGACGCTCGTGCCAGACGCGGGAATCCAGTCTTACCGCGTTCGCTTCGTTACTCACGTTCGCGTTTATCGTCTTGAAGAGCATTCGATATATTTGATTCTCTTGCAAGACACCGTGTCCAACTATCAGTCCCCGATTACTGAGGCTCACGGCATTTCCACAAAAATAGATGCCGATTCCTTTTTTAGGAATCGTAAAGGCACGTAAAGCACGTGCTCGATTCTTGACGTTATCCATGTTCCGCGCACAAACCTTCGAATTTCGACAGTTCCTTCACCGACAACCGCGCACTCCTTGTCATCGCCAAGTGTCACTGTGCCTCCATGAGGTAACTCGCGATAGTCTTTTAGCCACTCCCGACGAAAGGTAATGTGCCAAGACGACCCACTGTCGGTAAGCCAGACATCCCGTCTATCGGCCCGCAACATCTCGTTGACTATACCGACTGGTACCTTGCTCTCTCCTGTCTTACCGACAGTCTCATTTGGCGCTTTGACCGAACACTCGACTATGAATGCACAATCACGACTGTCATTACCGCCACGATCATTACCCTTTTTCTTGTTCTTACATTCACGAGCATAATGTCCGAGCCCCTGACACCGATAGCACCGCACTTTGTCTTTATTTTGCTTCTTTTTATTGTCTTTCACTTCACTTGATTTTTCAGATTCGCGTGACACCGAGAATGCACTAAACTTCTCGTCCATCGCAGCCAACCGAGCTTCTTCTCGAATTAACCTTCCCTCAAGGTTCTCGATAGTCTGCATATCCTCGGCTATGTTATCCCACACAGTTTGGAAGTTCGCATATTTCGTCGACAGACTTCCAAGAATCTTTGCCATTATAGATGTATCGTCGAGCACACCGCCGACATCCACGTATCATGCAGCGTGATTACGTACCGCAGCCACGTGTTGCACGATCGACACATTTGGCGCCATTTCATAATCATGGAATCTTCTCGACAACGCCAATTTGTTTGATGCCGTTTTCTGTTCACACATCCTTTCTAGACTTGACCACATCTCATGGGCTGTCGTGCACGTTAGCAGCACTTTTCGCTGTTCAGATTCCAGTGCCGACGATAGTAAAAACATCGCCCTTGCGTTGTCCGCTTCCCACGTTTCGATCAACGCCGGTCCATCCACTGGCCTCTTGCTCATTCCGTCGACTATCTTCCAGATTCGTTGAGCCACAAATAATGCGCGCATCTCGAATTTCCATCCATGGAAGTTCGTTCCGTCGAATTTCGTCAGATTCTTCACTGAGATCGCTTCAGCCATCTCGGATTCCTATCTCGTCACACCGCACGTGATTCGCTCAAACGAACGCGATGTCCAATATGGCCGTTTCTTTTATCGCACGTGCTTCGCGCACCACGTTTCTCACATACCGACACTTCTCGCGCCACTAGGTTTCTCACTGTGTTCGCGTATCTGGGCCCATAACCTATTGAGGTTACTGACTTCAAAGAAACAGTGAGCTTAATATTTTTCAGATAAAAGAATACTTCATTAAACTATGCAAATACAAAACAAAAAACAGTCTTTATTTATCGAGATGGCACGAGCTACTAAAAAAGAACTCGCAAGAGGAAGGCCATAGAATAAAACAAAAGAAACAAGTTGCCTTTTTCCCCTTCTCTAGCCTCACGTGACTCTAAAGGCGGATTCTAAAGGCGAATTCGTCTCAAACTATCCCAATATATACTATTTAGTTTCGTTTTGATCAGAAGAATGTCAAAAATCTATTGGTAAAAGTTTGATATCAAAAAATTTAAATTAAAAAAGTTTTATATTTCCACATGTAAAAAAGAAAAGTAAATCGATATTTCACGTCAGATCGATTACTTTTTGACCTCACTATCTGCGATTTGGTTTTAATCGAAATATGTTATAGTCAATGTGAAATTAAGGGGGTTCTAAGTCATCATTTTGTCGGTTTCGAACTTGTTAAATTAAATAACATGCCTTCAAAGTTTGCAATTTACGCCTATTTTGGCGAAAATAGGCTCCGCTTACGAATTTTTTTCTCAGAAACTACTCATTCAATTTAGCTAAATTTTTTTTTATTTTATTCATAAAGGATTGGACTATTATAAAATATTTTCTTTGACTTCCTCAATTTGTTATAAAATATCAAACAATTTAAACAATTTCTTTTTTTGCGTTTTTTTCAATGAGGGGTGGGGGGTAAAGGGTTCAAATTAAAAAAACTATGGTTATATTTTTTGGAACTTCCTCTTTACAATAAGCACTTCAAAACGATGGGGCCTCGAAAATTGACGTCACTATAAACTGGAAAAGGACGCGGTGTACCTCCGTTTCTGGTAGGCGAGTCGTGCACTCCGCTATTGTGATCGGTTTTTTTATACCACAGGTCTCAAAGCAATACGAGATGACGTTGTGTACGACTTCATGCCTCGGAAAGTGTACTAGTAACCACTTTTGGCTAATGACACATTTGTAGTTATGTTAGATTTAATCCGAAAGTGATATAAGTGTAATCCATTTGTTTGGTTATCGGTTTGAAAGTAATAATGTTAAGAGAAAGGGCTCTGGATCGTCAAAAAATAAAGGTTCTACCACACTTTACTGTTCTTTATATTTAATATTATTAAGTCTTTATTTAATTATATTTATTGATTAATAATGTAAATGCAGATTATAAACACAGCGCGATACGGTTCACGCATCGTGTCCATTCGAGGTATTTTCACGACACACGTTGTCTTTTGTTCCACAATCGTGCCTGGTCTCATAGAGCGTCACGCACACTCTCACTGTTACATACATATAATACGTGTAGCTATTGCGCATTTCTTATTAGATAACGACGTAGTACAAAATTATACATATTTCAACAAATAAAATCGTAGTTGTTGGGTTCTACACAACATGTCTGACGGGGTAGCTACACAATATAAGAACATAAAGAGTTTTATTAATTCAACTACTCATTTTATCGATTTGGTGTTGAATGACCCGAAAAGAATATCGCGTCCGAAGGGTAGCAGACCCGTAAATGATATACTAGATTATTTATTAATAGTTTATTAATAATAAGAAGTTTATTAATTTTAGTTTACGAATTATAAATATTTTATATAAATAGTTTTTATTACAAATTTTGCCGCTGCCGTCGCCGCTTCCGCGGCCGTCTCCTCTTTCCTGACCATCACCACGAAACTTTGTTCCCGGATAGCTCGTTCTTATTCTTATCGTATTCCTTGTCCTCTATTTCCTCTTTCTCCTTTTCATGTTTTTCTACTATTTTCACCGTCGCCTCTTCTTCTTTTTCTTCCTTCTTTTTGTCTATTTCAATTTCATTTTCCATCTGTAAATAAATAATTTGCATATTATTGAACCATAACTAACACTTGAAAAACCCCGTATTTACTTCTGCAACAGCTTTTTCCGATTCTGTACTTCCCATGGTTGATTTGTAATTGCTGGATCGCCGATCGATGCCGGGGTTCGAAGCTATGCATCCCATCCCCATTCCTCAGACCCACCACTATGCATCAGTCCCACTTCCATCGCTTAGTCCGCTTTCTAATATTACAACTCATTACGTTATGCAATACAATAGATCGGGTACTTTTGCAAAGTAACTAATTTAATAGCTATATTTTTAAAATATGTGCGAGAAATTTTGTACAATAATTTTATTTATTCAATTACTCTGGTATGCTGCAATATTATGCAGCAGCCGTCGGTGATGATACAAAATTATATAAGATGTACTTTTAGATTAACTTTTACTCGCTTTGACCTACTCGTTGTAAACGCTTGCTAGGAACTCAAACTATACGGAACCTTTGTTCATGGCCAACCGCGGCCCATTTTTTGTCGGTCACACGGATTTGTTTCATCGACTCCGCGTCCACCAATAACTTGTTATAATTCGCTCTACATGTCCTTTTAAGGCAATATTCGAAATAGCGCTTGTTGGTGGTCGCGAATGAGTCATCCTTTCAACGTGTGGCGAGGAGGGTCGCGGGGTCGCGGAATGTTTCTTTGTCCCTACATACTTCTGAATTCTTCTAATAAAAGGCGATAAGTGAAAAATGGCATTTTCATTTTCCAACACCGGTTGAACCAGATTCATCGAAGTTCCTTGTGTGGAGGTCGATGATGGCGCCGAGGGTTAAACCTGTTGTTGTCTTCGTACCTGCTTCGATGTCAAAATATCCCGCGGACAATCCCTCGCGCGATATGTTGTCGCTCCGCATTTAAAACAGGAACCGCATTCTCGTTTCGGCTTGCTACAATCCTTTCTCCAATGCCCCGTTCCATTACAATTAAAGCATCGAACTTCTTTCTCTTCAGCTTCTTCTTTTTTCGCCGCTGATTTACCCGGCACTGACTGTTTCAGTTCTTTACGTTCATGGTCGATTTTCTCGTCGCTTCTTAATGATATTTTCTTGAACGTTTGTAACAGGTCGCTCGGCGTTTTAAAACATTGCGTGCGTACCTGGTCTCTCGGGTATGTGCATCAGGGGCTCCGTCTATTATCAGGTCGATTAACTCTTCTGGGTCAACCGTTATGTGATTAGCTAAGGTAATCTTATCACGAAAATAGTCGCAAAAAGATTCGTTTCTCTGCCACAACCGATTCTCAAATTCTCTTCTCGCAGCCAATTTATACATTCTAGTGTCAAACCATCCATTAAACTAAATAAATTGAATGAAATAAATCCATTAAACTTGGCCTAGAGTGAAACAATTTTAGAGCTTTTCCTCGAAGGCGCCCGGTAATTATTGTTGTTGTGGTGCAATCGTCGAATTGGTACATGGTTTTGAGTCGCTCCACTTGTTGTATCCATGTTCTAAAATTATTTTCCGAGCCGGAAAATTCGCAGGGTAAATCTGCAATGGTCCTAATGCTAGTAGTGGATTGGGCACTCACGCTGCTTTCAGACGCTACTGATAAGCTTCGTTTTCGTCGCAACAAATCTACTTCCCGTTGTAATAAGTCATGTTCGCGGCGAAGGATTCTATTCCTCTCTCGGCGATAGACATGTTCGCACCGGGTACTGATAAAATCACGCCTGCCGACTGCTCACCTGCCGATAGATTCAAACCCTGAACAGCTTCGAGATGCTCATTGTCGGATTGGAGTAACAGAATATCTTCGATCTCTGGCTCAGGAACAATCAGGCGAGCGTTAAATTCATTCTTGCTGCTGGATACGGACAAATTTCTTTCGCGAAAGAGTTTCTTCATCTCCGCGATAGTTACCGTATTCAAATTCAATTTTCCAGGCATTCTGTTTATAGTAACCGAATCACAAGTTCCACTGCCAAAATTAACGACACTGTCGGCCAAACAAGTGTCTGTCCAATAACGAAATTCACTAATTCAAAATAATTCCTAATGCAAAATATCGCAGCACTAACACCCTGATAAAACCCGAAAATGAACTAAAATCCAAAGTTCACTTTAGCGGTTATCGACACAAAATTGATAGTTGCGAGTCACCAAATTTCACGTACTACCCTAATTGCTCCAATTCCACTTCTGAATTGTAGGAGGATAGTCCGGAAAATGAACACAGGGTGTTAGGTTTACGTGGTTTATTAAGATACTATCGGCTAAACGGCTGGAAACTAACTGATACCTTTTCTTCACGAAACGAAAAGTCAAGGCCCACTTAAGGGCCTGTGACGGTGTCAGGGTGGGTCGAATCGTAAAAGCGTCCTGTGACCCTTCAAGGGTCTGGACTGTCTCTAAACTCCCAAGGGGGCTCATTGAAGAGGTCATAAATTAGTCCACACATTAATTACCTAATGTAATAACCATAAAACAAGAATGCATACGAAACGCATAAACAGTTATTCATAAATAACTTTAACTTTTTCATTTTCTTTTCGATGTTCAACACCGGTTGCTGTATCCTGAACTGTCGATCGCAACACGATCAACATCCTCGTCGGAAAAAAACACATACGAAAAAGTGAAAAGTGGTAATGAAAAGTGTGAGCGAAGTAAAGTACACTGACATGGCTGTAATATCAACTGTTATGCGGTGTATGTTTTTTTCCGGAAGGTGAAGACCGGTGAAATGACCCAGTCACGAGGACATATTTTCACGGAAGCAGGATTATGTGTAAACAATAAGTAAATCTGATTTAAATTATTTCTATATGTAAGAGGGAAACAAAAAAAAAAAAGATTTAACTATTAAAATAATGCCAGGATTCAAGAATTTTTGAAATACATGGGTCAGTGGTGAAATCACAATAAAGAATGAATACTTATTTATAACAAAAGCCCTCGCAACCAACCGCATATCATTGCTATATTGGCGCTCACCCCAAAACAACTGCATCGATGCCCAATCGATGTACAAAATTTATATACAATCATGCTCATACATTACATTCATCATACGGTGTTCAAAATAGAAGATACACAATCATGAACAATTACAAATATATTAAATCCTTAAAATTATATTTCCTAACAAAATAATTGCTAGTAATATTTCTATGAACTCGATTTACATACAACAGAAATCACAAACTTTGTCAACACAGAAATTACTTATATTCTATATCATTAAAAAAAAAAAAAAAAATAGGAAATCTCTAAATTACATAAACATACATTATATACAACAAAAGAAAAAAAAAACGCTAATCGGGTCAGGTAATCGCACGCCATGGACGCATATGAGCAGGCCCCTAAATACCCTGATACGGTCTTTGTGATAATTGAAACCCGTTTATATCCGCTACAATACAGGGTGTTCGGCTACTGGTGGGCATAATTTCAGGGGGTGGTAACTGGGGTGATATTGAACAACTTTTTCCTTTACCAAAATGTTGACTGAAGCTTAGTTTTTGAATTATTAATGAAAAACACTGACCAATCAGAGCGCGAGAATAGCGCGCGCCCAGACGCGAGAGCGAGAGCTTCGACTATGACGGTCGATCGTGATCGTGAACATACATTATTATTATACATTATTTCCGCACCTCCGCGTATCGAATCCGGACACGCCCCCCCCCCCCCCCCCCGACTGAGTCTTGGCAAATAAACGATACCGGACCTAGTCCAGCGATTACAAGTTTTACAAATTTTGTAAACGAATCCACAATAACCCAATAAATATTTCTTGCGCATGTTCCTACAGCTAATGGCCCACAATGATCTATGTGTATAGCTGCAAAGAGCATGTTTCCCCTTTCTGGAAATTGAAAATATCTCTCAAATTTTTCAAACTGTAATGAGAAAGCTACACACTTAAGACAATTTTTAACATGATTTTGAACTTTTTCTCTTAATTTTGGGAACCAATGTCTCATAATATTTTCACACACCTTATCCACCCCCAGTGGTCTAATTGATCGTGATACTTAAACAGAATGTTGGTTTCCATAGTTTTTGGGACATAAAAGAGTAAATCATTATTTCTTTTCCGATATTTATTTATTTATTGCCTTAAATCATATGAGACTTATACAGCAAACATAAAGTACATTACAGTTAGTTTACAGTAGGTATAGTACAATAGTACATGTAGTACAATGCATCAGTACAGTAGTTAGGTTACATTGTAAATTATACAGAAGTAAATACAAATTAAGAAGTAAGAAAAGAAAAATACAATTGTTCATTAATACTACGATGTTAATACATAAATTCTTAAACTATTCTTAAAATCTTAAAGAACACTGTTTCAGGAAATTAAAGGTAATATTTAGACTACTAATATCTGGACCAAACAGAAAAGAGCGAATACTAAGAGGAAAGCGGAACCCGCGCCTGAGAAGTAGTCTTCGCAGCATTTTGTGCTCATCCTGGTAATCTGGGCATTGCCAGATGACGTGGTCGAGATTTTCAAATTCCGCTCCACATCTACACTCACTGTTGGAAATGAAATTGACTCTGGCTAATGAGGCGTTTAAATTATAATGGTCGGAACGGCATCTATTAACAAAGGTTATAAAATCTCTAGTAAGCTCGCGCCCAGTAAACCACGGCTTACCCCTGTCTTTGTGAAAAGAACGACAAAAATTAATACATTTAAAAAGACCTTGCTCTTTAATAGAATTTGTTGCATCACATTAGAGAACGCGATGCACCAAAATTATCCTTGTCAAATTCTAAATTCAGACGGCAAAGCCCATCATAAAATTCAGGTCCGAAACTTCTAATTTTTTGTAAAGTAATAAACGGAGAATTTCGGACCGACCCGTAACGGAAATGAGTTTATGAAGCCATTGACCATATTTCTTTAGGAAAAATACTTTCGCGACGTCGTCCCAAGTTTATTGCCTTGGGACCAACATGTTCATTTTAATTTTCGTTAATTTCAACCATCGTAGTCAGGGTCAGAATGCTTCTTCAGCTTATTACCTGCTACGGGTTTTTCCCAAAACACGCGGACTCCATCGCGCGTCACCCCTTGGTCGCGGCTACTTCCAGGGGTGACCAATTTTTCTACGAGGGCGTCAACGGAAAAGACATTTTGTAACCAATCAGCGCTTCAAAACCCCCTTCCAAACCGTCACTTCAGAGGTGACGTTGATGGTCACCTCTGCGGAAATCGACAGAACACAATTCACATCACGAACATAACCATCGAAATCACTAAGAACGAAAACTACAACGCGTACAGAACGATCAAGATCTCGGAATAAACTTATAACACGAAACAACTTCTATATCTTCGAACCGGAAGACAGTTTATATCACGAATCAATAAAGCAAATTATCATTTCAACGAGATTCAGGCTCATTAATTTGTGACTGGGTCAGAATTGGCGCTGGGTGCCCGAATCCGCGCAATTCATGCAACAGAATTATTAGTGGATACCTTTGCTTGAATTTTAAAGCCGCAGAGTAAATTAGTAAGTGGAACTTTGTTATCTGGGGAAGGCATTTCACCCGCCGCTTCTTTTGCGAGGGAGTCCGCCATTTCGTTACCACTAATTCCGATATATAGGTAGCATATTTAGTTTTAATTTCAACAAGATGATTATTTTTATTATAGTGAAAAACTGGTTTTTGTAGTGATTTAATTGCGCTTAGAGAATCGGTATCAACAGGGAAATTTACGCCAGTATGAGACGTGGTTAGATCTAACGCTCGATTAATGGCACAGCATTCTGCTGTAAAGATTGACTCTCTTGAATTCATGTTAATTTTTTGTGAGATATTAAGTTGTGGACAGTAGATTCCAGCACCTACCGATTGGGAGTTCTCTATTTTGCTCCCATCTGTGTAAATTACAATGGTATTTGGAAGATTGTCTTTTATGAAACGTGACAACTGAATATCAGGGTGAGGGGATTCATGCAGCATATGACCCAGATTTACATCGCATGGTGGAATATTGAATAACACACTATAGTCAACATTAAAAATAGGAAGCTTTTCATGAGTCGCTAAATTAGAAGCAGTATCCGTGATGCTGAGAAAGTTTTCTATCATAAGGGAACGTTTAGTTCTACGATTAGAAAAGAGAGAAACGATATCAATACTGTTATTAAATAAAATTCTGTTTGAAGTTAGGTTTTTGAAGGAATAACATTTGCAAAGATACTTTCTAGCAAGAAGGTTAACTCTTTCGCGAAAAGAAACGACCTTAGCTTCACTCAGCAGGATATTGGTAGGGGTACTGATTCTGCAACTCAGTGCTAGTCTTATTGCAGCAAACTGAATTCGATCCAACTTCAACATCAAGTGTTTGTTTTTGGGATAATATACAAAACAGCTGTATTCCATAATTTTGCTTATGAGGCTGCTGTAAATCAACAACAGAGTCTCGGGATGGGCACCCCATGAGACTCCAGAAAGAAATTTCATGATATTTAGTAGTCCAAAACATTTTCTCCTCACAGTGTTAACGTGAACTCTAAAACTCATGTCATACTCAAAAATAATTCCTAGAAACTTAACAGATCTACTCGATTTGATGACACAATTTTCAACTATAATTTCGGTTTTACCAGGTAATATGTGTTTGTCATTAAAATGAATGAACACTGTTTTTTGCAAAGCAAGATCAAGGCCAATAAATCTAAGATTAGTTCTGATAATTTTAATTGTTTTTTCAAGTAAACTTTTACTTTCTCTAATTGTAGCAGTATTACAGTAGACGCCCATGTCATCTGCAAATTGTGAAATCTGAATATTGCTTGGGACGTCCCTGGTAATATCGGCAACATAGAAGACGTATAATAGAGGACTCAGTACCCCTCCCTGCGGGAGGCCCCGTCCTATCGTTCTTGTAACACAGTCCATAGGTCCTCCAATAACCGAGATATTCTTTTCAAATATTAAGTGCTTAATGAATTTAATAATACTGAGAGAACAACCTGCTTTGGCTAGCATCTGAATAAGTAAAGTACAATCAACATTGTCAAAA
Source organism: Megachile ligniseca (assembly GCA_945859555.1). Lineage (NCBI taxonomy): Eukaryota > Metazoa > Arthropoda > Insecta > Hymenoptera > Megachilidae > Megachile > Megachile ligniseca. The sequence continues at coordinate 9,090,110 of OX243792.1, forward strand.
GCCGATTGCACATCTAAAAATGCTGCAAGAGTGTCCTCACCCTCCTGCATTGCAATTTCTATACTGGTTTTCAAGGTGACTAGATTATTAGAACACGACCTACCTTTTCGAAAACCTGACTGGGACCCAGGTAGTTTGTTCTGACTTTCCAACCACCATTCCAATCGATTTTTTATCAGACTTTCAAACAGTTTGCATACAAAGGAAGAAAGAGAAATAGGTCTAACACTCGATTTATTGGCCTTGTCAACGAAGAACATCTGAACTGACTGCTATTCCTGAGGATAACAATTGTCAAAGTACATTTCATTGAAGATGTCCAGTAGGACAAGCTTAATATTGGTGGGTAGACATTTAAGAGACATGTAATCAATGCCATCGGCTCCTGGCACTGATTTATCATTCTTATAGTCCAATGCGAAGTTAAACTCAATGAAGTCAAACGGTTTGTCAAGGAACTGGTTGGGAGAGCATTGTGGAAGCCAATCAGGATTAGAAGTGACCTAGGGAGGAGCAATATTGTCGACTCATTCCTGAATGCATTGCAAGCGTTGACCATCCGGCATTCTCCTTCTTCCAGTGTACGTCCACTTATTCTTCAACTTTCTACAAGTATCCCAAAAATAAGTATTACCTTTTTTAACATCAAAATTTTCCACAAAACTGTGAACGCAAGCCCTTTTCTTTTGTTTAAACATCTTTATTGCCATAGCAACGTATTTTTTGTAATTTATAAGGTCACTCATCTGGAGCGTATGATGCCATTTCTTATAGGCCGCTTTTCTCAGTCTTTTGGCTCGATCACAGTCCGCATCCCACCACGGAACAGGATTATGGTGCTTATTATCGTCAACCACCCTACTCGGCGGTGTATTGTTTCTGAGACTTTCTTTTATGTGACTAATAAAAAAATCATACTTTTCTACACAATCCAAACCATTAAATTCGGGTGACAAAAACAGAAAGAAGCTTTCTGATAGGCTTTCTTGATATTTGTTTCAATCCGTTTTTCTTTAGGACAATCTGTTTGTTGTTTTTCTGTAAATATGCTTAGCTTTTTCGACATTAATTTTTATATCAATGAGACAATGGTCAGATCCGCGAGTATCATCCAAGATTTCAAAATGAGTTTTCTCAGCTAAATCCGGAGTGGTGAGGACCAGGTCAATGTTGGACTTGAGACTGTTATAATAATCAAACCGAGTAAAAGTGTCTGAATTATGCAAAAAAATATCATGACCTAGTAAACTATTGAGCAACCTTTCGCCGTTAACATCGTTATTTATACAATTCCACGCTATATTATGTGCATTGAAATCTCCAACGAGTAAACACGGATGCAAATTTGAAATTGACTGCATAATCCTGTCCTAATTGTTTTGACTTAGTGAGGGACCTTGAGGCCTGTAAAATGCTACAAGATTAATTGGAGGTGAAGTGTTCGTTAGTTTAACGGTACAAGTTTCTATGCGGTTGTCAAAAGAACCAAAGTTTGGCAGAATATTGTAATTGATAGAGTTTTTAATAAAGATAGCAATACCACCTCCCTTTCTACCGATTCTATCCTTACGGACTACATTGAAACCCTTAAAAGCTATTCTGAGCTCTGGTTTTAACCAGGTTTCGACACATATGAAAATATCAGTTTTTTGAATTATGTGTTCTAATTCTTCCTTTCCTTGCATAATACTTCTGACGTTCCAGTACAAAATATTCAGTGGTGACGTGCTGATACTTCTACAATCTTGCTGGTCCATATTGAAGTAGTTAGGTTGAATCGAGAACTGTGTCCTGATCGGTGTCGCAATTTTCTAGCTTTTTAATAATTCTAGTCAGCCGATTTTTAATATTACGGTGCGTTAATTTCGGGTAGAGTTCACGTAACATGTTACTTAGACCTTTAATGTCATCTGTATATTTCTTGGCTATATCAAAGTTGTTGTAAAGCGTAATGTAATCACCTTATTATGCGATATATAGCTTAGTATTATATTTTAAATGACTCGCGTGGAATGATGAGGCTGAAGTACTCCGATTCGTATTATGCCATCTGCGGATAATTTTTATAGTTATTGTATTGTGTTTTGTTTCTCCCCTCTTTCCCGCTACCTCTGGTGACCACGCTCTCGCGAAACGGAGCACGCTCCCTCTCTTGCTTTGGCGATACGAAACGGAGCGCACGTATGATTATAAAGTTAAAACATATTTATAATTCTATAATAAAAGTTTGATTATCTTAAACTATTATCCACGCTGGAAATTAAAACTCCAACAAAGGTGATTGGAGTTACCAATGGTTTCGCGAAGGAAGTTATTCAACGAATTATAGTTCAATGCATAAACATTCGGATGTTCGATAAGAAAATCTTTGATCGGTGTAGTTAGTACATCCATGTTGGTTTCCTGGTCACTACATATCAAATCCGTCCGTATTTTCTTTGCGGTTTTTTTGCGAATATTTTTACGAACTTGGTGGTTGTTATATTTTGAATCGGATTCGTCTGATGAAAGATTGGAAGTTTCTAAGTCTTTAATAGGGGTAGAACCAGAATTGGAAGTCGATAGAGGTCTTTTGTCAGTCCTTCTGGTTGTATTATCTTCGTCTACAGTTTCTTCAATAATGTCATCCGTAACTACAGCATCGTCACGATTGATATCCTGTGTTCGTATATTAGAAGGTTGCACTGTAGTTTCAACATTTGGACACTGCTTGGCTAAATGATTGTCTTTCTTGCAGATAAAACATTTTGGGTTGTCTGTTGAAACGTAAATCCAATAAGTCACACTATCATAATCAATTTGCATATTGTCATGCAGTTTGGCGATCATACATCGCTAGGATCTATATAGATTTGACGTCGAAAACTTAGAATATGTGAAAACCCTGGATCATTCATGCCTGCTTTAATAAATTTTAATTGCGAGGTGCATTTAACACCCATATCCGTTAGCTTCTTTTCAATTATAACATGAGGAATTATAGGGCACACGTTAGATAATATTATTCGCTTAGCCTTGGAAATCAGCGGTCGAATTCGAAGCACTTGAGTACCGACGTTGATGTTTATACTGCTGTCTGTGATTTTTTCTACTAGCTGTTGGTTGGCGAGATACATACAGATTCTGCAGTTGGAAATCCTTGATGCAAATCTGATATTAACAGGAGAGATTACTTTTTCTACGGCCATGGTGTATTCTTTAATAGTGATGCCATCAATCGCATCCATAACTATTGCTTGTACTTTCGTGGGAAATAAAACAGTCTGAGTAACCGCGGCGTATGATGGGGAAACATTATCAGTTGCTGTAACCGTTGGTTTCATGGTGTTCTTTAATTCATCACTTCTGTAGTCAGAAGCGATCACGTTTTTATCATTAACCACAGATGAGGCGCCCTGGTCGCCAGGGGGTATAATTCTTATTCTTGTGTATTATTAACTAATAACAGCACACGCACACCCGTCGACAATTCGAACTAAAAGTACTAGAACGCTGCCGAGTTTACAAACATGTCTGCCTCGCTCGGCGATCCGATCGAGACCTCTCTTCCGATATATTAACCCTTCCCTCATGTCGCAAAATTTGTCTTCTTCATTTTCTAATTTTTCACGAATTTCTTTAATATCAGGGTTCTGGTTTTGTCAAATGCTCAAATTAAATTTTATCCTCAATAACTCCAATATCAATTCTAATTAAACTATCCATATGGCCCACTTGTGTGCCTTTACGATGTTCCATCACATAATCAAAACTTCGCAACTCTAAAGCTCATCTTGCAATTTGTGGATTTATTTCTTTTCTACTCAACGTTAAAGTTAATGAATTGCAATCTGTAATCATTTTAAATTTAATACCATAGAAATAATCACGGAAACGTCTAAGCGCATATATAATAGATAAAGTCTCTAATTTAATTATCACTATAGTAATGACTTTCTGTTTCAGTTGTTCTCTTTGAAAAATAACAGATAGGATGCATTTTCATATCTGACTTCTTTTGCATCAAAATAGCTCCAAATCCAAGTGCACTAGCATCAGTGTGCAATTCAGTCTCATCGCGAGGATCATAAATTGACAAAATTGGAGTCTGTACTAATTTTGTTTTAAGAACTTCAAAAGCCTCTAATTCTTTCGTCTCAAATTTAAACATGGCATTTTTCCATAAGAGATCATAAAGAGATTTTGCTAATATTGAAAAGTTTTGGATAAACTTCCGAAAGTAAGTACATAAGCCAACGACACTGCGTACATCATGTACATTTTTCGGTAGTGGAATTTTTAACACGACCTCAACACCCTGTTTAGTACGAGTAATTCCCTGTTCAGAAATAAAATATCCTAAATATTCAATTTTACAGTGCATAAATTTACATTTATCCATTCTTAATTCTAATTTATTTTCTACGAGTAATTTAAAAACTTCCGACGAAACTTGCAAATGATGTTCAATCGTTTCTGTAGCAATCATAAAATCATTCATATATGTAATTACATCACCCGTAATTATAAGGGGTCTAAACACCTCATTAACAAATCTTCGAAAACGTGTTGGCGCAGTTTTTAAGCCGAATGGCGCTATTCTCACGCTCTAATTGGTCAGTGTTTTTCATTAATAATTCAAAAACTAAGCTTCAAGCAACATTTTGGGGAAGGAAAAAGTTGTTCAGTATCACCTCAGCTACCATCCCTTGAAATTATGCCAACCAGTAGCCGAACATCCTGTATATTTAGACTCTATTTTTATGCAATGTGGTACAATCAGTCTTATCTGCGGCGCCTCTAATCCTATTTCGCAGATACTTATGCATCTCGTAGAATGCCCTAATAACAAGCCTAAGATTCTGTTCCCTGGAGTGCCGCTACTCCCATTTTTACTGTCAAAACCACCGTATAAAAATGGAACTCTCCGAGGACGCGGGGTCAGTAATCTACAGTCCCCTTACCGATGTTATACCCATTCGTAATAATTATACTAAAATAACGTAACTGTATTCGAAATTTGTAAGCTTGAAAAAATAAGATATTTAAAACCAACTCGTCTTGGGTGATTTGGCAATAATAGTTCCTATCCTTCGTTTGTTACGGACTGCAGCGACGTTAAATGATTTATGGTAATCATATGTTTACGTTGGAACCGATTCGTGCATGACTTCCCAACAAAAGGGAATTTTCTTCCTTTAGGACACGGCTTACACCCGAAAGCCTCAACAGCAAAAGGTCCTGTGTTAATCCGTATTTCGAGGCATTGAGCCTTTCATGACGGTTTACGTGTCGAACCACTTGAACCCGTAATAAATTCCTTTAGTCGCAACAAAAATCTAAGTTCGCATCCAAACAATTGTAACGTCTCTGGACCTAGGTACAGATATTTACAGCGCTCGTGAGGCAAAGAGCGGTATTTACCTACTGAACGACTCGATTATTAATAAACTAATTCTAAAGATTGTGGGATTCGTGTGGTGTGCGGTTAAGAATTGAAATTCACAGGTCAATACCTTTCAACAAAAAGGTTTATTCAATAAATAATGATGATGATGATGATGATTTAACAATTAACAATTATAACTGTTGAATTATTCTTAAAGATAAATATAAATTTAATCAAAAATGCCTCACTGCATAGAGAACCTCTGTTTGTAACAAAGGGAAGAGAAAGCTGCCAAATGTAGCTGGGTTTTCTCAAGTCAAGAGGTTCTTCGGCTAGAGGTAGTGTCATAAACAAAGTAAAAGAAAACGGACCCTGATTTCCTTTTTGGGGGTCCTTAGTCATTCCGTAACCGTTCGTTGTCAGATGAAGACATCCTTTCCGTGCCGTTAAAATAAAGTTTTTATTATAAACTATATCTGAATATATTTCATTTAAATATACCCTAACCCAATAATAACAATTAAAGAAAAGTATACGTATCTAATATAGTGACATTAATAATGGACGACTAACTCAAAAGATCTAAAATATATTTCGTTGTAATAAAGAACAGAAAGATATATAATTCAAATAATGCGCGTTCGTGAATGCAAAATGTAACTAACAAAATAGGATTGGCTAGTTAATGCTTCGCGACAAATCCTACCTAGATCTGATTCTCGTTCAAAGCTAACTATTCTCCTTCGCAAAATTAAAGAGATTTTATATGTCGAGAGTCTAAGAATTAATATTCTGAAATTAACGCAATTATAATATTCAACGCAATTATTACGGTTCGCAATTTAGCTCTATGTTGAATCCTACCTAAGTCTGATTTCTTTAGAAGCTAATTAACGCAATTACGATATTGACAAGATTTGACTTTTGCTTTTATTATGTGAACGATACGTTGCGGTCTAAACTCTATAACGAATCCTACCTAAGTTTGATTCTGTTTCTAGAATTTACTGAGTACGCTTTTACGAAGTTAACAATATTAATTTTTATAATTATGATTTTAACGCGATGTAGTCGACTACGTGATTTTGACAGAACAATCCTTTTTAAATGACAATATATTTTAACGATTCAAAGTCCTAGGATTTGAAGTTAATGCAAAGTTTAGTATTTTCGTCGGAACAATTACTCTTTAATTAGTTTGACTCGACAACTAATTGTCCAAGCCCCTTTTTGCCAAATCGCACATTGACACCCAAAACCAGATCGCTTAATTGGGGAGCCTGTTGTTCACTGGCTACTAGAACGACCCAACGACCCAGAAACAGATGAACAGTATACGTTCGACAGGGTAGCAAATAAAAATTGATTTTAATTAATAAATCGAAATACTGAACTGCCGCCCAAAAGACACGGGCTTCAGACACCAAGCCGCTCAAAATGGGGAGCCTGCTTTTGGCTGGCTACGATACTACCCAGAGCGAACCCCGAGAATCTGATGGCGCGTTTAGTAACACGACAAAAATTGCAATTTGTATATGAGTAGCTGAGAGCTCTCGTTTCGATGTCTCTACCTTCCCTGGCGCTGAGTATAGCTCTCTCCTGACGGAGTTTCAGATACAAGACCGCTTGAATGGGGAGCCTGTTGTTCACTGGCTACTAGAACGACCCAGCGATCAGGTATCTAAATGGCGTATACCCGCACTTCCAAAAAAAGAATTAAGAATCTATTTGGCTCTTGATCAGCGAAAATTGTTCCGGATATTATTACGACGTGTATCTAGCTCGACTGTGAAAATTGTTCTGCGATCTAGGCTGATTTCGGCCGGCCTTATATACTCGAAGACCTTTCACTTTTCAAGGTCTGGAAATCTACCCTTATGTTCGTCGTATAAAATTATGCGTATGATTTTAACATATAATATATATATAAAACATTAATTAATAGAGTAAATGATTTTCTGGCTTTACTAATAGAGTCTGCTGAATAGTAGTTAATGTTTGTAATATAAAAATAACAATTTAATAGTGTTTTAAATGAAATAGATACGCTCTGTCCTTTTCGCACGATTTCTATAAGGATCTACGCTATGTGTTCAAGCATATGATCTCGCGGAATATTCCTGTGAATAATTTTACTTGACTTCGACAATTGATATTCTAATTCAACATAATATTGGCTATTTTTGTATGTAGTGTTTGTTTTAAAGAATTAACGATTTTAATGTATTATAATATAGTTGATCGAAAATATATTATCTATCCTTCTCTAGAGATAGCGCGCTAATTCTGAGAAATCCTGTGCTAGCGTCGTAGCACGTAGTGCATCATGTATCGAAATTTTCCGTACGAAACATTTACAATATAATATTTATTTGACTAAAATAATATTCGGATTTGATTCCTAATAACTCAGCTCTATCATATGATTAACTTCCTACATATTGATTTCGCAAATAATTATTTAATAACTTTTTTTTTTTGTATCTAGTAACGTTGTTAACTAAAATATATATTTATAATACGCTATAAATGGAATAATAAATGAATCTAATGTTCAGTGATATTTAACTAAATATTTAACTAGACAGTCTATATGTTTGCTAAAAATAATTATTTAATAATATAGTCTTTGTAAATTGAGAAAGTACATATAGATATATGTTACCGACAGTTAAACCAAATTCTATGATGATTGACATGTCTAAAGTCGCGGTCGGTAATAGAAAAATCGCGGTCGATAATTGAAATCTATAATACCTTTGAATAGCTTAACTTTCGGATATTTCTGAGGGCGACAAAAAACAAAAAATTCTTCAGGGATGTTACACAATAATAAACACTATGTTTCATAAAAAGAAGCTTCAGTATATATGTATCAGGGAGCACTCAAATTTACGTCTTTTCAATTTGAGGAGTACTTTTAGACTTGAAAAATTCGTCACGCGCTTATAGACATATAACGGCATTACAGTTGAAATAAACATCTTAAAGAGCACAGCTGCATCCTCTTGATTCGAGCCTTCAATGTTAGAGAAAATTTACGAATCAATAATTTTTGCAGAATAGAAAAATTCCATTTTTGTTAAATAATAGTAATACGCTTCTTCAAAAATTAATCGACTATGCTAAATTAAAAATACATCTTGTTGTGCTTTGTCTAAGGTAACATTACACATGGTCCAACATTGGTTGCATAGGATAAGGGAAAACCTAGAAAAATCTAATCAGATCATTCTACTAAACAAAACTTATAAATGTAGGAGCACAGCGATAACCGCCGCGCCGCGAATATGCTGGAAAAATCGTGAATACGAACAACAATAACACCGCGCGGCTAAACAGCTGATCCAGCGACCCATTACCGACGAGTGCGTCGACCCGAGTGTGTGTGTGTGTGTGTGTGTATGACAGAGTGCGTGAGTGTTGACGAAGCGTCAAGCGGAGCGAGTGTTAGAAAACGGTCGCGATCCTAAAAAAAAATCGAAAACTCGCGAAGGGTTCGAAAACAAAGATCGAGAATGTTCGGGCGCCGCGCAAATATAAGGACGCGACCGCGGTGCAACAAGAGAGAGGGCCGCGCGTAACAACGCGAATTTAATGGTTGATCACTGGTCATTAGCAACATCGTATTATAACTATCGCTGTCGCGGTAGCGAACGCAGCAGATTTCTGCTGAGCTGTGTTGAGAGAGAACGAGGTAAATACTGCGGTCGCCTAATAGAGCAAATGAGAATACGAAGCCTAGATTTCGGACGTCTTAGTCAGCACGAAAGAGTACATGAGCTTTAATCTGGCCGCCTCAGCACAGAAAAAATAGCTGGATCATTCGCGAGTCGTTTTGAGTATGAAAAAAAAATGTAAAACAATTTTTTGCTGTCCACTATCAGCATTAGAATTGCCTAAAGTGTACTCATACACAAAAAGAAGTGTAAATTCATCCATGCAACTTCTATGTGGTATACTTTAGGTAATTCTAATGCTGATAGTAGACAGGAAAAAATTTGTTTACATTTTTTCAAACCAAAATTTAAAAAAAATTTAGCAATAGTATCGGATAAATGTAGAGGAACAAATTTTTTTACCCAATAAACGGATTAGTGAAGGTTAGAAACAATAATGATGTTCCTTTAACTTTTACACACTTTCAAAGTTTGATCATTCGGGCCATAGGGAACAAAGAATCAGAGCGATTTAAAATTTTGCACAGTTTTTATGGACAGTATAAGCTTAAGAAAAATTCCTAGGCTTAATCATTGTGATGGATATTTACAAAGATATTGTAACTTTTGTAATTTAGGCAAAAAACGCCATTTTTTGACATTTCTTTACATCAATGTCACACATCAAAGAAAAATATCTAATCAAAAACTAATATACCTATCTCATAGGGTATACTCTTAGATTACCAGAAGAGCCCTTATCATTTCTGTTCGATGGTGGGTTCATGAGATAAAAACTGTCAATGAAAAAAAATGAGATAAAAACTGTCATTTTGGCTTTAGTAGCTGGTAACTTTACAACCAATCATCAAAACGAACCCCGTCGAAATGCAAATTATAGTGGAAGAAACAAGGAAAAATAGTCCCGAAGAGCCATTAATAAAAAAATGTCCTGCGACTGTAAAAACTGAAAAAAGAAAAAAAAATTTGAAAATTTTTCCATCGCGATTTTTCGTTTGTTTCATTAATAAAAAACGGTAAAAAACAATACGGAGAAAAAGGGTCAAAAACTAGAGACTTCAAACTTCAAAATGACTATCCTAGTTGTTTGCTACGATGACGTGTAGTGGAGGCAGAGCAATTTGAATATAACCTAAAAATTTAAGGAATTTTTCTGTTCCCTTAATTCTTTTGAGTAATGTATGTTTGATATCTTTATTATAGTTTTCAATTTAAATATTGTGTTATTATGTGAACTCATAACAGACATGTAGCGGCTGGCCAAGTGATTTTAAGCGATCATTAGTAAGTTAGTAAGAAAACTATTTTTGAGGATACCATTAGATTTCCTTTAGGCATGTTTTGTAGTTTTTCGTCAACGGTCTCAATAGCTACGTACGGCATCGTAAACCGGGGATTTCCAAAGGGACCGCGGTTCCGGGCCTGGCGGTTTCTGACCGTGCAGCGGAGAGTTAAGTGGTCATTGGGAAATCTCGCTGCATTGCCAAATTTTTCGTTTGGTGACACCCCCACCAAGGGTTGTCGTGTGCGTTAGGAGAAACGCGCTAAGGGCGCGAACGGCACAGTTTAGAAAAGACATCCGCAGCATACACCTCGCTCTTAAATAAAAAACTTCATCGTTCGCTAAATACAGACTTTTACTCATTCTCACCAACTCCTAAAGACATGTTGTCGATTTAACCACGTTTTAAGGGGTAACGCCACTCTAGAATTTTGAAGAAATCGATTTTTTTTTTTGCTTAAATGATGCTTTATTATGTGCAGAATATGAGAAAAAAGTTTTAAGTGGGAGACAGGTCGGGAACACGAATTTTTATAAGTGGACTGCAACCACTCGCAGCGCGCTGCAGGCGACGCATAGAGTTTTCAGAACGATCTCTGAACGATCTCTACAATAAGTAGAAAAGGACAGCAAATATATTTTTCATTTAAAACACTATTAATGTTAAGTTACGAACTATTAAAGTTATGTTAAGAACATTAGCTACTAATCAGAATAAATTACTGACGACGTAATAAAATCATTCGATTCATTAATTAACGTCTAGATAAAATAATTAGAAATTATACGTAAAATTATACTGAAAATTATATACGTTTAACATAGGGGTAGATTTCCGGAGCCTTGAAAAGTGAAAGGACTTCGAGTATAGAAGGCCAAGTGAAACCCGCCTAGGGGGTAGAACAATTTCTAAGTCGAGCAAGTTGGATCTTCAGATAAGTATAACCCGGAACAGTTTTCGCTGGTTAGAGCCAAAACGATTCTTAGTTCTTGATTGGAAAGCGTGTATAAGCTATTTGGATACTTGATCGCTGGACCGTTCTAGTAGCTAGCGAACAGCTGGCTCCCCATTCAAGCGGTCTTGTATCTGAAACTCCGTTAGGAGAGTGCTATGTTCAGCCCCAGTAAAGGCTAAGACATCAAAACGAGAGCTCTTCAGCTACTCGTATATATTATTATTTTTGTCGAATTACTAATGCATTTGAGCAGCTTGGTTTCTGAAGCCCGTGTCTTTTGGGTGGCAGTTCAGTAATTACGATTTATAATTAGACTTATTTTTAATTTGATACCCTGTTGGACGTATGTTGTTCATCTGATTCTGATATCGTTGGGTCGTTCTAGTAGCTAGCGAACAGCAGGCTCCCCAATTAAGCGATCTGGTGTTGGGTGTCAGTGTATGCTCTGACTAAAAGGGCCATGGACAATTAGTTGTCGAGTCAAAAATTAAAAGAGTAACTGTTCCAATCAAAATTTATTAATTTCATATAAATTTTAGAATTTTGAATTAATAAAAGAATATTGTTCTGTCACGAGCGTATCTCGCGTAGCGTACTAGTAGTCGACTACACCACGTTAGAAAACCGATTTAAAATATCGAACACTGCTAATTTTGTAAAAGCGTAGCTAGCCTAGAAACAGAATCAAACTTAGGTAGGATTCATTGTAACGCTAGACTACAAACGTATTAATCTTGTTAAATTTTGTAACTGCGTTAGCCTTGAAAGAGTATCATACCATAGGCATTTAGAACTTCGATTCTTGTTAATTTCGTAAAAGCCTAGATAAGTTAGCTTTAATTGAGAATCAAAACATAGGACTCCGAGATAATTAACTAGCGAATTGCGTTTCTGTTAAATTCTTCATACGCTCACAGACTACTTTTATTTGATTTATGGAGTTTCTACTATTATGGAATCGAAGTTTATTTAGTTCTTCTGATTTAGTCGTTCATTATATTAATTTATAATACATATACTTTTCATATTTTTGCAATAACTGTTAATTGTAAAATTCATCATTCTCATCAGTTAATTGAATAAACCTAATTATTGAAAGGTATTGACCTGTAGATTTCACTCCTTAACCGCACACCACACGAACCCCACATTCTTTTAGATTTAGTTATTATACAGGCTGTCTCGTAACTAGTGTTACTCCCTGAAAGGGGTGGTAGAGGACGTCATTCTGAACAAGATTTTCCTTTGCAAAAATGGGGTTTGAAGCTTCGTTTTTGAATTATTAAGGAAAAACCCTAACCAATCAGAGCGCGAGAATAGCGCGCGCCCAGACGCGAGAGCGACAGATTCGAATATGACGGTCGATCGTGATCGTGAACAAACGTATCGATACCGCGTCGGTATAATAGGAAACTGTTAGATAAAAGTTACATCGAATAACGAATAAAAAAATCTGGATTGTTGTTGAATTAGCATTCATTAATGGATAAGAAATAAAGAAATTAGTCCTTACTCACGTAATCAGAATAAATCGAATTTATTCGATACGTTTATTCGTTATCGCAAAGAAATAATAGATAAAATATGGAAAATTATTCTCGTTAGATATTGTAATAAAAAAGAACAAATTCTTATTTTTTTTAAATTAAACAACTTTTCCATTCAACAAATAAAAATTTAAATGGAATAATTAACAAATTTAAATGTAACTTACCGATTGAACGGCAAATAGTCACAATGAAAATGAATTTTTGTCACCGGGTCGATTCACCGATCCTTATCGTTAGAAAAAATAAATCACCACACAGAAACTCTCAATTTATTTCACTGTCACCTTTCATTATCACTTTTCCCTGTCACTTGCTTTCTTGAAAGCAAGAAAGCGGAATTTTCGATTAAAAACTACGATACATTTTATTTCGGCTGGTTTCTTTCAACAATAAACGATGACTGTCGATCGACGCCGCAGTCGTTCAACAGATCATCGTTGCGTGGCAACCGCTTGCGACGTACGCTTCGCGATCGAGAACGAAACCGAAATACGTGGCCCGTTCAACAATGTCTTCTATTAAAATATGATATAATATCGATTCCTCAATTCGGATACCTTGTAATGAGAATATAGAGTATCGTTAAACATACATGTCTATGAATAATCGTTCACGCGTTTTCATTCGGTCCGTTTACCGGTCGTGCTTATGTTGTACGATTATTAGAAAGAGACTGTGAAATAAGTTGAGAGTTCATTGACCCTGCCAGGACATCAGCTGTTAGTGCTGTGATCGGTGAATCTAACCGGTGACATAAATATTTTTTATCGAAGCCAGTTTTTTTCATGGATCAATGGGTAAGTTTTATTTAAGTTGTTTGTGATTTCTTAAAATTAATTGTACGGAGGAATGGATTTATTTGACTTCAGTGAGTTACTTCATTACATATTCCATTCCAGTTCTATCTCATTTCATAGACAAGGTACTGATTCGTTTTGAAACGTGAATTTATTCGTTTACTTTATTAGAATAGTTGACAAAATTAATTTTCATAAATTTATTCTTTATTCCTTCTCGAAGGCATAAAATAAATACAATATACTTGGTCTGGGTAAAAAATAACTAATTGGTTCATCTCCTATTTAAGAATAATGAAGAACTTAATATTATTCTTAACTTCTTAATTCATTATTCGATTTAACTTTCACCTAGTTTCCTGTTATACCGACGCGGTATCGATACGCTTGTTCACGATCACGATTGACCGTCATAGTCGAAGCTGTCGCTCTCGCGTCTGGGCGCGCGCTATTCTCGCGCTCTGATTGGTTAGTGTTTTTTCTTAATAATTCAAAAACGAAGCTTCAAACCCCATTTTTGCAAAGGAAAATCTTGTTCAGAATGACGTCCTCTACCACCCCTTTCAGGGAGTAACACTAGTTACGAGACACCCTGTAGAAGCGAGTCGTTCAGTAGGTAAAAGCCGCTCTTTACCTCACGAGCGCTGTTACATGAGTCTATTCAGATCTAACTCATACCAGTAGTTTCCTACTTCCCATACGTTTCCCACACATTTTCTTTTCCTTTTCACGGACGCATCGGACCCGATCCGGTCCTTCTCTTATTCGTGCTGACACCTATTTAACCGGCCAGTTATCGGTTTTCGGCAATCAATTCGCACAATGGACGAGATATGGATCCAGATCAATAACAAATTTGGCAAAAGTATTGTTTAGTAAAGATGTAAAAATGTTGTATATTTACTAACTGTGAAAAAGGAGTAATTGTAACCATAATATTTTGTCACAACTCAAAAGAAAACTTTTTACTAGCAATTTCGAATTTTTATCGAATGTATTATATTTAAAACTAATTTTTCCATTTATCAGCAGGTACAGGCGTTTGTATAAAAAAATATCATTATACGTTAATATTAATCTGTTCCTGATATGGTTCATAGAAATAATTTTACTTAGAACGCTGCAAGGGTAACTACATGAATGTTGTACGATGTATTTACAATCATTTGCTCAATTCTTGCGCAAGAAGCTTAAATGAAAATAAAAATAAAAATATAAAATAACTTCATATTTTATTACTGTATTGTTTATTACTGTATAATGTATTTAAAAATATGTTTTGTAATATTTTGTTAATCACAATGGAAAGTAATTATTTACTTATGTCAGCTTAACATAATTGGGATGACTTATCTGACCCCTGGGTTAAAAGAGTGTTAAAAAGTTAAAAGAAATGATTATTTAGTTATTTTTTTACAAATTTTCTTAATCATCCGTATATACTTTTGCAGAGAAAAAATCTTTTGATGAGATTTGAAAAAAAAAGAATTACGAATAAAGAATTTGTTTAATTAATGTTTCCTAAAAAATGAAATGTATTACACAGTTTTATTTTACTACGACTGTCTTTATTTTGTATCTCATACCCTGCGTTCTGTATGTATGATTTTTTTAACACACTATATATAAACTTCCATTATATCAA
This sequence comes from Megachile ligniseca, assembly GCA_945859555.1. NCBI lineage: Eukaryota > Metazoa > Arthropoda > Insecta > Hymenoptera > Megachilidae > Megachile > Megachile ligniseca. The sequence continues at coordinate 9,105,388 of OX243792.1, forward strand.
TAATATCGTTGTAAAAATGTTCTATGAAATCTGCCTATATTCATAAATTTCACAGATTATACTTAAAAATCGTGGAGGTGTGGCAGCTCATGCGCGTTCAAATTTTTGATCGGCTTGACAAGAGGGAAAACCTATAAAAATAATGAGTGAATTTAACAGAAACTGTATTTCCGATTCCCTATGTGAAATGTGCCTTATATTAAGCTTTTTGTATGAAACATTTGGAAACAGTTAGAAAACTATTTTTTTCATTGTCACGATTCATTAGATGCTACATACGATTATAATAAATTAATATAATTATATTATTGTGGTTCTCAATTTAGGAAAGCAATAAACTTTTGTGTTTTGAGCGCTGGTCAAATGGAAACTATAAAAATACATTGTTGTAAACGGATTCGCATGAATATTACTACTCACGCGTTACTATCCTTTCTGTATTTTGGTGGAAAACATGATATAAAACACTTATTTATATTCTAATCAATGATTGTATGACCTAATGTTAAAATTACGAATGTAGAATTTGCTAATTGGAATGGAGTAGGTGCGCTGCGGTGACTCGTTAATTAAAATATAGTGTACTGTAACCGCTCAACAGGGCCATCGAGACGGTCACATAATGTAAGCGCAGGCGCGTGCCGACCCCCCCCCCCCTCTTTTATGCGTGTCAATCATCCACCTAATAAAAGGACGTGTCGATCCAATGATCGCTCTCTTGCAGCACTTCCTGAAACCTTTTCTTGGCCTACCTGCCAACGTCACTTGGACGATCGTTCCTGAAATCCTCCAGTGTTAGTCTGTCATTAGCTAGCGGGTCCGAAGTCACAATTTATGTGCTTGGACCCGTCTTCCGTGACGAACCCCTATGACGATACAAAACCGACAGGTCTATTTGCCATCTACCCGAAAGCATTGACTTTCGGATGATACGTAGATAGCCTCCGGCTCGTTCCGTTGCACGGTGGATGAGTCAGCAGCTAGCATTCGTGGGTGGTTTCCCATTAAAGCCTATTAAAATCCCTTCCAAATTTCTCTCACATATTTTGGGTAATTGCGTTTTATAGTTGTATTTTACTTATAAATCTTTGTTAAACATTTCGCCGATCGGCCCATATAATTTGCGTATCAAATTTATCTTTAGCGTGAACGTGTAATTCGCGTTATCCTCGGTCCAATATTATTTTGTTCTCGAATATCAAATTATTATTTGCGTGAGCGCGGCGTAAGAACCACTTTCATTTGCGGATCGTATGACCGTTTACTTCGTCGTTCCAACCGTCAAATGTTTTGTTGAACGCGTGTTTCCCTAAACGCGTAGTATCAAAAAAACCTTCTCGTGCGTACATCAATTCGTAGAATATAAATCCATCGACGAGCGAAGGAACGAGTTAAACGAAAATTAAAGTATAATTTTGCAAGCACGTTAATAAATTCATTTCTGTTCCTTTCATAAAGTTCTGAAATTGCGTTAATAAATCTTGTTTCATTTCCTGCAATAATCCTTATTTAATTTGTACCCGCCACATCCAAAAAGACGGTTACAGTACACATTTCTGACGTTACACGTAGTAGCTGTGCAGAGGCTTAACAAGCTGTAGCCCAGTTGAGGTTCGTGCATTTACGTCTTTGCGTGAGTTCCACATCATGTATCAGCGACATCTATTACCCAGGTTACCTGCCAGCGATTTAATTCAATCTTACTGATTAAAAATGAAAAAAAACATGTAAATTGTACTGGAATTTTTGACGAAAGTATTTCTGCATATCACCATATTGGTGAAGAGAAATAGTTGAGATTTCCTATACGAATGCTAAGGAATTTCAAAAAATGGAAGAGGAAAAAGTTTTAATATACTTTACTGGTAACATAAGTACATAAATCAATTTTTTATACTTGAATTATTTTTCGAGAAATGAAGGTAATTTTCAGTTTTTTAAATAGAATACTACTTATTTTCTATATCATGTGAACGCATGTATCACAACAAGTTCAATCATGTACCATATCAATGAAAAATATGTATAAATGACGGTAATACAAAGTATTCCAAGTATTTCTTTTATTTTTGACCTGGGGTTAACCCGAAGGCCGTCGTATGGTACATGGTTGAACTCATTTTGATTGATAAAAAAAAAATATCCTCGTATTACCAGTGAAGTATATTAAAACTTTTTCATCATCCGTATAAATAAATATGAACGTAATTTTCGAGGTAAATATATGTATTACAAATGAAGCAATGAATCCAGCTAAATGTAGACATTAATATTTTTGTAATATATATTGAACGTTGGAAGCAATACTATGCAATAATAAGTAAGGGGGAACAGTTCACTATTTTCTATTGGCTAGGTAAATTCGAGTTGGGGTGGGGGTGGGTGTCCGTCCGGTCTCTGAGTCTTTGCACTTGGAACGGCGGCACCCACCCGACTTAGAGATGACGGCTCTGCCGGGATCACTCAGTCAGTGATCCCTTGCAGCAGAGCCGCCCGGGCCGCAGGCGTCTGAGTCGGGGGACTCGGGCGCCCTTTCACGCGGCCCTAGAAGGTGCCGGAAGCGGTAGTGGTCGCTGGTGCCGGCGGAGGGAAGTTTTGTGGGGAGGTCCTTATAACCTCCCCGAGATAGTAATGGCGAGGGGAAGGACACGAAGGTAGTAGTTATAAAGGTCCCGGTCCTTCCCCGAAGACGCCAGGGAATGGCCACCGCGGGGTTTTTTAGTCAGTAGGAATCTGACATATCCCTGCGCCCCTCCCCCGGGGGGTGCGGGGAACCTATGAAGGTTTTCCGCGCGCGAAAAAAAAAAAAAAAAAAAAAAAAAAAAAAAGGCCCGCCGGCCTCCCTCCTCCGCCCAGCGACACCTTCGCCGCTGGGGCAGTGTGTATGAATGCGTGCTTTTTTTAATCTATTTTATTATTATTATTTTTTTATTATTTTATTTTGTTGTTCGCGCGACCCTCACACTCCCCCCCCCCCCCCCCAATCCCCGCCCACCGGAGCGCCACGGAACGATGAAGAGGCGTCCGCGTCCCCGGTTGCAACGGGAACCTCCACCCGAGTGACGGAGGCGCGGGATGGGCCCACCCAAAGGACCACACCGCCGGCTGGCCGGTCGCCGAGCCACCCCGTTTTCTGCCGCGCACGCGACCGGCAGCCTCTCACCGGGGGATGCCAGGCCTGGGAAACAGCCACCCCCAGCTACCACCCGAAGGGGGACCCAGGACCGGGCCGATAAAAGATGCGCGGTGGCCCAACCCCAACGCCGAAATCCTCGGGGTGGAGGAACCCCGCACACCGCGAGACCGGGCAGAAAAGGAAGAGTAGCAAGCGAACGGCAGATAAAGTCGTGTGCCAGAACGTTTCCGTGTCTTCGTTTTCTACTTTTTGTTGTGTGATTTTGTGTCTTGGTGTGGAGGTGTGTGTATGTTGGCGATTCGAGTAAGTTACTGCTCGATTAGGGACACCCCCGTTTGGACGTCGACCGATTGGACGCGTCCCGATTGGACGGTCCCGATTGGACGCGTTCCGATTCGAAGAGGTGAAAATTGCACGCGTTCCAATTCGAAACGGAGACGAATGAACCTAATATAGCCTAACTTAACCTAACGTGTCCAATAGGCACCGCGACGAATTGGAACGCGTGCAATTTTCACCACTTCGAATTGGAACGCGTCCAATCGGGACCGTCCAATCGGGACGCGTCCAATCGGTCGACGTCCAACTGGGACACCCCCGCTCGATTACCTCAAGTTCCCGAGAAGGCGCCTCCCTGACCCAGGAAAGGTAGGACAATTCCTTCTCTTTTCTTGTTGTCCACCGCCGGGTGCGCTTTATTGCTTATAATTTTTTTTGTGTGTGAGCGTGTGAGTGTGCGGGTGGGCCCTATCGACAGGACCACCAGCCCCGGCGACAAAGACCCGAGAGGCCGCGCTTCGTTCGCGTTCGCGCTGAATTTTCCACGCCTCCGTGCCGCGTCGCGCTGCGCGCCCGTAATTTTTGGTTTCCCGTCTGTATTTTTGGCTCTAGGACCAGCGTCCCCTTTCTGTCCACACCACAGGGAGTGCTCCCCATATGCGTACGTCCGATATCGCGGCTTATCTTTGTATTTTTTCCTTGTATCGTGAGCTCCCGCGTCGCGAAATCCTTTTCGCACTTGGCGACTACGTACCATCTCCCCGACCGTACGTTGTACCGCGAGGGGCTCAGCATTTTTGAAATTTCCGCGGCCCGTTTAGGCCGGAATAAAATCAATCGTTACAAGATACTCGCAGATCTTCTATTGTTTCTTTTTTATCGACCTCTTTTGATTTCCGCTCCCGAACGAGCTGCCGGAAGGGCGTATTCCACGGAAGAGTGCGTAAGCACTGGCGCCCAGACCAAAAATCATGCGCGGATTGTGGACGTCGGTAAGCGGAGGGCCAGTTTCCCTGGTCGCCCATTTTCGTGACGTCATCACACCTTATATCACCGTCAATCCTTGGATTCTCGTCTAAAGTTGAGTACAAAAGAGCGCGCCGTGGCTGTAACATGGCGTTACATGGTATGCGCGATGTTACGGTTTTACCACTGTTAACAGCCTGCATTAATTCGCGAAGTCTCCGTCTCCGTCTCCGTCTCCGTCTCCGTCTCCGTCTCTGTCTCTGTCTCTGTCTCTGTCTCTGTCTCTGTCTCTGTCTCTGTCTCTGTCTCTGTCTCTGTCTCTGTCTCTGTCTCTGTCTCTGTCTCTGTCTCTGTCTCTGTCTCTGTCTCTGTCTCTGTCTCTGTCTCTGTCTCTGTCTCTGTCTCTGTCTCTGTCTCTGTCTCTGTCTCTGTCTCTGTCTCTGTCTCTGTCTCTGTCTCTGTCTCTGTCTCTGTCTCTGTCTCTGTCTCTGTCTCTGTCTCTGTCTCTGTCTCTGTCTCTGTCTCTGTCTCTGTCTCTGTCTCTGTCTCTGTCTCTGTCTCTGTCTCTGTCTCTGTCTCTGTCTCTGTCTCTGTCTCTGTCTCTGTCTCTGTCTCTGTCTCTGTCTCTGTCTCTGTCTCTGTCTCTGTCTCTGTCTCTGTCTCTGTCTCTGTCTCTGTCTCTGTCTCTGTCTCTGTCTCTGTCTCTGTCTCTGTCTCTGTCTCTGTCTCTGTCTCTGTCTCTGTCTCTGTCTCTGTCTCTGTCTCTGTCTCTGTCTCTGTCTCTGTCTCTGTCTCTGTCTCTGTCTCTGTCTCTGTCTCTGTCTCTGTCTCTGTCTCTGTCTCTGTCTCTGTCTCTGTCTCTGTCTCTGTCTCTGTCTCTGTCTCTGTCTCTGTCTCTGTCTCTGTCTCTGTCTCTGTCTCTGTCTCTGTCTCTGTCTCTGTCTCTGTCTCTGTCTCTGTCTCTGTCTCTGTCTCTGTCTCTGTCTCTGTCTCTGTCTCTGTCTCTGTCTCTGTCTCTGTCTCTGTCTCTGTCTCTGTCTCTGTCTCTGTCTCTGTCTCTGTCTCTGTCTCTGTCTCTGTCTCTGTCTCTGTCTCTGTCTCTGTCTCTGTCTCTGTCTCTGTCTCTGTCTCTGTCTCTGTCTCTGTCTCTGTCTCTGTCTCTGTCTCTGTCTCTGTCTCTGTCTCTGTCTCTGTCTCTGTCTCTGTCTCTGTCTCTGTCTCTGTCTCTGTCTCTGTCTCTGTCTCTGTCTCTGTCTCTGTCTCTGTCTCTGTCTCTGTCTCTGTCTCTGTCTCTGTCTCTGTCTCTGTCTCTGTCTCTGTCTCTGTCTCTGTCTCTGTCTCTGTCTCTGTCTCTGTCTCTGTCTCTGTCTCTGTCTCTGTCTCTGTCTCTGTCTCTGTCTCTGTCTCTGTCTCTGTCTCTGTCTCTGTCTCTGTCTCTGTCTCTGTCTCTGTCTCTGTCTCTGTCTCTGTCTCTGTCTCTGTCTCTGTCTCTGTCTCTGTCTCTGTCTCTGTCTCTGTCTCTGTCTCTGTCTCTGTCTCTGTCTCTGTCTCTGTCTCTGTCTCTGTCTCTGTCTCTGTCTCTGTCTCTGTCTCTGTCTCTGTCTCTGTCTCTGTCTCTGTCTCTGTCTCTGTCTCTGTCTCTGTCTCTGTCTCTGTCTCTGTCTCTGTCTCTGTCTCTGTCTCTGTCTCTGTCTCTGTCTCTGTCTCTGTCTCTGTCTCTGTCTCTGTCTCTGTCTCTGTCTCTGTCTCTGTCTCTGTCTCTGTCTCTGTCTCTGTCTCTGTCTCTGTCTCTGTCTCTGTCTCTGTCTCTGTCTCTGTCTCTGTCTCTGTCTCTGTCTCTGTCTCTGTCTCTGTCTCTGTCTCTGTCTCTGTCTCTGTCTCTGTCTCTGTCTCTGTCTCTGTCTCTGTCTCTGTCTCTGTCTCTGTCTCTGTCTCTGTCTCTGTCTCTGTCTCTGTCTCTGTCTCTGTCTCTGTCTCTGTCTCTGTCTCTGTCTCTGTCTCTGTCTCTGTCTCTGTCTCTGTCTCTGTCTCTGTCTCTGTCTCTGTCTCTGTCTCTGTCTCTGTCTCTGTCTCTGTCTCTGTCTCTGTCTCTGTCTCTGTCTCTGTCTCTGTCTCTGTCTCTGTCTCTGTCTCTGTCTCTGTCTCTGTCTCTGTCTCTGTCTCTGTCTCTGTCTCTGTCTCTGTCTCTGTCTCTGTCTCTGTCTCTGTCTCTGTCTCTGTCTCTGTCTCTGTCTCTGTCTCTGTCTCTGTCTCTGTCTCTGTCTCTGTCTCTGTCTCTGTCTCTGTCTCTGTCTCTGTCTCTGTCTCTGTCTCTGTCTCTGTCTCTGTCTCTGTCTCTGTCTCTGTCTCTGTCTCTGTCTCTGTCTCTGTCTCTGTCTCTGTCTCTGTCTCTGTCTCTGTCTCTGTCTCTGTCTCTGTCTCTGTCTCTGTCTCTGTCTCTGTCTCTGTCTCTGTCTCTGTCTCTGTCTCTGTCTCTGTCTCTGTCTCTGTCTCTCTGTCTCTGTCTCTCTGTCTCCGTCTCTGTCACCGTCTCTGTCTCTGCCCCCGAAAATGCCAATATATCTGTAGCCATCCTTGTCAATGTCTCTGTCTCTGACTCTGAGTGTGACCCTATATCTGTCGCTATCCTTGTCTCTGCCTGTGTCTCTGTCACTGTCTCTGTCTCCGCCTCCGAAAGTGCCCCTATATCTGTCGCCATCCTTGTCAATGTCTCTGTCTCTGACTCTGAATGTGCCCCTATAACTGTCGCTATCCCTGTCTCTGTCTCTGTCTCTGTCTCTGTCTCTGTCTCTGTCTCTGTCTCTGTCTCTGTCTCTGTCTCTGTCTCTGTCTCTGTCTCTGTCTCTGTCTCTGTCTCTGTCTCTGTCTCTGTCTCTGTCTCTGTCTCTGTCTCTGTCTCTGTCTCTGTCTCTGTCTCTGTCTCTGTCTCTGTCTCTGTCTCTGTCTCTGTCTCTGTCTCTGTCTCTGTCTCTGTCTCTGTCTCTGTCTCTGTCTCTGTCTCTGTCTCTGTCTCTGTCTCTGTCTCTGTCTCTGTCTCTGTCTCTGTCTCTGTCTCTGTCTCTGTCTCTGTCTCTGTCTCTGTCTCTGTCTCTGTCTCTGTCTCTGTCTCTGTCTCTGTCTCTGTCTCTGTCTCTGTCTCTGTCTCTGTCTCTGTCTCTGTCTCTGTCTCTGTCTCTGTCTCTGTCTCTGTCTCTGTCTCTGTCTCTGTCTCTGTCTCTGTCTCTGTCTCTGTCTCTGTCTCTGTCTCTGTCTCTGTCTCTGTCTCTGTCTCTGTCTCTGTCTCTGTCTCTGTCTCTGTCTCTGTCTCTGTCTCTGTCTCTGTCTCTGTCTCTGTCTCTGTCTCTGTCTCTGTCTCTGTCTCTGTCTCTGTCTCTGTCTCTGTCTCTGTCTCTGTCTCTGTCTCTGTCTCTGTCTCTGTCTCTGTCTCTGTCTCTGTCTCTGTCTCTGTCTCTGTCTCTGTCTCTGTCTCTGTCTCTGTCTCTGTCTCTGTCTCTGTCTCTGTCTCTGTCTCTGTCTCTGTCTCTGTCTCTGTCTCTGTCTCTGTCTCTGTCTCTGTCTCTGTCTCTGTCTCTGTCTCTGTCTCTGTCTCTGTCTCTGTCTCTGTCTCTGTCTCTGTCTCTGTCTCTGTCTCTGTCTCTGTCTCTGTCTCTGTCTCTGTCTCTGTCTCTGTCTCTGTCTCTGTCTCTGTCTCTGTCTCTGTCTCTGTCTCTGTCTCTGTCTCTGTCTCTGTCTCTGTCTCTGTCTCTGTCTCTGTCTCTGTCTCTGTCTCTGTCTCTGTCTCTGTCTCTGTCTCTGTCTCTGTCTCTGTCTCTGTCTCTGTCTCTGTCTCTGTCTCTGTCTCTGTCTCTGTCTCTGTCTCTGTCTCTGTCTCTGTCTCTGTCTCTGTCTCTGTCTCTGTCTCTGTCTCTGTCTCTGTCTCTGTCTCTGTCTCTGTCTCTGTCTCTGTCTCTGTCTCTGTCTCTGTCTCTGTCTCTGTCTCTGTCTCTGTCTCTGTCTCTGTCTCTGTCTCTGTCTCTGTCTCTGTCTCTGTCTCTGTCTCTGTCTCTGTCTCTGTCTCTGTCTCTGTCTCTGTCTCTGTCTCTGTCTCTGTCTCTGTCTCTGTCTCTGTCTCTGTCTCTGTCTCTGTCTCTGTCTCTGTCTCTGTCTCTGTCTCTGTCTCTGTCTCTGTCTCTGTCTCTGTCTCTGTCTCTGTCTCTGTCTCTGTCTCTGTCTCTGTCTCTGTCTCTGTCTCTGTCTCTGTCTCTGTCTCTGTCTCTGTCTCTGTCTCTGTCTCTGTCGCTGTCTCTGTCTCTGTCTCTGTCTCTGTCTCTGTCTCTGTCTCTGTCTCTGTCTCTCTCTCTGTCTCTGTCTCTGTCTCTGTCTCTGTCTCTGTCTCTGTCTCTGTCTCTGTCTCTGTCTCTGTCTCTGTCTCTGTCTCTGTCTCTGTCTCTGTCTCTGTCTCTGTCTCTGTCTCTGTCTCTGTCTCTGTCTCTGTCTCTGTCTCTGTCTCTGTCTCTGTGACTGTCTCTGTCTCTGTGACTGTCTCCGAAAGTGCCCCTATATCTGTCGCCATCCTTGTCAATGTCTCTGTCTCTGACTCTGAATGTGCCCCTATATCTGTCGCTATCCTTGTCTCTGCCTGTGTCTCTGTCACTGTCTCTGTCTCCGCCTCCGAAAGTGCCCCTATATCTGTCGCCATCCTTGTCAATGTCTCTGTCTCTGACTCTGAATGTGCCCCAATATCTATCACTATCCTTGTCTCTGCCTGTGTCTCTGTCGCTGTCTCTGTCTCTCTGTCTCTCTGTCTCTCTGTCTCTCTGTCTCTCTGTCTCTCTGTCTCTCTGTCTCTCTGTCTCTCTGTCTCTCTGTCTCTCTGTCTCTCTGTCTCTCTGTCTCTCTGTCTCTCTGTCTCTCTGTCTCTCTGTCTCTCTGTCTCTGTCTCTCTGTCTCCGTCTCTGTCACTGTCTCTGTCTCTGCCCCCGAAAATGCCAATATATCTGTAGCCATCCTTGTCAATGTCTCTGTCTCTGACTCTGAGTGTGACCCTATATCTGTCGCTATCCTTGTCTCTGCCTGTGTCTCTGTCACTGTCTCTGTCTCCGCCTATGAAAGTGCCCCTATATCTGTCGCCATCCTTGTCAATGTCTCTGTCTGTGCCCCTATATCTGTCGCTATCCTTGTCTCTGTCTCTGTCTCTGTCTCTGTCTCTGTCTCAGTCTCTGTCTCTGTCTCTGTCTCTGTCTCTGTCTCTGTCTCTGTCTCTGTCTCTTTCTCTGTCTCTGTCTCTGTCTCTGTCTCTGTCTCTGTCTCTCTGTCTCTCTGTCTGTCTGTCTCTCTGTCTCTCTGTCTCTCTGTCTCTCTGTCTCTGTCTCTCTGTCTCCGTCTCTGTCACTGTCTCTGTCTCTGCCCCCGAAAATGCCCCTATATCTGTCGCCATCCTTGTCAATGTCTCTGTCTCTGACTCTGAATGTGCCCCTATATCTGTCGCTATCCTTGTCTCTGCCTGTGTCTCTGTCGCTGTCTCTGTCTCTCTGTCTCTCTGTCTCTCTGTCTCTCTGTCTCTCTGTCTCTCTGTCTCTCTGTCTCTCTGTCTGTCTGTCTCTCTGTCTCTCTGTCTCTCTGTCTCTCTGTCTCCGTCTCTCTGTCTCCGTCTCTGTCACTGTCTCTGTCTCTGCCCCCGAAAATGCCCCTATATCTGTCGCCATCCTTGTCAATGTCTCTGTCTCTGACTCTGCATGTGCCCCTATATCTGTCGCTATCCTTGTCTCTGCCTGTGTCTCTGTCTCTGACTCTGAATGTGCCCCTATATCTGTCGCTATCCTTGTCTCTGCCTGTGACTCTGTCTCTGACTCTGAATGTGCCCCTATATCTATCACTATCCTTGTCTCTGCCTGTGTCTCTGTCGCTGTCTCTGTCTCTGTCTCTGTCTCTGTCTCTGTCTCTGTCTCTGTCTCTGTCTCTGTCTCTGTCTCTGTATCTCTGTTTCTCTGTCTCTCTGTCGCTCTGTCTCTCTGTCTCTCTGTCTCTCTGTCTCTCTGTCTCTCTGTCTCTCTGTCTCTGTCTCTCTGTCTCCGTCTCTGTCACTGTCTCTGTCTCTGCCCCCGCAAATGCCAATATATCTGTAGCCATCCTTGTCAATGTCTCTGTCTCTGACTCTGAGTGTGACCCTATATCTGTCGCTATCCTTGTCTCTGCCTGTGTCTCTGTCACTGTCTCTGTCTCCGCCTCCGAAAGTGCCCCTATATCTGTCGCCATCCTTGTCAATGTCTCTGTCTCTGACTCTGAATGTGCCCCTATATCTGTCGCTATCCTTGTCTCTGTCTCTGTCTCTGTCTCTGTCTCTGTCTCAGTCTCTGTCTCTGTCTCTGTCTCTGTCTCTGTCTCTGTCTCTGTCTCTTTCTCTGTCTCTGTCTCTGTCTCTGTCTCTGTCTCTGTCTCTGTCTCTGTCGCTGTCTCTGTCTCTGTCTCTGTCTCTGTCTCTGTCTCTGTCTCTGTCTCTGTCTCTGCCTCCGAAAGTGCCCCTATATCTGTCGCCATCCTTGTCAATGTCTCTGTCTCTGACTCTGAATGTGCCCCTATATCTGTCGCTATCCTTGTCTCTGCCTGTGTCTCAGTCTCTGACTCTGAATGTGCCCCTATATCTGTCGCTATCCTTGTCTCTGCCTGTGTCTCTGTCTCTGACTCTGTATGTGCCCCTATATCTATCACTATCCTTGTATCTGCCTGTGTCTCTGTCGCTGTCTCTGTCTCTGTCTCTCTGTCTCTCTGTCTCTCTGTCTCTCTGTCTCTCTGTCTCTCTGTCTCTGTCTGTGCCTCTCTGTCTCTCTGTCTCTCTGTCTCTCTGTCTCTCTGTCTCTCTGTCTCTCTGTCTCACTGTCTCTCTGTCTCTCTGTCTCTATGTCTCTCTGTCTCTCTGTCTCTCTGTCTCTCTGTCTCTCTGTCTCTCTGTCTCTCTGTCTCTCTGTCTCTCTGTCTCTGTCTCTCTGTCTCCGTCTCTGTCACTGTCTCTGTCTCTGCCCCCGAAAATGCCAATATATCTGTAGCCATCCTTGTCAATGTCTCTGTCTCTGACTCTGAGTGTGACCCTATATCTGTCGCTATCCTTGTCTCTGCCTGTGTCTCTGTCGCTGTCTCTGTCTCTGTCTCTGTCTCTGTCTCTCTGTCTCTGTCTCTGTCTCTGTCTCTGTCTCTGTCTCTGCCCCCGAAAATGCCAATATATCTGTAGCCATCCTTGTCAATGTCTCTGTCTCTGACTGTGAATGTGCCCCTATCTCTGTCGCAATCTTTGTCTCTGCCTGTGTCTCTGTCTCCGTTTCTGTCTCTGTCTCTGTTGCTGTCGCTGTCTCTGTCTCTGTCTCTGTCGCTGTATCTGTCTCTGTCTCTTTCTCTGTCTCTGTCTCTGTCCCTGTCTCTGTCTCTGTCTCTGTCTCTGTCTCTGTCTCTGTCTCTGTCTCTGTCTCTGTCTCTGTCTCTGTCTCTGTCTCTGTCTCTGTCTCTGTCTCTGTCTCTGTCTCTGTCTCTGTCTCTGTCTCTGTCTCTGTCTCTGTCTCTGTCTCTGTCTCTGTCTCTGTCTCTGTCTCTGTCTCTGTCTCTGTCTCTGTCTCTTTCTCTGTCTCTGTCTCTGCCCCTGTCCCTGTCTCTGTCTCTGTCCCTGTCTCTGTCTCTGTCTCTGTCTCTGTCTCTGTCTCTGTCTCTGTCTCTGTCTCTGTCTCTGTCTCTGTCTCTGTCTCTGTCTCTGTCTCTGTCTCTGTCTCTGTCTCTGTCTCTGTCTCTGTCTCTGTCTCTGTCTCTGTCTCTGTCTCTGTCTCTGTCTCTGTCTCTGTCTCTGTCTCTGTCTCTGTCTCTGTCTCTGTCTCTGTCTCTCTGTCTCTCTGTCTCTCTGTCTCTCCGTCTCTCTGTCTCTGTCTCTGCCTCTCTGTCTCTCTGTCTCTCTGTCTCTCTGTCTCTCTGTCTCTCTGTCTCTCTGTCTCTCTGTCTCTCTGTCTCTCTGTCTCTCTGTCTCTCTGTCTCTGTCTCTGTCTCTGTCTCTCTCTCTGTCTCTGTGACTGTCTCTGTCTCTGTCTCTGTCTCTGTCTCTGTCTCTGTCTCTGTCTCTGTATCTCTGTTTCTCTGTCTCTCTGTCGCTCTGTCTCTCTGTCTCTCTGTCTCGCTGTCTCTCTGTCTCTCTGTCTCTCTGTCTCTGTCTCTCTGTCTCCGTCTCTGTCACTGTCTCTGTCTCTGCCCCCGAAAATGCCAATATATCTGTAGCCATCCTTGTCAATGTCTCTGTCTCTGACTCTGAGTGTGACCCTATATCTGTCGCTATCCTTGTCTGTGCCTGTGTCTCTGTCTCTGACTCTGAATGTGCCCCTATATCTGTCGCTATCCTTGTCTCTGCCTGTGTCTCAGTCTCTGACTCTGAATGTGCCCCTATATCTATCACTATCTTTGTCTCTGCCTGTGTCTCTGTCTCTGACTCTGTATGTGCCCCTATATCTATCACTATCCTTGTCTCTGCCTGTGTCTCTGTCGCTGTGTTTGTCTCTGTCTCTCTGTCTCTCTGTCTCTGTCTCTGCCTCTCTGTCTCTCTGTCTCTCTGTCTCTCTGTCTCTCTGTCTCTCTGTCTCTCTGTCTCTCTGTCTCTCTGTCTCTCTGTCTCTCTGTCTCTCTGTCTCTCTGTCTCTCTGTCTCACTGTTTCTCTGTCTCTCTGTCTCTCTGTCTCTCTGTCTCTCTGTCTCTCTGTCTCTCTGTCTCTGTCTCTCTGTCTCCGTCTCTGTCACTGTCTCTGTCTCTGCCCCCGAAAATGCCAATATATCTGTAGCCATCCTTGTCAATGTCTCTGTCTCTGACTGTGAATGTGCCCCTATCTCTGTCGCAATCTTTGTCTCTGCCTGTGTCTCTGTCTCCGTTTCTGTCTCTGTCTCTGTTGCTGTCGCTGTCGCTGTCTCTGTCTCTGTCTCTGTCGCTGTATCTGTCTCTGTCTCTTTCTCTGTCTCTGTCTCTGTCTCTGTCTCTGTCTCTGTCTCTGTCTCTGTCTCTGTCTCTGTCTCTGTCTCTGTCTCTGTCTCTGTCTCTGTCTCTGTCTCTGTCTCTGTCTCTGTCTCTGTCTCTGTCTCTGTCTCTGTCTCTGTCTCTGTCTCTGTCTCTGTCTCTGTCTCTGTCTCTGTCTCTGTCTCTGTCTCTGTCTCTGTCTCTGTCTCTGTCTCTGTCTCTGTCTCTGTCTCTGTCTCTGTCTCTGTCTCTGTCTCTGTCTCTGTCTCTGTCTCTGTCTCTGTCTCTGTCTCTGTCTCTGTCTCTGTCTCTGTCTCTGTCTCTGTCTCTGTCTCTGTCTCTGTCTCTGTCTCTGTCTCTGTCTCTGTCTCTGTCTCTGTCTCTGTCTCTGTCTCTGTCTCTGTCTCTGTCTCTGTCTCTGTCTCTGTCTCTGTCTCTGTCTCTGTCTCTGTCTCTGTCTCTGTCTCTGTCTCTGTCTCTGTCTCTGTCTCTGTCTCTGTCTCTGTCTCTGTCTCTGTCTCTGTCTCTGTCTCTGTCTCTGTCTCTGTCTCTGTCTCTGTCTCTGTCTCTGTCTCTGTCTCTGTCTCTGTCTCTGTCTCTGTCTCTGTCTCTGTCTCTGTCTCTGTCTCTGTCTCTGTCTCTGTCTCTGTCTCTGTCTCTGTCTCTGTCTCTGTCTCTGTCTCTGTCTCTGTCTCTGTCTCTGTCTCTGTCTCTGTCTCTGTCTCTGTCTCTGTCTCTGTCTCTGTCTCTGTCTCTGTCTCTGTCTCTGTCTCTGTCTCTGTCTCTGTCTCTGTCTCTGTCTCTGTCTCTGTCTCTGTCTCTGTCTCTGTCTCTGTCTCTGTCTCTGTCTCTGTCTCTGTCTCTGTCTCTGTCTCTGTCTCTGTCTCTGTCTCTGTCTCTGTCTCTGTCTCTGTCTCTGTCTCTGTCTCTGTCTCTGTCTCTGTCTCTGTCTCTGTCTCTGTCTCTGTCTCTGTCTCTGTCTCTGTCTCTGTCTCTGTCTCTGTCTCTGTCTCTGTCTTTGCCTCTCTGTCTCTCTATCTCTCTGTCTCTCTGTCTCTCTGTCTCTCTGTCTCTGTCTCTCAGTCTCCGGCTCTGTCACTGTCTCTGTCTCTGCCCCCGAAAATGCCCCTATATCTGTAGCCATCCTTGTCAATGTCTCTGTCTCTGACTCTGAATGTGCCCCTATATCTGTCGCTATCCTTGTCTCTGCCTGTGTCTCAGTCTCTGACTCTGAATGTGCCCCTATATCTATCACTATCCTTGTCTCTGCCTGTGTCTCTGT